>JAWNOJ010000026.1:40000000-45000000 GCA_035046065.1 Chymomyza procnemis
AACAACGACAACAACAACAACTAACAACAACAACAATGACAGAAATAATCAAGAGCAAGTAATCTGAGATAATTAACTAAATAAGCAAGCGTCGCCAAATTTGTTGCGCCGCAGTCAGCGCAGGAAGCGGCATGCGGTGAGAGCGGCTTACATAGAGCTTATGTGTGCTATATAAGTATCTGTATCTTTGTTTGTGCGCTGGTGACTATCCATCCTGTGGCCGAGTCCAGTTGGCGTAATTTTTAAAGCATGAGCTTTATGAGCGCCGAGCAGCCAATGAGCTGTACTTAAAGCTTATAAACAGTTGATTAAGGTTAGTACATGGCAAAGTTAGCTGGAAACTGTGTTGGATTTGAAATGAAAACAAAAGAGCGCAGAAATATTACGCATCCAACGTGGTGACAATGGAAAAAAATGGGTTTGTCTTGCAGCTACGGTACGTAAGGGGCATTATGCAGGGTATGCGATGGGGACTGGTCAAAATTTGTTGTGTTTTGGCTAGTTCAAGAAGTGCTGAAGAATGTTTTAAAAATAATTTTTATTTACGCTGGAAATTGATTGGCAGTCAATTCATAAATTTTTAGTTGATAATAAGAGAGGGATCATCATAGTATACATTAAGCTATCACTATATCTCTCTCTTACTTAACTTTTACATACATATAGTTGCACTCCTCACACTTGTTCCAAACAGTTATCTGCGTGCCATGCTTATAATGTCATTTACTAGTATTAGTGAGAGAGAGAGAGAGAGAGAGAGAGACGCGTTTTTTAGAACTTCTCTCAGAAAGCAGTGCAAGCAGTGCGTAAAGTGCCCTGTTGGAAAATTGAATAGAAACTACTAGGCGGTTACTTCTATTTTGACTTGGTTAGGAAAACTTTTGATTGAAAATTTAATATAATGTTTACTTTTGTAGTGTTATCGGTTTGTTGGTTTTATTGCTTCTACATAAAAATCTCTTTTTGGAAACATATTCCTAAGCTATACTAAGTATTAAATTAATAATAGAAATGTTAACTTAAGAAAATAGCGTAAGTACATAAGTAAGTTTCATTATCGAAAAAAGGCTAGGATGTTTTAGAAACGTTTTGCAATTAAGAGGCAAATTCGTAATTAGTCCTTAATTTTTTATAAGTCTTGTATATACATAGAATTCCTTTTTCTTATTATAAGAAGGTATATATTTATGAAAACTGTCAAAGCCCGTCTCTATAATGCGAGTGCTTTCGACTTGATTGCTAAATATAGTGGCTCCATTATGGTAAATACTAGGGCAAAGACGACGCAGGAGGTTTTATTGCCAGCCACCAATGTAGCTGCTCATGAAACTTTTGTTCAAGAATTTTTAGAATCTGTAAAGCAATCGTACGCTCTGCTATAGATCCGGCTAGATGATTTGCATACGAGACAGCTCCTGAAGTCACAACGCTGCTAGAAATGAAATTATCGTTTGCGTTGCCTGCATAGATAACAAATTCCAAGTCGAATGATGCCAAAATTGGTATAAAAACAATACGGACAACACCTTACCTCACTTGGTGATAGGAGGACATTTGCAAGATGGGCCGCCAGTAATGCATAAACACCACTGGCTCCAACCAAGAACACTTTTGGATCAAAAATACTAGTACCGGCTACAGCCAAAACACAGAACAAATAAATGCATGCAATACGCATTGTTCCATGAACCATTTCTAATGGTAAGTCAAAAGACAGCCACACCTGTGGGTACAGTCTTGTAAATCACAAGCTCAAAATAAGTTAAATAATGATGAAAAAAGGAGGCGGACAGCAAGTATATCTCATTGCACAATATTTTCGAGCACAATCCTCTGAGAACACCTCCACCAAAACTGATGGCAACGTTTTACGAAACAAAGGAGCCTGGTGGAGTACCAAGTGAAAATTGGTTGATATTAATTTTTTGGAAGTTGAAAGTGTAATTAGAATGCAATTTAAAAAATAATTTAACTAATTTACAATGTTTTCTTTAATTTATTTTTGCTGCAACCTTTAAGAAACAAGGCAATGTAATAAATTCACTTCGAATGCCATTGAAAAACTTTTAAAGTAATTTTAAAACAGCGCACATATGCATGTTGTACACTTTGCAGACTATTTTGAGTGCCATTTAAATAAGTGTAATCCCATAAATCTACCTGATAAACTTGCAGGCAAATCCCCTATTATATGACAATAAAATGCACATAAAATTAATATATGAAATATGAACGCTCCATTAAGTGCAACTTTATTCTCACCTTTTTATAAAAATTTAATTAACTGTTAAGCTCTGCCGTCCGGCATATTCAACACTTTTACATTTTATGCTCGCTACATTTTGCTCACTTTTCAAAAAGTAATTAAATTTTATAAAAATTCAAATGTTTCACAAACATGTCTGTGTGTTTTTTTGACGGATACATATTTATATGGGTAAATAATAATTAAGTGCAAACAAACGTAATGCATCAACAAAAAAAAAAAAAACAAGAAATAAAAACATAATTTATATAAATAAAAGCAGCAACAGGCCGCAACAACAGCAAATTGATTGAAATGATGTGAACCATGGCAAGTACAGCTAATAAGAAAACAATTATTGGCTAATTTGTTTGAAAATGGCGGCCAAAACAAACCGGCCCGAGAGTGAGGAAGTGCGGAAGGGAGCAGCTTAAATGGCCAAGCATAAAAATTGAACAAGATTCTGGCGCGCAAAAACAAAAGCAACCAAAGTGGCGGCCAATACAAGAAAAATAAACAAAGGCGAAAGTTGATAAAGCAAAGTGGCTAAAATGCCAAGCAAAGGCGGCTAAGTCAGGCTAAGGCCATAGTTGTATGAGCTGCAACAGGCAACAGTTGGCTTAAAAATTTCAGGCTTTTGGTTGCCCAAATGGCTTAGCTTTTAAGCCAACTTATGACACGTTTATTTAGTTGGTTTTAACGCATTTCTTATTGTTAAGCATTTGAAGTTATTGTTAGCAGGTAGCGCATTTCCATAGCCTCTAGGCCCTAAACCTCAACATTACCTTATTTTTAACTCAATTTTTTTTCTTTTACTTTAGCCTTTTTCGCTGTTTAAGACTTTTCTGCGGCAGTTTGAAAATTTTCTGCTTAATAAAAACTAAAACGGAAAGGGTTATGGCCGCTGCAAAAAGTTTTTCATTAAGTAACGCCGCCACCGCCACCACCGCCGCCGCCGCCAACCAACCAACCAACCAACAAACAACCAACGAACTGCCTCAATTTTATAATGAAGATAAATGTTTATCGCTTTTGTAGGCGTTGGTAGCACCCGCTCCAGGGGCACGTTTTGGCTGTACTTTGGGCGTGGCAGTTTGCCAAAGTTTAGCCAAAGTAAAAAAAATAAAAAACGCTGCTACGCTGATTATGCCAATAAAATCGATGATAAGTGAGCCAAGTTAGCCAAGCAAAAGCAACAAGCCAAATTAAACATAATGAGACGGGGCTGAATTCGCGTAAATACCAAAGTTGTTTGAGCTGTTGTTGGTTATGAAAAGCCCTTTTTTTGTTGGGCTTAATGTAAATAGCCTTTTTAAGAGCCAAGTTGTAGATTATAATAGGCCAATTGGTGTTTAATCGAAATATAGTTAGCTGGTGACCTCAAGGATGCTTTGCGTTCCGATTTAAGTCGCGTAAAATTTGCATGTTTTCCATTTTTCTTGCAATTTTCAATGAATTGTAAAGTTTTGTTCGCAAACTAATGTTTTGTTTTTCATTATGCAGGCAACATCTCTCAAAATAAAAAGCTTAAAAAAATAAACGCATAAATGACTCAAAATTGATCTTAAAATCCAAAACAAATTACATTTTTCGAATTCGATATTGCATATTTCCTGCTCGTAACTGATAGAAATATTTTAATTCGTATTGACCAATTCAAAATCCGATGTTGAACCTTTAAATGGTATTGAAATTTCCAAAATAAACCATTTTTTCCTAGAATTTGATTTTACATTTCAGAAGCTCGGTAATGCTTAGAAATGGTATTCACTTATCGTATTTGGGAACCAAAACAAAGCATTTTTTCTTCGAATTTTATTTTACTTTTCGGAAACTCGGAAATACTATGAAATGGTATCCATTTGTCGTAATTGGGAAACGAAGCCATTTTTTTCTTTGAATTTTATTTCACGTTTCGAAAGCTCGGAATCCTATGTCATGTGTGCCTTATTTTATGGAACTCACACAGAATTCGTTTTAGGGCTTCACTTTGGTTTAGGTTCGAAAAATAACTAAATTTTCAAGTTATCGTGATTCGAATTTTTAAATACAGATTAACAAATTTTTTTTGGGGTAAAGTACGTGATCCCTTTAGACTGTCATATGTCATATTATGTCAACATAACAAAACAAGACAACAAATATCAAAGTATTTATTTGGGATTGATTGAACTTTCGATTTCTAAACGCAACTCAATCCAATATTCGGATTTGCTTTTGCAAATCAAATTTATTTTATTCAAAAACAACAACTTTTTTGCTCTCTGATCAATTGGAATGTGAAATGTTGGACACACAACTAGTTAGAAATTATGTTAACTATTCGTATTTGTTTTTTGGAGATCGGTTGAATAAACTAAATTACAAATTAACGCCAGGCCCTCTTCGAGCTAATTAGAATAAATTTAAAGTGTTTAACCAACTACTAGAACCTTCCAACGAATCCTGTTTTGCGCCGTCGGTTTAGCTCTGTCCCATATTGCATTGGCCAGTTCTTGATGCATGAATCTTATCCAGGTCGGTCGCCTTAGCTTTTCCTCTTAAAGGGTTCTAACGTGCAATGTTAACGTGAAATGTCTATGGTCGTCATGGAGTTTTGGGGAGCCTTTTTTGTTAAATCTCTTGTATTGGTTTCTGAAATCGGTTGGGTTTTCTATGGACGGATATACTTTTTAATGTCGAATAGTATTTTTTTCCGACAATTGCCTATAATTCTTAACTGCTGAAAACGTAAGTAGCGTTAGGTAGCGGTTTTTTAGAAAATGTAAAGTTCAAATATATTTAACGCTATTTTTAAAATGGAAAATTTCGACCTGTTGAAGCACTTCCTTTTAGTTTTGCAAGCGTAGTAGCAGTTCGTCAAATTGGCAAATTTTTGCCAATGTAAGCCTTCAGTCGGATTTCACTTTAGCTAGGCAATGCAGGCTACTACGTCAATGTCATTCGATGTATAAAATCCTATCCTTATAGTTAAATTTAAAAAAATCGGCATAGTTGCAGTTGTTGAATCGCATTTGCGTGAAGAATAGGTCTGGTTCATTGTATGTGATTGAAAACTGGGGGTACATTGGAGTTACTTTCAGTAAATATTACTTATAATTGACAAAATGAAGTCAATCTAATTCGGCTTTGGAACTAAGGGCCTCTACTTGAACCTTCCAACGAAGGTTTAGCTGTGTCCCATATTGTGTTCCGCCTGGGCCAGTTCTGGAAGGATGGATCTTCTTCAGGGCGATCTTTGCTCTTTCTCTTTAAGGGTTCGAACGCTAAAGTTGATTAATAAGTAAAATTATTTAGTTCAATTTGTTTATAATTACCTAATATTAAATTTAGTTCAAAAAGCTGATTTTTATATTTGCACTGAAACTATGTCTAAAGCTAATTATTGTACATTCTAGTGACATTTCACATAATTTATTAGAAATAATAATTATAGTCAATTTAATTTTATTATTATTATTAAAATATATAAACTAATGCTCAGCAACAATAGCGAACAGAACATAAATCTGAAATAACGCAAATCCGACATGCAAGACTCGTGAAATTTTAGTAAATTTATTAGACAAACAAATTTTAATTTGCACAAAAAGATGCATAAGATTATTTGACTCGCACAAAACATGGATTAGCAATATGTCACTCAACGCCTTAAGCTGTGCAATGTTCTACTAGATCTACTAATTTATAAACTATCAAAATATTTTGCTTCCTAGATAATTAGTTATTAAAATGGCTGACATATTTCTTCAGGTGAAATATGTTGCTTTGTTTTGATGGCTGCCATTAGCAAAAGTTTCGCTGTTCTTAAAACATTTTGGCCTAAAACTAGTTAGAGACTTGAAATGAAAAGCAACAAAGGCAGACAAATACTGCAGAATGCATGGGAATATGGTGGCATTTTCAAAGGCAAGACAATAGCATTTACAATATCTTCTTGAGTGTGGAGTAATGTTATATATCAACGACTTTTAAAAATTAAACGGCAACGTAATGGAAATATTCCTAATTATCGCTGTTGGCGTGGTGGGTAGCATGGATAGTGCAGCCTGGTAAAATGCTTTGTTAAAAAGGGGTGGGAAATTTTGGATTGAACATTTTGAAAAATCTAAAAATCTAAACATTAACTTATTCCCCCTCGGCTATGCTGTCATTGCGCATCATGGGAATATCTCTAACAATATTTTTTTGAATAAGACCTAAGAAACCCACCATTTATAGCGTATTCGAATGCCGGTGTGTTTGAATAAAAGAGATATATACGTTGGCTTATAGCATCTTTATGCCAGCTATGTCGAGAGTGCTAGGTAAATGCAGCAGTAGGGGAGCTACGGACTTAGATACGAATCCGGCACTACTATGCTTTCTTTCGCCTCACTTGTGTCGATAAATATATCAGACGATTTTATCTTTTTACCCTGCTTCAAAAATGTAGACTTACGGTTTTATGGCCTTTGATTTCTTATTCATTTTATTATTATTTTAGAGGCACAACTAGGTCCAGTTGACCCTAAACAATAAACGAAAATATTTAATTTGGGTGAGAAAAATATATACATAACTTATTCGTATCCCTAGACTGATTGGCGAATTTTTTTGTTAGTATGCAACATCTCACAGCCCCAGAAACTTAGACTTGCAATATAAAAGTTGGAAACAGGAAGTTGCATAAAAGTTTAAACACTTTTGAACAAATAAGCCAAAAGATCGGCGTTGACCAAGTTGGATTTCATAGTTCGTTAAGTTAAGATAGACATAGACATTGAAAGTATCCTTTGTAAGATAGGAAATCGTAATTATTATTTTAGTTATCGCATAAGATGCGAAAAGCATCGTGCACTCCATAATTAGATCTACAGATTGAAATTAGAGGTCGGAAATTGTGTGGTTCCCTGGATGGAATGGCAAAAAATACTTTGTTTAGATGTGCAAAAATAACTCGCTATGGCGTGACCTACGATCAGTTAGGGAAGCCAATTTACGATTGCAGTAGAATTTTAAGATCCCAACTTAAACTCCGAGTTATTTGTATCATTATTAATTACCACAAAACACATAGAAAAGATAAGCTTTCTTTGATATAGCAAATATGATTGTTCTTAATAATATTTGATCATACCGCGCATTGTTTTTAAATGTTTTAATTCTGCTTAAATTATATATTTCGTCACTTTTAAAACATTGTAATCGTTGCAATCTAGTTTAATTTTAGTTTATGGTTGGAAATGATTGACTGAAATATGGGAAATAATCCAATGATTTTAGCGGGTCCTTGTGCAAGTTGGAGTAATAAACAAAAAGAACAAAAATAATTCTAACGATACAACACGAATTACAAAACATTTACCCTATTATTAGCGGTAATTTGGATACTAAACTTTTACATCCGTTTGCGAGTTTTATGTATTTTTTTCTTTTAATTGTAAAAAAACTTTAAAGATATCTTACGTTTTTCAACTTTTTTTTTATTAATTCTTAATTGCAATTCAATAGTATTTTTATTTGTATCAAACACTACCTAGCCCTATGCATCTACCCAACACTGTATGGCAATGACTTCATTTTACTTGCTGCGCTGCTATTGGTGCATATCGCCGCTGCCATGATCATTGGCATGCTATCACGCTTACTCTCTCGCAGTAAGGCAGCCTTTTTTGCGCGCTAAAAACTTAATGGAAAAAAGAGATAGCAACAAAGCTGAAGCAGCTAAAGAATGTTGTGCGTGTATGTGTGTGTGTTCCCAGCTAGCATGCAATTGGTTCGATCGCACGCTCACTCTCTGAGAGCGCACACAGGCAGTGAGCATAAGAGTGAATGAAATGGCAAGCTGTGTCGAACAGGCATTCATTATTATTTTTATTTATTTAATTTTATTATTTTATAATAAACACATCATCAAAATAAATGCCAGCTAATGTATGTAAACAAACGTATTAAATACATCCTTACATGCATATGTTCGATGAAATAATATTCAACATTGACAGCAATTAAATTTAATTTGAATTTTGTGCGCCGCAACGACCGCTATGGCGGCCACATTTAATTGCTTCATATTATGCGCGCACATTGAAATAAATTTTCAACTAATTGTAAAAGCAGCTTAAATTGAAAACTAGACAAAAAAAAACTTTTTGGCTATGTCAGTGCTCTATGTCAGTGGGTCGTTGCACTCGAGTGTGCTGGTTGATTCAGCTTCGTTTAAGACGTCAGCCGGTCAAAGAAATTGTAAAAAGCTTATGCCCGCAGCTATTTAACCACACACACACATACACACACAGCAGCAGGACAATGAGCAAGGAGCAAATGACAAACTGTGTATGCATGGACGTGTAAGCCAAGACAGCAAAGCAGCCAAAGGACAAGGAAATAGCAGAGCAAGTGCAGCTGCTTGCTGGTTCAACCCGCTGCTACGTGCCAGTCTGTCAACGTTTCTTTTGCATCCGTCAATATGGCCGGCAGCAAGCGCAGTTGAGTTAAACTTTTTAGCCACGTTGTGCCAATGAACACGGAAGCACATTCAAGGCTTATTTTTAAGTTTCAGCTCAATGTCGTGCCAGCTAGTACAGTGAAGGCTCAATAAGCGAAACGTAGAAAGGCGAGACTTGTAGATGCTTTGACTTGTTATATTTTATAAATAAAAAAATGAATTAGGCATAGTTAAGCCAAGAACGAGGGATTAAAAATCCCAATAAACATGGAGAATATTTTTCTGGTTCGAACCAAGAGGTTAGCTCTGTTTTAGCTTAATTTTCTTAAGTTTTGTCGACTTCTCTCAAATTGAGACTAGCAATAATGCATTACAGACTTAAAGACTTAAGTAACATTAAAAATATTCTTTAAAACTGTTTTGTGCGTAAGAAACAGCTCAACTTAGCGATCGCTTTAAATAATTTTACAAATTAATTTTATTAAAAAGCTTTTCTAATGAAATTTTGTTTGCACATCTTAAACATGCTACAAATTTTATAACTAAATTAAAATTTTAGACCTCAATGTTCGACAAATTCAATGTGTTAGTAGATGAGACCGGCCGAAGTGCAAAACACTTGGTAAGCGGGTTACAATGCCAATTCAACTGTCTTCCACAGAAAACTATCAAATTAATGATTGCAGGTGAACGAACACAATTAATATTACAAATTGATTTTGCTTGTAGCGATACATTCGTTCTACTAAATTCCAATGTATGAACATAAAAGCCAATCATTAATATCATAAATAAAGCAGCAAAACTGTATAGGTGCTTTACATAATCTAGAATAAAAATTATTCGTAATCAATCGACAATACAACTAGCTTATGATCCAATATAAAAGAGCTTAGTGAAAATGCTAAATATGTGCGAGGCGGACTTTCTTAGAAAACATTTTCATTTACATTATTTTGTAAGATGACAAAAAGGAAGGAAAATGCGCAAATGTAATCGTTTGAAGCGCCTCATTGTTCTATGATAGGGAACTGGGAGAAGAGCGTAAACACTCCACGTTACGTTCACTTCTTGTAAGAAAGGAACCGACATATGGGGTACCAGTATCCTCGTGCAAATTGCGATTTCGATTCTACCAGCGGCCAACGGCAACATTACGCATTTGTAAATTTATAAATTATAATTGCAGTTTTGGTTGCAGTTTTAGTTGCAGTTTTGGTTGCAGTTTCCCAGACTCGAATGCCAAAAGACTAAAAAGCTATACAAAATACTAACATTTATGGTGTTTATATTTGAATTATAATCTTAATTATTTTAGTTTACAATATGGTTCACCACTTCAGTGTGGGTTTGAATAGAAGGCTATGTACGTGACAGGAATACTCAGATTAGAGTACAAAATGATCTTCCCAAACATTTAGCTGGCAATCTGTTTCATAAGTTTGTTAACATTGAAAGAACGTAAAATGATCTTGCCAAAAACTCATTTTAAATCGGATTTATAGGTTCATTTGTCAAATTCATGCCTGCTATTGCGCTAATTGCTTCCACTAAAAAACATCTTTTTAAGTAACTTTACTGATCTAAAATTTATTATATTTTCGAATTCATAATTCAAAGCCACATCTATTTTATTTTGGTTCAATACACAAATTTCAATTTTTAATAATTCAACTCTCTCAAGGTCTACTGTTGCCTAACCGCCGCCGTCACATATTTTACCAAAGTAAATACACCAAAGGCCAATGCCCCAAAAACCGCACACTCACTCTCTACAACCTTCCCTCCTCACAGTCCCTAATCGTTACTACCCCTACAACAAATACAAGTTGTTTTTTTTTTGCTTTGAAATAAGTTTCATAAAAGAGAAAATGTGTTGAAAATAATTTAAATGCAATCCGTAACAATTTAATAATAATTTAATTGCAGCATTTATTGCACTCGACCAAACAAACTTCTTTCTACACCTGCCACATGTGAGTGTGTTGCATGCAACTTTCTACATATATGCAGCATATAATGTGGCATTTATATAATTTTAGTTGTTGCCGCCGCTTTTATTATATTACCAGCAAGTTGCAAAAGAGCAGAAACGCACTAGCCAGTCAGTCAGTCAGTCAGAGACCCTCATAAAGTTATAGCAAAAGCACTTAAGCGATTTCATGTAAATTTTTTTTTTTATAAAATATTTTCCCCATTTTTTCCATTTTATTTTTTTTGTATTTTACTCTCTGCTTGCGCTCAGGTAAGCATTATGGTAACATGATGCTGACTACAAAGAAACGCTGCGGGGTCTAGAGCAAAGTTAAAAAAATAAAAAATAAATCAAAAAACCTGTAGCTACAAAAACAAGAGTTTTCAAACTTTTACACTTCTGGAGTATTTTTTTTTTTTGCTTTATATATATAGAGAGTTTGTGGCAGTTGCATATATGTTGTAGTTGCAGCTGCACTTAACTTCAACGCTGTGGCATGCATAGAAAGTAAATACAAATTATGACAAGTGTTTGCAAGCATGGATTTCTCCGTTTTCTCTTAACACTCAAAATTGTGCAATAAAGTTTGACCAGCTTCTGGGCCAAACTAATGAACTTGCAACACATATTCGGCTTAATGTGAACATTTATCAAAAAGCTCTTGAGTTAAAATGTTGTCAAATAAATGTTGTAAATAATAATGTGAGGCAATAAAACGAAGAGGCATGCGTCCGTTGCACGAGGGCGGATTATAAAATAAATGATTTAAAGGATTACATTGAATTGTTTGGTTTTTGTATTAACTTCGTTTAAAATGTTGAACTTGGAAGGTACCACGTGAATCACTGAAAGATGAATGTTGATAAGAACGATGTTAATGTAGGAACTTCTCTAGCTTGCTGGTCTGGACAAAAACTGCTGGCCTTGGAAAGATTTATCGGCTATTCTTCCTATTAGCTTTCTCTAAATAATCCTTAAATAACACTTATCATAATCGTGCATTCTTATAGATAAAAAGCTAAGACATTGTTTTTTTCCCTATTATTCCGCTTGGGAACTTAGGGCCCCTACTAGAACCTTCCAACGAACCCTGTTTTGCTCGATCTGTTTATCACTGTCCCATATTGTATTGGCCTGGGCCAGTTCTTGAAGCATGAATCTTCTCCAGATCGGTCGCCTTAGCTCTTCCTCTTTAAGGGTTCTAACGTGCCATTATCCAATTTATGTCCGACTTTGAAATGCCTATGGTTGTCATGGAATTTTGTGGAGCCGTTTATGTTTCATTCTCTTATATTGTTTTCTGTAAACGGTTGGGTTTTCGATGGAAATGCTGATTGGCCAGATGCGATTTATCCTAGTTTTGGGGACCTGTCACCTGACGTCTTCTGGAACCAGGCCTGGGCCTGCGTAGATTCCGGTGTCTAGGACCGACTGCCATGGGAATCGATTCATAGCTGTTGTTGTTGTTGCGATGAATGGTGCTCGGTTGAACATTATCACTATTTAATAATAAGATGATTTTCGGATCTGATTATATGCAATGATTTTCGTGTTCCAAAGTAGAACGAGCTGTATGAGAGATCCAGCGATATAGATCGTGGTTGTCAGTGGAAATTAAATCAAAGATAGATGATGATAGAAACTACCTCCTCTAGCATTCTGTACTGCATATGGTAAATTTTATCGGCTAAGATTAGAGCCCTCTCTCGTTTTTCAAGGTA
This sequence comes from Chymomyza procnemis, assembly GCA_035046065.1. Classification (NCBI taxonomy): domain Eukaryota; kingdom Metazoa; phylum Arthropoda; class Insecta; order Diptera; family Drosophilidae; genus Chymomyza; species Chymomyza procnemis. The sequence goes on from JAWNOJ010000026.1 coordinate 40,012,372, forward strand.
ACACGAGCTTGGGCTATCAAATGATAACATGGGCTTACGCTGCACGATCGGAAACATTATTTGTTTATATATTTTTTAGAGTTGTAAACTTTTATATGGGCCTCGGTAGCGTAGTAGTAGCGCACCAGCCACGTTATTTACCTACGCATAGTAATACCCAATAGTAATTTACTTTTCCAAACAATTAGATTTTTAAATATTCATAAAATTGTAAAGAAGTTACCGCTTAACTTTTTATTCAACTCATGGGCACAACTATTGTCGCTGACCAAATCGTCAATTTTTCATCTTAAGGCGGATCCTATGTCGCAAGCTCTCCAAGTCTTTTGATATAAATAGACAAAACACCTGACAAGTCTATACATAAGCTTAATGTTGTCTCTTTTAACGATCCAAAGTTTGATTTTGTTTATCTAGGACTCGGACTGAACAAACCTTAAAGAATAGCTGATATATATGTGATTGTCGGAAAGTATCTTTTTTATTTTTTAGGAATTTTATATTAGTAAGAAGTAAATAATTGACTCTCTATATATTATTCAGGAAATGGTTGCCGAATAAGAATTAAAATGGCAAAATTTGTCAAAAGCCAATGAGCTCACATCATTCTCTTAGTTACTTTGTTTAGATAATAATTGATATTATTATGTGTTTTCCAGCAGTAAAGTCTAAGAACATCGTATGCTTCAGTGGAAGTCAAAAAAAATTCTATAATATATTTCCATCAATTTTTAGAACCAACATTAAAATTTATTTGCTTCTACTTACATTAACGCTTTCAATACTTTTCAGTCCACCCTCGCTCATATACGACTTAATAAAAAAAAACTCCTTTTAAATGCTCACGTTTTCACCGTAAAAAAGTTACAGTCAGCCAAAAAGTCAACGCATCATAATTTTGTTGCTTATTTATTGAATTTTTATCCAAAGTGCAATAAACTTGCGCATATTGTTGTTATTATCGATGGTTTTTACGAAGTATTCACCCGCCCCCAGTGCAATGTATTTACCAATAAAACACGCACTTTGACATAAATCACGCACGTGCAAATGTTGCATGGCAGCTTCACTTTGGCGTAAGTTGGCAGCACCAAAACAAATTGCTCTGCAAATTGTGATGCCTTTGGAAATCAGGCAGGCTACATACACTTGAATGCACGAGATGGGGGGGGAGCAGCACCCCTTATCATGGCACAGAAAATGCGTTGAAAAGCTGACAGCAGCCTTGTTTAGATAAAGAAAAACAAAATACCAACTTAAGTTGCACTTCAAGCTGCAGTTGCACGTTTTTTGCACAGCATTTGCATGCCACTTGCAACATATGTTTGCCTCTTGACTTTTATTATATCTCATGCATTGTCTATTTGGTCTATACACTGAATTTTCCCAAAGCCAGAAAGGGTTTGTTGATTTTGTGGAAAAGATAAGTAAGTTTTTATATTTTTTTCAATTTTTTGTATAATTTATTGTATAATTATCTATAATTCAAGATTTTGTACACAGCTTTTCTTCAAACTTTAAAGAATAGTATTTGTATAGAAAATATTTAAAGAAAGCAACAAGAAATTTTTCCAAACGTCTCCACGGATCTGACAAATAATTTATATTACAAAGAAAACTATTAAAAGCCAAATATGGGTTCTACTTATGGAAATATCAAACATAGGGAATTAAATCTTTTAATTCGAACTTTTTTGGACGCTTCATTGTGTAGAATTTACAATAGAAAATAATTCAAATAGGAAAAAGGAATTTTTCAAATCGTATTGACTGGAGTTACAATGATTTAGTTTTAAAAGCTCAATACCATTTTTACTTTAAGATTTCTTAAGATAGGAAATTAAATCTTTTGATTGAAAGCGTTTTTTGGCATTGTCATAAAATAATTTGAATAGTTCGCCATTAATCGTAGAAAAAGTATCATCGCCACATCGTTATTTAAAGCGCATCTGCAATCATATCAAAATATATTTTAGAGATCCCAGAGCCGGCGAAAGATTCGTATACCTTAAATATTATGGATTAATTATAATTATAATTATAATGAATGTAAAAACAAATCGCTATATCTGAAATAATTCACAGAAAAAAAGCGAAATCTGCTTTAAGAGTAAGCCGTCAGCTCAAATTCTTTAATTTTTAATCTTTACTTCTGCTTAAACTTTTCGGTTTTTTGATATATCAATCTGCTCATTAAAAAAAAACTTTTGGAGAAAAATAATTTGGTAAATCGAAAATAAAATTTGTAAACAGAAAAATGTAAAACAGTTATAATTTTCACGTTTAAATGAAATTTCACATTTTTAAACCTTTCCATGCACAATACGAAGTTCCCAAGTTATAACCTATGAATATTTTAGACAGTTGAGCGGAAATGCATGAAATCAACCTATTGTCCTTTAGTTTAAACAAATCGTGCCGTTTTAAGTGTGTAAATGTGTGAAATCCGAAATATGTAATATAAATAAAACAAAATTTTAGAATTTTTTCTATTCTCAACCAGGAGAGGCGCCATGCCACACAGCAGCCCAATCATTGTGAATTTCGAAACAAAAATAGCCTTAAAGTCTATTATCAAAAAGCGACGGCTATCTGACACAAAAAGTCCCTCCAGACCGCCGAATCCCTTAGAAAACCGTCGACCATTAAGTAGCTTACCAAAGATGTGGTTATTAGGGCCCACATTCAATGGATGGTATTAAAAAAAAGCTTATCTTCATCATCGCTAGGCTCGTTGGTTATGAATTTTATATTATATTTCATAAATTAATGATTTTTGTAGAAAACTAAAATACTAATTCTACTAATTCTGTAATTCTAAAACAAATCAGTTGATGATCCACCCATTATTTGTAGCAATTGTGGAAATTGCCAAATTGGGCATGGGCAGCGAAAATTGGGCATGGTGTTTCTAAACCGGAAGATCCGGTGGTTCAATTCCATCTGGCAGCACTGGATGTACATTGTAAATCTCGAACAGATATTAATAGAGATAACTCCTTTGCAGCTATGGCGATAAGCAAGCGGAATGCATTTATTTTATTAATGTTTTTATTAATAATATAAACAGTCATCCATTTTACAGGCCCAAGAGTAATTTTTAAACTAACATACTTCCATTGTATCTGGATAATATTATTTTATCATTCTCTGAGAGTACCACAGAAGTAACACTAATTTTCAAATGACGGTTAGAATGGCGCTTCGATAAATTTAACTAAATCTTTATTTGATCCTGCGTAATTCTAGTGACTTCAATGCTTTTCGGGTATTGTAAAAACTGCGAAAAAAAATTCACTTTTTTAAAGCCGGATTTTGTTGTTATTCTTCTACACAAATTAGAAGAGACTTCTTATCTTCTCTTATCTATCTTAATTGACATTGTTGTGTATGATGTTGGTCTATTAAAAAGCCTCAGCACAAGACTATTTTGTAGTAGGCTTAAGCATTACATCAATTGTAATAAGGTGTTTGAAACATGATATTACGTCAAATGTTGAATATCCAGCCAATGTTCTCTCAAAGAGACAGGGCTGTGAAATGTTGACATAACCATAAATTTATACTACTTAGGGACGGAAAAACGTCAAATCTATAAACATTTGATTTTATATGAATCTATGAAATTTCTACTACAAAATGGATAGCCCTTTAATTTATCTTCAAATAAAGTGTATGCAATATTCGAAATCTCTTGAGTCACACTACTACTCTACAATTCTTTCACTACTTTCTTATGATTCTACTATTGTTTGTCTCTAATTGAAAATATTTTATTTGCACTTCATTAAATCTAATGCCAGACAGACAGTTGGTCTTTAGTGCTTCACCTGTTCCAGTACCCTGCTACCATATCCTCCCTGCCATCTGCCCCTGCATCATAATACTCACCATTTGTATCTATTATTTTCTGCTCGAAACATTTTTAACAAAAATTTATACTTATATGCATAAGCTGCTGTTGGTTATTGTTGTTTTCTTGCCATTGTTGCAGTAGTTGTTGCTGCCATTGTTGTTTTTGTTGCTTTAATCCAAAATGCAATCAATGAAATGCATTTTATTTAAGCTGCACTCGCTTATTGCATTTTTGCATACAAATTTTTTGGAGCTTTTATTCTCGAAAAAAAAATAGAAATAAAAATAACTCCCAAAAAAGCAACGAAAACCAACCCAAGCGACTTATTTTTATATGCTTACAACTATTGTATGACCCACTGGATGTATGTGTGTGTGTATGTGAGAGAGTATCTATGTGTAGGTGAGTATCTATGTGTTCCTCTGTGTGTGTGTATTTGTGCAAATTCAATACCGTTTTGTGCTTTTTGCAACTTTCAGTTGATTTTTTATTGTCAATCGAACAATAACGAAATCATCGGGCAAGTAACGCCAAACGCCGCCGCAGCACAGGACTCCCCGAGTCCCAGAACTAGACGACGCTGCAAGCCAGCAAGCACGGCGCAAACTTTAAGGTAGGCAGGCAGCTACGGCTACGGGTGCACAGGACACATAACGTACCAAACATATAGATGCTGGAAACGAAACGAACGAACTCAAATGTTTCGTTGCCACACGCCGCCCCAGCAGTGAGATTTATATATGCCCAGGCGATGTGACTCAATCAATGGCATTTGTATGTTATATGCGACGACAACGAGCAAGCAGATAAGGATTCACTGGCTAGGTCTGTGTGTGTGTGAGCATAAGACGGGAAGCGCTGCACTGGCAGCAAGCAACTGAGATACACAGACACAGCGACAGTACGAGCCAAAGACATGCACAGCATTTTGTGTAAAGAAATCAAAAATTTATACAAACTTTGCACAATGAATGAGCAGCAACAAAGGCTGAGTGCGGGACCGGTGGAGGATGCAGTGAAGCAGCAGCAGCGGCAGCAGCAGCAGCAGCTCCTTGGCTTACCTCGTCGACTGTTTGTTAACTTGGCTGGCTGCCTGCCTCATTTCATAGGAATTGCCAAAAATTGTTGCAATTCGGCCGCTCTTTGACAGAAGCTGTGCAGGAAGAGCAGCAACAAAATGGACACAGCACTGCACAGGAACTGTAGCAGTTGAGGCAGGCAACAACAATAGCGACAAGAGGCACAACAACAAATGGTCAGACGGCCGGGCTGGGCCGGTCAGTCAGTTAGTCGTTGAGCCGAGCCGTCCAGGCGGATGTGTATAGGTAGCTCTTATGCGCATGTGTGTGTGTGTGTGTGTGTGTTCAGGAATTAATTAAAAATTCCGAAAATATCCTGTTGGGTCTTTATAACAATTTCATGTGCTTTGCCTTTTGCCTGCTCCCTAGCATGTAGTATATGTGAACTTTTTGGCCAGGTCAGAGAAATCTTTTAGCCCAAATTTACAATATATATAAATCGTCATGTGTGTGTACGTCGTGTGTGTGCGTGTGTGTGTGTAAACTTTAATGTACTTTGACTTTTAAACTGGCTATTATTTTCTAGATCTTACAAGTATATTTGTTTCTCGGCACTCAAAATGTTTGCAGCACATACTTAAAAATCATAAAATGATTTAATTTACACATGCTCGCCTGTGCGTATACGTAATATTTGCAATTTATGTTTTAATTGAGCGAGTGAGTCAAGTTTTTGTGTTTTCGGTTTCTTCACTTTATATAATATGCAATTTACACACAATTTGCAACAGCTTAAAGCGAAACTTTAATTGAGTTTGCATCTTAACTCCATTGGGGGGCGAAAACTAACGATTAAATAAGCAAATTAAGGATATGGTAATGTCAAGCAATTAAGCTACAGTTTTTTACTTTTGCAAAGTAATTACACAAGCCAACATTAACAAAGAGCTTACATTTTTGTTTAAATAAAAACATTTAAGATATTGCAAGCGCGTTTTAAATTCATATTTGCAGAAATAAGTAGTTTTTGTAGAAACGAAATAGTTTTTAAGTATATAAGTTCATAAGATACTCGTATATCTAATATGGCCCCAGATTTAAGTAACCTAGAAGTTTACAGAATTGATAATTGCGTTGTTTGAAGAGTAATTTATTGAACTCCAGGCAGAGAAACAAATGTCAAAATTTCAACAAATATCTTGATCGGGGGAGGTCTGAACCGCATCAACATTAATTTTAACCGATTGAGTAGCCTTCGTAATGTTCCTTAACCGAATACGAATTTGGACCAACTTTATTCAAAAATTCTCCAGAAACAACTTTAAGACTGATACGTTGCCGTTTAGATGTGTGCATCTTCCTCAGCTATTGCCTTTATATGCAATAGGGATGCGAATCTATCCAAATTGGTTTCTTTATATAACTTTCTTCTTTTCTAAAATTCGAAGTCCGTATGGATATATAGAAATAAGAAAAAACTCCTCGCCCTGATGGGTTAATAGAACTCGAAATTATAAATTCGTTTCCTTCAAAATGAGGCTATCAAAACTTATCTTCACGCATCTCGAGAAAATATTGATGGTTGTAGATATAAAAAAAACACATTACATAGACATAGTTCTCGAAAGTTTTAACACGTTTGCTTCAAAATGAAGCCTTTCGAACTTAGCTAACAAATCTCGAGAAAGACCCGTCAACTCTTTTAGATTTTATAGACTTACCACATGTACATACAGAAAATGTACCATAATCGTGTCAAAATACTCAAACAAACAAAATTGTTATGGATCAGACTATAGTTAGATTCTGGGTGAAAATTTGACAACCTGATATATTCATATCACTTCAATTCCGATATTTCAAGTGCTAAGTAGTCCTAAGTAGAAAAAGTTCGAAACTTCATCGCGATTCCCATTAAATGCAGGCTTTCAAACGTATTACCACACATCTTGGAAATGCCTTGAACAATTCTTTTCATAGAAATTAAAAGATATGACTTGTAGATACACAGAACATGTCAACATCCCGAGAAAAATTTTTAATGAAAAAATTCTTTTTCAAAATCATCAGCCCAAATCGTGAACCCAAGGGTCTTCACAGTAATACAAATAACATTCTAAAAAGCCTATAATATCTTTTTCAGAGTAATACAGATAACATTCCGAAAAGTGTTTAATATCATATCTCATAGATATGAATTAAATATATCATAATTATGGCGAAATCACCACGTAAACAAAAATTTATGGAAAATTCTTTTTGAAAATTCTTCAGTCGAAAGCTTGTAGCCTAGGGTCATCAAAGTATTACAAACAGCATTCTGAAAAGCTTATACATCACAATTGTTCGTATAATTTACGACTAGCAATGATTGTTTGGTAGAAAGCCCAAATTTTCGATTTCGAAAAATTCCCTAAAATTGCTTCCAAAGTCGCCACCCACCCAGGCTGAAAAAATTATATCATGTTCCGAAATATTAAATATTAATGTCTTTTTTCCTGATTTTGCATTTAAATTTTTCATAATTTATCTTCGTTTAGAATTTTACAAAAACAGATGATACACTTATTGCGTATAAACTTAATAAGAGTATTTGTCATTTGTTAGATTAAGAAAATCGCAAAGAAACTAAAGCAACTGTAAAAAAACATAATAAACTTCCAACAGGAAGTGGAAACCACAAAAATTTAGAACCTAAAGAAACTTTTTCGCCGGAAATGAGCGAACGACTATGACGCGTCAGTTTTTCAATAAAAAACACAACCAAAGCTCGTCGCTCGTTAAAATCAAAACAATTTCAGATATTAAAATAAAAGCAGAAATAGAATATCAGAATACTAAATGCAGGATGTGCAATCGATTGATTCGATTAATTGCCAAATTAATTGAGCGCCATTTTATCTGCCAGCTAAAACGTTAAAAAATCAAAAATATGTCATCTTTTGTGGATGGTAAAAATCAACTAAAATCATTGTTAAAAAAATAAAAAATAAAACTATGAACAAAGCGAATAACTTTGTGCAAATCGATGGAGGGGGGCATGGGGGCGTGACAGTAGTGACACATCCCAGTGACACAATTGAGTTTATTATGGCATTTCAACTAGACGAGGAACGTCAATTGAATGAAAGTGTGCCGAATATACAAACAGACAGGAGAAGAAACGGAACGACAGACGGCAGTAGAAACAGACAAAGCATAACAAAGCAATGTAGAGAGGGGGAATGAGTGAGAGAGACACCGTGACAAGAGCGCTGTGGTGTAAGCACAAGATATGCTATGTTTACACTGCGGCACAGTATTATTTTCTTTAATTTTGATTTTTGTTTAGAAAATCCTTGTTGCTTGCGCAGCTAAACCAACTTTAGCAGCCAAAATTTCTTCCGTATAGCCTTTTCAGCTAAAAAGCGGAAAACATACCAATCCCCTCGTTTCAAAAAATAACTAAAAGTTAATTATCATTTGGCACTTGGAATATTGTTGGCTTGTTAATAAGGATTTGTGTTATGTTTGATCCCAGACACTCGATATAGACGTTTGTTCTATGGGTAAGTGTAAAATGGGCACCTTCTTCTCATTCTTGTTGAAAATTACCTATCTAAACTTTATGAAGCTCCTGTAGAACTACAATATTTTCTAAATTCTTCACAAGCTTGTAGGCCTCGGTAGTTTAGTGCTTAATCTTAGCCTCTTAGTCGGAAGCACTGCTGCATTTGTCTATCACTGAAAATCTCGATTTATTAAAGTAAATGCCGTTCGAACTGGCTTATAACTTGTAGGTCCGCTGTTTCCTTCGAACAGCTTTTAATAGAGATATCTCAATGTTCCGCCTTTGGGGCGATGACCATAGCCACGGGGAATAAATGTATTTATTTATTTAACTCGTCTCAAGCACATATACTATTTTCCTGTTTTTACAAGAATTTATTCAAAATCAGCGCAAATCCGCTGATTCGATTAATTGCATTTCCAAGACAATTCCGTATTATATAGTACTAGACGTCTTTAATCAATATGTTTTTGATTAAAAATAAATGTTTTTAAACAACGATAAATGTTTTGTGTTAATCCTTGATTTTCTTATAATTTTTTAGGTTCAAATGGCGTACAACAATTTTTGCCAGCGACGTTATTTCAACGATATCGGCTTTATACAGGTGAGTCTCTATACAAGTTCCTTAATAAGTCTTATCTATAGTACATTTTATGAAGACCATGCGGAATTTACTTACTTTCTGTTTTTAAGTATTAGAATCGGCGCGAAAAGCTGTTTATATTTCATTCATTGTCATGCTCAATTAATTGTCATTTAATATACAAGCAATCTGCTTTACAACGATCCATATACCCAATTGCTCCCTGTATAAGTCTTATCTCCTCTTTATGAAAGACCTGTAGAACTAAGAAAATTTTCCAAGAAATGTCACTGAGTTCGTCGCTTAACAACACACTCTTTTCCTGCTTTTAATATCAAGATCAGCGCGAAAATCTGTATAACATTTGTAAGATGATTCCCTATTATACTTCCTATTTTTTTTTTAAATTTTTTCTTGATCTTAAATTTTAAGAATTTCCAAAAAGTGTATAATGCCAAATAAAGCCTATGATTTTAATATAATTTTTTAAGTTCAAAAGATGTTTTTTGCTTGAGAACACATTTTTTACTGCTTTTAATTTCGTTTTATATTCGCCTTCTTTATTAAAATATTTCTTGTTTTGGAACAACGAAAGAAATTCGAAGAAGTGTATAGTGGTGAAATATATGATCTAAATATAACTTACGAGGCTCACAAATAATTTTTAATATTTTAATTTAATTTACCTAATTATTCAATTGATAAGTCTTTTCTGTTGTGGCAATATTTGAATTTCTTTTGTAATATTAAAGCAATCCTTAATTTAATTTCCCACCGTTTCATCATAAGTCAAGGCACTTTTTCACACCAAAAATCAATTTATTTTTGTGATGCAGTGTGAACCTGGCATTGCCCGCAAGGGCATCATTATTGGAAACTATTTGCCTCAATGGGCCGCAACGCCCACAATCAAATCACTCACACGCACACACACTAAAAGCGAGAGAAACAGAGAGTCAGACAGCCAAAGCGCCAGGGAGACAGACAGACAGACAGCACAGAGATAGCAAGCAGCTCGGTGCCCTGGGGAAGTATTTTTCGCCACTTTGGCCAAGTTGTTAGCTCTAAAGTGTTGGCTTTCTATGATTTTGTTTGCCTCTTTGTCTATTTGTTTCTTCTTTCTCCATTTGTTTGTTTACTTTGCGCTTGGACTTTGCTCTGGCTTATGGTTTACTCCTTGATTCGATCAGACACGCGCTGCGGGGACGTTAAGAGGATCCCTACTGGTAGTCGTCTCCACGCTGCGCTTTGTTCAGCAATTATCTACATACAACTGGCCCAGTATTATTTTAGTCCAACAAATTTATGACAATTGTTTCATGTTAATTTTATTTTATGTCAATTGTATATAATTTATTTTATTTTTTTTATTTATTTATTATATTTTAGTTGAAGTGACAATGGCCTGCGTGCGTACAGTTGTGTACAAAACGCATTTTCGCTACGCTTTTGTTGTAATTTATTTATTTTTTGGCTTATATGCATTATTTTGTTGCAGTTGTTGTTTGTTGCATTTAGCTTTTGGTTTTTGTTGTTTTGTTGCTCAATCATGCTAATGAACATTGCGGTTTGCGACAGCCTTTTTCGATTTTTATATTTGTTGAAAAATTAATTAAATTGTTGTTGACTTGTTTCTGTTTTGCTTTTTTTTTTGCCTTTTTGTATTTTGAGCTGTTTCATGGTTATTTTGAAGTTTAAAGATAAAAACAAATACGCGTGATAAATTATTTGGAATTAAAATAATGACAAACGGCTTTTATGTTGCCTACTTCTATTTGTTTAAACATTTAAATAAGCGCCGACAAGTGGTTTAGTTTTTGCTGATTGCATTTAATGCATTTTGATGAACAATTTGAAATAATTAAAGAGACAAAAGGTGTAGAAATTCAAAGAGTTATTAATCGTTTAGATAAACAAGTTGGCAAAAAAATGGAAACATTCATATTAATTGTTACAAAGTGGTTCAATTTTACATAGTTTTAGCTTAATTGTTGCGTAGTTTGATTCTTTGTAGTAAGCTTTGTTAACTATGTCAAGTACTTGGGTTATTTTAAAGCTTCGCTGCATTTAGAAGTGCTTAAGTTCCAACTTTTCAAATCAAAGGAAGTGGGCACTATTCAATAAAATGTAACATGTTTTTAATCTACTCGAACATCTTTTAAAAACTGCTTAAATCAGCAGGTGTTGTATAGTTTAAATCATAAAAGTAAGCTCTAAAAATATGTTAACTGACCACATCTTTTCATGCTAAAGCATCTGAACAGCTGCCGAAATTGCCGAAAATTAATTTTACAAAAAGTTTACCCAAATTTCAATACTTTCTAAGATCTATCTTCAGTAAATGCTAAAGAATTCCCCACCAACGCATTTTTTAGCATCTTATTTAAGCGAATATCTGAACTATCTATTCACAGACTCATCATTTTTAATACAATGCAAAAATATGTAGAGATCGAAATCATCTTCTTCTAAGCACTTGTTTATCCCGCTTAGGATTCGCTTAAGCCCCTCCTGAGGCACCGGTATGCGATCTCAGTACTCTTCTGCAGGTATTTCTATCCTAGATTACGTCATACCTGAAGCCTAATTTAAAACGATGAGGCTTTTGGCATTGGTGTATGGATATGCTTGACAAAGGTTGCCTTTTTTTTTGCTTCTTCAATCAGAGTGGCAAAAGTGCTAGGACAAACGCATGCAAAAGTGTACAGATCTTTATGGAGAATACTTTGAAAAACAAAAAAGCTATTTATAATGATTAATATTTGTTTTTGTTTTCTAATTCCGAAATATTAAAAGTAGCACTCGTATGATGGATTTACCATCGCAATATACTCTTTTCAAAGATCTTTGAGATGTTAATATTGGGCTTTAGGCTAAATATTATCATAAAGTTGTCATATGCATAGATGTGAGGGTGGCAGAGGCAACAGAAGCAACGCCTCAGACACTCAGACCAGATAGCCCATTGTGCCATGTCAGATGTATACTAGTTCTGTTTTAGGGATTTCTTAGACGCGGTAGAGATGAACCCGCTTCTAGAGTCCTACACGATATAAAATTTATCTGAAAATCATGTCAGGAAAAATCAAATACATTTTTTAAAAATAATATCATCTTACATACTGTGTGTTTTAATGATCGCGAGTAAGCAAAACATTGGAAAGTTCAGCTAATCTCAAGGAGGAGCATTGCTTTATTTTCGAATATTATAAAAGTGCAATTTTGCTGGCTAGATTCCAAAGGGAATTCGCTTTGGATTGCAAATCATAAAAAGTATGAGCGATGATGGCAGAATGGGCTATTTAGCCTGAGTGCCCGAAGCGGTGTTTGTCACCTCTGCCGCCCTCACATCTATAAGCATTTATGATTATTATATCGTCAGTGAAATCTATATCTTCTAATTGCCTTAAAAGACTACTCGTAATTCCACACCAGCAATCCTGCTTGGCTTTAAATTTCGTCATCTTAAGTGTCAAATATAAGTGATGGTAGGGCATCCTTACTTGATAAGAATATTTTTTGGGTAAGGTGTCTTATTTTCTCTTATATAGTACCACCTGATCTCCATTTTCATGCAGCTCTTGGGATATGATGTTGGCTGGCATAGTTTTCCACTTCAATATCCTTCATATGGCTGCTATGTCTATTGGGTGGAAGGCATTCTTAAAGCAGCTACAGTCTACAGGTCGTTCGATTATTCTAAGACATATGAATCCTGCCTGTTCATTATGTATTGTTGATTTCGCTGCCTTTTCAGTGCATTAAATTTTGTAAAATTGCTTAAATTTCGTAATTGGGTAAGGCAAGGCAAAAAGACTTTGCTAAAGGGCCTTGGGAGCGTAGTGGTAGCTTGCTCGCCTGTTAAGCGGTAGATCGCTTGTTCGATTCCACGCTGCAGCACTGATGCATTTGTCTAGCACTGACATTGATAGCAAATTAACGCTATTTACCTAGGAATATCTCTATTAATTAAAGTCATCTTCGTTCGGATTCGGACCATAAACTATAAATCACTGTGCTCATACTCCGTCCTTTGGAGCGAAGCCAAGTGAAATAATATTTTTTAAAACATTTGGTGTGCTCTGGCGCTCGAATATGACTTTCGCAAAAAGTCTGTATTACACTTGAGTTTGAAACTGTAGCACTTTTAAGTCCTACAAGCAAAGTTATGCGTAAAATACTAAAATCACAGGCTGGTGGATTTATGTCACGCAGCAGCACTGGCGAATTAGCTATCAAAAACAGGCAAGACACTCTCATTCGGCTGCGTTTATAAGCTGTAGGTCACTATTCTTTAGGAATTGCATATATTACAGATAACCAGATGCTCCGCATTTGATCAATAGTAGAATAGCCAAGGAGTATACATGTATTTTCAATAAATGCATGTTAAAAATCGTTCTATGTCATGTTTTTAGACTCTACAACTTGTTCAAACTAAGCTTCTTCTTAAAGAGATAAACTGTTGCAAATAACTCAAATCTTTACGTTTGATAACTCAAAGAAAAACCAAACAGGAATTATTGTGCTTGGCCATCTTAAGCCGTTTTCCTTTTATCGATTTAAATTGTTTCGATTTTAATTTATCAATCGATATACCACCTACTCTACTATTCATTTTGGTTACATGTTAAAGCAACAAGCCCGTATTTCCATGCAAATATCGTAGTCCATCGTTTAAATCAAAATAATTTGTTTGCCTTGAGTTGAGTGCTGCATGACCAAAAGGACAAACATGTCAACCAAATACGGAGGAGCAGTTCATGGAACAGCTATTCAAATTGCAGTTAACCCTGCCTGATGGCCAATTTTCAAACAAACAATAAAATCACTAAAGTTAAGCCCTTTGCTGTGTGTGCAAACAACAACAGCCACATGCATTGATCGAGAGGACATCATATGTATTGGCCTTTTGTGGCAACCGCATTCACGTGCCACCCACACACACACACGCACATGAGCCATCGGTATATAAACAAAGTTAAATCACCAAAATCCATTGACCATGTCACACTTTTATGTATATGTGCACACGTTTTAATCCCGTCGCACGTGCAGTCAACCACAAGCTCAGGGGTTAAAAGTGAATATGTGCATACATAACGTATACGCAACGTGCAACAAAATGCATAAAGCATGCAGGCAAAGGTCACTCAAGCTGCTACTAAAGTACTAAACTGATCTTTTATTATGCACTTTAATGTGCCCTAAGCTGCCCCAAAAAATTGCCTGTGGCAGCAACTACAATACTAAATGCAACATTTTTACAGTCATTTTGCAATTTCATTTGATTTTGCGTAAATCTCTGCACAATGTATGTGTTGATTTCATCAAATGGCCTCAGTCTCTCGCTCTCTCTACTTAAGTTCGCACTACAAGTTTGTTTAATTTTGGGATTTATTTATTTGTACCATAAATTATACTTAATTAAAAACAATTAAAAACAAATCCAATTTATTTTGAAAGTTTTGCTCGGGGCCAATTTGCTCATAACACACACTTAATCCTCAACTCTGGACTTTTAATCTGACGGAATGCTTCAATCTGCATCGCATTGTGCTAAGTTACGTTGGGCTCAGAGACGTTTGTTAAATATTTGCTTAGTTTTTCTAACAAAATCCGTAACAAAAATTGTTGTACTTTAAAGTCGAAAGCAAGCGAACGAACATTTCTCGAAGTAGCCAGAGAGATAATGAATGAACTTGGCTATGCTCTTTTCGGGCAGCGCTGCTGGAAGCTTTAAGCGAGAGTAACAGTCTGCATTTTGGGAGAAATCATTGAATTGTGACAAACTTGAGTTTCTTACGAGCTTAAAAGCAATATTGCTACCTAACCAGCAATGAAAGCATTATAAAAGTGTTACACGATCACCAAACATAAAAAATATGTATCGTTTGAAGAAATTTTCAGAATTATGAAGAAATTGTGTTGGGTTAAAATTCTCATATTTCCAAATATTTCGCACTCATTCTTAAGACGAAACTTCATTAGAATAACGATTACTTTGCATTCAAAAAACAAAGTTTGTTCTCGATAATAGAACTGTTCCATTATTAGAGAGTTGCTATCAATGAAGCAAATTGTAATTCAAACTCCTTCCAACGCCGTCTATCTTGGGCGACACTACGCAATTAAATCCACGACGATCTCTGCTAACTCTCTGCAAGCACCGTTCTCGACCAGTTCTATCGAGGACCTTCTCGGCGCCAGGTACCCTGTGGATTGCATTGGAAAGATCTCTTGGCAATGTCTTTATCTGACTTGCTGAGGGTGTTGCCAATGCAGATCCATTTTCTTCTTTCGTTTGTGATAGTGCTTGGCCAGTAAATGCGCCGATTCGTAGACATTTCTTTCTTTTTCATCCTATGTTGATGAAGCTTTTGTCCATTTCGAATTCGAATTTCAGTCTGCATATCCCAACCAAAAACTCACTCTAAAATCTTTCGTGTACTATATAAAACTGTTCATATCTACGTAGGCAAGTCCAATCCACAATTTTTGTATAATTCCGAAACTATCGTTGTAACTTGCTGACCAACAAACTGCACAAACTCCTTTAGCCTTCAATCATAGTGTATCAAAACTAACAAGTCTTTACTGAATTTCAAATGCAAAAACTTTTACATCAACTGTGTTTTTTTTTTGGCTCTCGATTTTTATACTTTTGTTGCAAATCCTTTTTTTTAGTCCTTGTTTGTATATTTTATATATATATTTGCTTTACTATTTACAGTTTGGTTTGTTTTATGTCAAAAATGTTTTAATTATTCAATGTTTTTCTTGTTAGTTGTATGGCCAAATGCTATCATGGTATAGGGTGGGTCAGCTGCTGAACTTCAAGTTATGCAACAGTTGGTCTGCTTTTCATTTTGTGGCAGACACCACACGCCCTCACACACCTCTACATGCACACACACACACACACACACACACACACACACACACTCTCACACATACAAGTACACAAATGTGCATATAAACGATTATGTTTGCAATTTGCAATTAAAGCGCATTTCAAGTGCGAAGAATTGACAAATATTGACAGCATAATTAATTTCTCATGTGAATTTGTGAGCGTAGCAAATGTTTTACTGCTTATTGAATTATTAACAATAAACAATTTCATTATGTTGCAAGTTAATGTTGCATGTTAAGCTTTTAATTAATTAAAAGTCTTTTGGCTTGGATTTAAACAAGTTACAACTACTTGCTGATTTGCGACTGAAAAGTGTAGAGAGAATACTTGACTTAAAACGAAGGCGGGAATCTGCCGCATAAAGTAAATGTTGACACATTGCACTTAGTGCCACGCCCACCTAGACAAAATGGCGAACATTCTAAGAACTTCTGGATATATATATATACAGTTTTGTAAATTAAAACAGGTTTATGTGAGCATCATACATGTTGTACATCACGAATATGGAGTTAAGAATGTTTAATTGGAAGCTTCAGTAAACGATTTTTATCGAAATCTTATCCAGCGATTGAGTCGCTCCTTTTCACAGCAATATGCAGAATTATTTTACATTCGTAGTTTTCACTTTAATGACCTCAAGAGCTTTGACGGTCTACCCCAAAATCAGTTATTTTTTTCTCGTAAGTTTTCAGAACTATAATAGATATATACCCGCTTCGCTATAGATAAAAGATACATATTCCCAAATTAGAGACCACCAATTAAAAATAAGACAATCGAATCGTATATCTTAGATATTTGTTACTGAAAAATGTAAAATCCATTTATATTGTAAATTATTTTTAAGAGTAATGCCCATATAATGGGTCTCCAAAGATATAAAAATATAAACTATTTTAATCAATTTTATAAGTGCTTGGAAATCATATTAATAATAAATTTGGTATTCTTTCTAATTTTCAGTAAACTTAAGTTAAAACCTATTACTCACTGCAAGTAGAATATTCCGAATTGCTAAATAGACTAAATGATATCGATAAGGAATTAAATGCAAACAACTTTATTAAAATGGTTAAGAATTATGATAAAAATAGTGTTGACTCTGGACATTGAATCTGACAGTGAAAACAAAGAACCTTATGTATACAAATTTGTTTAAGAGCGACTTGTACTAAAAGTAACACTGGAAGACCTTTTTCTAGGAGATGTTATTTCAGATCATTGTCTGAAATTCCAATGTGATCCTAATGATATATTAAAACAATATGAATACGTCTACGAATGACGAATATGACGAATTAATGTTTTCAGATTATAAAACGAAAGATCTCTACAAGCTTTGACTGAAACTATTACAACAATTAAGGAAGCTGCAATGAGATGATTTTTCCAATGCTGAGTCAGATATTATATAATTTCGTAAAAAACACTTCGTTGAAACCCATAGCGCTTAAATTTGCTTAAAAATGAGTATGAGCCGTAATTTCCGAATTGCGCTAAGTAAGCAGTCAACCAATTTCGATCAAATTTAATGCAATAATTAAGAATATTGAAATAATTTTATAAAGTGAAACACTCTATTTCACTAATGATTATCCCTATGAGAACTGTATTATAGAGTTAATCAGCTGCGATTAATATTACTTTTTCAAAGAAGCTACTTTTTCCAAACTTTTTGTTGCACATAATGAAAATTGTCTTTGTATGCTTAAATAATAGTTGTATTCAGTCAATATTTTAAAAAACTTATTTAAATTCGAATTCGCTTTCGGTTTTCTATATAAAAAAGTATAACACGATTTGCACAGTTTGGTCAGGAAACCGTTGCACAGGTGTACATTGAAGCAGCTAGAAAAATGCTTTTTAAAATTTAATAATCATCAAAGACATCAAATTACCCTGATTGATGCTGTGCAGTGTGGCCAGATATTATTTTATTTGCAGTAAGCCGCCACTAAGTCGGTCACACTTTATAGGGATTTGCTGAAAACGAGAAAATTGCTCGTTTTGTCGCCCTTAACTTATGCTCTCTGAACGGCATTTTGTGCAAAATGCAGACGCATAAACATGAAGTTCATTGTATTTGTTTTGTTGCGCCTGCAGTTGCTTGCAACTCAGCTGGCAGCACTGGCAACTCTGGCAGCGGCCAGTGCGAAAACTCCCTAGAACTTTTGACTGCTTGGGCATTGTAGCGCCACTGTTGTTGTTGCAGTTGTGCGCAGCTCGGACAGCAGTTGAATCCAAAATGAAATAGTTGATTTCAGCCTCCAAGGAGTTTTCGTAAAAGTGCAGCCAGTAAGAGAAAAACTTTGCCGCGCCCGGCAACAGGAAGTCAACTTGACGCCGCCGCCGCACACTTGGTCATAGTTGCAACAGCAGTTTGTTGCAGTTGCAGTTGCAGCTTTTGCTTAAAATGTTTAGTGGAAAGAAAGTGTTTTAAAATACATTAAAAAGTTCAAGCTGCCTGCCAATGCCAGATCATGCATAGAATTTATGTGAATTTTGTGAACTCCGTAAGAAGAACTTTTATGTATATTGGGGGGGGGCACGGGACTGCATCAATTTGTAAGCGCGCCAAAATATTTGCTAAACTCTTCAAAAAGATCTTAAAGCAGCCTCAAACTTGCAAGGAGCTTAGCGTGAGTGTGTGTGGAGTGTGTGGTGCGTGTGTGGGGGGTGCGTGTGTGCGTGCATAGATCTTATAAATATTTTATTAAAATGATTCGCCCTTGAGCGCTATAATGCCCATAATGAAGTCGAAACGCAGGTACGTACAAAGTATATATATACTTTGCCTAGGTTACATGGCACCTGTTATGATACATTTTGCGCATCAAAACTCCATTTTGTTTATTTTGTGCGTAGCATGAAACGGGATTTGCCGCCATCTTGTTTGGTATTACATTTCCGTGTGTGCACGCCATGATTTGATATGCTTTATAGGAATAATAATAAAAAAAAATGAAAATGAAAATAAAACTGTCGAATTTGCAAATGATGAAGCCTTATTTTATTTTTGGCCAACTCGCTATTCTCTTTTTTGCCCCCACCCTGTTTACCATTTTTTTTAGCCTTCTGTCGCATTGTTTAAGGCAAAATGAATTGTAACTCTGGTAACCGCTGCTTTTCGGGATCACAATTGGCGTTGCTAATATTTTTTTTGCTAAATAAACAAAATGAATGCTTAGAAAGTATGCGCTCAACGGGAATTAAAGCAAATTTTTTCAACATATTTTCTGTGATTTGCCATAAATTTCCGTCAAATAATTAAATGGTATTTTGTATAATAATGCGTTACGAATGCCATTGAAGCTTATTGTGATACTACTGGTGTTTAAATTTTTACAATGAAAAAAATATCGCTGAATATAAGTCGAGCATGATTTGCGCTAAGTAAATGTACCGACACTTGCTTATAATATAAATGCGTTATATATGACATTATTTGTTATATGAGATTTGGTTTAGTAAGGGGAAAGATGAAATAATAGAATATTCCACCAAGGCAATGGGCGATATTGTAATTCCTTTGGATATATATATTCAAAGTACAGATATGTAACCAAAGTCATTGAAAGTTTTTGGTCAAAAATAAACACACCCCATTTTAAAAACTGCTGTATATGTTTTTCTTTACTATTAAAGCTCTCTTAGAATTCGTTATAAGAAATACAAAACAAGTCTGAGAAGAGAATGGGAATCTACAGTTTATAGGCGAAACCGAACTGCGGTATCTTGAAATAATAAGACTTTTTTCCTAGGCAAATGCTGCATGGGGAAATCGAACCACCGACCTATCGGTTTAGAGGCGAGAACTAAGAGACTAAGTAACCGAGGCCCATTTTAAGCAAATATCTTATTTCAGTATTTAATATTTTCCAAATCCAGCTTCATTGTAGTCTTATTAAGAGCCAATAAAAGTTAAAAAATATTTTTGTACAAATTAGAAAATCCTTCATAAGTATGTGGCGGCATTTTTAAAATTTTTCTAAAATTTGAATTCACTCCACAATTCCATTTTTATTGAACTACGTCACAAAAAGAATCAAATAAGAGCACATGCCTTAACTTTTTATACTCTTTTATAATCAGAAGAATATATTAAAGTCAATGTAAAGCCCAGTAGGTCAAGTTTTTGACACGTAATGGTATCTAGAGCGTGAAGTTGGTATAGTCATGTTCTACCTTATATTGGCCCGCTTTTATGAACGGCTGGGCCTCTGAAGTGGTAAGAGCTAGATCAACAATTTGTTTAAAACGAAATTGTTAATATCGAAGAATGCAGTTTTTGGATATTGGTGATATATAATATAACTACTATTGGAATTATACACAATTGGATAATTTTTGGTTCCAACAAGATGCGCTACATGTCACACAGCAACTGCAACAATCGACTATTTGCATCGCAAATTCCTGGGACGTGTTGTATCCAAAAATGGTGACCGCCAAGATGCCCAGTTTTGACACCGCCAGATTTCGTTTTGTGGGGATCTTTGAAAAGCAAAGTTTATGCCAACAAGCTGAATACCAAAGAAGAGCTAAACGAAGATGCTTGTGATAGAAAACGCCAAAAAAAAAGAACCCGCTTTTGGATTCGTAATAAAGGATGCCAGCGATGTTGTTTTTGGAAAATATTCCAAACAAATTGTAAATAAATGATCTTGATAATAAAAAGAAATGCTAAAAATATATCGAAAGTTCTCAAAAGATATTCGATTTTTCTATTAAACCGATTCAATTTTGTGCAACACTTATCTATATTAATCTGCTGAAACTGCGTCTAACTGCTTTCAACAAACTTAAGCTGAACGCTCTTGGCTCATGCTTCAAAATAAAGACAGCTTGGAAAACCCTTTTTTCTAAATAAAATTTTAAGTACAAATGGTATTTCCTTAATGTCAATGTTCTAACTCGATTGTAGTACTTTCAACAAAAGCTCTATGAATAATACTTGATAAACTTTAATACTTAGCGCGTTAACATTTTAGCCAAGTTAACAATTAACTTTTGCCGTCAATTTCAATCGACCAACATTTTTATCTATTCGAATTTCAAATTTAGTTATTTAAGGATTTATTTATCGGTCTTGAAATCATGCTGCCACAGCTTTGTCTGTATGCAGCTCTAATTTATTATTTATATAGAATTTTTTTACTCAACATTTTTATTAATTGTTTTAAACGGACATAAATGAAATTACATTTTTTCACATCTCTCTCTCTCTCTCGCTCCAAATGGCTGGACCGATTTAATGCGACTGACATGTTCAGCCATTTTCATTATAATAATTCCATGTGATGTTTCTTTTTGGACTCTGTCCTACAGCATTTACATAAATATACATTATAATATATATGTATTTTTTTGTTGTTGTTATGTATTGTGCATTAAATAGTTTATTTAATTAAATGCACTTAAATAAATTAAGCCTGCAATTGCGTAAAATATCAATTGCTTTTTTTCGATTTTAATTTGATTTTTTTCCGCTCAATTATTATTTTTTTTACTCGATTTTTTCTCATTTTGCACATTGAGTGACTTTTATGTTGACATTGTTTTTTATATTCGTGCAATTGTAGTTGTTGTAAGTTCGAAGTTATTTATTTATATATTGAAAATATGTTTACATTAAAATTGTCAAAGATAATCAGCACAGACAGACATTGTAGTCCCGAGTTGCGGCGTAACAGTTGTAAGAACGCACTGGGAAAGGGATAATTCCCTTTGTTGTGCTGATTTTTAAAAAAAAAGTTTTATTTAATTAGAAATCAAATTTTGAATTACTTTAGGCAGTCATAAAATTCCAGAAGAAATCAGCAATATTATCTATAAAGGATTTGCACAAGCCTCTTCCAAAGCGAATTTTTTACCAGCGAAATTGTTTGCCGGGGACAGGTGCGAGAACTAGATGAATAAGAACTTCCTAAACAAGCTTCCGGAGCTTCTGACGAGTCACTATCGTATGTGTGGCCTGGCGATCTCCTGATGGAACACAATTCCTCTCCTATTGGTCAAAACTATCCGCTTCTGGGCGATTACTTGCTTCAGACGGTCAAATTGTTGACAGTATAATTCCCAGATAGAAGTTTTGTCGATAATAGTGAATTCCCTGCCCATCCCATCATACACACAACAAAACCTTCCTGGTCGTCAAACCTGCCATGGACACCGATTCCGTCGGTTGTTGCAAGTGATCGCCAACCATCAACCGCCTCATAAATTAGTCCAATTTGTTGCGATTCAGCAGCGAACCGCCTCGAGCTTTCTTTCGTCTTCAGCCTTATTCAAATAATTCCAAATGGTTTTTTTTGCAATGTTTAGCTCTTGGGCAATCGAAACAGTGCTCACATAAAGGTAGAACTCGACAACTTCCTAGATTTTATCGGCATCATCCACAATTGGCCTTCCAGTGCATGGTGCATCTTTGACATCGAAATTACCAAATCGGAATCGACGAAACCAAAATTTCGCATGTTTGGCTGTTACAGTTACCGCTTTTTAGCCAAAATATCACTTAACTTGTACAACTCGAAATACAGATACATAACACCATCTATTGAAAAAATAATAGATTCCTTTTTACTATATTCAATATTTTCTATTTTTCGCTAAGGGAGTTCTGCTTCATCCAAAATAATGTTAAGTAATTCTGAATCATTTTTATTTTTGGCGTTTTTTTATTTGATTAACTTTACGCTGGATTCAATAATTTATTGAGTCTAATACATAACCTTAGAACTAACCTTAGAACATTTGCCTTTTTCCCAGATTTTTAAGTAAGTTCGAAAGCGTTTACGATTAGCGCTCAATTCCGATATCACAAGTAAAAAGGATAAAAAATATACGAAAGAGGTAACAGATTTGCATAGAACGCTTCTAAATTCTCGTTCAACACTTTTACTGCTGAGCCTTTTCGGAAAACTGTAAAGAGAACCCAGCTGCAATGACAGTTAAAACTTTGAAGTATCCCCACTTTTGTTTTTATAAGATTGCTTACCTTCATTTGGGGTAAACTAAACTTCTAAAAAAACTACATGCAATGGGGAGATATCAACATTTGAAATAAATAATAAGATCAATTTTGCATCAAGGCAATTATTTTTATTCTTTGCAGAGGGAGAACAGCCGTATATTTCATGTTTTCCGTATTATACCGAATATATCCCTAGAAGGTAAATGTTTCGTATTTATGCAGATGATTTAAGTGGAACCAGCGAATTTGCAACAAAAGAATTTATTGGACTTTCTATTCATCTCACATATTTGATATATCGCAGGTAACCACATTTTATTGTTAAAAAAGAGAAGTCGGAAAACAGTTGGTTAAACTTGGCTTTCTACCTTACTTCTGGGGTTACGGCCCATTATACCATGAGTAGTAGATAATGCTTGTAGAGTAAACAATTCAATACATTTATTTTTATTCGGAATTCAAAAATGTTTCAAATACAATGATTTACTTAACAGAAAATCTATAATCTATAATAATCTATAAAATAAATTTATTGCATATATATTTTCAAAATTGAATCGTGAATATATGCAAGTTTTTCGAAAGAAGGTATTTTTAATCCGACTCCAAACTACTGTAGCAACTTGTCTCTAGTTTTATTTTCTTTAGTTTTAGGAACTTCATTGAATTTCTCTATTCTTGGGAACTGCTTATACATTTTCATTGCAATTCTGTGAAGCTTGGAAGATGAAAAATAATTGTAATGGATATAATAGTTGAAGCTGCTCTATTTTACAAGGAGAAATCCCTGTAGACTCTTATATTCCGCTAATTCCGCATATAATAGTTGAAACTGCTCTATTTTATAAGGAGAAATCCCTGTAGACTCTTATATTCCGCTAATTTTTCTGTTATATATTATTTCATTTGGTTTTAATGTGAAAGTAAATTTTGCAGTTTTTTAAAAAGTGAAGATCGGCTTTATCGGTTCTCTATGACATAGTCAGTTACTTATTTTTATAAGATCTCGATATCTTGATAAATAATAATATGTTGGATGTACAAATTATTTCAGTCTGTTTTAATTTGCTCTTCGGGGTTTAAGTCCGAATGTTGGTATCCCAACTTTCGTTTGCCGTCCTATTCTTGTAGATTATAAAATAAACTCCTTTGTAGATATATAAAATAAACTCCTGTAGATCTTATTATGCATTACACGATCCTTTTCATGTCTTCTGCGCAAATTATAGTAACCTCTATGATATCCTCTTTTACGAACGGTCTATCCAATTCATATCTTTATTTATCTTCTCTCATCTTGATTTGCCAAATCGAGCTTTTTTGGCCAATCACGAACTATAAAATCCCAATTTGGTCAACGCTGATCTTTTGGTTTCTTTATCAAGAAATGTGTTTACTTTTATATTACTTCCTGTTTTTATCTCTTACAATTTAAAGTCAAGTTTCTAGCCTGCATTTCTATATATTCCCAAATTATTTAAATAAATAAAATCAAGGCTCCACCAGTCGATATTGGAAGTGATTAGCTATTTCATTGCTCATTGTTGACAATTGTGACAATAATCGAAGTACATTAGTGTCTGTTACGGAACTCAAAATTATCTGCGTAAAACGATGAAATAGTTTTGAAGTTTGCATTATTTATCAACTAACAGAACTCGAGAATGAGTTAACTAGAAACTTACTAAATCAAAAGAAAAGTAATATATAGTAGAACTATTATAAGAAGAACTTGTAATGAAATACTTCAAAATGCGAGATAAGCAGCTTAGCTGCAAATTTTGCATTACTTCTGAGATAATTTTGAGCTAAGCTTCTTATCTGAGATAATTTGTAGCTAAGCTTCTTATCTCTGAAGTAATGCTAATTTCTCCTAGAAGCAGTTTTGCGGTTTAGTTGGCTAATTTCAAAAAGTTGCTCACAAAGATTGTGTTTATTTTTCAAAACGTTGCACAAAAAGAAAATGAACTTTAAATTTAATTTGCAAATATAAAATTTTGCCAAACTTTATGGGCTAAACATCCTTGCATATATATATATATATATTATTTAAAGTAATTAACTTTTCAACTTGGTGGATGCTTCAAAATTGTCTTCTTTTTGTTATTTACTCAAAAAACTTAACGCTTTTGTGCCAAAAAATGAAAAACTTTTGCAACTTAACCGCAAAAACGTCTTCAAAATAAACAAAAAATGCTGCACAAATCCAAAGCAATCCCCATGAAGCGCTGCTACGTGCGCACCAAAGCGAAGTTGGCCAACGACTGAACGGTTGGTTGAGGCTGCAAACGAAATGGAAACTTGGGTGGGCCGAATGTGCCGTTTCCAGCTGTTTCAGTGTGCAATTGTTGTACGAAGAGTGAGATTGAAGAGAGTGAAGCTGCTTGATTTGTTATAAAGAGAATTTAGCTTGCATGTTAAAATCGTTGAGAAATTCTCTTTGCTTTGTTATTAAGGCGCTCTTAGCCAATTGTAAGCAAAGAGAACGAGAAAGATTTGGATCCATTTGATGCTCTCGGGTTGGCTTTGGTCTTACCGCGCTCTTAGCCATTAAGTGCTTCAAGAAGCGTTCATAAAAATTTAAAAATCAAAATAAAAATAATAAAAAACAAAAGATAATTACTTGTTGTTGTTGTTCCAATTCCAAACTGTTGCACTAAGAGCGCCGCTTAAGAGAGTTGTGCGCTCGCCACTTCTCTTAGTAATTTTTTATTCGTTAATTAGGGTGGCACTTTTAAGCGAATTTATAAATGTGGAAATTTTGACTAGATTTTTTTTGCAAATCAGTTGGCACAGAAGAAGTGCGGATTTGAAGCAAAATGTGGTCAGCCAATGAAATTTACTTCTTAGAAAATAATTAATTTATTTGAAATGTAACAGTTTGCATTTCCTGTCCACTGTGGACTTGAGGTTTCTTTCGCTGCAGCATAGCATAGGTTTGGGAGTTCATAGAGGGAATAAGCGCTGATATTTACATGCTGACAAAGTTTATTATAATATTATATAGTTTCGTTTATGGGAATTTTTTTAGAAACTAAAAGGAAATTTAACTTTGGAGATAGTTGTAGGAAAATTTTGCAGTTTTTCCAAAAAATTGTGTGTGAAACACTTAGATCAGCTAATTATTTTTAAAAGATTTTAAACTATTACAATGTTTATTTAACATTTTATAATTTCGTGTATACGATTTTTGTTTAACTAAGATATATTTTGCAGGTTTTCAAAAAAGATCTGTTCTGTCGGTGTCCCATAAATTACTCAGATAGTCAGTTAGATTTTTATAAGATCTTTAAAGGTTGATAGAGGATAACATGGAATATTGTACAGTTTAATAGCGGTCAAAAAGTTCACGTTAGAGATTATGGAGATCCTAATAGTGCAAGTTGGTAACCAGCAACAATTGAAAAGAAATTGGGCATGCAAACGTATTTATATTTTTATATATTAATATTTATTATCCATTGTTTTTCTGTGATATCCGTTGTATGCATTGGACAGCCCAAATACTCAGTCCGGCAGGTATATCATTAGAGCGGGTTAGAATTAGTTTTAAAGATAATTATAGTTTTATTTTAGTCTTATGTCGATTTTGTTGAAAAATTTTGTTTTGGACACATTCACATACATCGCGCACTTAACTTACTTAGAAAAGATTTTCAGATTCCTATTGAATATTTCTGGTAGTTTGGAATGGATCTGCATCGACCGAAAGAGCGTGAAGCGTTAGAAAGACTAAAAAGACCCGTAATTGCAGCAGGATAAGGTCCTATGCTTCAGTCGAAAAAACAACAATTATTTAATATGAGAAAGGCAACCTATAAAAGTTGAAAATATCTTAGAGCGGATGTGTGTAAAATACAGAAAGCAAAGAATTGCTATGTACATTTTGAGTCCGTTATAAATGAATACGAACTTGGAAAAAGTACCAACAATTAAAGCTTAATCACTAATAGTTTCAATGAAGACTATTATTTTACGATTCCTTTAATAAATAAAATTAGGCAATATCCACTATCCTTTCACTATTTCTAAAGGGGTTCAAAATACCAATTTTAGTTGTCAAAAAAACTACTTCAATAATTAATTATTGTAGAAAGTTAAAAGGTTTTAACGGTTTGAAATCATTGAATGTTTAAATTTTGCTTTTTATTGTTTACTTTTCAAAATATATTAATCAACTAAATATTTCAATTTTAGTTAAGTTGAGCAAGTATTTCTATATATAGTTTTCGCATACACTTTGTCCCCCATCAAAAATTCGCACAAAAGATTTCATAATTTTATGACTTGTCGTCGATTGTGGAGAGGGGTGCAGTATGCAAATAATTTCAAATATTTTTCACTCAGAATGACAACCATTGGAGTTGATTTTATTTGCGACAATCGGAGAAGAGTCGACGTAGATGAGCAGTCTCTTTTGGTTGAGATTGGCACAATCATTGCTGAAATTTTTATTAAAAACACGAATTGGCACTCATTTCCCTGACTGCTGCTTCAATGGATTGGATAGTTTGGCATCCTTATCCTTTTGTTTGTTAACCGCTCAAGCGCTTAAATATTGGATAATAGGAGAAAAAACAAAACAATTAAGTTAAGATTGACTTCAGTCGCAGCCAAAAATATATCTAATTTATTTCGATTCAACTTACCAGAATTGTTGTCTGCTTCATTGGCGAGAAATTAAAATCATGCAAATATTTAAAAAAAAAATCGTTTGTATATAAAACTAAAAAAATATTTTTAGAGAGAACGGGAACCTCACATAGATCAGAGTTATCCTTAGTGTAAATAAAATATAATAAATTTAAAAATATTATCGTTCTTCGACTACTTGACTGGAGGGTTATCGCTCCAAAACTGCAGCATTGAGATATCTCTATTAAAAGCTGCTCGAAGAGAAGCGGAAGCTGCAGTTTATGGCCAAATTTTAAAGCAGATGTCTCGAATTAATAGAGATTTTTCTAGGTAAATAGGCTCTTTTTGCTAGTGATGTCAGTGCTAAACCAATGCACTAGTGCTGCTGCACGAAATACGGTTTTGCAGGTTGGTACGCCGAAAAAGTCCATATATACATAGTTTTTTCTACTAAGAATATCGAAAAAACATAAACATAATCCCTCCTTGCTCCAGCTCTAACTATATTTAGGTATAGAACTAACTTGTTTTGCTTTATCAAAATCCTAATAATAGAAACCTTTGGTAGGCGATTTGTAGAAATTTATATGCAGGCCGGCTTTTCAAGATTAGCTGACAAGCTTATTAAGTTGATTGATTGATTCAGTTTTACCTGATAACATTTTACTTGAGTTTACAGTCTCATAGGGCCGCACGTTATCATGCTCCAAATTAACCTTGCCATGTCTTTCGATCATTTTGGGTCAAGTTTGCAAAGCTTAAGCGGATTAGTTGTATAAAAAGCGTTCCCCTACAATGGATTTCTTACGTTTCTGCCACTCATAGTTCACCTAGTTTCACCATGTACAGAAGACGATCTACAAACCGTGAATGTTTTTGTTTTGACTTCCATGTAGTCGACTTTACCACGCTTATCAAAGCATTATCATATCGTTATCATATCACAATATCACCTTGTCATGTCTTTCGTTTATTTCTGATAGTTTTTAAGGTATTTTATGACTTCAAGGCATTAGTTATCGATAACGTTTCACATAAATATTTTCCCCTGGTTACTTCCAGCTCATAGTAGACAACAGCTATCTGATCCCACCTTTGAATTATGAATTTTTTGCTTGTCGTCATTATAGACGATGATGGGGTACACGAGCCTTGACAAATTAGTTACTTTTCTTCGTGGACTTTTATGGGTACTTGCACCGTAGATCTCAAGTCACTATAAGTATAAAAAATCCCCTACTTGCATCTCTTTTAAAAAGCTTCACCAAACTGAAAAATCGCCTTTCGAAATCACTAGGTTGTACTATGCCCAATTTTATAGCTTTTAACCAAATTCCAATTGTCTTAACCAAACGGAAATTGTTGAGTTTGATGTTTGACACAGATCTTGGATCAGTAAAGCCGACCATTTCTCATCTTTAAACTTTTTCGGTTGATTCTGAAGCTCTTCGTAACTGAAATCACAATTTTTGCAGCATTACAACCATTTTTTTCATGATCTATCTTTTAGAGGTTACAGAGTGAACATGTCTCGATTTCGACTTGATTCTGACGGTTTTTGACTTTGAAAGTGACATCGCTATTTTTGAAGCGCCGAAACGACTCTCATGCATGACTTATCGTTGGAAAGTTTTCCCCTTAACTGTCGTAAGCATTCGATGGGCATTATCTGCACTTTTTTTTCTATTAAAACCAAACACAAAACTTTCCGAAAACGCGCCTCATTTCAAAGAATTCCGGGCAGTTTTGGAAAGTTAAAAATCAAGCTTTTGGTACAAACAGAAACTAAAGCAAGCAATAGATTTCAAGCCTTTTCAATAATAATAAATAATAAGTAATTTTTTCTGGGTTACTCCCAATTGTGCGTACATAATCAATCGGTCAGATACCAGATACACGAATTAATATTCTATGGACTTCTATTGCGATTTTCTACCAAACCTCTCTCATGCATGACTTATCGCTCGGATTAGATTCTCCATACATTTTCTTAAGCGTTCCAAGACCTTTAAATTCTCCCTCTAAGAAAAATATAATCAGTAATCACTTCCAATATCGATCAAAACTTGAAAGTAGAGCTATCTTTTGAAAACCAGTTGAAACAATCAATCACAAAACTATCAGAAAAGCTTTTTTAATACTAAATGTCATCATTCTAACGCCAGCTTCTGGAACCGAATCGGGTTTAGACAATGCCAGATACAGATAAATAAAGCAAAGTATTGGACAAATGGATTTCTATTCACAAAACCAAATATAGCGTATCCCAATACTTTATATGTAGCATTTACGGATGCAACACTTTCAAACTTTTTTTTTGTTCATTTTTGGGATCGAACCCTGAATCTGTTTGAATTTTTTTCATTGTTATTCCGCTTGGGAACTTAGGGCCTCTACTAGAGCCATCCCAAGAACCCTGTTTTGCGCCGTCTGTCCCATGTTGTGCTCGACTGGACAAATTCTTGGAGAATGGATCTTCTACAGGTTGCCTTGGGTCTTTGTCCGTCTGCTGTTTTGGTGATTCCAGTTCAGTGCCATCCTGACAATACTGTTTGAGTTTCTACTGAGAGGAGGTGTCTAGGGGGCTCACCTGTGACACGAGACAGCTATGCATTGGATATACTTATTTGGGCAGAATATCCCGCATATAATCCTCAAGCATTTGTTGCTGAAGACTTGCAGTCTCTGTGTCATCTTTTTGGTGGTGAGTCATGTCTCACTACCATATTGCAGCATGATAAAGTCTTCCAAATGCTGATGGGGCTTTGGCAAGTCGGTTTGTGACGTCATCATTCACGGCGCCATTGTTGGATATGACAGTGTCAAGGTATGGGAAACTGGTGAGCAACTCAATTGGATTCCCATAAATGGTAATGTTTCCTTGGCTGGAGTGTTTGAAGCGCATTGCCTTGGTCTTGGCTACGTTTCTTTCAAGTCCGACTTTGCTAGCTAGCCTGGCGAGGTCATCAATTTTACCCTGAACGTCGCAGAGCCTATATGGATCCCTATGCATAGATCAGCAAAATTAGCTGCCACGCCTGCCTCAGCTCTTTATATTCACCGCATTTTTGAAGACCCAACCAGCTGCCACATCTGTGAACTAAAAATTTGCATCTACAAATGCGCCTCCCACAATTTTTCATCTAGAATCCCAAATTTTTCCATTTCGAGCCTCTTCCCATAATCCATTTTGCATTAAAGCGTCGATACTCTGGCATTTGTGATTATCATAAATGGAAACGAATTTCCGCTCATTTTACTGCATGATTTGCATCGCTTTGTGCCATAAAATTGAATTAATTGTTACATCTCTTGGCCAAGTGCCGGAAACTGGCCAACACTTCAAACACACACCGACACACACACACACACACACCACTGACCACTGTAGGTCGGCTCAAAAGCCGACTCCCAAAAGCCGCTTGTTGTTGCTGTTGAATGAAACCGCGTGCGCTGGGTGCTCAGGTGAAGCAGCTTCACACGATTTTGATGACCATAATGACAACAATTAAATATAAATCACCAGCAACAACAACAACAACAAAGCGAGAGCCTCGTCCTGCGAGCCAGCAGGAACCAACAACATGGCCACCAACACACGCACGCATACAATTAGCTTTTATGACCGTTGGCAAGAAAATGGCGGCGGCGTCGAAGGCGGTGCCGGCTAGCTACACACGGGCTGTGGTTGGGAGGGGAACGCGCGCACTTTGCAAATGGTAATTTGAAAATATGGTAATTATGTAGACGCTTTTGTTGAGATACAAAAAAAAAACACCCAAAATAAAAGAAACATAGCGCTGAAGCTCGAGCTGGAGCTGCCAACTTGCAGACGCAACGCACCGAAGGATCTGTTGTCTGTTCTAATTAGGCGCACATAAATTGTATGAAAAGCAACAGTAATGGCGCCAACAATAACAACAACCAAAAAAAAAAAAAAAATTTATATATTTTATAAGCAAACTAAATAACAATTAAAACAATTTTCAAGATTAAAAACACCTTAAGGCGTTGGATGGTTGCTTTAATATTTTAATTAAAAATTCTTGAGCCACAACAGTGCGCAGTGTGTCTGATGTGTCTGCTGTGTCTGCTGCTGGAACTGGACACAAGGTGTGCTTATGTGTCCCCTACACCAAATGTTGTTGTTGTTGTTGTGTGCGCGTGTGAGTGCCGCTGGCCAGCGGCCGGTCTCTGGCTCTGGGTCTCTGGAGGCCAATGACTTTGAATTATTACAGGCCAAGTCATAAATTAAGTGGTGTGAAGTGCGTTTTGTACCCAGCGGCATGATCAGCTGTAGCGGGCAGTGTGTGTGTGTGGCGGATGGAGCGGCAAGGTATGGGTAGAGTGTATGCAATTAGGCCTGCTGACTGACCGTGCGCCTCAACCCTCATGCTGTCGCACAGACAACCATAACATGCAAAACTTGTTGCATAACTTTGGGGGGCGTTGCAGCCATAGACAGCAATTGGAGCATCCATAATAACGCACTGGGAGCCTGCATGGCTGGTAGCTGCATGACATGTCACACAAAGATACACACAGGGCCACACACACTAGCACATAAATTTTACATAAGCAAAGCTACTGCAAAGGGATTTATGTTGCTCGCATTGGCAGCCAAAGCACTTTGAAGGAGTTACGCAGACGCGCAATCAAATTTTGGAATCTTTTGTATACTTCTGCGTCTGCTTAAGTGTCCTTAAGTAACCCAAAAAAAAAAGAAAATCAAACAAACAAACAAAGCTGTCGTAGGGTAAGTGAAACAATGGGGAAGGGAAGGCGTAATACTCTATAAATTAAAAATTTTTTTTTTTGTAAGTTTAATTTGGCATCTGTCTGCGAACAATAACTAAATTTTAAGGCCAACATGGAA
Source organism: Chymomyza procnemis (assembly GCA_035046065.1). Taxonomy (NCBI): domain Eukaryota; kingdom Metazoa; phylum Arthropoda; class Insecta; order Diptera; family Drosophilidae; genus Chymomyza; species Chymomyza procnemis. The sequence continues at coordinate 40,044,789 of JAWNOJ010000026.1, forward strand.
GTTGGGTTGCCAATTAATTTAGATTAATTATATGGGATTACAATAACAATGACTGACTTATAATTACAATGGTATATTTACAATCATCGGATATTTACAAAGTTTCAAAGCTGAAGGTTAAGTGAAGCGGGTGGAATCTCCTAAGCCTTCGTAGTTGAGTGCTGTTGTCAAGTAGCTGTACTGCAAGTAGGTTGCCATGGTTCTCTAGACGGTTAATATATCTCTGGCTATAGGAACTGATTGTGTTCTGAATAGTGGGCACGTTGAGGTCTGTCTGAAGGACGGAGTTTCTCACACAGAATGGCGCGTCCATAATTTTAGTCTTTGATGTGGCCGTGGTTCCCCAAAGCTTTGTGAATCAAAAGTTTATTGCGTGTGCTAAGTGTTGATGCAGGTCTAAGAAGCGAGTACAGCCGTTTGAATCTTTTGTTAGTAAGATGAGCTGTCCAAGTTGAGGCCCAGGTACTTTGGGCTACTTGCAGTGGGCAGTGTCTGACCAAAGATGGAGACTTGTGGACAGAGGAGTTGACGCAGCGTGTATACTACCTGAACAGACTTGTCGGTGTTAATTGCTATATTCCACTTATTAAGCCACTGCTCAAAGAGTGACAGTTGTGATTGCAAACTGAGGGTAGAAAGGCAGTGTCGGAGGCATAGGTGGCGGGAAAACAGCAATCCAATTTGGAAGAGGGTGTAGAAGATAGGCCCAAGAACACTGCCTTAAAGGTACCCCTGCCAAAATAGGCTTCAAAAATGACTCCGTCATTGCATCTCACAAAAAATATTCGGTTCTGGAGGTAAGACCTTAGCACCAGGTAGAATGGCGTTGGGAGTGATTTTTTAAGCTTGGATAGCAAGCCTTGATGCCACACCCTGTCAAAAGCTTGTCGGACATCCAGGTACGCTGCAGAGCAATACGTTTTGTTTTCCAGGGCGTCAGTGATGTGTTGGACGACTCTGTGTCATGCAGCTTCCTAAAGCCAAATTGATGGTCCGGTATGAGTTCTTCGAGTACAGGCTATTACCAGGAGACTCATAGGACGGTTGGAGGTGGTGAGGGGCTCTGGATTGCCGGACTTAGGAATCATGGTGATTACAGCACACTTCCACTGATGATGCATAATCCCTTTAAAGATTGATGTTCAAATTGATCATGTTTGGTGGCAGTGACTTCATGGCATAAATTTAAATGATTGAAATTATAAATATTCTTGACTCACAGTGGTGCATTGGACAATAGAATTGTTCAATGTTTTTAGTCCTTGAAAGCTTGGACTTCGAATGAACCCCAGCTGTGTATATAAGGCTACGCTTTTGCTTACGACACAGCACTTTAATTTACTTACCAATTCGCTTATTTTTTCACTTGGTTTTTCAATTTATGCCGGTTTATTCATTTAAAAAATAAATACACTTTAATTTTCAAATATTAAAACATTATTTAACGTAACCCAGCGGGATGATTGCTTCTGGCCTAGACGAATCTCTAATGTGCGATTATTGGAGTTAACTGAACAAAAAGGTTTACTAAGCGACATCAATAGACGCTAGGATACACGCTCCGCAAAGACCAGAAAAATCTAGCACACTGCGCCCTTACTTGATACCCCTTTGGCACTAGACGCAGGGAGCGCCCTAGGACTACGTGGAGACGTACGCTTATAAAAGAAACCAAGAAGTCAATAAATGAATTAAGATATTGAGCTCAGGATAGACAAAATTGAAAAGTGATATTGTAAAGGCTAAGTTCTTATAATAAAATAATAATAATATCATGTCTAGTGTGATGATAAAAAGGAGAGGAGAAAGAGCACATCCTTGCTTGACTCCGGAAATCGTTTGGAATTTATCACTAGTTTGTCCTGCGTGCAGAAACCTGCAACTGGCTTCGATATACAAACACTTAATGAATTAGTTTTTAATTAATTAGTTTTTCAGGGATACGTCTGGTTTTAAGCGCTGACCATATAGCTTCCCTTCGCTGGGCATCAAAAGCTTTTTCATAGTCAATAAACGCCATGTATAGGGTTGCTCCAAACTCCTCTGATTATTCAATCAGAATCCTCATGGATCGATACAAAAATGACCACGTTGTGTATTACTTGGAGAGCACATATAAGACCAAGCAAATGCAGCTCAAGGGGAAAAATATAAAATTTTACTGGCTGATTGGTTCAAATTTTAAACTGAGCCTTGAAAATAAAACAATATAATTGCAACTCTGGGGAACTGAAAGCTACTCCAATATTGAAATTTTACAAAGGTACCAATCTATGACACTTAGAACAGTAACTGGAGCATCCTGGTTTGTTAGCAATCATCGACTTCCTGAAGACTTGAATATACCAATAGTTAGGCAGGAGATAAATAAAATAAAAAAAAATAAGTTTTATTTTTTTAAATTATTTTATTTGAATTTATATATCTACAGATATCTACATTTGTGCTGGTGAAAACCCGCAAACAGGAAAATGCACATAATTTTGCAACAAATTTTTCAAATTACAAAAAAAAAACAAATTATAGTTTCGCGTGAAAAAAAAAATCGCAGTCCCTTATGTTCTCGAGCCAACGTAGTCTCAATTTAAGAAATAACAAAAATCTAAAAAAAGATTTCTTTCAAAATGTATTTATTTAAAAAAAAAATGATAAAATTTTTACAAGAAAATTTGTTTGAAACTACTTTTTTAATATAATTTTTGAATTTTTATTAATATTTGTATCGACATCGGTACACGATTCGAAGTATACACTTTTCGTGGTTATCCTAGCCCAGTAGTCTTGACTTTATGGATAAGCTACTCTGGCTTCTTGTGATTGTAACCAACTGAACATTCCCAGCCATATGCTTCAACCATTTGAAGATCTTAATAATAAAAAAAAAATGTTAATAATAAAAAACCCCTAACAAACCACTGCAAAGGTTTTCCGTTTATGATTTATGCAACTATCGCCTGCAGTTGAATCAGTTTACGTCGAAATCCTTGAGTGCTGCTGCTCGAGCATGCTCTTCGTGCCAAGCCAACGCGTAAATTTCTCATTCTTCTCCGAAAAGAACAAAAAAAAAAACATTTTTATATATCCACACCAAAATTTTTTTTTTTTTTTCTCTTTGGGTCGTGGGATCTGTGCATAAATGTCTTCGCCGACATTGTCGAGCCGCCACCACGGTTTCAAATTGTGCAATTTTTATGGGCGGCATTCATGAATAAAAGATTTGGCAAAGCGGCGCTCCTACCCGGGACCTATAAACTCTACAACCTCTAGCCTCAGTGCGCGCCATTTTCTTTCAATTTATTATGCTTTTGGCCTTGCCCAACCAACTGCGTGCAAATAATAAGCAGCAAGTGCAGGAGCCGCAGCCACACCCAGCTCACAGATACAGCTTTTTGGCGCTGCGCTGCTGCGTATGTGCGCTGCTTCAAGACTGACACGTTGTTGTTCTGGCTGTTCTGGTTGTTGTTGTTGTTGTGGTTGTTGATGTCACGCCCACACAATTGTCGAGAACCATGAAATGCGCCCCGGAAAATTAGCAAAGCAAACAGTTTGCTGCAGTTTACTTGCCATTTAAGCGCCGCACTCGACAGCTGTGCTTTGTGAGTGCCACCTAAGCAACAACAACTACAACAACAACAACTGCTGCTGCAGTTGCAACAAACAAACGGCGGCACAACACGTGGAGCACAACTTCAGGCGCTGAGGTTGCATTTGGTTTGTTTGCTGTTTATGCCTTTGCTTGGCATCTTTGCCGCCATCTTGAGCGTCCAACGCTGCGTATACTTATTTCTGAAAATGCGGAAGCTTGTCCGCGGCAAGCTGTGTGGCAAGCTGAAGTGTGGGATGACAGCCGATTGTTAGATAAAGCTTATGACTGGGATAAAATCTATAGATGAAGCTGAGCAACAACTGAAAACGTTTAAAATTGAGTGGGAATGGGTATGTATGATGAGTCCTAGGCTGGAAATAAAGCAGAAAGAGTTAGATTTGGTGTGAAAGGATCGTGGAATAACACATCGACAACAGCAGCTGGCAGAGCCTTCAAGTTAGCTAGTTGTTCTGCTGCCAAATGTTAACATGCTGAATGGAAAAAGCACATTGCTTGAAAGCGGGATTGCTGGTCAATCTCTGTAGAATCTCTTCAATAAGAAAACAAACTTTAGTTTAATTTTTTTGAAAGTTGACTTCAAGTGGAAGCATTTGTTTCGGAAAAAAATAACTGAAGAATACATTTTTTTTTTTTTTTAATTTCATTTCGAAAATCAATGAACTTTCTGAATATGCCTTGAGCTTAAGGTACCAACTGGTCACCTGGTAGTATGCCTTTGGATAAGTGACTGCACAGTGATTGTGGGCGATTCTGACGGAATTAGTCAATTTAAATATTTATATATATCGTTTGAAAGACTCATGAAAAGCTGCCTCAGCTTCCATGATAATTATCAAATACAAAAAAAACATAAAAGTTTGAAATTGGAAAAAAATGTTAAATATTTTTAAAGAGTTTGGCATCGTTGACTGCTGCTCAAAAGCAAAAGTTATGCAAAATGAAAACGAAAAAACGAAAAAATTTCGACAACAAATTTAAAATAAAAAAAACCTTAAATTGCATTTAACTTTTTAACTATTACACATCAAAAAAAACTTAGAAAGCAATGACTTCGCCCAATCATCATAAGAGTATACAAACTTCGTCAAGGCCAAATTAAATTCCAAGCTAGACGCTTTTTGCTCTATTTCTGATTGTAATCAAGCGCCGTTTCGACAAATATCGCTTTGGATTGCTTAGGAGTCATAGGATTCGTATGTTGTCCATTGTCGTTCGAAGCGATTTCAAATATGAACTGCAAAACGCTACAGTATCCGCCCCGAAATTCAGCCGGCGGCAGCACACTCTAGTTTGGTTCTAAGTTTTTACCCCATTTCCATTATTTTAATCAACGTTTCGCTCAATATGGACAGAATTTCGCATCATATGTTGTCTCCTAGTTGAGCTTTGGTACTTGGCTTATCAGCGTATGCCTTGGATTTCAAATATTCACACAAAAAAAAGGTCAGAAGGCGTCAGATCATTAGATCAAAATCGCCATTCCTCGATATGAACCCTGCGGGATACAATAGTCGCAATGCATCCAATGTTGAAGTGCTGAATGGCATGTTACGCGATCTATTATCATAGCTTTAGCCATTGACGGTTGTAGTTGCTCCATCATAGTCTTTGAAAGAATAGGGAACGTTGCTCCGTTGAATCCGCGCACACACCACACGGTCAAGAGTCAGTCTTTGCTCATAGTGAGGCTGTTCCTTAATAAATTGAGGGTTTCAGTGGCATAAAACCGAAAATTCTTAATATTTACATTTCTATTGCATGTGAAATTTGTTTCAACTGACAGGGTGATTTTTTTCTAAATGTCGAGCCCGTTCCCAGCTATTACTATTGCTCGTTTGGCATAATTGATCCGACGCGGTTAGTCAGCTGGGTTTGGTTTGTGTACCATCTGGATTTTGTGTGGAAAAATCTTCAAATGATGCGCAACTCCGGAGAACGACGACAACGACTTCCACTTTAACGCTGTCTTGTACGGCCTCATATTTTGGTCGGAAGGTCTTGTTCTTTGTCAGGTTGGCGTTACTAACAAAACCAGAACTTATGAACTTTGCGTATAAAAAAAAGACTTATATGTTTATCATCGGGCGCATATTTGAAAAATCTGAAATCTGAACAATTTCCACGCGTGCTTTTAGTGTGAACTCTGCCATGGTTCTAGTTTTCTTGGAATGACACTTCCAAAGCGGTTTGAGCTTAGTACCAGCTCGACTCCTCTCACAAGTTATGGAGCTGGCCGTTGCTTCCACTTTAAATGGCCTACCTGGTTTCGCAACAAACTCATTGGAATTGTATTTCTAATGATTTTAGAGAATTAAATGCGGGAATTATAAGTGCAGTGCGAGGTAAAGCGCAAAAATATCGAGCAGTATAATGAACTGCATATTATTATAGATAGTTTTTTCAGTAATTGATAAAACTGGAAATTTTCTCAGATACTTTGAATGCTTACTTTTCGCTTAAAATAAATAAATTAAGAAATTATTTTGGTTTGTTTTTTAAACTTCTCAAAAATTTCATTTTCCATAAATTGCAATCTTGCAATCAGCGGAAACACATAGAAATTTATTGACAAAATAAGTAACTTCCACAAATTCATCGCTCACAAAAAAAGTTAAAGAAAGTTTTGGTAGGAATTTTGTAATGCAACAAATTTTGCAAAAGAAATCAGATTTTTAAAAAATACTTTTTTAAGCTGGCGCCACCTATGTTTATATAAGATATTTATTGATCCCCAATAGTTAGACGGCAGCAATGTTTGAGTAGGGTTTTGAAAAATCTCGTCAAGATTGCTGTGACGAAAATAGATTTCGTCGTTTTGCTGTTCGAAAATAATCTTAAAATTTGATATACTCTTGTTAACTTCAAAACAGTTCCCACTATCATCTGAAAAAGTTACTTGAAGTAGGTCACGTTTTATATGGAAGATATGCTTGAAATATTATTTGTAAAAAAAAGTTTAATATTTCTGAAGTAGAATGAAATGTGGGAATTCGCTGAGAGGCAAGCTTTAAAAAAAACCATTAAAAATCGCAAGAAAATGTGAATTGGGGAAAAGGGAAGATGTGAAAGAAAATGCTCGCGTGGAAAATTTAGACAAAAAGCAGCTCGAAGCAAACGAATAAATTAATAATAGAGTTGGATATTTGAAGAGAGAACCAAGTCGTAAAAAGGGGATATGCGTTGAATGCGCACAAAAATTTTAAAATGCAAAAAGCAGAAGTTGAAGTTAGGATTGTATGAAGCAGAAGGAAAAAGTAGAATATTTGGATATAGGGAAAGTGAAGATAGAGAGTGTGAAAATTGTAAAGATTTTACTTTCGAAAATGAAATGTCGCAATCAAAACATGCCTCTTGTCATCAAGAAGAAATTGTACTGTCGCCTCAAGATAAATATGCAGAGCTATTCAAACAATTTATGTATGAAAATTAAGTTATAAATGAACATTTAAGGGAAAATATTATATTATTTATAATATAAATATTGAAAATACTCGAGTTTATAACAATCTGTTTCGTTTTGTCTCTTTCAATGCCCAAAATATAGATTTGAAAGCTTCAGGCGCATATTCGACAAGGATTGTAGATGAAGCTTATGTGAAAGCAGCGACAAAGTTGGAAGTTGGCGAGCGAAGCGTGTGGAACTAATATAATTAAATTTATAAAAACCTTAGTAGTAGTCTTCAAATTTTTTCTATATTAATAAATGGAAGAATGCTTAGAAAACTATGCAGCATTGAAAGGCACAATACTGAAAGCATGCGTAAATTATTTAAATTAAAAAAATTTTCAATAAATTGCCATATTCAGAAGAAATCCAAGCATAAGATTCTTCTCATCCAATTGCAATTGTTTTGTCACAAATAATATTCGAACATAAATTGTTAAATTCAATAAATTTTATAATTTAATTTTATAATGTTATATTCAATCAAATTTATAAACTGTAGGCCAGTTCGCTGCGAACTGATAGATAGATGATAGACACATGGAGCAGATGCAGCAATGACAGTTTTCTAACGAAATTTCTTTATTTTACATACATTTTTTGCTTGCAGCAAAAGTTTGTCGTGACGTATAAACTATTATTTGCTTTAATTTTTATGTATTAATTAAGAAACTTTTTTTTTTAACTTTCAATAAAACTTTGACGAAGTTTTCAAAAAAAAAACTTTGTCGTACTTTTCAAAATTTCAAATTACGCGCCAACGTGTAGCAGCGTCCTCTATCGACAACATGCCACAACTTGCACTCAAATGTAACTACCATTTAAAACAGTTATTTCTAGTATTTTACTACCAAAAAACTCAACTTACTTAGTATTTTTACCAGGGTCACACTGCCAATGCGCTCACGCGAGCGCAGCTGCGCTGTTAACTAACAGCCGGCACTGTTAGGCATGCCATACGCTACACACGCCCGCATGCTCGCCACAAGTGCAACAAGCAGCACAATATCAATGCTGCTGTTACGTTAACATGCTGTTAAACGGCGTCGCCACGCAGCGAGAGCGTAATTTCTCAATGTTTTTGTTGCCAAGTTACTTTTGTCGTGAACGGTTGTGTCGCGCGCATTTTCGTTCGTTCGTTCGCTTCGAGTTGCACTTTTTTCTCTGTGTGTGTGTAAAAGCGTGTCTGAGTGTGTGTGCGTGCGTGCGCGTTGTTTTTTTGTGTTCTTTTGTACAGTTATTTAGCTTATTTATTGCGTTTGAGCCGCTTCCTAAAAACATTGTAAGTTTTATTGTTAATAAATTGTGACAAAACAGAAAAACGTGTTGAAAATTGTGCAAAAAAACGGGCGCTGGACTTGAGCCACGCTATGTGTGTGTGCGTGTGCGTGTGAGCCACCGTGTGTGTGTGTGTGTGTCGGTGTTGTGCAGCGACGCTGCCTATGACCAGCATTTTGTTGTTGCGCAGCGACGCGCGCGCGCTGGTGTGTGTGTGTGTGTGTGTGTGTGTGTAAATTCCAAAACATACGCGGCAACCGCCGCGGTCGCACAGTGGCACCAAACTGCATGGCACTGCTCAATGCGCCGCTCCAGCTTTGGACGACTGTCCAAGTGTATTGAGTGTTTTCTTGTTGTTGTTGTTGTGCTGCCTGCCTGCGTGCGTTGGGTGTGTCATCCAAAGCGTCCGTCCGTCCATTCATCTATCGTTTATTATAAATTTGTATTTCCAACTTTTATTTTTTGGTTTTTATTTATACTCAATTTGAGTTCGTGTGCGTGTGTGTGTGTGTGTTGCTGTTGGCCAGCTACGCTTTGTTGTTGTCTTTCAGCCGTTTCTCTCATTCTAAGCCCATTCGTAAGCGGCGACCAAAGCCAGCATACAGTTCAGTGTCATTGTTGTTGGCCAACTTGATAGCTTTTGGCTGCTTTATTTTTCTTTTCTATTTGCCGAGAATGTTGAAGCAACAAATGCTGCGCGTTGCCAACTTGCTGGCAAAATTGTTGTATTGTGCTCCCGGCTCCCTGCAACAATTACAACAACAGCAGCAACAACAACAACACTACGTGATAAAATGTGTGTTAACGTTAAGAACAGACAGACGGACGGACAGACACTCATGCAATGAGGAGTGCCAATTAGAATTTATTATTATTCATTATATTTCCCCCATTCCCTTTGGAAACCAACTTGTCGTTTGCAACCAAAAGCCAAACACAGTGGTTCGCAGAAGTATGCTGACAGCGTTATGAGTTGCAAGTGCAATTGGATTTGAACACTGTATATTGGCAGATAACAAAACACTGATTTGTTTTTTCATCTCTTAAAAATTATGTTCGATTAAATTTATTATCACTCAACTAAATTCAAAAAAAAAAAAAAAAAACTATCAATATTTGATTTTTCTCAAAAAACGCCTTCAAAACGCATCAGCATTACTTGAAATTGCTGAATTAAAAAGCGTCTTGGTTCATTTCAGTAATACTTTTTGCTAATTATCTTGCATTTTCATTAATTACATTTATAAATTATTTACCCATCAGGCTAGGTATACGAATTATTGTTATATTTTTCTCGTCATTTAATATTTCTTAGTTTTAGTTGTACCGCTAAATTAAGCATAAATAAAAGTGTCAAAGCATATTTACATATTTACTCAGTCTTGTTGGCTATTTTATAATAAAATAAATATAAATGAAATAATATAAAATTTTAATTGAAATATTAGTAAACTAATAATTATAAATTTAATTAATAATATTTTAATATTTACTTTGTTTTGGCTATTTTATAACAAAACAATCAAAAATGATAATTTTTTAGGTTTCAATCAAATTTTTATAAACTAATAATAAATTTAATTAATATTTTTATTTATAATATAGTTATATTTAATTTATTTGAAAAATATTTAACTTTTTGAACACTTTTATATGTTTATTTAAATTTAATTTATTTTAAAATTATTTAACTTTTTGAACACCTTTATATGTTTATTTAAATTTAATTTATTTTAAAATTATTTAAATTTCAATTTATTTCAATTTTCCATTATTTTGAATCAGTAAACAAAATTACCATTTTTTTTAACATTTTGATTTTAATTTAATTCCATTTTTTCCATTTGAGAGATTGCTTGCTTTAAATAATTTTCTTTTCAAAGTTATTTCTTTAGTTAAATTTTAATAAATTTCAATTTTTTTTGAAACATTAAATATTTTACAATTTTCTTAAAGCATTTTGTTTTAAATTTTTTTCAATTTTTAATTGTTTTGGTAATCGGTAATATTTTATTTTTAATAATTTGATGCATCGGTAATATTTTGTTTTTTTAATAATTTGATTGATTGCTTACTTTAAGTCAGTAAACATTTAAAGCATTTTCATTTTAAAGTTATTTTTTTAGTTAAATTTAAATATATTTGAATTTTTTTTAGAAGCAGTAAATATTTAAAAATTGTCTTTAAGCATTTTGTTTTAATTTTCAATTGTTTTGAATCGGTAATATTTTTTTTAATAATTTGATTGATTGTTTGCTTTAAATCAGTAAACATTTAAAACATTTTCTTTGTAAAGTTATTTCTTTAGTTAAATTTTAATATATTTCATTTTTTTTTCTTGAATCAGTAAATTTTTAAAAATTTTCTTTAAGCATTTTGTTTCAAATTTGTTTCAATTTTTAATTGTTTTGAAACAGTAAACATTTAATTTTTTTTTTTCTAAGCAAACTGATTTAAATTTATTTCAATTGTTGATTTTTATAAATCAGTGTACATTTAAAGATAATAAATAATAATTGTTTTAAAAACCATAATTATTTGAAATTGAAGAAGGCTGAAATAAATAAGTTTTTTAATTTGTCTTGTTTGCATTAAAACGTTGGAAGCTTTAGGCCTTAGCTTCTAAACAGAAAATATTGTGTATATAATATAAAATATCACTTGTAAATAAGACTGTTAGTTAAAGAAAATAGTTAAATACTTTCTTCTATCACTGTTACTTCGATTTTTAGTTTATCAAGTATTTTACTCAAATCTACTTACAATAGATGCAGTTTTGAACAAATTTATTTGTTCATGCATTAAAGTTTATTTGTTTAACGATATCCAAGTAAGAAATTTATTTGTTCATGCATTAAAGTTTATTTGTTTAACGATATCCAACTATGAAAATTTGACACAATAGAGTTGAAATATCAAAAATGCATGTTTTCTTCGAGTAATAATTAGCTTAAGATGCAATAGGAGCGATCGTTGAATTTTTGCTCTTTAGAAAAAGGTAATTTTTCCGTCTACTAAAAGGTTTTTAATCGTGCCAACTGTAACTTAACTATTATATATAGGATATTTATTTATGGTAATATCACCCGACTGGGCTTGTGAGTTAAAAAGGACTGGAAAATGCCAATTTGGCATTAGAATTAAGCTTGAATATTTGTCAACATTTTACTTACTATGTGAGAACCTAGTGGATGGGTTCTTAAGTGGGATAACTCCAAAATAAGATATACACGCTTAATTGTAATAAAATGTTATGCGGAGATATACCCATAGCAGCGAATATGAGATTAAATTACGTCTAGACTAGCATTTCGGAATGTATATATATATATAAATATAAACATAAATATGTTTAATTTATAACAATCAATTTCTTCATAACTTCCATCGAAATAAAATGCTTACAGAAATGCCGCCTGTGCCAAGACTAATTTGACCCAGTGTATTCGTAGCTTAACAGCGGCGGCGTTCTTGCGCTCTCCTGCTTGCTTACGCTCTTTTGTGCTCACAACTCCCCTAAGCTGGTCGCACAGCAACAACAACAAACACACACACACACACACACACGCACGCTAAGAACAAGAACAAGAACAGCAACAATAGCCGAGGCAAGGCCAAGCACAGCGTGCTGCTTCTTGCTATTTTTTGCTACCTTTTGCTCATTTACTTCGTTTACTTCTTGCCGACTTCTTGGTCGTTGTTGTCGTCGTCGTCTTCGTTGTCGTTGTTTGCCGCGTCGTACGCAAAATGTAAAAAAAGAGCAAAAAAAAAAATAAAATAAAAACGTAAACGTTAACGTCGTCGTCGCCGTCGTTAGCAGTAACCAAACGTAACGCAACGAAATTAAACGTAAAAATAAAATAAAAATAAAAGTATCTATAATTAATTACAGCAAATTAGTGCAAAATGTGGCCAAAACGTGAGCGATAAAAAGTGAATTTGCTAAAAGAAAGCAAATAATACAAAAAAAAGTGCAAACAAAAAAAGCAAAGCATAAAATATCACCCAAATACGAAGTAAAAGAAGAAAACAAAAGCAAATTGCGCGTATCTCTGCAGCCCCAACCCCTACCCCAACATTGCTGCACGTGTGTGTGCGTGTACATGTGTGTGTAACTGTGTGTGCGCGCGCTTGCAACAGATGCCGCTAAATCAAACGTTTATTGCACGTTGTGTTGTTGCTTGACCTAAACATAGACAGCAACAACAACACTAACAACGCAACAACTACAAGCGCAGCTAACGACAACAACAGCAACAACAACAACTACCAATCGACTACGAAAGACGTGTTCTAGTACGTCATCAAGGCAACTCTACAACTGGGAACAACTTTTCTACCAACTACGACTAAACGACAACCCTCAAACAACAACCCAACAACAACCCATCCAACATAGCCATGTTCAAGTGCATTCCAATCTTCAAAGGCTGCAATAGGCAGGTGGAATTTGTGGACAAACGTCACTGTTCCCTGCCCCAAGTGCCCGAGGAAATTTTGCGTTATTCGCGTACGCTCGAGGAGCTCTTTCTGGATGCGAATCACATACGTGATTTGCCAAAGGTAAGTTGCGGAATTGATTTACCAAACAGCTGTCGGTTTGTGGTTTCATAATCCTAGCGTGGTCGTCGCACGCCTGCAATGCTGGGCGTTACGTTGTACGGAATTTTGGTATAATTTGTTGCTATGAAGCTATTGGAACGTTCTGCGCTAAAAGCTTATTCAAATCGATAAACATATATGAGAAAATATGAACAAGTTCTATGCACCACTTTCTGCTTTTTGGTAAAATATTTATGGAAAAGAATAAATATATATAATATACAGGTATCCCTTGTATAACGCGATAGTTACGTTCCAGAAGTTTTGCGCGTAATGCAATTCCACGTTATCTAAAACATAGTTTTCATATAAATTTGGGGGTTATGTTCCAATAGGTTTTTTTTTTTAATAAAATACATACTAAATAACAGATGCACATATCTATCCACTCAATACTGAAATTCAGACTTTCTTATACAATTAAAAACACAAGATTTGAATAATAATACATATACATATACATATTTCAAAATTCAGAACACAAAAGTAAAATTAAGGTGTATTTAAATCTTTATTGTTATTCTTCAAACTTCATATGGTAATTGATCTGTTTCACTGTCTTCAAAGATCTTTGCGCGTGGGCGTTTTGGAGTAGCAAAAGCTTCATCAGAAGATATTTCTTCAATATAGTTTTCGCTATTGGATAAGAAACTAGTTGTGAGACCTTGTGGTTGTTCTACTGGTTTTATAATTACAAAATCTGTTATCAGTTTTTGGTGGGTGGATTTTTTAAGCTCCTTTTCAATTTCGTAATATGGTGCTAGATTAATATCTATTTTCCTTATTATTTTGCTGGATCTCTCCAGTGAAGGATCATTAGTTGTAAAGATAATTATAATAACCATGTATTTTCCTCTTCGCGTTATATAAGTCAAAATTTCGCGTTGTACTGAAACCTAATTTTTTTCAAATCGCGTTATATCGAAAACGCGTCGTATATTACCGCGTTATACAAGGGATACCTGTATATATAACAAGATGTGAGCAAGTTCTATGCAACTCTTAACTCTTTTTTTTTTCGTAAATTATTCGCTGATTTTTGATTCATTTGTAAAAATAAGTATATTTCAAAGCATAGTCAACAATTATGTTGGGGTTACCACATAGAAAAATTAAATTAGCTTCAAAGCAAGAAGTTAGGAACTAAAAAAAAGTTCTTTCGGAGAAAAGTGTTTAGGGAAGGTCACAGTCACACAAGGTCACACTGAAAAACCTTCAAAATTTACATGAAAATTGGGCCTACAAAATTTAGCAAACTTTTTAAACTAATTTTTGAAGCTTCTAGTTTGTGTTAGTCGCGCTGGGGATAGGGTAAGTTTAGCTTAGGGTAAATCGGATAAAATAATTAGCGCTATGCATAGGGTGGGGTAAAACCGACAAGTACAACTTATGCAACAGCGGCTCAACTCATTTATCAAAATTACTGATACCTTTTGAGCACTTTAATTTTATCGAGATATAACAATTTGAAGACTCGTAGATAGTTCGGATAAACCCAACTGATTTTTGATTATAAATAAATGTAGCTTAACTATACTATTTATGCTTTTGGAATAGAAAAACTGTGTTATTATTTTCTTAAAAAACCCCGTTTTACCCTTTCGGACTGGTTTATGCTTATGGAGGTGTGCGATTTCAGAGTTCTACGGCGTTCATTCAGAGTTTTGATCATGTCATTTCTGAAATCTATTTTTAAAAATTCAGGTATTTGTAAGTTGTGTATGAATATGATTTCCTTTGAAGTTTTCTTTTTCACCGTCAGTGGTTACCAGACCACCTAGACAATTGTATACACTGCATTTTGAAAGATCTTTAAGTTGCTTAGATTACGCCTTAGACTCAATATAATGATAAATAGTTTTTGATTAGAGACCGCTTACACTGGGAAGAGATGAACTCACTGCTAGATAACATGAATGCGTTCACTAAAAATTAAAATTATTAAAAATTAATTAAGTGTTAAAAATAATAAAGCTGAAAAAAAAAGATGAGGCTTACCCCACTTTAAAGTAACCAAACATTAACTTAAATGTTTAATCTAAAGCTTGTAATGATTTTCTCCTGAATCTTAAAAACTATAAATAAATCTTAATAAACATCTAATTAATTTTTAAAAAGATTAATTGTATCCCATACTTGTAACGTCCAATTTCAAAGTTATTTGATTTGCTAAGTCCAAAAACTTTTCTTGTGGTTTAAGCTAAATATATGATTTATTCCGCTAATTAAGGGTACTTCACGATGCGGTTTATTTAATCATAATATGAGAAAATATACTAAAACCACAAGTAATATTACTAAATCTTCTTCAGCTTTTGAAAAACAAATTATAACAATTAAACAACAACGTAAACTTTTACTTATTATTGTTATTTTCGAATTCCAAACCACACCTGATAAACTACGATAAATCTGTACTGCCTCTTTTAAAAATAATTGGGCGGTCGGACTTAGGCCCAACTTCACTTTCGGTCCACCTAATTGACTAGCAGAATCTAATTTTGGTAAAAGAAGAAAATGAGGTCTAAAATATTCGAAGTTTGTTCAGTCATGCATTTTATTAGAATACTTATAGTATAATCTTATTTTTTTTATAATATATATTTTGATACATTTTTTCTAGAAACTTTAAACTTAAAGCCTTTTTTTTAAAGAAATATGTTACAGTACGAATAACAATGCAAGCAAAAACGATTTACGAAAAAAGTATTATATTTTATAAATTCGTTTAGACGAAATTATATGGGAAACCTTGAATGCTCCTCATAAAAATATACCCTTGAAGTTTTTTTTTTTTTTAACTATTTCCAAGTTTAGCTTTGAACCCTGGCAGTTACCTCTTGAGCTCAGCCCTGCATAACATTTGCATTATAACTATTCCAGTTACCCGTTCGTCTACGGATTTTTCCACGCCTTCAAGACCGCTGAGCCACCTAGACATTGGGTTGGTGCGCTTACCAAACAAGCTCTTAGAGCTTCTTATATCTTAGCGTTGTTATCGGCGCACATCATCGTCATTACCAAGACAATAATTACAACAAAAGACGTCCGTTGTTGACGTTGTTCTACGCCAGCTTCGTCTTTATTGTCATCTATGTTGTTGCTGCGGCCAGCGGAAGTCTTTAATTAATGCCTTGAGTACACACAGGGAACTTCGAACTTCTTCAGAGGTCTTACCGACAACAATAGCGTGTAAAAGCAGAAAAAAATAAATTTGTTGGCAAAGTGCACATATTGTAAAGATTCCTTTGGTCGTCTGGAATGCATAATTGAATCTTACGCGCAGCTTATAGATACATACAATTATGTCATTGATGATGACGATGATGCTGATGATGATGATGCACTGCAGCTAGATCGAATTAATGGAGGCTTAAAAGCGACAACATTAAATTTAACTTGATTGTTGTTGGGTTCATACAGCAGCGGTTTGGTCGATAACAAAAAAAAAGGCTAGTAAGGGTTGTGAGACATTTATCTGATGCCAAGGAAGATACTCAAGAAAAGCTGCGCAGACCTTCAACTGAAGTGTGGAGGTACTGGAGTTGGTATTTACTGCGCAAGTGGTTGTAATATCTTAGGTAAATAATTTTCAACGAGGTCGGGAAGCTTAAAATTTTTTTGTTTTTAGCTCGTTAGGGTCAATGTACGCAACCCACGTAAAAAAGTCAGAGTTTATTTTTGTTTATTTTGACTATTAAGATTTTAAGCGGACTTTTGACTTAAAGTAAGTGTGCGAAATAAAGAACAGAGAATGGAAGAGTAGCTTCAAGCTAATTCGCATTTTTGAAGTGTTGGATGAAATTTTTCGCCCTGCAAAAAAAAATACAAAGAAGAAGAATTAGTTAAAGTCGATAATGTTTCCCATTTCGCCTGGCTTTAGCAGTTTAGCGTAGAGTGCACTCTTCTGATCTCACCATATACAGAGCTTGATTTTTGAACCTTAGATGTTCTATCATGGCGTCGGCGTAGAATATGATAAGGTTCATCAGGCTGAGCATAGTTATTTTTTTTTGGTAACGATCCATTTCAAATTAACGTTTCGCTGCAAAAAATCCATTCATGTCATGTCTTTCTAAGTATCAAATTGTCTTTTGACATCTCATCTATTGGAAAAAATCGCACATCTATTGGAAAAAATCGCAATTAATCTAACCAGAAGAATATGATTGCCAAAGTCACTACCAACGAAATTGCGAGTTCTGCTTGGGTTTGCTATGCATCTTATCCAGTAAAACTGCAATTTTCTCATCTTTAAGATGTTTGGGTTCACCAGAACGCTCTTCGATACATACATCATTAAATTGAAGCATCGAAACCAATCTTCTGTATGACTTATCGAACGCAGGTCGATAACCCTAAGCTCCATAATCACTGAACACTTGCTACTTTCTTCGCATATAGAATCATTTTCCTTTCAGACATCTTCCAACAGGCAACAATCAATGTTTTTGTTAGAAGCAGGCACACTTATGCACTCTGATAGATGTCTAAACGTTTCAATACAATAAGAAAATGCTTCTTTGAAAAACTAGCTGCAATAATTTGTACTTCCTTATATAAAATGAAGCAGGCCAGATGTAGACACTTGAAAAGGTTTCATTAAAGGATTTTGATACAATTTTATCTCGAAACTTTTTGGGTTTACCCTGAAATTCTATAGCTTTTCTTGAGATCCCTACTAGCAGTTACATTAGTGATCTACAAATTTTCATCTTCATTCCAGAGTTTACTATTTCAAACCTCTTTTAATAAATGTTTTGCATATACCCTCTTCTTTCAATTGTAACTCTTAAAACAAAGAAAAGTATCTTATAGATACAATTCTAAACAATTGCATTTTAGCTTGAAATAAAAATATCAGTAAACTTTTAGTGCGAAAATGAAAAACATTTATAGACGTCTGGAGTTAGTTATATATACAAAACATATGAGTCACAAATACTTTTATTATATCGCTGCAATTAGAGACATAGGAAATACGAAACACTGTCTGAGATATTTATTTATACAAGCTACTGACTGTTTCCCCTTTACATGTTTCAATCGACGACAGTCGTACAAACAAATAAGCACAAACAAATTATGCCCCCGGCTATAGTTACAGATACAGATACTACATTTAAGCGACGTTTCGTTCGTTTGCCATAGCAACAAGTGTTGCCTTATGGCACCGCCGTATGCAGTAGGCTTTGTGTTGGCGTTGTTCTCCACTTACCCTTAGTGCTTTCCGCGACCAAAACTCTGGCAAACTGAATCTTGTGGCGCATCTTAACCCATTTTTATGGAAACAGCATTTGCTTGCAATTCATTTGCGGTCAGCAAACTTTAACACAGTAGTTTGGCTGTGTGGTTGTTCTTGTTGTGGTTCGTTTGTGTAGCTGACGTGTAGTATCTGCAGAGTGAGTGAGTTTTCATTAGTGATTTCCAGAGTTTCCGTGTCTACTGAACCAACTAAGCCAAGCTGCCTTTCGCTGCGGTTTGCCGCACTCACTAATGAACTTCTAATGCAAATTTTCGTTGTCTTTTCACATCAATAAAGCTCTCCCGAAGAGTCATGACTATGGGGCACAGCCAGCATATATATATATATATTTTTTTTTTCTGCTTCTTTTGTAGCCACATGTTGCAGCCACAATAACTACATGTTGCTGCAGTACAATGGTAGCCAGCATAATGATGTTGTTTCTGGCGACAAAAGTGACGGGTTCCTGCTGTACGTTTGATGTTCTTGTTGGACTTAAAATTGAGTTCACCTAAATGTTGGCAATAACAACAATGTCGGATGTGATGTTGCTGTAGTTGTAGTGTAGCGAAGGTAGCTTCAGAAGTTGTTGGTTGTTGCGTAAAAAACAGAGTGAAAAGCTTCTAAAATTGCTGAAATTCTTTATAGATGTAAAGAGAAAATAGTGAAAATCTACTGAGGTTCCTCCATGAGCAATTAAACCTACCTGCTTCATTTTCAAGCATTCTACTTACTATGAAGTGTTCGAACTAATAAAAGTTATCCAAAAAATTTTATTATTTATTCAAGATGAGGTGTCTTCAAAAAATTAATATAACTTTCCAATTTATCTGTTAATTGCCTTTAGAGTATTTTTTTTTTTAAGTTTCTGACGAAAGATTGATTATTCGCTTTACGTGCTATTTTACTATTAAAATAAGGCTAAAAGTTTTGCAAAATATGCTTAGTTTTAAATCCGCCCTTGCCCGCTGAGGTTATAAATGTCCAGTACTGCTCAAAAAATCTATTTCAATTTAAGGCATCTCGATCAAATTAGGCGACAAATTATAGGTCCCTGTTTTCTGCGAGCCGTTAATAATAAAGACTCCAAACTCCAGCTCGAAGCGGCAGATCAGTTCAATGGAAGTCAAATTTATTCAAAGCGCTTGTTTTGATACTCTAAGCTCACTTAAAGAATATTTATCTTTTAGTACTTTAAACTTTGATCCAACAGTTAAAAACAATATTTGCTTTCTGCAATTATTATTATTTTTTTCATTCTGTTAAATTAATATCAAAAGCACAAATTATTCTAAACTTTGATACATTTGCATAAACGACAATCTTTCTACAATGAAATTATTAGATTTTCGTACAATCAACTGCAAACTACCGTATCTGCTGAGATTTATTTAAAAACAGAAGTACATTCGCCGCACAGTTACTTTCCAAAAATGCACCTGCACTTTTACGTAGAAAATTATAAACTTGCCAACTTCTCAAACCACCCTCGTAGCAGTAGCTGGCCACCCTTTCTTTTACCGTTGCGCATAATTTCCGCATTGTCACAGCAACAGCATAGCTATGACAACAATAAAAACATTTCCCTTACTTCAACAACAATTCCGTACAATCTTGAACAATATTTTCTTGGCAAACATTTGCGATTCATTTAGATTGCGGCTCTGTCCAGACTGTGTCCAATAAATAGAAATTTTTGCATAATGCAATTAGCTTTTTTTTCTTTTTATGCCCAGAACCTACCTCAAGTGCTTTAAAATATTTTTCTTTCTTTTTTTTTTATTTGGAAATGTTTTCCTATTGAACTGCAAGTAGGAAGTAAGAAATTTGTTGCCACAGTCTTGAAAGAAGTCAACTATTATCGAAACATTCATAGCATTCATTTGTGCCAATTAGTCACACTTTCAGATAAGATAACTGGGCGTAATCTTTTCTTATCGCATATTGTGTTGCCTAAGGGGCTAGGCGCGAGTTACACCGAGCGAAAGAAGGTTAGTTTTGGAGGTGAACCTAAACTTGGTATTCGCTGAGATATTTCTTTATCGCTGTAATTGTCTTACTTTTTTCGGAATTTGGACATTTACGTTTTATAGGGGAGCGTCAATTCATCTCAATTTCGTAATATTGCAAGAGAAGAGCCATTCTTTGTACACAGAAAAAATAAGATGCAACCTTACTTATGAATTCTATAGAACATTTGCTTATCAGTAGCATTGCTTTCTACTCAAGTTAGTGCTTTATCTTTATATTGAGTAAAGTTATCTTAATATTGTAAAATTCCAAAAAAATCAACCTTTCTTTCATGAAAAATCATATAAATAGCGCGAATCGCTCACTTTTTTTTGGCGGTGCCTGTTGCTTTAATTTCATAGCAAAATGAGTCGAGAAAGAAAGCAGATCAAAACATTGACCACATAGGTACTCGTTATGTTTGCACTGATTGCTCTCAGACAAAGTTCGGAAAGTTTGTGCCTAAGTTGCGATATTATTGCTTGTTAACATGAAAATCGAGCTGGAATTGAGATAATGATGATTTCGTTGGGATTAGGTGAAATGCGGTATTGTGCTCAAAATGTATTCAATATTTTTAAACCTTTTTAAAGCAAATAAAATTAGTATCGAAGCATTAAATGGCCTTAAATCATTTTGAAGCTATTAAAGATTAGTCATATGTAATACATATTCGCATTTATATAAATGATTGTTTCGAAACACATTTTTAAACAGAATTTTTGTAGTTTTAAGTAACTGCAGTGTAGATTTCTCATTAAGTCATAAGAAAGTAATAATCAGCCAAAGTTTATCAAACAACTTGTGGCTTAATTTGTTCTAAAAAAACACTAATAATGACAAATATCATAACATCTGCCCCTTGTAAATTTTACAAAGTAAACATTGATTTCTCTTAGTGTAGCTTTTCGGCCTAACTGGCTTGTTTACCTACCTGCCAGTTTGGCTGCTTGGCTTTCGCAATTGGAGCATTATTATTGCAGGTGGTTTTTTCTTGTTTTTTTTTTTTTACTTTCTGGCGTACTTTAGTTTCAGTTTGTTATGAAAAAAAAAAAACACACGCTTAACGTAGTTTTCTGTATTAAGTTCCAATTGGCAATGACATCATTTGTTGGCTGCTTCTCCATTTAGCAGTTCGTAGTTATGAAAACTACTAACTAAACAGAAACTTAATTTCTTTCGACTACGCCTTAAGTTATTTACAAGTTGTTTTCTTATTATTATTATTCTATTTGTTGTCATTAGTTTTGTGGAATGCGTATGGAAACTTTAAGCTAGAACGAATGTTTGGTATCAAAAGAGTTTATAAGCAGACAACTCGTGCTTTGTACGAATTTACACTTTTATTTTTTGTGTATATGATATCACAAGGTCTCTGTATTACTATTTTTGTTTCAACTTGAGAGCGCTTGCAATTTGTCACAGTTAGCTGCGTTCTCTACTTGTTTTTAATTTTTTATTCTGTGAATCTCAGTATCTTATATAGCGCTATGTATAGGAATAACTTTGGAAAACCGGTTTGTCTAAAGCAAATGTGCTCAGCCATTTCAATTAGTTTACGTTTCATTGGCTGAAAAAAAAACATGAAATCCCAAACTAACGTCAAGCTTTGTAGACCAGACATATTTTTCATTAGCTGCTGCTGTCAACTAGGTGCGCAGTAATCAGTTTTGAGAATATCTCGCCAGCTTGAAAATAGTTTTTATGAATTTGAGTAAATCTTTCTCAACGTTTTTTACTTAAGAAAAGTATTTACAATCTTAATCGCCACGAAAATCTTCGTTTGTTATAAATGGTTTCCTGCATGTGAGTAATATAGTGCCTAAAAAAAACACCCTTTATATGTTGTCTTAAACAAAAATTAATGTAGCTGCGTAAACCAAATCAATTTTTATTAATGCGCACATGTAACTCAACTTGAAACAAAATGCATGTCATTTATAACAAAATGGCAAAATGTAATTAAAACAGTTGCTACTTTTTCTGCTCGAATCAGATATTTTTTATCTATCTTACGCTATGCAACGGATGTGCATCCCCTAGTATAATGTAGAGCTTTGTTAACAAGCTTTGCAAATCGCCGGCAGCTGCAATAAGTCAATGCGTATCTATAAATTTCATTTGTATCTTGTTTTATATCTCTTTGCATCTAGCAGTGCGTTTGTTGTAACTGTAGCTGTATCTATGTGCGTGTAGCTGTGTGTGTGTGTGTGTGCGTGTATATGGCTTGTGTTTTGGTAGAAAAATGAAGATGTACGATTTGTAATAGGCGCACAGCTAACTGCAGCAACAGAAACTCAAAAACTAGACTAACTCAACTGAATGATGCTACCCAAATTCCACATAGTACTCATAGTACCCATACCAGCACATATGCAACTTGTATCTTTCAACTGCAACGGCAACTGTGCCGGTTTTGTGTTTGGATACAAAAGTGTTGCCGTTGTTGTTGTAGCTGTGTGTATCTTCTGCAGCATATAGGCATATAATCAAAGCGTGAAATGCTAAACGATGCAGCCTTTTAAGTGTGTACTGGCTGGCACTACCAGCGTCACACACAGCAACAGCAACAGATACACATATGTGTGTGCGTGCGTGTGTGTAAGTGTGTGTGCCTGATAATCGTTGCTGTGTCTGTCCGTTTTGGGGTGTTCTAGCTCAGCTGCTCCGAGATGTACCCAGCAAGTTACAAAACACATACCTATAAGCATTACGTGGAAAACAAAAGTATCTAGAACTTGTTTTAGCTTTGTATCTGTTGCCAGCGCTTGGCGCTTTTTGCTGTGCGCCCAGTCATTTGCAACATGCACACACAGGCATGCGTATGTGAGACGACAATACAACTGACTCAACACATCAACAGCAGCAGCAACAGCAACACAACAAAACGAGATACATTTAGCTGGTTCTCATTGTGATTACACTTGCAGATACATTTTGCGCGTTGTAGATGTTTAACGCAAAAAAGCGTTGCTAAAATCAACGAAGCGAACTTTATGTGAACAAATCATGTATGCTTCATGTACTTTTTTATACACTTTAAAGCGTAGCTTTATAATTCAAGGAAGTAGGCACATTTATGCATAAAGGGTGTTCTTTTTAAGGCTTGATTGTAAAGTAAGCTATGCGTGCTTTACAACTTTTGAGCGCACACAAAATAGTTAATTGCTTTTTTAGGTAGCTGCACACTTGGTGAAGGATAAAATGGCAATTACGAATAATTTAGCATGACGCTGCCTTCACACGCACAACATTTTTTGTGTTCTCTTGCACATGAGGAACATAGAAGATATAGGTTCATTTGACTATCGCTGCGTTAAGCAAAAGGGGCAAAGCGAACTTAAAACTATAGAAAAATTTGACTATGACATCTTGGTTGCGTCAAGCGTAGGACTTTTATGCCTATTCCTTGCCAAGATCAAGGTATGGCGTTCGCTGGTCTTTTTGTGGTTTAGCTGTTGTCCAGCAGGCTGATCGCCAGTGTATTTGGATGGTTGTGCAGACTCTCGGTGTATCAATATCGTTGTGAATAGTCACACCAGCTAAGAGAAGTTTCAACTGAACCCAATTAGTAGTAAATGTTTTTTGCGTAAAAGTTGCAACCATTTTTTCTACTTCTTGTTTCACGGACGTATTTTCCGAATCCGCTTGTTCAACACAGATCTATACGCATTTAATAACAAATGTGTTTCTTGCATCTTGCATAAATCAAAGATTTTTATTACTTAAGAGCTTCTAAAATAAAACAAATTTGTTGAAAGCAGCAGCGGAGGTAGATATTGGCCAATAAAAGGCTACCGAGTGGGTTTTTAACAAAACAGATGTTAGCTAGAACTCAAACATAATAATACTCAAATTTCACAGTAAATTGGTCAACAAATTGCGGTAATAATGAAGGAAACAAACAGTTCTCTTTAAGTTGGCTTGATATCAACAAAAGTCTTGCCGACTTTGATACCACAACCGGGTGTTTTTTTACTCATATTTGATTATGGAACAACTGTTGCTTTGCTTGCCGCTATTTGTTTGCTACATTTCTTCGTATAGAATTCATTCATAAAACAAGAAAAGATAATAATAAACGCAATTTAGATGCGATTACCCCTTTGCTTTCAAATAAATACAATACTTACTTTACTTTAATTGGCCATCGCAACAGGTTATCGGGTTACATCCGACCTAATTTGCTCTCGCCAGCTGCGCCTGCTTTGTAGGTGCCTCCTCCATTAATTATAAACTTTCGTGTGGAGGATTGCTGATTATTTTCTTTGCAGTTTGATATTTTGAACTGCTTCAAATGCTATACACACATACTTCAATCAATTCTCATATTTAAATTAATTTTGGCAAAAAAAAACACCCTGTATTTTAATTTAGTAAAGCTTAGTCGTCTGCAGTCTGTTTATTACTATGGCAACTGGGCTTGAAAGTGTTGCCCAAGCACTATGTATTTGAAGCCTTGAGAAACATGTGTTTGATCTTTGGCGGTTTTAAAAATATTCTTCATAGTTACGCTCGCTGAAATACTTATTTTAGGCTTTAAAGATATAGTGTATCTTAAGTTCGTGCGTCCAAACTAAAGCTTTTAATATTCTACTATGTGCTTGTTTATTCACAAACATGTCATGGTTCAGTGCAAAAGCACATACGAGTTAATATGCATGTATCTTTAGCTATCTATAGTTGGCCAAGCAAATGTATCTACCAGCTTCTGCTGCCTGCATAGCTTTAGCTAGCTCGAGATATATGTATTTGACTATGAGTATGTGTTTGTTTGTCAAATGCCATTAACTTGGCGCACACAAAACATTTAGTTAACTTTTAACAAACAAATTCAATTATATATTTTTGCTTTTTCACAAGTTTATTTAATTTTAAGCCATATCTGGCAGATACATTCGGTTGTGCAAGCAGCTTTTAGTTTATAACTAGCACTAACATGCACACAAATTAATTGAATTATGTACATTTAGTTGATAAATGCCTCTGAGTGCAGTGTGTGTGTATCTTTATACGTTTAGCCTTCAACACGGCTCATCGTCAAAATGTTGTGGCAGCAACATGCCCTAAACATATAAGCTGACTTTGTTGCAATATGAAACTGCATCATGTCCAGCCTTGTTGCGTGCCACTCGTAAATGTAACGCGCGCGCTGCTGCTGCTGCTGTCGCTGTATATACAGCGACTCGTCCACAAGTATATGTTTATGTAAAAGTATCTGTATCTGTAGCTGTTGTATCTGTGAGTACGTGTTGTTTGCAGTAGATGCCAGTAGCAACTATGCGACAACAACAACAACTACAGCAACACAGATGCGCTGACTGTGATGCAATCGGCAAGCGAGGACCCGCATATTGGTTTAACTTGGCTCAGACACTGGCTGGCATGTTGGCTAAAAGCATTTATTTTTGCTATGTTGGGTTGGTTGGCTTGCAGCACGTTGCTGTGCGCCTGTTTAAACTAGATACAATAGTAAAAGTGTGTTGACTGCTTGAATGTCGTGTCAAGTGACCATGTGTGTGTGTGTGTATGTTTGTATCTGTGAGTAGTACGTAGTACGTTGAAGAGTTGCTTGCGCCGGCCGGCCGGTAATTTATGGTCTTGTTTTTCATTTCTTTTTTTTGTATTTTTTGCACAGTCAAAAGAGATAGTTAAAATAGTGGCAGCAGAGAGCATACAAGCTAGACGACGGCAAGAGAGCGAGCGTCAGCGTGGGTTGTAGGCCAACAGTTCCTAGCCAAGTCGTTTAGTCAGTCTATCAGTCTGTCATTCAGTCGGTCGTTCAGTCTGTCATTCATTCAGTCAGTCAGTTGTTCATTCCAGTCAGCCTCTTTATGCACAGCACTTGGCTACAAAAGTTTAAACACATTCGCATTCATTTTTATTGTCGTTGTTGTTATGCCTTGTCCTCTTTTGCGTTTTTTTGCTTGTCATTCTTTTTACTGTCGGCCATTGCACTGGCCCCCACGTCACAAGCACAAAAAAGCACGAAATGAGACAGGGAGAGAGAGAGAGAGGGAGACTGACTAATCTGCCCTAGCCCCTCGTTGCCAAACACACTACACTGTCCACCCACCTATTCATAAGCATCTTGTATACACTTTAAAAGAGTATTTCACTCTTTTTATGCATTCGAAGTGATGAAGCAGATTTAGACAGGAACAGCTTATCTTATTCTTTTAAAAATAACTATTCATTTTCTTTCATGACCATAAAAGCGGCAGTTGAATGAATTTCTTTGTGGAAAATTTAGTTTTCAATCGAAATACTCTTTTCATTCTAAAATTATAATAAATATCGCATTTTCCTTACTGCTTGCTGCAGAAATAGCAGCGTTTATAATGGATGAATCATTAAATAAACTGAAGTTTAACTTAAACATACAATTCGTAAGTTAGATTAGGAAATCCTTACCGATATATCACATTTATAAAAATTGCCTGCAAGCTAAGAAAATCGAAGGTATTTGTAGTAGTAGATACACGAACTCGATGGGCCTTTAAATAAGCAATACGAAGATCTTGTTTGCTGCGATTATGTATCCCATGTGGACTGTGTTTCCATCTTTAGTTACGCATGCATAGGTTTTCGACGTGTTCCATACGACACTAAGCATAGGCATCCGTGGTACCTTCAGCTTTTCTGATCCCCTATTATTTCAAAGTTGAAATTGATAGAGAAGTCGAAAATAAGCGTATAGAAGTTATTGGCCGCTTGTTCCTATACATATGTATTTTGACTTTCTTATACCGGAACTTTTCTTTTATGATTTGTTACTTCACAGCATCAAAAGCGAAGATGTTGGGGAGAAATGTGGATTTTTTGGCATTTGAAAAGTTATTTTTTTTGCTTAACTTAACTTCTATTGTATTTTATCGTATCCTATCTTATTTTAGCTAATCCTGTTGTAACCCATCTTATCTAACATATGTTCAGCTAAATCCTACATTCTATGTGACACTTTTCTGTACCTAAAGCAATAAAGATTCTTAAAAGAGAAGTGCTTTGAAAGAGATATGAGATCGACATTTTGTAATGTTTTGGGATGCACCTAAATCATATTTGAAAATCCTAGCTCTACATTTTTGTAAACCTTGAGATATAAGACTATACTGTATCATTCTGTACTATCCCATAATAATTTACACTTGACAGTTCTACACTACTACCATTCTACAATAAATTATCCCATACGAACCTGTGTTATCTTCTACCTTTCTATACTTTCCTACAAACATATACTATCCAATACTACCCGTTTCTTCTTTTATATCCTATGCATCCGATCATATTTTTTCATACCCAATCGTGTTTCATTCCTATTGAATTTATTTTGTCGTATTCTATAACATTTTATGAATTCCAACAATATACCATTGCATCCTATAGCTATTATTTTAGGTATTTTACCACTTAATTGTATCCCATAATATCCCATACAATTCTATTAATTCCCACCAATTCTTAAAAATATTTGGCATTTTTTAAAATGTGAACTTTCGCTTTACAGAGTATGCAATCTTTTGTATACCCTTGGAAAACTTGTTCCTTTTTTTTTTTGTTGCTGAACCCCTTTTTCATTTTTGGTTCGTCTTCCTGCATTTTGTTTGGGCCACTTTTGTGCTGTTCGTCGCTGTTGGTTTTTGCATACGTTGTTGCTGTTGACAGTTACAACTTTCTGACGCATGATTTGTGTTGAAATGCCTTTCGGTTTTTCTTTTATGAAAAGCTCACAAAATTGTAGGTACCTTTCATAAAGCATGAAAATGTCATGGCTACAAGGAGAAAAAAAAGGAACTGCAAAAAAAGTTTTTTCAATTGAAAAGTGTTGCAAGTTGTCTCTCGTACAGTGAGTGACACATATATTATAGTGGACTGCAAAAAGCAGCTAGACAAAGTAACTCTTGGAGTCTATTTCGAGATGCCAATCATAAAGCTAGCTTAGAGTTTTATATGAGGCGAGTTCATATTTAAGCATATTTTGTAGTACTTTCTATGAGCTCTATATATAGAACTCATCAAGTCAACAACTGCCGGCTAGGTGTTATGCTGATGGGGCAGTTTTTTATGAAACGGTAGTCGTTGGTAGAATCAAATAAATTGGGTCAACAAGTTGACGCCGGAGGGATTGTAGGAACGTTGGGTTTACGTCGAGTCACAGCGTTAACGGCAGCCAATCCAATTGTCATTTGAGTTGCCGCTGCAGAAAAAAAATTTAATAAACATTACGAATACGATGCACATATAACTATGAATTATATTTATTATTATTATTACACTCATTTCTGTGCTACTTATGATGAGCGAGTGTGAGCTGCGCTTCCAACAAAGGCCGATAAAAATCGCGCAGAAAAAGCATTAAAAAGAAATGATGGCGATGACGCTGACGCTGGCGACGATGACGTTGTCGATGAGGAGCTATGGGAGCTAGGCTACATACAGTAACAGTACGTCGCCACCACCCGGTGTGATATGGCTGTTAACCTTGAGGTCTATGACTTGGGTGACTCACACTGGGAAGCCTACACACGGCGGTTGCCTTGCTTTCTCTCTTTTTGGTCGAGGCTTTTGTTAGAGGGCCTGCCTGCCTATTGGCAGATGAGCGCTTCAACTGGCAGAGCAATTTGTGGCCCACAGGAAGGTCAGTTAAAAGCTTGAAATGGTTCCCTTCACTTTAGAAAGTATCAAAAATTATTTACGGGCTTATTTTTTTTTTGGATTTTCTCTTCATCTGCTTCATCGATACTTGCAAGATTAATGTGTGTCTATGAAAATCGTGATTTTCATAAATGAATTGTATTTTGGTGACATTTGAGCTGACGATGAAAAAGTCTAGCCACAAAGTTTACTTTTGGGAAAGCTACAAGTTCTAATGCAAAAATATGCACAGAGACTTTGAAAAGTATCTAGATGAAATTGACGTACTGTAGCGCGCAGGTCACGCTTTGTAGTTTTTGTTGGCTGGGGGATTTGCTGGTGGAATGCCAGCTATAAATGACAAAGTACACGAAATTTATGACCACGACAATGAACTCTCTTTGGAGTAGACCATGCGCGGGAGCGGCGTGTAGTATGTATATATTTGCAGTAACTTTATTTATGGTTTGTCGTGCTGGAAATACGGTTTTATTTAATTTGTTTTCATTTGTTTTTTTTTTCTACTCTTTACAGAATTTCTTCAGATTGCATCGCCTGAGAAAACTTGGCCTGAGTGACAATGAAATTGGACGTCTACCGCCGGATATACAAAATTTTGAAAATCTTGTGGAGCTCGATGTTTCACGCAATGGTAAGTTAAACGCTGATTATCTTACGTATCCCCCATGAACACTATTATCACCAACTTGCATGCAGCAACTAGTGTTGTGCCAATTGCTAATAATAATTAACATTTGCCTGCAACATATAAATGTCCAAAGTGAGTGCATTATTACCACTTTGATGGACACTGACATTGACACATTGGATACAGTGTGCTCTGTTTGGTGTCCCATTTGCATTTGAGTGATATGAATGAATGCATTCGTATAATGATAACTTAATTATTTGACGCAAGTAGTTTGATTGACTGCAGAACGGTTTTACATGTGCTGCATCATGTATGCTGGACGTTTGGTTGGGAATTGACTTTGTCTCTAATGGATTTATGCAAGTTACCAATTTGAGAGAACTTACCAAACGAACTATGGCTTACAAAATCTGTTTCTATTTCTTAACAAGTATAAAGCGTTATCCTAAATGACATGAAAGAAAAGGGGAAATCTAACGCATTGCAGAGACATCTCCTTAGAAAAAATGGCGTTAGTTTTAGTTGCTTCAAATAAATTTTTTAGAAATATTGTTCTCAAGTAGGCAGAAAAGGGACACTAACAGCAAAAAGGTCTAAATGAAAGAGTTTCTTTACTTAAAACGAAAAATCAAGTTAAACAGGCATGCTGACAAGAAGCAGTTGTAACTTTGCACAAAAGAATTGAAAAGTAATGATATGGGAAAAAATACTTTAATTTGGAAAATATGTGCTTAAATTCAGAAGAATTCCGTCTTTTTGTTTTCAAAAGGAACTTATTTTATTGCCAATTAAACGACAATACAACTTTGTTAAAATTCAATATTCAATATCTGAGTTGAATTGTTAAAACACTAAAAATGATTCAAGGGGGGCTGGAAAACGTTTTATATACTTTATTTTAAGATGAAAAATAAAACGTAGAGGAAATATATAACTGCTAGTTTATTGGTAATGACGATTTCTTGGATCCTATTGATGTAGTTGTTCAAGGCGCTTCGTTGGTATATGACCGGCTAGTGCACACGATCCCTATCGTTATTAGGAGGAGATCGTAACGAAAATCGTTGAAAATGAAGTGCTTAAAATTGGATTGACAATCTACATCCTATGCTTCGGTTTTGCTTGCAAATCAAGTTCGTATTTCGTATTTTTAAAATTAATAATTAATATTTCTTGAAAACCTCAAGACCTAAATGTACCTTAAGAGATTGAGCTTAGACAAATATTTAGTTTAATACCACAAAGTCTATATTAGAAATTTTAAGTTTTTAGCTTAGTTTTATAGTTGGTAGTTTTTTTTAAAGTTTGGGTAAAATAATTGTTTGCTGGAGCTGTAATTTTTTGGGGCTTTAACGTTCTAGACTAGTGTAAGTTAGTGCTGCAAAGTTTTCTACCCAATTTCAAAAGCGCTTCTTAAGTATAAGCACAGCTTTATGCTACTTTATATTATTCAAAATATTATGGTTTTAAAATCAACAATATTTCTGTTCTCATTTGGGCCAATTTGTTGTATTTACAAAGTACTCGTTGGGAAATCTAAATAATTTCAATATTAAAATACCTAAAGTTACTTTTTCTTTAGAACGTAGTCTTCCGTGTTCGTGTTCTTCAAAATTTTTTAACGTCACGCCATAGTTGAAACGTCTCAATAATGTAAAAGATTTGGTTCGAGAACAATGAAGTTGGCTACTTTGTACATTTCACTTTGTTTTAAACTTTATATAAGAAACAAGAAATATATAAGAAAATATTTCTTAGAAAATATTGCACATAAACAATTGGGTTCATGGTATGAATCAAATGAATTAATAAATAATGTTGCCAAATGATTTCCGATTATTGACTTACTTTCAATCCCTTAAGAAATCACCCTAATCCACCTCAATTGCCTTCATTGAAGGCCATAAATATAATTGGCAAACAAATTTTTTGTGCTTATTCATTCATTGTTCACTTTATTTCATTTTTTATTTATACAAAAAAAAAGAAAAAAAAAAAAAACAATGAGATTGTCGTTTAAAAAGTTTTGTTTCATGCTCATGTTCAATACGAGGAAATTGCACGCACAGTCGCACACACACACACACGCACACCAACTGACTTAACCATTCACACAGATACTCCTACCCAAACACACACACACAGAACATAAAAATTTTGTGCTTAGGCAAGCATAAATCCGTAAACAGTAAAAAAATAAAAGAAGTTAAGTAAATGGAGTCAAGTGCAATGCTTCAAGTGACTCTCATTTAGACCAACTGCAGTTGGCCATGTACGGTAAATAAGCCATTTCATTCATATTGCAATGAAAAAAGTTTGTCGATGACGTCGATTGAGAGACGTTGTCGGTTCAAATGGGTCGTCACTTAATGGGGCTTCGTATTTCCGTTTTGTAAAATATCCGTAAGGTTTCATTTTTTGGGGTAGGGGCAGAGTATTGCATTACGTGGCTGGTTAGCTCAAATTGGCCAGGCTAAAAATTGCTTTGGCTGTGTTCCGGTGTGTGTGCTGCTGACTGCTTTATGCAGTCAATTATTTTGGGTTATGTATTTGACCCACAAAATTGCAACAAACATTTGTGTGGTACGAAATCTAGAGTGCAGTATAGTTGTATTTAGAAAGGCTAACGGCCCACACACGCGCCAAAAAAAGCAATTGCAGCGGTGTATTGGTGTTGTATCTGTGTTTGCATCTAATAATTTGTATGCTCTACGAACTATTTGAAAGGCTTTCACAAACAATTGCCAGGCTCAAGTTGTTGTTTATTAATGTCAAGGCGTCAACGCTCTTTGGCTTTGAATTCATTTTTGTTCAGCACTGCCAAATGGCCAAAACGTCTGCCCAAACAATAGAGTACGGCCGAAAAAAAAAAAAAAAAAAACTGATTGCAGCAGGTGTGTCGCGTACAGAATCTTTTTGTTTTCTTAGTGCAATGATGTGGCAAGGCTTTCGGTTTAATTCGCTTTATTTTCATTCGTTAGAAGAAATTTCAATTTCAAATTTAGTGTTGTTTTTTCTTTAAAATTTTTCGTGCTTGCCACACAACAATAAGCCGCCACTGCAATAGCAGGCAATAACAAATATCGCGTCCAACGAATGGTTGTGCAAGTATTCAAATATACAAACTTGCACACGTCCATATACACCTGTATTCACAGCGAAACTTGCCAACGAATATTACGTATACGCCTGCATGCTCTTGACAATAGAATGCAGCGACGCGACGTCTGCGCCAACGCCAACGCTGACAGCGCCAACGACTGCAACGTGTATGGCATTTGTATGCACGGCGCTATAATAACAATGCTAATGAAAACAGCTCGTACAGTGGTCACTCAATGGCGCGAAACTGTTTACGAATTCGATTGAGTTTGGTTTTTATCAATAGTTTTGTTTTTTTTTGGAGTCTATATTGAGATCTAAGAGTTGCATACTCATTTATTAGGTTTCCATGTCCTGATTTTAAGCATTTCTTAGAAGTCATTCTTCGAAAATATGGCACGCACTTCATAATATGCATTTTTTATGAGTTGAAGAATGTGTGCAATCAGAACGATTTAAAATATACCGTACAGTTGGGCTTAGATGTATAATTTTACTGCAATCCATTTATCCATGTTGTTCAAATACTGCGAGCCTGGTTATAAAACTTAGCACCAAAATGTCATGTCTATGGCATCTATAACATAATCAGCCGCTTTTGTACATATATATTGCATTCTTTTGGTTGGTAGACTCTATTTATCATTTCTTTAGAAACCAACAAGTTTGTAAAAAATGTGTATTTTTTTTTACCGATTTTAAGAACTTTCGAATAGCGTTACAATAACAAATGCATCATAATGCATATTTTAACTAATTTACGCTATGGGAGCTATTAAATATAGTCAACCATTTTTGGTAAATGGGCACGTTCTAAAATAATACGATTTTGCTGAAAAGCTGATTGCGCTAGATCTTACCATCCATATAGAAAAATTTATACCCAAATGAACTATTCATACAAAACTTTTAGGTTTTTTTTTTTTTTAAGTAGTTAAAAAAAAACACTATGTGGAGTAACCTTATCTATTCTCGATATAAAAAAATAAACGTTCATTCCTTTGGACAACAAGTATTTTACCGAAAAGTCGGTTGATCTAGCCATTACCAACTCCGAAATCAAGGCGTTCGTACAGACATAGAGACGGTTATATGTAAATATTCCCTAGTTACCCAGATCATACTTTATAGCTAACATTCGGGGGATGCTATGAATTTTTCTTCTGGTTATAACTTGCACATACCATATGGTACAGGGTACACAAATAATATGAGTATGCAGGAAATATAGGTCATACTTTAGGTAACTTTGCGAATACTACTAATTTTCCTTCTTGCAATTTTAATATACCTTTCTTTCCGTATGATACAGGGCAAAAAGGAATATGAGTATCTTTTTTTGATTTTGAAACGAGACCGATCCAATTCTTTCATTTCATTTTAATTTTGATTGTCATAAAAAAAATTAATAATGTGAAACATCGATAGCTTGTGACTAAACGCAGCTTTAATTTTTCGAGCTATAGATACCGACTTTAAACTAAACATAAATATTTTCATTAATATAAACAATATGTGCTTGTAACAAGTCTAGCCTCTTTAGGTCATCTACTAAAACTGATTCGACATACATAAATAAAAGTCTAATGGGAGGGAATGTTATTTGTCTAAGTTCGTAAGAATTTCTTCAATCAAATCAATAAATGATTTAATGAAATTCAATTGAGTCAAATCATTTGAGAGTTGAGACCTCGCTTCAGTGGCAATGGAGGGTGACAAATAGAAGACTTAAGGGTAAAAGTCGTCAGATTGTTAGACAAATAATGTGACAGAAGAAGACTGTAGAGTAAAAGTGTCTAAATGTTTATACAAAACAAAAAAAATTCATTCGAAAAAATAACTTAAAAGTTGAATAGAAATTCTAGAAATGTTTTCTACGAATAATATCAATAGAAATAAATAGAATTTGAGGGATCTATTTTTCGCGATAAAGCGCATATTTATTAAGTTTAATATTTGTTCTGCCGAAGTGACGCTAAAATGCACATTGTTGAGTTTCCACTGTACTTTAGTTGCTTTATAAGTGGCGGTGTTCTGCGTGCGTGTGTGTGCCTGCCTGTGCGGGTGTGTCTTATTGTTTTATTATTGTGCAGGTGTTGCCTGTTTGCTGTTGTTGTTTTTTAACGATTGTTATTGTTGTTGTCATCGTCGTCGTTGTTGTTGTTTTTGTTAGTGCAGTTTATGGTATACCCCCCCCCATTTTAGCTGTTTTTGCTGCTGTTGCTGCTTAGTACTTAAATCATGCTGACAAGTTGACCCGCTTAAAAACATACGCTAGATGGCGCTACAAATAAAAACGTTAATTATTTATTTATTTTTAAAAATGTTTTTATTCCTAATTTTTTTTTAATATTTACTATTGACTTTAGTATTTTTAGTTTTATGCATTGCGTTGGATATCTATAAACAAATCCAAGCAAATACTTTTTGTACGTGCATTGTTTATTAACGTATTTTTGCAAATTTATATTTAGCCAACGATATGATGGGCGCTTAAAATGGTAATAACAACAACAACAACAACCACCACGAACTAAAAACTATTGTTATTTTTTGTTGTTGTTATTACTGCAGCGTTTGATAAGCTCCGTTTATTTTGGTGCTAGCTAAAATTAACAATGCTAAAAATATGTGAGAATATGTGAAGCTTTTGTTGCTTGTTGAATATCCATGCTGAAATTGGGATATGAAGTGTGAAAAAAGAGAGGGTATAAAAAATAAATAAAAGTTATTTGAATCTGGTATGTGTGTGTGTGCTTTTTTTTGAGACCACAAAAATAAAAAGATTTTCTTTATAGTCTTCTCAAATTGCAATTTTTTTAGAGAGTTGGGGAATTTTAATGGGTTTCCGGTGTTCTTCACTAGAAAAAATAGTATTTTTTTTAATCAGATTTGAAATAAAATACGCAAAAGTTGGCGTAAGAAGAAATTGGCGTAGATAATTAGAGGCTTGATCTTTTGAATGTACTTCAGTTGGACTTGCGTAAAACTTGTTCGTTCCTATAAACCTTGAACCAGAGACTATGGTACTTAGGCTATATTGAGTTTGTGCAAGCCAAAAAGACATGTTAAATTCAGAAGGAAAAGTCGTATACGCCTCAAATTACATAAAATCTAATCAGAGCGACTGAAAAGTTGATTCATGACTGATTTGATTTCTCCGTCTTTTTGAATACTTAGATGTCGGAGAAGGTAAGCGCTAGAGTAACTAACCTTTCGTAAATATACTTGTTTGAGGGAATGTAAGCTTTTTTGTTTGATATGATATAGCAACCATAGTAGAGTTATTCTCACTTAAAAAAATCAATAGATATTAAATGAATAATTGGGTTATAAGAGTGAAAATAATATTTAAAAACAAAATTTATTCGGCTTACCTATGGTCAACGCTCCAAAGGCGGAGTATGGAGATATCCTTATTAATAGCTGTTCGAAGACTATAGGGACCTGCAACCGAATCCGAACGGCTGTTTCTTGAATTAATACATATTTTCCGAAGCAAAAACCTATATTTATTTAGTTGTTAGCTTTTCCAGTGCTACAAAAATACATCACAGTGCTGCTGAGTGCAATCAAACCATCAAACTTCAGATTTAAAGGCCACTGCGCTACCGAGCAGCCAATGTCTCAAAGGATATTCTAAATGCGGCACCCAAGCATTATATTAAATTTGCTCTAAATCGGTTAACTCAAAATCATATGACACATCTGACAGAAATTTCGATTTTAGCACTAAATATTCATGGATTTTGTTGGTTTTATACTTATTTTTAGAAATTTTAGTTTATTAAAGTATTTTAGTCTACCCAATCATTATCGAAAGTTCAAATCTCGTGACAAGTATTGTTTTACAAGGACGGGTCGTCAGCCCATCGCATAACTCCGTTTAGACCCTGAAGAGGGGTTGACTGTTTGGTCCGCGGGAGGTATTTGATTTCCCTCCTACCACCCAAATCTGGGAGGCGTTCGCTATCCGCCACCTGCGACGCGTCCTCTAGGGGTTACAGCCTCCCCCGAGGACAGACAGAAACTAAACGTCGAAAATTGGGAAGAAGCGGCGAACGATAGAGACTATTGGAGAGAAATGGTTCGAAAGGCCAAAGCTGAACTGTAGCTGTAGCGCCAAGGATGATGATGATGAATCATTATCGAAATTAATTGATTATATCACACAGCTCCAATGCGGAACATCGTAAGAACGTTTTTTTTTTGGGGGATCATATATAACTTTCGACCAAATTCACTACACTTAGTTTAGTGAAATTAAGTATGGTACCAACAGTGGGTAAATCGCTTGACTATATCACAATTTTCCTTCGAACCTTCGATATTCCTGTCGCTTCAGGAGTATACCACAAAGCCCCCATAGGGTAAATCGCACAATTATTTCGAGTTCCGCACAAAATTTATTGTATTTTATTTGTTTTACAACTTCTCGTATCTAAATCTAGATTATAGAATTAATTTAGTAATAAAAATGCTTTCGATTTTCAAATCGCTATGTCATATATCTCTCATAGAGCAAAAATACAGAATTTTTGTAAAATCGCTGAAAGACTCTTACATCCACAAATAGTTTCCATTTGAGCCCTTCTTTGAAGCTAAAGATAATTTTATAGTAAATGCTAGTCCTGGAAAAAGTCACGAGAAAGTCTATATGTGCATAATATTACGACAAGATCATTCAAGATCTACTACAATATAATTTGCTTTGTATATTTAGCTTAATCAGAGTTTTTTTATTCACACAAATTCTGCTACAAATGTACTTCAAGCGCTGCTGCTTCTTACAAATTCTACTTCATAATAATAAAAAAACATCAATTAAAACCACCAATAGTAGTTCGGGTTCAATTGATGTCATTAAAAGCCAATTGAAAGACAAGTGAACTATGTATAAGTATAGCTTCTATATAAACTTAACCCAGAAACCTAGACAAAATGTATGCCGACATATAAGCGGCAGCTTTTAGCTGCTTTGTCGTCTTCTGTTTCATCTGCTCCCACTATGTGGGTCTTCTTCTTGTTGTTGTTCTTCCACGTAGCTGCAATTGAGGCGTCAACTAGGTCAAAGTTAAACTGCGCTAAGTGACTAAGAAGACTTTGTTCAGTCTGAGACAACGTTGACGACACTCACACTCACTCACTCAAGTCTAACAAAAAACAACACGAACATTAAGCCAACGGCGGCTGGCGTCTTCAATAAGTTGTTTGTTGCAAAGACTCTACTATGTGGCATTACGAGAATTAAAAGCAAAAAGCCGCGGGCAATTATTAAAGGCCGTGACTTTGTAGAAAGAAGCCGTAGCTGTTAAAGAAATTATTTCAAAGTATCTCTAAAATAATTAATAGCATTAAACAAAAACTAAATCAAAAGTACGCCAGCAATTTCCAAATTAGTAATTTATTCGCACGCTGTTCAATAAATACATAATTCAAAATGTTGGTTGCCAGCGCAACGCATATTGATGGATTGATAGAGTGATTGTCTGATTGTTTAAACATGAAGCGGCTGTAGTCGCATTGACGTCACTGCAGCAAAATCGCACAAAAATAAGAGTAAAAAAAAATCCAATTTAAAACTACTCGCTGGAAAATAAAATAAAATTCGTATAACAAAAATTCTAATTGAAAAACGAAACGAAATGTTATAGAACATTTTTGCAAAAACCAATTGTAATTGTTATAAGTGAAATGGAAAATGAAAATGAAAATGCTGGAAAAACTGTGGATTGAATTTTTAAAATTTTCAAATTAAGTGCGCTGTCTGTTAGTTCAGCTGCTGTCGCTAGATGGCGCAGCTGTTGCATTGAGTTTTCTATAACTTAATGTGGAAATTGATTGACAAATTGGGTTAAGCGGGCGTATATCTGGCGCACTTTTGCGCAAAAGCTTAAACTGTCAATTGTTGGTAAAATGTTTAGAAATTTGTGAGCAGCGTTAAAGCTCGTATGCTAAAGTTGTCAAGGGAAATTGTGTACTTACAAGAACAATTAGAATAAATTATACTTAAGATCTTATATACCGATATCTTAGAGTAACTTATGTTATATTGATATTCGGAGAATATTCTAATAGCCTGAATTAGTTAGGTTTTAGACAATTTTATGTATTTTCTGCATTCAAATTGTTTTTGTATGATTTTAACTCAAAAAAGTTTATAATTTTTAAAATGAGGAACGTTATAGAACTTTTGTAAGGACTGCTTATACTAACCTCAAAAAAGTGCACTAAATTTGTTGTTATGCTTTGGGTACTCAAGTTTTCAATCTAAAATTTGGATTATAGAACTAATTTAGTGCTATAAATCAATGCTTTGACTTTGAAATCGGCTGTACATATCATATAGCGCTCATGGAACGAAACTCAAACATTTTTATATAATTGTTAAGAGACCCGAGCCTTACAGCTACAAAGAGCGTCTATAAGTCCCAAACTTATTGCTTTTTCAGCCTTTTAACTGACTGTAAGTTAGGTTTTTTAATTTTTTTTTAATAATAATAATAAAAAAACCGTGCCATCCCAAAACCCCAAGTTTACCATTTCGCCATAAATAATTTTACGTAATAATTTTTTATTTTTCGCCTATCTGGATTTTTATCCCAAAAGAAAACCGTAAGAAATGCCTTTCCAAAACCCACCGATTGATTTCCTATTCAAAAATTACCGAATTCACCTAATACCTGCGATTTTTTTTATTTTCGGCTTTGTTGAACGCATAATGCCACATCAGATGAGCAAAACAATCGAAAATTGGCAATAAAATAGTTTCGTGGATATATAATATGTCAAAAATGTCATTCAGTCGAGGCCGTGCGCTAAAGTAATTTCTTTTGTTTTAAAAAAAACACATTTCATCTGATTGCCGATAGATAAACTTAAAGATCAGTGATTCGACGAAACAGATTGTAAAATATATAGGACGACATTTACCTACGTTCTGGGTTGCGGGAGGGTACATCATTAAACTATTATGGGGCGGGGTGGTTCACATCGCTAATATTTCAGGTTAGATTTGTTATTGAATCATAAACCATGAATAATCTTACCATTGATTCTAGATTGATTACCAAAAGTCGAGTAATGAAGCTATTTAAAAGGCAAGTGGTGTGCATATTTGACTAGTACTTCCGTTTAACTTGTCCAATTTTGTTTATTTTTAACACATTGATGCATGTTTCAAGTCAAAATGGCAAACGGTTCGGCTGGAAATCGCAAAAAAAAATACTCATAAACAAGATTTGCATCACTCTATCTTTTGCGGAGGTCTTATGGTTTTAAAAGTATAGATATTCATAGGGACATACATGACTCAATAGCTACCCGAGATTATGATAAGCATTTTTGTACAAAGCAGTTGGCTGCCATATCCTTTTCTTGTCGATAAATCCATTGCAAAAATCTAGTATACCTTTTCGTACTTACAGCTTCAGGGTATTAAAAGTAGCCACCTATAAGGTACTTTCTTTGTATTGTAGAATTTTGTTTCACTTTATTCAGATATCGAAGCTAATATTATTATTATTGTCAGAAAATTGTTTAAAATGAACTAAAGCTTGATTTGTCTGTTGAAGAAGATTTCAGAACAAAATGCATTTAAAAGCTATAAAAAGTAATAAAAACGTCTTCAAAAGAATCGAACGCTATAAAAATATCACACCAGATATTTATACCAAATACTCAAATAAAATTAAACAAATTCTAACATTTATAATCAGCAAAAAATCTTAGCTTTTAAAATCACTGTTGAAAATCATTTCTATGCATATATTTTGTTTTCGAAAAGCTTTATTTATAGAGTTGAGCAGTAGCATTTTCTTCGAGATAATACTTGTAGGATAATATTGTCTTCGTTTAAAGGATAGACACAATTATTCATAAATAATTCTTAAAAGTAGACAAGGATAAAGAAAATTGGAACCTCCACAAAAATAAGACGCAGGAAAGCTAAAAAACTCGGCAATTTGGGTTAAAATATGTTTCACGAGCAGTAAATAATAATCTTGTGTTATCGAGAGTATTGCTTTTAAAAAATAACCCGTTTTTAATGACTTTGTTACAAGCAAGTTGTCAAAAATGTGTCAACTACATAAAACGGTCATAAACAGACTTCCCGACTTGTTACCCATATACTTTCCCTAACTCTAAAACTTATCCGCTCACTGCACTTTGTTGTAGGCTTCAGCTGTATACATTTTCGGAACAAAACATTAAGGCTTGGTTCCTTCTGTGGGGGGGTCCCCACTTTATACCCAAAACGAAATTTTGAGAACTTAATTTTAAGCAGGCTGCAGGTAGTCGTACCTGTTGCGCATCTACATAAATTGCCAGCTAACATTGTTAAGCGATTTAATTGCCGTTGATGGCGCACTGCCGTCATGTGGGATGTCGTCTGGTTGCTTGCAGCCTGCTGCCTGCCACTTGTTGCACATTCATGCTGAAAAAAGCATAGCAGCAGCAGCAGCGGCGGTGCAAAGAGACCTGTGTGGGATTCAGTGCACTACAATTAAAAGCTATTACTTAACGTGCTCCCCAGGACGGCTTAGTGCGCCCCTGACAGCAGTCATGGCAACCGCATAGATACGGCTGCATTTAGATGCCAACAAAGATTCTGTTGCACCCACATTGGCTGTTGCTGAATGGCTGTCAGACGAGAGTCGTCGGTCTC
Source organism: Chymomyza procnemis (assembly GCA_035046065.1). Taxonomy (NCBI): domain Eukaryota; kingdom Metazoa; phylum Arthropoda; class Insecta; order Diptera; family Drosophilidae; genus Chymomyza; species Chymomyza procnemis. Next base: position 40,086,035 of record JAWNOJ010000026.1, read on the forward strand.
AGCATATCGGATATGCTGACACATACACATGCACCATTATATGGCGCCGTTGGCTTTAGCACATAAAGCCATTTCCTCGCTTTGGGATTTGCTCAATGCTTTCAACAATGGCAGCAGGCAAATTGCATGACGGCTGAGTGGTAACGGCAAAAGAGGAGACTTCTCCATTTAATAAACGAAATGGCAACGTGCCATAAAAAGTCATAACGACTGTTAAGAGAAGCTCACGAGGACGAGTGATGGTGATGGTGATGCGGCTGATGCTGCTGCCACTGTCTGGATGACTGCTGGAGGCGTTTTAAGCATGGGCGTGACACCTCAATGCAGGTGGCAGCAAATTGAAAATGAAAACCTTTCACAGCATATTGAAGTGGAATCTATGTGAAAGTCGTGTACAGACCCAGTTGCAACTATCGGATACTTGGCCGTTTACGTGCATTCCTAGCTAGATTTTTGGGTTATAAATCAGCGTGACAGCTAACAGATTATTGTGGAAATGGATTTGGACTTTGATTTGGTGAAAGTGTAACAAATTTTCAAGATTTTGCGAAAAACAAATGTTTTGTTTATGTTTATGCTTATGTTAATTGTAGAAAGTCTTAAAAAAGGGCGTATATTAGTTTTTGATTGAAAACTGCGATTGATTGCAAATAAACGTTTATTTGCATATAAATGATTATGTACCTGTGCAACTCAAGGGTTAAACTAGTTTTGTGCAATGTTTGAAGCGGCAAGTAAGCGACGTGGTAGACGCCATGACCTTAATGCCAAAGCGTTTGATTATGATTTGTGGCGAAATGAGTGTTTGTACGTACACAAGCATTTGTCTAATTTCGATTTATTTCTATGTTAACGATTATTTTAATATATACAAACTTTTTTGACGATTATTTGTATTCCATGATTTGCATATTAACGATTACTTGCAAATATTTCTATAATTTTTATCGAGTTATGTCTTCAGTTCGACTTTTTTCATTATAATTACCATTTGTACGTTGATTTGCATATATATACGATTATTTTAACAGTTTGACTGACTTAACAAAGCGAATGATTTGCACAGATTAAGGCAAACATGACGTTATCGTTTTACACAAATAAACAATATCTTTCAAAATACATTTAAGTTCCAGTTCGCAGTTCCTACTGGGTTCACAGTCTTGGTTGTAAATGCATAATGCATTGCTTGTTAAATAGAACGACTTCTACTTACAGGCAGACAGATACCTCATTAAATGATAGATGCAACTACTTACAAGTATATTTATGTAGACCTAAATATGCCTGTCTTTGATATCTGACAAATCATTTCATTTCTCATGGCTGTGTGGGCGAGACATTTTGGGCATTGTGGGGGGAAAGGGAATGGATACACTAGATGATTCGTTTCTTTTTTGGAATGCTCTCAAAAATATTTGTTCGTACATTGACATTGAAATGAATTTTCGCGTCTTGTTTCTAGAATCAAGATTGACGTCGTCGTCGTCGTCGTCGTCGCATTTGGCACAACCTTCAACGCGTTGGTCTTGTTTGCAATATGAAATATTTTCACTCTTATAAAGAGTAACATAGTTTTGAGTAAGAGTTTGGCTGTCATTGGTTGGTAATACCGAAAGCTTTTCAGCATATAAGATCTACTATTATTTCTTATATAAATGTGTCTATAGTAACCTCCAAGTTTTTTCATTGCATATATAACTAAATTCGCCTTGACTGTAATTTATCGTACCTTAAACTTTAGCATTTAAGGAATATATGAAGTGTATTCCAATGTAGCGTGCAGTTGAGAGATTTTATGACCATGTCAAGTCTGCTTTTCTTCTTTTCTATTGAATGTTTTAACGTTCTATGGCGTTTTATTTCAGACTAAGAGCTTTATGGGGGAATTAAAGGTATCAATCATCCTATAAACGAACGATTAAATTCTGAGATTACCGTCGTAAAGTTTTTAAAGACTAAAAACAGAGAACACGTAGGGTAATAGTATTGAAACAACAAAAGAGCTTTTTGATATTATTTTGTAGTCTTGAACAGATAAACTTTAAAACTTATTCTTTAATTTTAGACAACCTACGTTTATAACAAATTGGTTTATAACCTGGCAGTTAAGTTTTTTCTTGTTTGGTCATCCCAGTTGGAGATTTCAATCAGATTATTAGCACTTAACATTACTTGAAGTCTTGGCTCAACATTTATTGGATGATTTCTAGCGTTAATTTGTTGAATTGCGTCTTGAGTCAATTTATGCGGGCCTGGTGCGGACTGTTTATGTCTAGACATAATTAATGTAAATCTTTCATCGGCAGGGTACTCCGCGATAAGGTCAAATTGTACGCCGTATTTGAAAGTTTGCGGTATTGTTCCGTTTAAGGGCTCGTAAAAAAAAAGTTTAAATAGCAATCGAAAGTGCCGCTTTAATATACCTTTGAGATCTTCTCTACCAAATGGATGAGTATAGATTTATCTTAGAGTGGTATTTGGGGTTAAGAAATCCATTTTGTTTGTTGTTTGTTGTGGGTAAGTGGTAAGTGGGTATTTTTATCTACTCATAATAAAAGTAAGTGAAAATAAAGAATAGAGAATTGCGTAGAGTAAAAAGAAATCCATTATTCTTTCAATAGATAGCGTTATTTATCTGTATCTTGCGTTGCATAATTCCGATCAGGTTTCAAAAGATGACTATAGAAAGATGACGTACCAAAAAAGTTATATATATATTCAATACTTTGCATTTAGTTTTAAGGTAACAAAGAGCATCGGTTGTGCGACTAATTGATATCTACGCAAATATATAATATGATTTTTATGGGGAATTCCGCAGATTTTCCATTTTTATCAATAGGTAGCCGTTACAGGAAGTTTTTCCTTACGAAGGCAACTCCAAGTAGTTGAGTTTTACAAAAATATCTCCATCTTCTAATTAACCTTTAATTTACGTCTAAGAATGTCGGAAGACATGGTTTTATAATAGCTAAGACGAAGAAAAGTTGGAAAGATTAAAAATTGAAACATACTACTCAAAAGAGTACCATTGGCTTTGATATGATGACAATAATAAGGCATTGGTGAAGATGCTCATAGAGTCTGGTCAATACTACTTAAATTGGATGAAGTGATATATTGTGTAGATCGTTCAAAAGAGGGCATATTATAAAGGCTATAATAACAAGCACATAGGAAATGGAAGGATGCCGTACAGCATGTAATTAGAATTAGAAAACTGTGGGTCTAAGGGAACAAAATAATGAGTTCTAAACGTTATACTAATATTATTACGATTATTAGCCCCTTTTTAAACAAATTAAAGAAAAATTTCACCCATCAGGCTAAAGATACGGATTAGTTTTACATTATATCCATCCGCCTCGATATCATTTAATATTTCTTAAGGTCTTAAAAAATCAAATACCGAAGAGCTCATCAGCTGAAATCATGATGATACTGATGAGGAGCAGCACAACTAACGTTTTATTGGCGATTTAAGAACTTGAGTTTTTACTTAAGTATTTTGCTTAACTCTTTTTTTATGAAAAATTTCTTTGATTCTAGACATCTATTAGATTTTGTATTTTGAGTTTAACTTTTATTTAAATAATTGCAAGTATGTATTGTTTATATATGGATATACGTTCTTGGGCGAAGATTAAGTTTCTTTAGTCTAAACAAACTGTTGATCTAGGCTGTAACTCTTCCAGCTTTGTACTCTTATCTGTGTATGCCCTTTGCTTCTCTTAAAAGCCACACTATTTCAGGCGATGATGATGCAAGCCGAAATATATATTCAGATCAATCGCAAATAAATTGCCAAATCGCACTCCAATTATTTCTATTTGCTGCCTTATTTTTGTTATTATTATAAATTCTTTTTAATTTTAAATGGTTTACTTACATATAAACCAGCGACGGCAGTGTATCTAGACTTCGCTACAGTATAATTTTGTTTTATTTATTTTAATTTTATTAAAATTTATATGAAAGCTATAAATTTAAATGCCGTTGCCGTGGCTGCGTTCGGGGCTATTTTTAGCTGCATTTTGTCTGTGAAATGAAATGAAAATAAATTTGATAAAGAATCTTGTGGAAAATGAAAGCACAATGACGACGACAACAACAACAACAACAATAGCTACAATGACAGCAACAACAATGGCAACAACGACAACCCCTTTGATAATAAAAACTGAAGCGGCATTGTTCCGCTTTCAATACGCTTGCCATTATTGTTGTTTTTGTTGCATAATTGCACAAATTGATTGCAGCTTGGGTGTTAAATGTTGCACACACACATACGCCTCTTCACTACCCTTTAACTTCCGCATTGCATGTGCCACAATTTGTGTCCATAAAGCATGCCACTAAGTGGCCTGGCCCACTGTGCGTCTGCCTGTGTATGCGAGAGGTCAATGAATTGTGTGCGCTCTTTTGCTTTGGCTAATGCCGCCTCTGCCGCCGGCATTCATTTTTTTTTCTAATGACCGCCAACTGTGCCACACACACACACACATGTAGGTACACACAATCACTTATACTCAAACACTTACACCAACACACACTTAAATACTTACTGAGCAATTTTCCACCCATATAGCATATGTATAGCATTTATTAATATAGATCCATATGCTTACGGCCTTATATATAGGGACTGTCTGTATCTGCGTGTATCTGTGTGTGTGTTGGTGTAGCGCCTTGCTGCGTCCATTTGTCTATTTTGTTGGAGGCTTGCTGACTGACGTGCTCACTCCCTAGCCTGATGATGAGCCTCTCTCTACCCTAGCCTGACGCTGCCACTAATGCCTCTAGACAATTGGTTTTGTTGCCGCTGCTGCTGAAACGTCTGCTTGATGTTGCTTCTGTACATTTTTGTTAGTGTTTTGTTTGTAGTTTGAATTCTGGAAGTGCTGATGGATCGAATGTTGGGAATTTGGTGGTAAACACACAAGAGCTGCCAACTGTTGCCATGTTGATCTCAGTGCAGCATCTTGTGAGGCAGTGGTTCTTTTTTATTTTGATTGAAGTAGCCATTAAAGTGTGCTTTAATTCATGGCGTTTTTTTTAGGATTTGAGAATGATTTAAGAGTTTGTAGATTTATAGTTAAGTGCAGCTTTTAACGAAACTTAAGCAATTTGTAAAAAAAAGAAAAAATATTCATAAGTTGCATAGGGCTTGGAATTGCAATGGGCCTTCCCTTTGCAAGGGGTCATTATTACTTTAATTTAGTTCTTTAGCCTTTATTTCTTATACTTAAAAATTATTTTATATTATTATATGAATTTTGTTTTATTACTTTATCTTACCGCAGCTAAAATCCCTAATTTTTTGCACATTTTTTAGAAAAAGTACAGATGCAAAAAATATTTCAAAAATGTGTGAAATATTGATTTGAAACAATCGATTTCATTTAATGTTTCAATTCAAGTCTTTTAAGGGCAGATATATTGACAAAGTGCGATTTTTTATGGGTATGATAGTTTGATTTTTAATTGAAAAAAAAAAAAAAAATAATTCGAAAACTGTGTGAATCTTTATTTGAGTTAATCGATGGAACTTTATGTTTGAATACTTTTAAGAGAACACTTATTTGGTTTTTAATATAGATAAAAAATTAAAAAAAAGCGGAAAATCTTTGAGTGAGTAGAATAGGAATAATGTGATGCAATTATGTCCGATTTGTCTTCAGTGTATAAATTTTGCGGAGTTATCGCTATAAACATAGTTTACACATAAAAAAAGAGTCGAGGTGCAGCCAATTGCTGTGCCTTCAACGATATATAAAGTGCCCATTGAACGCGACTCTAAATTTGTGCTGAGCTTCAAGTAGCACCATCTTGTAAAAATCACTTATAAGCCAAATTCAGCTCCTCCGTTTCAAGCAACATGAGTATGTAAGCAATGTAGGTAGCATTCGCCGTTCACAATAGTGTTTCGGTCTTCCCAGTCTTTGAAAAAGCCGACGCTCCACAATGAGTATTATTCACATTGTAATTCAAGCAGCAATGAACTTCGTCGCTGAACGTGAAATTTTTTAATAAATCACATGACTTACCCATGGGAGTAAATTTTATGTTTTTGATAGAATGTTTAAAAAATGTATCAAATTGTCGACCAAAACTCTAAATACTCATGTTTAGAGCATGTAGTGCCTTACAAAATTGAAGGCCCAACCCTAAAAGCATTTACACAATTTGGATATCCTTTGGCAAAACGAAGCTTAAAATATTTGTAGCAATAAATAGTTTTGCTAAAAAATTACCCTTTATATGCCTCAATGCATTTATTTTCATTATTTTAAACAAACTTAAAATGTTTTATTTTATGTTGTAATTATTTTACTGCTGTCAAATATTTATTTTCATAAATATTTTCCAAAAACTGCATATTAAGCAATAATTATTTAAAAGTTCTCAAATACACACATGTTCCTTCAATGCTTACCAATGCCAAAGACAGCGACACCATTTGCAGTAATTTACAATTTAAAATAAGCTTCAATTTATTTACACTTGTATTACACAATTTCCATTCGAAATTGTAAACATTATTCTCTTACACGAGAGCTTGACATTTGGATTCATTTTGTATGTGGAATACATATTAATGTATGCAATCAAATTCATAGCTATCAAATGAATGACCCACCACTAGCCAGATGTAGTCCCAAGCTTCAGCTTCAGCTCCAAGTGGCAAGTAAGCAACTAACCTACATAAATAATGCAATGCACATTTTGCAACGATAACAATAACAAATGCCCTATCTCGCACAGTCTCTCCCTCTCTTCTATGCCCGTTTTTGTATCTGTGTGCACTTCCGCTGCAGTAGTGTGTGTGTTTGTGTGTGAATACCGGCAACGACTTGCTGCGAGTACGTATGAAACAATGGCCTTTGTTCAAGTCCAACTCGAACATGTCCTGGCACCCTGTTAACACACGCACAGATACACACATAGATACAAACACAGATACACACACAGATACAAACACAGATACACACACAGATACACACGCATAGCGTGAGTAAGTCCCACGTGTCGTATTAGTAACTTTAAATGGAAGCAGCTACTGCGACTGCGAATTAATGCTGCTCCGTTGACGTCTGTCGTCTGTTGACCCCCCTGTGGCACAATGTGGTTGACCGGCCCTAGTTGGGGTAAGGGCGCATAGCAGTGCTGCTCCTATGTACACACACACGCACACGCATACATATGCATATTCATGTGTAAATTTGTATGCGTGTTGGTGTAACTAGGTCAATAGAAACATCGTTGTAAAGGATTGCCGCCAACGACGCCTGCACAAGCCGCCCACCACCTGTCACATTGTATTTGTATATGTCCTTTGATGCGAGAAGGCGTGCGAATAGGTGTTACTGCGTGTGTATAGGTGCGTGTGTGTTTATTCCACCCTTGCTATGTGTAGGGATTTTTTTTTCTTTTTTTGTGGGCGCATTTCCGCTTTGGCAGTTGAAAATTTATTCGATCAACAAGTTTCGTTTGTCATTTCACGCTTCGGCTCGTTTCTGTCAACAAACGCAACGAGGTCGCTAGAGCAGCAAGGACAAAAACATTGGTGAAAAAAAGGATGTGAAAGGGGGATACCATGATGGACATAGTGTTGGAAAGGTTGTGTAGCGTGCTACAAGCTGCTTTCAAAACAAAATAGTTTTCCAGCGAGAGGACTCTAGTGTTTTTGAGAGAATTTAAGGACGACGTGAACAAGCTGGGTGGGTATATTTTTAAAGCAAATCAAAACTGCAGCGTTGTAAAAGCAAGAATTTAGTTTCTTCATATTAAACTGAAATGTCTGTATTGTGTATATTGTATTTTGATAAGCCTAGTTTTGGCGTGATTGACGAAATTCATGCAAGTCTTCTTGCAAAAGTGAAGTTATATGGAGTCGAACATTTATTATATATATTTTAATTGCGAGATATTTTTTGAAACGTGTTTTCCTTGGGTTTGTGACAATATCTCTTTAACAAGATTCACAGACGATCTTATTTGAGTAATTATTTACTCTTTACGTTAATTTATGAAATGTGCACATCAAATGAAAAGTAATTGTAGTATATTGTAGCACATCAAATAAAATAACAAATTCGAAATTCCCACGGCAGTCGGCCCTAAACACCGGAATCAACGCAGGCACCGGCCTGCCCAAGAGCTGCCAACCCCTCCTCTGTTTCGGAAGCCCAAACTGTTCCTGGGGCACCGAGACAGCTACAAAAACAACAACAAATTCGACTATTTCTCAAAATTTTCGATAATCCAAGCAATTTCTGAACATTTCAAGCGTGAGATCTCCAACGTCTCCAAAATACGAAATTTGCACAGTCACAAATACCACTCGAAGCGTTTTTTGGTTACTAGGTTACTGATCCTCTTTTTCGACTTATATATCAATACCATATAGGCGTGTTTTATGTTGTCACAAAATGCTCAGGTACACAATTCTTAAGAAATCAAAAGGACTGATAATTTTGTATTTTCCAATCAAAAGTTTCTTATAAAACGTTTTATTCGAGCAGAGTGGTAATCCAACGATTATAAATTCATATTACATTCGTTTGAAAACCAAATATTTCAAGCTGCCAGAATACCAAATTCTAAAACAAAGCTAAGCTTTTTTGATTAATCGATTACAATTGATAGTTTTCAGGGAATTAATATAAAATGAATTTTTTAAATCAGTCCTAATTTGTCAGCTCATAGTTTTTATTTCTCATTCTTAAAATAATATGAATATAGACGAATTTATTAGACATTATATTTCATATATTTCAATACGTCTACGTTAAAGTACTTACTTTGAAAGAAAAGGTAGATCCTTGAATGATAAAAAAGAATTATAAGAAATTATAATCAAAAAATTTAACATTACCTTTTAACCTTTTGCGAAGCTGGGCGCCATTTTTATTAAATAACATGCTGCGTTGAATCAAAACTCGTATTCAGCATTGGCACCCATCAGACTAGTAATACGGATTATATTTTGTTTCAAAATTTATTTATCTCAATTTTTTCATTGTTTCATTAACGAAGAAAATACAATATAAAATAAAGCCTGATGGGTCCATTTTTCTATAGATCTGGAAATTTTTGCTGCCAATGCTGAATACGGGTTTTGATTCAACGCAGCAAGGTATGTCTTACATCTGGACTGATAAAAAAGTTTAAACATTTCTTAACAAAGAATCCAAAAGATCAGCGTTGTCCAAGTTCGATTCTCATAGTTCATGATGCTCGATTAGATTTATTAAATTTTATTTTCGAAAAATTTAAATTATTAAGGTAGCAGCCCCTAATTCCGCTCGATAACGATAAAATAAAATATTTATTTTTATACAATAATACAAATTTAATTATTTAACATTCATGACAACGTGGACGCTGTAGCCTAGTGGTAGCGTTCCCGCCTCTAAAACCGAAGATCGGTGATTCGATTCACATCCCCTCAATATCAATTAGCCTAGCACTGACGCTTTCAGCAAAGAGACGCTATAGGGCCAAGTAAATTTTCATTGATTAAAAACAATGCGCTTCGCATTTGGCTATAAACTGTATGTCCTTGTTCACTTACAAACACACGATGCTTACAAAAATTAAAACAGCTTCTAACTCCAACCTTGTATATCTTCTATGAATCGTTGTTGCCAGTGGAGCATAGCGCTTAAGTAATGTGGGATAAGGTCCTTGAAATAAAAATATATATCCCATTGAAAAATATTCCTTAGATGCGCCTTTTAAAGTACTAGAAAGCGCTTAGAAGTAATTTCTCAAGTAGTTCAATTTGTAAACACTTTAGTTAAATATTGCTCTCAAAGTTTATGTGTCTCTCTCTATCTCTCTCTCTATATATGCAAAAAAAACTCATTAAATATTTATAGGAAATTTATTAATAAATTATCGAGGCCCTTTTAATGTGTTTCATGCGTAAGCAACAGGCAAACAGACAATAAGAGCAACAGCAGCAGCAGCAGTGGCAAAGACAACAACTACAACAAAAGAACTTGCCCCAGTGGGTGGCATAAACTGAAAATCAATAAAGCTGCTGCTGCTGCTCATTGAAAAAATGTTAATAAGCAAGCAGCATGAATCCCCACCCCGTCTACCCCACCCCTGCTACAGAACCTACGCTCCAGAGGGCGTTCCCCACGCATACGAACAATATACATGTACTTATGTAGTATATAATATACATCAGCATAAGTCCGTATGGATGAAAATTCAAATACACATACCATATACCATGAACGAGATTTTATAATTGAGCTTTCTTTTTTTGTCTACCTCTCTTTCTCACTCTCTCTCTCTCTCTCTCTCTCTGTTTCTCCTATTGTTACAGATATACCAGACATTCCCGATGACATAAAGCACTTGCAGAGTCTGCAAGTGGCCGACTTCAGTTCGAATCCTATACCCAAACTGCCCTCCGGGTTTTCACAATTGAAAAACCTAACCGTATTGGGTCTAAATGATATGTCACTTACCACATTGCCAGCCGATTTTGGCAGCCTGACGCAGCTGGAATCCTTGGAGTTGCGTGAGAATCTGCTTAAACATTTGCCAGAATCCATAAGTCAGCTTACAAAGCTGAAACGTTTGGATCTGGGCGATAATGAGATTGAAGAGTTGCCACCATATTTGGGCTATCTGCCGGGTTTGCATGAACTCTGGCTGGATCACAATCAGCTGCAACGCTTGCCACCAGAGCTGGGACTTTTGACACAACTGACCTACCTCGATGTGTCGGAAAATCGTCTAGAGGAGCTGCCCAACGAAATAAGTGGCTTGGTCAGTTTAACTGATCTGGATTTGGCACAGAATTTGCTAGAATCATTACCAGATGGCATTGCCAAGCTGAGTCGCCTGACCATACTCAAATTGGATCAGAATCGTTTACAGCGTCTTAACGAAACGCTGGGCAAGTAAGTTGCGAACATGTTTTTTCTTACATTATTTTATATGATTTTTAAATAATATAATTTAGCTTATATAAATTTTAATAAATAGCATTTTTCGCCAATGTAATTATGTTTAATGAAATTTTGTATTTTTATTTAATGCGCTTAGTGTTTTGGTATTGATTACTAGGCGTATACGTAATATTATTATGTGGTCCATGTCGCACTCGAATCGGCATTAGTTTTTGTTATATAAAATTGCAATTGTTATTTAAGCTTATTAAGCGTGATTAAAAATATAGTATAGTATAGTATAATGGCAAAAAATAAGCTTAGTCGGGCCACTGGAAAGCTTTTGAATTTAATTAGTAGATATTACGGAAAAACCGGAACTATTTATTGAGTTATGTTTTTACTGCGGCTTCAAGATTTATTTTAGCAAACTTTACTTTTTAGAAGATTGAGATATATTATAGTAATAATTTCAATCCATAATTGAGAGTAAAGCTTGCAACTTTGTAACTCTCCAAAATAAACTAAAGAATCAGTGTGATGAACCAAATTAGACCCATGTTTTTCTATCTGTTCGTCTGAACGACAATATTTCTGATATTGTAAAACATAGAAAAAATATTAAATTTAATGCTAAAGACTACATATATTTTATTTCTATTTGATCTCGGGGGCTTATTTTGTAGCTTCTATAGGCTGTCACACTAAGATTTTTCAAAAAAAATCAGAAATGTTAAGATGGCGAATTCCATTCTTTACGATGCTATCACAATATTTAACACTGAATAAATTTTTAACAAAATCCTTCGACTATATGCCACACCTCCCTCTCACATAGAACTGACTCGTAAGAGGAAAACAATACTCTTTGGATTGTTTAAGTCATAACAGATGAATTGCAATCCAAATATTATCAAACATTGCAAGAAGTTTTATAAAAATCTTTTCACTATATCACAAAGAACTTTACAACAGTTACAACAGATTAATAGCAATGTAGTGATATAGATTAGCCATATAGAGTCTACCCGGTGTTTAAGTATGCCATCGTTTGTCTATGAACTATTCAAGTTTAAACTAAAAATATTTTGAGTTTATTCTTTATTTAATAGATAAAATCCTGTCAGATAATAACAATAACGATTAGATAACAAGATATTCCTTTATATTGAATTTAAAAAGTTGAGGATTTATTTTTGGTAACTTTTATAAATTGTATAATAATTTTATAAAGGGTCAGTCATTACGCAGCACAGATTTCACAATACTGTTTCAATGACTTGACAAACCGAACAGTCATGCGATCGACATATGTTCAGTTAAATGCTAATTAATTTAGAATCTAGAATGCCCGAAACAGTAATAGATAATGGGTGAACATGTAAAAATAGTTGTATAGTGTCTCTAGTTTTTACAACAAATTTTCTTGAGCTACGAAACGTAATTTTGGAAATTTGTCCGATTCTGAGTCATTTATATGAAAATCGTTGTATGGTGTTCCATTTGGTCTGCTGGAGTGTTTAATGGGCAACTCTTTTAAAGTGAAGAAATGATTGAAAATAATCTTCAAATTACAGAGTCCTTTAAAAATTCACAAGAAAATTATTTGCATCAGCTTTATTCCAAACAATATAACAATATTTAAAAGAATGTTGCGAAATAAAAACTTAATCGAAATTCTGAGTTTTAGTTAACTTTCCGAAGTTCAGAAAGTTTTCGTAGACTTTACAAAATACTGCAAGTTTTCGCTAGCTTTCCCAACCTCAAATTGAATTATCTTGTACTTGATAGTTATAAGTTTAAAAAAGAATTCGTTTCTAATAAAAAATATTTCTTTTGAAACCAGTTGGTAAATCTTACATTTGTTGTTTTTTTATGGTGGCGGATTTGCCTTTTTATCATATCAATATTTTTAATTCCTTGTAATAATGAAGTTAAATTGACGCTCCTACCAAATGTGGAGTATAGATTGGACGATTCGTATTTCGAAAGCTAAAGGCCGTCAACTTTTTGCTGTTGTTTTATCCGAGGCGATTGAGTTTCGAATCTTGAGTAAAGAGATTTTACGGAATACTAGCTAAGATTCTTAAGGTGTCCAGTCCAACCTTATTATCACGTTTGTATAGCAAGAGGCAACAATCTTAGTGAGCTCTATAAACAAAGATAAAAAAGCTGCCATCTTTTGCAGAATTCCATAGTACAAACTTAGCTTTCAAAAAATTATAACTTTTAAAACAGCATGCTTGATAGATATTCAATCTACAACAATCCTTATTTTAAGCAAAATACATAATCTATTTAATTATTAAATATATATAATATGAAGCCTAGACTTTCTTTGACTTATCTCCTTTATTCTTCTTACAGCTGCGAGAACATGCAGGAGCTCATTTTAACAGAGAACTTTTTATCCGAACTGCCTGCATCCATTGGACGCATGACCAAATTGAGCAACCTGAATGTGGATCGCAACGCCCTGGAGTATCTGCCCATTGAAATCGGACAATGTGCCAATCTGGGTGTGCTCAGTTTGCGCGATAACAAGCTGAAAAAGCTACCACCAGAGCTGGGCAATTGCACGGTATTGCATGTGCTCGATGTCAGTGGCAATCAGTTGTTGTATCTGCCCTACTCGCTGGTCAATCTACAATTGAAGGCCGTCTGGCTGTCCGAGAATCAATCGCAACCGTTGCTGACCTTTCAGCCGGATACGGATGCGGAAACGGGTGAGCAGGTGCTTTCGTGCTATCTGTTGCCACAACAGGAATATCAGCCCATTACACCGGGTAAGTGCAGCAAAGTTATCTACCATTGATTTATAATGGAATTTTGTGCTCTATATTGTTTTGGTGTGGGGGTGGTTACGTTGTGTGTGTGTGTGTGCGAGGAGTTGATTCATATTTACTCAAGGCTTATATGAAATACCAAACTATGCGTACCATATCTGTATATTTTATGCCTTTGCCTTGGTTATCATTGTGCAATATCTTCAATCTATGTTGGGGCTGTTGTGCCACAGATAAGATAAGCGCTAAACAATGCCACTTGCTTTGAGAAAATATCTATCGACCACACACACACACACACACGCACACGCACACGCAAGTCTTCAAAATTTGTGTGCCCCCAATTCTTTTTTTTAATCATTTGGCAATTCTAAATGTTTTTGATAATACTTTTTTTTTACTATAAAATATTTATTACTTTATTTTCAAAACGTCGCGCCATGCACAACATTTCCTAACAAAAAAATAATGCACCTCACAACTACTTTTTAAACTGTTCCAAAATTCAAATGATTATCCCAAACACTAAAGATTATCCACCCGAGACGCTTTATAGATCAAGCGAAAAATTTGATTCCACGGATTTCTTCAGTTATCAGCAGAAAGGTTTGCTTTCTTCTCATACTACTTATAAAACTGAAATATATACGTAAAGATAACAAATATAGTCAATATTGATATTATGAGTAATACCTGTAGCATGTGCTGCCCCCTCCCTCTACCTGCCCAACTAGAACCTATAATTGTAAACAGCTTTTTGCATGTATTGTGTGTGTTTTAGAGTGGATCAATATTTAACAAACAAAAAAAGTGTTCCGCAGCTTTTAACTATTTTGTTTCAATGAATGGTACTTAGCAACTTTGGAAAAGTATTTACAGGTTTACAAGGGATTTTGAGTTAACGATTTTTTAATTATTGTAAATATTCCAAGTTAAACTTAAGATTTCCTAAGTCAATAGTACTACTTCTTGGTACAGTTCGTAATAAATTCGGTTGTTTTTTTTATTTGGCGAATAAATTTTTGACTACTTGATTTAATTCAATCCGTAGCAGATTGGCGATTTTATGCATTTTAGATTTGAGCATTATTTTATTGCACTTTCTTTTTAATATTGACTAACTCCGCCCTTTTCTGGGGGCCTGCAAACTTAACCTAAGCTAACCTTAATCTTACAGTAGTTAAAATTTCTTTTAAATAAAGTTTTTGCAAAAAATTAATAGAACTAGTCACTGCCATTGATTAAAAGTGCGTAAGTAGTTTTTGCAGATACGAAATTGATACAAAATTAAGCAATTAAACAGATCGATCTCATTGAGACGATCATGCGATTTTGTTTAAGTTCTCGGCAATTATTTGGACTTTACTAGTTGCTGCTGTATTTTAAATTTTCGAAAAAAAATTAAATGAAAGTTATGAAAAAGTAAAGTTCTCTCAACCTCTCCAAATTCCTAAATTTACAAATGTCATGAGAATAGTAGGTTTTTTTTGACATACCCTTAAAATGTTTTATAGACTTTATCTTAATATAAAAAAGCAAATCTCAAAAAAGTATGCCACAAGAAATTCTTTGTCAAAGTTACTAAAAATTCTTCGTAGAATCCAAATCACTAAAAGCTTGCAATTTTTTTGATCGCCCCCAAAAAACAAATTGATCCACCCTAATGTATATATTTAACCACTTACTGCTAACTCTCAAGTACGTTTATCTATATATCGTAAATATTTAGCTGAGTTACTAGAGTTTATTTTGTAAAGACGCATTTAATTTCAATTTTGACCCAATAGATGGTTTTGGCCATAAAACCAGATTAGAGGTCTTAAGTTGTTGGTGCTGTTGTTGTAGTCGCTACCAGTCGGAAAAACCAGTTTGGATTTGACACAAAATGACGTCATATATGAAATAACAACAAGTATTGACATACATATCAAACAAAGCGCACACAAATGTACATATCTCTACTCTTTATGATAAATATATATATATATGAGTAGTGGCCAACTCAAGACCCAGCCCATAAGCTGGCTGCGGGGCGTTGGCTGGCGGCATATTATCTGGCACAAAAAAAATAAAATATGTATGAAAGAAGCAGCAATTAACAAGTATGTGCGTGTTGTTTGATTTGTTTATATACAAATCCATATATAAAGTCGCTTCACCCCACTCTGTTTTGGATCTTAAAAGATCATTTTGATAGCGACGCTTGGCACTTACTCAGTGCCACATCAAAGCGCATTTTCTGCCACAAGCGTTTTTCATTTATGAACTGCAAACGATTTTTCTCCAGTTTTTTTTTTGTTTTTGTAATATTTCTAGCCAATTTGTCAAAATTCCATAATTTAAATGATGTCAACTTGTAATGACGTCATTTATGGCCGCTCTGGGCAATTATAGAGCAGCTTTTGCGAGGCTGTTGGGTCTGCAACGTTTTGGTTGGCTCTCGTTAATTCTATTGGCAATACTTAATAAATATAATAATAAGTTTTGGAATTTTTGACGTATATGCCACCTAGGGAGCGCATTTGATTAATGAGCTGTCGGAAGAAACTATGCATACGCTTGGCTAGCTTGGCTACATAAAGTGTGGCATGTTCTTGTTGTACGAGAAGAATGACAGACAGGCAGACAGACCGACATGTATCTATCAAATTTTGGGAAACAGCCAAGAGAATACATTTTGTTTGATTTCTAGTACGATTAATTTATATTGAAATTGTTTTGATTTATTGAAAATATACATATATTTTTCTTTTTGGAATTTTTATGCTTGTTTGATCTTCGTAGATACGTCTTGTACAATTTTGAGTAGCATTTGGGAGCTGCTGTTGAAAAACTTGACTGTAGCTGGGGTAACTGATAGTTGAGTTGATTTTTATATAATTTTTTTTTAAAGTTTAGCTATATTTATCTTAAAGTTATAATTAAAGTTTAAGCAATTGGACCTTCTTCAGACCCATGAAAAATGTTGTAAAAATATTTTGATTTATTGAAGAAGAATTAAACAATTTCAAAAGAATAAAATTATATGTTATATGATTAAGTAGCTATTATATTCTGAAAAATATAATCGAAGAAAAATGTTCCTTAAAAAAAGTTGTAAGTCTTTAAAAGGAGTTTTAGAGTTCTACAGTTCCTCTCGTGACCAGAGTTATTTATATGTTTCCGTGTTTAATTTCAGTGCGGTGAGGGCGATAGTTCCCTTTGAAGACAATGTTTTGTATTCGTCCTCTGCCAATATATAGCTCTTGAGAAATGTCGTCCTCTGCCAATATATAGTTCTTGAGAAATGTTAGCTTTCGTGCTGCACAGTTCGCAGAAAAGTTCACCATGATTTCATCCGCTTCATTGAAATATCTCCATATTCCACATGGAAGAAAGACCCATATAAATGGGTTACATAAGTAATATTTAGTAATGGCAGATACTTTCCCGTTGAATTGTATAGCTTTTGTCTCTCTTTTTATTGAGTTGAATACATTTTTTTAAAGAACATTCTAGTTTTCATAGCAAGTTCTTATATCTCTTGCGATTTTGCACAGTTAATATTATTTATATGGATTTTGAAAAGCGATGTAATAATATCTTTGATACTTCGAAAGCATTTCAGACTGATTCCCATATCCTAGGATTTCATATTTATTTTGGGATATGACGTCTCCCTTCTAAGAGTATAATCTGGAATTTATCTGCCTTGAGTTTATTTTGAAATTTTTATTCTATGATTTTGAAAATATTTAAAAAGTCGAGCGTCATATTTCTCAAAAAAGGGTTCACTGACAGAAAATAATGTTTTTTATTTAACTTATCTTTTTATTTCAAAATTGATTTTTGATTTACCTAAATAAATAGACATTTATAGGCTAGATGCTCTATGCTTCACTAAGAAGTCAAGAATGCACAGTATTTTGACATAAAAAATAAATAAATCACGTCTGCTCTTACGCCTTAAGCAGCTGATTGCCTTGAAAATGAAGGGTGATAAGGGTGATTCAATTTAAAGGGAAATTGCCCATTCGTTGTAAAAAAAAATATTAATTTACGTTGTTCGACAAAATGAAATCTGTTTATATTCAAAATTGAAATACAAGTGACTCGAATATAATTTCTCGAAAAATGCTTATACATAATAGTATCATATCCTGCTATCATACATCGTATATCTGTATGCTCTTTCGAGATTCTGCAGATTGCAGCTTTCCGAAAAAAAACAAGCCTCATTTTTTCAAACCTTTTTAAAGAGTTTGTAAAACCGAAAGGTTATGAATAGTAGGATTTGCCCAAAAATATGTTAGTTAGCAACTAACTGATCAAAGCAACTATAAAAAACGATATTACCATGTTACGCCCAATAAATGACTATATCTTAGAGAGGGAACAATAAAAGTAAGTTATGTTGGACAATTGGTTGTGTTTTTTCGTATTCTTGCCATAATTCTGAAATTATCTCTGTTTGTAGCTTAAAAGGCCCAGGAGATTGATTGGGAACGTGTCTCCTCAATCAGTTTGCCTTCGATTTCAAGTTTTGGATCCCCCAAATCAGACTTAAGCTTTCAATGAAAAAATTGACATTCTTCAATTTTATTTTACATCTGTGGCCTTTAATATTAAGGTAGTTCTTCTACGTTAAGATTCTTCTTAGTGCTGAAAAACCTCTGTATAGAGTTTTAAATGGGGTAAAATATAGAGAAATTTCGTTGTGGGAAAGATGAGAAATTGAAATCTGCTCAATTTTCCTGTTATAACTTAACATTCGATTCATTCATGTTTTCCAGCTCTGATTTCTATTTGCTCATAGTTTTCTAGTCTCTACTAAGAACGACCTATTTAGAATCTGCAAAAACTCTCATGAAAACGGTGCATATCTATAAAAAAATTCGATAAGTTGAATTGTATTTATATTTGCCAAAACTCAAGTTAAGTATGAAACATTCGTAGAGAACAGCCTTCCAGAACGAAGCATTGATAAACCTTAATGAGACTTAAACCGCTTGTATCAATATCTTTTATAGAACTGATTATTTTAAGTACCAATCCATCCAACTTCGGGCGTCATTCTCAAGAGCTTCGACTAGAACCACAAAATTAAGATCGTTTCTTTTGCGTTTATCAATTGATTAACTGAATTTTGTTTTTGTTTTGTTTTGATTTTACTTCTTTCTGCTTTGCATTTACTTCCATTTTGGATTTCTGCTCATTAGCTTACCATTCAAACTAACTGTTGTCTTGACTTCAACTCAAAAAACAAGTTTTAGAAATAAACTATTTGCTTGGTTGTGCATATATTTTTTTTCTATTTTGTTTTGATATAAATAGATTATATCATCAGCTTTTGGCCGAGACAAGTTATGCGATGACGGCTTTTGGGCCAAGATCTCTCAGCCAGACCTAGATGCTGACTGACTGTGGATCTACGCACATAAAAAACTAGCTTCACTTTGCGCCTATGTGTGAACATTCTCAAGATCACTTCCATTGTTTTATTTTATATTTTAGCTAGTCTATTATTTATTGCCTGTCGCCTAGGCGCTGCTTTTTGTCTCATCCGAAACATCATGTATTACATACTTGTATGCCATATCTAAAGATTATACAAATTATCCAATTACAATGTTTTTACACTCAACTCTGAAATTTTATTGTTTTTTTTCGTGGTCTATGGCTTTTGTTGTTATTATTTTTTCTAGTTTTATTTACATAAATCTTCATAAATGCAGCGTCGTAATAAGGTTAGAGAACTGGTAACTTATTTGACCCCGACAGCACCCTGCTGCCGCTACACTTAAGTTGTCAAAGTCAATAACGAGCTTTATTATGATGATGATCATCATGTTTGAAGATGATAATTTAGTGGGCACACACACACACACCCCGCTGCGCATTTTTTTGATGAAAATTTGTTTATCTAAAATCTAGGCAAATCGCACAGTAAAGTTGCATGAGTTACGACGACAAGTCCGTGCGAGTCGATATGTTCAGTTTCTTCCCTTCCCTTTGGCCGTGTGGCCGTAATGCAGCTACTTAGGAAGCTCTGGCACTTCCTGCCCATAAACAACAATTTGCATTTTTTGTATTTATTGTATCAAACGACAGGGTGCCCACTCAATTGTCTTTACTTCACCTCCCCCACTAATGACGGAAGGGTTTGTTGAAGACGAAGTGGGGGCGGTTTGACGCAGCAATGCCACAATTCGCACAGATTGTTGCCACACACGTTGCAAGTTGTTTCATTTTATTGTTTACATGGCAGCTGGCTGGGAAAATTTATGGCGCGTACTTTATAAACGCATGATCGATCAAAACTATTTACAAATTTAATATCTGGCCAGAGAAGGCGTTGAAAATAGGTGAGTGTGTGCAAGGGGATTTAGGGTGTTCTTTTGTGTGTGGTGACTAGAGCAGCGCAACTTTGGGATTCTTAGTTGAAACTTGATCTTACTAAGAAATTCTTTCAACAAAATGACAACAAACCATTCTTGTAGAGCCTTAACTTAATTTTTATGCTGTATGTGAGAGACTCTATCAATAAAATACAAAAAGTATTGCCTAACGGTGAAACTTAATATCTTTAATCTAAAAAATTAATTTTCTGCTGGCGCCATCTACTGGAATTTTGCCCTATTCGTTGTTAGAAAAGTTCTGCAGCTGTTGAGCGACGTTCTCCAGATACTTTCGTTACATCGGGTTCAAACTATATATTTAATAGTTTACATCTCTTAGTCGTATTTTTGCAAATATTAAAAAATTAATCATTTTTATTATTTACAATTTTCTCTACAGTTGTCAATCTCCCACGACCAAAGAGTAGGAGTAGCGTTTTATGATATTTTTATTCTTCCATTACAGAAATAAATTTTTGAATTATACCGCTAAAGAAGTTAAAGTAAAAGTATTTATGAGTTAAAGTATTTATCAATATTTAGACAACTTCTAGGCATTATTAATACTAAGTATCTCAAAAAATATATTATATAATATATATATGACATCGTAAATTGATAAGGGAGAAAAAAATGGTATCATAGTTTTTTTTTTCGCATAATGCGCATATGGAAGACGGGACTTGTAAAAATTGATTTTTTTTTCGAAAAAATATAGACAAAATAAAAGTTTAAAAACCTTAATTACTTTGGTACATCTATAAAAAATTCATCCATCAGGCTAGGAATACGGATTAGTTTCATTATTTTTTTTCCTCGTTATCATTTATTACTTCATAATTTTAGAATATTTAACTTGTTTAATCTTAAGTTCAACTGGACTTAGTTGTACCCTTAAATATATTAATAAATAAATAAATAATATATATTGTGGAATAGGTAGAACAATTTTGAAACTGTTCGGTAAGCCGTTCTGAAGATGCAGTGTTCACTGACTTCAAGCACATTGATAAAATATTTTGGGTTTTAAGCACAATTTGCATTAGATACGGGTCCACTTAAAGTTATATTTTTTCTAGAAATAAAAAAAAATAATAAACTTTAAAATAGAAGGTTAATTCTGTTACGGTTTCGTGCGATTTTGAAAAAATAAAATGCAAGAATAAGAACAATTATTCCTATTCATTTTCCTACTTGAGTTTTTTAAAGTAATATTTTAAGTTTAAATAAAGCAGAAATCATATTTATTTATTCATTTATTTATTTATAAATATAACCTAGAAGTAAACCTATAACTAATTTGGGGAGTAAGCTCTGGCTACTTAGGCCTTCGGCTACGTGTTTCTTATTTTTAGGTTTTAAATATTATATATACATATTTGGTATTTTTTAATTGCGATGAATTAATTACATTTTATTTTTTACATTATATTTGGAAGTATATGTTGGCTTTCTTAAGAAGTTTTATTTTTTTTTTTTTTTGTTGGCGTAGATAGTGAATAGGCAGTCTGTGGGTTTGTTGATTTCGAAAATATGGAATCTGCTTTAATGTTGGAAAGCTGTTGAATAATGTTTTATTGTTATTTTGGTGCTGAAGTTGCATAGTTTTCAGGTAGATGGGGCGTTTCTGTCCATATAGTGTTCGTTAGTTAATTTTGTGTGTCCTAGTCTAAGTCTTATGATTTTAATTTGAACGTGTCTGTTGTTTATTTGTGAGGGAAAACCCAGAGCAGGAATTATATAAGAATAAATTCTAC
The DNA here is from genome assembly GCA_035046065.1 of Chymomyza procnemis. Classification (NCBI taxonomy): domain Eukaryota; kingdom Metazoa; phylum Arthropoda; class Insecta; order Diptera; family Drosophilidae; genus Chymomyza; species Chymomyza procnemis. Next base: position 40,107,871 of record JAWNOJ010000026.1, read on the forward strand.
CCAAAAATTTTCTTATTATTTTTTTTTTCAATATTTGGAGTTTAGTTTTTTGGTTCGGAAGCATTTCTTATATATCACTTTTATTTCGCCATTAATATCTCCATAAATAGTTTATATAACGTAACAAAGTAAAGTAGCCGCCTGGAGGTCGCTTTTGTTCAAGGGAGTTGTGTGCGATAATCAGTGCAGCGAGCAGACGGCAAAGTCCCCTAGTAATATACATATTCAATTTACTACTACTACTAAACTATTTTAAAAATAGTTTATTTTCCCCAATATAGGTAGTCTTTCATGAATTCCGTTCAAGTTCAACTTCTTCTTAATATTTAATTCCCGATAATACGCCAAATCTTTGAATGTTTGCTTCCGGAAATCACTTGAAACCCGAAGCCGCTTTCCATACTTAACTCTGCTTCTCAAACCCATAGAAAAAATCAAATTTTCTTTTAAAACAAAATCAAAATTCAACACTAGTTTGCTATCCCTTCTAGTTATGCGCTCCTGGCACTTGCATCTATAGAGACAACATACCAAAAAAGTTTACAGTTTTATAGTCCGGCTGGTCTGGTCTGGTCGGGTCTGGCCACTTCTGTTGTTGTTGTTGTTGTTCTGCCACAATTGCTGCGGTTGCTGTTTTGGCCAATTTTTAATAGTCGCTAGATATATTGATAAGGTCATTAATATAAGCATATCATTTATAAAACTATATTTATCTTGACATGTACAGATATTATATATATACATGTATATGTGTGTGTCTATATATACTCAGACATTCCCATACTGCTAGGCATGCGCATGTAAACAGCTTTCAAATATCTGCAAAAAAAATCTAATGTATTCCTTGTCTTTTTCTGGTTTTCCTTCTTTGGCACAGCTCGTGATTTGGAATCCGATTCGGAGCCTTATGAAGAACGTGAGCCATCACGTACTGTGGTCAAATTCAGCGAGGAGGCTACACAGGAAAAGGACACACCATTTGTGCGCCAAAATACGCCGCATCCAAAGGACTTAAAGGCGAAGGCACAAAAGCTGAAAGTGGAGCGTAGTCGCCATGAGGAGCAGGCCAATTTGGTGACACTGCCCGAGGAGGTGCGTAGATGTTGTGGTTTCAACTAAAATTAAGTAAATTAAAAGGATGTACTTGAAGTTGCTTGAAATTCCCCGAGTTATGCAAAATTTGTATAGTTAATTTCGAACAGTGTGACCGTAGCTTTTGTTGAAGCAAAGTTCATTTTTTGCTGCAAACGCTCAAAAGCTACGACGCCTGTAAACTATATTTGGTTTTTCGTAATATCTTGTTTTATGTTTTCTAATAATTGGTTATGGTAGTGCCTCTATTTCTTCTTCTTGTATTTAACTTTTTTCTATGTAGTTTATGCTAATCTTAACTTAGTTTATAAATGTTTTTAAAAATTTGGTTATGGAATTTTAAGCATGTTTAATTTTTAGTTTTTTTTCCTTTTATGCCATGTAGTTATTATTATTATATTTAGTTTAATTAAATTTAAGTAATAAAGTATTTATGGTGATTGGAATAAGTTTATTGCTATTTTTGAATAAAACAAATAATTATAAATCGTTAAAAAAAAAGAGTTCACTTAATATTACGTTTCTTTGTATGGTATTTTTTATAGTATTTTTTTATGATTAAGTGAAGCTAAGCAGGATTTTTAGTAAATAAATAATTCTCGAATAGAATAATTGCTACACGAACTTGCATTTTTGTGCTGTTTGTAAGGGTATCACGCAGTTTACTATGCGTTTTTGGCAGTTTCTGTGCAAATATGCGGGATAATGCCTTGATGCAGGCACAGCAATTTAGCGGAGTTGTAAGGAGTAAAAATAAGTAGTACTAGTTTTAAGGATTGTCAAAGTATTTTGTAAAATTTTAATAGAAACTTTAGAAATTAAGCAACACCGATTGTCTCTAGCATTTAGTACCTAGAATTTTTCAGATTGTTTCAAGAAGTGAAAAAAGCGCTGGCATAAGTGTATTGCATGGAACGGGGAATATTTTCAAGAGGATGAAATAGTTTTAAAAGACTAAAGATTTTTTTTTTAATATAAACCAATTCCCAGTATTTTTGGCCCACAGTAGTCTATAGAAACTTTGTCGATAATCTTGAGATTATTACTCACCAAATTCGGTTTATAGACTTGACTAAGTTTTTGCAATTACTGCCACTATGTCATATAGCTTCGATGTTTACATATGGCATGATCCTTACTTCTTGCATCTTTGTTCTATGCAGTCAAAGTAACTTAAAATTGGCTGTACTAGAAAATGCATAATAATTTCCCCGACCTATCTCTTTAGTATGATAAAATGCTTTGTTTCTTAAAATATATAGAGAATATAATAGGGGGATTCGTCAGCGTAGCGAGCTAGAGCAATGTGCTTCTATGTGAGCTTTTTCAAAAAACTACCTTTTCGATACATTTTTTTAATACAAAATATGTGTTACAGTCAACCGATTTTTATCGAATTTAACGCCTTGATTGAGAATTATATGCTTATTCTATGAAATATACAAAAAGTTTTGTAAAAAATGCGAATTTTTATGTTTTACTCTATGAGAGCTTTTTGATATAGTCAACCGAATTTGACGCATGGACTGGGAAGTCTAAAATATGGTAGAGTACTTGATTTAAACCAGATTATTTTGGAAAATCTTTGAAGTGCCGATTATAGGCATACTCTGTTTTACGAAGGAAGAATGGTTTCAAAAGTGTAAAATTGTTTGAGTCCTCGCATCTTAAATAGAGATGCCGTCGTTCGGATTCGACTATAAACTCTAGTTGCCTGTTGTCTTCGAACGGCCCCTAATAAAGTTATACCCACGCTTTCGGAGCGATAGCAGCATAGTCGAGGGGCATACATTTTTTTTTTGAGAATGGGGATAAATATTGGGTACTAACGATAATGTATCTAATGAGGTAACACTTTAGATTTACTTATTTTTAAATTTAATTTGAATATGTTCATATCATCATATAATATCATATATGGACGTCAAGAAACTTTTCTATAGGTAAAAAAAATATAAAAAAATTAACTTTTTAGTCAACAATTTCTATAGTAATTTACTGCATCGGCCGATTTCGAAATACTTCTGCTAGTTGTAAGGTCTTAATGTTATAGGTTTTAATTTTATTTAAAAGTAAAACAGCATTATTCTATTTTTAGTTTATTTCTTTTTATTTTTATTCATTTCAAATATATTTTATTTACATAAAATTGAACTATTATTATTAGTATTTATAAATTGCACATGAAATTTTATGTGTTGACGTATTTAAGGATAATTTAAAGATTTAAGATTATGAATTTGCAATTTTATTTATTTTTTTTTATTTTTAAATGTTTTTCTAGCTTGACTGTATTTTTTTATTTAATAACTTTTAAATGTTTGCACGCTGCACTTGAATGTATTTTAAATATTGACAGATTTTATTTATTAAATTGGAATTTTGGTCAAAAATTACAATAAATTCGTTAATAAGCTTCGGTCGGATTGCACTTTCGGTTTAACGAGTATAATATTATTTAATATTTTAATATTATTTTTATTAATTGCAATATCATTTAGTTTTATGATTATAAAATATTTTTTATTATTAAATAGTATTTAACATTAATCATTATAGTTACGCTTATTTATTTTATTTATTTATTTACTTACTTATTTTTCATTTATATGAATTTGTATTATTAATTATTTTTTAGAAATTTTTTATTTATTTTTATTGTTTACACTGTTTACCAGAAAGAAAATGTAGATTTTTTTATTTGTATTATTTATGATTGTTAATTTTTATTTATTTTTTATTATTATTTATTTTTTTAGTATTTATTATGTTTTCGAATCTTACTTATTTTTTATGATTATAAATTATTTTTTTATTAATATTATTATTGTTTATTTTTATTATGACTTATCACAATTATGGCTTATTATTATGTTTTTCATCTATTATTTACTAATATTATTATATTTGTAATTATTAAGTGTTTTTTAATATTATTCTTATTTATAATTACTATTATTTATTCATTATTATTTGCGATTCTTATTTACTATTAATTATATTTTATGATTTTTTATTTGTTTATTTGCAAATGAGAAGTGAGAAAGAGAAGATCGATTTTTTATTATTTTTGATAATTAATTATAATTTTAATTTTTAATTTTTTTAGGTGTTATTTTTTATATTATTATGACTTATTATTTTTTATAGAATTTACTTTTGTTTATGACAAATTAATTGCTGTTATTATTATTATTATTATTATTATTATTATTATTATTATTATTATTATTATTATTATTATTATTATTATTATTATTATTATTATTATTATTATTATTATTATTATTATTAAATACTGTGTATTATTAAATATTAATATTATTTATTATTACTATTACTTATTTTTTTTTATTTAATATTTTTTTATATATTTTTTTTTATATATTTTTTTTTATATATATTTTTTTATATATATTATTTTTTATTAATTATTTTTTGCTTTTAAATATTTTTAATAAGTTTTTCTTTATGATTATTATTTGCACGGCTAACTAGAAGAAAATGTGTTTTTTTATTTTTATTATTTATAATTTAATTTTTTTTATTATTATTTTTATTTGTAATACTTATTATTATTATTGTCATTGTTTTAATTTTAGATTATTATTTACTATCGTTTATGATCAAATATTTTTTTTATGTTTTTATTTTCGTTTATTAATTTTTCAATATTATTAATTAATTATTATTATTATTATTTATTAATTCCATGTTTTATTATCATTACGTATTTTTTTATTTATTATTTCTTGTTGTTGTTGTTTAATTATTGAAATATATCTTATTTATGATGATTATCTATTATTAGTTATAATTGTTATTATTATTTATATTTTTTATCTTTTTATTTTGTTAATATTATTTTTTTATTTGTTTTTTTTGTTATTGTTTCTGTTATTATTTTTAGTTTTTGTTAATTTTATTGTTTTTTGTTATTATTTGTTTTTTATTGTTATTATTATTTTTGATTATTATTAATAATTATTTATGATTATTATTAATTATTTATAATAAATTATACGTTTTTATGTTTTTTTTTTTTTAAAATAGTTAAGAATGTTAATATTACTTATTTTTTTATTTATATCTTTTTGTGATTATTATTTTCGTTTAATTATTTTTATAAGTTTTTATTTATAGTGAATCATTTAGTTTTTTTTTTTTCAATCAAAAATTTTTTGCAATCAAAGCAAAATTCCGCTCTCCAGCGAAACTCGGAATGCTACTTCAAGCAATGTTAACTCATAACATTTGTTACTTAAAATTAACAGTCCCACTGAACAATTTTGTAATAACATTGCCATAACATTTCTGTTTTACAGAATGGCGGCCACAAAACAGCAGTGACAGAAACCCCAGCGGAGACACGCACCCTGGCCAATAATCACCAACAGGCAGTCATAGCAGCAGCACCACAGCCAGTACATCAACCCGCTGTGGTGGTGAGTGCCAAACAACATGGCGTTACCTCACCAACGACTATTGCAACAGCAACAACAACAGCGCTGTCAGCGGGGCCACAAACCAATGCACAGGGTAACTCAAGTCAGCCGCTGAGCAGCAGCAGCAACAACAACAAAGGCCCGACACCAGTTGCTGTTGTTGTCGCCGCGGGTGCCGAAGGGGAGGAGCAGGAGGAAGACTATGTAAGTTGGCGGGGGAAGAGTTTTTGAAGTTTTTCTTGAAATATTCTCTAATTTGTTTAATTTTGACTTCCGCTTTTCAGGATACTGAGCGACGCGTTGGATTTCAAGTTGAGGGCGAGGATGATGATTTCTACAAGCGGCCCCCCAAGCTGCACAGACGGTAAGTTTTCATGTGGGAAATTTTGATTGAAGATCGCAAATGATTGATAGTTGAACAGCTGTGGGACGTTTCTATAGAAATTTTCCATGAAATATATGGTTTTTTGGACTATCCTTTCGAAGCAACTGGTTTGTTTCTCATGTTCTAACCTTTCATTTGGAAGATATTTGGTTTTTGGAACAGTCTCCAAGTTGTTCTTAGAAGCGCCACAAGCACATCTCCAAATGGATGTGCTGTCTTCCAGCATCGGGCTGACGAGAGCACCGCTTATTCCATAAGACTAACGCTTCACTTACTATTATGCTCTCCTCGACGATTAATATATTGAATGCCAACTCTCATCTCATCTCACCTGCAGTGACACACCGCATCATCTGAAGAACAAACGTGTGCAGCATTTGACCGACAAGCAAGCTAATGAGATCCTTGCCAATGCCTTGGCCTCTCAGGAACGCAACGATGCATTGTCCACATCGACAACAGCCACAACAACGCCACAGCATAAGGTGCAGTCCCCCATTGAGGAGGAGAATGCCGATGCTGAGCAGCTGGAGCTGCAACAGGAGCAACAACAGCAACAACAGCAACAGAAGCAGCTCTTTGATGCCTCCCTCTCGCCCATACCAGCGGCAGCAACAACAAAATCTGCAGCAGGTAAGTCTGAACAATGCTTCGTCCCTTACTCACCACTCTCCGCGTCCCTGCAATGCGTTGCAAGTGTTTGGCTGCCGCCCGCTGGTCACACTGGCCACACTGCAAGTACAGTCGCGTCTAAATATATACGAGTTATGGATATAGTTGGATCGATAAGTAATCGATACTTGCACTTTTGTGCTATATTTCATGCTGCTGCTGCTGATGATAATTACGATGATGATGATGATGATGATGATATAGGTCAGTTGTGCGTTCTTGGGGTTTTTTTTTTGTTTTTTACAAAAGTAGCTACAGTGAAGACTCGTTGAATGTGACTTTTCGTGGGAATTTCATTGAGTAAAGTTTGGGGCTACGACTTTGATTGAATTTGCATAAGATGATGAAGTGTTATTAGTGACAGCGCATTTTGCTATTTTTTAAGAGAACTAAAGATGTAGCCGCTTTCTAAGTTACACATGAGGTCTTAAAATGACCGAAATTTGGTTAGGGTTGAACAGATCGCTGAACGAAATTATAAGAAGCGCTTATCAATCATAATGCTTTCACTTCACTAAGCGTTTTTCCATACAGAACTTACTTCTATTATCCAAATCTTACAGAACTTTGCTTCTAAAGCTCTAAAAACCACAAAAAAACACCCTTTAGTAGAATTTTCGCAGATCGGTAAACCATTTGTAAAAAACGCTGTTTTAGTTGGCTAGTTTTACCTTAGAAATTTTCAGTTTTTTTTAATAAATTTTTAGAAAATCAGTAAAAAATGTAATTGAACAAAAATCAATAAAAATTAATATTATTATTAATTAATTCATAGATTAAATAAAAAAAATAAAAATGGCAGTCTACAAATAAAATGTGCAGTTTGAACACACAAATTCCATCAAACAAATATTTACTGACTTTTATTTTTAAAATGAAGGCAAAAAATATCGGGAATTTTAAATTTAAAAAGTATTGGGTTTATCGATGTTGCAACAAATCGATTTTTTCTTTAGTTGGCAGAACTGTCTTTGACAAAGGAATTGAAGGCGTTCCCGGAAAAGTATCTTTCCGACTGTTTAGAAAACTGGAAAAATTGCTGGCATATGACCATTATTGCGTCGGATGGGAAATGTTTTGAATAGGACGAAATGGATTTAGAAGAATAAATAATAATTTTTTGAATTATCATTATATTCCCGGAATTCTTTTTTTTTATTCGATTTTAATATGCTTGAAAATTTGTTTGTTCCTTAACTCGGTTGTTAGTTTTTTTTTTCTTATTTAATGAAGTAGTTTTTTTTAATGCCTTAATTCGTAAAACAAAAATTATGAATAGAAATTATTTTCTCTAATATCGTATATTCGCTTAATTAATCTTTATATTAGGATATTTCTACCAAGTGCACTGTTGACAAATTTCAATGACATTTTGTTTCAGTCCACGAAATCTATAATCAAAATCTGTTGAAAAATCTTAAATTTTTTTGCACATTTTATGGAGCAATAAATGGTCTCATATTAACTGTTTTTTGTAATGTGCCACATAATTTCCGATAGCATTTTAGGATGTCCTACATCCTAACATCACAACTCAAAAAAAAAAAAAAAAAAAAAAAAACAGCTGTTCTGAATCCTGAATGACTGTCCGGAAGGCACAGCATGTTGACCTTTGCCTTAAAAATTTAATGCAAATATCTTGCTCTGAACATTTAATTTGTTTGACAATTAAAGTCCTTCGAATATCGTTAACGTCGACGTTTGGCAAGTGACAAATCCCTTCGTTGGGAAGGTTACTTCTAGAAATGGGTCAAGGATTGCCGCGTTTGTGTGCTTTGACCTTTTGAAAGAAAAATTATTTTGGCAATTGTCCTATGCAGACAAGCCACAAGGCCTAAAGTGCAACATTTTGGATTGACAGGATGCGCTCGTAACTTCTAATCCTAATGGCCAAATGCCAAAACCACAATTTTCGTATTCTAAATATTAAAAAGATCTGCTTATAGAACTATGGCAGATTGCTGGATAAGTTTTGAACGTTTTAGCTTTGACAAATGCATCATCATATTTTAGAGAAGATACAGGAAGTTGTAATTATGAAATAAGCTTTAAAATTTTTAATGAAGACGAAAACAAAAAAGATCTTGAAACTCCTTTGCCGTAGAACAAAAGTAAGCTAAAAAGTAGACGCCGAAAGCAAAAACTTACTCATTACCTGCCTATGATTAATTTTAAATTTTAATCTCTTTTATTTTTAAAAGAGTTGATTTTTAAGAGGACTTTCAATTATTTCTTGAAGTGACCAAGGTAGAGAATGGAAAATTTTTAAGGAAATTTTTAAGTAGTGCAGTTGCAGCCTACTAGTCTCTACGCCGCAAGGTCGTTGGTGCAACTCCACCCTGCTGCTTTTGCCTAGCACTGACAGAACTAGCAAAGTGACGCTATCGGTCTAATAAATATTTATTAACTAAAGTTGCCAACGTTCAGATTCGGTTATAAACTCTAGATCTCTGTTCTCTACAAAAAGCTACTAATAGAGATATCTTCATGCTCGTTGAAGCGATGACAGCATTTGTTATTTCCTTACTATGTTGAGTATATATATTATATATACTTCTCATAATTACTCGCTTCATTCATTACTCGATTGCAAAAAAAAAAACCCCAAGTTACTCGAAGTATCTCGAAGTACATACATTCTGAATCATATTGCTATCGGCTTGCAGTTGTTGCTGATTTCATGCCTTAAGCCGTCTTCGTCTCTAACATTCGCCATTATTTCCGACTTCCGACTTGAAAGCCCATTTAATTATATAAACAAAAAGTAAAAATAAAAGTTGGTTTATATAAGAAAAAAAAAATCGGCGGACTATTAAAAGCGCGTTACGACAGTTGTTGGGGTCGAACACGCAACAGGTAAACACAGCATGAATTTGGCCTAAAAATAGTCCAGCACGTAGCACACACACACGCACATGCATGTAAGCGGGCTCTGTATCTATGTGAGTATCTGTGTGACTGACTACCTGTGTGCACGTGTGTGTGTAATTCAAAAGCTTATCAGAAACTGCTATCTTTTTTTTACTGGGCTTGCAAAATATGTTTGTGTCACGGTGTGTGTGTGTCTGGGTGTATGTGTGTGTTGGTGTGCACACAACGAACGTGCTGATAAACCAAACAAGCCCAATATACATAAATATAGAGCAGTTACTCTATAAATGGTTTACAAAATGTATAAAAAAAAGTGAACTTAACTTTATGGATGCTTCACTCAAAAGCCCAACAAAGAGAAATTGAACGACGCGAGAGACAGGGAGAGAGAGACAGAGCGAGAGCAGGCCATATTTAACTCATTAAGTCTTTGGAGCGCACTGAGCGGCAATGGCAACAAGTTGAAAATTGGTTTAAATAAAAATGGTTTATTGAGTGTGGGGGATGTGTGGAGCATAGAGAAGCTCAGATACACTTACTTTTGCGACGAGAGCGGTTTAGATTGGTTTTAATTTTAGTTTTTGATTTGCTGCTATACTTTTGTGTTTTCATGTTATGGGGGTTCAGCCACTGCTTGCTTCAGTTTGCTGTTACATTAAAAGCAAATTTTTTCACATAATAAAAAGATGATTTCGCATATATCTGCTCGGAGAGAATCTACAGCTTGTTGACGGCCAGCTATATGCAATTGCACTAGTGTTGCTGTGGGGAATCAAACCGCGGACCGGGTTTAGAGGCGAGCACCCTACCACTACTCTAAAGACAGCGCTTTTTTAGTAGCTAATTTGACAGAGTTGCCTTGAAATTGTTTGTGTTCTGAGATCGCTTGAATCCATGACATTTTATGGGATTGTTTCGTGGGACAGCATTTCGTTGTGCTCGACTTTTTACAAAGGCATGTCGTCACCTGCTTGCCAATTCAGTTATTCTAGGTGTAGCTTGCTTGATTTTCACTAAGTTTGTCACATAAGATATAGATCCGGTTAAATGTTGTATCGTTACAGGAGTTGCCTGTTCGAATTGCCATTCGATAACAAAGATGTTTTCTTCCTGATTTCTCAAATGCCCAAAAAAGATAAAAACTGTCATATGTTATTCTCTGTAATTATATCTATCATTCCTTTTGTTATGGCCCCAGATGGACTTTTAAATGTCTTTAAGAAAAAGTTTGGAAGTTTTTTTTTTAATTTTGAAGGTTTCTTTTTTTAATTTTGAAGGTTTTTTTTTTTAATTTTGAAGGTTTTTTTTTTAATTTTGAAGGTTTTTTTTTTGAAGGTTTTCTTTTTTCAAGGATTTTTTTGAAGGTTTTCTTTTTTTTTTTTAAAGGTTTCAGAGTTTTTTTTTTTCTAAATACAGCAAATCAAAAAAATACTTTAATTTTATTTTGTGAAGCTTACGCTTCTTCGCTTGGCGCACACAATTGTTTAGATTTTTCTCTATTTTTCAAAATCTTTCCATATTTATTCAAAAAAGTGATTCCTTAAACTGCAACTATTGTGTTTCAGAAAACGATCAAACAAATTGAATTTTGTTCCTCTTGAATTTTTCATGTAAATAAAAAATAAAGTATCTCCAGTTCTATCAAATGTTACCAAATTGCTGACCTAATCAATGTACTTTATATTCAACGTAGAATAAAGAGTATGACAACAATAATGAGTAAGAAAACAGTAAATAAATGAGCCGCCTCATTACGCTTCGCTCTACACCTGAGAGTGTGAGAGACAGAATACCTTGTATCAGTGTGTGTGTGTGTGTGTGTGTGTGTGTTTGTGGGAGAGTTGTGTGCGTGTGTGTGTGGGAGAGTGCTGCAGTTGACGTTGTTTGTTGCGGCTTTGACAGCTTTGGCCAGTTGCTGCTCATTTCAGTCATTTTTGAGTTATATTACGTTACGTTTGCGCTTTGTGCAACGGTCGCGCGATTTCAAATTGAAAAAGAAAAATAATAGTAATAACAATAGTAATAATAATAATAATAAGAGACCTTCCAGACGCTACGCGCTGCCGGCCAGTCTGTTTCTCTTTTACACTTTTATTATTATTTGTTATTTGTTTATAAGCAACAATTTTTTGTACCAACAACGCGCATTGGCTGGCGCCCACGCAACAAACAATACAAAAAAAAAAAAAACAACAACAATTGCATAAACTTCAACTTGAATGACAATGAACAGAAAATATTTAACAATGAGAAAACAATTTCACATACATTTTTGTAGCGCATTTAAGTGGTACACGCCGCGCAACGCGTCATTGTTAAATAATTTCAGTTAAAAAGAAATGTTTAAACAAAAAGTAGAAAGAAAATTAAATAAGTGCAAATTGTCGGAGGGGGCAATGAATGGTTTATCGATTTAACTTGCACTCGCAAGCACTCTTTATCACTAGCTTTGTCGCGCTTTGCTGCAGTCTCTTATTTACTTTTATACTCTTTCGCTCTTTTTTTTTGCATAAAACTCGCACTTGCCTAGAGTCGTCACAAAGTCTGTTCAAAATTTTCGCCAAAAGAAATTGTTTTCGTTTAACCTTTAGGTTGTGCGTGGGATGGTATGGGAGCTATATCAATATAAGAAGAATCTCAGTTAATAGCTTTGTGTATTTTTTTTTAGCAATTTTTTTTCAAATTAAGAATTGCGCCAAGTACAGAATTCAGTTGAATAAGTCGAAAATTCTGAAAACATATTTCTCTTTGAGATATGTTGTTGCTTTTTCTTAATCGGTATGTGTTTGCCCGAGCTGCTGCATATTAGTAACGATTCCAAAAAAGCTTTTAGTTGGAAATATTTTAAATTCCCGAAATTTGCAGAAATTTTCAGCCTCCAGTCTAAATCAGAGTTGGCAGTTGTTTGACTATTATCAATTAGAAATTGATCATGAGAAATGCTGAATATAAATTACTAATCTCTCTAGTCCGAAATTTAAATTTTTCCAATGAAAAAGCTTTCAAGTTTTTCCAGCCGCAAGTCTAAAATCATAGTTGGAGTTTAATTATTTATCGTCATTTACAATTTGCTGAATATTACGAAATTCTGTAGTCAAAAGTTTTTATGGTTTTTAATACTTGAACGTAGTAGAATCTTCCAGCAAGTCTAAAAACTAATTAATTAATTATTTATTGTCATTCAGAATTTGCTGAATAATACTAAATTGCCCAGTCCAGAGTTTTTATGGTTTTCAATTCTTGAAGTAGTAGAATTTTTCAGCCTCCTGTTTAAAAGCAGAGCTGAAGGTTGATTGATGGTTGTCAGTCAGAAATTGTTTCTGAGAAATACTAGAATATGTATATTACTAGACTTTTTAGTCCAAAGTTTTCAATTATAGAAAGTAGTAGAACTTCCCAGCAGCATGGTCATGGCATATAATATTAGAGTTGGAATTTTATTGCTTAAACAGCTTTTTCAGACAGACCTTTTGAAATTTTGCTAAATATGTTGAATCGGAAGTTTGCCAAAATATCGTTTGCAATTTGCTGTACTTTATAAAGGGTGTATCATTTGATTCTAAAATTGATTGATTAAAATTATGGGCCATCCGACTCCTTGTCTCCAAATTTCTATTGAATACTGAAGCATTCTTTCGGGCATATAGAGTATTGTTTTGGGCTCTTAAAGAGCTCTCCCATAAAACTGCCATTTTGTCATTTTTTTATTCTCTTAATTATTTTTTGCTGCATTTTTTCAAAAAGCTATTAATAGATTTATTTCCACGCTTCACGTTGACCATAGTCAGAGGAATAAATTTATTTATTTTATAAATACTTTTTTATTTTTTTTTAAGTGAAAGTGTTTGTGCTGCAAAAATCACATGAACTGGTGCAAGAGCTTGAGGTGGCTAGGATAAGTTTTAGTATCTTCTTATCAACAACTTCTAAATAAGCAGTTTTTATTTGTATAATTAGCTTTTTGCCAAGAAAGTTTGGCATTGCATAGAAAATTGAGAATAACATATTCAAGATCTACTGTAATACCCAGGCATATCGTGAAAAACGTTTTTGAAGACAAACTTACTAAAAGTTGTGCAACCAAAGTTCCAAATAAGCACAAACAGGCGCATAAGGGTTAAGGCTGCAGGCGTCTAGAAAGTTGTTTCTTCTTCTTTTGCTTGCTGCTGCTACCTTTAGCTTACACATTGCGCATACGCAGCGTATGCAGCCAAGCAAGATTGAATTTCAAGTGCAAATAAGCCAAACAGTTTGCTTGCTTATAGTTGGCTTGTGGCAAGGACACACACATACACACGCACACACACGTACACACGCTCACTTGGCGCTTCCTGTACACGCCCACGCACACACCCAGTTGCCTCAAGGTTAAGCCAGCCAAGCTCATCAGCTGTGTTAGGGAGTATACGTTGACTTTGAGGGCAGGAAGTAGGTAGCCATTGTTGTGCGCCTTGAAGCGTTACCAAGCAGCTTTCCTTTTTTCGGCTGTTTGCCAAGTGTGCGTGTGTGTGAGTGTGTGTGTGTGTTAGCCTTGCAGCAATTTGTTGCACTCTTATTTGCATTTACTTGCTTGCAGCAAGTGCATACGCAAAAATGAGCTGCTTGAGTTGCCTAAGCTGCTTGGCTGGCTGCTTGCCTGCTGGTTGCAAGCAAATTTTGCCTTGTTTATATAAAGATAGCATCAACGCTCGCTGCGCTCACTTGCTGGCAATATTTGCACAGCACAAACACTTGGATGCTGCCACTGCTGCTGCTGCTGCACTTGTATTAGTGTTTGGTATGAATATCCGGTTTCCTGGCATTTTCTTCTTTTTTTGACATTTTTTGTATCCGGGGTTTCTTTTGCTTTTATTTTATATATTTGTATTTGTATTTTTATTTGCTGCGCATTGTTGGATTTTTGGTTAGATTTGTTGGCTGCGCTTTGGCAATACAATCAACATTTTTGCAATTCCTGAAGTTTTTCGCATGCAACTTGTATGTGGCAAGTGTATGGCTGTGCGTGTGTGTGTGTGTCTATATACTTATATGCTTTGTGTGTACAATGCAAACAATATGCTGCATTTGCTGCTTGGGATATCAATGCACGCTGTGTTTGCACATTTCCTGCTGCCTGCTGCCTGCATTTATTTTATTTTTATTATTTTGATTCCTCTCGTTATTGTGCTTAAATTCATTTGTATTTCTCTTTTACTTGATATTTCTTGGAAATATTTTCCATTGTCCTGTTCATTTTTAAATAAATCTCAGCAGAGTGCTCGTGTGTGCTCAGCAATAAAGAAAAGCATTGATAACCTCAAGGTATGCATTGGCTTTAAAGACAACACTGCAGAAAAAGTGATGGGATTTAACTTATTTTGCAACATTTAAAAAATAATATTTAAAACTTTTAAAAACGAGAGTTTGAAGCAGCTTATAGTGTCGCTTGTTGTATATGGAATATTTAAATAAATTGTAGCAATATTTTACAAATATCAATTGCATTGAGTTGTGCAATATAATTGAATGAATTTTATTGTAATTTCAATACAAAGTTTACTAGTTGTAAAATTGTACTTATCTGCTACAAAGTTTTGAGTAAATATTGAAATGGAAAATTATATTTGCGCAGTATATATCTATTGTATCTAGCTGTTATCTATATTTGCTTTAAACTTTTGTTTTGGTAAATGTAACTCTGCCGAAATTAGTTTTGAAAGCATTAGTTTATTAGATTAAGGGCAGAGACTTTATTTTAGGGCTGGTTCAACAATATTCCTATTCCTAATATATACTTTTTTTGCGGTTTGTTGATGAGGTTCCATTGGGCAATTTGGAGTTTTATTTTAGAAACATTTGTCAACATTTCTATATCGATCGATTACTGTTTAGCGGATCCTAATCTATCACTTATTTTATGTATTGTATTGAAATAGAAGCCTCGTTTAAATTCCAATTATTCAATTGCTTCACTATTTTCGTTTTAAAACTTCAATTATAGTATATTTAAGCGATATAAGGGCAGGTTCAACAATATCCCTTTTCGATACAATTAGTATCCGCATACCAGAGACCTTCCAAAAAGTTATTCAAAGCAGAATGTTGAGTTCTATTTAAGAAAAATATGTCAATATTCAATAGAATATCTATTGCAATTGAAGTTTTGGTACGCAAAGAAAGCAGCATTTGTATAATTGGTATTTCTTGGAAAGCCTGGAAATAGTATTGGTTATCTTATTATTATCTTATTCTATCGAAACTTATTGGCTTAATATTTGTTTTTTTTTACTCATTTTCTATTTATATATTTCTTCGATTGTTAAGTTCAAGAAAGTTTTGTTTTCTTCGTATTTGATTGAAAGCAATTTTCTAGAAATTTTTGTGTAGCTACCGAAATTATTACTGATAATTTTGATTTTCTTCAAAGAACACGATGATTTAGGTTGTAAAATTTATGTATCAAATTTATTTTGGATATGATTGAATATTTATGTAGCATTTTGCCAGCTTTTCTGGGATGTTAGGATGGCAGAGCCGACAAAGGTATCGCCTAAGACACTCAGGCTAAATGGGCTATTGTGCCTCGGTAGCGTACGCGCATCTAAACCCGAAAGTCGGTGTTTCAATTGTACTCTGCAGCACTGTTGCATTTGGCTAGCACTGGCGCAGCTAGCAAATAGATGCTTTTTGCCTTAGCAAATCTCTTCAAAAATATTGCTGTTTGGATTCGAATATAGACTAGCTTCATGTCATCTTCGCACAGCTATTTATAGAGTTATCTTCATGTTCCTCTCGACATTGTCAAAGGGAATTAATGTATTTAAATTTTTAACTGTCGTCTTTGCTGGAGGCTTTTTTATAAATCTAAGTTTTATTAATAAATTGCTTTTCGAAGTGTCTAATAAGTTATTGGCTGATCGGGTACTATGTAGTTGTGATATGCAGCTTAAAACTTATCTTAAAGTAGCTTTAGTTACTATATTTATTTTTTTTTTTCCAGATTTTTAAGATTCTTAAATCGTAAAGTATTTAATCTTTGTTGTTCAGCACTGCCTTCTTTGTCTGCCTTCAAACAATACCTTGGTATCATTCTAATTCTTTTTATTTTCTTTATAACAATATATTTCATCTTATTTCACTTCCTTAATACACTATTTTCGATATCCTCATCGATATATCGCTTTTTGGATTGTAAGAACCTGTCGATTTTTGGTATATCTGCATCAGATGCTATGTCAATACTTTTGTACCAAACTTGCTGTGATTCTTGAAATAAAGAACGATAAGTTGCTTAAGAAGTTCGGGGGCTTCATTCTCTGAGAATTGGCAAATTATATTTCTGAGTATCATAAGGTTAACTTCTTAAGTTTTTCTTATAATTTTCAAATTACAATATCAGAATAATTTTATTCCTTTTAAAAACTTCGATTTTTTTTATGATTTTGCGAACATAAAACCGAACGAAAACATAACATAAAACCATTGTTTTGAGAACAATCGATAGAACAAGCAATAATATAGATAGTCTGACTGCTAGCACAAATCGATTGTTTTAGAAAAACAAACTTTCAAAAGTATACCAAAAGTGGCTCCAAAAAATAACCGCTTCTTCTTCAGTCCAACGATCCTTATACGCGCGATAACTTAATTTTTATCCACTTCTCCTTGCATTACGATTACCTACTAGATTTTTCTCACTGTGTGGCATCAACTGTGGCAATGTTTGTTGTTGCATTTCCCTTGATTACATGGTTTTGTTTATAAAACGTGTGTGTATGTGTGTGTGTTCGTGTCTGTTTGTCTTTGCCTTCAACTCTTTTGTTATTACAAACTATTTGTATTTGTTTATTATTTATTGCTGTTGTTGTTGTTGTTAGACATTTGCCTTTGCCCTTTTGTGCATCCTCTATTTGCTTATGAAAGTATTTGTATAAATTGTGAAATTCAATTACCCAAAAGTGCGTACGTATGCTTGTGGAAAGCAGCAATTGCGGAATATATGAACTATATACAATTACAATTCTTCATTAGACAAATAAAACACAACTAAGCTGTATTTGAAGTTTGTTATAAATTTCAAAAAATATTTCTACGTTTATTTATAGAACATCCGCCTTTTGGCTTAAAGCGTTTAGCCCTGAAAACTGCCAAGTGCGTCAATTTTCATCGAGTTTTTCCGGTTGTCTATCTCTTTTGTTTCTCAGCTCGTTATATTTTTTTCACAGTTGCATGCTACATTTGCTTTTTCAACTATGCAAACTAACGTCACTGCCCCCGTCCCCGCCCCCCTTTTGGCCCGCATTTATTTGACACATAGCCGCACAAACAGAAAATGCAATAAATGCCACTTTGCCAACAAGAGTAGCTCGGTATGGTGGCAGAGAGAGGGCGGGCCGCATAGGAAGCCTGGCTGACAGACTGGCCATCAGATCAGCAGAGCAACTATTTAGCCTATTTGCCAATGCAATGCAACAAATTGAAAGTGGAAATCTAGCAAAATGCGGAAAATGTGCGTTAAACTGTGCAATATGAGGGCTCTTTTGGTTGGGGAAAATAAGAGGGGGGGGGGGGGGGGGGGGGGGGGTTTGCGAAGCTCTAATGGCTTTGACAGTTTATGGCGGCAAATACTGCAAAGTGCGGGGAACGGGTTCTACGTTTATTTGCAGATGCACTTGAAAATAAGCATAAGTAGATTTTGAATGGATATTTGCAAAGAGATAAAAGGCAGCTAACGTTTTGGGGCACGCCTATATCTTCGGGAAGTCGAGAGTGCTGGAGCAGTGATCTATGTTGAGGGCATTCTATTTAACCCCTAAAAGTTATAAAATTGTTTTAAACGCTTTAAAATTGAACTTCATTGTATGCCACATGCCTCCTAGCTGTAGCAGAGAGTCTTAGAACAAAAGATTGTGATTTCCCTTTAGTAAAAATATTTAAGTTTTTGTTTTGCGCTTCTAAGCTTTTTATGCATCGTGGGAATTTTTTTAAATATACTTTTAAAAAAAATTTTTTTTATACTATTTTTTATAATTTTTTTGTTATAATTTTGTTATTTTTTATAATAATAATAATTTTAAAATAATCATTTTTTTTATAATTGTTCCCTTTTTTAAATTATCCTCTTTTCATAATTTCCTTCTATTTTAAATTTTCCTTTTTTGTTGTTAATAATTTTTATTATTTTTTTTTTGCTATTTTTTGGTTATTTTTTTTTTTAATAAAATTTTCTAATAATTTATAATTTGTTTTCTAATATTTTTAATTTTCAATTTTTTTTCTTATATTCTTCTTTATAATTTTTTATTATACTTGTATAGTTTTGCTTTTTAATTATTTTATTATTATTTTGATTTATAATTTTCTTGTTTCAAAGTAATTATACGGTTTTTTTTTATTTTTTTTTTAAATATTCTTTCTAATTTTTATATTTTATTAATTTTATTCCTTTTTTTTGAAATTATCTTAATTTTATTCAATTCATTCTTGTTTATAATGTTCTTACAAATATGTATATTTTTTAATAATCCTATTCTTCTTTTTTTCTAATCTTCTAGTTTATTTTTATCATTTTTTTATAATTTTTTTTATAATCTTTTTTTTATAATTTTTTCATTTTTTATAATTTTTTCATTTTTTTTAAGTTTTTCATTTTTCTTTAAATTTTGTATTTTTTTTTTTATAATTTTTTCTTTTTTTTTATAATTTTTTCATTTTTTAAAAATTTTTTCTTTTTTTTATAATTTATTTATTTAAAAAAATTTTTTTGTTTTGTATTTTTGTTCAGAAATTGATTTTTATTTTTTCCTTTTTTTCCCTTTATTTTCTTGTTATATTTTTTTTCAATTATTTTTTTCCCCCTTTATTTTCTTGTTATATTTTTTTCAATTATTTTTTTTGTATATTACTGTCTGATTATAATTTTTTCATTTTAAAATATACTTAAATTCTTGTAAAATTTGTACGTGATTTTTAATTTGCTTTTATACATAATTTTTTGTTTTATATTATGTATTTTTTATTAAATTTGATCAGTTTTGCAATATTGAAAGCTATGCCAGATTTATTTTTTTACTAACTGATGGAAAATTTTAAAAAATATGCAATTTAACAAAAAATAAAATGCCTCAAAGTTATTTTTTTTGGTTTTGTTAAACTTTAGAGGAATTTCCTTCATATTTAATTCAAATTACTATAAACAATCATATTGTATCTTCTTAATTACCTGCTTTCTCTGAGATATTTTACTTGAAGTCAGGGCGATACCGTACATCATTTCCACCAGAGCCTCTACTTTCAATGCGCTTTTTTCTTTAAGAAAACTTAATGGAATTTTTTAAAAAGTAAATCAATGCTGATACAATGCTGATACAATGCTGATAATTCAACTCCACTGCTATCAAAAAACTTTATACTAACCAACTTAATTAGAGGTTCCTTGCTCTGTGCTAGGCATTTCGCTCATTTGCTCTAATTCTTACCTAGCACATACAACATGAAAACAAATTAATGTCAAGGCACTGATGTCATCCATTTCTTTATAAATACATTTATCACCTTTGTACATATTTCATATGTTGTACCATAGAATATCATGCTTCTAAAGCCCTACCCATGTCACCCCCTTTATATGTTGCGTAGTAATTCCATTTAATTTTCAATATCAATTTTAGCCAAGCCAATTGATAAGCATATTGCTGTAGCCCATGTCAAATAGTAATACAAAAATATTACGCATACGACAGGTGTACTCAAGGTCATTAACTACTACTCAGTCCACTTGACTTGGACATAACGCACGAATGCGTGGCGGCCATGTAATGTGCATTCTCTGATAGCTCTCCCCCCCAAAAAAAAGCACATTTCGTAATGACTCAGTTCTATTATTATTGTTTTATTTTTTTGGAGCTTAAACTGGTACACACAGATACAAACTACAACTACAACTTTAGCAATTTCTGAACTGCTACGCTTTATTTTGTTTGCTTTTATCGCGTCATCAAAGTTGTTTGGCATTTTTTGTTTTGCTTTCATATACACATAGCTCTGTTGTTGGCTCTCTGGCTATGTCTTTTGCCTTTGGGGCTTATCAATTTGCTTTTGAAAGCATTCCACAATTGCTTTTATCTTGCTGCTGCCTCTCTTTTTGTAGTTGTAGAGTTATGTACAACTGATTAGATATAGGCTGATTGTATATAGGCTTCACGGTGTGTGTGTGTGTGCCTTAACCCCTCTGATTGCAACACTTTTTTTTTTATTTTTTGCTGTCTACACAAATAGAAACAGTTGGCAATAAGCATTAAGCAAAACAACAATAAAAACTTACAATTTATTAAGTTTTTCAGCTACAAGTAGTGCTTTTGTTTACTTTTTTATTCGCTTAAATTTTGCAAAAGTTTATTCATTAATTTTATTTTTTTTTTTTGGTATTTGTGCTCAAGTGACTCAATTTGCTTTCGATTTTCATTGCTTTACACTTGCAATTTGTCAGCCTTGCAACATAATAATGTGGGGGGAAAAAAAAATAAAAGTCACCAACGCAAAAAATGGCTGAAAAGGTTTCACGTGCCACACGCAGCGCTTGCTCCTGGTCATTGCCAGCCATTTATCATTTTGTTTGGTCTCAAAAAAAATGTAAAAGAAAATCGCTTCTCGCTTCTCTTATTGACCGCTTCATTTAGTGAAACCTCAAGCTTTGCCATATTTTTATAGCTTCCTTTTGAGATCTGGTAATAAATTGCTCAAATGACGCCGGGAATGCTATATATATATGTATATGTTTTCCAGTCACATGTTTTGCACAATTTTGTGCATATTTCATCAAGCATACGACCTGTTGTACGCTTTGCTCTTAAGCACAATTAAGCACTTGATCTTGCTGGCTATCGAGCATGCCAATGTAATTAAAATCGATTGAATATTTGATGTTCTTCATCTCTTCATTGGTCATTGGCCGGTAAAAATTTAATCTGATAAACTGACAGCGGTCAGAAATTGCTTTGACACATTGCCATAAAATGGGAAAAAAAAGGGTACTCATTCCAGTTTTACGCACAAAAATGGCAATAACTTTCTGACAACTTAGTTTGATGTTTTAGGTTGTATACACTTTGGAAGACTGAATTAGTCTTTAAATGCAATTGGAAATTTCAATAAAAGCCTAATTAGGGTTCCAAAAGGAATTGAACTGATAAACCAGAAAATAACAATTATTTTGCCGAAATTTCATATAAAACACATCAATTCTATCAAGTTTAGTTTTATCTTAAAATCTGATATTGTTAAGTACGCTTTTTTTTTTGTTAATTTTTTTTTAAGGTAAAAAATCGTTCTGCGATAAGCAAGTAAGAAATAAGTTTAGTTCCACACAAAAAGTTTCAATAATTGAAAAATACTCAAAATTCCTTCAAAAACGCCAAATACATTTTTTATTGCTATATTGGCTCTTTGATTTTAATAACGTTTTGATTATTTATCCAATTATTTAAATATTAAAAGCTTTAAAAATGTCTATAACATAAAATAAAAATGTTATTACAGCATTCATAATTATAGATTGCTTTTTAACTTTTCCCTTTTTTTTTGATTGGAAATTTAAACAAAAAAAATATAAATTATTATAGTTATTCCTATAACTTAAAATCTTTTCATAATTTAAAACAATTGAACGCATTTTGAGAGTTAAAAAATATACAAAAGGAAACAATAGTTATTTATATTAGTTAAAACTTTATTTTTAATTAAAAAAAAAGTAAACTAAATAAATTTTCTTGCAACTTTTTCAAACAATTTTTTTTTACTTTTTTGTAATAAAACTTACATTATTATATTTTTTATCAAATTTCATTCTGCGTTTTAAACGAAGTTGATTAATTTTTTAGATATTCCAATACATTTGTATCTTTTATATTTATATAGAATTTTTTTTTCGAACTTAGCATTTTATATTGGAGCTATTTTTATTATTGTTTGTTCATGTGGTTTATTTGTTATTCAAAGAATAAGATAAATATTATTTTAAAAAAATGGTGGTAACTGTTTTCTAGTTAAAAATCACTATTAAGTAATAATAATTAGTCTATACACAGGGCGCCAAAATTTGTAAGGAAATATGCAAATGGCACTTCTTAACTTTTCACTTACAATTTCAATATATAACATGTTCTAACTTCATTTACAATTTCTCCTAAACTTGGCTAGTCTGTATATGTGGTAGGAATCATGCCACCTTCCTTCGTACTTCATAATTTACTCGCTTCATTTTAGGGTATCTAAAAGTCTGAAACCATTTACATTTTCATATATTATGTGCTTGTGAAACATTAAATTTGCATAAAAATTTGCTAGCAAGTTTTTTTTATGCCAATTTGTGTAGTTGTCAGCAGCATAGGAAAGGAAGAAATATTTATATATACTATATATAGTCACATATATGTCACAGAGTGGCGATTCGGCAGCTTGTCAAAGACGCTGTCGCTCACTCATACCCCTCACACTCACCCACACACTCAATCCCTAACATACAGGCAGGATATATGTGCAGAGTCCTTTTGAAATATGATTTGGGCTCTTGGCATGTGTCGTTGTGTCTACTAATTTTTTGTTATTTTTTTTTTATGCTCGGACATGTTGTGGTTTGGAGCAACTTGAATGCGGTCATTTACATATAAATAAGCAGGGATAGACAGACAGACGGATAGATAGATAGACAGCTAGATACACAAGTATCTGCAAGATACATAATACTGAGCTGTTGTTGTAGTTGTTGCTGCATTGATTTGCTTTGGTTGTGTGCAGCTTTGGGTTACAATACTAATACGTCTGGGGAACAATACACGTGGCCTTTTGATGCATTCATTACGCATAACTTGTGGTTGTTGTTGTCGTCGGTTACTTCTATTATTCCCGGCATGCATTAAAAATGAAACTGCTTGGAATTTAATGAGTTCTTTGTAAGGATTTTCGAGTTTTTTTTGTTTATCTTTTATATGCTTTTTGTTTTATGCCATTTATATTTTGACAACTTATTTTTGAACAATTGCATTTGGAGTCATATTCTTTTTAAGGAGTGTCGTTAAATTGTTAAATTTTTTTATGAGTTGAAAAGGTTTGGGATGTTGAAAAATTTAATGCCAGAGTATGGAGTGACTAAAGAAGAAAGTTTGAGTGAAATCTTTAAAGCTGTTTGCTGCTTTTTATTATGCTGTTTGCTATGCGTGACTCTATTTGTTTGAAAATATCTTTCTTATTTCATATAAAATAAAATCAGCATTCAATTTGCTTAAAATTTTATTTTTTTCAGAATTAGTATCTTAAAGGATTTCTATCTGCTCAAACAGCATTTCGAGCTTGTTGCTTACATTAGCAGTTTACAAATCTTCTAGTTTTTAATTAAAAAACAATAAAAAATTTGAAGCTCAATTAAAAAAATTCAGCTTCTTTCTCTACGCATTTTGCATACGTGAAAAAACTAAAAATATTTCTTTTATAACAACTTTAAATGTTTTGTTTTTTTTGTAAGACGTTCTCTTTGTACTTCAATTGTTAGAATTCATGCACATGCTTAAGATTTGTGCTTGTGGAAAAATAATTGAATTTTTAAAATTAACTTCGACGTTGAAATTAAAATGGCTATAATTTTTTATTGCTTCAGCATAGAGGTTGGGTGGGCTATCCCAAATTGTTGGCCTTGTCTAAATAGCAAGGTACAGGAGCTGTGTCCTTGAGCTTTTTATTATGGTCTGGCAGTTGTCCAGCAGACTGATCGTTTGAGTGGTGTGCAGATTCTCGGCGTATCGAGCGCAAGCTATTCTTATTACCTATTGGACCCAGGGAACCCGTAGCTCATTGTTGCTATGGTATTGACGGACGACCGAGACCATTCTCAAGGTTTTATTTTGGAGATGTTGTATGACATTGCAGCTGGTTTAGTTTGTACCCTCCGTAGGTTCATATTAGTTTAGTAATTTTTGAAACCTGCAGCTTGATGATAATTTTTATTGCTTCAGGGTATGGGTTGGGCTATCCGAAATTGTGTGCCTATTTTTAAGCAAGGTCCGAGAGGTGTGTTCTTTGGCTTTTTTTGTGATCTGTCTGTTGTTCAGCAGGCTGCACGCCAGTACATTTGGGTTGTTGTGCAGATACTCAGTATATCTAAAACAAACTTTTCTTATTACCTCTTGGATCCAGGGAACAATCAGATCGTTGAGAAGAGCTCAAGCTATTTTTTTAGAGGCTTTGTATGACACTGCGATTGGCGGAGCTTGTAGTATCCCATAGCTGGACTCCGTACGTCTTTATTAGCTTAGTAATTCTATAAAACAGCAACTTGATTCCGATTTTAAGGTTTGAGCGACTGCCACTACGCCAATGGTCTCAATCTCTCTTCAGCTTGTTTTCTATTGCTTAGGATGTGGGCCAAATTAGTCGCCAGTCGAGTGTTATGCTTAAGTATTTGCCCGTTGGTTCAATGAGTATAGTTCTTCCGTTAAGGAAGACGGGCGGCCAGTTAGCCTTACATAGGATGGACTATATGGATTTGTCCTTATTCACTGTAATATTCCATCTGCGCAGTCAACGCTCGATGACATATAAGTAAAAATTTTATGCACGACTTATATCAAAATCCGAAAGTATACTGTAAGAAGGTCTTCTAAAAAAAACTTGTAAAAAGCATTGAAACTCTTATATGCAGAAGCTGAACTTTTTAAATTTCCCATTTCCATTTCTATTGGATGCACTACACATCCAATCCTTAAAGCTTGCATATACACCTCTGTCTGGATTGGGATATAAAAAAAACCGAAATATATTTTGTTACAAAATTTATTAAACAATTTACTTCATGCTTACACTTGTCTTGTATCTCCAGACCATAAGAGTTAGCTTCTTCGAGTCTCAGGCCCCATTTCAAATTTAAATTTCCAACGCAATATGCAACATTACTAAAGCATAGCTTTCCGCTTCCGCAACATATGTAGTCGATTCTCTTATACATTTCACTCGGAAGCAGAAAAAGAAGCCAATTTTTGCAACAAGAGCTTTAGACTTCTTTGCCCGAGGCTACAAAGCTTGGCATTTACTTGGGCTGTGCTTTTCTATAGCCTACTTAGTGGCGTCCGATTGTCATTGCGCTTGCAACTAGCTTGCAGCCAAACAATGGCAAACATCAACATGCTGCCGCATACACAAACACACTCCCTAACATACACACCCACTCACACCCATGGACAGCGAAATAAGAACACATCGTTACAATTGTCATATGACATGCTTCGGAGCACCGCAGATGGTTGCCACAATGGCAAAAATCTTATTTTCTTTTATGCCTTTTTTTTTGTTCTTGTTTTGTTTGGTTGTTACTTTTGTAGCATAAAATAAAATATATGTTTTCATAGCTTTTCTGGTAAGCTGATACCTTGTTGGGTGTTGGCGTTGGCGATGGCGATGGTGTTTGTGTTGTATGTTCAAAAATCCATAAAAATATTTTTCACATTGCTGCAACCAGGCAACAAACTCATACCACTCGTGGCACATCCTCTCTTCACTTCAAAACACTCATTCATGCTGTTGCTTTGTTGTTGTTGCGTATTTTACACACTCTCTTTAAGCAATATAATAAAAAAAAAAAATAAAAATAAAACAAATAAAATGCTTTACAGCTTGCTCTGCTACTTTTATATTATTATGTTTTATTGCCTTTTTTCTTTGCTTTTGTTGCGCTCACTTTATGGCATTAATATTTATCAGCATTGTTGTTTACATTATTAAAAAGCTTCATTTTCTATACAACAAAATTAAAAGGATATATTAATTTTGGCAAGGTTTTTCTTTCATACAAAAGTGCCATTGAAAAGTTGAAAATTTGGGCGATAATAAATAATGCACGCAAAAGGCGTTACTGTGGCAGCTCAACAAATGAAAAATGCTTTAAATTTTGAAAATGAAAGCAAATTTTGTAGCAAGTTTATTTACCGGTAGCGCCTTGATTTCAAGCGGGAAATATAAAGAGAAAAAAATTATGAAATGTAACTAAAAATGTGGCAAAGTGCGGCTTTGGTTAGAGTATTGTATGTTGTGTTGAGTAGTTGTTTATTTATATATCGTTTAAGCTTCAGCTGCACTTTTCTTCAGAAACATCCGCACTACGATTATTATCGACAGCTGTCGAACCAAGTACCTAACATATAGGAAACTGCGACCAAAGATCATTGAAATCCAAAGAAATATTAATTCTGAATATTTATTTTGTTGACTTTAAATACTACCCAACTTTCTTGTTGTTATTCCGCATAAATAATTCTATACAACGACAAAACATTATAGTGGCATTGCCAGATTTTTTAACTTTTATTGTGTAAATATTAAGGTAACTCAAGAATGTATCAAACATTTTGCGGCAGATCGCTTAATACAAATGCCTTAAAGCGTTACCACTTTGTAAATCTTGACTGTATCTAAGGCAAGTGGGGGGCGGCAAGTTCATAAAAGATGCATAGAATATGCCGTTGCCAATTCAATAAATATAATTCTACAAGTTGGTCTTATCTCAGAGGCAACCCCAGCAATTGGCAGCCAAAAACTGCTGTCAGCTTGTGCCAGGCTGAAGTGAGCAAATTAATTTTGCATACTTTTGTGCGCTGCCAGAGGACACGCAGCGCACACAGCTACACAACGCACACAGCTACACAACACACACACACACACCGCACACAGTTACGGGTACTACAGACAGCGACACATAAATAGAACCGGCGCTCAACAGTGGCAACGAAACAATTGGCCAGAAATGTTGCCATTTTTATTTATGCTTCAATTAATATGCATAGAGAGACGCGACACGCATACAATTACACAAGCATACGCTCATTTTCACACGCTCTCACTCATGCTCTACGGCTTAGTAGAGATAGCGAGAGAGAGCGAGATAGAGAGTAGCGAAAAATAATGTTTCTCAAGTGCGGACAGATTTATTGATTGCAAATCAGCAAACAGCCAGAGAAAGAAACATTTTCATTTGCATTTTGTCATGCTGTCAACGAGGCAGAGAAGGCACGAAAGAAAGCAAACCGACTCACTGCACTCATACTCTCAGCTTGTAGCTTTGTCTGTTAGTTGACTTTGTTTGGCGTTTTTGTGGTTGTTTATTTATTTAATTATTATTTCAAAGTTTCTTAGTCGTACTCTTAAGCCAAAAATGTTGGGCATTTCTTTTGGTCGGACATTAAGGTCTGTCTGGGTCATTGGCCAAGTGGCAGTGCGAGTGTGGGTTGAGCAAAGGGCATACGCTGTTGTTTGTATCGCCAGAGAAGTGATGTACTTTTGGTACGGCTCTCGCGCAGCAGCTAGCTCAGGTGTTGTTGCTACAGCAGCAGTGGTATGTAGTTAGGCTGTGGCAGTTGGAATCATTGGCTTTTTATGGCCAAGTTACTGGGCGCAGCAGCAGCAAGCTGTACACATTTGCACCTACCTCGATTGTTGTCTAAACTTTTTGTCCAAGCAAATTTTCATGCTATTAATTTGTAATTTATGCGAGCATAAATATTTATTGTGCTTACACTTAAGTGAGAGAGAGTCTGCACAAAATTTGCATTAAACAGCCAATAAATAAAATTAAATCCATTTATCAGTTATAAGCAGCAGGCGTGAGCGAGATTCATCCTTAAGGCTTTATTTGATTTGAATTTTCCAGGCAGTGGTGCGTGCACAAGAACTGGCAGCACAGCCAATATGCAAGCATTATTGAAATATTGAAGCAAATAATATATAAGCGCATATAAATATACAACCAATAGCGAGTGAGTCATGTTTAATATTAAACTCAAAGTTAAGGAGGGCAATAATACTTTGCCCAGAAACTATGGCTCCAGTAGCGGACGTAATAGTCCGGCCATGAGCTTGCGCAGCTCCTTGGCCTCCTCGAATCGTAGTCCCAGTGGCTCGCTGCGACGCAAGGATAAACGTGTGCGCATTGTTACCAGTTATGATAGCTCAGAGCGTGACTATGAGCGCCAGAGGCAGCAGTATGGTAAACACTTGCAACAATCCCAAAAACCACTTGCCACAGCTTTCAAGTCAAACAATTTACTCATTTCACACTTTTTTTTTTTTTTGTTTCCTTACAGATGCGCTTGATGGCGTCACCGAGCTGCGCTTGGAACAGTATGAAATACATATAGAACGCACCTCGGCTGGTCTGGGTCTCAGCATAGCCGGCGGCAAGGGTTCTACACCTTTTAAAGGTGATGACGATGGCATATTCATATCGCGCGTTACCGAGGGCGGCCCAGCGGATTTGGCTGGTCTCAAAGTGGGCGACAAGGTGTTGAAAGTGAATGGCATTAATGTGGTCGATGCAGATCATTATCAGGCCGTGCAGGTGCTGAAGGCTTGTGGCGCCGTTTTGGTGCTGGTTGTGCAACGTGAGGTGACACGCCTAATTGGGCATCCTGTATTTAGCGAGGATGGCAGCGTATCCCAGGTAAATATTTGACATGTATTTTTGGCTTTTGCATTTTCTCTCATATATGCTTGTTTTGCAGATCTCTGTGGAAACGCGTCCACTTGTGGCGGATGCAGCATTGCCTGTGGCAGCCACACATGAGCGCTACATACCACCGCCCATACAAATAATTTCAGAGCAACAGCAGCCGCAGCAGCAGCAGCAGCAACAGCAGCCGCTGGCACAGCAATATGTAGCGCCCGCAGTGCATGCCTTTTCAGGCAATGTGTTTGCCACACCGCCACAGACTGTTGAACCTGTGTCCAATGGACTTTTGGAGAATGGCAAGGTATTGATTTTAGGCCGATGTTTATGCTGCTGGCAGTTTTTGAAAGCACTTTAAGCGAAATATTTGTACTTTGAAGGATGCGGGAAACAACACAGTGGGGTTTGGTAGCTTTGAGTTGTGATGAGATACCCCAAATGGGCGGATAATTTAATGAGAGTTTTGATATACGCTATACACCTCGTAGTAGCCCAGTCCAAAAATAAGCCTAAAACCTCTGCTAGGCTTTATAGTTTTGCGCAATTTTATAAGAAAACAATTTTTAAGTAGAAGAATTAAGGAATGATAATCGCACTGATTATACCCTGGAATTGCCAGCTCAGCGCAAAGCCTTTAGAAAATTTGTTACTTTTTTAAGACTAATTCAGATTCAGAAATGATTATTTTATAAGGAAACTCTTAAGCAATGATATCACCAGTGCGATTATATCCTGGAATTACCAACTCAGCGCAAAGCCTATTCAGCTGGCTTTTTAAGACTAATTTATATGAAGAACTATTAGTTTATATCAGTCTGCATTCTCAAAATGCAATATTGTTAGAAGCTTCAATTGTATATATGTTAAATTTTGAAAAACTTGGAAACATCTTTTCCTGCTGCATAGAATCCTTAAACTCAACATTTTGTTTAAGCGCAAATTACCAACTTCCTTCGCTTGAATTTCTAAAAAACCCACTCACAATTTTCCCCTGCTGCATAAATTATTGATTTCCTTCAATTTGCTGCTTTTTACTTTGCAGGATGCTCCATTGAGCTACATTCAGCTGCATACCACGCTTATTCGTGATCAAATTGGACAAGGCCTGGGCTTTAGCATAGCCGGCGGCAAGGGTTCGCCGCCATTTAAGGATGACTGTGATGGCATTTTTATATCGCGCATCACTGAGGGCGGCCTGGCACATCGTGATGGCAAAATAATGGTCGGCGACCGTGTCATGGCAGTGAGTATTTAGAGATGGACTATGCCCATACACTTAATGGTTTTTCATTGTTCGGTTTTGTACCATTTCAGATTAATGGCAATGACATGACGCAGGCACATCATGATGCAGCCGTTGCATGTTTGACAGAGCCACAGCGTTTTGTGCGTTTGGTGCTGCAACGTGAGTATCGCGGACCCCTGGAACCACCCACAAGTCCTCGCAGTCCGGCTGTGCTAAATTCACTAAGTCCTTCGGGTTACTTGGCCAATCGACCGGGTAAGTTTTAGAGAGAGAAGTCTGCAAGTTACTGCTGCAAAAGACTGAAGTGCAAGGATGCTACACATTGTAGATCGAATTTAGGCCTTCAAAATTGATGCTGTTTTTGGAGCAGTATATAAGTTGTTTTCGATTTGAAGCGATTGTAGGAGTTTAAAGCGTTGATTGGAGTGTTCCCAAGCTTTATCAGAGTCGTATGGGCGCTGCTTAAACAAAAACAACTTTCATTTATAACAAAGCCCTAGTTTCAATTACAATTATAATGATTTTCTATTGGTTCAAGTAGTCTGCATCGCCTTTTGAGCTTTGAGACGTTCAAAATTATATCCGAAAGCTTCGCTTTCTGAACAAGTTTGGCATAAACATAATCAAAATATTTGTAGTTTTAGCAGATAAACTTGCCTCTTAGTAGATGATTTATTTTTAACTTAAAAACAAAACTACGATTCTACAAACAAATTTTTCGCTTTCAAATATTTTTTCTTGTGAAGTGTAGAGGATAATAGGTTAGCTTGTTAGTTCATTTTATTCTATAGTTGTAACATTCATACATTATGTGTAGATTACTAAAGACTGTTTTTACCAAGCTTTCCAAATTAATCTTTTCCAAAAACCTCCTCCTCCCCCTAAGTGGCAGTATCTTGCAGCCTTCGTTCTAAAAAAAAAGTTTCTTTTACTTTCAGCCAACTTTAAGCGCTCCGTGGGCGATGTGGCAGCAGCTGAGCCACAGCAGCAGGCCTATAAGTACAATACCTTGGCTACAACGCCTACGCCCACAGCTAGTGCTGCCAATGCTTATAATTACAACAGTGCTGCCCATGCCAATAGTAATACGCTGCCCAGCAGCAAAACCAATGGCTTTGCGGCCACAACGACAGCAGCTGTACCACAATCTGCACCCATTGATAAGGTAACAGGCCAACCGGTGCCAGCACCACGTCGCACCAACTCGGTGCCATTGGGTGATGGTGATGCCGCTTCCAATGGCGGTGGAGCTGCCTCAACGACCAGTGCCGATTCTGGCGAGGCTCAGGTATGCTTTTAGTCTCATTGTAGCTGGTTTAGTTTAAATATGAAATTAGTTGTCGTTAGTCTCTGTTTTTAGATGCACGCCATATTAATGTTGCTCATAAGTTCATGTTCAGGCTTAGTTTTAGTTGAACGCGTCCACCCAAGATTAAAAAAAAAAAAATATGCCACACACATGACCAAACCCACAACTAAACTGATTCGAGGACGGTTTCGGTTTTACTTAAGCAAAATTACGATTTCTTTTTAAAGTAACTTTAGTTTAGGTTTGAAGAAGTTAGAGAAATCTACCAAAGGCAGAAAACTGATATGGTTTTTTTTAGAAAAATTATTGAAATGCGATTGTATGTGGTCTGTCAGCGTTATAAATGAGGCTAAGATTGATGGATGTCGGAGTAATAAATGAGGTTAAAATTGATCGATGGATGGACCAAAATATTTTATGTTGGCTTAATTTTTGAAGTTGGTTTCAGGCCTAAAAAATACTAAAATAAATGCCGCAAAGTTTTAAATAAAGCAAAAGGCTAAAGCCAAAGATAAGGAAAGTAATGAGTTAATGGACTCCTAATAATAGTTCGATCGTTTCACACATTTCGAAAAATGCAAAAAGTTAAGTAAAAACCGAAACCGTCTTTCAAATTTGGTATTTTTTTTTTGTTTTAAGCGCTTTTAATCCAAATTTCATACAACTTGCGCTGTAGTTGACTTTAATCTCAAATTATTTAATATTTTCTATCCCAAGCAGGTAAGTTTTAACTAATTTTTGTTTTCGTTTCGGTCAAATGCTGCGCAAGTTTCAAAGTGCTACAGAAATTGTTGTTGATATAATGCGTTTGACAAATTCAATAATCTATCCTTATATATTTATTATCTAATTGTGCTAATACCTTATGTACTTTTTCACTTAAATGGCATAATTATATTACACTACAATTAATCTTAGCTCTTGGCCTCTATATTTACATAATATGCTCATTTATATATTACATAATATATATTTATATATATCTGAAATATCAAATTTGTTTGTGTTTGTTTTGCATGTGCCGTGTCAGAGTTCTCGTTTGTTACGCAATACATTTAAACATTATACATAATATTATATACATTATTATATATATACAATCGTTTAACGTCTAGAATTAGTCGAAAACGCACCGATTTGTGTGTCGTCCCATACTATATATAACAACAAGCAGTTTATCGATAAATTTCGAGCACCCACCCAGAGCTTACTTCATGGCTTCAAAATCGTCGTCAGCACCGCCTAAGCAAATCTTAACATACACAGGGTACCAGCTAGAGATGATCTATCTCTAGAGCTTTAGATTTAATTCATAGGCTTGTATATAAATATAAAAGTTAATCAAGACTGCAAATAGTGTTTGAACGAAAATCGTAATAGCTTGTAAGTTGCTAAGATAAAAGGAACTGCATATGATGTTATATCATTTTTAATTGTTTTTACAATTTATTACGGATTACTTTTCTACGCTTATTCTTTCCACAAGTTATATACAAAATTTCCAAATAATATAGAAAATTTTAAATTCCAAAGTTATTTCTTTAGATAGAACTTTTATATAAGTAGATTTGACTATAATTTAAAGAAGTAATTATTCTAGCGTTTAAAAACTCAGCTTTTATGTTTAAAACATTTCGAAAAGTTAGTACTTCAATTCTAACAATCTTTAAATCGATAACAACATTTTTTGGTTTCGAAAAATTAAAAATTTCCGAATCGACAATTACGAATTTCAAAATTCACCAACAGTTCAAGATCAGCAATATATTGTTTTGAAAAATAAAAAATTTGTTTCAAAATAATAATTTATTTTTTGATTTCGAAAACTTAAACCAGTTCACAATTCACTTTCTTCACCAGTTCTTGAAGATCAAAAATGTATTTTTTAAATAATAAATTTGGTCAATTTTATTAAGATCTTCTGTTTTAAATATATTTAAATTAGTAACATTTTGTAGCTTCAAAAACTAAAACAGTTCCGAGTCGACAATGAGTAGTTCCAAAATTCACTGAATCCCACACCAGTTCTTAAAGATCAATAATGTATTACTTTGAAAAATGAAAAGTTTAATTATTTTATTGGATCTTCAGTTCTAAAAATTTGTAATTGATACAATATACTTTTATTTCAAAAAGTAGCAGCAGTTCCGATGTGACTATTGCTAGTTCCGAATTTCATTGATTTCGCTACTCTTACTCTTAAAAATTAATATATAATTTTGAACAATGAAAAATTTTATTTTTTATATTTAGCTTTTGAGTTTTAAGCATTATTAAATTAATTGCGAAATTTTTTTGTTTCTAAAACTTAATTTACAATTAGTAGTTCTGAAATTCACTGATTCTAGTACCAGCTCTTCAATATTAATAATGTAGTATTTCTAAGCCGCGTCTTACGCAGAACTCAGTTTACGCAGATTCGTATTCACTGGGCTTATCCATATAATACGATGTGATTCGATTTATGCAATTAAGTCAGGGACGGATTTACTTCGTAATCCGAGGTACAGGTGTATTTTGAAAAATAAAAAGTTACACATTCTGCATATTTTGAATTCTGAATAATTTTTTGCTCAGCAATTGCCATAATGAAGAATACAATTTAAAAAATAATTCCGTAGAAATCAAGAATTTCAGAATATGTGATAAGAAGTTCCTTATGCCAAAGGCGCTCATCTAACTAAAACACTGTTGATTCGATTTTCAAAAAAAATTCAAGGCAAAACTCAAGACATAAGATCGGCATAATGGCTTTCGGAACCCCATATGTTCTTAACTCAATATTATATAAAAATATTTGTTGTTCAAAATAAACTAAAGGCTTTAAATATATAAAAAAAAATAATGTTTCCCAACATAATTGCGATCGGAACCCCATTAGTTAGTTCTGCCCAGATTCGTGATTAGGTTTTCAATTAAGCTCAATACTACATAAAAAAATAAGTTGCTTAAAATAAACTACAGCATTTATACATAAAAAAATGAGTTAACTTCGCCGCATAATTGTTTTCGGAATTGCCAATTAGTTTTGAAACCATATTAGTTTCATACATAACTATTATCGGAATCTCGTTAGTTCCATAAGTTATTGATTCCTAAAAGAGTAAAAAACATTTTGCAGTCTTGATTACATTTACATACATTTGCGAACTTAGTCATCTTAGTTATACTAAAAGTTCAGCTTAGAATTAACTTAGTAACTTAACTTAGTTTTTAATGCCCGCCAAATTTTTGTAACCAAATTTACAAAATCCAAAATATTTTTGTTTCTTTTTCTTTAAAACAAAAAAAAAATCTTAACAAAAAAAATCAAATCCGTAACAAAACTTTATCTAAAATGTTGAAACTTGAAAACTTCTTAAATCGCAAAATAAAATCCAAAACCTATGCAAATTGCCAAAAACATGCCACAAAAATATGCCACTGTACCCTCCACCAACCAACCAACCAACCAACACCAAACAACCCCAACAACAACGTAACGCTACAGTCCAACTCACTGAAGCCCTTGACCAGCGAAGATTTTCAGGCGATGATACCGGCTCATTTTCTCAGCGGCGGCAGTCAGCATCAGGTGCATGTGGCCAGACCCAATGAGGTGGGCGTCAGTGCTGTTACCGTCAATGTGAATAAGGCGCAGCCCGATTTGCCCATGTTTCCCGCAGCGCCCACCGAACTGGGCAAAGTTACCGAGACCATTACCAAGTCTACATTTACGGAAACGGTGATGACGCGCATTACCGACAATCAGCTGGCGGAGCCCTTGATCAGTGAGGTGACTATCACAACTTCACGCATACACTAAAACGCAAAATCAAAATATACCAAAAGAAACGAATATAAAACAATAAACAAAATGCAATCAATCAAGAAAAAACAAAAAAAAAAGAAAACCAATAAATGTTCTGTGAAGCAGTTGCCAAAGTTGCCAATTTTTGAAGCCAGGCGGGCCTAAAATTGTTGCTGTTCATATAGCACCGAGAAAACTTTTTTTTCACACTTTTCGCACAGCCCACCTCTCTGCCACCATATTATATATATAAATTTATGAAAAAAAACTCACACACATATACACACAACACCTATACCCCCCACACACACAATCATATGCAAACTGCAAAATTTATTATATTATTTTTTTATTTCATTTTTGTTGGTTATTTTTTTTATCAAACAATTGGCACTTTATTCGCTGGCTCAATTTTTGCCGCGTCATTTAATTTATAGCTCTTAAGCATACATAAATATATATTTTTTTTAAATTCTTTTTTAATATTTATATTGTATATAAAAAACAAAAAAAGCTGCAAGCAGTCTTAACCAATGGGGTCACACTGTACACAAGCAGTGCAAGCAGTGCCGCCAAATTCATTCAATTCGTTTCAAAGAATATGCAAAACATGCACATAAAGAAATTCTTGATAACTAAGCAGTATCCGAAGCAGAGTTTGGCTAGTCGGTTTTGGTCTTAATATATAACTACTAGTTAGTCTTTAACTTGTTGATAACTTAACTTATAACTAACTATAGTTAAATACTTGGTAATGCATGCACTTTATTTTGTAACCATTTCTTTTTTTTTTAATTTATTAAAAATAATTTTTTATTAAAAACTAAACTTTTGCTTAAGAGCTGCTTTGTTCTTTATTGGTTACTGTATTGGTAGTTTGTACTAATTTTGATAGCAACTTTACTAAAAGTAAGTTGTGTTTTAGCAGGGTTTCTCTTTGTCTTAAGATGATGCTGCTAACTAAAGTTAAAATGCTAATTTTGAGTAAATAATGCAATACGTGCTGCAGTAAGAATAACTAAATAATATTTCTTTTTAAATCGTGTAACTAAATGAAATTTCATGCTGTAAAGAGAGTAACTTTTGATGAGTTGACCAAAGCAAATTGTAACAGACTTTTACAATCTTACAATCGTCTTCGAACTCTGTTAGGAGTATCCAATCCAATGTTGCGAAGCCAAATTGTTAGGCAGATGATGCTGAAATGTAGATGATGCAGAGATGATCAAAAGCATATGTGTTTTTTAACAATCTTCTGAAATGATTTGAATCCATTAATAAATAATATCATAGAAATCTGTTAAAAATATCAAATACAATTTAAGATTATGAAGTTATGGAGAATGTAACACAGTTTTACAATCATGCTATTTTTAATTAAGATCCTCATTCAGATCATTTTTTGAAATGGGTTTCAGATACTCTTATTTTATTATACTCTTTTTCGTAGATTTTGTTAGACAAGCGAAAATCTACGGAACCCGATATCTCTAGAGAGTTTTTTACCCGGTACCCGGATTTTTACCCGTTAAATTCATTAATTTCCTTCAGCACAAAATAATACCATCACTCGTATAATAGGCTTCGGTTACTCTCAACTTATTATATTCGTTTTCGTAGTTTTTTCAAGACAGATAAAGATCTACCGGCACCCGAAGCCTCCAGATAACTTTTTACTTCGGAAACATGATTCTAGCTATTATTTAGGCCTAAGTAATGAGGCTTTTGAGGACGTGAGCGTTCAAGATTTTCAAATCTAGCTTCGACACGCATTGTAGCCAGCTGTTTACGGGTAAAAATAAAATTGGTCCGTGGTTGCAAAGACTATGGCTTACTGCGTATCCTCCAGCAACTTCGCGTCTTTCCGCATGGCAGCTGCAGTAGATATCGCAACTTGGCTGCTAAGAGCAATCTTGTTCTGTTCATCTTATTTTCTGGTTATGGCAACCTGAACGAGGGCATTCGCCAGTTGGATAGAGGCACTATTACCGGACATTTCAGCTGCCTCAAATCGTAGTCCTTTTTGAGTTGTGGTAGTCATTAAGGTAGAGGCGTTTTTATCCTAGGGTTTGATTTTTGAATTATTTACATGTTTTATTTCACGATACGTCACAAGCCCTGCCTTTAACTTATAGCTGCATATATGAGCTTATTATAGTTGTCGCCTCGAGAAGGCTGTGTGTCAACGTGCAATCATTTCAGAAAGACATCGCTGGGTCTGTCTGGGTTGATAGCAAAGCAGAAATTAAGCCTGTTTACATAAAAACTAGAACCACTTCTAAATTCTTCTTCAGGTTTTCTTGCACTCCCTCATGTTGGGGTTGCTTCAGAATAAACCAAGTTGTATTTCTTCGAAATGCTTCTGATAATCATTAGAGCAAGAGATCGCTCTGGCTGTCGCTAGGTTAGCAGCAAACCAAAGTTTAACTCTGTTCTCATGAAAAGCTGGCTCAGCCACAAAATACTTTTACTTTTCTTGAATTCCCTTATATCGGGTTACCTTATGTAGTATAATCTCCGTAAGATCGCAATTTTGCAGCTTAAGTTTGATACTTTCGATAATAGGGACAGTCATAAGATGAAACGGCTATATTCGAAGTCTTACATTAAATTGTAGGGCCATATCTCTCCAAATCCTTGAATGATTGATAACATAATGCTCTCTGCTCTTAGTACTAACTTGAAGAAACTTGCAACGCTGGTAACTTATTTCTATTTATTTCGGAGAATTAATCGAATAGAATGATTTTTAAAAATAACTACTTTTCTGATAAAAGATTTTAAAAGTAGACATTCTTTATAAGAAAATTCTCAGATTAACTAACTTAAAATCAATAAATACTCAAATACTTAATTATCGCATCTCCTACGCATTTTTTGATTGGCACATACCAAACGTATTGAGCTCTAATTTTATTGATTGCCATTGAATGGAAAATTTGTTTGAGTGTATATTTATTCGGGTAAAATGGGAGCAAGCACATATCGTGCACCACCCACTGTGCGGCATTAAAAAGTCTCCAGCTGTGTGAGTGCCACCTGAAAATTGAACAGGAAGTGTTACCTTTTTGGCATAAACTGTTATTGCAACAGCTTAAATCTTTTTGAAAAATAGTTTGCTTGTGACAAGTCACACTTCAGAGACACAATCCCATATTCATATTCATGCAATTCAAGATATTCATTTCGAGTGCATGCAGCCACACCTATAATTCTATTTAATGTCAGAAACAGCCATAAATCTAAATTGTTAGAGTATTTTAGTATTTTTGAGATATATTATTTCAAATTGTTAACAGTCAATTAAACTTGAAAATATAAACGTAAACTTTTATTTTCAGCAATATTCATTGCATGCATTCTTTAAACTTTCATAGCTTGTTATATTTTCAAGAACTTGCCGAAAATGGCCGCAACGTATTTTATTTATGCAAACAACTTACATATGTCAAAAAGTTTTTAGTAGTTTATTAAAATGCCAGAGGCAATTTGGAATACATAAATCAACAAGTCATTAAAGGAAATGCCAAAACAAGTCAAACAATATGGTTTAAAAACAAAAATATTTGTTTCATAATTTAAGTGTTAAGTTTAACCGCAAAAATGTCTTCAAGATGATAGCCTTTGAGAGTTTTGTTTGGTTTTTCGGGCATGAGTTATGCACTTAAAAAAATTAAATTACAAACTTTGTTGTAAAGAGAAAGTTTACTTGTTTCAGGTTTCTGACTGATATTTTTAGGTAAAGAATTTTGTTTTATTATGTGAAAAAATGTTGCTATAAAAGAAATACAGTTTTTTAGCGAAAAATAAGCTGAAAAATAAGCTGTCTTTGCAGGAGTTGTCTTTTTCAACAGCTACCAAGTTACGTTTGGCTTACCGGTTTTTAAATCTGGCTACACAAAAAACTAACATAAGCCTGAAAAAAAATAATATTGCTGTAAGACTTTTCAAGATTTCTTCGACTTACTAAAGTTGGGAAATTGGAGTACCCGATATCGATATCGTTGCAAGAATTTTCAAGATTCGTGCGAGTTACTAAAGTTTAGAAATTGGGAGACTCAAAAAATTATTGTCATATACAATATTAAGTACAAAACGTTAAATGCAGCTGCAAAAATCTTTACCGAAAGAATCTTGTATCAATTTTCTTAAGAATTCGATTATAAAATATATTATATAAGTATAGCAATATTGATACTATTATTAATATTTTTATTACCTAATATTTTTTGTCTTATCTTTTAACTTTTGTTGGCTTCTTAAAAGCTCAATTAAATTTGATTAAAATTATAATGTCGCGATATTAACATTTATGAACAATAAAAATTATTATCAATAGAGATAGCCCCATGCTCAGCGTTTAAAACAATGACAGAGAAGTCAGGGCGTGTAAATTTATGTTTTTTAATTAAAATTTATAAATAAATTGCTAAAAACAGAAGATGATTTATTTGTTTAATTAATTGTATGATATTGTTGACAAATGCTTAATCCGAAAACATTTGATAAATGCTTTTTAATTCAAATTTGGTTTTATAAGTTGTGAGAAATAGTATTATTTTTTATTGCTGACTTAAGAACTTAGAAATATATTTCTTTAATATTTAAATTGAAATTATTTAAGGTTTTAAAATATCTCCATTGAGAAATCATTATTGAAAATCTGAAAATCGATACTAAATACTTTTTTCTTTCATTGAGTTCGATAAGCTTTTTTACATTCAAATATTTTATTTATCTCAGACAAAATTCTACACATTTTTTTCCAAAATAATATAAATATAATAAAACTTAAAGTTTTGGAAATATTTGGTCTTCTTGGCTGTATTTAAAATTTTTACTTGAAATCAAACATATTTTTTTTTAAATGCAAAATTAATTCAACTTCTTAACTATAATAAATCAATTTATTTTTAAGCGAAAATTTTTCGCTCATATTTGTCTTTATTTAAAAATATTTAAAAATTGAAGAAATGCATTTTTTATAATAAAGATTTTTTGTTAATAGAAAGACTTTATGCCTGGAATACATTTTCCTGGACAGTTTTGCCTTATAAAAGTTTATTTGATTCATTTTTTTAGTATTGAAATTTTTAGGTTGTTTTACATTTTAATATTGCTATCTTTTCTTTTGTAGGAAAATGGAAAGCAGAAAAATGAAAGTGTAGAACAAAAATTATTTTGTCATTTTAAAATAAAAAACAAAAAAAGTGACGTTGAAAAAGTGATTCAAAAAATAATTAATACTTTTAATTAAATAATTATTATTTATGTTTGTCTTTAAAAATGAAACAAAAAATTATTTTCGGAGTCCTACTTGAAGGTGATTAGGTCTAAGCAGTTAGGACTTGCCTTATGCGAGTTTATGGGAAGTTTTCTTTTTTTATTTTGAGAATTTTTGGTCTGTTTTGACATTTTAATATTTTGTTTATCTCAATAAGGCAATTCATTTTAAAGTTTTTACTTAATGTGAATCATGAAACTTAAAAGTTTAAAAATATTAAGTCTGCTAAGTTACTTTTTTATTAAGTTAGGCCGGCAGGACCCCAGTGGAGGGAACATACTTAGATCGGAGTGATCCTTAGTGTAGACTTACAAAATATATTTATATATTTTCTATTACTTATGAAAACAAAAATATTCTTAACATTTAACTTTAAAACAAGCATTTAGGCATTCTGTTTTTAAAGTGTACGAGTGGGGTGTCTTTTTTTAACCTTCATTTAGTATGTAAGCAATATTAAATTGTTTTTAATTTCGTTGTGTCTGCTGGCACTTGCTTTGGCTTTGACTTTGGCTTTGGCTTACAGACATTTAAGTAAGCAAAAGTCAAGAACGTATTCAATTTGTTTGAGTGAATTGGCAAAAGTTTTTCGGCTTACAAAAACATAAACACTTACATATGTAATATTTGTTAGGCTTTTTGTAAAAGTTATTTGTTTGAGTATGTGTGTATGTGTGTGTGTGTGTGTGTGTGAGTGTGTTTGGAATAAAAAGAAAATGGCTGCCAGCTGTCTGCCTGGGCTAATGAATATAAAACTTGAGTTATTATCTTTTGACATTTTAATATCAGACGTGGTTACCGTGAGTTCCAATTTAAATTTGTGCGTGTGTGAGTGCCCAAACTGCCTGTTGCTTAGTTAGCAAAAAACAAAAAAGTCAACAAATACATAAACACGCCCGTATCCATTTACATACACATATGCATGCATACACACAGATACACACACTCGCACACCTGAGTGCCTTGTTATTGATTGAATTGAGCTCCCTTGGGTGTTGTTTCAGTCGTGCCTATATCTCAGCAGCTTTGGGCAACTGCTTTTTACAATATTTCATATTAGATTTAAGTTATTACATAAGCTGAGCATTATTTACATAAGTACTGCATGTTTGGTATAGACTTACCGATTTCTGCCTTAACTTTAACTTAAACTTTAATTGCATGGCTTTGGTTTTGTCTTGTCTTTTCGTTTGTTTGTTTGGTTTGGGTTTACCTTATACTGTGTGTATTGGTTTATCTTCAGTACAAATTATCTGATTTCTGTTTTCTTTTTTGTGTAAATATCACCAACAATGCTGCACACACGCACACATAGTACATCTCTTCACACCATACACAGCACACACATCAAGCGCGCTCTAGAAAACTGAACACAACAGTGCCCCCAATCTCTTTGTAACTTTAGTTTTGTTCTTTTTTTTTAATTGCATTTTTATATCTTTTTTATAAGCTTAATTATATTGTTAAAACTTTAC
The DNA here is from genome assembly GCA_035046065.1 of Chymomyza procnemis. NCBI lineage: Eukaryota > Metazoa > Arthropoda > Insecta > Diptera > Drosophilidae > Chymomyza > Chymomyza procnemis. The sequence continues at coordinate 40,149,902 of JAWNOJ010000026.1, forward strand.
TTTATTGCTTTAAACAGGAGGTTGTGCTGCCCAAGAATCAAGGCTCGCTCGGTTTCAGCATTATTGGTGGCACGGATCACTCGTGTGTGCCATTTGGCACACGTGAACCGGGTATATTCATTTCACATGTAAGTATAATTGCATTAAAATTGTGCAAACCAAAAAAGAAAAACACTTTTCCAATGAAAACACTTCGAACAACACCGCCCCCACTCCCCGCAGCTGCTCATTTCGTAACCCATGCAAATGTACAGTGGCGCGCGCTTGTCAATTAGTTGCAAGTGCAGTTGGTTGAAGGTTATTTGGTTGGGCGCTTCCTGTCGAAGTTGCGGTTGCCGCCACTCTATTATAAGCAATTAAGCAAGCATTCATTTGGGAATTATTTGAAGGCAGCAAATTACTTGCGATTGGCAGTGGCAGGGGCAAGGGAGCACTTTTCCTTTAAATTTTAATTTGTATAATTTTTGTGCTCAATGCTGTTTGGTTTTCTTTCTTTCTTGCTTCACGCAGATTGTGCCGGGTGGCATTGCCTCCAAATGTGGCAAGTTGCGCATGGGTGATCGCATTTTGAAGGTGAATGAGGCGGATGTTTCACGTGCAACACATCAAGAAGCCGTGCTGGAGCTGCTGAAGCCCGGTGATGAAATTAAACTGACCATACAACATGATCCACTGCCGCCTGGTTTTCAAGTAAGTAGAACGAAAGATTTTGCGAACATTTGTTGTACTCTCTTTTTCAATGTCCTTGTTAAGAGCTGGAACTTGAAAGGAATTTTCGAGTAGGTGCATAGAAATTATTTTACGCAAAAATTAGGACAGTTTTAGAACACTTTTAGGTTATACCAAGAGCTGGCATTTATTTGAAAAAAAAAAAAAACTAATTTGTGAACAATTTTTAAAATGATTACATTTTCAATTTTATTTATGCTGATAATTAATTTAAAACATTAAAATTATTAATATTTCAGAAAATGGTTGCATAAAAAAAATAAAATATATAATAAAAATAATCTGCAGTAAATATAAGCAGTAATAATAAAAAAGATCAGAGTTCATATGCAAATGTGGTAATCGGTTTCACAACCTTAAAAATATTGTGAAAAATTAAAAAAAATAATATTGATTTTTAAAAACCTATGTCAGGATCATGAGCAAGAAAATGTTCAAAACTCGTTGCGAATTTCAGGCCCTCAAGAAATTCAAACCGGATCTTCACCCATGTCTTCGTCGATACCGACATATTTATTCTCTTTGATTGCCATAATTTCTATTAAGTTGTCAACATCTATTAATTCATCGATATCTCGCAGAAAATCATGTAAAAAATATTTTTTTTTCCTTTTTTTTTTTTTTTTTTGAAACTCGTGTTAAACCAAAAAAACCTGTAAAAATATTCAAAATTTCTTCTTGTCGAACCGTGTTGTTTCAAAATCGTGTAAAAACCGTATAAATTAAGATTTTACTGTACTTGAATGTGTTCCATTATAAAAAATTATAGCAGCCAAATTTTAAATATTTGTCACATCTTTTTATTATCTTACCAAGGGCATCTAAACTTCGGTTAGCCGAATTTTCTTGCTTTTTTATTTTATTTAGTTTGCTTACTTTAGAGTCACTCGCTATATTATATATATCTTGTATGCAAATTACGCTTTTGAATCTACACCTCTATATACTTCTCTTGTCCTCTATTTATTATATATACTATTATATATTTTTCCTAAAAAAAACACAAATATATGTAATATGTAAATGCTTATAAACAACAATTCGACATGCAAAGCACATAGAAGTAGTTCATATTGCCACGGAGGTAAGCTTACACCCAACACCCAAAGAGGAAAGAAAATTCCACATTCCTTCTGCTTTTATTTTTGTTTAAATATTTATTTTCCATATAAAATTTAATAATCAAAGATCTGATTTGCATTATTTCCAAATCACTCAAATGTCTTTTTAATATTTCTTCAACTGTCATCTTTTGTTTTTTTTTGGCCATTCCATTAATTTGGCTTTAGTCCTTTGCTGTCTTGTCTTTTAGCTTCCGTTTATTGTCCGCTTCATTATTTAGCTTTCGTTTTCAACTCTCCCCTTGCCGTTGCTGGTTAGGCCTGGGAAATGCTAATATTCAAATTCTTTGTTTGTAAATCACAGGAAGTCTTATTGGCCAAGGCTGAGGGCGAACGTCTGGGCATGCACATTAAGGGCGGCCTCAATGGACAACGTGGCAATCCTTTGGATCCCTCGGATGAGGGCGTATTCGTATCCAAAATTAATTCAGTTGGTGCTGCGCGACGCGATGGCAGGCTTAAGGTAAATTATGAATCCCCAGAATTGGCAAATTTTTGCGAACAAATTGTGCGACATGACAGCGACAGTTATGGCTGTTGCTTCTGACGACTGAGTGTGTGCCTGTCTGACTGTTATCCTGACACACAATGAAGTCAACAAACCGAGACGCACACACACACACACACCTATAGACTAAAGCGCCTTAATGGCAGCTCAGGCACATGCTGCTGCTTAAAATATGTGTACTTACCTTCTCTCCCTTGCACAGGTGGGCATGCGTCTGCTTGAGGTCAACGGACACTCACTGCTGGGCGCTTCGCATCAGGATGCGGTTAATGTGCTACGTACAGCAGGCAATGAGATACATCTGGTTGTGTGCAAAGGCTACGATAAATCCAATTTAATGCATTCCATTGGCCAAGCTGGCGGCATGAGCACAGGCTTTAATTCATCCGCCTCCTGCAGTGGCGGCAGTCGTCATGGTAAGTGCAGCAGCGACGCGCCACGTGATTTTTAAAAACCCAATATAATCGCATTTAACATTGACCTTTTGGCAGGCTCACGCGCTTCCGAAACTGGCTCAGAGTTGAGCCAAAGCCAAAGCGTGTCCAGCTTGGATCATGATGAGGACGAACGTTTGCGTCAGGTAAGTTGTTTATTTTAAGCCAATTTAAAACTGCAACTCATGTGCCTTGACCTTTGCAGGACTTTGATGTGTTTGCCGCACAAAAGCCGGAGCCAACCTTGACAGCAGAACCCACCAGCCAAGTAAGTCTGGCAGCTGCTGCCGCCTTGGTGCATGGCCAGCGTTCACCAACGCCCACGGCTGCGGCGCCTGTAGGCGATTTGGCGCGCAGCCAAACACCCACCGCGACAACAGATACGGCGGCTGCACAGACCGTGGCGCTTATTCACGCAGAACAAGCACACCAACAGCAACAGCATACACAGCTGGCGCCACTTGGTCAGGAGAAGAGCACCCAGGAGAAGGTAACCGCCAATGACCTTGGCCATCCCTTTTTAAACTTGCGCGCCCTAATCATTCGTTTGATTTTTCTTTTTGTTACTTGGCCAATTAGGTGTTGGAAATTGTGCGTGCCGCTGACGCCTTTACCACCGTGCCACCAAAATCACCCTCAGAGCATCCACACGAACAGGATAAGATACAAAAGACGACAACGGTTGTTATATCGAAGCATACGCTCGATACAAATCCCACTACGCCCACAACGCCTGCGTTGCCGCAACTGACAGCGCCATTGCCTCCGGTGCCAGCAACGCCAACGGCCACCACGGCACCTGTCGAGTCAGTGGCCGCAGCAGCAGTGCCCGTGTCTGTACCTGCCGCCGCTGCCGCCGTCACATCGGCAGCCGCACAGACGCAGACCCAACAACAGCAACAGCAGGTATGTACCCAGAGTACAGCAGTGCTCCCAATCCATTACATTTTCTGTGTAACTGTACGCACGTCTTTGCTTAACTTTACTATATAAAAATGCGTTTGTACAGTAGATGCTCGTCAAAGAGAACACGCTGGGTGGGATTAGATGCATGACTTATGTAAAAGCGTTTGGAATTGGAAGAATGTGTTATTTTAGGAGAAGTAAGACGAGTGAAAAATTTAAACATGCAGAAGATAGATTATTTGAAGTGGTGAAGTTTTACAAAATCTAGGAGTTTATTATATTGTTGAGGAACTTCTGAATTTTTAATTTAAAAGTTTTTTTAAAAAAAAATATACAAAAATTACGGTCAGAACCTTTTTGAAATCGAAAATAAACATTTAAAAAATTTTAAATTAAAAGGGGAAAGAATTTTTAACTTATCACTTGCAGTCTTTCACCGAATTTTTTCGTACTAAAACTTTTTCTTTCACTCATAATAATGCGAAAATTTTAAAATATCTCTGCTATCGGAATTTCGAACTGCTATTGGGTTAATAAAACTCAAATAAATTCTAAAAATTGCAAATATATTGTTTCTTATGCGTGATTCTAAAACATATTATATTAGAATACTTTGAAATCTGATTTTATATAATGTTTTGTAACCTTTTCGATTAGAAAAATTAGAAATTAGAATATAGTATATATTTTTGTGCAGATTGTCTTAAAAACTCTGTTACTGGCAATTTTGATATTTGAGTGCAAATTAGCTGCTTAGGAACACTAATGAGAATTGTTTGGCTGTGTACAACTTTTTAGTAAGTTAGTGTTCTGGAATAAGTATCTAGAAGTCATTAAACTTTAAATTATTGAAATACTTTGTGAAACCCTGAAAATAATATCTTCAAAGATGGAAACTGATAAGAACTAAAGGAATTATGTGAACCAGAATTGAGACAAGTTTGCACTTAAAAATACTTTAAAATTGAGGAAAATTATTTTAACTATATAAAGGGTTAACACTACAAATCTCTTAAACGAGCGTCTACTGTACATTGGCTGCGATTCCTTTGTTTTTTTTTATGCTTGGTTTGAATCTCGAATTGTGTGTGTCAGTTTGTATGTGATTTGCGTGCGTGCATTATAATGTGCGTTTGTTTGTATGCATTTGATGCCAGTTGCCTTTACTTTTGATTTTGTTTGTAACTTTTAACATCCCAGCCCCCCCCAAAAAAAAAAAAAAAAAATACTGACAAACCCGAAATGCTTTTATTTTTGTTCTGTAACTTCACTAATGTCTGCTGTTTATGTGTATGCGTGATTGTTTGTTAGTGTGTATGCCAGAGTATCTGTGTATGGTGTGTCTGTGTGTGTTTTATACGTGTTTTTTTTTCACATTTTTACAATAAACATTAAACAAAGTCGATCGTTTAATACACTTACGCTCGTTCAACTCGTTAAATCACCTTACACAGAGTTCGTACGTACGCCTGCTCACATATTATATATTTTTTTTACTGTTTGTGTGTTTCTAATATTAAAATTACATAAAATACTCACACCATTTCGCCAGCAAAACTAAACATTTTCAAGCATTAAAGTTGAAAAAAAATCAAGCGACCCAAATGAAACGAGTTACACTCAAAAATATAATAATTGTTCTTGTTATGGTTGTATTTGTTGTTATTATTGTACTTGTTATTGTTGACGCTTTTGAAACATTTTTAAGTGTATCTTTTTTATTTGTTGCAAAAAAAAAAAATCATTGCCTACTTTTGAGGGCGCTATACTCTGTGCATGCTGCTGTCGCTCTTAATAACTTGGCGTGTATTTGATTTACATTTGCTTTAGTTGGAAACTGCTCTTTATATTTATGGTATATCGATATATATATATATATTTTATGCACCGTCTGGAAACTGCCAATATTCATTGATATGACAGCAGTCGATTTATTATTTATTAGAATATTGATAGCGCGCAGTAACTCCCAACTACAATGCGAACGTCTTATTGTTGTACTTGTGTTAGTAATGCATATAAAGGGTGTTTTTTTGAGAGGCTTCTACTTTCAAAGTTTAATAAGATAAACCTCGATGGCATAATGGTAGCGTACTTGCTTTTAAATGCGTAGGTTGGTGGTTCCATTCGACTCTGTAGCACAAGTGTATTAGCCGAGCACTGACATAGCTAGCAAACCGACGCTATTTACCTAGGTAAATCTCGATTAATTAAAGAAATCACTGATCGGATTCAACAATAAGCTGCAATTTTCTGTTGTCTTCGAAGAGCTATTGGTAGCGTTATCTCCATGCTACGCCTTTAGAGCAATGACCATAGTCTAGGAGAATAATTTTAGTTACCAGATAAAAGATACAAGTTATAAGTGAATAGAATGATTTTAATAAAGGCTTTTATATTTCATAGGGAAAAACGAAAACTGTCTTGTGATAACCACGTTTACATGTTATACTGTCAGTTCCATTTTAAAGTAAATTTTCAAGTAGTCAGTGGTGACCACCATTAGTAGTGATATGTTTCATTTCGTGGTACCAAATAATCCAAAGCGGTCACACCCCGGCCAATTGGTCGTTCCAGACTATGGAGTGGCTTTATTTCTTAAAATTATTGAATATTTAAAATTTTTAGAATGTGATTCTTGTTCTTAACTTATTAAACTCAACTAGAGCTTAGTTTATCGAAGTCAACAGTTGCGTTTCTAGTTTTAGTCTATACAAAGTCTATCCCAAAAAGAAAATCCAACCATTTTGGAGTATATTTTCAAGTATTTTGGCTGCCGAAAAGCGCTCACATATCGTCCATTTGGTGGATACAAACTATATTGTGGCTTTAATTCTGCGAATCATTGAATTTAATTTACCAAACTGAACTTGGGCGAACTTTATAGGCGTCAACAGTAGCGGTTCCAGGATCTTTACTACTTAAAAGTAATTCCCCCCATTTTAAAGTCAAATTTTAAGCATCTAAGCTGCCTTATATCGGTTACATATTTTCCAGTTGGTGGATCCAAACTATATAGTGGATTTAATTCTTAAAACTATTTATTTTTTAAATCCCATAAAACATAATGCTTCCGCTTAATGTAACAAACTCAACATAGCCTAACTTTCTAGGCTTCAACTGTAGCGATTCCAGTTTAAGTCTACTACTGAAAAGCAGTTTCTCCCAAGTTAGCAAAAACTGCCTTCTATCGACTCTACTCCGTATTTTTAACGCAACTCCATATCTTTCTGGCTTGTGCTAATCCAGCGATAGTTGATGGCTGCCCACACTGCGGCAGCTGCTCCTACAGTACGGAACTCCTGTGATGTGTTGGAAAAACTATACGTGATTTACGCCTTTGTTTGTCTGTTCACGTCCAGTCAAGGCTGCTCGCTTGCCAGTCCTTAATATTTTGCTTATTTTGATGAATACAGTGAGCCCAGTGTGAGACCCCAAGCATGCAGACCGATTTGGCATTCTTTTAATTCCGCACAGCATTTTTTACAGCTGCTCAATAGCGAAAGTTAACCCAGAGATGATCGAAGCATCCCCACTTTGTGTAATATCCCACAATAACGGCACAAACTCAGTCGAGGCAACTCGCATACAATAGCTAGATAGGATTCATTTTCCAAAAATGCTATGGCCATAAGGGTTTTATCTATACTTTCCGTATCGTACACTTGATATTGCGAATTGTGCGAATCTTGAGAAGTATTAATTAAGTTTCAACCTATTCTTTGCTATTTTTAAGCTTACATGATGCATCGAAAGTAGTTGTCACAAAAAAATGCTATTCCCAAGTTTTTTGCTTTTCGAATCTGGAAAATAAGAACAGGAGGATAGCAGGTTTTGCTGTACATAATATACGACGCTTAAATTTAATTTTACAAAATATCAATTTCAATTTAATATTATAAAAATTTTTTTGCGCGCTAAATTAATCCAAGATTTTATTGTTAGAACCCAACGCATTTAATGGTATTTACATTTGTTGGAAGTGACAACTGATTTTGAGGGCTATGGAACGTTTAAATATTTATTATTTGAAAATTGTGAATGCCTAAAAAAACACCCTTTATATGTTGCATTTGTTATTGTTACTTATATTATTGTTGTTATTGTCGTTGTTGCTATTGCTTGCCTTAAAGCCTGCCGCATTTGAATTTGAATTGAAAGCCAGTTACAAGTTTATATATTGTGCTTTAGATATATATATATATATATATTATATATATACCTTTAGCTGGCCTCTTTCTCTCTTATTCGTATTATAAATGTAAATGTAAATAATTCAAAAACTGCAGAAAGGAATTTCCATTAAAATGTCTCTTATCTTCTTCTCGTTCTTGGGTTTTTTCTCTTATTTTCTTACTTTTTATGCTGCGCCATTGTACACTCGCTGTTTTTTTCACTTAAACTTATTGTTTTTGTATCATTTTCAATCTCGGCCATTTTGTTTTTACTTTTACAATTTTTTGCGCTTGGTTTTTTCTGTTTTTTTTTTTTCTTTTTTGTTTTTGTGATTTCATTGCAGCGCACTGCTGAGCAGCGTATTGCTTAACAAGCGGATGTTTATAACTATAAGACTGAATATTTAGTTTAATACACAAAAATTCGACTACAGGCGGGCATATTGCATTATGTATAAGTTCCCGAAAACAAAAAACAAAAACAACACGAAAGCAGGCAAATTATATAAACTTAAATTTATGCCAAAAGCGAGCCAAAAATTTGCTCACAGAAAAACAAAACTAGCAAAAGTTGTCAAATCAAAAGCAAAAACTAAGCGCAGTAAAACGGTTTCAAACGTCTCTGTCTCTGGTCTTGAATAAAAAGTGTGTCTCTCTTAAAAAAAAAAAAAACAAAAAAATTGTAGAAAATATCAATCAAAATTTACATACACTTACACACGCATATACACTCAACTCAACTTACGAAATCCCTCCTGTTATTCAATAAAAAGCAGTATTACCTATAAAAAAAAAAACTAAAAACTATTGTTAGTTCTAGACGTCTATTTAGCATTTATGTGCGTGCCCCCAGGCCGCCATTTTGCGGCTATATATACTTATTTATATATATATACACTCACACACACATACAATATATTGTACATATATATAGAGTTGGTCTTTCTATGTTTCTATATGGCAGTTATACACCCAAAAAAAAAAAAAACCAACACACAGACACCAACAGCTGTATCTGTATGTGCCACACAACTATAACTACAACTACCACTACTATTACATTTATGTACTACCAACTATTGTATATGTGTATAGTCACTATTACTATATGTGTAAACTATATATGTGTGCGTCGTTAGCATACAAAAGCAAAGGTCCAAAAATATGCAACTGAATAATACTCGTAAAAAAGCAAAATATACTTACAAAAAAAAATGAACAAAAATATTGTCAAAACTCTTCACAAAGCGTATACTTAATATGTTATAAAAGTAAAACTAAAACTGTTAAGTAGTTAAATTAAATTAATTGGAAATGAATGTTACGTTACATACAAACAAAAAAAAAAAACAACTTAACATAGTTTCAGTTGATTTTCGTTAATGATCATAGTTAACTTTATATGCCTATAATTATAGTAAAATTTGGTGAAGATCGTACATTTTTTATGTCAATAAATGAAATCTTAATGTTTTTGTCGTAAAACATCAACAGTAAATTGATATTCGTAAATTGTTGGGAGCGTGTCCGGTAGGAAATTGAAAATATTTTGCTTGACAATTTCTTTATTTTATTTGAAAAAAATTTGCGCTCGTATTAAATACTAAACTTAATATTAGCTTAACTAGCTACGGCCTTCGACGCATGAATCCTGCAATTTTGCTGCATTTTGTTGCTTTTTTCAAATTTGGAATCTGATTTGAAGTCTGTATGTTGTTTTTAACAGTTCAGCTGGGCGCTAGGATCCAAAAAGCAGTGCACAAGCTACTAGGGCATGAGACTCGTAACTTGTGTTTGATTATGTTTTGAAATTTGTTGGTTTTTAATAAAAAAGTTGAACAGTTCGAATGGGGATTGAGATTCGCAAAAGAGTGCTCTAGTGTTGTGCAATTAGGTAGGACTTTTTAAAGACGATCCACTCTAAGCCTTTAATAAAGGTTGTATTCTGATTGTAGTTTTGGCAGTTTAGATGGGCACTGCTATCCGCAAAAGATACACAAGTCAGCTGTTTTTTAAACAAATCTGAATTCTGTTGTTTTAAAAGTTAAGCAGTTAAGTTATCCGCAAAAGATACACAAGTCAGTTTTTTAAACAAATCTGAATTCTGTTGTTTTAAAAGTTAAGAAGGGTATTCGAATATAAGTGCTCAAGTGCTCTGCAAAAATATGCAGGACTCTAAACTCACCGCAAGGATGTCTTCACATAATGGGCAGAGGGGGCTTATGTGATGTTGGCAATAATGTAGCTGATGTCAAAGACGACTTTTTGCAGAATCATAATTCCATCACTTAACCTCTTCAAATAAATATTTTAGGCGCAAACTTGGTTATTCGATTTTGGGGTTGTAAGAAATAAATTTAGAGAACGCAGGGTTTTTAGAAGCCGGTTATATTTAGATTTTTCTAGTCTGCTCATTAAAGCTTAACTAGGCAGTCACATAAAATATAATTGGTGGTTTCTGTGTCTTCGAAACTGAGTCTACACACTAAAATATCCAATAGGGCCAACACATTGAGGTACTCAGTAGTATTTTAGCCCAAAAAAAAAAAATAAAATAATAGTAATTTGAAAACTCAAATTCGAAAAGATACCATCTGAACTCAAGAAATTTTTACAAATGTATTCGATCGCAAAACAAAAAAATTACTCTATCAAACCAACAACTAAAGTTTACAATTCTAAAAATAAAGTATATGCTTTTAAGTGTCGTCTAGTTTTTTATTTTGGTTATCTTTTTGAAATCTCTGCAGATGCGCCTAGTTATAACTGCGTCTTTTTTGATTGTTCATTAAAAACGCTCACGCTAATATAAGACTATTTGCTGCTTTTATCCTTAGTCTTTTGGAATTGTCAAGTTTATCGCTAATATTTGTTGTTGATTCTTTTTACTGATCATCGCTTATCAGTCTTGAAGGTATTTTGAAAATAGTTTTTTCTTTAGTTATGCAAATATTATTTTAAACTTTAATTTGCAAGTTTAGTATTCTCTATTTTCATTCAAACTAAGCTTATTCATTTAACGCGTTTTCTGTGACGTGTCAACTCTCTCGAAACTTTGTCTTTGTCTCTGTAACGTGTCGTCCATTAAAACCATCAAGCCAATTGGAACGAGCATCTCGTCAACATCATGATCATCACAAAGCAATACTACAAACTACTACTGGTAATTGGCTAAAAGCGCTTAAGTGAAGTCCTTGCACTTGGAAAGTGTCAGCAAAGACACCCAAGTGCAAAAAATTAAAATAACAATATATTTTTTTGATCGAGCACTACGCAACCATGTCATAATCCAAGCACAATGTCGACCATTTCCACACAGCCACCAACTTAACGTCGCACACACCCACACCCACACACACACACTCAGTTCATACTGCAATTTGTGTTTATTTTTGTGTGTGACAAAGCACCCATCCAGCAAATATCTCAAACAGAAATAAACTAAATGAAACCCAAAATCTATTAGCAACGCTCAACACAGACGCCCGATCGAGTGGCTCCAAATGCACGCTATTCCTATCAGCAAATGTTGGAGAATCAAGATCAAGAGCTCGAGCAGCGCAAGAGCAAGCCCAAGAAAGCCGAGCCAGTCTATATTATAGATGATGAGGACGATGATGATGAGGATGATGAGCACGTAGCGCATTTGGACGAAGTAGATGAGTTGGATGAAGACGAAGATGACTCGCCACAACATGAAGCCTCACCACCCTTTGATATAAATTCACCGCCTTCCTATGCTGATACAGATTCAGATGATCGACCACGCTGTGCTGCAGGACGCTACACTAGCGACTCTGAGAGCGACTACCGCCCCTATAAGCCACGTTCTGGACGCAGCACGCCAGAGCATGGTACCTATAGTGGACATCATCGCAAGTCTGTTAGCTTTGACTTGAGCGGAGATGAACGTTCCAAATCTGATTATGAACGTTCACGCACGCCGGATGGCTATAGTCGCGCATATGATTCGGAGCAGGAGACACGTGGTAGCAGTCGTACGCGCATGACGCGCAAGGGCATATTGCGTGCCACAAGTCCTTCTTCCTCTACTACCTCCTCGTTAGATCGTTACCAACAAAGACCCGAAAAGCTTATGCCTATTGTACCGACAGTAGCGCGCATAAAAGAGGTGGAATCGCCTAAGGTGCAGCGTGTGTCACGTGCTACCTCACCAGATAGACCTGAACGACGCGGTAGTGGCGGATATCGTAGTCCACCGCCGCCCATTGAGACTATCTCGGTAAGCTCCGAAATTGAGCGCGATAATCCCTTCCGTGGCGCACAGGATGATGAATATACAGAGATGGCCAGAGCCATATCTAAGTCACCGCGTTCACCACGTTCGCCACGCGAAAATTTTTTCTTTGGTGCCTCCAAGTCCAACGAAGATTTGCTAGAACAATCGCATTCCAGTGGTCGCAGCACACCCAGCACTGTCATATCAAAGTCTACGGAGAATTTAACAGGAACGCGTCCAAAAGTGCCACCACCAACGTTGCCCAAGCCCACGCTTAAGAAGGCAGATCTTGTGCGTAATGTTGCCTTGGAAACCTTCCAAAACAGCGATGTGGGCCATGGTGATTTTGCCGTTTTCGAACACGATGTCAATACTAATACCATACACCAAGTGCCGCCAAATAGCAAACTACCCATACGCCTGTCGGGTAAACCTACGCGTCCGCGCGAGAGTCCACCGCCACCACCTGTCAACTATGCCACCTTACCGCCCAAATCCCCCACGCCCGTAGCCACACTTGTCGAAGAGGTGTATTTGGAGGCACTGCCACCCTCACAGAGTCGTCCCTATGATTTTGTGCACGAGAATTCGCCGGACAATGTGTTGGTAACACCGCAGGAGCATCGTGACATACTGCTGCGTGAGAACGAGCTGCGCAATCAACTTAGACGCGCTCAGACGCCAGAGCCTGGCGTACCCTATGAACCAGCACCACCCATACCCATTGTGGGCAACAAATATGCGGTAAACCCTTTCCTAGATAGTTACGATGATAACATAGACAGTCTGCCCTTACCACCACCACCACCGCCTCTACACACACTGCCTGTCGCTATCGATACCAATACCGACACCAATATCCCAATCATACAGCACTCACGTCATTTGCATGAGCTTACGGGCTACTCAACACAACTAACCGCTGACGCCACTAACGCATCAACGTCTTCTTCTACTCCTAACCACATGCCTAACATGCCGCCACAGTCGCCGCGTTTGATGGATGCAAAGAGCGCCCAGCAGCAGCTGTTGGTCGGTGGCCAATCCACGGCACTCTCACCCACACAAATCTTTCCCACGGCCCAAATATTGCCCGTACAGTACGCCAGTCTGCCACAACCGCAGCAACCCAACACGCTTACCCTTAGTAATAACCCCAACTACCAGACAGCCCAAACCACAGCCACACCTCCAACAATTTTTAATTTGGGCAGCTATGTACTATTGCCCCAAACCCAATACACACCCAGCGGTGCCACCGACCAGAGCAACGTTTCCTCCACGGCTTCGGCTGTGCTGCTTACCAGCGCGGGACCAGTCTATCTGCAGTCAACGGCTACCCAATTACCGGTGAGTGAATCAAGCGTCGCCAAGCCTGCAGCATTGACGTCATCTGTGTCTATGTCTACAACGTCGTCGTCATCGTCGTCATCGTCGTCGACGACGTCGCTGCCAAAAACCACCAACACAGTTACATCCCCCAGCCCATCGTATGCCGCAATGAAATTTCCTACGTTCTCGGAAATTGTGGTCAGCCCCGACTCAAATAGCAATTACCAAAACATGACCACCACGCGCATCATCAGCAGCAACCGTGGCAGTGCACAGCATGCCAGCCATTTGCTAACCGTATCAAATTCCTCGCTGGGCACCTCTTCCTCCTTTTCCATAGACTCGTCTAACTCGTCACTGCAACGCAATGAGGCACAGACAGCAACAGCTGTTGCCAGCAATAGCAGTTACTATGAAACAGCCGAAGAGATTTATTCGACCATCGAAGAAGAAGCCATCTACAGTAATACAGCATTCTTTGATTCGCGACGTAGCAGCGATACCTCCTTGTCCTGTCGTGCATCCAAATCGCCAACACCACCGCCCTTGCCACCCAAACGTCCGCTTAAGCCGAGCAAATTGCGCACTGCGCCTGCTCCGCCCATAGCCAACAAACCCTTTGGCTTGCGTAGTGCCTTCAAGTTGCGTTCACAGTCGCAACCGCAATTGGAGGTATCAGCTCGTACACCTGGTACGCCAAGCACGCCCACAACGCCCACCGGCAAGGAGACGACCGTCTAGCACGCTGGCATGTTCTGAATTATAATTAACTATGCCTTGTTTACACTGCTTTTTATATTTGCCACAATTGTCGAGTAGTTTACAGAATGTTCCAACTGATTTTTGGGTGGGTCGTTTTCTTAATGTTTTTGGATGGATTTAAAGAGCAGAAGGGTTTGGACGGAGGTTTCATAGTGAGCCTCTCTGGTATTACTAAGGTATTGCACATAATTTTGTAGTTTGTGAGTAAGTGCTAACCTTATTCAACGTAGTCTGGATCAACTTACTTTTCGATACCACTTGTATATCTACCTCTTATAATTTATATTCCTTCTTTAATGGATGTTTTTAAACCTACATTCAAAATTTAGTGCTTTAATTGCGGAGTTTTTCTAGGAAATGGATCAAGCTATTGCAATCACACCGATAAAATCTATTATTATTACTAGTCGGTATGACTTATTCAGTTATTCTTATGTTGCTCATAAAGTATCGAAAGTATAATAGTTTCGTAAAGACAAATTACCAGTTGTTATGAGTTAATCAGTTATTCTAATATTGCCCACAAAGTATCAAAAGTATCGTCGCATCGAACAGACAAATTACCAGATGTTATGAGTTATTCAGTTTTTCTATTATTGTCCATAAAATATCGGAAATATTGTTCATAAGTTTTCTGCTTACACAGCAGCAGCTTGCAATCCCAATGGGATACAGCATTTCGACCACTCCCACAATGTAGACCTCCAGTATTTTAAAATATTTTTTTGCAATATCAATCGGATGCAGCTTTTCGACCACTTCCATAACGCAGAAGTCTAGTATTAATATCTCCTGATTATATCCATCAGCTTACAAGTACCATGTGGCCACGAACGAACGACTATTTTAAAGTGTTTGCCGCAATCTAAAGCATTTTTTCAATAATTCTATTTCTAACTTACTTAAGTATTGATAAGGATTACCCAAAAGCAGCTTCTGTTACCGATACTTTCGAAACTTCTGTAATCAAGTTATGCTCTTCTGTAAAGTTTTAAAGTAAGTTTAAGCCAAGTTCCATTTTTTAAGCAACTGTCTAGACAATGAGAAAACGTGTCATCTTTAAATTTGGTTGCAACATGTTGCAAGCTGCCAGCATTTGTTTGCAACTTAAGTAGAGTTAGCAGGGCTGCAATTGTTGTCTGTCTTCCAGCCGTTTCTAGGTCAAGTTGGCGGCGCTTTTAATAGCTTTTAAGCTGACCGCATTAACCTGCGCCTGGTAACGGCCTTTTAAATACCTGGCTGCCTCAAAACCCTGCCCAAAACCACATTCACGCCCTGCACCTTCAACTTTGTAGCTGTTTAGTGTTGCTTCTACTGCTACACGCCACTTGCTGCTCATACATTTTAATTAAAGTCTAATACTTTTTAGCCATCAATTAAAGCCTTACTGCTTTTTGCGCTCGGCACCTTTGCCTACTTTGCACTCTCTTTGGTTTGCTTTCCTTTTGCCGGAATTTTCAATATTTTCATTTAAGTTGCAAGCTGCAATTTTGTTGGCCATTTAAATTGATTGATTGACTTGGCTGCCGCACCCCCACAATTTTTTTCTTTTGCTAATTAGACGCGACTTTTGTGTTGACTTTGCTGCTAGTCCTAGTTGCAACAGCTACGCTGCGCCAGAGTTGGCTGGCCCTGCTGCCACTTTGTTATTTAGCTTACCTGCCATTATTTTACCAACTTTAATTTGACGTTGATTGAAACATTTGGCTGCACTTGGCCATTGGATGTGGCCCGTTGCACCCACACACACCCACATACATACATACATACATACACCCAAAAGCCATTAATTTTCTAGCAAGCGAAAAAAAAAGAAATAGTAAAAGAAACATTCGACGAAAAACGCAACGAATAAAAACGTAACGAAAGAACGAAAAAAATAAAATAGAAGAAAAATTCCAACATTTCTACGTACAATACAATTTGTAAAGTTAAGTTCAATTTAATGCTAATTTATTTAACTAACAAGCGATAAAAAAAATACAATACAATACAATTCCAAAAATTTATTGCATACCTCTTAAGGCAAATAAATAATGTAAACCTTTTGAACGTTTGCAATCTTTCATTTTGTCGTTGTCCTTAAGGATTATATATGTTTAGTATCTGTATGTTAAGGAAGTTCGACAATTTGTCGTATTAGCGCGAGCTTACTTTTCGTCTTAGATGGGTTACTTTTAAAGGTTGATATGATAAGTTTTTAATCATCTGTACTTTCTTGCATTCCAAAATAGTTGATATGTAGCTTTCTGCGCTGCAAGTATTTCCACTCATCTATGTTGGTTGTTGCAAGATTCTGCCTAAAATTCCCATTCAGTATGCGCATCAATTTGGAATTCTCTTTTAGTTCCAAATCCATAAGAGTTAACAGTTGCTTCCCGCATAGCAAAGATCTCTAATATATACATTTTTGATTAAGATAGATGCCAAAGCTACCCGAGATGCTTCTTCCCAGAAGATGGGCTTAAATTATGAAGTAGATATTGCTGACTAAAAATACAAGAATTTCCTTTAAATCATCAGAAACAAAAATGATATCTAAACTTTTTGAAAATTAATTTCAACAGCTACAATCCTATACAACTTATACAAGGAAATCCGATCCAAAGTGTTTTTGACGAAACTCTGAATCACTTTTTGTTGGCCTTGACACAGCTTCTACTGGCACGCCTGGTTCTCTCTGTGTAAGCTCCATCGCTCTGGCCATACCATAGCATTGGCATTGGGCTCTGCACTGATTCCATATTTGACCATATAGCACTATTTATACCATAGCCAAATTTTTTTGGAGCTTTATCAGCACAACTTCAATAGCAACTTTTGCGCAACTGATTCACTCATGCTTGGAATATCTTATCAGTGCATATAGATGAGATTTTGTTCAGCTGAGTCAGCTACAGGTAGATATATTGTAGTTGGAAGGTATTTCCTTGACTTTTACAACACTATGTACAGCTGAAAAGGTCGAAATTAACCCATTTGTCAAGCCTATATAATTGGGATCCTCTTAGGTGGAAAAGTTATTATGGCTGAATGTAGTTGTTCACATTACGTTAAAATGAGCCACATATTTGAATGCGCTGATAAGTCTAAAACCACCGGTAGATCGTGTTGCGAGCAGCAAATGTTTGACATAGATTATACAACAAACTGTTTCGAGTCTAGACACTTGCGTATCTTTCAGTCAAAGTATTTAAGAAGAGCAAATGTATCCTATAAAAGATGGGGAAAAGAAGGAACAGAGTTAGGCATTAGAAACAAGTAACTTTTAACTATTAAGAATTAGTTCTAGTTTAAGATTTAATTTAATAACTTTCGTTACGTTTTAAGCCTATTCATAAGGCAGTATTGACAATCGCTCTTGAAGTTAAGGCTGACCTTGACATAGTTTTGCTAATCAGTGCTAGCCTCTATAGTGTCATATAGCGTTCGACCCTAAGGCGCTAAGAACTGCACTAATGCCGCCACTTTACGCTGTAAACATATTTATATGGCCCCCCCCCTCTTTGTTTTCAATTGAAATTCTCTGCAGCTCTCTTTAACGCTCTCCCAAACCAATTATCTTATCAGTGCTTTACACTTTAATTGCTGGCGATAGACGAGCTGTTTGTTGACTCAAAGCTTTGTTATCTTTCCCTACTTATCTTTGCCTCAATGCTTGCAAAATAATGCCCGCAAAGCTCTAGGGCTGACTACAATCAATCGCAACATCCCACTCTCTCTCTCTCTTCCTAACTCTCTTGCTATTTATGCTATTAACCATGTAAAGCGCCCCCTGGCGTACATACCAATGCTATATGCTGGCGTTAGCCAACACTAACTCCATAACAAACTGCGCTACTAACACTCATTGCATGGCTGGCTGACTGAATTATTCAATGGCTTATTGGCTTTTAATGTGCAGCAGCAGCAGCAGCGCTGAAGAGCGAGCTGTACTTGCAACATGGCAACATTTTCAACACTTTCATGGCTCAATAAATTTCTATTAGATGCAGTTCTAGACAAGACGTTGCCAGGATACTGCGACTGTGCTGAACTGAGTTGGTGTAGCCACTGAGTAGTAGGTTGGTTGCCTCAGTCAGCTACTGTTACGTATTGACTTTAATTGAAAATCGAAAAATCTGATACGAAATTAATTTCTTTTGCTAAAAACAACAAACACACTCCCACACACACATAGTCAGTTGCTTGTAGTTGCTGTTAACTTGGCTAACTGCAGAGTTGCCAGCTTTGAAGCTGATATTGTTGCTGTTGCTTTTGGTGTTGGCTTTCCTCTATGCACTTGTCGGTTGCTTGCTTTATTTATGAGTTTGGCCTCTTGCTGGTGTGTGTGTGTGGGTGAGTGTGCTTTGTGCTTGCTTCTGCTGCTGTCTTTGTAGCTCTATGTCTCTGTGTGTGTGTTTGTATGCGTGTATGTGTATTGTCTGTGCAACCCTAGAGATAAAGGATAAGGTTGCAATTTGTGCAGTTTAACGCTGGCTTTTGCTTTGGCACGGTCATGCGCTTGCCATTTAATGACATTGTCGTCGGCTACGGCTATGTCCTGCGTTTTGAAGGCGGCCGTTCACCACCCCCCCACTGACTGCAGCCTAAAATGTTGTGTGCAGCCGTACATAGAGATTGTCTGAAAAGCATAAAACCGACAGTACATGACTTTGGGTGATAAATGGCCCGGTCGTTCAACTACGCCCAAACCCTATGCCTTGAAATTGTAATTTGCACCCATTCAATGCCGCAACCCCACACAAACCCATGACGCATGACTACTCACCCACTCAACAAACAGTGTTGTTGTGCAGCCATTGTAAATTATATGGTTCTGGCTCTCTTGGTCTGGCCAAAACACAATATTTGTTGGTCACTTTATGATTGAAGCGGCTTATACTGCCTGCCGGCTGGATGGCTGGCTTGTTGGCCACATAGCTGCTTTTTAATAAACTTGTGTAGTGCCATCAATTTTCTTTATGGTCGGTTGGATTTTTAGCTTTGACTTTGGAAAATTGCAGTTTTTCCAGTCGTTTAAT
Organism: Chymomyza procnemis; assembly: GCA_035046065.1. Classification (NCBI taxonomy): domain Eukaryota; kingdom Metazoa; phylum Arthropoda; class Insecta; order Diptera; family Drosophilidae; genus Chymomyza; species Chymomyza procnemis. The sequence goes on from JAWNOJ010000026.1 coordinate 40,169,133, forward strand.
TGAAAATAGCCCAGCTCTCGCACTGGTAGCCATTAACTAACTGAAACATTTCTCTCTTTATTTTTTCAACATGTTTTTTGAAAGCCATCATCGATTTTTTCTATGTTTTTGTCTGTTTTGTGTTTTTTTTTGTTAACTGGTTTTTAACATTTTACAGCCAACAACAAGCGTGCGTGAGGAGTGCTCAAATACTAACACAAAAGTGCCTAAATCGGTATCCGATAAAAAACGCTTCTTTGAATCTGCCATGGAGGACCAACACAAGCCCACACAAAAGACAGGTAAGTGTGTGTTGTAGGTGGGGCTGCTCCTTGTCAGCTGCTGCTGCTCTCTATATACTCAATATTGACCTCAACTTGACTTGCATAAACTTTGTTTAAAGACGCTAATCAAACCACTTGTAAGTGGTTTGCCATGGCGTGCAAACTGCAACTTTGACATGATCCTGCTGGGTTTGGGGCCAAGCTCAATAACATTGACTTGCTTGCTCAGTGGCCTGTATAATTGGAAAAAAAGGGGGCGTGCAAAGTTTTTGTGGCTAGCCCAGCGACATATTGATGGTGGGCGGGTGGCCCATTTGCATGCTAAAAGCTGTGCTGGCCAAGAACGTGTTGGTGTTTGCCAAGTGCCAAAAGAAAATGCAGCCAGTTAAATAGATCAAAATTTATGCATGCTATATCTCAATTTGTGACCTTCACTCTTGGTACATGACTGACCTTGGACTTTTGAATATTTATCTGCTTATTGAGAGGAAGTGTCAGCAATAATTTATTGCTCATAACTAGTCATGTTTATTTAGTAAATAAATTGAACGTGTGATGCTTGAGGTATGAGTTGATGATGGATGTTCAAGTTTAGCTTGGAAAGTGAAGACAGTTGGGCAGTGTTCAAAGCAAGTTGAGCAAACTCTCTTGGAAAGCCTAAAAATATTTTCGTTAATCAGTTTCTCTTTAAAATAAAATGAAACCAAACCCAAAAAAATAGTTTTTCTTTTAAAAAGTTTATGCAACAATTTTTTTTTTTAAATTTATCAAAAAAAATTTTTTTTAACTTTTATTAAAATTTTTTTATTGTTATTTAAAAAATTTTTATTTAATTTTTATCTAAAGTTTTTTCTTTTTAATTTGTATCTAAATTTTTTTTAACTTTTATCTAAAATTATTTCTTTTTAATTTTCATTTAAAATTTTTTCTTTTTAATTTTTATTTAAAATCTTTAAATTTTTGTTTAAAATTTTTTTAATTGTTTTTTTTTTAAATATAATTTTTTTTAAATTTATATTTAAAATTTTTTTTTTTTAATTTTTACTTTTTAATTTTTATTTAAAATTTTTTCTTTTTAATTGTTTTTTGTCATTTATTTTACAAAAAGATTTTAAAGCAAAATGCCGGTTACTTTAAAAAAATTCAAAAATATTTTCTTATATATTTTACAATATTCATTTGTTTACTAAATATTTTTATTAAATTTATTTATATTTAAACTGGTCTTTTTAAAAATCTACGTTCTTTATTAAGCTATACATTTGTCTAATTAAATCATTAAAAATATTTAGAAAATAATTCATGACTATTCATATTGGTCTCCTTTAAATTGTCTGCTAATTTATTGTTAAATTGCAATTTTTAAATTAAAATAAGTATCATTCTTCAAAGTAAAAATAACCAAAAGTGTCTTCCGAGAAAGGATTTTTTCGAAATCAGTTTAATTATAAAATTAAAATAAATATCATTCTACAAATTAGAAAAAAAAAGATTCAAACCGGGAAACCCGGTATATTCATACCTTTCTTCCAAAATTTTTTTTTTATTTGAAAAATCACTTTGATTTTGAAATTAAAATTAGTAGCATTCCAAAAATAAAAAAAAAAATTTCAAAACTGTTTCCATAAAAAGTTTTTTTTTGTATATTTGACTATTTTTTTATGTAAATATTTGTTTTATAAAAATATTAAAAATCAAAAATTGTCGGTTACTTAAAATAAATTATTCATTTATTTATTTCTTATATATTCATTTTATTTTTTAATTTATGTAGCAAAAATTAAAAAAATATATATTAGTCTTTTCAAAATATCGAATCAAATTAAAGCAATTAAACAAAATTTTTTCTTTTTTAAAGTTTATATTTTTGTTAAAATTTTCTTTTATTTCCAAAAATATTGTGAGAATAATGATGGTTCATTTAAATAAATTATTTAAGTGAAGTCCAAAATATTTATTTTATTTATTTTTATTTACATTTATTTAATTATTATATTTATAAAATTTATTGACAAAATATAAAAAAACAAAATCATGTCTATTCATATTAAATTATCTGTCAATTTTTTGATAAATTGCGAATTTCCTTTACTTTAAAGTTGCCAATACAAATGCATACAAAAATATCGTTGTCCTTAACAAGTTTTATTTTGTATTCCTTATTTTTTTTTATTATGCTCTAGATAAAGTTTTTTCATTCCTGTCAAAGGATGAAGTCGAAAAGTTGAAACAGGAAGAGGAAAAGAAAATTGCAACGCTACGTCGTGATAAGAAATCCAGATTAGTGGATGCAGCCAATGACAACACTGACAAGGACGACGACGATGATGATGCTGACAATGTCGATAAGCAGCAACAGAAGGCAACAGCTGCTGCCGCAGACAACGTTGACGATAACGAAGATGATAATAATGCATATGACGATAACGATGATGCCGTCGATAATGTGATGTTGCATAGCGCCGCCGTCTTGGCCGACTCAGATGATGCGGAGGACATAAGGTAAGTGGCAATTATTGCGCTGTTGTCTTCTGGTTTTGGAGCATTATTATTATTATTATTATTATGTTTATGTTTATTGGTGCTTGCGTTTTTAGCGCTTTTTGTGTTTAAATTAAAATGCACACACACACGCACACCACACACACCGCCCACACAACAACTACTAGAGTTTTTTCCACAAATAATCAATACAAACGCACTTTACAACACTGTCGCTCACTTATATATCTATATCCACATACAATTGTTAACATGGTGTTTGTGCATATTGCTTAACTTGTTTATGTTTATCTTATTATTATTTTTTTAAGAGAACATTTTTTCTAGCTGCATTTTGGTTTGGTTTTTGGTGCAGGTGCAAAATGTTTTGCTTTCAATTCTTTGCTGCTTTTAGTTTAGAAGAATTACAAACATATCTACACCCACGCACACACGCTTGTAACTTTTACAACCACAGACACACATATACACTTACATAGCATAAATATTTTTATTCCCCCCGTCCTGCCACTGATAGGCAACTTACCACGGAGTTGCTCATCATCATTGAAACTTAGTTTATTATTAAATATTGCTAAGCGGCCTTTTATAGTAAGTATATCACTTCAATGAACACTACTCTAACATTTTAATAATATTTTAATAAAAAATATAAACATAGTATACAGGGTCCAACCACTAAGCGTGTCTGAACTTTTTATCCAAAAAGCTGAAAGAACTAAGTTTACATAAAGAAACTTTTCGATATTGAAGATAGATATTATTAATAATTTTACTTCTGTAGTTGGTTAGTAGCCGATATATAGAGCATAAGTACAGGCAACTAGAGTTTAAAGTCAAATCAGCACAGCCGTCAAATGTCGATATTTAATAATTACCTAAAATTTTTCATTTTAATTCTCATATCCTTGACTGCAGACTATGATTTACTTGGCAGTCTCAACAACAGGAAAAAGTGTAGCTGTTCTGTTCTTTTATTTTATTATTTATTTGCAATATTTCAACGTTTAATTTTTTATTGTTTTAAGAGAAAAAATAAAATTCTGCACATAAATCGATTTTGAATCCATTACTGATTCTACTTAAAAATTTTATATTCTTCCATACATCAAACCGTTTTCGAGGCATGTTGTAGATATGTTTTTCGAACTACTTGTTACTGCAAAACGACTTCAAAAGATAATGGCTCTACCGCCATTTTTAGTTCATATTAAGGTATCAATTGTTACAAAAGTCTATTTTTACGCTACAGAACATTCTTCAATAAATCTATATTTCGTAAAATGTTTAATTTTTGTTAAAAATATGGTTCAAAAACGAAAGAAAGTATTTCTTCTGGTCATAAGTCTACGTTATCTAAACAATTTCAAGATTATTAAGCTAATTGCGGCAGCATTTTGTAGTTGCTAATTTAATTTGTTGATAGATACGAAATATTGCAAGATAATAGGTCTTAAATTTGCATTTTTTAAAAAGTAACCCTTGACTTAAAACATTTTGAAAATATTTTGAAGTTTTTCAAGCTTATTTAGCACTTCTTGCAGCATCTACCTTTTCTCATGCGAATTTTTCTTTCTTCAAGAGCTAATTTTCAGATTAAAACGCCTACGGTCATAACTCTTTCAATAAACTCTAAGGTGCAATAAATCGTATTTGGTTTCAACGAAAACTTTTTCTCAAATTATACTCTTATTTGGCGCCTGTAAAAGATTGCAATTAAAAGAGAGTAAACAGTGATGAAAGTTCAGACATAGCTATTGATAGACCCTGTATAGCTAACACGTTCAACTAGATATATGTACATAAAAGTAAGCCCTAAGCTGTTTAAGTTTACTTAGCACTTAAGTCTTGTCTGCGCCATAAATCGGCATATGAAAGTTTAGATGCCTTTCAGGCGTTATGTTTCTTCAATGCCTTGTTATTACTGCCCCCCCATATAAGTTCTTCTGTTTCTTAACTGTTTTTTTTTTGCCCATTTCTTCTTCTTTTTTTGTATAATTTATTATTGGCTCTTTCTCTCTGGCAAACAACTTTAATATGCACTCTTTATGCATTAACTTCGTGAGCTCACGTTTATTTGGCTATAAATATTGAGCGTGTGTTTTTCTTTTTTGTATATTTCGAGTGTGCTGCCCAAGTTAAGGGAATCATCGACATAAAAATTTAAATATTTTAGCGATTCGTTACTTAATTATGCTCCGGCTGCCTGCCCGGCCTACCTGCCTGGCTCACTACCCCAGCGCGCATGTTGGTTGGATGCTGTCAGCCTTGGGGCTGCTTATTAGCATCCTGCATTTTGTCTGCTTCATGACCAGCGCTGGCTGGCTCGTTGACTGGCGCACTTGAATTCCCCAGGGCACAATGCCAGCTGTTTTTACAATTGGATAACTTCATTTGAGCATTTCACAAAAAAAAAAAAAAAAAAGTCGTTTTGCTTTGTAGGCGGCGCGGAGTTGCTTTCATTCACGTAGGCCATTTAAAACCGCAGCGGGCATCGATGCGCGCAGAAACAGATATATATATAGCTATGAGTATATGCATAATTTAGCAAGTCTAGAGGCATAGATATTTATTTTTGGATTATTTTGCGCATTTTTGGCCAAGCAGCATTGACTTGATTTTAGACAAACAAACTGAAAAGAAATTCCTTACCTAGCTTGGATTGGGTCATGCGTGACTCACGAATGGCACAAATTGATTTTAAAAACAAAACCTCTGTTCAACAAATCGATAGTGATTAAGTTAAGCTCAGCATATACGCCAAAATGGGTCTTTAAGAGCCATTGGGGGTCTCGTTTGCATTTTAAAATGGCGTCATGCACTTTTAGCCATTTTGCCTAATCGATTATATAATCACACTTGACTCACGACGAACGGCAAAGTGCTTCGTTTTAAGGAAATACATCGTTTAACAAAACGTTTGCATAACAAAAAAAAAAAAAACTTAAATTGTCAACAAACGAGTTGTTAATCTCTATTTTAGTTTTTAGTTTAACCTGACCTCAAAAGGTGAATCAGACAATCGTGACGTCGTCCCAAGCACGACTATTCAATGTTTTTTGCATGCAAATTTTGAGATTAATTGATTTATAAAACAAAACTTTGCTGTTGCCAAAATTAGAAACTACTTTGGAACGACTTATAATTGATTTTATGTATTAATTGCTAGAACATTAGACTTTAAGATCTCATTAAGCAGTCTATCAACATCGAAAAGTTTATAATCAAACGGAATTCTTTGGCTTTGAACTGTTTTGACGTCAAAAATCTTGATACAAAAGTAATACACTTTTATAGTGCCTACAAATCAACTTTTTGAGATTCGCTAGATATTTTTGTTGATAAAATTAATAAAACTGAATATTATTGTTAAAACAGCATCTAATATTAGAACTGAATATTGCTTTTAGAAATCTCAATAGAATACTTGTTTGTGTTAGAATTGAGCGATCTGTATTTTATGTTCAGACAATGCGATGTGACGTTGTTGTTGATCAATATTGATAAAACTGCATATTATTGTTGAGACAGAAACTAAAAATATTCTTTTCAGAAAACATAATGGAACATATATTGTTAGAGTTGGAAGAGTTTTATATTATTATTAGGCAATGCGATGGGACGCAGTATAGGTCTATGTCTGCCTATAAGTCTGTAAGAAAAATTTCTAGTTTCAAATATTATTGTGGTAAACCGTCACTAGGAGACTAATTTCTACTTGTTTGTGAAAACAGAGGAGGTATGAGATATACTATCCTGTTTCTACTGAGATATATTTTGCAATATCAAAAATATGCCCGATTTTACTATATCCAATGTACCTATATGAGCTCTCTGTCGCATTTTAGAATGGTAAAAATTAAAGGCATTTCCTTGGTTCAAATAAACGCCTTAATTTCAAATTAAGTTGCTAAGACAGTGAGACATGTGGGCCATGTTTATAGTAATTTATCTCCTCTATCATTCCCAATTCCAAAGCAATTGCTTAGAAAGTGAAAAATGGGTTATGCTTGTATCTATCTCCTCTACTACTACTGCTCTTTGATTTTTCAAAATCTCATATAGCCCCTTGCCATCCAACACAAAGGGTATAAGAATAATTATAAATTTTAATATTTTAATTTGTTTCAAATCTGGTTGGCTGCTTCTTGGAATTAAATATCTAATCACTGTTGTTTTTAGCTGCACACATATCCTTAAGGTGCTTCCAGTGAATCCTGTGAGCACAAAATATTTACAAACGGCAAAGCGCGTTATGCGAACAAATGCGTTTTTAACGTTGGGGAACTTTTGTTGCCACATCGCTGGCATGTAATTATAATTAGCGCCTTTTTTTCTGTGCTGCCACACGCGTTGAGTTGCCACTCGAAGTTGCATGCAACACGTAGCAACCGCAGAGCGCAGTGTAAAAGTTCACCGCAAGCGTCAGCTTGTTGTTGCCGCCGTTACGTTTGTTATGTCAAAAAGCAACGTGCTCTCGACTCTTGACAAGCAAACAAACCGATGTTGTTCTGGTATGCGAGGTGTGGACGAAATGTTATGGAAGGTCGGGTAGAGCTGTGATCAAGAGTGGCTTTACAATATTTCGACACATTTTATCATAAAACTAATTGTGAACCTGTAACATTTCTAGTGAGATAGTTTTTTTTATAGACTTTGATATATAGTTAGAAGATATTTTCCAGACGTCAAGTCTAATGTCTACTGCACATAATCCATTTCAAAACTTCAGTAGTTTTAGCTATTATGTTAGTCTCAAAAAATGCCGTCACAAAGAGAATTTAATAGTGCTGTTTAATTCAGAAGTCATCATTGTTCGTCATTCCTATAGGATCGTTTAAAATTGCCAGAAATGCACATTTTTTTGCAAAAAAAATGTATTTAAATTGACTTCTTTTGCAGCATTTGCACTTCTCATTAGTTCTTAAATTTCATTTTTTTTAAACCGATTGATAACTGCATGAATAAATGAATGAAATTGTCTGGACATTTGGACTGGTAACTCCTACTACATTGACCAAAAAGTTACCGAAATCATCACCGTGTGACGCTCTGAGTCACTTGATTTGATTAATTTTTTTTTTTTATTGTGTGTGACACTGTGACATTCTATGACATTTTCAACTTGATATCTCTGAAAGTCACGCCATTTCGAATACATTAGTGATTGTGCCATCTTCAATGATCTCATTTCGGGTGTTGAAACGCGTTCCACGGAGCGGTTGCTTGAGTTGGCTGAATAGCAATAGTTGAATTTGATGGTTGTTGAAAGGTGTTCGTTGCATTTTATAGCCAAATGTTCACGGATATCGATGGCTTAGCGCGACGTTGCCATGATATAAGGTGCACAAGTTGTTTGCCCACAAATCCGGTCATTTTTCACACACTGCTTCAAACAAATGCATCTCTTGGAGTATTGCATTTCTAGCTATTCTTAAATGTTGACAAAGTCCTGGCAGATTCTTTTCTTAAACAGTAAAATTCAACAAACATTATCCCATTTCAATCTTAGTTTTATTAGTTGCCAGTTGTGCGACGACCCTGCTCTAGCAGACATTAAACTTGCTTGCCTATGTGTACTATTTTTTCAACTTTCCATGTGAGTGGGGTTTATTTCGTGGAAAGTCACCTTTTTGTTGGCAGTAATATCGAACCAAAGATTCTTTGTTTTTCTTTACAACAAAGCTTTTTGGAGCCAAACAAGAACTTCTACTTCTTCAGATGCTCTTGTATTGTTACAAAAATGATTTAGACAGTTGTGCGACACGGCTTTAATTTATTCTAAAAGAAACCAACGATTTACCTAAAAACTTTAAGCAATTCACACTGCGCAGAATGCGATGGTTGTGTTATAATTTCATGCTTCTGTCGAGATAAAGTTTTCCAAGCACATTAAGCAATTTTAAAATAGGTATTTCAAAGGAGAACCTTAAAATGTATTTGTCATAAAAAATGTTCAGCTTTTGCTTGAACGGATCCGGGCACACTTTAAATGTCCGAAACCGGAAACATAAAAGGCAACCCTCGTGCTTAGATATGGCCAAAATGAAAGCGAGTGTGAGGCACCTTTCCGAGCATACTAGCAGCTAGCTCCAAATATGTGTATGCTGGGTTAGTGCAGCCATCCTGTAAGCCAGACAGTTAGGCAGAATAACAGAGCAGCAGCAGCAACAACAATGAACAGCTGCGTGCCTCATGCGGTGCTCTAGTTGTTGACTCTAACAACATTATATAATGAGCAACAACAAAGTAATTTAATACAATTTTGCCCTAAGTTGTGTTGCCAAAGAGGAAAACATTAAAAAAAAAGAATGGAAAGTGGAGAGAGTGGAGAGAGTGCGCGTAGCAAGCCAACCGAGCGGCAACAAAAACAACATTATCAACAACAACATCAGCAACAACAACAACGAGCTGAACAACGTTGTGGCCAAGTAGCAATGGCGGTTTTCTGACTGTGACAAGGATGACAAAACCAGATATTCCACGGAGGTAGGGAGGAGAGTGTTAGTAAAGGCAAAAAACAGGAGAGAATGGTTGGACACAGTGTTGCAACAACAACGACAACAACAAACCGCAGATATTTTATAGCAGGCAAGCGGCTTTCTGTTGCTGTTGTTGCCTGGTTTCATGCATATCAACAGTGTTGGTCAAAAGTTTTCGCAGATTTACTTTGTGCGCCACAAAAGCCTAGAAGCCCTGTGACATTTCTGTTCTGGATTTTTCAGTGTAGCAAATATTTTTAAAAAAGAAAAAGAGGGGTGGAGCTTTAGAATTGTTATGCGTATCTCTCTGTAGAGCGCTGCTTGCTTTCTACTTGAAAATTTGCTTTAATCAGAAGCTCACTCTACAGAGAGTAGCAACGATTACAGAATTCCAGACAGCAGCAACTATAACTGCTAAGCCTGCGTCAAAGCTAAAAAATTTAAAACCAACAACCAACACTACCACTTAGGCAACAACGTCCAAGCCAATTACCGTGACCACTTCACAAGCAACTGCTACTAATTAATCAACAACTACATACACCCAACCCACAACGACTAAATCTTATTCGCCACACATGATCCGTTCGACAACCTTTAAGAGTCTCAATCCTTAGAAGTCTCTCGGATATTTGAGATCTCAATCTTAGAAGAGATGAGTATAAATCTGTCTTAATTAGCTAAAAAGATCTTAAGCTTAGTTTGGGATTAGTTTAATTCAATTCAAACTGCACAATTTTTATAAATATTACAAAATTGAGAAATTACGCACTTTTGTTCGATGTGGCCACCTTTTGCCTGGACTATGGCCTTGAAACGGTCCAAAGACAATTCGCAAGCTGCCCGAATGCCACTTGCTGGTATGTGAGCCCTCTCGCGGACAAAACATCTTGAGACTGCTGTATCTTTGATTTTGGCTTTCAAAATGGCCCAATCTAACGGACTCTTCGCCTTCCGCTCTCGAGCGTTTTATTATTTTGATACTACGTGTTACCAAATTTCGTAGTCCTGGGTGGAAATTCGCCATTTTTCAAATAGTGATGTGATTATTTTGTATCATTGATTTTTATTTTTCATACAAAAAAAGCTAACGAATTCGACTAATTGGAATAATAATTTGCATGTTTGGTTTACATTTTGAATCAATTTACCAAACTTAGTCTTCAGAACATATATTGAGATCTGCTTTACAACTGGAAAAGTTGAGAAAAATTGACTATGTGCTGTATTGAACGAAACTCAGGACATGAAAGAAACCCAATGTTTTTCTTACAGAAAAGCAGTTCTTAATAAAAGTCGAATAACCATCGTTTGTAGATGCATGGAAACTCTTAGAGCAGCGTGAGACTCTCAAGTGCTTGCAAACTTTTGGCCAGCAGTGTTTTGAACAAACATACTGATATGTATTTATATGTGTGCGTTAAACGTATCATGAAGGCTATGAAAACATTATGTCTAACAACAAATTTGACCAAGACACTTACATATCATTACACTTGACGTCGCAGTCGCTGCATGTTGTTATGTCAGCTAACGCGCTTGAATGACCTTGACAACAACAGTCAAATCGGTTGAGAGGGGAGGGGTGTTTGATGTAACAGTTTACCGCCCAGACACAGACTCTTTAGCGTCTGCTCTAATCCTGTGATAGATACCATCTTAAATATTATATATGATTGCGCATAATATTTTACCGGGGCGTGTTTTCACATCAATTCTGATATCAAATCATTTGTTGTTTTTTTTTTCGTATTTTTTTGTGCATGACTTCATATGCCCAAAAAATCTTGGCAAAGCTTTGATTAAAATCTTGTAAATTAAAAAAAAAAGCAGAGAAATAAAATGAAATAGAAGATGGCTACAAGTTTTGTAGAGACGAGCCTGGTCGTCGCTTGTAACCTTGAAACAAATAAATTTTGCGCAGTTTGCAAAACATGGGGCCGCAAAACTGAAGCAGCAGCAGCAGCTAAAGAAGAAGAAAAGCAGAAAAACAAACTTGACAATTTTACATAAATTTAAGATAAATTTAAATCTGTGTTATTATGTTGTGCGCGCAGCCTTGGAATTACAACGATTATATCTAAATAGTATATTGCCAAAATAACAAAATAAACTAGCCAATTGATTAACCTTGTAACTAATTTCAACAAGGAATTAACAGTCAATTATTGTTTTGTTTTATTTATTTTTTTTGTTTTGTTTGGCATAAATTTTTTTAGGGCCACAAAATCAAAATAAATTGCAAAAATTCATATAAATTAGCAGCGCAAAGTTCTGAAAACTGTTTGTATTTATATTCAAATTAAAACTAGTCTCAAACTATAAAACTATCTAGTCGCGTCTCTATACAGCTTCAGTAAGCGCTCAGATCCGCTTTTTTTATTTTTCAAGATGCCATTGGCTTCCGTGACGTCTGGACAATATGAGACAGAGAGCTAACTGAAAGCCCCGACAGAGATGGTCATAGTTTTGTCGGCAAAACGCAATCAAATTCTTAGCCATGCATTAATCGGCTAATTTATAGGTTAATAATTTATGAAATATTTGTGTATGGTTTGCCGACAGTCGGCTATCTTAGATGGGTTGGTCTATCGATGACGTTGACTGCTTCACTCTCGTTTTCAATTGGTTGTCGCACGGCTTGACCTTGAAAATAAAAACTCGGTTCCCGCGTAACAATTGTGCAGCTGAAGGAGAAGCCGCAGCTTTAGTTTTAAAAGATTTTTTTCGTTACACTATAAACGGTTGGTGGGTGATATTGAAACTAAATTTTTTTCATGAATTTATGTTGTAAATAGTATATTAATTTTTTTAGAAGATGAGGGATTTAATGTATTATACTGAGATGGAGCTAATCGCTTGCTATCCGTAACGTAATTAAAGTTTGCTGTTTGGCATAAATCAGCAAAAAGTTGTCGAGACTTCACGACGATCTCCAAATTCAATACAAAAATGGAGCCAATAGCAGGAAACCTATTTAAAAAACATAAAATGACTGTAAATTCTAAACGAAATGACCTACTGAAAAAGAAGCTTGTGCTGTGTTCAATTTTTGTCAAGTTTTAATGCCCATAACTGCGAGACCCATAGTTCTACATTAAAAATGCTGACACATTCTTTAAAGTTAAAATATTACCATGCTGTAAGTTTGATCCTTTTTGTTTGTTAAACATTAATTTTTTGTTATCATTGTTTCTTTAGCGAATGTTTATGAAAGTTGAGCTCATGTTGCAATGTCTAGCACCTATCTTAATGTTGTAATACTCTGAAAGTTTTATAAATTATGCTCCATCCTATAATATGCTCTTCCAAATTGCATCAACCAAATTATTGTTTGGCGGTCCTTCTTTTTATTATTCAATCGAAGTGCATGTTTCTCAAAGGCGGAGGGATCGTCTATTTGCTAGCCATAGCACTGCTAGATAAATGGACCACTTCTGCTGCGTGGAATCGAACCACCGAGGTCCACAAAACTTATTATCCACATTGAAATGTTCATAAAATTAATTCGCGCTCTTTATGTATATTTGGGTCTTTGGAGTCAAAAAATTTAATTTATCTGTGTGCAATTTAGGAAAATTGAAATTATTAATAATGACGAATTTGAAGTGGGAAATATCGAACATTTCAAGTTTTTCTCAAAATGACAATTTTTCACTGAATGTACAGCTACCAAAATTGGGCTTAGAAACTTTTGTCACTTTTTCCAAAACCAAGCAGATCCGACTTAATTAATTTTAAAGTGTATACCAGATTCGTCTAACATTTCGCATTGATTCAATTTTTTATTTTTACAAATTATGTTTGTGGTAGTTTCTTCTTTGGGTTTGTGTCTTATTTATTTATATATTTTTTTTACTTTTTGCCTTTTTTTCTGTGATTTTATGCAGATGAAAATATTTATGTTTTGTTGATTGCGCATAAATTAATTTATATTTTATGGCGTTGGCGCTATGTTCACAAATGGACCGCCGCACTGTCGTTGACGTCGCCGCTGTTGGCGTCGCTGTTGTCGGCATGCAAATGTTTAGATACATTTGTAGCTTTGGCCAAACGGTGTGTGTGTGTGCATGTGCTTTTGATATAAAAGCATAATTTGACCTTAAGCCAAAATGAGGGCGTTAATGATGCTTTTTGTTTTTTTTTTTAAGTTTTTTTCGTATTTGTTTTTGCTGCTTTTTATTTAACAAAATGTTTTCCAGTTTTTTGTGTTTTGTTTTGTTTAGTTTAGTTTGTTGCTATTGGCGCATAAATATTAATTAAATATTTGGGGAAAACCCAGCCAGTTGAGTTGTTGTCGTCGTTGTCTACGCAGCTAAAACCAAAAACCAAAAATGCGGCAGAAATAGTTTTATATTTTCACAAAATACACAAACCTTTGCACCAAAACTCAGCTAATGCTACAAGAACAACTTTCTGTTTCTGCTTTTTACACAACTTTTTTTTACAGGAATCCACTTGAAGAAATTGAAGCAGTATTTAGAAGCTAATACTTAAACTAAGTTAAGATACACTCAAATCCAACCACAGACACTCTCACACACACACACAACGACACAGTAGCACAGACTGTGACACATTCTAACTATTTAAAAAAAACTACTTTAAACTATTTACTATGTATTATCTTAATTTTAAGCACTTAAAACTAAACGAGACATTGACTATAATGCCAGTGCGTGTCTTAACAAATCAACGCAGGCAAGAAAAAAAAAACACAAAAAACAATTTATATGCAAGCAACTAAACATAACTTTAACTTAGCTAAACTGTTGAAAGAAATTAGCAACTTTTTTATATGCAAGTTTTATACTACGAAACATAACTTTAATGACTACTACTACTTTAATATACTTACTTTTTTTTTATAATAAACTATTGCAAGAAACAACAACTACTTGATAAACTTAAGAGTTAAAGTGAACGCCTGCTTTATATTACATTATACTATTAGCCTAATTATTTTTCTTTTCAAAAAAAAAAAAAACACAAAAAAAAAACGTGAAAAACGTTTCAACTTTTGGTCTAAAACAAAACTAGCTCCTCCTACGCCCACGCCCATCCCGAGTCATTGTATGGAATGTCGCCATTGCCGCCCGCCATTGCAGCACTTGAAATTTTTTCATACACCTATACACTCACACACTTGCAGCGTTTCTAATGGCGCTTGCACTCGCTCGCACTCGTACACATTCAAGCCATCACGCCCAGTCACCCACACTCGTTTACTCATTCCCACTCACATGCATACTTTCATGCACTCCCCCACTCACTCACTCATGCACATTTTATCAACCCGTCTCTGTTTTGCGCATGCAAATCAGTGCGCTTTTGATATTTGCATATTTTATATGCATTTTGCATTTTTGAAATTTTTTGTTATTAAAAATAATGATTTTTAGAGTGAAACAGACAAAAAAAAAATACCACTTATTATTATAGTTGACGTGTGCTGCCATCCTTGTCTTACATTCTTATACAACACCCATTTCCGGCTTTATATGGCTTAAACATAATTGCCATTTTTAATCGCCGCTGACTGAGTTGCGAGTTATAATGTTGAGTGTGACATCCTTTGTTAACAGTTTGTGAGCACTGCATAATCCTTTAGTTGACAATAGTTATTGTTCTTGTTATATAAACCGCATTATGTGTTCTTAAGTTTTGAAGTAAAGTTAATTATTTAGTTATTAAACACGAAGCCTTGAAAGTACCTACAACAAAATTATACTATATAACTGGGAGTGAGTTGTTTTGAGCGCCAATAGTTTCATTTGTTCAATTTTTTCCATTTTGAGCTTATACCGTTTAAAAACGTTTCCTTTGTGTTCTACTTTTATTATTATTTCTTAAGAAAACAGTTATTATTTCTGCAAAAATCTTTTTAAATTTGCCGTGAGCTATTTATAGTATAGTCTGTACCCAATTTTTAGCATGTTTGGCATAAAGGAGGTTCTTGTGTTTCTGGCAGGTTTAATATGATGCAGAAAGTGCAAGGCATAGAAATCGGTTTTAACACGTTAGCCAGACAGCGCCGGTCTTTAATTGTGCCTACTTCGAAAAGATTATTTGATAGAGCAAGCAAAAGGTAGCGAGAAATAAATAATTTCTCTTGACAAATATTTTTGATCGTATATTGGGAAAAAATTAAGGCAAAACCCAGAAAAAGAAAAATAAACATTCTTTGCTATTTTTACAACGAAAAGCACATCTTCTCAATATATTCACAAACAAAATAGGGAAAACATACCATACTGACATACAAGCAGTTGCCTCAAGTCGACTTACGTCTACTTTAAGTGCTTATTAATATTCAAACTTAAAGTTGTACTCAAGCTGTTTCGAAAATATTTACTGCAGAGCTCATAAAAGTACAAAACATAATAGAAATTCGAATTCGTTCAGAACAACTACAAACTTACATGTTAAGCGTTCAATTTATAACTCGACAGAGACATACATGATGTTTATGTAGATATAATTGCTTGTCAGCATATCCCAGCTTTCTACTAGAAAAGCAAACATAAGTTCAACATGACCTTACTGACAATTCGAAGGCGAACTTATTAAAAAAAAATTTATCAAGCCTAAACTGCTTTAGATCTCTTCCTAATATATGCTTGCAGAGAACAAAAGAATTTCTTAAATAACTAAATGTTTTCATTAAAATTGTATATAATTTTTTTAATTTAACAATTAACTGCCATTGATTTTTGTCTACATATTGTCGTCTACGTGATTTTTTTTTTTACAAGAAAACATATTTTCTGCTTTTAACATTGAAAAGCATTGTTTGTAGCAAAATAAAGCTCATGTGAAATAAACCATTATACATTTTTTTTCTGCAGACAGAGCTAAATCAAATCTTAAGAATATAGAAAAATTTTAAATTTTAACCTGCAGTTAAAAGCTTGCTATAGAAGGATTTATTCTAAATTGAACTTTAAACAATATCGCTAGCATTTTCGTTTCGTTAGTATATACTTTAAATTTGATCCCTTCTACAATTGAATAGATATACAATTTAAGCTGATTCCTCTCAGTACTTTATATTATCTCAGAATCCTGCTCCCAGTTACAAAGCACTCACGCGACTCCAAATTTTATAGGCCTAAGATTATTTTTCAATTAAACTGACAAACAGACAGTTTGGCAGACTCTAAAAAATTATAACACTTTGAGCAAAACATGCCTCAAAGTATCATCTATGGACAATATTAAAACAACTACGTATACTTAATATTTACTAAAGAATGGTTCCACTTAGCTTGCAGTTGCCTAATTATTATATAATAAATCAATAAGAAACAAAAATATTCCTAGTTGCATTCACACATGTTTGTTAAAGTTTTATTTTAGATATAATATGTATATTTTATAAATATGTACGTCTATATTAATGTGTTAAAATATTATATGGTTATGGTTTAGATATAACACCACAAACAGCAACCACATCATCATTAGATCGCAAACACACAACACCATCAACACACAACAACACACAGACACATTGCCAATGCATTTGGAAAATATGTGCCATATTTATTTATGTATTTTTGTTATAGCATATATAAAAATTTAATACAAGGTACAATCATAATAAAACACCGAATAAATAATAATAAAAATAAAAAAGCAAAATGCGAGAGAAAAAAAAAATCAATTTACTTTTATTGCATTTTATTAATATTGGCAATTGGTATTTAATTTGTTTATATCTAACTATATACTGGTTTTGGTTTGCATTTTATCAGCACGCTTCAATTTATTTCATTCATTAACAAAAACTTGGTAAATTGACTTTTAATATATATAAAGTAGCATTAAAAACAAATTACCATAGGCAGCAATTAGCTGATGAAAGCTGTACAAATATTTGCGCGTAAAAAAGTTCTTAAGCATAATAAGTCTGCAGAAATAATAATAATAAAGTAAAAGTAAAAGTAAGAAAAAATTTAAAAAAAAAAGAGACAGCAAAGTTGCAAAAACGACGAGCATGGCATAAATCTGTCAATTGCAAAAGTTGTACGCGTTTAAATACTTTTCAGTCTTGAGTTCAAGGGAGTTGTGCGCCTCAGTGCTGCTAGGTGCGCACTCAAAAGGACCACAGAGCAAAGTTCATTTAAAAGTCGAAAGGACAAATGAATGAATAAAACGCGCAGCAAGAAAAGGCCAGAGACTGC
Organism: Chymomyza procnemis; assembly: GCA_035046065.1. NCBI lineage: Eukaryota > Metazoa > Arthropoda > Insecta > Diptera > Drosophilidae > Chymomyza > Chymomyza procnemis. Next base: position 40,186,566 of record JAWNOJ010000026.1, read on the forward strand.
AAAATTATAAGTGCAGCATTGTGAGCGCGTGTTATCAATCTCAGAGGCCAACTTGAAGCTGGCTGCAGCAGCAGTCTTGTGCAGTCTGGCACAACCATGCCGTCCTCCCACCCAGTGGCACAAACTAGCCAAGCTGCACAAAAATCCACTGAATTTTCAACGTTTTTTTTTTTGCCATAGTCTTGAAGCACAAGATGGTGCAACTTTTACTTTTTGCAGCAGTTCACGCTGCCGCGCTGGTGCAAGACTTTTGGTCTCCCGAATGAGCGCCAGCGGCGTGTAAATTGAAAAACATAAATCACTCAAGTGGAAGTTGTTGCCAGAGTGCTGCAGTTGGCAGTGTATGTGCTATGCCCTGTGCAGCTAGCTGCATGTGAATAATTTCGAATTAAACTTGAATTGAAAGTGTGTAGCAATTCGTTTAGAACAAAAGCGTTTGAGTGTAAGAGAAATAAGTGAAAAGACTAAAAACACGTTGTAGAAATAGTACAAGTAGCCGTCTGGAGTGCAGTCCCTTTTGGTGGTTACACACAAAATTTGGCACAATTACAAAGTTCGTCATTTGCACTTAAAGTGAGAAACACTTGTAGCCAGCGGGAATGAAGTGTAGTGTAGTAGATAGTAGTGGCAGTTCATGCTCAACATTATTGCAAATAGTTTTGGTAAGTTCACTTTGAAAATGAAATTTTAAAGCTTACCCTGAGTATGTGTAATACAAATTAGTGCGTTTATGCTGGCATGCATCATGATGAGGAGTGAGTTGAGTAGAGATGGGAAAGTCGTAAGCCAACACGACGTATACGTACTGTAAGAAGTTGCGTTTATACAGAGATTTTGCGATAAGGCTTAACTTATTTAGGACATTTTAATTAATAAGCAATTTTGATAGATAGGAAAGACAATTGAATGAAGAAAATGAGCATATATAAAATTTTTATGCTACAGGGCGTATGGGTAATGTAAAGTAATTTAATATTTATCGAGATGCATACACCTTAAAAATTTAAACTCTTCGCAGTGTTTCAATTGAAGAACGCATGAAACTTAAAACATTTAGAGAGATCCTACAAGGCCTATGAGTCATATAAAGAAGTGTAGAATTCATCTAAACGCAAACGCATTCATAGAACTCAAAATTCTTCACAGTATTTAAATTTGAACCAAGGTTGACAGGTGAACCCTTGGGCACTTAGAGAGCTCCTACAGGGCGTATGTATAATATTAAAAAGTGGAGGATTTATCGAGGCCCATTGAACATGAAGAGAGATCCTCTGCACACATACACATACGCATACAAATTGATTGTTACGAATGATAATACTCATTTGAGAAAGAGTTTTTTAATTTGAACAGAGGATTATTTGTGAATCTAGGCATTTAGCGAATTCATACAGTGCGTATGCTTAAGAAGTACAAGATTTTTCGAGACGCATTGGTAGGAATTGAAATACTTACCATTATTTAAATTTGCGTACAAAGGTTTACATGTGAACATTTTCAGCATTCAGAACGACTATCTAATAGGCATAGGTTCCGTGATAAGGCACCTAGGTCAACCTTGATTTTTACTTAGAATCATATTTCTAAGCCTACAGTTTGTATGCCTAATGTGTTACTTCAATATAAACATTTCTAGATTTTTGTTTATTTTCATGTTTACCTAGAACCAGTTTTTAAATTGGCCTACAGTGCGTATGCGTAATATGCGATTTCAATGTAAAGATTTTAATTTATCATGCTGCCGCATAAACGTTTTAGTAAATTTCCAGTTCCCAGTTACTGCAGCAAACGTCTGCTTCCCTTGACGCCGCTGTCAAACTCATTTCCCTGCGCCTTAATACGCTAATCTCAAGCTGCCATGTTATTGCACTAGTTGGCAAAGTTTTTCAAAAAAGTGATTTTCACAACCACAAAGTGTGCCACAATACATGGGATTACAGGGTTTGTTTGACTTTGGTCTAAACTTTGCGACTGTTGCTTCTACCAGCTACTGCCTTAAGTCGTTGTCGTTCTCAACGTGTTAGTTAGTTGCATTTTATTTATTTTTAATTACAACAAATTTAAGTTGTTTGCAAAAAGTTAGTTTTGCAGTAAGGGATCTTGTTAGCAAGGACTTACCAACTTGTCGTCATCAGCATCATTATCATCAACGCATACATGTATGTGACTAAAACTTAATGTCATTGTTAAAGTCGTAAATGTTAATGTAACCATACAGTTCATATCCACGTGCTAACCGCATCAAAACTTACTGGCAAAATTAATTTCTTACTACAAATATATACTCTATAAAATGTACTATGTGTTTTACTTTGTTTGACGCACTAAACCCAATGACACGCCAACAACTACAACTACAACAACACCGTTCAAATCCAATTCAATTCAACACCAAAAAAAAAAAAAACAAAAATATAAATGTGACAGCACTGCACAAAGTAAAGAGCAAGATGAACCAGCGCTGCCCAAGACGCCGCCTACGACACCAACACACGCACCTACCAAAATACCCAAACAGAAACAAAAGCTCAAGGCAAAGTTGAAGGAGCCAAGTACAGCCACGCCCGCCGAGGCAGTGGCGCCAGAGACGCCCAAGCCCTCGCTGCTGCCCAAGCCAAAGGTCAAAGTTGTCATACCAGCACAGCTGCAGCAGCGCCTACAAAAGCAGCAGCAACAAAAGCAGCAGCAAAAGGAGCAGCAGCCGGAGGTGGAAGTGCCGGCACATGCTACCATATTGGAGGAGCCGGCAGATGAGTGCGCAAACACGCCTATGGGCAGTCGCATACCTGTGCGCACCTTAAAAGCGGAACGACGCGCCTTGGCAGCTGCCGCACGCCAAGCGGGCTTAAGTCTGGAGCAGTATATGTGCCAGCTGGAGGAGCAGCAGGCGTTGGCCGAACAGAAGCAGCAACAGGGGCAGACAGCAACTACGCCCAGCGGCAAGAGTCGTGCCATGATTAAGTAAGTTTGTACAACAAGGCGCTGCCAGAAAGAGTTAAAGTGCGTGCAACAAAGGTCAAAGTTCAGCTGAGCAAATATACAACAGTTCGCCAGAGTATAATGTTTCTTATAGAGCAATGTGTGTGGGAATGGGTAGGGGGCTAAACGTTAGCAATATCATAAGTCTCTCTATGAAGCTGTTGCACCAACGCACCCAACACCAGCACAGGGCGGCGCCCAAAAAGTATCAAGTATATAAATCTATATATACATATATGTTGTACTTATAAATATATATGTATTCTTTTGTGTCTATCGTATCAATTGCAATTTTTATCTATCCTTTGTTTAGTTGCGGTGTCTGTTTAGTCAACTTTTTTTCCGTCTGTACATACTAGTCTCTCCAAGTTGTATCTTTTTAGCTTTATTTTATTTGCTTTAGTTCTAAGTATTTTGATATATTTGGGCGCACAACTGCAACTGCAAGTGGTGGCAGCTACAATCGCTTGCAGCTGCATTTGTTGCCACTGCTACAAATTTGACTGAAACACTCTTAAAATTTCTTGTACTATACACATCTAGCGCGGAGAAACGTGCCTCCTGGCGTGCTGCACGTCTAAAGTCGCTAGAACATGGCGCGGTTGAGGCTCAGGATGTCATCAAGAACATGCGCAAGATGACCGATGATTTACTCACGCACGAGTCCAAGTCTAGTGAGGTAAGTGCTGATACTACTGTTTTGGCTACACTCTGAAACTAATAACCCAACAATAAACATTAAAACCCAACAACCATGTAAGTGACAAACTGCCTAAGGATTTGCCTGAGTACATACATACTACCATAATCAAGAGCTATACCTGGTATGCTTTACTAACCGCAAGTCTCTCTTGAGTACTAAAAACAACAGATTACCAAGAACTACGCGAGTTTTTACACTACATATATTTAGCCCATGTCAATTGGCCTACAACCTGTAACCACGCCTGCTTCAAAATTTTTCTATTTTCCCATTTTTTTTTTCTCTCTTCGATCTTGTGCAGCAGAAAATAGTATTTCCCAAAATTGCCATAAAATCTAGCGATGGTCCGGTCATCGTGCGTGAACGCGAGAAAATACTCGATGAGAAAATTGTGCGTCGCACTGAGGAAGTGCCCTGTCCGATAACAGGGCGGCCTCAATTACGCACCGTCGAGTACATAGAGAAAATCATCGAAACGGAGGTTAGCGTGCGTTTTAAACTAAATTTTTTTAGACTATTTTTTCTTCATTTATATATATTTTTTTTTTTGCAATTTGTTGTTGTACTATATAAATTGGCACCCGCAAAAATAAGTCAAGTTTTAGCTATGCAAATGCGTTGTAGTTGCAATTGCGGCATGTATATGTGTTTGGGGCGTAAAATAGGCGTAACGTTGAAGCACATCTAGTATAATTAATTAATATTAAAGCAAATAATGCCTAGAAATTTTTATTTTATTTATTTTTTATAAATTTTATATCTTTTTAAGAATAAATAATTACCAATTGCACAAGATTTTTTAAAGTATGCAAACCGCTTGAAAAAAAAACATTTCTAAAGCCTTAAAATATTTCACAAAATCTATAAATACTGCAAGTTAATTATTTCAAACATTTATGCAATATAACTTGTACAAAAGGTTTCATGACAGCCCCCAATGAGTAATAGTAATTTTTAGTATTGTTTTCAACTAATTTGACAGACTCATTTCATCTCAGAACTTTAAGTATTATATATTACGTTATAATAATATTATTATGTTTAAATTTTTAAAATATTTGTTTACAAAAAGTTCCAAGAAAAATCTATTTCGTATAATATGCCCACGAAATTCTATATTTTGAAGCTCTATAAACATATTGTTAATTTTTGATAGATAATACAACAATTATCTATCAAAAGGACAGCACGTCTATTCCTGCTAATTTTATCTGCCAATAAAATCGACTCCAGGGTGGAATTTTTTACATTTCAAAATTTTAAAAATTTGTACAGCTATTAAAAATGCAAATTCACATTAATTATTTCTAAAGAAATGCTTTTTTTTTATTTATTTTTAAAAATCCATATTAGTTTTATAAAAAAATTTTCGGTTAACCTGTAAAAGGTCAATGAAGGCTAAGAAGTATATACACATTATTTCCTAAAAAAATTAAAATGCAAAAATTATAAAAAAAAAATAGTCTTCAGAAAAGTGAAAATTAAAATAGAAAATATTTACTGACGATTTTAGTTATCTCATGAATCAATCGGTTTTTCACAATTATCTATTTTGACATAAAATGCATAGGGACTCTCATTAGTTACACATTTATAAGCTGTAAATATATGCAAGATCTGCTTAGACATTAGATAATATTAATATTTCCGTAAAGCTTTAAAACGCCCCAGACATATACATGCTCGCCTGAATATTCCCTTAAGGAATATAATATTTTTTTCTCTCGTCGTTCTCGTAGTATTGTACACCTTTGTTTTGCACTTGCACTTACTATATACTACCTACCACAGTATACTACATATACATATACCTAATTACAAGCATATATTGTACTACAGAATATACTATATAAAGCACACCAGCACCCAAAACACACTCACAAGTTGTACAAAAGTTTTGTCCTTCTCTCATTGTAAATAGCAAACATCATCAAAAATATTATGAATTGTCACGCATTGTGACAGCAGAACTTGCAGAGTTTTGGTAAATAGCCCCAAACTGTGACCTCTAACTCTTGAACCAACCATCATAGTCTTAATTAATTAATAGTGTTACAGAATTTGTTGCACTGTCTTTTGTATAAACCGCACTCCGACCCCCCCACTGTATGGGCAAACAAACAAAAGTGTGCTTACATCTTGTGATATAACAAGTATACGCACTGACTGCTCCGCTCCCATACTTTTGGCAAGACATCAGAAAAACAAATTTTAATATGCTACCCAACTCTGAGTTATATTGTTTTGTTGACATTTTGCGTGCTGCTGCGTCTGTTGCGCTTTTCCAGCCCTGGAAAAACCCCAAGAAAACTCCCTGTAGCCGACTGAAGTGCAGCGCGCATAATAAAAAGGACAATAAGCTACTTTGTGTACCTAAATAAAAGGGGCAGCAGGCGTTTGAAAATGGTTTTAGGGTTTTTGTTGATGTTTCTCCACTGTTGTTGTTGTGTTTTTTTTTTATATATTTCTTGTTGTTGGTTTTTAAAGCGCGTTGAGGTTAACCCTTAAAACCCATACAAAGTGTATATACCAGCTGAGAAGTGTTTCATTGTTTGTGTGATTTTTGACTGACTGTTTTACGTGTCCATAAAAAACAGCTACAGGACATCTCTCCTTCCCCAACATTGTTATTGTTGTTGTATACACTATACTAAGAGCAACAAGGATGTAGTACTGTTCGTGACAGACGTCTGGAGTGCGTCTGTCTGCAGTACATTGAGCAGATCCAAACTAACCCAGATGTGTCCGTATGAACAGCTGTACTTTTCATATCTCAAAAGCTGAAGTCCTAAAAAATAGGCAAACTTTACAGTTGATACTATGCGACAATTTTTAGAGAAGAATTTAAATGAAGTATGGAGTCGATCAGACTTTAGTCAATTCACATGATCATCGCTTGCTTACTTTAACCATTCGGTAGACCTTGAAACAATCTTATGCGAATCATTAACTACTACTATGAACTCTGTGCTTATTATAGAACTGGCGATGCCAAGTTTACTGTGGATAACATCGTTCCCAAACTTTGCACTTCTTTGGCGTGGGCTCCAACAACAATCAACTCAAGTTTACAATTGATAGACACTCTGCGATAATTTAAAAAAAGAAAAATTTGGAATATTTTTTGTAAAAGTTGAAACCATATTGTGTATTGCCTCTTCTATACTCGTCTCTTTCGATTCATGTTTTGTGTAGTATACAAACTCATTATAATAACGCGCAATTTCCCTTGTTTGCCGCCATTTCTGTTTTGTTTTTATAGGCAAGTCCATTAAAATTAAAGCAAAACTTTTATGTTTTTTTTTTGTCTAAGGTGCCATTTTAATGATTCTCGCCGGTAAAAAGAAAAAATGCGTGCCACAAAACATTTTATGTTCATTTAAGCTTCAAAATCGTTGAGTGACGGGCTGACAGTGAAACTGACAGGATACTAAGTTTTCTAACCTTTTGCCACCTGTATTCAGAGAGCTTCACTTTACAATTTGTAGATGGCACGGCGCGCGAGACCACAAAGCGCCATAAACAAGCCAAAGAAAATGTCAACCCCCGGTGCACAAAACACCAGGGAGTAAGCAAATAATGGCTCAAGGGAACTAGATGCCTTCGTTGTGGATTTGGTCCTTGGATCACGTTCTCGTTTTGCTTTATGCTGAAATTCGAATGCATTTTCACTACTCTATGCAAGTCGCTTGGTAAGAGTAGCAGGCAGTTCGTCCTGCAGCATGTTAGTGACCTAGAGCAGCTAGGATAGCATTTCTTGTGAATACCATAGCAAGCAGCTCCTGGCTCTTACAGTGTTTTTAAGATTTAAAAAAAAAAATTGGGCAAAGTTTAGATAATTGATAATTTTAAGAAATACTAGATATAGCTTATTGTTAGTTTTTGTTTGGAAAAAAAATTCTTATTTTGATAAATGTTTTTTATTTTTAATAAAATTTTTTTTTAAAAACACTTAATATTTAAAATCAACTTTTTGCTTATTGTCATTTAATTATAAATTAAATCTAATTTTTAAAAAATTACAATTTTATCATATGAATTTAAAATTTTTTTTTAAACTCCAACGCATTAAATCAATTTAAAAATACTTAATATTTCAAATGATTTTTTAGCTTATTGTGACTCAATTATGACATAAATCTAAATTTAAATAAAATGTTAAACTTAAAATGTAAAAATATTTCAAATGAATTCTGAAAATGTAATTAAATTTTTTTTTAAATTTATAATGATGGCCACAAATTGAGAACAAAAACTTAATATTTTTTATTTAAAATGAAAATTAAAGTTTATTGTAAAGCAACAAACACAAAGGAGAATATCTGCTAAATTAGGAAAAAAAAAATTTTATGTTAGAAATAAAATAAAAATAATAGTTATTTTCTTAATGATTTTTATTTTGAGTAGCTGTAGCAATTTAAAAATGTATACTTTACAGCAGCCTTTGTTATTTTTTTTAAGCAATTTTTTTTTGTTATTTGTTTAATTGATTGCACTTTGATATTTCTTGTATTATTTTTTCACATGTTTTATTAATATTATTAAAATAAAAACAATAGTTTTTATTGAAACAAAATTTTTTTTTCTACCACTTGAAATTGTAGTGCATGCAAATGTCGCTGCTACTCTGGTGCGCTCCAGTTTTTTTTTTTTTTGTTTTTTGTAGTACTTTATGCCAAGAGCAGAATCTTTGCTGCCCACGGGCTGAGTGACCCACATGAAATGCACTGCAGGGCGTCAGTTTGTTTAGCTTAACAAGTGTTGGCTCAGTTCTCTGCCTGAGTCTACCGAGTGTACGCTTTGCTGTCATCAGCAAATCTCAGGATTCAGGCTAGTCATCTTAGAGCAGCTTAGACTGCAACCAATTTGTCTGACTGTGTGTGTGTGTGTGTGTAGAATGTAAGCGACTCGTGGTCTTTGTCATATTACACATAACGCATACGCCTTGTGTGACAGCGTTGACAATTGTGCAATTCGTCTTACCCTTTGCTTGTGACTGGACTTTAAGTCATCTAATTTGCCTGACTTGAGGCCATTATTTCTGCTCATGACTTGAGTCTGACGCGCTCAAGTGCCCTTAACTAGTTAAAGCCCTCAACCACCACTATACACTAACATAACCATATGCTCTGCTTAGTTACTTGGTGTCAAGAACAATTTTAACATATTTCTATACTTAACACGCACTTACACATGTAAATGTATTACACGCCCCATACCATTAACCAACCTAACAAGGCAGCTCCAGCTCCTGCTCCAGCTACCGCTCCTCACTGCACTTTGTACATATTTGCATAGATGACGTTGACGTTGGGCGCCTTGCTTAAAGCCCTGTCAGCTGGCTGTGTAAGTCGTTTTAGCTTATCAACTCTCGACTTCAGTTAACTTACACACGCCGTATAAATTACTAGTTGGCTTGTGCATTTAACGCTTATCGAGCGCAGGTATGCTTTGCTTGGAATGCTTTTTGGCTTGGGGTACTAGTTGTTGCTACTTAGATTATGATTTTTTTTTTTGCTATTTGGCTGAATTGGCTAAGGATGTAGAGCGAGAGTTAAGCAAACAAACAAAAAACAAAAAAGTATCGCATTTCCATATACTTGCAATAAAATTCAGGTGGAAACTTGCAAGGAGCGCATTATATCGTTGGAACTGCAAGAACCCGAGCTGGTACAAACGGCGCTGGACGATGAGCAGCCACCGCTTGAGCTGGTCGTTGACAGTGACGACGAAGAGGAGCAGGAGGAGGACGACGACGACGAGGAGGAGGAGGAAGAGGATACCGCTTCCATTGTAACCGTACATGCCAACAACGAGAAGCTATTTCTGCGTCAAGATGCTGATGCCTATGGACCCTCTTCCATTGAGAGCATTTCCTCGGGCAAAGTACGCATAAAGCCGACGCCATTAACACTACACCAGACACTGGCCAAGGATATCTTGCTGCCAGCGGCGCCCACAACAAGCGCCAACGCCACCACCACCACCACCAACATACAGCAGTCCACAATTGTTGAGGCGTTGAATCCTGTCATCGGCGGTGATGGCAGCGCGCGCACCATACAAGTGGGTCGCACTCATGACGACTCCGACTATCCCTCCTTTGATACTGCCTATGAGGATGAGGATGAATACGATGTGGACGGCGCCGCTGCCTTGTTGCGCAGCGAAACTTTTGTGCTGCCGCCTGACAGCCGTACAGAGCTGTCTTTAAATGCAAAAATGAAGAATGTGCTCGAGGAGCTGCTAGGGAACGAACGCGTCAAATTGAATTTGCAAAAGAGTCTTGAGGAGCATAGCAGCGATGAGGGTGAAAGTGCCTACGGCGATGCTAGAGATGATGATGAGAGCGCTTATGGTGATGCGCGCGATGATGCCGATGTGGATGTAGATGTCAGCGATGTTGTTGACTTTGCCGACTTGGCGGTCAGGGCGCATAAAACTAATGACAATGAGAAGGACAACGACACGAATGGCAATAAGCAGCTACTGGACGAGCTAATAAGGGATAGCAACCGCAATACAATCATGGGCAAATTGTCGGGTCAATTGCGCAATGAAGTGGACGAAGATGATGACGATGAAGAGGACGACGACGAAGAGGAAGATAGCAGCGAGTCTGATGATACAGATGATGAGAGTGATAGCGACGAGGAGGATGAGGAGGGCGAGACAGCGCAGCACATGGCCGAGTCTTTACAAGGACTGGTTATAGAGAATCTCAATACAGACAAGTCGTGTGCGCCAGCGCAGGGCAGCAAACTGCAAAAGTCACAGACTTACAATACAATGAAAGAGGCGGCAGTGGCGGCAGAAACGCAGCCGCAAACAGTGGACACTTTGGCACAGCTGCAGGCCGAACAACGTGCATTGGCCGAGATCTCAAAACAGCTGCGCAAATCTGTGGAGGATTTGTTGAGCGCCGAGGGTGCAGACGGCGGCGCTGTGGTTGAAACACGGCATACTTATACATTGCCCGCTAAGGATGCAGCGGTGGTGACAGTAACCGAGGTGGTGAAGAAAAGCAAGAAGAGCAGCAGGCCCAGAGACTCTGGAGAAATGCTATTTAATCGTTTGCTTAGCGCTGGCGAGGGACAGCGTCAGATATACGATGCACAAACTGGCGAAACCATAACAACCACAACAACGACCACAGAGGCTGTTGCAGGTGGTGCTGGTGGCGGCGCCGCCGCTGCTGCTGCTGCTGAGCTAAGTGAGCCCAATACCAGCGTGGTGACCACAACCCGAACCGTATCCAATATAGTAACCAGCGGCATACCACGACCCGAGAGCAGCAAGCAGACAACAACAACAACTGTGACTACAAGCCGCAATAATAGCAACAACAACAATAACAATCGCAACAAAAACAAGCGCAAGGGTAAAAAGAAGTAAAGGTAATGCAACTACTACTGCAGCGACATACATTGCGTATACGCAATGTGAGACGCTAAATAACTAAACATACACACAGCTGCATATAACCTATATGTAGCCACATATCAGTTTAATCAAATCAAACAGAACAATAAATTAAAAAAAAACATTGTACAATGTGCCGTTATAACTAATTTACATATACACATATATATACCACTACTACTACTGCATAGATCTATATACTAAAGTATATAGAGATAGCGAGAGATTTAATTAATTGTGCAAATAACTTGTCGTTGCATTTAAAACTCATTTGTTACTAATCGTATGTCAGCATTATAAGCCGAACAATATCATATTTTGTTTGTTAAACATAAAAACTTATTTTTTTTTTTACTTGTTTCACGATAAAAATTTTAACTTTAAAACAAAACGAAAAAAGAACAACAATTTAACCAACTGCAATGATATCATAGCTTAATTAAATTGCTGTCAGCAGCAACAAAAAACTTGATACACACTAAATTGTACTGTAAAAGCAATTAACAGGCTGCGCCTACACAACAACAATTAAATAAACGTTAATTTATCAAACGTTACACACACAAAAAAACAAAAACAAAAATCTTATTTAATTCAATTAAATAATTTCACTTTGTTTGCATTTAAAACTGCGTTTGCAACATTTTGGAAAAAAAATTACAAAATTAAATTAATTTTGGTTATTTTTTTTTTTTTTTTGTTTAACAAAATTTTTAATTTTCTTTTAGCACAAAAAATAAATTAAACGCAGCAGTGACAGCCTAAACGAGTTGGTTTTGCGATGCGCGCCTTAAATAATTTTAAAATTAAAATATGCAAACATTCCGGCAAAACTTTTAAATTTAAAGCTATTAGCTCTAAGCGCCACAAACAACTCCCTCCCCTCCCCCAGACGTGAGTTCTATATAATATTTACAAAATGTATTGTAATGTAGTAGTAGTTATATATGAAAAAAATAAAAATAAAACTTTGTTATCCTAAGTACGTCCAACTACTAGCTAGCGTCCTTGTACCAGCACAAGAGTAAGCACAGTTTTTTGTGGTTTATATAAACTTTACTTACCATTGAAGTTTCTACATAAACAAAATAAATATAATATTTTTAAAATTAAACGTGTAAAGTTTAACTTTGAAATGTAAAAACAAATACACACAAATGAAAAAAAAAACGAGCAAAATCAGAATATTGTACGATATTTTAGCATATATAAGTTATAAAACGAGTAAAAAGTAACTTTTTATAAAATGGCAACATTTTTTGATTGTAATAAAAAAATCATAATAATAATAAATATTATAGCATTTTATTTGTAAAGCGAAATTTATTTCATTTAACATGACTTCTCTGACACGCTTGATGCGCAATTTGAGCGTTGTGTGTGCGCCTGTGTGTGTGTGTGTGTGTGGGTGCGGGCGTGAGTTCCACGTTTCCGGTTTTTCAGTTTCCTGCACATTAAAGGGTAAGTAGTGTATATTAAATTTATGCAAAGGTAAGTCCTTGTTTGAGCGCCAAAGCAACAAACGGAAGCAACAGCATAAACATCTCAAACTGCGCCAAACGAATTCTGCTGAATTCTGCTGAATTTTGAGCGCAGCTGTAATGCTCTAAGTCTTGTCAAGTATTGGGGGTTTCCAGCAACTTGTGGAAAACAAGACGCATTCGCATTTTGTATAATATAATTCCTGCTCTGCTTCAGAACTCCATTTTCCAATTTCGCTCTGCCCTATGCTCTACTCTCACTACAATAGCCTCTACAATTTTCACTCTTCTTGCTTTCTTTCTACTTTTACTCAAGTCAGGACTGGCCTGTGCGACTATTATCTCTATTCTTACTTCCTCTTTCTTTGCACAATCCAATTTATGGCCGACTTTCGTGCTGTTCCTTATATAATTTTGATTATTATTTGCACTTTCTTTACTTAACCTAGACTTGGGCTGCTTCAGTCGGCCGAGCCAAGTCGCTGCATAACTTTAAAAGTTCGTCCATAAATTTATGACTATTTTCCAGCTTGTTTACAGATTGTTTATTATTTGCGCTTTACCTTTACATAAAAATTGTGGAAACGTTTAGGTTAATTATCTAAACAATGCTCACAAGTAAGTTTTAAGTAAGTACATAAATAACATTACAAATGCGAAATGCCATTCTCGAAGTTTTGAGCATTTTTTTTTAGCAGTTTAGTGGGTATCAGGTTGTCTACCGCAAGCAGAATAGACTCGACATCAAAACTACTTAAACAATTTTTTTATTTTTAACGTTTCTTGTTTCTTTATTTTAAATTAAAAATGCGTTCTTCGTATAATACGATTCACTATTGCAAGGACAATATAATCGAAACTATAATCGAAACCAAACTACATTTTAAGTTCTTTTCTTATTCCTCTCACTTTTTATTTTATCTGTTGTTAGTTGCCTGAGCCCATGAGAACTCTATATAACAAAAGCAAAATATAATAAATGCTCTACTAACTATTTTTAACTATTATTATTTTCTCATCAATTTAGAAAAATAATTAAAAAGACTAAAATGTGGAAAAATATGCTGATTATTTTAAAAGACTATAATAAAATTATTTTTCTATGTAATATAACATAATTTATTTTTGGCATAAAAAAGTTTCGGGACTCGAAGTAAGTCTTATAGCTGTAGTTTTTTATTTTGAGAAAACTTTTTAGAAATTCAAGTTGTGAGTGCCGAAATTTTTTTTGAATTATAGTTGAACTGTGTAAGGCCGTTTATACTTTTCTAAATTAAGAATTGCTGTTTTAATTTCGTAAAAATAAAAGGCTTTAATTAATTTCAAAAATATGTTTATCAAAATGACATTTTTGTTTTAAAGTAAATTTAATTAAAAAAATAAATAAATTAGATAAAAAGATTATTTTGACAAAGTTTCTTAGAACTTTAAGTTGTCCCATTTTTTTTGACGATTGCAGTCAGTTGGATTGAATTGAAGAATTTTCAACACCTCTCCACAACTTAAATAAATTAAGAACTTAGTCTTTGTAAATATAAAAAGTTCTAATTATAAATCTAAAATATATATAATTAAATGAGACTTTTATTTTTCAATTAAATACAATAGCTATTTAGTTTAAGTTTGATTCGAAAATCTTAATTTGGTATGTCGATTAAGTTGATCCTAAGTCAAATAGGCATTTTTGGCCAAAACCAAACTCATTTATCAAATTCTATAAAACGTTTTGACACACTCTACCTACATTTGTATTGAAACACCTACTCTTCAAAATTCATTAATTCTTGTTAACTTTTCTACCATTTTGCTAACAAAAGTTGTCAATCACATATGATATAATTATCAAACACTTCTGTTACTTTTGACTTAAAACTATAAATTTTTAATAAGTTTTTTCGTAAAATAAATTTAAGAAAAATAAATGTTACTTCAAATTTTCTTATTTTAGGCGTTTTTATTTTTCCAAAAAATATTCGACTAAAAAAAGATTTTTTTTTCGATATGGCATTTTGGGACTATCTATAAAAACTTTTTTAATGTTAACACAAAACCAATATAAGTAAATATTCCCCATTTAAAGGGTATACTATTGGCGATTTGTAAAAATATTTTTTATAACAATTTTTTCTGACATTTTTTTGCAGTTACCGTGACCGAGTAATTATGCCAAATGGCATTTATAAATAGCCTGCCGCTGTTGATATTATTTTACATTCCATGTGGCTTTAATTAAAAAAAAAAATCCGAAAAAAATTATATAAAGGTTGAAAACGGAAATCCCAGCATGCGCGCGGGCACAGACACATCTATAATGGATTGAACTGAACTTTAATGGCAGCTAAAATGAAAAGTTTGGCTTAATAAATTATGTTACCGCGCAGTAAGTATTAAAAATATGGCTATTTTATTTACAAGACCATTAAATTACCCTTTAAATACTCTGTAAGTTTCAATCTCGCTTTAAGAAGTTCTAACAATCCATGCATAAGGCAGTAACTGTCAAACTGCATAAACTTCGTCATATACAATATATAACCAAGGCTTGCGCTTCACTCATGTGTGGATGACATGATATATAGGTATATATATGAAAACATTTTAAAGATTTGATATCCTGACAAAGGCAAACAATAAATTGAATGTAGTGAAGCTGGAGCATATACTCATCATCATACTTCGGGTATATATGTTATGTTCTTTAGTTGTATACACGCAAAACCCATGAAACATTTATGATGTGTCGAGCAAGTAGCAAAAAGCAGTTTGTAAACCATGAACCTAATGGTGCTACTAAGGTGCGAACAAAAAACGGAAGATGCTGCCAGCTTTGAGAGAGCGACGGAAAATGTCTTCCGTGGTAGTCAAACAAATAGATAGACAGCAACGCTGATGGCGTTCTGCAGATGCTGAGCGGGGTAGGGTAGTGTAGAATTGTCTGCCCTTCTAATGTGAAAAATCGTTAGAATTTCAAGTCAATCAACAAAAGTTTTTAGCGGAAATGTATGCAGAAAGAGAGACACAGAGTGTGCTGCCTGTGGGCACACGTTGCGTATGCGTAATGCTATACATAATTCGATTTAAAGTGCGCAGTGTTTAGGGCGCCAGTGACTGCCAGTGAGTCGTCGTTGAGTGTATCGAGCACATACAGCAAGCAAGCACATGCAACATACATGACGCATGAGTAATGCAAAAGCCTGATGTTGCGTATACGCTACCTGTACCTGAGTCTTTTAAATATTTAATGTCAGCAATTGAATTAGACTGTAAAAGTTCTGCAGCATCAAGCTAAAGTTTTGCAGCGAACGCACTTCAGTTACAGGCGACAGTCTGGTTGCTGCTGACGTCGTAGCTGTTGCACATGCCAAGTGCAAGTGCAACAATGTCCTGGCCATGCTGGACGCATCCGTTGAGCAAGACAAATGCATGCGCGCGTGGGCTTATGCTTCATATCACCGCTGCGAGCTGCACACCGGGAGAAAAAATTTATGCTACGTGGGTGCGGCCAGGAATTTTTTGTTGATATCTTTTCGTTTCGCGTTTCCAGGAATAGATAAACTCTGTGCTATTAATAGAAAGCCATGTTGGGTGTATAATACGAGTTTAACAAGCATGAGCATGTAGAATGTTGTACTTTTCCAAGCAATTGGCTTGTAGCTAGACTACAGAGAGCTCGTTGTTAATGCGAATTAGTGTTGCAAAGTATAATATTTTCTTTGTATTTTATTTACCTTTGCTTCAGATGAAAAAGTTTTCTTTGAATACAATTTTCTAAAAATAGACAAATAACTTCCATGATTTAGTATATTATTTGAAAGATTTTGTTGTTTACAAAATCACAAATCTTAAAACCGAGTTATTTCAGCAAAATTCGACAGTATTTTGTTTATTTAATAATTTATCGTAACCAAATTAGACATTAGTGGGACTCGTTAGCGTGGTGGTACTTACTCGCCCGTAAACCAAAAGGTTTGCAGCACTGATGCATTGGTCTAGCACTGTCTTAGCTAGCAAATAAATTTACGCTATTTACTTACGCAAATTATATCCTCAATGCTGTTTGGAAACGGAAATAGTTAAGAAAGATATATCCCTACTAAGTCTTTGTAGTAATGACCAAACAAAAATCAAAATATAGTCGAAATTTCTAAGCAGTGGGATTAAATGTAAACCTCGATAGCGTAGTGGTAGCGTACCAGCCTCTAAGACGGAAGGTCTGTGACACGAATTTATCCACCATTCGGATTTGGATATAAACTATGGGTCATCAATGTTCTTTTTGAACAGCCACTAATAGAGATATTTCCATGTTCCGTTTTTGGAGCGATAACCATGGTCAATGGGATTGAATATACTATATTTAGTTTTATTATTTAGTATCCTTTGCTTTTATCGAGTGAAAAGTTGAACCCACTGTGCCATGAGGTGTTGCACCGTAAGGCTGAAATAGAAGGGGCGAAAATGGGAGCACGCTTCCAACTAAGTTTTCGTATTACTTTTCAGGATTATATTCCCTTTTCACCGTCAACTTTCGTTAAGTCCAAAAAGCTTACTTCTAATAGTACATAGTTCAAGTTCAAAAATAAGATGCCTCAAGGTGAATTGAAACTACTAAACATTTCGTCCAGTGCAGTTCATGGAATAAGGACATTTGCATTTGCGCACATCTCAAGTGCAGGCCACTAGTCAAGTTGAGTTGCTGTTGTTGCTGTTGTTCTTCCTGTTGCAACGTTTGTAGTCGTTGGCGCTGCGGGTATTTTGGCAATGACACTAATGCCCCAGCTGATATGGTGCTTGCTGTTGTTGCTGCTGTTGCATCTACTCCTGCTGCTCGCGTCCTTTTAACATCAGACCACAACCTAAGCGCAGCGCATTAATCAAAATCTCATTTTTGTTTTCGCTAGCTGCAGGCGGCAGTAACCCGCAACAACAACAGCAGCTTTTTTCGTCCACGGAGTCCACCCCGTTGGATGCTGATGATATTGTTTATGCGGCAAACAAAACAGTTTGTCATATTTTAATACACTCCAGTGATTTGACAATGCAGCTGACGTCAAAGGCGCACATAAAACCGAGAGAGCGGATTGCAGCAGAGCCTTTGCTGCATGGGCAGTAACCCCAAAAAAAACATCAGCCCAAACCCATGCAATTTGCTGCGTTACCTAGCAGAGATCACAGAGGGCAGCGCGCTCGTTACATGGTCCGTCTCACACAAAATCCAGCCAATTGTCGTCTGCTTGCTATCCTGTCACATTTAATAAGATTATGCTTGGTTAAACACAAATGTCCTCGCACAAAACATACTTCTTGCTCTCTAAGCAAGACACCCACACACAGACAGACAGACAGACAGACATCCACACACACACAAATAGAGCACACACATTTTTTGGAGGGTGTCACATAAATTTACAGCATTTTCCGTTACTACTGGAACTTGGCAAGCTTGAAATTTTTCACATTACACGCATAAATCCTCCAAAGATGCTCTCGCTCGCTGCTTTTTACTGAGCCGGACTTACTTGTCGTGCGCACATTTGAAGCTTGTGAAAAATGTCCAGTGTTTGTTTGTGCAGCAAAGTATTCTCACACACACACACACACGCACACACAAACCCACTGCCCATTGGCAGTCTACTAAGGTGAGCTGATTCTAAGTCCTTGGACGCTGGCGACGGAGCGTGCCCGTGCTGCTATTTGGCGCTGCCAGTTGCTGAGTTATCTTGCAAATAATGGTACGTGCTGTGCAGATGATGCGTTTTCATAAATTTTATATAAACATAAGGTACTCCACAGCCACATACACAGCGACACACACACACCACACTGCATGTGTAGGTGTAACTATATATATGTGTTCGTGTGTTGTCACAAAATGGAGTCTGTGCGCCTGCATAATTTTCACTTTTATTTGTGAGTTCAAGTTTACACAACCTTAAGCTTAATTCAAGAAAAATATAATTATAAAAATTATGGCAGACTTTTATGCAACAATTCTTGAATACCCTTTTTTTAAATGAAGTGTGGGATTAAACTAATTGTGCAATATATCGCATAGTTATGTTCCTTTTTCTTCTGAACATTTATACTTTTGCCGAACGGCTACTTTGAAACATAATCTATAAACTTTGCCTATAATCTTTGCCTTATTCTTTCTTTACGAATTTAATTTATCGTAATTCCTTGTAGTCTTATAATATATAACATTTCGTTTCTGCAGTATTGTTTATTTTTGGCGCCTAAAGAAATTCATAAGCTTTTACATATTGTTACCTTATTACTTCCTAAAGAACTTAATTGATTGTAGTCCTTTGTGGTCTTGTTATACATAAGATTTGGTTTCATCAGGATTTGTCTTAAGAAAATTTATTTGTCTTGTTCTTGGATATTTTACAAAGTGTACATGTATTTGCTGCTAAGAGGTACACTCCGTCTGTCTCTATCTCGAGACTAGCTTACACTTATATTCAAATTGCCTTAATTCTGCTTTCTCCCTTACTAACACGGTTTTTCATCATGTTGGATTGTTGGTTTCATTCCAAAATTGATCTTTTGTGTGTTATTGTGATCTCTGCAAAACGTCTGACCAAACTACTTCCATTTTCTACTTGGGATTGGTGGGTTCGTTTCTGTTGATACTCTATCAAATACCTCAAAACGACCAAATGATTCCCCAGCATTTGTTCACAAATAGTTGCAGTTTGAACCAGATGCTCACACTTACTTTCAATAATTCGGTTCCATAAAGAAGCACAACCTTAACGCTGTTAGCATATATTCTAAGCTTTGTGCCACGTCGAAGCGTGCGAGAGTTTTATACCTTCCACAATCCTTGAAATGTCTAAAAAAAATAGCCTATATAAATTTTGAAACTTAAAAAAATAATTCTTAATATATGTATTAGGAAAAAAATAATATTTTATCATAAAGAATTTGAGGACTCAATCCGACCCATCAGTTAAGTTCACTTGGCGAGCACCAAGAGAGATAGCGATGAGTAAAGTCTGAATTAGTCTGAATTTATCAAAAGAATTTAATTCAAAATTCATACCAAGTAAGTGTAAATTTCAAGCTACTCTATAGTCACAGTTGGTGTTTATTACAAAAGTTTAATTTATTAAATTTTACAATCATTAGTGTGAGTTTAAAGGATACACAAAATACTCTACTATTTTAGCATGCTGCCCAAATCAATTTCTTATTTACTGGCGCCATCTACTAATAATTTTTTTTTCGCAGTAAGTCGATTTTTCTGAAAAGTGTTCAATAATTCTAGCATAAAAATAAGAATCAAAAATTTTTTTTTTAATTTTTTTAACTTATTTTTAAATTCTTTTCTGCTAAAAAAGTATTTTATTATATCAACGCAACAAAATAGTTCTTACTTACGAAATTATCTGCACATAAAGTTTATAAAGGTTTGCTCCGAAGAAAAAGGTAGCAAGATAAGAGCCAAGTAATGCCTAGAAATATGATTCCATTGCGATTAATGCCAGAATATCAGCTAAAATACTGATACATCCAAAACACAAAATAAAAATGACGTCCTTGACGAATATATGCTTATTTTGCTGCGTCCTACTTGCTACTAACGCTTTGCAAGCTAAAGATTTTATACTTTTCTGAAAACCCCATAACCATCTGAATGCGTTTACTCACTTTCTCATAATTTCTGGTAGTTTTTTTTCATATTTTTCTCTGCGCTTTAGCGAACAAACCTCACCAGCTAGCTAATATACCCTGCCAATGATGTGCCAACAACCCATTAGTACAAATATTTTAATGCTTATTTGTACAGTTCGTGCTCAATGGCAAAAGGAATGTCTCTGTGCCAACTCATTGACCAGCATATTTACTTAAGCTGTATTCCCCCGCATCATAGTTGTGCGTAGTAGCAGTAGTAGTGATGGGCCCTTCGGAACAATTGATTTGCCTGCAATTGGATTGCTCGTAATGCACAGGACTGCAGCTGCTGCCACAAATTGTAGTATAGCCTGTTGCTGCTTGTTGTTGTGGGTTGGCTGGCTGGCTGGCTATTGTATATGGTGGGCTATGGTGGGCAGCCTTAAGGCGCAGGCGCTGGAAGGGTACACAAACTGTTGCAATCGTATTGCCCCTGCACGAGCACTTTTATCCGAAACTCGCTTATCCAGAAAGTTACTGTGTGCAGGCAGGCGGCGGAGTAGGGAGTAGGTAGCTTGGGGAAGGTCTTGAGTTTTTCATTAGCTGGCGAAGCAAATGCCGAAGTAGCAGCTGTTTGGCATTTCTTTCTCGACGTGGGGCAGGTCCCCGGAGACATTGTTAGTGCCATTGTAATCGTATGTGTGGGTGGGTGTCTGTGTGTGTGCGCGCGGTTTGTTGATGTATTGTTTGCTTGTGTGTGTGTGTGTGTGTGTGTTACTGCGTGCTGTTGTCTCCATTGCCTGGAAGCGCTTTCCAGGCATTGCCTTTTGTTGCTTAATGCTCTGCTGTTGCTCGTTTGTTGTATTTGCCTTTTGCTGCAGGCCCTTAGCGCACCCACAACGTGCCGTGCCATCTGCCCCCGCTGCTCATGCCACATGCTGCAAGCTTAGTTTTTCTGTTTTCTTCGCTTTTTTTTTTTGCTCCTGACTGGCGACTGCTGCTACTGCTGCTGCTGCTGCGGCTGCTTTGCAATTGCAATTTTCAAGGATATGCTTGAAACAGATTTATATGAAGGGCTCAGTACGTGCAGAATTTATTAATGCTACCTATGGCAGGCTCAGGCTCAAGCCAACACACAGATACTCACACACACACAGCCGTACTTACGCACACCTTCATTAGCTTGCTCGCTTACACTTGATGCTCTCTGGTACTTCCCCCTCAGCCAGTTACAACAATGACTGTGTGGCTCTAGCTGGCTTCCATTTGAGTTATGTAAGGTGTAGCTGTATATTGTCGGCAGGAACTGAAACTGTCGAAAGGAATATTAAAGTTTGCACATCAATAATGAGCTGGTGCTGCAGGCGGTCTCTAATGTGTGTGTGTGTGTGTGGGTTCGTATCTGTGTGTGTGTGTATTTCCTGCTGGTTTATCTCGAATTCGAACTACAAGATTTTCAACTTTGGCTAGGCAAAAATTAAAACAAACAACAAGCTAAGTTGCACTGTTGTTCTTTAGTTGCTGCTGCTGCTGTCTGTTAAACTCTTAAACTTAATCAACACTACATCCAGAATATATACAGATACAGCTATATAGCAGTTGCAGCTGGCCAAGCACAGCATATACCACCGCAGTTTTAGCAAATCCGGAAAACTCTCACGTATTCGCATTAACAAACTTTTGGTGCTTAAAGTGCAGTCGAAAAGCAAACACAAGTCAAGCGTGTGAACCAACGACTTTCTGACTAGAAATACAGCATTTTATGGCTTAACGTTTGCAACTGGCTTGGGTTGTGCATCGGTTTATCTCCTCTCTTTTTGCACTGCATAAAATCGAACAATGATATCTGTTTTCAGATATTTTTGAAAAACTCATTGAATAAGTGTGTTATCTTTTAAATTGAAATTTGTGCAGTCCCGCATGTGCCAACTAATTAATAACAACAAACTTCCAATTAAATTTATATTTTATTTCTGTAATCAACGTTATATAGATTATATTTTTTTTACTGTATAATAATTCTATAATACTAAATTAAAAATTTTGATTTTTAAATCGAAATATATAAAATAAATTCATTTAATGCATTTAATTTCTTTTAATCGGAGCGAATGGCACAATTTATACATCCAAATATTTTTAACAACTTAAAACTTAAAAACCTATTTCATATTCTATTTTTAATGCATCAAAACTGTGGAACAGCAAATATTTAAAATAAGAATATACCAAAATCATACGTAGTTCTTACTCTAACTTTATGATAGGTCAATATTGCTTGTACTGGCGCTATCTAGCGGACATGCAGCTCGTTTCTTCTTCATCTACTTTTACTTTTTACATTTTGACAGAAATTTCTACAAACATATTATTTTAAAAACTAAGTTTTAAAAACGAGTTAATTTTGAGGAATTTTTGATTATAATGAAAGTAAAATGTTACGAGAATATATGAGAAATCGCGGTGAATAAGCTATTCAGGGCACTCTCCTAAATGCCTCATTTTCTTTCTTTTTTTTTAATTAAGTAGTATCAGCTTAAAGTAAAAAACTTATTTACTGTAAACAATTTAATATTAAAATGATCATTTATAAGAGCAACATGCAATTCCTAAGAAATTGGCGACAGTTTAAAATGATATAAAATAATATATTGAAAAAAGCTTAAATTATTTTTTTTTAAATTTCTCTTATTGAAATTTATTTAAAAAAAAAATCATAAAATGGTGTAAATTACATATAATAGAAATTTTGGATCTGTATTAAAGAAACAACATTTTATAATTTCTAGAAATTCTCGCTTATGTTTCAGTGAAGATTTTAATTGTCACTGCACAGAGTTAGACTCATTGCAGCAGCTCAATGAAATATTTTCGCTAAATCCGTACATTCTCATATCCTAATATTTCATATATGCCCGCACTATGTTTTTCCCAACCATGTCTCTTGTCAGTGCATTCATTAAGGTAGTTAAGTTTCGAGGCCATATTCGCATTTTCCGCAAATATATTATTGCAACAAATTATTTTGTCCTTGTACAGCTTGTTTATCATAATAATTCTGCATAAATTCTAGAGCTTTTCGCTGCTAACGTCAAATTACTAAAAACTTACTCTTGTGATTTTGTTACGATTTCGCGGGAACTTCATATTTCATTTTCTGGGAATTACGTCTAAAGATAATTTTTCAACTAAGTAGTTCCAGTGAAAAATCAATCATAATTTGCATATTTTGTTGCTTGTGTAGGCATGCAGAATAATTTGAAATTTTGATAAATAATTTATCAGTTCTGGTGTAGAACATATCCTCTTAAGCTTTGTTTATTGTTATTTTGTCTAGCGTTGCTTTCATCCGAAAATGGTTTCTAAACTTTTGAGAAAAATCGTTTGAAATATTTAAATAAAAAATTTTGAATTCAACTATGTTTTTTTAGTTTTTGCTCCGATTTTGTCAGACTGCAAATAAATTAGGTTCCGTATCCCAATTTATCTATTGAGTTCCAACTATTTCATAGCGGCTTAAATTTTTTCCCTGTTGCATTGCTATTAAAACTCAGCTTACATTTTTCAATCTCTGCATTTTAATTTTAATTTCAACATTTCGTTAAGTTTTCTTAATTAATTTTTCTCCATAAAACTATTCATACACACCCTCACCCATATATATATATATGTATTTGTGGCAAAAAAAAAAAATTCCTTCCGACCGCAAAGCTGTCGCGGCAAGCTTTATCAACGTGCCACAAAGCGCGTTGAAAACCACGTCGACTGGATAAAAAAGACCAACTGATTAAATTGGTTTTGCAAGCTCATCGAGCAGACAACCGCTTCTGGGTCCTTGGCTGATGATGATGGTTTCTGCTGGCCGGTGGTCGCCTGTCAGTCGGCCAAGCTCTCAATTTGCATGCATTTGGTTTGTGATTACGCCTTGCCACAGATTTCAACAAGGACGTGCAGCAGCAGCAGCAGTCAGACAATGATCTGTCATCCCATATGAGCAGATTGAGCAACGCGCGGGTCTCATTAATAAACACGGCCTGGTTGCACAAAGAAGAGGCAAAGAGGTGACAATAGCTTGCTTGGGCCAACAAGAACAACAATGGACTGACGGACTATTTGTTGTCCTTGCGGGCGTCTGATAACGAGCTGCTTGCTTATTTATTCACAGTACTTAAAGTTTAACTGCGCCATGCAGATGACTTACTTAAAGCTGGAATGAATCAGTGGCGGGTATGTGTGGGAAAGATGTGTTTTTGCAAAATTTTGCCAGAATTGTTGTTGTTTTTTAAAAGGGCAACATCTGAATCGTCATGATGAAAATCTAAACATGAAATATTGTTTATTTTTTTTGTAAAAAGTTTTGAACATTGACTGACGACCATGGCATTCCGTATTTAAATAAAAGTTCTTGCAAAATAAAATTCTCCTTTTGTTAAATTAAAAAAAAAATTGCCTATACTTCGAGCTGTATATATGAAATCGCATTTTTGAGTTCGAACACTCGATCTCGACCATACGTATAGTTCCAATTCTTGATAGAAATTCGGGCTTTTTAGGTCTAATATCACGGAAGTGGAATTCTGATATATAAAAAGCCATATTACATATCCATCTCGACTTATTTGTATAGCCAACTTGAAGTAATGTCTAAAGCTCTTGCAACTTTTAACTGTACTAATATGTACACCCAGATATTCCAACCCAACTTATATACTAAGGGCGGTGCAATTTTAAGTTCTCCATTTAGTAATTTTAAAATCTTAATTCAATATTTATGATATTTTCAACTGTACCATTTCCAAACTGCATTATAAAGCAAGTTATTATTAGAGTTTACCGGCTTTTTGAGATTCCCCATATTTAAACTTTAAGAAATCTCTACAAAAATTATAATCAGCTACATAGATTGTACTAGGATAATATAATCCAAAAGATTTTTGAAAATATTGTTTAATATTGGAGTTTTTTTCTTAAATCATTTATATAACCTAAAAATTGAAGTGGGCTCAAAATGACTTAGAGGAAATGACTCATATGTCACTCGTGCTTCAAAAAAATCTGAGTATTATATTAGAAAATAGAGAAAACATTTTGGAGATCTTTCACTTAATTCGCAGATATATATTTAAAACTGAAATGACCCAAAAATAGCTTAGAGACTATATCTCAAATCCAACTCTTGCACCAGGAGACTTTTAAGAATAATTTTTCAAAATATGGACAAAGTTTGGCAGAACTTTTACAACTTAATGTTTCATAATATAATAAAAATAACATAATTACTCAGATGCTACGGCAATATTGAACAAAGCTCTCATATTTATATTTTTTAAAGTTAATTATCATAACAAAATACTTAAGTACAAAGTCATGCAAAATTTATTTGTTTTGAATCTCGAAACTCTGTTAGTTTTGTTTTCAGCACTTTAAGTCCCTCGCCAAATTGAATCAAGCAACGCCACTGTATTGCAAAAAGATATCTATAAGCCGTCTGCGATTTTTGCTGTGTTAATTAAAACCACGTTATATGTGAAATTGAGTGAAAAAATTATATGCAAATGAAATTCAGTTACTTACTGTATGTGTAGTTCATTTTTTTTTATAAATAAATATCTTAATTCCATATGTGTCATATGTGAGAAGTTTCACAAATTTACCAAATGAATGCAATTAAGTGCTTTTGCACATAGTTTGGAAAACTTTTGTGTACTCCAATTAAGCAGCGAGCGCTTTAAAGAGTTGTTATGAAGAGTTTTAATCAATTTTTGCACATAAGTTGCTCTTTGGCAGTTACTCTAGCTTAAGAGGGTGCACAGGGCGTATACGCAATATGAAACCAACTAACTGCTACATAAGCTGGTCTTAGCTTGAATAATTGAAGGAAATACTACGAAAAAACTTGTAGAAGTATAATAGAAGTATTTTCTAATAGTTGTAGTCGCATTATAAAAATGGCAATTTGAAATAAAACTAACTGCAGTTGCGTTTGTCTTATGTGCACTGGCTTACATGGCGTATACGTAATATTCGTGGTAGCAGCAATGAAAATGTTTTCAGCTGGTCTGCATTTCTTACCTAATCGAACAACGAACTATTTTAGTTACGCATGTAAAGGTTTAACTCTAATTGTAACTCTAAATCTTTTTGAAAATTCAGCATTTCGAGTATCAGCTTACACGCTTACATGGCGTATACGTAAAATGCATGGTAGTAGTTATGGAAATGTTTTCAGCTGGTCTGCATACGCAACTTAAACAAACACTGAACTATTTTAGTTATGTTATAACACAAATTTTCAGCTACAATAGCCACGTTTAATAATACTTAATATTTTTTAATAAAGAGAGTTTTGAATAACACCTTCCAATTAATAAAGACAATAGTGGTAACAATGCCACAGTCTCTTTATCTGAGGTGAACTAAAAAGAGGTAAAAAGAGAGATGAGCATTAAATATAATTGATTCTGTTCTTTAAAGGTTTTTGTACAAAAGTTACAAAAGTTCTTATTCACCCAAGTGCTGTACAGTCAATGTGATCTGTATTCTTGTATGATAAGTTATCATAAATTATACATACGAGTAGCTTTTCGGACCACAATGCAAGCAACCCATATTGTGGTAAAACATAGTACCAAACAGACAGTTAAACGAAAACTTCTATTAAAACCCGCTAAAATCGATTAATTTCGAGTGAGAATAATGATTAGATTCAAAATATATTACTCATATTATAAAAGAAAAAAAATATCACAAAGTTTGATTTCTGGCAGGTGACCTACACGTCAGTCAAATTTCTAATTGTAATCTCTATAAATTGAGTCGTATTTTAGAAAAAACTAGATCTAAAGATATGCCCACGAAGAAAATAGTGGTATGCATTCTCAGCTTATGTTTTAGAAAATGTTTGTCATTCCCTAATCGAAGAAGTTTTATATATAGATATGGATTTTTAGCTCTTAGAAAAATTCGTTTCTTAGCAGAGCTGTGTGGTGCTTCTATAAAGATTTTACAGAAAACGTAGAGCAGTATTAATTATATGAAAATTTCAGTCAATTTTATCGAATTTTAGGTTAGATTATAGTAAATTATTGTCAGTCGCTAGTCAAGAAGTTTCAAATATTTTGTAGATTTTTCGTTCTTGTCAGAGCTATGTTGTGTTTCCTTAAATATTTCACAGAAAAACAAACCTAGTGAGTAGCATTTAAAACTATCAATTTATATTCAAGGCTAAATTTTCGCAATGATGAACATTGTCGCAATGCGACTTACTGAGTTTCCAAGAAAGTATAGCAAAAAAAATTGAGAACGGAAAAGCTACTGCATTTGTTAAAATGATGGATTGTGCCAAAACTGTCTTAGAACCACACGCACCCACATATGCACACACCCAAACACACACTCTCTTACAGACATAATGCTGTGCAAATAAAAGTTTGCAAATGGCGCAGCTACTCAAGTCCCACGCTGTGCCTACGCATAAGCAAAAAACCAAAAGAAAAAAAGTAAACTATTCAGCTCCTGGAACTAGGCTAACTCACATCCTCCTTCACTCTCATGTAGCAGCCACCCACAGACAATTTCGCACAAGTTTGCCTTTGATTTTGCATGCCTTCTTCTAAAACTATTTGGGTTAGTTGTTAAAATGGCTGCTCTACTCTATATACTATATACGCAGATAATCGTTGCCATCTTCTACGACGACATCCTTAAATGCACTTGGAGAGTTTTTTGGCTGCAAAATAAATCATTTTGATCAAGTGTACAGCATGTGACGTTGTCTTCTTAAATATTTAAGGCGACATGCACAAAAGACGTAGGAAAAAGCCTGGAAAAACAAAAGTAAAATTTTAGGCATTGTAGAAAACTCAGCTGCACGAGGTTACTGCCAAAGCCGATAGGAGCGCGACACGATGAAAAATTGCATCGACTGCATTCCAGGGCAGTGAGTGGCTCTAATTTTTGTATTTTAATATTCTATAAGGCCAGAGGCAAGTAAAAGTAACCTTGGTAGAGTACAAGTTTCCATAAATAGCGCAACTGGCAAGGTTTTGCTACAGAGCGCATAAAAAAAAAAATTCTGATTGCCAACATGTCCTTATATGCATATGTGTGTGAGCGTATGTGTGTGTGTATTGTATCTTTGGTATTGAACTGTGCGGCAAGACATATTCGCCAAGGACATTGTTGCGCTAAAAATGCAGCTGCTGGCTAGCAGGACTTATACTTAATATTATGTTTGCTCAAAAATTCAAGTACAAAAAAATCGAAACACAATTTTTGGACTTTTTGAGAATATTCAACAAAAAAAAAACAGATGAATTTGCTTTTGGGTGTCAATACTTCATTGAAGCTTTAAAATATAAAAAAAATGCTCTTCTTATTTCGGCTTTTTGAATTAGTATAGGCCTTCAATTTGTTTAAAGCAGCCGCTGGCCTTTACTATTATTAGTCGATTTAATTTGTAATTCTGAGAGAAGATGCAACTTATTTTGTTTCGTTGAATTACATAAATTTGGAAAAATAAATATTTCATATTTACTTTGGCTTGAGCTTTTCATAGCCTTATAAAATAACAGAGACCTACAGTTCATTGCCTTAATTAATATGGATTTTCCTTGGAAAATTGCTTTGCGATTTTCCTGGATAAAAAGCTGTGATTTTTTGCTGGGAAAGCAAAGGGTTTTGGTTGTGATGATGGGAATGTTTTTTCCGGGAAAAACAATTTTAATTAAAGACGCTGTTGAGCCTACGAGCTATTTCGTTGGCTGCAAATTAAGCAAAATAATGTAATATTCAATAATTAACCAAATGTTTATAAAACCAATTTATCGACGATTTAAGCATTGTTCGATTGAAAGACCGATGCGCTCGGTGTGTTTGCGTTGACTCGACTTCATACATCGGGTATGCCGTGAGAACTAATTTTAACTCCAATAAAAGTGAGCGCCGATAACAGCAGCGCTTGACTTGAAGATGGAAAGCGACAAAAAGATGCGAAGCGATTAAAAGAAAACAATTTATGCCTAGCGACAAAGAGTGTGACAGAAGCATAGAGGGTGAGGTGTGATTAGTAACAATAACTTAACATGCTCCCATCAACGCTTCGAAGAGAGATACTACTTGTTGGGCTGAAGTTAGACTCATAACTGAAAAGACAGTGCTTCTCGAAATATTGAGCATTATATTTTTATAAACCCAAAAAAACTCAAATTTTTCGAACAATCTTATAAAAATATTACATTAAGCAATATTCCTTTTTGCAATGCTTAATACAATCTCTTTGTATTGCATTTATCAAACGTCTTTGGTAGAGGTTTTTTTTAGCAATAAAACCGCCTGTTCTTATTTTTTTTATGTCAAGAAAGAATTTTCTCCATTAATAGCTATGAATATATATTTCCTAGACGACAAGTGAACTTGAAACGTTTTTGTTTGACAAAGGCCATAATATGCCATGTTTTTCGCTGTTTTTCCGATTTTTATGAAGTCTGCGAACCAGCAATTTATTATTTATTTTATTCCCTTTGTAGATATCTCTATTAATATCGGGAGAATAGAAATCTACAGTCGTAAAGGCGTATCCGATGACCTTTTAAAAGAAAAAAAGAACAAATTTGGTACTCTAAAAAGTACTTTTAATATTTTCCGTCATTTCTTTTTGACTTTTTTGCTAAGTACTCTAAATCGTATACCCTCCATGCTTTTAATTATCATGTTTTTTGCCTTCCAATCAAATATAACATTTACAACGTCTCTCTTGAGTACCTAACTAAAAACTTTCTTATTGCAGTTTGGAAAGTTTACTTTCTATTTTTTTGCAACTGTTCATCGTTTTATAAGTTGAAAACGAAAAACTTGTTGCACCTGCCTACGATACAAAACGGAAACATAATTCATTTGTCAACGTGCTCGACTTTTTTTTTATTCCATGTAACAGTCTAGAGCGAGTGGGATGGATAGGTAGGGGACAGCTGCACAGATGCAGTGAGTGGGAAAGATAGCATGTAAGGGTCGTTGCCAACTGTTGAGTTTGTGGACAGTCGGAAAGATAGACGTACGGATAGTTGTGGTGGTGATATTCAATTGCAGGATGCATGACTCTATAAGTGCAGCTGTAGCATCGCCCATAAAGACCCAAGTGTATGTTGTCCAAGTGCTTCGCCAAAAACTGAAAACTGGCAACAGGCCAAGCCACAGTGATGGTGCGCAAGAGAGCGTTTCCAAAAATGAAAGCGCGAAAAGAGCAATTGTAAGAGAGGAGACTGAGAAATCGTGGACTGAGTAAGAAAATAATAAGTAATCGTTACCTTATGTGGGATAAGTGGAAATACTTTTGAATGCAGATAAAATACTTTAAAAAGCAGCTAGCTTTGTGGAATAGAAATTGTTCTCTTACACGGACAGAAAGTTTTTTGATTGTCTGTTTTCAATATATATTGGTTCGAAGAATATACTTAAATATATGTATCGGCAAGAAGAAGGCGATTTAGATCAAAAGTCCAAAATGCTTAGCGTTTGCGTTATGTTCATCTGAACATCATAACGCTTGAGATGCCAAACTTTACTCCCATTTGATAATTCCTAAATAATATCCATATATTCGGTTTTCCCACAGTAGAGTTTCGCGGTTTTTAGCTAAATCATGCAAGCATAGGGAATACTAGATACCCTACATATATGTTTATACGCAAACATCTAGGCACCAAAGAAAATAAGTTAGCAAACAAACCTTACCTGTGATGGCGGGATGTTGGTTGAGGGGAAGAATACCATCACTTCTGCTCCAACATTCCGTAAGAGGAGACAAACAGGGGCCGAATCCGAACGGCGTTATCTTTAATTACTAGACATTTTCTTAGACAAATAGCGCATATTTGCTAGCTATGTCAGTGCTAGGCAAATGCACCAGCACTTCAGAGGGGTATGGAATCACCTAACTTTGGGTTTCGAGACGATCAAAAAAGTGCAAGGATGAAAAAGGTCCTTTTGGCTTATTGAAATATTGTTTGAGAATACAGCGTGGTAGACAGTACAGGACAAATATGTATAGTTTTCGAAGTCATTAAAGGTTTTTATTTTGTTGGAACAGATCAACAAATCGTTGCTCCTTCATTTATGTTCCTAAGGATAATTTCCAATAACTCTAAGCGCTTAAATGACGCATATTGCCTATGACAAAATAACATGTCTCAGAAATTCAGCTCATACCTTAATATGCACAATATTCGCCCCACTTTAAAATACACACACTTCTTGCTACTCGCTATCATTCAAAAACTTCTCAACCTGCCCTCGCGTAAGCAATACTTATATAAAGCAAAGCGAGACTCATTGGAGGCAAACTCGACTAAGTGGCAAAACATGAACAAGAACTTTGCTTGTTGCTGGGGCGGCGGCGACAACTTGCAACTAATGACATTTTTGTTGTAATTAGTTGCGGCTTTGCTGTTGCATGCAATGACAAAGACGCAACTACAATGATAAGGACAACAAATAAGCTGTCAGTGTTCTCAAGTTTTCGAATTTTCATAGACATTTTTTTCTTCTCTCTTTTGTTTATTGCGAAATTGTTGTAAATATTTTTGCTAAAACTCGCAACTTGATGTAAGTGAATTTTATTTCTCTGCTGCTGTAGAGATTTACTTTGCAAGTTTTTGGTGCAATTTTAATCTGTGTGCGTGCGTGCATGCGTGTGTTTATATTATATATGGGGGAGGGTGTTTATGGGTGTATGTCTAGTGGCATGTTGCAACATGTGTTGTGGTTACGTAACTCCTTTGCTGCAATTAGTTGGCTAATTTTTTACATGTGTGCGTCATCATGCTCTGTTGCCTGCGTTGCTAGCCAAAAAATGTTTCTTGACTCTGGTGGCAAAAATATGTTTTAGTTTTAATTTGCAACTCGAGCGGCAGGTAACGTTGCAAGTATGCTATTTGTTTGGACTTAACTGCAACAGCAGCTGTTTTGTGGCCAACTGGTTCAGCTTCACGAAAAATTGTATATCATAAATTCATATTCATGAGAAAAACAAACTTTCCCATTTCCAAAAATCTTGTTATGAAAATGTTGAAAATATGAATTTTGGTAAAGCTGAAGAATAAATAGCCACAAAATATTCTATATATGCGAAATTATCGCACCTTTGATCTGTGATTATATCTGATAAGGGATTCTGTAGCTGAACCAACATGCGTAGCAGTATTATGCAGTAACATCTGAAGAGATTATCATAATCAGAACTATTATAAAGAATACATCCCAAAACTGAACACTTGTGGATGTCGGCGGTTAAAAAAATTTCATCGGCAAAGATTAGAGTTTCACATAGGCAAGCGTGCATTGGAATATTATTAGTTAGGGTATTTTTAAGCATAGGCTCTGAAATTATACCATGGTGGTCGTCTATAGTTGTAAGTTTAAGTACTTTATTTACTTCTTCAGGAAGAAGCGAGAAGTTTCAAACCCAAAAGAATGCCACACCTATTTATTTTTAAGAAACTGATGTCACTAACTTTTCTATTATTTGTTGAAATAATATGACTTAGATTGTTTTTTGCTTAGAAATGTCTTTTTTTTTTGTAAATATAACTTATAGTTTACAATCGATTCAAACAGAACTCGGCATAAGTATACGTAAAATTTCTAAAAATTTATAATATATTTTCTGGTTTTTTTCCTTTATCATAGTTTGAATTTTGGTATCGGTTTAGTAGGCTATTTTATAACCTTCAAACGTGCGGTTCGTGTTTCAAACAGAAAACAAACAAAATTTTTCGTTTTGCTCTTTTTTTTACTTAAATCAATTCGAATTCCAAATCTGCCACATAAGAATTGTGGTTTTATATCTAGGCAGTGATATTTGAGATGTGGAATCGTCGTACTCATAGTTCTGCGTAATTACATCGCGACAAGCATCCTGAAGTGTTAAAAAGTATAAAGTTGTACAATATCAATTGTTGTTACTTTGTCATGGAGGCCCACTATAACATGTAAAGGACGACCTGCAGTATGGAGCACCTGACCGCTAGCGTTGACCCTACCGTTGACTATGAAATAAAGTTCTGCTCTAGTGGAACCGTCTTAGCGGTTACAAGCAGCATTCCCACTCGTGAACCCTGTTCAACAACTGGTATGTATTTCTGCTTTCCTTGCGTACGTAAACAATTACTCATTTGTCATTGATATTTATTATATCTAGTGTATGTTTCCATGTTTCTCTCAAGTCTGGGTACCGTACGAAGCGCGCAAGTAGATGGAATTATCAAGAATGTTGCGATTTAGCGTTGGATCATTGCTATTGTATAGTTTTTGACTTCCTTAAACTTTGACGTCGTGTAGTTAAAATTGTGCCCTAAATTATTCAAATCTGACATGGGGAAAGATGGAAGTCCATCGTTTCTTGCAGCCATTTTGGCCAGGTGATCGCAGTCTTACGCCCATAGGAATAATCTCTTAATATATGGCCCCAGACTCTAAAAGATATGGTCAATAAGTGGACTAAAAGAAGTTTGTGCCAGATTTATTTTAAATAAATAAAATATATAAACCTTAAGATAAAATCAATATTTCTTTACCCTAAGATTGCAGTAGAAACTGCTGTCACTTCCACTTTAATTTTCTATTATTAATTTTTCAGTTGGCAGCAAACAAACTATGCGGAAGAGCGGCCCAAGGGATGCGGTGTAACACTCTAAAATAAAAAAGAATAATCCAATAAAAGAATGACATAAAGCGAAAAAATAATTAAATAATTAAGCAAAATATGAAAATTGTACTTTTTTTGTTTTGTCTTTTTTATGTTATAATTTTTTTTAAATTTTTTTTTGTGTGCTGACAAAGTGCTTACTTAAATAAAAGTGTTTTTGCCTTAAAATTGCGGAAAATCGGGTGAGTCAAATAATTTTAAGCAGTTTCAGGTGTTAGTTGTGCCTGTGTAATTTTTTAAAATTAATTTTCATACCCATATATAACATATTACTCATACGCAGTGTGTGCAGGTATTGTGTAGGGTGATAAGTGATCAGGAGCTGTGGTGCACATGATTGAAAGCCTGTTAAACTTTTCCTACGATATTTATTACTTAATAACTTTGGGGTACAACAAAATCCAGTTGTCTCTGTAATTAAACCATATTAAGAATTAGAATATTTAAGTTCGAAGAAGGAAAATATAATATTAAGCTAATCCTTATAACTCGCCTGATGGGTGAATTTTTCGTAAATATGCATTGTCTCACATCTTGAGCTAGAAACTTGAATGTAGAATGTAAAAGCTGAAAACAGAAAGTAACAAAGATTAAATATTTCATGGGATCTTCGAGATCCATCACAGATTCACAAAATTTTTGTGGAGTTCTGACGAAAAAGAGATCTGTGATCTTATTCCTCGTCTGATGGATGAACTTTTTCTAGATATGTACCGTCTCACATTTGTGGCTGGAAAGGAATATGAATTTACAATGTTAAAGATGAAAACAGGAAGTAAGATAAAAATTAAGACATTTCTTAACAAAGAAGTTAAAAGTTCAGTTATGATCAAGTGGGTGGCTTACAGATGATGATTGATCAAAGTGGCTCGATTCGGCGACCCAAGAGAGTTACGATAGATAAAGGGATGAATTTAATAGACCGTTCGTGCGATAGGAAATCCTAAATATTATAGTAGTTATTGTGCATACGACGTAGAAAGAATCATGCAATACAAAATTGGATCTAAAAAGTCGTAGTACTAGAGGACGGAAATAACTACTTACTCTGAATGGAATAAAAAAAAAACTTTGTTAAAAAGTGCGTAAGACTCAATGAACCCGAATAAGAGTTTATGTCGAAATAACACGTCGTACGATCATTTAGAGAAGGTAATTTTATAAGGCGCATTCAACAAGAATAGAATGGCAGTCGAATGTTAGGATCCCAGAATTAAGCACGAAGTGCAAAAATTTAAAATAATTTTTGAACAGACTCAACTAATTGCTGATAATGTTGATATTGAGGACTCTAAACTAGACAATGTTCCACAATTAGACGGACGTCTGTAACACACAGCAGTTTGTTTGTTAAAAAAAATATTCGAAACTGTTAAAAAAGACTTTCAAGGTTAAATAAAACATTTCCTTCCCAATTACTAGGAAATACTGATCTTATCTAAAATGCAATGTATTTTTTTCATTGTCAGCCCATGTGCAAAATGCAGTTTGCAAATAAATGACTCTTTTATATATGTATATCGCCATGATGCGTTAGAAAAGACACCTGGTTGTAATACCACTCTTCTCCTAGCTTTTGATAAGAAAAATTTTATAGCTTTCTCATTAGAGCTTAACTCTGTGGCATTAACTTGGTGAACCCTTAAAAAATACATTACCAACAGTATGGTACTAGTTCGCTAGCTTTGAATATTTAACACTTTTTTTTAAGAAAGCGTCAAAAATCCAAACAGAACTAAACAGCTAAAAAGTCTTTAAACGATTTGTCAAATTACTTCTATTAATTTTTGCCACCATAAAAGGATTTAACTATATTACCAGCAAACTATGGTGTTAATTTTGGGTTTTTATTTCTAAATAGCTTCTTAAGCCATACATAGTATGTAATGGCAACATTAAACTTAATATGAATGAGTAACCGGGTTTAATGTGCCATTTTATTTCACGAATTGCGCTAACTTCCCTTGAGGTAAGGCATAGTCGAAATGCATTACGTATACGCCACCTGCCACAGTGCAATAGTCAACGGATTGTTGGTATCGCTTTGGCCAATAACTTTGAGTTATATATTTTTTTATTGTATTTATATAAAAAAAAGTGCACGACAACGAGGTAGTTTTGGGCAATATAAGTACTTCAGGTGAGGATATCTCTTTTAGAATAGATTGGGGAAATCTCTTATACATATCGTAGCTCGCATAGGTAGTTATGTATACATAGTAGTTACGTAGCGTTGCCGCTGCAAAGTATTGTCAAGTAGGATATATTTAAGCAACAATAATAGTTTTTCATTCTAAAAATACTAAAATTTTAAGCTGCGAAAAATCGTTTTGGATTCGTATTTAACACAAAAAACGCATAATTGACTAAAACGATTGATAAGCTTAGAAATGAATCCTAAAAATTATTCAAATTCATATTTTTGAGCAGAAAACCTAGTAAATGCTTAACTAGTGATCCATACTGCACCTTCTATGCAACGGTTACCCAATGTTTCTCTCTTTTAGGAATCTGCTTTTGTATTTCTTTCATTGTATTGTATTTTTAGTGAGGTTCTTATGCTATCTAAATACTGTTTTGCGCATTGGTCACTCCAAGTGAAGATAGGGCTTCCTCCACTTGGTCTTTCCATATTAGCTTAGGTCATAGCCACCGCTTCCTTTGTCGACATTTGCATCAAAAACCTCCTTCGCTAGAGCATCTTCTATGCGAACGAATGCGATAATCGTCCCCACTTCGAAAGGGACCAAAGATTTTGCGAATAACTTTTCTCTTGAATACTCCCAGTGCATCGGCATTCGTCCCTGTTACAACCCATGCTTCTGCGCCATATAAGAGCACGTCCAGCATGAGCGTCTTGTAGAACGTTAATTTTGTCGATAGAGAGAAGTATCTGCAACTCATTACCAATACCGTAGTAATACCCATTCGCAAGTGTTATTCTTCGCTCAGTTTTTAGGCTGATATTATTATCGCAATTCACGGAAATCTTAAACTTGCACAAATTCAAATATTTTTAAAATATTAAAAACGGTTTAGTTTATGTTTTATATTTTCGTGTGTGTTCTCAGTAGGCCAATTCATTACTTTCATATTTTCATTCGGACAATGTGGAATCGAATTTTTCATTCATTCAAAAGGTTTTGATAAAGAAGCAACAAAATTTCTCGTTTTACTTATTTTTATATTTAAATCAAAATTTTTCACTCAAAAAGTTTTAATAAAGAAAAAACAAAATTTTTTGTTTTACGTTTTTTTTTTTCCAAACTTGTATCAAACTAATTCGAATTCCAAATATATGCGAGCGATGGAATGCCGCGGCCAAAAGTTACCCAAAGGGTTTGTGGCTTGCGAGCTTTATTTCCAAACGGCAGGCAAATTCCCTGTGCATCTAGGCAGTGAGATGTATTTGAGATGTGGAATCGTCGTGCTCATAGTTCTGTGTAATTACATCGCGACAAGCATCCTGAAGTGTTAAAAAGTATAAAGTTGTACAATATCAATTGTTGTTACTTTGTCATGGAGGCCCACTATAACATGTAAAGGACGACCTGCAGTATGGAGCACCTGACCGCTAGCGTTGACCCTACCGTTGACTATGAAATAAAGTTCTGCTCTAGTGGAACCGTCTAAGCGGTTACAAGCAGCATTCCCACTCGTGAACCCTGTTCAGCAACTGGTATTTATTTCTGCTTTCCTTGCGTGCGTAAACAATTACTCATTTGCCATTGATATTTATTATTTCTAGTATATGTTTTCATGTTTCTCTCAAGTCTGGGTACCGTACGAAGCGCGCAAGTAGATGGAATTATCAAGAATGTTGCGATTTAGCGTTGGATCATTGCTATTGTATTGTTTTTGGTTTCCTTAAACTTTGACGTCGTTTAGTTAAAATTGTGCCCTAAATTATTCAAATCTGACATGGGGAAAGATGGAAGTCCATCGTTTCTTGCAGCCATTTTGGCCAGGTGGTCGCAGTCTTACGTCCATAGGAATATTCTCATATGTTTGCCAATATATGGTCTCAGATACTAGAAGTTATGGTCAATATGTGGACTGAATGGATTTTGGCCTAGATTTATTTTAAATATGACATAGTGAGAGATTATGTTTATAATAAATCTTAATATTCATACTTCCTGCAGTATAGCAGTGTCTAAAAATGAAGATTTTTTTCATTCTGTTCGAATGCTCCGATTCATTTATTAAAATACGGCCACATGCACAATGAAAATATACTCAACAAGCGAACTGATTAGTATTTGGCCAAATTTTTTTTAGCGTTTCATTGAATTGTGAGTAAATAATTTAAACAATGCAAGGCAGGAGAATATACATTGTATTTTGTCTCCCTTTTGAATTTGTTAGAAATCTGCAAACTTAGCATAGCGTGGGCTCTCCATGATGAACAGGCCTAACTGCATACTTAAATCTTGCTACCGCAAAAGTATACTTTTTTGTTACATCCGGTTTTAAAAGTAATTGCAGATTATCTTGGCAAAAAACTACTAAAACTTTGTGAAAGGAATGTGTATGCGATTCATCAAGTTTATGATTCACAGCAGGGTGCTAAAGTGTTTTGTATGACATTCGGTGGCCGTATAAGAAATTTACTACTGCGAAAAACTTTTCCCCGAACACCAAAATCACGTCAATGTGCGATAAAAGTATTAAACGAACATGAGGCCTGACTGTGTGTTTGCCTTGTAGTATTTCATGTTAGTTTTCATAGTCTTGATTGCTCCCCAAGGTGCTTGCTTGCTGCATGCGGGTGCCTCAAGTTGCAAGGTTATTCAAGTTCAAAGCAACTGACTACTGCACTTGATATCAAAAATTTAATTGTTTTATGGTTGCATATTTTCATGTGCGGTTTTTGATTCTGGGCAAAAAAAAAACATTGCAGAAATAACAAACGTGCAACGTTGCCATGCCGCAAAATTTTAATGAAAATTTGCATATGCGCGCGTAGCTGCCACATGCGGCAACATGCAAGAGAGGCCAAACAGCAATGGCCAAGTAGTAAGTGAGCCCTCAGTTGGGCGCGCATTGCGTGGCATTGTGGCAAATCATTTGCATATCATAAAAATTCATTTTGTAGCCATTTTTGTTTACTTTTTAAATTGAGCAACCGCAAAAGTTTAGCATTGAATTATAAAGTAACGAGCGTAACTCAGCCCCCTCCTCTCTCCAGCGCGCACATATTGTGCTGTTTTGTATATTTAAACATTTATGTACTGCATCGATCTTGGTTGTTTTGGCCACAATGGTATAGTATCGTACGTCCAAGCGTATGTACGTACACGCACAAGTTTCGGGCATAGAGTTAGCCAAGTTGGAACTTGTTGGAGCATGTGGCGCCATGGCTCATTGCTGTTGCTGCTGCTGTCCGAGTACTTGTCTGCATACAAATTGCTTTAAGTTGTAGTTCCAATTTTATATTTGCCAGACAGACAGAAGAAGAAGTTAAGCTGAAAAAAGCCAAGTTTATTTCTCCCAGGCAGCACAGTACACACGCACATCAAATACATCAATGTGTTGTTCGTGTCTGTAAATGGACTATGGAGAAAGGAGCGCTTTTGAAGTATACTCTTTACTTGCGACTTAATGACTAAGGAATGTTATTTTTGGTATTAATTCGTTTAAAAACTTATGAAGTAAAGCTCTCCTTGAAACCCAATACACAAGGATTCTCAGCTGTATTTAAAATCGTAATCCACTTCAGCTATGTGCAGATCATATTTCGCAAATATAACAAACTAACCCGCTTCAGTGGCATGCTCTCAAACCAAATCCAAATGGAGCAAGAAATGCGACACGCAAAAAAAAGAACTTGCAACAGTTGTTGCAACAATGGAGCTGGTTGCTCTTCACTTGCAACTTTGATTTAGTAGCACTTATGACAACTACCGCTTCAGTTTTCGTGTAGTATTTCATGGATGGTATACTTTTTTTTGTTCCTTTTGTCTCCGGACTCAGAGTAAGATTTGTAGTTTGGAAGAACTTGGACAGAGTAATTGCAGCTGCGGTTGCATATGGCGTATACGTGTTCTTACTTTTGCTCACACATACACACCCGCACACACTTAAACGCACTTTAATGTCTGGCACTTGTCGCACTTTTATGGCAATTGAAATTGTTACAAAACGGAAAACTTAATAACACCGTTTTTTTTGCTCTTCTTTTTGTTCTATTTTGTGCTTTACTTTCGCTATTACTTCGCACGCTTTGTTACTTATCACTATGCACGAGGGTGGTTTTATATGTTTCTTAGTTTTGGTCTAGGCAAACAGTTGAATTATGTTACTTAAGCTTTAGTGCAGCTTATTCTATTTCGTTTTTAAAATCTCTTCGATTTCGATTATTTCTGTAAACAATGACATGAATATGTAATTTATCTGGAACATAACCTTAACTTAAAAAGCTGATGTGATAGACCAGCTGTGAACAAGGACTCGAATACCAAGCAACAAATTGTTAAGGCTGTAACTTTTGATGACACTTTATTGAGAGCATCAATTTTATGACACTTCAAAACTTACTGTATATCTTCTAAATTTTTTTCAAAAGCAGTGTTGTCTTTGTAAAAACTTTTAAATTCCTTCATATTATAATATTATTATTGTTCATATTTATAATCACTTGGCATTTCATCATATTCAAACTCTCAATGAGAATGAAAATAGATTGGTTTCGTGGAAAATATCATTGCTTGTTAAAATCTAACCCCCTTATATTGTTTTCCATGGGCACATCTGAAATTATTTAAAAATTTGAATAAATAAAGAAATAAAAACCTAGAATTCAAAGTACATCGTGTCAAATGTAGCCAAAAATGTTCAAGATTGAACTTTTGGAATACTCTCTGTAATCATGGCGAAGAATAATGTAAAAAATGTCATGAAAGGTCATTTTTAATAAAATAAAAAATTTAAAAAAAATACAATCCTTGATTGTTTTATTGTTCTGACTTAATCGGAAATAATTTTTTAAATCGGAATTTATCTGAAATAAATGTGTTACAATAAATGAATTTCGATATAAAGAACTAATATAAAAAAATTTGTATGGCACATAAATTAAAGTTAAATAAAAATTGGTTTAAAATACGAAAATGCTCAACAGAAATATAGACAAACGTAAAAATTAAAAAAATTATTAAATTGGATAAAAAAATATAGCTCCAAGCTCTGTTTTGATACAAAAAAAAAATACCCATATATCAGTAAAATTATAATACTGTTTCTATATAAATTTAAAATTTACCAAATCTATCCACAAGCATTAGAGTCTACCATTCTCGTATACTTTGATCATATAATTACCCATCCGACGTCAGCTACTAACTAGTGAAATATAATAAAAAATAACATACTTTTTATCCAACCCTCGTAGCTATATTTAATGACACTACAGATACAAATGCAAAGCCATTAATACAAATACTTACATACTTACCAACACAACGACACTCAAGCACACACACACACGAGCAATTACATATGTATGAGAGCGCAGGAAAAGCTCAAGAAGTCCGCAAGAGAGAGAGGGTGGGAGAAAGCGAGACTCTTGTCGCTGTCATTCCCTTTGCTATTACCTTTAATTTCATGTACTGCCGGCAAAGCATGTAGAAAATATTGTTTATTTACTCAATTAGCGGTAATTGCCTGGGTCAATAAATTTTTATTTGCTTAGCACTTAGCCTGACGATAAGTTCCAGTCATTCCTTGGAGCAGCCAGCTACTGTACCAATGCCACGCTTTAAACGCGCGCTTAAGTCTTGCGGTTCATTGGCGGCTCCGCCAAGACAATTAAATCAGTTAAAATGCTGATGATGTGCCAATCTCAGGCGACACATTTAACTTAACCTCTAAATGCCTTAAAGTACAATTGGCCATAAATTGTGGCGCTTATCTGGCAGCTGGCAAGCGGAAGCTGCCTGATAGGCAGGCCATAAGCCTAGACAGGTACGTGCTCTAACGACGCCGTGCGGTAGGCAACACTTTTTTTTTGGTATCCTGCCATGCCGCTGTAATTGCTTATTAAAGTTGCCGCCATTTTGTAAAATAGCATCGCATAAAGAAAATTTCTTTTATGTACTTGAAAATTGCCTACGAAAGTTTTTTTATTAATGAATATGGTGAAACAACAACAACAAGAACATGTAAAGAGTATAAACCGAAGCACGCGAATGCATAATGGGTGGGAAGGGGCGACATAACAAGTGTCAATGGGGTCCGCAGGGCAACGCACTATAAACATAAAAATGTATTTTCAACATTACAAAAAAATATATTTGAAAAACATGAAAGTTTAGGACTTTGAGAGTAAACCGTGTAACCTTTTATATGAATAAAATATTTAGTTGAAATTAATTTCAGGAAGATCCGAGTACACGGGATTTTACATAAAGTCGGTTAGGAAGAAAAAATTGGGGAATTGGTTTTGGATATTGCCGAATCTCTGCTACTAAGCTTTTACTTGATGTGAGTTTGGGAATGAGCCTTAAGAGTTTCAGTGAGAACGTTGCAGAGATCCTCATCCCCTGCGTTAAATCGGTTTAAAAAAAAATGCGCGAATTGGTCAAGTTGGCGTAGTTATTGTTGTTGTATCTCTATCTCAGCAAGCACCAGGTATGTGGATTGTCAGTAGAATATGAAAATATAGAATGAAGAAAGTTAGAAAAGTGATAGTGGCTAGGGAGCTCCTATCCAGGTTGAGAAAGCGAGTGGCTTCGACTCGATTAGTCCACAATCAGAAAGGCGTGAGTCTTGTAGGTCTGACCAGACACTTGAAGAGGTGTTGGTTGGGGTGTGGGCTGCAGTCACATTTGGGGCTGGAGTCAATAACCTCTGGGTAAACTCGCGCCAAGTAGCTGTTTAGAAGCTTTGAGTATCCAGAGCGGAGTTGAGATGGTGCAATGCGTTGTTGCCGAGGTAAAGAGGTCTCGGACTTGTGGATGGGTTGACGTGGTAGTTGGCGTAGCTGCTGCTAAGGTGTTACTTGTCTATGAGTTTGGGAGTGAGCCTTACCTCCGGTGAGCCCGGATCGGAGTACTTACTTTGAACAGATCCGCACGCCTTAAATCGGTGAAGGTAAAAAAAATACGCGAACTGTTGTTGCTGTGTTGTAGCTGTGTCGATACATCAGGTATAGTTGGGGCATCCGAGACAGATGTGGGTTGGCAGTTCTTGGGCTGGCCTGGGCCTGTGTCAATTCCGGTGTGTAGGACTCATTGCCGTGGGAATCATTGGCATAGTTGTT
Organism: Chymomyza procnemis; assembly: GCA_035046065.1. Lineage (NCBI taxonomy): Eukaryota > Metazoa > Arthropoda > Insecta > Diptera > Drosophilidae > Chymomyza > Chymomyza procnemis. The sequence goes on from JAWNOJ010000026.1 coordinate 40,229,735, forward strand.
GATGTTGTTGTATCAGCTACCTCGGTGCATTACGTTAGTGGATTGTCAGATTTATGAAAGTAAAGGATAGAAAAGATTAGTTTATTTGAGAACATTAGAGCACTGTCCTATCCAACTCGAGGTAGCGCGCTGCCTCAACCCTACTTGTCCAGAGGGACGAAGGCGTGAGTCTGATGGGTCTTGCCGAGCATGAGAAGAGGTGTCTAGTGTTGTGAGGGCTGCAGCCGCAGTTTTAGGCAGGAGCCAATTACCGCTGCATTAACTCTCGTTGGCGTAGTTGTTATTGTTGTGGTAGCAGCTATCTCCGCGAATGTGGATTATCAGTAATATTGGCGTATTTATTTTCGTCACTGCTGTTGCTGTTCTACTTGGCGTGAGCATGGGTATAAGTCTTACGGATAGGAGAAAGTACGGTGGATAGATCCTCACACTTGGCACGGATGTATGTTCGTCAACCGACGCCGTTAAAACTTCAAAGCGCGCATTTCTTTGGACATCGTCAACAATTCCATGGAACGCTTCTTATAGAGAGCGTGGCCAACAAGATCGCGAAGTTTGCGTGACAGGATTGAATGTTCTTCAAACGGAATGCACAAAGATCGTTCACTTTCTTTTCACCGCTCTTCTTGACGTTCTTCACTTTGGTTGCTCAGGTAAAAAGAAAAGGTAGATTTAAAATTTTTTGGAGTCTTTGCTTACAAGCGATTTGAGCTTCGGCGCACTGACTTCTCTGACTGATTTCTTGTAGAAAGTGTAACTTCAAACTTATAGTCTGCCAATCGATATCCGTTCAGCCGTAAGTATCTTACAAAACTCTAGTACCCCCAATACCTCAAGCTTCGTTTGAATATTATTAGGTTGTAAATGGCTCCAAAAATGGAATTTCGCCAAGATGTTGACTATACATTTGTTGAAGCTTCTGTTTGAAAGTATTTTGAGTTAAGTTCTTTGACTGATTTCGCCAAGCAAGTGTAGTATAGTCTAAATCGATATCCGTTTAGCCTTAGGTTTATTACAAAACTCTAATACCCCTAATCCCACAAGCTGTAGTGTATTAAAATATTTTCGCCAGACCAGAATATGTATTCGCCTTGTAGCATGGCAAATATGGCTCAGGCACGCCGATTCTGGGCATTAGTTGAGTGCTTGCTCTTCCTCGTTGTTGCTGTTGCTGTTGTTATTGGTTATTTGGCACGCAGCCATTACCAGCTGAAATTTGTTGAGCGTGGTCTTAACGGCAACTGAATGCCTTGGCTTAAATGGCAATGTATGTTACGCGTTTTGCTTTTGGTTAGCACTACACAATTGGGCCATAAGCAAAGTGAAGGCATAAAAATATAGTTGCCAGTTGAGAAGGTAGAGGGTAGGAGCGTCGGAGAGCTGGCAGCGCGCACTAAGGCACAATGAGTTTTTGATTACTTTCGAATTTATTGTATTATTTGTGTTTGTTATTGCGCCACGCGGTCTGGAAAAAGATTTTAGTATGGAAAACTTTTGAAAAATCCAAAAACAAGTGTGCAAATTTTGATAAGAGACAGAGCCGTCGGCAGCTCGCATTTACTCAGTTGACATTTGTTTGTTTTACACAAACAAACACAAAACTGGTTGTGCCTGAGGGATTTGCGTTCGTTAACTGTTTAGGATTTCGCTGTTTTTGGCTGGCAAAATATTTCATTTATATACATATTTGGCACGAAAATTCATTGCAAACAAGTCAAATGCAATTAAACTTGCAGCGTTGGTTGTCTGCAGCATACGCTGCGTATGCGTAATATAAGCATACAACGTTTGCCAAATAAATTTGAAACGTGATGCGCTGCTGCTATATACGCTATAAACATTTGTATGTATATATACATATACTTCGATGCTGCCAAATGCTCAACTACCCGCTAACTACTTAACTCACCTCAAACGCTTGAGGTTTATTGATTGAGCAGCAAGAAATTGGCAGGGCTCTTGCATTAAAGTTAATATCAAGCCAAGGCAATACAGTACATACTTGGCAAGGATATAAAAGACGTGTTGCGTACATTTATCGACCACTGTTGATATTTCTATAGCATGCTCACGTACACACAAGCCAGCGGACAGTTGACGTTTTTTCGAAGAACGAAAGAATAATTCACTAACTTACGGAATTCGATATTTACATGCGCTTGCAAGGTAAACTAATAAAATTGCTTAACAGATAGTTTTTGGGTAAAGAAAATAGTTCTAGATTTTTTACAGTAGCATTTTTCTTTGTTGAAGAATGTAGTAGTCATCTCGTGTAGTTGTTAGAGCTGCAGAAAGCTTTTCATTTTGTAAAATTAAATAAACTTGGATTAAGTATTATTGATAGGCAAGATTTGCACAACGAACTGTAGGTCTGCGGTGCCCTCTTCTCTGAGCTAAGAGAATGTCGCTAAGTTCAATACAATGCTACTTTTATCTTACGGAATAGCTCTCAGCTCAAAACTATCTATAAAGTTAAATAGTGTGTCTATCTTTATGTAGTGTGACTTAGTATCCTGCATTACATGACAGTTTATGATCCTGCTTATTTCATGCATCAGCGCTGGAATGTCTGCCAATATGTGACTCCTTGTTTTATTATCCTCTCATATCCTTCTTCCTGTTAGAATTCCAAAAACAATTCTTAGCCTATTTTTATTTGATAACATAAATTCTTTAACTAAAGTTAAAAGTTATTGTAAGCAGTTTTTGTAAGTGCGGTAAGGTTGTCTGCCCCAGGACTTTTCTTTCTGTCATTTTTCTTTTTTCCATAGCATCAAGGAAATGTTTCCTATGTCAAAATCGAAAAAGAGTACTGTGTGCCGTTTTTTTTGTATAAAGTTTGTCTTCATGCTCATTATCCGTAATCCCAAAGCCTGACTGTGATTGATTCGCCGGGTCGGTTTGACTTTGCAAGACCCGTTCTGATGTTATCTGGTGTAAATTGAGTGCCTTGATGGCTGCTTGGCCATCCGTTAGAATAGCTTTTTTCAGGATGTGAACGTTTTGATTTAGATTGATCCTATTTTCGTTAGATAATCTAAAAGCCTTGGTAGTGGAGTAAAGTTTCTGATTGCTGTCAACCAGGCAGCAAATGACTGTCTCCAATGACTGCAAGTTGAAATACATCCACACAGGGCACTCGCCTCTTAATCGAAAGGTCTGTGGTTCAATACCAGCACTGGTGCATTGGTCTAGCATTGGCGAAGCCAGCAAAAAATTTACGCTATTTACCTGGGAGACTCTATCAATTAAAGACACTGTCGTTCGGATCTGGCTTTTAACTGTAGTTCCAAGTTCTCTTCGAACAGCTATTAATGGAGATATCTCCATGCCCTTTGGAGCAATGACCATAGTCAAGGGGAGTAAAATTATTTATATTTTACTACGGAGAAAATTAAAAACCATTCAATATTGCTTCTGCTGCATCATTTGTGATATAGTAATCATTTTCTGGCTTGAATTTGAAGCGGTATCGAACAGTTTGTATGATTATCTAACTTTCGACTAAGTTAGGCTCAATCACATTTGGTTTGAGGTTTATTTTTTCATATTCCACGAAAATTAACTAATTGCAAGCTCACGATCAAACAGCTTCTTTAGACCAAAACTGATTTTTAACGAGCATTCAATAGAGAATGAGCTACGATTCTGCAACTACGATCAAAGAATATTCAGCTATTGTGAATGTTTTGTTTTTAGGAAATCCAAAGACATTCCTGAATTGTTATGTGTTAATTTACGCGTTTTTCTTAAGTAGATAAATTGGAGACCTGCCTATTGGGCACTAATACTATCTAGCAGGCTAGTGTTGTCTTGTGTTTATCGCATTGACCAAACTTACCCCTCTTATCCCGTTGCCTACTGCAGAACTTTACAGCCAAAATCCAACATAACCTTGACCCATTGGACACAAAGTACAAAAAAAAAAAAAACGTAATACTTTTGCCAAATTTCTGTTTGCACTTATCGATCTGTCATAACATTATGTATCTATCTCATAGTTCGTCTATACTCTGCATATAATTTATAACATATTCTTAAGAGTTTTCTCGTTGGATTTGCACTTATCTGTCATAAATAATAGGGCTTAGTTTGTGTGGCTAATACATGGACTTAAGACAAACACGTGCCCCGAACACCATGCCCCTTGTATAACTTTTAGCTGATTGATTAAAGCGGCACAACCAAACTCTAAAATGTATCTGTAAGTGTGTTTGTGCGTGTGTGTGTCGGCAGCTAGAAGAGCAACTAAAGGGACTTCGAGAACGTTGCCGGAATTGTTATTACATCGTTTGGTAGGTTTTTGGCCTTTTTGCTTATTTTTTTTTCACTTGTGTTCCGTTTTTATTAGACGAAACTGCTGCTTATCAAATAACGCATCGAGACGAGCAGACGTTGGTTGGTTTGTTGGTTGCTTGAAGTTGATGCGAATATTTTGGCGGCGATTCTTGGGCTGATGCTGCGCTATGTGGCACACGTGCTAAAGCCACTTTTAACATAACAAGATGGCGGCGTTGGCAGCAGTCAAGATGGAGGTTTTTCACAGTTTTTGCGCCCCTTGCCGCACAGGTCACAATAGTGCTGTAATAGACGTGACGAGTGCTGGGCTGAGTTTTTCTGGAGTGTGGGCGATTTTGTGGGTGGCTGTGCTTCCTACCAGCTCATTGTCATGTGCGGCACATAAATATATATGTATATAGTATACACTTTTATATATAAAATAGCAAAGCTACGGAAGTTGCGGGTGTGTGTGCATGAAATAAAAATACTATAGGGTAGCATAAAGTGTGAGAGAGAGATAGAGAGAGAGAGGGAGGGAGAGAGGGCGCCCAGCAATATGAGTATGTTCAACTGACACCTTGACTAAACTAAACAAAAAGTCAATTTTTAGCTACTTTAAGCACATGGCAGCTGTTCATTGCAAATATAACGCATACGCAGCGTAAGCACATGGAACAATTTGTGTGCGAGTTGCTTATGCTTAAATTCAAGTATTATGGCATGTACATGTACTGCTGCTCGAGGTACATGGCGATAAACAAATCACGTGTGCAGCGAACAGGGGGCGGAGACCCCTAGCTATCTAGCTAGCAACAAGAGCGATCAACAAAATTGTCTTTTAAAAAAATTAAACAAAGAAAATGCTGAGCCAAGTTGGTCTTATTGTGCACTCACATAAAATCCAAATTATTGTCAACAGGCAAACACTTAAGCGTCACACACACACACACCTCATGCATACGCCTATATGAATGCATGTACATAGTGTGTGTGTGTGTGTGAGTGGGTGGATATATGTAAAAATGAATATATTTTTTGTAGGTTTTTTGCTGGGAGTAAATATATTTGAAGCATAAACAGTTGACTTAGTTTATTTTATTTAATTACTTATTGTAATACTGTATTATTGTGGGCCTTTGTCAATATAATTTTATTTAATTCAATAATTATTTTTTCTTAATTTTTTTTTATTGACTTCAAAATAAATAATTTTGTATTTACACATTTTATAAAAAGAATTGGTACATCGGGAGATTAATTTATTATGAACTTAAAATAATTAAGGGAATATTTTGGTAAAATTCTTAATTTGTTTTGTTAACAATTTTTTGTGAATTAGCATTTGTGTTACGTAATATTTTTGTAGTTTAGTTATTTTTTGACATTGTATCGCAAATTTTTTTTCCTCAAATGCATTAATTTTGAAATTAATTTAATATTTAAAAAAATCCTATTACTTTCAAATTTAGTCACAATCTTTTTTTGTTCTAAAAATATTTTTTTAATTATTTTACATAATAAAAATGTAGTTATTTAACATTGTTACACAAAATTTTTTATTAAATGCGCCTAATGAATTAAGTTTTGTTTTAAAAATAATTTAAATGAATATTACAAAAAATGGTTTCTTTCAAATTAAATTGCAATCTTTCCTAGTTCTAAAAAAAAAGGAAAGAGTGTTTCTAGCTTCACATAAACTGACCCCATTCATAATATGTACATAAGTAAGGACACGAAACACTGCTAGACACGTAGTAACAGTAAATGTTTGGGCACAGTATCTCGTATCTAGAACGATCCAAGCACAGCGTGAATTCGTTAGGTAGCCAGTATAATTTTCTCTAAGTAAATAAAATGCTACAATAATATTTCAACACCTCGAAAACCCCCAAACAACCACGACGTTGAAACCCCTCTCCAAGCGAAACACCCAGAGTAATGTAGACAATAACGACGACAATTTCAAGCTCTCAAAATGCCAAAAAAGCCCACCCAGCTGGTGGCAACAAGGAGACTTAAGTGACAATTAATTTATGTGACGCACTTTAGTGTTAGAAGAATTGTAGAAATTGTAGAAAATTTTGCTCAATTCGGAGCATTTAATTAAACATATACTTGAGGGGTCGAGTACAGTTAAGGAAAACAAGCAAATTGTTTTTAGCGCCAACGCTTTGAGCGACCAAATAACTTGTTTAAATTTTGCCTCAGAGGCATGGGCGTGTAGAAAGCAGTGTTTTTAAGTGGGGAGCAGGACACTTTGTTGTCATATAAATGACTAATTTAGTGAGTTGACTTGGGTGTGTAGGCGTAGGGCCGCTGATTGGATTTGGCACATTTTTCTGAGTTAGACGGGTAAATACATTTTTTTTTGGCTCGAAACAATGAAGCAATCATGGTCATCGTTGATGGGCGGAGCATGGATTTATCGTTAGTTAAAGCTGTTTGTATAGAATAGCGACCTACAGTTTAAAACCGAATCCGAGTGGCGTTGTCTTTTGTTTATCGAGATTTTTCCAGTGCTAGGAAAATGCATCAGTGCTGGCAGGATAGAGTCGAACTACAGATCAGGTTTAGAGGCGAGTGCGCTACAGCGCCCAAAATTCTATGTTTCATTTGATATTAAAAGTTTAACTTTGGCAAATTCTGATGGTGTTTGCTCCAAAGGCGGAGCATAGGTAAATAGCGTCTATTTGGTGGTCGTACCACTCTGTGGTGCTGGGTGGAATCGAGCAAGCGACTTTTCGTATTGAAGGCGAAAATTCATCAAATTCATCAGATTCGTATAGTTCATAAAATTCATAAAATTCATAAAATTCATAAAATTCATAAAATTCATAAAATTCATAAAATTCATAAAATTCATAAAATTCATAAAATTCATAAAATTCATAAAATTCATAAAATTCATAAAATTCATAAAATTCATAAAATTCATAAAATTCATAAAATTCATAAAATTCATAAAATTCATAAAATTCATAAAATTTATAAAATTCATCAAATTCATCAAATTCATCAAATTCATCAGCGTCTCTTTGGTGGTCATACCACTCTGTGCTGCTGAGTGGAATCGAGCAAGCAACTTTTCGTCTTGAAGGCGAGTAGACTCAGGGATATGAGTTAGTTTTAGATCTCATTTTTCTCATTTTATTTAAATATTACTTAATTTTAATAAGATTTTATCATATGGGCGATTGCACTTAGTCGTACACCTAAATTAATAACAAAAAAATAAATAATCAGAGAAAACTATTCGCACCATTGCTACCTACGGCTATGCTTAGCTAAGATCCAAAACTATAGATCTTATTATTACTAAAAATAAACCCAAAACCATCTTCATTTTAATATGCACAACCACACCATCTATGGCTAGAGGCACTTTTTACCAAGCCATTTGGTCAGTTTGTAGGCTGAACCTACCAAAATGTATCAATTTTAAAACGGTTTGATTACAAGCATTTAATTGTCAAGCAAGTTGGCATTTGAAGATGGCCCAAAAGTATGACTGGGTCGCTTTTATATTGGCGTGCAGTCGAAAATTGAATTCATTAGGCATGTAAATGAGGCAATAACAGCAACAACAGCAACAACAACGAACACGAAATCTATGAAGAACTTCAAGTTCAAGTCTCATATAAATTTTCCAACAACAATAACAGAAACTCGTTGCGGGTGTCTGACAGAAAAGGCCAACTGGCCAAAGTGAGAGACAGATGTAGCTGCGGGATATTGACCAGTTTGTTAACCCGTACGTACGGTTCGTATGGTGTGGCAAGTGGACAGTCCGAGATGAAAGCCAAATGGCCTCACTTGAGGTCGACGACTATATACATATATATGAATTTTAGCTAAAAATCTTTTACGAATTCTGTTGGTGATTACCATTAGCGAATGTTTTTAAAGACCAGACGAGCTGTTAATGCTGCCAAGTTGCTTTAGTTTTAGTTTCAGTTTTAGTGCTTTGTTTATGCCTTTTATGTTAATATATTTTACATTACGCATACGCCTTGTTGGTTACGCTGTCAATGCACTGCATGAATATGGCACAAATACATACGCATTTAGTATGTCGACGAGTCGGTGTTTGTGTGTGCTGAGTTCAGGGACTCTAAATGGAACTTATCACCTACTGATAGTTCCGTTTCGACTTTATTACCTAAAACCAACAACTGCAGCAGTTGAATTGAGCATTTATGTCAGTTTCATTGCTTTGATTACGACAAATCGTGATGACTATTTAACTACGAAAAACTAAAGAATTGAGGTCAAGATGAGTGCTTGATGAATGATGATGAATCAGAGTACCATATCAGTTCAGCTTTGAAAATATTACTGACGCACTTTGAATATGAATATAAAATTTATAATTTTTAAGCGATAAATATTTACTCTTCCCATTATCTTTGAAAGATGCTGCCAATTGTTACTGGCTGTAATTTAATATTAAATTTAAAATTCGACTTGATGCTATAGTTTATATATTATTTACTTTCAGTAGATTTTTGTACAACGAAAATTTTTGCAAATTTACGAATATCAATTTTTATTATTTCTATTCACTATTTCAATTTACAAATATAAAATTTGTTTCTTGTAAATTTTGAGAAATTTACTGTATGGTAAAACTTTTGGCAATTTTGTAAAAACTAATTCGATTTTCTTTTACATTTTATCTATTTGCAATATAAGCATTTTTCTTATTTATTTTCAGAAGTCTTTATTATAACGACAGATAATCATCATATGTTTCAAGTGAGTGATTTTTGACATTTTTACACGAAAATTTTAAGTCTGTGTATGGACAAACTGCAGATATTTAAAAAGAAAAGGTTAAATGACCTTTTGCATATAAGTTTTATAATATTTTCATTTCCACTATCCGTATTTGAAGCATAAATTGCGGTTTGGGTTATTACATATCTTTTTTATTTAAGAAACAGATTTTGTAGATCATTTTCCTTTTCGTCCAATATTTCAACTTATTTTGGGACTAATGTCAACTTGCACCAAACTCTGTCAAAGTTTAGCAAAGTTTTGTCCTAATTTATAATATTTTTATTGATATTGATAAATAGATTATTTTATATTTGTCATAATTTTTTCATGTTTAGAAATATCTTTCAAAAATATCTATATTTAGTTATTTTTTAACCATAAATTAAAACTGGAACGAAAAAAAATTTCAACAAACTGTTAAAAAAAAAAAAATGCTTTTAAATAAAATATTATTAAGGAATAACTGCTTTTAAATAGAATAAAATACATAAATACCTATTTTTAAATAAAAATAATGATAAATAATAATAATAATAAATAAATAATTAATGAAATTAAAGAAGTAAATGATTATTAAAATTGTATAATTTAATAAATAAATGCGACAAGTTAATTACGATATTTCAATAATTTAGTTTTAATGTTCTTAGGAAGTGCAAAGTATTAATTTTGCATAAAATTTACATTTTTATTTATCTTTATTTTTAATAATTTTATAAAAATTGTATAAAAATTTTTGACTACTTTTTAATTAAACTTAAAACAAGTGCTTAGACTTGGATTAAATTTACAAAATGGGAAAAACGTAGTTGAAACATTTTTGCAACAAAAGTAAAAAGATTGATTTTAAAAATCTTATAAAAATGTTGAAGCTCTTTAAATGAATTTAGGTTTTGATTTGTTTATTATTATTACTAACAACATAGGCCAACAAAAAGGCCCGTCGTTGGCGATTTTAGATATCTGGATATCTAGGTGGCCTCATTTGAGGTTAGTCTTACAAAATTACGAACTTAAGATATTTAATTCAAATATAAGTGGGGTACGTGGAATTATGTGTTGCAAAATTTGCGATTCAGTCTTACGACTGCCTGCATAAGTCGATTATTATTTTGTTATTCTTACTTCAGATTTATTTGCTTCAAATTTATGTAGCAAGTCCCTAGGCAGGCTGCTAGCTTAACAACAACAAAGAAATCACGCAAATGCCAAGAATAAAATAAATCCGACATTAAATTTTACGATTATATTGTTAAATGAAATAATTATGGTTAAACGCTTTGCCACAACTTCCTTGCTGAACAGTTCCGGTTCCGTTGCAAATGTTCAAGCTCCCTGGTATAATATATATTGTGACCCTGGTGTGTGCGAGTGTGTGTGTGTGTGTGTGAGGGTTTTGTAATTAGTGTTTTGTATATTTATATTAAAAGGCAAATGTGTTTTTGTTGTTAGCTGCTGCTACTGCTGTCGTCGCTTTTCGCTTAATAAATTAAACGACAATTTGCACATGGAAAAGTCGGCTAAAAGTCTGCCGACTGGCCCAAAAGTCTAGCTGTCAATGTGTGGCATGTTGTTGTTGTTGTCATTAGAGTCGCCATTTTTGTTGTTGTTGTTGTTGTAGTCTCATAAAGTGTTATATGTGCACACAACTGCTACCCCGACTATAACTATAACCTACTACTACAATCCTTACGCCCAAACGAGTTTGAAAAAGAGCAACATCTAGTTTTTACATGACGCGTAATGGGTACATGACATTATGTGCCCCACAGAGACACACACGCACACATGTGACAACACACACACACACACACCTAGTTCAGCTCTGTGCCTTTTGGAGGCGCCACATGTTTGCAATTAAAATAAAAAGCCAGCAAAAGTGTCATCTGTGCCAGAGATTAGTTTAAGTATCCGGAGCGTTGCGTTGCGGCTTAGTCTGGGCAACTGGGGCTGCATAACATGCTCGAAAAATAATTTATTGCCTACTTGAGGGCGTTGAGGCATTCACAATAAGCGTTGAATTTATTGTAAGCGAGCGAACATTGCGGCTTTGTTGTTTTCATGTGCGACATGGCCAAATGCTTTGACTTTTCCACTTTTCCGCAGCAAAATGTCATCAATTTGCTGAGTGGCGCTTTTGCCGCTTGATTAAGCAAAAATGCTACAAAAAAACATATATACATATAAATCTCTATCTGTTTTTTATTTATTATTTTTTGTGTTGTTCTCACTTTATGTGCAAAAAAAAAATGAAATACAGAATAAATAAATATGCTGGCTGGCTGGCTGGCTGCTAGTATTTGGCCAACATCAGCAGCTGTCGTTGTTTGACTGTTTGTTAACAAAACGCTTGAAGCGTTAACAGAAATCCACACAAATTGGCCAGCATACTAGCAATAATTTGATTTATGCTTCACAGTACCAAAAGCCGCTAAAAGCTTATTAAAAAAAAAGTGAATTTTTATGAGCTTTAGTTTAATTTTTTTTTTTTTGTTGGGTGGAAAAATTGCAATAATTGCCATAATTTATTTGCATTTGAAATTAAACAACAAAAGTCGTTATTTGCATATTATAGATTTCTTTCTTTTTTTTTGTTTTAAATTATTATGTGTTGCTGTTTTTTTTTTAGTATTTAGTTTGTCTGGTATGCGGAAATTTAATGCTTAATTTTTGGTTTTTTTCTTTTTGCTATTATGAAACAAATAAATAAAAGAAGCCGCACATTAAAATCAACTCATAAAAAGTTCTACACAAAAAAAAAGAGCGTCGTCAAAGTAACATTCCAAAAAAAAGAAGAAAGAAAAAAGCTGCAAGAACTAGTTGGACCAGCAGTGATAGCTGAGAGATTTGCACAATTTGTATATAAAACTGCTTAAATTTAAGAATTTCTTAATGCCCCAACTTATGGGCCAACCAACTAAACTTGGTGCCATTTTGGCGGACACTTGAAAGGCAAGTCAACTTTTTCTGTTCGTCTTTAGGTTTTTTTTTTGGCGCTTATCAAATTGCGTAATGTCCGTTGTTTCTGGGTGATAAAATGATATTGCCAGATACAGTGACAGATTTTGTAAATATGTGGATCGATTGAGCGACCGTATCAGCAGCATGCCGCACCGCACCGCACAACCAATGGCCAACCCGCTGGGACATTTGCATAAAGTGTCGCCGCAGCGGTCAAATTGTTATTTTTTTTTTTTCCAATTTTTGGACTTTTGGTCTGGCCTAGGCCAACGTGGTCGAACCACTTTTATCTGTGGTTAGACGGTTGATTGTTTTGTCAGAGTGCGGCACCCTCAATACAAAGTTGTATTACTCGTTGGTACACATTGAGAAAATAGTGAAGATAAACTTTTGGTAAGATGGCAACGATTATTGTATTTTATTTATTACCCCTGCAGGCATATAATATAGCTAAAACAATAGAAATGAATTTGTCATATATAAAATTTAAATAAAAACTAAAAAAGTGTTATAATCGAAAAATTAGTTAAAATATAGTAGTAACAAAGATCTTAACTTTAAGTTAAATAAATGTAAATTTTGTTAAAAAATCAATTTAAGGAAAAGTGTGAAGATTTTTATCAAATATATGATTTGAAAATTAAATTCATATATGACGTATTTTTAAAAACTAATATGTCTTTTTGGTTTATTATTATTTATTTGTTATATTATTTATTAAAATATTATAAGCAAATATATATTATAAAAAAATATAATTCATGTTAAAGTTTAAGCAGACAATTAAGACTCAGCGCCCTAAAAAGTTAGCTTTTAAATAATATTAATTTTTTAAAAAATTGTAAAGGAAAAAAATCGTATTTCAACATTATTTAAAATATAATATTTATAATATTAATAAAATATAAGATCAATTAGACTCAGCTGTTATAAAATTAATAAAGAAATAAATCAATTATGTCTTCAAATATTTAGAAAAAAAATGCTTATTTATTGACTTAAGGGTTCAACCAAGGCCAGTTAACCTTACAATTAAACAAAATAAATATTAATAAATATTAAATTAAAACAAGAAAAATATTCCATATGGATAAATTGATTGCTATAGCTATCTAACTATTGTATTTTTTGAATAAAATTTTGTTTAATTCTGCACTTTTTAAAGATTTATCGATTTGAATTGTACTGTCAATATTAAAAAATAAACAATTTAAACATTAATCGATCCAATTTAAGAAACTATGAAGACTTAAGGATTAAAAAAATCAAAATTAATACTTTTATTTTCAAAAATTAATATTTTGATTACCTCTATAATAATTAATGACGAATTTTTAAAATTCTTTAAAACAATGATATCATTTATGCGTTTGTTTAAATTTTAGGTAAATTTTGCACAATTGAGACTCAGCATATAAACTTTTATATAAAAACTTAATTTGAAATTAAAATTTACTTATAAATTATATATAGAAAATATCGTACTTTATTAGTGCATAAAAAATTATATTTGCTATTTTGAATATTATTAAAATATAGAGCCTATTGGACTTAGTTGCAAACATTAAATTAATAAATGAGTAAATAATTTCTTAAAATAATAAATAAAATTTTTATCTGTAATTTAAGTGTACAACAAGTTAACTCATTAATTTTTAATATTAATAAATAATAAATTCGAATAAGGAAAATAAAATATAAATATAATCCGTATCCCAAGCTTAATTAATGTAAGAATTTTTTTTATAGATAATTGATTTTAAAATATTTTTTTTTTTTGTTTTTTCGCTTCTTTAAAATTACAATGCAATTGAAAGTGTAATATAAGCATAAGAAATTCAAAAAATCAAAATTTCAAAATTCAAAACTCAATCCGATTGAATTTTGTAAATCTTAATATAAATATAAAAAAATTTTTTTAAATAAATAAAATTAGTTATTTTTGAATTACTTCTAAAAACTTAATTATTTCTGAATGTATATTAATTCTAAACATATTTATATATTATATATTTCAATTTTTCAATTTTTTACTGACTAAAATAAAATATTTAAAAGTAAATAAAGGCATAAAAAAAAAATTGTTACAGTTGTAAAGCTTTCATATATTTTAAAAATCAAAGAATTTGATTATATTAATAAAACTGAGTTAAAAATGAAAAAGTTTTTACAACGATTCAGACAAATGTATATTAAGCTTTATAAAAAATCAAACATATAAACTTTAAAAAAAAAATGGAATAGACTTATCCAAACAAAATAACTGATTTCAGATTGATGAAAAAAAAGCGATTTCAGATTGATGTAAGTGCAAAATTTTTTTTTATTATTTTATTTTATTTTTTATTATTTTATTTTTTATTATTTTTATATATTGTAAATTTAAAACCTTAATTTTTAACAGTGTATTATTTTGTTTACTTGAAAACATTCGTGGCTTCTTTTATGTCGATGCTGCGTGCATCTTTTATAAGCCAGTATCTATGTATCTTTGTATCTATGTATCTTTGTATCTGTAGCTGTTTCTAGTATTTTGTTGCTGTCCGAGACCTTGAAATTGTGGCTGGTTTATTTGATTGTTGTGTTTACATATGTTAAGTTTGCATATGACATTGCCACCAGCAACAGCCTAAGGCCTACCTAACATAGCAGTTCAGAGTGTAGAGCCTCCATAGAGCGCGCTCAGTGGGCTGGGGCCCTAGCTATAAACTAGACAGCAACAAAATGTGTCTTGTATTTGGATTTTTTTTGTCTTTCATTTTTTCTTGCTGAGGAATTTTAACGAGTAAACTATTGTAATCGCTGCTGAAGAGTAAAAGTTTTGGAACTGCTGCTAAACAAAGAAAAAACAGCATGGGTCAAAAAAAAATAATAATAATAATAAACAAAAACTTGCACTTTTTTATTATTTAACTATAAACTAGCTAATTTATTATTTCATAAATGCATATATATGAGCTTTAATTCAATACTTTTTTATTTTTTTATGTGAATGAATATTTTTTTATGCAGTCTAAAAATAGCTCAAATATTTGTCAAATGTGAAGAAATTTAAATTTTTTGTTGTCTTTCTATTTAAAAACTTTTGAGTTTTTTTATGGGAAACATAATTATCATCGCTTATTTATGTTAAATGCTTATTATACGGATTATTGTAGATATATGATCAAATAATTAAACAAAATGATATGCTATGATTCTTGATATTAAAAAATTAACACTAAATATTTTTAATTACATAAGATTTCATCTTTTTGACGTCAGCAGCTGGTTTGAAATTAATGGCATTTATATACAAATTTTATATATTTAGGTTTACCTTTTGTTTTTCATTCATTACAGTTTGTATTTTGCTTTCAAATATTGCAAACTTGAAAGTATTTGTTTTTTAATATAAAATATATATTATAAAATTGATAAAAAACGAGATGAATATTTAGTACATTCTAGAAATTTGCAGCTAGTTTATTAATTATGAGTCAATTAACAACTTGAAGCTAATAAACCAGTAAAAAAGTTGACGTTTTCACAGATATTTGATCTTTATGGCTGAAATAGTTTGTGTAGCTAATTAGCCTATTAATACTAGCTCAGATAAGGCGTATCGTCATCATATACCTGGAATATCATAGATTTGAAATTCTGTTAAATTCGAGGTAGCTACAGATTAAGGCATTATTTATGCAATAAAAGAATCAGTAGATAGCTGATTGTAGTAGAGTTACGCTTCTTCAATGATACCAAAATCTCTAAAAATTTGTATCACACTCTAATTCGCTGCAATTTTCCTACAACCCTTTAGATAACATATCAAAATAAATTCCTTACAATTGAAGAAGAGATACTTCCAGAACTTGAGATTCGTGAAATTTTCTTACAATTACTAAATATTGCCCTACGCAACTCGAGGCGAAGCACTAAAGAACAAAATCTAAATCATAATTTAAAAAGATACGAAAAAGTGCAATATATTTTTATCTGACAGTGGTGGGGTCCAGTCAGTACATTCCTCCATGACAGAAATACGCATTAATTATATCCATCTTGAAAATTTCAAGTCCGCAAATGATAGATCTGTAGCTAGTGCTTCATTAATAAGGGATGTAGTCGTTCATTCACATGTTCCGGAATAATAACATCCTTTATTGGGCTAACACATTTTCCGACAGGAGCCATCTATTTTTTTTGTAGATAATCTACAATAAATTATTAGCCTTGATTTTTAGAGATCCACAACTGAAACGGAAGTTGACAAAACAAATCGGCTTTTCTATTCATTCATTCTTTGCCAGGAATGATATACTTTCTTCTTGTAGGTAATCTACAATAAATTTTTTTTGTGTTTTGTGAATCCCCAACTGCAACGGAAGTTAACAGAGTGTTACCAAATCAGGCTGATATTAGTAGTAGATTCCTTTTCACGTCTAGCATATTATGTTAAAGTAAACATGAATTTTCAAATAAGTGTTCCATTTAGATATTTTGAGAAGTATTGAACTGATTTAGCTGCAATGTGTAGGACAGATTCAACACAAATTAACGTGTTTAGGTTTTCCTGCAACTTCTACAATAACTTTTTGTTTTGGGATTTTGGGGATTTACAAATGTGACAACATTTCGTCAGATCGTATTCGCCAGATTCTGTTTTGAACCTGAAAAGATTTCTCGCTGGTAAACACTTCCACTCCAACGAAGGAGTCATCCTATCCTATTTAGAGCAATTTCTGGACGACTACTATAAGAAGTGTATTAAATGATCGAGAATCGAGCTTAAAGAAGATTATAATGAAGAAAGTTCATTTTTTGAAAAAAGTTTGTACTTCTTAGTTAGCCCTGGAACTTTCCAATCTGCCAAGTATATCTGACAGATATTATTTTGGTATTCGATTTTTTTCTGTCAAATCTTTTTATTTTTAATAGAGACTTGTCTAGGTAAATAAGGTAAATGCCTAGACATATGCACCAGTACTGCAGGGTGGAATCGAACCACCGACATTCCGATTTAGAAGTGAGTAAGAACCACTATGTTACCGAAGCTCACAGTATTTAATATTAGTACTAGGGACTTTCTTGGACAATATTTATATCTACAATATTTTAAAAATTCCCAAGTTTTTTAAAAATGTCTCTTTGTGTGACTATTTCCCCTTAAGCATAAAAGCGAAGCCCGGTAGATGCTTAAAATTAATCTTCTAATGTTATTAGGAAAATTAGCTGAATTAAATTTCTCGTTTAAACAATACTTCGTATTTTATTTTACTTGAATTGCCACTTTTTATTACAAACATTAAAAATTAAATTAATATATATTATTTATTATAATTAAAATATAATAAAACTCCCTAGCCAAGAAAACCTCCAAAGATGCGGC
Organism: Chymomyza procnemis; assembly: GCA_035046065.1. Lineage (NCBI taxonomy): Eukaryota > Metazoa > Arthropoda > Insecta > Diptera > Drosophilidae > Chymomyza > Chymomyza procnemis. The sequence continues at coordinate 40,247,127 of JAWNOJ010000026.1, forward strand.
AAATAAATTGCTTATAACTCTGATATTTAATTAAGCTGCAAACCATATATCAAATTTCCGCTGTCAATGAATCCGACATATATAGTTCAGGGTCCGCATATAAAAAATTTCATAGCAGCTCCAAGTGCCATAAATCCAAGAGATATATCTGCTGCGTACACATAAATGACATCTTATTTATTACTGAACAAAATCATTGTAACTTAACCTGGGGTGCAAAATATTCGCATATATATTTTTTTTATTTTTTGCTGTCAATTGACTCATATATCATAACTCCCGATTAATATATCATCTTGGTAAATGGGTAAAAGCAATGCTCTTGGCTCTTCAAATCTAACTTAAATGCTGCTGCCAGCTTAATGAATAGATCATCTTTCAAATTACTCATTGGTAAAATTATATATTTTAGTCATAATGTTTATTTTTTTCGCAATCTCTCGATTTGATTTGCAAATATTCAAAAAGCCTAAAAGGCAGCCAAATAACCATTCATGTTTTTCTCTTCTAAATATTAAAAAAAAAAAAAGAAATACAATTAATTATGCAAATTGATTCAAATTTTTATTTATTTCTTATTTTGTTTGTGTTATTGTTGGTGTTGTCTCTTATCTATAACAGAGGCCCAAAGGCAAATACAATCATTTTTATGATATCAATAAAGCATGATGAAAAACGTGATAATCGCTGATCAGATTAAATAGTTGTCTGGCGCCAGCTGATTACCAGCGATAGCTTCAGGTGTCAATAGTAAAAATCTCAAGGTCGTTACGGTTGTTAACTTTATGATTTCGTTTTAACTTGTTTTTGTTTTGGCAGTCTGCGTAGCAGGCGCAAACAAGACAGTTTGTAATAATTTCTAATAATAAAATAAAAGATGATTATTTGAATAAATATATTATATTTTGGCAAGTTTTTTTTTTAGATATGAAAACTTTGGCAAGCAAAGTGGCACAATTTTAGTATGGGAATTTCCCCAAATAACTAAAAAGTTTAAGCTTATGGAAAAAACGTCTGGTTTTCGAACTCGTTTGTTTTTTTGTGTATTTTTTTTGAAGCGCCGCCAATCTGAAAGCATTTCTTGCCAAAGTTAGCATTGGAATACAGTGAAACCAGAAATTAATCGAAAACTTATTATGGTTGAAACTTAACGTAATCATTTCAAATAGAAAAACCAATAATTTTGTCTTTTAATATAAATAGTAATAACCCAGTAAATATATATTACTTGTAGGCAACTCTATTCGGTAAACGTAAATTAATTGCAGACAACGCGGTTCGGATTCGGCATACCCTGTGGATCCTTTTGTTTTTCGAAAAGCTATTAATAGAGGGATCTTAAATCATTTTTTTTCTTATTACAATCAATGAATTTCAAGACATTCTTCTTCATTCTTCTCAATTAACTTAGCCAATAAATGTAAATGGAACCGTTTGACATCACCAGTGTTGATTATCATTCTTAATGTCGGGTACAAAAATGCATTTATTTCTCAAATTCAGAACATCTTTTTTATCAATGCGATTTCCGGTAATAATTTTGAATAATGTAGATACTTATCATTTAATTTTTTTTACCATTGTGCGAAAATTGCTTATATTGGAGGACGACTATTATATCTCTTCAGCTTCATCGACTTCCTTTAGTAATAATTTTTCAATCTTAAGACAATCTTTGAAAAAGGTTAGTTATAACGATGCTCAATGTTCTAACATTTTAAGTGATTTTACCTTGTGAAAGCTACATTTTTCACAAAAATCTTTTATGAGATTTTAAGACAATCAGTCGACTAAAGGCTAAATTTTGGCAATAAACTGGTACTAGCTTTTACAAGTTTATAAATGAAGACGGAAAGATTTATTCTTTCTGTACTAGAGAATCATTAAAATGGTGCCTAAATTCATAAAAATTTATTAAATTCTTACGTTGCAGTACGTAAATATTTTGAAAGATTCGATTAAGCGGGCGCAATTATCACTAATTTATTTGCTTAAATTTTTATTTTTTTGCTTTTTGAAGAAGTCTATTCATCAATAAAGCGAAACCTATATAAGGATACTCAAGCCATACGTAAGGCGTGCATTTGCCTGCTTGTCGTCCCTGTAGAACAAGCATACATATTTTGAATAAAAACAAATACTGCTGGAAGGCAATACAATTTTTAACTTTTTTTTAGGAAGAGTTACTATAAAATTTTTTCGAATTGCCATAGTTAAGTTTGTGGGTCTAAATAGCAAAGTGGCAGAGTACTATTATTTATTGCGTGTTCTTTAACGAATTTCAAAAGTATGAAGATTTATTGAAGAACTTCCAAAGTAAAATTTAAGATGCAAAAGTTTATCGTTATCGTTTATCATATTGCAGTAGGTGTTTGTCTTCTAGGTGTTCGCAGAAGAGTTAAATTACTATCCCCAATAACTTGTTTTGAAATTTGTTGTATAAAGAGAAATAGATACAATTTGTGGGCTTACTACGGAATTTGGGCAATTCGTTAAAATGGATGTGTTGAGTTTCAAAGGCGTAACTTGTTTTTTAAAAAAGATCTTCGTCATTATCCTATCCAATAGTATCTAAGCAATTTTACGCGAGTCTTTCTATTATAGATATTTTTGATTACAAGTTTAAAATATGTTATCACACATAACTTGTTCAGGCTCCATTGCGGCACAACCAGCATCTGCATAGTTTCTTGATATCGCTTGGAACTTACTTATATATTTTTTCGAATCACCATGACTGGTGCCTTACATTTTCCTCGAGTGTCGTAGAATTTTGTAGACATTGGATGGTATCATAGTAGCATTCCACCACTTTCTCGCCAAGTTACAGACCTTTCAATTATTTCAATATTTTCTGGTTTCACTGTATGTACAATATTACAGATTTTGGGTTTACTGAAGCATTCTCCAAGTTTAGTGTTTTCGTGAAACAAGTTTATTTGATTTTTGTTTTTCTCTTATTTTGTTGAGCCTGCTGCTCGATGCTACTTCGCTTCAACTATGACCAATGGTCATATAGTGATCATATTACGCACCGGCTCGATGATGGCATGCAACTATTGCCGAATCTACAAAAAAGCCCAACTAAGTAGTAGTAGTTGCTCTTGGACTAGGGCTGATGTGTAGCGCATTTGCATAAACATGCGGCAGCAACAACTACAACATTTGCAAGAATAGGGCGACTAGATGAAATGCGCTTTGTTTGCGTCTTGTCCGCTGCGTGTCTTTGCGTGTCGAGGCATGTCACCACAAGACGACGCCATTGTTTTATCGCTTTGGCAAGTTTATTTGAAGGTGGCTAACATTTCGAAAGACAAAAGCAGCAAAAGAAGTTGCTGCAAAAAGCTCAAGACAAGGGCTGACCACGGCGGAGACGACGGCTGCGGCAGCTGCGGCAGCGAAGATCTGCATGAACTTGAGCGCAGCAAGTGACATAGTTTTGTGGATTTGGTATAAATATTGGACACTGGGTGATGCAAACAACAGACACAACTTAACAGTCAAAAGTCAAAGAACTTGTGTATTAAACAAAATGCGTGCATTCATTGTAAGTAGCAGCACCAACTGGTGAACGCATACGGATACCCAAGGATTATTATTAACTTAGCTTTAATATTTTTTGTTAGGTTTTGTGCTTGGTGGCCGTTGCCTGCGCCGATAAATTGGGCTACAACTATCAGCCCGTTGGACATGCCGATTCTGGTCTGTCTTTCACACCCGGTGGTGGCAGCATTGGTGCCGCTCAGCTCAGTGGTCCAATTGCCGGTCCCGCTGGCCTAGGCAGCATTGGTGGCTCCAGCGGTGGTTTTGATGCACCCACTAGCTACAACGCACCTGCACCAGCTGCTGAACTCGAGAAGGAATTCTACACTTTCACCGCCAACGAACAGGAATTCGATGAACCACAAGCTTTGGATCGCGTACAGGGCTCTTTGAACAAGGGACTGCGTGTTGTCTTCATCAAGGGACCCGAGAACCGTGGCTTGGAGAACGCTGCTCTGGCTTTGGCCAAACAGGCTGCCCAACAGGAAACCGCCATCTATGTGCTCAACAAGCAGGCTGATATCGGTGATTTGGCCAGCAAGCTCAACCAGATCCGCAGCAACAACAACAACAAGCCCGAGGTGCACTTTGTCAAGTACCGCACACCTGAGGATGCTGCCAACGCACAGCGCGCCATCCAGGGTCAATACGACTCTCTGGGCGGTTCTACTCAGTCTCACAACGGTGGTGTTGCTCCAGTTCTCAACTTTGCCTCTCAGGCACCCGCTCGTCAGGCTAGCGCCAAGACTCCAGGCAATGCCTATCTGCCAACTTCGGTCTTCCGTCGTGTCTAGATACTTTGTTAGATTTAGATAATTCGATTGAAAAACGCCCGCGATCTTTGACTGATTTTTTAAACTAGTTACTGTTGACTAATGAGTAAATAAATTCATTCCTTTTAAATTTTAATCGCACCTTGAACATTCTCAATGGGATGCATTCTCAAAGAATACATCCATTCAAAATGCTGTATACCTAACGAAATATCGATAATAAAAAAATAAAAAAAAATAATTTAAAACAAAACACTTAAGAATTTTATTTTTTTATCAAGGCACTTAAAGCACTTAAGTGAATAATGAATAAGCTAATAAACATAAAACTATAAACACAAGAAATATAAAGTTTAATAAAAAAAAAATTTGCAACTTAAAAAAAAATATGCATCAATAAAAAATATATAAAAATTTGCGATAAAATTTAGTTCGTTTATTGGTTATATTCCTTTTAAAAGTTTGATGTTAAAAAATATCAATTAAAATTAAAAAAAACAAAGAATTTTAATATTTTTTAATTTCAGAATTTATTTAAAATTTCTACTCTCTTTAAAAATACTTTAAAAAAATAATAAAATTAATTTTGGTTTATTTTTTTTAAGCATTGCGTTTAAAACAAAAAATAAATTTTTTTAATTTAACTAAAGCACTTTTATTAATTAAATACAAAAAACAAAAGATCAAATTTAAATATGTATTACTTTATAAATAATATTGCTCCTCAAAAATTTTTTTAATTTAGTTTTTAAAAATTGTAATTGCAATTTTTTTAAGGATTAAATTAATTCAAATTAATTTAAATATAATATTTATTTTTTTTCAATTAGGCATTGCTAAAAAATTAATTTAAAATTAATTAAAATATACAATGATTTTAAGTAAATTAAGTAAATTAATTTAATTATTAAATATTTTTAAATAACATTTAAATTTTATTAACTTAGCATTCTTTAAAAAAAAATAATTTAAATATAAAATATTAATAATAATCTTTAAATGAAAATTTTTATATTTTGCGTCTATTTGGTTCTTACCAATTAAGGTAAAAATATGCGAATTTAATTAAATAAAATATGTCACAAATGTAAATTATTTAAATATTTAATAATGTTTAAAGTTACAAATTGATGTAAATATAATTGGGTTAAAATCTTAAACGAGTTCTATCTCAAGACGTCTGAGTGTTTGTTGAGATAGATTTCAAGGTTTATTTTATTAAATTATGTACATTTTATTCATATGAGTATTTCTTAAACAAAATATTATGTATTCTTTGAAAAGCAATTTATTTATTCCATCTTGGCTTGAGTGAATTTCATTATCTTATGCAATGAACGGATGTTTAACAATAGCTAATGTTCGATTGCTTGGGCTGAATTATAATTAAGATTCTACACATTTTAGATTTAGAAATATTTTTAATATTGCCATTTATTTTTAAATAAAATATTTTTCAAATTACTTTGAACAAAATTGAATAAATAAATAATAATCATAATTTTATATTACATTAAAAAAAAGGGGCAAACAATATAGCATTGATTAAATAATAATTGAGAAATTACTCAAAAATATTTTCAACGTTTGAAAATCTTTGCACTAAACGTCAGAGATCAATAGACTATATATATGATAAAAACATAAGAGGTCTATAAAATTCAGATATAGCTCAAGGTCATGTGGTGAAATGTTGTTGTGTATCGAAGAAAAAATCGAAGAAAATATATCATAGTGCATAGTCTACACAAAGGTCGAAAGATGAAAGTTATTTTTTTCTTTTGCACTTGAGAAAACCGGTTTCAATACAAGGTCTAACTTGTTTTCATATCAAAAATACTGATTTGACCTATCTCAAGGTTATACGGTGATAGTTATGCTTATCTCATAGAACATTTTGACTTCTGAAGAGTGTTCTAACTATATTTTTAGGGAATAATCCTCGAAAAACCTTCTATTTAAGATCTTTGACGATCGCTTAAGATAGAACTTTCTTTAAGAGTTTCAAGTTCAAAAGCGCAAAGAAATTTATGATAATTAAAAGAAACAAGCTCTACAGTATAGAGCAAGGTTTGCTCAAGGTCAAAGTTAATGCTGCTACTAAGTGCAAGACAACCTGTTACCTTTTCAAAGAAATCGCAATAAAATCAATCCAATTCATTTAGTTTTCTTTAAAATACTCGTAATCATTTAATTTTTATTCTTTAACAGTTCGATTTTAACACTTAAGAAATTTAAGTCCCAGTAAAGTTCCTATAACAAGATCAGTATTTAATGACGATAACGCAGACGGCGCAAAATGGATGAAGGCAGGTAGTTGCTATCGGGCACCTGTGGTTGTGCAGCTTGCACTGGTGCCTGGGAGCGAGATGCAAAGTTAATGGCCTTGGCTACACCACCGTCATGGTTAGCAGAAGTGCCACCCAACTGATCGTATTGCGACTGAATGGCACGCTGTGCATTGGCAGCATCCTCAGGTGTGCGATACTTGACGAAGTGCACCTCAGGTTTGTTGTTCTGGTTGTTGCGTTGAGCATTGAACTTCTGTGCCAACTCGTTGATATCGTGTTGCTTGTGCAGCACATAGATGGCGGTCTGTTGCTCGGCAGCCTGCTTGGCCAGCGCCAAAGCAGCCTTCTCGAAGCCACGGTTCTCTGGTGACTTAATGAAGATAACGCGTACGTTCTTCTTGACCGAAGAGAGTGCACGATTTAGTGCTTCTTTGTCCTCAAAATCGTCATCGTTGGCATGGAAAGAGTAGAATTCCTTGCTGTACTCAACTTGAGGTTGAGCATTGTAGTTAACTGGACCAGCAACGCCACCTACAGAGCCACCACCAATGCTGCCAGAGGCAATGCTGCCGCCAATGCTGCCGGCGCTGCTACCGGGATTATAATTATAGCCCGAGCGTTGAGCGCTGACCGCTGCAACCAAACAGAAAACAATAAATGCGCGCATCCTTCAAGCTTACGAAAATAATAGGCGGGGGTGTGCTCTCGTTCTGCAACTATCACACTGAAACTGTTCTAATAGAATGAAGCCAATAACTTTATTAACAAAGTTTTTATACCGCCAGCAGCGTTGCCATAATTAGACTAGTCGTCGTTGTCAGTCCACTTGAATTAAGCCGTTGCGCTTGGCTCTTGTACCTGTTTGTGTCTTACTGTTTTTTTTTTTTTTGGGGCCTCTCGAGCGGAAGATGCTGGCCAGTGCCCATTGGCTGGCGGGTTTATGGAATGCTGTTAATCTGTTAACATAATTTCGCTCTTAACACATTTAACACATTGTTGTGATCAGCTTCAATAGCGCCGACTTTGTGACAAAGCCGACTACGAGTGATGGCTAGTTAGAGTGACTAGTGTTGGCTAGTTCGGCTTGTTTGGCCGAACATGCACGAAGTGTTTCGTGATTCATCCATAATTAGTTTATAATTTTATGCAGAAGACTAGTGATATGTGTTGTTGTTTTTTTTTTGACCATTTTTGAATATTCAGAATCGCGGCTTAGTTCATGTTTGGAAGTTAAATAAAAAACCAAATATGATGTTCGCCAGTAAAATTAATGAGCAGATTTTTGTTTAAATGGCTAATCAGGCAGAGACAAAGCATAAATCTTATTAACTGTTTGTGTTTTGTGTGCGCGTCTCGCACTTGAGATTCCTTTCTAAAAAATTACCGCAAGCTAGAAATCAGGTCAACTAACGGTGTTTGACAAGCCGACGACCTTGAGCTGTTATCATCCAATATAATTACTCAATTACCTTAAAAGGTAAATGCGACTAGGCACAGCTTTAGGCCCAGTTTTGGATGCTTACGTATATGTAAAACAAAATGAATTAATGGGTCAACCAGGAAATACGACAGACGCCATAGAGACTCGTAAGACTTTGTTCCATTTGGTATGACATTCGTGACAACAAACCAAGCCGGAAAGCCCAAGTATAGCAGCTTTGAGTGACTCTGGCTAAGGCCAACTACAAGTTTGTTGCGGCATAAAATATCTTTCAGAACCTTAAGTCGTTTAACATAATTTTCAAAGACAAGAGTGTTTTCGATTTGAAATTATAATTTCAACTTGATGGTTGTATATTATTTAGGCAATAGTCAACAATTATTGGTGGTAACAACAAAATAGAGAACAATCAGTGTGTCGTTTACATACTAAAGATGCTCTTAAGCTAGCATTTTACAGACGGAAGCGACGGAACACAGAGGTGGGCAGGTAGGAGTTGTCGGGTGTCTTGGCGGTAGCCTGACGTGCTGGTGCGGCGGAGGCAAAGTTCAGTGCTGGAGCAACACCACCTTCGTGAGAGTGGCTAGTGCCGCCCAATTGATCGTATTGTCCCTGAATGGCGCGCTGTGCGTTGGCAGCATCCTCAGGTGTGCGGTACTTGACAAAGTGCACCTCGGGCTTGTTGTTGTTGTTGCTGCGAATCTGGTTGAGTTTGTTGGCCAAATCACCGATATCGGCCTGCTTGTTGAGCACATAGATGGCGGTTTCCTGTTGGGCAGCCTGTTTGGCCAAAGCCAGAGCAGCGTTCTCCAAGCCACGGTTCTCGGGTCCCTTGATGAAGACAACACGCAGTCCCTTGTTGACTGAGCCAGAGACGCGTTCCAAAGCTTCGGGTTCATCGAAATCTTGTTCGTTGGCAGTATAGGTAAAGAATTCCTTCTCGAGTTCAGCAGCTGGTGCAGGTGCGTTATAGTTGGTGGGTGCGTCCAAGGAACCGCCGCTAGAACCAACTGCGGGCGCAATGGGTTCGCTTAAAACGCTGCTGCCGGAGTGGCCACCGCCGCCAATATCAGCAACACCGCCAATAGAACCGCTGCCAGGGCTGAACGACAGGCCAGAGCTGGAGTGTCCAACTGGCTGATAGTTATAGCCCAGCTTGTCGGCGCAGGCAACAGCCACTAAGCACATGAACTAGCAGATATATGAAGTTATTAAATTGTTCTTATCCTTGGTTTCTATATAGAAAAACTTACGATAAATGCACGCATCTTGAGTTTCTTGACTTCTTTGGTTCTTTCGCTTCGAAATACGAATTGCTTCTGTGTCTTTGCCAGTGTCGATCTTTATTATTTATACAAATCCATCTTCGAGGCTGATAAAAAAAATACAAAACTGGCGCCGCTCTATTGTCGGTTGCATAGAGTTCGCTTTGATGCCGCTAAATTTTGCCGCCAATGTATCTTTTACTTCTTCAGTTTTATGGTAGCTTTGGAATTTTTGTTGCGTTTTCAATGGGCATATCGGCATCTCGGCATTTGCTGCTTGAGCTGATTGTTTTAGGTTATTCAAATTTTTTTTCTTTTGGTATTTTTTATTCAATAATTTTTACAAGAATTAATATAAAATTATAAAATTAATATGTTGTGAGCGTATTGAGTTGGCCGGCTTGCTGGCTAGCTGGCATTATATGCATATATCATGGAGCTACAGATAGGCCATAATTATAAAAAATAAATAAAATAACAAATTCTTCGACAAGGCTATGAAGCTAGTTTTATGTAGGACATCTGCTAGAGCTACTAGCTCTGTTGGCTATTATGACTAGGCATGTAATCCGCTATTTGGTAAGGTAATAAAATTGAAATGCTCAGCCATTGTTGGTTTTGATTTATGGCCTGGTACAAAACAATTATATTAAATGTGCCCAAAAAAAAGGTAATTTTATGACGTGTTTATGATGCCGCCTCTTTGTGTAGGTAAAGTGAGCTAAAGTTGAGCGGAAGAAAACGTTGAAAAATGGCGGCTTAAAGCTGCACCGGAAAATATATTTCAAAACTGTACAAAGAGAGTGTTTTCAATATAATGACCTTTTACCCTTGTACTTGGACTAATTTAAAGAGTGGGTGCAATGTATGTACATTGGTAGGATTGAAAGTACTCATACTTTGATACATTATTGTTGGGCAGCACATATTCTTATGTAAATTTTCGATGCAATGGTCCTCAAACACAATTCTCTTCTGGCATACAATCAATGAATAAAAAATCTTTCTAATAAAGCGTAACTGGCCAATGCCGCTAATCTGCCACTAAATTTAACTAACTACTCCAGCTTAGCATACCTTAGCAGTTTGATTAATTCTTACAAATTGTGCCTTCCTGAACATCTTAATCAAATACACAGTTTTTTTAACATAAAACATGACAAGAACATTTTGTTAAATAAAACATTTATTTTGTTTGTTCGTATTTCCTAGAACCAAATATAACTCAATCGAATCGACCAAGTTTAAATTATCATGTTTGCAATATATATAAATTTTTCCCAACTATTAATAGATGCAAGAGGAAGTTCAACAAATTATAGTCAAAGCGAATTCAGTGAGCAAAAATATTAAGTTATTATAAATTTTAATTAAGAGATAGCACCGGAACATTTGATTTTGGTAACGACGTTTGAGTACCCTTAAATAGTGTTTTTTCTTGGAAAATTTTTAAATAAATTAAAATACTACTTAATTTTATGATTTTTAAGGATTGAGTTTTAAATTAAAATGAAGTAAACTAAATTAAAATAAACCAAATCGAACAAAAATGATTGGGTCGACAATATATTAAAACAATATAAATAAAAGTCAAATGAAATAAAATAAAATTAAAGAAAACTGAACTGAAAACTAATAATTAAATAGAAATAAACATGAGTAAATAACGTCTTTTCGCTTTTTTGATCCACTGTTGCTGCGGCAAGTCTGAGTTTCGGTCTTCGAGAGTAGCATGCTGGCGATGTCTACCGGAAGCGTTTAGTTTTTCCCATCTCTTGTAAATTTTCTTTGTGAATCAAATTTTTAAACCATAAAATCCAATTGTATTCGCCAAAAAATGTTTTAGCAATCACATCATCATTGGTTACTCCCTTTTGGTCACTCAAACGTACAGAACCGAGACCTGTGCACAAATGATAGTTTACTTGGGCGTCAATATAGATGATAATAAATCGGGTTTAGCAGGCTAAAATAAGTGCAGTATATCCACTTCTCATCTTCTGTCACGATGCGGTGCATAAATGCCTTCCTTGCTTGCCTTTCAAAGCGATAAAACCCTACGAGGGTGGAATCAACAATTTGTAAGCGTCGAAACCACTCTCTACATGACTTATACTTAGAAACTTACATAATCATTCAATTAACTTCAGCTGCACTTTTCTTCTTATTGAAAAAGAAACTCAAAACTTTCCGCAAATTCCGTTTAATTAAAACTAATTCGAATATTATCGAATAAGCGAAAAATAGTTTGCTTATCAGAAGCAAACGCTAATGCAGTTAAATTAGTGTCGACAGATGTAAGGCCTTTCCAATGAAATTATAAATCAGTTTCCAGTTGGCCCATTTCAAAAAATTGCTTCATAAAAACATAAATTAAATTCTTTAAAAACTACATTTAAGTTGGGAAATAGAAGTCTAAACTTTAACGCTCTAGCTATTCTTAGCTATGAAGAGCCAACTTATCTTATATAAAATTTTACAATCGTTTAAAGCAGTTTTCAACAATAATCTAAAGATTAACAAACTGAATTAAGTTCGGCAATAGAAAAAGATTTTGCTACCAAAGAACATATTGAATCACAAATTCTAGACAAGTTATTCTTCGCATGTAGCGATATAAAACTTTTTACCTTTCTATAAATTTATATTCTTTTAGAAAACTTAATTAAATTAAATTAGCTTTACAAAAGCAAATGCGTTCAAAGAAATAGGCTTGAATCGAATTCGAATTTCGAATAAAGCAATTCTTCGGTAGTCAAGATATTCTCAAAGCTATTCTTAAACATTTTTGGGATGGGTTGGTTGATGTGACTCTTGTTATTTATTATGAGTATTGTTATTTGTTATGAGTAATACCTTTTTTGCACAAATACCACCTAAAATCATATTTCTTTTGTAAAGATTTATAAATATTTCAATAACAAAACTACCAAAGGGATTAAAATTTTAACAACAATTTAGTTTAATTGTGCAAATTCAACATTTGTAAAAAATACTTAACAAATACGTCACAACAATGGAATAATCTCAAACTCGTTAGGAAACTTTTTACAAACGACGGAAGACAGAAGTTGGCAGGTATGAGTTATCGGGCTGCTGAGCGTGAGCTTGACGCACTGGAGCCTGAGAAGCGAAGTTCAGGGAGTGTGCAACACCACCATCATGGGTCTGGCTCTTGCCGCCCAACTGATCGTATTGACTTTGAATAGCGCGCTGTGCGTTGGCAGCATCCTCGGGTGTGCGGTACTTGACAAAGTGCACCTCGGGCTTGTTGTTGTTGTTATTGCGAATGGTGTTCAATTTGCTGGCCAAATCACCGATATCAGCCTGCTTGTTCAGCACATAGATGGCGGTTTCCTGTTGAGCAGCCTGTTTGGCCAAAGCCAGAGCAGCGTTCTCCAAGCCACGGTTCTCGGGTCCCTTGATGAAGACAACACGCAGTCCCTTGTTGACGGAGCCCTGAACACGTTCCAAAGCTTCGGGTTGATCGAATTCATCTTCGTTGGCGGTGTAGGTGAAGAACTCCTTCTCGAGCTCAGCAGCAGGTGCAGGTGCGTTATAGGAAGTGGGTCCAGCTACAGAGCTTGAATCGAGGCCGCCGAAACCAGCACCGTTATCGCCACCGAGTCCGCCGAATCCACCGCCCAAGTTGCCGCCTCCAATGCTGCCACCGCCAAGACCACCCAGGCTGCCGCCGCCAATGCTGCCACCACCTAGACCGCCCAGGCTGCCGCCACCAATGCTGCCACCGCCTAGACCACCGAAGCTGCTGCCACCACCAATGCTGCCACCGCCTAGACCTGCACCGCCATAGCTTCCTCCCTCAATTTGGCCACCGCTGCCTGGATTAAACGATAGTCCACTGGCAGAGTGTCCCACTGGCTGGTAGTTATAGCCCAGCTTGTCGGCGCTGGCCACGGCCACTAAACACATAACCTACAAGTAGTCAAAATAATCCATTAGTTATATCCTTTAACTCGAAGACTTCCAACAGCTCAACTTACAATGAAAGCGCGCATCTTTTTTGAGGTTCTTTTACTCCGAAGTACGTTTGGTTTCTGATTTTGCCAAAGCTTTGGTTATTATTTATACACAACAGACTTCGAGGCTATCCATGCGATTTCTCAAAAGATACAAAGACTTGGCGCTGTTAAATGGTTTTCCGCCTACAAATTGTTTATATGAAGCAGCATGTCGCCTTTTGTTACCAACAATTCAGCTTTGCATAAATGTTACTATAAGGAAAAGTGATAAAAATCAAACTTATGAGCATAAAAATGCAATAGCCAAGCACAATACTCGCCAAAAATATGGAAAATGAATTGAGACCCAATGGAATTAAACAAGATCTTTGCGGTTTTCGCTTTGGTTATAGTATTTTTAGTATCTGTCGTTTTTTATTGTTCATTCGAATAACATAGTCAGTTCATCAACAAAAGCAAAAAAAATTTGCATCTTTAACGCGTCATCAGCTGCTTCAAGCACTTTAAATGCGTAGGCGGAGACGGCGCAGAATATTGGCAGGCAGATAGGAGGCACCGGGTGCGCTGGGAGCGCTCTGGTGCTGGCTGTGACGGTGGGCAGCAGGCGATTGGGAGGCAAAGTTGATAGCATTGGCAATACCACCATCCAAGTTCTTGGTGGAACCACCCAATGAGTCGTATTGACCCTGAATGGCCCGCTGTGCGTTGGCTGCATCCTCGGGAGTGCGGTACTTGACGAAGTGCACCTCTGGGCGGTTGTTCTGTTCACTGCGTGCGGCATTGAACTTCTGAGCCAGATCATTAATATCGTGTTGCTTGTTCAGCACATAGATGGCAGTCTGTTGCTGGGCAGCCTGTTTAGCCAAAGCCAGAGCAGCGTTCTCCAGACCATGGTTCTCGGGACCCTTGATGAAGACCACACGCAGACCCTTCTTAACGCTGTTGTTAACCTGCTCAGAGGCAGCGGGATCATTGAAATCGTTTTCATCGGCGGAGAATGTGTAGAATTCCTTTTCCAATTCGGCGGGAGCAGAGTATGAAGGTGAAGAGTAGCTTTCAGCGCCATCGAAACCGCCATCTAGGGAAGGTGCAAAATTGCTGGCTGAACCATCATAGCTGCCACCGCTGGCACCGGGATTGTAGTTGTACTGGGCACAAGCGGCACCGATCAGACAAAGAGCTAAGAGGACACGCATTTTGTTTACTGTGTTTGTGTGTGTGTGTGTGTTATGCTGTGCTGAAGCAAAAAACTGAGACTGAATCCTGAGAACAGAACACCCCGCTTATATACACACCTCCAAGCTAGAACGCTCGAGCCTAGAACAATAGTTTTAGAATAGAGGTGGTCGACAGGTTCATAATTCAGCTACTTTATATGTATTTATGAATCGATTATGCAAACTATCTATAAGAAAGACAGGAACATCAACAATCTAATGCAGTAGGGAATATAAGCGGACCGGTTCAAGGTGCTAGTTTCGTTCTTAAAGTCATTAGAACTTTAGCGCCGACAACTGGAATGTGTAGTAGGGAAAATACGCTAAAAACTATTAAACTGGTTTTCGGCCAAAATTCAAAAAAAAAAAGTTGTATTTATTAGCCATAAAAGTAACAAAGTTGGTCAGCTATATGACAGCATTGGGGGGATTAAGAAAATCTATACAAAGATTCACTTTCAGTTTCAGAAAAAAATGTCATATTTTCAATTTTTAAACGATGAGTCAATTATGCTGACGTTCGATTTTTTTTTTAGTTCCTTCAACTTGCATACCAATTAGTCGAAGTTGAAAGTTCAGATGTGTGAAAACAAAAAGAGACTAAAACTTATACGGAAGCATACATTATAAACATAATATGAATGAGATAAGCAAATTACCTAATAAACTCCATTACTGTTTGTTTCATCGGATAAAAATAAATTTAAGTTAAAAACTTCATAATTGATTATTTAATGGATTCAAAATTCCTTTCGCTTTTGATTTAAGATTTTCAAATGGTTTAGCGCTATTTTATTTTTTTTTTGCCATTAAGTATTCTCACTAAATCGATTTTATTGGTAAACAATTTGTAGTTATCGATGTAGACTAGTATGCAGTATGACTGGTATGTTAATGGTTTGCTAAAACAGCTAACAAATATTTGCTAAATGATATAGTAGTCCGATTCTTATCAGATCGAACATATTTTTGTGACGTACCTAAGTGTGTATATCAGTTGTACTTTAAATCGGTAAATGTTTGATGTAGAAGAAAAGTAAGGTAACTCTCAAGAGTAAAGTTATTCGATTCCCAGCCGCTAGGCTGACAACTCTTGATGACTCTTAATGTATTGTGGATAGTCCCAAAAATAAAAGCCGTTGTTCGTTGGACCCATTTGGCATATAAAAATATGCAAAACATTTCTATTGCTGCTTTAGACCAATATTGTGTGAGGGTGATGGACTCAATTAGCTAATCTTACTTTTCTGTGTGATCCATTCTATTTCTTCATGTGATTAGTTATAAGGAATCAACCATTATTAGGTGTCAAAACCAATTTTGAGAGAGGTAGGTAAGCTATAGGACGGTGGATAACTATTATAAATTGTCAAAAATACGAAGTGGCCTCGACAAATTTGGCCAGATCTGAAAATTCAAATTTGTTAGAATGCCTAAATCCTAACAAAATAATTTCCTAAACAATTAATTGTTGTTCTTGAATGCTTTCAATTTAAGCCATTAGGCAAAGTTCGAGTGGTGCCACATTACACAGCATCTTGCGGCTGGATTGTTGTCTTTAAACGCAAGGTGGATAACATTGATGATCACCATCATGAATTTCCTCAATGAATAATTATGGACTTATATTTTATTCAATAAAATGTTGTCAAAATTACTAGAAAAGAAATATTGTTTAAATAGTGCATAATCCCCAACAATATCATTTATCTTAATATCGCGGACAGATTGATCAAAACATGTGCCAGTGCCTTATATAAGCCCCAATATTTATATCTTAAATTGTAAAAGATCTTATATGATTGAGCCGCCCGCCTGCCCATTTGATTTTTCGTTCGTATATCCATTCAAATGAAAACCATGAATTCAAATTCATGGAGATTCTACGAGAGTTATATCTATCTTATTTTTCCAAACAATATTGTTCAAATTAAAATTGAATATTATTTAGGGATTTTGGGGTTTTACATATACTTCAAAGGGATAAAATATCAACCGTCCAACGGCTTGACTGTATAGAGTTTATTCACTAAATATATACACTATACATTTTTTTTGTGTCTTTTAGTAATTTATCTTTGGGAATCCAATCTATTTATAGAAAGTCTAAATACAGATTTACCTACGTATTTTTAATTTCATTAATGTGCCTTAACAATAATATTGGTATTTTAAAGTTTAAATCTAGCTTAGCTTAATAATTTGTTGTTCTCAATATACTCTGGGAATTAAGGCCTGCTTATTATCTTTTGATCTGCTTTCGATTATGGAAAGTTTTAGCTCATAAATTTGGAAATATTTCGTTTTACCGATTTTAAGCCTAAAGTAGTAATTTTTCTAAATATTTTAATTCAATCTTACAAAAAATTGTATGCATAACACTTGCTTACTTACAGATGAATCGTTATAGTAGATTTCATTGAACTGTATCTACTTTGCCAATATATAATTTCAATCACTTTTACCAAAACAAGCGATGAAGCGAAATTACTAATTCCTTAATCTAAAATAAAGCAAAATATATTAAATGTGTCAGAATCGTTTATTTAATTCTTAGTGGCTGTAACAAGAAACAAATAATATAACAAAAAAACAGGCAACAATAAAGCTACAAACTAATAGCGCACTAGGCGACGCAATACGTTGGCGGGCAGATAGCTGGGACCAGGTGCTGAAGCTGCAGCAACTTGACCCACTGGTGCTGATGCCTTTGAAGCAAAGTCCAGTGATTTGGCAACACCACCATCATGAGTTGCAGAAGAGCCACCCAGCTGATCGTATTGACCTTGAATAGCACGTTGAGCATTGATGGCATCCTCATTGGTGCGATACTTGACGAAGTGCACCTCGGGTTTGCTGGCGCGGTTGGCACCAACGGAGTTGAGCTTGTTAGCCAAATCACCAATATCAGCTTGCTTGTTCAACACATAGATAGCGGTTTCCTGTTGCGAAGCCTGTTTGGCCAAAGCCAAGGCGGCATCCTCCAAGCCACTGTTCTCGGGACCCTTGACAAAGACAACACGCAGAGATTTCTTTAAGCTGTTTGCCACCTGATCAGAGCTGGCGGGCTCATAGAAATCACCCTCATTGGCTGTATAGGTATAGAATTCCTTTTCGAGTTCAGGTTGAGCTGCATAGGTAGGTGCCTCTGCAGAGGGAGCAGCAACTGGACCACCGAAAGCTGGTTGCGCTGCGGAGGGTGAAGCCAAATTGTCGGCACCGAAGGAAGCGCCACCACCAAAGGCAGGTGCTGCTGCAAAACTGGGCGCAGTATTGCTGGCAGCGCCACCTGGAGCAAATGAGAGACCGCCGTTTGAGTGAGCCACAGGCTGATAGTTATAGCCCAGTTGGTCGGCACTAGCCAAAGCTACAATGCAGAGGACGATAAAGGCACGCATTTTTTTTTTTAATATTTTGGTAACTTGGTTAACGACCGGGTTGATTGCAAGTGTGCATCTGTTGTGGCTTAAACTTAGCTGTGACTTTTATAAGTATGTTTGGTCATGCTTATCTTAGATTTGCCACCTGATACAGATGTTTGCCAAAACACAACAACTTGCAGGCATAAATCTATTGCTATACTTTGAAAGGAAAACGGAGAAAAAAAAGTGGCGCTAACAATGAATTATGACCAATTTGTGTATTGTTTGGCAAAGTTCATAAATATTGGTCTTAACTAACTGCTGCACGGGGCCAAAGCTGTCAGCGACTGCAGCAGCAACGTTAACTGAAGCTTTTGCATAAACATTACCGTTTTGGAGCACATATGCGAAACAAGTATATCAGAGCGGCAAGAATTATTAAGCGTATTCCCCAGCAGATTCCCAGTTTTTAATGATATACAGTGGAGCCGGCTGGCATTAAATAGTTCACATAGTTTTACAGCAGCTGCTTATAGAGTTGGCCAACCAGTTTATTCCCATAAACATTATGCTAATTAGCAGACGCTAGAACTTCTCAATCTTCAATCTCAGACTTAATCTAAAATTGATATTGTTGATTTTGATTGCCAAATGAGCGGCGCCAAGTAATTTATTAACTTGACCAAAAACAGCGCTAAACGTCCAATTATCAAATTAACCAATTTGGCGTTGACATGTTGCTGCAATGGAGCAAAAGCAGCCGGTTAGTTGGCGCTAGTTCTTTTTGCTGAGGCTTGTGCCTATTTTTGGCGATGAGCTGAGTGCGCGGCACTTCCGGCGCCGGAAGGTCGATCCACCCGCAATATTTGCATAATGCGCACAAAGCAATACAAATTTCGCATAACTTTAAAATAAATATCAATATACATATATATGTATATACAACGATTTTGATTGCAGCCATATTGTTACCAAGTCACGACAAATTTGCATTTGAAATAAAAAAATAACAAAAATTGTTGTTTGTTTGAATGCGAGCTCATATTGTATTGGCTGTGTCTAGGGCTTTAACTTTGGCACAACGTTTTTGGCCATTTGTCAGCTCATTAGCGAAGGGATCATAAAATTACCCCCAATCGTGTTAGCGTTGCAACGCCATTGGCCCAAAGCACATAGAGCAACTCTCTAACACTACCAACTATAATAAGTCAAAACTAAAATTATGCACAAAGATTGCGACAAGGTTAGGCACATAGTCAGTGTAGAAAACGGCAAATTTTGACTATAAAATGATTTTTATGTAGGGCCCCATCCACAACAACAACAACAGCCACAACCACATAGATCAATCCAAAAACAATAGCTTAGTGAATGGCCAGCAGCGTTGTTGAGGGCCAACAAGAAGTTGTTCTGTTATCGATTTATTCGCACGTTGCCTTAATTAAGTAGATCGATTTATGCCGCCAGTCTTGGTGTATTTTGCATAAATCTGCCAATACCATGTTAATTCTAGAGTTCTGCTGCATTGGTCACGAGTTCCAATCCGTGCATCTATAAAACTGCTTGGTCACAATTTGCAGACAACATTCTACTACCAAACATTCAACATGCGTCACTTAATCGCTCTATTCTGTTTAGTGGCTTTGGCCAGTGCCGATAAATTGGGCTATAACTACCAGCCCGTAGCACACTCCAGCTCGGGCCTATCATTTGCACCCGGTGCGGCTGCTAGCCATGAGGCACCCGCTTTTGCTGCCTCTGGTCCCGCTTTTGGTGCCTCTGGTCCCGCTTTTGCCGCTTCTGCTCCCGCTCCTGCTGCTGTGAATGAAAACTTTGGCTTTGAGGCTGCTCCATCTGCAGCACAGCCCTCGTATAGTGCCGGCACTCCCGTTGCTGCCCCCTCTGCTGAGGCACCCGCCTATGCTGCACAGCCCGAACTTGAAAAGGAATTCTACACCTACACTGCTGATGAGAGTGACTTCCATGAGCCCGCTAGCTCCGAACAGGTTGCCAACAACTTGAAGAAATCTCTGCGCGTCATTTTCGTCAAGGGACCCGAGCACAGCAGTGTGGAGGATGCCGCTTTGGCTTTGGCCAAACAGGCCTCGCAACAGGAAACCGCCATCTATGTGCTTAACAAGCAAGCCGATATTGGTGCTTTGGCCAATAAGCTCAACTCTGTTGGTGCGCATCAAAGCAACAAGCCTGAAGTGCACTTTGTGAAATACCGCACCAATGAGGATGCTGCCAATGCTCAGCGCGCTATTCAAGGTCAATACGATCAGCTGGGTGGTACTTCTGCTAACCATGATGGTGGTGTTGCCAAATCATTGGACTTTGCTTCAAAGCCAGCACTGCCCGCTGCCTCTGCTCCAGCTGCTGCTGTTGCTCCTGCTCCAGCTGCTGCGCCAGCTCCTGCTTACAACGCTGAACCTGAAGCCAGCAATGTCGGCGCCTCTTATGTACCACCACCACCAGCGCCTGGTAGCTCCTACCTGCCCGCCAATATCTTGAGACTGTTCCGTTTGTAGAATGTCAATGATTCGAATTCGACAAGTTTATCTATGAACTTCGCTTTGTTATTGCTTTTGTTGTTATTGTTACTGAAATACAAATTATAATTAATTTAAAATTCTCTAAAATGTTTGTTGAATTTTTATACCCTAATTTTGGGCAAGGCTATATATCTGTTGTGTGACGCTAGGTATGCCGGCATAGATAGGTTGGTCTGGTATTTTGTTACAATATGAACGTGACTACTAATGTGTTGGTTGGGACCAAATATAGTTATTATTTTTACCCAACTAATTTGAAATCGCATATTGTTTTTTAATTTCATTCCATTATTTAGTGGCCTATTTGAATTCACCATGTTTACGGCATATAAACCTACAATAAATAATAATGACAAAAATTAAGTTATCAAAAATCGCTGGTCTGAAAAATTATCTTATTTGAAATTATTATTATTATCGAAGGACTATAAATCGTGCCAGATTTTAACTTTAAACATCTTTTTGTTTAAAAAAAAAAAAAAACAAAAAACGTAAATATTAGTGAAGTCTTCTTAAGTGAGAAAAAGGCAGTAAAGGATCCTTTTAGTTCTCTTAGGTTAATTAAAGTTTTTTTCTATACAATATTGTACAACAATTTGCTTTTATTTTAAAAAACAGGACTTAAGAAAATTTGTATATATATATTTTTTTATCTTTTTATCTATGTATTTATGTATCTTTGTATCTCTGTATCTTTGTATCTTTTTATCTATGTATTTGTGTATCTTTGTATCTTTGTATCTTTGTATCTTTGTATCTTTGTATCTTTGCATCTTTGCATCTTTGCATCTTTGTATCTTTCAGTCTTTGTATCTTTGTAGCTTTGCATCTTTGTATCTTTGTATCCTTGTATCTTTGTATCTTTGTTTCTTTGTATCTTTGCATCTTTGTATCTTTCAGTCTTTGTATCTTTGCATCTTTGTATCTTTGTATTCTTGTATCTTTGAATCCTTGTATCTTTGTTTATTTGTATCTTTAATCTTTGCAATGTAAGTTTTTATATCCGTTGGTCTATGTTGATTTGAAAATGCACCCACCACTCAGTTTCCGAGCGATTAAAATTTTTTAAGACGAATGTCAAGTACTTAACAGCATTTTTGTCGATGCCAATTTAAAATGATTAGTCTCTTGATTGAGAAAAAACTAAAGAATAAGACATGCGGGGTAAGGCCTAACAATTAACTGATTCCAGGTAATTTTTGAACTTTAGAAAATCACGAAGCGGAGCGTTGTCATCTGCTTGGCATGCCTTTCGATGTTTTCATTGCTGTTAGTTGGTTTTGCAAGTTTAAAGTAAACCACACCCGATTTTCTGAACAACGATTAATGGACTAAATTGACATTGTTTGACATATTCCTGAGTCCTAAATAGAGCAAGTTGTGCAATATTTTATGATATTCTACACATTATAACAAAACTATTTCCATTATTTTATATTCATGAATTTTATTTTATGAATTTTGTTAGTTATTAACTAATTAATTGATTTTTAATGATTGCGGTTAACTTTTGAACTCTTTTGTCTTCCGGGTACTCCATTAAGTTAATATTTTGAATAAAAGCTTCCTTAAATCACTGTTCTGCAGGGTGTTGAAACTTCACCTTTAGCAACTTAATCTTCCAGTCTCCGCCGAAATCTATTTTTATCCAGTCGCACCCCAGAAATTCCATGCCAAAAATGTGTGCAAAGAAAAAAAAGAAGGAACTTCAAAATATATCTGTCGCCGGTATGAAAACTATTTCATAACTATTAGTATTATTGGCTTAATATTTTCTATTGTGCGAGCCGCATAAGAAACAAATAGAAAAAATAAAACAAGTTCAACAGGTTGAGTTATTATGTTGCTCATCGGGGGTATTATGAAAATGGCAAATTCGAACAAGTTCTTAGCGGCAAATAAAGTGTATTTTGTAATTAACATAATTTTTATATCCGTTGGTATATTGCTTTTTGGTCTGTCTCAAAGTGTTGATATGGAAATGCACCCACACAATTTCCGAGTGATTAAGATTTTTGATGACAAATGCCAAGTGCTTAACTGCATTGTTGTCGATGCCGATTTAAAATGATTAGTCTTGGAAATTAGCCCAAATATGTGACGACGAGCATAGCGCGACAACGATTTTGACCAGAGAATCACTACCAAGCGAATCGGCGCTTAGTTTCATGCAAGATTAACATAACAAAATGAGTGAACAAAAGAACTTGGCTACCGAACCGCCAAGCAATTTGGAGCTGCTGGCAATGTGCGGCCCGGAGTATGCTGAGACGCCAACTCCGGCTTTTGTCATGGATTTGCATAAAAATGTTGTTTATTTGTAACCTGCAAGTTCATCACATTTTAATCAATACGCCGCGGCATACCGAGTTTAATCTAACGAAACATGTTAGACCCCGCTAAGGGGTCTAATAACCAATAACCCAACAACAGCAATATAAGTACATTAAAGCATAGACGAAGGCAAAGCGGTTACCGGTCCGCCATAGTCGGAGCATAAAATTTTTATCTTGATTCCGACTACGGATGTCAAAAATGGTTATGATTGACATGCATGTATATAAATGGCACGACAGCTGGCAGTGACAATCATTCTCAGTTCTCAGTTCAGAGCTCTAAGTAGAACCTAAAAAAAAGATGCGCGCTTTTATCGTATTGTGTTTGGTGGCAGTAGCCTGTGCCGACAAGTTGGGCTATAACTACCAGCCCGTGGGACACTCAAGCTCAGGATTGTCGTTTGCCCCCGGCAGCGGTGGCGCTAGCCTGGGAGGCATTGGCGGTGGCAGCTTGGGCGGAGGACTTGGCGGTGGCAGCATTGGTGGTGGTGACTTGGGCGGCAGCCTAGGTGGCGGTAGCTTGGGTGGCGGCAGCTTGGGTGGCGGTCTTGGCGGCGGCAGCTTGGGCGGACTTGGTGGTGGCAACTTGGGCGGCGGTATTGGCGGTGGTGACTTGGATGCACCAACTTCTTACAACGCACCTGCACCAGCTGCTGAACTAGAAAAGGAATTCTTTACCTACACCGCCAACGAGGAAGATTTCGATGAACCCGAGGCTTTGGAACGCGTCTCTGGCTCTGTCAACAAGGGTCTGCGTGTTGTCTTCATCAAGGGACCCGAGAACCGTGGCTTGGAGAACGCTGCTTTGGCTTTGGCTAAACAGGCTGCTCAACAGGAAACCGCCATCTATGTGCTGAACAAGCAGGCTGATATTGGAGATCTGGCCAGCAAATTGAATGCCATTCGTAGCAACACCAACAACAAACCCGAGGTGCACTTCGTCAAATACCGTACTCCTGAGGATGCTGCCAACGCACAGAAAGCCATTCAATCCCAATACGATCAGTTGGGCGGCAAGAGCCAGACCCATGATGGTGGTGTAGCCAACTCCTTGAACTTTGCATCCCGTCCACAAGTGCAGCAAGCCGCACCACAGACACCTGATAACTCCTATCTGCCCTCATCCGTGCTGCGTCGTCTGCGCCTGCGTTTCTAGGTTCTGAACTGTGACCGTCTGACTGAAATGGTACAAAACTCTACGAAATACTTCTTATTTGTTCTTTATTGCATCACTTTATTTGTTGACTACTTTGTTATCGACTATCGAATAAAACACAAAATTCTTATTTAAATCAAAACCAGCGTTTTTGCACCAGCCTCAAATGAAGCTGTCAGCTGGAATTCAAATCGATGCAAGTTGACTTGATGAATTGCAGCTTTCCATTATATTGTTGTGTTGTTTCATGAAAAGTGGTACCAGCACTTCAACAAAAGTATTCAATATAATCGGGAAATTTGTATTTATAATTAAAATGTTAATCTGCGTGAAGTAAAAGGTTAGACAAACTATTAGCACTGAAATTTATGGCAACACCGCGCAGCGAACACACCAAAGACGGAACTCTTATTGGTAATACATTATGTATGAGTGATAACAGCAGCTGCTCAGAAATGTGGCCCAAAAATATACAATTCCAACTGCTATGTTCAAGAGCACCCACTATGCTGACGTTAGCGCAGCCTAAATGCGTTGATCGTATCGCACGGCGGGATTAGCATAAGCCAACAACAACAAGCACCAATAAAAGAGTTTATTAGAAAAGTCATAAAAAATTATGTTCGCAGCAAATTATGCAAATTATGCAGCAGCGAACGCGCGAAAAGCAGTGGAAACGAATAGGCAATAGATTCGAAAGACGATCGATGATCGTGGATTTGGAAACTGGTGCAGATATCGTGCGTTAAGTGCCCTCAATATGCAGCTCTTGAATTCGCATATAAGGCGTGGGTGTCGCTGAAGACAACATACAACAAGTTTACCTTTCAACCAAGCAACAGTTTAGCTGCAACTCCAAATTTACAAAATGCGTGCCTTTATTGTAAGTATCGCCTTATTTGGGGGATAAAGCAACTTGACTCTAGCTCTAACTTTGGTTAACTACTCTTGTAGGCTCTCTGCCTTTTGGCCGTTGCCTCAGCCCAGTCTGGCTACAACTACCAACAGCCTGCTGTGCAGGAACAACCAGCCTACCAACCAGCTGCACCCAGCAATGGTTACATTCCACCTGCCAGCGGTGCTCTGAACTTGGCTCAACCCATCAACAACTATCAGCAACCTGAATCTCATGCTGCACCACAGTCCAACTATGAAGCACCCGCTGAGCTGCAAAAGGAATTCTACACTTTCAGCGCCAACGAAGGTGATTTCTACGATCCCGTGGACCAGAACCAGGCCGGCAACAGCCTGCGCAAGGGTCTACGCGTCGTCTTCATTAAGAACCCAGAGAACAATGGTCTAGAGAACGCTGCCGTCGCCTTGGCCAAGCACGCTGCCCAACAGGACACTGCCATCTATGTGCTCAACAAACAGGCTGACATCAGCGATCTGGCCAACAAGTTGAACAACGTGGGCAATAACCGCGCTAGCAAACCAGTTGTGCACTTTGTCAAGTACCGCACCAACGAGGATGCTGCCAATGCACAGCGCACCATTCAGTCGCAATACGACGATTTGGGTGGATCCACCTCTTACCAGGATGGCGGTGTTGCTCCAGTCCTGAACTTTGCCTCTCCAGCTGCATCCCGCAACGCTGCGCCTGTAAATCAGCCCGATAACTCCTATCTGCCTGCTTCAGTGCTGCGCAAGCGCTTGTAAGCTGAGTCTATAGGCCAAAGATCTCGCCACAACATCCTACCCCCTTCCTCCCTCCCCCCAAAAACCGCACGTTATCGACTGATTCCTATTCGCCCGCATATGTTAATGTTGCTTTTGCTCCACATAGTTTGTTAAGTTTCTTGTTGAATTTAAATAATGTTAAAAAATAAATTTTGTTAATGTGAAATTTCGTGAAGTTTTGTAATCTTGTGCGTTTTGCCAAAAAAAAAAACACTTTTTGGGTCAACTGAAATCTCAAGATTGGCTAGATTGAGCCATTTACCAAAGAGTGACTTAAGCGGCTGAAACAGCGCTCCTTTTATGGTTGAAGTGTTGGGCAATTGGAGCAGCTAGATATTATAAAACGCTTTGATTTTGTGGGTTAGTGTTACAAAGCTGTTTGAGTATCCACTGTGCTTGGATCATGCTGCGCTTAGTGGTAAGCAGTGCTGCAATTAAGGCACTTAATCAAGGCTCATAGAAATAATGGATATATTTTTCAACATTTTAGCTTTTAACTCTTTTTGCGGGCTGTCATGCCAAGCTGGGTTACCAATATGAGGCGCCAACTAGCTTACAAGGCTATGACAATTACGAGGAGCAGCTGGATGCTGAGCTGCAGGCGCAGCTGCCAGAGAACTATCAGCTGGCAACCGATAATCAGTATCAGTCATATGATAAATTTCACAAACACTTTTATGCCTTCGAAGCGCCCTATGATAATGCAGAGGAAAAGGAACGCGTGGAGCACAAGTTATCCGCAGTGGCTGAGAAGAATCTACAGGTAGTTTTTATAAAAACTCCGGATAACAAGGCATTGGAAGGCGCCCTGCATGCTTACGCCAAGCAAAGTAGTCAAGATAAAACTGCCATTTATGTGCTGAACAAACAATCAGATCCGGAGCAGCTGGCCGGTACATTGAGCGTTTTGCGCAGTCAACATAAAAGCCAACCGGAGGTGCACTTTGTCAAGTATCGCACGGAAGAGGAGGCTAAGCAAGCGCAGCAGAGTATACAAGCGGAATATGGTGGTTCCGATGCGACTGAAGAAGCACCAGTTGCACCTGCTGCAGCACCAGTAGCTCCAGCTTTAGCTGAGTTGCCACAATATGGAGCAGTGGCACAGGAAGTACCCTTGACATCATCTCAACCACAGCAGACGTATTTATCTGCTGCGCCCCAAACCAATCCAGCTAGCTACTTGCCCGAGGCGCCTCAATATGTTGCAGCAGCCCCCTTGCCCTTGCCGCAGCCACAGCAAACTTATTTGCCACCAAATCCGGTCAACTATGTAGCTGCACCGCCCAAGACGTATGCGCCTGCGCCACCGCAGCCTAGCCATGGCGGCTACTTGCCTGAGCCCTCGCCAGTGCCATTGGAACAACCGCAGCAAACTTATTTGCCACCAAGTTACACTCCAGAGTTACCCAACTATGTGGCAGCTCCGCAAGCGCCCTCAAAAACGTATCTGCCTACTCCACCACAACCCATACGCTTAGCTAAGTCGGCCAAGTCCTACGTGCCGCCAGCTCCACAGCCTGCAAGGCCACTAGGCTACTTGCCAGAGGCACCCGCACGCAAGCCTAGCTATGCACAGTCATATCAGAGTCTCGCGGACTTACCTCCCGTACCGCTTGCAGCACAGGAGCTGGACGCTAGCCCCTATGATGTGGAAGCACGTCACGCCGTGCGTTCTGAGCGTGTGGACTTTAGACTCAACGAACGCAACCGTCATGGCAGTCGCTTGGTCTTTCCCTCTGGCTCCGAAGCCAGTCCCAGATCCTATCAAGCAGTGGCTGTGCCCGTGCCTAACACCTATTTACCGCCCGTAAAACGAAAACGACGTGTTAGGCTTTAAAATTAATACGACCCAACCAACCAACCCATTTAATTAAGTCATTAAACAGAGTCACCAAGACTGCGAAACCCGTACGTTCCCATAAAGGTTAAAATAGAGTAGACTTTAGAGCACGCTCCCAATAAAAAAAAAAATGCGATATAAATGAGCCTACAGCGCCTCTTCTTTTTTTAACCCCAAAGCCGTAAATTAAGTTAAGCTGCTTATCAGATCTGAAACTGGAGGAGCGTAAAAACTAACATGACATGGAATTGTGGGGGATAGCTTCTAGCTGGCTGCGGTTATAAAAGTCACTATTAGCTGCCAAACGATGTGTAAATTAACCAATCTTGATGTCATAAAAGGCATCAATAAAAAAAAATAACAAAATAAAACAAAAAGAGCTCCAAACTCAATCCAAATCCAAAGACAAAGTGAAAGTATATATATAACTGATGAGCATGCCTATAGCTATGGACGCATGGATCGCAGCCAAGCCATATTAAACTGGCCCATGATAGATACATATAGTATATAGATAGATATATACCCAACATATGTAGTATATAAAAATAGTTTTATAAATAATTCAAATTATTTCGTTAACGGTAGCTCATTTGTAAGTTTTATGGGAATTTAATTCAAGTTCAGTTCGCTCTTCTTTTTTTTTCTTTTTGGGGTAGGTCAAATGCCCGATATATATGGGTAGAGTTGACGCTTGGCTTTTGTCTTTGCCTTGAGTCATGTCTTGCCGATATGGATGTGGATATTGCAATTTAAGCGCGCAGCCGGGTTGACAGTGCCAAGAAATTAGCATTTTTAAATTAAAACGCGCTGAACCACATTAACATGGATAATCGGAGCAGACAAAAACAAAAACCAGAGCAGCGCCCGCAAAGCCAACAAGCCATGCAAAATGCGCAAAATGTGCGAAATGCTTAAAAATCTTTTGTAAGTCGCACATAAAATCTCATAAAATGTTAAACAAAAAAGAAAAGTTAAAGATGTGAAAAAATAAATATATATTGGCATAAATATTGCTTTAAAGAGTCGTCAACGTGCAGCTGGCGCCTTACTTTCAAATACGTTGATTTTAGAGATTTGTTGTTTGTGTCGTATATAAGGATGGTTTTGTTGGTTTCATCTGATTATAAACGAGTTGGGCATCGAGCGTTGAAAAACAGACGCTACAAAGCCCTCAAGACGCACAGATTAACGGCAACATGCGCGCTCTCCTAATCGTAAGTAAGCTGCCTAAGCCACTTCTAGCCAAAGATCATGTCAATCACAAGCCTGCATTCCCAAAACAGTTCTTTTGCCTAATCACAAGTTACGCACTAGCACAGCAGCATGCTTATCTTCCCACTGATGATGATTCATCGCTTACCGAATACTACAGCTATGATGCACCACCCGAGGACAATGTGGCGCCACTGCAGGCAGCACGCCAGCTAGCCAAAGCGCTAAGTCCCAAGCAGCAAGTGCTCTTCATACGCACGCCTGAGACAAATCTGTTTACTTTGACCGCCAAACAGCTAGCTGCACGCAATGCCTTAGATGTCTATGTGCTGACACGCCAAATGGATGCACAAAGCTTGGCGCAACAGCAGGCTGCAGTCGAGCAGGCACATAAGCCTATCGTGCACTTTGTCAAGTATCGCACGCCGTCTGACGTCACTAGAGCTTTGGAGAGCATAAGAGGTAGCTATTTGCAGCTGCCGGGTAGTACCACAAGCTATGCACCACAAACCGCAGATGTCATTGAACTGGGCGGCAGACAGTTGCAGCTGCAACAGGAGCAGCAACAGCAGCAGCCGCAACAAGAGTTACAACAGCAACAACAGCAGCAAACACATCGACCTCTAATGGACGAGATAATATTTAAAATCCTGCCCAGGGTGTCACAACCCTATGAGTATGACAACCATGATCAAAGCATTAATGTCGAGACGGCGCAGCTGCAGGCGCTCTTTCAGTATTTGCCTTTGCGCCTTTGAGCTCAAGCTGTGTTGACGGAACGTATTTTAAAGACTGTTAAGTTTAATAATCTTATAATCCATCATAGAAATAAAAAGATAATTTTAACACTTTTGGAAGGTCACCTTTTTTGAATTGGTCTTGGAATAAAAAACAACACAACTCCATCAACTGCAAAATGTAAAGAGAAACGTTCGGCTAAATACCAATTTAGGAAGTTAGTAGCAGAAATGGATATACCCTGGAAGCATTGCAAGAAAAATTAAAATTATATGATGAAGTTGGGAGGATAAATTATAAATATTGTATAAAATATATAAACTAAATGATAATGAGCACATTGATTAGGAAAAGAAATTTTTTAAGACTGTGAGAACCTTTGGCATATGCATCAGGTTTTCTGCGGATAATCAAAACACCAAGCATCAGTTTTACAGGCGAGTTCGCTGTTCTCTTGATTTTAAAATATTAATTTCAAACAAGATACAGACTTATTTTCCAAAAGGTGACTTTTTGGCAGATTTATCTGATGAGAGCGTATTACAATTACCTTCCAGCATCGTTATCAAAAACATACTACTTGCACAAAAGATCTGTTTTTTTTAATTATTCGTACTCTCTTTGAAAAGCTACAAATAAGATCATAATGCTCAACTCAGTGGCGCCTGAGCCAGTCAGCAATTATATTACTTATAAATGCTAAAGTTATTTTCGTGTTTTTATTTATATTTAGTTTAGCTATTTCCTGATTCTTTAGGCTTTTGACAGTTTTTCAATGTGATATTTTTGGTCTACCCACTTTCCATAGCCCTTGTGGATTCCTGTCTTCGTAGGCTTGACGGAAGATTTTATTTGCATTTCTTCATGGGGTACGCCCAATCCAGCCTCTCAGCATAATCATGTTTGTTATCATCTCAGTTTTGCATCTTTCGTATAGAACTTGCCAAAAGTAAGAAAACACTCTATTCCAGGATTTTTATTATATAATATTAATAATAATAATATTACAGAAAAATAGGCCTCTTTTGTCTTCTAAGGAATATTCGCCTATACGCCATTGATTGATTGATAATTTTATTTAGGCTCATGTTGCAGCTATACAACATTTTTTATGGCCTTTGATTCCACTGCTAAAATCTGGTATCTGATGGATAGATTGAGTTAATAGATACTATTTGAAATAAGTAAACAAGAATTCAGGTGCGGTAATACTTGAAGACTGCGGTCAATCGTTTTCTATAATCTGAATACGCTCCATGTACGGTTGAAGATTTTATCAAAATACACGCATGTTCTAGATTAGGAACAACTAATACGCATAATTTCTGGGATTTTGAATTTTAAAAAACCCGCGGATTTAGTAGTATTATTAATATGCAATTCGATTATCCCAACAATTTTGATATAATGTGCTTCAAGGGAACATGCAGACGTTAATGCAATCACAGTCTATATAAGTAGTTTTTTCGCATAAGATTATTTCTTAAAATAAGTTAATGAAGTGATCTTCCAAAAGTTTCGTAACAACTCGTATATTAAAAAAAGTCTTTATTTTATTATAGGTACAGCCGCCAATTTCTTATCCAGTTTGTCAACTAAGAAGCAGAGCAGAAAACGACTAAGCAATTGGGATGTTCTCCATTTAGTTCTTCAAAGTCAAATACAAAGCAGCATTTGGAACTATTGAGTTCTAACGCCAGGTAAGTTTCTTAACTATATCCGATTCGATCGAAAGCAACTTTCACAGTAAATATAAGCTCCTTGTAGTCATTTCTTTGATTGATAAAAAGTTAAGAAATATTCACAAAAAATTTGCCCCACTTATGCGATATTTTGCAAATATTTTCTCCACGCAAAACAAATTATTGACGTTGATGATGATGATGCGTCTTTTTGTATTGGATACGATCAGATATTACAATTTTTTGCTTGCCTTCGACCCGGAACTATGCTAATTTGCTTTACATACAACTTTACGTTTCATATTTTTGTCGTAAACTTCATTATTATTATCAAATGATATTTGTCTGGAAAATTTTCTACGGTTCCATCGTAGTCTCATAGTTAGATCAACTCTAGATATAGCTGTAATTATAGAAATAGACAAGAGATCCGCATGAAAACAAGTTTAACTTGAAACCAGTTGGCAACTCGCGCTAAGTAGGGCAGCCCTTAGCAGTCCGCGACACATATATATTTATTTCTACATATATTACATATTAAATATATTTTAATATAAATATGTATATAATGTTGTATTGGTTATTCTTGGTAAACAATTTCAATTTCTGGCAAATTAATCAAAAACCCGTTAAGTGGTAACCATAACAGCCCAGACCAAGACAAGTTTATATGAATAATTAATTACAAGCGCTGACGGCGTTGCCAACTTGATGGTCGCCCCAAAGCAGCAAGAAAAATAATAAAATAGAAATGAAAATAAAATGTGGGCCACGCCTTGCAACTGCTGCTAGCTTCTAGATGCTCCTGCAGGTAAGCCGGAAGCACCTAGCTGCGACACAGGAAACAAACGTAGGTAGTGCCAACCTAGAGGCCGTAACATTTTACTTTTGAATTTTTCAAGCGCTACCAAGGCCCACATTCTTTCGGATTATTTTCCAAGTATCTCTCTTAGATAATCATTAACGTGTTGGCCCAAACCCTCTCGCCTCTAAAGCAAATGTTTGCCCAAGCAATGTTCCTGTCACTGTCAACGTTGTCGCTGGCAAACTTTTTAATGAGCTGCTCGTAGAGCTGCGCATTCCCGTTCCTTTGAATTCCGCACTTGAGGAGCCAACGGACTTGCCATCACCCCCCACTCCACTTCAAGCATTTTCCAGCGACATGAGCTGTGCCTGCTGCCAGTTGCGCGTTTAGTTTTACAACTTCTCTACTCCAAGAATGTTTCAACTAAATTATGGCAGGCGATAGGAATGAGGCGCCAGGCGACGACATCAACGTGGGAGACGAAGGCGCCAACAGTGACGTTGGGCTCTGGCAGCTGACATCATTTCAAAGTAGTACCGTGCATAGCACAAATTGTTTTAGTGTCAAAGGTCATACACACACTTTGCTCCATCTCTGTGAGTGTGTGTGTGTGTGTTGTATGTGCGTGTGGTGTCTGTGTATGTGAGTTGGTGTGTGCCTTTGCCATGTGACACTATGCGCAACATTTGAAGTGCAGCCGTAAAAAAGTCGCCGCCGCGTTCTCTTGCAAATCTGTTGAGCAACTTTTAGATTAAGCATTTCTCCTACACAGGTTATTTTTTTCGTTTAAATACTCTTCTCGGAAAAAAATGAAAGAGTATTTACGCTAGATCTTTTGTTTTTCGTTAGAATTTTAAGCAAGTTAGTTATATTTTTAGGGACTTAACTTAAACAATGTAACCTTAAACTATTCTGTTTTTGGATAACTTAAGAGCTGGGATTTTTAAGAATTTATCAAATTGAAGCTTTTGAAGCTTGATATTGTTTGAGTGGATATCATCCTTAATTGTTATTTTAGTATGGTCGAGCTCTGCCATAATTTTTCGTTTTATATTCATGTACCAAGAAGTGCATTCATGCTTACTAATATCTTTGAGCAGTGTGTGGCACATGCAGCTATTTAGAAGACTGGTTAAATCTTCGAGAAATTTAGCTGCCTGGAAGATTAGTCAAATCTAAAGACTGATAGAAGATAGAAAACTGCTGAGATCATTGAAAAATGTACTCGAGTAAGTTGTATAAAAACAATTTTTTAGTCTAGAATTTTTACGACAAACAATTTTTGATACGGTTTCTTAAAAGGATGGAACCATATACTCAAATAATATATCCCATAATAAACCAGGATAAGCTAAAAGGAATCATATTTGGTTTTAGGTTTGATTTCAAAGTACATGAGAGTGCCGTATTTTCCGAATGCATCCATAGTTTACATTGTATTTTTTCGAAGATTCTAACATCTGTTAGTTGCAATATAAAAAAATGAAAATTATGATTGGTTCAGTTTATCTATTGATTGGATAGTATCCAATTGAACATATTGTTCGGTTCTCAATTTTATTGATCTGATTATTTTTTCCCCTTGACTATGGCTTTTACTCCAGAGGCGAAGCATGGCAATATCTCTACTAGTAGCTGTTCGAAGAGAACAAGAACCTATAGTTTATAGCCGAATCCGAACGACGGTGTCGTCGCTACTGAGACTTTGACTACTTTCATGATCACCTTCCCCTACCCGACTTTATTGTTTTGTTTTGCCTGTGAAACTTCTTGCATTTCTGTCCAATATGTGAAAACCTATGTTAAAGATCATTTCAAGATCGAGTCTAGACAACAGCGTTGCTGTGAAATTAATTTTAAAAAGCAAGCACAGCCATACAAAAGTGCCAAAAACCCAAATATTTTTCAAATGAGTCTCAGCTATGATTCAATGCTCAATCCTCTGTTTTCTGAAGCAACACATCAGAAACCGAGAAGGGATCCCCAAGGGGTTGGAATTACAAACGCAATTAAGTATTTTATCATTTGAGCCCTCAGGTACAAAATTTAAAAAATAAATGCAAGTTAAATCTCAGCAATTAAAGTGTATTCTGCATTCGTTGCTATTAAGTCTCTAATGCTTCGTTGTTTTTCAGTGTCTTGGCTGTTTTTTTTGCTTTGAGCTACATGAGATCGACAGGCGCTCGTTAGCAGCGCCAGCCAAAAGTTTGCCAGTCACGTCAAAGTTCTCCGAATTTTTTGTTGTTGTTTCGTAGTTGTTATGCTCATTTAGTTGTTGTTTTCCAAGCTTCCCACACAGCACAACACGCCTCAACACTCTTGCCACACAACACCACACTCCTGCAGCGCATCGTTTTAATCCTGTCAAGCAGCTTGTAGCACTGCCCAACAGTTTTGGACAGTCAGCAAGTACACCGCTCCAGCGTGTGCCTCCTCATGACTTGCTGCAATTTTGGTTGCTGCTCCAAAGCAGGTGTGGCAACGCTCTTAAGTTCTGGCATTCGAGCAAAGTCAAGGGGCTTGGTCGAAAAGCGTATTTCGATTTCGGCCAGCTGCCAAGTTTGCGTGCCGTAGTTTGCTCTTCCTTTATTATTATTATTATTTTTATTTTTTCTTTGCATTTAGGCAAGTCGCGAACCTTGTTTGCTGGGTTGCCATTTCAAATTAGGCACGTTTTTGGTTTTGGGGTTTTGGGTTTTCTTTTTTCGCCTTTGTTGGCTTGTTGTTTCCGTGTTTGTTGTGTTGCCAAAAGTTTAAATTAGTTAAAGAACTTCATTAACGTGTTGTTTGGCAAATCTTGGCTAGAGTGTGTGGCCATCTTTAAGGATTATTTGCCGCGTCCAGTGGCGGCCAGATAAAAACCAAAGCTGTAGAAAATTATTAAAATTATAATTACGGGCTTAGAAACGAAGGGCAGATCCGCCAACTCGGTGGCAAAAGTATTTGGTGGAACCTGTGCATTTCAACACAGTGGCTGACAGCTCATCAGCTCAGGTTTTTGTTTGCAGGCAGAGGCACTCCATGGGGGCTGTCGCACGGCCAGTCAAATCAATTAGTTTTGGGGGAACGCTACAGAGCCACGGCCCGTGCGTAGACAATAATAATAATAATATACATATTTATGCGTAAATGTCGTAAAATGCATTTAAATCAAAAAACGTTTTGGTCACATTGCCGCGCCCACGCCGCGCCCCTCTGTGCGCAAACCAAGATGAATAGCCCGCTGCCAGTTGGCAGATGGGTTGTCTGTCCAGCTCATGGCGCTTTTGTCGTGGGCCTATGCCAACGATATATTTTAATGCGAGCGGCTTTTTAATGAGTTCGAAAATGTTGTATGTTTATGGAGGAAAAAAAAAAATAAAAACAACCAAATTAATATAGCATTTGATGGCAAGGTCATGGGACAGACATAAAAATTAACCAGTCACTCGAGCAAGTCAAGTAGAAGCTGGGGGTGGGCGACTGGCTCTGACTCTGGCTAGCTGGCTGGCTGCAAATGATCGTTTTGTAGGCCATTGCAGGGATTGATTGCTTATCGCTTGGCGCTGCATATGTTAAAGCGCAGCGCAGCTGCTGCTCCTCCTATAAAAGCGCTTCACATTTCGGCTAACCACATTAGTTCCACTTGAGTCTTCAAGCAGTTGCAGTGCGTGTGTGTGTGCTCTACATCAAACCCAAATCCTACAACAATGCGCGCCTTTATCGTAAGTGCCAGTGCATGTAATCCCATTGACATAATTGGATTAATTCAGTGCTTCCCTAACTAACCCCAACAGCTTGTGTGCCTTTTTGCCGTGGCCTGCCACGCCGAGCAGGGTTACAATTACCAACCCAACGAGCCATTGGAAGCTGTCGCACCCCAGCAGCATGGTGAATCTTTGCTCTCTCAGCCCATTGAACAGGTGCAAAGCGCTCAGCCTTTGGCCCAACCCGCTCCACTAACCGAGGAGTTCCAAAAGGAGTTCTATACCTACACGGCACCCGAAGAACAGTTCGATGATGCTGGCAACAATCAACAAATTGCCGACTCTTTGAAGAAGAATCTACGCATTGTTTTCATACGCTCACCCGAAAATCGTGGTCTCGAGCAAGCCGCTTTGCAACTGGCTAAGCAATCGGCACAACAGCAAACCGCCATCTATGTGCTCACCAAGCAGGCTGATATCTCAAATCTGGCCAAACAGCTCAATGGCTTGCAGTCCACCTCCAGCAACAAGCCAGAAGTGCACTTTGTCAAGTACCGCACACCAGAGGACGCTCAAAATGCACAGCTGGCCATTCAGAATCAGTACAATCAGCTGCCCGGTGTTTCACGCATCTCCAACGAGGGCCGCGCTCCAGTACTAAACTTTGCTTCCCCACCAGCCGCACCAGCTGCTGCACCCGCGCGCGCTCCTGCACCCGAGTACTTGCCAACCAACGCTGTGCCAGCCCAACAGCAGGATTACCTGCCACCCAGCCTGCGTCGTTTCCGCGTTAAGTAAACGTTGCAGCAGCAGCAGCAGCTGTATGTATATCGGCGTTATGTTTCCTAAGCACACGTAAACCCATTTGTTTTTTGACATCTCTTGTCCTCGAAATCCATAATGTTATATAGTTTGTAAATATCAGTACAGGAATAAAAAAAAAGAAGAAAATTTGTTAGCAAAAATAATGTGTCTAAAAACTTGGACTAATGGCTCAATCAGCTGCTACAAATTGCCTAAGTTCGTGCCAAAACATGCAAAATTTCTGCTAAACGTCTGTGAAACCATTTCAAACAATGGCCAAAGGCACAAAACTTGCATTGGCGCCTAATTGGAGGACCCCTTTTGTTCTCTCGAAATGCTAGAGATTTGAGTGTGTGCGTGTGTGTGTGTCTGAACATGAGGGGTGGGTTGGAGTTTTCATGTGTGTGGGTTTTGTGTCCTTTTGCCAGGTGCCCCGTTGTGCCGCTTTACGTGTGATTTGTTTTACAAAGAAAATCCCAGCCAGAGGCGCACAGTGGGTGAGGTTGTTGTTGAAGGTGATTAAAAACTTGTCGAGAATTTATGTTTTTATTTGTTTTACAACTACTCTTTCCTTTTATAAGGCTTTGCTGTACTACATGGATTAGAACTGGGTGCTTTTGCGATAAGGAAGAACTATTAGCTTATGTTTTTTCTCCTTTTGAACGCAAATATTAAATATCCAAACGAACCACTGTGCGGCATTTGTATGAGCTCATTCGTATACTCGCTTGCTTGCTCGTTTGCTTGTTCGTTCGTTGTCCTTTCACATTTAATCCTTGAAATAATAGCCTGGATAAAGCAGCATGTCATAAAATCCAGCAACAAGTTAAGCCAACCACATACATACATACAGAGACACCCAACCAACCATGCAGGACATGCACACACTAACACAGACGACACATACACACACACACATACCAAGTTATTCAAACAAACGGTTTCAGTTGGCCGCCATTTGTAATTGGAGTTATTAGAATCGAAATAAAACTGTTGCATTGGGCGGTTGGGCTAACAATGTCCGACTTTGCGCTACAGTGTTGCGCCACCTGGCGGCGGCCGCATTAAGTGTGCTGTCCAATGTCCTGCAGGTGCGTGCTGTAATTGTAACTGTAGCTGTTACTATAAATGCGCAACGTTGACGTGCTCTGGATCTGATACGATCCGATCTGATGTGATGTGATGTGACATGATGGGACGGCGTCTGCCTGTAATGTGTGCTTTGCGCTTGTCAGTACGCTGCGAAGGAGCGCAGGCTGTTGTTATCTTTTGTATAGCTACTACGAATCCATTCCATCGCATTGCGTTTCAGTGTCCTTCATTGTGTTAGTATTAGTGTGTGCATGTGTGCATGTGTCTGTAACGAATGCTTTGATGGCTTCCTGCTTCCGCAGTTGTAGGCAAACAGTTGCGAAGGACAGACGCTTTGCGCTCATCATCAAGTAAAATGCGCCATGAACTATGCAGAGGATTTGGAACGTTGTTGAGTGGAGTCCTTAAATTTCACTTAGATGTAACATAAAACTGGTATAAACGCAACTCAACGGTGCATGTATTCATGGCCATGACGCCATCTATTTCTCTCTCTCTGTGTATGTGTGTGTGTGTTAAGCGTCACTTATGTGTGTATGGCAACACCCGTCCCTAAGCTCCGACCCTGCCGCTCTCTATATGCCGCAACAAACTAACATTGTCAGTGAGTGTGCAGAAATCACACGGTTATCAGCAGTCGAGTGCAAGTTGAATATGTTGGCCTGGCTCTGGTACTGGCACTGGCTTTTGGTCCTTTTTAAGCTGCAGAACCAGCTCTACAAGGAATCGCTAAAGCGTAACGACGACAACAATATGGCAGGTGCTGGAGGCGGTGTGCTCAACCATTAAAGCCGTTTGCTTCCTTGCCATTTGCCGTATGACTGCGCTCAAAGCCCAAGTCATACTGCTCACCTCACAGTGTCTTTGTCATCTTCACTCTCACGGTTAACTGCCAACTGCCTGTAATTAAGGTGATATGCGGCATATGCCCGACCAGGTAAGACCGTAAGATTGTATGAGCATGTAAAATGCGTGCTGTGCGTGTCTGGCTGTAACTGTATGCCAGTGCCTCCCCAGTAAGTGTTGTTGACTCTGCTGGGTGTGGGTATTACGAGGGCGGTTTGTTTTGTCGCTCCACTTTTTGCTGTACTGCTTTTTTAGATGGTCGTACTTGAGCTTGACTTTAGTTAGATAAACAAATCTTACTTTTAAGGACTCTGGAGTGTTTTATATATTGATTGGATTTCTGACATTACTATTTTATAGTACCTGCCGAATCAATATGTAAAAATCAAGGTCCACTTATATATGATATATTTCTTCAAATAAAAATGATGCGCTGCAACTCTGCAATGTTCGTAATGGTAATATCCAACTATTCTTCTAGATGCTCCCTCACTGCTCGACAGTTTTATTTTTATTAATAGTAAGTAATACATCGCTACTTACCGCAGCACTTAGTCTCAATTACTTATCAAGCCACCCTCGACTTGTAACTACGTCTGTGTGCGTGTTAATGAGCAACCTGCTGTGTGAGCCAAATAAATTATTAAAATGGCATTCATTTCGCGTTGAACTGTGCCAATGTGTGAGATGTTTTGACGCTCGTTTTAAACAAAGGCAATGAAAACAAATGCGTTAATGATAACCGCAGTTGAAGGATTTTATGTTTGCACTCCAAAGGAGTTTGAGTTTAAGCTCGCGCAAGATTTCTCTGGCTGTGGTTAACTAAAAGCTTTACAATGTCAATGTCATATTTAACTTGGCCTGAATCGTGTATGTATGTTGGCCGTTTTCTCTGACTGTTTGTGTGTGCGTGATTCTGGCCTTTTAGCTTTGCTTCTAAAAATTGTTGCATGCTTTTAGGCTTGATTACAATTATTTTGTTACCAAAGTTGTGGCTCAGCACTTTTGACAGCAATGTAACTAAAAACCATTTGGATTTTAGGCTTTCAAAAGAGCCTTAAGGGATTATGTTTTTAGTAGCAATGTAAAATTGAGTAACAGAAAAATTAAAGAAAAATACATCCTTTAACGACTTAGCTGGGCACTAAAGCTGACACAAGGTACAGTTGAGTAGAAATGGGTTCAAAATTATTGTTGATAAAACTAAAACATCTTTTTTTATTGTTAGGAAGTTGATATGAGATTTTAGTAAAGTAAAAACTTGCGTTAACTAACTTATTGGGTTAAAAGCTTCAGGTTTTCAGTTATAATGAGTCTTGTGCTCAGCATATGATGAGACTATATTGGTTGGAAAGAGTATTGCAGCATTATTATTGAATTAATTAAATTGAGAAAACCACATTCTATTTGTTATGCTCATTCTTAATGGCCGTCAACAAGGAATGCACATTTATCATGGTTAAGCCGGAGGAAGTCCAGTAAATTGGTCACCTCGAAGTTTACTTGGGCATTCTCGATATTGTTGGAGAAACTCTTTGCTTATCTATCTAGCCGTCCCTTTTGGTCCCAGCTTGGTCAGTTATAAGAACACTGGTTCAGTGGTTCTTATGGTGTGGCAGGATTTGATTGTGGTCAAGACCGGCCGTAAAATATTGGGTGCAACCAATTCAGCCTGTTCATTGCATTGCACTATTCGTGTCTCTTTCTGCATCCCTAGCTCTTAGCAACTGAATCTACGAGTACAGTCTTACATTTTATGTGTTGTTGCTTCGGTACATTTGGTACACTTAGATTTCTGATCGCTAG
Organism: Chymomyza procnemis; assembly: GCA_035046065.1. NCBI lineage: Eukaryota > Metazoa > Arthropoda > Insecta > Diptera > Drosophilidae > Chymomyza > Chymomyza procnemis. The sequence goes on from JAWNOJ010000026.1 coordinate 40,287,243, forward strand.
AGCAATAAGTGAAGGATTTAGGGGAAAAAAAGGGGCACAATGCAGTAGATTTCCAGAAATATTGAAAGATAAAAATATATAAAAAAATCTGTATTCCCAGTTCGTATTATGCTGTAACCCTTGTTCTGTGTTGAATTCATGTAAACTTGCTAACTTACTACAGACATAATTACTGCCATAGGAAAAATATACTATATAATAAAAATAATCCATTAATAGTTTCTATCAGTCCACGTTGGCTAGTTTCCCAAGCCAGAAACTTGAGTTTCTACCAAATACAATTAAGTTACGTCATTTGCTTACATTAAAATATAACGCTAGACAATATACATATAATAGGTTTTATTTATAGAAAGCAGTTTAGCTGATACAATCTTATTATTGTCTGGTTGGAATTATGGACATATGTTTCACCTTTAAGAATATAAAGAAAATAAGCTAAGTGACGTTGCTTTTAATTGAACATTAAAATTAGTCTAATACAAAATTTCAGATTAGACAAAAAGCCTTAAGATATCAAATTTATTGAATAATTGAAGATATTTATATTAAACTCATTACGTACATAAACTATCTTCCCAGTCTAATTTTGTTTTTTTATTAAGTCATAGTTTTTAATAACAGTAAAGCAATAACTATCTCTGTCTATATCGGTAATGTTAGTTGTGACGTCACTTGACCAAATGTTCTTACGTCATCTGACTAGGCGCCTTTCTTCACGCAAAACATTGCATCGACGTAGGTTTACCTAAAGCTAAAGCTGTTTAAGGAATTAGTTGTAAAAATTTGTATTCGATTATCCAATTAATTATAATATTAAATCATTAAATATCTCAAAGTAACATGAGCTTTTAAATTCCACACATACATGTTTTTCAAATGAAATTGTGTTTCAATACAAATTTTCTTTCTATGGTAAAACTATAGTACATAAATTGATTACCAGGAACTACGAGCATAAAGCCAAAACCTTGTATATTCCAAGAATAATTTGCTTATGAGTAAACTAAGCGATTGAGTAAATGAAACAAAGATTTTTCTTGGAAAATGCTTACGTGCTTTGCCAATATTATTATGCTGCCTGACTCATATTTCATTTAACTAAAAGATTTTAGTAATCAGCTGCCGTGAGTTGAAAATTAAATAAATATATGTGAAAACGTGTCTTATATCAAAAGCAACTGCTGCTTAAATTAAAATCTCACAGAAGACGTTATGTGATTTCCAAATAATAATTAATAAGCGTATAGTTGGCAGCTTGAAGCTGTTGGATGTCTTAAATACCACAATTGTATTTAAATTGCCATAAAAAGCTGCATGGTCGACGATTTAATAGCTTGAGAAGTTTAAGTCTATAAATTAGAGCTGCATTTAAATCTGTGCTGCTTCTATAAGTGAAATGGGAGTGCTTGTAGTTCAGACGGCAGCTGGATTTAAATACCAGCTCAATTGGTCCTGAAGCAAGCTCTTCATAATCCGACTGTATTCAAAAGTATTTTTACACTTATTGCTGAAAGCATTGCTAATGTTGACCTGTTGCTGGTATGCAATAAGAAATTTTACTAAAACAGTTCTCCTAGCAGCTCCTTATTCGTCTGTTTAGAGTGGAAGAAATGTTCTTCTGACTCTAACAAACTGGGAGTAATCTACTTTGAAAACAAACAAATGTTCAATGTATAGATGACTGAGCTTTGCTCTGTTATATGAAAGCTAAAAGGACAAATTTTTTTTTATAAAATCCGTCTTACCATTTTCTAATTCTTTTTACTGTACAATTTAAAACATTTTGGTGTTTTAAATCACTTTTAAATCCGCGATATCCTGCTGGAGCCCACCATAAACTCTATCTTGTCCTTAAAAGTGACAGTCAGACCATGCAATGAACTCAAAGTGACGGACTCAAAGTAGCTTTGAGCGGTTGAGTATCTGAGAATTAGGAATGAAGCACATAATAAATGTAGCAAATAGCCCTAGAGCAGCATCCGCTGAAAATGTGCCATCGCATCAAAATGGGAGCATAGGAGTATCTCTATTCATAGCTGTTCGAAGAGAAGCTTAATGCCAAATCCGAACTGCATTTTTAGTTTATAGAGATATTTTTGGTTAAATATGCCAGAGATACGCAAATTTACTGGAGCTGCTGGGTAGAATCGAACCAATGTCCTTTGGTTTTAGAGGCGAGGCCGCTAACGACGGCCGCTATGGCTGACAAGTGTTATGCTTCGTGTAATTTTGAGGCTTACATTATGAATGCCGGACCCTGCAGTTGCAAGATAAATAAACTACTTGAGAGACATATGGTTATAGCTATCCCTCTTTAGCTGAGAGTCTATAATTCGTGAAGCCCGGCTGGAACACAACACAAACTTCGTATGGTCCTTAATGACTGCAAGTTCCACATAAGCTAATTCCCTTTCAATTAGCTTAAAAGTGATAGGCATATCATGCAAAGAACTCCTCGACAGATTCAAAGCTATAGGTATCCCCTGTCAGCTAAGAATCTAGTAGCCGTGAATCCTTGCTGCAGCATATTCCATACTGTCTGGTCCCTATGAAAAATAGGCTGATTCCCTTGGCAGTGGCAGTGACATCATGCTTGGTATGTCCATCATCAGCACATCTAAGGAGGTGGACACAATTGTTAATATCATGCCCCTCTCATATCTTGATCAGGAGAACAATCAAAGAAGAGCTGGGATATAAAAGGTTTTGAATTGCTCTTTTTTTACTCTGACGGCTCTGATGGTACTGCCGTTGTCATTCTGCAAATTCGTGTTAACTTTGCAATGACACGTATTTCAGACATTGCATTGGCTATCTCACTGTGGCTTATCGAAAGCAGCATTGTAATCGATGCAATGCGTCGATTTTATGTATATTTCATATTACTTTTTTTTTTATCGACTTGAGCATCGATGAATAAAAAAGTCGGAATCGATATGGTGGAATGCCCACTAGGTTTCGATTTCAAACTATTTTTGGTATTTTTTTTCATTTATTTTTGTTAAATCTTGCCCAAGTGCTTTGTTTTACTAACCGCTTACAAATCTCATGGCTTATAAACTGTACCAACGTCAGTACATGCATATAGAGCGGGCGTTCAATCACAGCAGCTGACAGCTACAATGTGCACACACGCACGCACGCCATCTCCGTCTCTCTCTCCCGCTCCCGTATAGAAAAACTACAAAAATAAAACTAAAAAAAAATCATATGCTCAACTTCACGAAAAACAAGTGAAAAACGCAAAAAAAGTGAAATCCAGCAAACAAAGCTTGCGAAAAAAAGTAGCATTTCGATTTAATTTGTTGCGCAAAAGTTTTGCGCTATTTGCGCAAGCACGCCCGCTTTTGCCCGGAATACCAGCTCACTGTTGTCGTTGTGCCCTCATCCATGCCCAGCCCATTCACAGCTTTGACTAACCAATATTTCTTTTCAATTTTTGTATGGGCAAAAACACACTGCGAGAAACTTTTGTTGTATAACTAAATATTTTGACATTTGTCCGCATGCAGGCAGCAACTTTGTATTGAAGGACCCACTGAGTGCTGCTCCAACTGCTGCTTGTTTTGTCGTGCAAATTGCAATGTGCTCGAGACATTTTGTAGCTGTTATTGTTTTTGCCACAACGAGTTGCGCGAGTTTCTTTACATTTCAGTTGCAAGAGCAACTGCAACTGTTGCAAAGTTGCAAGCAGTACACATACTTTTGTTAATTTGGCAAACGTTTCCGTTGCAGCAAAAAGTTGCAGGCAGCGAGGTCTGCACTGCACAGGTGCCAATGATTCTGGGACCCAGTTGGATACGCGTGTGTGTGTGTGTGTGTTGCCCGCTCAAACTAGTTTGCTTTTTTCCAGCCCCCTGCACAAAATCCCATAAAATGGTAAGGGAATGCGTGCTGTCAAAAAGTTTTGCTGTGCCTGTCCTGCCTGTGCCTGCTGCTGCTGCTGCTGCGGGCACACTGTTTGAATTTGTTGCAAAAAGTGTTTATTGGTTTGCCGTTCACCACTCTATGAAAATTGAGTTATTGGAACCGGAGCCAGTGCCAGAGCCAGCGCGAGAGTCAGTACTGTAGCTGCCTTTGAGCACGAACCTGAGCACTTTAGTGTTTGCATACAAAACATTTGCTTGATTGCCTTTGGCAAACTTTGGCATGCTCTGTTTGCCATACCTTAACCAGCATACTAGGACTACCACTTTGACTGCTACTGCCTGTTCTGGCTCATTAACTGCCACTTTGGCTTTGCTGCATATTAATTAGCCGACTTTTAGGCGCTGTTACATCAGCCACAAAAACCAAACATCGAGTTAAGTACAGTCGGTCGTCTCACTTGTCAACGAGAAGAGGACCAACTCCGCCACCGGAGTTGTCAGAGTCGGATACTTCGAAATTTTGACAGAACCTGTTTGCGAAATTTCAGTTTATAGCGAAGAGTCGCTCTTTAAAAATTTATTTTCTTCTAATTCTTCAACTTTCTATTCAAACGAGTTAGTCCTTGGGCAGCAAATCTGTGCACCACCATCTAGAGTATGCAGCGTGATTTTAATTATTTACACTCAACGCAATATTGTACTGCAACAAATCGTAATTTTTTAGGCACAAATGTTGATTGATTTATATTAAGATTTATTATAAAGATAATCTGCCATTATATGTGTACAATGATAATCAGCCAGCTCAATACTACTCAGTCCACTTATTGAGCATACCTTCCAGTGTCTGGGGCCATATTTTAGTAAATGCTCGAGTGTATTCCAATGGGCGTAAGACTGCGACCACCTGGCCAAAATGGCTGCAAGAAACGATGGACTTCCATCTTTTCCCATGCCAGATTTGAATAATTTGGGGCACAATTAACTACACGACGTCAAAGTTTAAGGAAACCAAAAACAATACAATAGCAATGATCCAACGCTAAATCGCAACATTCTTGATAATTCCATCTACCTGCGCGCTTCGTACGATACCCGGACTTGAGAGAAACATGGAAACATACACTAGAAATAATAAATATCAATGACAAATGAGTAGTTGTTTACGCACGCAAGGAAAGCAGAAATACATACCAGTTGTTGAACAGGGTTCACGAGTGGGAATGCTGCTTGTAACCGCTAAGATGGTTCCACTAGATCCGAGCTCCACTTCATAATCAACGGCAGGCTCGGCGCTAGCGGTCAGGTGCCCCCTACTGCAGATCGCCCTTTACACGTTGTAATGGGCCTCCATGGCAAAGTAACAAAAATTGATATTGTACAACTTTATACTTTTTAACACTTCAGGATGCTTGTCGCGACGTAATTACACAGAACTATAAGCACGACTTTTTCACATGTCAAACGTCACTGCCCAGAGACACAAGGAATCTGCTTGCCGATTGAAGATAAAGCTGGTAAACCGCAATTCTTTTGATTAACTTTCAGCGACGAAAGCCGCCAATTTACCGCATGCAATTGAAATTTGAATTGTTTTGATTTAAATAAAAAAAACGTAAAATGAAAAATTTTGATGGCTTTTATCAATTTTCAAAAAATGATAAGCAAACCATCCGCTTGAAAATGAATAAATGGCCTACTGTGTAATTTTTAGACTTCAACCGAAAAAACCATAAAATATAGAAAATAATACTTGAATTATTTAGAAATTTTACGTAGTCTTATCTGGACTTCTGCTTGAAACGTTTGTGAACTATAAGTTTTTTGGAAATAAAATGTCATTATTTCCGTTAAAAAACTCTCTTCTATTAATACTTAAAGGTATTTTCAAAAATTTCAAATCGCCAAGGTATGTAACATTTTTACATTCTTTGCCATGTTCAACAAGTATCACAAGAAGTTTTCATATTTGAAACCTTTTAGGCTTTTAAGAGATTTTCAAGAGTTACTAAGCATTTTCAGTCATATTATTTCACCTAAAGCTGCGTTTGTGGCATTATTTTTGATTCCATTCACTTCTCACTTTCATGGTAGCCATCCGCACAATTAACTGACACAAAGCTTAATATTCTGGGCAAACGTTTAGTAGGCATCATTGATCAGGACATATCATACAATCGAAGTTTGCTACTTTTTAGCACAAAGGTCTAGTGCTTAAGTTACAAAGTGTATGTATAACCTCATGTATCTTCTTATCAGAAAGGTGAGATGATATTTATCCAAGTCAAGTCGTAAACTTCTAACCGCAGACGTTCCCTAGTGTTTAGTTTTAGGATCTATTCTGTCTTGCGACATTTCAATGCAAGATCTAAGTGAAATGTTATTTATTGCAGATGACATTGCCTTAACCGCAGACATACCCCAGGCTTTAGTTTTGGGACCTATTCATTATAATATTTCTACTAATGATTATTAATTAAAACTTCGATTTTTTATACTAATTATAAATTTAATGTTTTTTTTCCGATCTGGAAATGTAGACGACTGAATTATTCAAGAGTTTAATTTTCTTTACTCGGTAAGTGAAGGCAACTTTTTCAATTTATTTTAAGCAAGCAGTTTCTATAAAATTTATTCAACAACTCAGTCATACTGAGCTGCGATTAAATTTGTCAATTTAGCTTTGATTAACTTTACGAATTTAAAGCAACATTGCTTAAAGAGTACATTAAGTATACCCCTAGTTGGCCACAGCTCATTAACGGCCCCAGCTGGTAAGTGGACTACAATTTGGCTGCTTTGCTTTGGGCAGTCAATGGCTCGGTTGCTAATTTAATATTTATACCCTAATCAAGCAGAGGGCAAAGGGCAGTCCTTTGGTACTGCTACTGCTGCTGCTGCTGCTGTTGACCCTCAGACGAAGTTCAAAAACAAATCTGTAAATGCATACGCAGACTTGCTTCAACTTGTTTACGGTTTTCCAACGTAACGTAACGACACTGAGGCGTTAATTGCCTATTTCCGTGCGTAGCTGTCATTTCTGTGGCACGGCTCGTCAACATGGTCAACGTCGCTTCGAGTGCCACAAAATGTTGCAATCGATAGCGCGCCACATTTTGAGGGATGTGTGTGTATGGCTTAAATCTGTGTGGGTGTGCTGGGTATGTGTAAGGATGCGCATGTGCTTGTTTGTTTTGTCAGCCATAGCTTTGATTTGGTAATGAGGCAGCTGTGGCAGCGTCATTGTCGTCGTTGGTTGCACCTTTTGAAGCATTCGCTCAAATTGTCACAGAGAAAGCAAAAAATCAACTACGTACAACAGGGCGTATGAGTGCGAGTGTATTTTAGTGCTTGTGCAACCCTGGCCACATGTCTTTTACAGCCATGTCAGCAATGATACCCTTGATTCACAATATATTCCATAGTTTATCCTTTCGTTGATTATTGCACAACATTTGCTCCGACTGTCGCTCTGTTATTGCGATTTATACACTTTGTTGAGGTTATTTTGCTGCGTTAAGAAGGTTTGGCGTCATTGGAAAGCGTTGTTGTAGACCGCTATGGAATTTTCATTGTTAGATATTTTCGATGGTTTTCGTCAAAATTATTATGTTCAGTTGTGAGCAATTCAAAAGTCTATTCAATAGTAATTTTCTACGTAGTATTAGAATACGAAGTGTCAGTCAGTTCTTGAAAAATTAAGAGTCAGAAGAGAGGTATCAAATCAGTACGTATTGTCTAGTTATTAGTAACTCAATTTAATTATTAGTGTAGAGGTTGTTAGGGGTTCCAATGTAAGAAAAATACTTTTAAATATTAGGAAAATGCATTTTAAACTATTTCTCTTTCGAAGGAGATGCTTTCTAACAGAAAAAATATGAAAGCATAAAATAAAATAGTCCGAAAACTTATAAAAATATGCTAGATTTTTCAGATTGAATAAATTTTAATAAATCCTATAACGAAAGAATTAATAATTTATTCATAATAAAATACACAATACAACTATGTCTTTAGGTCCAATAGATTTCTTTTACCATCATACAGTATAAGAGCTGCAGTCCACTGAATAGAAAAATCTTCAACTATGTCTTGAGCTACCTACGATTTCTTCGATCGTCATCCAGCATACAAGCAGCAGATCGCTCTAGAGAAAAATCTACAACTATAGCTTAAGCTTCAAAAAATTTCTTCTATAATCTTTCAGTACAAGAGCAGAAAACCACTGTACACAAATATCTACAACTTTGTCTTTAGCTTCAGACGATTTCTTCGATCATTATCCAGCAGCAGCAAGCCGCTGTAGATAAAAATGTACAATTTTGTCCTTAGATCCAAAAGATTTCTGTGTCTATCATCTAGTATAAGAACAGTTGTCTGCTGCAAAGAAAAATCTACATTTTTGTCTTAACGTCCAAATGATTTCTTCGATCATCATCTAGCATAAGAGCAGCAGTTCACTCTACAGAAAACTTTACAGCTTTATCTTTAAATCCAAAAGATTTCTTCGATAATCTTTTAGTATAGCAGCATCAGATCACTGTAGAGTAAAACCTACAACTTTGTCTTTAGCTCCAAACGATTTTTTCGATCATCTTCCAGTATAAGAGCAGCAGACCGCTGTAGAGAAAAATTAAAGTTTTCAAATCGTAGCAATGCACAAGAACATGGTCGTTCTCAAAATGCAAAGGACTTATTTCAAATTGCTGGCAAGAAATATTTATTTTACGTTTTTGACTAGATGTATTGTTGTAAGCACATAAAGACGCCGATCCGCATATGCGAAAGCTTTGGCGGTCGAAACTTTTCGTATTGAAATTGTTGCAACTTAGTCTTCTTTCTTTCATCTCCGGTAAGAAATTCCAAAAAGTGTATCTATTTTGCTTGGTTCGATTACTTGAAATATAGATTATTGCAAAAGAGGAACTCTTTTTCGCCAGCAATACGCATCAATTGTAGCTTAAGTACCAACATTTGCTAAAATTGTTTTACCAAAATTTTCGAAAGTTTCGAGTTTCAGCAATTCTCTTATAATCAATTTGAAATTAAACCAAATGAATCCTGTAAATTGAGCTAATCCCTGCCTGCTGTAGTGTACAAAAAATTCCTTATACTCAACTAAATTTTTTCCTGCTTTTCCTGACTTGTCTCGGCGTTATTTAGGTAGACTTTGGTGCTGACCTTATGTGTCCTTACATCATGGCTGTTTGCCTTTTGTTTGCGCATTTCATTATTGTCCTTGTCGCTTTGTGCTCCATTTTCATGCACATTTAAAAGGATTAAAAGGATATTCGTCAAACTCCCGAGTTGCGCAAGTTTGTCTAACGCATTTACAGCGCTTACTTTAGCTCACTCTCCTTAGTCCTTATGCCTACAACAACTATGCTTCTATGTCCTTGCCACTCATTGTTGTTTGTCTTTGTGTGTGGGTGGGGGTTTTGGTGTGTATGTGTTGGTGTCTGTGGATGTGTTTGTTATTCTACCATTTTCTAACGCTTTTCGTTGGTTTGCCATTTTTACTCAGTTTTGTTTGTTTATTTGTTTTGGCAGCCGCACCTCTCAGCAGCTCTCTACTACGCCGCAACCCCCCTGTTGAAACCCCACTTAAATAAAAAGCCTTTGTTCATTTTTCTTTTTTTTAACATTTATTTCTGTTTTTGTTTTTCTTCGCTTTAATGTTTAGTTTCCATTTGTTGTTGTATTTTACCACAAATATTTGTATTTATGTATATTTAATATATATATATTTTTTTATGTATAATAATATGCTTAACGCTCTTTGTTTTTTTTTCGTTTTTAGCCAAGCAGTTGGCGACATTTTCTTTACTTTCTTTTTTTGGGGAATTTTCATTTTATTTATTATTTTTGCTAAGTTTTGTTTATTATTTTACACTTGCTTAGTTAGTAAGTTAGTTATATATTTATTTATTTATACTTTAGACAGCAAATTATTTGCTGCATATTAAATTGTACACATTTAAATACGCGCTTAAATTTAAATATATAATATACATAATCCACAGTTACGTTTTGTTTGTCATTTTGCATAGTTTTCTGCTTTTTTTTTACAATTTTGTTTTATTTTTTGGGTTTAATTTAATGCCTTGGTATGTCTGTATCTATAAATAATTAAGTAATTAATTTTTAATCGCTCGCTTTTTTGTTGCTTAATTTTTTAATAGTTTGAATTAATGCTATGCAATTAGATCGTGTTTTTTTATTTCGCTTATTATTGTACATATATAATATGTTTATGTTATAATTTTTTTTTTGTTTTTACAGCATAATATATAAAAAAAAAGTTCAACTTAAATGCATATCGTATATACTTTATAAAAATGCTTAAATATATGTTTTTTGGGAAAAATTAAAAACAAAGTAGTTATAAATTTAAAGCTTTTTGTTTTCCTTTTTTTAGTGTAATTGTGCTTGAACTAATAAATTATGCGCGGATTTTTCTATAAATATAAATATATATATTTTTTTAGTTTTTACATATAATTTATATATATATATTCGATATATATATATATTGTATAATTTTGCTTTAGTTTAACATGCAATGATATGTGTGGCTGGAAGATATTGATGTAAAGAAAAACCCCAAAGCTCCATTAAACATTCTTTTTATTTATTTTATGTTTTGCTCTCATTCTTTTGTTATACGCATTGTTGCCCGGGTTTTGTTAGTTTGTCTCGTTTGTTCGTTTATTTCTTTGTTGCGTTTTTTTTTTTTTGTTTTTTTTTGTTGTCCAACACTTGACCTATCAAAACACAACATTTAAAATATATTTATGACTTGTATATTTAGACCTTTTGTATGTCTGTTTTTCGAATAGCCTCGCTAATAATACAATTTATATGCATTCATTTATCGTTTGTTACACTGTTCCACTCTCTATGCATATCAATGTCGCATTGTACAACACTATTCAACAACTCTTATCAGTTTCAATTTGCATTTGTTAAATTCAAACTCCGCATATTACAACAACAACAAGCAGTACAAATAAATGACAGCGAACTATTTTTATACACTGAGAGAAATGCAAGTTATTAAAGTCCATCAAGCACAGTCTGTGGCGACAATCATTGTAATTCTAATTAAACTTCAGCAGTCTCTTCACATAAAAAGCTATTAAGGTTTGCTCTATTTTCAAGTCATCTTCATCATAAGGGGCACCACGATCCTAATTGCAACTTGGCCTCCCCTATTTTCAAGTAATTATTTGCAAATTTTCTTCAAAACGCGCTTAACTGCGCTTGCATTAAGCAAGCGAAAAAAAGTAGATGGCGCCAGCATAAAAACTAGTTTCACGCTGTGCTCAAGTGCATAGTTTCTTGAAACAGTTCAAATTGTACTTTTTGCAGTGGTTGCGCGATAATAGCGCATTTTTTTTTTTATCAACATTTAACTATAAGATTAACATTTCTTATAAAAAGAATGTTATTCTTTTTTTCTTCTTAATAGAATGTAAAACTTTTGTTGGAAATATTACAAAAAATGTGGTAGTATACTTTCTATATAGCTTGCCCACACTTTCTGTAGCGCTTAAGCTTTTGCAATAATTTAACGTTTTTTGGCAAAAGTTTCTTTAAACAATTGTAAAAATTGGTATATAGATCGATTCAGTTTGGTTTTGAGCTCTCGAACAACATTTCTACAATGTTTTAAAGTTTTTGTCTAAACTTCTTTAAGAAATTGTAAAAATTTGTTTATTGTTTGCTTGTAATGGTTCGATTAATAATTAATTTTATTTTTCCTATATAGGCTTATCTATTACCTAATTGGCCTAGGTAGCGCAGTAGTAACTTACTCGCTTCTAAATTGCTACGGCGGTATTTCGATTCTACCCTGCAGCACTTGTGTATTTGTCTAGCACTGACATAGCTGGCAAGTAAATATATACCATTTACCTAAAAAAATCTCTATTCATTCAAGAAAACGCCATGCCCATTCGTCTATTAACTGTAGGTCTCTGTTCTCTTCGAACAGCTGTCAAAAAAGTTATCTCCATGCTTCATCTTTATTTTTATTCCGAAAAATTCTTCTCTCTTTTTCTCGTTCTACTATTTTATGTAGCTTCAGGATTCTTATGAAATATGATTTAAGATTGAACTATGAGAGACAATTTTGGAGTAATATTTATGAAATGTAAAGTTCGCTAGTTAAGTTCTTTCTCTGATATGAGTCGTTTGTGGAGTTGATGTGCTGGACAAAATAATTTTAGAATATATAATCTGTCCTGAAGTTAGTCGTCTTTACGGCTCTGTGTTTCTTTTCAAATTCTGTACTTTGTTTTATGTACTTTTCCAAGAGTTTCAGTATTTCTGTTGATTTATATTCAATCTCTGAGTATTTTTCTACTTTTTCCATTATTATTTTTTTTAGAAATTTAAAAGTCGGCATATATTATTTTTTCAAATATTTTTTCAAAATTCTTAAAAGTCGACAAATTTCACACATATGTTTGTGAAAATTCATCAAACTCTTTTCACTGTATGACACATAGTCGCTCTATGTGCTTGATTTACAAGAAATTTATTTTTGCGTTACAAATCTGCAGTTTATTGATCTCTTATTTTAGCCAAACTTTAGGTGTTTAGCACTTCGAAGAACTACCTCAAATTTGTTCAAAAATATTTAATTATATTATCGGACAAAAAAGGCTTTTTGTTTATAGAAAAAGTTTGTTGGAAATATTTTTGAAGTAGCCAAATTTTATATTAATTTTATAATGGAGAGCTTTTTATGTTTTATCCATGCTAATCCAGTATCTTCGAAACCTTTTTACTACTATATCGACGATAAATTCGAAAAAACTAACCCATTCAATGCTGTTCCAAGCAATTTGGCCACTAATTTTGTCTATTCCATTCTAAGGTTTTTCCGATTTCCGTTTCAGTTATTATTTTTTATAACATTCCTTTTAAAAAGCAATTTTTGTCGCGCCGTTACCGTTCTTGATTTGAGACCACATAATCACTTTTCCGAAAAATAGGCTCCGTCCACGCTTTCCAAAGCATTTCCGTGCGTCACTAAGTCTGTCAATTCTTATCTAAGGTATTCTCGATTACCGTTTCCGTTTTCAATTTTCATATAAGAAGCTTTACAGTAGATTATGTTTGACGCTCCATACTGTACTTGATTTGAGATCACAAAATCACTTTTCTGAAAAATAACCCTAGTTCACGCTTTCCTAATCGTTTTAGTCACAAGTCTGTATATTCCATTTCAACTTTTTGTTGATTACCGTTTCAGTTTTTAATTCTTATTTTCAGCGACTAAGTCTATATATTCTATTGAAATATCCTTCTCACAAAATCGTTTTTGACGCGCCATACTGTATGTGATTTGATATCACAAAATCACTTTTCCACAAAATAAGCCCAGTTCCTGCTTTCAAAACCATTTCCGTCACTAGGTCTGTCTATTCTAATTCAAGCTTTTCTCGACTACCGTTTCCGTTTCTAATTTTTATAGCAACCTTTTGACTATACTGAACTGTATTTAGGAGCACAAACTCACTTTTCCAAAAAATAATCCCAATCTATGCTGTCCAGACCGTAACAGTCACTTAGTCTGTCTATACCAGTTCAAGTTTTTCTCGATTATCGTTCCAGTTTCTAATTTTTATAACAAGCTTGCCATTCGATTGATTTTGACTCTCCATACTCTACTTGATTTGAGATCACAAAATCACTTTTCCGAAAAATAAGCCCTGTCCGTGCTTTGCAAACCATTTCCGTCAGTAAGTCTATCTATTCTAATCCAAGTATTTCTCGATTGCCATTTACGTTTTCAACAAGTTTTTCTAACAAGTTTTGCACTAGAACAAATTTTGACGTACATTTCTGTACTTGATTTTCGACCACAACAACGATTTCTCTCAGTGTATTTGGGAGGGCTTCTGTTATCGGCTTAGGGTACATTTCCGTGCATTTATGCAGTTAATAGATAAAACATTAATTGTTGCCACATATAATGGCATTTTAAGGTGTGTGTGTGACTGTTTGTGGGTGTGTATGTGGAGGGTTGGCTGCTCTGTTCGGGCTTAACTGCAATTGCGGTTTCGATTTCATAATAAATTTTTTTAAACAAATGAAATTTGCATAAATTTTTATGCCGCTTAATTTAAATCGTTTAATCGTTACGTTAATCATGTTGGTTGCCTTCAATTTAATTTATACTTTTTATTTTTTTTTAACACAGAGAAAATTGTACAACATTTATGATATGTTTTGCGTATTGCTGTGACACTTAATGTTTGATAACTTGTTTTGCATGCCCTATACAACACTGTAAATGTGTATGTATATATATATATAGATATATATATGTAGTTATATATGTATATGTTTATGTAAATATGTATGTACATAAAGTGACTATACACAGAGAGTCGAGAGTATAGAAGAGGTGAAGGCGCCCAATTGTGTGAGAGCACTGCAGATTTTATGCCGTTTACCAACACATGCAAGCAAAGTAGTGACAGAAGAGAAGAGAAATGTAGCAGAGTTGTAGCGAGTGAGAGAGAGAGAGAGGGAGAGGGCGAAGTAGGTGGAGACAACATTATACATATAAAAAGTTTATCAAGTAAATTCATCGAAAATATTATTGACATATGTGGTAAATGTGGTAAATGTTATGTATATGGTTTAGGTAGGTATATTTGTATCTAGTGTTGGTAAATGACTGACACATGACATAGTTTTGGTGGGATATAATTTGTATATAATTAAACGTCAACTAAATTGTGTCTTGTCTGTACGAAGTTGGTTACAAGCAGCCGCTATATGTCAAGCTTATGAGCACTTAAAATAAAAAATAATTTTTTATAAAAAATAATTATTTATCTAGCGGAAATTGTAAACTCATAAAATGTTATACAACATAAATTGACAGCAAATAGTTTACGTTTTAGGTTTTTTTTTTCCAGTGTATAAGTAAAACTTAGTGCGTTCTTTGTGTTTAAATCTTACAAGTTAATATACAATACGTATATATATGTCTAGGTTGTATAATCTATAAATTTAATTCAATTGTTTTTTTTTACTCGTTTAGTTAATAATAGACAGCGTAGCATAGGAAGACGTCAATACCTGCATAAGACATTTTAGCCATATCTTTATATATAATATGTACTTTGTTTTTTTTTTGTTTTGTTAATTTTTTTTTGTATTTTTTAAACATTTATTTTATAGCTTTTTTTTAGTTATAAAAATGTTCAAGTTTTTAGTTTTATTTTTTTTTTTTTAATAAGTTTGCCAGTTTTGCTGCTAAAATCGAAAAACTAAAACTGTTTTTTTCTGGTTTTCATTTTTTTTTTGGCTGTTAGCCCTTAACAACCATAAGAAAAAATTGTGACTGCAGTATTTTTTCGATTTTATTTTTAGTTTTTCACTTTAGTTTTAATACGCTAGTTAAACATTTGCAGGCTTAGTTAAACATACATACACATTTAGTATATAGTTGCACACTTATATAAGTCTAATTGCTTTACATGTATTTACCTTTGCTCGGTGCTCTATATAAGTAAACATTTATAGCTTCTGCCGCTTATACATATACAATAAGTTTCATGTAACAGCTATAAAAAGTGACATCAGGCCGTATACATAATATAATTTTATTTTTTTATGTAATACACATATACTTAGCTGTATTTTTTATTTTTGTTTTCGTTTTGCTTTTACCATAGCTATAGACACCTAAAGCGTTTTGAAATTTTTTGTTTTTTTCTTTCTATTTACTAAGTCTATAAATAGTACAGCTATATATGGTATATAGTATATATTTATCTCAATTTAATCTTATGTATTCCGCTGAATATGGCTTACAAACGCATTGCCATGAAATCAAATACAAAGCCACGTTCTAAATATTTTCCTAACTACATTTTAAATGCCGCACTATGGGACCAAGTCGATGCTGTTTGATTTAAACTAGAGGACAAAAAAATTCCTTCGAGAATTGGCCTTATGTGTCACTACAATATCTGAGACTTACATTCAGAAAAATTTGACTAATCTTTAGCGTGAAATACACATAAATTGAAATATTTTCGATGGAGTTTTGGATTTATAGCATTCAAATTATACGAGTTTTAAATTCAAAAAAGTTTTAAATGCCTATAAAAATATTTAATTTATAAACAAATTTACAAAAAAAATTAAGTATTGCAAACAAATTAAAAAAAATTAATTTTAAAGTGAATTTGAAAAATTTATTACTTTTAGAATTATTAAAAAAAATATTTTTATTACAAATTTATTAAAATACAAAGGCTATAATTTTTTTTATTTTATAACTTAAAAATATTTTTATTTTCATTTTAATTTAAAAATATTTTTTTTTTCTAATATATAATATAACGCAAGTATACATTTTATATTATTCCAATTTAAAATATTATTTTATATAGATAAAAAAACAAAATATTTTTTTATTACACTTTAATTCAAAAAATGTATTTTTTATTACATGTCACACATGTGATTTTTAAAGTAAAAAAGAAAATAAGCATATTTGTAGAAAATTATTATTTTAAATTAGTTTATAAAAATCGTCTGTAAAAGCTTACAGAAAAACTTTACGAATAAAAAAAAATAATAAAGTAATTGCGTTGCGTAATTGTACCATTGAAATAATATTTTAATTTAGAATATAAAGAAAACTTTTTTTTGTTTATCCACAGAAAAGCCGGATTAAAATTTCATTTGACTACAACAAAAAAAATTTTTTTTTGTTCTTCGAAAAAATATTTGCAAAAATTTTTGAAATGTTAAAACTTTATTTTCTTTTATTCACTTAAAAATAAAAGTCAAATGATATAAAATTTGTATATGAAAGTAGGTTTTTTTTTGTTAATTTTTGGTATTAAAACTAAGCGTGATAATAATTTGAAACAAACTTTTAAAAAATAAAAAATTTTCAAAAGTTTGCTAAAAATGCAGTCACTTAAAATAAATTAAGGTTAAAATATTTTTTTTAATAACTGAATTGTATTTTTACCAGCCAATTTGTTTAGAAAATTGTTCAATGTAGGTTTTAAAAATGATCTATGTCCTCAAGAATTTAAATATATAGTATTTTTTATTTTAAATTGAATTTTCTCAATTTTTTTTTTAAAGTAACTGTTAATAAATCATTTAAGATCAAATATCTCTTTAAATTTAAAACTAGTTTTGTATGCAATAAGTTTGTTTTTATTTCAAAATGAGCAACATTTTAGGCAGAGCAAGTAAGTATTTGAAAGCTGTTATTTTGATATTTTGATATTACGATATTATCTTGTTCAACACAACTAACAAAATATGGACTTCTTCGACAGAAATCGTTATAAAAAATTTATTGTTGCTCTCGTTACTCAATGCTTTGATTTGTAAAAATAATAAAAAAAACGATTATCGGCGAGATTTAAAATTGTTTGCTCTAATTAGTCTGAGACCGCACAAGACAATGCCAATATGAAATTGAATTAACTCTCAATAGCACAGAGTTTTTTGTTGCCTGGATATTGTTATAATTTCAACACTAAGATTCTCAGTTTCTGCCATCAAAAGTCTAGTTGTGTCCCATAGTGCGTTGTACAAGAACAAGCGAACGCAATAAAGCGAGCATAACAATTTACACAACGAAAATGAAAGCTAAAACGAAGACAAGTAAATAAACAGTAGCTGCAAAAAGTCTGCGACGACTAGATGACTAAGAAAAAAATCAACCAACATTTTGGTGTAAGCTTAACCCATTAAAGTTGTAATTTTTTTGCCTTTTTCCGCCTTAGACGCCGCAGACTGTGCGCTCCGTTCATTCGTTTAGTTGCTTCTTCTTTTTGTAGTTGTTGTTTTTTTTTACATATTTCTTTTGTTTTTGTTTTATTTTTCAAATGTTTTTAACACTGATTGTATTTTTAAGCTTCTTGGTTTAACTGTCTAATTATTTTACATTTAAACGTTTAATTTACTCGTAGTTGTTTTTTCTTTTTGTTTTTTTGGGGTTAAGTAGTTAAATTTTTATTTTTCTTTTATTTTTTTATTTTTTTGCTAACGCTTAAATTCAATTTTCCCTTCCGTTTTGTACACACAATTAGCCTAGCCTTTGACTGCGCCTAACTTCTTAAAAACACTATAAGTATTTATGTTTATTACGCGTAAGTACTTTTTACTGCAAAGTTTTTAATTTTTTGTTTTGTTTTTATTTTTATTTCTCAAGCGCTACAACACCATAAAAAATATTTTTTTGTTTATATATTTACTTGTTATTTTTTTTGTAATCTTTTTTTTTAGGTACATGGGCCCAAGCTTTAACTGCTGACTGCTTTAAAATGTCTTTAATATTTTGTTTGCCTGGTTTCGTTTTTTTGTTTTTAATTTTATTTTTTTTGTTGCTATTTAAACATTTACGTGAAAAACTGTCTAAGCTTGGCAAAAATCCAATTGTTTGTTTAGAGCAAAAGTTTTTTTTGCTAAAAAAACACACACAAAAAAACTCTGACCTTTGCCTGCTTGTTGGCCAAGTTTGGCTTTTGGCTTTTTTAGCAAATATTCAATTAGCCAACATACAAAATTTGCATACAATTGTCTTTAACCCTTGTGCGCCAGCAAACTTTTGTTAGTACAATTTCATTGGACTGCAAGTTGATTAGAAATAAAAAATAAGTTGTTGTTGTTGTTGCTTTTGCAGCCATTAAAAAGTGCAGCTTACATTTGGTTTCCGTTTCCTTTTTCGTGTACTTGCTATTTTCACTGCTGATTTACAAATATTTACAAGTAAAAACTATTTTAATTGGTTTTTCAAAAAGTGCACCGCAAACCGCATAGCGCACAGTGGGCCAGACAGCAGTTTGGGGTTGGAAAAAATTATTGTTTTATATTTGCACAAACTTGCTTTTGCAGTCGGTTTTTTTTTTCAATTTGTTTTTATTTATTTATCAGTTTGCTTTTCGGTCTTGTTCTCATTATTTCGTTACGCTTTTGTGCTCGTATTTGCTTTGCTCAATTAAATGAAATATCCTTGTACACAATATAAATTAGTTGATTTTTTTTCGTGAAATTATCCTTTTGAGTTGCACTATACCTTTGTGTGTGTGTGTGTGTGAGTTTCTGTATCTTTGTATCTGTCGGTGGTGTAGTCTCTGCACTGTGCCCAGTGGCAGCTGCTGTTGCTGCTACTGCCGCCTAGTAGCGCTGCGTGAGCAGCACCAGCAGCAGCAGCTGCAGCAGTGCCCAAACATGCGTCATCACCGCGCCGCGCGCACGCCAGCCGGCAGAGGTCTCATTGCCGTGTCCATTACCATTGCCGAGCGCCGCCATGCCAATGCTGGGCGGTGCCGTGGACGTGGAGGATGCCTGCTCGCGCTCGACTTCAACTGCAAAGAATAAAAACAAAAAAGAAATCATTATTTTTGCAACATTCATTCATCCATCAGTTAGTCAGTTTGTCAGTTTGTCAGCTGAGTTTGAAAAGGGTTTTACTTTTGCTATTAATTGAACCCGCTAAAAGCTACGCGCTCCTTTTTCTTTTATTTTTTTTTGTGCTTTTGCGAAAAACAAGTTCTTGCCATTAAAGGCTAACAACAACAACATCAACAACAACAAAACAAACAAATTATCATTGCATAAATAGTCAAAAACTTTTGGCATTAGCGAGCACATAAGCAACAATTACTCTTATATGTGAAGTGGCCAAATAAACGACAAAACAAACTGCTCCACATAAATAACACTCATACGCCCCTTGGTTCATACCAAAAGGCGGCAAGTGACAGCCAGCGAATAAGCAGTGCAAATGTGTAAATTATTTCATACAATTTAAGACAATTTACAGCCGGTTGACGACAACTTTTAGGGTCGAGCACGCGGCGAAACTTAAGTAAATATATGTACGCGAGGGTGGGCATGAAAGTTGTTAGTATCACTAAGACTTTGGGTTGCCCCAAAAAGGAGCTACTACTAAATCAGATAGGCTGCTACTCTGTATTAACTTAAAGTCTAAAAATTAACCATTCTGCAATATAATGAGAAATTTCGACTTTTCGAAAACGCTTAACATTTTGCATGCAATTTACAATCTCCAGAAATCACGTCTAATGTATTTAGATATTTTCTATGTGACAGTCGTCCCAATCCTAGGAATTAGTTTATTCAATCAGTGCACTGTGGGCAAAAACTGTCGGGTATTTCAAATTTAAAAAGAATTGGGCTTCCGTCAGGGAATAAATCCTTTTATTTTTAGTTTGGCAGGACCGTCATTGACAAAATATGTCATTATTTGAATTCATTGTATTGTAATGCGTGAACGAGTGTGGGCCTACGCGCTTCGGCACTGCGATCCCCATGAGTCTGTTGGGTCCCCTTTCACCCAGTTCAGTTCTAATGTTCTCAGAAACTGAGTTAGACCAGTCTGTGAAATATACTTTAGGTCCTTCTCCCTGAGAATGTAGTTGCCTAGCAGCTTTGCTCTTATACGTGCCAGGGCTGGGCTGTGAGTGACCTGAGCTTTTAATTCTCTATTTCAATTTGTATTTTGTAAATAACAAAAAGCGAATTTTTCGATTTTTATAATGTCTGCAATTATCCAACAACGAAGTTTCATCAAAGTTTGTGTTCGGTATAAAAAATCTGGAGCCGAATCGTTGAGAATATTACAGAAAGCCCTTGACCAAAACACGGCTCTATTCAAAACACGTGAATTTGAATGTTATAAAATGTTCACAGAAGGTCAAGGAAGTGTTGAAGACTCGGAGTGGCAAGATCGACCCTCCATGTCAACTTATGAGCAACATGTCAACAAAATCAAGGAATTAGTACTCGAAAATCGTGGATTGAGTATTCGAGCAATTACTGTTCTTGTTGGAGTATAAGAAATATCAGTTAAAACCATATTATAAGGTCACTTAGGCCTCTGAAAAGTCAAATCTCGTTTGATGTCAAAGACACTCAATTTCCTGCTTTTCTGACTGTTTCGAAAACTGTAAAAAGCCTACAATAATATAAATAACAAAAAAAAAAATAAATAAATTAACTTTCGTTGAATATTCCATTGCTTTAAAGATGGAGAATTGATGATTATACGAAAAACAAAAATTTATTTTCCTTGACTATATCATTGCTCCAATAACGGAGTATAGCGATATCTGAATTAATAGCTGTATGAATAGAATAAGGACATTCAGCTTACAGCTGAATCTGGATGGCAGTGTCTTTAGTTAATAAAGATTTACTTAGGCAAGTAGAGACTATTTGCTAGCTGTGTCAGTGCTAGGCAAATGCACCATAATTCAAACCGCGTAGCACACTACCACTATGCTGCCCTAGGCCAGAGTATTTGCATAATCCCATCAAAAAGATCAAGCCCATTGAGAAAGAACTGAAAAGTTTTTCAAAATTAGGAAATATTTATAGCTTGTTGCTTTCTACAATTTTTATATTTGTCAATTACATTTAAAGAGGAATCAAATATAGTGTTATCCATTGGAAAATTTCGAAAGTGTAGTTAAAAGCAAATAATGCGATTGCGTTTTGAAATCTATCGATGTTGTAATAATAAAATAAATTATTACACTTTTCATGGGAAAAGCGCAAATATGCATATAAATAGTAAAACGCCAACAATTGCTGTCTGACTGGCCCTACAAACTTTCAGCCTACCCTCGCATAAACTAACCTTTTGCGGCCTGGCCTCTGCGCTAAATGAAAATTAAACGTATCCAAGGCGAGAGCTAGGAGCTGCCTTTGAGAGGACACAAATATAAATTACAACGAATTTGAAGCAAACCAAAAGGAATCAAGTCCCAACAACTGCCTACAAGACCCTGACTTTTGTTCCTACGCCAGAGTCACAGAGTCATAAGTAACACAATAACAAGAACAACAAGGACCTGCCGCCCTCTTGAACCCAAACTGTATACCAAAAAAAAAAAAAAAAAAAAAAAAAACAGAGCATAACCCAGCAGCATTATCATGTTAATTTATTTAGCCGAAATGCTTACCCTGACAGCAACCACAACAAAAGCGGATGCCAAATGCCACTGAGATTCCTTTTTTTTCGCCTATAAGCAAGGTCATGGTGGTGTGAGTGTGATTTCTTGGCTGTGTGTGTGTGTACGTGTGAAATGTTGCTGAGTGTGTGTGCGTGTGTGTGTGTGTGCGGGTGTGGGAGAGTCCTGTATATGGCGCCTCCGCGTATGCAAACAATATTTTTGATGAGCTCATTGCGGAAATTTTCTACTCAATTTTATAAAGCCCCGACTCCATAGAGCAGCTACGTTGGCTCCACCGAAAAACAAATATTGTTTTTGCATAACATTACATGGAACAAAAAAAAACAAGGAAAAATGAAATTTAAACTCGGTCGACCGCGGATTTTTTTTCCCTCTCTCTTCCGGCGGTAAATATTGCAATGAGTAGACATTCAATTTCAATTGAAATTTGTATAACATTCTTAAAGTGTTTAAGTCATAATTGACTCCTTAGTTGAGTATTACATTTAACAATTTTGATATTCTTTTGTTTCAAAAATTTTGCTTATGTTGTAAATTGAAACTACTGGGAAAGTCCTTAAATGAGGCTACCACTTTTATTTGTAAAGTCCAAATTCATTCTCTTTAATTCTCTTTTAAGTTTTCTAAAAAAAAAATGTTTCTTTCTAAGAAAACATTTTAGTTGGTATAAAAATTCGATCGGAGCTCTTACCTAAGCTTTGGAGAGATATTAACAAAAATAAAATTTTAAGGAACCGAACCATAATCCACTTTGTCCAAAAGTTGCCTCAATTATCTATGATCAATGATTTTTGATAGATAATTCCAGTTAAAAGTTACAGTCGACCTAATTAACTTTCGCCAGACGCCTATGTTTTACGCAACTTTACTTAAAAACTAACTATTTAAAATGAAAGGTTCTCCTCTAAGTGATATCTCCATCTATGTCCAGGTCGTCCCGTTCGCTTTGCTTTTTAGCTCTCGGATTGAACTTATCTTTTTGCTAGAACTACACCTATACGAACTTCTAGACGAATAAGTTCCGTCGACATATTTTGGATGACATACTTGTCGTCGTAGAACTTATTCTGCCCCTGGTTCGATAGTCTCCTCTCATCCGAAAGGGAGCCAAGATTTAGCAAGCAATTTTTCTTTGAAACAACCCTAGTGCTGATGCACTCTAATAAAAAGGCAAGATGACCTCTTGTTTGGTGGCTAAATGTTAAATTTAGGTATGTATGTATGTTTTTTTATCACAAGAACCGATTTGTAGCCTAAAGTCTTCAAATTTTTCCAATTTGTAGCCGAAAGTCTTGAAGTTTATCGATAGACAATAATTTTCTATAGATACACTTCCTTTCAACTTGTCCCAGCTAAGGAGAGTCACTGTTGCCTATATCATGACCCATTTGCTTGTAAACTACAAAATATTTCAAATGAGACAAGTAAAGCTGAAAAAAAATCCATAGAAAAAGGTTGCTGTCACTCGCAAGCATTTTTGAAAGGTCATAGATGACTATTGCACAATGCCATCCAAGAAAAAACAATAAGAATAGCATATTTTCTGGATGGGTTTGGGTGGAGTTTCAAAGTCCAGCTTCAGAAAGCTTGATGCTTTTCTTGAGAAATAAACGAGATTTTGTCATCCAGTCATCCAAATAGTTTCGGCATTTGCCGTGATACTACAATAAATGTCAATTGCAGGTGCACTCATCGTTAAATTATCTTATTTGGAAGTTCAAGTATGCAGGATACGGTATTGTCATGGCAAAACTTTAGTGATATAAAATGATTTCAAAACGAGCTTCACCGTATAAACGACGCCATTATTATCAAAAAGATTATCAAATTACTGTCGTTTGCTACCATAAACTGGAAATTAATGGAATTAGAATTAATGAATTTGGCACAGTGAGAATATTTGTTTTCTATATTTAAACCGTTTAAATATATTCTGGATATACAGCCAATAGGGGCCATCATGGACACCACTTCAAAGAATAATTATAAAATTCTTACTATTAGTTTGCTGCCTGTAAGTAAATGTAGTGTGACATTAGACTACTATAAACTTTGGTTCTGGGAACCCCAAAAGTGCCGAAATAGTTTTAACACTATTTTGTTACATCTACTATTGAATTGTCACATTTGAAGAACTTATTTCAGGACTCAAACAAGGTTAAGTTCATAGCTCTTCAAAAATGCAATTAATTGCAAAAAAACTGTCAATACCATAGTCAACTTAAGAAGCTCAATATCTAAGTGGTTCCTACCAAATCACTTTAAGTTTGTAACTTTAATTAACGTTTTTATGATTCCTTACTCCTCCGAAGATATACACAATATTCCAACTTGTCTACTCTTGAAGTGTCCTTGTATTTAAGCCAGAAACTTTTATCAAAAATAAAGTGTACCATCTTTGCACCCTAGAGCATCGATACCATACCTCCATATACTAAATATGTTCCCATACCTTACTTTGTTATGTACAAAAAAGTTCCTGACAAGCTTTTTTAATATTCACAACATGAAGAGCACGACAAGCGTCAGCTCCAAACCCCCTAATCCCCAATCCACAATTGGCCAACCCCGCCCCCTACTCACCTTTCACCGAAAACGTTTTGTAATCGGCAAACTGCTCGCCCTGTCCAACAGCCGATGGTATGGTGGACAAGCAGGTAATCTCCATGCGTCCATTGCTGCCCACATGAGCCTCGGTTAGGTCAATGTTAAGCTGACTAATGCTAAACATGCCCTTCTCCTGCTGTGCTGCTGTCACAGCGGCCGCAGCTGCGGCCACACCACTGCCACCGCCTGGATGTGACAAGGGGCGTTGGTAACCAGCGGCCAGCTGGTTCATGGGTCCCGCATTGGGCGGTATGCCCAGCTCTTTGTTCATATTCGGCGCTTGTGGACCGAAACCGCCGCTGTTCAAAGTGCTCCGTATGATGCCCAATGCGTTCTCGTTAATGTGTCGACGATACTTGCGATTGCTGGAGTTTCTGCACAAAAGAGATAAATAGAAATTGCAGTGAGTGGCTGTTGTTAAGCTGAAGCAAGGTGGAGTTTATGTGTGATATGGAGTAGGCGTTGCACGCATAAAGATTGCGTGAATCGGAAAGCTGGCAAGGCCATCAATTTACGCATAAATAAAATCGTAAATATTTGCATTTTATGATTGATGTGCGAAAATATCGCGGCCCGAATGTGGAATCTCGTTTTTTTTTTGCACATGCGTAGCACGCACACCCATGCAAAAACACACACACACACACACGCCCACACAAAGATACACAAAGGCTTTGAATTAAAGTTTTATTGACTGCCGGCTGGCAGCTCTTCTAATGGATATTCGCCCGTAGCAGCTCACAAACTGATTAGTTTGCATTATTCAAATATGCGGCGGGATTGGGGGGGCTTGACGGCGCTGAAGATATTCGCAGAGGCGTGACATGCAGAGGCACACCAGCACACCTACACCGTCACACACACACACACACACACTCTAATTATCCTTTACGACTTTGTTTCATATTTGATAAGAAGCCTGCGCAGCATATAAATGAGCGACGGCTGTCGTTGCCGCTGTATAGGATTTGCTTGAATGTGATGCTTTATTATGGCACACATTACACTCACGTCACACTCACGCTTCCCCATTCGCTGTTCTCCGTGAAAAGAGCCCGCGGCATCAGCCTGGTAATTACCTAAGCCATGCGTGCGGGCTCTGTTCTTTCTTTCTTTCATTCACTTGGCGACGTGTGTCACGACGTGTTGCTTTATTACAAATGCAAAATGACAGTAAAATTACCTGCGGTAACACCCAAAGTTAATACCCGCACACACACACACACCCATACCCACATCCAGATATACACGCATCAGAAATCTTACACTCGCAGAAATTAGAAAATTGAAACAAATTTGAAATTCTATCCAGTAACTGTCAATCTCTGTTTATCGGTTTACAATTTCCTTTTTCTAATTTACAAAAATCGAGCATATTTTTTAGAATGGCATGTCTCGAGGATCGTCGTGTCACAATATATTAAATAGACTTAAAGCTGTGGATGTGAAACCAAGCTATCTTCGCCTTATGTAGCTGTCAAAACAATGTTTATCGGTTCACAATTTCCTTTTTCTAACTTTTAAAAATTAGTTTTTTATTGGAAAATTCATGACTTCCAAAAGCGATAACAAACTTACACTTTTATAGGCAGGGTTTCAAAGTTTGTTGTATCAGAATACATTACCCAGACTTAAAGACCATTTCCCTACCAGTTACAAACCAAACAATGCAAATTATCTGATATTTGTTGCATTCCTAATACAAACGAGAAGTTACCAATAAACTGAGAAAATCAATGTAGCATTATTAATATCGATTGTTTACTTTTCGGCGTACAATCGATGATTTTTCTTTCGACACCGACTATTCTGAACTGAAGTTTCTAATAATCAATAACTTTTGGGAAAAAAAGTATTTATAATCGTTATGTCGATTTCTGCACATTAGTCAGGTTTCTATATAAAAACTTAACCAACTTTACTTTTTTAATATTGTATAAAAAAAAAGATTGTTTAACAGAACAAAAGTTAAACATACATCACTGAAGTATTGTCGGTCGAAAGCAACTACTTATCATTGAATCCCAAGTCAAAATAATGCAGCTTTTCTGGCCACGATTCAATCACAGATTTTTTTCGTTTTCTCCAAGAGATGTGAAACTGTGCCTCCATTTTCAATGCGGTTGGCGCAAGAGCTGCCATTTTCTTATTTTTAGATAATTTTTAACCCTTAAAACAAATTTTGATTTTTAAAGTTTATATAAAACCAGCTTTTTGCGCGGATCCCGCCGTTTCTGTATACTTTTTCCCGAATTTCTTGCTTTTAACTAAATTCCAATTATTTTATCGAAAAAAACGTATTTGCCGAAGTCTCTCTCCTAACGATTTTTTATGTAAAATTATAAACTTATTATTCTCATATTTGTGGCTTTGCCAGGACGCGCTTTATGTTCTATGCTGAAATCAGCTCATGGAGGTCTCTTGCAGTTTTTCCATAAACTGCCACAAGTAAATCTTGTTTATTTCAACAAATTCGGACAGATACACCGATTGTCCACAGCTGCCCTTACCAATCAAATAAATAAATAATAAATAGTGCGATATTGATATGCACACCCAAAGATTACACTAAACGATTATAAAGTGCACAACACAAGTGCCAATTATTATATTTACATTATAAGATATTAAATTTCCGCGATCATGTACCAATGGATCATTACGCCATATAACTATTTATATGCTAAGATTTAGCAAATATGCTCTACGATTAATTGGAATTAATTGTTAAATATTTACATTTTCGCAACCAAGACTACGGCTTGATGCAATTGTGACTTACAAGCTTAATAGTTGAAATAACAATAGTTTCATTTTTAAAATGATCGGGCATAGGGACTAAAAAGGAATATCGTCATCGATTCCCAATTCGTAATGGGAAAATTTGGAAACAATTTCTTCTTTGACAGAACGGTCGCTTTTACTACATCTTTTCTTTCATCACAAGTTGAAAAGGCATTATGTTCATAAAATACAATTCATGAAAATTTCTCTATTTGTTTGAAGATTAATTAAATTAAAAGCGATATTCCGAGGTTAATAGCGTCGATTTATTTGCTAGCTATGCCAGCGCTAGACAAGTGCACCAGTGCTGAAGGACGGAATAAAACCACCGTAGTTTGGTATGAAGCAGAAATTTAAGGTAGAAAATAGGCCAAGTGCGCGTGCATTTGCATATCGCTAGCATAGCCAACAAATAATCGCTATAAACTATATATCCCAGTTCTCTGTCCCCAGCTATTAAAACCTTACCATAGTTAAGGGGAATATGAATAGTCCAAGTTTGTTTTTCCTTAATTTTTCTCAGTGCATTTGGACATTTAAAGTAAGTCAACGTGCGTGCGCAGGCACTCGAACAAATAATGTGGCCCATAAACTTTTATGCTACTCAATAAGACAAACACACTTCCTCACACTCCCTACCATACACAATTCAACACGTAGAGATTACCATCGCAATAGTTTAAAGTTACTGGCGACAAACACATTAACAGCTTGATGTTGGCGATTTTATGAGCTCATCAACAGCCACATGCAAGTGTTGAGTGCCTTTATCTTTGCCCAAGTTGAATGACAAAGTTGTTAAAATTTTTGCGGCCTATAAATGTGGAAATTGGCTACAAAAGTGCAAATATAATGCTTACATTTTGTGCTATTAAAAGATAATATATAAACAATTGTAGCCGCATGCGTGCTTTTGCCAAAATAATTGAAATTAAATTTAAATAATATTTATGCCTTAAAGTACAATGCAAGTTGGTTGAGCACAACAACAACGACAGTGAGAGGCAGGAAGCTACAGCAGCAGCAGCAGCAGCATCAGGTATTGCCAGTTTCAAGCAGATAAAAGAAAGGTGTCAGTAAAAAGTTACAGAGGTCCTTGCTGTGTGTGTTTTGTATATAAAAGTTTGCGCAAAGTAAGAGCTAGTGTACACATAATATTATATGTGCCACTGCGTGTGTTGGCACAGACGTGCTTCCGCTGACTGAAAGAAAATGGCTGACAGTGCAAGCAAATGGGCAAATATTGCCAGCAATATGCAAAATGGCTGCGAGCATAACGAAATATCTATGCGCTACATTTGACGAAGCCAACAAAAATGGCTTCACTTGATGACTAGAAACCAAACTCAAACCCAGAACCAGACGCACTCCCAATCACTTTCGGTTGTTGTTGATAGTCTTTCTCTGGCTCAGTTCTCACACACATGTTTGGAGTACAAACATTGTTGGTTCAGCCCAAAAGTATGCTATACTTTCGAACAAGGCTTTTCAATATGTCTGATGACAATATAGTGTGTGGGTAGATCCTGACAGTACCAACGCACAAAATGGAAACAGTTGGCTGTGGCATATTGCCATTAGGCAGCACGAAGTAAGCCAACAACAAAACCAACAATTTTAACAGCAACAAACAACAATGATAACAACAGCAACAAAAACGGCAACAGCAACAATAAGCTAGTTAAACTAAGAACGACGCAAACAAATGCAAGGGAACACTGCAAGCAAATGCACATCATCCGCTGAAGAAGTCTTCGACAACACAATGTCAATAAGGATGTGGATATCGCACTGTGGACGGGAGTGTAAGGTTTTGTGGTAAAAAAGTTGTGTAGAAATATTTTTTGTTATAACATTTATGTAAATTATTTTCGTTATAAAGTAAAATATGCTTAGTAAAATGTTCTGCTCTTTTATACTTATGACTTCAAAAGTATATGAAGTGCTCATCGATTAGAAGAATTAAAAAAAAAAAAGACTTAAGAAGACCAGAGAGTTTTGAACAAGTTATTCGAAAATGACAAGAGAGATTGAGATGAGTAGTCGCCTATAAATAGAACAAGTTTTATTTTATAAGCGAATGGAGGATGAAATGAGATTGGATAACTGTGAACGCCATGCGATAGGAAATATCAGAAGCAGCACAAAAAGCCAAACCTTTTTCACTTTTGCTAAATATTTTCGAAAATATGCTTGATTTAAAAAAAGTTTTTTTGTCCATAAATGACTGTAACTTACGCATTTTTGGATCGATTTAGAAATTTAGGACTGCTACTTAAAATGACCATAAATTTGGTATAACATTTTCCGAATATGGAAATAAATTTAGAAAATTTTTTTTTTAGCTTATGAACGCCATTTGATAGGAAATGTCAAGAGCGGCATAAAAACCAAACCCAACCAAATGGTTGGGTGAAATCGAAAGCCTATCGGCCGAATTAAAGATGCCAAAAACTGCTGCTGCTGCTGCTAATAGAATAAAAACTTAGCAGACTAAAAATTTCTCAAGAAAATTTCTTAAGAAACCAAATCTTCAAAAGACAAGCCCAAGTCAGGGTTTTCACATTAGATGCACTAAGAACTACTTTGTTGTAAATTTCGGCCTAACATGTCAAGATTTTGAAAGCGTATCGGACCAATGAAAGATAACGATAACTGCGCTTTAAAATTGTACCAATATTGGGAACGTAACTGTGAAAATTAAACTAAGCTAAAAGAAGGGCTTATAAGCTTGGGAAAAATCTTTCGATAGCAAAAGGTATAGGATGCACTTCTGCTTACTGTATATCATTCGACACAAAACTTACACAGTATTTGAGCTCATTGGATTCAAAACCTTACATTGTCT
The DNA here is from genome assembly GCA_035046065.1 of Chymomyza procnemis. Classification (NCBI taxonomy): domain Eukaryota; kingdom Metazoa; phylum Arthropoda; class Insecta; order Diptera; family Drosophilidae; genus Chymomyza; species Chymomyza procnemis. Next base: position 40,317,359 of record JAWNOJ010000026.1, read on the forward strand.
GTTTTTTTGGCATATAAACAAACAAACAACTTTATGCAATTTTATCTCCATACTTGCGTAACTGTGCCACTGTGCCACTGTGCCAACAGCTACAACAAGATGTGGCACGACTACAAGCGACTGCCAGGAAATGCGGCCACAACAGCAGCTGCAACTGCAACAGCGTCGTCCACAACATGGCATCCAATACAAAAAAAAAAAAAAATGCTGCTTCTATACCAAACTTGTGCTGGCTGCTGTTTTAATATAATTTCTTATGCAGCACACTTTTCACACAGCCGTGAGCGCTCCGAGTGGATGACAGCCATGAAGCGGAAGCTCAAGTTCAAAGCATTACAAACTTCACCGAGCTATGCAAATCAAGCGGAAATGCGGTAAGGCGACAGTCTCGAAATATTTGCACCAAAGTTATGAAAATGTCGGGCGTGACTGCCTCTCAGAATGAAGAACATTCTATTAAGCTGCCCCCAAAGACTAGCTTTTGTTGGGCCAGCAAGAAGTGCTTATAATGCCAATCTGCTAACAATTTATAAACTAAAACCAAGTAGCTTAACTTTAACGTCATGCAGACATGCAAACTTTCTAAGACTTTTGGCCAAGAAAAGTTCAAGGCGTTGCCAATATTCATAATTTGTCAAATACGCCTAATTAATTGATAAGTCTTGTATTTGATGGGCGTTTAATTTGCTTTCTAAACGCAAAGCTTTTTGGCTTTAAATAGCTCAAGTCGGAGAACTCAGCATTTTAGCAATTTATGACATAAACTTGTACATAGGATACAAAGGATATACACAAGCCACATGTGTACGCATGCCACAAAAGGTTGGCCTGCTAGTTGCAACAAACACTTTGCGGAAAGTCGCTTCATTGGACACACACCCACACACACACACCCAGAAACTCTTTCCGCACAAATGCCCACGCCCTAAGTACTGCCCACACACACCAAAAGACAAGCAAAACAACTTAAGTATAGGCAAGGACTACGTGCAAATGCCATGAATTTCTTATGTATCAAAAAAGAAGGACTTGTAATCGGAAACCGGAAGCTCAACTAACCGCAACTTGGCAACAATACAACAACAACAACAATGGCACTATTTGTTGTTGTTGTGCAGTGACTAAAAGATTACTAGTTAAACTTTTTTTTGTTTTTATTTTGGCCAACTTTTGAAATTTCTGTTACGAAAGTAAAATACAAAAAAAAAATCAAAGCTTTTATTTTGAGTTTGTTTCGTTTGAAGCTCAAATTTCAGTTTGTGTTAAATGCAAATTTCTGTGAAACGTAATTGACCCCGGGTAAAAAGCTTATTTTGTATTTATATTAACTATTCAGGAGTCTAAAATGTTTTGTCAACTGCAGGTTGTTACTTAAGGTATTTAATTTTCGACTAAATTAGCACAGTAAACTATGGACGTAATGCTTACGAGGGTTGCCTTTTGTTTTTCGAGATTAGGTAACAAAAATGAATATTAGTCATTGAAAATAGCTTTATTGTTTTACAAACTATTCCCCATTAAGATCTGTACACTTTCGAAGCACTTTTGTCACTCTGATTGAGGTTTCTCCAAAACATGCATTCTGAACGCATCAACCGCTTCAACAATTTCAAAATAATAGGTTAAGATTCTTGTAAGAAAAAGATTTTCATAAGATCTACCTAGGCATGCTTTGCCATTCAGACTCTCTTTCTGCAGCAGTTTTTAAGTTTTTTAATCTAAATATCTGCTGCCTAAAAATTCTGTTATGATGATCCAGACATCAGCACGTGCCTCTATTTTTATATATAAAACAATTCAATTAATTAATTCACCAAGCGATTGGTTACCCAAAAATAAAACTTGAAATTCACTATTTTATAATAGGTTTTCTGTTCCTGAGAATTATTAAATCAATTCACTTGAAATTTATAAAAAATTCTCAGCATGTAAAAGTTTAATGGTTCAGCAAAATCCAAAGCTTTGAATACCTTTAGAATTATTGTCAAAAATATTCATAATTTCATATCTATTGTTCTAAAAACTATTCACTCTCATATGTAATTTCTAATGCAAAATTATTTTCAAATTTACCTGAACCCAATAAATAATTAGAATTTTTCAAGCGTAACAACAAATGCTTTATTTACTAACTCATTCTATGTTAAATATTTATATTTTTGTTTAAGTTGTTCGAGTGAAATTAATTGCATTAAAATAATTGTTAGTTGAGTGTTATATTAATATAATAAACAATTGTGCCCCATTCGATGTTTGTATTTTATTATAATACAAAATTTGGTTAAATATTCAACTTAAATAATTATATATAACTGAAATATAATTTTCTTCCATTTAACATTCATTTACTGCGCACAAAATTACATTATTTATAAATGATACAATTTTGTATTTTGTCCATTTATTGTGAATGCTTTGTTTTATTTTATATTATAACAAATTCTTAAATTTACCCCGAAAAAATTCAACTTTAGTATAAATTTATTTTATGATTTTAATTATAAGACTACCTCAGCCAAACCATCTGATTCTGGTTAGGAACTTGGATTTGCGATATAAAAGATGAAAACAGGCAGTAAAAGTTAAGACATTTTTACTAAGAAGCCAAAAGAAGAGCGTTGACCAAGTTGGAGTTTCATAGTACGTTGTTGGCCAAAGACGCTCGATAAGATAGAAAAAGAGTTGAATTGAATAGACCATTCTTAAGATAGGAAATCGTAGAAGTTATTATAGTTTGCGAATAAGACGCGAAAATCAACGTGGAATACATAATTTGATCTAAAAAATAGTAATGCTAGAGGACGAAAATTACAAGTTACTCTGAATAGAATGACATAAGAATTTTTGTTAGGGAGATAACTCTGTTTATCGAACCCGAGTAAAAAGCTAATTCAGGAATAACAGGAAGTGACATGTTCTACGATCTTTTAGGGTAGGTAATTTTTTTAGGCAAAGTCTACAAGAATAGAAAGAGGAAAGTTACTTTAAAGTGTGAATATTTGATACAATTTATGGATTGGTAGAATATTTTTTTTTAAATCAAAAGCCGCAGTCCAATTACAATATTTCTTTGAATAAATCGTAGAGGAAGATATGCAACATATAAGTTTAGAAACAATCAAAAATGTACATGAATATTGGGTGGCTCAAAAGCATTTTTCTTATGTAATAATATAAGACAAGTCCTTTTAATAAAAGTTTAAATAATGAAAAATATAAAACGTTTTAGTAATAAAGTTTTAATTTTCACCGTTTAACTAGCATTTCCATAGCTAGAGGCGCGACTTGCAAAGTAAATTCCTCATAAAGCCGAAGCTGGTCAAAAATCGAAAAATCGACTATCGAATTTTATATTTAGCTTATGCTCGTTTCATACAGAGTTTCCTCGCACACATCTATACGAAAACAATAACATAAAATGTCGGGTTGCAGAACTTGCACTAGAACTCTGTCGTAGTTTGTTCTTTATCGACTTACAGCTCTATAAGTAGCACCCTATGCCAACATCTATGCATATTGTTTTGATTCATGCATATGCTACAATTATTGCAGCCACCTTACCTATTGGACTACTGTCCGAAGATGCTCAGCAATCCCGAAATAAAGATATTTTAATACTTCACGAAAATTTTATACGAAAAGCTTCCCGGAAGCCAACAATGGAAGACGTTTTTAAGAAGCTCTTGGCATATTTACATCCAGTAATATCCGGCTTCAAAAATATGCGGCCCAAAAAAGTAACCCGCTTTCGTCAAAAGCTGTGGAACTGCTGATGCAATCAGAAGGCTATGACTTAACGCAGTCAGCAGTAATTCTGAATGTTGTGTTCTACAATTTTTTGGATTGTTTACTTCTATTTCTAAACACTATTAAACTATGCCCACAACTTTTTACCCTATCAGCATGAATCATCTTTAATCGTCATCGTTGTATATCAAACATTAAATTAACCATTTTTTTTTCTGGCTCTCTTGAGCCAGAAAAGCCAAGTATCTAAATTTCCCAGATGAAAGTACAATTTTTGTCAAATTCCTGCCATTTTGTATCAACCATTTTGCTTTAATAAATTTTGATACCAGATTTGGATTTCTTGACCCAAATAACCCGGTACAAATGATTTTCGATTTTCACGCCCTATTCTTTTTGAACAATTATAAATAGAGCTGTCATCATTTATTTATTTACTTTTAAATTTAATTTTCAAAAGAGTCGAAGCTTTAGATAAAACCAAATATTTTCCTTCTTATAATATTTTCCTTCTTTTAATAAAAAAACGAAAACAAATAATATTTGCTCTAAAGCGAGCTGTATCCGCACTGCTAGCTGACTATGAAACTTTATCAAGAAAGTACACTAATCAAAATATTACGTATACGCACTATAGTTCACGTACAGTCAAGTGCGTTCATTTATCAGTTTCCTGTAGAGTACACAACAGTCGTGTTGCAGCAGTCAAATTAAAAGTAATTTTTTGCTTTCAATTCAATTTGAAATTAAATTGAATATATTGCCTTCACTTAAATAAATTTCACTGCAAAGTTTTCAAACTATTTCAAATTAAGTCGCTTTTCATTGAAATGTCTATCCTTACTTAAAATCCAAACTAGTTACAATATTTCAACGGCGACTGTCGGACCTTCATTGACAGCACAAAAGTATGCTACATAAAATGTGGAAGAGTGGAACAATTTTTTAAACTGGGTTAGCTACTAATGTGTCGGCCTTGACAACAGCAACTTGAACAGCAACAAAAAACAACAAATATACAAAAACAACAACAACCAGAGCTGCACTAAAGAAAGAAGCGCGTGTGAAATTATAACTGACAGCGAAGGTTCTCCATGTCTCCATGTCTCCGAGACATAGTCCCGACTTTCAGACTCGGCTCGGCCACTGGGGCATGTCAGTGACGCTGACGCATGTGGAATGTGGCCCGTTGAATAATTTATGCACTGGAACATGGCATGTTCTTAAATGCCACGAAATTCAGCGCAAGTTGTCCTATGTTTTTTTAGACTTAATGTTACGTTTTGTTTGTATACAGCTGCCTGAAGGCTAAGTGAAGTTGTTGTTGCTCTTGTTGTTGTTGATAGCTGCATGTACTTGTGTGTGTGTGTGTGGAATTGTATGTGTATTTGGCATTACGCATACGCATAGTTGGCGTACAAATTGCTGCGGCAAAAACTTCATTAAACAACAAGTAGAAACAACAAGCGAACAAACAACTACGCTAATGGCTTGTTCTGGCTCTTGTTTTGTGCTCCATTTTACAGATACTTTTTTGCAATTGTAGTTCTTCCGCCGTCACGGCTTTTCCTCTCTCTCACTGTATGTGTGTGTGTCTGTCTGTGTTATGCCGTCTGTCTGCAATCATTTATCGATAAATAGCTGTCTGCGTCTACCAGCTTTTTGTGGCTTTAAATATCAGCCGAATTTTTTTCCTCATTTGCTTTCGATATACACTATTTTCATGGGGTACGGCAGTCTTATGGACAGCTATATCAAAGCCAAGGTTCGCTTTAAATTGTTTTTTATAACGAATTGTTTATTATATGCTCCTGCTTGCTATGGTTTTATGAAAACATAAAGCGTTTTTGTTTTGCGTATATACCAGATATTACACTTTGCTTTTTGTTGAAGATCACAAAATTGCATGAACATAGCTCAAGTTCTTAAGTAGTCTATTCTTATCAAGCTGGCTTCACTTAGGGAACAACTACGTTCAGTTGACATTATAAGAAAACGATGTAAACAGAAAGAATGATAAATGTTTAAATATTTCATTACAAAGCAACCAAAAGATCAGCGTTGACCATGTCGAGTTTTCATAGTTCGTAATTGGTCAAAGATGCTCGATTTGGCGAATCAATGAGAGAGATATGAAAGGTTATTATAGTTGGCGTATAAGACGCGAGAAGGATACTACGTTGCTTTCGTAGGTTCGCCTAATATACCAAGTGTTTCAGTTACTCATTTAGGTGCAAAGACACTCTATAAATGATAGAGCTCCAAAGCGAAGAGTTTTGCGTACTGATTGGCCTGTCTAGTGCTTACATTTCAGCTGTTAACAAAGTAAAATCTTACTCATAAATTTACAGCTTTTTGGAGAAAAGTCAAAAATAAAATAAAAAAATAAATGTAAAAAACTTGAATTAAAAAGCTTGCTGTAAATTGATCAAAAAGTTTCTGGTGTGGTGCCTCGAGTCGCTTAATTTGATTAATTTTTTTTATAGTTTGCCACATTTTTCAGTGGCATTCTATGATATTTGCAAAAGTAAAGCCATCTGGAATACAACAGTGATTGCGCCATATTTTTCCCATGATCTCCTCTCGGGAGCTGAAACGGAATGGTTTTTTAAATCGGCCGGAAATGAATTTGGTGGTTGTTGAATTGTGTTCGTTTCGCTTTGAGCCGAATGTTCAAGGCTAACGATGGCATTGTGAGACAGCATGTTTTCGTAGTGCAAGATCCATAAGTCTGGTCTCTTCAAAGACAACAAAAATTTAATTTAATCATGTAACCCAGAGCACCACAGGCTGGTGATCGCGGGCAGTTTTTGATCAAGCTAGTAATCTAAACCCAGCCTTTTTAATTCAAGTTTTTTTTTTATTTGCTTAAGTAATTCTCTATTAATTAAAGAGACCGCAGATTCCTGTTCTTTTTGAATACAGCTGTCTTCATTCTCTGGCTTAAGAGCGATGAGAACAAACGTATGTACTTTCACTAGTAAATGGACGCGATTTTCCTAATGAATGTGCCCGTGAATGTATCTGCACTGCTAGAAAGTACACTCAACTACACAAATTAAACAGTTTTTTGTAGAGTATACAACTGTCGTGGTACACTAGCGCAATTCATATTAGTTTTTTGCTCCCAGTGTGGTTGTTATTGTGTAGCCGCAGCCAAATCCTTGGCAGCTGCAGTATCATTGCAACACATTACACATAGAGAGCGAGCCTGGGCCTTTGGTTGCCACACTGCTTTTTGCAATTAAGTTTCGTTGGTTTTCAAGTTGAGCTCTATTATCGCATATGTGTGTGTGTGTGTGTGTGTGTATGTGTGTTTGCTTTTGTTTATGTTTGAGTGTATATGAGTGTGCATATGCTGAAGTTCTAGTAGAACTGCTGCCTGCCTGGTTTGGCCCAAGGGATAATTTGCTTAATTGTGCATTTATCGTCAATCACTAAGCTGGTGAGTTGGGTTTTAAAATACACATTTTCGTAATTAACTTAATTGCATTTATATTGATTTCACTTTAAGTGCCTACAACAACAGCAGCAACAACAACTATAAAAACAAAATGGCGCACGTTGAGCTTGTGTCAATGTTAAGTTCATTAGCGCCGCATACAGTTTGACAAGCACTGGTTTATGATTAACTGCGCGCGCTCAAAAGCAGGCTACACTAATTTGCCACAAATATTTTAACTTTAAACGAGTTTCTTGTTTCTGCTTAAAAAAAAAAAAAAACAAAAACATGCTGCGTATTAATCAAGTCATATGAATTAATGAGCCATAGACGCTTGCCAATCTTTTGGACCATTAAACCGACACTTGAACAAACCTCCAAACAAGCCAAAATCAGCATAAAAGTAACACAAAGTCATGAAAGTAAAAAGCGCACGAAGCGCGCACCCACCTTAATTAGATGCAAAAACAAGAAATATACTAAAAAAAAAAAATAAAATAAAAAAAAAAAAAATACAAATTACAAAAACCAAACACTAAACTATTTAGTGCCGTAAGCGGCGCTACTTAATTTGCATAAATACATTTTTTTTGTTGTGCTTCTTTTTTTTTGTGTTTTGTTGTTTGAATTTTTATGGTTGTATTTAGCCGGCTTTGCGAAATGTAGAAAAAAAAAAAAAATAATCGCCGCTGCTTATTAGCGAGCACAGTAGACATTGCTTTGAGCGAACATTTAGCATGTCAATATTGCGGACTTTTTTATGCCATAAGACTTAACATTTTTTGCAATATAAAAATTTGACTATGATCATCGCACCAAATGCGGAGTATGTAAAGGGTGTTGTTTATTTTTTTTAGAGGTATAGCACGGATGTAGTCCAATCTGGATGTCAAATTTTCCATAACTTCTTGCAACATTTGTGGCCGTACATCGGCAATAACACTGCGAGTGCTGTCTTCCAAATGGTTAAGCGTTTGTGGCTTATTCACATAGAACACTGACTTTACATAGCCCTACAGAAAGTAATCTATCGCTGTTAAATAACAAGATCTTGACGGCCAATTCACAGGTGCGAAACGTAAAATTTGGTGATCACCAAACGTGTCTTTCAATAAATCGATTGTGGCACGAGCTGTGTCACATGTTGCGCCGTCTTGTTGGAACCACAGCTGCTGAACAATAGGTAGTTTAATTCAGGAATGAAAAAGTTAGTTATCATGGCTCTATATCGGTGATCATTGACTGTAACGTTCTCGCCGGCATCGTTTTTGAAGAAGTACGGACAGCTTTTCTAGATTTAATGGGGTTTTGACATACACTTGACGATTAGCTTCACTTCTAAGGCGGCAGTTTTGTTTGTTGACAGGGCCATTCAACCAGAAGTGTGCTTCATCGCTAAATAAAATTCGCTTATGAAAATCGAGAACAATGGCAGTCTTGTTTTGGGCCCATTCGATGAATCTATGCCTTGCTTGATGATCGTTTGGCTACAATTGTTCAATAGTCATACGGAACTGAGAATAAATCAGTTGACAGCTGTTAAATTGGGCGCCATCTTGAACAATAACGCCCACTTAAAGTTCCATACCTCGAAATAAACACCCTTTATATATCTTACTGAATAGCTGTTCGCAGCAAACAGAATTCGGACAGCATTGTTTTTAGCTTTAAACAAAGATACTTCTATCGTCATCGCTCTCAAAGCAGAGCATGGAGATATCTGACTGTTCAAAAAAAACATTAAGTTTCAGTTTATAGACAAATCCGTCTTTAATTAATAGAGATTTTCCTGGGTAATTAACGTCAAATGCACCAGTGCTGCAGAGTACAATCGATCCACCGACCTTTCGGTTTAGCAATGATCACGCTACCACTAAGCAACCGAGACACACATTCTTGAAAAAAGCTTTCAATTTTATTTCCCTTGAACAAGACAAATTGGAGATATTTGTACTTCGGGGTTTGAATTGGGATCCCAACATTCGATTGCCAGCCGATACTTGTAGGCTTCGCCTTATAAATTCAGCTTCTCCAAATGTCCGTCCAATTCTGGAAAATTGATGGTTTGAACACAATTTTTTATATTTGCACTTTGGGGCTTAAATTGGAAACCCAGTATTCCGTCATTCGCCTTAGAAAATGCACTTCTCTAAATAATCATTGTAGAAATCACGGCGTGTTATTTCTGCAGAAGCACTTTCTCGAATTCATTGACTCTTACCAACAAAGTTTCTTTAGTCATTTAGAGTCACTCATAATTTTTGACTAATATTTTGTAGATCGAATTATGCATTGCGCGCTGATATTTTGGCGAATTCAAACTTTTATGTTACTTCCTATTTTTATCTTTTACATTGTAAATCCAAGTTTCAGGCCTGTCCCAGATGTAAGACTTATGCACTTTTGCAATTTTTTTATTTTGTTACTTGAAAACTACGAAGCATTTAGTTAAAAATTGCGTGTGAGTTAAATTCCGCACAACTTTAAAATTGAGACTAAAATACAATTTATGTACTAAATAAATTAAAACCTTTCACAAATTATTTAATTAATTTTAATGTTTTTTGCATCCTTTTTATGCATGAGCCAAACGCCTAGCGTGAATACCCTTTGAGCCAAACGAAACAATGTAGAATTTGAATCTTTTTAAAATTCGTTTTGCAAAGTTAAGTTTTTATACATATTTGATTCCTTATCAAACTCTTTTTGCTGTTTGCAGATTACGAAATTTGTAGCTTTTATTTGGAAATAGATTTGATTTAAAAGCGTCTTAAAACTAATTTTAATGATTGAACTATATAAAAGCAGCTAAACTTAATTGGGATAAGCCTAAATTGAGTCAGATATTTTTAAAATTAACTTTGAAAAATTTACTCCAAATAAACTTTTTTAGTTTTAATCTAAAATATAAATACTATATATTAAAATAAAAAAATAGTCACAAAACACCATAAAAAAAATAAGTTTGTTCCAAATCTCAGATCTCTTTAATTTTTTAACTCTGCCAGAACGCCCACACTGAACGCCTACAATGCAGCTGAAAACAATATATTTTTTTATTTTAAATACTTCTATTTTTTTTAATGCTAATCTCCACTGTTTGCAAAAAAAAAACAAAGTTATTGATATGCATTCATTAATACGAAATTTGCCAAAACGATTCCCAGCAGTCGTCGTCTGTCTGTTGGTCATGTTGTTGGCTTGACGCTGCGTGGGCTGAAATAGTTTGTTTTGTTTTGTGTTTTGACTGGAATTGAATTGGCAACAACTGTTGATTGTTGTCGTTGTTGTTGTTGCTTTTTAATTAATTAATTACGCGGCCACAAAACGGTGCAAACAATGCAAATAAACAGCGACTCGTGCATAGATGGGCCAAATTAGTCATATTACCGCATACCTGAACAGCTTTGACATTGCTCCACTTTCGGGCCAGTAAGCTCATTTTGACCATAAACGGTTAGAGCTATTTTTGGTATTTGCAAAATGGTGAAATTTTTGCAGTGTCTTTTCGTTTTTTTTATTTTTTATATGCAAACTAACTTTGCTGGCGGATATATTTTTGGGTTTTTGGAGCTGGCTACATTTCTACATCACTTGCAGTGGGCCCAGCAAAGCAGCGCCGGGGGATTGGCCTGCGCTAATTTGCAGTTTTTAAAATTTATGTCTTGGGTTGGGTATAAAACGCCCTTTGGCCTGCCAACTAACCAACATAACACATTGACAACTCAAGGCGTGACCACAAGGTGACAGCGGCAACAAACCAAGTGACAGGCCAAATTGGAGCATTAAGATAAACTGACTGCAGAAATTATGCGTGCCTTGATTGTAAGTGTTGGCTGGTTTATGTGGCAGCGTATTAAGGGATTCCTGTGGCTTACTGATTTACTATTTGTTAGGTATTGGTGACTCTGCTGGCTGCAGTTCGTGCGGATGTAGGTGGCTATAACTATGCTGCAGGCGTTGGCGCTGGCGGCGCAACACTTGCGGACTTGCTGGCCAATGGAGTGCTTACTGAGGGCGCTGCACTAGCAGGCAGCGCTGGCAGTGGGGCTTCCTACTCAACAGGAGGTGCTGCGCTTTCAGGCGGTTCATACTCAGCTGGCTCAGCCGCTGGTGGCTCTTACACCGCAGGCTCAATCGCTGGTGGCTCTTACTCAGGTGGCTTAAGTAGTGGCGGTTCCTACTCGGCTGGTTCAATCTCCAGCGGCTCACTCTCCAGCGGCTCACTCTCAGGCGGCTCACTATCAGGCGGCTCACTCTCAGGCGGCTCACTGTCAGGCGGTTCACTCTCAGGCGGCTCGCTATCAGGCGGCTTACTGTCCAGCGGCGGCAGCTCTTTCAGCGGCGGCTCCGGTTCCAACAACTATGCAGCACCCGCCACTACCGAATTCAACAAAGAGTTCTATACATATTCCGCGCCAGAAATTGATTTCGACGCTGGCAAGACCGCCAATGAGCTGGCTGCCAACTTAAAGAAAAACCTACGCGTTGTATTCATACGTGCTCCCGAAAACAAGGGTCTGGAGAATGCTGCCTTGGCGCTGGCCAAGCAGGCGGCCGAGCAGCAAACTGCCATCTATGTGCTGACCAAACAGGGTGATCTTTCCAGCCTGGCCAACAAGCTGCAGAATTTGAATCACGTCAGCTCCAACAAGCCCGAAGTGCACTTTGTCAAATATCGCACACCGGAGGATGCGCTGAACGCACAACGCACCATACAGCATGAATACGAGCGCCTGGGTGGCTCTTCGCAATCGCATCATGGCGGTGTCGCACCCGTGCTGGACTTTGCCAGCAAGCAACATACAGCACCAGCTAGAAATTTGGCCGGAAGCAGTGGCTCATTTGGTGGCACTACTGGTGGTGCTGTCAATGCTATCGAATTGGAAGCGCCAAATGCTTATGTGCCACCAGTAGCGGCAGCACCCAGCAGCAGTTATTTGCCTGCCAACAAGGTCAAGTAAAGGACATACCAAATGAGGCAAGGACTCTTTTAGACTGAATTGCACTTACTTGGGTATAATTGTAAGTGTATGTATTTGTGTGTGCTTCTAGCCAAATTATGTATGTTGACTACATTGTCATTAACTTTTGTTGTAAAATAGAAATTTAATTTTAATGTAATGTTGTTTGCGCTGCTTGTTGTTGTTGTTGTTGTCGTTGGCTGGTTGTTGCAAGTTGTTGTAGTTGTTGTTGTTGTTGCCGTCATGTTGCTTGTGATTAATGAGGCACGCCATTTTGGCGTCTTGTGCTATCAGGCAGCACTTAGCGCACACACACACACACACACACACACAGAGTTACCGACACTCACTCCCACCCCACGCACGCACCAAACACCACACAACACACCCTCAACGTTGGCTACCACCTGCAATTAAAACTAAAAGCGCATTGGCATTGGCCACGTTAAAAAGTCAACGTAAATTAAAGTGACTTTTGCTGCCAGCGGCGTGCCCTCCACCTTACTTCGTTTAGCCGATGCCGCTGCTGCTTTTTTTTCTTGCTCAAGCGCACAATTAGTGCTTTAGTTTATGGCACACGAGCTCTTGAACTGTTGCTCCCCAAAAACAATGGCGTCTTTAATCCCTCTTCGGTCCCCTCCCACCACTGCCCTTTGGCACTCTCTGCACAACTTCGCGAAACGCATTAGAGGCACACACGCGATCAACGTCAGTGCGCCGTGGCTGGAGTTGCTAATTATGGCGAGCCCAGGGCCAACTCCACCTTAAGTTAGCTCCAATTTGGCCAATTTCTCATTCTTGGCCAATTTCTTACATTTTAAACGTTAAGCTTTAAGACGCGCGACATTTAATGGCTGCCCTTTTAAGGTTACGGGGTAAATAGTTTATGAATGGAAGGTTGTTAAGATGCCACGAAGTTGGAATACACTGTAAGGGAGTAAAAATTGTTGTTTGTTCGTTTTTGGTGTTAACACATGCATACGCTGATAACTTTTTAAGGGATACAAAATTACAGCACGACAATGACAATGACAAGATCCGTTTTTAAAGTGTATTAGGACCAAAAAACAAAATAATATATATCGAGACTTTATTATTTAATAATTTAAAAAGATGGTCGGACAGTAACGCAGTGACCTTGAGCTAGAGCTTGAAAATAAGACATTAAAGATTATTATATTGTATTTTCAATTTAGTATTTACATTGTTTAAGATGCTGAATAAATTGTGCTGACTGACCTGAAACAGATCCCTGATAAGCGTAGAGGTCTTGCGGCAAAACTCGAAAAAAAGTTATCTAAACATACTTGCCATCTTTCAGTCTTTAGTTTATTTTATGTAAGATCCTATACAACTTTTTCTGATAAGCGACCTAAAAGCCGTAGAACGCTAATTCGGGCTAACATTTGGATATGTGGCAATTCCCTGAGTGGAAAAGGCAGAAATATTGCAGGCGTACTTAATAGGAAAAATGAGCTTAATCCCAAACTAATCGGTGGTTCGATTCCACCCTGCAGCGCTGCTGTATTGATCTTGCCATGCTAACAAATAAATAGACGCTATTGAATCTCTATGAAGACACTGTGTTCGGATCTGGCGATAAACTGTAGGCCCCTGTTCTCTTTGAACAATTATTGATAAGATAATTTATGTCTCCAGGCTCCGCTTTAGGAGCGATGACCAAAGTGATGGGGAAGACCTTTTTATTAGTCTCCCGAAGCCGCGGGTTCTACTGCATTCATTCCATTCCTTATCGCAGTTATCGCTGAGACATAGGAGGTGTGTTTTTGGCACATGTTTATGGGTGGATAAGTTTAATAATGGATTTTCATCATGGACACACAAGACTGATATTTTCAGCAGCTTAGGCACGGCTTGTTGCAATACATCCTGAAACTTTGTGTCTTTAATTGTTTGAAAAAAAAAAATTCTAAAAAGTTTTGGACAACTTCTTCATAAAGGGATTTGAATTAGTTTGCTGCACAAGAGTGACTTTTCAGAACTTAGAGATTTAATATCATATTGCAAGATCAGTCACAGTTTCTTTGGAAAATTGTGATACGAACTTTGCTTACTTGTTGTTTGATCAAATGTGAAGGCATATAAAGCTTAGAGTCAGTCGAAGAAATCAAAATGTTGTGCAACTGGTCGAAATTTGCGATAAGCTGAATACAAGCTGAACAACACTTTCTATTCCTGTTTTGAGTCTTTATGTTCATGACAAAACATAATTTTCCCCATAGTATAGTGCCACAATCTGCACGAATCGTTACACAGTTTTACTAGAGGCAGTGAATTGCAAACCTCCCTTAATAATTTAGTTTAAATAAAATTTAAAAACTTTTACTTTTAGTCGTAATATGACTTCAAAACTGTAATGCCATTTATCCACGTCCAAAAGCAACCATATATGCGAAATATCATTTAATTTAATAGCTAAGTCAAAAAAAATGTTCAATTCTCGCATAGAAGCTGGACAGTTTTGACGCCGAACATCTGCAACTACATTTTCGACGTGGTCGTTCCAATGGCCACCCACAACTTTAACGTTAAAAAAAAACTTTTCGAACAAACTTTTAATACTCTGCAGTAGTGTATATAATAACAAGTGAAACTTACACTGAAAATTAAATGAAAATTACAAACTGCATTTAAAGTTACAGCTCCCTCCCACCGAACTATGCCACGCCCAGTTGAATATAAGCTAAAATAACAGCACTGACCAGCAGCAGCCATAATAATAATAATGCTTGTGGAGAGAATGTAAAATGGCTGCCTGACACAGTGTTGGAAAAGCGATTTGAGCGCCATTACATTGCTGGCTTGCCATTTGCACGCTGCCTCATTGTTGCATGCAAATTTATAAGTGTGTGAAGATGTGTGTGTGTGTGTGTGTGCGGGTGTGTGTGCCACCTGTTTGTTGCAAATAAAAGAGAATACAAAAGAAATTGCAAGAAAAATAGGCAGTTGCCTGGCAGTCATTTTCAATTCTACACACAAACACTGCGAGTATGTGTGTGTTTGTGCAGCCTGCCTTACGTGTTGCACAAACATAAATTGTGCAACAACGTGTAAACTACTTTTTGACTACATGAAGCGCGCCATTCTCTACTCTCACACGCTTGTTCCTGCCCCACACACACCACGACTCTATGCCAGAGCCATTCTTATGCCTCTTGTCATTTTTTTTTTTTCGTAGTGTTTTCCGTGTGGTTCGCTTTTCTTCTTTAACCCTTATGCGATGCCGCTGACTGCGCCGTGAGTAAGTGTTCATTCAGCTCTACGTGTTATGCCTTTGCAACCATTTTGCTCGTTGTTGCAACTGCTGGTGTGTTGCTGTTGTTGTTGTTTTTGCTTTTGTTGAGTTGAGTTTACGTTTTTTATGGCACCATTCAGGACTATTCGCTGTTTGTATGCTGCATTCTTAAAGGCATTTCAAGCCAACGTAAAGTGGTCTAGTGTGAAAAAACAAAATATAAAAAATTTTGCAAAAAAAAAACGCTAAACTAACAAATTGTTGCAATTTCGCTTAAGAGAATATATAAAAATGGCTGCATTATGCGGATAAGCATGCTGCTTCATGAGCGGGCATTTTATAACTCATTAGAGAAATTAGTGACTATAATAAAGCAGCTACTTCACATGTCATTACTTTTTATAAACAAAATTATTCGAGGATATATTGAGCGCTTTAGTTCGTTGAATCCAGCTTGCTGGTATGGCATGTTCTACGGATGGACCAGAACAGAGCACAAATGCTTGTGCTGACATACACCCCAGGTGTCGATCAAGAGAGCGCCTAATTGATAATATTAACGATGACATGCTGAAGATGGAAGTAAGCAGCTGGCGCACCACTGCTTACAAAACACAAGAATGTAGAATATTTGTTGAGAAAGCCAAAACCCACCACGTGTTGTAGAACTAAATGAATGTATCTTAAACTATTAGTTTTCATTTATTTACAAATGTACTAACAATTTCATTCATCTGAAGGAAATTCAATAATCATTTTAGTTTTGCACGTTTACTCTGCCATATTTTTGTTTAACAATGTAATTCTAATATATGGATTCCAAGTCCATTGCATGGAGCAATTTACTCGCTGCTTCAAAGTGAATACTGGCTTGGGTTTCCAAGCAGTTTTATGATAAAGTAAAATTGAAACTTTTTATTTTTGCCAAAAAAAGGTTGAAATCTTTTCAATTTTTGCTATACTTCTCCACAACTGAGCTCAATAGTGCGTTAATAGCTTTAGTTATTGTCTTAAAATATTATAATATTTTTAAAGGCGAATTCTCGAAATGGGTTGACTGCATACTAGACCTCTCACTGAGTAAACGTGTTGAAAAATTTGATCTGTTTATCGTACTTCGATTCTTGGGAGACTTGTCTCTGTCGAATTTGACTTACTAATGTATTTTATAAATTGGAGCAAAATCGGTTAACTGCATGGCTCACGGTGGTTAAATATTTTATTTAAAATCCTTAAATACCTGAAGAATTTATTAGTAGACACTGGTTCTTAATAATCATCACAAGGTTATACTTTTCATTTCAAAGAACTTTACGAGAGTTAAAAGCCGTGAAAATTGTGCTTAATTTTTATAAATATTTTTAAGCAGGTGCAAACGAGTAATTCTGGCGAGGCTTTAAAGAAAAATAAATCCATGATTATTTATGCTTTACTTTTACACCAAAGAATTTAAAAGCCCAAAAATCCGACGAACTTTGTTTTCTCAAAATTCGCCATTTTTTGCCATTTACTGTAATTTATGAGAGAAATCTCAGTGTATTGTTGCCGCAGCAGTACCTGCATATTGGCTTGTTGGCTGCCGCTGAGTTTCCGCGGTTTGTTGTGCAGCAATTTTAATTTTGCACTCACTGTAGCTTCTATTTATTTGCTAGCTATGTTAGTGCTAGACCAAACTAGTGCTGAAGGCTGGAATCGAACCAAAGTTAGAGGCGAGTACGCTTCCACATCACCAAGTTTCACAATCTAATGTTTTACTTTTCAATAAAAAACGAATTTAGGCAAATGCTGATGGTCTTTTTAAATTAACGATTTGTAAAGCATATTTGGTCCTTATGGGTAAAGATTCCAATATGTTTGTATTATGTAGAAAATTTGATATTACATAATATGCAGATATATGTATTACGCAAAAGGACTCATAGCGTACTCGCCGGTCAAACAGACCTATCATCATTTTCAATGAGGACTTTAAATCCAATATAAAACATGTATTTCTGAAACATGAGTGAAATGCATATAAAATAAATTTATAACTTACAATTCTGCCTTAAATTCAAGTGAAATTGTTGTATTGCTAGAATTTGTTTATTCAGTTCAAGTTTCTTTTTGACAAAGCTTTTAGAATCTTGTCTAAATCTGTACTAACAACAAATCTATGAAAAATTTCTCGACCTTGAGCGAAACGAAATAATTTAAGGAAATCTAAACAAGCCCAAATTAGAGGTTTACTTCACCGTAGCAATCTTAAGTAAACAAATATCATAAATATAATTTTTTCAATTGATTGTTATTTATAGCTGCTCAAAACCTATCTAGGCATAAATTACTTAATATAATAAAACCGGATTTAAGGGAACATTTTTATTGTACAATACTAAGCTTCGAGTAGGTTGGTTATTTCATGAAATTAGTTTCTAAATTAATATTTGACAGACATCTGCTACAATTTGATCAATATTTTTAGAGCGCAAGTCGTATGCCTTATAGCTTTAAAAATGCTTCTATCATATGGCGATCGAAAGAGCATTGTTATTAAAAATATTACTCTATTTGTTAATACATTTATTAATTAATGAATATTGGATAGTGTGAGATGATAAATTATTTTTGGATTAAAAATTAAATGTTTATTTACCTAAAATAAAGCAAATACTGAAAATATTACATAATATACTTAGCTTTCAGTTCTCCTATCTTTAACTATAAATCAAAATAAAGGCAAATTAGCATAATTTGGTTTCAAGCTTGCGTTTTGTAAACAAATTTACCTCTCTGCTCTTTCCCACGCCAGCATCCACGAATTGAATCTATTTTCGCTAAATATCTTTCGATTGATTGGCAAACTAACAACTTTATAGGCCATTAAAAGTTCGCGTTGTTGTCAAGTGGTAATCAAATTAACCTGTTTAATTATGTACTGATGGGCGGATACTTAATATTTAATGTAGTTACTGCTATTGATGACGCGCTCGCGATGGGCTTAATTCCTGCAAGGACTTTGGTATTTTGCATAATAGTCGAGCATATTTCACATAGTTTAAATTCACCCATACACATACAGGCAGAGACACAGACACACACACACAGACGCATACAGACACTCTGGCACAGACACACACTGTGTACATGTCTGCAGTAAACTTAATAAACAGCAAAGTTTATGCAACACTCGTGCACCTGTCGCACACACACACACATACGTCACAGAGAGAGATAGTCTCTTTGAAGCTCACTATCTTGCTCACTCGATGTCTATCTCTCTCTCTCACTCACACACTGACACAGTTTACAAATTTACCTTTAGTGTTGTTGCTTCGCTGCATTTTTTATTATTTTTTTACACTATTCTCAACGAGTAGGAGGGTATCTGAAAATCATCATGAACTTTGCTACAGCCAGAAAAAATTTTTGTGCTAAATTAGCACAAAACTTTATACAAAAAATAAGCAAATGTCGTATTAAAAAAATAATGCAGTATTTAAATATCCAAAAATAAATTATAAAGTTTCAAAACAAACTTTTTCAAGTGTTTTATAATTTAGTTGGAATATAAAACCAAGATGTGTGTTAGCAACATCTGATTTTCAATTGTTGAAAAATCCATAACATCATATATGAGCTCTCAGATTGTTAACATCTTAAATACTATCAACTTTTTTTTTGTAAAATAATTTTTTAGCAGGTTTATACCTTTAAAATAAGTTGTTTAGTTTAAAAATAAACTTTTTCAAGTATCCTATAATTTACTTGCAAAATAGAACCAATATTTGTGCTAGCAACATTTGATATTCCGACAATTTACCCAAAATAGTATTTTAATTTTTTTTTAAATTATTTTTTCCTGAACTGTTTAAATTGCTGCGTACTTCAGGAAAAATAATTTTGTTATTTTTAATATAACACAGTTTATTTTCTTTGAGAAATGTTTTCGTAACCGCCTACTGCCATCTTAAAAGCAAATATTGTTTGATATTACCCTTATTTAAAGATAAGATATTTATACGGATTCGTTTTTAAAAAATAGACAATACAAAAACAAGTATTTTATGTGGTTTCAGAACGAACGAAGATTATTTAAAACGAATGTGTTCAATTATTATTTTTTATTCCCTTTGTATTGTATATACAAGTTTGTTGTTGTAAGAGTTTGTGGAATCTGTTAAATGTATTTTTTAAAATCGAAAGCAAAGTTAATTTATTAACTTATATTTAAAATTGTAATTGTTAAAATACATATAAAAACTAAAAGAAATCTTCCCAATTTCTTGAATAAAAATAGTAACTTAACTTACAATTCTTGCAATAACGTGTTCTTCCTCTATATCCTAAGGAGCTGCTTAGGATATTTTATCTTTTACTAACAAGTTATAATATGAATAATATTCTCTTTACAATTTTATTATATTTATATCAATTACGCTACAAAGCATTTAGAAGGAAATAATCGGATCGCTCCAAAAAATATTCATTATCGAACTTCTACTTGAAATATTTAATTTTATATTATTATTAAGAGTTTAATGAATCTGAACAGATTCCGCGTATTCATTTTCAGACTCTTTTTTCTGTGCTTAACCATATTATACCCCGTAAATCCGTATAAGCAGATGTAGAAACGCTGCCTAACGATCTTCTTCTTGCAATGATTAAAATTTATTTAGAAATAGAATGTGCGAATAAAGCATATGACAAACCGAATGATTAACCAAAATAAATATCAATAGGTGGCGCCAGCAAAAGTACAATTTCGGTGCATCAAAAGCCGATCCATATCAAAATTGAGTACAAATGTTACAATTTTTAAGAAATTTATTTACTGTTTAAAGTAGCAAAGCAAATATAAGTAGGTGGCGCCAGCAAAAAATCAATATTGATGCAGGCAAGAGCTAAGCCAAATGAAACTCAAATAAAAAATTTCACAATTATCATTATTTATTTATATATTTTTGTTTATATGCATATTTATTTATTTATTTATTTACTTAATAATGAAAAGTACTTTTAAAAAAAGACTGGCAGTCAAAGGCATTTTACAGAAATACTCTACTGCTTCTGCGACATTAGCTTTAAATATTTTATATTATATGTCATCTACTCGCCCCATATTCTGGAATATCAATAATACTTAACGACGTATTGCAGTGTATGAGGCAGTCGTTTGCTCGATAACCGCTCAAAGTCAGGACTATATCGAAGTCGGTCACGCCTGACTTAACGTACGAAAATTTTCACATTTTTCTCCATTTTTTTAATTCTTTTTTTTTGGATATAAACCCTGTCAGAGTGTTGTATAAATGTGCTGCGCTTATCACATATTTTAATGGCAAAAAGGCTGGTAAAATTTTAAAAGCAGTGCGCTCCTGCCCTTTGACCCCCGCCTGGTGGCTACACATATATAATATATATGTGTGTGGCTGTGGCAAAGTGCTGTTGCAAAATAGTTTCAAGGCTGCCAATTTACCTGACTGCCCCCTTATAGGGGGCACTACATGTACATACTCATGTGCAGCTGTGACGCTCTGCACTTTGAATATAAATTATTACATATTACCGTTAAGTTTTCAGCAAAATTAGTTTCCCACATACACACACACACATGCAGCTAGACGTTTCCCACTCACACACACACACACACACACGCATTCTCGCATGAGCAGACTTTGGGGGTTCCCGTAGCGCTTTGAATTGTGGCAAATTATTTAGAAAATCCTTTGGAAACCTTTTGCTGAAATGCAATTAGCATAAGCAAATTCACCTGGCGCTGATTATGAGCACGGAAATGAAACGTGTGTAAATTATGGTTTTTGCCTTTATGCCAAATTAACCAAGTCCTTAGACTTTACGAGCTGCATGCCAGCCATTATTTGCATAAAAAAGTAAAGTTTTTCATTTTCGGAGCAAGTTTATGCAGTTTTTTATGTTATGCGGAAAATGCGTTTTTCTTTTTTAATGGCGAAAAAAGCTAAAGCTGGTTTCGCTGGTTATTGTTAATAAGTTTTTTTTTTGTGCCGAAATACCCGCTAAAAGTTGGTAGAGAAAATTCATAAAAAGTAACTTAGAGTTGAAAAGTAACAATAATTCTAGAAGTCACAGATCTTGCTTTTCTTTTTACAGCGGAACTACATTATGTACACACAGCATATATTTATTCTGCAGCTTCTACTTTTTATTGTAGTTTTTATTTATTAAATATATTATAAATACTTCCATTTGCATAATTGCCAAATAAACAATCAAATTTGTTGGTTAAAACAATAACTACGCTTGGCATAAGTAATCCAAGCTCCGCCTTTGAAGTGATGACCATAATCAGAAGCAGAATTCAAACAATTTTAAAATTAAGAAATATTAATTAAAAGTGAGGAAAATATAAAGTAAAACTAATCCGTATCCCTAGCCAGATAGGTGAATTTATTAAAGATACGCAACGCCTCACATCTGGGGCTGGCTTGGACTTACAATGTAAACGATGAAAACTGGAAGTTACAAGAAAATTTAAACATTTCTTAACGAAATAGCCAAAAGATCAGTGTTGACTAAGTTGGGGTTCCATAGTTCGTCAAAGATGCTCGATTTGACGAATCAAGATGAGTTAGGATAGTCAAATAGATTAAGTGAAGACCCCATTCACAGGATAGGAAATTGTAGAGGTTCGTATAGTTAGCTCATAAGATGCGAAAGGCTCGTGTAATTCATAATTAGATCTACAAAATTGTAATGCTAAAGATCATAAATTACGAATTATAATTTCTAGAAAGTTTTTCAGCGTGCACTTCCCCTGAACATATAAACTTTTTGAAAGCATTTTCGTTAGTTTTCCATACAATTTCTTTTTAAAATATGCATTAATTTAAATTTAAACATATCGTTTAATTATATGAAAGCTTTAATAAGTGTTTAAAAAAGTGTTTTTAAAAAAAATAAAAATTTAAATATATTATATATAATTTTATTCTTTATTTCTTTTTCAGATAGTGTAATACCACGGCTTTCCGATATTAACTAACTTTGCAGCCGACTGCTGGGAAATTGTCTAATCCAGTCGTCTACCTTGTTCACTCCAATGTCCTGCAAAGTTATACACTTATTTACCTTATTATAATAATCCTCAAATTGTAACTGACAAATGTGGCTGAATATAAAAAGTACTCAAAAAATCTGAAGCTCCATACAAAGCGATTCACACAGTCAGATAACACCATAGTCACGGAGCTGATGAAGTGCTTAAAACTACTTTTGCAGTTCACAAAAATTGCAACTGGAATAATGTCATCTAAAAATCATCTTCCAAGTCCGGAAACTACACTTAGAAGACAAAATAGCATGCCTTCAACAACCAACAAAATGTCCCCAAGCACTACCTAATTAAGTTAAAATTAAAATAACTAATGCTCATTTATATAATAAGAACTAGAAATATTTTAAATTTTTTTAATAAAATAAATCATTTTTAAAATTTATTCAACAAATTGAACTTTTTTTTATTGAAACGCATTACTCAAATCGATATGATAACATATTTTTTATATGCATTTTAACATGGCCAAACTTATTAAAAAAATACCAAGTCTGAGAAAAAATTACCCTAGAAATTAAATTTTCGACAGCTGAGATACCAGGCAAACAGAAATCAACAGTAAGTGCACGAAAAATTTTTAAAATTAATTTCAAAAAATTTAACGGCCGATAAAAATTTCAAATAAAAATTTAACTGCTGATAAAAATTTCAAACAAAAATTTAACGGCTGATAGAATTTTCAAAAAAGTGTAGCATACTTTTAGTTATATTTTAAATCTACCTGCTGATTTTTCTGCAATTCTGTTCGCCTGGTACTTTGATGTGAAAATTTAAATTTTATCGTATTTTTGTGCTAACTAAATTTGTAGAATTTCATAATATGGTGATTCTGGACTATGCATCTATGGTAGTAAAGACTTCCCTAACGGTTTTGTTTTAAAGCAAAAAGCATTTATGACAAATATTTATCTGAAATTTTTTTAAATATTTTAATATTTTTTATTGTTTATTCATGACTATTAAAAATTAAGAACAAAGTAGACCTATGTAACATATAAATATTATTATTTACTTTTTACTTTATAATTTATGATATGTGGCGATTTGGCTATCGGTTGCTCAGACAATTCTCGACTGAATGGCTAAAAAATGGTTTGCTTTTTAAGAGCTCCTCTGACTTCCCATCGATCCATACAAAAATAATGTTAATGTATGTTTTTGTATCGTAAGAGCTCTTCTAAGTTTAAGGCGTTTTAATAATTTTAATAATATCGTCTTTAAGAAAATTGTTCTTATATTGAATATATTGTAATAAAATACTACATTTTCTTAAACAAAAAAAAAAATAAAAATTGAATTTGTTTGCCCGTAACTATACTCATCGTGTTTTTAATTATTAGAGATTTTAAAAGCTATTTCAGTGCTACGCAAATACAGCAGAGCTGAAGGGTAAAATCGAACCACTGGCTGAACTTACCGGTTGGCAACAATAATAAAACTTTCATAATAATTTTTTAAAATATCTATAAAAATATAATTTAAGAAAAATAAATTTTATTTTAAAAATGTGCTGTTAAATCTGTAAAAAATTAGTCGAAAAAACTAAAAAAAGAACCGACCGACCATTCGGCTCAGAGACGAGTACGCTCCCACTACGCTACCGAGCCCACATTACCAAAATAACAAAACAATTTTTTATTTTATTTAATTTTTTTAAAATCGCATTAAAACCGCATTTAGAATTCGAGTTTGCGTTAAACCAGCCTTCTTCCCCACTTTTCAATTTTTCAGTTTGAACTCTCAGCACTATTTCAGACTTCTGCCAGCTGAGCTACCAGGCGAACAGAAGTGAACAGCAAGCGGCCAGTAAATTTTGCAAAAATTTAAATTTTTGCCGAAAAAGTGCAGCATACTTTTGGGTATACGTTTTCATTTTGAAAGTGTGGCATACTTTTAGTTACCAAATTAAAGCTACCTGCTGATTTTCAGGGGATTCTGTTCGCCTGGTATTTCGGTGCGGAGAATGTAGATTTTTAGCGAACTTCACTTGGAGAGGCATTGGGGTTTTTTTTGATTTAGAATTTATTAGTTCGATGCATATATTAGGAACAATTATGACATCCACTAGTTTCAAATACCCCCAAATAAATCAGAAAACATAATTTTTTAGTTTTAATCGTTTATTCATATAAATCAAATAAATAAAAAATAAAATTAAAAATAATTAATTAATTAATGCAACATTAAAAACAAATTATTAAGTTTTAAAAATAAATGTACAAAATTACACTTAATAAAATAATTAAAAATAATTAAATAAAATACATTAAATTAAAATTATAAGAAGCAGCATTGTCCGGCATCATAGAGTGAATGTTGCATAAAACAAAATTTGCTCGTGTGTATGTATCCTAAAAGAAATAAATTTGAAAAAATATTTAAATGGAAATATAAAAATAATTAAATATAGTTTTAATATAAAAACAAAAAAGAATAACAATAGCTTAGCAAATTGAAACAGATTGCTCAACTTTAAAAAAAAATCAACATTTTCTATAATTTTTAGTAAAGAAACATTAAATGCTGCTAAAATATTTTCATTTAATAATTTCCTCAATTTTTGAAACAATCGATAACTACAAAAATATAATTTTTACTGAAGAAACTTCAATACTTTCAAGGCTTTTACTCATTTTCTATTATTCATTTTATATTAATTAAAGCCATTAAAAAATAAGCAATAGTATGGTCGATCGTGGCTTAGAAATTAGTTAAATCGGATAACTTAAATTTTGTAACAATCGATAACTTCGAAAATATTATTTTTAGTTAAGAACTTATCAATGTTTTTAAACATTTTTTTTATTAAAATTATATGCAATAAAATAGGGAAAGTAATGTGGATTTTAGCTTAGAAATCAGGTAAATCGAATTGCTGTACTTTTGCAATAAGCGATAACTTTTAAAATATAACTTTTTGCAAACCTTCAATGCTGTTGCTTCTTTTAACTAAAATTATTAAAAAAATAAAACAAATGAAGAATGATAATGTCGATTGTAGCTGGTGACTGATGCTAATTGTCATTCCTCAACTTTTCAATCGTTATCTTCAAAAAAATAATTTGTGTACAAAAGTGTTAATCATTTATTTTAATATTTAATTACTTAGTCGATCTAGTCACAATTGAAAATATAAACGCATTGCAAGTAAGCTACTTTAATTTTAGCTTTTATCGATAATCCACATATAATTTACAATATACGATAATTTTTTTAAAGAATAAACTTTTAAAATCAATAAGATGATAGCTTTTAATTCAAACTGTTCCTACTACTTGACAATATAGTATTGCAGTTTATAATATATTTTAATATTAAAATCGTAATTGTTTCGGTGTAAATAATTACCTCATATACCCTTTATGTTAGGGCTACCCACAACGCTTTAAATTACGTTACGTGGAAAATGTGTATGCATTATTATTCTTGCAATATGAATGTTTAAAACAAAAATAATTCTTGAGCCTTCAAAAGTTTAAATTAAGTATTTAAATATAAATGCTTTTTATGCCAAATTATATATCATACTTTGCCGGAATAGAATCTGCAAGTCTAAGCTGGCTTAAGCTCTAAATTTACGGACCATGAGTCACTGCATACTGGAATACGCTGGCTGACACATTTTAGACTATCCCCAATTGCCGATTTCCTTACAAGCGAATGCATATGCAATTTTTTTGCATTAAAACAATTTATTTCACAATTGATTTAAAAGTTTGGTAGTGAATTCACAAGCAACATAGGAATATTTGCATACTTGAGATAAACTTCCAAATTAATATGCAAAGAAATCAATATAATTAAATAATATGTCTTTGATAATAACTCATCGTTTGTAATTTTTGTTTTATTCTTTACAAAGTTACAATTAAATACAAACAATTAAGCTTAGTCAAAGTTATACAACAATTTCTAATAAATAAACAACATTTTCATTAACTTCGCTAGTCAATTTCTTGCAAGTTTTCAATTGAAACTAATGAAAATTTAATTTAGATACTTTGCCACACACACTCCAATTACTATGTGTATTCTGCATTTTGTATAAGTTATCGAAAATCAATTTCAAAGTTTTTCAGGCTTGATGCAATTTCCATCAAGTAACAAGTTGATCCTAAAAGTTTCTCAAAAGCAATAAAATCATGATTATTTTGAGCACTTTAAACTTTTGACACATATCATATGTATATATCCAGTCGATACGAGTAAAATATGTTTTACGAAACTAATAAAAAGCAGCTTTAGATTAGATATTAAGATTGTTCGAATGGCTGCGTAAGCTCTCCAAGGACGACGGGAATGCTAAAAGTGACAAATTGTAAGTAATGTCAGTTAAAAGCTTGTGCAACAGTGTTGTAAAGCTTCCGACATATAACTTTTGGTAAACCATTTTTATTTGCGGTGTTGGTTAAAGCAACAGCTAACACCTCGACGGAGTCACACACACCCTCGTCTCCAAACACACACTCGGCTGTGGGTTTTGGTGTTTGTATGTGTGTGGATGTGTGAGTTTATGCTCAGCTGTTAAACTTCAAAGGTGAAGCCTGACTCACGCCGAATCTACTCAACTCTGGCATCCTTACAACGTTTGGCTTTTATTAAATCGTGTCAGTTGCTTGCTTAACGTCTGTGAGGGAGCTGGAGGTGTGTGAAGGTGTGGGGGTGAGTGTGTGTGTTGTGTAGCAGTGTGTGTGTTTGCATTCTACACATACAAGTATAAACGAGGGCGGGTACAGAAGTATTATTAGACGACAAAAAGTAGTATGAATTTTTGCTCATTACTCATACGCACTGTGTGCAGCTTATGCGGTACCATAAGGGAACAGTTGCTGCGGGAATGAGGAGCACATGATTGAGAGCTTATTAATGAACCTTTTGATGCCATACTTCTTTATTTATTTATTAGTAATAGGCGCATAACCAAGTCCAGTTGACCTTATTAAACAATATAAAAATTAAGACATATTAGTTTGAACAAGAAATATATTTATTACTCATACGCAGCGTGTGTAGGTTATGTGAGCAATTGTGGCGCACACAATTGATAGCTTGTTAATTAAGCTTTTTGTAGGATATAAACTTATTTGTTATTAATTAATTGTACTAGGTTTAAAATTTAATAAAATTATTGCACTTGACCAGGGTCATCACTTCAAAAGGCGGAACATAGTTTGATTTTCCTAAGAAAATTGAGTCTACTTGGTAGCCGTGCCACTGCTGTGGAAATGCAGGAATCAAATCTCCGACTTTATTTTAAAACAATATTAATATTAAGAAATATTAGATTAGATGGGTGAATTCTTCTACAGATATGCAGCGCCTAACATCTGCGACTGGTGACAATGTAAAATGAAACAGGAAGTAAGATAAAAGTTTCAATATTTCTTAACAAAGAATCCAAAGATCATCGTTGAGCCAGTTGGTGTTACCTTCCAGGAGTATAACCTTAAAGCTGCTGTTTTATAGTATTAAAAACACTTTTGTTTTTTCCTATGGCACGTAGTCGCATGGAAATGGCTGGTTGAGTGACACCTAACTGCTCGGCAAGCATTTGTTCCGACGAAACCAGTCACTGCAAGTTGTAAAGCATTGTCACCATAGGCACCCACAAGCATTCGATGCGATTCAGCGGCTGATTTCTTTAACTTGAAGTAGAAAAGCAGACCTTCCCGTATATGCTCTGAAAATGCACCTTATTAACCTGCTTTGGATTTACAACATTAAACAACATTACTTCTGAGCTATCAAGTTGGTTGAAAATAAGCGATCCCATACAGTAGAATAATTTTCTTGAACTCTTCATGTACAGTCTCGTCAGCTGCTTAGATATTTATGCTCAGTCAGAATGCAATTTACGGCTGAGCCCGCCCTCGCACACGTAGCTCTATCCATATTTCAAACTTCACTACCCGCACGCTACTTGTGCTCATGGCATTCAAAGTTAGCCCGAAAAGTTGGTATATTGGAAAAGTTTCTGGTTGATTTTTAATATCGCAGGTGAGCGTAAATAATTTATAGCATTCATTTACGTTTCACTTCCAATCGCGCCAAGTAACTGAAGCCATAACACAAACACACGTCCAAAGCTACAAACAGTTAAGCTTGTAGTATCTGTGTGAGCAAGCGTTTGTATCTGTGTGAATAATCTGAGTGAGTGTATTAGTGTAGTGTGTTTTTTGTACGTGTGTGTGAGTGTGCGAGCTAAAAGATTGTGGGGTCTGTGGCGTTTTGCTGCGAAATGTTATTTATGCATTGCTCCCATAGAAATAACATGCAGAATACGGGAAGTGCAGACGGCAGCTGAAAGTGCGGCAGAGTCAAAAGAGCCAAAGGAGTCGTCGGCGATCTAACAATGTGCCAACAAGCGAGGCAACACCAAATCCTTTTAGACCAGAGATAAGAAAACTTTAATAAACACGCCACACACGCAACCCGGGGAAATTGATAAGAATATGAAAAGTTTTGTGGCAAGTGGCAATGAAAGCTTCACTAAAAGTCTAGCCACTGGGCATGCGAATCCTTTTGTAATTAAGCTTAAAGTTTGCCAGACAAGTCAGCTGATAAGCTGCAAATGAAGTGCTGTATGACAGGGGGGGGGGGGAGCATTGTATGCACGTAGAGTATATTATTTTCTAATTAAATGTTTTCAGCGCTAATCTTAAATAATTGGAAAAAACTAAATATATCTAATTTGAACACAGAAAGTTTTCGCTCGCTGTCGGCAGGTATATAATTTTCGCTCAAAATTTGAGATTATTTTTTATGTTCTTAAATTTAATTTTTTCAGATTCGTACACCAGATTAGGACGAGCATATGGCCCACAGAATATAAAACTAGAGACCTTTGGCGCAGTTTCGATAGAAATCAATAAGTTAAGAGGCGAAGCAATGCCGTCAGCCTTCTGTAGTATCATGAATGGCTTGATTTGATAGTCAGATATTTGGGGGCACAAATTATCATCTACAATAATCATTGTGCTTCTATATCAAGTGCCCTGTGTATTATTGGATAGCACATCAGTTTTTATTACACTTTTAGATAGTTTTAAATTTGGTATTTTCATTTTCATTTTTTTTATTTATGCCAAATGAAAATGCTGGCAAAATACAATCAATTGTCATGTAATGGCTTTCGATAATATCAGACGTCTGTTCATTAATGAGCGAAAAAAGTTATATATGTACTTGGCTTAGACTTATCGTTATTTTGGATAAGTTTGCTGGTTATGGAGTTCGTAACTGCTCTCCATATAGAGTAGGTTATATAAATTTGTCACTCAAGTAAACGATTTCTAAGAATTAGCATATAAACTTTGTACAAATTCTTATCTTTTACTAAAAAATTCTGTAGAATTTTTTGCAGATTTCAAACTGTCTGAACAAACACACTGATGCAACATTCAAATTATTCTGCGAGCACATTAAAAAATTTAAGAACTCTGGCGGGGGCACTTTGCTGACATTCGTGTACAAATGTTCTTCAAATCGAAAATATTCTTTAAAATTTGATATACGATTATTCTCATTTTAAGTAAAAATATTATTTATAAACTTTATATGAACAGTTAGTAAGAAAGCACAGGCTAATTAGGTCATTGGCTGTACCAGTGATTTATTTTGATAAATCCTCAAAATATTCTCAAATATTGCTTATGAATACATTTTAAACAGTAAGTGTTTCCAAGTTTATATAAAAATCGTAATCATAACTTTAAAGCAGTTTACATTCTACATACAACAATGCAGCAGCTTTAAAAACTATATAATACTTAAATCCAACTCTACATTCCAAAGCCATGAGATGCAGCTTGCCAACAGCTGCTTGATTAATGACCACACCAGTGCGTCATTTGTGTTCTTGAGTATTTAGTATAGAGTTAGCTATATTCAGAAACCCACTTACCTGTGCTTTTTCATTTCCAATTGTTTCTTCATTTCCAGATGTTTCTTATTGTCATAGTTGCGCTGATGTATCTCATGTACCTCGCCGACATCATGATAGTTGGCAAGCGAGCTGAACGGATTGTTATAAACATTGGAGCCTCCGCCATGATGGCCATGCCCATCGTGGCCATGATGTGGCGCAAAATGCGAGAAATCATCTGCAATATGGCACAAATAAACAGTGGCCAAGGGAGAGAGGTGGAGAGAGTAGTGTATGAGAGAAGGATGCTCATGAATAACAATAAAGCTAATTAAAGCAAATGCTGCAGCGTAGCGCTAAGTCAGAGCATCCGGCTTGGCTCTAATGCTGCTGGCATTTGATTGTAGCCAATCTCAATGGCTCCCCCGCCCAAGCCCGCATTTGTATGACCAACTCAATGGAACTCAATGTCAAACTCAAACAATTACACAATTGTCCTGGCCTGTCAGCACTTGGCCAAATGAGCGCACTTCGCGTCGTCCCTGGTATTTATGGTCTACGTGCGCACAATGGATTTAGTAGCAACAACGGCACCACGCCACCCTTGTAGCAACAACAAATATTTGTTTATTTATTAAAAAAAAAAAAAAAGAAAATAAAAACGAAGCGAACAAAAGCCAGCGCTACGTTAGTGGCACCTTAAGAGCACTTCTACGTTTTTTTACTCTTGTTGAGCCTTACCTCCTGGTCGTGCGCCGCCCCAGCGCAGACTCTTGTCGTATCGATCGATGAAGTGCGGCACATGATACTGCGAATGATACTGATTGTAGTACTGTTGATAGTACTGCTGCTGCAACTGTTGCTGACTCAGCAGCTGTTGTTGCTGTTGCTGCTGTGTGCGTCGATGATTCTTGCCATTGAAGGAGTAGACATGATGAGTGCGTACATACTTCTCCTCCACCTGCAAAAAGAAAATAAACACATAGTATGTGTGTGGTGTGTGTTACCTACAAAGCCAACAATTAAAGCAAACAAACTGGCCTCAATGTCAAACGCACGCATTTTGCACTTAGTGATTGTTATTAACCCAATTTCAGTGTTGCCAACTAGACACAGAAAGACAATTGCTGGTTGCTGCAGAGTGAGCAGCTGAAATTAAAAGTGGATCATGGCACTGTTGGGAACTGACACACACGCCTACTCATTCATGCAGTGTACATGCAGTACACACATTCATTCAGTCACTCAGGCAGCTGCGCATGTTGCCATCCAGTGGCCACTTGGGGTGCAGCCTTTATAAATAAATTCCATTTTAGAGTTCTCCATGCGTTGGCCATGTGGGCCAGCGCAAACAGCAGCTATAATATGAATTTATTTAAATTTTTTTTAACTGCTTTTTTGTTGTAAGCTGTTGCATATGCGGCTTTTGCCTGCCTTTTGGCAATAAAAATGCAATCTGCAACATGGCAGCTTGGTTACGTGCCACATTCGGTCATATTTATAAATGGGCTTAAAATGCCGCAAGTGCCGCATGTTAGTTAAGGCCGCTCGCAGGGGAGTCACCCATCAAACAAAAGACTGCTAACCCAAGCACACATGAAAAATAACTACATCAATTAGTGCATTAAGCGACTATGACATACACTGTAAAAAGCTAGCAGTCTATGGGAACGTCCCAGAGTGGGAATTGGCGTACTTATGGTCATAAATCCAAGGAAAATGAAATTTATCTTTATTTTTATTAATTTTTCATAGAACATCTCAGTTGAAAACTCTTTAAAATTCTGTAAATTATGATCATCTGCTTTGAAAGCTTTTTTATTGAAGTTAACATACTATAAATTGTTTCTTCAAGTCTCTCTTAGTCTAAATCTAAACTACCTTGAGTATCCTAGCACAGTGTTTTTAAGTCT
The DNA here is from genome assembly GCA_035046065.1 of Chymomyza procnemis. Taxonomy (NCBI): domain Eukaryota; kingdom Metazoa; phylum Arthropoda; class Insecta; order Diptera; family Drosophilidae; genus Chymomyza; species Chymomyza procnemis. The sequence continues at coordinate 40,349,623 of JAWNOJ010000026.1, forward strand.
TGAAATCCAAGAAAATAAATGCAGCAGTTCTCAAGCTCAACTTCTTTAAAATTGAAATATATATATTTTTCATATATCATCTTAATAAATATTGCTTAAAAATTCCCTGAGCTGATGATCTGCTTAAAAATCTTCTAAGCCTACTACAATCTTTCCTGCATAAATGAACGATAATTGTTTCTTCAATCCCCTCTTAGGTCAAATCTACAATTAGCATAACTCATTTTTGCTCCTTAAATGAAGAAACACCTACAAATTTCTTCTTCAAGCCTCTCTTAACTCTAATCTACAATAATCTTGACTCTTCTAAGTAAAGTGTAATTGAGTATTTAAATCTATCGAAATAAAAGCAGTAGTGCTCAAGCTCATCTATATTAATATTATACGACTTAATTTTCATAAATGATCTTAATTAATTTCATAGATCATCTCTTAAAAATTCTTTAAATCATGATTCATTTTCTTTAAAATATTTTTACTTAAATGAACAGATACACAGACTTCAAATTCTTTCTTGAAGCCTGGCTTTGGCCAAATCTACAATAACTATTTTTTATAGACCATTCCAATAAAAATATCTTCAAAAATCTGTAAATAAGCTGTTGATCAGTGTTAAAATCTTTTCTACAGAAATGAACAAACAAACTAGAACTAGTTTCTTCAAGACTCTCCTAAGCTCTTTTACGTCAAATCTACAATAAGCTTGACTTTTCTTTTCTACTCAAATGAACAAAGAGCCTACAAACTCTTTCTTCAAGCCTCTCTCAGCCCAAATCTACAAAATCTTTAACTCCCTAACTACAGTGTATGAAAACACATGTGCAAATGCTTGCTCACCACAAATTGTGCAAATATTTGATTGCAAATTATTTGGTAATGCAACCAAACCATCAAGCACAAGCATCAAAACATCAAAACATGAGGCTTCAAAAAACACAAAATGTATATTTTTACCAAAAAAAAAGTGAAATAAAATTGAAACAAATATTTACATAATGAAATTGCGGCTGCCGCAATGTTTAACATTACGTATACGCACCTTTTTACCATTGATTAGCCACGTTACGTGCGGCGCTGGGCGAGCTCGTGTCGTGTTGCAGATTGCAAAGAGTCGCTCTCCCACCGCAAATGGTGTGCGCTTACGAAATTTAATCGCCGGTGGACCAGTTTGAGGCACTGCAGAAATGAAGAGAAAAAGAACAAATTGATGAGTTACGTATGGGTAGGGTTGATTTTAAAGCTTAAATTTGTTAGTTAATAATTTTTATAAATTATCTTTTGGGCTTTTGTCAAGGAATGTGTTTTTGGGAAGCTCCTTTAAGGCAATGGGCCTTGGTAACGTAGTTGTAGCGTGCTTAGTTGCATTCCAAAATGCAGCGCTGTTGCATTTGTCTAGCACTGGCATAGCGAGCAAATACACAGACGCTATTTACCCAGAAAAATCTACAAACTATAGGTCTCTGTTGTCTTCGAACAGTTATTAATAGAGATATCCTCTTTGCAGCCATGACCATTGAAAAGGTAAATAAATTTAAGATTTATTTTAATATTTAAACATTTTTCATTGAGTGTACTTCAAAGAATTTCATTAGGCTGAAGAATTTTGGAACAACTTAGCTGATTCACAATCATTACCATCATTCAGCTCTACAATCCAGGGCCAGTTGTGGCATTTTCAACAATTCTTCTCCGTTCGTCTCTGTTGGTAATAAGGGCGCGCCAGTTCCTTATTTCCATTTTCAGTATGCCATTGTCAATTAGGCGCTATCTTGGTCGACCTCTGTTTCTTGTGGAGAGTGCTATGTATGCCAACACAAGCATTTGTGCTCTGTTCTGGTCCATCCATAGGACATGACCTATTGATCTTAGCCTTTGGGATTTAATGTATTTGCCAACATTTTGGCCATGTTTCAAGCTCAACAATTCGTCATTGTTGCTTGGAATGTAGTCACCGCGTTCATTTATCTTTGCTCCAAACTTTTTCGCAGTATTCTTCTTTCAAAAATTCTTAGAGATTTTTGGTCAGCTGCCGTCATGGTCCAAAATTTCCGCTTTATATGTGACTATTGGCCTTATGATGGAATTATAAATTCGTAGATTACATGCTCTCGATAGCAGTACCTTGCGCTGTTGACATTGCTTATCAAGTTTTAAGTTATCAACTTCTTCGAAGTGATAATCACCTATGCAGAGATTTCGTGGTCTTCTTCTGAATCACAATGGCCAGTGAAAAATTATTTCTTATAATTTCTTAGTTCATAAAGAAGAACACGTAAAAAGCCTTTAATTTTCAAAGATTTTTGCCAACTTTACTCTATTTATCTGAATGGTTCGTTACACTGGCTGTAAATAAATGATAATATTATAGTTGAGAAGCAGGCACTCCTAACTTCTATACCATCTTATGAAAGCAATCTTCAATATTTTTGGAAAACAACTCAAAATGTTGCTTAATATTTATGAAATAGTCAGGTACTTACAGTAAACACTCATAAGCTCATCAGCCGAGGCCTTAGTATAGATTGGGGAGTCGGTTGAAACTTCACAATAAAATTGGCCGGATAGATCAAAGTGTACATCCTTCAGTGTCACCTGTGATTCGTTGGACTTTTCCCACTATTTAAAAAAATTTAAAAAAAACCCAAAACAGTTTAATTAAAAATGCCAGCTTATAGCCAAAGACCTCTACTTATATTTAAAAATAGCAAAATAAACTTTTCAAGCTATGGTAATTAATTAGCTGCATTTTTGTCAAATACCTAAGCCGTGCCACAGTGGCACGTGGATAAGCTTGTGCGGCTAATTGCAGGCAACATATACATACTTATACATAAGTCTATATATATATACACATATATATAGTATATACCTAGTATAAGTATATAAGTATTTATAAATCTTAATTTAAGCAAGACTTTCTTGAACAAAGTTTTTTGACAAAGCGTGGGCTTAGCCTTCTTAAGTGGGCATTATACGAGAGGCGGCACATTTTTGTCTCATCAGCAATTCTGTTTGAAGTTAATTGAAATATATTTAATTACTTTGGTACTTACATCGATTTCAGCTCCCTCTACGGTAAAATTTCTAAATGGCGGATTGCGTCCGTTCATAAACTCAAAGACCTTGCCGCTGTCAACCTTCAGCCAGGTCACCTGTAATTGAACCGTAACGGAGACAGTTAATATTAAATCACTTAAGTTGGGCGATTTATGCTATATAGTATATAAAAACATATATATATATATATATATATATATTGTAAATATATATATCTACATATATAGGGGGGTTCGCGCGTTTGTGTGAGTTGATTGTTTTGACATTAGTGGTAGACCGCTATTGCGCAATCGAGTCAATCAATTGACATTGTCGCATGCCACTGACAGTGATTGAATATGTCAATTTTTTTGTGGCAGCTGCCACACCGCGTAACTGTCTGCCACAAAACTGGGGCACGCATCAAGCTAAAGTTGCATTTAATAAGCTAAAATCGCTACTGAGCTTTATTTGAACTATTATAAATATATACATAAAATTATATAAAACGTTTTAAATTCATTCAGGCGCGAAATAAAGAATAAAAATAATAATACTGTTTGCGGTTGGGTGGATTGTAAAGTTATGCGTCATCGCTGCGATAATGCATAAGCTTAAACTGAGCACACATTTCGGGTTACTAGCAGAAAGTCTTTAAAATTAAATAGATTTTATAGAGATTAAGAAATTAAATTTAAATTGTTTAATTAATATATTGAATAATTTTAGAAAATTTATATACATATATATCTTTTGTTTTAATACGAATCATATTTTTAGTTTTACAATATTTTAAATCGCAAAAATTTTATCTAAACTTGGAACCCAAAAATAACAAATAAAAACTATAATTTTATATCCATTTTATGCCACAACAAATTGCATCAAAAAGTATACTGCAAAAGAGTGAAATAAAATCGATAATAATCCATTGCTCAAAATTTTTTTAAATTTATTTTTTGTGTGTGAAATAAGTTCACTGTTTGGTGTTTAGAATCCAGCTCTTCAATACTTTCACGAAATAGGTTCGTCAAATCGCGCAAGTCAAATGCATGTAACATAAACATAAATTTAATCTAACAATTGAGATGCAGTTTTAACACCTGAAAAAAATTTTAGTCTTTTCAATTACCGACCGTATCCCAAAAGAGGATCGGTATGCACGCAGAAGTACGTTCAAAGCTCCAAAAGGATTTTTTGGAATAACCATGGCCGTTGTAAAAGCATTATCTGAACCATTTTACGATACTAATTCTCGCATTTTTCCTAACCTACAAATGATTCATAACACAAACGTCCATTACTTTTCGATCCTCCCTCGTTGTTGCGTGTAGCGCAATTAAACTTTTCAATAAGTTGAACAAAATTGTTGCCATAACTGTTTTGCGGCCACAATTCAAATGCGCGTTAAACTGTAAATAATAAATGTTGCATTCAAATGGCAAACGGCAACCCAATCAACGCTGTCAACCCTTACAACCCGCTTCAAACTGCGCCGCCCTTGCAAGCTAAACCGGGCGCCCTTTAAACTAATTTGAATTGCGTTTGTTGCACTTGGGTAGCGTGTCAGCCCTTTTTCCAATTAAAAACACAAAATCCCTTACTTAATGCATGGGGCAAAAACGAAAGTTTCAACTTGCAACTTGTAAGTGCAGATTGCATTTGCCAAAGTGCCACGCCCACACACTTTAACCCTTATGCTACGCCCAAAAGTTGCTTAAACAAACGCCAGCGACAAAATATGAATAATGAAAATGGAAATTAATTTTCATGTACAAGTTTTTCGCACAAATGCGACATGCAACTAACTGCTATACAACACGTTGCCTTTGAAGTGGGCGGTGGGGGGAGGGGAGGGCTATGCAGCAGTGTGGCAACAACAGCAAGAACTACCAGGAAGTGGCTAACGCGCGATAGAGATAGCGACAACACTCCAGGCCGGAAGTGCTTGTCAACAATTTTTAATTACAAACAACATTTATTTATTATTTTAATGTAGTTTTTTCTCGTTGTTGTTGCTTCTTTCTTGTTTTGTTTATATTTAAAAACTTGCGTATTTATTTTTTGTATATTTATGTTGTAAATTCTGTTCACTGACTTTGAATTAAAGTGCAACCAACTGTATTTTCAATTTGTCAGTTTATTTTTACTTTAAATTAAAATTTTTTATGTAATTAATGAAAATGAATTATAGTTTTTAAATTTTAGTAGCCTAAAAGCAAAAGCTGGTAATAAGTGATTAAGATCTGATATATATTATGTCAGGGTGGTGGAGCACAAGCAACTTATACTTAAGATTTGGCTAAAATTTCCTAAAATACTCTTTGGATTATTAAAACGATAACTTTATGTAAATTAATTAACAAAAAAAACTTATTCTCCTTGATTATGTTCGTTGCTGCGTAAATGCTGTTTGGAAACTACATGGACCTAAATATTATAGCCAAATCCGAATGGCGGTAACTTTAGTTAATAGAAATTAAAAGCGTTTATTATAACAATGGACATCGATTATCTAATATATCCAACTATAGACAGGAGCCAAAATATACACAATATATACATTCTTCAATTGGGTCTCAGCGATGACATAATCTTGGATTGCCTGCCGTAGAAAACTTAAGCCTTTTACCCACACGGTATCTTGAACTAAAAGAGATTTTGCTTAAGCCTTCATGCAATGAAATGATTATTAAGAAACTGAAAAAAAAATTAAATCAAAAAATAACTTTTTCTTTAAGTTAACAATCTTGTCAATTTGAAGTTTTTTTTTAGGAAAAAATGCAGAAGACACTTTTTTCATTTTAAGTGCAAAATGGGACGCTTCAGATTTTTGACTGCATATTTTTTTTTTCATTCGAGGTTCCATTCTTAGTAATGTTAAAGGATAATCCATTTTGGCTACGTTGAAACTTAAAATATCATACTTAGATAATAATTCTTTACCGCTTCCCTGAAATCTTTTTTGGCTGGTTTTGATGCAATTCTTTTTTTTTTTTCAAATTTTGGACCAAAAAAGTCATTATTTATTAAGAATAAAATAGTTACCCTAAATATTGCACGTTTTGCATCTCCTATACAACTGTTCAGGTAAATGACTCATCGCCGTTTAAGGAGTTTAAGCTGAGTTTAAGTTGAACAGTATTTCGCGTAAACGACTAATTTCCACAAAATGTGAAATATTTTTTTAGATTTCCATTGTTCCATCTTGCTGGACAGTCAAATCATAAATTTTTTCATTCATTTTTCGATTTAACTGATTCTGGCAAAAAATCTATTGTTTCACATGCGTTTTGGCATGTTGGGAAATCGTGTTAGAAACAGAAGCCATTTAATTCGTTTTACCATACCGCAATTGATTATATTCATTGCTTCATTACCGTCCTTGAAATAATAGGGATCGATGATGCGATCTGCACAAATACCTCACCAAACCGTCAGTTTTTAATTAAAACGGATCTTCTTCTTTAATTAATTGTGGGTGTTTTGTGGCAAAGAGCATTTAATTTTGATTAAATTTCGAGAAATGTGCCTAACTGACATGATGATTTTTTTTCCAAAAGTCGAGTTTCTTCTCAGTTCCTTCTTCTTAGTTCATTCTTCTTAGTTTCTTCTTCTCAATTTCTTCTTCGGCAAAATTGTGTGCCATTTGGATTTTGTACGGAAACATCTACAAATCGAAACGAATTATTCGATGAACGACGATAACCCGGTATTCGCGGCTGATCCTTAAAAGTGACTCGTACGACTTCAGTATATTGATCGGAACGTCGCGTTCGTTGTCTGGCTATATAGCTGGCATTACTTAGATTACCAGAAGCTACAAATTTTGCATATAATCGTCCGGAGCACTTTTAACTTTATTTTTTTTTTTGCACGAAACGCAAAGAGAAGATATTTTGAATGTAAAGCTGAACAATTTTAGCGCGTTCTTTTGGTGTGAACTGTTCCATGGTATAAATTGTATAGGAATGATGCTTCCAAAGTGGTATGACATTAATCTATCTGTAACTCCTGCCAAATGTATAGAGTTGCACGTTGATTACACTTTTAATGGTTTGTTCAACTTTATAAAATCTTCTGCAGGATACTCCCGGTTAAGTACACGAATAACTGAATCTACAGCAAATTGAGGGCGAATATCATAAAAACTTTTCCATTGTATAAATTGTCTCGGAATGACGCTTGCAAACCGATACAATATTGGTCTATCTGTAACTTTTTTCAAGAGTAATAGAGTTTGCTGCTACAATAAGACGATCGACCCTTTGTACTATACTACATCTCAAGTAATTTGCAGGGTCTACAAAAAATATATAAGACAACCGGCTTAACCTAACCTTAACCTACATAATTTCATATAAGAAACTTCCAAAATATAGCTCATAAACAAGATATCTCATTTTCTTTGGAGATTTTCTGAACTAGTTGAGCTGCAGCATTTTAAGCTGCTAAAGCAGAAAGAAAATTACAAAAACCCACCCAAGTCCCAGCAGTTCCGTTCACTTTAAAGTCGCTTTGTTGGCCATGTTTTCAATTACGATAATCACAAATTGCATCTCTGATATCACTTATGTGTGCATTGAACTCCGCAAGCAATCTCAAGTGTATTCATTGAAGTTTGTTTTTGTATTTCTGTGCACTTTTCTTGGCTTCTGTGTGTGTGCGTGGTACTTGATTGACGCTTTAAAATAAATTGCATTGATTGCATGAAAGTTAATAATATTAATGTGGTCATTGAATCTGCCACTGGCAGGCAAATTATGAGCTCTTTGCTCATTGCAGGCCGCTGGTCAACATGTTGTATACGTAATATACGTACAAGTGCGTACATATTTCGCTAAAATGTCACATAATTCAAGTGTGGGTGTGTACACACTGAACAATATGGCAATCGATAAGCTACACGCACACATTACTCTCTCTCTCCCTCTCACTCTCTGTATGTTATGAAGCAACTTTACATACATTTTACTTACACATTTTATATTGTAATAATGAAAAACGCAAACATAAACACGCGGCCACAAAATGGCTGCCATTTCGCGCAGTCACACAGAGGTACGATTTCAGGGGAGAAAAAGGACACATCAAATTTTATCAGCCACTTGTGAAAATTTTAAGCAATTTTTGTTGATTTGACTTGAAACTTTGGGGACAGCAAACAAAAAAAAAGTCGTCATAATAATGCAAAAAGATATTATGTTTGTTAGGGGGACTGACTGCATACTGTATAAGTGTGTGTTTTTACTGTCCTTAAATTGATACTTATGCTGGGTTTACATTGAGTTTTAAAATTTCGCAAATATATATGAAAAAATTAAGGGAAAAAATTTTTTTTTCATGAGTTCATGTGTATATTTTGTACATTACGTACATTATATAATAATATAATATATTACAATTAGGATCTTGGTGGTTACTTATGTGGAATTTTGTAGGAATTTGGATTTGTGGATTCTTGTTCTACCGTCTAGGGAATCAATTGAGTTCTACACCTCGTATAAAAATTTCAAATATCTATATTCAGCTTAGGTTAAATTAATGTAGTTACGAGTCTGATACTTGTGAGGAATTTTTTAGGATATTGGAATTGTGGATTATATTATTACCGTCTACTTCTTGACTATGCTATCAACGATCCAAGAGCGGAACACGAAGATATATCTATTAGCATAGTGATTGTGCAACTTGCTTACATTTAATTTCTGCCTCTTCACTTTTCAGTTTTCTCAAGTATTATGGAAAAAGTACAGCAGGATACGTACTATCATACTGTATTTAAATTACAGAGATGGGATTCGCAGGCATTGCTCTGGGTGCTGCCATGGCCGGACTGCGTTCCGTTTGTCAGTTAATGGGCTTCAACTCATTGATGCGGGCCATTGATCACGTAAGTTGCATCCATCAGCGCAAGTAACCAAAATTTTTGCATAAATTGCAATTTTTTTAAATGTTATTTTTAAGCTAAGACTGTCTTGATTGTACTTAGCTCATTTTTTATGTAAAATAAAACAATTCTTATTTATATTATATAATTATTTCAATATTTGTTTGAAAAGCTTGTATTTTTATGAAGTCCAAAGTTTTAATTGAAAATAATATGAAACCTTTTTTAAGTCGTATCATTTTTATATAACTTCATATGATAACGATACTCCTACGATTTTGACAAAATGGAAAAATATAAAACAAAACAGGTTCCGGATGTAGATTTTATATTAAGTAAAGAAACAAATTTGCGAATTTTAGCTGTTGTGACACTTTGCTTGCTTTTAGCAAGTTTTTGACGATTCCGAACGGACTCTTAATTAATGGAGACTTACTCACACTATCAGCGTTTTCTTGCTAGATATGTTAGTGCTAGGCAAATATAGCTAAACTGTGGGTATTCGAACTTTTAATCTACAAGTTAAGAGGCGAGTACGCTTAAACTAGCGCTATTGACGTCTACTATGTCTAGCATTTTATAAAAAAAAACGATTTACTGAACTTCGAAATCGTTAAAAATAGAATTTCGAGCTGGGATTGTTATTACTTGATTATTAAATCGCGCTTTTTTATTAAATTTACTTATTTAAGATTAAAATACATTTTTTCTTTTCTTTTTTGGCAACAGATCAATTAGCGGCAATCGTGCATATTTCAGAAAACTGATCGTAAGAAAGTGGCAGCAATGAGCCAGAGACGCAGCCTATAGTACGAGAGTCTCCAGTAGTACAAAACATGATTCTTTATAAGGAAAAAAAGCGCTGTAAATGGAACTGTTCTTCAGCAGCTCTCGAACGAAATCCAGAAAAGATTCTTTCAATGCCACGTCAACTAGTACGATTGTCGCTTTTGACATCTAAGTTCAATTGTTATTCAAAGCCTTAGATAGTAAATAAGTTATATACTTTAATTGAACGTCAAAAAAATCATAATTAACTATTTTAAAAAGTGCCTTTCCCTTAATTTTTATAAATCGCCCATTTCTTGTATGTGGTCGTCAAAAATAGTCCTAAGATTTTCATTAAATTGCTGCCGGTTGCCTTGAACTGTATCCTGCGATTTCTTCACTTAAGGCTCTGTTCTTAAAAAAAATAAGTACACAAAATAATCTTAAGCATGATCTGGAAAGTTAAGCTTTATATCGAAAAATATATTCAGTATTAAAATCTTGATGTTTGATGTACGGGAAAGCAAGTTGCAACTTATGTTGCCAAGTTTTTCGGTTTTGAAAATTGAAAGCGATAGGGGCTGCTAATTCGAATGGCTAAAATATTGTATTCAAAATTTTCGTATATTGCGCAGTCAATTTGCGAAAAAGAAAAAAGTATTTTTGAGCAATGAACGCTATTTGATAGAATATTTCAAGAGTAGTATAAAAACATATTTTGCCTCAATATTTATGGAAAAATGCTAAGTTTTTAAAAAGTTGCGCTTGAAAATGATACAGATATCGAGAATGCGATGCACAAAATGAAACTAAGCCATATAAAGGGGTTAAACTAACAAAAAATGCATCGGTAGGAAAAGATATAGGATGCACTTATACTTACTGTAAATCATTCGACATTAATCTACAAAGCATTCAAGATCATTGTCTTTATTTTGCGTAAAAAATTTCTGCTGTTTTTTTTTTTTTTTTTCAAAAAATGTAATGTAGTTTACACATTTTTGATTCGATTTTGAAAATTAAAAGCGTTTGGGAGTTCTATTTCCTATGACTATAAGTTTGCTTTTAGATTTTACGAATATGTAACATGTCGTTTATTATGTAAAATTTTTGGCCAGGGATTTGTTGTATCACAAAAATTTTCGAAAAATTAAGGAAAATTTTAGTCATGGAATTATGAACCGCATACCTTAGGAAATGTCAAGAGAAGTATAGGAAACCAAACCTTTTTCATTTTAGCTTAATATTTATGATAATAAGTTGTGTATCAGTACTTAATTTCTTTTGTTTGGGATTGTTAATATAATATAACGATTAGGCTTCACTATTCCATTAATAGTTTGGAAGCAGAAGAATCAGTATTTAATCATTTTTTTGTGGTTATTAAAGTAACATTTAGGCCACAATATCACAGTAAGGGTAAGTGCAAACATATCATAACTCTTTTTGCCAAAGTAAAGAATATACGCTCTGTGTCTCATTGCCAAATGTTTGTTTTGGCTTGGTCGTGGCTGCTCTGTCTGTGTGCATGGAGTATTATTATTGCCAGTTCAGGCAATCAGGCAGTCATCAAGGCGGTCATCCAGCAGGCAGCACTTCCAACCATATTCCATATATCCAGCCAAGCGTTTAGCATATGTTTACTTTGGCGTGTTCCACTGACTTTGTTGCCCTTTGTTGTTGTTGTTGTCGCTGTTGTTGCTGTTGCGTGTTGATTAGCCCGCACATTTTAGCCTTTGTTTGTTAACATTAAAATGGTCAAAAGCTGCTGGCCAGCAAGTCAAATCAAAAGCTCATTACTTCACGAATGCCGTGCACTGCCACATACTCCCACCCGCAGTACTCCCACGTAATTAGTTTATTTAATTTTTATATAAATTTTTTTTCCGCAACGCTCATTTCGAGTTTGATATTCCAAAATAATGTGATTCTAACAGCCATGTTCCTACATGTGTAATCACGCTTTCGTTCCAGCCGGTTTGTTGGCACATTTGCTTTGGCCAAAAAATTCCGCCATTTGTTTTTGTTTGCCCTTTTCGGCTGGCCATGTGCGCATTTGCGTTTTAATTGCCTTTTTAGTGGCACTTCCACTGCCATTTCCACACAATTTGCCACGGTTCGTGCAACAACTCGAATGAGTCGTCATCGGTCTGTGCCTATGCACACTGCCTCTGCCTCAGCCGGCTAGCTCCTTCAATTCCGGAGTCGAATTGTGGCTAGGCACTGTGCATAGTCTGCGCGGTTATACAGTTAATTATACTAATTAGCCGTTGCCACAAAACGCTCATCCAAAGCCAAAAGAGGCGCAATGCATTTGCACATTTGTTAGCCAACAGTCGTGCTCCATTTATTGGTGGCCACTGAATGTACGGATTTGTTGGGCCAACCAACAATTCAAACCAGACTAAACCGCACATTAAATTTTGGTAAGTTTGACACTTTGCCAAGTAAACTACATTAGAAATTTATATGCAAATGAGCGGCGGCAATCAAATATATATCTACAAATTATATAATATAGTCACGCTCTCTGAATTTAACTAAAATTTCTATATATATATATATAGATATATATGTTCTATGTTGCATAAGATTTTGTTACAAAATTAAATGAAGCTTTAACATTTTAATAAATTATGTGGAATTGTAAAGCTTTGACAGCTGGCTGGAATACCATGTAAGCATGCTGTCAATCATGTCAAGCGTGGGCAAAACAGTATTCCATATGGTATGGCGCACCTTACCAGCTCGGCAGCTCGCCAGCTACTCGTATATGAAATTGGCCACACTAATAGCAATCATTTTGTATAATAATGCTGTCAATCAAAGGCAATATTTATTGAAAATTTTCTCGAGAGCACTTTCTGTTGTGAGCTGTAAACGATGACAGTAATTGTTTCCAGATGTTTATAATATAAGCTAGAAATGGTCGTAATAAAAAAGGCGACCAGCGCAGTAAGGATTTGCAATGGTCGAATTATAGAGAGTAAGCAACAGCTCTATGGATTTATAGAGAGAATAGAAAATAGATGAATTTTATTATCGGTAATAGAATTAAGCTGAGAGATATTTCTATTAAAAGCTGTTCGAAGGTAACAGCGAGCTGCAGTTTATAGCCGAATACGAACGTCGGTGCCTTTAATGACAAGAGTTATCACTAGGTAGGTCTAGGCAAATGCTACAGTGGTGGTGAGTGGAATCGAACAGTGTATTGAGTGCTACGAAGCTGACACCCATGTCAAGATCATTTTATTTTCAAATTATTTTCAGCTTAATTTATGACATGTGAATTTAATTATTAGTGAATAATTTTTAAAAATGGTTAGTAATTTGATCATTGCTTAGAAGAGAATCAATAGTTTAGTTGAACCAGATCACAAATCTTGAGCTCTACAACACTTGAAAATTACTCTTTGCAAATAACATATCATATTCGTGATTCTATAACTCTGAAGCATTGGCGTTCAGGATTCCCTAAGTTGGCCATCTTTTAAGTATTTATTAATAGAAATTTGTTCTTTGTATCTTTAAACCACAAAATGTTCTACGCTTCAGTGACACAATGACTACAAAAAGTTTTTGAGCGGATTTTCGACGACTCCTTCATCTACAAAAGTTTACGGGTTTCAAAAAACGAAATCTATACAGCTCTTTTTATATAATACACCAAGAAGTCTAAGTATGCAAATTAATAAAAAATCTTGTGAGCTTAACATGGAAATGTTGTTCGAAAGCTAAGAAATTCACTCTGAAGTAATTTGACGTATACAATCTGAGGCCGCTGTCGGAACTGGTAAGTTCTTCAGAATTTTGGATTATTTTAGCTATTCACTCTACTTTTGGTTGTAGGAACGGAATTAAAATCAGTCCGATTTTAAGTTAATAAATAAATGTATAATCCACTTGAATACGATTATTGCTCGAAAGGTGAAGCTTGAAAATATCTCTATCAATAGAAGAACCTACAGTTTATAGCCGAATTTGAATGGAATTGCCCTTAATTTATAGAGATTTTTCTAGGTAAATAGCGTCTATTTATTTGCTAGCTTTGCCAGTGCTAGACAAATAAATTAGTGCTGCCGAGTGGAATTGAACCATGAACCGTCTGGCGAGATGGCCATTACTTTGCTGCCGAGGCCTACGTTTTTTAAGGAAACTGTTTTGTTTGAGACATTTCTACACTCTTAGCTACTGGACAATAATATCTAGCGCAGTCTCGCAGCGATTTGGCACTTAAGAAATTCTTATAAATTCACATTCCTTTCACAGCTTTTTTGTCTCACTTTTTTCTCTTAAAATGTAATATATGAAAAGGAGTCGGGACTTTAAGATCTCATCTTATTCTGACACAATTCGATAAATATAAACATTCCATTTTTTATTAGTAAACGCATCCTCAGATGTATCAAATGGGCCAATTGAACTCCACTTCTCCATAGAAAGCAACCTCATAAATGCATCTCAGTTTGCAATGAACTGACAATGTACACGAGTGTCAGCAAAACTTTTTGTAAAATAATTATTTGAAGTTCGTTCTCAAGAACGTTATGACAGATATTGTAAAATTATAAAATGTTAAGTTCTTTCTCAAGAATAGTTTTGTTTAGTGGGAGATACAACACAATTAGATGGCCCTTCTGACATGATTGATTAACATAAAATTTATGAGGCGAACAGTTTCCGAATTTAAGGTTCCCAATATTTACAACAATCAGCCGTGCTTCGGAAAATGAAAATGAAATCCATCAATAAGATTGTTTTCGTTTTTGAGTGTCACCTTTTTATCCCATACAGCAAAAGTTCAAATGGTGTATTTGGTTTCAAAAATGAACTCGCATTACGTATTCTAAACAATTTGCCAGAAAACGACGGCTTACACCTAAATTTTTTATATAATGGCAATCAATCTTACTGCTTTCCGACACCTTCCCACCAAATGTTCATATCAAACCTTAATTGAAACCACTAAGAATATTTAAAAATAAAAATCTACAAAGACCTTAAAATGTTCTGTAGTACCCCAAATATTCAGACACTTCTTGCCACTTACTCAAGTCAACTCTGCCCCATTACGGAAAAAAAAATTCAATGCCAAAATAAGTTCTTCAAAAAAATTCTACAAAAAAAAAAAATCAATGTTTATTCCTTTTCCCCATCTCTCGACACTTGCTACCCCTTTGCGTGCCATTAAACTAGTACTCTTTTTATGGTACTTACTGGCAACAAAACGCTGCCACAAGCTACATGCAAGTTGCCACTGCTTGGCCTTGAACACTTTGCAGCTCACTTTAGTGCCACAATTTGTAGCAAGCTCCTCGAAGTGCAAAACTTAGCTAAAAGTATGCTCTTAGTTGGCTGTCAGTTCCAGGAAGGGCAGCGGCACAAGAGCTGCTGCACTCACAGACAGGTAGCTACTGTGCCAACAACAAAACTAAGCTGTTCATTTACCCATTGATTCAAGGGTATGGACTTGATAAGTCTCTAAGGAAGACCCCCGCCAACGGGGGCAGGCGTTTGAAATTTGCGTTGATAAGGTTTACGCTCTTGTGCGTGCCTCTTGACGTTTCGTGACATTAATAAGAAACAGAAGTGAATTTAATTGTCGCCTCCGAATGCGAAACTGAAACCAAAAAACCGGAAGTGACAAACGTTTATGGGCCAAGCTGCCGACTTTAAGCAACAATGGCAACAACAAAACACAAACCGGGCCTACCACACTCGAGTGCAACAAAAACAACAAAAGCTGGAACTTTAGCTGAACTGAGTGGCTACGGTCACGAGGGAACTCCTGAATGGCTTTAACGTCAAGCACTTCATTGCGCTTTGAGGGGCGGCAGGTACAGACCAAAAGTTACTTTTCTTTTTTGTATTGTTTTTTTTTTTTGGTACATTTTAGATGGCATTTTTTATACTCTGTAAAATGTGGTCAAAAAGTGTGGTGTCAAAAGGGAATTTGATAGAAAAGGTGAGCCATATAATGTTACGTTAAGGTTGACTTATGACGAATTCCAGTATAATAAGAGTTTGCTAGGGTAAGTAAAGTGGAAATAAGTGTATAATGTTTTGTCATATTACTTGAAATTTAAGTTACTGTCTTGAATTCTGGCTCCAAAATTATAGAAGTCTTTTAGTAGAGACGAAATATTTAATCACTTTCCGTATGCAAGAGAACATTAATTTTAATGTCAGGTCTAAAAATTATTGCTTCTTGCTATGGTATTTGGTTTTGAGTGCATTAATTAAGAGTTGGTCTTATGAAATATAAAATCAAGCTTTTCGACATATCTTAACTTGTTTAGAGCAATGCGCTCGATATCTTATTCCGGTAGCATTGGTAATTCTAAAACGTTTGAATGCAGCACAAAATCGACAGCATTTGTTAAAATTGGAGATTCAGCCACTCAGTTAATTGCGTTTTGCTGGGATTAGGATAAGATGATTTGTAGAAATTGAAGTAGCAAAAAATGGTATACAAAATCTTCCAAAATAGTTTTCTCAATAATTTTATTCTTCTCTTCCAATTCCTCAGTCCTTTCTCAGAGTCGCATATGCTTCATAAGAGTTGTGGGTATGCGCTCTCTGAACGTTCTTCGAAAGGCACTTTGATCCTAAATCGTGTTATCGCTGAGAGCCGGTAATCACATCCACTGATGTTTGAAAGATCTTTAACATGCTACATATGATAGATAAGCTGCCTGCTTCTGATTAGTTGTCTCCTAAGTTGAATTACGCAAGGCGCATTATACGAGCAAAATGTTAAAAAGCAGAAGAACTTCCTAGAATGAAAAAGTTACCATTTGTTTCTTGGCAAAATTGATGTATCCTATTGAAAAAAAATGTAACAAAAAAAAAAAAAATAGAATAGAATAGCTATGATAAATTGTATTGTATAGGGTGAAGATGTAATATTTATGATTTTGTTATGAGCATATGAAAAAATTGTTGTACAAAGTTTTTTCTTATGAATTAGTGTTTGAAACTTTGAGACTGAACTTAACATTTTATACTAATATGTGGAAATGTAACAATACTGAACGTAGTCACCTAACTCAAATTCTTTGTCAGTAGTAAATCTATAGCATCTTATTATAAACTAAATGGCTGGATCAAAAATTAATACATTTATTTTTCCAAACACATGAGAAAGACTTTTACAAAAGAGAAATTATTTTCAAAAGTTATTAATCCGATTGATCCCTTTAGTTTATAACCTAAGTTTTGCACGTCTTTAGAGTAAAATAACATCAGTGGAATGAAAATCATGTAGCTTCTACGAATTTGGATGATATTTTCAAAAATCCTTAAAAAAGCTGTTGCTATTGCCTTGTTAAATTTATAGAACGCAAATAGCATAAAAATTTTGAGGAAAAATAATTTTGAAAAGAAAAAATCATTTCTATAATATAGTATATTTTACATAATAAAATATTTTGTTGCCAAAAATCTTAAAAACTACATAAGATTTGAACGTTTGGTTTTTAATGTTGCCTTTGCATCATAATGTTTCATGTCCGGGGTGAACTATTTTACTTTATTTAAAGCGCTGAAAATTAATTTTACAGAATTTTATTTATCATTACTAAGGAGTCAGAAAAACCCTCCAATTAAATATATTTTCGTTCTCCCTGTTTGGGGGTATAATTTCGGCTATATTGTTAGTAAATTTAATGCACATGAAATATTTTAAAAACGCTTTTAAAAATGTTTAAGTGAGCTGTGTGCTCTCTTGAAATTGAACTACCAAACGCAGCTGATATATTTTCCCACTAAATCTTTAAGTAAAACACATTTACTACCGAATATTATTTCTGAGAGCACAAAGACTTTTACTTATTAAAGTTGACACATTTAATCAACTTTGCTCTGTTTTTACAAAAAAATAAATAAATTGAAAATATCCTGGTATTGAATTAAAAGTAAAAGCTTTAAATTTACAGGTGAATAATTGTGGCAAATTTTATAAACGTTATTAAAAGCTTTGTAAATTAATTAAATTAATTATTACTGATACTGCACAAAAACGTAAGTAGCAACATAAAGATTTTAACGTTAACGATTTGTTAGATTCCAAATGTTTCCACTCAGTACTACGAATATGGGCTTGAGCTGAATTCGTGCTGTGTTCGCAGCTTATTGATGTTGTCGTTCTGCGATTAACTATTGGAATTTGTATATAGAAAAAAACATTTCCGTATATAATTTAAGAAATATTGCTAATACAGTCTGTTTTTTGCAATCTTTACAGGTGGCTAAAGCCCAATTCCTGCTGACACTGACAATGCATAATTTTCAAGACCATTTTGCGTGTTTCACCATCCTAGTTCGAGAATTTGGATGCCTCTGGATAAATTTTGAGTGTTGAATTTTCAGCAGCTGTAGTTACTGTATTTATCGATCCACCAGTTCATCTGGTTAATCTTCTCAATTGTGATGGTCATAGTCTTGTTGTCTTGTAGCACTTTAAGTAATTCCCTTCACTTTGATCTCAGCAACTAGTTCACCTTCAATCATAGACACCTGACCTTTTAAAACAATTTCAACTGGCTTCTTACCAATATAGTCTACAATAGCGCGCAAGTTTAAAGCAAATGTTACATTGAAGCGAACTTTAAGCTGAATTTGCTGCAAAATCTGCCAATAAGTTTACTATATTTCCCCCAACTTCAGTGCTGAAGTTTGCTAAAAATTTAACTATTTCCCTCCTTTAATTTTGTACTATTTACAATAATATTGAAGACGGATCCTTGCAAAATTTTGGCTGACGAAGAAAATAATTGAAAATAATGCAAATAATTAAGTATACGCATAGGTGGCCCTGGCTTGAAAAATCATAATACAGAATAATTAGTATCAAGATATAAACGGAAAGCATTTTGTCATATATTTATAAATTTAATTAAGTATACGCATAGGTGGCTCTAACTTGAGTGAAAAAATCAAAATATTGACCAATTGCATCCAAATAAAAAGGGCAAGCATGTCTTGTTGCATAAATCTATAAATTTATTTGTAATAAAAGCCATTTATTGACTTCAGTGTATCCTTTTATCGGCATTTGCGTATTTACTTTAACGCAAAAGCATTCTCAATTCTTTTTTTCTGTTTTTAGTTCTGTGGCAATGTCCATGATGCTTTTACCTACCACAAAGTTGCCGCACGAACCAAAAAACTTGTGCAATTTTTCAACGACGAGCAAAATGCTTCTTATTTTTTCCCTCCTCCTTTAGCATTCTTTGTCATACAACATGCACACTACTTACAACAAATAGAGGGAACCGCAAAACTTTTACCCACACAACACAAAGTAGTACAAGGCGAGCAAAAGTTTCTTTGTGGTAGTTACAGTCGAGCAATTTTTATTTTCAATTTAAAGTTTATAATGCGCTTTCATAATTTATGCGCTCGTGTTGAAATAATAAATACAAAGTAGCGTAAATGTTTATTTATTTCACTTAAATGTGGCATGGCCGAGCATAGTTGGTTGACAAATCGAATTTGACTTACCTTGAAGAGTATTTCCGGTTGTACATTGTGTCGGCATTTGAAGGTGGCACTAGAGCCGCGCTCCACATATCTGGGCACCACCAGCTGCACATCTATATCAGATTGTCCAACTGCAAGATAGAGTGAGGTGAGTGTACACATGAGTGAGTAATCAACGGAAATGAACATTTAACAATGGTGAATGGTGGTGGGCTGTGGCCAAAGCCATTACAATAAAAATGCTTCCCAATTGCAGGTTAATTGAAAAACCATTAAAGCTTTTCCAGACATCGAGTGAGTGGATGATACGTATATACAGCTGGCCAAATATACATGCAATTTGTGGCGAGTAAGTGGGTGGGCAGCTGGTGCGGAAGTACGTTCAAGCTGCTCAAGTACCTGGCCAGGGTTTTACGACATTTTGACCACGCACGCCTCTGCAAGTTCGAACTGTCAGTTTCGTTTTACAGTTTGCCCGACTGACCTCGGTTCGGGACACTTTGGCTGCATGGCAATAAATCTTAATTTGCTTGGCAAAGTGAACATGAACAATTTCTCTGTATGTGCGACATGTGCAGGTGTGTGTGTCTGTGTGTGTGTGTGTGTGTGGTAGCTCCCCTGTGTATATGTATGCCACTTGGGTGTCAAATATTTGCGCCTGGCATGTGGCATGCTGCCTCTGCTGCTTGCACGCCTCCACTTGCCCGCATATTGTCTAAGTTGGTTTTTACGAAAATTTTCTGCACCTGCTATGTTTACCTGTACGCATGATTACACCAGAGAATTCGTTTATAAAATTGAAATTTTTCCAAGTTTATTTCATTGCCACTGACATTGTCGTCACTGCTACATACGTTGCGTATACGTAATATCTGCAGTTGAAACTGTTGCTTGCATTCTTTAGATAATTGTCTTTATTACGATTTTGGACCAAGTTATGTTGCCAAGTTGTAGGGGCAAAACATTTCAATTTACCTATAATTGCCTCTCAGTTTTACAGCTTCTGCAATAATAATACAAATTCATTAAGATTTATGATCGAACTCTTTGGCATTTGTTCGAACTAAAAATAAACTGAAGCGACCTTCGAGATTTTATTGAACATTTTGGGCACTTTGAGTGGCCGTTAAGGCCATTTAATCAAGGCCCAAGCTCAACGCTAACTGACAGGTGTAGCCAAGAGAAAATGTAAAATTGATTTGCTTTATTTCATTTTAACGTTGTTGGCATTGCAAAACGAAGGCCAACTGGTCATCTTTGGATAATAAATGGGTTAAGTGTTAGGTGTTTTCGTTGTCTTAGCATGGCATAGTTTTTGCAGCAGCTGTAGATTGTGTGTTCGAAGCTTTAATTTCAAAAAGTAATGAAACTAGCATAAAATAAGCTTTACATTTAGAAGAGAAATACACTTTTGAGCTAGGAAGTTGCGACAAATTTTCTACAGATATTATATTTATTTAACTGCTTTTATTTGAGTCGACAATATTGACTGGACTTTCAAAAAAGCAATTGATGTGAATTGCCGCATTTGAAGTGTTGCTATTTCGCATAAGTTAAATTTTTTTGTTCTGTGTAATGTTTAGAATAGATATATAGCCAATCAAAAAAATGGTACTTTTGAATGATTCAGGATTTGTGATACAAAAACATGGTTGCTATATAGTATATTAAAGATACAAAGCAAAAGGTTAAGGACAATTCTCAAAAATAAAAAACAAAAAGTTTACTACAATTAAACGATAGAACATAAGAGCGTTGACCTTTCTAAAAACAAATAGGAATTCATCAAGAGCATTTCCATAAAGTCTTATTCGTTTTGAATTAATTGAGATTGATTGTGATTACAAAAGCAATTAAGACGTATTGTCCTAATAAAGTCAAATTGAATAATTTTGCCTCCATATTTTTGAAAATAACCTGGGGTTTTTTTGGTTAGTACTTGTCAAATACAAATGATGCATTAAGTTTTAATATAAAATTTGATATATTTCGCTAAAAGTGATAATCTGTGTTTATAGTGAGTCAAAGCAATATCAGCAATCGATGCCCACATAATCATTTGTGCGAGTGCACTCCTGACAAGCGATTTTATGCTGAAAGTCTTATCATAATTCATTAGTTTATGCAGCTATCAAGTTATTGTTAAAAAAGCTGAATTATTAATTTAAGTAAACTCCATTTTTATCCAAATTAATATATTATTAACTTGTTCTTCTTTATAACACAAATGTATTTTTTTAGAACTTAGCCGATCTACTATCATTTTCCAACTTTGACTATCCTTAGCTAAATATCTTACTTCTTTTTTCGACTTCTTGGTTTCGTTCATAAGAGTACGTCTCCACGTAGTCCTATGGCACCTTTGCGTTTAGTACCAATGGGGTTCCAGGTAAGTGAGCAGTGTGATATATTTTCCTGGTCTCTGCGGAGCCTGTGTCCTAGCCAACTGTATTTTCGTCTATTATGTCACTTAGTAAACCTTTTTGTTCAGTTAACTCCAATAATCGCACATTAGAGGTTCATCTAGACCAGAATATACCGATTATGCGCCTAAGGCATCGGTTTGCGAAGAAGCATTGTTTGATGTTTGATAGCATTCTTCATATGACCTGCCCTATGGCAGGTATCGCTACCAAACAGTAGTTTGGTTCTGTACATCACGCACGGTACCGACATTCCAAGTCAGCATACTACCTTGGTATTCAAACTCGTCTCATAACTCTATGTTGAGATTTTAAACAGGTAAATACCTTAAAATAATTATGCAATTCAATATTTGTTGAACCTTATCATCGTCAATAATTCGTAAACCCATCAATGTTTCAGTCAGAACTTTTAGCATTTTTCTCTTAAGTATTTATATTTTTTTTAATATTTTTTAATATAACTTGGGGAATATCTTTTTTTATTTATCATATTGTTAAAACATAACTTTTTGAAAAACACCTAACTTAATGTAGGAATTATCGAATCAACTGTTTAAGTTAAATGCAAGTTATAAAAGTAACAAAATTTGCTCAAATATAAAAAAAAAATAGATGCTTAAAATATATTTTATAATGATTCGATAACTCTAAAATATGCTGGTTGTTTTGGAGAAGTTTTGGATTGCAATTCAAGAATGCAATTTCAAACTAATAGCAAACATTTTTTCTCGAATTTGTTTAGGAGTGTATGGAAAATCAAAGTATTTCTGTACCTGCTACTTATATTTAATTAAGCAATAATATTCAGTTAACTCTTACTCCGATTTATTGACTCCAAAGTACTCCTTAACAAAATTGCTTTTGCCATTACGTCTAACATATAATTTTCAACCTCTAGCATTTTGTAGATCCAATTATAACGTACATAGCACGATACTTTTTGCGTCTTATTAGCTAACTATGTTATAATAACTTTAACGATTTCCCATTTTGGTTAGAAAAAGTATAAACTTTTATTTTTCTGTTTTCATCTTTTAAATTGTATAACCATCCCTAGCTAGCTCCACATGTAAGACGTTGTAAATCTCTAAAAAATTCCCTTCCATTCTTTCTTCGAAAAAAAAACAACTTTAGCCTAGCTTAAAATCAATAGACTTGCCATTGATCAGCAATTTGCAGATAACAAACTTAAGCTTTTCCAATAAACTGTATTACGAATTTAACTTGATTCAAATCAGAGCTTTTTAAGCGGTCTTGATTTCTAATTAAATTTGTACATAGTTTTTAGAAAACCTAAATATTATCACAACTAAAACAAACAAGTCTTACTTAGTAAACTTAACAGCTTAGCAATATTGAATTTCCATAACTGAATCTAAACTTACCAAAACAATTGAGCTTATTAAAACCATTATTTACCACAACCAAAAACCAACTAAAAGCGGCTTCAACCAGATACTCAACTATTTCGCTTTGCCACAAAAAAATTCCATAAAACTCAAGTTATAATATTGACTTTGCCCCCAAGTAAACATAATTTGATATTTTATTGCCCCGAATAAAGTTGCAGCAACTGTCAACTAATTAGTCGAACGAAATCAATAACTTAATTTCCCAACAAAACATTTGCCTAATTTAGCTAATTTCCCAGCAAACCACTTCAGCTTAACACATGACATAAAAAAAAAGGAAAACTGTCAATTATAATTAAGACATAAAATAGAAAAACGGCAAATCAAGCAAATGCTCTTTCTCAAACCCCAACGCTTGTCTTAGGACTTTTTTAGACACTCTTTTTGAAGTAAAATTTCATTCTACTGTCACATTTTCACACCACGGCGCTGTCATCAGTCACGCAAAATGTCAACGCTTTGATGGCACTGGCTGCGGGCCAAGGTTTGTGCCGGGTTTTCTGGGACTGACTGACTCTGTAGAGAGCAGAGCTACAGCTATACATGGTAAAGAAAAACGTGTCTCCTCGCTGGAGCGCTGAAAATATGAAATAAAGCGCGTCGAGCGCGTGTGTTTGTGTGGCAGCCGAGCTGTGCTGTCAGACTGCTTTTGTTGGGTTGGCAACAAGTTGCAAGTTGGTTCCTGTTTACTGGCTGCCCTGCTACACTCAATAGCCCAACCAAAAACATGGCGGCAACTCGTTCAATATATTGCGCCTCCACGGGCTTGCTGGCTGGCGGCGGCGGCATGACGTGTTCGTGCCGCACGCTAACGAGCAAAAATTCACGAAAATTCAATCATTTTTGCTGCTACTGTTGGCCAAAACCAAAAACTCAGCAGCCGCAGCGTTGCCACATGGCAACCGCAATGGGGCACCCCCAAAAGCCTAGCTGGCTGGCTGGCTGGCTGGCTGACTTTTTGCGCCCACTGTTTGGTATAATCATGTCGAATTTTTTGGCATTAATGTCGCAACACTTAACGTCAATTTGCTCTTTATGAGCAAACGAAGCAGCTGCTAGCTAGCTCGCTGACTGCAAAAGTCGCCTGGCAGCTGGCCAAGTATGCCGCCAACAATATGGCCCAATATATGGGTAGAAGCCATAAAAAGAGATTGGCAAAAAATTGAACTATGCGCTGACAAGATGTTTGCAGCCGCAATTATGTAGCTGGTCGAGAAAAAATATTCATTACTGCACTCGACTCGAGTAAGGCAGACAGACGACTGAAAGCAGCAAAAAAAAATGAGCAAGAAAAACTTTGCGTGTGGCAGGCAGCAACAAAAAAAAGCATAAGTCTGCTGCTGCTGCTCCATTGTAGCACACACAGACACATACACACACACCCACGGTGCAGCACAGACTCAGCACACAGCCTTTTATGGCAATGTGGCATTGTGGCTTTTTTACAAGCGGAAATTGATGATTTTCCACGAGTTGAGCGACAATAAGCCGTGCAACATGTCAGCAAAACGCAAATAATCAATCAATCAACATTAATCAAGCCAAGCGTGGCTCTACATGCCCCCTGGCTCTACCATGTTGTGGTAATAACTGTTGCAGTCGCTGACTCCTTTGACTCAAAGCAACTCTTGTTGCATGCCACAGATACATAGAGTGGTTGTGTCTGAAATTGTTGCAACAACGACTGACTGACTGTATTAACCCTTCGTTGGCTTAAGTGCACTAATGTTTGCTCTAGCAGATTTGGTCCAGCTGTTCTACAGATCTTTGCAGATTAGTTTTATTTTGAGCGAACTGGTGGGGTAGTGTAGCCAGGCCTAAATACTCTGCTTATCATTTTAAAACTATAATTAAAAATTGTAATTATGATAAATTACTAAATAATTGTTTGATTTATGAATTATTAAATGAATAAAAGAATGTAACAAATGTTTTGTGGGCTTGGATGGCATAGTACTCGCCCTTTAAACGAAAGGTCGTTGATTCAATTCAATCCTGCAGTAATGGTGCAATTGTCTAGCACTGACATAATTAGCAAATAAATAGACGCTATTTACCCAGGAAAATCTCAGAATGAAGGACCCTGAAAAGTAGAACTCTTCAAGCTGCTATTAACAGAGATTTATCCATAGTCCACATTTAAAGTGATGACCATAATCAAGGGTAATATATTTGCTTAAATTTTTATTTTGAAAGCCTCAAATTGAAGAAAACTTAAAAATGATTCTACTATACACAAAAGTTGGCTCAAAGTGAAGCTCATATTTTGCTTCTTGAGTTAGATCTTGTTGAGTCCTGAATGATGCCTATTTTTTTAAACAAACTTATACTGCGACAATATGGGCCCGGCTTTCAATTAATGAGAATAAGGCTTCTGATTGCTTTCAACCTGGCCGCAGCCAGAGAGATCTCTGTCTCATATAATTTCAGCCTCCGCAGCTGGGTAGCTTTTTTGGCATTCGCTAAATAGTAAGCAAATGTGTGCAGCGAGTCGACCGGACGCCTCTTAATAGTAATTCCAAAATATACTAATTCCAAATTCTCGTGTAAGTCCACGTCAAAGGAGTCACGGCCACGCTCAGACGAAAAGACTTGGTGAGGGAGGACCTATATTCCCTTGGGGTACACAACTTGAGAA
This sequence comes from Chymomyza procnemis, assembly GCA_035046065.1. Classification (NCBI taxonomy): domain Eukaryota; kingdom Metazoa; phylum Arthropoda; class Insecta; order Diptera; family Drosophilidae; genus Chymomyza; species Chymomyza procnemis. The sequence continues at coordinate 40,375,276 of JAWNOJ010000026.1, forward strand.
GGCACGAACAGAGGTGGGAACTAGAGACGTCGGCTTTGACGCGACAACTGGTTCTGCTGGCTGCAAATGCTTAATATGCTGCAATCTTAATTAAAAACTAAAAGCAATGCGTATAATTTAAAACAAAAGCGTTCGACGAAAAATTGAAATAATAAAATTTTCACGACAAATCTAAAGTCATTTGGTGCCCCATCATTGGGATTTTCCTCTATTTGGACATTTTCATCATCGCAAAAAAAATAAGTCCTACTTTGGTTGTATAAAAACGACAAAGTTGGTAATATCGGAGTTTCTTTTAGTTCCAGCTCTTCGAATTTTATTGTCAAATAAATGTAATATCTCTCTTTTAACAAATTATCCAACAATTTCGTGTTTTTAACTGCAATAATCGTGTATATGGCATTTGGAAAGTGGTCAAAATTTGTTTAAAAATTTGACACTTTCGTTAAAAACAAGAAAACATTAAAAAATATATTTTTATCCTCTTTTGGCACCTAACCAAATTTAAAAAAAAAGTTCAAAAAAAAAACTTGAAAATGATGTAGCTATCTTTAGTTTTAGGGGAAGAACTGATAAAGGTCGGACAGCCTTTGAGAACGAACATGAGGTGCTTAGCATGACACAGACTGCATTTTGACATTTTGTTGTTAGAGTGCTTTTACATCAAAGTGGGCATACGTGTGAACATGGCTATACTTGGGACTATACTGCGCCAAAGCTGTTCACAAAGATCCTTTGCTTATTTAACTGAAATTATGCAATTGAATTCAGAGCAAAATATATTAAGAAAAATGGGAAACTTTTGCATTAGTTGCACAACTTCCGCAGACGCTGCGCCAAAGCGCTAGATGTACGACAGCCTTCTATCAAATAAAATAGTTTTAAAAAGGGAAACATTCTGTGATAAATACCGCCGAAGAATATGACTTTACAGATCTTAAAATTGAAGACGCCCTAGTCAAAATTATACAACGCTAAATATAAGCAAACGACTGCGTATCCTAATAGGAAACCCTTAAAAGTAAAGAAGTGTCTTATAGGAATAGTTATATATATATATATTGTAGTCTATAATCTTATAGAATAGTTTTAGCTATTAAATTATTATTTTTTAAACAAAATTAAGCTGCAAAAACTAATACCTATACAAAATATTTGTTGCTATGCCACTTAGGACATTTTACACCTTTAAATCATAAATACTCTACAACAGCAAACCTTCCAAATTAGAAGAAACCGAACGCATAACAGTTCCAAACTGCATAAGTTACACTTTATATTTTTCATTTTGGAATTCTAATTTGTAGAATTCTCTAGTCGGCTTTAAATATCTAATCGATAATAAACGCTCCAATACAAAAACCAAAATTTTTAGCTGCGCAAAAAAAAAATGATTGATTGATATTCACACAGACACGCAGACACTCTACAACAACTCAGACAAAACTCTCGGCTGTCTAGCTGCCACACTAATTAAAGTATTGGCATTGATGGTGCTTCAATTTTTTGTTCTGTTGCTGCTTGTTCTTGTTTTTGCCACAATTGTTTACACACGCTTGGTCTGCCACTAATTGCTGCAACATCAATAAATTACAGCAACAAATGGCAACAATAACATCAAGTTGCAAAGAAAAGCGGAAAGTAAAAAAAAGCAAAAGAGACGAAAAAAAAACATCATTTGCCGCTGAATTGTATTCATATTTTCAATTGATTACTAAATCAATATTTACGCTTTGGCAGCTGCTCGTCGTCGTCCTGCTCAACAAAGTCGACGTCCTCGTCGTTATCCACCTCCACATTGAGCTTGAGGGCAACAAACTAGTTGAATGTTAGCATACAACAACGAAGTTTATATACTCTAGAGTGCAATTAAGAACGAAACTTATTATTATAATACCCTGAGGATACAATTGTAGCGACACAACTCAATAGAGGTTTTGGAGCATTAAAGAGATGGTTTTTTCATAGTAATTGCTAAGGATAGTTTCTGGGATACTCTGCTTAAAGTTATTGGTATGGAAAGGAAAAACATTAAACAATATTAACTCCCGATGATTGACATCAAGGAGATAAAGCCTAACTCAAATCCATTATATTGGAAATTAAAATAAAAATTTCCTTAGTCGGTAAAAGCATAATAATACAATAAATTTCGATTTAAATTACTCTGAATTTTTTTGTCGCAAAAAAAAACAAGAAAATATTTCTAAAACCCTCAAATCATTTTAAAACTTTCTTTTATTCAAAATATATTCTTTTCTACTCTGAACCAGAAAACGAATATAATTCAAAATATTTTTCTCAAAATTGGATTTGCATGGCTTTTTTACTATTTCTGAATATTGTCGCAGAAACAATAATTTGGATAATTTTTTGGAGCAGACCTTGTTGTAAGGTGATTGTGGATATTTTTAATTAAACGCAAAAGTCAATTAAAATCTTACTTGAAGTAAGCCGGAAATTGAATAAAAATCGCCAATTCCAAAGTTTTTTGAAGTGTAGTGTGTATTCCTGTATCTGAAACATTCTTATAAACAGAAATTATGATTGGAATTTTGGAATCATTTGTTTCTTAGCTTTAATTAGAAAATTTATAATTAAACGCAAAGGTCAATAAAAATTTAAATTGAAATGAAATTCGACTATTTCGAAATGTATGATTTCCACTTCATGTATGAGAATAATAATTTTTTATACATTTTTGGGTGCATGTCTATACGAAATTGTTTAATTGGTATTTTGGATCATATAATTTTTGGCTTATTTCGTAAAATTTATAATTAAACTCGAAGATCACTAATGAGTTTCCTTAAAGTAGACAGGGAATCGAATAAAAATCAATAGAAATGACTTTTAGGAATAATTTAAAGTGTATTGATATAAATGTAAAAAATATATGATTGGGATTTTGGATCATTTAATTTAAGGCTAAATAATTAATAATAATTAATAATAATAATAATTAAACGCAATGGTCACACAATAAAAAATTTTCCCATCAGGCAGGAATACGAATAGGTTTTATATTAAATTTTTCTTGTTATTATTTATTATTTCTTAATTTGAAAAATTGTAACTTTTAAATTGTTTAATATTAAGGTCAGCCGGACTTAGTTCTACCCGCAAATTAATAATATAATAACTTCAATGTATTATTGTCCGTTTCAGGAAATTAATTTTGCAAATAATTCCTTTGGGCACCACAAACGTTTTTCTGCATGTGCCGTACTTTAAGATCTTTTAACTAAAATTTAATGCCTGCCTCTATTTAGGCAAAAAAAAAAATCGGTAATGACTAGGCTAACTGTCAGGTTTGCCTATATACTCGATTTTTGTATCAATAAATTCTAATTCTTATACATACTCGAAAAGATCTAGTGGTTTTACACTTGAGTTTTTCAATTTAATTTTAAAATTTTATATTTATATTTAATATTGTAACTATATGAGTTTCGCAACCCTAATACCCCTTATTCCGAATGGGGTAAGTTGCGAAAAGTAAATATTTCATTGAAATTCTAAAAAATTTGCCATTTCACAGATTCAATTTTTTCCCATTTGAAGCATATTTGTACCCTTCTTCAAGCGTTTCAAACTGCTTAAAGCATTTATAATTCCCATATTTTCTGTAGGGTATCAAAAAACTATTCTAGACAACTTGGAAAATAAAAATGGCGTCCACCAGTCCGTTGAGCTGTGTTGGCGCGCTGAACTGTAGGTTGGTTCGTCAATTCATACGTCCCATTGTCCAGCTGTCAGTTACTCATAGTGTATGTCAGGAGGCCGCCTGTTGCAGTGACAACGCAGAACACAATTATACTTCAAGTTTTTTTTTTTTTACCTACCCAAAGCCTGGTTTGAGTGGGAAACTGGCTGAGTGACCCAGCTGGTGTAGCCCCGGGCTACAAGCCTTGAGCATTACTCGCTGAGCTGTCTGTTGTTGGCTTGTCCAGCTGTCAGTCAGTCGGTGAGGCACGCACTCTGTTGCTTTTCAATATAATGTTGAATCATTATGGTTGATTGGCAGGCGAAACACAATATATTGTTCGGAGTTCATTAGACACACACACACACACACTTGCACACACAATCATACACACACACACACTCGCACATACTTATATACACATGGAACACTTTGGTAATACTTTGCAACCAATACTTTCAAAACTGATTTCTAGCTCATTATTGTTGTTTGTTTGCTCTCTGCTCGACTGCCAGAGAACTGTCCAAGGAACCAGTCAGTTTTCCTCTACTGTCATGACAAATAAATGGAGCACACTATACAGAAGATATATGTGTGTGTAGGAGGATACACGTGCACAACGACGCAGTCGCTTGGGGAATATGGTGGCCCATTTTTGGGTGTACATATTATGATTAGTACAATAAAAGTAAATTCTTGACAAGATGTTGCGAAAAGAAGGTTTGTCTGTTTATCGACAAGCGAATTTTATTGGTGATGATTCGAAACTGTTTACTTTATACTGTCATAGTTCAGTTGAATATTGTTATTTGGAGAAAAATAAAGTAAGCTACGCGGAATGAATACATTCTGTCAGAAACCAACTGCTAGCCAATCCATTCGCATATTTTGTGCAATTTTCCATCAATTTTAAATTTTTAGCATGACAAATGCCAATTTGAAAAGTGACTGATATTTGTTGAACACCTTAACATTCTAGAAATGTTTCACTTTTCGCTGGAAGAATGTTGACATATCTTAAACCCTTTTGCTGCTGATGCGGAACTACCATTTCGGTCAAATTTGTAGAAATGAAATTCAGTTATGTTAATATGGAAAAATTTTAGGCTTCGAAAAGCGCTCATAATAAGCGAAAATAATAAACGCAAAAAGTTTATATTTTCAATAGATTCTGATCTTGTGGCAGGCACCATGGAAACATTTTATTTAAAAAATAAAGAAGGAGCCATCAATATTGAATTAAGCGCCATCAATATTATTTTTTCTTACAGATAAAAGGAGGAACTTGCATTTACGGATATCTAGGAAAACAGACCTTATTTGCCCATACACTCATTTCGTATTCTCTCTGCGAAAATGCCCCTACACTTGTTTTGTAGCCCTTCCTCGAAAATTGCATGATCTCCATAAGCGGCGATGCGAATTGCCCTAATAGAAGCTGCAATTTGATACTGTTGAGCTATTTTCTTACCCTATGAATATCATTTAATATCCAAAACTACAGATTTATGGCGTTAATGCTGTGACTGGTAGTCATCCCGAAACACGAAGGCTGGTAATTCGATTGCCAGCAGGAACACTGGAGCAACTCCTGAGCACGGATATCGTTAATAAGAGGATGCCTTTTGACAATGAAAAACCAATCCTTGTAAAGACACCGCCATTTAAACTGTAAGCCCCAGAACCCTCTTCTCTTCCGATAACTAGCTTGTAGCGCCCAAGTGTTTATACGATCCTTCTCTACGTTTATTTCTGATGATAAACAATGAAAAATTTGCATTGTATGGCTTTCTTATTCTAAAGCTTTAAAAGCTTTTAATTTTAATTTTGAAACGACAATGGATGTGACACATATTTTATTTGTAAAGGAGTAATTATGATTATTGTGCAAGAAATTTTGTGAAATTTGAGCAAATATGAACATATTAATTCATTTTCACAATTTTGTAAGGTTTTAGATTTTTATTTATTTATTGACATGTTGCGCAGATCTGCTAAGGAGCTATCTACAGCTTACATTTTAAGTTCCTTTTAAGCCTTTTTAGTTTGTTCTTAAGTTTCTCCTGTTTCTTGAGTTCCTTTGCTGTCAGGGATTTTTACAATTTAAAGCCAAGGACTGCTGCATCCGAGGACAAAAATAATCGGAATGAAAAATGCTGGTTGGATTGTTTGAATGTCGAACCAGCATCAGCTAAATTCTCAATATGCTCATAATTTGCTAATTTAATAACCTTTTAAATGGACATAAGCATCAGTCTAGACAACCATCAACCAACATTGGTACCAAGTTATTATATCAAAAGGAAATACAAGTTTTCAAATGAATTGCTGTTATACCTGCTTAAGCTGTCGTAGCCTAGCAGTTGGCATACCCCATGATTTTAGTTATTAAAAAATAAATTTTAGTTATTAATAAACATTTTATGAATTTCCCCGTCAATTATTATTCAGTTTTATACCTTAAATATTTTATTAAAATATTCAAACATTCTGAATGTGTTACTTTGGATTATTCAGTCTTTGTAGCCCAGCGCCAGCAATAGTCTTTCTTTCTTTTAGCTTCATCCCTATAAACGCAACCTTATAAACCAACTTCAAACGCAAATGGTTTTTGAGATATTACAATCTCTTTATGTAGTTGAAGTGTTTGCTTCGATAAATCATTGAGGTTCTTGTGGTACCAGCAAAGCATGACATTCAATGATGTCAATAATTTTCAATGTTCGCTGCGTTCTCTATCATGCCATTTTCTAATTGATTTGTGGCCATGTGGCTTTTCAATTTATATTTATGCTTGATTAAGATTATGAACGACAAGCAACATGAAGGCTGACAGGAACACAGACCAAGCCAGAAGCAACAACGAAAACAACGAAGCACTGCCAGTGTTCTGAAAAATGCGCAATATAAAGCCAGAAACGCTCAAGTTGGCCACACAGCATAATATAATATACAGAAAACGTGTAGTGTTTTGCTTGCTCCCTGAACAGCAACCAATTGGGTGCAGGAGCAGCTCACACTATTGCTGATGGTGCTGCTGTGACAGGACTCACACATACGCATGAGCGCCCCGGGGACCCACAAGCAGTCACACTTCCGCCTATATAAACAAAATGAAAGCAAAGAAAAATGAAAATATTGAAGTAAAACTTTGGGGCAGCTTTACTTAAGCAAAGAAAGGATAAAGGCATAAGTCGTTATGCTGGCAAGGCGTACTCTATACAGTATATTAAGGCACTGACTGGCAAGGTCGGTGTTGTAGAGAAATAAGGCTGCAAATGTAAGCCTGGGTAAATACAAGGCAAGTTAAGGCAAGGCGCGACAGCCTAAAATGCTGTCCAGGCCCAACGTTTTGGGGCATAAAGTAATTTTATAGAACAAATCACTGGCATTAGCGGAAATAAATCCTGTTTATCCTTGCTTGTGTATGCGCGCGTGAAATTTAAATACGCTTAAAGCTCACAGCGAAGCAAGACAAGCTAAAGGACTCTGTGGGCGTGTGTTTGAGTGTGTGAGTGTCCTTACAAAGGCAGCCAACAGCTGTAGAAAAAAATAAAATGCAATAAGGCAGCTAAAATATCTCGAAATGCCTTTGACAAGGTTGCCCTGCTCAATTTGTTTTGAACAAAGCTTATACATAATATTTTTCAAATATTTCAAATTGCCATTTCTGCAGCTAGTTTGTGTCAATTAAAGTAAGTTGAGCTTCCTATAAATGTTTCCCTAACATGGTAGTCGAGTTCTGGAGCTGGTATTGCTACACAAAATATTGTTGCATACTTTTGAGCGCTTGGAAAAGTTTTGCTTCATATTAACTTGTCATAAAAATTTTTTATTTGTTGCATGCAGTAGTAGTAGTTTTTTTGCTTAATCATTTTTTTTTTTAGAAAATATTTAGGCTTGCTTAATTCTGTTGAATTATTTGCTATTTCTATTGTTGAAGATCGCAACAATTTTAGAGCTTTCAAGCAGCTGTATGTTGTGAAATTTTTGAAACAAGTCCGATATAAGCAAAGAACGATGCAAGTCTATTCATATATTTTATAGATATTCGCTTTAAGAAAGTTTCTGAAGCGGTTGGTGACTGTTAATAACCATTGAATCACTAATACAACATCAAGCAAAAACCGTCGTGGATGAAACGTAGTGAACCGGCGGAAACGGTGGCCAAGTCAGGATCGACAGCCAGTAAGGTTTTGCTGTATATTTGGTGGGATCGGCAGGGAATTATCTACAATGAGCTGCTGCCATACGGCAAAACTTTTAGCTCGGAACTGTACTGTCGAAAATTTGACCGTCTGAACGAAGCAATCGCCAAGCGACCAGCTTTGACCAATACGAGAGGAATTGTGTTGCATCAGCACAACACAAGGCCACACACATCGAGAGTGCGTCGCGAGAAGCTCCGAGAGCTTGGTTGGGAGATTCCTATGCATCCAACTTATAGTCCGCATCTTTCACCAAGTGATTATCTTTTATAGCGTCGAAAATATATATTTATAGCGTTTTTAAATCGGAAAGTTGCCAAACTTAATTCCACTTTCGTAAGGCACAATACAAATTTCAGTACATTTCTAATTGCTTTAAGGTTTTTTTTCCAAAAAACGAATTTAGCCGTAACCAACTTTACCGCATTCACAAAAATCCTCATGACCTTTTTAAAAACAACTGCCATGCAAAAGATAATTGTCATCATAAATTTGTTGCAACATTTGATCAGATAAAAGTTTTATCAAGCTTAATAGAAGCTCTTCCATTTCAGATCAAGTATGGGCAAGTCAATGCATGCAATTTATGCGATTGTGTTGTGTTCGGATAATAGACGTTTTGCTGATACTTCGGTGATGTAACGCAAAAGTATTCGGAATGATAATGTTGAGAAAGTATTAATACAAAAGGCTTATTTTATTTTTGGTCTATCTAGGCGCTGTTGCACTTTTGATGGTGGTATTTCTTCAGGGAACTCGCTGCAGCAGTTCTAGTTTGTTACGCAAGTTAGGATAAAGTTATGGTTTAAAATTTAAAGAAAATACTTTTGTCATGTACAATACGTACACGATTGCGGGATCGTGGGATTTGCGCCTAAGAAGCTATTCGCATCCAATCTGTTTGTCGCCTAATTGTAAATCGATTTGTGCGATCATTTTCCGGTTATCGAATTTATGAGAAAGCACAAAAGCTATTATCGTTCGCGAGCTCAGGGGCTACCCATAATTTAGACTAATGGGTTTCGGTAAAAACAAAACAATATATCACAGCTAATAGTTGGACAAGTAAACGTCAGGAACTTCAAAATAGTAACACATCTTAAATACTGTTAGTATAAAAGTACTACTTAAAAGCTTAGGCTGTCTACTGAGTACAAGTTCACTCCTATTGCAACTGAGTAGCAATAAAGCAACAAACCCTTTTAGGCAGCCATTCAAAATATCACTCATACGCAGCATATACATAGCACTCTCTAGAATTGTACAATTTAAGTGCCCTTAACACTACAGCATACTTTAAATCTAAACTCAATGCAGTCTGAATGCAATTTGTGCACATATCAAATCATATCAACTTGGCTCACTTTGCAGCTCATATGAATTAAATCAAAAAGCATATATAACCAGCGAAATTTGCCACATTCACGTACACACAGCGATAGAGAGAAGGATACCGGGTAGCACCAGAAAAGGCAACAGCAACAAAATGGCGTATGTAATAGCCAAAAAGAAAATATGAAAGAAAAGTTCAAGCAACATGAGCAGCAAGCTCAGTTCCTGTTTGAAAATTTTATCTGCCAACAATAAAAAGGAATCCGTTTATATTATATATAAAAGCCATGGCTAAAGCAAATCGCTTCAAGGACACCACGCTAAGGCTTGTTGTTGTATGGGCTCTAGCCGCCGCTGTATCTATAGCTCTCTTGGCTGCTGCTATACAGCGCCCATTTCCCAAGGCCATGTTGCAAACACATGTAGGCCATGAATCTCATAACGAATGTTAGACATGCGCCCCGCCACACGTACTACATGTAAGCCGCAATGTATGTATGTGTGTGCAATTGCCGCTTCGCTGCGCGTGCTTCCATTCATTTAAACCTGGCCAGCCGCTGGCTGGCCCAGCGCCAGCACTCACTACCTGACCCCAACCTTGTGCGCCTCTACAGTCTGCCTGCCTTGTGCCTGGACGGCTCATAAAGATGTAAACCATTAAAGAAATGAAAAGCAAACTTAGCCACAGGACGGACCTACACGGCGAGCTATGTGATGACGCTGCAAACACATAAAAATGCTTAAATTACTTTTAAGCGAAATTATGTTTTATTTATGTGCCCGGCAGGCAACAGCACCAGGACCGCACAGCTCCACTCGACACTGGTCACCCGCCAGACCGAGCCTGTGACAACAATGTGGCAGTTTAGGTGTACCAAAGTCAGCGCCATTTGCTCAATTAAATTTCAAATTTTCAATGGCCAAAACGGCATATCTCATGACAGCGCGGCCATTTTGTTTTCAGTTGCCAAGTCTAATCAAAGCTGGCCAATCGACGCACAGCTGTGAAAACAATGGCGACATATGTCAAATCAGATGTTATGTGGCGGATATCTCATGTGTGTGGGAGGCTACTCGAGGGCTGGCTGAACAGTTTACATAGAGTCTTTAAGAAATAAACTAGTTCTTTAGTTTCAAGCAAGAATTATGAGTAGTCTACTTTTTCTGTTGTTTATTGAGCACAAGTTACTTTAAAAATATTTAGATTTTCTTTAAATTTAACTTACTAAAAAAATCATGTAAATGCTAGCAAACCTACAAAATTTTTGCTTACGTTTTCCTGAACTAAACAGAAAAAGTTATTATTACTAATAACAAGGGAAGACAACAGCAGAAAAAATTTTAGAAAATCTTATGAAGAAAACAACATTATCGACAAACTGTTCATTCTTCATTTGTAAAGAGCTTTTCTAACTTTACAATAAAACCTCGCTAGAGTACAGCTATTGTCATTTATTACATTTATCGTTTTTTGCCAAAACATTTCACAATTGTTGTGAAAAATGTCGCTGTAAAATATATTTAAATCATTCATGACAGCCCGCTATGAACGTGGCCAACAGCAAAAATGCCAAATTTGTTTGACAGTTTTTCGCTTAGTATTTTATTTTTCCCCCATTTGTTGTTGCAGTTAGAATTTTATTTTTCATTTGTTTTTGTTTTTGTTTTTTTTTTTTGGTGGCCCACAAGCAATTTGTTTATTTGAAAATGTTTTGCACGCTGTGTGATTCAATTATGGCGGAGACCAAAGTATAAAACAATACAACAGCATGGAAATGGAAATGAAAACTAGTCACAAAACAATTAAAAGTAAAAATTATTTATTTGGTTAAAGTGGGAGGGGGTGCGATGCCAAGTGTCACACGCAGCTGTTGTCAAGTGGTTTGTGGTCACAAAGTAAAAACTTTTTATAACCAACGAATTTAGAATAAATGTTTTTGAAGCAATTTGGATTTCACTGGCCGCGGTTTTTTCAATAATTTTTTTTAATTGGGTAAGTAATATATTTGGCTTGGAAAAGGTGCGCAGTACCAACCGTGTTCTAGTGGCTTTAGAATGCATAAACTTTGAAAATTATTTTATGTTATTATTTTGCTGGACTTTTTCTTATAAATCTGAGATATCGAATGCCTTTAAGCTTTGTCATGAGAGATGGCTATAGAAAATTCTAGCCTCAGACGAAACTCCATGTAACATACATTTTCTACAAGCTACTTGAACATCAGATACCCAACGTTCAAGCAAAACCGCAAAACAAAAGAGGTCACAAATCATATAGAAACGTTTTCAGCTTTTAAGGACCTCAAATACTAGCTAACTGAATAATGCCATCAACTACCCTTGTTATGCAAACACCAAGTTCTAAGAAATGTATAAAAGCTACAACGGCCATCTTAGTTTTCTAGGAAAACGCAAAAAGCGTCTAAATTGTATCTCAAAGAGCTGAACTGGTGCGCAAAGCTAATACAGTAACTAGCTTAAATGTAGTGCCAAAAGGCCTTCTATGAAAATGACCAACCAAAACAACAAAAAACCCAAAATTTTACCTTCTCTAGTAGCATTCACAACGTAACGACTGCTCTTTGCAAGATCTCTATCCCAACTAGCCTTGGCAACAGTGCTACTTGCTTATTTGTTCACAAGTTGGTAACGCAAATCCAAAGGGATTGTTTCATTTGCTTCAATGTGAGCCACAATAGAATTTTAAATCATTTTTGTTGAAACCCTAAGCCAACTTGACCTTTTGCGTAACTTCCTTACGTATACGTAATTTGTACATTCAATTGCTTATGTATGATGAAAGTGTTCGAGCATAGCCGTCTCTGCGGCTATCCGTATTTTATGTCTGTCTGCTTGTTTTTTGTGCTTGGCTTATGCGTTTTTGTTGTCTTTGAAGTTGGCCTAATCTCTAATCTACATGAGCATTAGGCGTTTGACATAACATGACAGCAACAACGCCGCTGACATTGACGAGCACGTTGGCGATGACGAAACTATACGGAAGCAATGTATAACCTGCAGCGTTTTTTCTACGCCGCTGATGATATTGACATTTAGACCCACGGTGGCAACAACAAGAGTAGGAGAAGTAAAGCCGACCTCAGCTGGTTTTTACATAGGGCTATTTGCCGTTGTTGGTAGTAGCTTCATCTTTTTAACAACATTTTTTTTTTCGCACAAATTTTGTTGACACTGGGGCACACCTGCTGCCAGGTAGCCGTAAACAGGCGCACGGCCGAGCAGTCAAATCGAGCTGAATCGGGCCAAAACGGGCTGCGGCTCGTATAACATTTTCAGCTGTTTTTGACAAGGTGGCTAGCATGTGGCTGGGTAGAGGTAGACCACAAAACATGGCAACAAGGCACTCAGCCGTAGTAGTTTGTTGTAGGAAATGTGTGCGTGTATTTGACTAGAAGGACACAAAAGTTTGCAAGCATGTATGGGTGCCAAGTGCGCATTAAAGACGGCTAAGCTGACCCATACATTGACATAGCTAGCAGGCTAATAAAGCAGGTAACTGTGCACGCACTAAGACTTGGAGCTAAACTCAAGCCGTATATGCTGCAGCGACGCGGGCGCCACAGCCTTGGCACAAAAGGCGTAAGACAAACATGCAGCCAGGCATAAAAACTTGGCACAATCAATGCCAACTGCCTTTTGTTTGCATACAACATTTCTTTGGCCAAATCGTGGCAGTTTAGTTTTACCCATTTTTTTTTCTTTTGCTTGCCATATTCTAGCCCAAAGCGCCATTAAAAAATCAACGCGCAGCACACAAAAGTGGCTTCATTATGCCGGAGCATAGTCAGGACAGCAGAGTATAGCCCGAGGCTAGTGCAAAATTAAGCCGACAAAAATGTATATATATATGTATGTGTAAAGCCCCCCGGGGGTGGTGGTCTTGGCTAGTCTGTGGCTGTGGATGCGTGCAGCGCGCGCACACACACACACACAAAAGGCATAACAATTCCGGCAAGTCCAAGTCATAAAATCTATATATACGAGAAGTATATGCTTAACAAGTTCTTTATATGGGTAGCCAGCCATGTTGCTGCTTGGCTGTTTGCATGATTTTGCTGCTGTTGTTGTTGCTGTTGTTTGTTGTTGTTGTAGTTGGTGATTCTAATCAATAATTTACGCATTTTCATTTCACACCCAAAGGACGCATTAGCATTGGGCCGCAATTACGTAGAAACCGAAACAGCAAAAGCAACAGCAGCTACCGCCAGCAACAACAATAACAAACAGTCATTCAAATATGTCGCACAAAATGTGTTTGTGTGAGTGTGTGTGTTTGTGTGTGTGAGTGTCCAGACCTGTTAAACTTGCCTTTTTCATTTCATTGCATACCTTTGAGCGCCGCACAGCTGGAAGTCGCCATTTTGCTGCTGCTGCCGGCGCCATCTTGCTGCTGGCTGCCGGCGCCATTTTGTTCTCAGCTTATTCCCTGGCGTCTGTTTCTCAAGACACTGGCATTGCAAAAATACTTTTTTATGCTATTTTCTTAAGCTTTGTTTTCAGTTTCGCAAATTGAAATAAAAACAAAAAAAAAAATAAAATAAAATCAGGCCAAACATTTGTTGTTTGTTTGTTGCTGCATCTTTTATTTGGCTTTTGGATTTTTGGCAAGCCAGCCACGTTTTACGTTAACGGCTGCACCATGCCAGTGCTGTTTTTGTTGTTTTCTTTTTATGTTAATTTACGCTCTTTATTATATTATTTATTTATATTTACTTAATTCCTCTTATTTGGCTTTGTGCATTTTCCATTATTTTTATGCTCTTTGCGCAAATCCCATTATTACTAAGCATACGCAACTTTTTTCTGGCTGTATTTCTTTAATGTTCTTGTTGCTGATGTTGTTTGTGCTCTTCGCGTTGTTGTTGTTGTTGCTATTTTGTTGCTACTGTTGTTGTTGTTGTGCTATTATTTTGCTGGTAATTCCTTAAGGATTGTGTTTACTTGAGTGCGCTTGTGGCTGCCAATTGACGCATATTTGACTTTGTGCTATGTGCCTTGACTTGGGCGTCATCATCGACATCGTCATCGTGGTCCTTGTTGTCGTCATCATTCTCGTTGTCTTTATGGCTGTTTATTTAATAATACCCTTGCTAAGGGCATATTTATTTCGATGAAATTTAATAAATATGCATGTGTATCACAAACTGCAAGCTGCTGGCAATTGTTATATTGAAATAAATCAAGCAAAAAGCCCAGCAATTTTTTTTGATGATTAGATCTAGTATAGTAACTTATAAGTTTTGTTGCAAATATTAATTGAACAAAAAATAGAACATTTTTAGCCCTCGTTTTGTTTAATTTAAAAAATTAAAGGGGTTTGCCATTTCAAACTGTCAAAAGTAAAGATCCTGCGCTTGTCAGTTGTCAAAAGCGTCATATCTTAGTTATATTGTTGCCATTTTACAATATAGAAGATTAAGCATAGCACAACGTGTTAATTTTGTGAAATTATACTACAAAGAAACGAATGGAGAAGAACTTTTGAGAAAACCAGAACCAACCCCGGGTTGTAGAGCTGTATGATGATGGCTACAAAGATGCAGAATTTTTGCATCAAATTTTCTTCGACGATGAAGCACATTTTCAGCTCGGTGGCCAAATTTTCCTTATATGGGGCACAGAAAATACACACATGATTGTTGCATCCGCCATAAGTTACTGTTTGATGCTTATTATAGTCTGTTGTAACGTGATGTCAGTTCAACTTTCAAACACAAAATGCTCCACCCTTTCGTATGCCATCTGTATACTTCAATTAAAACGACTTTTTAGTGTATACAAAGTTCCTCAACTTTCCCATCATTTTCCATGCCGTGTTCTTAGTGTCATTGTTATTGTCGCTCGTTATATGAAATATATGTACAATTATTGAGCAACGCTGCGATTTTGTACATGGTAGGCCATTTGATTGCCATCACTTGAGCTCCAGCTCAATTGTTGCTTAGATTTTCCACCCACTTTTCAGCTGCTGCGCCTTATTTGCACAGGCATAATAAGCAGCTTAGCCGGCATGAAAGTTTATACATAGAGTATTTGTCATTGAGTTTGGCTTTGAATTTTAAATGCCAAACAATTCGGCTAACAATAACAAAATGCTGGCCACAAAAGTGCGGCGCAAATAGCCTCAACCAAATAAAGCCAAATAGAGTATAATAGAATGAGCTACGAAAAAAAAAAAACTCAAACAATTGAAGTGCGTGCTGCTTTTTGTAGCGTCTTTGATTTGGCCTCTTGATTTGCTTAAGTTGGCTTAAGGCACTCGGCACAACTGTGGCAATTAATAAAGCGTTGAAGCTTACATACATACTTGTACAGAGTATGTAGCCACTCATGCCATATCACTCATACGCCGCGTTGTGTTAAGCATGCTTGCTACATTTCCGCTTCATGAAGCCCACAGTCAAGTAGCTGCTGTAAAGCACGAAAGCGCATAATCATAAGCTTTCCTACATTAATAATATTAATTTAATTTAACGCATGAAATATTTTATTCATGTGAAAGCTAAGCCATTGCCAACTCAGCATACTCGTTAGTTATTTAAACGCCACAAGAGCTGGGCCACTGCTCCATCATCACCAACATCATCACCAACATCATCATCATCATCATCAGCAACGTGAACTTATCCTGTGCTCATTAGCAGCTGGCAATGCGTTGAGTCACCTGCCGCATATTAACTGCAGGTATTAAACATTGCTAAGAGCCGCAAAATCATTACACATTACACATGCCACGCCCACAGGCAACAATTTCTTCCTCTTTAACGTTTTTCTTGTTAACTGCTCTCAGCCTAGTTGGTTAAACAAATGGCCAGGTTTACTTGGCTGTTTACGCACGCTAACACACACGCACCACCCTGACGCTCATGAGCCACATCATTAAGTGCTACACTACGCACAAATACATAAAACATCTCTACTCACACACACACACGCATACAGGACACAGGCGCAATCACACATACACTCATGCCACAATCGTATGCAGCAAAAGCCAAATGCTGTAAATGAAAAGTCAGTCCAAATTAATTAGGCAGCAGCTGCAAGGACTCTTTGCCGCTACGCAGGAAGCAACTGATTTATTTATAACCATTTATTTAAGGTAGACATCGTTTAATGTAGAACGTCTCATCGTTCCTATTCCGGAGTGTGTGTATATTTTTATGTTTTGCTTCCAAAAAATAAAGCAACTAGGGTCTGGCGGTACTACAAATAATTATAGTTGTACTGCTGGGTAATGGGTTGGCGATGACGTCACAAAGTATTATAATTATTGGACAAAAAAAATATGCCAGTAAAGACTTTTCATAAATTTATTGTCATTAGAAGCGACTTAACATCCGTTAAAAGTAGTAAGTTTTTTTTTGTTTTCTATTTAAAACTTTATAGATTGTAATAGTATCTAAGCTGTGCAGCCGGAAAGAAATAATGTTTTTAATAATTTGTACACCAAACTCAAACGATTCCCACGGCAGTCGGTGCTACACACCGGACCCAAGGACTACCAACCGGCCTTTGGTTTGGATGCCCAAACTATACCAGGTGCACCGACTATATATATATATATATATATATATATATATATATATATATATATATATATATATATATATATATATATTTTTTATATATATTTGTATAAATAACAATAATAATAAATAATAATAAATATTTGATGCTAGACAAATTAAAATAAAAAATACTGCAAACTTTAAGTATTTCAGCTTATTTTATTAAATTTTTGACTTTACATTCAATTTAATACTTCTAACGGCGTCATCGCCTTTTACTATTTTTTAAAAAGAAAAAATTAAATGAACAAATCTCAAATGTTTACAAGAAATTATTAAGCTTGTCTTGTAAAAATTAAAAATATTTACTTGCCAAATATTACACATAAAATGTGCACAAATCAAAAATAAATGTTACTCTTTCTGCTCTCATTTAAACTTTTAAAAATTTGGGTCTTAAAATAGGGTCTTAAAAAAAAACTAAAATTTATGTACGATTTTTTTTGAAGCATTTATTAGAAAAATTAAAAAAACTTTGCCTGCTAAATATATAACATTTTATATATCTTTCAATTATGCTCAAACCAGATAACAATATATAAAATATTGCTCTTACTTGTGCCTTTTAATTTCTTTCTTGTGACTTTCATAATCTGTAAAATTTGTTTAAGAATTTATTAACATTTTGTAGAAATATTAAAAATGTTTGCAGGTTAATTGTTTCAAATTTTACGATTGCTTAAATTGTGCACAAATCAAACACAAATGTTGAAAAAAATATCAAATATTAGTCTTTCTTGTCTCTATTAAAAACTTTAAATTTTTAATATTAATTTTTTAAGCTTTTATTATAAAAATTACAGTACTTTGTCCAAAATATACAACATTTTTCATTTGTTCAAATTATTCTCAAATCATACATGTTTAGCAAAAAATAAAATATTACTCTTACTTGTGTCTTTAAGATTTTAAAAATATTTTTAGACTTTTATTGTAAAGACTAAAAATCTTTGCTTGTTAAATGCTTTTAACAAAAATAAAATGTTGCTCTCTCTTGTGTCATTAAAAATCCTTAAAAATTTGTTTCATTTTTTATTGTAAAAATTTAAAATGATTGCTAAAAAATTAAACAATTTACATTATGGTCCAAACAAAAATAACATATTACACTTTCTTGTGTCTTTTAAAATCTTTATGATGAAAAGTCATGGCAGCATTGTGCATCTATTTTTTAATAATATTTGACAGATTTTCTACTAAAAGTATTCTCTCAACATATTTCAAAGCTTATTACTTTGATTATTACGAATCTTAAGTAAATTATTATTGTCTAATTGTAAGCAAAAAATCATGCATAATTTATTTCCCTACTCAATGTCAATTAAGTAAATATGAGCAAAAGCATTTGTGTTTTGAACGATTGACAGACACCAACCTTGAGCAAGGTTAAGCTGTTGAGCTTAACAGCTAAAACAAGTAAAGTTCATTTTTTAATTACCTTTAAATTGACACTGCTACGTTTTTTTTTTGCACTTTATTTGCTACAACAACACTGTGAGTGAGACTGAGCTTAAAAAGCACTCTTAGCTGAATGTAAAAGCAAGTACATTAAAACATCCTGTTTTTAATGCCCTAAAGACTGACACTGCATTTACTTTTTTTGTCGGTTTGTTGTGTTTTTTTTTTCAATTTTTGTGAGCTAAGCTGAAACTCGCAACTTTTGTGTGTTTGTAATTTACGTAATTACAGCACATAAATTCATTCGACAGGTTTGCTTCCAATGCTCATGTAGCTTAATTTAGTCTGACACTTGTGCAAATTTTGTGTGTGCTTCGTTGTTGTTGGTGCTTTGTCAGCTACATAACTCGGCTCATAAATTGATATAAAACTTTTTTGTTTTGTGCAGACAATTCTAGCGACTCACTCAATTTGCAGTAATCACACTTCATTCAACTCATTTTTGGTGTTCATAAAATCACACAAAAACCAAAAAAAAAAAAAAAAAAGGAACAAAACGTGAAAAAAGGACGCATACGCTGAAGAAGCGCACAGCAGTTGCTGTGTGAGTGTAAGTGTGCCTAGATTTCAGCTAGTGTTTTATTGCCTACTTTTGTGCGCACGCACACAGGCACACAATATGTACTCTTAAGTGAGCGCAAGACACACACAGACACACGCAGAGACAGTTATAAAATTGCACACTTATGAGCACCCACACAGTTACGCACACACACACACTGGCACAGCAGCCGAGCGCAAAAACAAAACATTTGCCTTTCATTTGTGTCCCCTTTGCATAATAAAAATGTGTAGTTTACTTTTTTTTTTTGCTCAAAGGACTTACAACAAAGCGTGTTGCAGGATGCGAGCGGAGGCAGTGTGTGTAAATGTGTGGCAGCCAACTTTGCTAGCCCTTTTTTTCCGCCATTTGCTGTCGTTATTATTTGTTTGTTTGCTTGTTATTTCTGCTGGGTGCCTGTGTATGTGTGTGTGTGTGCAGGGTGCGGCTTGTATGTGTGACATTTCCGCCATTGTTTAATTTTCCATTCAGCATGCGTTACTCTTTACTCCAACTAGACTGACACTGTGCATTTGTATGTGTGTGTGGGTTGGTATTGCTGTAGTATATTTCTTTTTCGGGCATTTTATGTGGCATTTTTTTACTCCAACGCTTCGGCTTCAGCGGCTTAATAAAGTTTTTAGTGCCTAGACATGTTTTTTTTTGTTTAACACTCACACACACACACTCACATGCTTCCACTCACACACACTTTCACACTTATTCACACACACCTACACCCACCCACAGACTCACACACACAAACACTGACTTTTAATTAATTTTGCCTAAAGCCGGCAAAATGTTTTGATGTGTGCCATGTGTGTTTCTAATGGCAATGAGCATTAAATTCAAATGCGGCAACTGCGGGTGGTCCCTATAAAGTAAAAGTTTATATAGTAGCTGGAAATTGTCGTAAGCTTAAACAGTGATTAAATTGTTATAGCTCCTATATAGTATATATATAGATGTTTGCTTTTGAAAATCTCAGCCAAGGTGTTGATAATTTTGAGTGTAGCTAATGTACAATATCAGAAAAAAAGTGCTATTACATTTTCAAGCATAAATTTACTCACAACTCAAACTGGGAATTAGACTAAATGGCCATATACTTTTCTTGACAATATAATGAGATAATTGTACTGCTCTTCAGGAAGCAGATGAAATGTTCAAAAATCACTTTTTTTAAATATAATAAATTTTGTTGACGTTATGTCTTAAAAATATGACAACAAGTGAATTTGTTGATTAATATTACAATAACAGAAGTAGTCGTTTTCCAGTGACTCCTACGACATAATTAATAGATATCGTGCAACTTTTTTACTTCGAGTTCGAGAACGTGGATTCTTTTCAGTCAGCTTTCATTTGTTATATTATTATTATCATTTTCCAAGTTTAAGGCTTAGTTATATCTATGGCTATGTAATCTGTTAATATATTTATTGCTGTATGTATTTTTTTATTTCATCAAGGAATTCCTAGAACTTGCTGTATGTTTGCATAAGAGATGTAAAAAGCATTGATTATTATTATTAAAAGCATGATTATTATTTTTCCAAGTAAGTCTGCGATCAAGTTGCAAGCCAAGATATTTTACATAATTACTTTGTGGTATTAAATAAAGCATCTGGGATCACTGCAAAGTCAAAGTCAAAGTCTACCACGCTACCGAGACGCTGCCGAGACGCACATTCTTAAAAATATTGTTCAATACCATTTTCCTTGTACGAGAGAAATTAATTATTCTTGGCTATTTTGAAAACCCAACCCAACTGTTGTGTATTGAATTTAGATAGGAAAAACCTCGTGTGCTCTTTGTACAAGAAAAATTGGAGATTCTTAACAAAATCTTTTTTTTATGCCACTGGACTATGGTCAACGCTCTAAAGGCAGAACATGGTATTATCTCTAGATAATAATATAGTTTATAGCCACATACGAACGCGGCTATCTTTAATTACTAAAGATTTTTTTAGGTTAATAACGTCTAATGCTGTGCCAAATGCTCCACTGCTGCAGGATGGAATCGAAGCACCGATCTTCAGAGTTCGAGGTTGGAAATATTTTTAAATGTTGTGTCCTTTATATAAGATAAATGGCTGATTGTCTTAATATTAGTTCCCTTATAATTTACATTAAATGTTAGTAAAGCAATTCAAGGCTCAAATATTTTATTTAATATTTTTTTAATTAACTTTCGAGGCTGAAGTTAGTTAGCAAAAAGCACAATTATTCATATAAAATCAACGAATCGATATTTTTGCCCATTTGAAGTTCAGTTGGTATATCTTGACTATATATAATTTACACAATAATTTGCAATAGAAATGCCATTTGCAATTTTTTAATAACCTATAGTTCACAATCTTTTCAAGCAGAATTCCAGATAAGACTACGTAAAATTTTTTTAATTTATTTCGTATCATTTTCTGTACATTCTGGATTTATTGCATAGTTCTATGAATTGTACCATAAGGCCATTTCATTATTTTCATACGCAAAGTTTGATTTTTCATCAAAATTTTTTGTCTTTTAATATAAAATTTTGTTAATATATAAATACTGCGAATAAATTCGAGTGATGGACTGCCGCAGCCAATAGTTAGCAAAAAGATTTTGGTTTCCTTAAACTTTGACGTCGTGTAGTTAAAATGGTGCCCCAAATTATTCAAATCTGACATGGGGAAAGATGGAAGTCCATCGAAGGTTTGCTCAATAAGTGAAGTGAGAAATATTATGCTGGCTGATTATCATTGTACACATATAATGGCAGATTATATTTATAATAAATCTTAATATAAATCAACAAACAATTGTGCCTAAAAAATGACGATTTGTCAAATCAACTGCTCTGCAACAGCAACATTTCAAGTACAAAAAGTATTGGTGCATATTTATATTCTTTTTTTTTTTAAACTTCTAATCCTCTTTCAATATTCCAAATGGAAAATCTTTTCACATTTTTCACAACAAACAGCTCGTTGAAATGAAAAAACTCAGCATTAAAAAGATAACATTGCGCCAGCTTCAACTAATTTTTCAAAAATAAGATTTACAAACTTCAAACAAAAACTCCTAAGAAAACGAATCTTGATATTCTGCATATAGAAAATGCTACTGCTACTAGATGACATATATCCGACCTCTTATAGACTTGTAGACAGCCAGAATAAAACTGGTGACCTCATCAGAATAGCCAGCAGAGTAGAACACGAGTTAAATGCAGCCAAAATTCACTCACTCCAGCCAAGGAACCATCATCGTAAATATAAACGAAATCGAATTCGTAGAGAATTTCCCGTACCCTGGCACCATTATCAACAGCAATGGTGAAGTCGATGATAATGTCTCGAACCAACTAGCCACGGCACGTGCAGCATTCGAAATATTGCACTACATGTGGAGAAGCAGACAGCAAAGCCCGAAGATGAAACTCCGTGTGTTAAGTTTATGCTGCTACATGGTAGTGAGACATGGCTCACCATAAAGAGAATAGCGCAAAAACTACAGGCTTCCAGCAACAAATCCCTGAGCATAATATGGGGGATGCTCTGGCCAAACAGAATATCAAATGCAGAGCTGTGGAGCGCCACAGTTGAGTCCCTTATGGGTATGAAAATTAACTTGGATAGGACATGCTCTCAGAAAGTACCCAAGCAGCATTGTCCGAATGGCACTAGACTGGAACCCCCAAGCAAAAGCGACTTATAGACGAACCGTTCTACAAAAACTAGCCCAGAACAACTCGTCGTGGAACACCGCTTAGCAAATCGTACGAAACAGAGTCCGATGGAAAGCCCTCGTAGAGGCCTTAAGTACCCAAGTGGCATAATAAAGCAAAAAAATATATGCACTCTGCTAAGAGTGTTCTTTCAAGTTACAGCTTTCATTGGCGCATAAAACTGCTTATGGCCCGAATTACGTTCTCATTAAAGTTAATAGTTTAAATTTCCGCTTAATAGATCATTTCACGCCGTACTCACAATAGCTATAACTGTGTTTAACTGAAATTTTCAAGTTCTGAACGACTGCAACTAATGGTCCTTGCGCAGCACATTAGCAACACTTGCCAATGATTGACCCTTTTGTGCACAACTGTACTTTGATTTGATTTGGCTTGTTTAACATTTGTTTGACCGACTGTGTTTGTTTTTTTTTCCTACAATTTTGCATTGTTTGTGTATTGTTTTGGGCTCTTATCATTTACGGGTTGTGGCAAAATTTATGCGCCATCAAATTAGTCTTTGAACCTGGCAGCCAGCACAATTGTGAGCGGCCGCCTAATCCCACAAAGACCTTAAATCCCAATTTTACACTGCTGCCTGCTGCCAGTACGCTGCTCATTCATTTTGCATGAATTGCCGGCAGCATTTGACTTTAAAATGCTTTCGACCTTTGTTAAAAGTTTGCTGCCACAAAATGCTGCTTGCCCCAGCCTCGCTCTCTCTCTCCCCCAATCTCCCGACCTTCCCCACTCAAACCAAACTAATACAAAAAGCAAAACTTTTAGCCAAAAATCAAAACTCTGCACACTAAAGCTTAGACTTGTCGTATTATAATGAATGCGCCGAAAATTGTGGGCTAATGTGGAGCCCGCTCCCGTTTGGTAAAGGAGTTTGTCTCTGAATAATTAACGCTTCGTTGCACAACAACAACAACAACAACAAAGTTGGCAAGTTTTTGACCACGACGCAAGTTTTAAAGCTCATCATTGTGGCTACTATGACTCAATTTACATTTGGCAAAATCTTGTAACGATTTTCTAGGCCTATTTATGTGAACTCTGCTGACCTAGGAGGCTACGAGCACATGTTGTTTGGCTGGTTGTTGTCGAAGGGGCTTCTTTTATAGGCGCCCATTGCGTGCCTTTGGTCAATTTATGGCTTTTTTGGAAAATTTATTTCGGGTTACTTGGCCCTTCATTTACAAAAGTTTTTGGCTAAAGGCTGCCAAAGCATTTTGTGATTTCAGCAGAATTAGCCGAGATTTATGAACAACAACAACACAGCCATCAGTTGTGCTCATTAAAGCAACTGACACAAAGCTGGCGCTCATCTTTGGCTATTAAGTAACAAACAAGACGCAATAAAATTCTAGTCACACAACATATATCAAAAAAGGTGAAAAGCAAACGCCAAGGCGTGCCAATATACGGCAGTTCTCTGTCAACAACAACAACTACAACAGCAACAGAACCAAGTCAAGTCGTAAAGAAAAGCAGCCCATAACAATGGCCTCTTAATAAACCCATAAATTTGCTAGCAAAAAATGGCAAATCGATTCTGTTTTTTTTTTCTTACTTTCGTCTTCGTGCTATTATTTTCTTTCTTTTGTTGCTCTTTGGTTATTGTTATTATAAAAGCTGCCAGAGACAAACAGCAGAAGCCACGCGCTAAACTTTGGCTCCATTTTGTAGCCAAGCATTATTTTTTTTTTTGTTTTTTTTTTGGTAGTAGTAGTAGCTGCCAAACCAAGTGTAAAACAAATGCATACTTCAAGGCGCTGCTGGTTTGCCACAAATCCTTTTTGATAAAGTATTTTCATTCTCTCAACCATTCGGCACTCCACTCACGCAGTCTGGCTAAAAATCTTACGAATTTCGCTCAAGTGTCGAGCATTATGGCCATTTTGTTGTCAGTGCTTGGCACTGCTATGGAACCTATCTGAATCTGAGTCACTTTCTTGGCAGCAGTTCATTTTTACTGCCGGATTTGCGAATAATGCGCCAAGATTTATGCAACTGCTCAATATATAATTATTTGCTGACATCTTAATAGTTTTCAGCTCGTTGCACAAAACGAAGTTTCTCATACGTTTCCACCCCGGCTGCCTGCCGCCACACAAAGTTAAAAACAACTTATTATCTATTATATTTCACTTCGTTTTTCTTGAATGCTTTCATCAGCATCTTATAACATGTAAAAAAACGAGCACTGAATTATTCATAAATTGCTAGTAGCTGCCTTTTTAACAATGTATTTTTAAATTTGTGAATGTTTCATAAAAATTTTAGCGCATGCTTTTAGGCGTAATTGTTTGCATGTGTGGGTGTGCTTGTTTGTGTGGGTATATTGATGTGTGTGTGTGTGTGTGAAGGTTTGTTTCGTCTAAGAAACAGCCGACATCTGTCTCAACCTGCGACTAGAGATGACAACGTGAGAAGCTACACGCTACACGCAACACGCTTTGAAATGCTATTTTTAGTGAGAAATTTAGTTAGTTTTAAGCCTCAAAAAATCAATTCACGTTCTGAAAGTTTTCGTTCATATTTTTCAAATATATTAATGCCTTGAAAAGTTTTCTTTTCGTGAGAAATTTAGTTAGTTTTTTGCCTCAAAAAATCGATTAGCAAATATTTTTCTAAAGTCATAATCCACATTTTTCAGAAAATCGTATTTTCGATTTCCTAAATGGCACTAGACGTATAGAGCGCCCTAAGACCACATGGAGACGTACGCTTATGAACGAAACCAAGAAGTCAATAAATGAATAAAATATTTCGCTCAGGATAGACCAAATTGAAAAGTGATACTAGAAAGGCTAAGTTCTCATAATAATGTTGTGTTACAACAAGAACATGTTAATAATAAAAGCAACGATTTTTTATGTTTTTTACAGATTTCTTTTAAAAATCAATCAAACTATTTTTTATATATACAATACTTTTCATTAAAACAAAAAAAAAACAAGTATTAGGGATAAAATAAAACAAGAACAAATGTAACAAATATTTTAAAGAATTGTAACATTGATATTTTTTAAGTTTGAAAAGGCTAATGCACAGCCTTTGCTTTAACTTTTACCTTTTATGACGTAAATAAGACAAAATTATGTACTTTATTTGGAACAAATAATTTTTATATCATAGAGAGAAAAAAATATTCAAACTTATTCTTATTTGACTATGTTCATCGCTCCAAAAGCGATCTCTTTTAATAGCTGTTCGATGAGTACAGGGACGTATAGTCTATAGGCGAATTAATAAGAATTTTGCTAGGTAAATAGCCTTTGTGTTACTTTTTTGCTAGCTATACTAGTGCTAGTCAAATGCATCAGTGCTGCTGGATGGAATCGACTACCTTCCGATTTAGAGGCGAGCTAGTGCTGCCACTACTCTACCTAGGGCCATTTCAGAAACACAAGAAAGAAACATAGATCAAACCTGAGACTTGGATTAGCCAAATCGGGGAGCATAATTTAAGTAATATTGTTATTAAAATTAACGCACATGAAATATTCTACCAATAATTTTTATGAATACTGTAACTGCTCATTGGAAGTCAGCTTTGCGCTATCTTCGCCACAACTTTAGCATTTAAGGTAATCCGAGCTGTTCGAGCTGAATTAATGAAGCACTTTATTTTAATTTGTTTAAATTAATGCAACTGAAATATTGTAAAATAACATGTTGATCGGTGTAATTAATTATTGGAAGTGAGCTTTTCGCTCCTTTCATCATAGTTAAGGCTTTTATGTAAACCTAGCTCTATTAAGAATAAAAATGTTGGCCTGAAGTCAATGGAAATTGAATTACCAAACGCAGCTGAGGTGGTTTCCAAAAAAATCCTGAAGTGGAGTACATTTGACTAGGTTATTCCAAAAATTCGTACTGAAAGTATGTTTCATAACTACTACACAACAACAAAACAAAAAATAAAAGTATTCACCAAGTCTAGTTTTTTAAATCAAAAATCCAAACCATTAAAAAAAAATTTTTGTTACTATCTATTAGCCAAGAATTTACTTTTGCGCCTTTTAAAGATTATTAAAATAAAATAATTAATTGAAAATAAAATAGAACTTATGTTTATTTATATGGAGATATAGACATGAAATTTAACATGGATGCCAAAGACAATTTAAATAAAAATCGAATTTTGCGTATTGGAAACCCAATTCTGTTTAAATTTTAAATTCCCGATACTTTTTGCCCATAGTAAAATGTGTTCTGTTAAAATATGTCAGGTGTATATATTCTTTATTGTTTGATTAAAGCGCAACTTATTAAAACGAAAAATAAACTATTTTTTAAGATGTTTTGCGTAAATCATAGGTTTTTGATTTGTTTCAAATAATTTGTATTGGATAACTTAAAGCTCTGTTAGAGCTGCATTAAAACAATTTAATTACCAAATTTTTAATTTAATGACGCGAATTTTCGTATACAAGCAATATGCGACCATGATCGTGATTTTCAACTTGGCCTTTAGCAATATAAGCGAAAAGGGAGAGTGACTACAGCTTAGGAAAAAGCTTTGGGCGCTCTGCAGCGGCTTAACATAAAAGCTTAGTTTATTTTATGTTATTAACATTTCAAGCGTTTCATATTTTAATTAACATTACTTGAATGATATAATTTTAACAGGTGACGTGCACAAGCATAGGTAAATTAAAAAATAAAAATACAATAAATCAGTCAAGTTTTGCAAAAAAAAATTCCTTTTAAATCAAGTTGAGTCGATTTGTCATTTCATTTACTAAGGGTATTCAATGAGTTGACAAAAGCAATCCGAAAACCAGTAATGAACCCAGTTCGTGACGAAATAGTTGGCTTACCAATGAAGTTAGTCGTCGTGCCCAAAGTAGAGCACAGTGTAGTCATTGATGTTGCTCATTAAAACTATATAGAATATTTTCTAAAAGATAGATTACTCATTTGTAAAGAATTGAAATTAACCAAAATGCTGGTTACTCAAAGCGTTTTTTAAAAACTCAGTAGAAATTCAATTTGGGACGGTACGTTACATTTTTTTTGATCCAATGTGTTTTTCAAATCTTTTTTTAATACATAATTCCATATTATTATTCTGTATTGGTTCAATATAACGAGTGAATCTTGTTATCTTTATTTCGCCTTTACGTTTTATCTATGGCAAATCTTAGTCTTTGGATAATCCTTGATGAAAGTTGGCGCATATTGTTAAAAAGTTCACCTAGCGGACTGCAGATTCAGCTAACTTTATAAATATATAATTGCTCGTTTAATTTCTTGATTATTTTTCTTGAAATTTAAGTTCAATTGTTGTATCAATTAATTAAATACATAAATTTTAAAACTAAAAAATTTCCAGATCAGAGCAATCTGCAAATTCTCAAAACATCGTTTTCCGCTTGAAGCCAAGAAATAAACTTTATTGTTACTCACGAAATTGCGCTGCCTAGTCCACGTACATATTTCGTGTCACGCGCAAACAATTGCACAAATATCTCAAACTTCTAAGCTAGACAAATTTTTAATGTCACACGTTTAAGGACTGAGTCCAAACTTCCATAAATAATACAATTCATAGCACAAGTCTGATATACGTTTTATACTTTTATGTGTATATATATATATGTATGCTTCATTGTGCATGTGAGTGTGTAAATTTTGCTTTTCCGCTGTGACAATTTGTCGTATGAGCAACTTTTTGATATGCTCTCTCGCTTTGCATGCTGATAAACTTGCGTCAATAGGCGGCGGCATCCTACAGCAAACAACTTTCAAGTCGCCCAAAAACGAGCCACGTGGCAAGGACAGTCAGCCAATGCCAAAGACGTACGCTGTCTGCTGAAGACTACCGACGTTGCCAGCACCTTGGGGCTTTTAAGTTTGTCGCTCGTTTATAGACTTTACACACTTTGCATTTACTTTTGGGGGCGCCGCTGATGCGGCTGATAATAAGACCACGCGGCGCATACGTAACGCCAGCCAGGTAGCCCACTGTCTCCTTGTGCCTATCAACAATATAACAACAACCCAAAATATACAACAAAAAAAACAAAAAACAACAAAAAGTTGAGCAAAGTTTTTACAGCTCGATACTCATACAAACACACAGACAGCGAAAGGACCCCCTTGTTTGCATTCGTCCCAGCTTCATTTCCTTTTTGCTACCACCTCTAATTTTGCAACTGGGGATTTGTTTAGTAACTTCCTGTTACCCAAACTGGCTTGGCTCTACAATCATTTTCTCACACCCTCACAGTCTCCTTACCATTCTTTTACCATTTTTTTGTTGCTACAGCCTCAACGTCCATTGTTTTCGATATGCTTATGCCAAAGCTTGTTCGATAACTTTTTGATTGTTTTTGCACAAAATTTGCGCAAAATTGCTCAAGTCCCGCCAAGTGGTTGGTACCTGCGGCTGCAATATTTTCAATTTTTATACCCTGCAGTTATGGGGTTAAGAGTATTATGGATTTATGGCATTTTTTACAGGTAAGAATGGGTTGTTTGTGTAACGAAGACGCGCCTAGCAGTTGCATAGTAATAGATGTTGGCATATAAGTCGTGGGATATCTGTTTCTTCAACTGAGTTACTTGGACCACTAAGTCTACGACAAACATGAATTTTTGCACATATATGACCAACAGCAATTTCCCTCTTTTAGGCTTAGAAACAAAAGAGAAAACTACCGACTGTCTTGCGGAAAAGCCTTCCAAAAATTTACTGCAGTGTATACGACCCTTCGCAGCGCCTCAACTAAATTCTTTTTGAAGAATTTTATTTTTTAAATCTTTTACGTACGCTGCAAGTTCTCCCTGTACATAGACTTATATACATCTCGTTTGGCCTGGCATGTGTAATATTTATTTTAATCTGATGTTTGCCACTCAAGTAAACTTCGTCGGCTGATAGGTAACAACAACAAACTTGGCCAGAAGCGCTCATATTTTGGCAACAATTTATAGACAACTCAAAATAATATTTATTTGTATTGGCTTACGAACTTTTAAAGTCGCATTTACCATGCACTCCATTAAAATGCAAACGAGATGTGGGGTAAATTGTTTGAAAATGTATCAAGTATCTTCATTAGAAATTCCAAAGGCATCGTAAATTGCCTTTGTCTCTCTTTCTCTCCTCTCTCCTCTCTGTGACTCTCCCAACTACAACGTCTTTAATTCTTCCATTGCGTTCTTTCTTTTTAGCAATAGAAATTTGTTGCAAGAGTATGATGACAAGCATTGCCGTAGTATGTCGTCTGTTGGCCAGCCAGTGAGTATGTCAGTCAGTCAGTTCGTCATTCAGCCATTTACTCAGTTGGTGTGTTAGTTTTCTTGTTCCAGTGTGTTTATTTGCGAGTTGCCTCTGGCCTGTCTGTCATTGCAGCTTCAATCTGGTTTATACGTGGAATACTAGCAGCTCTTGCCTCCGACAACTAAAAGCTTGATGGGAATTTGAATTTTATTTTGAAAAAACTGAAAACAAAATATAGAGACAGTAGTTGTGGGCTTGTGCTATTTTTGTGCTGTCAACAGATACAGACAGCTCTAGTTTTGTGCGCTTAAGTAAGAATCTGTTTAAGACAAATTTATAGTGTATCAAGTGTCATGAGGAAAAGTTGGTATGACGCTGTCAATATTTCTATAATAAGCAACTGCTGCGGATACGCAAGTCATAGTTGTCACGATATATTGATTTCTAAATATATATTTCCAAGTAACTTTACCAAAAGATACTAAAAGCCCTGCCATTTGTATCAAAATTATTATGTTTAAGACAAATATGCGGGAAATAATGTTTATAATGAGTGGATTGATCTTTGCGAATCGGGGAACTGATTTTTGTATTTTGCAAACCAAGACATTGCAAGACATTGGTCTAGACAACTTTGTATACATTTAAAAATAATCCCTATAGGTATTTGTAAAAATATCCACTTTTTAAACACATTTTAGAATATTTATCAAAAAATATTTAAATTTTGACTATAATCATCGCTTTGAAGGTCATGCTTTGAAGGTTGTTATTCAAAGAGAAGAGAGAGCTCCCACAGTTTGTAACTGAATCCATATGACGGTGTCTATAATTAATAGGATTTTGCTAGCAATGCTAGTTCTAGACAAATGTATCAGTGCTGCAGTTTGGAATGAAATCACCTACCTTCTGCTTTAGACGCGATTACGCTACCGGGCCCCATTTTAAATCTTACCTTATAGAATAGGTAGAGTGAGTGGTAGCGTATATGCACAAGAGCTGCTGGGTGTAATCGAACCACCGACATAAATAGGATTTATCGATAAATGGGAAGATTCCACCTACCTCTGGTGCATTTACCTAGCTGTGGTATGACTAGCCATTAGATGGTATTTACCTAAGAAAACTACACTATGCTCCGCCTTTGGAGCGATCAAGGGGAATAATTTAAATTTTTTGCACCTAAAATTTAAAAATAATGATTCGGGAGATGCTATAAAGTTTATAGGCGAGTATGTTCTACGGTCTCTAGGCTACCGATGTCTACTTTTTTTGTTTGTTTAATAAGCTTAAAATGAAGACGTTATGCAACTATCAAGGCTTTTACGTAATAGCAAATTCTAATAGAAAGTAATACCTATATATTGTATATGTTCTACCATCATATTCTTAACATTATTCATTTTCTCACATTCAAGGCATACGTAATGCAAAAATACTTCGGAACCCATTCGTATACAAGAATACTTATAACGTTTTTATTATAGATTCTACCTTTTATAATATTAAAAATTACGTATATGTAAAGCAACGTAACGCATTACGGAAGTGCAGTGTAATTAAATTATACGTATTCCTATGATAATTATTACCTATTCTATAATATCAATGCTAATTATATCCACTTTATATGATAGGAGCTACAACGTGCACGTTATGTAACAATAGCTTTTAGATTTCTACCTTCTTTTCACGTTAGCATTATGGGACGATCCATATTGCGTATACGATTATTAGAAAAGTTGGTAGAAATTTATATGACTTGACCCTATTTCAACCGATTAAAAATAAATTGAATTATAATACAGCAATCAGCATCTTCTGGCAAATTGCAAAAAAGTCAATATTATAATAATATTAATAAAAATAATGAAAAAGATTTAAAATATAGCGTAGGCCATTTAAAGTGGAAGCAACGGGCAACTCTATAACTTTCGACAGAAGTTACAGATAGACTAATGTCATATCGCGTTAGAAGCCGATACAAATACCGGTATTCGTTTACTTAACTGGAAGAACCGAACAGTAGATTTTATAAAGTAGGACAGATCAATTAAAATAGCAGCACGGGGCAACTGTATTACTTCTGACAGGAGCTACAGATCGACTTACGTTATCCCGCATTGGAAGCAGCATTCCTATACCATTTATGCCATGGAACAGTTTACATAAAAAGAATACGCTGAAATTGTTCATCTTAACATTCAAAATAACTTGTCAATTGTGAAAACTAAAAATTCTTTTCGTGCAAAAAATAAAGCTAAAAGTGTGCTTCCTGGTAACTCTATAAGACGAATATACGCAAAATTACCAACATTTTGGGGTCGTATGAGAAAAAGTCTGTATAAGAAAGTCATGCTTTCAATAGATACATAAAATTTAGATTATTAGTTAATTTAATTTTGATTTTGAATAATTAAAGTTTCAAATGATATTTAATCTTTGTACAAAGCTTTGGCGCTGCTGTCAACTTTTAAATAATGCGAAATCCCCAAAGATATCTATAATTTCAATAAGTTGTTAATACGCAAATTTGTTCCAATATCTTCTTTTCACGATATTGACTTCATAGTTTTTAAATGCGCATAAACGCAACGTGCACTCAGTTACTTGCGTTGTTGTAATTGTTACTTTTTTTTGCGTTTTATGTTTGTTTTTTTTTTACTTTTCTTTTGTCGCAACGTACACAATTATTACATTTACATGGACATGAGCATACATTACGCATACGCCATGCTGTCACTCCCGGCACATACGCGTCTTACACATACTAACAGACATACTAACATCTCGTGCTACTCTCCAAACTCACTCGTACCAAGCAGCAAGGCCAGTCGTTGCCTGGAGCTGCCGCTTGCCACTGAAGTGGCATGCCACAATGGCTTGACATAATATTTGTTTAAATGAAAATGTCAGGGCGCTGGCGCTGCAGCTTAACCGCAGTTTTAATAAAAACTAGTGTTGTACAGTTTCTGTTTATGCTGCCAAATTGATATATGTTTTGTTTTAATTACTAATTTAAATTAGCTGGCACTGCTGGGTAGCGGGGCGAGTGGCACTGCGTTGACTTGTTTAAGCTAACTAAGCCACTTCCGGTCTGTCATGCACGTCACGTGCTGCCTAACTGTTTGCCCTTTTCCCACAACTCTTATATAAATATATGTGCCCAGCATAAAGTGCGTGAATATCTATAGGTTCATAGAGTTATATAGTTATATACTGGTTAGTTTGTGGTAAAACTTTCAAGCACAACTCAATTAACCTTATCGCGTCGACTTGATCTGACCAATGACAAGGGGAAAATAAATGCAGGCGGTCAAGCCGCACACACACAGCGACATACAAACTGACGCAGCTCAGTTTATTATTAACTGTACCCCACATAAATAATTCAATCAGAACATTTTCCAGACCCCAACAACAACAACAACAACAAAAATCAATAATAATCGCATCAAGCAGAAGCCAAGCCAGTCAGTCAACATTTTCGATAACATTTTTAAAGTGGCTCGTGGCAAGTATTTTTTGGCTTGAGGGCAAGTGTTTACCAATTTCGAAGGTGTACCCAACAAGTACTTGCAACATAAAGTTGAAGTTGCTGTAAGTAGCATTATTTTTATACGCTATACTTTAGGGTAAGGAGTATATGAGACTTATGTGCAAGCATGACGTAACTACCGCAAATTTGGATGAAATTAAAATAAATTCTTTGACTTACGAAATATAGAGTGTGCGCCAACTGAATCGGGTCAGCAGAAAAGTCGAATAACTTTGACAATTTTGAACCATTTGGCTTTAATAGTTTGATTCAGTACAATTTGAATCTTGTATCGCTCGCTATACACCTCAAGAACGATATTGACTGGCCGCCAAGTTAGCCAGATTTGACACTGCCAGACTGCTTTTTGTGGGAATTTTTGAAAAGCAAAGTTTCTGTCAACAAGTTGAAGACCATAGAAGAGCTAAAAGTAAATATTTGAGCTAAAATGGCAGCTATATCGCCCGAGCTGATCGTAAATGTGATGAGCTGCCCAATTCGTAATAAAGGTCATTTGATCGATGTGGATTTCAGGAAATAGCTCAGATAAATATAATAATGTTGAAAACGAGCGGATTTTACGAAAAATGCGACACCTGTTTGAAAACACATGCTTTATATCCTTACTCTAACACACAACTCTTAGGCTAAAGTGTGTGGCATAGCAGTATTGGCGCGTTAAGGTTTTGCCTGCTCCTACAGATTTTGATATTTTTTTTTTCATTTCGCGTGACAGCTTTTGCTTCCGTCTTGCTACATAGCTCGCTCTGCATAAAGGTTCATTTCATTTAATGACTTTAAATTGATTTTTACGTGTTTGTATCTGTGTATCTGCGTGTATCTGTGTATCTGTGTATCTGCTGATGCTGTTGGTAGTAGTATCATGACACATTTTATATGACGCTTGATGCTGCAGATCTTTTGCCATTGGCGGCATAAAATTGCAAAAACGTGCTTTAAAGCAAAAAACAAGAATAAAAGAGAGATACTCTCGCAGCAGCACCTTGCGTCTTGCCACAAGTTGAAGTTGTCATTATTGTTGTTGTTGTTGTCGTTCGTGGCAATGTCGCGGCGTATTAATTTATCAGCGATTACTTTACCGTCGCACGACAACAACAAGTAATAGATATATGCCAGACAGCGTCGCGTATACACAGCAACAGCAGGGATTCATCGGGGTGCCAAGGCTGATGTCAAGCCAATCACGTTGTTGTGTTTTTTACGAGCTGCTCATTGAGTTTTTTGATTAACTTTTGCAAAATGAAGCTGTAATGAAATTTAATCTTGTGGCATACTTTTTGGGCATAATTAAAAATTCAGCGAAGACACTCTAACTGAGTTGAAGTATGGCGCCCGAATGACAATGTCATTTTGGCCAGTTAATCAAATTCTTTGTGGCCCACAACCGCAAACCAGCACCAACACACACAACATACAACACAATTTGCACACAAAACAATTCATTCAAGAATTCCATTACAAATAACGCAAAAAGGCGTTCTTAAAACAAAAGCCAAGCTACCACGGCAACTAGCCATAATTGTTTAATAAATATTTAAAATGCTTTTAATTTGTTAGTGTGCACATAGCATGACTTGCATGAAACATGATGATGCAGGCCCACAATTTATGAAAATTTGAATACCAGAACACTCCGGCCAGTGCACAAAATACAAAAATGAGACTGAAAACAGTGAAAAAAAAACAATAACTAAACAACATTTTCCCACAGCACAAGTAAGTGGTAGTCGTGGTGACTGTAAAATACTCTATAGAATGATGAATGCATTGGGATTACGACTTAAAATTTTGCTGCAATTTTGAAAACGGCAACTCGAACTCATATAAATCCCTTTTTTTATTCATAGTTATTATTTTATGTAGTAAAATAAAGAAAATCTTACTTCTGTTGAAGTATAATAAGAATAATCCCCTTAAGGGATTATTTTATAAGAAAATAATAATTCATGAATTCAAAATTATTAATTTATAAAAATTAAATAATTACAAACACATATTTTTTAAATAGAAATTATAAAATTACAAAATGTTTTTTATTACTTTTAATTTTAATTTAGTTGTAGATTTTATTAACTAAGTTTTTTAATTGAATTTTTTTCATTCAAATTAAATTTTTATAGTTTACTTTTTTCAATTTAAGTTTTTGATTTAATTTCAAAATTTAAATTTTTAATTTATTTTTTTTTTATTTTAATTTGTAATGCAGTTTTTGATTTAATTTTATTTTGTAGTTTAATTTTTAGATTCAAATTATAAAGAAATGTTTACTTTACATTTTTTACTTTAATCTTTATATTTAATTTTTTTTAATTTAAATTCTTTTATTTCGTTTTTTGATTTATATTTTTAATTTAAATTATTTTTTTTAATTTTGTAGTTTAATTTTGAGATTTAAATTATAAAAAAAAAAATGTTTATTTTAAATTTTTTACTTTAATCTTTTTTAATTTAAATTCTTTTATTTCATTTTTGATTTACATTTTGAATTTAAATTATTTTATTTAATTTTGTAGTTTAATTTTTAGATTTAAATAATAAAAATTTTTAATTTAAATTTTCTACTTTAATCTTTTTATTTAATTTTTTTTATTTAAAATATTTTATTTCATTTTTTGGTTTACATTTTTTTATTTAATTTTTTAATTTGAATTATTCGATAAAAATGTTTAGTTTAAATTATTTTATTTCGTTTATTGATTAAAATATTTTAGTGAATTTTTAATTTAAATTATGTGATTATAATTGTTTAATTTAAATTATTTAGTTACATTTTTAATTTAAATTTTCAAAATCTTTTTTTTATTTAAATTTTGTTTTAATTATAATTACATCCACTTAGTCAACATATAAGGAGCTCAACAATATTTAAAAAGTGATCGTTGATAGAAAAGTTCTCCGATTTTTCTTTAATATATTTATCGAATTTCGCATTTGAAAAAGTCTAAGTTCTAAATATATTCATTGCAAGATTTAACAAGAAAGACAGAACGCACAAGGAACTACTTGGCAGTTCAAAGAAAACTGCCATCGAAAAGCCTATAACCTAAGCAACTTCATGAGTTTTGCTTTCTATATTAAAAAACAAAACTTCTTGAGACTAAATAATAACTATAAATAACAACATAATCCCATTTGGAAAATTTGGATAATGTTGCTTAAAGTAGCAATCCTACATTAAAGAACGAATATAGTTTTATGTCTCTTTTGCAATTGTCTTTTGCGTCTCCACCAAGCAAGTCCTTACTTCTCACCAAAAGTGTATTAAAAAATGAAAAGTTTGAATGTTGACCATAGTATAACATTTTATTATATATATATATTATATACATATATATACATATGTAAATAATCGAAGCTTGCACCATGAATAATTCATGTTCCTTATGGAAAGTCACACGCACACACATGCACACATACACGCCTCCCACATGGGTCCCCAACTATTTGCCATCCATGTGCGTGACATTTTCACTGGACAATGTTGTTTTAAGTAGAACTGTCGACCTACGACTTGGACAAGATGAAGGCTGCTAGAGGAGGCGTGGCAGGTGGCAAAGTTCTGCATGTGCTCAAGACTGGTATATGTCATGCCTGCATGTCGTTTATAATAAAAGCCTGTTGGCATTTTCATTGTTTTTTTTCGACTTCATATTTTTTTCCTTCTACATATGCGGAATTTTTATTTAAATAAATATTGTTTAAAGAAAGTTTTAAGCAAAATATGAGAGTAGTAGCTGGTACATATAATAAATGACCTTGATCCCACATATTAACTTTTTTCCGAGGGCTGTCGCTTGCGACCTTGTAGCCGCCTTTTCGAAGTTATGTATTTTAATCACGTTTTCAGTTTTTTTTCTACTTATTTGCTGCATGTCAGTTGGGCTTAGCGGATAATCTAGTTATTTTTGTTGTTGGCATTTATTAAGTTGAAAAATTGACAATTTAAGATTATTCCAAGATCGTGATCATATTTTATTTTCTGAACGTCGCAATATTTTTTTCATGAGAATTTAAGCTAAAGTTTGGCGGTTATGGTGCAAAATGTTTTCTGAGATTGTCGGTCTTTAAAGTTTAGTCTACTACTTCGTTTATAAATATTAAGATGATTTATAGGTTTAAGTCGAAAAATCTTAGAAAACTGATACAGCATCGCATATAAACAAGTGATTTTTAAATATAGCAGATATTGTAATAAGCATTTCAGAAATATCTAAAAACTTGTACCTCCCAAAACCAAGAAATAAATTAACTCTATTTATTTGCTGGATTGCTTTTTAAATGTAGAAAATCTAAAGCTCTTTAATAAACAATACAGTACAATCTAAAAATTTGTACTTTCCAGAACCAAAATATAAATTAATATAATTTGGGAATAATTTTGAAATGCAGCGGATTCGAAACATTTAATATAATAAACAAGCCACTAATATTCAAAAATTTGTGCATTCTAGAGTAGCGTCTGAAATATACTAAGCCTAAATATAAATTACAGATCTTTATTTTTTTACAGGAAAAATATAACTACCACAAATATAATTCGCGATCTCTTTTGCTATTTGGAATCTTTAAACTTACTGACTAGTTACTGCGGGCCTTATACTTTACTTTGGAAAATAGAGCGTTTCGGAATTTTCAAATCTTGCTGCTTCACCTGACGTAAACTAAATAAAAATCCAAACATGACCCAGATTGCTCTTCGTACAACTACATAGTTTCTAAATTCATTAATTTTATTATTTTGCCACCCATTTTTGGTGCAAAGTCGGAATTGGGTTATTAAAATGCAAAAGCGCACAGCAAAGCCATTAACAATGCCGAAGTGCCAGTCTTTCAACATTGGCGGAATCGTTAAGTAAATTGTCTGCGGTGTCTGGAAAAACTTAACTCCTTTTGAGGTCAATTTGTGTGCTTTTTCGTTTTCTTTAGTCAAAGTTGCATTGATGCAAATTTTGATACGGTTCTTAAGTTGAAATAATGAAATTATTAAAGTTTTAATTATAACTAGGGGGAAGCAGTCCCCCGTTCGCTTCGTTTGACAAGCTTCACGTAATTTTTACTATTATACCGTTGCTTGGAAAGTTTTCTTTTATAATATTTTATTTTTAAACTAATTTTAAAGTCGTTATTAAGTCAAAAGCTCTGTAACTATCAAAATAAGGAACTGAGCTATTTAGTTTGTTTCGTAATTTTGGAAAGAAAAAGAATTTGAAGGATATGAAAATTAATAATAAATCTCTTTTCTATAATGACTTATACAAGAAGAGAGTTTACGCAGTCAATCAGTAGAAAGTCGAGCTTAGAATCCTGAAACTGAGAATATACCAGAGAGTAACAGCTACAGCTACAGACTCTATGGAGGAAATATCATTTTAAAGGAAACTGCTTGTTTTACTGAAAATAGTTTCAAAATATAAAACAAATGAACACACAATGGTGGTAAATTAAAAAAATTTATATTTTGGGGTCCAAAGTTCTTTTTTTGCCTAATGAATTTTTGTTGTTTATTTTCGCTTCTCTTTTTGCTAAACTTTCGTTCCTACATTTGCCTAGCACTGGCAAAGCTAGCGAATAGAAGCTATTTACCTAAGTAAATCTCTATTAGTTAAGTCACCGCTCATCAGATTCGGCAAAAACTGTAGTTCTCTTGGAGTAGCTATTAAAAAAGATATATTCATGCTCCTCCGTCTTTGGAGCGATGACTGCATAACAGATGTCTCCATCTTCCTTAGTCTTTGAAGCGTTAGCATAATTAAGGGGAATAAATTTAGCAACAATTTTAATTTTGATTGTTCAATCACATACGCCAATATATAATCCAAGAGCTAAAAAAATACCCCAATATACCTTACAAATCTTAGAATATTATTAAAAAATGAAGTATTTAATCGCAAATGAGCATTGCATTCATTTAAGGATTTAATATTGGAGCACATAAAAACATCAAGATACAATTAACATAAAGAAAAGAAAACAGTGCTAAACAAACGGCGCAAAACAGGCTTTGTTGGAAGGTTCTCGTAGACGCCCCAAGTTCACAAATGGAATAAGCAGGAAAAATTTTTTTTTTAAATTATGGGCACTTGATACATCTCAAATATTGTGAACAAAGGCCTTTTGGCTAGTCCCGACTACTGAAGATGACTTAAACAGCAGCATGTAAAAGACTTGTCCTACTCAAATAGCGTTAATACCATTTTCAACTATAGAAGTTATGACATAACGCTTCATAAGAAATTTAAAATAAAATTTACTTTTTGTCTGATTATCTTTCAGATACTTTGAGCTGCAACTCGGAAAAATTGCTGTAAGTCCTCCAAGCACTAAACAGCCAAAAAAAATTGGTAAATAGGTTTTCTTAGAGATTATTTAAAATCCATTCAGTTCGGAAGTTTTTAAAAACATTTTTCTCATGCCATGGGCCTCGATAAGACTCGCCTCTAAATCGGAAGATTGGTGGTTCAATTTCACTGGTGCATTTATTTAGCAGTGGCAAATTTGGCAAAATTTATAAACTATTTGCCTAGGAAAACCTCTATTAATTAAAGAAAACGCCGCTCGGATAAAAACTATAGGTCCTTGTTCTCTAAAACAGCTATTAATAGTGATGCCAGAGAGACGCCATGCGTCGCCTTTGAAGCAATGACCATCGTCAAGGGGAATAAATTTATGTATTTTCTTACTAGACCTGCCCTACTCAAATCGAGTTTATGCAATTTTCAACAATAGAAGTTTCGACATAACGTAACATTGATATTTTTAAAAAATTTACTTTTTGTTTAAAAGATTGATTGTTTATCAAATAATTTAAAAAAAAAAAATCAACTTTTCAGATAAACATTAGAATGAATGGCAGCTTAAAAAACGATTTTGTATGTGATTTGAAAACGATTGTTTTGTTGCTAGGGAATTTAAAAGAAACATTTATTTATTTATTTTTTTATCATTTTAGGTGTACAACTTAGTCCATTTATATATATATCTTAATTTTCTGTCCGTCAGTACCTCCAGCACTAAAGGGCGAATACAAAATCGTTTAATAGGTTTTAAAAACTTACTTCAAAATTACTTAAAATCTAAAAAAAAAGTAACAAAAATAAAATCGGTTAATAGGTTTTAAAAATATACTTCAAAACTACTGAAAATCTGTTTAATTTAGAGCTTTTTGTACCAATTTTCTCCAAACATTCGCTTTAATACCACACGAAAAATTCATATAATCCGATTATATTGTTGGACTTAGCTTCTCGCAGCTCGCTTATAGAAATATTATAAAGTCTAATTTGCATCAACAACACATACATAATAAGTTACTTTTGCTTTAATATCTTAGACTAAACTAGTCGCACTGACTGCTGAAACACCACAAATAATTTCCACAAAATATACTTTCAAATACTATGCCATTCGTACCAAAACCAATATACCCAAAAAGCTTATTTCTAAAACCATTATAATGCAACAAAAGAGTTCATTAACATTTCAAAGTACGCAATAAATTTGGCATTAAATTGCAAATAAATAATCGCAAATGTAGTTTGGCGTAAGTCCATTAAATTCCACAAAAAGCAAAAACGATTTGCAAATTGCCAAGAACTGCAACAAAATAATAACTGCTCTGCAATTGCACAATTATTTGTTGCTTTCATTTCAAGAGAAATTTCTATAAAATTGTACACAAATCGGAGATGGTCACTGTGAAATTGCACAATTGTTGATTTACTGAAGAATATGATTTCGTTTGAAAGCTTTTCGATTTACAGACTTTTGTAAATAACAACAGTTAATGGGAACTTACTTATTGGCTTAGTTGCTAGTAATCCTAGACATAAAACGATTATCCAAAAGTTATACATTATGCTGTTTGTTGTTGCTGTTTGCAGTTGCAGTGATTGCACAAACTGGGTTCGGGAGCGTCGTTGGCTATCAAAAAATTGCACACGAAAAACGCACAAAAAACCTGTTCAACGTTTTAGGGCACAGGACTTAGGAAACTTGCGTTACACTTGATTGCTCGATGACAAATAATTGTTTTATATGCAAATAACTTTGGCGCGCACTTCACTTGATTATCTCGACACTTAAGCAATTTATGGCGCTTATTAAATTTGTTAAAATCGGTGGCTTGCTTTGATTCGTATTGCAAGAAATTTTTATTTTTAAATTTTATTTCGCGTTCAATTAGATTATGTTTGGCACCAATTTACAAGCAAATTATATGTCGAGGCAAAAAAACCTTGTTAAACGTGACTTAAAGCGATTAAAATTTGCGCACAAATTCAATTTTCAAAAGATTGCACAAAAAATTCGTACGCGATTGAGTTACATTTTTGTTAAAAAAATGTTTACGCTTTTGGGGGGGTAACGCATAAAAACGCGAGGTTTCTTTTCTTTTTTGGATTTTTATAAAAAAACAAACTTAGTTTCAGTAATTTCCGGAAATATACTCACACACACACGTACACACGCGCGCGTACACACACGGCTCGCATACGCACACAAAAACACACACACTGAGAGAGCGGCGTGTGTTTGCCTTTTTTTGCCGCTACTCAGCGCCGCTTCTTTTTTTTGCACTTTGACACAACACTACAAGTTACGTGGGGCGGGTAGGCTACAATTTGTTGTTAGATTTGGATTTGGACTTGTACTTGGACTTGGCCAATTGGCTGATTGAACTAACTGACTGGCTGTTGCTACTGCTGGCGAAATGTAGAAAGTGCACGCGCGCACTTGTTGTGCCCGTCGCAAGCGTTTATCCTAGACTGAAGTGGCTGACAGCATTGGAATAACGACACAGCCTGCTGCGGCTAAACTCGGCTCTTCCACACACACACACGCACACACACACACGGCGCACTTTGTAGTGGGTGTTTGGCGCTTCCAGTGAAGTGCAGACCATAACGAAGTCTATGCTGAGCACACGAAGTGCGTGCGTAAGAGCGAAAGCTTGCATGAGCTTTTGCCACTATACTCCTGCGGTGCTCTTTTATCCGACTATTTGTTGCGCTACGGCAACAGTTTCAGTCCTGGTCGCTGGAAAGCTCTGCTGCTGGAAGTCAAACAGTCGTCTGTGTTGAAGCAACAGGCTGTCAAGCGAGTTAGTCTTTTGGCGGTTCTACTTTAGAATGCATTAGGCAGGCGCTGCAGCAGGACCTAGGACAACAGATGGCTGCGCAGCCTGTCTTCATTTTATGCGTTTTTTTTTTTTTGTATTGTTAACCAAATAGTCCTTAGCAGTCCAACTCGCTTGCATTGACAAATGCGGCGTTTGTTGCAAGCCACACAAATCAGCTTGAGGTTAATGTACCGCAGCGGGGTGGCTGCGGTATTAGCGGAAGTGGGGGCATGCCACAAGTCGCGCATGATATAGCAAAGACAGCAAGAAAAACAACAACAACAACAATTGATGCGTCGCCATATCATGTTCATTTTGCGGTTAATTTTGCGGTAAATAAGCCAAGCAAATATTTTACGAGGGATGCAAAGCAACACATAATGTTTCGAGATGTCAACTGTGATTCGTTGCGAAAACAACCGAAGAAAATTGTTTTTTTGGTTTAGGCGAAAACATACAAAATAATACGTCACAACAATTATGCCATTTTGAGGTTATGTATATTCTAAACGAATATGCCTATTTTGAGTCTAAACCTAAATTTCAGTAGAAGCGCATTTACATGACACTGAATTCCACCGCTGGATATATTCAGTTAAGCCAAAATCTTTAAATTAAATTCCTCACATATATCAGCATGATCCTTAGTGGAAAATAAGATATAGTGTTAAGCAGCTTATCGGTACCAAAAAAATGCTTTTGTCTTAAATTCGTAATTTCCTTGGCTTATGAAG
Source organism: Chymomyza procnemis (assembly GCA_035046065.1). NCBI lineage: Eukaryota > Metazoa > Arthropoda > Insecta > Diptera > Drosophilidae > Chymomyza > Chymomyza procnemis. The sequence continues at coordinate 40,418,488 of JAWNOJ010000026.1, forward strand.
ACATCTCGAAACAGAACAAATAGAAGTAAAATATTTACTAACTTGATTTTCTGCTGCAAAAGTTGTTGACGTTCCAAAAAAGTTATATTCATTAAGCACCCAATTGTTCCTTAAGTAAACATGAAATTAGTATTAAATTCGACTTATAATACTTCCGCTGTAATTAAGTCTCTCAAAACTCCTCCTCATCATTGTTGACTAACGCAAGCATAGGACACTATATTCATGAAATATATTTTTTTGTATGATTTTGATCTTCACTCAATTTTGAGTTTTTCAAAAATACAACAGAATCGCTGAAATTTTAAATTTTTAAAAAAGGAAAATAGCCATCTGTAATTTAAAACTGATTGTCTTTATTTATTTATTATAATTCTTTAAAAGGGTACCACTGAGTACTGCTGACCTAATAATCAATCGATATTAAAATTAAGAAATATTTAATTAGAGAAAGAAACTATGAAAAAAACTATGCTGCCTAAAGATCATAGTTAGAGACTTATAGATCAGGATTAATCTAAGACACTCAATTTGGCAAATTAATCTAAGTTAAGAGAGAGCAAGAGATGTATTGTTTAGATCGTTCATAAAAAAGGAAATCGTAAAGCAAAAATTTGTTCAAGTGCTAGGATGCTCAATTTGGTAAGTCAAGATGATTTAAGATAAAAAAAGATGAACTGAAATTGGCCGTTCATAAAAAACGTAACCGGGATTATTGTAATTAGAGCATAAAATGCGAAAAGCATCGTGCAATGCAGAACTAGATCTACAATACTGCTAAAGGCCACCGATGCTCGATTCGGCAAAAAAAGATGAGTTCACGAGAGTTTAGATAGAAAAAAAGATATGCATTGAAGCCTACGTAAGGGGAAATCTTAATCTAATTATAGTTGAAGCATTAGACGCGAAAAGCATCGTGCAAAGCATAATTAGATCAACATAAAAGTAAGAGAGGTCGAAAACTGCGTGCTTCTCTATATGGAATGGTCAAAGAAACTTTGTGAAGAAGGCGTTAGAGTTAATATAACCAAAGGGAATTTATCAAGGAAAATAAATGTTTAACTCTCTTTGATGAAGCCAACTAAGAGCGTATGTCTACATACTTTATTTTTTCCTTCTTTAAAGACTTTATGCTATGTCAGAAATTTATGGATGAATTAATGAATCCGTTTCTGAGCCAGCTCATTTTAACTCTATTATGCAGCCCTAGAATATAGAAAAACAAAAAACCTATACTAATAATGCCGTAAATGCCATTCCTACGGCCACCATATTTGAAATGAAGCGTAACATTGTTAATGTGTCTGTTACACATTTTCCAACACTACGCCCTCTTGAATTATTGACGCCCTCGGAGAGCTGCGCTGCCCGATTACTCAAACTCAAACTCAAACTCAAACTGAAACTCAAACTCAACTAATACACATGTTGACAGGCGTCATCGCTGTTTGTCGCAGATTTAGCTGCGGCTTAGAAGACTTTGTCGTAATCGTTCACGCCTCCCCGCACACACACACAGCCAGACATATACACACGCAAACAAAAAGTGTTGACAATGCGTATCAATTAGTCATTAAGAGTTTAGACACTTTTCCAACACACGCACACTCTCCGCTTAACACAAAACTGTCAAATCCACGGAGCTATAATTAAGCATTTAATAGGCGAATTTGAGACGGTTATTTAGTAGACAGGACCTACTGCGCCCGGTAACTACATTGGTTTTCGAAAAATAATTTCGGTTTGGTCTTTCAAAGTTAATTTAAATAATGAGCTTAAATAATCAATAATAAAATCTCAGACTTAAGGTCTGGCTGTCATAGTTACGTTTAGCTTTTTTGTCCAATGACCCTCCTCCACAAGAGATGAAAGCTCATTATTAATTATTTTGTAGGAAATAATAAAATAGGCGAATTAATCATAATAAGCGTTAGTCTAGCAAAGGGACAGACGAACATGTAAGCAAGTCTCCTAGCGACAGAGTGAAAAAAATAAGAGAATGCAAAGTGGGCCACAAGGTGATATAGGGTGCACCCAATAAAGTTTATATTGAGCCCATTTAACCTTGAGTTACTTTAATTTTCTGTGAGGCGTACATTTTTCTTACATTCTTTATGACTTTTTAAAACTAAGTTACTTCGAACTAGTTCGTGTTATTACATATATCGGTTGAAGGAAACTATTTATGAGTGAAACAATTATGCTGCCAATAAAACGATTTTAATTCTGACGCTTATTTATTACTGGCTAAGGTTTTCATAAAAACAATAAAAATTCATTAGCGATGGGCAAAAAACCGAAAGCGACTGAAAAGGATGTTCAAATCGATTGAAACGATTTTAACAATTTTTAACATTTTAATGATTTTAATAATCTCAATGATATTAACGATTTTCACAATTTTTACGATTTTATCTCTTAAAAATCTATGCAGTGACTAAAGGGGATGATGTTGAATACTATAGTGATATGACTGAAAGGATCTAAGTGAAAAAACCGAACTCGCTTGTCTGGATAGGATGTTCAAATAGAAATTGTCTTTATGTAACTTATGTAATCATATACTAAATGGTAGTATGTTGGGTGCTGTGGGTCTCGTACTCGCCTCTAAGCCGGAAGCTCGGTCGTTCGATACCTCCTGGTGAGCTTGTCTAACACTGATATAGCCAGCAAATAAATTCATACTATTTATCTAGGCAAATCTCTATTAATTAAAGATACCCACCGTTCGAATTCGACTATATACTCTTGGTTTCTGTTATCTTGGAACAGCTATTAATTGAGATATTCCCATGCTCCGCCTTTGGAGCAACCATAGCCAAGGGGAATATATTTTAAATTTTTAAATGGTAGAATTATGGCTCATCTTAAATTTCTATTTGGGAATATTTACCAGAACGATTGATTTTGTGCCAATTTATTACACGCCATCCATTAATCCACCAATTCTTTTATTTATTTTACTTACCCAATACACTTTCATATGGTGGCAAAAGAGGGCGAACAACAGCCATTACAGAATGCACCACTGACCTGTGACAATAGAAGAGCAGCGAGGTTAGGATTCTCGATCACCTAAAAAATTAAAAAGTATAATTCAGTCTAAATTTTACAACTACGGAAAATGTGCAACATAAAAAAATGGTCAAGAATCAATTAATTTTTTCAACTCTTTAAAGTTGTATTAAGCTTCTAAGGAATGAACAAAATTAAACAATAATGAAGACCAACTTAGGGCTTAAAAATATGCTTGTAAACTAGCAACATTTTCGAACCTGTCTCAAATATAATAGTTAAACTTGAACATTATCTATGAAAGCATGGCCCACATGGCGTATAGAATTTAATAGAGTTTTTAGGAATCTCGATTTAAGCACGATTTCCATTTGAAATTATTAAAATTTATTTACTAAATAAGTGACTTTTGAATTACATGTATTATTTATATTTTTTGAATTTAATGAAAGTTACATATTTAATTACAGAAAATTTCTACCATAAAGCAATAATCATGACTATTTTTTACCGCTTGAAAGCTTCAATTTTTAGTTGACTTTAGCCTTTGGAATATCACAAAAAATTATACAAAAAAATAATTTTTTGGTCTTAGCTTTTAGAAAATTAAAAAAATATACCAACTTAAAATAAAAAAGATATTCCTTTAAATGATGAACCCACTCAAAACACTCAACTCAAACTTTAACATTTACTTGCAGCGCATAACATTTGAATGCATAGCCCACATCGTGTATACGCAATGTAGGCGCCTTAAAAAAAATTGCACTAATTAAGCATTTAATTTCCTCATTCGCTGTTTTCATTACTGTTGCAAATGTCCTTGACGCTTCAAAAAAAAAACAGCAGAAATAAAGTCAGCCCACATTTTGTACTTTTAGCTTTTATTTTTTTTATATATTTTTTGTTTTTATTTTCCCTTTTTTTCTTTTTGTTAAATTATACTAACACTGACATCTATAAAACAACAACAGACGCACGTAGTCATTAAGTTTTATGCTTAATGTTATTAAAGGCACACAGATACACACACATACATGCATTGCCACACACACACACACACTCGCAATGCATGCAGGCGGTCAGCACTGCGACTTGGTATATCCTGTATCCTGTGTATGCTCATTTAATTTTCTCTGGGTCCACTTTTAATTACAAACAATCAAATCAGTTTGTTGTTGTTGTTTTTTTTTTCGATGTTGTTTTTCCGGCCTTCATGTGCTTGTTTTTGTTGTTGTTGTTGTCGTCCACAAAATCAAGCGACGATAACGTGCCGGCACTGAGCTTTTCCAACACCAACAACAACAACACATCATTGTCAGCCGCTGTGACAAGTGACCACCAATGGTTGCCTGCCTGGACGGATGGATGGATGACTGCCTTCCCTTCAGCTAGTAGTACGTCTGGCTGTCGCCTGCGTATATCTGGCTTTGTTTGCATTTTGTTACACAGAAAAAAACAATTTTCAGTTTAAACAATGCAGAAAGAAGCTATTTTGTATTGGAATAAACATTTAAAAGATTTTTCTATAAAATTTCATTTCATTTTTTTGCCATATTGTTCTGTTTTATACATTTTTCGCATTTATAACATTTGTCCAAACGAGCCATACTCAAGATCGTAAGGTCGTCGCTGGAATTTTAAGATATTTTATATTTCTTAATAATTTCTGAAAATAAAAATAATTGACCAAAATAGACTAATTTATAAGTTCAGAACTTTAAAAATGTAAAGACTTCACCTGTCCCTAGTTGCAGGGTGCAAATGTTTTTTCTTTTTTGACAAAATGAAATAAAAACCTTTTTTTCTCATGAAAGAAGTATATTTGAAAGGATTGTGAAAAACGAATGTACTATGGTTTTACAGAAATCATCTTTATAAAATTGTTTCGATTTTCGTCTGAAGCATGATGATTGCATGCTGTTTGTTACATTTTTGACATAACAATTGGAGTCTATTTATAAATAAGTTTTTATTTCAGATTAAATATACTTAACATTTTATATCCAATTTGATAACATATTTAGAATTCACATATTCGATTTCCTTTGTTGAGATTGTCTACTTTTATAGACAAGTTCGTCTGTTCGTTTCGATCCTATGCTCAAATCAATGATAAAATACTCTGATGTCTATGTTTCCGATGTAATAAGAAAAATTTCGGCTTGAATTTTTGATATAAAATCAAAGTGCAAACCGAATTGATGTTCGAACATTTAAAATAATTACCTAGTCTTGGGGTATTTTTATTTAGTTATTTATAAATATTACTTATAAGCAAACTTATAACTAATATGGGGGGTAAGCTCTGGCTATTTAAGCCAGTCTTGGGGTATTATTTTTTCTATATTTATATAGTTTCAAAATTATTATTATTAAATGTACCAAACTTTAAAAGAAAAAAGTACAATTAAAGCATAACAACCAATAAACCAAATACTAACCATGAACAATTTATATCCACTGAAATAATTATTAACTTAATCACTGGCATCAAGAGCTTTATTTAATAATTAATCTACTCGTTTCTGTACGGTCAGATCGTTTACCTTAAACAATTTAATTTGATAAACGAAAATCAAAATGAAAATAATTTTTATACCAATAATTTCTTAATTAAGAAAAAATGTATTGTCCATAAAAAAAGAACAATTGTGAACGACCTATTTTTTTTTGCTCTGTGTAAGTCCGCAACACATACAGTTATTACAGTTATTTTAACAGAGCAACAATGGCAGAAGTGTGGTGAAGTTAGCGAGCGACGCGGAGCAATATGTAAGTGAGAGAGGTTTTACAGTTGTAGAACCCAAACAAGCATACATTTACGCTGTAACTGTTCTTTTATTGTGTATGTGTATGGGTGTGTGTGAGAGTGTGTATCTGTGTGTGTATTACATGAGTGTATTGCATACAGTGCAGGCTAAAACAATAGGTATACTTTTACGAGATTTTTTTTTTTTTTAATATTAAAAATAAAACAATTAAGACTAAACTGTAATTTAAATTATGGAATTTGTAATATAAACTAAAGCAAACACTGACTGCTAAACGTTTTAATTTGTTGAAAACAACTGATACATTTTTAATGCCAAGCCATAATTAACTTTTATTGTTTATAACCAGCTGGCTTGAAATATATGCAATTCATACAGACATAATTGTATTGCGTATTCAACTACTCTTTGTACAAGCACATCGATTCGACAAGACAACATTATTTTTATACACATTTTATATTATAATTGTCAGACATAGTGATAGACTTTCGGAGTACTAAGTACATTAACTGGAAATCATAAAAAGTTTCTAAAAGAGTTCAGGTTGTTACAGTTAGTCAGTTACTCTTTGTACGAGCATATCGAACTATACAGCTAGCGAACATTATTTCAAATTTTTTTTATAATAATCCGACTAGGTATTAGTATTTCGGTATACATTATCTTGAACTATCTAAGCTCATACAAAGTTACTGAAACAGTTTTTGGTAAAGCAGGTTAATCCAGATATTATTGGATCCCACACAATTTGTCAGCCGCTCAAAAGGACTCGTGGCGATTGGTCAAAAGAAATGCTCAAAAAATAGGATCGCAGTGCTTCGAATCACATCCTTGACATCGTGACAGGTGATTAATCATGGACTTATGTATATGAGCCAGAAAGTTAGCAGCAGTCGACTGTATAGATGTTTCAAGAAGAACCGAATCCAACAAAAGTAGTACGCGCAAGAAGCACTTGCGTCTGTGGCTTGATTTTGCCGAAAAACTGGTCATGTCGCAACGCAGCACAGTCCATTCTGAGACAACCATTTATTTACCAGTTGTCTTCCAAGAAATCAGAAAAATCAACCACCGAAGATTGAACACTCTTCACCACAACAGTGCGAGCTTTCACACATCGGCTCAAACAATGGAATTTTTGAGCACTTAAAACAACGATTTGATGAGTCATCCGCCATATAGTCCTGACTCGACACCAAATAACTTCTCTTTATTCCTGTATGTAAAAAATAAAATGAGAGGTCGATGCGTTTAGAATGCACGTTTTGCAGATTCCTCAATCAAAATGGCAAAAGTGCTGCGACAATTGGTTCAAAACACATGCAAAAGTGCATAGCTCTTAATGGAGAATATTTTGAAAAACAATAAAGCGATCTTCAATAAATAATATTTTTTTTTGTTCTCTAATCCCGAAATATTACGGGTAACCAACATAGATAATTTAATTCAGTAATAATATTGCAACATAGCAAGAGTTATAGAGTTAAACACCAAAATAATGTCAAAGCGTTTATTTTTAGTGTCTTACGACTTATTCTCTTGACCCCTATAGTATTTGGTGCGTAAATATTCGTGTTTATTTGGTGGCGTGAGAGGGGCTGTCATCACAACTGTCCAGAACAAAAGTTGACACTATGCTAAATGAGTACATGGCAGTGCGATGTGCTGCGGGCATCCTGCCCCATGATCCTGTTCATGAACTGCTCGACATATTTTGTCAGCCCAAGTAAGCATATTTTATTAAGACATTAATACGCATTTGTGTTTGTGCGTGTATCTGTGTGTCTCTTTGTGTGTGTGACTGTGTGTGTGCTAATTTGCTAAAAGTGCCGACAAGCCACAACAATCTAATCCACTTAATTTCCTATGCAAGCAATCGATAAGGCAGCCAAAGCCAAGAGAGCTAAGCGCACACACAGGGCGTATGATGAATGTCTAGCACATAAATCTGTATCCTATAATGCATAGCATTTATCTATGAACCATTCAACATTTGCTATCTTTTTTTTCGTGTCTCCATAATGTAAATATGTTTCTTCCTGTTTTATTTCCGCTTGCGTTGTTCTGCATGCCTAAATTTGCATATGGCGTGTTTTGTAGAAAGAGCGACCACCGAGCGACGCATTCGAATATCCCGAAACCAAAAAGAAAAAACGAAAAATTTTCCTATATATAGACAGAAAATTATTTCGATTGTGATTTCATTATGCAAATTTAAACAGTTCACTCGAAGAGCGTGTAATTCATGCATTTATATTCCAATCAATTAAAATAAAAACTTTAAATAATTTTCATAATATGCCAAACGCGTGAGCTACTCAAGCGGGAAAAAAATTTTTTTTTTACTAGAGTTTTGCAGCCAACTGCAGGATGAGGTATTTGGATGACTCTGAAAGCAAATTCTATGGCCACGTTTATGCACTTATTCTTCGTTAGCCTTGAAATAGCGGATAGCTGACGGAGGGTTACGAGAGTACACAACCTTTTATATAGCCGATTCATTAAATAAAAAATATGCTATAAATTTTCTAGATCTTCGGCTATAAATCTCTTCGCACAACTATAAATATAGATATCTTCATAATCAAAAACAGTAGTGCTTCGAGAACTGTAGGGACATTCAAGAGTTCTAGAAAAAAAAAATTTATAACCTACCAAAAACTAAAATATTTAATGTTTTTAATGATTATAATTTTTAAAGCCAACAATTTAGTTTCCTTAATTTTTACGATTACGATTCTTTTTTAGGCCTACATAAGTACTTACTCTGTTTAGTCAAGCGCAAGGGAATGAAATTTTTGCCTTCCATCTTTTGAGATGTAATCAGAATACTTTTTATCAACTTGATCAAAAAATTCCCGGAATCACAATTTGATGGTGATTTGTAATTTTTTTTTTTTTTGGTTGCCACATATTTCTGTGACATTGAATGACATTTTCAGGTAGAGTATTTCCTATAACTCAAAAAATAACTGCTGGCTAGATAGAGAGATCAACATTATCATATCTACGAAAAAGTCTGCTGCGGCTAATAAGTAGTACCTTAGGATGTATAGAAATTTTTCGAACAATTTGTTTTGATTCATCTTGAAATCGGATGTCTTCTGCACTAATTTCCAAACTTCAAGCTCAAATTTTTATTATAGTTTAATTTAAATATTTTGTGGCACAAGAATTACAGGGAATTGCGAAAACATTGCATTTGATACAGAAAAATGTTATTCTCTTATTCTCATAAAATATTCGATTGGTATTCAAGATTTGCGCTAAGTTGCGAAACTAAAATCTTCTTTTTTGCTTTATTAAAAAGTAGCAGGAACTACACAAAATAAAATAATACATGGTCTGACACAAGAAATGTGAAATCACAATTCATTTTTTTCATTGGAGGAGTAAAAAAATCAAATTAGATGATTCTACCAGCTTCTGATAAACAAATTTTCATGTACAATTACAACTATCTTATGCAAAAAGAGTTCAAACCTAGGTTGCCTAGGTTGCTGTGCAAAAAAATGAGTAAGCGTTCCAGTTTAGAGGCGAGTAGACTACCGAGGCCTGCATATTTTCCAACAAATTTAAATAAAAAAAAAACAAAAATTTCGTTTAGAAAACAAAAAGTTGTAGTAGAAATTAATCGTCATAATATGCTTTTAATAAATTAATTTTGCAATTATGGAACGTCCCTGAAATTGCAAAAAGCCACTTAGTCAAATCAAATTATCTGTCATTTATGGTTTACAAAATCAGAAGTTCAAATGGACAAGTGGTTAAGGCTCTTGGCACACCTGAGTCAAGGATTTTATAAAATCGTGCACTTCGCATAAAATCCGAAATACCCTTGACCCTTACGGCTATAAAGAGTGTAAAGAGTATAAAAAAAACGTATTTTTCGTTGTGAAAATATTTGGCCAAAATGCAAGTTAAGCCTACGTTAAACAAAAGCTCAGCCCTTGCCTGAGTTAGTCGAGCGCACTGGCAACAGCAGTGCTATGGCAACAACAACAATAACAGCAACAATAGCAGCAATAACAAAAATTGGTAACAAAAACAAGCCAAGCTCATTTACACGGGAAATAGCCTAAGTGCAAAAACCATTTAAATGCAAATTAACCACAAAGTGAAAACATGTGAACAAAGCTGCCTTCAAAAGCACTCACACATACTCACAAAAACGCAACAACAAAAAACACACAGATACAGATACTCTTACACACACATAGATACATACACGTAGATACTTCTACACACACAGCTGCATGCATGTAGCCGCCACGTGCTTACTTATACTCTATACAAATGCCTATGCCGCCATAGGCTTTGGCTTCACTCCGGTTTTTGGGGCCATGTGGCTGGCATGCGCCATTTTGAGCTATTTTAAATGTAAAATAGTTTACAGCAGCAACTACCACAAACAAAATGGCCGCCAGTGCATAGGTGTGCGTGTGTGCACAGTGTACCGCCGCCGCCTTCGACTTGATTTGAATAAATTCATATGCATAAATGACCGCGCTGCTTACAGTGATTATCCTTAAGGCATGTTGTATGCATTCCATTGATAAGGTCAACAACATTGAAACAAAGCCACACACACACTCACACTCACACACAACACGCACTTCAAGCATTGCCCTTTAACTATGCTCCTGGTAGAGCCCTCAAGATCTCAACTAACGATAAGTTGCAACAACGTACTAAACTGCCACATATGCCCGAATTGTCTCCCACTTGTGTGCCGTATAAATGGGAACGCTTCCAACTGAGTGCAGTTAACATTTCAGTCAAAGCTCAAATCGTTCATACAGCGGCAGCCTGCTAATGAAGTTACATGTAGCCCAAAAATAGGTGTTGTGCTAACCCGGAGCTGTTGGCTTGTTGGCGTACCAAGTGCTATATACAGCTGACCAAATGGTCAGCCTAACAAAGTTGGAGACTAGCCAAGCGTAGCCTACAAACTGCCAACAATATGTCAAGTCAGTCAACTCTTGCGGATCATTCGGTTGGTAGCGGTGTGAACGCAAAGGGTTTATATGGGCTGCTCGTTTGCGATTTGCATTTTAGGTTTCTCCTTAAAAGATGAAGCAGTAACTCACAAAGCTCTGTACGAACCACCAAAGTCTGCCTTAAAAAAAATGACCTCTGTATAATAATTTTATTCTTATTTCTCACTGCTCCCAACACTGAATACCACATGGAGCACTTTATTGCCACACCAAAACTACAATTTCCAAAACAACCCAGCACTGCTACGACATTTGCGAAAACTTCGTGGCATAAACTTGACGGTTATACGTTCCAGGCGCGTTCATGTGTGCGCTGTGCAACCGGGCGCCAATAACCAACAATTGCACACCAGTTGAACAGGCGCAGTGACCAGACAAAGTCAGTGTAGACACCGCCAATGCCACCTCCATTTCGCCCATCATCACACAAATAACCAAATAGTCCTCATGGCCAACTGCAATCGCTGTTACATGTGTGTTAGTGCGTTATGTGATAGCCTTTGATTATATCGAAGCACTATGGTGGTGCCCACGAGGCGTATGCGTAACGTGTGTGTGTGTGTGTGTGTGCCTTATTTATGTGCACTAAACAAACTGGCCAACACGCATTGCTCGGCTTGCAGACACTATGTCCTTTGTATTGGTAACAAACAACAAACACAGCAATTCCTGAAAAGGAAAACCAACGTGGAACTGTAAATTGAACAGCCATGTGGCAGGCACAATTATTTTCTGTAGCCACCAGACTACCATCAGACCACCACCGCTTTAATTAAGCCGAGTCCTTTCAATCAGAAATGAAAAAAACAACAGTAGCAGGGAATCAATCGTTGAGACTTCTTTTGGTTTGTGCGCAGTGGAAGTAAAAGTTTGCAAAATGCTCGATATGCCTGCAAGAGGCCAATACCTTGGTGCCATACGATTTTGGACAAAAGTAAAGCTGACTGAGACCGTTGAAGAAGTAAATTTTACTTAAACTTTTTGTATATTGATTTTCAAAGCAAAATAATTGATGGATTGGACGGATTGTCAAAAGGTATTGATGCAAAAGGCGGCGAGGAAAGACGAAGGGACGACGAAAGCTCATGTGGAAAGACCTAGTAGAGCAGAGAAGTTGTGCGCAAAACAGGGCCCCTAACGGGAGGTAGTGAGGTCAGCTATAACCCGATAATGCATTGCGATGCCAAATGTAAAGTAAGGATTGTCAGGGGATTTTTTTTTTTAAAAGTCAAATAAACTTATCTTCCTTCTTACCAGCAACAATGAATGCTGTACCAATAAAATGATCTTATGCTATCTATTATTACATTTTTAGAACTGTGGATAATCCTATGATATAAAACAAATGAGGCAACAGGCGTATATAAAATTCCTTTTCAATGATGATATCAGTTTTTAAGTTGCTTAAGAAAGTATGAATTTTTCGATAATCATCACTATCGGCATAAGTTCCATTGCCACCTAGAGAACTTTTGTAATTTCTCTGTACTCTTAAAAATAGAGATTTAATGCACCAGAGAATTCACAAATAAAATTATTTAATTGAACATTATGAAAAAATCGTAACTAATGCTAAGATTAAAGTACAATCTGCAGTACAAAACTCCCAATGCGGTATGAACCGGGTGAGCGAACTGAACCGCTAACCAGACTCTAACCTGCTCAATCTGTCTACGATGAGGATAGCTCAACTTGATCGAAGCTCATGCCAATGTACTACTGTCGATCTACTTATTCAAGGATGATTGTTGATGGTGATCTCTGACCACGCAGTCGCTGGTGGCTGCCCTGCTATCTTGCCTATTGCTCTTATGGGGTTTTTAGATTTAAAATCTCTGCTGTAATAGTATTGTTCTTAGACTGACTCCGCTCTATATAAAGATTACAACATATCAAAGACCGTGGCGAGTGACATAAGCTAATAGCACTTTTATAGCCTCCTTTAGCTTTATCTGCACAAGATTGGATTTAATATTTAGACCGTCTGTATTTGGGATAGCTGAACTAGATCAGAACTCATTCCCAGATGTACTGCTGCTATTTATTCAAAAATGCGTTTTAAAGCCGATCTCTGACCACGCCGCCACTGCTGGCTACCCTGCTACCCTTGCATATTGGTCACAAATCTTTGTTGTAATAGCTATGATCTTGGACTGATATAATCTCCTTTGGCTTCAGCTGCACTAGACTAGATTTCATGTGCTCAAACTTTTGAACAGTCGGATAGAACCTTACCTCTCGTCCCAAATCCTTAAAAGAACTAAGGGCAACATCATTGCAACCTTTGAAAACTGAAGTTGTTGAATCTAACTTCAGAACTCATATAGCAAAGGGCACCTAACCTAGCTTTAAATTAGAGAGTCAAGTCTTAAAGTTCAACATAGAGCTTATAGTATCCTAATCAGAGGACTTAGCTTGGTATATGCACAGATAGACAAATGTCTTTTAAGCCAACACGTGCCACTCGTCGTAAAGCGCTTGTAAACCAGCAACAATTGACTTTAAATTTGGTAACCTTTATTCTTATATAAGAAACATACTGCCATTTCGATAAAAGTCAGTTACCAGATCCGATAGTCCTGTATGTAACACCGATTTGAAAAAAAAACGCGCCCCCAAACAACGTCGTCATATTCACCACACGATTCTTCAACTTTAACATATATTGCCTTGACCCATTAGTAATCCACGAACGACCTTCTTAAAAGTCAAAATTTCTTATTGTCTCTGCAACATTTTGACATTTACCAGATATGTGCCTGCGGTCGCATGCGTTTATCTTTGTTTGGCTCAGATCTGTGCTACATTCCAATGTCGCTCACAGTTCATTTGATATTAATATAGACACGGAATTGTAATCATTGCAACAAGCAACCAACCAGCCAGCTGCTACATATGTTTTCATTTGTATGACGAGACCGAATGGGGGGCGTGTGCACCAGTTGGACCAGACATCGCAGTGGTGCGAGCACAAGAACGGCTGCAGCATATAACACATACCAAAAAAAAAAAAAAAAAAAAAAAGTGGCTCGACGACAGCACCGGGAACAGCTATGACATCAATATCGACATTCACATGGACTACCCTCATCAAAAAGTTTTCTCGGACTCATTCGACTTGCCGCTTGGCAACTTGATTGTTTGTATGTTTGCACGACATTATTGACGGGCCACTTTGGCAATGTGTGTGTGTCTGTGTGTATCTGTGTGTGTTTTTGGGTGGGTGTGTGTTGACAGTAATAATTAAAATGTGTGGTCGGTCATACACACATATACGGCCACATATATACCGTCAACCACAAAAGCAAACGTCAACTCTGATAGCACACACACAATCACACACTGCACACACACACACACACACACACACACACACACACACACACACACACACAGACACACTAGTAGTTGTGTCCTGCAAACAAACCCATAGGCTCCTCAGCACGCACAATTTAATATCCTAACAATGGTAACAACGAAAGTTTTTCGACATACTCTATGTAGAAGCCTTTAATTTTTGCGGTTTCTATGAACCTAAATTGTGTGTATTTGACTTTGGAATTGAAAATAATGCAATTACCAAGACCACTACTTCTGTTTTAGCCATTTGAAAGCAAGTGGGCTACGCCACCGCTGCAAAAAAATAACTTTATTGAAAAAGTTTTTCAGATATAAGCTCGATAGTAAAGGCAGAAGTGGACCACAATTCATAATAAAGTCTGAAGGTGTTGTAACAGATAATTATCATATCTATGGATCGCAAGAAATATATAGAAAATTAATTTCAAATTACGCAAGCGTGTAATTATTTAAATTACAAAGGCCCAAAAAGTTTGCAATAAATTTCTTTAGAAATATTTTCGAATTATAAAATTATTTGCAAAATTTCTCTATAGCATATAATTTCATCTCAAGTTTTCAAACTCAGTCACTTTATGCTGATTTTATTACTTAAATCATTTTGATAACAATGATTACAATAAATATTACATTTCCTTGAATAAACTTCTGAGAAAGTCAAAGCAACCAGTACACGTATACGCAATATTTCCTAATATATTGAAATTTATTCATACTAAAATGAATAATTAATATCATAAATACAGTGCGTTTACGTATAAAGATTTTGAATTAGTTATATTTATAAAATATTATATATTTATCAGCAAAAGTTCAATATCAAAAAAAGTTTATGTAAATATACAAAAAAATTAATGAATTTTCAACAAAAAAATTAACTCAAAAAATTCAAGAAAATTTCCAAATAAATAAGATAACATATTTATTATTTATTTAAATTAAGAAAGAAAACAATTGTACCAATCAAAAGTTGAATTAATCAAAACAAAAAAAATTTTTGACGCGATAAAATATTACATTTAAATAAAAACAGAATTTAACACAGAAAAATAAAAAAAATTTGAATTTGATATATTTTTTTGTTTGATTTTTATTATTTATTCTAATTTTATCAATTGAAGGTATCTTACCTTGCGTTGTCAATTCAGCTTGTTAAGCTAGAAATGTCTTAGACGGTTCAAATAGCTTTACCAATCAGCAGGTTATTCAGTTCAGGGCTTGTTGTCGCAAATTTGAAAACGTATGTTTTTATAAATTTTTATAGAATTTTTAAATAGGCGTCATTTTATCAGTCTATTTCTGCGTTAATTAAGCTTTGTAGCGAAGTGTCTGCTGAGCTGAAAGTGAAATGGTGCAAGCTCATACTATCTAAAAGTAATTAGGCCTTATTTAAAATACTTTTTGATCTAGCTTGACGACAACATACAAGGACCTTTTTTAAAAATGTTACTGAAATATTTAGTATTTTCTTTTTTTTAGAATTATTGCTGGATGCCAGCAGCAGTAGCAGATACCTCTCCCAATTTACAAAATTAATGCGTCTTGTAGAGCTCAACTTTGTGTCACGAATGGATGCAGCTGAGCTTGGAGTGTACGAGAGAAAAATTCTTCGCAAAACCTATCAGATTGGGGACGACTATCACATCCGAACAAACCATTAGCTGTATGAGCTATACAAAGGCATCGATGTCGTCCGGCGTATTAGGGCACAACATCTGCCTTGGCTCGGCCATGACTTTGGTATGGGCGAAGATGCTCTAACTAAGAAGCTCTACGATGCGAAAGTCGACAAAGAATGTCGAAAGCGACGACCTAAACTCAAGTGGAAAGACCAAGTAGAGGGGCACCAAGATTCACTTGCATCGACCAACTGGCGCCTGACGAGAGCTATTCAGATTGTTCTTAACCCTAAAATGCCTTGTAATGGCCAACAAAAGCAAAATAAAGTATTCTTGGCTAAGTTTTGTAATTGAGACAATCTCGCCAGTTGGTTGAAGAACTCTTAATTTTCATATGCTTTTTTGTACTCACAGAAGGCAGAATAAAAAATAGCCAAATCGTAAGTGTTCATTATGATTTCTGTGAACTGAGAATACATTGTTAAAAAAAATCAATACACTTCCCAGTGGTACTACACCTCTGTTATATCTTAACGTTTTAAAATAATTAAAAAAAACATAAATAATTTTGTTTGATTTTAGTCAGAAGACAAACTGAACAAACACTGCCATATGTTTTTTTAAGTCTACAAATGCTCTTTAGCAGTTTTGCTTGCAAACATAGAACTTCAATTTATCCTTCTTAACAAAAGCGTGTAAAATCCTGAAATGCACTTTTTACAATTATAAACCACAGCTAAAATTTATTTCCTTAGCCAACTAATGCATTAATAATGTCACAACCAAGGATGTTGCCGACAGCTATTAGCCCTGCAACCATAAAGCCAAATGAAGCGAATTCTACAAAATTAGTAACAACAAATCCATTTAACAAATAAAGGCAGTGAACTGAAGTTGAAGGTGCAAAAGTCATTGAAAATCAAATGCCACAGCCAAAAGCGATTTTTTTCTTTCTCAAAAAAAAAGTCAACTATGACAACGTATCCGAGCGAACCAATCCAACCCAAACTGAACTGAACCGAACGGAGCAGAACAAAAATCATTTGTAGTAATTGAAATGCTGTCGAACAAAAGCGGGCTCCAGAGAGAGAATGAAAAAAAAAGATTGCAATTCTCTAATATAAAACATAGAGCTCTAAAGCAGGCAATGGAAAATGTTGTAGTTGTATATATATATATATATATGGGACAAGATTAAGGGGTGTTTGGGCGCAATATGCTCTTGAAAGCGACTTTGTGCCTGGCTAAAATCATTTTTAGCTATACAAACTGACTTCCGCTGCGGCTGCCAGACGCAAGAGCACATATACGCTGATACTTCAATCCCACACATGGGTAGTTCTTCCACAAGCTGGCTGCACTTTTTAGCTGAGAAGAACTTTTAATAGTTGTAGAAACTAGAATAATTTTTTAATTTGTTTATGGCACGTCAAAAGCGTAAAGTTTTTTCTGGCTCTTTTTGGATATTTTTGAAATCCATATTCCCTTAATGACTTCCTCTCTGGCCTCGATCCATTTATTGAGCCGTACATTGAGAATTTACTTTTAATAGTTGCCAATAGGATAGACAATGTGGCGCAAACTGCAAAGCATCTTGAAAAAAGAAACTGGAGAACGCTACCAGAAGCAAGTGTACCTAGATTGGCCATGTTTTAAGAAGGTCACCATCCGACATCTCTAGATCAGCACTGGAATTGAATCCGCAAGTATACAGGCGACCTGGCAGACCGCATACCAAATGGTTTAAAATGGTGTATGGTGAGGCTATCAAGCTGGGCAAATACTGGAACCAAATCAAACTGACTGCCAGGGACAGGCGTAGATGAAGAGAGTTTGTTAATGCCCTATGTGCATTTGGAATGTTTTTTGTATATATAAAGGATATTATGTTGAAGTAATCGGCAAGACCTAAGATGAACTAAGAACCCCATCTCCCAACCAGAATCAATGATAAAAGCAAATCTTGGTGCTTTTAAATTCGAAAAAGTCTGAAACATTCCAAAAAAAACTGCTCTATGATCCATCATAATAAATGCAAATAATCTATTCGAGTTTCCAATAATCGTATCTTATGATAAAAGCAAACCCTAAAAGCTAAGTCTAAATCATACCAAAAAATCGTATCCTATGCTCCATCATAATAAAAGCAAACCCTGCTCAAAAAGTCAAAAATCATCCCAAATTATCCGCTTAACACTGAAAAGTACGAACTAACTCTAAGACACATGGAGAACCAAAATCTTATCACAATATAACAAGTAGTCCATGCATAATTTTAAAAAATTTGCAATTTTAGTTGGCTTTTGCTTTCCACTTATTATTCCTATAAAAATTCACACACTAAACAAAAATCGAAAAATAAAAAATTAAAAAACGTTTATTAAATGAAACCACAACAGAATGAGGTAGGTGCATTGCATTAATCCGCCTTTGGCTTCTTGACTCGCATTTCTGGCTTTTAGCCAACCAGTAGCAAACGCTCCGGCATCTCCACCGAATCCCGAAGAAGAGAAACGTAGTGCATTTTGCAAACATCATTATAAAGGAATTCTAGTTATATTGATTCCAATTTTATGTGCACCCATTTTGCTGGGCCCGGAGGTGTTAGTAAGTAAATTCCATTAATGTGCAATAATTTTTATTAAATAATTTTATGCCTTAGGTATATCGGTATATATATCTGACAGTATGCTTTTTGTTATATTTGATATTCAACGTCATACCGCCGGGCTGCACAGCATTTATTTACATTGTTTTTATACCACCTTTGGGAATTGCTGTAACTACTTTTGTGTGCCAAAATTTAGACGTTCTTTTCGAAATTAGCTATTTTTTTTTTTAGAGCTCAAAGACACTATGCATGGCACACTACTCGGATCTTATATTCTTATTTTATGGTTCACTTTGGGCAGGAATTATGATGGATGTCTCAAACTTAAGTGATCGTTTGGGCGTCACATTTTTAAAAATATGTGGAACCAATTTGAAAACGTAAGCAGCTTGCATCATAAGAGAACTTCCGATATATTTTATTAACATTTTTTTGTTTTAAGGATGCAATTGTTTTTGATGCTTATAACAGCAGTTTTATCTTTTCTAGTAAATAGCACCTTTATAACGGCGATGATGATGAAAGTTACGCAGGCTTCTTTGCGCCAACTGGACGAGGTGAGTCTCATGTTATTTGTTTAAATTTATTTTGGAAATACTTATATCTTGCCAATATTTAAGTCGGGAATTGTAAAAATACATTCAGAGGAAGAACGCTATGAACGCGACGCGTATGTTGTTAAAAATAAAAATATTTTGTTTTATGCAATTAAGATTTATTTTATAGCCCGCCCTATCCCTCACGCCCTGCAATTGGAATTTATCTAACTATCTGTTTTGCGGCAACACTTGGAGCGATGCCATCTCCTTTTCAGGATCCAAATGGTGTACTTGTTGACGTTTTTAAGCAGTAAGTAAAGTCAAAATTATTTCTACAACAAACTATATTTAGTTGGGACTTGAGAAGGCTTATGTGATCAGAAGATTTGGTATAATATTTTCTTATAGCAGAATATGCCCTTTTTTTCAGTTACTTGCCGCTTGCCAAACCACCAGACGCCTTAAGCTTCATAATGCTCTTCATTGCGCCCATGATACTAGGCTTAGTAGTGCTTTTTCTGTGGATACAAATAATTTACTTAGGTCTTGCCGGTGGCAAGGTCAAGCGCGATCTAGCCGAAGGCGCAGAAAACGTTGAAGCATTTAAAGAAGCGCAGCAAGCCAGAAAGGACGAATTGGGCCCGTGGAACATACACGCTAAGCTAGCATTGCTATTCATAATTCTAGCCATGATACTAATATCATTACGACGTCCTTTAATTATTCCCGGCTGGTATGAACTATTCAACAAAAAGACCTATGAATCTGTAACTGTCATTGCAATAGTCACCATATTATTTGCAATACCCGCCAACTATTTCTTTTGCAAATATTACGTTTGTAGAAGTACGATTTTAGAAAGCATTTACCGCGTCGTTAAATTTTGCTAATTTGTGTGTATCTCTGTAGATCCCAAAAAAACCGGAACTGCTGCATCGCTGGTTAACTGGAAGGCGGTGAATATTAATACACCTTGGAACTACATCTTTCTGCTAGGAGCTGCAGTAGCTGCGGTTTTTTGTGGTGTACACTCCAAATTTTATCTGCTGATGCGGGATACATTTGCGCGCATGAAGTTGGACAGCACTGGGGGTCTTTTGATGGGTTCATTCTTTGGCATGATGTGCAGCATGATCTCTCCGGCTACTGGTTTGGCGCGTTTCGCACTACCGCAGATGTTCGCAGCTGTAGATGCAAATACATTTGGAGTTAAATTATTTTGCTTAATATGAAATTTTTACAGGGCTATAAACTGAGTGCTGCGGGTTCCATAGCAATTCCCTTTGCCACCTCGCTACACAATCAATTCATGCTGCCATGTAGCACTGCGGCAAATAGCATAATTGCAGGTTGGGGCAATGTGCGACCATATCAATTTGTAAGTATTTTTTTTTATTATTTAAAATACAAATTTTTCTTTGTATGAATTAACATATTTTTCCCCTCAGTTAATCGGTGGTCTAATACCTACAATATCAATGTTTATATTTATTCTGTTATTTACCTTTTTGCTGGGTGAGACCGCTTTTCACGGCAATAGCTATCCTAAGGTTGACTGGTTTAATTTTACCACACCTAAACCAGCTTAAGCATTAACCCCATTAATAAGGATGGCTTGTTATAACAAGTAGTAGATGTAAAATTAAAAATATTTTGTAAAATTCCAAGTGTTGAATAAATGTCTTTCATGAAGTCCTATAAATCTTATTCAATTTATGTGAAATTTTTTTTTTTTAATTATAAATAAAGGTAGGGTATCAAAAATGTGCGTCAAATTACGCAACGGTTCTGCAAAGAAATGAATCTAAATCATCACGTTTCTCAAAAAGTTTCCACCTGCAAGTTATTATCAATTCAAATTAGACAACCCATATTTTCTCATATCCTTGCAGTCCATTTATTCACCATCAGGCATCTTGCCATATGACCTCAACAGCGATCGTGCTTCCATCCAATTCATAGTGAACACTTTGAAACTCGCGATGTTTTCCAAAAAATGTGCCACCTGCAAGTTATAACTTATTTTATCAGAAAGGATGTTCATTCTTTGCATTCAATAATTGAAATTTGTAAAGAGTTTTACTTTTAATGGAAAGCAAAGGACAAGTGGTACAAGCATAGCGTGGTAACTTCTATACATGTTACCTTCTTCAGTGATGATCTTGGTCTCGAAGAGCGAAAAGCATTCTGAAAGACACATCAATTTTTAAGTTGAGGAATGCCATGCTTGGCGCGATCAAGTTCCGTGACAATCGCACACTGCTCTCGTAGAATCATTGGGAGTTACTTTTCAAAAAAATTCAGATGCAGTATGAGTGCAGACCACAGAAAGTTAAATAAATGCATCCCGTAGAAATTAAAGCCCAGAGACTTCAAATTTTAACGGCCAAACTGTTCTAACAAGGCAAAAGAATAAGTTTTTGTGTCGGATTTTGAACTGAAGATATAATATATATTTGACAACAATACAATCACAAAAACAAAAAAAAATGTAAAATATGAAGAAAATACGGTGCTTAGCCTAAGGAATCCTTTGCATAACTTCGCCGAAGGATTTGAACTAGGGTACAGTCTTTTCATTATAGGCAAAAATAAACCCTCCTACTATGAATTATAAATATATATTTTCTGGATTTGAAATTTGTGATAAATCGAATAAAAATTAATGTTAAAGAAATCTGATTTTTTAAACCGATTACAAAAAAAATACAATGGTACCAGGAAAAACACTTGCAGGAAGGGTATCTTTCACAACCTAACTTTAGTAAGTTAAGTAAATGGCCAGCAAGATGTTCTTTCTGTTCAAGCGCTCTATACTAATTTTTGTGGTTTTGTTTGAAATGGGAAATCAATGCTCTGCCGGCAGCGTTTAGCTGAAAGGGTTAAATTGGGTTGAGCCAATTAAGTTGGAAAATATATCTATATTATATTCAAAATCAAGACCGTATTTATTGATACGGTTTTAGCAATTTGTGGGTCTTGGCAGCGTGGTGGTAGTATATTCGCCTCTGAAACAGAAGGTCGCTGGTTTGATTTTACCTTGCCACACTGATGCGTTTGTTTAGCAGTGGCATAGCTATCAAATAAATAGACGCTTTTTACTTAAGAATATTTTTATAATTAAAGACAATCCGTTCGGATTCGGCTATAAGCTTTAAATCCCTTTTTTCTCGAACAGCTATATCTAGAGATATCTCCACGCTTCGTCTTTGCAGCGCTGACCATAATCAGGGGAAGTAACTTTATTTTGTTTATAGCTTTGTAATCATTTGATAAAAATCCTGCGGGGTTTTTTCTTCTCGAAAAGGAAAACACCGAGAAAAAAATATAGCAGTACCTTTTATGCTCTTCAAGAACTATAATCTAAGTATACTTACTAGTTCTAAATTGTCTACTAAAACAGAAATACTAGCAATTAGAGCATATCCACCGTGTATTACGATTTACGCGTGAATCTGTACTTAGGTTTCAAAATTCTTACAAAGACTCCTCAAACTGAATACTGGTAAAGCCTTTGGCTTCGACAAAAATCACCCATTACATTTGATGTGGCTGTCTGCAGCGTCTATGTGAGATTTCAGACGACATGTCGAGCATGTGTTGAAAACGTGTTTAACACGGGCAAACGGCATCGCCTGTATTGTATGCCATTTGCCGTGCGCTGCTCTGCTTTGCTCTCTGTAACAACAACAACGACAACAAGAACTACACTGGGAATGCCAAAACAGTAACAACTACAACAACTATGGCAATGACTATATGTCCCAAAATCAGCAACAATTCGCTCGCGTTCAAGTGTAAGCATCGCGTGAAGTCGTGCATGGTTGGGTGACTGGTTGCCTGACTCCTTGGCAGCTTAGACGCGCATTTTGAATGACATTAATGCGACTAACACACACACATATGCGCATAGATTTGGTAACACAAATATTCACACAGATATTCACACGGATATTCATAGACAGCTGCCAAAATGCAAGCTCAAGGTATCAGCTGCAACAACTTTGAATGCAGCAGCGTATGGCTGACAAGTGTTGCACTATTTAATATTAAAGGCCTTGAGTGTGTGTGTGTGTGTGTTACATGGCGTATACGTAATACAAACAATATCAGCAATAATTGCTGTATTTGCTGTGATTGCCATTGCATGTAGCTAGATAGGTGCCCTGCGTTTAGTCTACAACTAAACGATAAGTTATAAAGACAAACAATAACAATACTGCAATTAGAGACATGCGAACTACAACTGCCCAAGTAGCAGCTGCAACTGAATATATCGAAGGTCTTCATAATGTGTATGTGTTTGTCGGCATCAAGGTTGAAATTTCCCAAAGTCAACTTATGTGCCTAATATTATGATAGGTTACACAAAATAAAGCGTAATTGGTGGAATATATATTAATTTAAACGTAATTATAATGATTATTAATTTTATGAAATTACTTTCTAAAGCATTTGTTAGTAGAGCTTGAAGCCGACTTCGTTGTAATGATTTATTTTAATTATTCCTAAAAAAAAATATGTTGGAAATCAACTATGTTGCTAATAAATATGTAAGTACATTTAATTTGGTGAAGTTTTCTACACGCAATATGAAGTACAGAAGAATTTTATCTAATTGTAAAATATAATTTGCGTAAGGTACTATGTTTTTACAGCTTTTTAATTGTATCTAAGAATAAATTCCACTTTACATTTATTATAAAAAAATTCATTTAAATTTATATTTTACATATGATATGCAAATTTTGATTTTTATTGTATAAAATAAAATTTTGAATTTGATCTTTTCGAGTAATAGAATGTGATTAAGTTATTGCTTTTTTCTGGATCGATAATTATATTTTAGAATAAAATCCACTTTGAAGTTATAACAAAAAATAAATATCCATCTATTATAAACAATTTTTTTTTTCGATATGGCTAGAAAAAAGTTGAATTTGACAGATGAAAGAAAAGAACGTCGTCGTTTGCAGGTTTGAAATCGAATGCAAAGAAATATGAATTAAATAAAAGTCGCAAAGATACTACAAAAAGCTTTGGAAAAATTGGAAAGCAGCCAGGGAATATTATCATGCAACTAAAGCAAAGAAAAAGGCTAAAAAACAAAATGAATGCTGGGTTTGTATGTTGCGGGAATAAAAATGGAATATTTGGATGTAGCCGACATGATAAAAGAATACAAACATTGCAATGAATCAAAATACAGCGCACCAAGGAGTAAAAAAAATCTGAAATATTGTATTTTAGAAAGATCTCAAGTGAACCTCCCAAAGTTACCTATATTTTGTCATTTCCTTACATATTGCAATACACCTGAAACATACAAAAATATGAAAAAATGTATAGATTAGATTTAAAATTTTGGAAACCTGGTACAGATATTTTAATTTTTTTAAATATAAGTTTTAAATTAATTATTATAAATAAATGTTTAATATATACTCTTGAGATTTCCGATTTCCAATAGGTACAACATAAAATTTAAGTGTGTTTAAAAATGTATAATAATTTCATTTAAAGAAATATTTTATCTAGTCCGTACACACCGTAGCACTTTTCTGCAATCTGACCTTCTTTCGAACATGAATTGTACAAATAAGTAAGAATTAAGATTAAAGTTTTTACACAGACTGAATAATATTGTAAATATATTGTAATATATATTATAATATTGTTATATTTTCTGCATTCCTGTCACGTAAACTTCAATATTGAATCGATCCTATTTTAGATGAAAAAACGATATTTTAAAAATTACATTTGATTAAATGTGATCTTTGATATTGTAATATCCTCACATTTATTGAGTAGGCTAGAGAGGGAATAATCGTAAATATAAGTACATACTCTATTTTCTTCCAAACTTTTCGTCAATTCTTACCGAATTTGTGTATTCCCTTGCTGACGCAATGTCACCATTCTTCGGCAAGTACTGCGTGCGATCGTGTATCATGTCATCAATAAAATCTATTTTGTATTTTTGCAGATGATTGCTCGATTTATTTGCTCTACTGTCTTTTGGTTGAAACTTCAAAGGACATTAGCCTCATAAATCAAAAAGATTTTCAGTTTCAAGACACTCTTTGGTAATAAAATCTGCGTATGTTACCATAGTTGCAAATATTAGTAAATATAGATATATTTGTACATTTCAACTTTAAATTTATTTAAGATACAAGCAATGAGCATTCGCATTCCTTGCATTTGCAATTATATTTGCATTTGTATTCCAGTTGCTGATAGCAACCAATAAAATTTATTGCTCATATTTCCTGTGTAAATTGTTGCGCTTATTTCATCTTAATTAAATAAATTGAATTGATTTCAATCGAAATCAAAAGAGCTTGCCAACGAGAGTGTACTCAAATATAAACTATACATATAATATGCAAAATAAATTGGTTTATTTATTTATAGTATATAATTTAACTGCATAAATTTACATTGGCAAAAAGTCAATAAAATTTTTAATATTCAATATAAAAGTCTCTTTAATGCGAATGACTTAATTGACACTTAATATTTGGAAATTATTGATTGATATAAAAACATTTTCTTTGTACATCAATTAGGACTGATTAAATGCGTAAAATTAAGAAAATATTTCAATTACATTTGACTTCAATTTTACAAATAGATTTTCACAAGATTAATACTGTGAAGTTACATCTAATTATTAAGAATTGTTATTTGCTTAAATTAATTGTAGTAGCTGGTCTAAGTTGATACTTACTTTATGGATATACCAAGAAAATGTTTCTTTTATTTCAAATTAAAACATAAATAATTAAAATTGCTACGAAAGTGCTGCTGATAAAGCGATGTTTGTGCTTATTTTATCTATTGGCCTCTCCTGCCTACATTACTTTCAAGTGTCTATTGAACCTGTCTAGACCTGAGATATTGTTAAAAATTTGAGTTCCCAATGGAAGCGACGAAGGAACTCCACTTACAGAAGTCAGCGGCGGTGTTACCAGACCGTATAAGCAGGCCTATTGGACTATGTTGCCGCGCTGTGTGGTTGGCTCTGGCTCCACGCAAGACTTCAGATAACAACGAAACTACAATCTCCACGTAGTACGCTTACAACAAGTCAAGATCCATCCAGACTCTTACTAGCTCATAAAATGGATGCGAAGCTGCGAAGATTTGTGAATAACTTACGGGAATAGAATAATGTTCAGTGGCTGTTCTACAAAAACGCAACACCAAAAATATATATATATCATATTCTTTTAAAAGAAGTTCTACCTATGTCTAGCCGATTATTACAATTATATCTTTGTTAAACAAAATTTACCATTTAACGAAATATGAAGAAAATTCATTAAAAAGATTAAAGAGTTATGATAAGTGATAACAACTTCTCTTGACATGGCTTATGCTCCTATCATCACTTTAAAATTATATGCAAGTTTTTGTCGCTGCTTGTTGATCTGGGTTTCAGTTCATAACTGAACGGTCTCAGTTCGACAAAAACACACTATCCGTACAAAGATAAGTTATAGATTTGTAAATATTGCAGAATTAGCTTTAAATGAATATAAAAAGTGCTTAAGTCCTACTGATCAAGGCGTTCTATAAAGTAAATGCAATAGGCGGCGTCATGCTAAAAACTGTAACAAATACTATTTATGAACAAAACCTTTACTATAAATACAACTTCACATAAAAAGCTAAACAAAAACAATTTCATTTAACTCACTTAAGGGAGATAATACCAATTTGTTTAAACAAATCTCGTTCATAACAGTCATTGCTGGTACGCGCATAAAAGTATGCTATGGTTTTTTTATTTTGCAAAAAGCTGGCATTTATGTCAATAAAATTCCAATTGCCTTAAATGCAGCTTGAATAACTCGTTCTTTTTGTTGTTGCTGCACTCATTGTGGCACTTACATTATTTTCTAGTATTTTTTTTTTTTTTTTTTTGAGTTACGTGCACCATTCAACAGCTGCGCAACTGCTGCTCATCTGGCTGCTTCTTGCAAAATGCCGACCAATGTGGATGCCACTAAAATGTATGTGCGAATGCTTGAGTGCACTCAAACACTTTTGCTGGCTCAACGATTTCAATAACGCAGCGTAACGTGCTTTTAGCATTCGGTCAGATAGACAATTGGTGCTCTGCATGGTTTAGCATTCATGTTAAACGCCCCATGAACTGACCTGATCTGCTCCTGATGGCATTGCAGCAGCATCCGAAGGGAAACAAACTGCTGCCAACGTGCCAAACGTGACTTGCCACTTCACATATGCGGGTGTGGGTGTGCCTGAGTGTGTGTATTTTGAGTGTGAATAGTTGAATGTATTTAAGTGAGTGTGTGTGTGTGCATGTGTGTGGGTGTGTGTGTGCGGCAGCGATAAGTGCACACAATCAATTCGATATTCAAATTACTTTAAATCGCATTTGTTCGTCGCGCATGCAGGTGTTGCTCAACTGCAGCAGAGAAAATAAAAAGTGAATGCTTTTTGGAATAATGTATACACTGTAGATAATTTTTATCAAAGTTAATAATTTTTATACTTATGTTACAGACAATTGGATTTTATATGAAAATATTTTGTACTTACTCTATCCACATTATGTGTTTTATAAGATTTTTACGACTTTGTTTGCCAAAAATTACATATACGCAATGTTGGCATACGCAAATGACAGAATAAACAATAAGTCAGCCAAAATTCAACGTTTTTAAACTTTACCTAAAAAAAATATAAAATTTAATAAACGTTTCAAAAATTGTATAATATTTTACGTCAAAATATTTTATATTTAGCGAATTAGGAGCTTATGCCTTCAAAAGCAACCAGAATAGACAGGCTAAGATGCTGCAAACAAACACTGATGCAGCGTGATACTTACGGAACGAGCACATATACAGAGACCTAAAAATCAGGTACGTTGTCGAAGCGTAGAAAAAAGCAAAACAACTCAAAAGGCTGACCTAACATCCGAAACCTTTTGCGCTTTTCTAAACAGCCAGAGTCGAGTGCATTACAACGTTCAGCCAGCCCAACGTTAAATCTATTAGGGCGTACAAGCGAGTCTAAAAAAACAATTACTTAGAAATTGTTAAGAAACTTGAATTAGGAAATTACTAATTATTCTTTGTCTCTTAAAGAAAAGAAAATTCAATAAATAAGCAATTGTATTAAAAAAAAAATTATAATACTTGTAATGGTTATTTTCAGGGTGCCTATCACGTAAATCTCCCAAAAATTCCATTTCGAAGCGTAATTTTATGCTAACTAATGCAACAGAAAGACTAAGTTAGTTAATGGCACTCTGTGAATAATCTCAAATATGGGATAAACCGGGGTTTTCGCGTACATCCGTAAAAGTTGTAATAAAAAAATCAATTTATTTTAATTGACTATGGTCAGCGCTGCAAAGGCGCAGCATTGAGATATCACTCAAAATAGCTGATCGAAGAGAACGAGCCGCTATAGCTTATAGTCGAATTCGAATGGTGGTTTCTTTAATTAATAGAGATTATTCTATACTTCAACTATACCTATGCTAGATAAATGCACTATTACTGCAGGGTAGACCTTCCGGTGTAGTGGTGAGTAGATTACCGAGGCGCATAGTTTCAGCAGTACAGTATGAAATATCAACTACTTAATCTCTTATTATGTCTTAATATTATTTTATATAAATTAAGATTTCTTGGTGTTTAGCTAGTAGGATTACTCATTACGAGAGAATCCATCTTTTTTATTTAAGTTCCGACCTCAAACTGACTTGTTAAACAAGTCGAGAAGTTATATGGCTACCTATGGCTTAATGTTAAATGCCTGCACCCAGGCTGGAATCTACGTTTGCTCGTTCGGCAGCTTGTGTTGGAAAATTTGCTTTTGCTGACAACAGCGTCTGAGAGGAATTGCTACCGTTGATCAGGGATCAGCAGTGACTATGTTAACTTATAAGTTATATACAAAAATTTATTAAAATCCTTCAAATTTGTGTACTCAAACAGAGGAAACTATTAATCGCATGGTTAAATATGATGTTTCAATCACTATCGCAAGTAAACTACAAAATTTTCATATACCTTACAAAAAATCTAGAGTGTCCTTGACCCTTTGATTACAGTGTATAACGATAAAAAAGCTGCAGAGAGAGTGCATAGGGCAAATACTAAGAGTGAGAGTAAATGGCATAGACAGGACTCGAGCGTCACGTACGCTGCACTTAAATTCAAACGATGAGTTATTTACCGCTTATCTAATGTGCGTCAAAATTGAATAGACACACTCGCACACACACTCATACCTATACAGTGGCAGGCACACACACTCGCAGCCACATACAGACACATAAACTGTCACAGACAGTTGCCATTTTAGTATTCAATTAAATTTATGGCTGGCCAAATCCTTAGACTGTCTCCTTTAATGCCTTTTGCCAATATACTGAGCGTTCAAGTCAAAGTTCTAACAGCAGCAAATGCGTAATTTTTGAAAAGTTAAAAGTTATTGAATTAAAATTAATGCAATTAGAGTGACAAAAACGAATCCTTCGAGTGTAGCATTTAAATATTAAACATTTTGCATTTCTGCTGTTTATTAGACAAGAAAGTAAAGACTTTGCAATAATTTTATTTAATTAATTTCCTGAACATAGTGCCAAAGTAAACAAAACTTACACAAAATTAAGCATATCCATCCATTTAATTCTTCAAGTGTAACAATCAGTGTGTTCGACTGGGCGGGAGGTACTGTGTCTATACGAAAGTTCATTTCGGCGTAAAAGGATGAAAATCGATTAGATTCAAATCTTTTAATAAGTTTCATTTCCGTTTTGTGCTGCCTTTCGTGTGCTGTCCATAGAAATGTGACTGTGATTGTATCTCTCTCTCTATGTGTGTTTGTGTGTGTGTGTGTGTGTATGTGCTACGCCTGTGCCTTTATGTGCCGGCACACCCATTTGCATTGCTTGAGTTCATTTTTGACCCCACCAAACAACAAGGACATTTCGACTTTCAATGACTCTGGAGAGACGTCGTCGGTGTCGTCGTCGACCATATGCTCACCCGCTTATTACGCGCATTAGTATTAGTGCGCGATTTGGAAATTGCGCAAACTATACCCATGCACCGCATCCACAACGGGCGGGTGGATTGCACGTCGAAATGTCTCTTGTCGCTGGCAGTCAAGTGGTTATAAAGCAAATTAGGCCAAATAATAATGGAGCCAGTACATAAGCCGCCGAGTAAATTTGTGTTCATGTGCAGAGCCATGTTTATTATTGTGTTTGCATTTTGTCCCTTTCAATTATAGGGTATATACAATACAATAACAGCAAACAGTATTTATGATTGCTTTTGGCCAGCCAAAACTGAATCGATTTGCATTGATTTTCGTTTGGGCTATGCTTGGACAGCTGTATGGTTTGGTTGGAGGTACTAATGTATGAATGGTTGACTGGTCCAAGGCATTAATGCAAATGTGATAATGATTATTGCTGTGCGCGTTCATATTAGATAATCGAAATCAATGCACACCAATACACTTACTGTGGAGTATTCGATATACACTCAAATGCGCATGCATATTTCATTAGTTTTGTGGCGATGATGATGGTGGTCAGGGGCGTAGAATTATTGTGACCAGCAGGATTGGGTAATTGAGCAACACTGGTAATAATTTATATCTGCTGTCAGTCAATGTAATGGCTTTGTCTTGCAAATGCTTAAGTCTATCAAGATCATGCTTTGACTATGTTAGATATTAATTCACAATATGGAAACGGAAAATAAGGGAAAGTGAGCAAAACTGAGTTGCCTGGGACTTGGGTATTGAAAGGTTGTCGAAGTAAAGATAACTTAAAGCTCACTTAGCTTGACTAGGATTATAGTTATCAAATCAATATTGACTGGAAGTACGATTTTTATTTTGAAAAATAGCTGTCATTTTTTTGTTGCTCATAATAATAAAATTAAAAGTTTGCAGCCATCTTAATTAATAGCTGTTCGAAGAGAACAGTGACCTACATTTGATAGCCGAATCCGGATGGCGGTTTCTTAAATTAATAGAGATATTCCTAGGTAAATAGCGTCTATTTATTTGCTAGCCATACTAGTGCTAGACATATGAAGCAGTGCTGCAGAGTGGAATCGACCCTACCGAGATCCATGCCAATGCCAATACTACATAGATTAGTATGATCCTTAGAGGAACCGGAGTTTGTCGGCAGTGGGTCATGTTTACATGGGTACGTATTAGATTGTATTATCTGCATTCTTTATTATAATAGAGCTAACTTCATGCTTACTCTTTAGCGCATTGACAGTGGCATCAAGGGATACAATTTTATTACAATATTTTTTTCATTTTATGCAAATGCAACATCACGCAACCCCCTTGAGCAAAACAAAACCAGCTACGTCAATGTTGGCACCAGCTGATCTATCACAGCTAACTCAATCAGAGGTGCCAGCAATTGCTGCCACGTGTGTGCGCTCTTGACTTGCTCAAATGAATATATAAACAGGACATGCCTATTAACAGCAGGTGTGTATACCAGCTCTAATCTCATAAACAAAGGACAACAAATATGCTTGGAAGGCGGCAGGAGGTGGGAACTTTAGTAAAATTGAGGCCCACAATTAGCTGGATAATAAAACCAACGAAAAGAAATCAGCTTTCAAAATCAATTTGCAGTACGAAAATAGAAAGGATAATGATGCAGCTGTGGCAGACACGTTGACAGAGTACACACTCACACACACGCACACCTTAACATACAGCGGACACACACACTAATACCCACGCAGATAGACATACTAATACGCACACATTAGTATACACCAAACAGCTGAGCGCGACAAGGATATTTTGGCAATAAAAACAACGATGTTGCCGATTGCAGCAAATGGCCAAAAAGGACAAAGCATAAGGCACAAAGCAGCCAGCAGCCGACCCTTAAACACATTATTGGCTTACTTTGTGCGATTTGGTGTGTGGGTGGGTTTGCGTGTGTGTGTGTGTTTGTGTTTATGTGCGGCCCAACTTTTGTTATTGTTGTTGTTTGTGTTATTGTTTACTTCAAATTGACGTCTTAAGGCCTTTTCTTTTCATTTGAGGTAACTTAATTGGCTGTAAGATGACAAAAGCAAAATCACACAAATTTAATACACACCCACAAACAACACTCACACACACACGCCCACCTGCAAATAGCTTAAACGCCTACCTAAAATTTAGACACTTTGACAGCAGGCAAGCATTTACATGATTTTTGAACAAACAAATTATTTCTATTGCTCAGGAAATTAACTTTATACAATGCATAGGAAATCTTTACATCAATAATTATATATGCGAAAAGTTTTAATTAAAGTAATAGGTCTTTTTTAAAAGATTTTTTTTCAAAGCGAACCCCTCATCATAATTTTTATCTAAAACACATAATTGAAATACTTTCTCAAAGCTCTGCTTGGAACTGTAAGTCCTAAACTAGTGTGAGTTATATTCTAAAATAAGAGCTATGACAATTGACCGACTGACGAGTAGACCCATTTAAGTCCTTGTTAATTATGCATTGATTATTTATTTAACGAAATCGTATTGTTTTTGAATTTTAACTTTATTGATGTTTAATTTTAAGTAACTTGCGGTGGCGACCATGTCGCCGTGAAAATACTAAAAAGGTATAAAGTACATCCCGATTTAAACACTATTGTGAATGATTCTGATATCATTACGCGTTGTAAGGGAGATGTAGCCGCTTCGTTTTCCTCAATCGATAAGCGAAGATAGAAAGACCAATAGGAGAAGGACTTATCTTCACTTGGAGTGACCAACCGCAGCTCCAAGAACGGGTACCTAGCCAAAGTAAGTGAGCTCGTCTAGCCAACTTAAGTAAGTAAAGTAAGATTTTACCGATTTCATTAATTTGACAAAATTTTTGCTGTTATTTTAGTATTTCCTTTTCCTGCTACTGCGGCTTTGTGGACATTACCCTACACAAGCGTTGCCATTGTATAAGACTTTTAATAACAGACTCTAGGCAGCAGGCACTTTCCAACACGCAAGAACTTGTGACAACCCGAACTTTTTGACAAGCTGCCGACGCTAGTTGCCTTGACATTGGCTTTCATACATATACGCCCCCCACAGCTTAAAGTAATTCCACCTACAAAAACCATTTAATTTGGACTCTTTTTACCTATTTTTTCACTTTAAATTGAGATAGCTTTGCCTGAAGCCCTGTTACCACTAATTTAATCATAAACTTTGCACACCCAACGGCAAGGATACACATAAACTTGCCAGCAATATGCGTTGAATTTCATTTGATCCCAACAGAGAGAGACACGTGTGCCCAGAATGTCAAAGAGCAATTAAAAATAATCGATATAAAACACCAAGCCAGCAACAGACATAACCATAACACGACAAACATAAACCTCAAACCTGGACAATTAAATTTGGAAAAAAAAAAACAAGCAGCAACTGAAAACGAAACGAAAAAAATTTCAAAGTCTAGCTAGCAACCCCAGGCAGTTGCCCAAAACGATAACAATTATTCACAAAGGATTAGAGCTGTCGACAATATTGCAAGCGATATGGCAGCAACCAGGCGAAACATCGATAGACGCTAATTGTGGTAAGAATCGCGAAACGAGCATATAAGCTATGACATAAAGTTTAAAAGTTTAGCGAAACTAGATGGCACCAGTAGTGAAAAATATGCATTGTTTTAGTACAGCAGACGGAATAATGATGGAAGCCATGGAATGGAGCATATTAGGTTAGCGAAACTAAGTGTAATGAGATATATTTTAGGACACCAGGCGAAACATTGATTGACGCTAATTTGAGTAACAATCGAGAATTAAGTATGACACACAAAAAATACAAATTTCGCGAAAAAAAGATGGCGCCAGTAGTAATAAGACATGTATATTTATTGGGAAAACATGAAAATCGAAGAACGGCGTTCCGCTGTTTTCCTTATTATAGCTTAACTTTTCTGAATTAAGAGTAATCTGTGCTGAAGCGAACTGTATTTACTACATCTATCTGCAATATCGTCGTTTCTCTGCTTCTTTTCAAAATGAAGCCTAATCTATGCACACCGTTAAGCTATTTACCTCACTTGGCTTGAACACATAGTATCTCACATTCCTACACAGTAAACTCCCACAGTCTACCTCTACCAGCAAGAGTATTCCAACTTTGTTACCAAATTTTCAGCTTTTCCACTTGTTGTTAGCCATTACATTGCTAGCTTGTCCAGCAGTTTAGCCAAATTACATTTAGTCATGGCCAAAACCACATCAGTGCACTGGCTGTTTGTTTAATTAAATTGCCAATGCTGTCTGTGGACAGTTCCCCTAAGCGTAATGTGAAATCCCGATTTGCACTGCTCTTTGGCAGCATTTACGTTTGTGAATTATGAACCAATGTAGACGTCTACCAGCAGCACCAGCAACCAGCAGTAGTCCAAAACCATGAGCAGCCACAGTGCCCAGTAATTTCAGTTAATCCATTTCTCCACCCTTGGCACTCATTTGTATTAATTGAATAAGAATTACAATATAATCCAATATAGACAATATATAGACGTTGCTGTTCTCCTGCCAACGGCTACAATTGGCATCAGTGTGGTGGCCGCATCCAAATGGCCGCCATTTTGTTGGCACTTCATTTTATATCCATACAACCTGCTGTGTGTTTTATTTTTATTTGCTCGCGCCTTGCACATTATTTACTTTTATTTTTGCTATGCTTTTAAATTACGCCAACACTGCGTATACGTGTTGCCTGTCACTGCCTGTCGTTAGCCTCTCGTACCTCTTGTTCTGTCGTCTCTCTGTAGCCTGATGTGCGCACTACGGAAGTGGCAGTCAACGCCGCAGCAGCATAATTGTTATGGCTGCCTTGAACCCGCAGTAGCTCTCTCCCAGCCTCTGTGCCAAGCTCCAAACCATAGCTGCCATTAAGGCGTGCGTACACAAATTGAAATTGAATCCGTTTAAATAAGCAGCCATTTGCACCTTTGTGTGCCTGCGCCGTTGGCGTCTAAGTCATGTATCTCGCTCTTGCTCTCTCTATATCACTGATATAAATGGTACTGTAAAGTTCAACATTTCATTGAACCATATAAAACACATGAGATCTATAAATTTCTCTCCCCCACACATGATATACGATACATTATACCTCGTTTCCTCGTGTAGACATTACGCACATTGGCATCATGCTTATGGGCAATCTAGGATAACTCCTAGGAGCCCGCAAAATCAATAACACTGGCGTACAAAATACAATTTTCTTTATTTATAGTATTGACTTAGAGCTCTCTGAAATACAGTTTAAGAGGATTTTATTTTGGTAGATTTATAAAAATCCTACGCTAGAAGTCTTTTTTGATTCAAACCGCTACAGATGCGGAGTTAACTTAAAATCTTCAAACAGCTTGGGATTCTGAGTTAACGTAAATTTTATTTAGTGTCAACCAAATTTTTTCGAATTATCCCAAAAAAATACTTTTTTACACAAATTACGTTTTTTTTCTACAAATTATTCACTTTCTTGTGATTATAGAATCTTAAATTTGCGGAAATAAAGGCTGCTTTGTTAGAACTTTAAAATGCTATAAAACAAAGATTATTCGATAGACATAAATTTTATTTATCCGAAAGATAATGTTATTACAAAGTCAAAAAATGAAATAGAATATATTTTATGCAAAAACCATGTATTTAAACTTTGATATTCATTGTTTTAAAAATTTAATTAAAAAAGGCTTTCTAGAAAGATTAAAGCAAAAAAAAGAAATATAAAAGAATCTTCAAAAATCACTTTTTGAATAGTATAACGAACTTTTAAGAAAGATACCATTTTTTTTTTGGATGTATTAAAATCGCATTTTCGTAAAAATATAAAGGGTGTTTTTTTTTAATATTAAAAACAGACTTAATAGTGTTGGTATTGTGATTTAACAGCGATAGATTACTTTCTGTGGGGCTATGTAAAGTCACTGGTCTATGCGGATTATTCACAAATGCTTAACCATTTGGAAGACAACATTCGCCGCATTACTGCCGATATACGGCCACATATGTTGCAAAAGTCTTCAAAAATAAGACGTTCGGATTAGACTACATCCCACACAGCCCTGTCGCTCAAATGATCGAATTCGTATTTAAAATGCCATAAGATAATCTTTTGGATAAATAAAATTCATGTCAAACATGTATACCTCTAAAAAATACATCCTTTGTAATAAGTTGGGGCCAATGAACATAAACAACGGTTTCAAAACTAAAGAAATAAATATTAAATTATGTTACATTATGATTAAGTTCCATACTTAGTTCAACAGCCTAAACAAATAAAGGTAAATTAATTTAAAAAAATATATATTTCACTTCATATTCAAAATATTTTAGTAGTTTAAATAAAAAAATGTGTTTTTATGTGCAGCTTATTTTAGTTCAAAACATTTCATAATTTGCACAAACCGCGTAAAGCTTAACAAGCTGTTAATTAACAAGCAATAAGCAAAAACTATTTTATTTTAATGTAATATTTGCAAACTTTGTTAATTAGCAGCTTAAATTCCAAAATTCTGCGCATTCGCATTATCAAATCAGATATTTCCAAATAAATATGCAAAAATTATTTAATCAAAACCTAACACAACTGCATAAATAATAATTTTTAAACAACTAAATTTAGATAAAGCTTGTTTGGCAATCTGCGTTTAGTTCTAGAAATAGCTAGGTATATTGTCAGTTTGTCGAAAAGTTTGGACAGCCAGCTTGGGCTCGAGTAATTAGCTTTAAATGGCTGCACATATTTTATCAATTTGACCTCGGGGATCATTAACATGGGAAACTGTAAATTGTTTTCAATACTCGAAATTATTATTATTATGATATTATTAAATTATTCATGAAGCTGGTCATAGTGCGTAGGGAGTAATAACAGTAGCTAGCTCAGTGGCTCAGTGGCTCAGTAGCCCCGTCTGGCTTCATGAGCTTCATAAAACATGAAATATGACAGAAACATGCAAGATAGAAATCAGCGCTCGAGGGCGCCACGCACAACTTGTTCTGACCGCTTTTGCCACGCACACCCACACACACACACACGCACACAGATACACAAAGCACACTTTCAGCTACACCCACACAGCCACTCACTCACACACACACACACACAAAGTGTTTACTTTGGTGTGGCTCAGACTGCGTGGCAAAGTTTACAAAAGAAATGCTGCTATACTTAAAGCACATTACGTATACGCCGCGTTGTGCGACTTTAAGTTATTGCAAAGAAAACAAAATTTAAAGTTTCATTTTTCCAAAATATTTTACTGCGCATAATGTTGCTTGATGGTCGTCGCGAGCTTGGAGTGCGGCAAGTGTGCTCCATTCTACCACAAAAGTGTAAAATCTCAAGGCGCCCAACGGAAGGTGTAGTCGACTTTCAGGCGCTGTTTGAAAAATTACGCACAAAGGCGCCAGTAACAGCGTCAGAAACTCCATCGTTGGTTTTTGGTTTATTTTTCTTCTTCTGGTAGTAGCGCTTTTTAATCTTCAAGCAAACCACACGGTAGCCAACCAAATGCCAAGCTGCGTAGTTGTTAGCGCCACAAACAGAAAATGAAAACAAAAATAAGTGGACCGTGTATGCAGCCAGTGATGCCATGACTCCAGTATACACTGTAAGAGCTATAAGACAGGAACTTGATTCCCAACGCTTACACTAATTAAAGAATCTAAATATGCCGACATGACAGCCAATTCAAGGTGAATATAGCGAATTCTATTTTAGTTTTCTATAGGCTATATCAGTGCAGCAGGTTTGAGTACACTTTTCGTGAGTCTGTTACCTCAAAGTTTCTCTGTAGTACTCAAAATAGGTTATTTATAAGTATTAAGACTATCTGTTGCTTTCTCCAAGTCTATTTTTCAAATATTTTGTATGTTCTGATGCAGATGCCATCCCAAACACTGCGGACTGCCTTTGTGTAATATAGTCCAGTAACTTAACTTGCTTTTGTCAGGCAATAAATAAAAGGATATTATCTAAGTTCTGCTTTTGGGAATTAAAAAATTCATCCAATTTAACATATTTAAAATTCAGCTTATAGAAAAAATTTTATTGTTTTACCTTACAATCTTCTGTGTATAGTTCTCGCAGTACTTCTGTCTGAGAACTGCGCCATAAAACTTGGTACATTTGCTGGAATGTTCGTGCCTGGAACATAATCTCTCTAATCTAATTTCAATGTCTCTGACCAATTGAGTACAATCAAGCACGAGTAATAAAATTAATTTTTCAGCTTGACGATGCTGTCAACGCTTCAAGCAGAAGAGCATGGAGATATCGACATGTAAACTGTTCGAAGAGAACAGGGTCCTACAGTTTATAGCAAAATGCGAATCACGGCGACCTCAATTAAAAGAGAATACTTCAGGAAATAATGACTATTTGCAGACTGTGTCAGTGCTAGGCAAATGCATCAGTGCTGCACCACTACCACTACGCTACCACTACGCTCCAGAAGTCCGTCAAGTACAACTAATAGGAGACTGAACTATGATGGACATACGCAGTGCTTCAGGGTGGAATTGAACCACCAATCCTCTGATTGAGGCGAGTACGCTACCGCTACGCTGCGGAAGTCTACAAGTACAAGCAATAGGAGAGTGAACTATGACGACTTGTACAATCTTTTTCAGAAGTTCCAAAATTCTACCAATTCAAATGTATTAAACCTAAAAGAAACCTGTCAAACCCTCTAGAGTTTGTTTGATTGTAAAATCGTGCTGCATTTGCAGTTTTCATGCCTAAATGACAGTTCATGCAGCTGTAGTATTCAAAATCTCAACAAATTCTCAAAGTCCAAAGTATTTTGAAAATGCTTATAAAAATTTTGCGTGCTTAATTAACTTTAAATTTTGCAGCAAACAAACCTAGACTACGGACTAGTCGGTTTTGAGTTTTGAATGGAAAGTACGGGGTAAATTGGGTCGTTTTCGATTTCAAGATTACCGAACCTGTTTTCCAGTGATTTATGTTGAAATGCTTGAAAAAATAAGAAATTTTCATTCAAGACTAATCAATTAACTATAGAAAAAAATGATTTCTCACCTTTTTTCAAAATTGAGTTCGAACCACTGACTAATTTTAGAACCTGACCATTTTACAATCGGTATGTTGGAGCTTTTCTCCCAAGTTAATTTGCAGCTGAGTCGCTTCCGCCTGACACTAACCAAAGTACCCCGAAAGCTTCCCTTGCAGTGTATAAAAATAAGCAAAATGTGAAACATTTTCTTAGCCAGAAAACAGAAACCTTGGCTTTTTTGTGCCAACTAAACCCATACCAAGACCAAAATACTTGCCACTACTTTGTAATTTATCATGTTAAAGCGTAGGCGAACATAATTTGGCTTAAACTTAAAATGTAGCTTATATTAAGCTTATATTAAGTATACGTAAATTATTCAAGTACAACTAGAACAAATGGCCATAACTACTAGCTGCGCTGCCGACGCGCAGCTGGCAAATACGTGGATTGTGGCTGACTAGACACTGACTGCTCCTCTGGCTCCAGCGGCTGACTAAAGTCCAGTACGGGTGCTACGCCTGCATTGTGACTACGTGAGCTGCCGCCCAGTGACTCAAACTGTTGCTGTATCAGCTGCTGTGCACGCACTGCATCTTCGGCAGTGCGATATTTGACAAAATGCACCTCAGGCTTGGGTGCCTGTTGCTGTCTGGCTGTTTGTAAACGCTGCGCCAACTCAGATATATCGGTCTGCTTGCTCAACACATAGATGGCTGTATGCTGCTCACTGGCCTGCTTGGCCAGTTGCAGTGCTGCTTGTGTCAAACCTTGATGTTCCGGCGATTTAATAAAAAGCACACGCAAATTACGCTTAAGCATGCGTGCCAACTGCTCTGTGCCTGCAGTTTCCGTAAAATCCTCTTCAGGCGCACTATACGTAAAGAACTCCTTGCTAAGCTCATCCGCTGGCTGTACTGCCGCCTGCTCCACCGGCAGCTCGGGCTCACTGCGTCTAAAACCAGCTGCCTCTGCATCGATGAGTCCGTCCAAATCTGGGCGCGGCGGCTGCCTGTAATTATATCCAAATTTGGCTGCGGTTGCTGCAGCAACCAAACAAAGCAACTGCAAATGAAGTCATATACTGTTTAACGGACTAACAGCCAAGGGCCTTGGAGTTTCGGTTTACTAATTACTTACGACCAATCCACGCATCTTGGCTCTACGGCAATTATGGTCTATTTTGTTGGTCTTACCGTTGGTCTGTGCTTTAGGCCCTAAACTTGCAAACTGGCTGTGTGCTGGCAGAGCTTGCGGATTTTTATACGCGTTTTTAATTTCGTTGAGAAAGTGAAAATTCCAAATATGATAAATGATGTTAATAGAGGAGGAGATGCGGTTGAAGACAGCGAGAGCGACCGATGGCGATGTTACTCACAGTCAGTTGTAAGCTGTCGCTTACAATGTCGCTTTGATTTGGTTTGGGTTTGGTTTTGGGGTATCGTTTACAGTTCCAACATTGCTGCAATCGCACAGCTTGTTACGACTTTTGCTTAGCTTAAGATAAATGGGATTTTAAGCAGCAGGCAGCACTCCTCTGCGGCCTGGGAAATACTGGAAGCGCTAGCTCTGGGCGTTGTCCGGCTGCTAGTTGACCTTATATAAATGAGCATGCCTAAGGGTACAGTGGGACACAGAGCGTTGGTATGTGGCAAAAAGTTTAGAGTAATTCGAAATACTTTAAAATAACAATTTAAAATTGTAGCTTTTATTGTCTTAATTGTTAAATGATTGATAACTAATTTCTTAATCTTTTTTCTCGTTATAATAGATTATATTAAAAGCTTATATTAAAAGCTTAAAAATTAAATTTTTATATTTTAACTTCTAAAAATGTGTAATAAATATTAATAAATAAATAAATAAATTTAAATAATATTTTGGTAAATTCTTAATCGTTATTAATAAACTTAATATAATGATATTAAAAAAGATATTTTAGTATCTAAAAAAATATTAGAAACTTACCAAAATATAAATTTCCAATAAATATTTAAAATTATTAATTTAGAAATATTTTAACTGCATGTACATTTTTTTTTTAAATATTCCATAAAACACTTTATTGCAGGAAAAATTTAATACTCTCTTTTGGTAAATTCGTAATATTTTTTAGAAACTACAATTTTTTGTAAATATTAATAACTAAATTTTATAGAAATAAAAAAATATTTTATATTACTTAAATTTTAAATAAGTATTTTCAATCAATTTAAAAATATTTTAAAAACTCATTACTAATTTTTATGGCAACAAAAATGTGGTAGTTTTTTCGGTAAATTCTTAATAATTTGTTGAACCTAAAATTTTTAATAAATATTTAAAAATTTGTATAATCTCGATCTTAAAATATTATTAAATTATGCAAAATAATTAAAAAATGTAATTTAAAAATGTTATGTACTTCAAATAATATTTAAAATAATTTAAATATAAAAGTGTTCAGAAAATATTTTTTTATTGTTAAAGCAAATCATTAATTTTATTAAAAATCAGATAAAATAATTCTGAATATTCCGAATTATTTGTAAGAATATTTTTGTAAGAAATACTTCAAATAAGATTCAGCCTTAAAAATATAAAAGTATTCAGGACATATTTTACATTGAAGGACAAAAATTCAAACAAAATGTTTAATAAAAAAAAATTAAGAAACACTTAGCAGTTTTAAGCTTAAATATTAAAAATACAAATTTATATTTGAAATCTTTGCACAAAATTATCTGTACCACAGTACGACGTCGGTCAAACTACAAAGAAAAGTTTTATGCAAAATTTTGCTATAAAAATTTTTGTTATGTGTTTTAAGCTTTGAGTTTTGTCACTAATACTATGCGAAACATACACATAATGAATTAATTAGGTAAAAGCAAAAACATAAAATGAAAAATAAAACCATTTGGTTTAATATGTTTTTATTTTTTTTTTAATTTTTTTATGAGACTTTTATTGTTTAGCATTTGTTGCGGCAGGTCGTGAGGGTTCAAAATACAATAACTAATGCGCAGCTTTAAGCTATGCGTAAATATTTAAACAGCAACTAAACTAAAGTTTTATAAAAAGAGTCTTTTTGGTGCAAACAATTGAAATATTTATAGCTGCAGCTTTAAGCCTAACTAAGACGCTTGACTTTTTTTTCTCCACTCTACTCTCTCTTGTGTCTTTTTTTTTGTTTTGGGTAATAACAAACAAAGACAATTGTTTTATTATAGTTGTTATTGTCGCTGTTATTGTTGTGGCTGCTGCTTGGCAACAAATGCGCTTAAATTAACCATAAATGGCTCCTTAGAGACATACAACAACAAACAGCGTCCATAAACACTATTGCATAAATAATATTTAACAATCAACAAAAACATGACACAGACTAAGGCAAAACCAGACACGAACACAGATACAGATTCACGGACACAGATACAGATACACAGACAACCACAAAGGAACTTCAACTGGACACAACACAGATACGCACACGCACAGGGCAATGTGCATACAAGGCTCTACAAACACACACATACACACACAAGCATGTCTAGGCTTTTGTTTTATAAAGCAGTTCCGAGAGGAGGTCGGGCGCACCCACCCCCAGGCGAGATAATTGTTTTGATTGCTTTACATAAATCTGTGACGAAAGCATCTAAGCAAACAAGGAAGGTGCAAAGTGCTATATATGATCTAATTGATAATACAACAAGTTATGCAGTCACTCAAGCATACAATGCAGCTTAATGCATTAGAAACAATCCTATTTTGATGAAAATATGCATGTAAACACCACAAACAAAACTTAAAAGAGAATTAAGTATACGCAACGTTGTTATATACAAAAATATTATCTACTATTGACAGAACACCAGTGGCTCAGCTTAGGGAAAACTGCTGTAAACTTTTTTATTCCATTTTTATTGCCAACTTTTATATTTGGAAGGATCGTTTGTTGCCACGCGCCGACTTTAACAGCTAAAATGGTAATAGATGCGTTGAACAGAATTAATTGGGAAATATTTTTGCACCCGCTGACCTCGCCCCGTCCGATTATGATCTTTTTGCATCAAAGGGACACTCACTTGCCGAGCAGCGCAAAAGTTTTATTGGAATGGCATTCATAATTTGGTCAACAGTTCGGCGGCTAAATATGTAGAATCGAATGGTCAATACTTTGTGTAAAAAAGTTTGCATGATCCCCCGAAAATTCAGTGTTTAATTTATTGAATAAACCGGCAATTTTCAACTTATACCCCTGGTATTCATTTATTTAAAAAACATTTACATCATTAATGTTTGTTATACATTTTTATCTATTTTATTTTGTATAAAAATTGTGTTTATTGAAATCAATTTTTTTCTTGCATCTTTTCGAGTGTGCCAGCTCGAAAAGTGTAGTTCATAAATTTTAGAAAAAGTGTTGCCATTTAACCTCGAGAAATTTTCTGAGGTAAGATGCTATAATTTGTAATATGCTTTATTGAAAAAAATGGGCACTACGGTTAGTTAAATCGGAATTTCGGAAACTCCCAACTCTAATTTTGTACTTTATTTAAGTAGCACTCGGAAGCCAGCACGCTTCCATTTCGCCTCTAAGCCAAAAGGTCGGTGGTTCACCTTGTAGCACTGGTGCCTTTGTCTAGCACTAGCATAGACCTAGAAAAGTATCTATTTTTAATGGTACCGCCATTCGAATTCGGCTATAAACTGTAGGTCCCTGTTTTTTTCAAACAGCTTCCAAAGTGAGATCTTCATGCTAAAAAAGTATTTAAAAAAAAATGTGTAAAATTTTAAAATTAAATATTCAAAAACATCAATTGTCTAATGAGATCTAACGCTTTGCTTTTGAATGCATGTCAAAGCACCAAAGAGTAAACTTTTCGAAACATGATCATAAAAGTGCCTGACCAATCAGTCGAAAAACTACGTTCTTAGATGGCAAG
The DNA here is from genome assembly GCA_035046065.1 of Chymomyza procnemis. Lineage (NCBI taxonomy): Eukaryota > Metazoa > Arthropoda > Insecta > Diptera > Drosophilidae > Chymomyza > Chymomyza procnemis. The sequence continues at coordinate 40,462,435 of JAWNOJ010000026.1, forward strand.
GCTAGTATCTGCAATCCCCTTTATATTCATTCATACAAAAAACTAGCTTTGACACAAAAATTAAAAATAATCCCCATTTTGACGCGCAGCAGTGTTCATGCGTGTCCTTACTGTCAATTGGGATTCAACATAAAACAAAAAGTACGCCATACCACCTAATGTCGAGCCAAGAAAAGCAACCAGGCTCAAGGCACGTAGGTGAGCAAATTTATAGGCCAAAATAAGAAAATAATTTTATTATTGTTGCGTGGCAGCAGCAACAGGTTCGGGCACAAAAAAGGTTCCGCCCCAAACCGTCACTATGGGTGGGCCCAGCCAAACAATGTCCATTTATGGTCAATAATGAGAAAGCATACATCAAGACATAGCAGAGCAACCAAGAAGCTTGAATGACGGCAACATTGAAATGCAAAACCCAACTTACTTCTGTATAAACCTGCCTGGCCAAGAGGCGGCGGCATTTACATTTATAAATATGCATAATTTGTTAAAGTAACATTAAATACAGCATGGCCTGGAGCCTGCAGAGAGCAATGCGGATGATGAACGCTGACCAGCGTTGGCATATCGTTTAATTTAATCATTTACGGCAAGGTAACTGCGCGAGGGTAAATATTTTGCCACCCACGGAAACAGTCGCAAATACAAGGGGGGCTGCCGCTTACTTATACAAACTTAATTTAATACTAGGCTTCAAATGGGCGCCACTGAAGTGGTGTTGGGGAGCGGCAAGACTCTTTAAAAAGTTTACAAACAACTGAAGAATGACAAATTTTAGTAGGCAGTGTGAGTGGAGGCATGAGGCCGTCTTACTGACAACTTTCCGTACTATATAGGTAAATGTGCCTAGAGCAACATTGTTGTCAGGTCTTTATTATTTCCATTGCATTTGTTGTTGTTTTCTGGCCGTTTTTGTTTATTGTTTATCTTTGTACAAAAGATAAACAGCACTATGTCACAACAACCACAACCCTAAGCCATGGCCAATGTCAAAGTTGCCAAACAACCAAGCCAAACAACAACCAAACGTATCTAAAATGAAAAGATTTATTTAACTTTAACAACAACTTACGCTGATTGCCTTTTGCAAATTTTTGCCAATCGATAGCACTCACTTTGGACGAACGACCGACCGACCAACAAACGACTAATTGCTTTGGGCCATGCGCAGACTTTTCTCTTTGTTAATTAAAAATTTTTTTCTTTTTAGATACAAAACACGTGTGGCTTAACTTGGCCATAAATCATGACAATTGCAGCGAGAGCCACCAAATGCGACTAATCATGGCAATTAGAGTGACCAAAGTAAACAGAAATCAAAATGTATACAAATCATGACAGTCCGTCCACTCGCAAAACAGTTCAAAGGTCAGACATTTTTTGACCTGGTCGTAGCGTACAGTGGCATTTGATAGCGTCTAAAACAAAGTCTAAAGAGGTCATACAAAGCAAATAGTTTATGTAGTTTAAGTAAGAAATAAGTGTGTGTATGGAGAGCCGAGATAGTTCAAATGAACTTAAAGTTAAATTTTTAAAATTTTGGAATATTTCAACTGAAGTACCAAGGAAGCACATGAGCTTGTTGTATTGCGGTGGGAATGGTAAAACTTAATACTAACTATTGTACTATTCCCACCGATTTTCCACTCTTTACTTTACTTGGCCAGGACAACTCCTTATCGGGTTACAGCCGACCTAGGTAACACCCGCCAGGCGCGCCCCTCAGCTTCAGCGTCATTCCATTAAAACTTAATTGAATGTTCGATATTCTGTGGCAGTCATCAAATACCAACCCATCCAAACTGACCATAAAGTCAGCAAAATCAGATTTCCTCATACTCAACAGACACGTCTCCAAGGCCAATAATGCCATTTACAAAGCTAAATCAATCAGAATATTTAAGCTAAGTACTTGCCTAAGTAGCACTTACCAAAGATTATCTAAGTAGACAACAGACCCTTTGACATTTTCATATAGCTAACTCATGTTTTAGCTGAAATCCAAAAGTGAATATGAAGATATAAAGTTAATAATGAAATGGTCAAAACATAACACATACATATAGCCCAATTTAAATATATATTTTGATTATATATTTATGTCTGCTTACATATACAAGACCAGCAGACCGCCAGCAGCAGCAGCTCATTAAATTGTCAAGCCAAAGAAATTATTTAAAAAACAGTCAAAAAAAAAAAATTAATGAAAGAAAAAATGAGAAAGAAACAGAAAGCAGAAGCGGGTCAAATGAGAAGATGACAAACCTGTTGCTAACTTGGCTGACGCCCAAAAAATATATGAGCCACAATGACGACAACAATGACAACGACAACGACAACAAAGATGATGATGACGATGATTATGATGATGGTGGTAATGATGTTGATGTTGATGTTGATGACGATGACGATAACGATGACGATGACGTTGTCTCTGACCCAAGCCGAGTGAGCTGTCATTATTAACGTATCATAAATCAAAAACTTGTTACTTATTTGCATATTTACAGGGCAGAAAGCAAAGTTAAATCAAAATCAAAGTAAGAGAATTCTATACAATATAATGACTTTGGAATGCTCTAACTGGGAGAATTTACTTTATACTGTACAAAATTTAATTATCTTCAATATTTTAATATATATTTCTCTATTTTTTGTATAAATATTTTTGAGTGTTGGAAAAATTTATTGATGGAAAATGTTTATATAAGGGATTTCATATTATTTCCTTAAAAAAAGTAGTTTCCGACGCATATTTTTTCATGCTGGATAGGATTTTCAAGATGTGAGCATATTATCACAGATTCGATCATAACGTTCTTATTTTATTGAAGAATTCATGGAAAGAATTGAAACTATGATTATATGATATGACCACAAGCGAAATTCGGCCACAATGTTGTCGCAGCTATATGTATACGCAGCTAGTAAAGAGCAGTCTGTGGCTTCTTTTCGGTTGGTAGCTTACGGCCAAAGACTTCATATTCTTTAACAATCCCTTGACTCTTATGATAAAGATTTCCGCAAAAAAGTAAACACAGAAAGGTTCGTTTAAATTTTAGATCAAAAATACTTTGAAAAAATTTGTGCCTAACCCATACGGTTGCTTTACGTTTTTCGAAATGATGACAATGATGATCCGACATCTCTACATCGAAAAACTTATATTCTCTAAATAAACTCTATAGATTCACAAATGCGTTCAGTTCCATTTTGAGAGACCTCATGCTGCCAGTTCTGGCCGATTTTGAAAGCGATTACTTATTGTTTTAGAAAGCCGCATTAGCGTCCATTTCGGACAACAAAATGATTGTCAATCCTGTTCCAAAATATCTAAAAGACATTTGTGGCGAGTTTTGGTATTTTGCTAATAAAAATCGGCTGCAAAACATAGATCGCGTAGAGAGTAGCAAATGTGATGATTTCTACGTTGAATACAAAGAGCTTGTTGTCCAGCTCAAAAAGTCACAGTAAACTTCACTGAATCAAGATCCGTGCCGAACTCAATTAAACTCTAAAAATTCTTGGAGTGACTACCAATCAATTAACTGTCCACTCAAAATATTGCCACTTATCCAACAGAAAAGAAATTAAATGAAATAAAGCCAAAAGACGGCAAAAAGTGAATTTAAACTTTGAAACTGCTTCCTAAAAGACACGAAAGTATCGTGGCTAGAGATAAAATGTAGATACTACGATAACCCAAAGAAACGTAGTGGTAGCGTACATGCATCTAAACTCATAAATCGGTGGTCGATTCCACCGAGCAGCCCTATCACTAGCAGACCTACCAAATAAATGGACGCTTTTCACCTAGGAAAATATCTTTTAATTACTAAAAGAATTATTCAAAGAAACCGGAAAAACCAAAGATCCTTGTTTGCTTCGAACAGCTATTTATAGAGATATCTCCATTTCATCGAAACTAGATAGAACACAATTTTCGCATATTGTATCTGCGAATAACCAATAAGATGGAGAAAAGTGTACGCTTACGACGGGCAATATTTTGAAACAAAATATATTTTTACTTTTTTTTAACACAAAAAGCAATTGCAATAATTTTCTTTAATTTAGTAAAACGCTTGTAACATTCAAAAGCACTTACATAAAATTAAATTTAACAAAAAACTAAAAATATCTGCAGTGTATAGCAATTCACAGCTGCCCTTCCGCTCTGCGGTTGTTGACCACAATGTCAAAACTGTGTCCAGCCGGTAACACTGCCAATGCTGTTGCTGACATGCAGCCCAAAGTAATCCATCAATGTGGGCGTCATTGTCCATACAATTGACATAGAGAGATTTGCCTTTATAAATAGCGCCAGGCGAATGATTTTGATTTTCATTTTAATTGCGCATACGCAGCGTATGACACAATCTTCAAGGTCTCTTTGCAGACAAACACACCAGCTGTTTTTTGGCTAATTATGATTGATGAGAGGAAACCCAAAATGCAATGCTCAACTAACAAGTTGCTACACTTTTGAACTTTTCGTTGGACAAGCAAAAATAACTGCTTCAACAAATTTAAATTTATAAAGTGGGCAAACTTTTGCAGGGCTTCGTAAGTGCTGACAAATTTGGTTTGCCAAATGACATGCAACATTTGACAGCCTACGGGGAAATGAGACAAAATGGACGCAAATGAGCAAAAACGAGCGAAAATATTATTTGGCTATTGGCATTTTAAAGAGGCTGCCTGGCTGTCGTCTGGTCTGGCCAAAAAGTATGCCAGGCGCAAACCATTAACAGGCAGCAGGCAATAGATGGCGCTAGCAGCGTCTTGACTGTCTTGGCCGTTAAAAACAATTAGTATGACAATTTATCATACGCCCGCAGTCGAGAGTGATTTATGAAGAGCCAGCCACACACACAAACACACCTACACGTATATACAAAATGTAAGAATGTATTATAAACATTTATTTTTATACCCTATACTCTGGGGTCTATAGGGTCAAGGGTATTGCAGACTTGTGTAAGGTAAGATGCACGGAGACCATATAGAAAAATCAATAGGCATATAAGCAGTATTTTTAAGTATCAATTCGACTAGAAAGTAGCTAAATTTTAAACAATAACAGCAAACTTAAAGTTAAAAAAACTTTAAATGTTCGCTAATAGAAATAATATAACAAATTTAATTTGTCATTTTAAATTTAAGCTGTTATAACGAAATTAAATTATTATTATTAAATTACAACAAATAAAAAATCGAGTTGTAGAGCTAATTTCCAAGTCAACAAGGGCCAAAAGAAACAAATGAGTGTTTTAAAGTTTTAATATTTTTTACAAACAAAATAAGGTTAATTGAGTTAAGATTTAAAAGCTCTGCTCTTTGATAAACAAAAAAATTGTTAATCGTTGTTAAGTCTACTTTGTTTGTCATTTTTTTCAGATCCTTCTGTCTTTATTATAATATAGCAGATCGATGAACTTCAACAATCTGATGTATAAGAATCAGAATATTCTCCACCATACTGCGAGTATGTTTTTAGCGACTCATAGTGTATCATTAAACAATATATGTACAAAATCATGCGAAGCTTCCCAATTCCTTGTGTTCTAATTACAATTTTTTACTACTTTTCTTTCAAAACGATCTCTTTCTATATGTTCTTATATTGTGACTAAAAGTTCTTTGTACTTTTTCAATACATCTAATATATTTATTTTTTAAATTCTTAGTTCATTCTGTCCCTGGCCAGTTTTTAATTTAAAAAGTTGCGTATCGTTGAAAAGTTCCCTGAACTGGCTACTGACGCGTATTAGTTTGTTTCACTTTTTTTATTAACGTAAATTTGAAAACTTTGGTTTTCCAAAACGAACAAAAATGTTAGACCATTTGGAATTTTTACACCAGCTGCCAAAAATCCTAACTTTAATAACTTTAGTTATCGCGGCTGAAATGCCGTTTTTTTTCTAATTAAATTCTAACTAAACATTAAACAAAAAAAGAACTTTTAATTGATAAACTTATTTTTTTTAGAGCTCTGCTAATTTAAGTTGGTCCTTCTCATATATAAAAATGTTTTATGACATGGGTCATGTTAAAAAAATTGAAAAGTTGAATATTTCTGTAGAAGAATAAAAAGTTAGAATTCGCGAACAGGTAAGAGTGCGAAAAATTAAAAATCGAGAGAAAATGTCAATTGAGAAAAAGAAATGAAAACAATACCGTGGAAAATTTCGATAAAAATCAACTTCTAGACCTTTGAAGAGAGAGAGTTGGATTCACACGAAAATGTAAAACCTAAAAAGCAGAAGATGATGTGAGGTTGTATGAAGTAGGAAAAAATATGAATATTTGGATATTGGGGATATGAAGAAAGAATGTCAATATTGTAACGCTCGAAACTATAGGAGAATGAGCGTAAATAAGCGAAGACAGCAAAGGACAAAGCCCCCTAATAAAGATTATAAATTGTAATTTAAAAATTCTTTTGAAATATTTCAAAACAAAAAGTTAATTTAAAATTCATTATATTTAAAAACAAATTTTTAACTGTGATAAAAATTCTACGACAATAGTAAAAGTCACACTGTGGAGTTATATTGTTCAGATGAGCATTCGAAGGAATTGATCTACTAAATCTTGTACATTTTTATAAATGCTTCAGAATTTCTAGAAATAGTAAAAAAAGAAATTTACACAATACAGTTTTTCCAAAAAATTGTGCATGCAGTTTGATAAAATATCGATTTATTTTACTGCTAACTAAGTATTTACAATGGCTGACTACTTTATTTTTCAAATAAGAAAACCAGCAACCATATATAAACAATTATAGATACAAAATTATTTAAAGTTAACTGACCTGCGGCAAGGTCCCTAACAAGTGCAAGTGTCCCATTTTTTCTGAGGCTGACGTCTTCGTTTAGTGTGGTGTATTATAAGTTTAAATAAAAAGTAAATTGAAGCATAAATATAACTAACTACTAACAAAAAAATTAAAAACAAAAAGAAATATTTAATGTTAACCTTGACATATGCCAAGATCCCTAACAAGTACTAAGTTCAACTTTTCTGATGCAAACATCATTTTTTAATTTTCATAACTGCAATAAATATTTATTTACAATTTATTATAAATTGAAATATATTGTTTATATGAATCAAACAAATTATGCATCTTAACAAATACAAATTTGTTTATTTTCTTTACCTTCATTTGTCTGTTATTTTGTTATTTTAATTTGGTGAAACTAAAAGATTTATTTGTTATTTTTATAATTGAATAACACTTTTTTTTAAATTTATACTTATTTTAAACTAGTTGAAAAAATAAACATTTAGCATAATATTTACAAGCTGAAATGACAATATTTATGAACAATTAATATTTTTTTATTTGGCTTTTTTTCTAACCACGGCCTGCTATTTTTTATGCAAAAATTATTTTTGTAAATAAAATTTATGACAAAATGATGCTTATGCTTCAGTTGGCGTTTGCGATGGATTTGTAGTTTAAAAGTCATTTATACACATTTTTTTTAATTAATATTATTTTTGCAGCTTTATTTCACTGCTGATGTACTCATTAATTAGGTTTCAATATGAAATAATATTATTTTTATTTTTACAGCATTAATTTCTCTGCTGAACTACTCATTATTAAGTTTATTTTAATATAAAATATTATTACTTACCCTTTTAGTAGCAGTATAGTAGCTGATTTATACAAATTACAAATAATTAATTATAACCGCGTCAATTCGTTAATTAACTCGCATTAAATTTCGCTAATTAAAATGAAATTAAAGAGAACGATTCTTTTTGCTTCTTCCGCCGATCAAAACAAAGCGCACAGAAAGAGCAATATTTTCTCTTAATCAATGCCGGCTTCCACTTGGTGCACTCACTCTCACACTCTTCAAACAAACAAAAAACGAACAACAATGGCATGCCATCTTCTTCTTTTTCACCCAAAAGAAATAGGAAAAAAAAACAAATTGCTTGCAACTACTGCTTAGCTCTTTACACTCACGCACTATATGCAATGTTGTTGCGCTGTTTTCACACTTTTTTATCAACGATTTCGCGCACTTAATTACATATTTTTTAAAATTTTTATTTGCACAATTGCGCGTAGTTGTCAACAAATGATAATTATCATCATTTTAAATATTTTAACTCATTATCGCAATGCGTAAATTAATTATTTTTTTACAAATACGCAGCACATGCCGTCCCTGTTGGTTGCAGCGTTCACCATTGCACTGGCGGCAGAGGCGGCACATTTCAAGATTATTAATCAAATTATTGACTGGAAACTGAGCGCAGAGCTGGCTGCACTTTAAGAGAGCAAAAGGTTTAAAGTTTTTAAAACTATTTGGAAGAGATTTGCAAAGAACAAAAAGTTTACAATTTGGTATTGACAACCTGTGTGACATTGATTAATTAATGCAAGCTAAATCTGCTTTTGATATAGTTTGTTTGCTCTAACAAACAATATATAAATGTTGAGCAGTTTTATAATGAAAATAAAGTATACACGCTTTGAATACTGATTGTTTAAAATAAGATTAATAATAAATTTATTTTCGAGGAAAGCTGCATAGAAAATTGAAAACTGTAATTAAAAAATTTGCTTGAAATCTCACTTGTCGACTAGCTTTGCTAAGAGAAGAGTTGTGGCACGAAGAAAAAATATGATAAACTTAAAAAAACTTTTTCAGTAACAAAAAAATTCAAGCCTCTTCTTTAAGTAGATGACTTTCAGTGTGTAAATAAAATAAAAATTAATCGCCTTGATTAATTAATGATCGCTCCTAAGGCGGAGCATGGGGTGATTTTTCTAGCTAAATAGCGTTCAGTGAAGACAAATGCAACCGTGCTGCTGGGTGGAATCCCAACACCGACCTTCCTATTTAGAGGCGAATACAGATGTATACACTTTGAAAACATTTTATTTTTAAAATTTAATGGGAATAAGTTTAAGTTTTTTTACCTAATCTAAGACTTCAATTGTTACTTTTAAGCCAATCGACTGAATGAGCAATATGGATGTACATTATATTTTAAGTTATATTTTTCTGAATATTTTTACAATTTATTGCGAATAAGCGGGTATTTCTTTTAAATTAAGGCTTTAATTGTTTCTATACCACCAATCAATTGAATTGGCCAAACGGCAATGAACAAATAAGCAACTCTGCATGAAGCTGACATTTGAAATTTATATTTATCGATAGTGGTTTCCAAACCACTGCTCTGTTAAAGCTGTAGACTTAATGTGTACGTATTTATTTATAAATAAAAAAATGTACAATTATTACTTGGGATATAATTCAATTTGTGGTTCAGTCTCCATACATTGTTTTAATTACGTCTGTCGGAATTCTTGATCAATCGTCAAATTCTTTCATAAAGAAAGTCAACATTACTTTTATACATCGAAATGCTAATTTGTATATTATTGCTTGTCATAGTGAACTTAAGCTTTCAAATTTAAATATAACTAAAAATAACCAAAAATTAATCTTATATTTTCAAATGGTTTTTTGGTATGCAAACCATCAGGAAGTGCTACCTACGTCAAAGATAAAATAAACAAAAAGTCGCTTAAATATTTAGTTGCTCTTAACATGAAAAGTTGTTCGATATAGGACGTTCGATAAGATTTTACATTCTGCACCTTTCAGACTGGGTTTTATTGCAATTGTAAAAAAAATTTGCAAAATTGTTGTTTTGTTGGTTAGACTTATTTTGGCTGTTTTTTTTTTTTTTGTCAAAGACAAGATATCGATAATTTTGCGTTTTTTTCGTTTCTTCATTACAAAAATGTACAATTCCTTTGTATTGCTTAGCTTCAGCACAGTTGTAAAAATTAATCGCCGAAAGAGAAGTCAGCCCTATATTGGTTACTTTCATTGTATTAATTAGGAATTGACACATTAAGCAAAAAACCCCGATTGTAGATGTAAGTCCCTGAGAATACATATAGTTCTCTTGTTATTTCCCTTTCATACTATTAGGTCTTGGTATTACCTCAACATCTGCGACCTATAATTTTAAATATTATCATATTTATTTTAGTTAAGAAAACATATTTTCATAAGTTTTGACATCTTGCTACTTATAGCTAATAATTAATAAGACTATATAGTACATCGTTTTTAATTTAAACGTTTTGAAAATGATACAAATAGCGTTAAAGTGCAGGTAACTAAAACTTTAGAGATAACGCTTTGAAAATATCAATTCACATTTAAAAAACATTTATATATTATCTTAAAAAAACTTCAGAGTTTCGTCCACCGATGCCTGAGGCGCTTTGTTGGAGTATTCTGGCCCATAACTGTATGCAATGCGAGGTTATAGATTACCAAGCAATGGGGCATCAATAGTACATATCAATCAGAAAATATAGCTGGATCGGACACACCCTCAGGAGAGACAATAGACATATAGCACGTACAGCTCTCGAATGGAAGCCCATTGGCAATCGTTGCAGAGTGTTGCTGAACACTATTTGAAGGCGGACAGTGTTCAACAAAACGTCCAAATAGTTTAACGAGTTATAATTTTTAGCTAACAATAAGGAAAGCTAAAATTAATTAATTATAAGAGAGCATGACAAAAATAATAATAATAATATATTATACATATGTGTATAAATTATATTGTATATTTTTAATTATTATACATTTATACCTTTATACGAAAAAGTTGTGTGGCTCAAAACTCTTACTTTACTGTTTATACGCCTTATTGCCGATTTTGTTGATTATAAGATTTGTATTCCCTTGCTTCAATTTCAATTAACACTTATAATAACCATAATTTGTTTTGCAAGCAGTGTATCCCATTGTCGCACAATGTCCCACATCTTTCATATATTTTTCGTTTGTTTGGTGGGTGCGTCGCATGTTTGCTCATTTCCTTCCGCTGCTGTTGCCGCTTGTTGCTTTTTCTGCTGTGCAATTTCTACTTAATAAATATTTTCAACATTTCCGGCAACATACAAGCCAAAAAACAAAAACGAAATAAACAAAAAACATCCAACACGGCCGTAATAAAAACAAACAAACCACACTTTTGCAGCCATTAACACACCCGAAAATAGCTTCAAGTCTGACGCCGCGCAATTAGTTTCATCAATAAATGTCTTGGCTTTTTTTTTTGCTTAAGGATCGCTGTTTAGTAACGTTTAGCGTCCTGCAGCTCCTTCAATACTTTCCGCCAACCCCCAGCCCAACCGCCTGCGTCGATACGATAATATCATATGCTTGTTGTGGCATATTAATTGGCTTTCATTAATTATATTTTGTGTGCATGTACGAGTTGTCCCTGTGACCGACCCATCCGAAATAGTGCTGCATAATTAATTGCGGTCGTCCTGTATTAAGCAAATATGTTTCTATGAATATAATTATATTTTATATGTAAACAAAATGTTGGGCATTTAAGTTTTGTAGATGGTACGCATGAGGATACTTGAAAATATTAAGTATACGCACTGCCAGAGAGTGAGCTGCTCTGTGTAGCCCAAGAAGAAAATTTGTGACCAAAACAAATATGTTAATGGCTTACAGTTGCATGAAGCTACAGGTAAATTATGTTTATATCTTGGAAATTTATAGAAAAGCTATTAAATTAGTAAGTTCTGCTTGGAATAGTCTGTCTGTCGAAGTATCTGCATCCCCCATTTCTGTTATGAAAATGGCTAGGGGGGATTCTGTTTATAGTTCGAATATTATACAGAGAATTATATAGAAGCTATAAATATTAGTTCTGTCTGGCAAAGTTATTGTTATGAAAAAATTCTTGAGAAAGCACTGGCTAGTGTATCACAAACTGAGCTGTTTGAAGACGTGGAAAATGCAGCTGAGTGCTTGGCCATTTAAGTCGAAAGTGCTATCACTTATACACTTGAATATCTTTAGGATCCACAGCGAATATACTTATTTCTCGAATTAAAGTTGGAGATGGTAGATGGTAAACTTACCAACCTGCCAACTGCATATATGCATGGGCATGCCACTTGGTAATGTATTGTATGAAGAAGGGTCCCTTTCTTTGAGAAAGTATTGTAGTTACATAGCAGCTTTTCTCTCCTTCCTGCCAGGACTGGACAATTAGTGATTAGGTGTTCCATTGACCCGATATCCTTCTCACAGAATCTACATGTTCTGTTGCTACTAAGGCCCATTTTGTGTAAATGGCCATTGCAGAGAAGGTGGCCTGTTTGCGCTCCACAAAGTGACCTAAGCTGTGTCCTGTTTAAGAATAGAGCTTCCTTGTCTGCTGCTGCATCAGGGCACACAAAGCTTTTTGAGTGTCTGAAACCCTCTAGATTGCTTCAGTACCCAGCTATCCTGTCTTCTCTATCCGTTTCAGAGTGGCAGTTTTGAGCCTGTTATTGCAATCACCAAACATCGAACTTGGTCCTACAAACGGAGCTTCCAACCCTGACTTAACCATTACATCCCCAGTCTCATAACCTGAATGTGCCTTCAGAGCTGCCTGACTGTCGGAAACTATTTAAATGTTAACTTCAGCCAACTGCCTACTCTTCAGTCTGCATACCGCTTGTAGGACAGCGAACAGCTCCGCCTGAAAAACGGTGCATTCAGCATCAAGTGAGAGAGAGATATGTGAGGGGACCCACAATGCCTGCTGCTACCCCTGATGCTGTCTTGGATGCATCTGTGAGCCGTTTCTGTGCGACGTCATTTAACCGAGATTGCCCTCTTGTTGAAAAACGACATTGTAGTTTTTGTGAAACTAAATGTGATTTCCCTTTGATCTAGAGAAGTCATTGTAGACTTATGCTTAAAATGAATATGAATTAAAGAATATAATAATGATTTGCTCCATGCTTCATCTTTGGGCCGCTGAACATAATTAAGGGAAATAAAATTATTTATATTATTCATTTTGCATACGAGTTCGAAATCGCTTTAAAATCATAAAAGCTGCGAAAGTTCAAATGAAATGGTTGACCAAATGGTATTGCCAACATAAAAATTTTTTAAGCTTACGTAAAAGCATTTTGTTGCCAAAAGCTCGACGAAAAGCTTTTCCTCTAATTGGGTTTCAAATTAAGATAAAGCTTGCTAAGCTTACGTTGAAAGTGTTTTAGATTTTGATATAAACTATAGAGGGCTCTCAAATTGTACTTAAATCAATCTATAAATACTTGAGATAACAAGTTTTAAGGAGAAAGATGAAATCGATTAATATAATAAAAAGAATTGTCCCAAATAATTTTTTTTTTTCCAAAAATTCATTGTGTTTATGTATTAAGAAACAGTTTCCAAATCTACCAATATCTATGCCGTCTGTGTGGATGGGAGTCTTACTAAAGCGTGGTTCTCTCGATAGAATTTTTATAGTATCACGTCGCTATACCATTGAAAATTTGTACCTAAAAATTCATCACAGAAATAATTGTTAGTCAAATTTATTTGTTAAGGAATTTTTGTTTAAAATTCTGAAGAAATCAACGTCTCACATTTGGTGCTTGCTCACAACTTAGAATTATAAAATAAAGGATAAACAGAAAGTAACATAAAAGTTTAAAAATTTCTTAACATAGCAGCCAAGAGATTAACATTGACCAGGTTTGGATATATTTTTTTTATAATATAGCGATGAAATTAATAAAATTGCTTGGGATCTCTGCTGAATTTAAGGCGACAGCGAAAGGATTCAGGTTTTGTGACCAACTGCAGAAGACTCGCGCAAAGCAGCGGTATCTGGGGAGACCTAGGCTTCTCTAGCAATGAAAGACAAAGGAACCTAAGCGCAAATAAAGTACGCATAAGATGTGAAAAGACGCAAAAAGGATTTTTGACTTTTAAATATTTTTGTCACTCCTTTCATATTGCTGCAGTTCATTATACAAACCTATAAACAAACAGAAAATATGCAAATGCATCACTGCAGGAACTGAACGTCAACCTGAAGACAAAAGCCATAATAACGCCAACGTAGACTTTCTTCGTTGACGACTTCTTGAGTAATGAGTTTGTTCTGCGCGCTTTGCAGGTGCAGCAAGCCGATTGCCGAAAGCTCCACCTAACTGTGACTGCAAACAGGAGCGGTTTTAGCCAACTTGTCGCCTTGGGCGCCATATTGCGCTTATCAGTTATTGAAAAATTAATTTTCAGCGTATACAGATATTGTGAATTTAAGTTACTTTTAAGAAATTTTATTGGCATTGCTGAAGTTGCTGCCTTGAGCAGACCTATTATTTACACATCATTCCCTCTGCAGATGAATCAAAAGACATACCACCGTTTTTTAACTTTTATTTACAAAATTAAATTATGTATATATATGTATACATATAATATATAATGTTTGTCCATTACATGGAAATATGACAAAATAAGATGTAAATAAGCACAAAATTAATATTAATGCCTCTCAAAAGATCAAGAAGAAGAAGAGAAAAACATATTAAAGTTTTCAAGATATAATTTTCTATGCACGCAACAAACTGAGTTTCCTTTGTGGTAACTTTTAATATAACTAAATTAGTATATTTTTTTTATATTTGTTTTGTGAATGCTGTTTGCTGTGCTCCTCGGCTGTATTCCGTGTAAGTGTGTGTATGTATGTGTAGTATCTGTGTGTGAGTGTTTGTATCTGTGTATGTGTGTATCTGTGTCTGTCTGTTAGATGAATTAATATCTACAACATCAAAGATAATTTGTATTTTATATACGACGTACTGCTTCATGGGTACTGCTGCATTTCATTTATTTTTGTGTTTTTTTGTTAATAAGTATATATAATTAGTTGTATATATTTTATACATTTATGTATATATATATATAAGTATATGAATAGCTGCTGTTCTTTGTGTATATATAATTATAATGCATCTTTTTTTTTGGATTTTCTTGTAGTTTTTTTGTATCTTTTACTTATGCCACATACACCACACATTTGCTCTCAACTCTGTCTTTATAACGCTTTACATAATGTTGCATTTAATTAATTAATTAATTACATTTATATACTGCATATATTTTTTATATATATATATAAGTTTTTTATGCATATATTGTTCTGTAACTGCTGCACATAATCCATAAACTTTAACAAGGCATATTTTATTTTTTGTTTAAACTTTTAGTTTTTACACTAAATAAAAAAAAAACAAAACAGCTGCGCACTTTTCTGCACTTGTACTTTTTTTGTATTTAACAGTTTGTTGCTTTTTTTATTTAAGTTTTATATAAACAACAATTTGTTTTTTTTTATATATATTTTTTAATATAAAGATTTTTATTTTATGCTTGCTTGTATATTGATTTCTCGTATTTTTTTTTGGCCCCCGAAAGAAACTGAAAATTATGTAAATGCATTTTACATGTAAGCATATTTGAAAATAATTAGAAAAATATTTTAAAAAAAATTAATTAATAAAATAAGCAATTTTTTGCAAACTAATTATTTGTATAGAATTTAAGCAACAAACATTTCAATTTTATATTTTATATGTATATATTTTGTTATATAAGTCATATATATATATAGTAATTAAAATAAAATAATTTTTAAAATATTTGTTTTTTTTATATATGTAAATTGTATTTTATACTAGTTAATTTTTAAGTACTAATAGCATAGGACACAATTATAGATAAGGTATGTGTATAGTTACATATAGATACATTTACATGACTTCTTTTGTTTTTATTTAATTATGTTTTATTTTTAAAAATAATAAATTATTTAATATTTTCAAGTTCATTTCCGCTTCCAGCTGCTGCTACTCGCTCAATATGCTCTATACCTGTTTTCAATGTTTGTTTTTTTTTTATTTAAGTTTTTTGATATTTTGCTAGTTTTTGCTACATTTCAACTACTTTTTTGTTTTAATGGAAAACTATTGTTTTTTTAGGTATACTTGTATATAGTATATATATTTTTTATATATGCATAAATAAAACTGGTGCAAGTTGTTTGTTATCTTTTGTTTTGACGCTTTTTTCTACAGCTAAGTAACGTATGTGCGCTTTTTATTAAGGATTTTTTTCATTTTTCAGGAAACTCAAAGTAGTAAAATATTCGCTACTTTTTTTTGACTGAGGCCAAACGCCAGCAAGTACTTGACTTCCAGCTCGCTTGGAACTAAAATACTCTAAACAAACACTTGGAACTTAAAGTTCATGCTTCGTTTTGTTATAAATATTTGTTTTTTTTTTTTTGTAACACTCCTTGACTGT
Source organism: Chymomyza procnemis (assembly GCA_035046065.1). NCBI lineage: Eukaryota > Metazoa > Arthropoda > Insecta > Diptera > Drosophilidae > Chymomyza > Chymomyza procnemis. The sequence goes on from JAWNOJ010000026.1 coordinate 40,478,625, forward strand.
TGTTTTGGTTTTATGCAAAGTAAACATTTAAATATAAGCAGCAAAAATTACATTGTTGAAAAGTTCAAAAAAATTTAAAAAAAAAATCGAATATTTCTATAAAAAAAAAATAAATTTTTCTAATAGAAAAAAGTTAAATTACAATTGGAAATTAATTGGAACGCAAATAAAACACAGCCAGCACATTTGTTGCACTTTACATAAATACGTTGATATATTCTCTTGGTGCCTTCAATGGACGCCGCTGCTGCATGAATCACTCACAGCTCTTAGCTCGGGATTGATCAGCTGCTGTTGCTGCTTCTGCTGACTGACATCTGGCAACGCTTTACTTTCTCATCTTTTTATCCTCATGCGCCTTCTTCACAATGGCCAGCTTGGAATGCGGCGAAGAGGGCGAGAGCGTACGATAGGGTGCCTCCTTGGTGCCATGCAACACGAGTGACCATTCCAGCAGATATCCATTGCGAGTTTGTGGAGAGTTGAAACGTGCCTGAAATTTAAAGAGGAAATAGTATGTTTTCAAACTCATTTTTTATTATTTAGTTTTCATTAATTTAGAGTCGAGTTGAGCTTATAATTAAAATCAAAACAGTATTAAAATTAAAAAATATAAAATTACAACAAGGAAAATATAAAATAAAACTAATTCCAAGACTGATTTTTATAGAAATGCAACATTTTAATTTAATTTAAGTAATTAATTTTAATTTTAAAAACTTTAAGTGGTTTTCAAAGTAAATTCATTAAATTTAAATTTTATAATTAAAAAATTATTTTAAAAAATAATAAAAAATAAATATGAGTGAACGAAAAAATGTTTAATTATATGAAAAAGCTTAAAAATAACTTAAATATAATTAAACGTAAAAATAATTAAATAACATAAAATTCATAAATGTTTAATTTATAATTATAGAATATAAAAAATTGTTTAATAAACAAATATAACTTTTTTAACATTCAAATTGTTAAGAATAATTGAATTATAAACCAATGTTTTGGTTTAAATTAAATAAAAATATTTGATGATTGGCAAAGACTTAAATGGAAAAAACTTATAATTAGCATTTTACATAATTAAATCAGCGGATTTCCGCAATTGGGTTTGATAGGTAAAAAATAAAAGAGATATATTTTTTTACGAATAAATGTTTATTTTACAATTATTTAAATTAATTTAAATAATCATATAAATTATATTGAGTTCATAAAATTTATATTTTATAATTTATATGTATAAAAACATTTTTAAATAATTTAATATAAACTACATTTATTTATTGAATAAAAAATATAAAAAAATATATAAAAAAAATATAAATAAAAATATTTCATAATTAAAAAAAATTAAATTGACGAAAACTTAAAATGATATTTTCCACATTAATAAAAAATATTATTAAAAAAATTGTATTTTACAATAAATAAAAAAGGAAAAAAAAAGGAGAATCGACAATTGAATAATACAAGCCAAAACTCCATTATTAAAATTTAATTTAATAAAATTAATAAAAATAAAATTTAATAAAAATTTTTAAATTTTTAAAAAGTAAAATTATTTAAATTCAATTCATAAATTTTATACTTTATATTTACAAAATATGAAAACTTGATGAACTTTAAATTATTTTAAAAACTTAAATAACCGCAAAAATATTGGCTTCAATTTAATTAAAATATTTGATGATTAAGAAAGATCTAACTAACTTTTTTCAGTTATTCAAAAATAAAAATAAATCAACATAATTTATTATACAGCTCTATGATTTCAATTAAAGAAAAGTATTGTTATTATATATGTTTTCAATAAATTAAATTTATGTTTGATAATCAAAAATATTTGATTTGATTTAATTAATAACTTATTAAAAAAATAATTTTAAATTATAAAGAAAGGTGTCATAAAATGGATAAAATGTTAATAACTCAAAAAATTATATTTTCTTCCAAGTTAAAAAAAAATAAAAAGTTTATTTCTGTTTTATGTCATAAGTTGTTATTGGTATGTCCAGAAATATAAACACTAAATATTTATTTGTATCTTAAACTAACATAAATGAATCAAGATAATAAACACATTTATTGTTCAATAACTATTAAATAAAGTTAAGTCCTTTTTTTTTGTTTACTTAACTATTTTCATTTAAAAATTAATGCATATTCCTGTTGTCCAGTAATCACAACTTAAAGTTAAAAACCATATAATACAAAAATTGAAAGTTTATATACCCCAAATGTGAAACGAACCTGAGCTTAGCTACGGTATAAACAATTTCCATAAAAATTAATCCCGACTTTAGCCCTTTTTCCACCCCAAGTAAATACTTTCTGATTAGCATTCTAACGCTATCTTCTATTTGCAAAACCTTAAGCATGCAAGACCTACCTCCAATTTCCAGACGCCTTGTGGATACTCGCCCCACGAGTGTGTTGTCATGAAGGGCCATTTGGTGAAGCCATCACGATGATCATCATCATTGGCACGTCTGGATAAAATCATGGACCTAACAAACCGAAAAGTAATTGTAGCAAATCACCAAGGCAACATCAAATATTTGTACATTCGACACTTACCTGGTGCCCATGGGTGAGGTCAAAAAGAGCTCCAAATCGCCACGGCGTGAAGCATTTGCCGAAATCACCGCCTGCACATGCTCCAAATAGTTAACCTCCGTATCGCTGCCTTTACAGGCATCAGTGCGTATTTCCAAGAATAACGAACGACCCGTAATAATTTGCCTAGTGGTACAAATGCATAAAGCTTTAAAAGTAAAACAACTTGGGTCTTCCACGAATAAGGCTTAACTTACTGTGGCTTGGTAATCTCTCCTGCTTCACAGTGATAACGTGCCGGCACGGTGTGCCACTGCTTGGCCAAAGTAACCATGGCACCAGCATCCAGCACGCCAAAGCCAAATAGGTGATTGAACTCCAGTCCAACGCCGTTCATAGTCCAATAGAAACGATTCTTGGCATCGAACAGTGAATTGCGTTTGGATGTTAGCACCGTTAGATGTTGTATATCACGCCAGGTCAGCTGTGGACTGCACAAAAGGGATTAGCATAAATTTATTAAAAAAAAAAGACGAAGAAGAAGAGGCAAAACAAGGACAAACTTAAGCTAAGCAACTTACTTGGCCTCCAGTGCCAAAGCAAAGACACCCGCAGCTTCGGGTGCCGCCGCGCTGGTGCCAGAATGTGTGGTGGTGCACTTGCCATAGAGGTCGGTGGTGGCTACACCCGTATTCGGATCCTTGGCACCATTGCTGAAAGTCGACGCCAGCGTCGAGCTACAGCTTTCATCATAGTGCGCATTCTGGCCATCATTAATGGCGCTGTTGATAGAAATGGTCCACATAGAGGCAGCATAACCATCACAATTGCAATCGTCCTCCTCACCGCCATCACCAGAGGCCCACACATAGATATTGCCCAGACCATTGCGTCCCTGCAAATAGTTTGGCCATACAAACGCGCTGATATTAAATGTAACGCATGGAAATATACCTCATTGACGCCTTGTACTATGGCACGCATAGTGGCATTGCGTGGACCATCGACGGTCTTGCCATCATCAGTGGGACCCCAGGAGGCGCTGTAGATGTGAATTTTATGTGGCTCATGACCCATAGAGTTGGCTTCAATAAGGTCTGTCATATATGGTTGATCCAGCATGCGTATGCCTGTGGTGTAAGCGATAAGTATGCATTAATCTCTTAATGGCGGAAATTATAAATCAATATTTATATGTCCGACCAACACTCAAACACTTTTACTTTTAGTCACAATTTTATGGCAAATCATAAACACTGCTGCTGCTGCTGCACTCGTGGCGCCCCCTCCCTCTGTCAAGCCGCTTAAATGTGCAATTTATTGAATTTCAGCGATTTTTGACACGATTTCTGCCATTTGGGTCATAAACATGACAGATAACTTTGCTGGGATTTATGCCCACACTTGTTGACACATACGGAAAAAAACAATGTCCCGCTTATTCCTACATGTGCCAGCCATTTCCAGCGAAATGTTGTGCGTTTATTAATAAAACACAGAGACATCTACAAAGCTACATTATTGCCTTGGTAACATTTTAGCAATTGTCGCCTGCATTTGATTTTTTGCTCTCAAACCGTACCACATTGCGTATGCGTAATGTCTAACACTTTTGAAAACTTTGGCCTTAATCAGCTGTGCATATTTGCGAACAACCCGCAGCACGCTGCAAAACTCATTAAGCCCTTTTTGCTGCTTTTGTTGTTGTTATTGTAATTTTTTGGTATCTGCCGTTGAGAGTTGTTGGCCCAAAGCCAAAGCCACTTACCTGCGATTTTGCTGTCATAAGCAACGCCAACGCCACAAATTCCATTATCTCGCGCAGCAGCCACTTCTCCAGCGCAACGTGTACCATGGCTGCCAGCGAAAAAAAAAAAAACAGTGTGGGTAAGCAAATACCAGTGTTGTATAGCGTGCGAAAAAATGTTTATTGTTGGCATTGTGGGTGAAAGAAAACCATAAATATGTTAGACAAAATCGTGGCATAAGACTTTTTGCATCAAAGTCGCGCGTCTTATGCAATAGTCTAAGCCAAAAGGCGCTTAAGCAACTAAATTCTTTTTTCCAAGCAAACGAAGTGCTATATTTGTTGTCGTTAATCTCTTACCTGTTGAACCAATCGTCTGTGTAACGTGGATAGGGAAAGGGATCATTGCTGCTAAAGTCATAGCTCGCCTCGGCATTCTGTGAATGAAGCAAAATGGCAGAAATTTATAATACAATAAATTTTGTGTAATCCTTTACAATGACATTGAAATGTTGTTTATCTTAAGTAAATAATAATAAATTTTAAATGTCAGCAAATTTCAATTAATAATAATAATTACCTAAGTGGGAAAACTCACACAGCCAAGACAAATCAGCTCTTTGGGTAACAACAGCAAGGCTTAATTAACTTTGTCGCATGTATTTTATGGCACCCACAAGGAATATATACTTTTATGTTATTCCCCCTAAATTTGATACGAATTCAACTGAATTCGAGTACTAAACTGGATGTACCCCACAGAAATTTTTGTAATGTAGCACAGGCCATTTAAAGTCGATGAAGGGAAGCGACTCTTTGAGAGAAGTTACAGATTGACTAATGTCATACCGCGTTGAAAGCGGCATTCCAAAGACGATTAAAACCAAGTTTTGGTGATATTCCAATTGAAATTAATATAAATTGTACTTAACCGAAAGAATCAGTACCCTGCAGAATGTTGTCTAAGCCAACGGAAACAATGGAAAACTCAATAACTTGCGACAGCAGACAGATCGAATAATAATATCATGCTGAGTTCGCAGCATCGTTCCAAGACAATTTTCCCCTGAATTTAATACAAATTAAGGTATTCCAAAACGTAATCGGGAGTACTCTCCAGAATTTAAAGTAGAAACAAAGGGCAACTGAATAACTTTCGATATAACTTACAGATCAACTATTGTCAAAACGTCATTCCAAGAGGATTTAAATCAACAGTGTTCGGGTATTTCAAGACTTAACCGTGAGTACCCTACAGAAATTTTTATAGTGTTGGCCAGCGCTTTTAAAGTGGAAACAACGGGCAACTATAACTTTGGACAGGAGTCACAGTTCGACTAAGGTCATACTGCATTGGCAGCATCATTGCAAGATAAGTTATACAATGAAAAAGTTTTTGTGACATTACCCCTGCATTTAACACAAATTTAGGTATTCCAGAAGGGAGTACTCTTCAGAACATAAAATAGAATTTAAAGTAGAAGCAAAAAATCGAGCAATGTCATATCACGTTGGAAGCGTCATTCCAAGACCATTAAACAGTTCCCACAAAAGTATATATAGTTGTGCAGCTTTACTTTCTTAATAACTTCTCAATTTTGAAAGCTAAAATATTTCATGCAAAATATGAAGTTTAAAGTTGTCGGAAGATAACACCATAAGACGTTTCTACTCAAAAATTTATGATTCTGGCAATAGAAATGCCAGCCACGCATTCATACAACGCATGTGACGTTTCGATCAAAATGCTGGGGCCGTACGAGTAAGTGTTGAGGAGATGCCACGTTCCTTGAGTTATCGATGTTCTCATGAGTTGAGCAACACCGTAACCACTCTTTGTCGAACAATTCGTGTCGATTTGAAGATGTTTCCATACAAAATTCAAGTGGCACGCAAACTAAACCCAGCTGACTATCCACGTCGTGAAATTTATGCACAATAGACCATTGAAATGACTGAGAGTGAACTCGACCGATCGATGACTCAATCATCATCATGTCAGATGAGGCACATTTCACGTCAAATGGAAGTGTATATATTCAAAACTATCGGTTCCATGCCAGTGAAAACCGTCCATTAATTGAAGAACGGACTTTATACGATCAAAAAGTGACTATTTGGTGTGGCGTTTGTGGGGATATGATCATCGGTCCATATTTTTTCAAAAACGTTAATGGTTGAATGACAATCATCAACGGCGAGCGTTTTCGAACAATTATAACAGATTTGGTGAGATTTTTTGTTCGTGACAATCGTTTGAATAGCTTCTTGTTCCAACAAAATGGCGCAACATGGCATTCTACATGTGAAACAATAGATTTAATGCGACCCTCGATTCCCGGACGACACATGAAAAAATAGTGATTTTGACTGACCTTTGAGATTACCCGCTCTAATGCCAAAAGACATTTTTTGTGGGTATATTGGATACTCAAGTTATACGCTTATAAGCCTAGAACCATAACTCAACTTCAAGACAACCATACGACGCGAAGTTGTAGCCATATCGAGCGATACATTGGCCAAAACAATGGAAAATGCCGAGAAAAGTGCACGTTTTGTGCTCAAGGCCTAAGTTTGGCATTTATGCGATATCGTATTCAAAAAGTAGCTTCAAAAAATCTCCTTCAACAGAATGATGATTTTGAAAATAAAAGCCACTCATCACTTAATTTTTTACAGAATTAAATTTAAATTTCTAAATGACCTAACCTCTGCTATAGGAAACAAGCAAATATTCTGACTCAAGTCTACCATATTGTTGCTTTGGGAGTTACGTCTTTACTCTGCTAATATTTTATTAGTTAAAAAATAAACTGTTTTCACGATTTACTTCGTTTTTATTTTGTAAAGCATAAAATTTATTCGCAGCACTGTCCTTGTTTATCTCTGTGCAAGCTCCAACTTTGAATATATTTTCCCATTTAAGTTTCCTGTTTTCATAATTTTTTGCAACAAATGATGGACAGTGCATAAAAACTTTTTCCATTCAACATATTTTCTCCCTGTTATATATGTGACAACCGGAACAACGTCGAATGACAAGCCAACTGGCCAGCATTCCTTTAAAACAAAACATTTCATCAAGCAGGACAAGCTACTGACGTGCAGTCAATATGGTAATTGTATTCAACCCAATATCGATTGGACTGAATTGTATTTTAAAAATAATTTCAAAAGAAAATTCAATTAAAATCAAATGCATTCAGTTGCACAACGTAAATAACGTTAAAAACAATTGAGAACAGTGAACTTCATTATGCAAAAATTTTAATTAAAATTTAAGCTCCTGTTTATTTATATTCCTCCTGTTTAATTTTCATTAAATATTCACTGATTTTTAATCAGCTTTTTGAATATGCCGTCGATGACAATTGTTGCAAATGTTTCGGTAATTGTTTATCATAATTGTTAGTATATATTTTTTTTTTAATAAAGAACAGCTAATTAAAAAAGAAAAAAAATTGACCTCTTAATTTAATATTAAAAATAATTTCACAGAATTTATATATAAAAAAATAAATGCTACTTGTAATATTTTCAATCAATTCTCCCAAGTAAAGTAAGTTCCTTAAAATTGTTACTTTTTAATGGACTAATTTTATGATTTATTTAAATATAAATAGACAAAATTAAACGAAATCGAATAATTTCAATAGTTTTGAGCTTCTGTTTTAAGCTATCTTCAGAAACCAAAAAACAAATATAAATAGACCTATGGCGGAGGACAAAAAAAACTAATTCGAACAATTTCATTGGACTTCGAATGTGTTCTCCGGAAAATGAAGTTTTCCTAGCGCCATCTATGCTATAAATAATAATTGGTCTAATAGACCATCCGAGGTAAGCCATTTACGACTAAACCACTTAAGCAACCGAGCACCATTTATATGTCAGATATCATTTTTATGTTGATTCAGAAAAATCCACAACTTGCAACTGACATAAATTCAATCGAAGATCATCAACAAATGTTTCAAAACTATTTCGGTTTAACAGTTTCCGGAAAGGCCGCCGGACACACAGCCTTACATATCTTAGAGAGACCAAGATGTGGGTCACGCGGAATCATGGATAGTTAAATTCTTCTCACGACACAAACGCCCAATTTGAGACGTGTGGGACAAGCGCGCTTGGTTCTTATTATTTACCTATTTGTAAATTTATGAATAAAAAAAAAAAAAACAATCCCTGTCACGGCAGTTCGTCATACATCCCGAATTTTAGGAATTAGAATGGAATTGATTAGAATCGAAAAAATTTTGAATAGCTGATAATATTGCAATTCCCTACGATATACTTAGCACTTTCCGACGTTGTAAAGATTTAGTGTTTAGCATTATATTAATTCCCGTTTAACTCTTAAGTTTATTTAAAAATAATACAGAGTACGAATGCAATTATATATTCACGGTCATTGGAGTACAAATTATTTAAGCTACTACTTGAAGTGATTGTGAATTATAATTGAAACGATGATTAAATAGTCATCAATTCGTTGTTAGTCTTAGTTTAAAAATCAAACAGCAGCTTGACCAACTTTCGATGCAAATTTCAAAACTTCTAAATTAAAAATTTATTGTTTAAAATATATTAACTAAATAATAGTTAATAATCATTTTAAACCACTTGCAAAACTATGCTGTAAATCGCTGTAGAGGAAATCATCTACTATATAATAAAGATTTTTGATATTGGTCATGTTTTATATATAAGATATATGTATCTGAAATATAATGGGTAGAAAAAAAGTTTAAGAATAACGAAAAGTTCGAATTCACGCACGGGAGAGAAAACAAAAAATTAAAAATACAAAGAAAATATCAATTGTGAAAAAGAAAAAGATAAAAGAAGTCACGCGTGGAAATTTTAGACAAAAGACAACTTTTAAAAAAATGAAAAAAAAGTAATACGAGTTAGAGACTTGAAGGGGGAAAAAAGTGAAAAAACCAATTGAGTGTTTTGGATTCCTACAAAAAAGTAAATTCCAAAAGGGAGAAGTTGATGTTAGGATTATAAGAAGCAGGAAAAAAGCAGAATATTTGGATAAATGATAAGGGATATGAAAGAAGAGTATCAATATTGTAACAATATTGTAAAACATTGCTATTATCATCAAGAAAAAGTTCGTAAAATTGGAAATAGAAATGAGAATAGATTAAAGGATGTTCTATTTAGAAAAACTACACAAAAATATATTATAATTGAAAACAGTCTTTTGAAAAAAGGGCGAATTAAGCAAAGCATAAATGAAATATAAAAAGTAGTCAAAATCCCAGCTCTATCGAGTCAACATGGCGAAGTTTCACTGTAGTTTCCGCCTTCCTGAATTTTACAAAATACGAGTATGTTTTTTTGCGCATGAATAATATTTACATTGTGGTCAACATAACAACAAACTTTGCAAAGATAATGAAAATTAAATACAAAACACAAAAGGCCCACAACTGCGCGTGTCAGTTTCATACAAATTATACGATTTTGTTTTTTCATTTTGCTGCTTTACTTACATAATTAAATTTTAGATCCGGATGCATATAGTCCACACCTGTATATGTAAAATAAAAACCATAAACGCATATTAAATATATAATTACGCTTATTGTAAAAAGTTATTCATTTGTGCACCCACCATCGTCCATAATGGCCGTTGTCACGTTCTTGCCGGTAATGCCCTGATCCCAAGCAGCCTGCACATTAAGGTCCAGCCTTACTTTGCCGCCATTTTGTCCGGTGTTTTTCAGATACCATTGCATGGGAAAATACGGATCCGTGGGTTCGGCGCCCACGGTGTTGGAGTCACCAACAACGCCATCAAATTGGTGGCCATGTATGACGGGCACGGCAGGTCGTAGGCCGCGCTTGACACGTTTAAAGCCTGGTTGTTGCACGGCCGTATGTATCTGGAAGAGCAAAGAGAGCGATAGCGGTTAAGTGTGAGTTGGCAAATTGAGTTATATTTGCATTTTTTCCATATTATTTTTTTTTGTTTTTGTTTTTGTTGCAAGCAAATTGACGAAATTAAACGCAGAGCTGTCAGTGTCTGTCACTTTTCGATGGCAATATCTGCTTGCCATGTGGGTCATTGTTATGCATGCTTGACAATCTGTCAGTGTGTCGTGGTGTCAAACTGTCCGTCCGGGTGTGCATATGTCAGTGTGTCAGTCTGTCCTTGTGACAATCTGTTGCCAAAATGTTAATTTTGCATAACCTTGTGACAGCAGAAGCCCTGCCACAGCACGCGCGCACACAAAATTTCGTAAGGGGAGGACAAGACCACAGCCGCAGTAGTGTGGTGCAGGCTAAGCGGAGGAATCAACTAATACACTACCTTGATCAAATAAATCCAAGAAGCTGAGGAAACATCTAATACACTATACTATGCTGATATATTACAGTTAACACTTAAAAATTGTAAGAATCCTGAAAGACTAAGTGCTCAAGAGGTCGCACATAGAGAATAAATAAAGCCTAAGAAGTTGCATTAAAAATGTGTACTAATTTTAATAACTCTCTTCTCAGCATAAAGCTATGCCATTGAATTCGTGTTGACATTTAGTTAAGCAGACACCCGATTTTGAAGCATTTTAAATTTTTTTTAACTATTGCTGCGCTTAAAAATGAAAACTTCGATAAATACTCCTCTTATATTAGATTGTACATTGTTTGGCATTGGTATTTTTAGTTTAAAAAGTTGTTGGGTTTGGTCCGCAATGTACTTTTAACTACAATACGTTTGGTTTGTTTTACTTAAAATTTTATATAATTATTAACTGAAGAATAGTACATTTTTGTTCATGTTTCTATGCTATAACCCATTCCAATTCATTAAAAAATTTTATTGGTCATCCTTAATGCGCTAAGAAGACTTTCAATCAAAAACTAATAAATTTTTCTAAAACAATTTAATTAAAAATCTTTCCATGCAAAAACCAATTCGTTGCACAATTTTTAGAACCTTTTGAACTGTTATGAACTTTATACATTCATTAATTTTAAATTAAAATTAAAAAAAATTTAATTTGAAAACCAACCAAAATCTTTTAATAATCATTTCAAACCGTAGAAGAAATATGCAAATTTTCATTTTAAAATCTTATTTCTCTTTTGTTTTTGTAAAGCAGCTTGATTAAAATCATAAAAATTTAGTTGAGAATGTCGTAGGTATCTATAAATATACATTAATTATATTTTTATAATATATTGTCTAAATCCTTAAAGCTATTGGTATTCGTTACAATTTTTATTGGACATCCTTCCCCTGCTAAGTAGCGTGTATATATCACTTTAATTTTTGTATGCTAAAATCTATTCCAATCATTGAATTTTTTTTTACATTCTGCACCTGCTAACAACTTAATTCTTTTGATTTCAACTAAAACTTTTTTAAAAAGTTTATTTCGAAAGCCAACGAAAATCATTTGAATATTTTAAATCGAAGAAAAATACATTTTTTTATTTTTAAATTTCAATTCAAAACTGAATATTTGATAACAAATGAATATTATCATAAAATTATATTCGATTGTGCCGACAGAACAATATGCATTTTCCTGGTACTCTCTTGATTGGATCAGGCTCTAAATTGTTTGATAGTGAGTATGCTACAATTCTACAAATGTTTCAAATTTCTTTAAAGTTTTTAATTAATAAAATTGTCTCGACTGAAACTAAGCAGTTGTTCAACTTGATTCCACAATTCCATAGCGTAGCAGAGTTTTTTTTGTGATTTTGCTGAAATCCCTAACTACTTTGAATCAAAACTTCCTGCTATTTTTCTGCGTAGTTTCATATTTTTTGGTTGGATACTGGCTGCTGCACACAAGCCTCAGGGGACTGACGACATAAATACGTAGAATATATGAATTTCATCAAAATTTAATTTGTTTTATTTAATGCAAAAATAATAGTTATGAAATATACATGCAGTGAACACTTATTCTTGGAAAGGCTTCCTCTCTTAGTTAAATGCCGAACTGCTTCTATGAACAAACTTTGCAAAAATGGTTTCCATTTAAAAATAAATTTTCTGTGCTGCCGCAATTTTTTCCTACTCTTCCTTAATCAAATTTTCATTTAGTACAATGAAAATGCCATTTCCATTTAAAAGATTATTTGTCTTAATACAACCTGCAATAGCAACAAAGCAATTTTATTTTGCTATTTTTATTTGTTTTCGCAATATCTTAGTGAGAGAGACAGAAGTGCATTAAATCCGACTATTTTTGGCATTTATTTTCTTTAGTATTCCAATTATTGAATAGAATTTTATAAACAATTTATTACTGATGCAAAAACTGCATTTATTTGAAAAGTTTAACTTGGGATACCCTCTACTACCTTCTAGCTATATGATTTTTCAGTTATAGAGCATTAGATACGATTATGTTCCATTCGACGACTCAGCTACAATATTTTTATAAAAAATTTTATTAAAAATAAACTATATGATACAGTCAGCCCATTTCGAGCCCATTCGATGTGCTGATTAAAAATACTAAATAACTTTTCTATACTGAATCTAGTTGAAATACCTTAAAAAGCAAACGAAAGACAGTGAATTGAGTGAATAAATTATATACTTCGATCGGTTTGGAAGCTAGTTGACATAGGTAGGGGATTTGGATAAAATTTTAAAGAGTGCTTAGGAGCAAGAACTTTTGGGTGCTTAAAATTGTTTTAATATCTTTGTCTTGAAAGATAATTTAGGCTAACTTAATGGAAATAAAACTTATTGCATAGACTGTAGGCTAAATGTTTGAAAATATTATATTCAAGTAAACAAATTTATTATGTCAGCAGATACATTGCGAAAAGCCTATAATGAGATCCAGCACGCCGCACTGGAGTGGAACCCGCAGGTCGATCCCAAACAACTTGGAGAAGAACAGTTCAGAAGGAAACTTGCAAATCGTTTAACGATCTTCGAGTAATTTCTAGATAGAGGTATACGTGGAAACGTAAGACTTCTAGAAGGAGTATGGATAATTTATTTATAAACTTATTAAATAGACACACAGAAGTGGTAAAACAACATTGTACCTACCTAGAACTTATATTAAGATAAGTCGCAAATAAATTGCCGAAACGTGAACTCGGCTGCTTTTAGAGTTCGAGCTCCAATAGTTTTATTTGTGTTGACATTGCTATCGCTGGGAACTACGCGTGACTATACTTTAGGTAACTTCAGGGCCAATTTTGGCAACCAAAACATTTTTTGAAGATTTTTATTCTCAATATAGGAAGAACGTAATCTCTGAAGGAAGTACATAATATTGACTGGAACAAAGATGGTTAATATATTCTGAGATTTATACAATATCATCAAGAGATACTATATTTGGGATCTACGCGTGTCTATTCTTTAGGTAACTTCGTGGAGTTCCCAACTTTAGCAATCAATGTATTTTTTAAAGATTTTTATTTATTATCATTATAGATAAATTAAATAAGGAAATGCAAACGGAACTATCGACTGAATCGCAGGGGGCTATAATTTTTTAAGATTTAAACTAAACTGTGATATATATCGTGCAGCAGAATCGGCAAAACGTTTGGTCTCTGATATTATGACAAACTTTTGGGCTAAACTGTCCCAATTGGCCACGAAAAACTGTGCTTGCCCCCAAATTGCTGGAGTTACTATGCCAAAAATTTATTTATAGTTTTAGGTGCGTATCACCAACAGGTTATCGACTCACTGAAGGTATATTTGTTGCAGGAGTCGGCCTGACAAGTAACAATTAAGATTACGTTTATAAGACAACTTGCCTTTTCTGAAGTGTAATTAAGCTATTCCATAAACTACCCATCTTTCTGTCCAATTTCGGTTACGCTTTTCCCCCTACGCCTACGCTTGGCTCTGCACTTTGCATAGGAATTATCGATAACAGCTTAATGGCACGTTCCTATGCAATCGAAATGAAAGTTGGACAAACAAAAATGCCAGCACCACCCACAACTGAATCCTAAAACTGGCCAATTGACATGCAATTGACGTAGTTCGTTAGCAAATTTCGTATGCACTTTGTTTGCTCTTCTCTCTATTTGCCAAAACCAAACATGTATGCGGCAACGGAGCATGACAATTAGGTTGCATGGTTTCATTTCTGTCAAGGAGCGACATAAATTGGCAATTGCATTTGAAAATGCAAACGGAACGAAGCAAGGCTGCGTACTTGGACTTGAACTTTGACATTTTTTTTGTGCAAAACATATACCACGCCCATATGGCGTTGCCATAGCTGCCATTGTCACACACTTATTCAAAGCAACAACTGCCACCAGGTTGCCAACCGGTCAAACAATTGCCAATTGCATCAATTGTGGAATTGTAGAATGCGCCATGTGTCCATATAGTACTTACCGATGGATGACTCTTAAGCGCGCGTGTATGCGTTATGCTGCGTCGGGAGCGTGCATGTGGCAGCGTCCTATGCTTGAAGTGATACTCGTGTCCTTGTGCACCCACCAGCTGCAAAGAAAAATAGAGCAAAGAGTGTGTAAGTGTCATTGAAGCATAAGCCGGAATAAACGAAAATTTTAATTGAGCACAACATTAATTTGCTCATGCTGCTGTTTGGACAAAAATTAAGCCATGTAATATTAGCCCAGATCCGGCCTATAATTGCACTGTAATTGAGTTAATGTTGTTGCTTTTTCCTACATGTACGACCACTCGATGTAATCCCTAGGCCCATATGTGTGGGCCAGCACTGTTTGCTGGCCAATAAATTACGTTTTAAATTGCCAGTCATGATCATCAATGGCAGTGCCTTCAACGTCATCATCATTAGCAGGCATCCTTATTGCCAAGCTTTGGTAAATTGAGTGCGTGAATCTCGGCTAGCAGCAGTGCTGTGCCACACAAGACACACAGCTCAACTACATAACATAGCAGCAACCTCCACTTTTTGTCTAGTAATTTTCCATGTTGGTTCTCTGCAATGCGACTCTTAAGCATATCAAGTTACTGCCGGCACATAGCTCCCAGTGCGCGCTTTGCACTTTCACTTGCCACTCTCACTGCCATACACTCCTAGCTTCTGCCATGTGCACAGCCCCGAACGCCCACATTCGAGCCTTCGGCGAGCTACCCCCAGTGACCATGTTTGTGCGTGCTTGTTTATTAGTTCAAAGTTTGCAGCCAGTGACAATAAAAATGTATATATTATGTTCCACTATTTTTGTTTATAAGTTTATACCGCTTCTTCTTCTTGATATCATTCGGATGAAACGAAAAATGTTGATTTAGATCGAACAGTATCGATTATCTTAAAGAAATTGATAAAATAATAATAATAATAATGCCAAATTATGAGTTCAACATGAAAAGAAACAGAAAAATCAGTGAATAATTGTTTTTAGAATAATGTTTTAATTTTAGCGCGCAGAAAAAACAGCTGTGGATAAACGCCAAGCAATCGTTAGCGCCATCTTTTGACAATTTTAAAAATTTCTTATTTTATAAGAAAGAATTTGTCAAGGCAAAGCGCGGAATTAAAGACGACTTTTTTTAATTTCATTTAAAAAAGTTTTTTCTTTTGCCGCCCTTGTCCGCGCCTGCAAAGCAGTCAAAAACCAGAATTTCCCAAGAACACGCATAAACTTTGTACATTTCTAGTACTTTTCATACAACTTCAAAGTCGAGCAAGCCTGAGTATATTTGCGACCCCTGTGGGCGCATCGCTCTTGCACGTTCTAGTTGCTGTCTTGTTATTCTTTTTTTTTTGCGCGCTCGTTCGGTCAAGGAAGTTTTAATCTAGCTCGAATGAAACACTATATTCACTTTATAGCATCTTTCTGACAGTAACTGAGCAGCTTTTATGCCAATGCAACAACTAAGTTGCCTTTTGAGTTATATAATTGCTGCTTCAGGGGATAAACTTGTGGCACATTATCTGTCAACTACAGCGAACAACAGAAAGTTATTTTGCTGGTTTTGGCCAAGAATTGTTTTGACGCTTGGCTCGACAGTGGCTTTGGTAATTCAAGCTTGCAAAATAATTCATTAAAACTCGAAAAATGAAAGCCCCATCCAATTGTAGGCAGCGGCAACGCAGACTAATTAAGCAGCACACAGATACACACAAATACACACACAGATACACACTCACACGCTGTGGTTCCTCAAAGCCATGCCAAAAATTTTGTAAAGCATTTCACTTGAAACCTTTTGCTGTGGCCAGTTAAGAACCCAAAAAAAAAATACCAAGCGCCGTATTTTTTTTGGACCATAAATAAATTGAATAAATGTTAAAAAAAAGGCAAAGTTAACGATGATGTGTGGCCAAAAGAAAGTTGGCAAGACACACAAAGAAATCCCGTGCATTTCGTTGCCTTTTTTCAGCAAAATGGGAATATGCAAAAATTTGACTCGGCCTGCGGCACATTGAATACACCAAAGGCACAAGACACAACCAGACGAGACCCACGCATGTCATGCCCTTCTGATCATTAAAAATGTATTGTTTATGCATATTTGAGCATACAGGGTGCTTATTTTTTAAGAGCTTTGTTAATAATTGAGTTGAACATCAAAATCAATTTACATGGGATAAGAAAATGTTTGTGTGCTCAGGATAATAACATAAGCACCCAGATGACTTGTTAAGCTTACGTAAATTTGTAATAATTAAAGGGGTTTGAAGGATATTGTGGCATACTTGAATGTTGTATGACAAGAAAATGCATAATTCTGCAAAGTAAAGGATAGAGTAGTAATTCCCCGTACAGCTGCCTTTAGGATTTCAGAACAAAAATTCAAAACTTTTTCTTATGACGTCAAATTAATTGAAACCAAAATAAAAGGACAAGACTACACGGCATAGGTATTGAAATTATAATTTTGTAATTTGAGCCAATCGTGAGATTAAGTTTAAAAATGTATTAAAATAGTAACTTATTTTCCAGTTTGTTTTAAGAAAATGGGAAAAGAGTTCGAGTAGCTGTAACTTTTCTACAAAAAAAAAAATGAAATACGAATCGTGCCTATTCTTACATCATACTCTGTATAACTTTTAAATTGGAAGGAGCTTTGTGTTCCATAATATCTAAAATTTCTTATATGTACATAGTACAAAATCGTGTTCTCACGAATTTTGCCACTTCTGACTATGAATACGGACTCCTACTAAATGAACAAGAAACACATATCGTAGCTATAAAAGTGGAAGTAGCTCTGTCGATCTAATTCCAACTCCGAATTCGGATTCTACGCAGCGAATTACGAATTACGACAACTCTGATGACGAATTCGGACTCTAAACTATGTGAACTGGAAATACAGATCTGCAAAATGTTAGTCATACTCTGTCTAACATTAAAAGTGTAAGGAACTCTGTCGATCTAGTTGTACATCCGAAATCGTAATATACGAATTACGAATTGTGTCAGTTCTGACAGCGAATTGTGTGTTCAAGGGTAACTAACGAAATTATAGTGTTTGTTCTATATACAAGAAAAAGTGAATAATTCTTTGCCTTTACAAGAAAGAAATTTTATCTCCATTGAACATTTAACTGACCATTTGCTATTCTTTTTGGACAAGTGGCTGGATTGAGCAATTGTGTAAAGCTCTAAGTTAAAATATAATTTAAGCTGATTGTAATCTTAAGTAAAATGTTTTGGCCAAACTCTCCCATTTTAACAAATTTAAATATATTCGAAAAAAAGTTTAAGTTGTAACTGTCAGTTAAAAAATAAATAAATTTCAAATTTTGACTATGTCCGTTAAAAAACGTTGTTTTTCTTTAGATTCATTCAAATTTTGTTTAAATTTGTATGGCATATTTTTTATGAATTTTTAATTTTAAAAAAGTCCGTTAAAAGGTTCGCTATTTTGATTTAGAGTTTGAAAATTTCCGTTAAAAAACGTTGTTTTCCTTTAGATTTGAATTTTTTCAAATTTTCAAGCAATTTCCATATAAAAATGACCTATGTCCAAAAGCAAGTACCAGGCGCACAGAAATCAGCAGCAAATGCATTAAAATGGGCAACTAAAAGTATGCTATATTTTTTTAGGAATTTTTAATTTAAAAAATGTCCGTTTAAACGTTCGCTATTTTGATTTAGAGTTTGAATATATCCGTTAAAAAACGTTGTTTTCCTTTAGATTCAAATTTTTTCAAATTTTCAAGCAATTTCCATATAAAAATGACCTATGTCCAAAAGCAAGTACCAGGCGCACAGAAATCAGCAGCAAATGCATTAAAATGGGCAACTAAAAGTATGCTATATTTTTTTAGGAATTTTTTGAATTTAAAAAATGTCCGTTTAAACGTTCGTTATTTTGATTTAGAGTTTGAATATATCCGTTAAAAAACGTTGTTTTCCTTTAGATTCAAATTTTTTCAAATTTTAAAGCAATTTCCATATAAAAATGACCTATGTCCAAAAGCAAGTACCAGGCGCACAGAAATCAGCAGCAAATGCATTAAAATGGGCAACTAAAAGTATGCTATATTTTTTTAGGAATTTTTAATTTAAAAAATGTCCGTTTAAACGTTCGCTATTTTGATTTAGAGTTTGAATATATCCGTTAAAAAACGTTGTTTTCCTTTAGATTCAAATTTTTTCAAATTTTCAAGCAATTTCCATATAAAAATGACGTAGGTCCGAAAGCAAGTACCAGGCGCACAGAAATCAGCAGCAAATGCATTAAAATGGGCAACTAAAAGTATGCTATATTTTTTAGGAATTTTTAATTTAAAAAATGTCCGTTTAAACATTCGCTATTTTGATTTAGAGTTTGAATATATCCGTTAAAAAACGTTGTTTTCCTTTAGATTTGAATTTTTTCAAATTTTCAAGCAATTTCCATATAAAAATGACCTATGTCCAAAAGCAAGTACCAGGCGCACAGAAATCAGCAGCAAGTTCATTAAAAAGAGCAACTAAAAGTATGCTATATTTTTTAGGAATTTTTAATTTAAAAAATGTCCGTTAAAAGCGTATTCAGTTTTTACTTCAGCTGCTGGCTTATGAATTCTGCTCGCCTGGTATTTCAGCTCTTGAATTTAAATTCTTGATCCCAATTAATGGAAGTCAGGAAAGCCGGTATATGTTCTTTAAAGACAATTAAATGAGAAATTAAAACACATTTAATAAAATTGTGATTAATAAATTTAATTTTTATTTTAATAAAGTTTAACTAAAATGTACTGATATTACTATTTTAATATATTATAATTATTATTACTATAGCAGTTGGTTGATTAAATATTTTTAAGTTCCTAATATAATAAATAGGCTTAAAATAATTATAAATATTTCGATATGTAATATATAATTATAACGAAATATAATTAAATCGAAAGGGGTAAACCAACAATTGCTTACTTCATTGCGTCGTCCATTTTTTAATTTCCCTGGCTCAAATGTAAAAATATATAAATTCAGGATCGGAATCATCGTTCAAAAAAGCGTTGGAATTCAGCTACTTGTCTAACGATTCTGTTCGCCTGGAGTTTCTTTGTGTGCCGAAATAGTGTTGATTTTTATTAAAAATAATTCGGTCATATCGCCGAAAATATCGTGGCCGTACTGCACTCAAAAGCGACAAGATATATCAGTTAGCCTCAAATATGTTTAAACACTGCTGCAGGCAGATCCCAAACATCCTCAAAAACTACCAGAAGGTGACGGCTTGGGCTGGTGTTTGCTCGCAAACTATCATAGGCCCGTTCTTTTTCAGACCTGGTGGAACTATTGAAATAGATGCGACAATTTGTGTTATTCCAAATGCGCGAAGAAGTACTGGAAAATTGTTGGTTCCAACTAGATGCCAGATAGCAACTGAAACAACTGACTTGTTGCTTGGGAACGTGTTGTGTCTAAAAACTGTCATATTGATTGGCCGCTAAGTTTCCCAGATTTGACACCGCCAGATTTCTTTTAGTGGGAGTTTTTGAAGAGCAAAGTTTATGCCAACAAGCCGAAAACCGTAGAAGAGCTGAAAGACAACATTCCAGCTGAAATGGCAGCTATATCGCGCGAGATGCTTGTGAAACTGATAGAAAATGTCAAAAAATAACCTTTTGTATTCGTAATAAAGGGGATGTTTTAATTGAAGTTGTTTTTAGCAAATACCTCAAGCAAATTGTAAAAATATGATATTGATAATATAAAAAGTTTTTCGAAATGTGCTGAAAATTCTAAAAGTTATTCGACTTTTCTATTGACCCGACACAGCTGGCGCATACAATCACTTCAAAAATGGCAAATAAGCTAACTATTATTCAAAGTCAACTCAAAATGTTCAATTCCAATATAATATTTTAAAATGTTAATAATACGCTTTAAATTCGAAAAATCTATAATGCCAAAGAACAATATGTCATAAAAGTTAATCTTTAGAGAGAACTTATCTCTATCGAGCTGCATGTTCTGGCGTCTGCAAAATTTCATCAATAAATGTTTTGAGAAAAAGAAATGGTTAATTTGGCATTTTCCAAGACATTTATCCCAAAACATATAAAATGTTTTTGCAATTCTACCTGAACTATCGTACATAATTTGTAGATAAAAGTGCAATAGCCGAATTACTATGTTCAAGTTTAAGGACGCAAAAGTAACAAACTTGATTTAGTATAAAATATTTTGTGGAGAAAATGGCAATATTATAGCCTTTTCAAAGACGTATTCGTTCCAGAATATAGAAAATGTTAAGTTGTATTTAAAACTACAATATACGTATTACACCAGGACCTAAAACCAACAAATTTCATTTCCTTCACATTGAAGCAAAACCTTAAAATTGTCGACTTCAAGAACACCCTATAAATAGGGACCAACAAAGTTGCGCATGTGTGCTCTTACATAAAAGCCAAAGATATGAAAACACAGAAAAAAAACAGCAACAAAGAAAATAGCATAAAATTATGATGACTCAATCAAAAACTCAATTTCATGCGTCTATTTATTTTAATTTTCTTTCATACGTTTTTTCAATTTAAAATGTTTGGTTTTGGCCATTTTTAAGCACTCAACAACAACAAAACAAAACAACAATAAATACTACTAGCGAAATTCTTGCAAGTAAGCAAAATGGCAGCTCACTTCAAGTTTTAAAAACTTGGCCAACATGGCGTATGATGAATAAACAAACTGCAACGTCAATGGCGGCAACAGCAGCGAAAACAAAAACAAATTTCGCGTACAATGAATGAAATGTTGATTATTTTTTAACAAGAAAAAAAAACAGCATAAAATATAATTAATTTTAAAGTAGCAGCAGCAGCAGCAGCAAAGAAACAAGCAGCTGCTTGAGCGATGGGCGCCACAAACAGTCAATGAACCGACTGACAATCGTAAAGGACATTTCGGTTTATTGACAACTTTTTTGGGCGGCATTTGGTTTATTTAGGCAGCAAGTGCTGTGCATAACTAAGCAGCGGCTGACAACTGGACAAACACAAGAACAACAACAATAACAACAACAACAACTAAACGAAGCCGAGCAAAACTGACAAAAGGACAACAACTTGTAAGGGTAATGGCGCTGAAAGTACCATCAATCCGTTGAGGCATTGTCAATCACAAAATTGTTTGACAGCTTGTCAATATGCAAAGCGCAGCGGCGAGGCAGCACAGCGGTGAGGTAGCGCGTTGCTGCCAAATGGAGTCCCATACAATTTACTCTCAAGTGGGTTGAGCTATTTTTATGCGCTGTTAATTTGTATGGTTATTTAAGCGCCATTTAATGTGCTTTGGGCCAGCAACAGCTGGAGAAGTTATAAAGCCATTATGATGGCGCAAAGAACGTGTAAATAGGGTGGATTAGGATATGCAACAGTGTAGAATGTAGATGTAGCCAGACAACATGCTTTTGAAGATTACAGTAACTGCACATAACAAGTTTATTTTTGAAAATGTTGTACATAATTCTGCATTCTTCAAGGATTGCGACTAAAAGTCAAGTACTCCAAAATTCTCACAATTATTGGTTAAAGTTCAACAACGACAGGCACCATATCTTTGTGGATTATAAAACTTCATTCGATAACCCGATAAGGGAAAGTCCATAGGCAACACTGTCTCAGTACGGTAATCCTGCGAAGTTGATGCGACTTTGCAGCATGACTTTGAGCACCCATCATTAGCTCTGTTAAGGTAGGAAATGACTTCGAATTCTTTAATGCCGTGCGAGATTTCCGACAAAGCGACCCTCTAACGTGCAATCTGTTTAATTTCATAATGAAAGGCATATACATTTGGCACTCCAGTTCCTTGCAAACGCCGATATTATTGATATCATTTCGGCGTTTTAAGCGAGATGTTACCTTCCCGTTTTCCGCAATCGAAATGTAGACAGCGAAAGCGGCTTTTGTGGATAACAAGGGTAAGACAAAGTATATGTTGTCTACAAAGATGCACGTCGCCTAGCTTCCAGCTTACAGTGGATGGCTACTTTTGAGTTGTCAAGGAATTCCCCTACCATGGCACCGTCGGCAATACCGACAATAACATCAGCCTGGAGATCAAGCGAAAAATGGCCAATGGGTGTTACCATACTCATGCTAGCGGAGAACTCTCTCAAACTCTTATATCGCGGAGAAGCACGGCCAGAGATCTCAACCTTGATCTCTTCTATGGCGCAGTAGCATGAGTTGTGTATAGGATGCGTACAGCTTTGCTGGGAGTGTTTGTGAGAAAAATTATTTGCAAAATCGTCAGTCTCTTTTGAATTGAAGACAACTATAGCAAGACCAAGTGGGGGCCATAGGTTAAAGCTCTTTTCGCTCTAATTCATTTCGTATAAGAGCTATGGCTTGACTTTTTGTTGTTGTTTGAATTAATATTTCTATCGATTAGTTCAAGGTGACTCACGACAATTGGTAAAAAGTAATCAAAAACTAAAGCTCTTTTCGCTTTAAAGCACTCCGTATGGAAGATTTTTTCTCCTTTGTGACTCCACTTGGGCTTCCCACAGTCCTCTGTTTTCTGTCGTCTGCTTAGCGGTGTCCCACGACGGGCTGATCTGAACTAGTTCTTGAAGAACGGTTCGTCTCCAATCCAGTGCCATTCGGACATTGCTGCTTAGGTTCTTTCTGGGAGTTAAGGCCATTTAAAGTTTTAAATCTTAATTTCTTTCGATGCGTCACATTTTTGACTTGAATTCAGATTTCGTCGTTACTAACAAAAGTTGGCATTCAAAGCTCGAAAAAGTTGATCACAGATTATAACTGAATTCACTCCAACTTACTTCGTTTAATCGATTTGTCGCTTTATTTAATTGAATTCAGATTTCGTGGTGAAGCACGATAATTGGCATTCAAAGATGAACAAGGTGATCCTAGATTAAAGCTGTTTTCGCTCTAAATGACGATTTAAATGAATTTGAGGAGTGACCAACTGGAGAAGGCGCGCACAAAGCAGAGATACTTAGCGAGCAAACAGAAAGAAAGAAGCAAATAAGTTTGAACTTATAGAAAATCGTATTTATTTAACGCAACTTTCAGCAGAATTTTTCAGAGATTTTGGTTATAACTTCCTTCACATGGCAACATTTTGGGTTTGATTTTATAAAAATCAAGTGAAGCAGCTCTTATTTTACTGACTGTTGCGACCAACAAGCTCAAATACCTTGGAAATGCACTTTACACTCACAACAGTTTCAAATTGCATTTCTTTCCATAGAAATCAAAAGTTAATTGGAAACTTATTCCAAGAATTGCAACCACAACTAAATCAACTAATAAATGCTAAAATTAACTCTCATTTTAACTTGAAAATATATGTACAGCAGAGCGACGCACTGCTGCGCAGCGCCTGCTATGTATCACACAATTTTGCATTAGTATTTGCACAGATAAGCACAACATTAAGCATACGCAGCGTGGGCGTGCTTTTTGTAGAGGCGTATTAAATGTACAAAACTTAACTTATATGCGAACTGCAACTAATCCCAGCGGCCACATGCGGTTAAATTGCTTGCATTAGTATTAGTTTTTATTATGGAATGACAACCATGATTGGATATGAGAATCAAATGTATGCTCTGTGTGCGTGTGTGTGTGGGCCAATTGCAAAGCTGGCCAATTTCGGCATAATTTGTGCATTACTCTTTATAAATGAAAACATATGGAGCGTGTTTGGCAAGAACAACACAAAAACAATAACAACATTAGCATAGCAACAAGGCCAGCAAAAACATAATGGCCCAAGAACTAAGCGCGAGCTTATAGGGAGTATCTACTCTGTACTACACACACACATATATATATATATATATGGACATATGCCTTTGTCTGTGTGTAACAAAAATAACCACAGCAGCAGCTCCAGCTAAATGTAGCAATATTGTAACTATTGTGTCTCTGTGTGAGTGTACGTATCTATGTGTGAGCGCTTGCCATTATAAATATTATGTGTCACAACGGGTGATAACGTTGCCGCCAGCCAAGTAAGCCAAGTCAAGCACGGCCCGCAGACACTTCATGGCATGTGGCGGCGTCAACTAAAAGCAGTGCCCCCACACACACATCCTAACCAGCATTCTACTACGAAATCCGCCTCAAATGCTTCCCCCTTTTTCAGCTGCGCGCTGGTCATGTCCCTACGCTCGTGTGAGATATTTAAGCTTAGTTGCGCCCACGCGTGTTTAGCAACTTTTACCAAGCTTACCCGTGTGTGAGTGAGAGTGTGTGCGTGTGTGTGAGTGCGTGAAAAGTCCGAAACAATCAGAGATGCCATCATTACTCATATATACACTTATGCATTTGGCACTGTTGCTTTCATTACAAGTTGTTGTATACTCTAACCGAGAGTGTATGCTCATGTGAATGTAACGCAGATGAAGCTAACAATTCTGGGTGTTGATTGTACTTCTTAGCCTTCTTATCCTCCTGATATTATAGTAGGGCCCAATTTTGGGTATTTTCAGATGTACACAGGCAACAACTTCAAGGGAAACAAATTTATTCTGGGATTTTACTTTTTATTCTTTCCGAAACTCTGATATAATAGGAGAACCCATATTGGCAATTATATGATGTACGCGGGCAGGCCTGTCGAGAAGCTTGCCGAATCTCTAATATTATAGCAGGACCCAATTTTTGGTATTTTCAGATGTACACAGGCAGGCCTATGTTGTTTGCTTTTCAATTACCTGGGTACATCTACGTTGATATTATCGTAGAAAATATTGTATATATATATATTATATATATATATATATATATAATATATAACTAATATTATATAATATATAACTAATATATCGTAGTAATAGTTAAGAGTAAATGCCTTTATATCAATAGCACTCAAAAGACCTACTAAGAGTCATATTAATTTCAAGATTTACAACTTTTCGACCTTCAGTAGTCCGAAGAAAAAAAACTTGGATATAATGTACCTACCAATTCACTTTAATCAATTAAATTTTTTTAGCCAATAAATAATCAAGGAACACTTTTTAGACCAATATTTAATATAACATTTATCACTAACTTAGACAAGCAAATTTAACATGAATACAGCTATTGCACATCTATACGTAATATACATAGCGCTTAACATTTCAGAGATTATTAATAAAGAAAAGGTTTCAAAAGTGCTGCCATCACACTTGACGTATACGTAATATACATAAGTATTCAACATTTTGTAGATTATTAATAAAAAAAAGGGTTTCAAAACGGTTGGCATTTAAACCAAAAAAGGCACAGCCGTTTATTTTGATTCTTAATAGTTAAATGTATTAAGTTAAATTGGTCTTAAAAATGGAAAAAATTACGATTACGGTAAGTGCTCATTTTCGCTTAATTGCAATAAAGACAATGATCTTATATAAAAAAAGATTACATTTGAAGAAACTGAAGGGAAAAGTTAAAATGAAAGAACCTAAAAAAAAAATATTACTTAAACGCAGAGCCAAAAAATGTTATATGAAAAAGATGGCATTGGAAAAAACTTAAGGTAAAAGACATAATTAACGAACTTAAAAATATTACGCATACGCAGTGTTCGCTTCTATATAAACTAATTTGGCAAATAAGTTAGGTGTTGCAAAACTTAGATTGTAACACAAAATTCTTAGACCTGCAAAAAATTACGCAAAAGCGATGTTAACTTATTAACGCCAAATAAGTTGATTTCTGACGGGGTTTATTTATGATAGAACACACATAAGACCATCAGAAAACGTGAAGTAGGCCATCACTAATGTTTTTTTCCAAATTGACGACTATTTAGGAGAAGTCTTAGTTGTGATGCAACATTTTTAGACCTCCAGGAATTTACGCATATTGTACTTAAGCTAGAACACAAAATTTTTACGAAAGTAAACCTACAAAAATTACTTTTACGCGATGTTACCTACTATGCATGCGTTTGTGCTAATTAAGTTGATTTTTAGCAAAGCTCTCCTTATAATGCAAAGTAATTACCTAACAAAAAAGTATACAAACGCAATATTAACTTTATTGTGGAATAAACCAGATAAGTTGGTTTTTCCAAAGCTTTGTCATGATATATTTTTCGGACCTCCAAGAAATTACGCATACTAACGTAAGGGCACAAAATTGTAACAAAGTAAACCAACAAAAAAATTACGCAGACGCCATGTTACCTACTATATATTAACTTTGCCATATTACCTAATTTCAAGCAAAGCTTCTATTACAATGCAAAATTTTTTACCAACAAAAAACCATACCCACACAGGATGCAAACCACTTAAGAATTTAATTGAAAACAATCATAATTACATTTCTATTGACGTCATGCCAATATGTTTAATCTGCACATAGCTCGCTTTACTTAAAGCTTGTGGTGAAGAGAGTGTAGCGATATCGCCTTTAATTCGGAAGATCGTTGATTTGATTTTAAGTAATTCCGTACAAATTAGAGACGCACAACGTCAGGATTCGACTTTAGGTGTCAGTTCTCTTCGTAATGAATAAAGATATATGCATGCTCCGCCTTAGTAGTGATGATCATAGTCAAGGGCAATAAATTTGTTTTTAATTTATGCAAAAAGTTAAGTATACGCAACGTAAACCAATATTTTAAAATGTCTGCCAAAATATCACACATACGTCATGGTGACCTGGTACAGACATCAACTCTCTTAATTTTCTTTCCATCAATTTTATGTGCAATATAATTTATGACAATATTAAAGTGATTATTTAAAATCAAGTTTTAATAACTTTTAAAGTATTATTATTAATACTTGTTATTGAATATTTTTTAGAAAACCAACTATGGCTTAACGGTTATGCAGCCACAACAGACTACATCTATCATAGCATTTACGTTAAAGTGTGTAACCAAGTCGACTATTTGGCTTTTATTTTGCTTTGATATAAGTAAAATTTCATTTTATGCGCCAGTTTCTAATTTGCAAACATAAAACAAAACATTATATTAGGCCAAAAGCAAAATAAAATGGCGAATTTGCTTAGTTGCCTAGCAAAAATGTATTTATTAATTATTAAGCGTTGTTAAGCAGCAACAAAATGGCGACTTATCTCACTTGTTGCCAACACTTTTACTCACACTAATGAGCTCTGCACACACTTTTAGATAGACACAAAGTGTAACAGCTGTGTAGTTACATCACAATTTTCTGCTTACGATTAATACCGTGGGTGTTATGTTCCCCCCGTGTTGGTGGTATACGGACGGACGGCTGAGTGTGTTTGTGTGTGAGTGTGTGTGTTACGTATTGTGACACGTCATCTTTCAAACTGTCAACGTCAGAAATTTATGGATTTTCACTTGTAACCGCAGCAAGTCAGCAATACTCTATTTGCATGCCTGCCCACTGAAAGTGAATCCGCCGACAAAGAACAATGAGCACCCACAACCACAACTCTGTTGGTCTATCTATATTGTAAAGCTATGACAGTTTGCTAAAAAAAAAAAAAAATAAAAACAAAAACCTGTAGATATTTATAACTCTTCAGGTACGCAAGGCATTAAAGTTCGCTTAAAAAGTGCGATTAAGCGAACAAGAGTTCATTTGCGGCGGCACTGCAAATGTCAGCCGATAAGTAGGCAACATTTTTCTTATTTTTTGAAAAATGTGAGTGATAAGCCTCTGTTTGCAGGACTAATTTAGCTGAAGTGATTCATCAAAAGTGCAAATCTCTGGGGTTAGTAAGAAGTTGGTGTTGTGCTTGCAGTTAAGTGAGAATATGATTAATCTGTTGGTGATTTGTGGCAACACTTGGTACAGTTGTTTCGTTACGCAAATCGCTGAGGTATTGCAAAAAATCATGTGGTTCTGTGATAAGGTTAAGTTGAAAATATTAGAGTTAACTTGTATACAAACGATTTTGGCAAATCAGTTAGATTTTGCAATACTTCAGTTGTGAAACAAATTGCAAAAAATCACGGGGTTCAGTAAGGTTAAGGTTAAGTTAAAAATATTACCCCTACGCAGGGCTAATTCAGTAAAGTTTTAGTTGCGAAATAAATGGCAAAAAATCATGGGGTTCAGTGCTAAGTTTAAGTTGAAAAGCAGCTACAGTCAACTTCAAGCAAAAAGCATAATCATATTTTAGCTAAAAGCATTCAATTTCCGTAGCAGCCAATAGGTATTACCTGAGGAAGTTAAACGACAGTTTAAGACAAGTTTGCGCGTTCTTGCTAAAAGTTCTGCCCACACACACAGCGCATTTAAAAAGTCCGTAAACTTTAATTTTAGCTAAGAAACTGCGCTTTAAGTTCTTTATGAAATCACATTTATCTTTTTTTGTTATAACTAAAAGCAAAATTGGATTAAAGTGCTTATTTCATACTTGCCAAACCAATTTGTGCACTTAAGAGTAAAATCCATTTATCAATAGCTGACAAAAAACGTCAAGCACGTTTTATCTATTACTTTATCAGTAGCAAAATACCATTACAGTGAACCAGACATTCATTAATATATATCTATAAATGTACTCACTACTGTGCCATGTATTTGCACTCTCTCACATAAAGTGCCAGATAATGCTATTTTTATGTATTTACTGTATATTATGTATATAAGCAGCGGATATATACGATTATGAATGGGCAACCATTTTTTGCAATTGCGCTAATTAGCAAAGTAAACAATCAGGCCATGGTATAGTAACTCATGCTTATGCGAGGGCGGGCTAATGAGTTATGCCAAAGCTAGTTTATGATGCATAATGATGGGATGCATACAAAGTAACACCTACACAAAGCGTTTGAATATAAAATTGTGCCGACTTTAAGCAGAACTACAAAAAAACTAAGCATACGCAAATATTTAAACATTTTTGCGCATTTAGGATATACAAAATCAATAAACTTAAATTTAGTAAGAACTTTTTATATGCTTTACTCGGTGTGCAGCGTTGAGCCAAAAACGTTGTCAAAAAACAACCTACTTTTGATTAACTTAAATGTTGCGTTTAAATGTTATCCATATTAATAAGAGGCAAAGTTTTGATAAACAAGCTGATAAATGAGATATGAAAATACAAAATGCCATCTCTGTTAATTTGACCTTTACTTTCCTGCGTCCCACTTGCAACAACCTTGAAAATTGTTTTTATGTGAGTTATTTACGAGACAATTTACTGTCCAAATTTAAGCAAAATCTTTTAAAAATATAGAATTTTAGTGTACCTCTCTGGATGGATTTGAACAATCGACAAACGAATTTGCCGAACCATTGGTAATATGTAATTTTTAAAAGTTAAAAGGAATATTAGATTCTGCGTGGAAAACGAAAACACAGCTATTTTTTTTTTTAATCAAAAGTCTACAAACTAATCAATTTAAACATGACTCCTTTTCGATAGAAATTTTCATCAAAAAGATAATAAAATAAAGGCAACTATGTGCTCTTTTCTATGCAAACAAGAATTGAAATGTAGCTCTCCTCAGGGCTTCGACCAATCCACTAACGAAGTTTCCAATTGCTAAGAAAGTAGATGTGCTTTTCGAAAGTTTAGATGAAATATTAGTATTCAATATTATTACTTGATAAACGAAAACATAGCTATTCTTGTTAAATTTAAGAAACAAAAAAAAAACGTCCACTACGAATACTATGTTTCCCTTTCGATATCAAACAAAATGTGCAATCAAGGCATGAATGATTGTATAGATAGTTTGTAAGCCTTAGAGTAAAAGCAGTAAAGTATCTAAGTTCAGAACATAGCTATTCTTTTTGAAATTTCAGAAGGATCATTCGGTTCTGCGTGAAAATATAAAAACAATGCCTTTTTTTACGAATTCTGTATAATTGATTTGAATATTATCGAATTGCAATCGATAATGCCTCCCAATTTTATTCAAGTCTATTTCATGTTTGGGCCGCTTGATTGACCAACTAGATCGCGTTATTTAAAGCATTTTGACATGGCAGTCAATATACTCAATAGAGTATTCAAAAATTGGACCCAAGGCATGTCCTACCTCGTATAAAATACATGCATTGCGTTAAACTGTCTGACATATCAAAAAACTGAGGTAGTGGGTACTCCGAAGTAGACTTGGATTTGGATACAGATCTAAACTCAATGGTAACCATTTTAGTGTAGCAAATTTTTGTTAATTTAAGGACAATTATGGACTTTGCATTATCAGTAAATAGCATAATCTCACTATCCAAAACGACTCTATACTAGCAATCGAATTGGAGAGTAAAAGCCATACTAACAAAATATTTTAAGCACTTATAAGTAAAATGTTAACTAAAGGAAAAGTAGCAAGTAGTTTATTTAAACAAATCAAAGGCCTTCGGCATATTCAATAAACCTTAAATCACAGCAAAAAGTGTTAAAAATACAAAAATAAAATAGGTCGAAGGTAAACACTTTATTACAATCATTCCATGGATATCAGTTTCACTATTTTTTAAACGAAAAATAATTAGAATTTACCTACGTAGAGGGCTTCGAACATTCCGAAATCGATGTAACCGTATGTTGAGATCATAGATGTCCTTCTCGAAAGTTAAGAATAAAAATTAGGCTCTGCATAAAAATCTAAATTGTAGTAATTTTTATGAATACCGCATTATTGTTTTCAATATTGATTCGATAATTAGTCACTTTTAGCGTTGAAGTCATCCAATTTTTTATAGAACTTTTAAGTATAATGAAAATTAAAGAAAAATTAGAAAATATATATTAAAACCAACTAAA
Source organism: Chymomyza procnemis (assembly GCA_035046065.1). Taxonomy (NCBI): domain Eukaryota; kingdom Metazoa; phylum Arthropoda; class Insecta; order Diptera; family Drosophilidae; genus Chymomyza; species Chymomyza procnemis. The sequence continues at coordinate 40,510,047 of JAWNOJ010000026.1, forward strand.
AACTTTTGCCAAGTTGGCGAAACCTTAAATCGAACCTCTTTTTACTTTGTTGACGTAAAAGTATTTTTTCAGACATGAAGGCAGCTCTGCCAAAAGCGCTATGTCACAAGCTTGCTTTAAATTACAAGCCTCGCCCTCTGACGCAGCAAACGCTTTTCTCTTTAAGCAAAATCCCTCCCCTACTTCATGGTCCGCCCTCGTGCATACCAAATGCCACAAATGCAATTAATCAATCAAATGGCTGAATCTACTGCGCCTTTTACAATATTTATTTTTATTATTATGACATAAAGCCATGAAAATACTCGTCTGGCAGCTGCTTGTCCATTCTCTTCATGCCGCCAAACTGTTGCTCTACAAACCACTCCCACTGCTCTATTGCTACTCCCCTCTGCTACAGTTGCCCTCTCACTGCTGCTGCCGCTGCTCTGTTGCCTTTTGTCGTTATGGTGACTGTGATTAAATTTAAAATTTTTTTTAGCATATGCGCGACTTAGTGACTACGTGCTGCCCCGTCTCTCACCTCTCTCCAACTGTCTCTGCGCATCTCTGGCTCCTAAACGAAAACAATGTAAACAAAAATAGATTGCCAGCCGGCAAATATTTGGCAAAAATAAGCTTTGAAAAAGAAAAACCAAGAGACGACGCATATTAAAATGCTTCAATAAATGGCATGCAAATTTTTCTTGCGCTTTTTTTTCAGCGCTACTTGAAAAGTGCAAAGTGCTAAAAAAAAAAGTTTTAAATGAAAGTTAATTTTGTCGCTATGAAGTTTAGATACACTGCAATTAGTATTGTAGAGGCTTGGGTTGTCTGCGACATTGATTTATTTAAAAAAATGTTCGGCTTAGCAGTATGTATCATTAAAGAAGATAATTAAAGCCAATTTAGATATCGTAATATTCAAGAGAATCCCGCTCCACCCTCGCGGTGGTGATCCTTAATCAAAAATAATGGTTTCCAAGGACTTAAAATGTTGCGGAGCCAAATCAGATGAGTCTGGTAAGTAGTTAATGGCTGAATTGCCACTTCTATTTCCTTTTTGCGAAAGACATTTTAGCTTTCTTAAGGTAGAAATAGACACATGGAAGAACTGCTTGGAGTTTCTATACACGAAGAAAGATATATTTAAACAATTAGAGGCTAAGTTCAGAAAGCCTCTAGCTATACACGTGGAAGAACTGCTAAAAGTTTATACTCAAGAAGAAAAATGTTGTTAAACAATTAAAAGCCAAGGATTTCATTTAGTATATTTATAATTAAAGCACAAATAAAAACAAAAAGAAACAAGCATAAGCATGAACTTGTGGAAAAAGAATTGAAGATGTCTAACTTTATTTACAAACATTAAAATAGAGTTAATAGAAAAAGTTATCTACCTCAACAACGGACCTGAAATTTAGTTTTTAAACTCAAAAAGAGATTCCAAAAGAGTCAAAATTTGTAAGCACATTATCTTAATTTTTGAAAAGTTCTCATTGAGAAAAATTATGCTGGCTCTTCTTCACGTAACTTGAATACAATAATCAAATTTCGATAGAATTATCTCTTAGTTCTGTTTTGCAATATTTAAAGTGTGAATTTAAAAGTTGTTAATAAAGAATTTTGTTAAATTCAAATTAAATTAGTTATAATAAATTAACAGATGGCTTAGCCTTTTTCCCAACTGCTTAATTATTTCAATGAACTTAGCCACTTTTGAATAAATACACTTCAAGAATTGGTCATATAACATAGCTTTTGTTTTTTCATGGTTGATGATGTTTAAACAAACGATAGATTTTTGGATTATTGAATAAATTTATTTGAAATCTGCGAGAAGAGAAATTTGCAGTATTTCACTTCAAGAAAAAAAATCATTAAAAAAGTTTGGTATAACTTGAAATTGCTATAAATGTAGCTGAATATCTCAATCTTTATAATAAAATCTCGTTTTTCAAGTGCTTTCGAGATGCACAGTATCAAAACAGAGCCACATGGACTGTATAAAACCAAAGAGTCTTAATACGCTTAATGCTAGTAACCAAATTTCCTTATACCCGCGGGAAATTTTCAAGATTTGCGAAAAATATTCCGTGCAAAAAATGTCATAGTGTTGCCAAACGCTTTAAGGGTAACGAACGAAAGAAAAAATTGCTATGCCATAAATTATATCAGACAAGGGCAGCCAAATGGCAAGTAATGAGAAATGCAAATCAACCTCAATGCGACACGGCAGCTAAGTGGCAGCCATACAGTCAGTCAGTACATCCGTCAGTTCTGCAGGTCTTCACTCCCTCAGTCAGTCACTCAGTCAGTCCGTCAGTCTGTCAGCAACTCAGCTGTTGAATTATTCAACAGGATGCGACAAAAAGTAAAGACAAACAGCAGGCAGCAGCCAGCAGTCAGCAGCCAGAAGCCAGCAGCCAGGAGATGTGAAACACCGCTAATAAGCATTGATTGAGGCTTATGGCGTATGCAGGTCTTCAGATCCTTGATTTGTTGTCAGGGATTAAATACGCCAATCTAAAAGTTCAAATTGAATTCAAATGAGCCAAAACAACATCAAAGCTGTAACGACAGTTGTAAGTAAGTAAGCCAGCTTAGTAAGTTATTTTTTACTCGCAGCTGGCAAAGTGAAAAAGTTGCCACAACTGCAGCACATAACAAGGGAGCTAGTTATATAAATACTTTTTGTTAAAGAGTTTTAATTATTTGTTGAAAGAGTAAAGTTCTTTTGGTGCAAATTAAATGATCCCTTGAGATTTGAGTCAGGTTTGGCTTGATATGGAAATTTTTGCAAATAATAATAAAACCGGCATAGTGCTCGCTTCAAGCTGCGTGTTATCTAAGATTTGCAAGCACCATTTACTCCATTAATATTTAACGGCTTGTTATTAAGAGTCTCATCAATATTTATCTACTGCCCAGAGTGTTGCTCTGTGGACCAAATATTTTAATGTGCTGAAAAGGTGGAAACGCTTAAATGAGAAATTGATGGTAACGCAGCGATAAGCTGGCAGGACTATTTCGATTAACTAGATAGGCAGCTTCTTGTGCTTTCGCAATATCTATTTTTTTGTTTAATTTGAAAGTTATACTTGGTGGTGATTTTACTTTAACAACAACGAAGTCAACTCGAGGGTAGACCATTTAAAGAGAAGGCAAAGGGCAATTCTATAACTTTGATAGCAGTTACAGCTTGACTTATGTCAAACATATCACGTTGGCAGCGTTATTCTTAGACAATGCCAAAGAACGCGCGGAAATTGTTCAGCTTTAGGTACAAAATAACTTCTCAATTGTTCTCAATTCGTGCAAAAAAAATAAAATTAAAAGTGCGCCCGGTGATATCATTATAAAACGAATAAACGCAAAACTTCTAAATTCTGGTAAAGTTAGTAACGCCAGCCTTGCATTCAGCCAACCAACAAGACGTTTCGACAATAGTATTTTAGCCATACGAGCCAATGTTGAGGAGAAGCCACCAACTTCAAGTTATCATCCTTCTCAGGAGTTGGGCAACGCTCGGTTTACTCATCATTACATAATTCGTGTTGATTTGAAGATGTTTCCGTACAAAATTCATACATTTCTTTCAAATGTCACACAAACTAAGCCCTGCTGACTATTTTTGGTGTCGTGTCAATTGTGCCAAATGAAGCAACTGGCTGAAAACGAACTTGACTTTTGGAAAAAAGTCATCATATCTATAAGACCCAAAATTGACTGTTTTGTTTGGTGTTTGTACGTATATGATTATCAGTCCCTATTTTTTCAAAGACAATGATGGCAAAAGACAACCATTAATGGCCAGCAATATCGAGCAATAACAGATTTTGTAATCCCTTTGACGCAATATGCCTTATTGCACATCATGGTGATTTTAACTCACCAACAAGGTCACTCGATAAAACGTTATCCGACTTTTTTGTAAAGAGATATTTGCAACTCAAGGTATATGCTAAGCCAAGAACCATACATAAACTTGCAGACACATACGTTGCCAAATTGCAGCTTTATCAACTGAATACTTGGCCAAAACAATGGAAAACTGCGAAAAGAGAGTACATTTTGTGCTCCAAGCCATAGTTGGTGATTTAAGCGATATCATATGCAAAAAGTTAGTTTAAATATGTCGCCTTGAGCTGTTTACTCTTTCATGTTTTTCAGCAACAACTGCCTACACTTAAAATGGTTTTAAAAAAGTTGCTTTTATTAAAAACCAAGTACATGATAGAGGTATGACACACGGAATATTGCGCCTCAAAGCATGCTTGGCTACGCCCCAAACAGCTCATTGAGACAAGTGTCAACTGAAAATTCCATTTGAGTCAAATGGGTCAGTAAGCAACAGGTTGCAACATATACATAAAAATGTATACAATATGTACATATAGTACACACACACACACCCACAAACCCACACACACACATGGCAAATTAATTAAGTGCAACGTTCAAACTAAACGAGCTACAGTTAAGTAAACAACACTTGCAATACATAAGCCACATACATCGAGTGTGCGTGTGCGAGTGCGTGTGTGTGTGCTGCAATGTGGGTCATATGCAATGTGGCCAACAAGCAGAGATAAAGGCCATGTTGCTTTTGCCCTGGCTTTCATAATCACTTAAGTCGCTTTGCTATTTGGAGCAAATGACTTGGACGACTTTGCTGCTGGCAATTTAATTATGTAACACACTGTTGACATTGACATGGTCACAGCCCCCATTGCGTATGCGTGATTTAATATATATACCATGGTATGGTACTGCCCGTAAAAATCTCACATTATTCAATTTATGATTTCATCTAGTAGTAGTTCCGCTCGAGTGCAGCAGCCCCTAAAATGTCAACAAACAGACGCCATTTTGTTTTTCATAATGCTGCCTGCCTCAACTGCCTGCAGCAGCCACCATTTTGTGTCGTTGCCAGCCATTGCTCTGAAATGTAATTTGCTACACATCGTAAACAAAAGTTTTGTGCGCACTTTGACATTTGAACTCTGAATAAATATATTGCATTCGTAGAAGACAAATAATACCCACAAATGTAGCTTAAAAAATCTTGTTGTTTTCTAATACATAAATCTCACACTCACACACAAACACACTCACACACAGACGCTGGCTGGCTAGAAACTTTTTTAATTATTTCAAGCAACTTTTCTAAAAAACATTTTGCAAAAATTTTACCTAGTCCTCCCAGATTTTGAATAGACTGTATATCGATGCCATTGCCGGGTGAGAGAGCTTAAAAGCGTCAGAATAAGTTTACCTGAAAAAGTTAACTTTATGCTTGAGTTGTGCGAGCGCAATTTGTTTAACGGCGCGTGACGAGCTACCATTGTGTTCTAATTGCTTTTAAAATTTTGTCTTAAGTTGTAGAAAGTTCAAGGATCAAGTGGTTGTCTTCGATGTCTATGGGGGGGGGCGTTGCTTGTGGAAGAGCAGATTTTACTGTATTTTTATATTATTTATTCTATTAACAAAATAAATAGGCTTGTGTGAGCAGTTAAGCATAAACTTAGGTTGGGCGATATTTGATATTTTTCAAAAATTGGTAATACAATACTGTGGCTTCTACAAAATGCAGAGTTCTCATATTAGAATTAAATTTTGTCTTTTTGATATAAACTTGCTTTTTTCTAGACTTCATTGTAACCTTTTATCATTAGTTTTTATTTTGCATTATGAGTCGCAAAACAAGACAATGATTAATAAAATAAAAGTTTTCAATTAAAGCTTTGTACTTTGATAAAAAAAAATAAAGTAAAAAATAAACGAGCATAAACGAACTAAACATTGTTTTTTTTATGATAAAATAAATAATACAAAATTGTTTAAAGCATTAATTTCTTTTGTTAACTGAGGAAAATATAGTCTTCGAGCTTCATCCGTAGTTTCTTTTCATAAATAAAAGCAAGATTTATATTAAAAAATTAATTTACTACGCTTATATTCCTTCTAAAACGGGGGACCCACACTTTATAGCTGAATCCGAACTACAGCATATTTAATTAATAGAAATAATCTTAGGCAAATGGCGTATTTTTGCTATAAATAAAATTGCTGATCCAGACCATATATTTTATGTATATGCAGCAAAGCCTTGAATCGGATAAGAATTTTATTTCACACTTTATAAACTTTAATAAATATACAAAACAAAACTTATTCCGTCTTAAAATGGTAGCAAGCAACAACTTAATTCGTGTCACAAAAGAAACCAAAAGATAAATAAAATTCTTGTACCTTGAATTTTGTGCAGTTTATTTTAAACAAAAACTTTCCATCACCTTTGGCGTTCTGATTAATCCAATTGAATATCTCTTTTTGATTTACTTAACTATCATTGAAGTACTGCAAATTGTTACTTATCACGAATTAAATGTACATTTTGCTAAAAAAGTTTTCAGAAATATTAAAAAAGTTTTTTAACAAAGTGTCCCTAAAGAAATCAGTCATTTATCGGCGACTTCAACTTTCCTGGGTCGCTAAAAGATAATAAATCATAAGTAAAATACAAATATATAAATAAATTTTGTTCAGTATTCAGAATCGCTAAATTATAACTTCACATAAAGATTTCAAAGTAACAAAATGACGTACTTAAAATGGCTGCCATAATATATTTTCGCCAATAACATGAAAGATGAGAAAAAATTTGGGTTTTCTTGAATCTGGCGTTAAAATTAAAACTTGGGCAGTTGGGGCTTTATAAAAAATGTTAACTCAATTAAATGGGATTTGTATTGTAATTCGTTTTTTTGACTGATCTGAAGTTAAGAACTTGTATTTAGGCCCCATAGAACTTTCAAAATTTGACGAAACTATAAAATGTGTAGATTAACGTGGTAGCCTGCGGCCTCTTTATAGCAAATAAAATTTATTAATATAAAAATAATTGATTTAAAATCATTAACAAATGCTTATATTATTTTGCTCAATAAACTCAAAAACTGGATATGAAAAATTAAGTAAACTAAGAAACTAAAAATGTAAGTCTTAAAAAAAAACCCCCCTTAACTATGGTCAACGCGTCAAAGGCGAAGCATGGAGATATCTCTACAAATAGCTGTTCGAAGACTACAGGGAACTTCAATTTATAGACGAATCTGAACGGTGTCTTTAATGCACAATGATTTGCCTAGAAGAATAACGCCTATTTGTTTGCTAGATATGCCAATGCTGCAGCATGAAATCGAAACACCGACCTTCCGTTTTGGAGACAATAACGTTGCCACTACGCTACCGAGGTCCATCAAAGCGACTTAGCTTTCTTTTATAAAACGCAATTTCAAACTAATCAAACGAACCCAAATAAGAAGGAAAGGAACCCAGAATACCAAACAAAAGAACGCACAATAGATATGATATTATCTTCCTAAGCTAAGCTTTAATCAGCTTAGTCGAGCTTGGAGCAAGTTTATTTCTGCTAAAAATGGCAAAGTAGTATCCCTGCAAAAGCCATTATTTGGGAAGGTAACACAATTGCTTGCCAAGCACAATCCAATTTATTGTTGCTTCAGCCACAACAACCTTAACTGTCATATAACTGCCACAAAAACGTTGCAAGCAACTGAAAGGACATGTAAAGTTTTTGGCGCCTGAAAGTAGAATACCCGCTTGACGCTTAAGTCCCTGCTGTTCTGGTTCACGCCTAGTCTATTTTTAGTTACTTTGTTTTTTTTTTTTTTTTTGCATTCCACATAAATACATATAAACGATATAAAGCCTCGCCCAAGTTGACAAAAAAAAAAAAAAAAACGAGAACAAGAACAAGAAAAAGACAAAAGCTACGCTTGTTGCTTTTGTGGTAAACATTTAATGGATATTAGCCGGGTCTCGTTTCGGCCATGGTCACAATTAGTTAAAGTAGCGAACGTTTGAGAGAAACTTTTTAATTTGCATTAGGACCCCCAAAAGTGATACATAATATAATATTTGGGTTCTACTTTCCGAGTGTCATGCGTTATAAATATACTATGTAAAATGCTTAGAGTTTGAGTAATGGACGCATTAAAATTAAATGAAAAACTTTGATAAAATTTTGCGTAAGCTTGCAAGAAGCTAACAAAAACGAGAAAAACAACTATAGCGTTATGTGGAGCGTTTTCTTGGAAAAATACTGAAGCTCGACTATACACAAATGCAATGAAGCACATTGTTATTTACTGCCATATAAGCGGGCAACATTTGCCAATATTGGCAATACATATCGCTCTAGCACGATAGCTTGACACAAACTACTCACATATTGGAATTTACTTAAGCGCAAAAAATTTCATTGGCAAGCTACATTTATTTCAAATATTGTATAGACGAGAATGGTGGGTAAGGGTATGGGTATGGGGGATAGCTATGTTTCTATAGCAGTGGTTGGAGCTTAAGGTAGCTGTTTTTCAGTTCTAAAAATAAATAAATAATGCGCATTGACTTGGCATACTAAGCGTATACGTGATGTGGCTTATGTGTTCGTTTGTTGTGCGTGTATTTGTGGCATTCCTGTGGTCTCGCTTTTGTTTGTCCTATTTGTAAGTGTGTGTGTTGGCGGGTGTGCAGGGTGTGTGGGGTGTGTATGACTGTGTGGTGTGTGTGGCATGTGTGTGTGCGTGTGTTAGATTGTTTATTTGTCTTATTTTTGTCCAACATATGTTTGCCTTGGGTTACAAATTGCCTGCAAATGCCCAGAAACTTAAATTGTTCAGCAAAGCGGCAAAGTAAAGCCAATTTATTTAAAAAGCAAATTTCAGTCTCTCTCACACTCTCTATGCGCTTTCATTGCAATTTTTCATCATTTCCTTTTTTTTGTGCAAAATGCATGATTGACAATGCAAAAAGCAATGTAAATGTAATTGAAAATTTTTCCATAGCAATGCCTGCAAGTCATTTGATATAAAGTGCAAAGTGCGACAGTTCAAATTTTTGTTTGATACACTTTCAAGGGGCATCAACATTTTTGAAGCAAAACTTTGACTGCAACTACGTAGACGTATAAGGATTTCGTATTAAAAAAAACTGTTTCTGTACGTTGCTTTTGAAGTCTTATCTAGATAGAGCGTTCCAAAGTACTGCCAGTTGCAGTAGTTTCGCATAGTTCATTTCAGAACTGCATTTTGAAAGTTCCAGAACTCCGTTTTGAAAGACATTTTTACAGCGAATTACTGGCGATGAAAAGTGGATATACTATAAAATTAAAAAGAAAAAGTGCTACGCTTAACCGGTGAACCTGTTCCACCATTGCCTAAAAGGACGCCAAATATAAAACATCAACGGTTCAAAGGTCATGCTCTGTTATGTTGGCACTGGATCTACTACTCACAGTAGATCAAACAGTCGAAACCATTAATGAGGAACGTTGAAGACAACTAATGCGTTTAAGCCGTGCATTGCCTGAGAAATTGCCAAGAACAACCGAAAGGCATGACAAGCTGATTTTACAACATGATAAAGCTCGCCCCCATGTGGCTTTTATCTTGCATATCTATTCCAACGCCTTCAAATGAGAGTTCACGGTTCGTACTTATTTGACCTCAAGGGTACGTCGAATTTCATTCGAAGCAACTTTTGATAATCTAGAACCAACTGTCAATCAGGACTCTTTGAACAATCTATATATTTCTAATTAGTTAAAAGCGACTTAGAAGGCACCAAGAAGTTAACAGAGACTAAGCCTAATTTTTGTTTGAAGTTTTTGTAGAGCTTAAGATTGATAACAAGAAAAGGCCTTCCAGAAGTAAATCAAAAAAAAAAAGAAAAAAAAATTCTAAAGAAGTTTCTTTGCTGCAAGCTTTAAGTTTATTTGGGAGCCCAGCAATTGCACTGACTCTGTCTGAATATGTGGTATTCCTTCTTGTTAGAGTTGTGTCCTATAATTTCTATTCAGTGTTGAGTTTTATATATTCTATTTTTACTCATTTCCATGCATTTAATGATTAGTTCTGTACAAATACTTTAGTAACTATTTAATTAAACAAATGCATGCGAAAATAATAAGTTATACAAAAATTACTTTGCTTTTATTTAAATGAACTTCACAGCGCTCTTGAATGTCCATTAATGCCAAATTTCTAACTAGAATTTGTTTATCAATTTGAATAACATTTTCAATAATTTTTTATGAAAAAAAATTAATAAATTTATAAAATGTGTAAATAGCTGGAAATGCAATATACATCAATTCATGCAAATGCAATAAGTTTCTATGCATAAATTATGCTCCATAAATTAAATTTTGCCTAATAATTATTTAGATAACGAAATGCAAACTATTTGCAACAAAATTTCATTAAGAAAAAAACAATAATTTTACAAAAAGTTACTTGATGCTAGAAATTCGACCTAATCGGCTTATGTAGAGATATGACCTAAGCTTGTGCATTTGAGTTATGCATTCAAACGTAGTACTTCACTGGCATGCAACAGAACGGATATGATAATATCTGGACATGATTTCGATTTTCAAAAGAATAAATAGTGCACAGTGTTCACTTGCTTTTAACTTAATCAATAATGTGCAATGCACAATCTTTTCAAAAGTCACGATTTGTTAAGCATGAGTCGCCAGACACTCTTTCAAGATGTATATACGATGAAAAGAATATTCTATCCTCTTCATGTTGGTTTATTAACTAAACTTTTTGTTTGCCACCAAGAACGTGAAATAAAATGTCGTTTTCTCAGTTCCGATTGCAATCCCTTAAGTAGGCTAATTTCCCCGTGTCTCCGCAGTTCCTGAAAGAGCACAAGAAGCTATCGGAATGATTGGAAAATAAATGTTATCTATTGTATGAAAAGTTTAACGTTTTTCTAGAAGATTTTGAATAACTTTCAAAGAGTGGAAAAAAGGATTTCCGAAAAAAAAGAGAAATTCGAAAAATATTGCAACGATCACATTAAGGATTAAAATGAATTAATTCCCTTGACTATGCTCATTGCCCCAAAGTCAGAGCATTGAAATATCGCTATTAATAGCTATTCGAAGAGCACAGGTGCCTACAGTTTATAATCGTATCCAAACGATGGTTGTCTTCAATTAATAGGGATTATCCTAGATTTTCTTGCTAGACAAATGCACCTGTGCTGCAGGGTGATATCGAATCACCGACCTTACGGTTTAGAGGTGACTATGCAACCACTACGTGGTCCAATTGGGATTATTTCATCAAATACAATCCGAACTGTTAAATACCGAAACAGTTCACGACAACTGATGACATTATATTTGATTATTACCAATAATAAAAATATACAAGTAGATTTGTAAGCATTTGGACTGCATCAGTTTCCAACTGCTTCCCAAATTTGGGTAAGGACAGAACAAAGTCATTGAAGTCCCATTGAAGTTGGTAGCCTCCACGAAAATAACCTTTGGAGGAATCTTACAACTGCAAATAGTCTATCAGTTTATTAAAAGCATCAAAGTTGGTTGGAGCTATAAGCAAATTCCACAACTTAATATGCAAAAAAAAGATTTACTTTCCTTAATTGCATATGTTATCTGAAAATCAAAGAATGTTACATTATAGATATACACAAATAAGAAAAAAGAAGATATTTTTTGCCTAAAACTAAATAAATCCAATAAAATTAACGTTTTTAGAAATCTTACAACTGGGAATCGTCTAGAGTTTGTCAACGCAAGTAGAAGGAATTTCCCATACTTACTAAGTAAAAAAAGTTTCTAAAATTATTTAATTGATATTCAGAGAATTACATGAAAGATAATACATATTTTTTGTTTAAAACTTTAATATTTTACTTCAAATAGCTTTCAATGTACTCGACTGGGATTTTGTGTAGAGACACAATGGGAGATAAATTAGCTAGATTTCAATTCACAAAGTAATCAAGCCATTTAAATCAATTTCTAGGCACTTTCTGAAGCGAAACTCATACTAGATGCCTTACGGGCTTTTACAATGTTAACTAGACAAATCCCTGAAATGCAATTCTGGCCTTTCATGTGACAATTCATGAATCTTTAATGACTCACCTTGGCGTTATAGCACTAACAGACCACCACAAGAGTATATTTCAGCTATTTAGTATGCTCCACTTGGTTTTTCTTAGCTTCTCATACATATTTTTGCTTCTAAGAAACTATGTTCTGTACTACATTTCTTTGCACTCACTACGCAAAAAGGACTCACTCGTTTGCATTTAAATGAAATAAGCCAACTGGCTTTGAGGAAGGAATCATTCATGTGCAACGTTTTGTAGCATACAAATAATTTACTCTAGTCAAAGTTCAAGCTAGCTATATACTACATACCTTTGTATGTATTACATATATCTGGTACATATTTGCTAGTCTGAATGCATTTGCCAAGTCGACTGCATATTTTATTATGAAAAGTTGAGAAATACAAAATATTTTATGAATACATCCAACTATATGCTCGTATACATTTTCCATTCAAAAACTTTTGTATGAAAGCAATATTTCCAACGGCTGAGTGCCAATTCAAATTCATCAAAGTTATTTGTGGCAAAAACAAATGCTGACAAGCAGCCGGGCTTAGGACAACCAACAACTTGGCAAACATGCAACAAATCCAGCCACAACAACACTTTGCACGCCTTTGGCACTAAGAAGATGCGTCTTGACTTAACGATTTAGTTGAGGATTTACTAGGCCACAAAGAGAACTCTGTCAGATATTAGAGGTGAGTTTGTTTGCTTTTAAAGTTATGTATGAACAACACATGTTGGCAAACAGCAAAGTATATGCTTGGTTGGTTGCAAGGATACACAAAGAGCTATCCGCATTTGTTTGGCCAAGGGCTATGCGCTCGGGCTTAAAGCGCGTCATAGGTAAAACTTTTAAGCGGCTCTAAGACAAAGGCAAAAGCCGCTTAGAAGTATTAGCCAAGGCGTGAGTAAACAAAAATAAAGCCTGTTGCTTTATAACCAACGTATATCAGCATTGTTTGCATTTTAATAGGAGTTGATGAAAAGGATATTTTAATCTATAAATGAAATTAAACAATATTAATTTTTGCTTGACTTCATTCAGTCATCTAGTTAAATTGAAAAGCTAAAAAAGAAAAATGGCTAATAAAAGCAAGGATCCATAAATGTAGTAGGTATCGCATTTAAGAATTGGATATTTCGAACTCTTGATTTTATTATCATCAACTAATGGTAACACTTATTCACAAATTTCAGCGCAATCGATTGCATTTTCTACATAAAAAGTGGTTTTTGGAAAATGTTGAATCGAAAACAACATCAACCAATGAATCAACTCACTCACAAATTTCAATTAGGTTAGGTTAAGCCGGCAGGCCCCCAAAGTAGGGGGTCCTCACATAGATCAGTGTGATCTTTAGTGGAACCGGAGTTTGTCGGCCGTGAGTCATGGTCATAGATCATCATAATCGTTCAATATACGCGTGTGTTTCGCGAAAGCCGACCATCTCTGGGGTGGCCTTTGAGCTGCCTTTGCAAACGAGTCAAACGTGGGTCTCCCTAGAAATTTAGCTCTCGAGGTACAGAGTGCTGGGCAGTTGCATAAAAGGTGTTCCAGGGTTTCTTTGACTCCTGGTTCCTTGCAATTTCTGCATACATCGTATTCAGTGATGCGCAGCCTCTTGGCATGTATGCAGTTTTCTTGGAAAGTTTCAAAATGTGTTTGGCTAATTTCGGGTCGGTTTTCCCACACATGGTTTTGCAGTTTGTCGTGTTGTGCCACCTTCTGTAGGAAGCGACTGCAGCGCTTACTTCCGATTTGATGTTTAGAACCCTTAGAGGTGTTCATACGTCTTCAGCCCTCGACAGGAACAAATTTCAGTGCAATCGATTGAATATTTTTAAATATTTGGTATGGCAAATATAAATATATTGTAAGCATATTTTTTAATAAAAATTTTTGAATATCGTGGAAATAAGTTAATAGATTTTAGATGATTTTAATGGATCAAAATTGTACAAATTAATAAGCAGATTACTTTACAAGCCATCTGTTGGGAGCAGCAAAAACTTGTGGAGCATTCACAATAACGTTTAAGCTTTCCCAATCTTAGAAAAAATACGCCATAATGGACATCTGTTACTGTGATCTTTTCAAGATTGCTCCTCAGTCGAAGTGAGCATGAACCGTGCAAGCGTTTTAAAAACTTGCTTACTTTATTTGGAGGTGCGCCTGCTTTGCAAGCGCCCTCATAAATTGGTCATACACAGTGAAGCTAGGACCTCATCCACTTGTTCTTTGCATCTGAGCTTAGGTCGCCTTTTTCGTCTTTCTTCGTTGACTTTCGCATTGAAAACCATCTTCGCATCTTCTTCGTCCATGACCAACGACATGGCCCAGCCAATGAAGAACTCAGTCAGCCATTATCATGAACGAGCAGATATTGTCAAGAAATGGCGGCATGGGCTTTCCTTACAGATTTTTCTCAACATCTAGATAATAATCGCATCGAACTTAAAGATGAATGACTTATATATTATATGCTCTTAATGATGACATTCATGAATTATTATTTTTCCAAATTATTTGCCACTTTGGCCCGAAAACCAAAATGGTTTCCGCAGATAACCAAGCAGAAGTGCTCTTATTGCGCCTATGCCAATTGTATCAGATATACCTGATATCATTATTATCAACTTTGGCAACGAAAATAAGTTAATTTCCGAAGTTAACCAGCAATTATTTATCTTTAGCTTTGTATACAGTTTGAAGTGCTCTATCCCTGTGGCAATTGTATCAGGTATGCCCGATTTAGTTTAGGGGTATAACTAACCCCAGTTGATCTAATAGCTAGGAATTTTAAAATTAAGATAATATAACAAAAAACTTATCCGTATCCCTAGGCTGATGGGTACACTAGGTCAAGCTAGGAACTTGGATTTACAATGTAAAAGATGAGAAGAGGAAGTAACACAAAAGTTTAAACATTTGGCAACAATGGAACCAAAAGATTGTTGTTGATTAAGTTGGGGATGCAAATTTTATGATTGTTACAAAATACTCGATTTGAAGGATTAAGATGAGTTAAGATAGAAAGAGATATGGAACGTAAGCCTTATTATAGTTGGTGCCTAAGACGCAGAAAGCATCGTACATTGGATAATTGTATCTACAAAATGTTAGTGTTTGAGGTCGAAGATTACCAGTTACGAGGTCAAATCACGAATATGGCATTAGATACAACGATTTGGTTTGCTACAGATCTTACACAGAAGCACATTTAAAACATAGACTAGTCGTGTCATCCTGAGGCGTAAACTTGGTGATCTTAGATATCTGCTTTTGGGAACTAGAAACAATTGAGAAATAGTTCAGCTGGGGATAATTGGAAATGCAGAAACGGGGAAAAAATTGTTTTATATATGTAAAATAAGCAAATGCATATTATTATTTAAGTGAAAAAAATACGAAATTCATCGATTATGTTGATTATAGACAATATTAGAAAATCATATGCGCTTTTAGGCTGCAATGAACGATAAAATAAGAATAATATAAAATATGCTGATAATGGAAATCAGCTGTATATCCCTTATGACAGATAACTGAAATTGGCAGTTTAGTTTATTCTAAGTTATTAACTTCTAAACCTACTTAATTTTGAAAAATAAGTTTTACTAGAAGCATCTCAAATGGTTGCAAAGTTGCAACTATTAAGGCTAATAGATACTCAAGGCAAATAATTACTATTTAAAGTTAAAATCCAAAGTACTTAAAAGTAATAATAATTGGAAATTCATTACTTAAAAATAAGAAATAAACCATAGTGGCTGCTTGCTGCTGTTTATTTGTACATAATTACCAACTTATACATTAACTACGTTTGGCAAAGTTGCTTTCCAGCACAAACCTTTTCCCAATCTAGCCGCTAAGTTGCGCCATCTTAGCTGCAAGTGTGAAGCAAATTAATAACGCGTGGGATTTTCACTTTGGATATTATACACCAACACACTGACGTTTGTTTCTTTGGGTTTCTTTTTTCTTAGCTTTTTGCTTGTTTTATTTTATTTTTTTTTTTGTGTTTGATGCAAAACATATGTATTTACTTAAGCCCGAAATCGGCTTGTTGGCACACAACCAACCTACGTAGCTTTTATTCAAATTGCCAAAAAAAAAAAAGTAAGTCTACAAATTGCATGAATGTTAAATGATGAACAACAACGTTCTATGAGATTTATATCGGGTACAGCGAACGTTTTATTAACGATAAGCTCATAACATCAAAAGCAATAAAATCTAAACACACTAAGGCAGATAAGACCGACTGTGCCACTTCATACGCTGCGTATACGTAATATATCGATTTGAGGCCCGGTATTTTGTAGCTGAATGTTGTAAATGTTATTCGCATTTTGGATTTGTTTGATTTCTGCTGATAGCGCGCATTCGCCACATTGACGTAGGCGCAACAATTTTGGTTTATTTTTTGTTTTTTTTTTGGCGAACTTTTGTATTGCTATTTGATTAGAACAAGGCAAACATATTGCCAAATTTTCCCTTTTTTTTTGTTTTGTTTTTATGGCAGCCATACAAGCGATTTGGGTTTTTGTGTTTTCTGCTGTAAAGGGTATTACATGTTCTGGCAGTGTATGCAATGGGTCGAAAGTAGGCGTGTTTGAGGTAGTAGTTGTTGAGTGTAGCTACTGATTTGGCTGATTTTTTTTTAAATGATTTTATGCCAAGAGAAGTTTTGGCGCTGCGGAAACTAATATTCGCTATTAGTGCTTCTTTTAATTATAAACTTCTTTGTTTTCCCAAGCTGCAGGCTTGTCTTGTATTCATGCTTCTTCCTTCTTGTTAAGTACTTTGGTTAGACGTTCTCACAAATCCCCAAGGCCACACACCTATACTGCTTAAGCTCTGCCTTACAAAACGCCCACAATCCTCAATGTAGCACTGCAATTTCGGCGCAAATAATTGCTTTTTTTGAGCAAGCGCCGTCTGTAGGGTGTTCGTCCATTGGGCACAACGTTTCGACGGTTTCCCACATATTTTTTTTTTTTAATTAAACTGTATTTTTAAGCGGCTCAAGGCAAAGCCTTTGAAGACCGTAGCCCATAAAGGCTAGTTGCCAAAAGTGCTGATAAGCTGAGGCAACCTTTTTTGCTGACTATTATGTAGCAGCTGCTATACTCTAACTTTAAGAGCTCTTTAAAAGCTCGTGTACTTGGTATCCCACTTGCCGTTCGACATTGAGTTATACAAAGCCAAGTGTGTAGGGCTACGGATTTGTGCGAAAATAAATTGCAGCATAACATGCAAGCGCCTTTTGTAGCTGTTGCAACTTGCAACCAATGACAACGCTGTGGTGCATGCAATCAACTTGTCCAACAATATTACCACATCGCAATGTCACAATAATGACCAGGTCAGTACAGCAATATATATTTATAGAGTCAACATTAACCAGCCAACCAGCCAACTACTACAGGTAGCTCTCAAGGGTCTTACAGGTATGTGAGCACATAACATACATAAATATATTTCAAGCATAATTTAGCTGACATGTGGCATGTGTGTGTGCCAATTATTGCTACAGTTCGGTACTCTCAAGTCATCAAGTCGTCAATCTGTCCAGCAATCAATGAGGCGACAAGAAACTATATAAATATATCAATTTACAAATAAATCAGAAGTAGGAAAGAGAGAAAAAAAAAGTTAATTGGATTTTATGTCTGCTTCATATTTCATTATTGACGCAAGTACTGACCTTGACATATTGTATTAGCCGACTTTGATTTGCTCTTAGCCAATTAGAATTGGCAAACAAACGGACTTGCATTTAATTAGCGACTTTTTCGCTCGTTTGCCAATTTGTTGTTTACTGTAGTCGAACGCTTCATGGCAATTGTTTACTTTTAAAGTAAAAAGGGTACAAAACTAAGTTAATAGCAGAACTTGAAAGTGTTTGTTAAGATGAAGCACACTCACATAAAGTTCTCAAATAAAAGCGCCATTTTTTTGTCGCCCTCTAGCGGACGATTTAAAAAGTTCGGGCTAAAAGGTACAAAAGATACAACCTCAAGCATCTGAGATAGATGGAAGTAACAATATATTAAAATTTTAGAAAACTTGAAGGGACACAAAAAAAGTTTTAAGCGTGTAGTTATTTTATACGAATCAAAAATACAAGATGGAGAAATAAAAATATAAAAAACATATGAAAATAGACAAGGTAGACAAGAAAAGGGTTTCAGTTGATAGTTATGTATACGACTTTATGAATCCAAGGTAGATGGGAGTAAAAATATGTTAAAAATTCAGAAAACTCCACGGGACACACAAAAAAAAGCTTTTCAGGGGGTAGTTATTTCATTCGAATCAAAAAGACGATATGAAACAAAAAATATCTAAAATAAATAAAACTATTGACAAAAAAGGTTTCAATATCTTTTTTATACGATTCCAAGATAGGTGGGAGTAAAAATATATAAAATATTTAGAAGACTCCATGGAAGTTAATAAGTTAATTAATAATAAAACAAAAAATAATCGGTTTCAGTAGGTAGATTTTTTATACGAACTCTAGAATCCTAGATAGATAGAAGTAAAAACATATTAAAAATGTAGAAAACTAAACGGGAAAAAGACCTGAAAAACCCGAGATAGATGAAAGTTAAAAGAAATTAAAATCTCAGATTGGGACACAAAAAAAGATCTCAAGGACACAAAAAAGTGTTCAACGAGTAATTATTATACGAATCAAAAATATATGAAAATTGACAACAAAAAAAGGCTTTCAGTAGATAGTTAGACTTCATGAATCCAAGATAGATGGGAGTAAAATTATATTAAAAATGCCGAAAACTCCTAGGAAAAAATTGACACAAAAAAAAGGGTTTCAGTAGACAGTTTCTTCAAGAATCTAAGATAGATGGGAGTAGAAATATATGAAAAATTGAATAAATTTACACAATTTAATGGGTTTTAGTAGGTAAAAATTTCAAGAATCCGCAATGGATTGAAGCAAAAATATATTAAAATTGTAGGAAACTCCACGGGAAAAGTCTTTTTTTTCGACCTGGAAAATCCGAGATGGAAGTGAAAATACATTAAAATTTCACAAAACTCCACACAAAAAAGGTTTTGAGTAGATACTTTTTATACCACTTCAAAAACCCAAAATAGATGGGAGTAAAAAAAATATTCTATTATGCACACGGAAGTGCTTTAGGCAATTTTTACAAAGACTCATATTGTTAAGCAAAGAGCTGTTTAAAAATGTTGTGCAGAAATCACTTAATTGGGCGATTAGACTTTGGGCTGAGCTGCTCAAAATAACTTTCGACTTTCAGATTTTATCGTATTAACTTCAGCGACAAAGAAAATACAGGAAATATCGCAAATAAAATGTCTGTAGGCTGATTTTTATCGTTTTTAATTTTATTTTGCTTGTGATTCCTAAAACTCTAAATAATCTCTATATAAAAAAAAAACAATAGAAAACTATTTTTTTGACTCATCAGTCGTAGGTAGTTTCGATGAAAACTTACTGTTTTGGAGAAAAAACTTGGGTTTGGACATAAAAAAAAAAATAGTAAAGAGACTGGCGCATGGAGAAAGCTCCTACGGGAACCATTGGCCTATAAATATGTGGGTGCAACGTCAAAATTCAAAATAGATATTCCTCGGTCATCATGTTTCATATGCAATGCAAAGTTCGATTTTCGATTACTTTTAGAAAAACCTAATTTCAAAAGAGTGCAAGACTCAAAACTGATATATAGTCATGAAGTTTATCTGGATTTAAGTGGAATAAAGTCTTTGATAATATAATTAATAATATATAACTAAATGATTGCAAGTTTACACACAGAATCCTCGCAGCGCCATCTATCCATAAATTCTAAGCCTCTAATGCACTGAGTCGAATAAAAGTTTGCGCGCAGGGTCTGGGATCTACCTTGTAAAACAAAAAATCCAGTGAAACCCAAAACAAAACCTTGGAGACGATCCTCCACTTGTTAACGCCCATCGAAAATAAAAATACACACGCAGGAAGACAACCTTAACTCAGAACGAGGAGGAAAACCTAACTGTCTTTAAATTAGCTAACAGGAGAAGACGCGAGCTAGTCAAATCGTAGGCTCATTAACAAGTGATATTTTTTTTTGCTCAAATATTAAAACAATATCAACGAGAGCTACAAACTTGAAGATTTCAGCATTTCTTTGGTTTTTGTTAAAAAAACATCCTTACAAGATCTTTAAATTTAGTCTATTTCAGCATTTCTGCCACTCTTGCTAAATTTTAAAATCGAACTCAAATAAATATATATGGGCTATTAAGCTTGTTGAGTTTCTGAGGCGGTGCCTTTGTCGCCTCTGCCTCGTATCTATGTAGAACTCTACGATATACGAAAATTCTTTCATTATTAAATAAAAGAAATAAATAAAAATCAATTGTAATAATAGTGTAAGGAAAATATAAGGTAAACATTATCATTATTTGAAGAGATCGGAGACGTCATAAAAGAACTTAATTGCAGATAATAACTAAAATATTAAAATGTTATGCTCTCTATTCAGGCAAAGACAGAACTACAGATCAGTGCGGTAAATATGAAAAACTTTGATTAGAGACTATTTAGTTTGTTCTAAGAAAATTTTTAGCGGAAACCAACAAAAAAGGCATTAAGATTTAGGCAATCCAAGATAAAACTTTCGAAAACTGCGGTAAAAAAAGATTATCATTATTTGTAGAATAAATGTAACTGGTAGATTGAAATAGAACTTATTTTTCATATTTGAAGTTGACAAATTTTTAAAGTAAAATTTTCTTTAATTAAAAATATATTAAGGAGATCTACTTAAAGTTCAAAAAAGCAGATCTTAAAGTTCAAATAACGCAAAAAAGGTAAATTCTTACATGAAACTGAGGATTTTTTCAAATTTGAAAGCAACGATCAAGCTGCTTTATCTTATAAAAGTATTCTGTTAGAGTTACAAGATTACGAGAATCTTGAATTTTAACATTTATTATATAACGCTCAAGCTTGGGCAGTATGAGAAATACAAACAAAAATGTGATATTTCATAATAGACATAAATCAGAGATGAAAACTTGAGCACAATGTAAGTATGTCTTGTCTGATAAATATTCCGCAATCAATTTTCATTTTAGCTTAAATTACATACGAAAGCAATTTATATAAGCAGAAAAGTCAAATTTCATTTTACGCAAAATGCGATAAAAGCTTTTTCAAGTACAAATGTAATTGAAGCGTTAATTAAGCTAGACTTCAATATAAATCAAGCGTTATATTTCGTTTGAAGTCAAACCAAATTGAATTTTATTTTAGAACAATAAACGCGCACAAGTCCTAAGTGCGACGCTAATTGACAGCCTGTTAAACTCTCGAAACAGATTATTATGCCATGCGGCGTGATCATAACTGAAAATTTCATAAAATTCCAGGAAAAATATTGTATGCAACAAGTGCGACATATAACTACTGGCAGACAGCGAATAATAGCTGTCAAAAACAGAAACTTTGTGCTAAAATATTACATGTAACCATGACATGCTAAATGCCAGACAGCATATAAGCTGATTATGTCAATGGCAGACAAGAAATAAACGAAAAACGCAGCTAGAAATTCGCACACAATGAAAATGTAAAATTAAATGTCAAATTTGCGAATATGTACAATATTTTGCAAAAATTCCACTTTAACCTTGTGCGCAGTACAGGATAATTTGCTGGCAAACAAACGCGCCAAAGCTACGACGCGTGCTTGCAACCAGCAACCAACACTTGCCACAAAAAGCATACTTAAGCAGTGGCAATTAGCAACGTTGCAGCGCCCCGTTGCTGCTGCTGCTGTTGTTGTTGTTGTTGTGGAACGTGCTCATGCCGACGGCCATAAAAAAATTGATTTTTCACACCAACTTGTGGTGTGTGGCATACAGTAGCATGCCGCTGCACGTTTATGATTTTGAATATTAACTTGGCCAGTTACTTACCGGTCCCAGATTGTCGAAGCCATATTTATCAGCCACTTTGTGTGCAAAGTCATTGTCAACACCGCGACGGAAACGCACCAGAAATGAGCTGGTAAAGACCGCCTGATTGCCTAGGCCGCCAGTGCCGCCGCCGCCGCCGCCGCTACCCGCACGCGTCTCAACGCTCAACAGCAGCAGTGGCAGCACCAACAGCATTGCGCTGCACAGCAGTCGCCATGAAGCAGCGTAGCTCCATGCTGCTGCTGCAATAAACATTGCACGCCGTGGTCACTGCTCGTCGTTTCTTTTTGTTTCTGTTTGTTTTTTTTTTTATTGTTATTGTTATTTATGTGTGTTGTTGTTGTTGCGCGCTGTAAACTGGTTTGATTTGCTTAGGCCTGCAACGATGGGGCAACGCTGTCAAGCAATTGCTGCGCAGCACACAATTTACTCAGTTAATGTTGTTGCCAAAAATTTATATATGGCAAAAGGCCGCGCTTCACTGCATCAGCGATAAAAACTCGGATTTTTTTAAAGCAATTTGGCAAAATCTGCGCGCCACAAAGCAGGCAACACTTTTTATGCACTATTAAGTTTGCAGTTTGTGTGTGTGCGTGTGTTTTTATATTGTGCACAATTTTCGCTTAAGGCTTAAAACGCTTTTAATGCCAAGTTTTAGCTGCTTTTCTTTATATTAAGTTGTTTTTTTTTTTTGTTTTACTCAAAAATAGTCGCAGCTTTGTGCGTTGCTACGAACTGAACGTTGGCGCTGCGCGCAGAAAACTGTTTGCCAGTGTCGTCAATGGACGCCATTATGAATAAAGACGAGCGCAAAAAACGGCGAGCTTTCGAGAAAAAGCTCTGCCAAAAGCACTGGTCCAATACACGCGTGTTTGTGTGCGCTATCCTGCTTGCACACACAAAAGCCGCGCGCTTGTACATGCTTGTGCGTGCGTGTGCGTGTGTGTGTGTGTGCGTGGCTTAAGCTCTCTTTGTGCCATTTGCCTTTGCCCAGCGTCTTTCTTTGTGGTTTTTTTTTTTTGCCTTTCGTTTCTGTAGACGTCACCACTTTACGTTTTGTTTTACTTTTATATTCTTGGCTGCTTTTGTTACCGTTATTCATTTAATTGCCTCTCCTCGGCTTGTTGCTTCTTCGTCTGCAACGCATTTTGGCCTGCGATTGGTTTAGGCCAACTCGCTGTCAGCATATGGCAACATACTTGAGGGTTTCTTTTTTCATTTTTTGCTGTTGCTTCGAACTTAATGCCATTAAGCAGTGAAAAAGTCATGCATTTGCTTTAAAAGCGTATAGCCGAGCATAACCTTTGACCTTTGCCGCATTTACTAGACGCCCCTCGTTGACCAGACCCCATAAAACAGACATACTCAATTATGTCACTCAATCCTACGCTGTATATAAGAGGATATGCTAAATAGTTCGTATGCCTGCCAAACTTTGCGCCTAAAAGAGTGCCATTAATATTTATAGCTACTTTTTGAACTAAATAGGAAAGCCCATCTTAGGTTTACTGTGGGAATTGAAACATATTTTCGATGTCGAGAAACTTGTTAACTTTCTTTTGGTTATAGATTTCGTACGTATTTTAAATGTCTAATTGAAGAAGTTATTAGAAGCACTTAAGTTGGAAAAGTTCACCCATCAGGCTAGAAACGTGATTAAGTATTGTATTTGATCTTGTCCCTGTTCTATTAAAATATTTTTTAACTTTTATATTACTAAAATATTATGCCAACTGTACTTAATTGTACCCCTAAAGAAATAAATTAAAAAATCTATATTTTAAAAATAGAAAAGTTATAAAATATTAGAATCGGTCGAGGACAAGATCAAATATAACTAGACAGATTAAAAGTCCTGCACCTGACATACAGAGGTAGCCACAAATATCAAACTGCTATGCCTTTTTTTTAACTATCTCCCTCTACAGCTCTCGAAACCGTTGGAGTTTTCAGATAAGACAAGCCTCTATCAGGCGACCTCTTCAATCTCATAATAGAAAGGTTGTTGCGATAATAAGCGAGATGTCACTGCTGCGTTTTCCGTAATCGAAGAGGAGTTAGTGGAAGTGGCTCTTACATTGACAAGAGCAGGAAAAAGTATATGCTGTCTATAAACTTGGATCGCCTAGGCTTCTATGGTATAGTGGATTGCTATGATTTTGAAGTTTGTCAAAGAATTCACCTAAGTGACATTGGCACCAACAACATTATCAGCATGGAGAATCACACTTGCCAATAGGTGTTAGTATGGAAGAAGTAACCAGACGCCTAGCAGAACCCGACCGAGAGACAAAACTAACGCGGACGAGCGCAGCTGCGCTTGGGGTGTTCATGAACTGTATGCGAAGATGAAGACGCTCCAGCGAAGGTGTTCGATGCGAAAGCCGACAAAGATAACGACCAAAGCTCAAATAGAAAGGCTAAGGGGAGAAGGATCTATCTTCACTTGTAGGGACCAGCTGGAGAGAGCGCGCGCAAGATCATAACACCAGGCGAGACTAAGGACAAGTAACTAAGATTTCAAACGTAGTATCTCTGTTAATCAATATTTATTATCAGTAATTTTGCGGATGAATTCTTTTTTTCCAAAAAAGATTATAATTGAAACGACTTAACAAAATTCGTTTTGATATAATTGGAACTATCGCAATATTGTTTTGACACCACAGGCAATTTTGGAAAATCTCTATATTTTTTAAGAGTTGGAATTATGTATATTTTTTCTGAAATGATTACAAATTACTTTTCATATGCACTAAAATTTGAACTCAAGAAAGTACCATATATGCGCAAGTTCTAAAGTTCCAAGTACTTACAAAAACCATAGAAAATAAATAAAAAGAATTAGTACAACCATAGTCAAGGGAAAGAAACTGTTTCTGAACATTTAATACAAACAACCAAGACTTAGTTGCAGAAAATCACTCTCCTTATGTACAATGAAACAAAAAAGTATCATTCTGTCTCTCTCTCTCTATGTAACAAATAGAACCACTTTTCCGCGCAGCATTTATGCGATCAAAGCGAATGCAACGACCGAAAGATTGCTGCAGCGCCTAGCGAGCGAACTTATAAATGTACGCTCCCTATGTAGGATCCTTGGTTGTTTCAAGAACATTTCAAGAACCAAGAAAAGCAGACTATCTACAAATTTTCGTAATTCACTTAGTAGAATCAAGACAAAAAACAATGTACTTAATATATTTATAGAAATATTAATTTAATTTTTTTAAATTTTCATAATTTACAAGAATTAAAGCAAAGATAAGCTAATTTTCATTCTGATTTTGTTTTTAGAAAATTTTCGTAATTTACAAAAATCAAGACAAAAAAAACTAAGCTAATTTTTAATTTTTCTTAATTTGTTTTTAGAATTTTTAATTTAGTTTTTAAAAATTTCCTTAATTTTCAAGAAATAAGACAAAGAAGATAAGCTTATTTTCATTCTAAGTTGTATTGAAATTTTATTCAATTTTTTTAAATTGTAATTTACAAGAATTAAGACAAAAAACTTGGCAAGTTTTCATTCTTAAACTGTTTTTAGAATTTTTAATTGTTTTTATTATTATAACATAAAAAGATATGTAAATTGTTCACTTTTTATAATATAGCCTATATATAATACTTTTTTCATCGCTGGCGAAATTGTTTCAAAATATTTGTATTAAAACATAAAAGACAAATAAATTAATTAATAATTATGCTTCTTCAGAAATAGACAAAAAATTAATTTCGCTTGAATGAAGAGAGGAAGCCCAGTGCATTAGAGATTCTACAGGAACAAAAATTATGATGCTCAACAAGAATTCAACAAACATTTTATGGTCAAAAAGTAGTTTAAACTTGGAAAATAATATATTTATACATTTTGGCGAGCCTATAAGGAACAAAGTACCTATGCTTAAAAATACAATTTCTAAATTTCCAATTTTACCATTGAGTGAGATAATTTCGAAATATTTGAATAACAGTGGGCTTTCTTACTTTCTTAATGATTTAGTAAGAATAGCTATAGTTATACTTTAGCGAACATATCTCTAGTCTTCCCCTACAAGCAAGGCTCTCTAAAGTAAGGATCTGTCTTTTTCTTTCAATGCTTAAAAACAACTTTAAATTTCTTTTAAGTTTCTGAAAAAACTTATGGCAACTTTCCCATAGTCCCTACCCGGACGCATTCCCCATAAGTGTGCAACCGTAATCATATGTTTCCGATTGACTAAACATTAAATTTCATTTGCTTGTAGCCCAGCAGCTGGGCCCATACGACAGATGACATGACGTCAAGAAAAGTTTACGCGACTGCGCGAATCTCAATGAATTGGCCGCATGCTTTGTGCCACACTTCGCGTCCTTGAGATGCTGGACAATTATTTAAAGCAAAAGCCGACAGGTGATGGCTTCGGCAGCGCCACTGTAGGTGGGCGGCGCATAACTTAAGTAAGCACCAGACTCACACCTGCCGCTGGCTTCCAAACATATGGACACTGGCATGCGCACGCCATAAATAACTTAGTTAGCACGCAACTCTGCGCTGCTTTAAACTACAATTAATTTTTAATTAGGCTTTAATTTTAATTTAGCAACTAAGCTTAACTTAACGAAATTAACGCGTACTTTTGAAAACGTGTAAAAAAAAAGCGCAACGCAAATCCTTTTTGCGCATCACAATTGGGGATTTCGTGGAATTAATGGGCACTGAGTAGCTTCATTTCCGGCTGCCAAACAGTTTGCTACGCACTAACAAATGGAGAGAAACAAGGATAAGCTGTTGGCCAATTAAGCTACATTTTGGCTTTAACTAGCTGCGCACTTACCATGTGAGGTGACTGGACTTAAAACATGCGAACTGGCATGCCGCCTCATAGACGGCGTATGCGGTTTGTGTTGATTGGAAGCATTGGAGCTGTGCTGGGCAATTGTATTGCTGACAGTGTTGTGGCTATTGCTGGTTTCAGCTGTTGTCGTGGGCATGGATTTGTAGCGTTGCAATGAGATGCGCGGCTTTTTGGCATTTGCGGCTTGTAGCACGGCCTCATCCATGGCGGCAAAAAAATCATCCGTTTCGAAATCATCTTCTAGGAACTTCATGTAAAACGAGGTGCGTTTCTCTTTGTGATGGCTGGTGGGTGTAGTGGCCGCAGTGGGCGCAGCAGACACTACAGACGTATTTGTGTTTTTTAATTCCAGCTTCTGTGTGGCCTCGAGCAGCAGGCAATCTGTATCCGAGTCATTGAGAAAGTCATCTAAGGCGGCATCGTTAACGGGCGCAGCAGTTGCTGCAGGCGGCGTGGCAGCAAAAGGCGGCGTAGTTGTCATTGCGGCTGGCCTGGGCAACTGTGTTGTGGTGGCTGCACGTTTAAGCGGCAACGCTTTGCTTATTGTTGTATCCGGCTGCTTGGCCACCTCCTCCAGCTGACGATGCAGCTTATCACAACGCTCCCGTAGCAGTTCGCGTGCACGCTGCTGCTGTGCACGCCACTGTTCATTGTCGATTTGATTGCGACGCGTTATATGTTTAGATGCTGCCGCCGGCTGCTTCCATTTGCTGCCGCCAACTACCGCAGACTCGGCCGAATTAAAGCCACTATCTGCGGTGGTATTACAACGCTCCTGCCAACGTTTATCACGATTTGGATTGCGTTGCCAACGCCAGCCCACCTCTGGACTTTCGGTGGCCAGTGACTGTGACAACAAGTTGCTGGGTGACAGACTTATATCCAGACGCGGTGAGAAATCCACGCTGTCGTCTAGACTGAGTGAGTTTTTATGCGGTGGTGTGCTCTCCACATTCTCGCAAGAGCTGGATAAATCTAATGTTGGTGATTTAGGCACATTTTTAGGCGATTCCGAGGCAGCGCTGGCGCGCAAGCGATTTTGTGGTGAGGCTGCCAAGTGAGATACGATTAAGTTACAAGAAACTGTACGATTCTAACACTTACCACTGTGGCGTTTTTGATGCAGACGATTGCTGAGCGTTTGCGACAGTCTTCTGCGGCTTTTTGGTTTATTTTCCATTTATTTGTGTAAGTTTTTGCGCTTGCTATGACTTTTGTTAATGTTGAATGCGCCTTAAATCAAAAACGCATTTGGTATTTTCTAGCACAATGCAGGCGTGCGTGCGAATAGTTATCGATGTGCGCTATCGATAGTTGTGTAAAGCGATGGTTGGCGATAAGCGCTGCTTTAAGCAATGTAAGCAGTGTTGCAATGAAGCAGTGTCAGCGTTACTTTTTAAAATTGTGCAATTTTCTATAAATTTTTATTTTTTCATATTTTAAAATAAAATTTACTTAGTTTTCTTTGGGCTTTTAGTACAAAACTAATTTCGTAAGTCGTAAAAACTTAAGTCATTTTAATTGTTTTTCATGAGGGCCTATTTTTTGTTACGTTTCTCTCTTTGATATAGATGAAGTTCCATTTGTTTCGCTTTTACACTATTTGAGCATTAAAAAATTTAAAGCAAAGAAATTGTTGAACCAAAGAACTTTTTTGTTGGTCTTAAGTTAAGCGAATGATTTAACTTTAAATAATTTATCAAGTCATTGAACTAATTGCGGCAACTTAAGCTTCGTAAAATTGAAAGTCCGATATGCGCTGGGTGGGGGTTTGCATTAAGTGAGAACTAATTCTAGCATAAATTACAATGAGCGCCGATAATGGCAGCGCTTGCCTGCAGATGAGGCGACAAAGTGACAAAGAGTTTAACATAAGCTTGCAAAAGTGAGTTGTGATAAGCCATGACGACTTCTCTTGGCACGAATTATGTTCATATCAACGCTTCGAATCAATATGCAAGCATTGTTTGGACATGGATGGCGTCGCTGCATGTTGCACTGTTGTTTGCTGGCAACTGAATAGAAATACTTTTGTCGAACCGATTTGCAAAAACATATTTCACTGATTGTCTTTACCTAAAATATGAGCAGTTATAGCTCAAGTCACGCTACCACCACCATATATTAGTTTAGTTTTTAAACATTTCTTTCACATATAAAAATAAACAAATTAAAAATAAAATAAATTCGGTGAAGCTAAATAAGCTAGCCATAAGCCGCTAGATGGCGGTAATAATTACGTTTTTCAACAAGCAGTGCAGTACTGCATTGAAACAAAGCAGTGTCAGCTTATTGTAAGTTGCTGTATGCCACATTTGTTATAAAGTAAATTCCATCCAACTTTGGCAGATTCTTTCTTCTTGTAAAATACTATATTTTTATTTCATGTCATAAAAACTGGTTCAATTTTATTTTTAATACATTATATATGCATTTGTTATCGATAGCTGACTTAGCAGCAGTTAACAGCAAGCAGTGCATAGCGCAACTAAATGAAGCAGTGTTCGTTGCTATCTGCAACATTCGTCATAAAATATTGTTCTCAAACTTAAGCTGGTTTTAATCTAACAAAAACAGTTTATATATTTTTTATAAATAATTAAAATAAAGTCAGTTTCATTTTTATGACGTAATGACAAAAAAGGCAATTGTTATCGATAGCTTTCTTCACTGCTAGATGGCGCTAATAGTTGTTTTAAGCAAAAGCAGTAAGAACAAGCAGTACAACTATGCAGTGACAAGGCAGTTATTTTTGAATAACTTGTAATTGCTTTTAAAGATTGATTGCTTAATTAACTTTTTGTATTGCGCAAAGCTGATTGTGTAATTGGCTAATAAATCAGTCTTAAAAACTATGTGATTTGTATATTTTTTGCATTATCTATAAATAAATAACACGCGACCTTCGAACGTGACATAAGTTATTTATACTGCGATTGCCTTTGTGTTGGTTTGGCTTGGCAGTTTTTGCTCACATACAATTAGTTAGTAAATGTGTGTTAATTGTTTTTAGGCAAAAAATAAAGTGCAATTTATGCCTTTTCATGTCACTAAGAAAGACAGCAGACCTATATTGAAGAATTTATGTGTGAGATATCGAGCAACATATTTGGTAGTGTCAAATGGATGCTACGAATGGACTATATGCTGCCCAGCATTGACATAAATTTCTCTTTAAAACGATTTTTAAATTAATTTTGCAACTTTTAGTGTTTTGCGAGAAATAAAATTGTAGCCAAACGGAAGGCGTCAGAACAATGGCACACTGCGTCCAATGGTCACATCTGTCTAGCACTTTGTTCAAGATATAACTCCATCGATTCCAAAAGGCGCGCACTAGACTGGTAAGAATTGAGAAGTTCACTGCTGCATTGCAGCTGCGGTGTTCACTGCACTGCACTTCTTAGAAAACATACGCCACATCTGGAAATATCTGGGGCAGTCCTATAAATCTGCCCATAGCAGATCTCATTTTATTATATTTACTTTTTTATTTTTTTCATAACAAAAACATTTTAGAACTGCTATCATATATTATTATTGTCGCATATTATTTTGTTTGGCAAACAAACACACGACGCCTCGAACATAATATGAGAATTAACCAAACAATTTGAGTAAACTAAATAATAAGTTTTCAATGAACAAAGAAAATTGTTCTAAAAATGCTTGCTTTCCCTTAAATGCACAATGACAATCTAAGCTAAATTAAAGTCCTTTGCCCGAGTTGTCAATTACCCTCGCAAGAGGAGGACTAAGCTCATCGTATGCTAATTGTGGGGCATTTACAAGCCCTTATTGTACCAAACGGTGTCCAAATGGTGTCCAAGCGGTTTCGCCTTGATGCTATCACGTACATCCTTCTCAAGTTGATCAACCTTAATGGCGGCACGCTGGCTGAAGAAAGCACAGCCAAGTGGTGTGGCAAAGATGAGCACGAAACCGCAGAAAAGCGTCTGTATGGGCGCATTGGATCTGGGAAACTTTTTCAAAAAACCACGTTTTTCCAGACTGTTCATAAGCACGGGCGTCAAAGCTGTGGAAAACAATAATGTATTTAAGTGAGTTGATAGCATAGATCTTAGGGCAATAAACCTACTCATGCCGGGCATGGCCATAGCTATACGGCTGACTATTACAGCTGATATGCCCATGAAAGCAGCCTTTTTGGATATGCCCATCTCATTGTTCTCTTCATCCAGCAGCACTACGCCATTTCGCAGTTCCCTTTAAAATTGCAAATAGACTTTTAAACTACAGAACTGTAGAGATGATAAGCTACTTGTATACTTACTGCATACGCATGCAGGGAATGTTTATGCAATTTGCAGCTGCAACAGCAACCAGTGGCACCAGACGACCCACCAATGGACTCATATTTCTTACAGCACGATTCAGCGATAAAGCTGTGCCCAGCGCTCCACCCGTGGCCAGGCAATAAGAGGTAATTAATTGTCTGCGGAGAGAGATGAAGGGAAGACGACAATGAGCGTCAAACGTGCCCCCAAGTTATAACTTATATTTTATAGCACCCACGTGTTGCTCAAGGGCGCTTTGCCAGAGCGATTTGTGTAGTTGACAATCGCATTAAATGTTTGATTGAACCATTGCCAGAAGACTACGGCCCCAGTGGATTTGTAGAAACTCATCATGCCTAGAGAATGAGACAGGAAGAAAACAAATTCATCAGCGCTTGTTTGTACGAAAAAAAGTATAATAAATATTTCCAATTTTTGACTGTACACTGCGCGAGCGAACGCAGCATAAATAGCTCGGAATTAAAAAAAAATGTACAGAGAAGTTAAAGTTAAACAAGATCATTTTTTTATCATTGAACCTCTCTATCCTATGGACCTAAGATATCATCCTCAGAACTACAAGCATTATTTTTGGCGAACTGAGGTTTTCCTCATGTCAGTATTCAAGGTTTTGTCTATTTTTAAGCTTTATTGCTTATCGTACATTTGGTGCCGTTCAGCTTCGGCTATAAACATTAGGTCCCCGGTTCCATTCGAATAATTATTAATAGAGACGTCTTCAAGTTGCGCCTTTGGAGCGTTGACCATAGTTAAGGGGAATAAATTTATTTAATTGGAAAAACTTAAAAAAACCATTATCGCACCATTAACTAAATATAGACGAATGGAGCAGAATTGTTGAGAAAGTCTAAACCCAGCGCGGGTTGTAGAGCTGAATGATGATGATCATCTTATTTGATTTATCAATCATTCTGTGGTAAAACTAAAATCAGATCTGGCACAGAACTCTTCTAAATGTGTCAATTTTCTCACGCACATTTGCTTGATGGTCGCTCACTCTCTCTCTCTCTCATTTACGCTCTTGCTGACTGCGCTGCTTGCTAACACGGGTTTGGGTACCTAATGGGTTTTGTCAATCTTTTATGGGTTTTGCTCACATTTTAAATAAAACTGTAAAAAAACTTCTATAACTAAATTGTTTTAATTAAGTAAACACTCAAGCTGTGCTACTAAACGCTGTTTCGGCATAGAACTTATATCTTTCATATTTTTCAATATTTTCTGCAGTGTAGCGCTGTCTTACGTGAGTACCATAAATTGCTAAAAAAAAAACAAAATTCTCTAATTGAATAACAACAAACTAAACTGATGGGTTGCTAGGCGCTATTGTGTGTGGGGGGTAATAGGCGTGCTGGGGTCGAAACCCTAATGTTTTACTTACAACCCGTGATAAGCATATTCATTGGCATTTGGGCTGCCATGCGTCCAATTATTATTTGCTTCTCGCCCGTTTCCGGATGAAATGCCGAATCATACAGATACTTGGCCCTCCAAATGCTATCAATATCTGGACACTGAGGTACATCATTGCCGGCACGATATTTCTCTACAATTTGACGTGCCTCCTCCAGCTGTGCATTGCTAGCAAAAACATTCAAAGGATTTGTAAGCAAAAAGAAATGCTTAACGCGTCCCCAATAATGGCTCTGATCGTATTTGGGTTTGTCGATATCGACGCGGGGCAAAGCTGGTAGCTGTACCAATTGATCTTGCGTTTTCAACATGTTGTGCGCTTAGGTGTGGTGTGTGTGCTGCGGATATACAAAAAAAAAAAAATATTTCCATTAAATCGTTGCTTGGTAAGTCTTGATAAGGTAAAGCTAATTGAGTATAAACAATTAAGTACTAAAAACAAGCAACGATGCGCTGGAAACGCTTATCAGACTGTGCCCCTGCTTATCGCCAGCAAACAAGTTTTGCTCATATTTGCGGCATTTGCTGTATACAGAAAAGTATATGGGCATGCAGTCATATATGTTTGTATGTATTGTATGTATATAGTACGTCGATAATCGAAATCTATATGCGTTATTTGACACCGCCTGACCGACTTTCGTATGACTGCTCTGATTATACATTCCATAGTTTCCATATTCAAGTGACAACAAAACACAAACAGAAACCAAATACGCAGCTATTATATAATCGCGCCGCGATTTAATTGAAAAATCCATAAATGTTATCAGCGAGTGTCGCCGGTTGCAGCACAGCTGAGTTGCTACTATCAAAAAAAAAATAATAATAATAATAACAATAGTAAACACATTTTGCTTTTCGTAGCAGCAACAAACGTAGAACAGGTTGCAACAACTTACACGTCCTTGAGTATGTGTGTTTGCTTTTGTTTGTTTTTTTTTTTTTGGTTTAGTTTTGTTTTTTTCTTTCCAAAGTTTATTTAATAATTTCAAGAGCGCGCACACACAACACACACACGCCGCACGCTTGCTGCTTGACAGTGAAAATACGACTGAAGCTGTTGCCGCAGCAAAAGCAGCATGAGCCAGTCACCACCACCAAAAAAAAAACAAAAAACCCGCAGCAGCTGCTAACTTGCTCCAGAAAGCTTTTGTTCCCCCAGGCCCCCGCTTCAAAATTGTTTACTCTTTTGAGACGTGACGTAGCTGTTGCTTAACTTTCTGCACGCAGTTTTTACTGCTACTGGAGAGAGCGCGCGTCAGCGGCAGCGGCGGCGTCAGCGTTGACATTGAAAAGCAACAAAAAGCGCGCAAGCAGCTAAAAGTAAGCTTTGACGCGCCAAAATTCAAATACTCTTTCCAAAGGGTGGATGTCTAATGCATATAAGCGGTAACTTGATATATTCTTAAGTTAATTAATTAATTTATACCCAACAATTTCTTTTTAATTATAATAAATGTGTCATTACAAAAAAAAATTATTATGTTTTAAATATGATTTAAGATTCGTAGCCTATCTGAAATAATCTCAAACTTCTAAGCGGTAGTAAAAACTGGCTAGTAATTTGTATTAATTTCAAATTGTTAGTCTGACAGCTACTTTTAGTAAGTTTTTCGCCTTCGTTTGGCGTGCAGCATATTGCACATTGCCACTGGCGCCATCTACATTATATATTATTATGATTCCCGATGACTATGCTCATCGCTTTAAAGCAGAACATGTGCTGTTTGAAGAGACCAGGGAGCTCAAATTTATAGCCGCATCCGAACGGCAGTTTCTTTAATTAATAGAGATTTTCCTAGGTAAACAGTGTTTATTTATTTTGCTAGGCATGCCAGTGCTAGACAAATGCACCAGTACCTCTGGACCTGCCGATTTGGAGGCGAGTGCGCTACCATTATGCTGCCGAGGCCCGAGCTTATATAACAAACAATAATGAAATCCATATTAACGTAGTATTCCAAAATATAGGAGGGACTTCCAGTAAATCCTTACAACTTATACAAAGAAATTGATCTAAAATACTTAGAACAATAACAAATGCCAAATACATAAGAAATGTTTATATTCATCATGATCTTGACGTAGAAACAGTTACGCAAACATTCATAAAAAAAAGTTATAAGCACACACTGCATTTTATACAACAAGAAAATATTCAAATGAGACACATATCTGGAATGGAACTTTATCCAGGAAGACTTACGCGCAAAATACAACAAGAATTCGTACTATTAAAGAACAAAAAATCATTCTTACGTCAATCAGCAAACTGCTTTTTGGAAAGTAATAAATGTATACAATTTCGAAACATTATGACGATAAAAATTTAAACAATAATGTACCCTTGCGAAGATAAGTACCAATACAATTCGGAGCCTCGCTATAGCAATTACTTATTGATAACCTAAACAGCTTGTAAATAATAATGGAATTATTAGGTAAAAAACTATTCAAGAACCATGGAGAGAGTAAGCATAATTATTGCCCGATAGCGGATTAAAAAAGTAAAGTAGTAAAATAAGGCATACCATTAAATAAAAAGATAAAAAAACAGAACAAATACAATTTTAGTAATACGGCTCTAATCGCTATAATTATTTAATACGAACACTAATGATAAGGTGCGTGGCACCGCCCAGTAACAATAAATAAATTTTTGTAAGCATGATATCTTTTATTTGGCTAAGGAAAGGAATTTTTCTATTAAGCTTACAAATTCTTAAATGCTAACGATGAAATGATTATAGAAATTAACTTTTTTTAAAAGATAAGATATAAGAAATAATAAAGATTTACAAAATCAAAAGTAGATTTACTTGATGCACGTAGTCTCAATTAGCAATTAAAAAAAGTTTCTACGCTTTTATAATTAAGTAAGGTTAGAATAATTTTATGAAATGTCAATGGTTTAAGATGTTAATTTTTCTTGATTTCTGACATGCATTCTAATTTCGTGGTTGTGGATTCAACACTTTATTTATTGTAAATTTATATATTTAAAATATACAATTTCGATACTGTGTTTTTGATTTATAAAAAATTATAGAGATTACAACTAAAATATTGAAATTTTGCAGCGCGTTTGTGTGTTAAGGAAAAAAGTTATTAAAATAAAAACCTTAACAACAACAAAAATAAACACTTAAAACTAAGATAGTGTATTGTTTATGTTTTTAGTATTAAATTTAATGGTAGCCCGACTTATTTTTTTCACTAATCATGCAAATATCGGACTTTTCGTAGTGATGAATGGTTTGAACATAAAAGTGAGGTTTAAAAATCATTTTTAATATTTCATTCTACGCTCTTTTTAATTTGTCCAATCCAAACATTCGACTCATATAACAGCTGGTAAAAATAAAACAAAAAAATCTACACGTAAACATGTAAAATTTAATACTTCAAAAATTTTTTTTTCATGATTTTTATATAAAAAGCTTTTGCCGTAGACAAAGACAAGAAAAATAAAAAAAATTAATTTAAAAACTGATAACGTATGTCAAAACCAAGTGCATGTACTGCGCCCTAAAGGGTGTCTAAAAGCTTAAGGGCGAAAGCTTGCTGAAAAGAGAAATCCGTACCAAGAGAGAGAGAGAGAGTGAGAGAGGCAGTGAGAGCGCGCGTCAGCGTGAGAGCTGGTAAGGCAGAGCAGGTTTTGCACCAGCTTTTTGTTGTTGGATTCAAGTTCGTTAATGTGAAATGAATATCCTGAGGAAATCTGTACGATTTCGATTTAAGTTTTTTAACAAATTTCTTGACAAGTTTTTTTTCAATTGCAAAAAAACCAAAAATAATAAAAATTTAAAACAATTTCGCTTTTTGCGCATTTACTGTGTATATTATTTATGCATTTATTTTTGGAATTCTTTATTAGACTAAACATAACATCAACAGTTTTTTGTATATTATTAGTATTAGTTCATTATGTGGCTCACAAATAAGTGTAATTAAATATTGTTGTTTGTTTTATATAATTTCATCAAACAAATGCCTCATTAATTAATTAGTTTTAGTTTAACTGTTTTAATTTGCTGCTGTTTTTTTTTTTACTTTTTTTATTTTAAATTTTTTGCAAACAATTATTGACGTAATGAACATAAAATTTTCATACTGATGTTGTAAATATGTTAGTACATTTGCTGATATACTTTAATTGTTTATGTATTAAGTATATAACAATTGTACATAAATGTTCATTATTGCACGTTGTATTGAGAGTATTTTAGTTTTAAGTATATATGTATATGTATTGTATGTCTATGTGTTTATGAACAGCTTCAATAGAGTATGTATTATGTTGGTATGTAGCACGAGGGTGGTACGAGAAGTATAGCATATTTCACTTGCTTGTTTTTAACAGCTCTCGTTACTTTTCGCAACAACCTCGCATGTATGCACATATAAGTAATACATAAATATTAACTATATATATATCATGTATACTTTTGCAATTTTGCATTAGACACAATTAAAAAGTAACACGTAATTTATTTGATTTGTTTCGTTAAACTTTTAGGGATATACAAAATAATGAAAATTGGAACAAACGCACTTTTATTTTTGCTTTATAAATATAGTAAGTATATAATATAGTACATAATTCTCATTTTGGTTTGGTAAATTTAAAAATTGAACAGCTAATTGCAATAATCGTTTACTTTGCAACTATATATGTTTAGTTTGTTGTATTGTTTATAGTTTTGCTTGTATGCGTGCGAGGTTGGTGCGTTGAGTACTTGGACTTATTAAGATGAGACTCGTACAAGCGTTGAGAGTTACTTCGTACTCAACGAACCCACCTCGCATTTTAGTATAATTATGTTAGTTGTCATGTTTTGTTAGATAATTGACTAACTCTATATGTATTTTGCATGTAACTAGTATATATGTATATATGTATGTCTGCATGTACTATGTATGTATATGTTATGTCTATATGTATATAGTATATCATTCTTGCTTGCATATTTCATAGAGTGGGGAAGAACCTTGTACTTGAGAAATGCCCATAAAGCATGGTATATAGTAGGTAGTAATTTTTTCTTTTTTTTATATATATATTTATTGTAGTATATAGATGTCTTTGTGGGTTTAACTTTAGGCGATTGTTCATACGTTTATTGTTTATGGTTTTTCTTAAGGAAGTTGGTTTCGTTGAAATCATATTGAGAAGAGCATTTGTAGCGCTTAACTAGGATGTTGGTGCGTTCATATTTAGCCGTTAAAGTGGAATTATATTCTGAGCTTCTCAGCAATCTTGATTCTTTGCATAATACAGTGCCGCCTGTTTGCTTCAGATACTATGGCACTAACAACTTTTTCAAAATTAACACAAATTGCTTTGGAAATTTCAGTAAAATCCTTGTGGAGCTCGAGGAATACGTTTGAATTGTTTAGTTTTTGTTTGTTGCCGCCAGAGAGCATTTTTTTTTAAACAAACAAATATTTGTCAAAAAATATTGAACATTTGTAGTTGGCAATACATGTTCCAGGCCTAAAAATCCTTTTTGAGTACAAGCAATAAATTTGAATTTTGTATTTTTAATGCTTCCTAACGCCAGACGGCGCTTTTGAGTATTGCCTTAATTTTTTTAGATTTCCTTTACGTTTGTCACAAAACTTGTAACTTTTGTATAGGTTACAATTAAAGTTCCAGGCCTAGAACTTTGTTGGTTTCGTAGAATGCATTTGGATTTTTCATTTTAAATGATTGCTTTTCTGTATAGTTTTTATTTTTTTTAATTCTTTCATTGACGTAGTTTTGTCTGAAAATATTTAACTTTTGTATGGTTTGCAATAAATCTACCAAGTTTAAAAACTTTTTTGGGTTCGAGAAATACATTTGTTTTTTTTTAATGCCAGAGAGCGCTTTTGAGTATTGTTTTTGTTTTATAAAGATTTTTTTTTAAATAAACTTTTATAGAAAAATTATTCAACTTTTGTAAGATTTACAATCAGGCTTAAAAACTTTTTTGGTTTCGAGCAAAACATTTGAATTTTTTTATTTTTAGCGCAAAAAAATTGTTTAATCAACAAACTTTTATCACAAAATATACAACTTTTTGTTCCAATTCGCACAATAACGAATTACAAGAATTTATTGCTAAAATAGAAGACATATAGTGTATTGAGGAAAAGAATTTGATTTGCTTCATTGATTTTTAAAGACAGTGTTGTCAAATTTGACAAAGTTTAGAATTAGAATTCTATCACATACCAGCAGATTTGGGTTCTTAGTGTACAATACTCTATATGGGTTTACCTAACAGTAAGAGTTGCAAAAGACCTAAACAAGTAATTGGGAATGTCTATATATAGTTGGGTTCTATGAAGTAATGAAAGCTACACATGCCGATATGGTATGCCAGGGTCTTCAAGCGCCAAGTCCGAAAGAGGATGTGGGCTTTAGGTAGCATTATTACTGAACCCTGACAAAACGGTTTATTAGAATCGACGAATATATTATTCAAATATTGACACCTAAGCATGAGGCAGTAGCACATAGCGCAATTTTGCATTGGGTCTTGGGCTTGGCCTTTGAAAGTTAACCCAGGATATCTTTGCTGTAATAGATTGTCTGCATGGAAGAAGATCTCAGAGCGCTGGAAGTACGAAGCAGCAGGTAGAAGTTAGCCAATAGAGATTTATGGGGAATTATGGTAGGAAGCCTCTGGCCCAAAGCAGTCTATAGTGCATTGTACTGCGCTTAGCCAGATTTTGACCAAAAGTCAAAGAACCTCAAAATTACTTTTGTATATACATTTTAAACCGTGCAAAAGGTAAGTTATAGTAAATTGACTGCATGAAGGAAGATCTAAGAGCACTGTAAGTACGAATGTAGCCAATAGAGTTGTAGGACGGGGGCAAATATTTTGAGAAAGTTCTTGATTCACAGCGGTCTATAAACCTTTTTGTAGTAGTATCCAAATTTTGATAAAAATGATTCCCATTTAAAGTCGAAGCACAGAAAAAATGATGTTTGAATATGTTGATACGCATATAAAGCCAGATTTTGACTGAATTGGGTACTAAAAATCGACGAAGAATCGTAAAATATTGAAGATCTAAAAATGAACTTCCTGCAAAGTTGCCTTTTTTATGTTCTAAGTTTTTTCCAGAGTATACATGAGCGACAGTAAGAAAGTTGTTGTATTTTTATTATTAAAATAAAATCTTACAAAAAAAATTATAGAGTAGAGCTTTGGAACGTTTTGGTTTTCAACATAATTGAGTAGTTCAGAAGACTTTGTCTCTTTCGGCTGCTACTATTTAAGACCAGCAACTACTGCTTCTTTTTAGATAAAATAATGTAAGCTGCTTAGTTTTTTAAAAAGTCTGCCTAATTTTTTTTTAATAAACTAAAAAGTGTATGATTTCTAGCTAAGCGTTGAAAAGCCTGCAATTTTGAAGCAATTTTTAGGATTAGTTAAACGTCAAAACGTCATAGAAGACATTAAGTATTTAATTTAATTATCTGAAAATTCCTAAGCTAAATGTTTGCCATTAAATGCTGTGTAGTTGTTAATGCTTTAAGTTTGTTTAAAAGTAAGTATGTTTTAGTGTATTCACTCCACTGCTTCATTTTTGCCTATACCTTCAGTTGGATGGTCAAAAAGTATGCAATATTTTTATAATATTCAACTTTCCAAGCAAAAGTACAGTCTACGCAAAACATTAACAAAAAAAAATATAGCAAATAAACCAAAAAGTATTACCGAATTCAACTAATTCAACGTGTATTACGCATGGAATCAAATTTGCTAAGCGCCTTTGTGTCGAAGCAAAGAAAACTTGGTCCACCCTAATAGCCGTGCATTGTTCTGTATTCCTTTTTTTTTTGCTTAGCTTGTTTACTAGTTCACTATATACTCAACTATGTATTGTTAGCTCTTTATATAGTTATATAAATATTGTATCTGTCATACTTTTGCTTGCAGCTAAGTTCTCATATGCTTAAGTTAACACGATCGATTTATTTTTTGGCCAGATTTCTGAGCGTTGTAGAATCGCTTACAGCGTATTCCAGCTATACTGTCCCTAGTAAAGAATCATTACTTATTTTTTAGTATTATTTATTTTTTTTTTTTTTTGTATTGACCAAATCTACGCTAACGCAAATCGTGTTTACCGTGTAAATGCCGCTAAATTTTGGACTTACTAGTTTCCAGCTTTCGAGTTATACTAAAAAAACATAAATTATAACGCTAACTTGTATAGACAACAAAGTGGATTATGCATATGTTTTTAGTTTTTAGTATTTATAGTGTATACATTTATGTTTAGTGTTTTTTTTTTTTTTGTTTTGTTTTTAGTAAATTTCAAGTTTTTAATATTAATAACAAGTTCAGCTTGATCCTTGGAATGTACATACATTAAATTATGCAATTTAACAATTTATACATATGAGTTGAAAATATAAATATATGTTTTTTTCGCATGTCTGTCTGTGTTTGTTTAATTTTTTATATAATTATTAATTTTACATACATACTCTTTAGTTTTTTTTTTTAATTAGCTATTAGAAACAAATGCTTTTAAATAATTTAAAAATAAAATGTACAATATTGTTTAATTTTGTTCGATTAATGCACAGTATTTGCACTTAAAAATTGACATTAATTAATTAAATTTCATTTTGCATATTTACATTAATAAATTGACGCCATTAATTGCATTTAAGTTAAAATATTTTGAAACTTTAATTTTTTTTCAATAAATTTTTGTTAGTTAATTTAGAATTTTAAAGAATTCGCTTATTTGTGTTAAACAACAGTTCATACCATTGTTTAATCAAAACGTTTATTTGTATAATTATTTAATGTAAAAAATATATGTATTACATATACATTATATATAATATATTTATTATATTTTTGTGCTTAATAAAAAAACACACAAAAAATATCTACATCAAAATTATATTGAGTTTTGACTTGTGTTCATCTTTTTTGTTGTAGTTGCTGTAATTTTTATTTTATTTTTGTTTGCTTGATTTTTTGATGTTTTTTAAAAACTTAAAAATGGCGTAAGGCTAACTTCGGCAAGCCGACGTTGTAATACTCTTGAGGCAATTATAAGCAATTTTAAGGAGCCATGTTAATTCAATAACAAATATTATGCATATTTTTATTTAAGGATTTATATTTTATTTTATTATTTTTATGGAAGTTGTATTAGTTGCGGAAAACTTGAATGAATAAGAAAATTTTGTTTAGAGCATTAAAAAAAAGTTGTTTGACATAACAAATCTGAAGCAATTCTATATTCAATCCATTGTAATGAGTTGCAAGTTTTTAAGACGAAATAATTGTATATTTTGGAAGCTCAATACAAATTTGCTACGAGAATAAAATATTTTTGATTAGCTATTAAAATTTTTTGAGTCATTTAATTTTTAAGCAATAAATTTAAATAAAAGTGAGTTCACTTTTTCAAAATCGAGTTATTAAAAAAATAAATTTAATTGTTTTTATTGCAAAAGAATTCATCTTTTTATGCAAAAGACTACTTTTTGGTATATAAGAGACTATTCTTCTGTTTTTGATGGAAATACTTTTTTTTTATTTAGAAAAGACTTCATTTTTTATAGGAAAACTATTTTTTATTATTTAAGGAAAAATACTTTTTCTTTGTTATAGAAAAAGACTAATCCTTTTTATAGAAAAAGATCCTATTTTTTTATAGAAAAAGATTAATCAAACTAATGAAAAAAGATCATTCTTTTTATGAAGAAAAGACAATTTTTATACAGAAAAAGCCGCTCGGTTTTAAAAGAAAATGACTGTTCTTTTATAGAAAAAGACTTTCATCTTTTTTTATAAAAAACCACTTTCTTTTTTTACAGGACAAAAGAAAAAGACTTCTTTTTATAGAAAAAGGCTTCATTTTTATAAGTTGTTTGATTTAAAGGCTTAAGAAAGCCCGAAAAGCAAATCTAAATGATTTTTTCATTTATTTATCGCACAAAACAATCATTGAACACTTTGAGTTGTACTGAATTTATCGATTTTAAATTTTTATCTCAAATGGTGGGAGCTATTTTTTGTTTATCAAAAAAGAAATTTGGCAGTACATTATTTCCCAAAAAAAAAGGTAAATCTTAGAATATAATTTATTAAATCAACTGCAGATTATATGTTAACTTCCATGTAATAAAACTTATTCGTTGCAACTATTTCAAATCATCTCGAATGATAAAATAAACCATTTTTAATCATCTCGAACAATGAGAGCTCTTCTTTTTATTAACTTTTTTGTAATATAACTTATTCGTTGGAACAATTTTAAATCATCTTGAACTATGAGAAACCTCTTCTATTTGTTAATTTCCTTGAAGTAAAACTTATTCTATTGATCAATTTTAAATCATCTCAATGTGGCAATCTCTATTCATTAAAATCTTCGTTATAAAACTTTAGGAATTGAACAATTTTTAGTTATCTCGAACGATAAGAGCTCCCATATTTGTTAACTTCTTTCTTATAAAACTTATTCGTTGGAAACTTCTTTCACTCATTCATTTAAGACTCCAAATATCGAGTTTCCACTCAAACTTTTCGATTTGTCGTTTTAAGCATCGCAATTCAAATATCGAAAGTTCAAAACTTTTAATTGACTTTTCATTTTTTTCAACTCCTACCCCTCATTTCATTAAATTTAATAATTTAATGTACTACTTCGTTGTCTTGTATTTTGTACACGAAAATAAGCTCAATTGTTTTTAATGGAATGAAACCGTACATGTTTATCGTTATCGTTTTGTCAATTCTTATCGATTTAATTAAATTCAAAAATAAAAGTTAAAAACAGCTCTTTTGTGCAATCGCGAGTGCTAATCGTTTTAAGTTTTAAATGGAAATAAAAGTGGATTGCTTTTAAGGATCTGAAGCTGGAATCGGGAATTCTATTACCTATCGTATCGATAAGAATTTCTTACTGAAACTTCGAACTTTTTTTGTATTGGTTTTCATTATTAAAAATGTTCAACGAAATTGTCAATCATTTTTTTGAAGTAAAGTTTTATATAAATAATCATTTTTAGGAGCTGAAGCTGGAATCTGGAATCCCTTCATCGTATTGCTTAGAATTTCTTTTTGAAGCTCCAAACTTCTTTTAAACGAAATTAATGTATGATATTTTAAAGCAAAAATGTTGTCTAAATTTAATCATGCTACTCAATTTGATTTTCCAACTTAACTATTGATCATATTTTTTGATTTTTTTTTTTTAAGCAAGACAACTTTATTATTTTATGATTCCACAAGCGAACTAACATACCCGTAGATTACGCGATAGCCTAAAAACTGCAATCGATAACAAAAAAGAATGGCTATCGAAGGTAGATGACTTAATTTTTCAAATACTGCTTAAAATTGAAGCACTAGCAGAAAAACGGACGGACTTGCAGCTATTTCTAATATTCTTCTACGAATCTCGCACTAAAAACTATAAGAGTTGTAAAAATCTACAGATTGGACCGCATGAAGGCTCCACGTATTATTTCGACTGCCTGAAGAGTATAAAAAAAAACTTTAATACAAAAATTAACAAAATTCGTTGCTTATGTTCCATTGACATAGAACTCTACGTCTTAGGTCTTTGCGTCTACATAAGATATTCAAAATTGATTCATGACTGAAGCTCTAACTTAAAAACTTACGTTCAATTGATGCCAACTTATTCATATATAAAAATACTTAAAGATAATATAAAACGTAAAAAATGTAAATAAATTTAGCTGCTTTGCATTGTTTAAAAAAGAAATGTACCTTTTAAAACTTAGAATAAATTCGATTTTAACATAAAAAGCCTCGCCTTATGTGTTTCGATACTTTACAAAACTTGTCTATGAGAAATCTTTGCTGCTTCTGTTGCAGCAGTTATTTTTTTTTTTTGGTAACACTTTTAGCTTAACTTCTTTAAATTCTGCCTATCTACAGTGCTATTTGTTTATCGTTTTTAGTTTTATTTTCTTTATCATCTTTGTATATTTACTTTCCAGTATAACTTTCGGTTTTTCCGCAAATCGGTGCAATGTAAAAATTCATGTAAAACGCGCTGAGTATTCAAATTTTTTCCACTAATTAAATTTTTTGTTGGTTTTTGCTGCGGCTATGTACTGCTTGTATATGGTACTTGGTGCTGGTGATTAGAAACGGCTGCGTCTCCAACTCTATATATGGTATGTATATGTATATAATATATATATATTTGTATGTATCATATGTATATAAGGTGCATTTTGTCTAATGGTCGCTGCGCTTCAGGCTGTGCTTAATAGT
Organism: Chymomyza procnemis; assembly: GCA_035046065.1. Taxonomy (NCBI): domain Eukaryota; kingdom Metazoa; phylum Arthropoda; class Insecta; order Diptera; family Drosophilidae; genus Chymomyza; species Chymomyza procnemis. The sequence continues at coordinate 40,554,823 of JAWNOJ010000026.1, forward strand.
CACCTGTAAGCATAGAAAGTTAGACGTGCATTCGGAACTTTAGACGTAATACTAATACGCACTGGGACACTCGGGTGGGTTCATATTGCCAAAGACGTTGAGCTCATAGAGCGACGCTAGCGTTATGAAGAACAAATACCAAAGCATCAGTATGATACCCAAACGCTTGTCCAGTTTCCAGCCATTCAAATGTGTCGAGAGTATCAGAAAGACGACGGTGGAGAACAGCGATAGCGTGGAATAAGCCAGACCTGCAATCAAATCCAATACCTACATTAGTCGGAGTGCTCCCCAACAGTAACTAGAACTAGCTTTGGTAACAAACAAGACATCAAGCATACCAACAAAGATTTACAAAATTTACAGGCTTTACGGGATTAACGTAGACACTTGGCAGGCAGCTAGGACGTTGGTCAAACAAGCACTACGAGTTACAAGAGTATTAGGAATACTGGTACATACCCTTTGATATAACATTGACGTGCGAGCCGGGTGCTATAATGGCTGTTTGTATGAACCATGGAAGACCTAAGCACACTAGTATATCAAAGACATTTGAGCCAATCGCATTGGATACGGCCATGTCGCCGAAGCCCTCTTTGATAACGGCTATTGAGCTTAGGGCATCCGGCACAGAAACGCCAGCAGCAACGAACGTCAGGCCCATTACCGTATCGGGTATGGCCAGCGTAGAGCCTATGACTGTTATCATCCAGACCATAAAGTACGAATAGAATGAGATCCATATCATTGACATGAAAAATGTAAACGGATACCAGTTGCGATACTGTTCGGTGCGGCAATCGGGCATGGTCTTTTTGCACAGAAAATGTATGGGAAAGACCACATACCAGGCAATCAGTGTTGGTAAACCACCATCCGTGGGTCGTACAAGTGGATCGGGTCGTGCCTCACGTTGTTTCTCTGTTGATTTGTAGTATTCGACGCTTCCTGGTGCGGCTGGCTGTGGCTTGCCTACGGCAGTTTTATTGCCTGCCGCAAGTGACTCACCCGTTACCACAGATTCCGGTTGATCCGGATTATAGCCCATATTCTCTTGACCCTGGCCTGCACTCATGCCCCAATCATCGACCGGCGGTTGGTTGAATCTATCACTGACAGCTACTGGTTTAGCGCTTTCCTCACCCCAGGCAGCGTTGGGATCCCAACTTGCATTGGGATCTACATAGCTTTGATAATCAGTACCGGCTTGTTGTTGTTGTTGTTGTGCACTAGCTGCTGCTCCATCGGTGGAACCATCCTTGGACAAACTGGTCTGTTGTTGTGTGCCCTGTGTATAAGAGCTTTCGGGCACATTTTTATATGTTACCAAGGCAGATTGCTCCTCCTTGCTGGGTAGCTTAAAGGGTAGATTAAGACTTAGCGCCCAACGTTCCAGTTCCGCATTGTAATGTAGCGCTATGCAATAGCCCACATAGCACAGCAGCATGACCACCGATTCAGCCTGTGAGGGAGAGTATAGTTTTTTAGTAAAGTAACAAGTAATATAACTCCATTGCTGTGTGGGATTATGTATTGTCTAAGTCAATATCGCGTCACTCTTTCTAGGAGGTACAAATCGTTGGTGCCGCTACGAGACTTTTGTGTCTGAATACACCTTGCAACTTGGCATTAATCGCAATGACTGTGCAGGGAGCTCAATCTCATAAGAGCATTTGTTAGGTAAAACTTTAAATCGGATAAATCGTATCCGACGTTTCCAATCTAAGCATTCTGCAAGAGCACCTGAATGTAGTTTCTTCTTCAACCTTCTTCTTTAGATTACCAGTATGAATCGAATACTATGAGTACTATCGCCTTAACGAAGAAATTCTTTAATAAATACTTTTAAACTTTCAAAATAAATCCTACCCAACATTTGTGGTAATTACTAAAAGAAATTTAATTTAAAACAAGGAAACTGGGTAAGATCTTCTTCCCCATCGAAGCAGGAATACTCCAAGAGGGACTTCATTGTCATAAATTATCTGCTTGAAACTTTAACCACTGTAGAACTGACAATCCATTATTCATGTTGATCCATCAAAAGAGTCAGCCTCCTTGTCATCTCAATTGAAACTTCCTTTAATTCGATTAATGCGACTTATAAGAGGCGTGTTATTTATGGAATAAAAGTAATATCCATCCACCTATCCCTACCGTAGCTTAAGCTACCACGAAAGGGTTTAGTCACAAAAAGCCTTTAAGAGATTCTAATCACACATCCGATTCCACTAAGCCACATTGACTTATTAAAGGTGATAATGGTGATAACCCTATAAATAATATGCCCATTTTTATTACTTAAATTGAACCCAAATAGGAACTTTGTGCGGTGCGAATGTTATAAGAAAGGTGACCTCCTTCAAATTTTACTATTGCAACGTATTAGAGAATGGTTTCTCGGGCTACTATAGTTTTTTTTCAGATTCTGAAGAAAACCTTAAACTGCCTAAATTAACGATTATATTTTTAGCTTAATAAAAGAGATTCCTATTCGCAAGACAAGTTGCTCCTTCCTCATATACACGACTTAAACCGGGCCGTCTCTTTTTTGTAATAAATAGTTGTTACTTTCAACGAGTTTAAGTTATTTAAAAAAAAAATAATTGATTTGGACACTAAGTTAGAATTCTATCTCCTCCATAACCAACTTTAAATCGCATACTTACACAAGAAATAACATCATTGAATATAACAATCAACATGACCAATATGGACAAGCAGTAGAAGAAGCAATCCCGCACCAATGGCCACCAATTGAGCTGACAAACCGTGCCCGAGCACAAAGCACACACAGAGATGACAAACATAATATTAAACACAGCCGATCCAATAACTCCGCTTATGCCAATATCATCCTTGGCAAAGAATACGCCAATGACCACTGTGGCCAGCTCAGGTGCCGAACTGCCTGCAGCCATGAAAGTGGCACCCGCCACATCCGGTGATAGCTTGAGCTCTGAAAATTAAGAAAAATTTAGCATAATTGCACAAAATTGGTTTGCATTACTGTAACTCACCTTCACAAAGACGATCCAAACTGGCCACAAAGTACTCATCACATACTATAGACAGACCAAAGAAGGTAAAGATTGCTACGAGTATATGTATGATTAGTCCACCATGCTGGCGTGCCCATTTATGCATTAGAGGCTCTGGAAACTGCTCTATAGCAGGTGGTACACAGTTTTCACGCTTAGGACGCCAAGTGGGTACACCGCTATGAATTGTGGCTTTTGTGGTCTCCAGAATGGGTTCAGATGACTGAAATAGATAGTAGCTCTTAGGAATGTGACCAAATACTTAAAGGAAAGCGAAATCAACGAAAAATATTTCTATGCTTTCATGGTAATATCTTTTTAAGAAAGTTTTTCGTGTGCTGATATTTAAAAGAAATGCCCAAATTAAAAGAATAAATTGTGTCCGATTTGAAGTCTGTTAAAAGCTCTTCTTCAAAATACTGCGTACTGTTTGGTTGCGAAAATTAAAATTTTAAACCGTCTCTAAAGATCTGTAGCGCTACTAATTCAACATTCTCTTCTACTTTTCGGATTTGGGACTTTTAAAATATTTTTTCAAACATCGGTATCTCACATTGTATCAGACATCATCTCTGTGAGTAACTTTTCTTCTTCTTTCGGTTTTAACACCAAAAATCAGAGAGAAGTTTCCCTGTTTCCAGGTTTCCAGTAAACATTGTTAAGCAATATCCCCATATTCGAAAATAAAACCCATAAAAGCTGCATTATTTCTTGATGACAAAAGATGTCACCTTATCCAAATGCAATCTCAGAATCAAAATTGAAATATATCATTAAATTCTCTGGCTGTACTTAACTTTATATTCCATGATTTATCTTACTGATAGTCGTATAGCAGTTCGAATCAATATATTATTAAATTACTATTAAATATTTGAAATTTTGAAAATCCCATATCTCATATTCAAACTAAAATATCAATTTTTTAACTTACCTCAGTTGTTGTTTCCGGCGTTGAACTTGGCATGTCTAGCGTCTCCTCCAAGTTGCCCGCTTCCATTGGTAGCTCCTCTGGCTTGCTGTCACCCTTGGCCGAGTAAACACTTACACAGTAGTAGATCAAAAACAAGAATCCCATGTTCCACATGCGCGCACGTCTCGAGCGTCTGCGTACAATCTGTGCAAAGTACATAAAGCGTATTAGAAGGTGTTACCTTGTTGTTTTCTTGTCTGCACAAAGATACTACATCGCCCCCCAGATTCCCTTGCCGATGCAAAAATTAAAGAGGCTCTAATGCGGCTTTGGCAGCAGCCACGTGTAAAGCACACAAAACATTGGCAAAGACAAAGGAATCAACCAGCCTAAAGGCTTGGAGAGATGCGAAGAAAGTGTAGCTTATGTGCTTGACACGGCATGGCTGCAGGCACCTCTACCGTTGATAATATTGCACATAGGTCCCTCCCTGTGTGCGAGTGTACAACTGAGTGCCTCTTAGTTGCGGCAGAAATATTACTGTATCCTTTGGATGAATACATTAACTTCTTAAAGAAGCAACTTGTAGGGAACAAAGAATTATTTATAAGATAAATAATATTGATAACTTTTAAGAAGTTTTGGTAATTATAATAGTTGTAAGCTTCGGTAACGTAGTGATAGCGCACTCCCCTCTACATCGGAAGGTCGGTAGCTCTGGTGCATTAGTCTAGGAGTAGCATGGCTAGTAAGTAGATGTATTTACCTAGAAAAATCTCTATTAATTAAAAGACAACGCTGTTTGGATTCGGTTTCAAACTGTAGATGCCTGTTCTCTTCGAGCAGCTATTAATAACGATATTCCCATGCTCCCATGCCGTTGGAGCGGTGACCATAGTCAAGGGGAATAAATTTATTTTTATCTTTATATATATGAAAAAGATTGCTGAGGAACCGTTTTCAATCATTTTTAAAATCTTTAACAAACCACGAAAAACACTACGTGAAAAAATTCTTTTAGCTTAAAATTTTTTTTCGAAATCGACTCTATTTTTGAAATTACCTAAATATTGCCAAATGAATTTAAAGCAATTGAAGGCGTAACTCAAACAAGCAAACATTGCTTAGTATAAATAAGCAGCTCAGTCAGCAAGAGCGCGAATGAGCATGAGAGCGACAATCAAGCAAATGCGTGTGAGAAACTGACAAATGACAGATGTGCGAATGATAACTGTGCTATGTCAATTAATAATCTATTATAGATTATATTATTATATTTGTATAGACAAAAGTTGTAGAATGAAAGACTGCGGTGGATAAGCAATGCTTAATTATGTCTAAACAAATCAGAATTGTTAATATGTATTTTAAAAAGTTAATAATTGGCGCTAACTTTTATGCCACGCTTATACTAAGTGTACAAAGTTGAACCATCTCACAACACAAAACATTTATATGAAAATATTGATGTCTACGTTAAGCACTAAATATTAGATACCCAAACATAAGAAAACTACCTTTTTTTGGGAAGTTTTCCTGAACAATACCTATTTGCTAACTTTTAAAGAATAATTGTAGACCCTGAATTATATGATGATATAGAATAGAAATTATAAATTTTATTATGTTAAAAATCGAAGTAGGCGAAAATAATTTCTAGCTGCGATTTTAATTGAACCATATTTAATTATTCCTCAAGTAACTCCTGTGAGGATCATTAAATCCAAATTCCATCGTATAGATGAATGCGATATGCTTAAACTTTTTGATCAATACTAAATAAGATAATTTCAAAATGCTAGGTTGGATTGCGATGTATTTAAAAATAGGCGAAAAATTAAGTATTTAACAAAAAAATTTTCCCTAATGGCAGTTAGTTAATATATTACAAATAAATGTGTACAAATGGATCCAAGACTATTATTTATTTATTTATTAATATATTTAAGGGTACAACTAAGTCCAGTTGACCTTAAGATTAAACAAGTTAAGCATTCTAAAATTATGAAGTAATAAATGATAACGAGGTAAAATATAATAAAACTAATCCGTATTCCCAGCCTGATGGGTGAATTTTTTATAGATATGCACCGTCTCTCATCTGGGGAACTTGGATTTACAATGTAAAAGATGAAATTAAAATTAAATAAAATTTAAACATTTTTTCAAATAGAAGCCAAAGAACCACGTTGACCAAGTTGGGTTTTTATAGTTCACAATTGGTGAAAGAAGCTCGATTTGGGGAATCCAGATAAGATAGGATAGATAAAGAAATGAATTGGATAGACCGTTCAAAGAAGACGAAATCATAGAGATTATTATAATTTACGCATAGCACACGAAAAGGATCGTGTAACGCATAATTAGTTCTACAAAAAGTTGAAGCTAGAGGTCGAAAATTACGAGTTACTCTGGAAGGAATGATGAAAGAAATTTTATTAAGGAGTGTGTTAGAGTCAATGAGACCGAGTAAAAGCCTATGCAAAAATAGCACGCAGTGGCATGTTCTACAATCACTTAGAGAAGGTAATTTTATAAGGAAAATTATATTCTAATATAGTCCTCCGATAATTTAATTATTTATATATGTGAATATATTATATATATATATTATATTATATTATTGTAATAAATATAGTTTTCATTAATTAAATTAATCATTATACCACTGGAAAATAGAGTGACTTGTGCAATGTAAAAATTTTTCTATGAAGTATATATCGGCAAAAATTGCTTTACTTTGCCGCACTTTTTTAAAAAAAAAAAAAAAAAATAAGAATTGGTTTTTTAACACGCTTTTACTGCTAAACATAGTGAATAGCAAAAAATCTTTGCCTAAAAATAATTATCAGCAAAATTAACTTAGGGTATACAAAATTCGCTTTCTCACACTTCACAATTTACCAAGTTGAATGCCTTTGAGCTTACTGCCTGCTACCTTCTGACTTTGACTTCACAGCCCACTTTATATATTGTTAGTTATTTGTTTGGAAATTGGATACAATCCACATTACAAACATCATCATCGTTATACTACCACCACCTCAAACAACAACAAAAACAACAACAAGCCGAAGAGCTCTTGGTTTAAAAGTAAAAGCAAAACAATAAGCGCAACAAATGCACTCAGTCATAGAGTCGAGTTTATTGGCCAACTGATTGGCTAAAGGTCTTCTGGTCTGTGGCCTGACAACTTGGTTGCTTTTTGTTTACACATTAGCCACTTCTGGTCAACAAGACTTTGGGGGGGGGGGACTTGAAATTGGATATTACTAACGTTTGCTACTTAAGCAACCATATGCATGCTGTATTAGATTTTGCCCTTAAGGCACTCGAAACCAAATCAGCAAGAGCAAAAAAACTGTCATATTTCCAGCATACTCATAGATTACAACTCACAGATAAGAGTTTATTTTCGCAGCATTAAGAAATGTAGATTTATGACAAAACTCATTTGCATTGGCAAGCTGTGCCAAATTGAAAACTGATAAGCTCAAAGTAAACAAGAGCAAGAAGCATGGTAAACAAAGCCAAGACAAGAACAAAAAGAAATCAAGTGCCACCAGTTTGTACCGCAAAAAACTGCTGCATACTTTTAAAGACAAAAGACATAACCATACAAACTTAAACCATATGACGTCATAGTGTAAGCCAGTCTTCGCTTAAATCTACATTTTTGTTTTTCCTTTTTTTTTGCACACAAAATCCGCAAATCGCGACGCAAACTACACAACAATAAATGTCTTTGAATAAATTTACCCCCAAACATTACAGCAATTTATTTGTTATTGGCATTTGTTGCTGTTGTTGTTGTTGACTGCTGCTGCTGCTGGTGTGATAACAGCACAAATTTCGCGCAGCTCAATGAACAGAAGGCGCTCGGGCCAAGAGAGTGAGAAAGTTGAGCGAAAGTTTTCACCACAAAAGAGACGAAGACGTAATCAACCGACGGCAGCAGCAGCGGGGTGAAAATAAAAACAAAAATCAAAAAAGAAGCCAAAAGAAAAAAAGGAGCAGCGACATTTGCTCGCTGGCGGCGTCTGACTGACTGCAAAGCCCACCACACTCACACACACGCGCGCACACACGCACTCACGCACCAACTGGCTGTTGGGTTCCCACCAAAGCCTCTCACTCCCTCCCACACAGTTAAACGCTGCGGTGCGAAAAACCAGCAGACGCTATGCGCAAAGCCGAACCATTAGCAACCAAACTAGTGACGTCACAGGTTCCAGGATATTAATAACGAAGTACAATAATCGTCTACATTATTTCAGTAGAATATTTGTGGATCGCTGTTTGTAGCATAAATTCAGAGTCAATTTTTAGCCGAATTCGTGAGTTTTGTGGGAAGTGTAGTTTTCTGCAGCTGTGGCGCCTTGACTGCTCTTGAAAACGAACCAAGAGTCTGCTCTCAGCGAAAAAACATATCGCAGTGGTTGAAAGGGATCAAGAATTGTAATTTTGGCTTTGAACACCGGCATAGTGGTGTAAGGGCAAAGGTTTTCGAAGACGCAGAATTGGAAAACGCATTTAAAACACAAGTGGAATTGACTGACACAGTAACTTAGCCACAGTAAACGCCTCAAAGTCATGAAGAAACAAATGCACTGGGTTACGAATGACCTGAAACCGAGACATGTCAATGTCGGCTTTTTTTTGCTTGGGAACAGCCTTTTCCAAATCGTAAGAGATTTCTTCATTGCAGCGTTACTAACCACAAAAAAATGGCACCATTACGGTAATCAGAAGCGCAGTAAGTCTCTCCTAAGACTCCACGTTCGCAGCGAAACCTAATATTAAGTCTATTTAGCACATTTTAGCAAAAAATGTCATTAAACATTAGTGCATTTTGCTTTGCACTGGCACAGATAACGAAAATTTGCTATTTGCCTAAGTTAATCCCCCCGTTCGGATTCTGTAGTTCTTTCAAGCAGCTATTAATAGATAAAGATGCTCCGCTTTTAGAGCGAAATTTTTCTACAGATTGTTTAATTTTTTTTACTTCTTTCCCGCTTTTTCATTTAAAAAATATAATAAAATATTTTAGTTTTGAATTTAAGCGCCTCATTTTTATAATCACGATATAGTTAAGAGCACCTAATGAGTTCTGCAATGCTACCTCCCATGATTTGATCAAGTTAAGGTCAAATGGAAGCTTTATTTTTCGATTGAGAAACGCATAAAAACCTCATTGTGCTATTAGTATTTAAAAAATAATACCAAAGCACTTCTGTCATATATATTTGAAATCGTAATAAAAAAGTGAACTTATCTTTCTAGAATATTTTGTCATCGCTTAATACTAATGGAGAACACTCATATAACGCCGAATCATTGGACGTATTGAAAAAAAAAAATAACTAAGCACAATTTTCTTTTCCAGAATATTAAGAAAAAACCATTTTCCCCTTTTTGTAAGTATCTGTAACTTTAATATGTTGAAATATAAAAAAAAATTATGAATTCCTAAAAAGACGGAAAGAAGATTGGAGGCACTAATTTACAACTTACGTTTTAATGCAAATTATTGCAATTTACTGCGAATAAGTTGACAAAATTAAATATTGTATTTATATTAAAAAGCAGATATTCTATGGTATGAGTCAAAATACATAAAAACCCATCAATTACTCGATAAAGCCCGTTGAAATGCAGAGCATATATACAACTTGCAAACAAGTGACGTAGCTGCGCAGAAAGTTACAAAAGGCGTCACCTTATTACACTGCATCATGGGCTTGAACCATAAGCACGCACCATTGTGGGCCACTCGGTCATAGACGTGCATGCCGCACAGTATCGATTTACAGCGCCACTGCCAGACCCCTTAACGCTGCCCCACAACTTGACGCTTTTACTCGCTTACGTTTATTTATGTGGCAGGCTGTTGGATAAGGTTGCAAATTGGGTGGAAGGCAGGCGGCAGGATGGCCAACTGCTGTTGTTGTTGTTGCGGCCGATGTTGCCGCTGTTGGCGTCAATGACGCGCACTCGGAGGCTGCAACAACGGGCGCCAGCAACATCTTATAAAAATAAATGGCTGCCACACTAACTAAATAGACGAGCGACCGCCAAGTATATGAAAGGAAGCTACCAGCCAGTTAGCCAAGCTGCGCTAGAATATGGCATGTTGTTTTTGGGCCAACCGGGCTTACATCATATTTTCGTTTTTCTTAGCTTGGCTGCGACAAATGGCAACATGGGAAACAAAAGATATGGGCGCAGTGAAAAGCAAAAGTGACTTTGACGTTGACGTTGACGTTGACGTTGACAATTGACTGCGTCTTTTATATTTGCTAGAATGCTGAAAAATTGCAAACAATTGGACGTCAAGCCAGAGAGACTGAGCCCCAAAATACAATTGACTTTGCGCTATAAACAATTTTGCATAATGCACGCGACACTTAAAGAGTGTTCAACTGTGTGGGTGTGCGGAAATACACACACACACACACACACGGACAGACACCTACATAATACACACATGCTCAAAGAAATTTCATAATCACACTTAACACACACACACTTATGTGAAACCTTTGATATTTACCATTTTGCAGCTTTCAGTTGTATGTATTTGCAAGTTGTTTTATAGCTTATTTAATTATTAATTATTTATTTAATTAACTTTTAACACAGCACTTTTTACTTTTTATGACAAGATTACTAACTCTTTTATAAGTTGATTTAAATTTTTGCCTTAGTCAGTTACTTGCACTGGGTGTGCGGGAAAACAGATACAGAAGAAAACCGTTGCATTGGAAAATATGCGAAAAAAAAATTAGCTAATAGTATTTTTTTTTTCACGCTGGCCTTCTAGCCTTTGTTGCCCTCTCTCTGTGTCACTGTGTGTTGGCCTAGCTGGCTCTCACGCGCACGCTCTACTTAAAAACTTCACTACTTGTGTTTCATTGCGTTGCTAATATTTTTTGCTTTTTATATTTAAAACTCTTTTTATTTTGTTTAAGAATTGGAAACTTTATAAACTTTTAACTGTGCGTTGCTTAGCGCGCGCACACACACCACACACAGTGTCGTCGTTACACTGGCCAAACAACAACTCAAAGCGTCAACCAACACAACCTACATCCGACGCACCGTAGGAGTTATTTTTGCGTATGTGTGTGTGTGTGTACTTGTGTACGTGAGCGTGTGTTTACGTATACGCGTGTGTGTTTGTGTGTGTATGTGTGTTGGTCATGTATGCTCGAATCAGTGGCGCTAACTGAGCTTTGTTTGTTGGTTAGACGAAAGCAAACTGACTGACAGCGACGTCGCCAAGTTTGCTGAAGAAGTTCGTTCGTGGCTGCAAAAAGTCAAAGCGAAGGCAATATTCACCACAGCCGAGAGACAGCAGGAAATGTGTAAGTGTGACGTTTAGGAAGTGCTTCGGTGTGTGTGTGTGTGCGTGGGTGGTGGGCTGTCAGCGAAAGTGCTGCCAACTGTGCGTATGAGTGTTATGGCTGATTAGCTTGCAACGGAAGCTTGCAGTGGCGCCATCTAACGGCAGCTTTTCTCGCTTTTTAAAGTAAGCGGCGATTTAAATTAGATTTTACTTGAATTAAAGTGAATTTGGCGAGGGAATAGCTGAAGCTGTTGAAAAATTAAATTGAATATTAATAAGACAATATAACATCTAATAACAATTAAATTGAAAAACTCTAGGTTGACATAAGGCATCATTTACAATTCAAAGATTCAGTAGGTATGATAACTTTAGATATATTATACAAACACGGTTTGTCACTATTTGGCATTAAGGATTAGTGCATAAGTTACAAAATATTGAAACGCTCGCGTATATTTTAACTTATTTTTAACAAGAAATTATTTTTGCGTAGATATGTCTGGTTTCAAGTCAAGTCATAAACTTGTAACCACAGACACAGAGCCGGATTCAGTTTTAGAATCTATTCTTTATATCTTTACTTATAATATTCCAATTTACAGTCTATTATTATTGACATTTTCTTATGATAACACAACGTTTTTTTGAGAACTTAGCCTATCTACTACATATCTTAATAAATAAAAATCTTAATTCATTTATCGACTTCTTTGTTTCGTTCATAAGATTACGTCTTCACGCAGTTCTAGGGCGTTCCTGCGTCTAATATCAATGGGGTTCCAGGTAAGCGCAAGATTTTCCTGGTCTTTGCGAAACATGTGTGCTAGCCATCTGTATTTTTGTCTATTGAAGTCACTTAGTAAACCTTTTTGTCGAGTTAACTCCCATAATATCACATTAGAGATTCGACTAGGCCAGAATATACCAATTCATAATCTATTTTAAGCTTTAATTTTGCAGATGACACTGCTTTATACTGATAAGATAACCAATATCTCGTCGATTTAGTACTCGACTAAAATAAAAGACTGCAATTTCAAAAAAACTAAAAAACAATAACACATTATTTTATTTACATAAATACAAAAGATAATTTTTTAATACCCGAAAAATTATGACAAGCGTGGCATTAAGTACGTTGCAAACTTCGAACTTCTATAAATTCTCTGCAATGATTTTTGATTATGGTTTTTCCATTGTATATGGGCATGGTATGCACTTTCGAGCTTTCCGCAATTCCGAAAAAACACTTAATTTTTCCGCGTATTAAGTTGATGCTAATTTTATTTAATTTCCCAGAACTAATACGCACTGAGACACTCAGGTGGGTGCATATAGCCAAAAACGTTGTGCTCATACAGCACCGCTAGCGTTATGACGCACAAATACCAAAGCATCAGTTTGATACCCAAACGTTTGTCCAGTTTCCAGCCATTTAAATGTGTCGAGAGTATCAGAAAGACGACGGTGGAGAATAGCGATAGCGTGGAATAAGCCAGACCTGCAATCAAATCCAATACATTAGTCGGAGTGCTCCCAAACAGTGACTAGAACTAGGCTTGGTAACAAACAAGACATCAACCAACAAAGATTTACAAAATTTACAGGCTTTACGGGATTAACGTACACTTGGCAGGCAGCTAGGACGTTGGTCAAACAAGCACTACGAGTTACAAGAGTATTAGGAATACTGGTACATACCCTTTGATATAACATTGACGTGCGAGCCGGGTGCTATAATGGCTGTTTGTATGAACCATGGCAGACCTAAGCACACTAGTATATCAAAGACATTTGAGCCAATCGCATTGGATACGGCCATGTCGCCGTAGCCCTCTTTGATAACGGCTATTGAGCTTAGGGCATCCGCTACAGAGAGACCAGCAGCAAAAAAAGTCAAGTTCATTATGAAATCAGTTATCCCCAGTGTAGAGCCGATAATTGTAATCATCCAAACCATAATATACGAAAAAAAGGCGATCCATAGTAATGACATGATAAATGTTAACGGATACCAGTTGCGATACTGTTCGTCGCGACAATCGGGAATGGTCTTCTTGCAGGCGAAACGTATGGGCAACAGCACATACCAGGCAAACCGTTTTGCCAAACCATCATCCGTGGGTGGCACAAGGGTATCAACCCGTGTTTTATGATATACAAAGCATTCAGGTACTGCCGTTTGTGATTTGCCAACGACAGCTTTCTTCTCCGCCGCAAGAGATTCGCCTGTTACCACAGATACAGGGTGATCCGGATGGTAACCCATATTCTCTTCACCCTTGCGCACGCTCATGGCCCAATCGTAGACTGGCCGTGTGTTGGACTGTGTGTCCTGTGTAGCGGTACTTTCGGGTACATTTTTAAATGTTGCCAAAGCTGATTGTCTCTCTCTGCTGGGTAGCTCAAAGGGCAGATTGAGACTCAGGGCCCAACGTTCCAGTGCCGCGTTGTAGTGCAGCGCTACACAATAGCCAATATAGCATAGCAACATGAACAGCGATTCAACCTGTGAAAGAAGATTGTTTCGAAAAGTATTAACAAGGAAAGTCAATTTTCCCAGATCGCCTTCAGAATCTTTCCTATGTCTTAATTTAAGAAGTAGGTCATGCCGACCGCGTATTACAGTCGTACTACAAAACTTATCACTCCGTTTTTGCTTTAATATTATATGACATTCATCACGAGTTTTCCTCTGCATTTCGTCTTCGTAAGCAATACAGCGATTAAAAGCTAAAACTTACCCAAGAAATTATATCATTGTATAGAATAACTAGCATGACCAATACGGTTACACAGTAGAAGAAGCAATCTCGCACCAGTGGCCACCAATTGAGCTGGCAAACAGTGCCTGCGCATAAAGCACAAAGGGATATGACCATTGAAAAGTTAAACACAGCCGATCCAACTACTCCACTAGTACCAATATCATCCTTTGCAAAAAATACGCCCATAAACGTTGTGGCCAGCTCAGGCGCAGAGCTGCCTGCAGCCATTAAAGTGGCACCTGCCACATCCGGTGATAGTTTAAGCTCTGAAAATATTAAAGCAAATTTGGAGTTAGTTTTTTAACTTTTCTATTGATAACTATTTTACTCTCGCAAAGACGATCCAAGCTGGCTAGAAAGTATTCAGTACAAACGATAGAGAGGCCTAGGAAGGTATAAATGGCTACCAAAATGTGCAGGATTAGGCCACCATGATAGCGCACCCATCTGCTCATTAAGGGCCTTGGAAACTGTTCGATAACAGGTTCGCTGCAGTTAAAACGTCGTGGACGCCAAGTGGGTACCCAGCTAGATATGGCGGCATCTGTGGTCTCCATGGTGGGTTCATATAACTGAAATAAAATTACTATTAGATATTTAATCCGTCGTAAGAAAATTTATTTAATGAAAAGAATAAATAAATATTTGGAACTACAAACTTAAAATTCTGTCCCTAATTGTAAACTTTAGTGAACAGTTATCGCACCGTAATTTCAGAGATACATAACCGAGTTTCCGAAATTTACCAAGAGACTCAAATTGAGGATGAGGATCCGGGATGAGTCCCGGATTGTCAACTAACTATCGCTCTCAACTATAAATTCATAACCAGATTTTAATACTTAGTAGGTTCGTCATCTGATACTTAAATTGTATTCCATGGAAGTACTGAAGTACCAGCTTTCTAAATTTCTTGTTTATGGATCAGCCGAGTAGACACATTCTGTATTAGGTCTCTGCCTCTTTGGATATTCTCTTTGGTTTGATATTTCTATCATCGATTCCACATATATATTTTATCAAACTAATTATAAAAAAATATTTAAAGAAACCCCTGTTTTTAATTTTACCTCAGTTGTCAATTCCGTCGTTGAACTCGCTATGTCTAGCATTTCCTCCGTAGTCAACTCTTCTGGGTGGGGTGTTCCCTCAGTTGAACTCTGTATGTCTACAATTTCGTCCGTAGTCAACTCTTCTGGGTGAGGTGTTCCCTCAGTTGAACTCTGTATGTCTAGCATTTCTTCCGTAGTCAACTCTTCTGGGTGGGGTGTTCCCTCAGTTGAACTCTGTATGTCTAGAATTTCCTTCGTAGTCAACTCTTCTGGGTGAGGTGTTCCCTCAGTTGAACTCTGTATGTCTAGCATTTCTTCCGTAGTCAACTCTTCTGTGTGGGGTGTTCCCTCAGTTGAACTCTGTATGTGTAGCATTTTCTCCGTGGTCAACTCTTCTGGCTGTGGTGTTCCCACAGTTGAACTCGGTGTGTCTAGCATTTCATCCGTAGTCAACTCTTCTGTGTGGGGTGTTCCCTCAGTTGAACTCGGTATGTCTAGCATTTCCTCCGTAGCCAACTCTTCTGGCTGGGGTGTTCCCTCAGTTGAACTCGGTAGGTCCAGCGTTTCTTCCGTAGTCAACTCTTCTGGGTGGTATGATCTCTCAGTTGTCATTTCCGATGTTGAGCTTGGTATGTTGAACATTTCTTTCAAATTACTAACTTCCGTAGGCAACTCTTCTGGATGGGGTGATCCCTTTGCCGAATAAACAGTTACACAATAGTAGATCAAGAACAAAAATCCCATGTTCCACATACGCACACGTCGCGAGCGTCGATGTATAAGCTGTACAAAGTGCATAAGACGTATTAGAAGGTATTACGAGTTTGTTCGCTATCTAAAGTTACAGCCTCCGATACCTTAAATATTCAATATAAGTGGGACTTTGGCAGCTGCAGTAGATCATACATGAAATTTCACTGTGGGCTAAGTTACCCAAATATTTAGCATTTCCATTTTGAGTTTTTGGAGAAGTGAAGTTTTTTACGATGCATTTAAAACTATGGGAAATCTTCAAATCAGCACTTAGATTTTTCGAATTTTTATTCTAAGTAACATAATCATTTTTTTGAATGAAATTCTATCTAATGAATCGTCACGACGCGTCTTCGTGAAGAGAAGATATGGTTTTTGTAAAGATTTTTCACACTCCGCGTCACTGTGCGTCAATATTGCCTGAAATATCAACATTTTACCACAAAAGTAACATATTTTCTTAACACGGCAAACCAACTTAAAGATATTCCCACATTTGGTTTTGAGAAATATTGGCAATATTGTCGTCAACTCAGGAGCCAATAGGAGGGGTAAATCTTCTGCTGCTGTGTTCGCAGTTGCCCCTGAGGTTGCTACTAACCAGACGAGTGACACACCGTGTTCTGTAGCCCCACTGATTGATCTATCATTACCTACTCTTCGCTACTCTTCGCGGATCATGTCATCAGCAACCGAAAACACTTCCACAATAGAGAGTTGAAAGCGAATAAGCTAAACATGAGTTGGGACACATTGATTTTTTTTTTTTTGTAAGCCTCCACATTTTTTTTTTCCTTGTTATTCCGCTTGGGAACTCAGGGCCTCTACAAGAGCCATCCATCGAACCCTAATTTGCGCCGTCTGTTTAGCTCTGTCCCATGTTGTGTTCGCCTGGGTCAGTTCATGGAGGATGGATCTTCTCCAGGTCGCCTTGGGTCTACCGATCCGTCTACTTGCCTTGTGGATGGATGCCAGCAATCGCTATCTGCAGTTTCTCCATTTCTTCCTCGAACTGTGCTAATCTTGATGGTTCCTTTAGGATTCTAACGTTCCATTGTCCTATTCGTGTCCGTTATTGAAAATGCCTTTGGACGTCATCGAATTTGGGGAGCCGTTTATGTTTAATTCTCTTGTGTTGGATTCTGTAATCTGTTGAGTTTTTCGATCGAACTGGTGATTGGCCAGATGCGACTTATCCCAGTGGTGGGGCTGCCACCTGACGCCTTCTGGGAGTGGCGTCTGCGCTTGGCTGCGATACAGTCTTTTTAATTGTTGGCATCATTCTAGCTGGTGTTGTTGCTGTACGCCGAAAAGCTATGAATGGCGGCAAGGGGGGTTGCCGGAAACTGTTGAAAGGCATTGTGCAAAATGGAGAAAAGCTTTCTATTAAGTAGAGAAGCAATTTTTAAGAGGGACGTTGGGGTGGTCATGCCTCTTGCCATGAGTGGGATTCGAACCCGCGACCCCGCGTTTAGAAGGCAAGTGTATTACCCACTAAGCTACGAGGCCCCACAAGCCTCCACATGACTTCAACACAAATACGGATTTCTTCGGTGAGACTCCAACCAACAAACCTGAACGCTTCATGGTTTAGAGAAGAGTATGTAACGCTACGCCAGTCAGTAGGGCTACAGAACACGGTAACTTACTTAATACTATATTTTGGCTCAAATGTTTCACTCGTAGATCTTAACTCTGATGTAATTGCCTTCTCTGAAACCTGGCCTATAATTTTGAGATTATTATTATCATTTACTCTCTCTTCATTTGCCTACAGTACGGCCTTTAATTCTGAGATTTTTACTAGCTCTTTTGGCTGTGTTCTTTATATCCTTAGAATCTAATTTACTCTCTCTTAATTTTCCTACAGACATTGATTTTACTGCTGTACAAATTCATTTGAATAATTCCAAAATTTATTTAACTTGTTCCAACTTGCATGTATTTATGCAGCATATTGACTTAAGTAAAAACGAATCCCATTTATTGTCTGTCATCTGTTGAAAAATTGCATTAAAATCAAACAAACTACAAGTCACATATGTAAGGACCTCTCTCTCTCTCTTCTCAAATGTTATATCTTTATTTATTTTAAAATTATTTATATGCGCCCTCTGTGCGCCAAGTGTTGCCTGCGCAAACAACAAACAAGTTAAGAGCGTTCAAAGTGTTCTATTTGAAGTGCCGCAAGGACATCAATTGTCCAGGATTTTGCCACATTATCCTTTACATTGCGGCTGCTCGATCGTAGAAGCGGCTTTTTCTGATGTGCAACGTGACATTGCCACAAGGTAAAACTCTGATCTAAGCCGACAGCATTGCCAAAAAAAAAAAACAAAACAATACAAATTGTCCTTACAATGACGAATTTACCTGTTGACACCTTCAAAAAATGGACAATTCTGCTAATTAATAATGGAATCGTAGACATTTGAGCAGCTAAGAAATATGACGGCTGCACTCACTTCATTCAATTCTTACAGGTTTATATGGCTCAATTACAAGTATCTGCTACAAAGACTGGTAGCTCGGCTTTGGGTATTCTGAAACTGGGCGAAACCCCATTGTACTTAGGAAATTCGCAGGAATCGCAGCGGCTGACACTTTGAGCTGCAAAATAAAGCGGAATTATGACTTTGATTCACGAAATGAGTGGAGCAATGATACGACTTATTGTTTGTTTGTTTGATTGCAACCATGGGAAAGTCGACGAGCCTGTAAATCTTGTGACACATTTGAAGAGCGTAAAGTAGTTAAAGAAAGATAATGTATTTTAAAGAAGAAACAAAGAGATCCACTAAGAAAAAATAAATTTGTACCCTAAAAACCCGAATACCCTATGTAGAGTTTCAAAGAAAACTATTATCTATTTCCATAAGCTATCTCAATTAAAACTTTTCCCTAAGAAATTATTGAAGTAAAAAAAATCAAGCTACCAAGCCTGAACCCAAGGCTGATTCGGAAAACTGAACTAGAAGAAACCATCCGTAGCATAGGAAACTGAGGAACTCAACTCTTTACAAATGAGCTTCTAAACAGCAATGCTATTTAAGAAAAATTACCAAAAATATAATAATTCGAGTTCGTACACCAAAAGCAGCCGACATCGCAGTGCGGAAATTTATACGCAACAAATCATTGGCATCCACAACAGGCCACGAACTTGCAATCTTCTTTACAATTTCTTGACTTTTCTGAACTGAAATGATACAAAAAACAAATACTAATTGGGCAAAACTTCTCTTAGAAATCGTTACTATAAGTTTAGGAAACTCCTTAAAATTGAGGGAATAAAATAGACTAATGGCTTGTGAAGTTTTGTTCAAAAGTAAAACTTTGGTAATTCTAGAGTCTTAATGCATAATACCACAAGATTTTACCCTGCTAAACTATTCACATGAATCTCTACATTTACTGGCTAAGAAGTTCAAGAACTACTCAAAAGCAAATAATGCAATAGCATTTTGCTCTCAAAATTTTCATCGTTCCAAAGGCGGAGCATGGAGATATCTCTATGCATAGCTGTTCGCAGAGAACAGCAAGCTACAGTCTAAATCCGAGTCCGAACGAAGGTGTATTTAATTAAAAGATGAATAACGTCTACTTATTTGCTAGAACGAGGACAATATAATATAAAACTAATCCGTATTCCTAGCCGCATGGATGAAGTTTTTATTGGTATGCACTGACTCACATCTGGGGTTGGCTTGGATGCACAATGTAAAACATGGAAACAAGAAGTAACATAAAAGTTTAAACATTTCTTAAAAAAAAGGGTCCCGAAAAGACCACCCTTAACAAAGTTGGAGGTGCATTGCACGTGATTGGTTAAAGATGCTCGACTTGGCGAATCAAGATGAGTTAAGATAGCGAAAGAGATTAATTGAAAAGACCGCTCGTAAGATAAAAAATCGTGAAAGTTATTATAGTTTGCGCATAAGACGCAAAATGCATAATTGGATCTACAAAATGATAGATGGATGGAATGATAAAAGAACGTTAAGAAGTTCGTTAGAGTCAACGAAGCCGACTAAGAGTTTATGCAGAAATAACCCGCCGTGGCATGTTCTCCAGTCATTAGAGAAGATAATTTTACAAAGCGAAGTCTATAAGAATGAGACGACAGTCGAATGAATCCCAATTTAAACTCCGAAGAGCAAAACTTTAAACAGATTTAATGAGTTCCTTATAGCGTTAGACTTGAGGTTCCAAGCGTAGAAGCAATAATTCAGAATTGGGCGAACGAGTGAGCAATTTGGTTGTAGAAGGGTCCTAAAATTCTTTGGACCATTGCTTAATAAATGCAAGAACTCTAGCTGCTCTAGCTTTAGAATATTGTACATTTGATTAATAAAGTTAAGTTTGTGATCAGACAAAACACCAGGGACAGACAAACTACGATGGTTCTCTAAAAAGTAGATCGCAAAATAATAACATTCGATTCTGATATGTTAAAATACAATCGGTTTCTTATGCACTAGAGCTGCATGCTTTCAAAATCATAGTGAAGAAGTAAGATTTTACTAGAGATGTTGTAGGTCATACAAAATTGAAAATCTACTGCATACATAAGGACACGATAGTAGTTGATAACTTGAGGAAGATAAATTAGAAATAAACTTATGGTACCTTCTCTGTAATTTTCATTTCTTGAGATTCACAGCCTTTAAAAAATTAACTTCAAATTTTGATATACTAGTTAAGATGATATCCAGTTTGTTGGGAGGGATGATATCAAGAAACTACAGTACCATAGCAATTGAGAGGTAACTTCTTCTACTCAAGGAAGTTAGCTTTGTAATAGCTTAGTTCACGATATTAGTTTAAAAACTTTTTTGTGAATAGCAATGATATAGGATTCCTTTCATACAGTCAGAAAATAAAAGTATTCTAGTGAGGTGCTAAAAACGAAACATAAAGAAGTGCAGATGATGTGAGCACAGCTGAGACACAGGGCCAAGAGAAAAGGATGATTTTATGAACAACAAACACTACAAAACGAGAGTTGCAAAGATTTGGCGATTCGCAACAAAGTTTGTATGAGGTATATTATAGTCATAATTAGGGTCAATATTTTTTAGGTTAATACTAGATTAGAATGATATTCAATAAGAATGTCACAAGAATTTGTCCTACTCAGCTAGTAACATGAAACTCTTCTGCATTTTAAATGCCTAAAATGTTCAAGAACTACTAGAAAGCACAATATGCAATAAAATGTGTCCTTCAAAATTACAATTAATTATTAATGTTAAGACGTAAACCTAAATGTACCTTTTTAAAATGCGTCCACATTAAACAGAACTCCTTGTAGCAGCTCCCTAAGCACTTAATTAATACGTCCAGCGCTCACGCTCTGCATGCGGCTCAATGAATGGGAAGCACTCTAGGTGGCATCGAATGCTTCACGCACGCCACCTTACTAATGTGCCACCGACTTTTAAATTAGTTGATAAACTAAATACAAATATTGTAACTAATATCCATAAGCCAATCAATTTCATACGCTCAATTTAAGCGGCGACCCAGCGTCTGCGTTCGCACCAGCATACTAGCCACATTGGCGACCGCACTTAAGGCACTACCAAAGGTGCTCTCCCGAAATGGACAAAAAAAAAAAAAATGAAACACCACATAACAACGCAGTCCCCGCGTTGTCTGCTTGGTCCTACAAAAGGTCAGACAATAGCACAGATACAGCCTAGCCTGGTTCTTTGCCAGAGTTGTGCTGACGCTTGACGCAACTGCTCAAATTGGCTGGCTCATCATTATTTATATGCCACTTTCTATTGAAAAGCGAAAAAAAGACAAAACAAAACGCTGAGAGGGAAGGTGTCAAGCCAAAAAGGTGTCAGCCTAGCTCAAGGACTGTGTGTGTCGCTCCCTAAGATGTGCGCAATACCGGGGCGAAGATGTGGCATAGTTTTCGCTTTTGTTTCATTGTTTGGTCCAAAGGACTTGGCCGTGGTTTATAGCGGCTGGCAGTGCCTTGTTTGTGCAATCCTTTTGTATCGAGCGACTCAATAAAGAACTTATTGTGGACAAATTTCGACATTTTTCAAGCGCTGTTCTCGGTTTGTCTAACTGCGTTTTTGACTCCTCTCTTTCAGCAAAGGACATGCTTGACTTTTAACAGGAATCAATTTATTTTATGCGAAATAATCGTGTTGATGGCTGCGTGCTCGCCCCTTTTTTTCTCTCGTTCGCTCACTCGCTTGAGGTTTTGGGTTTGGGTATGGGTTTGGGTAGGGGTTTTTCACGCAACAACCCCGCATACAACGCTAGGTTGTGGCAGGGCTGTGACTGGGTTTTTCGGTTTACATTTTTTTGTGGAGCGCTGACGACGTGAAGAAGGGTGGAAGTAATTTTAATTTATGATGTCAATTTAGTTTTGTGGTTTCTGCCAGCCAGACAGACCGCGCCAAACACTAAAGAACTTTACATAACCAGCAAGGCGTAGGCTTGAGTTGGAAACTGTTGTAGCAAAAAATGCTGCAAAAGTGAGCAGCTCGATCCATCAAAATTGGCATGCACTCTGGTTTCTTTTTTTTTTGATGCAAAAAATGACATTTTTTGTGCAATTTTTGCACGAATTGATCGAACAGATCAATCAAGGTTACTGAAACTTGCCGTTGTTACCCCCGCAACAATTACACAGCCCTGCAGGCCATGTGGGCCTGAAGTATACGCTTATTACACCTACAATATAATCACTGTATTGCTGTGCATCATCTGCAGTTCATCATCATTCATTGCTGTCTGCATTATTCATTCATTCCCTCTGCGGCAGCACTTGACAGCTGACCAGGCACTCGTAGTGTTAGGTAAACATGAATTTAACGGTTATTATTAGCACCTTTCCAGCATAATTGCACCATAGGAGTCATGCGTGCAACAAAATTGCAACATCCTACTGTGTCTTTCATGGCTGCTTCCTTTTTTGGCATTTTTGCTCAAAGTCCTTGCCGACATTTTCAAACTATTTGCAGCACTGACAATGCATTTTCTCATTCAGTCTCTTGATAAGTGTGAAAAGGCTTTGACCAGTTCGGTAGCACATGGTGCACATTCTGAGTAACTTGCTCATCATTGTCTACATGCGTACATTTCAATTTGCATTTGACTTTGCTGTCGCTCGTAGCCGTAGGCGAGCCAAACCACTTATGTTTGCCTCACTTCTTGTCATGAATTCTATGTGCGTTTTCCTAGGCGGATCAGGGCTTCAACCATTGCCACAAAGAGTCTTTTGGGCTAGGGAGCGTGCCGACAATTGTTACAGATTTTCATACAAAAATACTTTTTTTTTCTGCTCGCTTGCACAGATTTGTGTTTCTAAGACGATTTTGTCTTTCAAATCTGTTATAAGCCGTTAAGCGCGTCACACGGAAAATTGAATAAAGTTAGATGCGAAATTTATGCAAAAGTATTTGCTTGATGTTCTAAGAAACTACTGGCCATGTGTCATAACTTGAGAAAACAATAAAATAAATGAAGCAATGTATAAAATCAAAATTATGTATATTCTGTTAGCGTTCAGCCTTGAGTGCTATATTACGTCATCTGCCGGCATTTATCTCTATATTACAATAGTACAAATTTTAATATAATATAATATTACAAAGGAAAATCTATATTTGCTCATTCAAAATGAAATTTTCATACAAGTAACTCAATAGTTTAAGTATCGTTACAAGCAGCCTTAACGATCTAAGCGTAATCAGCTCTAATTTAAATGATTTTGTTAAACATTATTCTTAATTCTACGCCGTCTTTAGAAGGCAAAGATTCGTAGTTATAGTTCTAATCGATGAGACTTTCGGAATTTTGTCAAGCTTTCTTATTTTTGATACTAGTTTCTACTGCACATATATTATTAATAACTGGCAAAAAGGCGCAAATAAACTTATATAGAAACAATTTTTGGCTAGTTCAACCCATCTTGTATCATTTTTGCTTTACAGGCGGGCTGCGACACCTGCTCACTTCGCGCGTCATTCTCCACTGCTCCTACAATCGCTTCGAGCGTTACAATATTGACGCTCTTTCTTCATATACACCTACACCCAAATATTCTACTGTATTCCCAACTTCAT
Organism: Chymomyza procnemis; assembly: GCA_035046065.1. Lineage (NCBI taxonomy): Eukaryota > Metazoa > Arthropoda > Insecta > Diptera > Drosophilidae > Chymomyza > Chymomyza procnemis. Next base: position 40,578,797 of record JAWNOJ010000026.1, read on the forward strand.
ACAATCCCATCATCAACTTCTGCTTTTTGGATTTTACATTTTTGTACGAATCCAAGGCACGCTTGCTCTTATTCTCAATTTCTTATCCCTTCAAGTGTCTAAACTCTATTATTCTTTTATTTTTCAAAAGTCTATTTTTGTATAAAATTTATTTATCTCAATTAACATATTCTCTCAATTTTTAATTTTTCGTGTTCTTACCTGTTCGCGAATTCAAACTTTTCGTTCTTATTCAGAAATATTTAACTTTTTATATCTATTATATTTTAAGTAAGTCTTATATATAAAACGCGACTGACGTCAATAAAATTTTGTAACTAATAGATGTGTATTTTTATGTCTTTTAACTTATATTATAAATTAAATAAAATAAATTGTACATCATAAATTATATGATAATATTTTATTTACGTTCTTTTTACCATTTAATTGAAAGGATACTCTCAACTCTTAAAAATTAAGAAAACATTAAGAAATCCCGTAAAATTTTTTATCGTAAATAATGTTGTCTAAAATATATCTTTTGTTAACTAATAAAAGCTTATTTCTGAGTGCTTTTCAAAATAGTACGTCTATTTTTAGCATGGACTTTTTTAAAAGCCTCTGGCGGTAGTAAGTACCAATCACTGGCCCAATCGTATGCTTACTTCACTTGGGTAATTTATGCGCAGAACAAAACATATTGCGCAGTGATTTATGATTTATATCACAAGTATTTGCAGTTTCTGATCGGAGCAAAAGTATAGGAAGGACTTAGCAAACAACAATAATAACACATAGGTAAATGATGCGCGGAAAAAATGATTTTAATAACAGAGCGACTATTTCGTGGTGATTTGTTTTATATCCACAAATTTTATTTACAGTTCCTGAGCGAAGCATACGGCATGTATAGAATGTATTCCAACGATGGAAAACACTGCCAGGACTCAAAATACTTACATCAAGCTTGCCTAACTACTAGCAAGAACTTATTGAAGAATGCCAAATAGCATTATTTCCAGCACTCTTATCTGCTGGGTTTGGAGAGTGGTCAACCCAAGTTTTATTTTTGTTAAAACTTACATCTTACAATAGTACGGACGCTGCTTAAAAAATAATTCAAAAATGAGATTCTACAAAACTTTAAAACCTATTCTAGAGCCACTTAATAATACACACTAAATCGATTTATATTAATTCCTCACAGCGCCCCAGAACTCAACTCTACCGCTGATTCATAAAAAAAAAGTTGTGCATAAGCACCGAAAAATCGCATAATCCTGCCCAGGTAGTGCCTAACTATAACAGTAGTCAATGCTCGACAACAACTGCGACTTTGTTTAACGGCAAATGTCCATTAATGAATAGAACGATTACCCACTGAGGTCAACACTTTACCGAAAGGCACACAAATAGAAGCGGGATACAGGAATGTAGCCCGCATGGGATATTCAAATTGAAAAACGCCGCAGGATGCTGCTACACGTATACAATGGCCATGGTCAGTCAGTCCAATGGTCAGTGAGTTTGACAACTGACTGAATGAAATGCATTACAAGCGGATTATTGGATTGTTGGATTTGAGGTTAAGTGCATTTTCACAACTCAAATGAAATTGAAAATTTGCGGATTTTCACAACTGTTTTGACTTTTTCGAGGCTATTGCAAAGTAGTTAAATCTTTTAAGTCTCTCGCGCTCTTTAAAAACTCAGCAGCCGAAAAAAAAACGAAACAATCGAAACGCAAGAGAGAAAACGCGCGAGCAGTAGGCGGGGTTAAAGCAGACGCCATTGCTTCTGGCACAGCTGCTCACACGCACACACACACACAGAAACGCACGCACGCATACGACAGCAATGCGCGCGCGCCATTGCGTGCGTGAGAGTGAGTGCGCTACAGCTACTACTGCTACTACTACTACTCCATATAATGTGGCATGCCCCAAGCAGCGTTAGAGCCGCGTGCGCCAAAAAATATACGCGCATTTTTAGTGGGAAAAACTAAGCAGCAGCCTCAATGATCCTCGCACTATTTCAAGTGGCTGTCCTGACTGCGTGTTGTGGCTGCTTGCTCATTGTTTTGTGCAGCAAGATACAAGGCGATATACAGCAGCATATCTCATAGATAGACAATATAAAAACCAAAGAGGACGACAGTTGAACAATGCACGGGGTTGGTATTGTGTCTTTTAATGGACCAACAGCCGCCGCGGTTTTTGTGGCGTTGTGTCACGGGATAAATGTTAATCGATATCTATGTATAGTCTCTAGTGGTGCTCTCGGTATACGCTGCTTTTGTGTGTTTTTATATCCCCGGACTTTGCAACACGCTTTGTCTATTGTTGCGGCCTGTCGTCATCATCAACGTTGGTCGCTTGCCGCTTGCTGCTCGCCGCTTGAAATGAGCAACATCCGCGCGCTATACCTTGGACATTGTGGCATGAATTAGTCGAGTGCATTCGCTTGAAAAAACTAATTTGATTTATGTTTTCGCGTTAAAGTGCGGTTTTCCGCCGCCCTGGCATAGCCGCCATTCACACCCATAACATGGCCGTTTGTTGCCCCTGGGCAGCTGCTTTTGCAACGCCCAGCCAAGCGCCTCTTGTGGCAGCGCCATTTACTATTGCCTAGAGGCTTCGTATAATTAATTTTTATGCGTCACACAATCTTGGCTTTTCAATTTTTTTTTTTTTTTTGGAGGCCAAGCTAAATGCCAACAACGGCAGCTTCAACAACAATTGGGGCGCGTTTGTTGGCGTTTGTTTGATGCTGAAAGAAAGCTTCTAATGAATGTTGGCCCTGCCACTTTTTGGGGGGTTGTTGCTCGAGTTTAAGATAATGACAGATATGACATTGGCATAAATTGTGCCAAATATTCCAAAGCAAAATAGAAATAAAGCAAAATATATGCGTAGAAATGTTTGCAATTTTGACAAATTAATAGCGCGGCGAAAAAAAGTGGGATACATTTAAATAGAGCAAATAGTACGGGGAATAATCTGCACAGCATTAATAAGAAAAAATTAATTATATATTAATAAATTTTTGAAGCATTTTTTTAATGTTTTATATTGTTGTTTATTGTTTCTAAAGAAAACTTTTTTATTTGTAATTAATTTTTATTCACGTTGCGAACTTTTAATTTTTTTCTTTCTAGGGTTTTTTTTAGATTTACTCATTGATATTAAGTATTGAGTAATATTTTAGCAAAATGTAAAGTAGAAAAAATTAACTAAAGATTTTTTGGAAAATATATTTTTATATATAATATTATATGGTTTTTTTTTGGGGGGGGGGGAAAACTTTTTCTTGCGTAAATTTTTCAAATTTTGTTACTTTCTAAGGTTTTATTGTTTTTCATAGGTATGAAGCAATTAGTAAGTAATATTTTAGCTAAATGAAAAATTGTCAAAATTAAATCTTTTAAAGATTTTTTTAGGAAATATATTATATATTGTTAATCTGAAGGAAACTTATATATTGTATTTGTGATTAATTTTTATGCACATAAGGTTTTTAATTTTCTAATTATTTTTTTTTTTTTACTTTCTATGGTTTGAACCTTTAGATTCTTTTATTGATATTAAATATTATTAAACAAACACAAATAAAACGTTTTTACCTTACACTTTAAAGAATAAACTCAATAGAAATATATATATTTTAATATATTTTAAAAATGTCGCATTATGGTAGCGCCACCTAAGTATAAAAAAAGCGTTGTTTATCTTTATCAATAGCCCTTAAAGTGATGTACTCGAATGCTTTTTAAGTTTTGTTTTAAGTTTAGCAGAGCATTCATTCAACAAGAACAATTAAGTAAGTTAATGATGACAATTGGTTTAATCGTATTTAGAAACGTCAGCAAGGCGCTTGGGTCTATGTAAAGTCGTGCAAACCAATTCACTCTTGATCGAAACGAAATCAATCGAAATCTACGTTGCATTATATGAAAATAAAGTGAAGTATTTTAAAAGCATTAAGTACATACACTCCCACAAAAAAAAATTTGGGAAAACTTACAATCAAAATCAGTGAAATTTATGAATTTAATTGTTTAACGAGGAGCCACTCCTAATTTTAGACCACTTTGCCTTAGTTTTCGATTGTATTATTCTGCAAAATTAAGTTTTTGTTTACTTTTGCCATTTGAATTGTTTCTGACTTGAGTGCCTTTAAAATATTTAAACATGTAGAAAAAAATTAGATTTGATATTTCGCTTACGCTTAAATTCAAGCGTTTAGACTTGCGTTAAAATGTAAATAAGATTGTATTAAGTCTATAATATCATCTTTAATTATTAATATTTTGATCCCAACACATTTAAGTTACTACAAGCTAAATTTAAAATCTTAACATTTTCTTAAAAATCCAATTTTGATTTCATTAAATTTATTGTACTATAACAATTTGATCTTGTGATTTGCTCAAGTTAAGGAAGATCAATAACAAGTATCAAGTTCTCAAATCTGATTTTCAGACCCTTGTATTTAGAAAATAATAGAAAGCTGTGTATGTATGATTCATATAATGAAAAAATTTAAAACTGAACATTGTTCTATTTTATTTTAATTTATTGTAAATCTGTAGAACCGCTGATTGTCACTTCTGACAAATCACTATTCCATATTGTAACACTATAATCTTAACATTCAATTCGAAACGTTTTATTTTTATTCGAGATTCTTCGGATCATTCAGCTGTATCCGTTATTATATACATATAAATTTATCTTTCATAATATTGAGTATTTTACTACAAAATTTTTCACCTTTGAGCTTGGTTGTGATAACTATCCCTGTGGATTCATCGCTGGTTGTAATGAAATATTACAATTATTAGGAAGATGGACTGGCATACCATATAAATATTCAAAAGGTTTTAATGCATTATGTCTCTTAACCAAATGTAATACCTTCATTTTTGTGGCTCATACATATTCAATTGCAACATAAAAACCTGACGATTTTAATTATTAAAATATGAGCCTCTCAGTTGGGCTCTTTTTACACAAAAATTTAAGTAGCCACTTCTACATGGCACCTTTGAGCTTCAATTGCGAGTATCTGCCGGCGGTTCTAATGGAATATTCGGATAATTATTATATTTGTAGATGGAGTGGCATTCTACATTCGTAGAATATTCAAATAATTTTCAAGCATGATATCTCCCATAAAATTTACTTAACCAAACACTTTACCTAACTTAAAAGCCTGACGACGATTCTATTCCTTAAAATATAAGCCTCTCAGTTGAGCTCTCTAATTTTAATCGCTTTCATAAATCACGGCTACTCAGCTTTGATCTATAAAGATCACACCTAGTCCATCGTATGGAGTGATCAATTCAATCTAGCTTACTTTGTTCTAAAGCCGGATATTAAAATCCTGCACGCGGATTAACGCGCCAACTAATCTTGCCAAAAACAGGTACCATTTATCCGAGCCATCCAGCTTTAGTACATATTCAAGTTTGCTTAAGTTGACTTTGGTTTTCCCCCACCGAAACCGCTGTCGCCAAAGACTAATGAAGCATGATGTTCTTTCTACTCACATATATACGTAAAAATCTCCTAATTAATCAAATTATGAAAGTGACGCCTTATTGCCAGCCAGACCATTGTTTGTTCTAATTATTTTCACAGGTTTGCCGAAACAGGCAGGAAATATTTTCCATGAATGAAAATGCTTGATGTTAGATACTCATAACTTCCTTCTTCAGATTTACAACCGGCGCATTGTTCTAGGTAGGTGCTAGTTTATGACACCGAAGCTGTCGCCAACGCGGAATGCTTGGAAAATCCAGCGCTCATTATTTGAGTAATATCTGGGAGGGAAAGTCCCAAGCCAAGGCGGCTGCAAGCCTAAATGCTAGCCTACGCAAATAAGCTCAGGGATTTTTTTATGATCCATTGTAGGCAACCCACCTACCTGCCATATATGCATATATACAAATCACCGGTTTTTCTTTCGACAATCCGCGTATTTATGAATGAATCCGTTGAAAAATGTGAATGAAACTGAAACGGCGCACTGCATTTTTATGACAGGTACTAAAAATCAACCTACTAGCGCAGCCCTTAAAACCCTACCCTATACAACCCAATCCGATGCACAATGCACCCGTTACATTCATTAGCGTTCCGAGCACAATGTACTTGCACTTAATCCTAATGATTTTCCTTTTGTTTCTAATGACATGGCGGTAGGCTAAAGCTGAGCTAAGAAAAACCTTAAAATACGCTTCAGAGGAAGTGGCTAAGGCTAAGTAGCTTGATTAGGTGGTGTGGTATGGAAAGTATAGTACATTAAGCTATGTAAATATGTTGAGATATCATTATGAGATGAAATGAGATATTACATATATAATAAGTTTAGATCGTTTTCAATGAGTTTTGAAAGTATAGACTCACAATTAAAATTTTGTAATTCTAAAAACGTTTTCAAGATTTTACACTCCGTTTTTACTTGACAGGGATATGGGATATGGATAGCACATAATTTAAAATTTTTATTTCTTTAAAATTTTATTTCTTAAAAAAATTTAAATAAATCATTCACTGCTTGAACTCTCTTTTTAGCAAAATTTTTGCTAGAACATAAAATATTCTTGCCAATGGCAGTACTCAAGAGTTCTACAATGATGGGCTTTGTAATTGTATATACTTTTGCGTCATCGGAAAACATGGCAGCAGCACCGTTCTACATAATTGAGATATTTATGAAACCAATCCAATACTTATTTGTAATATTATTGATATGGATAATAGGGTCAAAGCAGATGTTAATGTAATATACGCATAAATTAAAGTTTATAACAATGAAATCCGGCAGTTAGGTTGTAATATGGTAAATTTACTAAAAACTAACTCGCACATTTTTCTGAAAATCTAAGATGTATATAGTAGACATTGTGCTGTTGTTCGTAACACTCGGGAATATTAACTAAAACCTTATTAACTTTATTAACAAAATCCTTTAATAATTCCACAAGACCATTCATTTTCCGATTTAATAGCTTCATTTTTAAGTTACACTTAATCGATTTCTTCATTTGTCTGCAAATATTTAACCAAATCTTACTCGGAAACAATCGAAAATCTCACTTTTGTTCAAAGATGCTAAAAATTTCATTTACAAATTCAAATTTTTTGAATCGCTCTTGATGAGTAGAATCCGAAAACATTTTATAGGTAAACCAAAAAATTCTTGGTCATCACAAGCTTAACGTTCATACATTATAATGAAAGTCTCTACAATCAAGGCTCCACTGCATATATAATATACATAAATTTAAATACAAAAACATTTAAAACAGAAAAAATTGTTAAAACTAAATTAAAATTTTAGGATTTGAAGCAGAGTATATAAACAGTTATTGTACTTAGCTTTATAATAGATAATTCTAAGTAAATAAAGTTATTGAAACAAAGTGTATTTCATTATAATTACTTTTTAAATTATACATACATTATTATATACTATATTTTACTATCAATATATATATATATATCTCTTCAAACTGCTTAATTAATTAATAGAGATGTCCTCATGCTCTGCCTTTGAAACAATGTCAAGCATATAAGTTTCATTTTGAAACTTAGATTTTCACCTAATTACAATCAACTTCAAAAGTAAGAAATACCCTAAAACAAAAAATATTAAAAGTATACCACACTAAATTCCACAATTCTAATTTTTTTAATTTGTTGGCAATTTCCTGACAGTGGTTGCACGTTCTTCCTAGCTAATATAGATACTATTCTCTTCAAACTGCTTAATAAATTAAAAGAGATGTTCTCAACTTTTGGAGTGGCTTTGTTGTACTTTCCTCCTACACATCTGCAGCGTTTTTTCGATAGGTTTGCTCTGTTCTCACTTTAGAGTTCCTTTCTACTCAGATTTTTCGAACTTAATTGTTTGTCATATTTTATTTGTTTTGCAATATAAACAAAATGTTTTATACCTTATATTGATTAATTCCTTACAAACAAAAAAAAAACATTACATTATTTGCAAGGCACTGTAGAGCCAATATCTTTATGAAGTAACAAATTTGTAATGTAATTTCTCATGTATTCGCTCTTCATATTTTTTGAATATAATTTTAAGAACTTAAAATACAAGAAATAAAAACTAATTTTAGAATACATTTGAATGTGTAACTATTTCAAATTGTTTAATGGGATATGCAATACTGTTGCCTCACAAAAAAATGATTTCTGCCTTAGACGAACACCTTCTTATATCGATTCTTGATACGGATAAGTGTTTTTGCCGAAAATATATTAAGCCAATCCCGTATAACCGAAGATGGCTTAGGAACTACTTTAAATTCTATATGAATAAAATAAACTAAAACAAATCAACATGAATCGGTAATTGGCTTAGATTTATCTAGTCTTGTAGCAGCTCAATATATAGGTACTGCCAAAGATCATAACACAATCCAATTTTCCTAATTATGGTAAGGATATTCTTATGATTGTAGATAATAAATAAATACTTCTAGTCATATTTTTACATTTATTGCTTTTCTCGCAGCACCAACGAATGTGGTAAGGATATTCTTAAGATACTAGATGAACTTTAAAAAAAAAACCAAAATAATTCTTAAAGCTTTGCTAACAGATAGGAAATAGACAGCGACATAGGTGCCAGTGTTTAGAAAGCAACATTAACTCTAACGACAACTCAAAAGTTTCCCTTATGCATAGCCACTTTAAAAGTAACTTTAAAACGAAGTTAAATTGACAACAACAGTTTAACATTTTTCCAAGTAGTTGTTAATTCTAAACGCAATTTAGTTTCAACAAGGATACATCAGCTAAATATAGCCAACCAGCTGCCAAATGCAAAATATACAACATGTCAGTTGAGCTTCCTTAATCCACCACCCACGCAAAAGAATGTCAGGCTAAACTTTAAGCAACTGTACCATTTGACATGCTCAAACCTTTTGAGCCCTTAGCTCAAACCCCCACAGAATGTGCTGTGAATATTTAAACCACAATATACAATATATACTGCCAGATACACACAAACAAGACGACGACGCTTGATACACATTTTGCATATTTAAAGCGCAAACTTGCCAGCAACCCCCAGCATTGGCAGGAACAACAAAAAAAAAGCACTTAATTCAATAATAAATTGCCAGCGCAGCTAACAACACATCAGCCAGCCAAAAACTACAAAGAACCCCTCGCTACACACTTCCTAGCTTCCCATTACTTTTTTTTTTGGGCAAACCCGCGAAATCAAGGGCTCACAGTTACACAAAACTTGCCAGAGCAGAGATAACCAAGTTACCAAAAATTCAGTCAAAGCACAACGGGGCGCAGTTAACCAGAGAGGGAGGGGGGAAGCCAAGCCCAGACTCAAGTTAAGGCCCAGTCGTCGTGCCTTACTGACAACAACTTTTATCAAATTGCGTATAAGGGGGTTTGTCGGTAGGTAAGCGTAAAATTCATAATCGTGAATGCTTCACTTAAAGTTGCAGCCACCCCAGCAAGGCGATGCCCAAGCTATACCTATATATATGTGGATATATATATATATACATTAAAAATGAAAGTCAAGCAAGATGCCATTTCAAGAGGCGATTAGATTTGGTGCCATGAAAACTAAACTGAATTGTGGCGCGGGGCAAAGTATATAATATACTCGCTTAAGTGTGTGAGTGTGCATGTGCGTTTGTGTGCGCCTGTATGCGTGTAAAAGCGGCCATTGTTGTGCGTCGAGAAAACAACCCTGAAGTGTGCCAGAGACACGCACACAGCCACTCGCACAGGCAAACGCTCGCGCTCACTCATACACACACGCACACATAACGAAGCTCGCGCTCACTCATGCACACCGCACACACAACAGACAGACAAGAGAGTTTACTCAAATCGATGAATGAAGTACGTGCGTGTGCGTGTGTGTGTGTGCGTGTGCGTAGGTAGGCTGCTAGGTAGGCCTGACTGACTGGTAAGGACCTTTTGCGTGTGCGCTCAATGAAAATCTCTTTAAATTGTGCTACGCTCTCCGTGTAGAGCTCAGTTCGAGTTCAGATCTTGAAACGCACACAACTCCGAAAAACGTACGACAAGTGCTAAAAAAAAACACCAAGACAGTTCCAAGTGACGTTCCGTTCCGTATATACACAAATCATATTAAAACTACGTGACACAAATTCTACGCAAAATGTCCACAATTAACTTGCATCCACCGCAAACCTATTCGCGTCTGTTCCGTCCCTGGGATACGCAGCGCAATGCTGCCGCTACTAGTGACAAAACCAACAGCCGTGTTAAACATGAAGTGCCCGCAGCCGCAACTATTAAGACGGAGCTGCCCTCCAGCAGCTATGCTCATGATAGCGACCGTGAGTGTGCTTCGTCGTCCTCCTCCACATCATCGTCGTCGTCATCGTCGTCGGCAGCCTCCATCAGCAGCAAGAGCAGCTATGAGGAGTGTCTTAACAACAGCAGCTATACGCGCACCTCGACGCCCTTGCTGGACAGCACGCCGCCACAGCCGCTGTTAGCCTCCTCGCCTGTCGTCTACACAGGCGCTGCGGCAGCACAGCAGCTACCAACAGCGCCTGCAAGCTATTTGCCCGCTGCCAATGATCTGTACTATGCTGCAGCAGCAGCTGCAGCGGCGGCTAGCTCACCCAATGCAGCTGCAGCAGCAGCGGCAGCCTTTGGCATGGATCCATTTACCTTGGGTCTAATGGAGCAGGAGTACGCACGTGTTATGGCCGAAGATGCGCAGCTGAAAGCGCTAAATGCGCGCAAGCAGCGTCCCAAGAAATTCAAGTGCCCACACTGTGATGTAGCCTTCTCCAATAATGGCCAACTCAAGGGACACATACGCATACATACCGGTAAGTTGCAACAAACACAAACAAACAAATGCGCTGCAATACTAACTTTAACTGTCTCTCTTGTCTCTTGCAGGTGAACGTCCCTTTAAATGCGATGTGGACACCTGCGGCAAGACTTTTACACGCAACGAGGAGCTGACGCGTCACAAGCGCATACACACTGGACTGCGTCCATATCCCTGCAGTGCTTGTGGCAAAAAGTTTGGACGCCGTGATCATCTCAAGAAACACATGAAAACGCATATGCCGCAGGAACGCCAACTGGGTCCCACCATTTTTGTGCCCATGTATCCGTATCTCTACGGCTATTGAGCACTAGCAGCCTTCCCCCCGGCTCAGCTCCAGCGAACTGTGAAGCGCTTGCACGCCTTAAAAACGCTACTTTCAAAAACGTACCCCAAAAAAAAAATACACTCATATACACACAATGCCGGCCAATACTCTATAACTACCTCAGCAACGAATCTATTGTACCTGGGCGCATAGTAACTACCTCGTTCCCTTTGGGCACAACTGACAACAACAACAACTACAACTCAAAAGGATTCTTAGCAGATAAAAGTAAACTCAAGAAATCACAAATTTTTATGCAAATATTGAGCTATTTATTTTTTAACAAATATTTACACTTATCCACTACGTGAGTTATGGACAACCCAAAAAAGGGAATAGAACAGCAGTAACAACTTGTACATACTATATGACAAAGGTAGTCGTGAAAAGATAAAAAACCCACACATGTGTAAATAAAATCCTTAAGTGATCCTTTTTCTCATATGCTAAGCGATTAAGAGAGTTTTCCAGATACTATATACAAACAAAATTATTAACATATTTTTCACATTTTACTATACGATTTATATTTAGATATATTTTAGTAAAAAATATTCGAAAGTTGCATTATACGATATGATGATATATGTTTACACAAGTGAATAAATATAATGAAATGAAAAAATCTTAAAAATACTACGAGTTTTTAACATTTTACAGCTTCGGTATCATATCAATATCGATATCAACGCATTCTCTGAATAAAAATGTTGAAAATACGATTTTGTCAAATTCAAAAATTTTACAATTTGAATTTTTCTTTGTAGATGTCTAACATCTCTTACCACAATAAACATTTTTTTTATTAAATTTTTTCTATATCCTCAAAAAAGAATTTCAAAAGGTATACAATTTCCTTGTTGAATTTTAAATAAGCCGCTCACAAAACGTTTTGAATCATTCAATAATTTCAAATTTCGAAGCAATGAATAATTTTTATAATAATGATATTTTACTTGACTTTAATTTCTGTAAGAATTTGTTAACTCAATAAAATTCTTACAATTTCCAAAATGTGCTAAAATTTGTTTTTAAATCTACAACTAATTTCACTTGAATTTCTTTCCCGCTGCAGCGAAATCAATAAAATTGTTTGACTTCGCTTCTCCTTCCAATTCTGGAATATTGCTCTTGTGTTTGGAGCCCTCAATACCAATATTATCACAAGTTGATCGCGTCTGCTCAAATACAATTCTAATTATTTGCACTTAGGTGCTTAAATAAAGATGCCATGCTATTTTTGAAAACTTCGCCAATAAAATTAACTTCTCTAAATGTTCGCAGAACACGCCACTATATGTTATTTTTGCATGGGTCACTATAGACACATGGGAGTCGCTTACAATAACTTATTTTGTTCGGTGGAGTCCTGATTAGTTTTCAAACAGAAACTTTTTGGCCAAAAAATGCATGCCACTTTCAAATTCAAGGATCGATTTTAAAAATTAAAAACGATTGGGACTGCTAAGTCGAACGAACCACTATAAATTTGCATTCGTTTTTTTCGCTTTCGTTTTCGCAAAAGCTAACACGCCAGACAAATTATAGGTCCATGCTGCAGTTCAAAACTCACTGAAACACCTGGTTTTCTTGATATAAATGTCAAACTTTCGTAGTTCAATCGCGTTTCACCAAATGTCATATTTAAGACCCAAATTCTTTTGATTTCCCTTAATCCTTTGTATGCAATTTTCTTTTTGAAATCGTGTTTGTCACATTTATTGTGCATAAATTAATGACTTTCATTTCGCACTAACCGAAACATTTTGTGCAGAATTTTTCAACGTCATGCCGGTTAAATCAAAGTATCTTTGAAACCGCCTGCAATCTATATACGCATACAACAACAGATCAAAGAGTTAAAAATCTACAAGTCATTTGGCGAACATTTAGCAAAACTTCATTCACAAAATGTGCAAAGCCGCAAGAATTGCCAGTGCAAAAGTACATCTTTTAATTTGGCAAGTCAAACGCCCACGCTTAAACCCTATAAAGCATATAATACTAACAAAAAAAAAGCAAAACCATTTATATCAAAATCTGACTGATTCGACTAGTCTCAAAATTCGTTCAATTGCATTTTCTCACAGTTTTTCTCAGGCAATTGTCCACGTCCCTTGGCCATTACTCACTTGACAGTTTGCGTCATTCATAAGAACAATGCAGTGGGCCACCTGAGCAACTGGCCCAGACACAATGTCTGCTCCGGCCGAAAATTGTAAAAAATTTGTTATGCGAACGTACACAACTTGGTCAATATCTATCAATGCGACTTCTAGCTTGCGAACAAAAGGCTGCAATTTTCGTAACCGTAACACTCCGGTAGGCAACTGCCTGTTCCAAGTTGCTATTGTTGTTGTTGTTGTTTCTCCGAGTCCAAAACCTTTTTTATAATGCCAAACAATGGCAAAGCAGTCGCTTGATAGGGGCGTGCAGGTATCATCTGTACCTGTTACAGTACTCCAGCTCTTGCTGTGAATGTGAGAAGATTTTCGTTTTCATTACCAGTCGTGTCGTCGTCGTCGCAGTCGCAGTCATGCCACAAGTGGCACAATGATCTAACTAATAATGTGTCCTGTTGATTTCTATAATTCTGTTTGCCTCAGACACAGCGGCAACATTTTTGAGCACTTGTCCCAGCACTGGATTGGGATGTCTGTCAGAACTTCAAATAGGCATTTTTCAAATCGACGAAACACTTTTCGTCAGTATTTGCCAGACTTAGTGTCGTCTCTTTGACGGCATTGTCAGATAATTGCTATCATTAATTTAACTAGAGATCGAAAATTGTAAATAAAATATTTTTTCTTTACTATATTTAAGGATTTTGTACATGAGTTATGTGTAACACGTTGAAGGTGTCACTTATATTGACATATGGTCGATAAGTTGGAATAAGTAGATCAGCCTTGAGCTGAGAAATCAAAATTATGTTTGGCCTCAGCGGAAAAAGTTTAAAGATGAAAGACACTTCAAAAGTGTTGATAGATTTTAATATCAATAAAGGTGCGGTTCGGTTCGAAGCGTGTAGCCCTAAACTGGATCAAATAAAAGGTCTTTCAGCTGATGGGAATTCAAGCGTACTCCATTGCTTGACTATATCAAAAATTAAAAATTTTTTACACGACTCACAATACAAAGTAAATAGAGAAAAATGTCACTAAAAAACTCTGGCATAGCTTTCAAACAAATATGCAAAATTTTAATATCTTTATCCGGCTACAATCCAAAATTTTCAACTGTTGTATGTCTACATCGAATTTTTAAAGTATAATAAATTAGCTGTACATTCTTGATAAATGAATAGAATTTGCTGAAAATATATGTTGCTTAGATGGTAGAATATTAAAATACTTGAAATAATTTATGTTATTTTAGAAGTTTTCAAAAAAAACGCAGTTCAGTAGAACTAGAACAACAAGAAATTGCGAGTCAAAAAATAACAATAATTAAATAAAAATTGTATTTTAATATGAAAATATATATTTAATTATCATAACAACTGGGGACTCAGCATCTAACCGGTTCATTGCAAGCGTTATCCAGTACAATAATTTTCTATATTTATAAAAGCGAGATATTTTTTTCCTAGAAATAAGTTTGGTGTAGTCAAGTACAAGCATGGGTTTATTTCAAATGGACGACCCAAATAAGAAATAATTTTAAACAAAACTTTGTTCATTTTTGTCTTTAAATATAAATATAAAAAAAAACGAAAAACTAAAAACCAGGAAATAATATAATCATAATTATAACAAACAAAATATAATTATATTTTTGGTTTTCTATATTAGCAAACTTAAACTAAATATCAAGTTCTTCATCAACAAATTCGAGATGAGCGTAGAAGTAAAAAATATATGTGTTTCGGAAAAGGTTTAAATATAATGATATTGCCTTTAAGATAATAGAAGTACCAGAACTTAGCCCTAGAAAATAATAGTTCCAAATTTGTAAATATTAAAATAAGTAAAAAAAAAAGTGATGAAAAGATTCGTCAGAGTCTCAGCGGCTCAACCCAGTTGATTTGTCTGCTGTTGTCTGACCCTGAGTTTAAATTTAACAGATGCAAAAAGTTGGAACATAAAAAACTTGGATGAAAATTGATTGGGAATTAAAAATAAGGTAATTTTTTTATTATCTTCTGGAAGATTTTGTATTAATCTTGAAGGAACAACAACATTGCGCACCGATTGCGTTACTTGACCATGGATCTTCATGAGTGCTGCTTATATTGTAAAAATTTTTATACCGTCCAGAAAGCGCAAAGTTTTAAAAACTAATTTTGATAAACAGATCAACTAAATGATATATCTGCAATTTCTGGTAAATTTATAATTAAATTATGACAATTGCTTAACTATCTTAGGTACTTATACACAGAAATGTCAGAGCAAAATCGATTTTTTGATAAGAAAGTGATTTTTAGCATAGTTTGTTAAAGTCTCTCATTTCACTTTTCGTTCCACAGAACGCCAGAGTTTTCCCTTTATATACAAATTTTATAATTAATTGTTTCTATTTTTGAAAATATTTAGTATATATTTTTAAAGAAATTTATAAATAAAAAGAGATGGGAAAGTGTGCATATCACGTACGTAATTACATGTTAAGCCTATAAAATATAGTCCTTGGTCAATTATTTTTTATATTCAAAACTTAAGGTGGCATATTTCTAACAATGAGACTTATAGCAAAAATACGCTTCATCTGTGATCACTTTTTCGACTTTTTTCAATATCAGTATTTTCTAAATTCATAGGTCACAACAAAAAACCTCTTGTCGATACTCGTTAGTCAAGGCGAACTCTGAATCTATGCAATATAAGCACCAATGAAATGAAATTTAATTTCAAAACTTTAAGTAGCCATAAATCCTAAACGAAGAGACTTGAACGAAAATAGCTTTCAACTCTTATCTTTTCTTTCAACTTAGTATATCAGTATCTTCTAATCCCGTCGAACCCAAGCAAAACTGATTACTGATTCTTGTTAGGACGAAATCGACTTCGATATTAAATTAGAACCAACTGATGAAATTAATTTTGAAAACTGTCAGTGAACATATCAAAACACTTAGAGCGAACAAAATTTCAATCTCAGAACAGTTTAGAATAAGAAAGCTTTTTGAATTTCTTTTATATAGTGAACGATCGGGAAAGAAAACCCAAGGCAAATCTAAATATCCTATATAGTCAACCAACCTAATTATGACCTTTCCATTGTACACAATCGTTGACGTTCCCACAAATAGCTACATGGCTACATATTTCCAAAAGAACCAAACATAATTGTGCAAATTGTGAAGCTCCACATGTAAACAGTATTATTATTGCCTGCACTGGCGAAAACCCTAAACAATATCAAGATCAAGTCATTTCCTAACAAGAAACTAGTTTGGCTATCAATAACCCACTGACGTCTGCAAAACAATTGCCACCTAGGAGGCGCACTAGCCCTAGATGCCATTCATGACCACAAAAAGGCCAAACAAAAGTCATCGGGTGGTCCAAGGAATTTCGCAACGAGGTAATTGCCAACTATCAAGATGACTTTCTTGCCTAGGCGGGCCACACAGCACGTCATTTGGAAGAAATTGAAACGTCTTTGTGGAACTAATAGAGAAATATACGGGTCATAATTTCGCATTGCAACAAAAGCGCAGAGCCCGTGTTTGTTCAGCAATTGAATGAACAGTGCAAAAAAAAAAAAAAAACGGGCAGTGCATGAAATAAAAAATGGAGTCCTTGTGCTGTTGTCGACAAAAGCGTAACAAACCGAGCTGAAGCGGATTCTAGTTGCTACCTTTCACAGCGCCAGTTCCAGCAGCTAGTAGCAAAGTGCCAGAGTTTTTCAACCCCTCGACTTGCTATACATATGTATGCAACCCTCATCCCTTATAGAGCACACACTACGGGGTGGTAGCAGTGTAGTCCATGCAGTGCGTGCGTGTGTGTGTTGAGCGTTTTGTATAAAGTGTCAGAGGATCCATTTAATTGGAAAATTTATTGGCCAGCAGCAGCTACAGACAAACTGTCTGGCCCTGTTAGGCCTCTTGTTGTTGGCTTTCTTTCCAATGTTTGCGGTTACTAGAAATACTTTCACAATGCACGAAGAGTTACCATAAAATACATAAAATGAAATAAAAAGTAACCTAACTACAGACAAATTCGTGTAAACAAACGGATTTGTTCTAATGTAAAGTGCCTTAATTCCACGTAGTCCTGGTAGTTCGATGGCTCAACGTGTGTGGCAGCACCCGAGGCCACAATACGCAATGGTTTGGTATTTCTATTGATAAGTCCCATGCCATACTTCGATTAAGTATTTTTATAAGACTTTCCCGTTAATGACATGTAAGACTATTTGTACAGGATTCCATGGTCTGCGGTCCAGTACTTTGCTTTCTTAAGCGATTTGTATTTTCCAGAACACGCTATTGCCTAATACCTAGGCGGAAAAGTGGGTATGTCCCGACACACGCTAAACGATGCGTTTATCTGCATAAACACTCTTAATAAGTCGATTGTCTGCATTCTAATCACCACAGGGGATATTGTGCTTCCACTTTTGGTCCTAATGAGCGTGTCTTTCCATTATCTTTCAATGCAAATGTATGAAATTTTTGTCTTAATCCTAACGCCATGTTTACCGACCAGCGGGACTTGCACAACCATGCGCAATGTATGCACAAGCAGGCACACCTAGACACCTACAGCTCAAGTTGGAAAGATAATAGGACGAGCTGTGCCACATATGTTAAGGTTAGCAACTGGTTATCCAGGCTTTCACAATTTGTGCAGATAGTGAAAAAAAATAACATCTTGTGGTAAACTTATCATATGATGCATTGATTGTAGCTAGGTAGGATATTTTTATAGTTATGTCGAAGTTGTATTTTAAATTTATTTCTATAGGGAGTCATATTTAAAAAAAAAAGTGGGGCTATCGAAAATGGCTGAACGCTTCTAAGTACAAAGCTTTTTTATATCAGCCTGGAGATTAGGCGCAGAACCATACTTGCCAATTGCTGTTACTATGTTCTTAATAGACAAATGTTTAGCAGAGATCTCTCTCGATCGATATAAATAAGAGTGTTCGATTGAATTATTCTTGCAAAATCTTTGGTAAGCTGTATGAGCTCTACAACGACCTCGAGCATATTACGGCAGAAAGTCTGCGTTGGCGCGTCCAAGTCATTCGTATGAACGAAGACTCTCTAGCGAAGAAAGTATTCGATGCGAAAGCCGAAAACGAGAGGGACAACCAAAACTTCTTTGGAGTATAAAGTAGGACCTATTTTTCACTGGGAGTGACCAAATAAAAAAAGCCCCCACAAAGCATAGATAGTAAATGAGCTGGAATTTCATGGTGAAGTGACGTTTACTTCGAAGAATTTGATTGGTTCACCATATAAAGTTTAAGCACATTTTCTGTAGAATAATGTTTTATGAACTTATCCCCATCACATTTTGGAATAACTTCCAAAGAAATCTATCGAAAGAAGTAATTAGTACAGTTCTACACCATAAAGTTTTGTTAAACAAATAAAAATTTTATAACAACCACAAACGGAAATCTACAGCAGATTTAATAATTCGACTACTGCATAAGTACCCTCTATATAGACCATTTTGCCAACTTCACTTATTTTTTTATTCTCGAACTTGCTGGGTAAATGAAGACAGCACCTCAAAGTGCAAAGACTTTATTTAAAATTTGAAATCCAATTGGATGACGTTATTAATAAAATTTGGAGATTATAATATTTGAAGTAGTAAAAAGCAAATTGGCGATGCAATTATTTAATTTCAATTATATAAAGTCCTTCAAGGACTTTGATTTAGAGCATAAAATGATTAAAACACTTAAATCCAAGTACTTTTACTTAAATAACCCTAAAAAAGGCGCTAAGTTTAGATTTGTTTACTTTTTTTGAGGGATACAACTAAGTACTGATGACCTTATAATTAAACGTTAAAATTAAGAAATATTTCTTATAGATATGCACCGTCGTCAACAGAGCTAGGAACTTGGATGTGCAATGTGAAAGATGAAAACAGAGAGCAGCATAAAAGTTTAAACATTTCCTAATAAAAGAGCCAAAGATCAGCGTTGACCAAGTTGCGTTTTAGTAGTTCGTGATTGGCCTAAGACGCTCGATTTGGCGAATCAAGATGAGTTAAGATAGCGAAAAAGATTAAGTATCTAGAGCGTTCATAAGATATGAAATGGTAAAAGTAGCATAATAGGATCCACAGAATGGTAGTGCCGGAGGTCGAAAATTACGAGTTACTTAATTACTTTGGTAGGAATTCCGAAATTACTTTGATTGGAGCAACAAAGAAAACTTTGACAACAAGTGTGTTAGAGTCAACGAACCAAATTTAGAGCTTATGTAAGAATAACGCGCCTTTGCATGAACTACGATCATTTAGAAAAGGTAATTTTATAAGGTGAAACATACGGGGCTGATACACGAATATTAAACTCAATCCCCAAGGCTTGCCTAAAGGAATTAAAAATGAATTTTAATAATATATACGCACTTGGAAAACCGTATTTCTAAGTTTTTGTGATAATATTTTCTTGGCTTATAAAGCAATAAAGGATACAAAATAGAGCCATGGAATACAATAGACCATGGGAGTCGCAGAGCTGAAAGGCGTAGGCCCACCCACTTTAAGTTTTTATTGAAAAAAAATAGCCCTATATTCGCTTAGATAAAAGTGTAAAGTACAAAAAATCCTTTATAACCATTTTTGATCCAAAGTAACTTCAGTGAAAATCTACAAACTCATTTAAGTACAAAATGCTACCACTTATGACTTTCCAAAAACAACTCAAAACCGAAACCCTTAAAAAATGACTTCAAAATTAGTGCAAACATAGGTCCTCATTTGCTCATATGCCTTCTATCAGCGCCCCTCTCTACCCTCAATTAAAATGAAGTTCATCATTATTATGCAATTTTCAATTAAAACATTTTGAGAAAAATCAACCAAAACACCACAAACATTGCAGCTGTGTCCAGGACCAGAATGTAAACAGTAGGTGGTGCACCGGAAGTGCCCAGGTATTGCCACGAAAACGCAAACAAACCGTATTATGTGCATGTAGTTTCCCATCAACATGACCCAACAAACTAATCAAAACTAATGATGACATAATTGGCTCGATCTTAGCCCAAGGAAGTAGTCCTGTGGCCATTTTGTGCGTGTCTGTGTGTGTGTGTGTGTGTGTCACAATGCGCCCATAATAAAGTAGGAAGTTGCTGCCGCAGTGCAAAACAAAGCCAAACAAATTGTCCTGCAAGGAAGCAGTCATCCGTCAGGGAGCACGACAGACACTCACAAAGACCCACAAACGTCAAGACGTTAGATAGATACTCTTCGTATGCTGCAACAACAAGTTGAAAAAGGTAATTGATTTGTTTGCAAAATGCTATGATGACACTCGGATATTAGGATATACGACTGGTGTCTGGTGTGGTCCTCGGCTGCAATTAGTTGGAACCCAGAGTTAGGCGTAAAAATTTGGTTCAAAAAAATTCTCTGGTTAGCTGTTGTGACATTTCGTAAAGGGCGAAATTTCAAAGTAATTCATCAAGACACTGTTGGTGTTAGTTTTATTTAAAAAAAAAAGAAATACAAGAAAAAAGAAAGATTGAGATAATTGAGTTTTCATATTTTTTTTATTATGGCACGGATGTCACCCCGTAGTGTAGCGTGTGCTACTGTCAAGTCTCCCGGGGGTATCCTGATGCCACCAGCCGTGCAAAAAATGAGCTGGCACAAAATGCATAGCAGTCGACTTTGAGTGATATTCTTTCAATTTTTTAAAGAAATAATCGACAAGGTAGTCTTTGGCTACAAAAGTTCTACTGGAAAGGATCCAGCCATAGCTACTATCGGAGCAAAGTGAGGCTATGGTCATCAGCAGTGTAAATGTTTATGGTTGGTGCTCAGTTCTGCTTTAAAAGGCGATATTCTCGTTTTATGCTGTCTTGCAGATTTTTTGCATCTTTACATAAAGGCTTACCAAAATCTGAGTCATTTTCAGACCCAGAGAGTTTTAAAAAACAAAAATCCTAAAAAATATGGTTTCTGTATACAAAAATGTATCTATACCGATCATACTCTCAAGAAAGAGTACATATGTTATCGCAGACGACAAGGGTTTGTGGGGCTAAGCCTAGAATATATCAACAAGTTTTAGATTATAAGAGAGGGCCTACGTAAGCGTTTCTGACTTAAATAAAAGTAAAAAAAAGTAGTTTTATTAACATTTACTAGAAAAAGTCAGGGAGCACGAAAAAATGACGTCGGAAACCAAGTTTAAGCTCTTTTGTCATTTTAACAGTAAAAGCAGCCAAAATACCTAAACAAAACATTGCCTTATTTTGTTCCGCTCTGATTTCCAAAACAATTCGTTTAACTCTACTTATTATATATTATAAAATATCTAAATTTGTATTCGGAAATACAAGTTTCATCTTAGTGGCTGAAAACATATCGCTTACTTCGAGGGTAATTTTTAAATATATTTTTGCAAATGCGAACGTTGAATAACGACTATTTTTGGCCCTTACTTTTTTACAAACAAATCCATGTTGACGGGTCTTTTTTTTTGTATAAGACATAAGAAGTGCCATAACTTGCAAAAAAAAAAATATTAAAATTGTAACAAAAGAGTGATTATCCACAATTTCTTACTCTCTTTACATAACCTTAAAGTTTCCAGAAATCTTGGAGTATTTTTGAATTTTCGAGCAGCTTTCGGAAAACATATAGTTTGCCTAAGAATACCAATATAGATTTGTTGGTAAAAAACTTACATGTGGTTTGACGCTTTCAGCGGTACAAGGCCCTCCGTCGGCAGTCATCCTGCTGTATAAAAAATTATTAATTAATTATGATTTTTTTATAATTTTACTTATTTTATTTCTATAAATGATATAATTTTAATAGTTTATATATTATTAGTTTATATATATATTATATATAGTCAGTCCATGCCAAAAGGCTGGGCATCACTGACGACGATGAATGCAGGAAGTGCAGGGAACCAGGAGGCAAAGAAATTCTGGAACTCCTACTATGCAACTGCCCTGCTCTCCGTATCTCGAGAACTACATTTTTAGGAAGACCAATGTTGACTCACTTGCAGAGGCAGCTCGAAGGCCACCCCAGAGACTCTTAGCTTTCGCGAAACACACGCGTATAGGTTGCCCCACTTCTCCGGGGACCCAGCCCATATATTTTTGTTTTATTTTTATACATTTTTTTGATGTACATAATATTTTTATACTTATTTTGAAAAACGCATTGTACAATGGCGTGTAAGCGAATATTGACAAAATTATCAAGTAAATAATAAAATGCATTTTTAAATATTTAATAGAATATATTTACAGCATTCATTTATTTACTTCAATAAAACTACCCGAAGAAGTGTATTTTTTATATTTAAAAAATAAGGTGTTTTTATTTGGGTGAATAAAAGTATTTTTGAAGTACGTTGAAGTACACGTTAGGATCCAAAAACCATTTCTTACATTTTTGAATAATTGTTCCAATTTTCTAAACGCTAATTTTTACAATTAAGAAGTAATTGGAGAAGCTTAATTTACAATTTCTCTTCTAATAAACATAAATATTAAATAATTTATAAAAAAATCACCCGAAATTTATTGTTTTATCTGTCAAAAGACTTTTTTCCGCCATTGTATATATGTTCATGTCTGCGTCTATATAAATATGTATATACGGAATAATATTATTTTTGGATTATTTTCTAGACAGCATCATTTGCGTGTTTAAGCACTTTTGAGTACAATTTTGCAACAATTAAATTTTTTTTTTGTGCAACCTTTTTTTTCACATATTTTACCTTTATTATTTATTACTTATTATTTATTTTTTAAACGAATAATTAAAATCGCGCTCGAATTTAATAGTGATGCGGCTTTCCTTAGCTGGCGGTGCAAACTGGCGACGCTTTTAGAAGATTATCAGTCAATCAGAGTGAGAGAGCAATCAAAGCTCTAGCGATCTTTGGATCAGCTGTTTCGCACAGTGCAGTTCATCTAAATAGGGCAGCTCTGGTACAGTTGGAAATTAAATAAGTTGTTTTCTCACGTTTTCTGCGATTACTCTACATTTTTTTTTAGATAATTCTAGGCGTTTTATACTCTTTATGAGATGACTCATTGGATATAATAAGCTTTTGCAAACCAAAAAAAAAAAAAAAAAACTCAGAAAGTCGTAGACCCCCTAAAGTTATTGAAATTATGTTATGGGTAACTAGAGACATGTCCGTCTAAGCATCTGTACGGTAACAGACGGTAAGAACTAGAGCACCCAATTTTTTCTGATAAATACTTATTTTGTTTTTAAGTCGGGTATAGATAATATATCAATATACGCATGTTTTTCATTATATTAAAATCAAAGTTTTGTATGATTAATTCGGTGATATATAAATATATTATAAATTCGAAATTCGTTGCATTTTGTTTGATTTTTAACTTACTCATTGAAAACTTCGCTCGTAAATTCGAGTTTTCCGAAGGATTTTGCCGAATTTGGTTATAAATTATTTGTACATAACCGAATTAATTATCCAAAATATTTTTAGGAAAATTCGTTGTATTTCGTTTAAATTTTAACTTATTCATAGAAAACAAGTTCATAAAAGTAGATTTCTCAAGCTCTCTAATTCGATGAAAACAGGTTGAACCAAAAAACTTCTATAGGAGAATTGGGACAAATAAATTTTTTTTAACACAAAATTTGTTGTTTTTCGCTGATCTGAAGGTTTTTTTTAACTGTACCAAGTTTTAAGTTAAAATCGGCTGACAACTTCTTATAACTTCCATAGGAATATCGGCCAAAAATTCCATTATTGCGTTAAATGCATAGTATTTCGTTTTTTTCTTGGTAATGCTTAAAAAAAATCAGACGAAAGTATTTTACTATTTTCAATCAATGTTCCTAATTTGATCAAAATCGTTTGACTGCATCTTTGGCTTTCACAGTGCAAATCGAGTAAGATTTTTGTAAAATTTGCTGTAATAAATTAGGTTTTTTAATTATGATCACATCCCATACTTGGAAGGATTTTAGTGTTTGCTGTTACTATTCCAACTTTAGTTGGGTTGACTATTTCAAATAGGGAAAAAACACCTTTAAAAAAGTTGGTTTTTGTTGCTTAAGAAGTACAACTACTTTTTTGAGAAAATTATTATAGGGTATCTCAAGGTCCTCAAGGTGGAATGTAAGTTCGTTGTTAAAGTTGTGATATGCAAAACAACATAGAAATAGAAAAGGGCCCTGAGGTATTAACGATCTTGGTTCCACTTAAGGGCATTTTAGTGCCGAACGAAAGCTGGCTGCTATGAAATTAAAAAAATTATCGCATGCGATTTTTAGCTGCAAGAAATAAATGGTTAAGTTAAAAAAGTAAACAAATATTGATGCAAAAAGCAAAACAATTTTCTAAACTGAGACAGAAGGAGAATGAAGAATGTGCTTCAAGCCAAAAGCGTTATCAAAGAGAACTAGTAAAATTTTAGGGAAGGGCGTGTTGCCAAACCAACAGTGTTTTCAAAGAAAAGAACTAAGAGAACTTAAGCGAAATCCAATGCAATGATAAACACAGAAACTCTATTCGTATCTTCTGCCGCTTTGTATATTTCGCTTGTTTTTTTTTAATGAAGCGCTTTCAAATTTGGCACTCACAAGTTTTTATGTATAAACAATTTGGTAAAGCTCGATTGGCTATGCCATATAGTACTGATCAGATAAATTGGTCAAGAAACTACATATGTATGCACAAAATTAGATTTATTTACTATTTTTCAAGATGTAATGCAACTCGTTATTAGAACTTTATAATGACCCAAATCGGTTGATTAAACAAAAGCCACTGTTAGGGTCAAAAAACGTTTTTAATACAAAATTTGTTTGTCTTTATTTTTATTTTTCAATTGGCACTCCAAAGAGTTGCCTTTTGTTAACTACTGAATCAAAATTGAAATTTTCCGCCTTATGTGTTGTAACGCCTTCAGAAGCATGCAAGCATTATGATTCAACTGCAGCGAAGTTATACAGAATATTCCAAAGTTGTCTGCTTTAGACTTTAGCATTCAAAATGTTATTTTCTTTTCTATTCTCTTAGTTGAAAGACTTGCCAGATAAATCCTCACTAGACAACTAACAATCTCGACTCTTAGAGCTAGCATCTATTCAAGTTAAATAAGATTTGCACAATTTTCACCCATACCTTGGGTTTGGACTATTTTCACCCAGACCATGGGTATGGACATCTGACCGAGAACCCGTAAACACGGAAGGTACAAACAATTTCTGCCGTTTTAATTGCCTATGGACTAAGCCACTTCGGAACATAGACATGGTTGAAAGTTATTAAACAAAGCTTAATTTAGAAAAAATAAAAATTATAAACATTTGGTTTTAACAAGAGTTGGTACTTGTCTTGTTCATCTATTTCAAATCCTCCTTCTCCAGGTGTACTCACAGTTTATAGGGAAGAATCTTAAGTGCTTAAGTTACTTCCTTTAACTTACAAAGCGTGCACACACAATTTATTCCCATGATTCCATGATACATACACGATTAAATAACAAAGTAATCTTTATATTTTTTATCTTAACAATGACTTGCTGCTGTATTTATGTAAAACACAAAGATTTTTTTGTATAAAAACGAATACATAGTTGTGTCGAGTACATTATATAAAAAGAGATAAATTGCATAAATCGTGCATTTGTTCATTAGAGATTGTGCCTTGAAATGCTCATCAGACTTGATTATGTTTATGTAAATGTTGTATAAAAGTATTTAGTCCTTAAAATACGCTCAAAAATACATATAGAAAAAGCTTGCTTACATGCTAAGTAAGAAATAGTGTAAATTGTTCATCTTTTTGAGTATATAATTTTAAGTATATGGTTGGCAGGCAAAAGTCAGCATTTAAGTAAGGCACAAATACCTTTTGGGCCACTGAGATTATAACTTATTTACTTGCTACTCATCCGCTTACTCGAGCATTTTTACTTGAGGTTATTATTGGGTTTATTTTCACTACTACATTTTAATACAGCATTATGGCGGCCTGATTTTTGTCCTTACTTGGCGGTTCCAAGCGATGACGCTCACGATGCTCGCGTCGTTTGGCATACAAAAGTATAGTTATATTAAGTAGAACCACAATGGTTGAAATGACAACCAAGTAAAAACTGTAGCCAAGATAGGCCAGACCTGTGCTATACAAATGCAACTGCTGGTGCTCCACCAACAAGACGTTATGTATGAGATACTGATAGAACTGCACAAGCCAGGCAATAAACGCAACAAGCTGTGCACCAGCTGAGGATATATTTGCAGCCAATAACAATACCATGGTGCCACCTTTTTTGGTTGCCGATGCAGACTTGAGCACAGCAGCAATGGCAGCCACTGCACAGGCCAAGAGACCAAAGCCAGTGCCTAGTGTAGTTAGCAGCCAAAGCCAGAAGCTGGTTTCACCATGTTCCGTGCGTAGAAACGAGTATACTGTAAATAATTTGAAATAAGCATTTTAATTACAAGCCGTAAGCGCAAACTTACCATCGACGGAACAAACGCGCACACCAACGCCTGGATTCAAATGGTGATTGCCTTGAAACAAACCCAAATTGACTTCACCTCTGCTCTCGCTAGAATTGCCACGCCGTGGATAGGCGCGTACCCAGTGATTTGTGGTCATGCTAACCAGCAGCAAGCCAATGGCCAAACAACTGCCGAAGAATGTGGCAAAGACCAATGCGCGCGTTTTTATGCTCATCTTGCCTGCGCCAAAAACGTTTTGAAATTATAAAACAATTACTGAAAAACTGCTGCATAGACAAAGAAAGTGCTAGTACCTTTTATATATTGAGAGCCAAAAGGAGCTGAATCGTTGCCGTAGTTGCGGTCGTTGTACTTCACTTGCTTTGTTTTTATTGCAGTTTTCACTTTTTAAGCAAAGCAACTTCAAGTGTAGAATTAATAATTAAACTGTTGCCACTTATTATTTAAGCAATTAATGACATTGGAACACGAAATGCAGCTTTTGTTAGACAAAAGCAATATTATTATTATTTTTATTAAATTATCAATTGTTGCTTCGTTTTGTTTGTGCAACAGCGATGGTAAACTAAGCGGATAATCGAAAAGTTTATTATTATCGCTATCGATAGGCAACAGCTTGCCAGTTTTAATTATCGGCGACTATGTAGCGATTGTTTTTATAGTCTGGCATCCCTGTACAAAAATAGCGCGTAATTCGTGTGTGCGGTGTAGAAAATTGCAAATTTTTAGTAAATATGAGCAGCAGAAAACATAAAGCAGCCGAAAATATTGAAAATCTGTGTCCGCTTAACAGGTAATTCACTTGGCAAAGTTAACTTTTTACTATATTCACTGCACTATTGCCGGCATGAAAAGGCGCGAATAGTTTTGTGACGTCACTTAGCGCAAAATGCATTTAAAACAATAAACGAGGTCAAGCCACTTGTGTTGACTAATTAAATTGTAAGGTGCATGACCTGCGCCTGCTGACATAGCTAGAACACAAGCAGCGTACTATTAATTAATGTTCATTACAGAAAACGCTATTCAACTAAGTACAACGCCGCCAGCTCTTCCGCTTCAAAAACGTCTCAGCACGAGCATACCTCCTCGCCCTCGGTGCTGACATACGAGGCACTCGAAGAAATGGGCATTGGTATGTTAGAATCCGAGGAGAGTAGTTCTTCGGCCATGTCCGCCATTGTGCTGGCAGTGAGCGCAACAAGTGATGAAAACTCAAACGAGACAACTCCCCACTCGAATGCACCACGTTTGATACATATGCAGCCGCAACGAGTTAGCCTTAATTGCACTGCTGATACTACGCTGGACAGTAGCAGCGTTAACAATACTATTATCGAAGTGTATAATGATGAAACGCAGCAACATTTTCTACAACAATCTGCAGAGAAATTGCATGCCTTAACGCAGGCAAAGCGTGCGGCTTTAGCCGCAGAGACGCACAGTAATTCCAACTCACCCACCAAACGCACACGTAATCCCTTGGCCACTGTTACCTCTAACAACCAGATTGAAACTGCTTCCACAGCTGTCACAGCTACACAGCATAGCCCACAAGTTGCCTTGAATTTACAACCTTCCACCAGCAGACAGGCGCACTTGCGTCTACAGAAGAAACCTACGACATCTTCAACTGCACCGCTGCCAAAACCATACAATCATCGATTTTCAGCTGCGGAGAACTTCTTTGTTTATCGCACACCCATAATGTGTGCTCATATAAATAGTGGCATTAACTATTTTGACAAACTATCGGATGAAATACTGCTCAACATATTTAAGTGGCTACCCAAGAAAGCACTGCTGCGCATTGCCACAGTTTGCAGGCGCTTCAATTGCTGTGTGCGAGACGAAACTTTGTGGATGCGCATGGATTTGGGTTTACGCACGTTGAGGGCGCAGGCTTTGGAGCAGGTCATACGCCGTGGTGTCGTTATGCTGCGACTAGCACAAGCTGATGTAAGCAAAGTGCAATTAAAATACGCATTGTTTAGTAATACCTGAACTACTTACAGATACAAGATCCAGCTTTTTCTTGTGGCGCCCAATTGCCGATAGAGTATCAGGCACGTTTGCAATATTTAGATTTGAGTCTGGCTTCCATTTCGCTTAATTCCTTGCATTGCTTGCTAATGCATTGTCGTCAGTTGAAAAAGCTTAGTCTGGAACACTGCGAGCTCAACGATGACATATGCTACGAAATTGCTCAGAACAAGAACCTAGAAACACTCAATCTGTCTATGGCCAGTGGCCTCAACGCTAACAGCATCAGAATTATGATGTCAGCACTGTCTAACTTGAGCAGTTTAAATATATCTTGGACTGATCTTAAAGGCGCTGATGTAACTGCTTTGGTTACGAACATATCCTCTAATGTAATACGACTGAATGTAGCTGGCTGTAGGCGTGTGTTATTTGATTCACGTAAGCACGCGACTAGGATTTGTTGTACATTAATGCTGTAATAAACTTTGCTTTTATAGATGTGGCCACCTTACAAAAGCGCTGTCCGCAGTTGCTGGAACTGGATCTGTCCGACTGCAATAGCCTGACTACTGCTTTAATATCAATAATAATGAAATTTAAAATGCTAGAGTACTTGTCCGTTTCCCGCTGCTATCTTATACCAGCCAGTAGTTTTATGTAAGTCCATCACAAGGAGACATGTTAACTGATAACTAAAGTTTTCCACTTACTTTTGCAGCGAACTTAAGAATATGCCCTCGCTCACATATCTGGACATATTTGGCATGCTCTCGGAGGCTGCCATGGAAGTGCTAGAGAAGCAAATGCCCAAAATGGGCATTAACAAATTCATTCACAGTTCTGTGGCTAGACCCACAGTAGGCACACGACGCACATCCATTTGGGGACTGCGCACTAGGGATTAGTTCTACTTATTATATATTTTATAGTTTTTAAATAACTTTAACAATGTTCAATTTTTGCAAACATTTTTGATGCCTACGCTTTAGGTTTTTTTTTATTTTTTCAACATTTTAAGACAATAATAAAGGTCTCAATGTTAGGCGTTTACATTGTTTCTTCAAGTACTGCAGTTATGGGAGCTTCTGGTTTCTCCCAAACCCATTCTTCCCAGACAACACAGCTTTTTAGACTATCCAAATAGCCCATTTCCTCGGGACAGCTTACGCGCAAGGCTGGCTCGTTAAGCGTCTCACACTTCCAGTATGATGTGGCATCCCAGTGGTCACGGAAAATGCCTATGTCCAGTTCCTGCTGTGTTCTACAACCAGGCTGACCATCACCAGTATAGGCATTACACAGCGCCAATGCAATAACCAAGACTAAGAGCTGAAGTTTCATGTTTGCTGAGAACTATTGCCTGTTTAGTGGAAGCTGCGCTTTTTATAGGCTAGGCGCGTGCATGATAAGCTCTGCTCAAGTGCAGCAATTACCTAAATATGCTTTTAACAAAAACTGTCACGAATCGTTAAATAAACAAAAAGTAGCAGCAAGTTAGCCTTGAAAGTAACATTAAGCATATTAGACAATATTCTATTAGTTTAAAATTTGATAAATGATGAATTCTGACGAAGGCGACGCACATTTAACCCCGCTGTTCAAGGAGCAGTATGAAAAAGAAGCGTTGGTCTTGCGCTTATTGCTTGATCTGGAGCAACGTTTTCGAAATTACTATCAGACTGTTTACAAGTGCGAGATTGAAGCTCAAAGAGTGGTCAATGAACGACTTTGGGTGTTGTCGCAGCGTTACATATTGATAATGAGATCTGTACCGGGTTGCCGCTATCCTGAGGTCTACACGCTCTCCGCCGAGGAGGCAATCGTCAATGAGTATGAAGAAAAGCTAGAATTGCTGCGCACATCCAAGTAAGTTGTTATGCTTCAGTTGTGCACTATAAACTCTTTATTTTCTTAGCAATACCATGAAAAATGCAGTTTTGGAGCTGTATGGGATTTGCAAAGAGTTCTATGCTGCTTATCATACGCTCAATATGAATTTGGAAACTCCTTTTATATGCGGCGATCCGTATCATAAGCGCATAAGCACGCACAAGACTATGGTTTTGGATGTATTCAATTATTTTTACGCCGGCGTTTTAAAACTAAAAGCTTATCAGCATCAAATAGATCCTATTAATTTGGAATGTATTGAAGATTATCGTGAATTGCTGCATACATCTGAGGAATTTGAAGAGTACCTAATGGAGCGTTTTTGTTATTGTAAATGTTTAAATAAGCGACCCACTTGTCCCACAGAAAAGCTACAGTGCCCCCCACATGAGAAGCTGGAAAATTTGAAATACGTAAGCCGTATATAAAAGCCAAGTTTTAAATTATTTTAGGTATGTAATTTACATGGTTTTCATGATCAACATATGCTAAACTTGAATACACTTCAAATAGAAATAAAATGCAAAATTCACTGGATATAAATGTATGAAAAACAGCAATACACTTAAAAAATGAAGCGGCTGTATTTAACTTTTTAAATTTAATTCATATAGTTTTATTTTGGTTTTATTTGGAAAATGCTTAAAGTATTTTAAGATATGGCAACACTAGAGTTGTTTTTTCCCTCCAACAATGCAGGGCTGTTCTCGTACGGTGCTGCCAACCTAAAAGTACTTAAAGCATTTTCATTTAAAGCTGCTAGATGGCGCTAAAATTTTAAGTTGTGCTGATAATAAAATCAAAAACTGTTACTATAACAAATAATTTGCAAACAAATTCATTTTAAAATAAATTGTTATTAAAAAGAAGCAATAAAGAAAGTTAAACTGTCATCGAAAAATATCGGTTTTGCGCTTTGTCACATTATTTTGCAAGTAAACAAGTTGGCAGCATTTAGCTCCAAGCGCTAGGCAGCACTTTTTCCATTTTTCTGCAACAATCGGCTGGTCGCAAATATTTTACACGTAATTAAGCACTTGGAAAGTTATAAATTAGCGTTTAGCTTGAAGAATTACAAAAATCTAACAACGTTCAGCTTGTGGTAATATTCCGCGGCGCAAATATGGACGAAGACATGGTGTTACAGCCTACAGATCGTCGTTTAGGTAATGCTGTTGAGTTACCCCCCGGTCCACCCGGCGTTGATGTGAGTGAAAAAAATGATGAGCCTAGTGGTCTGGCAGCCGGCAAAACGCGCAAATCAAGTTCACGTCGTCGCTCTACATCTCGGCGGCGTTCAACACCGCGACGACGCTCCAATTCCAACTCGCGTAATACTGGCTCACCGAACACGCGCCGTAGACGTTCACCCTCGCGTTCACCTACGCCACCGCGACGCAATCGCTACGATTCGCCCGATTATGGACGCTATGGACCACGTCGTCGCTACGATCGCAGACGTTCGCCTGATCGTCGACGCTCACCACCAAGGCGTGCACGTCGCTATGGTCGTTCACGTTCACGCAGTAACTCGCCGCCACGACGTGGTGGACGTGGTATAAGTCCTGCGGGACGTTGGTCGCCCAAGAAAAAGCCTGCATCACCGCCACATCCACCGCCTTCAACGCAGCAGCAACATGTGCACCAAATGCAGCCAGATGGGCCACCGCAAATAGCTCATAGCGTGCCACCTGCCGGTTATGGTGTAATGCCGCCACAAATGTACAATCCGGGACCGTATGGCACGCAGCCAAATGTTTATGCACATCAATATGGCATGCCACCACCAAATGTGTTTCAAGCACAAGGTCCGCCACCAAACTATGCCATGCAGGGGCCACCACCGCCACAAAACGATTTTAATGCAGGCTATGGGCCGCCACCACAAACAGCCTGGGGCGTTAATGGTAAGTTGTCTACAGCCAAACGTTTTACTAAAGACAAAACTCAAATTATGTGCATACAGATTTTAGACAACATGGTTGGATGATGCCCACAATTCCGCCTGTGCCGCAAGTTGCGACAGAACCGATGGTGCCAGCAACACAACAACAGCCCCAAATGATGCCAGTGCCAGAACCAACAAACGTGGTTAAGGAAACGACAAATCCAACGCTCGATAGCGGAGGTTTGCCACCACAGGACGGTAAGTGTGGAAATGAATTTTACTTGGCTCCTACGAAAATTCACATGCAAACCTCTCACATTATGTTTTATTATTGTTGTCATGAATACGCCCCTAACAAAATCAAAATGATAAATGTTAATGTAAACGATATAAAAACAAAAAACAAAAAACTCGTGTAAAATGCAAAATTAAATTCAACTATCAATTGCATATTAAAAAAAAAGAAAACACTCGAAATCTAGCTATAAATGTGCAGCAAGAGCATACACTGGTCCTGGTCAATGCCATAACTTCAAAAATTCCATTTCATTTATGTATGCATAGTAAAACGCATATATATACGGCGTTTTAGTTACTCTAATAAGCACTTCTCGACTTGGGAGCGGCACAGTCACACAACACCTACTCCAACTACCCCGACAGAGAGGACTACTGCAAGCAAACTAATGCGGTCTGACTCAACGATCGCATCCGTCCAACGTAGAGCTGTGTGATGGTTGTTTGCCATTGTGTAACTAGCTGTGAAATGCACTCGATAATGCATTTTGTAAATGAAATTTGAACTTTTATTCCACTGTGGGGAATGTATACTAATCAGCATTTTTCTTTACCCTCTATATATACATATAACTATAACGAATGGCAGCCGTGGCGCAAGAAGCTGAGAATCAGAAGGATGAGCTAAAAAAACAGCGCACCAACTATATCAAGAAGGTGACTTTGCTGAAGAAGGAAATGAAGGTCCTGAAGGAGCAACATGAGGATTTGGCCGATGGCGATATGCCACCATCACCAACTACACAAAACTTTATTGAAGAGAATGCACGTTTGCAGGTGAGTTAATTGACAAATTAACATATCTATACAAAATCTTCATCTCGATTATTTTAAATCAAAAACTAAACCAATTTTTTGTGTACTTCTGCATAGGTGCAAATAAAAAAGAAACTGGACACCATAGAGAATGTTATAGACATGCTAAACGGCATTATAGGCGATGAAGATCCAGACGATGAGCATGATGAGCCCGAGGAAAATACTACAACACGCGACAAATCACATTCTATCTCTGAAACGCCTGGAAAAGCAGCTGCTGCTGCTGCTGCTCCGCCAACTGTTAACTCAACTTCTAGCGATAGCTCCGACGACAGCTCCGATTCAAGTTCGTCATCAAATTCCTCCTCGGACTCCACAACTGATGAAGAAGGCGATGATAATAATGCTGATGGAAGTCCCACAAATCGTCTCAAACATCGTGCCATGAAATCGATGAAAGCAAAACAGCGACATGGTGAAACTACAATGAAAACCACGCCAACACCCACACAAAACTACAATCTTGTGTTTTTCGATCCCGAACAGCATTGGTGTGCCAGTTGTAATGTGTTTCCAAAGACGGCACGCGACTACCTGAAACATTTGCACGCGGATGAGCATATGAATCGCGATACTATGGAGACGCCCTGGCACATAGACATTGATCATGATCCGTTTCCAACGTATGAGAAAGCGCCTACAAAACGTGTACCAGTGCGGGGTATGCAGTTTTTGGTGCCAGCCAATGCCTGGTACTGCAAGTTGTGCAGCGTTTGGATTGGAGATCTACACTGTGCATCGGCACATTTGAAATCCAAGATACATGCCAATCGTTATGAGGTATGTGCGACTACTATGCATTCTATGCGTAAAATTTTTTTATCTAAAAAAGAGCAGCTTTTTCATTAATTGTCAAATTAGGTTTCCTTTAGAATTGTACAAACATCATATAGCATTAGGTGGCTATTATAATTATAGTGGAAAGGGTCTAAAGTGGCAAATTAATCTTCAATAAGCAGGCATTGACATTGCAAACAAGTCAAGGCGTATTCATTTGGTATAGAGAACATATTGTGTCGCAAAACGAATTAAAAGCACCACAATGCCTTTTAATGAACAAATTCTGAAGGTATTTAACAAAAAAAATCAACTTATTTTTTATGAAAAAAATTTGTTAATAATTGTTTTTAATAAGGGGAACTTGCGGAAGTTGTCGATGCAAAAATTTCGAAAATGCTTGTAGTAAAAAATAAACTATATTAAGCCTTTCGGTCCTTTGCTCTACTACTGAACTACGTGAAAATATTTCTACCTATAATAAAAAGGTTGAGACCTTATAAACATTTGGGTAGCCAACATCTTAAATTTCTCAATCTTCTTCTATTAATTAATTTTATCAATTTGTAGTTGTTCTTAAAAAAGACACCCAGCTATGAAGTCGATTGGTTGGCCGAACGTGAACGTGCGTTACAGCAGTACAAAGAGAGCGAGGAAGCCAAGAATAAAAAATCAAAAAAGGATGATGACAAAGCAACAAAAAAACGAAAGAAGAAGAGGTACGTCTACATTAAAACCTTATCAAACATCGTAACTAATAGTTTGTTCTTTAATATTCCTCAAACAGCGCGGATAAAAAGAAAAAAAAGCGTAAGCATAGTAAAAAGCATAAGAAATCGGCTACAGCAAATACATCCTCCTCCTCGAGTAGCTCTTCGTCAGAGGACGAGTCTGCACAGCAACCAAAGAAAGAGCGCAACCAAGAAGTGCTGCCGCCAATAATATTAGATAGGCAACCTAATGATGCCTCCATACGCGTTGCAATGCGCAAGCAAGAGGCACCCGTGGTCAAGCAGGAGCCTGAAATGCCGCCAGCGCCACCACCCCCGCCTTTTATTAAAGATTCCATAAATGCAACAGGTGCGCGCCTCAGCAAATGGACAACGGCAGGTGGAGATCATTTTAATGCTGCAGCAGAGGTTGAGGAACAAAAAAAACGTGACGAGGCCATGTTGCAGCAGTGGAACACTGTGCAGCCCGTTATTAGTGAAAGTGAAAAGAAGCTGTTGGAGCAACTTAAAGGCAAGCTTAAGGGCAAAGGACGTGATGTGCAGGAGCCCAGCAAGCAGCATAGTACACAGCAAACAGACGACAAGTCAAGGCGTGGTGGAAATCGAAGATCTCGTAGTCCCATGGCTAAACGACGCACGCGCAGTCCCTCGCGCAGCCGCAGTCGAGGGCGTAATGAGTTTCGTCGTGATCGTGATCGAGATCGTGAGCGTGAGCGCGATCGTCGCCGTTCACGTTCGCGCAGTCGCGGACGCAGACGTTTCTCTCGTTCACCCATACGTAGCAATCGCAGAAGTCGCTCAAGAGATGCGCGTCGACGTCGTACGCGTACACGTAGCCGCTCACGCTCGGGCAGTCGCGAACGTGGCGGAATAAGTCGCGTGGAGAAGCCAATCGTCAAACATTCCGAGTTCAGACCTCGTGCGCCACCTGAACGCAAACTTAACGAACCCAAACGAGACAAAAAAGATGCCTCAGCTAAGCCCAAAGCGGCAAAAACTGCAACGAGTAGCAGCACTGCAGCAACCGGTGGCAAAAAGCTACCATTTATTGGTAAAATGCCAGTATTTAAGAAGCAACCTTCTGGACAAGCCAGCTCTGAAGCGATGTATACAAATGGTACAGAGACACTGCCGCCTCCACCGCCACCACCAAGTGGAGTCAGCATGCCGCCGAGTGGAACACCACAAATGCCGCCTGGTGTTAGACCACCCGCGCCTACAGTAGCGCAAATACAAATGGCCATGATGGAAGATGCCTATGGCAATGCACCACCTTTTCATCCCGATGCCGGCATGATGGTAGACTATGATGAGCTTATGCCAGATCCAGTGCAATTTGCTAATTTAATGACACATTGTCCACCACCACCACCGCCGGGTAAGGGTGAGACGGCCACTGCTGGCGGCAACAAAGAAAACGAAGACGAAGATGGTGCTAATGAGGAGGACGTCTTGCCGCCGGGCATTGATGAACCAGAAACTGAATTGTCGACACAGCCATTAGATGCTGCTGCACAGCCCAGAGACGGTGAGCTGCCTAAAGATCTGGCCGAGGCATTAGACATAATATTCCCCTCAGAACGGCCAGACGAGGAAGTAGATGACAACAGCAATTCACAAGCTGCGCTGCCGCAAACTATAACAACCATAGTTGATGATGAGCCAACGCTGGATGAAAACAATTTACAGGACTTGGCCAAGCAAGGCATACATATTGTGACAATCGCTGAGACCACAACGAGCTCAATGCCGCTTGTTGCTAACGATATCATGAACAAGCCCTTGCACTCACCCATGCTTATAGCAACGGATGATGATGAATCACAAGGCGCCATGTTTGAATTGCAAACAATGCAAAATGGCAATGGCGTTGCTAAAGTAATGGAGCAGGTCGAGGAACTGCACCAAACGATAAGTCTTAAACAAGCAGAAGCTGAGGATATACCAATGCCCTGCTCGCCGCCGCCTGCAGCGAGCATTGAAGAGATAAACGAAACGAAGGCCGGTAGCTTAAAGAACTTGGAACAGACAGATTTGGCTGACATACCTGAACCTGCAATGTCGCCAACCAATAGCGAAAAGCTTAGACGTCAGGCAGAATTGGACGAACTGGCCATGCTGGGCATTGACAGCAGTGACATGGCGGCACAATGTATGTACAACTTGCCATAAGCACTTGGAAAACAGCTCATCAAGAAATATTCATACACATGCACAACACCCACACACACATACACAATCATAAGCACAAATTACTTAACTAAACTTAAACTTAAGCAATGTCAGAAAATGCCGGTTTTTATGTTGTACGATGTTTTTTTTTTCTTTGGGAAAATGTTTTATAAAGTTTTAATAAAAGAAGAGTCTATACCTTGCAAGTAAATTTTAACAATTTCTTTAAGTAAAGATAGTTTCATTTTGTAAACTTTAAATGTTTGTCAGTTTGAACAATTCAAATACCATTATTGAACAGCATGTATATGAGGCGTTTGATATGCAAAATTTTAGTTTTGTGGGCAAAGTTAATTTATAAATTAAACTCAAAATCTTATGCCCCGGTTGAACTAACTGCATTACTTAAAAATTTATAACAAATATAAATGAATAATAAAAACAATATTTGCTGACGCTTGTCTTTAAGTGGCACTCTTAAAACGTTTAGTCACTTTTTTCTAGACTGTACAATGCTGTATACATTTTATAAAAAAATTTAAATAAAATCTTAAATTTAATTTTACTTACCTACCGTTTGCTATTATTATTTATATTTTATAGGTTTTATTTTTCGACAAATATCTCTAAACACTCACCACTACATATACACACATTTCCAACTCGCTTGCATTGTTTAACAAACAATTTTCTGATCTAATTAATTATATTATTCTTAGGTGCTTTATAAACTTATATATGACTTTCGCAAAATCAAACTGGATAATGCCAAGACAAAAACACAACCAAACGCTGGCAACTCGTCGGATTAGTTTATAGCTAAAACTCGAACAACTGAAACCAAACTTAACAATGTTTTATGTTACGCGTAGCTGCTGTATTTAACCATATTTTTTTTATAAATAAATTATGCACATATATATGTATTTTGTATATATATGTATTTAACCTTTTAATTTTTAAATGAATTTTGTAAATTATAATACATGCATTAATTTTATAAATATATTTAATCAAATGGCACTTAATAATATTTTTTAATGTAATACAAAATTATTTCTTGAAAAATACACAATTTTAAATACATTCTATTATTATAATATATATATATAATATTTGCAAAACTTCGTTTAACGTTCAAATTTTCAATCATTTTAGGTACACAATTTTTGCTAGTTATTTAGTCAAGTGTTAAAGAGGATTAAATATAATAAACTTTGAGTATGTATTAATTGCAGTTACGTACATATCAATTTTGGTGTTTCTTTTTGTTTATATTAGTAACAATTTAAATAGTAAAGTATTCATTACATGAGTTGTCATTTTATGTAGCATTTATGCGGACACTTCTAATAATATAATGCTGTAACATTTTGAATTTTCCGTTAAATATGTTATAAGCACATTTTCAGATTTCTTTAAAAAATAAAAAATACTTATGTGGATTGTATTAAACTATAACAAGTGGTACATTTCTTTTTCAAAAAAGTTTGGCTCTAACGAATTTATAAATTCCTACAAAGTTTTAATAAATATGGAACTTAGTAATTTAGAATTAAAGACGCAAACCTTTTTAGTTAAAAATAGCAAGCTGCTTGTATTCTAAAAGAATAATACATTTATAAACCTAAACAATATACGTTTGATGACGCTTGCTTTTATAGAATTCTGCGAAGAAATAGCGATTTATAATAATTTAAGACGGTCGTTGTGAAGCGTCTATAAACAGCTGGAAACTATCTAGTTGTATCCATCATCTTCAACCGCAAGTTCATTAAAGGTAAAAGCTCGGAAGCGGCCATGTTCCTCAAAGTAATTAGAGTTAGAGAACAGATATAACGGAAGCAGCCATGTTCCATCAACGTATTTTGGGTTAGATAGATACACTGCAGCTTATGGTACAAAGTATTCTTTTGTGCAAGCTAGAAATATATTATTAGGAACTAAAAAAGCGGAAAAAGCTCCAAAGTTATATTAACCCCTTGCGAACGTATGTCTGTTCACAGCTACCAAAGCTTTTTTACCATTCCAGTTGTATGTCTGCTGTCAACGTGCACCGATCTATTCTACTTTAAACATATTATTATATTACATGTATCTTAAGTTTTGAAAAGTATTAATAAAACTTATTTTTCCTTTGCAAACTGTGTATTACTGTTTTTCAACGAAACGCCCATATATAAAATTAATACGCTCACAAAGGGTTAAGTGTAATCTATCTAAAAAAAAATTGATATGCACATGTTCGTCTGAAAGCTAGCCTCTCAAAGATATTACCAACACATTTTTAGATCAGAGGCGTCATAACAAGGGCCTTATCTTGTTTGTTTTATAAAAAAAATATATGTTTGTCTACATTAAAGCGTCAATAGTGGTGCTTCAAAGTTGCCCAAAAAACAGAACATTTTACGATATAAACTATGGTTCGTCAAATTTTGAGAATATGTAAACTCCTTTGAGTTCTTCAAGGACTAAACGTTTTGAATATATCGCAACTAATTTGGCACTCAACATTTTTTTTACAAGAAATTTAAATTATATAGATGTGCCCTACTTTTCTAATATTTCGTTAGGTTTTGAAGCTGCTGCTGTTGCGAGCAAAGATGAACAATCTAAAGTTTTTGAAATACCCTTCAATAAACGCTTATCTTTGGAAGTAACGGTCAAAAAGGGTTTGCTGCATAATTCGGCTACTTAATTTTAGTTTGCAAATAATATGACTTTGACTTTGGACTTCTAATGCAATATATAAGATTTAAGTCGGGGAGATTATGTAGTCTTCGTGCACTTAAATTACGTAGGATTTACCCAAATTGAATAAATAATATCTACATCGCTTGACTACGCCGTCATTGCTTTTAAGGCAGCTTATGGAAATTTCTAGTAAATAGCTGTTCGAAGAGTACAGGGACCTACACTTTAAAATCGAATCCGAATGGCGGTGTTTTTAAATAATTGAGAATTACTAGGGCAAATAACGTCTTGTTGATAGTGCTCTGCCAGTGCTACACGATTGCTGCGGGTTATCCAACCACGGAACTTCGAGAACGTTACCACTACTGCTTACGCAGAACAGAACAGAATTACAGAATTTAATAACTAAACAAATGAGAGTTGAGAATTTTTTAGAAGCACTAAACAAAATATAATTCTTACTATTGTTAAGATACGTTTGGAATAAATTGTTTTTTTTTTGGTAATAAAGATTCAAATATGTTGGTTGCCGTGTTACTTTAACGTTTGCCTGCTTTTCTTAATAACCTTATGCTTTGAGTAGAATATATAATAACTCAATGAAATGTCTTGATTAGCTTTTGAAAAGGAATGTTGAAAATACAATTAACATATTTTTAAAATTAAATTATAGAGTTAACGTAATTGAGTTGAGAAAAATATTCGGTAATACAATTAACAAATTTTAAAATTCAATTTTTTGAAAAGTTAGTTGTAAGAGAATGTCGACAATACAATTAATAAATTCAAAAATGTTATATAGGAATACACTTTTTTCGAAAACGAAAAAGCTGAATTTAAGTTTATAAAAGTTATACAAGCTCCAACTGCAGACTCTTGGTCACACTTATACCACATTTTAAGCTTTTTTCAACAATAATTAAATAAAATATAAAATACATATGAAACATTTGATATCTTGCTGGCTTGCTTTTAAATTGCAATACTTGAGTATTTCTAAGCACGAGTCATTATTTTTGCGCACAAAATTCTTGAAAAGTTTTTTAACCAAATTTAAATGGAAGAGAACTTAAACAAATATTTTTGACCTTGTAAAGTATTGGTTATTTTGTGATTTTTACATATTTCATTTTAGTGATGTACAGCCCATAAGCGAAGGAGTTCGCTTGTTTTTAGAAATATAAATTTAGGCAAGTTAGTAGATTTAGCTACTACATAAGTATTTCTTAATTTCCCCAAAGTGCTATAATTACAGTGCTTAGTAGGTCCGCATAAATGTATAAAATACTATCAAGTGCTTCTATTTCAAGTAGTAACAATTTTAGGGGAC
Organism: Chymomyza procnemis; assembly: GCA_035046065.1. Lineage (NCBI taxonomy): Eukaryota > Metazoa > Arthropoda > Insecta > Diptera > Drosophilidae > Chymomyza > Chymomyza procnemis. Next base: position 40,620,206 of record JAWNOJ010000026.1, read on the forward strand.
GGTTGACAATGTAGTTTTTTTTTTTTTTTGATTTTTGGCTTGCATTACACATATGAAGACTGTGCTACATATATAAAAACACACATTAAATATGAAGACTATGCAAAAGTCAATGAGTTATAAATAATTTTGAAACGAAATATGTGCAACCGATGAGTTGTAGCCCGTTGCAGTGGTTGCTATAAATGAGTGACGCGTATGCCTTGACACTTTTTGGAGTTCACATTTGTGCAGGGCTCTAGCTAAAACTATAAATCCGTAATGGGTCCAGCAGCTACGCTGAATTTGCCTGCTGGCGCCTGCGCCTTGTTATTACTCCAATTTTGTTGCTCTTCCTCAATATCAGCATCGTCCAAGTGATCTTTGCGTCCACCATTTGTTACACTGCTGTGGCTGTGGCTGTTGCAGTTGCTGTTGTTGTTGTTATTATTATTGGTATTTGCTTGCGCCACCGCGGCACTTAGGTCTTTAACCAATTTTTCAAGTCTAAAATGTTGTATGGGTTATAGAGTAGAGGGCATCGTGGAAAGAGAAGAGCAAAAATGCAAATTGTGAGTGTTTCTTTTTGGTATTAGTTACTAAAATTTCAAACGAAAACAAAACAACAAAAAACCAGGTTTAACATTTTTTTAGCTTTTCCAAAAAAAAAAACAAATAATTATTTGATTGTTGGTTACTTGGATGAGTCTGGCTGCAACATGCATGTAGTAAGAAGGGTGATGCGAAATGTGAAAGGTGCATTGTGTTACGGTTACGACGTCAACGACAACAACAAAAACAAAAAAGGAAAGTAAAGCATTTAAAGCATAGACTACACCCACGCTATGATACGTTGATTGGCCTCCTTACGTGCGGCAGCCGCTTCGTTGAGCTCGCGCTTGAGCTGTACATGCTCCTTTTTGCGCGGCAGCAATGGCGGCGGCGGCGACTGCTCATTAGCAGACTTTTGCAGCAAGGCAAATGTGGGCGGGCTTTGTGGCACTACATCGACCTGTTGTTGTTGCTGCTGCTGCTGCTGCTGCTGATTTTGCTGTGCCGCCGGCGTGGGCTGGCCATTGCTGCGGGATTCATTGCTGCCTATGGAATGACGCTTGTTTGTGGTGTTCGCTGTTGTTGCTGCTGCTGCTGCTGCTGCAGCAGACTGCAATTCACTTTCATCCAAAGTCACAGCTTGTGTTTGCTGCTGCTCCGCCAGCTCTATCTCATCATCTTCTTCCAGTGAATGTGTTTGATGCACTGTGCCATAGTGCAGATTAAATGATTGCGCACGACGCGCGCCGCTGCCATTTGGAAAGGGTTTACGCTGGCGCTGCATGCGCTCATTTTCATAGATAATATCATGATTGCGATTGTTATAGCAGGATGCCAAGACTTGACGCAGATATTTATTCTCAGCCTCCAGATGAGTGAGCCGCTTGTTGGTATCCTTGCGTTCCAGCCGCAGCTGCAGCACATGGGACTGTGTGCAAGAAAAATGTTATAAGCTTTGTGTGACAAATTATTCAACGGCTTACAGGCTTACCTTCAGCTCATCAATGTCACGTAGTATGCGCACATTGCCCTCATTCATGGACCACTGGCGCTCCTCCACCATGGACTTGACGCTGCATTGGTGGTTGGGATAGTTGGTTTAAACTTATTGCACTTGTATATGCCATAGACTCACCGATTAAGTAGCGCATCCTCACGCACACGCGCCGCCTCCTTGACTTCGCGCACCACATCCGTCATCATGCCGGGCGTATAGGCACCTGCAAGTGTATATGTATAATGCATTCAATGCTGGCTCTGCTAATTGACTTGCTTTTGGGTGCCGCAAATCACAGCCAAGTCTATTATTGACTTATACTACAATATATATACCTGAATGAAAGGTGGGCGCTGGGCTGTGCGTGCCAAATCCACCGCCAAATACCAATGGTTGACTTTGTGTGCTTAATCCGCTCAAGCTATCTCTACGGTGCCGCATGCCCCCACCCCATTGCTGTTGGCCGTTGGGCGCGTGCTTTAAAGCTTCGATATCAACTAAAGATTTTTTTTGTAGGGTATTTACGTGTGCAAAAAAATTTTAAAAAAAAATAGAGGCGAAAAAAACGAAAAGATAAAAGGTACAAATCAATACAAAATAACAAACGACAAAAAACAATTCAAAAGAAATAGCATTAAAATACAATTAGTTAATAATACATAGTAAAATACAAAGACAAAAAAATAAAAAACGTTTTGGCACAAGACGAGCAATAATTTACCAAAAGTTGTGTAAAGAGAAGAGCATAGATTATGTGAGTTTCAACAATTGGAAAACACTTTTCAAAATTTACATTGGCCAGTTTAGATACATTTAACTGAAATACAATAAGGGAACGTTTTGGTGTTGGTAACTACGCACCTTTTGTTTCATGCAAATTGCGACAAATTTTCGAGTTGGTTTCATGCAGTATGTTAATCTGCTCCATGAGTGCGGCAAAAAATTTATTCTGTTGCTCCAGTTCTGTGCTGCCAGTGCCATTACGAGGATCTGGTGTATTTTGGCCACTTAATTTGGAGTCATTATCCGAGGGATTCAACAGGCAGGGATCGCTGAATCTGAAACTAAAACAAACAAATGTTGAAATGGTACCTAAAGGGAAACGTATTTTTAATCCCACACAGCTTGCGAAGATTTCAGTTGTGGCCTAAGCTCTTAGGTGGACTTTTACGGTCTTAAAGCACGGATTTTGAAGCCCACAATTTAAATATCAGCTAAAGCGGTTCGTGGATGTACATCAATGATGAAATAATGCCTAATGCCTAATGGTGATGATACATTTCAAAGGGCCACAGAACGCTGATTTTGGAAAGAAATGCAGTTGACGTTTTTAAACCCATCCTAAGCCATTGTATGAAACTCGAAAGTCGTGATCTCAAATTTATGATTTATAGCGCCTCACCTAGATAAAACTCACATTTTTGAACAATGACAAATACTAGAGGATTTCATATTTCGGCATTCAAGTTTTAAGAGCAGAAGACTGACAGATACTTCAAAACAGTGAATTTTCAATTTACCGAAAACTTTTTAAAATAGATTAAATGCGTAGTCCTGCTGCTGATCGGGTCGCGCTGTCTCGTGAACTATACCAGGACTGATTTATCTATAGGCAAAAGTTTGGATCTATGTAGATATTGCATTTGTCTGCCAAAGAATGGGATAGCAGAATCTGGATTATTTGTCGGGCACCGGCGCAGCATCGCACCTTATAATGGAGAATGCTGTATCCAAACCAATATTTAACATTATTGAATTAATTTTAATAAATAATTAAATTAAAAGCGATTAAAATAGTTATTTAATCATTAAAGGTAGTAAAGCTTGGACTAATATAAGTTTTAAAAATAAGAGGTTTGTTTGTTTAACTGCTGCTTCAGATTGTTTAAAGCGAAACCAATCCAATCTTCAACATTATTGATTTACACGCAAAAAATACGCTTAAAGGGGATAAGGTAATTAATTTAATCATTAAAAAAAAAAAAAAGTAAAGAAAGCGTAAACTAAGGTTTAAAATCAAAATCATGGAAATTTGCTGGTTTAACTGCTGCTGACGATTTATAAAGCGAAAACGTATCTTGCAAACTGTAATGTATTGCACAACGATTTTGATATAGACATCCAGCAAAGTATCATAAATAATATTGTTTATGGAAACAAATTAACTGGGCCAATTCGATTAATAGTGTATCAATGCAGAATAATGCAGAGATTCTAGCTGTGTTGTCTGATGCCAGGTTAAAAGCTAAAGAAACTCAAAGTATTCACAAGCCGATTAGTCATGAGAGAATCGGTGCTAAGCACTGAGCTTTGGACTGTGCATTGCATATCCTACTCAAAGTCGTTTAAAATAAAAGTTCAAGAGCCACTCCAAAATAAGGATTAGGAGTTAACAAAGAAGAAAAATGACTCAGGAAGTGATGTGTGAAGGCTATCGTTGAACTTTGGCTGTAGCGCGAAGAACGAAAATAAACCCAAAATTTTACAAATATTACGATTTACTATGCGAGTTCGTGATACAGTCAAGAAAGTCTGGGATTGATTTAATAGATAAGCGAGAAAACTCACTATTATGCTTACAAGTAAGAATGTATTTTTGTATCAATTGTAGAAATGGTTGAGTAGCGAAGTAAACAGAACTTTAGAGGTAGATAAGACTTGTAAAATTTTAACCAAAATAAAAGATCGCAGAGCATTTGAAGCGATTTATTGCTGAGATGATGAGCCAACATTATGAGTGACCTCCCATGTTAAACAGCTAGCACTGGATAGGGAATTTATCAGCAGGAAATACAGTTCGCAATGGAATAATCCAGATCTTTAGCGCTGAACATTTTTTAGTTGGTCATCGCGCCATAGGCGAGGGAAGATGTTCCGAGGTATATAGCGTATATTTGCTAGCCATACTACTGCTAGACAAAGGCACCAGTGTTGCTGGGTGGAATCGAACCACCAACCTTCCGATTTAGACATGAGTGCGCTACCACTACTCCCTCGGGACCCAACATCTATGGCGCTAACCATACTCTTTGACCAATCATGAACTATAAAAACCTATCTTGGTCAACGCTGTTCTTTGGCTTCTACGTGGAAAAAATGTTTAAATTTATATGCTACTTTCTGTTTTTATCTTTTACATTGTAAATCCAAGTTCCTGGCTAGCCCCAGATGTGAGACGGTGCACATCTATAAAAGAGTCACCCATCAGGCTAGGAATACGCATTAGTTTTATTATATTTTTTCCTCGTTATCATTTATTATTTCATAATTTTTAGAATGTTTAACTTGTCTAATCTTAAGGTCAACTGAACTTAGTTGTACACTTACATATTAATAAATAAATAAATACTCTTATTTCGGAGTTAAATATCTAATGCGCTTTAATGGTACTTACGATGTTTTCTATAATTCAATAACTTAACTTGTACAGGAAGCCATGTAGATTGTCTTTCATAGCTTATACGAATCTATTAACTTTAGGGGGCCTATACAACCCGTTATTGGGTTACCTCCGACCTTTACTTCAGGTAGCCGGACCGGCACGTTCGTTTCTTCAAAACTCAAAATCACGAATGCATTAAAGTAATTACTTAAAACCGGAACAGGGAAGTTCAAAACTAACTTCGGGGCTTGGGTCAAAACATCTGACTGTTTGTTGCAACAGTGCAATTATTTCCAGACGCCAGACATAGTACACGGAAATCGTTACACGTATAGCAGGCAGCTGCTGGCCAGCTAATCACGAATCTATAAATTTTAAAATTCACATAGGGCACCAGTGGGCATCCGAAACTAATTACAAATTGAGCTTTACAAATGCCACGATATACGATACTGTAACCTCTGACAATATGGGTATCAATCTTTTATGTAACAAATCGATACAAGTTTCGATTTAATTGCCTAAGCTTCATATCAGTAACTACTAAATCAATGTGGTGTACTCACCCCCGGCTGATGTTTGGATTACTGCCACTACCGTCTAGCACATCTGTGGAATTTTGTTCATGCTCCGAGCCGGCACCAAAGCCGCCCATCATATTGACCAAAGGTGGCAAACTGGCAAAATCCTGTGTGCCGTCGCCATGGTTATGCGGCAGACCAAAGCCCACATAGCCATTAACGCCGCCGCCATTGCTCTGGGGTGGAAAGAGCATGGGATAGCGATGGCTCAGCAACGATTGCGAGTGCTTCACATAGCTGGGCGCGTGCTGCAGACACAAAGGTTAATAATTAAATTTTCGGTTTGTTAGCGCGCGGGAAAAAAAAAAGTTATACGAGTATATTATGGCCAAAACTCACGCGCTGAATGCCCAGGCTAAAGGGCGAGGCAGCACCGGACGCGCCCATATTATAGGGCTGGGAGTGAGAGCGCATGAGAAATTGCTGCTGCTGCTGCTGCTGTTGTTGTTGCTGGGCAAGTTGTTGTGGCAGCGTTTGTTGCAATAGTTGATGTTGTTGTTGCGGTTGCTGTTGCGGGTTAAAGCCGGCAGCGTTTTGAAATGTTGGCAAATTTGGCATGACTGGAGGGGTCTGCAGTTGCGCCTGCTGTTGCTGCTGCTGTTGCTGCTGTTGTTGCAGTTGTGCTGCAGCAATTTGTTGCTGCTGCTGCTGCTGCTGCTTGTGGCTGGTAGGATTAAAATCTAAAAACTCAGATGACGAAGATAGCTGTGCATTTGTGGCATCCCTTAGACAATTCTCCAACCAAGCATCCAAATGATCCTTGGAGTAGTTAAGACCTAAATTTTCGCTGTTACTGTTGTTGCTGCTTTTGTTGTGATGCTTATTGTGCGGCAACGTTGTGGTATTGCTTGTGGCAGCAACTGTGGCACTGCGTGACTTGAGCTTCTTACGTTTGGTGCTGTCAGCAGCTGGAAGAGGAACAGTGAAAAGTGTGAATTAGTGGGGAATTCAGCGGAATATACTGCCAATGTTCAAAAAAATATTTCCTTTGCCAGTTTCAACCAGTTTTATGCAAACTATGTCACAGTCACTGCAGAAAGCGAAAGTTCTTTATTGTGAGATGCTTATCTTGACCCTGGGCATGAAAGCTTGATAATCTTAAAACCTAGTGCCCCTGCAAGTAGGAGCCAAAATGGTGCCAACATTAAGATAATCTGCAGGTTATCATTAAAAAGAGTAAGCAGTTCTCTATTAGTACTATCTTTAGCGCGCCTTGATCTATTTGTGGACTATGCAGAGACCGGTTACTCTTTCTTTTGCCGGCCAGTCGTTTTTTTGCGCAATAGCGGCTTGCCTTTGCAGCTTAAAATTTCGCTGCTATCAAGCATCGGCTTTAAATTACTTAAGATTCAACTCTGAAGAGTCTAACCTTTTAGCCCAATGAAAGTAGCTGTGATACCCCTGATTTGGAATGTGCATGTGGGGACGCACGGAGAGTCTTCTTAATAAAAAGTGAAAATCAAAGTTTGAGCTGCAAACGCCAGAAGGGCACGCATCCTAGCATTTAAGATTTTTCTGGCCACGGTAAAAGTCTACAAAGTGAAGTCCTGCAGTATTGTAAGATAGTCAGCTACAAGGAAAAACGCCACTGGGGCACTGGTTCCAGTTGGCCAAAAAAAACAAGAGTCTTCTTCCTAACTTTGAGGTTAATATAAGAGTAAAAGTAGCATTTTGAAGGAACAGTAACAGGGAATTGTCAAAAAACCTTTTCGTGGAGAGGTAGCATATTTGCCATAATGATTGTGTCGCAGCTGAAGGGATGAGGATAAATTTGAAAGTTGAAAATAAACATAAAGTTATTGCTCAGCATTTATTGGAAAACACACACAGTCGCTGGAAACCACTCCCCGAAACACCTTCGCAGTATGGTGGGTGGATCTATAACGCCTTTGAATTTAACTCTTTTGTCAATCTATTGAGAACCTAATCTAAGTAAAAAGTATTCTTTATTGTGTAAATGCTCTTTATTGCTTGGGAAACGCTAACAGTAGCTGGAAAGACTGTTCTTTAGAGATATAGGTAGACTGCTGAAGATCATTTAGCTTTTTTGTCCTATTTATTGGAAACCTTTTCTTACTTTCATAAGTCTTATCACCTAAGAAGAAAAAGATCTATATAATCGCAGTTTAAAATAAATGAATTTATAAAAGATTTTAAGAAACGAACAACCCATATATAAGGTGAAACTAACTATTTGATTGGTATGGTTCACTAGACACTGAGCAAGACAAATTCATGTAGCCGATTTTCTTTTTCAGGAACCCAGAAAACGTCACCAAACGTCGCTGGCACGTGACCATTTTTAAAAGCTAGAGATGACCAGTTTACGCCTAATTATCACGTATATTCTTACCTGCCGCGGAAACGGAACCAGTTGACGAGTTAATTATTAGCGATAGATTTTAGAGTATCATAATTTGGAAAATTTGTTGCCATTTAGAGATAAATAGGATTTGGAAATTTCGAAATAAACAATTTAATTCCCCTTTACTATGGTTATAAATCCAACTGCGGGCATATTTCTTTTAGATTTTCGAAGAGAAGAGATACATATAGTTTATAGCCTAAACCGATTCCGCAATTAGCGTCTACTTGCTAGTTGCGCCAGTGCTAAACAGAAAATAAATTCGATAAAATATAAACCTAACAAAATATGTAAAGCACGAAAAATTCTGTTGGGGGAACTTAACTATTTCATTTGGATGTTCAACTAAACTCTTTGAAAGACAAACGCATGGAACCAGATTTTTTTCTTCTGGAATCCGACTGATCGCTTGTAGTTACTTTAATCGTTGACGTGGGGTTTATCTTAGAACAAGAGTTGAACAGTTTACGCTTGAGAGGAAAATAGAAGTTGCCCAATGATACGTCCATTCTTCTACGCGGAAACAGAACAAGTTGACGAATTAATTATTAATGATCAAGATATACATTTTAGGTTAAAATGAATGTATTACAATTTGGACAGTAAACTTAATAGGTTCTTAGAGGATGTAGTCACTTTGTTCGCTGCATGTGAGCTCTTTAAGAGCTGACCAGTTTACGCCTAACAGGAAAATAGAAGTTGAACATAATTACGTATGTTCTCCTCTACCGCCGAAACAGAACCAATTGATTATTCAGCGTAAAATGAATGTTTGCGAATTTTTAACATTTACGGCCATAAGAGGTTTATCAGAATTTATATAATTCGAAACAAATAGGCAAACAAAATATGTATCGAACAAAAAACCGAACGAAAAACGGAAGCTATTTAATTTGGCTGGTTAAACAAAATCTGAGCAAATCAAATGGACTTGTTCACATTTTTTTTTCTAGAATCCACAGAAACCTCCATTGCATTTTTAAGAGCAAAAAATGAGCAGTTTACGCCGGGATTATAGAACTTGCTCTAACTCACAAATATCCCACACTTCCGCGAAAACAGAACCAGTTAACGAAATATGTGAATAAAAATGCACAAGTCCGTACACTTATTTAGGAGCTCCAGGACGGAAATGATTCACGGGCTAACCGTTATGTTAATAAACACAAAAAACGCACAAATCTGCTATACACTTGATTTTTTTTTACAAAAAACGCGCAAACCAACAGTTGATGAGCTCAGAAGATGCTTTCTGTATCATTTCTAAACACGACGCCAGCTCATTTCACTTTTAAGCACTTTGTATACGCTTCGCTTGATTGACATTGATTTTCAAAACAGTTCATCAAGTTAAACGAAAACCAAACAATTCGTTATGCTTCACTTCAACTCAATTGTAGTAGCATTTGTTTTAATTAATAGCCACAAAGTTATTAAAAAAAAAACTCGGCAGAAATAATTTTTTAATTTGTGCTATTAACGCATTGACTTACGGATTCCAACTACTGCTGGCGGTGGTGCTGCTGCTGCTACTACTGCGTTGGGCATTGCAAAAACTCAAATGAGTCACCCAACAAACCAATCGGAGCAACCAACCAATTCGACCCAAGCAAACTCACTGAGCTCCAACGACAGACAAGTTGTTGTTATTTCAGCCCAGAAAAATGTCGCGCACTCAAAACGAGTTTCTTTGCATTTTTGTATTGAATTTTTTCATTTTTTTTTTTGTTTATTTTTGTTTTGGTTTTTAGTCAACTAAATATTTTGATTTGGAAATTTGAGCGTAAACGGTTTTCTCTTTTCTGGCTGACGAGTCCCGCTGCAATTTTGTCATTACACTCGCAGTACATAGTTGTCTCTAATATCTGTAGTATTTTTTTTTTTTTTTGTTTATTGTCAACTAGCTGGTGTTACACTTTGGATCGGTACGGCTGGGTATTGTCTTGTCTATATAAACCGGTAACTCTAGGCACAAATATGCGAACGACTTGGCAATCCGAACCCAACCGTTTGAAATTGCTAGCCAGCGGCTCATTGTTGTACCCTAAAGTACGACAATAGAAACGAACTACTACTTGGCATAGTTGAAGTAGTGAAAAGTCGTTGTTGGCATAACTCAGGAACTCGTTAAACGGCAAGTCTTCGGGTTAAGTGGGTCGATCGTAGGCATCGTATGATGGCGGCAAATGGCCAAGTCATTCCTCATGCTTCATGCCACATGTCGAACTCGCAGCTAGCTGATCATTCGCTTAGCGGCGTTTAAATTTAGCGCAGCGAAGACTCGATTTTGCAGTTTCTATACTCTTTAGCGAAGTTGGACATGTGGTCATAAATCAATCGGTTTGTGACGCTCATTAAAGAAGCTGCCATAGAACTCATTAGCTGTTACATAAACTGCTAAACATCTTCTGCCTATGTCTGTTGCTATGCTAATTAATTGCTTAGTTTTTTCTTTAAAAGAAAATTAGTTGTCTGCTACAGCGACTAAGAGTTTAAATTGGTTACTTCTTGGTACTACCATAATCCATACATGACAGTTTTTAAGTTCCTAAGAGTTAACTGAATTTTTATTTCTTAATTTTTCTTTCTTAATTTGCGATCATATTTATTTTTATGATATTGTTTATTCTCTGTAAAAACTGCCACACCAGCTTTTCGCTTAAATTTTTAACGAATTTGTATTCTTATCGCTGCATCTGATTTTTGACGCCGTAGGGTATTTTTATATAGTATACGAGATTTGTGCCAGAAATAGGAGTGCCAGGCCCTACATGCTTTATAACAAAATGCTTATCATAACTTCGTTTGAACACGTATATTTTGAAGAGACACTTAAAGTTTATCATCTGCTGCACATGCCGGCAAAGACTACGTTTTGTCAAATCCCCCCCGCAAGTAGAGTTTCTCATTTTCGGCTAATCCGTTTCACATATTTACTTCAAACTCGACAGAGCGTGAAACTACAGCCTCCTCTAAACTGCTGCAATATTTGACTTTACCTAATTATGGAACCAAGTGGTCTCAACTCAAACAATCCGTTAAGATAATGCATGGTGCTTCAATTAACAATGGGCGAGCTCTACCCGCCCCCTACAAAAGAACTACGGCTTTGGTCCCACACTCCTTAGCGCGTCCTGCATACTTTTGTACCCTGCTTAAGGTATATTTCGAATTTAATCAAAATCGCTTGAAATTTGCAGATCTTTTGGATATAACTATTGTTATGCGCCCAAACACAATACACAAATTCAATAGTGTAGTTCTTAAAATCTTCTATAGGGCATTGCCTCGATTATATTAGATTTCTTTTTCAAAATGAATAGTCAATATCTTTAAAATGTTGTCACTATTTTTATTATTTTTTTAGAAAACTTAAGCCATCCCTGTTTTATGTTTATTGAAAACCTTTGGGCTAGCTGATTATAATTGCATTTATGGATCTAGGGTCGCTTAGAAGCAGAATTTTTATATGCGAAAATATGGAAATACGAGGTCGTTAATTATCCACCATATAGCCCTGACCTTGAAACCATCAGACTACCATTTATTTCGATCTTTGCAGAACTCCTTAAATGGTAAAACTTTCGGCAATGATGAGGCTATAAAATCGCACTTGGTTCAGTTTTTTGCAGAGCGTGGAATACTTAATTTGCCAGGAAGATGGCAAAAGGTTATCGAACAAAATGGCAATTATATATTTGATCAAAGTTCATTCTAAGTTTTATTAAAAATGCATTTGCTTTCTTTTAAAAAATCCGCAATTACTTTTTAGGCATACAAATTGTCATACAAATTTCAATTAACAATACAAGTATTTATGTTAATGTGGATTCCGATTTTTATTTTACGGACATATGGAAATACGTTGTCGCTAAACATTGAAACTGTACAAACTTACAAATGAAAACAATTTAAGAAGAAGAAATATGTCGCTGATACTGTATCTGCAGTTTAAAAAAAGATTTAAGATCACCGAAGTTTAAGAAAAGCTGTTTCTGGATTTTTGGATTAGCAACATGAAGTAGGGAAATTACCTGGATACTTCAGATAACAAATCAAGCATTGCAAGTTTAAGAAAAGCTTATTGTGGACATATTAGTTATCTTATTTGTAAAGGGCCTACGTCCTTTGGCACTGCTATCCCCATGGGTCTATTGTGAAAATTATGGAATGGCGACATCGGTGATAAAATAATTTTCAGCCGATCCGTTCTAAGAACTAAAAAATGGGTTTATACGATTATTTGCAGTCTCTTAAGAAAGATGTAGTGATTTTGTTATTTAAGTAAATTTCAGTCATAAATCTATAAAAGCATTCAATAATAATATATCCCAAATCCTACAAGAAAAACTACTAAAGACTTCACAAAGTACTTCCGCAAACGCTTCTTCCCTAAATCCCACAACTCTGCTACATAATGTCAACAAACATAAAGAGCATTAAAAATTTGTAGTCCAAAAAAAAGTTAAGTTGCCTCTATCTCGGCTTTTTATTGCTGTTCATGTTGTTCATGTAGAAGGGGCGTAGCCACGCTTTAAAGGGTGACCAACATGAGGGCGCTATAAATAGCCTCTGCAACGCGTTATTGAAGCGGATGTGGCAAGTAGAGGCAAGTCAAGAGGGGCGCCTTGAAATTGGAGTGTGCCTTAGAGGCAACGATACTTTAAGTGCAGCTGCAAGATCAATTTACTGCCAAGTGTCACGTTCTCGTTGCATATCCTCAACTCGACGTATACTAAGTTGTGCATAAAATGTGCATACAAGGAATTAACTTTGAACCTAAATTATGACTATGCCAAAGATCAACAGGGTTCGCTGGTATGGTTGGGTATTAGATGAAGGAAAACTATCTTGGCTTAGCTGAGAAATTTGTGACTTTGGCATGCTGCATAGACTAGGTAAAGACATCCAGACATCCTAAAAGCAGAAGCACTCTACTCTACTCATCGATTAGAATATGCATGAAGGCTTGCATACAATGGGTTCATCAACTTTTTTTGACCCAAAAAATGTGTTTATTGTGTGAATCACCGCCATTGGCTTATGAACACAAATATGCTCAATCAATATTCATTGTCATAATCGATGACAAAAATTTCTTTTTCTTTTTTTGTGTTTTTATTTTTATTAATGATTCTCAATTTTTGTTGCTATAGAAGTAACGTTAAGACGAGTAAAATAAGACCCTATATTTTTCTTTTTGTTTGTTGAAAGGACGGTATTTTTATAATGAGGGCAGGCCTATCATCTACATTGACAATCTTTTTCTATTCATATGGTTGTATTGAAAGACTTTAAGTGACAGGAGCAATTGAAAACCTTCAAATTAAAAAGAAAAACACACTAAAGTCAAATTTTTAGCTTAAATTCTAATAACTTAAAAACTGGCGATCTTTGGGCTATGATTATATGCTAGTATGCTTCTATCTTTTGATGAGAACCAAATTATTAAAGAAAAAATAAATATTTTTCAAATCGAAGTTTATTGTTGACCGACTAAAGATCTTAGCTGGTTAATATATCACCTACATGCTTCGGAGTTTCCAACTCCGACAAGTCTCAACTATTATAGTTATGTGTATATATAAAGGATATAAAGAAATAACCAAACAATTATTTGCGAAGATCTTCAAGTTTCTGTTATTGTAATTGTTTAGTTGAATTCAATAAAAAATCGCCCAGAAGACAAAAGGAAAATTCTTGGGCCGAGCCCTTTCATCTGAAAACTTTTCGCAAAGTGCCAGTCGAAATAATGTTAAGGTTTAGAGTTCCAAAAAAAATTTCACTTCATCTGATTCGCTGAAGGTAAATGCTTGGACACAGCTGCTTTGTACGAAGAGTTTTTTAATAATAATAGTCGACATTATTTCAAAATTTTGAAGATTTTGTTCATTTATCCTCTTAGAGGTAAATTCTTGGAAAACGCCGCTTTATCCGTATAATTTTCGTATATTACAAGCCGAAACCTTTTTAAATTATTAAAGATTTTGTTTGAAACGATATCACTTCATTTTGTTCGTTAAAGTTAAATTCTTGGGCCCAGCTCCTTAATCCGCAGAGTTTTTGAAAAGTGTAAGTCGAAAATTTTCAAATTGCTTAAGATTTTATTTCGAAAAATATTACTTCATCTTCTTCGCCCAAAATAAATTTTTCGACAAAGGCCCTGTATGCAAACAGTTTTTAAATAATGCAAGTTGAAATAATTTTAAATTATTTAAGGTTTTGTTCAGAAAAAATTTATTATAATTTAAACCACAAAAAACATATTTTGTTTATAGTTTTTTTATATTTAGTTGAGTGCTTTAAGAAAAACACCGCAAAAATAACACTAGAAAATCAATAAAAATAGTTTGCAAACTAATAGCCACAATCTGCCTGCAAAATTCATCGATTTATAGTTTATTTCATTAAATCTTAAGTCTTATACCCAAAGACCTGTAAACGTTCCAGACGCTTTCAAAGCATTTCCATTAATTGAATTGCTTACAACGCTCTTGAAACATACTAACATAAAATTTAACGATACAAAAGTTTTTCTTATTTTGTAATTATCGTCATATACCCCATAATTAGAGGAGACGTTTTCCAGACATTCTCTTTTATTGGATTGCTTAGAACGGTTAAGATATTATGAGAAAAATAGAATGATAATGTTAACGATAGTTTAATTCTTAATTTTGGTTATGAAGTGCTTTATTTATAATCTGTCTTCATATGCACGTAAACCGGGGAACGTTCCAAACGCTTTCAAGGCATATTATTTTAAGGTTAAAATTTACAAGGGCGCCGATAAGCTAACATACAAGTCGTGCCCTTAATCCTTCATATACTTCGGAATCGGTTGCATAAATGTTCCTAGCCAGCCCCAGATGTGACACGTTGCATAGCTATAAAAAATTCACCCATCAGGCTGGAAATACGGATTAATCTTATATTATATTTTCGTTCTTATATTATATCGTTCTAATTTTATATTTTTTACGCACTTTATCGAAAGTAAAGTATAGTATGTTAGGTATTGTGGCGATCTTTTCCTAAGAAACGTTCATGTGAGTGCTGAAACACGATTTCTGGAAAACTTAACTTGAAAATAGGGTCTAAGCATGAGTCAGACTAGTAACTGGTAAATGTAGGGACAGACCCTATGTACACTTTCAGATTGCCACAAAAACGTTCTTATCGAACTTTCAGTATTAATGTCCCAACTAAAATATAGATAATGCTCATGTAAGTTTTAATCTTTGCTAATCCTAGCAAATATAGGAACACACTCTGTACCTAAATTAGTCAGACAAGTAGCTAGTAAATTGATGTTCAGACACTGTGTGCAACTTGAAGTACCCAAGAAAACTTATTTCAGCACTCACAAAAACGTTATTTCTTATCGTAATTTCGGTGTATTAAAGACCCTACTAAAATATAGATAATGCCCATGTAAGTTTTAATATCTGTTTGAACATATTAACTCTCGGCTTATTAAATTATTAATATAACTATTACAAAAACAATCCCACACTTGTATGCAATGTTGGGAACACTTTTACCGCTTATCTCTGGCCAAACATTTATTTTCCCCAACCGTAATTTCACACAGTTAATTAGAATCTACTTCGTATTGTTCCATTTGAGACAATTTAATTCCCATCACTTACCCAATTTCAATATAAGATCGCGTGCTATGATTTCATAACAGCAATACTCCAAATTAAAGCAATCACTGGCCGTGAAAAAATCGAAATAATCGTTTTAAAAACACGAAATTGATGTGAGGATTGCGAATAAAAAACCCAAAATGCAACTCTCAGAGTTGAAAAAAAAACGAACACCGAAATCGCTGCGACAACAGAGTTACAAATGGGTTTATTAATTTATCTCAATTACCAAACATGCCAACTATAGATAAATGTGATTGCCCCGTAAGCAACGGCATGAAAATGGAAAATTTACACAATGCAATTGCGCAATGGCTTTTGAAATGGGGAACAAATCAGGCATCATTAAAAACTTGCTGCAAAAAGGAACGGAAATTGTATCTTTTTGTTTAAACATTAAGCTATTGAGAGTGTGGAGAGTGTAGAGAGTGTGGAAGCTGCAAGATGCCCGGGGAAATTGAAAAACTAAATAAACAACAAACTAAAAGTGAATGACTACTTACGCAATATGCAAATTAAGCTAATGAATCAAGGGGGTTCAAAAGAGGCGTGTTAATCAAAAACAGCTTCAGTAGGAAGACGCGTTACCAGCTGAGTTTTGTATCTAAACAAATGTGGAAGCTAATTTAAGTTTATACGGCATGTGATTGCAATGGATCTCGAGGTAACAAGCGAGAACAAAAATACAATGCAATTTATGGCTAAATACACAAAACTTGAGCAAATTAAATAAGCTAATCTATGCAATAATTAACTGCAAAGCGTAATTATATGTCAAGGCACGCTGGATTCAGTCAGAGATTAAAAAATGTTCTATTTACGGGAAATTCTGTATTCTATTCACACTGAGGATTGAAATTGGTTAAAATAGATTTAGAAACAAATTGGTTCGAAGAACAAACGAAACACAACGAATTTGGTGGAATATACGAGTTTTTGACAGATGTTTCTATGTTAATTATAGTAAGCTATTGTGATAGAGTACTTGGAAAGATCGAAAATACTTTGAATTAAATTTTGTTTACAAAAAACTATATAAATTATCCAAACTTCTTCTGGGAGCTCAAGGTTTCAACATAGGACTTGCACCTGCCACTATCTGTATCAATGGCTGGAAGCTCGTTAAACGATTTGACAGTTTCCTTCTCTTATGGGAGCCCCAAAAAAAAAAATCCAAATTAAATTTTCTTTCCCTTGGACAAATAGTTTTTTGTTGGTTGCTCTAGTTTTTAACATCTCTAACATCTAGGCGCTCATACAGAGCGCATGGATTTATCAACTTCTCTAGACACCCTGATCTCCATTTTTTCCTTCTAGGGTATATGCACTTTATACTTTAAGCCTTTCCCTTCGATAACAAGTTTATTCAGGGTTGCTTTAGCTTTTAACATCTCTGAGATCTAGGCCCTCAGCAGAGCATGGGTTTATCAACAACTCCAGTCACGTTGAGCATATTTTAGGTTACCTTGGGGGTCCCCAAATTTTTCTTCTGGGTGATACATACATGTTCGGCTTGGTCATTGTACTTTAAATTTGCATTCCCTTGTAAAAGAAGTTTTTCCAGACAAATTTGTGGCTCTAGCTCTTAACATCCCTGAAATCTTGTCGCTCATACAGAGAGTATGCATTTATCAATTTTTTTAGTCCCCCTGCTGACACTTTAAGTAACCTTGGGGGTCTCCAACTTTTAATTCTGCTTGAAACACACAGGATAATATGCACTTTGTACTTTAAACTCGAATTCCCTTGGACAACAAGTATTTTCAGTTAACACCTCCGAAGTGCTCATACAAAGGGTTTAAAAACTTTCCTAGTCACCTTGATCATACTTTAGGGGTCTCCAACTCATTCTTCCGAGTGTTACATACATTTTCGTCCTTGTCAAGCATATGGTACAGGGTATAAATAGGCGTAGGATCTACATTTTTCCAAATTTCAGGGACATTAGAAATTTCTAAATTTGTAATGCTGATCGCATAAAAATGTTACTATAAAAGCACAACTTTTTGTCTGTCATTATGTAAAAAAATTAAATTGTCGAATAAGGCACAGTAAAAATTCACAGCCAAATACCAAGACGGACCCAATAGGCCTACAGTACGCGATGCACATCCTCACCCAATAACTACTAAGATACTTCCATTTGGTTCTTTTTTGGAAAAGAAGAAGTTATTACTCTAAAACCTTTTGAAATAAAATCGGAAATTATCTTTCCAATAAAACATTTTTAGTAATTTGTGTTTTACGTTAATAAACTTTGGCTTCGTAAAACTTTCAAAGGTTTATATTTTAAGTCTATTTTGCGTCGCCGCACCAAACAGAAAAAATCGAAATAATCAAAAAAGGTTCTCGCTCTTAATTTAGTTGATCTACAAAGGAATAAAGTAGATAGAATCACATAATTTGTAAAAAGTGTTTTCTTTCAACTTGCCTGTTGTTTTCAAGAAGTTACATTTCATTATTTCTTTTATACAACATAAAAGAAGTTCGCATTTATTTAAATACTTATCACGTACGGATTCCACAAATCAAACTTACTACAAAATTCCAGTGTCAAACAACATAATAAACAATATTTTTGTAATAATATGATAAACCTTTTTAAAACAGCAGTGCTGTCTGGAATTTTTATAATTCTTGTCATACATTTTTATATCAACACAGACAAGAGATTATGATGAAGCTATTTAGGAATACGTAGGTCGGGTGTCTATAAACAGCTTTGGTATGCCATTAAAGGCTCTCTTTGCACGATATGGAATTTAGAAGAGGGGTACGCGCCATATCAAGTGTCTATATTAAATATATAGTTGTTGTTAAGAACGTAGAATAGAAATCAAAGTTTTATGTGAAATTTCATACTTCTTTTTGTATAAATAAACTATCTGTAAACTATCAGATTTACAGATTTTTCAGTTAAAGTGGAAGCAATGGGCATTCACCTAGTAGTGGCATTGCAGGTAAAAAGACGCTGTTCGCCTAAGATTACATCGGTGGAACTCGACTACAAACTGTAGAAGCCTGGTATTCGTAAAGTTATCTCTAAGCGCTGCATTGCAGTGATGACTGAATAGTTTAGCGATTAGATACTGCCGTTCGGATTCGGCTATAAAGTGTAGAAATTCAGTTGAAATGCTATTAAAAAAGTAATACCATTTTCTGCATAAGAGCGAGTACAGAATATGCAAGATGATAAATTAAAATTCTTTATCTTCCTATTTCAACTAGTAGATAAAGAAGCACAAATAATACGCACTTCATTAGATTCATTGGATGTACATTGCACTCACAACCATTGAAGGATTTATAACTGATCGAAACATTGGCCCATTCATCTTTGAATATGAAAAATGAGCCATCGTAACCGTGAATGGTAACTGCTACCCCGCAATGTCATGTTTTTTAAACGAAGTGGAATGTTCGATATTTGGATCCATGATACAATATGCGCAACGGCCAACGCTGTCTTAGATGCATTATTTTGGACTAGTGGAATAGCTAAACATAAATGTTACACAAACCATCTATTACCCATCCAAGACTTTTAAATGAGATTAAAAGTACACTTAAGGCCCTCAATTGTCGAAATTTTAATCAAAAGTTAGTTGGATCGAATTGACTGCTGCCAAGTCAAGCGTGGTGGTCATTAAATCAATCGAGCATTACAAAATATTGGGCAATTTTTATTTATAACAAAATGAACTAAACATTTTTAGAGGGTCTAGAGAGCACATACATACTTCTCTCATATAGATTAAACATGCAAAGCCATTCGGAGTGGATAACCCTAAGACAGAAAAAAATTTGGTTGTAATAGTTTTAGGGGCTATTTCTATAGGATATGTTATGTACAACTATGTTACTTTAGTGGTTCAGTGATTCATTGATTCAAAGGCTCTCAAGGGTATTAATACAATTATCATCTCTTTGAAGGTCATGGGAAAAGACGATGAAACGTTTCTTAACTTTTATTTTGCCGCAAACACATAGCAATTAGCACTGACATCATAACAAACATTGAAGTCCTTCTACGAACTGGTAGGTCTGCCTGAGTCTTGCGCAGAGACAGCAAACTTAATGAGAAGTCTAGACTGGAGTGATAGGCAAAGAATGCCGCCGAAAACAGTTTTGATATTTTTACGTTCTATCTTTATATGTGCGCCTTTAATATTGCTTGGGAATGCCACTGTGAGCTACATAATCTGGCGTTAATTAAACCAGAGATGTGGGTTCCGGGACACGAAAATTAGAAACTAGAAATTGAGGCTATCGAAACGCCAAAATTGGGGGCTAAGGGTAGCTTTATATAGCCAAGTCCAATGTGTGGACATTCTAAAGGCAAACTTCGAGATAGCTAAAAAAAAAATGGTCTGCTTAAAAGAAAATAAAAAACTGGAACCACCAAGAAGAGAACCTAAGGTACCCAAAAAAGATAAATATGTTATAACGAAAAAAGAGCCAAAAATGCATTATACACGGGGGCACACTCTGTAGGAATACTATCTGTGAGAGCATAATATACCACTATGGTCATAACGCCAAAGTGTGTCCGCCAACTACCAATTTTAAGCAAACAAGTAAGTGGTATCTCTCATAATTTTGGGAATCTCAATTGCTTAATACTGGAATTAATTCTTTCTTGCCTTCCATATAGAGACGTAGTTGTATCAGAAAAGTATATCTTTGCATTAAATTCAAAAAAATTTTTCTCCAAAAATAGGCATAAAGCTACCTTAAGATATGTGAGAAGGTATGCAGATAATAATTATTTCACTACTAGTAGATTGGGTTTTAAAAATGTTGATCGCTTCAAAAAAAAATACAAAGTTTTTGTTTAAAAACTTATCGCGTCTAGTGTTCGGGAAGAAACTACGTACTACGATAATAATAATTTCAATATTTTTAATATTTTCTCTTCGGGGATTAAACTGGGATCCCAACATTCGTTTGCCATCCTATACATGCAGACTTCGCCTTATCAAATTACCTTCTCTAAGTGATCGTAGAACATGCCACGGCGTGCTATTTTTGCATAAGCTTTTACTCGGTCTCATTGACTCTAATACACTTCTTAATAAAATTTCTTTTATCATTCCTTCCAGAGTAACTAGTAATTTTCGACCTCTAGCATTAACTTTTGTAGAACTAATTATTCGTTACACGGTCCTTTTCGTGTCCTATGCGAAATTTATAAAAACCACTATGATTTCGTCTCCTTCGAACGGTCTATCCAATCCATTTCTTTATCTATCCTATCTTATCTTGATTCCCCAAATCGAGCTTCTTTGACCAAGCATGAACTATAAAAACCCAACTTGGTCAACGTTGTTCTTTGGCTTCTATTTGGAAAAAATGTTTAAATGTATATGCTACTTCCTGTTTTCGTCTTTTACATTGTAAATCCAAGTTCCTGGCTAGCCCCAAATGTGAAACGGTGCACACCTATAAAAAATTCACCCATAAGGCTAGGAATACGGATTAGTTTTAGTATATTTTTTCCTCGTTATCATTTATTATTTCATAATTTTTAGAATGTTTAACTTGTCTAATCTTAAGGCCTACTGGAATTAGTTGTACCCTTACATATTAATAAATAAATAAAAAAATAAAGGTATAAATGATTATATTCTGCCGGGCGGGCGTCAGAGCCCTTAAAAAGAACTATTCAGATGCAGATGTCATTGGCGCACAACCTTAACGGCTAAGCAATTTCTTATGGTCAGTGCATGATATTAATTACCGTGTCTCGAGATATTCATAATAAAACATATCCATACAGCTTCAGGATCTTGCAATGATCAGTCTATGCAAATGGTTACCAGGTCTTGAGATATCCAAAACAAAAATATAGCGATACATAGCTGTCGATAAGATCAACTTTTTTAAACGGCTCTCAGAACACGAACGCTTGGATCACATAGATTAGCAGAATCTGAAGCATATCCAATGAGTATTTGGAAGAAATAAATACTGTTTACGGAAATATGTCTGCCTATAATGTGATGCTGAAATATCAACTTATACAGCGGGAAACCTCTCTGAGCTAACAGCTTCCTTTAAAAAACCCAACCGCTTACATTAAAGATACAAAATCTTAAAAGTTTTATTGTGTAAAGCCGCAAAATCAATTTATCTCATTTTTTCAATTACTTCAAACTACCTATAAACAACTTGTTGTAGGAGACCTCTTGAAAACCTGAACACAAATGACTATTTGTCATGCCGTGAGCTATACACAGTAAATTGCTTTGGGTAAGTACAACATAATAGAGAAGATTAGGGTCAATCATTAACAACATCAACATTACATTATGTTTTGGCGGCAAAACGCCGCTTTACGGTTCAACTCAACCCATAGATTCACTGAGCTTGGACTACTCCGCTACGCTCTGGAATCGCGTGTCGTGGAACGAAAAATGTGTGCAAAAATTAACAGCATTTAGCTGCTTGGTTTTCATGTGGCCGGCCAAAACTTACCTCCTCTCTGTGTGTTGCCCGGAGCGCCCACGTTGTGTGTGGAGCCGCTGCTTGCATGATTGACGGGAATATTATGATTGCTATGGCCAGCATTGGTTATGACAATGTCGCCGTTGGCAGCAGTTGAGGAGCTGGACGTGCTGGTTATGGCAATGGCGCCATTGTCCAAGCTGCCAGCATTTGTGTTGATTTCCAGTTGCGTTGTGGTTGTCATTCTCAGGAGTGCTCAAGACGGAAATGTGCTGCAAAATTAAAAATAAAGAAAAGAATTGAAGTTAAAGATTGTACGTGCTTTTGTTATGTTCTTCATAAATGCTGGCTGGTTGGTTGGTTGGTTGCTCGGTTGGTATTCGACCATGACAAAACTGTAACTAAAGATGTTTGCATATTCTGTTGTGTTGTGGTTGTTGTTGTAGTACCTGAAATATAATGCTAGTCACACGAGCTGAACCCAAACCAAATGCTAAAACAAAGCTCAGAGAAATACTGTCTGGAAAATTGTGTACAAGTTACGTGTGTAACGCCGGAAAACACCTGTCTTCATTTTCCCTGCTTGTTTGTGTAGCCCTGGCGCTGCACAAACATTTTATTGATGAAAAGTAAACAAGTATCTATGTCGTGGTCTGTATGCGCACTTAGTACCTTGAAAATTGTGAAGGGATATGTGCGGGCTTAGGCTGACGACAACTTGGAACATGTGAATAAACATTTGTCTACGCGCAAGACCAGAATATTAGTCTATCAAAGTTAAGGTCTAACAAACATGCCGGTAACTAACCGGTAACAGTGGAAAAGAGAGCACTAAAATTAAGCAATTCAGGTCGCTGGCATAATACGCTGCTTGGAAAAAAAAAAACTATTAGAAATATGGAAATGTTTTTCCTAATAGGCAGCGCAGTCAACCGTCTAATGGATTTCAAAAATTAATTGTTAAATGCATAAATTGCTACATTAGAACAAGGTATATGTAAAATGAGCTGGTAATATGGATTGCTCAAATGGGATTTTGTTATAAGGATTTTCAATTTATGCGCTACGGTCATTCATTCGCTGATTTTTTTAAGTTTTTCTCAGTTTTTGATAGTTTTTGATGGTCTGCCACTGCGTTCATCATCGTTCACGCACTTAAGCCACTTCTGAAACGTTCTAGCCCCTAATAAACGACAGTTTTCAGTAGAATATTGTTAGCAAAACCTTTTTGCAACATTTTCAATGTCACCGCACCATTGAAACCGTTTTTAATGCAAATCTTTTGTAGCAAATTCAATTCCATTTTGAAAATTGTACAAAATCGAGCACACGCACAATCACTGATGTATACGAGACGGCGTCACTTTTACAAATATTTGATCAAGCTTGTAAGCAGTTGGAAAAAGTACAAATATTTTGCTAATATGAAGCGGTTGGTACTGTCCAATGAGTTTCAAAAATAAATTCCTGAATACATGAATAAATTCATTGGAACGTAAACGTAAAATGAGCTGGTAAAATGAATGATATAGCAGTTAGATAAAGTTAAAAACTAACATCGAGCTTACAACTAAAAACTTTGGTAATATTGTGCGTAATTTTTTAAAAAACGCTACGAACGCCTTAATTATTATTTTTTTATTATTATTATTTATTAATATGTAAGGGTACAACTAAGCCCAGTTGACCTTAAGATTAGACAAGTTAAACATTCTAAAATAATGAAATAATAAATGATAACGAGGAAAAAATATAATTAAACTTATCCGTATTCCTAGCCTGATGGGTGAACCTTTTATAGATGTGCACCGTCTCACATCTGGGGCTAGCCAGCAACTTGGATTTACAATGTAAAAGATGAAAACAGAAAGTAGCATATAAATTTAAACATTTTTTCCAAATAGGGAAGCCAAAGAACAACGTTCACCAAGTTGGGTTTTTATAGTTCATGATTGGTCAAAGAAGCTCGATTTGGGGAATCAAGATAAGATAGGATAGATAAAGAAATGAATTGGATAGACCGTTTTTTATTAAGGAAATAAAAACTAACTAATAGAAAATTTCCAAATGACTTTGAATAGGTCTATATTTTTGCAACGAAAAATTATAAAAGCATGCTGGAAATTTGCAATAATTTTCGTCAGAATTCTAACAAAAATCTTATATCTCATCGTCATTCAGCTCTACAACTCGGGGTGTGTCTTGGCTTTCTCCATGCTTCGCTTGTATCTCATCTAATATATTATTATATATTATAGTTGCTTAAATTTATTTAGGCTTACAGAGCCGCTTTAATTTCTATCCGCCAACCCATCAAATGACATCGTTAAAATAGTAGAGATAGCTTAGCTTTCTTATAAATACTTGGCTACTATTCCCCTAAATAGCATACCTAATCAAAACTATAGACACAACTTTTTATAGTAGATCATTTTCGAAAGACTTGATAGAACGCGTTTAACAAAGTTAACTTAGAGAATCTACCAATTTGGAAACTATGAAATCAAAATCAAATTAGACTATTTAAAATTTGGTAAAAATTTCATTAAAAATGTAGTACGAGGATTGCCTTTTATATTTCGGAATCAGAGAACAAAAATAAATATGTATCATAAAAATCGCTTCAAAATAATCCCCATGAAGATATATATCCTTCTGCATGCGTTTGAACCAATTTTCGAAGCACTTTTGTCACTCCAAAACATGCATTCTGAACGCATCAAACATCAGACCTCTCGAAAAACGCTGACCTCTCATTTTTTTTACGTACAGGAATAAAAAGAAGTCATTTGGTGCCCAGTCAGGAGTATATGGCGGATGACTCGTCAAATCGTGGTTTTGAGTGCTGAAAAATGCATCCGTCTTTTTCGGTTCATTCTCCTGATTTCTTGGAAGACAACTGGCAAACAAATGGTTGTGTACCACTCAGAATTCACTGTTCTGCGTTGTTCTAGTGGTACGGTATCAATTAACTCAAGTTCCTTAGGTATACTTTGACTAAAAGCGCTGTTATAATTTCTATCCTTAGCCTAAGGGGTAAGCTGCTATGGCATTACAAATTGAACACACTTTGCAATTGTGTCTCAATTGGTGCAATAATAAAAATAATAATAATTTCTATAATTAGCATAGTTTTCCTTTAATAACAATTTCTTTAGCGAAACAGCATTTTTAAACTAAAATATAGACCAAACTTTTTTTAACAGATCATTTTTCGAAAGACTTGTTGAAAAACGTTTTACGAAGTTAGGAAAAGCGTCTTATACCTATTCTGGATACTTTAAATGCAATCAAAATCCAATTAAACCATTCAAAATTTAAATTCCTTTTAGACATAAAAAATGTAACCAAACCGTTGATGCGACAAAATCATGTGCCAAGTTTTTTAAAACTTTATTAGAAACCTATAAAGAATATTATAGTATAATTCATATCACATAAGTTTCAAGTTCTCAAAGCAATTCACATATCTGTATTTATTCAAGTACAGCTTTTTGATCACGTAACATTTCTGTGTACCTAAAATTATTGTTTAAATTTACTAAAGCAAAAAAATACACAACTGCTTGATAATAGTAGCAAATATAGCTGATAGTGTTTTTTAATAATATATATTTTCACTTTGCATTAAAGAGCATCGAAAGCTAAGAACAGATAATTACAAAGAAATCTTTAGACACGAAACCATTATCATAATTGTTTCCAGTTGAGATCAAATTTTGCCGGAAACTATCAAGTTTGATGATTCTTAAAAGCGGAAAATGTACGTGGCAATTACAAACAGAACTTGAAATATTAAAAAGCAGAATGCTAATTACATAGATTTGTTTGGGTCAATAACGCCTTAGCCTTAAGGTAGCAGTTAAGTTCAAAGTTTTCAACATTAATGTGTTAGTAAGAAATCTATTATATAAAATACTTAAATATTTTCAAAGATTAAATTTAAAAAGCTGTACGCTGACCCAAATAGGTCTTTAAAACGGATAAGCATTGGTTTCGAAGGCGAATATAGTTAGATTGTGGTGGAAATTAATATATTTTTTTATGAAATCAGCTGAAGCGCAATCGGAACTAGCTGTTTCTTACTGACCGACTGGATTATTACTATTTACTGGGTTTACCAATGATATTAATTACTTGTACTTTCAGTAAGTTTTTGGGTAGCGTACTCGCCTTTAAACCGCAAGTTCGAGGGTACGATACCACCCTGCAGTACTGGTGCATTTGTCCAGCCGTGGCTAGCTTATAAATAGAAGCTGTCCACCTAGAAAAATCTTTCTTTATTAAAGACATCGTCGCTCAGATGCGGAATCCCTGTACTCTTTAGGAGAACATTGAGGCAGCGATGACCATGGTCAAGGTATATAAAATTAATTCAAGTTTTTTCATAGATAAAATTAAATTTATAAGTCGCCAAAAAAAACGGCAGGATTGTTAAAAAAAATTGATCTATAACTATGTATCCAACAAATATGAATAATTATTACTAAAAAATCGTGTAAGTTTAGGAAATAAGTCACATGTTTTACTTCCATTGTAGTCTTCGAGTTTTCAAAGGAGAGTCGGGATGTTTAGGAAAGTAAAGTTAGTGAATTACGGCTGTATTACAAGTTTTACTCATGATGTAAAGTACTTCAATGAGAACATGGATAGCGCTAAGTAAATTTCAAATATTTGTGGTTAAAAACGCAGCTTTTTGGGAAGTATTGTTGCTTTAAAACAGAAAGACGCCTTTTTAGATTATATCACTTGATGGTATTATATTTAAAAGCTTCTAAACAAACAAAGAACAGCACAACACACGCAAGAACGACAACACATATTCCTAAGCGGCACTGATTAGTAATACAAAAGATGCAATTGTTTCTTAACAAAATTCAAGTTAAAAGACAATTTCGTTATCTTAATGTCTAACTCATAACACTTAAGGCAGAGATCTAAGGCAGCGCAATCTTGAAAGATTTTGATAAGCTTCGCTGGCTGCAATATATAAAATATATGATATTTTAAACATTCAAAAAATTTAGCTATAGATCTTTAATAATTTATTTAAAATGTTGCAAATTGAAAAATGTTGGTATAAAAAGTTTAAAAAAAAATGTGAACATCAATTTTGGTAAAAAAAAATCTATATATCAAAGAATGATCTACTTTATTTTTAGCATTAACATTTTATTAAATTCTTACTTTCTAAACAGATGGACGTACTTTCAAATTTTTGTTTCCATTTTTTTTTAACTAAATTTTGTATATGGCTCATTCTCTGTAAAAAAGGGTACCCCACTTATATATTTTATGCTTTCGTCTTCTTTTTCATGCCGTAGTATTGTTTTCAATATCGGAACTGTGATATAAGAATATATTTAAATCAACGTCAGAATAAAAACCTCAATCTACTGTGACTTTTTTACAAAATTATTTCTAAAAAAATTTCATAGCAAAGCCTGTTATTTTGTTGCTTTTGTGGCTGTTGCTTTCACATAACTTTATTTTTGTAGTTTTCGATCAAAGTTTGCGGCTTAGAATTAAAATTTACTTAATCAAAAAACTTTGGATTTTTATCAGAAAACTTTTGATTGCCATTAAACAAATAACAATTGAGCAAACAATTTTATCCCATGCAAAAACCCAAGACTTACAGCCTTACTAACTTGTTTATTTGACAAGTTTAATAACATTTAAATAGAAACAATTTCCTACAAGCATCCGTTTTCAACTTATGCGCTAGTTTCTCAGGCTTTCTAAAATAATAAAATACAAAGCTGGCAATGAGGCATTAAAAATGCTTGATTTGGTTTGAGATGCCTTCCAAAACAACAAGCACCAAACATACCACCCCAAAATAGAGCTCAAGTCTTTTTTTAGACTTAAATTTAACGACAAAGTTGTTTTTATTTTTATTTTACTATTTTTTTTTTCCAGACGACTCTTGATATTTTTCTTTTTGAGAAAGTTTTTCCATACCCTAAATGGACATTTGCATGATATTAAAAGCTGCCTCATTTGGATGCATGCAACTGAAATAAAACATTTTAGCTCTTTTTTCCCCACTTGCAGTGTGTTTGTGTGTTGAACTGTGCATCATTTATGACAGACTAATTAGCAGTCCGTTAGCCAGCAGAAAAATTATAATAATAATCCCCGCGGCGATTCTTTTTTGAGGAATTAAGCTGAGCAGATCTCTGTTACGCTTTAGCGCTTCAACCAAAACCCGACATATGTAGCCAGCTGGCAGCGATACGCTATCATTGTGACTATCAAAATAAGTAATACAAGCAAAAAGATAGTTTTGAAAGGTTTGGAGCATAATTTTGCTGTCAAGTTGTTACAACGCCAAAAAAAAAAAAAAACTTGTTTAAGCGTATATATCAAACTACGATCCAACAAGGCGCAACGAAAGTCAAATACATTGCCTCTGCCACGCTCACTACTAGCAAAAAATATCTAAAAGATACACAGTATAATGCAACAAGCTATGCCATAATAAGATACAACTTGCAGATAGATGTGCTGCCTGTATGTGTGTGTGTAGCTTGCCAATGCCAAATTTGTACAAATATCTGGCATACTGGTAGTGTTATATATACAGGGCAGGCCATTTAGAGTGCAAGCAACGGGCAGCTCTTGTAACTTTTACAGATTGACTATTGGTCACACAGCGTTGGAAGCGCCTTCCCTGACAATTTATAGCTTGAAAAAGTATTTATGACATTCCCCCTGAATTTAATATAAATTCAGGTATACGCGTACCTAACTGGGAGTACCCTACAGAATGTAGAGTCATACAGCCAGTCATTCCAAGACAATTTATACCATGGAACAGTTAACACCAAAAGAACACGCTGAAGTTGTTGAGCTTTAGATTAAAATAACTTCTCAATTGTGTAAACTAAAAGTGCGTTTCGTGCAAAAAATAAAGCTAATACTATGAGACGTTTATTCTCAAAATTTGTGATTTCTGGTAATGCTAGTAATACCAGCCAGACAACGAACAAGACGTTCCGACCAAAAAAATTAAGACCGTATGAGCCAATGTTGAGTGGAAGCCGCGAACAACGAGTTATCGTCGTGCTCAGCAATTGGGCAACGCTGGGAACACTCTTTGTCGCATAATTCGTATCGATTTGAAGCTGTTTCCGTACAAAATTCAAATGGCACACAAACTAAACCCAGCTATGAACCATTGAAATGGCTGCGAACGAACTCGACTTCAGACAAGAAAAATCATCATGTCAGCTGAAACATATTTTTCGTTAAATGAAAGTGTACATAATCAAAATTGTCGATTCTATGCCACTGAAAACCCTCAATTAATGGAAGAACAGCCGCTATACGATCAAAAATTGACTTTATGATCGTGGTGTTTTTGCGCATATGATTATCGCTCCCTATTTTTTCGAAGTAGATGTTGGAACAAGGATAAAATTGGTTTAAATACCTTCTGGTTTCAACAAGATGCGCAACTAAGCGTAAAACAATGGATTTATTGCGATCATTGTTACCCGAACGAGTCATCGAAAAATGATGACTGACTACCAAGATCAAACGATCTAACGCCAGCTATATTTTTTTGTGGGATTATTTGAAATTCAAGATAAACGCCAATAAGCCAAGGATCATAGCGCAACTTAAAGACAACGATAAGACGCGAATTTCAAGCCATATCGACCGTAACGTGGGCCAAGACCATGGAAAACGCCGCATATACAGCAAATTTTGTGTTTAAGGCCAAAGCTTCTTATTTACGCGATATCTAATACAAAAAGTAGCTTCAGCTTGGCTCTACAATAAACGATTATCCACATGAATATTTTGAAAAAAAAAAAAATTCTTTTTCATATATATTTTTTTCAAAAACAAATGGCCCACCCTATAGTTTATAACAAAATAAAAAAAAAAGTTGTATATAAAAACCGAAAGGAAAACAAATTAAAAATACAATAAACAAGCATTGAAGCCCGGCTATGGCACTTTTGGCCGTTAAGTACAATGTGTATCTGTGAGATACAGCATACACATGACTAACGAGCGCGTTGTCGTTGTTGTCAGTCGCGGCTTTTTATTTAGAGGCTACATGACGTTCGTCTGCCATTCACAAATCAAGCTGAAAGTGAATTACGCTGTTTTTTTTTGCTTTTGTTTTCGCTATCAAAGCAGCGAAACACAACAACTATCTATAATCCGCAATCTCTCTGCCGCTGCGCCACAGTGTATCTGCAGCTTTAGATGTATCTTTAGCTACGCAAAGTATCTTAGCTGATTTTATGCAATTGCGGTTGAGCATTGCAGTGGTTATTGATAGATAGATATATTTTGTCATTTTACGTCACCATAAAAAGAGCGCCATAATTAACAAATTGATATTTAATCTTATCTTGGGCACAAATGCAATGAGCCAACCGAAAAGATAGCGTTTGCATGACGTTTGCTTTTAATTTGGGTCGCATAGCAGTAGTACGCTCAACGCTGTAAATCTTGGCCCAAAAATAAAAAAATAAACAAACATGAGTACAACAAAGTAAAAAATTAAGATATATACAAAAAATTTCTCAAGTTTGTTGTAGATTTTGCGTGCCTGAGGCGGTAGCTAGAATTTAGCGCTAATTGAATTTCAAAGCCAAGGTAAGACAGCCATGATCAACGTGATTAGCTTTAGCTTTTAGCGCAGCAAATGGAGAAAAATGGCAAAAAGATAGCAGAAATATTTGCATGAGGTTTTTTTTTTATATATATAAACGACAACGGCTGGCAAACAAGTTCTAGGTTATTGACAACTTGCCAAGAGTCTAACAGGAATACAAGACAAAATAAAAATAAAATCTATAAAAGCGCAGTAAATGACAAAGCGAAATTTGCAGAAAGTAAAAATTGGTAACACGAATGTCTATGCTCTATCCTTAGACTTGCAAATTTTAGTTATTTTAGTAACTTTTAGTTTTGCAAAAAAGTTGCATAGAGGGACAAGTGCCCGAGGCACAACATGAGCGTCAAGTTATTAAAGTAAAAGTAAACACAAGCCAAAACAAGCAATAATCAATCATGTTACAGTTGTTTTTAATTAAGTTTTACAATAACAACAATTTTGATTTCAAAACATTGAATAAAACCAGAAAGATTTGAAAAAATATATAAGCTAGCCAAAGTGCTGCCCAAAAGTGTACTACTAGAGCTAAAAAAAAACCTCAAAGTTTTAAGTTTTCAGCTAGAAATAATAGGAGCAAAAAGATGAAATTGTATCGCAGCATATGAAATCCAGTATATATATGAATATTCAACACCCACCCACCCCAACATTAATACAATTGGAGTTCTTTATAAGACATGCACATCTTAATAAATATCAGCAAAGACCGAGCTTAAGGAGTTTCCAAAAAAAAAGTTAAAATGTTAGCTGAATTAGACCCAAAGGAACATTCCAACAATTTGGAATCTTTCACAGAAGATAATCACACACTGAAGCTTAATTAAGACCTTAAAATTGTCTGCATTATGATGGTGTTTTCAACAGTTCAGTTGGGAATTGCGAGCCGACAAAGAGTGTTCTCGTGCTCTTTAAAAATAGATAGAACACTCGAAGATGATCATGTTGGAGATCCATCTGGCAACCCACAAGCTATATCACCATCTGGCAACACCAACCAGAGCATCGTACAGTTTCTCCACGGTCGTCACCAAGTTCACACGCATAAGTCGCCAGTTAACCATATTTCATCAAACAAATGAATTGCGGAGTGTAAAAGATTGTCAAAAAGAAGAAGCTTGTAAAGAAACAGCTTGCCAACTTCAGTGATCTAAGATTCTTAAGCTAAGCAGTCGAGAAGTAAGAACTTGATCAATTGAAAAATTCACTTTCGGTTGTCTACAAAACACAAGATTAACTAGGGAATTGAGATATTGACATGAAAATGGACATGGATGTCGAAGATAGTCCTGCCAGTCTAAAAATAAAAGAATTTATCCCCTATCGGAAATCCAATCCTGTTTACATTTGAAATTTGCGGTATTTATTTATTTATTAATATGTAAGGGTACAACTAAATCCAGTTGACCTTAAGATTAGACAAGTTAAACATTCTAAAATTATGAAATAATAAATGATAACTGGGAAAAAATATAATAAAACTAATCCGTATTCCTAGCCTGATAGGTGAATTTTTTATAGATGTGCACCGTCTCACATCTGGGGCTACTCAGGAACTTAGATTTACAATGTAAAAGATGAAAACAGAAAGTAAATTTAATTTAAATTTTGTAACATAAGTTCTGGCTCAACCTTAACACCCAAAATATCTTGCAAAGATCAGTGTATGCAATTGATTGCCGGGTCTGCAGACCACTGATTGTACAAAAGGCAAGTAAATAATAAAACATATTCAAACAAAAAACCTTCATATTTAAAAAGGTCTCAGCGATGACATAATTCAGTAGTAACTTGTCAAACAATGCTCAGATTGACCTATAGGAGCCAGCAAAGTGAATCCAAGGGTTTGGAAGTAAAAGATATTACAAATAGACTTTAAATGCAAAGACATTTCGCTTAAAGATTTACAAAATTAGTTTTCGAAGTTTCTATAGATCTTAACAAAAATATTAAATTTATTGTTTGGTAGGACTTCATTAAGAGCTCAACCGGCACTTTATGTGCCCTCTGTCCATTATGTGAAGACTTTCTTACAGTTGATCATTTAGTATGCTGTCTATTTTTGTAGCGCACTGGAGCGATCTTTGTCGACTCGCAATTCCCAACTGAACTGTTGAGAACATCATCTGCAGGCAAACAATTTCAAAATAAAGATAAACTAGCAAAAGAACCCAATTTTCGATTGGTAAACGCTAGTAGCTTCAGCTCGCTAAATTCTACGTATAATTTATTAATATTAAAAATAAAATAAACACTAAAAATATTTCTTTTGAAAATAAACCGCACACATTCTGCTTATATTACTATAGAATATTTCGAAGGTGAAACTGCGCTAAATCAAATTGAGTGCCCTGATCTTCTGAAGATTGTGTAAACTTTAACATATTTTAGGCAAATTAAGTAGGTCAGCTGAGTAATCAACAAAAGATACGTATAATTTTACAAAATACCTTCCCTGAGTGCCTCAAGTGCCTCACTTATTCAGCATGCCCGCTTGCCGCTACAGCACAAAAGATAAAAATAAAGAATATTTCTGTGGGAAGAATTGCAAGAATCTCGAAAATGCCGTAAAGTAAAACTTTAAATGCGCAAAAATGTTTTATGTTAATAGCAAGCGGGAATAATGAATGATACGGGCCCATCATCAGTAAATCTAAATGTTGCTATTCCTGTAGATAAAAGTTGCTCACAAGTATTTTTTTTATACAAAAAATGGCAATAACCGGTTTTGGGCTAATAGCAAAGCTTCAAGGCAGTGTCAGTTTTGTGTGTATTGACCTTTCCCATAGAGCAAATATAATGACACTCATAATAACTCATAATGAAAAAAAAAAAAAAAAAAACCAACTATAAAATATCTACCAACTCTAAACAAAGAGACAGCGTTCAAATCACCGGACGCGATCAATGAGCACACACTCACACACACACCACACACACACACACACACACACCCATGCGGACAAACAGTAGCAAACACGCACAGACACACACACACACACACTCTTGGCCATAGAAGAAGGACTGAAGCCAGAGACAAAGTGAGTTTGAGTTGGTTTGTTGACCCAAGCATTCAATAAATTGACTAAGAAAATGAATGAAAGGAGAAACAAATGGAACATGGTACACTCTGCGATATTCGCTTAGAAACACTTGGAATTTGTGCGAGTTGTGCAATAATAAATTAGTTAAAAATATACTTGCACTCAGTTTTTAGACAAACAAAATTAATGATATAAGGTATTTGGTTTTGAGCTCCCTATTTTGAGCAGGTCTATTGCATTTGAAAAAAAAAACTCTTATTGAAGCAGTTGACTTTTGGGAATAGTTTTATTAAGAGTGTTCCTTCAGTTTTTTTTAAATTTTAGATATTGTAATATCTATCTAATGTTTTTAATTCTAAGCTGTTCATAAATGTTCCTCAACTAACTATTTCAATTGTAACCGTTACAGTAGAGGGTACTCATTCTAGTGTTTTGAATATGAACAGCTCTAAAAAATGTTTTAACCAGCTTTTAAATTTTAGGACATTACGCTACAAGCTACTTCATCTGATGTATTTCATTTAAACTAATTAAAAATGTTCCTTGACTAGCTTTTTCAATTTTAGGCATTACAATACAGGGTGCTCCATTTAGTGCTTTGAATTTAAAACTAATTATTTGACGTTAAGATCATAAATTCAAAAGGAGATTTTTGTGGAAGAATAACTTACAAAGGGTAGAGTGGATAAATGCTTTCGACTGACTATTCTCTGATCGCTCCAAAGTTGGAACATATTTGACATTTACACTCTAGGCTGCTACATCTAGTGTTTTGACTGTAAACTACCCGATTATTTGACGTTTAATAACGAATTATCATTCGAAAATTAACAAACTTTTATACAAAGGGTAAATAAATGAATACATTTGACTATTTATCCATCATTCCAAAGTTAGAGCATTTTAGACATAACACTGCAGGCTAATCCATCTACTGTTTCTAAACTAAACTAACGCTTATTTGACTTTTAAAACATAAATTATCATTTGAAAAATAAGATTTTTATAGAAACAACTTTTAAAGTCGTATTTGCTCAAGGTCACATTAGATAAATAAAAACATTTGACTATTCTGTCATCGCTCTAGAATTTGAGACATTACACAACAGCCTAGGATTATTATTCGAAATGTAAGAGATTTCTATAGAAAAATAACTTTTGAAGCCCTGAAGGGTACATTAGATAAGTAAACACATTTGACTATTCTGTCATCGATTCAAAGGTGGAGCTTTTTAGAATTTAAACTGCAGGCTGCTCCATCTAGTGTTTTGAATTTAAACTTTTAAAACTCAAATTATCATTCGAAAAGTAAACAATTTTATGGAAGAATTACTTCCATACGCTATAAGCACTAAAAAATAAATTCAACTTTTCTTTCAATGCCTCAAAGCAGCATAGGGATATCCCTCTTAATAGCTGTTCAAAGAGTACAGGGACCTATAGTTTATAGCCGAATCCGAAACGCGGTGTCTTTAATTAAAAGAGATTTACTGAAGCAAATAGCATGCCGTATCAGTGCTAGACAAATACACGGTGGGTAATCGAACCAACCATCCTTGGTTTTAGCGGAGAGTACGGCAATACATTAAAGTTTATTTTCACAATTGTAGCAAGTCTTACTAAATGTTCCCAAATTCGAGTGCATTTGAGTTATAAGTCTTAAATGGCTCGTGATACTATTTGCCTACGTAAATCTCTATTAATTGCAGCTGGATTCAGCAGTTCGGATTCGGCTTTAAACTGTAGGTACCTGTTTACTTTGAACACCATGCTCGGCCTTTGGAGCGAGAAAAGAATAGTGGAATTTAATTATTTATTTAATATATAAAATATATATAGCGTATAAAAGTAATGCTACTATAAAGCCTCGTACTTTTCTAATGATAAGAAATAATAAGAAAGCCATGGCAGCATAGTCAAGAAAAATAAATCTATTTATTAGTTCTTTATATCATAAAACGAGCAGTTCTAGTGCAATTCACAAATTATAATAATATTAAAACAGCAGCTAAACTAAATTGTAAGTAAAAATTCGTAAATTAAAATTTAATCTAAATAAATAGTTTTTAACATTCAAAAAACGTTCTCAAAGATTAAGGCCAAGGATTTTGCACATTTTGCATATCAAGTGAAAAAAAATCAATGGATGCTATTCAAATGTCGCGCATTGTATGAGCAGCAATGACCAAAGAGCATGGAGACAGACATGAGACGCAGTCACAAGTCACAAAATGCTTGTTGTTGCTGCTGTCACAGTGAAACATGGAACACATTTGGTTTGAGGGGGGGAAAATGAAGCTCTATTGAGTTTCCACTAAATTGAAATCGGCAAAAGAAAATGAAAACGACTGTCACATGGAAAAGCAGAGCAGCGCTGCTGACGCAGCTACAGCTGCTCCTCACTTGTTGTTGTTGTTGTTGCTGTTGTTGTTGTTGTTGTGCTTGGTGCCCGTGCTGCGCGGAGGCGTTGCCTTTTGTTGTTTTTATTGTTGCTGTTGCGCCTGCATGCGTTTGATTTTGATTTCATTTGCCATTGTATTATAGCATATCTTTGTTTTGTTTAATGGCATATTAAATAGTTTCTCAAGGTTGGTATGTTTTTTTTTTGTATTTTCAAATAATTATAAAAAACTTACCTACGCGTTACAACCGGCGCACAATTGGAGCAGCTGGCGTTGTTATTGTTGTTGCTGTGGTTGTTGTTTTGGGCTGCCCACGTCCAAGTCTAATCCAAGTTTTTGCTTTTTAAAAACAAATTTTTAATAACTTTCAAATAGGCTTTGCCATTTCCACTTATATTTTGCACACAAAAACAACATATGAATACACTTAAATAACGTGTTATAAACAAATATTTAACTTTTGCACACGCACATATTGAATTTTCATAAAACTTTTGGCATTGCGGGTGTTGCCGTTTGTTGTTATTGTTGCGAATTTTATTGCGCACTCATTGAGTAACACAAGTTTTAGCTTTTGGGCTGTAAAACTGAACTAAACTGATAGTGTGCACCCTAATGTAGTAGCACTACAGTTGAAAATTAAACAATTAATTAAGTAAAACACTTGAAATTTGTTATTAAAATGACGATTAAAATGTATTTTATTTGAAGCGATACAAAAAATCAAGCGGCGACGACGTCCGCACACGTAAAACACAAGAAACAGAATAACAGATTAAAAATAATAATAAGTGAGCAGGCGGCTAACAGCTGTTAAGTTGCGCGCTTAACAGCATTCTTGGCGCTCTTTGTGGCGCGCTCTCAATCAATGTGACCATAACACGCGAAAAATACTAGCATTTGGTATTAAAAACGGTTTTGATACAAAACATAATTTTAAATAATTCTAATTTGCGTTTGACAAGCTTTAAATCTATAGTTAGGGCTTTAAAATAAAATATTTGTGTTTTCAACTATTGCTTAGCAGTTCAAAGCAATGAAATACTTTATTTTTCATGCTTGAACCTCTTTGTGACAAATCTTACTTGCTTAACGAGTGAAGACATTTGCTCAATGATTTTCTCAGTGTCAGCTCAAATTTTAAATTGCAGAAAATTATAAAAGTAACAAAAATTAATTTAATTTATTCCCTTCTATCAATATTTCAAATGCGGAATATAAAGCTATCTCCGCTATAGCTGTTCGAAGAGAACAGCGACCTACAGCTTATTGCCGTTTCCGCATGGCGAGATCTTCAAATAATAAAATTTATACAAAATATTGCTATAAGTATTTAATATTTGTTACAATTGAAAAAATGCAATTAATGGCAAAAATATGATACTGGTGTATTTTCTAAGAAGCTTTAATGTCAAAATTCTGAGCCGATTAATGTATTTCTTTTCTTTGCAGCAGTATGACGATGTAACTAAGCTTATTTTAGATATACTGTGTTGCTTTTTCTGCACAATTTAAATAAACACAGAAAATATGTGCATTTTAAGGCGAAAGTATGCAGAAATTGTTTTATGTAGCATCCCAACATCGATTGAAAGGTAGGAGTACGTTTGGCATGAGAAAAACAGCAAAATATGTTTTTAGCAATTATTTTTAAAGCCAAATTTCAAAATTTTCAACCTTTGCACAGGCCAAAGAAAAACCGATTATAAAAGCTAATTTTAACCAAGTGAGAAAACTACCGAAAAATCAAGACAGAAAAGTGTTATGAGCTCTCTATTTTCAGTGGCGGCATAATATTTCAAAAACTTTTTCACTTTCTCACAAACTCTGATTATTGTCGAAATTCTACAAAAAAAAAAATTTGATTATAAAACGCCGACAAGTTAACAAATCTTTGGGGTGTCTACTGAAGATGCAACCGCTCCACCTGTAGATAAAAACGTGGAATTCAATAAGTTCTAGTTTACATCCAAAGATGTTGCTGAGGCTGACCTAAGCATTCAAAAAACTTAATAAGAATTTGTAGCTAACGTTAAAACACGTATGCTTTTAGAATAAGTTGCTGCAAAAGTAATTGAAAAACTATTGTTAGCAGTTTATCAAATATTGAATTAAAATTAGTAAATGTTCGTTACTTTATTCTAATTTAAAATAATTTGGTAATAGAATAGTATTTAAATACCAAAAATTATGATCGAATTCAAAATTACCGCACTGTTAACTGTAAGGCCAGCTGTTATTTAACAGCAGGTACGGCAACTCGCCACAAATGCCTGTGAATGTTAATTCAGCTAGAAGCAGCAAATAAACAAAATGGTAAGCAAACGTTTAAGCTAAATTATTGAATTAATACTAATAAAATCACTTACATTACAGGCTAGAAATGCGGAAAAAGCTATGTAAGTATATATTGTCAAATAAATCCAAACGCCGTTTTTACTTAACGCTTTTTGCAGGACTACTTTGGCGCGTTGGCGTGCGGCCAAAGAAGTTGAGTCCGGCGAAAAGGAACGTCGACCTTATCTTGCCTCCGAGTGCAACGAACTGCCGAAATGTGAGAAATTTCGTTTGGAAATTATAAGAGAAATATCCAAGAAGGTGGCACAGATACAGAATGGTAAGCAGTAAACTTTGCTGCGCTTAATATGTTTTTACTAAAAAGACGCACTTTACAGCCGGTCTGGGCGAGTTTCGCATACGTGATCTAAACGATGAGATCAACAAGTTGCTGCGTGAGAAGCGGCATTGGGAAAATCAAATATCAGCGCTTGGTGGCCCGCATTACAGACGCTATGGCCCTAAGATGTTCGATGCCGAGGGCCGTGAAGTGCCAGGCAATCGTGGTTATAAGTATTTTGGTGCTGCCAAAGATTTGCCTGGCGTGCGTGAGTTATTCGAACAGGAGCCGCCGCCGCCACCACGTAAAACGCGCGCGGAACTGATGAAAGATATCGATGCAGAGTATTATGGCTATCGTGATGATGAAGATGGTGTTTTAATACCTTTGGAGGAACGCATTGAGCGCATAGCCTTACAAAAAGCTTTGCAGGAGTGGCGTGAGAAAATGGCACGTGACGGACGCATTGTAGACGAAGAAGAAGATAAAGAAATATATCCTCTATCGGGGCCCGCACGTGAAGCAGCAGAGGATGCCAAAACTCTTGCAGCTGAAAATGATCCCTTGGGCCTGCTGGCGCCACGTTTCACCGCACATGTGCCCGTGCCCAGCCAGCAGGATGTGCAAGATGCGCTGCTACGTAAGCGCAAGGAGGAGTTACTACAAAAATACGCCGGAGGTGTGTGATTAATTCAACTCAATAAATGTTTTATATTTGCACAAACAATTGCATTTTATAAACGAAATTATTGAAAGGGGCTAAGCTTATTTAGCTGCTGTCCCTAAATTTAAATGTTTTGTTGGATATTTGTCAAATTTTTAAACCTCAACGGTTTAATAACGTTTTGCGCCAAAACGGCGTAGATCGCCCCGGCTGCCGCCAAGCGCAGCCTTTTCATTAGCGCGACGCAGCTTCATAGCGTCAAAACGTATGCACATTTCGCGCAGATGTTGCGGCACACACTGTCCTGCCTCTTCTAGAATTTCAATTAGCTCCTTGGCCATAGCCCAATCATTACGTGTGATAAAACTAATGGAAATGCCACGGCGTCCAGCGCGACCAGTGCGGCCCACACGGTGTACATATTCCTCGATGTTTTGTGGAAAGTCGTAGTTAATGACATGACTTTACGTAAAAAAACATACATTATTTTTATAAAAATTAAAAGATTGCAGCAGCTCTTACGTTATGTCCTCAATATCCAGTCCGCGAGAAGCCACATCTGTGGCTATTAAAATGCGCACAGCGCCAGATTTAATATCAGCAATAGCCTGTTCACGATCATCTTGATCGCGATCGCCATGA
This sequence comes from Chymomyza procnemis, assembly GCA_035046065.1. NCBI lineage: Eukaryota > Metazoa > Arthropoda > Insecta > Diptera > Drosophilidae > Chymomyza > Chymomyza procnemis. Next base: position 40,660,171 of record JAWNOJ010000026.1, read on the forward strand.
ATACACTGCGTCATGTAACCACCTAGCGTTAGATCACTCGATAAATCATCGACTCTCGCCTTGCGTCCACAAAACACAATAATCTTATCGTTCTCATTCATGTTGCGTATAAATTTTTTGATTGCTGTTAACTTCTCCACGTCATTTTCTACCATTTGTATCAATTGCTGCACAGAATGTGTAGCCGCTAAGTCTAGCGAGCCCACGTGTATCTGCATGGGATTCTTCATGTAACTTTTTGCTAGATTGCGCACTGCCGACGGCCAAGTGGCCGAAGTCATAACAGTCTGGCGATCCGGACGTATATCTATCAATACTTTACGTATCTGCGGCTCAAAGCCCATGTCCAGCATGCGATCGGCTTCATCTATGACCACATAGGTAATGGAAGCTAAATTAATAATTTTATCCTTTACAAAATCATAGAGGCGTCCAGGAGTGCATATAATTATTTCAGGTCCACGCTTCAATGCGTTTACTTGCAGCGCTCGATTGCCACCGCCGTAGACGCATACGCTGCAAATGCAAGCAATTATTTTCAGTTTTAAGCAAATTTAATGCTTCTCTACTTACACCTTCATATTGCGATAGCGATATTTTTTAACCTCCATTTCTATCTGCAAAGCTAACTCACGAGTTGGCGCTATAATCATAACATTTGGACCACCACGCTGACCACGTGGTATTTGCTGAAATTCTGTGTGTATCAGACCTGGCAGCAGAAAAGCCAATGTCTTGCCTGTGCCCGTTTGAGCGATGCCAATCAAATCATGGCCCTTCAAGAGTATGGGCCAAGCTTGTGCCTGTATAGGCGAGGGTTTTTCAAAGCCTTGCTTCTTAATTTCGACCAATAATTCTGGATATTCATCAAAACATTGCTCAAAGCGCCAAATCGGATTTGGTATAGCTGGCAGCTCCTCTCCTATCTTGGGCTCAAAGGCATGAGACACACTGGTATTATTATTTTCCAAAAGTATGCGTTTAATTTCCGTCTTGCAAGCATTGGCCACTTCTGGTTTCTCCTTATAAAAGTCCTTTAAAAGCGGCGGTAGGTTGGCCCAGCGTGCGACCTTTGCTGCTTCCTAAGACGGCGAGCATGTCACAATTAAGCAGCAATAAATGTACATATACATAAAATTGTTGTTACAACTTACCGAAGCTTTGTTTGCTGCATCCCAATCAATGAGACCGCTTGATATGGTTTTGGCGTGGTTTTCCCTTACTGGCGTTTTGATATAAGCACGCTCAGTGTATTTCCAGCGACTACCGTCTGGTTTTCGCTGCTCGTTATATGCAGGGCGTTCCAAGCGCCTCTTTCTGATAGTTTCGCTGTTACGCTGTTCATCCAGTTCCGGGTTATTAGGATGTTTATTGTATAATTCCTTTAACTGCTTTCGTATAATTTCTGTGGCTCTTTTTAGGTCTGCAGCGTCATTGCTTGATATCATGATACCGTCTTTCAACATTTGAATGTGCACTTTGAGCATTTGTTCCATACGAGTTATGTTCACACCGCGTCGTCCTATAAACAGTCCTATGTACGAGTGACGTATTTCGACCATAGCAATTTGCTTGCCCGAATTACCAAACGGTCCGTCGACACTTGGAAGATGGTTTTCCAGCTGGTCTTTGAAATATTTTAATGGTTTTGCAGATGTTTGTTCGTCGTTGTCCGCATCGTCCCATTTTAACTCAGACATGTTGTTAATGTTTTGATTTAATACAAATCAAACTAAATTTTTAACTATTTGTTGTTGCGTGTCAGCAAAAACGGTAAATCTTGCACAATAAGCAAAATGGCCGCTCTGACCTAGCGCAAAACAATAAAAAAAAGAGAGTTAAGCAAAGTCAATGATTATTGGCATGTAAATAGAACTAATAACCTTTAAATTAATTGTTGAATTTAAAACAAACATATAAAATGAACTTACAATAACGAATACAACCTTTGCAGCAGCGACTGCTTAAAATAAGCGCTTTTGGCTAATGTGACCAAATAATTTTTACAACAAAATCCTTTCTATAAATCACAAAAAAGTACCAACGCTTATTTTTGTTACCAAATATTTGAAAGCAAAATATTTTAATAACTTTGATTTCTGCAAAAGCAAGGAAGTTTGCTTAATTAATTATTTTGTCAATTTGCTACGACTAGTGCCTTATCAATTGAAGTGAAATTTTGTTTGTACGCGCAGACTGACAATTGTGTTATCGAAGCGATTTCGATTGTCGATTGTACGTTTCAGCAATTTGATTTGTTCAAATAATTAACGTCTTGGTTTTGATTAGAGCGAAGTTAAGTAAATATGCCGTAACCCCCGCACAAAACTAAAGCTGCCTATCATGTCAGTTATTTAGAAGAGCATAAATTTATGTTTTGTTTTCATAGCTTATACATTCTTGTTATTGTTTTGTTGTGTTTCATTTGTTCAGCATAAATTTAGATTTATTTTCAGGAGTATCTCTGCTAAATTGATTTTCTGCTGTTCATAAAACTTTCATATTGTTTGTCAAAAGGCAATAAAATACACATTACTGTGTATAAATCATATAACATATAAAACTTTGTTTTGCATAATGTCTTGAGGTAATTACATGATTTATGCTTTTTTATATATTTTTGCAAGTACGCACAATAGGCAAATGTACAAAGAAGATTCATATGAATATGATTCGTTGAAAATATTTGACATTATTTTTTTCCGTCTTTCTGGACATTCGCTAACCATAGCAAGCTTACCATTGTCCATTTAGTTTCAAACTACATACTAAATTCGTTTTGGTAGCATAAAAGTTTCAAAACGAATCTGAAAAACAAATTGTTTTCTTCCAATACAGCTGTTTGTGTTAGATTATTTTCGTCAAAGCGCATATCTTGGTTCTCATGCACATTAAGGGATAGCAACAAGCAACTTGCTTTGTGGCGCTCTTATATTCGAAATTTTCAAATTGAAAATGAGTCACTCTGTGTTCCAAACATGTACTTCAGTTAGAAAGGTAACACTATCAAATTCCAACTAAATTTTCAATGACTAATATGACACATTCCAAACCGAGATTGAATTAGGCTTTGTGCATTACACATATTTAAAAATAGATTTGTCTTTTAGTTATAAATTAAAGCAGTTATTAGAAGGACATGCTGATTAGGTTCATAAATGAATGCGTTTATAAAAGGAAAAACCTCTCGTACATGTACTTCATAAAACTAGCGCGTTTAAGATTGGCGCTGTGCAATATTAACTGTTTTTACGAAAAACACTTAAACAAAAGCACTTAGGCTACTATTGACGTAGTCAAAGAAACACAACAATAGTAAGAGTACGTACCTAAGCAGCCAATAACCAACAATGCTGCTCGGCCACAAAAGTTGAAGCATTGATAGCCACAAATTAAAGCAATTTCTTTTTTAAATTTAATATATTAAACTACCACCGTCACTGCCCAAATTTTTGACTGAAACATAGAGTACCAATAAAGCAATCTAAACTTCTACTATTTTTACTTGCATTTGTATAAGCTAACCTATGTTTCGAAACAGTTTTACGTCGAATACCAGTTTGGACTCCTTTGTCATATTTATTGTTCCCCCTGACTATGGTCATGGCTTCATAGGCTGATTTTGCTACCTAAATAGCGTCTATTTGCTAGCCAAACTACTGCAACAGTGGTGCTGGCTGCAAACGAACCATAAAGTAAAAAATAACCACATTTGGCTTAAATTGTCGGCAAAAGAACGCATTATTACTTGCATCGATAGTTTTCTCGCATGCGATAAATTCGATAGCACTTTTGTATTGCACTGAAAACCTATCGCCGCCACTCTAACTGCAAATTCAAATCAAAACATTTTCTTATTTATTTTTGGTTACGTTTTTTATGTTTTCTTTTCTTAACACACTTGTTACGCTTTTTGCGTGTAGTATATATATAGATATAGCTTAACATACAAGACTTAGCAACTAATGCAAATTGTGTAAATTGCATTTAACTCTCATTCTCACTTCAGTTTGTTTATAAATAATTAAAACTAGAAAACCAAACACTGAACCAAACAACATAGATCGTAGCATATCGCACTTTCAAGAAATCTTTTTAAAATGTACAAAAGTCAAGTTGCTAGTGTGTACGCGCGCGTGTGTGTGTGTGTGTTTAGGTAAAGGTGAGTTGGTTTTGGTTGAATATTGTTTAATAAAACTTAGAACAGTTTTGATAAGTTGAAGAAGCTAAGCATATTTGATTATATGGCCAAGTGGTTGTTTGGGATCTGTGGCAAGTTTACTTTCACTCAAGAAATAGTATTCACGCAGTGCAGTTTGGATTTCCATCATATAAATGAAGATTTAATATAATTTTTATAATAGTTAAGCTTAAAATCTATGCAGAAACTTTATGATAAATTAAACTAAATTAAAGTATACGAGGTGGCCAAACAATGTACTTTTCTATGTATGCAATTTATAGAGTTTTACATAATGCTTGGTTTGCTAAAAATACATTTACAAAAGAATTACAATTATGTGGCTTTTCAACAACGGCCAAAAATTAGACTACATAATCCAAAATTATTTATGCGTTAACAAAAAACCTTAATGTTTTGTTAAGTTATTTTTTTTTTATTGTATGCCCCGATTTGTATTGTATTGCTGCAGTTTATTTTTTGTTTTAGTTGTTGTAGTCGCTTTTAGGTACAAAATTACATGTTCAATTTCTGGTTTTAGTGACTTTTTGTTTTGCTGTTGATGATTAACTCACAATCAATCCCTTGGTCAGGAATTAAAAAATACAAATTTCCATCACTTAATTGCTACAAATGTACACAGTTAGATTTTAGTTTATTCACAGCAAAGGGCGGCAGCAGCGCGACGCTTCAATCCAAGTCAATCACTGGACGTGGCCACTACCAATTTGTTATTATTATTGTTGTTGTTGTTGTTGTTCTGGCTATTATTCTCAGAGATGGCATTAGCCAGCAATGTGGGCGATGTTTCGCAGCTGGGCGTGCTAGGCGCATCACGTTGCAGCGGACTGCGCAATGTGGCATTGTGTATGGATATGCAGGATATGGATTTTGGTAAGGGCGCGTAGCTAGACTCCAGATTTAGCCTCAGTTTAGCAGGCGAATTGCGCTTAAACAAGGCCAAGGGCCTTGTGGGCGACAGCAACGCTGGTGTAACTGCAGACTGTGCGCCAAAGCTGGAGGATGCGCTGGATGACACTGAGCAAACGCCACTGCTACTGCTGCTAGAGCAGGGTGAGTCTAGTTCGGCAACGGCAGCAGCGGCCGAAGTGCAAGGTGCCTCATCGTCGGGCGTTATGGGCGGCGATGTGAGACGTGATGAACAATTGCTGCCAGCAAAACTACCAGCACCGCTATCCACATCATCATAGTCATAGACATCCTCGTCCATTGCCTCGCTATCGGATTTGGATTTACCACGTCTCACTGCTTGCTGCTCCTCCTGTGCCTCCTGCTCTGGCAGCTCCACAAGTTGACTAGTTGATGTTGTGTGTGTGCTGGCCATAGAACAGTTCTGGCTAACCGCCGACTGCACAGCTGGTGACAATGGCGCCAAGACGCCGCTTTTGCGCAAACTTTGCTCCAGCTCCAGCAGCTGGCCCATGAAGTTCAGATTGGGCGAAATAATGGGACGTGCCACTTTCACCAGTTTGTAGGCCTCCAGCAGCGAGAGCGACTTGTAACGCATGACGTAGGCAATGGCAATGGTAGCGCTGCGTGAGATGCCCGCATGACAGTGCAACAAGACGCGTGAATTACTTTTGCGTGCATCCTCTGCAAAGATAAAGAGAAGTTTTTTTTTTTATCAGTATTTGTGACGTTATAAGATGCTTTATTTATTTAATAGCATCATTTGCTAATTTGCATAAGCAAATGCCCATTTGAGTAACAATAAAAGGCAAGCATGAAAAGCAAACAAAAAAAATAAAATAAAAAAAAAAGCAACGAAATAAAAGGCTAAAGGCAGAGGCGTGCTATGAGGGGTTACGCACAGCCAAGTTTGAACTACTTATTAAGCAATACAAGTCTTAATGTTGGCAATAATTTTTAGGCAGCTTTTCTATATTTAAATAATTTGCTTGCAACAAGCTGAAACAACTTCCCAGTGAATTTTTTTTGCTGCCCGCGCCCCTGCTGCAAACACAAATTTATCGACAACGCAAAATAATTGGAGAGCTTAAAATCAATCGCGAGCGGGCGTTCGCTCTCTCTCTCTCTCTCTCTCTGACGTTTTGCACTCAGTAGAAACTTTTGCTATATGCTTGCTGTTGTTGTTGTTGTTGATATTGGCATTTACGCTCAGCAATTGTTGCGCTACGCTCATTTGTGCGCTCATCAATACATATTGCTGCTGCTGCTGTTGTTGTTGTTGCATGAGTCATCGTACAGAACAGAAAATTATAAGCAAACATATGCGCATATATACACTCATGCTCACAAGTTTATATACACATAATTTACGTTGTTATTTTGGTAAAGATAAGCATATGTACGTTTTTTTTGAATTTTTTTTCGGCTGGCATATTATTTCTATGGACAAATTATCTTATCAGCGCGTGTATACATATACATACGAGATGCCGCAAATCTCCACCAGCCTTGCATTGGCTAATCAATGCATTACTCATAAAAAGCAAACAAGGCAACACTTTTTAAACGATTTGGTAATCATAAACAGCTGATAACTAACTTAACCCATTTGTATGTATGTATGTAGTCGCTGCCGTAAGCGCCAAATCCCTTGCCAACAATTATCAACACTTAGTCATACAATATTTCATTACACCTACCCCCAGAGAGATAATAATGACATATGCATGTAGGCCGCGCACAGCTATTTGCAATGCACTCGGTGCTAACACGCTTATCAAGCTCTGCTTCAACTCCCTCTAGCGATAACACACTGACGCGTGTGCACACTTTAACGAACTGCATTGATGGTAGAAATTTTCATTTGGCCCCAAATGGGCCAAGACAATTTATCATAATGTATATATGTATATCAATGAATGAGTTCAAAGTGTGTTACCAACACTGATAAGACAAAGCGAATATATCAAAGAATAGGGCCTTAATTTCATAGAATGTTCAAGTACCATTATTACTATTATTTTTTTTATAATTTTTTTTTGCCATTTCATCAGCCCATGACAAGCCATTTATTTAATGTTGTTTTTTTTTTTATATGCCCCTGAGGTGCCAAATCAAATCAAATTATCAAAAACCCGATAAGCTCTTTATATGATATTGCAATTATAAAACATGCCTTGGGAAAATCCATAATAAATAAATAATAACACTACAGATAAATTTTTGTCCTCGTATAGCATTGACATCAGAATTGTTATTTTTTCTTTTATGATGTGTGCCACAAGTTAAAGACAAGTAGCACTCACTGGTCCGTATGATCCTAAAAATAGACTCATAGGCCTCATCTTGGCAAAGTAGTCGCATATAAATAAATATAAATATGGCTGATATCAGGCGTGTGTGCGGCTACAAAAGCAAAGACAGACACTTGGTCACCGCACGCTGCAGACATAAATCCTCTTAGTTAATGACCCCGCCGACGTCCATCGTCGTCGCAGACTGTTAAAAAGAATTCTGCCATAAAACGCGCCATCAATGCGAGAGGCAGTGTGACTCATGCCCGTAGCCTAGCCTAGCCCAGCCAAATTATAGCCAACTAGCGCACAGATTTGCGAAATAAACAATAAAAAAAATATACGCCAAAAGAATGGTACAAATTCGCATACCAAATTTTGCATACCCTAGGCTAGCCATAGGGTTTTTGGCAAGTAGTGTCTCTACTATATATACTTATAATCCCAAAAATTTCTTAAGCGTAATGCCAAAAGTTCAGCTAAGAAGATTTTTCGGAACTAAATATAATCTAGTAAAGGGGTAAAACTGGGAAAAGCTTAGTAAATCGTATTTATTAATTAAGAAGTGTGTAGCTATTTGCTAAATCCAAGCAACCACTTGGTGGTCATCGTTTTGGTTCGATTGAGAAGATATGCGCGAAATCGAAGAAGGAACTGCAGGCGATCTTGAAAAATGACTTTTTTGACTGTTTCGAAAACTTGAAGGAGCACTGGCATAAGTAATGTACGAAATAGATTACATTTTGAAATATAAACCAATGCCCTCTACTTTGTGCCCTAGTAGGTTTCAAATTACAATTCTTCAGATTACCTATTGGGCTGTGCTTGGCTAACTCAAGCGTGACCTACTTTTAGGCATTTAAAATGTCCTAGAAATGAAGTATGCACACTTTAGATCTTTAAATGATTATTAATGACATTTTGAACGCTTATCATAACTTACTACATCTACTGCTGCTGCCCAACCAAGTTAATATATGCCGAGTTTGGTCAAACCCCAATAGTATCTACAAGCTGTCCCAGCAAGTCAATATATCCCAAGTCAGTTCAAAAGAATCAATAAATAGAAAACAGTTTTTTTTATTATTTTTGGCTATTGACGTATTTCTAGGGTTCTTTTTCTTTGCTTTGCTGAAATTGAAATCGGAACTCGAAACGTCAAGTCGCACGCCCCAAAATTGGCTAAAAGCAACACAACACACGGCTTTTAGTGGGAAACACGCTTAGGTAATTACTCTTGGTGATATATGCTACCCGACTTTACATTGCTTACTAATCAATTGCTATGCGACAGTTATGATGACTAAACCCGGAGACTTGGAACTATTACGATGACAATCGCAAGCTGAGCAGCGCGCGCATAGCCCAGCGATGAGAAATTCAAATCGTGCCCGGCCTGAAAATGTGCACTGCGTCCAAATAGGGCGCCTGTGACTCGACGTCATCGTGACTCCATTTTCGGATGCGTAATGTCAATGTGGTAGCTAGCTAGAGCTTCCCAGGCATGCCACGATTTTCACCAGTTCTATGTTCGATTACTCGATTGATGATTAAGTGCAGCCATAAGTTGGCGGCTGCATCTTTTGTGTGTTTCATGTGTTGTTTTGCTTTTTGCCCGGGTGCGTCATGCTTATTACACACAAAAAACATAAAAACAAAGACGCACAACTGGGCCAAATGTGGCAGACGACCGTCTGACAAGATAGATACCGCGTAGCAGGCGCGCGCGCGACCCCTGTGACGCAGCAGCTACCGCATCTGACCGAGTTAATGCAGTATCGGCGCCGCCGCATGCTTTGTCTAAACGGGATGAGTTAAGATGAGTTACTTTGGCTGCTGTTTGCATTCTTCTGACTTGATGTTTCACTTATGCCGAGTGAGATGATTCAAGCATCCGTGCGGTATTTGATATATTTTAAGGGTCATTTGATGATTTGTACCTAGGCGCAAAACACAACGCACTAAATGCTTACCACTTTTGTGACTCATGGCCAATAACAACCACCAACACCAACACCACCACCACCAACAATAACAACAAGCGACAGTAAATAGCAACTGTCTGGAAAATGATATGACACTGGGGCAACGTCATCGTCATCGTACTCCTTGTTGGTGTTGTTGTCCGTACGTTGTCAAGCAACAAGTAGTTCGTACGCTTATGCATTCGTTTTGTTTGTTCTGTTTGTTTTAAAATATTTAATTACTTTTGCTCGTTTATCATTAAATATAAAAAAAAAATACGAAACGAAAAAAAACGCGCTATGCTTACTCACAAAATGCTAACACAGAACTCAAGTCATGCTTAAAACTTGTCGGGGCAGGTGTTGCTTTTGTTGTTTATCGTTGTTGCCGGGGTTGTGTATGACGCAGGATGCGTTCTGTATGATAAGTACTTATGAAATACACATGACGCAGGTTTGTTAAAGGCAGATACTGAATGAAAGATACTCTTAGCAGGATTGCCAAGCTGTGGTGGTAGTAAAACTACCCCAACGGGCGTTTTGAAGATTGTCTAAATTGTACTTTCATTTTAAAGGCTTTTATCAAAGCTGAATGTGCAATGTTCCTTAAACCTTTATCAAACTGGAAATACAATACCTAAAAAAAATCTCTGCTATATTTGTTTAAGCCTAGATCTTGGCTCTAGACTTCTCACACTATACAATCATTTTTAAAGCATCTGATTTTCCTATAACTTTTCATTTAAGAGCCGCTGCATATTTTTGTGTTCTAACTTCCCAGTGTCTTAAAAATTTGACACTATCAAAAATACCTACAAAATCTCAGTACAAAACTGAACATAACAACTGTAAATACCCTCTTCAAAATCAGTGTAGCACAAATGGCCGGCATTGTCCTATCCCATTGACAGCTGACATTGACCGACCAAGTGACCTTATCTGCCAATTGGTATGAATCATACCACCAAGTAGCTTCATCATAATGATCATGCACAACAACAACAACAACAACTCACACCAAAACAACGTGTCGATGAGTCTCCTCAATATTGACCTTCAAGTTCAGGCTAAGCGCTGATCTGTAGCTTTGTTAGAGCGACAACGGTCGGTTTCACACGGAAACGCCTGGCCTGATCTTAAACGATCCAACTGATATTACTTTTGCCTTCAACTCAGCTGACGAGTCAGCTGCAAACATTTTTTTGACATTGCCAACAGCAATTGCAACAACTACAAGAAATAATAACAAAGAGGGGCTTGTATTGTATTGTACGTCGTCTTGTGATTCATAAGCTACAGATGCCCCCAAACAACGGAGACCCAACAAACTTCACACAACATTGCCGATTTCGTATAAACAAATTGAGCAGAAAAGTGCGCGGGCGCATTAACAATAAAAGTTTACGCACCCGGTAAAGTGTACTTTGAACATTATGTATGAGTAAGACGACAATGACGATCCAACCGACAAACCATCATCGGGGATTGCCGGGAGCGGGTCATGACCAATGGGCGTAGGCGCGCACGGGGCGTGGGCATTGGCATGCATTCCTTGTAAATATTATGATTAAGTGTTTTATAATTTTGCGCGATTTTCACATTTCTTTGGCTCGCTGCGCCCGGCACACAACGACAACGAAATTCCTGCATGAAGATATTTTGCGTTATATTTTATTTTTGCTTCAACTTTTTAAAAATAGCTTGCTGACGAATAAACAAATTATGCACGGGCCGCTCACGAGGCCGCCAAAATGGTCAACAAGAGTAAGCATATATATGTCGCCATGAGTTTTTGGCCTAACTTAGTCATTAGACCGGCCGGCGGGTTGGTAAATTCCATTTGACTTGGGCTGTCAGGATCGTTTTAAACGAAATACATATAAAACAGATCATTTGCAATGACAACGCAAACTTTGGTATGGATATGGTGGTGGTACCTAAAAGTAGTCTATACCCCATGTTTGCACTTTATATGTGTATAAATATTTATATATGTTCTTTTATTTTGTTTTTTTGTGTGTAGTTTTATCTAATCAGCTGGCGCGCTTTTCTTGTGTACATTTGGTGATGATAAAAATACGAGTGTTTTATTTTATTTTTTTTGTGAGGCACTCTAAAATGGAAGTAGTAAGGCGCAGTACAGTAGACACTAAAAAATTAAAGTCAATTTTTGCAGAAATTATATATCAGCGTTACGCCTCTCAAGGCGTCTTTTTTTGCGCTGAACACTTTTCGTTAACTAACTTTCAGTTGAAGCTCTTCTATATCTTCTCTTTATTTTGCACAGTTGCAATTATGGATTGATTACCAATAATAACTTTCTTTTTATGAAAATCAGCAATTGCTTGCATTTCCGCAAGATTTTACGGAAGTAGACTGGTAATTGTAAGTACTTTTTAGAAAGTGCAATGTAAGTCGTTTATTGAAGTTAACATAAGTTATCTAGAAGTTTTTGATTTGCGCAATTTCGTAGTGCTGAGCATTTACTGTACAAAGTCGGTGCTCTGCTTTGGGTTTACTTAGCTGTGCGCACACATATGCTACATAATTTTAGATAGCCTTTTTTTTTTGAGGCCTCTGTTGAGTCAGATAGATAAGTTGCAAACACGCACACACACACGCGCACGTATGCAAACATAATTAGACAAGGTGGCGGTATTTGAAAAAATTGATAAGACACTTTATCAAATGTCAAAAATGCTGCAAGAGCCAGCCAACAATTAGCCAAGTTGCTGGTACACAAACTTTAGTAATAGTATGCTTAATTCCAAGTGCAACAAAAAATAAGGTCGAACTTGGTAGGGTTCAACAAAGCTTTAATTGGTTTCTAGGCCAAGTGTTTGCTTGGGTCTTTCTGCCACTTTATCGGTTGTCTCATTTATGGTGCTTCAGCAGAGCTTATTGTTACGCTTAATGGATGGTATAAGGCAAGTGGCAGCATAATGACATTAGTGCGCTAAAAACTAGACACGACAATTCACTCCTCACTCAACGTCTAATGAGCCAATGATGCATGTTTGTATATGTTCCGAATGCATATGCTGGCCTTCCAACAAAGACAAACGCACACAGTGCGTCAACAAAGTCTTGGCTCCAATCAAACTTTGTTAAACTTACAAATTTTTGCAATTAACTATAAGAGGTACACTACGCATTTTCTGGCTATTCAGTTTCTACGTAGAAAGATAGATGCGTCTGTTAATAATGACTGCGTGCAAGTTCTGCATAATTTTGTCTTAATCATTTGGCAACATTCAAATGTTATAACGCATTGAAATTCTGCGAAAAAATACTCTGCCTGTGCGAAAGTATTTCTAACGCACTGTACACTGCATACAATGAATCTCAAGCTTGGCTTTTGTGACGCTGTCTCCCTCAAACGACAACGAACTGTGCAAAGAAGCAAGGAGAAACACAAAACTAACAACAAATAACATAAAAGTGCTGTTATATGAATGAAATGAAACTGACATGCGCGCCCGCTGCCAACGGCAACATTGACAACAATGAGAAATCATAAGCACACACCATACACATACATAGGCAGACAATAATAAAAGTAATAATAATAATAATAAGCATAAGGTGACGACGCGCAGTAATAAGTTGCGGGGTGGCGCAGGGAGGGCAAGCAACGTGGCGTACACGGCGACCGAAATTCGCCCAACAAACGTTTAATAAAAGAGGAAAAAAACAAAATAAATAAATAAAACAAAACGACTGCGCAGAAAGGCAGCAAGTAGAAGAAGCAGCAGCAGCAGCGGCCGCATGAAAATCATGACTCATACAGCTCAGTAAGTTGCTTTTGTTGTTAAATATATATACATTTTTTTTCTTTCTGCTTCTTTCATTTCGTGCTTGAGTACTAATGTGTTTTGGCAGCTCGAGAGAGTGGCAGTTAGAGTGAGCGAGCGAGCGAGCGAGCAGGCAAATGTCATAATGAGTGTGAGAACGCAAAAAAAAGAGCGCGCGCATTTATAAAAATAAATGCTTGAAAAATGTTTATCATATAAGGTGGGTTGGAAAATTTTCCCCCGATTGCGGCGTTGGGTGGTAGCGGCGGGTGTTTACACACAATGTTGCTGTTGTTGTTGTTGTTAAGCTGCTGAGAGTCTTTTAAACTTTCGTGCCGTGTGCGAGCAAGCAAGATGAATGATGAGCAGCAACAACAACACAAACAAATGCAAAGAGTGCGCATTTGTTTTGCCTTGGACAGAACAAGCAGCAGCTGATGTGTAGCCCCCCACGCATGCACGCACACACACACACACACACAGCCACCTGACAGCCAACGTCACAGTCGAGGCCACGCACAAGGATACACCAAAAGCGACGATGACTCATGCACTCATAAACAGGAACACAAACACACACACACACACACAGATTATTTGTGACACGCTGAGAGCGAGTGCACAACAATTGGCGGCCGCTCGCACGTCGCATTTCCCGCCACACTTGGTCCTGCTGCATGGCATGTCGCTTAAAAATAGAACATATGCCAAAGAGCAAGGCGGCAGCGGTGGCGGCGGCAACAGCACCAGCAGCTGCTGGCGGGGGTGAAGTGCCATTGGCGCGCAATAAATAGCAACAATAAGACGAAAAAAAAATCGATGCGGATGGTTGAGTGCTACAAGGAGGAGTACGTCGTCTCAGTGCCTGTGTGTGTGTTTGTGTGTGTTCCACATTGCATTGTGTGCGACACCGACATGGATGAGTCATCGGCAAAAGCCACCAGCAGCAGCCGCAACAGTGGCGGCCAAAAAAACATTAACGCCTGCGCTTGTACAATATTAATGCCTGTGCGTGTGCTCAGAATGAGGACAAAAGGCGCATACGTGACGTAAGAGTTCCGCAGCCGCCACCGTCGCCGTCGGCCAACCCTTGCTATTTTGCTTTGTTATCAGTAAGGACGTTTGTGGTCGCCAGACGACAGCAACAACACAAACACATTTGCATAAAATTTCCATTACGTCAGGAGAAAATCGCTTGCTTCATGTGAATCATTATGTAGGTGGACGTCTGCAGTTTCCTCTACTCACATTTGGTTTTGCCTGTCACACAGCACACAAAGGCATACAAAACACAGGAGCAGCGCAGGCAGGCAGGCGCGCTGCCACCACCCTGCGTAAGCAAACGCATACACAGGCGGCACAGGCGTAGCCAACACAGCCAGGCTGGCAGCACGAAGCCGCAACCGAGTTCACAACGACAACCATTGATGACGGCTACGACAGCAACAACAATGGTGTCGCCATGCTGTCTGCCAACGCCAACACGCAACAACAAGAACAACGCCAAATGACGACGACGACGACGACAACAACGTTGAATGCCATGGATACTACTTTGGGGCCAAGTAGTAGGAGCACAGGCAGTTCACCAAAAAGGAGGCGCGTTTTCAAGCGTTCACAAGCTCTGCAGCTACAGTTTCATTTATTTTTTTTTTTGCTTTTCCTTTTGCTGTTTTTTGTGTGTTTGCTTGCTATGCGTTGTTCATGATGTCGTATTGCGCATACGCCGCGTTGTACCAACTCAAGTTAAAGCAGCTGATTTTACCAACTGTCTGCTAATTTGAAACAAAATATTTGCACTCTACTCAATGCTTAGATACAAGCATTATATTATAGCGACAACTGCTCTATGTATATAGCTCGTGATTAGTTGCCCTCACACGTGCCAGCAACTAATCAAGAAAATGGAAATAAAAATGTATACGTACTTGAAACAAAAAACAAAAAAAAAAACCTATGGAAAATTGCCATTGACGTCAGCATTTTTCTTTTTCGTTGCCTTTTTTTTTGTATAGCGCTTATATTTTACATACAAATCTACAAGTTACTTTAGCAATTAAAATTTAAAATAAAAAAAGTGCATATGTGCGAGTATTTTAATATTTCGCTTTTGTTTTGCTTAGTATAAGCGCACAAAAGTAAACGCTTAAGTCAGCCAAAAATAATAATAAAATACAGACAAACAATGAAGCCAATGAAATTTGGCATTTTCCGCTTTTCAGAAATATAAAGAAATATATATGCAAATGTACAATATAACTAAAATATAAGCGCACAAAATATTTAGAAATGCCTACAAGTGCTGCCGCCGCTTTTTCGATAACTAAACTATCGATAACCGGACGCTTCAAATTCAAATCTTTCCACTTTCAACGTCAAGCCGTACGGCATCCTATAACAAGTCACGTTTTTGCTTTTGCTGAAGCTATTGTGTTTCCCCGTTCGAAAAAAAAAACTCAAAACAACTATGACTAAGCGCAACTTCAGCATTAAACAACAAAATAACTTAATAGCTATTTTCATTGTATAATTAATAGTCAATTTGACGACGTCAAGAATTTTGGAACTTACCTATAAAATCATATGCCTCCTGAAAATATTGTTTTATGTTTTGATGCGGCGTATCGCTGGCAGGTATTTGCATATACTTGAGCCCGGCTAAATGATTCTCGCTTGGACTTTGGCAGGTAACATTAAGCACACAATTGGCGCCAACGCTGCTGGGATCATCCGCATCGCGGCCATTGCCCAGCAATAGATGTGGAAAAACTGGTGAGGCGGGATGTGTTTCGATATCTGTGGGCAGATGCAAGCAAAAAAAGAAATATTCAATTAAAATCACAACTAAAATATAGTAGCTGCACATACGCAGTTCCATTTGGTACATGTTTGGGGTAGCGCTATAAAAAGTTCCAAGACGTACTACAGGCAGAGGCAATTAAAGCGCAATGAGGCAATGATTTCTACACTGTAGCTGAGCCAACAATAATATTGCCAATTGCAACGTCACTCGACAAAAACAAAAAAAAAAAAATAACAAAAAGTTAGATATAGATATCCCAAAATGATAATAATGACGATTGAGTTGCTGATCGAGAGCAGGGCATGGCCAATCTCTAGCAAGTTGAGTGCTGGGAAGCGCTGAGGCATAAAAATGTTTTTGTGTATATCTACTACGTCTAAATTTTCTATACAACAAATTGTTTATTTTTTGTTGTTGTTGTTGTTGCTGTTGTGCGCCTTCGTTTGGCTTTCGTTTATTATTGTAATTGTTGTCGTTGTTGTTGCAAGATGACTCATGCAACCGCGCACAGTACTACAGTTCATTTCTATTGGCGTGTGAGCATGTCTGGGAGAGTGACTGTGGGGTGGGCGGCCATAGATTGTACTAGTACCGTCCCATAGCCCAACCAGGCCGAACTATGTTTATATTGGTATGTATGTATGTTTGTGTGTGTGTAGTATGTCGCCTCAGGGCCGTTGTGCGGTGGCAACCATCTCATACAGCAATTTGCGTCGTTCACCAAAAGACCCATAGTGGTTTGGTTGGGCCTGTGGTCGTCATCGACAACGTCGACGAGTTCGTAGCACTCTCAATGAGGCGCACAATTGTTGTGGCATATACTACTACTACTACTCTATACCATTACAAGATGTCTATGCATTTTGTTTTTATTGTTTTTTATTTAGTATTTATTTGTAAAGCTATCTATGAGTTTCGCCGTCTAGCTGCAGAGTCTGATTTTGTGACTAAAATGTCTTTTGTTACGTTTCATTTCAATTTCGCAAAATTACTGCATACTTTGTCATCAGATTGAATGCAACAGAAATGGATAGAGAGTGGGGGCAGCAAAACATTTCTCTTGCACCCTTAAATAATTTTTTCGAGGCATTGATGAGTCATGAGTTTGACACAGCTGGCAATAACTAGGATTTGTTGCATATGTCTGTCTGTCTATATTATGTCTGAGCTGTACTTGGCAACACTTAAGCTTTTAAGTCAACTTTTCAACATTTAATTTTATCGATTTTATTTGCTTGTAGTTTTAGTTTTTTTTTTTAGTTCTATTCTATCCCTTTGATAATTGATAACCATGGCAACTATTTAGTTTGCTTTGTTTTGGCTGCATACCCCAGGCATGACTATGACTATGTGGGTCATGCATACAAGTTCAGTTGCCCGGAAATCATTTATCGATTAGTCAGTGCAGGAAAGTAACCGCCTGTCGAAATTATGTCAAATCTACAGTAGAGGCTTGCAAAGTTGCACTAGCTTGGATTTCAGCCACTTCATTGGCTGACCATATTTCACTTTTAGTCATGTCGTGAGTTTTATTGTTTCGAAAAAAAAGGATTCATTATTGTTGATTTGCTAGATATTGTGAAATAGGGCAATCGTTGTGATTCATGCATTCAATTGACTACAACAAACTGAGTTCTATGGTAACAGTCATGCACTTATGAAATAAAGTTACAACAAAAGTTTGCTTTTCTTGTAATTCTGTTTCATAATTGAAGAATTTGTTGTTAATCTAATGAGATGTTTTGAAATCTTTTGCTCACTTTTATCAAGCTACAATTAGAGCCGAATATGAGAGAGCTGGAAAACTACGATGTTTTAAGAATAAGGCAGACACTAAGTCCACTAAGGTTCACTCTGATCTATGTGAGGTCTTCTATCCTAAGGGCCCTTTAGGCCTAACCTAACCTAATACAGATAAAAAACTAAACCGTAAATTTTAACATAGTAGAGGAGATTAGAGTTCCAATGCTGGCACAACCTATAACTGTCTCTATTGATTTATTTTATTTACAAAAAAACCCGATACTCAATGTATTTTCAGTTCCTCTTCCTCTTCATCAGCATTTGGTCTCTCTAAGTGGGGAGTTGAAGTCAACTGAAACTCTAAAATCTTGACTCTTTTATCAAAGCGCGTACGGACAGCGTGACAGAAAGTTATCCGATTTTTGCGCAAAAATGCTTAAAACTCATTTAATTTAAGACTGAACTAAACAGTATACTTAAAAGCTTTAAGCTTAAATTTTGGAATGAACTAAATGGAATAATTGCTATAGGTGGTCAAGAAGCTGCTAAGTTCATAAATGCAGATTAACTTCTTTAAAAAAAGCTCAAAAAAACTTACAAAAAATTATGCTACCGCTAAAATAAATAAAGTTATTATATTATAAAACAAAAATCATAAAAAGCCAAAAAAAAAAGAACTTCAAAAAAGAAAAGCTATAGTTTTTAAATCCATAAAAAAAATCTCAACGTAAGTTTGTAGTTTGAGGTAAAGTACACTTTGCCGTGAACAAGCATGCATGTAGGAATTCCAAGTTTCGGGAATTTCAATCCCATAAAAATCAACATTGATTAGTAATAACTTAAATACAATTCCCCATTGATTGCTGTCAGCTTTCTACTGATAGCAAAATACTTAAAATATATTTTTTTTTCTACAATAATAAATTTACATTAGCAATTAACCTGGGGTACTGCACAAAAAAACAAACAATATTTTTGTACATACATGGTCATATATTTGTTTATACATATTTACGCAATGAGTCAAAGTAAATAATTGTCAATCTTCTCAACTTTGTCGCAATTCGTAAACAGGAATTAAAAATGCATTGCAACTTAGCAACCAACAATTACAGATTTTTATGCGTAAGTCATAAAGAAAATATGTGCAACCATATATATATATATATGAGAATATATATTCCGGATAAATAAGGTGCTTAGAGAGCGTCATTGTATGCATTACGATGTGATAATATTCAAATGTTGTCATGCTGCAACAACGTGATCAAAAACTGTGCACAACAGGGGTGTTCCGTCTCTGGGCTTTTAGTGCAACTTGCGCGCTCTCTCTCGCTCTCTCTCTCTCTCTCTCTCTCTGTGGCGGGATTTTAACTCGCGTCTATATCAGAGCACGATTAGCCTCAGCTTTATTGTCTGACATTGAAAATGTTTATTACTTGTTAACTCTTATTATTATTATTATTGTTGACTATTGCATTTGTTATTGTTTTGACATATTTTGCATGTTTTACTTCATATGCATATGTCGATTTCATAACTTTACTAATGCACGTCAAGTATATAATAAAGCACGTGCTAAAACAAAAACAACAATATTATTTGTTTATAATATTAAAGCACAGTCCAGTGAAGCCATAGTGGGGCTGACAAGAGAAAACAACCACACATTGTAACCATGAACAATGAGAGCTGTTATCACATCAGCTTGAAAAAAGTGTATCGCTAGCTCGCTAGTGGGGGGAATTGACAGCCCGCAAGGGGGGGCGGGTTTGCAAACAACCAAAGCTAGGGCTGCTATTGGACCGGTTTTTGGTGAGGTTTTTCTTTTTATTTTTTTTTAATAGGAAATGAAATTCAATTAAAAGCACAAACATGGGGCATGCAAATATGCCGCCAACATATCGACATTGCAATCGAATAGTATGTGCATATCTGCCAAGTATCTGCACTCATAATACAAACGCAACAGTAGTGGCTCAGTTCAGAGAATTTCCAAGAATAGAAGCTGACTTTTGCTGGAACTATTGTATAATGCTGCAAAGGTCAAGTCAAAAAAACTGATTTGGTTTGGATTATTATGGATACAATTTTGTGAATAATCTTTAAGTATTTACAACGAAAAGACATAATTATATCATTGTTGCAGCAGATTTGCAACACGAGCTGCACTTTTATTAGATTCTTAATATTAAAATTGGGCGAAAGCCTGTCTGTGGGTTTGTGTACTTGTTGAGAGAAGCAGCAACTAATAGACTATCGCAATGCGTATTTTAAATTTTATGATACAGATACCCCTGCAGATAATAAACAAATAGCCAATAGAATGTTACTGAAAGCCACAATATTTGTTTAAAGAAAAAAATGTACAATTCTTTTGGGGTTTTAATATTTAAACATTAAAAATCTGTCATATAAAGCGTAAAGTACAGCTTTAAAGTTTTAGATGTAACTTTGCTTTATAATGTTTTGTTTTTTAACTAAATGCATATCTGACAGGAAAGCTACTTCGAAAACTTTAAAGCTTTTTTAAAAACTAACATACGTAATGTGACAATATTGATATCAAAACGTTCGGAAATGATAAGAAATAGCATGTTGCAAAAAAAGTAAACTTATCGCTGTACATGTTAGATTAGACATACTGCCATGCCAGAGTACTCTTGCACCCAAAGTTATAGCTGCTGCTGCTGCCTTTATTGCATAGTGTCCACTGTAGATTGCATGTGCCAACATGTTGAGCAAGTTGAGCAACTGCAGCATTTCAACTATGCGGTATAACAACTCGGATACTCACCATAAACCGCTGGACTCGAGCAGCTGCGCGTCAGCGGCGGCGACCGATTGCCACCATAAACATTCATTGCTGTGGACGTGCCGCCAGCCAGCGGCTCGTCACATGCCAAATTCTCCCGGGAACGTTTATTGGGATAGTCCTTGTGATTTGCTGTAATATAAGGGAATTGACAAATTAGAGAGTGAAAGGAATGTTTTTAGAGATTTTAAATGCAAATGACATCAACGAAATGCTGTTTGCCAAAACACACACACAAAAATGCTAAAAATTAAAAAAGCAAAAAAAATCAACAAACATAAATGTTGGCCATTTACGTTTACGGTTCGACAGCGTAGTTGTCGCCGTCGACGTCGTTGTCAAAACTGACGTAAGATTTTTTTTCGGTTTTATTGCCGCCACTCGACGACGATAATAAGCCGCAGCAGCACCTCGCCAGCGTCACTTGATTAGCTATCCTACAAGGCTTTTTTTTGTTTGTTTAATATTATTTATTAATATTATTATTATTATTGTGTGTGTGTGTGTGTGTGGTTTTTGGGGCTCGTTGTGCTTGGTTTTCGACGAAAAATATTGTGGCTTATCAGCATTAAATCCAACCATACAAACATAATACGCTCGCGCTTCAGTCAAAGCGCATTGTAAATATTTACTATATGACAAATTTCTAGAGTGGAGCTTCGTTTCAGCTATAATTTTTTTTTGTTTTTTATCAGCGAACTGAACACAGCGACGCATGAATTATTTTCTAGGGCTACGCTTGTCTTTTATGCTGCTTTTGCGTAAGACTATATACAACAAATATATATATAGCAACAAATCGTACTATATAGAAATTAAGTAGTGGTTCTGTCTTATCAAACTATAGTTGGAAGTTGAGCAAGCCAAGGCACAAACGCACGACCTCAAAAGCCAAAAACAACGACAACAACATCAACAACGGCAGCAGCAAATTTTCACTCAGTGGCAGGAAATGTTATGCTCATTGTTGTTTGTGGTATGTAGGTTCGTGGCATGAACACACTGCGCGTCATATGACTAGTACAAGACGATTTTTGGGGTTTTTTTGATTTGTCAATTTTTTGACCCAACTGACAAATTTTTTGTGTCTAAGCGATAAGTCATCATGGAATTTTGTTTAATAATCTCCAAAAGTTACACTACAGGCCTCTTACTACTGTCCAAGCAAACTTTGTATACCCTTCAAATTAACTTAATAAGACAAAGGTTGACTAGACAATATTAATATACCCATTTCCCTTTGCCTATCAGTTTACCTACAGTGAAAAGTTCTAGATCTTGCAGATGATAAGCAGCAGAGTAATTGCAATTCTAGCTTAATATACCATAACAGATAAGATTATTTTCGCTTTTATGATAACTGATATACTACAGAGATTTTTTAGGCTTGTTTCGAAAAAAATTAAAAAAAAAGACAAATGTTTAAGACAATTGGTTGGGTTTTTTGTTATGAAGACATAGCTAAAATTGACATTAAAAAACTATTTGATTTCAAATTAAAATTAAATGGCTTACTTAGCTGTAGCATTTTTAGCTAACTATCTCTAAGTCGCTAATTGCCACAATTTTGGGCATTTGTAGTTTCCCAAAAACAAAAACGTTTATCCTGCTTTCTTCTGGCATTCAATAAGCAGAACAATAATGCTTCATAATCGTAGTATAGTTTATTTTGAAGCCTAAATTATTAACATATTTAAAAACATTAAAGGACAGACTGCATAGATAGATGACATATAGTAATAAAAAAAGCTTAAATAAAAAAGGTGGCAGGCAGCTTTTAAGATTTTTAATGAAGCAAATATATAGCTGAAGGTGTAAGTAGCTAGTGCTTACTTCAATGTTAGATATAAGTTTTCTTATAAGTAATATTTAATAATAAATAAACAAGAAAAGAAGCGCCGTTTCGGATATTGCCATAAAGCAGAGAGTTACGAGTGTTCAAAGAGTTTGCACGCTTATTAAGCTTCAAATTAAAATAGGTACTCTAGTTCTACATAAGCTTAAAACTTTGCCTTGCCTAGCATAGATTGCAAAAATTATTGGCCTAAATAAACAGCTATTAGTTGTAGATACCGCGTTGAGCGTCGACTTCAAGCTATATCCAAGTGTGGTAAAGATAAGTTAGTCCAGACTTAAAGAAAAGAAAGCAAAAATCTAAACTTGCCTAAGAAAACAACTAAAAGCATAATTTGTTTACATCAAAATACTTACGTTTCAAAGGAGCTCGAATTCTAATATAAATTACGAATCGAATTCAGTAAATGTTACTTGGTAGCATGTGCTTGCAAATTTGCAAAATAGTAAGAGATTGCATAAAAAACGAGCACGAAAAAGAAACGTTTTGGAAAGCAGAGAACTAAACTTCTAAACAACTAAGCTTAAATTAATTGAGCCAAAAGAAGAAGCTTTGTGCTGTTAAGCTTAAACGTTTATAATTTATGAAACCATAGAGATAAAGTAAATTATTAATATTTTGTTTATTAAAATGCGCTTACCGCCTAAAATGCTATGTAGTTTGTATAATTTTTTTAGTTTTGGCGCTATAATTGTCTAACTTTGGCATGTCGCTTACGGTTAGTTTACTTTATTAATTGAGTAATTATGTTCTTGGTCTATTCAAGTGGCCTAAAGTGTATGACGTATACAAGTAGTTGCTGTAGTTTTTGTTCTTGTTGTTGTTGCCAACAAAAACAAGTCAAATCGCATGCCAATGCACTGCAATACACCAACTCATACACACACACACACACACATACAACTGTCTGTCCGCTCGTCTGTCGCTCTGTCCGTTTGTACGACGTCCAACCAACTCCAACTTGAAATTTTGCTGTTTAAGTTTTCAAGTTGTTGCTGGCTGCTGCGGTTGCTCTGCTCTTGTTGTTTTTGTTGTTGGTACGCCGACCAATTCGTACTCGAAAGGTCGTTTCAAAGCGGGTTTCGTCGACGTTGTCGCAGCAGCGGCAGCAGTGTTGCCAACCCGCTGCAAAAACCTGCTTTGCTTTACATTTTATTTTTGTTGTTTTATCAAGCAATGCTTTTTGGCTTGCTTTTTTCTTCTTATTGCTTTTATTTTACTTTATTTTTTTTTTGAAAGAGACACGCGAATGTGAGTCACGTATGAAGTAAGTAAAGAAACGTTTGCACTGAAATGGAGAGGCAAAAGGCAGACGTCGACGGCACTCGACAAAAAGACAGACAGAGAGGCTTTGCCTGACTGTGAGTGTGTATGTGTGTGAGAGTTTGATATCCATGTGCGAGTGTGTGTGCGTGTGTGGATGCGCGCCCAAGCGCAAAGTTAATAAAGTAAACAGCAGCATGCCAAGCGGGAAAATACTGTGTGGCTCAACACGCTCAATGCTGTTGTTTTTTTTTTGCCTTTGTATATTTACTCAAACACATGAGTAATATTGCAAATATGGAATGCGCGCCAAAAACAAGACGCAAAAAGCAAAAAAAAAACAAAAAACACTCAAAGCTAAGGGAAAATTTTTAGAAAACTTTTAGCTGTACTTACCACCAATTATGTTATTGTTGTTGTTGTTATTTTGAATTGGCATACATAACAGTAGACACGGTGCTTCTCGCTTCATCCGCATTTTCATTTCACTTTTATGACTCACCACGCTGTTGCTGTCTTCGTCGCGCTCACAGCAATTGCGTGTTGTTGACGTTGCCGTATTGTTGTTGCTGCTGCTGCTGCTGTTGCTTTGGCTCACGCACACACATGTACTATAGCACACACACTTGACTGGGCAGCACACAAAAATTGTTTAAATTATTATTTTTTTTCTACTGTTTGCTGCTCTGCTTTACTTTGTATATTTAACTTTAATTTATTATTAAGCTTTATGCGCTTATTATTGGTTTATTAGATAATCCCAGTTACGCTTTTGTATATGATAAATTGGTCCCAAATGTTAAAAAAAACACACACACTTGTTGTCTGACCGCAAACGCTTCCCGTTTTTTAATTTATCGCCTCTATGTCATACAGTGTCTGTTGCAACTTAAGTGTTACAATTACTATTTGTTGCTGTTTTTTTGTTATAGTTGTCCACTTGTTTTTAAAATCAAATCTTTAACATACGCTCGCTCGACTTAATTTGACAAAGTTATTCGTTTTGTTTTGTAGACTATTAGTGCACCGTGACTTGTTGGTTGGTTATGTGATATACTCTACTACGCTATAGATAGACACTAATACATAGATACGGGTTTTTGTTTTTTAATTTATGTACGCGATTTTTTTATTATAATTTATTTCGACACGTACGTCCGCTCAGCTCCATGTTTTATTGCGAAGTGATTGAATGAATGAAACTACGAATTGCTGTTGCTTGAAATGTTGGCGATAGGCAGCAAACACCGTTGCGATATACGCAAGTCGCACGATATATATCGCTATCGCGTTTATCGTTGGCAAGGGAAAGCCACCATAGGCGGTAATTTGCGCGCCTTATCGATAATGCTGCTGCATTGAAGTTGACTTTTTTTTGTTATTTAGTTTTTATGCAATGAAAATAAGGCACGTTAAAATATATATTAATTATTTTAAATGGCTGCGCACTGTCTATTTATTGCTGCTGAAGGGAGTGACGCGCAACTTGTAAGACGCCTCAAAAAATAAGAGCATATGCGTAAAAAAGGCACATTTTGCGTTGGTCAATTAGGGTGTCATTTAATTAATGCTGTTTTTTTTTTATCAAAATTGGTCTACATTAATTGTAAGATATTAAAGAAATAAAATAAAAACCATAGTCTCTCTATATATACACTAGAAGCATTAGACCAGGTATTCAACATTCTCCTTATAAAGTTTAAAGTTTAACCTACGTTTTTTTGGAATTTCAATATTTCGGTTTTACGCAAAACGAAAATATCTTTTCAAATTTATTTAGCATTCTAAAGAGTCTTAGTGCTACCGTAAGATATGGCACTTCAATTCACGCTTTTTTGCGACAAACGACCCAATATGATGTTCCCAAGGTGGATTTTTCAGTTTAAGTGAAAACCAGAAGTCACCTGGAGCCAAAGCGAGTAAACCGCTTGGTTGTGGTTAAGTTTTTGTCAAAATTGCCAAATAAAAATGATTGCAGTGTAATCGGCGGAATATGAAGCAGCAAGAACCAAGGGTAAAATAAATGTGTTCCTTTTTCATTACTTATTAGTTTTTATTTATGTTATTTTACAATTTTTTCGATATATAATTCGTCAGTTCTTAAACAAATTGTTGTAGAGCTCAGGTTTTCTGCTTTTCTACTTAAATATAATAGAAATTTTTGCAAAATATCTAAAGAGCAAAGTATTATACAATAATTGAAGGGGAAAAAAACGAGCGAATAATAAACTCACTTAGTGCTAAGAGCTGATTGCCAAACTATGAAAAAACTTTATACTAGAAGAGCTTAAATATCGTTTGCAAAGTTGTGTAATACGCGAACTACTAATTCATGTACAACTTCAATATTATCACGGTGTAGCTGCATATATGGAATGATTCAAGATATAAATCGCTTTGTCAATACACAAAAATATTCAAGTCAATACTCTTACATATATTGACATTAGTTGCTTAGTATAAATCATTTATGAGCTTAAAATGTATAATGCAACTATAATAACTTTTTTTATTATTTAAAACTCTGTTAGGTATAATTAAAAAATTGCTTTAATTTCAAAATTAAAATTTAAAAGTTTTTCACCTTAACCGTTTTTTGGCGCTTAACATTGTAAGCCTGCTTCTTTTAACATAATTACCAATTGAGCCTGCTGCAGCTAGATGGCGCTAAACTTAACATTAACAGCTTACTTACTTAACATTTACTGATTGTGTGGACTTTGTTGATCTCTACATACTTAGAGTTAGTTAAGCTTAAAACACATGTAAAAGTTGTTGTTTTATTTTATAACTAAGATGTCAGACACTTATGCAATAATTGTTTTCATTTAAAATTTAAAATTTTAAGCTCAACGCCTTTAAACGCTTAACATCAACATAGGCTCTACGAAGCTAGATGGCGCCAATGTTTGTATTATTAACATTCTGTTGTACACAACAGACTCTGTAACGAACCCCATAGTCACAAGATGGCGCTAACAAGCTTGTTAAGTGCAAACTGTGTTATGCAAATAATGTTCAACAAAGTACATATAAATACTAATTTATTTAATGATAACCATGACTTACGACAATTGCTAGCACTTAAACGCTTTAAGCGCTTAAAATTAACGTAAGATTGAGAACACTTAGCTGCCGCCGACTACAACTAGATGGCGCCAAAGTTAGCATTAACAGCTAACTCAGAATGTGTAGACTTTGTAAAATTCTCCAAACTCACCAGTTGGCGCCTAAAATCGTGTAGAAATACAAGCTGCTCTACAAATGGCGCTTATTTTTAATATTAAAACAAAAATTAAAATGACAAATTTAAGTAAACAAAGTGCATATAAAGTGTT
Organism: Chymomyza procnemis; assembly: GCA_035046065.1. Lineage (NCBI taxonomy): Eukaryota > Metazoa > Arthropoda > Insecta > Diptera > Drosophilidae > Chymomyza > Chymomyza procnemis. The sequence goes on from JAWNOJ010000026.1 coordinate 40,687,150, forward strand.
TCGATTGCAAATTAAAGCTAACTAATTGTTAAATCTATGCGGCGTCGGTGGCATCCAACCGCCAAAGGCGCGCTCCAGCTCTTCGGCTACGCGTAAACAGAGACGATCTTGATATGGTGCAGCGACAACCGAAAGCCCAATTGGCAGACCATTTTTATTGCGTCCCATGGGCACGTGCGTGGCCGGCATCTTAAGCACATTAAAGATCAACGTGTAGTCCACACCCCATAGGTCAAAGTATGCCCATTTGTGTCGCGGTGCCGGCGTGTGCATGGTGGGAAACAGCATGACGCCATTGTTGCCCAAAAGTTGCTACAGGTAATTGCCAATTGTTTTGCGTTAATTTAGCAAATTAAAATTAAATTAAAACAATTTACTTACAATAAACTCCTTTAATAGTGCGTCCGCCTCTGCTTTATACTGCGGCAGCTGTGACTTGCACATGTAGCCATTGGCGCGTCGCATCAATTCAAAAAAAAGACCTCCAGTTGTGAATTTGGACAAGCCAAAGGCGCTGCGCGTAATTTCCAGCAGCGTCTGATTGAAGTTGTGACCGGGCAGCAAATAGCTCATGTTTTGCTGACGCACAATGCCGCTGAGCGCAATCTCCAGCGAGTTATGAAAACCGTCCAGCTTGGCCTTTTGTGCTGTCAAACCCAACGATTGCAGATGCTGCACTGCCAGACCTATGCAAGCCTGTATATCCGCATCGACGCGCAGATGCAGCAGCCCATTCAGACCCTCAAAGCCGTAGGAGTAAAATATCTTAAGCTGCTGCAATTGCACAGGCTCTCTTAGCTGCAATTTGGCTGCTTTGTGACCAGCCATTATATGCAGCAGCTCCGGCAGATCGCCGGCAAAGCGACTCATAGGTCCCACCTGCAGATAATTTGAAAAATCTTCATCGTTGCCCTGTGGCATGTTGCCCACTACAGAGACCACACCGCCAGTGGGCTTATGTCCGAAAATGCCGCAAAACAGACTAGGCAGACGTATGGAGCCAGCTATATCAGAGCCTATGCCAAACAGCGAAGCACCTGCGCCGTTTAAAGCGCCCTAGAAATGTTCCTGCTTAAGTGCCATAGCTTGCACAACTACTGCGGACAACTTACCTCCCCGCCAGATGAGCCACCTGGTATGCGCTCAAAGTCATAAGGATTTAAGCAGCAACCATTTAGCAGTGTGGATGTTTCTATGCCAAAGCAGTACTCTGGTGTGGCCGAAATCAGCAAAGGTATAGCGCCAGCTGCACGTATGAGCGCCACTGCCTCACCATCGCGTTCGGCGCGCATGCCTTTACGCGGCAGACTACCCAAGGCAAAGATCATATTGGCCACGGCGCAGGTTTCCTTAACCGTAACCGGCAGACCATACAACGGATATTTTGCAAATAATTTTTCCAAATCATTGGAGCGTTGCGCTATAACTTTATCGGCAGCGGCTGCATCACGCATTGCAGCCTCGAAACGATTCTCCACTATGGCATTCAGCAGCTGATTGGCCAACTTCAGGCGATCTATATAGGCGCCCACTAGCTGCACGGATGTTAGCTGGAAATGAAAAGGATTGATTTATTTATTATTGGAAGGATTTATTATTGGAAGAATTTATTATTATTGAAAGGATTTATTATTGGAAGGATTTATTATTGGAAGAATTTATTCTTGAAAGTATTTACTATTGGAAGGATTTATTATTGGAAGTATTTACTATTGGAAGAATTTATTATTGGAAGTATTTATTATTGGAAGTATTTACTATTGGAAGGATTCATTATTGGAGGTATTTATTATCGAAAATAATTATTAATGGAAGTATTTATTATTGAAAGGATTTATTATTGGAAGTATTTACTATTCGAAGGATTTATTATTGGAAGTATTTACTATTGGAAGGATTTATTATTGGAAGTATTTGTTATTGTAAGGATTTATTATTGGAAGGATTTATTATTGGAAGTATTTATTATTGGAAGTATTTACTATTGGAAGAATTTATTATTGAAAGTATTTGTTATTGAAAGGATTTATTATTGGAAGGATTTATTATTGGAAGTATCTACTATTGGAAGGATTTATTATTGGAAGTATTTATTATTGAAAGGATTTATTATTGGAAGGATTTATTATTGGAAGTATTTACTATTGGAAGGATTTATTATGGGAAGTATTGGTTATTGGAAGTATTTACTATGGGAAGTATTTATTATTGGAAGTATTTACTATTGGAAGGATTTATTATTGGAAGTATTTATTATTGGCAGTATTTACTATTGGAAGGATTTATTATTGGAAGTATTTACTATTGGAAGGATTTATTATTGGAAGAATTTATTATTGGAAGGATTTATTATTGGAAGTATTGGTTATTCGAAGTATTTACTATAGGAAGTATTTATTATTGGAAGTATTTATTATTGGAAGCATTTACTATTGAAAGTATTTGTTATTGAAAGTATTTACTATTGGAAGTATTTATTATTGGAAGTATTTATTACTGGAAGTATTTACTATTGGAAGGATTTATTATTGAAAGTATTTAATAATGGAAGGATTTATTATTGGAAGTGTACACTGTCAAACAGAAGACACCCACCCACGCGACAAAACCCCGGTAAGTATTTATTATCAGCTTATCTTTGGAAACCCTTTTGATGGTGCGTGAAACCATTACCTTAGTTATCTTTATTGCAAATAATCTAGAGACCTGCAACTATTTTAATTTTCCAATTTGTTTGCGGTAATAAATCTTTATAGCGCCTACTGCGCAATCTAGTCCTAATATTTCTTAATTACTTTAATGAACAACAGAGATTGTGGATTTTTAAAGACATAATGATTATTTTAACGAAGATATTAAGTGTAGAAAGTGTATATGCTTTTTAGGGAATATTGAGTTTGCGCAAAACTTGGAAACACCTTGAACTTACTCTTAAAAGAGACTTTCTTAGTATTTTACATCTAGAATTCAAATCAATATGTCTGTTTAGGGAACACTACTAAGAGCTTATGTTATTTATGTAGAAGGCATTTTCATAAAATTTGCTGCCTAGTCAAGTGCCTAAGCAAGCTATATGATTTGTTGGTTTTCTTGTTGAAGGCACTTCGTTCCGTAATCAATCCTACAGAGACTATTTTATTACTGTTCTTCCGTGTTTCCGATCCATCAATATCTGCAGCGTAGGATTTACTTTTCAAAAAGAATTGAGTTAGTAATTACTTGTCGCATATGAGCGTTGGTCTTGTTTGGTGTTAAAAATCATTAATTAATATATAAGAAGGGACTTTTGTGTAGTTACAGTTGATGAGGATTCCAAGGACTCAAGCAGTTAGAATAATAATTTTTGTCAAAAAATCAACAAATATTGGTAAGAATTTGAAATATAATTTTTTTTGTGAAGATTTCAAGTTTTAACAAAGAAATTCGGTTGATATTGAGATTCTAGTTTTATTTGTTGAGTAAGAGTCTTTGATTTGGAATTTATAATACCTTTAAAGTAGTTATCATAAAGCGAGTCTCAAAGTTAGCTTAGCTCGACTGTAGCATATGTATTCTTCTTGAGTTTGGTCATCTATCGGAGCATGAGAGATATCTCTATTATTATCTGTCTTAAATTAATATACATTTTTCTAGATAAATAGCGTCTATTTGCTAGATAGGCCACTGCTAGACAAATGTACCAGTGCTAGGTAGGGTGGAATCGAACCATCGACTTGCGGGTTTAGAGGCGAGTAAGCTGCATCAAAGCTACCGAGGGTATTTCTTACTAACCAAATTTTGAAAAGGTTTAAATCATAAATTTTATGAAATATTAGCAATGCATAAAAAGAACATAAATTATCCTCCAATTTTTACTATAAATATTGTAAAATTTAGTGTAGCTTGGGCTCCTTTAACATAACATTTTGCACATATTTGACTTTAAAAAAAATATAAACAAGTAATATAACAATTATGAACTAGTAACATAATTTAACGCTGCTCTCTAAGTAACAACTTTGATCACGAAGAGGCAAAGGTCAACCAACCAAGTCATTTACACTCCAAAGCGAGACTCAAACCTTTAAGTTTTCGTGCGTTTCGTACTAAAAATTTTGCCGATATTTCCAAAGTTTTTTGAAGAGTTTTGCGCCGCAGTTGTCGCACTTTGGGACTTACCTTGCGGGCCTTAAGTTGTGCACGCGCCTCCTTCAGGCTAAGCGTTAGCCTTCTGTCTGTTATGGGCGGCACACACAAGGCCAGTCGCATGGCTCCCGTGCGTTTAGAGTCAAGAAACTTCTGTAAAGGCCTCAAAATAATGGCAATAATTTTGGCGGAAAACAACAGCAAACGTAGTAAGATTTCCATTATAACAAAGAACGAAAAACAGAAAAATTAAATTAAAAACGCGCAGAAATTAAATAACCAACTAGTAACGGCGCCAAAAACATACTGTCTGAGCGAGATCTATGCAAAGAGACTAAAGTTAGTCAGAGAGCCGGGCACAATCTGCATGAACCAAACGGTTTAATCTCAGCAGAGAGTAGAAACTAGTGTGCCGGTTACTCTGCGTTCGCATAAACTGTAAAATACACTGTAAAATATGATGTAGTTGGAATTTTGCAGCCAGTTTGATGCTTCAAATGAAAAACGAAAATCAGGAAAAAAAATGAAACTAAGCTTGAATTTGTTGAATGTAATTAACAAATTCGTATGTAACTTCGCGGAAATACCAGCGCATAGCTGAACCAAATAGGCGGACGCTACACCTTTAGGATCAAAGTTCGTATAAAATTTTGTAACACGTGCGCTTGGAACGAAGGTGTCGCCGTCATAAATAAACACGTCTATTCATTTGTTGTAGTTCCAGTGCTGAAAGAAACGCTCTGACATCATGCATCATGCTGACTTTGAAGTTACACTAAAGTTCAAAGTTTTAGTCAGTATTGGAGTCTATGACAGATGTTGGGCTGGGACTGGAATATTTTGTCAATATTCGCATTTGTAGATGAAAGCAGTAGTAGGAATAAGTCAATTATCTACATAATTGGAAGCCATAAATGTGGTAAACGTAGATTGAATTATTAATGATAGTAATATAATATTTTTTCGAATTCTGCTTAAAATTCGTAACTGGCTTAAGCGATCAGAATTAAAAATTTGAAGATAATTCAAGGGTAACCGAAATTTATTCGATATTGTTTTTTTTCAAAGTATTGACTGCAACGCACTTGTGCCAGTGCTTGATTTAATTTTGGAAAATTTTTGATAATCGGTTTGCGATAAGGCCATCAGATCTATTATCACGCTGGCTGAAACGCATTTCGCGGAGTGATTGCTTGAGTCGAGTATAACTGCTAATAATAAAAATGTAACAAATTTGGCTACTCGGAAGTTTTGTGAATCAAAATAGTTTAGAATGTGAAAATGTGTACAAAATGTATGCCATTTTCTTGATACTGAAGACCTTTATTTAATTTTTAGTGTTTTTTAACACTGTGTCGAGTTTTATCAATATCTTAGCTTTATAAAAGAGCTCCCATAGATCAAATTGTCTCAAAAATTAGCTCAAATTATAAAATTTTGTGCATTTCTTTTGTTTTGGAATTTAATTGAATTTGTTGAGGAAAATTCGCAAAGCGAACTATGCCCATTCGCAATTTTATAAGAGCAGAAATTTGAACTTGGGGAAAATACTGCAAAAAATTAAAATAACACACAACAAGGAAAATAGTAACTAAAAAAAGGAACTCCTAAAAAAAGTACAATCAACATTCTACATTTCTCACACCTATATCAAGTTCGCATTTCCTAGCATTAAGTCACAAATAGTAAATCCCAAATACTAGTAGTACGCGCCTATGCACAATCGCAACCAAAGTCGATCCATCAAAATTGTCTAAAGAATCACTTAAACTATGCAACTTACTATATGCAGAGGAGTTGTGCAAGAACATGCCGAAATCATCTGCGCAGGCTTTTATTTTTTTTTACAACCAAAAAACTTTTGAATTATTTGTAATTCTTTTGAGAAATATTCGGTAACTTTATTAAATATTCGAAAAAAAGTGGAGTTCTATCGCTCTCTGAGATTAAGACGTTGGAAAAAACACACACAAGAGTCGATCAGCTGAATGAAATTTTAACTTTCGATGAACTATTGGCGTCATCTTAAAAATGACATAAAGAAGTTTTAATATTTCATTGGTAAGCTCAAAATAAGACAAGCTCTTTTTAACATTTTTTTATCTTTAATTTCGAATTAGCTTTAATTCATAATAATTTTTTTTCCTTACAGATTTTCAAATATTTTCATATAATTCATACTTTTATACAATGACATTCTTTCATAATTCATAATCTATAAAGATCTTTCTGCTTTAAATCAAATCTATGGTCGATCAGCGAACAAAAAATGTTGTCTGTCTTCTTAAAAATTGCAATATTGAACATTGAATTGAATTGAATTGAATATTAAAGATTTTGAAAGAGGATTTAAAAAAAAAATTTCCATTATCGTGCTATCAGATATAAACGCAAATTCCGCAACGATATCGCCATTTTCTTGGACTAACAATATTATCCCTTTGTGTTGTGTATTATTGTATTACAATCGACTGGGATGTACCCAAATCGATTTCCAAATATATAAAAAACAATGATTTTTTTTCAAAAGGCACGAAACTTAAAAAAAAACCAGAAAAGCCAAGATGAAATCGGTTGTTTAACTTGATCGAAATCGATCTATAGTATAAAAATAATGATTTTTTTTCAAAAGGCACGAAACTTAAAAAATAAAAAAATCTAAGATGAAATAGGTTGTTAAATTTGATCGAAAACGATTTCGTATAGTAAAAAACAATGATTTTTTTTTTCAAAAGGCATGAGACTTAAAAACACAAAAAACGCTAAGATGATATCTGTTGTTTAATTTTATCTAGCGATTCCGCTGTTAAATAAGCAAAAAGTAATGACTAAGTAACTTTTTTTCATCTTAACTTCGTGAAATTCTACAATGCGTTAGGATCGTAGTTCCACAAAAAGTGTCTTATTTCCTCTAGATTGTTTTGAATATATTAACTCATATACCCCAAAATCACTATTAAACACCAGTTCAGCACAGCTTTCCACTGTCAACATTTTGATGCACTAAGCCAATGTACCTTCTCTCTATAAGCTTTATTTGTAGAGTATATGTAACACCCGTATTCGCAACGTTTAGTAAGAGAGAGGGAGAGAGAGATCCCACATGAGTATTTTTTACCTTATAATTCCGCCGCATACCGTACCCATATTCATGCATAGTTTTGTTCGACGGGCATAAACGAGTTCTCGGCGAGAGTTACTTTATTTATAGACATTTGCTAAGATAACAAGTGCCAGTGCCGGCTCCAAGACTCCCAAAGAGAGGCAGCTCGAACGAACGAGTGCAAAAAGTAATGCAATTTTCTGTAATCCGCATGTATTTCATTTAGGTATTATATACACAATTTTTTTACATGTACTTTGTACCTAATGGGAAATCCTTAAAAGTGAACCGTAAACCTTAACTACTAAAAGTTGTTGTAAAATGCAGCTGTCTGTTACAGCTCATGGGGCTCTGGCGGCACCCAACCATGAAAGGCGGCCTCTAGTTCGGCGGCTATTTGGAAGCAAAGTTTATCCTGATAGGGCGCTGCTATGACCTGTATGCCTATGGGCATGCCGCGTTTATTTACTCCCATGGTGACATGCGTTGCAGGGAAACCCAGCACGTTAAAGATCAGCATACTATCGACTCCGGCGTAGTGTAAAATGGATGTGTTGAAGGGTAGAGCGCTGGTATGGAAGGTGGGCATAAGCAGCACACCGCGCTCGCCCAAAAGCTCCTGCAATAGTTGAATTTATAGCAAAAAATTTGGCATAAACTAATTTTGTACTTACAGTCAAAAGTTCCTTGAGCTTTGGCACCTCGTCGCGATATCTTTGCATACGCCTGGGACATAAAACGCCCTTCCAACGATGCATAAGCTCCGCAATGACTGCCTCTTTGGTGAATAGCGAATGACCAATGAGACTGTTCAGCGTCTCCATCAGCAGCATACGCATATGCGGTTTCCTATGTGCCTGATGTGTTATAATACTGGGAATGCCTTCCAAATCTACAAGAGCCACAAGCGCAATCTCCATTGAATTGTGTAGGAAATCCAAGTTTATCTGCAAACAGAAGTATGCACATTTGTCGGTTATTCCAAAACAAGGCCTTCTTAAAGGTTAAAGCTTAAATTAATAGAGCACAAAGAAATCTAGTGACAGAGAAGTACATTTTGCTTCTGGGTTCTTAACAAGCTTTCAGCTATGTGGGTACCAAAAATTAATGAATTTTTACAAAATTTTTGCCGGAGAAACTCCGGATTCGATAGATAACTCAATGAATCTTTCATCGTTTATATGTTATCTTTCGTTTTTTTTTTTAACTAAAATGAGTGACTTGCAAATTTTGAATGAGTCAATTGATGATTCACCAACCATAAGTGCTGAACCTTTATGTAAGAACCTGTTTCACTTGAGAGTTCTGAACTTTTATTCTTTTTATGGTATAGCAACTTCGAAAATAATCGTATAATATGGGGTGACTATTGTGTTGGTGATAACATTAGTAGATACTGAAAAATTCATAAAATTTCTTTCAGAAAAATATATGGTCTAAATTAGAGAGAATTTTTCACTTGAACTGGGAATTCACTATCTTTAAAGGCTATTATAGGACAGGGAAAATGGAACAGAATTACTTTTAATAGGGGTAACCTTGTACATCTTGGGATTTACGATCTTGCGCGCAAATCAGCACAGAATTACATAAGATTTGATACACCTTCTGGGATTTACGATCTCGGTACCTTAAGGTACCAAGTACTTGTTTTTTCGCTTTTTTAGGTAATGTTTTAGCATTTAGTGCTTTAATGATAGTTTTTTTTATTTTTACTATAGTTTTTGTTCAAAAGGTTACCTTTAAATAAGCGGAGACACATATGAGTCTGTAAAATCTGTACTTATTGGCATTTTTTTCTTAAACTTCTTTTTAAAGTATTTCCGAAATTTTCTGTAGTTAGTGTTTCATTTTTTATTTATTTCCCAAATATATATTTCGCCTCTAAATGTATAAAATTGTTCAACTTAAGACAACTACAATCGAAAATGTGATGCTGAAATCGCAGAAGTGGCACTTATAATCATAAATTTCGTTAGTTTTCTTTAGCAAAATTCGAAAATGGTTTTAAAGGTTAGTCACTTTTGATTAAAATCAGTTAATGAACGGATCTTATGATTATATCAAATAATTCCCATTGGCCCTTTGAAAGCTGATGGATCACTGACTATCAGCAGATTTCAATTGTGTATGACAGTGATGGGGGATGTGTGAGTATGTTTTAAGGATTTTTGTAATATTAATAAATTTTTTTTTTTAAGAAATGTATTCCCCTTGACCTTTGTTATCGCTACAAAGGCATGCAGCCTATAAACTTATAGATTATATCCAATTATTGGATAATTCTTAGGTAAATAGTGTCTATTTATTTGATAATTAATGACACTACTAGACAAATGCATCAGTGCTGCAGGACAGAATCGAACCATCCTTCGAACCTACCGATTTCGGGGCGAGCGCGCTATCACTATGCTGTCGAGGCACACAATATTTATTAAAAATATAGAAATATAATTTTAGAAAATTTCTGAAATACTTAAATGCGTACTCGTATCGCAGTTTAAATTAAAAAGAATATAGTTGAAAAACGGTTTCGCCGATAAAAACACTAAAAAAATTATGTTCTTCTGCCTCACATATCGACAGCGAAATTCCCTTCTCGATTAATTTTAAAACGAACTATTTTGAATAGCTGGCTGTTTCAATGTTAATTTTAAAACAATAGTTTTTGTGTCAAAAAGGTTGGTATTTCCTAAGTACCTATCGCGAGTTCCTATACCAAAATAAATTTCCTTCTAAATAATGGGTCTAAATGTAAGTCTATGTATAATAATATATACATTACAAAAAAGCACAAACTATTTGATGAGATTATTCCCTTTTTGTGTAAATTTAATACAGTGCTTGGGTGAATCTTTCGCTTTGTTTAGGTTATCTTTACAAACAAACTAAATACGAATTTTTTACAAAGAATTCTTATGAACACAATTCGTGCCGCCTTCTATGAGATTTATAGGATGAAATTAATAGATTTTAGAGATAGAAGTTATAAAATACTTCCATTTAGCGTTTTTATTGGTTATATGGTTTTTGCAGATAACGTAGACGTAGATATTTGAATATAAAGAAATGCTTATTGCTTGAAAACTGTAAAAACTTTTGAGTGATTGGCATAACTTAAATATTTTTAACCGATCTGCCGTATGGGGTCAATGCAGTATAATTAACTGAATTTGAAAAAATGTAGTAAAGTATTTATATGCTTGAGTTTGATTGCAAAACCTTTGAAAAAATGTAGTAAAGTATTTATATGCTTGAGTTTGATTGCAAAACCTTTCGATATATATTTATTTTGGAAATCGTCTAAAACAAACAATATGGGGGCTTTGTCATGAATTACCCGTGTAGAGATACTAGAGACGCAACTGCTGCTGCATAAGATTTAAATTGTGGCAGGAAAATACCGACCTCCATACCTTCGTGCAGAAAAACTAGACAGAAATGACAAATACCATAGGTATGACCTTGATCAAGCTTCAGGCAACTTGCGTGGATTTCGGCAAATTACTCTTTCTTGTCGAGCATGATCGATCTCTTAAAGATTAAGATACCTTGATATTGTTTTTAAGTAGTAACAAAAAAATTCTTTTGTGATAATTAATGTTTGGACCTAAAATAAAATGGGGCGCTGCTCATACTAAAAATAACTAGTTAGGGTTTACAAACTCTCAAGTATCAGTGACAAAAGGCCGAAGCAGAGTCTTACCTCTTTCGTTTCCAAGCCACCTTTTTCAAAGCACTTTACCGCCTTGGTTATGCTTTGCTTAATTTCCGTATCGACACAAGGATGTGTTAATCCATTAATGCCCGAGAAACCATACGCATAGAAGATCTAAATGCAAGAAAAAAAAAGACTTTAGATACAGCTGTTCTACAGAGACACGACTTCAAAACTTCACCTTTAAGTCTTTTAATGAAACCGCTTCATTTAACTTCAATAGATGCTTCTTGTCGCCAGCCATAATCTCCACCAGCAGAGGTAAGTCGCGCGCAAATCGGGTAATCGGACCCAATTGCAAATAGTTGGGAAAATTCTTATCGCAAGTGCTGTACGGAAAGTGACCCTCGACCGATATGAGACCGCCTGTAGCCTTATGCCCAAAGACACCACAAAACATGGCAGGTAAACGTATAGAACCGGCAATATCGGAGCCCAGACCAAAAGGCGTAGCGCCACTGCCATTTAAAGCCGCCTCACCGCCCGATGAGCCAGCAGGTGTGCGACTCACATCATAGGGATTTATGCAACGACCCTTTTCCATTGAGGATGTTTCAAGACCCATACAAAACTCGGGAGTGGCACTAACAAGCATAGGTATGCCGCCAGAGCAGCGCAGCAATTCCACGACAGCGCCATCGTTTTGAGCTTTAAGATTTTTGCGCACAATGCTGCCCACTTCATAGGAGAGTCCTTTGCAAGAATATTGACAATTTTGTGGTATAGGCCATTAGGTTGTGCTACTTAATTTATGTGTTACCTTTAACTGCACAGGACTCCTTGACGCTAAAGGGTATGCCCAGCAAGGGATAACGTGTGAAGAGCGCAATGCGATCATAATCTGTTGCTGCTTTGTCTATAAATGTATCCGCGAGATCTGCCTCTTTCAGTGCTGCCTCAAAACGCTCCTCAATGACTGCATTTAGCACTGGATTGACCTCACGCACACGTGCTATATACGCTTTCACTATATCCACCGATTTGAGCTGCATTGCAGAATGTTAGCATTATCATGCGCCAAATGCTGCGTGATAATTGATAATTTACCTGTCCACGGCGCAGCTCCGTGACCAACTCGGTGACTGGTTTGAGCAGTATGGCATTTCGTATGGGTGGATAATTGGGTTTCCTACGCTGCCACAGCAGATCCAACACTAGATTCAGAAAACTACCAAATAAGGATAACAGAAGTGCGCCCAAGCGTAAAATTATCTCCATGACTGGCGTTAGTGATAAATTTTCTACGAGTAAAACGCACGTCTAGCTGCTAGCTGGGTTCAACGATGGGTTAATTAGAATTCTAGTTCTAGCTTTGGACTTTGCGCGTTAACTTTTTGTACGCTTAAAATTTATATTTTTTTTTAAATTTAAACGTTTCTCCGGCACTTTTGAACGCAGTGATTGACTTTTGTGTACTGCGGCGCTTGAAATGGAATTATGTTCGTTTTCGTTTTCGTTTCGTCGAAATGGTATGCGCGTTTTTCCAACTCGAACCAACATTTCTGGCAGTGCTGGAAAATGCATTTTGTTTTTGACATAAAAATCGTTGAATATTTTCAAAACATTTTGTGTGTTGCACGTATAATTTATTTATTTATTTAATTATTGTTACACTTCACTTAAAAGCTAAACAAAAACTAAATCGACAGTTTGCTTTGAAGCAGTTTTTTAGGCTGCCCTAAACAAATATACATACATATATATATATATATATTGAAAACTATATAATTTAATAACAAATAACAGCTTAACACATTAAAGTGTAATAATATTTAATAATAAAAACTTGTTGATAATTTAGGACTGATATGTTAAAGTGAAATTAATGAGGGTATATAGACAGAAGTCTAGTCTAGATTGGCAGTTGAAAATTTCAAAATAATACAATAATATAGTGACAGTGCTGCATAAAAGTTTTGTTACTACGTACTCGTTTAGGGATTTGTGGCGCGCGCAAAAATTGACATTTATATCTTTGATATTATGAAGTATTTATGTATATTTTTATTTGTATATCTATATACAGTAGACGCTCGAATTCTTGAAAAAAAATGGAGAGATCGCGCAAACAGTGATTTTGGAAATGTGAAGCGTAATAAAATATTATAAATCAAAAAAGATTGGTCAATAAATCAAAAAATTAATATATTTCCCTTGGCTATGCGTTCATCGCTCCAAAGTCAAAACATGAAGATATCTGCTATTAAAAGCTGTTTGAAGAGCACAGCAACCTACAGTTTTTAGCCGAATTCCAACGACGATGTCTTTAATTGCTACAGATTTTCATAGTCAAATAGCGGCTATTTGCTAGCTTTGCCAGTGCTAGGCCAATGAATCAGTGCTGCATAGTGGGACCGAACCACAGAGGCGAGTTTTAATTTGCGCTAACTTTCGGCTAGAGACAAAAAAAGGTCTGAAGCTTTAGCCAAATCCAGCTAGCTGTGTGATGCGCTTATTTCTGGAGGAGTCCTTTTCTTCGAATTGAGTTTTCGGTTAGGCGTTGTGTATGAAGTATGGCACCAAACGACAAACTGTAAGTCCTTGATATTGAAAAAACAAACCAATACTTTGTCATAAATCCCTGCAAAATGATTTTTAGATGAAAATCTACATCTTCTTTGTGAGTTATGTGTAAAATCTGACATCTACTTAAAAAATTCTCCTATTCATTATCAACTTGCTGCAAGGAATACGCAATAAGCCCTTTTAAGAGCTGCTTTTTCTTCTGGGACCATAGAAGATGAATGTGGGACAATGCCAGATATCAGCACTTTTTAAACAGAAGTTCAGGCACAAGTGCTCTACCACCCAACTAATCTCTGGTTCTGCTGGAACCTCTCATTTGTCGAACATCCTTTACAAAAGTTGACATAAATAAGCTGTTTGTCGCTCAGTAAGGCAGAAGTTTTGACTGTTGAAAACTGCCCTCCCCGAAAATTCTGAAACAAAAAGCTTGGCTAAACAAAACAAAAACACTTCAAACTGGGAACTTTTTTTCAAATACCAAATCCATGTGTTATGTTGTGTCAAGTAGTATTTTTAAAGATTTAAAGCAGTAGAGTTCGTAAGTCAATTCTGACAAGAAATTCTAAAATAGTCAGATATAGTGAATTCTATCTGCCATGAGTAGGAGATTTTACAAGTTGACAACGTTCAGTTGCATGTGGCTGTAAGGCTACAAACACTGGAAACACTGACATTTCAGCTCTTACTCTATCCGTCGTATTATCCAGAACTTGCTCATTGCGATTAGCAGCTATTTCAAGGAATGCATTTGGCTTCGGGGGCTACCGCTTCGGAATTTTCGAAAAATTACTCAATGAGGATTCGTTTGCAGAAATAGGATTCGATAAAAACAGAGACTTTGAGAATAGTAGTTGCTTTCAACGGACTGCAGCTTGAGTTATTTATTTATTTTTTACATTCAATAAAATAACTTTTAACTTATTTGTATTGCCAATATATCAGAGCTAGTAGGATGGTTCTCTTAAAATAAAACGAAATAAGTTAGGTATGTAAAATGAAAAATACTTGGTTATCTTTTTTGCCATAAAATGTATGCAAAAATTATTAACTAATGTTAATATTATGCGAATTATGCAAATTGTGATTACTATGGTATCCAAAAATGACAGAAAGATTCTACAATAATTTCTTAAAACTGTCTACGAGCGCTATCCTAGAATAAATACAAAATAAGTCGAAAGCACTCATATAATTGCTAATTTCAATGTATCAAAGTCTATATGATGGCTATATTTAATTAAATATGAATGATATTTTTCATAGTTATCTTTTCTGTCAAAATATATTCACAAATTAATATTCTGTAAATCATTCAAACCGTACCTACTCTTTATCGAACCAGAGACAGAAAGGAAACTTTTAGTGTTTTCTCAAAACTGCATACGAACGTTATCATAAAATACATATAAAATAAGTCCAAGGAACTAAGCTTTCTTTGATATTGTAAAATTTTGGACAAAATCGTTAAGACAGAAAAAAATTCGTATGCTTTTTGGAAAACCTCGCAACCCACTGCGCGACTATTTAACAGCAGGATAACTACAAATCTTTAAAAAACTTTTATGAACGCATAATTTTTAAAAATTCTCCAGTTTCAAATTGTAAATCTTTAGGAAAAATCATTAGCACAGATTCAAAAATTTTGATGATTCTGAAAAACTGCTTTTTGGAAATACTCTATGTTTGAATATATCTATTGAGCGACAATTTAACAGCAGGATAACCGCAAATCTTTAAAAAACTTTTATGAATGCAATATTTTCAAAAATTCTTCAGCTTCAAATTGTAAACCTTTGAACAAAACCAGTAACACTGAAAAAATTTTTCGAAGAACGATTATGTGGCTGTCAGAATTTGTACGAAAATTAATCACTGAAAATTTTTAAAATGAAATAAAGCTAGGAATTTGTCTTAATAAAATATAACAATGTTTGGGGTATTTGAAAGTTTATAAAAAGTTTGAGACAGTTTCGAAGAGAGATGAAGATGTTGGCTTACACGTTTTTCTAGTACTTTTTGTGTAAATCGAAGTGATAGCGATAGAGTTGAGTTTTTCTGATTACCTCTTATGGGAACCAAAAAATAATTTTTTTTTGGCTCGCAGGCGATGCCATTAAAGTTATTTCTAATTCGTGAGCGTCTACTGTATTTGTTTAGTAAGTTTATACGAGAATAGAAAAATTCTTAACGTGAAATAAATACGAAAAAAATATAGAAAGCTAGTTTTTCCAAAAGTTTTGAAAGTTTAATATATTTCACGCACATTTTGCTATTCTCGTACAGTTAATTTAACATCAAGCTGGGGATTATACTTTATTTTTTGGGAAATTTTTTTCGGGATTCATTATTTTTAAGCTGTATCTGCGCTTAACTACGACAAATAAATATATATTTTCATACTGTATGTATATATGTGTGTGTGTGTGTTTTTTTTTGTATATTTTTAATGACAGCTTTCAGTTTACATATTTATTGTATTTTGCATATATCATAGGGTTTTTTTTTACCATTTTTCTTATATACTTAATACCACTTAAATTTGTTTTTTTTTCTGGCTAGTGCTAAATTTATTTATATATTTTTTTTTTTGATAAACTAAAATTCATTTATTGGATATGTTTTATTTTGTTGTTGTGTCTGTAGTGCGACTTTTGTTGTAGCAGTGTGTTGTGTGTGTGTGTGTGTGTAAACTTTTGTGAGCCAGTGTTTGTGTTTATTAAAGTTGCAGTATATGCAGCAACATATATATTATCCTAGACATAGCTTTATTTTTTTTATAATATATAATTGTAGTTAAGTATTTATTTAATATTATTATTTATTTATTATTGTCTAAAACATTTGCCTCTCAGCTTATACACTACGCTTGCAGCAGCTCGCTAACAGTCACTCGACTAAGTACTCTTCCACTTGCGGCGACATACAGACATGCTTGCTCTTACTTTTGGCTACGGCTACTTAATTAATTGCACACTGTGTAAATTCATAATTTAGTTAGTGTAATCATAGAGCTGATACTTTATAGAACTTAGACATGGGGGCTGCCAACTTGGCGGAGCATTTTTATTGCTTGCAAATTAGAAAAGGATTTATAAAAGACTTGTTTTCTATATATTTTTTTTTAGTGTAATAAGCACAACATTCCGGGGCTCTCGAGAATGCTGCGCCGCAACAAAATGCAATGCTAAGTTGCAGCCCACTAAGTATCTATTGCAGTTATATAGGGTTTGTTATCTAAGTACGACTTTGGAGCGACTTAGGTCATATGCCAGTCGCCCTTAAGTATTCTGGTAAAGGTCTTTTTGAACTGTTGATTGGCTAGCGCGTAGCAAAATGGATTCATGGGACTATTGGCATAGCAGAGAAAGTAGGAGAACATGTATAAATGCTCATTGGTGCAGGGCGGATTGCGGCAGAAGCCCTCGACCAAGGCCAGCACATGATAGGGTGTCCAGCAGGCCACAAAACAGCCCAAGATAAAAGAGATAGTGCGAAACGCTTTGCGTGCACGATTCTCGGATTTGGACTTTTGGCGACCGCCGCCTATGACCAAAGGTAGCGCCTTCTTGCTCTTGAAATGCTTGCCAATTGAGTGTATAAAGTCACGCTTGCTGGAGCTGCGTCTGGAGACGCTGCCATGTTGAGCAGCACTTGGCGTCTCACATTTTTTGCCCTCAAAGGCCTTGGCCGAGGCCGAGCTGGTGGTAGTGCCCGATGTCGAGGGCATTTTATTGGTGTTTGTATCGGAGGTTTCACGCTCATCAATGCGTTCCAATGGCGCATTGCTAGTGCCAGTGGCGCCAGCTGCTGGTAGCTGTCGCTCTGGTGTTGCCGCCTGCTGCTGTTGTTGCGGCTGCGTCTGTGCCGTTAGCGGCTTGGGTGGCATGGGTGAGTAAAGTATGGCATCTTTGCTGCTATGCTCCAGCGGACTGGAGGCGCGTCTATGTGGACAGTCCAATTTGTTGTTACCCGGCACATCCAGCAGGCATATGGCCTCAATGCAGCTCTCGCGGCGCACCTTGGCAAAGTCCTCGATGCCTGTGTAAGAGACGAGCAGACGTTTCTCAATTGCTATCTCAGCAACCTGGCTATCTGGCTGGCTGCTGCTGCTATTTCTGTTGGATTGCAGCGGCAGCACAGTCGATGTAGTGGGGGAGATGTTTTTGCGTGCGGGTGGCGGTGGTGGCACAGCGCTTCGGCTGCTGCTACTGCTGCTGCTCGTACTGTTATTGGCTTGAGTGGGAGCAGGCGGTGGATGTGGTAATTGTGCGCGAGCAGACTGCACATTGGTTTTGGATCTGCTGCTGGATTGTGTGGGATTGTTGAGAGAGCAGCTTAGGCTGCCATTGGTAGTGGGTGAGGCGGCAAGCATGATAGAGCTTTCATCCATATAACGTAGCTCTGAGTTGTTGGTTAACAGGTCATAGGTCATGGCAAGTTCGCTATTGCCAGAGCTGTTTCCAAACGGGCGATCGGAGTAATCAGAGTAGGGCGATTGACACTGAAATTGTTCGGGCGGTGGCAGTATGGCCTGTACCAGGCACTGCTGCACTTTCTCGCGTGGCACTTCAATGGGCGCTATATCAACAGGTGACAATGGGCTGATCTTGTCTTTATGGGCTGGGGCTTTATTGGTATTGGTATGGAAATCAATTAGGCGTTCATGCTCGGCTATCTGGGAGAGCGTAGAGCAAGAGGTGCGCTTTGGCCGCTCAAGTGGCGTTTGTTGACGATGATGGCCAACCTCCTCCTTACTCTGCGCTCGCTGCATTGGATTTTGTACATGCGGCGATTGATCGCCCATAGAGGCCATGGCCTCGCTGGACTTGGAGGTGGGTGTGCACTGATGCAAGTTACCTTTGCTGCGTGTGGCCATTAATGCAGCCTGTGCGCCAAATACCAAGCCAATGGACGAGCGTTTGCGCAAATTGGCTAGTTTCTGCTGTGTAAGCAGCTGCTGTACCTGATTGACGGAGGACTCTTCGTCGGAGTCAAAAGCTGGACTGCTGGAACGTTCACTCTTCTCTGCCTCGGCTGCATCGCGTTTAGCCTCTTCCAGCTTTGCTTCGGACACACGGCGTTGTTCAGGCGTCATTTTCTCGCTCAAGGCACCATTGATGGCATCAGCTTGCGCCAGCGGATTGGCTTGGCCTGAACCGCTTAGACGCTTAATAGCCGTCGTACAGGAGCCACTATCCAGATCAGTTAGGCCACCTAGCTCCACCTTGGTTTTTAGTATCTTCTCTTCAATAACACCTATGCCAGCTGCATGACCCGCCATGCCAGACATGGCACCGGCGCTAAGCGCCACCATGGACTGCATCTTACGTTGTTTGGCCTCGCTGCGCTTTTGCATCTCATAGGCAGTCTTATAGATGCCTGCATAAAGTACAAACAGCACAATTAGTGTAGTCCAATAGTAGCCTATGATGAGCGCCGTATTAAAAACTGGATCTTTGAGAAACTGCACCGAACATTGACCGGGCAGCAGATCACGTTTGCCTGTAAAGTGTTCCCAACCAAAGATGGAAATAAAGAAGAGCAACGCCGGTATAATCCAAGTAATTGTGACCATATAAATGACGCGTTTCTTAGTACGCCAGCTGCGATATTTGGCAGCAATCTTTACGGAACAATAGCGATCTATGGTGATTAGCAGCACCGTATACTGGGAAACCAAACAGACCGTATAATCCACTGAAAGCCACAGATCACAGAGTAGCGGTCCCAAATCCCAATAGCCCATCAGCACATAGACAGTATAAAATGGCATGGATACAGTACCTGTAACGAATTTAATAATGGGTTTTTCTGCAATGTTGACTCATAATTTCTAGCCAGGATTAGCTTACCTATCAGCATATCAGTTGCAGCTAAAGAGGCAATAAAGTAATTGCTAGGCTGACGTATGTTTCGATCCACAATGAAGGCCAATAGCACCAAAATATTACCGCCCACGGTCAATATAATGCATATGGCCAGGCATAATGCTATGGCAATCGTCTGCCAAGTCTCAAATGGTGGTAATACCAATGCAGGACCACTATCATCTACCAAGCTGGAGTTATTGCGTGCCAGACTGGTGCTATTAAAGCTGCTATAGTTACGAAACCATTGCAGCTGCTCATTGTAAGACATCAGATTGAGATCTGTGCTATCGCCAAAGATTTTGTTAGCCTCCAGCATACGCTTGCATTCGCTGGCCTCCATGGCACGATTGAAGATCAACCGACAAAGTTTTTGTCGCTCCTTGCTCAGGCGCCTACAGAAAAATGGGAATTAGGTTAGAGTTCTTCGAAAAAGCAGTATAAGTAGAATATGTAAGACATAGATGCTGATCGCGTTATATATATCTTTATCGGTATCCCGAATTAGCATAAAAGTGTTCCAACAAAATAGGTTAAACTATATCCAAAGAGTGTTTGCCTTTGGAAGTTTGAGTTCCGGCGTTCCAGTAAAAGCAAACGCTATGATTTCCGGGTATTGTGCAATTTTTCAATGGCCGAAAACCTGAACTCCTACATACAACTACTCATATTGGTATTGCCGGAACAAATTCATAGTATTCCTTGTTTTATGGTTAACACAGATTGCCGCAGAATTTAATTGCTGCTTTCTTAACAGAGGTTATGGGAAAACATTGTACTTATATTTCACTTCGTTCGCAATTGAATGAGTATCACGGAGGAGCACCCTGATGTTAGAACTAAATATGATTAAGATGTTATGTGTGCTCTATAGCTATTAGGAACCTGATTTTCAGCAATAACGCCATGCCGCATTATTGCTATCAATCCTGTAGCTTTGTCGATTTCATAGTTCTTCTCCCTCTGTAAAACTGTTCATACTAGCATCCACTAAGCCGCTCTAAATCTTCACCCTCTGTTGATCTGTTCATAATAGCATACGCATCCCTCTGTTGGTCTATTCAAATTAGCATCCACTACTCTGTTCTAAATTTTTAGTCTCTGCTAAACTGTTCATAGTAGCTTCTCGGAAACTCTTCTTAATAATTGTCCTCTGCTAAACTGCCTATAGAAGTTCTAAATTTTATACCTCTGTTGGTCTGTTCAAAGTAGCATCCACTGCTCTGTTCTAAATCCTTAGTCTCTGCTAAACTGTTCATAGTAGCGTCTCCAAAACTGTTCTCAATCTTCACCCTCTGTCTATCTGTTCATAATAGCATCCACTAAACTGCTCTAAATCCTAAATCTTCATCTCCTCTTGAACTGTTCAAGGTAGCATCCACATCAATATTCTGTTCTAAATTTGCATCTGTTCATAGTAGCATTTCCCAACAAACTATTTTAAATCTTAACCCTCTGGCGAACTGTTCATAGTATGATCTCCCAAATTGTTCTAAATCTTCACCCTCTACTGAACTAGTAGCATCTTCTACGCTGTTCTAAATCAATCCAGCAGAATTTAATTGCGACGTTGTTACTAGAGTTTATCGGAAAGCAAAATACCCATAGTCGCCGGCAAAATTCATTTTAATCCCAAGTTAAAGATATTATTCCTTACGTATATTGACTTTCCGAAATTTCAGTAAGCTTAGATGATCTTTGAATTCGGTTTAAGAGCTTTACAACTTTGGAGTTTAAATCTTTTTAACTATTTATGAGATTTAGAATTATAATACTGATCTAACATATTTGGATTGGAGAACATCATCTTAATTTCCCGAAATCAAAAACTCTTAGTAAGTTTTTGTAAAAACTTGGTTGCTCTAGCAGCTGTTGCCATATCTGAACATGAATAAATGTAAAAAATCCCAGTTTTTTGTGGAACAAATTCTTACCCTCCTTGTACGCCGATTTAAAAATCACACGTGCCTTGAATCCAGTTGCCCTTACACTTGACAGGTTCCTAGTTGATTGGAACCTTTCAAGAAGCTTATAGTTCAAGCTGCTGAGGAAAAGCTTCGTTTTGCACCTTTTCTTTACCTAATTTGGGTATCCTTGCATGGTTATCTATTGATACCAGCTCCAGGTATGCCCTTAAATGAATTCTAGGATGTCTCGTGGTCTGAGGTCTTGAAAACAATGGCTATGTTGTCTTCGAAGGATGGCCATATCTGAGATCTAGACGGTTAGACAGATGGGTAGATACATAGACTTGTATGGGAATATGGACTTCCTTAGTCACCCTAATGATACTTTAGGCAATTTTGGAAATTTTTTGACTTATTCTTCTTATTCTGCAGTAAGGTAGAACTTGTGGTACCAGGTGGAATTGAATTACTTACCATTCTGTTATCCAATTAGATTTAACAATATAGATCGAGTCGGTTTTATTGTCAGCATCCAAACCGGACAGATTGAGATCTTCCTCATTGCTGTGCAAAGCCGAGGACTTGCCCATGGTGCGCTTTTCTATATTGCTCGTCCTTTTTGCACAATTTATGATAATTTTTAGTTATTGTCTGGTGATGATATTTTTATTTCCTTTATATCTGGGCTCTTACATTGCCTTGCACAATTAGTTGCTAACCGCCGCCAATGACGTCACAAGTTGTGTCCTGCTCGTTGTCGTCATTGTCCTTGCAGTCCAGGTGCTGCTGCAGCTGCAAGAAAGATAAAGTAGTAGACGTTAAAGATAAAGTAACAACTTGGAGCTGTCTGGAGCACTTGCTTCCGCTAAGTTTAAACTAATTTTGTGTGTGGCAGCAAGTCGGCAGGGACAATTCGAAATCATGCTGCTGTTTGCCAGAGGTGCAATGCAATTTGCCTGCGACCACCCAACTTCCGTCAACACGCTAGTTAGATAGATGCCAGTACCAGGGCACAGGTCTGGTAACTAGGTGGCTAGAACTTGCAACAAGCTCATCATGCTCATTATGTTATGCCATGATTAGGTTTTGCCTTCAGTCAGTGCCTGTGCTGCTCCTGCCACTTGCCGCTTGATTTTAAAGTGGTTTGCGCCTGAGTTGGCCTTCATTGCTATGATTCTACTTTGAGTTGCCACTGATTTTCTGTTATTCTCTTTTAATGCTATTTATTATTTAAAACTATATAAATATTTTCAAACGGATGTTGAGCATGACTTGGACCAGAATCGAGAGGCACAAAGTTTCTGACTTGTTGCTGTTGCTTGTTGGCTGGCTGCACTTGACAGCTAAGTTGTAAGGAAAACTTTAGCAGCGGCGACAACAAGCGGGGGCCAAGAAGGTGAATAAAAATGTGCAACATGGAATTGAATTTTAACTTTGAAATATAATTTCAAAACAAATCGATAAGTTTCCTTTCGTTGCACAAATTTCTCAACTGAGAATTGAGTTACTTAACATCGGCCTTTGGGATGGCTTGCTTTGGGTTGGCTCGGCTTGGCTTGGCTGCCTTGACTGCTTGTTGTTCTCGGGGTTGCTGCGATTGCCAGCTAAATATTGGCAGGATGCTGTTGACGTGGCCATCGTTGCATCCTACGACTTTTATGGCATGCTGATTGACGGGAAATTGATTTACCAAAGTCAATTTGTTTTCATTTAATTCGCAAAGCATTTCAGGTAAAATGTTTAGTTATGTTTTCGTCGTCTTTGTTTTTTGTTGCTGCTGCGCTTTACTCGTTCGAGAATGTCTTTGTAGCTGGAGTTTAGGGAATAGTTTATTTAAGAATATTTTTTTTTTAATTTAAGCAAATTCAACTCAGATACTCCACCATATTGCTTGTTTAAATTGTTTCTAAGCTACATTTAATTATTTTATTGTCAAAGTACGACGAATTGTGTATAAATATAATATTTCTGTGTTTTTGAAGAAGTATCTACAATATATAGTTGTATAGTTTTTGTTAAATAATTGCAAAATATTCAAACTTTTATGAAATTTTTAAAACATGTTTTTTATATCTTTTTAAATATATTATATAAATTATGTACAAGATAAGTACAGCATCGTTTATCTCTGATTAAAAGTTTTTCGTTTTTTTTTTTGCCATTAGTTTGTTGCGAAAAGTTTAATTAAACTAATGACAGAAAACGATTCCATTTGCATTATCTGTTTCAAAAACTAAGGTTGTCGCTGTACTACTACCAATCGAAAGCACTTGAGTTAAACATTGCGACAGCCAAATAAATAATAAATGCGTGCTGTCTTTTAAAACGCCAATTAATATAAACATTTGTTTCGAAATAGTAAAAGTAAAACCCTAACTAACTCGTAGACTGACTTTTGGCAATTTTTTATTGTTAAATGCTGGCTGACCTTACTGTCATTTACAGACACGAGTTCTTAGCTCTGAAATATGTCAAATGCTTTTGAATATCATATTTTTTGGGTAACTTTAAGAGCTGTTTTTTTTTTTTAATGATACGGCGGGTGTGTTGCAAGAGTTGACTTGACTCATTGACTCATTCACTCATTTTAACCGTTTTCAATTTCAATCCACAGAAAAAAAGTGTCACATGAAAGTGCACCTCAATCAATGTTAAAAATCAATTTCTATGCAAATTGGAAGCGGCCAAAAGAAGTTAGGCTAAACCAATTGATTTACAAATTTTCTATTTTACATATTTTATGCGGACTATTTTCGATTGTTGGCAAAAAAGCTTATTAGAATGTTACGTAAATATTATTCTCGATGTGGGGAAATATAATAATTATTACTGCAGTTGATATAGTTATAATGAAGAAAAGAAGCTTTAATAGTTTTCGTATAATTTTTTCAGATTATAAGGCAGGCGCAATTCTATCGCGCTTTTTGCACTAAAGGGTGTTTTTTTTTTAGAGGCCTTACAAGGCAGAAGGAAACTTTTTATAATTTCTTATGAAAACTAAATGTTCTGTAATTTTTGTGTATTTTAATTTCATTTAATTATGTGGAGCTATCAATTTATCCTCATTTTTCACTTCTTTTTGGCAGCTATCATTGATTACCGGATACACTTAACAGAAAATCAACGTAATAATAATAAAGGGTGCGCCATCTGAGTGAAGTCAATAGAAAAGTCGAAAAACAGTTTTTACAATATACAGAAAATTGTTAAAGTTATACGATTATTCTATTGACATGATTCACATGACGCACGCTTTATTAAAAAATATTAACAAGCAAAACATAAATTAATTAAAAAACTTTTTGAAATAAACTATGGCTCTTCCACTAACCAACTACTGTTTTTTGTTTAAATAAAACACACAGTTTGCGTTAAAAATATTTTAATAAAATGTACGGCAAATGTGAAAAATACCGATAATAAAAATAATTACCTCGTTAAACTTTTTATGAGTTTAAACAATTTGCAACAACTACTTAAAACAATTTTTTTTGTTGATGAGTTTAAGAATTTAAGTGGATTGTAGCCGTATTAACAATGAAGCTTTGCATTAATTATATTTGTAATTAAAATAGTTTGTTTTCATCATCACTGGAAATTATTATTTTTTTTATTTAAAGAGACTTTGTTTTTAGTAAATTTAAGTTCTTGTTCTGATGTACGTCAATTTGCTTTGTTACACATAAGCAAACGTATCTTTTTTGTGCTTAATAATAACTTTTTCAATAAATTTATACTTTCCTGTATCTAAAAGTTATTTAAAAAAATAAACCATAAAGTTTAATTTTTGTTATATACAAATTTCTATAAGACTTCACAAACTATATAAATGGTATCAAAAAATCAAATTCTCACATTCTGCTAGCCCAACTCTTTTCATAAAAACCATAAAATCTAATCATTGTGCACGTTTGACAATCAGTGCAAAAAAATAATACCGAATAATCCAGATTATCGGACATAAGCTGCTTTTCAAATTGACAGACGTTGAGTGCGGAAAATGCCAATGTTTTTAACTTCATAATTGTTGCACGTTGCAGAACGGAAAGTCTCTGGATGCAGTTTAGTATCTGTCACATAATTTAGCTAAACGCAAATAAACCATAGGTAGAAGAGAAGTCTATGGAAGACTTTTAAATCAAAACAGATTGAGCTGCTTTTAAAGATGTTTTATATTGAAATATGAAAGAAGTAATGATGAAATACTCTACAACCCACTTTAAATTTTACCTGTAAAGTTGATTTTTAGTAAATTAATATAATAATTTAAAAAGATAGATAAGATAAAACATTCATGTATTGAACTCCTATACCTGAACTTCCATATACGAAATATGTCACGTAGTAGAGATCAAGAGTGTTCCGCAATCCTTTGACAAACTCAAAAACATAAAACAGCTTAAAGCATATACTTATTTAAAAAACAGAAGCTAGTTTTTGGGAAGCTCACTTTAGGATATGTTTAATGTAAACAAACTGTTTATTTTGACTGTAATAGAAACCTTTACCTATCTATCTTTTAACTACATATTCCTTTTATGTACATATTTTTTCCCTAAAATCCAAACTGAAGTGATGATCCAATTAAGACTAGCCGCAAACATAGTGCCGCACTGCAAAGTCGGCTGTTTTTGGAATTCAAAATCCAATTGGAAAGATCAATCAAATAAAATATTCTGCCAATGTAATTTTTTCAAAATTTATGTAGCTAATTCTGAATACTAAATAGTATACAAGTTTGTTTCCTGAAATGTACCCACTTCAATAATAATAATGCAGGTTTAATAACATTTTTATTTTATACGCATTAAGAAAATAATAATCTTAATATCAATAACCACCAATAAACTTCAAGACTCATCAAACAGCTCTCCTATTGCTCTGTTCGCTTTAAAGGTATTTTGCACACCAAAAAAAGCCAAAAAACTTTAGCGAATCGTAGTACTCTTGCAAGCAGTTAGGGTATTGTAGGAAAAGAAAAATGTGTAGCATACATTTCAGCGCACATTGGTTCACAATAAACAGCTTAACGCGCAGAAACATATTCTTTTCAAAAATGCGCGCAATGCTTGGAAATGGAATGGCATGCGAGGGAACGCTGAGAAAGGGAACAAGCAACGAGCAGGAAAGAGCATGGGAGAGCATGGGAGAGCGCGTGTAAAGAATGACAGAAGCTGATGTTTGATGGCGTTCCGTTGTTGTGCTCAAACGCTGACATTGACAGTTGTCGTGCGTTGGTATGTGTGTGTGTGAGACAGAAAGCGCGTGTGTGCACGTGTGCGCCGGTGTATCTGTGTGTGTGTCTATGAGTGTGTGCTGGCTGCAACGCTATGGGCGGCACGCATTGCTTTGGCTGTTTATATTTTTTTAATACGTTTTTCTTCACTGTTTTCCTTCATTTTCATTTTAGACATCTTTATTTATATTATATATTTTTTTCTCCTTTAGCTTTGTTTGCCTTTGCCAAAGAAACGCTCAAGTTGTTGTTGGCATTTTTTGCGTGCGAAAAGAAAAAAAAATGAATTATAGAAGCAATGTGTTTGGCTGAATGGAGCCGCAGCGAACAGCACAGAGCAGACGTTATGAAAGGGGGGGCAAACATTGCAGCAGTTAGGGGCAACGTAGAAAGTAGCAAAGTCAAACACGTTGACTTAAATCAGCAATTATGTCGCCTAACTTTTGCCCTTATTTTCATTGCTGTCTGTTTTGGACAGATGCTCGATGGGTATATTTGCTTTGCCATTAAGTTTCGATCGGGTATGCGCTGTGAAACTGAGAGAATGTAAAAGGATTTTAAGAAGTTTGCTTCAATGCCTCATGACATTTCAAAAGGCAGCGGGAGGGAGACCTCATTTGTTGAGTGAAATAAATCTTTCATTGCGTGCACATTTTTTCACATCAAACTATTTATTGTCTACTTTTACTTTGTATGGAAATCAATTTTGCCAGATTGAATCTCTATATTAAGTTAAATGCTTCCGTTTTCTCTTGAGTAGTAGCTGGATAGCTCTGATTTACTGGCTAAAAATTGATATATAAAATGTTCCTAAAATGCCGTGGAACTTCTTAAATTAAATTTAAATATAATACGAATGGGTATATTTTGTTTTATTTGTACAATAATAGTTGGAGTCCTGTACAGACAAATTGTTGCTCGAAGTTGTTATGTCAAGATCTCCTTACAACTTTAAGCATTAACATAATTAATTGCTTTAAAATAAAGGTCTTATTTGGGCATAAAATTTCAAATGAAAACTGCTAAAATTACTATAACTTGGTATACAATTTCATAAAAATCGTACAAGTATATAATGAGAGAATTGTGAGTCTCGGTAGCTTACTGGTGGCATACTCGCCTCTAAACCGAAAGATCGGTGGTTCGATTCTTCACTGCAGTTCTGTTTCCTTTGCCTATCACTGGCAAAGCTATCAAATAAATATACGCTATTTACCCAGGAAAACTTTTATTAATTAAAAGACGCCACCGTTCAGCTAGTAAATTTATTTATAAATATAATGACCCAAGCAAACTGCTGTAAGGTTTCACTCGTCCGTCCAATTCCCGAAGATTGCTCCTGCATTTGGAGCTCTTAAAGCCATTACTGTATAGCATCTTTCTGATAACGGAAGAGGTAATTTTTTCAACTAAGAACATCAAACTTGCTGAGTAAAATCGAAAACTTGGAGCTTAGGGTATATCCAGATTTTTTTTAAAGTGGATTTGCAAGTAGATTTAGATTCGATTAAGAATAAAAGGCCAGAGACAGGAGTTGTATAAAACTTGGTAGAATTTGTAAACTTACCTTTTAAAGTAGCGAAGCCTACGCGAATAGACATTTGTTTGATTACAAAAGTGACAATAAATTGATACATTTTTTTGTAAGGGGGAGGTGTGCTATTATGAATATTATTTATTTGCAAAAAACACAAATACACTGCGCGACAACCGATTAGCACACTCTCCAACCTATCAGTTTAAATGAAAATAACTCCCTAATCTGAATATGTTTCATGCGCATTCTATTTTTCCTTAAATTTTATATCATTTTCGCTCATTCTAAGTATAACTGTGAGCTCTGGAAGTGTACCGTTATTTTGCTTTACTTGTTTCTTCGAAGTGCGACAAAAATGCATGCATGTTTTTTGCGACAGCCGATTAGCACATTTTTGCTTTCATGTCACTTTTTGCGTGTAACCTGCCTTGATTGGGTGTTTAAGTTTATTATTTATTTATTGGGACTAATTATCAATAAAATAAAGTAATAATGGGCAAAGGAAAACTGTTGGACGAGTCTGAAAAAGGCAAAATAAAGGCTTACAGGGAGTGCGGGCACTCTATTCTTCAAATATCAAAAAATATAAAGCGCAGCCGTAAAGTTATTACCGCATATTTAAGCAATGAGGATACATATGGGAAAAACATGAAAGGTCGGCCATCATCAGTAATAACAGCAGCTGACAAGCGAATCATACTACGACACGCATCTAATTCCCACGACTCAGCCGCCAAAATAAAGGAAAAAACTGGTGTTAATCGTGCGTTCGGACTGTGCAAAGAGTTATTTCGAATGCTGAACATATAAAGCATCTAAAATTAAAAAAAAAACACCTCTAAACCAACTTAGAAAGATGCAACGACTCAATTTCTGTCGATCAAATATGACCTGGCCTAAGGAGTGGGAGCGTGTAGTCTTTTCAGATGAAAAAAAGTTCAAATTGGACGGTCCTGACGGCTATGCCTACTACTTTCATGATCTCAGAAAGGAAGAGCACACTTTAGATCGATTGCACAGCCGTGCAGGTGGTGTCATGGTGTGGGGAGCTATAACATACTTTGGCACTATAGAACTGCAGTTTCTTACCAGCCATATGAATGCCATTGCGTACAAAGGTGTACTGAATACAGCTTTCCCTGCAATCAAGGATATTTTTAGACCCTTGAAATGGAAGTTCCAGCAGGACAACGCACCTATCCACACAGCCAGGATTGTAAAGTCCTGTATTGATGGTCAAAACGTGGAATTACTGACTTGGCCGCCTTACTCTCCCGACCTAAACATTATAGAAAATGTTTGGGGATGGCCGGCACGAAAGGTGTACGAGTCGGGCAGGCAGTATTCAACTGAAGCAGAACTCATTGAAGGAATAAAAAGGTCCTGGGAGGCTGTTTCACTCAATTATATAAAAAATTTATATGACTCCTTACCTCAGCGGATGTATGAAGTCATACTTAACCGTGGAGACTCAACACATTATTAATTTGTTTTCAAAAAAAGTTAAAAATATTTAAATTAATATTAAAAAACAATTTGAATGAAGTTTGAACCCACTTTCTTTTGTTATTGTAAGTTTTCAAGTGACTGTGCTAATCGGCTGTCGCAAAAATAATAGTGAATTTTGTATGTTATGTTGGTTTACATTAATTTAAAATGTTATTAATAAAGTTAGTATCCTATATTCTCTTAATTTTCGTGTGAAATTATATATTCTTTTAAGGGGAAAAAAATTTATTTGAAAAGCTTTTTTAGTTTTCCTGATATTAAGTTTCTAAGACGAGCAGCATAGGGTGTGCTAATCGGTTGTCGCGCAGTGTATATGTTGAATATACGAAGGACTTGAAAGCTAAAGTTTAAGTATTGCGTGGATTTTATTTTGCGATTTATTTTTTGTTTGAAGTTCATTTTGCAGAGAAGAATTGTGGATCAGGGTTCTATTTATTGTTTAAAGTACGAAGTTTTTTTCGCAATTTGAAAATATGCCTTGTACTTAGTATTGTTTGGTAGGTTTTGGTTTAAATTTGGTAAAATTTCATAAAAGTTTTTTAAGTATTCCTTAACTAAAAACAATGTTTCTCCCAAAGCTGTTTGTAGCACCTCTCAATAAGGGCATCAACATTTTGCTGCATTTCAGTCAATTTTCCTTTTGCCTTCCTTTTTTGCCTTCCTTTTCGGATAACTTGCCACATGCCAGGTGTGACAGCCGGCGGCGGCAATGGCAGCCACAGCCACAGCAGCAGCAACAGCATCATCAGCATTGCCGTGCTCAACTTCCGGCTGAAAAAGGATTTCGTATTCTTGCTTGTTGACACAGCCAACGCTTGTTAGTAGATAAGATTTTTCATTTTTTCCTCTTTTTTTTGTCATTTGCTTCATAATAGCCGCCAACACACACACACACACACTCACACACATAAACCAAGAAAATCCCAAGCAGCCACATTCCGCATTTGCTTTTGCCTTGGTAATACGCGCGACTTTTAATAAACTTATTAAATGTGTAAGCCAAGAAGCGTTTTGGCCAAGTGCCTTCGGTGCTTGACATTGTTCTCCCACGGCTGCTTTGCTTTTTTTGCCTGCTTTTATTTGGCAAATAATGAAAAATTATTTAATCAGGCAAACAAAAGCAGAAGAAAAAGAAAAAACTGAATCTTAACAAAAGGCCAAGGCAGCGCGGGCTGCGTTTTAATTAAATGCGTCAAGCTTCGACATTCTGAATTGGTTTACATCAATTCCAGCATGGCTTTTTGACCTTACCAAAAAGGCAAACCTGATGGCCTTTTGGATAAGCAAAGCCGTTGGTTAAAATGCAGCTGCTGCATGAGGGTACACAGCTCGGGAAGAGTTATTAGCCAAATTTGATTTATGCATTTTGCGGTTTGCAATCAAGCGCTAATATCTGCGCGGTTTTGACAGAATCGTCGGGAGTTCTTTGTCTAGCCAGCAGCTAGAGCTGTGTGGCATGCTGCTGGCATGCCGCGCTTTGAGGCACCAACACACAACTACACGTGAAAAATGTCAACAGCTGCGTAGGTTGCGGCAAATTCTTTTGTTCCGTCTAAGCCAAAAAGGCTGGCACACTGCGCCCGAGCAGATTATGAATTTGTCAGCACGCCGTGGTTGTTCCTTTTTGCTTTTGTTCTGGCCACAATGAAGTTCTTTGGTAGCTGAAGCAGAGGCTGCTCAAGTTTTAATTACAGCAGCGCGTAGTTATGACGTTGTATAATTCATAAAGTTTTGCAACTGCACGTTTTGTTTATTAGCAGTATATAGTTGTTGTTTTTTGTTTTTTTTTTCCCAAAATGCCCAAGATGCCAACTAGCTGGGAGCCGTGCACGTGACAAACCGCAATATCTTCAAGTCAGTCAGTCAGATATACAGAGAGACAGACTCAGTCAGCCAGTCAGCGAGTCACTTAGTTTTGTCTTTCTGAAGCATAAAACGTTTGCATTTTAATCAAAGTAAAATTTTAAATAAATAATAGAGTCGAGCAATATGTAGCAGCACTTTGTGCGCTTCGCATACACTGTAGATCTATGATTTCGAGGATGTTTGTAGGTTTATTACATTTTTGCAGCAGCATGCGGCAGGTTGCTGTACCGCTGGCAGTTTTAGAAGCTTTATTCACACAAAAAGTAATTTCTTTTATTTTTTTTGAAAGAACATTGCAGCCATACAAAAGCCGGTGACCAGTATTCTCAGAATGCCAGAAAGGTAAACTGCAATGCTTATAAGAATAAACTTTTTTTAAACTTAATAAATTTTTTAATAAAATATTAAAAAAAAAAATTTAATAAAAAAAATTTCGTATCAAAGCCGATTAAAGAATTTATAAAGAATTAACCCATCAAGCTTTTTATACTGCTCTTGATATTTGCTATCTAATGGCATTCATAATTCCAAAATATTTATTTTTAATTTTTTCGCAAATTTTATGATATATGATATAGTCCCTTGCCAAAAAATTTTGCATCAAATCGCCTTATTCCATATTTCAACAATTGTAATGCAAACTTATAGTCTTTGGAAATAGCAGTCCCAAAATCTTTTAATTTACCAAATCGAGCTATAATGCGAAAGTTACAGGTATTCGTGACAACAAAATTTATTTTAAAAACTAAGCATATTTTCATAAATATTGAGTCAAATAGTTTTGGCTTTTTATACCGCTCTTGATATTTTCTGTCGATTGGTGTCCACAGTTCTAAAACTACAATTTTAGTTTAATTTTTCTCAAAATTTTTTTGATGCCAAAAATTTTGCACAAAAATCGACATGTTTCATATTTTATAAGTTTTAAAGCAATTGTCATTGCAAATAGCTGTACCAAAGGTTTTTTACTTTTCAAAATCGAGCGATAAATGCTGAAGGTTGTGAGAATGTATAAGTATTATACATGTATGTATATAATTATTCATTCCCCTTGACTATGGTCATCATGCCATATAAATAATCAAAATACTCAAGACTTTTTAATATATTTAGTTAACTTGTAGTTTTGATTTTATTAATTTTTGGGAAGATATAGATTTATTTTTTAGACAAATAGGCATTAAGTTACAAAAGAGTGAAACAATAAAAAAAAAGTTATTTGCCGACTGGATAGGATAGCAACATTATCTAAGTTTTATAAGGGTTGCCGCTTATATTTCGGGATTGGGAAACCCTAGTATGTCAATCTAGCAATTGGCAGCATGTTAGACATTTTTGAGGTGTTACGTACTCAGACCGTTTTGACATATGAACGCAATTTGTATTGTTTACACTTAAAAGATTTAAATCGACCAAATAATGCAATTAAAGCGTGAACATATATAGAGTATTTTACAGTCGTTACGAGCTAAAATCGGTAACAAATTTTTTGCTTTCAACAATTTCCATGTCTATTTTCTTTTCGGCTGCTCATGAATAATTTCGTAGCGAAAACTGTGCAAAACGTTACGCATACGCCGCGTTGATGCGTTTCTGTCGATTGTCAGTCAGTCGTTATGCAAACACGCACACAAACACACACTCACACACACAGCGGCATTTGCATAGTACTCAAGTAAGGCGACAATTTAAAGCCGCTAGAGCTATTGTGACAGTGGGCGTGGCAGGGCATAAGACGTTGTTGCCCTTGACACGTTTGTGTAGCAGTCATAATGAAGGTTGGCGACAAGCTGAAAGCCAGGCAAAGCATTGCCGCACGACAAAAAGGACGCAAGCGAAAATGAAAACTCTTTCATATTTTCTTTCCTTTCTGGCAAAAAGACGGAACCGCAATTTACCGTTGCGCCGTGACTACGTAACTGTTGCGCGCTTTAAAACACACACACACACACACACACACACACACACACACACACACACACACACACACACACACACACACACACACACACACACATACAGGCACATAAAATACAGCCCACACGCACACATATGCAAATTTAACGAGCGCCAATGGTAAAAAATGGCGCCCCAAGCCACTTAGGCGTTGCTTTGTGGGCCCACACACGCACACACCTTCGCACACACACACATATACACACTCACACACACACGCCGCGTAACATCTGCGCTCATACTTAAGCCATATTACAATGCAATCTGCTTTTGCTTTTATGTCCAGCAACGTCAGATAGTTGTACAAAATAAATATAAAAAAAACATACATATATAAAAAATAATAAAAATAAAAATAAAAAGTGTACAAGCAATTGCCACAAACGGCATTTGGCATTTTCAGTGTGGGAAATTGCGCTAAATATAAGTGCCAGCCGGAGCTGTGCTGTGCACTACCTTGACTGGGTCAATGGGTTGTGCCGGCTTAGAGTGCGGAGATCAAGCTGGAATATGGTTTTGGTTGGGGATAAACCGTAGCTTAATGTTATATAAAATATTAAGCTTGTTTTATAGTTGGTCTGGTTTGTGATCTCTTAATAGTGAGCAATATACTTAAATGCAAAAAGTTTTAGTGTTAAAAATTTATTTTTAAGCGAATTGGCATTTAAATTCAATACATGCTCTATCATTTTGCGGCTATATAAGTTTTTTTTTGTTATATCTCTAGCATTCAGAAATGAAGAAACAAGTTTTTTAACGAATATTTGAATATTATTATTGACCAAAATTCGCATCTCACATGAAGAAACAAATTCCATTGAAAAATATTTACGACCATAAAAAACTTTTTAACGAAAAATAATATAAATTTGGCAAACAATTGATTTTTAATACAAAACTTTTACTATATTGCCTGAATAATTGGAATAAAATGAAGAAACAAATCAGTTTTTTTGCTTTGTTCACAATATGAAGAATATAACATTTCGGTTTCAATTTATAAACTTTAAAACTTATTTATTGACTCCACAAAGAACATTGAAGTTAAACTTTACTTAGAATGAAAGTCTTGATCGATATTTATCGTTTTATAACTTTGTACAATAGTCGTAGATTTCGGTCTACATTTTTTTTCTTGTTATTCCGCTTGGGAATTTAGAGCCTCTACCAGAGTCTTCCAACGAACCCTGTTTGAAATGGGACAAGGGCGATTGCCGAAATTATTGAATGGCATTGTGCAATGGATAAATGCTTTCTTTAAGGTAGGAAATCATTTTTTAATAGGAACGTTAAAATGGTCATGGCTCTTGCCATGAGTGGAATGCAAACCCACTACCCCATGTTTAGTAGGCAAGTGCATTACCCACTAAGCTATGAGGCCCCACATCGGTCTTCAGAACTTTTGTGGATATCTGTTATCTTATCGATTGTTCTGTAATACGTACAGCGAGGCTGCTCTTAGTGAAAGATAAAGGTTCCCACACCTCAATAATGCTGACTTTCACATCGCAGACCAGCATTCTGATAGAAGCGAAAAATCTTTTGATGATGCAGAGTAGGAAGCATTAATTGATCAAGACGCCTTCCAAACACAAAAAGTGTGAGTAGACACATTGTAACTAACTCAGCCAGCAGTGTCAGAAAGCCTCAAAGCTATGAAAATGATTCAGCAACAAGGGCACTAGGTTCTGTATGACTCGAACCCGAGAGGTGTCGAATGATGAATATGATACTTTTTAAAGGCTAAGCGTAAGGTACTTCTTCATCGCATAGCAATCGATAAAGAGACAATTTCGAGAATCCAAAATGTAAAAAAACTTCGATTTCAACAGCAAAAACCAATTTGCAGTGCTTCAAAGTCTTGCATTTGGTGGAACCAGCTTGTGATATATGTTAAGATGCTGAAACGAAGTGAAACTTATCACAGAGAATCGGGACCGAACGCATTTAATGCGTTTTGCCGAGAACAAAGGTGCACGGAAAGACATGACAAATTCAGTCTTTAGCATGACAATGCTCAACCTCACATCGAATAAAAGATCAAGCTGAAAATCGTACCCGGCCCGTCATTTAGACTTTGCCCCATTTGACTACCATATTTTACGGTTGATGGCATTCCTTAGACCTAAGCACTTTTGATCATATGAAAAAGTTATGGATGAGATGAGATGGATACTTGGATGGACAGTTTTTCCTTCGTGGAATACTCATAGGATGGGCGAAAGTAGTAGATCAAAAGGGCTAATATTATGAAAAGCATGTAGGTAACTATGTTTTTTTCTAATAAAGCTTCAAATGCACAAACAAAAACACAAAATGAAACCTTAGGCGTAAACTTGAAATGATTTTGGTAAAATTTTCAAGAGTACATTAAAGACTTTGTTAGGGTTACGAAACGAGTTACTCATGTTTAATTACTTATGGCGTATGTCATGTTATAACATTTTTTTACTATTGGACACTCATTATTAACAAATACAGAATTGCTACTTAAGACTTTTTGAAATAATGACACTAAGATATTCTTTAGGTTTGTGCACCTTTTTGGATTCGCCGTTTTAGATTTTGAAATAAAACACTTACATTTTTTTTGGTTCACTTTTTTAGAATCGCCGTTTTAGATTTTAATATAGGTAGTTGCGTATATTAATCAATTTAAAAAAATATTAACAGAAAATCAATTTTACAAGACCATTTTTATAGTCTTTGTTTACTTATGATACGAATTATGTTCTTATAAAATTCATACAAGAGCATGCTATTTTTTTAAGGCTTAGATTTCTCAATTTTCCAGCACTACCTTTAAAGTTTTGTTGCAATTTTTGTAGCATTACTGATAAAATAGTAGTTAAATAAAGCTTGTTACATTTTCAGTCAATGTGTTTTTATGTGCTAGTTTGCCATAGTGTTTTCCAATTGTCCTATATAAAATTGATATGCCTAAGCCCCTACAGTTAGGTTAATTGCAGCGTATTTCAAGTGCGAATAGTTCAGCATAATAATACTCAGCATTTATTTCTGTGCATTTGGTGTGCACAATGCTCGTGTGCTTTTATGATTATGATGAGCAGGATGTTTTTGTTTTTTTTTATGAGTAAATGTGGCAGCTGTTTGTGCAACAACTGCAAAATGCGTTTGAAACACTTGCCACACACGCACACATGCACACACACACATGGCGCACTCATTTGACGCAAACTACACAAACGAATCGAGCTGAAAATTGCCGCCGTCGCGACCATTTTCGTTGTCATTGTCGTCATTTTGCGCTCATTTCAGGCGAAAAATGAAACGAAATGTAAACAAAAGAGCAAACAGGCGAAAAGAAAGAGTCACAGCTACTTCCGTGTCGCTGCGGCCGCCATGTTCATTTGTGCTCTCACTCTCCCTCTCTCTCTCTCACACTCGTGCCGCAGCGCTATGTCTCATATGCGTACAACGGTAATGGCAACGGTAAACGAGCGCACTACCGCAACGCGACACGGGACAGAAAATTACATGCGCCACCGCGGCAGCCCCCCCCTGGCTGACGTCGTTGCCGCTAATGACGTTGATGCGTTTTTGATGACGATGCTGCGGGCTTTGGTTGGTTGTTCAGCGCAAGCAGCTCGGATTGCGCACCGCAGAGAAAAAAGAAAGAACAAACCAAAAAAAACTCTGTAATTGAATGATTCTTTTTTTTTTTTGTCTTCTTGCAAGTCCAACCAACGCTGCGTATGCGTCATAAGACGCGCCTATAGTTACAACGGCCGCACGACAAAATATGGCTAAATGTTCGCTTGAAATTTGACTTTACAACAATTTGATTAGGCAATTACCGTATAAAATTAATAAAGTCATCAATCATAAGCCCGGGTAGTACAGCATGCTAATCTGCCGGCCATTGAAAAAAAAACTTGCTCTTTGTTGTCGTCGTATAACAATAATAACAACAACTTTAATTATATTGTTAGCCTTAACATTGCCAGCAATCTTTGGTCGTTAATATTTTGTCCTACATTGGTAAGATGAGGCTAACAAGGCAACGGGCTTATCTGTGTTGCATATTTTTTGCTGCTTTTTTGAATACACTTTAACGGAGTATGCTTGTTGTGCGTTGTTCGTTGGCAGCGCATGAAATGAGTGAAACTAAAAAAATACTTAAAATTTAAAAAAATTTAAAAAAAAATTCTAAATTCATTGTGGATCCTTTTTATGTTAGTCTCTTCATGAGCGTATTAGCGGAACTGATTCTATTTTGTATTTAATTTTTAAACTCCTGCATCAATGGCTTATTATTATTTATATATATTTTTTTAAAGTAAAAAGCTCTACAGCCCGGGGTGGGTTTTGGCTTTCTCAACAATTCTCCTCCATAATAAAAAAATAAACAAATATAATAAATAACAATAAAATAAACCTTTGGAGGTCCTAATTTTTTTTTACATAAAAACTAACTAAATTTTTTAAAGAGATAAGAATCATATTGCATTTGCAGTATTTTTTACCTAGAATTTTTATCTCGACTTTGTAGTATCACTACAAAGAAAATTATAAGCGAATTTTATTTGAAAAAATCTTCTGCGTATACTTAGTAAATTCGCGATATATAATTTAAATAATAATATTAATAATAATTTTTATACACTTAATATCCAATAAGAATCTTAGGTTGTAGTGAGTTAGTAATAGCTAGTAAATAATAGAGTTTAGGCATATTGCCTTTTCTGCTTAAATAGTAATGAAATTTATATTTGAACTTAATATATTAATAATAAAAAGCGAAATAGGGAGAAAATTTTGCAAAAAACTCTTATAAAATTTAAATAAACCAATTTAAGTACCAACATAATACATTTATAGAAAAAACACATAAACGTCTGCATTACACTTCCGCAAGGGTATAGGAAATTGGTTTGCTTCGAGCCAACTTCTATATCTTATTATCCTGTACATAATGTTCATATTTTATACAACATTTAATATGCGCATCTTGATATACATAATGAGCAAATAAATACATATTTCTGAGTAATAATGTTGGCCAACATTGGGTCATAATTTTAAAGCGGAACTGCCATCATCTATCTATTCACGCTGTTGGCTGGCGGGCTGGCTGGCTGGCTGGCTGGCGGGCTGGCTGCGCAGGGTAGTGGTGGCAGAAGTGTTAATCGATAGGCACTCAATTAACAGGTCCCCCCCCCGTAAGCTTAACCAAAATATTGCGTGTTCTGTGCGACACGCCAACGCCACACAGATACACACACACACACACACACACATATACATATACAGTAACACACGCAGCTAAACTTGGTCAAGTTAACACGTTTTGATGGTCAGCCAGCTGGCCATGCAGCTGAGCGTAAAGTGATTCAATAAGCATAATTGTGCTGACATTTTCATGTTCAATCAATGAACGTTGAATATATATATATGTCGTATATATCCCCGACCTTTATGTATAGAACTCTGGCCTGGGAATGCGCTTTCAATGCCAAAAGATACTCAATCATATAATAGTAGAGCGTCGCAGCGCATCTATGGCAACACCCACTGTTCCAACATAAGCCTAATTTATGCCAATGCACGGCACGGCACGGCTTGTGTGTTAGTTGCCATCTGCCCGGGAATTGAATATGACAACTTTATAGAGTTTAGTTTATTATTATGGCATAAAATATTTGCAACGCGAGGCAGATACAAACAGCATGGCCTGCTCCAACCCGTCGACGTAGTGGCCTGCCTGCCTGGTGACTGGTGCTTGTTGTGCGCGAGTATTTATGCGTTACGGCTGGGAATTTCAACTAAGTTGGCCTCATAACTGCTTAGCTGAGTGCCAGGGTCTATTGTTAGGCGACGCTGCCCTGTCTCATGCATCTTTCATGGCTACAGCGCTGGAGCTGTTAATGTTGTAGAGTGGTGGCACCCCTGCGCCCAAGTTTGTGCAACAGATTTATAGAAGCGCAGCTACGTGGCATAACTAACTAGTAATACATAACTAACTGCTCACAACTGCAGACAAGCGAATATATAGATATATAGACAGATGGCAGCTGGCAGATTTCGCAGTCGGGTTGTGTGTGTGTGTATGTGTGTGTGTAGAGTATTCAAAGTTGATTCAACAAATTAGCTTTGCATACTTTTGGGCGCTAAAAATAATTGCCAAGCTAAAAGATATGAAAAACTTTTTGTGCACAGCCCAAGTCAAAAGTCAAGCGAGTTTTTCCTTAACTTACTTTGAAGTCAAAAGTTTATTTTTTATATATATATATATACTTCTTTTTTATTAAGTTTCAAGTTTGTAGACAGCCCATAGAGATGCCGGTTTGATTAGCTATCAGTCTGTTTATATTATATAGTCAGTTCTGCAAGCTGTGTTCAAACCAAATTAAGTTGTTTGTAAAAACAAATAAGTTGTGAAGAATTGCAATCAAAGTTCGAATTGGTATCTGCATTTGTTATCGTGATATACTGTATTTGGCGGGCAACACTTTTGAAACAAGTTTGTAATCTCTTTGCCATTTGTTTAAACAAATATTTCCTTTTTATGGAGAAATTCTTAAATGTGCTCTGCCAGAGAAACAGAGTATATTATTTGAGCCACATTATTGAGGTTGTAGATCAGGAATTTTTGAAGTTTCGAATATGCTAAGATTTTTAGTTTAAGTAGAAAGCCAGTTGAGCCTATAGAAGTGTTTATATTTAATTTTATATAGTTATTTATTTATTCAATTACATTTTTTTTATTATATTCTTTTTTGTTATTGAGTTAGGTGTACAAATTATTATAGAGATTAGCTCGTATACAACTGTATAGCTCAGATAGTTTTTGTATGTCTTGTATATGTTTGTATTGATAAAGTTATTAATGAGGGAAAAAATTAATAAAATAAATTCCTGAAAAATACTACAGATTTTTTTTTTCATTTGTTAAGAAATTTTAAAAATAATTGAACACATAATAGTCAAATAAAATTTTAAATTATAAGCTGATTACTTAATTTAACAATATAAAATAATTTCAAATTAATTTGTCTTTGCAGAAATTTGAGGTATGCATTATTTTTCTACATATACCAAGGAAAGTTAAATTATTGTTAAATCGGAAGGTCGATGGTTCGTTTCCACCCAGCAGCACTGGTACACTTGGCTGGCAGTGGTATGGATAGCAAATAGACGCTATTTATCTGAAAGATCATCCTATGCTCCGCTTTTGGAGCGATGATCATAGGCAAGGGGAAAATTTGTTTCCCCTTGTATGTCTTTTTAAGCGATTTATCTTAAATTGTCTTGAAACCAGATATGTGGGTTCAAACAACATCGGAAAACATATTGCATGGATCCGAATAAATTGTTGAAATGTGTCTATTGTGTGCTATACTATCTATATCGCTTTCTATTTAAATGTTCCAGAAGTCAGTTTTTCGAAGCTCGAGCAATTATTTTTAATTCGAAAGATTAAGGTAACAATTGACATATGAATACTTAGACTCGTTTCGAAACTAAATATTTGCTGCTTCTAAATTTGCCAATTGCAATGAATGAAATTATTTTCTTTTGACCATAGTCAAGGGGGAACAGATTTCTTTTTGGATTGAAATATTTATTAATTATTTATTTGAATCAACAAGTCTAAAGTTAGATAGTTCCTTGACTTTCTTTTAGTTTTCTTCAAAAAAAAAAAATGGTTCCACGTTTTTTCTTTTAGAAATCACATTATGTTTCCTTATTTAGCTCAGTGTCGAGTAAGTTTTCAACGAATAAAAGCATTTCTTATTCAACGCATATCCCCAAAATACGGACGTGTGAACACATCTGTTTTGCTTTTGTATCCGGTCAGGTTCATAAACATAAAGCAAAATGCTTGAACACCTCTTAACTTGATTGCAGGCTGACAGGCGTTGGTTTAAAGAATTTCTCTTTTCTCTTCTCTCTGTTTTGTTGTTGTTGTTGTGCCGCTCTTAATTAACTGCAAGGTTATAAGCTGCTTGTTGTTGATGTTGTTGTAGTGTCTTAGCCTGGTTGCACATAATTCATTTGAGAGAGATGCTGTCAGTTGAGCTGTTTGGCACAGCTGTTGCCTTGGTCAGCAGTAAATTGTACAAAGGGCCAACATGTGACCATAACAACATGGCTAAGACAAATGTTAATTTGCCTCTTGCCCCTTTTTGTTGGGTTGCTTTGCTTGCAACACACTCTTTGTTTTGAGCTGAAAGCCAAGGCTGGAGTTTGTTAGCCAACTGCAAGTGGCTTGGCGGCCAATTGTATGCCGTAGCTTTGCTTTTGTTAAAAAATTGTTTACTTGAAATTGCTTTGTTGTTGTCTCTTTTATGCGTTGCATTTGCATTTTATTATTATTTAATTATTTGCAATTTGCAGCTGTCAACAGCATTAGTTGGCCATATTTATATACCAAAAAAAGCGCGGAAAAGCCAACTCGAGTCTGGCAAGTTAAAGCCGCTGAATAATTTAAATTGCAAATGGCGTTCATAATGAGCTCTGAGCAATCAGTGGAAAAGTGAGAAAATGAGAGTGGCTGGCACTGGCGAGTAAATGTGGCTGTTATTATGCGCATTGTGGCACAGGTTTTCCCCTGCCCAATTCCCTGCAGTCCAACTCATTTGAATTGAGTAGTTTTTCATGTTTTTTTTTTGCTCTCCCAGTTCAGTTTTTTCTTTTTTTTGTTCATGTATCATTGTTTTTGTTTTTCTTTTGTTTTGGTTGTTGCCGCTGCAATTGCCATCAACGATGGCGGCCATATTTTTAATACACTTCTGACGCTAAGTGGCTAAGAGAGTATATTACATTTGGGAATATGTCGATGAAGATGTTTTGTGTCTTAATTAATGTATACATAGTTAATGCTTAGATGAATTGTGCATACAAGAGATTTTGCTGCGTGGAACTATGTGTATTATAGTTACTTATTAAAAGGCTCCATAATAAGATCAATTATGGCTTTGCAGCATTGTTCAACAGCCCCTTACCATATTTGACTTATGCGCAAAATCTATATTTTAGATAGTTTTCTTCTTATTATGATGAACTTTTAGTTGATGTGCTGGTAGAACTTGAGTTCTTAAATACTACTTTTTATTAGTCTAGTAACACTGATTATGTTGGTCATCGGTTGGTAACACTGTTTTCCCAATACAAGCCACGAATGGCATACATTAAAAATGGCATTGTTTATTGTTTTTGTACAGACACAAACAATTCCTAATAGTAGTAGTAAGGGGTGTAATACCCCAGAATCCAACGAATTCAACATACGTCTGTTTTGTTATATAAGGGTCATTAGGTTTTTTTGAACCACCTCTTAGAACCCCTCTAGTTATATTTCTGTTCGTTATTCACATACACAATGGATTCCATCGAGAAACGTACTATAGTCGTGGTTAAGTGCGATGGTGTCCAGCGTGGACTTTTCTGCAAAATAATTGGGAGTTTCGAGCAGGGCGCTTTAAATTGGTATCCTTGAAGTTCACTTAGGTGAACCGAGCAATTCATTAAGAAATTGTTGGAGGAACACTATGTTGGTCTGTCTAGCCGTCACTTCTTCTTCGATTTGGTCAACTACAAGAAATCTGGTTCCGTGGTGCCCATGGTCTGGGAGGGTTTCAATGTGGTAAAGATCGGCGTTTAAATGTTGTATACCAGCAATTCAGTCGAATTATCACCTGACAGTATACGTGGCTATTTCGGCATTCAGGTTGGCCGTAATATTACTCATATTTCTGATGCTGTTGAGTCTGCTTACAAAGAGAATGTACTCTGGTTTGACGAGAGGCGATTTGTTAGCTGCAATCCAACTGCTAGCAGCTGAAGCTACGTGTAGAATATTGCATTTTATGCATTATAGAGATTAAAATTTCATAAAATTCACAATATTGTAAATGTGATTATTGAATTAAGGTTTGTGACTCAGCCAAACACTATGACTGGACACACTATGAATGCATTCCAAGCTAAAAGATTACTCTCTAGAATCTGGCATAAAAGGCATAACGATAAAGCATCATAACACAGTATTAAGATATAATAAGAAATTTGTATTATAATGCAGACACAACCAGCAATAGATGGCGCCAATAATAAATACGAAACTGGAAATGTTGCTCGTTGAAAATAAAAAAAATTTTAAAGAACTTCTGAAACTAAATCGATATTACATACAGTTCACGTGCATTTTATGCAACGATTTTTCAAGTTGTACTCATAAGTTCATCAGTTTACCTTCAGAAATATGCAGTGCTAAGTTAACGTGCTCAATTTTTAAAAGAATTCGGAATTTATGTTATTGAACAAGACTACGACTTTTAAATGGAGCACGTCAAATGTAGCTCTTTAGCTCGCAGCGCTCTCTTATTTGTTTTTTAAGAGATTTTGGTTTGTAAACTATTTTCAGTGATTTTTTAACTACCGCCAACACAGCGTATACTTTATATTATTGCGTTCCGTACTGCTTCTGCTTTTATTTGGCAATTTACTTCATATACAATTAATTTTTCATTTTAAGAACTTTTAATCTAAGAACTAACTATTCGGGTTTGTCAACTATTTTCAGTGATTTTGCAACTATCGCCAACAAAGCGTAATAAAAAGTGTAGCAGTTAGTCGGTATTAAGCAAGTCAACTCATTTGTTTTGTTCCGCAAATACTTATATACAAGCACATCATATCGTCAGAATTTATTGAACGCTGCGTTCCGTACTGTTTCCGCTTTTATTTGGTCATTTATTTCGCTGAAGCATGGGGGCCGTGCAAATAATTTTTCACTTGAAAAAGAAAAATCATGAGAATTTTATATAAAATGATTTTCATTTGTTTTGACGCGTTTTTCGGTTGCTGCATTCCAATGCACAAATTATGCAGAAAATATTTTAATTAAATGCTAAAATAAAAATGCGCGCACTGGCTGGTTGTGTATTTTATTTTGTTATATTTTTTTTTGTTGTGTTTTGATTTTATTTTTGTTAGCTGTCGACGCATTATGTAATTATGCACAAATTATGAAAAATGGCGTTGCCCAAAACCAAAACCACAGCTGCAAATACGCACACACACGCATACACACTGGCACACACATCAACGAGTGCCAGCCATTTTTAAGGAAAAAACGTGTTGCGGCAGATTTTATGCCTGCTGCGGCGTCGCCATTGCCATTACGTAGCTACAACAAATACAACAACAACAATGGCAA
The DNA here is from genome assembly GCA_035046065.1 of Chymomyza procnemis. Lineage (NCBI taxonomy): Eukaryota > Metazoa > Arthropoda > Insecta > Diptera > Drosophilidae > Chymomyza > Chymomyza procnemis. The sequence goes on from JAWNOJ010000026.1 coordinate 40,731,685, forward strand.
CATTATATCAACGCCAAGCGAATTATGTGACAAAAACGCTTCAGTAAATAGCAGTGTGTGTGTGGGGGTAAGGGAACGTTAACGTTAACATTAGAGTACGGGGGGCAATGAAGGGTAGCAGCAGATAGACGACAGTGACGGAGATGGCTATGGTTATGCTGACACGTGAGGTTGCACAAACGTTAAAAGATTCATTGCATACACCTATGGGGTGCCATAAACCACAGTGTATGTGTGTGTGTGTGTGTGTGTGTAGGTAGGGTAAACAGCGGGTAATGGTGGTTATGATAAAGCAAAGGGGTGTGGGGAGCAGTTTGAAAGATGCGAGCTACCATGTTGCTTACTTTTATGATAATAATTTTGCAGTTGGTGGCGGGCGGCATTAAATAAACGGAAACGGAAATGTAAAAACGTGTTTACAGAGGAAGTCATATTTCAGCTTAGACAAACTGATGCCCCAGCACTGTTAACGTTTGCTGTTGCTGTTGTTGCTGCTGTTGTTGGTTGCTGCAAGGACTATGATGCATTAATATGAGATTTTACAGCATGCTGACTGCTGCTGCTGCTGCTCGTGCATGTGTGTGTGTATGTATGAGTCTGTATGAGTGAGTGAGAGAGAGTGTAAGTGTGAGTGAATGTGTCTGAGTTGTAATATGTGTGTGTGTGTGTCTGAGTGTGAGTGTAAGTATGTGTGAGAGAGAGTGTATGTGTCTGAACTGTAATATGTTTGTGTGTGCTTTGCACATTAAAATGAGAAATGTGAAATGGCTGAAACACACGCTGTGCATTAACACTTGGAGAAATTTAAATTATTAAATTAAAAAAATTATATTAAATACTAATTTGTTGACTTAAATTTTAAATTAAATCAAGCAATTTTTTATTATTTTTTTTTTTATTTAAGTTAATAATAAGCAATAAGTTAATGAGGTGAATGATAGTATATCGACTTATGTGTGATGCTCCCTTGAGTTGCACACTTACATATTGACTGATTAAGGTACATAGACTTATATATGTAGATATAGATGGATGGTTACAATGATAATTTGATAATTATTATTATGTGTAGATTTGAATATATAGATAAATTAATTACATTCATTCATTATAATAATTCAGAAGGTTCCTTATACAGTTAAAGAATTCGGGTATTCACTCTTTAGAAATCCTTCTAACCTATTTTTATATTTTTTACTGTATTTATGTATTTTATCTTTCACAAATGGTCTCTTTTTATGGTTAAGTTCGCGGCAAAATAATTTGTCTTCATAATTAATTTCAACATAATTTCAACATTTGAGCAACTAGTGGTTAGGAATGGCGTCTATTTATTTGCTAGCTATGCCAGTGCTAGACAAATGCACCAGTGCTGCAGTGTGGAATCGAACTAACGTCCTCTCGATTTAGAGGTGAGTGCGCTTCAACTACGCTACCTAGGCCCATTAATGCCGTATCAAATTTAACGCTATGCTGTTTGATCATTGCGGTACAACCCCGCTTTTTCTGCATACTCTGATAAGTTTTCTTGCAAAAGTACTTGAAGCTTTTACAGTTGATTGGTATTTCTTTGGTTAGATCTTTAGTGAGCTAAGGCTTTGTTCAATATGGAGTTACAGTTGCCTGCGACTAACTAGTTTTAACTTTTACGGCAGCCAGGGTTTACCATGTTGATGATGGTAGATTCATTTTCGAGCATCACACAAACCAATGTTTATTGGTAATACATTTTTTTTAAATATAATATTTACGTTAGACTTACGTTTATTGGTAATACATTTTTTTTTAAATATAATATTTACGTTAGACCTCTGATTTTTTCCAAGTGTATTTTTGATGTGTGTTGCCTGTTGGTGTGTGTATGTTTGATTGCAACGCAATCCAAATGAGACCGGAGTCTGTGTACCCAACAACAACAATATATGCTAAATTAGCGCAAAATGAATTATAAATTTTGCCTTAATAAATATAAAGCAGCCAAATGAAGCTCACTGCAAAGTTAAGCAAATAAAACGCAACTCCCCCTAGTAAACAGCGAAAAAGTTTATTTGGCAATGGGCAATCCCAGAGACTGGTCAGCATACGAAATTGAAACGAAAAAGTGCCTTGGCATCCACAAGAAAGAAAGTAAATTAAGCAACAAAGTGTTAATTTAAATAAAAAATGTTGAAAAAATGTTGGAATTATATGAACACTGCAGCTAACAAGCCAGAGGGTACATTTTTGTGATATTTTAAAAATTAAATTTAAGAACGCTTTGCTTTTTAAAATTATACAACAGCAGAATTGAGTAGAGAATAAGGTTCTAGAATAATGTGTTTCTTTTATGTGGAAGTCTCTCAGTAACCGCAAAATTCAATTTTTAATATTTTATTTTTACGAAGCCTACAAAGTCCCGCAAGAGCTTGGTGAGGATTTTTACAGTATTTTTTTCGTGAGTGAGTAAGTTTCAAAATGATATAAATGGTCATTGGAGTAGAGAGACTATATATGGTAGATTCAATTTTAAGCACTTTAAAGATTCAGAACGCCAAAAATTGATCGCCAAAGAAACTTTCAAATCAATTTTATAAAAAATACTTTTAGACTCTGCAGCGTTTTGTGTGTTTGATGTCGCTAAGTTTCAATCTGGTTAATATTTCTAATTCCAGACTCAAGTGAATTGCATTTCATAAATGTAATTAAAGGAAGCAGCTTTAACTTGAAAAGTTCTCTTTGAATTCTCATTGTACTTTCCCGGGTGTTCATAATTTAATTGGCTGCATAAAACAAAGATTAAATGAACATAAAAGCAGTTAAGTGTTTTTTTTTAGTGCACAAAACTGCGCCATGAAGTGCGAGCGTGCGCCTTGCAAAAAAGCAAACAATAATTTATAGTAGAAAATAATGGCGTCAATTTTTGCTCTGTTTACCAAGAGTTTGTATAGTGTAGCTTTCCACTTTAATGCGTTTATAAGAAAACCATATAGCCAAGTTTATGAGCAGCGCTTAATAGCCGTAATTTATTTGAAATTATATTTTGTTTAGTTAATGAAAAATTGAAGCACGTGGGCCCAAACTTAGTACACGGTCAATTTGTAGCGCATTTTATTGAGCTTATTAAATTTTAGTTGCAGGCCACAAGAAGACCGATACATAAACTACGCTTGTTTATGACATATACCACTAAAACCTTACATAATGTACTTTATGCGGCAGCTTAGTTTACAAGGATCAACGGAAAAGCAGCTAAGACTTAAGAGCTCACAAAATTTAAATGAGCGAGCAAGGCAGTAAGCAGCAGCGGCAGCGGCAGGGGCAGGGGCTAAGGCAGCGGTAGGAAGCAGTTTGGAAAATCTTTAAAGTTATGGCAAACGGCAATTGCCTCAAGCTGCAAGCTGACTCATGACAATTATCACATCGTGTACGGCAGTTACAATAATACCCTAACAAAGGAAATGCCACCAACGACAAAGCGTGCCCCAAAACACACAAACACACACAGACACACAAAGGCACTTACATATATAAAAATAAAAATAAAAATATTTTAGGGTGTTACTTAGGGAGCAAGTCGAATGTGGCATACTCTTTTCAAAGAAAATGCATTGATATGCTGCACAAGAAATGTAGGCGATATGCCAGAGCTTTTTGTTGCAAAATATTTTTTTATGTTCTAATTTAAGTAAGGGTATTTTTAAAAAATCTTTTGTGTTGCACTTTTTTGTTGCTATGAGTCGAATGAATTTATGAAAAAAAAAATATTTATAAATAAGATTAAATTTTTTAATATTTTTTTAAGACAGAAATTTTAAGAGATTTTAATAGTTTCAGAAACTTCCAAATATTGTAATAATATTTTTACATTTGTTGTGCTATTTCATCTCTGACCGGAAGTATAAATAAATCCGTTTGGATGGAATTTTACATTAAAAGGATGTTTCATTGTTTTGTAGTGCTAATTGAATACTGGTTCATTTTGTAGTAAAATGTTGACATCTATCGCTTTACACTAAACGCGGTCGTTTATTTTTATACATTTTTTCATATATTCTTAATACAATCTTAATGTCAAATTATTACACTTTTCATTATACGTTACTCCCCGAATTGTTGATTTTTATAAACTTAAAATAATGCATAATAATGTTCTGTGTTACCTGGGCTTTTTATTATATTTTAAATTTCTGGGATGATTATTATTTTAAAACTTCGAAATATACCTAATATTTAAAACATTTTAATTGTCTGATTTTTATCAATATTTACAAATTCTTCTTCAGAACGAATATTTTGAAACTATATTCAAAACATTTTAATTGTCTGACTTTTATCAATGTTTACAAATTCTTCCTGAGAACGAAGATTTTGAAATTTCATAGATGGTAGGAACTTAAATATTTAAAAAATTTCGAAAATTTTCCCTACTTTACAAAATTGATTGAAAATCGAAAGTAAAAAGCTTTCTTAAAATGATGTTTTTTTTTTTCAAAAATTCTTCGTCGTTTAAAAGTATTTTGGTTTTTTATTATATTGAAAAATCGCATAATTTACCTTATATTTAAGCCATTTTAATTATCTGATTTTGGTAAATACTTACAAATTCGTGGCAAGAATTAAAATTTGGAAAATTCAAAAACTGTAAGTTTGTAAGCTTAAATCGCTTTGATTTACGTATTATTTTTTTACAACTTTTAACATTTTTTTAAAATCTTAAATAAAATATTTTTTTTAATGATTTTTTTCCAAATACTCTTCCTATTAAAAATTATCTGGGGTTTTAGTTTTTGTTTTAAAATTACGTTTAAGATTCCTGATTTTTATAAATACTTACAAACTCTTCCCAAGAATTGAAGTTTTGAAAATTCATATTCATATCGGAAAGTTTCTAAACTTAAATACCAAAAAAGTTTCCTTGCAGACCTTATACTAATCTCGCTTTGAATAACGTAATATTTCCTTAAAACTTTTAAAATTTTTTTAAAATCTTAAATTGAATATTTTTTTTTAATGATTTTTTTTCGAAATACTCTTTTCTTTTTAAAAATTATCTGGCCTTTTAATTTATATTTTTTAATTACGAAATAGACCGTATTTACCAATTCTCCAAAAGATTTGATAGTTTTTAAAACTCTTTTAGAAACTTAAATATTTAAAAAATTTTTATGCAGACTTAATGTTAAACTCGTTTTAATATATGTAATTTTTAAATTTTTAATGTAATTTTTTAATCTTGAAAGATTTTCTTTTATTAAAAATTCTTCGCCGTTAAGGCTTAAGTTACTATAATGAAATCATCTGAATTATAAAAGAAAATATAGAACAAAAATTAAGAGAGTTTTTAAAGTTTAGTCATTTTAATTGGGAGTTTGATATTTTGCCTGATTTTTTTATTGTTTTTTTTTCGATTAATTTGACCTTAAACTGAAACTTGCACAATATATTCGCCTAGTTTACAGATTCTAATTTGATTCCAAACAAAATTTTAAGGAATATTAGCCAAAAAAAGAAGTTTACTAATTTAATTCAAAGTTTTATGTACGAAAATTTTTGTAATCTTAACCATAAAAATAAATTTACATGTGGCCGATTTTGCTCAAATCCTATCTAACTTGTTAAAAAAATATTTTTTAAGTTTCTTTTTTAAATTTCAGATGTTACCACAACGTTTTCGCGCCGATCGCAGCTCTTAATTAAATGTCAAAATATTCAAGTATTATTAGCAAAAAAAAAGTTTACGTATTGTCGGTTTTGCTTAATAAACTTATTGAAAAATTACTTTTCAGAATTAATTTTGTAGCCCAGCTTGTTTTGCGCAAGGGAAGTAGTGTATAGCATCTCCGTCAACCTTCCCGGATATAGTGTACAAAGATATGCTGCAGTGTTAGTGTTCCATTGAACTTTTGGTATAAAAATGCCTGACTCGACTTGGCGGGGTGGCAACTTCATGAATTTTCTTTTATTTTCATTGGGAAACAACAGTAAATTGACATAAAAACCAAATTGTCCATAAAAATGTATTTCCCTTTAGCCAACATGAAAAACCCACTCCCACTCCCACTCCTACTCCCACCCCCAAGCTCAAGTCCAAGTCCGCCCTGTAACATCAAATGCCGAGCACACCATATCCACGCCTCCAAAAACCAACTAAGCTTATAGTATGTATATATTTTTTTTGCTGTTGTTATGGGGTCTCCCCCTCCTGTTTGCTTTTGTTGGCTGACTGTCGACGCATATCGATAACGTGGCAGAGGCCCGCGGCAAGATGGCAGCCATTGGGCAACACTTTGCCATGCTCGGAATTAGTTTCTTCTGCTTTGCTTTGGGGACGCGCGTCTCTTCCGTTAACAATTTAATCAGTCCGCCGAGTCAAAGCATGAAGACGTCGCATTGCCGCAAAAAAAGTAAGCAAGCATGAAAGAAAGAAAGAAAATCCTTGCATTGTTTGTTTTTTTCTGACATTGAAAATGCCTTGTAAGTGTTAACCTAACTGCAGCTGTATTTGTGGTTGTGTTTTTCGCTTTTGTTGTTATTGTTGTTGTTTTTGTTGTTCATTTATTTTTTATATGCGCCTGGGTCTATTGACACAAAATAAGTTGGATTTAGTTTTTATTGGCCGTCTGTTTCCTTTTGTGAGCTGCGCTGTTGTTGTTGGTCTTTTGCTATTTTCCTTTTTGCCGCTGGCAGGAAATTAAAAAACAACACAGCGTATACGTAATATTACAATTTGTTGCTGCTTGCTTGCCGCTATGACTTAATTGGCTGTTGTATTGGCCAACAGATAATGGACTTGTATAATAATGACCTGCCCATGTTCTCTTTTTTTTTTGTTGAATTGAACTAAATAAACTAATTATTTTAATTTTGTAATTATTCAAATAAATTGTTTGCATTTAGCATAATGTTTTTGTCTGCCATGGAATTTAATGAACTTATCAACCTATTGATTTCATTGAATGCTAAGCTCATTGTATTTATGAAAAATAAACACAAAAAAAAGCTGTAGCTGATTGTTTCCATAGCAGAATTGAAATATATTAATATAAATTTAATTATTTTAATATTTTTGGCACTGCAAAGAGAACATGTACAAAGCGTATGTTGCTCTTCCGTTTAGAGCTCACCATAATTCGCAATTGATTGAGTCTGTTCAAAAACCATATTTAATTTTTGCTCTTTGGGGTTCAAATTGACAACCTAACTTTCGAGTGCCTTCATATTCTGCTATTCTGCCTTGTCTAAAAACCTTCTCCAAATGATCATAGAACACCCCACGGCATGTTATTTCTGCAGTAACTTTTCATCGACTCTAACGATTTCCTTAACAATGTTTCTTTTATCATTCCATTTACAATGTGTCATTTTTGCATAAGTTCTTATCTTAACTCATTGGCTCTAACGCAATTCTTAAAAAAGTTTGTATCATTCCACGCAGAGTAATTTGTAATTTTCGATCTCTAGCACCACCATTTTGTAGCTCCACCACCCTTTTTCTGACTATTGTAGCCCTTATAATTTCCTCTCTTACGAACGCTCTATTCAATTCTTCACTTCCCATATCTTAACTCATCTAAATGCGTCCGAGCATCGAGCATCTTTAAACAATCACGAATTATGAAACCCCAACTTGGTCAGCGCTGATCTTTTGGCTTCTTTGTTAAGAAATGATTAAACTTTTATTGTACTTCCTATTTCATCATCTTTAAATTTTCATTTATATTTTCCAGTATGTCAATTAACATTTTCTCTCGATTTTAAATTTTTCGTATGCTTTTCTGTTCACGAATTCGAACTTTTCTTTTTTTTTTCTACCCATAATATTTTAAGCATATATTTTATATATAAACCGTGACCGACGTCAAAAAACTTTTTGATATAATATAAGGATTAAATGTAATGTGTATTTCACGGTTAGAGATATCGAAACATGGAAAATAAAAAAAGTTTAGCCTTTTTTGCTTTAACACAGACTCAGACTTGAAGCCTTGAAGCATGTTAGGAATCGCACTATTTTGGCGAGTTTTGGAATGAAGAGTTCGGATTTATTAGAGACTTATAATAAATAGGGCTCTGTTTACATAAAAGCTTCAACTATGCTGTAGAGAGCGTAAAGCTCACTTGCAATGAGTTACACTGATCAAATAAAGGAATTTTACATTAAAATTAATAAGAATATTATTAAAATATTTTGCCAAAACGTCTTTCATTGATGTAAACTCCTTAATGAAATTTTTTTATATAAAATTTCAATTTCAATTCAAAGCAGGATGTCAAAAGATAATACATCTCGAAACTTATATTATTATTCATTGGTGAGTAATTTTTTTGTAAAGTAAAGTCTGTTTTTATGATTTTTGCTTTTAATTTTAAATTACCTTAGCATGTCCGATAGCACAGTTTGACTGTTTCAACCGATTCTGTGAGAATGTGTTTGAATTGCTGAAAAAATAAAAAACAAACTGATTACTTAATTGTTTTTGATAAACCTCATAATTTCTTATTTTTCATCATTGAACTTTGATATTATATATAATGGATTTTTGCATGAGAAGTTGTCAAACAAACCGGGAAAGTAAATTTTTTATTTAAAATACAAAATGTATTTAAAAAATGTAAAAAATGAATTAAAAGTTTATATTTATTAATTGATTATTTATTTTTTATTGAGTTGGATGTATAAAATATTATAGAGATTAGCGCTTTTGTAGCTTTAATTATATTAATATTAAAGTTGTGTCGTGTTTGTATTTATAAAAAAAATTAGTAAAGAAAGAAGTGAAGTAACCCAAAAGTAAAAAACTTACTTAAAACTAATAGTGTACTATTTGTGTTTTTAGTATTAAATTTATTATTATTATTATTATTATCATTTATTAAGTATTCGAAAAACTTGTCCAAAACAATATCAATTCCCCTAGAAAGGTGAGTTTCCATTAAACTTAAGATATCGTGTTATAAAGTTAGTCACGTTCTATTTGCGCAACTTTAAACAAATATATATATAAATACTGAGCTGCAAATATATATAAGGTGACACGCAAGGATATTTTATTTAAATGGATACTTCTTTAGAAAAAAATTATTTTTTTAACGAATTTTAGTTTACATGGTGCGTATACTTGATAACTTGAAACTTGTAGTTATCAAGTATACGCTCCATGTGACCTTAGATAAGTTAGAAGCATAGCTCTGTATTACCAATATCAAGCTATGCTTCTTATTTTCATTCGACTTAATTTTTAAATACTCGATTGTCGATAGAGAACTTTTCAACCTATTTTCTTCACACTTAATCTTCACTGCAGCTACTTAAGCTATTTTTAAAATAAAGTTGACACAACTTTAAAAATATCTTCGAAACAAATTTTGAGCATGCTAAATCAAATACAGAAAAAACAACCTAAAAAACACTCCATCCATCCAGCTGACGCTTTATAAACAATATAAGTATGTAATTTCGGTAGGCACGAAAGCAAAACAAAAAAAAAAAAAAAAATAAACAAAAATAATGTGCAACATGTTTTCACTGTAAATTTAACACACGCACACTTGGGGCAAGCATGTGGGGCACATTGGCCTTTTTGAATGGGATTTTAATAACATTGTCACCAACACACAAAAAAGGCGTTAACATGTACGCCCAGACCTGGCCAACTTACCAACAAACACAAAACCAAAAAGTCAACTAACAAAAAAAAAAAAACGGAAATAAACGATTTTGGGGCTACTTTTTTAATACCCTAATAAATTGTATTCAAGGTTGTTTAGGTTTTGGCGCATTACCGGGTCAATTTTAGCTAATGGCTTTTATATGAAGTGAAATGATATTGTTGCAATTTAATGAAATATTTCTATACAATTTGATATTTTTTATTTATGGGAATATATTCTAATAAATAAATCTTTTTGTATAATAATTTTTTTCTTAACAAATCCGAGCTTTTGCTTTATTTTTGTTATCGCGCTTTATGTTTGGTATGAAAAAGTTGATTTCTGGCAAAATCTCTTAAAATATATAGCATTGATAGCAACTATTTCGGTTTTGACATTGTTAGTTTAGGAAAATTTTTTGAGGCTCCAAAATTTTTAAATTACAGATTAATATTTATTTATGAAGTTACAAGGATATTTAGTTTAATTTATGTTTTATGTTTTATTTATGTTTCTCTATTGAATTTATAGTATTATAATTTGAAAATTTTTATGATTTCTAATAATAGTCATGCTCCGGAAAGACCGATTTTGTATTAAGGTTGTGTATATTTTATATTGTACCAGCTTGACTGCTCTGCTTTAATCAAACCCACTTCCCAGGACCCGGAAATTGAAAACCGATAAGGTAATAAGGTTTGGTTTTTGTATCATAGTAGCGTGACGTTTATCTAAGCAACTGCTCATGAACTACGACTTTAAAAAGTGAGAGAAAATTTGCCAGTTGGGCAAGTATTCCTTGAGTTTACTAGTTGGTCTAATCACTAGAGACTGACATCTTACCTTTATATATGATAGGCATTACGGAGGCTTAACGCTTTTGTGTCTGTGAGCTGAGAAAAAAGTCCTAATACAGCATACCCACAGAGTTCGATGAGCTCTACGAAAAGGGCCGAGGAGGCCAACACAGCTGCAAGTAATCATTTTGATTGAACAATCACAAATTATAAAATTGATCTCTGTGATTGAATGATAATTTAAGTAAAACAATAAAATCATAATTGTTTGTTTAATAAAAACATACTGTTTCGGCACGTCACCTGTTCGAATTATATCATATTTTTGATTTTCGAACCTGTTCAAGTTATATCATATTTTTGATTTATTCAAACATAAATTATATTAAAAAAACTTTAAACTCTATTCTTGTTGAATAAAATTTGAAGTCTAAGCGGCCCCAAAATTTTTTTTTGTATATTACTGTGCAAGGGTAGCATAATGATAAGCATTTTGAATGAATGGTTGCATGAAATATTGTTTCTTTGAAATTATGTTTTAGGTTTTTATTTTTTTTTACTCAAAAAGTTAAAAAAGCTTTAAAAGTCAGGAGTACCTTATTATTCTTTATAAAAAGTTTACTTTTGTGAATAAAATTTATTTTTTAATAATATCTAGCTGTCTTCGCCTTCGATTCTCTGGCCAACTCCTAGCCCTTCTATGATAGCATCCCGTTTTTGTCACTTTAACTTTACTTGCGAGATAAAAATGTAATTCTTTTGAAGATTTCTATATATATATTGCGACCTGTTGGATTAAAATATAATTTTGGCTGTAGGTTTGCAAATATTTCTCTCGTCTCGTCACAGTATTTTCACCTGCAGCAACAAATAAACGTTCCACACATAAACTTTAAGTTTAACATATGAAAATTAGATGACAGTTCTGCTATATATATTGCAACAGTTTTGAGAAATTCAAAGCACAAAATGAATAACTCTAGTCTGAGGAGGTAAAACAATCAATTAGAATTTTCTTTTACAAAGTTGAAATGCTCTTTGAACTAAACTGCTTCAATTTCTGGTTCTACGACCTCTTCAAACACGATTACAAAAAAAAAAATTGCACTCAAAAACTTGCGTTAAAAAATTCAAATTAAAGTTGAAATGCTTATGTAAATTGTCATTTCAAGAGTATTCAATATTCTCCTATCAAAATCGGACGCTCTAGATTTTGTATTGCTTCATAATGAGAACAGTATGCAGTGTATCTGTGTTCATGTTAAAGTATCTGTGTGCACCATTGCGCGTGTTTGCTCTAGTCAGTTGGTCAGTCAGTCAACGTCAGGCAGCATATTGAAAATGTTATTGCATGCTTGTATTCCTCTAGCCAAAGTCCTTCAGCCTTGAGTGTCTGCCATTTTATTAACATGGCTGAAACACAAAAAGAAAAAAGCGAACAGAGAAAAAAAACCAAACTGTGTTGGCCAACAAATCCAAATGATGGCAACATTAATTTCTGTTATGGCAATGTTGACAATAATGATGATGATGATGATGGGGCAGGACAACAACTGTTGTGTCCAAACGTGCGTGGCTTTTGATTTGATAGATTGTCGGTGTAGTCAGCCAGGATAAAGTGCCACTAGTTGTTGTTTGTTGCCTTGTAAACCTTTTGTGCAACATTATGAATTCATATTTTATGGCATTAAAAGTGAACTAAGCTTAGCCTTTGCTGTGCCAGCTGTCTGATTTATGTTTGCAACAATGTTTAATATGCCGCCGAACATTTGCCTAGTACATTTCATGCTCATAACTTTGCCAATTTCCATAACTGGACGACGACATTAAACTCATATGAAATATGACTATGTTTCGAGGCGGGATGTGAGGATAATCATCATGGTTGAAACAGCAGCAGGATGCTGCAGGACATGCTCAGCTGCTATAGCATTGAAGCTTTTCATTCGCTGGCATACATACAACTCCTTTTGCTATTCACATACAAATGGTTGTATAAGGACTTTCAATGTTTCATTTCATTTACGCGCAAGTAGGCAATATGACTGCGGATTACATGCCCGTATACATGTGTCTATAGACATGGGTGATTATGCGAGGGTTGCTAGTATGGTATGCGCTGTGTGCTAAGCACACCGCCTTGAAAATTTGAATTTCCGCAGCCTTTAGTAACTTATAATCAGCTTGATAGCTTGTTTCTTTGCAATGATGCACTCTTTTGTTTCGCCAACTTTTCATAAAACGCCTAACAAGTTTTATTTTATAATCAGTTATCAAATATTTTGTACATATAGCAAAACTATGTTTTCTTGACCTTAGAAAAAGAAATGAACACAATTGAAATAAAATCAAGCATAGGCATATGCAGCTGACTTAATTCGACTTGTCTTGCATTCTGGTTGTAAATCTTGGAAAAACACTTTTTCGTAATATTTGAAAAAAAAGAGTATTTGAATACGATCTCGAAGTACTGCTTATGTACAAAAAATTGGTCAATTGTTTAAGGCAGTAAAAGAAGATGCGACATCTTGTTTAATGTGTGACAGAACAGCAAAAAATATACAGAAGCCTTTTTATTTATTTATATTTTAAAATTTTAAAACATAACATTTTTAGATAAATTAACAAATGTTTTTTTTTAAGCTGAAAATTTGAAAAATTACTGTATACATATTCTCAGGCATTATGGCGTATACGTAATATTAAAAAAATATATTTTTTAGCCTTTTTTTATGTTTATTATTTTTTACGGATTTTATATATGTGAAAGGTGCTTGAAGAGCAATCTTAATTTCTCTTGAATTTTGTATCAAAGTACTGTCGATTTATAAAAATCTATCCATTTCATTGGGTCAGTTAAGGAAGTTTCTACATTTCATTAGGTCAGTTAAAGAAGTTTAAGATACGACACCTTGTTCGATATGTGGCAGGAAAATATTTGCCTTGAATATATGAGTACAATTTTCTACAATTTTTCTTTTGTGCAGCTGAAAATTAACTTTAAGACAAGTTCAGTATACGCATTTTGAGGCAATATTGCGTATACGTGATATTTTTCGAGCTTTGTATTTTTTATCTATTATTTCAGATATTTATATTATCGATTCTGTGAAAGTCATTTGAAGAACAAACTGAGATTCTCGAAAGACGCTCTAGGCTTTACACGCATTCTCAGGGGATATTTTCAGTCTTTAATTTTTTTATCTTTAATTTTAAATATTTATAATATCGAATATGTTGAAGAACCTTCAAAAATACTGTCAAGACTCTGTTGGCTCTATACACATTCTCTGGCAATATTGCGTATACGTAATATTTTTTTTTATTAAAAAATTATTTAGCCGTTTATATTTCAAATATGTGAAAGACACTTGAAGAACCATCCTAAATTCTTCAAAGACTCTGTGAACTCTGTGCTTCATCTGAAAATATTGTGTCAACGGGATATTTACTTTTTTTTTTAAATATTTTCAGCCTTGTATTTTTTATCTTTCATTTTAAATATTTATGATTTCAAATATGTGAAACTTACGTGTAGAACAATCTTAAATTATCTAAAGACTCTATAAGCTTGTAAATGAGATTTCATGGATGTCCTGGTCGACTAGTCTTAATATAGGCTTAATGAGTCTATGTATATAGAATGGTATACAAAGTTTATAATTTGCTGTCGTAATTTTGAAGTAAGGCTTAATTATAGAGTTTCCTTCCCTTTCCAGAATTAGATAATTTTGAATTATTAACTGCTCACTGCACAAAGCATCACATGGCAATTATTTCCATATTTTCTGACTCTGAATAACTAAGAACAATTTGTGAAATTTTGTGAAACCGATCATACGATATAATCATTGAATCAGTTTTACTCTGTAAGTAAATTTGATAAAAATGTTCACAAAACTGCGACATTGACTTCTTTTGCTACCAAAATTAATGAAGTATTTTAAAAATAAGATTTTGATTTTAATTATAATAATATATTAAAATAATTTTTGATAAATCTCATTTGCCCTAGTAACCTAGTAACCGCCCTCGTTGTACATTTAAGTGTGTGTGTGTGTGTGTACATAAAGCCGCAACGAGTAAACAAAAGCTGCCGAAAACAAATAATCCGTTTGCTGTTTGTTTGTCTTCCTTTTCTTTCTCTTGTATTTTACTCTTCTCCTTTCACGCGTCTTCATTGCCTGTTTGTCTTACATTTTGTTGTTATTTTGTTTTTGTTGCTCCACATTCTGCCGCAACATGTTAAGATGAAAAGAGTAACAAACAAAGGATAACATAGAAAAAAATGTTTGCTTTTTTATTAATTGTCGAATATTGTATACACTTTGTATGTCATTATTGTCTGCCCCATTGTAATTGAAAAAAATTAAAAGATAACGACTGCAATTGGGTTCAATTTTATAAAGTAACATGAGGAAAATTCGTGAAGTGGCTCGATCAACAAGTGTCAGGAATAATATGTTGCGGGATAAGAATGTCTGCCGAAGATTGCTGATATCACATACATACATCTGAAGCGATGAGATATCATTATTGAGTTATGTCGCTCTTAATTTTTATCTGCATTTTGAAATGTAATATGAAATGCAGACTAGATAGACAATTTTTAAATTCAAATATTGTCAATTCTTTACTTATTATTATTGCCAAATTCGTAAATCGGTTAGGACAATAAGTGTTAATGTCTAATCGTTGTCAACGATGTTATGATGGTTCAATCGGAGTGATTGTCGAAGATCGCTCATCATCACACATCTTACGCGTTTGAGTACCTTTTTTGAGCTAAGAAGTTGTTTTTCTTTCTTTGTTTTATTTCAATCCCTTTCCATTTAATCTCATGAATTTATAAGTACATTTTGAAGACCAATTTTTGTATAATTGCTGCCATTCTCATCTTAAGTAGTAGCCAAATCTAGGGTCAAAAATTGGTCACAATGGAACTGCCGGAACTGCCGCATACATTTAAATATAGTCAATGCCTAATTATTACATATTTTCCAAATAATAAAAAATTGGGAAAACTAAGAAAATAAAAAAAAAATTATTTATTCCCCTTAACTATTTTAATAGACGAATCGCTGTAAAGGCAGGGACAAGATCTGGCGTCTTTAAATTTCTGCGCCTTTTTTTAAATTTTCGAATGTCGAATTAAAACTGTCATGGCTAAGGAATATCCGAAACTGGACTGGGCTAAAAACGATTGGAGACTTGATACATACTGCTAAAGACAGAGAAAACTTCAAAAACATTATTTATAATATTTTGTAATTTTTTGTGATTGATTAAAGAAGACTAAGAAGAATCAAAATTAAGAATCCATATTAAACTAATGTTACATCTGTAGTAGCCTTGGCTTCAAAATTTCGGAGACTCCAGTGCTGCATCGATTTCGACACAAATCTCCACTTAAAAAATCTTCAAATGCTTTAACTTTTCCATTCGACATAAATACAACCGCTATATGTTTTATTCAAATCCTAAGTACTTCGTTGAAATAGAGCATAAATAGCCGAGAGGCACGCAGCACTCATCTAAGCCGGGGTATTCATTCAGTCAGTCCGTCAAGCGCAAAGTAAAGCTTAAAAACTCATTGACACGTTCGTGTTGCAGTCAGTCGTCCTGCCCAGACACACATATGGATGGCATGCCGCAACGACGAGCGCACGGGGAGGTTTGGGTTAAGAAAGCAAAGGCAACACTTTTAGTTTTTCTAAGTCATTTCTTTGGACACGTTGTGCGTATTTGCTGGCGCGTCTCAAACCCCGCCCCACCTGCTAACGTTTTGCTTCATCTGGCCTTTTGCGCTTGGACAGATGTCAATACAAATAGACGAAGGCAACATGCACGAGTGAGTTTTTTTTCTTTGGCTTATGTTCATGCGTGAATGTGTAATGTGCGTCTATTGAAATACATGTCGTATGCGTAATGTGGCACAAGTTTTCATCTCTATGCTTTTCCTTTTTTTATATTAAAGACAAAACTTTGCATTAAGTTGTGCAAGCGAGTGTGTCAACTAAACATGAGCCAAAGTGCGCAACAGTGCGTATGAGTAATTTTGAATAAGCCAACATTGGCAGGTTACAGTTGTTGTCGTTACAGTTGTCGACGTCAGCATTGGTAACGTCTCTGACCAGCAAACTGGCCCAAACCAACAAACATTCAATTAAATGTGGCAGCCACTCACAGAGAACTTTATGACCCTTACAGCAGTGCTTAACTATGTGGTCAGGGGAGAAGTAACGAGTGAGAGATTGAGAGACGGGAGTGGTACAAACACGTTTGAGGTTGCAATTTTATTTGCAACGGGTCAAGCGCATGCAACTTGATGTGGTTGCAGCATTAGTGGTGGCAACTGCTCAGGTATGTGTATTTGTGTGGTTGGTAACTTTAAAGCAGCACTGTGTGTGTGTGTGTGTGTATCTGTGCTTTTGTGTGCCTTTGTGCGTGATTGTATAAGTGTACGTGTGTGTGAGTATCTGTGTGCAGTTTGTTAACTTTTGTAGCAAAGTTCAGGCAACTGTCGCTTGCTGCGCCTGAGGCAAAGATATTGTGCAACTCGTCGTTGTCAGCAGTAGAGCAAACTCACCAGGCGACATTTACAATATTCAAATCCGCTTAAATGTTTATATGTGTGCGAGCATATGGGGTAAGTCTATGTGAAGCGGATGGGGTTACTTTTTGAGGCTATACAAAATTGTTATCTATGCGATAAGTAAACTGATTTATATGTAAGCCATAAGCCAAAATTTTGTTTTATTTACGAATTTGGTGAAGCTTAAAGCGTAGAACAGCAAGGATTTGCGCTTAGCAAATTTTGGCTTAAATGTATCAAGCCGTCAAAAACTGTTTAATTTATATTTATTCTAAACTACAAAACAGTAACATTTTTGATTTTGCGTAAGTAAATTTGTTATTTATTATTTTAGTCTCTATCACAGCTGTCTTAAAGTGTTTACAATAGACCGCAAGATATCTGAATGATCTTGGCCTTGTGCCGCGCAGCTTTTATAAACTAATCCAACCCATGCGGAACTGACATTTATTTATTTATGATTAATTTAGGGATACAAGTCATTGCAATTGAGCCTATAATTAAGCAATATACATTTAAGAAATATTATATTAGAACGAGCAAAATTTAATATAACTAATTCGAGTGCCTGGCCTGATGGCTGAATTTTTATTTTTAGATATTCACCGTCTCACTTCTGGGCTGGCTAAGAACTTATTAAAGTAAGATAAAAAACTAAATATTTCTTAAGTTGGGGATTCATTGTTCCTTATTGTTCAAAGATGCTCGATTTGGCGATTCAAGATGAATTAACATAGAGAAAGAGATAGATGGAATAGACTGTTTGTAGAATAGGGAAGCGTAACAGTTTTTATATTAGCGCGTTAGATACAAAAAACATCGTGTAATGCTAAGTTGGAGCTACAGAATGAAAGTGCTAGATGGCGGAAATAACGAATTTCTCTGAATGCAACGACAAAAGATACTCTGCTAAGAAATGCCTAACAGTTAATGACATCGATTAAAAGCTTAACTTGCCATGGCGTGTTCTACGAAAACTTGGAGAAGTTGATTTGATTCTTCTACAAGAATAGAGTGGCAGTCGAAAGTTAGCAATATTCCAATTTCAACCCCAAAAGCTAAAAATTGGTTTCCTGGTTTCCTGATATTGGGGGCTCCAAGCGCAGCAGCAATGTTCAATATTCACAAAGATAAATGGGTCTCAGTAGCGTCTCTAAATAGGAAAGTCGGTGGTTCGATTCCATCTTGCAGCACAGATACGATTGCCTATCACAGGCATAGAAACAAATAAATAGCGGCGAATCTCTATAACTAAAGACACCACCGTTCGGATTCGGCTTTAAGCTGTAGCTCTCTGTTCGCTTTGTACAGCTATTAGAAGAGGTATCTCATATATACATATTCTAAAACTAAGCCGCAAAGTTTGTAATTCAAAACTAAAAGTTTTTAAAAGATAAAAGAAACTTTCTCATGATCACAAGCATGGCGATTTAATTATAAAGAATTGTTGCCTTTTTTCTATAATTCTATAATTTATTATATAATTTAAAATATATGATATTAAATTTGTAGAAATCATCACATAAGCAATAGTAGAAACCCAACACAAAACATTGCCAGTTTCTCATATTTTCACCCATTTACTTATATTTGTATGCATCGTACGTACATTTTACATATTTTATTTCCATTTTATTGTAACAAAAGCTGCCAGGTAAATGTAACTGCTACCTTTTGAACTCTTGACAGCAACTACAAAATGCAAATAGTTAAAATATTTTACCCTAAAAGCTAAATAGCAATCACATTAAATGGCAACGTAAGCTTTTTCTATTGTTACGTTGTTATAGTTATAACATATTTATAATTCATAAAGAAATTGTAGAAATATTTTAAACAAATTAATTAAATTAGTTTCGAAATAATGCGTTTATAGCAAATGTTGACTGCAACAAAAAAAGCTGGCTTTAATTGGCATAACTTATTAAAAAGGCTTAAATGTTTTTGCTGCTTTTCTTTTTGTTTAGTTTTCTATGCGAAAATTAATTTTTGCACGCAAGTTAGTTGTGCATGTGTGTGTGTGTGTGGGGTCGTTTCGTTGAATGTATCTATCGCTTGGTAGGTGTTGAGGTCAGTGTGTCTATCGCTTTGTAGATGTTGAGGTCATAGCGGTCATAAATAATAATTTCCAAGAAATAAAAAATGATGGTTGAACTGTTGGAAAATTCTTTGTTTGCAGCTACAAGGTGGGTCATTTAAGTGGAGTGTTTTTGGTTTTCAAAAAAAATAAATTTTTACTTTGAAATTCATTTATTATGCATCAAGGAGAATTCTTGAATTATATATCGCGTCAATGACCATCTTTACCCTTGAGCACAAAAGGTGCTCTTTTGCGGCGTTTTCAATTGCTTTGGATAACGTAACGTTCCATATATCTGCAATTTCGCGTCGTATATTGGGTCTAAGTTGTGCTATACTTCTTGGCTTATCAGCGTGTACCTTGGATATTAAGTATCCCTACAAAAAAAATCTGATGGCGTGATATCGGTGCCCTCTCAAGTTCAACATTAATCGATTCGACTTGTTCGGGGAACAATGGTTGCAATCAACTCATTGATTGATGTTCAATCTGGCATGTTAGGATGGCGATCCTGTTGGAACCCGAAGGCATTCAGATCTTTTTCACGAACAAAAGGGATCACAAAATCTGTTATCATTGCTGAATAATACTCTCCACTGCCGGTTGTCGTTGCTCCATCATTGTTTTCAAAGGAATTTGGACCGATGATCATACCAGCACCAACAATATCGTACAGCGACTTCAATTTATTAAGGGTTTTCAGTGGCATTGAACCGACAATTTTATAAATTTTACTTGCATTCCATGTGAAATGTGCTTTATCTGACTTGATGATTTTTTTTTTTCCAAAATTCAAGTTCGTTCTCAGCCACTTCAATGGTCCATTTGGCATAATTGACACGACGCGGATAGTCAGCTGCATTTAGTTTGTATTCCATCGGGGTTTTTATGGAAGCATTTCCAAATCGTCACGAATTATGCGACAAGAATCGGTACGACCGCTGCTCCACTTCTAAAAACGACAATAACTCGATGCTCTCCGCCACTCCTGAACACTGGCTAGTATGGGCTCAATATCTTGCTCCTATCGTCTTGATTATTGTCTGAATGCATTGGTGACATTACCAGAATTTACACATTTGGCATATATATTTTCCATAAAATTAATCACCGCATTTTTGGCTTTACTTTTTGCACAAAAAGCAAATTTAGTTTTCAGAATTGAGAAGTTGTTTTTAAATGTAAAGCTGAACAATTTCAGCGCGTCTTTTTTTGGTGTAAACTGTTCTATGGTACACATTGTCTTGGAATAATGCTTCCATTGTGGTATGACATTAGTCGATCGGTGAGTCCTGTCAAAAGTTATATATTTGCCCTTTGCTTTAATTTGAAATGGCCCACCCTGTATATGTGGCTTAAAACCTTGTAAATTGCTATTTCGACCTTTTTTTTTAAATTAATGCAAAGTTTGTTGTGCCTTTAGAATCTTTTGGGATTTCTTGAAATAATAAAGGGTCATGTCAGTTGAGTGTCATTTCTAAAGCAAAATTCGAAGTCAAGCTTAAAATTGAGCTATCAAATCAGCCGCTTAAACTCAGATGCTTTTAACTTAAAAAACTACTACAATTTTCAAAGTTTGATATTACATACGATTTCCTAGAATAATAAGCCTTCTATAATACACGCAAGAACACGCGATCAAATAATTTCTAAATGCAGAAAGTGGCCAAGCCTAAGTTCGTTGCTGAAACTTGAAACAATATAAATTATTTGGCATTCCATACAGCCCGATGCCTTATACAGGCACTGCACAAATTTCAAGCTCCGATTTGTTTAAAAATTCATTTTGTAGACCTGAATGCGACCAAAGCAACCTTAGTATGCCACCCAATACATTCATCAAAAGAGGCTTAAGGCTTACAACTGTTGCAGCTCACACGGAGTACGCTTAAGCCAAGTGATTTATCAAAGCAGCGGCAACAGCAATAACAAACACAAACAGCCAACAAATTCGTCCTACATCCTACATCCTTTATACAATGTTGCATGTAATTATAGACCAAAAGCAGCAGGTCGTAACGGTTTTGCAATTAGCGCCGTATACGTAATGCACATAACTCATACGACATGTACGCCAAAAGTTGCCAATGTAATTTCAACATCTCAGTTGTCATCGGAGAAGTTGAATGTATATCTTACAGCTGCTCTGTACAAGTTTATATCATATAATATTACATAGACAGAGACAGTGACAGAGAGAGAGAAAGAGAGAAGCACAAAAGTAACTTGTATCAATTTCAAAGTTGAGTGATTTTCCGTTGGGACGAACGAGTCTCTCATTTCAGAGACTGCAATTAAGTTAACATAATTGAAATGCAACAAATCATTAATTATATAGAGATTGTACGCAGCTTATATAATCTAGTAATTAAAGTTTCGAAGGCATTTGTGTTATTTTGTTATTTGTTTAGCTAGACAGCCCACGAAGACGGTGATTTTAATACCCTTGTTGGGAGTATATTTGTATTATGACGTCAGTGTTGCGACAGCAGTAAATATGAAATTTTAAATATTGATTAAAATAAGTAACATCTATTATTCAACTTAAATATAATACGCACAATTGTGTTTAGTTTTTTTTTTCAAAACTTCAATTAACATATTATTGTGATTTCTAAAAATCGCAAAAATCTGAAATAAATTTTTAGAAAAATGGCATAAGCGCCAGGAATTATTTAGTTTTTTAGCAGTTTTTGTGTTTAATTCTTAAAATGCAAAATGTATGATATTTGTATATTATTTGTTTGTAACGAATGTCTCATTATTAAATCTGTTCTTTCTTTGATTTTGTTTTCCGTATACTATAAGTTAAATTAATGTTTAAAGTTGAGCATAGTTTTGTTAATGAAAATATATAACCAGTCGACTATATTAAAATTTGAACTTCATTTTTATAAGAAATTTAATATTAAAATGGTAGAACTTTTTTCCTATGCTCCACATAGGAGCGTCAAATTGTAACTGCATCAATTGTATTACTTTGTGGTATTATTTTGTAGAATAATTTGACAAGGAATAAAAAAAAAGAACTTTTTTTTGCGAATTTAAATCCATTATAGATTTTTGAAGAAAGGTCTTAAGGTAGTGAAACCTGTATGGCTTAGGGAACTAAATATCGTCTTTGTGTTTAATTTGATTGCGGACAAATTTTGTTTACTTTTTGTAAGAACTTATGACTTATACTTTATTTGGCCATCACAACCCGCTATCGAGTTACAGCCGACCTTACTAGCTCTTGCGCGCGCCCTCTCCAGCTGGTCACTTCAAGTAAAGATAGCTCCTCCTCCACATGGTCCTTATCGTGAGAATGCTTAACATTAAAAAACCGATCAACTACATTAAAAGTTGAATTTCATTATAAGATATTTTATATTGAAAAGGTAATATTTTTATAGCGTACCAAAAGCAATTACCGATTTTGGAAGATAGGTTTGAAATAATTGATAGTAAGAATATCATGTCGCATTGTGCTTTTGGAACTTACTATCGTCGACAAAATTTGATAACGTATTGAGAGAACATTTAACATTAAAGATTACTGCGGCTCCATGCTAATTTTTAAGGAAACAGGGTGCAGTATTAATTCGTAAATTTCCAAAATATCTGTAGTTTCTTGATAGGCACTTGATATTTAATTTCTAGTTATCGCTAATTTTAAGTCCTAATAAATGTCAATGCTGTAAATAAAATTAAATACGGGATACTTTTCAGATTGTCCAAATCGGCATTAGCAAAAAGAACATGTTTGCAATAATCTGCCACATATTTTTGAAATCATATTTCATATTTGCTTTTTTAATAGAAATCCGAACTGCTATTAAAATACTTTAATTCTTTAGGTTTATTTATAAATGAAATCCAAATATAAATATTTAAATTTTTTTTCAGATTTCGATTCCTTGCGTTTATATTAAAATTATATTTCCTAATATTTGTTTCTCAATCAGCGTTATTATATTACAGACGGAAAATTAAAATAAAAATCTGAATAAAAGGTTTTGTAATTCGCGGAATTAAATTTTTTCTGTCAAGCAATAATATAATAAATAGATTTCACTTAGAGCAGTACCTAAAAAACTAAGTATCTTAAAAGTATTTCCTACATTTGAAGACAAGAAATCAATATATTAAGAAATGAATTTCAATATTGTAAATTTAAGAAAATAAAGCAGAGCTATTAAAGAAACACACACAGTTACACTTTTTAAAACTCCAAAGACAAACATTTATTAATATGAAATAAAACACAATTTTGGACAGAAAGGTTTTAAGGTAGCTTTATGATATACTGTGGTCCTCGGTAGTGTAATGGTCTAATGTAATACAAACAAATGTTATTTCTATGTACAATAGTTTTTTATATTTGCAAATGTGCAAAAACACTTTTTTAACAATTTGCGAAAATTCTTTTAAGTATTTTAAGAAGTTTTCGAAATCTTACCGCTTAAGCTGCTTTAAAACTCTTTGCTTTTAAATTCGACTTTTAAAGTTCATCCAGAATATTATGCCGCATACTAAATTGACTTGAGTTCTTCACCCAACCACCGCAACACACCCCAACTAGACTTACCTTAAGCACCTAGTCGGTGCCAGGCCAAGTCAAACAGCGCGCTGAAATGCAAAAGCCAAGCAAATGTCGCTTTTAATTATGTGCTTTATAGGGATTGAGCGCAGCTACAAAGAAAGTAGAAGAACCCGAACAGCGAAATAGAGCTACGTTCCACATATATATACAAATTTCTATATAAAGTGACACACACACACACACACACACACACACACACACACACACACACACACACACATACAGACATTATACAATGTCAGCCAATAAACGTCAATGGCATTGGCGGAAAAGGAAATCGCTGCTATGTTCTGCAAATGTGCGACTCTCTTAGTGTGCGTGTGTGCGTGTCGGTTCAACAGCAGCGCATATTTAGCACCTAGACGCACGCCACAATAAGGAACCACAGGAGCCACAATCGGTTGCAGCCAGAACCACAACTACAGCCACACATTGGGCACACCCAATGTCAAAGTGAAGACTGCCTGGCGCTGTCATTGGCATTAGGGTGTGCTCAAGGCTAAAGCAAAATGGTTTCAAGTTCTAACGACCGACTAACCAAACGTCTGACGGACTGATCGACAGGCTGTCTGTCAGTTGGCGCTGGCCATGGGATTGCGGTTGAACTTGTGCCTTGTAGCAAGCAGTATTTTCTTTGTTGTTGTTGCTGTTGGTGTTGGTGTTGGCTTATTTTTAAATGACCTTCGCCGCTTTGGCCAGTTCAACACCACATCTCACCGACGCACCAAACCTGGCCATATCGCGCCACGCAAATCGAATGCAAAAACTTTGTATCTTATACTCTTTAAGTGGGCGTATTGTATTTTAGGTAAGTCAGGCAGTTTGTAACGCAGCTGAAGTAAGTTTGCGGTTCGAAGTAAGTTGTGGGTACTGAATGTGTTAACATTTGAAGGTTATTACAAAGTTAGAAATTCTTAACATAAATAGTACCCTGTCTTTCTGGTAAGGAGTTGCTCAGTTTTAAGATAACTTCTAAGAAAGCTAATTTTTAGAAATTTTCAAAGCTACGAAATAACAGTCTCCATCCACTTAGGGTATGGCTGTTTTGCTGTGCTTATTAAATTTGTTTGAAAGTTAGAAGTTCCTAAACAATTGATTAAAAACATAGTTTTTTTGTGGCTTATCATTCTGGTAATAGGAGTAGTTTCTGCCTATTTTTAAAAAGTGCATTATATAGATTTTTGAATTGCCCTTTAGTTCATAGACGAATATGAACGGCGGTTTCTTCCTAGGTAAATTGTGTCTATTTATGTGCAAGTTCTGCCAGTGCTAGGCAATTGCACCAGTGCTGCAAGGTGGAATCTTCGGGCTTAGAGGTGAGAACGCCTCACCTATGTTGCCGATATCCACGTTCAATTTATCGCTTAATAAGTATTATATTCTTCATCTATTCATGCCGCATTTCGTTAATAAATATTAAAATCGGTGTAATCAGTGTAATCTTTGAAAAATATACAATTTAAATTTTAGTTTTATATACAGTTTTTTAAGATTCAACTATCAATTTATAAAATTCCGCTAGATTTTACATCTCATAAATTCATGGGGTACTATTTTGAGATATGAGAAAATACGCTAAACATTTTATTAAAACATATATATTATTAAATTTACTCAAAAAAGTTATTTATTTTTATTTTATTATAGATGAAAGCTCTTTTCTCTCAAAGTCGCTCCATTTTAGATTGTTATATGGCCACTCAAAATTTTGAATCGTGAATAACGAAAATTAGCATTGAAATTGAAAAAAAGTGATCATAGATGAAAGTTCCTATCTCCCAAAGTCGCTTTGTTAATTTTATAAATAAATAAATTTTATAAATAAAAAATATAAATAAAGTTTTCGAAAATAGTAAAATTTTTTTTTTGCCTATAATTTTTTTTTGTCTAATTTTGATAATTGAATTTGATAATTGAATTGGACTCAATTTTAAGATATGAGAAAATACGCAATGATAAAGTTTTTCTGAGAATATATAATTTTATAATTAAATTTTGTTTAAAAAGTATTTATTTTTTGATATATATATATTTTTTATTGTTTGTTTAATTTTGATAATTTAATGCGACACTATTGTAAGATATAGGAAAATGCACAAAAATAGAATTTTCTTCAATTTTTTTTATTTTTTTTTTATTTTTTATTAATTATTGCCCATATGTTTTTTTTTAATTATATTTATATTTTTATTGTGTTTGGTCTAATTTTGATAAAAATTAAAAGTTGACGGAAATTATTTTTGAATTATTTTAGTCTCATGAAAAATATAATTTGTAATGCAAAAGATTCATCAAATTGTATTTGGATACCGGAATATCAGCTAATTTGTCGGTGTTTCTTGTATCTTCATACAAATTGTCATTCTTTATCCTGATTGAGTTTCATTGCTTAAAGTGTATGAACGTTTCAGTCTGCCAAATTAAATTTATCCTTATTTTGCCTTTGTTTCTTAATTTTTTTTTTGCGTTTTCATAGGGCGTGCGTTAGGCAGGCAGTTTGAGGCACGCAGCACTCATTAAAGGTCAAAGCCGATTTAGGCGTTAGGTGTGGTATATGCCCCGCCAATTGGGAAATAACTTGTACATATACAATATATATACAACAGGCTCACACTTGTACACTTGTGTATTTCTTCCTTATGTCTATGTATTTAGCAAACAAATTTGTTTTCATCCTTCTGCCTATGTTTTCATTTCGCTTTGTGTGCGTGACGCAGACCAAAAACAACATAAACACCAAAACCCAAAAACAGGAAAGAAGAAAATACATTTTGAAGTGTTTTTTGTGGACTGTGTGTTCGCTCAATAAACATAATTAGCATTTTGTCACATTACGCGACACTGACGACAATGCTCCAGCCAGCCATCCAGCCAGCCCACTAATGAACAAGTCAAGTAAGTCTCTCGTAATTGCCAGACATATATAGCCAACCTGGTCTACATTTCATATACAAAACTGTTGCCCAGAATTAGACTCAAGGCGCATTTGAAACAGGGATGCATGCAAAATGGTTTTGAATATTGTATATATTGGTTCGAGTCGTTGAGTGAGCGTAGATTGTGTAATTTGAGTTTTTGTGCAATTGTATTTGGAATTTTTAATCAGGTTTAGGTTTACATTTATGTGTTTTTCTATCATATATCGTATGGATTCCATTATTGCCAATTACTTATTGATACAGGGTGGGCCATTTAAATCGGAGGCATTTGTTTCTGAATTTAATAAAAAAGACGTTTTAGATTTCATTTTGCAAATCATTGATGTCGGTTCAAGGCGATATGTTAAAGCTACTTTCTGAATATGATGTCGTGATAATGACCTTGAACACGTTTTTGGTGTTTTTCATTGTCTTAGTCAACGTTTTGGTCACTATGGCTGCAAATTTCAAGTCGTGTGTTGTCTGTAAGTTGAGTTATCGTTAATTGCTTTTCAGGGTAAACCTTGGATTTCAAATAACCCAAATAAAAAGTTTGATGACATTAGATCGGTAGAGCTGGCTGTCCAGTCAAAATCAACATTTTTGTATACGACTTGTCCGTGGGAACAATGGTGGCAGCTTGTTGGAACCGAAAGCCATTTAAACGATTTTCACGAACAGAAGGCATCTGAAAATTTCGATAACGCTCGCCATTGACAATTGTAGTTGTTTCATCATCGTCTTCGAAAAAAGGGACCATATCCGCACAAACATCACTTTTTGAGCGTATAGAGGCTGGCAATAAGTGGAATCGAGGCTTTCGATTGTTATAGAACCGACAATTTTAATTATTGACACGTCCATTTTAAGTGAAACTGCTTCAACTGATATGATAACTATTTTTTCCAAAAGTTGAGTTCGATCTCAGTCATTTCAATGGTCCATTTCGTACAGTTGACACATGTGGATAGTCAGCTGAGAATACTTTATGTGCCATTTGGATGTGATACGGAAACATTTTCAAACCGATACGAAATATGCGACGAGGTGTGGTCTTAGCGATGCCCAACCTTGACAAGGACAATAACTCGATGTTAGCGGCTTCTCCGCAATATTGGCTCAAACGGCCTCAATAATTTGGTTGGAACGTCTTGTTTATTGTCTGGATGCATAACCAAACTTCACAAATTCTCACTTTTAAGTTTATTTTTTGCACGAAATTTACGCACGTCTAGTTTTCAAATTTGAGAAGTTCTTTTGAATGCAAAGCTGAATGATTTCAGTGCGTTCTTTTAGTGTCAATTATTCCATAGTAATTGTTGTCTGGGAGTGACGCGTCCAATGCGGTATGATAAAAGACGATCTGTAACTCCTGTCGAGAGTTGTAGACTTGCCTGTTGCTAGCACTCTAAATGGCCTACCCTCTATATAAGCAAATCATATGTTTCCGAACTTTTACTAATAGCAGATTCATCATTAAAAAATACGTAAAATTATTGTTTTAATTTGAACAAAAATATTTTTGGCTAATAAACAAAACCCATATAATAAATATGAGACAATTTTATCTATAATTTTGTGATTTTTGTATTTTCTTTTAGATTTTATAGTCATTTTTGGTGGATGCTGCCTGCAAAAACAAGAACTATGCTCAGCAGTACCTTATTTAACATTGAAGATTGTATTATGGTGAGTCTAGAAGAAAATTAAAAACTATTACTTTCTAAAGTTGTATTAAATTTTAAGAAGAGATTTTGCTGCAACTTCTTATGAAAACATACTTAAAAAACGGCAAAAAACGACGAATCGAGTATTAAATTGTCGTTTGGTGACTTAAACAAATAATTGAAAAATATGTTTTTTTAAAGTTGCATAAAAGTGGATGAAGAGATTTTGCCTTAAATTCTGTTAAAAATGAAATATATATTTAAATATTAAATATTTCTGCAACAAGTTTTCCGTGTTTGCTTTGAGTAAGAGCTGGGAAAAAAATCAATGAATCGAGATTAAATTACAATAGCAAGGGAAAAGCATAAAGGGGAAAAACTTCATTGTGCTACGAGAAATTGAATTCCGGCGCAATGGAAACCTCTCTCTCTCTCTGCATGTTGCCTCTATTGTTCAGCTATTTTATTGGCTTTACTTTAAAGCTTGAAAATAATAAAAAGTGTAATCTTGATTTAGAAATGGGTAGCAACTATTTTTTGTTTATATATATTTATATGTATATATATAACTTAATGTAATTAATAATTTTATATAATTTTTATCAAAATCAATCTCACAGATAATATTAAGGCTTTAAAATATCAATTACACTTTAGGTAAATTAAGAAGTTTTTCCTCTTTAGACTTTATTTTTTTTATTTAATTTTAATTAAGTATTTTAGTATTTTTTTATTTAAGTAAACCTTAATTTTGATACAAGATTTTTTTCTTGTTTAAAAAAAATTATTTATAAAGCTTAATTATTGTACATAATTTTTTTGTTTTTATTTTTAAATTTACTTTTTATATGAATAAATTAAATGAATTTATAATAAATATAATATAACATTTCACAATTCTGCTTCCAAATTCTTTGTTTGGATTCACTTTTCACTGCAATATGGCAACATATTTTCAAATCTGCATTTTGAGGAGTCTACTGATTTTAGAATTTAGTTCTGTATCTCTTTCACTTTTTAATTTCTTTTTAAATATTTATAATCTTTACTTTCAAAACTGCAAGGGTTGGAATCATAACGACTTCAGGACTAAGTTCTCTGTTTTTTAAACTTCTTACTTCGGCTTTAATAAATATAATATTGCAAACATAATTACTTGGAGATGACAAATTCGCAAGCACAATTTATCTCATATCGATAATGACTTCTTAAAGATCTAACAAATCATCTCAACTAAATGGCGCCAGCAGAAACTACAGCAGTTACTTTCGCCTTCACAAAAAACAAAATCTTGCGAAGAATGGTTTAATCCAATTAGCCCTCGCAAAAGGCTACGCACCTTACAATCCACACTTTTTAAACATCGATATACTTAATTCCAATTATTGTCTTATATAATTTTCCAATTTATGAACTGCTGGCAATCCTTTAAATGAAAAAATTCCCCAAAAAAAGATATTAAGGCTGCTTTCAGATACTTAAAAGTTGAATGATAAATTTAGACCAAAAGTAATTTTAATTGGCAAAATGGCAACAAAAAGGTACACAGAGTTAAAATTAATCTGATTTTGGTTGGCTGAATTTCTTAACAATTATAATAATAAAGGTTGCCAAAATAAGATACTTAAAGGTCAAAGGTTTTTCTGTGAAGGGACACAGCGAATTAAAATGGCAACAGTTAGGTGAAAGGATGGCAAATTACGAATTATTAAAATTTAGATAAAAATGAAGCGGACTGTGAAGTTGGTGAAATCAGTAATTTTAATTAAAATAAGATAATAACAAAAACTAGTCAGAGACGAATCGAAAATATGCGGTACTGCTATAAGAGATCTTCAAAATATAATGACATTAATAAATACGCCATGACCTTAATTGTATTTGATTATAAATTAAGACTAATTAAGCTAACAAATTTAAGAAAATTTAAAATTGCGCACTTAAAATATTATAGAATCTTTTTAATTTAATTTATATGTTGATTAAAAATCCGAGGCTATAATACAGCCAGTAAGCCATTTAAAGTGAAAGCAACGGTCAACTCTATTACTTTTGAAAGTACTAACAGTTCGACTTAGCGTCATTTCAAGATAATTTACACCATAGAATAGTTCACACCAAAAGAACGCTTTAAAATTCCCTAAATTCCCAATTGTGAAAACAAAAGTGTGTTTCGTGCAATAAATTTAAAATGTGTCCGTTGTACGACGTTTATACGCAGAATTTGTGAATTCTGGTAAACATGACGTTTCGACAAAAAAATTGGATCCATTCGAGCCAGTTTTGAGGAAGACCAGTAAACATCGAGTTAGACTTTCAAACATCGCTCGGACCACTCTTCGTCGCAAATACTTGTCGATTCGAAGATGTTTCTGTATAAAATCCAAATGGCATATAAATTAAACCCAGCTGCCTAACCGTATCGTGTCAATTATGCCAAATGGAAGATTGAAACGGCTGAAAATGAAATAAAAATAAAAATAAAAAATCATCATATCAGATGAAGATTATGTCACGCTACATGGAAGTGTAAATAATCAAAATGTTCGGTTCTGTACCACTGAAAATCCTCAAACAATTGAAGAACAGCCTCAGTTCCATCAAAAAATGACTGTTTGGTGTGGTATTCGGGGGGATTGATTATCGTTCCCAACTTCTTCAAAGTCTATGATGGCGCAAAGAGAACCGTCAATGATGAGCGTTCTCGAGAAAGTGATTACAGATTTTGTGATGCCTTTTGTGCGTAAAAATGGTTTGAATGGCTTCTCGTTTTTACAAGATTGGATTTATTGCTACCATAGTTCCCTGCACGAGCCATATCGTAAAATGCTTATATTGACTGTCCAACGAGATCAACTGATGTGACGCCACCAGACTTTATTTTATGGGAATTTTTGAAATTTTTGAACCATAGCTCAACTTAAAGACGACATAAGATGGCAACTTGCATTCATTTCGACCGGTTCTTTGAGCAAAACGCTGGAAATATGTGCACATTTTTGTGCTCAAGGATAAGTTGGTCATTTTCGTGATATTCAATTCAAAAAAAACATATCTCCGAAGCGAAACAAAAGTCGACCGTTCGTAAGATAGCAAATTGTAAAGATTATTATAGTTTGCGTATAAGACACGAAGGAGAACGTGCAATGCATAATTTAATCTAGAAAATTGTAAAAATTTAGGAGTTACGTTGAATGAAACGGCAAAGAAAACTTAATAAAGAAACAACTGCTTGAACTTGGGAACAAGAAAAAAAAGTAATCATTTTTTTTTCCAGAAAATTTCCAATGGACCATTCAAGGCCTAACTAAAATTTTCCAAACACCCTGTCTTAATATTAATTTATTAATATTGACTATTTATTTTATATTATATTATTTTTATCAATAAATGCTTAACTGCAAAAATTACAATCAAAATAAAAACAAACAATGAAATATACCATAATTAGTAACGAAATATAATATTATTTTTTTTTTTGTTTCGAAAATGTTTAACTCGAAAACGTTTCTACCGCAAAGCAAAAATATTATGTGTATAATAACATGAGTAAATAAAAAACAATTACTATTTGAACAACTTTCAAATTAGATTGAGACAGGCATCATCTATTGTTACTGCTGGCGCCATCTAGTTCTTGATTAACCTTAAAATAGCAAAACTAATTTACCAGCAAAATGCAGTAAGTTGTGTCCGGATGTTCAATATTATTTCTATGTTTTATAAATTTTTTTAAAATTTAAAAAATTATTTTGTACGTTTTATGGAATTAAAAATTGGAGTGAAATCAGTTTGGCGCATTATTTGTACGATGTTGTCGTGCCTCTAGGCTTCACAGGTTTTACTTTTTTTTTGATTTTCTATAATTGATTAATAATTTTTTTATTTGAAGTTAGTCGTTAAATGTAAATTATTTTTTATTCCTAATTGTACGTTGTTCTACTGATAACTGAAAACTGTAATGATTTTGAAATCCTTTTATGTACACGCCTCAATGAGCACAAACTCCCCAGATATTCCTTTAAATATTTTCGTTCTGCATATAAAAGTTAGTATCTTTTATAAAAAATATTAAAAAGTAGCTACAATTCTGCAAATATTTAAATAAACATAGTTATGCTTTAAAAGTTCAGTTCCCAGCTGCGCTATTGCCTAAAACCTGTTGGTAGCCCTGTTTGCCAAAAGGAACTGCCATTATTATAGCCTTAGATATGAGCTACAGCTCATTGTGCATGCAGCGCAGCGTGTGACCGAATGGGGCATGAGGATGGAATAGGGTAGGGTAGTAATAACGGCATGGGGGTTTCCAAGTTTATTAAAAATGCAAAAATAACTTAACAATTTTAACCAGTATAGTCTCGGAAATGTATGTGTATAGTGTATGCCCTGTGAGCCACGTGCCGACA
Source organism: Chymomyza procnemis (assembly GCA_035046065.1). Classification (NCBI taxonomy): domain Eukaryota; kingdom Metazoa; phylum Arthropoda; class Insecta; order Diptera; family Drosophilidae; genus Chymomyza; species Chymomyza procnemis. Next base: position 40,764,363 of record JAWNOJ010000026.1, read on the forward strand.
ATCTCGACGGCAAATAAATAAACAACAAATTGTATAAAGGCAAAAAGCACATGGATACATACCAACACACTTATACAGGGCAACGCAGCAGATACAGATACAAATATTATGATGGAGTGTACTGTGTAGAGGAGGCCACAACGACATGCATAGAAGTGACACTTGTGTCAAGCACACTCAAAGGCAACACTTTGAAATTGCCAAGTGAACAAGGAAGGTTACACACAAACACGCGCAAACACACTCAACACACACACACACGCATGTATCTACAAGCAAACATTTCGCAGCACTTGTATCTGTGTGTGCGTTGTATCTGTGTGCGTGTGTGGCGTGCGTACTGTGCGCCCTGGCATGCTGTGCCTGTAATTAAATATTTTACAGGCAATCTACATTCTTAAGATAAACTTTGCTGTTCTATGTGACCAAACCAGCAACAAAAACAAACAAAACAACAGCAACAGCAACTTTAACGACAACAACAAACGCTATGCACAAATGTTGGAAAATTGTAGACACTTTGACTCTTTGGCTATATAAAGACAACACTATAAAATTCCAAATTTATGTGGCGAGGTCACAATACTAATAGCCAAGGGAACTCCGCAACGTAGGCAAAGTCTGTGTTTAACACGGCACAAGCCCGCCCTTTTGACCGGCACTGCATTTTGCTGTGAGCTGCATTATATTTAGGCCAAAAAATTGGCACAGTTTATATATAGGGTTGAGATTTAGTGATGGAAGCGTGAGTAAAAGCTGCTCGACTTGGAAATTAACAAGCCAAAGTTCGTTAAGTTGATCAATGAGTTTGTCAAAATATCTTGTACTAGTCATAATCTTTATTTTAGATAAATTTATAGAACAGCCGTATAGGTAATTACCATGGTCATGGCACGCGGTTGGGAAATGAAGTATTCACACACACATATCTGATGAAATGACAATTTTTTCAAAACAGCAGCTTCACTCGCCAACTTTTTTTATAACGATATTTACAAAAAGTGAAATGACAATGAAACACATAAAACATAGAAACAAAATATCGATATCAAGCCTTAAAAAAGGTTTATTAATTACAAAAAATCATTTCGTTTTATGACGAGAGTTTCAACACTCCCACAATAGAAATCTAGATTTAATATATTGAGTATACATCGATTGTTTTTTATATAAAGTAAAATCAATGCATTTATTGTTTACGTGACATCTAGTGCTCTATCCTTAAAAAAACTAGGCGCTTTTTTGTTTATTTATTCTTAATTCAGGTAGGTACAACAAGGTCAAGTTGTGCCAATAATTAAACAAGAGATCAGCGTTGTTCAAGTTGGGGTGGGTTCGTAATGGGTGAAATATGGTCGACTTTGTGAATCAAGATAAATTAGGATAGAGAAAAAGCTGCACTGAATAGACCGTTCTTCAGATAGGGAATCGTAAAGTTTATTATTGTTAGCGCATACGACCCAAAAAGGTTTGATATAATTCTAATCTAGTTTGCCGTAACTAGTGCATCTTTAATCTAAGAAATTATTGATCTAGAAGTTTTTTGCGGAATTCTTGACTTTAAGCCTTTTTTAATTATGTTAATTTTCATTAATTAAAGAAGTGTATATTTTGGCTGTTTTTGTTATTGTGTATAAAATTGTTGAGGTTGTAATTTGTGTCAGTTCTTTCACTTAACGTGCATTTTGATTATCGGAAACGAGCTTACAAGAACCAAGTCGCATTAAAAAACGTGAGATGGATAATTTGAAGTTGTTGTATTTCACGCTAAGTCGCATATATTGAAATAAAAAATTTATGAATGTTTATTTAAGTTTATTTTCGAGTTTAAAAAATGTTTAAACATTTAAAATGCGTTTTAAGTCATCTGCCCTTTTTTTGTAAAATAATCATACGCCTTTTTATAAGGTAATTCAACGTTCTCATAGCTTTTTAAGTATACATTACCTCACAAAATACTCTTTCAACTCGATTTTTTTTGTGTTCTTCGTAGATCTTCCTCTACTGCTTGTAAATAACTCACGCTCATCCCAAATCTTAACCACACACGTGTGGCCTAAAGTATTTTTGAATATTTTTTTGCAGCGCTCTTGGAATTCAGATTAGTGTCATTTGACTTTTTTGCCATTCTTTTGTTTTGTTTAAGAGATACAAATGTGGCATGAAAAGATAATCGGCTTGAGGTTGGGCTTTGTATATTTATGTGATAATATGTGTGTGTTTGTGTGTGTGTGTAGAGAAAAGTCTGTGCAGGATGTGTGGCATTGTAATGGTTTTCGTTTTTGTGGCTTTTTAAAACAAACGACAATGCCACAAAAACCCTATTCCTAACCAAACTTAAAACCCAAATTAGATTTTGCTCTTGTGTGTGCGTCTGTGTATGTCCAGGCGCCTGTCCACACACGTGTGCTGGGTATCTTCTGTATGTCTGTGCTTTTGTAGGAGAAACATAAGCGCACTGACAAAAGGGATCAGTGAGCACACACTGCGTATACATAATGCATTAAGTATACGTAGTGTGTCCTTACAGAGTGTGAGACTGCTAGCAGGCAATTAGAAGTTTGGGGAAAACTATAGGCCTACAATATTATGCTGAAAAAAGAATCTAGTTGTACATCTGCATAGAAATCATAGAATAAAGTGCCCAACCCCACTTGAAATTCCTATGCCACGTCTCTGCGTGTTTGCAACTGTGTGGGGGGTTTTTTACATGTTGAGCACATGCAAACGCGTGTTTGTAATTGTGCTTTGAGGTTGTAATTTGTGAATTGAAATTGTCAGCAATATAATTTTGTGTAGATTTTATATAAGCAAATTAAAATGTTGACAATTCCTGCCTGTCCACAAAAAGCTCAATCTTTCACCAGCCTCTGTGTGGCGGCCTCTTTGAACCAGCCAGCCAGCTGTCAGTTACTCTTACTGCACAACTGAAGTAGCCGCCTGTTATTGCATTTACTTTGAGTGGCAAAAGCGGCAATTACCATTTTTAATTAACAATTAACTGGAAATTTAATTTTTAACCATTTTATTAGCCACTTCACTTAAGCCAAAGGTATCTCACTCAGCTAGCGCTAAGTAACAGCTGGCCAGTTTTTCATTTATAAAAATTTAAATGTAATCAAACGTGTCTACCTTGGCCGTACTTGTCTTTAAGTTGAAGCAAAAGTTGGCTGGGATTGAAGGTGGCACCTGAAAAGCACAAAGTGAAATATACCAGCTATAAATATATACTGTGCAGATATCTTCAATCAGTAGGAATATTTTTCGTAATTTAGTTCTTAGATTTTATGCTTAGCGAAAAGAGGTGGAGGGCTGTATTTTAAAATCCAGCCAAAACAAGTATTTTGGTCGACGATATTTTTGCTTTATATTTTGAAAAAAAAAAAACAACGAAAGAGATTAAATTCTAAAAGAACAGTTTGGGGATTTTAGGGAAAAAGGAGTATTGGATATAAGTTCCTTAGGAAAAGAAAAGGAACTGCGGAATTAAAATGTCTGATACCCTATTCTAATATTATTAGAAAAGTCATTCCCTTTTGCTTTTCGCTTTTGAAGAATTTATTGTTAGTTACATAATAAAGTGATTGCTGATCCTAGGTATGATATCTAAAATCATTATATCATGTTCTTTTCCCTAAACACATCCACAGCTTAACAAACTCTCTTTCCTGTCGATTTTCCTTTAAGAAGAAACATCATATCCTGCAGTACATTTATGGACTATTCTCGCAATGACGGTTCAACCAATTCTACAAAATTGATACGAAAGAAAGTCTCCAACCCTGTTCTGCTATATAAACAGGTATCGCGTTTCCAGGCAATCCTGAGCATGGGTAAAGTAAGACATTTATGGCATTTTTGACTCTACTAATCAAAAACCTCCGACAGGGAATTGAATACTTTCCTAGTTCCAGCAAAAGAAATGGAGGCAAAAGAATAGATAGTAGGTGAAAAAAGCAGAACAGGAAAACAGATTCACAAAAAAACCAAACCAGAGAGATGATGGACAGAAATACAGACTGAAAGACAAACTGTTAAAAAGATTGAGAGACAGATAGAACGAAAGACAGACTGAAAGACAGATTGGAAGACAGATTGAAAGCCAGACAGAAAAAGAGACAAGAAAACAGACAGAAAGACAGAGAGAAGGGCAGACAGACAGACTAAAAGACAGGCTAAAATTCAGACTGAAAGACAAAAAGGAAAAAAGACCGGAAGACAGACTTAAAACAGACAGAAAGAAAGAGAGAAAGGCAGACAGACTGAAAGACAGATAAAAAAAGACCGGAAGACAGACAAAAATCAGACACAATGACAGACAGGAAGGCAAACAGAAAGACAGACTCAAAGACAATCGGAAAGCGAATCAAAAGGACAGACACAGAAAGACAAGACAAAAAAGACAGGATCTCAGCCAGAAAGTCAGACAGAAAAGGAGACAGGATGAAAGACAAAAAATACACAGAAAGACAGACGGAAAGACAGGTAGAAAGACAAAGGGGAAGGCAAGCAGAAAGACACACAGAAAAAAAACACAGACGGAAAGACTGACAGAGAGATAGAGAGATATGCAGTCCGAAAGACAGGCAGAAGCGCTGACGACGGAAAGACACACAAAAAGACAGCCAGAAATACAGCAAGAAAGAATAGTGAAAGACAGACAGAAGGGCCAACAGAAAGATAGACAGAAAAAAACACATACGGAAAGACTGACAGAGAGACAGACAGATAGCCAGTCAGAAAGACAGGCAGAAAAGAAGACAGAAAAGGAGACAGGAGGAAAGACAGAAAATACACAGAAAGATAGACGGAAAGACAGGCAGAAAGACAAAGGAGAAGGCAAACAGAAAGACATACAGAAAAAAACACAGACGGAAAGACTGACAGAGAGTCAGACAGATAGGCAGTCCGAAAGACAGGCAGAATTGCTGACAGACCGAAAGACACACAGAAAGACAGACAGAAATACAGCAAGAAAGAAAGCCAGAAAGACCAACAGGAAGAAAGAGTGAAAGACAGACAGAAAGGCCAACAGGAAGAAAGAGTGAAAGACAAAAAGAAAGACACACAAAAAGGCAGAGAGAATTAATAAGACTGACCTACAGGCAATAGTTGGCACAGCGAAAGGCTGGGAGACAAAAAAATTGGTTATCCAGAAGTGCCTGCCGGACACCATACTCCTTTCCCCTAAACAAATTTGTTTTTGCACTAATTAAATATTCCCTCGTGCTCCCCCCTTCGGTGAAGTGTATATAAACGTAAAACAGATTAATGGAAAAGCACAAACATGTCAAACAATTTTTTAATTGGTCTCGAAAAAGGGTAAGGGTTGTTGTCTTGTTAAAGCAAAATAAGCTGGTTAGACATGCAAAGCAGTCACACACACAGTCCCATTACATTCCCACACTCACACATAGACATATATATATTGGAAGCACTTGAGTTGGCCTAATTGGCTGACCAAGTGTATGGCACTTGGTTTTATGGGCTTATGCTTAGCGGTTAAACTAAATGAAGAACCCAATTGCCAAGGCTAAGGCTAATGAATAACCACAAGCACTGCTTATATAATTCTTAAGCATGTATAAATGTGTTAATGCTGAATAAACAGGAAATGGCTTAGGAGTAATGGTTACACTTAAACTGCCTTGATGGCTTTAATGGCGAACTAAGGTTTTGTTTCTATTGCTTTCGAGAACAGTTAGCTCCTCGTGCAGGTTTAAAGTAATTACTTTTTGTTTAAAGTAATAATTCTTATACAGGAAATGCTAACTTGTATGCCATATAGATTGTATTGTTTCAGGACAAGGGGAGACTTTGTGAAAATGATTCTTCCATGCAACAAATGCTAAATAATTTAACTTGCTGGCAGTCAGCGATAAAAACTAAAATAAATGGAATCGGGTATATCGTATTAGATACGGGAAGCATTTATCGCGTTTTAAACTTTTTTGAATTTCTTTTCAGTGGTGCGATTTCTCGCCAAGGCACTGTCTCATTTTGGTAGCATTGGTACCAGGAGCAAGAGAAGCCATTTGCCGAAAAAATCTAGGCCAGGCACTGGTAGTCCGTAGGCAAATCAATGTAAGGGCTTGTAGTAAAAAATATCTCACAAGCTAACCTAAGATATGAGAAGATACAGACAGTGTTAATCGAGGTTGAAGCAATATTCTTATTTCAAGGCCTCTCACTCCACTGTACGCAGATCCTAGCGATGGGTAGGCGTTGACACTCACTCAATTTCGCTGCTTTCTATATTTATTAATTTGGTGACTATATTTTCTTCATGATCGACAACTTCGGCCCAAATGGCTTAAGCCAGTGGCCAACATCACAACTGGCAGCTAGTGCTGATTTATGAGGATTACTTACCATCAGAGCAGTGACCGGATGAATCTGTAAAGGGACCTGATGGACGATTTAGATTTCCTGTACCTATATCTCGAGTTTTGTTAGTCCGATCAGGTTCCAAAGGTTGGCATTAGAAAGATGACATTTAGTACTGAAAAAGCTTTTTTGACAGTTTTGTGATTGGTTGTTTTAGTTTTGCTTGAAATTGAAAGATGAACACTTGCAAGGAGAAACTACGCAAATATTTTTCAGATTTTCTTTGATAAAGGCAAAAAATGTACGCCAGGCTGCTGAAAATGTGAATAGCCTTTATCCTGAGACTGTAACAGAGCGATAACCGTCGTGGTTGATACGCGGCGAACCTGCAGAAACGGTGGTCAATATAGAATTGACGGCAAAGAAGGTTTTGCTGTTGGTTTGGTGGGATTGGCAGGGAATTATCTACTAGCTGCTCCCTCACGGCATAAATCATAACTCTAACTGTGATGCAAGTAATCGCCCAGAAGCGGCCTGCTTTGGCCAAGAGAGAAAATTTGTTCCATCAGAACAACGCCAGGTCACACACATTGATAGTGACTCGCCAGAAGATCCGGAAGCTTCGTAGGGAGGCTCTTATGCATCCATTTTATTTTCCGGACCTGGTGATTACCATCTGTTCTCGTCTATGGCGAACACTTTTGCTGGTGAAAATTTCGCTTCAAGTGAAGCTTTGGAAAATTGACAAGCACAATTTTTTGCCAATAGGAACGAGAGCTTATGAGAAAGATTATGAAACTACTTTAAAAATGGCAAAGAATTTGAATCAAAGGGCGTATATTTTACCTAAAATGGATCATTCTGACTTTGATGATTAAAGCTTTAAATTTCAAGTGGACTTCCTTTTACTGCATCAAATAAAAACTACTAAAGGTGTGATAAGGCGACGCTTATATAAATTTGCCCCACTTCTTTATAAGAACTTATTTCAAAGCGTTCTTTCAAAAGGCGTAGAATGTTTGGGGAGAATTATGTAGACAATAATACCTATACTGATCAGTGTTCTTGCTCATTGGATTTTAACTTTGTGATCTCTTCATCATGGTTTAAGCTTTTTATGTAAGCCGAGCTGTATTCGGAATAAAGATGTTGGCATGATGTCAAGAAATTGAGCTACCAAATGCAGGGGAAGTAGTTTGCAATGAAGTACTTAAGCGGAGTAGATTCATTGACAACCGCGTAGCACAGAGATGTATCTCTTTTGTGGCAACTTCTCTAGAAAATTGCAAATTCATCGAAACTCCTATACAAAGAAATTATAAAAAAAAGTTAATTATCTAAAACAACGGCGTTGCAGTGGAGCAATGTTCAATTAAGCTGGAGCCGTTTAACTCAATTCATAAGACTGCATAATTGGGACTCTCAGGAAATCAGCAAACCCAGAAGTCAACAGTCTTAGCAAGATCAATCTCGGCCAATGTTGACCAGCCTAGTATATTGTAGCTCCTTAAATGCTTAAGTAGAGTACATGCAAAATTTATGTCTTAAGTCTTTGAAAACATTCGTAGACTCAGCGTATTTTTCGTATTTGAAGACAAAACTAGATTTTTGACAGATACTATTTGCCCTCATCTTAGAGAAAAATTTGAGCTCTGTCTACTCTGTCTATTTGACAGAAATTTGCCTTCCCAAGAAAATCAACCTTTTATACATTTTTAAATTTTCATTCCATGCGATGTTCTGCTTTTATATCGCTGAATGATAGTGTAAACCGACATTTGCGCTTTATCTTCACGCTTTATATTTTTTCTATTGTGCTTAAAATTGTGAATTCGATTTGCGTATGCACGACATACTTATAAATGTGAAATCGCTTGTGTCATCCACTTCCAGTTGAAATGCTGCGCGTCAAATGTGGCTAAACAGCCAAGCCATCTACTCAATATATGAAAGCCAAAGAAAAATACGTTGCGTATACGCAACGTAAAAAAGGCAGACATGCTGATGACAGTGATATGTGTGCTGCTGCTGCTGCTGCGGTGTGTGTGCGTGTGCGGAAACGGAAATGTTAAAGCGTGTTTGAGCAGAAAGCCATAATTCTACATTGCCAGCAACACAGCAAAAAAAAAGGAAAGAGTATTACAACAGCAACAAAATGGCAACATTTAAAGGTAACTAACACACAAAAATGCGCTCAAATTGAAACGAATGTGCAAAACGTGATAAAAGTTTAGATGCACAGCGACAACAATAACACAGATACAGACAGATAAGATACACACACATACACACAATCAATACTTTTTGTTTTGTTCTTAATTTTGTTTCTGGCGCTGTTATTTTAGTTTGATTAAATTTGAGTTACTTTTTCCTTTTTTTCCCACATAACGCATGACTTGTCAAACGTAATTGATGGTTTGGTGTATAAATAATAGATTAACGCTGCAAAAATGCGCTAAACAGATTCAACAATTTGTCCAACAGCTTTTGACCAACACTCGACTGACTGCTTTTGCCATAATTAGTTTTGTACTAACTGTTGCGAAAAGCAAATACGCATGGCAGACATGCCTCAACTTTGGCCAAATCATTAAAAATATTTGCCATCCAATCAGCGCTGCTGCCATTGTATAGACCAAGAATCAAGAACAAGTCCAAAGCAAGCCAATTTCATGGCATAAAAATTGTTGCTTACTTTGCAAAAGATCTTTATCGCAACAACAACAACAACGACAACGACAACCGCACTAAAACAGCAAGCAGAAAGCGTTAACCATCAAAAGTGGGTCCAAAAATGGCACGCCCAAGCCACATATATTTCCTCCCCACAAAAAAATCAGCAACAACAAACACTACGAAACTGAGAGAGAGAGAGTCAAATCCTGTTGAAGGAATTTCATGCGGTTCCTGCGGTTGTCAGTTGGTAGTCTAAACATTTTTGTTTCTGCTTTTTTTTTTGGCTGTCCTGCCGCTGAGCTTTCTTTTGGATTAGTTTCATTTATTTCATCATTTGCGCGCCGAACTAACTACATGCATTTCTAGGTCGTCCTGTCTGTCCGTACCACTCACTGTCTTTGGATCTGTTTGTCTGTCTTGCGGTCGTTGGGCAGTATTTTTTTTTTTTGCGGGAGGATGGATAAGAATTTAATCAGGCCGCTGGGGACTGTAAAGCGTTGGCCACAATTTGGCATAAAAAATATACACACTTATAAATATATACAAAATAAGTGAGCAGTGCAAGGGTTTTGCAATGCTGACTATGGTATACTCTGTAGTTATTGGTGCTACCAGCAAATTGCATAAGAATTTTCAGATTTTGAAAATGCATTTGTGACCTTGGTCTTTTTCCAAGTTTTATTTATGGCATGTTTCTTGGTTCTTAGCTGACCAAAGGTACTGGTAATATCGACATGCACCGATAATTGTAAAAGTTGTGGAAGTAGCTGAGGCGATCTTCACAGTTCTCCTTCGAAATGTTTTGTAAATCTGCGTAAAGTGATGAAATTTAGAATTTGCAATTGCCATAGCTTGGCCCGTTCATTATAAAAGCCATTGCAACTGAGTTAAAAAGGTGCTTTTGTTTCCGTTAAAATATCATTTTGTTGTACAATATTTAACTTTTTTTTCATGGAACAATTTTTGTACTTTTTGTTAAATATTTTGCTCAAAGCTCTGTAATATTTTCAGCTTGATTTTCCCCTCAGTGTTTATCTTTGATTAAGCGCAAGAAAAATGCAAAATATTTATGTTCAAAAGCAACATTTTTTTTTGCTTTATTTTAATGTTTTGACTTTAGCACAAAAACTATTTTGAACAAAATTTTAAGTCCCTAACTTAAAATAAATATTTTTTAAAAGTTGCTCGTTTTGAAACTTAAGTTTTATGTTACAAAAAAAATAGAACTCTGAATTCATTATTAAAAATCACAATTTGTATGCAAAAATTCTTTTTATTTTCAGTTTTTATCATTGTTAAATAAATACAAATATTTTTACTCTTGAAATTTACAAATATTTTGAAATTTTTGTATGAAAATAGCTTTGTTGCTTTATGCAATGCATTTTTGCATTTAAGATAAATACATTTTTTAAATTATGCAAAAAATAAATAAATAAGAACAAAAATATGTGGCATGCCAACCAAACTGTATTGTTTTTTTGATATATTAAATTTCCATTTGTAAAAATATTTAATTGCTAAAAAATCCAAACTGGCATGGAAAACTGACTGCGTAAGGCCTGTTGGTATTTTTGCTAAGAGTGAACAATTTTATTTTTTATTTATTTTTTTTATTTTTGAAAATAAGAGTAAAAAAGCTTTTATAAAAATACCAGATGTTGCATGAAAATATCTGTTTTTGCTATCAGATAGTTTTCTGCATGTTGATTTTTATACACAATTTTTTAGCATTAATTTTATATCTGCTTATTAGATTAATATGTTGCTTATTTTATATTTAAGGTCTTGGGATTTTTTATATAAACAATTGCTATTAGGTCAATACTTTTTTATGTATTTATTTAATTTTCTTGATATGGTTATATTATTGAGTTAGGTGTACATAATAATAAAATAAAAATCATAAAAGTTTACCTTGCATGTTTATAAAATTTTAATTAAACGCCAAGTTAATTAATTAAATCTTCTTTGTTTATATATTTTTTAAATTGGTCTTTTAGGCTATTGACTAGTTTGGCCTATTATGATGCCGGATTTGAATTTGAGCTGAGCTTTCCAACAACTTCACTATGTTCAGGTAAGATTTTATCAAATGTATCAATCAAATGCCTATTTTATATATTTATTATGTAACATTAACATATATTTACTTCAAGTGGCGCTCTCTTCTTTAAGCTATTTACTCGAATTTTTGTAAAGTCGTTAAAAATTTATGCAATTTAAAAGATAAATATAACATACGACATCGAATCCAAAAATTTAATATAATTTAATATAATACCAATTCTGCCTTGCCTATGGTCATCGCTTCAAAGGCAGATCAAGGAGATGTGTCTATTAATTTAATCTATTTGAAGAGAACAAAAATCTACTCACTATCAAAAGAAGATACAGCGTCACCGTTGGACTATTTCACATTTTCAATATTTTTTTTGGGAAATTTCAATTTTTTAATCTTAAATTTGTTACATATTTGGAAGTACGCACTATAAGTGTATTTACATGCAAATTATTTTTATAATAATATCGGGAAGGTAAAGCGAACTAACTAGATTTTTGTACTCTTGAATAGAATTGTAACTGAATGAAGGAAAGAAGAGTACCAAATGAAGAAATTAGACAGACAGCGTCAAAAATTTGTGTTATCTGTACCTCAAAATCAAATATTTGAAAATGCGTAGAGGATTATACAAAGTTACACCAGTAATATTGGGTTTGTAATGCGAACTAACTAGATTTGTAATATCCTTCAACAAGAAATAGAATTGTAACTGAATGAAGCATAATAATGGTTCCTACTGAAGAAATTGGGCTGACAGACTAAAAAATTTGTGATACCTGAAGTCTGCAAAATCAAATATCTGAAAATGCGGACAAGATTACATCAAGGGGGCTGATAATTATAATAATATTGGGTTTGTAATACGAACTAATTGGATTTTTTATATTCTTGTATAACAAAAAGAATTGTAACTGAAGCAAGCGGAACAAGGGTAGAGTTCTAAATGAAGAAATTGGGCTTATAGAGTCCTATATTTGTATCATCTGAAAATAATCAAAAATCCGCAAAATCAAATATCTAACAATGCAGACAAAATTGCACCAAGTTGGCCTGCAAATTATAAATAGTTCAATCAACTTTGAAGACTTTGATTTTGGATTTTTAAACGTAATTAACCATTTCCTATTAATTTCTTTTTAAAATCTTATCTTTGGAATTAATAAAAAGTTTTTATATTTTGTTTCTTGTGTGCAACGATTGAGGCAAGTCCATCTGCTGAGACACCTAGTGCTAGGAAACAACCAAAGCTAAAGACATCAAACATCCACACAGCAGCATTATTTTTCACCGAAAATATCGGAAGTGTTATAAAAATCTAAAAAACCATATAAAAAGGAGCTTTTGTGGTGTGTTTAACATGTTTTAAAGGTGCAAAGAATTGTTTTGTGTTCAGAATTTCTAGATAATAAATATTTGCAATTGTGATAATGATAATAATGAAAGCGTTAAAAGTTCGGTGATGCGATTCCACCCTGCAGCATTACTGCATTTGCCTAGCACTGGCATATTTAGCAAAAAATTGTCACCATTTAAATAGAGAAGTATCTATTAATTGCAGAAGGTCTCTGTTCACTTCGAATAGATTTTATTTGAGCTATCTCCATGCCTCACTTTTGGAGCGATAACCATAGTCAAGGGCAATAAATTTATTTCTTTACTTTTTGGTAAAAAGTAAAAAGTATTTTGAAAAATCCTTTCTTCGCACAAAGATGAGTAAGAGGCAAATTCAGAACTCTTTCAAAATCGTTGGATTTCTTTTGAAAAAATCTACATTAATATAAAGATTTAATTTTTTTGTTTCTAAAAAGCATTTTTAAAAATGCCGTCAAGATTTAAGAGAATTTTCATTCAAAGTGGAAACAAGTTATGACAGTTTTTTTTACTCTAAGTCACGCTCTTTAGGCTTTATGAAAACTAATATTTTTTTGTCTTAATTTCTTTCGATTAGTCACTTTTTTGCATTGAATTCGTCATGAATAACAATTAACTGGCAATCAGTATTTGAAGTTGAAAAAAGTAACTATAGATAAAAGCTATTGTTTTACTTAAAAATACATTTTGCTCTCTGTGCTAAGCAAGTCTGTCTCTCTCTCTCTCTCTCTCTTACAAAGAGTCTCTCTCTTTTAGAAAGCAATACAAAATCTCTTAAAAAATCGTTAGATTTTTGTGACAAAATCCGCAAATATATTTTATTAAGTAATTTGAGCTTCATGTGCATTATTCTATTTTTATTGATGACAAATTTTAAGCTTGTCATTTGTGATATTAAATAATATGTTTTATGTTTTTAAACGCATTGAAAAATGTTACTTTCTAATTGCATACAACAAGTAAAACCAAATAAAAAAAAACCTCCCGATTATGATTGATTGTCTAACAATATGCAGCGATGATATTAACATTTTCTTAAGAGTGTTTTTTTTTTGCGCTCAAAAATTAAGTGGTTTTCGTTGTTCAAGAGTTGCCAACACAGTTCCAAATCAATTTACTTTCTACCAAAGTAAATTTGTATATTAATTTCGAGATGTTTGTCTCATATGTGTGTGGCGCGCTGGCTTAAGAATGCGCTATATGAGTTTCAAGTTTGTGAATTCGCCAAGTTTTCTTATAAAAAGTAAAACTTCTTCGCTGCATAAAAAATTAATGGCATTATGGGGAACTGACGAAAAAAAAATAAACTCAATCTGCTTATGGATTAAACGAATATGTTGACAAAAATTGACAGTAGCTTATATAGCCTACAAGCAGAAGTTTTAACGCAGAAACGATATATGTTTTTTTTTATTTTTTTTTTTACAAACTTGGCATACCCTTTTTACCATTATATGAATAGAGGGTATTATAAAGCAAAAAGAGGCAAGAAAAGGCGAAAACAAATTTCCTTAAGCGAAAAAGCAACCAAAAAATGTATAAAAAAAAAAAATATTGTTACCACAGGATGATGATGACGCGCATTGACGATGACGAGGTTCGGTTTCTGACTTCCCTTTTTTTTCCTGCTTTCATAATAATATTGCTGCGCCTTGGTTGCCTGCTCTTGTTTGATTTCCTTTTGTTTATGTGTATGGGTATGTTTCTATATGTATATATATATATAAGAATGTATAAGAATGTTCTTGTGTTGTTTTTATTACATGTTACAAGTGTGTGAAGTAGTAATTTAAGTGTGGGGGGGCGTTGGCACGCCTCCTAAAGGCATTTCGTGTGCATTAAATGCCAGCATTAGGGAATAGTTGAAGTTGCATGAGGCGTATTTTTGCCATACCGCATGTGTGTATGTGGGTATGATGGTATTCGCATTTGGCATTGATTTCTTTTTAGTTTAGTTCTTTGTGCTGAAATTCCTTTAAATCAGGGCTGCAGAGATGTAGCTTCAAGCTAAAACGCCTAAAGTTTAATTTCACTGGTTCTCGTTCAGCGCCTTGGAGTTTAATTAATAAAGTGCTATGTAGCTTTCTATATAACGTTCTACATATCTTTCTATATATCTTGCTGTATATCTTTCTATATGTCTTTCTATATATCTTTCTATATACCCTATATACTAGCTGAAAAACATCGATATATCAAGTTCAACCTAAGAATATTAGAAACCGCTTTAATTCCTAATTCCTCTGGTTTTCAATCCACGCGTTTGAGTTTAATTATCAAAATGGAATATAGCCCTCTATATACTCTATAAAAAAAAGAAACATCAAATATTTATAAAACCGCAAATTTAACATTAAAAAATTCAGAGAATGTCCTCGTAGTACAGATAAAAGTTTGAATTGAAACGCAATGAAAATCATCCATTTTTTCGCGCTTATTTTTAAATAATTTAAAAATCGATACATGGCCAATCGTCAGTTCTACTATATACCTACAAGTCAGGGAGCTGTCAAAAAAGAGAGCTCGAAGATTCCGAAAAACTTGTGCAAAAATAATTATAACATCAGCCAACGATAGAACCATGTTCATTCACATAAACACTAAGTTCTCGGCGATTAGAGACTCTGAAATATTATTTTTTTCAAAAAAATTTTTTTTCAAAGAAGTTAATAATATATGGGAGCTTCTAAAACGTAAGAAAACCTTTGGAATTAAGTTAAATGTGTAGTTTAAGATGTTTTACAGAAGCCTCAAAGCGGTTTTATATTGTGAATTTCTTGATGATAAAATATTTTGAAAATATATGCATGATATCGTACATATTTACTTGGAATATTTATTTAATTTTTCTTGCTTTGATTTCTCAAAAAATCTAACATAATATTTACTAATTATTGATACTGAATATTTCTTCATACAGAAACATAAATTAAAATGAAATTCCCTTCAGAGAAAAACTATTTTTAATTTCATTTTCTTATGTCAGTCAAAATGATGAATAACGTAATATTATTAAAAAAAAATATTTTGAAGTATAAAACCAAAAGTACTTTAATTATTAAAAAAAAAATTAAATTGTAAAAACATCCAACATAGAATGCTGATTTTGAATTAGCACGATACAAATAGAAAATTATTACTTCCCTGGCCTATAAATGTTTACCGATTTTGTCAAAGGGTCTGCACTTACTTAATACAAGATCTTAAAAGAACACAATAATGACTATAAAATCGGTATGTCATTGTTTAAAATAAATTCTGAAGCAGAAACTTTGCTTAAAAATAAAAAAATCAAAAGAATTTAATGTTGTTTTAACTTCGTAACTTTTAAAGGTTTGCTTACTTTTATGCTATAAAGTTTTTTAAAAATACAAAAAAGTTAAATTAAAACAAAATTTCCTTAAGAGAAAAACTTTTTTTAATATCAATTTCATAAAAATAATTTCATGTTTTTCATTAATGAAATTCAATTTTTATTAAATAACAAGTTTGGGAGCAGTTGGCTAATCTTTTTGGTTTCAACTTTTTTTTGAAATCAAAAAAAAACTACATAATATTAGGGAATTCCTTATTTGTATTTTAAATTAAATGTACAATATAATTTTTAGCCATATATTACTATTAAAAATGGTCGATAACTAAAAAAAATAAGCGTGAAATTTTCGAAAATGATATCTTAACTATTTTAAAACTAAACCTACTTAGAGCAGGCTCTTAAATTTACGGCGATATTTATAATTTAAAAAACTTTATTAGGCACACAACGCAAAGTTCGATTTGGCCTTCAATCACTTTAAGACATAATGAGCTCAAATTATCTAAAATTTCTTTAAAATCATGGTAAAAAAAATTTTATATAAAAAATATACTATTCTTTTAGTATGCTAAGATTTTAGAAAATTTTTGTAGAAGTCAACTAAAGGCGCTTTTGAATTTCTGAAAAATATTGACTCATGCCGAAATCCAACTACAAATCACAGCAATAAAATATTTATCTTGGCGTAGCTTTTCATCCTAAGCTCAGTCATTTTATAAATTCAAATACAAAAAAAGTCTTACAAAAATGCTAAATGTATCGATCTATTTTCCAAATTGTATGTCAAAATTGAGAGTGAACCAACAAAAATATGTACTTGAACCAACTTAATTTTGATATTTCATGCAATTAGACTCATTCTGAAATCTAAACAATGCTATACATAAATTATTTTGTAGCTCTTGAACATTTTAAAAATTTTCATCAAAAAAACGAACTTACATAAATGTTCAATTGAACTAGTTTATGAGAACAAACCAACCAAATTATGCACTAGAGATGGCGCATGAACTTTGACATTTCACGCATTTAGCAAAAAAAAAAAAAAATATCAAAAAATTGCAATATCTTGCAGCCCTGCCATCAATCAAATTTCAATCTTTTTTTCGCATTTCATGTTTGGTGTGAATTCAATTCGTCTAATTGCACTTTGAACTAAATTCGCTTCAGTTGTCAAGTGTCAGTGATAGCCCTTGCTAGCCATCGATTGATATAGATTAGACATGTTACAGGAGGCACACAAGCCACAGACCAGTACTTACTTTCATTTTACCTTCAATATCCATTGCCTATTGCCACTGCTGCCCCAGAGTCAACCGGAATGTGTTACAGGTGCAAAGTGGCCCGAGTCGGATGGCAGACGGCAATGACCGTAAAAGTTTTTCAGTTAGTTTTCATGTAATTGTGTGGAGGACCCTTACAAAGAAGGCACAGAGGTGTAACTACAGAAGGCGTAGAAATGACAGGAAATGTGTGTATTAGGTGTGAAAATGTCTATTGGCAGCTGTTGCTGACTTCTCGAGTGAAGCAGTTCTCATGTATATGGTTGCTTGTACAAATGACATTTAATAAGGCTGCTACGTTGTACGATACAGTGCGAAGCAGTTTCTACGAAATCATGCAATCGATGCGTAAATTATCAAAGGTTGAACCGCAAATGGCAGACGCAATTTGACCTCAAGTTATGCAATACAAATCATGAAAGTGATTTTATCAGCTGCAATGAAATTTCTGCTCAACTATGGTGCAAGTCTTGTGGGAAATTTCAGTGAGTTCAAAGCAACCTTCGGCACATACCGAAAATTCGAACAATGTTTTGTGTAGATAGTAAGAATATTCCTCAATGGGGTTCCTGCTACTACAACTACATGAGATTTACGCTCAAATACATGTAATTGCGTTAGTAAGTACATCAAATCTGATAAGTTATGCTCTTTGGCTTTAAATTAGTATACGTGAGTTTCGTTTTAATAAGGCAACTTGATATGTAGTTAAAATTAATGAGAACTTAATTTCAAAAGAAAATTTGCATAATTTATATGCAGGTAACAGTAACCTTCCATTGCTTTGGCTTTAAGAAAATTCGTCGAGTTTCGTATTTAAAGTTGGAGTAACTAGAATGGCAATGAAGAATAATCTTCAGCTGGGTAAACGCGCTGCAGGTAAAAAGGATGAGTATCTATATAAAAGATGACAAATTTGGGGGTAGCAAAGTTTAAAGTAATAAAATCTATAATAAAAAATATTCATAGATAGAAAACTAACGAGGTTCACATAAATTCATGATTCATTTTTGAAAGCTGTGTACATTGGAAAAAAGATTAATGAAATGATACTTAATAGGTAGATAGAATAGGTAGACGCTTGGTATACGACCTCGAAGCCCAGGTGACCTTATTTGCTGTTGTGCTGTCTTATTAGGAAACAAAAGTAGGTACCCAGGTAAAAGAAAATTGTGATGGGAAGTTAGCGGTGTTTTCCACTAAAAATTATTTCTGCATTCGTTTTCCTATTTCGAGAAAAGAATAATTGCAGTTTGTTGAGTGAAGCTTTCAAAATTTCAAAAACTTGCATCGAAAATAATGGCTTAGTTATCGTGCTTGTTGAAATATCTCGATTATTTGATGCAAATCAAAAACTGCATTTGTTTTGCTTAAAAGTAACCAAATTAGATTATGTGTGAGATATGCAATAGTTAGTTGAAGTTACATAATTTCAAAATGATTTAAAAAAAAAACACATTTATTTTAGTACAGTCAAAGAAGAAGTAAGGTCATCATGTGATACATGATTTTTGAGCGAGTTAAATTTGTGATATGCTGAGAAACGATATATTTCAAAGGCCTTTCTAGGAAATATATATTGAGGGTCTAGTTCGCTCTGGATTTAAGTCTGCTAAGAACTAGAAGTAGTACAGTGTACGCTAACACGGCTTGTGTTTATCTTTATAACTTTGAATTTATAATTTTATTTTAAAGAAAAACTAAATTTTTACATACTATTTTAAACTTTTTTTTATTTATTTTAATAAATTTTGCTGTAAAGACGATATTCATTAATGAAGTTATAATTTTGAAGCAAAACTAATTTCTTTTTTTTGGTATCAATAACAGTTTCCATCTTTTGACATTACTACAAATGACCAATTTTGTTTCAAATACAAAGCTTTTTACTTCAAACGATAATTCATAAATTAAAACTGCATTGTTTAAATAGTATTTAACATATAATAATTTAAAAATTACTAAAAATCTGTGAGAAAATACTTAATTAATTGCTAATAATATATTAAAAGAATATTTAAACTAAACGGAAGGAAAAATAAATAAAAAAAAAACAAATACATAAAATGGAATTAACTTTATAAAGATTTTAGATCTCACAACCAACTCAAGATTGGATATTCTAAATTCACTCTCAATATAATATTTGAATGAACAAATTGCACAAAAATTCAATTTTAAGAGTTCTAACGATAGTAATTATTGTCAAGTCTAAGCTACGTTTGTGTTTTTATTACCAATAATGTGAACCCTGGAAAGTATGCTATGTTTTTTTTACAAAATCTATGAACTATTTTTTTGAGTTAAAACATAATGTTTCATAATGCTTCTATTAAAAATAAGAGTTATAAAATTATTTTTAATTTTTTTTGTTTGAAAATTATAACTTTATTTCAATAATGTATTTTATTTAACATTTTAAATAAACATTTAATATTTTGATTAGAGCCAGATTCTATTAAATGTATTTATATGTTCCGCCCAATATTATTTAAGCTAGAAAGCTAAGATTCTACTAAATAATTCTCATCAGACAAGTCTGAATGTGGCTTTAGAATTTTAATAGTTAGTGTTTTGCTTACACTACTTTTGAATAGATAACGAATATAAAACTAATTGGGATAAGGTTTAAAGCTGACACAAAAAGGTCACACGCAAAAAACTTCAATTGAAGGAGTTAAATTCTAACAATGGTTGATGATTAATACCAATTTTTTTTGAAGCAAAGTATTTTTTGTTTTTGTTTTAATTAGTTTCTTTTAAAGCATTTTTTAGAGTTAACATGCACAAAATTCCAAAATCTGCTAAGATTTATTTATTTATTTTTAATATATGGGAACAACTAAGTCCAGTTGACCTTAAGATTAAACAAGTTAAAAATTTTAAAATTATTGAGTAATAAATGATAACGAGGAAAAAATATAAGAAAACTAATCCGTATTCTTAGCCTGATGGGTGAATTTTTTATAGATGTGCACCGTCTCAAATCTGGGGCTAGTTAGGAACTTGAATTTACAATGTAAAAGATGAAAACAGAAAGTAACATATAAATTTAAACATTTTTTTTCCATATAGAGAAGCCAGAGAACAATGTTGAACAAGTTAGGTTTTTATATTTAATGAGTAGTCAAAGATGCTCGATTTCGGGAATCAAGATGAGATAAGATAGATAAAGAAATAAATTGGTGAGGCAGTTCCAAAGAGAGGAAATCATAGAGGTCTTTATAATTTACGCATAAGACACGCAAAGGATCGTGTAATGCAGAATTAGATCTACAATAAGTTAATGCTAGAGGTCGAAAATTACGAATTACTCTTGAAGGAATGATGCAAGAAATTTTATTAAGGAAATAAAAACTAACTAATAGAAGTTAAGAAGTGTATTACAGTCAATGAGATCGAGTAAAAGCTTAAGCAAAAATAGCACGCCGTGGCATGTTCTACGATCACTTAGAGAAGGTAATTTTATAAGGCGAAGTCTGTATGAATAGGATGGCAAACGAATGTTGGGATCCGAGTTTAATCCCCGAACAGCAAATATTTAAAAATATTTGTAAATAACTAAACTTTGTAAATTACTTATGGTTCACTAGCTTAAGAAATTGTTATAATCATGGAAAAGCAAATACATAAAACATATTAAAAATTGTTTTTGAACGGATGTATTTTATGTATTTCCTATTCCCATTTCCCATTAAAATAATAAAAAAAAAATACGAAAAATCGATAAGTTATATCAAAAGTCAAATTAGAAATGCCAGCATTAACTTTCAAAATACATATTCTAGGTATGTATTTTAGTAGTTTATTCGGTAAAAATGACTTTTCTGAGTTTTAAATATTTCTTATCTCACTTCCAACTTCAATTAAAAAAAAAGTAACAAAAATCTGGAAGGCGTAGGCCATAAATGCCTAGATTTTAAAGCATTTTATAGAGTTTGCTTAGACAAAATTGCAGGGCCTTCCTTCTGAGTCTGATATTTTTTATTTTTTCCATTTCCAATTCACATATTCATGCATAACTTTGCAGTATAGTTTTTGAGTGGTAAAACGGCTTTCGCACATGTGTTCTAATCCCCTCAGTAACATTTTTTGTAGCGCGCTCTTCAATTTGTCGAAAAATTGATGCGATGTAGTCAAACGAACTACTGAAAAAAAAATCGAAATATGTTCTGGTCCAGCAAGCTTAACAAGGATTTTGATTGTGAAGCTGCATAAAAGACCAGTGCAAAAATGTGTGCAGTGGCCAAACACTATAGGAGATTCTAGAGAGTGCTTCAACAGACTCGCGCGAGCTTACGCTGTGTGTAAATGTTTTTTGGAAATCTTTTTTTTCTTCTTTTTTTTAAAGTGTTTTTATTTAAGTAAATTAGGTTTTTTGTTTTTTTTTGGTAGTGCAGTTAATAAAAGCGCTTACTGCTGAAACAAAGTTTGCTCTAGGTGCAGCAACAGCCGGAAGTTACTCATTAAAATGTAAAGTTTTACCTCAAATTATGCAATCAAAAACTTGCAAAATTTTTGCTGCAGTTTCACTGGCAATAATGAATTGCTGGCATAATAATATATCAATTTCCAAGTTTATTTGTACATTTTTTGAATAGAGAAATGTTTATATAAAAATTTAGCACTTCATGCGAAGAAGTTCTGTGATGGATATGCAAAAAACTTCAAAGATTGATTGCTTTCGTTATAAGATATACACTTGAATGACTTCAAATATAAAAATAAACCAAATAATAAATTGTTATGTTTTGACAGTTGCCTAACGCCTGTTGTTAGGTAAATATAATATAAGTGCATCAATACATCATTAAAATTGCTGGAAAGCATAGAAATGTTACTATTTATAAGCATTTTTGCAGGATATGTGGCAATTACGAGGCAACAGTGGCTGGCATGACTGACTGGCTGGGCTGGCTGGCTGACTGGCTGGCTGGCAACTAATTTATCTGTTGGTTGACAATTTTAATTAGAGTTTTTGGCTAAGACTGAAAGCTGACTGAAATTTTGTGGCTTTAAAACAGAAAACAGATTCCGTCATCAGCAACATGTATGGAAATGTGTTTGTATATGGATGGTGTCTGTGTGTGTTGTCAGCTGCTCATTTAGCTGCTTGTCACTTGTTTGTAAAGCTTTTTATTTATAGCATTTTGTGTGTATTTGCCTTATCGTCGAGGGCCTCTATCGAGTGTGTGTGCGTGTGTGTGTGTGTGTGCGGGTTACCAACAATTTTGCTTAGCCATATTTTTGCGCTAATCAATAAAACACGCTTAAAATCAATATGTGATATTGTACACGCTGCGTATGATTGATCTAAATATTTTGACTGAAAATTATTCAAAGCAAAAATTGGCCTAAAGATTGATCGCCAAATCTTTGCACAAACAAGTTAA
Source organism: Chymomyza procnemis (assembly GCA_035046065.1). Lineage (NCBI taxonomy): Eukaryota > Metazoa > Arthropoda > Insecta > Diptera > Drosophilidae > Chymomyza > Chymomyza procnemis. Next base: position 40,786,794 of record JAWNOJ010000026.1, read on the forward strand.
CAATAAATATAAAGCAAGCACTTGGCGGAACTTACACAGAGCACTTCTTGCGCTGCAGCAACAGTTGAGAACAGAATGTTACGCGATACAGGCGCAGCGCAGCGCAAAACTGCAACGTTTTTGGCAAAAGCAACTCTTTCGAAACAGTCTGATTTTGCGAAGACACTTGAAGGTTTTTTTTAGTTTTTGAAAGTTTTTCAAGTTTTTAAATGTTTTTTTTTTTTAAGTTTTTGAAAGTTTTTCAGTTTTTTAAGTTGTTTTTTTCAAAATTACTACGTACGCGCGCACTTCAACACTAAACGGCAAGCGCAACACTTTACGCGCAATCCGCACACACACACACACACACGCAGACAGCAGTTGTTTCAACAAAATGTTGCATGGAAATATTACTCTATTTTAGTTCAGTTGCTTCTGAGCTGCTTCAGCGTTTTGCGTGTGTGCAGTCCAACGGACGAGCGTGGACTGTTGCTTGTCTGCTGACGCTTAGGCGAGTTATCCTGACAAGCAACTGTTGGTCGTTCGTCGCTATATCGTAATATCGTTTACGATATACATAGGCGCCACGAGTCGGCTGCCTTGAATGCATTCGTTTTCGTTGCCGTTTGCCGTTGCCGTGCTTCGTTTTGGCTTGTGCTTCGTGTGGCACGTGCTTCGTGTTGCATGTTTGAACTGCTTAAGCTGCTTGTGGCGCTTTGCCTTCTCACATTTTGCCTCACTTGGCGGCAGTGGCACAAACAGCTGCTGTTTAACTATTTTTCGGTAATACATATATCCATATACCCGTTGTACATACAATATATCGGTATACTATATACATATAAATTACGTCTATACTATAAGTTGGTGCAAAATTTGTTTCATGTGCTTGCATTTCAATGACAAATTGTTGCATCTCTGCGAGGGGGCACGTTGTTGCTTGAGCGCGTATTTGTGTTTGTGTCTGAAAGACTTTGGTTTCGACATCGAAAAAAAGTCTTGTTAGCGTTGGTTTTTGTTTTTACCTTAGCCGTTGTTATATCCCCCATGCAGTGTTTTATGGCTAAAAGCTTGATTGTCAGGCAAGAGGTTCGTTTATAAAAGTTTAAAGTTTTATTTAAAAATAAGTTTTCAAGCAACGACAGGGGGGCGATACCGAGTTAACGTGTCTATAAGCGAATTTGAACGGCGGAGTGTTTAATTCAAAGAAATTTTCCTAGATAAATAGCGTCTATATATTTGCTAGCTAGATGCCACAGCTAGACACTGCTATTTGCTATCTTAAGAACGGTCTATAAAATGCATCGCTTATTCTATCTTAATTCATCTTATTTATTTATTTATTTATTAATATGTAAGGGTACAACTAAGTCCAGTTGACCTAAGTATAGACAACTTAAACATTCTAAAAATTATGAAATAATAAATGATAACGAGGAAAAAATATAATAAAACTAATTCGTATTCCTAGCCTGATGGGTGAATTTTTTATAGATGTGTACCGTCTCACATCTGGGGCTAGTCAGGAACTTGGATTTACAATGTAAAAGATGAAAATAGAAAGAAGCATATAAATTTAAACATTTTTTCGAAATAGAATCCAAAGAATAGCGTTGACAAGGTGTGTTTTTATATTTCATGATTGGTCAAAGAAGCTCGATTTGGGGAATCAAGATAAGATAGATAAAGAAATGGATTGGATAGACCGTTCAAAGGAGACGAAATCATAGAGGTTATTATAATTTACGCATAGGACACAAAAAGGATCGTGTAACGCATAATTAGTTGATTTGTCAAATCGCGCATCTTTGACCAATCATGTTGAGAAGTTTTCAACTTTTTTTTTAAAGTCAAAGTTCCAGCCAGCCCCAGGTAGGAGACGGTGCATATCTAAAAAAATGCGCCCATTTCCGTCTAGGGATACGAATTTGTTTTATATGATATTTTTCCTCGTTATTATTTTTCTTATTTTTAAAATTATTATTTATGTAAAGTCAACTGGTCTTAGTTGCACCCTAAACTAATTAATAATAAAATAATAAATAAATACAGGTCGTATAACCGTTCTTCTATTTTACTGGCGAGCACGCTTTCACCACGCTGTCGAGGCCCACAAGAACGCAAATACTATACCTACAAAAAACCTATATCTACCTATTTACCTACCTAGCTATACAAAAGGATTAAAATATAACTTTAATTTTAATATATTATTATTATTATATAAAACTAGATTATAATAGTAAATATATAACCTGGTTGGTAAAGGATATCACTGGCTTCCATGGCCTTTGGCTATAATTTTTATGTATATCTGCCAATGTATTATTTTTTTAGCATACAAAACTCAATTTGTCAAAGAAAGTCAATTCTAAGAGTTTACTGTAGTTCTAGATGTTAACTATTTGTATTGATTACTGGATATTTTTAGATCAATTTTATAGTTTGATTTTAAAATGTCTCTCTGTCTTTACCTTATACTGTTTTTCGTCACATATCGATTAATCCTTAAAATATAATTCCTCGAGTTCTGTCTTTTGTTCTAGTTTCTGCCTTCTAACTTTTTCTATTTAAAATAAACTATCCGGAATCGATACAAGTTAAATTAAACATATTTGTTCAGATGCATGCTGCATAGACAATATTATTACCTAGTGCTTATTTTCATCTGTTGAAAATTATGAAAAAATTTATTATAAAATGTTATCTTAAAAATTTAATTTTAACACCATAATTTCATTATTATTTTTTGGATTTCGTTGCTCTTTAAAAAAATTCAGATCGACTCCATTTTAAGCCTTACTTATTATGTTACTCAATCAAGAAGTGGTTGAGGACTATTTTCCAAATATACAACAAAGTTTTTGCCAACCTGCACATAACTATAAATTTTGATAAAAAATACTTGTTTTCGGATAAAACTATTACTTCAAATACTTAAAAGTCATGACGAATTAAGCCAATTCTTGCTACGAGCTGTGAATCTATGCAGAAAATTACTTTAGATAAGCTTTTCAACAATGGCCATAATAATTTATTTGTAAACATAACTGGATTTTTTGAACTTTATAAAAAAAGAACCAAATCTATTAAAAAAAAAGAAAAAAAAAATAAAAAAAAATTTTCATTAGAAATAACATTTTTATTTGTAAGTTCGAAATGATAATTTGATTTTTTTTTCGATAAACCTTGGTTTTTGTTCAAGGTTTTCTTTGATAGAGATCGGACAAAAATGTATTTTTATCAGCATGTGCCACTCTTTACAAATGTCATTATAATTTTATTTACAAGAAATTAAAAAGTTATACTTGTGAATGATGATACTTAATTATCAGTATCATTATATCATAAGAAAATATATTACAAAGTAGGGGTTCTAAAACGAAACCCTGGGGAACGCCTGCGGTCATAAGTTTGCGTATTGACTTGATATCATTCATATCTACCCAAATATATATATATAAAATTAAAAGTTTTTTATGTTTCATAAAATATTCGAGGGAGTACCAATATTTAGTAATTTGTGAACTACATCTTTATGCTAAATAGTATCACACGCCGATTTTGCAAAATATCTAAAATTATCATACCTACTGAATTATAACAATAAAGATGATGAAGATGTTCTATGTAATCCTACAGCATTTTAAGCTCTTGAATACATCTGAGGTTAGACCAAAATCTGCATTGTGCGGAAGGAAAATCATAGATACGCTCAATATGAATGTTAATTCTTGATCTAAAAATAAACTTAGAAATTTTTCAAAACCCACACATAAGGCTTAATTATACGATCATTTTTCAGAGAGTTGAGCGGTTTGCCAGATTTAGAAATTGCAACAACTTCCATTTTCGTGGAAATAGTCCAATCAATTATCAAAAATCTACCCTAGCCTAAGTAGTCAGCAATTCTTGGTGAAATGGAAACGGAAAAACGAACGGAAAGCTGATTTTTAAATAAAGCTTGTAATTTTTTTCAATTAATAAGAGCATAGAACATTCGTCTAAGCTGAGCCTACTCTTCATTGTTTTAAATTTTTTTTTCAGCCAGCGAGTTGAATCAATATTTCGCCAACAGTTGCAAAAATTTTTGCTACTTGTTTTTGGATTTCGCTGTTTTTGCCATACGCTTTTGTTTCGAAAATTGTTTCAAGTGATTTTGGTTTGTTTGGCATTGTCAAAGCTTATGCCGGTTTGTTTGGAACAGTTTTTTTTTATTTTTTTGCGAGTTGCATACTTTCCTGCGCTGTCGCATATTTTTATGCATACAAGAATTTTCACTCATGCCACGCTTCCCAATCAACTTGATGTATGCTGACACCGTCAACAAATCCATTCCGATGTGCAGGCATTGTCAATCCCGGCATAGCGATAATGCCAATTTTTAAGATTTGCATGTTTCACATTCATAGATACATGCATATGTGTTGTGTTCGAGGGGTTTATATTTTATGCAAATAGCTTGGAAAAGCATTTAAATTTATTACACAACGTTGACTAACAATGGCAGACAGTGTGCATAAAACTGATAGCGAAAAGTTTAATGGGAAATGTAAATGTAACGCCATTGTATGACATACGACAATAATATGAAATAAAACAAAACAATAAACCGTGGGCGGTGACGGTGGCGGTGACGGCGACGGCAGCGCTACAGCTCGACGAGACCTAAGCAGTTTGGGGCATTGCTATACACCTGGGCGAAGGTGGCACAAGTAGGTGGGCACCTCTAGTTGGGAGCGATATTGTAACCAAGTTGTAGCTAGACAGTCAGAGGCACAGTTTGTTGGAGACGCCGCCGCCATAGTCACATTTTATTTGCCGTTATTTTCTGCGGCTGTGGCAATATTTTACAACAACAACAACAAAAAACATAAAAAACAAGCCAAGAAAAAGTTGGCCAACAGCAACAACATATGCTCCTGTATGAGTCGAGGCAAAAAATGAAAGAGCCCAACAAAAGGCCTGTTGGCCTGGCCTGGATGCTGTTTGCATAAGGTAAAATGGCGGCAACGCTGACAATGTCAGCTGCAGACCGTGTCTTTCACCATAACAGCTACAGTTCCATTGGCCCCATGTAATGTAAAAAAAGTGTTTGAATGTAACACCGAAAATTGTATACACTGTATTAAGTTGGTTTTAGGAATTCGACAGCAATTTTATAAAACATGTGGTGTACTTTTAATGATTTATTTTCTTATAATATATCAAAGTTTTATTCAACATATCTGAGCATCAAACATGCACCTTTTCTGAAACTATAAATTTTTCAAACCATTTAAATTTATTATATAACCGCTCAGACATCGGGCACATGCATTTGTGAGGACAATGAATGAATGAATTTTATGTGCGCCACTTGACAAGAAAACTCAAAAAACAAGAATAAGCGAAAATAATAAAACTGAGGCGGAATATCTTAGTATCCTTAACAAACACGATTTATTGGATTGTATTTGTTCAACTTAAATTTATGTATCAATCTTAACAATTTTTAATCTGATTCTTGTCAATAATTTGGCATAATTGTGTTTTAAAGTTTTTAACTGATTAAATTGAAAAAATCATTATCTAAATATTTTTTATCTATAAAGAAAAGTGACGTGTTACCATGAATAATGCTCTAAAAATTCTTATATACATATTATAAATCCGATTTTTTATAAATTTGATATAATAAAAAACTAGTTTGTCTTAAGATAACTTCTTATTATACCTTTTTCGAAATTTTTTTTACAATCGTTTTTTAGGGTATTTAAAACTAATTGGATAAATTTTTTTTAGCAAATCACAGGATGTGTTTGTCCTTGCGATATCGTCTGGACGAAAATGGCCCTTTGTTTAGTAGGCCCAAGGCATATCTTCACGCACCGCCTTTAGAACGATGATTTGAAATATTAAAAAATATTGTCTTTCAACATCTGTAACATCGTTTAAAATTTAAAAAAAAAATTTTTTTGCAAAAAAATCAAATTATTTAAAATATTTGAGTTAATTCCAACCAAACCATTCTCGTGATATGACATGTTAAGCATAAGTTTGATTGTAAAATCTCATTTTGACAAAAAAAAAATTGAAAACTGCAATAATTATTATATTACCAGCCTAAAGGAAAGTTCTGACTATGTTTGAGATTTGATAAAAAGCCACGAAAATCGTTTTTCTTAGTAGTTTTTAAAATATACCCAAGAAAATTTTACTTTAAAGCGATTATTGACCAAATTTTTTGCACAACACATATTTCATTTAATATTACAAACAATTGGCGAATACAAAAACCCAAATTTTTTTTTTCAAAGATTGTGTGAGATTACTTGTTCGGACCGCAAATTATATTTTGTGGGCGTCTGTAGGGTATTATGTACTGGTATTGGAAAACAGAAAATAATATATATTTTTTAAAATATATATTCTTCAACGCTGATATTAAATTTCAACTTTTTTCGGTTTGAACAAATGAATAAATATGAAACGTTTACGTATATTTTTTTGTCAGGTTTTATACATCTTGCAAATCGGATATACCCTTGACCTTTTGTGGAAAGAGTATTAACAAAAAAAGAGAAATAAACTATTCCAAGCTCTAACATCATGTTATATAGTCAGATATTTCATTACAATCCGCTCGATATGTCAATGTGCCCTCGCGGCATACTACGTATCTATGTGTCCGTGTATCTGCATGAGTTTATTTGTGTGTTTGTGTATCTGTGTGTGTCTGTGTGCGTGTGCGTGATATTGCCATAATTCAATTTGAGCATAAGCACCTCTACACATACACACACACAGCTTTATGTGTTATGTGTAGTATAACAGTTTAACGACGCATAAACAAAACATGGCTTAAATGTCAATCTTAGATAAGTTTACTGTTGAATGCATAGAAATCAACGTTTGAACCGATTCAAAAAGAGATACGTCAAAATTTTAAAGCTGAAAAGCAGAATAACGTAAATTCTGAGAGATTATGGAATATAGCTATCTTAAAATACATATTTTTGGTATGCTTTTTGAACGATTTCAATTTTTAATACAATTGCACGAACTGAAGACTTTATATAGCACGAAGTCCACTTAAACGAAGCTAAATCGTACTTGATGCTTAGTTTATTTTGACAGCTTATTAGAAAAGCGAAATGTTACATGTTTCTCTGCATCTTTTGGTTTTCTTTAAACGAAGCTTATTTTTGGTAGTTCATCTGTAAACAAGCTTCTTCTCTACTCTGTGCACCTACACTCTTCAAGCGATTTCTAACTTACCCAGCTAACTGTCAACATCTTCCAAGTACACAGTCAAATTGCCATATAAACCAATTAGCGCTGTAAGCTCGCACTCGCTGCCACATTGCGCTTGCAACGAGCGTGGTCCTGTGCCACATATCGTGTACATCTTCACATATAGCTATGTGCCATTTACCATGTACCATGCACCAATATGCAATTTTCAAAGCAATTAACCTGACTGCTGGTGCTGCTGTTGCTGCCGCTGCCGCTGCCGGTGATGATGATGACGACGACGACGATGATGGTGATGCAACACGGCGAACTAAACTTGCAACCAACATAGCTACACGCTTCGCCTGTTGCACGTTGTTAGTTTTGCTTGTGGCAGCTGTTTGCGTAAACGAATTTGAGTTTGTCGCCAGCCACTAAGCACATTGAACTAATTTCCATAGGTAATCAAAGGCGAAGCGATTCAAAGCAAATGGGGGAACTAGTTCTGTTCGCAATCCAAAATGCTTACATAAGCTGTTGACAGTTGGAATTAAAATTATTCGAACGATAATACGCATGTCTCGTTTTAATTGAATTTCTTTTTCATTATTTTACTTAACTCTTCATTTTTAAAACTTGAAATTGATTATTATAAATAATGCAATATTCAGAAAATTTACTGGTTTATTAACTAATTAAATTTTGTTAGGGGAGTCGACGAACAGTCAAAAGCTTAATTGCTCTGTTATTTCTCCAGCACCAAGACTAAGATATCTTCTTAGTTTTATTATAACCAGCTGTATATTTACAAATATTTATGGTAGTAGCAATTATTGTAAAGCGAGATCTACCATAGTCACAGTGGCTTTCTTATGCATAATATAATATTATAATACGATTCCTGACAAAATATCTTTGAAATAAAGACATGTTATTATTATTGACATGTTCTTATTATAACACAAGGTTATTTGAGAACTAAGCCTATTTGCTATCACTTTCCAATTTTGTCTATCCTGAGCTGAATATCTTAATCAATTTATCGACTTCTTGGTTTTGTTCATAAAGGGGTCAGCGCCCTTCATGAGTCATCTATAGCCTCTCTGCTTTAATACTGCGATTCCTGTTTTACACAGAAGAGGCAATGGTGACCGTGCACTCAGCGGTATATTTGAATTTCCAACTGATACTCAAAAGAAAGAACCGCATCACTCAGGAAGGTCTCAAATAGGATCGGATGCCTAGACATATCGCTTTTATTTAAAAAAAATAAAGTTTTCCACTTGACCACGCTGTCATCGCTCTATTGGCAAAACATATCTCTATCAAAAGCAGTTACAAGAGAACAGGCTCTTGCATCTTACAGCCAAAACTGAGCGGAATTATCTTTAATTAATAGAGGTTTTCCTAGATAGTAGCGCCTATTTATTTGCTAGCTAAGCCAGCGCTAGCCAAATGCAACACTGCTGCAGGTTGGAATCGAACTACCAACCTTCGATTTTAGAGGGTAGTGCACTACCACTACGTTGCCTAGGTCCTGCTTTTACTTAATTCTTAAAAATTGAGTCGAAATGATTGGGGCCGTTCTATATTATTATTATATATAGGAGAGACTGTAACACGATCTATAGGTCTGTTGTGCGTTTTCTTTGATTAAAGAGAATATGTCAGCGTTCGATCCTATCTTAAAGGTGCCTATTTTTATATGGTGTAGCTCACTAACCTTTATTTTTTCACAGTTAATGATTTTTCTGCTTTCAACGCTGGGCAGACTTCCAATATATTCTTTGAATTTTCGCAATACTCCTTGCAGAATCTGCAAATTTTGTCTGAAAATATTTCCAATTTAGTTAATTGATAGTATAATCTACAGTACTCACCTGTTGCCATTTCAGTTCAGTACAATTCTTAGACGTGTTCTCTGTCAGTTTCTTATATTATAGTTTTGAAATAAAAGTTCCTATAAGCAATTTGAGGTATATAAGACCAGGTAAGCTGTCCCAGTAGTTTTCTCTCTGTTGTTCTTCTTTACTAAATATCAAAATACAGAGAGCAAGCAAATCTAATTGCTTTCGCCGAATGTTTTTAGCTTGTCAAGACCATCTCCAGTTTTTATATTATCCGTTGAGTACCTCAATGACTGCTTGGCTATAAGTTAAGTTTGTGTAAGTAAAAGAAATCTATTTATTGAAGTCAATGTTACTTGAATGCAACAATAGATCCCTATTTCTTTTTATCAGCAACTAATAAAGCCTATGTTCAGTTTTTGGAGTATCAGAAAGAATCACTATCAGTATCGAAAGAGTGTTATTTCCTTGGGCACACTTTGATGTTCAAAACATTATTAACAGATATATAACGAAGAATCAAAAAGATTATATTTTTTAATTAAATTTATCATTTTTCTCTTGATCTAGCAGCCAAAAATGTTTGAGGTTTGCGTAATGCTTGTTGTAGCCACAGAGTTTCTTCGACAACAATTTGAGGCCAGTGAGACAGAACCAAGTGAAATACCTGTAAGTACACAAATCAATCAACTCCATAAAATTATTATAATTTTCATAATTACTTTCTCACAGTATGATAAATTCAATAAAAAGCGTCGAAAATTGAAGAGCATGGGCCTGTGAACTGCGCGCCGTCAAGCGCAATGTTCTTCTCTATGTGGCTAGGACAAAGCAGCTATGAGCCTTTGGAATACCCGTAACCGCTCTCGAAGTTCGACTTTTTCACACAGCGTTATAGGTAAGCACAAGTAATACAACTTAAAAAATTTTAGTTGTCATGCTCGATGGTCTCTGAAATAGGCAAGGGTTCGTAATTTGCAATCAGAGCAAAGATATTCTGCAATCGTCTTTTGGGTTCGGGGAAGGTCGCTGTTCACTCCAGACAACTTTTTAAAGTTTTACTTGAGCAGCAATTCACAAATCGAGCTATGGTAATATTCTCAACATGTAGTATCCTTTAAAAAAGTCTTCTCAGCTATGATTGACTGTAGCAATCTACCAACAAAGCCTTGCGTCTACAGCAACGAGTCTAAACTTTTTTTAAAGCTTTTTAAACTATAAGTTCCTATAAACAGGGCTAGTTCCAGTACTTTTCTCTCTGTTATTCTTGTCTTTTTAATATGAAGAAAAAGTTTTCTGTGCCTGAACCACAAAAGGTTTCCGGGTCAACAAAGCGACTCACAGCTGCCTTTTGGTAAGTTTGTTAACAATTTCATTATCCGTAATCCCAAGAGCCTGGTAACCAGTGTAACCAAACCTGATTGTGTTTTCCGAGTATTTTAAGCTTTTCAATGTATTCGAACAGCAGTTTTGAACTAATCTGATGTGAATTGAGTGCCTTGATCTGTTAATATGTGGGGCTATTTTTGGCTTGTAAAGATTTAGAATTTAGGCAAGCACTTTAGATCTTTTACTGAAAAATTTGCTATCAAAAAAATTTAAGGGGAACCCTAGAAAAATATACCTATGTGTGCTGTTCTTTTGTTTGTTTTATAATATAATTCCTTGAAATCGCAAATAAAAAGTTTTAAAAATAAAACAAATTTCCAATGAAACCTCCAAATAGAAGTGTCATCTCAAATCTTTCCCAATACTTTAGGTTTCCACTGTAAGTTTATATACACAAGCACATACATATACTATACTTTGTTCGTACAGCAGCAGTTCTTATATATTTTGCTTAATTGAATTTGCTTGTTACGGTCAGCTACGTGTTGTCATAGTCTAATTGAAATCCTTGTAATATACTTGAGATGCATTGTTACGCTGCCTAAGGGGCCAAACTCAATACTTCAGCTTAATTGCTCATACGCAACGTATGCCGCTCTTATTAATTCTAATGAGGCAATCCAATACACAAAAATATCAAATTAACAGGTAGCCAAGCACACGCGCCTTACATGCATAATTATGCAGCCATATTGTTTCAGATTTTAGTAGTATTTTCTATAATTTTTTTTTTTTGATAATTCCGTTTAAAAAGTCGTTATGTGTTTATACAATCAGCTTATGTTGCTGTTGCTGCTGCTTCACTTCATAAATATATTTACATTGTAAATTACTTAAATTGCAATCATTGAGCGGCGATATCGGCTGCATCAGTGCGTGTGTGTGTTGACTCTCGTTATTGGCACAAATTTAAAAGCTCTTAAATGGAAAATAATTGCGCGATATATGAGCGCAATATGCGCTCTTTACCAGCTCTTTGGCGCAGTCTACCCGCTCCTGGTTGGTTTTGTTCGTCTTTTCCCGTATAAAGGTAATAAAGTCAGCTGCTGCCTGGCGAAAATTGAATAAAAACGTAGCATGTACGTGCCCATATACGGGACGGGACGGAACGTACACATGCAAATCCGTTTTTTCACACGCACACACATACACATACACACACATACGCACGTACAGATACACACAAATCTAGAACCAAGGTTTTGGTTGAAAAAGACATCACCTTTTGTTTGTTTTTCGTGTTTGTTTTTTTATATATATTTTAGTGGGATTTTTTTTTGAAAAATATTTATTAACTACTTAAGTCCATATGTACTTTTTAATAAAGTTTGCTGCCTTAGTTTTTTGCATTTTTTAATTGCTTAAAATTTTCCGTACTTTTTTTGAGTTCATTTTTAACAAGAGATAAAATATTTCAAATAAAGCAAAGCTTGGGCTACGATTTTTGTGCGCGACTGTAGAATACTCTGTACCTTTCGTTTTCGAAAAAAAAAAATACTTCTCAAATCAATTATACGATTTGATTTCTCTTGTTTTGAAGTAGAATGATAGCTGTACCTAGAAGATCGGTAAAATTAACTCGATTTTAAGCAAGTTACAATAAGTATGGTGTGGGCGGATATATGCTGCACCTTTACTTTTTTGAACAATGTACATTTCGGCACACGACTTACAAGCACAAATCGGTAGAAGATCGATAAATTTTAGACATTTTTTAAGCAAGTTACAATATATATTTAAGACCAGTTTGAATGTTTTGTATTCAGCGCTGTGGGTGGAAACAGCGTACAATGATAACATTTTCATTCAGCAACATTTATTAATATATAGTAGCCCTCTGAATCAACTTACCAATTTGCTTAATTTCAAGCCAATATGTTCTATAATTAGGTAGTCGAATATTTACAAGCAAATGTTGGTGAAATTTTTACCTATTCGGCAAAAACTTCCATTGTGCTTGCCCAAATTTATTCATTTTTGACATACAAATTTTTTACCCACAAGTTTTGAGTTGAAAATTTTAAAGGTTTGGAAGCAAACTGAGCCACTTTATTGCGGTGGTACGGGGAAAGATATCACCATAATTTGACAACTTCTCCATTTACGTAAAAATGCACATCAGACGGTAAAACTTGATGACATATGATCTTCGAGATTTACTTGATTTTACGGTTGGGTGGATGGAAAAATGGGTAGGACTCAAACGCTAACCAAGATTATTACAGGCTGCTTGGCATAAAGTATTTAGGGTTTGCGTCCTTCTTATATTACAAAAATCGACTGTTCCCTTTTTAGCTTACAGGGTATAAAAATAAGAATGGTGAATATTTTGAAGGGATTCTTGTATTAACGTATAGTTTTGAAATCTGTATAAAAACAAACAATTTTTCGAAAGCTGAAAGTATTTAATTTTAAAGAAGTATTAGGATTTATAAAAGCAATAGTATTGGTGGTCATTATTTAAAAAAAAATGCTATTGGAAAGAATGAGAATGTTTTATTAAGACAAAAATGAAGATAAGTTTCAACGCTAAAATAATTTTCTTAAAAAATTTTCAAAATCGCTTATGCTACTTGAAAAAAAAATGAAATGAACTGAAACAAATTTTGAAATATAATGAGAACGTTTTATAAAGGCAAAAATAAAAATAAGTTTTAACGCTAAAATAATTTTCTTAAAAAAATTTTCAAAAATACTTATGCTGTTGAAAAAAAAAAATGAAATTAACTATAACAAATTTTGCAATATAAAATGCGTTTAATTCAATTAGCAAAAATAAATTTGACCTGGAGAAAAAGACGAATTGCAGCAAAAAATGAGTCCTATTTATAACAAAATTAAGTATCCTTAAAAAAATTTTATATCATAATTCTTAAGCCCTTTAGCACTTTAAGGTGCTTGAAAAGTTTAAATCTTGCTGAAGTATTCATTATTTCAAAATATCTAAATATGACGCAGACAAAAAAAAAACAAATAATAAAAAAATTTGTATAATAAAAAATCAAACATCATAGGAAACTGTTTTTAATATTTATTAACTTTAATTGTTCTAGAAAATTTTCAAAATTTCATATAAAATACTTCCAATTACTTAAAAATTTCAACTGAGTGTGTGCAGTCTAGAGACCTGATGAAGGCTTACAACCATCCATTCTATGATATATCACAACCATCATAAAATAGAACTTCACTGCTTTGAACATTTATAAATATTTTTTGTTTTGTAATCAATACAAGCTTTGTTTAAAGTTTTTTTTTTTTTTGCTCTTGATAGTTAACAATTTTTTTAATTTTTCGTAGCATCTTTTCTGGAATTGGATTTACGCAAAATGTAATGCAATATTTCAAAGGCATCTTACTAAGAAATAACTTTTAATCAAAAAACTGAGTTTTAGTTTTCAAGAATGTAGCCGCATACAAAACTGCAAGAATATTTGTTTACTAATAACTAAGCTCTAAGCGGTTTGGCTAAAATATGTCCTGCCAGTTAAAATCTTTATATAATATTTAGTTTGGCTTCTTGTATTTTTGCGGTATTTTGCAGACTTTTAATTAAATTCTTACCTTAACTATGCTCGAATTTCTATGAGTGCAGCATTGAAATTAAAATAAAAACCTTTTCAACAGAGAGAGAGAGAGAGAGAGAGAGAGAGAGAGGGCCACAGTAGCACATCTTGCTGAGTATTTGCAAGTGTATGCAGGCTTTGACGTATCAAGGTTGGGTTTCCTTGCCGATTTTTTCTTGCTTTTAATTGATGTGCCTGAAACTAACTATTGATTGATTTTTCATGCAATTTTATAGCCTTGCTGTGCCTGCCACCTTAACTGCTTGTCAGACGAACTGATGAAGTGACCAGAGACCATGGAGTGACTGATTGACTAACTGACTGACGGACCAACTGACTGGCTGGATTAAGTGCAGCATTTTAATTTGAAAAATCACAAAAGTGTGCGAAATAATAAAATCATGGCAGTTACACGGTCTGCAACGAGTGGAACGAGAATTAATTGCTGGAACCAAGCAGCACATGCAAGCAATTGGTGCGCTCTCTACTCAGTTAGTTAGTTAGTTGTTTAGGCTGTCAGTGCAGTTCTCAGAAATAATAATTTTTATAAAAAAAAAAACAAAATTGATTCAAGCTTCAATGAAATTGAAAGGCGGCGACAATCTCTTTGCTCAACTGCTGCGTTGACAAAAAAAAAAAGCGAAGCAAACTTCTGTCCAGGCTGTGACCAATTTTTATTATGTTACTTTGGCGTTCCAGTTTTGGTTAGTATATCTGTGCTTCCGATTTTTCTTTTTATTTTTTTCACTTTTTTATGATGCTTTTCTTTTGTCACAGTGGCAAACATTGCCTGTGGCACGTAGTGGCTGTCTAGTCATATCAAAACAAGACGGGTGTCAGGACATAGCGTACGTTGAAAGCATGCATCATCATCAGCTACGTTCTCGGCGTTGTCATCATCATCATCATCGTCGTCGCCATCATCGTGATCAGGAAGAGTAGCAACACAGCGGCAACAGCCGCATAGCAACATGGCCATCTCCTGCACGTGTTAGACCGCCTTGTCGTGCGCCCCTCAAGTGCCCGCTGCTGTAGCCATTGTGCTCGTCCGCGTCGTCGTTGTCACGTTGAAAATATAATTAAAGTTTATGACAGTTATCTTTTGCCTCTGCCAACAATGAACGCCACTTACAAGTATGAGTGAGTCCTTCTCTTGTCCTGAGTATCTGTGTTTTTTTTTTTGTGTTGATATTGCAAGTGATTAATGGCAACGGATTTGCAAATATTTTCCACAGCATCAAGAAAATGTAATACAAGGACATTGCCAAGCAAATTGAGCCACTGCTTGGCAATTATCTTCTAGCACAAGTTTGCTGCCAGCTTCGCGCATTCCAACTTAAAATACGGCAATATTTTAGAGTTTTTAATATTTTAAACGAAGTTTAACAACTAAAAACAAATTCCAAAACAGCTAAATCCTGCAACTACGCTATTTGCTGCAATTAGTTGCAGTTAAATGTAATCAGCCATTGTCAGTTTGGGTGACCACAAACATTTTTCGAAATATTTATTATTATATCTCTATTGTTGACTGCAGTTGCGGAAATTTAAGCCTGTTTAATAATTTGTTTGTGGTTTTAAAAATTTGTAGCAGCATTTTAATAGCACTTAAATCTAGGTGAAAAAAATTTGCGCTTTTATAATTTAAATTTGTTGTTTTGGCCTAATAATTTCAATTTTAAAGCGGACAGGTACAGTTGTTAACTTAATTAAGATAAAAGAGAACCGGAAAAAGCGAACGATAATGCAATGATTTGTTTATTCAACACTACTTAAGGTTTTTATTGTAGTAAAAAATGTTGGCGATGCTTCAGATGAACCAATACCGGAAGCATTAGAATAAATAAATTTATTCCGCTTAACTATTATCATGGCTCCAAAAACGGAGATATCTGTACCAATAGATGTTCAAAGAGAACAGCGACCTACAATTTATAGCTGAATCGGAACAGCTGCGCCTTTAATCAATAGCGCTTTTCCTATTTGCTAGCTATGTCAGTGCTAGACAAATGCTCCAATTCTACAGGAGGGGATCGAATCTCCGACCTTGGGGTTTAAAAGCGTGTACGCTACCCTTACACCACCGAGTACAACCGAAGGTATAAGTTGAGACATTTTTGCGAAAAGCTTACTTGAAGAATTTTCAACAGCATCTACTTATAGGAAAGTTACCAGAATCATATTGTGTAAAATGAAATTCTTGCAAAATTGAATACCACAAAAGGTAAAAGCAACTACCCAGAGAGACGCATTTTTTAAGATGCATAAAAACTCAAGAATGATCCCATGTGTATAGAAAATAAATTTTATGACTAACACTACTTACTATCTTTGCTCTCTAACAAGCGAAGATGTCAATCCATCCAAATATAAAAAAAAATACAAACAAAAAAATGCAGGAAATTAACGATAAATACTACAAGTTTGTATACAATTAGCTTAAGATACAAAGGAGTTATATTCAACCAGCTGGCCCGGCCCCTAGAGATAAGGCGGCCTCACATAGAGCAGTGTGATCCTTATTATATTTATATAATAATACCTCATAGGTACGGGTAAGTTGGGAACTCAATAAAGACCAAACATAGGCATTGAGGTTCATGTAAAAGCCTAATTAGAAAAAAATAAATTCATTTATTTCTCTTGACTTTGACATAATCGCTATAAGAAGAGAACAGGGACCCTCATGTTTATATGTCTGTAATTAGATAAATTCACATAGGTAAAAACGTATATTTGCCAGATCTGCTAGTGCTAAGCAAATGTGTCAGTATATAGCTTCTACGATGCTACCTACAACCACGTGACTAATTATTAAAAATAAATTAATTACCCTTGACTATGGTATTATCACTGTTCGAAGAGAACAGAGATCTGCAGCATATAAGTCTTTAAATCTAGAAATTTACTTACAAAAATAAATTATTTCTGCTAGCTACGTCAGTGCTAGGTAAATGAGTCAGCGGTGCTATGGGGAATACCTACCACAACATTACCGACAGCCACGTGCCTAATTATTAAAGTAAGAAAAAAAAGCTTCGAAGGTATAGATAGGGAAACTGTAAGGAAAATGAAACTGCTGCTGTTAGTAGTTTCCCTATAGTCCTATCTATGCTTGGCCAGCATATTTACGGCTAGTAATTGTCTGAAGTCAAAGTACTTTAAGTCTTCATGTGCGCTTGCACGGGATGTTCTACTTTTGGCAAATGTGTCACGTTCAGTAGAAACATACTGCTAGGACTTTAGTTTAAACATTCTTAATAGGATACAGTTTTCTTTAGAAATTCTTGCCTAATTTAGTAATTGTCTTATATCTTATGTCTAATTTATATCTACCAACCCGTGAGTACTTCCACTACTGTTAAAATGTTTTTCTTGTGTTATTTTCCTTTTTAAGCTGCGAAAAGGTACACCAAAACCACAGCAGCATCTACCTTTGTGGTACTTTTTAGACACCTGTTAAGCATTTTAGGCACCTTATTTGAGAAATTATAGGAATGTGCTTCCAAGAAAAATTATATGCGCTTTGTTTCTGCTTTCCTCGAAAAAACTAATTGAATCATTTGCCTGCTTATGGGTCTTTCTAGTAAAGTGGGTCACAAGGACTCTAAGCCAATTGCTGTAGGTTACTGACCAGATTGATTTGTTAAAATTAAATATTGTTCAGTTGCTTTTAGATAAATGAATTTAATTATCAACAACTAGAATTTTCTTATTTAAAATCGCTTTACCGCGTACTTACCAACATTATAATGCCATCTTGGTTCTTTCTCTTTAAAATATGATTTTGTGCTGAACCATCTTTCAAACTAATTAAATTCCTTAAAAAAAACATGACAAGCTGTTTAGAACAAATTAATTTTTTAATTTACAAATTGTTCTTTGCTTTTTACTTGGTCATTCTCTCATTTCTTTCTTCGCATTTTTTAGTTCTCTTGGTTGTCCTGTGCACCTGTCTTTAAAAGGACGCAGCGGCCATGTGAATGCACTGCATTAGCGACTTTAATAGAATCGAGATTAGCAGCTGTAGCGGGTTTGTTAATTAAACAATCTCTTGAAAATTAGACAAGTCAGACGAGTAATTACAAAGCAAAGCAAATCAACAGACATAGACATGCATGCTTAAATTCAGTTGCATGCATCCACAAGTGTTGCGATGTACACAGCGAGAAATCACTTAACTCTTAATTTTTAAAGAAACTACTGCGAAAATTTTATTGTACAGATAACTTCAATAATACCAAAAAATTATAAGGAATGCTATTCTTCTTTTTTATTTAAAAAACAATCAGCCCACATCAGTTGAGTTGGAAGGAATTAAATAAAAACAAACGATTTGATAACTATTGGGAGAAATTCATTTTAATATTAATTTTTTAATTCTATTTGAAATTTTATTATGTTTTTATAGTTTCCTTCTCTCATAGATATATTATTAAGTTTGTGCAAGCCAATAGTGTATGCAACATCTGAAAGCAAAACTGTCTTTTAATTATCCATCACTACCCATAATGGGGTTACACCTGGTCCAGTTGGTCACTCCAAGGGAAGATAGATTCTTCTCTACTTGGCCTATCATCGGAACTTTGGTCGTCCCATTCGTCTTCCTTCGTCGATTTTCACATCGAAAACTTTCCTCCTTGGAGCGTGTTCGTTCATACGAATGAATTGACACAACCGACGCAGACGTTATGCGGTAATACGCTGGATAAAACATCTATGTCGTTGTAGAGCTCCTTTAGCTCAAAGTGCGTTTGTATGGGAGTCTTGCCCAATTAGAAAGGCACCGCAGATTTTGCGAACAAATTTTCGCCCAATCACTTTAATCTTCTGCGTCATATAAAAAGAAGGGTAGCATGAGCGTCTTTTAGAGCGTTAATATTCAGCGTTACATATTTGCTTAGTAAGATCATTCACCTATAGGTAAGATCGAACTTTCTCGTAATCTCTAGGCTGATATTGTTATCGGTGTTCACGAAGCTGCCAAGTTACTCCTCGTAAAGCTACCTAAAGCATGGCCAGTGTGAGTAGAGAAGTTGATATTCCCGAGTCTGCTTGTTCGTTTAACTGTGGTTATGAATGTTTAGATTTTAGATATGGTAAGTTTTATAGGGGTGCAAGTTTATCGTAATCTCTGACATGTACAACCTAAAAAAATTAAAAAGTTTTGGGTAAATAGCTCCGTTTTTTATACAGATATAAATAGAATCTTATTCGACACCCTATAATTTCTTATTAATGCTAAGATTTATCAAAATTTGTATACTATATTTTATAGCTCTTATAGGGCAAATCAGTCAAAAATTTTGTTTCTACACCAAAATTGTCTTTCATTTATTTTTAAACTATTCAAGGCCAAAATTGTTACTTAGAAGAATTTTTGTGTTTTCAAGTTTGATCAAAAGTGGTTGGTCATATTAAATTTTGTAAATCGCTAAATCAAGTCGATTTTGAGCAATAAATTTGTTAAATAAATAATATTTTTCAGCTGTTGATGTTTATTTATGAATAATTACTGCTCTAGGTGTAAAAGTTGGAATAACTGGTCGATTACATCAAACTTATTTTTTTTTAATAACAGACCGGGTTTATTTTATGGAGAATATTCAGAAATTTGTGGAGTTAATCATAGATTTTTGCATTTGTTATTGCAAGAATTCCTGTATATATAAATAAATATAAATTTATCATTAGATGATTTTAAATTAATTTCAAATAAAAGAAATTTCAAATAAAATTAATTTCAAATAAAATAAATTTATTATTAGATAACTAAAATATTGATCCTTTAAACCATTAATAGTAAAAACCTCTTATTTCTCATGAAAAAAAATAGTTACTAATTTGATTAGTGTTCCCAAATTCATCCGCCACCCACAAACTAATTCATTTTGTTAATGCTCAGAAAGTGTTTAATAT
Organism: Chymomyza procnemis; assembly: GCA_035046065.1. Classification (NCBI taxonomy): domain Eukaryota; kingdom Metazoa; phylum Arthropoda; class Insecta; order Diptera; family Drosophilidae; genus Chymomyza; species Chymomyza procnemis. Next base: position 40,806,709 of record JAWNOJ010000026.1, read on the forward strand.
TGAATTCCTTTACGTTCTCTAAAATAGTCTACTAATCCGTACCATAAGCGCAAGTATATTGAGTGTCCCAAAGCCAAAAATATCTGTAAGCCGTGGAAACAGAAGAGGGTCTCTCCAAAGATTTCTTTATTTTAATCGAAAAAGAGAGTTAATTATTCAATATTAATAATATGTACCATAAGGGCAACGGGTATATTAGGAATGTGTTTCCAAAAATATCTGTGAAACGCGGAAGCAGAAGAGACTCCATAAAGATTATTAAACTGTAATCTAAGTAGCATCACGAAATTCCATAATTCATGCGCTTTTCAAGATAATTCTGTACAACAATATTGGCTGACATGAATAACTTTAGGGCTTAGATACATTCCAACTCTCTAATTTTTGTGGCAGTTAGTTTCGGAATAGTGCAATCTCTACTTTGAAGGGATTTTCTTCCCTGAGTTCTCAGTGTATTGGGATAGACAGAGTGCAGATGGGTTTGCTTCTCGATTACGGTATGGGCGATTTGTTGCCGTTAATTGCGTGCAGTTACGTAGGCAACTGTGACAACTGCATCAAAGCGGTAGTGCCGCAAAGAGGCGGAAAACGACTGAAGGCGTGGTAGTCAGAGAGAGAGATACACACGTTGGCAGCTTGGTGCCAGCCACAGTTGCCATGTGGGATAACTTGGCAAGGCTTCTTGCTGGGCTGAGGTTTAAAGCAAAAGCTCTACAAGCTCAGCCTCGACAACGTTGACACGGTGCATGCACACAGGTGACTTATTGACTGAGTTGAGCAGCTTAGTCTGTGCATGTGTGGGTGTGGGTGTGTGTGTGGGTGTGTGTGTGGGTGTGTGTGTGTGTGGGAGTGTGCATGAGTATGCATGTAGCCAGCGGGTTGCCAGAGATGATATAAGAAGCGCAAGGCTTCAAGTTTAAAGTTGAAAAGTTTGCATTGCTGCGGGGGCGGTATGAAAAACTTTGTAATATGCTGCTGCTGTTGCTGCTGTTGTTGTAGTTGTGTTGTTGATGCTGCCACTTAATATATTTTATGGTTGCAAAAATTGATACAAAATTGAATTACCAAAGAAAATCATATTAAAAGAGCTTGGCAAAGCAGCTTAAAATTTAAACGCATATATTTTGTTTTCTTTGGTCAGCAGTAAAAAACATTTGTTTGCACTTCATCAGCATTTGAAAAAAAAGGAAGCGGTTTGATCGACTGCAAAAACACTGCGAGAATCAATAAAAAAAATGTATATGCAAACATAGCATCGTGGCTCATACGCCATTTTGTAGCCGGAAACGGCGTGTGAAGCAACAAAAACGTATGGAACGAAAGCGCAGAAAATGGCAACAAACTGAAAATTAGTAACAAAATAAAAATATAAAAAATAAAGTTACATGAGCATCACAAACTAAGCGAAAGTTGAGGGAAATTGCAAAGTTTTGGCTCTCGGCTTGTTGACAATAAAAAATGCTGGCCTAAATGTCTGCTGCGAAAATATAAATAAACGCAACACAACACAACACAAACTACAGCAACAATAAACATTTTTAGAGTACAGTAAATGTTCAACAAAATTGTCAGCTACTTGTTTTTGGTTAATTTTTCAACAATTTTAGGTTTTGTTAATATGACAAAACGAAGCGAGAAGAGCAGAACTTTAATTTTATGAAAATTGTGAATAATAATATTAAATTGTATTAAGGCTGTTTCAGAATTCTTCATGATGGTAAGCAGTTTATTTTACCTACAAGATAAGTTTGACAAACACGTTATTCTTTTCTTTCTTATTTCGTTGCTATTCCACTTGGGAACCTAGCGCCTCTACGAAGAGTGCGGTAAACTCTGTTTTGCGCCGTCTGTGTCCCACGACGAGCTGATCTGACGTAGTACTTGAATAAGAGTTCGTCTTCAAGTTGCTTGTGGTCGTGTTGGAATCTTGAGGTTCCAGTCTAGTGCCATTCGGAGAAAGCTGCCTGGTTTCTTTCTGAGAGCCTTACAGGTACATTTTCTTTTCTTGATTTGAAGGTGAATAGCGAACTCACGTGTGGCGCTCCACAGCTCTGCATTTGATATTATGTTTGGCCAGAATATCCAGCATATAATTCTAAGGCATTTGTTGCTGAAATCCTGCAATTTTCGCTCTATTTTCTTAAAGGTGAGCCATATGTCACTGCCATACAGCTGGCTTATTTGTCGGCTTCTCTATATGCGGAGCAATCTCCCGAATGCTGCACGAGCTCAAAACATCATCCTCCACTCCACCATTGTTGGAGATAACGTTGCCAAGGTAAGGGAAATTGCTTACAAATTTTATTTTGTTCCCATTTATGATTGCATTTATCTTGAGACCAACTCTGCTGGCTTTTATAACAATATCATCAGTTTTACTCTGTATGTCTACGAGTCTATGAGAGGTCAAGGTGTCTGATGAGGTTCCAAGTGATTTCACGCTTGGATGGGCATACTTCCTTCAAGACTTCATCAACCACGATGTTGAAGAGCAGCGACTGTAGAGGACAGACTTGCGTGATTCCGGTATTTTTCTGAAAAGGTGACAGACACGTAGGCCCAAAAAAAAAATTCATCATTGTGCTACCAAGTGCTACACTATTTCAAAAAAAGATAATTCTTAAATATTCTCAGTGCAGTTATTATCATCTGTTTGCATCACAAATTCATTGTTGATCAGTTTTTGAGTCAGGTTCGTGTTATTTGCGGGAAGCGTTGCTATTTTTTTACATCTGAAGAGAGGTCAAAGTGGTCGTGCTACAATGGTCAGTATTTCGAATGGCATGAATGTAACTATTTTTCTACAATAAATTTAACAAGAAACAGCAGACTGTGCTTCTGTAGGCCAATAAAACAAACCTCCGAACTCAGAATTTAATATTTATTGCAGCAGAAATGCTCTTGTGAAAAATCATTTTAATGCTTTAAGCTGTATTCCCATCTTTTCTAAATATTTATTTATCCTAATTAACTTCAGCTCGACAGGATAAATACTAATTGGTTTATTTTTTTCCTAATACGGTTCAACATATTATGACTAGCACTTGTAAGCGTTGGCCATCTAATTCCCTAAAATCATAAGATTTTACTCTGCTTTCTATATTAGGGCTTAAATTCACGATTTATTATAATTATTTCTATTACGGACTAACAATATTGTTTTAACTATTTGTCCAATGAGAGCTTGTTGATAGAATCAAGCGATAAATAAAGCAGTAACTTTAGTAAATATACAACTGATATGAACAAATTTATAGTGTGCTTATAAACGCGAAATAACTATCGAATGCCAAATATGATCTCTATATCTTTAGAAACAAACTTGTTGGTCTATTTTTATAAATTTTTCGAAGTTCTCTAATACGCAACAGTTCTCTAAAGCTACAAAAAGGCACAAAAAATTAATTTTTGTATGCCTTTTTAGGCATACAATTAAGTCCAGTTGACCTTTTAAATAATATAAAATTAATAAATATAAAATTAATAAATATTAAATTAGAACTTGGAAATTGTAATATGAAACTAAACCGTATCCCTAGCCTAATGGAAGGATTTTTTAAATGAACTGAAACCCAAAAATCTTGATGCTCTAACTTCTACCACATTAAGATACAGCACTTTGACGTGGATATATAGACTACTGGAGTTTCTCTGGCAGTCTTCAAAGTTTACTTCTATATGTTTTATATATTTTTGGATTAAACTTAATAGGCATTTTTTCCTACACAATAAAGATATAAAAAATAAAAATTCTGTAATGTATTTAATCGAAATAAATATGTTCAGATATACAATTTATGCACCTTTGCTTTTAGATCTTAAAAGTTACATCGACTATTTTTCTAGTACATACTGCGATTATATTCAAAAACAAGTAGTAATAATAGTTGCCATTTGTCGGTGTTTACTGTAGAACGCCGAGAGCATCGCTCCAGCCGAGGAATGTAACACAAAACTAAAAATGAAATGTGTTGTTTTTGTTAGTTTGTGTTGTGTTGTTTTTTATTTTGAGTCCCGGCCATTTTGTGACCCAAACAAATTCCCAGAGGTCAAACAAATTTTCGTGCTTGAAATTCGGCAAAACTGAGTGAAATGTTTACGACAGGCGCAGAGAAATAGAAAGTTGTAAATGTTGCTGTTGTTTCCTTATCCTCGTACATAATGATGTCGACAATGACGTTGATAATTCGCATTTGAATGAGTGAGTGATGCACGCACACACTGGCAGTGTGTAGATTGTGCGTCAAACTAGTAAATCACTCGAAGTCTGCTACAATTTGTTAAAGTCAGCAGCTTTGTCGCATGTTTAAGTGTGTGTGGATTTGGTTTTTTGTTTGGCACACGTTGCGTATGAGTAACAAAAAAAAGAGCAGCATTTAAATGCCACTTGACATTGTTTTGTTGGCCACTTGGTTGTCCCTTGCGTCAGGATATAATACAAAAACCCTGCTCGAGTACACGCATTGTTTGCGACATTGTGTTCTAATTCAATTAACGCAAAAACTACTCGAAAGCGCTGCGGCAACTTTTGGCTTTTAATGGCCTAAAATCGACAACTTGGCTAAGCCGCTAGGCCGCTAGTATTTAATAGCGCATTAAATTTGATGTGGCGCTTAATGAGCTTTTAGCCAGGCTTATACCTTTTGAAATTGCCTGCTCATCGCACGCGTACATATGCAAATTTCTATGCCATGCCGTCAAGTGTTCGACTAGATAAAGATTTTCATGCATTTTAAGTGGCGTGTGTTTCGAGTTAAGCAAAACAAAAATCCAATTAAAACTATGCTACTACACTCAAATTGCATTAGATACTGTCATGCTTTTTAGTTGGCTTTAAATTTTTTCAAGCTTGGTAACTACAACAACAACAACAACAACAGCCACAACAACAAAACCAACAACCAACTGACCAGGCCATAAAAAGTTGTATGCTTTGAAAGTGCCATAAATTGTTTACATTGAAAGCATTTAAACGCCCCAAAGTCACAATGACATGTATCTCACAGATACATACGAGCGAGATATACATATATTTATATATGAGTGTGAAGGTGTGCGTGTGTGTGTGTTGGCCTCTTTTTTTATTTTATATGCAAATTTTAAAAGCCGTTATTAATTTTTCACAACAACATAAACACTGAGCAGCTTACAGTTTTTTTTTTAAGTTTCATTTTTTTTATTGAATGACCAATACTACTTATATGCTCAATACTAACATTTATAATGCTGGCAGTTGAATTTATAAGAGGGAATTGTTTGGATTATATAAGACGAAGTTTGTATGCTCTTTTTTATTTATTAAGCCAACTGACAAAGCATTCCATATCGATTTTGAGGGCGAAAGATACAAGACATTATTATTAATATAGGGCTACAATTGAGACCAGTTTACTTTATAATTAACAATATTAATATTAGGAAATGTTAAATACAACGAGCAAAGTTTTATATAACACTAATACGTATGTCTAGCCTAATGGAAGAATTTTTTATTGATATGAACTGTCTTACATCTGTGGCTGGCTAGGAGCTTAAATTTACAATGTGAAAGATGAATTTCTGGAACTGGCTAGGAACTTGAATTTATTATATAATGTAAATGATGAAAATCTGGGGCTGACTGGGAACTGTGATTTACAATGCAAAAGCTAAGAACCGGAAGTAATAAAAAAGTTTAAACATTTCTTAACGAAGAAGCCAAAACAACAGCGTTAAGCAAGTTGGGGAAGTTTAATAGTTCGTGATTGAGGCTAATCAAGACGCTAATCAAGATGAGTTAAGTTAAAGGAAGAGAGGAATTAGAATATACCGTTTGTATGATAGGAAATCGTAAAGGCTTTTATGGTTAGCGACTAAGACGCGAAAAAGATCGTATAGTCCACAATACGATCTACGAAACTGTGAATTTTCTTTACATTGTGTTCTTTCGGATTTTGTTTTCGCAGGCTTTGCGGAATTTCAAGATGAGACGCAAATTACCAGTGTAGCAGTTTAGTTTTTTTCGGATATTTCTTAAAGATTCTAAAAACATTGCGCTAAGAAGTTAATTGCGCCACTAGAACGAAAACTGTTCTAAAGATTTTGAATTAGTTAAAGTCAAAATATCAAACTCCAGATGGAGTACCCCGTATATCTCATCAATAGTGTAGAATGAATTAACTGCGCTAAGCTCACTCTGGTATAATTTGCTTCATAATAGTCTAATAATTTTTTTTAAAATATAAAAACAAGCTTAAATATTGATTTGAGTTTTATGTGTTTAACATATTCATGCGAAGTCTAGTTTTAAACTTATAACCGCAAATGTTCCCCCTTATTTCGTTTTAGGAATTTTTCTTTATAATATACTTACCCAAGATACTTCAATGCATCATAGTTTTTGTATAACACTTACCTCTACAGTTTACATTATCTTATACCGCTCTCTATAAAAAGTAGAGTATCATCCAAAGAAAGCTAGCAGAAGCTACAGAATCCCTTTTGAGATATTTTCACAGCTGGAAAATTGAATTAAATATTAATAAAACAAATGCTATTTATTTTACCTGTAAACATTAGTCTTGTTACCTTCCAAACACAGACTTTCTGATAACAATGAATCAATTCAATGGGCAAGAAATATTAAGTATCTGTGAGTTTTGATAATTTTGATCAGGAAACAACAGTTTTACATGAAATTTCCTGATATTATTCAAATTGTATTTTTTTTTTAGTTACGCTACAAATTAGTGGACGTGTAGAGATTGATTGCATTTCTGCGTATTTAGACAAAAGTATTTTTAAATTTGAATACTACCCGACATATAGTCTAAGTATTTTAATATCCATCACTCAATGTTTTGAAGTTTCGCTACAGTTTTGAAGCTATTAACATGAATCGCAGCATATTTGTGCCATCTGTGTCAAAGCCTTACTGAATGTTTCACAAATACCCTCAATACCAATACGCTTTGTAGATTTTAATGAAGACAAGCTTAGATGCTGCACTATGACGTTATCAGCATTTTGATGGAAAGCAAATCAGCAGCAGTGATTCGAAGAAACAGCAACAGCAACAGCAAGTCCTACAGAAATGCAATGCAAGGAAAATGCTCCTCTATTCAAGTACATTGATACAAATAAAAAGGATCGAAGGATTTGTCTAAGCAGCTTATCGCATTGAAAATTTAATCTAGCTTCACTCGTCTGCCAACATGTCCTTCACACATAAGAGCCAAATGAGTAGGCTCTTTTTGTGCAGGGTATGCATGTTTCTAGTCAAAGATGGATGCAAATGTAAAACAAAGTAGCATTATGGCCAAGTTATGCTCGATATGTGTGTGCGATTGTGTGTGCGTGTGGAAGGTCCTTGTGTTGTCTGAGGCGCGTTCTCAATTGGTAGCAGGCGCAAAAAAGGGAAGAAAAAAAAGATATAGGCAAGCTGAAAAAAAATAATGAGTTTTGTCCAACATGCTGGGAATTGACAAATGCCCTGAAAGTGTCGCTGCAACGCTGGTAACAATTTTCAGGCCTTAGCAACAAGGCGTTCTCGTTTGATGTTGTCGGGGCAGTAAAGTTGGCAAGGGCTGGACCGGCTTTGATAGATCCACCATATATACAGTCACACCCACACCAACATACACACAGTTACACCCAGATAGGCACAGACTCGGTGTTCCATGCGGATTTTGTAGGGCTATGCTGGAAATTCTCATAATGTTGATGGACATTCACTTTGATTTGTTGCTGCTGATGTCGCTGGGCTGTTGTTTGTTTGTTTAAGCGTCACCCGCACACATACACACACACACTCACATTTGCAGTCTAAGCACACAAACACACATTCACACACTCACACACATATTTACACACTCACATGGACACGCTAACGACTTGTCATAGCTGCGGTTGTGCGGACTTGTTTGACTGAGGGGCTTGGCTTGGCTTGGCTTGATGCAAAAAGCCGTATGCCATGCTGGTAAGTTGTGCTCATAAAAACTCATTGACACCGCTTTTGGTCACGTTACATTTAAAATCAATTTTATGGTAAGCTTTGGTCTGTTCCTAGCACAAAAAATAAAAAATACAAACCATACAAAGTCAAAAAACCGCTCAGCTTTTTTATCAACATCATTATTATTGTATTTATACTCTTTTTGTGTTAGAGTATTGCATAAAGTTTAAAAAGTATGTAGTAAATCGTAGTCTTCGTAAAACAATGAAGGCCAGCAATTCCGATTTCAAACATGATTAAGTCGAGAAAGTGGCTTGGATGGGGCAAAGATGCAAGCAAAGTCTGCCAATACCCACTAGTTCGACCAAATGTCTCACTGCCATGTAGTAACTTAAAAGTCTCAGCAGTAACTTTTTAAAATTAAATTTGCTTTCAAATTAGTACCATTAAAATAGAGTATTTACAATGCGTTGTGTTTTGCAGCTTCTGCTGCTACTGCTATTTCTTATTTTAAGTGCTTGTTGCTGGCAGGCCGAGGCAAATGAGACACATGAGCTTAGACATATTCAAATATAAACATATGAAGCATATAAGAGCAGATGTTGCACATACTTATGTGTACATGTATGTGTGAGTGTGTGTGTTTTTTATGTTTGTCTTTCAACACACTCATACATAAACAAACACCAACACACACAAACACGTGAAAATCACTTTGAGTACTTTTTACGTTTATTTTTCTTTGCTGTTTGGCTTGTTGTGTTTGCCTTTTGTGGCTTCCAACGTAAATTTTTTTCACATTAACAGATTTCCACTTTTTTCAGTCACTGCTCGTCCATATGCATGCAAATGAAGGTCATTACTGATAAGGCAGTCAAGCATTTAAAATTAGTTGCGCGCTGCGTATACGTGATATGCGCATTGCACATACGCCCTGTGTGGCATTGAAGGCAATGCACTGCAAACAGCGTACAAAAGCGTACAGCTTCCTGGTTGCTTGTTTGTTTGGTTGGTTTGGTTTTGGTTTTGGTTTTTTGCAACCAAGCGGAAGTAGTAGTGCAGTTTCGTTGTTGTCCTTGTTGTTTTTGTTGACTTTACATGAAAGCAAACATCGCGCATATTGTGTGATAGATAGAGCAGCACCCTTAGGTATAGGTAAACACATGCCAGGGTTATAATTTAAATAATACTTTATGCCCGTCGAGCGCTGCGTCAATTAAATGCAATGCCCAAGTAAAACGCATAGCAAGTGAAATTAAGTAACTTCCACGTTTGGTGGCAGCAGCAGCAGCAGCAATGCCTCAAGCACCTGGCGCCAAGGTACAAAAGTTTTGACTAAGCCGCAAGGTGCTTTCAGCTGCTGTGTTGCCAACGCTGAGCGTGTGAAATTATTCATTCGGCACTTAAGTGGCACACACACACACACACACAGACAGAGAGTGAGATAAAGAGGTATGCCACGTGCAGCATAAAAGTTTAGCACACGGCTTTAGATATAAACCACAAATCGTTTTCTTATTCCTTAGCTGCTGTTACCTCTTTTATGCGGCTCCAAAAGCTGTAAGCACTCACTCGTACGCGAAAAGCCATGACAAATTACAAATTGCCTGCATGAGTTTTAGCATTTCATATGCTGGATTCGCTGGAAATGTGCTTTTTCACTGCATATACTTTTAGGCGATTGAATGGTTAACAAGCCTGGGACGTGATTCGTGATAGTTGAAAGCGAAATATGCTTAAAAAAATCAATGGCCACGTGACCATTAGCAATTGTGTTATCTGACGGGCAGCTTTTAAAACACATTATATTCTAAAGAAGCCCAAGTTTCTTAACATTTATTTTGTAGTGCTTGAATTTTCAAAATTGAAAAAGTTACATTTTTCTCGAACTACATTTAAAGTGGAAGTTGTTTCTGAATAAAATAAATAACGACTTCTTTTAGCCTTTTTTCATTTCAATAATTATTTGTTTCGGTTTTAGGAGATATGTTTTATCTAATTTTTGAATATCGCGTATATGACCGCTTTTCGCGTTTCTTTGCGCTTAAGAGCAAAGTGATTTTTCTGCGTTTTCCATGATTTTGGCCAAGATATCGTTCATATGGCTGCAATTTTATGTCGTATGTTGTCTTCAAGTTGAGCTATGATTCTTGGGTGATCAGCGTATATCTTGGATTTCAAATATCTCCAAAAACAAAGTCTGGTGGTATTAGATCAGGTGATCTCATTGGCTAGTCAAAATCAAAATTTTTCGATATGACTTATCCAGGGAACATTGTTTGCAAAATATCCATTGTTTGAAGTGCTGAATGGCATATTGCGCCATCTTGTTGGAACCAGAAGCATTCATATCATTTTTACGAACAATCTTTTATTATTGCTCGATAACGATTTTCACTGACGGTTGTCGTTGCTCCATCTATGTCTTTGAAAAAATTTGGACCGATAATCATATTTGCAAATACACCACACCAGAGAGTTTTTGATAGTGTAAAGACCGATCTTTAATCAAATGAGGATTTTTTGTTTCAAAGAACTGCCAATTTTTATTACTGACATTTTCATTTAACGTGAAATGTGCTTTATCTGACATAATAATTTTATCCAAAAGTCGAGTTCATTCCCAGCCATTTAAGCGGTAAATTTGGTGTAATTGGCACGCCGCCTTTAGTCAGCTAGATTTAGTTTCTGTTCCATTTGTATTTTCTACGAAAATATCTTCAAATTGAATTATGCGACAAAGAGTGGCTAAGCGATGTCCAGCTCCTAAGAACGACGATAACTCGTTGATCACGGCTCCTCAATACTGGCTTGTATGGACTCAGTATTTTAGTCAGTACATCTTGTTCGTTGTCTGAATGCTTGACTGGCTTTACTAGCAGCGATAATCTACTTCTGCACTTATATATATTTATATTTCAGAAATCGATCTGAGAATCAGATTATTAAAGGACTGGCAGCGGATCCTAAGCCGATAAGTTTGTTGTAAGATCGGGTGTAAACTTTTTGCAAAAGAGATTTTCTAAACTAAAATGTTTTAAAACGTATGAGAAACATATTTCTTTAACACTTTTAGATTTTGAGCCATATCTGGTAACGTCTTTGCTACCATATCGTCCGAAACAGCTTTTCTAGGTCGTGTACAGCGATTGTTATTTACGAATGAAAAGAAATGTGGTCTACCAATGGTTCCTGAGCACAAACCAAGGAATTTTAATTCACGAAATATCATAGCTAATGCCAGTTAACACGCAAACTTATAGTACAAATTAAACTAGTTTCGTAATGGATTACCCAATATATATAATATTTTTTATGTATTGAATCTTCAGTTTTCCATAAGATACTAACAATACTTATTCAATTCTTGATCCCAGTTACTTAGCAATTACGCAATTATTGTATTTTGGATTCGCATGAATGATCTAACAAATTTAGCGCTGGGCTGGTTGATCGTTGTGGTGCAGTCAACTTTTGCTCCATACTTTTTCTGCTTATCTACCTTGCAAAATGGTGCGGATGTGAATCCAACTTTTCCAGATGCTTCGCTTTTTCTTTTGCAATTCGATTCGGTACTTGATTTTTAGATCTCTGTTCATGTTCTCGTTCTTAGATTGTACTCGTGGACAATGTCTTGGTTGCTTTTGGAGGCCTTACGCCATAGCTGGACAAGAACTGTGCTGTGCGGGCATGACCTTGCTCCTGATGGAATTCAACCCGAGAGACAGCAGACTTGCTGCATTGCCAATTTGTAACCGTCTCAAGCAACTGAACCCGTGAGCTCCTATTGCAGCAGTAGTTATTGAGCCATTTACTGAAACCACCCTATGGTGCAGCCACCACTTGTATCTGAGCTGCTGCCTGTGTCGTCCTAAACTTAAAGTCCTGCTCAAGTGTAGTTGTGCGTCTTTCCTATAAATTGAGCATATGTAAGTGTTGGATTATACAAGTGTGGTGTCCTGTTCCAGTTTAGCTAGCCGTAATCCACTTATATATGCGAAAGTTGAGTCGGTTGGTATGATTTGTGGCATTTTAAAATGCAATGAATGTCGTTAACTGGTCTAACATCAAAAATATCTCTTAAATGCTGTAAAGGACACCATTTTTTTTAAATTCAACTTAAGTTAAATCTTAAACATTCGCTTCCCTTAGCTTCTATATATGTAAGTTGATTAATTCTGCTTACTATTGATATGTATTTTCCATATCCCATTGTGCGATATTACTGGAAACAACCATGACACACTCTTATATAACTGTCTATCTTATATACATACATCATCATACTATGCCACGCGTCAAAGTTGTAATAAAAAAAATTGTGACAGGCCCAAGAGCGATATACAATTTTCATGATTTCAACTTTCGTGACAACTTAACTTGTCACGCTAGCAGCACTTACTGAAAACAACTTACACACTTTCATTCATTAAGAAACTTGCATATGACTTTTGATGGCAATCGCAATCGATTTGTAACGAAAGCCATAAACCGCACAAAACTCTCAAACCACAAGGGCCACTGCTAACCCAGACCGCATCAGGCGAATCCCCGAAAAACACTTGCACAGAGCGCACTCAATTTTTGGCAACGAAAGTGATTTCCTGAAATGACAGCTCTCCGCCCCCCAAACAAGAGCAAAACTCAAATGTCGCCGACATGAGCAACAAAACTGCCAAATGTATCAAATGTTCATCTTTGGGGCGATATGTGTGGTATGCGTGTGCCACCAAAAGGTCGACGGGCAGAGTTTTATCGGCAGGATGAAAGTTTTACGCGAAAAATATTTGAAAATATTGAATGTCTCGAATAACTTCCGTTTGCGCAGTTTCGATATGCTACAGTTCTCGCCAGTTCGAAGCAAGTAATCGCATAATGATATGCAACACGGCTGGCTGGCTTTTGGCATGAGAGGAAATTTCCAGGTGCCACTGCAACAAACGGTGACCGCGCTGCATGCCAAATGCCATGCAGTTTGCATTAAATTTTGCTTTAAATTGAAACATATGCAGTACGTGTTCGAGTTCAAAATCAACGCGTTGATACGATTTTACACAAACAGATTTCGCCAGGTATTTTTAAAAATCCGCAGCAGGCGCATGTTTTATTTACATTTGTACTTTCGGCAGGGGCTATCAAAAAATGGTTGTCCTACAATTTTGGGATAAACTGAAACAGCGCGAATAAACGGGCGCGTATATCCCAATCGACATCCAAGGCCTTGAAGCAATAAATACGTCATCTTAAATTCTGTTAGTTAAAAACGAAAGAAATATACGAAATCATAAAAAAATATTAACTAGATTATAATGTTTTTTACATTGCGATAGCACAGAAATATGGTAAAAAAGTTAGGATATAAATCTTGTAAGAAGCTTCTCTTAAGCACGAAATATTCGACATTTTTGCAAACTGTAATATTTTACAGAGCTGAAATAATGTGGAATCGACTTCTATACATAATCTATCAAACTTTTGTCTCTAGAATGCATCTTAAGATACAAGTGATTTTATTTTACGAATTTTTATTGTAAAAGTTTGGTGATTTGAATTGCACATACAAAAATTAAGATTTAACTTTAATAAATATAAATAATAAATATAAATTTAATAAATATAAATAAATATAAATTAAAATCCTATCCTAAGATCCTATCCTATCATATTCTCTGTAGAAAACTGAAATCGTTTGTCAACACACTAATCGGAGTAAATCCACCACAGGCCAGGTCTTCATACTGCGCCAAGTCCTCGAGAAGACTCTTGAAAACCGTTTCGATACACACCATCTCGTCGTCATTTATAAAGCTACATTCGATTTTATTCCACAATTATAGCATTATTTTCAATATTATTCTCAAAAACTCTTTTTAAAAAAATAAAATTATTAATTTTATAAATTTTAAAATGGCAGATGGCCGATAAAAATATTATAAATCACTCTTTGTTTAATATTTGATTTATATATGGAAATATGAACTTTTGTGGTCGATACTAACGCTAATTTCTTTAAAATTACGAAATCAGAAATTGGCCACCGTCAACCTAAAGGCATATTTATCTTTGCCAATTATTTGGAATTGATATGAAAATATGGGTTCTTTAGATGGCACATGAATCTAATGTATTAATTTCGACATGGTGGACTATAATGAGCTCCGTAAAAATGTTAAAATATAAGTTCTTATTATTTCTGGTTACGACTATATGACATCAGTTGCCCCAGAAGAAAGTGTTTGGGAAGATCGTTTTAAGTTTATTTAATATAATCATCATTAGTGGCGCTATGATCATAATTGAATCGTGAGGAGATTTCAAAGGCAGGCTTAAATCTTGGAGGCTGGTTTGAAGCGTATACAAGGGGAGTATTGAAATCTACTCCACTCTTTATGGTATAGAGCTAGTGCTCTCCAGTTTCTTCTTACAAGACCCTCGGCAGTTTGCTCTACATTGTCTATTCAACGAGCATTTGGACGACCTCTTCTTCTTCTTCATTCGGGTGTATTTCGGAAGACTTTACTAATTACTAGCCAGCCCACTGACCTTGATCCTTTTGTTGATTGCTGCTTCACCATGTTCTTACTCACATTCGCTGTTGTTTAATGTAAGAAAACTTATTATATAGACTGTAAGCTAACTATTTATATTTTGTACTCAAATCTGCGTATTTCCTTTATGCACATATTCTTCTCTTAAAATCCATATTGAGTTGGTGCACAATTATTGTAACCTAAAGTTTATACTAAGATTAGTCGCAACTGCTACGTCAGCTGTTTTTGGAAAGTAAGGTGGCCAAATTACCTAATTACTTCGGCCAGTTGGTAGGCCAATTTCGACAAAAGTAAGCTTTGTCGCTTCTGCGATTAAACAAAAGATTGTCTTTCTTTATATTCTTATTGTTTATTGATTTTACAATTTTTTTGCATTTACCTTTAATGCTAAAATTTTGTTGGACCTTTTGACCAAGATTATTGCCCTTTATTTTCCAAAAGCTCAATGCAAATCTATTTTTACCTATACTCTCAGCAGCAATATTTTCCTTGCACCGTGTAAAATAAAATGCGTTTAATTATGAACTTAATAATGATTTAAAACACATAGAAGAATGGGGTCTGATATAGTCGAATATCGTGTTTTCACAAAGAACCCTGGAGACCTTTACAAAAAAACGCTGATTATGGTTATAAATATGAAAAATGTAAAAACGCTAAATTACGTATTTCTCCGAATGAATTTTTAAAAGTGGGTAAACCATTAAAAAAACTCTTTAAAAATTGAATTAAATTAATTTGGCTCAAATTTGGGCTTCGGTAGCCTATTCACATCTAAATCCGAAAGCCAGTGTTTCGATTCCACGCTGCATTTGCCTAGCACTAACATAGCTGGCAAATCAATAAATCTCTAAAGTCCGTTCGGATTCAGTTATAAACCCTACGTCCCCTGCTCTCTTCCCACAGCTATTGATAGAGATATCCTAGGCGCACAATAGACCCAATGGGGGTCCCAGTGTCGAAGAGCGACCCACCCTCGTTCATACATTACATTCCATTTTTTTAATTTTAATTTGGCTCAAAGCAAGTTGTCTTAAAAACAGTTTTATTCTAACTCATTCCAAAAAAAAAGGCTTCAATTTTTATGACATAAACATAGACATTCCAATTAAAACTTTCTGGTATGAGTGCACACAGTCAGACTCTAAAACTAAAGTTCCCACATTACAGCGTAGCTCTGCTTCTCTACGTTGCACAGTGAAAGAAACAAAACTTTTAAAAATTGTTAGATTATATTTTGTATTTATTTTATATATGATTCTTTATTTTCTTTTTAATTAAAACGAAACTGCCTTAAGCTTTGAAACTAAAATTCGGCAAACAACTCTCGTTTTGTTTCAGCAGCACAAAGCCATTTCAAAACCTACAAATTTTTGGTAGTTGAATTTATGTCAGCTTATGACATCATTTTCCGAAAATTGGTCTACTGGGACTCCTCGCTTGCACAGGCAACAGCAAGTTCAACTCAGGTTGCGATTTTCATTGCCATGTGGCGAGCACGTGCGCCAAAATATTTTCAAATTCCATGAACGGCAACTAGAAAAACAGCAGCAGCAGAGCAACAGCAGCAACAACAATCCCAGAAAAAAAAACTACAACCCACAATTGCAACATGAAATGGCGGTTAGACAAGACATAATATTATTGTGCAGAGTTGCTATAAAAAAGTATAAACAAATATGCAAATCAGAGAGCAAGTAAAAGAGGTGAGAGTGTGCAAGGAGAGTCAACAGCTGACACTATAAAAACCCAACCCAACCACGGTAACAATTCACATAAGTTGCTAGCAGGTATTGCGGTGAGTTAGTGTTGCAAGCGCCGGCTTCCGAATACCCTTTGCAACTTTTTGGCATAGCGTGTAAATGGAAACAGAGCATTTATTTAGTTCTTAAGTTAGAAAGCTGAAGTAAAGATTATTTCTCAATCTCCGAAGTGCTCTTAGGATTTATTTTTAAAATTTAATCGCTAATTTGGAAAATATTCAATTTTATTTTGGGTAAGCGGCTTCAAGGATTTTAGACTAATTTATAAATTACTATATATCGGCAACATTACAATTTCGTGGTACTTTGATTGGCTAGAATGGCTGGGTCACCCACATTGCCACAAAAATCCCAAGGAACCCGATATCATTATCTCAGCTTGTCGTGACAAGACCTTGATTGTCTGAAAGTTGACGCACATTGAAGTTACCAACTACGGCGACAGAAGTGCCTTTAAGGATACACATCATCCGGTGTAACACACTCAATTCAGCTCTTGGTATCGGACTTTGCATCTAAGGGATTCGCCTGCTGGTAAGACTACTCGTTGCTTCAAGGGACTGTTGTCTGTTGCCTCTTTTGACAACTGTCAGATTGTCTCGAGCTCACGCGCCAAGACCATCAAGCTGTGGAATAATTTGGTTGAGTGCAAGTTTCCCATTCTGGAGATGTTTGTACCGTTCATTCAACATTTAATGATGACAAGAAGTTGTACACTTTAGAGCACAATGACATAATCAATGCGTTATGCTTCTCGCCTATCACAACTGGTTTTGCGTTGCCTATGGCCAATCTATTAAGATCTACGATTTGGCTTGTGGGAAGAGCGTTGAGGTTATCTCGGCCACATCCAATGCTGACCAGCCACTGGGCCTGCTCCTGACCTTATCTATAATCATAAAATTTTTATAACTTTTAATGTTTGTCTACTTTCTAAGAACTTGGCTAACTGCTAGTTGAAGCCACAACGATTATCTGAACACTGCCAATATTTCGCCTAATGGTTCTTCTTTTGATCTTCTCGTGCCAATCACGCCAAGGCTCTATTGTGGAATCTTAATGATGGCAAAAACCTGTACACTCTGAAGCACAATAATTTACCAATGCGTTTTGCTTTGCGCCCTATCGCTACTGCTTATGCGTTGCTTATGGCCCATTAAGTTCTGGGATTCGATTTATAAAAAGAGCTTTGAAAACTTGCGCCCTAAGGTTGTGTCTCCCACATCCAAAGCTGATCAGGCACAGTGCCGGGCTTGTCCCATCGGTGGTCAGACTTTGTTTGGTGGCTACTGTTGCTGGCTATACTTTTCAACATATGCATCTTTCCAGTGTATGTCTCAGCTCATTAGGCTGCTGCTGCGTTCCGATGACCTAAAATCTTTAAATGTTTGAGAGTACATATTGCGTTTAATTCTCGTCAAGATCAATAAAAATAAATGCTATGTAAGCGTTCTCTACAAAAGAATCTTTTAACTTTTAAGTTTTTTCTACTTTCTTTTTCTTAATGAGCACATAATTTTCCAATTATTGCTCACAAAATCAACTTAAACTTAAAGTTTTTGGGAGAAGACCCAGCTCTATTGGGCAACATAGCGTATACTTATTATTATTGTTGCGCTTCGTACATGGCAGCGCAACAACATCTGATTGAAAGTGAAAACAACTTCAAAATATATCTGGCTAGAAAAGTAACATTCTCTAACAACAAAATAAGTTTGGTTGCATAAATTGTATAAAAGCAACAAGCCAAACAATTTTTACAATTTTTACATTTTTTTCAACCTTTTTTTCTACTTTTAAAACACATTTTAACAACTGTCAACATTTAATTTATATTTTCTGCTTCTTTCATATGTCAATTATTTTTGTTTGGTGGGAAGCAGACATGCAACAATTTTTGGGCACAAAGTTGGCAGTTTTACGCTCAGAATTTTTAACAGGAATATCCTTCAAGCTACATACTTATAGTAGAATATCTGTTGGCCTCGTTAGTGTAGTGGCTCTCATCTCTAAAACGGAAGGTCTTTGCTGCGATTCCACCCTGCAGTACTGGTGCATTTTCCTAGCACTCGTATGGCTAGCAAATAGACGCGTTTTGCCTAGGAAGGTCACCCTACGCTCAGCCTTTGGAGCGATGACTATGGTCAAAAAGAATAAATAATTTACCTAAGAGAATCCTTATTAGTATATGTACTCTTTGAACAGCTACTACTAGATATATCTCTGTGCCCTTGGAGTGATGACCATAGTCAAGGGGAATCCATTTATTGTAAATACCAAATCTGCCATCATTCTGAACAATTCGCAAATTAAGAAAAGTAAGCCTTCAGTTGCATTTTTTGCTTATGAATACCTTTATTCCAAAACAATAGTCGTCCTGGCCCTAACTTTATTTTTGCTTGTTTCAACTAAGAATCCTGCACAGTTGAACAGCTTAAAAATCCAATGCACCTAAGTGTAGGGCTAAACGCAGATAATGCTCGAAAGAGTGCAAGCTGCTTGTCATTGTGTTTAAGGATAATTGTAACAAAAATATTGTCATATTGCATGAACACTGCAAAACAAAGCCATGTTTATAGCTGCAAGTCATGGTGCAACAAAAGCAACAACAATAATAAACAAAACAAAACCATCTACACGCAACAATTGTTGTCTAAATTCATTGTCTGTGCTTTGTTTGGCTAAAAAGGATCACTTGAGATAAATGTAAATTTGTGTGCATGTATGTGTGTGTGTTTGCACCAGGACTCGGGTAAGTATTTATGCACACATATATATGTGGTATATATGTGTATGTAGACAATATGTATCCGTGCATACATATGTATATGTGTCAATTCTTGTCTATGAATATAAAAATTTACATGCCTCGCATATGAGCATTGTCTGCAATTGCGGAAATATTATTTGCAGCTGACTCGGCTCTATATAGGCGCAGATACGTTGTGCATATGTGTGTGTGTGTGTGTGGGTATGCGGGTGTATGTATGAGTGTGTATCTATGTGCACACAAACACAAACAGATGTCAGTTGATTGTGCGGCAGCAACACTTCACTTCACATTACTGTCGATTGCTACGCGCGGCTTGTTTGAATGAGGGCTCCATGTGTGTTTGACTTTGTGTGTGTTTGTATATGTTTGAAAGAGTGTGTGAGTGGGTGGCTGGGTAGTTTTGTTGCAGCGTGTGTGGGGCATGTCATTTGATACAGTTTATTATTACCAGGCGAGTGAATGACGACGGCGACGTCGACTGCGCCAACGACAAGGCTGTACATATCTCATTATCTAGCAAATCAAGTATACGTCAAGCTGGCAGAGTCATCAAAATGTACGACATGCAACAGTTGCGGCAATTACAGCAGCATCTTTTATATTTTAAATTAAATATTTTAAAATACATATAATATTTATAAAAAATTAACTTTAAATAAAAAATCAATGGAAATTGGTTTATATAAGTATATATTATATCAACTTATTTTTGATTTAAACTTTAGAGTCTTGATTTCAGTAAGAGAAAATAAATAGCAGATAGAACTATATCATTACAGGGTATATTTAAGAAGATAGAGCAATAGAGGGTTTGCTAGCGGCGTACATTTTGTGAGAACTCCAGAGAAAGAATGACTTTACTCTACTTTAGTTGGCCTTCACAACCGGTTATCGAGACGATCTCTCTAGCTCTCGTCCTCACGAGCTCACTTCCTGATGAGCTCTCTTCCTCACTAGCTCTCGCCCTTACTAGCTCTTGTCCTCACTAGCTGTCATCCTCACTAGCTCTCGTCCTCACTAGCTCTCGTCCTCACTAGCTCTCGTACTCACTAGCTCTCGTCCTCACTAGCTCTCGTCCTCACGAGCTCTCGTCCTCACTAGCTCTCGTCCTCACTAGCTCTCGTCCCCACGAGCTCTCGTCCTCACTAGCTCTCGTCCTCACGAGCTCTCGTCCTTACTAGCTCTCGTCCTCACTAGCTCTCGCCCTCACTAGCTCTCATCCTCTCGAGCTCTCGTCCTAACGAGCTCTCGCCCTCACTAGCTCTCATCCTCACTAGCTCTCGTCCTCACTAGCTCTCATCCTCAGGAAATCTCGTATTCACTAGCTCTCGTCCTCACTAGCTCTCGTCCCCACTAGCTCTCGTCCTAACAAGCTCTCGTCCTCACGAGGTCACTTCCTGATGAGCTCTCGTCCTCACTAGCTCTCGTCCTCACTAGCTCTCGTCCTCACTAGCTCTCGTCCTCACGAGCTCTCGTCCTCACTAGCTCTCGTCCTCACGAGCTCTCGTCCTTACTAGCTCTCGTCCTCACTAGCTCTCGCCCTCACTAGCTCTCATCCTCTCGAGCTCTCGTCCTAACGAGCTCTCGCCCTCACTAGCTCTCATCCTCACTAGCTCTCGTCCTCACTAGCTCTCATCCTCAGGAAATCTCGTATTCACTAGCTCTCGTCCTCACTAGCTCTTGTCTTCAATAGCTGTCATCCTCACTAGCTCTCGTCCTCACTAGCTCTCGTCCTCACGAGCTCACTTCCTGATGAGCTCTCGTCCTCACTAGCTCTCGCCCTTACTAGCTCTTGTCCTCACTAGCTGTCATCCTCACTAGCTCTCGTCCTCACTAGCTCTCGTCCTCACTAGCTCTCGTCCTCACTAGCTCTCGTCCTCACTAGCTCTTGTCTTCAATAGCTCTCGTCCTCACTAGCTCTCCTTCTCACTAGCTCTCGTCCTCACGCGCCTTTTCCAGTTGGTCACTTCAAGTGAAGATAGGTCCTTCTGCACTTAGTCTTCCCATCAGAACTTTGGTCGTCCCATTCGTCTTCTTTCGTCAGCTTTCGCATCGAATACCGTCTTCGATATTGCCGAGCCGAAGAAAACGTTGTACCCTCATACGTTGGACAACATCTATGTAGTTGTAGAGCTCATAGTTTGTTCGAATGCAATATTCGTCGCCTATCCGAAAGCAACCGAAGGTTTTGCGAAGAATTTTACTGGCGAACACCCCATGCTTCAGCGCTATATAAAAGCACGGGCAGGATGAACGTCTTATAGAGCGTCAATTTTGTCGATGGAGAGTGGTCTCTGCCACACATTTGCTTAGTGAGAAAGGAATATCATCTCTTTTATTTTGCCATTTTAATATCATTTTTTAATAAGGATTGTCTGACTGTTTGAGCACAAAGAGCATCTTATTTGGAAAGCACAACAAAGTCATGAAGACAAGATAAACTATTTTAATTTTTTATTTTTGTTTTTTGCTGCCAAGACCTGATTGTGTTAATAGCGCCAACTATGTTCGAGGATATAGCCGTATTTTGCGATGTCTTTAGCAACAGAATAAAAGTCGATAGATTTTTTATTTTTATGTTGACCAGTCTATATCATAAAAGTTTTTTAAAAGAAACGATTATTTATGTCTGGCACATATTAAACCAAAAATGTTATAAAATTAGTGGGTAATACTGAAAATGCTTTGCAAAATGGAGGTTACTAAAAAAATAATCGTTCTTTTCTCAAAAAACTTCCAAGTAAAACCCTTGTGACGGTATCGCTATCCACCACTCTGAGCTCATATAAATCGAATGAGGTCAGCTTCAGGGTAGACCAAAACGAAGAAAGAAAGTCATTTGGCTAAAAAACTTCGCAGAACTTTAATAGTTTTCAGGCAGATATCAGTCTTAAATAAAAAGGCATATTTTTTTAGACCTACAACTTATAGATAAACATCTATAAATGGGTCTTAACCGCTGAAATATAAAATATGAAAATAGTGGTTTATTGGTCATTGTAAGCTTATATATTTTTCCCCTGCTAATGAATAATTATCATTTTTTATTTCTTTTACTTTCAGCTTGATGAAATTGAGACTTTTTGGTATTTACGACCTGGAGGAATTATCTCCTGTAGAATCAAGAATTTAAAGTGGACCATTTCATGCTCTTGACTACGCTGCCATTGCTCCAGACGCGGAAAATAAAGATATCGCTATTAAGAACTTTGCAAAGAAAACAGGAACCTGCCGTATAGAGCCGAATCCAAAAGACGGTGTCTTTAATTAATAGAGTTTTAATAAGTAAAGTGTCTTTTTGCTAGATATGCGCTAGGCAAAAATTTCTAACTCTAAACAATATTCATTGGTAAAGTTATAATAAATGTCATTAAGTTCGCTTAACCAATATCTAGTAATTTTTTTTAGATAATAAGGCAAAATGTAATTAATATTAAAAAGTTTCAAATGTAATAATAAAGCTCATCTTCGCCATTACTTTTGTTTCAATTTGTAAAAAATGTCAGCAGACTTTCCCAAAAATAGTCATCATAAGCTTAGCTGGGATACCAGGCCAACAGAACCAGCAGCAAGTTGCTAAACAAATTTATTTTTGTCAATTTCGTAGCCAAAAGTATGTAACACTTTTGAGTAACTGATTTTTTTGAATTATTCTCGTCGAAGTATGTTGCATACTTTTAGTTACTTTTTTTGGTAGAAATGTTTAATTGAGCCACTGCCTGCGATTTCTGTTCGCCTGGTACTTGCAGTCTGTCACCCATAGCAAATTGTGAGAATTTACCAAACATATATTTGCGGCTCACTCCTACACCCAAACTTATTAGTGATAAAAAAGACTGTTTTTGTAATTTTTTTAAATATCATTTATTTAATTTAAAGGAAAAATTATTTATTTATGTATTATGAATTTTTTAACGAATCTTAGACATTATTATTATTAGAGTTGAAATTTTTACTTGTACTTAAAATAGTTAAAGTTATTATTGAGTTAGAGCGGCAGCTGACTAAGAAAGTAAGCTAATTTAAGCGTAGATCGGCATGTTGCAGTATCGTACGATTCTCCATTAAAAATCCAGCTTCTGAAAAAAAAATTGAATTCTTCTACGGGATAGAGAGAGACAGTTGAGCAGATTATTTGTGATGAGAGAAGAAGAATGAAGCCTCTACTGTTCTTATTCTTCTACATCTTTGTAACTTCTGCAAAGTTATCGTTTGGAGCGTTTATTCAAGACACAAGTTCTCTGAGTAGAAGAAGAAGAGAAGGGCCGAACACAGCGAGCGGCTACGTCTACAAAGCCCATATAAGGATAAGGCTACATTTTTTGGATACATTATTAAGATAAGTTGACTTCGAAGGAAGATGAGGGAAATGACCAATGCACCATTACGAAGATCAATTGGGGGAGGGCCTTTCATTCCAACTGGAAGACGCGAGCAAAGTGCGCCTGGTTGGGTTAGGGAGGTGGGCTGTTACCCTATAGAGCGCTGTGATGCCCAACTAAAGTAAATGAGTTGTCTTGTTTCCATTGAGTTCGAAATCTTGCCTAATCAAATATGTGTTTTAGTCTAAAGAAAAGGTTTTTTTAGTAGCAAATCTTTATTATTTCTTTTTTTTTTAATTCTCCTTTTTTGGCTACCTTCATTACTAGAAATGAGAGCTTATAAGTAACGCCTGTGCTATTTCTTGAATAGATTACTGGCAGTTGTTGATGGTCGTCATGTTGAAAGATAGAACTTGAGCTGATTTATGAGTGCAGTGGTCTGGAAGTCGGAAGCAGAGCCGACTATTTAAATACTCCAAGAAAACCCCTTCTCTGTAAAAAAAAATCAATATTACAAACTTTTATTCCAACCAAAATAAAGTAACAAATAGCCAACTAGGACGTTATGTGAAGCTGTTGCAATAAACAATGGATGCATATATTGTTATCATAGGAAAGAAACTGAATTGGATATATATATGAGTGATATGAACGATGTGGAGTAGCGCTCTAGAGCTTATTCCACCTATACACTGCAAATAACCAGAACCAATTGCATCATTGGCAAGTAATGGTGCCAAAAAATTGAAGAATTATGCTGATATACAAAGAAAACTGTAGGATGTTGTAGACAAGAAAGAAAGTTTGTAATAAATCTATGGATCTCTTTCTATAAGTCGCATATTCAGCATTATTCGATGAGCCATGAAGATAACTCTATCAATTGTTGTTAGAAGAGAACAGCTTTATTTTATAGCCGAATCCGAACGGCATTGTCTTTAATTAATAGAGAAATATTATATTATTTTTACATTTTATAAAATCTCTAGATACCGGTACCAGGCAAATGTATAGATAACCTTGACATCAATCCAATACTTACTACTAACGCCTTTTAACGGCATCTACTACAGCTGAAACCTAATCCTGGAAACACTCCTTTAAATATATAATATTTATATATATATAAAATAATATTTCTAGCATTTTAATAATAATAATACATAATGCAGCTTTAAGAATTTATTGTAAGTTCTTAACACTGCCTGAGTTTCTAAATCGAAAATAATTCCATTTGGTATATCCATACCAGCAGTTTCGAAGACGCACTCAAAAAACTTTTGCTTTCCCATTTTCAGTTGGATTTGTTGTATTATCTTTAAATATTATTGTAAAATTTATAGTTAAAAAAACATCTTAAGTTTCTACCGCAAATAGGCGCCTGCTGAAATCGGCAATGACGGGACTTTTCCAAATGCTCTGCACTGCATCGGCTGCCACCATATTACGCATATCCGAGATGCCTTTAAATAAATTCAGGAAAAGATTTGTAAACAAGTTAATGTCTTCGGAGTTAAGTGTTGGCAAATTATTGGATGGCGAAATTCCAGCAGGCGGCAACAGTGGCACCTTAGCCACAGCACTGTCTGTTAAGTTTGTGGGCCTGGTCTGGACCAACTGTCAGTAAAGATTCGGATAGGGTGAAACTTGTTAATGAAACGTCACTTACAGCCAACGTCGTTAGGAAAAATAGCAGCGGTAGCAGCTGCCCCCACAATGTGGTACAAAACATTTCAGAATATTTCTAATAGTAGTAGCTCTCTCTGAATTGCAACTGAACGTGGCTCTATGAGGCTGGATGGCTTTTAAGGTAGCTCTATTGCTAACCGTTTGCCAATTTGGCCAACTGACCTCAGGCACTAATTAATTGCCAACTTGTAATGTTTTGCGCATTTCAAGAAGTTGGCGACATTTATGTCAATGTCGAGATACTTTCAATTAGTGTAAATATTTAATTATCAAGATAAAGGCGCGCGATAAATAACAGTCAACAATAAGATATTAATTATGCCATTGTCTTGAACTACTTGTGATTTGCTTACATTGGATTGTCTCAAAGGCCGTAAGATTATTTAACTTTTAAAGTTCGCAAATCAAACAAACAATATAATAATTGCGATTTGGAAGTTATGTGGGCGCAGTTTCTTGATAATAACTATTTGTCTAATTATTAAAAGTTAATTCTTTGGAACTGGTTTGGGATATTGTGTAATATAAATATAAAAATAAAATATATAGTATTTTCAATAATATATCCGGTTTTATGTAAAATATTAATGAGAAGAGAAGTGGAATGGAGTTGTAGCCCACATAACGTTTGAGCAGAAACTGTTTCTTCGATAAGTAATGCAAGGCGTCATATCGACAACTTATGCTTTTGAACCGTTTACTGCATTAAAAATTAAACTGAAGTGATCAAAAAGTGATTTTACAACAAAACTACGATCGTTTCCATGATTTTAAAAGTGGTCAACAATTACCTGGTAACCTCACCCACCTTACTCTCGAGATCTTGATCCTTCCGATTATAAGCTTACCCCTCAGTTGCGAAGTGATCTTTGGGGGCACCATTTTTAAAGATAGTATGGCAATGTCACCAAACAGAAGGTGAAAAATAGTCGGACAATATTTTCGATTGTATATCTTTCATTTTATTTAAATAAAAAACATATTTTTTATACACAAAAGAAACGGAACGATTATTTTGTACTCTCAATGCCACAAGTAAAAAATTAAAGCTTTCAAAAAAAAATTTTTCTTAATTTAAAAAAATCTAAAGAATTTGAGAAGATCAATAGATTTACCATTTTTAATATAGCATCATACAGATCGCATTCTAAAGACATTGATTCTGTCTCCAAAACCTAGAAAATTATTTGAGTTTATTGAAAAATATATAAAAAAAAACTTATAAGACGAGCAGAAAACCACTTTAGGGCCAAACACAAAGTGATCCTCTCTTCATCAAAGTAAGGAAGTACAGTCGAATACTCTTTAAATCCAAATTACGGCTAATCATACTTATTTCTTAAAAAATGTAGTGCTTAAAGTCTAAGGCTTTTCCATGTTAACAAAGAAAATAATTTCCTTAAGTACACTCACGCTTAATATATATATAAATAAGAAGGCAAGAATGTAAACAACTTTGGAGTTCCCACAAAAAAATAATATTGATAACAATTGTAATTCTTAAAGAAAAATATATACACATGTGTATTGTATTATATTTATATCTAAATATTTGTAACTATAAATTTTTGAAAATTTCTGTAAAAAAAGTTGAAAAAGATCTTTTTGATAAAAATTACGCAGCTTTAAGTTTAATGTTTCATGAAAAAACTAATTGTTCACTAGTTAATTTATAAATATAAAAGATTGCAGCTATTTGATTAAACTAGCCAACGTTTGAATATTTTAAATTATATTTTTAACTTCAAAAATTAAAAAAAGAGTCAAAATTGCTGCAGTTGAATTCGCTGTCTTCATAGATAAAAAAATGATGAAAATTAAAAAGAAAAATGGCGTTCGTCATAAATTCTCTTTAGCTTATGATCTCAAAAGTATTGCTTATTCTATGACCTAGTAATAAGACTTATTTGAACTAAAATATCATACACCTAAGTTCCGCTTTGATTCAATTATTTAATAGAAAGACAACTTTTCATAAATTCCAAATCAGGATTTGGCTTTCACTGTAACGTCACAAAGCTTTGTGATTCAAATAACATCTGCTTTCAAGTCTTTCGCATTTACATTGTTATTCATCTCATCGACCCCAAAGAGATCGCTGACTAAATCGATTCTCTCTTGCACTCTTTCTATAGATGCAAGACTTGAACTTTTTTATTATATCACGAAACCTATTAAAGCGATTATTTATGTTTTCTTACTCTCAACTAAAGAAACAAAACAAACCCGCTTAATTTCAACAAAACCACAAAAGCAATTATAGAAATAGACATTTATACATACTTTTATTTTTAAATACATATTTAAGACAATGATTAAGTGTACGCAATTTATAAAGTGAACTTTATGTCACACACTGATGTAGATAACCATGACAACGCATAGTGCAGCATTCATCATTTCGGAAGCACTGTGGGGAAAGCAACGCAGAGTATATTCTGAGTCGATTTGAAAATTTCCAACTATAATTACCTTAATGCCAACCTGTTTGCACTCCACTCGATTATCAACACTCGCAACGCCTGCTTCTGCCATGCCCATCGCTTCAGTTGTGGGTGGCACCTCAGTCACTATCTCATATACTTCATCAGATGATGCTTTCCCCGCTGACTCACTGGCGCTTTCTTTTGTATCATCGATGCGTACAAGTCGCAACTGCTCCGGTAATGATCTGGATTTACGTGTTGTTGTTGTGGTTGCTGCAGTAGCGGCATAACCAAAGTTACTACCCAAAATATCCTCCAATGTAGTATAACCTGGTTGTTCGTATTGTGGACTCAGAAATGGATATGGATAAATCGCTTGATAATTGCGCGTGCAGCGATACATGTAGCTGAGGCAGCTATTGGAGCAGCAATCCCAATGGTTTTGACACTAAAAGATACGGATTGTGCGATTTACCTGGCATAGTGTATATGCGGGCTGTTTACATACGTATTCGCCAAACTTGGCACACTTAGTATAGGCAGCTTGACCCGCTTGAGTCTTTTGCGCGCACAAACAGATGATTACAAACAATAATAGACTAAGGCCTAGAGCCGACTTCACGGGATGACGCTGAGGCAACATCTTGTCGCTGGGAATACAAAATATCAACTGAAGCTGCTTTCGCACAACACTTGGCACTAAATACTAAGTTGACTTGAAGCTGATATTCAGCACTGAGCACTTAAGAGAAATGTGGTAAGAGAGAGTCAGTTGTGGAGCAAGCTTTAAGAGAAAGCAGTAATAAGTAAGTCGGTGGTGTGTTAGAGTTGTTTCTCAAAGTACTTTCTTTCCAGCTTTAAGTTGGAATGCTCACTAAGTAAAATTGAGTTTTTGACTGAACAATAATTACTTTTTACATTTCATTTTTGTTAAAGAAATTAACGATATCTTTTGCTCGAATTTTACAAATCTTTTAAAGTTGTATTTGATACTTCATTCAATATAATGATTTGAAACTCATCTCATATTAACTTTTAAATTAAATGCTAACTAATGACTACTAATCTATGTTAAAATTTGAGCAAAAACTCACTCAATAGCACAAATACTGTTGCCAATTTTCCGTTCCCCATTGTATTGAACACATTTTCAAAAGAACGGTTACTTACTTTAGTTGGCCAATTCAACCCATTGCAGGCTCACCAGCTGTCGCCAGGTCACTCCTAGGAAAGCTAGATTCTGCTTCACCTTCTTTGCTGGAGTGTCTGCGTACATACGAACGACATAGCCGGGTCAACGCAAATGTAATACGCTGGACATCTACATCGCTATAAATCGCATAACATCAGCCTGAACATTATCACACTTGCCAATATATGTTACAATGGTCTTAGTAAACCAACGCATAGCAGAGACCTCTGTCGATCATCAAAACTAACGCTCTACAAGACGCTCACCGTGTGCTTGCAAAGTCTTCGGTCCCTTTCGGATTTTGAACGACTATGAGAGATAAAGGAAATGGTAGGGGACGACCTAATATTAGCTGAAGAGACCAAGTGTAGGAACATCAGGTTCATCAGAAATGGTAGGGGACGACCTAATATTAGCTGAAGAGACCAAGTATAGGAGGACCTATCTTCACTTGGAGTGAGGCACTGAGACACACGCTCGCAAATCAGGAGCTTCTGGCGAGAGCTACTTAAGTGGCTGGAACCTGATAATGGGTTGTAATGACCAATTTATGTAAAGTGATTCCCTGCAGATAATATATTCTTGTGCCCCCAAAACTCCCAGTAATCATATTGCTTCGAAAAGTGCTTCCTTTGAATGGCTTTTAAAGTCTCTCTGAAGTGTTGCAAAGCCAAATCCTAAGAATAAGCGGATTATGAATATAAGCTTGATATTTCGAAAAATGCGCACAAAGTAGCTGTTTCCCATTCTACATGCTTTTATGAACATTCTAATTAAAACAATCAGAACAATCTAATTTAAAAAAAAAAACTTTATAAGCTCTACTCAGTCGAAATATTATAGTTAGTTTTTGAAATAATTTAAACTTTTTTTAAGTTTATAAATAACTGACTCACTCGGAATAACGCTCATGGGTATAAAAATATCTTAACAGCTCAGCAAAGTTCTTATATTTGTTTAGTTTGAAGGCATTCATAGTTAATTTTGAACTCCTCGGAAAGTCTGGATGATTTTTTCGATCAACCCACGCGGTACTGAAATATGCCAGTGGGCCAAGGATTATAGTAAATTTCATGGCCATCCTCTAGTACTGAACGCATATTTTGAACAAGTACTTGCCGTCTCAAGAGCTTGGCACATACTAAAATGAAGTTCAGCCAATTGGGTTACTGTTACAGATTGCGCTTAGAATTCTAAGGTTGCTCTCTTATACTTGGCTATTACCGAGCGTGCTGACGCTGACCAACCATCTTATCTTATCTGCCAGGGCCGTCGCAGTTGGTGCTTAGTTATAGCCGCAGTGCGCACAGTGAGTTTGTTCAGTGTCGCTGAGGCTGCCAGTGGGCTCGGTTCCAAAATTTTCTAGTAAAAACAATGTGGTGTGATCGTCGCGTCAAGCACACCTTAGCCCTGCTGATTAGCATTTGGCTGCTAGTCGGAGTAGTAAATGTCGCCGGTACAGAGACGGTGGCACCTGATGTGACACCAGTGCCAGCTGCTTTGCCGCTACGTAACCTACGCCTGCCCAATGATACCTATCCGCTTAGCTATCAGATACATATAGCTACGAATATACACTTGGGCGCCAGAGAGTTCGACGGAAATGTCGTTATAGACGTTGAGATTAGACGCGGTACCAATGAAATTGTGCTACATGCCAAGGAATTAAATATATTGGAGATTACAGTGCGCGAGCAAGAAAGCAATGAACTTGTCGGTGATTTAACGCATACATATGATCCACGCGGTTCATTTCTTATCATACATCCATTGGAGAACTATCAGGCTTTCGAGGCGGGACAGCATTATCGTGTGCACATACTTTACAAAGGTCAAATGCAAAAGAACACCATTGGCATCTATACCATGTTGTATGAGGAACAGCCCGACAATCGCACTGTGTAAGTACTACAACCAATGTTTTTATTTTGTATTATTATCATCATTGCGTTGCTAAACTCTTGAAAGCCACTGCCATACTAAGTTCAAGACCAATACAATCTATAAGAAGTGCATTTAAACTTAAATTATTATATAATAATAAAACTTTTGATAAAACATAGCCAGCTGCCTAGCATTCGGCGTAGTTCCCATTTGACTTTTGCTTTTGCTTTTCATTCTATTCTAACCTATATACTTTGGCTTATAGTATATAACATTTGCTTTTGAATTACGTTTCGTCACTGACGCCCGCCATTTGTGGTTCTTATCTAAGAACTGCGAGCATGCCTCGTATCAATGGGACAACCGCTAAAGCGCATCAGCTGGCCGTCGATTACACACCAGTCTCATTCTTTATAAATGGGCATGAGTGTTACTGTTCCCAAGTAACAACAAATACAAAATAAAAAACAATCAAATGCGACTCAGACTTGAGTGTTTATCGCCAAAGTAAAAGTCAAACAATTGATATGGCACAAACTTACTATATAAGTACACAATTGACGTACTTATGTTTCTGTTTAGGTTTGGCTCAATGAAATCGTTTAAGTATACAAAAAGAACAACAAATAAAAAAATTTTGATTTGTTTATTTTGATTTTCACCTGCCATTTGCTATTAATTTTTAGTTGCGATTTAACTTAATTAGAAGAAAATATTCTATAATATTATGGCGCTAAAAACAGCAGGTATACTCTTCAAACCGTTTGAAGTATTTCATGTTTTGTGAGCTAAAAGTGTGAAACGAAATTTGAGATACCCTTGTCAATATGTGAAAGATACATTTTTCATAAAATTTTTTAAGTGAACAATGTTATTTAAAATAAAATTTTTTTGGAAATTTTGTTTGAGGGCTTTTAAATTATCAAAAATTTTAAACCTCAGCTTTTCAATAGTGATTTCATATTGAAGTTAAAATTTTGCGAGCTTAGGCTGTGAAACGAAATTTGAGATGCCCTTGTCAATATGTAAAAGATACATTTTTCATAAAATTTGGAAATTTTGTTTGAGGGCTTTTAAATTATCAACAATTTTAAACCTCAGGTTTTCAATAGTTATTTCATATTAAAGTTCAAATTTTGCGAGCTTAGGCTGTGAAACGAAATTTGAGATGCCCTTGTCAATATGTAAAAGATACATTTTTCAAAAAATTTGGAAATTTTGTTTGAGGGCTTTTAAATTATTAAAAATTTTAGACCTCAGCTTTTCAATAGTGATTTCATATTGAAGTTAAAATTTTGCGAGCTCAGGCTGTGAAACGAAATTTGAGATGCCCTTGTTAAGATTTCCTGCAAAGTTTCTTATTCATTTTTTAAAATCTGTTATTTGAATGAATCTCTTTTTATTAAAGATACTACCGTCTGAAATCGGCTATAAATGATAATGATGACAATAGTCAAGGGCAACAAATTTATTTATTTATGATTCTTTGAGTTACAATTGTTGTTTGTTCACAGTTCCAATAGTCCTTTTTATGCACAAAGACAACTACAAGTTACTATCACGGTTCGCTCACATGCAGAATACCTTTCTATTTTAATCTGTCTTGCGTAATCTGTTTACTAGAGATTATTAGATAAGTAAAAGTAGAGATAAAAGATTTCTCCTATATACTGACATATGCTAAATATATTTATTTTTAGCTATTTTTATCTTTGCAAATGGTAATATAAAATCATAATTTATATAGACTAAAAAGATGATAAAGCTTCAAGATTCTGAAAAATTAAAAACTACAGATTGAAAGCTTTTAAGTTTTAAAAGAAAACACTGAATGGTTGTATAGGAGAAACGAAAAGATTTTTTTTGTAAAGTAGTAAAAGACTTTTTGTGTTACCAAAAGCATAAGACAAACCGAAACCATTTCTTAAAATTAGCGTTGTTTCTACAAAATAAGATTTTAAAAACGTAAGTAGAACAATATTGTTTCTGAGCGCAATTTACATATTTTTCTTGGTATTTTGCCTTTATTGCAAATTTTTATGAGAATAGAAATATTTTTTTTAATGAGATTACTAAGGTCTCGCCATAAAAAGTAACAAAATAAATTTTAAAAAATAAAACAAACAAATTTCCGAGTAATTTCTTATGACTCAATCGGGTTTTTTTTTTAAATGCTTGGGATTTTTTTATAAATAAATGCAAATTTATTGTGAAGTTTAATGCTTATTTTAAAAACAAAAACAAACCATACTTTTCCCCTACGAAACTTTCGCAGTACCGAACTTAGCCTAACACCTAA
Source organism: Chymomyza procnemis (assembly GCA_035046065.1). NCBI lineage: Eukaryota > Metazoa > Arthropoda > Insecta > Diptera > Drosophilidae > Chymomyza > Chymomyza procnemis. Next base: position 40,839,541 of record JAWNOJ010000026.1, read on the forward strand.
AACTAATACGTTCTTCATTACTACAAATTTCTATTAAAAACTTGTAAATATTCTGTACAATACCTTCAACAGTTATGTGGCAGCCACACAGTCGGAACCCACCTATGCACGTCTAGTTTTTCCTTGTTACGACGAGCCCGCCTTTAAATCGAATTTTACAATCAAGCTGACGCACAGCAGCAATTACACGGCAGTCTCCAATATGCCCATACAGGAACTTTACGAAAACGGGTAAATGCTGTTAACCGAAATTCCAATTGCAAGAATTTTAACTTATCAATATTCCATTGCAGTTACTACACAACGACTACGTTTTATCCCACGCCGCCCATGTCTACCTACTTGGTAGCCTTTGTCATATCCGATTTTGAGTATATATCAGAAACTCATCGTGGCGTTACTCAACGCGTCTACACGTCACCCAATACGCCAGATAAAGGTGCCAGCGCTTTGAAAAATGCTGTGCGTACGCTGGCAGCTTTCGAGGATTACTTTGGCATTAGCTACGCGCTCAAGAAGCTAGATCACATAGCTTTGAAGAAAAACTATGGAGCTGCTATGGAAAATTGGGGTCTTATAACCTACAAGGAAGATAATCTGATTGATACACACAGCAGTGATTTCCATAAGCAGCAAAAGGATACACTCACCATGGGTCATGAGATGGCACATCAATGGTTTGGCAATCTAGTATCGCCGGAATGGTGGACTTACGCCTGGATGAACGAAGGCTTTGCCACCTACTTCAGCTATGTCATAACGGATATGGTAATTGCAACTCAATGCAGTTAAAGCGTTAACAATTGTTAAACTCTCTCTCTCCCTCTGCACAGCTTCATCCCGACTATAAGGTTATGGAATTCTTTTTCATCGATGTGAGTGTGCGTGCGTATAGCTACAATTCCATAGCCAAACGTCCAATGACCTTTTACGTAGAACGTGAATCAAAAATTATGGAAGTGTTTGACATTATTTCATATCAACGTGCTGCTTGCGTCATCAAGATGTTTCATCATGCCTTTCATCAAAAGACCTTTGTGCGTGGCATCAGCCGTTTTCTACAGAAATTGTAAGTCATGCTGTGTGCTGGCGTCCTAGCAAGCCATTGGACTGGTAAATTGCAATTAATTCGAAAAAGATTTTTGCTCTCTTCCCTCAACGGCTAGTCAATACACTGTGGCAAACGAGCTGCAGCTATTCGATGCGCTGCAGGAGTCGCTGCTAGAGGACAAACGCTTTCAACAGCAGCCCTGGGTGCACGCAGTGCGCGACATAATGTTATCCTGGACGCACAGCGAGTGGATACCAATTGTAACGGTGACACGCAACTACGAAAACGGCACCGTCACCTTTACACAAAGTTCGAAGCACTCGAAGAGCGAACACTGGTGGATACCGCTCAACTTTGCCACCACACAGTCGCCAAATTTTCAGCACACTCATGTGGATTACTTTATGCCACCAGTGCCACAGATTACACTGACGCTAGAGGAGCTAGGTCTACAACTTGAGGGCCGAGATTGGCTGATTGTAAACAAACAGCAGACGGGTTTTTATCATGTGCTCTATGACAACGATAACCTGCGCGCTATAGCGCGTCAGCTGCAGCAAAATCATACGGTCATACATCCAGCCAATCGTGCTGCCATCTTTCAGGATATAACACCTCGCATGGAACACAATGAAATCGAGTCGGTTGAAGTGCTCTTGGAGCTTCTGAAGTATCTTAAAAACGAGGAAAATCTAACGCCCTGGAATCTTGTAGCGGATACTTTGGAGTTTCTGCTGGTCAATCTGCACGGCACCGCCTCAGAGGCGCTTTATAAAAACTTTTTGCGTGATCTTGTCTCGCCCATCTTTAAGCGCACCTTTAGCAATACCAATGCCATGAACAATTCCAATCTAGAGGCTTTCACTGGCGACAAGATACTCGAACTTGCTTGCATGGCTGATATGCAGGAATGTGTTGAATATACACGCGATGTTGCGCACAGTTACTTTTTCAAAAGGCGTAACCTTTTTGGTGCCATGGACTACTATGGCCTGTCTGATACTGTACTATGTCTGGGTGTACGCTATCTCAACGATGAGGAATTCAATGCTATGCTTAATCTGCTGCAGACTTTGGATCGTACACTTGCGGTTTATGATGATGTTTTATATTCGTTACGCTGCACACAAAATCGGGAACACATCAAGCAGTATCTCAACGAGTTATTTGGCGAAAACTCTACGCATTTGATAATGACCGATAATGAGTCAATGATGTATCTTTCCTATATGTATAAGAGTAATCTGGTTGCACGTCCTGTGGTTATGGAGTTTATCGAAAGAAACTATAAGCTGCTCTTACGCTCACCATCTTTTGTGGAGCAATTCAATCGCATGGCCGAATATATGCTGGAACAGAATAAACTCTATGTAAGTTGTATAACAAATCGTATTCTTCACATACTTTGTGGGTATAGGAGTAGATAATTCGATGGGTTTGAAATCAGTTTTGGGTAAAGCTGGGAAGGGTTAAGTTATCTATTCAAACTCAAAACATTTTAAACCTACGAAATCATAGCTGTTTAAATTTGAAGTCCAAGCCAATTTAAAGTATCTTTAGCTTTTGGTGATGCTGGAGATAAGGTAGCAGCATCACAGTTTACTAGTTTGCAACCCCAGCACCGGGCAGCTCTTTGGCTTTGAACCCACGGCCAAGACTTACTTGCAAGCATGTTCTTAATAATATATTTCCGTATTTACATTATAATTGGTCTAAACTACTTATTTCTTCTTCTAAACGAGTCCCATCTCAATTCATTCCTGTCCAAAAAGTTCATGAAATTCATTTGATTTTGAACATTTGAAATTTCGAGTTTAAGAGTCATTAGCAGACGATTTCCTGCTTATGTTAGCAAAATTGGTTTGTGAATAAATTTTTATACACAATCCTGATGATTAGAAAAAGATGACAAAAAGAATTATTTTTGCGTCTACTCATCTTTACGTTTATGAATTGAATTTCAATCTGAACAGGCAAAAAAAACTACTTGACGCCTTTACAAAAAACTGATTTCTGAATTGAAAATCTCTTACGGCTATGAATTTGGGAATCTCATATGACACTTTGCCGATTTTCAACTTCACCTTGGTAAATTGATATGGTTTCTACAAAACAATTTTCAAGTTTGATTGCTAAAGATTGCTATGCATTTAAAAAGTTATACTCTTTTTATATAAAATAATCGGTAGGGTCAATGTTATTGTTAAACTTTACTTTAACTTTACACGTTCTGCTATTGGATAACAGCAGACCTCATTAGCTCTCGCCAAGACGACATCTTTGGCGTTGTAGAGCTCATACAGCTCATGGTTCGATCGAATTCAATAGTCGTCTCCAACTCGAAGGGGACCGAAGATTTTGCGAAGAGTACTTTATGCTTCTGCACCATACAAATGCACGGGCAGGATGAGCGTCTTCTAGAGCGTTATGTTCGTAGATCGAGTGGGGTTTCTGCTACATATTTTCTTAGGAAGACCCATAGTTTCACCTTCTGGCAAATGTGATGCATTTCCTAATCTCCAGGCTAAAGTTATTGTAGGCATTATTAAACGATATCTTCAATAAACAGATACTCAGAATAAGATGCGTTCTGAAATCACCAATTAGTTTAAACTTTAAGCTTCATTAAGGTTGCTTCATTGAGAGTTTCCAAGAAATACGATTTTAAGATGATGCCAGACTTTTTAAGGAAACTGTACTTTTTACTACTCCAAGCCATTTGTCACTTAAAGAATTGACATTTATACCAGCAAATTGTTGAATTTAAAAAAATAACGTATACGCAATGTAGCCGTAACTGTGGGCATAACATAAACAAATCTTGCAGCAAAGTTTTGCTTGCTTGCGTTCCAAAACTCTACAAGTCGCAATTCGTTTTAAGCCTTTTCCACCGGTTACTGCAAATTACGTATACGCATCGTACACTTATTTGTTAAGTAATTGGCAGATATTATAAGTATATTTGCTGACATACTTCTAAATTTGAATTTATTTATATTTGTATCTGCAAACAAAATTTAATGCAATTGATTTATCTTACAGTTCGTCAACTTACGTCAGACCATAGCCAGACAATTGCAGTCGCAGAAACTAACAGCAACAGATCCACCGCTAATAGATATCGACTCCAAGCGAGTGGGCAAAAAGATGCGCACAAGTGAACAGTTTTTGGAAAAATTTGAGAAGCACATACACAAATGGCTACTAAACGAGCAACCCACAGATGCAATCTATGCTGCCTCATTAAGTACACGCAATGGATCCAGTCGTCCTGCGGGTTTGCTGCAAGCAGCTGGAGAACTCTTCAAAAAGGCCTTACAAGTGCAATTATAGCATTAAAACTTGTTAATTTTAAGTCTAATGTATATATAAGTTCAAACTTAACTAATTAAAACTAATGGAAATCAAAGCAAATATTTATTTAATGTAACAGTGAACTTGCAGTGTTGGGTAACTGCTAACTAGTGAGTTTTTCAACACTGTGCAAGTCTTTAACGAGTAGCAATTGATTAGCTTTATTGGGACGCTTTCCAATGACGCAACCGATTATCTAAGCTCAAAATAAAGTCCATTCATTGCTCGAGAGTTGTAAACAAATTAAATACCAATTTTCTAAGTACCTCTAAACTTGCACTAACATTAAAAACAATGTCTAGCGATAGGCTTTTTTTTTGGACTTATATTATGATACTTCTTATAATCTTACAATTTATAACTTAATAGTACAAGGCATACGCTTTAACTAGGCTATTGACTGCTCCAAATCGACTTTTATCGAATACTTGTACGTCTGATTGCATAAAGCGCAATCTTTATGGAACCGCTGCAGGATAAGATATAGCAAGTCTTTAAATATGTTGAAAGTTCGTTGCGGCCGCTTATTGTTTGCAAAACGCACGACATGGTGCGTCTTATGTTTAAAATTTGGCTATTGCTTGCCGCGGTCGGTGTATTGACGGTTCAAGCTAAGTGGCTTAATCCTTTGGATGTGGAACGCCTAGAGACTAAAGGATATGCACAACGTTTAAGTAATCCACGTGCGGACGATAACAGCGCCGATAATTATCGATTGCCCAACAATACAGCTCCCATTAATTATGAAGTGGAGCTTACGACGCAAGTGCACACGGGTGAACGTGCCTTTGAGGGTATCGTGAAAATAGATCTGGAGGTACTTGAAGATACACGCACGATCGTTCTGCATTCGCGTCAGACGGAAACCAAAAAGGCAACTATTAAGAGTGAAAGCTCAGCGGATATTGAGCTTCAATGGGATTACGAGAATAAGCGTGAATTCTTGTCACTGACACCTAAAGATGCAAGCGTGAGCTTTTTAAAGGGCAGCAATTGGCAGCTAACCATCGAATACAATGGCACACTTCGCACGGATAATGGAGGATTCTATCTATCCACCTACTCCGATGAGGCAAATGTTACGCAGTAAGTGCTGCAGAAATTATTGTTTTTATAATATAAATAATATAAAAACCTAAACGGGCATAAAATTATCGTGAGTGTAATAAAAAATAATTATTCTGTTAGTGAAAATGACAAAAACTTTGAGGTAGCCGTACCACAGATTTTGTGTTTTTGTTTTATTACAAATTTGTAACGATAACAGTGATAACATAAATCAAAAATGAATTACACAAAAATATAAATTAAAAATTTGAGTGAAATTTAAGAATTTCTTGTAGTATCGTTAAATAAAAAAACACATTGTCTCAGCTGGACTCTCAGAAAGTATTCTTGACAAATGAAAGAACTAGTCACTTGGAACTCAAATTGTTGCTTGCGTGCAAAGTTGTTAATCGTCTTAAGCACTTTAATGAGTCATCAAATTAAGCGATTTTCTTGATTAAGAAGCCTATCATTAATGTTATCTGTGGTCTATAAATTCGATTAAGAATATAATTAAAGCTTTTGAGTACAGGAAACGATAAGTTAATTTAATTAAAATAATCTATTAACGAAAATTTCACCATATACAAGTTTTACTTAAAGCTTTTACAGTTTATTGAATGACCTAAAATCCCTTAGGGACAGCAAATTTACGCTTTAGAATAGCAGCTTTTACCAGACTACACCAAAAAAAAAAAAATTAAAAACAATATTTCTTTCAGTTACCTTGCCACAACTCAGTTTGAAAGCACAAATGCACGCCATGCGTTTCCCTGCTATGACGAGCCTGCTCTGCGCGCCACATTCGAAATCACTATCAAGCATGATCCCTCCTATAATGCCATATCGAACATGCCTGTAAATCAGGCAAAATCGAGCTCTGGAGTTACAACCTTTGACAAAACCGTCAAAATGCCCAGCTACTTGGTGGCTTTTATTGTCTCCGACTTTGAGTACACGAAGGGTGAGCTTAATGATTTGCCACAACGTGTGTTCTCACGCAAGGGCACTCAGGTTGACCAGTCTTGGGCACTCACTGCTGGCCTACTTGTTGAATCCAGTCTGGCGGGCTACTTTGATGTACCCTTTGCATTACCCAAGCTGGATCAGGCTGCTATACCAGATTTTGCTGCAGGAGCTATGGAGAACTGGGGCCTGGCCACCTATCGACAGGAGTACTTATTATGGAACAAGGAAACATCTACAACTAACTCAAAAACCCAAATTGCCAATATTATTGGACATGAGTATGCGCATATGTGGTTCGGTGATGCTGTGTCTATAAAATGGTGGACTTATCTATGGCTCAAAGAAGGCTTTGCTACAATCTTTTCATATGAATCGGATGATATCGCTTATCCAGAGTGGGACATTTACCAATATTATCATGTCAGCAGCTATACCGGCGCATTGATGAATGATGCCGTGGCTGATGCCACACCTATGACAGATTATGTGCAAACACCCGATGAAATATCTGGACGGTACAACACATTCTCTTATGATAAACCAGGCGCAGTTTTGTATATGTTTAAGAATGCTTGGACCGATGCAGTCTTTCGTTTGGGTCTACACAAATATCTCAGCGAACAGTAAGAATTTCCAAATATTGTTTTGAAAATTAGTGAAAAAACTATGTTTGTTTTCTAGCCAATTTAACTCGTGCGATGAGTATGATCTGTTTGAGTCGCTGCAAAAAGCAGTGGACGAACTAGATCACAAATTGCCTGCCACAGTTTCTGATATGTTCGCTAGTTGGTCCCATCAAGGTGGCTTTCCATTACTTACGGTAACACGTAACTATGAGGATGGCAGCTTTAAAGTAACTCAAAAGCGCTACTCCGACAATAAGGATGAAGTTAACACTAAAACCTGGTATGTGCCCATTAACTATGCTGTACAATCAAATCCCGACTTCCGCGATACTACGGCCACTCACTGGCTACTTAGTACGCCAGAGCTTACTGTTTCCGATGCTGGTCTCAAGAGCGATGAGTATCTGCTGCTTAACAAACAATCCAGCACGTATTGTCGCATACTCTATGATGATCGTAACTATGAGTTGATTACATTGGGTCTGCTAGATGGCAACTTCAGAATACATGTACGTAATCGCGCCCAGCTTATGCATGATGCATATCGTTTTGTAGCCACACAACGTCTGGCCCACGACAAGCTCTTCTACCTGATGACCTATTTGCGCAAAGAAGATCAGTATGCACCCTGGTCCATAGCTAATAGCATTTTCAATGTGTACGATCAGTATCTAAGAGGTGATACGGAGTATAATCAATTCCGTGAGTATGTTATCGAGTTGGTGGAAGGCATGTTTGAAAAAGTTGGCGTTAATGAGAGACCCGGAGAGCACTACTTAAGCAATTATCTACGCACAACACTTATCAGTTTGGCCTGTCAGGTGGGCAGTGAAAAGTGTTACGATCTTGCACATACAAAACTGAAGAGATTCTATAATGAAGGCATACGCATTGAGCCCACTCTACGCACGCAGATCTATTGTGCTGGTCTACGTCGTTCCGAGAATGAAGTGTACGACAAAGTCTATGATGCATTATTTAGCTCTACAGTCTCCAGCGATCGTAGCATGTATATCTCATCGCTGGGTTGCTCTCAAACCGCATCACAAATTAAGAAATTTATTGAGAGCTCTATTGATACTAACAAGGAATTGAGCAGTTCCGAACGCACCTCATTGCTAAGAGCTGCCTATTCTCGAGGTGAAGTTGGATTAACCACAAGTCTGGAATTCTTAGAGTCCAACTGGGAGGCTTATGGTAAGCTTAACGACAAGAAACCCTTGGACACGGAGTTGCGTAACATAGCTGTGTATGTTGTCAGCGCTAGTCAGAAAGCCCGGGTACGTGCTGTGCACAACAATTTGTTTTTATATAAAAATATTTACCAATTTTCTCTTAAACTTGCAGTTAAATGCATTGGTTGAAAAGGTCAGTGATTCTGAACTGGTAAACGATGATCTTAGCACTGGAGTTGAGAGCAGAATGCAACAAAACTTTGACTGGCTAGAATTGCATCGGAATCCTGTTGTTAATTGGATACGTGGTTATCGTACTTCAGCAGCAAGTACAATGGCTGCATCTTTAACCACACTGCTGGCTACGATAGTTTTGCTTTGTTTTAAATTCCTTTAAAATAGTCCGTAACTTATAATAAATTTTGAAAAATGTAACAAACTATTTCGATTGCTTCATTGAACCTACGGCAAAACCATTGTTTCCCTTTACGGAATCATTCGCTAATGCCTCTACTAGAATGCCTCTGCTGGAACTGCTATGGATATTAGCGGGATTTAAATATTAGGAAAATTATGCGGCGACCTTAGACCAGGCTTGCCGCCAGTTGTTAATGTTGATCCAATGTTTTGAAAGAGCCCCAAAAATTTTGCATGAACTTGCATAGCCTGCTGTATGATGCCAATTTTAATTTTTATGTTCAAACTACTAAGTTAAGTTCAACTGAAACATGGGCAGTGTTTGGCAACTGCTATAAAGGGGTTCCCCTTAGCATTATGCTTAAGCAGCACTTAGTCACTCTCTTTTCAAATTCTATTTCCGAATTTGTTATCAAAACATTTTTTGGAACGCTTCGATTTGGTTTTTATCAGATTACATAAAGCGTTATCTTTATAGTCCCTGCTGCAGGATAAGATATCGCAGCCCGTTATATATATTAGAAAATCTGTTGGCGCCGCTTAGTGTTTGCCGAACGGCTGTTATGATGCGTCTCATATTTGAGTTTTGGTTGTTACTTGCCACGGCTGGTGTGTTTACGGTTCAGGCTAAATGGCTTAATACTTTGGATGTGGAACGCCTAGAGACTAAAGGATATGCACAACGTTTAAGTAATCCACGTGCGGACGATAACAGCGCCGATAATTATCGTTTGCCCAACAATACAGCTCCCATTAATTATGAAGTGGAGCTTACGACGCAAGTGCACACGGGTGAACGTGCCTTTGAGGGTATCGTGAAAATAGATCTGGAGGTACTTGAGGATACACGCACGATCGTTTTGCATTCGCATCACACGGAAACCAAAAAGGCAAATATTAAGAGTCAAAGCTCAGCGGATATTGAGCTTGAATGGGTTTATGAGAATAAGCGTGAATTTTTGTCACTGACACCGAAAGATGCAAGCGTGAGCTTCTCAAAGGGCAGCAATTGGCAGCTGACCATCGAATACAATGGCACACTTCGCACGGATAATTTGGGTTTCTATATATCCAGCTATCAGGACGACGCCAACGTTGTGCAGTAAGTAGCTGAAATTCAACCATTTTGAAACTGTTTTTTGCATATTTAATTTACAGTGAAGTGAAATGATGAGTTTAGTTTAATTTTAATGAGTTTGTTGAAGCTTTATAGTCGAAATTTTGATAAGTTGTAAAGTACTTGACTAACATAGATACTACTAGAAAACACGAAGAATACGTTTAGCAAAACTTATTAATCTATACAGTATTATTTTGAGCTATTTTAGCTATTTAGCTACCAACAACGGTAATTTATAGGCCTTCTGACAAGAAAGCGTAGCAACAAAAGGTTTCTTTTTAAATAAAGTTTATATTTATATACTGCTTGGTAACGCGATAGCAGTAAGGCCTTGCAGAACCCGAAATATTGTTCACACAGCTTTCAAAATAAATAAATAATCAGCCTTCCCTTAGTTAAAGCCGGAATGAGGAAATAACCGATTGCTTATTTATATAAGGCGAAATTTTCTTGCAGTTACCTTGCCACAACTCAGTTTGAAAGCACAAATGCACGCCATGCGTTTCCCTGCTATGACGAGCCTGCTCTACGCGCCACATTCGAAATCACTATCAAGCATGATCCCTCCTATAATGCCATATCGAACATGCCTGTAAATACGGCAAAATCAAGCGCTGGAGTTACAACCTTTGACAAAAGCCCTAAAATGTCCAGCTACTTGGTGGCCTTTATTATCTCTGACTTTGAGTACACAAAGGGTGAGCTTAACGATTTGCCACAACGTGTCTACTCACGCAAAGGTACACGCTTGGACCAGTCTTGGGCACTCACCACTGGATTGCTAGTTGAAACCAGTTTGGCGCGCTATTTTGATGTACCTTTTGCATTGCCCAAGCTGGATCAGGCAGCCATACCTGACTATGCAGCCGGTGCTATGGAGAACTGGGGTCTGGCCACCTATCGCCAGGAGTACCTACTCTGGAACAAGAATACTTCAACGACTAATTCAAAAACTCAAATTGCAAACGTTTTGGCGCATGAGTATGCACACATGTGGTTTGGCAATGCTGTAACTATTAAATGGTGGTCATATCTTTGGCTTAAAGAAGGATTCGCTACAATTTTTGCCTATATAGCCGATGACATAACGTTCCCAGAGTGGGATATTTTTCAATATTACCACATTAACAGCTATACCCGCACACTGCTGAACGATGGCATAGCTACTGCACCACCTATGACACTCTATGTGCAAACACCCCTTGAAATCTCAAGACGTTACAGCTTCTCCTTAGAGAAACCAGGTGCTGTTTTGTATATGTTTAAGAATGCTTGGACAGATGATGTCTTCCGACTGGGTGTACACAAATATCTGGTGAAGCAGTAAGTATTCAAAACTATATATGAAATACTTTTTACTTTGAACTATCTGCATTTTGCAGTCAATTCAGCGCTTGCGATGAATGGGATCTGTTTGAGTCACTGCAAGAAGCAGTCGATGAATTAGATCACAAATTGCCCACCACAGTGGCCAATATTTTCACCACTTGGTCACAACAAGGCGGTTTCCCTTTGCTTACGGTCAGCCGTAACTATGATGATGGCAGTTTTACCATACATCAGCAGCAGTATACAAATATTAAGAATTATTACTTCGATAAAACTTGGTATGTACCCATCAATTATGTCGTTCAGTCCAATCCCGATTTTCGCAATACCACCGCCACCCACTGGATGCTTAACAAGCCCACACTGACTATAAGTGATGCGGCACTTAAAAGCGATGAGTATCTGCTGCTGAACAAGCAGTCCAGCTCCTTTTATCGCATACTCTATGATGATCGTAACTATGAGCTGATTACATTGGGTCTGCTTGAAGGCAACTTCAGAATACATGTACGTAATCGTGCCCAGCTTATGCATGATGCATATCGTTTTGTAGCCACACAACGTCTGGGCAATGACAAGCTCTTCTACTTGTTAACTTATTTGCGCAGAGAAGATCAATATGCACCTTGGAGCGTGGCCAGTCTTATATTCAATGCTTACGATCGGTATTTACGTGCTGATGCGGAGTATAAACAATTCCGTGAGTTTGTTATCGGGCTGGTGGAAGGCATGTTTGAAAAAGTTGGAGTTCACGAGAGACCCGGAGAGCACTACTTAAGCAATTATCTACGCACAACACTTATCAGTTTGGCCTGTCAGGTGGGCAGTGAAAAGTGTTACGATCTTGCCCATACAAAACTGAAGAGATTCTATAATGAAGGCATACGCATAGAACCCACTTTACGTGCAGCTATTTATTGTGCTGCACTGCGTCGTTCCGAGAATGAAGTATACGACAGGGTCTACAATGATTTCTTCAGTTCAACGCTCTCCAGCGATCGTATCATGTATATTGCAGCGCTAGGTTGCTCACAAACCGCAACACAAATTAAAAAATTCATTGAGAGTTCCATTGATAATAGCAATAACTTGAACAGTACCGAGCGTACCTCCTTGCTGCAAGCTGCCTATTCACGTGGTGAAGTTGGATTGAGCACAAGTCTGGAATTCTTAGAGTCCAACTGGCAGGCTTATGGTAGGCTTGACAGCGATATCTCAAAAACATTGGACGTAGAATTGCGTAATATGGCTGCATATGTGGTCAGCGATAGTCAAAAGAAGAGGGTAAGTTTAAAAACCCAAAAGCTTTACTTCATTTCTATAATATAATTTTTTTTTAGTTGAATGCATTGGTGGAGACTGTCAGTGGATCTGAGCTGGTATACGCAAATCTAAGCACTGCAGTCGAAAGTAGAATGAAACAAAATTTTGATTGGTTGGAGCTGCATCGTAATCCTGCAATGAATTGGATCGTCGAGTATCGGAATTCGGGTGGAAGCGCAATTATTGCTTCGCTAACCACTATGTTGGCTGCTCTGGTATTATTATGCTATCAAAATTTGTAAATACTTTTTTGTGGTTTTAGAGCGGAAAAAATCAGTAGTTCTCTTTTATTTTTTTCTTTTGTTTTTAAGCGTGTTCTTATATAGTGTAATATACCATGATGAAAATAATATTCAAATACAAAAACTGTTTTACCAACGATTTTTGTGCTTTAACTTTTAAAAATGAAATCTGAATTTCTATGTTTTTCTGCACTATTGTTTAAACTTTAAAATATAAATTAGTAATTAAAGAGATTTAATATTGCAAAATTCTATTTAAATTTTAATAAAACATTTTCAGACTTAAAAATAAAACGCCAAATAGAAATAAAATACTTAGTGGCTATTCTTCTGTGCACTTCTCTCGCTCCAAATTTGCGTTACTAGAATTTTTTTTGGAAAATTAGAAGTTTATCTCAAATTTTTTTCAATATAAACGTATTTCTTAACTTTTATTAGAAATCGTATTCCCAACTTTTGTTAAAAAAAAAACAAGAACAATTTGTTAAAAATGAATAAAAAATCTTATTATCATCATATTTTTTAAATCCAAAATGCACTTAAATTAATTTTTGAACCATTGACGGTTTTATAGGCAATATAAGTACTTAGATCACAATTTTTGTTTTTGTTTTTCAATTATTTATTTGTTTTTATGTTTGTAGTGGACCTACCCACTTTTATATATATTATATATAGAGTACAAGGGGTACTTGACTATAATCGATAGCTTAAAAGGATTGGAAAAAACTTTTTTAGGTAATAAAAACCTAAATAATCCCAATCTGCTGAAGCGTGTGCCAACACTGCGTATAGGCTTTGAGGCCATGGCATTTCTTGGTGCAGAAAAATTATAAAATTATAATATATATTATTATAAAATATAAATTATTATAAAATTATATTACAACCAAATTATATTAACTTAACAGATCTATAGTTTTTTATTTTAAGAGAAATGTATTTAATCTAAGATACAACGCATATATATAGTAATATAGATGCTATACTAAGGTTCGTTTGAGGTATACGCGGACAACACAGTAAAAGCCCGTTTTGGTCATTGAAATAAATATTAAGATAAAAGTATTATGAAATATTAACTATTGATATTTAAATGGTCATAATATCTATAGGGAAAAATACACCCAATGAACAATTAAAAATAAATTCTGTATAAAACTCGGGCTCTTGTGTACCATATGGTACAAAGGCTATATGAGATTTGCGCAGTTCAAAAATGTATGCAATATCGAAGAATCTAAAAGTTACCAAAAATTTCATCCATCTCTTAAACCGTTCACCTGTTTGACTGCATAAACACCTCGTTAAGAGCTAAAGAACTCAACTTTGCAGATATAGCTTATTGTTACCCGACGGAATACAATTTTATTTTAGTTTCAGCTTCTGCAGCACCTCAAAAAAAATAACAAAGTTTTGTATTAATGGGGATGTTATTCTCGCCGGCTGCCCTGTTATGCTTCAGTTTCTTAATTGTAGTTCCAATTTCTCTCACAATTGGGGGTGCTGGTGATATGCGAGGGTTTCCAATTGTGGGCACAGCACTACTATAGACATCATCCGAAGAGCCCAGTGAGATAGTGCGGCTGAATGTCACGAAGTGTTGGCGCCATCTTTGGATTGAACCCCTATGGAAGCAAACGAAAAGCGCGACCAAAAGCTTCTCGGTGACGAAGCGTTCTTCAAGAAATAGGTCAGATCAGCTCGTCGCCCTTCGTAGAGGCCCTAAGTTTCCAAGTGGAATAATAAATATGGATTAATTACTTGGTTGATTATAAAGATATCAAAACCAACAACCAGTCAATGATTGTTTTCTATTACCAAGGTCTTGGTCAAATTAGATCAAAATAAGTTGACTATATTGGGCAAATGTGGCCAAAAAATAATTTTCAGAACATAATTCACTTTATTTCTGACGATATGCTAAACAACTTTGGCACTCAAAAGTATTTTAGTGCTCCGAAGTACATTGATAATATTGACTTCCAGCTTTTGTAGAGCAGATACGGAAAAAAATGTATGTAAGATTGTTGTTTTTGACTTATTTTTAAAATTGCATTACAGGACTTATAAGTAATTTAGCATTCCTAATATGTTCTGAGATTTTATTAAAATCGGTTTGCTATAACATATAGCACCGATCGAAATAAAGGATATCGTAGCCAAGTCAGCCAATCAAGCGTGCTTAAGCAATTTTACTGTTTTACATGCAGAAAAGTGATATTCAAAATGTTTAATTTCCATTTAGGGATCAATCTAAAGGAAGCCTTTCGGAAAACTTTATTTGAACATTTAAGCATCTAAAACACAAATTTATTCCAAAATTTACTGAACATAAAAGACACTGTATGTAAGTACAAGGATACTATTTTAAATAAAAAAGGTTCGTTTTATAATATACGAATTTCTTATTGATTTTGCGCTGATAATATATTCTACAATATATATCTTGTCTTGCATTCTGCAAACTCCATTTATTTACCATTTTGATTAATATTTTGCTTACAAAATATAAGTCAAAGCAAGTTTTGAAATTTACTTTAAAAAAGACGACTAGTATTTGCCAAACTGCGCTAGGGTCAGTTCGAGTGCAGGGTTTAGAGTTCCGGGTACTTTTGTCTTATTCACCTTTATTATTTTTTCAGATGAGCTTTGTTTCAAGTAAACTGCAAAATGTTTTATTACCTAGTTACAGTAATAATTTTTTGACTCTATGACTGTACATGTAAATTGTATAAAGATCAAATGGCTTTAGGCAAAGAAATTGCACAAAAAACGCACCCTGTATTTAACAAAAAAAATCGCCTCTACCATTATTAAGCAAAGTATAATTTGATTGCTTGTTTTTATATCGCCTACTTCAAACTAATTGATCTAATCAATTATTTCGCGGAATAACAAAAATATACATTTTCCCAATAGTTTCAAGTATATTTACAATAATACCAATTTATGGATCAAGCACATGATTTCATTACTTAACGATGAAGAAACGTGCCAAGAAATAGATTCATTCTACAACTTTATTATTTTTTTTTATACTCTTTTAGTTTACAACACCAACGCTATCAACCAGTATCTTTTCAAGTTTATATAGCCTAGAATGGCCAGTCGAGACTTATCAGCAAATGCTTGGAAACTTGAAATACCGCCACTTAAAGGCACATATATGTGTTATTAAGAAAATCCATTAACATTACTTGGCGGAAAATTGGATTATTAACATGTTTGGAACCACTTGATTTAGGGTGCTCTAAACACTAAAACGCATATCAGCCAAATCTCTTGTCATTGCTGCAATGTTTTCGCTATGGATGCTTATGAAAAAAGTCTAATCTTAATGGCATGAAGTGATAAGCATTGGTAATATAAGACACGCTGTCGTTCCAAAGTGCGGATAAGATTGGGAGCTGCCTTTAAAAGTAGATCAATTGCTGAATTTGCGCACATTTGCCGCGTTACTAGCGTACGGACGACAACATGGCACGCTTTACCATGTACGCGCTTGCAGCTTTGTTACTCTTGCTGACCAACGCATCCGAGGCAGCAGTTAGCCGTTTTCCGCCTTTCGAGCAACTGCAGCGTCTTGAGCAACCCAATTTGCGCGTAGAACCACATGCCGAAGTGCTGAACTATCGTTTGCCCAATACCACGGCGCCCATACATTATGCCGTGGAGCTGACCACCAGTGTGCATACAGGTGAAAAAGCATTTGAGGGCAGCGTTGCCATTGACTTGGAAGTTTTGGAACAGACCAATGAAATTGTTATACATGCACGTCAATTGGAAAATTTTGCTGCTACCATAACTCGCACGGATCAGACTGGACAGACAGCCAAGGCTTTGACTGCGCAGTATAATGATACGCTGGAGTTTCTTACCTTTAAGCCTACGGATGAAAGCGTTGTGTTTGAGAAGGATTCCACTTGGAATCTACAAATAACCTACAAGGGCACACTGCGCACCGACAATGGTGGTTTCTATTTGTCCACATTTACTGATGAAAATGGTAACACAAAATATTTAGCTACCACACAATTTGAGAGCACCGATGCACGCCATGCCTTTCCCTGTTACGATGAGCCGGCCAAGCGTGCCACCTTTGAGATCAGCATTAAGCATGATCCCTCCTATAATGCCATTTCCAATATGCCGGTTAATGAAGCAAAGAGCAGCTCAGGCGTAACAACCTTTGACAAAACGGTGAAAATGTCCACATATTTGGTGGCGTTTATTGTCTCAGACTTTGTGTACACAGAAGGTGAGCTGAATGGTCTGCCACAACGTGTCTACTCACGTAAAGGTACAGAAAATGAGCAGGAATGGGCACTGACAACGGGCATGCTGGTTGAAAAACGTCTATCCGAATATTTGGGAGTGCCATTTGCCTTACCCAAGCTAGATCAGGCAGCCATACCTGACTTTGCTGCTGGCGCCATGGAAAACTGGGGTCTGGCCACCTATCGCGAGGAATACTTATTGTACAATCCAGAAAAGTCAACAATTAATACACAAACCAATATAGCCACCATTGAGTCGCATGAAGATGGACACATGTGGTTTGGTGATCTGGTCGCTATTGAATGGTGGAGCTATTTGTGGCTGAAAGAAGGCTTTGCTACATTATTGGAGAACTTGGCCGTTGATCTGGTAATTAATTTTGAAAACAATAAAAAAAAACTTTGTTTTTTAGACTTTGGCTTACTTATTACTAGGCCTATCCTGAGTGGAACATTTTCCAGCTGTTCCATGCTGGCTCTTATCAAAGCGCCATGCTTAACGATGCTGTGGCCAGCATACGTGCCATGACGCATTATGTGGATAGTCCTGGCGCAATTGGACAACTTTACGATTCAGTAGCCTATGCCAAGGCAGGCTCTGTGCTGGACATGTGGCGTCATGCGCTTACCAACAAGGTGTTCCAGCGCGGTCTAAACAACTATTTGACTGCCAAGTAAGCAATTTTTTTTTTTTTGTTGATTAGAATTTACGTTTTGACAGCTCAACTTTTATGTAATGCAGACAATACTCCTCTGCCAACGAGGAAGATCTATTCGATGCCATTGCTTTGGCCGCCAAGGAAGAAAACTATGCCGTGCCCGAAACGGTCAATAATATGATGGTCAGCTGGACCAGACAGGCTGGAGTGCCTTTGCTTACGGTCGAGCGTAATTATGAAGATGGCAGTTTTAAGATCAAACAGGAGCGTTATCTTAATAGCGGTGTCACTGCGCAAACCTGGTTTGTGCCCATTAACTATGCCAGCACAAGCAATGCCGATTTCCGTAACACCGAAGCCACGCACTATTTGCTGAACGTAACCGAGCTGATAGTGGAGCAAGCTGGTATACAAAAGGATGATTGGCTAGTGCTCAACAAGCAATCCACTGGCTATTATCGCATTAACTACGATGAACGCAATTGGCAGCTGATTAGTGAAGAATTAAGCCAACGTCACTATAAGATACATCCGCGCAATCGTGCACAGTTTATCAGCGATCTGACGCGTTTAAGTGCCAGCAAGCTGGCCGCACACAGCACGCTGCTCAGCTTGCTCACCTACTTGCCCAGTGAGGATCAGTATGCACCCTGGGCTGCTGCTAATACAGTCATTACGCTCTACAATCGTTATCTTAACGGTGATAAGGATTACCAATATTTCACACTATATGTGCGTGACTTGGTGCGTAAGCAATACGATATATTTGGCGTGAATGACTTGAGTGGAGAGCAGCACTTGGTGAAATATACACGTAATGTGTTGATTAACTTGGCCTGCTTGGCTGGCGAACAAAGCTGTTTAAGTGAGACCACAGCCAAACTGCAACAATTGATTGATGATGGCACAGAAATTGAGCCCAATTTACAAGCGCAAATCTATTGCAACGGATTGAAGCAATCGAAGAGTTCAGTTTTCAACTTTGTCTATGACAAGCTTATGCAATCCATTGATCAAGCAGAGCGTCGTTTGCTCATCTCCTCATTGGGCTGTTCGCTTAATGCTGAAGATTTGCAAAAATTCGTAGGTAGCTCCATTGATATGAGCAATGAGCTGCGCACGCAGGAACGCACCACATTGCTCAGTGCGGCGTATAGTCGCGGTGAGGTGGGTCTGTTGACCAGCATTGAGTTTTTGGACGCGCACTGGGAGGAGTATGGCAATCTGAATGCCGGCTTTGGTGGACTTAATCCTTTGTATAGCGATTTGGTGGGCATTAGCGCCTATGTGATTAACAAGGAGCAACAGACAAAAGTAAGCTGCTGCCGCAATAACTCAAGTTATACAAAAATATGCATAATTTTTTTTTTCTAACAATACTTGCAGCTTCAAGCAGTTGTTGACAAGGTCAAGGACACAGCATTTGTGCCCAATACGCTGCAAAGCAGCGTGGATAGCAATATAAATGCCAACTTCCAATGGCTGGAAGCTAATCGAGATCCTATTATGAGCTGGGTATCGGCCTATGGAACTAAAAGCGGCGCCAGCACAGCGCTTAGCACATCCTTTGCAGCGCTTTGCTTGGCTCTAGGCCTCTTGGCTGCACGACTTTTCTAGTTATTTAAACAGCTTTAAGTTAGCCATAGTTTTTCACCCTGAACCTGTCTACACTTGTCACAAATAAACACTCTTATAGCATATAGCCAACTTTTATGACCCATGATAAAGCTTAAAGAACTTGTCTAATAAATTTAATACTTATCGAAAAATTGTACTTTTTTTTCTGCTTGCAATTACCACGATCGTGTGCAGGCTATTAAACTTGTCACAAGTCTAGTTTTTATTTCTTTTACTTCAATATTACCCGCCCATAAATATCACTATAATCGGCATATAAAAACACAATTCATATTTGGTAACGATAAGTTATTAGAAAACCACAATTCAATTATTTATAACACTTGGCCAATCAGCTGACGATCGTAAAAACACTTCGCCATTTGCAAAAAACACTCTGAGGGATTAGACATTAAGTAGCGTGCGCCAGTGCCGGATATGATTATGCAGATAAGTGGATAGTACTCCATTTTCATTTATTAAGACAAAAGTAAAATTAATCAATGGTGCAGCATGTAATTCCCGGTAATTGAATACGAATATTATTTCTTTTTTTTGCTTTTGATAAGATAGCAGCTTAAGCTGTCATAAAGATTTAGCTTTATATTCAAGTTTGACATTGTTGATAATACGACAATTGACCAAGTTTAACTAGTAAATATGTCAAACTATTGGACATTGTACACATAGTTATAAGCCCTATAAGCTTTTCTGGTACTTGCCCTCTCGCAAAAGCGCTCTACAATTGTGCAAATCATCTATAGGCAGTCAACACTATGCTACAAAAGCGAGTTTTGCAATTTTGCAATAGACGACTTGATTTGAATTCGGTAAGATGACGTAGTTTGTCAATCTGTAATTCGTTAAATAATTTTTATTTGCTTTTTTTACTCTAAGCAAACTGAAAGTAGTGTAAGACTAAATCTAGACAAGATTTCAGCAACTTATATTTCGAACTATACACTATCGCCACGATAGCGTAGTAGTAGCGCCTTGCTAGCACTGTAGCATTTGCCTAGCACAAGCATCGCTAGCAAATATATTAAATAAATGCTATTTATCTAGAAAAATCTCTATCAATTAAAGATTCCTATTCTCTTTGAACAGCTACTAATAGAGTTATCACCAGATTCAGGAGTTCATTTATTTATTTAAAAATTTCATTAAAATTTAAAGATCCAGAGGTCTAGCCTCCACTATATTCTTGCGCTTCCAACAACTTGTATCTTATCTTTGTTTTGTCTCTTGAATCAAAGTAAGGAGAGAGACCTATAAATTTTATGTTTCCAGTGCTTTTTCATCTAACTTTATTCATACTGTGCTCTTACAAAGCAAGAGAATCATATAGAACCGACCATGAGTGCAAAAAGTCTGATTGGAATTCACAAACAGTTCGACGTTTTTAAAAACTTTACAAAGTCAAATAAGATAAATTATCATTGCAAAACGTAAGAGTTGCAGGGAATTGCATTCTACTCGTCGTCTACATAGTCAACACTTTTTATCGCCAATATTTCGCACTATACTATATTTCATGTGATTCTTCCAACAACTCTAGCCTCTTTAATCGCCAATATTTCGCACATTACTATATTTCCATTGCACCGACTCTGTCATCGAATACAAATATTCAAGCGGATATTAAAGACTGACAAATTGAATAGATCGAGAGATGCTACAGCTTCTTTTTCTACTTCCAATTCAACCTATAGAGTTACATTTGCTATTTTTTTTAAGTAAATGATGCGCGGAAAAACTTTTCTTAGAATAAAGAGAATTGAATGTTTTAATTGAATTTTGAATACAAAAAAACTTTACTGAAAGAGCCACATTACGGACTTGTGCATTTTATAAGTAAAACATTATGTATACCACATAGTTTTCCGAATGTAATGTAATTTAAAATATAAACAAAAACAAAAATAAAGTAAAGTAATGACGTCAAGCTGCTCGCAAAAGTAATGTGGCATAGTGTTGCAATATTGCCGTAATCGGCGCATAATCTATAAACCAGGCGACACTTTATCTTGACTAAAATAAAATGTTTAAGGCTACAGATAAATCGCTGATATAGTCGCACACAGACGCCCTAATGCTTATAAATAGAGGTTTTTCTTCTTTGCGCAGCTTAGTTGCCAAAACCGTGTAGGGAGTAAAGATTGAAGGAGTTCCTGCAAGTTCTAGTCCTGCAAGTAAGTGATATATGAAAAAAGTTATTTTATGGCTTGCCATAAACTAAGTGCACTGATTGATCACGATCGTAAATTATCGAACTACTTATATAAGCGATTTTGTGGTGAAATTCAAGAAATTAATTATTATTACAGCCAGCAAAATGTTTGCTCTGAAATTGGCTGCCATCTTGGCGGTATGCATCACCGCCACAAAGGCGGATACACGTGCAGTGGTCATGCCACGAGCTACAATAGGTTACAGATTACCTACAGATATCGATCCGATTAGTTATAACATTAAGTTGCGTCCTTATTTGCTGGAGAGCGATGGTGCCAAACGCTTTACCTTCGATGGTGAGGTGGATATCTTGGTTAAACCCAACAAGGATACAACAAATATTGCATTGCACTCCAAGAATTTGAACTATTCCAAGAGCCAGTATTGGGCCGAGGGCGCTACATCGCCTTCAACTTTTGGTAATAATGTTACCAACGCCGATACTGATATAATGGATATTACGGTTCCTACAGCACTGAAAGCGAACACCAATTATGTACTGCATTTTGAGTATGTGGGTGTTATGGACGATGATATGCATGGCTTCTATCGCAGTTCCTATGTGGATGATAATAATGCGACCAAGTAGGTTATATTTCTCACAATAATTATGGTTTAATATTTTAAAACTTGCGCTTTGTAGATGGCTGGGCTCTACGCAGTTCCAAACCAATCATGCGCGTCGCGCTTTTCCATCCTTCGATGAGCCACAATTTAAAGCCACTTATAATGTCACAATTGTGCGTCACAGACTCTATAATGCGGTCAGCAATACACGCTTGATAAGTTCGAATCCTTTAGAGAACGGGTAAGCTTAGACGCGCTTTGCGCTTAACTATTGCCACTTATGCTTGTTTTTAACATTCTCAGAGAGTACTTTGAGGATACCTTCAAAACTACACCACATATGTCCACGTATTTGTTGGCCTTTATTATATCCGAGTTTACGCCACGCAAGGATGGCAACTTTAGCACACTTGCACGTCCTGAATTCTATGCACAAACCAAATATCCCAATGAAGTCGGTCCCAAGATATTGGCCGCCATTGGAAATTATTTGAACTCGGACTATTACAAGTTGGGCAATGATAAAATGGATATGGCCGCCATACCCGATTTCTCGGCTGGCGCTATGGAAAACTGGGGCTTGCTTACCTACAGAGAGCGCAGTCTCTTGGTGGATGAGTCAGCGACAACGCTGTCATCACGCCAGTCCATTGCTGCTGTTATTGCGCACGAGCAGGCGCATATGTGGTTTGGAGATTTGGTTACCTGCAAATGGTGGAGCTACACCTGGTTAAATGAGGGCTTTGCGCGCTACTTCCAATACTTTGGCACTGCTTTTGTGGAAACCGAATGGGACTTGGATCTGCAATTTGTAGTCGATCAAATACAGTCGGTCATGAGCATGGACTCTACCAATGCTACAAATCCCATGAGCGATGAAGACACCAATACGCCAGCTGATCTTAGCCGCATGTTTAACAGCATTTCGTACAACAAAGGAGCCACTTTCATACGTATGATTGAGCACACCATGGGATCGGCCAATTTCCAAAAATCGCTGCAAGAATACTTGGTCAAATAGTAAGCATAAGTTAAAAACTAAACGGATTTACTGCCTGCCTTCCTCATACTAACAACTGTTTTATTTGTTTAGTTCAAATCAGACTTCGGTGCCACAGTATCTGCTGGATGCCTGGCGCCTCAATTGGCCTGAAAATAGATTCAACAGCAGCGCGGAATTAATATTTAACAGTTACACTACACAAGTAGGGTATCCTTTGGTCACAGCCAATCTATCTGCAGATGGCCTCAGCGTTGAATTTAGCCAAAAACGTTTTTTGCTTAAACAAAATGATGGTGCCGACAAGTCGCTAGTGTACAATGTGCCCATTACCTTCACCACCAGCAGCGAGAAGAACTTTACCAATACTGCCGCCAAGTTCATTTTGAAGGGCAGTGAAAAACACACAGAGAAATTAAGCGCCGCTGTGCAATGGATTGTGGCCAACATACAGGAGGTTGGTTACTATCGTGTCAACTATACGGAAGCTAACTGGCATAATATACATCATGCATTAGCCACCAAGGATTGGGGCGGCATACATGAGCTCAATCGCGCACAGATTGTGGACGATCTGTTGAATTTGGCGCGCGCCAGCGATATTAGCTATGACCTGGCCTTGAACATACTGGAGTATCTGGAAACGGAGACTAACTATTTACCATGGACATCGGCTTTCAATGGCTTTAACTTCCTGGCCATACGTCTGGGCACAGATACTGCACACTTTGGCAACTATATACAGCATCTGACTTACCAAACCTACAACGAGCTAGGCTTTGAGGAAAAATCCACAGACAGCGCTTTGCAAATTTATCTGCGCACCAAGGTGCTCACCTGGGCCTGTCGCTTTGGCAGTGCCAATTGCATCAAACAGGCACAAAGCTATTTCAAGCAGCTGAGCACTGTGCCCAAGAATATACGTTCCGTTGTCTATTGCGTAAGTTTGCGTGAAGGTGGCGAAGCCGAATTCGAGGCTTTGTACAAGAAATTCAAAACCGAGACGGTGGCCACCGAGGAAACATTGCTGCAGAACTCATTCGGCTGCGTTAAGCAACAGGCGCTGATCGAGCGTGTTTTCAATCTGGTGCTGTCCGATGAGATACGTCGTCAGGATAAGTCTTCCGTGCTGAGCACGCTCTATACGGACAACAACGAGAATGTCTCGCCTGTGTTCAAGCTAGTTACCGGCAAATTCGACGCTTTGGCTGACGCGTAAGTTACAATTAATGTAGAATTTTCTGCAGTTTTGTTTCAAAATTTGTTGTTACTTTTAGCATGGGCAGCTACTCGGCCGTGGCCACGGTCATTTCCAATATTGCCGCACGCTTTACCGAGGAATCGCAATACAAGGAACTGCAGGCCTTCAATACGGCCAATAAAAGCAAGTTTGGCAGTTCTGCTGCTACATTGGAGGCTGCCGAAAAAACTGTCGCCGAAAACTTGGATTGGGCTGAGGCCAAGTTGGGCACCTTCCGCACATATTTGTCCTCACGTAATGGTAGTGCTACTACCGGCGCCTTTGCAGCTATTAACCTGCTGCTTTTGGCCTTGGTCGCAATCTTTCTACACTAGGCCAAGATTAGAGTAAATGAATACTTTTACCTTCAAGCACTTGAAACCAATCAAAGTATTAAGATTATGAATACTTAGCGCCTAGGCATGCAATCATTCTAACTTAGTTGTCAAATAAAAATGCCCATAAACGTAAAACAAAAAATATTTTTTATATACAATTGAAACAAGTGTACACTCAGCAATTAATAAAATTAATAGTTAAAAATATTAAGGTAATAGATAAAAATTTAATAAGTAAATTTATTATTGGAAATATAGCGTCTTTCTGACACCAATGGTGGATAAATACTAAAAAAAATTTTCTGCATTTGTGCTGCTTAAAATGCAAATATTTCAAAGATCTACAATGTCTTTTTTTAAGTTTTGAGCCTTAAAAGAGGCTTAAAATTAAGCCTTTCTGCGAAGGGAATAACTAGTTATCATAATGCATAATTCTAGTTTTTGTTATAAAAAGTATTGCTTTTTAAGGTAAATATTAAAAAATATATAATAATATAAAATAATAAATATATATATTTATAAATTAAAAATGAGCCTTGCAACATTGTTGAATTCTTCTTAATAAACTTATTAAAAGAAATTAACGCTTATAGGCAAAAATTGCACAATTTTAAGATATCTCTATTTGTCTATGAAAATCTCTATCTGCCCAAGAAAATCTTTTTCATTTAAAGATACCAACATTCGGATTCGGCTATAAACTGTAGGTCTCTATTCTCTTTGAGCAGCTTTATAATAATAGAGATATCTTCATGCTCCATATATTTATTTATAATTTAACATTTCCTATAATTAATTTAAAAATATATTCTTATCTTATATTATATTTCCTATATCTTATTTGAACTACTACCTGTTTATTTTAGTTATTTATTTTTTATAATTAAAAATTTGATATTTTGTAAGCCTTTATGAAAAATACGTATTGTATAAAATATTTACCAAAAGCATAATTCTTTTAAATGTAAAATACATATCCAACATTATTTTTATTTTAAGATCTAGAATCAAATGACTTAGTTCTGCAAAACGCCCTTAACGATTTGATGAAGTTTTATATACATCCACGAAGTCTCTTGGGTATTTTTTTTGGAACATCTCAAAATTATTTTTATTACGTTTTGGGAGTTTTTTGTGTTCCAAAGCAGGGATGGTTTGGATTATTTTTCATAAATCGGTGTGTTTAGTTTCCAATGCCTTATACAGCTGAACCCCTTCAGCAAAAGTTAGTCCCAACACAAAACAAGTAAGAGATGAGCAAGTGAGCCCGGATTTTCGTTAAGTTTTGCGAGGTTTTTCGTTTTCCAAAGCAGGGATGGTTTCGATTATTATTTGAAAATGTTTGTATATAGTTTCCAATGCCTTTTACAGCTGAACCCCTTCAGCAAAAGTTAGTCCCAACACAAAACAAGTCAGGTATGAGCAAGAAATTCAGAAATTTTTTTTTTGTTTTGGGAATTTTTCATTTCCAAAGCTGTTCCGGTTATGCTGCAAACCAACAATTTACAGCCTTTATTTGGCATAATAAATCAAGTAAAAAAAGAACCTATTTCAACGATCGTTGATCATTTTCCAAATCGAAACACTTGTGAAATTCGTTTTGTTACTTACGATTAGATTATCACTTATTAATATTGTAGAATCGATTAGTAATTTATTTACTAAATGTTTCGAATTTTTATGACCCTCATAATCAATATGCTAGAGTATGAATCATTTTTGACTTTGAACTCCACATTTTTCTCAGTACATAGAGTACCCAAAAATTTATATTTTTTTCGATTTGGCCGGTTTCTAAGCACTTCAACGATTGGCCCATACCAAACGATCGATTTGTGTTGTTGGCATTGTTTTTTTTTTTTAACAAGCATAAATCTTTTAGGTTTATCGTGAAACCGAAATAAAAACGCGTTCTTTCGGGGATTTTTTTTTGTTTTCGTTGTTACGTTTTGCTTTGCTTGGGTTCGTTGGGGTTGCGTGCGACGCAGAATATACAAAATTTTGACTAGAGCGCGCTCAGTATTAAAACGACTGTCCACAATGACAGGCGTCAAGTCAAACAAATCAGCGCTCTTGCTGCTGATATTGGGAGTGACGCTTATTGGCGCTTGTGGCGCTCTGGAATACCGGTTGCCCCGCAGCGTCTTGCCCTACTTTTATAACATCACCATTAGACCTTATCTGTTGGCCAACGATGCTGATAAGCAGTTCACTTTTGAAGGTGACGTCAGCATTGATCTACAAGCGGTGACAACGGAGGTGCAGCAAATAACGCTGCACAAGGATTATATCGACATAGAATCTTGTGCAATTTATGATGCAAACGGTGCACTTGTGGAGCAAATCAGCACGGCGAGTTTGCTATATGAAATGGAGACGGATCAATTGACAGTGCCGTTGTCCAATGACATGCAAGTCAATGTGAATTATACGCTGAGATTTAGCTATACGGGACTGATACGTGTTGGCTTGAAGGGTTTATACCGCACCAGCTATGTAGAACAAGGTACGAATGATATTAAGTGGCTTGGCGTTACGCAGCTGCAGCGCATAGATGCACGTGTCGTCTTTCCCTGCTTTGACGAACCCAACTTCAAAGCAAGGTTCCAGCTGCACATTAGTCGACCAAAACATTACAATGCCATTAGCAACACCAAGCTTATCGAGAGCACTGCCGAGCAAGGGTCTGTATATTAATTAAATTTATGGTCTTTGATAAACATTTCACTAAAAGCAAGTATTATATCACAGCGATCGCTATCTGGATCACTTTGAGGTGACACCTGCTATGTCCACTTATCTGGTTGCTTTTATTATTTCCGAGTATAAGGCGCGAGGCACCGGCAATTATGCCGTAATCTCGCGGCCGGAGTTCTATAACAAAACAGAGTTCAGCTATAATGTGGGAGAACGCACACAAATTGCTTTGGAATCACTTTTTCAACAGCCCTACAGTGCACTGGGAAATGGCATGCTGCAGTTTGCAAGCTCACCCACTTTTCCACATAATGGCATGGAAAATTGGGGTTTGATCATATACAGGTATGTACGTTGAAAGCTATAAAATAAAGTTAAGAACTTTTAGCGATATTATGTTATAGACATTTTCATAACTGAAAAGAAAAAACTGTAGAATGATAAAGACATTAAACTATGTTTTCTGTTGTAGAAAGATAAAGATATACCGATAAAGGGCTAGAGCCGATAAAAATACAATAGTGGTATTTCTATTGCCATATTATACCATCGATAGCGTAGTGGTAGCGTACTCAGCTCAACAACTGAAGCTGTGAGATGAAGCTGGTTCGCAGCAACTGCATCATTTGGATAGAGAAAGAAGCTAATTACATAAATACAATCTCTAATAGTTCAAGAATATAAACAGTATTTCGCGGTTCTGTAATTAATAGGTGTCCCTTGATGCGCCTGTGGAGTAATTGGAAATTGACAGGTGTCTCAATCTGCGCCTGTGGAACAACTGAGAAATGTCTGTTTTCTAGTCGCGGATCTTTAAAAGATCTTCAAGCTGCTAGGATTGTACCTAAGGCTCAAAATGATATAAAAAATAACTGCATCTAACTAGTTCTCTTTTAAGTGCCTTTAAATCCAGACAAAGATTATCTTGCACAATAAACCAATGTTTTGATTAGGATTCGTCTCCAACCAAGAAATACAAATTAAAATTGAGTAAAAAAGAAGCATTTGTAATTTTTAGAAGAATTGGATAAAATTAATATATTTATTTTGAGTATAAAAACACATTTTAGTAACTATTTTAGATACAAATCTTTCATTGATCTCAATTATTGTACAAGTCTCAATATTTCGCAATAATATTAAAATTTTTTGAATTTCAGTAATAATAATTTTCAAGATAAAGTATTCCCTCTATTAGAAGCATAAACTAGATTTATTCTGCGCATAAATAAGCAGTGGCGCCATCTATACGTGCTGTAGATGACCCCCAGTATGTGAATGTATATAAGATTTTTTTTTGTATATAACAATAACAAAATCGCCTTTAATAGTCAACTCAACTTATATTTCCCCAAAAATTTTAAATGTGTGTGATTTTTAATAAAAGATTTTAGCAGAAGTGCCTTACTCTAAAATTAGCTACAACCGATAAACACTTTTTTTCGCTTTTAAGTGCTTTTGTTTTAGCAATATAATATATAGCCAAATGAGATTTGTTTTTCGAGAGATTAGATATCAGTTGGATTGGTAATACTAGTTAATTTTAATGGCTTTCTATAAGCCAATTAACTGACCGTAAAACCAGGTCAAGTTCAGAAATAACAATTTTTTTTAAAGCCATAAAAAAGGCGACAAATGGACGAGGTTACACAAAAAATGTCGTATTTCATATAAGAAAGAAATAGGTTTCACAAAAAAAACATTTGAAAGTTTCAGCCGATAACTAAGTTGCGTTGAAATTTTTATATATAGGATTTAAATTTGATCAGAATTTAAAGAATGAATTTATAAACTTTAAAATTAAATCGCTTAAGAATCACTGTTTATGAAATCTTAGACGATAAATGACTTAAAGAGTGAAGAGAGATCATGTAATTCCTACAAAAAATTCCCAACAAAAATTTAGGAAACTTTATATAAAATCTTAGAAGATAAATGATTTCAAAAGAACAATGCTATATTGTTACTATTTACTGTACACTGAGAGAAAAAATCATGTACTCACTAAAAAAAATTGGAAATTGAAATCCGAATCTGGTTTGGAGACTAAGATGCTGATATATATGTAAGTCAATTATATGTGAAGCACTCCTCCTGGAGCTCGAAAGTATAATTCTATAGCTGCGGGGGGTGGTAGCTTATTGCGAATGGTACTGTATCTACCGAAGACTATGAAGTGCAATTACACTTAAGAAAGAAGAATTTAAACGATATTGCTTCGAAATTGTTTCCCATTGCCAAAATTCCCCATAATAGAATCTTGGGGAATTTTTCAAAATCCAAACCTAGCTAGACTATAGGCTACATCAAAGTCACCTAAAAGTCTGGCAACATTTTTAGCCATTATATGGGACAGATAATCTCCAATTTATCTATCCTTGATGATCTTACAGCGATGCTATACTGGTGCATGAACCCGGTTATACGGATGGCTATACAGAGAAGGAGCTTACCGTACGCATTATAGCGCATGAAACTTCCCATATGTGGTTTGGCAACAGTGTAACCTTTAAATGGTGGAGCTACTTCTGGCTAAACGAAGGATTTGCACGTTTCTATGAATACTTTGTGGCACATGAGGTGAGTAAGCCTACCACAAGTTATTGACTGCTACTAAAATCGTATCTCACCTTTTTAGCTTTATCCGGAATACGAACTAGATAAGCAATTCGTGGTACGGCAATTGCAGTTAATTTTTAACACGGATGCGGTTAACAGCACACAACCCATGACCAGTCCGGAGGAGAGCATACAAACGCCCGAAGAGATTGGTTATAAATTCAGCAGCATTGCCTATGCCAAGGGCGCTAGTATAGTGCGCATGTGGCGCAATGCCATGGGCCAAGAGAACTTTGATGCAGCCATTGTCAGCTATCTGAATGCTAAGTAAGATCATTGTTAATATCAAGAACAACCGAGATTAACTATGCCAACTTTACAGTCATTTGCGTAATACCGTGCCCGGGGAGTTGGTGGAACATTTGAGACAATATTGGCCGGCAGAGCCATATGTAGATTTGGATAAATTTTTTAATGATTATACGGAGCAGGTGGGCTATGCTATGGTTACGGTCAATGTCAGCATGGGTAATCAACGTATAACACTTGAGCAACGACGCTTTTTGCTAAATCCGGGCGATGGCAGCGATGCAGAACTGCGCTATACCCTACCCATAACGTATGCAACGAACCTAGAGCCGGATTTCAAAAATCTAACGCCACGCGTGTACTTTGACAAAATAGTGGGCACAGTGATACTGCCATTTGATAAATCCATCGATTGGATAGTACTAAACGTAAAGCAATCCAACTACTATAGAGTTTTCTATGATGCGCCACTGCTGCAGCGACTGCAGCGTGCTTTGGCTACAAAAGAGCACAGCCAGATTGTGGAGGAAAATCGCGCACAGATCATAGATGATTTGTTTAATTTTGCGCGCGTGGGCATGATTGACTATGCAGAGGTATTTCAATTCTTGGAATATTTACAAT
Source organism: Chymomyza procnemis (assembly GCA_035046065.1). Taxonomy (NCBI): domain Eukaryota; kingdom Metazoa; phylum Arthropoda; class Insecta; order Diptera; family Drosophilidae; genus Chymomyza; species Chymomyza procnemis. Next base: position 40,870,316 of record JAWNOJ010000026.1, read on the forward strand.
GGGAAAAGGATTATGTGCCTTGGTATGCCACATACGAAGGACTCGAACGTGTAGCTCAGCGACTGACTGTGGCACAGCTGCCCAACTTTGTCAAGTTTTTAAGTGACATTACGGAAACGGTCTTTGAGCGTGTGGTGCAAACGAATGATGACTCCAAGCCATTGGATGTTTACAATCGCAACAGACAAGTGTCCTGGTTGTGCAAATATCAGCATGAAGCTTGTCATACTAAAGTTTTGGACACGCTCTCAAGCTTAGAGCAGCAGAACAGCAAGCCCATACCGGACTATAGGGAGACCTTTTATTGCGCTGCTGCACGTGCAGGTGAATATGCCAGGGTATTGCAGCTCTATCATGCCGAGACCTTTGAGCTCGAAAAGCAGAAATTATGGCGTGCGGCAAGTTGCACTCTCGACTATCAGGCACATTATGATAATGAAATACTGGGCAATAGCAGCAGCACCGTGTCGATGAAAATCGCTGCCCTCAAGCAGCTGTATCAACAGAATCCTGAACATGTCTCACCTGTCTTTGAGATGCTGACCCAGAACATAACGCAGCTGGCGGAAGCGTAAGCTCCATTTGATTTGTGTTATAACCAACAATCATTGACTTTGTATTTTTCTAACAGCCTGAACAATAGCTGGTCGGAGACGGCCAATGTGCTCAGTGATTTGGCCGACTACTTCACCACCAAGGCACAGCAAAAGCAGCTGGATGATTTCATTGCTGCGGAAGGCACTCTATTTGGCAGCTCCATAAGCACGCTTGAAAAGGCTGCACAAACCGTGAGCAGCAATTTGAATTGGGCCGAGCAGCGTCTGGGCCGTCTGGTCAACTATTTGGGTCAAAGGAATGGTGCTGTGGCACTGCAGCTGCTCTATGCCACACTGCTGCTGCCACTACTAAGTTTAGTGCTTAATCTTTGATTTGTGCATAAAATAAATAGCCATACTGATGAAGCTTCAAAGCACGAAACTTTACTCATTTTCACAGCAGGAGAAAATGCCAGTTTCATGTATGCAATTACCGGGCGAAATATAATGAAAGACCAATTGGCCAGTGGCGAAGTGTTGAATACCCTTAAATGTGTACAACAATGCTATTATAGGTTTAAGTTTGCAAGAATGTTATGAAAGTTTTCAAAAAATATAGTTGGCAAACTTTATAATAAAAAGAAAAATAATCATTTTTGATCAACGAAAATGTTTTGTTAGAAAGTTAACCTCTTAATAGTTTCAAAATCGTTAAAAAAAATACCTTAAAAATTATTTCGAAAGCTTGAGAACTGAATTGTCTCTTTAATTCGAAAATTTCTAGTAAAATAAAATTTAAAAAATATATATTGTATTATTAAGTTCTGTATATCTGACACAGATCGTTTAGAGATGTGTCAGAACAACTGCAAATATATATTTTTCGGTACGTAGTTGTAGTTTTTTCTTATATGTACAGTATTGATGCTTAAATCGTTCAATTGTAGAATTGTGCGCTCCCTAATTTTTATTAATAAAAAATTTTAATTTTTCTGTTTTAAAATAAGATTCACGTTGAAATTGTATATTATTGATTTTTATATTATAATAATAAATTGCACAGAAATTTTTTATATAAAATTTAAATAACATATCCAAAAAGGGACACTAGTGTTTAACTTGTATATTATTGATTATATATTATTTATTAAATAAAAATAAAAATTGTATAACAATTCTTATAATAAATTCAAAAAAAAAATTGGTTATTTATGAGAGTTATACAATATTTGTTAAATTTTTTAAAGCTACTATGTGGAAGAGCATAGGGCGCACACAAACTACTTCCAGCGCCTTTTATCATGGACGCAATTCATTCCATGACGCTCTCTCCTAACTTACTGCAAACACCGTTTTCAGCCAGGTCTGTCGTGGGCGTACTCGAAGCCGGGTACCCTGGAAAGCTCTTTGGGCAATGTCTTCATCTAACTTGCTGAGGGTATGGCCATTTTCTGCTTTTGATTTCGTTGTTGATCGGAGCACTTCTAGAGAGTATCAGCAAGCTTTTAATTCATTTTCTAATTTAAAATTAACACTTAATTTTCAAAAACCAAATTCTTCTGATTTTATTAAATTAAATATTTTTTTTTTAAACGGTTATTGATTTTTATTTTATTTTTAAATAAAATTAGAATTTTTTTTAGAGTTTTTACTTAAATGCTTTTATTTTTAATAAACAAATGTTGCACAAACACTTTAACTTAAACATTAAATAAAAATAAAAAAAAAACAGTTGCAATTAACTTAAATTTAAATTAGAAACAGCTAATAACAAATTAAAGCAATGTAACATTTTAATATGTTAAGCAAAATGCGTTTTTCTAATAGAAAATTAAAAAGAAAGTATTTACTAAAAAGTAATTATTTCTTAAGTATATTTTTTATTCACTTAAATAAATATATTTTTGGTATATCATTTATTATTTTTCTGTAACAACTCAATAATGGAATAAGTTAAGTTCAAGACCTATATTGATGGCATTTCTTTTTTTCTTTTTTGAGGATTACGGAAATCGTCCAACTCAGCTTTTTGGTAATTATCATTGCGCTTTAAAATTAATATCTATATTAAATATTGCCCTGGATATATTTATTATATATTTTTAATTCTTAATATATTTAAAATTAATATCTATATTAAATATTTCCCTTGATATATTTTTAACAGAAATATGAAATGCTAAAAACTGTACACAGCAGAAAGAGATACACTTTTTTTACAAAAAAAGTTGTCAATAAATAAGTTTTAAATGTAAATTTTGAATATTCAGTACATCATTGTTGATGCGATTTCAAACATGATTATACAACTATATATTAATTTATATATGCTTAATTTTATGCGATAACTTTTTTAACTATAAAGCACCAAAAAATCTGAGATCATTAATACGTTAGCTATTAAAAAATGATGTCTAATTTACATTTATTATTATATTTTTATTATTCGAAAACTTATTTTATTTGAAAGCAAGCGTCGAGCTTCAAAGAAAATATTATTTCAATTAATTTTATGCGATAACTTTTTTAACTATAAAGCACCAAAAAATCTGAGATCATCAATACGTTACCTAATAAAAAAATGATGTCTAATTTACATTTATTATTATTTTTTTATTATTCAAAAACTTACTTTATTTGAAAGCAAGCGTCGAGCTTCAAAGAAAAGATTATTTCAAGAGAAATAATCATATAATAAAAGTGTAATTCTCTTCGTTTAAGTTACTTGAAAGCAGGAAATTTCAAAGAAAATCATTTTTCTTTTTTTACTTCTAAGAATCTTACAATGCCTTTTGTTTTCTTGCCTCAATTTTCTTCCTTTTCTGCGCCACATTCAGACAGACACAGAGATTTTCTTAGAAAAAATTAAAACAACTCGAATCAAAAGAAAATAAGTAAGTACACAAATGATATGAAAATGAAATATAACGAAAGAACGAATGATACGCAGCCCCAAAATAATAACAAAAACTATAAATACTCTTTCCAAGAGCATAAAAAGCCTTTACTCGAAGCTATTACTAACCAAATGGACAGCACCTAGCGCATTTTATTAGGCCATAATTCATTGGCTAGGCGGCCATTAGAGTTTCGATGCCGGCTTTGCCAACTCAACCGGGCTATAAAAGGGACAAGATGACCACGCTCGTTTCCCATTTGGAAAAGTACCAAGGACTACAAACAGGGACCACAAAAATGCTGCGGCAATTGCTCAAAAATGAAAGCAACAAAGTATTTGTACTAATTTTATTCTATTGTGTTTTGGTGAACATTCTAAAACTGTGTATGGTCCAGGCGGATAATGCTGTGGCCACCAATGGTAAAGGCCAACATTGTGATTTATAATGCCAAGCAAAAGTTGTGCCTTGTGCATGGCATCAGGAAGTAAACATTTTTTTCTGCGAAATTTAATTAAAATGTGTTGTGAAAAAACTTACTTATTAACAAAATGAAACGTTGCTGTGCCATCGTATTCTTCCGTATCAGCTCACTATTACCACCAAAAAGCATACGAGACTGTAAAAATTATAATAATATATTAGTGAGAAACATAAAAATATCCCCATATTTTTTGGCTAAACTCGACAGCCCAAAAATGTACAACGTTATTATCGAACTTTTAATAAAATAATAAAATTTTAAATAAAACTTTGATTTCAGTTAACGTATGCTCTCTTTTCTTGCGTTCGACAGCCCAAAAAATTTTAAATTTTATTTTTAGACATTTCATTAAAAAAAAACTAAAAAAAAAAACAGTTTAATATAAAATTTCTCTACAAAACTTAAGCAACACAGCTTAAGTTCCATTTTCACCGATTTTTCTGTGAATTTTAGATTACAAATCAACAATAAATATTTAAAAAAAAATAAAAATTTTTTCCGATTCCAAAAAACGAGTACACATTTTTAGCTTCAACAATCAAACTTTACGAAGTATAAAAAAATGAATAACAAATATTTTTCAGTTTAATTCTAAACTAAGTTTCTGTAAAAAATGTGTAAAAAGTTAAAAAAAAAATTTTCTATTCAAAATCACAAATTTGTATATATAAATATTAATCCATATTTTTCGTTTCCAATAAACAGGCATTTTTACTTAAACTATCAAACTTTACAAGATACTGTAAACTTTTCACAAATTAAAAAATACAAAAAATTAACACATTTTTTAAACTCAAACTAACGAGCTGCAGACTAACAATTTGCTGTAAAAAATGGTATTAAAATTACAAATAAAGTATTGTTTTGAACATTTCATTAAAAATCACAAATTAAAAAATAAAAAAATATTTAAAGTTTTTCCCCTATTCCAATAAATAGAAATTTTTTACCTAAACTATGAAACTTTACGGGGTATGAGAAATAAAATGTTTATCATTTCGATTTTTCTGTTAACTTTTCACAAATTAAAAAAGGAAAACATTTTTTCCGATTCCAAAAATAAAATGCACATTTTTAACTGAAACAATCAATATATAAAAATTATTGAATAAAAAACGTTATTTTCAGTTTTATTCGAATCATAGTTTCTTTACAAAAATAACGTAGTTAAAATTAAAAAAGTATATAGAATATTAACTCATTTTATCCGATTCTAATAAACCGAGAATTTTTACTAAAACTATGAAATTTTTTAACCGATTCCAATGAACAAGCACACATTTTTAACTTTAACTATCAAAGTTCACGAGCTACAGAATAATAATTTTTTGCAGTTCGAATCTAAGTTTCTGTAAAAAATGCTGTTAAAATTACAAAAAAAATAGTTTTGTACTTTTCAAAAAAATCACAAAATTAAAAATAAAAAAAAATATTAACGTTTTAATTCCGATCCCAATTATAAGACATTTTTTACAAAAAATACTGAATACAAAACGATTAGTTATTCACTTTTATTCGAATCTAAGTTTCTATAAAAAATGAAGAAAAAATGGTGAACACCACAAAAATGGTGAATTTACGACTAAATTTAAAAAAAAATATATGATCTAAGTCATAATGGTAATAAAATTATAAAAATAAGTTTGTAATTTTTTTAAATTTATTTAAATCCAGTTTTTTCAACATTATTCATTTTTTTTAAGTATTTCGAATAAGGTTCCATTTCAAAACTTGTGGAATTCATTTTCAATTGCAACATGTAAGATGACATAAGACTTAGAAAAGCAAATCTAGATATCTTTTTTTCTACTTCCGAGCTTATAAGCGAGCAATTAATTTTTAATTTTTTAAATAAATATATATATATGAAATATTTATTTAAATGGTTTTATGCAAAATGTGGGTGTAAGATATGTCTACAGAATTATTAAATATTGTATCTTTTGAGAACTAGTAACTCCAAACAAGTGGAGTTTTAGAAATACCCGACTTATGGCTGTCTCAAAAATGGAGTTTAAAAACAAAATATTCACCAAATAAAAAAAAAATCATCCTTACATAATTTATTATAACTTCATGAGAAAGTGATTCCCTTGGGTATACGTATGCATCTACCCAATCACAAAACAGAATTTAAGGTATTTGCGATGACGACAAAAAAATAAAGTTTACTAGTCTTCATACAAGATCCTCAAAAAAAGTCTCTCAATAGATAATAATAAAAAAATCCTTACTTAAGCTGACCTAATACCATTTCTTACAGATATAGCACACATAGGTGATGATTGTCAGGTAACACCAGTTATACACGTGCTGCAGTATCCCGGCTGTGTGCCCAAACCGATACCATCCTTTGCCTGTGTAGGACGTTGCGCCAGCTACATACAGGTAAGTCCAAACTTTCGCACTCTATCGTAGACTTGAGCACATGCTCCCCTCTATATTCCAGGTATCGGGCAGCAAAATTTGGCAGATGGAACGCTCGTGCATGTGCTGTCAGGAGTCGGGTGAGCGTGAGGCTGCAGTTTCTTTATTTTGTCCCAAGGTCAAGCAGGGTGAGCGCAAGTTTAAAAAAGTGCTGACCAAAGCGCCGCTGGAATGCATGTGTCGACCGTGTACCTCCATTGAGGAGAAGGGCATAATACCGCAGGAAATTGCTGGTTATTCCGATGAGGGTCCTTTGAATAATCATTTTCGACGCATTGCCTTGCAGTAGGCAAAAAACATTTAAGGACATTTTTTTACCTATGTAAATGTAACAAATACACATGCAGGCAGGCACTTTATAAAACAACATAAATAAAATAAAATAATTAAAAACCGAGAGGCATTTGGTATGGGAAGTTCTGGATGATTGATTTGGTGAAGGGTATATGAGATAGAAAGGTTAATTTTCCAAGCTCTTCATATAAAAATGACAGGCGAGCAGAAGCAAGTACCAGGCGCACAGAAATCAGCAGCAAGTGCCTTAAATTGCGCAACTAAAAGCATGCTATATTTTTTGTGCATTTTAAATTTGAAAAATGTCCGTTGAAAGGTTCGTTAATTTGATTTAAATTTTGAATAAGCCCGTTAAAAATCGTTGCTCTCTTTCAATTTTGACTTTTTTTTAAATTTCCAAGCAATTTTCATATAAAAATGACTGGCGCCCAGAAGCAAGTACCAGGCGCACAGAAATCAGCAGCAAGTGCCTTAAATTGCGCAACTAAAAGCATGCTATATTTTTTGTGCATTTTAAATTTGAAAAATGTCCGTTGAAAGGTTCGTTAATTTGATTTAAATTTTGAATAAGCCCGTTAAAAAACGTTGCTCTCTTTTAATTTTGAATTTTTTCAAAATTTCCAAGCAATTTTCATATAAAAATGACTGGCGGCCAGAAGCAAGTACCAGGCGCACAGAAATCAGCAGCAAGTGCCTTAAATTGCGCAACTAAAAGCATGCTATATTTTTTGTGCATTTTAAATTTGAAAAATGTCCGTTGAAAGGTTCGTTAATTTGATTTAAATTTTGAATAAGCCCGTTAAAAAACGTTGCTCATTTTTAATTTTGAATTTTTTCAAAATTTCCAAGCAATTTTCATACAAAAATGACTGGCGGCCAGAAGCAAGTACCAGGCGCACAGAAATCAGCAGCAAGTGCCTTAAATTGCGCAACTAAAAGCATGCTATATTTTTTGTGCATTTTAAATTTGAAAAATGTCCGTTGAAAGGTTCGTTAATTTGATTTAAATTTTGAATAAGCCCGTTAAAAATCGTTGCTCTCTTTCAATTTTGACTTTTTTTTAAATTTCCAAGCAATTTTCATATAAAAATGACTGGCGCCCAGAAGCAAGTACCAGGCGCACAGAAATCAGCAGCAAGTGCCTTAAATTGCGCAACTAAAAGCATGCTATATTTTTTGTGAATTTTAAATTTGAAAAATGTCCGTTGAAAGGTTCGTTAATTTGATTTAAATTTTGAATAAGCCCGTTAAAAAACGTTGCTCTCTTTTAATTTTGAATTTTTTCAAAATTTCCAAGCAATTTTCATATAAAAATGACTGGCGGCCAGAAGCAAGTACCAGGCGCACAGAAATCAGCAGCAAGTGCCTTAAATTGCGCAACTAAAAGCATGCTATATTTTTTGTGCATTTTAAATTTGAAAAATGTCCGTTGAAAGGTTCGTTAATTTGATTTAAATTTTGAATAAGCCCGTTAAAAAACGTTGCTCATTTTTAATTTTGAATTTTTTCAAAATTTCCAAGCAATTTTCATACAAAAATGACTGGCGGCCAGAAGCAAGTACCAGGCGCACAGAAATCAGCAGCAAGTGCCTTAAATTGCGCAACTAAAAGCATGCTATATTTTTTGTGCATTTTAAATTTGAAAAATGTCCGTTGAAAGGTTCGTTAATTTGATTAAAATTTTGAATAAGCCCGTTAAAAATCGTTGCTCATTTTTAATTTTGAATTTTTTCAAAATTTCCAAGCAATTTTCATACAAAAATGACTGGCGGCCAGAAGCAAGTACCAGGCGCACAGAAATCAGCAGCAAGTGCCTTAAATTGCGCAACTAAAAGCATGCTATATTTTTTGTGCATTTTAAATTTGAAAAATGTCCGTTGAAAGGTTCGTTAATTTGATTAAAATTTTGAATAAGCCCGTTAAAAATCGTTGCTCATTTTTAATTTTGAATTTTTTCAAAATTTCCAAGCAATTTTCATACAAAAATGACTGGCGGCCAGAAGCAAGTACCAGGCGCACAGAAATCAGCAGCAAGTGCCTTAAATTGCGCAACTAAAAGCATGCTATATTTTTTGTGCATTTTAAATTTGAAAAATGTCAGTTGAAAGGTTCGTTAATTTGATTTAAATTTTGAATCTGACCGTTAAAAAACGTTGCTTTCTTTTAATTTTGAATTTTTTCAAAATTTCCAAGCAATTTTCATATAAAAATGACTGGCGGCCAGAAGCAAGTACCAGGCGCACAGAAATCAGCAGCAAGTGCCTTAAATTGCGCAACTAAAAGCATGCTATATTTTTTGTGCATTTTAAATTTGAAAAATGTCAGTTGAAAGGTTCGTTAATTTGATTTAAATTTTGAATCTGACCGTTAAAAATCGTTGCTCATTTTTAATTTTGAATTTTTTCAAAATTTCCAAGCAATTTTCATACAAAAATGACTGGCGGCCAGAAGCAAGTACCAGGCGCACAGAAATCAGCAGCAAGTGCCTTAAATTGCGCAACTAAAAGCATGCTATATTTTTTGTGCATTTTAAATTTGAAAAATGTCCGTTGAAAGGTTCGTTAATTTGATTAAAATTTTGAATAAGCCCGTTAAAAATCGTTGCTCATTTTTAATTTTGAATTTTTTCAAAATTTCCAAGCAATTTTCATACAAAAATGACTGGCGGCCAGAAGCAAGTACCAGGCGCACAGAAATCAGCAGCAAGTGCCTTAAATTGCGCAACTAAAAGCATGCTATATTTTTTGTGCATTTTAAATTTGAAAAATGTCCGTTGAAAGGTTCGTTAATTTGATTAAAATTTTGAATAAGCCCGTTAAAAATCGTTGCTCATTTTTAATTTTGAATTTTTTCAAAATTTCCAAGCAATTTTCATACAAAAATGACTGGCGGCCAGAAGCAAGTACCAGGCGCACAGAAATCAGCAGCAAGTGCCTTAAATTGCGCAACTAAAAGCATGCTATATTTTTTGTGCATTTTAAATTTGAAAAATGTCAGTTGAAAGGTTCGTTAATTTGATTTAAATTTTGAATCTGACCGTTAAAAATCGTTGCTCATTTTTAATTTTGAATTTTTTCAAAATTTCCAAGCAATTTTCATACAAAAATGACTGGCGGCCAGAAGCAAGTACCAGGCGCACAGAAATCAGCAGCAAGTGCCTTAAATTGCGCAACTAAAAGCATGCTATATTTTTTGTGCATTTTAAATTTGAAAAATGTCCGTTGAAAGGTTCGTTAATTTGATTAAAATTTTGAATAAGCCCGTTAAAAATCGTTGCTCATTTTTAATTTTGAATTTTTTCAAAATTTCCAAGCAATTTTCATACAAAAATGACTGGCGGCCAGAAGCAAGTACCAGGCGCACAGAAATCAGCAGCAAGTGCCTTAAATTGCGCAACTAAAAGCATGCTATATTTTTTGTGCATTTTAAATTTGAAAAATGTCCGTTGAAAGGTTCGTTAATTTGATTAAAATTTTGAATAAGCCCGTTAAAAAACGTTGCTTTCTTTTAATTTTGAATTTTTTCAAAATTTCCAAGCAATTTTCATATAAAAATGACTGGCGGCCAGAAGCAAGTACCAGGCGCACAGAAATCAGCAGCAAGTGCCTTAAATTGCGCAACTAAAAGCATGCTATATTTTTTGTGCATTTTAAATTTGAAAAATGTCAGTTGAAAGGTTCGTTAATTTGATTTAAATTTTGAATCTGACCGTTAAAAATCGTTGCTCATTTTTAATTTTGAATTTTTTCAAAATTTCCAAGCAATTTTCATACAAAAATGACTGGCGGCCAGAAGCAAGTACCAGGCGCACAGAAATCAGCAGCAAGTGCCTTAAATTGCGCAACTAAAAGCATGCTATATTTTTTGTGCATTTTAAATTTGAAAAATGTCCGTTGAAAGGTTCGTTAATTTGATTAAAATTTTGAATAAGCCCGTTAAAAATCGTTGCTCATTTTTAATTTTGAATTTTTTCAAAATTTCCAAGCAATTTTCATACAAAAATGACTGGCGGCCAGAAGCAAGTACCAGGCGCACAGAAATCAGCAGCAAGTGCCTTAAATTGCGCAACTAAAAGCATGCTATATTTTTTGTAAATTTTAAATTTGAAAAATGTCCGTTGAAAGGTTCGTTAATTTCAACAAATTAAAACACATAAAATTTTCATTAAAAATTGGATCTTTATTAATTAATTTATTTATTAATTTATTTTATTTTAAGTCACAGGATGACAGAGTGGGTTTGTTGGTTATAAAAATGTTATAATTAAAATCGTTAGGCAATTAATTAATTTATTTATTTATTACATTACATTGCTGAATAGTGGTGCATCTTTGATATCAAAATTGAGATATTGAATTGTATCCCACACAATTTGTCAATCGCTTTAAAAAGAAGCCGCGTGTCGATAGGTCGAAAGGAATGCTCAAAACATACGATCGCGGTGGTTGTGGATTTGCAGGTGGATGAATCAGGGATTTACGCGTATGAGCAGGAAAGTAAAGAGCAGTCGGCTCTGTGGGTGCTTCAACAAGAACCAATCCCAACAAAAGTTGTTGGAAGCACTCCAAGCAAATGGTCTGCGGTTTTGTCGCAACCGTTCTTCCAGGATTGTCTTCCAAGAAATCAGCAAACAGTTACCTCTCAATTGCAACACTACTGTAGTTCACTGATATCATCCACCCAACATGGGTTTGTGAAACGTAGATCTACTTCCACCAATCTTTTTGAACTTCCTCTCTAATTATTAATGGTTTTACAGAACAACCTTTGACTCTGTAAACCATAGCCTGCTCCTTTTTAAACTGTCACGTTTGGGTTGTCCGTCTGGCGTTTTGAACTGGATATCATCTTATTTATCAAACCGAGTTCAGAAGGTAATTTTTAAAGGCAGTGCATCTAAAGAGATTAAAGTCACATCAGGCGTACCACAAGGTAGCCATTTAGGTCCTCTGCTTTTTAACTTATTTCTAAACGATCTCCCCCAAGTCATCTCCCATTCTCGCATTCCCATGTATGCAGATGACGTTAAACTTCAAAATGATTTTGAAAGCATGCAGCTATAGTGCATGAGCAACCAGCTATCTCTTAACGTATCAAAATGCAATGTTATGACGTTTAATCCTTGTGCTCCATATTCTGCTACCTACTCCTTAGGCACTTTTACATTGTAACGCGTGAATAGCGTGTCCGACCTTGGTGTCTTGTCTGATCCTAAACTCAAGTTTAATAAACACATTTACAACATCGTAAACAAAGCTCGAGGGGTTCTTGCATTTATTAAGCGGTGGTCAAAATAATTTAATGACCCGTTTACTACCAAACTGCTGTACGTTTCGCTTGTGCGCCCAATTTCGGAATACTGCTCCTGCATTTGGAACCCTCAATACCAACACTATCAAGAGTTGATTGAGTCCGTTCAAAAACAATTTTTAATATTTGCTCTGCGGGGATTAAACTGGGATCCCAACATTCGTTTGCCATCCTATACATGCAGACTTCGCCTTTTAAAATTACCTTCGCTAAGTGATCGTAGAACATGCCACGGCCTGCTATTTTTGCATAAACTTTTACTCGGTCTCATTAGCTCTAATACACTTCTTAATAAAATTTCTTTCATCATCCTTCCATCATCATTCCTTTAAGAGTAACTCGTAATTTTCGACCTCTAGCATTAACTTTTTGTAGAAATAATTATGCCTTACACGATCCTTTTCGTGTCCTATGCGCAAATTATAATAAGCTCTATAATTTCGTCTCCTTTGAACGGTCTATTCATTCCTTTATCTATCCTATCTTCTCTTGATTCAAATCGAGCTTGTTTGACCAATCATGAACTATAAAATCCCAACTTGGTCAACGTTGTTCTTTCGCTTCCCTATTTGGAAAAAATGTTTAAATTTATATGCTACTTTCTGTTTTTATCTTTTACATTGTAAATCCAAGTTACTGGCTAGCCCCGAAAATTCACCCATCAGGCTAGGAATACGGATTAGTTTTATTATATTTTTTCCATTTTATCACTTATTATTTCATAATTTTTAGAATGTTTAAGTTGTCTAATCTTAGGTCAACTGGCCTTAGTTGTACCCTAACATATTAATAAATAAATAATAATAATAATAACAAAAAACCCACCGCCGAAGATCACTCTTCCCCACAACAATGCGAGCTCTCACACATCGGCTTAAACAATTGCATTTTTGAGCAATCAAAAGAACGATTTGTTGAGGCATCCGCCATATAGTTCTGACTTGTCACCGATTGACTTCTTTTTTTTGTTGCTGTACGTAAAAAATCAAATGAGAGTTCAAATTTTTTCGAAAACTGTAGAAACGTTTGATGCGTTTTCGAGTCAAAATCAATCAAAATTACAAAAGTCAATCGGAGTTACAAAAGTGCTACAACAATAGGCATGCGTTTCGATAATGTGTAGATCTGGAATAGGCAAAATTTAAAAAAAAAAATAAATAAATTAAAAATAAAACAATAAAACAATTTTCAATTGTTAATATTTACATTTGCTCGCTATTCCCGAAATATAAATGGCAATACTCCTATGACATTACGCGTAAAATGAAACTAAGACAAGTCGTGCCTAAATATATAGTAACTTTGCACTTTTGAGGGCAAGCGCTCATAGACATAAAACTGAACTTAACAAATTTAGCTGTTTGGCAACGTAATTTACTTAAATCTTAAATAAACTAAACTTAACTTGTTCAAATTATTTCAAATTATGGCGCCACATTCATGCGCGCAACACACACTGGCCATCTCGCTTGTGCATGCGCCAAACAATGCTGCCAGCTTGCCAAAAATAGCTGAACCAAATCCCACAGTATGGCAGCACTCCAAGTCGCAACAGTGTTGCAAAACATGCACAATTTGTAACAAAAATAAACAAACAAAGCAGATTTTCTGCAATTTTCAAATAAAATATCATAAACGAAAAAAAAAAATAAGCAAAAATAAATGCATTTTTTTTGCACAAGTCACTTGTGACGTCAGCTGCATGCAGCGACAAAACGCCTGCGCCTGCAGCGGCTTGTTGTTGTTTGCTCTTTGTGTTGTGTTTGTGCCCATCAATCGTTCATTCATTCATTCAATTCGGAAGCGTCGAGCAAGTCGGACGCCAGACGCGCGTATGTACGTTTCCACGATTTGTATTTACCAGCGGCGGCATTTCGTTTTCGCTTAACAATTTATTTCATTTTTTTGATTTGTTGTATTGCCATTAAACAACAGCCTGCCCCACAAGCAGCACACAACGTCACTGTGGCGCTACTTGGAATAAGTTCGTGCCGCATTATTCTCGTTCGATTAAACGCCAAACAATGGGAGGAAAAAAAAAGTGCCAATAATCTTTAAGAAAACTTCACAAATCTGCGGTTCATGTGAATGTGACATTTAAGACATTAATTTTTGTTGTCGTTGTTTTTGTTGTTGCGATTGTTGCCGCCGCGGCTGCTGCTGCATGCTGCAAGAATAGAAGAAACAACAAAAAAAAAAACAAAGAAACATAAACAACAACGACGGCTTGGCGTCGGCGTTTGGCGTTGGCGTTGTACAACGTTGTGTTTGTGCACCAAATTCGCGGACGCACCCAAAACCCCAATTCAATATTGTTGGGCAGTGTAGCTGTGTGTGTTTCAGTGTGTGTGTGTGTTTGTGTATCTGCGCGAAGCCGGTTTCTTTACGCGAGTTAATTGACAAAAACAACAACAACAACAGAGACAAAAATCAAAGCAACACAGCAACAACAACAACAACAACTCAAAGCAATGCATGCCACAACAATAACAACAAGACGCACAGGAATTATGCTGAAAAGCTTGCATGCAACCAATCCAACCTAATTAGAATCTTTACAAATATAAACTAACAGCAGCAAGCAAAGCGCCAGCAATTAAAAGCAAATTCAAACCAATTAGCAGCAAGCCTCGTCGTCCTTTTAATCCTTTGGCACAGCAACCGAATTTCTGACAAAATCTACAAAACAAATGTCTAATCCGTAATGCACGCGCCAGATGAATGAAGCAGCAACCAGCGCAGCAACCGTACCAAACACTCCACCAGCTACTTCTGCTCCGATTGCTTCTTGTGTCTCCACCGCTTCCGCCACTCCGCCGCCCATTTACAATATATTTTAATACATCAATTTATGTACTTGCGCATGTAGTTGTTCTAAAATTAGCAACTCATTTACAACGCATAACAACCGCAAGTCGCCCGCACCCACATCCCACCGCCACCAGCAACAGCAACAACAACATACCCGCCCAGCTATGTGCCAAAGTCAGCTGCTACATAAACTGCTGGCCCTGCTCCTGCTCTGCAGTGGCTGCTGTTGGCTTCTGCTATTGCCGGCTACTGTAAGCGCACACAACTGTCAACACCAACACCCAAAGGCGCATGAGGTGAGTGCACAGACCAACTAAAAGCGCCCACACACACGGTAGTCCAGCTCAGCTGTGGTCTTATGCTAGGTTTGCACTGGCAGCTGTGTTTCCCTAATGGGATTGTATAATAAACTAGAAATTTTTTATATATTTCTTGTCTCTTATAAATTATCCTTTTTAGAGCATAATTTATTATGCTAGGTTTGCACTGACAGCACAGTGTGCCCCTAAACCCTTTTGGGATTTTATATTCAAGTAGAAATTTCTTATCTTCAGTGTTTCGGATATTTAAGTTCTGTCTTTTTGGATAATAATTGAATTTTTAAAATAGTCCTTATGGTTGAAATCGAAATGGCATGTAATATAGTCTTATGCTAGGTTTGCATAAATTTAAGTAGAAACTCTTTATCTATAATTTTTTTTAATTTAAGTTGTGTTTTTTTTTTTGTAAAAAAACCAAATTTTTAAATGAGACTTACCCATTAAAATTTAAACTAGTCTTATGCTAGGTTTGCACTGACAGCACAGTGTGCCCCTAAACCCTTTTGGGATTTTATATTCAAGTAGAAATTTCTTATCTTCAGTGTTTCGGATATTTAAGTTCTGTCTTCTTCGAGAATGATTATGTGTTTAAAATAGTCTTTATGGTTGAAATTGAAATGGAATGTGATATAGTCTTATGCTATTTTGCACTGACAGCTCGCTGTGTTTCCCTAATGGGATTTTATAATAAACTAGAAATTTTTTATATATTTCTTGTCTCTTATAAATTATCCTTTTTAGAGCATAATTTATTATGCTAGGTTTGCACTGACAGCACAGTGTGCCCCTAAACCCTTTTGGGATTTTATATTCAAGTAGAAATTTCTTATCTTCAGTGTTTCTGATATTTAAGTTCTGTCTTTTTGGATAATAATTGAATTTTTAAAATAGTCCTTATGGTTGAAATCGAAATGGCATGTAATATAGTCTTATGCTAGGTTTGCATAAATTTAAGTAGAAACTCTTTATCTATAATTTTTTTTAATTTAAGTTGTGTTTTTTTTTTTTTGTAAAAAAACCAAATTTTTAAATGAGACTTACCCATTAAAATTTAAACTAGTCTTATGCTAGGTTTGCACTGACAGCACAGTGTGCCCCTAAACCCTTTTGGGATTTTATATTCAAGTAGAAATTTCTTATCTTCAGTGTTTCGGATATTTAAGTTCTGTCTTCTTCGAGAATGATTATGTGTTTAAAATAGTCTTTATGGTTGAAATTGAAATGGAATGTGATATAGTCTTATGCTATTTTGCACTGACAGCTCGCTGTGTTTCCCTAATGGGATTTTATAATAAACTAGAAATTTTTTATATATTTCTTGTCTCTTATAAATTATCCTTTTTAGAGCATAATTTATTATGCTAGGTTTGCACTGACAGCACAGTGTGCCCCTAAACCCTTTTGGGATTTTATATTCAAGTAGAAATTTCTTATCTTCAGTGTTTCGGATATTTAAGTTCTGTCTTTTTGGATAATAATTGAATTTTTAAAATAGTGCTTATGGTTGAAATCGAAATGGCATGTGATATAGTCTTATGCTAGGATTGCATATATTTAAGTAGAAACTCTTTATCTGTAATTTTATTTTAATTTAAGTTGTGTTTTTTTTTGTAAAAAAACCAAATTTTGAAATGAGACTTTCCAGTTGAAATTTAAACTAGTCTTATGCTAGGTTTGCACTGGCAGCGCGGTGTATCCCCCTAATGGGATTTTTTATTTAAGTAGAAATTTCTTATCTTCAGTGTTTCTGATATTTAAGTTCTGTCTTTTTGGAGAATGATTACATTTTTAAAATAGTCTTTACGGTTGAAATTGAAGTGGCTTGTGATATAGTCTTATGCTAGTTTTACACTGGCAGCACGGTGTATCCCTGCTGAGAGTTTACATTTAATTTTTCATCGTTATTATTTCTTAAATTTAATTTTTGTTCTTTTTGGTGTATAATTTCATTTTTAAAATAGTCTACGGTTGAAATTTAACTAAGCCTTATGCCAGGATTACACTGGCTTGGCTGCACAGTGTGTACCTATTAAGATTTAACATCATAATTAAAATATCTTAATTGTTTCTTATGCATAAAATATGTCGTTTTTAAACAATAATTTCATTTTTAAATGAGACCTGGCCGTTGAAATTGAAATGGTCATGATTTTCACTGTTTCAGGGTAGGAAGTTGAGCTTAAGCTTTCGGAGATTTTGTGCCTATTTAGCAAGTTCAAATTAAGTTCACTTGAGTAAACGTGCATATATTGTCGATGTTTCTTGAGCTGATCTTGCTGAGTACTGCACGGACCCAGGAAACACCCAGCTAGTTGTAAATAGTCATATTGTCATGGCAAAACAGAATTCTTAACGTCTTGCTTTGGAGGTGTTGTAAGACACAATTGTTGGTGATGTTTCCTGTAGCTGCATGCCTTTGATCCATTTTGAGTTTTTAAACCAGTAGCTTGAAATCTGGTTATCAAGCACCGATATGGCCTCAATATTTCTTCAGCTTGTTTCCTTTTGCCCAGAATGTGGGTACGCCAGGTTAGTCGATTGTCGAACTTCATGTCGTGGTTTTTTGGCCGTTTGTTGAAATTTATATTGTTATTGAAATAAGGAATTTTATTGCATAAGTAATGTTAGGCCTATTGCTTAGAGTGTTCTTTGGAGTCATCTGGTGGTCTGACTATTTTCTCGTTGATCATCAATGATTGGTTGTGCAGTTTCTTGTCGTATCTTGTGCTGGATTTCCGTATTACTTCTTGGATCCATCGTACACCCAGTTCATTCTAAACAATCACGTTGTCATGGTATGAGTGCATTATTTACTGAGTGTTTGTTAGTTTATCCATAGCAACAATTGCTTCGCCGTTAAGGTGGGTGGTTCACCCATAAGATGAACATATGTCTAAAATGAAATGAATCATTTAGAAAGATACACATAATAATCAATATTTATTTGAAAGTGTGTTTTGCAAACTTACCTCCATCATGTATAACTTTAAATTGGTAAATAATAATAGGGAGGGACTCGGGAGATATATCTATTAAAAGCTGAAAATTTATATAATTGATAAAAAAAACACTATGAAGCTTTGTTGCCAACGAACAATCTTAAGTTCATTTAAATGTGATTTGTTTATTATTTACCATTGTGCTACTCAACTTATCTTTTTGTAGTAGCGTACCGAAATTATTAAGTTATTTTTTGCCCACGTTTCAATCAATGGTTAAACTCCCAAATTTCTAAGGGTTATTACTTAAGAATTCTGAATCGGCCCAAGTACGATATACTACTGAATACTGAAAAAAATAAATTTATTACCCTTGACCATGCTGTCATCACTCCAAAGGCTAAGCATGGAAGAGAACAGGGACCTACAGTTTATAGCCAAATCCGGAAACGGCGTATGAAATTAATGGTGATTTACTTAGGTGCGCTGCTGAATGGGGTACGTTACCACTACGTCACCGACGGCCATTATATATTTATTATTATATATTTCGTAATATCGAAAAATAGAGCATGAAATAAGAAACAAAAAAATTTGCCAAATCCAAAAATTGTATAATATATATAGTCTACAGTAAGAGAAAAAGGTGACTTAAGATTTGATATCTAAAATGAGTTTAATATACTCTTGAAATATTAATAAATACATAAATAAAATTGTCTATTATTCATGGTCTTCACTAAAAAATCAATTTAATATTGCCTCCTTTTCATTTTGCTTTATTTTACACTTAGAGTTCTATAAAAAGTTATCGATAAGTAAGAGATATCATCATTTTTTTTAAAACAGTTCTTGACATAAATTTCATTGTCATCATGTTACTCTCTTGGTTTCGCATTTTTCTGTTTAAATAAAGTAAGAAAAATCAATAAAAATAAATAAATTATTTTACCAAAGCATCCTACAGGAACTCTGCTTTTTCTTATTATTTGTTATCATCAGCGCAAGCGCAGTACAATTTCTGTAAGATTTAACTTTCCCAGCGCTGAATTAAGGGTGAGTTATGAGTCGAATTGGGGTATTCTGTAACAATCCATATAATCCGCTTTGCGTGAGCATTGGTTCTATAAATGCCGAATTTGTTAGCAATATCATATTAAATTCTTTGATATATAGTCAAACAACTTAAAACAAGCTTAAATGATTTGTAAAAAAATTATCCTTTATCTGCATATAACAAATGTTTAATCATTTTTTTACTACTACTTTATCTATATCGCTGGTTGGATCCTTTATGAACAATATGATCTATACAAACAATTTAGTACTGTAGAACAATATACATATATTTTGAAAATTTCCCAAGTTACACATTTTATTTTTATAGTTTTCTTACATAAACAAACGTACGAATATATACTTTTTTGTATCATATGATTCACATAGGGTATGCAATTTGGAACATATATCTTTCCTTATCTCACTGCAATACCTCAATTGCTATCCCTAAAATATATACAAAATGGATATTGCAAATTTGAATGATTCAAAATCAAACAATAATTTCGCTTTCAATTATATTTTTGCATTTGTCTTGAAACTTAAGTCTGTCGACAAATGCTACAACAAAACTTTAATTCACAATTTCATATTCATAATGAAATAATTAAATGAACTTTTAGATAATTATGACAACAATGCAAAAAGCTTGCGGAATAAGGCCTGTTTTGTAGTCGAATAAGTCATACAAATTTATTACTAGGAAAAAACGCTTTCCTAACAATGAACCCATAAAACTGGAGAAATTTGAGATAAAATGTGCATTTAGCTTTTAGCAAAAATAAAAACAAAAATGTTTGCTTAAGCAATCCGTTTAAATTGTGTTTGCATTTACTTAAGGCAACATTGCCAGACTCTGTGCCAGTGTGAACATAGCATAAAACTCCTGCCTGCCCTTAAATTTGCGCCACTCTCTGTGTCCCTTTCCCTGTCATTGGCGTAGTAATTGAGGCTTTTGCTGAACTTTGCTTAAAGCTAAATTTATGATTGATTAATTTTTCCACGAATTGAAACCTTAATAAAGCCAAATGATGCCTGTTTGATACAAAAATCAACATGAAATACCTTGTATATATATAACAAATACTGCTCTTTGACAATTTCAAATGAATCGGTTACATTTTAAATTAATTAAAGTTCTCACGAAGAGGCATAAATTATTATTACACCCGGTCTAAGCATATACATATATGTGTATAGATCTAGGCAAGATTCTCGCTGCAACGTTGTAACCACATCTACATGGAGCAGCCGCAATCATGTGGTTTTAGCCTAGCAACCTAACCATAACTTATTGACTAATCAAAGAGGCAGCCAAGAAATCCATGAATATGTAAAGATATTGTATGCAAGACAAATTAACATATATATATGGATATATATGGGAGCAAAGACAAAGCCGCAATTGGCCAACGTTTGATGTTGGCCAGATTGCTAAACGCCTTCATGCAGCCAGGGCGCTTACAGTAGTTATTATGCATATAACACTAGGCGGCACCTGTCAAGCGGTAAAACCGGCTGTACTACCTGATATACAGCTGAAGCTGCTGCTGCTCGCTGGTGGTGGTGGCGGCGGAGTTGCTCTGGTTTAATGTCATGCCCATGCCACTTGTTGCGATGACGGCCAAGTCCAACATTGTCGCATGACGTTGTTCTAACTGTTTTGGTTTATACACTTGCAATGAGCTGCATTGAATGGTTTGGACAGTTTGCAGTGCGAAGTTGGACAAAACGGCTAAGATGGAACCGTTATAGCTTCACACCAAGTATGGGCATGGGTATCCTTAGCAAATATATGCCCAGACAGTGGGTTTTTAGTATCAGAAACTTAAATGCAATACGATTTATGGCTAAGTTTATATAGAAATTGTTTGCAATTCTTGCTGGTATTCATTTCTTTTACCGGATACCTCTAAAGCAAACTCTGCTTTTTCTTCTTTAAATCTTTTTTTGATTTTTTGAAACCAAACAAGCCATTTTATGTAGTTAATAGCAAATTATATAGAACTAAAATAGTTATAATCGCTAAAGAACCATTCCAAACCAAACCGTCGCGACGATTCGGGAAATTTTTTCTACTACATAACCAATGACTAAGATTTGGTTTCTACAACTCTTACCAGATTTAAAAAATAATTTTTTTGTGTAGCAGATGATCAGTTATACTGATCATACTATAGGTAGCTTTGGGGGTCTCCGAATGTTACAATCTCTTGCACAAACTTAATATACCCAAAAAAAAATTTAAACCCATAAATAATTAAGGTTTCTATTTTTTCGACCCGAAATTAGCGTACCTATCTTACAACACGCTAATGACCCTACGCGCAGTGCCATCCTTAGCCGTTAACATTTGACTAAAATCGAAGCGAACACCAATCAACAACCATCAAATTCACCCGATTTGGTACCCTACGATTTTTTCCTATTCGTCCGAGTCAAGTTGAACGAGTTACTGCAACCGAAATAAGATCCTAGAGAAATCGAAGATGACTGTTGGCCAAACCGAATATGAAAAATGTTCCCAAGCTTGCATCAAGTGTTGGCATAAGTGCGTTGCAAACAATGGGCAGTATTTTGAAGGTGACATTATCGATTATGATGTATAATCATGTATTTTTCCTTTTCTAAATAAATTCTGGCAACTTTTTGCTCTTTAAACGAAAGTTCACTCTTTGAAAAATTTTACCTAATCTTTGTCGAGACAAAAGTAATAATGCGTTTCTTCCCGAAATATTTTATCGGGATCTAACGTTTAATTCTTCCCGATTCTGGACATGCATTTAAACTCATGAGCTTTACTCTCAGATCTTGGCTTCTTTTTCATGGCGTAGTAGTATTAATTGATAATTGAAAAGGACTTACCATTTCTTGATTTTCCCATTGAATCAGAGAGCATCTCCATTTAAGTGCTAAAGCCAATCCTACACCTCGTAGCTTCTTCCAAACATCGTCACTACCCAAGTTCTTCTTGCAGTCCCTTGAGATTTGGGTATTATCTGTTTGAAAAAAGATGCGATTTTTAGCACTTGTGTATATGGATATTTGTTTTATTGTAGAATTCGCTTTAATATTGGTGTATCTGGTGAACAACCCGGTAACCAAGTGCATAAACTGATAGGTTGTGTATGCTTTATTATAGATGTGTCTTTTATACTGGAGGTGCTCTCAAGAAACAGTAACCAATCGTAACCTTACACAAAACTTTGGAAGATTTTAAGGTGCTGAAGTTATACCTAAGACACAATATGATGCCTGCATCTAACAAGCTCTCTTTTAGGGACCTTTTACACAAATCAGAGTTTACCGTGGTGCTAAATTCTTTCCCGAAGACCACACAGGAACAAGTCACTAACCACATTAACCGACTCAAATTTGATTCAAAAAATTTTTGTCTTAAAGGAAATGATCAATGTATAGTTGTGGGCAAGACATTATTTTGAAAGAACTTTGCTGAAATTTTTTCAAAGAACTATTGTTTTTATATTTCGGAGAGATCAATAAGAGCTGCAAAAAATCCTCAATGTTTAGCGTTTGAAATCAAAAACAAAAAATAAAAGCGCTTTTGAGTTTAATTTTGGAAGATATGCCAAAATTTTAATGCTTAATTTTTGAAACCAAAAAGTAAAGGCGAAAAATTATGAGTACTTTTCACCTGACTAAATTCAAACCCTCGTCCGTCACACAGCGTATTATTTCCGTTATTTTCCTTATTTTATACTAAAAATATAGATATTTTTCAGCTCTAATAGTTAGATATATACCAAGATGAATAATGATTGAGTTTGATGAGAATCTGTACTAAAAAGATGGTTCTGTTAGGAATTTTAAGACACTTAAGGATATTATGTTGTTTTTTTATATTTGGTGCAAAATCGAATTATAACCTTTACCCCATAATTTTCAAGCGACCATTTATCATGATATTGAAGTTTTGGATTGTCAAAGTTCCGTAAGAAATACCATCATCAGCAGTTTCATAAAGTCTATTACAATTAATGAAGTTCAGCATGGGTTAGTTGTAGGACTATTTCCATAGTATTATATTGGCTATGTGGAATCCGAATTTGTCACATCATGCAGAGATTTCAATAGATTTGGGCTTATGTGTGTTGTGATATATTAACTATCTGCAAAGATGGCAATAAGATATATAGATAACAATAAGACGGTGTTCTTCTTTACTATTGTCTAGACTTCTCTTAGAAGATATTCCCGATTGGTCCAAAACTTATGCAATCCAAGCCATAATTTGAAAGTTTAATGTTGTAATTATTAATAGCAAATCTTTGAATGCCCACAAAAGCTTTGTTAATTAATTATTTTATAAATATTTCTTGCGGCTTCAAATCTCCTCGTAGAGCTGCAATTAACCAACTTTGACTCGAACACTGACACTGCTCACTTCCTCTACTTCTGTTTTATTTTCATTCCAATCAACAATCAAGTAACCACAATAATTAAATTTTAGTGAGCATAACTATTGCCATAAAAAGGTCGCTCACTTGCAATTTTAATTTACATAATTATACATAGTTGTCGTTAGTGGTAGCTCGTAGTTGTTGGTTGTTGGTCGTCGGTCGTAGTACTTGTTGCCCCGGGTAATAAAACTTATCCATTACTAACCTGGTATCCCCCGGTTGAAGTAAAAGTAAACTTTAGCAATTAAATCAGTTTTGCTATCTGATACACTTGTTATTGTTGTTGGATGTTGCTTGATATTGTTGTTGACGTCACTCGGCATGCAATTAATTTTAATTATTTGTAACTCAAACTGTTCTATACTATATACTTTGTTTCGAAAAAAATATATATATATCTTTTCGTACTGCATTCCATTTCGACTGTGATTGCAGCAAATTTTTAAATGATTGTGAGTTGGATTAACAAGGTTTACGAGTCAGCGACCGATTTGAAGAACCCCCAAAACGTAGCACTGGTGTGTGTGTGTGTGTGTGTGGTGGCACACCCGCATACTGTGCCATCCGAGTGTGGCATCAGCAAAGCATTTCTAATTAGACTTAAATAAATTGGAAGAAACAAACGGGGCAAATGGAATACAAAATTCTTAAATTGAATTATTTGTCACGTTGCCATATGCAACGCGTCTGTCGCTCGCTCTGTCCGTGTATATATATTTATCCGTATTAAGTGCTATAGAGTATACACTTTGATGTGCTTTATATGCTCAATTGCAATGGAACCGACAAGTACAAGTACATATCTATTACTATGCACTTAACTCAATTTAAGTAGCTGGAACTCAAGAAGTAGGGAATTTTATTTTCTGATTGATCTTTCCGGTTCTTTATGGAAAATTGCGCGAAATGCTTGAAAATTTTGCAAAGAAAGTATGATTATATTTTTTAAAATGGTTTAAAATTGTCTTTAAAAATCGTTAAATAAATATTTTATATTATTCTTATATTATATTGCTTGTTATAATTTTAAAATATTTTTTTGGTATTCTTACGCATACTTCATTTCTTGAAAGAATTTTTCAGTATGCAATAAAGTTTAGGGGTTCTGGGGTTTAACTTTTATTTTATATTATTTAATTTATTTTATAAATATTTTCTTGTACTTTTTATTTGTAATTAAGTTTCTTGAAGAATACTTTATTATGAAATTAAGCCTAGGCTTTTACTTTTATTTTATATGGTTTATAGTATTTTATATTTGTTTTTTCCATATTTAAGAATTGTTCATCATATTAGGCTTGTTTGCTCTTTAACTTTTATTATTTAATTTTTTCATAAATATTTTTTTATGCCTCTTCTCCAGTTTTTCGAAGAATTCTTCATTCATGAAATGAAGTCTAGAATTTTATACTTTCACTTTTATGTTTTCTTGATATTTTTTATACTTAAGAATTCTTCATTATGCAATTAAGTCTAGCATTTTATTCTTTAACTTTTATTTTATTTAATTTTTCACAAATATTTTTTCTTATATAAAAAAAATTTTATATGAATAATATAAACCATACTCCAGTTTTTCGAAGAATTCTTCATTCATGAAATGAAGCCTAGAGTTTTTTTTATTTAACTTTTTATATTTTCTAAATAGTTTTTGTACTTTTTTTATACTTAAGAATTCTTCATTATGCAATGAAGTCTAGCATTTTATTCTTTAACTTTTATTTAATATTGTTTATCAAATTTAACCTTTTTTTTATACTTTTTTCCCATGTTTAAGAATTCTTCATTATGAAACAAAGCCTAGGCTTGTGCTCTTAAACTTTTATTGTTTAATTTTTTGTATTTTTCACTTGGAAAACATATCCAGTTTTTTGAAGAATTCTACATTATGAAATAAAGCCTAGGAAGTTATTCTTTAATTTTTTATCATATTTTATAAATTTGAAGAATTCTTACGTTTTTACTTCACAAGTTAGATCTACAAGTAAAATTTTTTTACTAAAAAACTGCACTAATTTAACAGCCTCTTTTATAATAAGTTTTCTGAATTTGAAGTTAAAGGCAATATTAATATTTTGATCCCAGTTATCACTTTATAAGAAATATAATCGCTATCCACAAAACTGTATTGGAAGATCACATACTGTTATTCCAGTTTTTCCCATATTCCGCGGCCTTATTTTAAAAATAAGACATTCAATGCTGGTTTTGAGGCTGTTAACTTTGTCTGATTTCCTGAATTAATTCACGTATCCCCCAAGAAAACCTCGATTTATAACACAAGCTCACTTCCGGAAATAATCATCTTACTGAAATTAACTTTTCTATAAATTTAGCGAGCCGACTGATATCAGAACCCTTCGTCGTTGAATAAATAGAAAGGGAAATAGAAATTTTTGCTTAATATTTTCAACATGGTTGATTAACCAAGGCCATCGATAGATATAGTCTTTCGTCCTTTACAAAGGCAATATTTTCTTTCGACGATGCTGTTCTTGTTCTGGTTGGTGAGCGAACATCGTAGACTTTTACTTAAGATCGAACAAAACGAAGAATTCGACAGATTCTGATGAAGATTTTTTTGGCCCATAAATTATGGTTATAGCTTTATAAGTTGAACCATTGGTGCCTAAACTGAACTGAATAGTCAGATACATTGGATATATCTATTCACGACGAATGGTTGTCGTACTCAAAAGAATGGGCTTAACATGTATCAAAAGCGAGTGCTGCAGTTTTTAAAAACTTAGATCTTATGCAAAAACAGACAATAGTTAACTTCACTTTTAAATGTAGACAATTTTTTAAAACACAAAATTCTGGATGTTTAACAGTCTACTTGCAAAAGAAATCCATGCAATATCTAATATTTCTTAAATTGTCAAGTTTTGCAGCAGATAAAATTGAATAATTAAGACTAGCGTCTTATTTTTCGTTGGGAATGAGTAATGAGTAGTGAGTTGACCTACAATTCGAGAGAAATATTAAAAATATTTGAGAAATATTTGAAAGCAATTTAAAATATCTTGATTTAAAACGCAAACAAGTGGTTCTCTATTAAATATGCAAAATAATATTTTTTCGAGTAACGCTTGCCATTATTCAAAATCGATTTTTCTTAATTAACCTAATGAAGGCTGTAGTTGCTTACAAAGGAAGAGAAATATATACGAGATATTCTCGAATCAATTTAAATATACAGAGAGATTGGTGATATATACGAGATATTCTCGAACCCATTCCAATATATATGGAGATTGGTGATATATACGAGATAGTCTCGAATCAATTTAAATATACAGAGAGATTGGTGATATATACGAGATATTCTCGAACCCATTCCAATAGTATCAAGAAACAAAATACTTGTTTGTAAACCTTGTTGTTTTTTTTTAAAACCTTTAATTACAAAAATGATCTATGATCAACGAGAAAAACACTTCTACGTTTGGGCAATCTGAGTAGAGGTATCTAGAGCCGCCGACCAGAGTTAACAACTTGTGAATGAAATGTTTGACTTTAGTATTCCCTATTTGTTGGGTAAGCTTTACCAATGGAACTTGTTTGCGTTTTGTGTTTGTGCTCAAAGCAAATGCTAATAAATTGCAACTGTCTGTCATACCGCCAGCTAAAAGTTGTTAAACTTCATTAGAAATATAATTAAAACGAGCGGGTCGGGTACAAAAACAAAAGTGTAGACAAGCTAATATCTTTCTGCATTTATAGAAGCAAATGCAGCGCATTAAATTATTCTAGCATGTCGCACTTCCTCTACCTACCTACAAAAAAAAAAAAAAATACTGTGTATACTATATAAGGTTTCACGTTCTGCTCTCCATCTTTAATGATTCCTTGGGCAACGTTACGGGCTTTGTTACACTGCGTCGAAGCTGATGCTCATTTATCAAGCTGGCGGTGGGGCTGCCAACAGCTTGACTAGAAAGTGAGATACATTAGTAGCTGTGGCACTTGTCTTTGTATTTTCAATTAAGATACATTTACACATGCATAAAACATAGCATAGATACAGCACGATTGGCGAGGGCAGTTTGAAAAGTTTTGCGATGCGCTGGTGGGAATTTTATTTGTGTAGAAAAATAATTTGTATCAGTTGATTGCTAAAAATTTTAGTCACAGTTAAGTTTATCTTCAAAATATAAATTTCAACTAGTTCGCCGGGCTTATGAGTTATTCAGCATTTGCTGTCTTTAGTTAAACTTTCCGGTTATTATCTAATTTCTAATTTTTGACCTACAGCTTTCTTTTGTTAACGCACTTTTCTGTCTAATCAGCGTTGGCAAGATGGTTTCAGATGTCAGAGAACTCAGAGATTCTCGTAAGCGGTTTTATTCTGTACGAGCACCAATATCGACTTCTCAGTATATAGAGTTTCTGTTTAGTTCAAATTATCTTAAAAGCTTCTCAAAGCCGCAAACGTAAATGTAGTATGTTGTTTATAAGCAGATCGACCAACCAAAGCTTACCCAACAAGCAATGAGCTCTTTTCTCAAGCATCCAAAAATGAACAGACATAACTAATGGCTGCTCTGCGGTGAAAAATGTTTATATTCCTTAAGACATTTTTTTATCGAATAATCCATCATATTGTCAGGTTAGTTGTTGCTCCTTACAAGAGCCGTAAAACTTCGATGTATCAATTTCCCACAAAAATTGTACCAGCATTTAAAAGAGACAAGTTTTAAATTCAGCAGAGATTGCAAAACATTGATACATTTGGTTAATGTCTGACAATCTAAGCAGCTATATCTGAGCCAAAAATAAAACAAAAATTTGTTTAATGCTTTTGAACTCGTTCTCACAAGCTCAGACTCTTTCCAAACAAAAATCTGTTACTTTTTTTTAAGTCAAACAAACGTATTCAAAGATCTTCTGGGCAACAAACATTTTTTATAAAAAACTTTCCTAATAACCTTCAAAAAGTTGTTCAGAACTAAAAGGAAGTATTATGTATTAATTAATTAAAACTTGAAAGACTACTAAGCAAAATCTTCCAACCCATTTCGGAGTCACAAATCCTACTTTTAAGTAGGAAGTCTCTGTGTTTTGCAGCGGGCATTCTGATGCTGGATTATCTCATCACTAGAACTCATTTGAGAAAAATAATTTAAATTTGGAATGTTTCCCTGTAAACCAGCGATTGTACGGGGACCCGCTAAGCAATCGCATACACAGTTCTTTGGAAGATCTGTAAGAAGGTATGGCTGTGCCACGGGCTGAATTTGATGTTAAAGCTGCCCGCATCTAACTAGTTCGCTTTAAGGAGCATTTTACGCCAAACAGAGATTACCGTAGTGCTAGATTCTTTCACGGACACCACAAGAGTACAATTTTTAAACAAAATTCTTTATGAAATGTTTTTATACGTTTATAAATAAAAACTATTGTTCTAGTGAAACATACGTAAAGAATAAAAATTTTGGTCACTCCAAGTGAAGACAGATACTCCTTCACTTGGAAGACAGATCCTCCTGCACTTGATCTTTCCATTCCAAAAAAAATATATACTAATTGATTCTTTCGAATCTGTTTTTCATTCCCAAAGAGCTCCTTTCTTTTGCTTTGTTTACAAAATAGTTTCAGTGAATGGATTTTTTCATCCCCAAAAAACTTTGATTTTATTCTATCCTTTAGAGACTAGTCGTTAGAATTCAAACATAACATTTGATGAGTTCTTGAAAAATGCTTTTAAACGCCAGATTACTAAAGGAAAACCAACTATAAATTAATAAAAATTTAAGCGCAATAAATAAAATTCGGAATTTTATGTGTGTTTTTGTCAAAATTTTGAAATATACGTATAAATAACAAAATGAAATATAACCTATACTTACCAACATTAAACATGTCTTATCCACACCGCTAACTTTTCAGCCCGCCCTCGCTGGTTAAGGCAAGCGTGTGCTGGTTCAGTGCGAGTGCTCGTAAATAGGCGAGGAAATAAACATGCAAATAAAAATTGTTAACTTATCTCGTGTTGTAGTAGAAGCTAAGTAAATGTTGAAGAAGTCAAAACAAGTTTAATGAAAGGAAACGCAGTCAGTTAGTTAGTCAGTTTGTTGGCCGATTTGTCAAAACGACGCGGCGTCAATGATTTCATTGCTTTTTGGAATACCCTCAATGTCATTGTATTTTATAAATTAGCACTTTTGCGTACATAAAACGTAACAAAATCAAATTTCATATAAACATTAATGAAATCATGCATGTTATCGAATAATTGTTTGTTTTTTACATTGGGCAAGTTTTTGTTGGCCAAAACAAGTTAGCTTGAAATACCCTAAAAGATTTACAAGCTAGAAGCTAGACTGCATTTGCAGCATTAATTAGAAGTTCGGCATATTTTGCAAATTCGCAATTTCTAGGAAATTTGATATGAAACTAATGTGGTCGAAGATGTAAGGCATCAGAATGCATGCAGAAGGCTAACAATGTCTGTATATTGTGGCTTTTATACAAGACCACATAAATGTACAGCAAGCAGTGAACACAATAGAACAGACAATCTTCTAATTATTTGCAAAATTTCTGGCTCAAACTATAATTAAATTGACTAAAAACAATTTTGATTTATCGTATATGAGTTTTGCTTTGTTTTACTTTGTTAAACTCGGTTTGGAATCACAATTAGCAAGCAAAATTTGTAAAAGAAAAATTTTACGTTTGCAACAAGGTTTTAATTAGTTTTTCTTAATTTCTTTGAAATTTGTTTAATTAAAGTTTCTGTTTTACTCACAATATTTGCTGGTAGTTCAGTCTATGGTAGTTTTCAAAGTTTCAATAGCGTGAGGCTTATAATTTAATTTGTTTTAAAATCTTTTTTCACTTTGTCGCATTTTGCGTGGATGATGATGATGATCTTTATGTTGGCTGGTTAATGGCTTTTATATATACTTTCCAAAAGTTCATTATTAATTAAAAAAAATTAAACTACTCATGGTAGCCTACAGATCTAAGTCGCAACAAATGTATGATCTACATCGTTAAAATTTTTTGTGCAGAGAAATCAGTAAAAACTTACAAATCTAATTAAAACAGTTAGGGAAAAGATTTTCCCCTCGAAAAGAACTCTAAAACTTAAGAACTTTATGCGATTAGTATCTTTTTACTTTTGTAGATACAAAATTTCACGCTTTTGTCAAAGAAAGGTGCTAAAATGTAAGAAATATGAGTATACCCATATGGACTTGGACAGGCACGCCAATTAAGCTTAATCGAAAACAAAATGCAGCGATTTGCCAATTAACAGATTTCATAGCAAAGTTAAGCTTTTTATAAAGAAAAAACTCCAAACTGAAGATTGTTGCCTATGATTCATTCAAAGTGAACAATCACGAATTTGTAAAGGCCGCACAGTGACGCAGAATGTTAATCGGTAAAAAAAACTATATAAAACTGTATTTCCTACACTACAGTCGAACTTCTCTTGCGCGGAAACTAAAAATTGTTGTTGGAAATTTGTAGAATTGAAATTTCATTAGAACTTTAATATATTTTCGATATTTATTTACAAGAACTGCCCAGGTCAATTATTCGCATAAGCATATGCTTTTATCGGCTGAAGCCGATCTTCGAAATTCTTCGTTTTGCTAAAAGCTATAATACACTGTAGTCAAATTAACGTTATCAAAGATCTTTATAAATGCTATTTTAAACTTATTATCTTTTATTTTATACTTATTAATTGCTGCTTCCCAAGTATCCCAAGTTGCTGATTTTTGAATATTCAGTAGCTATGAAATGGAGAGCGCAATGATTAACCAAATCGAACTATTTCTGAAACGCTTGATGACTGGCGATGAAAAGTGAATCATTGACGACAACTTCAAGCGAAAACAGTCGTTTTCGAAATGCGGTGAGCCAGCGGAAACAATGGCCAGCCAGGACTGACGGCCATGAAGGGTTTGCTGTGTGTTTTGCTGGGATTGACAGAGAATTATCTACTATCAATTAGGTGCTTGTTTCTCCATTGGAGAAACTGCAGATAGCGATAGCTGGCTCCATAGTGCTGGCAGTAGTCCTCATGACTGCCTGAGTCTGCGGTTTGGATTCCTGAAATTTCGCCTTGTTATATAATATTTGATCTCTTCATGATATTACCGATTCTCCATCTAGACAAATGCAGATTTATTAATATGATTAGGAATAACTCCATAGTTATATTCTAGACTTACCCGTTTAGTTGGCGCATCGCGTATTGCGATACACAAGGCAGAAGACGGATCGGCAGACCCAAGCGACCTGAAGATCCATCCTCCAAGAACTGACCCAGGCGAACAAAAACATGGGACAGAGCTAAACAGAAGGTGCAAATTAGGGTTCGATGGATGGCTCTTGTAGAGGCCCTAAGTTCCCAAGCGGAATAATAAGGAAAAAAAAAATAGGTGCTTGTTCTCTTCGAACAACTTTTCATAGAGATAATTCCTTGCGCCGCCTTTGCAGCGCTGACCATAATTTATTTATACATAAAATCTTTGTTATAAATTTTTGCCGCAAAGAGTTCGTTCTTTTAGCAGTTCCACTGTACTTATTCGCACATTTTTGATAACAACTCTGAATGTATTTTCGTATGCGGTTATGCTATAAATGCAACTTTATAAATGCATTGCATTTTTATATAACATTTATTCAGAACGTGCTCTTTGTTAATCCTTATCTCGGACTCGCATCTTATGCTGCGGATTTAAATAATGCAAGACATGCAATTACATGTGCATCAGTGCACATGAGTAGGTGTTGTTTTCGTGTTGGAACATGCAACAGAGAGACGTTATCAATTGGCCCAGCTGTTTGCAACTCATCTCAACCAATTGAAACCAGTTAGCGTTGCTCTATCAACACAAATTGCCAAAGATTTTATACAAAAAAGTCCATTAAGATGAAGCTTACATGCAGCACATGGATTGTGACTAGAATGCCACATAAATCTTTGCGCCCAACTGGGCACACAACACACACATTGTGCTGCAAGTTGGTGTATTGTCTGCGTTGTATTATCATTCACACGCCCTGCCCTGGGCGTCCCTGACCACACCAACACACACACGTCATGTCCAGGGCTTTGGATTTCGTATAATTTTTATATACAATATATTTATATTTTTATTTTTTTCAATTAAGTAACAAGCCGTTGGCGTTGACGTTGACGTTCAACGTGTTTTTTGCTGCTGCCGCCGCTGCTGCCGCTGTTTGCTGTTGTTGTTATTTTGCGGTCACTCCGGGTGAGGTAACAATCGAATTGAGCAAAAAATAATCAGCGCAAATGCTAACCAGCATGAAAGTGCGAGCGAGCAAGTCTGCAAGAGCTGAGCGAGATGAGGCAACTCTGCATTTGGCGTTGCGGCATGCAAAACAGCTGTGAACACCGTTGGCTGGCCGGGCCCGAATTGGAAGCGCTCAATAAATATTTCCATAATGCAAACATGCAAAGCATAATAAACAAAACGGCAGAAACGGCAACTCTGGCAGCCGCGAAATGGCGCTAAGCAGTTGCTTGCTTTGGTATTCATTCCACAAGAGCATAATCATTGCACGAGCGAAAGTAAAAACGCGTTAAATACAGCACAAGTCATTTAAATAGAGCAACTACCTATTTTTTCTGAGCTTCATTTTTCCACCCAATTTCTCATTTTATTTTTATTTCTCCATTGATTTGTCTATTTCTATTCATAACTTGCATTTTATTAACTTTAAAACGTAAAACAATTTTTTGTGTTGACCCCAAATTATGTTTACATGTCAAGGTTAATTTATGTAGATTCCATAAAATTTATGCATGCTTATTAATTTTTATTATCCATATTAGCAGCCATGATTCAGGTTTTTATAAAACTAGAAATGTCTGATGATCTTTTTACGTATCAAAAGACAAGTAACAAAAACCTAAAGAGGTGCAGCGTTGAAAATGACACCTAAAAAAGTTGTCTGCCAAGAATAAATTATTTTTCTTCTCTATTCAGAAAACAAGCAGAATTTGTGGTATATTCTGCCCCACATACAGCTTTAAGGATTTTTAAAGAAAGCGTAGTAGTAGCCTACTTGCCCTTATTTGATTTCCCGCAGCTGCAGAAAAAATGAAACAACACTATAAACAATTTTTTTTTGGTTTTGAGGGTCTTCTAAAAAATCTGTAGAAGTAGTCAGTTTCAATAATAATAAAACTTGCACATTTTATAAAGAGAAAAGCAAAAATAAAATCCAAGCTGTCAACTTTCTAAAATAAGTGCTTTGCTTTTTAATTATATACAATTTTTTTTTTTTTTGAAACAAAGTGCGTAGTTATAGAAACCGTGAAATATTCATGGAAAGTCATACATTTTATAAAGAAAGACAAAAGTAAAACTTTAATCTTCCTTAAGTAAATCCTTTCTAGCATCATTTTTCTGGCATTGTAGGCAAAAAGGATTTGCCTGAGTGAATCTCTATTTATTTCTCTTCGATATATTCCCTTGCTCTATAGATATTTCAATGGTTTTATGCAATTACAATGCTAATGTGTACATCTCCGACATTAATCTCTTTAATTTTCTAATCAAATTGAAACAAATTCGACGATCACATCAACTCAACCCCACTGAGCGGAATGACTAATGTCTCATTGGTTTAATCCAATAATAAAAATAATTCATAATTATTTCATACGATTGCTTTAAGTGCATTGAAAAAGATAAAAAAAAATACAAACACTATGTTACGTCCCACTTGACAGCTGAAAAATAAGCAGCCATAAATAGAAACTTTTGAAATAATTCACTTTCCAGCGATTAACGCTTGTTTTATGTACAGATCATTAAATTTGAATAAATCAGCAACTAATTTTCGCCGTAATACGAAGTGAATGATTGATCACTAAACAAGTCTATATATTTACTATAAAATAAAATGATTACAAAAAAAAACTCCACAGTTAAATCAACGTGAGCTATTCATGTGACGCGAGGTGTACAAGCGAAAATTCGGCTTGTTCAGCCCGAAGGCAATCGAACTTGCGCCAAGTCAATCACTCTCTCAATCACTTGCACTCTCACTCACTTGTTGATGGAATTTGGCGGCAACCATGAAAAACTGCGGAAGAGGCAACAACGAATGCAACCGTTATAGTCTTAGCCAACAATCGTCAACGTTGCCATCATACTGCCTGCGGCTAAATGAATGTTGGCCAGATTGACAGACTGAGTGATTGACTGCACGAATGACGCGTAAATAATTATTCAATATAACGGCGCGGCAGCAGTAGCAACCGGTCAGTGATCGATAGCTTGACACACAAATTAGCAGTCGCAGCGAGCAGCAGCGTCAAAGCTGCGCAGCCGGCTTTATGCGTAGGCGGTGGCAGCGACAGCGACGCCTGCGTTTGTGGCAACAAGCAAATCAGCCAAGTGCGTGCCGCTTAAAGAGTGTTTGTTGTGGCTGCCTGCACAAAAGCTATTTAAGCTCATTATTGTTGCTGTGGTTGTTATGGTTGTTGTAGTTGTTGTTTGCATGACTCGAAAAGTAAATACGGGCAGTAGTCACGGGAGAGAGAAAAAAAAAATACTTGCCACGCAGACGCAACGAAGTGTGGCAAAGTTGCACTTTTCTTTTTACTTGCTTTTTACACTCTTTTTTAAAGAGTATATTTCATGCCATGGTTGTCTTCTTGCACATCTAAATTGGTAGTCACTAAGAGTTATCAAAATTAGTGTTTATTTAGTTGGTACTACTTATCTCATTACTGTGGGGGTGTTGATTTAATGGAATGAATACCATTCGCAGGTAATGCAAATCCAGCGTGTTATCTGTACAAAGGTGTTTTGGACCCAAAACGATGATAAAATTATTGTAGTTGAGGCAGGTTTTCCGGAAAATAAATAAGACATTGTAATGGTGCGGACTTTGACGATGTTTGTCCAATTTTTATATATCTCAATGTATTCTGCAAAAAAAAAGAACAAAGTTAATTTTCTTTTCCTTAAGTTACATAACGCGGGAAGCGCTTTTTAATTGAAACAAAAAGAACTTCACCTAAATAATATTAATTTTTAGAATCTCGTACAGCCAAGCGAAAGGTAAGGATATTATCCGATTTACTATACTCTTAGGAAATGTTAAAAGATCAGGTTTTTGTTAAAGATTAGAAACCATTTCAAAAAATATATATATCATAATCTCATTCCAAGACCAAGTTTTAGAATTTTATAGTTTATTCGTGCAGCCTAGCTAGGTTATTCATCGACTCTCATTTTACAATTAGGTTATGTAAAAGGATCCGATTTTTATCAGACATATTTGAAGGCCACTTCAAAAAATACATATATTGCATTGGATTATGTCATCGTCCTATTACCAGTCTTCCATTCCAAGATACCATTTCTGTATCAATTTTTAATCTATATTTCGAAACGAAAGCAAAAAAATGATGTCAAGAGCAAAATCGCAAGCGAAGAAGGCCAAAAAAATTGTAGATCCGTAAACAGCTTGTATACAATAACGTGCTGAATACAATAGACAAGCTATGGTTTCAATGTTAGAATTCTTAACGTTCTATGACCATCTCAAAAACGTTACTAAAGTTAAGAAAAAGAAAACCGTTTGGAAACATTTTCAACTGGTCTTAAGAAGAAATTCGATTTTAGGGTTACACGCGAATTATTGCAATTAAGTCACTTGGTCAACATTTTTTGGCTTTCACTGAAAGAAATGACTCCATTTTTAAAACAGATGGGGAGTGACAATGGAAAGTGGGCCATTTAC
Source organism: Chymomyza procnemis (assembly GCA_035046065.1). Taxonomy (NCBI): domain Eukaryota; kingdom Metazoa; phylum Arthropoda; class Insecta; order Diptera; family Drosophilidae; genus Chymomyza; species Chymomyza procnemis. Next base: position 40,906,564 of record JAWNOJ010000026.1, read on the forward strand.
AAGACAACATCGTTAAATTGTCTCGATTCATTTGCTGAGAGTTTGTTTGAAGCGTAGCTAAGCTCGCATCAATGTCCCAAATGGGATATGATCGTCTGGGAACTGCTCGGAATGATTGAAGCAATGGAACAAACAAGATTGGATAATAGGTTGGCATTGCCAGATTACCCTTACGATTTGTCAAAAGCTCCTATAGCTTAAATCGAATGTTCTTTCGCAACCGCTCCAATGTCCATACCTACTACCGACTATTAAATGTTTATATTCTTCTTGTAAAAATAAGTTGTTCCCTAGAATACGCTGTCATCGCTCCAAAAGTCGATAAATAATGGCTATACGAAGAGAAAGCATCGAAATTGTATAGCCGAACCGAACTCTTAATTAAGATTTATTTAGACAAATGGTGGGTTTTCTTATCTTTGCCAGTGCTAAGGAAATCCAACAGTGCTGCTGTGAGGAATCGCCATATAAAGCAATTCAGTCCTTTAATCGATATGCACAATACCTTCTTCAATCGCAAATTTAAAAATAAACTTCTATTTGAATAAAAGTTTTAAAGAAAATCAATAATTTTTGTAAAAGCAAAAGGAAGAAAAGAGTTTTTGCATTTCGCTATTTAGCCTAAACTAGAAATCCGCAGCGCCTATGATTTGGAATCTGAACTTACAAGCGATTTATACTTTGAAAAACATTACCTTAAACAAATAGTTATAATAAAGATGACACATGGAGACCTCAATTGTATTGTTGTCGCTGAAGCTAAATCGAAATAAGACGCATTTGTCAGATTCAACAGGAAACAGCGCATAAATGCTAAAATTCGAATTCTTAAGTTAAAGATTGACTTCGAAAATTCGCCCCCAAAAAACTGCGAGGATGTTTGTGCATTCTATTAAAGATTTGTGTACGATAAACTTTATCTTAGATGACAGATAGAAGCGATAGCACTCATTTATGTTTAAACACAGAATAAATGAGATTAAGCGTTATGTAAGAAGTTCAAAAATCAGGAGACATGGAATAAAACTAAGCTATATCCAACTTACAGAACACAATAACTGAAAATTAATTTATTTTCCTTGACTATGGTCATCGCTCCAAAGATATATCTATTAAAAGATAAACGAAGAGAACAGAAACCTATATTTTATAGCCGAGGTGAATAGCGTCTATTTATTTGCATCAGTACTTCAAAGTAGAATCGAACCAGCGAGTTGCAGTTTAAAGGAGAGTACGCTACCAAGGCCTACTACTGGTAACAATAGGTCTAATTTATTGAGGCTCTTTGCTCCAAAAAGTAAAAACCGAAATCAATTATATTCAAGATGAAGATTTAAGCAAATGATATAATATTTACAAAAATTAACTGCGCGTCTTCTGCTGCATTATTCATCTAAGTACAGCGTCACATTGAAACTAAGTTCATTAACTTGTTAATTTAGTTTCTAAATTAGATTTTCATAAAATTTAAAAAACTATTTCTTTTTTTATTCATACTGAATTTAAGTAAAAAATAAAGAAGCACCGCCAATACTTTGGTAATCTCATTTCGATTAACTTTATCTAAAACAAACAACAAATTTTGCACAAAACTCATTTGTAGGGGTCTTATCTGCAGTATAAATAGCTTCTGCGGAGAGTGAAAGAGCGCGAAACACAATCATATTGTTGACATATTTATATGTATGTAATATGAAAATCTCTGTTTTTTCAACGCGGAATTTTTTAAAACAATTTCAGCTTGTGGCGGCACTTAAAAGCTTACCTTGAAGAGTCAATATGTTTGACAGCTTTGTCAAATTATCTTTTAGATGAAATATCTATTTACCGATAACAAACCCCGCCAGCTGCAGTGTATTGTATATTCGACAAACTCTTGTCACAATTACCATTTTATTTTGTCTTGTTTGTTTGCCTTAAACGTGCAGCTCATATCAAGTTGAGTTGTCTGAAATCCAGCGCCCCAATTTGTTGGATACACGTCCAGTTAGTCATGTACATAAGTATATCTATGTACTTATCTGTGTGTGAGAGTGTTTGTGTGTGTTAATGGTTAAGTATATTAGTATGCCATAAAGTTGCACATTACGTGTTATCTATGCAAAGATTGAATAACCATTGGATAAGCCTATGCCTCTGCTTAGAAAGTGTGCCCAACAGTTGGGTGTAACAATTACTCAAAGCGCTGGTAAACCTTTCAATTAGATTCCAACAAAGCGCATATATCAGCTTCAACCAAGTGTAAAGTGTGTGCCAGCCTGGAGCGCCATATTGCCACATTCAAGAGCTGCATCAAATGGTTAGCCCACAAATGAGCAAACGACAAAGCAGCATTACCAATAGCTGGGCTCATGTTGCATCTTAATGGCTGTGGCGTTGCCATGGCAAAGTGTACGCAGCCGGCTGTCTATCTACGGCCGTAATTGTGCATCTTTCACTTTAGCCACAGACTAACACAGACAACGATTTGTAAATTGTGTGTGGATTGGATTGTGTCTGCTTCCATCTTCAACTGCCACTCTAATGCTATTCAATGCACTCTGTGGATTAAACCGCAAGCTGCGCAATTCGCATAAGGTGGCGCTGAGGTGGCTGCAACCTCATGGCAAGTGGCAGGGGCACGTTTTCAGAGTCGTCACGTATTAAACGTCGTTTTGAATTGTAATGTTTTCATTTGTTATCTCAGCAAAATGACGATGTTGTAAGGTATTTTGTGTGCTTAATGATGAACTGCATGAGTGTAACCCACAATCAACGTGACCGAGACCGAGTAATAAAGTTGATGAGGCATTTAATTAACCATATGATATGGGCATAAATTACTGAATATCCAATGAATTGATTTAATGTGCAAGTTGATACTGTCTAGTTAATAAATCGCACAAAAGTGCAGTGTAAGGTATTTAAGCATTTCAATAAGTTGTTTACAATTTTTACAAGCTAGTCGGCTGACTAGTTCTAATTAATAGGTAAATAGATGTCTATAAGAGATTTAGTTGAAGGGCGTTTATAGAAAAATACATTGCTACAGTTGAGGAATGCACTTTGCAGTAATTGATTTATAGAAAAATACAATTCTACAGTTGAGAAATGCGCTTTATAGTATTTGGTACTTACTTGAGAAGAAGAGCATTGTTTATTTCCTTTATTATTCCATTTGGAGGCGTCTCCGTTTTGAGCCGTCTGCTTAGCAGTGTCACGCGACAAGTTGTTCTGTCCTAGTTCTTGAGTACGATTCTTCTTCAGGTTACTTTCGGACGTCCTGTTCGTCTGCTTCCAGTCTAGTGGCATTCGCACAATGTTACTTGGGTTTTTCTAAGAGTATGCCCTATCCAAGTCAATTATATTTTCCAGATTTGGAGGTGAATAAGAGACTCATCTGTGGTGCCCCACAACTCTGCATTTGATATTCTGTTTGGCCAGAATATTACAAATACTATTCTCAGGCATCAGAAAGACCATTGGATACTTAAAAGCTTATCTCTAAAATTACTCATTTTTATTTATACAAATACCAAAAAAACCATCATGTGTACAATCAGATTGTATTGAGATGAGTCTAGCCCATGCAGCATATTTTCTCGTTTTAATTTCCTCTTAACATTTTTATAAAAAAGTGTCTAATTACGCCAAAAATTGGCGATTGCTTTTAGTAGATTTGTTTGTCGGGATACAGTTTGAGGCAATACATTCGCCCAATCATCTTTATGTCTCCTACATAATACCTAGATTAACTAGAAAGCTCTCTTTCTTAGTATTACAACACATGCATCAGTTAACTTACTCGAATTCACGAATCCTCTGTACTCAGAACAGTTTATTATAAATTTTAAGCCGCCGTTCCATCTAATTAAAAATGAATATATGAAACTTCATCATTGCCTTCAATTATCACCAAACTCACCATAACAGATCCTGCCGTCCACTGTTGTACCAATTGGGTGACGCTCCGTTATCACAACAAGCAAAAATCTGAAATCTTTTTAAAAAAAAATTACTATTCTTCATCTTTGTTTTCAATTATCACTAAACTCAACATAACAGATCCTGCCGTCAACTGTCGATGACATCTGATGTTAGATGACGCTCTGTCTTCACAACAAACAGGAAACTGAAATCTGTTTAAAAAAAATTTTCTTAAAATATTCTATTAAATATATAAAAATAATTTTTTTAAAAGCTGGACGGCAGAAAACTGGTAATTTTTGTTTGCCTTAATGAAGCTGCCTGTATCACCTGGCTACAGTTTACTTAGCAAATTATTGTATTTTTATAACTTACGTAAGGATAATTTGTTTTTTAAACTAACCACTATAATCCTAAAGAGAATATTTTATTAGCTTAGTTTTTGATAAGAAATTACTTAATGTAAAAGCGCCCCGATTGTGCAAGCATCATGTGCAGCCAACTCGAGGTGCTCTTGCTCAAGTTTTGAACACGTTTTGCTCTTTCCTCCTTTTTAGCGAATTGACGTAAGTCAATCAATTTTTACTCCATTGATTTTAAAATATGACACAATCCTCATAATGTTATTAATGTTAGTTACTAGCAAAAAAAAGTTGAAAGTAAACTTTAAAATAAACTTTTTTTAATAAATATTGGCAAAGGTTGCATAAATTATTTTGTTCCTTTAAAAATATATAAAAAAAATTATTTTAAACTTAAACTTAAATATTGACAAGAGTTTCATTATTTATTTTTAAAAATAAAGTTTTTTTATGTTTACTCAGGAAACAAAATAAAAATATATAACACCTGGGCATAAATGTCGAATAGCATCAAAAAAAAAAAAACTCAATAATTGATTGATCAAATTCAAAATGTGATAAAATACAGATAATTCCGTATAATTTTTTAGGCATTCTATACATTTTTTTTTAAATATATATATCAAACTTCTGAGCTATGTGAAACTTCGCATCTTAGAAAGCAGATTAAACCTCACAAATATTATTTTTTTATGAACGACATAGAATTTTGTGTAAACAGGCAATATTTTTTAATGAAAACAATTATTTTTATGCACAATTTTTCTAAGTCTTGAATTAAGTGAGGTTCGAACCTAGTCTATCTTATTCCCACCATATGGGATTTTGTTAAAACTAAAAGTCTTTATTTAATAACTCCAAACTCAAATATCTTTCTTCTTTGCTTTCTTGAGAGTCACATATAGTAGCAAAAATTATAAATAAATCATTACTTATTTTTTTGACGAATACAATTTTTTATTATATTTTGTGCTAATATGTGTGACTCTTTTCTCTTTGACGATCGAACCCAGCTTTTATTATTTTTATTTTAAAAATAAGCTTATTAGAAAACTCTTAGTGCTTTATGCGCTTGAAGTTCTTAAATTGCAGCTTCAGTCTTACAGATCTCGGCGATAATTGGCTAAGATAATAAATTAATAAAATATTATAAGTAGATTAATTAGATGAGGCACATAAAAGAAAGTTTCTTTAAAAAAAAATATAATAAATAAATATAACAACTTAACACTTTTTCAAATATTCAATAACTCAATTTATTCAATTACATTTCAATCTGCGCGTACTTATTATAGAGACTTGATACACATACAATTCTTCTTTAGTTTCACAATGAAATCCTTCACATCTCCGCTGAACTATATGACAGTTTAAGTCGAGTTTCACTATCAAAAGCGATGCTTTCAAATAATACGTATACGCAGTGTAGGATTCAAAAAGCAAACTACTGAGTTGAAAGTGTATCAAACGTATCAGTATTGCCAAAACATCTATCAAAAATATAGCCATTAGGCATATGAATAAGTTTTATATTAGTTTAATTAACATTTTAATTTAACTGAATTTATCCCAAAATTAATAATAAATTAATTACAGACCAAAAATATTGGAAATCAACTTGCATATAAAATTTGTTTTCTCAAAAATTACTAGTTAAGTTTTAAAAAGACTTAGAACAAATAATGTGTTTGATTCATTTATTTTAAAGAATTTATTTAAAACTATAAAGTAAGCTTTGCCAAAACTGAACAATTTGCTTTAAAAAGCTAACGAATTCTGGCACTATGGAAGAAGCTTAAAAAATATGTTTACTTATTTATTTAATGCGCCAAATCCTATAATTTGCTTTTTACAAAAAACGTTTTAAATTTAAATTGGTTGACTTCCTAAAAAAAATATAAATATTAAACAAAAAACTAAAGCAAAGTGGAATTCTTGGAACATTATGAAAGCCCAGCTCAATTACATGGAATTTATTCTGCAAGCATTTACATGAAATATTATTTCCCTTTACCACACACCCCCTGAACTTTTAAACTACCCTGCCACTGCTTGGCACAATCAATCCAAAATGTTTTGAAAAGATGCTTTTATTTATGCTATTTGTTTTTGTTCTTTTGTTGCAAATAGACAGCGTTCAAAATGGCTATAATGGGTAATGGATTTTGATTTTTTTGCTGGCTTCATTCAATGTGGCTGTGCAGGTGTCCGCCAACTGCGACATTGCCATTTGTAGAGCTTCAAGAAGATGAAGTTAAATCTATTGCCAGCAGTAGCTACTCCAAAGAATTACTTTTTCAAAAGGTAAAGCAAATTGCTTTCAATTTATAATTGAGCATAATGATTATAAACCGTAGTGGCAGCCGATGTTGCTCTATAATGATGATTTTTTTTTGTATTATATATAGCCTTGTTAACTTTTACTTTCAGAGCTGTCGTGTTCTGGGAACTACAAGAGATTATTATTTTACAAATTCTATGCGCCTCAATCAATGTTCTTTCACTTGCAACAACTTACGTTTTAATGCGCAGCTGGACAGCGCTATTGGAGCGCATTTTGTATTCAAATTGAAAGTAATGCCAAGTGCTCTGTAATCTCTGCGTGTTACTTGCTTGATGGTGTTGAGTATGAGGACTTGGGCTGCCATACAGCCAAGTGTGTGGGTGTGTTGCCAACAATGTTTATGCAGCTTTTCCAACTTAATGGCTATAAAAACAGCCCAAGAAATGTATATTTAGATATTTTGAACAGCACTCAGGCGTAACTACAAGATACTTCTGCTCGAATAACAAATATAAAATTTACAAAACATATCATTTTCGTTTGATGCGCTTTGTTTAGCAGCTTGTCAAAAGATTTATAATAGATAAGCGGCTGTTTATTGTGGCCAGTGCTTGAATATTCAACAACTTGCCAGTTATGAGGCTAATTCATGCATAATAATTGGCACCTATGGCTTGCACAATATACAATAAAATAAGCTAATCAAAAACAAAACCCAAAAAAAAAAATGAGCACAAAACCCCAAAAAAACAAGAAAATAAACCCAAATCATTGACATTTCGTCTATTATTGTCTATGCGGCTCAATCGTTCGACATTTTGGCGGGCAATTTAAATTTAATTTGCCCTGCAATTTTCAAACAAACAGCATCCAATTACCCTGCCTTTTGTTGGGTATGGCCTTTGCATTATGTCGTCATCAACGGGCCAGTTAACAGCGTTTTCGCTTTCGTTTAAACCAAAAAACTTTAAAGAAAAACTAACCACCATTTGGTGGGTTCAAACGAAACTCTTATGCTCTGCAGTAATGACTTAAATAACTATCAGCATGTTATACAATCTAATAACTACATAATTTCAATAAATTTACAGCTCATCTCAACTTTTATCAAATAATAATAATCAATGAATCGTTAAAATGTGGCAACTTTTTTATAAAACAAAGATTAGCCCTAAATTGCACTCTCTCTCTTACGATCGTCGAGCTGTTATTGTTTGACGCTAAATCATAAAATATTAAACTTAAAAATAACCTTATTATTTGTTTACTGCGTGTGGAATTGGGAGCACTAGTGTCAGTCAGATCGCATAGTACACAGTTCTCTTAATCTTATCTTTCTGAGATAAACTTTAAAATATAAAGCACACGTTTTTACAAAATATTAAATGCTGTAGCAGCCCTTGGCTTCCAATTCCAAACACTCCAAAAGTCTATCTATCGCAAATGCTTTTAGATCTAACCAGCGCTTAAAAGGTGCTTCCCTACTCTTAAAACAATAGCTCTAAGACTATATTAGTTGGAAACAAATTTAATCATTTTAATAATTCATCATCAGAAAATGAAGTTTATCGAATAATATCAATATCTTCACCCGTTTTCATGGTTTCACATCGGGTCCGTCCACAAACTTCTAGATCTCAGAGACTGTAAAAAGCTAGAGACACTAAAGTTTAACATCTCCAATTCCATCTTCAGCAAGTTTATCATCTAACGCAAAGGGTTTTACATCTGCCCACTTAAAAGGTCCTTCCCTACATATGAACAACTACATCTCTGAGACTAAGCGAGTTAGATTTTTCATCAGAAATTTAATTTTGTCAGATAATATCAATATCATTCTCCATTTCCATGCAGTAGAATTTCGCGATTTCATTCCGAGTTCTTCGGTTTATCTGTGTGTCTGTAAGAACACCTAGATCTCGGAGACTGTAAAAGCTACAGACACCAAACCATACCGTTGCACCATTTTCTCAGAAGATAATGAAGTATAATATAATGTGCAACACAATGCTCCAATCCCAACTTCAGAAAGTCTATCTTTGTCAACTAATATCCATATCATCCCTTGCCACGGAGTTTCAAATTAGGTCCATCCGTCGGCTTGTCTCTCTGCCTGTAAGAACACCCAACCCTCGGATCCATCAAACTCTAACATCTGTTGCGCCTATTTTCTCAGATGATAAACTAATATAATATAATGAATCCATTTCACTGTTCCCCCAAAGTTCCCTCTTTCTGGCTACTCAATCTTAAATTTTAATTCAAAACTATACAGAGCCTAAAGATTTCCATGTGGAAGTCAGCAAACAAATTATTATTCGACTCCAATCATCAGCATTTCAAAAATCATCAAAATCGAAAAAAATCCAGATGGCACGAAATTGATTTTTTTCACAAAATGCATCAATATTTGAGTCTAAGTTACCATATTTGGTCATTTTTAGCATGTGCTTTGATTTGATCCAAATAAGTTTAGTTTGCAGAATCCTAACGATATATTGTATATCGTTCTACAACAAAGCAAAAAATTCAATTTGAAAATTACTATAAATTTTAATTTTCTAGATAGGAAGGTAACTCCGTACAGCTTTTACTGTATTGTATTTTTGAATATGACAAAATGAAGTTCGATTGTATTCGAATCACTGGTGCAAATTGTAATTGAGTTTTTCAATTATTCACAGTAAACAATATCTGAGTTAGTTTCTTGAGTAACCGAAATTGCTTTATCTTAGTCCAAGACATAAAAATTCACAACCAAATTTTGTATAGCAATTCCTCTGAAGATCTTTTAGAATTACTATAAACTTATACAAAAGTACTGATAGTATATAAAAGGTTGTCATTTTTCTAAATCTTTCAATTCTATGCCAAATATCAATTTCTTATTCAGCTGTCTGTACATTTGTTTTAATTAAAAATATATAATTTGTAATATCAGCATCTGAAATCTGTGATGAAGGTCGTTGTGCGAAATGCAACGGCAGACATTGATGCAGTACCTACATCGATGAGACAACATCGTCTTAGCCTTAGTTTTAATTTAATTGAAAATGTAGAATCAGTCACAAGATAAGATTATTTGATTCATAGGCTTCGTCAAAACAAAAAAATTAAATGAGTAGTTATATTATAAACATTATAATACATCAAGCAATCATAAGACTTTCCTAAAGCGAATTTAAAAATTATGCGCATTAATATTATTTTTTTTTTTTTTTAATAAAATACTTGACGATTTCGTTATGAAGCTATATTGTTAGAATGAAGATCTACAGAGAAAGAACGAAAATTATATTAAACTCATTGCCTTGCCGTAGATTATTAAATAAATAAATTAGAAAATAGCAGGAAACACCCACCCGCCTTTTATTATAATAATATAACACAATATGCTTGGTAAAACTGTAAGCGAGAAGTAAGAAAAAGCTTAACTTTCAAAATATAAGTCTAAACTTCAAAGATAGTGTTCCCCTCTAGTGCAATTTTTTGAATATAACAGAATTCTTGTTCCTACATACTCTATTCATAAATCCGATTTATTTGTTGAAGAAAAGTTTTCGCAGCATTTTGTACAAAGAAAATAATAAATATTTGATTCAGAAAAAATAACACTTCTTATTTTTTAATACAGTGTAAAGCAATTGTGAATTCTAAACACAATTTGGAAGAAAGCAATATTTACTGATATATTTATTCATTGTATAATTTAATTTTATTTGTGAATTCTCCCTTCTGTCCAATTATTTTTTACTTTTGTGTACCGTTATTTTTACTTGACAAATATTAAATTTTATTTGTAATTTATTTATGGGTACAACTAAGTTCAGTTGAAATTCAGAAATATTGAATAGTAAGGAAAATATAATATAAAACTTAAACGTATTTTTTTTTTGCTCTAATTTTCTTGTCTAAAGCTCTGCAGGGTATCTTCAATCGAACATGAAAGGTTGAGCTTAACGTTCCAAACAATTTCTGAAAGTTAACAAAGTTTTTTTTTAAATCATCGTCAATTGAAACATGCACAAAAATGTTACTGGATTTTTTATGCGCTAAATGATGCAATATTTACTCTTTTTTTCACCTCGAAATAATTATACTTTTATTGGCCAAAATTATGAATGTAAAAACAAATCTGCATTTCTTTTTTTTATAGGTCATTCATGGCGTTCGCATTCAACTGGCAGATGACAGCGGTTATAGCGTCGATGCCGGCAATGACGTTGACAGCGCTGATGAGGTGGGCGCAGCAGTGCATGGCACACGACGCCGGCGCAGCGTGGCGGAGCAACCGTTGCGCATACTGCTTGTCTATGATGACTCCGTTTACAGGTGAGTAGCGTGTAATGGCGATGGAGGAGGAGGAGGAGGAGGAGGAGGAGTGCAATGTTTACGCCAAAGGGCAAATTAGTTTTAATTGTAGTTTAATGGTTAGATAGCATCGAACAAAGAAACCGTTTACAATTCAAAATTGTCCGAATGTCAAGTTAAAGCGCTGCAGACCAAAAGAAAAACCCAAAACAGCGCAAAACTGTCTGTCATTTACACTCTGACTGACTCACACACACACGCCAGCAATTACCACAGTTGGCACATAAATTATTCGTACACTTTGAAACTTTTTTGTTGAAGCGTGTGGTGGTACAACATTTTTAAATAAGAAAATGTTTCAATTAGAAATGGAACTGGCATATGCCTTTTCCCTGGGAGGCACTCATGACAGCAATTATTACAGTGAGCACATAAATTATTCGTACAGTTTTAAAGTTTTTTTTAGAAGTTGGATAGAGTTTTTCAAAAGCTGCAGTAGCAAAGTTATACCGTTTTCTGGAGGGACACACGCAAGCCAGTAAAAATTATCACAAAGCTAACGTAAAAGTTCGATTTTTTCGAAGGCTGCAGTAGTAATGTTTCAAATATGAACATTTCTTAACTAGGAATAGAACTGCAAATGCCTTTTTCAGGAGAACCCCACACGCAAGCAATTACTATAGTAAGCACATTAATTATTCGCACACTTTTAAACTTTTTATGTTAATACTTAAGATAGATTTCGTTAAAAGTTTCGATAGTAAATATTCCAAATATGAATTGTTTAAATTAGTAATAGAACTGCAAATAGAATAGACTAAACTATCACAAAGATAACGTAAAATTTGTATAAAAGATTTTTTCAAAGGCTGCAGTAGTGCCTTTTCAAAGTAAAGATCTTAAAATTAGGTAAGGAACTGCAAATGCCTCCTTCAGTAGAGTGTGCGAAACCTACTGCTGCGAAATTTTGCTCAAAACTACAAGTCTCAACAAACGGACAAAAAGTTTCTTGCAAGTTTAGTATTGCACAGTCGGTTATTTGAAAACAAATTCACTTGCTTCTTGAAATATTTTCAAGCTGTACGAATAATGTGTGCGCCTACTGTACTGCTACAAAAAGGTGTTTAGCAACACGAAATTGGCTCTGCAGCGCAACAATTTGTTGAAATTAGTTTGCCAACCGTCCAGAGACCAAACAGACCATGCATTTGGCTATCTTTAAGGTTAACTTTGTGTTTTTTTATTGCGCCACGCTGCATTTAAGCCAAGATTAACAGTAAGTTGGCTAGTTAGTTTACTGTTGTTACCAACATTTGCCATCCAATGCCACTGTACAAGGTCAGGCTGTAGCCAAATGTAGCTCGGAGCTAAAGTTACGCCCAACAACTATTTGTCCAAAGGCTTCTTTGCACGTGCAGCACATCCTTAGTTAGTGTCGGAGCAGCTGTGCACCATGGCAACGCAGCAAGAGCACAAAATGATTGCTACAGAACTTCTGGCAAGCTTATTGTGCGCCAGAAATAAACCAAAAAAAATTGAAAAAAAAAATAAAGAAAAACTGAATATAAAGTTCTGCATAAAGTCAGCCAAACCATTAATAGCGCATTAATGTTGTTTTTTTTTTTTCTTATTTGTTACCTTTTGCAGGTTGGAGGAGGAAAAATTCAACCTAATAAATGTGAGTAAGCCAGCAGCTGTGGCTGGACCCAGCCAACTACACACACACACACAAGGACATTCGCACGCGCACGCACACGCATACATATATTTCCAAAAACAATTTAATGTCCTTTAAAAATTGATTTTTTTTTTAAATTTCTTTTTGGAAAAAAAGTTTCGTTTTGAAAACTTTGCTGGACTTCAACAAAATGTTATTTTGCATATTTCACTTGGGGAAAAGGATTTAAAATAGTTGGGTAAAATTAAGCGCCTATACACTTCTTCCCCAATTAGGAGTGGCACTTGCACTCAGTGAAAATACGTACGACATTTGGTTACCCTGTAGCTTGCATTGGAATTAAGTACATGATTCCCTTATAGACAAGATAATTATAATTGCTGAAGAACTCTACAAAAAAACTGAACAATGAATCCAACAATTAAAATTATCAATTCTATAGGTACTGTATGATACAGAAAATTGTTTAAGCTTAAAATTTCAAACCATTCTGACTTAAAAAAGGTGGATTCCCATATAGACAAGACAACTATAATTGTTGAAAAACTCGACAATAACTTTAAATAAAGAATTAAACGATTAACCGCATCGTTTTTTTAAGGTGCTGATGATATAGTCAACCGATCGAGCATAAAATTTCAAAATATTTTGACTTTCATAAAGGGGGACTCTAATATGGACAAGATAGCTATAATTGCTCGAAATAATTTCTAAATCAACGATTAACCGCATCAATTCTATAGGTGCTGTATGATATAGACAACCAGGTTAGGTTAGTCCGGCCGGCCCCCGAAGGGGCCTCACATAGATCAGAATGATCCTTAGCGTTACCGGGTGGGGCTCCACTGGTGCCCTAGGCACTTTGGTCGTCCGTTAAGCTAGTGTGCTTGGCGAACGCAAGCAGCCTATGAGGTGCCCTATCAGCTGCCTCTTGCAAAGAGGCAATCCAGGGCTTTTCCAGGTATTTGATTCTGAGGGAGTAGAGTGCAGGACAGTGACATATAAGACATTATAGACAACCAATTAAACGTAAAATTTGTAACAACACTTGCTATCCGGTTCATTCACATTATCCTTATAAGCAAACGACACCCCAAAACACCGGTTTTCGTTATGATATTTTTTAAAACAACAAGTATTTGAAACTTCTAATCTAAACTATAAATGTGGATATGTTTAAATCCAACTTGTTGTATAAAAAAGGAAATAAAATTCGACCCAGAAATAATAGTATAGTAAAGCTTAGTAGTGCTATGTCAGTAGTAGAGCTTTATAGTATAGTATAGTAATTATTACATAGTAATGCTGCCTATATTTAAGATTTTAAATCAATTCTTTTATTTTTCTTTTTTGAAAATCAAGAAGATTTGAGAAGTATTCTTTACAGTGTTGATATATATTTGAAATAAAAAAAATCTCCAAGGATTTCACTGCATTTAATATCTAGACTCATTTATCTAATTTCCACATATGATGTAGGCAGTTTTGACTGAATTTGGCTTTTGTGACTCCCAACTTTTCAAGGACTAAACAATTTTGAGCTTTTTTGATATCTTGAAAATTATTTGAATTGATTAAAATACTTACATATATTATACATTTCCTCTTATTATTTTAAATGAAATCAATGTGTAGAATTAACTCTTTGTTTATTAACATCAATTGTATCTATCAATTGCTTCTTTTTTATTTCTGTAAGAATTTATTATGTTCAATGCTGCAGAAATAATAGATTTCAAAGGAGTCCTATTTGTACTGGAAGGCACTTACAGCAGTATCCAGCAATCTTTATATAATATACATAAAAATCCTCGATTAAGATTGGTTGGGCAGCATTATTTTCATTCAGTAACGAAATATTTTGTTCTGATATCAGCAGCTTCAAATACGTATTCCATGCAGTTTGTCCATAACTCGTGCAGCTTTCAATAAAGGACTAACCACTGAATGAATACTACTTGAAGACATTATACTGTTACTCTAGGGTTCTGACACATATCTAGCCACTTCAGCACAACTTAGTGGCAACCAGATCTTAAAATAATTTCACACCTATTATGTTATTACCAGCAAATAATGCCTCAAACACTTACACTCACTTAAATTAGTTTTTCGACTTTAATAACTTGAATCTATTATTGTTATTATTTCTCACAGTTTTTATTGATTCCCTTAAAAATGTATTTTTTGGCATTTTTAAACCTGTTACAATTACCAATAAAATAAGAAAGGGCAATGACACATTGAACTGGTTTCGTAATGAATTGTATTACTTTTGTTTCTTAACTTTTTTAACGCTTAAAACTTTTTTAAAAGCGTTTAAATGATTAAAAAGAATAAAATAGTATAAAATAAATCTAATATCTAAAATAAATCTACTGGCATAGCAATTTGCTGAAGTTTTTAATTTAATCGATTAAATTGCTAAATAGCCGATTACTCACCCTTATTACCCTTTTCCACACATTACTTATGAGGCAACACTAACTTAAGCAGAACATAAATGTCCAATAAATGGTTTACTTTCTAATATATATATTGGCCTTACTCAAAGCATTTCGATCTTAAGACTAGAGCCAGACCTCGAGGCAACTACCCTGAATGATTCATTTTCAAACGGCCAATTAAGATAACGAGCCAACTACCAAAGCTAATTATTTTTAAATTTGTAACGAATATAATAATTAACAAATGTTATAGACTTCTTATAGTTTCGCAGCTAAGCCAAAAATTATAACATGAAAATTTTTTGTTTTTTTAGAATAGGGGGATCCCTATTTAGCAATAAATGAAAAGGTAGACTGTTTTGAAAATGCTCATCTATTAAAAAGGAATTTTTAGAGTTGTAATTTTTCACATCCTATGTGGAATAGCTCTTCTATCCAATTAAAAATTGTCCAAAGTGGCAGTTAGGGCAATATGTTTCATTTGGGGTATGGACATTTTTAACTTTATAGAAATTCCAAACTGCAAAAAGACAGAGAATGTTAATATGGTGTTGAAACGAATATAGCTCTTATTTCCAATGAGTAATTACAATTGTGCTAAGTTGCGTTTCAAAAATTCTCTACGATTTCATCAATCGCATAAACATTAAAATATAATTTCATTACCATTACATTTAGATTATATTTCTTAATTTACCTATATCGTTCTGTGCCAAAAAGGGTAGCCCAATTCCATGTCTTAAAGATAGTTTTAAGTTAAAACTATTAAACTTTTAGAACCCAAGATTCCTTATTATTCTAGATGTGACTATTGAAAAGTGCCTTGAAAGAAACTAAATCTAAATATCTAGGGCAATAGCCTGATCTGTGTTAATTCCCATCACGACAAGAGAAGCAAACGGAAAGATTTTCAAAATCTGTTATGGGTGAACTTCAATTGCAATTCTAATTAGAAAATCACAACAGTCTTGGCTCTGTCATCCAATACTTCAAATAGTTTTACAATCAAAGGCTCCTAGACATAGCCAGACAGCAGGTCTCTTTTCTAATGCACATCTCCAAATCCCCTTTATAAATATCACTATCTTTATCATCTTTGATTTTCTTCATTACTCTGCAAAAATCAAACAAAATGGATCTTACAGGCCTCTAAGTAATCTAAAACACGAAGTTGACTTCCAAATTGGTAAGAAAGGTTAGATAGCTGTGAGCCATCTAAAATAAAAAGACTTTTCTTCAATTATGATATTTATATTGTCATACATTCCCATAAAGTGCACTCTCCATAAATAGTTTTTATGACACGAAAATATATTATAAACAATACTAAAAAGCAAGTTGGCTTAATGGCAATGACATTTAAAAAGTTCTTGGCCTTTAAAAAGCCAACAAAAGCTTACAGACACGCAGTTTTTTTTTTGCTGTATTACCTAAATGGATTTTAAGTCTATTGGGAACTGAATGTCTATTTGAATTTTTGTCGTTTTTATAACTTTATTCGATGGTTTTGTTTTTATTCAAGAATACGGTGTTGCCTGAGGCTGTGCAATTCTGGGAGCAGGCGTTGATGGTGCGAGAAACGAAGGGCGTCATACGCCTTAATCGGTAAATCAAATTCTAGCTTAACTCAAATAAAAAACAAAATAAAACTTAATTTTCTTCAAAATTACAGCAAATGCGATAGCACGCAGGTCTATGTAAAGAATGGACATACCCACTGCATCGATCAATGCAAGGCAACAACCATGTGCGGTGAAGTGCAAGTTCCCAATGAGCACTTGGATGTAAGTCGTCCGCCTGTCTTAATGCAGTAATTGGCGTCATTATTTAATAACTTGTTTTGCTTTAGGTATGTCGTATTTGCAATGCTACAGGCCAAGATTGCCGCATAGACAATAACACGCAGCCGGGTGATGGCATTGAGAATGCCGATTTTGTATTTTACGTGTCGGCACGTCAGACTCAACGCTGCTTTAAGGGTCTAACCGTTGCCTATGCTGCGCATTGTCAACAAGAGGCAATTTTGGATCGTCCAATAGCTGGGCATGCAAATTTATGCCCGGAAAGCATAAGCACAAAGCCGCAAGAGCTGCAAACATTGATCTCTACTGTAAAGCATGAAATACTACATGCCTTGGGTTTCTCCGTCAGTTTATATGCATTCTTTCGTGATGATGAAGGACGACCGCGTACGCCGCGTAAATCCGATACGGGCAAGCCGTTTTTGAACGAGAAGTAAGTAATGGTATTTGGAATAGTTCTTCACACGCTAACGTTTTGTGCACAGATTGCAGATACATCAATGGAGCAATTCAACCATACGTAAGGTAGTGCGCGAGAACTGGTCAGTGCGTGGTGGTCATGTAAACAAGGTAGTAGATATAATGGTCACGCCGCGTGTTGTTGCCGAAGTGCGACAGCATTTCAATTGTAATAAATTGGAGGGCGCAGAGCTGGAAGATCAAGGTGGTGAGGGTACTGCATTGACGCACTGGGAAAAGCGCATACTTGAAAACGAGGCTATGACAGGCACACATACACAATCGCCAGTATTTTCGCGCATAACTTTGGCTTTAATGGAGGACTCGGGCTGGTATCGTGCCAACTACTCCATGGCAACGCCGCTGAGCTGGGGCAAGGGCATGGGCTGTGCGTTTGTTATGCGCAGCTGCAAGGACTGGATTCAAATGAATCATAGCAGGTAAGCAGCGTAAACTAAAATGCATCGTTTTGCTTTAAATGAAACTTTCGTCTCTTAGGGGTCGCTCCATACATCCATTTTGCTCCAAAGTCAAGCAGGATCCTTTGCAAACTGAGTGCACTGACGATCGTAATTCCGTTGCTTTGTGCAATCTCATACGTCATGATTATGAGCTGCCGCAGGCATACCAAAATTTTGATTCCATTAGCAATGTTAAGGAAGGCGAAGAAGGCTTCTATGGTGGTTCAGTCTCCTTGGCTGATCATTGTCCGTACATACAGGAGTTTACATGGCGCAGCAAAAATATAATTGTGCGCGGCTCACATTGTCGTTTTGTGGAAAATAATCCCAGTAAGTGATGATGTTTCCTTGCGCTTAATAGTGCTTCAAATTACAACATTTTTATGCTTTACAGAGCCCGAGAAGAACTTTGCCATGGAAAGCTATGGACATGGCTCCAAATGTTTTGATCATAGCGAAAACATGTGGGAAGAGCGCTCTTGCCATCAGACACGCGAATGGCAGCACTGGGGCTCCGGTTGCTACAAGTACAACTGCACAGACGGACGTCTGCACATACTCGTGGGCAACTATAGCTACAAATGCTCATTTCCCGGCCAAAAGCTTTCCATACGCATTGCTGCCAATGGTTGGCTGCACAAAGGCGCTATTATGTGCCCGCCGTGTCATGAAATGTGTGGCGAACACTTTGCTGCACTCGGCAAGCAGTGCCGTCCTAGCGAGGAGCCTGATCCTCTAAACAAATATCCGCGTGACAATTTGTCTTGTGGCGCAGATGCGCTGCTCAGCTCATTATTATCTCGTTTAATGGCCATATTTACCGCTGCATTAGGTTTAGTTAGTTTAGGCAGACTAAGCTAAGCAGCACCAGACTAAGCAGGACTCAAACTAGACGCACTTCTATATAACTTTAGCAAAATTTGTAAATTGTAAACTTTACTGTACAATAAGCTCAAGTTATCTAACTATAAGTAATCCCCCTTTATATATATATATGTATATGCGCCGCCTTTTAGCTATGTATATGTTATATTGTATCCATCCCAATTTGTGATCTTTGATAGGTTTCTTTTGTATATTCACACATATCTGCTCAACTGTGCATTCCAAAGCAATTAAGTGAAGCTATTGATATTTGCGATTTAATTTTATATTTGCAAAATAACATTGCTGCAAGAAAAATTGCCAACAATTTTGTAGTCCTCGAGAGCTTAGCTCTGTAGCCAACTTGAACAAAGCTGATTTATTGCTCAGTTACTACGCATACTTGTAGCTTTGTGTATTTAATTATTTTTTTTTTTACGTGTTTGTTAATTTCTTGTGTTTGGAACAACTTGTTATTTATTTTATTTCAAAATTTGTTAATTTCCATGTGATTTATGATGCATCAGTTGCAATTATTATTTACATAAGCTCAATTGTGCTGTATGTCTTACCCATTTTCTGCTGCCTAGGAAGCATTTAAATGTTACGTATACTTTATATAAACAATTTTAAGATTTTACTAGCAAATAAGCGCAATAAATGTAAAAGCAAAGTGTGAATAAAACAGTGTGTATATATTAATACATAAATCAATGTATGTACGGTAAAAATAATGTCAAAAGTATTTTAAACAAAATGAAAAACAGCCAAGGCCGACCTATGTGCATTCAATGGCTTCTACAAGCTCGTACAGTTGCTCAGCATCATTGGCTAACTCCTCTGCTTCGTTAGTTTGTGCGCCGCTTTCCGTTTCTTGTATTTCAGTTTTTTGCTGCATTTTATTTGGAGTCGTTACCTTGCGCGGTGTCTTTAGACGTTTGGAGCTATCAAAGTTTATAATTTGTAATATTTTGCAATCAAAGTTCGCATATGCTTACTTACACTTCGGTTAACTCATTCACCTGTGGCAGCAATGTTGCATGCACTACACCACGTGCCTCTTCCTCAGCCAGTTCTTCGGGATGTGTTTTGCGTTTATGCATGCGACAATTGGAACCATTTGAGAAGTCCTTGCCGCAAAAGTTGCATTTATAGGGTCGTATGCCGGTGTGTAGTATTAAATGTGACTTAAGCGTCTTGCCGCGCTTAAAAGCTGCACCACATATATCGCATTTAAATTGCTTTTCATCGGAGTGCACCAATTTGTGCATGTTTAGGGTGCGCCGAGTATTTAACTTTAAGCTGCAAATGCTGCACTCGTAATTACTGCTATTGTGTGTATCAGCATGTATCTAAAGATAGAGAGAGCACTAGTTAATAATACAATTTTATATTAAACTACGCTCTCTGCTTGACTAACCTTTAGGCGCGCCTTGTTCTTAAAACGACGATGGCACACCTGGCATTCGAAGGGACACTCATCCGTATGCACTAGCTTATGCTCCGTAAGCGCAGTATTTGTTTTTAAAACTTTTCCGCAAATATCGCACATATATGGCTTCAGATTATGATGCATGCCTTCTATATGGCGTCTGAGCGCAGCCTGTGTGGCAAAGCATTTGCGACAATAGTTGCAATAACTCTGTCGCTTGTCTTTTGCATGCAGATGAATTGTCCTTAGGTGTACCGTCAATTGACTTTCGGTTAGAAAGCAAAGATGACATTGCTTGCATTCCACTGTTGGCAGATTTGTGGGCTCTATATTATGTGATTCCATCATATGCCTTTTAAAGGCCATTGGACGTTTATACACTTTCATACAGACATTACATTTATATTGTTTCTGTGCATCTTCTTGTTCTTTATCCGCTTCAACATTTTCATACGTAGCAACTGTTTCATATGCATATTCCTCAGCTTCAAGCTCTTCACTGTGTTGCGTTGTCTCTTCAACTATCTCAGCACTTCTGGCGGGCTCAACATGCAGCGCTGCTACTTGCGGCGTTTCTGTTTCGGCTTCATGCACCGAATAAGTTTCATAGCTACCTTCGCCATCCATCATTTCTTCTCCCTGTATTTCGGCAAGTATTTCAACATCTGTATCATAATGCTCGTTTATCTCTTCTATGTACTCTTCCACCACCGAGTTGGACTTGCTGCTTTGCTCCTTGGCACACTTTGACATAATGTGCTTCCAGTCGTCCGTATCTAAGCTATAACGACTGCGCAACTCTTGGCATTCTTTTGCAAACTTTACGTTGCCATGCTTTAACGTGGTAAAAAGCGTCTGAACTCGATTAACGCGTTCTGAAAATGCTATCAGCTCATCCATCAGCTCATGGCATTCGCGGCACAAAACACTGCTCAGCTCGTCGTCCGCTTTTATCTACAAATGAATTGTATTGAATATTTTTCTTATTTAATATCAGTTGCTTACATTGACCCAAAAGTATTTTCCAATGGCCACGGCTAAGATGCTGCTCCACGCCATGTCGCCATCTCTTAAGTAGACATTTGAGTTGTCCGGATGCTCCTTGGCGCAAAGGCGACACCATTGATGCCAGTCTGGCAGTGCTTCTTCACTAGCGGCAACCGCTTCAGCTTTCATTGTAGCAATTATACTCCTGCTCTTCTTGTCTGCAAATTTAAATGTTTCAAAAAAAAATGTTTACGTTTACCCAAGCAATAATTTTTTGTTTAATGCTGCGCAGTGCTGACAACTTGCTTCAAAAAGATATCTAACAGCTGCTCGTTAACAGCTGTTAGATCAAATGTTAAAGAATCTGTTAATTTTTAACTTTAACAGAGTGCAGCTCAATGATTAAAAATAAAATTGGTTTTTAAATATTAACACAATATTTTTAATTATTTTTGAAAATCAAATAGTTCGCATGGTTTCGATAAGAGTTTATGTGTACAGGCGGTTGTTTACTTTTAAGCAAAACCGTAGCCACAACAGATTCAAATCCAACTAAGAATCTTCAGGCTCGTTTGCCAGCTTTTGGGACCTAAAAATAAATAAGCTTGATTAAAATGTGACTAAAAACTTAAAGTTATTGCTTACATAACGCGCAGCTCTTTTAAAGTGGGCACATTAAGCCGCGTTAAACCGCCATCCAGCTTCACTTCTTTCGAATGTTGCTTTTGCATATGAGCACGACAATTTGAGTTACATGAAAAAGATTTTCCACAATAGTTGCAAACATACGGCCGCAAGCCCGTATGACTAAGCAGATGTGTCTTGAGTGTTTTGGAGCGTTTAAAACCGGCGCCACAAACATCGCACTTCAATTTACGCTCCTCTGAATGCACTAGTTTGTGCATATTCCAAGTGCGTCGTGTCTGCAGCTTCTTGCCGCATATATTACAAACATAGCTGGGCTCTTTATGTATTTGGCTATGTATCTGCAATTATAAGACAATAAATATATATAAAAAATATTTTTAAAAATGTTAGTAAAAACTTACATTTAATCTTGCTTTGTTTTTAAATGCCGCATTGCATATGTTACAAACAAAAGGACGCTCCTCCGTATGCACCAATTTGTGCTCTTTCAGCGCTGTGGAAGTTTTAAGTGCCTTGCCGCAGCTATCGCATATATACGGCTTTTCATTCTTATGTATAACATCCATGTGGAGCCTTAAAGATGCCACTGATGATAGCTTTTTGCCACATATATCACAGGTTGTGTTTTGTGGCAATTTTGGACGCGATAATATGCATCTAACACGTCGACAGCCTTTATTTTTACGTCCTGCACGTATATTGTGATAGTTCTTACCACAGAATTGACATGCCAAGGCGCTGGTTTTCTCGGAGACAATGCTTTCAACTTCATTGGAAATACAATCAGTTGCATTACTGACGGAATTATCTACAGATGGCGCACCCACGGCTGCACTGGTTGCACTGGACAACAAATCCGTTTCAGTTTTCAAATCATTTACACTATCAACACTAAGTATCACTCTTGCTGCAATCGAATCCTCACAATTTAGTTCGGTCTTACATTGTGTAATGCTGCTTAATTTGTTCATATCGCTTGAGCTTTTAGGACGGCCACGCGTCCTTTTTACTGGATTGTGATTTGTTGGCTCTGATTTGTCGTAACTAACAATAGCTAACTCTTCTAATGCTGCATGATTGATACTGGACACAGTTTGCGCACCAGGCTCGACTTCTACAATCACTTCTTCCGTAAAGCTTCCGCTCAAATCTATAAACTCCTGCGATGCAGCTTGCTGTTCAAGATTGTCTGTGTCCGGCTCTGCTTCCAACTCTGTAGACTTGATTATATGCGTCCAGTCGCCTTCCTGCAAGCCATACTGCTTACGCAGTGCTGTCACATCCAGTTGCTTTTTCGGATTAGTACGACGCAATACCTCAAATATGGCCTGCACCTTGTTTACATGCTCAGCAAAGTCAATCAGCTCACTAATCAAAGTGTAGCACTCTGTGCACAACATGCTGCTTAACTCATCCTCTGTACGCATCTAATGTGGAAATTGTTTATAAGATTCTGTGATTTATTGCTAACAAACAACTTACATGCACCTCGAAATATTTTCTTATTGCCATTATCATAATGCTATCCCATGTACCAGTGTGTGTTCGTTTGTCGTTACTGCAATAAAGTTTCACATTGCGCGCAGCGTCTTTTGCACACAGGCGACACCAGTTCAACCAGTGGCTATCATTCCTCAACTTTAATTTTATATCAGTCATTTTTATGTAGCATAAATTGTTAACACAGCATTTATTATAAACTGTAGGAATGTGGAAAAGTCGTTTGACGAGCTGCAACTTTATTTACAGTTGTGGTTTAGAGTGACCAAATGCAAAAACAGGTAAATAGTCAAAATACCGAAAATCACGTCAAAAAGGAGGGTCGATTTTGTGAGGTTTTGTTGGAATTGAATTGCTTGTCAAAAAGATCATTGAAAAATATCGTAATATCACAAAATATTAGTCGAAACAAACGTTGCTTTATACGAAAAAGGTAAGTTTTGCAAATTAATACAACTTAATTGACAAATTAAGGCAGAAGACGCAATGTGCGAAATCTTTGGCAACAGAAACAGCATTTTGGTGGTTTTTCGAATTAAATCTAAAGCAGATGACAAAAAATATAAATAGTCAACCTTTTCCACTTGTCTGACAAAGTCAGAAGCGTCTAAATAGTACTTACTGTTAAAATATAGAATGAGCCCTTTTAAAGTGTCCATAGAATAAGAAGTCTGTCTTACCTTCACTCTAAATTATAATGGGTGTGTGTCCTATGCAGCAAGAAATGGCTGAAGAAACTATTTACATACTTGAATTTAATACGTTAATTCCACTGGTACTCCAAAGACTGAGTTAGGGCATATTTATTAAGAGACTTTAGAGTTTCAAGCCAAATCCTAACGGCAATGTGTTTAATTAATAAAGATTTTTCTCAGCAAATGCACGTTTATATAAAAATTCACCCATCAGCCTAGGTATACGAATTAGTTTTATATCATATTTCTTAATTATTATTTAATATTTCTTAATTTTAACAATTTTAAATTGTTTAATTTTAAGGTCCTTTGGACTTAGTTGTACCGCAAAGTTAATAATAATAAAAAGCATATATTTGGTAACGATGCCAGTTGCATTATATTCTTTTCTATTTTAAATGCTTTATAAAATTAATTCCTTATTTTTTTTCTTCGCCATTTTATGTATACTGCAAAGTTAAAAACATTCTATCAAAAACAAATGAAAATTGTTTAAAAAAACATTTGGCACTTACAGTTCTTTGAGGTCTTTTAGATTGGGTGTTGGCAGACGCTGTGACGATGCTCTATCATCATCCTGTTCATATTCTTCACGATGTAATCGTAGTTTGTGCGCCAAACAAACCTTACTGCTGGTGAACGTTTTGTCGCAGTATTTGCAGAAATATGGTTTTTGCCCAATATGGCTAAGCATATGCGCTTTATGCGCACCCGAATATTTTGACTTTTTGCCACAGTATTCACAATGATATTTATGATCCTTATGTTTAATTTTATGAGAAGTAAGACAATAATGAGTACGAAATTTGTCGCCGCATATATCACATTGATAAGTAGGTTCCCCATGTCTTTGTACGTGGATCTGTAAAAATATTATAACTTAAAAATATGCTTAACCTATGTAACGGCTCTACTCACTTTGAGTTGTCGCAAATTCTTGAATCCTTTGTTGCAATGTTCACAGATATGCGGCCGTGCGTCAGTATGCACATATCTGTGCATTTTTAGATCGGTGCAATTTTTAAAAGCATCTCCACAGACATCACAAATAAACTCTCGTATATTGGTATGCATAGCCATTATGTGCGTTTTTAGATTTTTCTTATTCTTTAAAACTTTGTGGCATATATGACATGTGCCAGGTTTTTGTATCCTTTTTGTCGGTCCATTACATTTTAAAACATGTCGTTTGTAATAACTTACTTTGGTATAATGCTTATTACACATTTTACAAATCAATTTGGATTTACATACGCTTTCTTCGCTGTCCGCAGCAGACACTGAGATGCTGCTTTCATAAATCTGGAATACAAGTTTGTAAAAGTCATAGCTGCTTTTATAATTATTGTCTTGGTTTGGTTTTTAAGTTCTTACCTGCTCAAACGGGGATGCGCACTGCTCAACGTCGCTGCAGTTGGTGTCACTTGTCACCATTTCCTCTGGTAAAAAGTTGATTTCCTGCTCTTCAATGAAACTTTGAGTATCGTAGGGTTCTGCGCTATCTGAATCACTGTCTGTAAATGTAGCCTCCACTTCGGTACCCGTGGCAGTTAGTGCATCTTTTATATCGGCAGTCCCTTTGACTGAGTTCTCGCAGTGATCTAGTTGCCAGTGCTGCCGTAATTCTTTAATGTCAATTGTTTTATTTTTACGATAGAAACTTAAGACTTTGTAGAGTGTTTGTGCTTTACTGACGCGCTTGGAAAATAGCAGTAGTTCAGCAAGAAATTCAAAGCATTTGATGCACAATTGACTACTCAAGTTGTCGTCTGTACATGTCTGCAATAATTTTGCATTAATTTCAAATAAAATTATTTAAAATTACAATTAACAAACCTTTACTTTAAAGAACCTATGTATTGCATTTAAATGCGATTCTTGCAGACATTGAAAGTCTACATATTGTTCATCAGCGTCCCTTGCACAAAGACGGCACCAGTTCCACCAAACTGGAGCAGTCATTTTAAAGATACGTACTATAATACTGCTGCAGCAACAGCTTTTTAAATTTACAAACAATAAAATTGTTTTGTTAACAGCACTTAAGCTAGCTAGTAGAGTGACCAGACATTGTTGCCAATATTTGCAAAAAATACCAAATACCAGGTGCTACAACAATTAGTATATTTGGCGGCAACATGCACCTTTGGTTTATCGAACAAATTGTAGCAATAAGCAGCATTTTCAGTTCTTTGTGAAATAATATTTCTTTAATTTCAAACAGTTCGAGTTATTTTTATTTACTGTAACTCACAGCTGCAGCAATGGCATTAAATCCTCAATACGACAACATTGGCAAAGGCTTTGTGCAACAATTTTACGCCATATTCGATGACCCGGCAAATCGCGCTAACGTGGTCAACTTTTACAGCGCTACAGAATCTTTCATGACATTCGAAGGACACCAAGTTCAGGGCGCATCAAAAATATTGGAAAAAGTGCAGAGTCTGACCTTTCAGAAAATTTCACGTATAATCACCACAGTTGATGCACAACCTACATTTGACGGTGGCGTGCTGATTAATGTCATTGGACGCTTGCAGTGTGACGAAGATCCACCACATGCCTTCTCTCAGGTCTTTGTGCTTAAACCAAATGCCGGCAGCTACTTTGTTGCCCACGATATCTTCCGTCTGAACATACACAACACGGCTTAAAATTTACGACTTTTCAACTGGGCAGCAATGAGACCTAAACAAACAAGAAACATTAATGTGGAACATTCCAGAATGCAGTAGAATAAAGAACATACAACTCGCACTGCATTATTTTATGTTTATAAATAAATGAAAAGCATGCATTAACACTTTAACATATAAAATACGCGATGTAAAAACAACCAAATAAATTAAACATTAAATTTGTTTTATGCTTTGTAAACAGTCAATGATTTTCTCTGTGTCGATGTATTTGTTGCGGGTTTAATTTTTCAGCAAATAGACGACAGACGCTTTCGGATTTTATAAATTATTTTAATAAATACTGCAGATGCCTTGGTATACAGCTTTATAAACTAAATTTTATAAATTCTGCAGACTAGTAAGCGATTTAACTCATATCACAGTGTCCAGCATTTATACAAATGAGCATCATAGCCATTTGATTCAACTTCTGAGCAGCCAGTGAACGTACGCCTCCATAAAAAGTATACAGGGTGGCTCTTCAGTACACAAGAGATCTGGAATTTGAATCTCTGAAACAATAAAGGCAAAATGTGGCGTTGCTATACCTCTCTTAATTGCCTTTATTCTCCTAATTTAAAACACGACGGATTTGCAATTTGCTTCCAAAACTACTGCAACCCTCAATCTCCCGGTTTTGATTTATCTTGTGCATTTTGCGCCATTTTATGTATCCTGCAAAATTGTGTATAAAATTACTTGCATGTTTAACAATTACCATATTTTTACTTACATATCGCGCAGATCTTTCATAGGTGGTAAGGGAAGTCGCGTCGACGCGTCCCTATCCGCATCCTGATCGTATTCTTCGCGATGAAAACGCAGCTTATGTGTCAAGCAAGCTTTGTTCGTACTAAAGGTTTTGTCACAATATTTGCAGAAGAATGGCTTCGCGCCAACGTGTATAAGCAAATGCTGTTTATGACCATGTGAAGTGGAGGCTTTCCGGCCACACAATTCACACTGGAATCTAGCCTCGCCATGCCGCAGTTTATGATGATTGAGATCTTTTCTAGTCTTGATTTTCTTTCCACAAATATCGCATTGGAAATTGGGTTCACTGTGCGTTTGAGTGTGATTCTATAAGAGTTTGTTGCGTTAATAATTAATATTCCATAAAAATGCTACTTTACTTACCTTAAGATGCTCTAAAGTTTTGTAGGCCTTATTACAAATCGTACACAAATGCGGGCGCTCATCCGTGTGCACTAGTTGATGTTTTTGAAGACATCTTGCTGTTCTTAAAGCTTTGCCGCAGGTATCACATACATATTTTCTGACATTTTCGTGAACAAATTTCAGATGCCAGTACAGACTTTTCTTGGAGACCAATTTCTTATTGCAAATATGACAGGTTGATTGTATTTTTAATCTTTTTTTCTGCTCCCCATTGCATTCCAAGATGTGCTGCTCGTAGTAAGATAGGCGAGTGTAGATTTTACCACACTTTTTGCATGCCATTGAGCTGAACTTAGATGTAGTTTTCTCCGGGGGTTCTGAACATTCACTGTCAGAGCTCTGGCATTCCGTTTTAAGTGCTACATCTTCAAAGTCCAGCAGTTTTGTTGTGTTTTTATCTGTTCGCTGCGCTGTAGATGTAGTTCGCAGCTCTTTTGTGGGTAATTTCATAGAGCCAACAGTCGAGCCGGATGGCAATTCCCAGTCATCGTCATCGTCGCTGGCAAAGTCTTCTGAAGAGCTGTAGTCGCCTTTTATGGATGCACCTGGCGATGAAGCTACTTCGTTTTGCGTACCAAAGGGCTTCTCGTTTTCAGCTGCATCGCTTAGTATTCCATTGCTATGCGTAGTTGCGGCAGTGATTGTGTTGCCATCTGCATCTTCCTTTAGTGCCAAAGCTTGTTCCTCAAGTCCCCAATGCTGCCTTAAAGCTTGAACATCAACTGTTTTATTTGTGTCGAAAAAACGTAAAACCTCGAAAAGTGTTTTTACTTTGTTGACGCGCACCGAGAAGTCGATTAAATCATTTAACAATTTGTTGCAGCCCGAACATAGTTTGGTGCTCAGATTATCATCCCAAGATATCTGTAATTAATTAAAATTAAAATTCTATTTGCATATTTAGATTTATCAAACTTACTTTCACCTCAAAATACTTGCGCAAAGCATTTATAATGTTGCTGTCGACATCTTCCAAATCTACTTTGAACTCGTTGGAGTCCTTGGCACATAGACGACACCAATGTGCCCAGAAGGGAGTGCTCATAGTTATTTGAGTGTCAACAATCAGTTTTAAACTAAAAATCTATTTTGCTGTTTGTTTTGGTTCCAGCCGTGGTTACTTACATACACAAAAAATACGCTAGTGTGACCAAAGTTTGCAATTTTTGTTTATAAATACTAAAGAAGTAAAAATATACTATTGGTATTAACAAGAGTATTTTTAGCTAGTTTTTTCAAATATGCCCGGCAAGAACTTTTTAATAAATAAACTTGAAGTAAATGGTATCTGTGGGCACGTAAATATGAATGCAACTTAATATTTTGGCAGGTTAAAGTCAAGTTTTCTTGGTTCTAACAACCCAGTGGGAAGGCTTCTCTCCGCGGCGCCCATAGAGACATGGTATGCAAGTTATTACCAAGCTAGAACCACAAAAGATTATAAAATTAACATCTACGACAGAACTGGCAGCACAGTATAACTGCAAGTGTCCCAGTGTATAGCTTCGCTTGACATTATTGCTATGGTACTCGCTTAAGTGAATGCGTTCATTATTTATTTATAATAAATAGTTTATGAAACAAGCCAATGATGAGCACAGATAAAATCTTATATAGGCAGCTGCTGCTACTATGCTACTATGACCAAATGTGCAAACTTAAGCCCGCACGCTGTATTTTGAAATTCGAATTTGTTCGCTATTGTACACAATTAGGTCCGTATTATTTTTAAGAGCTACGACAGACAATACAAATTTTATTTGTTTGACTTGGCAGTATGAATTTTTAAATTATTCCAAAGCATCAGCCATCGCACGCACCCTAAAAGAAGATTTTTGGAAATTATTTTTTCTTTAAAGTTATTATACACTTACATGCTGCGCAGCTCATTTATATGCGGTACTTGCACACTACGCAAAAATTGCTTATCCGGATCCTCTTCGTATTCTCGTGGATGCGACTTTAGCGTATGCTTGCAACAAACAGTTCGACTCGTAAATGCTTTTTTGCAGTATTTGCAGACAAATGGCTTAATGCCAACATGGCTAAGTAAATGATTTTTTAGTGTATCCGAACTTACAGTACGTTTGCCACAATAATCACATTTATATCTAGGTTCCTTATGTATTAACTTATGTATACGCAATCTGGCTCTTGTTTGTAGTTTTTTACCACAAGTATCGCATTTGAATTGTGGCTCACCGTGTGATTGACCATGCTTCTGCAATTGAGACGCCTTTATCAAGCAAGCTACAAAGTGTTGTCATTTATTACCTTACCTTGAGCTGTACTAAATTTTTGAAACCCTTATTACATATGGGACATAAATGTGGACGCTCCTCGGTATGAGATATTTGGTGATCTTTAAGACCTTTACTTGCTTTAAAACCTTTGCCACAAGTTTGGCAAATATAGGGTTTCATTGTCTGATGTACGTGCATCAAATGGCGCTTTAGATTCTTTTGGCATGACATTGTTTTATTGCATATCTTACACGTAGCCGATTTGTAGTTTTTGCGGTTTCCCGTACATTGTTTTAAATGCATATTGTAATAACTTCCCTTTTGATATGATTTACCGCACAAGTTGCACTTTAAAGAGTTATTGTTAGGGGAAGTTGAACTTGTGTCGAATGCATCACTTTCCCGACTGTTGCAAACAATAGCAGAATCATCTGAAACGCTTGAGGCTGGCTCATCTTTGATTGTTACTAAAAAATCACCTTGTGAAGTGCGTACTTTATATCTACGTAATTGCTTTTGTTTAGCTGGCTCCATTTTCTTCTTCTGTTTTTCATGAGTAGCCTGAGTATTGGACGGTGTTACAGGCTCTTCGTTGTTTCGCATAGAATTTGTTTGACTATGTCTTTGACTATTATTTCGACTCAATGAATTATCTGGTACTGCATAGGTTACTGCTGCGTTTGGCTCATACACCATTGTAGCATTATGTGCCTCTAATCCAAACTCTTGTCTTAAATCTCTCACATCGACTGGTTCAGCCTGGTCAAAATAACGCATAGCCTCAAACAGTGCCTTAGCTTTGCGCGCACGATTCGTGAAATCAACAAGTTCGTTTAATAATACATTACAAAAAGAGCACAGTTTGGTACTAAGCGTGTCATTCCAACAAATCTGTAAAAGAACAAGTTATAAGTGCATGCACCATGGCGACAAACAAAACTTACGTCAAAATATTTGTCAAGTGCGTAGAGAACATCTTTCCCCAGACTTTTTAAATCCACTTTTGATTCTTTGGAATCGCTGGCACATAGGCGACACCAGTGGGACCAAAACGGCTTATTCATTTTTAATAAGACAATTTGAGCTGCACTGAGCTTGGCTTACTGCAGTTGGGCTTATTAAATTGAGTGAAGTTCAATTAACTTGTGCGCTCATGTATGAGGCGGCGAAATCACAGGCCGAATTTTCCTTAGCTGCCAGTTTGTTGTTATAGAAAACTGATGTGCTAGTGTGACCAGACAAAAAATGCTTTTGCGTAATATACCAACTGTGCGCAGGTAATACAAGAGTAACCGTTAAAAAGTGCTGAATTTTAAATTGCAGCTACCAGACAATGTTTATTGGCTTGAACAATGCTATGCGTATTCTGTTTAAATTAAGAGACTAAGTTTCAGCATAATTTTGGCAATAAACTATTGATTGAGTGCGCAACAAAAATAGCAGTCAGAAAACTGCAACTGCAGCAATATGAAAAACTTTAAGGTAATTAAAGATATTTATAATTAAATTGCAATGTTATAGCTTTCTTTTGCACATTTTTCTTATATTTAAATATATACACTAATTAATTTTTATACGCATATTACGTACGCTAAATTTTACCATTTCTTTTGTTTTTATTTGCATTTTTTCCAAATAGTTGCATTTTATTTGCAGTTATATACAAAAAAAAATTAGATAACTTTAGAAATGCGTAGAATTAAATGAGACTCTTGTACAACTTAGGCTAAAAACCAGTCAATAACAAGAAAAACTAAATATTTCAAGACTAAAAAACTATTTAACAAATAGTTTACGCAAACTAGTCTTTTACGATTTATAATTAAAAACAAAATAAATATATTTTAAATTGTTTTGTTTCGCGCAAATGCCCATACATGATTATTATATATAATTATATTACATTATTAGCATGTCAATAAAGGCATTTATATGCAAATACTCATAGGCTAAGGAAGTTTAACATCCCTATATTAATCTATTCAAAAATAACAAGAAAAAACAATTACGTAGAACGCATAAGATAAGATTGCTATTTTTAGGGTGAGTTAATTTAAACCATCAGTAAATTAATTTAAACCATCAGCCATTGCTCGCACCCTACAAAAGAAAATTAATAAATTTAGTGTTTTTCAAAAGCTTTTGATATTTGCATAGCTTACATGATGCGCAGCTCATTCAAATGTGGAACTTTTTCATTTCGCAAAAATTCCTTATCTTCATCCATTTCGTATTCTTGCGGATGCTCCTTTAGTGTATGCTTGCAGCAGATTGATTTGCTTGTAAAAGGCTTTTTGCAATATTTGCAGGCATACGGTTTAATGCCAACATGACTTAGCAAATGACTTTTGAAGGAATCTGAGTTTACGGAGCGTTTGCCGCAGTATTCACATTCATATTTGGGCTCGTTGTGAATTTGCTTATGTACACGCCATTTGGCACGAGTTTGCAGTTTTTTGCCACATATGTCACATTCGTATTGTGGTTCGCCATGCGATTGTCCATGTTTCTATAAATACAAAAATAAATTTAACAAAACTGCCTTTAAAGAAAGTTTACTACTTACATTAAGCTGCACTGAATTTTTAAAACCCTTATTGCATATAGGGCAGACATATGGCCGCTCTTCAGAGTGTGATATTCTATGATCTTTTAGTGCTTTTTTAACTTTGAACGCCTTGCCGCATGTTTCACAAACAAATGGTTTTAAATCCTGATGTACCTGCATTTTGTGTATTTTAAGATTTTTTGGACAAGACATTGTTTTGTTGCAAATATCGCAGGTGGCAGGTTTATAAACTCTTGTATTACCCGTACACTGGGTTAAATGCACATTGTAATATTTTCCCTTTAGATATGACTTTCCACACAAGTGACACATTAAAGAGTTGTGTTTTTCCTGCTTAACATTTGGTCTTTTTAAGGGTACATATTCTTCACTTTCATGGGATGACTCTGCTGAGGCAAACTCGGATTGTGGTGAGCCAGGTTCGTCTTTAACTGTAACCAAAAATTCACCTTGTTCAGTGTTTACATTATAGCGACACGCTTGCTGTGGCTTATCCAAAATATCGCGTTTACTCTGCTCTGCATTCGGATTATCCATTGCAGCACATGTGGTTGGTGGCTCTAAGTAGTCTTGCTCTTCCTCTCTGACCATATTCATATCAAGGTCTCTTCTATTATATATTTGATTGAAATAGCTGCCATGATAGGCGCTCTCTTGCAATTGCGCATTTTCCGCAACATCTATAAACTCTGGCCGAGTTTTGTTTGTGTCACGTTGGTTTAGCGCATTATGACTTTCATCAGACTCCATTAGGGAACTACTTTCCTCTAATCCCCACTGCTTTCTAAAGTCTTTGACATCAATGGTTGCATCTTTATCAAATAAACGTGCAGCTTCAAACATGGCTTTAGCATTGTTAACTCGCGTTGAGAATGCAACAAGCTCATGCAGCAGTTTGTCGCAGCAGGTGCAGAGCTTGGTACCCAGGGGGTCATCAGCGCATATCTGCAAATAAGCAAAGTTTTAGAGCTGCAATGGACATGGCAACAGGCTTACTTTGACTTCAAAATATTTTTCTAGCGCCAGCACAATGTTTTGACCCAGACTATGCAAGTCTTTAGATTCCATGGTATCACTTGCACATAGGCGACACCAATGCGAGCAAAATGATGCACTCATTTTATGAAAAATAGAATGTGATGCTGTTTGCTTTTGTATGCTAAAGCTGCTATTAGCAAGCAAGCTTTCATAAATGCTCTTGTACTGCTCAATAGCACGCCTTGAATTTGTAGAATTTTCTTTATTTTGCGTTTGTTTACGCCTCAATAAAAAATGACATTTATTTGGTTTGAGTGTGACCAGTTGAAACGAGGTTTAATTAAAATACCAAAAAATATGCACTAAACGCATTTGCAGTATTTTTAGTTATTAAAATAAACAAATAGTTTGGCCAAAGATTTTTGATGTTCTTATTTTTATACAAATCATGTTTTTTTAGCTTCAACCATTTCACGTATCCTAAAACGATATATAGAAATGTACAATAAGTTTGTTAGGGTTTTTGTATGGGTTTACATACATTTGGCGCACTTCGCGAAAATGCGGTATTGGCATACTGCTTGATACCTCCTTATCCTCATCCTGCTCATACTCTTTGGCATGCTCCTTTTGAATGTGCTGTATGCACAGACGTTTGCTGGTAAATGCTTTTTGGCAATATTTACAAACAAATGGCCTAATGCCCAGATGCAGCAGCATATGATATTTTAATGTATGCGGTCTTATGGCCAATTTGCCGCAATAGTCGCATTTGTGCTGCGGTGGTTCGTGTGTCAGTTTATGCACACGCAATTTAACTTTAGTTTGCACTTTTTTGCCACAAATATCACATTGTCCTTTGGGCTCGCCATGTGATTGTAGATGATTCTATGCACAGTTAAAAAACAAGTTAGTAAGCATTAACTAAAATGCATTTAGGTATATAAGGAACTTACCTTGAGCTGTGCTTTTTTCTTAAATCCCTTGTTGCAAACAGGACACAAATGTGGTCGCTCCTCTGTATGCGCAAATCTATGGTTTTTAAGCTCCTTTAATGTCTTAAATCTCTTATCGCAGAGGCTGCAAGCAAATGGCCTGGTATTTTCATGCATTCGCTGTATGTGCAGGCGCAGTCCTTTTATGCATGCCAAGGTTTTATTGCAATACTGACAGACAGCTGATTTGGATTTCTTGCCCTTGGCCTTACAGTCATGCTTATATGCCGTGTAATACGTTTTACCACACAAGCTGCATGTAGTTTCATGTTCCATTGGTGCTAGCTTAACATCTTTTGTATCATTATGCGCTGGCTCAGGATTGTCTGATACTTGTGGCTTTGTAGTTGTTTTTGAGGCATTTGGCATTGTCCAATCATCGTCGTCGTCGTCATCATCATCATCGTTGTCTGAGACTTCTGTGCTGCACTCGCTTCTGGCAGCACATTCAGGCGAAGATGCCTCTAGCTGCTTGTTTATGGTACTGAAAGCAATATCTGCATCAGTTGCCAGTTCTAAAATATCTGGTTCATCCAGACTTCTTTTGCTAGACACATCTTCTTTGATTTCTTGCTTATTTTTGGCATATTTTTCATCGTGCATATCCTCATTGCCTAAGACATTTTGCACATCTATAAACTCAGGCACGATAACGTTGGTCTTGCATTCTCTGTGGGATTCCGCTGTTGCATCGAATTCCTCCAGGCCCCAGTGCGCTCTTAGCGCTTTTATATCAACTGCTTTATTTGTATCAAAGAAACGCAACACTTCAAATATGGTTTGTGCCTTGCTGACACGTTTGGAAAACTGTATTAGTTCGTTTAGCAAGCTATTGCAACAGGAGCACAGTTTGTTCGTTAAATTATCATTAAAGCGTACCTAAGATTGAAGCAAGTTGTTAAGGATTCAATACAAATGCAGGAATACCAAACTTACTTTAACATCAAAATACTTTTGCATACAATTAACTATGTCATGATCAACATTTATCAGGTCCAACTTCAATTCGTCGGTGTCTTTTGCGCATAGACGACACCAATGAGACCAAAATGGTACACTCATTTTAAACGTTGAAGTGATAATCCGTATAATTGGCAACTAATCTAAGCTTCTTTATAAACAATACTAAGCAATGCCTGTGACTTGATTGTTTACTGCTGCCAATATAATTTGCTTGAGGGTGTGACCAGATTTTAAAGGGTTTCTTAAAAATACTAACTATATTCATGTAGTAGATATTTTGATATTTTTAACCGCTTACAATTTCAAAATGATATATTTTTTTAATATAAACGATTTTAAACTAGAAGAATTAGCTGTTACATACTTTTATGTAACAAATAATTTCAAATAAATTGTACAAAAAAGTAAAACTTAAAGTATACATGGAAAACAAAAGAATAATGAAGAGCTTAATAAAATGTTTGAATGAAATAAGTCCTTTTGCTGTCTTAGATCTGAGCAATGCACTTTCTTGTTCATCACTCTCGGTGTTGGCGTTTCTGTGTATGCGGCCATGTACGCAGTAATGGTAGCAGACTTTTCGTTTACAAGCTTCCACTTTTTTGCAGTGTTTGTGTGAACTGTGTGGAGCTCCAGCAAGAATCGAAACTAGAAAAAGACACTTTTTCATTGCGCGTCATTGCGCGTTTGAAAGTCTCTCGTGTTACTACGACGTCTGCTTTACGTCTTGAAAAGTTCCTGTGCAGTAGCGTGTCTGCCTAAAATAATCAATTAATTGCTGTACGACTCGATTCTGTGGGCCTGGTGTTCTGATCTGTCGAAAAGCAACTTTTGATTAGTTATATCGCTCGACAGATTAGCCGCTGCCTTTACACAATCTTTTCGATATTTAGCAAAAATCACGCGAATAAAAACCAAACGCATAAATGTAATTTTAAAAACCTTTACTTATGCCTATGCTTTTGCATAATACTTACAAATTTAATTAGTAATAATTATTTTTAAATCACATTTGCTTATGCCGTTGTTGAACGATCACTTTTTCAACTCGAATTATCATTTTTAGCTGCTGCCAGCTCACGCATGCTGAAACGAATCATAGTATTATGTTAATTATTGTTTTTAAAAATTGTTTCAGCAGAAAATATACATTTTACGCAATTTTTCTACACCTGGCGTGGGTACGCGTGGTGTGAAGTCTCTTTCTTCATCCTCCTCATAGTCTACGGGGTGATTCCTACGTTTGTGGCGCTCGCATAAGACTCGACTGGTGAATGATTTTTGGCAGTATTTACAGACAAATGGTTTAATGCCGACATGCATAAGCATATGCTTTTTAAACGCACTTGGACATTTACTAAATGCGCCACAATAGCCACATTTGAGCTTCGGCGAATCATGCTTCATTTTGTGCAGACGCAATGTGCTTTTGGTAAAGGTTTTTGCTCCACAGATGTCGCATTGTACTTGGGGTTCCTCATGAAATTTGAGGTGACGCTGTAAATATATTGTTTATCTGATAAATTAACAAATATCATTGAGTGTGTTGTGTCACAGTATTTGCCTTAAGATGCCACGAATGCTTGAATGTCTTGTTACATATCTCACAGACATGTGCGTGATCCTCCAAATGTGTTCTACGATGCTCCCTTAGGCCATGCCGGAATTTATACGCCTTGCCGCAGGATTCACAGATATACGCATTGCCATTGTTATGCTGTTTCATTTTGTGCAGTTCCAACATTTTGGAACATGACTGATTTTCATTACAAAGTTCGCAGTAAGATTTTCGCAAATGTTCTTGATAATAACTCTCTTTTTGATACATTTTACTGCAAAAATTGCATTTAAAAGGGAAGGTAACTTTTGGGTCAGTATTGCCTAACGCATTGCTTTCCACGTTAGCAGTTGGATTGCCTAGGTTTGCTGCTGAGTTTGTATGCTTGTTTGATTCGTGTGCTCCGGTTGGCATCGATGCTGTTGAATCTATCGAATCGTCTTCACTTAAATCATCCAAAGCTGCACTATCGACTATTTCTGCAGTTGCGGCAATACTAACTACCGCTGTTGGTGACTTTACGCTTAAACTCGGCGCGACGGCTTCGTGTTCTGCTGCAGTAACTTTACATACTTTGTCTGCATTCATTTCTTTCATGGGAATTTCTATCAATTCTTCATTCATATAATCTGGTATCTCGCCCGCATTTGACGTTAGAATTGGACTGTGCACTTCCAGCCCCCAGTGCTGCCTAAGTGCATTCACGTCTATGGCTTGGTCGGGCTCAAAAAAACGCACAGCTTTAAATATTTCTTTGGCTTTACTGGCGCGCGCTGAGAAATTTATTAGATCTCTTAGCAGTTTATAGCAATATGAGCATAGTTTTGTGCTTAAAGACTCGTTCCAGCATATCTAAAAATAGTTCAACATTAGACACAAGCATTGAAGCCACTTAAAAACATACTTTTATATCAAAATACTTCTGCAGCGCATTTACATATTCAATGTCCAAATCTTTCAAGTCTTGTTTTAATGAGTCCGTTTCTATAGCGCATAGCCGGCACCAATTTGACCAAGGCGACATTTTGTAAATTTCTTTAAAAATTATTATTGCTTTACGTTTGTTTAGATTTAGATAGTAGTGCAAGTGTGACCAAATCTAAGACACATTGCATAAAATACTAAATACAGCCCGTATAAAACAGCTGATTTAGTATTTCCTTGCGACAAACGATACTTACGAAACGATACTACTTACTATTGGCGGCAGTTTGAAGCTGCCTTGTGCTTTGCGAGTTTTAAAGTAACTAAAACACATTGCATTTTCATTTTTATCAAACAATTTCGTTATAATTCTTTAAATATTAGGTATAAATATGCAGTTGCCTAAAAAGTATTATATACACAATTACAATAAAATATTCAGTCACTATAATGCTTTTATATACAATACAATATAAATGCAAAATTTCAATGCATCATAATTTGAACTCTTCGCTCCTCAATAAATACAATTTTTACGTTTCTTTTTATTTTAGTTTTGTTTGTTTGTTTTTTTTTTTTTTTTTCAAAAAAATGTACAACAGTCGTCTTTGTATCGTGAAAATTGGTTAATTGTCTGCCAAGGATTTCCTACTTAAAACTATGTTTTCATTACAAAGGTTAAAAAAAGACATTTTTAACAATTTAATTTTTGTGCTTGCGTTGGGCGTTTTACATAAATAAATAGCATTTATCAGCATTAATCATATTTAACATTGACATACAATTATTATTTATCATATACATAACTACAAAATATAATACAATTAACATTTCTCATAAATGTATGTACTCGTATATACATAAATGGAAATGGAAAAACGGCCTCAGCCAGCAGCAATTTAACAAAACAAAAAAAGATTAGACGTCTACGTCAGCTAGCACTTGGACAAACCGTTTCAATCGGTTAGTGTATATGTTGCCTGCATTGGCTTCTTGCTAAGCCCGATTTAGACTAACTGAGTCGCCTGCGTCAGTA
The DNA here is from genome assembly GCA_035046065.1 of Chymomyza procnemis. NCBI lineage: Eukaryota > Metazoa > Arthropoda > Insecta > Diptera > Drosophilidae > Chymomyza > Chymomyza procnemis. Next base: position 40,945,526 of record JAWNOJ010000026.1, read on the forward strand.
ATTTGCTCAGTTAGTAAAAAATGAGTTTCAGCAGTGTATCCCAGTTTCATTGCCATCATGAACTATTTTATTCATGACGCCAACTAAGCGGCACCACAAAGTCCTTTAGCTTGTACAGCGTCTTTGCATACCAATGTATGCCATTTTGCTGCTGTGCCGTCGTTGTTGCATCGTTGCGCGCTGTTGCATTGTGCGTACGCAGCTGCTGCTTGGCTGGCAGCCAGGATTGCAGCGTGGACCACAGCCGCATTGGCGCTAAACTCCAGTGTGCCAGCCTTTGGCTATCGACTACTGCGTAGCAAGAGGCTGCTACCGAGTTTACCACAATGGTGCCTTCCTTGGTTAGTGGTGCCACCACACCTTTGGCACTCAACGTTGTCACCTTAACTACACGCTGTGGACGCAGCTCACCAGCTGCATTATTGACCAGCACATAGTCCAACTCTTGCACGCGATCTGCAAAAATATATTCCAGTGTTTGTTGCTGCTGCTGCCAGACCATGACCAGATGAGCGGGTGTTACAGATAGCACAACACCCGTTTCCGTATGCAGCTGCACAAATTTCTCCATTTGCTCTAGATTACGATCCATAAAAAGTATGACCTCGCTGTAGACAGGCTCTCCCTGTGAGTTCATGCTCAACACACGATCTCCAATGACCAACTCGCTGAGAGCTTTACGCTGACCATTCTCCAGCAGTGCAGTGCTCTGCGGCGTAAAACAGCCATGTACATGCGAAACAGTGGAGGAATCTGTAAGTAGAAAAAGTTGGGCAACAGTTAGTATGCAGCAGTACACCTTTACCAAGAGAGCGGTAAATTTCGCTAGGTAGTGGCATTAGTGCGCCTAATCTAATTTGGCGTTAATAATACGCAGCCAGGCACACATAAGCTCACACAGATCATACATTGTCTAATTGAAAACCTAACAAGTCAAAAAGGTTTTCACAGTTAACCCAACCCAACGGCTACAAAACAAGATGCGGCGAGTCAGGCCAAAAATACGGCCTAGCTTCTACCTCAATAAACTGCAAACAATGGGCACAATAAGTGCCTTTTGCGGCTTTCAAACAAAACCGCCAACATTACAAATGCCACTGCCTCTGCCACATAATGCGATCTACCAACTGATAGCCGATGCATATCAATAACAACATTCGCAACAGAAAACACGAACGACCTACGTGTTTTTGTTACGAATTGAAACAAAATTGTGATCTTGTTTGTGCTTGCAGATTAGCCAAAAACCAAATGCCAAAAATAAGAAACAACGCACAAGGATAAACCTGGACTTGAGCTCGAGCCAAAGCAGCTTAGCTGCCTGCAAGTGCCAAAAGGATCAAAGGCCTCTCGATTAGTTTTTTTTTTTTTTTGGGCACAGGTAGAGTAAAGATTGTGGGTAACTGCAACCTGTGCGCACAAATTGAAAATATATACAATAGACGACATACATATATGTGTGCATTTGTATATATATATATATATATATTGATGTTTTGTGTGTGGAAAATTATTGAGGCGCTGCAATTACCAAACATGTTGCAACCCACAACAACAACAGCGGCGGCAGCAATCATAGCTACAACAACATTAATCATCATTAATGGCATTGGGTTACAAGGTGCATGATCAAACCAGCAATAGACCACCCAAGCTGCCACACATTTTGCGACCATTTTGTTATATATGCAGCCATTTTGTGGCCACTTACTGAGTTGTTGCATGCACATAGAGGGGCAGCAATGCTATTAGGTTTTTGGCGAGGCGCTAAGCAAATTTTTTTTCTAAAATCAGTCAGCCAAGGTAATGCGTACTTTTTCTGAACTTAATTTGCTAATTTGGAAGTAAAATTAGAGTAAACTAAATCGAATAGGCTGTCAATAGATAGATAGTTGTGAGGGTGGCAGAGGCGACAAATACAGCCTCGGACAATCAGACAAATGGCCATACCGGAAAGGGAAGGGGTTGGGAAGAAGAGCAAGGGAAAAAGTGAAAGAGGGAGAGAAACCCACTACAGAAACCTCGTCGTCTTTTGGAGAAAACTAACTGCAGTGATAATTTTTGTAGGCTGCCAATAAGTTAATTAGCAAAAACGATTTTTGCTGTCAGCCTCTATCACTGTGCACCTAGGCGAATCTACTTCAAAATAAATATCTTGAAAATTTTAAAGAAAAAATTCCAAAACATTGTTTATATGAAATTATCTTTTACAGATATTTTTTACCACAAAAAGTTTCTTTCTTTACTCCTGGTATTGAATCCTTATACGCGAACACACGCACTACTTCAAAAGCATAAACAAAACTTCTAAGCAATAAAAGACACCAAAGAACTTTCTTTTCCGATGCAGTCAGCACTCGCATATTTCACACTTGAAGCGCCGTTGGAAGATGCTGAGAGGGCGCCGTCGTTGTAGCTTCACTTGCTGCTTGTAAAATTCAAATTAAAAATTCCAAACCGAAAAAATAGAAACTGGAGAAAGAGAGATAGATGGTTGCATGCATGGATGGCTGGATGGACGCACAGATCAAAACTAAACAAAATGAGCGACCAAAGCGACCACTAACCGTGCGCTTTATTATAATGAGTGGTCATAAAGTGGCTGGCATTGTTTTTGTTATTGTGGTTGTTGTTGTTGGTGTAACAAAATTCCAATGAAAATGCACCTTTCATTGATGTGATGTTTGTGGTAAACACTCGTAAGCAGTCTTAGGCCTATCTATCTCCTACTAACGTACTAAGTGTGGCCAACAGACAAAAAAAAAAGTGTAGAAACAATAAAAATCGGATTAAATACATGGCAGCAGCGGTCTATAAAAATGCGCTCCATAATCGATGGCGGCGGCAGCAGAAGCCCAGACACTGGTACGGACTGACAGCCAACAAGCCACAGTAGAACAAAGTAGACAAAGCAAAGGAAGCAGCAGCAGCAGCAGCAGCAAATGCGGTAGTAACAAGCTAGAGAGCAGCAGCGGATTGTGTAAAAGAAGCAGAACAGAGCAAAGAAATATTGGTGTGAAACCTGCGACTGTGGCGGCATGAAAGACAGCAAGCATATAACATTCACACAGCCAAAGCAGGAAAAGAACAAATCTCAAGCATTGCCGAGCTGAGCTGTTTGGTTGGTTGGTTGGCTGGCTGGTTGGTCGGAAAGTGAAGAACTTGAAGGGTCATAAATTAATAAACCATTAAAGTGGTTAAAATTATCGTTATTTTATCTTTGTTGTGAAGACTAAACTGATAAATTATTACAAAACAGAGGACAGCCGCACAAAACTCACACGAACTGGCTCACACACACACACGCACACACGCACACGCACGCATATATATTAGCCGCCGTGTTAACTTGGCTGTTTGGCTGTTGGCTGCTGTCGCAGTTGTTGTGACTGTTATTGTTGTTGTTGCTGTTGTTATGCCTGGTGACTGATCGTTTGGACAGCATTAACATGAACATGCGCACAACAACACGCTTTTGGGCTTTAATGCGCGCGCGACACACACACACACGCACGCACACGCACACACAGTTACTTCAACATTTTGAAAAAGGTTAAAAAAAGAGTAGGAAAAAAATTAGTGTCGACAAAAAGGTTTAGAGCCATTACTCTTGCTAGTGACTGATTTGCAGCCACGCAATTAGCCCAAAACAAAAGACTTAGGCAACAAACTGCACAGCAGCCCAGCAATCGAAAAACTGTCATAATGCTATGTGTACACTGCCACAGGATTTGGTTGCACTTCCAGCAGCTGCTAGCGCATCTGCACTGACCAAATGTCATAGTTAGGCATGTATATTGCCTTTGAAAATAATTAATTTATGCACAATTTGTTTTTAAAAAATATATAAAATAGAATTTTGATGTTAATTTTTTAAACAATTGCTGGTTCTGAAGCTGAAGGCTTAGTAGCCGAATTTTAAATTTTAAAGATATTTTTATTTTATAAATAAGTCAATAAATAAATATTAAATAAACATTTCTTTTTGTTTTACATATACACATAATAAGAAGTTCCACAAAAATTTTAATGTTTGAGCTGAGATCAATCGCTATACATTTGAAATTAAACGATTGCTCTCAGAGTAAAATCTGCACTGTGTTTTCTGTTTTTTTTGTAAGTTTTGCATCATCTAGTAACACTTCATGATGGAAAGATTGAAACAGGTGCGACGCAGAAAGGTTTAAAGAGATTTAACGTTAAATTGGATACGAATTCTATTTTAAATGTATATATATCGTTTATGAGTCGGACGCACTCGACGCGGAAAAGCTAACTTTAGTAAACTGGAATGCCTCTTGACTATGCTGTCATTACCCCAAAGGCAGTGCATGGGGGTATTTGTATTTTCCTGTTCGAAGCGAACAGGCTCCTACATTTTATAGCTAAATCCGAACTGCGTAGTCTTTATTATGTTAGGCGCTTGGCGTTTTTTCAATGTTCAATTAAATATACAAATACTTTTAAAATTATTTGGCTAAGATTTTGGGCAGGAATAGTTTTATTAACTTTTAAGTAATAAAATTTATGGGCCACGTTAAGCTAGTGGTAGCGCATTCGTCTCTAAAAAACGGAAAAATTGCGAATTTGTGAATCTTTTAAAAAAACGAATGCTTGTAAAGTCGAAATCGGTTTGTGAAAGTAGAGCCAAATACTGCTCACGAAAATAGAGCAACTTCCACAGCGCTAGCCAGTGTGAACATAGCATAAGTTAACAATTCGCGCTGCATTCAGCGCTTTGCCAAAACTGTCATAACCATAGCAAATTTTATATGCAAATATCTGTATCTGCATAGAGACTGGCGCGCATAATTATTGATAGCTGGCAGCTAGGCGCTGCGTCAGCTGCCGCAAATGACAGATTACGTTACAGCAACTGCATAGCCGTAAGGCGGCAACTTGCAACACGCCTTGTGCTGGGCTGGCTGACCAGTTACTTGACACAACGCCATAGGATAATCGTGGCACGACCACACACACGGGCACAAACGTCGGCTATGCGGCACTTGTTTAGCATTTTGTCGGCTGTGACCTTAGTGTGACTTTGATATTTTACCGAAACTATTGATTATCGATATGCTAGATATGGCTGTGTACAGCTATGTGGCAGCAACAAGGAGGACCTTTTCTGCCAGGCGGCGGCCTCTTTTATATTAGGCAATTAGAATCAATGAGCTGCTGTCTCCGACTGTGTGTGCGTGTGTGTGTGTGCGGCAAGGACACTCCTTTGTTTTGATCTTTATGACCTGCTCAAAAGTCAAAATATTGTGAGGAAGGACTCTGTGTGTGGGTGCAACAAAAAACAACAACAACAGCACTCAAGAGTGTGGGAATTTTTTTACACTAAAACTCATTTTGACTCATTATTTGTTGCTTGCGTAACTGCAACTGTAATTTACTACAAAAAAAAATTGTTTAAAAATTACGCTTAAAAATAAATCAAAAATTTTAATTGCGTAAAACCGTCATATTTATAGCGCATATTATTGGGTGCTACAGTCACTTTAAGGTAAATCCATCATAAAACTTGCATAATAAATAAACGTTAAGCATCTCAAAATTGCCATAAATAGTTTTTTATGTGATTTTTTTTTGAAGTAAACGTAAAATGTTTAACGTCTAAATTGCCTTCAGCTATATTTAGTTTATAAGAATTATAATAATTTTGTAGTGATTTATTTGACATATTGCATTAAGTTTAATAAAAATTGATTGCTTTAATTGCAGTTTATAAAATCTTTAACTTTGAATGAAATCTTCGAGAAAAATTTGTCTTTATTCCTTGATTTATTTTGTTTTTATTCCAGCACAAGACAAGCACTTTTATGTGCTGCTAGTGCTCTACATTAAATATTTTATATATTAGCTTCAAAAGTTAGATTAAGCATAAAACGTTTTTAACTAAAAGTTTTTTAAAATATTTGTTAACAAAGAAATTTTAGAAATAAACTGCTTTACGTTGTATGCTTCCAACAAGTACTTTGTTTATTAAAAATACACAAAAAAAAGTCGCTTAATAGTCACCAAAAATCAATGTAATTTTTGCCAAAAATATACAAACTCTTCTAACTTTTAAGATTGCTTTTCTCTTGCGCATAAATCTTTAACAAGTCCATAAACATTTGATAATTTTATGACATTGGCAAAATATTGGCTATTTCCACTTGACCCTCTTTAGTTTGGCAGCCACTACGCCCCTGATATGATAGATGTCTTTGGTCAAGCAACTAAGTTGGCGCTCTTGCGCTTCTCTTTTTTTTTTAACTGCGAGAAAAATTAATTGTTTATGTATTTTTTGGTTGGCTGAGGCAAGAGATTGGGACAGCGGCAGCTGCAAAGACATCAGACTGAGGCTGGCTGGTTCAACGCTCCACTTGCAATCACTTGGCGCGCACATTTTCTCCGGCAGTTTCGTTTCGTTTGGCTTATGTTTTGGGGAAAAACTGGTTGTTGTTTGGTTGGCCATAATGGCAGCAAGTTTAAAGCGTGTTGAACCGTTTTTGCACAGACACCCAGTGAAGAGCCATATACCAATACCAATAATAATGCTAACGCACATATACACAAACGTATGTACTAACTTGGCAGCCTTGTTGGCAGTTATTTTATTTTTTTTTTTTTTTCAATTAGGCCTGTGAGCACAGCTTCAACTGGGCATTTAATTCATCTTCCGTGTGTTTCAAAAAGCGTGAGTGTATCTGTGCGGCTGCTTGCCTGAGAAACGCTTTGGGTGTCGTATCATCAATTCGTTTAATTTGACAGGCGCAAACCTAAACATGTCAAAACAACAACATGCGGTTAGTCAGTCGTTGTTGTCGACCGTTGCCGCCTGTACGGCCGCTGCCTGCAACCTGGCCAACTCAAGAGCCATATCAGGCCGGTTTAACTTTGTTGCGCTGTCGTTGTTGTTGTTGCTTGTTGCCTTTTTCTTCTATACTTATAAATATTTTTATTCTTTCTTTTACTCAAATATTTCTTTTCTACCCATTACTGTGGCTGCTGCTGCTGCCTTTTTTTTCGACCGCAATGCTTTGCGGTAGACTGCAGCGTGGCTAATTTGGCTGCCTGCTTACCAAAAAAAAAAAAAAAACAAAACAGAAGAAAATAAAATACTCAACAAAATCAACGTTTTCCCAGCACAAAATTTGACTACGCCTGTCAGCTTAGCCGCTGACCATACACATACGTACAACCCATCCCATAAGTCGGAAGTGTGGCTGTCAGCCAACATGCGAAATTACGCTTGTTAGTGTCACTTCTGGCTAACTGCAGCAAGTTGCACAAGCAACTACTTTATTGCATGCTGCTGCTGCTGCTGCTGCAACTGTTGCAACCTGATCATTTGCCTTGCAAATGACAAATCGCATGACTTGCTTACCTGATTTAACACTACAGTAGATATGCCGGCGACTGATATAGTAGACATAATCGAAACCGGCCTCCACGGCCAGTCGCGCCAGCATGCCATATTTGGGTGCATCGCGATCTGATGTAGCAATGGTCACAGCGCGTCCCTCATAATGTAAAGATTCATTGCCATGCTGATATTCCTCATCCCAGCTTTCGGTGACCAACAGACGTACGCCGGGCCATTCGTTCATCACAGAGTAGGCCAATGTGTTTAGTTTCTCTTTGCAGCGCTGTAAACAGCAAAAAAATGAGAGCAACAATTTTACATTATTAAAATGAGCAAAATTTCAATTTTTTTTAATACATTTAATTTAAAAAAAAAAACCCTAAAGTGTTGTAAATAAAGCAAACCAAACGCCATCGCCATGTTTTGGCACGCACACAAGCGCAGCGCCAACGGCAATAACTACACAACACTGGCGTATACATGTGCACGCATACATGCGCATGTGTGGGCTATAAAAGAGCGCGCACACACACACACACAGCACGCTCACTCAATGACCAACTGCCTCTCACGCTCACGCTCACGCATTTGAGGCGTGGTATTTAGGCATTCATTTATAGTTTGTCTTGTTTTTTCCTTTTGTTTCTTGGTCTGAAAATGAACTGCTTTGACGGCTACAAAGGGCGCTGCGCTGCGCTAGTGTTCATTTGCTTCTCTCTTCTGGGGCAGCAGCAGCAGCGGCAGCAAACGAAACGAAAGACTTAGGCAACAAACTTGCTCACTTTGTTTAAGTTAATTTTATGTTTTAAGCCATACTTTGTTTTATTACTAATAATGCTTTTTATTTTTTATGGTTTGTCTATTTAGTATTTTCTATGGTAATTGGCTAAATATGAAATTTTCTTTTTTTAGCAGTAAAATTGTGTTTAATAGCGCTAGCTTTTTTTTAATGGCTTAAAATGGCTTGTAAGTTGTTTTTCTTTTTAGTTACAGGCAGTTAAATGTTTATTTTCATATTGCTTATGTTGTTTGGTATTAATAAAATTAGTTTTTTATTGCTTTATAATTTAATTATATCAATTTGATTTAAATGCAGAGCGCTTATAAAGCGGTTTATTTTATTTTATAAATATAAAATAATAAGATGTTAATTTATACCGAAATAAATTGAAACGATTTTTTATAAAAAAATAATTAATGCAAAAAATCGAAGCTAATTGAATAACTGTTGAGAATAAGCCGACTTTCTGTTGCACTATAAATAAAAAGCAGCTGCATTTTTATTTACGTTCAAACAAATTTAATAAGCGAAATTGAGTGCTTAAAGTTTATACTATATTTTGATAGTTTTAAATGCTTAAATGGGCTCAATGCAAAAAATTAATAGGTCAGCTTTGCCACATCCTGCTTTTTAATAAGATTTATGTTTTTTCTTTATTATTTCTCTCTATTTCTGCTCAACAACCTACTGCAACTTTGAATAAAAATAACAACATTAAGCTACACCAACGTCTGCTGATGTGTCAAAATCCAAATACATAGAATTTCCGCTAAAGGCTTGTTGCGCAAGACTACTGCAACTTTTGTAAATACTTGCACTTTGCATATATTTGGCATCTAAGCAGACAAACTGTCTGCGCTGATACTTTAAATGTTTAAGATGAAAAAAAAACAACTTAACAAAAACTACTGCTGCTGCCCACTATACAAAGTAAATGCAACAATAAGATAGAATTCAATATGCCAATTCGCTACAGTGTAAACACTGAAGCCAAAAACTGGTGTGACAAATTAAAAACCGATTTTCATGCAAACAAATAGCAAACAAAGCGCAAACACACCCAAATCGAGGCAAACTATAAACTCACACATACATGGGCGTTTGTATCTATGTTTAGCCGATTTTGCGGTTTGTTAAAGCAGATTTTCAAAATTGATTTTATGGCTACGGCTGCAGCAGCACATGCCAATGGGCAAATTGTTTGCAGACACACTCACAAAAGGCTCAGCTCAGCTACATCCTGAGGAACTGCGTTGATAATTGATTTTGTGGCTGCCAATTGCGTTGTCTTTTTTTTTTTTCAATGTCAGCTTGGTTTTTGGCGCGCCGCTGTGTGCATTTCAATTTAAATTTTTGAATTTGAATTTTGTATTTTTTTTTTTACCTCTGCTTAATTCAATATTTGCTTGCAGCCTTTTGAATCCTTTGCGCTGTTGATTTTGTGTTTTGTTTTTATGTTGTTAGCACCAAAATACAAAAAAAGTGTACATATATATATATATATATATATATATATATATATATATATATAGAAAAAGTACCAAACGCGCCGACAAAATTGTTAAGGCAGACAAAGCAAAGTTAAAGCACCCACCACATTGGCAAACAAAGCGTTAAAACGCATTTTGTTATAATCATTTTGTTAACTTACACTAAAAAAACAAAACAAAAAAAAGGTCAGCAGTACCTTTGTGCAACAATATTTACCCATGACCATTGGCAATCATGCGGCACTGCCGAGCCAAGAGGCTGCCAAAGGCTAGGGGTCACTGTTTGCCATACCAAATGCAAATAAGCCTTTTGCCTATGACAAACATAAAAAAAAAATTAAGAGAGAGCCAAAATAGACAAAGAGATATCCAAGCAATCCACGCAGACAAAAAAAAAAAACAACAACTAACTCAGCTGTATTTGTTGAGGTTTAGTCGAACAGGTTCAAAGGATGCGACTAAGCAGGGTACATACATCGTATGGATATATATGGGGTCACACTGTGTGTGTTCAATATTTCATTAGATGATTTGTGAAAAATCACATGCACTTATAAGTCATTTAAATAAATGCAAACATATGAGCAACAACTTTTAATATACTGCTGCTCAAGGGAAGAGTATATGACTTTGAACGCAAAAGATATTGCTCGATTGATGAAAACTTTAAATGATAATTAAATAATATAAATACGGCCGTTTGCCGCAATACTGGGGCGAATACGAGTTCTAGTTGTTGAGACTAAATAAAAAAGAAATATGTTATTGACAACATACAATCGAAATTTAGAAAAGATACAATGCTTTGTACATTTTGACGAGTTCAGCATAGATATTATCTTAATCGTATTTCGATCATGACTTAGAAGAGCTTGCTGCTATTTTAAAAAACTGCATATGCTTAATTGAAACAACGAATCGTTCTGGCAATATATTACGAAATTTGAAGAAAAACTTCAATACAGGATCAGGAGCACTTGGAGTGTTTGAAAAAAGAATTTTTCGCAAAATCTTCGGTCCCTTTCGGATTGGGTATGACTATCGCATCCGAAAGAACCGTAAGCTGTATGAGCTCTACTACCAACATCTGCGTTGTCTTGGCCGTGTCGTTCATATGGGCGCAGACGCACCAGCGAAGAAGGTTTTCGTTGCGAAAGCCGTGAAACAAAAACGAAGGGTACGATCTAAGCTAAGATGGAAAGATCTAGTAGGGGAGAAACTGTCTTCACTGAAAGTGACCAACTGGAAAAGGTGAGCGCAATGCAGAGGCGCCTAGATAGAGCTGTAAAAGATTAATCTTAAGTATGTTGAAAATAATGAAAGAAAAGTCAGTAGTCGTATAAAGTAGTCCACAATTTGGTTTGACATTAAGAAAAGGATGGATTTGTCTCAAATGGCGCTTTGTCCCAAATGGCGCTTTGTCCCATAAAGCGCATTGCAGCTGCAATCAATGGCCTTTATGAAGCAGCGAGCTTTGTGCTTAAAGTATTACATACTTGGATTTTGTAATTTGAATGAGAAGCCTGCTGTAACAATGAATATTTTCAAAACTTACTGCAAGTCAACAAGGGGAGCAATTGTAATGCTTAATCTGTTCTGTTATGCCTAAACTTCGGCTCATATTTAAATAACTTCTGCAATCTTTTGCTAACAAAATTCAACTATATCCAGAGCGGTTTAACTGCAGCATTGCCACAATTGGCATAATTTTTCACACTTCATATAGCCCAGAAATTCCACACAAATGTCCACTGACTAAAATTGACAGAATACTTATAACTCATGCGACATACCACACAGGCTTGGCGTAAATATTTGCTTTGCAGAAGAACTTTACTTTATTAAAAGGCTTAACCAGTCAACCAAGTGCACTGAGAGTGTGGCTGCTGCAACTGTTGGCTGTGGCAGTTGCAGTTGCAAGACACTGCGGCTGCGCTAATGGGTTGCTCGCTTAACTGCTCAACTGCTAATGAGCACAAAAGCGTAACGCCAATGAGTAAATATAATCACAGCTAAAGCGTTTTCTCGTCTTTGTCTTTAAGCCAAAGAGCGTTGTAGTACTTTATTTACTCATACGCTTGAGTATCTTGAGTCTGCAAGTCCGAGAGGCTGCAACATGCTAATGCATCAGAAATGCTTAATGTTGCCACAGACATGCAGCGTTGCGCTGCACAAACAATGCCCAATGCTGCCAAGTTTACTTTAGGGGAAAAAATAAAAAAAAAATGCCGACGGGTGCGTAAGGTAAACAAGGCAGATTGAGTTTGAGAGTTTATTGATTAAATACGTTTGCCGAGGCGGCATTAACCTGTGCCCAAAAGATGGCTAAATAATGTGTTTGTATTGTAAGTGGCATATACATAGACAACAACAAAACAACAGCCAGCCAGCCAGCCAGCAACAATAAGACAACCAATCTCTGCGTCAAGTGTAAATAAAATTAACACACACACACGCACAGAGAGAAACACCTATGTGATAGCATATAAAAGCTGCATTAATTAGACACAGACTAGCTGTATCTGTGTGTGTTTAGTTGCAAGTATCTTGGTGTGTGTGTGTGTTTGCGTGTGTGCAGCATCCAACTAGGTGTGAACTTTGGTGCCACGCCACGCCTCGTCATGTTTGTTTACATGAATGCATTTTCAATGGTTTTCGGTTATTTTGGCTTTGACTTTTCAACAGCAAACCAATCGTATGTATTAATTACAAAGCGCACGCACACAAAGACAAATAAGCGAGGTTTATGCGTAAGCCAGTTTGTAATTTGAAATATCGCGAAATGGTCAAACTTTGAGTTATGGCAGCTGCTGTCCGTGTTGTTAAACAAAATAAATTCCATACAAAAGCAGCAAATGATGATATTAAAAAAACATGCGCGAATTTTTTATGTGTTTCTTACTAAACGAAAATTATCTTCTTTTAGAAGTTGCTTTCCTCAAATGTAACAAATGTTTCTTAAAAAAATATTTTCTTTGAACAGTTGTTTCCCTCAAATGTGCATTTCTAAGTGATTCGAGTTCGTCACCTGCCTTCCTGGTAATGTTTAGCTTTAATGTTTAAATTTTTGCTTTAGGATATTCACGCTTGCTGCTGCATAGTTGCACAACAACTTAAATCGTGAAAATCCATAGTTTAATATTTCATATAAATATTCCCCTGCATCTGATGCTTTAAAAAGGTTTTTTTTTTTATTTCGAATAACTTGATTGTCTAGCAGTTTTGTTGAAAGCGAAGATTCTGCGAATGCTCAGAATGTTTGAGACAATAGATCTGTTTGTTCCTTTCAAAGAAATTTGTAGCTGAATCAAGCAGCCTCTCCACGCCTATACCACAATTAGTTAATAATGTAATTCCTATTTGTCAAATCCCCAAAATGGGAGCATGAGCAATCTAAAACGTTTAGAAAAATAAAATTACATTTTGTAGAGAAACTAGCAGGAAATACTTTGCCTCAATTTTGTTCAATGTTTCAAAATTTTGGGACAAAATTATTGCTCGATGGGTGAAGCATGAGCGGTTTCTCTGCTAATATCATAGAGTTGCATAGCTAAAATATTTACGAAAATTAAATTATATTACTGTGTAGGAAACTTTTTCTCAATTTGTTCAATATTTCAAAAATCAAATTGAGTTTGCGAAAAACTATGAATTCCATTTTTGAACAGTTCGGGTATTGAAAAGTTACTTAAGATGACATTACATCATCATGATCATGTGTAGCAATATCTCTCAATAGCGCATACTGCCTCAAAACTTACAGTTTGCTTTACCAAGATACCCCACAAAAAACTTCATCGCAACACGCTTATCATGAAATAGTCACTGGCATAAACGTTGTGCATGCTATCATACAGCTCATTTGTTTCATCTGCCTAGCTCTGATGCGTTTTTAATTGCAGCGGCTAGGCTTTTGCGCTTTTATTGATTTAAATCGCCTGCCACTGCTGGCAACCCCCCCGTATGCCGTTACCCGCCATCAATTGGTGGCGCTGTCTTGGCTGCTTGAATGTCAATTTGGCGCTTTTAATGATACGCAGTGAGTGCAGCTTGCAATTTGCCAGCTTCATCATCATTAGGCCGCCTTATATACATTCGCCGTGTGCTATGTAAAATGCTATTAAGTTGATACATTTGCGCAGCTTAACTGTGCAACTGACCAACTGGCAGCTAACTTGGCTAACTGAACGCTGATGTACATGTACTGAATGCTTTGTTTGTTTAGTGCAGCTGGTCGAAGGACGTTCCCTTCTTAAGTTACCAACAATTAGGCGCTGCCCGTAGCGACGACACAATTTAACGACATAATTCAAGTGCGCATTAAGTTACGCCAGAAATCACAGCAAAGGCAGCCCAGCTACTGCTACCCCTTTGACTACCAGCGAGAAGCAGCAGTCAGGGGCGCTTCTAGAAGATTGTATACCCCGGCAGAGACTGTCTCTGCTCTAGATATTTCTTGTCGCCCTGTTCTGCTGTGTGCTGTAAGCAGATATGCCATATCCTTTTTGGCGCACTGATTTGTATCGCAGGCGAAAACTTACAACTTACAGGAAGTAGCCAATTCTGAGTCAAGCCAAAAACCGCACAGGATATAAAATACACAGATACTCGCACACACACACGCACACCCACTCGTTTGTGTGTCAACAGTCGGTACTTGAGCGGCGGCACGTCGCTGACGCTGGCAGCCTTTTCGGGGCTGACTCTGGCACGGCTGCGTCTTAACCCTCGCCAGCCACTTAGGGGCATATTATGTTAAGTTTGCTTTGTCAAATCACTCAACGGGCTGGCTTTTTGGGCGCTGCCTTCAGTGGCGTCGCTCTGTGTGGCCCACTCGACCAGGTCGATGTGTTGATTTCCTGTGAACTCTGTGCCTCCGATCACTTAATTGGCAAAAAGTAAACGTAAAAGGAAAAAATCAAAACAACAACAACAGAATTACTTAGCCAAAGACCTGATTGACAAGCACTTCAAATGCAATAACTGCGCACACATCCATAAATAAATATATACAATCTATAATTGTTTTATGGAGCAAGGAGCGTGCGCGTATTGATTGGTGTTACTCCATTTCCATTTCGTCTGTGGAATAAACTTTTTCGAAAAATTTACGAGAAGTAGTTTAGTGGCATTAAACGGCATGAAAACGATTGTAAATCAAAAGTTGTACATTACAGCAAGCTATTTCCTCTATATATTTATATTGTATTGCATATAAAGCGATTATTTTGATTTGTTGCATTTTTATGGGTTTTGAGCAAGGGAAGCAATTCGCATAAATAATATTTCAAAACAATTATTGCCAATGATTTGCCTAACAAAAGTATATAGACATACAATGGGTTTATTTTAAAGATTTCTACAAATTTGCTGAACTTTCTTAATTTTAAAATAAATTGATAAAACCAATACATAAAACCTTACTGCTGCTTTTTTTCATTTACTTATTTTGTTTTTTGTTTAATTTGATTTTTATAAAAACAGTAAAATTGCATTGAAACGAATTGAAGTCTAATTTTAAATCTCAATAACCTTTTAATGTAAAGTTAAAAAAATTTAATGTTTTTCTGAGTTCTTTGTTGCTACATTTTGATTATGTTTATTTTAAAAAATAATAAAAAAATAGTAAAAAATATTTCATTAATTAAAGCATGAATTTTAAAAATAAGCATTTTATTAAAAAGTAAACAATAATAATAATGAAAATATATTTATAATTTTTCATTTTTAATTTATTAAGTTATTTTCATAATTATAATTGATATTATGTTAAACATTTGTTTTGAAAATATTTTGCTTCTAATGCATTTATTCAAATAATCCTCAACTAATATTTTTTTTGTATTTCATTATATTTTATATATTATATTTTATTTTTATGAGAATATTGTTTGCAAAATATTACATTTTTCATTCTTAATTTATAAACTTCAAATAAAAAAATTTAAATATTGATATATGACAGATTGTCAATAATATTTTTTTAATTATTTTGTTTATTTTTAATAAATTAACAGAATTTGTTTATTGACAAAGTTAATGTATAATTCTACACACTCATTGTCACTCGTGACAACACATCGCATCACGCACTCATCACTATTCCATTTACATTGTTGCAAAAGCTCAAGATCAATGCTAGCTGCGCAGTTGACTTGAACGTTGACGTCGCTGTCGCCGTTGACGTTATAAATCAAAATTGTAGACAAATCGACGTCGTTGCATGCCACCACTTATTTCTTTCTTTTTTTTATTATTATTAACTACGAGCGTCGTCTATTTTGCCATTTGTTTATTTTTGTTGCAAATCTATTGATAGCTCACATTCTCAGTGTGTAGATTTCATTAGAATTTTTGTTTATGAAATCAAAAGTCAACGTTAAGTTGTTTATGCTGGCGCGTCAATTATTACAACGTTGATTGAATCATGAATCAGCGCGGCTCAAACAAACCAACCAATAAAAAAAAAATCGAGAAAAAATGTTTAATTAAAAAATAAACGAAAATAAAATGCGCATTGGACTTAGTGTCAGGCAAGTTATCAATATCTTATGAATGCAGCGTGTCGCCTTTATTTATTGATTGGCAAATTTGTTTACGTATACGCAGTGTGGAACGCATCAAAATGAACAGACTGCCACCAAAAAAAAAAAAAAATCCGACAAACCAAAAACGGAAAAAAGAAGTCAAAATCAAGTAACACAAAAATTTATGTATATCAGCCACATGTCAGTCTGTAGTTCGTAGTGTATTGTATTATTGTTTCAATATAAATTGATGCTCATTAAAAAGAGAGAAACCGAAAAAAAAGAACAGTGGGGGAAACAAAAAAAAAATAAAAAACTGAACAAGAGGTAGACCGAAAACCTTTTGCATTTGGCTTATTGGATTACTGCCACAGCTTCTGTTGTCATTAATGTGTATGTGTGTGTGTACGCCTGTGTGAGTGTGTATCTGTGTGAACGCCTGTGAGTGTGAATGTCTGTGGCTTTAACCTCTTAAGATTGCATCTTGTCATGTTGTATTTTGGTTACTCTGACTGTGGGCTATACATTAATGGGCACACTTGGTGGACACACACATGGAATACAAATTATAACAGTGAGCACTAGTATGTTGAAAAACTACAAAATTAGAAATCCAAAAATGTTCCCAAATCGTTGTTTTAAATGTTTCCATAAACCAATAAGCTTTTTAATAAATTATCTGACAAATTAGCTATCTTCCGCAATTTAGCTTTTGTGGTAACAATATTTAGAAAAAAGTTGAAATCTATAATAATAGCACTTTCATAACTTTCATACAGTTTATAGCCGAATTCGAACGGCAGTGTCTTTAACTAATAGAGATTTTTCTTTTCCTTTCAAGTCCTTAAAAATGTAGACTAAATTTTCAGCGCGTACTTAGCAAACAGCTAGTCTAAGCCCCTCTGGCTAGACCCAACTTTTCCTATTATTTCTCACCAAACCAAAACCATATTTTACTAAGCATTTTGTTTCGGATTGGTGTTGTTTTGAAATTTTTTCAGACACTGCATGTATTTTCACATATAAATTGCATTTTTTGAGTATTCACTGTACCCAAACTTTCCTTTGCTCTCCCCCTCTTGAAACATACAACCCTTTCGCTTGTTTGTCATGCATTTAATGGTTATTATGCATTATTAATGATTAGCTTATCCATATCTTAAGCATGTGTGGACAAAAATTGTTGCCAGCAAGTTGGTCGGTCAGTCAGTCAGTTAATCAATCAGCAAGCTGCCGCAGTTAGTCATTTGGTCAGTCTGTCAGTTTGTCAGTCAGTCTGTCAGTTGGTCACTCATACAGTCAGTTGGTCAGTCAGTCAGTCAGTCAGTCATTCAGTCATTCAGTCAGTCATTCAGTCAGTCATTCAGTCATTCATTTGGCCAAGTTAGACTGCAGTTGGCTAACGTGCATCTGTCTGCGCATAAATCTCGTGTCAAATAAATGTCCATAAAAAGGCGTCATTTTATTGTTATTAATTAAACGCTATTAATTTGCAGAAATCGTAAATTAAATCTCAGTTGGCTGGCACACAGATATAGATGCACACACACACATATGCATTAGCTCGTTTCGTTACGTTTAATGTCCCCACACAAACACACACACACACACAAACACACACTCGCGGGTAGTCATTTGGGGACAGGTAAGCAAGCGCTAAGAGCGTACCCAAGCAACTTAAATGATAAGCGCCATAATCCCTGATGTGTGATTAACTTTGATGATGAGTTATGAGCCGCATTGGCACTGGAGCTGAGACTGAGTGCGAGACCGAGTCCGAAATAAAAAAAAACGCGCCCTACCCCAACCGCACAGATGACTTGCAGGAATCTCTGGCGCAGCATGTGAAATGTGAGTCAGTTAGTCAAAGCGGGTAATGTGATAGCCCAAACTGAGACAAGACGAGCCGAGCACACTCGCTTGCAGTTCATAAAAATTCGCGACTTTTATGCAAATAAACTAAGATTCTAAAAAAAAAGCATTAAGTTATAAACGACACTGAGATACACTGCTTGGAAAGGATCTAAGCACTCAGCACTGCTTTGTTGAACAGAGTGACGTGTGACTAAATGCCAAAGCGCCTAAAGTATGCCACTAAAATGGCATAGATAGTTATATACCAAAACACAATGCGCTTATTCAGGAATCTTTTGCAAAAAGTTCGGTAACTTAAGCACTTAGGATATGCCAGTTATAGCTGTTCATACGGACGTACTTGGTACGCTTAAAGTATATGCCAACTTTAGCTCTTAGCACTTGCCTCAATTTTTTAAAGAACTGCATAGCTATCGTGCTTGCTACAACCCAGATCTTGTATACCTTTATCTAATAGCTATAGTGTATTGAAATATACTATATTAACATATTTTTTTGCTCAATTTTTGGCATTTGTTGCCGGGAATATAGTATAGCGCTTGAGTGCGCCAATTTTGCGGAATGTGAGCGCAAGGCGCTCGTAAAAGTATCAAATTGATTAATAATAATAAAAAGCAAGAAGGCAAATGGCAAAAACAAGCACAACAACAAACAAAACCAACTATAAAAATCCAAATATCGTGTAGCAGATATTCCCTTGTTGTAGTGCTGCGATTTTATGGCCAAATGGCAAACGTTGTGCGGGCGTTCAAAATCGAAGATTGCTCGATCGAATTGAGGCAATTTGTACACTTTGGTTGACTGATGTTTGTTTTTGATAAGTTTGATTACTTTGTAGGGCAGAAGGTTCCCACGTTTTGCAGTTTGCGATTTGCTTGAAATTTGTTCGTTGTTGTATTTTATTTTTTTTATTTTTTTTTTTGTGTTATTTTGCTTATCGTAGCATTTGACATGATTTGATTTGATTTGGGAGCTCATGTTGACATCATCGTTGTACTCACTTGCTCACTCCACTGCCTTTCGCTCTCTCCTCATTTGTGTCATAATAGGATCAATTTTGACTCATAAAGTTCTATGTGAAAATGCTTTAGATTCTTGCTTTCTTAATATTCTTTAATTTTTATTTTTTTTGAGGGGTTTTTACTTTTGATTTGAGTTTTTGAATTTTGAGTTTCGAGTTTGATGTGCATGCTGCATGCATGTCAATAATCATATCAGATTACCACGGCTTTGCTCCATTGTTGCTACAATTTATGAAATTTTAGAAGTTATGTTGTGGCTTTTGACGCACACACACACGCACACACATAGATCCAACTAGATACACACTCTTTACACACATTCTTTTGATCTCTGGCACTGGGTTTGGTTCGGTTTGGTTTTACTACCTTGGCTCTTTGTGGCACTCTTGCGGTTTGGCTGCCTTACAGTTCAGCGCATTTGTAAAGCGCCGCACAACTTTGTCTAATCTTGGCAAAAAAAAGGAAAAAATTGCTAATAAAACAATACGAGCAAAATCTGCAATTAATTTTTTTTTCTTTTTGGTATTGACTGCATTCATTTGTGTTGACTAATTGCATTCATAGATTTTCTATAACTATTATTTTATACTTTATACCAAGCGAGCAGTTGTGAGCTAAGTCGAGCTCGCTGCTGAATCTGAATTATTTGAAACCAAGCGCAAGGTTTTTAGTACATTTTCTAGCGCCTGAAGATAATGAGTTCCTAGTGATTTCGTTCCTAGTGATTCCTATATAACACCTTTTTTGATCTTCCCAAAGAATGCATTGAATCGAGTTTGGCTGATTGTATCGTATAGCTTCCTCCAGCAATTCAGACTGCGGCAGTAGTTTTCGGAAAAACAAAACTGTGTCCGTTTTGAGTCATTTGGAGTCACTTACTCCGACTTAAGTGTCGGCAATATTTTCGTATAATATATGAGCAGCTGTTTTATTTTCAACAGTTTTCTCTATAGACATCCAAAAGTAATGTATTCTTGGACAACTTGAAATTTTGTTATGGCCCAAAACGAATTGTTTACACAAATTGTACGCACAGCAGTGTGTCAAAAGCCAAAAACCTGGCACATAAATGCCATTTAGTTGCGCTGCCGTTGACCAAAAACTCTCGTTTCGCATTTAGCCTCAATGTCAAATCGGTAGCCGCTTTGGGCCAAACAACAGCGTTTGCGTTGTAAATATTTTGTGTATATATTTTGGGCTGCTGGAACGGCAGCGAACAGCAGCAGCCTTTTTATGTGCTGCTTGTCCTTGCAGGACTTGTCATTGAATGTCAAATGTATTGATTGCATGACCTTGGCTGCGCTTTTGACCTTCACTGTCCTTGACTGTGTGTGTGTGTGTATGTGTGTGTGTGTACAATGCAGCTGTTAGCTGTTTTACAGTCTTAGAAACAATTTTGTTAACTGCAGTTTTTGTTATAACTTCCATTTCAAGGTCTAGAAAATAAATTTGAGAATTTTGTTTTTGTGTCGCTACGGGCGCGTGCCAGTCGAAAATTTATATATTTACTTATTTTTTTTTCAATTGCAAAACAGCAGTTAGTCAGCGGAATAACAACTGTTTTAACAGCTTTGCCAGATTGCAAATTGGCCAAGTGTATATATATATATATATAATTTATGTGTGGGTGTTTATGGCCTTATCAGCTACTATTACAGTGAGCAAGTGTCGCAGCGAACGCCGCTAGCACGCTGCTTGAAATGTAAATTTTTTTAAATGAACCAATTTCATATTAATTGCCACTTGGAATGGGTAATAAAGCAAGATTTGAGATGTGCATAGATTTAGGGTCTAAATAGAGGATTTGGATGAATAATTTGTAAGTGACTTGTGACTGCAAACCCTATAATTTTTTAGTAAATAAGAAAATAGAACATTATTTAATACCTATAAGAAGTGTATCCCTGGCCAAGGCCTAAAAACTTATAGAAAATCCTTATTTTTATGTAATTGATTTATGTAAACTAAGGATATTAAAAAATTTTATAAAAAACGATCTTGCTCACAAATTTTTAAAACTATCTCAGCGCTTGGGTTTAATTTCAAATACAAAATTCCTACGATTTTAAAACAAATAGAGTAGTCATTTTGCTGGAATTGATCGCAACGAATATTCGCTTTCAAGTCGCATACACATGAAAGTTACGAATTCACATTCACAAGTTTTTCAGTATATATCAGAGATTTAGCCTCAATGTCAAATCGATATATGATTCAATTCAATTCAATATATGAAATATATTTTAATACAACTACAAGTTTTGGAAAACCGCCTTATTTAACTAAAACTTGGATAGTGATTTGTACTTTGGATTTCTAAGCATTCACATGCAGCAGCGCTCGCTTTCAAGTCGACTTCACATGAAATTTACGGATTCACTTTCTATAGCACATAGAACTTTGATAATAAATTTCACATTGCACACATTGTAAAATATATTTTTCACATTTTAAAATATATTTTAATACAATACACAATTTTCGAGATAGTTTTCATATGATCAAAATTAGGATAATGATTTCCATCCCGAAACATTTAAAATCAGCGCTTTGAAAGATTTTAAATTTAAGCATCTTTTGCGCACTAAGTTAGAAGTATAGAATCTCATCGAGGTGTACGATTTGCAACTTCTTTTCATTTCTTTCAATCTAAATCTTTTCAAAAAGTGTCATGCAATACAAACTTACAATATACATTTCACTTTATAGTAAAAATCAGTTTTTTGGCAAATTAATTAGTATTAGAGTACTTAGAAACCATTACATTCCTTTTTTTTTCTTAGGCAAATTGATTAGTTTAAGAGGACTACGAAACCTTGCACTCGTTTTTATATTCTTAGTATTCTAAGTCAGCACTATGGGAAATTGATTTGAATTAGAAGACTTCAAAACCTCTGCACTCCTCTATGTATTCTTAACATTCTGCCTCAGCGCTATAGACAATTCGATTAGTTTTAGGACACTTTGAAGCATAGCTCAAAATTTTCTATCTTTCCGTAGCACAAAGTAAAAACCAATTAATTTAATCCCACTGAATATGCTGTTATTACTGCAAAGGAAGAATAGACATATATCCTGATAATTTCCAATATATTTTAAAATCAATTTTTTTTCCTTGACTATGCGGTCAAGTGCGAATAAATCTCTATTAAAAGTTGTGCGAAGAGAACAGAAACAGTTTTTAGATGAAGCCGCAAGGCGTTGTCTTAAATTAATAAAGATTTACTTAGCCAAATTGCGTGCTCTTACTAGCGATAGCAGTGGTCATAGCAAAAGTAAGACAATAAATATTTTGGAATATAAGCTTCAGGTATGTTTCCTAATTTGAAAATTCGCGAAAACGCCGAAAAATGCTTTGGAACTATTAAGGATCACCCCCAGTACAGCTACAGAGTCAATTAAAAATCGAGCTCAGCTCTACCATAAATTTACTAAGGCAAATGGCGTCTTCTTGCTAGCGATGACAGTGCTCACAGCAGAAAGTAAGAAAATAAATATTTTGAAACATAAGCTGCAAGTCCTTTTCTACTTCAAAAGCCGCAAAAACGCCGAAAAAGACTATGGAACGATTAAAGCACAACGTCTAGTCAAGCTACAGTGTCAATTGAAAATCGTGCTCACTTCTCTCAAATCCCAACAGCTTTGGCAACTTTTTGGTGTTAAAACCAACAAACAAGCTCATAAATCTATAGTTAGCACAAACGATAAATAATCTTATCTAGTGGTATTTGTGGTATTTAATGAGCGTTCAATAATTAAGTGCATACTGCGCTTGCAAACGAAATACAGATAAACACAAATACCAATTTGCTACTAGTACTAACTTTGCTACAACAACCAGCAGGCACTAGTACAAAAAAAATTCCATACAAATTACTGAACAACAAGATTGCTGTGTCTATCTGGGCGAGGGTCTAACTTGCATACATATCGCTTTAATTGTCAATCAAATTTTTGCACTATGCTAAACATTATATTTAACACTTATCAGTATTGCCTTAACAATATATAACTTTTATTTCATTATTATTTTTTTTTTTGCACAACGGGCCACAATTTCTAATCAGCACTTGAAACATTGAAAATAGCTTAATGAATCGAAATTCACAAATAACTTAATGAACCGTGTCGGTCATAAAATTAAACAATAATTGAAACATTTGCAATGGTTAATGCATATAAGAGGCACACTTTGGCGCCGACTGGCGTGTGGCCACTGTACACGTGTGTACATATGTGTGGGCACCAACTAATCAGTTGGAGGTTGGGGGACGATTTAACGATTATTTTGCAATGCAAGAGTGCACCCCTAATTAGAACTGTTGTTGGCATAATGGAATGCTACGCTGAAGTACCCTTACTTTCACATTAGTAAACGGCGTACCCAATGACTTGGCGGGTTTACTGGGATTTTTGCCACTTTCGCTGCTGCCACTAGATAAGATAAAGTCCAGCACAAGCACAGGGGCGGATATAGTTAAAGTAAACTACTAGTTGCAGTTGTACCTGAGTAAAATTAATACCCGCATCCGCTACTGTGCGCGCCGTGTCATAGCTTAACACACATTTATTTTTTTTTTTGCCGTTGATATGTTTGCTCATTGCTTGTCGCACACATGTCGTACGCTACTTGGAGTGCGCTTCCTGGTGGCCCCAGCGGTGCTGTAGTGGGGTACACTGGCTGGCTTTGTAGGTGTTAATGCTAACGGCCGACTTATCAGCAAATGTGCTCGATATAGGCCTACGATAAGTGAGACGTGTAAGCGCGCGGCTCACGTGTGCCTCGGTAGGTGCCGGGGGCAAGGTTCGAGGCCGACTGGACAGCAGTTGCTTATAGCAAATATATCTGCGTTGACCACTGTGCATAGTTTAGTGTATTTGTGTGTGTGTGTGTGTGTGTGTGTGTCTATAGCTGTGTAAACAAATTTTAATGTATATTTATTTATTTATTTTATTTTTATTTACTTGTTGTAGTTATTGGCATTTTTTTTCATATTGCGAAATCGTAAACGTTTTGCACATTTAATGATCATTTAAAGTTGCCAACGATATTGGTTGATTATGTTTGGCATTTGAGGTTGTTGAACGCACAAGTTTACTTAATGATTTTATTTGATTTTAAAACACAGACAGGAAAATGTACTCCGTATGATGCAAACTGGATGACTTAAGCATGCAAAGTTAGTGCTACTCCCTTACAAGCAAACACTTGGAGCAAATTTCGGGTGAAAATTTGTTAGTTAGCCTTTTGCACTATACAAAAATAATATATAATACTAGCGTATACATTCTTATATTCAAATACATTTTTTAATTGAATAAAAAATGTTTTTTTTTTCAAACTTTAAAACTGATTTATCCTGTTAAGTAAAGGCAAATGGAAAATGACTTTTATATTTTTTAAGTAAAAATTAGGAGTCCGAAGGAGCAGTGAACGCGTAATAAATGAAGTGTCGGGCTTCCTGCTCAATTCCTAGTGTCACCTTTACATGGTGAACTCTGTCGCCCAGAGCAACCTGGTGAAAGGGTACCAAAACCTAGTGGAAAACCAGGTCAGGCTAGCTGGACGACGCAGGGATATTGGTGGGGGTTGGTTGTTAATAAAATATAAATAAGAAAAAAATTCGATATATTTCTTATATTTTTCAAGTAAAACTTAAAAAACTTTAATAATTTATAAAAACAATAACTTATAAAACAAAAATTATATAAAGCCTTTAGCCTCTTTCCTTTGAAGTTGATAAATTAAAAAATAATACTTTTTATATGTCTTATTTGTTGGTTCAGCTCATGTTTATTTTTGTTTTATGACTAACAAGTTTTCTAGCAAAAATTTAAATATTTCATGCATGTTTTTTTTTTTAATTTTATGCTCAAGTTATTTATGATGAACTACAAAATAAAAAAGTTCTTTTAATATTTATTAAGAGCAAAGTTACGTTTTTATTTAAAAATTAAATTTTAGACTCATTAGGTTTGTGTGCGATTAATTTATGATATTTACAAACTTAACAAGCTTTTTTAAAGAAAAAATTTTCATATATATAAAAAAAGGCTAATAGTCATGAAACATTTATTTTTTAAATTAAAATGGAATTTCAAGAGTCAGTCAAAATATTTCGCATATCATTTACGTGAAAGAACATTTAGAATTGTTTTTACATGATTATTTATTTTTTATATTTTTATATTATTTATATATTTATTTATTTATATTATATAACCAATAAAAATAGCACTTTTAAATGGGATTCAAAATATATTGCATTATATAAAATGTGAAACAAGCTTAAGAATTTTTTGAATATTAATGTGCATATATATTATTTTTCTTTAAAAAGTGTTTTCCATTTTATTACAAGTGAAAGAATATTTAGAATAAACTATATATTTTTTTCTTTTTTAAACTAAAATAGTATTTTAAAAGACTTTCAAAATATTTTGCATTTTATTAGATTCGAATTTTTTATATATTAGAACAACACAACATGACTTGAGATCTGTTTTTGAATAAATAAAAATAAATAAATAAAAAATAAAAAAAATAAATAAAAAAAAGAAGAAATAAAAATAAATTTTTACTGACAACAAATTAAATTTTTTTTTTAAATATCCTACGAATTAAGAATTTTTTTTCTAAAATTTATTTGAAAAATAATTATAAAATCAAATTTTTGATTTCAAACAAATCTTATTTTTTTTGTTTTTTATTTTAAAGTTACGAAATATTAAAATACATTTCTAAAAGCATAAAAAGTTGTTTAAAAAATAAATTTGAAATTTGTGCAGTCCTGCAAATATTGAGTTTTCATGGAAATTTAAATTTTGTAAATTTTGTTGATTATAAATATATAAATTTTTCATTTGCTGTTTGATTAATGTTGTCTAAAAATTCTTCCTATATTTGGTGAATAATTTTTGTTCTTCAAATTCGTTCATAATTGGAAAGTTGGAATTCGTTAACAAACACTCGACCTTTATTTTAGTTAAGTTGCTTATGAAATTTTAAGCAACAAAAAAAAAAATAAAAAAAAAACAAGGAGCCAATTTTCAACTGAAATTTAATAAAATTATTAAAAGTTGAAAGCGCTGAAAAATATTTTCAGCATTAATTCGTTAGGAACTATCACTTTTTGTAACTTATTTGTGAATTGCTCTTGGAGTAGAACATGGAATTTGAAATCAATTAACAAACTAAAATTTTTCAGCTCGAAACATATGATTTTCAAATGAGTTCAAAAGAATTGTTCGTATACGTTACGCAGCTTATTTACGATTTCATGCACTTAATTTTTATTGTATTTTTCTCATAGCTCGAACTACAATTCTAAATGATTCTATAATTTTTCCAACTAAAAATTCGCATTGCATTAATCATGATAAAGCCATACTTGACTATGAAAAAATCTTTTTTTCCGATAACCTAAAGAGGGAAATATATTTCACATAACTATTAAAAGTCTATGAGCAAAATACGCGTTAAATGAGTCAATTTTTGTTTAATTTTCTAGATTAACTGTCAGTTTGCTTGTATGAGTTGTTCTAAAGTGTAGTTTACCCCATAATGGCTATAAAAGCATAGGCATGACTTATAAAAATATACTTAGGGTAACAGCCCCTTGTGCGCTTTTAAACGCTAGCTTCTGATTCTATGTAATAATGAATAATATGACGATTTTCGAAGTTGAGAGTTTAGAAAAATATTTATTTGAAAGCTTGTGGGCAAAATTTAAATTGCAATTATCAATTATTTATCAATTATTTATCAAAAAAAAAATTAGGGTAACAACCTTCCGTTCGCTTTTCTCACTAACTACTGATGAATAATGACTAATGTAGTGGAAGAATTTTGGGCAATTTTCTCGAAGTTAAAAAAGTATTTAACTAACTAAAAAGTTGACAGTGAAAAATACTTAAACTGCAATTATTAAATTGAGGAAAAAACCGTCAGTTTACATAAGCAACTGCACCTGTGTTACGAAATTATATAGTTGCGTAAATTTAAATAAGAATATTTTATTTTTTTATGGGATCCATCAAACTATATACGAAATGTTTTCGTTTTGCAAAAGTTTAATAGACTTTTAAAGCCAGAAGCTCTACACAAAAGTTCAACAGATTTTTCATTGGAAATTTTTCAAAATTTGTGTTTGTAATTAAGCGTTGAATCATGCAAAACGCATTTTATTATCTATATAGAACATATTTGAGCGCCTTGCTGCCTTTTTATATAATATAGTTTATATTATTATTGATATAATGCTATCTATGTGCACAACTATCGGCTCATAAGCTTTTGCTTAGAAATAAGCTGTTAGCTTAGGCTTAAGAACATTGCACGCATTAGTCTAACTTTTATTATCTAAATTTTTTAATTAAGGGCATTATACACATGTCAATTGGAAAAAACCGAACAACTTATGCTTGAGTATGCGTGCTTCCTGTTGTTGTTTGCCGCACTGCACCATCACCATTTGGCTCGATAAGCCACATAATTAATACTTAATAAACGTCAATGTTTTGTCGCAGTGTTTTTATTGCTTGCACTTGACTAGGCAAAAAAAAATAAATAAAATTCATAGCTGGCTCATAAACAAAATAAACCAACCAACCAAAAAAAAAAGTAACTATAAATAGTGGTGTTTGGCCTTTTTTATCAATGAAAAATATTAAATAAGGTAAGCCACTTGAAGTTTACAAGCGCCAATTAGTAGTCATAATTTGGCAATTGAAATTTATGATGCGGACGCGGATATGTCGACTCGTGCGACAGACTGATTAGCTGCGGTTCCAGGAATACTATCAACGCTATTAATAATAACATTTGTACTTACCCGACTCATAACGCGATCGGCACCAGTGCCTTCCTCATCTTTAAATACTATATCCCTATTGTAGTTAAGCACTAGATTTTTAAATTTGGGTGAATCGCGACTGATGGGACCCTCTAGAGCACCCGAGGCGCCCAGCTGATATTCGGATAAATTTGGCACACGTTGCTTAAGCACCAGCGGATATAGATTACGTTCTTTGCGACGGCCCAGTCCTCGGCCGGGACCGCAGCTATATGCGGGCGTAAAGCAAAGCGTTAGGCAGAGCAACATGAGCAATAGCCAGCTGCGGTAATGTTGGCTCAAATGCAGCTTACGCTGCGTATGTGCAATGACTAACGCATCACTGTTTGGCAAGCTAGTGGGCAAGCTGCTGTGTGTGTTGTTGGCGTTGGCTGTGTATTTATGTTGCAAGGCCAGACAGGTGGCACTGGCACAGGCCAGTGGCTCCACAAAGCTATTTGTATCCATTTTATGTTTATAAATTGCAGCTTTATTGTTTGCTTTTGTGTAAGTTGGGTTTATTGTTACGTTTTTCTTTTTTTTTTTTTTTTGGTTTATTAGCACACTTCACTTGTTAAGTTGAAATTTTAGCTGAGAAAATTTCTGGCACACATTTGGCTAAATTTTTGTATTTTTTTTTTCGGAAATTTGCTTTAAGTTTAAGTAAAAAATAAAACAGTTTTAACGCGCACAAGTTAGCAAATAAATAAATTACAGATTCTTTTTGTATTAAGCCAACACTTTAGTTAAACGCTTTTTTTAAATTAATTTTTTTAACGTTATTTATTAACTTTTCATATATTTTAATTTGTGTTTTTTGTTTTCGGCTGGGCTCGGGCACGGCAGCAGCTGAACAACCGTTGCGCTCGCACTGTGATTGACAAATGTCATTTCTCAGCTAACGAACGTAGCGTACGAGGGTGCTTTCAAGAACCCTAGCGGCGCGACTGCGACGCTCGAGTTCATTTTGTGCCCGTGCGCTGGTATGCGTGAGCGCGTATATGCATGTTGCTGGCTCTCTCATTGGGCTCTGCCAGCGATCGTGTTGGCGTTCATTTTTATGCTGGCCGTGGTAGGCTGTGTGAGCGAGATGACTAGCTGTCTGCAATACGCATACATATGCAGGCGCTGCTTATGTACGTTTATGCTTGAGCAACAGTTGTTGTTGTTGTTGTTGGTATTATTACTGTTGCTGTGTGTTCATTTTGATGAAGCGTCTCACTGTGTGTGTGTGTGTTTAGGCCAATTGGTTGCGTGTGTGTGTGTATCTGTGTTGCATGCAGCTGAACATGTTTTGGCTGGCGCATCTTCAGCTGCAATTTCTCTTAACACTTGCACTATTGACTCGACTCTTGCGGCTTGTTAGCTGCTTATAGCTCTCAGTACTCGTCGTTGTTGTTGTTGTTGTTGTTCTTGCAATCTTTTTGCCTTTTTTGCGCATTGTTCACTTTTTGGCCTTCTTCGTTTTTTTTTTTAGTTTTCGTTCATTTTATTGCTTGTAAATTAATAATGTTCCGGTTTTTTGTGTATTGTGTGTGCTACAGTTTTGCCGCTGCTTCTTGGCAACAACAAGACCAACACACACTCACTCACCACACACACACTTAAACACTCACCAACACACACACTGTCATTACACCATTTTTCTTCTTGGCCCCTTTTTTTCACATTTCAATGCACAGCAACTTCCGTTTGCAGTTAGGCACAAAGACAGTCCAGTTTTTGGGTAGACACAGTTTTTGAAACTGGCGCTTCGAGCTCAACACTTTTACAACTTTAGCCATTTATGTGTTAGCAATAAAATTAATAATTATAACGCAATTTGCAGCACTTATGGTTATCTGCTTAAACTTGCCATAAATAATTGGCAGACCCTGACAGCAAACATATCAAGACTTTTCTTGGAATCGTATTTGCGATAAGAAATTTTCGCAAATTTTTTTTTTTTTTTTTGCATGCCTTTTATTTTATCAATTAACAATGCTTTTGCACTAACTTGTCCTTTTAAAAAACTCACCTACTGTAAGCATAACAAATTGCACAACAAAGGCTAGAAAATGAACTTTGATCTAGAGGGCTAGGCAAATAAGTACTGTGAGTAAAGGCTGATTTTTAGTGGCCCTTTTTTTTCGTAAATGTTCTTTGTTTACTAAGAAACTGTAGATAAAATTATTTAAGATACTTTTCAGACTGCTTTTGTAAAGCGCACAAAATTTTCAAAATTTGTTGTTTGTCATCGCTCCAAAAAGGAAGCATTTTATATGTTCGAGCAGAACTTGAATATACAGCTTGTAGCCGAGTGCGAACGACAAAGTCTTTTATTAATAGAGTTTTACTTGGTAAAATGGCATCTTTTTACTATGCCTGCGCTAGGAAAATGTAACTGCTGTGGGAAACCGAACCAACGCCTTTCGGTTTAAGAGGCAATTATTGAAAAAAAAAAACTTTTACAGACCTTAAGCCCAAAAAGAACCTCCTATATATATATTTTTTTAAATAATTTAGGTATAAAATGCAAAAAAAAGGATCCGAACTAAAATTTAAAAAAGCAATATCGTGGATCGCGTTGTGGTAGCGCATTCGCCTCTGTTCTTAGAGGAGTGTCATCAAAAGACTACCTGTTTAAACTTCCGCTGCAAAATTAATATGTCAATAACGATTAAGCCAATGTATCAACATTAAATATAACAATGTTTATTTTTGATATCATGAGCTGTGTCATAAAAGTTTACAATTTCCTCGTATAATAAAACATTTTATTTTTAAAAAATATGTATGTAATGGTAGATACAGCAGTATATTTCAGGGCAGCAGGAAAGAGATTTTTAAGTCATTAAACTAAAACTCAAAAATAACAATTATTGATAGTTTTATGCAGCAAAAAAAATTCGGCAATTTCCTACCTTTTTATGAATCTTAAGTTGCGCATTTGCGAAGCTTCACTGTTTATGTAAAATATATTTATAAGTGGCCATAAACTTTCAAGCTGAAATCTTGCTTTGAGCTACTTGTTTCCCATTGTAGAGTCATTGTGGTTCTAGAACCTACTTGCACGTGTTGGGGGACAACAAAAAATCGTCAAGTCACCTGTGTATCTATAGCCTTTGAGTTTACTTTCAATCATGCCCACATCATAGCCTTTGTTGTCATTGTTCATTTAGCTGCACTTGGCTGCTTTTTGGCACCACTTTAAGCGTATATAGCTATGCAGAGGGGGCTTAGACTTTCCCAACGCCTTGTCATGTACCAAGTTGGCACTGACACGCGAACAAAATTGGCGAACTATTTGCGTAATATATTGGCACCAACGATGCGGTCAGCTTTCATAGGAAAAAACCCCTTAAATCAATATCTTAACGAAAATACCCAAAATGATAAGCGTTTTAATGCGATATTCTAATTTGAGTGCAGCGCTAGTCATCATACCTAAATATGAGTCTGACGTTATTTAGATTTCAAGAGTTCCAATGATAAGCTGCATATGAAGGTACACGCGTATTTATACAATAAGTTAAATTTGCGTTCGTGTACACTGATCGGAAATTATTTGTGTAAATAAGCGCAAAGTTTTGCTTTTATTATAAATCAATATAAAGGGTAATTTTTTAGCAACTTATTTTTGAGGACACTATTTTCAAGGGATTACTTGATTATAATGTCTTGTGTTACTGTCAGACGCGCTAAGATTGGTCTAGCATTACGCACTCATAGTACTCATAAATAGTATAAAAAAAACTTAAAAAAATGAAATTTATTCTCGATTATATTATCTGTAAGTTCTCTCTTCAGGATTTAAATGCCGATAGAGTTAGAAATAAAAATACATCTTTTCCCCTTTACTATTGGTATAATATATCCAATTATAGACATTTTCCTAGGTACAAAGCGCAGATGTATTTGCTAGGTTTGCCACTGCTAGACAAATTCGCCTTTGCTTTCATAGTGACTTACGGACATCAGTAACTATTTTTATGTGCATCTTTTATTAAAAGTTTTGAAAATAAATTTGCTTTGATTGCCCATTTTTTTCAATAAATTTAGCCGACCTATTTAAATGGGTTTCTTATCGATATTGCGTTTATAGTCTCTTTACCTTAAAAAATCGAAACTGGAATTCAAACGTTTATATGGATTAAACATTAGGAAATAGAAATTCCAACAAATTTGCTCGTATTTCTGATATTGACACATTTGTTGTAATTGAGTTCTAGAAGTTGCACAAAAAATATTTCGGAAAAATATGTAAAATTAACAAAGCTTTTCTTGCAAATAGCTATAAATATATATATAATATTATATAAATCGCTAGAGGGCGCAATATCGTAGTTTTTTTTCTTTTTTTTTCTTCTTAAACTTGAGTTCTAGAACTTCCACATTAAACATTTCGTAAAAAATGCTATTTGCTTTAGATATATTATATTATATCTGTATAGCTACAGGGTGGTTTTTCACAATTTTTCCTAGTTTTCTGCTTAATCTTGACTTCTGGAAGTTACATGTTTCATAGTTTTCTTCTTAACATCATCATATAATCTCATTTTTGGTCTGTTCTATCTGTACTACATTTTTCTTATGAGTAAATAAATAAAATGTTTAATTTTTCACTGTAATGGTATTTAAAATATCAACTTATTTTTCTTGTAAATCGTTTTCTAAGAACTAAAATCCATTTTGGGAAAAATCGTTTTAAGAAATAAAAAAATAAGAAAGTATATAAATACATATTAAATATGAAGTATTGGACCTAAATAAAATTTATTATTTTTTACATAATTAAAATGGAATTTTTTTTATTAAACTTATTTCTTTTTTTTAAGAGACAAAAATCATTTTGTGAAAAAACAAATTTATGCAGCAAAAAACTAAGAAATAGTATAAATATATAATATACTATTGAAAAAATAAAGTTTTCAAAAGAATTCAGTTTTTAAAAATGAATATTTAAGTGTAAATTCTGTTTGATATTGATTTCAGTGAATTTGAGTAACTTTTGGTCTCACTGTAGCTACATAACTACCAAGCAGCCGAAGCAGTTACCCGTACGTAATGGAATGCAAAGCGTAGCATAATTTCAACTTAACAAAAACAAAAAACAAAAAAAAAGTTACAAAAAAAAAATAAAACAGAAAAAAATTCAATAGGAATGAACGGCAAAAAGCGGCAAAGATATAAGAAAAAGCAAAACGCCATCAACAAGATACACGGAACCAAATTAAAGATGAAGAAGCTGAATCGAACGTTCGCAGCGGCAGCAAAAGAAGCTGAGGCGCAGACACAGACACATACATTGATACTTACGTGTGTGTGTGAGTGGCTGCCACATAAATTTCATGTACTTGTATATGTGTGTGTGGCGCGGCGGCTCATTATGTGCATCGGTATGAGTGAGTATGTGCATCTGTGGTCGTTGTGTGTACATGGGGCGGAGCTGCTTAAGGCGCTCATTTGTGAATGAACACAAGACCGAACTGCAGCCAGATTGAGTTGGAGTAAAGAGCTGGGCATAGACAACGGAAGAAGAGGCATGAAAACGACCAGAGGCTGCCAGCAAGATGCAACAGGCTGGCTAAGAGCAATGAGTTCGAACGTATCCGATTCTTAAGTTGAATGCCAAAAATTTAATGAGCATGAATAATGGATGGAATGAGTACTAGAGTTGATTGCGGGAGTGTTGTGGACTTGATAGGGAGTAGTTCATTCGGGGGGAGAGCTTTTCAGGGTAGGCTCCAAAACCACTTGTAAAATTAAAGATGTGCTAGTTAATCTTTTCTGCTTTATACAATATATTTTATGAAATTTTATAAATTTAATTTTATTTAAGATAAGACTCTTTAAATCTATAAAATTAAGTGTTTTAGATTTACAAGAGATGACTTGCTAAGTTTGTTATTATCTTGAAGACAATATTATTATTATAATTATTGATATTATTTTTTTTAATTCTTTAAAAGTTTTTTTTTAAAAACGAAGTTTTTTATAAATTTTAATTTTTTTTTTTGACTTATAAAAAATACACGAAAAATGTTGCATATTTCAACAGTACGTGGAAAAATATTTAGAAAATTTATAGGATTTACATTAAATTTAAAGCATTTGTATAATTTTAAACCATTACTAATTTTTTAAACATTGTTTACATTTTTTTTACAAGAATCCCCAGCGCAATTTATTTAAACTATAGAGCACGTAGTAGGCGTATATTTGAATTTAACATTTACAAACAATTTAAAAAAAAATGAACTATTAATCTGTGATGTATTTTTGCAACATTTTTAGATTTAATTTATTTTACAAACTTACAGAACGTATTTAGCGTTTATTACAATATAAAATTAAAAAACAAAAATATATTAAGAATATATATATTACAATTTTTGGATTAAAATAAATATTTCTGTGAACATTAAACAAATTTTTTTAAGAGGTTTAATTGCTTAACATAATTTAATTTCCGAGCAGCCCCAAGTAGCGCTGAAAATGTCTATCATTTTTTAAATTAAAGGTAAAAAAACTAAATGTCGAATATGTAAACGATGTCAAAAAATAGGTGAGAATTTATTTTTAAATTAAAAAATTAAAAATCTTTAAATCAAATATACGCTATCTACATGCTATTTATATGGCATAAAAAGCGCAAGGCATTTGTGTAAATTTATTAAATGGAATATATCAAATTCATAAAAAAAATAAATAAACATTTGATTTAAATTCATAAATTAGTAAATAATTCATTTAATAAAAAAAAGTAAATGTTTATATCAATTATAAATTAGTAAATATTTAATTCAATAAAAAAAATAAATGTTTATATCAGTTATAAATTGGTAAATGTTTATTTTAATACAATAAGTTGTTATGTAAATACTATAAATAATCATAAAATAAAAAATTTATATAATTCATAAATAAGATGCTTTTCGATTTACATATACAAAAATATAATAATAATATATAAATAATATATATATATTATATATAAATAATATAATCAAAAATAAAAAAAAATAAGTAAAATAAAAAAATAAAATAAAGAAAAATTAAATAAAATAATATGAAATAAAATAAAATGAAATAAAATAAAATTAAATTATGTAAAATAAAACAAAAATCAATATAAAATTTAAACCAATAATATTATGTAAAATAAGTTAAGTTATTAGTTATTTTTTTAATATTAGCTTTTTTTAATAAGCATATAACACATCTATATTTTCACAATTTATTTTAACTTACATTATTTTAAAAATTAACTAAAGGTATATTAATATATTTGTTTTATTTAATTTTTTTTATTCCATTAGAAGAAAAATCGAGACAAATAAATAATTGAAAATCTTTTTGCAAAATATACGAACTTCACTAGGTCCGGGCCTGAAAAAGAAACTATATTCAACACAGTTCGCCGTTTTAATTCAAGTATCGCTGCCGCTCTGTGCCATCTCCGCCACCTCCAAGTACTCGGCCAACTGAGCTAAAATTGATTCAGCATAATGATGACCCATGCAAATTAGGCAGTAGAAACGGTCATAAAAGTTTTTACATTTTTGGCCTATGAGCTGGCAAATTGTAATTAGATTTGGTCTTAAACTCTTAACTTGCATAGATTTATGTTTCAACAATTTTTTAAGTGCACTTTTTGTTATTTCAAAAAAAGATCTTTGATAGTTGCGCCCGCTGGTGTAATAGCCAACAGCAGACCGACTGGGAAGCAGCGCTTAAAAACGAAATAAAAGAAAAAAAAATTCCAATAGAGAACCGGAAATGTTTAAACCATTCGTTGGCTGCGTTCACAATATCTTTGTAGTCTTGCTCTTCGTTGTCTTCCATTGTTGTGATTGGAAAACGGCTGAATATCAACGCTGCAACGATCGACGACCAGATCTTTTTGTACGCCATTTTATGTGCTACGCCATGGCACGTCCAACGGCGCTGTCTGCTTTTAATTTCTTTTAATGGAAGTTGTTAACATGGCTGCTGGCCGCCAGCTGCAAGTTGGAGGCCATGGGCAATGAGCGATAGGACTCCCACCAGCGCCACAAGATGCTTCCATATACAATTTTGGTACTGTTTACAGTCTGTTTTGCGATTATAAGACTTTGATACAAAAACTTGTATTATTAATGCGCCTGCGCGAGAAGATGAAGGGCAAAGCTATTTGAACGTACAGCGCATAGGATTTGAGGAATTTCGTTAGTGCAAGTAGTTGGTCAATTTCGAAAGATACGATATCTTAAAGACAGAAATAAGAATACAAGAAGGAACAGACACAATTAGTTCATTTGCTGAAGATTCTTGGATCTGGGCTTCGATTTTTATTTAAGGAATGCAGTACGCATTGCGTTTTAAATTTTATGTGCATATCTCAGGAAGTGTAGACTTAATTCAGGATGTGCATGGTTGTTTTTTTTTTTTGATTGCAGTATCTCAAGGGTTTTATTATTTCTTACAGCAAAATATTGTATAATGTCAAATTATATATTAGTTTTGATTTTGTGTTCACGTTTGTAATTTTCTTTTTAATCTTTTTTTTGGCTTTTTATTCACTTTTTCCATTCTTATTTGCTTGTGCTCTCTCCTAAGTACGCAAATCTAGTTTGATAGGCCTGCTTCTTGGAATTTCGCTGGATAATATTTCAGCGGGATTCTCGCCTTTGATCACAACAATATCCTTGAATGTGACTTTATTTGAAACCCTGATACAAAAATAATAAATATTTTGTTATCAGTTTAGAAGATCTAGCTTATTCTAGATTTTTACCTAACGATAATTCGAATAAAATCGGAATTGGATTAAATATTTACACATCTAAAAATCATGGGTGTAACTAGTTGCAAATAATAGATAAAAAATGTTTTAATAAATTTGGCGCAATCTAGCATCTACAATGCATAATTTTGGGTATGATTCGCTTAATAAGCAAAAACTATAAATTAATATTGCTCCTGCGTTTGGAAGTCTCAATACCACAACTATTAGGAATGGATTAAGGATGTACAGAAACATTTCTTAATTTTTTCTATTCGGAGGTTTAGAATAACATACGACTGAAGTTATATTTTTTTAGACCTCCACTTACGAAATTGCCTGCCCTAAATGATAGTAGAACATGCCATGAAGTATTATTTCAGCATAAGCTCTTACTGGTACTCATTGAACTAATTCTATCCCAAGTTACTAGTAATTTCCGACCTCTAGCATTACCATTTTATAGATCTTTGCTCCACTAAGGATCAGACTGATCTATGTGAGGTCCCTCCCTTCTCTGAGGGCCTGCCGACTTAGCCTTATTATGCTTTGCATGATACCTTTCGCGTCTTATGTACTAACAATAATAACCTTTACAATTGTCTATCTTAGGGTATATTCAATTCATCTCTTTCTGTATCTCAACTCATCTTGAATTGCAAATCTATAATCTCAGATTGAAAAGGGAATTTGTACCCCAACTTAGTCAACTGGGATCTTTTGGCACCTTTTCTTAAAAAATTTTTAAAATTTAATTTAACTTCCATTTTTAAATTTTGTATTGTAAATCCAAGTTCCTATGACACGATGCAAACCTTTAAAAAATTCATCTATCAGATTAGGGAGACAGATTAAAATTGTGTAATTAAATTTATTCTCTGGTAATTATGTTATCGCTCTAAAGGCAGGGTATGGATATCTCTCTAGTAGTAGTATCCAAACGGCAGTTTAAATAAAAAAGACCCACAGAGACATATTTACTACTTCCCAGTTTTAATATTGTTTGATTATAAGATCAACAGGACCTAGTTGTACCCCTAAATTAAAAATAAGTAAGAAAATAAATTTATTCAATTGGTTTACTTTTTCACTTATCACTTTTTTTTTAATTCTTAGTAGAAATTTATTTAAGAAAATTTATTCAAAATTTAAGCATATTTTCAGGTGCTATGAAACCACTAATTAATATATTACGACCTATAATTGAAAGGATCTCAATTCAAAATTTGATTATATTTCCAAAGCCATGCTTCCATGCTTCACTATTTTCGCAAAAATCTAGTTCAACCGATGTCGCTAAAATCGTTAAGCTATAACCTGATTTTTTTAAGAACGGGTGGGTTGCTACTGAACTGCTCAGCATACATGTATTAGGAATTTTCAATTTAGACTTGATAAAATAATATGAGGCTGTAATACTTTTGTTGACTTTGTCTTAATTCCTGCTAATGTGGATATTACATAGTATATTGCCATCCAAATGAATGAATTCATTGTTTAACTGGAAGTCTATGTTTGGCAGACAACAATTCTAACATTTACGGGTAAAATAAATTTCAATTGTTTTGTTAGTATTTAATTTAATTTTTCAACTGTGAAAATATCTGCGAATGGTTACTGCAGTTTCTATAAAGTTTCTTAGGATAATGCAACAACTATTTCCAGAGCAGTAGAAGGCAGTGTCAACTGCAACGATAAGGGTTTTACATAGTCTATGCATTGGCTTATCATGAGTAAAGATATTATCAACAATAAGTCACAAAACTGAACGCTTAACGACTTGACACCAAACATTTCATAAGAGGTACGAAGGTGTTTTTATATTTTGTAACTTCTGTTCTCGATTTATAGAGTCAAACGCCGATTGTATTATATACTAAGTTATCATGCCCACGAAACTTTTGCATTAAAGATTGTGTTTTATATTTTTCTTTAGTCTTTTGAGCGCATGCATACTTTGCAAGCATAAAGTTGGAAAACAAAAATAAATTTTACACAACTTATAAGTCACAAGCGCTCTAAACACTAGAAAATATAAGTTCACTAAGAAATGAACTTTTAGGTGTGATAAAATTTTCTACTTACATGGCAGATTGATAGTGACTTTTGTGTTTTTTAAATTAATTAATAAATAGATAACAAAAAATTAAAAACTTAAGCTTTAAAGCTTTTAGAACTTATGGGAGGGAAAGTATGCTTTTGGTTTGGTTGATTCAAGCATTGAGCAACTTTCCGAAGCAAAACTTTCGTAGTCAGCGTTTGTCATATCAAAGCTATAAAAAAAAATTCTTGACCTACACTCTACTCTATTTTCAGTTAGAAGACAATGCAGATTCCAAGCTATAGAGCATGTAAACTTCGATGTTTTTATCACGTCAATATTTACCCATTGTCGTCTATGTGAAATTTATGTTGTGGCGGGCAGCCGTATCTGCGGTAAGGAGGAGTTCATTGTCT
Source organism: Chymomyza procnemis (assembly GCA_035046065.1). Taxonomy (NCBI): domain Eukaryota; kingdom Metazoa; phylum Arthropoda; class Insecta; order Diptera; family Drosophilidae; genus Chymomyza; species Chymomyza procnemis. The sequence continues at coordinate 40,984,615 of JAWNOJ010000026.1, forward strand.
CCATTCAATGGTGCTTTATGAGCGCAAGTTTGTTGCTTAAGTCTTTTGTTTTGACGGCCGTTTAGCTTGTGCGAATTGTGAATATTAACAGCAATAAGTCTGTCGCCTAATTAACTTTAGATAGTACTAATGGATGCACCCAACCATGAGCCATCAGCCGCAAGCCAGCAGCCACCAGCCAGTCGCACCGGTTCGCTAACTATTTTCGGGTGGAGATTGTCAATCTGCCGGTTTTATAGTTAATAGCTACGACTAAAGTGCTATTAGTATTTACGAGCGAAGTAAAGCGGCTTAGTTTTGACGTACCATGAAATTCCCCACAAAATACTCGTGTTTTTTTAAATGTTTAATTCGCGTAACGCTGCTAGTGAGGAAATGCCCAAAAGTGTTTGAATGCGTGCACAGGTTAAGAGATTGTGTATTTCCAAATTTTCCACGCAATTCCGAGAAGCGACCACTCAATCATGTGGCCGAATACCGGCATGCTGTGACTGCAGCAGCAGCGGAGGCAGGGATGTCAGTGGCGGCGTCGTAGCGTGCGACAAATGCCGCTAACGGTTTGTGAGCCGCTCTAATGGATGTTGACATTTACTAACATATTCAACAGAGCTAAGCAGGGGTAACCGAAGGTAAGCGAGAGTGCGAGAGTGCGAGAGGAAGAGACCTCTAGGCACGATGTTCTTCTTGTCATTTAATTCACATAAATTTGAGGTAAATGCCATTGGGGAATTGCTTGGACATAGAAATTAGGCAAATGGATGCTGCTGCGGCGACAGCAACAGCAACAGCAGCAGCCAACATTCCAAGGAATTCGCTACCATACCATTTTGTCACAACAAAGGCACTAAACTGAATGGGCCTACCAGAAAGGGGCTGACGGCAGGGGCCGGGGCTTGTAACATAAACATTTACAAAAAGGGTCTCACACTCTGACCACTGTAACAGTTGCATGTACAAACATTTGTCAACTGTGTGCGCGCCTTTTGATCCTGGCCGGCACGAGAGCAGGCAGCGAATGAGACTAAGAGAGCGAAGCTGGGAGAAGGCAAAGTCAAAAAGTCGTAAGCGGCATAGTTATCATTGTGCCCGTAGGTTGCCCATTGTGTTATCAGCTGGCAGCGATCGAAGAGCAGATTGCGGTTAAACTGCAGCAGCGGATGAGTAAGCGCAACCGTAGGACCTCATGTGGTGCGTATTTGGCAAACAGTTTTTCTAAAACTTGTCAGTTGGTTGCTCCGTCGAGACCGCAAAAATTCATTTGGATGCGGCCCTCTCCTCTACTGCTGTTGCTGTTGCTGCTGCTGCTGCTGTGTATGACATTTGCTTTGCTTTTTGGAACGCCCACGCCGCATGAGTTGGCAGTAATTTGCTGTTGTTGTTGTTGTTGTTGTTTTGTGGCAGCAGGCACAGCAGCGCCATCTGTTGGTGTGCTAGGCTTATGCAAATTAGAGTTGTCCCAGGGGAACGTTTTCATTTTTTGTGAATAAATCCGAAGATTGTTGCTAATTTTGGGGAATTGAAGTAAAACTATACGAGATTTGCACACTCCTTAAAAAGTTCGGAATTCTGCGGTGCAAAACTGCCTGATCTGGATATCCTTAAAAAGGTTGCCCATTTAAAACAAATATAATTTGAAATTATAAGAAAATCAAATGACCGAATATTCCTTATACTATTATTCTTTTTGTCGTTCATTTATATTATTTATTTACCTCAAAAAATGTTATAATATATAATATATTGAGGAATATTAAAGTGATGTATGTTTCTTCCCATTTTTACTTGGATACTACTTTAATTTTAAAATGATTTTTAACAAAAAAACTTAATTTTGTATAATTTTGTAGGAACGGGTGTAATTGTAATAAAAAATTTGTTTTTGCTGAACTTCTTGCTAGAAGACTTTTTTAAATATTGTTAAAGATTATTTGCAAAACTTAAAGCCAAAGTTAGATCGACTTACTTACAGAAAGCAAAACATAATGAAAAAAAATGGATTCGGTAAGCATAAAATTATTTTTAATCGCGAAATTCAGTAATATAATTTCAGAATTTTTGTTCTCTTTTGTCAAAGTTTTAGCTTAGTTCTTCAGAATTTAAAAATTTAAGGTTTTCAAATATTCCAGAGCAGTATAAAAAAAATTATTATAATATTATTTTTTCAGCGTCTCTGATAAGTAGTCCAGTTGAATTATACAGTATAATTGTGAATTATTATGCTTAAGAACACTGTAGGCTTTCGTCAGTTGTTGAAATAAAAACCAGTACATTTGATCGATTTCATACGATTCTTCAAAATTATTCAAATTAAATATTTTCCCTAATGCTGGTACCTCAACGTTATCTAATTATACAATAAAAAAGTTACATCGTAGTGTGCATTACAAAAATCTTGCAATTATTGAAGTATAACTCGTCGTATGAAAGAAACAGAAAATCTATTTATTTTAAATGTTTTGAATAATAATTGCTCAATATGGGTTAAGATCTCTGGTACAAATTATATATTTGTGTTAATTTACTATAAAAACGATAATTTATGAAAAATAAAGTAAATCGGCATTTTCTTTTTTAGCATTTCAAGCTTTTTCTTATTGAAATTATCGAATGAAGAAGCTCTGAAATATACTACCAAATAATTAAAGTTTTCTAAAAAATTCAGACATACATTCCATTCCAAGCTTCTTTCTTTAGCACACGATAAGTTTTTGAAAATAAACTGACCTTTTTCGAAAGAAACTTATTTAAAATTTGGAAAATATGTATATATAAGATTATAAATATAATATATTATAATACCTCGAAAAACCTCTAAGCCATTTCCCAAAACTAGAAACTCAATAAAAGTCCCATACCATCAATCAACATCAATAGGTATGAAAATGCTTGTCCCGTGCCCATTTCATATGCAAATCAGTAAAAGAGAAATATTATTCAACACTAAAAACAAGTGTTGAGCACATTAAAAGTACCAACAACATGCACAACAACAACAGAAGCAACAGCACTTACTTAAAATATTAAACAACTTGGAAGTAAACCTTTCGAGGTACAAGAACAAAAATGCCAACGACACTCAAGTGGCCAACAACAATAAGAGCAAGATGAAAAAAAAGGCATCCAAATCCAACATTTAAATGTGTATCATGGCATGATGCTGCCGTGCCCGTGCTGCTGCTGTTGCTCCGGTCAAGAAGCAAAGCGCATGCGTTGATGGACTTGAATTATATGCGACTTAAGAAGCTTCCCATTGCAGTGCGGAGCAGTCCATGCCATAAAAATTAAAAGTCATTATGGACTGAAACAGCATTTAAGCCGCATTGCGTTGTCGTTGTCGTCGTCGTCGTTGTTGTCGTCATCGTCATCATATGCGCTATGGAGCTGTGGCATATTCCCACAGTTTGGCTGCGCCTCGAGTGTCGCAGCCGCAGTGCGCTGCAGCATTGTTGTCTTGTTGTCAGAGAAGTGGCATGAGTAGGTGCCCAGCAGCAGCAACAGCATCGGACTAAGCATGGACAGCTCCGTCAACTTGGAGTGGGTTAATATTTGTTTGCTTTATAATTTTGAATTGACAGCCAAGTGGCGCTTGTGTTGCAAGTGTTGGTCGCTTGGTTGGATTGCTATGGTTGTTTGGAGGCCCGCCCGCTGCTTTAGGGCGCTCAAGTTGTTTGTTGTCTGCGCGCCGATTATGGAAAGTTGATGAGCACTGCAGCGTCCGCGTTGCTGCAGAAGAGATGTCAGCGCAATGCCTAGAGAGTTGCCATTTTAACCAAAATTTATACAAGAACAAGAACAATGAGCATATGCCGCTCGTGGCAACCAGCTAACGAAATAATAATGGGATTAAAATAAAGGAATATCAAATTATACGAAATTAAAGAGTATCCCTTTGAAGCCTATTGCACTGCTGGCTATCCTGTAACTATACTCGACTCATGCAACATATGTGAAGGGAAGAAGACGAACCGAAATCCTTCTTTAAAAGAAGTTCATCGCTACCAATACAAAATTTGCACAATATTGCCAATATAAACTCATGTTTAAAAATTAGATTCCGACAAAAACAAATAATAATTCTGAAACCAGCCTATATGACATATCAACGTAACATTGGTTGAATTGCTTGTACTTGTACCGCAGTGTAACTTAACTGTGGTTGGCCAGATCCTCTGGGCATAAGCTCAATACATAACTTTGGTATGACTACACCCTTAGAAACCCATTGTCCAGAGTTTGTTTTGTTGGCATTACAATGAAATTTCTTTAAAGAGAGTCTACAAATTCTTTTCTGGGTAGGCTCTTCTATCCAGGAAGACCCAAAAAACCTGAACCAATATGTTCGCAACAAGTCTGTCTTGGCTCAGTATAATCTAAGCGGCAATGAGGGTAAAACCTTCATGTATTCATAAACAAGACCCTGACCTTTTTAAAATGGTTCTTAGCAATGATGTGATCCACAATTGGAATGCTTGCAAAAGACCGCTGACATCGCATTTTATAGCATAAGCGAGTCCAAAAGGTCCAAAAAATCGCGGTTGAAAAAGAAGATTCGCTAAAGTCCCGTAGAAAACAAGCTTAATTATTTTGATTCTTTATAAGTCTATCCTCACAAAATGAGAATGTTTTCTACGTCCCAAATTTGTTCAACCCGATAATAATCTTTCTTTATCCGGTCTACAGCAGAAAATTGAATGGGTCGCTTTGACCATTCTGGAAAGGACACCAAAACGTCTCTGACCTCTACAATGAACACATAAATGCTTCAAAATAATGTATTGTAATACTTGGAGTTAAATGACGAAGATCTATTTTAAGGCTGGTTTCTCTGTACCAACCTGACTATAAGTATCGAGACCCATCCTATCGATGCCAAGTGTATCAACATTTTGTAAGCTTTATCAAAGGTCCTTGCGGCTCTTAACAAACTAAAACTAGTTCTTATGCAGCGTGTGGACAGCCATGACTCCTTCGCTGAGTGCAGAGCAGGCGGAGCTGGCAGCAACACTTCGTTAACTTTAAGTCTACGTCAACGCCCGTGTGCCGCTCATGCGAGTTAAATAGATTTCCTTTGGGTTCGCGTTTTTATGATTTGGCGGCTGCTGAAATTTTTTAAGGCTGTCAAAAGAGTCGAATGCTGCTGGGGCATGCAGCAGCAGCAAATTGAAAATTGATTTAGCTTTTGCAGCAAGTTCGTTGCCTAAGTCTTTCGTTTTGTGTTTGAGTGTGAGCCAAAATGCGCTTGTATATGTTGTGAGTGTGTGTGTGTGGCAAGAACCAAAACGAAATTCCCACATAAATTGCGCACGTTGTCAAATTAAAAATGCCTAATGAGATGTTGTTCGCAGCCCTGGCCCTGTTGCTGGTGCTGCTGCCGCCGCTGCAGAGCACAGCAGCCTCCGCAATGCAAAAGAGCAGAAAAATGCATTAGATGCCGCACGAGCAGTCAGCCAGCCTGCTCAGTTCTGTGCAGCTCAACCAACCAGCCTGGCAGTCAGCCAGCCAGCCAGCCAGCCAGGCAAATGTATCGTGTTACAAATCACAGCGACCATCGGGCGGGTAAAGGTGCGGGTGTATGGCATTGTGATGGAAACAAGTTTCGAGTGGAAATGCGTGTAGCGTGCAGCGTGCGAAACAACACAACATGAAAGGATGCTCTTGTACATGTCCAACTTTTCGTAGGCTTCAACGTCGCCTTCGTAGTCCACATCGTGCAAAGGGCGCAACATGCAACTTGCCCCACCGACGCGTCACACACTAGCCTGGGCTTATAAAAATAGTTGCATGTAGTTTTGCACTGGCAAAAGGCAGCGGCAGTTTTGCAAACATGAAAAATGGCAACACTTTTGCGCTCATAAAAACTATTTATACACGCTCCAAAGCACCCCACACATACTCTAACCGGCACACAGATACACTGCCACAAACAGTGGCGCATCCGTAGGGCGCTTAGCCATGCGCACCCCAAAGTTCTAACAAGGCTTACCAAAACTGATATGTTACCTTCCAAGTGCAACAAGCCCCCCAAGTGCAAATGCTTGATCCGCACCTGGCTGCAGCAGTGCTTCGCTCAGTTGTGCAGCTTCAGTTGCATGCTGAAAACCATTAAAACAAAATAAGTCAAAAGCGAGACTACGAAGCGGCGCGGCACAAGAAATCAATAAGCAGCGCTACCTACCATAGTATAGACTCAAGAACTGGGATACCTTGGTTGCATCAGGTTGCCAATATGCCTGCTCGTTTATGCTGCAGCGCGCCCGCAATGCGCAGGCTGACGCGCAGGCGCGTGAGATCTCCACGCAAGATCACAAAGCCAAGCGAAAAAAAAATAAGGAAAGATTCCTGCACAAGCAGCAGCAGCAGGCGAAGCAGGAGGAAGCTTGCTGGCTGCTGTTGCTGATGAGTACGACAAACGGCAACAACGACGCCTGTATCCGCACACCAACACACACACATACACACGCACGACGTGCCCAGTTGGAAACGTTGGAAGGCAAAGTACGTAGTGCAATTTACGCGAAATTTAATGGTAGCAGATAAGATGGAAAAATGTACAACTGGCTGGAGTTAAAACACTCATACTGGACATTCGAGCTCTAAGTCTTCAAGGTTCACGATGCCTAATAGTTGAGGTAATTAAGTTGAACCTTAAAAAGAGTTTTGGTCACTATTCGATTTATTACCAAAATTAGGAAGTGATTAGTGGTGTTAATTAGACTAAAACCTACGCTAATTCGGAGTGTCCTCATCTGTGGCAAAATAACTTTTAAAATTATATTTTTTATTTAGTTAAAATTTTAAACTCCGTAGCTGAATAAGAATTTATTGGTTAAAAATATATTAGCGTAATAAGCGATGAATGTGTCCTTAAGATCGAAAACGAAGCATTCGCCATGGAAAACCTCACAATGATTAACATTGAAAAGAGCAATCTACCTAAAATAAGCAGCAACAACGTTGAAACTATTTAAAATCGTAAAGAAGCTGCTCTAGGATTCTACGATACTTTTTAGTATAGCTGTCTAAACATTGATATTGACATTAAGGAGTAATTTTTGTCAATCTGCGCGATGCAGTTTCATCCGTCTTAAATCACATATTCAGGGTAAACTCATAATATGAATTTGTTATCGGGAGACTAATTTGGGTACGAAATAACTGAGTAAGCTCCTTCCTCCTCAAATTTTCTGACAAAAAATTTAAAAATGGCATATTTTCATAAATATAGAGCCAAAATCAATAAAGTTTAGTTTTTTATGCTGCTCTTGACATTTCCTATCGAATGGCGTTCATAGTTGGCAAAATAATTTTTTTTTGCCGAAAATTTTGAAGAGAATTGCCATGTTCCAATTTCGTAAAATTCAAACGTAACTTTTAAATTTCAAAATCGCGCCATAAATGCGAAAGTTAGAGTCATTTTTGACAACAAACTTTTCTCTTTTAAAAACAATCTATATCTTCATAAACATTGAGCCAAAATGAGAAAGGTTTGGCTTTTTAGACAGATCTTGACATTTCCTATCGAATGGCGCTCATAAATAGATAGATGTGAGTGTGGCAGAGGCAACAAAAGCACCGCCTGAGATACTCACGCTAAATAGCCTATTGTGCCATACCGGAGTATGGCGTCCATAGTTCCAAACAAATTTTTTTTGTACTTTTCCGCAAAATTTATTTTATGATGTTACCCCTTAACAAAAATTTGGCTCATATAATGTGAATGCAGACTTACAGCCATTCGAAATACTAGTCTAAAATGTCTTGAAATGCGAAAAGATACAGGCATTATTGGCAAAACCATAAAAAATAGTTTTAAAAACTCAGCATATTTTCATTAATACTTTGCCAAAATGGAAAAGGTTTTTATGCTGCTCTTGACGCTTACCATCGAATGGCTGAAAGTTTCAAAATAATTTGTTTTTTACTTTCCCTTGCCAAAAATTTTAAAGAAAAATCGACATCCCTAAAATTTAAATGCAGGCTTATTTGAAATACTAATGCAAAACGTCTTGTAATTTAAAAATTCAACTATAAATGCAAAAGTTATAGACATTTTTGGCAGAATTTTTTTGATAACTTTGCATATTTTCTTATATGTTGAGACAAAATAAAAACGGATTGATTTTTAATGCTGCATTTTCTATCGAATCTTGTTCATACTTCCAATATCACTTATACCCTTTTTTTTATATTATTTGTGATGGATACTTCTTGTAAAAAATTTGATGAAAAACCGACATTATCCAACTTTGTTAAATTTAAATGCAAACTTATAGTTATTCCAAATTGCAGTCCAAAACATTGAAAATTTAGAACCGAATCCACCATATAAATAAAAAAAAACCATATAAACAAAAGAAAAATTGCACATGTTTCCATTGGATGAAGTATGCCATTTAACAGATGTTTTCAACCTCAACATAATTATTACAAAAATTAGCCTCACTGAATGATTCTTTCGTTTAATATTTAAGTAAAAACCAAGTTCCAAAAATCACACACTGTATGAAAGTTTTCTATATTTTAAACAAACAGCCAACACTTACCCATATCCCATATCCAATATGTCGGTACAATTCCTAGCGGGCACTTAGTTTGCAGCAGCAGCAGCATCCCAACAGCAGGCAGAAGCCATTCAGTCAGCCATAGAGACAGCCGCCGCCGCCGCAGCAGCAGCAGCATCAGCAGCAGCAGTCACAACCAGCCGCCTGCTTCATGTGAAGCCCGGGACCACACAAATACAGGCACGCGTTCGCTGACAGAATAAAAATTGTTGCGCTTGTGTTTAACGCGCGAACGCGGCGATATTGCAGTGTGTGGTGGACCTTGTTTCCAAACTGGCTCCCTTGGAGCTCACTCTGGCACTGACGCTGCTGTCTGTGTCTCTCAGTGTCCCACTGTCTGTTGGCAGAGCTGAGGTTAAAGTGGCAGGCAGCAGGCAACAGGCAAAAGGCAAGGCAAGTCAGATAGTTAACAGGGAACGTTGTAGCTTAGGTGCAAAGGGTACGGCGGCAAGCGGGGCATGCAGGGGCATTGTCGGCTTGCTTAGCTATCACTGAACGATTATCGTGCATTTTAAAATTCTTACGAGTTTCTGCCGTTGTCTTGTGGTTGTTGTTGGTTGCCCCAATGCCTCTTGCTCTGCCTGCCGCCTGCCTGCCGCACGTTTGGTGGTGTCAGGCTTTTGCTTTTATATTGCCCTTTTCTCTTAACTCTTTGTTGTTGGCCAGATTGGAATCACGCATGGGAACATTGCTGCAGCTAAGCGCCTTGGCTTTTGTATCATCGTCTTGGTCGTCGCAGTCGTCTCAGTCGTCGTCGTCGTCATCGTCATCATCTCGTTTGTGCGCTGCTGCGGCATTGGTGGAGCTGCTGTGCAAAGTTGTAGGAGCCTCATAAAATTAAAATTAAAAAAAATTAAAAAAAACCACAAGAAGTAAGGAAAAACACATGGGGTCTTCTGCTTTATATGCGGTTCTCTTTTAAACACATTTTTTTATTATTAATTTTGCTTGTAATTTTGTATTTATCAATTTGTTAATTGCATAGTTTACATAGTTCATAGTTAAAGCGTTCTTTCTGGCTTTTTTTCACACGCTCTACAGTTTTTTTTTGGTTTTTTTGTAACATTTTTTTAGTTGCTAAAAATTAAACTTTTGCAAATTGTATATATATATATTTTTTTTTAAATAATTTTATTTTTTTTTTCTATTTTTTCATTTTGGCAAATTTATTTTGTATAAAGCGGCTGTCATTAACAATTTGTTTGTATTTCGGTTTGTTGTTTGAAAAATAACTAGACTACACAATTGAATAGGTAATATAATATGTATATATATATATACTCTATAATAAGTAAATACCCTAAGTATATATGAAGGAGTATATAAGTTTATGCACGAAAACAGCAGAACTGCTTAAATATAATTCTAGGACTTTGCTGATTTTTATAGTTTCGATGAAAGCTTTTTAACTAATTTTGAATATATTTTTTATATTTATTAATGGTTGATTGTTGACTTTTTTATGGTTTCTTATTAATTAAAAAAAAATCAGTATTCATAAAGAAATCAATACGCCAATCGATATTTTGAAACGATTTTGTGATATACAGAAAAGCTGTAAAACATTCGTTTAAAAAAAAACAAATTTTTAAAAATTATTAAGAGAGAAATAAGAAATATTTTTTAATAAGAGATAATATAGTTGTTTTGTAGTGAAATTATACTCTTATTTTAAGCACTTCAAAATTTCTCTATTTTCACGGTTTCTTAGCTGTTGTACACAAATTAACTATCATTACAATGAAAGTAGCAAAAAAAAAAATAAAAAAAAATAAAATAAAAAATAAACACTGGTCTGCAAGCTACTAAAATTTCTATCACCTATGGGGTTACGCCATTAGGTGAGCTCAAAAAGGCTCTAAATAAATCTATACATCTTATAATGATAAATTAATTAATTTATGCCCATTGACTATATCAGATATTGCTCTAAAGGCAGAGCTTGGAGATATCTATATTAATAGTTGTTCCAAGAGAATGAGGATCTAAAGTTTACAGCCGGAATCCGACAGTATTTTTAATTAAAAGAGATTTTCCCAGCTAAAAGAGTCGTTCCTTCACCAATACTGCTAGGTGAAGTCGAACCACCAACCTTCCGTTTAAGGAGGCGAGGGCGCTACCACTACGCTGTCAAGATCCACAACAATGATAGTATATATATTTATATATATTTTTTTTATAAGCAGCTCTCACACATACCTTATTCCGTCCACGTTTTCAAAAATGTTTTGAAAAATAATTCGATTTTGACGTATTAAAGCGGTATGACGAGACCCACAACATATACTAGTATCAAGAAAAAAAAAATAAAAAATCGCGTTGCTTTATATCTCGGAATCGATTTTGAACTAGTTAGTTGGTACTTCAAGACCTGCAGCATGTACCAGTATTCGGAAAAAATAATTAAACTATTGCGTTTTGAAAAATAATTTGATCTATATCTCGGTAACGTTTTGTGCTGTATTTCAAAACCCTCAGCATGTACCAGTATCAAAAAAAAATTAATAAAATATCGCGATTTTTTAAAAAAAATTTACTTTATATCCAAGAAACGATTTTGAACTATTAAGTTGGAATTTCAAGACCCACAGCGTGTACCCTGTTTTAAGGGTTTAATTAAATAAAACATCGCGTTTTCAAAAAACAATTTGCATTTTAAGTCGGGAACTTTTTGAGCTATTTAGCTTCAGGACACTCAGCATTTACAAGTATCAACAGAAAATAAATAAAATATCGTAAAATTAATTTAAATTAAAAAAAAAAAACATTTTAAAATTATTTTTTCATTTGTTACATCTGGTCGGTACTTCAAAAAACTATGGAATTATTAATTATTACAAAATCTAATCAAAAATCAAAAGAAATACGAAACATTAAGTTGAAAACTTAGTTAGAATTTTGAAAAAAAAAAATAATACACTTAGACACTTAGAATCTATTTAAAATACTTCAGAATTTTTTTTTAAAACTATGTAAAATATAAGTTTCAAAAACAATTTGAACTGACAAAAAAATATATTTTTGTTATCAATAGTTTTCTCTAAAAATTTAATAAAACTAAAAAAAAAAAAATTTTTTTAAGTTGTATAACTAACTATGAATGATGATTAACTTAAAAAAAAAGGTGTTACATTAAGTTTTAAAAACAATTTAAACAAATAAAAGGTAGAAAAAATTTTTTATAAGTCTTTTTCTTTATATATTTGGAAAAGTATTTTTGAAGTTATAAAATTTTTAAAGTTTAAAGTAAAAAAATATTAACAGTAATGCAATAAACTGAAACTTGAGCACTTCCAAAACTCCTTTAATTTTTGTTTACCTTTTCAGTTTTAGAAATTTTGCTATTTAATGTTGGAAATAATTTAAGATTTATATGCATAAGATGTGTGCATTTGGTTTTGTTCAGAAATATTTAAATATTTAACTTTAAATAAAATATATATATTTTTAATTTGGAAGTCAAATCCTTCAAAAAAACTGCAATGACTTGAACTTAGTATTATAATTGAAATTCGCGAGTTAATTTGGCACTTAAACTTGCTATTGGCTGTTATAATATGTATTTTACGATATGAATTGCTTATTCTTTTTAGATGCTATTTGTTTCATTACACATTTATGTTTCCAATATTGCTTTTTTTTGTTTTTAGTTTCATTTTAAAATAACTTTTTTGTTAAAAAATTTAGGCAAAGTATCAAGTATTTTCATCCATAAACTTATATACTTTTTTTGTTTGAATACAATATGCTACGCGCCTAAATAATTTTTTCTCATATGATTTATAACTAATTTAATAATTTTTTTTTATTTTAAGTTTTTTTTATGTAGAAAATGCTCCTCTTGAGTATGTAGCGTTTATTTTTTTCGTTCCTTTTTTTTTAATTTTTAAATTCTTTTTTAATACACATATATATATATAATGACTATTCATAAATAACTTTGTTTTGTTTAACTATAACATTACTTTTTTATAATTAATTATTCACTTTTTTAAATATTTTTTCATTGCTTTTGTGTTTACATAAATTAGCTACAAAAACATTTTTAAACTATTAACTTTTTTTTAGAGAATGTTGCTAACTTTGCAATTTTTAATTATTATTTGCTTAAAAGAATACACACACACGGTTTTGCTTTTTAATTTGTTTTATAAATTACTTGGATTCATTCGAATTTTAAATATAAATTGAATTTTTTTTAATTAAAGTGCAATATTTCGACTGCTTTGTTATGATTATGTATACAGTTTTTATTGTGTATGTCATTATATTTGTGGACATAACTGTAAAATAAAAAATTTAAAAAATAAAAAATTTTATAAGCAAACCTTTTTTTTAATAAACAAGCATTATTCGATAAAAAAGAAAATATGTTGCAAATTAAAAATTAAAAAAAAATATATATTTTAAAACCAAATGTTCGTTATTTAAACAAACAAGCACTATTGGTATTATGAAAAAAATAAAATATATGTTGGACATTAAAAAAAAATAATAATTTATTCTAAACAAGTTTTCGTATTTTTTGATAAAAAAAATATATTAAAAATTAAAAATTATGTATTCTAGAATTATATGTTCGGAATTTAAACAAACACTATTAGTATTATTTGAAGAAAATAATGTATGTCGGAATTTAAAATAATGTATTAATTCAAAATTAAAAAATATTAATATTAAAATATTTTATTAAATAAATGAAAACAAAATAAAACCGAATGTTTGTTATTGACGCAAACAAACATTTTTTTATTATTTCATAAATAAAATGTCGGAAATTTAAGATTAAAAAAAAAAAATAAAAAGAACTTTACTAAATAAAAGAATAAAACATTTTTGTTAATGAAATTAAAATATTCATCATATAAAAAAAATTATTATTATCATAAAAAAATGTTTGTTTTTGTAATAAAGATCATTTTTAAAAATTAATATTAATAAAGTGAAAGTTGGGATGTTAAGATAGTTCTTAAAAGCTTATATTTTAGATAAGAACAAAGATGAAATAATCACTTTGTTTTTGTGTTTAAATAAAGGTAATCGAGATATTTGAGATTATAAACCCGATGGTCAGTGGTTCGACTTCTTCGATTATCAATTTAAAAAATCTATTAATTCTATAAATTAGAGGTGAATATTATTAAAAATAGTTTTTGTCCAACTATGATCGTTTGACAGTATAGTTAATCCGTGAAAAGATTACTATAGTTATTTAATTATAGTATATCTACTCATAGAGTTCCCTTCTCCCCATCAATAACCGTTTGACAAATCATCCGCGAAATTATTATTATTATAGCTATTTAGTTATTGTCTTATCTGAAATTAGAACATTCTAACTATTTTTAAGGAACCTGTGACTATTCTGCCGATAAAGGTTAGCCGATGTATATGTATTATTATATTATCTGGTAAGACCTTAAAAAATTGTTTTCTAAATATTGCTTGTATGAAGTTACTGTGTGTTTTTGCGGAGTTAGCTTCAAAAATGATCATAGGAAACCGCTGTCAGTTGGCCCTGTCGTACTCTTTCATTAGGAACTAAAAAATTTTAGAGACATTTAATTGTCAAAAGTTACATTTTATCGTCTTATTTTTCACCTGCATTCAGTTTTCATATTGGTCCCTTTACATCCAACACAAATTTGTGGTCTGCTTTTTTCTTTTCAATTTCTAATCGGCTATCCTTAATTTAAAATATTATTTTTAGTGTAACTCATGAGAATGGATTTACTTGAATACGCCACCCCAAGCCGTTATAACGGTACAGCCGACCAAAGTAGCTCTCACAAAGTGAGAGGCCAACTTCAGTTGGTCACTCGAAGGGAAGATAGGTTCACAAACATAGGTTACCAAAATATTGCTTTTGTTTTTTTTTTGTTATAAAGGATTGGGTCACTCGAAGTGTAGAAAAATCCACCGCCAAAAAATTAACTTTACAAAATATTACTTTTGCTTTTTATTGGGGTAAATATGATGCCGGAAGTTAAGCTTATGTTTGGCAGTTTCAAAATTTTGAATTAATATAATTTATATGACAGTTTGTTAGTTAAAAGTTTGCTATGGAGTTGTATTTAATCGAAAAAATTATAATTTATTCAGGACTAGTTATTCATTTGGCTTAAACTTGCCCGTTTTTGTTTTTGAGACAGACAGGAAACAAAACGCCATTTTGAGAGTTGCGCCATTTTGCGAGTTGCGGTATTTTGACAGCTGCGCCATTTTGACCAATAGGCCATTTTGACCTAACGTCATTCTTGTTTCGTTTCGTAAGTATAATATTCGCCATTGAATGTCTTAGGATCATATATACAAACAAATCTTAAGTTAGTCTCTTGGCGTTTACTTTACTGAAGTATCTTTGTTTACCCAAACCCCATTTAATTATATATAAATTATATACTAGGTGGCTTCGCTCTCCAGCCCTCACCCCTTGTTATAAACTCGAATTTTTCATTCAATCATTTTTTTCCAGTATCTTTGAATATTTATGTTGAGGCAGCAATACATGATGACAACAGGAATAATTTGAACGCGACATTTCATTTTCGCATGACATTATTGACACCATTTCTTCATATTCCCAAATATTCTACTTTTTTTCCTGCTTCATAAAATCCTAACATCAACATCTGCTTTTTGGATTTTGAAATTTCTGCACGCTTGCTTTTTTATCAATTTGTTCTCCCAAGTGTGCAACTCTCTCATTCTTTCGTTATTTTCTAAAATAGCTTGTTCAAATTTTCCTTGCGGGCATTTTCTTTGATTTTTTGCTTTTCTCAATTGACATTTTTTCACGATTCGTAATTTTTCGTATTCTTGCCTGTACGCGAATTCGAGCTTTTCGTTCTTCTTCAGAATTTTGCTATATCAGATATATTTTTTATATAAAAAGTGACTGACATGGAGGTATATTTTTAGTTAATAATATGTATTATTATAAATATATATAATATATATTTATACTTTTTATAAATTAATTATTATAAATATATATAATATATATTTATACTTTTATAGTTCACAGTAAATACTTAAAAATGTTGTGCAGAATTGCAAAATTATTATTTGACTTTGCGCACCATAAACCTTCCTTTTTGAACAAACCTAGATAAAAAAAAATTCAAAAAATACAACAAATAAAAATTAAAACTCAAAACGTTTAAAATAAATTTGTAAAATTATATTTTAATTTAATATATACTGCGCTTAGATGTGTGTTTGGATGTGTGTGTGAGTGTACGCTTTAAGCATTTCCGAAAATTTATTATATTGCAAAGTATGTACATCATACAAAACAATCTTGTACATATGTATATATATATAAATATATATATAATATTCATTCATTCTTCATAAATAGTTAGTATTTGTTTTTGCAACATTATTATAAAATATTCTATATATTTTCATATTTACTATAGCCTATGTAAAAGTTGCATTTGAATAGCGCATTTCTAAATTGTCTTCCATTGTTCAGCATTTAGCTTCGGGCTTTTGTTGTTTTTAATGATTTAATTTTTCTTGATTTAAATTGCTAAGAAGTTAAAGTTAGCTGTTGACACATTTTAAAATAGCTAGTTATTTTGGTTTTTTTTCTTTTCTTTTTTTTCATGTATATAGTTAAATATTTTGGTTTTAGTACAAAAGAGTTGTGTGTGTGGGCTGGTTGATGTCAAGTTGACAATTTGTTTTGTTTGCTTAATTATATTTTGAATATATGTATATATATATATATGATTTATTTGTTAATATTGTAGACAAGTTTAAACTACAGACAGTACTTTGAGTTACAAGTTGCTCTGTTGCTGATTTCAACAAAATTCCTTTTCGGTGTTCAACGTTAATTATACAATTGTTGCATACTTTTTATTATTTATTATTATTATTCACTAAGCAAGTTAACCATTTAGTTACATAGTTGTAGATTTCCATAGTAGTTTCTCAGCAGCTGTGTTTCGGTTAAGACAAACTATGTAGCTCAAAAACGGATTGGTTTCAGTTTTTTGTGCTATTGCAAAACAGTGTTTGTTTTTTTTTTATGAACCGAAACAAGCGCCTAAATATTTAAAGCTACTGGCAATTTATTTATTGTTTTTATTTAATTGCTAGTTTTGCCTTTTTGTATTTGCTGCTTAATTGTGTTAATTTTGTCAAAAAACTATAACTAGCTACATATTTTGATATATTTTATATTAGACATTTAGTTCTTGTGGCATGTTTCACTTAGTTGACTTTATTGCTTTTTTTTCAGTGTGTGTGTGTGCTGTTGTTGTTGCTCATGTTGTTGTTGTTGTTGCTGTAGTAGTCGTTTCAAAATGGAGCTGGAGCTACATGTTTTATCATTAAAATGTTTTAACAATTTGTTGTACATAAAGTTTAGTTTTTTTACAACATGTAAACATATGTTAGTTGTTTGTGGCCTGCATTGCTGTTGAGAGCTACTTTTTGTAAAACATTTCTTATGTTTGTTTTGTTTTTTTTTTTGTTTTTATATAGTGTATATTTTTTTATATATATATTTTTTTTTGTTTTTAATATTTCTGGATCACATATTCAAGTAGTTTCAAAATCACATAAAAATCACTCTTACAGTAGCGTATACAAAATACATACATTTGCTATATAATAATATATACCATTACTTATTTTTTTTTGTTTTATTTTTTGTTTATTTGATTTATGAGTTGTTGCAGCGCCGTTTGCTGCGCTTTGATTTGTTGTTATATAAAATAATTCTTTTGTAGTTTTACTTTTGACATGTGTAAAAAATTGCTATACGTTGTGAGTTTAGTTTCGAGGTTTTAATTGGATTTACACTATATATTAGTTATAAATTATTAAAAGTTTCACTGTGCCCAAATTATTTAAACAGTTTAAGTGGGTTTGTTAGCATTAGTACTTAGCACTCAACAGCTCCATTAGAAAACCTGCAGTATTGTTTTGCTTTGTTTTGGTGTAAAATTGTAACAAATGTTTGTGTTTTCTTTTTGTGTACAGCATAAACTATTAAAGCATTTTCTTAACGCACATTTTAAAATAATTAAGTGTTTTTTTTTAGTAAACGTTAACGTTATAATTTCTGTAATTTTTTGTTTTTTGACTACTACACACACCAAAAGCCTGCGCTAATTGCTATATATTTTATATTTTTAATGTGCTTAACTTTGTATTGTAGTTTTCCCATAAATGCTACTTCATTTTCATATACAGCGCTAAGTGTGTTTTTCATTTGTTTTTATTAGACAATGAACTTGCCAATTTATTATTATAACTATAATACGTTGAAGTTTTTTGCTTGTCATTACAATATAATAATAATAATAATATTTAACTTTGTCATAAGCTACAATTTATTAACTTTTGTTTAGTTTATAATTTTTTGTCAAAAAAAATTTTGAAGACGGTTGCATTATTTTGTTTTTTGTTTATTGAAGCTTGTTTAACATTTTATAAACTGTTCATTACTATTCGCTGTCTTGCTTTACGTTTATTGTTTATTTTCATTTACATCACACGCTTTCAACATAATTTGTCTCAAATTTTTATATATAAATATATATATATTTATGTATATCATTGTACTCATCATATGCAAAATGCTTTAATTTCATTTGTTATATACTATTATTAACTTTTACAAACTTTTTTTGTTTTGACATTGACATTTAGTTTTGGTTTACATAAAGTTGTTATGTTGTGTTGTGTGTTGCTTTATGGAAGCTTATGTTTAATTTTTAAATAGAACATAATAAAATATTTATGCAAAAAAATATTTAGTACTTACAAGTACTATGTACCAAAATCACATATCGAACTAATGAGTGTATAAATGCGGTGTTTACTACAAAAAGATTATTAATTTTTTTCTTTTTTTGTTTACAAAAAATTACTAAACTTTGCCACGAAAGTAAACTATTTTTTGTGCCTAATAACATATAATATTTTTATAATAATAAAATTAAATTTTTGTCAGTATAGTGTGTTGGTTTAGTCTCAGCTTTTTGTTTATAGCTTGATTTTAGTTAGTTTTAAGTCTTGAAACGCATTCAAGCTGAAAATCGTTTACATATATATATAAAAATCACTGTTGGTTATTGTATGCATCATATGAAGTAATCTTCGTTTGTTTTTTTGCTTGTGTCAAGTATTAAAGTACAATTTGTTGTTACTAAGAATTTGTTAATAAATTCAATTGCTAAATGTGTCTAAAATTACCATAGTATATCATAATTTATAAATTACAATTATGTAAATGGTTTTAATTTCTTAAATAATACTAGTGAAAAGTACATATTGACTGCCAGTAAAGCATATGCAAATATAATATTAATAATTGTAAAAAGAGTTGTACAATAAAAAAAATACACATATTGAGATAAATTGCAATAAAATTAAATACAAATCAAAGCACAAAAAAAAAACATAAAGTTTGTCATAAAATATTGTATAAAACAGACTAAAAAATTGTTATATTTGATATATATATAAAAAAAACTTCCTGTAGCATTGCAAAAAAAATAATAAGTCAAGTATGCGCGCACAATGCTAGAAAAAAACTAATGTTTGCGCCTATAAAGTTCTAATATGCATCATGGATTTTTTTATACATTTTAAAAGTATATAAATTAAAAAAAAAATAATGTTAATAAGCATATAAGCCTTTGCGCCTGGTAGCCCTAGGTAACTTGAAACTTTTTGCTTAAAACTAAAATTTATTTGAGTTTGAAGCTATAATGCAACTGCCAAAAGGCCATTCCAAGTCGTCGCCATCGACGACGTCAAACATATTCTAGGTATGTGAATTGATCACTGGCATTTGACAGTAGGGACACTCGGTGATGGTGCCGGCGCATGTATTGCATATGGACAAGTGATTGCAGGGCTCCAATGTTACTGTGCGATTGTTTTCCTCACATTTCATGCACTTTTTGGCATTCTCTTTGTATAATACTTTATCCACCTCCTCCAAATCGCTGCGCAGCTTTGACTAAATTAAAAAGTAATTTAATTTATTTGCCAAAATTTTGTAAAATAATTGAAACTTACCTGCAATTGCTTAAGTTTTTGTATGGACATGTCACGCAGCTCGCTGGGCAAATTCAATTGTATCTGCGCTAGCTCAAAGCGCTCCTTCCATTCGACTGCCTCCTGCTTGGCCTTGTCGCGTTGCAATTCCACTAATTTTAACTAAACAGCAAAAAAGTTGGTAATATTTAAAGATAGCTAACACTTGTGCCTTACCTTGTAGGCTATCTCCTCAAAGCAATTTTTGAGCTTAAGTATTTGCGCATTCTTTGTCAAAAGCTCAGTGGTCATGCGTCCCAGTTCACTATTATTCTGCGTTTGCAGCGATTGCAAGCTAAATGCATTTTTGGCCGTATTCAATGTATTCTCGAAAAGATTATTGCCCACCGAGCTGCTATTTATATCATCACGTATTGTGTTCATTTCAGATATTCTAACCGACGGACTGATGGACAAACCATCACCAAAACCTGGCGATATTATACGCGACGATGGATAAAAAAGACTACTCTCATTTTGCGTGGCGGCCGTTAGGGAATTGCTAAGTTTATTCGAATTGGAGCCGCCAAAATTGAATGCATCCGAAACATTAAAAAGATTGGTATGATTTGTAGGACTATAAGTTAGCGAGCTGCTGGGAATGTTGACAGCAAAGCCGCCCGAGTTAAATTCTGTAAAAAAAAATGTGTATGAATTAGTTTAGCGTTTTTTGTTTATATTAAATGCAAACTTACCATTTAAAGAGTTACTTAGTGTTGTGTTAGGAATGTTAATTGGCGCCGAGGAACGTGTTAATAAACTAGTATTGGCTAGGCTTGCCGATAGTGAGTTCTCGCGTGGATCATCCAACGAACAAGCTGCACAAAATATGATTTAAAAAAATTAAATACTTTAAGTAAATATTAATATTAAGGCTAAATAAGCGTTGCTTTGCTGTTTGGCGCTGTCAACTTGTCCACAACCATCAAAAAATTAAATAAATAAAATATTTATATGTAAATATAATTTCGGCTTATACTCACAAAGTCTATCCAAGGGTAGTGAGAAATTTAAAAATTTGCTCGAATTTGTTGAATTTTCCAAAGCATCTACCAACATTTTATTCGTATTACTCGTATTACTATCAATATTTAATAACTACGAAAAAAAAGAACAAAACAAAGAAAACGAGGTAACAAAATGAGAGCAGGCCAACTAGCACGCGCGTACATAAATCGGATGACTGACTTCATTCGTTTGGATTAGTTAAAACACATACAAATGGCACATGGAATCAATGGTGATGGGATTTGGGGGTTTAATTGTTGTATATTGGTAACACAAGGATTATTAGCAATGTTAGTGCAGTGTGTGTGTGCGTGTGTGTGTTTGTGGGAAGAGACTTGCTGTTATTGAGCATAAGGTTGAATGGATTAGTTGATAAAACGGTGTTGAGCTTAGTTGGAGTACGCACTAGAGCTCTGCACAAGGATATCCAAAAAGAAGACATTAGCGAGACTCGAATGGAGGTAGTGTTACTTTTTTAAAATTGTAACTGGTAAATCACTAGACGATTTGGATTTTGATTAGATGTACAACTTAGCTTCCATCGCCTTTTGGGACTCCATACAAAGTACTGGAGCCATTGTTAACTGCTCCTTTCGACTATCTGGGATGCCGCGACGTTAAAACTGATAATTTTTCAAGCTAATCCAAGTATCTATCCAATTTTTGACGGAAGCGCTGGTTAGCTAGCTCGTGTGCCAGCGTTCAGAACAGTTGGTGGTCAGATCTGCCAAGTATCTTTGCACCACTTTTGCGACGTGAGATCGAGCTATAGGAAAATGCTGGAGAATGACATGAATGTTGGTCGTCATCACTAAATAGTTCTCGGCTCAAACGCAACAACTGCGTTCAGTCACTCGACATAGATTCTTGCCTAGATGATCGTGTTATGTTTGCAAATAAGTTACAGCATTTGAAACGCATTGTAAGGGTCTGCCTCATGGTTTCCTCAACTTTTCTTTGGTAGCAATAGTAGACCCATTAGTTAAGTACATAACAATGATTATGATTATGCTTTTACTTTGGTTGCAGCTTTAAAATAAGGCTATAGAAGCCTCGAAACATTGTACTAAGCTGCTGAAAGCAACTGCTTCAAGAGAGCACAACCACGCACAGCAACAATAGCAGCCAGAATCTCCCAATGGTTGAAGAGATTACATTCAGTTCACACTGATTGAAAAGATACATTCAGTTCCAGTGCTCAGCAGCTCACAAAATATACCACCAAATGCAGAGCATAACTTTGGTGCCATGATATTGGGTCTCACTGTGGACGTGTATATCCGGAATTCCTGCAAGACTATTTGCGCTGCGGATGAACCCATTTTTCGTGGCCACTTATGATAAAATGTAGTCCCTTACGATTTGGCCTTCGGTGAAGCTGCTCACAAGCCGTTTAACATCTCTCATGGTCATGTCACAGGGAACGCAGTCTCCTTGCATTTAACGCATTTCCTCTTGCGTTGGGAACGCATTTTGGTCAAATAATGCCTCGAAATCTACATCGTCGACATCAAAATAACCATACTTGAAACGTCAACAGCAGCCACGCCGTAGGTATTCCAACGCAATCGATGAACTTCAGGCGCACTTTTCTTTGAATTCTAAAAGAAAGAATATGTCATAAAAACTGACATATTCAATCAAGAATGAATTTATGATGCATACAGATATCCACAAATGTCCTGACGCTACAATGTAGACGGATGTCTATAATTAATGTTGATCGATTTCAGTCGATTAATATCGATGAGCACTTACCCCTAGATATAGCTAGAGGAAAACGCTGGAAGCAAAGCTGTACATCTATTATAATTGAAAAGTTATAGCTGAAATCTGCTGAACTTGTTGAATTTGTAACATTTGAGCGAACATTTGCATTGATATTTCCAGTTCGATAACGTTTGTTTGATCGTTTTGATTGTTTTTAAAATATAATTGAAAAGAACCTCGAGAGACTATAAATCTTTGACGGTTTTTTTTTTGCAGGACTCTAGCACACACACGCACAACTAGACGCACACACACACACACACACACACACACACGCACACAGTTATATAGATGCAGCTTTTTTTTGTAGATTTGTTTTAATTTTTGATACGTACATTATCGCCCATATGCAGCAATCCTGGCGGCAGCTTGCCATTACCAACAGCATCCTTCGCATTCATGTCTTGCATACCATTGCAGATAAGATCTTTGAAAGCGTACTCTTGTTCACGCAGTTTTTCCTCAGCTAATGCATAAGCTGATAAGCAGGAGCCAGCGGCAAAGTAGTTATTGTTTGGTTTAGGTTTTTTTTTGGGTTTTTTTAGAACAATGTTTTTTGAGGTAAATAATTTTGATACGACATTTTTGATGAGCAACGATGCAGTCAGTATTTTGATTGTTGTTTTCAGTTTTTTTTTTGTGGAGTGAGTAAAATAAAAAACACGGTTAAAATTCAAAAATCAAAAACAAAGCCAAATTGTTAAAACGCACTCAAGAAATAATGCCTACATAACATAAAAAAATGTAATACTTTACTATAATATAAAACAACTGACCCTTGTCTATGGTTGTGGAAAACAGCACTAGAAGCTTGTGCAAATAACAAGTGTGTGTGTGTATTCCCAAACATTTTTTTGGTAGCAAACTTACGTTCAACATGCGCAAAGGCGCAGAAGACACTGCGCGGACAATAGCCTGCCTGTTGCACATCATTGCATTTGGTGGACTTGTAGATTTCCGGATGGAACTGTTGTTCGGTGCGTGTATGACAGAATTGGCAATTATCGCCGCCTTCACAGTTGCCTGGCTCACCCCATTCCTCGCCATGTTTTACATTCGGACACGGTGTGGATCTGCAATAAAAAAATCAACTAAATTACTAAAGTTCTACACAGGCACTGCCTGTTGTCCACAAACCTACCTGTATTTGTATTTTCTAGGCGAACGACGTTTATCCTTGCTATTGTGATATTGTGGACAAGCATAGCCTTGACGGCATA
This sequence comes from Chymomyza procnemis, assembly GCA_035046065.1. Classification (NCBI taxonomy): domain Eukaryota; kingdom Metazoa; phylum Arthropoda; class Insecta; order Diptera; family Drosophilidae; genus Chymomyza; species Chymomyza procnemis. The sequence goes on from JAWNOJ010000026.1 coordinate 41,008,241, forward strand.
AACGCGGTGGCCGCTTACATGGTTCCGTCTTGTAATTGGCCAGCACATAGTTAGTATCCTGCCACTTAGGATCTTCGTTCATTAGATTACGCTCCTTGTCAAGTGCATTTTGTGCGTTGCTGCCGTCCAAGGCAATTTCTGCATTCTGCAATGTCTCCAACTCTTTAATGTCATAGACAGGCGGCCGTTGATCCTGCATGCCATGTGCAAACGCGCAATGCAGTCCATTCTTAACACAGTAGCCCCGACTGTCGGTATCATGCACACACATACACGTCTTGTAATAACGCAAATGATACCGACGCTCTGTATCTCCGGCTGTGCGGTGCAAAAAAGGACATCTATAAGTAAATTATAAGGAATAGTAGTGAGTATGGAATGTAAGTGACGCAGGCAAGTGCCACAATAGCACCAATCCCTGTTTTTTTTCTGGTGCTAAAAATAGCAGCTCAGCAACTCCCACCCCAAGCAGCTGCGTGGTTCTGCGTATATTACAGTAGTCACAATATTTATTCGCTCAGCAGATGTTGCTCAGTAATACCAAATATACGGAGAAACTCAAAAATATGTATGTTCTTTAGAAATATTTACAGACTTTATATTTATAGCACAAATACAGTATACAAAAAAATAATTTCTTTTAAATTTTGAATTTGAACCTTTGTTGGGAGTCGTGAAATCTTCCTTTATTTGAGGTTTTGATTTGTCTTCGTCCTAGCAAGAAATTCGTGACAAAATCTAGGTTTAAAAACTTTGTAAAACACTCAGAACCTTTAAAAGTAAAATACTAATATTTGAGCGCAAAAGTTCCTAAATCTCAGATTTTGTCTTCGTCTTAATAATAAATTCGGGAAACCCCTGATTCATACAATTTTATATGTTCTTTTAAATTTTAATATAAATATCTGAAATAATGGCTGTTATTAGTGAACAATTTTCAAAATCTCAGGTTTTTGCCATCGCCTTAATAAGAACTTCGGGAAAACCCCAATTCAAAAACACTTTGAATTGAGCCCAAGATGTTATTTTCAATAGCTGCCGCCACTGGTGAAAAAGTTTCTAAATTTCACTTTTAGTTTTATCGTTGTCCCAATAAGAAATTCGGAAAATTTGGGAAAACGCCCATCTAAAGACATGCCTTGTTTATGCCAAGTGCGAATTTTCAAATGGTCGTTTAAATTTATATAAAGCGCATAATAGACATTAAATGTCACGATTTGGGTCTTGAATAATTTCGGCTGCAAAAATAATACAACAATTTGATGATTTTGGTAGTCGAAGTGTACTTTGATTCTTCATGTTCATTAATTTTGCAGTAGGTGAATATCCGGTGTGCGAGATTGATTAAAATCAATTTTATTCAATAATTACTTGTGGCCGTTTCATTAAAACATGGTATCGATTTTGGAAAACATAAAATTGGTAAATTTCTGCTTTGGCAGTATTATTTAAATTTTTTTTAAAGAAATTTCTACAATTTAAAAGCTGCTATATGCTTTTGGGGAGAGGAACTCCGAAATCTTAAATTTAAAAAATTATAAGATTTAATAGAAACTGCACCTGAAGGTACAAAGTACTCAAAAATCTTAAAAAGTAACTAAATTAAGAGAAGAAAGAGCAGAGTATAATACGAACATATATCTTAGATAAATGAAAGAAATGAAAATAAAGCTAAAGCAACAAATCTTACACTAAACTAAATAGCTCGCATAAGACAGTTTTCGAACATATTAATTAATGAAATTTTTGTCAAGGTTACGAAGCAGTGTAAAATTGCATTTCGAAATCGGATTAACCAGTCGGTCAAGAAAACGTGTTTTCTTGTTCACAAAAATTAAAGCCAATTTGGTGTTTAATATTTTTTAAACTTAATTACTCAAGTACCGATACAGCCACATTTTTTCAGCTATTATGTATTTATAGCAAATTTAAAAAAAAAAAAAAAGTAGAAGATTTTCAAGTGTCTAAAAACTTCAAAACTAAAATTAGCTACTACTTTTCGTATTGTGTTTTGAGATTTTAGTCCATTCTTTTTAATTTTTACTTTCGAATTCGAACAAGAACCTGCAGTTTAGAACCGAATCCGAATGCTGGTGCCTTTAAATAACAGAGAATAGGAAAACAGCATAAATTTGCTAGCTATGCCAGTGCTAGGCAAAATTCGCCAGTGCTGTTGCGGGCAATCGAACCAGCGAGCTTCGAATTCACTGAGTTCCACTGTTACCTGCACAAAACAACTTAAATCGAGAAAAAAGAAGACAACATTTCTGCTGGATTGCGAATTTTTATAGTCGCCACTGTAAACACGTACATTGGCTTCGAGTAAATGTGTCTGTGTGTTGTGTCTACAACGTTGCAACGGCCAAGACATTACGGCCAAAGCCAATGTACGCACGCCGGCTGCGACGGCCAAAGGGCAAGTAACGCAGCGTGTTGAGTCTGTGGGTCATTAAAGAGTCGTCGCTGTTGTGGCTGTTGTTGCAGCCAATGTTGTCGCTGCTGCTGCCGCTGCTGGCGTCAACTGCACAACAGCAGCCCCCGCTGTCTGCCCACACACACACTCCCACACATGCCCCCACCAGACTTGCGCCGTATGAAAAAGTAAATTGCGTATTATTTTTTGCCGCCTTCTGTCTCACACGCTTGTTCGTAAAAAGCGCGCTGAAGCTTTGTTTTTTTTTTGTTAGAGAAAAGCTCAAACATTAACTGTACATTTCCAAGCTGCCGCCACATGCGGTGCGCAGGGGGGCAGAAAAATCAAAATAAAACCAAAGCAAAGCGCAAAAGCGAAACGCAATAAAAACAATGACGCACACACTTGTAGCAGCTTGTGCGCGTCTGTGTGTGTGCTCCTCTGTATGTGTATGGGTGCGCTTTTCCTGTATACGAACAAAACATAAACAACCACCAACAAGAACGACATGATGAGCTCGAAGATGATGATAAAGAACATCATTAGCACAAGCTTCTGATTAGAATTTCCGCACTCAATACAAACAACGCAAAATTCACTTTCACTTTTGCTCGCCGCACACACACACACACGCACAGACACTTGCACAAACACAGCCGGTGACTGTTCTAGTGGGGGGGGATTGATGTAGGCTCCAATCAGCACACACATACACACTCACACGCACACACACAATTGAATTTCACTTTTAGCAGCAACAGCGCTCCCCGCACACAACTTTTTGTTTGTAAACACAACGAAGCCAAGAGATACACACACATTGCAAAGAAACATTGCACAAAGAGTAAACGAAAAAATACTACGTCGTCGTTGTCGTTGCGCCGTCTCTCTACCAGCGCCAGACGCAATTTACTTTGCAAATTTTGCACAATAAAAACCCTTCAATACTCACTCATCACCATCTGGACATATGCCTGTGGTTTCATCATATTTTGTGCAATAATTATCCGCGCTATAATTAAAGGTACCATCTCGTTTGCGTACGGGCCGCCGACGACGCTGATTCTGAAAATGCCAATTGAAGCATACGAAGGGTCGATGTTGATTACATTTGTGCTGCAGGAATGACTGGCACTGCTCCACGCGGAATTCTTTCAAATAACTGCAATGTATTTGAGTTTGCTTAATAGAATGGCCACCAATTGGTTGGATTTTAGTTGTTTACTTACGTATAATGATTGGGTTTTTCCTGCTGTGTAGACAGCAGTAGCTTGCTCGCATCGTTCGCCATCTTGAACTGATGTACAAAAAAAAACTATGATGCATGCTGAGCACTATTCAGCGGTGTTGGGTAATGCAACAAAAATGTATCACAACAGTGGCGACAATCGATATGCAGCATTTATCGATGTTTGGGGTTTTGAATTGTGAGCTGTGCTTTGGTCAAATTTCGCGCAAATTTGAGTCTGTAATGGTATTTTTGCTGGCTAAAGATTACTGCTTATATTATATACTTATATAATTATATACTGAGTATAGGTTGCTATGCTCCAGCACCATCATTTTATTCCTAAGTGTTTATGCAATTTTATCTTTATAAAGTTGTCTTCAGCCTTCATGCAAGAGAATTGTTACAACACTTCCTTTGCTCTAAAGTACATCACTAAACATAGTTAACACATTATAGAACGTAGGCATCATTGGCTCCGGCGTAGGTGTTATTAGGCGTGGCAAGCGCATTCTTAGTATAACAAGTTGTTGGGACCGTGCAACTTAATATATGTTTGGGGTCTGTCAGTCGCATTCATAATGTAATTTAACGACAAGCACGTAGGGATTGATGCACTGAAAGCCCGTATATTTACCGGCCAATATTTTACAGAGCCAAAATTGCGGCCTGCGCGCGGAATTTTGCAGGACCATTAAGGCCAAGATTTTTATGAAATTATCTTTAAATATTAAACTATTTTGATTGTTTTACCTACTTTAAATGGTCATTACAACCCGTTAACGAGTAGCAGCCAACCTCACTAGCTCGCACCAGGCGCAACTGCTTTGCGTGCGCCATCTTCAGTTATTCACTTTAAGTGCTCCTCCACTTTATCTTTCCATCCAAGCTTTGGTCATCCCCTTTACAAATCGTTTTCCATTTTTTCTTTTACCAGGCGAGAGCCAATCCCTGCGCACAAACATTAATCGTCCGGACTACTCATTTTACACATTAGCTTACCTTTTAACGGATGCTAAATACTCAAGTGGCGTAGCGTGAAGTCTGTTTGTCAACTTGTAATCATTTAAAACAGAGATCCCTCTACTTGCTGTCTGGTTAACAGCAATCAGAAATTTCACTTTATTGTTTTATGGTCTCCATATCTTTATCTGTATTTCATCTCACTATTTGTAAAAATAAACTACACAAACGCTAAAAAAAATAACCCTCTTTTTATTTATTTAAAATCTTATGAAAGCATACAACTAAGTACTATTGAGCTTATTCAACAATATTTACATTAAAAAAATATTAATTTAGAGCTAGAAATATATAATGCTGCGTCCCCAGACTGATGGTGCACCTTTTCACAGCAGCGGCCGGCTAGCTACTAAAATTTTCAACAACATTGCCGCTCTTTTTATTCAAAAATTTCGATAACATCGATAGCACATTTAGCATAATCGATTTTTCGTCAAACATAAACACATCGATAACCGCGATGTTTCCCCACCACCATCTCCTTTAGTACAAACCGCAAGTCGCGAAATTTCAGCCAAATATTTTGCCAAAACAGACAGCAATGCATGCGTCTGTAAACAAATCCGCGAATTTGTGCATTGGCAGCTCCTCCGCCAATATACCAAAATGCTGTCAGGTGCTTTGAAACCATCATCGCAATTGTACTTTACCCTAAACTGTGTGTTTTTTTCCCCACAGCTCAACGTGTCTGCTACTGCAGAAAACGCACCCCGTTTAATCGATTTGTACGCGTCCGAAATACACAAACTAGCCAATGAGCCGGACACGTACAGCATCAACCAGGCCGGTTTAAATATGCTCTTTCGTGCCTACTATGCGGCTATATATCAATGCAATTTAACGGACCAACATTTTGCTGATCTTCCAGCGCAACTTAGCCATGAGCAGCCGCAAAAATTCCTTATGCTTTTGTCGATGCTGCAGACGCAACACTGTGCCCAGCTTGATGCGGTTTTATTGGAGCAACAATGCTGCACGGCCATTATAGCATCACTTAGAGAAAACAGCGCCGGCCTACTGGCAGTGCTCAAGGCCACCAATTTGCTGGTTAAAAAGTTTCCCAAATTGCAACTGACCGCCTTAAAACTGGAACACTTCTATCACTGCCTGCAAAAGCAAATGCAAAGTGGTTCACGCGAGGAGACGCTGACGCTGTTTAATCATTGCTGCAAGCAGCGTGAGCGTGCATTTCTTTACTTTGGCATCATCATAGAGTTCTGGCCCTGGACCAATCGCAACAAATATTACCTACTAAGCGGCATACTGAACTCCTATAACTTAGCCGAGCTGCTCGAGGCCAGCTCGCATAGTGAGCGCAATTTCTTTGACGGCTTAAGGTTAAGTCTCAGTTATAAGAGTCTACGCTCGGCTAGTCAGTATCCCGTCAAGAGTCTAAGCAATCAGGCTTGTTCCGCTTTACTGGAGCTGGCTGTGGAGGTGCTAGTCAATGGCAGCGTGGCCGAGGTGCAAAACTTCTACTCCCAGTGGTTTCTACGCATACAACAACGAGAGGCGCTCTTTCAGATGCTACAAGTTAAGCCCAAAATTGTGGAGTTCCTGCAAAACTCAGGCGGCGCACGTGCCTCCAGCGAGCAGTACAGATTTATACTCATTTTTAGCATGTTTTCGAAGGAAATATTTGCCGTATCCAAGCTGCTGTTCTTCAAAATAAGCACGGAATTGTTGACGGACTGCAGCAGTTTTGAAACGGACGCACAGCTACTAATATTTAAGTTCCTTGTGGATAATCTGGCCAACTTTGCTGTAGAGGATTGCCTAGAGTTCTTTTTCGATTTTATAACACGCAAGAGCAGAGTAGAAAGCTCGGATTTTCGCAACACTCTGCTCGCCAAGATGACCACAATTATAAATCACACAGCCAAGCATTTCAATAAAGCGCTAAGAGATGTTTCCGAAATCGGAGTTAATGCATTGGCTAAGAACATTGAACGCTTCTTTGCCATGTTGCAGCTGCTGGTGGAACAGGATCTACAAAATGATATCTATCAACCACAAATCTTTGCACTAAAAATGCTGGAAATACTCTATAAATCACTGTATGCCAAGCAGGTTACCAAGAATGCCAAAATGTGCAGCACGCAGCAAAATCAATTGTTGGGCTTTTTCCTTATAGATCAGGGCATATTTAATGCCAAATCCGTATCGGAGCAGTTGTTTAAGGTGCTGAGTGATCCGCAAGGCTATGATGATGCGCGTGAGCTGATAGTTTCGCTGTTGCTACAGCTGGAGCATATCGACAGTGATTATTGTGTGGAACGCTGCTATACGCTGTGCAGTGCAACCGATGTGGATGCGTGCAATCTGGTTGCGCTCTATGCGCAACTAGCTGTGCGGAGTTTTCACGATAATCAGCATAAACATATAGCGCTTTACGAGAAGAGCTTGCAGGATTTAAACACAAAATTGGTCAGCTTTGAGCTGGATCCCTTGCATACGGCCAAAGCAGCTGGTGGTCATCTATTTCCGCACATATGTGTGCTGGACGAGCTGGTGCGTAGTAGCGCCTATATAAACGCAACAGCAACGGAGTTATTAGCGCTAGTGGAACGCATACTCAATGCAACGCTAGCTTTTCTGAACAAGGCCAACATAATGCAAGCGAATGAGACAACTGCGGCAAGTTTTCAGGATATGGATGAGAGCTTGCGGCTGCTCATAAATGAGAGCGCCTTTAAGCAGGTGCAGGATGAGGACGAGTGCTGCAAATATCTGCTCATGAGTTTCTGGTTAACACTGAAGGTAGCTTGTACGGATATGGGTAAAGGCGCTGCCAAACTAAAAGGCTTTTCGTATTTACAGGCTTGCTGCAATCTGGCCACCAGTGTGGGCTGCAAGCTGGCAGCGGAGGCCAAACATAATCATGCGGCAATCAAACAATGTCTGGACATAAATGTGGCTGTGCTCACACGCTGTCGGCACAAGGGCGCTATTGAGGCGACAGGAGTCAGCATAGGTAACCACTGAGTGTAGCAAACTGCAGAAGCAGCTTAACTATAATTAACCTTTATAGGCAAACTAGTCAACGCCTTGACCAATCTTCAAAGCAGCGATGCGGATTGTTTGCAATTGCTGCACGATTGCATTGAGCGCGAGCTCTTAAGCGAGAGTCGTCAGGTGAGCACCACTAGACGTGGTGCTGGCTTTTCCATTATGTTTCTACACATAGTCAAGAATGACAATGCCAAGCAGCGTCTGCTGCTCAAGCGCGCCATGGCGCTGATAATGCAGCGTCTAAATGCCAGCCAGCCGGCTAGCACTCAAGCCAATCATGAACAAAGCAATCATGATCGCTGGGAGGCGCTCGCACTACACTATCTATGCGTGCTGGTTAAGGATACAGAGCTGCGCAACGATATGTCCAAGTATTATAATGAGATTATACTTATAGCGCTGGCGCACATAGAGAATAGCGAGTGGACAGTATCGAATGCAGCGCTGCAGCTATTTGGCGCCTTGGTGCCCAAACTGGTGGGACAGCGGCAGGCGACAGAGTTTGATACCAGACCTAGCTGGGAGCCCAGCGCTTTGAGCTACGATGAGCTGCAATTTCTGCTGCCCAAGGCTTGTGAGCACATTTTGCGCTACTGCGACAAACAAGGTGGCAGCTCATCCATTATACTCTTTCTGGGTTTTCTCTCCAAGGTAGAGCATTTACGCATGCAGGCGCATATGTCAATGGAGCAGCCGCAGCTATTGCAGCGCATACGACGGCTAAGCTGGCAATTTTTAAGTCACGAATGTGAGCAAGTGCGTCAACTGGCCGCCACTTGTTTTGTGCGTGCGCATGAGTTTCGTTGCGATTTGCCAGCTGCGCTTTTGGCCTGTGCCAAGTTAAGCGCACAGCTCAAGAATGAAAATTTCTATGAAGGTTTGATCTATGTCTTGCATGCGGGCATGCTTAAGATGCAACACGAGGCTATTAATGTCTGGACAGCTGAGCGTTTAAAGCAGTTCCAAGCGGATATACTAACAGCATTGAATATAAACAAAGAGCTGGCACATTTTAAAGTGTTTACGCTGCAGCTGCTGCAGGATTTGCTGGAACTCTTGCAGGCGCAGCAACAGTTGGCATTACTACGCGAATTGCTTAAAGGCAGAACTTATCAAAGTGATTGGATTGTAGCGCCGGATATAGGTGGCCTCAAATTAGACTAAATTAGCATTACAATGCGCTTATCTAGCTTCAAGATAGCCAAGCCAAATAGTCAGGATTAGGCTCTAGTTTTTAACATGTACATGCTGATGCATTTAATCTTTTTACGTAAAAAACAAAAATTAAACATGGCTTTACATCAAAACATTGTAACAAAAAAACAAAAGTAATTGCTGCTCCATTGCTGCTCCGCACATTGCAAATCAACTGAAGCCATCGCCTGGCTCCTGTTCCATGGCCTGCTCTTGTGCCATTTGCTGCAGCGTGCGACTCAGTATATTGCGTAAAATATGCGGTTTACAGTGCTCCTCCAGCCAGGGTATAACACCAGTGGTCAGCTGCTTGAAATTCTCCATTGGTATGTGTTGGAACGTCTCAAACATTTCCTCCATTATGGCTTGAAACTGCAAGCATACAACTTAGCACTTGCGCTTGCCAGCAGAACTGCTTGCACACTACTTACCACTTGAAACTTGGCCTCGTCGGTGAGGCGTGCCTCTTCAGGTCCCGGATTGGCTTGCTGGTGTTGCAGCATATTCTCATAGCCATTTTGTATAATGCGCAGCGCAGTTACCTCTTTTTGCAGCGCAGCGCCCTCATCCTCTTGCTTCAATTTTTGCTGATTCAGGTAACCAATGTATTCTATAGACTTTTGCAATATCAGCGCTTTGCTTAGCTTGTAACCGGAGGAGTCGTTGGGCTGACAACGTGGCACCAGTTCCTGCAAACTGTCATAGCCCTTTTTAATTGCGTCGCGTCTTTTCTGCTCGGCCTGTGTGTGTGCCTCACGGCGTCGCTCTTTATAGCTTATGCTGTTGGCATTCGTAGATAGGCTGCCACGACCAGCATCGCCGCTATCGTCGTCTTCATCTGCAATAAAACACAAATCGCTTGTAATAAAATGTTGTCGCCTGCTGATAGCGTACGTAAACAGCGTTTGTAATCAGCAGAGGCTTTGCAGTGGCATTTGGATTTGTTGCCATTTACCCGAATTATGAGCGGATGAATTTGGTGTGTGTGTGCTGCCTGCACTGCTGCAGCGTGAATAGAGTTTATTGCTGCCTAGTTCCTGATCGTGGTCCATGTTGTTGGGCTCCTCTTTGGTAATTGTGTTGTCGCTCATTACTCAACTGCGACGGAATAGTTTCAGATTTTTCACAGTCTTTGTTGTTTTCCCTCAAAAACAAATGCCAGCAGTGTGTGCACAGTGCGCGTATGTTGGCAAGTGTGTACACACTGTATGGCATAAGTATGTTGTTTGCATTGTTATGCTAGGTTTGCACTGGCTAAATGTTGGAGTGCTGGGGAGTTATGGCAAATTTTGTGTTATCTTTTTTTAGGCAAATGCAACGTTTTCTATATTAAAAATTCATATTTTTTTAACTTTAAATATTGCATTTTTGATTACATAATATTGGCGTAGGCTATAGAGTTTGTTTAGGTTTAAGTTAAATCGTTGAGTTTGTCATTAAATGGATTATTTGTTTACAATTACTTAATATTCGCAAAACTAGTTGGCCATTCAATATCGCCTTTGTTTTTGACATCAGGCGTCCAGGGAATTTTCGTTGCAGCAACTCGATTGTTGGATTCGCACCATTGAAACCATTAATCTTCAAGACCTTTTTCGCGCATTTGTGCGCAAAGTGAGCCAACATCCACCGATATTTGTTTCCATCGACTGTTTTGTACTCTGTGAAAAATAAGGCCCAATGATGGTTTTGGCGCAAATGACGGCCCAAACAGTAACTTTTCGGTCTTGCAATGGCGTTTCATGGATCTTGTGTGAATTCTGCGTACCCCAAATTCTGTCCCGTGCTCAAAAAAACTTGACCCCAAAGTACGATACCTGTTTGTCATGCTATTTTCGACGGTAGCACGTTGAAAGTAAGTAAAGTAACTATTTCGGCACGTTCTTTATGTGTGAAGCGATACATGGCTGAAATTGCACTTTATTAACGTTTCCAAAACATGTCAAGTCAAGTCTATCGGTTATCAAATGATTATGTTTTTCAATATTGAAATATCGTCATACGAAATGGCGGACTCAACAAATTTTCAACCGGAAAGCAGCCCTAAATACCTTTAAACAGAAAACTTTAGTTTTTTGTCTTAAATTTTTTTTTTTTTTTAAATTTTGAGACTTTCAAGTTATATCGTAGCAGTTTTTAAATGTAAACAAACACAAGCAAGAGGCAGCACTCAATATCTCAATATTTTTTATATAGTCTTGTGAGTCACAGGTGTTCTGGCAAACCGCTGAACGTATTTTGATTTTTTTTTTTAAATGAAAAGTACTAACGGGATGCAGGTTTTAAGCTAATAATTTTGTTTTTTTGTCAAGTGGTGCGTAAGTTATGAGCATTTAAGCAAAGGTCAAGATGTTTTTATTTCAGCTGATATGAATCTAAGTGGAAGCTTCGGCCTAAGGAACGTAAGGAAATACTTGATTGTAAAAGATAAATTATAGCATTCATTTTCGATGCAAATCATTTAAAAATTGGTAGTGGCAATGCACATGACATCATCATCATATGATAATTATCTTGCCATCTTATACATGCAGACTTCGCCTTATCAAATTACCTTCTCTAAGTGATCGTAGAACATGCCACGGCGTGCTATTTTTGCATAAGCTTTACTCGATCTCATTGACTCCAACACACTCCTTAACAAAATTTCTTTCAGCATTCCTTCCAGATTAACTCGTAATTTTCGACCTCTAGCATTAACTTTTTGTAGAACTAATTATGCGTTACACGATGCTTTTCGTGTCCTATGCGCAAATTATAATAACCTCTATGATTATCGCCTTTGAACGGTCTATCCAATCCTTTTCTTCATCTATCCTATCTTATCTTGATTCCCCATATCGAGCTTCTTTGGCCAATCGTGAACTATAAAAACCCAACTTGGTCAACGTTGTTCTTTGGCTTCTATTTGAAAAAAATGTTTAAATTTATATGCTACTTTCTGTTTTCATCTTTTACATTGGAAATCCAAGTTACTGGCTAGCCCCAGAAAATTCACCCATCAGGCTAGGAATACGGATTAGTTTAATTATATTTTTTCCTTTTTATCATTTATTATTTCATAATTTTTAGAATGTTTAACGTGTCTAATCTTAGGTCAACTGGACTTAGTTGTACCCTTACGTATTAATAAATAATAATAATAATAATAATAATAAAATAATAATAATAATAATCTTTAACTTCTATTTGCAGTTCCATTTCTGAACGCCATTTTGAAGGTACAATTTCGAGAATCTGAATTAGGTCGCAACGAAGTGCCTACAGGACTGCCCTAGTTTACTATAATTAAATAAATAATAATAAATTAATAGAATTAAGAAAAAAAAATTCTAAAAAACTAAAAAAAAAATTCTTAAATTTTTTGCTCAACTCGAACGTTCACATTGTCATGCTGCATGTGCGCAGTGTAAACAGTCTATCGTGCCTGATGCCATCATGCGATGTGGCTTGAACGTGTCTACGTTACCCAACTCAAACGTTCACATTGTCATGCTGCATGTGCGCAGTGTAAACAGTCTATCGTGCCTGCTGCCATCATGCGATGTGGCTTGAACGTGTCTACGTTACCCAACTCAAACGTTCACATTGTCATGCTGCATGTGCGCAGTGTAAACAGTCTATCGTGCCTGCTGCCATCATGCGATACGGCTTGAACGTGTCTACGTTACCCAACTCAAACGTTCACATTGTCATGCTGCATGTGCGCAGTGTAAACAGTCTATCGTGTCTGCTGCCATCATGCGATGTGGCTTGAACGTGTCTACGCTACCCAAGCATACTGCCATCTCTATGCCGGTGCACCATGACTCTGTTTTTTTTTTTTTGTATTGAACTTTGCCGTCGTGTCGCTTTTGATTTTGCTTGGGACGTGCGCGAGTTTTTTCATAAATATTTCATCAACTAAATCGCCAATGTTTTTTACTTTTAATTGCAAATAACTACAAGAGAAAACGCACAACACAACAAAAATGGGTCTGCTGCGCGCGTTGCGTTTGCGAATTATGAATTTCGTGATATTCTTTTTAATTATAATTCTATTACCCGGCCTGCCGCCCCGCACAACGTTTCCCAACAAAGCATTTAGGTAATTTTCTACAATAATTTATGCAAAATGCAGTGTACAAACATTGTTGTTTTTTCAGCGTAAATGCACCCAAAGAGCTGAAGGGCGCACTGGAGCCCAACAATCATTTGGATGGCGCCGAGCGCCTGCTGGAGGGGCGTGTGTACGGACCCGAGTGCCTTATAGCGCGAAACAATGAAATTTATACGGGCATACATGGCGGTGAAGTCATCAAGCTGACGTCCCAGCATGTCACGCATGTCACCAAAATTGGCCAGCCCTGCGGTAAGTGCCCCACAGCAACATTGATTGACCTAAATTCAAGCGTTTTCGTTGTATATGACCAGAGGATATCTTTGAGGAAGCGCGCTGTGGTCGTCCACTGGGACTTGCCTTCGATACGCAGGGTAATAATCTAATCATTGCCGATGCCTACTATGGTCTCTGGCAGGTGGATTTGAAGTCGAACAAAAAGACGCTCTTGGTATCGCCGGCACAGCAGCTGGCTGGCAAGCGAATTGCGCGTCCCGCGAAGCTGTTCAATGGCGTTGCTGTTGGCAAACAGGGTGACATTTATTGGACAGACTCTTCGTCAGATTTTACCATACAAGATTTGGTATTTACGTCGTTTGCCAATCCATCGGGGCGGTGAGTTCATTTTGTATTTATAAAAATTGTTGAGCTGCTTGGAAACCGGTTTTGCTACGTTTCCGTTCATCCACGTCGTCTTTTTTTTTTCTTTTGGTTTTACATTTATTCATAGAGCAGTAGTGACTAAACTGACCAAGTCTTTGTTAGAAGTTTTCAATACTCTAAGCGTGCCAAGGGGTAACTAGCTTTTTGTGACACAGTTTGTCATGCAGCTGGCTGGGCGAGTCTTGGATAATAATTGTAATTCCAGTGGCGTCTGTGGGTATACAATTTCCCGTGCGTTTGTGCTACTTTGTTGGGTCTATTGTGAATCAATATTGTTTCGAGGTAGGGGTAGGGTAGGCCCAAGTGCTTATCTGTTTTGGGTATACAATTTCCTAATGAATCACGTTTCTGAAATTGTGGAAACTTCGAGGCATTATTTACTTATCATGTCAATACTAGATAAGTAATCCCAGTGCGTCAAACCGACCTAAAGACATCAATTGGCTTGGGATCGGCTATGACTTCGAAGTCACCGCACCTTTATTCGTATTAATTCCCGTCTCAAACTTTGATTTTCAAGAATAGATTGTTTGAAACGTTGCTCTTTTAACTAAAAATCTTCTCAATCGATTATTTTATTATTAACAGTACAAAAACTAAGTAAGAAATTGATTTAAACGATTAATCCATCTATAATCATCTAATAATCGAACTAATAGTCGTGCTTTAAATGTCGCGCTGGCAAGTTAGAAATTGTTTTTATGGACTAATTGCTGTATAAAAAAGTAGGCTTCCAGTTGAAACCAAGTTATAAATCGATTTTATCGATTAATCGCTCACTCAATGTCAAACCATATGACAAAAAAGTATATTATAAATCTTATACAAACGTAATTTAAGTATTTTCAACTTAAGAAAAAAAATTTATCTCAATCTTCGATTTTCGAGCTTCGAATATTTGATCGCTTCGATCTTTTCTTTTTTAACAAAAAAATCTATTCAATCGATTATTTATTAACAGTACAAAAACTAAGTTAGAAATTTATACAATCGATTAATTCATCTATAATCGTCCAATAATCGACTTACTGATTAGTCGTGCTATAAACGTTATCGATTTAATTAATGAATAGTTCTATAAAGGTCATACGCTACTTAATTAAAAATTCAAACAATCGATTAGTCCTTTTATAATCTATAATCGTTACCAAGTTAAGATACTTTCATAATCGATTTTACCAATTAAGCGTTTTATAAAAAAGTAGGCTTCCTTGTGAAACCAAGTTATAAATCGATATTAACGATTAATCGCTCTATAAATGGAAAGAACTATATCATAAATCTTATACAAACGTAATTTAAATATTTTCGACTTAAGAAAAAAACTTTGTGAAATCGCAGGCATCACTATTTATACTAATGCCCATCTCATTCTTCGATTTTCGAGATTCGTTTGTTTGAAACTTTTCTTTTTTCAATAAAAATCGATTCAACCAATTATTTTATTACTAATAGAACAGAAACTAAGTAAGAAATGGATTTAATCGATTAAACGCTCTGTAAAATAGTAGGCTAAAATCTTAAAACAAGTTAGAAATTGTTTTTATCGATTACTACTTTCCAAATCCAAAGAACTATCAAACAAGTCTATTTATAAGTAAAATAAATAGTAAAAGAGAAATGTTCAGCTCAAAAAAACTGTCTATTTATACTAATACCCATCTCAATCTTTTACTTTCGATATTCGATTGTTTCAATAGTTTTTTAAAGCAAACATCTGTTTAATCGTTTATATAATTATTAAGTTGAACTAAGTTAGAAATCGATTTAATTGATAAGTCCGTCTATAAACAGCTTGCGCTTTCGTTAACTAGGTTAAACCAAGCTACAAATCCAATCAATAAGTTAGTTCTTCCATAAACGGTATCGATTTAATCAATGAAGCTAAAAATCCAACTAATTCTATAAACGGCAACGATTTAAACAATTGGTAGTTCTTCGCATACGCTACTAAGTTAAAAATCCGAATAATGGATTAACTCTGCTCCAAGCGAATAGTGCTAGTGCTAGTTCGACCACATTCGAAATCGATTTTATCGATTAATCGCTCTATGAACGATGTGGGGTACCAGATGAAACCGAAAAATCGATTTTCCAATTAATCGCTTTATAAACCGCATGCACTACCAAGTTGGTACAAGCTCAAAACCGAATTAATCTATTAAATAAATTAATATCATTTTCTTGACTATGGTCAACCCTCAAAATGCGTAGCATAGAGATATCTCTCTTAATAGCTGCTTGAAGGGCATTCAAACCGCGGCTACTTAAATTAATGGAGCTTTTCCTAGGTAAATAGCGTCTATTTGCTAGCCATACTAGTGCTAGGCAACGTCACCAGTGCTACAGGGTGGCAAGTATGCTATCACAACGCTGCTAAGGGTCACGAATTAATCTATCAATCGTTCTATAAACATAATACGCTATCAGGTCAAAAATTAAGTTAAGAAAATACTCTTTCTCTGCTTAGCTAGATAATGACGGACGAATTTTGACTGAGCTTTAGGCTATATTCTTTTCCTTGCTAGATGTTGACTTCATGGCTGCTTGGCTATCTGAGAATATACAAGCTTCCAGTACTTGCAGGCCGATATTGCGTAAACCGCAGTTGGATATAACTCTAATGGTTCACAAGTGAAAGGACTGTTCGCTCCAAAGCTTGCTGTTGGAATTGAAGCTCTCCGAAAAGATATTCTAACTGATCGTAGCGATCTGTCAAACAAGAGACGTCTCAGCTTCAAAATAAATTAAATGCTTCAGAAGTTAAGAGGATTGTCGATAATAC
This sequence comes from Chymomyza procnemis, assembly GCA_035046065.1. Lineage (NCBI taxonomy): Eukaryota > Metazoa > Arthropoda > Insecta > Diptera > Drosophilidae > Chymomyza > Chymomyza procnemis. Next base: position 41,024,658 of record JAWNOJ010000026.1, read on the forward strand.
TGCGTTCGAAATCTTAAGCTTGAAGTTGCATGTTACGATATTCTTTGTGATCTTTACGATCTTTCAGGCCTGTATTGCGAATGCGAATCAGAAAATCGCAGCTTGGAAATTACCTTAATGGTCCACAAGTGGAAGGAACTGTTCCCTCTAAATCTTGCTTCGGCTTTCCGTTAGGATATTCTTTCTGACCTAAGCAATCTATCAGACAAGAGACGTCGAGAATACTGCATTGCAATATTCTGCTTGATCTATGAGAACTTCCAGGCCGGTATTACAAATGCAGATAAAAAATGATGTCTTGCATTTTGACTGATGAATGGGTCAGAATCATTTATTTTTTGGGGAATCTAAGAATTTCAGGAATTTCAAGAATGGATCTGAGAACCTTATCGAAAAGAGCATGAGCTCAGTTTAAATTGGATGAAGAGTGAACAGAAGGAACGGCAATACGTCTATATCGGAAAGACGCTGAAGGAGACTGGTGTGGATAGCATATCTCTTAGTCAATGGCTTTAATCGCATCTTCAGGAAGGCACATAAATCTAGTTGCTGCCCAATTCGTGCTCAACCGAGACAGTTCCTTAGTTTATCCACTATATATGTACATATGATTGTTCGCCTCCTCTTTAAACTCCATCACTTTATCACTTCATCTTGTATACATCACAACCCAGAGACGATTCCTTTGTTTATCCACCTAATCGCATGTTTGCCGTATCTTCCAACTCACAATAACCAATTCCTTTGCACTTTTGCAGTCTCTTCAAATACAATCGCGTCAAGAATGTCAGCGATGTGCTACTGGACGAGCTGGCTTTTCCCAATGGCGTTGTGCTCAGTCCCAATGAAGACTTTGCAGTTGTGGCCGAAACTGGCGCCATGCGTTTGACCAAGTACTACCTCACTGGTGCTAAGGCTGGACAAAGTGAAGTGTTTGTTGATGGTCTACCTGGTGTGCCGGATAATTTAACGCCCGATGCAGAGGGCATTTGGGTGCCATTGCCACTAACAGCTGACAGCGAACATCCCAATACATTCTCCTTGTTTGCAAACTTCCCCAACATACGACTGTTTCTGGCGCGCATGTTGGCATTGTTTGAGTTGCCCTTCCACTTTATAAACAGCGTGTATCCGAACAAATTCTCACAGCGATTTGTGCATTTTGTGGGACATGGCGAGAGCATCATGCTGCTGGCACCCAAACGCACTACCGTGGTGCGTGTTGATTGGAATGGCAAAATTGTAGGCTCACTGCATGGCTTTGATCGTTCTGTAGCGGGCGTATCACATGTGCTGGAGTTTCAAGATCATCTGTACTTGGGTTCACCCTTTAATCGTTATTTGGCGCGCGTCAAGTTACCCAAAGCAGCTAAGCAACCAACGGTTAAAGTAAAGAATGTGCGCGTTGAAGGCGCTGGACTAGAGGCTGCAGTTAAGCCGCCGCCACCACCGCCTGCAAGCACAACAGCTAAACCGGCAACCACAACGACAACAACCACAGCAAAGCCTGCCACGACAGCAAAGCCTGCCACCACAGCAAAGCCTGCCACCACAGCAAAGCCTGCTACCACAGCTAAACCCACCACCACCACCAGCACCACCACAACAGCCAAGCCGCCTACTACAAAGACCGCTAAGCCAACAACTACAACCACTGCGAAACCCGCAACTACAACCACCAAGCGCACGGTGCCTAGCAAACCGGCGCCCGTTAAAGAAGATATACGCGTCGATACCAAACCACCCAAGCAGGAGAAACTGAAGGTTATCAACAAACAGGGCGATCATGTTGAGCTTTAAGCATGCGCAGCCGCCGCACTGTTTACACACTTGATATTTGCTTTCGTCCAACCCAGAAGCTCAGCCTAGAACAACATTGGCCATGACAGCCAAGTCATAGCATTAGTCCTCACATGCCACATCAAATCCTTTAAGAGATTTTGCGTTGCGGCAGCTATCTTTTTTATATGAATTCTGTTTTGCTTAAAACATTCCTCGAACACGTTAGCCACTCAAGCACTCCAAACTTGAAATTAAGTTAAAAGTATTTAAAAAAAAAAATACAAAAACAAAAAGATTTAAATGTAAAGTTCATGTCTGTCGTTGAAGCAATATGTAAGTTTCTACATATTTTTTTTTCTGGTACTGATTGAATTAACTTTTGATTTAATTTGTTTAAAAGTAAATTATTATATTTGTAAAGAATATAAACTACATTTATTTAATGAAAACAATTCAGTGAGCGTATTGTTGCACTTAGTTGCTAAATAATTAAATTAACTAAAAATAATGAGTCTTTGATGTGTGTGTGTGTGTGTGTGCGCAGTTTAGCACTTGGGTCTGCTGGGTGGTTCTTTGAAATCCGACCAGGACCAGTCGGCATAGTGCACACAGCGTCCCAGCTCCTCACTGTACAATTGCGATTGCGGGCAGCGTTGTAGACGCGCCTTGGAGCCCTGCTTTTCGCATACCCAATAGGCAGTGGGATCCCAGAAATTACGAAACATGCGATTCACCTCCTCCAGTCCCTGACAGCCAGGTTCACCATTGTGCTCATGGTATTTGGCTTTTTGCATTGACAGCTGTGCGGCCATTTTTACTGTGCTGCAAAGTACAAAAAGTTTTGGTTAGTAAAAATTTTGATGAAAGCACACTCGCGGCACCCACTCGTTCGACATGCCGACGTGATCTGGCAGAAATTTTGTTACATTTTTCGCAACCTCACACACAACTTACCTCTAATATATTTGTTGTATATCTGTCAAATTCTCGTAAACTATTTATTTTGTTGCTTCCGCAATGAAAAATTTATTTTTTTTTCGTGCCTCTTGGCAGTTTCACAATTATTTTGCTTCTGATTTGTCATACCAAATCCATTTGGGTTTAAATACTTTTTCATATCTCGCAAAGACGGACGACGCACACAGACACACACGCATACATTTCCAACTGACGGATTGCTTTTACACGGGTCTGACTATAGTAACGTCTGGGCGAGACGAACGCTTCCGATTTGCTTTTGCTTCGTGTCTTGCTTATACCGCTTAGATCTTGAAAGGGGTCTTTGGCGTACAGTGAGGCCCGGTTCTTGAGATATACGTTCGCTTGTTCGTTTCGTTCACTTGAAAGTATGTGTCACGCGTAAAGGTCGTGTTCGGGGAATACGCGTTCTGACATAATGAGCACAGACTATGTGAAATTTGCCCGCCTGGCAACAGTTAATGGATATGCGCGCAGGGGAGCGTGCACAGTGGGCGAAATGAAGCATCCAGCTGAACGTGACATTTGAATGTTTCGGTTTCAACGTGTAATAGGGTAGACACTGCAGAGTCAGACATGTAGCAGCATTTAAGAGACTATAATGCATGTGAAATAGTTGGAATTATTTTCGCATATAAAAAATAATTCCCCTTGACGATGCTGTCATCGCTTCAAAAATGCTATATGAGTGCTAGGCGAACACATCAGTGCTGCAGTGTGGGAATCGAGCCACCCACATCAAGTTCTAGAGACGAGTATATTAGTACAACGCTACCGACCATCGCTGTTTGTTAACTCTAAGTCTTGAAATCTTCGAGATTCAGCTGTTCATACAGTCTGGTATAGCTCAATAGCTACTCGATATATTTTCTTCCAAACTCTTGCCCACTCCTTTTCGAATGGACTTATGCCGAGTTCTGGAAGTGCATTAATTGCTGTATAAGGAGAACAGGCACCTACAGTCGACTCCGAATGGCGGTGCCTTTAATTTGTACAAATTTGCTAGCGTGCGAGTGCTAGGCGAATGCATCATTGCTGCTGCAAGGTAATCGAACCAACCATCTGTGGTTTTAGGAATGCGTATGTTGCCATTACGCTACTGATGCCCGCTATTTGGTATCTTGAACTCCTGATATTCTAGATATTTAGATGGATGTTCAGACAGACTGGTTTGTCTGAATCTCTTACCGAGGTTTCTTTCTTCTCAAACTTTTGCTTGTTTCAAATTAACAACGATCTGTCAACGATCAGAACCATCTTGGATAACCTTACGGAACTTTGTATGGATGTGTTTAATGAGGGACTTTCAATGGCATACATAGATCTGCGAAAGATATGTAAGGCACTACAACTGTAACAATATGGCGACATTTTTGTTAAATTAATAGTGTGTTTTGTTTAAAAAAAAGAAGGAAGAAGGAATAATTTTAAGAAACAACCGAGGAACTAAGCAGCAGTATGGAAAGAATGAAATTTAAATATTTTCAATATCCTGATAACTTAAGCGTGCCAAGCAAACCAAGTGGACAGTTGGCTTTTTGAACAATTATAGTCTAGGGAATACTCCAACCATTTATTCATGTTGTTATGTAATTTAAGAAAAAGAATCAGCGCGGCCCATTACTAACAGTTTGAATTAAAGGCCAGAAGAATTCCCAAAATTTTTCACCGACAAAGGGAATTTAGAGAAATGACTTATGTCAGACTTCGCTAGCTTTTCACTCTCTTCAACAGATGCTCCTTTACAATACTTTGCAGAATCTCTACTGCATTCGGTCACGTCACAGTGGACTCATAGAACCTCAATATAAGTATTTTGGTACTTGGGGTTCACTTAATACAATTAGATTTAAAGATTAACAAACTTTTATTTTATTATTACTTAGCGGACAAGCCAATCAGCTGAAATCGTAAAGACTGGACTCTCACTCTTTTAGTATAAATAGGTTTTAAGTTATACAAATATTAATATTATAATAATATAATATAAATAAAAAAATAGCAAAATTAGCTATTTTTCTGCTTTATAAAATGAACAAAGTTTAAAAATAAGTTGCAAAACTTTGGTGTTTATTGATTTCGGCTATTAGCAACTTATTTATTTTGGTTTAATCTGCTCCGCCTTAGAAGAGAGATTAAGAAGTGTCTAATCGATGTCTAATATGTCGATTTTGAACTTGAGAAATCGGACTTAAACTAAAGCAGCACCCAAAAATAAGTTTTTTGAAAATATTTTGTAAAAAGTTGTTGGTACTATTTTTTAAGATATTATTATTTTATTCTTTAAATTTTTTTTTCAAATTTGACTTCAAATCTGAATTTTTATGAATATTTTTGAATGTTTCTACTCAAAATATGTTCACTACTTCCATAGAGGTTAAATTAATCTAAGTCGAAGATTTTTACTCAAAATATTTTCAACTGTATCTCACTTCTTTCTTAAATTGATCTAAATTTTTGAACCCAAATTATTATTTTTATTACTCTTCAATTCTTTTTTTGTACGAAGACGATTTAAATCGTAGATTTTTATTTAAAATATGTTCAACTCTTTCTCACTTCTTCCCCAGATATTAAGTATTATTGATCTAAATTTTTGAACTCAAATTTCTCTCCAATTTTTTTTTTTTTATAAAGATGATCTAAATCGAAGATTTTTACTCAAAAATCATGTTCAACTGTATCTCCCTTCTTCCCTAGATATTAAGTATAATTGACCTGAATTTTTAAACCCAAATTACTCTTCAATTCTTTTTTTTTTACAAAGATGACTAGAATATCTTGTTAAGAAAAAAAAAGTGTGTAGCTGCACCTTACTCCTTTATTTTATTATTTTAAATTAAAAAATTAAAATAAAAATTACTTGCAAACACATAGCACACCGCCCTTTGCCATTTTCGACCACTGTGCTTGGTTGTGCTTGACGTAACAGGTTGGGGGGCAGCCAGTTCGACGAAAAATTTCCATGCCAAACCAAGTGTTAACAACTGTTTTGGCAATTTCTACATATCATGCTCCGGTTGCGTGAGACAAGTGGCAGACAAGCCCCCAAGTTATTTTTTTTCTCGCTAAATTGCTATAAAAGCCCCCAGACAGCGGCACTTGTCATGTGCCTGCTGCCGCTTGTAAAACAGAAACACCTTATCACCAGACACCGACTTTTTCTCGCCATGAGCATGGGCTTCGTGCACACGTGATCACATATTGTGTGGAGCACTTTAGTCAGCCGATCGATCGTTCGTTTTACGATAATGGGGGGTCTTAAGTTGGAGCTTTGCAATTAGCTGAATGTGTGTGCTCGTGCTGCGTCAGCATGGAGCACGTGCGCAAGTGGTGTCAAAGTTCCAGACTTCGTCTAGGCGATTATTATCTACAAATATAATTATGAAACTTCCGCCGCAAACCCAACAAAGTTGATGAAATCTAAAGTTCAGTTATTCAAGCGCAAAGTCAGTTAAAAATTTGTGCTAAAAATAAATATTTATTGATGATTAATTTTCACATGAATTTTGCTGTGGCTTTTACTTGGCTGTATGAGGCAGCGTTCGTATATATTTTACATTTAAAATGTGTACACTGAGAGAAAAATATTAGTTTCTTGTAAAATGGTTAAAGATTTATTTTTACATTTTGAATAGAAAAATACTGAGAGGGATGCGTTTAAAATAATTAAATGAATATATATGAATGAAATGAATATATATAAATGAAATGAATATAAATGAATGAAATGAATACAAATGAATGAAATGATTATAAATGAATGAAATGAATATAAAATTTCGCTATATAAATAGGCAAATTATAATTTATAATATAAGTACTAAAAAAAAATGTTCAAAAAGGTATATAAAAAGTATATAAAAAAATTTAGAAAATAAATATAATATTACAAAAAAATAAAATTATATAAAAAACAGCAAATTTTCAAAAATGTAACAAATACAAAAAAAAGATAGAAACGTAATAAAATAAAACAAAATAAATATAACATATTAAAAAAATCTTAAAAGATGAAATAAAAAAAATTAATTAAAAAAAAATAAAGTATAAAAAATATATCATACATGTATATAAACTTAAAAAACAGTATAAAAAATAATAAACGTATTTCTTTAAGCTCAACTTACCATTCAACTGGTTTATTTCAAATATCCCTTTAATATATAAAAATAGTTTTTTACTCCTTCAAAACTAAAACAAAAATATTATATGATTAATTTTTTAATTTAAACACATTAAAATGTTTAAACTTTCTTATTTTGCATCACAAACTGTTAAGCTGTCCCACTGTGGCAACGGTCGATTATAACAATATGTAGATACTTCAGAAAGCTTGCCATATCGGCGAAGCCAGCAAGTTGCTGAAGCCATATATTACATAACATTCGTTGCAAGGCCTATTTGGACTTTTCTCTTTTTCTTTAATAAAATCAAATTAATAAAAAAAGGCATCTCATATTGTTTTGATGATTGTTCGAAACTTCTAATTATTTATCTATATTTCCTATCGTTAGTATTTCTAACCTTAAATTTTGTTTTGACCCAGAAGCTTTATAGCTTTTTGATTAATCGAATTGAAATAAGCAGGTAAGTAGTGTAGAAATAACGATGTGTAGGCCTCAGTTAATGCTGTAAGGTAGGAAATCACTACCTTTGGTATAATAAATGATAGTCCAACATTGACTGGGAGTCGCCATTATACGCAGCATGGATACCCCACAGATTCTGGTCTTCTTCGAACGAAGTTGTAATTATTAAATAGATATTTTTCTTGTTGGTATACAAGACTTATACAAGATATAAGTCGTATCTCAGTCGAGTGTGCAAACTTCGCTTATAATAGTCGATAATGAATTGTAGGGAAAGATCTTTTACTTTATTTTAATTTAAGGTAATATCGTGGGTTCACATATTTGTTAAAATGTTCTCCCACGGAAGAGCTATTTATGTGCAAATATCTCTTTTCTAAAATCAGTTCTATATAAAATAAAATTTTATTTTATTAGATTGCAGTAGATTAGGTTAAAAAGAGAGTTAGAATTAAGTCAAATAACATTCCGGGCGTAAGGTTGTGATACCTTTTAGAGCGAAGTTGTGATGATTTTTGGACGCGAAAGAACGTGTTTTTATTTTTAAGAACATACCAAAGTATAATATGGTGGCAGTACCACCTACTGATTGTACCTGCTGAATCAGAAGAAATTATAACAGCAGCGCACATGGAAGCTGTAAATTTCAACCCATAAATCGGTACTGTCTTAATATCTGAAACAAGTAATTTTCGATGAATTTGCGGCCATTTGGGGCGATATCTCGGCCATAACTTCATGAATGCTTAAGTGTTTGTGGATCGTCGGCGTAGATTAGAACTTCAGCGTAGCCCCAAAAAAAAAGTTCAAAGTGTTAAAATCACATGATCTCGAGAGCCAATTGACATGATTAAAACGCAAAATTCTGCGTTCTTCAAATTTCGTTTTGCAATATGCCCATATTCGGTCGTGTAGTGTGGCAGATAGCGCCATCCCGTTTGATCCACATGTCATCAGTATCCATGTCTTAAATTTCGGATCAAATCAAAAGGGTTAACATGCGGCCTAAGCGCTCATCATTCACAATCACTGCCTGACCGCCCTTGTTTTCAAAGAAATGCAACCCAATGATTCCACCAGACCATAACTATTGGCCTCTCAACAATCACCTGAGATTTTCCCCATATACGGAAACAGCAATACCGTCAGAAATAAATTACAATTTGCACGCAACATTTACTGGGCGACAATTGCTACCAGTCATACTGAAGCATCCCTTTATAGATAACAGCTGGCTTTCAACAAGGCATTTGTGAATCAACTTTATTAAGAATAAAGAATTTCTGAAAATCATTTATAGGTAATTTGAGTAAAATGTATCGATAAACAATTTATAATTAGATTCTATATATATTTAGCCGATGAACTAAATTTCTAGGGTAGAGTTCGTATAAGTTGCAGTTATTTTCTATAATTGTGATAAGAAACGTTTTATTTTTAACTTTGTAAATATTGGGTAGATGCATGTTCGGGCGAGTAACTTTGGTAGATACAATTAGAAATAAAAATAAATGGCAAATATATAATAAAATAAAACAAAATAGTAAATCCATGGAGATCCAATTAGCTTAAAGAACGAAAAACAAAATTTTCGAACTAAAGATATTTTTTAAAAACTTTTTTTTAGAAAGAATCGATATCACTAAAGAGAACTCTATATAAATTTCGTATAAATAAAGCATGAGATCTGAGTTTAGAAAATTATAGAAGACGCTTGTTATTTGAAAAAAATACATTTTTTATGAAATTCAATGAAAATCTGCAATTTTTTACCGAATCGCTATAAAAAAAATTCAAATAAAAATGTTACCAACATAGCAAAAAATTATGTTAAAACCCAACCATTTTTTCTTCAAGTGTACAATGTGCAAGTGCTATGAAAACGAGATCATGAAGGCTGGCATTTTGCCATTATTTATGGCTGCAATAAAAGTGCGACGCCGCCCAATATCCATTTGGCTGGTCGCTCGCGCGTCTTGAGATTGAAGGTCCAGACGTAGGTGTTGCCACGCGACCTGCAAAAGAGCCAAACAAAAGCGTTTAAACAAAAGCTTGGCGGCCAATGACCCCACTGGTTACCTGGTCTTATAGAGTGGACACTCATAGATGCGCTGCAGTTCTTGCTTTTCCTGCACAATAGATTTAATGTAAATGACGGGCATAGCACAGACCAGTTCCTTGGGATGCAGCGAAACAATTGAATTTAGTTGGCAATCCCAGCTGGCGCCGTCCAGATACAGCTCATGCACAAAGGCGCCTTCCATGGGTGGCAAGCTGTACAAATGCAAACAAAACTCATAAAGAAATGTCAAAGTGTTAATTAAATTTTATGCTGTATGGCATACGTGACATCGTCCTTGTCCTTTTTGGTAACATCACAGCTGAGACACATGCGATCCAGTGGTAAATCATGCTTGCGCGCACTCTCCTGCATGATGGCGGTCAGAAAGCTTTGCGGATTGAAGAGTCCACCAAGCCAAATGGCACAGGGTAGCTTGAAATCATTCAGCCAACCAGCCAGCTCTTTGATGCGATGTAGCAAATCAGCAAACCAGCCTTGCAGACTCAGCATGCTGGGATAGGCAAGCTGTGCCCAGGCTGAGGGCACATGATCATAGAATATGGCATGATCTAAGCGCTCCATTTGCTGTGTAATGGTCAGTTCTCCCTTTAAGCCCAGCATAAGCTCACGCAGCGAACGCTTGATCTCACGTATGAGCGCATTCATGCGCTCGCATTCCTGCAGAGCCACAACAACAAATGGTGTTTTACGTTCAACGCGTTGCAGCAGCGCCTGCAGATTGAACTCATCCTGCAGCTTGTCCAAAAAATCATCTATCATTATTTTAACCAACTCCTCACGTGGTGCGCCACAGTGTGTGCTCAGCTCCGACTCGCGTGGTTGCAGCTCAAAGATAGTGCGCAGCAATTGTTCCGAGGCTGTGGTCAGAAAACCTATTTCCGCATTTGAGTGCAGTCCATAAAGTAGTGGCGACTCTGGCGGCAACATTTCGTTTATATACACGTGATAGCCTTCAAAGTCTAAATTGGGTGGCGCAGGAAAACCGGGACATAATTCAAAATCACCATCAATAAGATCTTGCTGCAGCAGTTCCTCCAAATGTGTCTGACATAGGCGGCGATCCCAGTCATCAGTAATATGCCCGCCGTACATAATCTCACCAAATAAGTAACGTAAATCCTCCCAGGGTATGCGATTGCTGCCCTCCAGATAGTTGTGCAACACACTGGCCGAAATGCTCAGATCGCCTATATTGAAGGGATACACCTTATTCCAGCCCTGTGGACCAAACTTGCGACGTTCACCAGCCACAGCATGAAAGTAACAGAGTGCAAAGAGTATGGACTTAAATTCAGCTTCCTGTGTACAAGTTTCTAGTGTTTCCTGTGAAAAGTTATCCCATGCCTTGTGCAAATTGGCTGCCATGCCTGCTGGTGGCTCATTAACCACTTTTAAGGAGGATTCAAGTATGCCCTGCGGTATAACATGATATTGCGCATCTGGCGCTGGCTCCGCACTTATAAAGAGACGAAAATTTGAGGCGCTTTGGGTTTCACCTTCCACCACAATGCGTTCGATTAGCTTTTCCAGCGTGGGCAGCCAGTTGACGACCAAGTGTATATTTTGTAGCACAACCCACTGCTGTCCAGATTGCAGCGCCTGCTGTATGGCTTGTTCCGCCAGCAGTTCCTGACCCTGACCCAGAGAAATATTAATCAAGCTGCCCAAATCTGCATGATAGCCCTGTTGCTGTCCAATGCGTTCCACATCGCGTATGGGATCTACACCGGGAGAGAGTATAAATAAAGCCGGCGTGGCGGGATTTAGTTCCTTGAAAATAGCTACAAATGGTGGCGTTTGCACTTCGGCATAAGCGCGTCCCATGGTTTGTTCTACAAACAAACGCATGGCATAGGTCATGCGATCGGGACGCAAGGCTCTGATAATGCATAGTTTCTGCAATGGCGTACGATGCTTCCATTCACCGGGATACTGTTCACGTTCCGGTGCATCGTAGGCTAAAAATTTACGCCAACGTTTCGTATAATTCTCCATATCCTTGTCTATGCCGTAGAAATGCTCGATGAGCGTTAAAGACTTAATGCCACCCCAGGCACTGCGACTAACAAAATCCAAGGGCGACAAAGTGTTGGGATCATGCGGATAGCGCAGCAAAAAGTCTGTCTCATCCTTGGCCACCTGTTCGGCAGCAATAAGTATGCGCAGTGTCATGTGTGACGTAAAGGTCAGCTTATCCGCCTCGAAAAGTCCGCGCAGCGTATAGCGATAGGTCTGCAAGGTAATGGAGTCCACGAGATGGGACACACGCTTTTCATAGTTCTTACACTCCGGTGCCACGGCTATGGCCTGACGGAAGACATGCATAAAGGACTTTAAGGAGAACTTATAGATGGGATTAATGCGATTGAGATCGGTTAGCACAAAATACAAAATGGCTGCACGTTTTGCAGCAGCACGATAGATATTACGTGTATCATCGATTTGCAGCGTAGTGACACGCGCCTCACGCACCTTGGCCTCAATTTCATCCACAGTGCGTTTGGTATCTTCCAGGTTGATAACCAATGCATGATCATCCAGCACATTCTCACCCGCAGAGGCCAAACGTGCCAGCAACTCATCTTCAAGCTGCTTAAGTGAGATTTTAAATTTGTTCTGCTGCACGGTGACCTCCGTTTTCATTTGCTCCAAGTCCGGACGCTCAATTTTGACCACTTCGGCCAACAGCTGCTCCTCCAAGCCATCCGGTGTGACTGTAAAATTGATAAGTGTAGTTTGTGCCTGCATTTCCGGCTTGTAATGCGGATTGGCCAGCTTCGTGTGCAGTATCAAACGGAAGTTGGCATTGAATTCGATTTCCCTGTCGCCAATGCGCAGAAAGCGTCCTTTTTTAATAAATGCACGGCTTAGCAGCGGTTCCAGCACAGTGTCCACAGACTCCTCAATTTGTTCAATTAAAACTGTACTTCCCTTGGCAATGCTTTGCTCCAGTGCCTCCAAAAAGCCACGTTGACTCAGACGCACCACCACCAAAGATGCACCAAAACGTTTTTTAATCCACTTAATGCCTTGACTGTGGGTAAGCATAAAAATGTAGCTGCAGTGCAGCAGTACTCAAGTAACCACTTACAGCTGCGGATCTATCATTAGCGGCCAACGCGTTGAATGCTCCAAAATTGTTGCGTTCTCTGTAGACATGCGATCCATGGGTAAACCCTCATTATTCCACGCAGCAATTTGTGCATCATCCGAGAATAGCGTCAATGTATCCACACGCTCCGTATGCGGTATCAGCGGCTGGCGCAATGCCAACAAACAGTTAAGTCATCAAGTCAGAAAAGCAATCAACCTTACTAAAGACTTACATCGATTTTACGAAAGTTGGGCAGCCACATCTTGTGCTGCAACTCCTCGCGATAGCGTCGTGTAAAACAGCCCACGTATGATAGGAATGAGGAAATTAACAATATATCTCCAGGTAGTGTACCAATCTTTGCTTGTAAACTTTAGTGATGGCATCCATGGCGCATGGGGCAGTGGCAGGCGGTTTTGGCATGAAAGTAAAACACAAGAACTTAATATCTTTGGCGCTGCATTGGATCTGTTTGGGAGGTCGTTAATCTGCCGCTTGAAGCAGCAAATCGTATAAATTACAAGAGCAGGATGCTGAAGGTTGCTGCCGTTACATCCTTTTGGCTCTGTCTGCCCGCCCGCCCGCTTGCCGCTGATGCAGCTGCATTTAAATAAACGGGAAATTGAAAAAATAATGATGTCGAAGAGGATGTTGCAAGTTGTTGCTGATGACGCGCCAAAGCAGCATCCCTCATCCCCCAATCATGTAACTGAAACTAAGCTTGCCGGCTGCAAACAGCGCTACCTCGTCTATGTCTTGGTTGTCCTAGTTGTCGTCGTCTTCGTCGACGTCTTGCTCGTCATCAAGCTGGTTACAAGTGGCTGTATAAATTATTAGAAACTGCTGCATGCCAACTATTATTGAAATATTTTTGCTGATAACAGCGCCCGGAGGCCAGGTCTAAGGGAGCCAGTGCGCGTCAAGTTATAGTAGCAGCTTCTGTTGCCATATTTAGTAAGTGGCTTGGCAGGATGTCTGCTAATGGCAGCAGCATGGGCGTAAACGCCACTACAACTATTCAACTTAATGCCCTAGGTGAGGGTACATGTCTTGTGATTTAATATTTGTAAATCATAAAGAATCATCAGACTTTATTAAGTACTGGGAATGACAGTAATTCTGAGTGATACTTATTGTAACAGGGAAGGGATCAGGTAGTTGCTTTACTTTGGTTTGTTTTCTAGGTAGTTCCATACACTCAAACTGTTTGTCTGTTATAAAGTTACTTTAAATAGCCCGATAAGGAACGCCTGAGTGAGGGTTTTCTGCTAAGTTAATTCGACCACCATCATTAGCTCTGTTAAGGTACGATAGGATTTGCTTGAATCCTTCAATACTGATTTAGATTTCCGTACGAGGTGGTTCTTTCTCATGCGATTGTGTTATGGAAGCGGCTTTGGAGCAGGTCGGTGCTCTTCGTACTGGCACTATTTTCTGCAATCGACAAGGTCTACCAGTTAACGGGGGCAGCAAAAAGTAAGAGCTGTCTTTGTAGACATCCCTGTTTGTACAGGGATGCACGGCGCCTAGGCTTTAGTGTTGAAGTTATCAAGCAGCGCACATACATCGCCATGAGCATCATCTAAAATATCAGCCTGAAGATTAAGCGAAGAAACACACTTGCCACTAGATGGTCTTAGTAAGCAGATGTGTAGCTGAGATCGCTCTCGACCGATAATATTATAGATGGTCTAAGCAGGCAGATTTGCAGCGGAGTACTCTTTCGACCGACAATAGTAGAGCTCTACACGACGCTTATCATGCCCGTGCTTTTATATGTCGCAGAAGCTGGGCTTATATCGTGGAAGAATGCTGCCACGTTTAGGGTGTTTGAAAGAAAAACACTCGTTAAATCTTCAGTGCCTTTTGAATACTGGACGCCCAACGCATGCGAGTGAACCAGGAGCTCTACGACGACATAAATGTTGTCCATCGTATTACATCACAAAGACTGGGCTGGCTTGGCCACGTATGGATGGGGAACTTACAGCAAGAAAGATCTTCGAGCCACAAGCCGACGAAGCAAGACGAGAGAACGTTCAAACTTAGACCAAGTAGAGAGGGAGCAATCTCTCTTTGAAACAACTAACTGGAGCAGGCATGCGTAAAGCAAGGGCACTTGGCAGGAGCTGCTGAGGGAGCTTGAAATCCGATAACGGGTTGTAATGGCCACCTTACGTTAAGTAAATAATTAGTGACTAGAAAGTGCTAGCCTTAAGTAATTGGATTACCATAGAAATATGTTTCCGAAATTATTTCATGTAAAATTTATAAAATACTATTCCCTAAGGTTTGGAATTCGAAATAAGTCATAATTTGTTCACTGCGTTCTACATCCTAGCTAGATTTTAACCATTATTAATTTTCTGTTCGTCACCTCAGGTTGTGCCATATTCAATACAAGTTTTTAGAAACTAATTGAAAGTGCGAATTTAATACGAATAAATTTATATTCATTGAAGTAAACTTAATTACGCATTCTTTATTTGACCGTTTCGTAATATGGGAATATGGGTAATAAAGATATAGTCATATAATTTGAATCGAAATTGTCATATTGCTAGGGAACACTTAAAACTTCGAAGTAACTCAATTTGTTATATGATCATCTTAAGGCACAGCCTAATCCTTACTCCTACTCTACCTCTGGAAATATTGCTCCGTCAATATTGCTTTGTCGAAATCGTTATGTTATATAGAGAATATGCCTCATTTCAAAGACTTAGAAATTTTTATATTTGATTGATGTTTTTTTTTTTTTTTTTTTTTGTTTTGTTAGGATATAGCAAGTTCGTTTTCGAAGATTTTTCTTTTTTATTCCCATATTAAGATTTTCGATTTTACGACCCTATTTGATGAGCTGCCATAAACCGTGCTATTTTCGCGCAAAATATAAAATATTTATAATTACTGCCGGGTTCTGCTCACAATAACTTTTGGCAAAAGCTTTCGTGATTTATGTTTAATTCGATAATAAAAAGAGTAATTACCAAATGTATACGAAATAACACACTATACTTGATTCATTAATGGAATTTACGAAAACAGCAAATGTATATTGTGTACAAGCTAAGTATATGTTTTGTGGTTATTATTTATTAATAATAACTATTATTGAAGAACACTGGCTGATGACACTGTGATTTCCCAGTGACATTATTGCCTGAGAAAGTTAATAATTTGGGTACATTTTTTCTTTTTTATATAAAAATAATAATTATTTTTCTTATTATTATGCAAAAGTATCTTGTAAAATGTTTTTTTTTTATATATATTCAAAAGTTAATTTGGCCAAATGGATTAGATATCAAAAAGTTCTAAAATTTATTTAAAAACTTTATTTGTCAAGCTTGCTTTTTTGTGACATTAATTATTATTTGCTTGAAGTGCGGGCTGCTGTGCAAAGTGACAAGGGGCTGACATACTTGCCAACAATATTGCAAATCTGCGTAGTAATCCCTGACAGTGTTCCCCATTTTTTTTGCACAAAAAAACTTATTTTTGCATAATAGATAATGATTTCCAATTGAAAATAATTTTATTTATTTATTTTTTGCTGATTATAATGTAAGGTAGGCATAGTATGACTTAATATTGATAGAAAGTTAAGTAAGGAAGGAATATTGACGACAACTTGCAGTTTTTAAACTGAAATCAATGTTTGAGACAACGAAATCTTAGATAAACTTTGGGTCACAAAAATGTGGAACTATGTGTTCTTCGGAAAGAAGAAGTTATAAACAAAACCCGTGTTTGATATAATGAGAATCTGCTTGATCGCCCAAACGTACTGGCGATCAACGTGCTTGGCAATAACTACACCGAGACTTTGAGACCGAAACATATATTTGCCAAAAATCTATGATTTCTATTTTTTTTTTGTAGTGATAAAATTGTATTTTACTCCAGTAATTTAAGTTTTTTGAAAATTAAGAACTATTTTCATATGTTTAAAAAGGAAAAGGATATTAGTTAGTACTTTGATGCTAGATGAGTAGTCTCGA
Organism: Chymomyza procnemis; assembly: GCA_035046065.1. Taxonomy (NCBI): domain Eukaryota; kingdom Metazoa; phylum Arthropoda; class Insecta; order Diptera; family Drosophilidae; genus Chymomyza; species Chymomyza procnemis. The sequence goes on from JAWNOJ010000026.1 coordinate 41,041,191, forward strand.
TTAGTGATTACTTATTAAGGAATATCGATACAAGCAAAGATGCAGAAGACATAAAAATAAAGAAGATATAAAAAATATGTTAAAATTAGTTTATGTTATAAAGTCAATTTGCACTCCAAATTATTTAAAAATTAGCCCATATGCCAGTTAAAATTGATAAATAGCTGAGTAACATATAAATCGACACAAAATCGATTGTCGATAATTTTAAAGTGTTTCTCAACACTACGTTCCCTTTATCGCATATCGGAATATCCTCAAAAAAAAGCGGTTTGTCGAAAGTGATTATGTTATGTTTTGTTACCCAAAATATTTCAAACTTTCGAAGTTGCAGCTACTACTAGAAGTTATAGTTACTATCAAAGCATCTGCCGTATTATTTTTTTGGCGTTCTATATTTCGAATATTATCTTGTTTGAAACCAAATTTTTTAATGTAGTTTTTAAAAACTTAGAATTATGTTTTAATATTAAATAATAAAAAATAATAATACTAAAATGTAACGATGATTCTTTTTCTTTTTTTTATGTAGTTAAAAAAACTAAAAAAATTGTTATTTATGTTTTAGCTTTTTAAATATAAGAAAATAATATTACTAAAAATAGAATAATAATTCATGCTCCTAAAGCGAAAATTGCTTCAAAAATCTTTTTATTTTTTTTTTGTTCGATCCTCTCAGTAGGCTTAACTGCGCGGAAAACTTCTAATATTTCGTAATCCAAATATTTCAAGCGTTATAGCACCAAAAAGTTTCAATTTCTGGAAAGACCTAAATCGACCTGGAGAAGATCCATACTTCAAGAACTGGTCCAGGCGAACACAACATGGAACAGAGCTAGACAGACGGCGCAAAGCAGGGAAGGCTCGATGGAAGGCTCTAGTAGAGGCCCTAAGTTCCCAAGCGGTATAATAAGTAACAAATATTTTTTTTCTGGGAAGCTTTATATTTCGGAGCTCTGTATGATTTCAAGAACATAATCTTTTTTTTTTAAACTATTCTCTAAAAACTTGGAATTGTAGTTTCGAAGAGCCTCATTATTTTGTTATATGCTAAAATGCAAAAATAACAAAAAATAAACAACAAATACTTATAACAACAAAATATGGTACACAAAATCCATTTGCAATTGTTCTAGGTAATTGAATAATCTAAACTAAACTAAAGACTAAACAAAAATTTTGCACTGACATGACAAAAAAAAGCCACAATTTTGCCTGTGTTGTTTGAAAGTGTGCGTTCATGTGTGTGTGTGTGTGTTGATGTGCGTTCGTGTGTAACTGTGAGTGTGTGTGTTTACACATATTGTTAAATGTGTAGTAATTGTTTTTAAAGAAATATATTGTTAAATGTTGGAAAATACCTGTCAAGTGACATAAGAGCATTCTCGTTCGTTCAGAACAGACATAGAGCATTTTTCATAAATAAAAACGTTTTTAAAAACAGCAACAAGAGCAACAAATAACAACAACAAAATGTGTACTTGTGGGTGTGTGTGAGTTGAGTGTGTGCGTTGGTGTGTATTTTGGTGTGTGCGTTGGCATATAATACTCTAGTCAAATAGAAATTTATATGCAAGTCATAACATAGACACACAGCTACACACACACACACACACACACCCAGAACCAAACACACAGATACACACACAGATACACACTGGTGCAATATTTTTGTTGTTGCTTACAAATTATATTTTCATAAATATTTGAAAAGTTTTACTATTGGGGTAGAGTACGACTGTCTCTCTCTCTCTGGCTGGACGAGCTGTTGCTCCTTTGGCAAGAAGACCATTGTGTAAATTATTTTGTATAGTAAAAGTGCATAGAAGACACACACATACACACACACACACGCACGCACAAGGACCTGTAACTAACACACACACACACAGACAAACGCACGCATAACTATGCATATACCCAGCAGACATTCTTTTAATGGAAAGTTATAAACATTATTCTTGCTAAACATTGGCAATCAAATGTTAAATTTATTACAAAATCCAACATTAATTAACAAATAAAAAAAATTTATGAAAGTAAGCCCTAAAATCAGGCAAAAATAATTTTTCTGCTACTTTTGGTTAGATGGCGCCACCAAGCTCAATAGGTGGCGCCAGTAGCAGCTATATTTGGATTTTTCGCTGCAATCAACTCCAATTTCGAATTTAGAGCTGTTGACAAAAATTGCATATTCTACAAAGTTCTTCTATAATTAAAAATATAAAAATCTATTAACTTTCTTTTAAGTTCAATAGATGGCACCACAGCAATTGAATTTCTTTTGTTTCTTCGCTTTGGATAAAATTGCTCAAATTTAAAAGATAAGGTTAAACTTTTACACCTTAACTGAAACGTCTAATGTTATTAAGAAATTGTCAAAATTTTGTAGAGATTAGGTTCATATAAGTTTAACTTTCAATCAGAAACTTTCTCTTAATCCATCTATATTCGTTCATTTATTTTTTGTAAACTCTTATTAGGCAGCATTTCAAAACCCACACATTAATTTTTTCCTAAAAATTTATATAATTTTTTATAATTACTATAACTATTTTTTAAAGGCATTTTTTTATCCATGGTTTTAACTATATAAGTATGATGAGATATCAGATATGTTATGTGAGTCACATATTAGGTTCGGTTGATGACGACAAACATCATTATTATTATTATTATATAAAACTAGATTATAATAGTAAATATATAACTTAGTTGGAAAAGGATAGCACTGACTGTTATGGCCTTTCTGGCTTTTCTATTGCTTCTATTTGCCATATTTATCGTGTAACATCATAAATCATATTAATCGTACTCATAAAGTTAAACGAGCATTATTTAAATACATTTGGTTTTAAATTAAATTTAAATAAAATATTCTTTTTTCGAATACCACCAATTCCGACAATATTTAAATTTACTGCTGCATGAAATATTATTATCTCAGTAAACCGAAATTCCAATTTGTTTTGATAACAATTGGGTTTATTTTTTACTGTTTCAAAAATATTTGATCCAGCTAATAGTCAAAAATAAATTTTTTAGGTTGTTTGAGTACGACCTAAACTAAAAATATTAAATTCAAAACTGTTAGTGCTCCCGGTCGGTCAAAATAATTTCTTTTTGGATACAGTGACTACATTTGGCAAAGTTTATATCTTTGTGGACATTTTAACAATGATAAGTTGAGAATTGGAGGAACTTTTTGAAAACAAAAAACACGTTACAAAGTAACCCTGAATTCGAACTCCTAACTCAACTTCTCCTCAACCGTAAAAGCGTTTTAATTTTATACCACCATGGCACCACCATTGTCTATATACTTTTCCATAACTTAACAATTCTAAATACTTGCTCTATTTTAGGTACTTCTTCAATGGCAATGGTTGGTATTGGTTATAACCTGTGTCCCTGATGTGTTTCATTTGATTTTGACAGATTTTTTCATTACCCTCTTTACCCCTGTATGCACTCTAGACCTAGCTTTCATGAAGTATCCCGCATGAACGTGTTCCCTGCTACTTGACTACAAAAGAGTCAATTCCAAATGTTGGTTGGGTTACAAGGACTAAAGTCTGGTCGTTGCACTAGTTCGACATTTTTCAAGCTACATAATTCAATACGCTTTTCATATTCATTTATTTTCATGCGTTTTCTCTGGCGCTTTACCTGCTGACGTTGCCCAATCGGTTGGCCATTTTTCTCCCTACACACACAGCCACACACACACCTGTACACAAGTGCACACCTGGAAGTGTGTGTGTGTGTGACTACAAGTGTGTGTGCCTTTTGCAGTTATTTAGGTGCGAAAAATTACACACAACTCCCGTTACTGAATGCATATGGATTTACCTTTTGACTTGAACGCGCATTGAATTCAATTCATATTTATATGGATGGATTTTATGAAACGAACACAAGGATAAGCTTAAATGGCAGGGAGCCATTAGAGGGGGTGTGTGTGTATATGTGTGTGTGTGCAATAACACCTGAAATGCCATTGACAGTTATGTGAATTTGATTAAGTTTGAAAATACATTGAATGCCAGTTAAAATTATTAAAAGTGGGTGGGCGCATCATAGCAACGCCTACAAATGTTAAGTTGTTGAATGATTTATGATTATGGAAAATTTTAAAGTCAAACCGTTGGATAGTATGCAACAGTCACGATTTGTTTGCAAAGAAGATGCAAAGGATATGCCACTTGTGAATACTCTATATAATAAATACACAGAGAGAGAGAGTTATTCCAAGTCGACTCGTTATACCTATGCTTGCTTAAATGTAGAAAAAAAACTACATGTGGATTTTAAGAACATTAGGATGCCTCAATGGCGACTAAATAATGTTTTAGGGCTCTAAGTGATTTTGATTCTATGCGTATTTCCAAGCATTTTTGATCTTATATGCAATTTTAAACAGTCGCTTTTTGAAAATAGGTTTTTGAATTGTGCACGAGACTCGAATTTGTATTGCTTGTACATATTTGGCACAAGTTTATTATTATTTCTTTACTTCAAGCTGTACTTGAGTGTTTTTAAGGTCGAGAATGCCTTCTGAATGAGCATTATTTGTTTTGAGGATTTATAAAATTATGAAATTACCAAATGAAACTGAAAATTAACGTACATATGCTGCTCATCAAATCTTAATCTTTATCATAAAGATTTGGTGTCGAACAACCGTATGCTCCAAAATTTGATTTATTTCGGTAGGCTATATCTTCTACAACTGACCACTTAGGAGGAACACTCATCTCTGCGCAAGTACACACTTTATTATTTATATATATATTATTATATACATAACATATTTTTTTTTGAAGACCAAAAGAAATTTTATCTTCAAACCAATGCAAATTCAAAATAAAAATTCAAGCAAGTAAAATAAAATAGTTTAAAATTTAAAATTTTCAAATTGATTTTTTTGCCAGTAAACATTAAAATGGTCGAAAACCAAATACAACCATTATCTCGAGGCTCACAAATTATCTTTTTAAGCAAAAAAGGCTGTCTGTCAGTAGTTCGGAATTGACTTTGAATGATTCTATTACCAAACGGCTATTTCAATTTTTTTTTTAAATCTTTTCAAAATCGTAAAAGCGAAAAAATGTTGTTGGCTCTTAAAAGCTTCGAGAAAAAAATCTCTCTAGCGCTCAACATGCATTGTTTAAGACCTTCTTTTCTTAACAATTTTTAAAATTTATTATTAAATAATTGTTTTTTGTTTTGAAATCGAAATAAGTAGACAGAGATAAATGTTCAAATAACAGAAATCTCTTTAAAAGCAGAGCCCGACCTTTTTGGTCGGTTGTATTGTCAATAAAATGATTTGCTCGGACCTACAAATGCAACTTTACAATTTTCTTCAAACCTTACTCTTCATATATGCCCGCATTTATTGTAGAGTATGCCATAGCCGCGCATTGCCACCAAAAGCTTCAAACTTTTTATGACGCTGCCTTTGTTGTTGCCAGCGCTGCCGTTGCAAAGGTGTTTTGGCAACTTTCACACTTGTCAACTGCAATTTTTGGCTTGTTAGACGATACTTCAGACATATGCACTCCCTGGAGCCACCATTCCACGGCATATACTATATATATATATACACGACGGCAACACGCCAACGCAATGGGGCATGGCAAGTTTTGTGTGCTTGCCACTAGTTGGTTGTATCAACACGTCACAGCTTGTTGCATTTGATGAGTTTAGCCATCATTTGTTTGCCTTGCCTGCCTTGGGCAGTAGGGGGCGCGAAGAGTCTTGGCATATTTTACGTGCAACATGATGCACTTTAAATGCATTTCATCCGCCTCTGTTGCTCATTCAATTGTGGGTGCCGGTTCAAAAGTGCAAATTTCCACGCGATTCGCAAGCACAGCTTCGATCCTTGTGCTATGCTATTTGCTGTCGCAATAAATTGCAGGCAGTTCATTGCCTGCGACAGTGCACCATTTGTACAATTGACAGACGACGGTGTGGGCCAACAACGGTGGGTGGCAAGTGGTCTGCAGTGTGGAGTCCAAATGAGCGCAAGTAAATAAAATTTACGGCCTTTTGTTGTGCGGCTGCCCGCAAAGAGTGCGAAATGACACAACGAAGTTCATTCAACTGGCCGCCCCGGCATACCAAAGGCAACAGCAATGTAGTACTTACGCAAAAAAAAAAAAAAAAAATGAGGGAAAACAACAAAAATTAAACATTGCAGGAAGGCTTAAATGCGGTGAGCCGAATGCTAAATGCTCTTTATTGATTACATGAGGCGTCCTGCCGCTGAGGGATACCGGCTGCTGCTATGATAGTTTATTCTGGTAGAACAGTTCACTTGGTATACCAAGCCGACTCCATAGGTAGCATATTGTCTGTTAGACCCCAACTACCCTACCCCGCCTAAAGCGTATTAAATCGGCGTAAAGCAAAAAGTATGCAAAAGCAATTAAAGCGATTGCCTAGCTGGACGACGGCACATTGCGTACTCACAGAAAATGTAAATTAAATTTAATAATTGATTAAGCATAAATGCGCTGTTGTAGGTTCATCCTACCCACAAACAGTGCATACACTCACCTCTGCACCGATTCCTTCCAGCGTACATTCTCGTTGGCCAATCCATTGACCAGTCGATGCGCCAAATCGATGGTAAATGCCGTTTTGTCCGCCTCACGTTGACATTTTTGCTTTTCTGCAACGGCATGCTCGAATTCGGCTTGTATTTCGGCCAGCTTGGATTCCAGATTGTTGATTTTGGCCTTAAGGTATTGCAAACGTTCACGTGCCTCAAGCAGCTCCTGCTGTGAGTCCTGTAGTGCCTGCTGCTTGGGTCCAACTATCAAAAATACCTGATGGTAGCGATGCAAATTAATGACCCAAGCGCAAAGGCCTGCAGCGGCAACCGATTTTTGCACAACCTTGTCCGGATTGAATTCGGGATCCTGAAGGCGAAACAAATTTTTTTCAGGTTTTGAGAAATTTTTTCTCATGCATTTTTTTTTTTTTTGTGTAGCTGTTTGTGTGTGCCTTGCGGTTGGACAAATTGACAGTGAACATGGAACAGTCTAAGTGTCGCTTTGGGAAACAGTTTATTGGCATATTGAATGGCGCTCAGCAAAGGCAGGAGGGTTTAATTCAAGAGTTATAGCTATTGATGGGCAATGATGATGCAGACTAGTTCTTAAAGTAAAGGGGATTTTAATGATATTTTATTATGTAACTCATAGAAGAGTGTGTAATGTCAAGTAGTAGCATGGTAGCCTTCAAGTTCTCGGATAATGTTTGCGTCATGTCCGTTCGTCCTGTGAAATGATCCTCATCTGTCATAAAACTTTATAAGACTGAACAACGTGAGCTTAGTAAGGCGTTATGATGAAGCCGATCGGTTGAAAATTGCCAAAGGTATTCGACTTTTCTTTTAACCCGATTCAGATGGCGCAGCTTGCAGATTTCGTAGATCACAATAGTTTGAGCCACCAAACTATATCAACTGATGTGCGTTTCCGTAGAAGGTGAAGTTTGTCGAATTACATCGACATTTTTACCCGCTACCCTGCAGTAGACTAGCATCGTTTAAAGGTAAACGGTTAAACATTCCGCCGTCTACAGCTAAACGGTTAAACATTTCGCCGTTTAACAATTTAAAACTTGGCAGATGAATGTGTGGGGTCTGCCTACATCAAAAACAGACAAATACAACGGATGATTTAGTAAAATTTTTACCAGTCCTTGCCAATGTAAGCTTTAATATTTAAATTTATATAATTATGCAGCCAAGTGGCTTCAAATCAAACAATTCTGTAATTTGAGAAGATTCAATTAACAAATCTGCATTTCAATTTAAGCGCTGCGAGCTATCCAACCCACGCAATAGATTTATGAGGTTTTCATCATCATTTAATTAAAAGTTACGCCACTACGTTTTACAACTTGCTTGATATATGATTCGAATTTTATTCAAACGCTTGAAATTTATCGGTGGAAAAGCTAAATAAAAAAAAATAATTGTATATTTTCTTTATGAAGTAGCAGCGAAGTTTTAAAAAACATTCATTACATTTTTTTTTAATTTAAAATTTAATTTGTAACTGATTCTTTTTAAACATACAATATTTAATTATTCATTAATTTTTTAGTGCCTGTAACTTGCTTATACTGTAGTTTATATTTTGTTTATTAGTTGTTATTAAAAAAAATTAATTTATTATATTGAACAAGCAACGATTTAAAATTTAAAGCAATTTGATTCAATTAATTGCTGTTCGAAATATTTAATATAATTTGTTGATTTATTTGCTTTTTCAAACTTCAACAAATTTGAAATTTTGCTTCAACAGCAAAATCCAGCATATTGTTTTAGCGTTGCCAGATCAGCGCATAGACTTCCAAGCCGCAAAGCAAAAGCATGGCGCTTATGAGAAGCAGCGGCAAGCCTTTCTTCCAGTGGAAGAATGGAAAGCAACAAAGCAAAAAAATGAATTTCGTCATTGATGCGGCCGACTTGCGCTGCAGTTTTATTTATATTTCAAATGTTTACGTGTCGGATAAAGTTATAAAAATATGTTATGTTTATATATTAAAGTTTGCAAAATACCCAAATATTTACAATTAATAAAAATTAAAGTTACTAAAAGTGCGTGAAAAGTTCTTACTTAAATGTGCGACAAGCAAAGCAAATCGGAGTTGCTATAATGCGCGCGGGTGTGCAAAGGTGCGCTATGAAATACATGTAAATCATTTGAGTTTGTTTTTTTGTTTTGTTTAGTTTTGTTTTGTTTATATTTTTTGAGTGCAATAAATGCTACAAGTGCAAGCGCGCGCGTGAGTGTGTGTGTGTGTACAAACAGATGAGCAAGTTGTTGCGAGGGTTGGCTGATACATAAACGTGTGTGCAAGAGTGTAAATTTTACTTTGTCTTTGTTTAATTAAAATAATTTTATTATTAATTAATTTGTAATCTTAAAAGCTGTAATAGCTACTTGAGCATTAATACAATATTTATTATAATTAAGTGCAGTAAAATAAATAAAATAAAACAAGAAGAATTACAGATTAGGCACTTTATTGCAGTACCTTGGATTAGCTATTAAACTGCTACTCATTGATCATTGGGTCCATTATTAAGATAGGTGATAAAATGCATCGATTCTGTGGCTGAAAATTCTGTGCGCTACGACAACATGTGCATAATCTTCCATTTGAGGCGATTAACATTAGCACGTCGACCCATCTTAAGATTTAACATAATAATTGAAGTTGCTTCAAAGTGACACAGCCTCTATGTAGAGCACATGCAGTTATGTAAATGATCTATTGTGTTTAAATGCATTTATTTTACATGACGAGCTCAGCGTAGATCTAAGTTTTTGTGTGCCTAGGTTGGCAGCGTGTTTAAGCAAACCAATTAAGTACCTGAGCAAGTTTTTGTATGATAGCCTGCTTCGAGAGCATCGATGTTGCAAATTTCTATTGTATTCATAGAGCATATAATATGTGCATTGGTTTCAAATACAACACACACTTTTTTGAGAAAACAAAAATATTTATATACTAAAAATATTTTATATTAGAGTTCCTTAACTAATCTCCAAAATGTTAATCTCTTACAACAATTCCATATTATTAATTTTCAAACCTACGACTTTTGAATAAATTCAGCCAACCCTCGTCAAAGCGTCAAATTTTTTTCTCTTTTTGTTTTATGTATAAGTAAGCCCATAAGTGCGACGGGTGCAGCATGCAAATCTTAAGTGAGCCGCTTTTGTTTTGTTTTTACAATTTTGTTGTGAGTGTAAATAGTGCGAGATAGAAGTTGCAGAATAATAAATAAATAAATGAAAAATTGTATGTAAATCATATTTATGTAAAAAATCAAAAATAAACTTAATACAGGTAAGTGAAGCATTTGTTATGCATGAAAATGCTTATATAAGTTAATGGGAATAATATCCAACTTGCGGTTTAAATAACAATTAATTAAGTTAAATTTTTAAATTCATGGAAATCAATTTATTAATCAGTATTTACCGAGAAATTTTACATTTCGATTTTAAGGATTAAAATACAAGCATTTTTTTATGATGTGTATTATTATACCTTGCAGTTGTAAGGTACAAAGAGTATGCCCGATTTGCGCAGTGATTATGTGACAGCAAGAGTGATCTGGCTGACTCCAAGTAATATATAACAGAAGGTCTATCTTAATAAGGTCTATTGAATAAGCCATCCGTATGATCAACTATATATATCTACAAGTTCTTCCCTCGTCCTTTTGATCCCATAGATCTACATACAAGTTCATGTCTCCGACCGTTTGATCCCATAGATCTACATACAAGTTCGTGTCTCCGACCGTTTGATCTCATAGATCTACATACAAGCTCGATTCTCCGTTCATATGATCACCTAGATCTACATGAAAGTTCGTCTCTCCGTCCATATGACAACCTAGATCTACATACAAGTTCGTTTCTCCGTTCGTATGATCACCTAGATCTATGTACAAGAGTCACCAAAACATCGTGTTTTTCGAGTTTCATCGAAAACGTTTGGAATTTAAGAAAAAGACGGAAATGCACTTTTTGTTTTCTATTAACAAAAAAAATGAAAATTTCAGCGTATTCTACTATCGGGCGGCATCTCTAGAAACATTCTTTTCATATAATTTAATTACTGTATCAAATCGATTCGGTTTATATTAACACTCTTTAAGCACTGCCTAAGGGGAGATTAAAAAGAAACATTTGACGTTTTTGTTCATAAATCAATTGCAACTAAACTCGCTACATTGTAAATATATTGTATTTGCTTTGGGCTGATAATAATTAAAAGTTGAATTATTTTACTAAACGCTCGGGGTGTTAAGTAAGTCTGAACAAAATTGTTGCTCTTCTCTGGTGAATGTGAAACTTTATATGAGTTTAAGAAGCAAATTAATTTTGTAATATTTTTTCTGCTTAATTGAAACAAATCTGCACAAAATATGAAAAACCAAATATTAAAAAGATGAGGATAAAAATTAATTAAATTTTAAATTGAAGTATTTATGTAGTTTTTCAGCAAGTGTACGTACTATTCTTGTGATAACAATCGTTAATATTTATAATTTGTATGTGTACTATTTAGTTTGTTGTATTTTCTCAAAATTTACGAAAATTCATGATTCACATCAGCAATTATTGAGCTTCAGAGTGACAAAGTCAAAGTGTTCTAACTTCCCTATCAATATATATCATCTTAATATAAAAATAGTTAACATTTAGAACTGTTGCGTGGTTTTTAAAGAGTTTTATGAAATTCTGGGAAAACCGCTAATTTGCAACTTATGAATGAAACTGTGCGTCACCTTAGTCCTTTACAGGCTTCATAAATTTTAATAGTAAATTTAATTATGACGTAGCGCTGTAATCTATAATTATTTTCTAAAATTGGCTAAAAGTTTACTCATTATTATTTCCCAAAAATGCGTTGGGCGTTTTTAAACCGCAATATTAAATTTTATGAATTTCAACTGAAAAGCAGTTTATAAATATATGAAAAGTTAATTATGCAAAAGCAACGAATTCTGAGAAGTTAACAATTTGCTGCGGAAGTGAATGCCATGTTTGATTACTTTTAATATCATCTGTAAGGACAAATGTGGTGGGCTCATATATAGATACCCCTTGCGGTTAAGACTAAATTCTGTCTCATACATAGCTTGCTGTATGACTGACTAAATCGTAAAACTATAGAGACATTACGTAGGAGTGACAGTACGACAATGATGCCTAGTTTTGGGAGCTCTTTTTAATGGAAAAATATATGGTTCATGCTACTCACCTTCAGATACTCCTGCAGCGTTTCGATAATATTCGGATGTATATTATCCTTGTTGTAGTTGAGTAAATCATTAAGAAACTGATCCACACGCACCATCGTCAACTTGGCTGCCTTCCAGCTGCGATCCCGTGGTATTTTACCATTGGTGGCCAGCAGTACCATAACAGCTGCGCACACATTGATCACTGCCTTGGGCGGGGAACCAAAGGACTTGAGCTCGGTTAAATTATTCTTATTCAATGTATTGAGCGCTGCTTGTGCGGCCACTAGTGCCGGTTCTGCTTGCCGCAAATCCTCTTCACACATCTTGGTCTTAATGGAGACATCCTCCTCGATGATGCGCACACGCTTCTCCTCCTCGGATGCTATATAACGTTCCCGTTTAACTTTCTCATTCTCGGCACTAACAATCACAATTAGTTTGTCAGCGGCAGCATTTTTGGCTGCCAGTTGCACCTCTTGTATGGCCAGTTGATGCTAGAAGGTTGCAAGAGTATTCATTACACACACACACACACACCCATACACACAGCAAAGCAGCGTAGAGCTATTATGTGGAGCCGGAAAAAAAAAAGTCCAATTAAAAATGGTAGCGCGTGCGTTGAAAACGAAAGAAAAACTCAAAGTAACTTAAAAACTTTGTTGGCAAGATAATTAAAGCCGAGGCACGCTGCCTCAATATTTACACGGTGCAAGTTTCTCACAAATTGTGTGTGCACCCACACACACCCGTACCCGCACCCACACTCACACACACCCACTCGCACTTACAGTGGTACACATAAAAGTACGCACGGCAATTGCGTACACGCATATGAAACTGAAACGACTTTTGTTCAATACAAACGAATTCAATTTAATTCAATTAGCTTTAATAACATTTTGTTTCCTTTTTTTATATTTTTTTCAAACGAACTTTTTTATATGGCGACGACGACGACGACGACTGCAATGAATGAGCGCAACGGATAACCAAGCGTTGCTCGAAACAAAACGCTAAAAAATTCAAAGAATGGCCTCCGCAAGGTACTATATGTCCTTACTTTGTATCTCTTGCGCGGTATTTTTATATACACTGAGAGAAATTGAGTTAATCAGCAGCGCGTTGATTGTTTTTTATACCATTTGTTTTTTTTGTAAACATTTTGTATATATATTTTAAATATTGTTATATTTAAACTTTTAAATATTATAAAAATTGTGTGATAATTTGTCTACATTTAAATGATCATACGTCACAGTTAAAAAGTAATTGCCTTCCACAAAAATATAAATTATCTTCACTTTGACGATCTTAAGTTTCATTTAAATAATGGGTTTCTTTTCAAAAAAAATAAAAATTATGTTCTCACTTTAGAAATCAAAGATCATGTGGCATGGAAAATAAATACTTTTCAAATTATGTTCTCACTTTAGAAATCAAAGATCATGTGGCATGGAAAAGTTTTTCTTTAATCTTTGTTGCAATCAATGCTTCCAGTTGAATTGTTACTTAATTTAACGAAACTCATTTTAGAAATCGAAGATAATGTGGCATGCAAAAGTTGTACATTGTTTTCTTTAATATTTATTGGAATCAAGGCTTGGAGTTGAATTTTTACTTAATTTAACGAACTAAAAGTTCTTAGATGTTGCGATTCCCCGATTTAGGGTCGGAAAAATGTTATTTAAAAAAAATTTTTTGAGCGTTCACTTTTTGAATTGTTATTCAGCAAAAATAAATAATATTTACGTTAAATTATTTTTATATATCTTGTAAATATGTCCCTTAAATTTTCTTTCAGCGAAGAAAATTGCTATATATCAGTTTTGACTCGGTTGAAGATAATAACCTCAGATTATATATTTCTTTAAAAAACTCAAAACATTTTTCTGTCAACGAATTTTTGTCATAGAGCTTATAGATTTGATTTATAGATGTTATTGTAAGTTCTATGATAACACGTCTGTACAATTATTTTTTTCTATAGAACTCGTAGATTCGATTTTTAGGTGTTATTGCTTCTGTCATCTCTAAAATTATTTTTTCATAGAACTCATCGAATTCATCGAACAAAAACAAAAAAAATTGAGGGAGGGAAACGTTAGACTTTTAACTTTAACCAGTTTGGTTGGCCCTTGTAATATTCAGCACTAAAAAATAAAATATTCTCTAATTGATCATTCAAGCAATAATCGCATTTTTGACATATTGTCGGGTAATTATTCTCGAGTAGCTCTAGGTAACATATGTATATTGAAATCGTAGAGGTCGATCTTTGCGTGATTGCATTAAGATTTAAGGTCTTTTCGAATAATTCTGTTGTAACTGCAATAAAATGATCGAGCCACAAGTTTCATAGCCACAGATAGCTGGAAAACAAGGGTGGTGGCAATGCATAAAGATTAATGGTAGAACTCTTCGATTCGGTATACCTTAGAAACTATGAAATGCTTGATTTGATATCAACTTTGGGATGAAACTTGAGCTTTCTCGATGCTATTGTTGCTGATACCAGAAAAGTCTATACTGAAAGTATGACATGGCTATATATACTAACACAGCTATGACTGTAAATTAGGAAGATAACAGGCTTCGACATCTTTTCGCATCACCCCAAAGAGTCCTTGTAACTTCTTGCAGTGCATCTGTCACTTGCTTTCACACTCCACTCACTTACAGTCGCAAATGTGCAGCAGATTTGCAGCAACAACAATTCAATTAAGCGCACTAATTGAATGCCAGCCGCGTCGCCTGGTTTAAAAAAGGATGCACAGTCGTTGCGTCGCTTTTATTTAGTACACAGGACATGCATACACACTCACACACACATGTATAATATATATATATGTATAAATTTACTACTTATACAACTATATATTTCTGTATATAAACTGCCTGCCACCACGTGCATTTTATTTGCATGTGGAAAGGAGGCGGTGTTTTGTCTTTTTTTTTATGTTGGCTTAAATTTTTATTTAATTTTTTGTTTGTTTTTTTTTTTTTTTTTGGTATAAGCTCCGTTGCACTTTACTCACCTTTAGTGTGTCCACTTGACGGGCGCACTCGGCGAGCTTGGCCATGCCGCTCTGCAGCCGGAATATGCGTTGAGCGAACTCGCCGTTTTTATCCACAAACAGTTTGCGGTAGAGAAAAATGTATTCGAGAAAAGTTTTTGGCGTGGTGTAGTTGTAGCGCTTTTCATTTTGCAAATAAATTTTTGATATCTGATTCACTGTACCATGCACATAGGCCATAAAACAACCAATGGACGGTATAAGTTGAGGCTGTGAGAATATAGTTTGTCAGTTTGACAGATGTTTTGGGTTTTTTGACCTGGTTAAGCGGCATACTGACCGTTAAAATATGGCTGATTTCGTTAAGAAACTTTTGCGAGACAGACTCAAGTGCACTTTTGGGCCACTCATGGAACCAATCTATGGCTGTGCGGCTAATAATGGCTGGAAATTTGCGCGCTCGTATGCGCAGAGTTTGGCCAACTGGTGAGAAGCAGAGCACCAGCTTTAGTAGGCGGCGTACTTTTTCCACAAAATAGCGCCAGCAATTCTCCTTGGTGTCCAATGTGCCACTTTGCTTAACTTCATTGCGTATGCCATTTATGATGGTCTCTAGCTGATCGTCATTGAAGAGCTCAGGTATTTCGCCAGAGGCCAGCAAATCATTGATAAGCATAAGTATGGACTCATCGGGTATTTGTGCATCGGATATAAGAAAAACGGAGGCCATGTTTTTAAGACCCACTTTCATATATAAAGCGCCAATTTCCTCCTTCATATCGAGCAGACCAAAACCGCGTTTAATTTGTATTTGCGCTACATTCAGCGAGGATATAAAGGCAGCCAGACGTGCTAGTGTTTGCTTGCCGGAGCCGCCAACGCCTATGAGCAGCGCATTACCACGTGGACTCTCCAAAATGCGATTGATGCTGTGTTGTAGGAGCAAAAAACTGTTCAAGTGTTAAGCTAGCTAGTTGCATAACTTACCGGCAGACATGTATCATGGCATCCTCGAATAACACTAGATTCATATAACCAACCACCTCATTGTAACTAGACTGTGCTTCCAGCAGCAGTTGATATAGTGTTTCCCAGTTCTTAAGCGGCATATATTTTTGATCCACCAAGGATTGCGCAAAATGACTATAAATCAAGGGTTCGGCAAAAACAAAATCCTCATCAAAATCCTCGAAATCTTTTTTGAAAATATCACGTATGGAGGATTTGAAAGACTTAATATCATACTGATCCACTAAACGATCATGATAGACACGAAAAGCCTCATGCACATAGAGTCTCATCAGCTCCGCAGGTTTGCTGCAGACTGTGCCACTATACTGGCTGACCACAGCGCCTGCTGCAACTGGCGCACCCACGCTGTTCATTAAACCCTGATAGATATTCGTCAGATCGCGCAGATTAAAGATATAATGAAACTTGACAGCGGTGGGCAGAAAAGCATATTCCACGCGACGATGTAAAGCAATGCCCACTTGTACCAAAAGATTACCTATGGCACGTATTTCCTTGCTAAAACCCTGAGCTGGCTGCTCCAAATGACTGTTTAATATGCTGCTATAGATAAAGTGTAAAGTCTCCTCCGCCGGTGGTGCTACAGAGAATACACAAAAGTGCCGCTGTAGACGTGGATCTATGGTAAACGAGCCGGCTGTAGGGTTCATGCAAGCCGCAAACTGACAGTGCCGTATGTCCTTTAGCTGTAAACGCTGCCGATCATACCTACGCAATGCAAGTCATTAAAATTGTGGTGGAACTAATTTGGCAAGCACTCATGTACAGGAACTTACTTACCACTGCCTGTAATCCATGAACTGACGCATAATGGTGTGCGGTTGCACAGTGCCATAAGCATCCACCTCTGGCATGTTTAGGTCGTTGACAAAATAGATAAGGCGACGCTTTGGCCCGCTGGGCGCATAACAGCGTCCCGACTTTTTCTCCAGCGGGCGGTCAAGCATTTTCTGAAATATTTCCGAAGTTGTGTAATAGTTAAAGTGTGTCGTTTGGACTGTGGTCATTTGTGGTGTTGACGACGACGACTTGCGTTGCATGCTGCCACCCATGGCTACCATGGCAATGCCTGTTGCTGAGTTCAGGGTCTTGTTTGCTGCTATTGCTGCTGCTGCTGCTACATCAGCCTGTTCGGACTTTGTGGCATTGGTGCTGACAGGTGTCACAGCAATTTCAAGCAGTTCCTGTGCGCTGGCATATTTGCTGAAGAGTTCACGAAAGATGGCACCCTTGCCGCAACCGGAGTTGCCCACTAACATGCAGGCCAGGTTACGGTCGATAAGCAACTTGAGGAAGTATACTAGGCGTGTGGTCTCTGCAGTTGAAATGAGCACGTTCTATGTACAAGAGGCTTAGTTAGTTCCAGCTTGTTTTGCTGACAGCTGGCTGGTATGCCTGCACATATGCTGAAGTGGGTCAAACGCATACGTACCTGCAATGGCAGCTCTGGATCAATGATATTCTCCGACTGCTCCAAGGCGGCTAGCTCTGTCCAACGTTGAAACTTAAGCGTATGTACGTTAAGGTGATAGTCGAATATGGTGCCCTGATTTGGCAGTTTGACGTCTTTAAATTCGGCAGTCCACCATTTGTGAAATTCACGATGCCAATCAATAATGGCATCCTGATGCAAAGCTGAACCAAAGCTCCAGACGGTGGCATAAACAAATATAGTTTCCAGCGCAATTTCAGCCGACTCATGCGAATGCTCGCCATGGTGTAGACTATGCGGATTATGTGCAGTGGTAGTAACACCACGCGATTCATTTGAGTTCTCCCCATCGAGTAGGCACTCCAGTAAATGACAGGTCATTTGAATCATAGCCATATCGGTGACGGGTGTGATGCGCCGAAACTCACGATGATGTTGCATAAGACTGGGAAAGTACTTTTCGAAAAGCGTAGTAAGTATGCCGCGTTCGATCATGTCCAGGCGTGTTTCCAGCCAGGAGGAGACATAGCTGTAGAAGAAAGGTTGCCATTATGGGGAAGTTAAGTTGGAGAAAAATTTAAAATGAGCAGACTTAATGTAATCCAATTAAATAAGAAACACATAAGTAAAGAGGAAGATGCATTCACTCAAAAAGAGGGAGAAACTAATTGAAAAATAAAAACGCATAAGACAGCTTCGTTGCACGATACACGGTATATAATTACTCATATTGCGACCATGATTGCTATAGCTTAATTCACTTACGGTGACCAGCCAAGATCCTGTGGATTAATATACAAAATGCCAGCACGCGAAACTGTGGCCGGCGTCGCTGCCTTTAGATGGCCCACTTCAAAGAGCAGTCGCATTTCTCGTTTTAATGAAATGCGTTCATTACTAGCCAGTGTCAGTATCTTATTATCATCCATCAAAGTGTTAAGACTCTCAATCCACATGGGATCAATGTCACCGTCCAGCACTATCCATTTGGGATTACCAGGTGGCATGTTGGCCTGCTCGCGCATAATGGACGAAAATAGGCCGTCCTTCCACTCACGCGTTGTGGGATTAACAATGCCGAAAAGCTCATCATTCGACAGCGCCTTGGGATTGAGTATATGACAGACAGGTCTTAGTTTCTGCATGCGATAGGTTTCACGCAGCGTTTCCCAAATCTTAGTTTTGCCTGTGCCTGCATTGCCCACAATAAAAACCGAGTGCCTTACATCAAGCAGTTCCTGCAGTTGCACTACCTTCATAAGAAAGCTCTCCTCCGGCTGCAGCTTAATCTCATTGACCGCACGGCGTATGGTTTTCTCAAATTCAAAGACGCGCTTACGTGGCACATCCAGCGCGGGAAATAAGTCACCAATTAGCCCCATAAATATGGGTACATCCTCGGTGACTATCTTTGGTATGTTAAAGTCACGCAGCGCACGCATTAACACCTGATCCTCTGGCCGGCTGTGGTCATCGCGCTTGAGTGTGCCTGCGACAACTAGCACCGACTTAATTGCACGCAAGCCCCAGTCATAGTGATCCTGTTTCGAGAGCAACTCCTTGCATAACGTGTACAGTGTTATAAATTTGCGTGCCAGCAGACGTGCATCCTGGAAGCCTTCGGCCATTAACATAATCTCACAAATCAAAGCAAAGTCCGGCACAATCATGGCGCATGGACGAAACAATGTTTTCAGGTTTTCCGGCAGCTCCGTGCGGCCGGCATAGCCGGGATTCATGGTGATAAAAATGCCAACCGATGGCTCCAACGAAATGCGCTCGCCCATAAAGATAAATTGGGTTTTATGCATCTGTAAACAGCAGCCCCATAGTAGCAGCACCCACAGCAGCAGCATCAGCAGCAGCAGCAGCCACAGAGCACAGCAAACAAGGTACCATGGCGGTAGAAAAGTAATCAATGTGCAACATGGAAAAGAAAGTACAGCAAGGTAAAATCAATTTGCAACCCGTACAAACACATAGAAGCGAACAGTGCCCACCTTTATCGCCTCCTGTATGGTCTTCACCTGTACGGCGACCACGGACAGCACCTCCACGCAGATGCGATTGAACTCGTCAAAGCAACCCCAAGCGCCCGTCTGTGCCAGCCCTTTGTAAATGTTGCCACAAGATTTGTAGTCCATTTGCTCCGAACAGTTGAAGACATAAACCATTACGCCCAGTGCGCGACCCAGGTCCTTAGTGGTTTCCGTTTTACCAGTGCCTGCTGGTCCAGCCGGCGCACCGCCCATAACCAGATGCAGTGACTGCGTCGATAGTGTAAGAAAAAAGCGCGGCATATGTAAATTACAAGCAGCATTATTTTTCCACTAACGAGTTGTTTAATTTACAAACCGCGGACAAAAGTAACGCATAAGTTAACCGTGAAGGCGTTTTTTACAACGCCGGAACGCGAAAAATATATATATTCCAACAAAAGGAAACTTTTTTTTTTTTGGTCCCAGAGTGTGCTTGCTACAAATTGATGGTTGGCTTTGTATTATATTACACTTTTAATTGAACTGTATGCCGACTGAGCGACTGACTACAGTTGGACAGTTGGAGTGATGGAGGCTTAACGTGTACCACAGGTGTCATAATTAAAGTGCCAGCAGGCAGAGCAGCCAGCAGCCTATCTGGTAATGCATTCATGCATGAAATATAAGAGGGTTGAGGCACAATGCACAAAAAAAAAACAGCTGGTTTGTCTGCCATACAACCCTCAAAATTGCACGCTGAAAGCGCACAAATTACTTTTATCGAATTTCCGGTTATTTGAGGCACTCACACGTATTAAAACACATGTCTGTGTGTGGGATTTTGGGAAGTGTTTCTGTGTGGCTGTGTGATGGCCAAGCCTTTTAATTATTCAAATGCTATTAGTTCCAATCCTGTGCAATGGATTTCCGTTGCTAATGTCTTAATGGGCAACCTTGAAAAGCAACGAGCTCAGAAATTGTGTTGCACAAAGTGTTTTTAAGAGATTAAGGTTTACTTAAGTGACGGCATTAAGTTCCCTAGATGGCGCCAACTTACCTGCGTCAGCGTTATGTAACAGCGATCCGTCAGTGGCGTAATTACAAGACGTGAAGTGTTGCCCAAGTACTCATAGGCATAGCGAAACTCTGCATCACAGATATTGGCATAGCAATCCTCGTCACCTTCGGAAGTGGCAATTACGCCACCACTGCAACTACCCATTTGTCCATCATCCCAGCGATGTCGCAGCTGACTTTGCCACTGAAAGGCCAACGAGTTATCCACCTTAGCCGCAATAATCTTGCCTACCACATCACGTGAATGCACATCAATAGTGCAAATGGTCATGATCTTTTGGCGATCACCTGCAGACAGCTCACCCAGCAGCAAATTAATCAAGGCATTTAGTTGTGCAATTTGCCGTTTATGCAGCTCCTTCATGGCACCCTCGTAGCCCTCCTCTATCCAGGCAAAGGCGCGATTTACATCTGCAGTCCAGTTGATTTGACTGCAAGAGAGCGCCACCTGTGCAGGCCAATCGTAGAGCCACAGTTCGCGTGTCTTCTCGCCAAAGGCGCGCAAGGCTAAGCGAAACAGTTCATGTAAAGTGCTGCGCATTTGTTGTATAACGCCAAGTAACCAAAGCTCCACACGCCCACTGCAGTCAATGTGTGCCGGCTCAGCGCTGGTTCTGGCAGCAACAAAGCGTACATACTCATCATTCTCCTTGGCATGCATGCCAATGGCATTTGTGGTGTTTGTTTCAAACTCCAGACGTAAAATCGAATCGAATAACTTAATCAAATGACGGTCTATGACCTGTGGCTGATTACCATTCGACAGTATGTCGAGCAGATCGGCAGCCGATATAAAATAGAAGCGTGGAAAAGCCAAACGCTTCGTTTCCAGATAGTCGTTAAGTGCCTTCTCACAGATGGCCAGGCGCTGCTGCAGTTGCAACAATTGTGGTAATACATCGGCATGTTGCAGCACAACCTGCATGACAATACGCACATGAGCAACACGGCCCAAGAGACTAATGAAGTCCTCATCAATGCGCTCAAAATTGGCTGCATCAGCTGGCAGCTGTGCGCGTATGTCCGCGGAGCCAATAAAGATGCACTCTAGATAGATCCACTTGCGTTGCACCTCAAACCAGTTGCCTATGAGCGTATCAATGCCGCTGAGCACACGCTGCCAGTGTGTAAGCTTGTCCAGCAAATATTCTATGTGCTTGGATGTGGATATATTCTGTAGCTGCATTTGATTGTCATCCAGCGTTTCGATGAGTTCCTCCGAAACCTTCAACAGTTTTATATGTGGTCGACTTTGATGTGGCTCTAGCTCAAATTCCAAGTGCGCCCATGTGGCCTTAATCTCGTCGAGTACCTTTGTTACGGTGTTCTCCTTAATGGCACGGTCTACCGTATTCTTAATGTCCTCCTCATGTTGTTGCAGCTGCAGACTGAGCAGTTGTGCCAGTGTTGTGTCAGTGTTGGACTTGTACGAGAGCTAAGGGAGTGATTAGCAAATATTAAGCATACGCAGTGTATGACTTTGTCTTAACAAGCGCACTAATTATGTCAGCAGCACACAGGCTGCCAGCCTGTAAGGATTCATCTTAATTAAATTGCCATACTATTTGTCTGAGCTATATTTGTATATATCTAGTAACTTTTGAGTAAGTAGCTGTATCTGTTACACTGGGCATTAAATTCAATTGCTATATTATCTGCGCATTTAAACAATTGAAGTCGCAGTGACTGTCTATGATGCAGATGAGCATCAAAAATTAATTAAAAATTTTAAGTGGAAACCATTCAAGTAGAGTCTGCTGTCAAAACTCCAGTCGACTGATTCTGCATCATTAATGTGTTAATTAATTTTCCAAAATATGTTGTGTCTGGTGTCAGTTGTGTGCCAGCACTTTGCTTACGATATTCAATGCCTCAGGCGCAGTTACTCGTTTGCCTAGGCAAACATGACGTATACGTAATAATTATCTGCTCTTCTCTCACTCTCTCTCGCTGCGGCACTGGACAAGCATTGTAGCAGTTATCAAATTCGTAAGCCGAAATCAGCAACTAGATAATTATATATAGATTTACTTGGCTTTTGTCTATTATTCTCAGACTTTCAATGTATGTATTGTGCAATATAATGTACAAGTGTATGTCTTTCTATGTACTTATATGCGGTGGCCAGCCAGCATTAGTTCCAACAGCAGCCAATCGATAGGCGATTGGGCACAACAACAACACCAACAACAACACATCTAATCACATTGGCAAGCAGCTGTGCTATTTATAAGCTTATTTCATTTAATATTTGTATCAGATCCTTTTACTTATTGCTCATTCAAGCAAATTTCAAACTTTGTATAGCAGTTACCTTATATGTGTTTGCTTATATATTATTTACATGTTATCTACTTACAAGCAGCTCCAACTTGTGTTGACTTGTTAGCTGTAATTAGTCAGATAGTTGTTAGTTAAACGGCCAAGAGCACAAACTATATATATATATTTCATAACATTTAAAATAAACCATAACTTTTATATTAATATAAACAGTTGTGCGGTAGAGTTTGTACTTTTGCAATGTTTAAGGTTCTAAAGCTAATCTAGGTGACTATAATATGTAAGTGCAAAAGCGAATTTTTGGCACATTCCTTGATTTTTTAATTTTGAATTTAAGCCATGGTAAAGCGAAAATTTAACAAGTTTTATGTTAGAACAAACAATTGAAAGTAAGTTAAACGATTGGTGTTTATTTTTATCAGTATTTGACAATTATGACTTTTTAATTGCTGTTAAGAAGTGCAGCCTAAGCAGCGATTTAGTTTTAGTTTCATTATGATAAATTATGTTAAGAATACAAAGCAACCAAATATATGTATATATTGTATATATTATTCCTATCGATCACTCCAGTGGCAGAGCATAGGGTGGTTTTTCTTGGTAAATAGCATTTATTTGCTAGGCATACAATTGCTAGGTAAATGCAACAGCGCTGCTGGGTGCAATCAAACCACCGATCTTCCGATTTACAGGCGAGTACGCTACAACACTTAAACAAATTATGATATATTAGGCATATCAAATGCCTTTAAATCTTTAAAAGTAAGTTTAAGCAAAGCTATTTAGTTCAACTTTAACTTTTGAATTTTTGTTTTAAATATTTTTATACAGGGGCGCCAATTCTCATGTCGGTATTTCAATATTGAAGAACTTCATAATTTGATAACCGATTGACTTGACGTTACATGTTTTGGAAACGTCATTTCAGTCCAATTTCAAGCCTATATCGAAATAGTTACTTTATACATTGAAAACAGTCGTTCACTTATATTAACTCAACGTGCATACCGTCGAAAATATTTGGTGTCAAGTTTTTTTTGAGCACGGAACAGTATTTGGGGAACGCAGAGTCCACATGGAATCCATGAAACGCCATTGCTTGACCAAAAAGTTACTGTTAGGGCCGAAGTTTACGCCAAAACCATCATCGGGTCTTATTATTTTTACAGAGTACAAAACGGTCGATGGAAACCGATATTGATGGATGTTGGCTCACTTTGTCCGCCCACAATGCACGAATAAGGTTTTAAAGATGGTGCGAGTCCCCCAATCGAGTTTCTGCAACAAAAATTCCCTGGGCGGTTGAAAAAGAGGCGACTATGAATGGCCACCTAGATCTGCGGATTTACCTCCACACAGACTTCTTTTTGTGGGGTTATTTAAAAATCAAAATGTACGCCCGCAAGCCACAGACAGAAGAGCTGAAGTAGAATATTCGTGCCGAAATCATTGCTTTACCATCCAAGGTGGTCGAAGAGGTAATGGAAAACGACGCAAAAAGGGCACATTTTGCTTGGCCACTTGATTGACGTTGTATTCCAAAACTAGTTTGGATAAATTGCAAAGGATCAAATTGAATAAAAATACCTCACATTCCGAAAACGCCTGTTTTTATTCTTCGTTTTTCAATATTTATATGCCGACATAAGAAATGGTGCACCCTGTATTCAATTGTTTTAATTTATGCGGAGCTACATTTTGGTCCAGGATTCTTATCATTTTAAATCGGTTTTCGAGAAATAATAGACGTTTAAATTGTAAATCATGTGGGTTTTTACATGCCATTAAGGATAATAATTTATAACTCTGCTATCTCTACATAAAAATCTCTTTTTTCATTACTTTTTTTTACTGAAATCTTAAATTTCTGCAAGTTGAAGCTGTTCATTTACGTTTTTAAATTTTTTAATAAAAAAACTGATATGGTTTGTAGGTTTTCTTATACAGCATGATCTATCTAATGCCTCGATATTAAACTAATTTATAAGATAATAATTGCTTTATAAATTACTTAATTATGGCTGATTGCTTACAATTCGATTTATCGACTTTTCAAAAGCCATATACTAAATATTTTAGGAAAGCATGATAATGACGTTACGGAATTTTATCTATCTAAACAATATCTAGGAAATTTTAAAAACAGTCGTTTCATAACAAAAAACCCATTCATTGTTGTAAAAAGCCAATCCGCCTTCCAAATGAAAAAGGTGCCGCAGTATTTTTTGATGGTGTGTCAATGCTATACGAGTTTTTCGTCGATCCAATTAAAGTTCATTCTTGGCTTGACAGCTTAACTAAAAGTCGTAAATCTACAAAGTTAAATCATTGAAATATTTTTTGTAAACAAAAGAACACTTTAATTTAAAAATAGCACATTTTTTAATTAATGTTTCTACGCATTTTCATGTTCATACTAAAAATTATATTAAATCTTTAAAAGTTAACTTAAAAAAAATATTAATATATATTTCTAACACACAACTCAATAACAAAATTATATACAATAAAGAAATTGATATTGGATATTCTTTAGATTGACTTTTTCGAGTTAATGAAATTAAATTATTATTTAATAAGAATATTTCTCTCTTAATAGTGATTATAATATTGAAACATAACTTGAAAGCTATAATTTCAATGGAAATGCGTTTTTGTTTTCCAATCTGCCAACTTAATCTCTACGGAAATAATATCAATTCTTTGTCTAATTCCCTTTAATTTCCCCACTCTACACAAAAGATATCATAAATTTGTATAAAAAAATGTCTATCAATAACTTGAATCAATAAACATTTAAGCGTAGCTCAACGCTAATAACATCCTTGACCCAATTCCAAACGATTTTAAAGTCTAATCGCCTTGCTCTCAATTCCATACGCTGTTAATCAAACAAATCACTTGCTAATGTGTTTGGCAACAGCTGCTCATAGTAACCCATATGCAGCCACTGTAGCCACTGCAACCGCATGCAACCACCCACTCCGAGAGCCGCCTATGATGCATTGTTATGTCAAGGCACATAGCTTGGTGCGCAGCTCATTGACTATGTCCATTCAATTGTCTGTACTTGCAAACGATTGCTCATTATGCTTACCTTTGTCAGTTGCATCAGCTCCAGCCAATGGCGTTCGGTAATTGCTGGATTTTGCAGCTCGGCAATGGCATGCAAAGAGGCCACCAGTTCACGTAGCACATTCACTATGTAAACATATGGGGCCCAATCTCTGATGCATTTGTCTAGAGTGCGTAGATCGCGCGTAAACTTCTTGCACTCATGCTCCATGTCATCTGTATCGATGAGCATCCAAGGTGTCGCATGCCAGTCAACAATGCATGACTCAATGACGCGCACAAAGTCCCACAGTTGCTGTGCCATTTTACACAGCGAGAAAAAGGCAAGAAGTATTGAATTAAATTTTTGGTAGTAATCTTTTTGAAAGTAATAATAATAGTTTTTTAGAGAAATATAGGTTAAAAACTTAATGTGTGCAGGTTAAGGTAAGTGATAGAGATAGGCTACGTGAGCTCACACTTTTAATGCTGCGAAGAGTACCAAATTTCCGACTCTAAGGGTAGAATTACGATTGTAATCTACCCTTGGACAGATGACAGCATAGTCAAGGGAATAAATTTTTGCCCAAGATAAGAAGTAATTTTTAAGATGAATAAAATACTGAGGTAAATCCGAACCTTATATAATATGGAGAGGCAAATTGGTAGCTTCAATCAAAAGCAGCTAGAAAACTAACTGGTAGCAAGTCGAATAACACAGTTTTCTTTATAATTCAATCGCTCTTAGATAATATTCATTAAATTTTTAATTCTATAGGATGCTCCACGATTATTGTATTAAAAACGTAGTAAGGGTTAAAATATTTTAATACAACTAGAACTCTTAAAAAAAGACGGTCGGTATAATCCATCAAGTATTTGAAAATCTTTAAATTAAGATCTGTTAAAAACCGTCGTAATTTTCACTTGGACAGAATCAGCATTTTATAGCCAAATTTAATAAGTTAGACGGCTTAGCCCCACCCTAACTCAGTTGTGAATTTTGGGTTTACACTTATTTATCATAAACTTTAGATCAATATCTTCGTAAAGCTCACAAATTTTTCTCGCTGTGTAATGGGAATATGCTGCAGTTTGCAAATGCAACTACTTGCTTACCTTTACACGCTTGAGCTCTCCACTGCATAGCTGCAAGGTGGCTGTCTCGGGTGGTGCAATATCCAACAACTGGGCCCAGCGTGCATAGCGGCGTTGAGCTCTGCCAAAGTCATGCAACCGTATATACGCATCATCACAGGCATCATACACATCTGGACAAGGTACGCTGAAGAACTGCAAACGAGCAAAAACCCCAACCAGGGATGCAAATTGAAAGTGAAAGCTAGTTATCCGGCCGTACGTTTTTTTTTACTATTATATTTTGAAAGGAAATTTTGAAGAAGATTTTGGGATGAAACTTCTTCTATACGATTTATTTTCAAAAACATTTGAGTGCATTGATTTCAAAAGAGTATATCGCAAAAATGTTGCTTTGTAGAAATATGTAGGCTGAAAAGAACTTTATCGATTTTCTAAACGTTTCTTTTCATTGTTTTTCAAAGATAACAAATATTTCGATATAGCTTCTGACATACGAAGCGTAACAAGCTAATTTTCTCCCATGAAAAGGAAGTCTTTAGTAAACAAAATAATGTTTTTTTGCTTTTGTTTCAAACAAGCGCGTTTCCCGCACCCACTAAACCTACGCAACCATTTTCGGACTAGCTTTGAAGCCAGAACCATTGCCAATGAACGTTATTCTCAGCAACCCTGACCACAACAAATAGCTCCATGTTCGTCTGATGCTTGCTTGGCAAACAGCATGGGATCCAATG
Source organism: Chymomyza procnemis (assembly GCA_035046065.1). Lineage (NCBI taxonomy): Eukaryota > Metazoa > Arthropoda > Insecta > Diptera > Drosophilidae > Chymomyza > Chymomyza procnemis. The sequence continues at coordinate 41,068,691 of JAWNOJ010000026.1, forward strand.
GCAACTTACCGGCATTCGCTGAAACTGCCTTGCATAGCTCTGTAAATGGCAGGTGTGGAGCGCTATAAGCGCGGTAACGCGCTGCTGTTGATGGTAACGCGTATCCTGCAGTGCTTCCTGCTTGGCCACTGCATTGTCCTTCAAATGTTTCCATTGCAGCGGCAGCTGTTCAATGCTACGCAGCAGCTGCATTTCAAACTCTACATTGTAGGTCTTTAACAGCGACATGATGTCCTTGAGCGGCTTGAAAATATTGTCGGCATAGGGCTCACGTTGCCTGATTTCATCCATGATGGCTAGCACGCGTAGCAAAGCTCGAAAATCTGTGCGTGCTATGTGCAATTGGAGTATCTCATGGCCATGTGCTATAAACGCATTTAACTCCTGGAGGTAATAATGGAACACAAAAAAAAATATTTTGGGTTTGTATGTAAAAGCTAAGAGTGTTTGGGTTTTATGAGTGTCCTAAGTGAAGTGTAAGCGAAGTAAGTTTTTTCGCTTGGTTATGGCGTATATCTATATCTCAAAAAAAGCAACTTTTTTAGTCAATTTTGTTGAAGAAATGGGAATCAATTTCGTAACTTGCAGTCTAAAATCGCTGCTGTGTCGTTGAGATAATAAAAATTAGACCATTCTCATAGGCCATGCGCAACTTGATTCATTTTCGCTCACAATTTTAAACTGACAATAAAGGGTTACTTTACTTATAAACAAATAAATTCCGCAAGTTTTTAATGACTTTCGAAGTTGTATATCTGTCCAATCGTAGCTGCTGTTTTGCGATAATATAAAGTAAGCCATTTGCATAAGAGTTACATTGCGTATACTTAATTTTTTCACATTTGTAAACTGATACTTAATACGGTGAAGGTGAACTAATCATTTCTATTAATTTTTTATGCTTTTCGAAGTCGTGACGTAATGTTAAAAAACATTATGCATTTTTGCTGCATTTTGGGCTAAAAACCTAACTTGCTTACCTTCAGAGTGTGTTGCACATAACGCAGCAGCCACTGCTTGTAGAGATGCGACCATTTGCAGGTTAGATTAAGCAGAGCATACTTCAGCGGTTTTATATCCAAGGCCAGCCAGCCATTGATGCATTGACGATTCTCACATTGGTCTATCGTCTCGTGCAGTTCATTATAGCGCTCGATCTGACAGGAATACCAAAAATATACATGTATATATAAATATTTTTAGCTATGTTTATGTATGTGTTGACAACTTGATTTAAGCAACTAAACGAAATTTATATGTTAATTTTTTGTTTTGGCGCACATGTGTGCGGCGCAGGATACAATATCCATACTATATATTTATGTAGATGTAAATATATTCATGCTTGACCTTTGGCAATGTGTGTGCTACGGAGTATTGCGAAATGGACGAAAGGGATTGGCAGCATTTTCGTATATTAAACACGCGCACCAGCTGCGTCAGTGCCGCCTCAATGGCCGCTCATAAATAAAATGCCGGCCAGTGATTTTCCTATTTTATTTGACCGCACCATGCATTTTCCGTCATGATTTGTTGTTTGGTCTTTGTTTATTTTCTTTATTTATATTTGTTTGGCTATGCATTTTGTTGCTTGTGCGTTTGTGCGATTGTATTAAACGCCTTTTGGTAATTTATAGCATACTTTTTGGGGCGTTTGATAATTGTTTAAAGAAAATATTACGCATACGCCTGCGATTTAAATGTAAACCAAGTTAACAGCAAACCAAATGGTTTTTTTGTGCCCAACATTTCAACTCGATTTTGAAGCAACAACAAAAAAAAAACTCCAGGCAGTTGGCATTTCACTGCTCGGCCACACACATTTGACCCTAAATGGTCGACATTTATCAAGCGTTATTGGTCTCAGGGGTTACACTACGTAAATTGTGTGGTTGCCAATTGAACGAGCCATCGTCTCTGCCAAGAGCCAAGTGCCAAGCAAGCCCAGTCAGTGCAGCTGTCTGCCTTTGTGCGAGTGTATCTATGAGTGTGTGTGTGGGACTTCTGTATCTTGAGTTGTTTGGATTTATATTTTTCCATACGTATACACTTTATTTAGTAGAAAGCATGACAAGTTTATTAAATTAGTGTAAGTATGTTCAGATAGAATGCATTTTAATGAAATATGATTAGATCAGCAATAATTTAGTTTAGGTGAAATGACTTCGTACCTGAATTTTACAAAAAATTAATTTGAACACTTATGTAGCTTATAACTAATTTTATAATCGGAGTTGTTGTCTGCGAACTAATAGATTTAATATTCAGATTTCGACCGCCGTTCTACCCTCGCAGACTTCACCTAATAAAATTAAGTTCTCTAAATGCCATGACATGGCGTATTATCTCTCTTACTCAGGTTCATTGACCCTAAGGCTCTTCCTAACAAAGTTCCTTTTTCCATTCATTCTATCCAGAGTAACTCGTAACTTTCGGCCTCTATCACTACTTTTTTGTAGATACAATTTTGCATTACATGATTCTTTTTGCGTCGTACGCTCAAAATATAGTAACGTGTCTTTTCGCGTCGTACGCTCAAAGTATAATAACTTTTATTATTTTCTTTTCATTCTTGCTCTATTTTAACTTATCGTGATTTGCCAAATCGATGAACTTCATTGATTTCACATAAATAGATCTACTTTTAAAAATTTGTGGTCTAAGATCTTATTAAACAATTTTATGTTTTAAAAACTTCTTTTTCCAAGCGATTATCTTTTCGCAAAAATCAATTCCAATACCAACTTTTTTCTTCGAAAATATATATAAAATTTCGAAATATTTCATTTTCTTGTAAGGATACAGGAGAGCTTATATACTCATTTAATAGCTAACAGTTCCAAAGCAACGTACAACCACTCAGCTATGCCAATGTAATGTCTTAAAGAGTATTAAAGTGACGTTGAAATCACTATAATGATGTCATGTTGGCTATGTTTAGTTTGGCTGCCTCGCCGCGTAGCACTTACCTCTCTCTTAAACGACTCCATGATAGCATAGCCACATCCACTGACACTTGTCTGCTCGCGCACCGTCTGCATGGAGGCTTGAAGCACGGCGCCACTTTGCTGCGTCCAAAGGAACGCATAGGCGTTGAATTTGGCAGCATAAGCCAGTGCCGCCTGCACCGTGTCATTCAAGGCGTCGCGTATGGCATGGCTCAGCATTTCCAAATCATCAACTATGGTTGGGTTTGGAAAGAGACGAGCGGCAAATGTGAAAAATGCGACATATTTTTGTTCTATTTTTTTTTTTGTTTTTGGGTGCTCGCTTTGGGTGCTTGTGTCTTATTTGCTTTTTTTTTTTACTACTTTTTTGCATATTCCGCGTGTTGGAATACCTTTTGTCATGCCGGCATATTCCGTTTTTTCATTGTACGCCTTGACTGCAGCCGCCAACAAGTTGCCAGCACCAGCACCAGCACCAGCACTTTTGTTGACTTTGTTAAGGTGTTTGGCCTGGTACGACTGCGGCTGCTCGTTGTCGTCGTCGTCCTCCTTGTCGTTGTGCGCTTCATCGTCGTCGACTGACAGCGCATTGTCAGCCACAATTCTTGGCATGCAGTCGCATGTCTGTTTTATATCCTCCAACAGCTGCTCGACAATTTGTTGAAAATTATTTTCCACACTTGCATCAAAGGCAGGCGAAAAACGTATTTCCGTTTCCGTCAGCTCCAATTTCACTTCGAAGAGCGGCGCAATGGCAATGCCACCATTGCTACTGCCAGCTAGGTTTATCGCCGAAGTTGGTGTTGGAATTGTTGTCGTTGGCGTTGCGGCAGTGGGTGTTATTGGTGTTGTTGCTGTTGTTGCAGACACTGTGATTTGTTGTAGCACTAACCTTGCCATGCTTGGCAGCGGCGTCATTGTGGATGTGTTGCGCTGTGTTGTTGCGGCTGCCACGCTTGACGCGCTTGTCGCCGACATAGTTGTTGCTGTCATTTCTTTATACAAATACTCTAAACTGAATTACACGGCGTATGAGTAATGCGAAAATTAAATTTAGTGTTCGAGTTTGTTTTGCCTTTATTTCGTTTGCGTGCCGGCTGACAGTCAGTCAGTACTTAGACTGCCAGACAGCCAGCCCGCAGCTGAAGCAGCCGCATCGAGTGAAGCAACAACGCTAGCGATGGCTATAGCTCCAGCTCCTGCGGCTGCTCCTGCTACAGCTTGCTGCTTGCAATCACGAAAAGTGCCATTAAGTGAAACATGCAATTGACGCATGAATGCGCGGTTTCTTGTTGTTGTTGTTGTTGGTATTTTTGTGTGTTTGTATTTGTGACTGCAGGTGCCTTTCGTTTTTGCGGTTGATGAGTGTGTGTTTATTTGTAACTGTGTGTGTTTGTAAATGTGTGTGTGTCTGTATACTAGAATCTGTATGCTTGTATCTGTATGCTTGTATGTGTGTGTTTGTGTATCTGTGAGTGAGTGTATCTGTGTCTTTGTATCTGTGTGTCTGTGCATTCTATGTGTTTGTCTGTATCTGTTTACCTTCTATATATATATGCGTGTTCATTTACTTGATTAGTTTTGATGAGACATGAAATGTAATGAAGTTGTTGTCCGCCATATATCTACTATACCCCATAAGTATCTATCTCTGTGCTTGCTTGTGTGCGTGCATATCTGTGTTTGCTGTTTCATTGCATTACTTGAAAATGTTGGTAACGCCATGCTTCGGTGCGCCTGAAGTTATGCTTTATTTCACTTTATAGCCAAAACAGGTGCAAATGATTAACGCTGCGGCTGCTGTCTTTTTGTTGTTTTTGTTGTTATTGCCTGCACGTGCCGAAGACAAAAAAAAAATATGTGTGCTTGCCATTGATGATGATAATGTTGAAAACCATGATGGTGCAGATGTTGATGCTTGATGATATTGATGAAAATGTTGCTTGATGAAGTTGATAATGTTATTACGAAAACTGAGTTTGTTGTCATTCACACGTGTCGGTTAAACTAGAGTATTTGGTAAACCTGATTTTCATTGCCTGTCGCACTTCTTGGTATATTAGCTCATCAACACTCATCAAATATTTGTTATATTTGCGACGTTGTTGCTCCGGAAATTCACGCAAAAACTGCAATAAAAAGTAATTTGAATACACTGAGCGTTAGTTTGTGTTTTTTGATGAAGTCGGCTGGTTTTGTCTAACTTAAAATGAATGCTTTGTTTTATAATAAAAAATGTTCAGCCAATATCAGTATTTTTTTTGTACTACTGCGCTATAGCTGCTTAATTAGTCGTAAAACCAACTCAAAACCAACATTTAAGAATGTCATTCTCAGTCGACTAATTAATTACCCACTTACCTCCTGAATACTTAGATCACGCGAATAAATCTGAAACTGCTGCGCGTCATAGTTAAAAAATAAACAAAAGTTGGCAATTAGTAAACGATTAAGCAGCATTTTGGTTTCTTCGCATTGTAGTAGGCGTAACCGTACGCGTTCCTGTTGATGTTTCAATTCCAGCATATTACGGCCGTATAGACTACGTTGATGTAGCGGCTCGCGTGTCCACCGTCGTATACTTGATAAAATGGCATCCAAATTGCCATGAGTTTGCTGCAGCCTGCCATAAAGTAGCTGCGATTTCTCATGTATATCATTGATGAGTTGATCGTCTTCAAAGTTGAAATGGAACAAACTTAATGAAAGTAATCTATGCAGTTGCTGAACTTACCATAGTTACGCCATGTCAAGTGCTGACAAGCGGCAGCCACATTTGCATCCACTTCGCTTAGTTCAGTTCTAATGAGTTGCAACTCAGCTGCAGCACACTCGCCAGATCTAATCCCATTATAATACTCTTCAATTTTGATGAGTCTAATGCAGCGTTCCCAATAAGCATCTCTTTCATCATATAAGGCCAGCAATGATTTGGGCAGCTGAAAAAGTGAAGTAGCCAAGCTGCCAGCACCTTGTAGAGCCAGCAGATATTTGGTTTCCTTAAGCAGCGTAAAAAGTTCCCTTGAGAAGTTTAACTGCAATTGCTCTTGACCTGCAGCAATAGACAATACAAGCTCATCCAGACCCTGTGCGATCAGTTTTTCTATGGCCTGTTGCCAATTATGCCAGATCTTTAGCTGCAGCGTGCTTAGTTTGGTGGTTAGGATATTGCGCCGCGAACGCAAGTGCTCCCATTTGTCACTTACAGCAGTGTCGGCGGTATTTTGCGTCAGTCTGTGCAATGGCATTGGACAACTTAAACTAAGAAAAGTAATGATGCTGCCTAGAGACTTACAAGTTATCTATATAAGTGCACAGCTCTGGTGCACCAAACTGATCACAGCGATGCATATGTTGCTCCAGCCACATCATGGCACCAGCTATAGGCGGAAAATTCCAAGTTGTAGGTATTGCAGTCAAGCCATGAAACTCATACGCCAGCAAAACACCAGCTACACTGCCTTCCAGCTGGCACAATTCCGTATCGTAGATTTGCAGCATATGTGGCAGAACTCGCGCCAGTTCCGGCAGCACGGAGCTACGTTGTAAAATACAACCAAACATGAGTGTGAGCTTAAGCAGCTGCGCCCAGTCATGACATTGTTCGTAGGCCTGCAACAATACTGTAGCCAATTTCTGCTCCAGCAGCTGCATGCGTCCGAAGAATAAAGCCTGCTCCCGCTTAAAGCATTTCCATTTATGCTGCTGCGTTGCGCCAGGTTGTGCGGCAGCTGGAGTCAAGTCGATTTCGATATTGGTCCACTGCTCAAAGAGCAGCTTAAATTCACCAAAAATCTACCAAATAGTCGAGTGTTCAATTACAACGGCAACTTGAAGCTATAGACGTACCTGCCTCACACGCTCGGTGAGCATTTTGCCACGAACTCCACCAATTTCGAGTTTCTCAAGATTTTGAAATTGCACGGCCGCTTCAAATACTTGACGCAACTCGCCCAGTTGCGTTAGAAAGCCATCGAGTGTTTGGCCAAAAACTTCGTCATTAGAGAAGCGCCAGAGTTGTTGCAAGTCATCGGGGCCTGTTGCTTCCGCCGTGGCTGCGCCGGGCAGTGCGGGCAGCACAACTTGGTTGCTGGAGTAGCGTTCCTTGTAGAGCAACATGCGTTGCCTGCAAAGTTGAAGTTGCTGCCATTGCATAGCGTCTGTTTTTACGCTTACCCACTCAATACTCACTTGAAAAAGTCCAGCACTTCACAGGTTTTGTTTATCTTCTGCAATCCCTCATCTGCATCGCCCTGAAATAACAATGGGAATTCCAAATCCTCAGCGGCACGATGCACCAGCATGTTGCAAACACAACGCAACAGCACGCCCATGCGCTGTGTGCTGCGGTAAAAGCGCGCATTGCTCCAAACTAGCTGGAGCACGTGCACCAACGGTGCTATAAGCTCTTGGGCATTGCTGAACTGCACCGAATTGAAAGCCGCAGTTTGACGCAGCAGTGGTTGCAGCCAAAGTGAAACATCCTGAGCCTCAAGCCAAGCGGCCACCAACTGACCAAATGCCTTAGCATATGGCTGCTGATATACGGATTCGATGCGCTCCAAAATGCGCGCCAGTGTCTTGTGTATTGGACTACGTAGCTGCTCGTAAATGTTTTGCAAATTAAGTTTGCGATTTGTCCAGAAGGCAATTTCGTGTGCCGGCAATGTTACAATGTGTATGTGTTTGGGTGAGCTTGACGTGGTTGTAACTGGAGCTGTAGCAGCTGCAGTTGTGGCCAAACTGATGGCATGGCATTCAGAGCGTTCCATGACTATATCATGCATTTGTGTGGTCCAGTTTATAAACATTTCTTCCAAAATATTACGAAACTTGGGATCCAAGGCGGGATTTAGATTGCTGTGGGTGGAAAAAGATGATGAGGGCTTTGTTGAGTTGTTGGAGCTGATGCAGTTATGGGTCTTATAGTTTTGTGAATATTTTTAGAAAGTATTACGGATTTTGGTAAACTTGTGGTGAATTTTCGAAACACGATGATAGGATTCATGATAGGACTACCCTTCGAAGACCGCTGAGATTGCAATAAAGACACCATTGAATCCTATACAGAAGTCTTTCTGTACAGCCATTCTTAAAAACAAATATTTAAAATATTTTGTGCAATGGGAAGCTGTGACTTTTAAAAAGGGATTTACATTTTGCTTTTGTTAGAAGTTTGTTTTTCATTAAAAATTATTGCCAGAAGAAAGTGTGCCAATTTCCGTAATGCAAGTCTTCAACTTCATTTTATTTGAAAAAAAAACTTATACAGCGCACACTTCAGCGACTGAGAACAATCCTTTTTCATTTTCGGAAAATAGTGCTGATGGTGTTACCAGACCAAATCCTTTTTGAAAGTTTTCTTATGGTCAATGCATTGGCTTTTTTATGACAACTCGCGGGTCTTGACATTATCCCACGAATTTTGTGCAAAGAACCCAATTCATAAATTGCTAATCATTTTTCTTTGTAAGATCTAAAGCCAAAAGTTCAAATACCAAGCTCATCACTCTTACATATTTATGAATTTTGCTACTTTTTGAGTTGGTAACAATAAATTATAATATATTTTCGTTTTCTTGATTGCTTAAAATATATTCTTCTATATTGTTGTGCCTAATTTAAAAATGTTAACTCAAGAAAATTTACCTTTTTTTGTAGTGTATCTTTTAGTAGAATTATAAAAAAAAATCAAACTGAAAATATCTAATTTTGAAACTTTTGAATTACAATTAAGCGGATTAAAAATAACAATCATAATCAATATTTGCATAATTTTTGTGTTTCACTGTAAATTTGCAATTAATTTTCATTTATAATCTCCGTATTAATTGGGTAGTAGGGGTAGTTCAGCAAACTTTTTTTAACCAATTTTTTAATTGCAGAAAGTATACAAACTCATTCCAAGTTTTAATTTGCACTACTCAGTTTTTGTCATTTATATTATTAATTCTGGCATGCGCCGGATACACAATATTTTTGCATATTTTTTACTTTTTTTAATTAAAATATTACAAAAATAATTAACGTTTTTTCTTTTTGTAATTTGAGTACTCTGCTGCATATATTGCTTTTTGCATTGGCGTATTTTCACTTTAGTAAGAAATTTTTTTTTGTATTAAGCATTTTATTATAAAAAAAATAAACTTTAATTTAAGAAAAAATAGTATAATAATTAACAAACAATTAAGCATAGCAATCGTAACTAGAAATTCTACAACCACTGCCAATTCGTTTCAATTTCTCTTGCAGCAATATATTCTCTTAATTTCAAGTCGAAATCATCAATCAGAATAAATTGTTAAAACTTTTTTTCGGCACACGCCCGATTATTTTGTTTATGTTTTAATTTAATTTAAAAGCTAATTTGTATTATTGTTATACTGCTGTTTTGCTGCATAGTTCAACTTATGCTTATTTAGGTTCACATGATTGGTTTATTATGCAAAAATTAAAATTTAGCTTCTTGCAATTTAGTAGTGAATAAAATTTTGTAATTTATTCATTATTAGTTTATAATGCAAATGAATTATTTTATATTTGACAGAATTTAATTTAAAGTGTCTCAATACTGACTTTATTTAGATAAAGTCATAAATTAATAATGCAAACATGTATTATTAATTATAAATTATTTTTACGCAATTATTTGAAACAATGTTTAAGTAACAGATATAGTCACAAACGTGACTCTTCCCTTCAAAAAGTCAGCTTATTAATTTCAGTTAAAAAAATATTATTTTGTTATAAGATTGAAGTTGAAATTGTAAACAATGATTTTTATAATGATTTCTTTTTAATACAAATGTTGATATAAGAATAAATATTTAAAATTTGAATATGCTTTGTTTATAAAGGGTGTTTTTTTAGAGGAATAGAACTTTAAATTGAAATATAATAATGATGGATTATTTGATTGACATGCATTTTGTTTATCCGAAAGATAATCTTATGGCATTACATTCTAAATTTGATTCTGGGTAGCCACCACGGCTGGCTCAGCTTTAGTACAATCTGGAAGTCCAATATTCTATGACTTTTTTCAACATTTGTGGCTGTATATCGGCAATAACACGGCGAATGTTGTCTTCCAAATGACACAGCATTTGTGGCTTATCCGCATAGACCAATACAGAAAGTAGTCTAGCGGTGTTAAATCACAAGATCTTGGAGGCCAATTCACAGGTGCAAAAGGCGTCTTTCACTGAATCGATTGTGGTACAAGCTGTGTGACATGTTGCGCCGTCTTATTGGAACCACAGCTCCTGCACATCATGGTTGTTCAATGCAGTAATGAAAAATTTACTAATCATAACTCTCTAGCAATCACCATTGATTGTAAAGTTTTGGGCATCATCGTTTTTGAAGAAGTACGCACCAAAGATTCCACCAGCCCATAAAACTCACCAAACAGTCAGTTTTTTTGGATGCTTCGGTGTTTCGACCTACACTTGAGGATTCGCTTTACTCCAAATGAGGTAGTTTTGTTATTTGACATTACCATTCAACTAGAAGTGCGCTTTATCGCTAAACAAAATTCGCTTATGAAAATCGGGAACAACGGAAAAAAGAACTTAAAGTTCTATACCTCGAAAAAACACCTTTTATAATCGTGAATTTTTTAGGAAAATGGAAATGGGAAATAATAAAAATGATTTCGTAATTTTTTTTCTGAATGTTTTTACGAGCGAGCACAATTAAATAAAAGCGTTCACTAGAACTGTTTAGCACTGTAATATGCACCAAAAAAAGTCTTTTTTTTTAATTACTTTGTATAAGATCAATCAAAGCAATTAGAATGAAAATCCATCCAACTTTTTTCTAACATTGCTCATTTTTATTACGATTCTACAAAATAATTATTAAAAAGTATTATTATGGTATTTGCTCTTGGCCACTACTGATTTTCTTACTTTTGGTGTGAATATTTTTGTTTGCCAATTGTTTGACAATTTCTTTATGACTTTTATGCCAAAAATTTTTATTATATTGCAAATGAGTTCTCGTTTTTGCCAAAAGCAGTGTCCGAAAAATAGGTAAATAACTTGCTATAGTTATAACCCAATAATAAATACTAGCTTATGTACATAAAAAAGCAATCTCTATACATACGTCAATAAATTTGCGTAAATTCATGTGAAAAACTTGTGCGTTTGTTTGTCTGTGTGCTGCTGGACTCTCTCACTCTCTCTCTCTGACTCTGCTTATGTGAACTTTGAACTCGCGAAGCTATATCTGTATCTGTAGTATATATATATTTAATGGGCTTTGTCTTACAGAAAGCGAGAGTGTAGTAGTATTTGTGTGTGTATCCTTGTATTTGTCGCCGAGACAATGGCCAAAAGAATGAGCCAAAGTTTGGCCAACTTACCCTTGGTCTACGTGAGCAGCAACTTCCTCGACAATTGTTGGCGAAACTAATAACGATAAAATTGTGCGATTGTTGGTCTTGCCCTTAATCTGTAAGGATAACAATAAAGTATATATAGCTTAAGCACACACAGGCACACACATATATCTATATATATATTATACAACAAACTTTTGCCAATTAAACTCAATAATTTAAGCCAAACAAAAGCAGCCAACTAAGCGGAGGCACTCAATTAGATTGCTTAATGCTGCAGCAAACCCAATACCAATGTATACCAAATATCGACACCACCCACCTCTGTCAGTGTATTGCGCACCTCCTTGATGCGCGCCTGCAGATCCTTGCTTACTACTTGTGGCCATTGTCGTCTATTGGCCGAATTCTCCAGCAATGGCTGCAGCACCTCATCAAATAGCAGCGATAACGTCTCAATTTTGCTATGCACCGGAAAGTCACCGTACAGCACCAGCTCCTCAAAGTTTGTTTCCGTAAGTGCCAGCTCCGTTTGGCGGCGTACAAAATAAACACACTTGCCACGCGGCACGCCATCCAATGTGCTAAAACTGGAGCTTGGATTGGGCAATGGCACCAGCAGTGTGCTGGTTGCTGCCACCATGGCGGCTGCGGCTGCTGTGGCCGTGGCCAGTGCATCATTGGACTCGTTAGTTGCATTATTGTTGTTGGCGCTGCCGTTACGCGAGCTGCTCTGCAGCGCATAATTGTGATACAAATCGCTGAGTGAGCTCTTGGGTATGAGGTCACCGCCCATGCTCAGCGTAATGACGAGCACACGACTGTGCAACGGTTCCAGCCAGTCCAGCACAATGCGCTGTGAATGTTTGCATTGTACGTTGTTGGCTTTAAATGTGTTTGTGCATATGCGAGGGCAGTTTGATAAGTCAGCAATAAAATTTGTACAGAAACCCTTGCCAGCTGCTATGGGAAAGAACTTGTGGGTGTGGGCCTGGCTTGCTGGTAGGAATCCCAAATATGAGTTTAAATTATTTAAATTTTTTAGACATATGTAATTAAAGCAACGCTCCGTTGGGTACTTTGGTAGAGTATGTGTAAAGCAATTATTCTATGCGATTCTATATCGACTTGACCAGGATACTGGCATTGGTCTGCATACCCATAATTACTTTTGACACAACAGAAAATCCCGGTTGAAACTGGGGTTCATGAATAGCTTGCCTTCATGTTTTTGCTACACTTTCTGCGAGAAGTGCGCTGCACCAATATTTCTTTCGCAAACTTTCCCATAAAGGATGACCTAGTCGAGGAAGTGCACTTTTCATAATAAAAGTACGCCAAAGTCGAAACTGGTTTTTCTAAAAAATAATTCCAGTTTCATTGTTTGACTAAGTTCTGATTGTCTATCATATTCTCTTGTAAGGATTTGTTGCAAGATACAGATGTGACGTATAAGTCAACGATAAAGATCGCATTTGCTTTAATATATTTTTGTGCGATTTCTGCACAATGGCATTGATTTTATAGGTTCATAGAAAAAACGCCACCGTATCAATAAGTCAACACTTTTTGACAGTTCCCATGTACTCCAAATGAATTCCTCAAAAAATCCTCAATCTGCTACTTTTTTTATTTTTTTTTAAATTTATTCCTCTTGATTGTGGTCATTGGTTCAAAGGCGGAGCATGGGTATGTCTTCCAAAACATTTCTTGCACTTGATAAGGCATCATAAATGTTTAAAACTTTCCGCCGCTGACATATCAAACAACCTTTGCAACTAGAAAGAACTCACCCGGAATTCATCGGTGGCCATCATTTTGCACCACTTGTCCGATTTTAGGCGCATTGTGGTTGTTGTATATGAGGCAACACGCTCCAAACGTGGATCGCTATAAACACGTGTTGCCAGTTGGCTGGTCGCAGGCATTTCCTCATCACTGCTGGCCATTGCCGCAGCATCATGCATGTTGTCGTGTGGCATGATTCAAATACGCACATCCCCATCCAAACCCACCCACACGCAAACACACGCAAATACGCGCACTTGGAAAACTAGAAAAATGGCAAACAAAACCGATATACAAATGAATCAGTTGAAACAGCGCTTAATAAGCTAAATCAATCACTTTTGGGAACAGGATTAAACGCAATGAAACTATGTATATGCTGTGCCGAGTGTAGTCCATGCGAAAGGACGCGCGTTTGGCATGCAAATGATTATGCCCGGCATGACCTCTAATGCTAAAGAGCTCCATCCGAACACACACATACAATGGCACACTGGGAGTTGCAATTACCAGAGCATACATACCACAGCACACGCCCCAATATATCGATCAAACTTCAAATTCGAATTAAGAGAAACTGCACTTTAAAGTGTGTGTTTTGTTTTAATGCGCTGCAGTTCCAAGCTCCAAAGCCCCAACCCCAACTTGGGTCAATTCGTAAAATTCTAATGCGCCGACTGGGAGGGGCTATAATGGCATTTGGCTGACTGACAGTGTTACCAACTGTTTGACTAGCTGCCAGCCAAGTTGGCATTAATTGCGACTTTTCACTTACGCCCAGCGCAATGTAATTTCCGTTTGGATCAACTTTTTGTTAGTTTATGCAGGGCACAGGGCAAATGGCTTAAGAATTCTCTCCATTAGTGGAAACGGTGGGATGCCAAGAGGCTTCATAAATCCATGCCTACCGGCAAATAGTAGCTATATGAGTGTGTACCTGTCGGAAATGAATTGGTGAGGCTTAAATAGTATGCTGATGCAGTGCTGCAATCCCGATGCCGCTTTGATAAGCCCAAATCTCTAAGGCATGGCTCAGTAGAGAAGCTACATAGTTCTATCTGTCAGAAGTATGTTTCAATTATGAAGACATAATAAGGTTACGCAATATCTTGCTTTGAACAAAGAGTTTGATATGGCCACCTAATGCTTACTAAGTAACTAGCAAATACCCATGGGGCGTATGCGTAATGCCCCGCTTAATGCTCTAAATGCTTGCAGTCATCACTTGACCATTTTATAAACTAGCACACTATAAACACTGACACATTAAGTGTTGTATTATTGCCGCTGTCAGAGAAACACAACAAAAGTAATGTACATTCAAGATACTCATAGATAGATACACAAGATACACACGTTTTCAGATACAAAGTAAAATTTATGCCAAATGCATGGCAGGCAGCTCAGTCAGCTATTGGCTTCCGGTTCGCTTCGTTTTATGTGCAGTTGAAAAGGCAAACAAAACCAAGCGACACCAAGAACTAGAGTGAAGGACTCACTGACTCACTGACTGACTGACTGACTGTATGACAAACAGACTAACTTGATGACTGACTGAGTGACTGAGTGACTGACATGTCTCAAGTAAGAGATGCAACAGCATCACCCGTAGCCAGAAAAAAGGAGCAACGAGTGTTCCCAGCATGCTCAAAAGGCTATACGATTACCGCAAGTACATATTAACACAAGTTGCCTGGGATTAGTTAATGTTATACGAACTTTAAATGCGCTATAAACAAGAGTATATATAGTACAGTTCTCATATAGTCTGGCACAAAGTTAACAAAATGTTGGTATTGTCATTTTCAGCAAGAGCTTTTGAATTCATTTTAAAGATTGTGCTAGGCAAATGACATCGTTTTGCTGACTATGTCAGTGCTAGGCAAATGCACCGCAGCAGTTAGAAGCGAAACACAGATCTTTGGATTTGTAGGCGAGTATACTACCACTATGTTGCGAGGTTCACAATCTCTACATTGATTTTGAATATAATACCGAGCTCGCTGCTTGGATTTAGTTTTTGAATATTTTAACTAAAAAAAATATATCGATTTTCGTACTATAACTCGAATTTTTAGCCGTTTTTTTTTGAGGTTTCTATAGATTTTCAGCAAGAGATAAGTATTTCATATTTATAAATAACGATCAGTTGAGAGTTGTGCTTGATACATTTTAATCAAATTATGCTTGAAAATGCAGATCTCACAGTGGATCGCCCTAAATTTGTTATTTGCAATTAAAAATTAATTATCGTAAGTTGTCGTCTCAAGAAAGATTTGAAAAATTATATTATTAATAAAAATAAACTTATTTGTTGGCCATCACAACCAGTTACAACCTGATTACAGCCGACCACAGTAACTTACTCCAACGAAAGATAGGTTTTCCTCCACTTGGTCTTACCAAGTCGTCCCTTTCATCTTTCTTCGTCGGCTTTGTCATCGAAGTCCTTCTTCGCTGGATCGTCTTCATCCATACGAGCAAGATGACTGAGCCAGCGCACACGTTGTGCCATCACACGCTGGATGATATCTCTGTCGTTATAGAGCTGATACTGCTTATGGTTCATTCGCGTGTGATAGTCGTCTCCAATCCGAAAGGGACCGAGGATTTTTGGAATATTTTTTTCTCTCGAACATATGTCCGCGACACAACCCTTGCTTCTGCGCCATTTAAGAGCACATGGAGGATGAGCGGCTTGTAGAGCGAAAGAGGTTTCTGCTACACATTTGCTTAGTAAGACCATAGTGTCAACTAAGGAAAAGTGTGACCCTTTACTTAATCTCCAGGCGATAGTATTGTCGGTGCTCACGGCAGTACCAAAGTATGTGATTTCGTTGACAACTTCGAAATTATAGCCGTTCGCTATAAAATGGGAGCTTAGGGTTGCAAGGGTTGTGCATCCCTTCTTGAAGACAGCTTTTACTTCGTATGTCCTTGTTAACCGCAAGACCTACTTGCGCTGACTCCCTTTCAATTGTAATAATCGTATTATTACTATCGGCGTATGCAAGGATCTGCAAATTTTTGTAGAAAGTTGTGCCAATACGATATGATAAATGAATAACTTAATTCCTTTTATTCAAGGATACATAACGTTGATTGAAAGCTGCGTTACAAAACTGGGAATGTGAGACCCTTTTGTTTTAAAAGATTTAATTTAATTCTAAAAATAGGAAAATAATGCAAAACTTTTGCACATTGAACATAAAAAATAGAAAGTAGTTTGTGTTTCTTATTTTTTCATTTTCATTATTTCATTTAATTGTTTCATTTTAATTATTTTTTAAAATCTGCAATATATTGTTATACACATTAAAGACACAAAACTGAGCTGTTAAGACAAAATACTATTGATTCATTAATTTAAATATTCTGCAAACAATAAGCCAAGTACAATGTAGTTTTTATGATCGCATAAAATATAGGGTAACCCATGTCTATAATAATGACGTTGATAATGAGCATTTTCTACGCGGCTATGCTTCGTACAACTTTCGAGGCAGAACTTTACTTTTAAATATCAGCGTCACATCAAAAACAAGAGCATGCCAGTTGGAAACCCTCAGGACAAATGCATTGCCCTCATTTTTTGGTGGCAGCCGCAACAGATGTTGCAACTGGAGCAAAAAATGGCAGAAAAGAAGATGCACAACTTAATGAATTTGTTTAAATCGTTTGGCAAACAGCTTAAAAATGTATTTACCAAGAAATAAAACACAGCTGCAAAACAACAGCATGAATTTCGACAATAGACAATAATGAAGACATATATTTGTATTACATAAACATTTTAACAAAAAAAACCGATTATATTACATAGTTTGTATGATAAAAGCCTTTTAGGTCTGCAGGAGCAGGCAAACGCCAGCTAAAACCCATTTGCTGGCACGTTCCTTGCTTTTTAGATTAAATGTCCAAACGAAAGTGGGTCCACGCATACTGTGAAAAATCAAAAAAAGAATAAATAAGTATATATAATATATAGTCTGTGTGTGTGTGCTTGTGTGTGTTGTATATACATAAAGTGAGTCCAAGTTAAATACTAAGAGCAAGCCAAGAGCGCATTAAAAAAAAACCAGCAAAAGAAGATGCCAAGCCGCAAGGAAAATAAACGCCAAATTGATTTTAAAAGGAATTTCATGATGGCCAGAACACTTCAAATTAAGTAAATCGCACAAAAGCGACCAATGTGGCAAGGACGCAGTACAGCGGGGCCAGCTAGCACTAAAGAGCGCAGCCGGCACTGAGCCATGAAAAATGAAACTTTGAAATGCTCTTACTATATTTTCATTTGGCTCACTTGGTCTTATTTTTGTTTAATTTTTTTTTTTTTTTTTGGACTGCAGTCGGCCACTCAAATTGGCGCTTAAATTATGCCAACCCGATCCTTAAACAAGACTGTATATAAAGTTGGACATTGTGCGCTGTTTTTCAAACCGCGTGAGGCTTCTAGCAGTTTGCCGAGTGTTATGCACCAGGCAGCTCACAGGCTACAAGTCAATGGCATAGTCGGCTTTTGAGCAAGAGGGGTTTTCGTTTTGTAAAATTTTTGGAATCGTAAAAATCTAAAAACGATTTTAAACTAAATGCGTACTATCCATATTACATAGGTAATTTGTATTTAGTAAAAGTGATGATAACTCTTGTCGAAATATTAGGGCGACCACATGGGTGTAGTATAGTTTTGCCAAATTTTGATAGATACAGTTTGGTAACAGATATTTTCTGTTTTGACCTACTTGTCAGCCAGATGCGCTTTTGCTCTGAAGATTTCTCGCTTGTCTTGTCTATTAACAATTTATTGGTAAAAGCTTATCATATAATAAATGGTGACGCTAAATGAATATATTAACTGAGATATTTTTACGATAACTTTTCAATTTTAACTATTCCAGAATGTTAGTTGAAGGAAGTTTTGTAGCAAGAAAAGTTGTAAGCTAAAAATATAAGTTGAAAGTAATGATAATTGTGAAATTAATTTTTTGGATAGCCAAGATTTTATCCGTCTATAAAAATATATGATCTTAAAGCACATAGTCCTAAATAAAAACTCGTAGCTAGTAAGTGTTGACCAAAAATTAGATTACTGTATCTGGGAAAAAATACTTTGAAGTTCTAAACTTCATTATAATTTGCATGTATATTGACTCCCGCAATCCCTCTGGCTATCTACGCCCTTGTTGCATGTTGTTGCTTTTGTTGTAACTGCTGATGAGTTTCATTATGTGCGAACAAATCATCACATGACAACGACAGAGTTCTAGACAAAAGGGCACGGCTGAGACGAGAGCACGGACTGTAGCAGCGGCAGACTGCACGGCGTCGTGCTCGTTTAAAAGCAATTTCATAAGTTGGCAATACGTCTGTGCGTCCCTCCCACGCCACTTAACAGCTCAAGCACACTTTGTGTGTGTCTCTGTGTGTGTGTGGGTACGAGTGGGTCAACACTATTTCAGTTGAACAATGGCCATTTTGGATGTGTTCATTGAGCAGCTATTTAAGGCGTGCGCACAGTGCGTATTAGTAATATTGACAGCTGGCAGAGTAAAGCATTCAATAAAATGAAGACAAAGCCCCAAAGCAACAAATCGATTATAGCTAAAATTTCCATTAAATTGAAAATAGCTTTCAAAACAGCTCCAAATAAACGAAATGAAGCAACTTAAGTAAAATCAAACCAAAGAAAAAAATAAGAATCATTCTGTAAACAAAGTTGGTGGTCTGTCTAGTTCGCACACAAAACTGCGCCAAGTTGGAGCAGCAGTTAAGTATAAGGAAGATTTTTTAAAGTTATTCGAAGTTTATGTACACTAAGATTGCTGAGGGATTAACCATATTTCATATTTGGCAAATTCAATTCTTTGAATGCTTTTTTCCAATACAAAATTAATTTTTTTTTAGAACTTAAAATCTCACATAATTCCTACTTAATTTATTTAATGTTCTCCCTGTGAGCATTCGAGTACAACATTGCAAGTATTCACAGCAGGGGACATATGTACCAAAGTCGAAAGACGACAGACATTCAATAAACAATTGAGAATTGATTGACAAACCGACAAGCTTGTTATTTGGATGCACTGACGATTGACCAGTGGATAGAGTAAAGCCGTCCATAGACACATTGTCAAGGCAGCGCGTATTTTTTGGGCAATGGGCATGACAAGTCAGCGGAAGGATGTTAGTTCGAGTGGACGAGGAAATTGAAAGGGAATGCTGACAACAAACTCGAAATGAATGTCCTGCTGTGTGTGTGTGTAAGTGTGTGGCTGGAAAAAAAAACACAACAACAAAACTGAAAGAGATGGGCTGGCAATTGAAAACAATGAAAGCAAATTTCAGCACGGACTTCCGTCAACGATTAGATGTGTCCAGTAGAAGGGAATGTTGAATGTATGTGTGTGTGTGGGTGTGAGTATGCTGCTGACTTACCGTATCTTATAGACTGGACACTCGTAAATATTCTTAGTGTCCTGTTTGTCCTGTGTAACAGCTTTAATGTATATGACTGGCATAGCTGGAAACATTTCCTTATTAAAAGCATCAGCTATGGTGCCCATTTGCATATCCCAACGTGCACCCTCCATAAACAAACCATTCACATAGGCGCCCTCACGTGGTGGCGAGCTGCAATTGCAACAAATTAAGTAAATTGAATAAAAGATTTACGATTTTAAATCGTACTTAATTTCTTCCTTAAACTTCTTGGATACATCGCAATTCAGGCACATACGATCCAAGGGCCACTCATTCTTGCGTGCTGTCTGCTGCATAATGGCTGTAAGCAGCGATTGAGGATTGAAAAATCCAGCCAGCCAAATAGACGAAGGCATACGGAAGTCTGCTACCCATCCTTCTAGCTCACGCAAACGCTGCATAAGATCAGCGAACCAGGATTGTAAGCCTAACTGACTGGGATAGGCCAGTTTAGTCCAAGACTCGGGCACTTGATCCATATACAATGACAACATAAGGTCCTCCATTATGGACGATATAGTCAATTCTCCCTTAAGACCTAAGTCCAATTCATTTAATGAACGTCGTAGCTCAGCCATGAGCATATTCATACGTTCACATTCTTGGAATGCTACAATTATATAAGGATTACGATCCTCAACACGCGCCATCAGTTCCATAATATTAAATGGCGTTGGCAATTTATCCATCAAGTCCTCAATTATGCCCTTTATTATGTCCTCCTGTGACATTGTTTCACCACCTCCACTGCCAGAAGCGCTGGACATGCGCGGTTGCAGTTCGAAAACTATGCGAAATAGACGTTCCGAAACTGTGGTAAGAAAACCAATTTCAGCATTTAAATGTAAACCATACAAAGCGGGACTCTCGGGTGGTAAATTGTCATCTACATATTGGTGATAGCCTTTGTATTTAAGTATGCCTGGCGCAGGAAAGCCTGGACAATACTCCAGTTCGCCATCAATTAGCTCTGGCTGCATAAACTCCTCCAAATAGTAGCGGCATAGACGTCGATCCCAATCATCAGTTATGTGACCGCCATACATAATCTCACCAAACAGATAACGCAAGTCTTCCCAAGGTACACGCGTATTTGCTTCCAAATAATTGTACAGCACATATACGGAAATAGTCAAATCGCCCACGTTGAAGGGATAGATACGATTCCAGCCTTGAGGGCCGAACTTGCGGCGCTCAGCAACTACAGCATGAAAATAACACAAGGAGAAGAGCACTGCTTTAAACTCAGTTTCTTTGGAGCACATTTCGAGTGTTTCTTCGCTGAAATTATCCAAAGCTTTATGTATATTAGCCATCATGCCTGTGGGCGGTTCGTTGGTAATCTTAATGGCAGACTCTAAAATGCCTTGAGGTAGTATATGCATGGATGGATCGCTTGCAGGCTCTGCGCTTAGAAATAGTCGATAATTGGGATGAACATCGCGCAAAGAAGATTCCATTTTTTTCTCCAAACTAGGCAGCCAGCGTGCAACCAAGTGAATATTCTGCAAAATGACCCAATGACCATTTTGCGAGGCTGTGGCAATAGCGTTCTCAGCGACAGCTTCCTGGCCCTGTCCCAGCGAAACGCTATGGAAGTTTTCATGGTCGTTGCTAAAGCCCAGCACTTTGCCCAGTTTTTCCACATCTTTGAGTGGATCAACACCGGGTGAAAGCACAAAGAACATATGTGTCTCTGGGCTGGACTCCTCAAACGTTTTGGCAAAATCTACAGAACGTGCATCATTGTATTTTGAGCCAAGTTTCTCATCAATAAAGTTTTTCATGGCATAGGACATACGATCCGGACGTATGCAGCGCATAATACAAAGTCTTTGTATGGCTGTTTTGGTCTTCCACTCGCCGGGCAACTTTTCATTCTCAGGACTTTCGGAATCAGCAAATTTCTTCCAACGCTTAGGTGCACTCTCAATATCCTTTTCTAAGCCTTTAAAAGCTGGCAAATTATTCAAAGCACGTATGCCGCCCCAGCCAACATTTGTCATCCAAGGAAAGTTGGACGTCTGGTTGGGCATATAGGGAAAACGCAGCAAGAAGTCCAATTCTGTGGGCTCGACATCGCCAGCATTCACCAATATTTGAATGGTCATTTGGGTAAGGAATATAAGCTTATCCTGCTCAAAAAGACCACGTGATGTGTATATATAGCTGCAGAAAGTTATAGAATCTATTAGATTCTCTACACGATCTTTAAGCTTTTCGGCGCTTGTAGCCTTCAGCATAGCGTTGTTGAATACCACAGTAAAGGCTTTTAAAGAGAACTGATAGATGGGATTAATCTTGAACAAATCGTTGAGTATAAAGTATATAATGGATGCACGTTCGGATGCAGGACGATAGGCTTCACGCGCAGAATCGATTTGCACAGCGGTTATTTTGGCTTCGGCTACTTTAATTTCTATTTCATCGGCTGTCTTTTTGGTTTTCTCTAGATTCACCACTAAAGTAACATCCTCCAGTACATTATCACCAGCAGAAGAAAGACGCGCCAATAGATCGTCTTCTAAGAATTTTAGTGTAATCTTGAAATGATTCTGTTGTTGCGTTAGACGCGTACGCAAGGTCTCCAAATCTGGTCTCTCTACTTTAACTACCTCTGCTAACAGCTGATCCTCCAAACCATCGCGGGTAACAGTAAAGTTTATCAGCGTGGTCTGTGCCTGCATTTCGGGTTTGTAATGTGGATTGGCCAGTTTGGTGTGTAGAATCAAGCGGAATTTAGGATTATAATCGATTTCATGGTCACCTATCTTCAAAACCGTCCCCTTTTTGATTAAACTGCGTCCCAGTACCGGATTAAGCACAGCATCCACGCTCTCACCTATATTTTCTATAAGCAAAACGCTGCCATTACTTATGGCACGCTCTACATGATCCAGATAACCTCTCTGCGAAAGCCGCAGGACCACAAGTCCAGGGGAATATTTGTTTTTAACCCACTTAATACCTTGTCTGTTATGAAACTAATTTTAGACTCTAAAGCAATATGAATATGCACAACTACTTACAGTTGTGGATCTATCATAAGTGGATAACGCTCAGACTGCACCAAAATTGCAGCATTCTCTGCGGACATACGATCGCTAGGCAAACCTTGATTATTCCATTCAGCAATTTGTGCATCATCACAGATCATTTCAAAGGGATCAATGCCCTCAGTAGCGGGTATAGGTGGCTAAAAAAAAAGCAGCGTTATAAAAGTGGCACTGAAAACTATTGAAAGTAATCTTTACCTGTATGGCTTTGAAGGCAGGCATCCACATTTTCTGTTGCAGTTCCGTGCGGTAAGCGCGGGTGAAGCAACCGACATAAGAAATAAAACAGGATAAGAGCAGTATATCACCGGGTAGTTGTACCACACCCTCTCGTAGACTGAATGAAGAGGTGTTTTAATAACATACCAATGTCTTAACATAGTTCAGCAATTACTCACGTGTTGACAGACTCCATCCAGCGCACTTTCTCAGTGGCCAATCCACCAATCAGCCGATTGGCAATATCAATGGTAAAAGTAGTCTTGTCAGCTTCATCCTGGCATTTTTGTTTCTTCGCTAGCGCATCGTCGTATTCCGTTTGCAGCACTGTTAGTTCTTCCTCCAGTTCGTTAAGTCGCTGATTTAAAGCCGAAAGCTTATTTCGCGCATCCGTTAGCTCCTGCTCGGCTTCGGCCAAGGCGCGTTCTTTCGGCTCTACAATTAGATAAACATCGTAAAAGCGGTTTATATTAATGACCCAGGAGCATAAGCCTGCTGCAGCAGATGATTTTGAGATGATTTTTTCGGGACTGAACTCTGGATCTTGTATATACACCTGCAAAGCTTTTATAATATCCGGATGTATATGTTTCTTGTCATAGTTAATTAAATTGTCCAAAAACTTATCCACATTGCCCATTAAAACACGCGAAGCCTTCCAGCTGCGATCTTTGGGTAGCTTGCCTTTTTGTGCGAATAGCACTAGTACAGCGGCACATACGCTAACCACAGCCTCCGGTGGCGAGCCAAAGGACTTTAACTCTGTTAAATTGTTTTTGTTTAAGGTATTTAAAGCCTCTTGAGCTGCTAACAAAGCAGGTTGAGCTTTACGGAAATCTTCCTCACAGAGCTTGGACTTGGCAGTGACATCCTCTTCAATCTGACGCACACTTTTCTCCTCCTTGGTGGCAATGGCACGCTCCTTAGAGACTTTTTCATTTTCTGCGCCTACTCTAACAATCAGTTCATCGGCTTCCTTGTTCTTTGCGTTCAACTCCACCTCTTGAACTTTTAGCACATCCTGTAAAGCATCTACCTCTTTGGTGCAGCTTGCCAGCTTTATTAGACCATTTTCCAAACGCATGCGTCGATCTTGATTGGCTTTAACCTTCTCATTTAATAGCTTCGAGTACAGCGATATAAGCTCCAAAAACGATTTGGGAGTAGTATAGTTGTAGCGCTTTGCATTGGCCAGATACACTTGAGAAATATCATTAACCGTCTTGTGCACATAGGCCATAAACTTGGACACAGGTGTGGCCAGTTCATTGGGTAGAGCGGGAATCTCTGACAGAAAACGGAATGAGACCGATTCCAAAGCTTGCTGCGGCCACTCATGGAACCAATCGATTGTGGTGCAATTAACCAAAGCTGGAAACTTACGCGAACGTACGCGCAATGTGGCGCCCACTGGCGAGAAACATAAAACAACCTTGAGCAGGCCGCGCACCTTTTCTATAAAGTATTTCCAACAGTTCTCTCTGCTATCCACAATGCCCAGCTGTTTGACCTCATTTCTTACTGCGTTGACCACATTTTCTATCTCATCATCGGCAATAAGTTCATGTATTTCGCCCGAGGCTAGTAGATCGTTGACAAGCACCAAAAATTGCTCACGTGCCACCTCCGAGTCAGTCATAAGGAAGCAACAAGGTGCACTCTTCACTCCAGCCTTACCGTACAATACGGCTATGTTAGTTTTCAAATCGTTAACGCTATAATCCTTGGTGAGCTGTATTTGGAAAACATCTAGCGAGGATATAAATGCAGCTAAACGTGTTAACGATTGCTTGCCGGAACCGCCTACACCAATGAGCAGTGCATAACCACGTGAGGATTCAATAATACGACTTATGCGGCATACATGCGCCATGGCATCGTCAAAGAGCACCAAGTTCATGGCGCCTACAAAGTCGTTATAACGATCCTGCGCCTCTTCCAGTAAGGCCTTCAAACGATCCCAGCCAGGAATGGGCATATATTTAATATCAGATAAGCCTTTGGCAAAGTGACAGTATATTTGGGGTTGGCTGAAGACAACTTCGTCGCTAATACCGTCAATGCCTTTCTTAACAACTTCTAATAAGATCTTCTTAAAACTACCCATGTCAGTGTTGTCCACCAGCTTGTCGCCATAGACGCGTGTGCATTCGTGAACCCACAGGCGTACCATTTGGTTCGCATTAGGACAAGTCTCATGATTGGCATAGAGCACTCCCTGCGGTTGGTTAAATAAAATTAATTTTGATGTTTAATGCTTAAGTAGGGGGACGCATTGCTTACGGTAAAGATATTGGCTATATCACGCAGATTAAAGTTATAATGGAACTTGATGGCGGTGGGGAGGAATGCAGCAGCCACTCGTTGATGCAACGTTATGGCTGCAGTTACCAAAGGTTCACACAATTTAAGAACCGGCTTCTCGAACTTGTGTATTGGATTGTTCAAGTGCTGTGACAGTATGGAGTGGAGAATATGGAACAAAGCATCCGCACTGGGTTGGCTACAATAGGCAAATGATTCAAAGATGTTGCAAAATGCGACTATTTAAGTGCAACTTACTTAACCGCAAAGGAGCAGAAATGCCGCTGCAAACGCGGATCAATGGTAAATGAACCTGCAGAGGGATTCATGCATGACACAAAGTTACACTTGTGTATATCCCTCAAGGTAAGCTTGATTCTATCGTACCAATGATGATAGTCCATGAATTGACGTATAAGCGTATGCGGCTGCACCGTAAAGTATTTGTCTACTTCCGGCATATTCATGTCATCAACAAAGTAAATCATGTGCTTATTGCCTATGGGACCATAATTGCGTCCGGCTTTCTTTTCAAGCGGTTTCTCCAGTATGCGTTGCAGCATTTCAGAGGTGGTGTAAAAATTAAAAGGTACATTGGTCACGGCATACCTTTCCGTAGGCAATGCATTAAGTTTGGCATTCATGAGTAAAGTCTTGCCCGAACCAGATGGTCCTATAAGCATCAGCGGATGATGCGCCTCAATGAGCGTGTCCATAAAGAAACGCAGTCGCGTTGTCTCTGAGGTATTCACCAGATTTGACTGTAATGGCATATCTGGATCTAGCTCAAACTCAGGCACCAAATTGGTCCAAGGCAAAAATGTTTTCGTCTCGTTGTCAATGTAATATGAGAAAATGTTACCCGTACCAGGAAATTTGACAGTCTTGAATTCATTAAGGAACCATTTGCTAAACTCATTGCGCCAGTCTATAATTTGATCTTGGAACAGCGTCGAACCGAAGCCCCAGATAATGCAGAAAACAAAATAAATTTCATACCAGTCCTTGGGGCAATCGTTGGGCGTATTCTGCGGCGTTAGCATGCTGTCCAGCAGAAAACAAGTCATCTGCAGCCGTGCTATATCCGAAATGGGCGTTATGCACTTTAAGCGTGTTTTAAAGATTTCCAGCAATGGTGGTACATATTTATCAAACAAATTGTTCAGCGATGTAACCTCGGTGGGATTGGTTCTAGTGCCCAGCCAGGATTGTATAAAAGGTGTCCAGCCCAAGTCTTGTGGATTGATGTATAAAATACCCGCACGACTGACAGTAGCCGGCGTGGCTGTGCGTAGCGAAGCTATTTCAAAAAGCAAACGCATTTCCTTGGTCAACGCAATGCGCTCATTGCTGGCCAAAGTCAAAACCTTATTGTCATCCATGACTGTGTTTAAACTTTCAATCCACATGGGATCTATATCGCCATCTAGCACTATCCATTTGGGTCCAGCACCACCCAAATTGGCCTGATCACGCATAAGCAGCGAAATTAAACCATCTTTCCACTCACGCGTTGCGGTATTAACAATGCCAAATAGCTCATCATTGGTAACCGCCTTGGGATTCAGATCGTTGTAGTGCGGCTTGCGTTTTTGATTCTGATAGGTTTTGTTTAATGTTTTCCAGACCTCCGATTTGCCCGTGCCAGCGAAGCCTATAATGAAAACTGAATGACGCACAGCAAATAACTCCTCCAGCTGCACAATTTTGAGTATGAAACCCTCCTCGGGTTGCAATTTTAAGTCCAGTGCGGAGCGCTTAATAATTGCCTCAAACTCATATAAGCGCTTACGCGGCACATCCAAAGCAGGAAACAGATCGCCAATTAGACCCATAAAGACAGGCACATCATCGGTAACAATTTTGGGTATATTAAAATCACGCAGTGCGCGCATAAGCACCTGATCCTCGGGACGTTCACGATCATCGCGCTGTAAAAGAGTTAGTGGACTTGGATTAACTAAAAGCAGACAGTGCAAATCTCAGCTCCATGATGTTTTCAGCTCATTAGCTGCGCGCACGTAAGCGGGCTACGGCAGTTTGGAGAAAATTTTGGAAATGCCCAAAAAGTTTATCGTTATTTGTGGCTGTTGTTGTTTTTGTTATCAGTGTTGTTGTGCAATACGAAATGGAGGTCAACAGGCTCAAGTCTTGCAAAATCCTTTTGGCAATTAGCTACTTTCAGCCAATAAGAACGAAACATGGCAAAAATGTCGCTCTTGTTGTTGTTGATGTTGCTGTGGGTGGCAGCACAACCTACTCCCCGTTCACAAATATTGTGCACAAGTATCGCTGTAGCCAACACTGCTCGTACTGCAAATATCCCCATTACTCGGATGAAACTTTTAATTAAAAAGTTGCCAATGACAAACGGGAGCTGGCACCGAGAAACTTGAAGGTGGTGGCGGCGTCAGGACTCCCCATAAGAAATGTGCTATAGTTTTAATATTTAGCCAACCAGTTAGCCAGCTAGCTCTTACTTCTAAGTGGGCTAATCGTCTGTCCAGCACCTTCAGCACACCTCACGCTGCTGCTGCACTGTGGCACGCACGTAATTGAGACAAACTTTGAGACAGTAAAACATTCGTGCAATGCCTTAGGTGCTCATTGCTTGAACTTTGGAGCATGTCGCGTTTTTGGTTTGGCCGTTGCTACTGTTTGGGTATGGGGAAGGAACATGTGTTTGGTTGTGGATTGCCAATGATAAAATTACGATCTTTAAACCCAGAGGTAAAATGTACGTGAAATATTAAGTTGCATGCTGGTGACCTAAATCCGATTGCAAGTCATTTGTCTGCGTCCATGTTTGTATGTGTGTGCGTGTGTGTGTGTTTTGCCAAGGTATGTAGCTAATTACGCCTCAAGATGTACAACTTACCCGTAGAGCGCCCGCCACAACCAGCACCGACTTGATAGCACGCAAACCCCAATCGTAATGGTCCTGCTTGGAGAGCAGCTCTCTGCACAGCGTATATAGGGTGATAAATTTGCGTGCCAGTAAGCGAGCTTCCTGGAAACCCTCGGCAACCAACATAATTTCACTAATCAAAGCAAAGTCAGGTACCACCATGGCACAGGGTCGATACAAGGCTTTCAAATTCTCAGGCAGCTCAGCGCGGCCTGCATAGCCAGGATTCATGGTTATAAACACGCCGACTGTAGGACGCAGCGCTATGTGTTCGCCCAGAAAACTAAATGTAGCCTTCTTGCTCTTAATTGCATCCTGTATGCATTTCACCTGCACAGCCACCACTGATAATACCTCTACAGAAATGCGATTGAACTCATCAAAGCAGCCCCAAGCGCCCGTCTGTGATAGACCCTTGTGTATATTGCCTATACTCTTGTAGTCCATTTGCTCCGAGCAATTGAACACGTATACCATCATGCCCAGAGCACGACCCAAATCTTTGGTGGTTTCTGTTTTACCTGTGCCTGCAGGTCCAGCTGGCGCACCGCCCATCACCAAATGCAGCGATTGCGTGAGCGTTATATAGCAACGATCAGTTAAGGGTGTAATAACTAGACGCGGTGTATTGCCCAGATACTCGTAGTCGTAACGGAATTGTGCATCGCAGATGTTGGCAAAACAGTCATCGATCTTAGTATCCCAGCGATGACGCAGTTGACTTTGCCATTGAAAAGCTGTTTGCATTTCGACTTTCTTGGCTATAATTGTAGAGATCACATCACGTGAGTGCACATCAATGGTGCACACGGTCATGACCTTTTGACGCTCGCTGGCTGTTAAGTCTCCCAGCAGCAGCATAATTAGATTGTTTAATTGCGTAACTTGCTTTTTATTATAATCCTTGAGCGCATTTTCATAGCGCTGCTGTACTTTTAAAAAGGCATCATTGGTCTCTGTGGTCCACATTATTTGTGTGCCCACTAGTGCAGGCTGTGCCGGCCATTCGAAAATCCAGACATGTCTGGGTTTGTGATCATAAGTAGCCAGTGATCGTTTTAGCTGGTCGCGTAACGTGTCGCGCATTCTGTCTGTTACACGATTCAGCCAAACCTCAACCTTGCCACTGCAATCGCAGTTTTCCAAAAACGGAACAAATTCCTCCAGCTCCTTGGCTATCATGCCAGTTGCATTTTTGGAATTGGCCACAAGCGTTAATTTGCCCAATGAATCATACAACTTGGTCAAGTGACGTGCCACCATAGGTGGATTGTTGCCATTGGATAAAATATCCAATAAATCGGCCGAGGAGACAAAGTAAAAACGCGGATAGGCCAGACGTTTTGTCTCCAAATAATCGTTGAGTGCCTTTTCGCAAAGCAACAGCAATTTGAGTAAATTCTCAAGATTGTCATTAAGTTTGCTGTTTGAGCGATTTGTGGAACGTACGACATTGCGATCTGCGTTCATTTGTGCCAATAGTGCCTTGAATTCGCGATCAATTAAATCGAAACGTTTTGAGTCCTCAGGCAATTGGGAGCGTATATCTTCAGAGCCAATAAAAATACTCTCCAAATACTGCCACTTGCGCTGTACTTCAAACCAAGATGTTATAATCTGATCTGCATTGGATAATTTTTGTTGCCAAGAGCTGACTTCATTTTGGAAATAAGCTATGTATTTGGATGAAGCCATGTTTTGCAGCTGTGACTGATGATCTTCCAGCGTTTCAATCATTTCTTCAGATGCTTTTAATAACTTAAGCCCCGTGCGCTCGTGTACCTCTGTGCCGAACTCCATAGTGGCCCAAGTGGTTGCAATATCCTTCAATGCTTTCTCCATGGCCATTTCTTTGACAGATTTATCTACAATATTCTTAACTTCCTCCTCAAACTCATGCAGATTTAAGTCAATTAGATCCTTTAGCGTCGTAGAGTCATCCATGCTGAATTTAACGTGAGTGGTTTGCATAAGCTCAACCCAATGACGATCACGTATAGCTGGATTTTGTAACTCCGTTACCGCACGTAAGGAAGTCATTAGGTTTTTAAGGCTTGCCTCCATGTGTATGAATGGATCCCAGGAACGCATTCTAACATCCAAACCGCGTAATTCACGACCAAATTTTTTGCACTCTTGATCCATCTGTTCAATGTCAATTTTCTTCCAAGGTGTCTTTTTCCAATCATTAATGGTAGAGTCAATGGCATAAACAAAATCCCACATTATTTTAACCTGCTTCAGATCTTCACGACAAGCTGCAATTTTGTTAGAATCTGGACCAGTTAGCTCAAAAAGTACTGCCGATTCAGAGAGATTCTGTTGTCGTTCTTCCAGATCCCTTATAGCTAAATCTGTATCATCAATAAGCTCGTAGACACTATTGCACAAAACAGAGAAGAACGGCAGCTGGCTGAACCTTTTGCGAAAGGTATTCGCCATATTGTCGCATAGCATAATGCGCTTTTGTATAAGATCCACTTGGTAACTCTGTATAGGCGCTATAAGCTGTTTAGTTTGTGCCGCCAGACGTTTGACCTTTATCCAAGAGTCGGGTAATTCATTTAGCTGGGCAAGCTCACTTTCACTGAACTCATAGCTATACTGTTTGAGTAGTTCGACAATTTCCCTAAGCGGGTCAAACATGTAATCGTAAACGAACTGTTTATCGTTAATTTTGTTGAGAATGGCCAGTATCTTGACAAGTCCTTCGAAATCATCCTTTTGCAGATCGATTTTAAGCACAATATTTGCTTCGTCTACAAACTCTTGGAGTTCCTAGAGAGTGATATAATACAATAATGTTGCTTTGATATAATACAATAAAAATACTCACGTTCAACATTTTCTTAACACGATTGATGAGATCCATTTTGAATAGACTAATCCATTCTCCAACTTGGTTTAACACTGAGGCCTTAAAACCGGTCATATTTACACGTAGAAATACATGTATATCCTCATAAATATCCCACTTGCGTATTTCATCCTGTAATTCTATAAACTTATCCAGCTGCTCCTTGTATACCGTCAATGGTGGATATTCATCATTGCCCAGCGGCTTAACACCAGAGCTGCCAGCTTGCTCAGCTTCCAAATGTCGCTCAGCCAATGTTAAACCACGTCCATATTTCTTAACTTCACGTAAATAATTTTGCTTATCCCAAAGCCAAAGATATGAGTATTCCATATAAGTCTTGGCCGCCACGCGCACTGCCTGTATAGCCAATTTTACCTTGCCTTCTATATCATTCCTAGGCTTCACTATATCATTTTTACCCTGTATTTCAGCTGTAATGAGGCGCATAGTCAAATGATTTAGTTATTACTTTTTTTTCTGCTAAAAAACGTACATTCAAAACGTTCATAATCCTGGCCCGTTACTTCGGGAGGATCTTGTGCCACACGATATAAAAGTTTCATCATATCGCATATTTCATTTAACATCTGTTCAACATAGAAGGCAAAGCCTTGTTTGGAAGAGAGATCCAAATTACGAAAGTAGACCACATTCGGCTCTTGCAGCTCCATAAAGATTTCAAATATAGGTGCATTGTTTTCAAAACGATTATCCACCTCCATGCGCAGATAAACTATACTGCTGATAACAGCGTCAACCAATCTTTCACCAATAACCGTGTCTACAAACTTTTCATATTCTCTAAACAATTCACGTTCCTCTTGGCTAACACCCAAAAGTAGTTGAAAGCGTTGATAAGGTGTAATGATCTAAAGGTAGAATAGGTGAGTGGAATTTAGAGCAGTTGCAAACCAAAGTAAAAACCTGCCTCATCTTCGCTTTGAGACTGCTCTTCTTCACCTTCTTCAAACTCATCGTATGCAGCTCTTTCGCTTGTTGTACGTTGCTTCTTGACTTTATCGACTGCTTTGATTAGCGTCAGACTCAATATGGGCGGCCAAATACCATCGCCCCTATCCTCTTCTTCGGCAAGGTCACTTTCTAACATATAGCGTCGTGGTATATCAAAGAAAAGTTTCAGATTTATATACATTAAGAGATCGATGAGTTTTTGTGTTTGTTCGGCCACAAGAAACCGCTCTTCCAATATATCAGCACGCGGTTCGGTGCGTAGCATAAGCTTGGGGTTAAGGTCTATGCGTTGGAATAATGGCACTTTGGCCCACTCTTGTATGCTTTCTTTGATTCTTCTTAGATTCTCCTGGGCAGCTACTAGGCGGTCATAGAGATACTTAACCATTTTGAAAATAATCACAATAAATCTTTGACTGAAGTTATTCCAAGTGACAGTGACAATAAGTGGTTCCATTGTGTTCTCTATCATGTTCATTTCATTTTGTATAAGCGCCTTTTCAGTTTCCTGTGCACGATCATTGATCTCATTGTACCACTCTGCTATACGTAGTAGCTTAATGCGTGCTTGCTATTTTTTGAATATAGAATTTTTAAATTAAAAATGGGCTACAACTGTTCCTAATACGTACCCAGAGTGCTTCGTCTTTGGAAAAGAAATCAAGCAGCTGTGGCGATACTTCGCGTTCTAGCAAACGTATAACTTTAATATCCTTTAAAGCTGTGACCAGCGCATCGTTAAAATTGACGGAAACATAACCATCGTCCTCTTTAACTAACAATGTTAGAGCCATATTATCCTCTATTTCCTTCCAGCAGTCTGTCATCCATTTGGTGAGTGCTTCCTGTTCAAAAGCATCAATTTCTTGCAACATTTGCTCATATATTGACATAACGTATTGGCCGCGTTCGTTGTCAAACAGCCTAAATTATTAGAAGTTACATAGACCAATAATACGTAATATTATTTAAGCACAACACTTACGGATACTCATACATAGTCAAATCTGTATTCACTGATGTAATGCGATTTCTTAACTTTTTAAGCCATGAAATTGTGCCCGAAACTTGTGGAAAATAGTCATCCGTGGGTAGGTCCTGCAAATAAACATTAATGCTGCGCATGTGTTAGCATAATAAAGCAGCTGCCACCTACATTGAAACCGTTCACATGATACAAATCTGTAAACGTATTAAAGTCCTCTTTAACATCCATAATTTCTTTCTCAAAATCATCAACTATAACATGCATGAAAGGCTCTAAGTGATCTCTTATAATAGGACGCATCAGCAGCTGTCCGGCCAGAAACAGATCATGAGAATCTTCGAGCATTTTTTCAAACTGAAAAGCAATCATATGCTCTAATATATCAGTTTTTTTATTAAAATTTTCACGATCCTCTTGAAAACTTGAATTCTCTGCATTGGGATCTAGTGGATTATATTGTATGTTGGTCCAATTACGGTAGGCATGCTGGTATTCGTCTAGTATTTTTTCGAGTGCAAAAACAATAGTGCGTCCTTTTAGGCCACCAGCGACAACCTTTTCCAGTCTCAAAAAGTCACGACCAGTGTTAAAAAGTTCCTTAAGTTCTTCTAGACGTTCAATAAAGGCATCCAAACGACCAAATATCTTTTCAGGATGCCAAGTCCAATCTTGTGAATTAAAGGTCGTACCGATTTTAAACTTTTTCAAAGAATTGCGACACTCCGTATATATTTTTCTACAAATGTGGCAGTAAGTTAGCTAATTTTTAATTTTATTTTGGATACAAAACTTACTTATAGTACGCAATATGTTCTAAATTTGTCACAACTTTGTTGTAGGCTTCATCTATGTCACCCTGAAAGATGGAGTCGGGCTCTAGCGTTCTGATGACACACTCAATTATTGAGTTGTGAAAACATTTAAAGAATAATATCATATTATTGAGAGTATGAAAGTAACGTGAGTGCCCCCATACTAAACCCACGGATAACATAAGTGGACGTATTTCGGCTCTATTTTCATCCATGTCATTGGCTTCAAATTTTTCGATCTTCTTTTTCTGTGCAACAAATAAACGATTTGGTAATAGAAGATAAGCAATTGCTTCATGCACACATTTCGGGAATTATTTGGCTGGTTTCAAAATCCCCCAACAATATTTTTCCCGTCTCTTTTCTCTTTTGTATCTTTGTATCTTTGTATCTTTGTATCTTTGTATCTTTGTATCTTTGTATCTTTGTATCTTTGTATCTTTGTATCTTTGTATCTTTGTATCTTTGTATCTTTGTATCTTTGTATCTTTGTATCTTTGTATCTTTGTATCTTTGTATCTTTGTATCTTTGTATCTTTGTATCTTTGTATCTTTGTATCTTTGTATCTTTGTATCTTTGTATCTTTGTATCTTTGTAACTTTGTAACTGTGTTTCTTTGTATCTTTGTACATCACAAACTACTTCTAATGTCAAAGAATATGTTTACTTTTCTTTTACTGTCAAAATTATTTTTTATATTTTGAAATTTTTCAAGATTTACTGTGAACACTACTCTCAATTATTTTTTCAATTTCGTTAATTCGCGTTAATAAATTCCCAATTTTACAAAATACTAATATTACTTACCAATGTGGCCAAACATTTGTTGACGTCACGTGCCTGACACAGTGCCTCAAGCACTAGCTCCACAATGCGACGATAGGAATTCTCAAATACGGATTTGAGCTTTTCCAGCATAAAACCAATAGTTTTTATGCGTTTATCGCCCAGCTGGTCAGCGAGATTTTCTAAATTTTCCAAACGTGATTCCCAAAACTTGAAGATTTCTTCCGGCAAGGGATACGGAGTTTTTAAATGGATTTTCTCACTGGGCTTAACGGCAACAAGGTCTTCCACAGAGTCCAGCCATTTGACAACCATGAACTCAAGCGCATGTCTAACTTCGTGACTCACGGCAAGTAAATTTCTAAAAGATATAATTAATATTAATTCTGCTTTGAATTACTTTTAGACCATAACGCACCCATTAGCCACTAAGGGCGCTATGGTCATCACCTCATCTATGCACATGGGCAGCGGAAAAATTGTTCGATTGATGGCATATCCTTTCATCTGTGCAATGCCATTACGTAATTCCTGGCACTCTAATTTCATGTCATTAACAATAACTTGTGTCCAGCCCTCCTGATTCACTGGATTGTTGAGCAATGGCAATATGACTTCATCACACAACACGGAGAGATTAAGCAATGGATTGGGCAGCAGATCACCCATCATAAATGCCTTAATATCAACAATATATATTTATTGAAAAAAAAATCTTATACGATAGTTAAGCAACCTACATCGATCATGTTTTCTTCTGTTAGTTCCATGGGTACTTCATTACGTAGAAAAAATATAACTTTGCTACGTGCCTTGGCCGGAAAGTTAAATGAGGGATATAGTAAACCGCCGGCATTCATTGTAAATATCAGTCGAACTTTTTCTGGGTCATTTAAATAATCTGTTATAAGTTCCTGCCAAGAAAAATTGAATGTTCCTTGCTTTAAAAACACATTTAAAATCGTTTGCACAACGAGAAGAAAATCTTGCTAAGCTAATTAACGGTAAATGTTTCGATTTTGCAAAATAATCAGAAAATGCTTTCCCGAACATTTTACGTTAAATGAAAACTTTGCACGGAAAATTCAGTGTGGCCAACGACGGCATCCTGCTGCAACAACCCAAAAAATGCCCAGCTAGGCGTACAATTTACGCTTGTCTGCTCGCATTTTGTATCTGGGGTCTGAGAGCGGAAGTTGTGCGGCTGCCATGTTGTTGCCTTGTTGCGTTATCTAATTACAAAAGAATTGTGTTGCAATGTCACACAGCATCGTTCAGTTTTTAGTTGTCGTTTACTCCCAACGAACATTGGGTTGCTTCAGTGACCATGCCCCACAGTTCGACAGACCCAAAAATACAATGCACGCAGCATAGCAACAAAATATTATTTCTGTTCAAATGCACTGCAAAAACAATGTGCATGTTGATGGCGGAAAAAACGGGAATGGGGAAACAGTTGGAAGAGTTTCCGAATGTGATATGCTCTGTAATCTCTTTTTTAAGCCTGAACATTTCGAATTTGATATTTGGTAACTTATCTTTTGGCAGCACCGCTTTACTGCTGAAGCCGATTACTTTCAGTTTACCGACCAACCAGAAGCTTTGGAAAAACTTCCAACGCACTTCGAGTTGTCGATTTTGGAGTTGGAAGAGCAGTTGATTTCACGTTAGGGATCGGTTAATTTGGCTTACTAGCTCATGCGATTCAATGTGTATGAATTTTAAAATATTTAATATATTAAAAAATTTCTTCCTGACATCCCGATCAATATGCTGCAAGTGCCAAATTGAACCCAAGCTGAGCGACGGCAAACACTTATAAGAAATCCTTTCAATCGGCTTAAAGTTTTTTATAGATTCTAGAGAATTTTGATATGTATTAGAATATTAAATAAGCGAGCTGTTTGAAAACCACCCTTTAGAAGTATTAGACACAATTCCAAAATTCCAATCGGAATTTAAACAGGTAGGTATCAAATTTTGAGTGTATAGATGCGAATACAAAATTTGTCTAATAGTGGAGTTTTGTTCTTGGAGTAAATGAAGATATATTTGTGAATTTACAAACCTAAATCCATATTGAGTTTGTAAGATGCTGTTGCGTACAAAAACATAAAAGAAATGTCACGAAGCTAGCTGAGCATGAAAGTGGCCAAATTTTGCTAAGACAAATGTTGAAATAAAATCTTAAAAATAGCAAAACGTTTTCGTGGTTGTTTTTCCAGCAATTTTTTTACTATTAATTTTTTTTTGTATTGTTGACGTCAAATTTCTTTACAAGAGATTTAGAAGTATCTACTGTACTAAAAATAATTAATTACTTCAGAAACTTCGGTGCGTGATAGGTAATAGGGATACCATTTTGAAATGAATAATGGGTATAAAAGTATAGCTGGCTGGTAAAGTTTTTTACATTTATATAAAGAAAGAATCATTAATTTATTTATTGGCTAGTAGGCGTTGACTTGTTGCGAATGTAACTTATCGACCCCCGAAGCATCTTATGGCATCACAAATTGAAACAAATTTATTTATATCAGATTTGATTATAATACGATTACAATGGTAACATGATATATGTCAATCAAACACCAGCTAATCAAAAGTATTTTTTCGCACTATAATTTAACCCTCGCTCTGGCATATATTTTTTAGATTGTTGTATATCTTGTAAAGCTTAAGCCAAAACGAAATATAGAAGTATTAAAAAAGAAGTATCTATTTATTCTTCAATAGCTCCATTATAGTTTAAACTATCGAGAATTTCACTTCTAATACAGCGAGCTCACAAATCGTTGGTCGCACATAGCCTGATCCCTCCCAACATTACTGTTATCGCAATAAATTGCTCTATAAAGTTACTGTACCTGTTGTGAGTGTGTTCCCAATATTGCGACCGAAAAATAGCTGCAGGCAAACACATTGATATAGGAAAAATGTTTGCAGCCTGGTGACCGTGTCTGCCTTGCGGCACATACAAATGGCATGGAAAACGCAAAAATCCCAAAAAACAAAAAAAAATGCATTGCCAACAGTTACACTTGCGCACACACAGATACTCGCACATATACACGGATACTAGAGTACACATAGATACTCACAAATACATGCGCATGGATGCGCTAAATACACTGGTGGCTAATAAGTTTTAGGCAAAATAACCAAAAATGGATGCAACAACACGGTGAACTGCGCACCCACACAAATTCGAATGCGAGGGTTGCTTGAATAGTCCCCGGTAAGGGTTAAGGTTAGAAAATATCTATATTTACTTTGTCTTAATTTCTTAAAAGCAATGTTGAGTGCTTACAAAAAATTTATTGGGAGAATGTGATCATATTAGTGGCTGCAGTATATTTTGGATTCTAATTTACTGCGATTACAACGAAAAAGTCCGCCGTACTTTGGAAGACAACAAAAACAAGAGAAAATTCTTATTTTTAAGAACTTTTAAATGCTTCACAATGATCCTCAACTATGCATTTTTGATTAGAATATAAAGAAATTTCAATAAACAAACATAGCTGAAAATAGAATGTAAAGTTTATCAGTGTTTGCAAATAAGTGGAAATTAATCCGCCTTGACGATAATCGTCGGCGGAGAATGAAGATGATATGAGAGTTTGTTTACGTTTTTTGGCAGGCTTTGAGAGTTACACGAGGGGAAGTTAAATTTTATAGAGTTTAACTTAACTGCTACCATTACTAACCAACCTTCCCACGTATAGGACTATCAAAATATATTCGTTCAAACGCACTTGTACAAATGGTTTGATGCTGGTTGTCCCAGCTGCATATAAGGCAAATTTGAGCGCATATGCCAAAAAATTGATAACCAACAAGACGGGCTGGGCTATTTGCAGCAAACGCGCGTTACGGGGCAAGACACAGCCGAAGGCATGCACAAACGTTGCACTTAAATTGTCAAAATATTTGTAGTTAGCTTTAGTTTGATAGCTGAAGGTTCCTTAAAGCACTTGACGATTTGGCATACAAATCTCAGCTCGAAAGCAGGACTAAACAAGAGACGCGAAATTGAGGCCAAATGTTTGGCCCTTAATTGCGGCCTTGTCAACACTTGAAATAAAAATAATATTTGCAACAATTAAAAGCACAACACGAATACACACGCAGGCAGCATGCCACAGGGGAGCGCTGGGGTGATAAAACGATGACAGAGCCGGGGGTAGCTGCGGCAGCTGGGGTAGCTTTTTGAGGAATTCGAATTAAGAACGCAACGGAAATAAAATGGCCAACGCCAAGGCGACACAAAGGTGACGCAAAATGCCGCTGGGCATTTGGCGCATAATTTGAAAAAATTATAAAACGTTGGCAGCCAATTAAAAGGGAAGTCAGTGCTGTTGTTGTTTTTCCATTTTTCCAGGCTGGCAAACGAAACACAACAGGAACACCAGCGCATTATGCAAATTAAAGACGCGCCAAAAAAAAACAAAAAAATATGTATATACATAAAAATATATATGCATTATATAGCAGCTGTTGAAGCATTGGCGTGAAAAACGCCACTGGGCTTGGGCCAAAGTGCTGGCAAGGCCATTGGGGGGCCACAAGCTTAGTTCATCGGAACGCAATTTTGTTCATTGTACTTTGGCAGCTAGCTGGCCGCCATTTTAGTTTCCGTATTTTGGCTTACCTTGTACTCTGCGGTGGTTATCATTTTGGTCCATTTCTCCTGCTTTAGACGCATCGATTTGCTTATATAATTCCAAAAGAATTCCGGTCTATTGTCAATCTGTGGGCACGATATTGTTACGCAGATGATTAAAATCTGTTGCAGACATAAATAGACTATGCAAAACCTACCACTTCCTTCTTTTTCTTATCTTCCTCCTCTTCTTCCATGGCTGTGATGTATAATGTTTATATTTGCTTAAAAATATCAAAATATAAAATGTTTTGTAATTGGTTTAATGAAAAATTTGTGTGTACTTTTTTTTGTGTGTATTTATTTTAAAGCAAACAAATGCCGACTAAATTTTCAAGGCACAAATAAATTCTAGAAGTTTTTCTATTGAAATATCACACTTTTTTGTATTTGAGTTGATTGACAAGGCAAGCGTAGCCTTGTCTATTTATTGCAGAATATAAGCTTAGTTTTAATTCTGAGTTGGATTAGAGGATGGACTTTAGGCATCAAGCCTTGGAGTGTTCTTTCCAAATCATACTTGGTTTTAGTATTTTATTGAGAACTTAGAAAATGCGAAGACTAGAGATATTTTTCCTTCCATGTGACACGCTTCGTACGGACTAATGGTTATGTCATACAATCAGGCTTGGTCAGTTCTTTTTAGATGGAATCTAAGAAAATGCTTTTGGGAAAAGTGATGAGCAGTGTAGGCCTTGCTGTGCAAAAAACTTGAGTTGACAAGCTCTATTGCTTCTCAAAGTCCTGGTTGTAATAATGAGCGGACCTCATGT
The DNA here is from genome assembly GCA_035046065.1 of Chymomyza procnemis. NCBI lineage: Eukaryota > Metazoa > Arthropoda > Insecta > Diptera > Drosophilidae > Chymomyza > Chymomyza procnemis. Next base: position 41,108,599 of record JAWNOJ010000026.1, read on the forward strand.
GTCATTAGTTCCAGGACATACACTTTGACAGCTGGTATCACATTACAACCAGATATCGTTTGTTTTGTATCCGTATATTAAATGACTTCGTGTTTCTCATCAGTAGATCTGTATAGACATTGCTTTAAGCTGGAAGTTCCTTGGTTCGTTGTTCCGCGACAGTGTTGAAGATGCAGGATTGGTTGCTTTTGCGTAGATGTTACCTATTTAAAGTTAAAAGATGAGTGGTAAAGTGCTTGCTTTTGTTGCTTTTTCCAACCATGACAGACGCTGCTCTATGTCGTTCTCGAATCAACTTCGCAGGAGTACCGAACTCAGACAGTGCTGCATACAAGCGCTCCTTATCGAGCTGTCGCTTGCAGCTTTAGAATCGACAAAGAGATGGTGTATCACGATACGTTTTTCGTGGGTGTTTTTAAGGATTTGGCTCAGAGTGAAGACCTAGTCTATGGTAGATTGGTCTGAAACAGCACTGATAGTGCTCGATTAGTGTGTTGGCATACGGCTACAGTATCTCACAGATGCGCGAAAGTACCTCATATGATATGGTAATTAGATTGATTCCGCGGTAGTTTGCGCATATCGTTGGGTCACCCTTTTTCAGTACATGTCAAAGGTCGCTGAGATCCCAATCATGGGATTTTGCTATATTTTACAGAGGAACTGATGCATGTAGCTTATCAGCTCGTCTATCGGCACCTGATGTGTTGTTTTTAAGTCCCATTATTGCTACTCAGATTTCAATCGCTTTATCGTCGATTGATGAATTGGTTCATTTCCTCCAATTTGGTTTGTCACATCGTCGCCTGCTGGAAGCTTAAAGTAAGTAACTATTCACCCCCCTTTACACTGCGTAACTGCAATAAGATTTCCATTTCCATTTCGGCAGTTAAATACGCTGGGGCTTGAAACCTTGAGTCAGACAATTGACTAGTTGATAGGATTTTTGAGCATCATTTTTGCCTCTAAAGTCTCGAAATCCTTTTGCTCGCGCCTTTCCTGCTCTAGTTTTTCCCATGTTGAAAAGCGAAAGCAAGCCTCGTCGCCTTCTTGTAATTTTTCAATATAGCCTACGGAGGACTGCAGCGTCTTTAGGGATGCGTCCAAGTAGATATATGCGTCCAAAACGCGTCGATATCTTCAAGGAGGGAGTTGCTCGGTTGCCCGACACTCTGGGCGGATTTTTTGTTACTTTATAAGGCTTTACAACCAAGTAATCCAAAGGTAACTTGTTATCCTATGCCACAGGCCCGTCTAATATTTAAAAAATGCGCTTAATTATTTAAGAAAGGAAGTGTCATACGGATACATTTCTGATCTTATCTTTATCTGCACTCTCGTCATGAATAATTCTCGATGAGATTATTTTTAACATATTCGTTTAAGAGGATTCACGGAGGTCTGTTCATATATTATGTATGGCTGCAAGCGGGCAGCTTTCCCGCATCGAGCGGATTCGCGGCCCATGGATCGTAGCCTTTTATAATATTCAATCAAACAGCAAAATAAATAGAAAGGCTAACTGTGGAAAGTTTCACTGCTGCCGACGAGTTTTGACTGTTGGTGAAAGGCGATATTAAGCTACAAGCACTTGTTTGCCCAAAACGGCATTATAAACTATCTTCAGCTTAGTATTAAGTTAAACAAAAAATGAAATAGCATTTTGAAAGTTTTATTGATTTACTACACTAAAAATTTTGTGACCTATTGTATAATTCTTTCCGTCTTGCGTACGCTGTGCTGCACAATTTCCTTATCGTTTTATCTCGTTCAATACACTGCTGCTAGTCTGGGCCTAGGCATATTCTTCTTTATTAAGCTCCAGTTAATTGAGGTTGGTTTTATTACTGGTCTTTTGGCCTTGGACAAAACCTTATTGCGCAGCGCGATTAGGTTTCCATATTGATTGCGGCTATGCACGATTTTGTGCAAAAGCCTGTTATAAGGCCCCATTTTCTTATACTTAGACTTCAATTGCATCTTGTTGCCGCGATTAGTTTTTTTAGGTACGCTCTTGCCCAAGATCTTTTTACTTTTGGAAGTCTTCAGTGATTTATTAGACTTTGTCTTTAACGATTTCCTGGATTTGGTTGAGGATTTGTTTGACTTGTTCATCATCGATTTATTTAACTTGTTCATTAGCGATTTATTTGACTTGTTCATTAGCGATTTATTTGACTTGGTCATAAGCGATTTATTTGATTTGGTCGAAAACGGTTTTCTCGACGTGGGCATAAGTGATTTTTTCGATTTCGATGCAAGCGATTTTTTTGATTTCGACGCAAGCGATTTATTTGACTTTGTGGCCCCAGGAAGTGACCCACCCGCCGAACGTGGTGCATTCACCGTGTATTTGTGTGGATGTGGCACTTTTGTGGCAAAAGCTTTCGCCGCCTGAAGTATGCTATCCTGATTTCCAAATACTTGCAATATGCTGCGATTAACATATTGCAAATATCTTAGTGAAGATCGGCACAGCTCACACTGTGTATCCTTGGGCATGTTATTACGTACCAGACTCTCTAGGTAAAAGAAATTACGTGCCATATTCTCACAGTTGGAACAGGTTTCTTTGTTAAGCTGCATTTGATGTGATGTTGGCTTTTCAAGCATACCCACGTTCTCAGCACTATGTATAGAATTATGGGGAGCTATATAACCCTTTCCCGTTGGTTGTTTGTGTAGCTGAGCATTCAACATAGTTTGCACGGAAATTCTTTTTTGTTGTGGTTTTGTAATCTAAGAATTTTGAAATTAAAGTGAAATTAATTTTGTTTTATGTCATGTATATGGCAGAGCCTACTTTAATTACCTGAACCATAATAGCCGAATTTTTTTGGGTTTTTTTTTTTTTTTTTTGATAAAATGTGTGCCTTAAGTTTGAACTTCTATTTTATACTGAGTTTTGTTGTAAAATTTGTTGCAGGGTAATGTAAAAATCAGCGCCTACTGTAGGCACTTCATTATTTCTGTCTGTCCGAAAGCTTTTACGTTTTGTTGACCGACCTTGAGGCAATCTACAATTATCGATGAAATAAATTGCCGCGCATCAAGCGTAACAAATATTAAAAATAAACGTCCCCAAATTAATTTAAACGCCAGCAGTCCCACACCAAGCCATCTCTTCTCTACACTCGAAATACTTACTTTGCGCCTCGTCTGGTCGGCCGGCTCGTTTAATTTCTATTTCCTTGGGCACAATTAGCGATAATCAGCTGGCAATGGCAGCCATTGCTGGCTGGTATTCGCTACGCCATTTTGTCGCACACGTCCATTTAATTTCGTTTTCAAGTATTTGGGTCAGTCCGTGTTGTGCGTTGTGCGCCATAATTTATTTCATTTCAAGATTTAATCGCAAAAATTTTAGTTTGTCGTGTCGTTTGTTTTGTTTAGCCTAACACATTTTTAAATGCCCACACACATTGTTGTGGTGCGGGAATGACCTTCAGCGCGGATTTCCAAAAAAAAAATTGTGTAAGCTGATAGCACTAAATGTGTGCTCAATGCCCCCAAATGAACGATAAAACTAAAATGCGTTGGTTTATTTGTGCCATTGGTGGCATCGTTATACTATATACATATAATATCAAACGTATTTTATTTAATGTGCAATTATGATATGCTTGAAATAAGCCACAACTTGATCTTGACATAGTTTCGGATTAAGCAGCCAACCAACAAAAAGTAACGCAGTTATGCAATTAACCAACATTTGCAAATGAAAGAAATTTGTGCATTGCAAAGGCAAAATATTTTGGCTGCCTCTTTGAGTTCTTGAGGTTTTTATTTTTGTGAAATAAATGGATTTGATTAAAGGTTGAGTATGTTTAAAGTTATGGCATAGCATAGCCAAAAGTGTATTTCTTAGTGTGAATTTTCAAATCAAGCTATTTGGCATTGCTTTCAACAATTGACAATAGATGGCGCCACCTGTTGCTTTGGCCAAATTCGCCCAATGAAGCAATATTTTTACTTAAATATTTGGTACTTTTGTTTATTACATTAAATTGAGTTCAAGTTTGTATCAAACGTTTAAGCATGGCTTTGTGCTGTCTACAAGTCAATTTGTCTTTTATAAAGTTTACCCTAAAAGCTGTTTTGCACCCTGACTTTAAATTGGTCTCTTTATCAGTAGCTTGCAAAAGAGTCAGTTTTTCTATATTTTATTAAAATATAACAACAAAACAAACAAACGATCTTTTGCATATTTTTGAACATATATTTATTTAACAAAAAAAGTTTATTGAATGTCAAAATAAATAAAAATGGCTGAATTTTGAACATTCTTTCTCTATGGACAACTAAAACTCCGTGCAAGTAATTTTTATCTGAAACATTAAATTGAAATTCTGCGTTATTCAATAGGCTTATTTTTTAAAGTATTTTTAAATATTTTTGTTGTTTGTTAAAAAAAGTAAACCGATTTTTAGGCGTGTTAACTTTTTTACACAATAAAATTATCTTAAAATCCTACTTTTAAGGATTATTTTTAAACGTGCACGGAATTTAATAGAAACCGCTTGACACACGCAAAATTCTACTCGAACCTGTAAATGCTAAACTACTTTCAGTTGGACTCTCAAACTAACTAAACTTAATAATAATTCTAACGAATAAAACAAATAAAAATCGATGATTTGAAACTGACTGATAAGGATACCTTCTTAAAGCTTCTTAAATTTAAATAAACTTAGAAATATGCAACACAAAAATTCCCAAAAATAAGTAAGCCTGTTTCAACTTAACTGGGCCTCGGTAGCGTAGTACTAGCCCACTTGTCTTAATCGGAAGATCGTTAGTTCGATTCCATCCTGCACCAGTACCGCATTTGCTTGAGTACTTTACATATTATTATTATATCATTTAACAATTATGAGAAATGTATGAAATGTAAATAAGAAAAGATAAACTAAGCTTTAATGTTTATTCGCTATTAAAGGCGAATGCTTTGCCGGGAATGGGAGCTATATAATATATTCCCTATGTCACAAAACTAAAGAAACTTGCATTCTTTCCGAAAAAATGTATTTCCTAAAACTTACTTGCTGTAGGTTTAAGCATATAATATGGTAAACCCATTTTTAAAAAATTTGCGAAGACTTATAAAATCTTGAATGCCGAATTTGGTTAGTAACTCTATGGGCAAAAAGTATAGGGAGTCGATAGTTATGGTGTCATGCTTTCAACCGATCATACTGCAAATAAGGAATATTATTAGAGTGTTGTGCGTCGTTTGCGTGAAGCAATTCGTCTCAAGAGGTCAGAATTATGGTTTTTGCATTATGATAATGCACCGTCACACACCGCAATCGTACTTCGCTATGATTTTGCCAAAAATTCGAGTTATATCATTCCACAACCGCAATATTCGCCTGATTTCGCTCCGTGTTACTGCTGACTATTGGGTTGATTAAGAAGAAACAAACGGAATCGACAAAGGAACTGAAGGCGTTCCCAAAAAGGGACTTTCTAACTGTTTCGAAAAATGCAAATTTAAACGGGGACTATTTTGAAAGCGACGAAATAGATTTAGACTAAATAAAGATTTTTGAAGCATATACAATTTTCCGGTATTTTTCATGATTGACCGAATTATTCATTAAAAAGTCGACTTTATGAGGTGCAAAATACCTCTACAAGAGTTTTGTCATATATCCTCAACATGAAAAGAGTAAAACAAAACTTACACTTCCGAATGTTTTTTTTTTTTGTCGAGTTGATTTTATTACTATCTCAGTCATAGCTGTACGGATATGGAAATATATACTTTTAAATTATCCGAATCATACTTAAGGTGACTTTGGTGGGACTGCGACTTCTTCGTACAGATTTGGTGCGTTATACATCTATCCTGTATACGGTACAGGGGATTAAAACGTGTACTGCTTCGTATATCATATAAAACTGCTATGAAAAAACTAAACTCAGCTTGCACGCGCTTGGACAACTAGTTTTTTTTCCGAAACATTGGTTGATTTAGCGCTTTAAGATCTAGGCGTTCATATAGAGAGACACGAGTATATCGACTTCTCTAGCCGTTGTGATCTTTAGGTATCTTTGGGTGGCTCCAACTTTACTTTTTCATGTTTTGCATATAGATTATAGCATTTGATATAGGATGTAAAAAGACAGATATAATCTTTATCTTTACCTGAATTTAACTAACTTTGATGGGGCTTAAACTTTTTACCTACTAATATGACCTTTTTTAAACAACGTAACACATACATTTTTCCTCTGTAAGCGGTAGAATTATTTTTTCATGACCTTCACATGTTGATGCATCAATACACGTTCGGCATTATGGCCATTGTAATCAAAGAGGCGACCTATACAGCAAGGTTATTCGGAGTCGCCACCAGGACATACTGTCTGCTGCAAAGGCCTTAAGAGATATGGTTTAATGACGCTTCAAGTTTCGGTTGTAAAATGCTTCTAACTAAAATGTCTGGCTTAAGTAAAGCGAGGGAGAAACAAGAGACAATGACATAAAAAATGCATTAAAAGGATTTAATTTTGAAGCTTGAAAAAAAAAATTAGAAAATAATTATTATTAGTAAATAATTTATTAAAAATGGCGGCAAATACATAAAGCTTTGCGTTAAAATTGGCCAAAATTTTTGCAAAAATATTAAGACCCTCAAAAAAATCAATCTCTGCAAAATCTTAAGTTTTCATCAAACAATTTTGCAGCTTCTTACGCCATCAATATTTCCCTTCTTAATCCCATTCTTAAACTCCAGCTGCTCTTCACGTTTTTATGCAAACATTTGATGACATTTTAATGCATCAATCGAAGTTCCAAACGAACAGAAGTTGCAGTCATAAAGTCATGCAGCTACGCCCTGCACTAAACTTAACTCTCTAGCATGGGACAATTTGATTTGAAAATCCTTTAACATATCTTGGCTAAAGTCAAGTTCTATGGTAAATGGCTATAAAACTGAGCAGATATGGCAAAACTAAAGCAATGAACTGGTAGAGTATTGAGTCGAGACACAAGCAGTGTGGCCATAAAGTTGATTGTTCATAAATGTACGGGGCGTATACGTAATGTCTGGCAAATGCATGAAACCAATGCAGCGAAGCAATGAAGCAAAGTGGGACAGCGCTTGGGTTATAAAATGCCAAAGTAATGAATTTATTAAATGTACAAAAATTTACGAGCGGGTTGAGGGGTGCCGTAAGTACCACTTACACGTTGGCCAAGTTTAGCTAAATAGTTAAACTGCTGCAGCTAGTTTGTGTTTTGCATGTGAATCAACTGGCTTAATATTAAAAAATACCAAGCAACAATGGGAGAACTCCATTGAGTAGTTTCAAATATGAGAATACTCTAACTTCCTTTGGCTGCTGCCAAAGCCCAAGTTAATTTAAATTCTTTTGAGTTATTCTCTTCGAACAGCTATTAATATAGAAATCATCATAATTAGCTATTGAATCGATTATTAATTTGTTTTATTTCATTGGGGGTAAAAAATCGCATATGTGTCGCTTAATATTAATTTAATTTTTCTATTTCTTTGCAGCTTTAATTTATTTAGTATTCTTCGCTTAACTCAAGGTAAGTGATTAATATTTAATTATAAGTTACCTTTTTTTGTACCAAAAATCAATCATTTAAGTGTTATAATTTAAATAACAATGCACTACTTGTATGCTTTAATCCGATGTGCATATTTGTATCAATAAAATAAGAAAAGTAGCAAACCAGAATCCTTAGATCCGATTTATATTACAACCTTGCGAATGACCACTGGAAACCAAGTCAAAGTTACAAGAGTGCAAATAAATGTGTAAATTGTGCATATCTTACAAGAGATAAGGCGGCCCTTCAGCAACATGACAAAAGTTAAGGCACCTTCTGAAAGGGTATAAAAGTGGCTTAGGGTCTGTCGCCTGAAGTTTGCGACGTTGAAATGTTAGTGTTAATGGATTTGTGCCAAGTTCTCGCCGCTTACTGATTTATTCGTGGTCAAAGTGTGTTTTTCTTTTTTTGGTTTCTTTCTGTATTTTTTTTGTTGGATATGTTTGTCGAGCCAGTGCGTTTGACTTTGTAAACGCCTTGTGACACAGTTAGAGCTGGTCGTGTGTTCTGTTCCTAGTGGCCAACACATTTGACCCACTAAAGCGGCGCTGCATAAGTTTCGGCGGGGCTGACGCTTTGATGTCTCTCGTCCTTTTGCGCCTTTGCTGTATATAATGACTTCCTGAGAGTTACTTGACGTGAAGCTTGCTTCAAAAATTGTGTATACCATGGAAGTATGTTTGAGTGGGCAGGATGAGCAGTTTGGAATAAGCTCTGAGTTTTGTCATATGTGCTGGGGATTTGAGTGCTGGTTGAATTTGAATATTTTATTTTGTTGTCATTAGGAGCCCTCTAAATTTTATTATGCAGGAAAACTTCTCTATTTTTAACAAGAATGCTATGCTGTCATATAGATGACGAGCCCTCTGGTTTTAATTGTTAAGAAATCGTCTAATATTTCTCTACAATGTTAGTATTCGCTGCCGTAGATACTTTCCAAAACGTTTTTAAATTACTACCATAATTACGCAGGGCTAAAAAATAGGATTAATATAATATAAATTAAAATATAAATTCAAATTGCCTTTCTGTAGATATAGTGGAGCTAAAGTTAGGAGCTCTTGATTTTTGATGCTCTAATGTTCTTTAAGAAAAGAAGAATCATACTTAGTTTGAAACAATTTTCGAAACAAAAGGATTCTATGTAAAGTTGAAATATCTGAAGACGCTACATCAAATTACTTGAATTTAGAATTTGCTTTTTTGTATTCTATAAAAAGGTATAAAAAGGCAAGGGCGAAAATAAATATTTTAGACTTTATCATTTTTATTTGATATTGAGTCATTGTAATACATATCCCAATAAAATCTTTTGATAAGCTCAAACTTAGCAAATCTTCCAGTACTACCATTATCTACTTCCGTGATACTATCAATTTTAAAAAACTGAATTTTTGTCGCATTTGATAAGAAAAACTGACTGAATTCATCAATGTTCTAGGTGTTTTTTGAGATTTTGTATGCGTTCCAAGTTCTGCCTTATTGCCAAAAAAACTATAAAATTTCTTAAACAAAGGAAAATTGTTGATATAATCTTGAAAAGCAAAACAAAACGTCAATAAGGTTGGTAATTTTTATGATAATGATATTAAATAAAATTCATGCTTATAATTATATATTTTATTTTTTAAAAAAACTATACGAAATAAAATATTTTGCACAAAACTCTTCGTAATGCAGGTTTTGAGAAACCTTCGGAGGTGTAATTTTCCCGCATTGTCTAACATTTCTGGTCATACCCTATACTTAATTTTGAACTACGTGATTTTACTTTTTTCCATTTTAAGGTGGCATTCGAATAACCATTGCAGAACACGTTTGGTTTTCTCCACTTTAAAGTGGCATTTTATTTGACTGCAGAACACGTTTTGATTTTTTGGATTAACAATACAGCTGCTACATTTCTTAACGATTTTTTAGATTCCTTCGAGTTTTTTCTTTATCAAAGCAGCCGGTGGGCTTTAGTCGCTTGCATACATAGTGGATATTCAGGTGCTTAGCATTAGTGAGCTTGTATTTGGCTTAAGTTGTTTCCACCGAAATGGAGAGCAATCTTTTCTTGTTTAAGATGCAGCAGCACGTGGACGGACTTATCTTGGTATGTGGTACTTGCAATATAGGAAATGTATAATTTCTCTCTGCTGTGTCTTGACGCCTTGAACTCTGGAAGCATTTTAATAGATGAAAAGTTAGATTTTTCTCTGCTTTGTCTAAGCTTGATGGCTTTGTGTGTAGAAAATGCGTCTTCTTGGCTTCTATATTGTAAAAAATACTAAAATAGTTTTTATGTAGCATCCACAATAGGCAGTCACAGTTTTTCTTAAGTCCTTGCTTAATTTTACTCACACGCTGCTTGTTAACTTTTCAGCTTACCCTCTCTCGCTATACTATGAAAACATTTGCATGCCGGTATCGCTGCCGCTGTCGCTGTCGCCGTCAACGTTGGCAGCGTAGGTGCTGTTGTAGTTGTATTTTTAGCATTTGGCTTATTTATAATATTATTTGCTTTTTTTGCACCCTTACGTGTTTATCGCTCAACAAATGGCCAAAATCGAAACGAAAGTGAAACTTGCTTTGGTTTTTATTTTACTTTGGCATGGGGTGAGCACCCAGCTGCGACTTGGTTGGATACTTGGCAACTGGTCGTCGTCGTCGTTCGTTTGCTGGCTGGCATTTCAATATCAACAGAGGCATGCATAATTTCTAGACTGGGCCTATGTAAATTTGTTCGGAAGTGTTGTGGGCTACTCGTTGTTGGTGTTATTGCTGCGGCTGTGCCAGTTTTGGACGCGTTAACCGAGTTTGAGCGCGGCCAGAAAAAGCAGGTCAACTTCATTTTTCGTGCTGACCGACAACCACTGCCTGGTACAATAGCTAAACAAAAACAACAACAAAATGGCAGCCGCCGCCGCATCAGTCAGTCAGCCAGTCAGCCAGTTTGCCCTTTCAAATACACTCACACAGCGGTTATGTAGTCGCTGACGTTGTGCTGCTTGTTGGTAATGTTGTTGCTGCTGTTGTTGTTGCTGTCTGATGTGCGAAAGCCGCAAACACAAATTAGCTCAGCAACAACAACAACAGCAACAATAAGAACCACATGGCCGCCGCCATATTTTCTTGTCGATTTTCCATATGCCGCCAGGACACTTGCATACAAACGCACACACACACACTCACTCGCATGTTGTAGCTCACATAGATACTCACACTTGCACTTGTCGCTGCTCCTTGGGCTGCTTTATTGTTATTATATTAGTCTCTTGCGTTGACGTTGACGTCGTACGCTGCTGACTCGACAGTCTCAACCTAGTCCAATGTGCAAATGTTTTGCGGTCAGTTTGGATTTGAAGTTGGTAAGAAACGCGACGCGTCGTCGCACCTGATGAGAGCGCGCGGCAAACAAACAATAAACTGGCCGCTGTTTGCTGCCGTTTAAACTTGGCCAATTCGCATGTGTTGCGGTTTTGCGAATTTCCCAGTTTTGCGGTCAACTCGAACTCATTCGTTTGCGGACATTTGTGTGCTACGGCCGCAGCTGATTCTCGTTGGATTTTCCTACTCAAAAACCGGGCGCGCGCTGCACACACGCACAACATGAAATGAAAAGCAATTAAAAGCGTTTAAAATTTTTATGCAGTAAGCCCCAGTGTAGCGCTGCCACTTAATTGTTCAACGAGACAGCAAACAATAAATATATATTCTTTAATTTGCGGTAAGTGAAATATGTTAAAATCGACAAACAAAATCCGAGTATTTTCATATTGTTTTTAACGGCATAATGTCAAGAGTCAAATTGACTCTTATTTCATAATAAATAGAATTGTAATTGTTATCAAAAGTTTTGTAGCAGCCAGCCAATCTCTCAACTCTCTCAACTCAAGTATGCCAAATATTTTGCCAAGAACTTTGAAGCGCTATTAAAAAGGTTTTAATAAAACATTTTCCATACAATAAAAGCAACAACAATCATTTTTGTTAAACAAGCACATCTTAGTTATCTTAGTATTTTGACTTTAAAGCTTGCCGCATATTTTGCGCTTTAAACGGAAAGTTTTTTCCCTCAAGAACTTGCGCATAAAAGTATGCTAGGGTTGCTGCACCTGGCCGCCGGCTAAGAAATCTGTACAAAAATCTTTTACAAACATTTTTTCTCATGCTAATAAAATTTTACAATATAACAAGAAATCTAAATAAATCGCTTAAATATAGAAATTTTAATACTCTTTAGGAGGTAAACTTTATTGTATATGGAGGATTAATAAGCAGTTGAATGTGATGCAGTTAGTTTCAACTGCTTTAAATAGGAAAACATTTATCTCCAAAAATTTCGATAACCTATTGGATTTTTGTACATCATATAAGAATAATATTTATCATATACTTACTGAATAAACTATTATTTAATTTATTGGGAAGATTTAGTTCCAGCTTAATTTTTAACTCTTTCGAAAAAAGTTTATTCACATAACTTCGATTTGTTCGACCTTTTTTGGTTTGATTGGGTCGTCTGTATCAATATTTTTTGTTATTATTTCCTTAATTAATTTCAATCTGTTTAGCTTAAAAATAAATAATTGCTATAGAGGGATTGATTTGATATGATTTAATCTAGTTTTGAAAGTAAGTGTTTCATTACTATAAAATTTTAATATTTTGATGACTTTACTTCCAATTCTTTTGGCGTTTTGCGCTTAAGTCTTCTTGGTCAAAGTTCCATTCCTTTTGCCTCATTTGTACATTGTCGTGATACAGAAGTTGTAGTATTTTTCATTAAAATTAAATGTAAAAGTGACTACTCAAGATCTTGTTGAGTTCTATGTACCAGTGTGCGTTTGTTATTTTTCTTAGTATTTAAGATTAAGTTATTTAGAAGAGTAATTTTTCCTTTACTAAGCTATCCTCATACAATATATTTACTTCTTTTTTGTTGTAATTTGGTATGAAAAATTATATATATTCTATTCGTCCTTATTTACAAGTTATTATTGATGCCATGGACATTCGTAGCGTACTAGCCTCTAAAACCAAAGTCTGGTGGTTTTGCCTAGTACTGGCAGATCTAGCAAATAGACGCAAAGTAAATCTCTATTAAAGACACCGTCGTTCGAATTCGTCTGTAGGTCTCCATTCTTTTGGAACAGCTACTAATACAAATATATTTATCCTTGGGAAGTATCAGAGACAATAATTTTATATTTTATATTCGTCCATCCTTTGTAAGACAAGACATTATTTCACTTAAATAATTACCTCAACGGTTCGATAAACACAAGTTATGACTATATTTTCTATTGTTTTTGGCTTTACCTGAAGCCCTCAATAATATTTAAGCTTCTAGGAGGCTTGCTATTGCTGAATATGCATTTTTCAAAAGCAAGTAAAAAAACTGCTGTGTCCTTTTTTTGTATTCAATTTGCTCGAGTAAATAATCAGATAATATTGCGCGGTAGGCTTTCTATTAACAATTACTGCGGCTGCTTGATTTTTATATATAAATTAATGATGATGTCATTAGACCAAAATACTTTCGAAACATCCACTCCTTGCAGGTGAATTGTCTTCTATATAACGACACCAGGCCGTCCAACGTTTTCCCTCTGTATGGTTCAAACGGTTACGCCAAGAGTGCATCAATGAGGTGCTTGAGAATTTAAGAACTTGTGTCATTTGGCTGCGAATTGCCTGTCCTTACAACAGCACCGAGGTTTTCGGTTGAGCGTATTTCGGAACTAATTTCATGTGAATAGCTTTGCGTAAATGTCGTTTTTATCTAATGTCACTCACTTTTCAAAAGACAATATATGATAGCTTGAGTTCAAGCCACTAGGTATACCATTCTTTAGCTTAAATAAGAATTCGTTTTAAAACACATTAAATGTTAAAGGTGCCATTTCAGCGTTCTTTCTTCAAGAATTTCGATTCTGGATCATGCCATCGCTGAGATTTATTTATATTGTTAATTAAATTCAAAGATTTATTTATTTGTGTTTTTGTTTTTTATTCCAATTAAGTCAGCTTGAAAAAAAAATCATTTATAATGACCAACAAAACATATTTTATGAATCCAAGCGAATATCAATTTAAGTCAGCTTTCTGTGCTTATATTGTGAACAAGTTCAGATTTTATCATAAAAGGTAACTCAAGCTATTATCAAATCAAAACTTAAATGATATATATAAAGATTTTTCTCTTCTTCTGCTGCTGTACAGCTTCAAACTTTTTCAAAAAAAAAAACTATATTTATATTATAAAACTAAAATTACTATACATTATATAATGAATTCTATTTATATAATTAAAAACATAATCTTCAAAATTAATTTTCAATGAAAAGAAAATTATTTATTCATTTAAACTTTGAGCAGCAAGTGTTGGCTTATTGACTAAGAAATATTGACTGCTTGAGCAACATCTATTGACAGTCTGAGCAAAAGATTTTGACTCCTTGAGTAGCTGACGTTGATTCCTTTAGTTGATTTTGAAGTTAAAGTCTTGAATATACTTCTTCCGATGTACTTAGCTTGCGACTTCTTTTTTGTTTTCAAATGTTCGATTTTGGATTTTTGAAATTTGATAATCTACGACTATTACTTATAACGCTTTGTCAGTGCAGATACTGCCCTTATCTACATTAAAGATATTTAAATCTCAACTCGCTGCAAAACGTAAGCCAAGTACCAAGCAATTTTCTGGTACTTTTTGTAAAATGTCTCAAACTTTTTGATGAAATTACCTATCCATTGCTATGCTGATAGAGTATTATATAAGCAGTGAAAGATGAAATAACGAAACAGACAATATATATATATTGTATATTATGAGTACCACAATTTCTCATAATAAAAGCAAATGGTAAACAATTTAAACTTTTGCTTGCGCCAAAAAGTATGCTAAAAATTTTGCAACATTTTTGTTACATTGCACAGCTCGAATTTGCTGATTTTTTTTTTTCTTCCATTTTTCATTTTATAATATTTTACATTATCACCTGAAAAAGTAAGTTTCTTAGTCCATTTCGAGCATAAAATTTAAAATAATTTTATTTGCTACGCATTAGTGCACCTGTGGGCAGTAGTATACACACTTCTTCATTCCCTGTGTGTGTGAGCCTGTGTGTTTATGTGGATTCTAGGCAAAACTTTTTCACACAGATACACACGCACACACACACGCGCATATGGGAGCGCTCGGAACGCATTTTAGTTAAAAGCATTTCAATGCTGTTAACTATTTTTGATGGCGTTACGCACTATAAACCAACTCAGAGGAAGCCAAAGCGTAGTTTGCGTCAAGCGACGTTTGAATTTCAAAGCCATTAAACATATGTGTGCGTGTGCGTGTGCGTGCGCGTGTGTGTGGGTGACTCTCTGGCAGCCATTTTGAAAAACTTAATTTTGCTCACTGCCACCCGCACGCTCTCGTCCACTCCTACCATTATTTTATATCCAGCCTTATGTGCATCTTAAAGTTAATGACACAAAGCCGCTTACAGCTCAGTGCGCCATGCCTGATGCAGATTTCCGGGATTCTTAATATTCTTTATATGTGCTGAATGCTATGGTCAGTGCTTTTGTGATTTGTATGTTAATGAAATGAACGTCAAAGTGCTTGACAAAAGCGCAAAATTAATTATACCAGCGTCAAAGACTATATGTCGTCCAAGTGTCGAGAGAAGAAGCTGTGGAGCACTGCATTGTCGTGATGACCAAATGGCGCATGGCCAGTGGCGGCGACACCAACACCAACATCAACAACAACAACAGCGAAGTGAAAACTGTCAGAACAGGTCAGTTGGTTCAATTGTTTCATTGAACGGTGTCAGCAATTAAGTGAAATCAGCACTTGGCGTGCGATTGACTTGGGGACTTCAACGAAATGCGTAGCGATGCAAGTACTTGAAGTGCAGCAGCGAGGTTTGCTACGCAAATTATTGTCATTATTAAGCAGCGATAATTGTTGCAGGCATCTAAAATTGGTTTTCTATTTGTTAGAGAAATTCTAGCTTATATAATTATGAGTCCATGAAATGGTATTCGTAGACCATTGTTAGAGTAACTTTTTGTTTCGTGACCCATAAACCTATTTCTCAACTAACTAACACTAAACCGTAAAATTATGTTTATTGTGAATTTTATTATTCGGCGTGTTTCCGTGAAATAACTTAGCGTTCTTTGCGTATATTTCTTAAACAAATAGCAATTCGTATTTAATCTGAAGTAGCTAGCTGTGGCTTTATTTTTTTGTATTTAATGTAGAAAGTAAAGGTGGAGACCATCGATGTACTCGATGTAGTTCAACGTTATCGAAGCCAGAGCCATGTTACCACTACTAATATAATTTTCAATTTCTTGGCTTTATTATTTTGTATCATTAATCTCAAGCCAACGTTGTTCTCCAAGCTCTATTGGGAAGTATACACTTTTTGTCGAGCTTAGTCTGTCGTTGGTCACATTTATTTAATTAATGCCCATTAATGTTGTTTTCTTCAAGAAATTTTTCTGATCATGTGGGTTAACATATCTGTATTTCCGCTTTAGTAGAGCGACAAACATTGCGTCTATTTGCTACAAGCTTGACTCCAACTGGGAGCAGTTTGTAGACTGTAACTACAGACTGGGTTCTATTAATAATATATTTAGATTAGCGAGAATATAAAAACTATACTGGAACATGCTGGATACATATTTTTTTAGATACACACCTAAGGTAGGAATTTTTTCAAAAAAAGTTCTTTTATATGACTTATATAAATCGCAATGGCTCCTTATTGAATGTTTTTCGTGAGCATTGAGCAAGAGAAATTCCAGCGTCATACAGCTTTTTCGATATTCGAGCCATTTATTTGTGTTTAAATGTCTTTTTATATTAAAAGACGACTTCCCACTGAGTTTTCCACTTTTTACACATAAAAAGAAAAGTTATCTAGTTGCATATAAATCCTAAGACAAATCCTGTGCTAATAATAATAAACATGTTTTCCAAAAAAGTTCGTTTTTATGACTACCCATTGACCTTTCTTCCACTTCTTACACCTAATATAGGAACTTCCCTCCTAACTCATTTTGCAGATAAATCCTGAGATTCAGTTTTAAACATGTTTTCCAAAAAAGTTCATTCAGTTGTTAGGGATGTCACAGAATTTTTAAAATTGTGTATTTATTTCGACTGATTCCTGATTTCTTATTTGTGAACTTAATAAATGCTAAAAATGTTGCTGTTTCCAAAATTCCCAATTGTGGTCAAAGTTATAGAAATTTTTTTGTATTCCAAACGGACGATTGCTTAAGGCCTTTAAGGTGCGATGAATTTTTAATCTCATTAATTACTGTCAGCTTTAATGCAAGGTATCATCGTCTGGTATAGGCTTAAGTCAAATTTTAGTAGAATCGGACACTTATTTTGATTTCAGCGCGTAAGAAAATAAAAGTTTTAGGATAAACCGTTTCCCAAGAGACGTCTTAAGCGATAGAAATGAAATGTATATGTATGTATGTATTGATTATCTGTAACGATAAAGTTAACTTCGCGCAAAGCATGTGGGCGTCTGGATAGAGCTTTTGAGGGTAGCTGTAACCCGATAACGAGTGGCATTGGCTAACTTAAGTAAAGTGGATTTGAGGTTCTAAAATTTGACAACCAGCCCTCGTTTGTATCTGTGTACATGTGATGGAAAGTGCTTCTGTGTCTGTGAGTGTATGTGTGTGCGTTAAGGATAATTAATCTTAAAGCTGCGCTGCAGAGCGTTTAATATGCAACGCAGTTTCAATTAATTCAAAGTAAAGGCTACTAACATATATAGGGCACACTTGGGTGTGTGTGTATGTGTGTGCGTTTGTATCTGACAGCTTGTACATTGCAAGAGATAGTCAGCTGATAATGGCAACAGATACTTAAGTACCTGTATTCACTTGCATCCTCGTGCATATAGCCTTTGATTAATATACGATGCAGCAATTGCAGTTGCAGCTTATTTGCTGGCAAAGCATTATATAATAGACCGTTTGCAATAAATTAACATTTTCGCTAATCCCTTGGGGAAGTTCGATAAGGACTAGATGTGTTGTGATAGTTGTAGTTGCAAGAGGTAAGAAAACCTGTGTTTGTATACTTTCAATTCAATAAATCAGATATTTCTAAGATTTCATTTTATGCTAAAGCAAATCCAGCTGCGCAGCAACATAACTAGGCCAGTTAAAAAAAAAAAGAAGCCATAAAACTATTTTCCAAAATGAAGCCACATTGTCGGCTATGTGTAGAGCGCTTTAGTGTGACTGACAGGCTGCTGCTACCCAACAGTGTCTATGGCACCCCGGCTACATAACTTAACGACCCATAAAACCACTGACACCAAAATTCTGTGCTAGTTTCAGGCCTACGAAAGCTGCGTGACAGCCAACTCCGATATGTATGTCTCAAATGAAAGCTAAAACTTGAGCTGGTAAAATCCTTATATAAATGGAGCAGACAAAGTCTGGGGGTGGTGGGGCGGTAATGAGCTGCATAAAAAATTGCCTAAGAAAAACCATTGGTAACCGCTAGCAAACCGCTAACCACATGCGTGACGCAATAACAGCCGCACTGACTGATTGATAAACTTGGCAACGCGTTGAAATACGAAACGCACCAGGGAGTGGGCGGTTTTGGGGGTTTTTGGCATTTATGGGCATAACAAAAGTGCCATGAATTCAGCTACAAAGTTGTTGCCAAAGTGGCTTGGCCAGAAGACAGCGCATATACGCACACACACGCATTCCATCACATGCACACGTACGGGCACACACACACACACACACGCACACAGGCACACACATTACCAATGGGATTAGCACAACAAAGTTGCAGAGCAATGGCTATGAAAATGGCGGCGACAATAGCGAGCGATGTGTGTGTGTGTGTGAGGGCGCCACATGCAGCAAGTGCGTGCCTGAGTGCACCTGTCAGAGCTTTTAAGTCGCTCAAAGATACACACACCCGCACACACACTCGTACACACACATAGTGGCACACTGTTTATGAGTCAACAACTGACAACTTGACAGGCCAAACTGAAACGACAACAGCAACAATGAGTGAAATAGCGGCAATTGGAAAGAAAGAAACTAGGTAGTTGTAAGCGAAGAAGAAGAATTATCCCAAACTAAACCCAATGAACCAAATTGCAGCTGCAGGGGACTATGGAAAAAAATAAAAAATTGGCTGTTTACTTTAAATTATTTATAGAAAAAATACAAAAATCACAAGCATGCATTATAATTCATATAATATAGAAATAGATATTTTTTTTTTGATCAAAAAGGTTACACCATTTCTGAAACGATTTTCGAGAATATGTTGTATTGCTCTATGAAGAGATAGAACACACATTTTAAAAACATATAACTCTAATTTAAAAAAAATCTTAATTAAAACGTATGCGGAGCGAATCATTTGGAGTAATCGGCTCACAGCTTCTGAAAGTATTATAAAGTTTTGAGTTTTTTTTTTTAAATCAAATTCTACTAAGAATTATAAAAAAGGAAGTAGTGAAAATAAAATCAGATTTATACCTATTCTTTTAATTATAGGTCGTAATATATCAATCAATATCATGCAAGTTTAGAGTTTGTCAACTTGCAAAATTGTTTTTTAGAAAAAATCAAAATAGCCATCAAAATTGTTAATTATTTTGTTAAAGAACGTTGAAATAATCAGGTCATTCTTAGGCATCAAGACTCCATTAATATTATACAACTTAGTGTTTGTGAACTTGATTACTTGATTTTTTTTTTTTTTAAATTAAAAACTACACACAAATTTTTTGTTATATATTAATATGCTTTTAAAATACCACTGATAGCAAAATATTTACAAAAAATTATACATTTTATGGTTCATCCTTGAAGGAAATAATCTAATTTAAGAAAAATTGGTATAAAGCTTGGGAACCTCGAAAATTATGGTTATATAATATAAATTGAATTAACTTAAATTATACTTCATTTAGTGGGAAATACAATCTACTTTCGTGTGCCAAATATGGTAACGATTTGTTGAGCCCACCTGGTCAATCTTGTTCGCAAAGTTTCCGAGCTAGTTTACTCTCTTTCATGGAAAGCTTCTATTTTTTAATTGCTTTTCGTCTGTGGCATAGTCAAATTCAATTCTTAACTGAAAAAATTTGGCACCATCCTACAGAGTTCATAAGACACATGCATTTTGGCAATTGATATTGCATTTTAGATGCAACCCAATAGAACTTTTATACTAACGAATATGCCAAAATACATTTATTTTGAAAGTTGATTGAGTAAACAAAATAAATCCTATATAACATTTTGCGGCTGAAGCCCTTGAAGTCCAAAAATATTATTTCTACTATTTCGTAAGGACTTCAGACAAACCGTGGTACGAAAAATTAAATCAGATAGAGTGGTTTCCCTTTTAAACAAATATTAACGTAGGCATTGATGCTGTCCTTTCAAAATCAGTTTTGCAATGAAGCTTTTATCTTATCCTTAAAACAATGCTCGACCATCTGTCATCTCTCTTATGGTAAATTCAGATTTTAATCTGCTTTATTCCTAAACTGTGCTGATGTTTTCGTTGGTTACTGCGTTTAATATCTTTAATTGACTAACGACCTCTTATTCTCGCATTCTCTTGCTAATTTATTTGATTTTTTCAGTTGCAAATACACTGTTTAATATTCTCAAAAAATTTTTCTGAATAAGTCGTCATTGAAAATGATATTCCATTTTAATTAAGTTAACATTAAAAAATGTCCATCGGTAGCGGAGAATACGCTCTAAAGTCGATGGTTTGATTTTTTTGGCTTATCTAGTAAAAAGGCGCTTTTGGAAGGTTTGGAAGATTTTCAAAAAATCTATATGAATTAAAGACACCGCAGCTTGGACTCGGACATTAGGTCTACGTCTCTCTATATTTCTCGAATATATATTTCAAAAGATATAGCCATGCTTTTCCTTGAAGCGACTGATGGTCGAATTAGACAATAATTTAAATCATCGAACTTAAACTCACAAAAATAAAAATGAATTTTCAGAGAACATTATCTTATAAATATTGTATAAAGTCTTAATATTCTATATATAATATTACTTTTGTTAGCTTTTAAAATTCTGAGCGTTTGATTCACTTTATTTGCACTTATAAGTTTTATAATTTTTGCTTTAAAATTCACGTACATTTGGTCTGCTGGGTAACATCATCTCGGATATGTGAGCAAACAAATGAAGCTATCATATATGTGTGTATGGGTGTGTGTATTGTGTGCCTGAGTGTATCTGTGTGTATGCATATGCGGGCAGTGCAGCATAATGCAAATGCCAGCACTACCATCACCACCACCACCAGCAACAACAGCAACAATAATGGGAACAACAACGAAATATCAACAAACAAGCGTTGCACACAACTGTCAAGTTCAGTTGCAGAAACTCATAAGCCATCCCCCGCATCTAGACCAGCTACAACTACGAGTATGTTTGGCTTGGCATATGGGTTTGTTTGTGTATGTGTGTGTGTGTGTGTGTGGGTGTATGTCTTGAGCATAGCTGCTGAGTAGAGCAGCAAAATCGGAGGAAAAAGCCACGGGCGGATTAATGTAAGGGTTATGGGTTATACGGTCCCAGTTTGGCTAAGCAGTTTGATGAGTTCAGGAAAAATAAGCGCTTAAATAGGTATCTTTTTTATGCGAAGAAATTTGCTCTTTCTTTGTTTTACGATTATCATAGGGAGCAACTTCAAATAGGTACTTCGTTGCACCAACCGAACTATCTTGTTGGGTCTCCCATTAAAACAGGGAATCGTGTTAACCCTGTATAATTCTTGCATCTGTGCAGTTCTTCAGAAGTTGATATCTTGTCAAACGCATTCCCAAGACTTTTACTTACTTTTACTACCCAAAAATTTGTATGATATATCCTTTTTAGTGTTTTTTTTTTCCTTAGTCCGCCTCTGCCACATACGCTCAAACGGTTAGGTTAACCAAAGCATTTTAATAAAGTGACGAGCTTTAACTACCAAAAACACAAAAAATGGCCAAAAGTAAAGCGTACAAAATAATCAACGTTCCTTCTCCTTCATCTCTCGATCACAAGCAGTTCCCTCCTTAGCTGCACTTTTGCCAAGGCTTCATACAGTTTAATTAAAATGTAATGAAAATTAAAAACAATTGCGCTGCATCGAAGTGTCAAAACTGTTTTCAAAATGCCACGCCCTTAGGGCGTAACGCTCCCTACATGCAAACATGAATGCAAAAAAAGGCAACAAAAAATTAAAATCAAAAAGCAAAAGTTTGCTAGAGCTAAAAATTTGTTACAAAATGCTTTAAAATATAACACACAGGACCTCGAATTTGCTTATGACCTTAACTTTTTTGCGTTGCTGACGAGTTTCCTTTGGTTTTTGTACTCTATTTTTAAAGGACTTACGCTTAGTGAGCATAAAGTTGTAGTGAAGTAAAGCTGCATTAGTTTAAAATGTATTTTAAAATTTGGTCATATTTTATTTAAAGAAAAGCGACAATAGTAGAAGATTTATATTAAATAATTATAATATAAAATTGAAAAGGCTTTAAACGTTTTGAAGTTATGGGACAAATAATTAAGATAGGCATAAGGCCACTGTATTTTAAAATCAAAATATAGTAGTTGCCGTTGTGATTGTTAAAAGCTGCTTACCAAATTTTATAGTAAAAAAATTTGCTTCAAATTAAGTTTTTCATATTTTTTTTGGGTGAAAACACTGCCTACAATATTTTTGCTAAGTACTTAAGTTTATTTATAACACATTTGCCTATTTATGGCAAAGAACTGTGCGAATTGTAGGCAAAACTCAACGCAAATTTCAACTAAAACCTGTTCCGATAAATGCTTTCCATAAATACTGGTTAAATTTATTATGCCTGAATGATGCCGCAGGTTCTTAATATACGCCTAACAGCAACTTTTTCGGGAGTAATTAATACTTCTTCATATGCTTCGACAGTTTTACTTATTCAACCACAAATAAGCGGTCCCGAAAGCTATAAAATTAGATTCCGCAGCATACATGAATTTTAGATATTAAATAAAATAACCTTATTCGTTGCTTTCATCTTTTCTCTTCGCAATAGTTGTATCTTTAAGTGCTAACAGTTTAAAGAGTATACAATTTTAAGCATCCTTTTGTTGCCTTAAAGTAACTGGTTGGCTTTTAAGCTTACAATGTTACTGCTTCTGACATGTGAGGGAGTAACTTTTTGGTTAGTTTTTGACTCTTTAGGCGAGAGACTGCCAAAAAAGTGCTAAAAACTAAAAAAAAAAAAAGAGAATACAGCAAAGCCAAAAACCAAAAATAACAAGTAAGCTAAGAATTTCATAAACTGCAGTGTTTGGTATAGGTACGCATATAGGGTGGCCAGTTGAGATATGAAGTAATTTCTTTTAATTTTTCATATCAGGTTGATAAAAAAACGCGGTTAGTCAGTAAAATGAAATGATGCAGTGAATTCATAGTTTCAAAAGCAACTACAACCTGCTCTTGCCCCAATTTGTCTATACTAACTGAACACCCTTTATCTAAGACCTTGTGCTACTTGCTTTATTGATATTTAAGATTTGCAGCTTTGACAGCTGGCTATGTCAATTTCAATACAATATTTCGGCGTTACACATACTTAGTCTTCACTGTAGTCAATGGCCATAATTTTTGAGTAAACGTCAGAACCAATAAAAAGCACAAAAATTAACCCAATTATGGCGCCAGTTGCTAAACTTTTACAAAATTGTAGTAGTTGTTGCTGCTGCTACTGTTAGACAGGCACGCAACAGCCCCAAGTAAAGCCTTCAACGTGTAGCAGACTGTAGGTGTTGCCACTGCCACTGCCAACGCCAGTGCTGCCACGAGCTAGTGGCCACTTGGCCCACTTAGCAGTCGCGCTTACGGCTAACTAAAACGGACGCCACTCTTATTGCCATGACAACTTGGTTGGCCAACACAATAACACGGAGCATGCACCAACTAGACACACACATCCAGCGGCACGCATGTATTTGGCATTAGGCCAGAGTTACCTCTGGAAATTCCAGCAGTGAGTGCTACGTGCAGACGTCATCGTGTGGCAAACAAAACATTTTATAATATGTGAAAATTTCTTAAAAACAAAAAAAAAGCCAAAAAATTGCAAAAAAAAAGAAGAAACTCATAAAAATGGCCAACAGTGCGTATGTGTGATGCGAAAATAAACTGCTGACAGCAGCGCCAAAAAGCAAGTGCTTTCACTGAGCGTGCCTCAGTCAGTGTGTGGCAGCAAGTTTGGTTGTTGCAGCAATTTAATGCAATTTGTGCAACCAAAGAACAACAAAGAAATTCCAGTTTTAATACCAAAAAAATCTCAGCTCTGTGAAAATGTCAAATATTTTTGTTGTGTGTGTGTGTGTGTGTGTGCGTTGCTGTTGCTGCTGCTACAACGTTTGCTTGTCAAGCGACAAGCTACAATATATACCAACTACAAGTGCTCACAATGTTTGGACATTTCTCGGTACCAGCTCTGACCCACGACCGACCGAGCTTTATGAGCTAAGGTATGCCGTGGTTATTGTGGCTCAAGCTTTACTGCTGCTGCAAAATTAACTGACAAAGTTGTTGCGCGAAAAATGTGCTCCTTTGCGCTGCCAGCGCAGCTATTTTCACTTTGTTGTTTATTTAGCTTTTGTGCGACAGACGATATGTATATAAATATATATATATATATACGGTTGATTAAATTTTCATTTAATGCACAGCAATGCGCTGACAATTAGCCAGTTTAAAAGCGCATTAAAGTTAAAGGTAATACAGCGGGCGCGCGTGTGTGTGCCAAGTTTATGCCAAGCTGTATGCTAGCGCCATCTATGGGCGTTTTTATAGGCTAACCAACATAATGGCCGCCCGCAACAATTCACCACAGACATAACATTTTATTTACATGGTTCCCATCCAAGTACTACTCCTTCTACACACTCTTTGGGTATAATAAAGCGAGGCGCATATAGGTACACCTGCAGCTGGTAGCGTGCGTTGTGGCAACTGCGACGAAAAGGTTTGGCACTTGTAGCCCAAAGTGGCTTTTTGAGTGGTTTTTCAATGAAGTGTTAAGTGGAAAACTGCTTGGCTGCCAGAGGTGGGCTGTCTCTGTCTGTCCGCTTGAATGGTTGCTTGTCTCTGCCAGTTTTCCGAGCCTCCTACAACAAATGTCATATGTTTGTTGTAACTGTGTGCGGGTGTGTGTGTGCGCGGGTGTGTGTGTTTGTCTACTTCAGCTGTTTGGGTTTTTGCACGTGTGTGTGTGTGTATTTAGTTGTTGTCTCTCCAGTTGGCTCTCTCAACACATACATATGTATTTGGGTAGACCTCTGCGTCTGTGTGTGTAGGTGTGTATAAATAGTGCTGTGGTTTTTGCACACCTTTAGCCACAGTCTGTGTGTGTGTGTCTGTTGTTGCTGCTGTTGGCCATCTTGTTGTTATTGTTATTGTTGTCATTGTTTGATGTTGGTTATAAAGCTGACAGCTGTCAGTTGGTAGTAAATTTGCTAAATTGTTTATTTGCCAACCGGCTGAGTTTGCGTTTAACAACACTACGACGAGCCACATACAACACTTCACCCACTCCCCGCATACACACCTACAACCGCAACAACAAAACAACTAAATTCACAAATATAAACACTGTCGCAAAAAATTTTAAGCGTTAAGTCAATTTTATTGCTATAGACAGTATTTTTTTATTTAAGCACTTAAAAATAAAAAAATTAACCACTATTTTTTTAAATTCTTTTACTATTTATTTATTTATACAATTACTCTACTTTTTCTTTACTCACTTTTTCCAAGTAGAAATTCACAAAAAATAAACTCCAAGCTTGTTAATATTTTTAGAAGCTATAAGCCGATTATTTGATATGTAGGCTTTTCTATTTTTAACTTTAAAAAAGTAAATTGAAATAAAACGCACCCAGAATGCGAGTTTTTTTGAACTTTTATTTCGAAATAAAGTTTGGTTTAAACATCATTTAAATGACCAACTAGGGTTTCCTCGCAGACCGTACCTCCGAAGCAGAATGACTTTGCGGCACATCTGAAGCAGTATCTCGGCCATAGCTTCACGAATGTTGTCTTTCAAATGTTGAAGGGTTTTGTGGGTTGTCTTCGAAGTCTCAATCTTTAGCGTGGCGCCCTTAAAAATTGATATCATAAAAACCCGAAATTATGCATCATTCAAATTTCGTTCCTAATATGGCCATATTATCCGTATCCATGTCTTACACTTCGAACCACAACAATAAGGCATTTAGCAATATTTTTCGATTATAGGTTCTAAAGATGACAGGGTATTAAATAGCATTAAGTTATAACTAGAGACCTCGGTAGTGTAGTCTTAGCGTACACGCTTCTAAACCGAAAGGCGGTGATTCAATTGCACCCTGCAGCACTGGCGCATTTGCCTAGCACTGGCATAGCAGGCAAATCGACGCGATCTCTATTATTTGAAGATATCGCTGGCATAGCTAGCAAATCGACACTATTTGCCTAAGAAAATCTCTATTAATTGAAGATATCGCCGTTGGGATTCGGCTACAAGCATTACTGGAGATATCGCTAAGCTCAGCCTTTGGAGCAGTGGCCATAGTCTAGGGGAATAAATTTATTTAATTTTTTCCCCCCTCTATTATAAAAAAAAGTTTTTTGATATTGGCCATTTTTTATATGTACGATATATATATATATATATATATATATATATATATATATATATATAATGAGTAGAAAAAAGTTGAACGTTACTCAAGAAGAACGCAAAGTTCGCATTTGCAAACGGACAAAAATACGAAAAATTAAAAATCCGGAGAAAAATTCAAGGAAAAGATAAATTTGTACAAAAGCTGCCTTTTGAAAAAATGAAAAAATAAAAGAGTTAGACACTTAAGAGGAGAATAAATTGACAAAAAGAAGAAGCGCGCGTTGAATACGTACAAAAATATGAAATTTAAAAAGCAGAAGTTGATATTAGTATTGTATGAAGCAGGACAAAAGTAGAACATTAGGATATTTGGGGATATAAAGAAATGGTGTCAATATTGTAACGCTCATAATTTCGAAAATGAAATGTCGTGAAGCGATTGTAGGAGGGTTGGGGGTTGGCGAGTGAAGCAAGCAGCGGCAAAGTACCTTTATTGAAGTTAAAATTTAAGTTTTTTTATACTTCGAATGCTAGTTAGCTTTTTACTTTCCAAGTTTTTTTTTTTTAAGGATTGCAAAATGACACACAAAATGCGTTAAATCTTCTTTTCACTTTTTCTCCAAGTGTAGTTAGTTGTATATATGCCGACATAAATATATATATGCCATATGTAACCCATATATATGATATGAAGAGACAGTTGTAACCTACACACACAGACAGTTACGGACTTACCCAAGCCCAAGTGAGGCTTGCAAATTCTTGTCCGGAGGCGCATTACAGTTTGGTTACGTTTAATAATTTATAAACAGAAGCAACCCTACAATAATAACAAGGACGACAGCAACAACTACAACGGCAACAACAACAACGACATCAACAGCCAGCGGTGCGTGCATGACAAATGTTTCGGTACTTAATAATAGAATAATTATGGCAACACCATAAAACTGTTTAATGATTATGACGTACCTAACGTACCTACGCACTTATGCAGATAAAGTGAGATATCCAAAATGAAGAAGACTCTATGTGAGATATGGAGAGTGGTGCTGTGGTGGTGCTGTGGCTCCTCATTTATATCGTTCTGTCATACGTTGCGTATGCGTGTTCTCTCTGCATACAAGGACAAATGAGTATTAACACTGCGACGTTTGTCATACGCTGCGTATGCGTGTTAATGTTTTAATTGTTGTTTGAATATTGTTAGAAAGCTTATTAATGTGATAGCTGCTGTCAAAATAATGCCATAATTAGATAGATATATATAGATAGATATATTATTTTGTGCAACATTTTTACAAATTGACACATTTTATTTAGGTATTTAGGTATATTTTGGTCAGCATATGTATAAAAGTTGTATGTTTACATAAATCACAATGGAATGTACAGAATTTTATGTTTGTTTTTGGAAACTTTGAGCTATAGATGAGAGCAGCATAGATAGTTAGTTGGACTGAACGAACCTGTTGACCAACATTTGTTGGTTACCGTTTACTAGACAAAAAGTTGGTCTTTAGTGTTGCTGAAACACTTGGAAAAGTTGTGCGCTTTGGCACTATGTGGTTGGCCAAAAGTGAAGTGTGCCAGACTGTGGTTTTCAGAGCAAGAGTTATGAACCACACAAAAATGTGCATAATAAAGTTTCTTAATATTTAAAAGCTTCATTTGGTTTACAAAAAAAAATATTTTATTTTAATATGGATTAATATTTTTGCAAGCGAATTGTATTGAAGTTTAAGACTAAGCAGCATTATTTCTTTCGAGATAAAATCGTATCATTACTGCTCACTACCAATATTCAAAAAGAGACTTTAAATTTAATTGCTATAGGGGTTTTTATTGTAGAAGTAGTGGATAAATGGTTTTTCGCGTATTAATAAAATATTTTTTTTAATAAAAGGATACGCTTTTTCTAAGAACAGAATAGGCCGTATAAGTACAAAAGTTGATGAACGCCATAGGCACATAGAAAAGGCAGCCATAAACTTAGCAAACAAATCCACAAAATAATTTAAGATGGCCCAAAATCAAATGGACAATGATATTTAGGGGGCAAAGTAACGAAATGGACTAACCGCAGTTAAACATATGGGTATGTCTAAGCGATTTACAGAATGACGTGAGCTCACAGCGTATTGTGGATTTGTAATTGTGCTTGAAACTTTGCTGTTGCCTTTTAACTTGTTCCTTTTACGATTTTTCCTTTCTCAGGAAATTAAATTATGTAGTGCCTATAAAAAAGTCTATCAGATACATGTTCTACAGATATGAACCGAATCCTAGTGCAACAAGTAGCGATGCTGTCCATGTCCTAATGATACTTGTCTATGACTCTTCTAAGCGATGATGGGAGCAGGAGACATGCCAGAAGAAGTTGTTGTTACTAATCATAGCTCACTGTCTCATGCTGTCAATCTCTTTGTCGCTTCGCATCTCTTTCTCGCTTAACATCTCTTTTTCGTTTCACAACTCTTTGTCGCTACGCAGCTCTTTGTCGCTTCGCAACTCTTTGTTGCTCCGCATGTCTTCGTTGCTTTACATCTCTTTGTCGCTTCGCAGCTCTTTGTCGTTTTACATTTCTTTGTGGCTTCGCATCTATTTGTCGCTTCGCATCTTTTTCTCGCTTAACATCTTTTTTTCGTTTTACAACTCTTTGTCGCTTTGCAGCTCTTTGTCGCTTCGCAGCTCTTTGTTGCTTCGCATGTCTTTGTTGCTTTACATCTCTTTGTCGCTTCGCAACTCTTTGTCGCTTCACACATTTTTGTCGGTGGTGGTACCCAAAACTTCGAATATAGTTTCTTCTTAAAACCTAATTCTTTTTCCTTCTCCAGAGAAAACAAATCAGAACATTGCCATAATCTTAAAGCCGCATCTATCGTTACTAACTCAAAAGTAAATAAGGTAAACTTCTTGGCCGTATCGCTTTTGCATTGTGCGGTTTGTGCAGACATTTAAAGTTACGCATCTTCAATAAACATTGTATTCTTGCAACTAATCAAACTGCAGTTATGGCCTGCCACTTCGGTTGCACTTTAAACTTCATTTGCCGTCTCAATCTGTCAACTTGCTGTCAACTAATGAACCTCAGTGCTTCAACTCGTCGCCTGTTTATTTCAATCATTTATTGCGAGTCTGTCTGTCAGCTATACAAAACTTTTGCAAATACTTAAATTTTATTGAATTTTTTACATGGTTGGTCACAGCCTCTTGGCACTTGGCACTTGCAGTCTTTATTAATTTATCAAGAGCGAAACTGTGGCACGTTTAAGCGCCTTTTAAATCGTACCAAAATCGTGGACTCAATGAGACTAAGGCTGTTCGTAAGTGAAAAAGTAAAGCTACCGAAAGCAGTAAAAAGGCAGCAGCACATCAATGGCAGGAAACTGGCACACCGCACAGCCATTGATGTGGGGGGGCAGAAGATTGAGCTCGTATTTATTTAATTCATTTCGACTTGCAATCAATGCGATAGGATTTTGTACTCTCTCTCTTTGGCTCTTTATGCGGCAGTTTACGTTTTATAGCGACGCCATTTTGTTTGTGCATAAAGTAGTCCTTGCCTTTAAGGCGGTAAAAGCTTTGATTGTATTTATTGTCATTATAACGAAAAGGAAAAATGCCTGCATGTTTAATCAGAGACGGCTGTCCCATCCATGTATTGTCATGTACGAGGAGCTTATGCAAAACTATTTTCCACACGATTTAATAGTGAAAAACACTTTGATATCATATGGATGGATGGATGGATGGATTGCCAAAAATGAATGCGAACAAGCGCTTATGTGTAAAAAGGGAATTTAAATCAAATGCTGAGACTTTGAATTTTTCATAGAATACTTTAGTGAGCACACGCAAAAGCCGCCATGACGCTGCTGTTGCTCACGCAGAGCGTACGCGCTGTCAACGTAACCGCGCTGTGGTGGGTTGATACGAGGGCGGGCCAAGAAGTTGCGGTAGTTTGTGGCTTTTGCTTTTTTTTTGAGACAAGTATTTGACTTGGAGAAAATCAGATATCCTGAAAGCTTTCTGCTTCAATTGTCCAATTGAAACGATTTGAATAGATCCCAATTGAATGATTTTAATTAAATGAAATATTCCATCATTTTTGTGTAGAAAATGCAAGCTACAGCTAGTATTACAGTTTAGGTAAAATATATAAAGCAATGTTATCTGCAAAAGATTATAGTTTTGAATAGACTATGCAATAGTGTATCACATGAATGTGATAAAACACTTGAATGTAGCTTAAAAATATCTTCGAAATTTCTAAGAATATATTTTTATATTTTTTTTATTTATTGAAAGCCTTGTTTCAAGGTTTGGTGTACTACCATTTGCAGCGAAATAATGTTGTTAGATTAGTTTTCCAAAATCGGGTTAAATATAAAAAATGCAAATAAATGCTAAGTTATCTATCGCCGTTGCTTTTATTTATTTATTTGGCTTAAAATATATATCTTAATATCTATATCAAAATCATGTTGGCTAGAAGGCAAAAGAAAGTTAGAGTTAATACATCTAAGCCAAGATAGAGTGCGTAAGTCACCCAAGACAACAATGTTCGTTTACTAAATAAGACACACTCAAAAAAGTATCAAACTAGGAAAAACTTTAAAGTCTTCACTTTGGCTTTAATATAGACTTCTTCTCCAGTCAAGCAGTCAAAATTTTGGGCAAAACAATACTCTTTTCATGGCGTTGCATTTC
The DNA here is from genome assembly GCA_035046065.1 of Chymomyza procnemis. Classification (NCBI taxonomy): domain Eukaryota; kingdom Metazoa; phylum Arthropoda; class Insecta; order Diptera; family Drosophilidae; genus Chymomyza; species Chymomyza procnemis. The sequence continues at coordinate 41,139,601 of JAWNOJ010000026.1, forward strand.
ACTTACTGAGTTTGACATTTCATTACAAATATTCGAATTATAAGTTTGCGCAATTACTTGTAAAATATACCAGTTTCAGCAGTTTAGAATTTGGAAATCTTGGGTTACCATTAAGCCTTTGCGACCATATGACTGCTCTCAGCCACCAAACCCTTTTTCCAGTCGTATGTCTGCTCTAAGCCAGCAAAGAGTTTTATAGCAGGGCTTCACATTGGAGACACAATGAAGACTTTACAATATAAAATTTATATAAATTTTTACACATTATTATATAACATGTATCTTTAGTTTTGAAAAAATTAAATTTTATTTTTCCTTTGCAATTTTCAACATAAAATTAATTTCGACCAGCATGACACCCATGTATAAAATTAATACGAACGCGAAGTGTTTAAAATATTCATACCATAAGTTTGCAACATTGATTGCGGAATATTGTGGTTTGAATCGCAGATCAATTTTTCAGCAGTACTTCGCTGCATCGCTCCCAAAATATTCTTAATTTATAGCAATGGGTTTAATTTCAAGTGAACCATAGACTACTGCAGGTTAAATACATTTTTCTACCTGTGTCCAATATTTTTATTTATTTAATTTTTAAAATTGATAATTTTTATTCATTTTCTTGATAAAAATTTTCTATAACATTCTGCTTTAGGGGATCGTACTGTTAGCATGTGAAAGAGGCTCAAATAAAATGTTTTGTTCCTTAATTGTAACCAAAATAAGTTGGATAATGGTTGCGCACTTGGCGGAATACAAAACTGTCCGGTATAATGATGCGACTCTTGGTAGGTTTGTTCATCGTCAACGACTCTACAGGTTCCAGAGGGCCAATTCATTTAAGAAGCTATATTTTATCACACTTTCTCAAGTTCATTATACTTTTATTATTTTTATTATTAAATTTATATGTATTTAAGTTGAAGCGATATTAAAATGAATCAATGGGCTGACACTAACGGACTTATAAAATTAAAGAAATTGGACGAAAGTTTCGATTTATTTTTTAAGTTTAATTTTATTTAAGTTCCATTTCTTAATGCAAATTATAGCCAGTTTTATAAAATAAGCAGTGACTTTACTTTGAAGTACCTTTTCTTTACTTTACACGCCACCCTCGTCATTGTTGCTGTTGTAGTGCACAGGTTGTGCTTTGTGGTGGGTGCGTTCCGCCTCTTATGCTATGTTTGTGTCTATTTCACAGTTGCCAAAGCGTTGCTAATTCCCTCATGTGCCACAGTCGCTCTGTGTGTGAGTGTGTGTACGGTGTGTGTTGGGTGTGGGGGCGTGTGTGCGTGTGCATGCTTTGATAAAAACCCAAATTAATTATTAAAGCGGCCGCGCAGAGCAACTCGTCGCGCTCGTTCGCGCGTTCATTTCGACGGCTGTCGCCGCCTCTTGAAAATTTTAAAGGCGTTCGAGTGTAAGTAGTTGACGCATTAGCAAACACATACAGTTACAGGCACTCAAAGATACACACACACACGCACACACAGACAAATTGACACATGGCAGCTTCCGTTTCCGCTTAAGCGAACAGCATTTATTTATTTTGGCGCAAAGTTGACAAACTCGTCACAGTCAACCGCAACTATTAAACTGCGACCCGCATGCTTGGCTTTAAGCCCAAACTTATACAGCAAACAAAATTAGTGTTTAATTATATATGCACAGACAGCAGCAGCAGCAGCAACAGCAACGACAAACACAACAACGCCAACAAAGTCAACACTGATAACAACAACGCCGCATAGTGTTTCATTAAATTTAAGAAAATGCAGCAAAGCATCTCCATAAGATGAGTTTAAAAAAATCACACGGTAAATTTAAAACAAAAAAGCGCAACAAATATAAAAGAAACATTGTGCGGTAACAATGCAGCAGCTTTCCAAACCGGAGGTAAGGTTGGCACCGGCCAAGCCGCCACGTTTAAAGGTGCAGCCAGCAGCAGCAGCAGCTGCAGCTGAGCTTGCCACAAGTCCTGCTGCCACATCTCTAGCCACCTCATGTATGCCAATAAAAAAACAGCTGCAATTTCAAAGTCCACTGCCACGTACGCGACTTGAGCATTCGCGTAAGGAGCAGCAAGCCGTGGACAAAATAATAACAACAACGGCGAGCACACCAACCGGTGGTACAACAACCCAGACAACAGCTGCGCTTAAAGTCATTGCTATGCGTAGCAGCAACAGCAGCAACAGCAGCAACGGCGGCGGCGGCGGCGGCAGCAACATGACCGACAACAACATCATCAACAATAGCAACAACCAGATGACAACCACGATGAGAAATCGTCTAGCCCAGGGCTGCAGCAGCTTAATGTATGCATGTCAACAAGGCGACATTGTCGAAGTTCTTGAACAGATGCGCGCCAAGGTAGGTGTATCCAACGAAGTAGAAAAGATGACAATGGCAATGACGATGACGATGACATCGATAACGAATTGACGGTAGATATTTTTTGTGTTTAGTGATGACAATGTGAGCACTGTCACGACTAAGTATAATCCAACTATTTAAGTTTATACTTTGAAGAATTCTACGAAAGGCTTAATTATTAGAATGTTGTGAAATGTTTTAACCTCTTCAAAGTTTTTCTTTGCATGAGACATACTTTGAAAAGAGCTTTTAGTGGGATCGTTACTTATGAACGATACATTCATTGGCTATTATTACTGGCGCATAGCTTTTGCTGAACACCAGCAACTTTCTTTTAAAATCAATTGTTTTTTCTGATATTGATACTGTAACCAGTCGTCCCTCAATTTCTAAGCCCTCTGGCTTTCGGCAATGTAGGTATAAAGTTATGGATAAATTAAGTTTATTCTACTTGACTACGGCTATCGCTCCAAAGGCGGATCATGGATTTATCTCTATTAATAACTGTTCGAGGAGAACAGGGATGGTTTCATTAATTAAAAGAGATTTTTCTAGATAAATAGCGTCTATTTATTTGCTAGTAGTAGCTTGAAATCGAACCACCGACATTCGTGTTTTCGGTCCCACTGTCCCAACGAGGCCTACATAAAGTTACTGACAGTGAAAATTCTTATTGTTTTCCCAATTGAGCAAAGTAATAGCAATCTGGACCTTGAAACGGATACTTCTTCTTAGGCTTACAACGCCTGCTGATGCTAAATTCAATTTATGCTGCTGTTAGACCCACGAAGAGTTCAATTAAAATTTGTTTAGTTGACCATTACAGCCCGTTACGACTTTACAACCCAACTGACTAGTTCTCGCCAAGCGGCCTTGCTTTGCGCGCGCATTCCTCTACATGTTCTTTCGATCGAATCTTTTTACAACCCCACAACCACGCTTCAGTGCCGTATAAAAGCACGAGCAGGATGAGCATCTAGTAGATCACTAATTTTATCAGTCGACAGAGGATTCTGCAATACATTTCCTTTTCAAGCCTACACCTATTGGCAAGCGTGGTTTTTCGCTTAATCTCCAGGCTGATATTATCGTCGGTGTTCACGATGGTGTACAAATTCGTTGACTTGAACCTCAAAAGTATAGCCGTCCGCTCTAACATAAGCGCCTAGGCGCCATGCATCATTGTTTATTGTTTGTAGACAGAATGTACCGGAGACCTACTTGCGCTAATTCCTTTTCGAATCATCTTCCTCACAACGCACATTGACACAAATATCATCGGCATATGCAAGTAGCTGGACACTTTTGTACAAAATAGTACGATGTATACCAACCTTTCGCAATACTCCTTTCATTATGAAATTAAAGACGTAATTTTCAACGTTGACAGAGCTAATTGTAGTGCCCAATATCATTCTGCAAAGTCGAATCTATTTTCCAGATGTTCCCTTAGTGGCATATCCAATGCAGTTTGTTATAGACAAAGAGAAGTGTGAGATGTTTTTGGGGCAGAGTGAGCAGCAGATCTAAGTTGCAATTACCAGGTCTAAGGCCTCACTTATAAAGTTCAAACCACCAAATCTCTAATGCTCACACAATTTTTCACATTCTCTCAAACAAATCCTAGACCATCGCTATGTAGAGCATCCAGGATTTTTGGCAAGCTAAAACATGTCTAGTTTCGTTTTTGTGGCTTGACTTTTTGTGTTGCTTACCAATTTTTTTTTTGTGTTGTTCCAAAGGACGACAACTTAAACAAAATGCCCGGATAGAGCTCAATGCACTGACGGTTTTAGGCAACATGACAAGTTGACTTGAACACCGCCCAAGAGTTGAGATTTTTAAAAAGAAATGACAAGCTCACCATGATGCTGATCATCATTGTAGTCGGGCCGCCCCACGTTCAATGCTTTAGGAAACTAGCTTAGACAAAGAGCCTAAATCAGGCAAAAGCGTAATAAGATTTTAATCTTTTTGTTTCGCACAAATGGAAGCACAGCACAATGAGCTGGCATAAAACTCTAAAAAGAACCCTTTGACTTGAAAGAAAAGAAGAAATCGGTTTTTGGCTTTATTTTTCTGCTTTTTTTTTGGCCGAAAATGCTTGACGACTTTAAATTTCCGTTGCAGTCATTTTTGCGCATTGTTCACAGTTTTTAGCCTAATTGCTTCATAAACATTTTTCTCTGACAAGAGCGAGACGCCAGGCACAAGCTTCAAAAGCAGTGAAAACGAAACCCTAGAAGCGGGCCCATAACAAAAGGGCCAAGGCAATGGGCACTGAATGACTGGGCGCAAAGGCAAATGGCTAAGGCAAAAGGCAGTGACAGTGGCTGGCAGCAGGCTTCATTCGTTGCTGTTGAATTTAAATGCTGTAAATGGCAGGACATTTAAAATTGACAAAATAATCCTTAAGCTTAGTTATGCATGCGCAATTTGGGACAAGTTCCACAGCAGGGCATTTTCATGCTAGTCCTTAGACTTGTGCCGGTGCTTGTAGTTGTCGTTGTCGTTGTCCTGCGTTTGTCATGCGCCTAAATATGCCAATTTCACATTTAATTGAAATTTGAAAAGTTTTTAATTGAACGCAGATAAATTTCACAACCATTCGCACAACCGACACACACACACACATACTAATGGCTGTCCTTGGCCAAACAGCAGGGAACAGCATTCGGCAGGACACATTGTCATGTTGCTAGTTTTGCAATTATTGAGCAGACATTTTGTGCTGCTTGACAAATGCCTTCATTTCCGCCCAGCAAGTGGCAGCACCTCCCCCCAGAGACTCGCAACGGAAACCAATGGAGTAACACCCTTAACAGTTATTGACGCCAAATTTGATGTAAAATTCGCTGAAATTGCCAGCATTTTGTAATTCAGTTAGTAGTCAGTCGCCTGTGTGACGTCACGATTATGTAACTGCTGGTAAATGAAATTTGAGGCGTGCTTAACCTTGGCCAATGACCCACTTGGCTTATTTGACTGTGAATTATGACAAGTGCCTGGCAATTATTATTTAAGTTTTGGCGCAAGTTTAATGTTTGTTCATAAAGAACAACGCAAAATTGTCATCATTATATGGGAGTAGCAAAAGTTAAGATTTCTTGCGTACAACGTGGCGTATGCATAATAAAATGTACTTATTTAGCGCGCTCCATACAAAGTTAGTTGGCTCTTTGAGTGGGTCTGTTGTGGAATCGACTTGATTGCAGCCAAGTTAACTTGTATTTAAGCAGCTTAGTTATTAAGTTCACTAAGTTCAAGTAGTTTATTCTGGTTAGCATTTACTAGCGAGCTATAAACTAAGCTTTAAATTTTAGATTGTAGACATTGTATGGGGAAAGATAAGAAAAAGCAAAGTAGGTAAAGCCTTTGGGGGGTTTTTTTGGAATTCTTATTTGGGTGAACTGATTGCAGAATCGCGCTATTTTTTAATATATATAACCCAGATTGTTGCGCTGCTTTGCTGTAGATTTGTTGTGTTTATAAAAGTCTAGACGTAGTTTAAAGTCATTTTATCAAAAATTGTGAAATAAATTACAAAATATTATTTAAACTATGTGAGAAAAACTGTATTCTACTTTAAAGAGCAACTGGTATTCTAAGTTAGAGGCAAGTTTTTGTTTACTCTTTAATTACACTTTAAGGAGATAAGAGTTTTTACATTGATTCTATAAATGAAATTTTTTTTAATGTTAAGTGGAAGCATTTGTTGCTATAAAAAAATACATTTGTTTTGTTTTCTTTGTTTTATTTTCATTTTGATAATCAAATATTTTGGATCAAGCGGATAGTTTACTTTTTGATTAAGATATCGTGAAAATTATCACCTTTGTCCTTGAGCTCAAAATGTGCTCAGTTTTCGGTGTTTTGCTTTGTTTTGGCGAGTATATAGGTAGATATGGCTGCAATTTCGCGTCGTATCTGGTCTTAAGTTGAGCTTAATATTCCTCAATATCATAATTTGGATTTCATAAGTTTTTCATGTTTCATGTTCAAAGGCAATGTTTCCTCTTTAAGAAATTTCCTCAATAATTTGTACAAAATTTTTGCCTATTTTTGTTGCAATTTATTTAAGTGAAGCTATGTGTCTGTTTTTTTTTTTTTTTTGTTTCTTTAGTTTCAATTAAATTTCGTACTTGGTAGGAAAGCTCAGGAGCACTTATAAGTTTTTCATAAACTTGACGCCATACAATTTTTCTTGTTTTCCTCCACCGCTCTGTTTTGACACTTTTAAGGCCTTTTATAATTTTGTTGCCACTTTTTTTTATGCAAAGTTTTTCAGCTTGAGCGCTAATTGTGCCAAAAATTTTTGTTGTTTATTTTTTTAATATGTTGCAGATATTATTTATTATTATACAAGACCTTTGGACTTTTTGTTGTGGTTGTTCCACAGGCCGCTGCTGCTGCTGCTGTTGTTGTAGCTTATCCTGTTCCTTTGGCCTCTTGCTTATCTTATGCCTCTGAGACATATTTTAATTTGTCTTGGCTTTGCTTCACCGACTGAAAGTTGCCAGTTGCCGGCTTCTAGCTTCGATTCCCCGTTTGCCACAGCGGCTACGTCTTCGCCAACAACTGGCTAGACATGATAAGGACTCGCTCGCGCAGCAACCTATGAAAATTTAAACTTCGACATCTCTAGTATGGAGTTTTTGCTTTTGACTATGCTATGGACTGGGCCTATTTTTATTCATTTTTTTATTTTGTTGTGTTTTTGAAAAAGTTGTGTTCGGCGCTCTGAATAATTAAACAATTTTCATTTGTAGCTCTAACGCGCTTTCGTTTGCGTACAGTCTATGCACTTTAATAAAGATATTTCATAAAAGACTTTCTCATAATTTACGGTCTAATTATTTGCCTTTATGTTCTACACTTTTAGTAGAGTATTATAGATTTGTTTAAAATAGAAGCTTATAAAATGGTTTTTATTATATAATGCAAGAAAACATTAGATAGAAATCGTGAAAAGGTTTCAACAGTCACAATAATACTTAGAATTTGGCTGCAAGTATTTGTTAAATCCATTACTAGAGCTCTCGTCTCTAAAAATAATCCGTATAAAGTTGCTCAAGGATTGGAGAAGGAAATTAATATATTTATTTAACTAAATAAAGTAGCTTATAAATAACTTCTAGTAACGAAAGGGCTTGAGGTTGGAATATCATATATTAAAAAAAGTTTTTCTCTACAACAATTTTTTGTAACCCAAAAAAATTACTAACTTTATTTGGACTTAAAACTTACTACTAATCGGCTGTTGAAGGGGTATGCATAACCCACCCATAGGGATATGTATGTAGGATACTTGGACGCGTTCTTACTGGCGACATTTTGGTGCATTTTGAATCACCACACAAGAGCCCCATGTATGACGATAGATTGTTCCCTTAATCGGAAGTGTACGACTTTGGCTTAACCTATAACACTTTTCTATAATAGAATCAGTTTTATTCCTTAAGTATTTCTAATTAAATGGTTCACTTGGTTACCATATCTAAACACATAAATCAATAGATTTTTTGTTCGATTTGCCCAATACGAAATAGTCAATCGATTTTAATAACTTAGTACAGTACCTAGAAACATCTATTGTTTAAAGAAACCGCTGCGGCGCGCCGTTCGGTTTCAATTGTAAACAGTTGCTCTGTATTGCTGTTCATTTTTCAAAGAGTCCGCTTATAATTCGCAAGCAGTTCAAGCACACGTTTAACTAAATAGGACAGTAATTTTCATTGTTTTGTATTCGAATATTGAAGTTTGTGTTTGAGTTATTATTGTTTTTTGATTTGGTACGTACAGTGTTCCACATTGATTTCAACCAGTTATTATGTAGAAATTTGTAGGCTTGTAATAAGTGTGAGTTGGAAATGCTAAGATTATTATATTGGAATGAATACGTATTAAATAAAGTGCAAATGTTTTAAGCCGTAACCAAAAACCCAAAGCATTTATTCAAATATTATTTAAGTAATGTTACATTTACAATAAATGTTTATGTATGATTTTTTTCCGTCCGTCGTTGGCTTCAAATCAAAGTCCGCGTTATTGCATATCTCACAAAAAATGTGAGGTATAGACCAGGTGGTATTGCGTTGGTAGTGATTTTTTAGTGAAGTTGCTGTCTTATTTATTGGTCAAAATCAAAAAAAAATTGGTATTATAATTTTATTCCCATACATATGGGATCGATCAATACGGTTTGTGGTGGAAAATGGAAATTAAAATTTCCGTAAAGTACCTGTCCGTCATATTTTAACGCATTTTTTTTTTATTAAAAAATTGCATAATAATTATTATTAGATCTTATTTAGATATTTGGCTATTTATTTTGGGAAAATATTTCAAATTAAGCTTTTGCTGCTGTGTAGAATTCTTTCTTTTGTTTTCATTATTTTTTCATTAAGATGTTGAAATTTAAGACCACGATCTACAAGAACATCTACTTGATAACTATTGCATAGTTTTCTCCCTAGTTTGTTCCTCTAGAACAAATTAAGCTGTGAATACAATGAATTGTTTTCGATTTTAGATTCAACGTCATAGTCATCATTATTTACATTATCATATTTTAGCATTTCAATAAATTCTTCTGCATTTAATGTCTCATCTTGCATAAAATCATTAATATCTGCTGGATTTATATTTACAAAACTTTCCCCACCCAATTCTTGGCCCAATTCAAGTATCTGAGAAAATTCTTACTCCGAATGTTATAATAAATATATTTCTGCTAAAATTTAAATTTAATTAAACGAAATTTTTTCTACCATTTACATAAAAGTTTTTTTCATTACATTTTTTTTTCTTCATCACATTTTTTTCGGGACACATGGATTTATATGTGAGGGTGTCAAGCATGTGTAGAATTGAAATGAATTTGTCACAAAATAAAATGTGAATTTGACAGACGAAGAACGGAAAAAACGTCTTCGTTTGCAGGTTTAAAAAAGGCATCAAAATACAGTGCATCACGGGGAAAAATCAAAAATATTGTATTTCAGAAGCTGAACCTCCCAAAGTTACCTTTTGACTATGCATACAGGAAGTACCAGGAGTCAAACGAACCTTGGAAAACAGTCTATTCAACTGGCCTGTCCTCTGTACTTCGAGAGCTAAATTTTTAGGGACACCAATGTTTGATTCGCTTGCAGAGGCAGCTCGAAGGCCACCCCAGAGACTGTTAGCTTTCCGGAAACACACGCGTATATTGGACGATTAACGGATCATACTGATCTATTTGAGGTCCTCCCCTACTTTGGGGGCCTGTCGGCTTAACCTAACCATACCTACCTTTACTTTGTTATTTCCTTACATATTGCGGTAAATGCGTTAAACACTAAAATATGGAAAATGTATGGATTAAATTTCAAATGTATTTTATTATAATTTGTTTGTATGCAATGTTTTTTTTCAAGTCACATAATAAAATATAAAGTAAAGGGGTTCCCCTGAGGTTGATGGAGGGGTGGCTGTTCACGAGCGAAAGAAGCAGGCCTTCAATTAACAACAATTAGATGAAAATTTTTTTTTTCTTGATGGTTCTAAAAAATAAAATGCGCTTTCGCTAACTTACCCCCAATTTACTGCTTGGAGTTTTTCAACTCGAACTTACAGCTCCAGTTGAAATCTTCACTGACAGGAAATTTTCAAACGTTTACAGGGCATTTGACAGTCGACTATAGCTTGTAGCAGCTTTAGCGTTTTTTTCTTGCTTTTGCTTTAACAATATTTTATCGCATTTTGTTTGCGTTTGCCTTGCGGAGCCTCAGACGCTTTCAATATTACTGTTCAACGTTGCGTATGAGTAACAACTATTGCAGCGGGGTTCCCTTAACTCCCTGCCTCATCACGTTAATTGCCTTTACTTTAGCTGCTTTGTCTTTTGTCGTACTTCACTTGCTCTCTTTCTCTCTACGCTATTTCTTTCACTTTTTTGCTATTTTATATCTTTTCAGTTTTTTTTCTCTCCTTTTTTTTGTGGAGCACTCAAGAACATTCATCGACTTTGTTTACTTGGCTGCCTTTGTTTTGTTTAAACTTTTCATTGATGTTATTTTTACTCCCTGCAACGTTGTCTTTGGGAAGGCATTATTTTTTTTGTTGCTGTTGTTGGTGTTGTTTTGCTATCCTTATTGTTGTTTCTGGCTGACATTGTTGTTGTTTTTGCCAATTAAGTCTTAATTTCTTAGAAAATAAAACTTTTTAGCTTCAGGCTTTTGTTTGGCGCTTGGTTTTTTTTTTTTTTAATACATATTTCCTTGTTGCTGAGCTTTAATAGCGAAAATTTTACCACCTCGCAGTGAGGAGAGGTCAGCACGTTTTGTACAGTACTGACCGATGTCGTCGTCGTCGAACTCGTAGTGTCTGCCGTCAAGTGCTTAAACTTTAAACCGCAATTTGGCTAAGAATTCGTGCAAAGCTGAACTTAACCAACTCGCAGTTGGGCAAATTTTATGTGCAGCAAGTACAACTACAACAAACTGGGGCTGCCACAGGTGCCTAGGAGCCACAACAGGCAACCACGCAGCAGACAACAAAGCCCAGCTGCTGCTTCAAGATTGCTGCAGGTGTGAATTATTTATTTTCACTTAAGGTTGGCTCAGCTGCTGGTCTGGGCTGGTTTGGCCTGGCCTGGTCAAATACTTCCACTTCGTTTGGGCTACCTACCTCCTGCTGTGGCTTGGCTTGCTGATGCTTAGAACGACGAGCACTAAGCAAAACTTTTCGCTCAAAAGTCAGTTTCACAAGTTGATTTTAAGTCGGTAAAAGGTCCTTTTGTTTGTTGCAAATAATATTATCAAAAATGTGTTGCAAGCAGCCGCCAGTGAACTTTGTTTGGTTGTGGCAGCAACAGCAAACCAAATATATATATATTGGCAACAAGCGCTGTGGCAAGTTGGCCACACAGCACTGCGAAATTAATTTTAAATTTGTTTGAAGCTTTAGTTTTGCAGCTTTGTTTTTGGCATGTTTATTATTATAATGTTTGCTGATTCAGTTGCAAATAGAGTTCCGATGTGGCAAACTACAACAGCAGAAATAGCAAACTGCAGCATACAATTCTCAGTACTCATAATGAGCATTTGTTTGAGTTTGTCTGAAAGCGGGGCGATGATTAACATTTGTGTTGTGGATAATTTTTGATAAAATTTGGCATCTAAGCAAAAGTCTTTAAAGTAATTGCACTCCGGCCGCACTTTATTTATGTATACCGCTCTCAAAATCTAATATACAAAATGTAAATTTTATGAAAAAATAAAAGGATTGCAGTGACTTGTAGAAATCTTGCAGCAGACGAGCAGTGTTTTGCACAAAAAATTAAACTTTGCAACTCATTGGTGAACCAAAAAATTTGAATGACCTTTGGCCTTGATGCTGATGGGAAAGTTTAAAAAAATTAAAAAAAACGAACCTATTTTTTGGTTTTTTAATATAAAGAGCGCTTTTTTATAAATTCAAGTGAATGAGTTTTTTAGTCCTATGTCTTTAGCAAGTCAGCGGTTGCGATAAATGTCATTCTATTCAATATGAAGCTTGTACCAGCTTATTTAGAAATAACGGGTGCGCCATCGGGTCAACAGAAATAGTTATTATATATATTTCTAAAATTTATTTAAATGATCAAGATCACCTTTTTATAATAAATTTAAGTTACTTCCCGAAAACAACATATACCATTTTGTTACGAATACTATAGCGGGCTTTTTTTTTTTTGGTGTTTTCCATCGCATTCAGAAGCTTTTCGGACGATATAGCTGCTATTTCAGCTTGTATGTTGCCTATTAGCTCTGCTATGGCTAGGTGGCATAGGCTGTGCTTCTCAAAAATCCCCACAAAAAGAAATCTTGCGGTGTTATATCTCGGCATCTTGGGCGGCCAGTCAATATCTCTGTGTTTGGATACATCACATACCTGGAATTTCCGATGCAAATATTCGATTGTTGCAGTTGCTGTGTGGCATGTAGCGCAATTTTATTTTAACCGAAATTCTCTAATCCGTCAAAGTACGACAAAGCGCGCCAACATCCATCTATACCGCTCGCAGCAGGTCTGTAGAATAACGTCGCCAATAATCGTTTGCGAGCAAATACCCGCTTTGGTCGTGCAAAGGTGTTTCGTGGATAATATGAGGGTTATCGGTGCTCCGAAAATGACAATTTTTGTTTTTGACTGCACCAGAGTTGGTGAAATGAGCCTTATCTGTCATAAGTGATATACACGTTGGATTAGCACAGCTGTCCGATGTAAAGCGACACTATTTCGGCGCATTCTTGAGATGTATAGCGATACATGGTTAAAATTGTACTGCATCGTTGTAAAGGTGTAGCCGTTCGGTTAAAAATTGTCAAAGTTATTCGACTTTTCTTTTGATCCGTTTCAGATGGAGCACTCCTATTTAATTTCTTAAAATTTCTTAATATTCAAAATTCTTGTTAAAAAGCCCTATAGGCTCTTTTTAAAGTTCAACAAATCGTACAAGATAGAAAGTGCTGTTCCATTATAAGAAGGCGGCTCAGAAAAATTTACGCTGCTGTTAGTTTATCAATACACGCGAGAAATTACTCGCGCCTTCAGGCAAGCGTTGGCAGTTTCATGAAATAAGTTCGCCGAAAACTCTTCATACGGTTGACAAACAAATAAAATCATTTCCTATAAATTTAACCGCCAACCGGGGCCAACGACGTTGACCTGTGAATTACACCCATCAAAAACCGAAAAGCTGATTAAATTGATTTTGAGGCTTATCCCGACTATACTTCTAAGGCAATTTTTAAAATTTCTTTCTATTCTACTTTATTAATCATTAAATTATCTTCCGTAGATTTCCCTAATCTAAATATATTGTGTTTTACATTTTGTGCGTAAAGTAATCAAACATACCGATTGGAATTTCGTTGACACTTTATTTTTCTTTGGACGCCACGAAGTATGAACATACCATAAAGATTATTGTTAAAATTCTTATAATGTTAAAATAAGGGATTTTAGTGTTTCGTTACTGATTTTAAGATAAAATGCAATCTTAAGTGTATTCTTCAATGTGCTTAACCAATTTCAGAAATAGTTTGTAAGAGGCCAAGAGGAAGGTTGGATAAAGTCTGTACGGCTGGGTTAAGAATTTTGCACTAATTCAATGCGAGTGTCAATAGGTATATCCATTCCACCTTATGGCTTATAGTTCTAAGTACGATCGGTTGGCTAGCGGCCCGTTTGGCGCTAATAGATGAGCTACTCACTTAGCCAATAATCCAACAACATAGTTTATTCGCCTTCAATTTGATCTACATAACATATGTCTATGTTGAGACTTAAACTCTTTCTGTGTGTCTAACTTTTGCCTGTGACCATGTCCGGCTCGATTTCGGTCTAAACCAAACCAATAATGTGATAATTTTCTATATCGCCTTGCTTGTAACGATCGAAGAAGGATTTGAGATTTACAAAGCTAAGCTAAGCTGTTTCCACGGCTTCCACACAGCTATCCTTGTCTTTCTTGATCTTCGCCGAGTGATTATGAAGTGCTTTGGAGATTTTGCGCACTGCAAAACATAGACCCTCGTTGCCCTCAGTAATGATAGACCAGTTCCACAATGATCTATGATCTGTATTGCTTTCTTGAAACCGTAATTTTTGATAGTAAACACTTCATGCCTTAATTTCCATTAGCTGACTGTCCTTTTTGGAAATTTCATTCATTTCTTTTTTAATTATGTTCAGTTTTCACTTTTGCAACTGCCACTTAATGCACATTTCGACTTGGCTCATATTGACTTTCAGTTTGTGCCATTTTTTTTTTGTTGCAGTTGTTGGCGCCCAATCAATGCCCAAATTATTATTAATTTGGCCACGTTCTGTCTGCACCTTGTACCAGTGCTGCCTGTTGGCCTTGGCTTGGAATTTTTAATTGCAATTTTCGCAGTGTTTATTTTTTTTTTGTGCTCCGGCAGCCCCGCCTTTTCGTTCCACTTGCATTTCTAACATTTAGTTGAAATTCATTTCATTTCATTTAAAATGACGTCCAAAAAGTTTGCGCTCATTTTACGTACTTCGTTTTATTTTTATTACAAAAATTCCCTTTATTTCTCGCTACTTTTTATTCATTCGTTTTATTTTTCGCTCATTTTATTCATTTTGATTGTAGGAGAACTGCTTGTTCAATCGTTCGTTTGATTTGCCACACCCCTGGCAGCTTGTACGTCCGCCCCCTCCGGCCCAGCGGCCATAGCTGACATTCAAATTATTTTACATTTCGAAATGTTAAAATATTTAACTTTAGTTTGTCGGCGCACACCTTCCATGGCCAGCCCAACCCACTTGGACTCACTTGAATTTTTAATTAATCGCAAGCAGTTTGCTTTCATTTTATTTTTTTGTTTTTGGTTTTTTTTTTGCATTTGCGTTTGCTGCAGTTACTGTAAATTGGCAAGATATTGGAAAAAAAAATAATACTTTTCCTGCAAAATAGTTGGTGCAGTTTGCATTTCGCTTCGTCCTTTGTCGTATTTGTCGTTCAAAGTATTCTTTCTGTGCGCAATTAGTGGAACAGACAAATATAAATTTGTGTCTAGCAGTGTACAAGTTTAGTTGGACATTCTCAAGGCAAAACTTTTGTAAACGATTTGTTTTTGAATTTGAGTTTTTCAAGTTTTTAGATAAGAATGTTTTAAATGAAATTTTTAAGCCAGCTTTGGATACAGAGGTAAAACCTTTTTTTGAGTTTATGTTCAAGACACAAAAGCACTAGGCACTTTTTGACAGAGCCTAGGAAAATCTGTTTTTCTCTTCTAAGGTTTTTCGAAAACAATATTAGATTGGTTCTAATTCAGGGAATCCTCGAATTGTGTGGATGTAAGGGAAACAGGGATACGTTGATTCTAGTTCAGGGAATCCTCGCAATGTATGGATGGACAAAAAATCGCTGAATGACTATTTGATTTCGTTAAGCATTTTGTAAGATTGAGACTTTTTGTGATTTCTCAATTATTCGGGTTGGGCAACATAAAGTTGTTTTTTTTTTATATAAAAATATTTTTATTTCATTTAGTTGCGTTTTGTTTTTGCCGTCACTGCTGTTAAGAGTTTACTTGGGGTGAGTGTGACTGAACCTTATGTATCTCAGACAGAAAGTGAGACAGTTCCTCACGTTTCCTCTTGGCATGTGCGTGTCCAAGCGTTACTTTAAGAATTTCAAAGCAGTTCCTTACGTTTTGTCCCCTATAAGAACACACATAGCATTGGAACGCTACGCCTTCGGCACTTAGATGCACTCTTGTCCTCAAGAAATACATGATAATCTTCTGATAGAAAGCATGGCCAACAACTGCACGGAGTAGATACCGTATGCACTTAGTGGGACAGGTTTAAATGGTCTTCAGCCGTGATGAATGCAGACGCTTGAGTTTCCTCTGCAGTACTTGATTTTCCTCTGTACTTCATTATTGTATCTTTGCTACTCTTGAAGCCTCAGTTGAAAGCGCTACACAACTCGTAGCACCTGGCCATTAGTTGCTGAAAAAAAGGTATTTCGCCGTGCAAAGATGACGCATGAAGCTACCTCTATAAATAACTCTTCGAAGAGCACCGAGATCTACAGTTTATAGCCGAATCTGAACGGCAATGTCTTTAATTAATAGAGATTTGCTTAGGCATCGAACTACCGACTCTCCACAGAGTTCCACATAGCAGATACTTTTCATTCTTTCAAAACTGCAATTTTTTACTACTTTAAGACAACATTATCACCACATTTTAATTTTGAACTTCACCCCAAAAGGAAACTGCAAGTCTGCCATGCTGCAACTTTAAGCAGAAATGTTCTTTTGGAGTCACTTTGGCACTGCTGGCCCATTCACATTGAAAATGTACGCCATTTGGTGCACACGCAAATAACACACTGACAGACTGACCAATTTGAGAGATTGACCAACTGACAAACTGACAAACTTTTGCGTTCAATTTAATTGTGCGTCATTTGCGCATTTCTTGTAATTAACTTGTAGTGAACGCTGGCCCCAGAACCATGGCCAGAACAGTCGACCATAGTCCGCGTCGCATGTTCAATGGCGCCTGCAAATGAATTCACAATAATTTCGAAAAAGGCTTAGAGGCCAATGTGAGATGACTTCATAAACAGTTTTCGGGCTGCACAATTATTGGCCCACCAAAGTGCAAAACAAATGGCGTTTGTTGGTTAAAGGCAAAATTTAACGCGCACGGCCAACGAGGCGTATGATGAACTTTAATTGAAAATACATTGCGCCTGGTGCCATTTCGTGTAGTTGACATTACGTCCCGTTTAGACTTACATTTGTGATTTCGACTGAAATGCTGTGCAATTCGTTACAAAATTTATAGTTGAAATAAAATTTTGACAGTTTTGCATGTTAAGCGCTAATTAATTACACTTTATAGGCCAGCAAATGGTTAAATAAAAGTCAATGTTTAATAACACGTAAATATAGGCGGTGGACTTTGTGGAATTTAATGAGTGTTACTTAGTGAGTCAGCAGAGGCTAATAAAAGTGTTGCTCAAATAGTTGATTGAGAGCGGTAATGCCTCGGCTAATTAGGCAAAAACTAAAAAAAAGTCAGAAACTTGTAATTGTTTAGAGGTTGACGAGCGGCTAAAAAAAGCATTGTGAGCAATTTAAGGGAAAATTGAAGATTATTTAGCAACATTTGTTGACATATTTTGGTTTATAATATTACTGCAGATGGAATATATTTTCACAAAACTGCAAAAGAGAAACTTTATATATTAGGAATTGATTTGGTAGACCATTTTGTCTATTTGCCAAACAAATAGTCACTTGTCGATTACTGAATTTCGCTGAAAATTTTGCACCAATTGCTGAAAATTTGGGGCCGATTAAAATTCTAATTATATTTTGAAAGAAGAAAACCAGTCAAAGTAGCGCAGATACAGCTGGTGCCACCTGCTTATTCGCAGAGTTGCATTTTATCAATTTAAGTTACGAACTGTACTTAGAAAAGATAATCAAAATTTTGAATATTTAACAAATTCAAGAATTTATGCAAAGTGGCAGATGCAGCTAATGCAGAGAGTAGCTGCTGCCAGCTGTTGCTTTTTTGCGATACCCTAGTTTTTATTGGCAAACTTATTAATAAACTTTGTAATTTTTTCAGAAACTGTATATGCTTTCAATTTACGCAGAACTTTCAAAGAAGCTGATACCTTCACTATAGTTTTTCAAAAAAAAATTTGTACAAATCATACAGAGAATTTGCGAATGATGATAAAGTAATCTTCTTACAGAATAAAAGTTTTTTTTAACAAAACTCATAAGTAGAGCTAGGAGCAAAAAGTAAAATTAAGCAAATATTACCAAGCTCAATTCGAATTATTTTAATAATATATTAAAATTTGCGTTTTATTTGCCAGATTAAATATTTTTCGCTAGAGTTTGACAAACTTAAACAGAATAATATATTTCATTTCAATTATAAAATTCTGTTTCGTTTTGTTGCCACATATTTGGTGCTGCGACAGTCATCGAAATTAATTTTTTATATGGATGACACACACTACTCAGTCATCAGTCAGGATAGTTAGTTTATATTAGATGTGGTTTGAAATTGAAATCAAATTTGGTAGGCGAAATTGGAGGTGGCAGCAAGTGATAACTTTATAAACTTTGACGGCAGTAATAGATCGACTAATGTCATACCGCATTGGAAGCGTCATAAAAAGACAATCTAAACCATGGAACATACGGAACTCGCTGAGTTTATGAGCTAAACATTTAAATAACTTCTCCATTATGAAAACAGAACTGGCGTTTCGTGCAAGAAATCAACGTTAAAAGTGCATCGGGTGATAGATAACATTATAAGAAAACTTAGAGTCATCCAACGACGCGGACTTGCACACATATCGGCCGAGATGATGCCCAAAAGAATGAAAAACGGCAAAGAGCAAATTTTGTGCTCAAGGCTAAAAGATATCATTCACGCGATGACATATTCATAAAGCACCTGAGATATATATCCTTGAACCGAAAAAGATTATTTTTAAAACAAAAAAAAATGTTTCTACTTCATTTATTTTTTCCAGAAAAAAATACTTCTAGTCTAAAAAGTTTATAATTATATTTTTACCTTTTATGTTTATTTTAAAAACTTCTTTTAAATTGGAGCTCATTTTGACGTTTTTGCATTTTCACCTTTATTAGACAATTTATTTGATGGCTTTTATTTACGAAAGATAAAGTTTTTCAAGTAGTACACTCTAGTTTTCAGTACAATTTTGTATTGTTCTGCAGCTTTTCTCAGCAATAGGAGCTGGATATTTCCATACTATAATTTAAATAACACTTTTGCTCAAGCGAACCCCCAAGGAATATAGTCCAATGGCATTACGTTTCTGACATCTGTAGGCCAGTTCAAATCACCGATTTTCTAAACAAAATGCTATTTTGAGTATAGAGCGCAAAACTTAGGTTCAAGCATTGATTGTTAAGAACGAAACAATGACATTTTCCAGTTTTATTAAAACGAAAAGTGTTCAATGGTTTTTAATTCTACATTTTCCCAGCCCATTTCCTATTCCGATTTGCAATTCTCCCTACTGCGTGCGATTTAGAGTTCTTCGGCAGCCATTTTGAGCCGGGATGGCTGGAACCCATTTGAAAAATGGCAATATCTTTTGCACTCTTAGGGGCATCGTGGCTTGCTCTTCAGACGCGGTAAAGATTCATTTAAATTGATCTCTGTATCTAGTATTAATGATAAGCTTGACATCGATAGTATTTCCTATCACTTATATTTGATATTCTAAAATCCTAGCGATCCAAACTGATAGACCAGCCGTTATTCTGTTTTATCTACCTTTCCCATAATTTAGCTTCCAAGCTACGTTAAAGTTTCACTCTGTGCACAAACACAGAGCCATATTACGAACATAGTATCCCAAATGATGCTTAACAAATTGGCTGACTCTCTGACCAACTGGCTGAACCTCACTTCCCCAACGAACAACTGCAATGCGAGCTACTGCGTCAAACTTTTGCAATGACAAATTAATTACTGAAATCATAGAAATTTCTCTTCAAATTGCAAGCGGTTGCTTGGGTTGCTTTGGCTGTCATCATCTGCCTGGCTTATTGTGTGTCACTGTTGTTTGGCTTTTGGTCAGGACTTCCTTCATTACAGCAACAGAGACACAGAGAGAGAGTGAGAGAGAGAGAGAGAGAGAGAGAGAGAGAGAGAGAGAGAGAGAGAGAGAGTGAGAGAGAGCAGAACTCGCCAAAGCATTAGTTCCATTGAAGTTCGACTTGCAGGGAATTCTGTAGTTTTGGAGTTCTAGAGTTGCAGCTGCATGCACACATAGACTAACATACTAAGGATATCCGCAAGTGAATTTGCATGTGTAACGAATTTTTGCTCAAGGAAATGCCTGGCGGGGCTAATAAGGTGCAAGCGTGGAGTAGCAGGGACTTGGAGTACAGTTATATATGGATATGCTCTGCATTGAGCCAAAACTTTTGCCAGCATCTAACAATATTTGCTCAAAGTGCATAATGACAGCCAAAGTTGACACAAATGAGCTCAGCTTGTTACTCATGTTTAATATGCTCCGGCGCACAGCTTGAACCGGTTCATGCACACACACACACATATAGAGGAACTCTGGATTCTGGACTCTAAACTCGGGATGCCGGACAACGGGCATTGGGCATTTGAATAACTTTTGCCACTTGCTGGCAGTTTGTTTGCAAAAAGTTTTTTTTTTTTGGTTGGCGGAAATTACTGAACATTTACTTAAAGTTGTGAGGGTGTTCACTGTATGGAGCTGCCAGGCCCAGGACTTATTCAACGCATAATTTTTAATTGAGCACTCATTGTGGAGTCGAGTGTTGTTGCTGGAGCACCAACAAGTCAAAGCTAGCAAAAGTTTTTAAAATTCATATTTTACAACTTAATTTGTTGTAAAAAAAAAAACATAAAAACCAAATACCTTATAAGGATACAACTTTAAGCAGCATTCGCTTTTGAATTATGGCTTTTTATTAAATTATTATTTAAGCCATAAAGACGAGTATTTTAACTTATAACTATTTGTTGGTTGGTCGGTTGTAGAGTGCCAAAGTACTGAAACTGATTTAATGAAAGAATATTTAGCAGTAGTTACTTAACAATTTTATTAAATTTGGAGCTAACCTTATTTTAGTTGTAAAAAGAATAGCTGCATATTCTTAGACTTTTCTAGCACAAATGCTACAACAATTTTTTGCCTAAAGTTTGCTATAATTGTAAACAATAAATTCTTAGTTTGTTTATATTTATTTTCGTTTTGAAAAAATTCTTGATTAAAAAAGATACATTTCTAGCCAACTCTCGCTGTCCAAATCTACTTTTATTTTTGCATTGCATGTTCGAATAAATCCCAAACTAATAACATAGATAAAAAATATATAGCAAAACCCTTTAATGAACTCTATTTCCTTTTTCTGCTCTTATATCAATACAAAGTTTGCCATACACTAATAGTGGTTCATAACTTTTTTATCAGAAAAACAAGAGCTATTCTCAAATACCTTCAGCTGTAAGAAGAAAAAGGGAAACTTTTGTGAGGTAAAAATTTGTCGTCCTACAAAGTATGCGAAATTATCGCTTAAAAATATCCAGATATAGAAAACAACTAACTTGGGTTATTTATTTATTATGCAATTTCTTCAATATAGACATTTTTTTATTGACTTAGCTCTGCAAAATATTATACAGATTATTATTTGAGTTAACTTATCCTCTGTAACTATAATTCTTTCTTCATATTTTTTTATTTATTGATACCATTGAGTTCTGCTGATAAAGTCATCAAATCATGAAGCTTTTCTTATTTTTTACAACCGTATTCAAGCGCATAGATCTGCTCTCTTCTCAAAAAATCGCTTGTAGATTGCGATTACAAAAAATTAAAGTTTTAAAAACTTTATTATTTAATTGATTATTATTTTTTGTTTCTTTAATTTAATTATTTTAACAGGTTAAGCATTTTGAACTGCTTGCTGTCGTGTTCGTAGTAAACTATATTTTTTACAAAAATTTATATCATTATTTTTCAAATATAAATTTCTAATTATTACTTAAGAAACATTTTTTCCCTAAAATTCGAAGTTTGTTTTTAAAAATTCGCCATAATCGCAAAATTAAGACATAATATGTATTCCTCTTGACTATGGTCATCGTCCAAAGTCGGAACATGAATATATATATTTTAATAGCTGTTCGCAGAAAAGAGCTTATTTCAGTTTGTAGCCGAATCCAAATGGCGATTTCTTTAATTAATAGTAATATTTGCAGGGAAATAGCGTCTATTTATTTGCTAGCAAGACAAGTGCTAGACAAATACACCTGTGCTGCAGTGTTGGGTCCAACCTGCGACATGCCGCTGTAGAGACTCGAGTACCACCAGTCTAATTCATAATGCCGACGATTAGGAAGAGGATGTATTGCTTACTTTTTATTTTCCAGAAATTTTTGGTTTCAAGGTTATATTTCCAAATGTTGTGGGAAAAATATTCTGCAATTCTTAGGCTTCAAACGACCGCCCAGATTTGACGCCATGCCATTTAAGCGGACTTAATAAAAATAAACTTTAAGTACAACTTGGGCTTCTAACGGCGGACCAGATTAGACGCAGTTCTATTACAGCGTTGTAACTGCTGGCGCCATCTGCATATCAATTGCCGACTAAAACATTTGCTTGCAAGAAAGAGTACTAACTCTCTCAGGTATTCCAAAAAGGCAAAATCTTTAAAAATATTGATCGAAAAAAATTAATATTGGTATAAGGTGCTCAAAGATTGCTATTTCATATTATGCATCGAAGCAAATATTAGTGTTATGCTACCTCAAAGCAGTAGCTACTCTCAATGCCTCATTATAACCCTGACGCGCCTGAAAAAGTTTCCAATGGAAAAATTGAAAATCACTGCAATTTCCACTTTTACTTTAAAGTTGCAGTTGATTGTTGATATTTAGCAAACATTTTGCAACCTGAGATTAAACAAGCGTTGGTCGTGCATCCTGCTGCATCCGATGCTCCCTGGACTGACTACCCAGCATTACCGAATGCATGGAGCTAAACCGCTGACAAAGTTTCATGGATCAAGCTGGAAAAGTTTCTCGGGCGTGAGAGAGCCGCTACTAGTTGTAGCTGCTGCACATTGTTAATCCGTTGCATGGCATAAAAACTATGCAAAAGTTTAACTACATCGCACAGCATAATAATAATCCATGTGGCAAACTTATGGCTATGTGGCAATGGTGGGTGGGGCGGAGGCACAAGTGCGGCGCTGCACAGAGATGCGGGCATGGGCAAATGGGTTAAAGTGGCAGGATCTTGTTTGCCGTATAGCTAAAGTAGCTGTAAATAATTGCCAAAACTACTTAAGAATGCTGTGCAGTGAAATGCTTCCTGTTTTTGTGTGTGGATTGGAGGCAGCGGCAGCAGCAGCTAAGCAGCCACAACAAAAGGCAGACATGCGCCGGCAAGGACGAAACAAAAGTCTTGGCAGCAAGACAACTGCAATGCATATAGAAAACAAGCTGTTGTTGTTGTTGCAGGTTTTGTTGTCATTGGGGGGCACATAAGCAGCCGTCAACGTGGCACTAATTAGAAGTATAAAAGGTGCTGGAACAGCAGTTAGAGGCAGTGCAGCAAACTGTAGCTGCAGCTGCTGCGGCAGCATCACGCAAAACTAAGTCTTTCTCTCTTGTCTAGCTTGCTTTTGTCTGCCAAGCATGTAAATTATATTTGTTAAAGTTGATATACTCTGTAGTAAGGGTAGTATTGACTTTGTGCTGGCAATTGAACTTAAAAAGAAGGAATTTTTTTTTTTTTACAATATGGCAGGAAATTCAATCAAGATTAGTTTAATGAGATTGGAATATGTTTATTTGAAGGAGATTTATATGTTGCCAATAGCGCAGTTGGAGAAGATACAATTGATAGTTTTGGTTTTGGTATAGAATGGACACGACTTCCAAACGAGATGCGGGCTTCGTGGGCTCAATGCAAATATTCTATATTACTTCTACATCTTATATAATTTTAAAACAGTTTTTCTTAAAAGAAATATTGAGTCTTGTTCTTATGATTTTTTTAATTGATAGGAGTGCAATTCAACTCATTTTATAAAATAATTACTTTTTCTGCAGCATTCATGGGAAATAACGTATACGCAGCGTTGCCACACTGAACGACACAAAGTTGTGCATAAAACTTTTTGCTTACTCGGGAATAGTTTCTTACCTCATAATTTATTTTATAAAAAATGTATTTGTAAATAAAAAAAATAGTATTTTTAGTGGCACAAAAAATGCATTTTATCAGATTGTGAGTTTCAGCAGACCTATTTTTTTATTATTAATTAGAATCCATATACACAAGATTCATTTATTTTGCTAATTTTTCAATATTGAGCCACTGATCCAATAAAGTAAATTTATTTTTCTTCTCATTTGCCGCAATAATGACGATCCTCATGGACAGCCATGGAAACTACAGCAAAGCAGTTCTTACCAAGACACTCAATACATAGACGTTGTAGTATTTCAATACAGCTAACTTGACTGACCTTTATCTTCTGGTGCTAGATTTTTTTGGGAGTAGAATACTTATACTTCTTGTGTTTCTTGTCACCACTACAAAGATGGAAAGCCCTGTGCAAAATTCATTCTTTTTGGATCTTGTAATTGAATAGAGTGCAATATCTTCCAATTGCTTGCCAGCAAAGATCAGACGTTGTTTATCTGGAGGAATTCACTTCTTCCTGAATCAAGGATTTAACATTTTCGATAGTATCTGAGGGCTCAACTTCATTAGGGTCTTAATATAAATGGAATAGATTGAGACCTGCTTCCAAAAATTAGACGGTGCTGATTTGAAGTAATTTGCTCTTTGTGCTTAATCTCGGGTGTGACATTTTTAATAGTATCAGAGCGGTCGACTTCAAGTGAGATAGTCTTACTCGTCTGGGTCTGCATCTTAATTTGTTGTCACCAAGCGTCATGTCTGGCAAGCAGTAGAAAGCGCATGGAATTTCTATATATTATTTGCTTAAAATAGTACGAATTCAATTAAGTATTGTGATAAGAAATTTTTCTATAATGAAAATAATGCTGACAAAGCTTTGGCGTAATTTTTCAATTTAGAAAGTTCTTTTTGTAAAAACATATACTTTGGCTTTTTGTCAAAAAAAAAATTTTATTTCTCAAGAAATTATTAAAAATGGAACATTTGGAATGTGATAAAAAAATTTAAAAAAAAAAATTGTTATTTTTCACTTCTCAAAATAAACATATTGAACTACAGTCTAAGATGATTTGTTTACAGAGGCCAGATGACAGTTAATTATTTTTGAATCGGCAACTAGTTTTTAAAATTAAAAAAAGAAATATTTTCCATACGATTTTTTGCTTGCCATTTGACATGTAACACAAAAAAAGAGTAAATAAATAAAATTTGTGAAAAAAATCTTAAAGAATTATGTTCAATTATATCTTGTAACACTTCAAAAAAATGTTTATTTATTTATTTAAAAAAAATTTAATTACAATTAAAACAAAATTATAGTAGACCAAATCATATTTTTTCGATTATTATATCTTTTGTAGACGGTCTGCATATAATAATATTTTTGACGGTAAATCCGAAACCAGTTTTAGTTCACATAAAGCGTATTTTTCGCGTTGTAAAATATAACCTTGAGACTACAACTGTATAATAAGATAACGAATTTGAAAGATATTTCATTCTTAAAATGCTGTGTCATTGTACATTAAACAAATCAACTTACTGCCTCAAGCAGGTAACATGTAATCCACTCCTTGGAACAAAGCCGTTGTCGGAGCACATTTCTGTCCACATATTTACTGCAATCGTTTATTTTAATATGCGTCTCGAATGCAGGCTCTAACTTCTTAATTATACTCGTAAATGCAGACATTACTTTTTATTAATTTTATAATTAAAAGTCGTGCAAGAGTTTTCTGTTTTTAAGCAGATCAGAGATTGTGTAATATAACAATTTTGAAGATAAGAAAAATCTACTTCGAAAAATTGTATTAGCTTTATGCATGTAAGTCTCATAAATGGAGTTTTATGGAATCTAAATTATATTTTTTATAAACCTATGCCCATGATAATGTAATAAAGAATTGAAGAGAAGCATATTCTGTAATAATAAATAATTTGTACAGATTCTCAACAAATTTTTCAATCGACTTTTGATCAGTTTATTCAATTGACTTTTCATATATATATCCAATATATATGCAAACGTTTTCTCTATCATTCCAAGGTTGCGAGAAGACCAGGGAAGAGCCAGTATTAGTGACAATTATAATACCCCTTCTAGTCTTCAACTTAACATTTTGAAACATAGCCCACAGTTCTCCCAACACAAACCGATTATATTAAAAATACCTCATTTTTTTAGGGCATTCACGCTTCGTTGCATACAGCACATGACTTTCTTATTACTCCGCATTGTTCTTGTAGCTGGTAACTGCTTAACCCCGCGACCCTTTGCTGTTTTTGCATATTAACATGGCCCCAGCCACGTTAAGACGAACTCTTCTTGTATAAAATGCTTGCAAAGATTCCAGCTCCGACTGCGTCGGAGTTACCTGGGCGCCGCCATTTTCTTGTTGCTTGCATTAATTAAAGGCAGCACAGCAAACTTGGCAAACTAGCTGGCTGGCCAGCATCTTAGAAAGCAACTTGGTCTGTTGTACCTCTGGCATATATATATAGAGTATATATGTATAGACAACAATGGGAATGCGATTAACATATGAATTACATATTGTGCGCATAAATTTGCCATTGAGTGGTCTGCACATTACCATGCAGCAGTCAGTCTATGGACACTTGACATTTCAAGTAGTGCCTGGTGCGGAGTCGCCACGCAGACGCCAAGTAATGCTAACTACTTGCAACTAAGCGCAGACTTTGGGCGGGCGGTGGTGGGAACGACATGCTGCTCCTTCGTTTGGATATCCGGTAAAAACGCAGTACTGCGGGTCGGCTTGTTTGTTTTTGCGTTATCCTGTAGTAGTCCTGGACGACTGTTGGTTATTTCTTTTTTTTTTTACTTTTTGATTTAATTTTTTTCTTCTCGTTTTTATTTTTTTTTTTTTTTTTTGTATGCCTTGTCACACATAATTATGGCGGATGTGTTGCTCAACGAAGCGTTAACTTGAATTCTCGTTTTACGTTCTTCATACACATTCCGTGTTTTATACGTTTTCGTTGTAGTGCTGTCTCACCCTTTTGTGATACACTACAATTGCAGGGGGTGAGGGTGGTATAGGCTTTTGTGTTGTTTATGATGAGCAGTTGCAGCAGAACCGAGCATTAGAGGAGGCTTAGTTAGCAAAAATTATATTTGTTCAAAAGATTTTCAATCAAATCAATAAATTGTATTTCAAGTACCAAAACTCCAAATATGAGAAACTGCAGTCTAGACGTTTTATTGCATATTTTATAATTATTAAAAACGTGTAAAGTTTCTTGTGTTTTCATTAAGATCCATTATTATTATTCCTTATACATGCCATTCCACTGTTTTTTTCTTTACAAATATACATAAAATTCAAATCAATAATTCATTATACGTAAACAAAAATTCTTTCCGCGCATCATTTATGTCGGAGATCCAACTGGCAACCCACAAGCTTTATCGCCGTCTGGCAACACCAACCAGAGCATCGTGCAGTCTCTCCACGGTCGTCACCAAGTTCACACGCATCAGTAGCCAGATATATAAATTAATACTATCATAAATATTTAATTAACCATATTTGATCAAACAAATAAATAAGCAAAACAATCACCAACAATTTATTCAACGCAGAAGACAGTAGGGTCTGGTCCTCTGCCATAAATAGTATGATTAACCACTAATATTGCTCATTATTCCTACAAAATTTTACAATTTAAAAGTTTTCACAATATCTAGTTGCTTTTGAGGATATCAGTTTTAAAGTTTTTGACAATATCATTTAAAATTATCTTTTACAAAAAGCTAATAAAATTATAATATTTAAGACTTCTTTGAGCCTTATAATATAAAATAATAAATTGAATTAATAGCATTGAGCATTGATTCTTTTTGTTTTGAATGCTGAAGCGAGTATTCTCTAGCGCCATCTATCTTGATTTTTAATTCTGGTTATAGAAACACAGCTGTTTACCTTGTGGGAGAAAATTTCAAAGTCTTTGCCGTTTTCATCAACAATATTTATATGCCATATAAAGTAAATTGGTTTTATGCAAGATATTGGGATATAGGTCGTTGGTTCAATTCCACCCTGCTGTTTTAATATTAAATATTTATTAATTAAAGACACCGTCGTTTGTACTCGGCTATAAACTGAAGGTCCCTGTTCTCTTCGAACAGCTATAAATAAAGATATTTCCGTGTTCCGCCTTTGAAGCGTTGACCTTACTCTAGAAGAATAAATTTATTTCAAATGTTTGGGTTTATATTTTGAAAAGAAGAAGAAAAACATGTTTCGGATTCAACGTCAAAATTATTATTATATGCAGCGTCTAAAATTAATATCCCTCTATTAAATTTAAAAAGTGTTTGACATCGATCACGTTTTATATATAAGAAATACTTGAAATACAATGGGTAAATAAAAAGTTGAATATTTCTCAAGAAGAATGAAAAGTTCGAATTGCCGAACAGTCAAGAATACGAAAACTTAAATATCGAGAGAAAATGTCAATTGAAAAAAAAAAGGAAAAGATAAAAGAAAATGCTCCCGTGGAAAATTTAGACAAAAATCTATTTTTGAAAAAATGGAAAGAGTAAGACATTTGTAGGTAGAAATAATTGACAAACAGAAGCGTGCATTGATTGGGTTCGTACAAAAATGTTTAATCTAAAAAGCGGAAGTTATTGTTAGGATTCTATAAAACAGGAAAAAAGTAGAATATTTATTTGGATATTTGGGATATGAAGAAAGATTATCGATATTAAAACAGTCTTAATTTCGAAAATGAAATATCGCGATCAAAACATTCATGTTGTCTTCAGGGAAAAATTGTACTGCCGCCTCAAGATAAATATCAAGAGGTATTAAACAAATGTTGTATGGGGAAGGGGCTAGCGAACGAAGCGAGCAGGAGCCGAATCTTCCTCGTAATAATTAAAAAAATATTCCTTGTATTCTATTATATTTTTCTTTGAATGCTAGGGTGGATTTTCACATGGGCCTTCTACCCTGATTAATTTTTCAAGTTGTTAATACATTTTTTTTAGTTCACTTAGAAAATTTTTAGTTAAATTAGCTACATAATAATTTATGTTTTAATGAGTTAAAATGCAACCTAATGTGGGCCCAACTGCAATCTAAAAGTATCAAAGCATGATTAAAAAAGTAACTTAAGACTGAATTTTTTTAACTATTTAGGATATTCTTACATCTTTCGCAGCAAATCATTATTGTTCGTTCCACATGAATCATTAATGCTCAAATACTAGCAAATAAATGGTTTTTTTTTTGCCCAAACATTTTTTGAAGTTCTTCCAAAACTTGCTGCAGAGTATTTTGCAGTCGTTGCATCTGGTTAACATTAAATTTTTTTTTATGCATTATCATGTGTGTTTGTTCATTTTGCCTGTGTGACGTCGTTTCACGTTGTTTGGGGTCTTCATCTCCATTTACAGTTTCTTACATTATTATTTATGCTTTATTTATATTTGTACGCACTTCCTGCGTGTAAACAATAAAATGTATGGCTGTTGGTACACCACAGCGTATGCGTCATATAAATTCAAAGGCGTAGCAGCAGACACAGCAGCACATACAGGAGATGGGCAAGCTAGAGGTAGGTAGAGGAAAGGCTCGCCATCGACCTATGACTTTTGTGCTCGTTTCTGGCCATCTCATTGTTATGCTAATGGATTACGATATATGAATAACAAGCCTTGACATACACCCAACACACACACACACACACACACATGCATACACACAGTGATGGGAACTTTGTTGACGTTCATATATTCATTCGAAAGTCTTGTATTGGTCCAAGGAAGTTGGCAACGACAGTTGCTGCTGCTGCTGCTGCTGCTGCTGCTCGAGTTATGCAAATAGCTTGAAAGTAAAAAGGAAGAAGTAGCAATAAAAAACGAAAGAAACAGCAAAAAGAAGGAAGTTTTAAGTTTAGTTGGCATTTTTCAAAGTTCCTCATGCCGGAAGTACGCCTTAGGCGCAGTGCAGTTCATGTACACGTCATGGCCATCTAAGGTTCACCTGTGCATTGGCTTGTGAGAAATGAAAATGAAACTGAAAATGAAAAGTCATAAACAATATGAGTGTGTTCCGTTTGTATATGAGCAAAAGTAATACGCTTTTTTACAACCAGCCTGCCTGTATGCTCTTCATAAACTTTGGAGCACATTTTTTAATGCCATATTTAATCAGCTGGCTGGCTGACCTGCTGTAGCTACAGTAGCTCCTTTGTCTGCTCGAAGGACACACTGCAAGCTACAAGCCGTTGGTTGGTTGTTCCTCTTTAGCTTCGCTTTTATTGCGGCTTGGTTAAATTTTATTTGTTTTGCCAAACTATTAAAATGGCATAAACAGCAACAATGCCAACAATGCAAAGTGGGCGTGGCAGTATTTTTGAGCCAACTTGCAAATGCCAAAAGTTTATCTAGCACTGCGTTGTGGGGGTGGGTATAGCAGCTGCTGCTACTCTTTGAGCGATATGTTTTCGTTGTTGCTGCTTCTGGACGTATTTGATAATCGCATTTCATTTTGTGTGCTGGGAAAGTTGTATGCAAATTTGCATGACACCAGCAGAGGCAGTGGCAGTGGCAGCGGCAGTGGCAGCGGGTACTTCCCCTACCACACAGTGGTCGCAAATATGTTTTTTTTTTTACTTTTTTAAGGCAATAAAAATGTATTGTATTCGCGCTTCGCGTCAAAGTGCCAACATCTTACTGCCAGAGAGATTTTCGGTATGTTTTATTTCAGCTTTCTGTTTTTACTTTTTTATTATGTGTGCACTTTTCGGATTTGATGGGTGTGACGGTTAGATGGTGGCAGAAGAAACAATGGCTAGTAAGTCAGTTATTTTTAAAAACAAGTAGACGTAACACAACTTTCAAGTCATTATTTTTGAGGTTGAAAATTAATACAAATGTATTGTTTCTGCACGAAATTGAAGGCTTTAATTATCATAGTTAGAGTTAGTCGATTTTGTTCGATAACTTGTTGACATTTTAAAGGTAATTCCATGATTGTTGTTGCTTATTCCTATTGGCAAAAAATTCAGACAGTCGATTTTCACAAGGTTCTCTTGAAGCAAATTCGCTCGCAATGGACAGGAACAGATGGTAATCACTTGGTGCGAGGTACGGATTATGCGATGTAGGTATAGGAGTCACCCAATCCAGCTACCGAGTTATTATCTTTGTGTGTGGCCTGTCGCTGCAAGACAATTCCTCTCCTATTGGCCATAACTGGCCGCTTTTGGGCGATTGCTTCCTTCAGATATTCCAATAGTTGGCAGTACAGTTCCGAGCTTAGAGTTTTGTCGTATGGTAGCAGCCCAAAGTAGATAAATTCCTGCCAATCCACCAAACACACAGAGAAACTTTCCTTGCCGTCACTCCTGGCTAGGCCAACGTTTCCGCTGACTCCCCGCGTTTCCATCACGATCGTTTTCGCTTCGGAAATAGGGCAATTTTGTTGCCATCCATGAGGATTTGGTGTGGTACTCATGCATCGAGATTTTTTCGTATCCCGACTTATTCAAATGGTTCCAAACGGTTTCTGATGCAATCTTTACTTGCTGTTGGGAAATCGAAACAAATTCTATGATATTATCCACATTTTTGACAATAGCCCTAACAGTGCGTGACATCGAAATCTAAATCGATTGTTATGTTTGTCTTGAATTGTAAGGTATTTTAACCAATGCCATAGAGAGAATACTCTTCTACTGACTTAAAATTGCTCTCTTAGCAATTTGTAAACTTTCTTTCACCTTTTCGTATATTTTGGCTATAGCAAACCTTAGTGCTCACCTAGTCTTGTTTCATGTCGTAATTTTGTCTCTTTAGAATAGTTCATGTAACCTATCACTATTTCAATTAAGTCTTATTAGACTGAGCCATCGTGACCGATTTGATATCATAATTGTTTCAAAGGTAATCTTCTGGCTGATTTTAATTATTGTACTAAAGGTTACTAATCTCTCCTTCCACTTTACCTTGGTTTTCTCACAATACTTGAGTTTGCGTTGTTGCAATTTTATAAGGTGTCTACGTTGTGGGTAATATAATAATAAATTCAGTTCTAAGCTTGTTGTTTTAATACAAAAAAAATAATAATAACGAACTTTTCTATGTTGTAAAGGTTTTCTGTCTAACATGCAAACGCAAGCGTTTCGTATAGATCAAAATCTAAAACTTTTGTATAATTCTTAGAAGAAAATAGTTTTCTATGACCTAATTCAATATACTCAACTGGTCTAGGATGTTGCTCATTGTGTTTTTCAAAATAATTCAAAAACAAAAAAGCTCATCATTTTTGCACACAAAGCGCTAGTTCTCGACCATAGTGCAGCCCCAGTGACAGTAGCAACA
Organism: Chymomyza procnemis; assembly: GCA_035046065.1. NCBI lineage: Eukaryota > Metazoa > Arthropoda > Insecta > Diptera > Drosophilidae > Chymomyza > Chymomyza procnemis. The sequence continues at coordinate 41,171,625 of JAWNOJ010000026.1, forward strand.
ATCGCAGCAAGCATCATAATAAAAACAATAATAAAGTAAAAAAAATGGAGAAAAAAGAAGCTACAACGAGCACAAAATAAACAACAACCAAAAATCATCAACAACAAAAACAACAACTTCATTTGACGCAGCGTTAAGTTTGCTGCTCAGGAATTTTCTCGTCTGTGTGAGTGACTATCATTGTCGTAGTGTATGTCAAAGTATTTGTGAGAGCAACTGTGTGTGTGTGTGTCTGCAAGTAAACGCGGTCGCGCTGTCAAACTTTTTAGGTATCATTTCAGTTTATTTGAATTATTCATAATCCGGACAGCAGCGCTGCTGCAGAGCGCCAGCAACAACGCAAGACAACTTACAAACAACAACAAGAGCAAAAAAAGGACTCCAAGATAACGGAAGCTGCCTCCTCTACTAAGGAGCAGCAAATGAAAATTCGTAAATACTTTTTTGCCGTCCCGGCCAATGTAAATTTTTTTTGCAAACAAAACAAAACAAACCGGAATAAAGTCGAAATAAGACGAGCAAGCGGAATGAAAGTGCGGCGTAAAATCCCCAAAAATCGAACCCAAGTGAACCCAAAACCAAAACCACGAGACCACAAAAACAAATTCATTTCAATCAGTAAAATTATATATATTTAAATACACTTGTATTTACAAGGAATACAAACAGAAAAGAGCAAAAAGGATTTTCGAAAGTGATATGAGCAATAGTTAATGCAAACTGCAAATTAAATGGGCCATTAAATATTTATAAGCACAAAATGTACACAAGGATATATATAGATGTCTGTAGACATAAGTAGTTTTAGCAGAAGGTTCGGTTCAGCCTTAAGAGCGTAATAAATATTTGTTGACAAAAAGTCAAGTCAAAGTTTAGGCATAAAGGGTGTTTATTTGTGGGCTAAAAGTTAAAGGAACAGCAAAATTTGTTCAGCAAAAGTGGCTTAAAGTGGCGTTTGAACATAGATAACTTAAACAGAATCACACTAAGACAGAACTAACCAAAATTTTCTTGAGCCTTATACAATAAAAGTTAAAGTTAAAAAGATTAACATATATTATATATACTTACCTATTTGCGTTTGCTTTAAAACATGAGACCACATTATTGTTACCACATGTTGGTCCAGTCAAGAACTGAAATTTTGATAAAAAAAAAATTTTGATATAATAATGGTTTGTAAGGATCCTGCAGTGATCATTTACAATAGTGTTTCGGACTTTTTGAAGCTTCATTCACGTATGCCTTCAATCCGAATTAAGCTTCGTTTCTGAAATCCCTTTTACATAAAACAATTGTCGTCAATGGTTTGTAAGCGCTACTTCATCGATTCGTAGCTAAATTATAAGCCAAACTGAATGATATGAGTAATAACGTAAGGAGAGTAATCCATGTCAGTTGTGTGAAATGAAAATTAAAAAACGTTTCTAAAAATCTTCCTTTAGAAGACAAATCTGATTCTTAGATCTCCAGTTTCAAACAAACGGTGGAAATTCGGTTTTTTTTAATAATAATTTGATAAATGGAATATAAAATATTCTTAACGATAGGTTTTTAGCTTTAAAATTTAATCAAAGTAGCTTCCTTAATGTTTATTTTTATTTATTATTCGCTAAACCCATTTGAAACTTAGCTACAGTAGAACTGCAAAACAGTCGTAGAAGACATTTTCACAGCAAAATAAAATTTATTTTTATTCTAAAAGCCGGCTCTTGTAGCCAATTATTTGAAACGTTTATAATGTAACTTAGATCTCGCAAAGTTTCACTCACTTTTTCAAGTTTTTTTTCTCACCGTTTTCAGTTGCCTTGAGTTTTTATTGTCACAGAAGTTTTCCGACCTGTATTCATACCAATTAGTAACGCTTCTACAGATCAGAGAACTATCACCATCCTCTTGATTTGTCATTCGCACCATGTATGTATTCTATTTAATTTAAAACAAAAGGTAACGATTAGTCTGAAACACCAAGAAAACCAAACATTAATATTTTTAAAAGTCATTGATATCAAAGTTTTTGAATAATTAAAAAGTTCCTGTATGTATTATCAATATTTATATTTCTTGTTTTCTTTTAAAATACACAACTCCATAACTTTTCTTTGTGCATAATTAAATTGAAAGGTTAAATATATTTTCGTATTTTCCTTATCTGTAGCTATAAATATTGATTCCATTTGGGAAAAAACGTAAGAAGTAGTAGGTAAGAGGTTTCAGTTACGCTTTCATAAGCAGCTCGTAAATATTTAATGGATTTTCTTGAGTTACCTTTTTTTCCTTTGGCGTTGACTGCTTGTTTATTTTTCTTTAGACATAGTTTTGACTTACTTTTGTGCTAGTTGAATGGTTTGGTTTTTCTTTTGTGAATACTCTATAGTCATGAGTTATAGAGTATCATCAATTTGTGTAGTCCATTTAACAGGCAGTCAAAGGTATTGCTGAGGAGTAACTTGGTAAGCACAACTATACTTTCCTATAGCAAAAATGGTATGGTATTGATTGCAGCAGTAGCTTTTCGTTTTGACGAGTTTTATAGTCCACTCGAGAGTTAGATAGTAATTGGTTTTTGGCAGCTGTCTCAAAAAATCTGAAACAAAAGTACTCCAACGACATAATGAAAAGATCTTTAGCAAACGTAGTAGCATCCATTTGAGGGCACGTCACCTGTTTATATTTTATCATCAAAAAAATTTTTTTTTAAAGCTTGTTGCATTATTTTTTGAATCTGCTCTTATTGTGGGACTTACAATAGTTATTCAACTCTTATTATCTAACTTATATTAATTACAATATGAAAAAATGATTGGGTTTATTAAAAACGGCCCTAGGATTTCTTTGCTGGGATGAAGAATCTTTGCGCTTTAGTCGGCTCTGACTGCAGACTCGCGTAAGAGACTTCGCGAGAGAACTTTCATGTGCAATTAGCTTTGCTTGGCACTTACTCTTTTTCATCTGAATTTCCTCGATGACAAGACGTATGTGTAGGTCTCTTTGGATGTTTTCACTGCGTAATCGTTGACTGAACTCCTTATATTATTTCAATGTTGGTTTTTGATGCGTTTCCAAATAGTTCACAACCGTATGTCCAGATGGGTTTCAGCACGGTATTGTAGAGGAGTAGGGGAACACTTAAAGATAAATCTTTAGCAATGAAATATTATTTATAGACAATTCATTTTCGCAATAATAAATCAATTTAAAGATGCTAATTATCGGACCTGTAGCAATGTTCATGACTGTTGCGAACGCAGGTTGCAAAATCTTCTGTGTCAGGAAGCTCAAAATGGTGGGAATAGAAAAAACTTGAATTCTTACACGTTGATTGGAATCCGTGTCGTAAGGAAGTGACGGCGAAATTTATGCAAAATTCTTTGCAAAAGAAATACTATCCAAAAACACCATCTTCTAGTGTCTGTGTCTACATTCTCCACACAATCATTTACTTTAATCTATTTAGAATACTTCAATTTCGATAAGAACATTAAAGCCAAGAAAAAGGGCGTCCTTTAGCATTCTCCGGCATATTTAAAAAAAAATTACTCAGTAACTTTTCCAAAATGCCTTTTAAGCGCGCAAAACGCTGTATCGAACTAGAGAAAAGGCGATCTTCTGCACAACAACTCATGCTTTACCTGAGACCCTCTCATACCTGAAAATATGTCAACATTTAAAGAGTATTTCAGCGTTCACATCCAAAACAAATAATGCTCGAGTTTTTCGACGCTTTGGTTAAATGTACAATAAATTGAACTGCTAAACATAGAGTGAAGTACACATACAAGGCACGCGATAGTTTGAGCCTGCTTAAAATGTTTGCACAAAAAATTGAATATTGGTAGGAAAACCAACACGTTCAATCAAATTTGATGGAGCAGACTAAAACTGACAAAATCAAAAACGAAGAAAAATGTGACTTTGGCAACGCGGAAGAAGCGCCATTGCGAATGCGATTATAGAAATTAGCACCATTTTGCGCGACTCAAACCACAACGTAAGAACTGTAGCCCAAGGCACGACATTCTGGCTTGAGTAGTGGCAAAAAAACTAGGTACTAGCCGCCGCGCCCCGCCCACTAAATTGCCAAACAAATAAATGCGAAAAATGTGCGCTGCCTGGTCGACAATTTGCTCAAGTTTTCACTTTCAGTGCCGTTTTGTGCGCCAACGTCGACGCAGTGCGAAAAAGCTAAAGTCAGCGTCACGAAAATTGTAGCATACTTTTACGGGCGGCACCTACCCTAGTGTGTGTGTGTGTGTGTGTGTGTGTGAGAGAGAGAGAGAGTGTGTGTGTGTGTGTGTGCCTCTGCACTTGACATGTTTTGACACGTCGCGACACGCTTGGCAGCTGACGCTTACAGCCGGCACAAAATGTTCGTTCACGCTTTGGAGTTTGATGTCATTTTGCGCGCCAAAAATGCGAATGTTAAATTGGTAAGCTGAAAAGAAACTCAACACGGCGACGGCGACGTTAGGCGGCAACTCAACACAGGACGCGTTGCCAGGACAACCTGTAATGTAGCAACACTTGCACTTTTCAGTCAACATTTGTTTACGGCTTAAAGTTTGTTTACGTTTCGTTGGCGGCCTTTTGTTGTTTGGCCGCGTTGGTTGCTTTAGTTACACTTGCCAACCGACGCCTGTCGAGATCTGGACAAAAAAGGAATTAATATACAATTTATTTGGTTTTTTTTCCTTTGTGCCTTGTGTAATAATTTACACGTGATTAAAATGAAAATATGTTTAATAATTAATTGCATGCAGTAGCAGGCAATATGACAAAAAACAAAGTGCAGAAAAAATTGGCAGAAATAGTGACAAGTTAACAGGCAAATGAAAATGCTTGGATTTAAATTTGAAAAATAATTACAGTCTGGCAGCAGCAACAACAAATAGAAGTACGCGGTCATACAGAGTTTACAATTAAACAAATATTTAAAAAAATTAACTCAAAACAAAAAAAAAATTCATGATACACATGCATTTGCAAGCAATTAAAATTTTTTTGTCTTTGTATCTGTATATGCGCCGATGGCTATAGCCGATAAGCGTATTAATTACACAATTTATTAAGCATTAAGCAATGTGGAGGGAGTGGCACTTGTGGCAGAGGCGTTTACCACTGCAACGTGTTTGTTGCAACATGTAAATGACATTTTAATTAGTTTATTAAATGCGCCACCTAGCGGTTGCTGGATGCACAAAAATTGCTGCGCTTCTTAATTTTTCTGTCAAACTTTTGAGTTGCAGCTTTGGTTTTAATTAAATCAAAAAAAAAAAAACATGCACTTGCTGAGCGGTTTTGGTTTGCATCATTTTATTTGCAACTAATTAGTCACTCATTTCTGTCTCTTGCAGCCCCAACTGCTGCGGCAACGTGACCGTAGCAACAAGAACGCGCTGCATTATTGTGCCGCGCAGAACGTTGAGCAAACACGCGACCTCGTGGCGGCCGCCAGCATTGCAATTGCAGCTCCAGAGCTGCTGGAGTCTGCCGATGAGGATGGCTTCACGCCGCTTCACTTGGCTGTTATTCAGGGCAATTTGGCTATGGTCAATTTGCTGCTAGCGAACAAAGCCGATGTGAATGCGGTGGACAATGAAGGACATTCGGTGGTGCACTGGGCCACGGGTAGGCATGCTGGCTTTTGTTTTGCTTTAAGTCATTTCTAATGCTTCTCTACACTACATTTTTGTCAGTTTGCGGCGAGGTGGAGGCTTTGCGTGCTGTGCTTGCTGCCGGCGCCAATGTCTGCAAGCCGGATGTTAATGGTGGCACGCCCTTGCACTATGCCGCCCAAATGTGTGGCGCTAGCTATGAGAGCAAAATGGCGCAAACGAATTCGAGCAAGTTGGCGTTGGAAATACTAGGCATTTTGTTGGCTCATCCGCAGAGTAGCGTGGATGTGCAGGACAAAGATGGGCGACAGCCCTTGCTCTGGGCTGCCTCGGCGGGTTCTGCCAAGGCTGTTATAGCTTTAGTCAAGGCAGGTGCGCGTGTGGAGAGTGCTGATAAGTTTGTATCCGTCTGCACTAAGTAAATTATTTAAATCATTAAGTGTCTCTATTTTACAGAGATGGTCTGACTGCGCTGCACTGCGCTGGCTCGCGTGGGCACACCGAATGCATAGACACGCTGATTAGTTTATGCGGCGCACCCACAGATCTCATTGACTCCAACGGCTGCACAGCGCTGCATTATGCTGTCACCTTAGGGCATGCGGATGCTACAGCGCGGCTGCTGGATCTTGAGGCAGATCCCAATCGTCAGGATCGCAAGGGTCGCACACCGGCACACTGCGGCTGCTCCAAGGGGCAATTCGAGACGCTGAAGCTGCTTAAAGAGCGTGGCGCCAATCTTTGGCTACGCAATGCCAAGGGTGATCTGCCGTTGCATGAAGCTGCTGCCTCTGGACGTCGCGACTTGGTTGAATGGCTGCTAGATCAGCGTCCCAAGCAGGTGAACACTACCAGCAATGATGGGCGCAGCATGCTGCACATAGCCGCCGCTAATGATTATACAGATATGTGCAAGCTGTTGCTGGATTATGGCGGCGATGTCAATGCCTTGTATCGCAATTCTAAGGGTGTGGTTATGACGCCGTTGGACTGCTCATTGCAGCGTGGTCATCGTTCTACTGCCAAGTTTTTGCAGTCACACGGTGCTTTGCCGGCCAATAAGCTGCGCTTGGCAGCCAGACGCGGCAATCCTTTTCAGGAAGCTACCTCGGATATGGTGCGTCCTTTGCAGTATGTGGAAAAAGAGGAGCTGCACGACTTGCGCAGCTCAAAGAAGTATGTGGTATATTTAAAACGTTCCGATTCGGATGTTGGTGGTGAAGAGCAGTGTAGCTGTTCGGAGCAAACCTATCGCAAGGAGCAGCGCATAGAGCACACATGTAAGCGGCATAAACGTCGACAATTGCGGCGACGCACTAGCAGCTGCGGTGAGTCCAAGCATAGGGAGCACTGTAGCGAGATTTGCCGCTCAAAGAGCAATATTGAAATAAGACGCCGCAAGTCGCGCGAACGTTATAGCAGCTCCAGTGAGGCAGAGGATGGGGAGGGTGAGGACTCCTGTGAGAATTGCTGCTACCACAAGCGCCAGAAACAGCGTGTGGTACTAAGAAAACGCTCCACCTCATCAAGGCGCTCAAAGGAGCTGCCGGAGGACAGTGATGACGACAGGTCTAACAATTTTCAAACAAACTCATCACCGGACAAAGCGCCCAAGCGAGCGCTAGATACTATAGCTAGCAGAGAAAGAGAAGTGCCACTGTTGCAGCAGCAGGCAAATGAGACCAAAGTCAAACCAGAACGCACTGCCAAGGAGGGCACCTTCATCAAGACACCACCACAAAGCGCCAAAAACGAAGTGGCTGCGGCTAACACACATTTGACAGTAACCGAAAACCATGCTGTGGAGCTAACAGATGAGGAACCAGATGCTGCTAAATCGGTAGTCACACAAGTGGACGTGCACTATGATGCCGAGCAGAATACATCCAAATCTTCCGAAGAGACTGCTGCAGAGGCAGCTGCAGCAGCAGTTGAGACAGAAAAAGATGCCAGTAGCGCAGATGCAAAGCTGGAGTTGAGTGAGGAGGAGACTAAAGTAGTGTCCAAAGAGGTCGAACAGGTAATTAAAATTGCAGCTACAGCATTAAGCAGCGAGAGTAAGAGCTCCACCGAAACTGTTGCCGCTGTTGAACAACAGAATGTTGAAGCCACAGCCGAGCTAGCAGTGGCGGAACCGGCAAACCCAACACCAGTTAGCGTGGCAACGCCCTCTGAAGCCGCTGGCGCAAATGAAGCGGCTTCAAAGCCACAGACAGTCGAGAAACCGCAGCCAGCTACGATGCCACCAGCAGCAGTAGCAACTTCCTCAGCAACCGCAAGCGAAAAAAATTCTGCTGGCAAAAAAGCCGAGTCTGAGTCGAAAAATGGAACGCCACCCAAACCGCAGGCAGAACCAAAACCTGCACAGCAGCGACCGCCAACCGCACAGCCAACAGCACAGCAGACACAGCCGGCACAGCCAACACAGCCGACACAGTCTCCCCAGCAACAGCAACAGCAGCAGCAACAACAACAACGTGAGCAAGAATCTAGGCGCTCATTTACTTTGCTTCCTTCCGATTCGGCTGATGATGAGCCAGCAACAAAAGCCGCCACAACTGGCATTGACAATGAGCCTGAACGCAAATCAAGCTTCCAAGTGCTGAAAAGCGATGACTCCATAGGCGAATTAGATGAAAACAAGTCTTTCAACCAAGTCTTTCAAGTGATGCACACTGGTTCGACAGCGTCCAAGCTGCACTCTGGAGCGGAGCTCAGTGCGCCCGATCAGCCCGACTATGACTATGAAGAGTATGACTTTGATGATGAAGTTGATGCCAATGGTGGTGAAGCAGCAGCCGAGCTGGATAGTCCAATGCGTCGCTTTTTGGGCAGCGGCAATCGTCACGGTGTTGGCAACAATAATAACAGCAACCTTAATGCTGCAGCAGCTGTCGGCGATGCGGCCGCTGGAGTCTATGATGCAGGCAATGGACGCAAGCGACGCCTTAAGAAACGTGTACGCAGTGGCACCAAAACACGCAGCAATTGGAAGCATGCACAAGAGGCGCGTGAAGTAGCTGGCAGCACAATGGTCACCGCCAGCAAGGATCAGGACTCTGGCTTTGAGCCTAGCCCGCGTGCTGAGCGCAGCAAAATACCCACACCACGGCATGTGAGCACAGCGCAACCCAGACGTCCCATTTATGCTACATTGGATGGCCGCTCCTGCAGCAGTCGCCTGGAGAATCGCAAGCCAGGCGATAAGGGCGCCTGTGACATGACGGCCGTAACACGCTCCATACAACGTAATATACGCAGGTAAGTCTGCCGGCTGCAGAGATTTGTGGCAGCAGTTTTCTGATTACAACAACTCCTGGGCAGATTCATGCATTTAAATTTATCACTAGGCAATTCACGTGCCATCAAGTGATGCATACTTGAAGCTGCTACTGCTGGTGCTGCCCTTTTGTGTGGCGCCATGCTTCACTCAACTATGTCGAAGATTTATTTACCTGATGCTTGATTTTAATCAACTTGAATGTTGTCCCAGTCTATGCGTTGCTAACAGCGCTAACCTCTTGCTCTCTATGCTCAAGGCTCAGCCAAGCCGTCATCCATCTAGTCACCTCGATTTGCATTATATCACGGCAGAGTTGAAAGCCAGCCCCCGTTGTCGCTTATTTAATGTAATCAAATTGTGTGCCGCGTTGTAGTACGTTCAACTTAAAGTTAATTTAGTCGGGGATTTAATAGCCTCGGCCGCATTTTTCATCTTTTTTTTTTGGAACATGGCCCTTGGCCAGTCGCCGTATTTTAATGGTGCACAGTGGTGAGGGATGTGGACAAAAAAAATGTACATTAATGGTGGGGCGAGAATATGCATTCATGGCATTTAGGGAGTGAGGTTAGGTAAAATAAGCCGCTGGTAGAGATCGAGATCACTGAAGAACCTAGATAAAATATGAAAAGAGCAAGTGTTGGAAAATTGTGAAGAGGAGTTATTTTTAAAAAATCGGTAGGCAATTCAAGTCTCTTCCAGCACAAAAACTTGACAAATTCAGCTAGCTTCGCTTTGACCATATTCGCCAGTTTCTTAAATAAAAGTTTACCCAGAAAATGTAGTGAAGTGTAGGAAGGGCTGAGGTAGAGCTGTTTTCGAAAAACTGCTCGACAATTTCAATCATTTCCAGCCTGCTTTGGCCATATTCTAAATTCATCGTTCTTAAACAAAAGTTAGCTCAGAGACGGTGTTCATTTACTTTTAAGCGCCGTAGAATCAGCCGCATAGAAGGTGATGGATATACAAACATAAATTTATCTTTATTTCTTTTTAGGAGCTTCATAGGAGTCGTAATAGTTCCTTTAGCTATTAAGTCAGCGATGCAGTGCCCCATTACCACTTCTACGAGTATGCCATTCCTATGATTGGGAAGTTGCGAAAGTTCGCTTTGAGTAACATATTGGCTAAAATGTCAGTTATATGAGGAATGTGTTAAATTGATTGGCAGCACCAGCTTCCTTTTAATATTTTAATCTTAAAGTTAACTGGCTACGCTTTATTCTAAGCCAATACTGCTTTTTGATAAGAGTTGTGAGTAATTCTTTAGAGGAAATTTCTGTACATTTTAAGCTTAGTGACCTTATTGTCCATTATATTAATGAAGCTGTAGGTGGTCTCGTCCTATAGCTTTTCCTAATGGCTTATGTGTTATCGTGTCTAAAAAAATTTTAACTGAGTATGAATGTTCTCCTCTTAACGATAAGATTGAAGAAGTCATACTGCAGCATTTGGTAGTCCACTCATTATTCTTAATATAGCTCGGTTCACAAATAGCTAAGCTATGATCTGGGTGGTTTCATCCATTGGCTTATCAGCTGTTTGACAAATACGTAAACTATAATATTTTTAAGTATCAATGTACTCTACTTTAATATCGAATGAAAAAGTATCACTGCCGTGTTTGAAAGTTTAATATCCTTAATCTAAATTTAGCTCGTTTTAACAAAAAGCTTAAACTATACTAATAAGAGCGCAAAGCTCACTTACTCATTAAAAGTATTTTTACAATCTTCATGTTCATTAAATTTAATAACACGTTGACTTAAATTATGCTCCCCGTACACAGTACTTCCAGCACTTTTGACCCACTGTGCATTGGCCGCGTTTTGGCTAGCAAAACATAAATTCGTGCCTTTGCCATAAAAATGTGCGCTTTAATGTTATTATGCGTAATGTGGTTAAAAGCAATAAACGCGGCATTAATGTTTATTTTCATCTACTTGAACATGAACTCTAAAGTAGTCTGGCTTCAATAACGCACTCGCCGGCAAACTGATTTATTTTTATAGGTCGCGCCGCGCAAAGTACTGTCTCTCTCAGCTGGTAAACGAAAATCTGAAAATCTGTGCCAATTGCTGCTGTTGATGCTGCTTAGTTTTTTGGTTAAAGGATTTGTCATTAACGTTGCGTATACGCAATTTGCTGTAAACATTAATTTCCGGCAAAAAAGCGTTGCGGCGGCCGCACAGTTTTTAATTACACTATGTTCTCCAGCTGCGGAACCAAAACTTCAACTAAGGCGCTTATTTCGTTTAGGTAACGTCAACGTCTAGTAAGCCAAATATATATATATATGAAAATTAGCATCATTTACAGGCAAGGCCAGTGCCAACGGGCTGTTTACATTCCGCTAATGCTAATTGTAAGTGGAATTAGCGCAGATTAGTGTGAACGCATTTTTAAGATGCTGCTGCTTGGGAGTAGGACGCGCGCCATTGGCATTTGTTTTTCACTGTTATATGCGCCATCATGCAATTGCCGCCATTGTTGTATTTAACGGTGAATGAGCAAGAGCAACAGTAAATCTGTTCAGTGGTTTGTGTGTGTCTGTGGCAGAGTGTGTGAGTGAGCAGAGTGTGGGTAGTTAGGTAGCAGTAGTGCCGTCTTGCTCACACTTTAAGCATCTAGGGGCTGAGCGCTTTTCTCAAAAGCAAACTCTGCCGGAAATATACATTTTAAATCCACTTTTTGCGCTGCCCCGCCCTCACTGCCTTAATCTCTCACTCTGTCTGAGTTATACATATTATATTAATTGATATTTCCGCCATCAATTTGCAAAGTCAATTTTTAAGCCTTCTTTCTTTTGTGGCTTTTAAGCAGACTAAAGCCAATTTTTTTTTTTATTTATACAAGCTGCGCAGTAATTTAATTAAAGTAAAAAAAGTAAAAACCGAACAAAATGGCTTTTCTTATAGTCTGCCCAGCTTTATTTTGTTGTATGTAAGCTGCTTGTAGTGTGGCCTGACTCTTGGTCATGAATAAATTTTTACGCACACATACGCACAGTTGGCGCTTCATAAATAATTTCCCATTTTTTTTTTGTGCATTTTCTAAAAAAAACTTGACTAATGGAAATTTTGTTGTAAAACTTTTGCTACAAGCAAGCGGCAGCAGCTTATCTGCCTGAGCGTGTAACAATTTAAACAAATTTGCCAATGCAAATACGCGCTGGCGTATACGCAATGTGCAGCGTACACAAGTCAAACAAGCGACAAGTCAATTATGTAATTCTTCACAAAAAAGAAAAGAAATAAAGTAAGTAAACAGCTAAACATAGCTGTAAACATATAGCAGCTACAGTAAGAGATACAGTCCAAAAGTTTCCTTATGGCTAATGCGTAAACCTGACGCATACGCTTAAAAAGTGTTTGTAAATAGAGTACTTTATTTTTATTTCATTTTATTTTATTTAAAACCGAGTGGATATTTTTTTTTTTTGCCTTGTGTGTGCTGGCAACTTTATTTCGTTTTTCGTTTTGGCTCAGAAGAGATTAAAATTTTATCTGACGCATAAATTAAACAAATAACTTGCCACTGCGGCAAACTCTGCATGTTTGTGTAGGTGTCTCGCACTCTGCGCGTTTGTCCCCAGCAGCACAGGTGAGATTTGGGATTTATAATGTGCGCACGTAATTGACATTGTTAAATATTTGGATTTCGCTTTTGCGCAAGTTTTGTTTTATTTTGTTGTTTGTCTGTGTATGTGTGTGTGTGTGTTTGTTTGTTTTTTTCTCCCTGTTTGCATCCTTGAACATAATTTACAAGCGCTCATGCTGCGTTAGTCTATTAAGGATTTGATAAAATAATACATATTATAAATTTGAATTCGGTAAGCTGTAAATGAAGTAAATTATGGCATTTTTTTTTTGTCTTAAAAAGAGAACGCAAAACTAGGTTTGAATGGCAGCAACAAGGCTTTAAATATGCAAACAGATAATAAATTTTTGTAACATTTTCTAAATATTCATGACAAAGATAATAGATATTAAGGCACATTTCGGCTAATGTCCGTCTAAACTTTTGGTTGACATTTAAGCGGAAAAGCAAAAGTGTTTTAAGCTTTAGATTAGCAGGTTTCGGCATAAACATGCAGAAATTTGTGAAGGCGACGCTATGTTGCTAACGCTTATTGCCTTCAAGGGATATCTACACATTTAAAGTCTGTGACTTTATTTAATAGATAATAAATGCTTTTGTGATTATATTAGAAATTTAGGCAACTGCCTTCCTCTTTAGAAGATTAAATTGCAAGAGTAGAGCAATACAAACAGCTTAAGATTAAGCTTAATTTTGTGTAATTGTCTTTGAAAAAGGTCTTTTAAATACCAGTACCGAAAATCTAATTAAAAAAAAAATATAGTAAATATTTTCTTATCGACCATGATTTTCGCTTCAAAGGCGGAGCATGGAAATATCTATTCAAAGAGAACAGATAACAACAAAGTATATTCGAATCTAAATGGATATTCTCTATTATTGCTCCAAAGGCGCAGCATGGAGATATTCTCTATTTTTAGCTGTTCAAAGAAGAATTATATAAACACTGAAGGTTCGTGTTTTTCCTACTCTTACAAAAAATGCTGCTCTTAAAAAATTTTATATGGCTTTTATATTGAAGTTCTGCCAGAAATCTTTACTCAGAAAATCGCAGGAACAGTAGTCTTGTTCTTGTCGGTTTTGTACAAATCAATGATTGGGGACACTATTTTGTTATGGTTCGTAGGTTCTCTTTTTTAACATGTTTTGTATGCAGATCGAAATTTATCTTTTGTTAGTAGTTTAAAAGTGTTTCTCGGCATACGGACGGCTTACTTATCCGGAAGTAGGATCTCAAGATATCGGTAGTGAAGTGGTAATGCACTCAATCTCTTTTAAGCCCAAAGTTCGGTGGTTCGGTTCCACACTGCAGCTCTGTCTTATATAGCTAGGACATATAATTTTTTTCGCTATGTAAGCCTCTGTTTATTATTGTCTATAATCCAACTTTCGTAGGGCCCTTTTCTATTATTATCTACATTCGTCTCCCTCGGAACGATGCCATTGTCAAGACAAATACATTCTTTTACTGCCAAGATTTACTCATCAAATAATTATGACCCAAAAATCATTTAAAAAAAATCAAACTCTCCTTTCCGTTTCAAGAAATATCAAATGCACTTCAGTAGTTATTGTTTTCATCTAACCTAATCGCTGCTGATGCTTTTATATAATACAAAAATGTGATTCCAGATAAATTATTTTTTCTAAAGACTTAGTACTTTGCACTTATACTAGCTAAGATCTAAGTAACTCTTAAATGGGAACTCAATTTTATGGCAAAAAGTCTTGCTTAATCAAAAATTTTCATGATTTTCTCTTAGAATCGGAGCAGATTTTATACTCTTACGCCCGTTACCCAAAATATTTGTGAGACTTAGACAATTATATACTTTTGTTATTAAATATCAAAAAATATTTGAAGAACTTTGACAATTCCATACCTTTGCATTTAAATATCATGCGTATGAAACCCGTTTAAAATTTGTTTCAATGAATAAATGGAAAATAGAAAAAATTGATTATTGGAATGATTTTCCGCAGATCTATTTCCCTTTATTTATGTTAATCTTTCGATTTTGTTTTTTTATAATACATTATATATTTAAGGTATTTTTAAAGATAAATAAGATTTATTAATTTTATTTATCTTAAACATACCGACTTTATTTTTCACAGAACCTTATTAAAAAAAGTTCCTGATTAACTTAATTAACACAAAAACTTTGATATTTTAAAATTAAAAAATACGGAAATTTAAAATTAATTTCGAAAACAAGCAGCATCCAGCCAAAAACTTAGCTTTAATCTGTTGTTGTCTTCAAATCTTACCACTAAAATGCTTTTCAACAAAAAGGTATTTACTTCCTGCGCTGCTTGAAAATCCTTAAGTGATAATAATAGTAAATTTGTTCATAATATTTGCAAATTCTCTCTATTAGCAAAGCCAAGTCATTGCATATTATTACGCTCATTTAGTTTTATTAGTTGTACAAAGTTTTTCCTCTTTTATTGTTTAAACCGCTGTCGGTCTGTATTTTCTTCGGGCCGTTGTAAAACTTTTCAGTACTAGTGAGTGCAGTACTTGGCCCAAATGAAAAATGAAGCTATAAAGTTTTTCTTATTTTTCGTTTTCGTACTTTTTGCAAAAAAAAAGAAACCTCAGCGACCATTTTCTAGTGGCAGCCCACCACAAAATCAGCCGCATGGCGTTGCAGGCAGAGCACAATGAGCACCGCAAATGGAAGCCTTGATTATGGCGGGGCAGCAGCGCCACAATTGACTTGCAACTCCTGCAGCTCACTTGTGGCAAGAAGTTGCGGAAAAAGTGGGCTACTTTGTGGGTACTTTAAAGCGCATTGATTTTTAAACTGTAAAAAACTCAGCTCTTAGCCAAATATCAAGGTTTTTTTTAATGAACTTTGCGTGTACTTTTTTTTTAAATTGTTTTTATGTTTTTTTTCTGATTTTTTTTTTTTTTGTTATTTGTGTAGGACAAAATGCCGACAGGCATAAATTTGTTGTCGCAAGTTGTGCAGCGCTTAATTTCTTTGCATTTCGTTGTCACTGTCGTTGTCAGCGGCAGCGTCGCCGACGTCGTCGACGTTGCAAGATCAGCATGAGGAAGCGGGAAGTGAGAATTGTGGCAAGGGGCTGCACAGGCCCAGCGGCTGCATTTCCACTTCATCCACTTTGGTGCAACGCGCACTTTTTGCTTGTCACATTTGTGTCACAAACAGGAAGTAGCGCACAGTGGGCGCTAGCTGCAGGGTGCAGGCAGGCTGGCGGGGTATGACTGGTGGTGTGGTTGGTTGGTTGGTTGGCCAACGCAACGAAATGCTAGAAAAAAAAAAAAAATAGTGCCAAAGAAAGAAAAAATCAACGCACACAAGAAAATGAAATGAAAGTTGTACTAAGCGAACGTAAAGCGGAAACGGAAATCAGCAGCAGCAGCAGCGACAGCAACAACAAAAAAATGTGCCAAGGACAGTGTTGCGAAAAGTATTTGCACAGCCGAGTCTAAAAAAAATATAAGAAGAAAAAAAAATACCAAACATGAAAAAGAGCAAGAAAAAAGTTGATTCTAAAAAGAAAGTTGAGCGGCTGGCGTAACTAGAAACTAGAGAAATGCAAAAAACTGTAAAAGTGCACCGCTCAAATAGTTTGGCGCAAAACAGAGGCTCTTTCTAAGGAATTGCGACGCATTCGAGGCTGACGCAGGACGACTGAAGGCGATTGAAGCCGACTGAAGTTGACTGAAGCTGCTGCCGCCTGAGTGAGGCGTAAAATTGAAAAGCGCTTCGTCAACCAGCGTAAAAAGCGACAAAAGCAGCAACAACAACAGCAAAACAAACGGAAGAGTGATTGCCAAGTAGCTCAGATTCAGCGGCGTAGTCTAGAAATATGAGTATGCTGTGCCATTTTAAGGAGAATAAAACAAATTTTTGCACATTTCAAACCACTCAAAACTGCTTAGAAACAGTTTATAATTGGAAAAATTGAGTTTATAGCTAAATATAGATTTGGCCAACACGACGTATACTTAATTTAAAGACGAGACTTTATAGGTGGCTTGAGCAATGACATAGGAACGTTATAATATATTCAAATTTTCAATTAATTGCGTATATAATCCTTAACCATTTAGTTGTATTAGCGAATATTATGCCTTTAGATTTTTCCAATTTGTTATTGGAAAGTTGATAAGTTGGACAGGCAACATTTATTTCTATAATTGAGGATTTCAACTAATTGCAGTTGACCTTAAGATTAAACAATTTCAAAATTTTAAAATTAAGAAATATTATAACGAGATAAATATAATCTAAACCGTATTTCTAGCCTGCTGGATGAATTTTTATAGATAGGCATTGTCTCCCATCAGGGGCTGGCTAGCAACTTTTCGTTACAATATAAATGATGAAAATAGCTAATAAAAGTTTAAACATTTCTTAACAAAAAAGCCACAAGATCAACGTTATGCAAGTTGTAGGGTTTCATAGTTTGTGATTGGTCAAAGATGCTCGTTTTGGGCGAATCAAGAAGAGTTGAGAATGAGAAAGAGATCAATTGAGTAGACCGTTCATAAGATATAGAAATCGGAAAGATTATAATAGTTGGCGCATAAGACGCGAAAAGTTTCTTGTAAAGCATAAATGTATCTATAAAATATTAGTGATAGAAGTGGAGAATTACGAGTTACTCTAGATGGAATGCCAATAAAATCTTTGGTAGAAGGTCGTTAGATTCAACGAATCTAACTCAGAGGTTTTGCAGAAATAACACGCCATGGTATGTTTCAGCATCATTTCGAGAAGGTAAATTTATAAGGAGAAGTCTACAAGAAAAGGATTGTAATCAAAGTAAGGATCCCAATTTAAAAAAAAAAAAAATTAAATTTTTTACTTATAAAAATGTATTATTATTATTTACTACATTTTCGTAAAGCTTTTGCAAACAGCTTGCGTATTGACATTTTATTTAATTTTTTTTGTTATAAACATTTGTAATTGTTGTTCATCTTGTTTCAAGACTATATATGTTTGTCGAGTGAAATAATTTGTAGTTATATCTCTTATAATTATTAGGTAAAAATGTTTCTTAATGTTACTAATGCAAATATTTGGCTTTAGAATTCTATTGAACTTTGCGATAGAAATTGGCTGTCATCGCTCCAGAGGTGGATCATGGATCAAAAGATGTTTGAATAAAATAGGGATCCATAGTTTTTAGCTGAATTCAAAAGGCGGTTCATCGAAATCCAACAGCCATACCAAAGCAACAATAAAATGCTACCCTTGCTTCCAAGCTTCTTAAGCTGCATTATTCTTGAATTTTGAACCCCCTTGAGTTGCATTACTGTTTGGCATTCGTTGCCTCTGCATTACCCACTTTAATCGCTCCTTGTCTCTCTCATCCGCTGGGCAGCTGCTGGAGAAATGCGCTGTGGTTTTGCAGCTGCTCGAAATTAAAACGCAGCGGCATGCAAATCGCCCCCTTCGCCACCCAAAAAAAATCCCCAACGACCTTTAAGCCGCGCTCCACTCCCTAAGCGCGTTTTCACGCTACTTTTATTGCAATTTATTACACAGTTTTTAGTTCTGCAGTGGCACTTGCCGGTCCTGGGTCAAACTGCTTGTTGCTCCTTTTAAGAATTTTCACCTTGTCAACATGGCATTTGCGCGCATTTTCATTATTTATCCAACCCCAATCCAATGCGGTTTTCAGGATTTGTTTTTTTTTTTGTATTTGTTGTTTTGTTTTGCCTTTTCAGTTGTTGTTGTTGTTGTATTTGCTACTTTCAAAGTCAAATTGTTGTGCATAATTTTTTATTTTATATTTTTTTTTGGGTTATTTTTGCGACGCTGCCAAGCGCCTGTGCTCATTGCATAAACAATTTGAAAATGCCGCTCAGCCTTTTTTTGAAGTGCACTCGAACAAATTTGCTCAGTTTTTGCCAACATTACTTTGGCCAAATTCATTTCAAGCGGCCAAAAAGGCTTAAAAGACGTCGTCTACCTAGGCAGCTTGAGTTGATTTTTGAGTGGCATCGTGAGGCAAGTTTCAAGTTGTCATTGCCGTGCTTAAAGCGTTTTTAAATTTTTCAACATTTTGACTTGTTTTTACAGCGAATTTCTGTATAACGTGAAGGTTGGTGGATAGATTATGGATATAATATGGATAAAAGCGATGTTAATTTTGTAAAAATTTTTATTTTTCTTGAGGCTTGTCTTTAATAGACGCTGGAATTTGTCTAAAAAACGTTATTAAAATTTAAATAGTTTGAAAACTTTACGCAGTCTTTTGAAACTTAAGATTTCTTTTTTAAAGAAAGAGTAGCGTACTAGCCTCTAAACCGGAAGGTTGAAAGTTCGATGCCGCCCTACAGCTCTGGTGTCTATGCCTAGCACTGACATGGCTAGCAAATAAATACTCGCTATTTAGCTAGGAAAATCTATATTAATTAAAGACAACGCCATTCGAATTCGTTATAAACTGTAGCTCTCTGTTCGTACAGAAGAGTTATTAATAGAGATATATTCGTGCTGCACCTTCCGCTTTAGAACAAGTATTTTGAAGTTTTTAAATTCGTTTACATTTGTATAAAGGTATTTTGAATAAATATTTAGCTATTTATAATATAGAAAAAGAAATGTTATTTACAAAAAAGGCATAAAATATAAAGAAGTAATCCATTTTACGGAACGGATATTATTTAAGCTCTATCTCTGCATTTATTTTTCTAACTTATTAAAAATATATATTTTTTTGGTCTTACGTTTTCATTATTTTGTAACAATTCTATATTTTACCTTTAATTTATAGCCGTCTTAAGACATTTTTGAATTAAAATTATATATATAGTCACACAAATCCTACATTTCTCTAAACCCTACAATACTTTAACAATCGAAACCAAAATAAAATCTTCCAGCTTACAAAGCATTCCCCAGTCAACCCTCGCATATTGCTCAAAATTATTGTAATAACGTTTTACGATTTTTTTTTGGTAAAATGAAAATGTAACTGTCTTTAATTTGTGCCAACATTTTTGCACGCTTTCTCAATTATTAATAGAATTTTCTTTTCCGGGTTTATATATTTTTTGTGGTTTCATTGTTTTTTGCTTTTCTTTTTGTATGCGAGTGCGTGCGCACTTTAATATTTTTAAATTTTAATAACATGATGCCTTTTATTGCCTTCGTTCCATTGTGTTTGGCTTGACTTGACTGCAATGTCCTGGTCGACTATGTTTGGGTACCGTTTGGGGTCCTTTGCCTGGAGCAGAGCAGCATTACTACGAGCTGACTTTGTCAGTCACAGCAGGCACGGCTTTTGTTTGCACGCGAAATATCAAAATGACAATTTACGTACATTTGTGCAGAGTTACGCTTTGTCCGGGTACTGCTCTGCGGCTCTCCACCCCTGCTGCTTTGTGCGCCAAAGACGCGAAAGATGAGTTTGGTAAGAGCATTCAGTGTATATCATAGTTGTGGCAAGTGCGCAGTAAGCTGAGCTCAAGTACAAATATGCGAAACTAAACTACCAAGTGCTATGGTCTTCATCTTTGTTTGGGTTTTTCATTTTCGTTTCATAGTCAATTTATACTCTATAATGAATAAGTGAGAAGCATATGCTTTTAAAGCAAAAAATAAGATACCACAATCGTTGTTCACGAGAGCTGGTGTTGCTCAAGGCAGCTACTAGTAGACGCGGCTTTGAAAATATGGTTAATCCTAAAAGTGTCAAAGTAAAAGTTTTTTGAACTCATCTCCTCTTTCCAGAAATAAAAGTTTTTCATCTCTAAACCCATGCCCATCTCTTAATGGTATGTCATTTACAGAGTAACAGCTAGTCGGCATGCCACACTACTCTGCACTTCCTGCTGTCTCTCCTTGGCTTTGTTTGACTTTGTCCAACCATCTAGTTTATTACATTTACCATTTCTGCGTTTCTACTACTACAATATGCTGCTGGTCATATCTTTCGCAGATACTACATGGAGCGCAAAATCTTCCAGCATCTGCTGGAGTTGAAGTCACTGCAAATACGTTCCAACAAGCTCAACGAGGCAGTCCTTGTGAAACGTGCCGTGGACGACTATCACAAGAGCTGCGTGCTGCTCGGCGGTGAGACGGGCACGCGTATGCGACGCTATAACTTTAGCGAATTTACATTCAAGAATTTCGAGCTATTCTTATATGAGACACTTAAGGGACTGCAAAAGCCGGGCACCTACAATTTCCAAAACATCAATGAAGTCTACGAGGAGGTCAGCCAGGCCACAATCATGCTAGTATTTATTTCATATACATTAATTGTCCACATGTTTTTTCTTGCAGGCGGAGCGACGTTTGAGCCCCGATTACAATGCCTATGAGAAGGCGCTACAGTGCACCACCAAGACGCATCGTTGTCTGCATGCGGCACATGCCTATACGGGCATACCCTGTGCCGCCTACAGTAAGTCATCCTTGTAATCGCCCTTCAGCATGCGCGCTAATCCTTTAAGCGCCGCTAGCGTTGAGCGTGAAAAGTGGCACCCGTAGTCGTAGTCAGAAACACTTTGGCCTGAGATCCTTTTGAGTTGTCAGTGGGTCAAATGGCCAGCAGCCGCCTGTCGCCGCCTTTGAAGATGGCAGCACTCAGTTTTAATGCAGCAGCAAAGCTTTTCGGGCAGCAAGGGCGCCAAATCCGCCGAAGGCATAAAAATAAATCCTAATTACGAGCAGTTTATTCATTCGCTTGGCCAGCAAGCCCGAGCGCCAAGCCAAATTACAAATATTTTTCTTTACGCATTTTACCATTTCCTTTTTTTTTAACTTTTATGGCACTTTTCTTTCGGGTACTCTCTGCAAGGGGTACTTGCATTTTTCTGTGATTTTTATACCTGGGATATATTAGGGACTTTGGATTTGGCAGGTTACTTTTTGTCAATTTCAAAATTTCATTTTTCAGTTTCTTTAAGATAAAATATAACTTTGAAAAACTCCCCCATTTTGTCTATAAACATTTATTGTTTTAAGAATTATTTCAACGTATTTTTTTATACATTACTCTTTGCTTAATTTCGTATTTCAATAGTTATTTTTTATTTTATTTAGTTTCATATTTCAATAGATTTTTTTAAGCGAATCCCTTGACCTTTTATCCAATCATTTTTTTAAGTTTCTCATTTCAATAATTTTTTGTTTTGTAAGTCAATCCCTGGACAGGAGTTCGGCCTGTTTCTAAACTTTGACTATATATGAAATAGCTGCGCTTTTAATTTCATAGAAAAACTGACGTAAGCTTATATTTAAGCTCTTAAATCTCTTCATTTTATTTTTTTTAAATATTTAATGTTATATTTTTAATTTTTAGTATGCTCAGCTTATACATTTAACAGGTACAAAATTTGTTTAAAAATATAAAATTTTAATAATTTTATTTAAACCTAATATGCTTAAATAAAATAACTAATAATAATATTTAATAATATTTCTTTTATATTTTAAGCAAGTGCTTTATTTTTTTTAAACAATTACATATATTTCTTCTGTTATTTTAAACATTTTTAAGCAAGAATAATTAGTAGACTTCAGATAATCTTTATATTATTGTTTAAATGCTCTATTATTTTTTCTTTTAAATAATTTTATATATTTCTTTTGTTTTCCGTAGTTAAAGAATTAATTTAAGAAACATTATTAAACAAGTAGAAAATATTTCTTAATTTTTACTTTACGCTTGAGACTCACCGTGTCTTAAATCGAAAAAAGTTAGTAAAATTGCTCATTTGAAAAAAAAAAAAATTTGGTTAATATATTTTCTGTAATTATTTTTGATTTTGTAGGCTTTAACGATTTCGTTTTCGAACCAAAAAAATAAGTTGTTTTATTTAATACGGCGTTGAGCCAGACACACAAATATTACTTCAGACTCATTGAAGTTTTTTTTTCGATGAAAATCTTTACTAAAAGTCAAATAAACTATAGAAAATTTAGTTAATTGGGAAGAACAATATTGTAGTCAAAGCGTCAACGAATTAATTAATGTTTATTTTGTTTTGGCGAATAAAAATATACATTTCTATATCAAAATAAGAAGCGCTTTCGACTCCTGCTCGCTTCGCTTTCTAATCTCCACCACTCCTTCGATTGCTACGCGATTGTAGATAATTTAACCATTTCTTTGAAAAAATGAATTACAATCAGAGTTCTTTGAATTTATATTTATAAATTTCGAAAACGTTAAAAAACTTTTTTATTTATAAAAAAAAAAATTCCTAATTTTTGTTTATTATATTTTTTTTGTGGGCGTATGGTAGGGTACTCCACTTTAAGCCGAAAGACCTTTATTAATTAAAGATAACATTGAACGGATTCAGCAAAAACTATAGGTACATGTACGCTTCGAATAGCTAGCTAGAGTTACCTCCATGCTCCCTCTTTGGAGCTTTGGTCATAGTCAAGGGAAGTAAACTTATTATTTTTAATATTAAAATACTTCTTAAAATAATGAGTTAATTTCAAAAATGCATTTCTTTGATGTTTAATTATTGGTAATAAATTTACTTTACATTTATTACCAATAATTAAAATAATCAAAATCCAATATCAAAGTTTGGTTCCAGAGGCAAGGTACACTAGCTAGCTGTGGTATCCTGGGTTTACTCAAGAGCTTACCCTTTTCTTTAAAAAATTATATCATATCATATTATATATGATTTTCCATCTTTTTCTGCCTAAACAACAACTCTATGCAGTACAAAATCAAAAGATTCACATTTCCTTAATATTTTTATATTTATGTTTAACGAAAATTTGTTATTATTTTAAAGCTTTCATAACTTGTTTAACTCTAGCCCAAGCGGCATAGTATGATTTATGTTTAGGCATAGAAATCAATCTAAAATGTGAATCACTGCATCATGAGGATAATGTGTTTTGTGTCCCTAGGCCACCTTATTACAGAGTACACAATTTTCGTTGCTCCAATGACTTCACTTATTTATTATCTTTCTTTTTTTGTAACTTTTTTAACATTTTTTCTTACCATTTTCGCTGCTTGGGGACCATAGCCCTTTTCACACTTATCCGTTGCTGGGTCAAAGGCACCGTGGGCTTAGGCCAAATTAAAAACCCATTCATTTGTGTACATTGCTTTTGTCTGTTTATGTTTATCCTGCTTGCCTTGTTTTGGTTCCTGTTGATGTGCAGTTCTTTTACAAGTCAACACTAATCCTCAAGCAGAGTATTAATTCAACAAAATGGTTGTTGTTATTGTTAGGGTAGTAAAGGCCGTAAAGCCTCAAGAAAATTTCTCGTTTGTATCAATTTTGAAATGCGTCAGGCAATTGCAGTACAATTGGCTCTACGTATAATTATTTGTTTTTGGGATTAAATAAATTGTGTATTTCCAAAGATAAGCTGAAAATTTATTAAAATATTTCTCAGTTTTCTTGCCAAACTATATACAGTTTTAGATTTTGTATCTTTGGCTTTATTTATTTGTGTAGAAAGAGTTTTTTTGTATCTTAAAAAAAAACATAATAAAGCTTAAATTTTTTTTTGCTAGATTTTGTATCCTATGCATAAGAAAGAGTTGTTCTACATACATACGAAGCTTAAATTTTTTCGATTACGTTTACTTTTTTGTAGTTTATAGCTGCAGCAATTTTGCACTTCAGCAGTTTTCTTATTTTAGTAGAAATAACGAACGATAGCAACTACACGCAGCAGTTACATTTTCAAGTGTCTTTTTTTTGTTTAATTTTATTGTTCATCTCGTAATTGTTATTGTTTTGCAACATTTTTTGTTATTAGTTTTTAGTGTTGCATGCAATTTAGCAAAGTGTCGTCACTGAGCAAACTGTTAGCTGCTGCTGTGCAACATAACGTATACGCAACGACAGCTGATTGATGTGTCTCTTGGGAGAGAGACGCATGCAATTGCACCTTGTTGCAAGTGCAATGCTGCTGCAATACATTTGAGTGGCCAATTGCCAACGCTTTTGAGGGCCATGTCGGGTTTGGCTAAGCTTTATAAATATTTCGTGACGCTACAGCCGGCTGCTCAGTTGCTTGACAACTGTCGCAACTTAATTACAAACCGAGGCCATTTATCATAAACTTAAAGTTGTCTCTTTTGCCATTGCAGTACCCATGATGAATCATCATACCATGCCCAAGTTTGGCTTTGGTGCTTATAAGAAAGGCGGCAGCGTTAGCAGTTTCTATCTGCCCAAAATACTTACCAGTGCCGGCAGCTGTGCAACTGGCACGCGCGCCAATAGTGGCGGAGCTGCGCGCGCTACTGCTGGAGGCGGCACGCGTAGATGTAATCACAAAGTTGCATTGGAATTGTCGCATGGACGAAGTAAACAACTAATTTCACTGCCAGCGGAGAAATTGGATAGCAATAAACGTTACTATGTGACATTTACGGTTAAGGAATCGACGCCATGTGAGGCACATAAACAGCAGCAGCAACAACAACAACAACGTGAAGATACCGCCGAAACAAAGGCAACTTAATATTAGGTTAGGTTCTTACAGGGCCATGCGGCAGTAATGCAAAAACATTACTCATACGCAGTGTATGCCAGCAAGGAAGGGTGCATTGTCTGCGCGCAAATGCATTAAAACAATGCGACATTTTGTCTGCGCTGTGCATTTCTTTTTCGCCATTTTTTGCTTGTTTCCTGTGTTATTTTTGTTTATTTTTTTTTTGTGTTGTTGTTGCTTGACAAAGCCAACAGCCGTTCCAAACAACAACAATAAAGTGCTGCACTTTTGAGATGGCCAACTGCTGATAATGGAACGTACATAGCTGTAGCTGCTGCTGCTGCTGCGGCTGCTGCATGTTGCATGCTGCATGCTGTGGCTGTCAGTTGAAGTTGTCAGGCAATGAAGGGGTGGGCAACTTAAATGAGACTCTGCAACAAACCGCGCGCACACTCCGCAGGACACTTCAGCCGTTGGCTGTGGTTTTTGTTTGCTGTTTGTTGTTTGTCTCTTGGCGTTTTGGTTGTCGTTGATGCGCTGCGCTTTTATTTCAGTTTTTCATTATCATTTGCTGCTGCCGCTGCCGCTGTATACGCTGCTAATGCCGCAGATAAGCGTTGTTATTAACGCTCGGCTTACCAGGGTTGGGCGACAGGCATAAGGACACTCGCACAGTTGGACGTGCAGCATGCGCTGGCATCTTTGTAAAAACTGGGCAACAACAATGTCAGCCAGCGCCTTGTATGAATGAACGACTGAAAAAGTGAATGAAAGAGTGAGTGAGTGAATGAATGAGCGCATGAATGTATAAATGTAAAATATGTACCCAGCATTTCTTTTGGCATTTCAACATTTTTATATTTTTTCTTTTACATTCATTTTATTTACTTGTCTGCTTTTGCGTGCTATTCATGCTGTTTATATATTTTTTTTTTTATTTTTTAATACAAATTTTCACTGCCTTACTGCAAAATGCTTTTATTTTGTAAGTCTTCGTTGGTGTTTTTGTTTTTTTTTTGATTTTTATTGCTGACAAGCATTGCTGTGGCAGCCTCTCACCTACAGTAGTGCAACCCTAGCTATTGCCGCAGCCGCCCCCTTTTAAAATTCTGCCCACCTCGTGTCTCGCTGCATTGCGTTGAGTGCATTGTAAATGGAGAATAATTGCATTGCGCATAAAAAAGTTGAGATTTTTATAAAAATAGTAAAGCAAAATAAAGCAAAAACAGCTGCTGGCTTAAACATAATAAATATTATTAAAAAAAAAAATAAATAAATAAAAATAAATAGTGTATAAAAAGGCAAGCCCCGGTTGGTTTTTAAAGCGTTATCCCATTTGGCAATTTACGGCAATATTTTTATGCGTTGTAGTTGCCACGACGAGGGCAAACTGCTGCTCCAAATAAAATGTAAATGTTGAAAATTTCCAAATTGAAAGTTGGGTTTTTTTTCTTTTCGTGTTGTTCTTGGTGCTGCACGGCTTTTATGCTCGTTCAACTTGCAGCATTGAACAGTCGTCAGTGCGGCAGGCAGTCAACGCTTGCATAGTTGGATATGCGCCTAAAAGCTTTGCAATGTCCTTGGCATAGATTTTGCTGCACTGACTGGCTGATTGCTCCCTTAGCAGGCGCCGCTGTCATTATTTCAGCATCAAGCGCCATGTCTGACAAAGACGCCATCAAGCACACAAACACATACACACGTGCACATACACTAACACACAGCATTTTTACAGCATTCTTGGCATTTTGTTGCTGCTTTCCGCCAACAGCATCAACATTTGTGGGCTTGTAAAATTTGAGCAGTGCCCGGCAAGCAATGGTATGGTATGGCACGGCATTGATGTGATTGTTATGGCGGCCATGAATGTCGTAGCGAGCGAACTGACGCTTGTCACAGCTACACAACTCCACTGGGATTAGAGATGAACTCGTGCAGCATTGAGCACGCAAAGGAAGCTTAAAAAATGTAACAAACGCATGAGCAATGCTTCAAGGACCCAAATCATAAAGAGTTAATTATAAATTTAAAAGGTGCGTATATATTGCATTTGCTGTTGAAGTGAAGGAGTATTCAAGTGTTGAAGCAAGTTTAATATTATTTGGGTTTCGGCAATGAACTTAAGCTCCATAAACGCTCCTTTGGCGTGTCTAAACGTTTCAACAGTTTCTTAGCTTTATTTATGATTTTAATTTACAATTTCTTTTTTTTTGTAACAGCAAGTTTATTATTAAAAAATGAAAAAACGTTTCCCTTTGACTAAGGTCATAGCTCCAAAAGCAAAGTATGGAGATAACTCTATTAAAAACTGCTTCAAGCGAACAGGGAGCTACAGTTTCAAACCGATTCCGAAGTACGTTGTTTTTAATAAATAGGGATTTTCCTAGGTAAACGTCGTCTATTACTTTGATAGCTATGTCAATGCTAGACAAATGCTGAAGGACTGCAGGGTAGATTCGCAGATTTTCCGACTTAGAGAGGAAAACGCTATAATACCGTGGCCCACAATGCATATACTTTAATTTCATTTTTTCTTATAAAAGCATAACATTTCAAAATTATATTTCCCATTTTATTACTTGCTTAAGATATTGAATCTATATATACTTTTCCCAGCTGCACATCTCACATTTTTAGGAATTTACGTCCACAAAAACAAGTTTTTTATGATAAATAGAACTAAATAAAATTTTGACAAAATAAGTCAGCAGCCAATTTGGATCACTGCCGAAGCTTTCTTCATTTGGAAAAGAATATATTTTATCAAAAGGCACTCCACACAATACCTTAATGTATTATAAATTTAGAGCTACAACAAAGCTTATTTAACTCAAAATAAAAAAAATTTTAAAAGTATGTAATATTAAATTAGAATGAGGAAAATGTAATATAAAACTAAGCTGCGTCCCTAGACTGATGGTTGAAGTTGATGGTTTTATAGATATGCATCGTCTCACATCTGGTGCTGGCTGGGGACTTGGATTTACAATAAGAAAGATGAAAAAAGGAAATAACATAGAAGTTTAAATAATTTCTAAAAAAGAAGCTAAAAGATCAGCTTGGACCTAAATGGGGTTGCATGCTCACTTTGGCTAATATAGATGAGTTAAAAAAGAGAATCAGATGAATTGTATAGACCGTTCGGAAGATAAATTCGCAAGAGTTAGTATCGTTAGCGCCTAGGACGCGAAAAGAATAGTGCAATGCTTAATTGAATCCACCAAATTATAGCGCTCGTGGTCGAAAATTACGAGTAACTCTGGATGAAATGAGCCAATGAACCTGGGTAAGAGCTTATGCAAAAATAATACGCCATGACATCTTCTACAATAATTTAGAAAAGGTAATATTATAAGCCGAAGTCTACAAAAATAAGATGGCAATAGAATGTTAGGATTCCAATCCCAATAAAAGCCGCTAAGAACTTATATTATTAACTGCTTTTGAACAAAAGAAATCCATGCTTGATAGTGCTGGTATTTGGTTTCTTTCAAGCATCATTTGCTCACCGGAGCACAGCTCAATGAGATGATGAATTTTATCTAAGTGCTGGAGCTTAAAAAGAAATAATTGACAAACATTGGCAGCTTATTTCTCGCTCGTTTACTAATTTCGTGTTCTTAACTCTCCTTTAATTTCTCCACATTTATTCACTATATAAGCTTCTAAATTAATACAATACTATAATACTGACAATTGAACATTCTAGTCGCACTTGGCCAAAACGTCTGTTCAAGTGCTTCACTGCTTCCATCTCTAAAAATGTGCCGTGAGCTGGACAACTGTCAACAAAGCGCAGCATTGCGCTCATAATTGCTGCACTCGTTCCCGTTGATGTTATGCCTTTTGGTTGGTTGTTGCCGCTCAAGTTATTGGATAAACCAGACATTGCTGGGCATTTAGCTTTCCAGCTGCTCCTGCTGTTGTACTCGCGTGTTAATTGAATTCAAAGCTGCCTTTTTTATATAGACTTTGCGTTGCTGTGGGAGGCGTCTCCATGCTAGGTCCTGTTGACGGTGTTTAGCTGTGGCATAAATATTTTACCAGCTGTGGCACAATTAAGCTTGCTCCACTGAGCTGTCAAGTTGTTATGGCAATGGCCCTTAAGCATCGGTTACTGTTAAAAGGCACGTCACAAGCCACTTCACAACAATCTGCTGCTTCAATGCTACAACTTTGCTAAGGTCTTTCTTTCGATTTCCAACACTTTGCTGCAAATCTTTGGATTTTAAGCTTTGCCAATGTGCCACATGAGCTGAGGCAGCTGAAAACTTACTAAATTGTTAAGCAACATGGGATAAAAAAAAGGAGTTAAACATTCGCACAAGTCGCTTTTGCCTGCCTTGTGCCTGCCTTACGTTGCATAGTTTTGCGCGCATTGCAATCGGTCCATGAAAATGCAATAAAAACAATACAAAACACAACAATGAAGTCCTTGTTGCCAAAGCTAAGCGCACGGCAAAGAGAAAATCCAATACGCCAGCCATAGTGCCCAAAGGAGCTGAAAAGTGTAAGAAAAAAAAAAGCTAAAAGCTGGCAACAAAGTTTGCCATACTTGCCTTGACTTCGTTTACCTTGGCTGCTTCACATTACTCATCCGCCTTGTTGGCCGTGCAAGTAATTTCTGCTTAAGTGTTTTAATCTCTAATGCAGCACCAAGCAGCAGCTAGCTTCCTTTGCTCTTTGGCCATGCCTTGAGCAACTGCCGCTCCGCCTGTGTGAATTAATGAGGCCTGATCAGGTTGCCCGGCTGACGGACGACGACTGACTTAGTGACTAACTGGTTGGCTGTATGGCTGACTACCTGATTGAGTTTCCTATGTTTCGATTACTTGCCTCAAGTGGCCAACTGATTGCCATCAATGCATCCAACGGCTTGCAGGCAGCTTTACACGGCAGTTTGTCTGGGCACTTACGGTCGTTGATGGTATAAAATGTTAAGTGCATTAATAACGATTAAACTTGAGGCCAAAGTTTTTAAGCAGCAGCAGCTCCTGGGTTAAGTAATTCGATATAAATCTTACGTTTATATTTTTAGTTTTCTTTGAAATTTAAATTAATTTGGTTGCTTGGTGCGCACTTACTCTCTTGCTTCATTATATTTTTAGAAATATTTAGTTATATTCTGCTATTTTACTACAAAAATGAAATTCAATAAGCTGTATTGGGGAATATATATTTTTGCAAAACTCTTAGTTCAATTTTATATAAATTCGTTTTTAAATAATATTGAATTTTATAGATAAACTATTTCTTCAATGGGACAACATATTGTTTCAGCTAAGAAGTGAAATCAATTTGCTTGTAGCAACTTTTTGAATGACATTTGACTTTGTTTGCTCTTTGTATTTAAGCCAAAAAGCCTATTAAAATTCTCGTTTCTAGCCTTGAAATTTGAGCAAGCCTACACATTTCGGGCTGCTCTGATAACAATTTATTTAAAATTTTGTTATTTTTTTGCTCTCTAATTTGAGAGAGATTTTAAATCAAAGTTTAGTTAGGCTTATAATCTCAGAAAATGTTGCCATAATTTTTTAAAGTAAACTTGAAGGTTTAGAATTAAAATGCTACATTTTTAGTACAATACGAGGGTTGCCCTTAAGTATTTCGGGTTTAGAGAACAAAAATAAATATTAATCCTTGAAATGAAATCCCTCCAAAACATGCATTCTGAGCGCAACAATCGCTTCTTCAGGTGTTGAAAAATGTCGACTACTCATATTGGTTTTTACGTAAAAGAATAAAAATAAAGATCAATAATAAAGATCTATAAGGCGAATGAACTATCAAATCGATATTTCGTGTGCTCTAAAATGCAGTTATTATAGCCGATTAGTGAGAGCTCGCTTTGTCATGGTGAAGAGTGATCTGGTTGGTTTTCCTGAATTCTTGGAAGACAAGTGGTAAATAAATAGTTGTGCACCATTCTGAATTGACCGTTTTGCGTTGTTCTAGTGGTACGTTTGCGACGTGTCCAGTTTTTCCGAAAAATAATAGGCGACCATTTGCTTGGAAGTACTTCGTGCGCCTATAACTCTTGTTGGATTTGGACCATGTCATAGACGTGTTTCGAAGCACCGCGGTCGTATTTTTGAGCATTTCTATCGACCAATAATCATTCTGAGTACGTATAACCTTTAAAATACGATACAGCTATCAGTTGCCACTTTGCAGCAGTAGGGTTGCCCAATTCGGAAATATAAGAGCCCTAACTCGAATTTTAAACATAATTTTCAAATTTTTCAAGCAATAGCGAAGCAGATTTATGTTATACTTTGTACGATGATTTCAACATCAGCGAAAAGCCCAAGCTAAGAAGGAATCATCAGCTACGGAGCTAGCTGTATACATATTTCTCCAAGATTTTGATATCCATCAACTAAAAAAGTTGTTGGTTACGTAGGATGTAGTCGTAGGGAAGCAAGCCCAAATACTTAATGTAATTAATGGCTAGGCAGATGCATCGTCAAATTTTCAGCAAAAGTGTGCGCTATTGAAAGATATGTAGAATTCAATACGAAAGATGTACCTCGACAGGGAATTATCCATTCTGTCCTAAAGACAAGCAGTAAGTCACTACGAGCCAATGTAACATGAAGGTTGCCCCCAGAACGGTTAATGCATACTGTGGGATTGGCAAAGAAATGTACCAAGAACAGGAAAGGGAAGTAATATAATGCAATACACGGAGCACATGCAGGACAATAAAAGCGTTCCTTCTCAACCATAAATCCTAAAGAAAAATATGAAAAAATATTGAAGATACCGATCTTCTCGTCAACTCAGCACCTGTGTGGTCTTCATTCCGCTTCATCTTACAGCTCGTGTTGAATATCTTGATCCTTCTCCACTTGTTAGTCGCCAAGAGCCCCCTTGACGATCTTCACAATTAATCCGCATAACAATATTTCCATAATTCTGTGTAGGAATTATGCAAGAAATCCAAGATCCTAATCCTTACAAGCTAGCACCCTAACAAAAACTATGTAAATGTGACCAACAGTCCAAATAATATACTAAGAACACGTTATAGGTGGCTCGGGAAACCCCTGTGCCATCAAAGATCCATTACCACAAATAATACCAACTTAGTTTTTTCTTAAGTTTTATTTTAGAGTTTGTTCACCTTTCTCCGACTGCTTATACATTTACTGCTTCCCATCAACAAGGGCCGCAACCGCCGCAACAGGTACCGCATGGTCCACAGCATCCACCACAAGGGCCACAGCAACCACCGCTAGGCGCACCACAACGGGGTCCGCTTAGGCCACTACAGGCTCTGCAAGGTCCGCATGGGCCATAACAGGGTCCGCAGACACCACAACACGGGTTACACATGCTCAAGCCCGATGAAAAATTACTGAAGAAAAATAATAATCTTTATTTCAAAAAAAAAAAAAAGTCTTTTTTTTTCTTACCTAAAACCCAGCACAAAACTTAAAACACATAAAATTTTGATGTTGCCAGGCTGGAAGACAAAAACAGAATGAACTTCAATGAAATTTTCAATACTAGTTTGAGTTGAGTGACAGAGGGCCGGCCTACTTTTATGTGTATTCATTTTTTTTATTTAAGTTTAAAAGAAATTAAGAAAAATTTCCTCTACAAGAAACCTACACTTTCTGAGTTTCTCTCCCGAAACGCAAAAAATTAAACCGGGTTACAATAAAAATAACAGAATAAATTAAACATAAGTTTTATTTAATATTTATTATATTCTAAATAAACTAATAAGTGTATTTATATAATAAAAAATAATAACAAATTGTGTATAATAAAGAGATTAAATAAATTAAGTTATTTTACATTATAGTAGCATAGTATATAAACTTATAGCTAAGCCAAATAAACATAATCCAAAATAAATAAATAAAAGAAAACTAACAAACAACAGTCAATTTCGTATTTTAATTCATTTTCGTGCTGCAATAAATCAACGCAAAATGTTTAAGTTTCGAATTGAAACTACCAGGCGAACAGAATCCAATAGCAGGCAGCTGAAGTACAAATTTAATTCGCAATTAATTTTAACGGACATTTTCAAAAATCTCAAAAAACCATTGCATACTTTTAGTCCGACATTTTAAGGCACCTTCTGCTGATTCTGCTCGCCTGGTATTCTGGATTGGGCGCCTGCAAAATTTGTTTGAAATTTCCAGGAAATTTTTCAGCAGAACGGATGAAAATTGGGAGGTTGAGTTCGTTACGCTTTTAACTGACATTTTCAAAATTTAAAACTGAAATAACTGATAATTTTCAAATTTAAAATCGTTATAACTGATATTTTCAAAATTAAAAATTAAAATTAAAAATATAGCATACTTTTAGTTACCGATTTTAAGGCACCTTCTGCTGATTCTGCTCGCCTGGTATTCTGGATTGGGCGCCTGCATAATTTGTTTGCAATTTCCAGGAAATTTTTCAGCAGAACGGATGAAAATTGGGCTGTTGAGTTCGTTACGCTTTTAACTGACATTTTCAAAATTTAAAATTGAAATAACTGATAATTTTAAAATTAAAAATCGTTATAACTGATATTTTCAAAATTTAAAATTTAAAATAAAAATATAGCATACTTTTAGTTACCGATTTTAAGGCACCTTCTGCTGATTCTGCTCGCCTGGTATTCTGGATTGGGCGCCTGCATAATTTGTTTGCAATTTCCAGGAAATTTTTTAGCAGAACGGATGAAGATTGGGAGGTTGAGTTCGTTACGTTTTTAACTGACATTTTCAAAATTTAAAAAAAATTTAAAAACTGATAATTTTAAAATTAAAAATCGTTATAACTGATATTTTCAAAATTTAAAATAAAAATATAGCATACTTTTAGTTACCGATTTTAAGGCACATTCTGCTGATTCTGCTCGCCTGGTATTCTGGATTGGGTGCCTGCAAAGCTTGTAGGAAATTTCTCCAGAAAAAAAAATAATAAAAATGAAAAATAATTTTTATTAAAATTTGTTTATTTTTATTTCATGATACTTATTATTATTTATATTAAAAATATAACAAATTTTTAAAAATCTATAGAGCTTTGAAAAGTAAAAAAAAATGTTTAAATTCTTAAAAAAATTAACATATTTGTAAATATTTAATTTGACTTATTTTTGATATCTGATCACAATGTTGATGTGTTTCTGTGCTGCTTGTTAGAATACTCAAATCACTACTTACCTTTTGCTCCAAACGAATAAAAACTAACCAATTTATGTTATTGTAATTATTTCATTTTATTTTTATTTTTTTGGTTTTTAATTTTAATATTATTATTAACACACTCAGTAGTTTCGACTTAATTGTAATATGTTTAGATTTTTGTTTTTTTCTTTAATTTAAATTAATTTCATTTATAAACCTAACCTCACTTAAAAACAATCAGTTTTGGTATTTCTTTTTCCTTTTTTTTTATTTTCCATTTAATTTTGTTTGCATTGAGTCGGAGAGAGCGAGTGTTGCAGCTGCAGCTGCTCCGAAACTGTCATATATATATATATATATATATATATATATATATATATATATATATATATATATATATATTTATATATATTTATATAATAATTACGATATATTATAATTGGGGGAGCAGTTATACATTTACTTATATAATAATTTCTTGTACGAGATGCATTTCACAATGTATTTTTAGTTGAATGTTTGCTGTATTGTAAATTTTACTAGGCTGACATTTTTATAGATTTATAGATTTACACAGACATATGTAGTTTACTCGTGTGTGTGTGTGTGTGTGTGTGTGTGTGTGTGTGTGTGTGTGTGTATGCTAAATTATTTTTTATTTATTATTTTTTTTATTTTTGTGAACATTTATGCTTTGTATGCAGGAAAATAGACTTGGTATTACATACACAGCTGTATGTAAATTGTAATTTGTATTTCATTTGCAGTTAGAATTATTATTATTATTATTATTTTTAGTATGAAAATTGGGCTACTCATGGTTTAGTTATTTATAACATTTACAAATGAATCTTGCAAGTTTATTGTTGTTTGTTGTGTTTTGCTGTTGAGCCTGACTTTGTAATTTATTTAACATTTATTCATTATGCGCTCAAAGTTGTAGCTCTTTTGCATTTGTTTTATTATTATATTTATGCCATTTTTTTGTATATTATTTGTTTTATGCCTTTGGTTTTGCGTTTTGGCTTTTACTGCTTGCTTTTGTTATGGTAATGGAATATTCATGAATTTTGTATAATTTGTTACAACAGCAAGGGGCGTGGGCAATTTTTCATGTTTTTCATCTCCGTTTTTTTTTTTTTTTTTTGAGAATTTTAAGGGTCTTGTAAATACAATTTGAAATTGCATAATTTCATTTCGAAATGGGCGTGTAGCAAGTCTAAGCTGTGCATGTTGGTAATGCTTGGCAAAAATCTTTGGCAATTTTAATTGCTTGGCTTGTAAGTCGTCTGTGGGCCAGGCCTTTAATTTGTTAAGAACTTTTGCCGCTTGCAAGTGAAATGTCGAAAAACGCTTTTGCCACATGCGCTGTAACTTTAGATTTTAAGTTTTTAAGCTTGTGTCAGTTGATTTACGCTAACATCTAGTACTTATTTTCTTTTTTTTTTTTTGAGTTTTTTATTTTGAACATTTTTGATTTTACTTTTACTGTAGATTTAAGTTTACTTTGCTCTTTGAGTCTAATTACACTTTTAATGCACAACTTAAATCAACAAATAACTTATATAGTTTACATATATTTTTTATAAGCTTTAATGCCTTTTTAACATATTTTTAACTATTTAAATGCAGTTTGATTAATGTTTGCCCGTAATTTGTGTGTACGCGTGTGTGTTTGTATGTACAATAGATGGCGCTGCTGTGTGGTGTACGTGTGTGTGTCTATATACAAGTTTTTAGTTTTGATTTTAGTTACAAATTTGTTGCTTATTGGTAAATATTTTTAGTTTTTTTTTTTAGTAAAGCGTTTTAAGTCAAAGAGCTTAAGACAATTGCGAACAAAAAAACGTTGAGCTGTTAAGCAAAGTTAGTAAGTATTTTGTTTATGCTTCAGTCGTTGTTGTTGTGCACAGCTCGAAAAGCAAAGCAGAATGCTTGAAAAAAAAAACTTAAAATAAAGTTTTGTTAGCAAGCATTTTAAGCTTAAAGTACACAATTTGTTAAAAAACAAATTAGCAGTTAAGTAACTGACTTAAACTCTGCGACCAACTACGCTTTGTGTTATGCTCAAGTCTGACGAATGACATGTAAGCGCTTAACAATTATAAACATTTTTTTTATATAATTTTATATAATTTTAATACACATTAAATTTATGCTAAAAATTTACAGCTATATAAAATGAAATGCCTATGAATTATGTTTATCTGTTTTTGCTTTTTTTTTATATATTTTTTCTCTCATGTGTTTGTGTTATTTGTTGTTATTTGTGTACATTATACTATATATATATTATGAATTTTTACAATTACTTCAGCGTTGGATTCAGGGTCGTAAATT
The DNA here is from genome assembly GCA_035046065.1 of Chymomyza procnemis. Classification (NCBI taxonomy): domain Eukaryota; kingdom Metazoa; phylum Arthropoda; class Insecta; order Diptera; family Drosophilidae; genus Chymomyza; species Chymomyza procnemis. Next base: position 41,208,028 of record JAWNOJ010000026.1, read on the forward strand.
CCAATTCGCCGCGCGGCAATATCAGATCCGGGTCTGCAATATAGACTTTGGTTGGTTGGCATAAAACAAAATCAAAAATAATGCATAGTGTGTGTGTGTGTGTGCGTGTGTGCGTGTGTGTTAATTTATGAGCACGCATGTAATATAGTTTTGTTAGTGCAAAATTTGCGGGGAAGAAATATAAAAGTAAATAAAATGTTGTTTACCGATTAGTTTTTGCTTACTTCAAATGTTATTATAGCTTTGATTTTTAATAGAAAACAACAAATACAGGCACTCACTCACACACACACAATGTAAGCAAAAATTTACAAAATGGCGTCATAACAGTTAGCGCTGGTTAGGGTAGCAAATAAAAACTATAAGCACAAACATCAAAAGCAACTGATAACGCTTAAGTGCTAAATGAGCGCAGCAAGAACATTAAGTATTGTGGCAAAAAAATTAAAATAAAATAAAAATAAATAAAATTTCCATATTAATTTGTGCTGAAGTGCTTAAGCCACCCCCCAAAAAGCCAAAGCCCCAAAGGGTCGCAGCAGTCAAAATTATAAAAGTCAAAGCAAAAGTTAAAGCATTTCATTTGCTGCAAAATAATTTCAAATCAAGTGAAACTTAAGCGCCATCTAGTGTTGACATTTGCCATTACTGCTTTTTTGATGCGCAGTTTGTTATTTAACATCTCGCTGTCGTCGTCGCTCTGTAATATTTTATTATTATCGCTCTTTTATGTCACATTTGTATGGCGTCTTTTGAGTCATAAAGACACAAACTAAAGCAGCAGGCGCATGGCGCCAACGCCCCAACCTTGTATGTGTATGTCTGTGCGTATGACTTTTAACTTTTACTTTTACTTGCTTTGGCAAAGCCTGGCAGCATTAAAAAATGTGAAATGTCACAAAAATGTTGCCAGCTCTTTGGTGCAAATTTTTGGGCCAGCGGCAAGAGCGGAAGTGTGCCAGACAAATGTATGAGAGGCGGCCGCAGTTTGACATTGAGAAGTAGCTCGCGCTGTGTGTGTGTGCGTGTGTAGCTCTTGTACTCATCAACATTGTTGGCCAAATAAATTGTGTGGCATTTTTTTTGTGGCCTGCTGCTTAAACGAGTGCCAGACATCAAAGTAAGTGTGCGCCTATAAAGCTGCCAACAAGGACGAAATCATGCTAGCGCACTTTAAGTCAGCTCTTAAAGCAATGGGCCAACAATAGCTGCTACAAAAGTTACAGTTATTGGACCAACAAATGTAGCTAATACGCTTTTCGTGTTGTTCAACTGGGCCAAGTTACTACTGTGCCAAGTTGGCTCAGACTTAACTTTGTCTAATTAGACGAGTGCCACTAAAGTGAGCAAAAACCCCAAGCACACAGCATACATAACGTATACGCAATGTTATACAGTCGACAAAGTTGTTGTGCTTGATGCTTGATGCGCGTAAAGCGCGCTCAGACAAACAAAGCAAACCAAAGACAAGCTAAATAACAACAACAATGCGATAGAAGAGCTAGAGGTAGGTAGCAGCAGCATAAAAAACAAAGCAAAGTAAATAGAAACTTATGCGGTGCAAAAGAGGCAGCAGCAGACGCACACAAACAACACGGTGTGCGTGAGAGTGAGAGAGCGAGCGTGCGGAAGAGGCGCACTGCGCTGAAAAAGGACAAACTTAACTGCCTGCTAGCTATGCTGCTCACCTGCACATCAATCTAAAGAGTACGGGTGTGAGTAGCGCAGCAACGAGAGGCACAGAGCAAGTCATTCAAGATGGCTATATGCAATTAAAAATGGTGGCTAATGACAGCCAGTGATAGACAGACGGCGGTGCGGCAAGAGCGTAGGGACAAGCATTTTTAAATGCAAACTCTCTACAAATATGTGTATGCAAATGTGTTAGTGCGGCTTGCGGATTTATGCGCTTATGTGTGTGTGTGTGCGTGTTATAGTGGCTCACTTGTCTCTCTTGAGACAGTGGAAGGATATGTTGATGAGCTACACATGAAAAGGGTATACATAGTTTTCATAAGCAACTGGGCCGTGCTGGGGTACACTAAAGTTGAAAAACTTAAGTGCATAACTTGATGAGCCTTTTATTAAGATGGATTTTCTACAACATTAAAATTGGCTAAGCAAAACTTTAGCTTTTAAAAAGGATAAGTATTTGGTTGAAGTTTTCTGCAAATGAAGTTAAGGTCTTTTGTGAAAGTATATATTTGGTTATGCGTTAGAGTAAAGTCTTTAAATTGCAGTAAAATGCTACAATTCTGGCAAAAACTGCTGGAATAGGTTGCTAGTTTTGTAGTCAGGTTCTATTTTTCTAGATCTACAATACAAAAATTAAGATTATAAATCAATTTGCTTTTCAGTGCAACAATTGCAGATTGAACAATTTATTGCCTAAACAACGCCTATTTTTAATTCTCTGAAATATGTCATAAATATCAATGTTTCATATTAAATATACTAATAAAAAGTATATAATAGTAGTATTTCATAATCCAGCTTCAAGTCATCTTGAAGCTAAGAAAATCAATAAAAATTTGGAAAAATTAGAAAAAATTAATTTGGCCTTCGGTTAATCGTATTGTTTGCCACCAGTCAGAAGTAGTGTTCATTGGATTTAATTTGTTTCTTATAAATGCAATAAATCATATATTCCACTAAAAATGCAATCGTTGAAAAATATGGAGCCTTTTTTAAGCATGGTGAAACTCCAATTAAAAGTCTGCGGCTTTACTATTGAAGTTGTCAAGGAATTTGTATATTTTAGCACAGACGTAACCACAAACAACAATACTATCCTGGAGATTGAGCGATTAATTGTTACTTTGTTCTTATTAAGCAGATGTGCCAGCAAACAATCTCAAACAACAAAACTAACGCTCTACAAGACGCTAATCCTGTCTGCGCTCCTATATGGTGCAGAAGCATGGATTTTGCTTTGGGTATGCGAGAGAAAAATTGAACGTACAATTTGCGGTTCTATTGGGTTCGGAACCACTGTTGCAAGCGAATGAACTCGGTGTGAGTTGTTTCGTATGGATGACAACGTTTGATGCGAAAACCAGCGAAGGTAGACGACCTCAGTTGAAAACATCATATAGAGTAGGGCACATTTTCCCTTAAGGTGACCAACTGCAGAAGACGCGCGCTAAGCAAAATTGCCCAGAGAGAGATGTAGAGGTCGGCTGTAACTTGATAACGGGTTATGATGGCCAACCAAATTAAAGTAAGTAATGTAAGATCAAAATCTTAATATCTTGCTAGCTTTTACTCTGGGTTTATACAACAAAAAGATTTATTAATTAATGGCATTATCGAAAAAATCGGAAAACTATTTTTATTTACTTTTTCAAGATTCCGACAGTTTGTATAATTTTTTATCGAATAATTCGTATTAGGCGTACCCTCGACATATTTGTTGATTCGATTTTTATAATTTTAAAGCGTTTAGAAATCTCCAAGGATTAGACTTTCTTTGAAAATACTGTGCACAAGCAATCTATGACGGAAGCTGCATTCAGCGAAAATTTTGAGCACCTTTTCTTAAAAAAATGTAACTTATTCAATTTAGTCCCAGTGAAGCAAAGTTCGCCTCCGTGAAGTGTATTCCCGCATGTGCTGTATATGCACGAGATTATATACAACATATATATACATATATATATATGGTGTGTTGCTGTTGTGTTTGGCTTTGTTGGTGTTGTTTGAGTGCGCAACAGTTACAAGATTTTGCTTTGCCCGCTGAGGCGCACTTCAGTGTGACTTTGCCACTTGTAAGTGTCTTGTAAGCAAGTTGGCTTAGTTTATGGGCCATGCATCTGCATGTAGGTATAAGTACTGGTGGCTGTGTGTCTGTCTGTCTGTCTATATACTTGTACAGAATGAGTGAGGTGATATAAATAAGCAGAGCATACGTTTGACAGTGTAATGTAATGCCATGTGAATGTGAGTGTATGAGTGTGTGTGTGTGTTACTTAATGAAGTCATGTCGCAGCATGGGGCCAAAGTGCACGGCCCCAGCGCACACATAAATTAAAAGCTGTCAAGCATATGAGGTCCTAAAAAAATAAAGTATAAAAAAAGTTAAAAAAAAAATGAGAAAAAATTAAATCGTTGGCAAAATCAAATTTAACTAATTTGTGACTCTTGCGTTGAGCAAAGCGCAGCAGCACATTAAACAGCAAATATGTATATTGTTAAAGAGACAAACATATGGAGGGAACGAGCAGGCGGGCAAAGGAAAAAAAAAATAAAAATAAAAAATGTAGAAACAAACAGACAGCGGGACAAATAGGTCGGGTCGGATCAGTTTGGGTCAGAGCAGAGACACACACATTACATATGAAATAATATCACGTATACGACACATTTGCCTAAAAACATTAAATAATATTTGCATTTGTCGGCATGTTGGCAACACCGACTGCGTGTTTGCATTAGTATATGTAGCTGTGTATCTGTGTGTCTGTGTGTGTGTTTGTTTGAGTCTGTGTTTGTGCTTATTTTTGTATTTTAATTTAGTGCTTTCGAAATAATTAAAATTTATGCAATTCAAAGTTAAAACAAAGTCTGCATGAGCTCACAAAATAAACAGAGCAATGGCGGGCGGTAAGAGTCGCAAAGGGATAAAGAGCTTCAAGCCGTAAAGCAACGTATTTTGTAGTTTTCAGGGTGTTCGGGGTGTGTGTCTGGTGTGTGAGTCAGGGTGCGTTAGTTACGCTGTGTGTGAGGGTGTGTGCTGGTGTTGTGTGCTCTTCTAGCTTTGTATGCATATTTGCATAGTACTAGTTGTGTATATTTATTTGTCTCTCTCTGTGTGTGTGTGTGTGTATTGCATTGCAAAAATTTATGCAAAATGTCCAAAAGGCTGAGTAACAAACACCAACAAAAAGATTGCCGCAAACACAAACACAGCGGCAGCATCTACAGTAGAGTCTTGAAAATTAAAGTTTCTTCTATTTTGAGCAAAACTTCTTGGAATATTAGACTTTACCTTCAAAAAAAATCTACAACAAATATTTTTCCTAATAGTTGGGCCAAGCACGTAAATCTCAGCAACAGCATTTCACTACAAAAAATTCTATTTTATATCGCTGTTTGTGCACATGACACATCAGCGTGAGTTCAATTAAATTTGGCCAAAAAATACATCATTTCATTTGGCCAAATTATATATTATGGCCTATAGAGTAAGCATCATATTTCAAATGTGAATAAAATGCTTCGTCAAACAGTCGTCCCAAGCGGCTTTACCGCCCAGACCTATAACTATGCCATAAATTTAACATAAATAACAAGTTTTATGCAGTATTTATGTAAATTTAGTAAATTAATTTCTATTTTCTGGTTTCTGCGTAATATTTATGGTCTATATTGCACATAAAATTATTTGGATAAATTATTGTATTTGGAGGAAAAATTATATCAAATTGGTTTCAAAAATCATTGGAAATGCATTTGGTAGTAAATTTGCTGTTGTCATTGGTTTTGTGTATTGTTTCAAACATATTTTGTTTATTAGAGTGCAAACGAGATTTCCAAATAATAATTATTTAATTTTATTTGGAATATTTCCATTGGCAGTAAGTAGGCTTCCTACATGTAAAAAATTAAATATTTTGAAGATAATGCATTTTTTCACTAACAATTTAAGTACTAAATGTTTAAAAATAAAACAAACGCCGTAGATTTTTGTTTGAACGTTTGGTTTTGCAAATTTATAATTTTTTTTAAATCTTAATTTTTTGTAAGCTTTATCTAAAAAAATTAAGCATTTTAAAAAGAAGAATAGATTTTGCATTAATAATTTAAGCTAAATTAAAAGTTTTAAAAATAACTCAACAATTTTAGATGTAAGTTATAAAACTTTGAAAAATATTAAACAAATCCAGGAAATTTTAAAGTTTTCATTTTGGAAAATCGTTTTTGTATTTTTAATTTAGATTTTTTGTAAATTTTATGTCAGAAAAATGTATTTTAAGAAGAAGATTGCATTTTGCACTAAAGATTTGAACTAAATCAAAATATATATATATATTTTTTTTTAATTTTGACTATAAATTTGTTATTATTTTTTGTTGTAATCTGATTTTTAATCTTTTGCTAATTATTTTGCTAAAACATCGCGTTTTAGTGAATTTTAAGTGGGACATAAATGCGATGGTACAATCATATAGACCCTTATCTAACGTTGGTAAAAAAAAATTAATTTTAAATAAGTTGAAAAAATAAAAGTTAATAAGACAGATCAATGTGGTTTAGTTATTGAAGAGCTATAGGCATTTCTAAAGTACTTAACTGCATGGAATTTGAATGAACTCTTAGGTCAAAGCTTTGTGATATGGAAGATAATGTACCCAAAAAACGACTTTTAACTACTTTCGATAAAGGGCTGCAAGATATTATTGTGAAACGAATTAAAATCTGAAATAAAGCATATTTTTGTGTCGCCTGCAGAGGTATGATTTCATTAACAAATTTAGTGAGCAAAAATAACTTTTTTGACAACTATTTTTATCTATGCTATAATTTGACTTCAAAATCTAAAAATGCTAGCTTTTTTGGCACATTTTTAGAATTCTAACCCCACTGGAATTACATGGAGCAAATGCCACAGCCCTCTAAACCAACACTAACAGCAATTGCTTGAGTCTGTTTAAAAACCATTTTTTAATTTGGCTCTTCGGGGTTAAATTTGGGATCCTAACTTTCGATTGCCGTCCTATTCTTGTAGAATTGACCCTGTAAAATTACCTTTTCTAATTGAGCGTAGTACATGCCATGGCGTGTTACTTTTGTATAAACTCTAGGTTCATCGACTCTGTTCAGTAATGAACTGAATCCAACGCAAGAACAACAGCGGGCTTATGTTGAAGCAATGATAAGAGCATAGGACATGCCAAAAGAAGTTGTTATCACAACTCTCTCGCATGTTTATGTTCATCTCTTTGTCGCTTCGATTCTCTTGTCGCCTTATCTGCAGCCACTATTAACGCTCATTGCAGTTTTAAGCTATAATTTGTTCTCGCTATACAGTCGACGCGTCCAGTTGAGTCAACGTCTAAGTTCTCTTAATGAAATCTCTGAGTTAACTACACCCCCGGCCATTCAAGTAGCTTAATTTAAGGCCTAATTTTGTATATACATATTAATAATCATTTAAATTTAAAATACTCTTGTAATTTAAAGGCCAGCAAAAAAGCTTGTTGGTCCAACAGACTGTAGAGCATTTCCTAACAAAGTTTCTTTTGTCATTCCATCCAGAGCATGTTAATCCGTAATTTTTCGATCAATAGCACTATCATTCTGTAGATCCAATTTTGTTTTACACAAAATTCCTTTCAGGTCTTATGGGGTAACTACCTACGCCCTACAGCATTGCAAACCCACTGGTTCTATTGTGCCTACTTTCTTCTAGTTAAAGTTTAATGTTCTCAGAAACTCAGTCAGACACGAAATATACATCAGGTTCATCTCGCTGAGAATGTAGTTGTTGCCTATCAGCTGTGCTCTTCTTCGTGTCATGGCTGTGCAGTTAGTGATTAGGTGCTCCATTGACTCGACATCCTCCTCACAGAATATACACGTTCTAGAGCCACATTTTGTGTCAATGGTTGTTGCAGATATCTAACTATACAAGCCTTTACGATTTCCTTTCTTAGTAACAATCTATTCAATTCAGATCTTTCTCTAACTTAACTCATTTTGAAACGCTATATTGAGCATCTATGAGCCGCCAACTTGCTTAACGCTGATCCTTTAGTCAACTTTTCTTAAAAAATGGAATGCAGCCAATATATAGATATAACATTCGTGCACTAGGAAGCTTGAAAGTAGCTTTTGAGCGAGACTCTACTGTACATGTCCTACGCATAAGATAGCAAGCATCTAGAGCCCCAGTTCGTTGTCAACGCTATGCACCATGTAACTTGCTGACTTCGTGTCACAAAATGATGCATTTATGTTTTCTACATGAACTAAATTATAAATACATACAAAAATTCAAATCTAGATATTTATGTATATGCAAATGGTTGTACATAACATACGCCATTGTGTTGCTGCTGCCTTTTATTGTTATTATTGTGCAGTTGTCAGGCTCTCTTTTTGCTTTGGCAGCTTGCACTTTGATTACTGCAGCAACAAATTCAGTTACTAATCTTTTAATTTTTCTCGTATTTTTTGTGTTTTATACAAATTTGTATTTTTGCTCTTTATGCCAGAGTTCGAACAATGGCTCATAAGTTTCAATTAGAGTTTATTAGATTTGACTGCTTTTGTTGTTGTGCAACATATGCTAAGGATACGTATGCATTGATTCGTATTTGATTATTTGGCAAATATTTTGCCTGATGCTTTGCACAATTAAGCTGGCTGGCTGGCTGGCTGGTTGGCACAAATATTTGCAGTCAAAGTGCAATTTTCAATGCACACAAGCCAAAAGGCAACAAAGTATTTTAGTTTTTAATTCAAGTTTTGTGGCAATTTGAAGAAACTGTTGTGCTATATTATACATGAAACTTTTTTGGGAGTGTATGTGTGTGGGTCAGGTGTATAATCTAAAATCTGCCTGAAGTGGTAGCAAGTGAAAGAAAGTGCAACAACAAGTATGGCTGCACAAGTAATTTTGTTGCTGCTTTGCTTAGGGTCACACTGGCAGCCACAAACGCATACAATGCGTAGCATATGTACACACACACACACACTGCTCTTTGGTCTTTGGTCTTTGCAGCAATTACGGTCAAGCTTGGCCAACAGAAATCCCATCAACAATTACCAAATGCCCCAAATCAAAAGAAATTTGTGGTATTTATTGTTTTTTTGCAGCACTCACAAGACCAAAAACGACAAAACCAAAGCTATATACTACGATATATAAATATATATATGTATAAATATATGTATAACTTATATAACAAGAGACAGTAGCAAGAAGCGGCAGTAGTAACAATACAAGCAATGCCAACTCAAGTGAAACGAATTAAAATGTGAAATGAAGCAAATTTTTGTGTGGTCTGCCTGCATTTTGATATTAAAAATATTTCTGTTTTATTATATCATCTTTTGTTGTGTTGCTGCTGCTGCTGCTGCTACTGCTCTTATCTGGCTTTGGCTTTGGCATCAAATGTCTTGATTGAAAGTGAGTGAGTGAGTGAGTGAGTGAGGGTAATGGCTGAGTTTTGGTGGCATGTGGCAGCAGAGCTTAAGTGTGTCTAATAAATAAAAAGCTAAAGAAACGCTACAACTCTAGCTGGAGTGTCAAGTATGTTGCAGCACATTGGCCGAGATATTCTCTGATGTTTGTTGTGACTTTAGACATGACTACAATGATTGTTGCTTAGTTGTTGTGACGTAGTTGTTGTCATTGTTGCCAATAGCAGTTGTGTTTGTTGTTGTTGCTGTTGCTGTTGCTGCTGCTGTATCTTGTGATGTTTTTCTGGCTGCACAGATTTGGTAACATAGAATTTACTTTGCATACATTTGGGCGTCCAGGAGGCAGTTGCTGTGGCAAGCTTTAGACAGCCAACTGCTGCTGCATCTGTAGGCTGCTCCTGCTGCTGCTGCTGTTGCTGTGCTGGCATGGCAACAATCATGTCCGCTGTTGTTGTGGCAGCTCGTTGGTACGGCTGAGTAACAAGCAGTGGTAGCAGCACATCGCCTAAAAAGTGGGGTAGTTAGTGCGGTAGGGTTGACACAGTTTCAATAGAATTCTACAGACAGCACAAGCTGCACTGTTATTGTTGTTGTAGTTGTTGTTGTTGTTGGATTTGTTGTTAAATCGTAAAATAGATGCTGTGTGCACTACGTGGCTTTAACTATGGGCAGAGGATTATAACGACTTGAATTTGGTTGCAGCACAATTGCAAACAGGCTACCTACAGGATTTCAGGGGGGACAGACTAAAAATGCCTAGTTTATGCGGCTACAACGAGCTTAAGGGAGCAACAATACGTTAAAGTGAGAGAGTCAAACAAAGAGAGCGAGAGAGACAGAGCGAGAGAGAGCGGAAAAGAGTGAAGTGAAAATAGTGTCTAAAAAAAGGGTTGGGGTGGGTAGTTCGATTTCATACACAATTTAAAATGACAATGATTGAAATGAGCTGATGTACGATAGAGCAAAAATGCTTATTACTATATGTTTGGCAAACGCTGCGTATACGTGATTTGTTGACTAGTATATTAGCTAGAGTATTTGCTGTAATTACCCGCCTATTAACTTAAGTTCAATCAAAATCAAAATGAAAATTTCGATTGCATTAAATTATAAATGCACTCAAATATTTTGCAAACACTAATTGCAAAAATTGTTAAAACATTTTGCACTAAAGCTACTTGCAAAACTCATTGAGCGTGCCAATTAGTTTTTGTAGTGTATGTACGTTGTTTACAAATGTTTTTATGTACTTCATTTTAGAGTGTTTCGCAATAGATAGTATATACTCTAATGCGTAGTATGCTGGCAAGCTGGGAAGTGTTGAGCTGTGAAATGATTTTAGTCGCGCGGTATTAAGAACGAAAGGGTTGTGAGAGTTACAAGAGTTACCGAAATACTTTATTTTGCATATTTGTTGCATAAGTTGTCACCAAAACGATGTTCGCGTTTGATTTGAAAACGGTTTATGATAAGAGACTTCAAAATAGATGACTAAAATATGGCTGAAATAATTCTCTTTTTATTAATGAGGTGTCCCTTCATATGCTCTGTTTTAACTCAAGTACTTGCTGTTTTAAGTTGAGAACTGTCCAAAGTGTTGTGTTAATATTACTTATGTGTGTCTTTATTGAGCTTTTTTTGTTGAAATAAAAGTGAATTTTAAAATGAATGGTATTTCCTCCATGACTTTCTTAAAAAAAGTGGGTAGGTGGCGCCAGCAAAATATTTGTTTTATATAAAAAAATATTCATTTGTGACTTAAATGGGCTGTTTTTTATCTGAAAGTAAGTTCTTTTCAGTATAAATGCCATACGCACTAAACTTTGTAAAGTTTGAAAGCTGTGCTTACAATGAGTCAAGCATATTAAGATAGGTGGCGCCAGCAAAATATTACTTTTGCATAAAACAATATTCATATGTTTCTGCTATTTGGCAAAGAAAAGTTATTTATTATGAAGATAGTATACTGACAGCCTTTTTTTTTTAAAAGGTTAGGAGATTTGCTTACAATGAGTATGAAAAATATAGATAGGTGGCGCCAGCAAAACATTGACTTTGCATAAAATAATATTCATCTATGACTTTAAGCAGCCGCTTTTTTGCAAAGAAAATTTAGTTTTTATGTAGATAGTATGCTGATAAGGACTTTTTTATAAGGTTTAGAGTTTTGCTTACAATAAGTAAGGCCATATATAGATTTGGTAGGTGGCGCCAATAAAGGAATCCTTCTGCTTATAATAATTTTCATCTGTGATTTTAAGGCGTAGCATTTTCGAAAAAAGGAGTTCATTTTATATATAGGCAAAGACTTCCACTTAAAGATACACAGTTGTGCCCACAATAAGTAAAGCTTATATGGGTATATGGCGCCAGAGAGACATACCTTTCAGGCAGCAAACAAAAACTAATACGAATGATAACGAATTCTTTTGAATTAAGCTTCAACCGAAAGCGTATGCAAGCAAAAATTAATTTGTTGCCTGCTTTCGGTTTCATGGTATTTAGCCAGATTTGATTTCTATTTAAGTTTATTTTCAAAAATGCCATCGTTTTGATAAGTCTTGCTTACTTGGAGTTATAATTACTACCAAAATTGCGAAAAAACAATAAGTAGGTTGTCTACTAGGCTAAGAATTTGTAAAATAAAGAAACATTTATTACCCTTGACTGTGGTCATAGCGCCAAAGGCGAAACATGGAAATATCTCTATTAATACAATAGTTGCTCGAAGATAACAGGGACCTACAGTTCATATTCTCATCCGAACGACGGTGTCTTTAATTAATAGAGATTTTCCTAGCTAAATAGCGTCTAACTATTTGCTAGCTCTGCTCAGTGTTAGACCACTGTTGGCGGCTGAAATCGAATCAACGATCTTGGGGCTTAGCGGCGAGTGCGCTACTGAGGTTATAGTGTATCAAAAATGCGCAGTTTCAAGCTGCATTTAGTCGTCGCTGTTGAAATGTGCAACCAATTTAATGGCAAATCTAACGTATTTAACCTCATCATTAACGGAAATTCAAGTGGCCGGCTCATTGTGGTTAGTAGCCGATCAGTTTTGGTTATTTATATTATATGTCTGACATGTGTGCTACATTTATATATATATATTTACTATATATCAGCGTATCAGTATCGGTGTGTATGCATGTGTGTGCGCATAAATAAACCAAATAAAATAACTAAATGTTAACCAATGGTTCAGACCGCAGTAGCAAATGCAGCATGGTCGGTCGCTCGACTGTCAATTTCATGGCAACAGCTGTCAAGTATGTGAGTGTGCGTGTGTGTGTGTGTCTATATGCATCCTTGTGGCCATATACTATATATAACATTTAGGTACATAGGCCAGCCGCAGCGCACTTTAGCAACAAAACAGTCATTGAACAAAAGTGCCAAACAATTCGACATTTTGTGCTAAAACAAAAATAATTTCATGCAGCTATAAATTGAAATAAAGTTAAATAAAATTATAAAAATATTTGATGATACTAAATAAAATCGAAATAATAATAATAGTTATAGAATTACCAAAATAAAATAATAGTAGTAATAGTAGTTGTAGTTGCATAGTGCTGTCATTTTTATTCAATTCATTACATTTTGTTTTATTTCAATTCATTGCATTTCATTAAACTTGATTTAATTTTAAATGCACGCTTTGTTGCCAGACATGCACACTGAAACAATAAATTAAACTAAAATGGCGCCGCAACACACACACACACACACACACACACACACACACACACACACACACACACACACACACACACACACACACACACACACACAACACTATATACAGGCAAATGATGTGCTTGAATGCAACTAATAACTAAAAACTATAACTATATATACTCCGGCGCTTAGTAGTACTTTGTATACAAACTATCATATACTGCATTACGTATACGCACTGTCTAACTACATGTAATTTACATAGTGCTGCTTAACTAAAAACAACAAACTTGTCAAGTGCAAATTAATTACAAGTATTTGCAAAAAAAATAAATAAATCAAAAAAGTTAAATAGACTAACAGAGTTACCAAACATTACATAAAAATCAAAAGCGCAAACTACTGAGCATAAACTTAGCGACTACAATTTGTTGAGTATAGATTTTGGAATAGTACCGTTTAGACTGGGCTGCGCATATTGTATGAAACTCTCCGAGATATAATGATGCGGTCCAACGCCCACTATGGAACCAGCGCCAGGATTGCCAGCTACGCCCATAATGCCAGCGCCACCATTGCCGCCGCCGGCGCCGCCGCATAAATGCGAGGTATTTGGGGTTACACGCGCGCGTATATCGGCTGCACGTCCGCCACCCTCCTCCAGTTCATTTAGTTCATCCTCCTCAATGTACATGGAGGGCACGTCATTGCGCGCTGGTCTGCTGAGTATAAAAAAAGAGTGCAAAAAAAGGGAATTTTAGTGTATGAAAAAAAAGTGGCAAATCTATTAAAAGTTTTTCACACAACGCAACCAAGTTGCTAATAGTTCCCCAGGCGCTGCATACTTTTATGCATAGTGCCACAAGTCAAATTTCATTTTGGGGCACAACAATAACAGCGACAACAACAACAACTACAACTGGGCAGCTGCCACGTGGGAGCAACTAAACAACTTTTGCCCTTTTTTAGCTGCATTGTTGTTGTTGGCGTTGTTGTGTTTAGTTTATGCGGGCAGCCGTTAGTTTGACAGGTAAAAAGTAAAACTAAAATACTTTTATTTAATAGCTGCTTAGAGCTGGGTCTATTGTCCACTAAGCATACACTGCGTATGCGCAATATCTGTCACATAACTTCATGCAAATTGAATAGCCAGCTATATATATATATATAGCATACCAACGTCGCTCGTGTATGTGACATAATTTTGACATGTTTTGTTGAGCTTTGAATTGGGTTTTGTACTAAAACTGCTGGTGCTCTGTACATGTATGCTACGCAGTTTTAATCACAATTTTAATCACCTGCAAACTGGTTTATTGCAATTTATACACAACACACGCTTGTCTTTCCAGAAAAACATGCACAATACACAAAGCAAAGCGTACACTCGTCGATCTTTGAATAATGCAGCTGAGAGTATGATTTTATGGTACCAATTATTCTAATAAGCTGATGCTCCAAAACAAATGGTTTACCCTTGCTCAAACTCACTCAGCATGTATGATATTTGTGATAATTTAAACTTTTGTTGCATTTTCACGGTTGCCTTCATAGTTGACTTAAGTTCTTTTTTAATTATTAAATATTTATAATATTATAAATATATAATTTTTATTTCAAATAGCCCCCTATACATCTCCAAATAATAAAAAAGAAATGGATATGAATAGTGCAAGCTCTGAGAAGAAATCCCAACAATATTGTCACGATGGCATTGGACTGGAATCCTCAAGGCAGCAGGCGGATCGTTAGACCCAAGGCAACCTGGAGAATATACATCCTCCAAGAATTGGCCCAGTAAAACACTGCATAGGACAGAGCTAAGCAGACGGCACAAAACAGGATTCGTTGGAAGGCTCTAGTAGAGGTCCTAAATTCGTTCCCAAGCAGAATAATAAGGAAAAAATTTAAAATTTTAAAATTCATCATTAATTTTAAAGTTCATATAAGTTACAGTGTACTCTAGGTAAAAAGCATTAAAATAACTTAGTTGGGACCTTGAGAGAAAAAATGCTTAAGAGTTTCTCGCAGCAGCATATTCTAATTATTGTTCAAACTCTGCTGATATTTCCTTTTAAAGAAAGGTTCCGAAACATAAAGCAAATAAGAATGATAGTTACTTTCCATTTCAATATAATGCACATTTTTGAAGAATTAAAACATACTTTTTGATTTATAGAGATTTAAAGTAATAAAAGTCTAACCTATTTTCGAAAATAAATCAGAACTATATATGATTGAATGTTTATAATTATTGATATATTTTACACTTTTGTATTTGTTTTGTCAACTCTAAGTAAAAATTTCGCTAACAATTATTTGTATTTTCTTTTTCTGACTTAACAGGACATGATTTGATGGAGCTAGGATATCATAATTTTGGTGAAAACTTGTAACATTAAGCAAAAAATTTGAACCTTAATCCTAATTTAAAAGTCAAAATATTTTTTTTAGCGCTTTAATGCTTTTAAATTAATACTTTGTGGGTTAATATTTTACAACTTGCGCATAAAAATTGTACGTATATTAGAAATACTAATATTAAAAATTGCGTTGGTAATGTAAAAGGCTCGGAAGCACTTTGAAATAAAACAACCACAAGTTTTGTTTGTTTCCAATTGAGTATCATCAACTTAGGATTTCAAAACTCAATGCGACGCGTCATGAGCTCATTTGACTCTGAAACAATAAAAGGTCTGTGCATGTATAGCCTTAATTAGGTACATATTTCTGTTTTACAGATGCAGATATTGTTATATAAACTTATGGTTACGATCTAATAAAAAATGAAAAAGGATCCCAAGTTTTTAAAGTATAAAGTATATTTGTATAAGGAATATTTATAGCTTAATAATATTTCACTTTTGCTTAAATAATATCATGTTGCACTTGTTCAGTTTTATCTCTATAGCAGAACTTTATGTCTCGTTCCCACCCTATCATCTTATGCTTTACAATATTCTTAAAAACTATATATAAAAAATAATTTAAGCTGTTTTTACGTTCCTTACGAAACACAAATCCATTCATTAAGTCGCAAACACATTTCAAAAAAATTTATATGTAAGGATTATATTGTCATAATCCCACTTTTCTTACATACTCCAACCTCTTGACACCATAACGTAAATAAGCCCCTTTCTTGAAATATTGCTTCATACTTTGTTTTAAAAAAATGTATTTTGACAATATTGCGTATACGTAAGCTGAAATTAAGGCATATCTAAGTGATAAATAAATACAAAAATAAATTTGCTCTCCTTGACTGTTATCGTTCCAAAGGCGGAGCAAGAAGACACCTATCTTTATTATTAGTAGTTTGAAGAGAACAAATACCTACAGTTTAAAGAAGAATCCGAACGGCGGTGTTTTTCATTTATAGAGATTATCCTATCGTCTACTTATTTGTCAGTGCTAGACAAATGCACAGATGCAGGGTGGAACTGAATCATCAATCTACGGATTCGTAGGCAGGTACGCTATCACTATGCTACTGAGGCCCACCATATCTAAGTTATAGACTGTAAAATTTAGCATATATATTTTTTCTCTTGTATCATTGTAAAACCAGGATGATTCGCAAAAATATCTTTATTTTGTATCTCTGTCTTACCTACCAGAGAAAAATATCTGGATTTCTTAGTCTAAAAGCGACTGCCCAATAAACTGCTCATATTGCACCCGAGAAGTATTTCGTATTCAATGCCCATAGCCTCACCAAATGTTACCAGCGTAAGCATATATGTTAAAAATACTCTATATCAAACCTAAACTCTGCCCTATTGTTTTGACCCAGAGTGTACGACAGTATACTTTTGTTTATCAGTCAATGATGGCTTAAAATTTTTGCACACGTGTGCGAACTGCGCCAACCAACTTTAAATATTTGCACAAATACTTTTACGAATCACACATTACCGCAAAACTCAAAATCATTAAAATTTATGCAAGAGCACAAAGAGAAAACCAGTAAAAGAGATGCAGAGAGAGAGAGAGAGAGAGACAAAGTGTCATGTATTCTCAGCTAGAGATAGAGAGAGCTCTGGCACTGTTCAAAATTTAATTTATGCACACGCTCGAATGCCGCATGTCATCACTGGAATATGAGACCCTTTGGCAATCCGTATCTGAAAATTTCATATTTTTGTCAAATGACAAACAAGCATCAGACACACACACACACGCACACACGAAACGTACACAGATACATGCACCCACACTTACACAAATACACACACACACACACACACACATTAACACATTTGTAGCTCTCGTGACCATTTAATGACCCGCATGGCAAATTTTGTCTTTGATCTTTCCAATGCCAGCAATTTTCTAGCTGCCTTTGGACATAAATGCTAATTTTGATTCATTTTTCAACCTAGGTATGCCTCCACCCTGCGCCTGCCGCACAGTTTAATGCTTTGCCATCCATCGCAAGGCACAGCTGTTGTCAGAGAATTCTTAAATTGACGCATCGAATTGCTTGATCTAATGACATATTTCGAAAATTATGGTATTTTTGGTCAAATTATTGGTGGTTTTGCTGAGTATACATACGATGCTATAAATTGTTAAAGTGCTTTTGTGTTGATTTTTTTGTGTGCTTTGTGTGGAATTTAAAAATTTTGGTTTTGTAAATATTTGTTGGTTCTATTTCGGGGTTTAGGTATTGGTCATGTGAATGTTTCTAAAATTGTCACAACTGTGTCAGGGCGAGTAAAAATTTTAATTTAAAAAAACAAAGACACTTAAGATGCTGAATCCAATTATTAATTGAGCAAATATGATTTAAATTTTTTTTGTTAAGTAGCACTCTGCAGCACTAGAGCATTTGTCTATCTTTCGCATAGGCGCTATTTACCTAGGAAAATCTCTATTAATCACAGATACTGCCGTTCGAATTTGGCTATAAACATTGGGTTGCTGCTCTCTTCAAAGATCTATTAAGAGAGTTATCTTCATGCTCTACCTTCGGAGAACACTAGCTACTAGGGCATTGGACTCTATTTAAGATAAAGGCATGGATATGCTAGTTTATTTGGAGCAAACGAACTGCTGGAAACATGTAAGTATTACGATGTAAGCCAACATTGCCATGTGAAGGCCGTTGGCAACTTTGATTCCATCTGCTATCTCTGGTAAATTTATTTAAAAAGCTATATGGGTCTGCAACGACTGCCCAGTTATAAAAAATTATTTTTTTCCTTTTAATATCTAAAATCTATTAGTATCTTACGGCATGTTTTATTAATTCTTATAGAATATTTAAGGCAAAACAAATAAAACTAAATGTGTAAGTTATGAAATTATTTGGTTTGATTTTAACATACTTTTTTTCGATTTTAATTTATTTATTCAACATGCGTCGAAATTGACTATAATTTCTGAATTTTGAAAATTTAAACTCTCCAAATTTAATTATATCAGATGACTTTGATATATCACTATCAGGGCTGATCTGTTTTACTTTAAAGCCGCCAACAGCACCTTATGAATTAGTTATATTCAACAAACTTGTTGTAATGTGGTGTAGGGATTTTTTTATTG
This sequence comes from Chymomyza procnemis, assembly GCA_035046065.1. Lineage (NCBI taxonomy): Eukaryota > Metazoa > Arthropoda > Insecta > Diptera > Drosophilidae > Chymomyza > Chymomyza procnemis. The sequence goes on from JAWNOJ010000026.1 coordinate 41,226,406, forward strand.
TATGTTTTCAAACCAAGTTTCAAATATATGTACATACAATTAGTACTTTAGCTCTAAATTTTATTTATGATACAGGCTTAGACCTTCATGGACTTGTAGGGCCTCAAACACTAGCTCGGTAAACAGCTCCTATAAACACTAGTTCGTTCTAAGAAATAATACTCCTACGTTTGAAGCGCTCAGCACCACAACTATGATAAGGCCTGTGTAAAAAAATTTTTAAATTTTGGCACTAAGAATCCTTTTTTGCAGAATTCACCCAATAAAATTACCTTCCCTATATAAAAGTAGAACATGCCATAGCGTGTTATTTTTTTTTGCACGATTTCTAACTCTGCTTCATTGAGTCTAATGCGTTTCTTAACAAAGTTTCTTTTGTCATTCCATCCAGAGTATTTCGTAATTTTCGAACTCTATCACTACCATTTTATAGATTCAATTACGATATTTTTGATGTGCACATAATTATGCACATAAATATTTTCTGATATTAACATTAATATTTTTTAATTATAAGCTATATACAGTCAGATATTGCTGACTGTAATTACTTCGAATTCCCTAAAAATGTTAGGCAAATTACAATTCATCTATAAGTTTTTCTAAGCATTTGAAATACATTTATGAAATTTGAAATATTGTTCCTTTAATTAACATTTAGCTACGTTTCTTACCTCTGCTCTATAACAAAGTTCGCTTTTGAAGTGCGCATATAAATTAATTATTGAGCAGCTGGCGTGCCCAAAAAGTGGTCAATTTTATTAGCACTGACAGTGAGAAGGGGCAACGGTAGCCAGCCCGTACATCTATATGGTCCTAACCCAGTTGCTGCATCATTATGGGTGATGGGTCTACAAACACACACACACGCACAGAGCGAACGCCCAGCAGATAATCAAGCCGGCGAGATACGTAGCAACATCAATAAAAAGATGTTGGCCAAAAGCTTGGGCTTAGCTGGAATAGGGGTCGGAGCAGTTAAGCGATTGGCAAATACACACAGATACTTACACACACACACACACAGATGGAGCAATGAGGTCATTAAGTACGCAGTTGGTTACTTGCTCTCTTGGTTTATCTTTCATTAGCGTTCGCGCGCACCTGACAATTGACAGACGGACGCAAACACACACACACAGCAGCACAAAATGAGCGCCATACAAACACGCACACATAAGCAGCTGCTTAATTATGTGCACCTACACAGACGCAGAGATACGCACACAGATACGCATACACGCAGGGGCACACTAACACTAAACGTAATAAGTATTTATATAGAGTGAGCGCAACAGTTTTGTTGCTGTTGTTGCTGTTGTTGTTGCAGTAGTTAACCCAAAAGCTGATTTCTTATCTTAAATGAAACTCACTTTTTCTAACCCAACCAGCTGCAACAACAAGTACAACAGCAACGAGTGCGGCTGCTTCCGTTTCCGTGTCGTTCATTTTGATTTCTTTCTATATATATATATATATATCCATTTTTTTCCTATGTATATACATATACATAGCCTTTGAGAGATTCTCACGTTCATGTTTGCCCCTTTTTGTGGCACGGCCCAAGCACTCGTTGTGCAAGCTGAGGTGAGTTTAATTAATTTAATTACAGTCTAAGCATAATATAGTGGGCAAGTTCGTGCTCTTCGTTTAACTTTGGCTTTTGGGTTCAGCTAATCAATTGGTAGCACAGCTTTACTTTGGCTTATACACTTTTAGCGGGCTCTTAGTTAAAGTTTGTACGCCACACAGCTGCGTACTTGCGGCATTGATTGGCGGCAAGTTTAAAGTAGCTGCTGCAGCGGCTGCTGCTCTCTCGCTTAACAGCATTATTATTAGCTTTTGCTTTTGTTTTTCTACATTTTGTTGCTGTAATTTATTAATCAGCCATTTATTTGGCTCATATTTAATTACGTTTTATGTAATAAGCATAAGCAATGAGCCAGCGGCAAAAAGTATGCAACATTTTTTGCTTTTGTTTTTGCTAAATGTTAGACACGCGCTTGCTGTAGCAAGCAGCAGGCAAAGGCGTAAGAGCAAGCAAGTTTGCTCACGTGCCACACATAAATAATGCTGTAATTATTTTTGCAAGCCGCACACTCACATACACTCACTGCACACATATGTTATTATTAGTTTTTATTTCTGCTTTTTTTCTCGTCTTAAATCCGCAAGAAAACAATAACAGCATTACCCAACAAGGCGCCAAGCCCTCGCTAACTTACCGCATGGTTTTGCGCACTTCCTGCGGCTCAGGTGGCCGCGGCCGATGCCTGCAGACTACCACTATGCCAGCTACGATAATTGACGTCACAATGACGGCGCCTATCGCCACCACGGCGGCCAATATGAGCAGCGTGGACTGCTTCTCTGGGCCGCTGCCGGTGCTGGCGCCGGTGCCTACGCTGCTTGCACCGCTGCTGCCGCTGCCACCACCAACATGATGTGTCGTTTCGGCCGGCGTGGGATCCTCCGACAGTATGGATTCATCTGAAATTACAGCAAGCAAAGGAAAAACAAAAATGAGAAGAAAAAAATAGAAGGAAAAGCAGAGTTAGCACAAATGTATAACATGAAAAAGTGCCGTACATTAAATATTTCATATATGCACGGGAATATACATAAGCACGAGGGTGGGCTGAGAATTTGCGGCAAACACTATGTGTATTAAGTTATATTCTTATGTCATTGTGGAGCTGTTGCGGAGGTGCTCTAAGTTTCCATAAAAATTATTATTATTTTAGCAATATTCTTCAGCTTTGAGCAAATATAAAATAATAGTTGAGTATAAAAATAATTAAATTCGGGCATTTTGATATTTTTCCTTTCCTGGTAAAGGGATTTCTACTAACTACTGTTCCCAGTGAACAGGCAGCTACAATTTAAAGCCGCAGTAGAAAGGCATTTTCGATTCATTTCCCTTTTGTAGAGAAGCGATCATCATTAATTACCGTTCCAAGAGAACAGGCAGTTAAAACTGAAGCCACAACCAAACTTCGTTCTCTTACATTCAGATAAGAGAGCTAGCCACAGTCGATTATCTACTTGCATAAAGATATTCACTTTATTATACAATAAATCCCACAATGTTACTCCGCCTACTTCTCAAACCGACCTCGCCTACTATTTAGTTTTTGTAGTTTTTGGCTGTTTTGTATATCTAAGGCTGGGCCTCAATGATTTGTTATTTGCTCGAAATTAGTTTGATGTTGTCTGAATGGCTGAGGCTTCCGACTTTAGTTGGTCCTTTAACCGGCTTTCTTTTTGGCCATGCCATTTTTGGTATTTATTTATTTGTGCTTTTTTGCCTTTGTCGCTGTTTATTTTTATTTTTGTTTTTAGCCATGTTGTTCTTCTTGCTGGCTGCCATTTTCTGTTTCGTTTTCTTTCTCTCTCGGTCTCTCACTTTTTGCTTGCTTTATTTTTGTTTGTTATGCGCGCACGTTTTGGCTTTTGCTTAACTGATTGCTTAACTGTTTGCCAGCGCGCCTTTTTCTAGTATTTGTTTATTGTATTTTCTTTACATTTTCTTGTTTTTCTTTCACTTGTTTGTTGTTGTTGCTGCTGCTGCTGCTGCTCTTGAGCTGCCTTTGCCCCTTGCGCCTTGTGGCACTGTGGCAAATTGTGTTGAAAATTGAAATTAGCAAAATTGCTCAGTCGTCTGCATGTTGCCTTGCCATCTACGTGCGTCTGCGACTTGCCACGCGACATGACTTGACCGACCGACCCACCGACCGACTTGCCGCGCTGCTGCTACATTGCCAGCCCGCTACACCTACACCCGCTCTAGACAAATAAAAATATAGAAACTGCGCTTTTTGCCTTAATTAGTGCCCTAAGTATATAGTTCTATTTGAGTCATAATTGCCCCAAAAAATATCAAAATCAAAGGCAAGCCTTCAGGCGCAATTACCACGCCCCAATGCACACACAGCATGTGGGGGCGGCAAGCAGCCTGAGGGTGTGCCAGCCACTTACCATTGCCGCCACACGAAAACAACAGCAGCAGCAGCAGCAGCAGCTCATGCTTAGCTCATTTGAGCGCTTATTGCCACAGATTACATTTTATGGCACTCACGCAAAGCTTCAGCAATTATCAGCAACATGTGAGCGCCATTGTTTATATTTATTAGATTTTGCAGCAAGATGAACAAGCAAAAAAAGCAAAGAAATTGCAACATAATGTGAGTTGGCAATACAACAAAATGCACTGAGCGAAAAGTCGTAGCAATAAATTGAGGTTTTCGAGCTGTTGTGAGGTAAATGCAGTTAGAGTTCGGAATAATTTTAGTAACTTTGAACGATTTGTTGCAGTCTTTTTGGGTTTGAAAAAATTTGTTTGTTTCAAGTATTTTTCAAGTATAATAAAGTATCAATATAGAGCGCTGATAGTATAATAATTTTTTAAAAAGAGGCCATGGATCCAAGTCTACTTTGCTTTCATATTAGCTTTTCTAAATTCGTGATACAGAATTGGAGTTGCAAACTGTTCTGTAGTGGACAAATTTTATCTGTTTGTTATGTTTTTAATAGCTGTTCGGAAAAAATAGTTTATATCAGAATACAATCGGCGGCGTCTGCAATTAATAGTGATTAATTTAGTCAAATAGAGTCTGTTTGCTATCTAGGGCAACATCTAACCACTGACATTCGGCTTTAGAGGCGTTTACGCCACCACTACATTTCTGAAGTTTCCAAATAACTCTGAATTACTGTATTTCAGCCATCTTTTCTTTCAACATGTTCCTATGCTCGCCACTTAATTTTGCGCAGTGTTGGCATCCCGAGAGGCTTCAGCAAACTGTAACTGATTGTAAGATGATCCTTTGGTAAGATTTATGTAAGACATTCGTTTATTTTTGCCGCTTACACCTTTGCCAGCTGCCTGCTTTGCCTTTACCATAATTTTTACCACAGCCTGCTTATTGTTCTTGTTCTTTTTTGTTGTTTCTTTTTTTGCAGCTACTTCTTCCGTTTCCGCTTTGTATTCTTCGCGCAGCAGCTTTTGTTATGGCTGCCGCTTTTGGCCAGCATTTCCGCTCCATTTGAAAGGCGCAAGTAAGAGAAGGTAATGTCTAAATTGAAACATTGCCAACTTGCAGCGCACTCTCCTGCACCCTCTCGCATCTTACTCACACACTCTTTGCTGCCTATTGGCAGCCGCCGCAGCGGTAACTTGGCTGGCGTTTGAAGTGAGCGTTTAAGTGGAAATTGCCTACACCTGCGGCTCAATTTAATTTTTGTTGCTCGCACTCTCGCTCTCTCTCTCTCTCTCTCTCTCTCTCTCTCGCGCTTGGCAGCCATTTTGTACCTGTGGCTGGCCTTTGGCTTATGGCTGTGTGTATGTGTGAGTGTTTTCCTCGTCGGATTTTTCACGTTTCACTTCGCTTTTTGCACTTTAATCAGTCGTTAAGCTAGGCTGAGCTTTGCTCTACTTTTTACCATTATACGGCCATATGTATTTATTTAAACGGCTAAAGCAAAAAATGTGAATATAAAAAAATGTAATAAATCCACTTGATGAATTCTCTGTGTAAATTGATTCAAAACCTGCAGCGTGTCACAACAGTTGCGTCAAATCCTAGCGCTTTGCTTGTTTTTCTTGATTTTTTTTAAATAATAATATTATTATACGTAGGTATACATCTTTTTTTTCACTTTTATTTTTATTTAATGTGTGCTACCTGCCGCTGTTGTGGCCTTGGCCAAATGCTGGCATTTTGGGCATGTAAAGCTCTTTAATTTATTGCCCCAGCATATCTACAAGTGTGTGTGTAATGTATCTATGCGTGTGGGTGTTGCCCGTTGTAGTACAGCATGCGGCATACAAAATAAAAGCCATGTCAGTCAAGCGAATGGCAGCGTTGTTAAAATTTCGCATAAATTAGGCAACGCATTGCGTTCTTGCCTCTATACTCATTTTGTGGCCAATTCTGATTCTCACTTGCAGCAAAAATTTCGGGAATATAATTTTACTCAACTACTTTCACAACTTTGGCTTATGTAGCGCTGTTTCGAAACTATTTCAATGAAATCGTGCATAAGTTTTAAGCAAATTATAAGTCTACTTTAATTCACTAATTTACGTTAAAAATAAAAAAAATGCATATTTCGACAAATAGCTTTGTCTTGTAAACAAAACTACATCTGTGAACTTGTATTATAAAATAGTTAAGATTGTTAAGAATTCATTTTCTAATGAAACTGCACGATTTGCCCAAAATGAGGGTATCAAAGTAAGAAATTTATAAAATCTGAATCAGAATCTGAAAATAGAATTGGGAAGTATCCCAAAAAGCTAACGTCAATCTTGACTCACAATACAGATTCTACCGTGGGTAGAACTACTTTGACTCAAATCGCATGGTTTCAAAAATGTGCACACTGGTGAAATCTTAATGCGATGGAAGACAAGAGATGTGAAATTAAAGTTTTGGTTGGTGAGTTTTTATAGAAATTGGTGAAAAAATCTTCTGGTTAAAATCAAGAATGAGTACGATATTTTACAGTTCTGGGACAATTTAAGAAAGTCTGCAAGAGGCCGCAAGATAGCAGACTTCAGAGTTATAGATATTTAATAATGGTCTTCAAAATAAAAGGTATTGTGTCCAAAGCTGATTCTTGATTTTAACTAGAAGTTTTATTTATATATATTTATAATAAGTCCCCTAAGAACTCTCCCATTACGTTGCTAAAGACGTAAAATTTTAATCTAAATTAACTGGAGTCCACTACTTGAATTGCTTCAAAATACAACATTTTGATATAAGATATTGCATCGTATGGCTATTTATAATTATACGTTGGTAATTTCAAAGAAAGATTTCAAATAAAACTGTGATAAGCCAATATTTAGAACATTTTTTAGGCATTTTAATGGCTGACTTCGCAACGCCTGATAAATCAGAAGCAAGAAATTTGAACAATATTAAGAAAACAAAATTTATAACTATAAACAAACCCATCAAAACCTTCAAAATAAGAGACTGTCGGAACTGTCCTACATTTTTCTTTAATTTCGAATGTTTATGTGCTGCTGGTTTGCTTGAGCTGCTGACTGACAATGCATTGTCTTTTTCCCTCCGCCGCTGTCGCAGTCGCTTTTGTAATCACAGTCATTGTTCCAAGCGGCTCTAGGTCAAACATTCCGTATCGTCAGTCTTTTCTGCTCCCTGTCTGTCTGTTTGAGCAGCCATTAACCCACACACACACCCACACACACGCACACACACAATTTTACACATATACTCATACACAATGTATGTACTGTATGGCACATAGCAAGACGCCCATTAAGATAGGCAATTGTCGGGATTATGCTGTGTGGGGGCATGTAGTGTGGCTTGTAAGTTGAGCGCACTTGTTTTATGTCTGTAACTTACAAAAACAGCTGAAAAAACCCCTAGTAGCTATAAAAACTGCAGCTGACGATTTCCATTTAAGTTCAAACGGAATTTCCAGGCAAATGAGAGAGTCGTTGAAAATTAAGAGCTTATCTGATCTTATGGAATTCATTTAAGTTACAACACTTGGAACTGACTACTTTTTCTAAAAAAAAAATTGAATGAATTTCAATAATATATTGAATCATTCGCAGTTCAACTAAACAATAATAAAGGTCAAAGACTGAGAATTTACAGGCAGTAAGAAACTCGAAAAAAATTAAGTACTTTTTTTATTTTGTGGAATTTAATTTAAATTGAAGCTAAAAAACTAAGAACTTATTGAATAATTAGCAGTTTAGCTGGCAGCGTGAATTCATAAAAAAATATTTTTAATAAAAACAAATTTAGGCTTAAACAATAAGCAATGTCAAGTTTTCAAACTCTTTCAATTACTTAATTCTTTAACATATTGAAAATAATTCAGTTCGGTTTGCAGATTTAATTTGTTTAAAAAAATATCCAAATTAAAATCAAGCTCAAACATTACGGATTTTATAACAAAAAAGGAAACTCGAAAATATTAAGAGCTTTCCAATCTAATGAAATTAAATTTAAATTTAAGCTAAAACATTTAGCAAAAACTACTTCAAACTCTTTGCTTCGATTGAATTAAATACATTTTTAAATAATGAGCAATTAAGCTCGCGGAAAGTTAGGATTACTGAAAAAAATTTAAGCTCAAACACTAAAGAATAACAAGTTTTCAAACTCTTGGCTTTAATAGTCTTATTTTATTTTATAAAACATTGAATTACTGGCAATTCCGCTTGCTGAATTAATTTATGTAAAAAATTAATTATGTATTTAAAGCTTAATTGAAGCTGTATGCTAATAGAATAACTTTTGAATTGTTGAATAAAAAAATAATTAGTAAAAAATACAAAGCACCTAATAAAAAAACTCAATGCGATTTTTACAAAAAAGCTCTTATAAAGCAGGATTTGCTGCGTAAACCATTTTATAGCTTCTATCAAAGTCTAATTAAAAAAATAACAAATAGCTAAAAATTTATTTATGCCTTTTGAAAGGACTTTGGCATAATACCAAAAGCGCTATAACAGCATTTAAATGATTTATTGTAAAAATTGTAGACCATCAAAATAGTAAAACGTCGAAAAAAGTAAGTGCAGCTGCAAATGGCTAATGAAAATGAATATGGCATTGGTGCGGCGGCCATTTTGTAAACCAAGTGAACGAGTGGAAGAGAGAGAGAGAGAGAGAGAGAGCGAGGTAGTGGGCGCTATCGAGTTATGCGTAAGCGAGTGAGCTCGGCACATTTTGCCGGAAAAGAAAACAAATGAAAATGGTAATGGAAATGCTGATAAAAATAAAAATCAGCATGAAAATAATGACAACATTGTCGTAGTTACGCATACGCCGTGTTGTACGCATGGACGTACTCGCTTGCGCCGTTGCTCACGCATTTACTTTGTCTCTCTCACTCGCTCCCACTTAACTGCCTATGCGATCGAAAAAAGGACAAAAAATAAAGAGCGAAACAAACAATAAAAGCAAAGTGTCTACGGCGGCCGTTAAGCAAAACGAAAATTGAAGCAATTTCATGTTGTTTTTGTTGCTGTTGATTTTTTTTTTTTTTTTTTTTTGGTTGAGTTTTTCTGTTTACGCTATGCGGGCCATGTGTGTGTGTGTGTGAGTGGGTATTGCCAAAATGGCATCGCATGAAATAAAGAAAAGCATTGCCAATGACATAGACTGACTCACGCACACATGCGGCACACACACTACCACCCATACACACACACACACACACACACGCACGCTCGCTGAACATTATGTCGTTAAGCAGCAAAATGAAGAGGCTGTAGTGCTGCACGCCCCACTACGTATACGTAATGTGTATGAATCGACTGGCTACGGCTTGGCATACACTCTCGACTCCGGGCTGCTTTATGCGCAATGAATTGATGGAAAATGTTGAAATGCTTTACGCTTCACTGCATAACTCAGTCACTGGATTAGAAAAGGGCGTACTTGTTGTTGTTGTTGTTGTTGTTATACTTGTACGAAATAGACAAATCTGCCTACAAACCTACTGACAAGATATGTGTGTGTGTGTGTGTGTCTTTGTGTAGTAGCACTAGTTTCCGTGGCATCTGATTGAAGATGATTTCCTTAAAGTTGCCTTGCAATCAGCCAAGCGTTGTATTAGACTACTTCAATACTTTTTTTTTCTATTTGCTTGCGCTTGCTGTATAATTTTTGCAAACCCAACTTATTTTATTTTTATTGCTCAGCTGACCCTCAAATAATTTGTTTCTGTTTTTCTTTTTTTCTTGCAAATTTTACGTGCTTATGCATTTCTTTCTGCCGCTTTTGTTTTATGTTTTTTAATAAATACATATATATACAATATATGCTTAGGGTTCTGGCACTTACCATATGGTCCCAGTTGTGCAGCGACGCGCACGCGCTCTATAACCACGGGTGGGTCACTGCGTCCTTTTGCGTTAACAGCATAAACTGAAAATTGATATTCACGTCCGGGCTCTAAATTATTCAAACGAAATTGTGGACTGTTCTCCTGCATGCGAAAGATGGGTGCAGATGTCGCCTGTAAGTATGCAACAAGATATAAAAATAAATATAATATCATATTGGAAATTATGACAGCAGTCAAATCGCACAGCTAAAGGTTTTTAACAGTGCGTATACATAATGCATGCAACAGTGTTGTTGCCAGCTGCACACAGCCTAGCCTAGCACAGCAAAGCAAACATTTATGTTTAACCATTTTAAGCTTTGCAGTTGTAAATTTAATTTCCGAGCAAAAAATAAAAGTCTGACAGATAAATAATTGCGCAAGCCTTAAATATTTGTTGAAGGCCTTGTGAACAATGACCAAAAATTGTAAACTCTATATATGTGTTGCCTTAATGGCTACACAATCGAGCGAGTTTCGTTGGTTACGCACAAATTCCCACTCAAGTAAGCGTAAGTAATTTATGTCGTTCTTATGGCGCTTTTTCTTGCCCCCAAAGCAACAGCCATCAAGCTAACCCAACGTTTGCTGTCAGAAGTTTGTTTCGTTTTTTGCTCGTGTTGTTTTTTATTTTGTGTAACTTTAAAGCAGCCTCCTGTCCAGCTGTATAGTTTGTTGCCAACAGTTACGCCTTCACGTCTCTGTCAGCAGCAGCGTCATCTTTACCATGTCAGCGTCATCATCAGCATCATCATCGTCATCATCCGCAGCAGCATCCACAGCATCAACATCATCACTGCTGGCTGCTACTTTGCGCTTGGTTACTTTGCTAATAAACTCACAGCCAGTGCCGCTTCATCAACAAAAAAAAAAAAAAACAGAGGAAGAACCCGAGCCCTTAGACGTACCCTTCTAAACCCTATGGCAGTGTGCGCACCCCGCTACCACCGCCGCTGCCTAAATTCACTCACTCATCTATGTAGCAGTTGTTGAAAGTAGCGTTACGAAAATGAAATGAAATTTTCATATGATATTCTCTTTTACGAGTGACAGAGATAATTTAATAACTCAGCATGCTCGCTCTCACTTGGCTTAGTTCAGCCTGTTCGGTGCTTAGCTGAGCTCAGCCATTTTGCCCCAACACACCAACACAGACACACAGCCGCAGCAACACAAATAAACAAACAGTGTAAGGGCATACATACGCATACATACACATGTTTTGTAATAGAGTTGCTGGCGTCTGTGTCTGGTTAAAATGTTTGCCTCATAGCACACAAAATACATATATGAAAACTTATAGCATTAATTATGTTGTCCTTTTTACGCTTGAGCTGAGCTGTTGGCCAACTGCCGAACTGCCACATACGCCCACAAGGACTCAATCCAATCTTGACCAAGGCACAGCCACAGCTACTAGCTATCCATAGATACACACACACGTAAAACTATCTGTTTATTAATAATTCATGCAGAAAAGTCAAAAAGGATCTGCACACTAATTGACCATATGGATTTCAAGTGAATTATTGTATGCTCCTGCTGCTACTGCTGCTGCTGCTGCTGCTACTGATGTTCCCAGCTACCAGTTTTCAGCTTCAAACTAAATTTTAATTCAATTAAGTTGACTGCTGTGTTGGCATCCATCTATGTATGCAACTACATAACTATCCATCCATCTATGCATCTATCTATCTTTATACATTTATGTATCTATGTCTGGCCAACTATGTGCGTGCGTGTGTGTGTGTGTGTGTCCGCACGTAACGTTAAACGCTACACTTAGGCAAGTATTATACAAATTTGTCTAAAACTTATTGATTTAGTTTAAGTGAATTTCATTTGCTACACGAAATTCAATTAATTTCGTATACAGTTTCCAAATAAACTTATTTTTAACGGCTATTTGCTAATTGTGGTTTTCGTAAATCAATTTGTATATATTTGAAATATGACATCTAAGAAAATGTACGATTCCAAAACAATTGTTTTTTTTTAATCAAATTAAAATGCTTATCCAATTTATGGGGTTTGAGGTTTATTTACATTGTGTTTAGATTGCCTAATGGCTTTATCTACAAAATTTGGTCACATGTATCGATTGTGTTAGGACCTTGCAAGCGATGTGTTTGTGTAGCTGTGAGACTTTAGACTATGTAGCTTTAGAAGTATGAGTTTTGTGGAATTTAGGCAGCATTAGCAAATGCGAGTTTATCCATTTTTGAGCATCTCATTTAGCTTATAATATTTGCTTTTCTTTTTATTGTAAAACTTGAATAGCATGCTGAATTACTTAAATAAAATTGAATAAATGATATAACATTAAAAATGAATTTTTTTTCAGATCAAATCTAAAATGCGGATAAATCGTCCAATTTAAGTTAAGCTTAAAGCTTCTGAATTCTTTACGCTTTAAGCTTTGGAAAGAAAATGAAGTGTATATTTTTTTTTTATTTTGACGATTTTGGTTTTTAATGTTTTGTTTATAAGTGTATTCTTTGCTGAGCAGCGATTAATATCTATTGATAGCTGTTCTAAGATAACAGGAATCTAATGTTTATAGGTGAATCCAAACGGCGACGTCTTAAATTAATAGAGAATTTCTTAGGTAAACAGCGTCTAATTATTTGCTACATATGTCAGTGCTAGACAAACAACAGTGCTACAGGGTGGAATCGAATCATCGACCGTTTGGTTTAGGGGCGAGTACCCCAACACCGAGGTTCCCTGCATTGAAATGTACCAACTACATAAAAAAGCGCTACCGCATTTTTAACGGAGTATTGACTCCGTCTCGAAGAAGACGTCTGCTCTTGCTAATAGTATGAAGCCTTTAAAATGATGAGGAAGCAGATTAGTCATTTTTGCCAGAAAATGTAATATCAGAAATTCTTGTGTTTTCTAAAAAGTTGAGTATGGTATAAAAGAACTTTTGGTCGTACTGTACACTCTCTTTATGAGACGACAATGTATTGTGGCAAACTTAAAATATATATAGAAAATCATGGAGAGACAACAGTTCCCCAAAAGTTACTTAAAGTTTGTTTAGGTTGACTAGAGAAGACTATATGTTTCTACTAGAACGAAGGCATGGATCTCGCGATAGTAACCAAATTTTCAGTTAACTAGCGTTTCTTTATCAAAGATTGCCAGTTTATTTCAGTTACTCGATATAAGGGATGTAGGGAGGCTACAGCTTTCATCAAAGAGCTGTTCAATGTATGCTACTCAAAAACAATAGAATTTAAATTATACAAATAATTCCTTTATTTCTGGCAATATTGGTAAATCAAAAGTAAAAGTATTCTCAAGCATTTTACAAAATATTTTCAAAATCAGTGGAAGACATAGTAAAGCTATAAAAGCACAAGCTGGGCAAATCACATTTTTGTCCATAAAATTTGCCCTTTTTTCTACCAATAAGAATCTTAAGCAGTACATGATGATATTACTGATTCAGTAAACACGTACAGGGTTTTCTTAAGTTCATGCAAACTATAGCAATCAACGTGTAAGTATAAAAATAATGACTGCGGCCCTCGGATATGAACTGCCCCAAAATATATATCTCAAATATATATTTTATATATTTTATCAAGTCAAAAATCTTTCATCATGTAATGTCTTACAAACTCAAAAAGGTTCAAAATTTTAAACCCTTCCAAAAATGTAACCAACCAAATTGCTTTCATAACTCCAAAATTAAGCATTATCGTTGAAAGTGCATTTACCCACTAGTAATGCCACTACCAACATAACTACCCTAATTTGAATCTCCATCTTGATTAACTTCCTCCAATTTCACTCGCTCTACTCACCTGATCATTAAGCGTGGATATTTCGTTGTCTCCCAGCGCAGCAGATTCGCCAAATGGACGTCCGGATTCGCTGGCATATAGCAAATCACCGCCCACAACTTCCAGCAGAAAGTATTGCGAAAGTCCTCCATCACTGCCGGCAACACAAACCACTTCCAGTACCGTATCATTACGCAGTTCGCAGCCTTTGGGCGCTTCGGGTGCATCTGCGTAGCAACGAAGGGTGGGAGTAAAGAAAGAAGTTCATTTAATGACCGCTTAGGAGTAATTGCGTCAAGAAAATGTGTAGTTAGACTTGCAGCATTAGCATTTTGAATTACAGTTTCAAAAATTTCAGCTGCATTAAAATGGCGCACACTTTGGACAAGTCCAGGCACTACTAGCTCATTGTGGCTGCAAATTGCTGCAGTGCAAATTATGCTCGAGTCCTGCCCAGTAGTGTTTGGATATTTCTTTTTCGGGATGTATATATATATAGCAAGGAGTTGCTGCCATTTTGCATTAATAACGGAAAATTTGTGTGCAAGTCAATGTGCTGAAATAATGCTAGATAGGCGGCGATTATTTGCCCAAAACTGACGCTGATAGTGGTGGTGGTCCGGCCATAGCTGGAGTCAGGAAAAGCAACAACAAAGGAGCGGCAAGTGCAAGTGCCTGCAATTTCCCCAAGCATACCAACCATACACCACCAACCAATTATGTAAGTAGATCCTTATGTGTACATAAGAGATAGACTGTAACCGACAAGGACAACGGCACGGACACCGACACGGACACGTTGTCTGACGGCCAAAGCACACACACCTGGCCTGCCCAACGCCCAAGGCGTGGTCTTTGTGCTGCGGAATCTTGGGTTTATTTGGTTTACTTACTTGCTGGGAGTATGTGCACCAGACAGGGCACTGTCTGACGCCCCACCGCATTACTAGCCCAACAGGCAAGCGTTATTAACTCGGAGTCCGTTTGTGGCAGATACGTCACCGTGCTTGCCAGTCCATTGGATTGTATCCTTGAGTTGAGCACCTATAAGTGAAAGAGTTTTAGTGCAGGTTGAGTTTGAAGCAGCTGTAAGGATTAAGCTTAGTTGATGATGGTTGCTTTATTTTTGTATGCTCTGTAGTGTAAGTGTAAGGGGTCTATTAAGTGGAAGGTAATGTTTGTAGTTATAAGATGTCTATGATTGGGATGCTTATGTTTGTATTTTAAGGAGCCGATTATTTTTCTTAGCGACTTGCTACGATTTCCTTTGCAGCAGACCTTCCTTGTCAAACCAAATGATAAGTTCGTTTTGGAACAAACGGAGTTTCCAAAAATTCATTTGCAAAACGATTTTGAATAGATTTTTCAGTTTCGTATGCTGGGCAGATTGTATTAAATCAATTTTAGAAAAGGAATGTGAAGAATTCAAACTTTTTCAGATTTAATGTTCACGAGAAACAAAATTATAAAGAGAGTGGAACAGGTATGCTGTATTTGATCAAATTTCTTTAGATTTAATATAATCATACCATAAAGATTTTTCTTTGGTACAACATAAATCTTCAAAAATAATTTACAAGTTAATTGAGCGCTAATAACAAAAAAGGCAGCGTGAAGAATGTGGAGTCAATCTGGTCGAAAATATGACATCTTTGATCCATTGTGCAGACGCCAAGGTATAGAAAAAACCCAGCTTAGTTGAGAAATAATCTCCAAACAGAAAAACAGAATTTTAATTTTGCATGTTTTGAAGTTCCTTCAAATTTATCAGTAATATTTGAAATTTGTTGAAATGGAGTTTCCTTCGCCCTTGCATGCTGCAGTGTATCGCTAAGTCCCTCACAATCCACTTAAACTTTCTGCATATATATGTTGTTGTTTTTGCTGGCGTTTCCTTTTTTGTGAAACTTTCATGTTAAACATTTTGTGCAGCGCACACAAAAATCTCTTCCACACACACACATACGGACAGAGAGATGTAGATACAACGCCCACAGATACAGATAAGTTAGGGGAAACAGGTAAGCATAAATATTTGAAGGCAAATAAGTTTTTATTGCAAAGCAAATAGTTAGATAAGTCGAGTCGTATCCAAAACTACAGAAGATGTCCTGAAAGCAAGCAGCAAGGGTTTTTCTGCTGCAGATTTTCAAATAACTTTTGTGCTAAATGAATTACTTTATTTATTGTGCACAGCTGTAACTATATGGGTTTCGGATCTCTGCGAGTATGTCTGCGAGTGTGTGAGTGTCTTTGGAAGCACATATATCTTGCTTTGCAGTTTACCATGTGCTTGGCTGCATTGAACACGACAGCTTTTCACCTAAATGGTTTGCATTTGAAATGAGTCGCTCTGACCAAAACTTGGACAATGTCATTTTGGCCGTCTTGGTACTCTGTCCACGACAGCAATGGCAAATGTTGTAGTGCGCACAGCTTCAATGCACAATTTATACATTTTGATTAAATTTTAATTCAGTCACGTAGCATCTGACTCCGTACGGGCTTTTGTTACTCAGCAACACCATTGTGCCGTATTGTTTTCCCAAACCATTGCTCTGTCTTTTGGCTAAGGTGCCACAAGTATTTAGCACAAGTTTGGCTAATAGCTGTGTACACGGTTTTGGCAAAGAATTGGAAGGTGTCTGCCAAAGGTTTACAGCTTCTTGCTGAATCAATAAATGTGACCCGAGGTTTGCGACGCAACCAAAACCTATCGAACAGCAGCTAACCGAAAAAAAATCTGCTAAGCTAGACAAAGTTGCTCCTAACTGGCTGTACGGCGGCGTACAACTTGTAGTTGTAGCACGTTTTTGGCTATAATTACACTTCACATTGGGTCTGGCACGTGGACGTGTACAGTGTCGAGATTTGAGGATTTTAAAGGCTTTAAAATTTTTTAACTGAAATGGGTTTTTAAAGTGTAAATGAAGGCTATGATTTGTTTATAAGTTAAAAAAGAATGACTCACGCGAATTTTCTGTTAAAATTATAGACAACAGTTCAGCTTGTCGTGCTAGCCAAAGGCTAGGCTGAATCAAATCACCGAACTTAAGAAGAAAGTGCGCTATCGCAGCCCTACCGACGAACAAATCTTGTCGAGGATATCGTCTAGTATCTTATCTTACGAATACATTCTTCAAAATTGTCTTGCAATGCGGGCTTTTCGCTATAGATATTAGCCTTAAAATAAATTTTGGTCCCCTTGACACTGCTGTCATAGCTTCAAAAGAGGAGCATGACAATACTTCTAGTTTGGAAGACCTAATATTCTCATATCTCACATGCAAACAAAAAAATACGAAGAAGATTTTAGAACTGTTTGAAATTTAATTGGTATCTCCAGACTAGGGAGCTTGGAAATTACAATTGGGCCAGTTTATGTGGCATCACGCTGCTAAGCTACTATTTTGTTGTCACAGCGATCCGAATCAAGTTGACCCATGGAGATTAGTTTGGGCCTATACTCGGGGTGATTTTCGTCTCAGCGAGTATGTGCCAAATGTCCTACGGGCATTACCTTCAGCGGCACGACAGAAATAGGCGGGATGCACACCATTGCGATTGCGGCCACCATAGTAGTGCACCATAGTAGTGCTAGGATGCAAAATTGATGCGCAACGCACATAGAACCTAAAGTGATCAAGAGCACGTTTCTTAAATTTGCCGTAATGATGTTCATTTGATTGGGCAATTTCCTGTTTTGCTAAAGGTATCGCCTTGGTGACGGATTGCTGTCAACTGACAACTTTTCTGCTAAAGTCAACCGAAAAAAAGGATTACAAGCTGTTCGACAAGAAGAGTGATCAACAATTTGTAGACTTGGAATCTTACTAATAAAGATTCGTTTCGGCAACTAAAGTGATTTTGCAAGCTATGCCAGTTCTCGACAAATACAACAGAACTGCTTGTTGGAGTACGTCACCCATACGGCTTTGGCTGACTTTATCAACTCTAAAGGCGCAAATCTTCACACCTATTGAAAAATTCGTTTTACAAGCAATCGACTACAAGCACCCAACTAATTTTTCCCTACTCCTTTGACTAATCAAACAATTTGTTCAAAAATTATTTCATAACTTTCATTATTTATATAGGGCTAACTAGGATTCAAAGGAACAAATATATATATAGTTCCAAGCAACCAACATTATATTTAGACAACTCTAACCAACTTACCGGTGAAACATTGCGCGTGTTGTTGTAGGTCCAGCTAAATTTAACCGACTCCGGCGGATCAGCATCCACTTCACATTTGACTGGTATGGAGTGCATGTTGATGGCCCCAATGGATGTTTGCTCAGTGCCCGGCTTACAACGTGGCGAGACTGCAATAGAGTAAGGCAACGGCTTAATATCAGTTTATACATAAAAGTACTTGGTAAAAGTTTTATTTATACATATCTCTTTATATAAAAATAAAAAACAAAAAAAAAAAAACAAAAACGAACACCAGATTGTTTTCAGTTTTGAATATCCATCAGAGTGCGCCCACCAAGTGCAAACAGTCTGCACTGCTCTGCTCTGGAGGGTAAGTACACAGCAAGCACAACTCAAAACAGACAACAAAAAGATAAATAAAAATTAAAAATAAAAAAAAGAGATATACCAGTAAGAAGCAGCAGAGGCAGTAAGAGCAAGCAGCAGGCTACATAGCCTTGAGCATAGTAATTAACATGTTTCCGTTCCAGCTAACTGGCAAGGGATACACCAGCGTGCCCCTCGCTCAGACCCGCCATAGAAGCAACCTTATTTATTTTTGCAGTGGGTAAATCTCGATGCCACCGCGGCGTATGTATGGCAGGTATTGAAACTGCTATGGAGCTGTGGCTTCCCAGCGCTGTAGCTGTATCTGTGTAGACGTTGCCATTACTTTCACTTGCCAAATGGGAGCAGCTAGGCGGAAGCTATGTCATGTAGCTGCAGGCAAGCTGTTGATTGCTGAGAGTGTTTCTTTGTGTGTGCGTGTGCGTGTGCGTGTGTATCTCTATGGGAGTATCTGTGTTTGTGTGCGTGTGTATCTCTATGGGAGTATCTGTGTGTGTGTGTGTCGCTGAAAGCCGCCTTTAAAATGTAAGTCACGCTAAGGCAGATAAAGATTTTGTGCTTTATTACTGTTATCTAGAAGTTGTCTGCATTTCAGCATTTATTTCCAAGGCAACGTTTTGAAAGAGCATTTTGAGTATCTGTGTGTGACGATAGGGAAATGCCTGAATGTGCGTGTGTGCGAGTGTGTGTGTGTGTGTGTGCGTGTTAGAGTACGCACTTGTTGCTGTATTTGTGCATATGCTAGTTACGTCTGAAATTCAACATTCAGTCAACTTGAAACTTTTTATAATTCGAAAAATAAACTACTTAAACTGTCGTAAAGCTGGAAAATGTATTGCAAGCCAGACTTTTATTCAGTTTGACAAAGAACCTGGCAAGTCGTAGTAGTAGCAGCATAGCACTTGCCTAGTAACTATTACACTGAAAAAAATTTGCTGGATTTTTATTAAAGTTTGGTAGGAACAATATAGAAACAAACTGATTATAGGCAAATTACTTTAATAAAAAGGATAATAGGCGTTATTTTTAGAAATAAATACATTTTTGTATAATTCCATCTTTCCAATATTTGTATTGCTTATTTTGAAACTTTAGACGCAAATTTATCTGCATAATATTTTGACAAAGGCTTGAACACTTTTAACCAAATCTTTTCTGCACATGATTCCTGTTCATTAGAAACATCTTGATCAGTTTTAATAGATAGTAAGACATTTTCCTAAGTGTATAAGATTTGGAAAAGAGTACACACGCAGCAACTAGAGGGCGATATAAGTCTGCAAAGGATAAGGATATAACAAAAAATAAAATCTGGCTACAACAATAACAACAACGACAAGTAATAGCAGTTGTATTATTTGTTGCTCTTGCTATTTCCATTGCCAATGCAATGGAGCAAAAGTTCTTACATTTTGCTTGCTTAACCCAAAAAGTGAGCGGAACAAGTTGTACATCATGTTGGCTCAAGCCAAAGAGCAAAGAAAAATATTATCCTTAAGGTGCCTTTGTATGAGTGTTTTGGGGTATATATATATATATATCTGTGTGTGTGTGCTGGGTGTTGCTTAATCTGCTGGATTCATCGATTTTTGTGGCGCGTAATTTATATAGAAATTGTGATTTATACGCAGCTGGCAGCAGGCAAATGGCTTGTATATGAAATCAACATTAATCAAATGATAAAAATTGCTAGGCAAAGGCAAACAACAACTGTAAAAGGTTTGCGGCTTATTCCCCTTAGGCCATGTGTGAAGTTTATGAAAAAGTTGCGCCTGGCAAAAATAAAAAACCAAAAAAAGCAGCAAAAAACAAACAAAAAACGCTCAAAAATTGTTGACTGTTGAATTTATAGTCGAACTTTTGTGTGTAAATCAATGGCGGTTATTTAGACTGGCACGTACAGTTTTAAAATTGTAAACAAGGAGCACGTCACGCACACACTTATACCGAGCACACACTGTCATATACACACGCACCTACCACATACCACACGCACACCCACACACACACATAAGGGGCGGCCATGCATCATTTCTAAGCAATTTCCTCATCCGCTGCAGAATAAAAAAAAAATCGAATAAAAAAAAAGTGTTGGAAACTTTTCATTTGCTGCTGTTGATTTTATTTTGCAGCTTCCGTTTCCGCTTTTTCCTTGCCATTTCAAAATGGCCTTCTCCTGCTAGTTCTCAAGGATGCAACTACAGTGGGCTGTAGCTTCATAAGTCGCAAACTGTCGAAATATTACTTCAAGAGCATCAGCAATCGTATATTGGACTTCAGCCATCTTTAACAACTAACTAGGCAAGGATTGCAATGAGCAGATGGTAGGGTAAGCCATTTAAAGTGAAAGCATATTTTTCCGAAAAAAATTAATGAAGAGGACATTTTTGTTTGTTTTCATTTCAATAATAAATTACTTAGATTTCAGGAGAAACTTTTTGCATATAATATCGCGTAAATGTTCGTCCTCAGCCTACAGCACAAAATGTCCCCTTCTTCGGCATTTTCGGCTTATATCCTCCATTTCAAATATACCCACAAAACAAAGTCTGATGGCGTTAGGTCGAGTGATCTCGGTGGTCAGTTTAAATCAACATTTTTCGATATTACCCGTTCGTGAAAGAACCATTTTAATGATACCAGAAGCTTTTTTTTACCATTTTTCATACAAAATCGGTTATAATTTATTACCTCAATAATGCTCACCATTGATGGCTGTCACTAATCCATCAACGTCTTCGAAAAAAGGAAGCGATGATCCTATCCTATACTATAGAGACCTTTCTTGAATTTATTGAGAGTTCTCAGTGGCATAGCACCGATAATTTTGATAATTTGAAACTGACATGTTGATTTTCTTCCAAAAGTTGAGTTAATTTTCGCTAATTTAAATGGTACGCTTGGTACAATTGCCACGATACTGATAGTTAGCTGGGTTTAGTATGTATGACTTTTCGATTTTGTATGGAAACATCTTCAAATCGATACGATTTATGAGACGATTTATGGGAACGACAATAGCTCGAATTTCGCGGCTCTTCCTCAACACTGGCCCTCAACGCTTAGAACGCCTCGTTAGTTGTCTGGATGCATGGCTGGCATTATTACTTATTATTATTTCCAAAAATTCATAAATTTTGCGTAGAAACGCCTTATAATGTTATCATAAAATCATTTTGTACGAATCGCACGTTAAGTTTTGACAATTAAGAATTTATTTTGAATGGACTGAATCAAATAACTGACAGATTGGCGAACTTATAGGAGCACTTGCTGACTGGATGAACAGCTGGCTGACTGCTTGGTTATTTTGAATGTAAAGCTTATCAAATTTTTCGCGTCCTTTTGGTGTGAACTGTTCCATGGTATAAATTGTCTTGGAATGAGGCTTCTTACGCTTTAAAACATAAATCGTTTTGTTTTTTCTGTCAAAAATTATAGACATTTTCCATAGACCAACTTTCACGTCAGATTTGGTAAAAAGTGTCACACAAGTGATAAATCCTTATAATTCTACACTATTATTTAGTTTTGACATAAAATTATAATTAAAGAATGTGGAAGATTTAAAAAAAACACAGCAAAAGGATAACTTTAAAAAATTACAACAAAAAGATACAAAGATACATATCTTCTCTCTCTCTCTATGGCTTAGCTGGCTGCTACAAAAAAGCATAGCATACCCTTAGGGGCTGCATTGTGAATGCTTAGAAATTTGCATAATTTTAAAAGCGATTATCTTGAAAACCTGTTTGCTGTGAATTAGATTTAATGGACTAGTCAGTGTAAGCCTTTAAATGTGCCTCGCATCCACATAGGATACAGCTTTTACGTGGGTAGAAAGCATACATAAATCTGCATATCTTAAATGTTATAAGTCAATCTTGGCACAGCTAACATTTCTACACCGCTCAGAATTATTTAAGTAGTTAACATGTTAAAAAGTAATAAGCAAAAACATTACAACTTTATTATTTCTTAAAAAAATATTTAAATTATTTTAAATTTCAAGCGCCAACTTCGCTCTTGGGCTAAGTATCTTCAAATTACGAGTGTCTACCGTATTATATATACGCATAAGTACATCATATACTTTACGCTTATATACTTATGTACATATATAAAGTATATATATATACGTTATTATAATATAAAAATAAGTAAAACTTACACTGCACTTTCAGCGTCAAGCTGGAACTGCGCGTCTCTCCCTCCGTATTTGTGGCGCCACACGCATATGCTCCAGCGCTCTCACGCTCCAGCTGTGTCAAGTGCATAATTTCCGTGCTCTCACCAGACATTCGCATTCCCTGCAATAGAGTTGTAAGTAAGAATTAGAGTTGGGAATCACATAAAAAACTTGCAGGGATTATGAGCATGAGTGAGTGGTTAAGTAGTTTTTAGTTGCACTAAAAGATTTGATCAGAGCGTATTCAGTTCAGTTCAGCCACTCAAAATCCTGGCTGCTGACTGGTACTTAAGAAATAGATGTGTATGTGAAGGAGGCAGACTGAAAAGTTAGTGAAGTGCCTGAAAAGTCATTCTCGCTGTTTCCTTTAACAGTTTGCTAAGGCTGCAGGCATAACTAATGGTGTGGCTGATTTTTAAATTTTTGACAGAAGAAAATTTGAAGAACACTTACAAACTAGATGAAGGTAATGTACCAACATATAAGACGGTAGTGTTTAATTGAAAATATAATATTAGTTTCACTGAAAAATATACAATCTTGAAATATTAAAGAGCTTCGTACAGAGAGACAAACACTCGCTGAGTGAAGTTTCTATTACAGTGATGGTATAAAGTTGGCATAAGTGTCAGAAAGCTGTGATTATTTTAATCTTATTAGTAATGCAACATAGTTAAATTTTTTAAAAATCAATTATAAATAAAATAAGAAGAATCCCACTTCAGCATGCTCTATTTGGAGCTGTTCGAAGAAAACAGGGTCAACACAAATATATAACTTTTTTTTATAACTGAAGATTTCAATATTATTAAGATAATGTATTGCCTAACATTTCTTCATAGTTCGCTCGCCACCCTAAGCACTCCTACAATAAATGTATATATTTCCAATTTGAGGATATTTTGAATCGAGAGATATCGTTGCTTTCACGTACGCTTCACCTACCATCCACATCAAATATGTATCTGAATCTTTCAAATCTACATTTTGGGTATTGAAGGAGGCAAAAGCAAACACATTGATATAAATTCGAATAATTTCCTTGAAGTGCTTAATTATTTCTTTATTTACAATATTTTTACAATATTTTTTTAATACTCATACCTCTGGATATTTGTCGTGAGGCGGAAGTACAATTTTTGCTTGATGACAATAGGAAAGTTTTGATCGCGAAAGTCAGAGCATTACAATATTGACACTCTTGCTTCATTTTGCCAAATACCCAAATAGTCTACTTTGTTTGCTGCTGCATACAACATCAACTTCTGCTTTTTGAATTTTACTTTTTTGTACGATTCCAATGCATGCTTCTGCTTTTCGTCAATTTGGTTTCGCTTCAAGTATCCAACTCTTTCAATTTTTCGTTTTTTTCAATAGCTGCTTGTTGTCTAATTTTTCCACGTGAGCAATTCCTTTTTTTTGCTTTTTCTCAGTTGACAATTTCTCTCGATTTCTACTCGTCGAATTCGTGCCTGTTCGCGAATTCGAACTTTTCGTTCTACTTCAGAAATATTTTTTTTTTCAATCGATTACATTTTAAGCAAATCTGATATATAAAACGTGACAGTGGACTTTTTTATATAAGAGCAAGATTGTTTTCCTTTTTTTAGGGTAGATTGACTACAATTGGACCCACAAATGTAGGAGGCAGACTGAAAAGTTAGTGAAGTGCCTGAAAAGTCATTCATTAAAACTAAACTGATCTTCCACTGCTTGTGTACTGACTTTTCAGCCTACCCTCGTTACATACGTGCATACATTGGCCACATTGACAACAACATGGCAGACGGCAGCAATCAAGTACAGCCACATATAAGCAATTATCCCAACTATTTCTAAATCACTTACTACTTGGCACTGCTTCTCATTGTGCAACCAGGCGTTGCATAAACCCTGCTACCCCCACCCCTAAGTGTGGCAAAAACGAAACAAAATGCATGAAATGAATTTATTAAAAGCAAATTGAAAATGCATTTTATGCATTTTATGTGGCCGACATTTTAATGAAAATTAAATTACCCGCACCCGTACCGTAGTCCCCCCGACGACTGATTTGATACAGCTTTTATTAAGTAACTCAATGTGCCCGATACATGCACTGCACTCTCTGCCTCACTGCCACGTGCTCATAAATAAAAAATAATTTGAATATAATTTCCGTCATATTTTTTTTTGTTTTTATAATAATGCATTATGAAAGCATCAAAATATGACAATAGCAGATGAAACATTGCCTGTTGCAGTGGCTAAAAATTGAATTAATTTTCAATAATCAGATATTTAAGTAGCTTAAAGCTTTTTTTACTCTACGAGTTTTCCCATAAATGCAATAAAAACGTAAACTAATTTTTTCGCTTTTATTATATTGTTGACAGCTAATATGCTGTCGTCGTTGCACGTAACTTTGTGAAACTGCCACAAAATGTCAATATGCATCATTTGATTATGTACGTAATATATTAAAATATAAAAACAAAATAAAAAATAATGTAATTAAAATGCAGTCACAAGCCATTGTTGGTCAGGAAGTTGGCTAATTTGGTTTGTAATTACCGAAAGGTTTAATCGAATGAAATATAATATGCTCTTCGTTGGATGCCACAAAATAGTTAATATGACAATGCAGTAGCATGTAGGGCATCAAAATCTATACAGTGGCTGTATATTTTTTTTACAATTAAAATTTTATTGTGTGTAGTTAAAGCCAATTTAGTTCGATAACTTTTTGCCACTTTACAGATAATTTCTTTGGGCCTGTCTCAAAGAAGTCCTCGTTTCTATTGGCAAAAAATTGGGACTGTCGATTTTCATAAGCCCCTCTTGAAGCGAATTTTCCATCAGCATCATTATTACTCTCTAAAGACAGCTGCTAACTTATAGTAGCATCTTTAAACTCTTTCTACAAGATGACAGATTTTTCGGCCATCAAAATATTGATATCCTCTCACTAGCAACTTTTTTTTATTAAATTACGTTGAAAATCAAAAATGGTTTAAAATAAACGCATCTCGGCAGCATACTTTGGGCCAAAGTTAACCACATTTTCATCATCATCATTATAACGCCTACTTCAAATGTTATTAACAATTTTAGTGCGCAGCTGGCATTTCATAGATTTTCTTTATAAAACTTTAAGCAGTTTTCCGCCAACATTATATATACACAAAAAGAAAGAGAAAAAGCCGGAAACTTTGCACAGCCAAGTCGCTGATATAGGAAGTCTACAGGCGTCAGACGTAGAAGTGACAAAGTTTGTCACTTTTTTTGTTGCTCATTTAAAAGTTTTTGCTCACATTTGCTGCATCGTTTTTCAAAAATTTTTACCAATACTCGTTTTTTGCTTATTATGGCCCCGAAAAAAAGGCAAGCAGAAAAATGCTTATAACAGAGTGTGACAGTTTTGAACCCGACAGCGTGTTGGATATCGTTTTTTCTTTCTTTTTTTTTCGTTCACATTGAAAACTTTGGCAAAATGCTTCAAAATGATTTAAGTAATTTGTTAAAAGCCAAGCAAAAATCTGTGCCCAGCTAGCACAGCAACAAGATACACTATACGCCCGATAGACAGCAGGAGCACAAGCGCAGTGCCAGTGTTGTAAAAAGCCAAAAGAGCAAAAATGGATTTTTGATTTTATTTATGAAAAATGATGATGATGTTCGCATGTGTACAAAACTGTCAAAGGATGTCAAAATCATGCGGTTTAATAATAAAAACGCAAGACAAAGTCGCCACTGGGCATTACCAACCCAAAACCAACCGAAACTTTTATTTCGTTTTTGTTCTTCAATTTTTTTTTTCCCCAATGTGCGACAGTTGGTAAAATGAAATCAAATGAACTGAAATACAATGCGAAAAATATGACAGCCAGAGCCAAATAACAACAAGAAGAAAAAAATGGGCAACAACATTTGTGCCTGGACATATGGTTTATTTGTCATTTGATTAATGTTTTAATAATTTGCAACATGAATGACTATGACTTCAATCAGCGAACTAAAAATGCTCGTAAAAGCCATGTTTGTGGTAAACATAAGGCAATTATAAGCCATTTTGAAAAATGAACAAAACAAAGGCAAAAAGTGTGCAAAAACTAAGCCAACCCAGCGGAGACGAGTCGGTTAATACGTTTATGTTGTAACGAAATCATGAATATATTATTGTGAAGAGCATTTGAAAAGACAATGGTAGATATGTGGTCTGATCAGATTAAGCAAACTTTTAAGCTTTTCTAGAGCCTGGAAAAACTAAGAAAAATTATTTTAAAAGTAAAGCAGTTCATTTTAAAGCAGCAACTGAACTGTTTTGATTAAATTATGAAATTCAGGCAACCCAAACTTAGAGCTTTTGAACCTGATCTTGATTACTTTTTAGTTTAGGCTCAGAGCATAAAATTGAAGTTAAAAGATATAAATGTTGTAAAGATTATGACAAAGTTTTAAAATCGAATTTTTGCAGTATATTCAAAAGTTCTTGATTCCAATTTAATTCCAAGAATCCAGAAATTATATATACACAGTATAGAATACAATATCAATTAAAAAAACAATAGTCTTCACTTACAAAGTCTGTTTAATAGAGACATATTGCGTGCACGATTTTTCGTTTTTCAAATAGTGAAACAAGCGATATTTTCGATCACTAAATGAAAAAATATCTAAAAATTGGGAAGTGCTGCTGGTTTTCGATTCTCCCATGATGAAATAGTCGACATAATCGACCAATAATGGAAAAAATTTATTAAAATTGAGGCATACTGGGAGTTTTCATTTCTCCAACGCTGATAGTATCGATATTATCATCCAAAATGGAATAAATATATTAAAGCTGTTGAATAGTATAGGTTTTTATTTCTGCCATGCCATTTCTCCCATAGTCGACACAATCGAGCAATAATGGAAATAATGTAGTAAAATTGGGAAAAGCTAGGCATTTCGCAAACAATATTGTCGAGCAACAATGAAAAAAAGTTATTAAAATTGGGGAGTGACGGAGGCTTTCTTTCCTTCTATGATGAAACAATTCATATATTCGACAAATAATGGCAAAAATGTAGTAATATTGCGGAATTTTAGAGGGTTTCTAGAATGCTGAAAGAATCAATGTAATTGACCAATAGTGGAAAAAGTTTATTAATATTAGGGAGCGTGCATTGGGAATTCGCTTCTCGAATGCTGAAACAAACGAAAGAATCGACCAATAATGGAAAAAATATATTGAGCTTTGAGCACTTGTTCGATGCGCCTTGGGTTGTTTAGTTTTATTATTAAATTATCAATTAAATTATATTTAATACAAACTTCATTTTTTTTAAAATCGTAATAAATTATGTTTTATATTTAGCTTTTAATTTAAAGTAAAAATTTTGTGCATAGACATGTCGTAAAAGTTTAACCAAGTAGATGGTGTTTTGCCATTTTGTGACACTTAAGTATGACAAGAAATTTTTATTTTATTAAATATTATTAGAAATATTATAATAATAATAATAATAATTTAACGACAAAAAAAGTTTAAAATAAAGTTTCTTCAGATGAGATACACAAAATCCGCCCAGAGTTTTTTACTTTTGCAACAGCCGCATCTAAATACTTAGAAAATAATTGCTGCTAAGCCAATTATCGATGGAAATAAAATGCAAAGACAAATTAATATCCGTACAAGCACATATGCACGTTTACCTTTGAACAAATACAATTCCTCATACCTTAAGTACACGACAATATTTTCTCTTGAATTGAAATTTATTGCAAGAATTGTTGCAAAAGCAAATAGTTGCTTTTTCTCAGAAAAGCGTGGAAAGTATGTACTGTCAATTTGCTTAGTACTATGCAACCTGTAGTCCACATTTTTCTGTCCTTTATAACAATGTAGCATAAGTTGATTCCGTAGAAATCATTGGAATTCTTAACTATCAGAAGGCACTTTATAGTAAGCCAGAATTAATTTTTTTTGCTCTTTTTTTCCCCCCTTATGGCCACTTATTGTGTGTGTTTCCATTGTTAGTTGTAAAGCTAATGTGCTGGCAAATGATTTGCTGACTTTACTGAATTGCGCACACAAAAAAATAATCAGATATATTTTCATATTGCGAAATTAAGAAACACATACTTCTTACCATGAACTAGTACAACTAATGGTTGAACTTGAACATTGTTAGGGATGGGAATAATAGCCTACAGCAGCTGAGGAGTCAGAGCCAAGACAGCTGAGTCTGAGTATAGTACATTTTAGGAGGCAGCAAACAATTTGCCAAATTAAATTAAACCGCCAAGTGTCTGCTTAGAGTTGCCTTAGAAAATATTGAAAGGCGAGCGAGCGAGCGAGCAGTCAGACAGATACGACATTGCCGCTGCTGCCCAGTGCTCTGGCAACCACAACGTGCCAGCTGGCTAGACTCTGGCAAGCAATTGATAATAAAAATTGCCAAAGTGTCTGGCAAGGCAATGATGATAGACGTCAGCTGTGGCTAGCCAAAGGAACAACAAGCACAACTACTTGGCTGGGGGAAACTAAACTTACATTCTTGAACCAGGAATAGGAGGTGACCGGTGGCCGTGCGTCCGCGCGGCATTTGAACGTGACATTTTGACCCTCGGCGCGTGTTACCACACGGCTGGGATCCTCGTTGGCCAAGTGCACCGAAACGCTGGGCGGATCTGTAATGAAAGCAAAGAGAAAAGCAAAGCGAGACAAATTGTTGGCATGAGTAAGAGTTGTACAAGTATCGAGCATACAATGTGCCAGACAGTGTAGTTGGTTATAAGTTGTGTGGGTGGGTGTGCGTGTGTGAAGGTGGATCCTTGGGCTATGTATGGACCGTGCATTATTGGTGTGGAATTTAATGAGCGCTACAAATGGCAGCATAAAAGTCAAAATAATAAATTGAAATGGGTCATAAGGTGAGTGCGGCAACAGCAGGCGGCAACATTGCTGTTGCCCCGCAGCAACAAACGTAACGCATAACGTAAAGTAACTACGTAATGTAGTTAGCTCAAGCTGTGCTTGTAGATGCTACAGTTTTTGTTGTAGCTATTGTTGTTGCTGTTGTTGTTGTTGTAGTTGTTGTTTGGCCAGCACATCCTTTATGTGTCATAGTTGGCTGCTATACGGCCTCTTGACCACACGCCAAATGGGACTATTAGTTACGGTTGTAAAAATCTAATACGCGTTGAAGACTGGCGCCTGCTAAGAAGCAGGCAGCACCCGCGCCATTTTGTTTTTGTCTGTCACAACTATGGCCGCCGACACAAGCTGGCGTAGCAAATGTCAAAAAAAAGTAGCAGAAAAAATAAACTGCTGACGTTTATGGTGAATTATTAAAATGCCGCACAAAATTAAACCTCAATGAAGTCTGAGGTCGCAGGTTCAGGGTGTAGCTTAGGCCCACACACACACACACACACTGGGCATATTTTGAGTGCAGGTAATTCAATTTTGTTGTTGCTGCTGGCAGCTAGAGCAGGAGTAATGTAAAACGGAAGCCGGAAGCGGATGTAGCAAATATTAAGGCGTGCAGCAGGCAGGCAGGTAGGCAAAAAAAAACAAAAAAAAAAACACATAAAATGGCTGCTGCCAGCAGCGCAGCGCATACATAACAGTGAAAATTTAATCAACAAGGACGATAAAGTCCCTGCCAAGTTAAAGATGTGCTGTGCTGCTGCACTTTACAGCTAAGCAGCTTAGTCTACAACGCGGCCAACA
The DNA here is from genome assembly GCA_035046065.1 of Chymomyza procnemis. Lineage (NCBI taxonomy): Eukaryota > Metazoa > Arthropoda > Insecta > Diptera > Drosophilidae > Chymomyza > Chymomyza procnemis. The sequence continues at coordinate 41,256,527 of JAWNOJ010000026.1, forward strand.
GGTTGATGGCTGGCATGTGGGCACAACTTTGGGCCCTAAAAACCCCTTGCATAGAATTGGGTGTCTGCGTCAACGTTGGCGGCACAATTTAATCAAATTATGACGCTGTGGTTCTAATATGCTTCTAATTGGACTTGGCTTGCTGAAAAGTGCTTTCAGCTATGCACATCGAGACATAGATACACACAACTACACCTACTTAGATACTTAGATACACACACACACACACACACACACACGTCTAAGCACTGCTAAGCTGTTCAACTTTATAAAAAGCAAATACATTTAAGCTGCTTGCTTCATGTGTGTACGTGTGTACGTGTGTATCTATGTATCTCCCTCTTTGAGTTGTGTGTGTCTATTGTTGACATAAATGAGAGCTGCAGTTACACGCACACACACACACACACACACACTATCTCAGGCTCACCTGACTTGAAGTACTTACATGCAACTCGTATGATGCGCTTGTCCTCAATGGCGCCACCAGAGAACCAGGGATTTGTTGCACGACATGTCAGCTCGGCATTATCGTTCTCCGATGTTACCTTCAGTGTCAGTATACTTGTCGTGGTGTTCGCGTCCTGCAAATATACAGCCAGAAACCAAAAAGCCAAATGTTAAAACTGATATAAGCTGAACAACAACAAAAATCAAACAAAAAGCAGCAAGAGTAGCTTATAACATTGAGCACCCGTCTCATATGACCGACCGAGCATCTATAGATACTAGGATACATTGACAAAGCAAGTTGTGAAAATAATGAGTCGCATTTTTAGTTTAGTTTTTGGCAGCAGCAGCAGCAGCAGCAATATAAAGCCAAAAGTTCGTATTAAGTTGCAAAAACCAAATGCCAGTGCACAAGAAGAACTCAGGCAGTTAGCTGCAAGTCAGTTAGCCAACAAACTCCTTCATTCGTGCAGTCAGCAGCTACATTGAGATACATTTTGGCAGGATCAAGAACTGACACAGCGCTTTGTGTGCACCCGTATACTCAAGCCATGTACATGTGGGTGCTACACTGAGAGAAGTAATGTTGAGATAGTCTGACCAAAGAATTTGAAGCGTACTACTACGTGATGTAGGACAAATTTTGAAAAAATAGACTACTTATTTATTCCCCTTGACTATGGTCATCACTGCAAATGTGGAGCATGGAGATATCTCTATTAATAGCTGCTCAAAGCGATCAGCAACCTACAATGAGACTTAAATGCGATATTTCTAGATATAAAGCGACTTTTTATTTGCCAGCTATGCCACTGCATACGCCCGTAAAGAGCAATGAGACTTTACTACATTTAAATTTATTTTCTGCTTAAATTTTTCTTTGTCTTATTCTTGGAATTCAGCTGGTTGATGCAACAAACTCCCACAATACTTCATTCCATTGAAAAGTAGTAAGTAACCTTGACCTAATAATTAATTATCCAATTCCTGGAATACAACTTAAACTGGTCCTTCATTAGCGTACTAACAATGAAAAATTTTCGCAAAGTTAACAATGCATAAACTTAATTTTTGTTTTCCCGCTAAAATTCACAATTTCCATCCAGTTGCGATGTATTTTTTAAAACTTTATGGAAATATACGCTTGGGTAAGTTTCTTTGTAAGAAATGAATGAATGTTTAAGTAGAATGGAAGGAAATTTAATTCTTTTAAGCAAAAACCTTTTTTTTGTATTTGCAGTTTAGTTTTATTTACTAAAAACACCATGAAACAATATTTCAAAATTGCATCAATGTGAAATCTTTTTATTGATTTATGGATATGGTCGTACTTTCAGCCTTACACCTAGTAGTTACCACAGTAGCTTGACGCTGAAGGGACTGCTGACATTCAAACTATCTATCTATCGGAATTTTCGCGTAGTGTACTGGCATTTGAGAAGCTAGCAAGCTGACTTAGCACAAAGCCAGATACATGTACAGACAGCTCGGACTTTACGTATGTCAACCACGAGTCAGTGCCAAAGTCTGCCATTCATTTGCATGGCATAATTAGAAACCAAAAAGCCAAAGACGTTGGCAGTCGCCCAAAAGTAAACCGATACCAGTAGCCCCCACCTCAACTGGCCAGCTCCGGCTAATAAAGTCATGTTGCATGCATGCTAATAAATTTGAGCGCAAAAAATTGCACGCCAGGCGTCGAACAAATGGCTCAAGAGGCATATACACCAAGAGATTGCCTCCAAATGCCTCCCCCACATAAATTCAAATAAAAATGCGCCCATTAGTCAAAAGCTTGGGTGGCGGCACAGAGGAATCAGAGTGCGGTGGAGCATGCTGCTTGCACAGAGACTACAACAGACGGGTGTAAATTTGTGCAGTTTTGGCAAAAAGTTTTGCAGGCAGTGCAGTTCATCAAAGACAGTAGAAGTCAGACAGCGCAGGGCAACAGGACATGGCAAAAGGATCTAGCCGTAGTGAAGAGGAGTAACCACTTGAAGTCAACTTGTCTGCATTTGCAGTAAAAGTTTGCCCTGCGAATAGCGTACGCTGGCTTTTAAGGTCAGCCAATGGCCGCCATTGTTGTAGTCGTTGTTGTTGTTGTTGTTGCAAGTACTGACATTGTTAAATGCCGCACAGTTGGCCAAGTTATGTGCGTCCATGTGCGTTTGTGTGTTTGTGTGTGAGCTGTTTTGGCCTGACGCTGGTCGCATTGCGGCAACTAAGGCTATCAAATGTCAAACGTGCAAAGCAAATTTTCCGGCACAAAGTTGCACTGCTTTAGGGACCACACCAGCAACAAAAACAACAACAAAGACATCACACACACTGCCTGTAAAAAGTTTTTAGCCAAATTCGTTTGACAATTTTGAACTATTTGCAGTGTAATTTGCTAGTGCTAACTTACCTCCTTATCACTGTGCAACGTTACTTCGGCATTACGTATGGGCTCACCATCCAGTAGCCAGGTAATTTTGGCCGCCGGATACGAGCCCCAGGACTCACAGCGTATGGGCATAGGATGGCCGGCAGTTAGTAAATCGTTGGGAGTTATGATTTTTACACGCACAGGTTTTACTGCAAAAATAGACGATAGAAACTTAAAGCTTAAGCAGTTGCGATATTACGTTTGTACTTACAATGCACTTGAACTGTGACATCCTTGCTGACCGGCTCGACCAGCTTGGTGCCCTGTGCACGGCACTCAATGCGCGCACCATAGTAATCGCGCGTTGTAGTGCCTATTAGCAGCTGATTGACCATTACGGTGGCGCCCTCCTCCACGGAGGTGTGACTGGTGCCCATGAGCTCGACATCATCACGCCACCAGGTGACCTTGGGTGGCGGGCGACCTGTTAAAGCACATTGAGCACACTGATGAGTTATGCCGCAGGCCAAGTATAAAAGTTAACAATGCTGCACTGCAATAGTGGGGACTATCATTAAAATGGGGGTAGGGTGCCACCCGTTGAATGCTGCGCATGCAAAAGCCTGCCACAGTAATGGACACACACGCACACAGTGAACAATTGGCATGGTCATGGCTGCCAACATGTGAGGTTAAGTGGGTGGATGATGAAGAGCGCGCCGGCAACAGAAGTCGTCATCGTGGCAGCGTCAGCAGCGTCAGTGGAGCCTTGTAAGCATCTTCTTTTGGGTCGACGCGTCGCCGCAATATGTCACACAATTGACACAATTGCTTGGGCATGTGACGGAGCGGCGTGGAAGAGTAAATAATGCGCACTGTGTATTATGTGCCTCTATGTATATAGCACACATATATATACAAGTTTGTGTGAGTGTGTGGTGATGTGGGTGTGTGTGGCGGTGTGTGTGTGCGGGTGCGTCAAAAAATGGGTCAGCCTTGCCACAAGCGCAAACACTTTGGCTTGCCCATTGTCGACGACATATTGCAAATGCTGGAGACGCCACAAAGAATGACAGCAGTCACATACAACCACACACACTCTCACACACACACACACACACACACATACACACACTTAGTTACTACCACTCACGTAGTTGCACACATTGTAAATAAAATGAAAGCTAAAGTTGTGACAATCGAAACTAAAAGAAACAACTGTGCGCAAAAAGGCGCACAAAAGTATGCTACACTTTTATGTATCAAGGACACAAACTACATACCTAAATAACTATTGAAGGAAAACATATATATAATATAAAGTAAAGGGTTCACTTACCGCCCTTCACCTGACAGCATAGAAAAAGCTCATAACCCTCACGAAATGGTCCGGCCATTTGGGAGATTTCCTTGCCCTGGGCATCGAATATGCGCGGCTCTTCGGGAGGAACTATAAAAGTTATGAAATTGAATATATGTAAGTTACTTAATGACACAACGTTTTAAAATAAATATGAAAAGATAAAGGTATAGCTTGAAAAGCATATATTTTAAGGTAATATATTCAAGTAAAAAAAAATATTTTTCTGAGCTAAAAAACTATTGAACTTAGTACATTTCTAAGCAAGCATTTTTGTAGATTTATGCCGATAAGCTTAACTGACACTACCCATATTTGCCGCCCAACTTTTTGCTAGTTGGAGAAACGATATTCATTTTTAAACAGACGGGATTGACAATTAAAACTCTAGAAATTTATTAAATAATCATAAAACTTCAGCTGCCTTACTGAACGATTGCTAATATACAGCAGGACGCTATTTAAATGTATCTTTTTTTTCTTGAAGTAACAGGAATGCCTTTTTATACCATAGGAACAAGTTACAATTCTCACTTCTAGACTTTTTCCGGCTTAACGCCTGAAGCCGGCTTAAACTGTATTACCCAACCAGCTGAGGGTCACTTCTTAAAGAAAGAAAAAATAGTCACTGATTCATATTATATGAAAAACCGGCCTTTTGACAAAACTAGCTTTTCCACCAACTTATAGACTCAGTTCATCGTTGCCGCAACGAAGTTGGTCACTTTTGATTTTGAAATGCTGCCCAAATCCGTATCATACTTTAAATTTCACTTCATGTAACTTATTTTTGCTTCAAAACTATAAAAATTAAATCACCATATCAGAAAATTTTGGCCGTGGTAACATTATTTGCAGATCTTGAAAAAAACTCATTCTTCAGACGACTTATAGTGTGCTGCTGGTTCAAGTGAATCAAAGTTCAAGGAGACTTCTTTAACGAAATATATCGCCAGTTTCACACTTCCTCATTAAGACCTATAAGCATTGCCTATTGCATAAAGATAAGTCTAAGTCCAACAAAAATCAACTCAGTAAAAAAAAAATGTATCTCATTTCCTCTTTTCCTTTATAATCTCTCACATGCAAATGTTTACTATAGTAAAATTTTTAATTAAATTTTTTTTCTTACTCACCTACTAAAGTTAGATTAAGTCTAAAGTTACGTGTTGGCGAGTTAAAAAAATCTATTCTACAACGATAGACGCCACCATCCTCGGGCTTAACGTCGTTGATCTGCAAACGCGAATCCTTGGGATTATCGCCAATGGAGAAGAACAAACGTTGGCCCAGATCGCTAGCTATGGCAGCATGTGGTGCAACTTTTACATTGCCTCCTCGTGAATCCAAGCTGCAAAGACGCAAAACAAAAAAAGAAAAACAAAAAATGAGAAGAAGAAATGTGGAAAAGTTTCGTCCTTTATGAGTTGTCATAAATAAACATATGCAGGCAAAGTCCTGCGTGCTGTTGTTGCGGCAAACATGTTGCTGCTGCTGCTAAAACTTATGCTACAAATAAGTTGCTAGTAGAGGTACGTCATCGCCTTAACAATCGTTGGGAACCATCAACTTCATCTTAGTCCCTTTGGCATTATTTACGCTCGTAAAAAATGACGCTCAATTTGCACACTACAATGTTGCGTGCGTATGTGTGTATCTGTGGGTGTGTGCGTGTGTGTGTGTGTGTGTGTATCTGTGTCTTAGTTTTTGTTATTGTTTTGGTTGAATATGCTGCTGCTACGTTTTTGTTGCGTTTTAGTTTGGTTTGTTTCGTGCCACTCGCTCTCTCAGTGTGCAAATTGCAGCAATTTGTTGCTGTTTTAGTAAATTACTCTGTTTATTTCATGTACTACGTGGCACTTGGCTGAAGTTGCCACATGCTTGTTGCTGTTGTTGTTGTTCTTGTTGTTGCCACAATTCGTGCCGTTGTTGCTGTTTTTGCTGCAGTTGTTTATTATTATCGAGTGTTGGCCACTACACCTCTTTGCATATTTTAGCCAAAAACACCTGCATTGCTGACACATATCTCTATGTTGTTGTAGTTGTTGCTGTGTGTTTTTGGTTCTGGTTTTTGTTGCCTCTAATGATAGCCGCACGCAATCCTGCTTTCATTTTCTCACGCTAGATAGCGCCGCTACTTGAAATGCATGGCACATTTTGTAGAATTTATATTGAAAATTTATTAACACAAATTTGTAACGCACAGTGTAGACTGCAGCTGTCTAAACAGTAGCCAATTTTTTTTTGTGGTTGTATGTGTTTGTATCTATGTGTGTGCGAAAGTGTGTGTGTGTGTATGGATGCGTATATCTGTGTGCGTGAAAATTTGCTACACTTTAGCGACAGCAGCTGTAATCGGATGTGCTTTACATTTATTATAACAAAGTGGATTATGACGGCAACGGCGTAGTAAGGTAGTATGATATAGGGCTGAGCAGTAGGCGTGGCATATCCTTGACGCGCTGATTTGATGGTAGCAGAAAAATGTCGACACTTTCAATACACCAAAAAAAGGAAGCATTTAAGAAGTGTGTTTCGTACTGCGTGTTGAAGTTTGGATACTCTATAACTGCAGCTGGTATATTTTAAAATCGGACTTGTGGTTTCATAGGATTTCATTTAATTATGCAAGAAATGCTTTTTTGTTTTTCATTTTTTATATTTTAAAGTTTAGAATTGTTTTTTAAATTAGTAATTTTCCCCATGGTAATTAATTATGGAAATAATAATAATAATTATAAATAAATAATTTGATATTCCTAATAAAAGACAAGAGTAGCAAGTTAAATACAAAATATAAGAAAGTTGAAATTCTTAATACTATATTTTTAATTAGGAATTTGAACGAAATATATAATGGAACACAAAAAAATATAGAACAAAAATAAATTATTCTAAAATGGTAACTTAAAACGATTAACGTTTAACAAGATTATACAAGAAATAAATAATTGTAGAAAGTACTTAAATAAAAATATATTTATAAAACGTAAAAGAACACATATTTTTTTAAATTATTTATTTTTAGTTATTTTATTTTTCAATTTTTTACTTTAGTTGAATGCAAAAGTTTGGAGTAAATTAAATGTTTTTGTAAACTAAAACAGAAGTTACTTAATCCTTTAGAAAGATAAGCAAAACTTTGAGAAAAATAGAGAGAAACAAACAAAAAATAATTAAACAATTAAAGTCGAAGTAAAAAAGAGCAATATTGAAGTAAAAAATGTGCAATATTAAAGGGGAAAAAAATTGCGGCATCGAAGATACGGCAAAATATACAAAAACGTTGATTAATGGCTGTATTTTTTATATTTATATGACATTGTTTAGTTTGGTGTTCTGGGTTTTAAATTCAATTTTAATTTCATTTTTTTAAGACTAAAACTGCATTTAAAAAGTACACCAAAAATATGCAACAAAGTTAATCATAATATACAACAAATAATTGAAAATACCAATACCAAAATAAAATCAGAACACAAACCTAAACAAAATAAAGAACGAGAAATTTTTAAGAAATAAAATAAAAAAAAACATTTAAAAAATAATTCAAAACAAGCTCTCAACAACGAATGCTACGAGTTATTAAGGAAATTATATTTCCAATAAATAAAAATAAAATCTGCCTTCATTATTACATGTCTCAAACTTCAACTTAGAACCGATATACTGCTTTTAGTGTAGCTGCCGGAAGTAAGCTAACGCGTACCACACGAATCAAAAGCATCAAAAAAAAAGTGTGTGTATATACGAAAAGGATGTTGACGATTATTTTTGCTTTTGATGGATGGTTGTTGGCAACGGGTAGCTGCTAGCTGCTCTGCTTTGGACGACGTACACTTGCTCTTTAAGCCATGGCTTAAAATGTATGTATATATATATGTCTTAGTGTGTGTGCGTGCTGGAGTATAGTCTTCCGAGTGTGTGTGTTTGTGGTAGTGTATGTTAGTGTGCCACTTGCTTTTGGTAAACATTTCCGTTTTCCGGCAACACCTGCACCAAAGTTGTACTACGCGCACTGTCTTGACTACAAGTGCCACACGCTTTACTGGCTTTACAACATAGTTGCACATGGGCTGTCATGTCACATACTATAGTCTGAGCCTGCTGCAACTGTCTTGTTGACAGTGAAATCAATTTCCTTGGCACAGTAAGGACCCTTCGTCTTACGTTGCTGCATATTGTGTTTATATGTAAAACATTTGTTCAAATATAAATATGAAATCGATTTTGATAAACATGTTTTGTTTGGTTTGGCTTGGAATGCCTAAGAGTTCGCACATGTCTGTCTAGTTAACACGCAACTTACCTGTATAAAGGTATGCCTGTGGTGTCCTTGAACCAAAGCAGCAGCTTTACCGAATCCTGAGGCGTTGGTGGCGTCAAATCGCAGGGTAAATCCACACTTTTGCCCAGCGCAGCCCAGACCAGCCGTGCAGGTACTAGTAGAGACAGAGAGAGGGAGAGAGAAAAAAGTTGTTGTTTATTGCTTTATTATTAGTGGAAAAAAGTGTAAAAACCCATAAAAGCCCAGGCTGGCGCCAGCTCCATCAGCGCACAAGGCACACATATAGCAACAAAATGGAGGCGCGCACACACACAACGGCGACGGGCAAACTCGCAAAGTTGCTTTGAAGCGGAAACTGTCGCGTTGATAAAATATATTTATTTATTATTTGCACTTCCTACATGATTCGGCTGATTGTTTGTTATTTTAACACAAAGCTTCCGCTTGCGATATTCCCCGGCCCTTTTCAGGACACACACAGTGGTAGACTCCACCCCCAGCTACAGCTTTTGTCCCAATTCGTTGGAAAACTCCAATCCTCATGATATTGTCGTTGTCATTGCCTTGGCGCTGCTTCCGTTTGCCGGCTCTTTTGAGACTACTCCTCTTGTTGTTGTTGTTGTTGTCATCCTTATTGCCATTGTTGCTGTACTTCGACAGCGAGTTTGATATTTTCCAAAAATAAACGCAAAACCCAAAAAATAAAAAACAAAATGTTTTACTTCTTGCTACCTTGGTCTGTCGACTGTCAATGTTTTTTCTTATGTTTAGTGTTTTTTCTCTTTATTTTTTTTATGTTTTATTATTTGACAGGGCAACCTGTAAAATTTCAACATTGTTTCCGTTTGAATGGCTTCTTCTTTTATTTCCATTCAATATTGCTACACATTTGAGTTCGATATAGATATATGGATAGATATATGTATAACCTGAGACAATGTCTTGGGCATTGAACACTATGTCTACCTGTGTTGCTGTGTGCCTGTCAGTCTGCTCGGCATTTTGACAATTTGCACGTGTGTATGTGTCATGGAATAGTTCTCTCTAGACCCCCCTTTGAAAATTTATTTTATAACACGCGCCACTCCAGGCCCTCAGTCAAGAATCTCTTTGAAAATATTTCAATGGGTTATCTACGCTATTGTCTCGTTACGCTTTACATATTTGCACAGAAATGTTGTGGGCTTTGGAAATTCATCAACTACTAAATAAGTCAGTTTAAGCGGCAAGCTGGATAACAAAGCCTAAAAGGATTTTTTCATTTTTAAATCGTTAGAGTTGCAGACATTAAGACAACGCTGCAAAGATGGACCATGAAGATATCTTTATTAATAGCTGTTCGCAGAGTACAGGGACGTAGAGTTTATAGCCGAAACTGAGCAGCTATATCTTTAATTACCAAAGATAGCGTCTATTTGCTAGCTATGCTAGTGCTAGGCAAATGCAACAGTGCTACATGGTCTAATCGAACTAACGACTTTCGCGTTCACAGGCGATTCGCTACCAACTGCAAAATTAAATCAAGTGAATCAAAAATATATTGAGATTTTAAGACAGTATTCAGAGAAAATAAAATTAGAGGGAAAAAACTAAACTCTAAATCTAAACGATTTTGCAATCAAACATATTTTCGACGAGGACATTTTTCCAATGGTCTTTTTTAAATATGAAAGAAAGCGCCTAAGGATGTTTAGCTGTATTTCTTATGCGAAATTCTCTTCTGCACAATCATAACCAATTTATGCAGCTTTTAAAATCGAGTTCAGATAAATTAAGCTTTAAAAATATATATACGGATAGGCTATCTTTAGAAAAGGATCTCTACAAATAACTAAATGTTGAATCAACGAGCTCTTGGCTGCAAAGTGAATCAAACGATTTAGAGTTAAAAAATTAATAATGTTTCTTCGTTTTGAAGAAAGATGCACTGGGTGGATTTGACTTGACTCATCTTCATACATCAGGTAAGGCACAATAGACCCAAAGTGCGCGATGCAAATATCTGCCCAAAAAATAAGTGGTGGATGGCATCAGTTCAAAAACAAAAACCCTTAAAAAAGTTTAAAAACAGGATTGCCATATCATTTTTTCGACACACTATATGCAAGCACTTAATTGTTTCGGATGCACTCATTTTGTCTTTAGAATAAATATTCTGCATATTTTAAACAATATTATTGGTATTTCAAAACCAACGCATTTTTTCAACTGTTACAAATTGTTCAAGCGTTGAGGCTTCCAAAATTCCCATGCAAGCGTCTATTAACTTTTGCAATCTTATTCCAGTCAGACAGCAAATATTTTTATGCAAATTATTTTTAATATTATTTAAGCTCAATTTTGACCAGATATTGAAGTCAACCCGACGACCCCTTTGACTATTCGTACTCATGCTGACACTCTTACACAAAACAAAATAAATCCACTTTAAGCTTTTGGCCAAGTTTTAGCGCGGATTCAATCGGGTTTAACAACCAGCTAAAACAACAACAACAGCAGAAACAACTGGAAACTGTTTCTATATTATTTTGGCCAAAAAGGCATTTTTGTGCACGATTTTATGTAGATAGAATTTTGTGTGTGCTAAAAAACACTTGAATATGACGCTCCTGCGCTTGGTCGAGCACTTTGATGTTCAAATGTTTTAGTGCTAACCAAAGTGAAGTGCAAATTTTTGGCGCTAACATTTGGCGCTTGCCACAACCACCAACTCCACCGCCCCCATATTGCCACTAAACCAGTTTGATCAAAACAAACTGCACGTTTTATGCGTTTAAGGATTAGATGCGTTATATATGGCGCATTGCATATTTTTTAGTTTTTTGCTAAAACTATTGCAAAATTATTGAAAAAGCTGCTTTGCGGATGCAATATGAGAGGCAAGCAAGCACTTAAAGCACTAAGCCAACAAACACTGCCATTTATTTTATATGTTCACATATTCCGCTGCATATTTTTATGCAAACTCGCTGACAACTTGAGCAAAATGGCAAACATGGCGCTCTCAGCCGCCATTGCAATTTGTCAAAGTGTTGGCTTGCGGTAAACTTGGGGGCAAATGTGCTCCTGTAACACCTAAAGCTTTAAGCCATATGAATGAGCATTGCAACGAGTTTGGCTTTTACTGCATGTGTGTGTGAGTGCATCTATGTGTGTGTGTGTCTCTATGTTTGTGAGTGTGTCTATGTGTGCACGCATATGTGGGGTGCATAGATGCAAAACTGTACAACTTATTATTGTCAACGATTTGCAACAACACTGGTAATTGTTCTTTAAAGATTTTTTAGTAAATTTATTTATAAGTGAACAACTAAAGCTAATTTGAGGTAAAGTTAGATATTTAAGCTACACACACTATTCAAAAGTCAAATCAAAAAATGCATTTCTTTGAATAAAAAATATAATCCACAGCCTTATATTTTAAAATTTAACAATTTTTTAATTGAAGTCTTAAAATATGAGTTTAAATGGATCATTAGTTGTCAAAAGCTATGGCTTGTTTCTAAGAGTATTTGCTGATTTATATTATTAAATTTATAGATTTCAAACACTTTGTAACCATTTATTTAGTTTTAAATGCGGATCTTCAGTTGTTACAAAACGGAGGATATTTGCTGGCCTCGAATGTCAGAGTTTTTAGTTTCTAAAGATTTTGTAACCATTTATTTAGTTTTGAATGCAAGCTACAAAAGGATCTTTAGTTGTTACAGAACGAAGGCTTTTTCTGAGAATAATTGCTGTCCTACAATGTCAGAATTATAAGATTCCAAAGACTTTGTAAGCACTTATTTATTTTTAAAGGAAAGGGGTATAAACGAATCTTCAGTTGTTAAAAGCTAAGGGTATGTCAGAATTTTTAGGTATCAAAAATTTTATACGTTAAAGTCTTTTAGCAAAGTTAGCAGCATGTAAACAGCAGTCGTAGTAGTCTTAAAATTTGAATAATTAAAATTAATTAAAGTTCTAATGTAACTGATGTACGCCTCATTAGAGTAGCTGTTGAAAATTATTATTATGTAGTGAAAAATTCTTCACAACCCAAGTCTGAAAAACTATATTTTCTTAAAGAAATGCTTCGGGCTCGAAGTATTATATTTTTATATACTGCGATGCATTTTTCAGCGCGTATCTGATTATTTTAAATTATTTTAAAATGTTTAACAGTTACTTTAAAAAATTATTCGTTTTTTTTTTAAATCGAAGCTTGTAAGCGTTTGTAAAATAAATTTTTAAAAAATATAATAATTTAATTTGCTTCCAGTTCTTGTGGATTTTTCATGTAATAATTTTGAATAATACTCTAAAACCCAGATTTGGTTATCGATTTTACGAACAAAGAATTTTAAAACTTTAACATCAAATAATTTATAATACTTACTTGCAATCATATCAAATTAAAGAAGTGAATTTGTATACAAGCTCTATCAAAACACAGAAATTAAGAGAAAAAATTTAACTAAAATTGAAATCTATTTAAATAAAACATAATATGAGATATCAATAAACTGAACATAATCCATACACAATAGCAACTCGATAAATGCTTTTAGTGCAACAAAAATAATAAAAAACATTTGATAAGTAATTATGTACAAAAAGGAAAAATCTTTCAACGCACTTCTACAATTTCGACCCATATGCAGCCTGTTTGTGCCCCTCCAAATGCCACTTTATGAGCGCTTGTTTGCTTAATTATAACGACTCCCCCCAGGCTGCCGCTGCCGCTGTTGTTGTTGTTAGTTGTGGGGAAAATCATAAAAATCTTCACACTGAAATTTACAAAGAAATCAAAAATGCAGCAGCTTTGAAGTTGTACAGGGATCCCACCGACAGACAATAACCCACAACACGTGCTCAGCTCATTGCCGTAGCTCATCCGATTAGTCTATAAGGGCATTGAAATCTATTTATAATAAGTTTCAGTTGTTAGCGGCAATCTTCTGCTCATTTTTCTTGATTTATGTACACATTTGATTTTTTTTTTTTTGTATATTGGCAGCGACTTTGATGTGTGCCATACAGGCAATAGATGCAGAGAGTCTGCCCCAAAAATAGTTTGTTCCCCAAGCGATTTACCTGCTGTAGCTTTTGCTCTTTCAAATCTTTCTGGTTTTTGATGTTTTGTTTTGACACGTCGCATTATTTGCGCCTATTTATAGCTGCAACGTGTAAATTGTGTGTATCTTCTCCCTTGAATTGGAATATTTAGTGCCCGGAACTGCATTATTTGTGGCCCTGAACATTTGACAGGCAGCAGGCAGCGCAATTAATAACAATCTTGGCTGTTGAGTGCTCTGCTATCTATCTCATCTCATCTCATAGCTCTATCCAAGTTTTAATTAAGCTTGGCCAAAAAAATAAGCAGCAACCTGCCTAAATTGTTGCCTCAAAATTAAAGCCATTTTGAGTGCTTCCATTTGGCGCAAATGACAGCCCATAAACTGCATTTTATTTACGGTCCCTTGTTGCCACTAGTTTCCCTACCACCCTCGCGCAACTTTCACTGCCAACTGCACATATTGCGCATACGCAACGTGTTATTTTTGCATGCATAAATAATAGAGCAACAGCGCAGAGCGACTTTGCAGCAGCATCAGCCTCAAGAAAACATGACATTAATTATGCAACATATGCTAAATAAACGACAAGAGCTGCGGTTCCCCTTGGGACTGACATTAAACTTTGGCAAGACTTTAAAAGCCAAAGCAGCGCTGGCTGTGCAGGGAATATTTTTGTGCTCGAAACTTTGTTGCATGAGAGGAGAGAGCATGTTGCAAAATTTCTAATCAGCATTAGAGAGCTTTTTCTAAGCAGTTTGAAAAATCTTTATGTTTCGCTTTATGTATTATACAATAATATTTGTTTTCTAGCAAAATTTAATTTTATAGTTCACATAAAGAAAAATAACCACAAATTTAAAAAATTACATAATTTATTTGATGTGTTTGTACCACCCAGCTCCGACTGAAGCATCTCGACGCTTTTTAACTTTCTTTGCCTTCCAGTCATCATAGGTTTGTTTCAGGACTTATCGATATGAGGGTTGCCTTTAATATTTCGGGATTGGGCAGCCTTAGTGCTGCATTATAGCAACTGACAGCTCTTTTTACACGAATATTTTTCACAACGTGGAATACCTCAACAATAGTGCATGGATGAAGTTAATCCAATATTTCGCCATGAAGTTGCATTAAAGGCCAGTGTTTATCGAGGGTATGGTGACGACCGATGTCGTAGTTCACTCCAAGACGAATTTCGTGGATGTCGTCCATAAGCAGTTGTTGTTCCGGAAACCATTGCTGCTGTGGGCAAACTAATATTGGAAGATCGTCATGGGAACTATCGTCAGATTGAGATAAACGTCGGATAAACGTTATTCAATATTGCATGAACACTTGACTGTCAAAAAATATTGTTCGCGCTGGATGTCACAGAATTGGTCAATCGCTCAAAAAATGGCTTGTGTCGAAAGGTCAAAAATTCAAAAACCTGTTGGATCTTGGTTGTGTATTGCAGCAGCACTGTCATAGCTTGCTAGCTTTATCTTGGACCGTTGTTAGGTTTTGTCCGCCCCGAAAAACTCGTAATTTTCGACCTTTAGAATTTTTTTTATCATTTTGTAGATCCAGTTATGCATTGCATGATCCTTTTCGCGTTCTATATGCTAACTATAATAGCCTTTACAATTTCTTATCTTATGAGCATCCTATTCAATTCATCTCTTTCTCTATCTTAGCTCATATTGATTCTTCTGACTCCTTTGCTTCGATATGTTCAAACTTTCAAATTACTTCTTGTGTTCATCATTTACACTGCAAATCCAAGATATGCAAATCTATAAAATATTACAGAATCCTTTTCATGTCTTATGCTATTTTATATTTTTATTATTTATTTATTTTAATTTATAATACCCTCTATGATTTCCTATCCTATGGATGATCTTTTCTATTTACTTGTATGAACTCGTTTGGATTCGCCAAGTCTTTTTCTCTTTCTGAACTCAACTTGATTCACCAAATAGAGCATCTTTAAGCAAACACGAACTATGAAACCCCAACTTGGACAACTTTCTGTTTCAAACTTTTACATTGTAAATTCAAGTTCCTAGCCAGAAGTGATGTGAGTCGGTGCATATCTTCAGGCTAGGCATACAGATAAGTTTTAAAAATATAAATTTCTCTCGTTATAATATTTCTTAATTTTAACATTTTCCAATTGTTTAATCTTAAGATCAACTGCACTTAGTTGTAACCCTAAAGGATCTAAATAAATAAACTTATCAAGATTTCCACATCAATTAAGAAAAATCAATAAACATTTTTATGCAAACATTCAGCTATTCCAAAGCAGCTTTATTTATTATTGCTTAATTTTATGTACCCACATTGACAGCAATTTGCACTACATTTAATTTAATTTAATTCTTGTTTTAAGTAGTATAATTTTAGCTTAACATTTAGTTTCGGCAATTGCTGGCCGCGTGCCAAAATAAGTTTAATGAACTTTATTATGTTTTTCTCTTTTTTATTTGCTGTTTATTTGGTTTAACGCAATGTTTCAAATAACAATAATAAAAGCAAAACAATACACACATCTATAGCTGGCATAGTAGTCACATAAAATTGTATTGTTAAATAAACTAAAATTTCTGTAGATAGCGTGCCAAATGTGGCAACAACAACAAAAACAACGACAATAAAAACTAACACAGTCCCAGATGATAGAAACAGAAAAAAAAAACAAAAACTAAATTAAACTTGGCAGGCTTTCAATAGAAACGCATTTTTGCGGCGTGTTTTCTATACATTTTTAGCAAAAATTGTTTCAATTGATTTATTCTTTTATATATTTATTTTTTTTTTTGTACAACTTTTGTAAGTGAAAGTGTGCATTACGCATACGCCGCATTGGCCGCATTGGCCGCAGTGCGTGTTTGTCGTTGTGGTTTTGCTTTTTTGCGGTTAACCCAGACAACATTTCACTTGCCATTTTATGCTCTTTGTATTTTGCTTCATATTATTTTTTGTTTTTTGTTTTTTAAATTAAGCACGTTTCATAATGTTGAGTTTTTGTGCTTATTTTGATTGAAACATTTGACTACAAACAAAAAGTCAATTAAACAAAATAAAGTTAAGTAAACAAAATTAGTGAGCAATGAGCATAAATTGCAGTCTTTACTTATGCGCAAATATTATATTTTTAAGGCAGTGGCGTTCTGTAGCCATGAAAGGCGGGGGGCTAACTTTGAGGCGAAAACTCTGTAGAAATAAGCTGGAATACTAAGTAACTATTTTGTGAATTGTTTTGACTTTTTATTTATTATTTATTTTAGAGGTACAAAAGTACAGTTGACCTTTTAATTACACATTTTTAAAGTGAAGAAATATGAACTTAGAAATTTGAAAAATATAATATATAACTAATGCATATCCTTAGGCTGATGGGTGAGTTTTCTATAGATATGCACGGTCTCACAATTGAAGCTGACTTGGAACTTGCATTTACAAAGTGAAAGATGATAAACAGGAAGTTACATCAAGGTTGAAACATTTCTTAACAAAGCAGCCAAAAGATCAACGTTGACCAAGTTGGGCACCCATAGTTCGTGTTTGCTTAAAGTTGTTTGATTTGGCGAATCAAGTAGAATTCAAATAGAGAAAGAGATTTGGTGAATCTAAACAAGTTCAGCTAGAGAAAGAAATTCGGCGAATTAGTTCGAGTTCAGATAGAAAGAGAAAATGGGCGAATCAACATGAAAAAGATTTGGAGAATCAAGTTGACTTCACGTAGAGAATGAGCTTTTGCGAATGAGTTAAAATATAGAAAAAGATTATTTAGAAAGACCGTTCGTAAGATAGGAAAGCGTGAAGTTTTTAAAAGTTAGCGCATAAGACGCGAAAACAACTAAAAGTTCTCTAGAAAATTGATATTTTTTACACCTACTGGACACTAATTCCCTTAAAAACTTTTATTAAAAATCCATAACAATGTATTTCTAGGCCTTTTGGCTGAACTTCGCGCAATTCTGTAGTAAATTGAAACTACAATATCTGTGATTTGAACTCTCTGTGGAATTGAATCAAGGAGAAGAAGTAACTACACTTACAGCTACCTTCAAATGGCGTTGAGTTTAATGAAAAGACATTTTTGTGAAAATATTATTTAAATTCTAGATGCTAATTTTCTATGAAACTTTGAAAAAAAAAATTGCATAACAAATGGTTGCATTTCTAAGCCAAAGCTGCCAAATTCCTAAACTTCGAGCAATTCGATCATGATTTGAAAGAGTTCAAGTTTATTTAATTAATTTTTAAGTGCTTGTACCAATAAGTTCTTGTAACAGCTAAAAAATCTAGTAACTATTTGGTGCACTGCTTGGGCTCTTATTATTTATTGAGAATTCATATTTATACAACCAACTTGCCGGTCGCACTTTAATGTAGCAGAGAATCTCTCTATGGAATATTCAAAGAGGAGAAGTATCTACATGTACAGCTGCCTTCAAATGGCGTTGGGCTTTATACAAACACATTTATTGCGAAAATATCAAATAACGTCTGGATGCTAATTCTCTGAGAAATTTCGAACAAAAGTCAAAAACAAATCGTTGCATGCCAAAACCGCCAAAATTCCTGAACTTCCAACAATTGCATTCTGGCTTGAAGGAATTCAATTAAATCAATTAAAAAAATTTCCAAATTATTGCTTCATGGTATGCGATAAGTTAGTAATGGCGACCGGCTTCGATGACGTATAAGGTATGTGTGAGTGTAGAGAAGATAAGGGAGACCATGAAGGGAGAGGAGCCAGACGACGATACAGCTGGCGGCAGAGAATACATCTGCCAGGTAAGGTACGCGGCGTTATTTGTTTGTTTGTGATGGCACTCGGTAAGCGCTACCGACGAGCTGGACAACGGACTAGCGCGATAAGACGCATTTACTATCGACTCGGGACAGATGCGAGAGTCGTTCATAAGACCGACTACGTTGGCGGATGTCGGGCAGGGCCGAAGGAAAAGTGTACACCTGAAGACCGGTGAGTCAACAAGATGGCAAAGTCGAAAGTGGGCAAACAATGTGAACACCGATGAGAGGAAATCCAAATAAAGTTATAATAAAAAAAGAAATGCTCTGTACAAAGCATTCATATAATGTTACTATACAAAATATTTGATTGAAAAATCATTACAGATTTTTTAACGCACAAAATGCGTCTTTTTCTCGAAAATAGGATATCATAGTAAGTAAATAAATACTCAAGAGTATACTGATACCCCACCGACTAACGAGTGGGAGTGGATTGAATTCTGTTAACTTAATTAATTTTCAAATACTTCTACAAAATGAAGTACGCTTGACTTGAATAAGGCATTTAATGTTGGATTGTTGGAAATATTTGATTGAAAAACATTAAAGATCTTTTTCCGTAAAAAATTTTACTAAAACAATAACTCTTCAAGTGTAATAATAGGAACGTAAAGTTATTAAACAATCTATTCATTCTTAAATTAGTTTTTAGCAAAGCAAGCAAATAGTGACAGTGAATCCTATCCCGACACCACACCAATTATCGAGTTTTTTTTTTAATTTATTAGTTTGACTAACGAAAATTGCAATACTTTCAAAGCATTTTATGTAAATATTTAACTGCCATATAGTACCCCTTGGCTAAAAGCTTTCTACGCCACTTAATGCATGTGACTTGAGTACACACTCTCTCACACACACTCTCTCACACACACTCACTCACACACACTTACATTATATCCTTACTAATGAAAAGTTTACTTATTTTAAAGTGCGACGGCATGAGGGGGCATTACCGAGTTGAAACTAAATTACAGGCAATTGCCAAGATAAATATTTGAGTTTCACTATTCAGTGCAAAAAAGGCAGCAAAGCCAACTGCCAAATGCTAACGTTTTATATATGGAGACTTCTTTCTATGCCGCATGCCACTGCATCTCCAGCACACCAGTCACCGCCCTGCGCTCGAATGCTGCTCAGCTGCTGTTGCCTTTTTAAATATTTTATTCAGACTTACATTTCTTTGGCCTGGCAAATTGTTTACATTTAAATTGTACATTATGGCTAACACACTCATACATACGAGTGAGTATACGTGCCGAGGGTAGTGGTACACTTAGCTGGCAACGGGCACACGGCAAACGACACACACAGCCTCAATTGCCACAAAATGTTGCAAGTTGAGAGCGAAAGTGGTTGCTTTTTGTGCCAGTGTCGAGTTGTTGTCGGTGTTGCTGTTGTTGCACGGCCAGTTCCAGTCGTCAGTGACCCTAATGTACTTTCTCACACTTTTTAGCATGCATTATAGCCATCCATAGTTACCTAACATTTTGCCGGTTTATTTTTTTTTACACTTTGAATTTCTTTACTCAGATGATGCTCTTGCAGCGGGTATATCTGTTTGGTTGTCGTCGGCATGCAGCACATCCACTATTAGACGTAAGTGACTTATGTGTCTTTTAGGTAAAGTTGAAGTATATTCTCAGCAAACATAATTATTTACGAATGTATACTTTGTATTTTATTTTATACATATAAATATATATATATTTATTTTGTATTTTAAAGTGCATTATCCGTGGAAGGCGTATGTATACTTAATATGTTAATAGGTATGAGGTAGGCCATTTAAAATGTTAGGCAACAGGGGACTCTATAGCTTAGCTAGGTTTCAGATGTTTTATTTGCCGATTATATATATATATATTTTTTAAAATCGTCAAACATCAAGTATATTTGAGAAATTAGTTGCACATTATAAAGCCTAACTAATAAGTTTCTCATAATCCGAAAAAAGTTAGTAAAAATGATAAATTTATAGTTTTAGTTGTTTCTGAAATAAAGAAAAAATGTTTCTTAAAAGAATAAATACAACATAAAAAAAATATTGATTAAAAGTGGATACACACTTTGTGCTTTATTGACATTAAATTTTCAATCCAAAGTTTTAAAAATGAAGTAATTTTAAAAAAATATATTACTCTTATATTCAGTAATACAGGGCGGTTTGCCTAAAAATTTGAATAAATTTTGTATTTCAACGATTGCAACAATTTTTAATATATTTGTGGTTTTCACTTTTTTTTTAAACAAGAAATTAATCTTTATAGAGGTAATATATAAGTTAATAATATTAATTTAAGTAAAAGCAAAATAGTATTCTAATATCCGTTGATAAATATTTATATTCAAGAATTGAAACTTTGTTTTTTTTTTTTAATATTGAACTAAATCTCAATAAAGGCAATATATAATTATTAATTGTAATTAGGATAGCCTAAAAATCAGTTGAAAATTGTTTTCGAAAATAAACAATGAGTTACAAGTATAAACAAAAGTATAGTTTTTGTAAGGAGATGCACAACTAGAACTTTATTTATGCAGAAGAGAATATATTTCGAACAATATTGGGATAAAGTTTGAGTGTATAAATAAAGCATAAACTAAAAATAAAGAATAACTAAAATTTAATATTAATAAATAATTGTGGCTTAAATGTTAATATGCAAGCTATGCATACTACTAAATAGTATGACTAATTCTAAGCATCGTCCATTGTCTGAAAAAAAAACCAGTTTAGTGCTGAAGACTAAGTTCCGATAAGACTAAGTCTATTTTAATGCAAAAATGAACACAATTAATAATAATTTCGTATATTTGAAACATCACTGTAGTCAAGCAAACTGGCAATTAAATAATAAAATAAATTTTATAAGGCCGACTACAGTTAAATTTTATTTTTTCCATCAAAAAAAGTGTCTGCGATTTGTTAACTTCAGTTATTAAGCCCTAACCTGAAGAGATTATTTTCAAGCCAAGTATTCTACCAAAAAATTTCAACAAACACTTCCTAAAAGAGTATTCATATTTTGAAGCGTCACTAAGTTACATTTTTTGCCTGTTTTTTTCAGAATTTTATTTTTGGGCCAATACTGCGCTGGTTACTTTACTCAAATATCCTTAAACGAACATATAGTCACACATATACACACATTAGCATGTGTGTGTTAGCCAACTTTTTAAGTGCTTTTGCGCACACACTTTGTATCCTGAATGTGAGAATGTATTGGTGGCAAGTTGTGCTGCTAATATGCATGTATATGAGTATTTACTTATAATTAGAAATGCCGGCATGTTTTGTTTTCTCTCTAGTGCTGTTGGCATTTCTCTACTTCTCGCTTTGTGTGTCATTGTGTGTGTGCGTTTCCGGTTGCCAACATGGTCCAAACATTTTAGACAAACAAAAACTAAAAATGAAAAACTTTCGAGGCACACACACACACACACACACACACACACACACTGCCATAAAGAGAAATAAAAAGTGAGTGAAAGAGTTTGCAGTTAGCCTGCATTTGGCTAAAACTGAGCTCATACTCACTCATATAAGCATAACTTTTTGTTTGTGTGAGTTGGTGTGTGTCGGTGTGTGTTCGTGCGCGTGTGTGTGTGTGTGCATGTAAGTGCTTTGTTTTTGGCTTGGCTTTGGCCAAAGTCGAGAGAGAACATGGCGAGTGCTCAAATTAAGATGCTTTTTATCAAATAGTCTGCGAAAGTGCACAAAAACTGTGTTGTTAAAGTCGGGATAAAGTTCTTCCTTTTTTTTTTGTTCTTATGAGCGCCTGAGTTTATGGTCAGACGTGTTCTAGTTGTCGAAAATATTGTAGAAAAATTAATATAATGTGCAAGAGATGTTGTTGAGTGCTTGAAGCAGAAGGTAATTCAATGTTTTGGTAGTTGCAAAATAAACAATTTTTAAAAAGTAATTGAAGTTGATTGACACGAGCTAAGGTAATAGTAAAGTAGTGGCAAGGGCCTGTACTGCGTCAAAGCAATTGTAACATATAAAGTATAAACCTTAATAATTATAAAGTGAAACGCTATTAGCTTGAGAAAATTAGGTTAGCATTTACATTCATATTTTAGATAAAGAGTTATATCTATCTTCTCTTGAACTGACCAACTTCAGAAGGCGCGTTAAGGGCTTATAATGGTCAACTGAAGTAAAGTAGAGCTAGTATTGTAGCTCATTTGCATTTGGCTGTATTGATTAATAACTAAAAGTGTTGCATTTGAAGTGATAAAGAAGCCAATGAATTTGAAATTTGTGTTGTGGACTCTAAGACTTTCAAAAATTTTCTTTCGTTAATATGGAGTAAAAACCGAAATATTAACGAAATGGCACGCTCTGCATGAGCAAATTAGATAAAAAATATTTTATTTAAAAATCATTGCTTAAAAAGATAATTTTACTTCGCTGGGTTAATTAAAAAATAAAAGTGGAGCCATTATTCATAAAGAAGCCAATGCATCTACAAATACTACTACGAATTACAAGCTGGTGGTATCATTAAAGAAAGAGCCGTTGATCCATCAATGCTAAGCGCTATCAAGAAAAGTTTTAAGAGTTTATTTTTCAAACAATTTAAACCTGAAGACAAAGCAGGATTCTAGGTGTCAAGAGTATGGATGCTATAGCGGCCCTATTTTTGTGTTGCCCTTAGTCCATCAATATGGCTTTCAATAAGTTGGAATTCGATCTCACTGATCTTTGTCTGTTGTTAAATACTTGAAGAGAAACCTTATACCAATCAGCACAAAACAAACTAATACCCGAAGTTCGAGATTCATGCTGCTATTTCCATAGATAAACGATAGCTGTGTTAAGAACTATTTATAATTTAAAAATAATTTTTATTCAGTTAATATCCAATAACAATCTTAGGTTGTAGTGAGGTAGTAATAGCTAAGAACTATTTAGAGTAGCGACACGTCATGACATGTTCTACGATCATATAGGAAAGGCGATTTTACAAAGCGAAGTCGACCAAATAAGACGGCACTCGAATGCTAGGATCCTAATTGTGACTTTAAGGTCAAAAATTAAAAATTGTTTTTTTGTAGATTCTATTAATGATGATGGTGAGGACGAATGAAAGGACGAATGAAGTAAAGCAGCATATATATCTATTTATTGTATTGGTAGATGAGTCGCGTACCCGCCGCTAAACCAGAAGATCAGTTGTTTGGTTACTAGCATAGTCAGCCAATTGATGCTATTTACCTAGAAAAATCTATATTTATTGAAAACCCTGCCGTTCGGACTCGGTTGTGCACAACTATTAATAGAATGACTCATCTCCATTCTCCACCGTTGAATTTTTTCCTATTATTTATTATTATTTACAAAATAAAATTTCGAATTGTATATGTGCACCCAGAATTCATAAATTTTTTGTGTCCACAGACAATGTTAGTTAATTAATAAAAGACAAAGAAACGCTTAAAAAAGATAATCGTCTGATTTAAAAAAAAATTAACAAACTAACCAAAATTAGATTTCCAATTAAGCTTTAATTGTTTATTTTTGCAGCAACTAAACAGATTGTTTAAAAAAAATAAAAAAAATAAACTCGCATTTACCAAGTAAACGGGCCAAGAACTTTGCACACTCAAAGGCGCCTAGCCAAAAATGATATGAGCACTTTACACACACACACACAGTAAACTAATATATAAACATTTTTCTATATGTAAAATGTAAAATGCAGCAAAAAGAAAAATATTTAAAAAAAAAATCATTTTACAAATTGCGTTGTCAAAAATGGTGGCCGAAACGAAAGAGCCAGAAACTTGGCGCCAGTTTGCCAAAGACCAAAAGACCAGGGCAAAAAAAAAAAAGTTCTACATCACTTGGCGACTCAATTAGGCGAAATATATTTATGCTTTTTATGTGAGGTGCTGCAAATTAAAAAGTAAAATTTTATGTTTATTTATTTTTCTTGGCCGGGGCTCTATTAATAATATTTATAAGCTGACAGCGCGCCCTGACTACATTTTGGCCGCTTTTTGAGAGCAATAAAGAGTTGACCTCAGTCAAAACTTAAGGCGCATCTACCTTTTTATAGCTAAATGGAAATATTTTAAAAATTTCTGCTTTTGTATGTGTGTTGGGTGTGTGCTGGGTGTGTGTCACTGTGTGTGTGTATGCTTTAGGCAGTTTATTTTATATGAAATCGCTCACATTGTTGTGCTTGTCAGGCTGTTGCTGTTGCTGTTTCTGTTGTTGTTGTTGTTCGGGTCAACTTGGCAGTGAAAGTTTTCAAATTAAATTTTGCGACGCCATTTTCAATTATAAAACTTCTTGGCCAAAGTCTTTGCACTTGGTTTTGGTTTGAAAACGGGCCGGACACCAATGTCCGTTCTATAGTAACCAGCTTGGTATCGGCTAGCAACCCCGCAGTTGAGCTCATTTTGGCCAACATGCGCCTCTGGTCTGGACTTGTAATCTTGTTTTTCGTTTTTAGCTGCCGTTTTGTCATTTCTTGACTTTGCTTTCAATTAAAATGCGTTAGCTGTCACATTTTGTACGCTTTTTGGACGTCTTTTGGCCTTATTGTCGACGCTACGTGATTTAATAAGAAAAACAAAAATTAAATCTTGGCAGTAAAAAAAAAAAAACAATGAAAAGAAGTTAAATCAAAGCTGTTGCTGCTTTTGCTCGTTACCATTGCCTCTTTATTGTTTGTTTTTGGCATTACATTGCGATTTTTACTTTTTTTTTGGCAACTGTTGCTGCGTTGGAATGCTGTTGGTAGCATTTAGTGCTAAGCATTTAACAAATCATTAAATTACACTAGCCAGCAGGAATTTTAGTCTAGACGAATTTCAAATAATTGCAGTTTGTTAGGTATAAAATTGCAAGTCAAAAATCGTATACAAAAAAATGAACTCTCTTAGTCGAAATATTACTAAAATTCCGTATAAAAAAATTTTATTCAAATACGGTTTTGATTATTACGGAAAACAAATTATCACTGGCGCCCTGTAATTTGCAGCACAGCTTAAAGAAAACTTTTAAATCGATAATCTGTAGTCGTCCAACTATTATTAGTACATAATTCGACGCTCCTAATTAAAGCATTTGCCAGTATAGCAAAAAAGTAACATCCGCCGCATTCCGAATAATGATCTCAAATAAGGACAGATTGAATGTTGCAGGTTGCTTTAAAGCCATGAACGTTTCAACAGGACTCCACACCGTCACATAAAGCTCGATTCAACCGAGCCTGAAAAACAAAGTTACCAACTACATAATGTCTACGCAATTTCTCTCGACTTAACCAGATGAGAGTCCAATCATTTATGATCTTTGGGCTATTTTAAAGAGAAAAACTAAACTAAAAAAGAGGTTCGCGAGTCGACAAAACAGCATCAAGTCAAATTCAACCAAAATATGTGGCAAGAAGCTGTGACGGTATTACAATAAATACTTGAATTCAGTCATCTAGTAGTGTTGATTCAATTTGGAAAAAAAAGTTTAAGAAATTGAAACTAAAGCCAACAAAATTTACTCGTTTTGATTTTCTTAATCAATTCGTAACTTGGTAAAAGTTTTACATTCCCAAACAAAAACACACACCTTGTTGTTAAGTGTAATTTATAATGTTAGTTGGAAACTGACCAAAAAAAGCTTGGAATGAAATGAATTTTGTTTTTTTTTTCTTGAATTTCTTCGTATACTAGTTAGTTAGTTGCTAATGGCTGCGCCAAGCCGCAAATTAGAATTAAATACTAAACTTTAAGCTTTTAAAAGCCCAACAACCACTAAGCCCACAATGTTTAGTGCGCTGAAACTCACACAAATAAGCATATATATGTGTAAGTACACGCAACAACTAAGCTGCAACAACAACAACAACAATAATAACAACAACCACAACAATTTGTTGCCGCTTATGTTGCAGCATTAATAAACTATTTAATTGCACTTGCTGTGCGCAATATAAGCTGATTTTCTTATATAAAAACAAACTTTAAAATTGAAATTAATTTGGTATAAAAATTTATATTTAATATTAATTAAACAGCTCGTGTTGATTATAAAATTTATGAAAAATATGCAACAACAATAAGTACAACAAGTAAAACAATAACAAACAAGTACAACGAAAATGCAATTTAATTTTATGTTAATTGCAATGCACTCAACAGCGGCTCTAATGGCGCGTAAATTGCTTGATTTCAATTAAACAATGCGGCAACGGTGAGGGCAGCGTGGGAACAGCAGCTGTAAGTGCGCAATGTGAGCTATGTGTGTGTGTGTGGGGGCATGCCCCATTGTGCGGTGCAAACAATGGCAGCTGGCACATGTGACCATGATTTATCAAAATTTATGCGCTTTTAATTTTGACCAAATGCAAAAATAAAAATCAACCGCAATGCAAACAACTAACAAAGGAGAGAGAGAGAGAGAGAGAGAGAGAGTGAGTGAAAGAGTTGCGGTTAGAGCGGCTAGAAAAGTGGGCGTGTTGCAGCAACTGCAATGGCAAAACTACAAAATGGTGAAAATGAGCAAATAAATTAAAATGGCAGCCAGCAATGGCACAACGGCATTTAAAAGTAAAATATGGCGTCTGTATGCAGCAAAACATTTTTGCAAACGCAGCAGCAGCAGCAGTGGCAGTGGCAGCAACAACAGCAACCAGCTAGCTAGCTGGCTGGCAACATGCAACACATGCTGTGCAACATGACTTGGTCGTTGTTTTTTGGTGCCCAAAGGGCGGCAGCAGCAACAAAAGGGCCGTGGCAAGACAGTAAAGATGCGCAAAAAAAAAGTGGCAGCACAGCAGCAGTTTTACCGAGCAGCCTCAAACGCAGTCAGAGACGCCGCACGTAACTGGGGCACACAACAAGCGCTGCTGTGTGTGTGTGTGTGTGTGTGTGCGTGTATTGGTATCTGTGCATAATGAAATTGTTGTGTGTGTGCGTGTGTATGTGTGTGTGGCTGCAAGGGTTGACTTTAAATGGGAATTGGCTGCCATGTTGCATTATTTACACGCGTGTTTATTATTTTCAATTAAAATGCACAACCAGAATTTCATAGGTAAACATCAGCTGACTGACTCAACCTGCCCCTGCCGCCCTGTGTGTGCATGACTCATTCCCCAGGCAGAACGCAACCAAAAGTAACTCACAGATACAAACGCTGACACATGCAACAACAACTACAACAACATGTCAGCTACAAATAGTTGCCGCAACCTAAGAGGCAGCATATTTTTAGCCGCTTGTCGTAAAATTGCGTAAAAATCATTTTTGAATTTGTGCCAGTTTTTTTTTTTATAGTTTATCTGTTTATAAATATATATATTTTTTAGTGCTTCGATTCCCTTTAGAGTGAAATTTTATGTTGTATATTTTACGGTAGTTGCACTTAAACAGCAACTTTTGGTGCTCGGGAAAACTTGTATATATATAACTTGCTTCTACTGCTTGCTCCCCAGTGTAAGCAAGTCGCTTTAAATTTTTCACTTAATTAATTAAAATTTTCTCGTTTAACTTTAAGAATTTATTTAATTTACCATAGGTTTTCTTCAAAAACAACAAACTTGCATAAAAATTATGTTCTTTACAAGTAAATAATAAAAAAGAAGGGATTGACAGTTTTTTGCAAGCTCTCAAACAAGTAACGGGTGGTCCATTTGGTGATTTGAGAATTTTTGTTAACTAAGAAAATGTATATAGTTTTCAAGTTATTTTCAAAAAATGCATATATGTATGCTTTGATTTGAAGTAAACTATAAATAAACACAGATTCACTTCGAGGTCTCTAATAAGTAAACATGCGTTGACGCATTTTTGCCGACCATTTTGGTAACCATTTTGTTATAAAGAACTTCAGGTTTTCAATGCCTTCTTCTTGAAGTTACATGCAATGCACAATTCTAGTATAGCATTTACATTCCACAGGTTAAAGGTATGGAAATAAGTTGCAACTATCAATTTAACTTTTCAACGCAGACAAACGATGGTTGCTTTACATATAAATTCCATACAAAAATTTGATTTTTCCCTCAAATAAATATTTTCCATGCGCTACCTACTTTCAAGTATCGGTTTACCCTCGTTACAATGAAAAAAAGACACAGCTCTCAAAATATTGAAAACCAAAAATTCCTCACTGCATCCAATTAATTTTTAAAAAATTAGCATCCACTGTATGCTGGGCATATAACCAAATATTTATAGCACTATGACAAGGGGTGGAAAATCCCAGCTGAAAAAACCAAAAATATTTTTATATTTTTAATTTTTTTTTTATGTATACTTAATGCAATTTTATATTCATTTAGCCGGCATTTATTATTATTTTCTTTGGTATGCTTTTCCCATAAATAAAATTTAAATTTAATGCGTAAATGGGAAAAACCTCATGGTGGCGGCGGTGTCAACGGTGCGTCAAGCACCTCTGTGGCTCTGTGACTCTGTGACTGACCCCCACACTACCAGCCCAGCCCAGCCCACTGAAGCAGCAATATTGTATACCAAAACGAACAAAAAAAAAAGAAAACCAATTTGGCAAAAAAATATACGAAAATGATAAAGATAATGTCGACCATGCTGGCAGTGACTGCTGCAGCACGCCTGTGAAAATTGACGCTGATTTAGCGCCACTTCAGCAACAGGAGCGAAAATCAATTTAATTGTAGCTGACAATTAAATTTACGCCGAATTAACAGTGACACTTCAGTTTTTCTACAGGCTGCCAGCCAGCCCGTCAGCCATCAACCAACCGCGTCGCAACGAATGCTCTGGGAACGGGCTACTACTGCTGCTGGTGAGGATGCTGCTGGTTCTGCTGGTTCTGCTTGGTGCTCTAAAGCATACAACTTCCGAGTTGTTGGCCCATGCCAGTCAGACAAACGTTGCCTTGATTTCTTGTCAAACAATTTTTTAATCAGTGTCGTTTCAGTAGCAAGCAGCTCGTTTGTGTGCCATGGCTATATACTTAGTGTAGTACCTATATAGCGTGCCACACACACTACTTGCCACTTCCCACGGGAATACCCTATGCCACGGCCTGCTGTCAAATGACGCGGCAGAGTTTTAATTTCATTTGCTTGCTGCTGGCTGCTGTCGTGGCGCCGTGTTTTCCAGCAAACTGTCGCCGCTGGCTTTCAACTTTTGCCATTTTCATGCGGCTTTCTATGTGAGATACGCATGCCAAAAATTAGGGGCTCACTGGCACACTGATAGATGCATATATATATATATCTGGACTATATCAATTTACGGTTTTTTGTATATACAATTTTTAATTGCCTGCACATTTTTCTCGCTTCTTAAATTTAATTTTGGGTATTGGCTTGCAGCTGAGTCAGCATTTGGAATCTTTGGACTCTGCCGCTTAATTTGACAAATTCGCATGACGCCGCCTTCGATTTGACTAATTAGACTAAGGAGCAGCTAAATTGGGCGCCGCTCAGGCCACACATATGTTGTGGTACAGTGAGCTGTCGAGAAGACGTAGTCACTCCTGCTCACTGTACTTGGGTTGGGATTGGTATTTGAGTTTTTAAGATTTTTGGCCTTCTCTAAGCGAAATGCAATAGAAAAATCTGCAATAGATTGGAACTAGTTCGTTTAAACCTATTTAAGGGACTTTTCATACCCTTTCCCTCAAACCACTTAAGCTTTGAGTAGCCTTAAAAAAAATGCTGCTTTTGCTATTTTGGTTCAAGCCATTTAAGGTTTAATGTACCAGATTGTATGAATGACTCTAGAGGGCTTTATGGTGAGCTGAAAAAATGCTCGGATGGACCAAATAAACTTTAATAGTTTTGTTAAATACAGCGTAGACCAGTTAAAGTGGAAGCAACGGGCAACTCTAAAACTTTTGTCAGAAATTACAGATCGAAATTACAGATGTCATGCCGTCATACTAAGACAATTTTTACTATGAAACAGTTCACACCAAAAGAATGCGCTGAAATTGTTTAGCTTTACATTCCAAATAAAGAAAAGGAAAAGTAAATAATGAAAATTGTGGGTTCTCTGCCACTGAAAACTTTCAATTAATTGAAGAATAGCCTCCATGTGACTAAAAAGTGACGCTTTGATGTGGTGTTTGTGTGGATATGATATTCGATGAATGATATCGAAAAATTGTGAGAGTGAATGGCCACCAAGATCAACCGATCCACTATAACACCATGAGACTTTTTTTTGGTGCAAATATGTGACGTCCAAGGTATACGCTTTTAAGTCAAGAACCATAGCTCAACTTAAAGCTGACATACAATGACTACAATGATATTAAAAATTTTGTCTACAATAAAAGCTCCAGGATGTTTTAATGCTGCTCGAATTAAACTTCCTAAAGATGTTTCAATTATGTCGAATCAAGTTCCCAAATTAAAAAAAAAAAGAATTTCATTGTCTTTATAATTTGTTGTAAGTAATCTTTGTCGCGATTAAGTGGCAGAAATATAGGCGATAGATTAAAATCTATTTATAAGATTAATACTTCTAACCATTATAGAAGTCAATAATAATATAAGACTGCAATTCTAAAGGAATAATAAGTAACTAGAGCTTAAAAGATATACCATAATTATAACTTTGAAGGTTATTAGTACATAACTAAAATACTGTTTAGTTATGTGTACTGTAGGCAAAAAATACCGGCAATTGGTTGATATTTAAAAAAAAATCTTTATACTTGTAAAAATATTTCGTCTTCTTGAAAATAGTCTCCGTTCACTTTTTGAAACAGTCAGAAAAGTCAATTTCCAGTATCGTTTTGGTTGATGCTTCGATTCTGCTTGTATCTTCTCTATCGACCCAAATCGATGACCACGAAGTTATTTGCTGAGTGTTTCGCAGTCACACAAAGCCAAATCAGGCGTATCAGTATAAGTAGTACATATGCACTCGACATTATATATAACAGTTTAATATATTAATTTATATATATATTTATTCCAGTTCCAATTAAAATAGAGACTTATCGAAAGAAATTAAGATTTAAAACTATAAATGCCCATGAATCATAAACGAAGCGACTTAGCGCGAAAAGAGCTTAAATCTGTGGTCACTGTTTTCCAACTTTACAAGCCAATTGTCTTTAGTCATGAAAAAATCTGAATTCGTTGCGAAAATTAGCATTTCTACAAATGCCATTAAGTGCACTTTCCTAGACATACTAAGTAGACTAGTTAACTAGCTTAAAGCACTAGTACTAAGCTAAACTTATTTAAACCAAACTCAGGCAGCGCTGCGACAAAGGTCAATAATACAGACTATTATTATTAGTTGCTAGACATTTGCCATTAGGCAATAAAGTTAAGTTAAGTTAAGTTAAGAAACTGTCATCTTATATTTCTCCTTAACAAAGTTTTAAACTTTTTTGCCAGACACAAAAAACATTTGAACTAAATGGCCCTGCTCTGCCTCTTCCTCAGCAGCCTTATCATTCAGCAATTCCACAAAAGGTGAAATTACTGCCTTAGACACGTAAGAAAAAAGTTACATTCAGTGCTGCCAAAAAAAAAAAGTTAAATTAGATTTAAAGTAAAAGTTTAGCAAAATTTTTAAGCACTTAAGACGCAAAGTTTTTTTTTCTTTTGGGACTGTCTTTAGCAGTAAAAACCAATTAATTATATTAAGCAGACGGCTCAGCGAGTAATTCAATTTAATGAGAGTTCACTGTACACTAATTTTTTGACTTATTCCAAGAATTTGATACATCATTTTTTATGGCGCTTATGAGGCATGATGATGCAGTCAGTCAGTCAAAGCAACACTTTGCTGCAAGCAGCTTGCAACTTGCAACTTGTTTGCATTGCGTAAACAAATAATTAATATAATGAGTGTGCCTGGGGGCACTAAGGGGGTGTGTGTGTGTGTGTGCGGTGGCAGCTGTGTTTGCCATCAAGCGCAACCAAGAGTTGCAAGCGTAGCGCTGTTGCATATGTTGGTTGTTTATAAACTTGTTGTTGTTGGTGTTGTCGTTGTTGCTGTTAGTCACATTTATTTTATGTTTTTTGGGCATGACAGATGAAACGCGGGTGGCATTGGCAGTTGAAAGGCCCTGGGAAAGACTTTTAAGTGAATTTACATTTAAATATATTGCACTGCACTCTGGTCACACTTCTTTTGTCGCCGTTGTTGGTCACACTGCCTGTGACCCATTTAAAGTTGGTCATTTATGTAATACGCACTGTTTGCTTTTCAATTGACTGCAAGGCCTGCATACAATGTGTTCTGCACATGTGTGTGGGAGCGAGGGGTTTGGATGTAATGTGTCCGTGAGCAGAAGAAGTGAGTGCATTTGTAGCTGTGCATGAGCTTTTAATTGTCTGCTTTTGTTTGTTTTGTTTAACAAATGAGCAGCTGTCGCCGGCCACGACCCATGTATTACACACACACACACATGCACACCCCTTGCGACCCCTAGCGGGAAAAATTCTACATACTCTGCGCTTGCCCTTTGTTTTTTCCTTTTTCTAGTATTTTCCCTGCGCTTTTCTTTGCTACTAATTGATTTATTTACTGTGTGCTTGTTTTGAAATAATTTCATGCTAATTTGCTTGTTAATCGCGCAGCTCGATTTCAATGCAACCCCTCCCTCTCCCCGACAGCACCAGGCCAGCACTTATCCTGCTCCGTGTGTGTGTGAGATAGAGGGTTTTTAGCGCCATTTTGTTTGTGCTTCAAAGGCGGCAGCAATCAAGTGTAAAGTGTTGGCAGCCATGTTGTCGCTGTTGTTGTTTCTGTTGTTGTTGTCGAGGTGCGCATTGATTGCTAATGAGCATGAACATTAGATGATTTAGTGCTGCTGTATGTTGCCCCCTCCCTTCCGCACGCTACAAACAAACAAACAAACAAATAAAGAAATAAACAAACATACAAAGAGACATTGAATGTTGTTCCAAAGTGTAAAGTACGCGAAAGCCTCAAGGCGTGGTGTGTATTTCTATTTATTGTAGAACGCTGAAAATTTATGAGTGTGTGCGCTATAGTGTATGTGTGTGTGTGTGTGAGTATCTGTGTGTATTTGACACTTGCGCTTTTCATTTGAGCATAAAGTGCGCATAAACAAAATGAAATTTCCAGCTATATAACATTTAAGCGTTCAAGTGGCCAAACACTTTAACCAAAATCTAGCTGGAAATTGCCTTGATTTTTACGTAGCGCAGCGCAAGGCCAATCAATGGGCATAAAGGGTGTCTTTTTTTTGCTAAGACTTATAAAGTGCGGAACAGAAATGAGCAGCAACTTATTAGGCATTTGCGCAAATGACAAGAACTTTGATTATTTGTATCCAAAGGGCATAGTTGCGCGAGCCATCAGCAAAAAAAAGTGATCATTAAAATAGGAACATTTTATGCAGAACCCTTATGCCTTGGGCTGCGTCCAGTAGAGACCTATTAGGTTATAGCTTGAATTAAGAGCTTAGTATAATAATGAAACATAATAAAATTAAAAGTAGTCTCTGCTGAACCTTTGTTTCTTTAACTCCCTTGTCTTTTATTTAAAAATATTCAATTAATTTGCAAAAATGCCTAAAGATAATGTTTGAAAATCTCTAGAGAAATGCTGGCAATCCGTAAGGCATTGTCTTTATCTAATAGATACATATATTAGGTTTTGGATAGGCAAATATCAGCTATTTAGTTGCAAGCTATGCCAGTACTAGGCAAATATACCAAATCTACAGGGAGGAATCTAACCACTCACTTTCGTTGTTAGGGGGATTGCGCTGCCACTACGCTTGGAAGGAATTCAAGGAATTTTTGTACTCCCAACAAAAAATGCTGAATATGTAGTTAGCTCCGGAAATTAAATCCAACAAAGCCTAGTCAATATTAAGATCAGCTGTAAGGAAAGCAAGGACAAGACTGCTTTAGTTCGCATAGGCAAAGCTTCTTATGCAGTTTATTCTGTAGCAATCTTGGACTCCAAATTAAACTAATGCAGTTTTTTTTGAATAAGCTAAAATCAACACTTAATGGTTTAACTACAATTCAACCGACTCAATTAATATATAGAAAACGTTTCACACTTAACCAGAAGAAGTGCAGTTTTTCATACGATCGCATATGTAAATATGAAACAAAAATACATTTTTATCTTTAACTACCAACAGCATTGAAATATAGTAGCATTCATTGGTTCGATAAAATGAAATGCTAGAATTTAACAACGGTTCATATATAGCAAATATATAGTACACAGACCCTTGGCAAAATACAATTTCATCATATATATACCCCTTAAACTTCAAAACCTAAAGCAATCTAGACAAAGTTTTTTCCAAAAAAAACACCCTTTAAGCGTATCCGTTGATAGCATAAGAAATACCATGAGCTAGTTTATGGCCAATATAGATTCCAGCAACAACGTCCAATTGCCATCTTCTAACACTGCCCGGCCAAACTGTCATAACTCAAGCGATGCGCACTCAATTTGCTTACTTTGGCAAACACATTGCCCAGCACGACGAGCGCTACGCATGTTGTACGAGGGGGGGGGAGGGTAGAGACGCATGTACCTCACGTATGCGCCGCACAACACGAGCGCGCGCGCATGTCACCCCGCCAGGAAACAGATCCCATCCAATGTTGTAATATTTGCTATGTTTGCCAATGCCATTGGTTGCCTTGTAGCATAGTTTTTGGACATTTTGTAGCTATTTTATTTTGTATTTATTTGGCGCTTCTTTTGCCATTTTGTTGCTGTGACATTTCAGCAATGCTCCGCCGCTGGCTCCGCTGCTCCACCGTTCTCCCTCTCTCACTGCTGCGTGTTGTGCACTGGAGGAGCTGCCGCTGCTGCTGCTGCCGGCTGCTGTTTTTATGTGTGCAGAAAATCCGGGTTATTTATATACGAAAAATGTAAATTTACGACAACAACAGCAACTACAACATTAACAACAACAACAACAACGACGACGAGTACAAAAACAACAACAGGGACAACAACAGATCAGGCAATGTAGTATTTTATGCTCGGCACTGCATACTTATGGGCGCCACAACAACAGCTACATGTGTATCTGTGTATCTATGTGTGCCTGTGCAGCAGCTGTATCTGTGTGTTGCACGTTTAGATTTACAAGTGCGATTTCGATTGAGTTTAGTTTATGTGGCCGACAAAATAACTTGCCAGCGTTTTTTTGGGCGCAAAACCCGCCGAAAATTTATACATACCACGAAATCCCAAATATATCCAACAAACTGCCAGTACATGCATATGTAATACATGTGTCTTCACTCTGTTTGTGTTTGTGTGTGATTTGATATCATTTGCATTTTGATGTAAATGAAATATTTTCGCATGCAATAACTTAGATAATTCTTTTAATTAAACGCAGCTGACAAAGTGCACAGAATTTATGACCAGACAAACTGAAAAAACACAGAGCGAGTTGACCAAACAAAACAATAAATTAAACTGCAATGTTGTATACACTATAAAAGGAAGGCAGCATATATATAGATGTTAATTTATGTACAAACACAGCGAGAAATATGCAAGAAATATTGTAGTCAATTGTGCAGATGGCCTTAAATAAATATGGCAATAATCGAGTCATAAAAATAGGGTTTAAGTCAAACTTCAGACGATCTTTATAGCCAAAAAGGTGGTTGGGTTGAAAGCGATGCTATTAAAGTTCCAGGAATTTAATATGAAGCAAGTATTTGATTTGAATGAATAGATTTTTGGTACGTAACTGTATCGGCAAGTCGGCGGTTCGATGTCAACTTCCAGTGCTGGTGCACTAGCACTGGCATAGCTAGCAAATAAATAGTTGCTATTTCTTTTCATTAAGGACATCACCTTTGGTATTTGGCTATAGAATGTTAGTCACTGTTCTCTTCGAACAGCTATTATTCTTATAACTTATTGACTCAATACCGTATTTGACCTTTTTAAAGCCCACCATCCCATACCTGTGAGCACTCCCAATTTTAAACATTTCCCAGTTGATATCAACAATTTCTCTCGGTGTTTACATGCCTGATTGAGCGTTGCACATAACTCGCTCTAATTTATATACTTGCCAGCATTTAGCCCTGACATATTTCATATTTATGTCATTTGTTGCGCTATTTGAATATATATATTTTTTTTTTTGGATTTTCTGCAACTGCAGTTCGCCGCTTTAATGCGTCGTCCAATGTACCATGGCATGCTAGGCTTTTTATGCAAATTAAAACTAAGCGCCGCGCATAAATTCATCATTCAGTGTAAATTAAAATTTAATAAATATGCAAATTTTGTTGCTACAGCGAGTGGCGGCAGCGACTCAAATTAGGCAAAATGGCAAATTGTTGCACGCT
Source organism: Chymomyza procnemis (assembly GCA_035046065.1). Lineage (NCBI taxonomy): Eukaryota > Metazoa > Arthropoda > Insecta > Diptera > Drosophilidae > Chymomyza > Chymomyza procnemis. The sequence goes on from JAWNOJ010000026.1 coordinate 41,293,155, forward strand.
GCAAGCGTCACACCCATTTCCGCAAAACATACGCCCCTTGGGGCTTGGTGGGGCGCGGCAGTGTGACTAATTTGCAATTAGCTGTTAGCCAAAATTTCAATTTTTGGCCTTCTAGCAGGCAGCTTGATCAAAGGGTTGCTTGTTGTCCGGGCTGTACTCACAAAAAAAAAAAAAGAACCAAACGAACCACGTCAAGTGGAAAATGTTGCCAAATATGAAACAGCGCGAAATGAAAAGTAATATCAAAAAAGTAGAAACAGAAATATATAGAAACCGGTCAAGGGGCGTCTAAAATATGCACAAACGAGTTGATTACGTGTTTCAAATAGATTTGCCAGTTAATTTCAGGGAATTCACTGGCAAATTAGCCCTACAGCAGCAGCTCAAGGGCTGTTGCAACAATGCACAGACAGAGAGACAGCTGCTTGACGCTTGACGTTGTTTGAAGGGCGCGGCGCTTGTTTTTGGCATATTCAAGTGATAAATTCAATTTTCCACTTGAGCGCCAAATATGAAACATGGCCTGGCCACGGCTGAGTCAGTCAGTCCATAGCTCCTCTACTCCACACGCTGGCACTCTTAGCCTTGGCCATGTGTGACTAATGGCGCTTACTTGAGAGCACAGACGAGCCGAACGGGTAACAACGAGTTACGTACGGCGGCGGGCAATCAAACAGAAATCATAAAGGCGTGTTGTTCAAACATAAACATAAACGGCCTCCCGAAAAGCAGTAACAATGAACAAAGGGATTCCTTGGCAGTGCGTCAATACCAATCGACCATATGTCCATGTGCTGCCATTCGATTAGGACAAAGGGAGCAAAGCTGGCATGCAACAAGCACTAAGCGTGCCTTGTGGCGATAAAAATAACAGGCAACAGCAACAGCAGCAGCAAGTCAAATCCGACTAGGTGGAAGTTAGGAAAGACATCGCTGCCAGGGCTACAGTGGCTGGCTACTTTTGAGAGAAAAATCTAATAAATTTGTAGTTCTGCATTGGAAAAACATTAAGTCGTTGTGTGAAATTTATATTTAGATTTTGAAATTTTATTACATGCAGCTGGCTTCAAAGAAAACTTTGTTGTGAGTTGTGACTTGGAATCTGCGATCTTTGACGAAAGTGTTTTTCGCTTTTAAAAATTATTTATCAAAGGCTGGAATGAACTTAAGTATTTGATTCTGTAAACACAATAAAATGTTGCATTAAGTAATCTAATATAGAAACATATTAGTTTTAAAGACAAAGCTTCGAATGCAGCTCTTTGAAGCTTTTCTCCTTTGTCATCCTAATTTCAAACTAGATACAACGATGTTTCCTGGATTTCTGCTTTTTCTTTCATTGCATAGGCTATGTTAGTATAATACGTGCCAACGGCATGGAAAGGAACTTGAGATTTAGAAAATTTCCAAATTGTGATGATGTGTGGCGTTAAAACATGATAAATGTGTCATTACATCATCCATGCCTTCAGGGCATTTAGTTCAGCTTATGCACATTCTATACTAAATCGATTTTTCATAGGTGAAGTATCCATAATTTACTAAAAGAAATGCTAAATAGGAATGAATACCTTGTTGCTTATTTTTCATCGAACTTTTAAATGCCAAAAATATTTTGATATAGTGATATAAGTAAGTCTGGAAAATAGTAAGTAAAGAGTATCCAATATCAACATATTAAATAAAATTATGCATTCTAGAAACGATCTTAGGAGCCGGATTGTTACTCATTTTGCCAAAATTGGGCTCAATATTTTTGCATTCTTTGCATGAATCTTTGAAGTTACCAAATTGTTGTATCATTTGAACTCGGAACTCAAAATAAGTGAAGGCAAGGGCTCTCTACCCAAGTCACTTTCTCTCAGAGTTTTCGAAGGATATGTGTTCCAGAGCACGTAGGTCTGGGAAATAATAAGTAAAGAATATCAAATACAAAATATATTAAGTTCAATTATGCGTTCTAAAATCTGTATTGGGAACCAGACGGTTAATACGATTTTCTCGATAGATACATATTATAGAATCTAGAATAGGATCAGGGGCTTAATGCAAGACACTGTTTTTGTTGCTACTTTCACATAAATAGGATAAGACCTCCTTCATTTTAGTTTTCGCAAAGAAGTAACCAAACTATAAGAATCATTTTTCTCATTCATGTCTTATTAATATATTGTAAAGTATTCAAAAGTATGTTTGACATCAACTCTGTAGTCTTTATACCTTTAACCCTGGAAACTCCATTTTAAAATTGTCCAATAAGGGGTTCAACATCAACTGTGCACTCTTTACTCCTAAAGACTGCTTTTAAAAAATGTCCAATATTCTTCATCCTATATGCTTAAGCCTGCTTCTGCTCGACTTTGCTCTTAGTATGAGCATTATTTCCGATGTATATTTTTCCAGAAGATTTTCAGAAAGTGTTAAAATTCCAGAGCACAATCAAAAAAGTTTTAACTTTAAGCACAACTATTCTGACTCAATTCTCAACAGGAAACCCGTTCCCCAACACTAACAAAGATGTGCAGCCCTGGCGCACACAAAACACTTCACGCACACTCATCCACACAAATGCCAATTGTATAAACGTTAAGTCTCGGATTCTCACTTTTCTCCGTAGGAGTCATCAATTGTTTAACAATATGCGTGAATCAGGACTTTGCCAACACACACCTGCACAACCGCAGCACACCACACCTTTACAAAACGTCTAAACACACCCACTTAAACATTTACCATTGTAAAATTAAAGTGTAGTCGCGTGTACAGGACATTTGTTGTGCTCTAAACCTGACTTTCATTCTAGCAAGGATTTGTGGATGGGTTTGTTTTGTGGACGCCTGCTGGCATTTTTAATGCGATTTTCGCATGTGCAGACAAGGACGAAAAGTGGCAAAAATAAAATTGCTCATAAAATTGAATTTTTTATGAGTATCATGCCCTAAAGGGTTAATTTTTCCAATCATTTTGCCAGCCAAGCGTGCTGTGCTTTGAGCATGAAAAAGGCGAGAAGAACGCGCGACGACAACAGGAACAGGCGCGGTTTCTGCTACGCCTCTTTGGCTTCCCCGCCGGCACTGCTAATCTGTCCCTTTTACTCGCTTAACAACTAATTCAGTGTTTTTTATCTCTGTCACTAGCAGTCGTGCCATCTCCGTCACTCAATTTGTTACTAATTTCCACCTTGCGTTTTTTTTTTTGTCGACTGACTAACAAGCGTCCGACGGACGAACAACTTTTGGCTTTTATTTGGTGGCAAGTGGCATGTGGCACAGACTGTGGTGCTGCTCTTGGGTTAACTTGCTGATTAACGGAAGCATTACTCAACGTACTGAGAAACGGGGCGTTCAATCAACTGCAAAATGCAAATGCCTGGAACGGTTGACTGGATGGGACGGTGTGTTGTGTGGTGTGATGTCACAGAAGGCAAATGAATGTGTTCCTGCTAAAAATATCAACGCACAAAGGGAAGCTGTACACAATAAGCAATGAATGAATGCGAGAATAAATGAATGAATGAATATGCTGCCATGAAATATGAATCCGAAGTATTTATGCTCTTGATAGACTGTAGTTAGCTGTTCTCCAATAGAAGAAGGTAAATTTTAGCTGCAAATTAGTAGTAGCTGTCAGCTTTTCTTTTATGACTTTTGTGCAGCAAGAAACTTTGCTTTATCTTTGCTTGCTGATAAGGATTTCTGTAATTGAAGTAACTGAGAAAATGCAGTTCTATGTATTCAGACAAAGTTAAGTTTGGACGAAATAACAAAACCTGCGAAAGATTGTACTTTTCAAAGTGTTTCGATTCGAATAAAAAGTTTTAATGTGTCATAGGTAATTTCAAATGAAGAGGTTGATTTCAAAGCTTTCTTATTAAATTCAAAACTTATAAACAAATAGTTCCTAATGCAACTTCGTCTAGTGGATACCACCAAATATTAAGCTAAGCTAAGTTGGGACTCGGTAGTGCATTGGTAGCGCACTCGCCTTTTAATTGAAACGCTGCTGGTTCGATTAAGCTCTGCAGCACTAGTGAATATGTCTAGCACTAGCATAGCTAGCAAATACGCGCTATTTACCTAGCAAAATCGCTATTAATTGAAGACACCACCCTTCGTATTCTCGGCTATAAACTGTAGGTCCCCGTTTTCTTCGAACAGCTTTCAAGAGAGACATTCCCATGCTCCGCCTTTGCAGCGATGACTATAGTCAAGAGGAATGAATTTTAATTTATTTTGATTTATTTTAGAGTGGACAGTTATTTATACCAAAAGTACACAAATTTTCGGATATTTTGTAGAAACATTCAAGTAAATTTAATCAGTATTCCTTAACAATTTTAGATATTATGTTCGAGACAAATTATTTGTCATAAAACCTTACAATTAGCCAAAATTAAGAAACTAGCTATGAGCAATTAACGCTTTTTGCAGAATATCCTTTATGTTTTTAAATAAAATTTGTTAATTTTTTTTTTTAATTTTACAATCAACACATTTATAATTGGTCCAAAGGTTGTTATATGTTACTATTTGTTATTTGCCCTCTTGACCTCTTGGATTTGGAATATATTTACAGATGCTACCGAAAAGTTTAAACGCAAGCTTGTATTGAAAGTAATCTATTTCTCATCGATTTGACTACTAATTGTCAGTTGATTTTAAAACCCCAGATTTTTTAAGAAAAGTAAACATGAAACTTTTTAACTTTTTTACTAAAAATTATCAAATGTTGCTTAATAAAAATAAATTTCTGTATCGCCCACTAGTAACTAATCTTGAAAGCATGTATGTCCTGGCTTAATTATATGAAAAAATATATGCAAATATATTCTATTTGAGTGCCTCCTTAGATTTAGAATTTACCTCCTAAAACCACAAACATTAAATAATCGTAATTCGTAATACATTTTTCTTACAATTTCTTTAATCTTAATAAATTTTTCTTCTCAGCAGTCTATTAACTCTATATCTTCAACTTTAATCTTCAGCAGCCCAGAAGAGCATTGTTGACCAATTCTATATTAATATATATTTTTTTTGGTTCTCTTCAGTATGGGCCATGCAATTATATTATATGGAGAAGCCCCTATCAGCACTATAAACCAATTCCATATCATAATTCTCTACTGGTTCCATGTTGCTCTTTTGGTATTCAATCTAATGTCATGTTTCAATGTTTTTAAACTTTGTCTTTGGCTAATCTTTGAAGTAAGTTGGTGCATATTGATAAACTTTGATTAGTTTATATCTATAAAAGATGTCTAGATAGATAAATAGATAATCCATTTATTTCCTTATTTAATTTTGATTCATATTTAAGGCCAACTACGCTTTGATTCCAATTGATAAATAATAACCGAAATAAAATATTTTCAGAAATACATTTTTTACGGAACGCAAAAGCAAACTAGCAGTCAGCCCTGTTACATATGTAATGTTAGTCCGTTTTGTTTTTGAAGATTAGATTTTTTAACCTAAAGGCAATTATTAAAATTTGACAACCTTAATTTTGTGTCTCATTACAATCTTTCCAGAAAAATTCGAAAGTTTACAATAAAATAATAATGAAAAATAAATTCTGGTTCAAGAATTAAGAACATTTTACATTCCTAATATCGGAAATATGCAAATATTGTAAGCTTCAGAAATTCGTAAGTAAAAATATTTATTTTATACTCGTCTACCATTGTTCCGTCAATCTTCATTCTTTCAAAAAATCAACTTTTACTTGCTTTCTTGCTCTCTCATTTTACATTTGCCAACTTTGCTTAAAGTGTTCTCTCTATGCTAATAACTTCGAATCATCCCAAACTTTTAAGCGAACTTGTAATATTATTCACTTACGAGTAGAGTATTAATATATACGAGTCAAGTCGAGAATGCCAAGTGAAATGCATGCAGCAGGAAAAAGCAGCTGCAAATGCTAGATCTTGCTTGCAACACCCTCTTTTGTTGCAAGTGGTTGTTGCTATATTGTTGTCGTTGTTGCTGTTGCAAGAACTGCTGCTGTGACTCTTGGTGTTGCATTTATTGCGCTTGTTAAAGCCAGCTATAAGGGAAGACTGACTGACTGACTGCAAAGCGGCAGCAAAAACAAGTTAAAAAGTCATAAAATGATATTTATTTCATTTTACTTGAGGGTGGCAACCACAGCAGCAGTGGCAGTCAGCAGTGGCAGTGGCAGCACTGCCAGTGGCAAGGGCAGTGGCAAGTGCTGCAGCAGTGGCATCATCATCAGCAGCATCAACTTGCGGGTGGCATCAAGTATAAGAAGTACCATAGATTTGCTTTTTATGTGAAATTTATATTTTAGAGCTGCAGTTGGGGGAAAAATCATCACAAAGCGCTTTAAGCTAAAGGCCAGAAAATGTGGGGGGAGGGGGGTGGAGGAAGAGGAGTCGGGGCTGAGCACTAACTGCAGCGGCATAAGATGGCAGACGACTTTTCACACAACTATTTGCCGTTTTTATTGAGTTGATGCTTTGACTCATTTTTTTCCGCTGCTATGCTTTATATTCTTGGCATAAAATGGCTGCTCCTGCCCAACTGTACCAGAAATGAAAAAGTAAATAACAAAAAAAAAAGAAACGAAGAAGCAGAAATACCAACTTCGGGAAGCGCAATGGCACAACCCGACCCACCATTGTGGCTTTTTAATGTTTTCTTGTTAAAGTTTATTGAAAAACTTTGGACAGTCACGTTTGAGTAGTCAGCGCGAAGTAAGTTATAAATGTACAAAGATATATATATTTATATACATATATATATTGTATATACGAGCACAGTGCATCCCCCGTGCCATTTGGACAACCTACTGAGTCCGTTGTTAGCTGGAAATGAAACATCTGCACGAATGCGCGTGAACGCGAATGAAAATAGAGCAAAGCGATTTTTCTTGTTTAATAAAGTCAAGAAAAAAAAAAAAACATATTAAAAAAAAAAATCTTGCAAATATTACTTTTGTTCACAGACAAGGGCAGCGGGACGAACGCATGCGACAACTGGCGTGTTACTATGCCAAAGAGCATGGTTGCCACCAAATTGAAATTTCAAACTAAACAGGAAGTACTTGATGGGGCTGCTGCGGTCAGTTAAAGATGTTCCACAACTTTAAGTGCAGCCGTTCGTTGTCTTTGCACAAGGATGAGTACCCCACATTGTCCATAATGTTCTCGTGCACTCACTAAAAAGTTGGCCAAGTTGCATTATGCTGAAAGCCGGCCATAAACACAAGTCCAACAATGCAGGAGATTATTAATGGCGCGTAAAAAGTGCGAAGCCTGCTGAAGATCTACTAAATGTACAATTTTTCACGGATGATATATAAATAATATGTTGTAAAATATTTCGCTAAGCAAATTTAGTTACAGATTCGGATATAAACTTTATCTTAAATTATTATAATATATATTGTAGTATCTAATTCTTATCGAATTCTTCTTTTCAGCCCTTGAGTACAATATATCGGATTGGCTTATGCTGGTATGAGATCTAAGTGTAGCTCAGCGGGCATTCCGATCCTGTATAATATTATAGCTGAGACCCATTTGAAAACAGCGATTAGCAAGACAAAATAGGGAATATGTAATTCTTCTTTTTGCCCTTGAGTACCTCATATCAAATTAGCTTAGGGTTGGTGGTTTTGTGCCCGGTAACTGGAAATAATATTTTGGAACAGTTAACAAAAATAATTTCCCATTAAATCTCAAAAAGTTTAAAGAGAAAAATATGGAGAAAGCAAAAGTGATAAGGAGCATTGGTTGATAGACAAGGTAACATACACTGACGCCCAGATAACATACCCCGAATACCTTACGAAAACTACTTGTCATTTAATAATAAAACAAAGATTTGGGAGAAAAAGTGTTAGCGAAGCCAGCCCAACATTTTTATAATAAAACAGCATTGGTTTTCAGGCCAGATAAGATAGATACTTTATCATCTACACTGAATTTTGGTATTATAATATTTAGGAATAGTTTATGAAGACACTTGTCGTAATATCACACACAATATATCAAAGTTCTGAGAAAAAGAGTTATAAATATGAACTATGCAAAATTTCCCCATCCCTTCGTATCCCATTTCCGCATTCAATCGAATCACTTTAATAAGCAAATCTGTTCTGTTTGAAAATATTTGTGGTTGAAAATGTGAAATAAAAAATACGCATATATTTAGCTTTGTACAATGAATTATGAGTAACAAATGTCGAAATATTTTGATTGACAGTTTTTAGATAAAGGCAACAAAGTATGAACAAATGCAGGCACTTGAAAATGGCGCCAGCACTATAAAATATATTCTACCAGATTCTATACCGGTATGAGATACTTTGTATACTTAAGCTTTGAGTGTTAGTTTTGAAGAAAAAGCCATTTAAGAACATAACGAATTAAGTAAAAAATTGAAAGATTTTTTCGATAGCTGAAGAGGAAATATATTATATTGTACGCCTGCAGTTCGTTTAAAACTTTTAGTTAATCTTAAAACTTTAATCGAAACAGATTTTTCAAGAGTAACACAATATAATTGTTTGATGATTTTTAAAAAGTGTGAACATTAATATTGTATCTTGAGCTATGTAAAAAAAGATCAAGATACTATTTGTTTCGGTTATAATTTTGGTTCGGATAAAAGCAATGCTTTGGCTGCTTGAGAAGTCACAGGTCATGATGATAATAAATGCAAAAATAAAATAAAAATGTGTTTTTATAAATATAAAAAATAAATAGTAATTTTCAAGTCGCTATACCCAAGTTAAGAAAAATGCGTTATACAAAATAATATATATATTGAAAAATAATTAAAACCAAAAAGTCACTTTCATTGCTATAATTGGAATTTAAGGAGTTCCGGAGAAAAATAATATTTATTTTAAAAATTATATAAACGCTTCCTATCGCTTACTTATGCTAAGGAAATCCCAAACTTTGAACAGAAATATTTTTGCAAAAAAATGTTTAATAAACATAAAATGCATGCATACCGAGCGAGCTCTAAAAATGTGGCACAAACATTTTTTTTTCAGCAAATGAAATCGAAATTTTTGTTCGTTGCAATTTCAGAGAGAGAGAAAAAAATATGAAAAACATTTGAATTCCTTCCTAGTTGTGCAAAGTGCGTGAAGAAAACAAATTAAACGAGTTGCTGAAATGCAAAATATAAAATAAATTTCAACTTATGTACTTCAGATTGGTATGCAGAATTTTGTATTTGCAACAACACGATTTCTTCTTCCCTATATGCACTGTCTATCTACCAATCTAACCAATAATGCTTTTTCTATTTTTTCCCCCATTTTTTCCATTATATTTCAAACGAGAAGCAACTTCTTGCCATTCACTGACGTTGTCGCCTGTCAAGGCATAGCGCCAGTTGCAGTGCAGCGCTTGCCACCAAAGGCAGCCACTGCATCTGCTGTGCTGCCGCCTCCTTGCAACTCGTTGCACTCGCAATGTGACATGTGCTTCCTCTGTTGTATTTTTATAATTTTTTTTTTTATTTTTCGTTTTTTGGTTGGACTGCCTAGAGGGTCTGTTCGTCCCCCTTTTTCCATATTCTACATGTGAAATTGAACTTTGCATCTTTGCGCGACTCTGCCGCCATGCAACGCACCATGAAATTTTTAGCTGCTGGCGCTGCTGCACTTGACTTCCCTATTACCCTCCTGCCTCCAGCCGCCACATGCCACATGCCTCACTGATGCTGCTGCTACGGCTACGGCAGTGGATACAAGTCTTATGACGTTGTTTTGACACTGCGTACACGCGCGTGTTTATAAATAAAAATATATGTAAATATGTTTCGTACAATTTTTCCACACTTTTTTTTTCTACTGTGACACACGTACGCCGCACAGTGAGTCAAGAAATTAAACGCATACCTAGAAATTGAATGTTTCCATGTGACAGAATAAAAATCTATTCCGAACATTTTTATCAGCTTCGATTTGGACACGAATGATTGGTATCCTTTTTCTACGACAACAAGTTTTTCAGTAGAATGCGTGTGATCTATTTTTAACGAAAACAAGGTTTTCAGCTGTGATTATCTAGACAGTCTATGGTTCAACTCAAAATTGTCATAATTATGGGAATTGTTAAAAATAAATGGATAGATTTTTTAAACTGGAAAATAACTATCTTTGTTTTGTGGACTTCCTTCAGGTTTGATTTGGAAACATATGTTTGCTACCCACTTTTTAAGGAAAACTAATTTTTTCGCTGATTGCTTGGTGGTCTCTTTTTTAACGAAATCATGTTTTTCAGGGGAATGTTAGGTGCTCCCTTTTTACGAAAACAAGCTTTTCACCTGAAGTCAAATCGAATTCCCAATCGAAATTATTCGAGAAAAATGAAGACAAAACTCTAAGATACGTTTAAAAAGCAAAAATTATACTAAAATACTTTATTGCGCAACGATTCCTAAGCTGAATTTAATTTAAATATTGTCTGACTGTGCGCCTCGATAGCAATCACCCTATCATCGTAAATCTCTATGAAATAAAAAGATACCTCTGTACGGATTCTTCTAAAAACTATAGCTCCCGGTTTTTTCTAACTATTCTAAATCCCATAAATACATCTTAGACATCTTCTTGAATATTCTATTGAATGGAACCTGCTCAGACAGAACAAATATCGTTAAAATATATAAGATTGTGCCATCAATATTTAAGAGAAATATAGGCAGATGATACCAGCGATAGAAGAAATATCAAACACAGGATTAATTTACCTTAACATGTAATTTGTAGTATCAATAAAGAAATGGAAAATATAAACCAAAAATATTTGATCCTAAGAAAAAAGCTAAAACTGAACGTGTAAGCCTATAACATTTCAATAATGATAAAGGGAAACTTAAACAGATAATTGGATTTCCTAAGCTTGCAGAATTGAATCTATTCTCAATGATTAATTTGGTTGTTTTTATATTTGGGAGCAAGCCTGCATATTTCATAAAGCCTAAAATGGCTTTCTAACCAAAAGGGGATTCACACAGAGACCAGGGTTGGTCTTTAGTCAAAATTAGTAAAACTGAGTAGAACTGGAATACTTAAGTCGTAGCGTATTTATAATAATGGTAAAGGGAAATTTGAGCAGATAATTGTTTTTTCGGAGCGTAGAGAGTAAAATTTTGTAGTTCAAAATTTCACACTTTTTCATTTTAGAAAGAAATTTTGTGACATTTTCTAATTCAAACAATACATCTCTCCCCACGCCACATGTGAGTGCAACTCGAAAAACTTAACTTCAACTTTCTAGATGTTTGCATAATTTTCGATGCCACTGTACGTACACACACATACCATATTGCACCCTTGTGTTCGAGCGGCTTTGAAGTTCATAAAAATTAACAAAAAATCAATTTAGTACACAAATGAAGCACTGATGATGAAGGAGTTGCCTTGCGTAGAGTCTGCGGCATCTACTCTATCTATGGGACATGTTCGGTTCTATGCTTTTAATGTTTGTGTAAATATTTTCATTGTAATTTAATGTGCGTACTCTGTGATCTAAGCCGCCACGCCTTGAATATACTTTTTTTTTGTTTTTTGTTCTGATGCCTCTTTGAAAGAGTTCGAGTACCAGGGCTTAACGTAGGGTTGGTTGTTCCTATGCCGCTTGTTATGAATAATATTTCTTCTTGTTTTCTCTGCGCGTGTTGATTGCCCATCAAAATAAAGCCAAGGACGACGACAGCTGTATGAGCGTAGGTAAGTAGGATTTTTTTTGGGGGGAGGCAGACATCACAGCATGACATTTGCATATTTGTAAGTGTGTAATCAGTACTCAGCACTGCGCTGCGTCTCCTCTCTCTCTCGGTATCAGTCTATAAAACACTTCTAATGCGTTCGCTTTCGATTCGATAGCACACACACCAACACACACACACACTGTCGTATCTATGTATCTGCTTGTATATAACAAACTATATACAAACATGGCATAGAAATAAAAAACAAAAAATAAATAAAACTTGTGAACATAAAAATAGCGACGATTATGATGAAAATATTCATGCGACAACCAAAAGCCCCCGGTATGCATAGAAAGGAAAGACTTGGAACTAAAACTGCTGAGTTTTGGGGCACAGCGTGAGCAATGCTCATAAGCAAAGGGCATACCCTCATATGCATATAGTACACGATGATTATATAGGGACACACATAGCAGCCCTACACACATATGGTATGTGTGTACTCACTTGTTATATCTGTTTTTCCTATGCAAAATTGTATGTGCAAATGTTCCGCAGCACATTTGACTTCCACTTAAAACGTCAGCGAATGTGTTTTGGAAAATGCAGACAGTAGTACGAGTTATAGAAGATATAAATAAGTTGCAACATGGATAGCTAAATTGTTGCATACTTCATAGGAAGTAGTCAGTCATTCAGCTGCGCAATGCATATATTAAAGTCAATCTGGAGTAGGGATTTTTAAACAAATTAAACTTGCTGTTTTTCTTGAGGAATTTCTAATGCGTTCAAAAACTAATTAAGATTTTAAGACTTTGTAGGAGAACTGAGAGAAATAGTTGAAAGAAGAGTAAAAAATTTTGCATTTTTTAAGAATTTTTTGGACTTTTAGTTTGAAGAATTCTTGAAGTTTATAAAATTTGATTAGAAATACAAAGGTAATTGTAATTTAGTAGTGGTAGATATCGTGGAAGTAGAGAAACTAGCAGTAGTAAAAGCACTGATGGATGTAGTAGTAGTAGTAGTAGTAGTAGCTGATGACGTAGTAGTTGCAGTAAGAGTAGTTGCAGCAGTAAATGTAGCAGTACAGGTATCATTGTACTAAAGAAAATACTGAAAGTAGTAGTAGTAATAGTAGTACTAGAAGTAGTAGTAGTAATAGTAGTACTACAAGTAGTAGTAGTACTAGAAGTAGTAATAGTAATAGTAGTAGTAGGAATAGTAGTAGGAGTAGAACTAGAAGGAGTAACTGATGACGTATTGGTACCAGTAGCAGTAGCAGCAGTAGGACTAGTAGCAGTAAGAGTAATAGCAGTAGTAATTTTAGCATTACAGATATCATTGTACTAAAGAAAGTAGTAGTAGTAATAGGAGTAGTAGCAGTTATAGTAGTACTACTTATAGTCGTAGTAGTAAAAGTAATAGTGTGAGTAATAGTAGTAGAAGGAGTAGCTGATGACGTAGTAGTTGAAGAAAGAGTAGTAGTAGTCGCAGTAAATGTAGCAGTACAGGTATCATTGTACTAAAGAAAGTACTGGAAGTAGTAGTAGTAATAGTAGTACTGGAAGTAGTTGTAGAAATATTAGTAGTAGGAGTAGTAGTAGTAATAGTAGTAGTAGGAGTAGTAGTAGGAGTTGTAGTAGTAATAGTAGTAGAAGGAGTAGTAGTAGTAAAGTAGAGAAGGAGTAGCTGATGACTTATTGGTACCAGCAGCAGTAGCAGCAGTAGTAGTACCAGTAGGACTAGCAGTAGGAGTAGCAGCAGTGAGAGTAGTAGCAGTAAGAGTAGTAGCAGTGAGAGTAGTAGCAGTAAGAGTAGTAGCAGTAGGAGTAGTAGTAGTAGAAGAAGTAGCAGTAGTAAATGTACTATTAGGAGAAGTTGAAGAAATAGTAGTTTTTATATACTCGTATTATAAGTAGTAGTAGAACTATTAGTTGTAGTACTTTTAGAAGTGCGAGTAGAAGTAGCAGTTGTAGAAGCAGTAGTACTAGGAGTATTACATGTATGACTAGTAGTAAATGAAGGATTGAAAGTAATAGCAGTAGAATCAGTAGTCGTAAAAGTATGATAGCCAAAACTAGTAGTAGCAAAACTAATAGCAGAAAGGACAAAAATGTAATATACAAAGGTAGTTGTAATTTAGTAGTAAAAGTAGTCGTTGAAGTAAAGAAAAAAGTAGTATTAGTATAAGTATAAGCAGAACTCGCGGCTTTAGTGATAGCAAGATTGTTAGTAATAGGTTCAAGATTGGAAGTAGAAGCAGGAGTAAATCAATAGGCATCAAGAGTAGTACTAGCAAAGAGTAGTAGAAGTTGCAAGAGTATAAGTTGTACTCAAATTAGTAATAGCAGCAGTAGTAAAAAGTAGCAGCAAAAGAAGGGCTAGAAATATCAGAAGTAATAAATATATAAAAATAGAAACAAAGCTAGTGCTACAGCTAGGGTACTAATAATTGTAGTGAAAAAGTAGCAAAAGCAGTACTTGTAGCAAGGGAAGTACAAGAAATAGCCAAATTAGTAGAAGTAGTAGATAAAGTAGTTGAAGAAGAATGAAATGTACTTGTGTTAGGTACATAAAAAGTACCAAAAATAGTAGCATTTTCAAAGTAGCAGCAGAAGCAGAACTAGAGATAAAAATAGCTGCAAAAGTAGTGGTAGCAGTCAAAGTAATAAATATAATTGTAGAAGCAAAACTAATCGTGGGCAGAGTTATACAAATGTAAGTAAGTAAGTAAGTAATGCAAAATAATAGTATTATAGGATAAAATACATAAGATTGTCAACAAATTAGGTTTTTTTGCCAAGTAGTTTGCTGCAAAGAATTTGAAAAAACTCGTGAGTCATGAAAGTTTTGTAATGCTGAAGATAATGTAACTAATATTCGGCTTTTTGACTTCTTTTGAAAATAAAATCATGATGTATTTGTAGTACCAGGATAACCATTTGATTTGATGTTAATCAAAGTTAAGTTCAAGTTATTATTCATCGTTTTTTTCGCAAAATAATAATTACAGAACTTGTAGGCCTGGGTAGCGTGATGGTAGCGTACATGAAGAAAGGTGATTCGATCACACCCAGCAGCACATGTTCATTTGCCTAGCAATTGCAAAGCTTCCAAACAGACGCTATTAAACTAAGTAAATTTGTATTAATTAAAGACATCTCAGTTAGAATTCGGCTATAAACCGTAGGGGCTTCTTCTCTTCCAGCATCTCATAATAGAGATATTTCAGAGTCCTTGTAGAAAAGTCTAGCAAAATTCATGCTAATGGGCGCAAAGGAGTAAATTTTTAAAATTTTGGCATTCATTTTTTTGATATTTAATAATTGCAAAAAAGTTGTAGATACTTAAATTGTTACAAGTAAAAATAAAATATTTCGCATATTTGGGCATTTATAACGTTTATAAATGCAAAAATTTAGAAATAACAGAGTTACAATCATATAAATAAACCTTACAGGAAGCTGTAAAGGAACTAATGCCAAACTAGCATCAAACACCAGCTGTTTGTATTGTTTTTCAAGAAGTGCTCAATATGGTCACACAAGGCACTTAGGCATTTTTAGTATGAAGCACTCCACTTTTTGAAAGCAAGAAGGAGCTGGCACAGTCACAACGCTGGCAAATAGCCAGAACCAGCACCAAAACTATTTTTTGTATTAAGTAATACCACTGCTGGTTACTTAAACCAAAACATGTGAACTCCAATTGCAGCAGAAGGTGTCTGTGTTTATGAGCTTCAGCATTAAAATAGCCAGTTTTTCGACAAAAAAATGCGTCTACCATAAGATTTGTTGACACAAATTGAGAAAACCCGCATACTTGTTTTCGATTCTAATTGGTATACCCCATAATACCAGCTTTTTATGCCGCAAACCATTTAAATCTAACACTCGAACGTACAAAACCAATCAAACTACCAAGAACATCGAAACCAAATTAAACTGCAGTCGAACTCCAAATTTCATTTTGTTGTTCCAAACTTGTCCAACTTATATGCTTGCATAAAAAGTTAAGAATATTGGTTAGTGCAAAGATATTGAGGTAATATTTAGAAATTGGACTAAGCCCCGTGCTGCCAAAAAAAATTATATGAACCAATATGCAGCACTTCCTATTGTGTCCAAGTGTTTAGGTGTGTGTATCTATGTGTGTGCGCACAAAGAACTGGGCCAACACTTGCTCTGCTCACGTTTGCACAAAATGGACAACGATTTGCAAGAATCTCGATTTCCTGGTTTTGCAGTTGTTGTTGTTGCTGTTGTTGTTGTATCTGTAGCTCAATTTTTTTTGTGCTAACTTGCAAATCATGCTCAGCTAGTGCAAAATCATAGCCAAAGTAGATAAAATGATTTTTGGCACATATTTCAAAACGAAATGAAGTTAAAAAAAAATGGCTGCCAAGGAAGGAAAAAACGAAAAGTTTTCAAGCCATGGCGTCAGCAGTTTTGGCCCAAACAACTTTATAATTTGTGAGCTACCAAAAAAAAAAAAAAACGAATTCTTGATAGAAAAGCAACATAAGCGCTGAGGAGTGAGTGTGCGTCAATTTGTGTGTGAGAGCGTGTGAGTGTGTGTGTGTGCCAGTGGGACCTTATGCTTTTTACGACTCGACTCAACTCGTTTTAGTCTCGGCCTGACTTAGTTTCCATGCACACAAATCTCATTTCCCTAGAGGTTAACCCCACTGCTGGCTGCTTCGTGTCAGGCTGCTGTGCCGCCCCATTTGAAAACAAATCATAATTCGACAGCGACATCAGCATATTTTCTTAGGGGTTCGCCGGACCAAGCGACCGTACGATCCACTGCCAGTGCCTTTTGTTGCTCCTGGCAACGCAACGAAATTTATGACAGGATTTACCCAAAACGAGACACATTTTCTATTACTTGTCAGATGTCACCAGCTCCCAGTTGCTGTTGTTGTTGTTGTTTTTGTTGTTGCTGCTGTCCGTGGCAGTCGCGCTGTGATCTGCGTAGGGATTTTGTAGTAAATTGAATTTCGATGCTCGGATTTGAACACTCTTGTATGGATGAATGCTTCCTGCTAACCGTACCCCCGCTTTGTTTCAGTTATCCAATGCTTTTTGCATTAAATTTAATTATGTGTGATGTTTTATTAGTTTGCATTTCAAGTCATGTTTGACTGACTGACTGACGCAATGAATAACTGGTTGCTTGAGTGAATGACTGACCGCTTGAGTAGCAAACGGACTGACATTTGTTTTAAATATCAAATAAGAGCTTCTTAAGCTACAAAAGTGTTGCAACATTAAGTATATTGACATTGTTGTCTGTGTTTATTTTTAGAAATTATATTAAATCCGTTTTTGTTTTATTTTTGAACATGTCTGCAGTGTAGGAGTTGACATTTGAGCAATTTATGTGGTTGATAGAAAGAGTTTAATAGGGAGTTTGCATAGGGAACAGTAAGGAATACCATGTTTCAGATCTAACGATGAGATATTAGGTAAGGTTAGGTTAAGCCGGTAGGTCCCCAGTACGGTTAGAAAACAAGATTTTGGAAGTCAAATAACTACAAACGTTTAATTATTGCTCTACCGGGCAAACTTCCCGTTTTTTGTTCCCGTTGAAAAAGAAATCGCGAAGCGCAAATACTGATGGATACGTAAAATTTTCGAAGAAATTCCCCACGAAGTACTGGATTGGAATCCTCAAATCCTGGGTTACCATCCTCAAAGATGGTAGACAGACCGAAAATGACCTGGCGCAGGACAGTGGCGGCAGAAACCCAAAAATCAATGAGCAAACTCCGTGCAGAAATATTTACTCATGTTTTCTCGTGGCTATAACAAGTTATATAGTTACAATAACTTTTCAAAGCATTTCTACTGCAAATGTTATCATTTCCAAATTGAAGCTAACTTCTATTTAACAAATTATGGCACAACGTATTTTGCAAACGTTTCAATTATATTTTCCCACAAAAAACCCCAACATTTTTATTAAGCATTTTATTTCACTTACTATTTTTTTGAAAGTCCTGTGATTCCTCCTCCGCATGCGTCAGCTGCAGACAGAGTATGACCAAGAGCAGCCAAAGCATTTGGGTGGCAATTAATCTGCTTGCACTTTGGGTGTTGCCCCAAAGTGTGGCAGGCCAGCTTGTTCGCATGTTGCGCGTTGTAGTTGCAGTTGAAGTTGCTGCTGCTGCTGCTGCTGTTGCTGATTTTCGTCTGGCATTGTGTTGCTCCTGCCAATATCGGGTTAACGTTGTTGCTGTTGTGGCTGTTGTATAGGTTTGCATTTTTGTTGTTGTCGTTGCTGTGACTGTTGTTGTGGCTGTTGCATTTGTTGTATCGTTTGTGGCTAAAAATTGCATTGCTGCCATTTTGTTGTGCTGCGTGCCAAGCGCAAAAACGTCTCGTCATTTATGTAACAAAAACTTCAATTTAGCCAAAATGTCGAATGTTTGTGTGTAAATGTGTGTTGGTCTTTTTTATACATGTATTTGTTGGTTTTTATGTGTGTGAGTGTATTTGATTGTAAGCAAAAATCAAACAACAATTGCGTTAAGTACAACAACAGCAATTGCTGCAACTATTGCGCCCTCTCTCTCTCTCTCTCTCTTTCTAGCTTTCTCTATCTCTTAGTGTGCGCAATAAGTGCAAGTCATGTGCTGCATGAGCTCTTGATATGAGTGTAGCACGTGTTCGTTGCGTCTCACACACACACACACGCACGCACAGCTGTTGCCTCTTGTCGGTCGGCTATTTCCGTTTCCGCAACTTAATGAAGCGCCAACGTGAGTCCTTAGTTGCCTGTTTCAATGCTTCGCACATAAAAAGCACATTTTAGCTCACATTTACGATGCCGATATGCTTGGCTCATATCGCTTCAGTTGATTTAAGCGCGCTGGTAGTCCTTTCTACGTCTTTTGTGCTGCTGTATTTTATTTTTTGTTTTGGCTTCAAATTGAACGCATGCTCTAAGCAAAACTTAATGTCCTTTTACATGTTTATTTGCACTTTTATTGCGTACAGCGGCATCTTAGCGATTTCGGCCTGGGCTGCTCCTGTGCTTTTCGCTGTAAATAAAAAAACAAGCACAAACAAAACAAACCATGAGTCACTGTGTACAAATACATAAAACTTTGCGCGCCCGCAAAAAAAAGGGTTCTGCAGTTACTTAGCTGCTACATACAGCTCGCTGTCTGTATTTTTTTGTTTTGCAAAATATGAAAAAATGCACATAAAATTTTGCTTTTATATTATGGATTACACGCGTCGAGCAAATTGTACTCGTAAAGTTCGTTGCGTTCGTTGGCCAAGGCCAAACCGTGTCAGTAAGATAATGGCCACAAAGTCAAAGAACTTGCCCTATCAACGCTCAAATTGGGTGTTTTATGTGCCCATCAGCCGGTACTCGGCCGTGGCACAGCTACTACCCCCATCGATAGAGTGCGATTAATGGCCCGTTTCAATGTAAGCTGCTTGTGTCTTTGTAATTAAGCAGCCACAGCTGTAGTCAGTTACTGCCAGTGCCTGGCTGCTCATCATAAAAACCAACTCAAGATGAGTTGGTACCATTCGGATTCCCGACTATTTTATCACCTAGCCAAATGTTGTGCTTCACTTTAATTGCGTGTTCACGGCCGACACAAGCATTAACAATTAAACTTCAAAACGGCTACAACAAGAACAGCAAACATCAAAATTGATAACTCCACAAACCAACCCCGCCTATCGCAATCATGCGCACCCTCCCTGACACCAAGGGATAGGACACTTATGTGGCCAATGATGTTGGCAGTGAAGCGTTGCAGCAAACGCATGTGTCATGCTTTGTTTACTTCTAGGAAGTAGTGTGTGTGTGTGTGTGAGCGAGTGTGTATAGAGGGTGTGTGTTTCGTTTGTGGCTGCATTAATAGAGTAAAGGATGAGCGCGACAATGACGCTGACAATGATAACAACAGTGATGATGTTGTTGTTGTTGATGACGGTGATGATGAGGTTCACCTTAACCCAAAAAGCCGCGCACATAATTATGCAACATTCTGTATTGAGTTTGTTAACAAAGTTACGCAACCAGCTGACAGTAATTGTGTGCGTGAATGTGTTTTGGTGTGTGTGTGTGTATCTCTATGAGCGTGTCAATGTGTAGGGGTTAAGTGGACCAAATGCTGCTGTTCTGTTTATCATCTTTTTATACCCTAAATGCGGAGTAAAAAGAGTACCTTAGATGTGGCTATGATGTCAAAAATCCAATGTGAATCATCTGGCTTGTCTGCATAAACTTGGCCAGCAAGCAAATAAGTCAAAAAGAGTCAAACCACAAGCGCAGTAGGGTGGCGCATTTCATGATATCATAGTGAGTTCTTGTTAAATCAGAAGTTGCAGTCAACGTCCGACTACCAAGTAAAAACAAGATCTTCTAAGTATCGATATATAACGCTTCACAATATCCTTAAACTAAGACTTACATTTTGCGAAATCCATAGATTTTATAAATTTCGTACATTCCTCAACAATAGACGTGTCTTTCGATAGGACTGTGCCAGAAACAATGTGCTTGGATACTAAGAAATCCGTCAATGTACATTTTGAATATTTCTACACAATAGAGTTTTTTTCAGATGAACACGCGAAAAAACCAATATGTGCGAAAATTATAAGAAACCCATCGAAAGGGACTCTCTGGACGACTAACCAGCATATGAAGGGCACAGTAGACCCTTCATACATTACCAAGAGCCTTTGACTATGGTCATCGATCCAAAGGCGAAACATGGAGAATGAACTAAAAGCATTTTCTATAGTTATGACTCTTTAAATAGCAAGCGGAGGTATTATGAAATAAGATCCTCACAAGTGTAAAGAAAAAAAGATCAAGTCATTTTCTTTGGTTCAGAAATTTGCTACGACATATACTGGAAGTACAGAATAAAGGACGATAAAATTAAGTGTATCTGCTAGTCAGTACGTGCTGCATGAAACTAGCCGGTTTCGCTTTGCCCTTTTTTGGCCGCAAATTTCATACGCCATTCATTTATATACAATTTTTTGTAGCTGTTTTGTGCTTTTAATGAGCAACACCAATAAGGAACACACCTATGTACACACAAAGAAAAGCATAGCACACACTCAGGCACACACACTCGGCACAGACTGGCACACACACGCCAATACAAATACAAGGCAGCACATATAAAGTTCATAAATTTTTATGAACTCTCAACAACATATTCTGATGCTTTTTGATTAAAAGATAATAACTCAAAATGTTCTCGAGCTTGCTGTCGTTGTTCCTTTTGCTGGCATTTCGTCGAAACACGCTCAAGAGCAACTCACGCAGGATCACGGCTCAGAGCTTACAGCTCTCTTTCGACCATATGTCATAGCGTGCCACCTAGCGCTGCCAGTGTTGGTAGTCTTCTTGCCCCCTTCACCAACGCCGTTTGCCTTTCAATTTGCTCCTTCTCTATTTACATTTATGTATTTATTTCTATAGCAGCTAGGCAAACATACGCGATACATCGCATCTTTGTATGCGAGATGTTAGCCTTGTTACCACCTGCACATAAATTAACAAACCTTCAGACAGTTATCTACCAAATGTATCTGTATCTGCGTCTCTGTATCTGTGTGTCTATCTGTGTGTGTGAGCGCGTGCGAGTAGCTGCGTTTGTGTGTGTGTGTGTCACTATTGCCTACTTGTAGGCGCCACAGACAAACTTTGCTCATTAGTAAATTTCACCTTTCATGTGAAAGTCGCCGCATATGCTGTGTGTGTGTGTGTGTGCGTCTATTTGTTGCCGCTCTTGTCAGTCTGTTAGTGTATTTTATTACTGATTAATTAACTCGCCGCCGGGTGAGGGTAAGTGTTATCGGGAGCAGGGGCAGTTACATGGAGACTATGCCGCGCGCAATGCAGCCATACATTGTGTCATTTCATTTGTTTCGCTTGCTGCCTGTGCCAGCGTGGCCACCTTTGCTGCCACTGCTGCTTCGGCTTGTGCCTCTAATTTAACTCAGGGCCATACAACTTGAACTTTAATGATATAGAGCGAAGGATTTGCTAATTAAAAAAGTTTTCGACTGAGTACAACAACTGTAGGAGCAACAGCAAAAAACATCACTTGGCTGTTTAGTTTTGCACACTTTGAAACATAGCAAAAAAATGTTTGTTGTTGTTATTGCATTTGTTGGCATTGATATTTGCAGCATGTGCGAATAGCGAGGGCTGTGCGAAAGGTACCAGCACTTTGCCTGATCATCTATTGTCCGATTTTAACTGTACTAATTTGTGAAATAGAACTTGATGATTAGTTAATCTCTGTTAAAACTTCACTGAGCTATTAAGTATGTAATAAAGTCGATGGAATATGCAGGTATATTTACTTTAGAATGACAAAAGCGTCCACTTGAAACGAAGCATTTATGCAGAACTACAAGACTTGCATCTATCCAAAAAGCGTGAATATATCCATACCTCGCAAATATGTTAGCAGTTGTGCAACCAGGGGTGGAAACGCTCCAGACCAAGGTCTTTGCCGCCATGCAGCAGAGTTCCATAAATACGCTGATCTGTGTACTCGTAATAAGGCTTTGGATCCATGCCCTTCCGTTCATAACTAATCAATAAAAAAAATATACACAGATCGGAAAAATATCACAATAGATTCTGCAACAATACTACAAGTCTTAACGAGCTGCATTGAGTCGCAACGTCTTTTGGGAGATAAAAAAGATTGAAGTTTAGTTATTGATTCAATGAAATATCCTTCTAGTTTCTTAAGCTTAATATGAAAATTATAGAAGCACAAATATCTCAACATTATAGGAGATACTAAAAGTATGTCCCGTTCTTTACAATTCTAAGAATTACAAAACTTATTATTTTTCAATAAAAATAGATATAAAATAAGGTTATACAACTTTCATTCCACACCAAGTCCTTCCTACTTTGCCAGACCAATTACTTTTGTAGCGACCCTCGTACGCACATATGTCACCGCGTATGTGAGTTGGTCTATAGACTCTATGTCTCAGCATTATATAACTATTGACAACTATTGACAACTGCGGAAGGACACATCCTGCCATGGTGCGTGCTATGTGGCTGCTGTGGTTGTGGCAAGTGGGTTTGCTTAAGTGTGCGTGTGTGAGGGGTGTGTGGCTTGTGTGTTTTTGTAACTGTTTGTGTGTGTTTGTATTTGTATTGTTAGCTGCCAAGGAAAACAGTTAGTTGCAAACTATGACCACTTGCCTCTTGCTACCTATTCCATGTAAATACTGACATTTACGATAAGGTGCAACCCGGAAGCTGTGTATCTATATATCCCTCATTTCTTACATAATGGTCAATATTAACAATTGAACAACTAGCAGTAGTTTCCATTGCTACAGATGAACATGAGTAACAATAGCTAACTGTGGGCTTTCAATAAACAGAGCGTAATTTCAATAAACAGAGCGTAATTGAAGGCAGTTTTCTTTAAGTTGAAAAGGTAATCATATATGGGAGGAGGGGTTGTGTTTTTAACACAGATTGAGAAATCTATACTCTTGGCACTACTGAGGTAAGACAGTGTTAACACTGATATTAATATCAGATTTGGCTAAGATGGAAAATAGGAAGAAAATTATGATTACTTTATGTAGCAAGTGTGTACTGGGTGAGCTATCTGCACCTGACTTCAGTTAATATTGGGCAACTTACTGAATTGTAAAACGGTTTGCTTTGTTAGAAAATGTTTGGAAACTATCAAAAAGTAGCATTTTAGCCACAAGCATGTCGCATAGATAGTATGATAAATTAGTCAAAAAATGTCGTAAACCATGCAGGTCTCTTGAATGTAATTCACCTTCACTGACTGTGATGGATTGCTGCATTCGGGGAGTAAAAAATCCTTATTGATGGAACTGCTTGAAATGGAATATGGGTGAAAGCTTCATTGGGAAATTATTTTTAAAGCAAGCCAAAAACTCGGTAGTTATCGGTATTTTATGTGTGTTGGGAGACACACAAAACCCAAAGTAATGCAGATTTCAAAAAAACAAAGTGTGGAAGTGTATACCACCTTTCAATTGGCGGTTCTTGCCAAGATCCCCCGACTTAACGATTTAGATTTCTTAATTTTATTGTGATGATAACTCTATAGATCGAAATACTTTATCATGTTATTGTGCACGGCTATACTATACGGTTGTCAAGGAATTTTATTGAGACCGACATTAAAAATCAGCGTGATGATTAGGCGAAGAATCACACTTGCCTTTAGGTGTAACTATGGTCTCAGTCAGCAAATGTGCAGCAGAGACATCTCTGGAAGGAGAAAATTAACGCTGTACAAGACGATCGTCCTGGCGGTGCTGTTATATACTGCAGAAGCATGGGTAGTGTTGCGGGCTGATGCCAACGCCGAAGATTTTGATGTGACCAAGGAAGATGAAGGGTACAACCAATGCTCAGCTGGAAAGACTAAGTGAAGGAGAACCTTTATTCTCTTGGAGAGACCAAGAGAGGGGGACCTATCTTCGCTTGAAGTGAGCAAATGAAGAAGACACACGCAAAGCAGGGGCACCTAGAGAGAGTCAGTTAGGTTGGCTGAAGCCAAATCGCCAATTCAAGAAAAAGCAACAGAGAGGATTTTATATGATGACCCACGGTCAATATTCGCGCTAATGTAGCCGCCTTATTGACCAAGATGCTCGCTTAGAAAAATATGGGGGTAATCAATAAAAAGGGCCAACTATTCAATGTTGTTTGGAAACAGGAATCAGGGAAAAGGGATTAAAAATTAATAAAAATTAAGATTCCTGTTCGCTTGCTTCTTTTTTAAAATCAAAAAAAAAAAAATACGATTCTTTAATCTATTTTCATCTTTTTACTTTTATTAAAAAATTTGATGAACCATTCATATATTTTTTTGCTTTCTCAGAAATCAAACAAATCAATTAATTCAAGATTGCGACATTTTCAAAAACTTCTTAGCTCTACGGTGGGTATAAGGCCAACCCTAATAAGGCATGAATAATACATAGAAATCTACGTTTTTTTTCTAAAAAAAAATTATAAAATGTTTCAAAATGTCTTCATATTTACCCTATATATATTATAGAATAAACACTAAATGAAAAATGTGAAATATGTATTTTTCAAATAAGACTTAATTGAAGCAATACTAGCGAGCAACTGATAAATAAGGCTTATCGCTTCCCCTAGTATATCATTAAACCTTTAAAAATTCATAACCTTACTCCCACAAAATTGTGCTGTACAAAATAAAATTTCAATTCAAAGTAAACTAGAAGTATATCTTGCTTTAAAACTAAATAAAAAACTTCCCCTCAATCCAAGTTACAGTACCCACAGCCTAGTTCTGCTTTGATGTTTAATTATGTGCTACTACATAATATCATAAGCAATATCTTGCGGAATTTTCTGAGAAATCGCAAATGTTGTTCAAATATCATATTATTTCCGAAAACAAGCATACCGCTTAACTACGCAGAAAGTTGCTTGTTTTTCCAGCTAAATGCTAGCTTTTTATGCTTATTCACCACAACTTCAAGGGTCAAGTCAATTTTTATACAAATTTCCTTTGAAAAAAAAAAAACGATTACGTTATCTTAATGTCTATTTTTAGTGAAACACATGAACAACTTGACAATTTAGCTATTTATCTATCTATCGATGGCATTCAATTCTGTCAAGTTGGCAGCTTCCCACACACACACAACATTTGCGCTGCCATTAGAAAAGGTCAAACTTGGTCTAAGTTGAAAGAACACGAAACATTTGCTATTTTTTTTTTTTTTTTTGGGTTACTTGCCACCTGAGGCTCAAAGCGCCCTTGAGGTTGTCAAATTGTCGCAACCACTTCATCATCTTTAACTTAACAACAGCGGCAACAAAACGGCCTAGTCGCCCACACGCACACAGGGACAAATTTATGTGGCAACGTTCAAGTTTGTCATAAATGTTGATCATAATGTGACACAATTTCCTTAAGATTTAACGCTAGCAAATCGCATAAAAAAACGGCGCCGGTGAACATATGAAAATGCCTCGCATTGTGCAATTCGTTTGCTCAATAAAGTCAAAAGCACATAACTCTTTGTGCGGGGGGGGGGGGGGGGGGGAGGGTTCAATGTGGGTAAGGGTGTTGTTGTTAAGTGGGTGTGACTCATGGCAATAAAGGATATGTGCAGAGTTTAGAGCATCTAGTTGATGGACGCAGCAACAGCAGGCAATGGCAGGCAGCAGCAGCACTGGCAGCCAGCAGCTGACATAAATTTAAAAAAATAAAATAATATAAAATATAAATGGCGCTGCAGTCAAGCCAGCTCAGTCGCACAGAGATACACACAGTAACACACGCAGATACACGCACACAGATACTCTCACACACACACACACACACACGGCCAGACAAATGGAGAGTTACAAAAAATAAAAAAAAAACAAAATGGAAGATGCTTGTACGTAGTGCGATTTTAAGTGACAAGCTCTTGTTCTTATCACATAGTGACACACACACACGCACACACTCAGTCTCCATCTCTGCCACACACATCCACTCACACACACACAGACAGCTGCGTTATGCCACAGCAATGCTATGGCTTTAAGGCACAACAATCTACTGCAATTTTTGCCCTGTCTGTGAGACAGCTTTCCCACACACTCACTCACACACACACACGTGTACGATATATCATAAGCATGCGTCTGACAAGCATAAGCACCGCTGCTGTCACTGTCACTCTTTGCCACCCAGTGGCATTCACCACCCTCCCAAAAAAAAAAACCCGCTCAACCCGC
Organism: Chymomyza procnemis; assembly: GCA_035046065.1. Lineage (NCBI taxonomy): Eukaryota > Metazoa > Arthropoda > Insecta > Diptera > Drosophilidae > Chymomyza > Chymomyza procnemis. The sequence goes on from JAWNOJ010000026.1 coordinate 41,319,647, forward strand.
TCACAATACATATGTGCAAAAGATAGTAAGCGGCGTGTTATTACACCACGAGGCATAATTTTAGCGCCACTTGTGACACATTTCACTTTCAACGCCTGCACATATGGACGTTCCTATTAGTGTGTACACCCATGTACGAGTGTGTGTGTGTGGCAGTTAATTTATGATAAAGCAAATGGAACATTAACAACAATAAACAAATAAACTAACTTAGAGAGTTAGACTTTTTATACAAATTTATGAAGGATTTGCTGCATTGATTTAGGATAGAATAGGCGACTTTACTACTCAAGTTTAGTAAAAAAATAATATTTTATATTAATTTTGAATCGGTAAACACACAAATAAATATGTACTTCAAAATGATTTCTGCCAAAAAAGTCAGATTGCAAATTTTTTGCTGTCATATAAAAAAAAGCGTTTGCCAAAAAAAATTTCTGAAACAAATTTTTGAAGGTTGTAAAAGGTTGCATAGTGGTAGCCCACTCGCCTCTTAGTCAGGAGGTTATTGGTTCGTTACCACCCAGCAGCACGGGTGCATTTCCTTTATGAAGGATTGGGAGCACAAGCATGGCTATCATATAGACGCTAATTTCGTAGGAAAATCTCGATTAATAAAAGAAACCGCCGCTCGAATGCAACTATAAACGACGTCCCTGTTCTCTTCAAACACATTTGAAACGATGCCTATATTGAAAAGGAATAACTTTGTATATTGTATTTTATGCATTTTTTGTAAAAAAGAAGTGGAACTATAAAATAACTGCCTCTGATAAATCAAAAAATATTGTAAACATTCGATTATGCCGCAAGCATCAAAACAAGATTTTTGAGTTTTGTCAAATTCGCATGATAAGAAAATATAAATAATATTGCATCACTCAACTTCGTTACTGTTGCTTAAAAGTGCAGATAATGCCTTTAGAATAAGTATTATGATCAAATAGTACCTGCTTGTATATAATCTTCATAAAAAAACTAAAATATAAAGTGCACAATTTTAATTTTTAATTAAATTGGAAAAAAATATATATTTATAAGATATTCAAGCAATAAGTGAGATATCGAATGCAATAGAACTTATCCTATAAACTTATTCAAATAAAACTTATTCGACAAAGTCCTACCAATAAAATTAAGAATATAAAGACCTTCCAATAGAACGTATCGTAGAAAGTTCTTCCAATAGAACTTATTCTATAAAGGCCTTCCAATAGAACTTATCCTATAAAGTTCGTCCCATAGATCTGAGCCTATAATGTCCTTCTAGAAATTATCCAATGGAGTTCCTTTAATAGACCTTATCCTAAAAATTCCTTCCAAAGGAATTATTCTTCAAAGTGCTTCCAATCGAACTTATCACATAAAGTCCTACCAATACAAATTATCCTTTGAAGTCCTTTCAAGTTGTGCATTTAACGTGCGTCACATATGGCTTTACGCTTTATGGTACAGAATTTATGCCTTTCGCCTATAAAACCGATAGAACTGCATGAAAAACTTAATATGCCCCCTCAGATGAAGTACAACACAATGGAGGTAATGGCAATGGAAACTATCCATGCATTTAAGGATAAGGCGCATAAAATTGACTTGGCTGACTTTGTGCTTATATGTATTAGTGTTGATTTGAATGTATTAGTGCATGTGTATTGTATGATAAGTAATGCGTGTGGCCGGGCGTCTGCTGCTGTTAAACATGTCGTATGCGCAATTTGTTGAAATATGCGCGAGCACTTTGCTGGCATACGCAATAAGTTTATGCATGTGTGAGTGTATCTGTGTGTGTGTGTGTGAGTGTATCTATGTATGTGCATGAATGTATCTGTGTGTGTCGAGTGTATCTGTGTGTGTCGAGTGTATCTGTATGCATGTTTGAGCGTATCTGTGTGTGTGTTTGAGCGTATCTGTGTGTGTTTATGCATAACTCAGTTGATGTGTGTGTACAAGTGTGTAACTAAGTAAGCAATTAGTTGGCCTTTCAGCGACTTGAGCTGGCAAAGTGTTTTGGCATGGCCAAGTAGTAGCAGTAACAGCAACAACAACCCGTAACAAATGTACGGCAGGCAGCTCATTAATATCCTTTATGCGTTTATTACAAACTAAGAACAGTAAAAGCAGCCGTAGCCGCTGCGTATATTAAGGAATAACGAATTATGAAGGCATATAAATAAGTCCAACTACTACTACTACTACCACTACAATCGCTGCAATATGCCGTCAACTAATTAACAAAAAAAAACACATATTAAATAAAATATATATATTACGTATACGCATAAATTAGGCGCAGCGCACAAATAGCTGGCAATCATGAGCAGCGCTACATTTGTAGATAAGTGTTTTAGTCGGGGTTACAATAAGGTAATCGCATCTCGCATGGAAATCAAATCAATCAGACAAAGTAATATAATTGCCTTAATTTGTTTACCTTTACGTTGGCCATTTATTTTCATGCTAATTGGCAGGGTGGCAACAGTAGCCCGGAAATGAACACATAAATGTACGCAGCATAATGAAAATTAAAATTTTATGCAATGCTGCCCAAAGGAATAATGCTACCTACCAACAATACAAGCAACAGCAACAATGATCATAATGAGGTTACTGTCTACGTCTTTGCCTCACACTCGTCCCCAAACCCGCGCTTGAGTGCTCTCTCGCACTTTAATCAAATGCAAAAGGACGCGTTGGCCAAAGTTGGCGCCTTGCAAAGTGTTGCACATAAATTTTTAATGTGCATTTTGCTTCATTTCTTTTTGCATTTTATTTTTTGCACTTTTTTTTTGGCTTTTTCTTCCAGTTTTCCGTCTGCGTGTGCTTTTGGCATTTGACTTTAATTTCAATAAATTCTCGCCTTGCATTGAACTTTTGGCCTGAATGTGTGAAAGTCAAAAAAAAAAAAGAAAACCCCCAACACCATAGCTTGTCGCATTGCATTGATTGAGGTTTTTCGCAGTTGACTGCGCAGTCATATAAACTACAGTAAAGGAAAGCCAACTGCAATCAATTTGTTCCACAAGTGGTTTGGAAAATATGAAATATTAAAAATTATTTGAATATTTAATTTAATATGCTGTTGAGTTGCATATATAGAAACTTACACTTTATGTTTATTTTACTTGTTTTTTGTAGTGTAAACAAGTTGTGTCGTCAATATTTATGCAGAGATGGGCTATTTTTTGGGATTAGTCCAACAAAAAGTTTATGTATAACTCGTAGTTAGAACTTTTGTTTAAATAATTGTTTGCTAAAACTATTTAAATATTTTCTATATGATAAACTTTTTCCAAGTGCTTAACTTTTGTAGTTCGTTACAAACAAAAAGAAACTAAAATTTTAAATTTATATTTAAGCGAATAAAAAAATAAATTTATCTTAAAATTTTAAATATTATATTATATGAAATATTATTATTCAGTGCTTCGAACTTTCAAACGAACAGAGCTTAAGTCGCCGAAATTAGTTTTTCTAAACGTTTTTCATTTCATTCTGAGCCGTTTGTTTTAATAAATAGCCAAGGAAAAACTTGCTGAGTCAACAATTATCTTAGTATATTCTTACTATTATAGACATATCTATTATACAGCGAAATCGAAGTATGTGGTTGATTCGTAACACGCAATAACTACCATTTGGTAGATTCAACTACAGTTTGCAGGATCCTTTACGCGTCTTATGCCTATTAAATGCATCTCTTTCTCTAACTGAATTCCACTTCATCCGCCAAATTCAGCTTGTTTGACCTAATACAAACTATGAAACCTCAACTTCGTCAATGCTGATAATTTGGCTGATTTTTTAAGACTTTTCACTTCGTTTTTTTATCTTACATTGTAAACCCCAGATCCTAGCCAGCCCCAGTTTTGAGACGTTGCATATAACATTCACCCATCAGGCAGCGATACGGATTAGTTTAATATTATATTCTCCTAGAGTGACCTGTTCGAACTCTTGTAAAAAACTCCTGTTCTGTTTCAATAAGTAGTTTTGAGTATATAAGTGCGGGTAGGCTTTTCTCTGCATATCTTTTTCTCTCTTTAATATCAGGAAAATGTTTGCTGTGTCTGAACCAAAAAGGGTTCTGCACCTACATGTAAGGTCACAGTTCCTTCTCTTTGTCGTTTCCTGTGTCTAATTTTAAGATTTAAATATAAGAATGCCATTAAAAATTATTTTTCTTTGATAATCTCAAAAACTGCTATTCTTAAATTATAGGAAAAAGTTATCAAAATTCCACATTTGCTAAAAATTGCAAATATTTCTATTTAACTTTAACATTGAATTTTTTAATTAATATGAAAACTGCCTATTTTAAAAGATTCAATTACCAAGAAAATAAAATTCTATTTAGAACTCGAATTTAAATATTTAATAAGAAATAAAAAGCAAAACAAAATAAGTAACGAACATGATATTCATGCAAATATTTAAATTAAAAATTGATTTTTATTCTATGCCAAATTTTGTGTTTAAAAACTTTTCAACAGAATTTTCATATTTTCCTATACTTCACTCTCAGTCTAGCATTTTGCCCAATACATTTTGTGTATTTGGTATTTCTATTTTTAGTTGCGATTTTCTATGAAAAAAATATCAACTTTCAGGCTGAACTGAATAAAATTATAATTTTGAGTTTGAATTGCAGATACACTAAACTTTTAATAACAAAGTTTAAAAAAAAACTTTGAAGCTTGAAATATCGAAAAATATAAATGTTATATTTAAATTCTGAATTGAATTATAATATCTCTTATAATATTGCAACAAAAGTTGCATACTTCATGTGCAAGAGAGTGAAAAACTAATTTTTTATTTAAAAAAAATACCTGAATTATTTAATTAAATGTTGCTTTTTTATTTAGTTTTCAGTAACTTATTAAAATTTTAAAGGTTGAAATAGATAAATAAGTTGCTGAAAACTAATTAAAAATTTAAAATTTTAGAAAAAACTTTATGTCGCTTACAATTTTAAAAATAAATGTTACTGTTTACAATTTTTGTATCAAAATATTTTATGCATTTAATTTTGATTGTATTAATTTTCAAATAAATATTTGTTTACAGTGAGAAATTCAAAGATTTATTTTTACTTTTTAATAATAAATTTCATATGAAGCTTTAAATTTTAATAATTATTTTTTAATATTAAATATTCATTTTTTTATTAATATGTTAACTTTAGTATTTATATAACTTTTATGCATTATTCTATTTAATTTTAATTGATAAAGTAGTTCTTCTACTAATTTAAGTTGATTTTATAAAAATATATGAAAATGTATATTTAATTTCAATTTATTTTATATGTTCTTTATTAATTGTATTAATTTATGAGGCAATAAAAATACTATTTATTTATAAAGCCTTATAGTTGTAGTTGTTATTGTTCATATGAAACGTTTATAATTAAGTTTTCTGTGTTTAAAATATTATAATTTATATTAAATTATTTAATATATTGAAAAATAAGCACAGTTTGGCTTTGAGTCTATAATTTTAAAATAAATATGGAAATGAAAGAATTTTATGAGAAAAGTGAATTAAAAAATTAATAGTTTAGCACAGTTTGACTTTGGGGCCAAATTTTTATGAATTATCAAAATTAAAGAATTTTATTATGGATAAAAAAAAATTATTTTTCAGCAGGTCACCGATTCCATTAGAGATTGTTTGAACTGACTTATGAACTGCGTATGACAATACGTATTTAGGGCTTAAAAGATAGATAGATAATTAAATAAGAAGTGGACTTCCACGGAGATAAAAGTTTATGTACAATAATTGCAGCTTATTTACGACTGTATTTGTATAATTAAAAAAAAAAGAGTTTCAAATCCCATTTGTTTTTCGATAATCTGACACTATGGTCATCCCTGGGTAATGTAAGAGGCCCTCAAAATGAATTTGTCAGATGCAGGTAATCTTAAACTGAGGCGGCTTGAGCGAGCGCCGTAACACCTAAATGATCTTCAGATTATTAAAAATTATTATTAAAACGAAAGTCCATAATGGATCGTATATTAACTTAAGTGACATTGTTTTTTTTTTTTTTGTAATTGTTTAAGATTTCATGCGCTTGATCTTCGAGAAGACTAGAGAACTAGTCTTAGCATCACATTGAGCCTATGACACAATCATAACATCTTAGAGATATTCCAAAGTCAATGTAGGCGATAGGTTATCTGTGTAAAAATAAGTTCCAATTGCCAAAAACATTAGTTTTTCTTAAATTTTTTGAAGATTTTGTTTGATGTGGCCTCCGAAAAAAAACTACCATGGTGTTAAAACTCTGAAACTACACAGATACGTCAACCATAGGGGCATGTTAAATCTATGGCACAAGCTTAACAAATAAGAGATACACAAAAGTTCAGAGTTGGTTAACTACATCGTCGGTTTAGAAAGAAAGTACAAAATATAGCATATCCCTTACTCACATGCCAAAAACATATATTTTTTTAATGGCGGATGACATTATTAGGGACTGGTTAGCTGGCCAAGAAATCTCGAGATTGCATTCCTTCAACTCAATCGGAGAAGTTATGCGTATTCAAAAAGTAAAAGGTTTCGTTTATCACTTTTAATGAATTTCATTTTAAAACATATTACAGCTACATATTGTTTTGCTAAGAATACAATAATTTAAATATAAAGAGAAAATTTTTAAGTTTAACAATTAATATCCGAACAAAACCAAAAACTACAAATCGGTAAAAACTTGATTTTGTTTTCACAGAATTCTTTGTATTTCGCTTGTTTCTCTACTTAACCCTAACGATTCGGTTGATAAAAGTATATTTATAGATGTAAGGGTGGCAGAGGCGACAAAAGCACAGCCTCAAAGTATTTGTAGTAAAGTTTTTTCAATCAATGCATCGATTTTATTAATAATTCGTGCCTATATCATGAAATTAGCTAAAAATCGGGGAAAATATGCAAGTTTTGCATTAAATTAATTGTTCAAATTATTGTAAGCAAATCAATATTTCCCAACTGAAGTCCAGATAATAGAAGTATTTTAATATACTCAGTTATTCATTTTATTAAAGTAAAACCATTTTTAAGCTGTTCTACTTAGCGAGTGGCTACTGTACTTTTATTTTCTGCACGCACTTTATGATCATTTCAGACTCACAGTAGCGCGTTCCCAGTTGACCCACATCCTGTGCGGACGAAAGCGCACACACACACTCACACACACAAACAAATGCAAATTTCTTTTGTTATATTTTTTATTTTTTTCATTTTCTGTTTGGTTTGCACATTTGCAGGCTACAACTTTGATGATGTCTGCATTGCACTGGCTTGGCTTTTGTAGCCTGGCTTTTGGGCGTATTTATGACTCTCGCTCCATGAACAGCGCAAAAAAATGCAAAAAATATATAAAAAAAAACATCGACGAGGAATAGCAAAGCAGCTGTGAAGCAGGGCTATTCCCACAAATGGGTCATTCCAACAAAAAACTAACAAACACACAGATACCCACACAGATACACACACACACACTTGCACACACTAAGCGCTGCAAAGAGAAGTTTGCAAACATTTAGACAGTCGCCTCGGCAAACGCTGCGGCGCAGCGACTAATATGTGCAAGCAGCCGTTTAATAAATGACATAAAAAACTACTCCATTTTGGCTAATTTAGTGCAAAACACATGGCCAACACACACACACACACACGCGCGCGCAAGCATTCATGCCAAAAGCTGCGGCCTCAACTGTCATTCACAGTGTTAGCCAAACAAACAGTTACCGAGGGATAAACCTTGGCAAGCCACTTGCTCTCACACTCTCCCCCTCCCTGTCTCTCCCTTTGCACCGTTGTAGTCTCACGTCTTTCGTCCTGACAGCTTCATATAAATAAACTAAATGCACAGACATGGCGGCTTCCTGTTGCTTTACCTTGTCAGCCGTCGTTGTTGCTGTTTCTGTTTTTGTTTTTGGTATGCTGCGACCCTAACGGTTGCGGTTGCCGCATTTGCCATAAATTTGACATCCTACGCGGCACCTGTGCACGACGCCTACCATTTAGCTGCAGCTTCCCCCTATGGCAACCCATGCTATGCTATTGCCAAGCTCCACCACTTTGCGGTCTGTCAATCAACAGCGCGACGCTTTAAATTATTTAAACAGATTTGTGTACCAGCGAATTTTACAGCCAACACCCAAAATGCCAAAAAAAAAAATAAAGTTTACTTTAAGTCAAGATGTTGATGCTGGCTACAAGAATGCTGCTCTGGCATGCTCGAGAGTTGACACAATATTTGGTTTTATGGGAGAGTGTAAAAATGCTGCGAAGAGGTCGTCAAAAGTATACATAGGTGCTGAAGTGATTATTTCGAAAACGTTTAAGAACTTCTAAACGTTATACAACAACTCACAACCTAAACTTTTAAAGTGGAGAGCTGACATCCTCGAAGAGTGGAATAAATGAGCTCGCAGACTTTTGTCAATGTTAATTTATATAAAATTTGAGTAAGCAATATATGCCTGAAGATCCGACAGTTAGGAGCAAGTTTGTAGCGGGCCCACTTATTTGTAAAAGACCAACTTGTTTATTTCTCTTTATAACAAAAGTAAACTAAAGAACTTGTATCTATAATATGATAGACTCAGCATCTATCTCTAGGCGCTCTAAGATGAAGGCAGCTGTAACAGAACGAAATTTATATTTAAGCTCTTAAAAAATGGTTTCCAAATAAAATGACTCAGATACATTTTTTTGTAGAAAAGCGGGTTGATAATTTCTAACGTTACCTGATCTATAGGCATTTTTTATGGAAAATCGCGCCAAGATGCAATCTTTTTAGTAAAAAACCGCAGCAAAATCCAAAAGTAGGATAGATTGCTAGAGAAAGTATTTCGCCAAAAGAATTTCTTAAGTCTTTGAACTGACTCAATTGATAAAAATCTTACTTCCACGTATAAGTTGCCAATAAAAGTAAAAAATGGATTGAAAACTTCTTGCAAGCAAAATCATTCCATGGTAAAGTCAAAATTATATTTAAGTTTTGAAAAATCGATATAATTTAAGAATACTATTTTTTCGCAGAGACGAGAATTTTAAAAGTTGGCAATTTTTTTTTTATTCTGCTATCTTTGTATTTTTAAGTTTACTACCGCTCCAAGATCCAATAATTATTATAATAATTCTTATTCTAACTAAGGCTCTGGAGAAATTATTTTAAAGGTATGGAAATATATATAGATTATGAACTGACTCCTATCATAAGAATCTTACAGAATTGTTAATTAAGTATTAATGGTGTATGAACATCCATCGCAAACTGTAAAGGGAGGGATTACATTAAGTTCTAAAAAAATTATTTCGCAATAATGTGAGCCAAGAGCATTTTTTTTTTTGAAATTTTAGGATTTCGAAGTTTCTTGCAACATCTTATCTTTTGATTTGAAAACCGCTTCATGACCGAAAAGGTAGGCATATAATGCCATGGAAAAATTATTCCAAAGTAATACGACTTAGAACTTTTAAAGGCTATGAACCGACTCACATCGTAAGACTCTGACAAAGAGCAACTCCGAAAAAATGGTTTGTCAGTTTTTTGCAAGCTCTGCGGCGTATGGAAATCCACCCCAAGATGCACGAATTTAAAATGATTCAATACCCTCATTAACGCACCGTACCGACTTATATTATTAAGTTCGAATTTCACGTACGAATCTTGAAAGAGACACAAATGAATTAATAGTTTTTGAAAGCTCTAAACTAAATGCTGTACGTGGCAAAAATATATACCCCAAGATCAAATAAGTAGAACATTTTGAAAAACAATCGCACAAAAGCCATAAACGTACTCATAGAGAGAAATTTTGGGTACAGTTCTCTTAAAATTCCAAAAGTAATTTTCTGAATATTTGTTTCTATTTTACAAAACAAAACAACATAGAATTCTCTTTTATTTTATCAAAATATATAAAATATTAGATACCGCTTTTAAAATTCGGAAAATCGTTTCTTGCGGGCTGTGAAAAGCAAATGAAATCTATGGATGAAGTCTTGATTGTAAATAGCTCTGATTCTTCATGGCAAAAAGCATCGTCTTTAATTAGGAAGCCACTAGCTTAGGCAAAATAAAAAATTCCAAAATCAAACGTCTATTGTTAATAGCTTCGATTATTAATAGTTGCTTAAAGAGTACAGAGAGCTACAGTTTATAGCCGAATTCGTGCGACTTTACTACTGAATAATGAAGGTCTTGTGAAAAAAAATTTAAAATCAAATCAAAATCAGATCAGAGGGTTTGCGAGGTGATATAAATACGGATTATAAAAATGAATCTTCAATTCTAACTCTCAAGCCACCCCTTAAAGTTCAGGCCTACATACGCCACTGCTTAGTTTTTCGAAAAAATATCTTATAAAGCAACAATCTGCCCACTGAGTAGAACTTCCTCATGTTCCTTATACAAAAAATTTTTTTTTTGTACGCTCCACAGCTTAGCTTTCGGCTTGATAAATAAATTGTGCTGCCATTTATCAGCAAACACTATGTGAAGTTTGGCAATTTAAATTAACAGCTGCTACAATTAAATTAAATGTTTTTAATTTCTAGCAATATTTACACGTGGCTGTACCCCAAGTAACCAAAAAAACAAAAAAAAAAAAAAAACAAAAACGTATTCTTTCCAATAAGTAAAAGTTTTTGTGGAAAGGGCCCAAGTAAATGTGAATTTAAATTGAAGTTAGTTGCTCGCTTGCTCAACAACCAGTCAGCCGCATTCTAATCCTTCAATTAATAATCTTCAGCGCTTAACTTTTTGCCAGTCCCAGTGCCAACAACAACAGCAGCAAGGACAACAATGTAGCACCAAATGTGACCCAAAGTTTTTGGTTTTGAACCCTTTTCGTGGTTTGAATTTTGTGATTTTTTTTTTGCGCTTTACTGCCAAACGCAATTATTTAACGCTTTCCACTTTCTTGCTCGTTTTTGTATTTCATTATTTTTTGCACATTTTTATTTCCATTAAATATCTAATTTATCTTAAGTCTGCCTGCACGCTGCGTTTGTTTCCTTTTTCTACTTTTTTTTTTAATTTTCAGGCTTTAAAACTAAGCAGCCTGACTTGAAATTGTTTAAATTGAATTTAGTTGGTTGGTAGGAATTGGGTTTTTTTCAGGTTTGTCTACATTTTGGTTAACCAAAATGTTGGCCTTAAGTTTTGTCACTTGGCTTAAATACCTGCCAAGAGCCAACCGCAGTGGTTTGCCATATAAATGTCAATACAATGGCCAAGATATAGTTAAAGGCTTGGGCTGTTTAGGGCTTAGTTTTGTTAGTTGAGAAGACATAGAAATTGCTAAGTTTATTCAAAAGTTGCACAAAACTTGCTACGCTGTTGGAAACATTAAACTTGAACTTTTATTTAATATCTTTCAAACAAACAAAGCAGAGTCTTTGCCAAAAAGTCAGCTCTAATTAATGATGCCCTTTAAAGCTCTGCCACGTCGAAAGTTAAAGTTGTGGCGCACACGCTGCGTATGTGTAATTTTTAATACGCAGCAAAACTTTGGCTAAGCTCATTTTGACAGCTGTGGGTGGCAGGGACAGGGCACGTATGTTGGCCAAAAAGCAACTAACCAGCTTGTTGTGTTGTTGTTATTAATTAGAAATATAAATAAGCGACTCGGCATTGGGAAATCAAATTAAAAGTAAATGGCTTGGCGAAAGCGAAAGCGTCGAAAGCGCTCTTGACCAAAAAGCAAAAACCAATTAAGTGGCAGAGATCAGTCGAGTGCATTAAGTTGTGCGAGTGTGTGTGTTCTGCGTGTATGTGTGTGTGTGTGAAGTTGCTTGCCAATTAGCTGCAGCTGCCAGCGCCAGCACCATTTAGCCAAGCTCCATGTTCCATATGGTCGCACTTTCGGCCACAACTTGAGCGCGCAAAAACAATAACAGCCAAAAAAGAATTTCCGTTAAATTGAAAACAATCTAATTAATTTTTCAAATATTTGAAATGACAAAAACGCATTTAGAGTTAGCACAAAACGCTGATTTTTTAATTAGCTTTGGCTAAAAGCAGCCGGCCAACCACCACAGCCGCCATGCATTTTGCACTTAAAAATAAAATACACAGCCAGTTCTTCTGACATTTCAAAATCGTTGTGGCAGCGCAGCGCGAAAATTCTTGACATATTGCCAACAGCTGTAAATGCAATAGACCCGCTGCAACTCTATTGGGGGGGGAGGGGGAGCAGGCCCCGAGCCCAACAGCCTAGGCGTTGTATGCAGCATTTCGTGGAAATTGTTTGCATTTTCCAGCACCGCCCAGCCATATGGGGGCACACACACATAATGCGTGCAAAGTCCGTCCGCACGCGATTCGGCCAAATACAAATTAAGGCAAAACAAAAAAAAAAAAAAAAACAAAAAATAGGGAGTAGAATTCTATGAGGGGGGAGAGAAAAAAAGTTATGGCCCTAGAACCCGCACAAAACACAATTCCAATTCCGTCTGAGGGCTCAGTTATCAGCTACTTACGCGCCAGCAACTAAAAATAAACAATTTGATGTGCAAACTTTTTGTCCTCGTTCAAGAGCAAAAACAAGACACGACCACGCCTTCATGACAGGGGCCAAAGACAAGACCAGCAGAGATACAAGCACATTAGCGGCAAAAGCAAAAAAAAAAATAATAATAATAGAAATGCGCATTTGGGCCGAGGCGATGACAACTTCTGAATGCTCTATAATGAAATTAAATGAAATGATTTAAGAGCTACAAAAATTGCTTAATTGCAAAGCGAAATGATATCGCTTAAGGATATTTTAATAGGAAAACAGTCAGTGTTTTGGTTTAGTATTACTTTTTGCGAATAAACTGACTGCATCTTCAGCTGCAATAAATGCAACCATTTTCTTATCCCTATGTGAACCATAAGAGACTAGTTCATAATATGATTTATCTTTTCAACAAAATGTTTTAATTTATTTATGCTTCCGTTTCAAATTCACTATTTCAAAATAACTTTTCAGAAAATGTAAGTTAAACGTTAATGAAACTAAATCTAATAGATAATATTTAAAATTCAAAAATAAATTCAAAATTGTTTGCTTCTAGTTTCCAAATCGCTAAAGAGCATTGAAGTCGAAAAATATTCAGTGATTTGGCATAAGATTAATTTTGACGAAGAATCCTACTGAATCTTAAATAATTGTAAAAAGTGGCTTATCTCATTATAATATGAATTGAATTTCAAACAAAATGTTTCTTTTTAATTTATACCTCCGTTTTGTAATCAGTAATCATTTTAACTGGGGATCTACGGGTTCGCTAATCCCCCTCTTCTATCCACATTCTACATTAAATCCTGAAAACTAGAAACTAATTCTGATTCGCCCTCTGCACAATCAAATGGATTTCGAATAATTTGGCATTCAAAGTTGATATAAGAGATGAAGGCACTTTTCGCGAAAACTTGGTCCGTTTACGATTTATTACCACTTAAGGTTTTGAAAATTTAATTCCTTAGATTGATTCTATTTTCGCATCGAATTCAGATAAATTGTGTCTAACAGAATCAGTCTTCATTTTAACTCTCTGAAAATGCTCTTCTTCAACGCAAGCTAAACGAAGGGTAATCAAACAGAGCCCCAGGATTTGTTTCTGAACGAAACCTCGAAAATACGCTTTCTTTAGGTTTACAAACTTTTTTTATTTCAAGCACATGGTATCATGTGAAAGCTAATATATATAATATACAATAGCTTTTTCACTGTTTAAGTATAATGAAAAATTTGCGGCGAAATTCAAACGAAATATTTGGCAAGCTTTTGAGAGAATTATTTTCACTTCCGTTCCAATTCCACTATTTCCAATGCAGTAGCTCATTATCTTCACGAAAATTCTAGTTAATCGAAAATAAAAGCAAATTTAACCGAGCTTCAGAAGATATTTTCAAAGAAAACTCATAAAACACAATTGTTTCAAGCACACAAACTTTGTATTCTATATTTTTTGTTTTGTAGACGTACGATAGCAACAACCGAAACGCTGTAGTACCATTAAAAAAGCTAAAAAATTTCTTATGCGCCCTTTAAATACAATAAAAGGTTTTACGGCGAAAATCGAAGAAAGTATTTGGCGAATTTTTAAATAACTTATTCATTTGCACTTCCGTTTCAATTTCAATATTTCAAAGTTATGAGACACTTTTACTTTTGAGAAAATGCAAGACAAATGAGATATGGTCTCAGAAAACATTTCTGAACGAAATCTTAAACAAAAACAATTTATTTTTTTTTACTGTTTTGTAGGCGAATGCAAAGAAAAGGTATAACGTTGCAATGCTAATGAACACGAAAAGTATACTTGGTTTTGAGCTCTGTAAATGTGCTGAAAAGCTCGCAGCGAAACTCGAAAGAAACATTTGCCGAGATTTTAAAAGAACTATTCGCTTGTACTACTGGGCCTTGATAGCTTAATGGAAACGCACTTGCCTCGAAGTGGGAAGGTCGGTAGTTCAATTTCACCCTGCAGCACTACTACACTTGTCTAGCAGTGGCATAGGATGCTTTTTACCTAGGAAAATCTTTATAAATTAAAGACATCGCCGTACGGAGTCAGCTATTAACAGTAGGTCCCAGTTCTCCTCGAACAGCTGATAAGTGAGATATATCCATGCTGCGCTTTTAGAGCAATGACCATAATCGAGAGGAACAAATTAATTTTTTTATTTATTCATTTTCACCAGCAGTGATCGTTGTTGCGGAAAAAGTGCTTCACATGTATATAAAAAATGAACGAATTATATGTTTGGAAAACATTTCCAGGCTTAGTTTTATATTCATGCATTTTAATCGGATTTCGGATTCAGCTTCGTTTTTTTAAATTTAAATTGTTTGCATTCTGAAATGAAACAAAAAAGTAACGACTCATATGGGACAATAGATGGCGCCAGCTTGCCACTGCTACTAAATGAAGCAAACTTGCCTTAGTCGCTAGATGGCGCCACTAAGCAGTTGTATAACCAAGCACATATTATATTATAAAAGTAAAAGTATAAACTGTTATAGTTGTAAGCAAATAACAAAAGCCGCATTTAATTTAAAATACAAAGTTTATGTTGAACAAAAATCTGGGAAGTTGTGTTTTATTTGAGTTTTAGCACAAGCGCTGCGCTCTATTTAGCAAAAGAAAACTTTATTATTAATGTCCCTTAATGGCTTTTAACCTCAGCACATGCTCTGAGCGCACATACGCCATGGGTTGCATGTGACATAAACCAAAACAATGCAAATATGCTCGTTGCAAGTGTATAAACAGAAAAAGAAAAACATTGTACCAAAGCCATAGTCAAAGTTTTTGGGCAATCATTAAAATTCATTTCCTATCGACAGTCAGCAGAGACACACACACACTCAAACACACACATATTGAGAACAGCCGCATATAGATGACGCCATTTAGTTTGAATATCTATAGCAGCCATATCCTGTGCGCGTCCATATCCTTTTCAATATATGTACAAAGATAGATATGTAGATATGTTTTGCCATAGTCAGCTAGCCATGTCGCCATTGCTTCTCTCCATAGCCACGTTGTCATATAAGTTTATATATATATATATATATATATGTTGGTGCATATATAAATATATATGTGTGGTATGTGTGTGACTGTGTGTATGTTTTCACAAGTGCCTCGCAGCGATTTGAATGCGGCAATTCCTTTTGAATTGATCCCAAAAGTGACCTTTGATTTTCGATACCAGTTCAGTCATTTTCGCATCGAAGGGCCAAAAGTCTCTAGCGAATTTCCATCAGTGTGTTTATGTATATTTGGGTGTATCTGTGTACGTGAGTGTGAGTGTGTGTTTGTGGCACTTTGTTTGTGTATTTTAAGTGCCCGCATTAGTGGCGCATATAAATTTTGTCGGTAGACCCGGCAACAAAAACAAAAACAACATGAGCACATAAAGCACGGCAACAATCTAGAGTAGCAGAAAAGGAAAAAATCAAACTAGAAGTTTCAGACCAGCTCATGGAAAATCATAATTCAAACGTTGAAATCGGCACACTAATACACACACACACGCACGCACACACAGTCGCATTTATAAGCACACAGATTGTCCTTGTCGCTCTATAATGCTGTTTGATTGTTTAGTTGTAAATACACTGCGCAAAAATTGCTTTTAAATGTGACATTTTATAAACCAACAAGACAATTTGTAGTCTGCTAAATATTTTTTTATTTAGTCGCAATTATGCAAAAACGCCCTCTTGCGACTCATAAATGCATAACAACAAATTGTTACAATTACTAAGTTGGTTGGTTTGTTTGATAGCATGCGGCGTTCAGTTACTAAAAAAAATTGGTTGCAGATCGCCTATTTGGCCATATTTAGGGTTTAAAGACTGTTTAAGACTGTAGCATGATAATGACTAAATCATGATCATGAGTGTTGGCGTGCAAAGAACTTGAACTTAGAAGCTATGGGTTGATGAAACTAAACCAACATTGGCCGTCACATGGACACGAAATGAAAATTACATAAAAACTTCAATACTAAAATAATGTTTAAATATATTTTTTATTCCAATAAAAACATGCCCATACCTTCTCCAATTTCTCTACAAAAGACCTCAACCGCTTTTTTATCACGGTTTTACCCTTTCGCGCAAAAAAAGTACAGTCAGCTCGGCAATTTCATAGTGCACAGCCCGCAAAAAAGCTGCCTGCTATAAAATTGCACTTACTTTGATTTTGTCAACGTAGCTGTACCCATTTTCTTGCAGTTTATGATTGTGCGTGAAAACTATTGAAAATAGGCAAGCGCACAATTTTGCAAGCTTTTCCCTGTCATATATATAATATATACATATATATTGTCCTTGTGCCGCTTCTGTAATTTCGCTATGTTTGCCTTTGACCCACTCACTCGATCCCTAAAAACGAAATCCGAGCACACGCAGCTACAGCTACAGCTCCACTCTGCGCTCCCCTTCTTGTTTGGCAACACAATCGCTTTCAACTGCTTGCCACAAAAAAGAAACCCTTGCCCCAACCAAAGCGTTTGCGTTTTGTTTTATTGCCGGTCTGCCACGTTGCGCGCTGCTTGAGCGCCGCTTTGCAGGCTTCAGCTTTTTCAAAGCATTTTGGCATTTGAAATCATTGCCAGAGTTGCCAACCTATGCTTGTTGGTTGTTGTATCCATTGTGTGGGATAATCGAAGCCATAAATAACAGGCGCGAACGCATTTTTATTCTCTCTTTGCTTCGTTTACTCAATTTTTTTTGTTGTTGCCATTTTTGCTGCTGTTATCCTTGTTATTGTTCTTGTTGGAACTAGGCTGGCGGCTGGCAAACATGCCAACAAGCCGTCCGATAACGAAAGTGCCAAAAGTGACAAACAGCGGCAAACTGTCAACGCTAGCCTCTACGACACTTTATACCCCGGTTTATATACTCTATGTGCCCCTTGTAGTTGGCAGCACGTAAACTCGTTTGAAAAATCCAATTTTACGTGCGTGTGAGTGTCAACACTGTACTTGCAGTTGCCATGTTAGTATTACCAGCTATGGTTTGGAGTTACTTCGCTCAGTAGCTCGCTGGGTTAGAGTTCTAGGCTGCTCGAATGCACTCACTTGCAATATTCTAACTTTGGTAGCAGCGCTCCTGACTGTGTAACTCTCTTCTTCCGCAGGACTCTTAAAAATGTCAAAAAATACCATATACTTTTTTTTAAATTTGGCTATTTAGCAGAATTACAATGCCCATACAGGCGAACATTTTTCCTTTCCGTGTCTCTTTTCCGTTTTCAGAGTACATTACAGTCGGCATATCCTTTCAGCAAAAATCCCTAGGACCATTTATTTTTTTGCAGCTAATAAAACCAAACATGAGAAACTTTGCATGTTCTGGTCATATTGACACAGTTCCTGAACGTCATCGACATTGCCAGTTCCATTTTTTAATCAATTAAAAATTTACATTTCATTCACACAATAAATAATTTGCATAATTGCCGTTTGACGCACGTACACATGCCGTTACTTTTTGCGAATGATTGCAAATTTATGCAAAAATATATGAAAACAGTGTTGGAAAACGTAATGCAAATACAAAAGGCAAATTAATTGCACATTGCGTTTGTTTTATAAACAGTTTTTTTCAATTAATTACTGCATTCGCTTAAGTTTTATAATTAATTTGGCAATAAGAGAAACAATAAAAACACAAAAAACAGAAAATAAATTCTAATGGACAAAGTGGCTGAAATGTGCATTAACTTTTCAATTTTGCATAATAACAATAAGAGAGCTATTGCAGGCAGCAAGTTCCAGTGACAAAAAGCCAGCGAATTCCGGCGACAAACCATGTGGCACTTGAGGGAACTTGTCTGCTTTGTCTTTTATTTTTAGATCTTGCAGACAAACGTCTAGGCGGCAACTTTGTGCTGGAAAAGGAAAATTCTGCAAGGGTGACTTCAGTTTTTCCACTGAAATCGTTGTAAATATTTACACTTTGTTGCTTTTGAAGTGAGCGAAAATTTTAAACTAAAAGGCAGCTGCAGACCACTTTGTGTAGTTTCTGGAAGAGACCAATTTTTTGCATTTAAAATTGGAGCAAGGTCAGCATATGGATAAGCAAAGAAATTGGCTTAGAATGCGTTCTCAAAAAAAGATTAGGTGTGGAGTAAATGGCTGTTTTCGATAGATCTCGAATTTGTCAATACATATTAAGAATTGTAGACATTTTTTTCAAATTACAGCTGATACAACGAAAATTGTTTTGCTATAAAAGTTATTTCTAAGAAATACAACAACTTAATGGATCATATAAGGACTCCAAAGCCAACGAATTCCCAACGGAGTGTAATTTATTCTCTATTAATAAAAATATGTCCTAGGAAAATTCGTATATATAATATTTCCAGAAATATATATTAATATTTTCTAGAAGTAATTATAAATATTTCCAAGAAATATATATAAATATTTGCTAGAAAATTTGTCTTAGAAATAATTTTTTCAAAAAATTTATTTGTCTTAGAAATAATTTTTTTCAAAAATTTTGACCAGAAATAATTTTATTAATCGGAAATAAATTATATTCTGTTGAGAATACGAAGGCATACAAGTGCTTAGAACAATAAAATAAGCACGGACTCATTAGCCACAAAAGCCTGGTTCACAAAGAATTCAACCAATCAAAAACTAAGTATTTCTTTCGAGTTGGGTCGGTCAGGTCAGTTGTTAGCTGCAATTCATGTCATCCTCTTCATTCCAACGATCGATCCAACAATAAAAATAATAACCAAAAACTGTAAAGGAGTTGAGAGAAGACATACTTTGGAAGAAAGGGAGTATAAAATAGCTTTTAAGACATATAAAAATATACTAATTTACCTTTCAAATACAAAATATAATATGAAAAAATACAAATATTTCGAGCTAATAAAAAATATCTTTGTGTGCTGACGCCAAATATTTCTCTACAGCAGAATTATAAATAATAAACGAATAAATATTTCATTTGGTCACACTTAACATAATTGCCCACTATCGGTGCCTTGGTACTTAAACAAACAAAATTAAATAATTCGAATTCCAGCCACACAAAATAAAAATCATCACTAAAACCATAATCTTATGATTTTAAATGAAAAATACTATGCAACTTATACAATTTAAGCCTATTTTTATTTAGTTGACATTTTTGACTGACATCAGCAGATTTAAATATGTTTGAAATTCCAGCAACACCCGAACATATAGCTTAACTTTAATAATTTATCTGTGCCCAATAATTGTGACAATAAATATGCATAAAATATGCAAAATATAAACAAAACAAAAGCAAAATTGAAAACTAATTAAATTATATTTAGGCAGATACAAAAATTTAGCAGACTTGGAAATTTATGAAGCAAATTTTATGGGCAACAACAATATGCAGAAATTATCATCTGTTTATGAGCTTGCTGCTAATAATTCATAGATTAAATATTTCAAGTGGCAGAAAAATCAATTGCGAGGCAAATAAATTGAAAAACAAGGAAAGAAAATACAAAAACCAAATAAACAAATCAAAAACAAAGCAAAATAAAAGGTGGAAGTTGTGAAGGTGGTGTGATGAAGCTGGTTTTATTGGAACAGTTACAACACGCAAAGCAAATCATTTCAAGCTCCAAATAAATCCACACCAAAAATAAAATAATATTTAAATAAATCAAAATTAGCATAAGCCACAAATTGTAGCCAGAGACAACAACAGACAAACAGTAGGCACACAAACCGTAGCTGCAAGTAGCACGCAGCAAACAGGCCAGGCTAGCTACCTTAAAGATACTCGTACTCGTAGTACGCGTATCTATGTATCTGCTATATATATATATATAGATATAGTAGGGTATATAGTATAAACGATGTGTGCTCAAACTGAGCGTATTTTACATAATAGAATTTCCATTTTCATTTTGCTGAAAATAAAACAGATACGCGCGCTGCAAATTGTGTGTGGGGATGGGCTGCTGTGTGCGGGCTGCCTGGACCAAGTCACACATGAAAATGTTTCTTGAAGTTGCAGATGTGTATCTGCTTGATATATATTTGTTTTGACGCGTCACTTAAATATAAAATGTTTGTATATGTGTGCATATATTTTACATTTTCAGCTAGCTACGTGTATACATGTAGTAAATAGCTTGTTTGAAGTTCTATAAATCGACAGACTGTGAGTCTGTTGCCCAAATTGACATTGAGTTATGGCACGGCTTTGGTCAAGCAAAAGCCGAACGCCACAGCTTTATGTTTTGCTTGCTCTTCCCCCCACCTAGCAATACCTCTAGATGTATACACAAAAAGCAGCATATACTTTAGCGTAAATATGTACAAAATATGCACTGACATTCTGCAAAAATGATTTATGAATTTTTTATATTTCTGTTGGCCAGCTAAAAGCTGTTTCAATATATAATGCCAAAAGTGTCTACGTAAACTTTGGCCGCCACACTAAAATCTACTAAAAAATGAAATTTAATTGGCTATGCCTATGCGCAATGCCCAACACACAAAGGAATGTTAATAAATGTCAAAATCATTTCCACTTAACTGACAAAATGAAGAACGAGCTTGACACTGACTGCAACTTCATTATTAGCAAAAAAATACAGCATTTTACTGTAATAATAATCGTCAACAATATCAGCGTCCGCGTGAAGCTGACACTTGCCAACAGCATCGCCAACACCACCAACAACACCAACATCACCACCATTGCCACCACCAACACAAATCCACACAGTCATCTCAGCTACACTCAAACCAACTGCACATCTTAATTTGACATAATTTATGAGTTTTCAATTTTTCAAGCTTCCACTTCCACTCACTCGCTCTCTGCACAGACTGCTTTTTATGAATTTCCTTCTTTTTCCAAACATTAATCCACAAAAACATACTTTTGTCACACTCGCAACCCTCTCTCTCTCTCTCTCTGTCGTTCACAAAAGTTGACGCCAAATTTGGCGGCAATATGCATTTGACAGCTTGCATTGAAACTCAACCGTTGCAGCCCTAATATCATTGCGCCCTATTTGCCCCACCCTCTTGTGGCACAACTGTAACTAAACGATGATACAAATTGTATTACTTTGCACTTTGCAGCTAGCTGCAAATGTCAAAAGCAGCCAAATGTCAAATGTCAATTCTTATTTGGCAGTCGAAAATTGCATGTGATGAACACATGTTGTCATTGCCTTCCAATCCATTCGATAGCCGAAATCCAATATAGCCAGTGACAGGCCACAGCATTAATTTTTATAACTCTCGAGTTGAGCACTGTGGGAAAGCGGGCATACATATTAGTAGGGGGCGGGTGAGTGATGGGGCATACAGACAGTCGACAATCAGCCAGTCATTCTCTCTGTCTGACAACGATTATGGCTTAATGTTTTGCTTAAAAAAAAGTGGCATGTAAATAAATACATTTATATATTTATGCAAGTATTTCAATTCTGTTGCGGATACATTGGCGCCGCACAGTGGTTCGAATGCAATTTGTTTCAGTTTAATTAAGGCGCAAAACAGTTGGTTCGTATTGTGCACGAAATATTGCGATTTTTTATGAAGCATGACTTCCAGAACTCTTTTACTTTGTTTTTGGTAATAATATTGACTGCTGGTTTCGCAAAACAGCAAATCTTGAAAATTTCGACATCAAGACTATTAATTCTTGAAATGAAAAGTATTTCTATATTTTGTATGAATACTCCACATTTCTGGTACTTACATTTTCAGACGAGTTCGTTTAGATTAGCAACGGCCGTTGATCTGTAAAACAAAATGAATGTACGATTAATAAAAGTTTTTTTGTCACGTAAACATTTAAAAACTTCATGTGAAACAATATTTTTTATTTCATTATTCAAATTTTACTTAAAGCAAAACTTTTGAATTGATTGCCCTTATCTTTAAAGATTTTTTTAATAAAGTTATTATTCATTTTTAAGGTAAATAAAACTAGTTGGAATTTCTATTACAAATCTTCTAGGATCTCTTCTTTTGGAAAAATTATTAAAATAAAAATATTTTTATAAGAGATATTGCGATCAAAATTTAAATGGTTTTCATTTATCATTAGTCGAGGCAGGGTAAGGATTGTTGTATTAGGAATATTATGCCTATTTCACCACAGGTTCAAGGGGTGTGTTTTTCGGAGTCTTCAGGCTGTTGTTCAGCAGACTGATCGCCAGTATATTTGGGCGGTTGTGTAGGTTCTTGCTGTATTTTAGTGCTGGCTTTTCTCATAACCACTTGGAACAAGGGAACAGCCAGCATAAAATTAAAGTTTAGCATTCAGTTAGTAAAAGAACTGAAGTCAAACCTGGCATCTATGTTGTTTGGATGAAATGTCTGAAAATGCTAGTATTTTCTGCAACACAAATATATTATGTAAATTGAAGACAATTTTGTATGTAACCGTCGTTACTCTTGTACTATTTTATGCGTCCCACGGTTTCAAGATTACTTTGGTTGTAAAATTGGTTTTGCCATGGAAAACCTATCAAACTGCAGTTTCACTATACCAAAAAGGTTTATACATGTCTGCCTGTTTTTCTCTAGCATAGAATTAGCTTATATTTGCAAGTCTCAGCTTATTTATATTCTAATTTAACCAAACCCATGGCTGAGATACTTAACCAGAAGCACCTATGATGATTTTGACACATTGAAATGTATCTGTTGAAAAACATCGCTTAAAAACAATATCCACTGCCAACAAGTGCAGGGCGTCAAAACCAAAAAATCATGGATTGATTAGATAAAAAGTATCACTATAAATTAGGTATAAGCGTTGGTATGACTAAGGGTTGGATTGACCGACGCCAACCTATGAGATAGCAGACCTACATCTCAAAAGGAGCACAAACGAATCCGAAAAGGTCTAAATTGACTCTCGAAAACAGAAGATACAACAAATGTAGACTTTATTTTAAGCAAAAGCAACTTCAAGTAAGGTTAATGCCTTTAATTCCCCTATCTTATGCGCGTTTCAAGAAGCTCACTCATTTTTTTGAAAACTTATTTATTGGCAAGCAACAGAAATTACAATAAGGTTATAGTCAAATATTTGTGAACATAGTCAAATCCGAGAAACATTAAAAATTTGTAGAGACTTAAACAATAAAATTAATAAACTAAATCCCCTGGACTATTGGTCATCGCGCCAAAGCCAAAACAGCTCTATCAATAGGAACCGAGACCTACAGTTTAGAGTCGAATCCGAAAGGCGATGTCTTTAATTAAAATAAATTTTCTGAGCGCTGCAGCGTAACATCGAACCAACGAACTACGCTCTTGGTAGCGTAGATACTAGACTACAAAACCAAAAATAAATCGTGAACATTAGGCTTTGATTAAGGTGCAGCTCGAATTGAACATGGAAGCCAGATGGCTTCGATAAAAGACAGCAACAGACATAATCAGAAGTATTTCGGTAAGCAATAGTTAAGCTGATGCTTTCTCTGCATGTAAGGTAAGCGCAAAAAGAGTATCTCGTCTTAACGAAAATATAACTTTTGCAGATATGTCTTCGTTAAGCTGGAAAACGAAACATAATCTTAATAACAGTTTCTTGGTAAGATTAAGAAGCAAAAACTGAATGCTAATTAGGGGCCATACATTAAAGAACGCTGATATACAGCCAAAGATGTGGCAACGAGTAATCAGAAATATTTTAATAAAGAACAACTCAGGTAAATACCGAGGTGTTGGTACTAAGACAAAGCTGGTATTATCTCTACATGTTACATAGAATGAGGATCTTTTCTTAACAATAATAAAGTCGAGTTTTTTATGCGTTTAGCTGGGAGCACGAACATAACCCCTTATAAACAAAATTGAAACGTAATCATGAGCTATTCATGAAAGTATACCTCTTAACTATGTACATCGAAGCCATCTTAAAGATGTAAACAAGCATAAGCAGTAATATTTGCGTAAACAACTCAAAATAACAAAATATTAACTCAAAAAAGTTATGCTCAGTAAGTAGAACCAAAAATTGCATAACAAAAAAAAAAATCCCCAACCGTATTAGTCCTTTTAAGCAGCAGCGCTTGTTTTCATTCACAGATTTTCAAAGCTCAGCACTAATTCACAATTGTCTAGAGATTTCCGGCACATCATTTATGCATTCAATGTGTTTCGCAACACTGTGCGAATCACTTATTCAGCTGCTGTGTTGTTTTTGTTTGGCGATGCTGCCGCCGTTGTTGTTGTTGTTGTTGCGAGTTGTCATTAAAGTCATAAGCACTGTCACTGTCACTGTCACAGTCACTGTCACGTAGCTGTCAATTTACAAAAATCGTATTAGCCATAAAAATGCACACCCCCCACACACACGCACACATGCACACACACTTAAAAGAATTTGTATATGTATAGAAAAGATACATTCAGTTAACTAACTCACTTTATGGTATATTTGTTTTTATATACACATCTTGTTGTTCGCCGCCACGTTGCCACAGCTCCACACAGATTAAGATTAACAAGTACTCTGAGCTGGGGCTGCACACAGTCTGCGTTGGAGCCAACCGTCTACCCATGTACGCGGCTAGTACATAAAACAGACAACATTTTACCATAAAAAATAGAGAAATAAAAAAGCTCTCAGTTAAAGCGAAACACTTGTTTGGCTGCGCACATAATTAGCCAACTGGACTGACTGGCTATCGCACTTGGGTTACAAGCCAAACGCGGCTGGACATTTAGTCAACCAATTGGGCGACATGAGCGTACGTAAAATTTCAAGTTTTAAAAGGACGAAGCGTTTCGACACATAAAAAGCGTTTTTTAAGTTTCCCATTAACAGACCAAAGAGAAGCAGTTAGAATAGCGATTACATGCCGGCTCTTGGCCAGAGATAAGCGGCAGAGGCAAATGGCCAAGTAAATGCAAATAAAATGTCAAGAGAAATGGTGGAAAACTTAAAAGGCTTTTGGCTTTGAGACTAAGCACAAAACAAGCAGCTAGCAAGGATTAAGCTTTAAAAGGGGAACGAACATAAGCTGCCAGACGTTGCTCCAATGCGTTTAGGCAGCAGCAGTGGGCGCAGCAGCAGGAGCAGCAGCAGGAGCAGCAGCAGGAACAGCAGCAGGAAGCGCCAGCAAATGAAATGAGCGTTGTCAGCTAAATGCGATTGCTGCGCACTTAAAATATAATAAATTACAGCAACAAGCGAGCAAATTGAAATTATTACAACAACAAAAAATAAAACAAATTGAATCAGTCGCGGCAGTGTTAGCGACAGCTGTATGCTCTATAAAAAAAATGTGGACAACAAAATAAGCGAATTTTACAAATGTTTAAGAACTGCTGAAGGCTTCAAGCCCGCTCGAAATATTGATATTCATCTTTTTAGTAAAGTTTAAGCTGAGTTAACTTAGTTTAGAGCATATATCTTTAGGTTCACATTAAACTAATACCAATACTGAGTTAACTTAGATTAGAGCATATAGGTTCTCATTAAACTAATACTTGAAGAAAATTAAAGCGTGCAGTTCGTTTTGTCCTAATAAATTGCGGAAATATTTCGATATTTATACGAGGACAACATACTGTAGTTACAAAGTTATTTTTACGCTTAATATAAAATACTTTGCTGTGATTATTACTTTCCAAAGTCATAAGACCAGAACCACTGTGGTTGCCTCTTTGCTGCAATATAGAAGGATAACGAGAATCTTTTTTGGATATAAGTTATGTTAGATATTGAAACATCTATCAAATACTTTAGTTATTGCTAAATTTGCAATAGATTTTAATGTATTAAAAAATACCTCTGCTTTCTTGAAGCATTCGAGTTTCATTTTATATGCAGCTCTTACTTTTTTACATTTTAAACTGTCTTATCACTATTTAACAGAAAATCAAGGATATATTGAAGAGAGGATAATAAATACTTTAGTATTTTATAAATATGGAACAGATTTTTATATATATAAGAATATATTCCTTGCTAAAGGATTTGAGATACTTATCGCTCATAGGTCCAACATTTTATACACAGTTTTTACTAATTTTTTAATTTTAAAATCTTTAATAAATATCAAGCAGAAATATGTCGATATCCATTTAATAATAAGGATATTTAAGGCATATAAGGGCATTTAAAAGAGAAAATTTTTGCTAGATGGAGACAAACGCATAAAATACACGCACACTGAAATAGAACTATACTTATTCGATATTTCATTTGCTAATTTAAACCTCAAAGTTTTTTTTATCTCCAGAAAGTATATTTTTGCTACAAATGCACGTTTCTGGTAACACTACTTCAATCTGCAAAATTTCCATAAACATGATTTAGAAACTACCTAAACGTAATTTTATTTTTTAGTCCGTAAGCAGTACAGAAACATGTGAGATATTTGTGAACCTCGAGATAATAAGAACCTACACAACAGCAAATGTTCCTTTCAATAGAATCAAATATACTTCGGATAACTTGCATAACTCAAATAAGATGAGAGTTAGCTGAAAGACAAAGACGACAATTAGAGCAATCTCAAGTTAATGCGAAAAAACTCGAGCAAACTTTGAAAAAATTGAGACGAACATATAGATTTTAGCGTCTCTTATGCGAGATTTCCTAGCGACATACCATCAATATAACACGCAGCAAGTTGTCTCCGAAATACACGAATTATCTCGAATAATTTCTTATTAATTCGAAAAAACTCCAACTAACTCTGAAAAAATACAGACGTACGTAATTTCTTACCGATATCACGATGTACATATAACTTACAGCAATTATCCGTGTGAATAATATATATACTGGTATGATCTGAGAACATTTGCTACATTTCTTTCAATTTTTTAAGCTTAAGATATTTTTTCTGAACCAATTTTAATAAATGGAAAATGTTGTTTAAATATATAAAGTTTTTCTGTTATTTCAATAAATATTGATATTTCAGTATAAAAAGTCCCCCTGACTTTTCTTTACCTCACGCATACAATGCTATTTAACAAAATTTAATTTCCTTCTTGTTTTACTTCTTATTCGTTTAATTTATAATTATTGCAAAAAAATTTTTTTAAGATTTGAATGATTACCGAAAGAATACATCGAAATCAGTTTGATTAAAAATGATTACAGAACGAAGCAGAGGAGGCCCACAAAAATAATGATTGTAAGACTAAAAAATCGAACTCGAGTTTGGTCAAAAAATATGCTACTTATCCAATATTTGATTTTGTTTCTGTTTACCTTTCTTTCCTTTTCGTTAAGTTTTATATTTATTGCAATATATTTTTACTAAGATTAGAAGGCATCTCGAAAGCATATTTCGCGAGAGAGATGTCGATATTCTAAACCCAAGAAGTATTACAGTAAAAGGAGAGCGCGCCCAAAACAACTGGAAGAGTGAAATGTCGATATCGAGTTTAAAAACGATAACTTATGAGCAGCGAAGTATATTAATTTTTGGCACAATTTTGACACCATCAGATTCTTGGTAAGTTACTAAAACTTCTGATAACATGCATTTCAGCCTGTACCCCATACAAATACAATCTGCAACATACAAGCCCATAACATGCTGCAACTCATAGTTTGTAGGGTATGCATAAAAAGACTTAGCAGCAATGACATCAACAAAATTACCGTCAGCACGTTTTAGCTCGGCATTTACAACAAATTCACTTTGCCAAGCCAAAGCGCTTCGGTTTATGCCCTCCGCCCCCCCACCGCCGTTGCGCTGCTACTGCCGCTGCTGCGTTTTCCCATTCATTTACATAAAATTTTATTTAACAAGGCAAATTCCAAAGGCTTTTCAATTTTAATGCAGTCAGGATCTTATGCTGCTGCGTTGTGAGTAAGTGTTGCGCCGTCAGGACGTGTGTGGGTAACCCTTAAGAACAGACATTTTTGTGCTTCGCTCTGGCTGAGTGCGTTTAATGCGTTTATGCATATATGAAGCCTTATTATAACAGAGAAATCCCACCAAAAAAAAAAAAAAAAATGAAGACAATTTTAGGCAAAAAGGCAACAAATTTTGCGCAATTTAAAAATTTTGCAAGTTGGCGCTTAAACAAAAATTTGCATACTTTGAGGCCAAGTGAGTGGTTTCGCTCAGTGTAATTTGCTGTTGTTTTGGTTGTTGTTGTTGTTGTTGCTGGCCAAGGCAAATGTAAAACAAATTAACCCAATGTGTATACGCAGAAAGACGCAGAAAATTATGCAAATATATCGTTAGAGACAATCACAACTGCCTAGAGCGCTAAGTTGGTCCAAGCTAGCTTCGGGCGCAGGGCTTATCTCTGTCTTATGCTTGGCTTTGCTTTTTGTTAAAAATTTATTAATTTTGAAGCCACGCCTGATAAGACAGTTAGTCGGGTATGTGACGTCAATCGTGGCATACGCCCAGCCGGCTAGCTCTTTCATGCTTTCTCTCTCTTTTTGCTGCAGCTCCAAACAGCTCCAAACAGTTTGACTTTGACAAAATCAATAAGCAGCATGTCCTCAGTATTTGCATGATTAATGAAGCCATGTAATTGATTACGCAGTCACAGTTTGAGTCACGGTAACAGACACAGTTCGTTGCCAGCTCCATTTTAGCATCATCCGTGTTGGCAGTTGTGGCTGGAGACATTGTGCCACACAGTGCCACGCCCACACGCTGGTTAAAGACAATGACAACACACTGGCAGCTTTTCATTTTGCTTATTTTTACATCATCAAAGGCAGCGCTGAAGACGACAATGGCGGCCGTAAACGCGCCTGACAGCTGATTGATGTGCGAGTGTGCGTGCGCGCGACCGCATCCAGACAAAAGCTGAATAATATTGAACTGGCAGCCAGCGCACGTGCGTGCAACATGCCACGGCCACACTGCCATTGCTGCGGTTGCCTTTTGTGCTGCTCCACCAGAGAGCACACGTCCATTCTGTATTAAATAGTAGTCACTGGCGTACTTGTTGTCGTTGCAGGTTATCATTACCCTGGACTTGGCTTGGTTATTGAAGCTGCTGCGGCTGCCTGCCTGCCTGCCTGCCTGCCTGCTGCAGCTGCGGATTGGCGTTGTCAACGTGTGTGGAGTCGTTGTCAAGATGATGACGATGATGCTGATGAGCCTGAGCGCCAGCAACTGTGTTCCTGTTCGAATGCGGTTGCACAGAGCTTACCTGCGGCATGCATTGTGCACCATCGATGCTGCCTGCCCCATAGTTGTTTGCTATGCATGCATTGCTTATTTATGCGTAATTTCTATGCACACACTGCGGGCAAGTGTGCCCCGTTGGGTGTGTGACACAAGCATACAGTGAGGCAGGCTCAGCCGAAGGAAGTAAAGCTACTTTAGCAAGCCCAGCTCAGTTGAGTCTGTTGTTGTCGCCAGTGTCGTTGCTCTTTAAGGTTCTCTGCCATGTTGAAGGACTCACAAAGACTTTTTCCACACACCCACACACACACACACACGCGCGTTTTCACACAATCATCAATCAAAATCAAAAGCAAAAGCACTTTTGACATTAATTTATTCAAAAGGGATACAAGCAGTTTGCAAGCAGTCAGCAGCCATCCCCAAGCAAGCAAGTTTGAGTGCAAGTGAATGAGTAAGTATGCGTATGGAAGTAGCAGAGCGAGTGCGAGTAAGAGTATGTGGCAGAGGCAGAGGCGTTTGTGTACTGAAGAATTGCAATGAGTTTTACAGCATGCGTGTACTTGTAATATAATTCAATGCAAACAACAAAATTGTGTCATTATAATGAGTTGAAAATGATAAGGTTTGCTAAATTTGCACAATCGCAAAGCCTCCTTCTGTGCAAGCAATTAAAGTTTAATTTCTTTTTTGAAACGAACTTATTAGTTTAACTTACAAATATATCTAGTTTTGTCAGGGGTGTTTGCCGATTTTGTAGATTAATAAAATACTGAATTTTCAGTAAAACTTGTAAACATTTTTATTTTAAGCTTTGACCAGTCGATTCTACACTTTTAGAACAGCTTTTGGCAATTTATGAATGCTAACCCAAGAAAAAAAATTTTTTTTGTTTGAGGCGAAGTATCCGGCAACCAATTTTTCGATTTCTTCAAAGTTGACGAAGTGCTGCTCTGTAAGTGAGGGTCCCATTAAGAGTACGGCGGTTGGCACAATATTTGCCAATTAATTTTTTTCTAATTATAGTAAAAATCAGAATCGCAACATACGATACTATAAATACCAGTATCCGTCAGTTTCTTTATATAATTTTTACAACTTTTAAGTTTATATGGGTAATAGCGTTTGAGGCGTCTTCTTGGTCTATGACCAGCCAGTTAGTATTAAAAAGATTGTTAGCATTCAGTTTATTTCATTTAAAGTGTTACCCACTAAGGAAATACCGGGATTCTTGCCGAGATTTCCCTTAAAGATATATTATAAGGCAATATTTTTTTTTTAACTAGTATAATATTTTTGTATACATTCCAGACTTTTTAAGATAATTAATTCAAAGCAATAGAATATCTTGAAGCCTATTTCTGTTTGACCTATTTCAATGCGAATTGTTTTAACTTTTTTTCGATCAATCATTATCCCTGAATGTCATAAAGTCGTATCTGCATAATCGAGGTTTTTTGGTTAGATGCGTCACTGATATGTCTGGGAACCATATCATAAAATCTGGGGTTCTTCAAGGCAGTGCACTTGGCTCAACACTATATCTTCTACATACAGTCGATATACCAACAATAAGGCAGCTTAAAAAATCTATAATTGCCGATAACACTGTCATCCTAAGTGGCTCTAAATGTCCACAAGAAGCAACTTGCTCTACACTTCTGAGATATTGAGAAATGGCCATCTGATAGGAATAAAAGTTAACGAGCATATATTTATTTGCGCGTAGCATTTACTCTCAACAGACTAGATTGCCTCTCACTTATGCCAAATAATTCTGTACTTCCAAAATCAAGTAAACGTAGCTATAGGTATTCACCTTGACAGATGACTCGCAAGGCGTAGATGCATTGAAGCAAAAAGCACACACCTCAAACTAAAAGCTTGAAGATTACATTGGCTTCTTTGTGTGCGCCCTTCCCTAAAACAGGTATATAAGTTGCTGCTCCGTATTAAAAACGTTCTGGACTTACGGTTCCTAACTATGGAAGAACGCCTGTAACAGCTGTGTAGAAGTCATCCAAAGAGCCCAATCGAAGAGCCTGAGAACCATCAACAGCGCACCATGGTACGTTCGTAATGAAAGCAGTCAGATGGATTTATTCATACTTCCGCTCAGAAATGAAATAACACGACAAATGGAAAAATATTGCAACAAATTACAAGCCCATACTTATACCCTCGCGAGGAACTTAACACAGATATTTAGCCGAATTCGGCTGCCTTGTACTGACATACCCAACCAACCTCAAATATTATAAAATTATAAACTCATATTCGTTGCAATAGTGATTAGTGTAAACTTATAGTTAATCTCATAATGAGAAGATACAATAATCCAAGCAAAAATTTTAATAGTTAAGAAAAGAATTTATATCCTTTTTGTGTAGACACAATCATCTCTATAATATATTTTATGTACAGAAAATGTATATTTTAACTTAATACAAGATTATAATGTTATCCATGTTCGAAATACTTATACAAGGCAATATATTTTTTCCAAGTTATTTATTTGCTTTACAATCAAATGGGTGTGGCTCGAAAAACATGGCAAATAATTTGTCAGTGGCAAGTTACTTGTAAAGCGGACACAACAACCACAGCAACCACAGCAATGACAACAAAAACAACTCAATTAGAATTCTTGCAATATTCTTGTTAGATTTAAGTGATTGTAATTTTATGGCTTGTTGCACAAAATAATGCCCAACAAGATACGCCAAAAGCCTCTCTCTATCTCTTTATCTACGCCTTAGTCTTAATAATAAATTCATATATTTGTGCACTAAGAAGAGACATGCACACCCCAGAAAAGGCAAGATATATATAAATATTTATTTGAGGCACTTATCATTTTGTGCTAATTGTTATTGTTGTGCCAGCTGTCAGTACTTGGAAGTAGCCTAATTTTAGCTAATTGTAAGCAATTTGAGTAAACAAGCGCTCAAAGTTTGAATTTTGACAAAAGGCGGACGGACATTTGGACTTTAACTTGGCTAAAGTGCGGAACTTAAGTGGCGATTGGTGTGCGCCAGAGGTACCATATATAGAGCAGAAGCAATGGCCATGGTGGGGGAGACACAAGGACTCAAAGCAATGACAACAATAATTTATCAATTTGCAGAGTGTTGAGTGGACTAAATGAACCGAGCATGGAAAAACGAGCTAAGCTCTTGTCAAACATGCTTAACGCACACGGACATAAAAGTGTGTGCGAATGTGTGTATCCGTGTGTGTGTGTGTGTGTGTGGTCAGTGGCCATGTAGCACACAGATACAGATACAGACACAGATACATCTACGGAGACAGTCACAGATACAGATACATCTACAGATACATCTACAGAAATAGTCACAGCTACATCTACAAATGCAGTCACAGTTAGATATACACAGATTGGCTGTAAACTTTTATTGGCCTCTAAAGCAATAGAAACAAGCGCCGAGCGATATGCAATACTCTATAAACTACTTAAACATTTACCCAAGCTACAGATACAGATACAGAGGGAGAGATGCGAAAAACGAGTTAGTCTGTGATACAAAAAGTTAGATGGCAAGATAGTTGTTGCAAATTTCAATTGAATTGAAAATATTAACATGAACAGGGGTAACTACAACACGATGACCATGTCCGATATTGAAATACTCTAAAAAAGTTACAACTGAAAAAAGTCAAGTGGAAACTTTAATACTTTTGTTGTATTGTATTGGAATTCAATGAATAATGTTATTGTAAGTGGTTTGAAGTGGGGTTCCTAAATTAAGCTAAAATTTATATAAATTAATCAAAAAGCTTATGAAACGTCATTTGCCAGCGTAAAGCGTTAATTTAGCGAGGCTGTCATAACAAAAATAGTTCAACTTAATTAACTTTGTTAGGCTTACATATCAAGCTTGATAGTGCTGGCGTATAAAGGGTGACTTTTTTGGCGCTGCATTATTTCGATTAATAAAATTATAATCTGATGCAAATCAAAATCATAATGTTAAATTTTTGTGTAATAACTTAAAAAAGCTAACTTGTATAATGCAAAATGATGCACATTTTTAAGTCATGGAGTTTTGAGCAAATAAATATAGGTTAGAAAATAGTTGTATTAATAGAAACATATAAATGTTTACTGAAATACAGAAATCGCATCAAATAAGTGGTTTTACTCTAAAAATATATGTATCTCTCTTAACTCAATTTAAACTTATGCAGCATTTTGATTTTGTTGAAATGAGTGCACCAAACATTGGTTTTGAATTAAATCTAATTAATTATTTGCATTGGATTTCCAAGGAATGGCTAATTATATTTCAACAAAGTTGATAATGTTAATTTTTTAATTTAAATATTAAAAACTCTCATCTGCATTTTTTATGAGAAGTAAAATATATCCCATATTAGCCAATGTAACGCTAATTTAAAAAGTTACTCTGTTGATTGCTCAACTTTAGTGTATCTATCGCTTTAAAAATACTTTTCTTCATTATCTGAACATCAATATAAAAAGAGAATGTAAGCCTGAAGCCATCAATCATTTTTGCTGAAGATATATCCATTTACCACAAAGTGAAGTCACAAGAAAAGTGAAGCTATGTTAGTTTAATGCACACTTCTTTCCAATAGCGTTTTTCCTATTTATGAAAGGACACTCAACATAATTTTCATTGGTAATATTGCTTAGTGAAAGCTTTTTAATCGTTAAGGATTTCTGATGCTTTTCGAACTTTGTATCTTGCATAAAAATTTCAGTTATTTTTGGCTTCAATTTAAACATATTTTTTTTATATATTTTATATTATTTTATTTATAAAATTTTACTTAAAATGTACATTATTTAGTGAAATTATGCGACATTAGTGGTGAAAAAACCAGTGAAGGATTTTCGAGCATGCCGACCAACACAACAAGAAAGTGCAAAAGTCCAAACGAACTTTCTCCGCAGCAGACATTGTGATACCTGTACCAGTTTAAGTTTATTTACTTAATAATTTTTTTGATTTGTAACAAAATTTGCTTATAAGGAAATCAAGTCCTTTTAACATAACTTTATCATTGTTAAAAATAAAACATATTGTATAGAAAATGTCGAGCACTAGCAATTGAATATTACACTGATTTCAAAAAATAATTTTCTTTTTTGGTTTTCATTAAAAGTTTGTTTGCATTTTTATGCCTCGTATTATTTGATGAATATGAGCTAAATTATTTAATCTGTGGCCGTCGATAAAGCCGAAAGTCGGTGGTTCGATTCCCTGCAGCGGCTCTGTTGCACTTGCCTAGTAGTAGTAGAAGTAGTTCTCTTCAAACAGCTACCCCAAAATGTTTCAATACCACGCCTTTGAAGTGAAGACAGCATTGTCGAAGAAACTCATTTTTCTATTTCTTACTAGCAAAAAAAATGTCTAGCGGTGGCAGAGCTTGTAAATAAATATACGCTATTTCCCTAAAAAATTCTCTACTGAGTCCCTGTTCTTTTCGTATAGCTATTAATAGAGATATCCCCATGCACTGCCTTTGGAGCAATGACTATAGTCAAAGGGAATACATTTTATTTTTTTATTTAAAATAAAATTGAACATTAATTTTGTTCACAAATTTATTAAACAAAATTAAAAACAGGGATTTGAATGATTTTTAAATAAATATCTTAAGCCAAAATCTTATATATTTTTTCTTCGACAAGAGACATCTTTTATCGAAAAAGTACGGAGCAAAAAAATTATAAAATTAATCAACCAAAGGGTGCGCCAAACTAAATCGGATCAGTTTTTGAGCACGGGGTAGATAGAAGAACTAAAAAACAACATTCGAGCAGCTTTATAGCCCGAGATGCTTTTGTATGTGATGGAAAATATAAAAAAAATAGCCCGCTTGTATTCGTAATAAAGAGGATAATTTTGTTCGATCTTATTTTCAAGAAATAGCCGAATTAAATTGTAAAAGGGTGAACTTGATAATACAAAAAAATTTGTTTTGAAATATATTGAAAATTCTTAAATATTTTCTATTGACTCGATTCAGATGACGCAGCATAAACATAAAGAAGTTAGAACTACTTTTCAATAAAAAGGGGAACACCTTCTAAATAAAAGCGATTTAAAGGTAGAAAAATGCATATTTCTGCTACCGACTGTTACCAAGACTTGCTCCCACTCAGTATATTCCTTGATTGCAGAAATGACATGTATTAAACACAGTAGAAATATCCGCAACCATAAAGGACAATTGCATTGACCAAGCCAGCACATGATTGCCATTTCCATATCCGCCGGCCATGTGGCTTACACTCACTAACTCTCTCTCTGTCTCTCTCTGCCTCTACCTCTCGGTTGTTCTCTGGTTTTGGCTGAAACCACGCGTAGTACAAGTAAAAATTGCAAAAATTTCATACAATGTCAAGTATTAGTATAAGTGTATGTGCCTGATAGCCAAATAGTATTGCTAAGCTAGCTTGGCTAGTTGGCCAAATCAGCGCCAAATCTTTGGCCAAGTTGCACGCTTTACTTTGTGCACTTTAATGCCAACGCTTAATTGGCTTTCAGTGTCGCGTTTCACCTTTGCATTTGCTCATTTTTTGTGGGTTTTGATTTTGACTTTATTCGGGAAATTTTTTTTTAGTCATCGTTTGACAAAGAGTACAAAAGTGTTGTAGCAGCAGCAGCAGCAGCACCCATGCCACAAGCATTTGCATTTAGATTGAATTCGCTGACGTTGTTGTTGCTGCTGTTGCCCCAAAGCAGATCTCAGCCAGCCAGCACTGACTGATGCAAGCCAAACAAACAAAAAAGCGATGCCATTCGCATTTAGAGCAAGCAAAGCCAAAAGAAATCAAAATCAAACCAAACACTGCGACACACCCACACATAGACAATATTCAATGCTGAAAAAATACAAAAAAAAAAGTAAAGAAAAGTATTGAGAAAATTGTTTGCTTTCTAGGGCTCTGGAGTGCCATGTTTTCGAAGGGAACAACGCGCCCTAAACCAAACTCACTCTGACACTCCCTTAGCCACAAATTGAATGCTTTTGCCAGATTTGCTTTGCAATTCAGTGGCAAATCTTAATTAAATGCATAATTCGTATTTATTATTCAAATGTTTTTGATTTATGCAAAGCGTGTCGCCTCAGCTGGTACCTCCACAACTCCAAACCGCCAGCACTGGCTGGCTGGCTGTTCCTGCTGTGCATGTCTAGTATTGTTTACCGACTGATATTTCATAAATATTAATTAAAAACTCAGCATGGACAGACGGCATGCCATGGTTTTTCGTTGCCACTTTTCGTGCATTTTCAAAATTTATAACACAAATTACAATTTGTTTTTGATAGCGCTCCCCCATTCCCCGCCATAGATTGAAGCAATACAACAAAACTATTGCAAAATATTTGCATTCATTTGTGCAATATGTTTGAAAACAAAAGCCTACTCCATTTCTATTATACTAAATAATCAGTAGGGAGTTAGTTATTGAACGTTGCCTATGTATATGGGAGACGTACATATAGAGCTTATAAATTGGTTTGGTAATTGAAATACTGAAGTACATAAATTATCTATACCAATTTCAGAAAAAATGTTCACGGATGCTTTGGAAGCCCAAGCATCCATATGACCAGAAATTTATTTTTTTTATTTATAAAATTAAAACAAATAAACAATAATTTTTGAGCGAAAAACTTAGCCCAAAAATTCGTTTAGAAAACAATTTCTTTAGATCTATTTTCGATTTATTCGGCTAGCAAGGACTTAACAATGTAATAATGCCAGCATTTTTTCGAAGCTTAATTTTTTAGACTCAGAAACGATTCTTTGCATAAAAATAAAAGGACATGCTGGAGTTGCTTTAGTAGTAAAGCAGTACCAAAGTCGTGAAAAATTTACCTTAAAATCTCTTAAGCTTTGCTAGCCCTGAGCAATGAAAATATGCATAGATGGCGCCAGCAAAAAAAAATTGAAATCGAATGAGGTCCGTTTGAAACTACACGTTTTGATCTTTGATTTTCAGGAGCTACGCTGTTATTTATTTTTGGTGGGTTTACTTCAGAAAGGGAACAATGGCTAAAATACCCGCCCAACGAATACAAAAGCGAAATAGAGTGGAGACTGCCATGATAAATAAGTCTTACCAAAAGTCAGAGTATTCTTTAAAAAAGGAATTCTGAGCAAAAAAATATTAAAAATATATTACAAAAATCAATCAGAGTGACAACAGCTACGGCATAAAATTGTTATCAAAGTCTATTTTAATAGACAAAGAAAGGAATTTCGATTCATAAATTTATTTATAGATAACATAAGCAATTTTTAATATAAATTAAGGTACTTTTTTGTTGTCAAATAAAATAAAAAAACAAGCAAGATTGCTAGTATGCACGCTACTGACAAGGAACCCGGTAGTTCCCAATCAGCTCTTCCATATAGATGCCCTATGGCTTCATGGCTGAAACATAAAGCTGAGCATGTAAAAGAACATCAAAACC
Organism: Chymomyza procnemis; assembly: GCA_035046065.1. NCBI lineage: Eukaryota > Metazoa > Arthropoda > Insecta > Diptera > Drosophilidae > Chymomyza > Chymomyza procnemis. Next base: position 41,357,765 of record JAWNOJ010000026.1, read on the forward strand.
TAGGCCAATGGGGCTTTTTCACTCTCAAAAATTGGTCTGACGTTGTGTGATTTCCATTGAGTGGCCCCAAGTATCTTTTTCTAAATAAAATTTTGCGCATTTGGAAATCGTTGATTTCAAAGCCCGACATTCTGAAGAATTTATACCATTTGATCAAGAAGGCTGTTGCCATACGCAAGCATTTGGAGCGTAAGCGTAAAGATAAGACTCCGGCAAGTAACATTTGACTCTGGTTGAGTTTAGAATCCATCGTCTGGCTCGTTAATACTGAACAAAGCACGTCCTGCCATACAAAGACAGCACTGCATCTGCTTTAGCTGCCGGTATTATTTGAATTTTCTACGTTTTTTTAAAAAATTGAAATAAAATTATTGTCATTAGTTATTCTAGCTCATTTTCGACAGTTTTTCGCTTTGAGCTCTGTATTTCGGTCTCTCTCTCTCTCTTTTTGCATTGCTGCGAAAAATGTGATTAATCGCTAAAGAAAATACAGTGCAAAAAATTGAATCACAGTTTTCAAAATTGACATTTCATGTATCTAAATCAGCAATTAAAAATATGTCTATCGAATTGATTTTGTTCCATCATTGAAAATTATAAAATCTGCACACGAAATGGATGGCCCTTTATATACACAAATTTTTTTTGAAAGTAACTTGCAAAAAAAGAAAAAATTTTTTGATAAACTGTTACAACAAACAATCTATCCGAAGCACGTTGCTGCTGTAAATATTTGGGTATCTCTACATTTTGTAAAAAAATTTATTAAAAGTTTTAAATTAAAAAAAAAACCTCCAGCTAAAGCAGATTTTGTATGCTTTGGCCAGGGCAGAGACAACAGCGTTATACAATAACTGTCAAAGTCTCTAGTAGTTCGTTTTGTTCCTCAAAAATATAAAAAGTTTCAGCTCAAAAAAGTATTGTAAAAATAATAGAAATATTTAAGTAGACATAAGGCACAGAGGCAAAAATACCCAATCTATGGATACAAAATAAGTCGGTGTGGCAACAGACACGATAAAATTACTATCAAAGTTTAACAGAGTAGAATTTGTATCTAAGAAACAGTAGATAGTAAGCATTGCAGTTTAACTACAGGAAAGTATACTCAACTTCAGCTTAAAAACAAAAATAAATTTTAAAAAATAGCAGGCAAAAGTTGATAAACTCAGAAAATATGATGGCATTTTACAACACTTTTTTTTGCCGAAAAACTGACGATTTGCACAAAAAATATTTCGTTACAAATATTTAAATTGTTTAATTACATAAAAACTTTGGCGTATAAAGCATATTTAACTTAAGACTAAAGGGCCGCAGCGCTTGCCTACATATTTTTAAAATGTATTTTTTATTTACAAAATACTCAGACAGTCAATTTCAGACTTTAAAGTTGCAGAAATGATGAAAATTAACCAGCAAATTCAATAAAAATTGCCTAATATAAACAATAATTCGCAGTAAAAACTTCAAGTTTAATTTCAAAATAAAATTCAAATGTTTTTAGAGAAATAAACGAAGGAATGTGCTGTACCTTGGCGTTGTCGGCTTCTAAATTACATCTATTATTCACGCATGTGATAAATATTAAGTATACGCCAAACATAACAGCTTAACGTTGAGCCAAGCAAATCGCACAGATCAACAAATATATGCAAATACATACAAATACTCACACACACAACACACACGCACATACATTCACTCACATATGCCAATTCGTACACACACACACGGAACATTAGAATTACAAATATCTTGAGCGGAATTTTACTCTTGCGTTTCGTTTTTTTTTTGTTATAATTTCAACCTACACCGCAAGACAAGGGCATTGCCAGTGGCAATAGCTTTAGTCTTCATCAGTGCTACGGATTTGAGCTTTCGTTACCCCAGCACGCTGGGTACGACGTACTCCGTACTCCATAGCTTAGACTCAAGCAAAGCTGGCAACGCATTCAAGCCTACAAATCGCTGCGCGTGTTCCTCAGCTGGCACACATGGGGCAGGCAATAGATACAAAATAAATATGCAAAATCGACAGACAGGAATAAAAAGCATAAAGTATAACAAATAACGCAAAGCGAAATAAGGACGAGCAAAAAAAAATAAAAAGCAAAGAGCTGAAATTAAATGCAAACACTGCACGATGACAGTGTTGAGAAGCGGGCGACGCAAGCCCGAAAAATTCAAGATGGCGTAGTTGGCGCCACGGCAACAAAATTGAACTTTGAGTCATGCTCAGCCGCGAGCAAGCGAGCGGGTAGACGCGGGGCACATTAAGTGTATGCGCGATTTTTTGGTTGATTTTTGCGCCAACTTCTCTGCCAACTATTTAAGGTGACATTGCTGTGGAGTAGCTGCAGCTGCTGGTGGCGACCCCGCTGCTTGCTTCTCATTAAAGCCAAATGCAGTTTATGCTCATAATTTGCAACAATTTGCATGCTACGTGCTGCAAGGCTGTCTGCAGCAGTCTTTGTCTTGTACTTTAGCTTCTGGCTGTTAAGTTTTACTACTACGTGCCACCTTTTAATTGCTTGGCTTAGTTGTGCTTAAAAGCCTCGAGAGAGTGCCGTGGAGCGACTGCTGGAGGAGAGACCTGCCATTGCAGGTGAGGAGGTTTTTGTAAATTTTTGGTAATTGGAAAATGCGCTTTTATGTATTGTAGATAGTACTGAGATTGCTTGGTAGGATGCAGTGCAGTAGTTGAGGTTTAATAGGCAGTTACTGTAATGGTTAAATATTGTTTGAAAATATTTTGTTGCTACATGAAACAATAAAGGTAGTTCGGGAGGAGTAAGACGAAAATGAAGGCTCAAGTTGCAGGAGTAGAGCAGAAATCTTATCAGATATTCGAAAATAATCAAACAAGAAAAGTATACACAAATGAGTGGGCTTGAGATAAATGTATTTTGGTTTTATAAAAACGTTTATAAGGAAACGATTTATAAGGAAATATGATTATGAGCTTTGGTTTCGTTTCTAAACTGGAAAGTCTATGGACTCTGGAAAAATCTATTAATTGTAGATACTGCCATTCGGATTCAGCTATAACTCCATTAGTTAAAGGGAATGATTTGGAAAAAGAGTAAAAGTTTGTCAAAATTTTAGTTTTTAAAATTCATGCACAACGACAACTTTAAAAATCGTTTCTATTTACTTGCGAGTTATCTGGTCTATATTTTTATAAAAAATTTTCTAAATTTTAATGAGGCAATTAAGCGACTTGAAAAATAAGTTTTGCTAAATGTTTGGTCAACCGAAATATATTAACTTTTCCTTTTACTCTTACGAAATTTAAATTATACAACAAATCTCTCATTAAAATAATTTTTCAATATTTAATCTTAAATGAGTCAGAAATCTAAAACTATTATTCTAAATAATTAACTACCCAAAAATATAACAAAATCAGATTTAAGCTCACAGGTTGGATTATATGATTTATTTTGAGGTTAAGCAAATGTGTTTCATATATTTCACTTTTTTTACAAAACAAATTAAAAATTATGATGTAGAAAATTATCTATTATTTATTATTATTATTGACATCTTCTTATTGTAACACAAGGTTATTTTGAGAACTTAGCCTATGTACTATATGATTTCAATTATCTATTATTAATAGTGAAAAAATATTACTAATTTTTATTTTTTATTGTTCAAATAAAATTGTTTATGTCGATTACTTATGTATCCAAATATGTGCAAGTTGTAGAAGAGATACATTTTTTTACTAAATAAAAAATAAAAAAAAATAAATTATTTATGGTCATCGCACCAAAGGCGGCGCATGTAAATAGCTCTAAATAGCTATTCGAAGAGAACACGGAACTACAGTTTAGGACCGAATACAAACAGCGTTGTCTTTAATTAATAGAAAAATATTTTGCCTAATAAAAAAAATGCAATCACCCTAATTTGAGATATAAAAAAATGTATCTTCCACAAGGCGGCAATATACAAGTATAATATATATTTTTAAATTTAAACAAAATGTATTTGTTAAAAAAATTTATAATTTTTTAGAACTTTTCCAATTTTATGTTAGACAATTTTTTAAATTTTTGATTTCGTATAAAATATCTTTTTATTATATATATATATATATATATTTTTAACAAAGCGAAAAGCCTACGTCAGCTAACTTTAACTAAATATTTTAATTAAGTAATTATTCGCGACAATTTTTTGTACAAATAAAATTAAAATATAAAAAATTGTAGCAACATTTACTAAAAGTCTTAAATCTAATGCTTAAAATAATTACAAAAGCTAACATACGCTTAGCTGCCTAAACAATTAAGTAAAACATAATAAAAATTTATTCAATTAATATAGTTTCTGGCTTGCAGTAAAAAACCAAATTCAAGCGTTTTTTGTTGAATAAACAATTAGTGCGAAATAAAATAAATAAAAAAATAAAATAAATAATTTATGAATATTTACTATACTGACAAACAAACATGAGCTGTTTTGTCATATTTTTATGCAATTTGCTGTATTTCGTTTAACAATTTGTAAATAATAAAAATAAATTTTTCAAAATACTAAATATTTATTACAATTTATTTTCCAAAATGAACGCTTGGTTTGCGTTAAATTTTATTTATATAATTTTGGGTTAAAATATTTACAGCGGACGCCTGTTTGCCAACCCATTTTTGCCGCTAAAATATTTATTATTTTTTGTAGTTTTTTTTCTTTAAGTTTTAAAATATTTTATTTGCATTTTTTTTTTTGTTGAAGGTTTGCATACTTGTATTTGCATTTTTTATTTGTTTGTTGCAAGCAATTGTTGCCACCTGGCCGAAAATTTATTATGCATAAAATTTAAACTGAAATCTAATAAAATATGTATTAAAAGTTTCATTGTTTGAGCACAGAGCTGCATGCAGCAGACCAGCGCAGGGTGCACACAGATACACTCACACACAGATACGCGTACTCGCAGATACACTTACACACAGATACACTCACACACAGATACACACACCCATACAGCTACATTTTATACGCTGCAAGCATTTTCTGCTTAAAATTGAATTTTTCGCTTTTTTATGCATTTACCGAAAATTCATTTTTTTCGCCGGCAAAATGCATATAAAATATATATAAAAAGTAGTTCACAAACCCAACTTTATATATAGAGCGAGAGGAGAGCTATGTAATATCTAGTAGATAGTTTTGTTTAGTTTTGTATTTATTTATGTTTTGCACTCTTTTGAGTGTAATTTTTTTCTGTTTTTGTTTAAAGTCTGTTTTTGTTTAGCCTCAATACAGATACAACTGCTGCTGCTGTTTGTTTGTTTTAATAGACCAAGTTAGTTGCGTATGTGTGTGTGTGTGTTAGCTTATAGCTGCCACAGGCCAAGCTGAGCCTGGGCTATGGACCGACCATGTGTAGGTAGCTTTGGCAAATATCCTGCGGCGTATAGCATTTATATGAGTTTATCGTATGGGGGTATAGTGGATTTTGTGATTTGCTTTTTATCGTCTATATATATATATATATATATATATATATATATATATATATATATATATATATGTGAATTTCATTTCAGCTGGCGGGATTTATAAAAATTTCAACAAAAGAAATGAAAAGCTTTTTGACAGCCCTGCGTCAATCTGTGCGAGTGTGTGTGCGAGTGTGTGTTGGCATGGCAGCCAAATAGCCGTGAGAAAATGGTTTCTTGGGATAAAAACTTAAATGGGTCAAGTAGATTCCGAATTAAGATTAAGTCTGGTTTGAATGTTTGGCTAGAAAATAAATAAGTTAAATCTTAAAAAACACGTGAACACTTTGAAAAATTTTTGCTAAATCTTTAAATCGAGGGATTTCAGCTTAAGGCAAGTGTTGGGATTTTACTTGAATGTTTATCGAAAGCAAGCAGGAGGAACAGTATTTGAGAAACTGAACACTGTATGAGCAATAGTTGTTGAAGTAAAAGCCTGACTTAGGATGATAACTACAGCAAAATATTGGCTAGCACCTCCATTGAATTTATTAATTCAGAGGTACTACTGTTTCATTTAGCTTACACTGGCAATTCCATTAAAACGTTGCCATTTTTTCATGAGAATCTTATCTAATTTAAACTACGGACTAAGGAGTTAAGATTCCAACTCGGCTAAAAGTAGTAAATCTCTGCTTTCTTCGAACTGATAATAACAGAGATTTGCAGGCTCTACTCGCCACCAAGACCATTGGTTTTTGAACTGATTTATTCACAGGCACTGCTTTAATTATCTCATAATACTAGCATTCCATTCAAAACGATGACATTCGCCAAAAAAATCTTTTTGAATTAAAATTACGAACTAAGGAGTTAAGATTCCAACTCGGCTAAAAGCCAAGAGTCTCTGCTTTCTTCGTACCGATAATAACAGAGATTTCCAGGCTCTACTCGCCACCAAGAACAATGATATTTGAACACATTTTCTATCAAAACGATGTCATTCGCTAAAGAAAATCTTTTTGAATTTAAGTTACGAGCAAAGGAACTAAGGTTCGAATTTGGCTAAGAGCAATAAGACTCTCCTTTCTTCGAACCGATAATTGCAAAGATTTCCAGGCTTTAACTGATTCATTTAGCGGTACTGCTTTTTTTTCCTAACACTGGCATTCCTATCAAAATGTTGCCAATGGCCCAAAAGAATTGTTTTTAATTTTAGCTGCGACTGAAGGAAATCAATTTGGAACTCGGCTAAAACCAATAGATCCCTGCTCTCTTCGAACAGCTGGTAATAGAGACTCATGTTTTGTTTAAGTCACAGACTAAGAAGTTACAGTTCGGACTCGTCTTCAAACTCTAAGCAATATCCCTACCCTCTTTCAACAGATACTATCAGAGATTCCGACGAAAGCAAGGCAACAGCATTGCTTATTATTAATGACTCTGTCACAAAAGATACTTTTTATTAATGTAGAAATATCGAAAAATAATTTATTATGTTTTTAATACTCTTCTTAAAATTTTTGAAATGTTGATTTTCGTAATACAAATGACGTCAAGAAATTTCTCAACTTCGTTAATTTCTCATCACTTTACGTAGAAGATAACTCCATGATCTGGCTATAGAATAGGCAGACCTTTTCTAATACCCTAACCCCTTATCCTGAAGTAATGATACCCATTTAAAGATCAATCGGGACCAGTTTTCAAAAAAGTTTAATTTTTGTCCAAAAAGAACAACTCTTAAATAAAATTTTTAAGAAAAAAAAAATATTTTATAAATTAAAAAAATAATAAAATATTAAGAAAATTTAAAAAAAAAAAAAATTTTTTTGTTTCCCCAAAAAATGGGCAACTTTCTACATATCTCTTCGAAAAGAGCTTCCAAAAGTGCCTTTCCGTTTTGAGTTTTTCTCCATTATTTCTGTTAATGTCTGTGATATGTGGTTTTTGAAATATTTTCCCATTTTTAGCTTTGAAAGAGTTACATTTGCGTTTTACAGAACTTATAGAAGACAAATTTGATTATAGTTCCAATCATGCCCCATATTTCTTAAAGTTTCTGTTAAAAATAGCATTTAGAAAAGCCCAAGAACTGGGCAGAAAAATCTGGTCTGCAAATGCTTCAACAAAATTTATGGCTCAGTTGCTCAGAAAAATCTATAATCAAATGGGAAGCGTTTTGGCACACGACTTGAATGCTGAAAATACATCGAATATCGACCATATTGCAATTATGAACTTCAGTATTTTTGCGATTAATTTGTGAATCAAAACCATTTGTTATTTCTTATCCGGAATTTTTATTCATCCGGAATTTTTTCTGTTAATTGAAATCAAATGAGAAAGTTTCTAGAACACAGAACATAAAAACTTGGCCTGGATAATTTTTATTAGTAAATCTCGATGATGATTGAAAAATGAAAGATGTTGATTTTTACATACATTGGAAGTATAAACAGGCGAATCTATAATATGTTCAAAAAGACGTACATTAAGGGTAAATTTTTGAAAAGAATTGAAAATGCTTCCGAACAATAAAGAAATGTTTAGTGACAAAATCTATGCAATACATTGTAGTTTCTAAACTTAAAACAATCTAAGAAACTAAGTCCACACACGCAAAAGTTGACAAACAAGAAACGTTCAAGTTTTCCCACTTGCGCAAAGTTTTAGTTTTTTTCAGGATTTCATTGCATTTTTTCTAAATACATTTTAGTATGTTCTAAACTTTTAAAGTTTCGAACTTGAAAGAAAATCGCAAAATGCAGTTTTGTTTTTTTACGAAAAATTAGATTTTTATCAGGAATTTGTCAGTTTGGTCTCAAAAGATATTTGCGAGATTTTAAACTTTCATATTAATCAGCAATTTTATCAGATAATTCGAAGTAAACCTCTTTTAATTAAAGATAATGCCATTTAGATTTGGATATAAACTGCACATGTTTCTTCTCTGCAAATTGCTCTTAATAGAACTATCCGCTTTGAAGCGATGATAGCATAGCCAAGAGGAATAAATTTATGAAACCAAAAAAAAAGAGGTTTTGCAACTCATAAAAATCGTCCTTCTAGCGTGTGAAGTTTCCATAAAACAAGAGATAGTGCAGCTTGTCCTTACTCTACTTTTATAATTGGAATATCGACGGTATGAAATTGATCAAAATATGTTTGGTAGAACCAGAAAAGTGTCGCCTCTAAGTAAACACGCAACTTTTCAGCATAAAATAAATAATAATCTACAATAATTACATAATAAAATAATATAATATCTTTCAACATATTTCAAAAACGGTTCAATAGAAAAAATTTTCGTTTTCATGCAGAAATTATAAAAAATTGAAGTGGTTAACTACATTCAACTAGTATTATTTTCGGTTGGAGGATTGTGCTTTGCTACTTAAGATTTTTTTATAAGTAGGAGATTTTGATGAACTGATATTATGATATATGATATTATGTTATTAAGTATTATTTTATTGTAAGTCCAATAATTTTCGCAACATGGGAACTTCAAAGAAGGACATATTACATAAAAGTTATTGTAATTTATTGTAAACTACATCTCTGATTGTCATGGAATTGTGATCTACCGCTTTTTTCCTACAAATGTTTCCAAGTTCTACCTAATAGCTCTCATGAAGGAGCACTACTATCTTGTCGTTTCGATCACTTCCAAAAATAACTTAAAAAAAATAGTATATTTTAAAATAAATCATTGTTTCAAATTTAATATTTAAATATTCTATGGCAAGCTGAAATAATAAAAACAAGATGTATGTCTACAGTTTCGGACCTTACACTAACTCAAAAAGAAGATTGTTCCAAATTTTATGTTAAATTGTATAATTCAAGTTCTTTCGATATAACAGAAAAATATTTGGTTTTTATGCAAAATAATCCCTAAGAACAACCCCAACAATGCCGCTTGAATCGTAATAATACCGCTGGAGTCAACAAATAAAACCAAGATGGCGTAGTCAAGGAAAATACTTTTTTAACTTATGAAAAATTCGCTAACTTCTAAAATTTCAAACCAAATATGCTTTTTAGGGTAATCCAAAAGGTTTTTAATAATAGCCAAGGGAAATACATTTTTGAAATTTTTTTATTTATTTTGTAAAAAATTCGCTTACTTCTAAAATATACCAAATTATATGCTTTTTAACTGATGATGAGATAGGCCAGGCGAATACTTTCTTTATTTTTCGAAAAATTTGCCAACTTCTTAAAAATATTCAAAAAAGAAAATAATAAAATAATTTTCGTAACAGAAAATGTTGTGGTAACTCAAAGAAAACTGTTTTACTTCGCTAAAATATTTTGTGCAGCTCACTTAAAAATAAAAATTTTATAATAAATTATTAAAGAATCATTCACAATAGTCGTCGGTTGTCGCAACACTAGCACCCATTAGAAGGGGATCAAAATTATATTACTTCGAGTAAACAAAGAAAACTGTTTGGCTCAACTAATATAAGTTGAATATTATTCACAATAGAGCTTTTGGCTAAATTTCGTAGACCCAACTTATTGAAAACATTTTTTATATTGAAGAATTGAAAATTTTTATCATGCACAATAAATAGTCTACAGTTGGGGCTACAAATTTCCATTTACTTTGATTAGTCAAATAACCTAATCGCTTAATTTAAGTTAAATAATTTACACAATAAAGCTTATGACTATAATATTTAGTAGACCCAACCCAATGACAAAATTTTTAATACTGAAGAATTGAAGAATTTAAACATTCACTATAGTCACCAGCTTTCGCAACATAAGAACCCATTTTGAGTTTGGGTTTTAAATTATTATTACTTTGATTAATCAAAAAAAAAAATTTAGCGCCCCTAAATTACGTTAAATATTATTCAGAATAGTGCTTATGGCTATATTTGGTAGACGCAACACAAGAAGAACATTTTTTATATTAAAGAATGGAAGTATTAAATTATTCACAATAGTTTCCAGCTGTCCCAGCATTAGAACCCATTTTGAGGGGTCACAAATTATTATTACCAAAAAGTTCTGCCAGTGTTGTTGTCCATCAACTAATTCGGCACTTTGTTTGTGACTCCCAAAGCTAATAATAATGTTTACCAAATATAGAGCTACACTTAATATATCTCATATAGTTAGGATACAATAGTTGTATGTACAACTCTGGTAGTTATTCTGCGTTGTTGTAGTTTATGTGCTTTGGTGCAAGTAAAAGTTATGCTGACTTTTGGCTACGTAAGGGCAAGTTTGCTCTGGCAAAACTTGGATGCCAACTTATGTAAAGTTTGAAGCTAACATACAGCTACAAATCAAAGTGGCCAACTTACCCTTAGCCAAAGAGATCTTGGCGTTTTGTTTTTTTTTCGTTGGAGCTGTAGAGGCTGCAAGTTGTGCTAATCCCAGTTCCAAGTGCAGTGTGGAGCAAGTTTCTAGAGTTTAATTTACGTTTAGCTGCTTTAACGTTTTTTTTTTTTTTTTGCTTTGCGCGCTATTGTAACGTAAGCAAAGACGTTAACGTAAGAAACTTTGCGGCTTTGTTGAAGCGGCTGGCTTTGTTTTGGTTTTTTTTCTTTTACTTTTTGTAACTTGTGCAAAACATGAATATTATAAATTTGAATATTTGCGGCAATTGTTGCAGCCACACAAACACTGAAACACACACAGAGACACGACTCACACACACGCGCTGGCAGCTAGATAAAGGGTGATTTTTTTGGGGGGCGCTGTTTTTTGTGGCACAAATTAATTGTTGCACGTTTTTTTTCCGCCTAATGTTTGACTGTCTTGCTTTTTATGCTTTATACGCTTTTGGCTGATATTTTTTTGCAATTCACTTTTATTTTTTTACGCACATTTTGGCAATACAAATAAGCACAAAAAAAGAGGCAAAAGTTTTATTTTTTTTTTACTTGTTTTTCTTGTGATTTTCCGCACACTTTGGCTTTTGTCTGAGCGCAAAAAGAAAATGCTCTATTTGTGTTTTATTGCTTTTATGCTTCGGGTGTGTTTTTTCGCTTATTGTTGCTGCTGTTGTTGGGGTTCTGCTATAACAACAATGCGCCGCTTATGCGATATTTTATATATAATCCGCTTTTGCCCTAAATTTCAATTTTTCATTTGATTTTTGTATTGTTACGGGCGGGCCGCCTGATATGCGTTTTCCTACGGCCGTTTAGGCGAAATTTGAGCAAATCGACGCTGACAGCTGCGGCACTTGCAACAGTTGCCACATTTACTTGCCAGCAACTTTAAGCGCCGTCGTGCCGCAACGTAACGCAACGCACTATGTCACGTAGTTTTGCGGCTTTGCAGCATCCACGCCGTTGCTGCACACGTTGGAGTCACACGCGCGAGACCTCAGCTACCACTGCGTGCGCCTAATTAGACGCATAAATTGCACACGCGTTTTGCTTTCTTTAACTTAATTTCAGTTTTATTTGATTTTAATCTTTTGTTTATTTTTTACGATTTTATTTTATTTGCCTTCAATTGGCATTGCGGGGCCACGGCAAGTTGGTTCGTTTGGAACGCACAACGCGTTTGCTGGCTGCTGCAGCGCTTTCGACCGCACGACGTAACCGAACGCAACGAACGACGGAAAACAACAAACTCTGCCAAACAGAAGAAAAACTCACTGAAGCATCGTTTCGCTGCCGCTGCTGCTGCTGCACCTTCCTCCCACCGCACACACACATACAGTATTTGTTCGTTTCGTTTCGCAGCGTTTCGTTGCGTTCGGCGCTGTTCGGCGAACCAAACACACGAAGTTGCTGCATGTTGCCCGGTCTTTCAGTGCGCTCGCTCTCTCAAACGCATACTCAACTCTCTGTAGCGCTGCGGCTCGTGTGCTGGCAACATGTTGCTAGCCGCTCTTCAGGCATGACCTTTGGCAACTTTTGCATCGTTTTTCTAGCCAATTAATAGACGATTTTTCGCTAATGTTCACGCAGTGGCGTCGCACACTTTGAGCAAAGGGGATCGCATGTTGAGTTTTCTGATTTTGAATTCTAAGTGCATTTTAGAGTTTTAACTTTCGACAAAGCTAACACATTTTACGTAGTTTTTATTTGGTTGAAATCTGTTTGCAAAATATGATTGCAAAGTCCGCCTAGGGGAGAGATCAGAGCAACTGTTTTACACTGCAAAAAATAATATTTGAAAAAAAAAAAACACAAATACTACAATCTACGCAAATCTGCGCTAATTTTAAAATAAATCCTACCATGAAAATATGGCTTTCGAGACTCATTTGCAACAAGCCTTCCATTTCCGTAACAAAAATTTCCATTTCAAAAGTTTTCGTTTTTGTTTTTACTTCAAAATAGCAAAATTCAATTTAACAATCGAAACTTAACTTTTGACGATTTAAAAACTTTCGCAGCCTTAATATTCACGTGAAAAATTGTTTCCAAAAAGTAGCTTTATATTTGTAAAGCTCAAAAACATTTTGAAAGTTTTACCAGAATCTTTCACATTTAAAAATGTATTCTGCATTATCTGAGCAACAATTTTAAAATAGGCTGCTTGAAAAATTAAAAGTCAATTAATATTGCTAATATTACAATAATAATACAATATTTTCGATCCATAGTGCAAGCATTTAAAGATTCTTTAAAATTCTATTAACAATTTTTAAGTTCTCCTAAATTAAAGAATTCCTTTTTTTTGCTGCATATAATATTAAAAAGCTATCAGTAAAAATTAAGAAAATCTACTGAAATCGGAAAAAGTAAAAATTAAGAAAATCTACTGAAATCGGAAAAAGACTACATTGAATAAGAAAAAAAAAAGAAAATAAAACAATTTGTGAATTTGATGTATTTTTCTTCAATTTGAACCTTTGCAATTTATCCAGACTAGTTTTGGAACACAATATCAATCCATTTTCATTAACTTTTCGAGCATCTCGATTAGGTATAGCAAAGATTTCGACACAAATATTTTCCTACAGTTCTGCAATCTTATCTTTTCAAATAACTCCACAAAAAGAACTTCGAGAGGGTCAAACCCAGTGATCTAGGAGGCCATACAATGTCGCCATGATATTTTCGACGGTAGGCACCTTCAGTTATGATAATTGAACGACTGTTCTCTATGTATAAAGTGACTATTTCGGCGCGTTTTTTAGTTGTGAAGCGATATATGGTTCAAATTGTACTGAATTGACGTTTCCAAAACATCTAAAGTTAAGTCAATCGATTGTGAAATCTTTAAGTTGTGCAATATCGAAATACCGACATAAGAAATGGCGCACCCTGTATTTTGTGCAATTTAATATAAATTAAAAAAAAGTATATATTTTATTTAAGAAATATTGAACACATTTTAGGCATATACAATATTTCATATTTCACTATTAACTTTACTTTACTAGTAAAGTGAAAACTTAAATCGCATGTTTTTTGTGAAGCCAGCAATTCCACCAAAATGCGACTTTTTTGTTGCTTTCAAATCGAAAGTTTTGCTGCTTGTGATGATAAACGGCATGAATTCCGTCAATTCAATCTTCAAGAAGAATTAAGAAAATTTCATTTTTTTTTACTGAAAAATTGAAAGAATTTTATTTTGTTTCTCATAAAACTGTTGGTTTCTCTGACTTAAGATCTGTTCTTTTTTGAAGTTAGTTAATTTTTTTAAAAAGTTAAAATTGAAAATCTAATTGTTTATCATAACATCAGCATGGGTAATATGATATACGAAATTTGAGGCACAAGGTCAAGGCAGTTTGTTCTTCGGAAACTTTCTTTGAACTGACTATAGATTGTTAGTATATTTAGGTGCTTATGCAGATTCTCGGTGTGTACAATGCTTGGTGGCTGCTCTGAACACTTTTTGGATCCAGAGAATATCAAGTTCTTTGGAAATAACTGGAATATATTTTCTTGGTAAGGTAGCACTACAAAACCTATGCTCAATAGATTTGCTTTGAAGGTGTTATACGACAAGATCTACAAAATTTAAAATAAAGTTTTCTTCTTACTATGATTATACGATAAATTAGAATTGGTATATTTTTGATAGCTTTTTATAACTCTGAGAGATATAGAGCTACAAAACTCGGTGTATTAGGATTTTGTTTAAAAATAATATAGACTAAAAAGGGAAGATTTTCTTCGAGATTTAAGATACTGCAACAACGAAAATCTAAGTACTTGTAAGCCCAGTTGCAGAATATACTAAGTTTGGGCAAGCAGAAAACCATCGAAAAAATTGAAGACTTCCAAAGTTAGCCATATCATGCTGAGAATGACTGATTAAGTTGATAGACCCATGTGCCACCATACGCCTGTAGAACGCCTAGTAATCAGAGATGGACGTCGAAGAGCAATTAGATTTTCGAAGTATAGAATGTAAGTTGACTTCTCGGTAAGAGATTCCACCAAGAAAAAGCATAAATTATACGTTTGATTTTTAAGATATTAAAACCAAATATAAAGAGTTTTTGCTGTTGCCAGGTAAATCGAAATAAAATTGTATCCATCATATAGCTCTTTCTTCAACAAATTTATTGTTTTTCGTTAGTTTTTGAACATATCTTGCCCAAATTCAATGCTGTGACTGTTCTGAGTCTGTCTCCCGAAGTGTATCAAGTTTGTTTAAAATGGTTTGGTTATGTCATATTTGGCAAATCGGGCAAAAATTCGTTATCTTTTGGTTTCTTTAGTAAAATATTTGGCCACTTTGTAAGGAATTGGTGGATGTTGTGCCAAAGCCATAGTCAACTAACTTTATTAGTTCTACTAGATCTCGTAGATTCAATTTAATTTCTTAAAAATATTAAAATAAAAATAATAATTCCGCTTGATTAGTTGGCCTACAACTCTGGCATAACTTAGGAATTAAATTTCATTTCGAAGATTATTGTGAATAATATGGTTGAGAAAGCCAAAACCCACCCGGGTTGTAGAGCTGAATGATGATGATGAATATTTACTATATTCATGATTTTTGACAACTTGAACTACCCACTTCAGCACTTCGCAGAAATAATGTTTGATTTAATTTAAAAACAATATTTTAAGTAATATTTTAGAAACCTGGGAATTTTTCGTAGTACAAAAAATTCAAAAAATGTATTCCCTTTGGTCATGCTGTCAGCTCTCAGAAGGTGAAGCATAGAAATATTTCTATAAATAGCCATTCGGGGAACACGGGGACCTACCAGTTTTTAGTCGAATTCTAACGTTGTTGTCTTTAATTAATAGTGAGTTGCTGAGCTAAATAGCGTCAATTTGCTAGCCATGCCAGTGCTAGGCAATTGCAACAGCGCTGCTACGATCTTCGGTTGTTGAGCGAAGTATGGGTCCCCAACGTGGACCACACAATTATATTATTTTTTTATTCTTTTTTATAGTTTTCAAAAATAATTGTTGCACTTCTTGCACTCCCCAAAGGTTTGGCCCCCAAAGCACACCCCCTGTTCCCCACCGCTGTTCCCATTTAACTGTTGTGCACTCACTCCTGACCCCTCTGTCTATATGAATGCCTCTGTTTGTTTGTCTGTCTGTGTGTGATTTATTATATGGCCACTCATAAATCTGAGCTACTTTTGGACTGTTCCGTTGGACCGACTGCTCCGTCTCCTTGTCCGTCTCATAAACAAAAACATGCATAATTTCCATAAATCTTTTTAGCCGGCTCCTGCGGCCCTGAAAAATGCCCATAAAGGTTTGAATCCAACCGTAACTGCATGTAAAAACTTGCTCCAATTATGCGTCCCGAAACTAGGCACTAATTTGACAGCAAAGCTGCTTCGCCCATTGGCGGGTCACTCAACTCAACTCAGCTCAACTCATCTGAGCGCAAGGCAACTCCTTCCTTTTGGCCTTTGGTGTTGTTTTATGGCTAAGTAACCACATAATTGAGTTATCTTCTGACCAGCAGCATCATAAATGGCCACACACACACACACACACGCTGCTCCCGTACATCCCCGCACACACATGCCGTGTCATGCTACAGCCGTAGACCGCACATACATAATTTGCCGTAGTTATTGTTATATATCGGGATTATCGATGGAGAGCAACCAAATTGTCCACGCGCAAATACATAGATAAGGCCAGGACTTTGTGAATGAGTTCCAAGTGCTTGAGTCCTTGCACGTGCTTGGCCATAACTAACGACACTGCACGCCATATTCGTTCATGTTCATGTTTGTATATCATAAATGTCTCATATTCCCAGCTCTTTGGCCTAATCATTGGCTCTGGTCCGCTTATTTAATGATACGTGAAGTCCGAGTTCGAGTCCGGCTCGTTGTCTGCCAATACGGCGGAAGCTCTTAATGATTGCTCGCTCGAACTAGATTAGAATTATATACGAAATGAGTTCTACTGCGAAATGCGCAATATTTCAACGAAATTAAGGTAAACATTTTATGGCGTAAAATTATTGTTTCTTGGGATTGTCTGCGCTGGCATATAATTAATGAGAAATTGGCTATTTATGTGTGGAATTATTTATTGGATTTTAATTTCCCAATTTAAACTGCAGGTGGCCTGCTGTGTTAGCTCCGAGCTACTGTAGCTTGAAAACCAATTTTCTACGCATAATTTTTTTTTTGAAGAATCTTAAATTTCTTTGGAAAAACTATTACAAATTCTTAAACTTCTTTATAAGCAACTTTTTATGAGAAAACTGTGTATGCTTTTCTAAAATAGTTGCAAATTCCTCAGTTTAGAAACTTAAAGCAGCAGTTTCTGAGGCAAGCTTCATCTAAAACTTGATAATACGTATAGTTAAAACAGCCGAGGAAGCTTATAAGAAACCCTAATTGAACCCTTTGCTTATCTATCGACATATACGTCTCCATTGAGATAAAACCACATTAAAGCGAAGAGCTGTAGAGTTCCATATCGCTGCAGACAAACTTGTAGAGATAAAATCGTTCTGCTACTTGGGTTCTATTATAACGGCTGTTGCAGACATCAAGAATCGCCAAACAAAAAGCAAGCTTTGGGAACCCCCAAAACCCGTTTGGAGCTCGTCGAACATCGCACCGCGAGCAAAAATTCCACTCCAACCTTGGTCGCCTCATATCTTCAAAAGCTGCAAGTTTTTGTAAATCGTTGTCTTCGGCAATTTAGAAGAATTCCGTAGCCTGAGACCATTACCAATGAAGAATTGCATCAGCACACATAGCGTGACGTTACAAAAAAACAGATTAAGACTAACTGACCTGAGACAAATTCATTTTCGAACTTATTTTTTAAACTCAACTGGAATGGAAACTAAAGATGATGGCAACGCAATTGGCGTGCCAAGAAAGCCTCTACTATTATTTTAAAAATAAAATATTTAGGACGCTCACAATGTATTCTAAAATAACTACAAAATATTCAGTTCAACATGACAAAGTTGTTGGATTCGCATCCAGATCTGTTCTGTAGCCATTGGCAAATCCCATACGGATTTTTTTTTTTGAAGTATTGTATCCTAAAATGACGTAATTTGCTACTTTTGAGGTTAGGACCAAATCGTGAAGAGTTTTAATCGTACATACTTCAAATGCTGACGTTATCGTTATCTAAATTCGCTGCCGAACTTGGTTTTCGAGCACAAATGAGTTTGCTTTAAAAACTTTGAAAAGAAAATCGCTGAAGTCAGGATGTCTGCTGTACAGTCATCTATAAATATTTCACTGCTCGTGCAATTTTAAGAACGTGAGAGTAATTCGCCAGCTTCGCTCCCAAGTCGCAAAGTAGGTAGTCAATAAATACTTGGAATTACCAATTAATTTAAAGTGCAGATCTTACGCATTCCGTCTTAGTCTCTAGACGTTGCATCATCTGACTATCATCTATGCCTATCATTGGCAGCCAATCTGGCCAACAAGCTCAATAGTTCATAAAAAAAAATTCCAAATTGGATGAGCAGTTCTTGCGCAAAATCCGCATGCTGTCAGAGAGAGGGGCGCAACTAGTGGATCACAACGACGCGCAGTGGTCTCAAGAACCTAAAAAGCTGGTCAAAAATCGTTTCTTGTTTAGAAATGCTAGAAAATCATTTCTACAGCGTTTTTTGGGTCATAAAATCCGAATCTGGTATCGAAATTAATGAAAACAAAATGGCTGACACAAAATGACGGTTAATTTGACCAAAACTTAACTTTCATCACGCAAAAAGAGTTTTACAAAATTTAATAGTGTTTTGGATAAGAAGTAAACAAAAAAGTTTTAGTTCCCAATTTTTATTACTTAAACTTCATGTTTTTTATTTGTAAAACAACCCTCACTGCTGACTGCACTAAAATCAGTCATGGGGGGTACCAGCAGATGATGACACCAGCAGTTGCAAGCCTTTTGCAATAAAAGGGTCGCTTTTTTTGGGCCGCATTTTTAATAAGCTCGATATTACTGGTTCCGAAAATGCAAGGGGCCGCTTAAAAATGGCTTCTATTGTTTACGATCGGAAAGGTTTTTTTTCGGCGAAATTTTGAAATATCTTTATTTTGGGGCTTCCTGCGCATCTGCAAACAGTTGTGCATCAGCTGCAATAATTATAGCATGTCCATGAATTAAACAACAAACTCGGATTTTGCGTTCTCGTGTAAGTTCAGCAACCTGATATTTTGAGCTGTCGTGGCCGTATTCATAAGCGCGAGGGACGAGGAAACGAGCATAAACTAATCTTGAAAATCGATAATCGATTTTTCGATTTTTGGCCAGCTTTTTCGGCTCTTGGAACCACTGTGCGGCGAATTTTTTTTCCGAAATAGAATCAAATTAAACAAAAAATAAGCTGCGACAACAAAGTTATTTAATTTATTTCAGAAACTCAAAAAAAAAAACAACAAGAAAAATAGGGTAATTTTCTGAAAATTTTAAGCGATTATCCGATCATATTCAAATTAATATTAAGACTAAGCGGAAGTTTCTTTCAAAAAATTCTGGAGCATATAAATTCTGATAAACTTAAGCATAATAATCGACTTTTTAAATAAAAAAAAATTGTCTTGAAATCGAAAGTGAAGAAAAGATTCCTATGAAAAAGCCAGATTTTACTGATAATTTTGCCAAACTCAAAAAAATTTATTTAATTTTTCGCCAGCAACTACAATTAACTCGAGTACACTTTTCTTCTCCCAATTTCTCCAAGAAAAAGCAATAAATAAATCTAAAAATAAAATTCAATTAAAAAATTTCTCATGTTGCCAACAAATGTTGCCAAGTCGTTGCAACATTTTGTGTGTCTTGTCAACACGCTTCACTTTCACTCGCGCTCTCAACATTTTGTGTACTAAATTCTTCAATGTTGCCAGCAACATAGCCACTGCCATATGTTGCTTTCGTCAAGTGTTGCCGGCCCATGTGTGCTAAAAACATTTGTAGCTGCGCGTAAATGTTGCGCAACATTTGTGCTGGCAACATTTGGAACAGATGTTGCAAAGTTGTTAGCCGGCGGGGTGTGGCGCCGCTTGTAGACAGTTGACAATTTAGTGGCCAAAACCAAAGTGTCAACACTAGGAGCTGCTTGTAGTCAGCCAGCTGCCATTAAGCCGCCGGCGGCGCACATCAAGTTGTTGCAACTAGACGCACGCACACACACACACGGAGGCGCAGCAGTCACTTAGAGACTTTTTGCATGTAACACTCGTCGCTTGGGGCTTGGGGGAGCTCAATTGTGCCGCTCCCCGATGCGCCCTTTTTAGCTGCACAACCTGCGGCAGCCACACTCAAACGCAACGCTGCCTCAAAGACCTACACAATGTCAGCGCCTAGGCAGCGACCGTTTGCAACTAGTTGGCAACCAGTTGCAAGAGTCTTAAGTTCTGCCACTTCCAGCAGTTGCAGCAGGCTTGAAGTTCCATGGAACGCAGCAGCAATTAAGCTAATTAACTTTAATTTCTAATTATAGCGAAAACTTCATAAACAAACGTAGCACTCTGCCCAGCTACTAGCACCCATCCACTTCATACCAGTCGACAACCACTTCACTTCGTTATAGTCACAATTTCCGCTGAAAAAAAGCATAGTATCCTTCGGGGCAGTTACAAGAGTAACAGCAAAAGCGACACTGTAACCTTCACACCTCTCACAATGTTTCCAGCTGAATGAAGCGCATATAGTGCCCAATTGGGCGGGGAGTGTGTGCTACGGGGTGCAAAGAGCTAGAAGCTAAGGTAAATGCAAAAAGGCAGAAAAAGCGCAAATAGGATCAAGGATAACAAGCATAACGTATGCACCATTTGAGTGAGCAACTGCGTCTAACTGACGCGTCTCCTGCCACAATATGCACCCAATACTCACAGTCACTGCGAAAATTATGCACTTTTGTTGCTTGCCGGTTTTTCAGTTTGTAGTTTTGCGAGCAGTTTTGTAGCCTTACAGAATTATTTATGAAAAATATGTTTTTTGTTTTTTTTAATTAAAACAAGGGGTACTGCCTACTGCGCGCTTTGCTGGCCGAACTTCGTAATACAATGAAAGCTGAATGCGATAGAAAAATATAAACAATCGAAGCAAATCAACTTTTAAAACTTGCATCAAATGCGAATGGGGCTTCGTGCGTGACTGTACTTCAAAAGTTTGTAAAATTTAAATGTCAATTCAAGAATGCTTAGGCTTTAAGTAGGCATACTCATTTATGTTTACCCACTTTGCCTAAAAATAAATGAAATAATGTTAAGAAAGATTTCATATTATAAAGAATTTTACTTAAAGATTTTGATTTTTTTTGTATTAAGCTTGTGGTGGAGATATAATTGACTTTAAAACCAAGAACTTCATAAAACTTTGTGGGTGTACCGCAGCAAAAATGCTGTTTCTTGAAGATTTTTTGCATTTTGTTACAGAAACGAATGGAGGAGAATTGTTGAGAAAGCCAAAACCCACCCCGGGCTGTAGAACTGAATGATGACGATGTTCGCATTTGTATACGCCCGAACTACTGAAACTAGATTTTAATGTTTAAAGTTCTGTTTTTTTTACTTTTTCTTTTTTTTTTTGATAACGATCTTCATTAATGCTTTCCGCACGGATTTGCCAGATCTTAGTAGACCAAATCCATCCAGCCCTATTTTGTGCAGATCATGACCTTTGTTGCCGTGATTTTTTTGCTTTAATTTCAATATTTTTTCCCTATTAATCCGCTTGGGAACTTAGGGCCTCTACTAGAGCCATCCAACGAATGGCTGTTCCATGTTACATGTTGTGTTCGACTGGGGCAATTCTTAAAAGATGTATCTTCTGTAGGTTGCCTTGGGTCTTCCGATACGCCTGCTGCCTTGGGGATTCCAGTTCAGTGCCATCCTGACAATACTGCTTGGGTTACTTCGTAGAGCATGACCCATCCACGCCAATTTATTCTTGCGAGAATAAATTCACAAGACAGCTCTGCATTGCATATTCTGTTTGGCTAGAATATCCCGCATATAATTCTCAAGTATTTGTTGCTGAAGACTTGCAGTCTCTGTGTCATCTTTTTGTTGGTAGAGCCAAGGACTTTATAGGGACTTTACCCACGCATTATAGATCCTGAGCTTTGTTCGTCGGCTTATTTGTTTGTTGCTCCAGATGCGGTAGGTCTTCCAATTGCTGTTCGGGCTTTGGCAAGTCGTTTTGTGACGTCATCATGCACGCCGCCATTGTGGGAGATGATGTTGCCAATGTATGGACAACAGGTGATGAACTCAATTGCTTTCGAATAGATGGTAATATTCACTGGGCTGGAGTGGTTGAAGTGCGTTGGCTTGACTTTGGCTACGTTTATTTCAAGACCGACTTTGCTTGCTAGCCCGACGAGGTCAACAGTCCTAATACATCGTTTTATCGATGTTTCCCAAATGTTTATCGTTTATGATGCGGCCACAGTCAGTCCCTATTGTCAAGCCATCCAAATATTCTGCAATATTTTCCAACAGTGCGTCAACTTAACGACTGCACTGTACCCCATACGCATATAGAGAGATGCATACAAATGTGCAACTCGTGCAACTTGTGCAACTTGATTGAATGCCAAATGGGCTTTTAGCTGCATGTTCAATCGCGGGGAAGAGGGCGGTAGGAAGCTAGCTAGCTGCAGCTACAGAACTTATTGGTTCGGATAGGATTTTGTTTGATTTTTTTTTCTTTTTTTTTTGTGTTAGTTCGTTCTTTGTGGAAGTTGCGTTTAATTTTTGGCCAAAAAGGTTACAATCAACAAAGCAGCAAAAAGCCTGACGTTGCATTCTGGCCCAAAACTTAAATATTTCCTGGCTTCTTCTTATTTGCACAAAGAAAGCGGCACAATTTGTTGCTCGCAAAAAACTTTGCTTATTTCGTTTTAATTGCTTCATAAACGCCAAGTCGCTGGCAAATACAAACACACCAGCACACACACACATGCACAATATATACACACACACACAATATACACACAAGTAATACACACACTCAACACACACACTCACACACACTTGTCGTGTACACAAGCTCATTTGCATTTCCATGTGCAAGTTACCACACAACAAACATGAGGCACACTCATGTGATTACAACTGTGTGTGTGGCGGGTGGTTGGGGGGGAGGGGGAGGCTGGCAACAAGGGCGTAGCAAAGGTAGTGTGAGGGGGGCTGTACAGTACTCGGTATTTAATTGGAGGAATAAGGAATACCTAAATCGTGGAATCATCTGGAGCAAAGCTTACTGCTATTTGCTTACTGCTTATAAAGGGTGATTTTTTGGGTTAGCCATTTTTGGGCAATACTGTTTGTACGTCAATTGTCAACACGTTCAGATCAGCCCAGAATTTAACCATGCATCGTATTACAAGGGGCAACATTTTTAAAAAGACTTTTTGTTTTTTTAAAAAACTATCATCTGTCAAAACGACCTATTACGAACTTCTCTAGACTTTTATAGATCTCTCCCTGCTTTACTGCCTTCAAGGTGCTTGAATAAAGTGTACATTGTAGTGCATTCCCCGAAATTCTAAAAATTATAATTCAATGAAAATGTGTTAAGTCTGAAGTAAGAATTTAATAAATCTGCAAGTTGCTCACCCAATTGTTCCTATTATTTTAGATTTTTAAACATTTCTACTATTTATTTTTGTTACTTTTCAGAAACGATGTTATCAATGGGACTAGGTGGAGCAACGGTAGCGCGTCTGACTGCAGATCAGAAGGGTTTGAGCGTTCAAAGCACGTCGACGTCATGTCGGGAGCAACTTTGTTTATTTTCGTTTTTAAATTTTTTAATGAAGATTCATCAATTTTGACATTTTCATCAAGAGAAACAGAAAAACTATATTTTATTTTTTAACTTTTATTTATTAGTTTTTAATTTTTCTATATATTTTGTGGCTTTTAACATTTTTTTCTTTTTTTTTTTATTTCTATTGATAATTACAATCTGTTTTCGGTAACAATAAGTAATTGGTATACAGGGCTTGGAATTACAATGGCCCTTCCCTTTGCAAGGAAACATTATTATTTTAAATAAGTTAATAATATACAATAAAGATTATTGGTTTTATTTAAAAATAGTTTTATATTATTATGTCATCTAACTCTGTTGGGAATTCGCGTTTAAGTCTTCTTGGTTAAAGTTCCAATCCGCTTAGGTGTCTCATGCGTATAATGTCGGGCAAGATTTTTTAAATTTGATAAAATTTTGATTCGTGAAAATTCGCTTTAGCACCTAAAAGCCTTCCACATATTTCATAAGATAATGTACCAAGTCCAATAAAAATAAATAAAATATATGATTCAAAAAATAAAAAATCCGCTGGTAATTGATTAGACTTACTTTGTTATCAAAAAAGATTTCACTTGACTATGGTCATCGCCTCAAAGGCGAAGCATAGGGTGATTTTTCTATTTGCTATTTGTGTTTGCTATAAGTTCGGGGGAAAAACAAAAATACAACTGTACCTCGGTTTCCGCGCATTGAAATTTACGCGATTTTCAAATTATAAATTTTGAGATATTTCGAAAAACTGCATCTTCTTCCGTATTTCATATCTCAACAAACCTCAAGAACCTTATAAAAAAATGAAGTTTTTTTTATCCTCTTGATGTCTTCTGGTCATTATTTCAAAACGTGAAGGTATTCGTTAGCTTTAGTCTAAATCTTACCAAAAATCTCTAAATAAACACAAGTTCACAACATAAAATAATTCATTTCAAAAATCACTCCAGCATTGACCTTTGCATGCTATTATTACTTCCCCAACTTTGCTTATTTTTAGCATTTCCGCTTTTTCCAATCAATCCCAAGACTTCAAATTTTTTCCTATTATCTTCTGCATTGGACAACTTGAAAACAAGTCAAAATCTTTATACAAAATTAACAACTCCGCAGAGACATTCATAGCAAGCAGAAATTATTTATATTTAGAATTCCCCAGAAACGTGTGCACAGAGGATTTAACACGTCATTCAACAGGGTTGCCATGAGTTCCAAAAATTGAATAATTATTAAGCAATTGTGTTTGCACTTAATAAATTTTCTGTCAAGTAAACGACTCATCGCATTTGAGGATAGATAGATAGATAATTTGTTAAATAAATAGAAAAAATTCGAAGCGATATAGAGATACACTTCATTTTTTATTCGAAAATTCAACAAATGAAAGTGTAAATTTTTTGTATTTCAAAAGATACTAATAAACAACTACCACTCTAAAAATTAACAACAATTTCCTTTAAAAAAAAAACTTTTAGTAAAAAGAACTAAAATTCGCAAAAGATCACTTTCCTGCAATAAAATGACATTAATTTTTAATAACGGGTGAACCATTTAAAAATATAGTTTTCTTTTTTTTTTATTCTTTAAAAATAAATTTCTTCAGCGCACTGAACACACCTAGTTTTGCGGTGTTTAATCTGGCCTTCGCCATGACAGTGTACCCACATCTAAGACCGAAGATTGTAGATTCCAATAGCACAGATGCATTTGCCTAGCACTGGCTAAGCTAGCAAAAATACACAACATGTCTTAGTATTTCTTTATAAATATAGGCTCCGCCGCTTTTAGGTTTCGACTATAAATTGTAGGTTCTGTTCACTTTGTACAGATATTATACTTCGCCTTTGTAGCAATGGTTAGGTTACCGAGGGGAAAATAAATTGAAAAATTTTGTGTTGATCCCCCTAATTGTTCCGTATATTTTTAGCATTTTGGGAGTTCTCTCAGCAAGTGCAGGTTATATCTCGTACTCGAGTTCTTGCATTGCAAATGAATAAATGTATCTTGAACCACACTTTGAAGATAAATAGTTCAACGACGTCATAATGCAGTTTCTCATAGATCAGGGCCTGTTATCATATTCGTAGTTTTCACGATATTCAAAGAAAAAGCTTAAAAAGACCAACAAAAAAATGGTAGCGGTACTAGATGGCAGCGATTAGAACCAAATATCGTTCAGGACTTCTTTGACTTGCTCAAAGAGCACAGCGTATTTTCATTCACATCTGCAGTGATTTCTTGAACATTTTCAAAGCAAACATCTAGATAAAATTTGCACCGAAGTCAGTTTGCTTATTAAGACATTCATCGAGTTGAAAAGCAGTTAATTTTTTTCATAAAATGCAGTAGATATTAGTAATGGATAAGTGATTATTATAAAGAATATCGTTATAATGTAAAAATAAAAGATAATCAAATGATGCAACGAAACGAGCATCGCATTCAAAGCTTCGCTCTGAATTATTGCTTCAAACTCAGAATTCCTGTTTAGAGACGCACGAACTCATTAATGAGATTTATGTGCCTTCAATAGTTCCAATAATCGCTTGAACTGATGCTCAGTGAAGCGAAGTAAAAAATGTCTTCAATGCTGTGAGGCGTTGAAACACTAGCACTAAGCAGATCGACCCTTTTTTTAAATCTTGAGTAGAGATGTTTCCCTATAAATTCTTGATCGGGTTAAGAACTGAACTCTATGCTGACCATCTGAGTATATCTTATTTTCTGTTAATTTAAGGATCTTTATGACCTGTGACATTTGGATTCAAGCGTTATCCTGTAGATAGTTCCATGAAGCAACTTATTTTTGTGAATAATGGCATTCAAAGTTAAAAAATTTTCTGTAGTTCGCAAATGTTCGAATCGGTTTGCCATAGATCTTGCTCTTCGGAAAGTACACGCCACCAAGTTGGCGTCCAAAGTGCCATAGCCAATTACCTTTTTTTACAGATGAAATCTGGCTTCATCTGCATGCGTCTTGTTATCGTGCATTTGATGATAAATCAAAACAATCGATTTGAGTGCATCGATGCGGCTTAAGCGCTATTCTTCCAAAGTTCATCCTTCCCATATTAAATCGACCACATTGTATAAAGCAAGAATCTTATATAGTTTCCCTACACTAAATGGACCTATAAAGATAATAAGACAGTTAGTTATTTGCTTACATTAAATGGACCACCCTTTAAAAAGCAAAAAGCTTCTGGTTGTCTAAAATTATATTGTCAAAGATACTACTGTTAGTTCATTTTTCCAATACTCAGTGGAACACTCTATAAAAAAGCCATGATCTACCCAGAAACGGTTTTTTTTTTGAAGATGGCACAGATTTTCATAGGAATTTTGTGCTGGGAAAAATATTTATTTAAATTTTGAAGAAAAATATATATTTTGAAATATTATTAATGCAAATAGGACTTTCATATTTTCATTAAACTCAAACGCTGCTAAAAAATGAATTTAATTTTAAATGCAAAAACTATATTAAATATTAAAATTGCTAAAAATAAAATACCCTGCCTTCCTGCGCCGCCCATGCTTGTGTATGTGTGCTCATTAAAAAAGCGAAGCAGCTACGCAGAAAAGCGACATTTGCATAAATTGTGTATGTGTGGGAGTGAGTGAGTGTGTGTGTGTGGAAGTGTGTGTGTCTGCCATACTTACTCCTCCTGCTCAGCCTTTGCTCCAGCTCTGCCTGCTACGCTTGCTTTGCTGCTTCTCTACCCCATGCAGGAACAATTTCAGCGCCTAAAAGCATGCAAAGCGTGCCACTGACATACAAATGTCACTCACGCATTCACACACACACTCACACACAGCCACACAGATACTTTCCACACACACACACTGCCTCACAGTTACACACAGCTACATCCAGCAGCAGCCGGCACAACACACACAAAGCCAAGTCAAAACTTGCAAATTTTAATGCATCACAAGATTTCAACAACTTCCTGTGGCTCAGCTTAGCTGCTGCTCCTTGTGCCGCCCAAGTACTCCTTGCTACATCCTGCCGCTTCGCTTGAGTATTAACATCGAGAACAACAACCAACCAAAAAAAAAAAATCACTGCTGTCATGTCACGTGACTGCCCCGCGCTATCCCCACAAGGGGTGCACGCTCACTCCCTGACCTAATGGCGAGCTCATTAAAAGCGGCTGCCGTCTGTGCCCCCCCCAGGGCATATTTACGGCTAACACTACGTCCAAGGAGACAAAGCCAACCACCCACCAAAGGGGCGCCTAATAAAGTTGCCACCAAGGCACCAATAATGCGCGCTTACCTATTTCTCGATAGCTTCTGTTAAATTGTCGTTTCCTTTTTTTGTTTTCCCACTTTTCTCACATTGTCAGGCACAGTTGCGGATTGGGCGAACCTTTGAAGCAATGATTGACAGCTGGACACTGGTGTGAGTGAGAGTGTAAGGCGGTGGCACTTTGTGACTTTTTGATTGAACATAGTCAGGGAATTATGTGGGATCTGTTTTAGAATTTTCACGCAATTAACGCCAGTGGAGTGTTTGTTTTGTGGTTGAATGGGAGTTCAGCAGCAGGGAGAGTGTTAAATTGAAAGTTTTTCATTGTCAGGCGCAGGCTGCGGTCTTGGCAGGCAGCAAAAGATGAAAGCAAGCAAAAGCCAGCGCCTAAGCACAGCTGAGCCTACTTGGTCCATTGGATTAACACATAACACACAGTTGCTGGAAGGCAGCACCCCTATGGGGAGTACCCTTGCTGCCTTTGTCATATAAATCAAACATAATCAACGACGACTTGCTGCGCTTCGACAGTTGTACTTCGATCAGCAGCAAGAGACGCAGCACTGCTTATAAATCTAAATTATAGAGAGACACCACAAATAAGCCGGGGGAAAAACCACTAAGGGATTTTATTTGCGGCAAACTATGAGGGAAAAGGTTGCAAGCGCTGCCTGCGGCTGTTCCAACTGCTTAGGCTCGAGATAAACATCTCGTGGGGGCTGGGAAAAATTAGTGCGTCACAGGAAATGTTGGTACTTACGGCGCTTTATTTGTTTGCAGTCTTTGGCTGTCAACTAGTGATAGTGACACCGCCATGAGGGTAAAACCAAGATTTATGCCGCTTGCTTTAATTACAAGTTATTGATAGCTCACTCGACGCGGTAAAGCCGTTTAATATTCAATCTTATTTTATTTTTTTTTGTTGTACTAGCGGAATATCTGTCATGGGCAGCAGTGCAGCAAAAGTCGAAGCAAATTTGTAATATAAGCTGTCAGTAGAATGAATCTTATGAGCAGTCATTGACAGCAAAGATGCAAACTACCTGTGCAGCCTCTGCGTTAAGATGCGCAGGCAAAAAATGAAACAGGACACTCAACGGATATACCCAACCGCTGACTGTGCGGCGGCCAGTGTGTGGGCGTCGTCAACAAGCTGGGACAGACAATCTCATTTGCGGTCACATTGGCGTGTCAAAAGCGGCTGCTTGACTGCAACAACAACAACAACAACAACAACAAGGACTACGACAAACATGACAACAAACACTCGACCATATGGTTGCCATTTATTACAACAAGAACAACGTTGACAAAAAATGAGAACGGAAAATGTTGCTCTTTGTGTTGTTCTTGTTCTGCTGTCAACGCCGCTTGCACCCTGCCCCTTTGCAGTCCCTACTCAACAACAGAGCTGTGTGGTCACCAGCCCCATAAGAGAGTGTAAATCCCCAACCCGCAACAAATTCATTTAGTTCCCTCCACTCCCCGTCTGGCATATTGATTTTCCTCCATTTTATGCATTCAGATTTTTCAATGTGTTTATAATTAGCTGCGCACCTTGGCAGAGTTGTCACTGTCATAAACATTTGACACTTGAGTGTTCATTAAAACTGGCGACAACTCTGCGCTAAATATTCTCATTTGTTTGGAATTCAACTGCAGCAGCCACAGCAACAACAACTACACGCCGGCAGTCCCATTCCATTTCGTTCTATTTCCATGACATTCCATTCAATTCCATTCCATTTATTTGAAGCACGCAATTTTTTTTTTTGTGATGAAACATGACGCAGCTGTTTTGTGGCTTTAAAATTGCCCAGTTGGAAATTTAAGGAACAAATTAAAGAGGCTTTGATTGATATGAAATACTTAGCAGACATTATTGACAAAATCGGTATCTTTTTTTAGTACAATGCTATTCAAGAGGTTTTGTTATCTCTTAGGCAGTTACTATCGTAAAATCGAAAACTGGAAAGGAAATTTGGAAAGTTTTCATGGTTTTTAATTTTGAGATTTGCTTTTATTTGTAACCCAGGAATCTTGAATTGAATTTTTTTTTATGCTTTTATGGTGCGATATTTTAGTAGTATGCGCAATACAAAACGATTTTCACAGAGTTCTTCACTTATATAACAGAATTTTTTAAGTCTTCATGGCTTGCGTCTTTTCGAATAAGAATAATAAATATGTAGATGAATTCGCTCCAAGGGTTTTTTTACATTCTCCGGAGCTTTCAAGAGCAAAACCGACTCTGAGAATAAATTTGGTTTTTTGCAGTAAAGTTCGAATTATGTATGTATTTTTGTTAGCATTGAATTAACCTTATTGTTAAAAATAGAAAATTAATTGTGATAGCACACAAAAATAATAAACGAAACATTACTTCCTAACTGAAAAATACATTGCAAGTAAAATAATTGGAAACAAAATTAAAGTTATCATGGGAAAAACATACTTCTAAAAAAGTTGCGACAAAAATCCATATCAAGGCATTTTAATTTGATTTTTAATAGACTCAAAAGTAAATTTCAAAATTCATTTTGTATTTCGGTTAAGAAAAATTTGACTTAGGTTTTTCTAATGATTCTACTTAATTAAGAAAGCAAAGACTATAACTTTCTTAAAAAAAATAAGTATGTACGTAATATAAATTATAAAGTTGAATTAAGTCTCCATAATAATTATGCTGCTGGCATAAGTAGGCCTTTGGCTAAACTTCCATATTCATGTAATGATTTTTGGATATAGGAAAGAGCCAAATATATACTGGAACTCTTTGAAATTTCTATGTTCTAATATAATTTATTTTTCTAAAGAATTTTTGATATAGATAAGTAAATTCTTAGATTTTAATTACGTTTCTTACTAATAAAGCTTATGTTTCGCCGACACTTTTATTGCAATTATTGGCATTCTTTAGATTTAAATGATAGGAATCGCAAGTTTATCTTTTAGGATTGTTAGATTGTTGTTCTTGTTGTTACAGATGTTTCGGTGCACTTTGGACTTCCAAAAAAGAGGGAGTTTGGCAGTCCTTGGTCAGGCCGGGGCCTGCGTCGCTGCCGGAGTGTAGGACCGACAGCCGTGGCAATCGGTTTGATTGTTGTTGTTGTTGTTTTGGTATTACCGGGGACTAAAAGATGGTAGCTAATTTTTGAATAACTAATTTTTTTGCCGACTTTTTCAGACTTTCGAATTAGAGCTAAAAAATGTCTAGAACTTAATATTTTTACCATTGGACAGCAATAAAGTGACATTGGAGCAATGACAGTATAGTCAAGGGGAATGATATTTTTTCAATTTATTTAGAAATAAAACTTTTCATTCAAAAGTAAATAAAACATTGAGGGTCATATCGTCTATATTTTAATATTCATACAACCTTAATTGGACGATCATGAGTTATCGATCTTTAGAGATTTTACAAAAGTGAATGATGTAATGGTTGTACATCGGTAGCGTGGTGGCAGCGTACTCGCCTCTAAAACTGAAGGTCGGCGGTCCGATTCCACCCAGCAGCACTACTGCATTTGTCTAGCACTAGCATAGCTAGCACAAGAACGCTTTTTGCCTAAGTAAATCTATATTTATTAAAGATACTGGTGTTCCGATTTAGCTATAAACTATAGGTGCGTCTCTGTTCTCTGCGAGTTGCTATTAGTAGAGATATCTCCAAGTGCCGCCTTTTGAGCGTTGACAGAATAGTCAAGAGGAATAAAAATTTTATTTCTTAAAGTATTTATTGAAAAAAAGAATCGGTATGGCTGGAATTACATTGGAATGTATTTTTTCAATAAATATATTAAGAAATAACATTTTTATTTCTCTTGACTTGATGCTTCTTAATAATTTAATTTCTTTCATCATTCCTTTCAGAGTAACTCGTAATTTTCGACCTCTAGCAATAACTTTTTGTAGAACTAATTATGCGTTACACGATCCTTTTCGTGTCCTATGCGTAAATTATAATAACCTCTGTGATTTCGTCTCCTTTGAACAGTCTATCCAATTTATTTCTTTTACTATCCTATCTCATCTTGATTTCTCAAATCGAGCTTCTTTGACCAATCATGAACTATAAAAACTCATCTTGGTCAACGTTGTTCTTTGGCTTCTATTTGGTAAAAATGTTTAAATTTATAGGCTACTTTTTGTTTTCATCTTTTACATTATAAATCCAAGTTCCTGGCTAGCCCCAGATGTGAGACAATTCATATCTATAAAAAAATCACGCATCAGGCTAGGAATACGGATTTGTTTTATTGTATTTTTCATATGGGTCGTAGGAGTTTAGGCATAACACTAATTCATTTCATTTTATTCAGTTCATTTTATTGCCTTTTTTAAACTGATTTCTTAAGCT
This sequence comes from Chymomyza procnemis, assembly GCA_035046065.1. NCBI lineage: Eukaryota > Metazoa > Arthropoda > Insecta > Diptera > Drosophilidae > Chymomyza > Chymomyza procnemis. Next base: position 41,390,012 of record JAWNOJ010000026.1, read on the forward strand.
CTAATTGTATTTTTTAAATAGAGATTATAATTTGTGATGACTAGTATTTACTTCGAATTCGAAATGGTTCATAATGTTAAGCCAGCTCTATCAATATTGACGACAAAGATTTACAAACTATCCTTCTCTATATCACTTTTTAAAAAGGCGAAAAGCAAAAATGTATTCAAAAATTTCGAACCTGCTCTACTTTTATCATATTGCCCGATTGCACCAATTCGAACTAGGTACCGAAGGTTTTTAGAACCAGTGTTGCATAACTCACTCTGCTTAGTATATTTGAGACTTTTAGCATTTGTTTTAGAAAGTGTTAAACTTTAGTCATAATTTCATTAAAAATCTACTACAATTTTCAAGTTTCCTTAGTTTCATAAATAAATGCTTGCCTTGCCTCTAAAGAAAATTCCATGCAACAGAATCACGACTCCATTTCCCATTGGGTTTCAATGATTCAATAACCATTTACGATATTTGTCTTTGTTCTCAAGTATGTCTGAGTATTATTTCGAATGCGGCCCCTTTGTTTGCCATTGAAGGTAATTATAAAATGACAATTTATAAGCCAATGAATGCTCTTTGAAACGCGAAGAATTACAACAACTAATTTCACACCTTTCAGTGTCAGCTGCTTAATGCTGGTTGACTGACTGACTAACTGGGATGACTGCTGCTCGTAGGAGTAACTAAAGGTTGTGTGGCATGCTCACTGCTGGCGCAGCTCATTAGCCACCAATACCACGTAGTGCTGCCTTATAGTATTACAGACTTGTGGACACAGTCTAATTGAAAACGGCGTCTCCTTCCATCTAATTACAGATAATTGATCAGTTTAGGCAGCAGCAGCAGCAAGGGCAACAACCAGGGTGAGAACGAGCACAATAAGCATGGCGGGGTTGGGGGGGAAAAAAAAAGAGAAAAGTCAAAAGTGTAACTCACACAAAGCCAATTGGAGTGACCTCAGTTGGCGTGACGTGACGCGCGATTCATTGAGACGAGAGCAGAGGGCTGCATAAACGGTCAGCTACCTGAGCAGAGGGCACCACAGCGCTGCTCATCTCCAAAGTGCCATTAGTGTTTGTCCTGTGCTGCTACAGCTAGCCAGCTGACTGACCCTAACATGTCCCGTCAACAGTCAGCGCTGCAAGCTGACCCACCCCGACGTCGGTCTGACTAGCCTTTGTCAAACAAACAACAATGTGATGTCTGATGCCGACATCGTCTGCAGCGTCACAACGTCACGGGGTCTGCTGTCTGTCAGTGCTGCCTGCCTGCCTCAGCACACACTTCCAGTTTAGTGAGATTTAACACCACGAGCACCCGGCAGGGGTGTGCCCACTCCAGCCTGCAACCAAAGCATCACTTCATGCACAATGAAGGTGTGAAGTTTGTTTATGGTCAAGTGCTGCTGTGCTGTGGCTGTGCTTGTTGTTAGTTGTATATTTTCATTTTAATTTTTCACAACTCTTTATGTTGACACGACACTAATGACCACTCAGATCTTATCAAGCATTGGCGGCGACAGTCAAGTCCTTGTTGTCGTCCATTGTCGCCGACAGCGGGTAGCATTTGTTGTTATATTTTTTTTATCATATTGCAGTTGACTTTAAAGTGCGCAAATTTTGTTGCATTGGTTGCAAGTAAATGACAATGTTGCATGTTTATGTGCAATACCTCGAAATGAGTTTTTGGGCTAACGAATTGTGGATAGTTAGTTTTAGGAGAGATTTTTTGTGTAAATATATTCTAAGGTCTCGAAAATTTATGTGCCTCCTAACTTTATGATTGCCATAATCATCATTTGATGGACTTCTCTCTCTGTAACGAGTTCAAGAACGTGAAAGCACAGACTTAAGTTACAAACGGAATGATAATGGAAGCTCTGTAGGATTAAAGCTTCTCCAATTTTCAAAAAGTAATCGTTAAATCCTGACAGTTATTCCAATACACTACTTAAATAGACTCAAAGATAAGTTGTAAGTGTGTCTTTGGGTCAAATCACAGTTTGGAGCTATGGGATTAGACAACTAGATCCCTACCCGCTTGGTTCACCAAGGAAACAAGAGCCTTTCTCTCTTCTTTTTGTGGTAAAGTCACGGGTCCTGGACATATAGCTGATGCACGGAAAAACTATTTTATGTATTAGGCAGATAAGATCACAGCTCTCTTTATCACCCTTATCAGCAACGCCCTCATTGTGAACCTCATTGTGAACTTATCCAGTCTAGGCAAATCGCTTTCTCGAACTGGATAGCATTTCTCCCTAGCCACTATCACTTTCTAACTTTTTTCTTTCAATATTTTCATATACTACTGACAAACCACATACATGGTGCTTCCTGAGATAGCTAAAACTACAACCCTTATCATCATCGGAAGAATCTATTTATAATAAAGAGTTCATATAATATCAATGGAATAATTATATCCTTTTCCAGGTGGTACAAAAGAATTCAAAAATGCATAATATACTCAAAAGGAAATGTCAAAGGCCCCCTAAAGTCACATATTGCTTAATCAGCGTAACTAGAGAAGTTGAAATGGGTCTCGTTAATATGTAGTAGTAGCGTATTCGCCTCTATACCAGAAGTTGGAAGGCTCGATTACACCCTGCTGCACTGGCGCATTTGCCTAGCACTGACATAGCTAGCAAAAAAATATATGACGCTCTTTAACTAGTAAAATTTCTATTTCTAATCGGGCTCGACTATATTCGGTTGATACCTGCTCCCTTCGAACAGCTATTAAAAGAGATATCTCCATGCTGCGCCTTTGAAGCGATGACCATAGTCAAAGGGAATACATTTACTTTTTTAACTAGAAAGGTGGAAATACCCATGTCCGTCGTCAGATATATGATTTCTTGAATCTAAGAGATGATAAGAGGTAGAGAGGTTCGAGAAACAAAAAAAATAAAAAAAGCTCATAAAAAGTTATATCGTGTATATATAGGCATATATGCATAGGGGGGATGTTTTTGCATAACTTTTAAAAATATTTCCCAAAGTATAATGCGGTTGTTGATTAAGATACATTCAAACTTGACTAGAGTCTGCTTGATTTTTTTCTTAGTGTTCCTTAGCTCAAGATCGAATTTGATCAAAATCGGGCGATATATATCCATAGGGCAATACGATAAAAATTTTAATTTTACACACAACTTTTGGATTTTTCAATATATTTGAATATGTCAAACCCCAAATCGCTACTCTGCAAATAATAGGTATTCCAAGTTTTAAGTTTGATCAAAATCCGTTGAAAAATATAATTTTTTTTTTTTGCAAAATCGGGTAACTCAAGTTTTATAGTTCTCTATAGTTTCCGTCGAACAAATCACTAAAAACTCGTTGTGGCACTAAGTATTTAGCTTGTTTTTCAACTTTTTCCCTGCAAATTCGTTTACTTGAATTTTTTCCTTCCAAATCATTGCCAGAAATTTGAGAAAATGTGGATGTCATATAGCTTTCATAAGGCACATTGGTGAAATATATATATATATTATTTTTATAAAATTTTTTTTATTGTGAAAAATAATGCTTTTCTAAAGATTTGCAGCATTTTCCAGTGAAGAAAGATTAATGTTGGTTAGGGAGTAATATAATAATATATGTAACTGATATTTTGGCAAAAAAGTTGACATTCCAAAGTATTGCGCTTTGTCTTTAACTTTTGCATTTTTTGCTAGTTCTTTTATTCAGCTTCAAAAGTATTTCTCCTTATTCAACCATTTTTTAGAGAATATATATTTTAGATAAAAAAATTAAAGAACAATTTATTAATACTATATTATAGTACAAATGTCTTCGTAGGACGCCTTCAAAAATTCGTAGCTTCAAAAAATGTTATCCTTGACTTTTTCCCCCGTAACTCAAAGCGGCTACTTCTGTTTAAAGCAAAATTCGTACCCAAAATCGAATAAACATCCATGAATCTCCATCTCCTCCTTCGTATTTCAGTAAACTTTAAACAAATTAAACAGTAAGCATCAGAGATTCCTTCGCTTACGTAAATCCCAAAAGTTATTTCACATTTTATTAATTTTTTTGTTGTTTTGTTTGAAACTTAAAAGTACAACCCGCAATGCCCACACGGCATGTCCATCACTACTACACATGCAGCATGATATGCTGTATATACATATATAGTTTGGTAGTGTATGTATATATATACAAGTTGAATACATAATGCACAACACCTTATGTGAAAAACATTTTCAATGTTGAAATTTCATTGTGGTTGCCGTCATGTTGAGCGTTTACTCGTAAAACAACAAAAAAGACAAAAAACAAAAACAAAAAAAGGGATGTTAAAAAAATAAACCAACAAAATAAAAAAAAATATATATATATAAATAAAAATAAATAAATATAAGGAAAATGCAAATAAATTCATATTTTGCTGTTGCAAAAATCCGTTGGGTGAATTTGTAGAGGCAAGGCAACATCCTCCTGGCCAAGCTCTTTCAGCGAAAATGCTGAAACAACGCAGATATAGCAGCAGCAACAACACCAACAACAACACGACGACAACAACTACAACAACAACAACAGACAACAACAATTTCACACTGGACCAACACACTTTATTATAGAGAAATGTTTCAAAATTCGAAGCAAGTGGACTTAATTCATGTGTGCATGAGTCTGGGTTGCACTCTACATTGTGAGTGTAGAACTTCAGTACGCACTGGGGGTACATGGGTGCTGGTGACAACTGCTACTGTTGTAGAACAATTTTCAAGTTTAGCGAATCTTTTTTTGAAGATAGTAAGGTAAATGGATTAAAAAGTCAGTTTTATGTGCTTATTTGTTTCTTAAGAAGTAGAATTCAAAAGCGAAGAATATAATTTTTAATTTTTTCCTAAGATTATTCGGAAATTCGATAACTGAGTGTAAAAAAATATTGGAAGCAAATTCAAACTTGCTATATTTTTATTTCGAAATATTTTCGCATATTTGCAAAACTTAAAGCATACAGCAGAAGTACAATTTTGGGAAATCCAATCTATACTATGCGAATTTTTGATTTTTTTTTCAGAAAAATTAAGTCAATGCTTTACAACTTATTTTTTGGAGGTAATTTGTAGTCTACATATAAAACAAATTATATATATAAATTATATATATAAAACAAATTTTTTTGCCATTTAAAAACAAATAATTTGAGAGAGCAATGTAAAAGTATCACCAATCGGTAAGTATTTAGAAGTCAACAAATGTAAGTCAACAAAAGGTGTGAGTTTGCAAACTGTATGAAACAGCCAAGTCAGCAAATGGCGCCAGTAAATAATAGGGTTTTTTCAGCGCACAAAAACGTAACCGATTCAAAGATAACGTCTAGATTATTTAATTTATAAGCAGTTCTCTGGAGAAAAACTCTGCGGTTCTTATGTGGTACGAATTATTAATTTTTTACAGGAATTAACCTCATTGCGAATATTCGAAGTTATTACTGACAAGAGTGTAACTTTTGACTACTCAAAAAAGAATCTTTCAAATATTTACTGATTATCTGAAAAATATATTCTAAATAAAACAGTTAAAAAAAGAGTAAATTAATCATATAATAATGGAAAAACACTTACGACAAAGTTGAGTTTTTGGATAAGTCACAAAGATTCCAAGATTCCATGAAGCCAAAAATAAAATAAAGTTTTTTAGCTATCATACCCTAAGTTTATTTATCGGTATAGTAAACCTTATGAAGCTATAATAAAAGTTAGAAAAGGAAGGTCTATGGAAAGTGCTAGCAAGTGAAAATTCTTGTTAACAAATCCAATGAATGTTCAGGAAACGTGTCTATACTGCCCAAAGCCATCACACATCAACCTATGTTCACAAGACACATTGACTTTCTGGCGTAGTTCGATTGATTGACGTTCCATGACCTTAACGGAAGACTTTCAAATACGAAATATAATCCAATAAAAGCCACTTTGAGCTGGAAAAAGTTTAAAACAAAGGCTTTGTCATATTATAATATTCGCAGGATACATTTTTTTACCGAATTCTTTCATAAATTATAAATATTATGAACTAAAAAAATCAATAAGCTTCTTGGTGTTCGGTTTTCAAAAAGTTAAAAGGTATAAACTTATTTATAATCAAAGGTTCTGGTTATAAATTAAACAAAAATATTGAAATTTATCCAAATCAGTTGAGTTAAGTGAAGCAAGCCCCTATCTTCAATTCCAGCCCTATATTATTATTATTAACTTAGAGATTATCTTTTTATCGATGTATAAAATTCGACTTTTTGTTTTAATTTAGTTCCTTATCCTGCATCATATTCATCTTTCGATCCTTAACTTTGTACAAATATTTTTCAAGTTTTCAGTATTTTACCATGATACTTTTACACAAAAAATAAAAAATTCCTCCCCAAGTTTCGCACGGAATTAAAGGCATAAAGGAAAAGCTAAAAACTGCATTTTTACTTTTTTAATGACGATTATTTCGAATACGACCTTGTTCAAATTTATCCAAAAGATTCAAAATTTTCTTTTTTAACTTTTGCGATCATCATGAAGTATTGAAAGTAAATCCACGCATCAACAGTTTCAAAAAAAAAGTTTATTTTGATTTCCCTGTTTTATATATTCTCTCTACAAAGAGTCCTCGACTAGTTTCGGTACTGAAGGGAGCCATTTTTACCGGGGAACGTAATACCAAAAAAAAAAGAAAAAATTGAAACCCAGCTTGGAATTTCCATTGCCAACATTTTTGCGTACCTTTTGGGCTGCCAGATAGACTTACTTGATAGGACTTTGTGTGGTTGTCTGTGTGAGTGCGTGAGTGTACATGAGTGTGTGCCTGTGTGTGTGTATGCATGTGTGTGTGTCTGTGAGTCCTTGTATATGAGAGTGCGTGCGTGTGCATTGCGCAATCTTCAATAAAACTGTTGTTGTTGCTTTTATTTTTCGGTTGCTCTTTTCATTTGTTTAAAACGCAAACTATTGTGCATACTCTTCCCCTTTCTGTCCACCGCTGAAGTTGCATACCCCCCGCTGAACCTCTCTAACACCGCCAACCGTTGTTATGTCTTTTGGGGGATACAACTTTGTTGCTCTTTTTAACGGTTTTACCCATTGCAGTTGTATTTGTTTGCCATTTTGTATACTCTACACGCGAAGCATAAAGAGTAGCTTAGATTTTTAAAAGATTTACTGCAGGTAATAGGCTACATTTGGCGATTTTTGACTTTGGAACTGTTTGTTCAAAGTCATGAAAGGAAGGGGCATTTACTGGATCGTGACGGATGAGGAATGGTGGATGTACTACTTAAGCCCAAAGAAGATAAAATACTACGCTAATCCCGGGGGTGGGACTAAAAGGGTGTGTACTACTATGAACTACTAAACTAGGCGGAATCGGTAATGGGCAACATTATCACCCACAATTAATGCGTTTGAATCGCGCATCGAGTCAAAAAGCCAAAAGGCTGAACAAGGAGATTGTACCAGATGACAATGCTTGGCCAATGAAAAGGTCAAAAGTTACCTGAAGACACTGAAATGGTCGGTCTTACCCCACTAGCTGCATTTCCAGGAATTCGATACTTCCGAAAAATAGCTAAAGAGTTTACGATTCCAACAGAGTGTATTTTGTGATTTATTTCTTTTGAAAATTAACTAGAGAACTTACGGTTCCAGCAGATAATATTTGTCAATTTAGTACCTCCGAAAGTTAACTAGAGAGTTTACGGTTCCAACAGACTGTAATTTATAATTTATTTTTCTCGAAAAAAAAAACTAGAGAGTTAACGTTTCGCACAGATTATATCTTGGAATTTGTTACTTTCGAAATTAAACTAGAGAGTTTACGATTTCATCTGACTATATTTTGGATTTCGTTACTTTCGGAAAATAACTACAGAATTTACGATTCCAACAGACTATTCCAACTATTTGGAATTTATTTCTTTCGAAAAATAGCTAGAATATTTACGATGCCAATAGACTATATTTTGTAATTTGTTATTTTTGAAAAATTACTGGAGAGTTTACGATTCCAACAGACTATTTTTTAGATTTCGCTACTTTCGAAAAATAAGCGACTATATTTTGGAATTTGTTACTTTCGAAATTAAACTAGAGAGTTTACGATTCCAATAGACTATTCCAACAGATTATATTTTGAAATTAATTTCATTCGAAACATAACTAGAGAGTATACGGTTCCAACAGACTATATTTTGGAATTTGATACTTTTGAAAATTAACTAGAGAGTTTACGATTCCAACAGACTATTTTTTAGATTTCGCTACTTTCGAAAAATAAGCGACTATATTTTGGAATTTGTTATTTTCGAAAAATTACTAGAGCGTTTACGATTCCAATATACTATTTCAACAGATAATATTTTGAAATTCGTTTCTTTCGAAACATAACTAGAGCATTTTGAATGCTATTTTATAAAATATAAATTCAAATGAATTAGTAGTAAAGGTTTCAAATAGATCCTATGCTCCAGCGCAAAGTATAGAATATAGTAAACAGTTGTAAAATTCACAAAAACTTTAATTTTCTCGACGAATATAATTTTTTACGAAGTAATTGCTACTTTTAACATATAAATTAATATTTATTTCATAAAAAATTTTGCTCAAAACTTCTATTTCTTCAAAGTAAGGGTATTTCACCGTCGGTAGACAAACAAACAATTGAAATTTTTTTTGACAATTCGCAGCGAGTGCGAACTTTAACTACATACGAACTGGTTGCCCGTTTTCATGGCAGCATTTTTGCAGGACCTGCTGCCGCTGCCGAAACAGTAGGAATGCGATTCGTGGTTTATCCAACGCAAGCAGCGAAGCTTGGGACGCGCCCAGCCACTTTATTTTCATAGCCGCCTTTTTTCGCAGCCGCATAAAATGCAACAACAGCAAATTGGAATGTGTAACCGCAGCTCGTCGTAGTTAATTTTATTTATACTTCTTTTTATGCTCAAAAAAAAAAATGTAACTACATGCAGATGCACACAAATAGAAGCACTTTTGGATATTAATTGCCGAGACAGTGTTGTGTGTTGCTTTAAAGCGTACGCTGTATGTGCTGCACTTCTTCTATCCATCTCTATATGTCCTTGCTGATTTAAGGCACAAACTTGGCAATAACATAAATTAGCCAAAAAGGCTGTAGATAAATTAGCGAAGAAGCAGCGCGGGTAGGAACAAATTTTTACGAGCAACAACAGCAAAATGCAACACGATGCAGCTACGACAGTAACAGATACGGATACGACTACGGCTACAGATACACACGAGCAGTACGCGCATTGTCATTAATAATTCCAGCGTATAACTCATAAATGCGACGCCCAATGAGGGGCAGCCAAAGGACAACAGCTGGCCATGCGTGCGCCTATGCCATAAAAACCGAAAAACAACAGCACTGCAGTTAGTCGGCGGGATGGTAGAGTGGTTAGCCGAGGGATAGCCGAGGGGTTGTAGCTTAGGGCACAGAAGTGCACACGCGCCGCCTGGGTCGTTGGCTTAAAGTTAATTACCTTTTTCATTAGGCACTGGACTGTCGGTTGGTCTGGCTGTTTGCATTTGGGATTTCAAGGACATTTATTACTGTCCAAATAGTCAAATAGCCAAATCATGCTATCAGTTATTGTTCAATATTATTGCGCTGGTATATTAATTACATAAAGCTGTCCCTGGTGTATGGACAATAGGTATGTTTGTCCTGTACAGCATCAGGCCAGGATGGCAAAATCCAGTTGACAGCTGTTGTGTAAAGGACTCTGATTGTGGTATGCTTTGGACAAAAATGAAGGCATGTGTTATGAAATGCGAAATGCATGTTGTCAGTGCTGGTTGGATTGACAGGACTTTAAAAGGATTTTATGGCGACAAATTATGCTTAATTTAAAAATTGCAGTTGCGATATAACTGTATATGAAAATAGATTTTAATTTCTTGAAAAGTTTATCATTGCGATAAATTGAGAAACGATAACTCTCTTGAATTTAAATTACGAGAAAATATAAAATGATATTTTCAAATAATCGGAAGCAACTTATGCTGATGATCTATCATCATCATCATCATTTACTTAAACATTTTGAGGAGCAGAGGTTGGATGAATGAGTCAGTTTTATAGAGTTAGAGGAACTTATTGCAGGTAAACTTGAGCGAAGTTCGTAGAAACACCAAATCTGAGGATCTTTGAGAATGAATTATGATATAATGTGATATACAGACAATAAAGTTGGTATATTTATTGATAAACTAAAGGTCCTCTACGCAGCAGTTGGCTACTTAGAATGCAAATCCTGAAAATATAATTCTAAATTTGAAAGTTCTAGGCTGAATGCTCTTTACGCAGCAGTTCCCTACGTAGAATCCTAAAATTCGAATTCTGCAATTGAAAGTTCTTGATAATAAAGTTTGATATGATGTGAAACTCAGACGATTTAGCTATTGAAAAGCTACAGATCCTTTACAAGACAAATTGCTGCATAGAATATAAATAGGGAATTGGATTTGGTATAAGAATAGGATGGATTTTTTTTATCTAAAGAATATGCAAGTACCAACATCCATAACGTTAAGAAAGATTTTTATTTTGAAATGTAAATTAGATAATTAGAGGTTTGAAACAAAAGAAAATTTTCAACAGAAGAACCAAATGTAGAAAAGCTTATTGCAGTCTACTTTGGACATTAAAAATCTCAAAATTCGTCAATTTTCCTTTAAATAAGCAAATTATTTTAATCGAGAGCCAATTGTGAGCCTGCATTCGTAACTTAGATTTCCAACAACTGACATGATTCCGGTATTTGTAGACCTATGGTTCTAGTGAATAAATTTGAATAGATCGGAAATATATAAGTTATAATGGGTGGATTACGTAGCCCAACGCTCAACGTATGAAATTCCAAGTATATCTTTCTAAAGAAACAAAATTTTATACTCAAAAAAATGTATGGAGAAAATGTAAAATTTCTCGAGAGGTGGAGGAAAATCTTAGTGCATTAGCGATTGGGATTGGGATATTGGATTTAATTTTTGGATCACGATTTTAAATATGGGGCCTGGCTTGAATAGTGTAAAGCTTCTTATTGCTGTTAAGCCCCAATGTTGACGACCACAAGATGGTCTACGATTTGAGGATATGCGCATGAAATGAGCTGACGGTTAATAGGAATGATGTCTCTAACCAACTGGCGGATGCTCTCGCAAAAATAAAGGCTGTTATATCGGAATGGATAGGACAATATTGCTTTAAGCTAGCAAGTTGCGATATCTACTACAGCTGCCATGCGGAGAGCTGCGAATTTGGATGTGGATTCGCAGTAAGCCGGAGACCTAGCCATCCCGTCTTCAGATTAACCACAGTGAATAAACTAAAATAAATAATCCATGTGAAAACAAGATTTTTTAATCTTAGTCTTATTTGAGATGGAAGACGAGGACTTTGTTGTTAAAGATGCGTTCTATGCCAGACTCGGGGATACCTCACCGTTGTCCAATACTCCTCGGGGATTTCAACGTAAAGATTGAACGAGCACGTATTTTTAACCCTTTCAACAGTCAGTTGAGGGACCACCTAGAACAGAGATCTTAAACTGCACGATTTGAGCGAAATATGGTAGTCAGTAGCACTAGATTCAGATTTAAGAACCTCCATATCCACAAGGCCACTTGGTTGTTTGCTGATTCAATAACATTTATTTACGTAGATATCAATAAGTTTGGCCATAGAGTATCATTGCCTATTATGTGGAATAAACTAGTATATCAATATAAGAGAGATTCTCGTTTTTCCAAATAAAAAATAAGAAATTAATTTTTAGGTTGGCGCTGCTAGCACTTAGATATCCTTCTTACTAGAAACTTACTTGTCAGAAATATTTGTTGAATTTTTCAATTGGCATCAGTAAGTGAGCAAGGAAGGCCGCTCCTTTTTCAAAGAAAACTGAATTAAGTCTACTTTGACCCACTAACCAACTGTCTTGGTTTTCGCCAGCCATGCACCGAAGCTTCTTAGAAACTATAATATTTCCAGAATATGCAGCATTCTGCTTTCGTTTTTCTCAGAATTGAATATTAATAAACAATGCAATAATTGCAAATATTGCAATTCTTAAAGTGTTTGCGTTTATGCCAAGGATACTGCACTGCACTGCAGCACAAGCGAGTCCAACTTGTTTACCACACGCCTTCACCTTAACCCACCCCAAGCACTTGTCGCATATCTTTGCAAACACAAATTTGCGCATAAAATCATCCCAAGAATTTGTAATTAAAACATTCTTACTCTTATTTTGCTTCAACTGTCTGTTAAAAGGGATATTATGGTATGGTATGGTATCCGGTAACGGGTGCCTGGAACTTGCCACGGCAACATAGTCGTCAGCCAAGTTGACAACGCCTTGCTGCTGTAGTGGTGGAGCACTTGACAATCAACAATTTAAGCTGATTGCCATTCAAAGTTAAACTTAAAGCAAATATGGCACATCAAAGCAGCTGGGAAGTAAATGTCGTTTAGCAACCGATAGAGCCAAACAAATGCCATCCAATTGCACCTGTTGTTAAATTAACGCTTCACTAACAACCAACAACATCCCGAGCAAGGACAACAAATCGCCATATTACCAATAGCTGTAAATGTAGCACACTTTTGCAGGGGTTTCATTTTTTTTTTTGCGCTAGCAGACTGGACGCTGTGACTTTTGCCTCCTCAGCAACAACTGACTGAACCGAAGCATTCTACCATGACCATAACCATTTGGCCTTTTTTTCGGTTGGGGTGGAGAAAGGCGTTTTGGCTGTTCCAGTTTTTTATATGCACAAAATTTCTTGCCCATTGGCCTTTTTCCTCTTTTTTTTAGCTCATTTGGTTAAGCTGCTGCCTCACTTGAACTGTCTCTTTTGCACAGGACCGACAGACCGACCGACCGACCAACCGGCCGACCCTCTTGTGGCTGCTTTTCAATTTTTAATCGATTTGTGCAAATACTTAGTCAAAGTGTGGACAGCCGAGGAGTAGTTGGTAGGAATATTGAATGGGTGTTGCACAGCTGCAGAGTTTTATGCCCGAATTACGCTCGATTTATGTTTATCTCTGAATTTACGTTCTGCATGATTCCCATTAGAGTTTGCTCCCAAATGCACTATGGTAAAATTATGCATTTTATGTGGGAAAAATAATATAAATCGAAAATAAACAGCTGGTCACATTGCTTTTGTAGAACAGTCGACTTGAATGCAAGAGTTTGATTAAACAGTTTGGCTATGAAACTATTTGGAATATGTTAGAGGAGCAGCTCAGGGTAGCATAAAATCTACAGCCGTACCACTATTTTATAATTTGTGAACCGAGGTTATGTTCAGATTGGAGAGGCAAGAGGTTCCACAAGCCAGAGCAGTTTAGTAGTAGCCAACCATCATTTTAAGCCTAAAGCACAGCCTTGAAGCTTCGATTGGTAAATATTGATAGATATAGATAAATATAGATCTGAAGACTAAGGATACGTGCTACTCAGGAGTAGCATAAGCTAGAAAAAGGCCTACCCAATATCGGTGATATCGCATGCCCAATACTCGGAAAGAGCATAAACAAAAAAAGTGTAAAAATGGGGGAAGAAAAATAATCTTCGGTATCGCAAGGGCTACCCTAAGAAGCTAATATCGCGTAACCTCATCAATCAATAAGCAATCGGAAGAGGGGTGACGAGGAGTTTAGAGGAAGGAACATAATGTTAATGGAAACCTTAATCTTTCAATCATCGATTATTAGTATCTACTTTATAGTTAATGAGAGTAGATACCATCATTATTAATAATATATAAGAAATTTCTTTAAAGTATTAACTTGGATTTAACAAAAGAGACGAATGGAGAAGAATTGTTGAGAAAGCCAAAACCCACCCCGGGTTGTAGAGCTGAATGATGATGATGATGATGATTAACTTGGATCATACCTAAGGAACTTGATGGAATAATCTTATTATCTATGAAATTTTATACTGATTTTTGTAATGCTGCCTAGTTGGTAATACGAACTTTTAGTTAGTTCAAAAGAGTTTCTAAATGCAGATATCAATTTAAAATTATATTCAAAGTTCCGAAATAATAATGTGAAAAGTGGAGAAAGATCCAGATTATCAATTCGATTATAAACAAATCCGATGCTTTTAAATGCAGAAGTTCAGGTTGATTCTAAGATTAAGACATGATTAGGAGTCTTCCCCCGTTCTTACCATATACTTCTCAGATTTTGTCTAATTTTCATTACCAAACATGAAGATATCATATAATATTTGAAAGGAAACTATTATAAGTTCGCTGTAACTAGAAAGAACAAAAAAATATATATTTTAACAAAATATCAAAGTTGTTGTTAAATCAAATGAGAGTAGCTAACTTGTCGCCAATTTTTCATAAAATAATGACTAATGTTACCACTTCTTCCACTCGTATTTGGATGTAATATGTGCTCAATGGAAAAGTGCAATTCTATGTAAGAGTCTAAGCCGAAGACCCCTTTTGATTGAATTTATCAGTTACATTGGTATCTCTATTTATATATATTAGCCATTCTACTATATCTACATACATCTTAAGGCAGAACTTTTTGCAAAGATGCATTTCTTTAAAATTGAGCCAAATGTGTAAAAACGATTATGTGATTTTTTTAGGAAGCTTCTTACTTGGATTCGATTTCGTTGTCTGTATCTTTGCCGTCGTCTACCACAACAGATTGTTTTCAACTTGGGCGAAAATGCACAACCATAAATACTAATAGGTTTTAAATTTCTTCAACACAGATAGTTAACCATAAGTTCAGCTGTCTTATTTTTGTGAATTTGATACTCTTAGAAACCTCCTGTGCCTAGCAATGGGTCACGGTAATTCCCATTGTCACGGTTACTCATTGAGGCATATGAATTCAGTATAGTGAAGTGCTATGAATCGGCTCGATTGGTGGCGCCAAAAATTTGACTGTTAGTCTTGATCGCATTCAAAACCTTCCACACCGGTGAATATGCGTCGACTTGTCAGATCAACATAGTGTTTCTTCAACAATTCCTTGGATGCCCAAGCTCGTTCTACTGAAAGCCATTCTGTTTGAAGCGCTCAATTATTTTGCTGACAAGTCCACACTGGACAGCGTCGAGCTTAACCATGGTAAATATGAATTTGTTGCTCTCACCATTAGAGCTTAAATATCTTTTGTGGAATAAGGCGCTACCGGGCACTGTACGGGATTTAGCTGACCGAGCTGAGCGAACAAAAAAAGTGTTAAAGACCCATTTTTAGCGTTTGAAGACCAAGTTAGTTCACAGAAGCAATTTTTGGAGGATGTCTTAGAAAGGCCTATACAATGCGTGGAAGCATGCATCATCAAAATCGTTCAACTTCTGTTTTCAAGCAAATTTGGCAATATTCGGCGCTTTTTTGAACCAATACGAAAAGAAAGAATCGGCAGCTCCAAATTGCCTATACATGCATTAAAAACTGCCTATAAATTTAAAAAACTATACTTTCCCACTCTCTATTAAAGCGTTATTTTCACGGCCGTATGTCTATTACTTGAACTTGCTAACAACAGAAAAAATTGCAATAAAACTTTGCACAAAAGCTACGACTATAACTTCCTGTTTTTTTTTTTTTGAAGCCCAACTAAACTGCATGGCCCATTGTAAGCTGTTGTGACTTTTTTAACGATTGGTATACCCTGCAAATGATTGAAAAGGGGCATTTACCTTCTCAAGTGTGCTTTAAAAGGTTTGCCTAGTAACTGTTTGTTATTCACACACAGCAGCTAAGTGCACTCGATGAGAATCGCAGAGAGCGGCGGCGGCGCATCAATTAAAACACAATCAATGAGAATGCTTTTTATTTTTCCAAACCAAAACTTTCCAACATTTCTATTACTGCCATGCTGGTCAAACAACATGTAGGGCATTTGCTAGGGATGCAGCCACCATAAACCATTGTACTAGGAGCACTAGTTGAAGCTGCTGGCTTTTCAGTTCTTTTGCTGCCATTTGCGGGCATTGATTTGGCTTGGCGGTTCGGTTTGGTTTGTTTCCTTTTTGGTGGGTACATGCCCGCTGCTTTTTCTTTTATTTTGGTATATATATGTATTTTTTATTGCACTTGTTTCGTCCATTCGTTTGACCAAAGTCCACTTTATTGTGAAATGAAATGCTGGCTCCAACACGTTCTATGGCACCGCAACAGCCTTCTGCTCTCGCCGGTGCACCCCCAAGCTCGCCCACTTATCAGCAACGCGGCCAGCAGCAATTCTCGCCTGTCAAGTTAAGAACCATTTTTGCTATTTCAGCGGCTTTTCAGTGTTTTTGGGCCCGCTTGAGTTGTTTGTTGGCCACCATTGTGGTTGGTTGTGTGTTCTGTGCTGTGATGCTTTCACTTTTGTTTTTCGCAATGGCTTTTATTTCCTTTATTTTATTTAATTCTTGTTTTTATTTTTTGTACTTTTTTCTAGTAAATATTTATTATAGCTGCTAATTGGCGTCCCATGTTAAGCATTGTGCTTTGTGTTCATTAGTATTCTTGTTGCTGTTGTTTTCATGTTTATTTAATAATTGAGGTTTTTTTTTTTGCATTTTTTGTAAATCCCGAATTAAGCCAATAATATCGTAAATTGAATTGGCAACAAAAGCTTTGTTGTTATGGCCATGAGGCTAGGGGCTTACTTGCACCTTTGCCACAGCCTAGATAAAGTTTTTTCTTTATATTTTCGCACTGTAAACACAACGCACAACACAACACCAGTAGAAACAATAGGCTAGCCGCAATCACACCGTCATATACAATTGCACACACACAGATACTCACACACACACACACACACAAGCTCACTTAACACACTTACACACACGCAGAGCAGCGCAGCGGAAGTAAAAGAGAGGAGGCAGTAACTACAAGCTACAAGAAAAGCGCATTTCAAGGCAACTTGTAAGTGATTTCGTGCGGAAGCTAAAAACTGTTTGCTTCGCCACTGTTGTGTGTGTGTGTGTGACGGTGTATATGAGTGGTAACGTGGTTGCGAGGGCTGCTTTTGGAGTTTGACTAAAGACAAGGTATTATTTATTTACTTTGTTGGGCCAATACAAACCGTTATCGGATTGTAGCCGCCCTTACTAGCCACTGATTTGCGCGCGCCTTCTCTAGTTGCTCACTCCAAGTCCTCCTCCACTTGATCTTTCCATCTAAGCTTAGGTCGTCCCCATCGTCTTCCTTCGTTAACTTTCGTATTGAAAACCATTTTTGCTGAAGCATCTACGTTCAAACGAACGAGCTCATATAGCTCATAATTCGTTCGGATACGATAGTCGGCGCCAATCCGCAAGCGACCGTATATTTTGCAAAACCATTTTTCTCTCGAACACTCCAAGCGCGGCTGCATCTGTCCTCGACACAACCCATGTTGCTTCTGCGCCTTATAATGGCACAGGATGAACGTCTTGTAGAGCGTTCATTTTGTCGATCGAGAGAGGTCTCTGCTACACATTTGCTTACTGAGACCATAGCACCTAATCTCTAGGCGATGTTATTGTCGTTGTTGATGGCTGTGCCAAGGTACGTGAAGTCCTTGACAACTTCATAAGTATAGCCGTCCGCTACCACATGGGAACCCAGTCTTGTCCTCGTTAAACGCCAAAAAACTGTTTCATTGCATTGCAGTGAACTTAGTCTCTTGACGCAACTCACAGTGGTTGGCAACGCCGCAAAAGCTGGCCAAAAAACGATAAATCGATTATCGATTTACATGATTAGTTTATACTCGATACCGATACGGGCACCAAATATGCGATTGAAGAACTTGGAATCAAATTTAACGACATATCTGCAATCTACACCAAAGTTCTGCCAACTTCCACTTACTGCCCGCCATTAAAACCTTATGTACAGCCCTCGCATATATTTTTCTTGTGCGCTCTCTCTTACAGCGTCTCACCGCCCCTGCTGGCCTACGTCTAAAGTTGCTTGCAGTTGCTCCAAAATGAGTGGCGTGCCAGGCCAGCTAAGTGCAATTGCCAGCTCAATTTACGCTTCTCACACGCCCCCCTCCTCCTCAGCTCTGACGACTTGTCGGCTCATTCTTCTTCAAACCTTTTTAAATGCAATTAATTAATTGCATTTTAGCGTATTGCATGCCACGCATCAAATCAATCCAACTTTTCACTTTTCACAATGCCCTATAATTGTTTTTAATGCACTACTCTGGTCGGTCGGTCAGCGGATGCACACTCTGGGGTCGTTCACAAGAACCCATGACATATAAATATATTGTATTTTTACATTCATTATTTAACGCACATTGAGTCAATTTTTATGTTAATGTTTATTTTTATGCGATTTTTATGTGCAAGTTACATGACAAGCCGACATTTTGCTGATCAACGGCAACACTGCCCCCCAGAGGCGGCAAATCCCCCCTATATATATCGTATATATGAGCACGATATTATCAGCTGGTGTATGCGGGTACAGGCTCCATTGAGAATAATTAAGCTGTAAAAGTAATTGATGCTTAAGTGGCCAAGTTTTGAGCATAATTTAGTATGGTTCCAAGCTTACCCATACGATTTATATGCAAATATTTTAAGACCCGACTACTTAATAAGCAGGCATTTATTTATCGTATATATATGTATTATAGAGCGACCAAGCCCAACACAGTTTGCACATCATTGAAGCAAATCATAACAATAAAATCAAAGAGTCAGGGACGTACTTGGCTACCAAGGGTACCAACAAGTTGCAAAATGTGTGGGGGTAGAGTTCTGTTTGTCTGTCTGTCTCTTTGGTGTACAATATTGATAAAAGTTTTCAATGCATTTTATGAGTTTTTTATGAGTTTAAACTTATGTGGCAACGGCTATACCAATAAAATGCCGAAATTTCGACAAAAAAAAGGCAAAGGAAGGAAAATTGAGATTTGTTTTGTTAAACATTAAATACACTTGCCGGGGTATGTATCGGCAATTATATAATTAAAGTATTTTGAATAGATTCTTAAAGCTGAAATAGAATTTGTTAAGATACTAATAAATATTTATTAAAAAAATCAAGATATACTTCTCTGTTGGAAAGCCATACAGGCGCTATGCTTAATATTGATAATATCCATTCACTGTTGGTTTATCAATGTTTTTGCAATAAAAGGCAACGGATTTAAGTATTCTATATATTTAAAAATATTTGTTTTTGAAAATTTAGTTGTTAACTTAAAGGTTTTTAGGATCTTTTGTTGATGACAATTCAACAGATACAATTGGGCATTATTTAAGACTTTTTGTTGAAGATGATGGTAAGGATACAAAAAAAGTGAAATAAATATTATGTAAAATTATTAGAGCGCATGTTATTATGACATACCAATTAGCCTTCAACTAATAGATAATGTGGAAGCCTTTGTGAAGTAATTGGCTTTCACATTATCTACTAGTTGAAGGCTCATTGGTATGTCTGAAAAACAAATCACTTAATAATTTTTATCTTGATTCTATAAGTTTGACATAAATCCGTAAAAACTTTCTTAGAATATATTGAGACAATTTCAAAATTCGATCTTAAGAAAAACGCATTTTAAGTTGCAAATAAGATGAAACATGATTTATAATAACTTTTAGGATATTCTATCTTACGAACTATCTATCAATTCGACTTTTTCCGTAGATTAACTCAGCTTGATTCGAGCATCCTTCATTAATTATAAACCCTCAGCTTAAATAAAGGCAGCTCTTCCGGCTGCTTGTTTAGTAAATATTTAAACTTTTATGTTACTTTCTGTTTTCAACTTTTACACTGTAAATCCAAGTTTTTAGCCAGATGTGAGATGGTGAATATCTATAAAAAATTGACCCATCAGCCTTGGGGCTACGGATTATTTTTATATTTTATTTTTCTTGTTCTAATTTAATATTTCTTAATTTTAATATGATTTTTTAAAAGGACTTAGTTGTAAATATATTGAAATGAACTCTAAACATTGTACAAATACTTGCTACATATTACGTCCAGCTGAGAGAGATGCTGAAAACGAAGCTTCAGCGGATTAAGAAAAGCTACTTGGAAACAGGCAGAAAAAGTTAAAATTTTAGAAAAACCTAGGCAAAATCTTACCCTTACATAGGTGGCGCAAAACTGTTAAATTCCTCTGCTGCTTTCTATATTTAAAGTTTTTAAACTCTATCAGTTTTTTTTTTAAGTAGTTTTCGTTGCAGAAACAATCGTAAAGTTGAACTTTCAACTGCAGTTAAACTGCAAGAATCTTCTGATTTTGCTGTAGAGTTTTAATTTTAAAGTGCTCATAAATAATAAACTATTTCGGCAGCATATCTGTTTTTAATGAAGCTGCAGTAAAAAGTGAGAAAGTCATTAAAAGCAATAGAAATTTAAACGAATTCCAAAAGCATTTCCTATACTTAATGACCCAACTAATATAACCCTTAAGCAAACGTCGACTAGTCATAATCTAGTGGCAACAATAAAAAGGCAAATAAATAAATTTATATCTAAAACCGGCTGTATCTCTATCTTTTATGAGGTCAACGCGGGTGAGCTACCTTGGTTGTCGTTCTAGCCTCTTCTAGCCACTTTTGGCAGATACATTTGCCTGCGTATTGCCAAAACTAATAAAATTAAATGGAATTGCTTAAAAATGGCCAAAAATGAGCCCAAGTGTCAAAAGGGGGAAGTGAGCCAACAAAAATAAGCAAATCGAATACCAAAAAAATCGCAGCCAAAAATAAAAAGAAAGAAAAACAAAAAAAAAAACAATGACATTTCAAATGGTTATGTGTTTGTGTTGTTGTTGCTGGCCCACATGGCTGGCCATTGGGGACCCATGTTGACTTGTGTGTGTGTGTGTGTGTGTGTGTGTGTGTGTGTCTGCTGCTTTTTAATATTTTCTGAACTGGGTTGGGGGGGTATGGCCGGGTCCATTGCCTGGCCATAACATGCAACGTGCGCGCATTAAGGCGTTTTGCTTGTTTGAACAAGGAATTGAATATTAAGCCTAGGGTCTTTTTCACTTTACATATTGAAGAAGCTGGCCAAAAGGAAGCGCCGACACAACAACAACAATAATAACAACAACAACAACGAGCAATGAGTAAAAGAAAAAATATTGAAAATAAAAGTAAAATTGTTATTGATATTATATGAGTATGGTTGAAGAGCCCAGCCTATCCTCACTTGCTGCCAAACAAATTGAATTGCACGCGCAGAGATTTCGATTTTAACTGCCCCCCCCCACACACACACACACACATACACCCCCCTACCCACGACGAACTTGCAGCCTTAATGCAATTAAAAAGAAACACGTTGCCGCCGCAATATCCTTGCAATCAATGCTGTCAGGCCATGGATATTGCATCAACTGAAGCTGCTGATAACGAATTTACTAGCAAATCCAATGAAATCCAATAAAATGCATGAAATCAAAATCAGATCATATTTGAAACGCTTGGATTATTCAATCGCAGCCACAGACGGACAGACGCAGCGCTGCAACAAACGAACGAACGAACGTACCACATGACGTATGCGCAATGTGACACCCATCAATTGTGAGCCCAAAAACTGCGTTGTCAACTTTGTCAATGCAAAACGGAAATCTATTCAACATTTACATAATTAGTTGGCCAAAACCCGTCTCTCGGCTTGATTATCTAACGTTGTTGCCAAATGTATGGATATTCAATTTGTTGCGTTTGCGTTTTCAATGCACTAAATATGGGGCACATTGTGTGTGTGTCGGGGTGTGTCGCGGTGTAGAGGGAGATATTATTGCAAACTGCTTTTAAATGGTGAAAAATTTAATTTTAATTTAGTTCACAAAAAATAATATTTACACGCAACTACACAACGTGTGTTCAGAGATAAATGCATTTCAAGGCCGCTTATCCGGATTGCAGGCGGCTACAAAGCGCAGTAGAGTCAGTAAAGATATTATAGATGAATATTGCAAGTCGCATTTGGTATACTCTCTTTTTTGGTATTTTGCAATGAAGGTAAATTTTAATGAAAAAATCAAATATTTTTTAGTACAATTTTAGAAATTTTAAAATCTTTCAAAGTCTATTATTTATAATTTTATTAATCCCTAAAAAGTGATTTCTAATAGGTAAAAATTTCTACCTTATTTGGTATTTGGAACGCTTAGAACATAATTATCTAGTTGTTGGGCAAGTTGATACACATATTGAAGCAAGAATTAAGAGCTTGTCTGCCATCTCTCATTGATTTTTTTTTAATTTTGTGCAATTTGTAAATATTTTTTTATAATAAAAGCAGTTAATTTCAATAACTTTTTTGCACGAAATAAAGCTACAAGTTTTGCAGAAATATTTTTACTGAATGAATTCTATTTTTAAAAATGTTATTTGACAACGAATATATAATAAAATAATTGTTTTTAACTATTTTTGAGGATCAATAAGATAATAAGCTAAATTATATAACAATTTTATTTTAGAGGAATATATAAAGTAATATAGAATTATGTATTATAGTCTTTCAATTTATTTACAGATTTTTGATATTAAGTACAATATCTTTTGACTGCTTTTATTTTTATTATTTCTGCATATTTTATATTTTTTTTATATTATTTTTAATCATTCTAGTTAAAATTATTTACCCGTATTTTTTTCCATATATGAAAATATTTAAATTTTTTGGTTTCTAGGACTTGCCAAATAAGTAGTTAAAATATTTTTTTAAAAATTCGCTGATTTTCTTAATAAAAATAAAATGTTGAAAAGAATTCTTACAACTTATAAACTAAATACCATTTTTTTTGCTTACTTTGTTATATTTTATAAAGATGTCTGAATCAAACTAAAATTGAGAACATTTTTTTGAGTTAGATAGATGCACTGAGATGACTACAACTTATACTTCAAACTTTAATAATACTTATTCAAAAATGTTCTATATAGTTTTGCTATCTTTTGAAAATAAAATATGAAAAATTAAGTTTTAATTAAGTTTGCATTTTGTTTTATTTAACTTTGAAGGAGGAAACAGATTTTTTTATATTAAATAAATAAATAAACTATAAGCCAATTACTGGTTAAATGAATAAAAATGTATTTAAATTTTATTAAAAAAAAAAATAAATAAAAAAAGCTTCTTACCATATTTAAGGAACAATTCTAAAAAAAAAACAAGAATATATGATTTTCAATTTGAAAAATATTTCATTATTTTATGATAAGCCGAAACTCGTTAAGTTTAAAAATACATTTTTATTTGGAAATATATGCAAAAACAAATGCTTAATTTTCCAAAGTTGGTGGGTGTAGTTTACAGAATTAAAAATTAAAAGCAATAAAATTGGGATGTAAGGAATCGACACGCGTCATATATAGTCTCTACGACCCAAATGCCCACCTCTACTTTACCCATGGTGCATCCTGTTTACACTTATGAGCAATTGGCCACCGAGCTAGCGGCGGAATAGGCGTATTAGCACCAGTTCGTGGTAGAAAATGACTACGGAAACATCCCGAGACAGCTCGGCACAAGGCCGGACACCCAACGAAGAAAATGCTTAAGACAGCAGCCCTGTCACCAGGTTAAGGCGCCAAGTGGCGCGCACGCAAATTCACTTATTAAAATTAAAAAAAAAAATAAATAACCGCACCCCCTTTTTGAGGATGAACAATGGCTTTCGTAGAAGGACTTGATTTGCCCAGTGGAACGTGCAAACATCTCTACCAAGCAGGAAAGCTAGCACAACTTTCCAAAGAATTGAGAAATCATACGCGTTCATTTAAATAATATTATTTTTTAAATAAGAAAAGTAAATGCACAAAAAAAAAATAGAAAAAAATGAACATTTTTAGTTCTTTTATGTTTATGTATATTTCATTGCATTTTCTACATTACTATTAAGATACATTTTTCTGTTTTCTTTTATCCGGCGATTTATTTTTAAAATTATAAATAACTAAAAAAAATGTTTTTAAATTTAGCAACAAAATAACTGAGAACATATAAAGAAAAATAATAAATCAAAATTTATTTATAAAAATACTTAATTTTTTTTTAACTTCGTTTAAAATTTACTTGAAATTTATTTTTGGTAACTTTGGCAGTCTTCAATTTTTGTCTGTGTGTATTAAATTTTCGGTAAGTTTTAAATTTACAATTAAAAATAATTAAACAAAAATTTTGCCACAAAATTGCTTAAAATTAATTTCTGGTACACAAACAAAATTAATAATTCCAAATTTTTTTTATTAAAAATAAAAAATATATGAAAGTTTAATTATTAATTAGTAAAATAAAAATAGTAAAATTAAAACTTATAAAAATTTAAATTTTATTTTAAAAAGTTTAATTGCATAATCCAAAAAAATGTTAAAGTATTTATAATTATAAGTTTAGGATTCTTTGTATATTACAGTTTTTTTTATTATTAAATAAAGAAAAAAATACTCTTTTTTTTGTTTTGCTCCATAGAAATATTTAAAGTTCTGAGCAAACTTGGATTTTTTGAGTTTAAAAAATAAACTTATAAGAATGAAGATAATATTAATAGAATGAACTAATATAAAAATAAAATATTTTACAAAATAAAGTTTGTCAGACGACAAAGAAAAATAAAAACAAATAACTGGAAAATTAATTATTTTTTTAATATTTTTAAAAGTAAAAAGAAAGCCTTATGTTTTGAAAATTAAATTTTTTAACAAAAAAAAAATATAAAATAAATAATACAAAATTAAT
Source organism: Chymomyza procnemis (assembly GCA_035046065.1). Taxonomy (NCBI): domain Eukaryota; kingdom Metazoa; phylum Arthropoda; class Insecta; order Diptera; family Drosophilidae; genus Chymomyza; species Chymomyza procnemis. Next base: position 41,414,742 of record JAWNOJ010000026.1, read on the forward strand.
TATTTTTAAAGTATCTTTAAAAGTAAAAAGCTAGCCTGATTAAATTTTCTAACAAAAACTGCAAAACAAATAGCAAAACAAAGTCACCTAGCGAATATACCCTCTTTGAGTGCACTAATCCGCAGCGCCATATGAAATCTATGCGAAATATGGCAATTTATTCATATATATGTATTTTTTTAGTTTATTTTAGAGTAGTTGATTGGTCAATGAGCGGTAGTTGAAGCGTGTGGCAACTGCTTGTGGCAAATACAAATACAAATGTAAATACAAACACAGATACAAATGCAAATATATACCTACAACTGATTAGTTTTTGTTGTTGTTCTGACAAAAATATTGCATTTCAATCAATCAGTTTTTAATATTTTTTTTTTATTTCGTTTCGCCACAACGAGGCGATGCGAGTCAGAGGCAAGTATATAATTTATTTATTTATTATAATGACAGTGTGAAATATTTGATTAAAAATTCCAAAATCATAAAACCGCACAAACAGCACGGAAATGAAAAACAACATCAATTGATAGTGTTGCAAAGTGAGCGAAAGTCCATGATTAATCGTGCAACATCAATTGGAACTTTAAAACGTGTGCGCTTGGTAATTTTAGGAATGCCTCCTCCAAACGTATCCCTTGTGCCGCTGCTCGCTGCCAGAGTTGCCACCCATTTTGGTTGCGATACGCTTAGCTTGGGCGGCGGCAGCTCAACTCGACTGGCGCTTGCCATGCGATAGTTTTGAGCAAATTAGTACGTCCTAATTGAACACAAATGGCATCCGATTTCAATGTAGCCAAAGTCGTGCAACATTTGCAACATCGAAACGTAGCGACCGACGCTTTGGCACTGGCCGTGAAACTGAAACCGAAACAAGTCCTATTGATGGCGGCGCTGGACAGCGGCGGGTGTGTAGTGCGGGTGTAGTGTTGTGAAGTGTGGCAAGTATCGCTGCTGCTGCTGCTGCTGCTGCTGCTAGTGTAACCGAGCTGCTCGGCGTTCGTTTGCAATTTATGTGCCACAAACGACCCTCGACGAGGCAATGAGCCGGCAGCAGCCAGCCAGCCAGCCAGTCAGTCACTCCATTCCAACAACATCTATCCATGGATGCCACAGCGTACTGCTGCTGCATGCTTGTTGGGATACTTCTGTTGTTGCCGCTCGCTACATTTGTGCGACTCTTGTGTTGAGTTGGTTCCTTTCACTTGGTCTGGCTTGAATTGGATTGGGTTTGGTTGAGTTGGCTTAGCTTGGCTAAGGTTCGTCTCGGCAATCAAATCGAAACGTTGCTCATACATCGTATCAAAATGACTCTCTTTGGAGTGCTTATTATGATGGATGGTTTCTTTAAGTACACTTACATTGGGCTTATCCAATTTGTAGCGAAATTTGTAGCCAGCCTTAAACGCTTCGGTTACAGTTTATGTGGAGGATTGCAGAATATGCCAACTTGGAGTTTTGGTATTTTAGTGCTAATGTTTAGGTCAAAGCTTAACTTGGTTGTAGCTGAGCTGGTACATTTTTTGGGTCGAAAGCAATTGCTCTACTTGAGTTCTTACTTGGAACATGCAAGTATTCTCGATAACTTTAAAAATGGGAAAATTATTTATTCGTATAAATATTTCGGTGTATCTCTTCGGTTTCGAGTAATATTGGCTTAGCTACGATTTTGTGATAAAGTTTGTTGGCCCATTTTTCCTTTTGATAGAATATGATATAGTCTACCGATTTTGATTGAATTCGACGTAGTGCTTGGAAGGCTTAAGTTAGATTGGCATAGCTTGCAAATCAAAAGAAACACAATCGGTGTACTGAAGAAATCGACTTATATATTGTGAATAGTTAAGTTGTTGCGAAATTATATTCTCAAGTCCTTATTTTGGAAGCGCTGCAGGAGGAGGCAGCTGAATGTGCTTGCAGTACCCCATAGACCAATCTAAAGGTCTTATTTTGGAGGGGACGTATGAATCTACGGTTGCATGTGCTTGCAGTACCCCATAGGCCAATCTCAAGGTCTAATTTTGGAGGGTTGTATGACTCTACGGTTGCAGTACCCCAAAAGTTAGTCTTTGTTGATTTTATAATAGTTTTGCAAACTTATAGCTGGAGTAATATGAGCCTTCTGATTGATTGCTCAATTTTTGTTCCAATTTGACTAAGGCAAAATATTAAATGGAAGCTGCATAATATGGTGACCCGATTTTTATCAAATTTTACATAACGCTTAGGATCACCAAAAAATCTGTGTAAACCAAATTTGCTTGAAATGTCTTGAGAAACAGTCTAATTTTTCATTAAAAAATGGAAAGTTTTTACGTGGTATTCGTTTTAATAAAATTCCATTCATTCAGAAATATAATAATCAAATTAATAAAATTTTTCAATTCAAGAATGCAATACTCACAAATATATGAAATAAAATATTTCTTAAAGGTAGTTTTAATATTCGTAGCCTAAATGATTGCACATTCTTTTAAAATACATTCAATAATAATTAATAAATAAAATATTTTTGAGTGTTCGATTTTGAAAACAAAAACATTTTTTTTGTAGTTGAACATTTTTTGTGCTTTAAAGGATAATATCATATCTAGTGTTTACAACAGTCAAAATAAATATAGATTGAACTTTTTTTTTGAAACATTTGGTAATTTTTTTTTATTTGGGGCAAAATTTTGACATCTCTAAATATATTTTTTTTCATTTTGTATATTGCCACAAATTGCAGTCAAACTCGGTATGCTTAGTTACAATATTGGTTAGATTTAAAAGGATAATCTTCTATAAGCTTCTTTGGGTACAATTCGACAAGGTATTCGAATTTTCAGCAGTTTTTTATTTTTTTAAGTTCGCTGCTTTTGATTTTTGAAAAGCTTTAATTTTTAAAGCTTTTATTTGTGTAAACGAAAGAAGAAATATGAGTGACTTTGAATTGTAATCAATTTTGTTCGATGGTTTTATATGGGACGAAGAAATCCATTATTTTCGCAATAGATGGCGTTGCTTATTTGATGGCATCAAAAAGATGACATTTCGTACTGAAAAAGATTTTGTAACAGTTTTGTGATTGGTGGACTCAATTTTGAGCGTCAAAGATGAATTCTAGCAAATACACTAACGGACGCACTGAGGCAGTTTGGAATGAAATGGTTGTACAACGCATATGGTACGTTGCAATCGAATGAGTTTTTATACAATTCGAGAAATAATTCCATTAGAATTTTTTATGGGTCGAAATGCATTCTGACTTGAATTGGATCAATATATATATATGCGAAAAATCAGTCCGCCTTTTAAATTGGGGGTCTTTATTATAATGCAAGGGAACCAAGCCGAAAATAGCTATTTTCGCATATAAGAAAATTATTGAATATGTAAACTATTTCGTGGATGATGGGAGCAACAAATAAATAAGTAGACGAGCAAAGCACCGCACCTTCAATGCGTGTGTAAAGTCCATACTGATATATGGTAGTGGGACATGGCTGACTACCATCAGGATGACACAGAGACTGCATGACTGCAGCAGCAAATGCTTGAGGATTATATGGGATATTCTGGCCAAATAGAATATCCAATGCAGAGCTATCTCGTGCCACAGGTGAGCCCGCTATACACCTCCAAATAAGCAAGAAAAAATGGACGTGAATAGGGCATGCTCTCAAAAGGCACCCAAGCAGTATTGTCAGGATGACACTAGAGTGGAATCCCCAAGGCAGCAGACGGATCGGAAGACCCAAGGCAACCTGAAGAGGATCCAACTTCCAAGAATTGACCCAGTCGAACACAACATGGGACAGAGCGAAACATACGGCGCAAAACAGGTTCTAGTAGAGGCCCAAAGTTCCAAAGCGGAATAACAAGGGAAAAAAGGGAATGTCCCTTCCATCAAAATATAAATTGGAATAGAATAAATAAGTAGTAGATGGCTAAGATTTGAAAACTATCTTGCATTTCCCGTCACTTTTTCTACATCTGCTAGAGAGTATGCCAACTTCGAGCTGCAGTTAACTTAGTCTGCTTCACTACTCTTTCTCTCTTTATTGAGCAGGAATTTCATACTCTGCAGTAGCTGCTTGCTGCAGCTGCCAAATGTCAGTATTTTGTTTACCATTTTGAGCTGGCGCTAATTGTTCTCCATTCATCCAAAAATATGTAAATTCGATTTGGAGTAATTAAACCTGTATGTCATCGTGTCAGCAAAAAAAAGATATAGTAGATCTTCAGTTTCATTTTCATTCGACAGTTACAGTAACTATGCCAGCAGTTGCTGTCGTTGCCAGCAAAAATGCTTTCTATGGTAGTTTCCAAGCAAAAAAAAAATAAAAAATAAAATTAAAAACGAGAAATAAAAAAAGTGTTGGGAAATGGAAACTCATGCAATTCAATCAGGTTGAATGTGTTAAGCCTTTTTGCCTGCGGACAGCTGCCATGTGTCTATATGTCTTGCATACTAATGCAAAGGCATACTACATACACTCACACAAATACGTTTAAATCTACACAAACATTGACAAAGTTGCCCAGAAGCTTTTCGCATATCAAGTAAAAACTGCAACAACAGCACTACGCACAAAATATATATCTATCCATCTATCCACACTATATATGCTGCACTCCAGTTGAGGTTATTTCTTTTTGAACGTCTTTTTTTGAAATTTTTTGATTGCAATTTTGTGTTTTTCTTTTAGCGTTTTTATACCTTGCAGCTAGCTCCAAAGCCTGCCAGTACGCATTACCATTGATTAACACTCATTCAATCTTTTGGCTCTGCTACTTCTTTATCTTTTTTTTTTTGTTGGATATATATATATTTTTTTTATTAAGCTGAAGAAAGTTTTTAGCAGAGATTGAAATACAAAAAGTTTTGCCTTTTTTGTTTCATGCTTCTTTTACTTTCCACTTATTTGATTCTGGCCATATTTTGCTTTTGGCCTGTGCCACTTCACTGCATTGCACTTCACTTTACTTAACTCTACTGCTATTGAAACTCTTTTACATGAAAAATAGATTTGACTGTGCACAGTCTCCTCTCTCTTCCAGCAGTACAAAAAAAAACCCGAAAAAAAAAATGCAAAAAAAAGGCTGCCAGCATCAAAAACTGCCAACTCAAAAGCTTATTCAATAGTTATTTTCATAAATCGGCAATAAATATGAAAATGTCTTTGACAGTTTTACGAAAATAATACAAGAAATAAAGAGCATTTGCGAATTTAAAGGCGCTTTGCTTAATGCGGCAAATTATTGTGCAATTCGCTGCGCCTTAAAGTAGGCAACAAAGTTGAGCAACAAATCAGCCAGAAGTAGTTTCAAAGCGAATGGCTAAAAACGGAAGCAAACTGCTGAGCACACCCAACTCTCTCTGTGCTAGCCTTATTTATTTGCTCAACTTTTGGTCGGTTTGAGCATTAAAAATTTTTCACTGCATTTGACAAATGCCAACAACAAGTAGCATGCCAGCGACGCAGACGCCAACGCGAGCAGAGACAATGCCTAGTTGCTAATTAAAGTTGGCGGAAAGTATCCCAAATGCACTTAAAAAAAATATTGCCAGAGATTATTTATGTGCAATACTTTTTCACTTTAGATTTCATTTGATTTATTATTCATATTAATTGATTTATTATCAACTAAATCGCTGGGCACATATACGGATGTTGAAGTTCCACTTATTGTTGCTCCAACGGCAAAAGCTGTCCTAGTGCCGAGAGGTGTGACACAACATTGTACTTTTGTTACCAAAATCAACATTTCAAATTCTGCCTCACTTCAGTAGAGAGAAACAAAAACAACAGGTATCAAAGCCAATGTGTACGTATTTGGTCTATTGTTTCAGTTTTTTGTATATTTTCCGAACTATATCCATAACTAATCATAGTTATCGATTTTTAAAAATTCAGTACTTGGTCGAATCCATGTGACATTTTCTTCTCCGGTTGCAGACCGCGGACCGAACCACTTTATTCGGGGTAATCCACTTCCATATTATAAAGAATGCCACGATTAATATAATACAAGGAATATGAGCCCTGTATTTTACCGAACTTCTGTTAAAATATGTTTTATTTTATATTTGGAATAAATAAAAAATATTGCTGAATCGAATAACTGTTCAACCCTTTCAGTTTTTAGTTCCGAAGCAAATTCCATTTGAATCCGCTGCATTAAAATGAATACTGTGTTTAAGCCCTAAACTTTTTTTCTCAGTGCATTAATGGGCGTTCTATGAAGTTTTTCCTTTTCGTTGTTTATATATATGTATTCTTTTTTTTCAGTTTGGCTTGGTTTGGTTTTTGCTGTTGCGCTTTGGCCTGGGTTTCCCGGCTCAACTTTTGAGTCAAACTCTGTGGAGTAAAAATTTTAATGGGCCAAGCGCTTTAATTACTTTGAGCATGGCTTCTGTGTGTGTGAGTGTGTGTTTGTGTGCAGGAGAGTGCGAGGAGCGTTCGAATTAACCTAGTGGAACATAATTACGCGTCTGTGGCGCGCAAGAGTCCCGGAAGTCAGGCTGTAGCTAGGCGCCGGAAAGTATGCTGCATATAAGACTGGTTGCCAAGTAATCTACTCATAAAATATTTATATGACTTTACGAAATGCATACAAGTGTATCAGCAAACAGATACACACACATACACACACACACACTTACACGCAAATACACACACACGCACACTGTTGCATTTAGTTGTCAGCCAGAAAAATCTCAATCAGCGTTCTCGCTTTTCCACGGGTTAAAGTTTTTTCGAGTTTGTTTGAATTTTGTTGCTAATTAATTGCAAAAGTGTTGCAAAAATTTTTGTTTTTTACTTGTTTCAGTTTTTATTTTTTATTTTGTGCTTTTTTGGTGTTTTTATGCTTGTCATGCAGCAACATGGCGTATACTCATTGTATTTTGTAGCTTATCTTTTTTTTCGCCATTTTTAAACGAATAGAGTTCTGATTTTCTTGTTTTTGGGTTTACTTTGTTGTTGTTTTTGAAATGTCATAAAAGTAGAGCACTCACAAAGGGGTCAGTCATTTGGACTGCGGCAAAACATGTGGGCATTTGGGCGTGGCAGTTGCTTTAAATATTAAAAGATTAAGATTGGAAAAAAAGTTGAAGCAAGACATTTATGTGAATGAGTCTGATAAGCATGTGTACAGTCTAAGCTGCAGACATGTTTTTCAAGAAATTTTCGTAGGAGATTACTTAAACTTAATAGCTTAGTTTTCACATTAGAGCATACAGTAAGACCTGTCCTATTTTTCGAGTTTTAGGGTAGATATGACTTTTGGAACACTAACCTCTCTGATTTGTTTTTTAACTCAAAAAGGCACAGTTTCGAGAACACATTTAAATCGAAAATTTCAGTACATGTAATTTACAAAAGAGATTTTAAAGAACGATTAAGAATCTCTTTTTAGAATTTGGTTTCAGATAGTAAATCTCGCTGTTTTATTTTTAACCTTATCTGAAGAATTTCGTCGGAAGTCAAATAATTAAATAAAAATGATTACTTAAATTAATTTAAAAGAATACTGACTGTGTTGTTCGATAAAATTTTTAAATATTTATTATTCTTTACCGTTTTTTGTTCAATATTTAGCTGCCGAAAGTATCAGAAATAGGTGTTCCATCAAAGAGCATTTTGATAGACTAATTCTGTGCAGAGAATCTAGTACTTGAAAATAAGGAGAATTAAGAATGAATAGTTTTCATTTACATTGAAAATAAATTGATATTTAAAAAAAAATCATTTTTTGGCTGTTTTAAAATTAGGTTGTTGTTGTATGTTATGAGTAAGTATGAGTATGAGTTATCCATCAATCAAATTAAGTCATCAATAATAAGATAATTCAAATACCAATTATTTATTCAATATATATCAAATTTACGTCTAGTTTGTCAATTAAAAACAAAGTTAGAAGTAATTGTGCCGCATGTCTTAGGCAAAAGTTACAAAGAGCGTAGAACATAGTACTAGATATGATTTCTAATCATCCTAATTTTCTACATTTAATCTTCACGAAAGCACAGATTTTTGCACGTTCTACAAAAAAACTCAGTCAGGAAACCCTTAGATTTAATACTAAAAACCGAAATAAAACACTATCTTAGTTTTAAGCAGTTCTTTTTTACGTTTTTTGTATAAACTTTTTACAGAATATATTCCAGCTGTATACAAAATTCCAGCTGAGTTAAACATTTTATCAATAAAAAATGACAGCAATGCTGAATAGGATATTTGAAATTTTTAAATGAACTTTGAAATTTAAAACCTATTATTACATTTAATTAAAAAATACGCTGCTTGATTCCTAATAGCATCATTCAGTATGCCCAACTTGATGGGATGCATTTGGGTTTAGTTTTTTAAAAAATTAAATGGGTAATGCATTAAATCGCATTCATCATCTACATTTTCAAAGCGGGTTTTCAAGTTTGATTTTAATAATTTAAATTGCTGAAATGTACGCTCTAAAAGTGTCGGAACGATAAAGAGAACAAAGCCAATGCATTTGTTTCAGCAAACTATGGAAAGCTGTCTAAATAGCAGACTCAGCTTAAATGCAAATATTATTTAATTTTCAACAAAAGGCTTAAATTTATATATCCTACAACATTATACACATTTCTATATTTATTTAAATTTGTTAGTAAATATCAAACTAAGGTAGGTTTAATTGAGTATCCTAAACTGCATGAACACGAATGTGCCAGCTAACCCAAAACCAGGTGGACGCCAATTAAAATCAAAAGCCATGAGCAGACGGTCAACCAGCAGAGGCGGTGGATACGTTTGCATGTGTTTGTCTGTGTGTGTGTGCGGGCTGCTGTCCATGTAAAGTCAACCATTTCCGGCAGCTACATGGGGGTATGAAATCCATTTGTGGTTAAGCAAACATATAACATGGCTTCCATGGGAAAAAAAGATATAGCATAAGGACAGCGCTGACACACACAGCCCGATACAAGCATAAGTTTAAGTGTGTGTGCGTGTGTGTGTCGAAGTGTGTGTTTAGTGTGAACGCCTGTGTGCGTGTTAGTTTACTTTGACAAAATGGCGGTTTCCATTTGAAAAATTAATGCTATAACGCGTTTTGTTCAAGTGTTGATATTGGTTTCTTGGCAAAAACAGGGACGCGCCTTGAAGTAGGCAACACTTTTTTCGTATTTGTTCATGCCTCACACGTACGCACTGCCACGCCCAAAAGCGCCACAGATTTACAGATGAAACTGTCCAACACAGATACAGCTGCAATGCGGGCAACAAAAAATAGAAAAAGTTCACTTCAGCTTTGTTTGACTGTATGTCGGTTTTTGTTTGATGTTTGTGTTTTTTGTTGGTTTTGTTTGTTTGTTTGTCCGTTTGTCCGTTTGTCCGTTTGTCAGTTTGTCAGTTTGCTTGGCCTAAGCGCTCATAAAAGTCAAACTATTTTTCAATTTCAAATTTCACTTCTGCAGCAACAAATCTTCTTCACAGCCACAGCCACTGACTGGTTCCCCTTTGGCCTCTTTGGCCCCGTTGGCCCGTTGGCTGCTTGCTTGTTGGCCAACTGCAGACTGACTGACTCTCTGCCTGTCTGTCGCTTGTTGTTTTTGTCACACACTGACCCACTGGCAATAAATATGCTGCGTGCAACACCAACAACAACAACATTGACAACAGAGAAGAGTTCAGCCAGCAATGAGCACACCCAGCAGCTAGTAACCAGCAGCATTTTTGGCACTCTTGTCCCCGCCCAGCCGTAGATCAAGCCTACAGCAGCAGCAACAGCAGCAACCCTTTAAATGAAAGAGAAAAAAATAACCAAAGAACATTAACTTAAGTTTCGTAATGAAAAACTTTGGATACTCTGGCTTAAGTTTGTTGATTAATTGCAAAAAATAAACAAATTTTTCTCAAAAAAAAATCAAAATCATAAATCTCCAGAGATGTGAACCTACATTTTATGGTAGGAAACTTTGTGTAAAAAACTTCGAATTACCCTTACCCCCTTTTTTGGAGCAATTACAAGTAGAACTTATCATTTTTGAAATGCATTAATTTTGATGAGTCTTTTTCACAAATATTGCATTTTTTTCAGCAAAATTCTGAGACTCTACAAATGTTAATAATTTTGTATTATAGGACTGACATATCATATATATATATTGTTTTCTTTTTGAATAATAAAAAGTCAGCGTTTTATTTTATTTTTAGTAGGTATTAAAAATATTTTCTGAAACTGTGAAAGTAATATTTCACTCAATATCTGCGATTACTCCGTTTTATGAGTCAATCGTTTATAGAAGGCCAAATTTTCCTTTAAAAAAAAACCTTGTTTTTTCAGCAATTATGCCAAAGTTGTCAAAAACATCTCAGAATTTAAGGGATTTTCGCGGCTAAATTTAAATGACATTGTTATTATATATTTGCCAATTTTTAGAAAGTTCTTTTACCAAAATTTTGAAGAATCCAAATGTAACTGAATGGATTTAATTATAACTTAAAAGTTTGTGAGGAAAAATAAATCGAATTTTTATTTTACTTTTCTGAAGCTATGAAAGTTGTTCCATTAGTATTGGATATGGAAATGTAATTGTAATCTCAATAAGTCTCAATACTATATATCTTTGAATGAAAACGGAAGCGTTAGTTTTATTGGATCGTATTTGACACGTTTAAAAAAAAACATTTTTTAAAGCTGAAAAAATGTGTTTTTACTTAGAGGAACCATTTTGATGAAATTTGTGGCGGAAGACCTACATATAATGATTGGTTATGTGGAAAAATTTGCATGCCTAAAATTAACCCCATTTAAGTCACATGGTGAAAACTATTACCAAATATGCGGTTTACTCAGTTTTAAATGTTAATACGATTAAACGCCAAATATGTGAATTCTGGTAATCTTAGTAATGCCAGGCATGCATCCAGACAATGTACAAGACGTTCCAACCAAATCATTGAGTCCATACAAGCCAGTGTTGAGGATGACTACCCAACATTCTCAGCAGTTGGGCATTGCTCGAATCACTACTCTTTGTTGCCAAAATTCGTGTTGAATTGAAGATTTTTCGGTACAAAATCCGAATGGCAACTAAATTAAACTCAGTGAACTATCCCCTTCGTGTCAATTATACCAAATGCATCACTAATATGGCTGAGAATGAACTTAACTTTTGGAAATAAAATCACATTATACATTGAAAGGAAATTTAAATAATCAAAATTATCGGGTTTTTGCCTCTATATAAGCAAGAAGTGGGTGTTTGGGCGGATATTATCATCGGTCCCTATTTGTTCGAATACAATTATGGCGAGCAATATCGAGCATGATACAGATCTTAGCCATATCGATCGATAGCTTGGTGGTTTTCTGCGCGAGATCATATTCAAAACGCAGCTTGAACATATCGTCTTGAACCGAAATAAATGATTTTATAGATGAAAACAAGTAAAAATACTTTCTGCATTTACTTTCCCAAATACCGAACTTATTTAAATGAAGTGTACACCATTTTAAATAATGAAGTGAAAAAACCTGCCAATATTCAAAAGATTAGAGTAATAATTCGTAGAACTCGCCAGCAAATCTCAAATATTTAAGATAACTTTGAATTTTTCATAACGCGAAGCTGTTGATTGCTTTTTAAAATGTATTTTTTGAAAAATTGTCCCACAATTTTCTAAAGCTCTTAACACATTTGGAATGCACTTGAACAATTTTTAAAGAGTATTAAAAATAGCCAAAAAGTTTTTTATATATGCGCAATCCTTTTGTGGCGTGTTGCTGGCAGCTACAACAACAACAACAACAAAATGGGAGAGCAACAAAAACAACCTGCACAACACGCATTGTGTTTTAGTTTTGTCGCACAACCCAAGCAAACCGATTTGTGTTCAAAGCGTGTGTGTGTGTGTGAGTATCTGTGTGTGGCCATGTATCTGTGTGCATTGGTCGCTTGTTTCATGAAGTTTTTGTGTTTGACGCAAAAATATTCATGGCGAGCAGCAGCAACAACAACGACAACAGCAACAACTATAAGCAGCGACAACGACTATTGGCCATTTAATAGTCTCTGTGGCACACACACACACATAGCTACAGCTACACAGATACTCCCCCGCCATACACAGCTACACTTTACGGTTTCAACTTGTACGTGTTGTTGTTGTTGTTGTTTTTGTTGTTGCTTTCAAAATTTTGATCACGTTGCCTGTCCAACTTCCATAGTTGCTTACTCTTTTCTCGTTTTGGGCTTTGTTCCGTGGCGAAACTCGAGGCGTATTGTTAACAACTTTTCCGTATTTAATGTAAGCCTGAGCTGCATTGTTGTGTTGTTGTTATCATCGTTGTTGTTGTTGTATCTGTATGTATCTATAAAAAATCATATCTGTAGCCACTGTCCAATACAATAAAATATGTTGCAGAGCTTAACAAATTAAAGCGGTACCCAATCCGTTTTGTATACGAGAGCTGTTCGTATAGTTTGCTAACGACTGGAATTTTAAAGTTTTTAAGTTTTCAATTTAATGAAAATCTGTGTTTGACTAGACCTATATCCAAGGCACAGTTCTACCCAAAATTCTTAAAAAAAATGTTTGGCTATAACGGCAAAGCCGAGAAATTCCATATTGTACAGAGACTGTTGAGGAAATACTTGCTGTGATGGAAACTCTTGGTTATGGTAAAAATGTGTCTAAATTTTTGTTGACATTAATAACGATTCAACAAATTTTCAAATAACATCTCTATTTTTTGATCTTACTTGTTTGGTTGTAGATTTTTTTTTTATTGACGGTATTATTTCGTTTTTCATATCGTAAACTTAGTGCGCCCCAGCATAATCAAACAATTTTTTGCATTTTCGTAAAATTCGTTTGGGATACAACAGTCCCACAATGTCAATGTCTTTTTTTTATCAGATCTTGATTTAAAATTATTTCTTCTAACCAAAAGCATTATCAACAAATGCCATTACCTTTGTCATTGTATTTTATTTATTATTTTTCTACAATCTTATTCTCAAATTTAATGGCATTCTGTTGCTGCACGCCCGGCGTTGTATCCGCCTTGGGCGGTATTTCTACAAAAGATGCCCGCTAGTATGCCCGGAAAGTTGGTATCGCACTCAAAATGCTACACTATCTTAATAACGTTGACAATGCTGACAATAGCCTCAGACCACCTAGGCCCCATAGATGCCCACAATCCGAACGTTTTCGATTTTGTTACAAGTCCCGGGACCTTCCAAAGTTCGCATTGCGCTCTCGAGATTCGGTAAAAGCAGTACATCAGCTGGTAGCTCTGCCAATCAATTCGTTGTTTTAAGTCCGAAACAACTTCATGAAATAGCTTTTTTTATGAGGAATAAAATGCAAGTTCACTTTGTTTTGCTTACTAATCAAGATACATAAGCACAATTGACAACACAGTATCTTACAATAATTTTTTTTTTCTTACGATAATTTTGACGAATATATTGTACAAATACCTTAAGAAAATCTTAATCAAAGTTATCTTGAAAACTAAAAGGTTAAATATAATTTAAAATTCTTTAAAAAGCCATAAACTGAACCATAGTTCTTCTGGCGATTACTCTCACGAAAGCCTTTCAAATTGCCTTTACGGAATGAAAAGTTATTATACGGCTTTGGAGAAATATAAACTTTGCAGTACACCTTATGTGCTTGGAACGTTTAGTTTCCGTTTGGCAGCCAAATAAATTATTGAAAGCCTATACCAAAATCAAATATCTACAATTTCGTTAGATAGCCTTAGATCATGCCATATGGTGCTATTACTGTATATACCATAACTTGTTATATATCTTAAAAAAGCTGCTTTATGTAGTTACTCGTAATTTCTTCTCATTCCAAATTCTCTTGATCTTATACCGCATTTCTTTCCTTTTTGTGTCTTATGTGTAAACTATAATTACCACTATAATTTTCTTCATCCCGAATCTAACACTTCATCAATTTGATTAGCATCTATGAGCATCATTGATTCTATATCGTTATCCTCCATGATGCTCTTTTGGTTTATTTCTCTTATATAATATATACATTTTATTAATCTTTCTTTTGCCATTTCATCTTGGCTAAAATCTTTGTCTTTGGCCAAAATTTGATGTGATTTGGGAGATATCAGGAAAAGAGATCAACCAGCGGGCCGAAGAAGCTTAAATCTATATTTTTCTTTTCCCTATTTTTTAACTTTTTCATTGCAATTAGGGTTCTAACATTTTAATGAAGTAAATAAATAAGCAAACTAATAAATCTGAGTGTGTAATCGAAAATCCATTCGAAAGTCTGTTAAATCTGAGAGTACGAGTATTAATAGCCTACAACAAAAAGTTTTGGGCTCTTTTAACCGAAGGATTAGCTTTATTGATACAATGCATTTTATAATGGTTTGAAGTTTCTGCATACAATTTTTAAACCCATAACTAAGCAAATAAAATATCCAAGTCGTGTTAATCGCTTATGAGGCAATGAAGCACTGCTTAAATGCAATGTAGTTTCGTTTTCCACTATGAACTTCCATCATAAGAATTCGCCAAAGCCTAGGCCGACCCTCGCATAAATATCGCCCCCAAAAAGTGGACCCAACGGCAAAAAATGCAAATCAAACATAAAAACGCTAAATACAAATTTGCATTTACAACACTTTACAACCAGCGAACGCTACTTCAACCATTCCACCATTTGCAAATAATACGTATATTTTTTTTTCGGATAAAAAATCGTATGACAGGTGCGTTTTGTGCTTACAACGAACTCACACAGGCGCATAAATATTTACAGCCATTTTAACATGATTCGTAAATACCAAACGGACAGACCCTATCCCAAGCCCCAATTAACCCCTTCAGCTACCTCTCTGACTTTGGTTAACTCTGCAATTTTTGGCGGGGAACCGGCGCGACAATAGCCAGGTGTTGTCGTTCACAGTACAGAACGTAAAACTGCAATTAAGTCGAATTTCGGTTTGAGAGTTGGGTATATATCCCACGCAAATGGAGCACAATGGAGCGATATGTTTGTGAAATGACACAAAGAACAATAAAAAATATGGATAAATTTATAAAAAGCGTCGAGGGTTGAATAAAAGTGCAAGTCACTTACATGCATATATTGAAAGTAAACTGTACAAATAGTACACGTGAAGTGGGCAGAGCTGCGATTTACGGAATTTATGCTTAAATCAAATCGAATGACAAATAAAAAAAATATGAGATTGGAATAGATGGTTACACTAATTAGGTAAAGCTTAACAGGCAAATTAAGCAATCAAAATTGTGGCACTAATTGTATAGATTCATTTGGGTTGGATGTTAAAAAGTTAGGGTTGGTTTTAGGTGTTATTTGAAGAGCAAACCCCGTAAACTTTACAGAAATATTAAAATATTCCTCAAGTTGGACGAGACTAACCGCGGATAAACTGCATTGCAACTCCGTTGGCCAAACGTTCTTACCAGCTTGAAGTATTTGCTGATGTTGATAGATTGGATGTTGTTTGAGATGTACAAAAAAAACAATTTCAGCGAAGCAGTAAAAGTAGCAGTCTTGAGGATGCGGAGTCAAATACGCTAATCAAGGTTGCTCTAGAAATGAGGTAAATCGATAAATAAGTGTTCTGTAAGTAAATTCTGACATGATGGTTGAATTTAAATCCCCAATTAGAATCTACCTCCTTTGGCATCTAAGTCAGCGTAGGAAACTGTGAGTTCCCACAGCGGCTGCCAAAGAAGCAGGCCTAAGAAAGCTGATCAATGTCGCTCTACGAGGAGACTCGATAACTAAGAGTTGACAGATGAAATATTCTGACATGATGGTTCAATTTTAATCTCATATCCGAATTCCGTTCATTTAGCATTTTGAGAAGCATACAAAATTCGAGTGCTTAAAAAAGGAAGCGCAACTAAAGCCTAAAAAAGCTGAACAAGCTCGCTCTGGGATAGAGCTGAATCGATAACTTGGGATTTGTCAAAAGAGAAGATATTCTGATGTGATATACTCGAGCTCAAATTCCCACTTAACTCCTATTCCTTTAGCTCTTCAATGATCATGGAGAAATTGCAAGCTGCACTGCGGCATCAAAGGAAGCAGTGCTTTTTTCATAAAAAAGCTATACAATGCAAAGCAGCAGAATCGAAAATTTAAGGTTGCTTGGAAAGAAAAGAAATTCTGAAGTGATTGAGAAGCATAGGGAAATTGAAAACCCCATGGCACAGCAAAGCCAGCGAAAGGAGAGCTAAACTAACGAAGATGACTTTTCTGCACAGCACTCGAATTGAAGCTTAGAATTGAACCATCACGCTAGTATTGATTTTCTTCGGAAATTAACCAAAGTTAGATCTGAAGGCACAATAAATAACAATAAAAAAATAAACCCAATAACTTTAAGAGTTCGGCGACTTTATAATTAATATTTCTTGTTGAAATGAGTCTTTACCTCCTTTAGAATCATAGGGAAAGAGGAACCTTCGCGGTAGTAGAACATTCAGCGGACCTACGGCGAGCCAAAGGAACCGATGAAGATGAATTTTTTTTTTAATTATAATTGAACCATCACGATGGATTTAGTTTTTTCCTAATTAAACCCTAGTTTGAACTCAAGGGACCAGCACTCCTTTATTGTGTAATACCATTTTTAATACAAGGTTGAAAAAAGTTAAAATTATCACCGAATTATGTTAATTTTTTTAAGCTTAAAATTGATATTATTGAACTTATAATTAATTGGATGAAATTTATACTTTCTTTTAAAAAGGTTTTCTATTGAGAAGGGGCTTGCATTTATTTTATAATTGGGATTGACAACCTAATAAAATGATTACTTTAATTCCCTGCAAGAGATGGTAGATGTGCAAATTTCAACAAATATGTTTGAAGAAAATATATAGATCTATATTCAAAGACCCTTTTAGTTTAAAACAAAAAAGGCTTTTAAATAAATATTTTATTATTTATAATATTATTTATATTGTTAATTTTTTACTAAGTACGACGTGGAGTATATCCATGTTGGATTTATTCATTAACAGAGACTTATGGCAAATGCCTTTGGATATCCACCGCTGTATTAATAATTAAACAAGGACGATTTTCTGCCAGCCATCTGTAGTGGCACAGCTTGCTGGAGCTCAATTTAGGTTTTTTTTTCTTTTGAATAGTTTTATTATCTTGCCAGTAAAATTCCTTTTCCAAAAAGATACTCCTTTATTGCTGAAGTCATAACCTCAAACTGCCAACTATGAAGCATTTTAGTTACCAAGAATTCCTTTATTCAACTGAAGCATAAACTCTACTCTTTGTACATAACTTTCACGAAACGAGTGCCTGGGAACAATTGTTTTGTTGAATTTTATTTCATTTCTAATTGAAATCATCGACAATTGGCTTAGAATCCTTCTTTTTTTTGTTTGTTTGCCATTGTCAGTATCTTTTAGCTGTTTGCTAATTTTATTGCTTCATTCATTGTTATTGTCATTGCAGGATGTGCTAAAAATGAAACCAAAATAGAGATCTCTTGAGTCCTGGATAAGCATGAGTGTGTTTGCATGTGTTTGTGTCAATGTCACACAACTTGCCGTGCTAATCATTGGCCATTGTTTGAGCCTTGTTTCAATGTCAAAGAGAAGCTGGCAAAGAGCAGAGCACAGAACATTTCAACATTTTTGTTGTTTGGCTCTGGATACGCTAACAGAGAGTGACAGGCCAAGCCACGCGCCATGACAGACAAGGCCGTTCCACTCAACTTTTAGCTGATGTCTCATGAATGAAATGAATGAAATGAGTGATATGAATGAAAGTAGGCAGCAGCATGACGCGACTACTTGATGTGCAGCAACATTTGCCCGGAGTTGGCTGACTTGCCAGCCAGCTGTAAAGGAGCAATAAATATATATATATATGTACAGCCAAGGCTGAAAGCCGAAACAGGAACAGGAGTGGCAGTGTCTGAGACCTGGAAGCCAAGCCAAGATAGCTAGTGTTTTACTTGTCTCTTTTGTAATTGTATCTTGTAGAGCTTTGTGTGTGCAGCAAATCATAAAATATTAAATACGCTTTGTGTTGAAGCTCAAAAGCAGTCTGGGTCTGGGTCTGGGGCGGCATCGAAGCTGGCGTCGGCGTTGGGGGTCTGTGTACTCGGCCTGGCATTGTTCAAATTAAATGATACCAAATAATGTGATTATTGCCCATCCGTTGTCAGCATCATCGTTATACTCATGTTCCACGGCTTAACTGGCTACGCTCCATTGTCGATACACATTTGTGTTCCTATATTCACAATGACAAAGCGGCTGTGGTATTGGCTTCAATCCTGCCCGGCTGCTGGCATCAACCGGCTGACTGCATGCACTTCAATTTCAACCTTTTGACTGATGTGCTTCAAGCCAGGGTCTTTGCTGCCACTTAGACACGGCTGATTGAGCAAAAAGTAAAATATATAAGTTACTACGGCATGCGTTGCGTGTGTGTGGCTTAAATTTTTATAATTTTTACGCTTATCATGATGTTACGAAGAGTTCTAGCAACTTAACCTCTGCCGCTCTGACTCTAAACTTCTCAGCTGGGCTATGAATTATTTAGTCAATGAAGAGGAAAATCAAACAACCAGCAAAGTTGCTTAACAACACAGATACACACGCGCGCACACACACGCGCACACACACAGGGTGCACATTTGCCAATTAGGTGCTCAATGATACAAGTGTGCGTGTGTGTACGAGGGCGGCTTAAAGAATTAGCAAGATCTTGGGTAGTAAATTCTTGCACTCTTCATCTAAACTAACACTTTTCTCATTCCAGAAATTCAAGAATATTACCAATATATTGCAGAAATAAAGAATCCCCTTAGAAGAATTTGTAAAATCTCTGGATTTGTTCAAGAGCAAAGAAATCTTTGCTAAAACGGATTTAAAACTGCTGGCAGTTTATTCAATCCAGGCCCCACAGTGCAAGTTATTATCCTCAGCATATGCGCCTTGCGTGTTCTGAGCATAGATGTTGCCTCAACGACGTGAAAACTCCAAACATAAGGTTTTTAAATTCCCATCATTGCTCAGAGACCCAGCCTCAGCCCAGGAGGGAAATGTATAAATAACTGCTTATCTGATCATATTGGTAAAGACCAAATATTATTCTTAGAGAATCAGAAAGCCTCTTGGTATAAATAAGTTTTGGTATAGGTTCTGTTGGATATGGTTCCTGTTGGATATGGTATCTGTTTTGTATGGTTTCTGTAGAAGGAATACCAAAAAAATAATATTTCCTTTTTAACTTTTTAACTCTAAGTACACGTTTAAGTTTGTCTCTTTAGAGATAAAAAAAAAGAATTAATACTTTTTTCGTATAAAAGCTATGTATGATCAATATGGGGCATTGGAATTCTTGTATTTATATGAAAGCCTATCCCATCTTCTGCTACTCATTTATTGGTTATTAGTAGCTGTCGTAGGGGGTTTCAAATGAAAATAAGCAATATTTGCATGACATTTAAAAAAATTAGCATCTTACCGAGAATTCATCAAGACTTTAAAAACCCGAACCATAGCGGCAGCATAGGCATAAAGGGGATTATAGACTATTTAGCCTGAGTGTCCGAGACGGGGTTTGTCGTCTCTGCCAACCTCGCGTCTAATAGAGGCCAACGGCCGGTAATTTAACGTCATGATATATCTTATGTGTCTTACGTAGAGTTAAATGTTTAAGTCGACTCAGAGGAGAGAAATATATAATCATTCGAATTTACAATGAAAATAAAAGTCAATATACAAGCGCACTTTTTTTTAGTTGAACCGTTTTATATGATGATTTCTGAAGTTCGTCAGGAGTGGTTCCGCCTTAGGACTGCGACGATAATGCCTGTTTTAATTTAAAAAATTTTTTTGATTCCAACAACGATCTTAAAGTTATTCATAAAAGAATCAATCAAAAGTCGAAAACATCGAAGTAAGTACTGCTGATAATCAAGCAAACACTTTGAGTGTTACAATATCATAATTGGCAGATTCTGTATAATTTCCGAAATTCATTACGGAATTCTATTTGTGAATTGGAAATTTTAAGTAAATTAATCTTACATTTTATTGGATATCGGTGTTCATATAGTATAAGTATGTTGTTGTTTACAATTTGAAGTTTTAAGTTTTTCTATGGGCTTGCTATGGGTACCTCAAGGGCTGCTGAAGGTTACTTAAAGTTGCTCAATTAAACATGACCTACAAATTTAAAAATTTGCCTCCAACATGGCGTTTAGATAAATGCTGCCATGACTACATTATGTTCCCCAATTATAACCAGAAGAGAACCAACTGAAAATCTTCTCATCTTTACATAAGAGATCCCCAAGAGATTGACAAAAATAAAGAAAAGCTTTAGTAATGAACTTCGCAAGCTGCCCTCGTTTCGGTCAATGCCTAAGTGTTGGTTTGTGCTATATCTTACATAATCAGCGCTTGCACTAATTAAACACGCACACCAATGTAAGCCAAGCAACTTCCTTGCCAGCCACACACACACACACACTCACACACACATACAAAGACATCGACTCATCGGGTCATTTTGCAATTAAGTTGCAACTGCAGCCGCAGCAGCATCAGCGGCAGCGGCAAGAAAAACAACAAGATATACAATACTTGCAACTTGTTCGTTCACGTATCTGTATCTATAGCCTGGCATACATCGTTACTCTTGCGACACCATAACCCAACCAGATACCCCACAACCGCCCCCAAAATACCCCGCTTGCAACATAACGTCTGATGATGATGAATGAGTTAAACAGCCGTATGCGTCGTCGTCGCTTGTCAGCCAGTCTGGAAATGGCCAGCATTTGTGCCGTTTGGCCATCTAATGAGCTACTTTTTCTTTTACGTCGCTGCGTAAATGTATCTTCATCTGCGGCAGATACACTATACCCCTCCCCACCCCCAACGCTTTCCCTACAATACGCATGCAGCACATTGAGATGCAGCACAATGCATGCGCGCCCACTCAACCAAAGTACTGCTTAGCTGCAAATCATTGTCGTAGTCTCAGCTTGCAGTCGGTTCGCCGGAATGACTCTAAATGAATGACATGCACACGCACAGATACACACAAATATATCTCAATATAATCAATGGCTGCCCGGTAGAAGCTTGTAGGAAGATCAGAACTATGCGAAGTTGTGACGTAACTTTATTTTTAAGATTTGTTTGGTTGACCATAAGATGTTTCGAGCTGCAATAGACAGGTGTTGCTTGTAATCTTTAGAGCAACTTGGATAAATGTTTTTCCAAATCTTTCTCAGTCCTCGAGAGACTAGCTTTAATTTTTCCTCTTAGAAATCCAACATATGGTTCGAGCTGCAATAGACAGAAGTGGTTGTATCTTTTGTCTTTAGAACAACTTGGAAAAAAGTTTGACCAAGTCTTACTCAGTCCTCCAAAGGTTAGCTTTAATTCTCAAACTTCTTTACTTTCTTAGTACTCCAACAGGGTTGTCAGCGCGCATAAAGATGCAACTGTCAGCTTTGTTATCCGTATCTTTAGCTATCGGTTGCATCTATACATATTCCCAGCTAGCATTGCATTTTACCCATCCACTAATTGCTTCTAATTGAATTGCAATTGACCGTGAGTTGGCGTATTTTTCACTTGTTTTTGCCGCCGCCGGCTAGGAGCTTGTCATTGTCGTCGTTGTCGACGCGGATCGTTATCATCCAGCTTGATGATGATTTACGTTGTTACTTTGATTTTTGCTCACTGCGAGAACACTTTTACGAGCCACACACATATATACATTCCCATTCCATTTTATATACTTTGGAATATAACTCTCTGTGTGTTTCAGTTGGTGTTTGCCTGCTGCTGCCTGTGTGTTCCGGCGCTTAATCATTCATTTATGGCCTTCTTCACTCAATCATTTTGCCAGCAGCCGAGGAGAAAACCAATAACATTTTGTACAATTGATTTTAAATGAGTTTTAATTTTTGTAATTAATTGTTGGCAAACAAATTTATATGCGCAATAATTTAAACATTTGCAAACAAATTGCAAAAATTTAATTTCGCAATTTATATTTTATAAAAAGAACATTTTATTGAATACTTTTATTTGGTAATCAATGATCTGCCAAATATCATTTACAATCGAATTTAAATTCGAAAGGTTTTGTTGGTAGGTCCCTCTGAATGTGTGAATATTTATGTTAAGCATCGAAATTTTTTATTAAATAAATTTGGATTTTCAGTCTTTCACCCGAGTTCGGATTTCTCTTAATGTAGGTTTTCATAAATAATTGACTGTAAATAGCAAAGTAAAAATCCTAAGCACAAAAGGATTATAATTTTCGTATGCCTTATTTTACCCGGATCTTTCTGACAAAACAAATTAAGAGGCTTTCGAGAGGGAAACCCTTAGAAGAAAGCCAAACCGATATAGTATGCTGCACACAGCTACATTGACAGTGGTTAAAATAAAATAAATACGTTTATTCCCAGTGACTGTGATCATTGCTACAAAGGCCGAAAATGTAGATATATCTTGCTATGCCAGTGCTAGACAAGTGCACTAGAAAATGAAGCTTCCTAAGAGTCCGAATGACCTTTTCTATAATAAACTTAACTTGAACAAATTTCATTTTATAAAATTATATTATATAGACACCATCAAAACCTTAAGCAAGAAGAAACTGCAACTAAACAAACTTCAAATCCCAAAGCTAAAATAAGGTCGTTCACGCTGCAGTCAGCTGTGTTTTTGCACAGCTTTGCACAATCGCATAGCAGATGCGACCAACTCAATTAAAATTAATGCTTCATAAATTAAACTTGTCTCGTTGCAAAAATTTCTACACACGATTTTATGATTTGCATTCAAGTTTATCGGCTTTCGTCAAAAGTTTCCCCACCAAGTTGTGGTTATTATTTTATTTTCTTACCGAAAATTCCAATGCATGTGCCAAAATTTTAACTTATGCAAAACAATAAAAAAAAAAAATAAAAATCTCATGCAAGTGCTGCTGCTGCTGCCTTCTCTTTTATTTCGAAAGTCTTTGCTTGCCTGCCTCCACTCTCGTATGCCACACTCACTTGCAATTTTTGCTTTTTTTTTTGGCAAATTAACAAGTTATGTGCAAAGTTTTTCATGCGACGATGAACGGACAAAAGTTGGCCAACTGCAAAAGTTGCTCAACACCTGCCCAGGTGCAAAAATCTTATCCCCGACAACACTGCGCCGCACTTGATGAAACCACCTGCTGGCATACAAAAAAAAAACAACAAAGTTTTCTTGCTGCTTTTTGTTGCTTTAAGGAAATGTGCTCAAAAATCGATTTTTGAAAACATAATACAAAGTTTATAAAAAAAAAAAAAATGAGAACAAACGCATTTCAATTTCATTTTTATGCAGAATATTTTTTGTTGCTGGATGATATTTATGTTTGCCAAAATAAATATTGTATTCTTATGATACGCAGGCAACTTCTACAGTCGTCATACACACAGCCACAACAAAATATTACCCCCCAACAACGATGATAATCTGAATATTTGGCTCAGTTGAGAACTGACACAGATACGTCAAGCGACTAACAAAACGTCAAAACGACAACAATAATAACAACAACATAAAAGACAGCAAAATATATTCCAAAAATATGATATACTTTATAGATACAAAAACACAGCAAATACTAGCTGGCAAAGTGAGCCGCAGCCACGCGCACTGCTGCCCACAAACCCGCACCCGAACCAAGAACACTCTGCACCCACTGACCGACCGACCATTTAAAGTTATCTTGAAAACTTTTCAAGTCTGGTAAACGAGCATCGGGCTTTGAGCTTCGGCGTTAAGCAAACAATCTACTAGTACTCGTTGTCCAATGGTTGTTTTTCACTCTGTTTGTCTTTGCTTAATCTTTTGATAGAAATTTGTATACAAAATAGAAGACGACAAAAAAAAATCCGACACTCTAAGACAACACTTTCTGGACTGTCATACTCTATTCCCAAAGGGCTTTTGGTGTAGGGAGTACGAAGCAGTGTAAGGTAAACGCTGATTGGTTAGTTTGAATTCTCAAAGTACTCAAATTTTTATTTTAAAAAACATCTAGAACTATTTCGCATATATGCATATTACTTTGTTCACATTATAAATTATATTTCAAAAAAAATTGAAATCTATTGAAAACTTTTTAATATACGTGATTTTTCAGAAAAGCCAGCCTAGAATTCGTTGGAAATCAAAGCATCATCATAGACAGTAGATAAATAGATAATTTTTAAAAACATACCTTCTCATCTGTTTGGTTTGTTTTAAAAATATAAATTGTCAATGATAAGCGTTATGTGATTTTTTTAATAAAAAGTTGAAGCGATAAAGATCGTTCAATTAGGATAACCAACACGGCATTCTTTTATAATTTATATTATTATATTATAGTTAGAGAAAAAAGCGACAATTTTTGTATTTGAAAAATCATTCGAAATTGTCTTATGATATTAGTTAATCTTCGAGAAGCTGTTTTGTTTTGAAAAACAATTTAAGACCACAAGTATCGGACTTTTCTTTCTGATATGAATAAAAGAAGTGTTTCAAAAGAAAAGGTTGCTTAAAAAGCAATATCTGTAGCCATTTCGGGTAAAACATTGGAAAAAAGTTATAAACTTGGGAATGAACCTGGTCAACGATGGTCTTTTGGTTCCCTTATTTTTTTTTTATTTTTTTTAATTCCTTGTTAAATTATAAAATTATATAAAAACAATACCACAAAGTAATATAATAATGAAGATAAATTCCTATGTGGAACGCCTTCTCTCTTGGGAGACATTACGCAATTCATACTACGACGCTCTCTTCTGACTTTCTGCAAGCATCGTTCTCACCCAGATCTGTCGAGAGCGCCCTCGGCGTCGATGCCATGCAGATTCCATTGGAAAGATCTTTTGCCTTCATCTGATTTCCTGAGGGTGTGGCCAATCCAGATCCATTTTTTCCTTTTTCTTCGGTGTTGATCGAAGGAGCTCTAGAGAGTATCAACAAGTTTTTGTGTTTGATAGTATTTGGATCCTTTATTAAGAAATACTTTATCCTTTACGTTACTTCCTGTTTTCATCTATTTTATTGTACATCCAAGTTTCCTACCAACCTGTATGCATTAAAATATCCATATCCATTAAAAATTCACCCATCACATTAGGGTTGCGAATAAGTTTTATATTATATTTATCTCATTACTTAGGTAATATTTCTTAATCTTAATATTAATTAATTATAAATATATAAATTATTAATAAAACCTTGACAGGCATCACAAAAAAAATGTGAAAATTATGCGAAGTTTTTGAATAACTAATATCTAAGTAGATCCAACTCTGTCGCTAAACTACCAATGTTACTATTCGCAGTAATTTCCAGAAGAACTCTGTATTTTCAGAGTTTTTTCAAATGCTACTATTTTTCTATCCGGACATTGATGTCAGCTATGCAAAAGCTTAACGTAAAAATATTTGTTCATAGTTGGGTACCCTCAGATTTGCGATTTTTCTCTCTCATGCCGCTTTAATTCTCGTCAAGATTTTTGCCTAAAACTAAATAAATATGGAACCATAAGCTGCTGCAGAAGCTGATTCTATAGCTAAGTGGAGACTCTGACTGTTGAAGAATTTCAGGAGACTGCTTGGAAAGCAAATTTTTCAGTCAACTTAATAAAAGCATGATGGCAAAAGGAGCAGTTCTACCCAATTTCATTTTCTGCCACTCTGACTTTTGCCCATAACACACCTAATTATTATCTTTATGTACAAAGGAAAGGGCATCCCATTGTCGTTGGCCTACGCGACAGCCTCAAAATTTGTTTTTGGATACTGTGAAAAGTTTTATGCAAAGGTTTGTCGCTGCTAACCGAAAAGACAAGCAAAGCTTTAAAAAACTAAAGTGTACAAACTATAGCTGCAGTTTTTCTTCAAGGACACAAAATATTAAAACTTTAAATATTTTGCAACGCACATAAATAATTTTAAGGTTACGTAAATTGTTTATATATGAAAGTTTTTTGTTAAATTTGTAAAAAACTTGAGCCATAAATTCGTGACGGAAGCAAGTTGCACTGCAAGTGGGGCACTGTAATGTAGGCGTAAGGGGATGCGGGATGCTTAGTTTTGCTGCTGAAGAAGCTGCGGACTTGTAAAGGATACGGCAAGTAATCAACTGGTTAATTCCTGGAAACCCATTCTTGTTCCTGGGAAAGAAATTCTTTGATTTATCTGGACAGCTTGTCGTTTTATTTTTCACTGTTTGAAAAATTGGTATTGCATTTCCTTGCATTAGAATTCTGTGAAATCTCGAGATTATCAATTCTCAGTTCTGCTTTAAACAGATTTTATAAAAAACATTTTCTTATATTGGAATTCTAGGAAATCTCGAGATTATTAATTCATTCTTCCCTGTATGCAATTGGTAAGCAAATATCTTGCAAATAGTTCATATATGGAAATTCTGCGAAATCTCTAGATTGTTGTTTTATTTTTCACTGTTTGGAATTGGTACTGCATTATCTTGTAAAGAGTTTTGCTTCAAACTGATTTTATAAAGAATATACTTTTATATTGGAATTCTGCGAAATCTGGACACAAAGTGTATTACAATTTTTTTGCCCGTTCGAGCAGGAACACTTTTCATAAAGTTAATATGTATGTCTGGGTAGCTAGCACAATCAAAACTTGAAGCGTTTTTTTTATATTCTAATGATTCTTAAAGCTGAATGCGAGCTAAAAAAAGATTTTCTTGCGATATTAAAAAAATTTTCAAACTCAACAATTGAGTTGTGCAACATTGTCAATATTCTTCAAGGCTTCAGCATCTTGTATGATAGGGGGTCCCTACTTTTTCGAAGAAAATAATGGAGCAACGACAACCGTCAATGACGAGTGTTATCGAGCAATGATAAAAGATTTTCTGATGCCTTTTTTTCGTGAATAGGGTTTTGAATGGCTTTCGGTTTCTATAAGATGGCGCAAAATGCCATACTGCACGTCAAACAATGCATTTATGGCGAGGAGAAGAGGTATATCGAATAATGGTGATTTTGACAGGCCAGCAAGCAATAACCGATCAAGCGCCACCAGATATTTGAAATCCAAACTATACGCTGATAAATCAAGCATCCCAGCTCAACTTAAGGGCAATTGAAGCCTTATTGACCTATAAGTTGGTCATAACAATGAAAAACGCTGAAAAAAAGAGTATATTTTGTGCTCAAAGCCAAATGGCATCATTTAAACCAAAGCGTATACAAAAAGTAGCTTAGATATATCTGCTTGAACCGAATTTAAGGATTATCAAAATGAAAACATGAAAAAATGTCCTCTGCATTCAGGCTTCAACTTTGAATGGTTTATCACAACAACAAGACTTTAAGCATATCCCATATAATTTACAATCCCGTCGCAGGAGCTGTACATATAATTTACAGTCTGCTGATGCATGTTTTCACGCAGACCAAGACACACACACACACACACGCAACAATAACATAGATACAACACAGCTATACATATGCAGGTTATTGGGGTTACCCTTGGTGTTGTGCCTTTGGGGGTTATTTACAATGTGCTTGGGCAAGCAACCAGTTAATTGGCCACGCGAATTGGCTGAGTCTGGCATGCAGCAACAACAATAATAATTGTATGGTCGAGTTTAATTAGAGTCAAAACCTTTGGCAACTGACACATTACTTATACGCCTAGTGAGCAGCTGTGAGCAGTTGCAATTTAAATGGCGCACAAAAGTATGCTACAACTTTTTGGCCAACTAATGTGCCTGAAATTAATGCAAATTATAAAGTCGGCTATAAAACTAAAGAAAATAAAATTACAGCAAACAAAATTAATTTATTTTAAATTTGAAGTTCTTTTCTTTTTTTTTGGCTGCGCAGGCGGCAAGTTGAAATAATTTTTGTCGCGTTGAAGTTTTTATACCCTTAAGGGAATATGACATGACAGCGGCAGATAGCAGACAGAACTTGCGACTGTCTAGAGGTTGGGCGCTGCATCCATATTATTGTTTTTACGTCTTGTTTTTTAGCGAATTACTTAAGGGACTAAGCTGAACTTTGCCAAGGATGTGTTTGATATATGCTACTAAAAAGTCACTTTGTGGGATATTACGTGCAGGATATAGCAGATGATTGATGTATTATAGAGATAAGAAACTATCAGAGTAGTGGGTTACTTCTATCAAAATTTAGTTTGTTTTTAGATAAGGTTTCAATAGACGAAATGCTTAAGCTTTTAAGTTTCTTGAAATGGGTTTATAAGAGTCATAAAATCATCTGCACAAATAAGGTATTCTATTTATTATAATGCATTCCATTCATCAGCAAAGCTTGCGGAAAGACTTTGGAAAATAAAAATAAATCCTATAGAAGAAAGTCGAATTGATTTCTAATTCTTGCTAAGAAAGCCGAAGGGCATAACAACAGGGAGATTGCAAACGTACCTACAACGAATATTGAACAACTTGATTGTTTTAACCAAAAGAAATAGAATTTCGATAGGGCGGGCGAGGCTGGCACAATAAAAATGTCACAGGTATTACCGAAGGCGTCTTCAGTAAAAAGGATCAGTGCAAAAGCATAAAGGTTAAACAAGAAAATCGAAGGAAAAAAAACTGACAATTTATAAGCATACCTCTCACTATTATTCAACGATATCTGGATACAAGTATCAAAAGAATCTCGTTTAATCGGGCTGGGTTGGTTCAGGTGGTTAAGATCTGGATGAATGTAGTGGTCCTGGCGTTTTAAGTAAAACTTTGCATTAAGTATTTCAAGCAATGCTTTGAGGCTTTTTAATTTTTATATTTTTTTGCCTGATTTGCTTTAAAAATAATCATAAATATTGCTGATTTCGCTTAAAAAACGTCAAACAAAACGATACAAATTTTCAATTAAAAAAAATTAAATTAATAGTATAATTTTAAATATTTTTGTCCTCATCCGAACTTCCAGAATACGCATAGTGCGTCTTGAAATTCGATTAAAATAAAGTGCTTCCCTTAAACTTTTTTTATTTGGCCCATTTTATTAGTTTCAAAATTAGATTTTTTTAAAATCCCAATACATATATTTCATATTTGAAAGAAAACTTACATGAGACACCGGCAGCACAATCTGTAATTAAAAAAAAAAAATTAGCCACTAAATGAATTTCAACAAATATAGTTTGCATATGTCGTAGCTTCTTGCAGCGTTCTTGGATAATAAGTCTAAAATCCTGATTTTGTGAAATTGGTATACTGCATTCTAAAATGAAACTCAATGCTATAGAAAGGGCGGCCAACAATGACTAGAGACTAGGTATCAACGTCCTTGTCAAGTAATTACTGATGCAGCTATGGCGATGAGAAGCTAATTTTTAATTTGGTTGGAATGCTGTCATACAACAACCAAAGATCTTAGCTTTAAAACCAGAGTTCGAACCTCGACTATAAACAGACAAAACAGCTTATACTGGCCAGTGCGCGCCCGTGCATCAGAGTGCAACGTGTTCTCTATAATTTTGGCAGCAGCTGTGATTATGAGTCAAGGCTGGAATTGGTGCAGCTTCTGACTTATTTCAGCTTTTAGAATAAATCCCGGAATATCTTTTAAGGTTCTTTCAGGACACCAGACAGAAGAGAAGAACTCTTGAGTAAAGAAGGTTGAAGTAATGAAGTGTTTAACCGGCATTTTCAGTTTTAAGCAACTAAGGACGAGAAGATTAGAAAGTCAACCCTTTTTATTTTAGATTGAGAGTATAGAATACCAAAAATCATAAATATCGATAAATCGCCGATCCGGCGTCAAGTAGTAATAGCCTTCGGCCATTTTATTTGACACAATCACTTAAGCCAAAGTTATCTCGATCAAAGTTATTGCTGTCTTTAAAATAATACCAAATTCAATGAAAGTGTCTTATTTTTCTCAGCATTTGCTTACGAAAATCATTATTTATCTTTCTAAATATGTGGCTTTTCATTACAGACAAACTTGGTGTACCCAACATTTAGTAAGTGTATCAACAATTTTCCACTGTTTTGCCGCTTCAACTGTAGCACTTGGTTTTTTTTAGAATTCTTTTTTTATTCGCAACTTTTTCTCATTTGAAATTAAAATGCAAAATTAATTTGAGCAATTAATCAGCGTATCCAACGCTCACACAGTGGGTCATACAAATACACACACGCACACACACACCCCACTGACGATTACGACCATTATATATCAACATGGCTTAAAGCAGACGGACTTGGCTGACTTGACAATGAACCCAAATGCTCTCTCTCGGCTTTTGCCATGTCAAAGTCAGCGGCAGTCGAAAAATGTTGCATGCAACTTGCACAAAAACTTTGAAGCAGCGCATGGCATAGCTTCATTGCGAAAAGTGCATGGAAATTTTCGTTGCAATTAAATTTAGTACAAAAAGTTAACCCCCCCCCCCCCCCCAAAAAAAAAATAAGAAAAATGAAGAGGGAAATGTCATGTAACTGTCAGTGGCACAGACTAAAGTGCAACAACAACAACAACAGCAACAACTACAAAAAGCAAACTCCACAAAATGTTGCCATTTGCATTGCCACTTAAACATACATAAAAGCGACGAATGGCGTCGCACACACAGATACACACACACACACACACACCACAGAGGGGCACAAACATGTGTATCTGTGTGTTAGAGTCAGCATTGAGGATTCGGGGGCATGTGGCAATCGCACGCAAATCGAGTCAAGTTGAATAGGCGGAAGTAGAGCAAGAAATGCGATTGCCAAATTGAGTTGAAGGTTTCGCTTGACTGTGTTTTGTTTGGCAAACTTACCGAGCGGCTTCGTGTTACAAGCACATCTTTCATCCCTCCACCACATGGCAACTAACCCACGCCCTGGACAAAAATATCCAACAGTGAATGTCCGCAAAGGTGTACATTTGCAGTGAGTGGGCTAAAGTGTTATTGATTTAGAGTTAAGTGGAAGAATAGAAGTAACTCGAAAGCATAAGGTAAATAGTGCTGCTTGGAGTAACTTAATGCATTTAGACGGGGCTTCAATCATTCGAAGAAAGATAAGAGACTCTACTACCTTCGCTCAACATTATGTGAATCTTGTACAGACTTACTTGTTCTACCTAAGGAGGTCTTCCTCTCTTCGTAGCTCTTTGTAGGCGCCCCTGCTTTGCACGCATCTTCGCCAGCTATTCACTCCAAGAAAGACAGGTTCTAGAGTCATGGTCGTCCCCTACAGTCTATTAATCTTTCCTCTGTGCCTCTACTTTATTTCAATATAATAAAAAGTGATAGTAGTCCGCTTTTGCAAGCGATAGATTCAGAACAATAAGCTTCCTGCAATCCTTAACTATTTTTTTTATAAAATCTCAGAGGTTTCGCAGTCCGCTTTCAGTATTCAAAAAATTAAATTAGAAACCTCAAGCGCTTGATTCTGCATAATTAGCTTGCTTAGATTCTTTACTATTTTATTCAACATATCCTTGCAATTATGCCTTCCTAGTGCTGACTGTACCAAATTCCCAGTCAGCGCATTTGAATACTTTGTCCCCGTGTTGCGAGTCAGACATCAGGCTAAAGCTAGTCTGTGCATAGGGTAGGCACTTGGCACTTTGCTGCAATTTTGTAGTTTTGATAAAATTTCGAAAGCATATTAAAAAGTTTTGTGCAACTTCGTTTTTACTTTTCCACATGCCACACACACACACACACACACAGACACAAGCACACGGCAATATGGGTGCCACTGACAGCCAAACGGAAGCTGTGCCCGTACCTCGCTCACTGAAATAAGGAAATAAAAAAACCAAACGTTATACAACACTATCACAGCAAAATGCCAGTAGAGCAGAGGCAGCAGCAGAAGAAGAAAGAGCCGAAGAAGCAGCAGCAGCAGCAGCAGAAGAAAGCAAAGCAAAGCTTTCTGCCACTTTGCCATGTGCTATTTAATTTGTGCAGCTCAAAGGCTTCTTGACAAGCCAAAGACATTTTGCTGCAGCAGTCAAAGTTTTCCATGTTGCATGTTGCACGATGCTCCAAAGTTGTTTATGTTAGACAACAAATTCAATTTCCCCGTAAACGCAAAAAAAATACAAGTTGCTATAAGAACAATAAATGCAATTGTTGCAATGTGTATGATGTGTTTCTTGTAATGTCGAATTTTATTTCATCAAATTTTTTTTTTCCAAAAAATTGAGAGTTTCAGCATTTGGTTGAATTGATGAATTTTTAATATGAAAATGGGACAGTAATTTATAGAGAAAAATTCATGTTGCAGCCTTGTAAGTATATGTTTTTATGTTTATACAGGGTAAACTGTCTAGTGTTCAATTGTTCTTCGGGTTATGGCAAACATATGTTATCTTAATATCTACGAAATGTAAATATATGAAAATACTATGAAAA
Organism: Chymomyza procnemis; assembly: GCA_035046065.1. NCBI lineage: Eukaryota > Metazoa > Arthropoda > Insecta > Diptera > Drosophilidae > Chymomyza > Chymomyza procnemis. The sequence continues at coordinate 41,447,151 of JAWNOJ010000026.1, forward strand.
TAAGAAATAATCTTTCAGCCGACGATAAGCAATTATATTTTAATTGTTAATTTTTTTTTTGTTAATGAAACCCATAACAAGAAGCAACAAATATCCTTCGCTAAATCTAAATTGACAGCTAACTTAATTTTATCTGTATTTTCAAAAGATTCTTCGGACCACCGAACTATTATTTTGATTTTTGCAAATGAAGTCTTTCTAAATCAAAAAAAAGGGAAATAATTTTAATAATAAATTTCACCTTTTTTACTAAGAATATTTACTTATTTTTTTTATTATCGTATGTGAATTTACATCATCAAAACAATCTATCGATTTTGGTTTAAAAAGTTTCTAGCATTTTATATATTTGAACACATTTTACTGATTACAAAAAATATATTCTAGTTTAAGTTTCAATAAAGAAAAAGCATTAGAATTTTTGCGTTAGGATTGAAGCTGCATGAAATAAGATTCGACACTTCTAGTTTTGCTGGAACTATTTCTGAGTACGGGAAAATTATTCCCAAAAATTTCACTTCAATAGGAAAATCATTCTATAATTGCGTATGCCTTCAACTTTTTTTTGTTCGGTGTGCCAGAAAGCGAAAACAGCAGATCACAAAAGAGATTTCTACCGAGGATCAAAAAGTTGATCCACATTTTTCTATTTAATCATAGATTCAATCTTTAAGACTATAAGAGCTCGAAGACGAAAATTACATTGTAGCTATACATACATATAAACAATATATAAAGCAATAATACTGAATTTGTTTTGAAAGTATTATTTAAAGATATTGTAGTCCTGTAGATGACATAGGCAGCGCGTTTAGTAAAAATTATTGATTTATTTGAGTGAATTTGAAGAATTTCTTACATATTTCAGAAATTTTTAAGGAATTCCAAAACTTGATTTAAGATGCTGCATACTAGGGATGAAAGGCATAGATACGATTCTTTGAAGTATCGATATTTTGCCTATGATACTGTTACTTGATACCGCTGATACCTGAGCAGTCGGTATAGGACGGTATTGAAAACTGAGCTACCGATATGCAAGCTATACTTGTGTCTGCACACCACAAATTGGCTAGGATTTTTTAATTAGTTCAACACGCATTTTTTCACTCGAGAGAAAGTTCTTGTCGTTTGACAAGTAAACACCTACAAAAGAGCAATTTACTTGCAAGTTGTATTTGGACTTCAGATTTGCCTGTTTGTTTTCATGATTTTCTAAAGATTGTGTCGTCACCGCGTTGCGTTCAACGCAACGTTCTACACTTTAATCTTGAAATTTCAAAAAATCTTAAAAGCAAGATGATTCTTTTCGTTATTACTTAAAAAAAGTCTCAGTGCTTTCAAAAGATACTATTTTGATAATCGTTTTAAAATTTCTTATAATTATAAAATAAATTCATTTATTTAACAAAATGACAGGTAGCCTAGGTTTGGTCCTTAGTACGGACTATTGAGAATTAATGACAGATGAATTATTAAAAAAAATCTACGAATAAAAAATAATGATCAAATTATATATAGGAGTTTATGGAAAAAAATTGTTAACTCTATTTTAAATATATATATATTTTTCTGATTAATAGAAATTGATAAATTTTTTACTTGGAATTAAATTGATAACGTTTTTCGACATTTCGATACTGATACTATCAAAAGTATCGATAATTTGAATCCGATATTTCCATATTTTATTTAGTCGTAACAGATCGAACTTTTCCTCTAAGTTAAGTAATAAAGAGTTATTAATAAATTCTAAACTACGAATGAAATAGAAAATTTTCAGCATACAACAAAAGTTTCTTATGATAATAGACAGCGCAGCATATCATATCAAACAAATATAATCGATGTTCCTTTGCTTTTTCGTAAAAATGTAGTTGCACAAAACTTAAACATATACTTTTAAGTAAATTTATCGAAATACCAATTACGTTTTTTTTTCATAAAATATCCGATATTAGTTACACAAATTGATGAGTGGGTTTACATTAGGCATTTCAGCATGAAATTTTACTTTTAAAAATGAACTTCAATTTGTAAATTAATGTGTTTTTTGAAACTTAATGTTGTCCGGCATTTATTCATTATTTAATTTTTAAGTCTTAATGTTAAATTGCATCGATCTTAACTTTAATATTCTTGTCTTATTACTACATTGTATAGATGCGCTTTATATTAAAAAAAATCCTTATTAAAGTAGTAGATCACTACTAAATAATATTTACCACTTACATAATAAGAAATATCTAAAGCTTGACTCTCAAGCTCAGCCGACATGTAACTCAACGCTTCTGCGACCCAGTGACATATCAAAATATTGGATGAACAACCCAAAATCTCCTACGCATTTTCCTTCAATATAACTTCTAAATTCTTAAATTCTAACTTAAAAAAAATATAAAACAAATCTACCCTAATTTGTAACTTTATGTAAACCAATACTAAATGTAACGATTATAATCCCATGTAAAAACGCGTAATTAATTTCGTGCAGCTGAACTTTAGGCCTCCCCCACACACATCCGTCGGTTACAATTATTCGCAATAATCATATATTATTTCAACAATATTTTCTTACAATGATTAGCTGTACTATTTGACAAAGAATAACAAAATAATAATAAATAAAATAACACAAAATAACAAAAGCACTGAATGCAAATTGAAAGCGAGAGAGAGAAAGAGAGAGTATTGTGAAAAATAAACCAAATATTTTTATTAATTTTCAATGCAGTCGCGAGATTTTATTAAGTGCAGCAGGCATATTTTGCTTTTGTGACTCACCACTGTTCGTGTTTTTGAACTTTTAACTCCCACAAGAGTGGGCAGGTTTTTTCGAAACTGAAGTTTATTATTTTTGGTTCAAATTATGCGAGGCAGCTTGTTCCTTTAAAAAGTCAAATTTCTGTAGAACCTCGCTTTCATCAATTTTCCACGAAGTGACCTTGGAGCAAGCTGGTAAAAAAACATCTAAATCGGTCGGTAGATCTCAGCGCTGCCAAGATCCATAATCCTGCAAGGAACACTTTAAGGCATCTTGTTTTTAAGAGCACGCTGAAGTACGTCGCTTCCATCAAAGTTCCAATATATCGCCTTATGACAAGCAGAACGAAAATCAAGTGGATAGGTCTGTTGGGAATTTGCTCCCAGTATTTCGCTTCCATTTACGTTTCAACAAGTGCCTTGGGACAAAAATATGGGACTGGGTCTGATGGGATAGTGTTAATATCAAATATATCCAAATCAAATAGAACTCAATGTTTGCATGATTCTGACCTCTGTGAAGAACCCTTAGGTCTCACGCTCCAAGGCGACCGCCGAAGTACTTTGCTTTCATTGAAGTTCGAAATCAGATGGATCAGTCTGATGGGAATGCGTAAATATCAACAAGATCTATATCAAATAGTACTCAGTGTTGACATGATCCAGAAACCTGCAAAGAAAGCCTTGGAGAGCGCTGGAGTACTTCGTAGTACTTCGTACAGGAGCGATCTGATAAAAAAGTGTAAATATTCAATAGATCACAGCTTTGATATGAACCAAAATCGGAACCCTTTCCCAACTGAGCTCAGGATATTTAAAACTACTGAATAGCAGCTACCTGACGAAAGTTAATACAGATGTAGTTAACTCCTGCACCCACAGTGACTGCAGCCCCCTTGACACAAAACGCATCTCCTCATCTCTCTGGACAAATCTGGTCGTCGCAACTCGCTTCCTCGAACTGGACAGTTTTGCTCTCTAATGTACTTAATTTCGCTAACAGGGATAACTGCTTCAACCAAAAAAAAAAACAGAATCGGAAAACCTGCAAAGAATGCTTAGATCACATAGCTACACTTCAGGAGAAACATTGTTGAAATGTGTAAGGGTTTTCGAAGTAGATCTTATACAAAATGTCCAAAAACTGCATCTCACCCTAAATACCGAATCATTGTTGTTCGATTCCCGATTTTATAGTTAACTAATTATTGGTTTTCTGTTATAATTACCCTTTATTTATTTGAATAAATGAGGAGTATGCGGCATGAATGTAATTGCCATGGCAGTTGTTGTTGTTGTTGCTGTTGTTATTATTATTGTTTTTGTTGCAACTGCCACTGTGCAACAAATGCTCAGTGCGCAACAATTAAAAACAATTGAGTGTGGCATAGTTTTGTGCGCGGAGTGCAACAATAATATTGCATGCATTTTTAGTTATTTATGTTGAACAGGGGCGTATCGAGGGTTGGCGCTGAGAGGGCCCAAGCTGGTAGCTGAAGTTTGATAAAATTTCTAAACGTTTTTTTAAAGTCGGTTACGTTTTATAAATAAGATGTACTTGAAATATAATGGGTAGAAAAAGTTGAATATTTCTAAAGAATGAAAACTTCGAAATCACAAATTGGCAACTATACGAAAAATTAAAAATCGGGAGAAAAAGTCAATTGAGAAAAAGGAAAGGATGAAAGAGAATGCTCGCACGGAAAATTTTGACAAAAATAAACTTTTGAAAAATCGAATGGAAATTAAAATTGACAAAAAGATGAAGCATGCCTTGGTTTCGTACTAAGATATAAAATCCAAAAAGCAGTAGTTGATGTTAGGATTGTCTGAAGCAGGAAAAAAATGTAGAATATTTGGATGTAAAGAATATGAAGAATGGGTAATATTGGTAATGGTAATATTGTAACGCTCATACTTTCGGAAATGAAATGTCGCGATTATAAAATTCCTGTTGTCATCAACGAAAAATTGTACTACCGCCTCAATCTAAAAATCCAAGGGTACGAGTATTAAAAAAAAATTTCCATGAAAATGAAGAAATAAAGAAACGCGTAAGGGAAAATATTCGAATTTAATCTGTATTCGTTTATACAATTGAATTTCTAAAGAGAGGCTTGAAGTCGAATAAAAAATTATTGATGACTTATGATGTTGATCAATTCGTTGATACCGAAATAACAAATCGCGTAGAAGACCCCAAGTTGTAGTACAAGGTTATAAAACATATGTGTTATGCATCACACTTGGACCACAGACCATCGATCCGGAGACGAAAAGTTCTAAAAGTATTACGGCAAAGCCAGGCTTCCCATCTGTATCAAAAAAAAAGAGGAAAAATTGTAAATATTGATATTTCTTTGATTGTTCCGCACAAACTATGCTTTCTTAAGAGACTCGATTATCACATGAACGTTGAATATCAGAACTATCGTATCCAAAGATGAAGCTGAAGATGAAATTCAACAATATTTGGATCATAGATCGCAAAGCGATCGTAGTCGGGGTGGGGGTTATCGTGCGAAGCGAGCATAGGATAACGTTGGATAAATTATAATTAATTTGGAGATACAACTAAGTCCAGTTGTCCTTATAGTTATACAATATTAAAATTAGGAAAATTAGGTAAACCTAATTTAAAACTAACCCTTAGCCTTAGGTCTAGGGTTAACCTGGATCTTGGATTTACAAAATATGAAAATAGAAAGTAAGATAAAAGTTTCAACATTTCTTTAAAAAATAGATAAAAGATCAGCGTTGATCAAGCTGGGGTTCAAAGATGCTCGATTTGGCGCATCAAAAAGAGTTAAGATAGAGAAAAAGATGCACTCAAGATATCATTTGTAAGAGAGGAAATCCCAAAGGTTACAAGAGCTGCACCAAACCCAGACAAGATCAGTAATCCGAGCTTAATACCCTTCCCTGCCTCCCACCATGCTCTCCGCTTTCCGTATTTATTTTTATGTTGGAAATTTGATTACCAACATGTTGAGTTTGTTATGTATTCCACTTGTTTTTGCTATTTGTTCAGAAAAAGCGCATTTAATTTTGAACAACTAAATAAATGAACGATATGCATGCATTATTGAATGTACAACCGAGGCCAACTTTGGCTTTAAGCCACAAAGCAATTACAGGCAGCAACTTTCATTTCGAAATTGTTTGATTTTCGACAATTTTGATCAATTTTCTGATTTTCTAATATTAAAAATCCACTTACTTGTTGACCTTTTAAAGGCGTGCAGTTGAAGTTATATTTGTTGTCTGCGACAAGTCTAAAAAGTTGACTTATTTAATGTTGACCTATTTAAGCCAAAGTCAAGATATCAATACATTCACCCACACAGACACACCGACACACCGACCGACACACAAACATACACACAGAAACATAATATGCATACATGAGCTGACTTTTGCTTTTAGCCTGAAGCAGTTTTTTGTCCAAGCGTGGGCTTTGGCTCTCGGTTTTGCAACGAAAATCGTACCATGCATGGCATGGTATGCCTTGGCAGCTCCCGTGTCTTGGCTATTTTGAGAAAGGCTTCCTTTTGGCTCGTTAAATTGTTAGAAGCTTGTTATAATACACTTACAATATCAAAAATCTCTACATAACTCAATGTTGCTGATGTTGTGCACGAAACAAGAACAAAAACAATGTTTAGTTTTAAGATAAAAACAAAAACTTTTTGAGCAACTCTTTAATCCATTGAAGACACAAAAATTCATAGTTTATGAGTTGAGCAATTTTTCATTGAATTTAATTGATTGATTTATATAGTTGTGTGTGTGTGTGTGTATATAAGACAAAATATGTAAGATAAAGACGCAAGAAAAACACGTAAGAAAATAATTTAAATGCGAAATAACTGATATGACACGGCTTAAATTTATATAAACCTGCAAATATCTTAGTGAATTTTATATTGAAATAGCAAACATTTTATTTTTAATATTTTACAAAGTTTCTAAGTTTGCAAATTTACAAAATCTAAACCCAAAGATAGCCTTCCAAAGCATAATAGCAGGGTTTTGAGTTGTAAGTCAATAAACTATATATAAAGTCACCACCACGTGAATGGTATGCAAAATATTGTTTTTCCTTTTTTTTAAATAAAAAAAAAATGTCTGCATCTGAATTTCAAACTGCGTGGAGGTGGCCAACGTACTTGCAACAATTTTGGTATAAATAAATATATTTTTTTTGTGAGTTCCAGCATGCTGCATCAATATTGACTTTAAAAGTTTTTGAAAATGAATGTAGAAAACAGAAAGCCCCCATTAAGCACCCAGAAAATATTTTTTCGTAGATCAGCACCAAAACCATAAAGTCATGGCTCTCCATAAAATCCAAAGCATTTAAGTCTATAAAAACTCATTTTTTGTAGTGTTGCTGAGATATTTATTTTTAGAATGTTAGAATAGTAATAAAATTTACAAGGCTTTTTTTTTAATTTTTCCTGAGGCAGAACCAGGTACCCTCAAGTACCCAAGCCCTATAGTGTAGATTCTTAATATAAGAAAAAATTAAAGGCCTTTTTTAGGGATTTTGGCTGTGAAACAAATTTTCAGAAGAATTTAAGCACGCAGATGACGTAACTATGGAAATAGAGTTCGCCATAACTGGGAGACTTTCTGAGTCCTACATCTGCGTAGCCTTGAGGATGAAGGCAATAATTTATTTTCTGCATTACACAGATCAGCGGCTGATTCTATTAATTGTACTTGGTATCTCTGTATGGGCTTTTAGGATTGAGTCAATTCTGTAACTATTAAGATATCGTATTCTATTCCATACATAAAATAATACTACTTATAACTTAATGATATTAATACTGACTATGTTTACTCAAGGCAATCAGAGCTGTCACTATAAAAATATATATATATTATATATGTCAATGTAAAAGTCTCATAAAAAATATCTTTTAGATACCAAAATTTTTCACCAGAGTTTGCGTTTTCAGATATCCTAAAACTGAACACAAATCGCTAGCATATCTAGAACACGTTTTGATCAACTGTTTTAAAATTTGTAGACTCGATCGAGCAACAGAATTTTGAATAGTTATATTTTGCGTAACGATATAAAAAAAAAGGAAGTACTGTCGAGGTGGGTTTGACTATTACCGCTTACCTTTCCTATTTTAAAAGTATATTTCTGCCTTGTATGAATAAAAATTTGTAGAATATTGGTGTCTCTTCTTTCTTATGGCCTACAAGATGCGAGGTGATTAGAAAAACGGACGGGCAAACGGACATAACTCAAATGCTGTGCAAAGTTATGTTAAGCATGTGAATTACTATGATTTGGGGTTTGCCAGTCCTTCCATTTGCTGTGACATAGTGTTCGTTTTGTAGCTCAAAAGGTACAGATTTTAACAACAATAAACGTTTAAAAAAATCAGCAACTTACAAATTCTGTAATATTTCGCAGCATATGTGAATCCAAAGGTAAAGTTTGGTGACTGTAGGTTTTATGGTCTTAGATATCTGGGTGATCATACAGACGGAGGATGGGGATTGGAGGTGTTTTGGTATAATAGACATAGACTCTACCAGGCCCCTCCTTTTACCATTACATAGATTGCCCAAAGAAGTAGACCCTTTGTACCCTATAGGTACAGAGTATATAAAGTCTAAAACAGTCTTAATTATTTTAAAGGCTTTGAGTTCTACTTTGAATATTTAAAGATTTGTGATAAAAATGTAAAAGGAAATAATTCAATTTGAGTTGTAAGCAAGTTAGAAGCACGAGTGTTTTATAGTGGGCACATCTAACAAAATCTACAATATGATTTCTTTTTTTTCAAGGATAAAAGACATGAAAGTCCCCTGAAGAACAAATCCGATACACTCGTTTGCATAGAAGTGCTAGACACAACATCTTATGTTTCTTCTTTCTGTTTTAAATTAATTTTCCTCTGACTTTAATAATATATTTTACAAACATTTTTTAACAAAATATCCTTTTAAAATTTATTTTAATTTTTTTAAGAAATATTAATTTTTAATTTATATCTGTTGATTTATTTATTTCAAAACTATCAAAAGCTCAAATGTTGCGCTTCGCATAAAAGTCTTAAAATTATACGTTTTCTTTTTTTTTCATTAAAATTCTTACATGGACACGCTTTTCCCTTCAGCACACTAAATGAAAACGTATTTCCAACGATCAATTCTGTGTATTTTTAGCGTATATGTATGCCTCTACCATAGACACCCACTGACTATGCATATTAAATATTATTTCAATCATATGTCGTTTACCATATGTATGCAAGTTTACGTTATATCTTTGGTTTATTCAATGTTCCTTGATATCAAATGTCAGATACAAAGACTAAGCACTGCTGACATCCTTGTAATCACTTTTGGCACAAACGAACAGAATGACAACTCTGGCAGTGAGTTGTTGTTGTTGTTGTTCTCATTGTTTTTGTTGCTGTAATAAATAACTAATTTGATATGTAAACGATTTTCAGAGTTGTCTCTTTGTTTGCGAAGAATTCGGCCTGTTTTTTTTTGCGGCTGGCAATGTCATAGCTTTGCAGCTGACGTTGACGTTGGCGGCGACAGCGACGCCGCGTGCATGACAAAAGGCAAACTATTAAAAAAAAACTGAATTTTTTAGCGTGTCGTAAATAATGTTGGTGTATGTAGGTGTATCTGTGTGTGTGTATCGGTGTGTGTGCGTGTGTATCTGTGTGTGTATCTTTGCATGCGTCTGTGTGTATGTGTGCGTGTGTGTTATTGTTGCGTTTCCGCGAACTAAAGCATGAAGCGTGCAATTGACAGGAAACCAACAAACCCACACATACATTGTCAGCTCCTTTTCGGTGCGCCTGTGTGTGTGTGTGTGTTAGCTTGGCAATTGCGTCGCTAAAGCAGCAAAATAAAAAAGCGCAAGTCCTGTGTGTGTGTGAATTGGCTGTCCAATAGTTTTGAAAGATCGAAAAGGATTTGTGAAATTCACTTTTTTAATACACTGCGGCAGGCAGGCTTTGTTTGGCCAGGACAAAACGGCTGAAAACTTGCGAGCCTTTGTCATACAAGCCGTGGGCGCTTACTTTGAAAAAAAATGTGACATCCACCAAAGGGTTTGTTCAAGGTCAGTGGGTGACTAACTTACAGTCTGTTAAAAGTTTTAGTTATAAGAATACTTCTTTTTCAACAATACAGCTAAATATAACAGAAATTAAAGTGAGCAGATTACCTACCATATTTTAAAAAAAGGATTTGGATTTACTTATTTGAATTGCAAAAACATTTAAAGAGGGAGTTATGATAAGTGATAGCAAAAACTGTAGGCATGATTTATGCGCTTAACAATGCTTCGAAGTGATATGCTAATTTTGTTGCAATATGGGGTACTTGTAGCGCTGAGTTTCAGTTCATTATTTAATAATATGATTGTAGTTAGTTAAAGGGTGGTTTATCAAGTGATTATAATTTCAGCAATCTATTAAAACAATATTTAAAAAGTCAAATTTATTTCTTGGGCGACCGCTATTTTGCTATTTTTGTCAATCTCAAATTCTGAAAAGTCGCTGACGTGAATCGACTTTACGATTTGTGTCGGTTGAAAATAAGAAATATGGCAACTATACAACTTATGAACTGAAGGCTGGGCGATTATCGATTTGGCTGTGAATAGTAACAGCTGTGATTATTTTTAATTAACATTCTTCTGATCTCTTTCATAAACCAATGCCAAATTTATTAAGATTACTTGTGCCTCGATGTTTCGTTTAAAAAGTTGTGAAGAGCAAGAAAAAATATAAAAATTACAATCTTAACAATTTAATAAAATCTTTAAATGTTTTAAGAAGAAAAGTTAAATTAACTGTATATTAATTCTAAAATTTATTTATGAATTTGACATGAAGTCAGCCTTTCAGTATTGAATTATGAAGGTGTGAGCCTAACAGTATCGAAGTGATCAAAATTTATAGGTGATCTTACATTTTAACAATGTAAATTATCCAATGCATACAAACTACCTACTAAAACAACTACATCATATATTTTTCTCTCTTTATTTAAAAAAAGCTTTAAAAATAATATTATTAATTAAATTTATTTATTTATTCATTCATATAATTAATACCAACAAACGAGTTTACCAATAAAAGTTCTAAAATTAGGTTTTAAAAATTAATAAAAAAACGCCAATTAAAAATTGGACCACCCTTTACATTGACTCAAGAACATTGACTCATTTTTTTTTAAGAAATTAATTACAAAAACAATCAAATGAAAATTCTTAATATTAATATAATAATTTTTCATGATTTCTAATTGTAGTTCATTAAAGGCTGGACCATCAACTGATTTCAACAATTAACTTATGAATATTCATAAGCTCAAATGTATTGAAGATCAAACAAGTGACCTCACTTAAATTCAAACAAATTTGCATGAATCTTTTAAAATTTAATTAAAAAATAGACCACCCTTTGCTTGTGACCTCACTCGAATTCAAAAAAGATTGTTTTAAACTATTAAAAGTCAATTTAATTGGTGAGCCCCCACACACCTTCAAATAAGGAAGCAAAAATGTACGTGGAGAGGTCATGCTCTCAGAAGAAACCCAAGACATATTCAGTATCAGTATCAGGATGGCACTGGACTGGAATCCCCAAGGCAGCAGGCGGATCGGAAACCTAAGGCGACCTAAAGAAGATGCATCCTCCAAGAATTGTCCCAGTCGAACACAACATGGGAGAGAGCTAAACAAAGAACGCGAAACAGAGTTCGTGGGAAGGCACTTTTAGAGGCCGTAAGTTCCCAAGTGGAATAACAAGCAATAAAAAAAATTTTTTTTTTTCAGTTAATTGAACTTACCATATAACTTCAGGTAACTTATGCGATTTTAGTTTTAAAATTCTACGCCTTCTGAAACTTCAAAGCTCATATTAATCAGAAATCTCATTTTCGATAAATGCAAAACGATCGATCATTTGGTAGCGCTGTTTGGGTAGTGTATTATCGTGCCACTTGGAATTCGGCTAACCATTATCTGTTGGGCGTTTTTCACACAATATTACATACATACAAACTTTCAATGAAATATCTTCACACAGATACACACTCACACAGAAACCGAAGCTACCACACACACACACAAACACATTCATTCATAATAAAAATGATTGCATTGGCAAACGTTGACAGGCGAATAGGCAACCAGCCAGCCATGGAATGGAACATATATCGCGGCGGTATGCTTCGGCACTGCCGCTGTTCGCTGCATTTGATGGATGAGTTTGAAGTTATGAAGCAGATGTGACAATTCAAATACCAAAGCTCAAAACACCCATGCACACACACACAGATACACAAAGAATTCGCTGCCAAAAATGTTGGTGTTAAAAAATGCATAGAAATATATGGATTGCAACCGGGCAGCATTTTTACAGCGTCACGAGTTTTATTGAAATTGAATTGTTGATAAGTTTTGTCAACAAAATGGCCGCCTGCCATACGAAAATACAGTCAGTCACGCACACATGCATAGAAACTGAACTGCCATAATTGATTTGCATTGTAAGTTTGGTTGGCATGTGAGTGTGCGTGTAAGGTGTGTGTGGCTGTATGTGTTTGGAGGTGGTTTGAATTGGATAGAAAGATACACAGTCAGCCAAAGTGAAATAATTGCAAATACCTTTATGTGAGTTTTATTCAATTCGAACTGCATAAAAAAACAAAAGATTTACGTTTGTCTGCATTTTTTTTTTTTGGCAAAAAGCCATTTCAGGATCAAAAAAGCCATTTTATAGTAAAAATGTTGCAAATTTTGATGTGAACATTTGGAGCGTGGTAAAGCATTTGACAGTTTAAAGTGAATCAATTATGTGAAGTTGTCAGAAAATGAATAATTTGGTGTTCTACGTGTAGTTAGAATTTACACTAAATTTTATGAGTAGTACTTTGGGTATGCATTGAATCGCAGTGAATTAAATAGTGGTGAATAGGTTAAAGCCCTATTTGGTCCGAATTGGCCCGAATTGGTTTTTTCGACGGGAATAGAAGTAAATAAGATCGAAACATAACACAGCGAATATCTGAAGGACACACAATCAAAAGCAATGCAGAAGTACTCAAACTACATTGTAGAAATGTAGAAATCGTTGGGGATTTCTATTAATAGAAAGAAGTTTTAAACATACATTGTAACTTCTACAGCACGAAAATGCATAATTGAGGAAAATACCTAGAATGGGAACATCAACCAAGAAAGCTAATACGCAAAACCCTAACAGCATAAGGTCATATAATATTATTTCTTATTTTATATTTAAAATTAACCATTTTAAATTGATTATATTTCAATAATTATAAAACGAAAATTGCTGCAAGCTTTATCAGGCAAGGTACAACCTAAGGGCTTCAGTTTATTAAAAAAAATATTTTTTTAATATTTAAAAAGTGCTATTGTTAAGCAGCACATTACTTCTTCAGTTGTCTTAAATAAAATACAAATTTTTAATATAATCAGCTCAATTTTGCTTGGTCAATAATTATTTATAATAATTTAATAAAAAACTATGATATCTTAGCTATTGAAGTAATATAACATTAGCCACATGCTCGGCAGCTTATGCGCAAAATGTTTGTTTTTTTTTTGTAAGAACAAAAGTCAAATATAAATCATTATTTTTAAATTATAAAATTATTGCTCATTTAAATATTTATTTTGCTGCAGTAAAAGCAACAACATATTTTGATATAATAATAATTAAATATCATAATTTACTTACATTTAACATAATTGAATATGATTTATATCCAAAGTGTTTTTTTTTTTTTGATTCTCTGTAATTATTATATTACACAAACATAATCAAGCAGTTGATGGGTTAATAATTTAAATAATTCTTATTAAAAAAATGCTTTAATTTATATTCCCAAAACACATATGGAAATCGGAATGTTGATAAGATTTTTGTAATAAATATTAAAATTGTAATAGCTGCAGCAATAAGAATTATGAAAATATTTGAAATCTGACTATTATTTTATTCAACTACCATAAGTTTGATAGTTTATATTTAATAAATACCGCAAACTTGATTGCATTTTGATTTTTTTTTTTTCAAACTAAAAATCATGTGTGAAGAATTTTTTTAAATTTTTATAACAAATCTGCAGTTATCTTTCAGTTTACAATTTTAAAATGTTGATACTTTAAGCACATGTAGCAATGAGCTTGTTCCTTATAAAACATTTATTTAAAAAAAATAAACTGCACTAAAGATACAAATATTAAACTTATTCATAAAATAACATACTTTTTCAAGTAAATATCTTTACTAGTTCACACTACAGCGAAAATTTGATTAATTATTTACTCAGAATTAAGTAGTTTTTGTGCCCTATATATTTTTGTAAAAAGAGGAGATTAAATTTGTCAAGTCAAAAATATATGTCACACCTAGCAAAAGCAGTTTAAGACCCCAAAAGTTAGCTGAAGCATAATCAAAGTAGCGAAGCTGGTGTACCTATGTCCCTCTAACCGCCTGCATGAACGCCTATATCTCATAGACGATAAGAGCTAAAGCAGCCAATTTTACGGAAAAATCATGGTTATTTCGATATCGATGCTTATTTGATATACCTTCCTTAGGGATGTTTTGCTCCATCAACAAGTTTTAGATTAATATTCCTAAAGATATCAAATTATGAAAGTAATAGCTTTTGATGTATCCTAGTTCTTTGACAAATTCGAGACAAATCGGTGAACATAGATGAAAAAATTCTGATGCCTATAACGTTTTAAGACTTCTCATTTAAATTCGATTGATTTGATGGATTAATCATTCCCCTCTTATAATCTTATATATTTTTGTCAAAAGCCATTTTAAGAAATACAAAACATTTAAAACATCGAGCACAGTGAGCGTTTCTATGAAAAAAATTTGCGGAACTGCTCTATCATGCGTTGTATAAATGAATTACTCTCATTCTACCAAAAAGTTTTTTTGCTAATTTTTTATTTAGAAGTTGTCAAATGCGAACTGAACAAAAGCTCTTTACAATTGATATATTTTTTTTTAAATTAAACACATTTTTGACTCAATTGTTTAAAAAAAATAGTCTTATGTAGCTAACAATGATTTGAGAAACTTTTTTGACGCTGAATAGGAAGTGAAGCGAGCAGGGGCAATTTAAAAATTGATAAAATAAAATTAATTATAATTAAGAAAGAACAATGTACATGTTTATTTTTCAATGGTCGTATGCACTTAACTTATTTATTCCCACTTAGTTTTATTCAACACAAGTTTGATTATTGTTGATATGTTAAATTAAAAAAAAAATTCAGTAACTAGTAATAGTTTTGGCTGCAATCAAAATTGTAACTAAAACAAATTACGTATTCGCAATAAAGCATGAAATATTATGTATACGCAATGAGGCAATCTCAGCAAAGGAGTGTACTTTTTCATTAAATTGATTCAAAGCGTTTTTAATTATAGAGAGAAACCTCATTCTTAAAAATAACGACTTTTTAAAAAAAAGCTGTTTTTAGGTAAAAGCTGCTCGAATTCGATAACCTTTGGCCGACTCTGACAAAATCAAAGGCGCAAGTAAATTATAAAATGTTGAATATTTTTAAAATCTTTTCGTAGTAATAAGGCTTGTATTTAGGGTTTGGCATCAATGATTCAAAATAAAAATGACATCACAAAGAAACAAATAAAGCTTGTAGTACTTGTATCTTTCACACTTGCCGCCTAAAAGAGTTTACCAATAATCGCTTTTGGCATTTAGACAATGTTTTTATTCCAACGACTCAAAAAATTTTATTTTTAGTATTCTCAAACATTCCTGAAAATCACTTAGCTGTTTTGCCTTAAATCCAGTTAATGCGTTTGTAGCTTAGTATTAGTTAGACTTTTGTTAGCCATTAGTTCAACAGCCTCAGTAACCACAAACATTTGGGGTATTTCATTCATTTCGTAGTGCCTTGGTCAGTGCAGCAGCAACAAATGTTGCCACAATTCGTTTAATTTGCGGCTAACACATACACACACACAAACCCTTACACACATGCACATACCGGGGCACACTTATCTACAGTAGCCATAACCTACATTAAGGCCAAACAAACATGTTGCTGACCTAGAGCCCAACAACATTTGCCGAAACGGAAACCGAAGTTGCTGAATCCGCGCCTGCGCCTCAAATGAAAAGAGTAACTCTCTCTCTCTCTCGTGCTGTCCCTCTCAGTTGTTGAGTACGAGCGCGTGAGAGCGCAAACAACTTCCGCTGATGCTGCGTGTCATTATTCAAAAGGAATCTCTCAATGGCTAGAACAGCGACTTGGCCTGGCCATAAAACGCCTAATTCTTGTCGTTGCCAAACAAACTCATTGCGAAAAACAAAACACAAGACAAGTTCTTTAATTACCCCAACCCCTGGACCACGGCATAGCTTTCTTAGCTCTGCCACCCGCCAACAGACCCATCTCAACTGACAACTGACAATCGTTAACTGGTCTGACTCTTTGCTTGTCCTTTTGATTTGGAATTGAGACATTTGCCAGCTGGCGTCTATGTCGCGGCGTTTTGATAAATCACATTCGCTTAAATTTAATAGGCCCAGACCTTAACCCATTTGTGCCGACTGTGTCTCAATGTTGTTTGGTCTTTAAGCGAGACACGCCCTGGCAGCGCCAGTAAAGTGCATGCAGCACGAAAAAAAATTTGTCAAGTAGCAGAGCTTCAAGCGGGCTTGAAGAATTCCTGTCAGTCAGTCGGCTCGTGCGTCTCACACGTGAGACTGCCATCTGTCACATATAAATCAGTGTGACCAGACTGAAGCAAAGTACCTGACACCGCCAAATTGTATTGCGACAATTAATTTCTATTGTGGCAACGTCAACGAAATTGACAAACTTTCAAATGACTTTTTAATCTCTGGCAACAGCGCATTTAATTGCAAGCCGCATAAATCATAAAACATTGCGCAACATTTTTGAAACAACAAATTGAAAATACTTCCAAAGGTTAGCAACTTTATGATGGCCATAAAAAAAACGATTTTATGTATTTGTTTGAAACAACATAAATTGCTTTTGAGTGTTGACAATATTTATGTCACTTAATCAAAGTCATTAAATATAAAGTGCGAATGCAAACAAGAGCTTAAACGTTTTTGTTAATGTTTTGTGCTAAAATTAAATTGCAAATTATTTAAGTTGAATAGCGTAAGATTAATGCAATTTATTAAAATCACAAAATTCGAATTTATGTTGTTCATAAATCATCATCTGGCGAATTATACTGCAAATGAACTAAATTAATAGCATTTAAATTTTCCAAATTTAATGAAACTATTTAAATTTAAAACAAACTAATATTGCTCTACTTTACCGCACATTGAGCGATTGCAAAAAAATCGTTTAACTTGCAAATGTTTAGTTGTACCTGCAGTCAATGCAACGTTCATAACTACACCAAATTTTCTACGCTTCCATTGCAGTTTTTCCAACAACTTCAACCGAACAGCTGTTGTTACTGCTAACGCCATCTAGTGGCAGTATAAGCTTATCTAATAGATTAATGCAACTCAATGAGCCCACAAACGGAAAAATACAGTAAGCAGATTAGCAATAATATTAAAAGCAGGATGCGAAAAAGTAGATGCACTTTTGAAGCCGAGGATATTTGGTCAAATTGCCCAATAAAGTTCAGCCATTGGTCAATTAATTGAATCGACCTTTTGCATTAAGTATAATGTAATGTATTGGGCGTAGATGGCGTTATTTATTTGTATCTCGCGTTATACAAGGCCGATCAGTTTCCAAAAGGTGTCATTTCGTACTGAAAAAGCTATTCTGCCAGTTTTGCGATTGGTTCATTCAATTTTGAGCGTCAAAGATGGACTCTAGCAAAGACACTAAGAAGACGCACTGCAGCACTTTTGAATGAAATGGTTGTGCTATGTATATGGTAAATTGCTGTCGAGTGAGTTTTTATAGTAATCGAAAAATATTGAATTTTGTATGATTATAAATGCATTCCGCTTGAAGTTGGACTAATGGGCGTATGCGTAATATCTAAGAAATCGGTCAATCTTGAGGGACTTTGTTATAATGCAAGGAAACCAAGCAGAAAATAGCTATTTTATGGGCACATAAGAACATAAGACAAATAAGTAAGCTATTTCGGTTGGATATTGATAATTTGCTGGATTCTATAAGGGTTTAGCTTCTGGGAACTACTTGGTAAATTTGATGTACTAAAACGAAATCTATAATTTATTTTAAAAGTTGGCCTTATTTTACTGTATCTCGCGTTGTGTAAGTCCGATTGGGTTCTCAGATATGGCGTTAGAAAGGTGATATTTTGTACTAAAAAAGTTTTTCTGATAGTTTTGCGATTGGTTGATATTGTTTTGCGTGAGCGAGTGTCAATAAGGGACACTAGCAAAGAGAAAATTCGCTATATTCTACAGCTTTTCTTCGAAAAGGGCAAATACGCAAGTCAGGCAGGCGGCTAGATAATAAAAAAAGCGTTTATGGTCCTGATACTGTAACAGCTAATCACGCGCAAATTTGGTTTCTTCGATTCCGCTCCGGTAATGTCGAAGTCAAAGATGTACCATGCACTGCAAGGTCAATCGTCGTTAAAATCATGGACATTGTCTTGTTAGATCATCAGATAAGCACTGTTTCGATTTCCCAAGAACTAAAGATTGCACAAAAAACTCATTGGAACCATTTGAATAAATCTAGATACGAAAAGCAGCTCGATATATGCAAAACACCTCATTGAGCGATTTTTGATCTTTGAATCGCTACTAAATCGCAACAAAATCGACACATTTCTGAAGCAGTTGATGACTGGCGCTGAAAAGTAGATCACTTACGACAACGTCAAGGGAATACGGTCGTGTTCAAAATGCAGTGAACCCACGAAAACAGTGGCCAAGCCAAGATTGAGCCAAGATTAGTGGAATTGGCAGGGAATTATCTACTATGAGCTGCTCCAATACGGCAAAAGTACTGTCAACAATTGGATGAAGAAAGCAATCACACAGAAGCAGTCAGCTTTAGCGAATAGGTGAGGAATTGTGTATCCGTCCATCAGTACAGAGTCAGGCCACTTATATCGATAGTGACTCGTCCGAAGCTACGGGAGTTAGCTTGGGAGGTTCTTATGGCTCCACCTTACAGTGGTTTCAAGAGAAGCCTGAGAAAATCGATTCTCAATTTTTTGCCAATAGCAACGAAGGCTGCCTTGAGTAGGCCTAACGAAATTATCCTTAAAATGGCAACAAGCTATCGAACAACATGGCGCTATATGAGCTAAGACGAATTATTCTCTTAAATGGTAATTAAAGCGTTCAATTTTCTATTACTGCATTCAATATAAAAAATATTTATGGCTTAGAGTTCCTCTTTTTGTATTGAATCTTTATTTTTGGCAATTTGCAAACATTTTTACAAAAACATTTTTTATGTAAGTATATAGAATGCCCAGAAAAATTTTTAAATATATCATCAAATATCAAATAACTTCTGAAATTATGCCAACTTAATGCTTACCACTCGTTAGGCACAATTTGCTATAAAAATCAACAGAATTAAAAAAACGTTTGCAAGTCCTCTTCCAATACTCAGTGCCAATTATATAAATTTCACTTAAACAATGTCATTATGTGCAAATTGATTAAAATTAAAAAAAAAATAGCTTAAACATTTTGCAGTTATTTAATTGCTTGTTATATAAATTTAATGCATAAAATTAACGAAATTCTTTTGAACTGCACAAGGATTAATTATGATGATGCAATGCAGTGTTATTTAAACAAAATTTTGTATGTTCTTCATTAAAAGCATTTTTTAATTTTTAAAAAATTCCGATATTAATTGCAAGCTTTTTAAGCGCAATCGGTTATATCAACGATTATTAAATACCTTCCACTTATTGGTGGAATTTTTTTGTAATAAAAATTGAATTCACTGTAACATTGTCAAGTCGCAGCGACGGGCATGCAGACCGGCGGCATGCAAGGCCAATCTGCCACCTGAAGCGAATTTAAAAAATGTCACTCCTTGGTCCTTACAAATTTTTGTGCCCCCGACGGATTGTCGTCCTTGACGAATAACTTATTTGCTTGCCATTGATGCAGACAGTAGCAGCTTATAGAATTTGAACAATAAGCTGGTTTCTGGTAATATAATGAATTGGAAGGACATAAACATTTCTGCAATCTCATGAAATAAACAAGATTAAAAATAGTAGAATAACGATAGGATTCTGGATAGAATTTTTAAGTATTTTTAATATTAAACTTTAATATTTTTGAATCCGGCAACAACCAAGATTATTATCAAGAAATACAGGATAAAACCGTCTAAATCAGGTTACTGTTTCTCTCAAAAGAAGAACCTTTTCAGATAAACATTGTTAAGTATTATAAATATTGACAGAGATATATTTAGAATCCGGCGACATCCAATATTATTACCTTAAATATTGTTATAAAACAACGCAGGATTTGCCATCCTAATTGAAGAGCTCAAAGTCTTGCACCTAATGTCTCGCATAGGTTAAGAATACGAAATTGAAATTTCTATTCATATTTACAATAGATAATTATTATCAGGCTGTTTTAAGTTGAATATATTTTTGCACAGTTTTTACAATAAAGAATACTTAAGGCACCCCCATATCCTGCTTGTGCGCTGAGTATTTCAAATAGCAGCAGGAAGCCCCAATCCTCAACATATCCATTTCCAACATTTTAAAAGTCATTGAAAACTTTGTTTTCAAAAGTTAAGCAATTGGAAAATTATCTAGTCTATCGTGGAACAAATCAGGCCATCAAATAAAGGTTTCATGGCTTGTGAACTCGTCCATGCCATTGACAACAAACAAGGTGTTCCATTGGTTCATGAAGTGTTAAGAGAAGCCAGTGCCAGATACAACCACGTAAATCGAATGGCGATTAGTTTGCTGGGAAACAACGAGACCACAAGTTGATACCGGCAAACACACCCCCCCCCCCTTGACCTTGCTAACGAATAGGTATAAAATTCCTAATACCCCAACCATTATCCTCAAGCAATGTTAAATCATAAGTGAATCAATTTCAATCGGAAAGTTAGAAAAACATTGTCCAAAAAAGACAGAACATAACAAATAGTACAGATTTGTTGCCCAATAAATAATAGGAATTTCCAAATTGGGATTTAGAATAAGCACATAACGCCAGAGATCGTATGGAAGTTGGTATACTGAAATGACAGATAGTTTGGCACTCTCTGCATATCCTCGAAACAAAAATTTGTTACCATAAAAAAATGTTATTTATTGCAAAGTTAATTGTAATATTTAAATTCGGGAACAGAATAGGCACATAACGCCATAAGTTGGGATACTGAAAAAAGAGACAGTTTTGTACTCTCTGCATAAGCTCGAAAAAAGGCTTTTTAATGATCCGGTATGATTCTAAAAACCAATTCACATTGACCGATAGAAAGGTCTACAAAACAAATAAAAAGTCACATCATAATATTACTTATTAGCCGAACTGCAGGAAAAATAAGAGAAACTACGAAAACAATACGGAGTAGAGCCGCATTTTTGATGATATATTTCAAATTATCTAAATCTGATTCGTAATTCATGTAACTGATGCTTTCATTCAAAATTATCCAAAGCAAGTTCACAATATCAGTCGATTAAGCGGAGTTCGAATACTTATTTATATATAGTTGCATCTCAGATCTAAAAGGTCTTATAACACATCGTTGACCATAAGTGCTGGCATTGCTGGTATTAAATATTTATTATATTTAAAGATTCAATTCGTATGTCCCAATTTTTATGGTATTATTCAATTAATGTCCCACAGCAGTAAGTCAAATAATGACCCGTCTCCAAAACTTAAAGTATTATAAATCTCTTGGCAATATTTCGAACCTATTTTAAACCGAAACTCCTAAAATCTTACAAAGCGCAATAATGCTAAATCGTCTCGATGCCCTAGACTATTATCAAACTCTTGGCTCCATTTCGGAGGTCCTTTTAAGCCGAAACTCCTTATGCTGAAACGTTCCGTTGCCCTAAACTATTGTCAATCCCTTGGAAATATTTCGGCACCCCATTTAAAGCCGAAACTCCTAAAATCTCACAAAGCGCAATAATGCTGAAACGTCCCGTTGCCCTAAACTAATGTCAATCACTTCCCTACATTTCGGAAGCCCTTTAAAGCACGAAATCCTACAAAGCTGAATAGTACTGAAAGGACCCGACGCCGTAAAGTATATTATCAATCTCTTGGCAATATTTCGCAGCTCCTTAAAGTCGGAGCTCTTCAAAGCCCACTAGTTGTTTAACCGCCAAACAATGGACGAAAAAGTGTAACCTACTTTTGTCTTGCTGATGATGCCTGCTTGTGAAAAATCATTATTCCCGGCAAATATCTGTCTGTGGCGCCTAAACCAAGTCACAAGTCAAACTGCCACGCCTCCGAAGAAATCCAAGCTGACGCCCAACTACCGGTATCTTCATGTCCATTAAATATTTGTCATTAAAATTAGTTTTATTTTACCATTTTGTCAGCATTTTGTTTCCATGAGCTACTTGTTTGTTTAACATACAGCATGTCCTTGGCACGCCCACTTGCACACACACACACGTGTACACCATCTTACACACACACACACACACACTCTCACACAATTACATAGACGCGTACCTACAGCGAGTTACATAAACAGTTTCATTATATTTATCCCTGCGCTTAGGCGTTGCTGCGTAACGGTTTATTAAATGAACTGCCGTTGTCGCTTCCGTTACTCTGCCTGCCTCTTTTGGTTTTGTTTTCTCATTGCCGTTGGTTTTACCCCCCGTTTCTCTTCTGTCTCTCACTACTATGCCAATGGAATCTTTATACTCTATATGCAGGGGATCGTGGGTATTGTAGTTGAGAGTAATCATGTGCAAGATAGGACGAGTTAACCGTAATCGCTGTGAAAGAGTCCCTGACACTATAAAAAGGACTCGAAATTTGTCATCTCCTGACCCCTCTGTCAACCGATTTTTCGGCAGAAACAATGGGCCCACCATGGAAGATTTTAGTTGATTATAAAGAAAACGAATGGACTTCAATTAAAAAGTTTGTGCTGAATTCTGCATCCCAAATCCTTAATAGCCTTAAGCTTGAATACATGCAGAAAGCATATGACTCAATTCTTACCCAAAGCGAGAGGCAAAAAATAGGTACACTAATTTTTAATTAAAATGATATTGAAAATATAAAATATAATATCCACTTTCGATTTTTGACATTGTTGTGTTATTCGATTTGATGCCCGAGTTCTAAAGGGATTTTGCCGAAGTTTTTTATATAAGAAGAATTTGAATAAACAATCTAACAAGCGTACCAGCTGGCATCTACCAAATGTAAAATAAAGACTTTCTAAGCTCTATAGATAGCAGAAGAACCTACAAACTCAAAAATGCTACGAAAGTGTCCAACAAAGTCTCCGAATCCAGAACCAGGGTACTAAAAAAACAGGGTACTGATAAACCGGATATAAATGGAACATTCATATGAGAAGTTCTTGTAGAACCAGAGGGTTTCTGCCTGGTTCGAAAAGCTTATAAGTAGCGGCCAATATTGATTTATGAGAAAAACAAACATTCTTTAATTTTGTTGGGAATAGTGTGTTCTTTGGGGCATGAATACCACTTTTCCTCGCACTTAAAGAATTTGCAAAAATTCAAAATCATCAACGCTTCAGAGGATTCCAAAAAGTATTAGTATTATTTTAAAATATCGGAAAAGCGAGAATTGGGTTTTTGGAAATGCCAACAATTATGAAGAGTGTTCCGAAGGCAAAGAATACCTGCTAAAAGGATTTATGCTTCTGTCCCTAAGGTAAAGGCATTTCAATTCTCTCAAATGCTATTAAACACTATTCTGATATTTAATAAGAATAAGACACAAAACAGTGCTCGAAAATCAGAAGCTATGAAAGTATTTCAGATTTCATTCTGATTTATGAGCTTGCAGTAGGCTGTCATCTGGTACTATCGCCTACTTTCATTCTTCTAGCCTGAAGAAACAGCGAAACCCTGAAAACAACTTCATTTGTTTTCTATTTCTAATATTATCGCACTGAACAATTACGGTGGCGCTGGTAAAGATAATCGATGCTGGTTTAATTTGGGTAGATCAAGGAACTATTAAAAACTACCTTATATTCATTGATTTTGGATCTTATAGGCGCTATTGGGCCAAAGACAAATTCAATGCAGAATAGGAAGAAAAATCGGAGGTGGATAGGTCATACTCTCAGAAGGAACCCAATCAGTATTGCCAGGATGCCACTGGACTGGAATCCCCAAGACAGCAGACGGATGGAAAGCCCTAAGGCGACCAAAAGAAGATCCATTCTCTAAGCAAAACAGTGTTCGTTGAGGCTCTAGTAGAGGCCCTAAGTTCCCAAGCGAAATCAAAAAAAAAGGAAATAAAGACGCTATTTCTCTGATTAAATCTCTATAATATAAAGATATCCCGTTCGGCTATTAGAGGTATATCTCCAAGCAAAGATAACATATATAATAATTTTCAAAATTTTATAGTTAAAATTAATTAATTAATAAATTAATAAAGCAAAAACTCCCGAATATATTTTTCATCCAAGCCAAAATTTACCATATTACCATTTTCCATACTATCTTTTGGCAATACATACAAAACCGTGGAAAATCCCTCAAAATATATTACAGACGAGTTCAGGTAACGAGGCCTGAACTACTGGAACCACACTTGGCATTAATAAAACAATGGACTTCGCACTCGATTTGATTTTAAAAGTGCGAAAAAAATTTCTGCAGGTTACACTTACGTAGAGTGGGAATTGGATTAAAGTCTTTTAAGGGTTATTGTTGATGAATAGAGCACCGAGGATTTACAAAGATAAACATGTCAAAGCCGTATTTTTTGTTTGAAATCTTATTTTTTCGTGTTTCCTGGGTCTTGTTTATTAGCAGCTAGGTGCATCATATACCCAAAAGGATTGCTCTCCAACTTATTCTCTCTTTGACTCCTCTTCAACATATGCTGTTTTGGACTAGTCGTCTTATTTTTATCAAGGTTTTCTACTTTACAAAAGTGAATATAGTGTACATTATGTTCGTTGTATGCCTTCGCCGTTTCTCTTTTTTTTCTCTATTTTTTTTTTTGTTTTCTCTCTTTTGGCGCTGTTTATGTAGTCATTGGCGTTGCCGTTGCCTTTGCTGCTGTTATTTGCCTTTGCTGCTTTGACAGCTCGTTGAGTTTATCCTGTCAATACAAATACACCGCACACACACACCCACACGCAGGCTTAGATTGACGCCTGCCCTTTAACCCTGCCATATACTACAAACGCTCCACTGGCTTTAGATTTTCATTGACTTTGTCGCATAAACTTTGTTGGAAAAATCGCCTTCCTCGGTTCCTCTGTAACGCTCAAAACGTAAATGTGAAAGCCAAGAGATTTTCACAGCCCCAATGTTGGTTCAAGCTGCAGCGATTGAATTGATCGATTGATTGATTAATTGTCACTTGGCACATTAATTAGCTGGCTGGCTGGATGACTGGCTGGTTGGCTGGCCAGTTGGTTGGTTGGTTAGTTGATTTTGGACCGTCTAAGCCCAGCGTCTGGCTGGCATAACAACCAACAACAGCAAGGGATACATGGCCCAAAGGCTAGACCTTTACTTAAAGGATTTTCGCTTTGATACTTTTCTATGCTACTCTTTCTGTTCAAATTGGCTTTAAGCCAATGGCCTGAAATTCAACTTTTGGCTTATTTTTTTTGCTGCAGCTGCTGGCTGGCTGCTGCTTCTTCATGGCTGCCTGCCTCATTCATGAAAGTTATGCGCCTGTGTAATTGATGGCCCATTCTGCTGCTGACCTGCTTTGTGCACCTGCTCCACACACACACTCGAGTACTCTCTCCTCTCCCTCTCTACTTCGAGGTGAAACTTTCACTGATTACAAATTATGTATGACAATTTGAGTTGCACACACAGATACTCACACACACACACACACACACACACAAATCTACTCTTACTTGCCCACAAACTTGGCACTGTTTCGGACAGCTGATTCGTAGACCTCCTCACTTGCATTTATGCCCAGAATTTATTACTGTTTAATGAACTCATTACAACTTTGCTTATTTCCTCCTGGCCAAGCAGTTACCAGGAACTACTCTAGTGTTGATTAACAGACATAACTTTGCTATCGTTTATTGCTAGCTTTTAATTGAAAAAGTTATGTCATAGATTTGTTAGCTCATTTGGTTAGACTTAATTTGGCCAAGACATATATGTGCGTTTTTTTTTTTAATAAATTATTATTAAAACCAATATGGAATGCTTAGTCAAAGTTTTTTTTCCGACTTGATTTTTCTTGTTTGTGTTTTGTTTGTAGTCAACATATTTTTAGCTTGTTTTTTAGTTGTTTTTGTTTCTGTTTTTTTGTTTGAAAGTCCCTCAAGCAGCATTTTTGCCTCATGAACATGAAATGAAAAAATACCAGATTTCATTAAAAATAAGTTGTTAAGGTGAACTAGCAAATACACTGTAAAAATTGTAGAATTAGGCTGAGTTACTGTAATCGATGTTCTTCTGAGAGTAGCAATTAAAGGTACATCGACATATAGAAAATTTTTACGGTAGTGGACAACGTGGCTGCCATTTCCCTCATGCGAGATAATGAGTAAAGCCACTGAAAAAATATCAACATATTTGTTGGTAGTCCGTTCTTATATTTTGAACATTGTACTTGATTTTATAGACATCATGACCACAGGCTGATTGGCACACTCAATGTACACTTGCTTAATTATTTATTTTGAGATTTCAATATTTTGTGAACATAATACAGAGAATCCCTCAATACCCGATGTATTTTTTTGCCTTTGCATTTCTACTATATCAAGGAGAGAGTTATCGTATTCTCAAATATTGTATTCACTGGGATAAGAAACTCCGCGTACACAATAAATAAGTGAATTATAAAAATTTATTTCCCTAGATTATGGTCATCGCCCTAAAACATCTCCAATAATAGCTTTTCGAAGAGAATAAGTATTTTTACTTCGTTTTCTGATTTGTTTCGTTAATCCATATCTAGTACTTAAAAATTTCCCTTCTGCTACGAACTAATCAACAATAGAAAATTTTGCTTATATTTCCCAAAATTTTATTGTTATTCAACTAAATGGGAATCTGGTGAAATGACTAGCTGAAGTAAATTGAAGTAATTGCAAATAATCGCAACTACACGGTAGTCCACTTAACTCTAAAACTTTTGACAGCAGTTAGAGTTCGACTCGTACCGCTTTGGAAGCGTCATTCCAA
The DNA here is from genome assembly GCA_035046065.1 of Chymomyza procnemis. NCBI lineage: Eukaryota > Metazoa > Arthropoda > Insecta > Diptera > Drosophilidae > Chymomyza > Chymomyza procnemis. Next base: position 41,474,300 of record JAWNOJ010000026.1, read on the forward strand.
GATAATTTTTACCCCGGAACAGTTCAGACTAAAAGACAACTGAAATTGTTCGGCTTTACATTCAAAAAAACTTGTCAACTATGAAAACGAAACGTGTGTTTAGTGCAAAAAATAAATATAAATTCGGTGGGGCTCGGTTCCTCTCTAAACCGGAAGATCGGTGGTTGGATTAAACACTGTGCATTTGTCTAGCACTGAGCATAGTAGCTATCAAGTAAATTGACGCTTTTTACTTAGGAAAATCTCGAATTAATTACGTTGCTGCTCGGAGTCGGCAATAAACTGTAGGTGCCTGGTCTCTTCGGAACACTATTAAGAAAGATATCTACATGTTCCACCGTTGAATCGATGATCATAGACAAGAATAATAAATTTATTTGTTTCTTATAAATTCGAAATTTTAAACTTATTTTAGGGAAATACTTTATTTTTTAAAATGTTTACCCTTTTTAAAATACTTTTAGTTAATATTAAAGTTCAGGAGTCAAAGAAGCCCTGGAACAGCTTTTATGCAACTACCTTCTACCTTCTGTACCTCGCGAGCTGGATTTACAAAGACCCCAATGTTTGACTCACTTGTAGAGGCAGCTCGAAGGCCACCCCAGAGCTTTCGCGAAACACACGCGTATATTGGATGACAAATGCATCCATGACCGCGACCGATAATCTCTGGTTCCACTAAGGATCACACCGATCTATGTGAGGTACCGCCCTTCCCTGGTGGCCTGCCGGCATAATCTTGCATTATATTACAGTCAATTCATTGCCAAACCACGCTTCGCCAAAACACTTCATAAAACCCATATGCCCATTTAAAATTTTTACCTTGAAAAAGGTAACAGCCAAAAAAAAATCAAGTATACGACCCGGCAGATAAAGACAAAGAATTATGAATTTTTCAATGTCTTGTGTCTTGTTGTTGACAAGTCCTTTGTGCTTAGGCTTGTTGTAGTTGTGGCTTCAGTTGCTTGTTGTTGTTGTTGCTGTTGTCCTTGCCGTCGTTATTAATGAGCATATCCTTGGCTTATGCGTATGCCTGTCTGATGAGTATTGAGTTAAATTTCAATTTACCTGCCGCTTAATGAAAATGCATTTCAAAGGTAAAAGCTAAAAATGATTAATGTTGGGCGCGTGGTCCGCGTTCTACTCCTAAAAAGTAAAGCTGAATTCAGGATTGTGGCTGGCTGGATTGGTTGCCTTGGATTTGTCTGCTCATTTAATTAGCCCAGAAAAAATTCAACTTAAATAGGAAAAAGTTTAGATAAAAATAAAAATCTTAAATATGCGCATTATGCACTTTTTCTTTAACCGCAAAAATATGTTTGTGGCATTTGAAGCGACATCTGCTAAAATTTTTGGCTGAAATTCTAAACCAAAGTTTGATAATTGGCTTGTCCAATGCAAAACTAAAATGCGCTCATTTTAAGCAAGTTAATTAAAATATTTATATTAACAAATGCATATACACATTTTAGTGGATTATTTATTTATTTTCTGGGGCTCTTTTTTGTATTTTCGGTAAAATTTGGAGCGCAAAATATTTGCAATTTGCTGCTGATAATATTATTGATTGAAATTACGCTGCCAGAGTTGTTGCTGTTGTTTCTATTAGCAAATTTACACTGAAATTTGTGAAAATTTAATTTACTTTCTGTATATAATATGAGTAAATAATATAAATATATTTTAAATACTGCGCATATGTAACTACTTAAAATTAAATGAAATGCAAAAAATTTATGCAAATATTTGGCTGAAAATAGTTTAGTGGTCTCCAAAAAAAAAATTGGTAGTATGCGGGCCAAATTTTTGGCAATTATTTATTTTAATAGCTGCAAGTTTTGTGGCTGAATTAAAATTTTCTATTTTATAATCGACAGTTGCTGGTAATTTAATATAAAGTTTGTGTATAACATAATACAATGTAAATGTTAAATTTAGTTTTTAAAATTTACTTTTGCAGAGATTCTAAATAAATAGCAAATGAAGTCAATCAATTTTGAGCTTATCAATTTGCATTTTAATTTAGCAAATTTTCGTTTGGCAAATCCAGGCATTTCTTTGGTATCAATTAATTAAAGTCTTACATTTGACTTCCGATTAATTAAATTTTAACAATTTTATTTATCTTTAATGTTGTAAGCAGCTTTTTGAGACATTAAAATGTCTTTTGAAACTTCTGTAGAAACTTATTGATTTTGCTTATTATGATAACAACTGATTTATTGTTTCGTGTGTAGAATAAAATTTTATATTTATTCTATTATTATAGCAAACAATGGCAGAGATATAAAAGCATAAATTGTCAGCTTGAAACTAATTTGTTATAATTTTATTAAACTAACTACATGAAATCTTGGAATGTCCTTCCCACAAGGCATTTTGCAAGGAACTGGCTTCTATCAATATTATATCCTCTTCTACTTTCCGTTTCTGCATATTTTGTACTGTGCACATCTTCCTTTTCATTTTCTTTTCGTTATTATCACTTCTTCCACCACTTGAGAGCTTGAACAAAAGATAGTAAGAAATATATTATGAGTTGAATTCTCCAGCAGAAAACTAGCTTCTATCATTATTATATTCACATCTACTTTCCGTTTCTTCCTTTTAAATCAAAAAGCCTTTGAATTGTGATTTAATACAAATTTTATAGTTTGGTAACTCTAAGTCTTCTGGTCTCCGAGATCTATGTTATCATACGGATGGACATGGAAGACAGTTAGATGCATTAAAGTATGAAGTTATCAGCTTGTGCTAAAGTATGTCCTAAGCTTATCTAATGACATACGCCGGAGATACCATAAAATGGGAGAAGACAGATAAATCCATCTTACATAGATCCATTTTCACTCGCTTTAATTATGAAACTTATCAAAGTCATAGTGAGCATAGCTAATATTAGGACATGATTAAAAATTCTTAAATTTAAACAAAAACTTAAAAAAAATATTGTACATTGATTTAAATATAAATTTTGTACCAAAACTCTTACTGACTCAAAGAGTATAAACAAACTTTGTTATGTCGTTGAGTCAAATCATTATTGAAATTCAAATTATATTAATTTGTTCTCAAAAGTGTCTCCATCTGCCTCTGAATTATTTGATTAAATCGTTTTGTGTTTTTTATTTTAATTTGTTTTTATATAATTATCTCCTTAAATAATGAGAAAAACTGTTCTTTCCTTTGAAAAATTCTTATCGAGTGTTACTTAAATTTTTAGTTTCATCAAGAGCCGTCACAAAATCCAGTGTCCTGAAAAAAAGCTGCTTTTGAAGTTGTTGTTCATTTATCAAAAATATGGCCTTTAAACCGTAAATAGAAGTTCTTATTCTGAAAAGTGCATTACATTCCTTAAGTGTATGCTGTGAGAAGTTGTTCCTCAGCGCACAGAACCTACACGCTGAAGAGTTCGGGCATTCCATCTTAATTAGGTGTTCCGAGTGAAATTAATTGTGTAGTCTAAGGAATTTTTTTTTTGCACAACTGATGATTTTCACAACCCCATCTATTGAAGTCATAGGTCGTAATAACAGCCATATAAGTCATTTAGAATTTCTCATCCACTGATTACTGCTAAAGATTTACACAGCTAGGCATCCTTGGCAATTTTATCAGAAGATAGAACTTCGACATCGAATTGATTGAATATTCACTGTGGTATAAAAGTCAATCTTAGAAATTGTCTCGCTTAATTGAGAATTCATGATTTTAAAAACAAAATTAACTGAAAAATAGGTGAAAGATACTACGAATAGGAGAAAATGTTTTTACTACAAGAAAAATACTGAAAATAAAAGCACTTTAACAAGTATTGTCAGTATTGTGTCTTATGTACAAATCATAATTTGGAGTAAGGTAAAACAAATCCCTTTCTTACCCAATTTTTTGGGTCATTATCTCTCCACACATATCTCTTACCTAAAACATGCTCTCTTAAGCCATTTTTAGTACAGCTCATAACTCATCTACTTATAAAAATAATCATGTCATTCATTAAAATATTCATTGTACTTCCAGCAAATAATTTATCTTTATATTCTATTGCAAAAGAGTATGATAATTCAATTTGATGCATCGACATGTCCGAAACTCAGAATACTCAGAATTTCAATAAAAGAATACGACTTTCCAGTTGCGTAGCAGTTTTATGGCTCTAACTTATTCATATAAATTTCAAAATATTTTTCATCAACAATTTCAAAGCCAGTCATTGGATTTTTTGATAGAGTTATTAAGAAAACTTTTCATAGCTCACACCGAGAGATAAGTAGCAAAAAAAAAAAAAAAGTGCGCAAAAATGTTGCTCGTTTCTTTATAAATTCGACTTTTGTTTTGCCAGCAAATATAAAGCAACAAAAATTATACATCCTGTCGGTATACACACACACACACACAAACACGTATAGAGACGCCCACGCATTGCAGGGAATAAAAGGCACAAAACTTGCCAATCATTTCAACTTATGGCTGATTTACGGAACAAAAGTTTGTTTGCTATTGAAATTGTAATTGAACACGCTTTGCGCATAAATAACAAATGGAGAACTGCTAGAGCATGTCCCTCCAACAGGAGCCCTCCTAACTACTACTCTTCATTTGCGGGAGAGCAAAAGAGAGTTTTTTTGTGTTTGTGTTAAGCAATTGATGCGTTGTGAGTGCGTGTCCCGTATAAGCAGTCCGTGCGCCATGTCCTTGTCATTGGCTGCGACTAAACAAATAAATTATATTTTAATAAGAAAACAAACGAAAATTCAATGGCGTCATAAACCATAAAAAGACGATGAAAAATACTTAGGCGTGTGTGTATATGTATCTGTGTGTGTCCGTGTGTGTATCTGTGTGTGAAAACAATAAGCAAACATACGCACACATACACACACAGACAAACACCAAAATAAACAATGAAACAAAGCGACTTTTTTTTTGGCGCGCAAGCGGAAACAAAAGCTTGCCAAAAATAGAAAAAAAAAACTCGTCTTATTCAGAGGATCAACGACTTTGGAATACACTCTAGGGGAAATCCAAAAAATATATCATAAATGTGGGTTTTGGTAGCGCCGTGGTAGCGTGATGTCTTGAAACTGAAAGATCGTTGACTTGATTTCAGCAGTGCTTACGCCTGAGTGCCATGGTTAAGATTCAGAAGCAGGTACACTTGGATGAAGTTGCAAGGGGGTTTTTTTGCTTCTAAACTGCTTCTCGAAAAGCAAAATTATAGGGAAGAAATTGCTGCATCGTAAATGGCAATGTAGAATCGATTTGTTACAATAATACAAAGGGGAAAGCCCGGACATGCCTTCACGTCCACAGCAAAACCCAAACTCCTACCGTAAAGGTCATGCTGGCCTTTTGGTGGGAAAAGCTAGGTGTGCTATTTTAGGAGCTGCTTAACCAAGTAAAACTAATGATCGATACCGGAAGTAAAACGGCCACAATTCAAGGAATGAAATTGCTCAGAAAGTTATTCCTCAGCATGATAATGCTCAACCCCAAGTCATACCAGTGGTCAACACATATTTGGGAATGCTGCAATGGGAGATCTTAACCCTTTCCATATGTTGCACCATCTGCTCTTTCGTCTATGTGATAAAGTCAAGAATTCTATTGATATTTGAATCCTATCGAAAGATGGGATTTATAAAATTCGAAGTGTTTGACACTTGTAGTTGAGATGGCACAATTAAAATGTCGATTTTGCTTTAAAAACTTTGCACATTATTTCATTTTGGCTCAATATTTAAAAAAAAAATGCTCAGATATTACAATAAAATCTTTGTCCAAAATGTGTAAAAATTTCGCACTTTTTAACCGATTTGAAAAATTCAAGATGTTTTGGATTGATATTTTGAATAGGTAAAAATAAGTCTGTATTCAAATTTTACGAACTTGGTGCAAAATGTTGTGCCACGGTAACTCCCGACAAAATTTGCGAAAAATTAAAAAAATTATAAGGGTACCATGAATGCCGTTTGATTGTAAATGTAAAAACATTATAAAACACAAGACCTTTTGCATTTTTTAATGATTTTTATGATAAATAAATGAATTCAATTTCTTCGAAAACGGTTTTCTTACCACCACCATACCAGTCTTTATCAATCTTAAAGCGTTGCAAGCAATCACAATAAATTCTTTCACTTTGAGCACTCCATCGTATGTATTCAAGAGCAATCGATAGGCTGTAGCGCACATTACTTTGAATTGTAAGAGAAACGCAACGCTTTCCGAATATGTCACCAATGATCTCCAAAGACTGATATTATCAATCAACAATTATTTTATGATGCAAACAGTTACTAACAATTGTTCTGATGCAATAACGAAGCGATTCTCTACGATTATTGTATATCGTTTTTAATCGCTTAATATCGATTAACACTTACTCCTAGGCGTAGACGCAGTTGCACAACTCATATAATAACGCATACGCCCCATGTGACCAACAGTGTGCACAAATATTAAAGCAAAAGAAAGAAAACATATATAGAACAACGACAACAACGACTCGATTAAGTAGCAGAAAGTGATGATAAATGCGACATTGAGCAACAATAAATTTGGCGTTTACTTTTCGTCTTGACTTTCTGTTGCCTGCCGCCATTTTTTGGACGCCATCTTTGGCGTTGCCACTTATTACTTTGCCTTTGTTTCGCTTCCATCACTTTCGGTTTTGTTCTGCCTTTTGTTTTGTTTAGTTTTGTTTTCTTCATGTCTTATTGTTTAGCTTGTCGTATTCCATTGCCATTGCGACGTGTTTGACTTATTGATGCTGCGTGCCGGGATTACCAGGCTATAAACGCGGCAACGCTGCGTATGAGTAATGCTATAAGCAAACAGCAGCCATCAAAAATGAGCGCATAAAATGCAGACAGCTAATGCTCATTATTAGCATTTTTATGCACCAATATGGCGCTGTATGTGCGCGTGTGTGTGGGTGGAGGTTGTGTGTGGGGGCGTGTGTGATGTGTATGTTGTGGTGGCTACATATGATTGTCTGTTTATATGTTCACTGCTCATTCAATTGTTTTGTTTATGGATATTTGAAATTCATTGGATTGCATGCAGTCCACAGCAAACACTCACTCATTTTATGCCAAGTTTATTGCACTGCAGAGACATTAAAACGAACTTATATCAAATGCAATTAAAATTGATTTTTACGATAGGCTGCAGTTTTAAAGAGTGTTGTTTTTATTAGGACCTGAATTATCGTTCGAAAAATCGCCAAAAACCTGTTGTCACTTTTGACAGATGGCAATGACATTAAGTTTCCCAAGCAGACTGAGTGATTGCTCTCTTTCTCAATATCTTATTAAACATTTCACGATATACGACCATCAATCAGAATAAGGACAGCACGGTACAATGCTGTTAGAGAATTAATTGTAAGTGAAATCGAAAAAATTACAGAGAGAAATACGCAACAGCCTATACACACAAAACTGCTTATGAGAACTTATAACTTTTAGAGCTTTAAGGAATGTATGAGACTATCCAAGAAGTTCACTGTTGCTTGAACTATAACTTAATATTCTTAAACAAAATTTACACAGCCTGCAGAGAGGATGAAAAACTGTGAGGCGTATATTATAAGCCAGCCCAGCGCTGATGTCTCGAAAACCTCTGGGTAGTAGGTCACATTGGGTTTATGTGTATGAAATATTCAGTTAAACTTGCTAGAAACTTAGCTGCGATTTCTCATTGTAGCCGCTCAAAGCTTTTGTGGTTTAGGCTTGGTAAACATTTCCCTGTTAATGTAATTTCCCGGGAAAACAATACAGAGAAAAGTGCTGGGATAGACTACCCGAACTTATGCAATCCAAACTGCAACAAGGAACATAAAACCTATTACGAATGTAAAAAAAAATGTCTAAGAATAATTTTAGGATTATTACAAGAATTCTAACACGTCACTGTAGATTGAACTATTACCTAAATAGGCTGGAAATATTCTCAAACAAAATTGCAGATTCTGCAGATAGGATGCAGAAACTTTAAGACATATATATGCCATATAATGCAGGATAGTATGCGACACCATATAAAGATAGGCACAATACTGAACTTTGTAGATAGCATTGGAAGGAGACAAAAAATTAAGATAAAAGATGAAATGATTGAACTGTAATTCGCGCTACAAACATCTCCCAGCAATAGTGATAATAAGAATGAAAATAGGATTTTGAAATTTTACATAAAATTCTGATAAGCTTTGAAAATTTTCACATTTAAAATAAAGATGGGCCACACCCAGAAAAAAATGTTAAATAGTTATAGGTTTCCCCTATCAATAATATTAATAAAAATAATAATAAATTGCCAAAGGTCTAAAAATGGGAGAAAATCTACGAATTTAAACAAGGACTAACCACACACCAGCATCGACTTCATAAAAACTTGAATATACCAATAGGTAGGCAGGAGATAATTAGACTATCAAAAATAGATATAGAAAGGCTGAAAAAACATCAAAAGACTTAGCAATAAATCTATTAGAAAATACAATGGAACAAATTCGCCTTAAGCGCGCTCAAATAACGGATCTCCCAAGAAGATTTTCAGTCATCGCTTTAAATAATAATTGAATTTGCACATAGGATATAAGTTTATATTGGTTGTAATTGTTGGAACTCACTCAATTCTTTATAAGTTAGTATTATGATTATTAAATTTGTTTATTATTCTAAGAATAGATGGCAAATTAAAATAAAATTTAAAACAAAAATATTATAATAGTAGAAAATGCAAAGATCTTGAAATGGTTCGAAAAATGCTGCTTGGTATAGAATATTTCCTCATCAAAAATAAAGATCTACCATATGGCAAAAAATGTTAACGAGGCTCTGGTGTTGAAATGATGGTCGATTGTCAAAAATGATTAGGCAAAAGAGGCCCACCAGCTTTTTACCGATATCAAGTGTTTTGCTTCTTTACAATGCAATTTTTCGGGAGCATTTCAAGTCAATAACCGTAGCAGAAAATATCACTTGAAAAAAGCAAAAAAAAAAAAGGTAAATGAAAGGGGGAAAAAATAGTGACACAAAATCGTGCAAAATCTTTGGGGATCATACGAAAAGTCTAAAACCATGTATTTGGCCTACGTAATCTAGCAAAATATTTTTATAACAAAATATTTGCAGAATATATAAAGAAATTATTTGAAAGGAAGCTAACTCAAATATTTATTTCTTGAGCGAAATATGGCACCAAAATTAATGTATCATAGTTTTTTGGAGTTTTGAATAGCACCCCCAGTATCATACTTAATATAAATATCATAAAATATATATAAAGTATAAATATTTATCAGCTCATAAAATAACTTTAGGTATTATCTAAGCGGCTTAGCTTTCTGACAATATCACTTACCAAATTTTATGGACAAGAAATAGATATTCAATGATACAATAATATTTGCTTTAGGAACGAAATTTTACCTAATGACATTTTAAAAAGTGAAGGATAACAAATATTATTTTTGGTAAAACTATTTTAAGTATAATTGTACTACATCTTTGGAAATTCACTGAATAAAACAAAAGCTTTCAATTATTTTTCAAAATACAGTTTTTGGAGGCACTCAACTAAAATGATATATATTTGTATTGAATGGTAGGCAAATTTTTCTTTGGTTTGTTTACCAACCAAAAACTGTTTTACATCTCTCACATTCTAAAATTTTTAAAATACTTTACTCCATGTTTCAAAAGTACTTTCACAGCTCTTTCCCGCCAACGCTCAGCTTCCTTTTAAATTCACCTTTTAGCAGGCTTCACTGTACTTCATCGTTTTCAAATCGAAACAGGCGTGAATAAAACGCAAGTACAAACAAAAACCACCAAGCCAATCAAAATAGCAAAACTTAGCTGCATTTTTTATACGCATTTAGGGCACTTTTAACAAACATTTTCAGCTTCATTGAAGCTACAACTTGTTAAGGCTTCCCCTCACTCTGCACTGATGCTGCTGCTGCTCCTTGGGGCATTGGTTGGTTGCCAGCTGCAAGCTTCGTGAAAAAAGGTAAAAAGTTTTCCACTCAGAAAAACGCGAACTTGCTTGCAGTTTTCTTAGCATTTCTCTTTTATTCCTAACAAGTCGCTGTTAGGCAAATGCTGCAAAGCCTGCAACTGACAAAAGGTGGCAAAGCCAAGGACAATGGAAAGGAAATGAAAAAGTATTGCAAGGATAGTGGAACAAATAGGGTTGTAGGCATATCAATTTTTCGAAATATTTACTAAAGGGAACTAGGTGAGGATGGATGAGCTTGTGAAAGAAATCGGCTTATATAAAAAGATAAATTTATTTCCGTTGACTATGCTCATCGCTCCAAAGCCGGGGCATGGAGATATTTCAATTAATGGCTGTTCGAAAAGAATAGGGACCTAAGTCTATCTTTGGTTTACTTGGGAAAATAGTGTATATTTGCTAGCTATGTCAGTGCTAGGCAAATCCTTTAGTGCTGCAGGGTGGAACTGAATCAACGATCTTCCGGGGCGACTCCGCTACCACTAAGCTGATGAGGCCTAAGAAAAAAGTTTGAAAAATTTTAAATTTTGTAATGAATCACTGTAAGATCAAAAAAGTCGGTAATTTTAAAGAATTCAATTTGGTATGTTTATATCTTATTATCTTTTGCCTCTTTCAATGCCCAAAATGTGGATTTGAAAGGTGCAGTACTATATTCTAGGTGAGTCGATGATGAAAGCAACGACGTCTCTCGAATCTGACAATCCTTTATTATCCAAATTTATATTTACGATGAAACAGAAACAAAAGTGAAATAAAAGGATGTACTTGAAATAATTCAACCGATTATAAACGAAAATCCGTAAACGCAACAATACCGGAATTTTGACGAAATTCAAAATATAACGAAAACGAATTTTATTCGGGTTTTTATTATCGAGTACTACCGATTCGCGAATTATTAATAAGCCAACATGCCGAGAACTTGCGGCTATAATTTTGAGTAAACACGGGTCGATTGAACAAAAGTAAGACGTACGTATTTATTCAAGTTACAACATAAAATATAAAGTACAGGGGGATCCGTGAGGCCGATGGAGTAGAAAGGGTTAACGAGCGAAACGAGCAGGGGGAACAGCTCCCTAGTTAAGATAGAAATAAATTATTTTGAAAATTCTTAAAAAAAATTTGATATCTTCGAGTTATCATTCCTAAGAAAATCTTAACTTTTTTTTACATACAAATTTTTGAAATTTTCTTTAATTTTTCAAATCCAGATTACCAGTGCCTAATTATAAACACATTTGTAGGAACAAACTGCATTTGATGTAGTAAGCCTACATTTACCTTTAAGTGATCAACTACAAAAGAGTATTCAACTGCCTCTTACCTTAACCCCGTGTGCTGCCACAGCTGTATTGCACTTGGGGCACGAATCCGGCAGACAACCGCCCTCAGCTGACTGCAACTCGTACTGAGTGCTGAGTTTGAGATTACTTTGGTTTACATTGTGCAACGCTTGTGGTTTAAATATTGTATTAAGTTTGTTGGCTTGTGATTGGAAAGCAACTGCATATAAATGGAGAAATTGTTGAAGCCAAGTTTACCGCACGCAGTTGGCCACAACTCAGCCCTCGCTCTCAGCCTGCACATCGACCATAATGTACACAAGGCACACATTTCATCTTGGTCCTTTACATTATTTGTAGTTATGGACAGCCAATGCAATATATGTATACAGTTCGACTCATATATAGATGATATAACTAAAGGCTGCAAATGGAGCAAGCAGTTCATTGAATGGCTAGCTGGTTGGCTGGTTGGCTGGTTGGCTGGTTGGCTACTTGACTTGCGGTCTTACCAAGAGCAGGGCGCAGCATCTGAATACTACGAACAGATAGGTCGACACAAGGCATGTACCAGCCATCAACTAAATAAAACCAGGCAATTGCTTAATTGCAACTTAAGACCAAATCATACCTTGTCGCCCCCGAAAACATTTTCCAGCTATTGTTATTACGGGATGCTGGACACTGAGCTTTACCAGACTTTATAGCCAAGTTGTTTGCACTTTGTTGTAGTAAAATATTGGTCAGATTTTGTTGCGAGATTTACTATATAATGACTGGTATTTGTGGTTGGGCTGTTATGAGATGTGGCTAGCAGGTTTACTAAAGAAGATAGATTGCTCTACACAGATCGAATATCCCCTCATCGCCTAACAAAACATATTTGAAGCTGATTGGCTGATATGAGCGCCCGGAACTAAATATTGAGAGTTTGGTCGTAATATATTAAATAACATGTAGTATATGATATAGTCAACCGCATTTTATCGAATTTGACGCTTCGCTTAAAAATATTCTAAATAATTTTAACATTTAAAATGTAATCGAAATGCAAAACAATAGATTTATTATTATTACAAAAAATATCTACAGCCCAATCAAAGAATTTCCTTGATTTGATCAATTAGTCAGCTATTCCCTAAAGGCAGCATGTGGAGATCTCTAATAATAACTATTTTACAAACAAATGCAGTATTCTACATAAGTTCTTACTGTGAAGTTCGTTGGATAACTCATTTTAATCAAACCACCGATCTTTGTGCTCTGTGGCGCTCCGATATTTATAGTTTCTCTAACATCTAAGTAGCTTTTTCCCAAATGCCAAACTGAAACAATTCATTAAGTTTTATTCACATGAGAACAACGTATTTTAAAATTCTCCATACAAAATTGCGAAAGTATTAATTTTTACAAAATGTGCGAATTGGTGGAATTTGAAGAAGAAGACAAATTGTAGGTGCTTTGGATATGCGATTTACATGATTATTATTATATACCCTTTCCCACAGTGATAAGGAGTTGAACAAAATTATTGCTGCCAGTTGTGCGCCCTCGAATGAAGGCGTGAAGAAACCACCCTTTCTAGAACCATGCAGCTTAAGCAAAATGGGTTTTGTAGCTAAGGATGGCTACTTGGATGTCGAATTTGGTTGCGAACCAAATGTGGCCAGTGCCGGCATAAAACATATGATCAAAAATCGCATTGCCACAAATCTGGAGATACAGATAGGCGATAAGGTGTTTCACTGTCATCTGCAGGTACTGCAGGTCTATGCGCACTATTTCCAAACTAATAGCGTTGAGCAACGAGTTAAGTTGGATGCAAAACACGTAACACCCGAAGCTTTTGAAAACATTTACGATTGGATGTGCAATGAGAGTGCGCAAATCAAGCGTCAGGGTATTGTCGATGTATACAAGGCGGCAGAGTACATGCAAATACCCGAATTACTGCAGCAGCTGTGGACACGTTTCGATGATAGCCAGAACTTTGGTGAGGAGCAGGCTTTCAAGCTGTATCTGGAAGCTTATCAAAGAGAATGCACCGATTTGCAGAAGGTTATGCTAGTACGCATTGGTAAATTTTTTCTGAGCGCCGTTTGTACGGTGGAATTCCTGGAAATGCCGCTGCACATAGTGCAGGAATTACTCTCGGACAACAATGCGTGTGTCAACTCGGAAATGGAAATATTTATGATAGCTTTACGCTGGCTAGTGCATGACTGGGCACAACGCAGCGTGCATGGTGTCAGGCTTATGCTGGGCGTAGTGCGTTTTCGATTGTTGCCCGCTTGGTTTGTGGCCGCGTTGAAGAGCAGCACAGAGCTGGCTGAGCTGCAGCAGTTGCTGCAAGTGCCCGAAATGCAGGCAATGATCAATGAGAGTTTGTCCTATGCCATCACCGAGCAGTACATAAGCAAGAATTCACCTTTAAATGCGCCGCTCAATATGTACGCACAACCCGAACGCCAGCGTATAGTGGATGTACGCTGTGCACATCATCATCACTACGGTTGCCCCAACTGGCAGCTGCTCAGCTTTGGCGTTTTTAATAAGTTCCTAACGCTTATTATAAGCGAAGGAGCCAGTTTTTGGCAAAATTTGCGTTATCTGCCAAGGGGCGAAATGTTGCCCTGTTGCCTGAAGGCGCAACAGACCAAAATTGAGCTACTGAAGTAGCAGCCAATGCGCCTGGCATGCGTCGGCCATTTTGTTATTGATTCTATTTCAACTTTGGTTCATACATAAATGTGTGCCCCATGTGTGCTACGACTAGTCGTTGCGATTTGATGTTCAAGGCAAGTTGTAAACACACCCTGGGGTGCAATTTAATTGCTACAAATAATTTCATTAGCCACTCCACCACCCCCCACTTGTACACATATATTGACTAGGCCGCTGGGAGGCGACACTGCTATACTTCAACTCTGGACCGAGCAAGCCATTTGTGGGGTCAAACTACGTCACATTGGAACTCTGGTTTCAACTAAACATTAAGCGTTTCCAATTAGTTTAATGTGCCTTAATTGTCAACTAAGGATGCACATGGACGTATATCTGAATGTATTTGTATTTTTACGTATTTCAATTTATAATATAAAAACCCCCGTCCTTCTGTAATAATACAATTTCATATTGCGGTCTTATTACAAGTTGAATATGGTTTTGCAATTCAATAAAACGAAATTTTTGTGCAACATTTTTGCAAATTGTTATAATTTTTTTAATAAAAATAAAATGGCAATACAGTGAGACCAGAAAGTATGTTTAAATTATAAAGAAGTGTAGGACAGATCCAGTTGATTGTGAATCATTTTAACATATTTTTTAGAATATTTTAAGAGAAGATAATATCACTTTGAAGGGCATCTTACTTGCAGTATGAATTCTCAAAACGTTTCCTCGAAACCATGACAGCATGGCTTTTTCTAGAATTTTCATATCCGTTACCATCTCATGGTATTTGAATGGCTAGGTTAATTTTATGCAAGCCGCAATTGAATGTTACATATAAATGATGGCAAGAGCTAAAGGAACCAACTTATTAAAAAACATTGCAAATCAGAACTTGCAGGATACATATTCCCAGAGATATTTTGCATCATCTCATAAAAGTCCAAAAGGTCTTCCATGGGATTTGTACAAATCCTTTTGACTTATCCAACGGCTAACAATTTATCAAAAAGCTTCATAGCACAAACCGGTACCGAAATTAGATATTTGCATATTTCTTTTGTCGTTTGTTTTTTTGCTTTATAAATTGTATCATATCCCAATCGCTGCATTGAAATTAAATTCAATTGATAACTATATCATATAGCTTCCATAGATCAAACTGGGCAAAATGTATTCAATTTGTTGTACTTATTCTGTACATAATTGTGGGTCAAGTTTTAATTGAAAAATCAAGTAGGTATTATAAATTAACAACTACGATTCCCTATATCTCTGAAAATTATCGAAAACATTCTCTATAAAATCTTGCCTAGATTCGATTTAAGCAATTTTCTACTTTCGATTCGTGCATTTTTTTACTTTGAAAGTAAGTTTTTCTTAAATGAAAAAAAAAAAAAAACAACAAATAAAAACAAATACTGCTATTTGCTATTTCTCTGATAATTTTCTGATACCATCGCTAAAAGAGACTTGTCTCAATATAATTTAAACTATTTTTAATTTCTCCTCAGGACGCTAATCTGCGGGCCAAACAAAATCATTTGCTTCAGTCGAAAATTGTGCTAGTCAGAAAAAACCAGGTCTGGAGATTAGGACAGATGAAGACCTAACATTTTGCTGCATTCAGATAATATTTGAATCTAACGTCTATACGGCCTAGCACTGTCATCTTGTTAAGTCTTGTTCTGTCGATTCTAACTCTTTTTCACGGAACGCATTGCCTAAAAGCAAAATTTTTAGTTGAGAACATTCCAATTGATGGTTTTACCTGCGAACCGTGCAAAAATTTGCCTTGGCCTCAATGTAGACGTTTTTGGAACAAATTTAACACGATTGGCATAATATTCCTTGGAGTCTTCATGCTGAAGATGGAAGTAAGGAACTAGCACGCACCCTTTCTAATTATAGAGTCGAATGCAGAACAATTGTTGGGAGCGCTGAAACCCAACCAGCATTGTAGAGCTGAATGATGATGATAACCTTACTTTTATGTCTTTCTCATATAAAGAACTCTCGGATTCGCTTTGCTTTTCAACGAAATTGAAAAGTTTCAACGTTGCGAGGATTGTTTGCGTAGTTATTCCTAATAGTTTATTTGGCTACGTTCTAAATACAACACTGCCCCATTTGCAAATTTTTAAATTTATTCAGAATCCTCTTTGTCTTCGAAGTTGGCATTACTCTTTCAGCGAGACAAGTAGAAAGTCTTCAAAAAGCACACAGCACGCTGAATGTATGAAAAATGTATTACCCTTGAGTATGGGTATCTCTGCAAAGATGGAGCAGAGAGATATCTCTATTAGAAGCTGTTTGAAGATAACAGGGTCCATCAGTTTATAGCCTAAACCGAACGGGTTATTTAGGAATTTACTTGGGCAAATAAAGTATTTTTACTTGCTAGCGATGCCAATGCTAGACAAGTGCACCAGTGCTGCAGGGTTGATCGCACCATTGACCTTCGGAGGCCCACATGTATTGCTTTAGTAATAATTTGTATATATCAGTGATTTTTTACCCACAGACAAAATTTTTTTAGCCAAAATACTGACTGAAATTATGGAGTTTTTCAGTGTTTTAAGTTAATCTTTCATTCTGCTCACTTTCCTTACCAATAAATTTAACCCAAGAAATCCCAGTGTTTGCAGACAAATATCAAGTTGCCTTGCACTACAACAAAAATATTGCGCGCATACTTTCTGTCCCGACTGTGAATTGGCTTTGCCCATTTTTTTTTTGAAAACATTTAAATTTTTTTACGCATTTTGCAGATTTTTCACTTAATGCATTATTTGCTATTTGATTAAACGCACAAATATTTATTTAATTTCAATTTTTTTTGTTGCATATCAAACACATTGTAGTACACAAGTCCGGAGCACATAGCTGCATAAAAGTATCTATAATATATTAAAAATAATTGTCTGTGCTGGCAACCAGCGATAAATCAATTACTCTCGATTATCGGATATATCTCTTTTAGTTTTTCTTCGTTTTAGCCAAATTTAAAAAGCCAACTTAACTTTGGCAGAAACATTTGCAGCGGCAACTCAATGAAGATAGATGCAATTGCAGAACCTTGTTGGCAGTTGCAGTTGCGCCTTCCCTGCTAATTGACAATGAATATGATTGATGAATGCAATTACAATCGGGAAATTGCACAACACTGGAGAAGACGCATCGAGAAGAACGATTGTGAGAGTATGGTGGCAAGCAAGTTTTCATGGAAATGGCTAGCAATATGATTAAACTGATAAAGATGGATAGAAGTGAAATGTAAAAGAAAGTGGCTTAATAATAAAAGAGATAGAGAGAGAGAGAGAGTAATTAATGCCACGGCTTGATTTTAATTTTGTTTCACAAAAGGAAATGGCAGCGATAAGCTTCAGTGTTCTTTAAATGGATTTTATGGGACAGCTTAAGATGGAATAAAAGTTGTAGTCAGCGGTGACAATACTCGCGAGTGTAGGGCATTTAAAGGACAACTATATTACTTTTGACAGGAATTACAGATCGAATAATGTTATATCGCATTGTAAGCGTCATTTCAAGACAACTTAAACGGTGACACAACGCACAAGACGTTCCGACCAAAATATTGGTGCCGTACGAGACAGTATTGAGGAGGAGCGGCGAACATTGAGCTTTCATATTTCTAAGGAGTTGAGCATTGTTCGGAGCACTCTTCGTCGCATAATTCATGTCGATTTGAAGATTTTCCCATACCAAATCCATATGGCGCACAAACTAGACCCAGCTGACTATCCCCGAAAAGGAACTCGACTTTGGATCTCATCTCATCTCAGATGAAGCACGTTTCATATTAAATGCAAGTGTAAATAATCAAAATTTTCGGTTCCCTGCCACTAAAGTCCCTCTATAATTGAATAACAACTTCTTAACGATCAAAAAATGACTGTATGGTGTGATGTTGGTGCGGATATGATCAACGGTCCGTATTTTTTCGAAGAATCGGATGGAGCAACGATAAACGTCAATGTTGAGCGTTCTCTTACAATGATAACAGATTTTGTCATGTCTTTTGTTTCTGATTCTAACAAGATGATGCAACTTGTCATACTGCACGGCAAACCATGGATTTCTTATGAACATTAATCTCCGGAGTCTTCGTGTCCAAAAATGGTGATTTTGACTGGTCACCGAGACCAGCCCAGCTAACGCCACCAGACTATCTTTTTGGGGTAATATTTCAAATCCAAGGATACGCTGATATGCCAAGGACCATAGCTCAACGTAAATACAAACATACAACGCGAAATTAGTGCAAAAATTTGTGGCCAAGACCTTAAGAGGTCATAAACATGTCATATTCAAAAAGCAGTTTTGAAATAACTCCTTGAACTGAAATTAATGTTTATCAAAATGAAAACAAAAAAAGTGTGCTTTTTTTTAAATGCTTCCACTTTAACTGGCCCACTACTGAACCTATTGTGCCTGAACATCAACAATTAATGAAAATTAATCGTGTCATAGTTCTACACTTAAATTCTTATACCTTATCTGGCATAATCGATTTTACCCCAAAATTTTCCACAATTTTTCTGCTCTCGCACAAAATTCAATTCACTTTAGTCACGTAGCTTTGTAGGCTCTCTCGGTTCAACAGCCGATTTAGTAAAGTTTTCGGCCAAAAACCCAAATCGCTGCTGATGCCACATTACGCATTCACCAAAACTTTGGCGTCCAATGCAGCAAACTTAGTGCATACAAATATCAACCTCAAATTCCCCACTAAATTGCAACCTGCCAGTTGCAACAAATGTGAGTTTGGACAGCTCGCTGCTCCCTGCTCCCGGCTCTTCCCAGCTCCAACTGCTCTACCCAGCATCAAGCTGATTTGAGCTATTCATAGAAAACTGAACTGCAATGGCAACGGCAAACTATGCCATTCAAACACAGCCAAGCCAACAACACCAACAATGAGTTACCCGAGTACACAAAACGGCATTCATGGCAGTTTGGTGAAACTCTTTGGACAAGTATTTGGCGACAGCTTCAGAGCACGGCGTAGCAGCGGCCAGACCGTTCCAGCTATATCCCCGTACCAGGAAAAAAAAACCAACCAGTACGAATTCAATTTGGCTGCTCATTGGCGTTTATTGCTCGTGGCAAAAAAAAAAACTGATAATCCTATTGCGGTTTTGTTGGCTCTCTTTAATTGGCGTCACACCCTGCACACACACACCCGGCACACACACCCGGCACACACACACACAACGACAAACAAAAGCGGATTTGCTTTGCGTGTTTTGTGGCGAATGCGTTTTTGAGACGCCATTACTCAAACTCAAATGCGAGTTTGGGAGTTTTAACATTTTCAGGGCAGAGAAACAGGTCCAGCAAGCAGTTGCCAAACTTTTAGGCTATTGTTTCAATTGTCAAACATGCCCCAAAAACTTTTCCCAGCATTGCCAATAATGTCGCAAAAAAGTTGTGGGTAATTTTTAAGTGCTGCAATTTTAAAGGTATTGCTTTTGCCCTTAGAGTTTTATCAATCAATTTCTATCTTATAGATGTAATTAAATTTTAATTAAGCAAATATTCAATTAATATTATCTTTGATATAATATATCACACGACGGCAAGGGTAATAATTTCGAGCATAGTGTATGACGGATACACTTATACGGGGCGTATACGTAACCGTATGTTTGATTATGGTAAATGTTATTTTTTGTGTTCGATAATTTCAGAAGAAATGGTTATAGTCAAAACTGTTCTTTGCGTAACGAAGGGACAATGTTTTATTTTGCAAATACAGCGAGAAAATAAAGATTAAAATTTAAAAAATAAATTTATTAGCCAAATAAAAAAAAAATAAATATTTTTATGTGAAAAATTTTTCAATCTGTATTTTTGTAAAGTTTCTATAATATTTGACAATTTGCATTGAAATCGAAATTGATTGTTAAATAATAATAATATTAATTTTGAAAATAATTGTTTCCGAAATAAACAAAAAATAATGTGTCTTAAGATTAATCTACGAACATTTTAAATATTTATTTTAATATTTGTTTTCTCAATAAAATGAATAAAAAGTGTAAATATCTTAATGGGGAATATTTTAAATAATAATAAAGCAATTTTCAATGGTTAATAATTATTTTGGCTTTTTAATTCCGAAATACAAAAGGCAACCCTCGTAACAATCAAAAGAATTCACAATTTAATTTGTCGCTCAAAAGTAGGAGCAATATAGTAAATAACACCATGAAGATGATCTAAAAATTGGCAAAAATCTTTATTTTTCTGGGCGCATACGCTGAAATATCGAAAAGAAACAGGAGCTACAGATTAAAGCTGAATTCAAAAGTCGATATTTCTAATTATAAGAGATTTAATATTATATATTATTATATTATTATTATACAATAATTTATATAAGATATTTTTATATAAAGGAATTTTCTACATACAATACAATTTTCAGTATTTAATTTATGTTTTTTTTATTTTTTTCAATGATTTTTTTTCTCAAAAAATGATTTTAAACTTTTCGTGATTTAAGAATTTAAGATAAGACTCCAGATATATTTTATGTTTCTTATTGTTTTCCAACAAAAACTCTTCAACTTTAACATGATTCAAAAATTTAAGAGGAGATTCCAAATTTATTGGATGATTTTTATGCGCGTCGGACTTCCATAAATATATAATATATATATATTTTTATTAATTGTCTAAGTTTTCCACCAAAAAGTCTTCAACTTTATCATGATTCAAAAATTTAAGGGAAGATTCCGCATTTATTGAATGATTTTTATGAGCGTCTGGACTTCCATAAATAATTGACATCTGCTGCTAGAGTGTATGGAACATTTGGCCAAAAGTTTTTGTTCTAAAGGCATGAGAGATTCAATCAATTTAAAAGACAAATAGCTCAAAGTTTTTTGAAAGGATTCAATTTTATTTTTTTCAGGAACTAAATATGTAGATCCATTACCATAGTTCAGTTTTCAATATCAATTTAATTCCAAATGGAGGATTTTTAAGTAACCCATTTTTTTGATTATTCTACTTTTGTATTTTAATTTCAAATCCATAATATTTAAATTTCATACTTATATATTACAAATCGGTGGGGCCTCGTAGCTTAGTGGGTAATACACTTGCCTTCTAATCGCGGGGTCGTGGGTTCGAATCCCACTCATGGCAAGAGGCATGACCACTCCAACGTCCCTCTTAAAAATTGCTTCTCTACCTAATAGAAAGCTTTTCTCCATTTGCACAAAAATTCAACAATTGCTGGCATCCCCCCTTGCCCCACTCCTCACCCCCCACGCTAAATGGAGGGTATACCATAGAACCAAGCGCCATTCATAGCTTTTCGGCGTACAGCAACAACACCAGCTAGAATGATGCCAACAATAAAAAGACTGTATCGCCCAGCCTTTCCGCGCAGCCAAGCGCAGACGCTACTCCCAGAAGGCGTCAGGTGGCAGCCCACCACTGGGATAAGTCGCATCTGGTCAATCACCAGTTCGACCGAAAAACTCAACAGATTACAGAAACCTACACAAGAGAATACATAAACGGCTCCCCAAGTTCGATGACGTCCAAAGGCATTTTCAAAAAAACGGACACGAATAGGACAATGGACCGTTAGAACCCTAAAGGATCCATCAAGATTAGCACAGTTCGAGGAGGAAAAGGAGAAAACTGCAGATAGCTGGCATCCATCCATAAGGCAATAGACGGATCGGCAGACCCAAGGCGACCTGGAGAAGATCCATCCTCCAACAACTGACCCAGGCGAAAAATTAGGGTTCGATGGATGGCTCTTGTAGAGGCCCTAAGTTCCCAAGTGGAATTATAAGGAAAAAAAAAAAATATTACAAATCGATTAAAATTGTATGCATTTCGTAACAATTAAAACACTTAAAAAAACACGTTAGTTTCATGCCAAGGATTCGCAATATTTCCGAACATAACTACCGAATGCTGATCATTTTGCCTCAAATTATCTCTAACTCATTCAATTCAAACGCTTCTTAAAGACAACCTCTAAGTCCGCTTTCAACGCCTTCCACTCCCATAAATAGCAATAATTTCTCTCAGTGCAACATTTATACTATATATACCAGACATACTTAAATATCTTGCCGCAATTCCCAGCTATTCCAGCTACTCCATTTTGTGAATACTGCATTTGTGGTTGAAGCTTTGCAATTCTAAAAGCAAATAATCATAATCCGATTTACCGATTTGCCTATAAGTTGCAGAGCAAATGGCCCTATGCAGCGAGGGAGCACTGAGCTGTCGGAGCAAAAGAGCACAAGTTGTGCGTCGACCAGGCGAGTAGCGCTAGAAGGAGACCCTACGCATAGACACATCATTTGCTTGCATGGAACGAACAATTTTCCAAAAGCTCTTTTAGTATTCAATATACTTTGTTGTATGCTGATGGGTACACTTGCTCAGCTTCGTCAGCCATGTCAGTGGTGTAACCACAGCTACAAGTATAAATAATTTTCTGATTGCAATTAAACCCAATTATGGTCATTGTCCTTCATAACCGCAAACTCATTAGCTTGTTGCACCAAACCGCAAAACAGTATTGCAGCAGGCACCAACACCACCAACACCACCACCACCATCACCATCATCATCATGGCCACTGCCTTCAATGCCACCTCAATCATCAACAGTTACTCCCATCGCCACCAACTTGCTACACCACAGCAACAACAGCAGCAGCGGTAACCAGAAAACCAGCAACAATTGTTAGATTCGCCACATGTGGTGGTCTCTCATAATGATACAACATCCCGATGCACTCATTCTTCTCTCTATTCATTCTATATTTATTTGAATAAATCGTAGGAAAAAATATTAAAAAAAAAAATAATAATAACAGCATGTTTTAGGTTGGGACCATGTAGATGCAGTTTGTAAACCGAGGAGATATGGGAAAGTTCCCACCAAAGGTCAGACATTAAGCAGATAATCGGATTGTTTGACCTTTTGTATAAAGGACGTCATGTATATTTTTTCAGATGGCCGAAGAAAGTAAATAAAAAAAGTTATTTAAGTATTGTAACAAATTTTTTGCTTAAGATTAATGATTAATTATTCTAAAATAAATTTTGAAAAATCTCAATTGCGGGAAGACCACTCTGTGAGTGTAAGAACGCTTCCTATATATCAACAGAAGCATAAGTAAATCCAAAAATAGATGTTCAAGGGTTTTGAGGAATATTTTTTCGATGTTATCTACCAAAGATATCGTGTCTGTTCATTATATATAGGTGAATCTGAGAGTCGGTGTCATTAATTAATAAAGATATACTTAAGCAATCAACGTCTATTTGCTAGCTATGTCAGTGCTCGCCGAATGCACTAGTGCTGCAGGATGAAATTAGAGGAGGGTGTGCTACCACTACGCTATCTAGGTCCACAATGTGTAATGTATACTTTACTTTCAAACAGTAGATGATTTCGACAAAAGATTCCTTGAGCAGAATGCGTTGCTTATAACGTTAAAACACTACATAAGCTCATTGAATAAATTAGAATAACTTGCCGGAATAAGTGGGTTAGGAATCGTTAGCTGCTAGCATTTAAGATCCATGAAGTACAGAAATAAAATTTAGCAGAAAATATCGCTTAGGCATGCTTAACTTTTAACATATTCGATCCTATTTTCTTTCACACTCTATGGGAGTATAGCTTTTAAATTATTTAGATATATTTATTTTAAACCAAATCGAAAACAAAGTCTACTATCTTTATCTCATTTTGCAGGATCCGGAATTTAGTTTAGGCCACGACTTGTTGCTTTGCATTTTTGCTTTCTTAAGCTTCTAACATTTTTGAAACTTTTTGTTCGAACAAACTTAGATACTGAAAGTCTGTAATATATATTTAACGTTCTTAGCTATTTCGATTCTATTATGTTTTCTAACCAACTTTGACTGCAACTAAAGGTCTATAATGCATATCGAGGAACTTTCCCAGTCTTTACTTCAGAACTCTTTCTATTGGGATAATAAGTAATTTTTTGGTATTTTTTACTGTCTCCATTCGTATTATTTATTTAAATCAGTTATGGAAATATTTTATTTTCTTATTCTTTCTTTGCTATTTTTTGAAAATTCTGCGACATCGGCAAACGTAAATTCTTCAAATTAATTAATCTCAACTAGATCTTTTTTATTTTTGCTACAATATGGTTTTGAATTTAGTTTGCCATGAAATAGATTTCGAAAATATAGTATTTTGGTTATTTTGCCTAGACACAAATAACATTTTTCGTTCAACAGTACAATTCAAATTGGTAAACAAAAGCAAAAATTTTGGAACAAAATTTTTTTAAAAATGATCGGTAAACTTTTGTTTAGTGTTACATCAGTTGTTTTTGTCGGATATTGCGTTTTTCTCCGTAGACGACGTCTTCAGATACTAGATAAAATTAAGAAAATCCAGCCCCCAAAGACGGCTAACAGTCGAAATTCACCTTACAATGCTAACATTGCGGATTACTTTATTGACCAGATGAACCTTGGGGAGTCCTTTATTTCCAATGGATTTTATGAGAGTGGGGCGGAGCATATTGCACGCGCCATTTTGATGTGTAATGAGCCTAATCGTTTGTTGCAAGTCCTGCAGCGCTATTTACCACGTTCAGCGTTTGCTCTACTTGTGCATAGACTTCAAGGCTTCGGATTGCGAGTTGGTGAGAATTTCATTATAAATGGTGTTGCACCAGCAGCCTAAATTTAGAAGAAGCTTACACCAATGAATACCTCGACTGTTTGTAATTAAAAGTTTTACGCCAAATTCCAAAAACGAAAAATAACATTAGTCGCAATAATTTGCAAATACACCAAATGTTGTTGTTTTGTTAAAAATTTAAGTTTTCTTTTGGTGGTGAACAACTGATTGAGTTGCTGGGAAAATATTTAGCATGTTCGGTTTGGAGAAGGATCGTTGTTCGATTCAGTTCGATTCTGAGGAAATCGTTGATTGTTATAATAAAAAGAGAATTCGCGTAGGAGAAGTACGACTGTAGCTCAAAACGTTGATTATAACAAGAAATTAATTCGTGATTAAGAGGTAGTGACTGTATCCTACAGAAGTAAGTTCACTTTTGAATAGTCGTAGCAAATCCAAGCTATTAGTCTAAGAAAGTTTTTATTAAATAAAGTTTAGAATTTGGACTTGGCTTTATAGCTTTAGATATTTGTTCTATGCGAACAGCTATAAGTAGAGATATCTCAATGCTCAGCTTTTGGAGCGATGACCAAGGGGCATAAATTGCGTGATATAAGGAACTCACGAGATAGGAACAGTTGCTAAGGCAATTTCGTATCAGGTTTTTGTCCATTGCTATTCCTAAAATTCAATATCTAAATGTCTTCAAGCTGCCAGAACACTAGAAGAATTGCAAATGTCTTATCAATTAAGATAGTTTGATAATAATTTGATAGATATCAGTGCCACTTACTAAATGGATAACTCATTAAAGCTTAAAAATCAAGAGATTATTGTCATTATATTTAACAATTGCGACACTTAACAGCATTTGTTGTTGGTATTCTTTTGCTGCAGATGAAATCACTTGAGTCCTGCAGTACAGTCTCTCACAGACAGCAATACAGAAAGGATGAAATACAAAAAAAAGGAAAAAAAAGTAGAAAATGGACTATCAAAAAGCAACCCTGAGACTATGAGTGCCTCAGAGAATGTTTGTTTAGAAGGTTTTATGCATATGTCCGACATGCGGAAAATTCCATTAGGAAGTTTTCTTTGTTTGCATACATTTACATTTATTCCGGTGCGTATGTGCATATGTGTAGGGAGCAGAGGAGCTACACTCTCCATGTGAGTAGTGTCCTGGCTGGGTCTGTCGTTTTTTGCTACACAAAAATGAAATTATTTATTTGTGGTAAACTAGAGAGCTGGTCGGTTGCTCGGTTTGTTGGTCAGCTGGTTGATGCTTCACAGATTTTGTTGGTCAGTCTGAATTTTATTATTATTATTATTATTTTGTAATGGTTTTTGAGTGTTTTTTTGTGTGTGCATGTGTGTAGAGCAGCAAAAGCATTGAATAAAAATGATTTGCATAAAATCGATTAAATATTTTCAACAAATAAAATGCATGCCCCCAAAATGAAATGAATAGAAAGCAATCCAAACAATCAAATAGCAACAACCACAATAAATTCAAACTTGAAGCATTATTCAGTTTCGATTGTGCCTGCCTGTCAAGATAAATCTTATATATATATAAATATATATATTTTTTTTATTACTATTCTAATGCAAAAATTAAAATTTCATATGCACATAGAAAATGCATAAATAGATAAAACCAAAGCGTTGGATAAAATCAATTTATGCGTACTAATATGCATAATACTTTATTTACTCGATTCTTGACAGATGTTAACTTAATTACAAACAATATCGAGTACTTAAGCTGGTATACTATTACATACTTAAGAGCCATTAACAAGAACAAAAAAGCCAAGAGGTGAGTTTTGACATGAAAACAACAACCAATGCAAGTTTATGTCGATGAGTGGCTAGTATATCCTTGTGGAAATTACGGGAACACCAAGGACAAAATAGTTTCACTCATTAGTCATATTTATTTCGTAGAAAACTAAACTCTAATGGCTTATTACCTAGCAATTGTTGTCGTGTAGTGTAAGTCGAGCTGTGAGAAACGAAAACGTAAAATATTGCTGTGGCAACTCTGGTATCCGATGAAATGTTTTAATAGAATTCAATTTGTATTTTCTTGGTAGCTTTGGTGTACAGCAGTGCGACTTGTTACTTAGCACTCGTATATATATATCCCTCCGATTCAATGCAACTTAGCAGTTCGGTAATATGTACTTTTAAGTCTGAAAAAGTAGGTCCTACTTATTACGTGTTTAAATATGCTAATACAGAAATCAAAGTTTCTCCTTAAAAATTTGTAACATTTTATTGCAAATAAATGTTCTTATGTTAGTGTTTCGCCTAAGAATAAGTTTGGAGTGGGATTATTTTCACAAAAAACATTTATGCCATTTCGTCAACCCTGGCAACCCTGGAATTCAGTGAAATCTCTAGTAGATTCTACTTTAGACTTTCTTGGTAGCTTTGGTTTTCCAAAATTTAGAATGCTTTATTAAAGAGTTGCAGACAATAAGTTAAGAGTGAAAAGCACCGATCCTATTGCTATTTCTTGCTAAAAATTAACAGTTCGGCAATATAAATTTTTAAAGCTTTAAAAATTAAGTAACACAAATATTGTTATTAAATATTGGGAAACAAAAAAAAATATATCTCAACATTTTGTTGTAAAGATTTAAAGAAGTTACATTCAATTTTATCAGTATTTTTAAAAATTTCTCGTTTTTGGTTATTTTTTGTTGATCTAGAAATTTTTCAGTCTATTACAAATTTATTAAATAACTAGCAAATGTTTTTAGACTTAAAAAAAATTTTCTACCATATATATTTTGTTGATAATTTATTTAGAAAAACTTTGTAAAAGCGCTTGAAAAAATGAGAAAATTTTTGCGTGTGGTTTTCAAATCATAACTTTTAGTAATACAAATTAATATTTAAATAATTTTAAAAATTACGGTCCTGTTAATGAAATCTATATTAAGTGCTGTAGGAGCAAAATATGCACATTCTTTTTATACCAGAATTCATATTTTAGGAGAACAGCGATGACAGTGCAATACAAATGCATGCATGAAGTTAAATAATCAATTTTCTAAGATATACTTAGTATCTCTTAACTCATTTTTTGAGCACAACTTTCTATAGGATCTTTTACCTGAACAAAATAAAATATGCATCGTAGTTTGGAGCCATCGCAAAGTCATCGAAAAAACAAGATCGAATAAATTTTGAATTAATAATTTTTTGCAGCATAGACTTTATTAAATAATATATATACTAATTAGTTTTATATTATACTTTCCTCGTTCGAATTTAATATTAACATGTTTCAGTCATAAGAGCAACTGTACTTTTAGGCGAATACTTTATATTTTTTTAAATGTTGAACTTATTAAAAATATTTTTATTTTACTCCCTACCTACACTTATTGAAGCCAACTCATAAAATTTATTTAATAATAAATAATAATAATAAATAAATATTGAATCAAATTTTAATTATATACAAAGATCTTTTATTTCACAACAATATTGCGCAATCCTTTGTTCTTTGACATCGACAATTATGAAAAACCAAATACGACCTTAAAATATTTTCTCAAGGGCTTTAAAAATTAATATCATTAAAAATTTTATACTCCATAAGTTTATGCAATTTTCTTGTAATTTGAGCAACAATCCTTCCTTCAAAATTTAAGTAAGATTTACATTTGTAAGTTGAAAGATCAAAGTAATGCCTTAAAAAATCTTGCTTTCCTTCAGAACTTAATTTTTGCATAATATAATTTGTTTTTAATTTTTCTGCTGAGAATTTTTTAACACTGATAGGATACGTATGCCAAGATTTATTTATAAAAGATAAAAGCTCAAAGTACTACTGCACAGAACTGCTGCTTTCCCTCAAAACATAATTTTTGCCGAAAATAATACTGTTTTTTTAATTTTGTATTAAGAGTTGAGTGATCCAATCAAACATTAACTTTTCCGACTGGGTGCGCAATAAAAAATTTATTCTAAAACATGCATATACTTGATTGAATTATCAATAATGACTGCAAACTGTTTCAATTAAAACTCAAATACTTTTCAATATGTTGTCAAGTCAAAAATATTAAATATCATTAAAATATTTTATTTTGCTTTACCCAGAATGAAGAATATGTTTATGCATTTGTGCTTGTATGGCCAGAAAGATATTATATATAGATATACTTTGCATATAAGCAATTATTGAATATGGCTCAAAGCAGTGTGTATCTGTGCGAGTGTATGCATGTGTGTGTGTGCGTGTGCGTGTGTGTGTGTACATTTATAAGTGTTGCCAAACAAGTTGAGGCTTTTATGTACTTATATAAGTCAACCCATATAGAGCAAGTGCTTGGTAAACAAACTGACAAATACGAGCATACTTTGACATAAATACAAGCATAACTGTCAGAATCTGAAGTAGAAGATTTTTGTATGTAAATTGAGAGCTTAGGAGCAACTACAACAACTGTAATAGAGCCACAATGTTTGGGCAGCAGAGAGAGACACTGAGAGAGACTGGGAGTCTGGGAGTGTAGAGGATTTGGCAGGACTAAAGCAAAGTTCGAGTGCACTTTTCAACATCATTTACGGCAAAAAGATACGCAATTAAATTATGCAAACAAATGTCAAAGTTATTTGTATTTAATTTCTAGAGCAAGCAAAGTTAATTAATTACTGCAAAACTTTAAGCTGCTCGTCTTACACAGAGCTCAAGATGGCCCAAAAAGAGAGAGGTTCACACACACACACAGACAGAGGAGAGATCCGCAAAGACAAAGTACGGCAGAGCATAACAACAGCTCCTTAAAAATGTCCGTCTGTTTCTCCTTCTGTCGGTCGTCCTTAAGTCTGAACTGCCACGTCAAACCGTCATGGAGTCAGTCTGAAGGCGCTTGGCATGAAATTACAATAATTAAAGAACTTGCGCTTCAACTCACTTCAGCAGCAGCAGCAGCGGCGGCAGCAGCGAGCAGTGGCAAGAACAAGCATTGCAAATTGTAAAACAAAGACAAATGCCAATGCCAATGTCTGACGTCACAGAATTGAGAGTAAAATGTTTAAGTTCAAATAGCAACTTAAGCTGCATTCAAATGCAGCTGCCAACGACAACACAATAACAACAAAAATATTAAATATAAATGATGCACTTTTGTTCAAATGAACTTTGGCACTTCACTCGCTTCGCCGCCGCTCTGCGTTGGAATGCCAAATTAGAGAGCCTCCCCAGAAACCCCCCACAAACTTAGTTTTGTGAATTTTGTGCAAATCTTGGCAAAACCAAATTAAAATGGAAATTAAAGCGCTGTTTAG
Organism: Chymomyza procnemis; assembly: GCA_035046065.1. Taxonomy (NCBI): domain Eukaryota; kingdom Metazoa; phylum Arthropoda; class Insecta; order Diptera; family Drosophilidae; genus Chymomyza; species Chymomyza procnemis. The sequence continues at coordinate 41,504,284 of JAWNOJ010000026.1, forward strand.
AGATTTAATTGTTGAGTGCCAAGCATTTTAATAAATGTCTAAATATTTTACTACAGCAATGGGTAAAATTTAGAGAAATATACAAAGCAGTGCAGTCGGTTGAAGCGCAAATGAGCGCGAGAGCGACAATCCAGCATTTGCATGAGAGTTTTGAGATTAGCACTGTACGCTTGCCGCTGAACTCTATGTGCTAAGCATGTATGCTATGCAAATTGAGGCTCCGATCGTCGACCTCTAGTTTTGCTGTCTATAATATCTGCATATATACAAGATCTATCGTAAAAAGCACGTCTATTTTAAATAACTTTTTCAGATGTATTGGAAAGTTAAAGCTTTCAATGCAAACTGGTAAAACTTGTCTGACAATCTGAGTACGGCAGTTAAAAAAACGAACCTCGAAAAATCACATATCTTTTTGCGTTGAACTTCATGAAACATTAAGCGAAAAGTTTTCCTATAGCAATAACTTTCTGCTGTCAATATTAAAAACATAAGCCATAGTAACGAATCAATGAAACGATTTTATTATAATTCTGATGTAGTGGTCAATTCCAAAAAGTACCTAAAATATTAATAATTCTGCGGAAATCCTCTTTTGTATTATATGGAAATGGAATTAAATATTCTACGAAGATTTTATATATTGCATTTCTATGGAGAAATTTTGGTATGGACTCTACATTACCATTTGTTGCGCAGATATTAATCGAGAAGACAACATTTTTCTGAATCGCTAGCATTACGAACCTGCTTTAAAAGTTGAGAAAGCACGGAAACTAATTATGATTAAGTATAAGACATGATGCTGTCAATACCGAATATCAGATTATCGAGTCCACACTGTTTAAAGTTTATTTTAACGGCAATGATTTTCTTTTGAACAGAAACAATTTGTTGTACCTTGATCATTGAATAAAGTTAATTTATCCTAAATACTTAACTTTATAAAGGGAAACCGCTATGAGCATATGCAAGCAAACCAAAAACCTCAGTCGACATTATTAAAGATATTTCATCATACATTATATAAAATAATCTAAATAAGGTAATAGTATTTATAGAACGAGAAAATCGCTGATAAGCATTATAAGAAATATATTTGGAGTATTTTCCAAAAATATTGTAGTATTATTGATTTTTAATCATTTAGTGAGCAGGACTGCTTTTTTTGCGGTAAGCTCTGTTCATATTTCGTTGGTTTCGCCATCTTGTTTTTTGTCTTGGATGATATATCTGCTCATCTTTGATTTAATTTTTGCTTTAATTTTGAGATCGTCGTGCAACTAAAAAGTCAAAAAAAATAAATGAATAAATTTATGTCCCGACTATGTTCATCGCTTGGAGATAACCATATTAAGATGAGTTCAATAAAAACGGAAACCAACAGATTTTGGTCGAATACGAATGTTGATTATCTAATCAAGCTAGATTTTACAAGTGCAACTCCAGTTTTTAGTCAGAATTTAGATCAGAATGAAGTGGAAGTAGATGTGAAGACTGAATTACAAGAAAGTGTCTGGAAAGCGGATCGCAGTGTAAGAACTGGTTTTTATGGGCCATAAAGTAGAATTAGCAAGTTTTAGACAATGTCTTCTATAAGTTTCATTGATTTTGCGAATTAATTAGACTTATAAGACATAAGATATGCTTGAAAACTGCTTAATTATCTTCAAGTGCTGAAGGAGAACACATTGAAATATATAAAATTTATTGATTAAATTAAGAGCCCTTACATTCAGCTCTTCAAAGTAAATAAGCTCATACATGCTTACAGACGTATAGCAGGGGGTCATATAAAGGAAAATTTAAAAAAAAAATCGTTACAAAATATACAAAGTATTACACAAAAAGTTGCTTTTTGGTACTATTACTTGGCTTACTTTCACAACAAAGTCCTGCGTTAGAGTCCCATTTTACTTTTGCCTTTTATTTGAAAAAAAAAACTCAAATTCCAAATATACTTAACAATTCGAAATCATAAATCAATAACTTTCCTAACGAAAGACTTTAAGATATGAACTTTTTGTTAGTATCTCAGAATTTTTACCTGCTTGCAATGAAAAAGCTGAAAATGTATTAAGAATTGTATACTTCGATATAAAATTAAAAATTACGTTGTAGAAGAACTCAACATAGCGAATTATTATTCATTCTTCAATATAGCGCGCACTTTAAAATTTTTTACACTTAAAGTAACTTCCATTGCTTTGCACAACCCAGCCCAGAGAGCGTAAATTTCTAAATTAAGTTAAGCGGAATATACTATAAGCAGAATAAAACTATATAAATATAAAGTCAGACAACAGGCAATAAAAATAGCATGTAATACATTTCAAATTAAAATGAAATTTGCTTCTAGATGGCATTGCAGCTGCCGTCGCTGCTGCCACTGCCACTGCTGCTGTTGTCCTGCGCCCGATATGGCCAACTGCATTTCCAGCCAACTCAGAACGGGGACGAAAAACACAGCGAGGAATAAGAAAAAAAAAGCGCACAAAAAATGCAAATCTCAACTAATTCTTATAAATTATTTAATAAGAAAAAAGTCAAATGATTCATTTTTAAGCTGCATCCTTCATCACTAAAGCTCAGCTGACATTTGTGCGCTCCTTTTCTTAGCAAAACGGAGACCAAAACAGCAAAAGGAGCAAAAAAAACAGGCGCAAAATAAAGCAACAACCAAACCAAAAAAGCAAAGAATAGTGCAGAAAAATGAGCAAATGCGCATAAAAAGAACACCGGAAATGACTGTGGCAGTGGCGTGGACAACTATTTGAGATGCGAAGGATATGTTATATATAATTTTTTAAATCTGTATAAGGGTCTGATGTGTTAGGGTAATGCCTTTATTCAATGAAATCTGCTGTAGAACGCGGAAAAGTTTGAAAAATACACAAAAATGTTTTAAGTATATATAAAATGCAGTAAATCTTTCAAGAGCTAAAGGTCTCATTCAGAAACGGGTTGACTAGGATTATCACTTTTTGATGTATTAATTTAATCTATTTATATATATAAATGGCGAGCGGTGTTTTTGTGAGTCACAGGTTTTCTGACAAACCGCTTAACTGATTTTAATAATTTTTTGTTTAAATTAAAGATATAAGCGAAGCAAAGGTTTTTGGCTATTATTTTATTCTTTTGCCAAGTGTTTTGTGAGCTATGAGCATGTTAGTAGAGATGGTTTTTTTTCTCACGTATACGCGTTTAAGTATTCAATAAACGGAAAGCATACGAATCGTTGTATGAGAGAAGAGAACGTAATAACTGCACTCTTTTTTTATATGTGCTGTACACTGAGTACTGTCTGTCAGAAAAATTAAATTTCATTTTTGACAGTTGTCATATTTCACGTGCTATATCGTGCCATATGTATTTTGCGGTGACGAAATTCTATAACATTTGAGATTTATTTCAGTTATTTTTCCGTCCCCTAGTTTCTGAACTCCATATGAAAAACATCTCTTTTTCCTTCAAAAAACGAAAAATATAATATTAAAAAAGACAATAAATAAAGTATTATATCATTTCACTTCAAGTAAATGAAAAAAGAATGATAGCAATAAGTGATAGTGAAGTAAATCTTAAACTTATCTACTTTGGAAAATGTTTCCCAATTCGATTCAGTTTAAACTCAGGAACTGCATACCAACATAACTTCTGTTGGCATTCTTCCAACTTTACGCCCCGCTTGATGAAGGAAACTTAAGCGCATTACTTGTTCGGCTATGTCGATAAGGTCTTTACGAAGCGTGTGACCAACCCACTTCCAGTTTCATATTTCGATGATTGCGTTGCTTCGCCTGAAAGACTTCCTATTAGTACCTACAAACTTCTTAAAACTCCTTGTAGCTACGCCAATGGCAGTACGAAGATCTAACAGAGTGAATGAGAGCTACAAAAATACAGTACCACGAGACTACGCACAGTGGTACGGCAGCTGAAGAAACGCTGCAAAATGCATTTGCAATTCTCAACGAATCAAAGTATTTTTATGAAGTAAATTTTGAATGGAAGAAAAATGTTAGGCTTTTTGAGTACATGATGACATGATGTGAAATTGAAAAAAGTTCTAACATATACAGGTTGTTCTTTTTTTTTTAGATTTTCGTTTAGCTGAGTCGTAGTTTTTGGAAATATTTTTAGTTCCAGAGGAAAAAAGGATTACAAATTCTTAACAATACCTTTTAGATATCAATACATTAAACGCACATAACATTTATTTATTTTTAAACATTTTTTTATGTTTATATATTTATTTATATATATTGATTAGTTTACCTACTTCATAGCCACTATCTACCTCTGATGTTAACTTTAGCCGTAGGCCCTACTACAGGGCAGAAAGCCAAGGAAAAATAACTGCTAAGTGGCATATATTGGACTGAACAAAATCAAACTTTGAAGGTCATTGGGACTATTTTCAGATGTCAGGTTGCTCACTTTAAAGGCTCAAAAGTGTTTCACAATGCAATTCATTAGAATATCTTAATACGTTTAGAAGATTTTTGAAACCATTTCCTAACTTTCGTTCCACTGTGCGACGATGCTGAAAAAGCGAGAAATGAATGCAAAATGGTTGAGTGCGAGTGTGAGAGCTAGTGTGTGGGTGTGTATGGGTGCAGGAGTACTTACAAGGCTGTATGTGTGTGTGTGTGTGCGTGGGTGCGTGTATATGTATAAGCTTAACTAGGAGTGTGAGTGTGTGCGTGTATGTGCATATGCGTGTGTGTATGTTGGCAAGTGTTTGCATGATTTAACGTCAAACTGCAAGTGAAATGATGTTGTCAAAGAGCAGCAACAACAACCAACAACAACAGGAAGAAGAACAGCAACAACAAGAACAGCAGCAACATCCGGACGTAGTCTTGAATGAAAACTGGACGTGACGAATGCTTTCCCGGGTCGGTCTCATATTGGAAACATGTGAGTCTGACAGCGACATTCAAAGCGTAAATAAATTTCCCTACACACTGCAGTTAACATTTTTTTCTCCACGCGATTTTCTTTAATAGAAAACTCGGCGAATATATTGCATGTGTACATGTGTGTGGGTGTGTGTGTATGTGGGTGTGTGTGGGTGTGTGTGGGTGTGTGTGTGAGGGATATAGCATCATTCTAACAAAGGAACTATGTCGATTGTTGTATATGTCTGACGCCATAGTCGTGGCCATTTTGATGCTTCACTTTGTTGCAGGCAATGTCAACTAATGACTTTTCAGAATAGAACTGGTTTGCTTTATGAAATTCGTGATTTTGTGTTTAAAAATAAATTTACCTTTTTTAAAATTCTTTTTGGCATTTTTTTTACCATTAAAAAAGTAATTATATAATATTTATAAGAAATAATAATCTTTTCATGTTACGCCTTACGCATTAAAATTATTATGGCATTCTCAACATATTTTCCTACCTTCATTTTAAAAATGTTTTTCTGAAAGATTATGCAATTAATTTAAAATTTCTAGTGTACGACTGACTACAGCTTTTATTTTTTAATGAAAATAATAAATTATTTTAAATAAGTAAATGGATCTTAATGTTCGCAGCTTCATTACAAAAGTTTAGTTATTGACTTACCAATAATAAAATACCTTCTGCGTCGGCTCTAGTAAGAGTATTTAATGCTAAAAATGCATTATTTCAATTTCTAAAACGTAGCGCTGAAAATACAAAGTTTTGAATATTTAATAAAAATAAAATTATTTTAAAAATGATAAATCGTTAAAAAAAAAGTTTGCTGAAAGCACAGGAAAAGTTTTCAAGCAGACTAAAATAAGTATCTAAATATCGTCAAAATAAAGCATCAGGAACGACAGATTGTTAAAAAAAATATCGTTATAATCTAAACAGGGCATCTATCGGTATGGGTATCCTGGTACAGCGATCCCCAAACATTGAACGACGTTGTAGCTCTGTCGTGAAAATGCAGCAAGCTGAAAGGTGAACAATTGAAGTGTGCTTTTTTTGTTAGATCGCCTGCTTGGAACTAAGAAAATCCTGACAGTTAATCTATCTCAAAGGGGGCCTCGTAGCTTAGTGGGTAATACACTTGCCTTCTAAAACGCGGGGTCGTGTGTTCGAATCCCACTCATGGCAAGAGGCATGACCACTCCAACGTCCCTCTTAAAAATTGCTTCTCTACTTAATAGAAAGCTTTTCTCCATTTGCACAATGCCTGTCAACATTTTCTGGCAACCCCCCTTGCCCCACTCTTCACCCCCCCACGCTAAATGGAGGGTACACCATAGAACCAAGCGCCATTCATAGCTTTTCGGCGTACAGCAACAACACCAGCTAGAATGATGCCAACAATTAAAAGACTGTATCGCCCAGCCTTTCCGCGCAGCCAAGCGCAGACGCTACTCCCAGAAGGCGTCAGGTGGCAGCCCACCACTGGGATAAGTCGCATCTGGCCAATCACCAGTTCGATCGAAAAAACTCAACAGCAGATTATAGAAACCAACACAAGAGAATTAAACATAAATAACGGCTCCCCAAGTTCGATGACCTCCAAAGGCATTTTCAAAAAACGGACACGAATAGGACAATGGACCGTTAGAACCCTAAAGGATCCATCAAGATTATCACAGTTCGAGGAAGAAATGGAGAAACTGCAGATAGCGATAACTGGCATCCATCCACAAGGCAATAGACGGATCGGCAGACCTAAGGCGACCTGGAGAAGATTCATCCTCCAAGAACTGACCCAGGCGAACATGGGACAGAGCTAAAAAACAGACGGCGCAAATTAGGGTTCGATGGATGGCTCTTGTAGAGGCCGAAGTTCCCAAGCGGAATAATAAGGAAAAAAAAAAAATTCTATATCAAAAAGTCTACTCGACAAAGTCCATAATTTCTGCAAAATTTGACAATCTTGTACAAATATTTTGCAATAAATAAAAATATTTATCATGAGGTGGATCCTCAGCTTTGTGTTTTTTTTTTGTATTTATTTGGTAGTTTGTCTTTAGAACTATCGTTTCAATATATAAACGCATCTCAAACTTTAACCAAATTTAAGTCCTTAAATTTGCGAAATTCCTGACAACGCCCAAACATAGCATTTGTTTGTAATAGTCCATATCTTCCTTTGAACTTTTAAGCACTTTAAAATATTTTTTATATAAAAAGTATTCAATTGTCAATATCTTGATGCTTTATGTTGTTGTTGATCTCTGACCGAGTTGCGTATGAAGGGCGTGGCATAATTTTTTACACATTGCATCCTGCTGTGCAGCTGGGAATGCACAAAATGGAAAAAACGGAAAACTTTGCCATCGATTATTCTTAACGTTGCTCTGCTTTAGTTCACACTCAGTTAGTTGGCTGTACCGATCTCACTATGTTGCATGCAACATCGACAACAGCAACAGCAACAGCAACAACAACGTTGACGTCGACGTCGACTGCGGCTGCGACTTCGACAACGGCAGCGGCGGTAGTGAAAAGTGAAATGCCTTGCAACAGCAAGCGGCAAAGTCAAGTTGCCTGCTTGCTGCAATTGTTGGGCATAGAAAACAGGGGGGAGGGCAAGTCAGGGACTACGCTTACTTGCGCCCAGCGGCAACATAAAAACGCGGCCAAGAAGCAGCTAAAGAAGCTGCAGCAACTGAAACTGCATAAAAAAAACGCGCTGGCAAGACGCAAACATGCAACCAAACGAACGAATGTTTGAATGTTGTGCACATGGCAGTTTATTCATGATTTCACATATTTTGCCCATCCGTAGCCGTAACCCATCCCTGGCCATGACCAACCATATCTCTGCTAGGGCTCACAGCGTGTCGGGCGCTGTGCCCCTCAAAGCCTGCAGCTAGTTGGCCGCCATTGTTGTGCATTAGATGCGTTTGCTCTGCTTTCTCGTTGCTTGCACAAAAAATATTGCCTTAGTGTTTGTGCAAACGCAAAACACGCAGCTGGATCGGTTAGGCGAGGAGTGACACGGCGTGTGGGTAGAGGGGAAGACCGAGAGGCAGAGAGTAAGTGGCACTGTGAGCGCTTTGGGGAAGCACAAGGAAGGTGCCCAGCTAGCCAATGCTTTCTACATGATTTCTCTGGCGCTTTTTGTTGTAATGCTCTTTATGTTGGCGCTCTTGTCGCTGCGTTGGTTGTTCTCGTTGTTGTTTTTCTTAATACTCTATTTTTATACTCTACAGTCAAAGGGGGATATAGGGTATTTACAAGTACTCTGTGTAAACGGAATATGAAGGCATGACAGAGACGAACCATATCAGGGAGCCGAAATGCTTATAGTATCACGCAATATTTTCTTATATAAATAAAATAGTGTATTTTATTAATAATTTTTTTTTTTACTTAAAGTAAAATATTCTAAAATAATACGATACCTAAAATTTTAGCACTATTTCACTTTGCTGTTACTTTCTCGAATCGCCGCTTTTTGGTGTAACATTTTCCCTTAAGCCTTTCTAACTCAAGATAGTGCAAAGGCTTCAAACTTAAACTTTTCGGAGCTCAATACTTATCGTCGCTTGTGAAGATTATGCGATTTTTAAAAATGCAATGTTAAAGATAACTGGATTGAAATCCGTTTATCTATGGCTTCAAAAATTATAAAAATTATGAAAAATCTGAAATTACCATCAAACGATCGCTTATTATATGTCAGCTACTTTCTTAGTAACTGTCTATCCCTGCCCAAAGAAAAGTTAAGTTTTAATAAAGTAAATAATCTGATCTGTCCAATTTTTAAGAACATTTTGCTTTTATATAAAAATCTCCATTTGTTTATTTTTGGTAAAAAATTTTCTCCTAAGCTTGCTAAAATTAACGTAATCCCACAACTCAAATTGCAGTTTTTTGGAGTATAATTCAGTTCATTGTTTATGCAGATTATGAGATCAGAAAATATAGTATCCTAAACATTGTATCAATGGCAACATCGAATAGCCGCTTATCTATAGCTACTTGCCTGTTTTCTGTGCCTAAATTTAGCTTATCAGCAAAAGTGATGGAAATAAGCTTGGTCCTAAAAGTGATGTTTCTGTAAAGCTCAAAATAATCCCCAAAATAATAATTTTTTATAATTCTTCATCTGCTTCAGTTAGATACCAGTTAGTTACGTTAATTCAAAGTGACTCTCAGTAATAATAGAAAAAATGAATTTATTATTCATGACCATGTTTCGCTCTGAAGGTAGAGCATGACCATATCTCTATTTACAAGGACCTACAGTTTATGGCCAAATCCCAACGAATCATGAAGATATGTCTATTTATAACTGGGGACCTATGGCTCATAACCGAATCCGAACGACGGTGACGATAATTGAGTTAGTTAAGCAAATATCCCAATTTGCTAGTTGTGCCAGTGCTAGCTAAATACATCAGTGGTCTATTCGGTACCTAGCCTAATAACATTTGATACTTTAAAAAAGTAAATAATAAATAGTTCCAACTCCAAATACCAGATGGTACACCCTGTATTAGAGCTACAACCAGCAAATTTGATTTGATACGACCTATAAAAGCTACTCGCCATGTTCACCATTTTCCTAAACAATAAATCATTTCTCTTTCAAAATCATAATTTATTTTTAATAAAAAATAAATATTTATTCTGGCACACATTTTACTAGACTCAGTGAGTGACCTTCTGCCCGCAATAGTGGGTGTCCTTATTTCCCCTTTAAAAAAAACCCTATAGTGTATACCAGTTTCTGAATCACATTGGCTTTTGTTGCTGTTCTTGTTCGCTGCTTTTCCCAGCCATATTTTTTGTTTTGCTCGACTGCTTTTCTTTTGTTAGAAACATTTTTATGGTTTTAACATGTTTACTTTAATTTTGTATATTTGTCTAGATGGCGCTACAAAGAAAGACATATGCACTAAAAGCAAACAGTCGTCAATGGGCAGCTTTATGTTGGCCAAGTGAATGCAATAATCTGCTAAGTTATGCCAGCACTAATGGAGTTCAAGTTGAAACTTTAGTTATTGTCTCAAAGTGGAAAGTAACACAATATAAATTGTTTAGGTTTAAAGTTTGTGGTGTGAAATCAGTTAAAGGGGTAAAGAGTGGGAATTTTAAGAATAAGTCAGCTGTAAGTATATAATAATAATACTTGAAATAAAAGGAAAGTCTTATTAAATCGTGTCATTCTTTTAGCCAATTTAAATTCAAATTATTATATTTATTACAATTTTGTGACAAAGAACGATAAGAATTTGAATTTGTGGCTAAGAATGATTAGATAATTAAATACATCTAATGTAGGTGAACGTAAGAATTTTTTGTATCTTAAGACAGCTTCGCAAAGAAAATTTCAAATAGTATCTAAATTTTGATGTTATTATGAATCTCAAAAGTTATTTAACTTTACTTTTTTATTAAGATATTTTAAAAATAATAAAGCAGACGCTGTGACTGCACTGCTTGCAGAGTTGTTTAAATCTGGCGGAGACGAACTGATGGGGTGTAAGCATGCAAAATATGCCTAGAAGAAACCACTTGCATCGACACAAATCTCAGTGTCTTTCTTGAAAGAAGAGTGGCCTGACGGTATGCACAAATTACCGGGAAATCAGCCTAATTGTTATCTAATACAATTTCTTACCTCACGTACTTTGTGAACAACTGAAGCCCGATGCCCACAAAGGCGAATCTTATCAGTGCGCCTTCAGAACACAGGAGGTAAAATTGTCCCTCTACCTTAAATCACAGAAATAACCTCGAAAAACAGATGGACATACATCAATTTGTTGATAATAAAGCTTAATTCGATTAGGAAACGTCTATATAGCAACCCTCTCAGAATTCGTTATTGCTCTGAAGTTAACTCAAATCTGCTGGAAGACTTTTAGCACAAACACTAGCTCCGTCAAGGTAGAAAAATACCTTCGAACCCTTCAATACCGAGGTTTTCGAAAAGACCACCCTCAATCAAGCGACCTCTTTAACTTCGTAAAGTAAGCGGTTTTGTCTAAGGCCGGTGTACTTTGTTCTGGCATAATTTTCTAAAAAAGTATCCAGCACCTTACAAACTTTGATTGATTCAATATCATTGGAAGTTGTGGTATATTACTGCTACATTTTTTGTTATCGAAAAGAAGTCAGTAGAGTGGGTCTTGCGGTTAACAACAAATAAGAATGGCTCCGTATTAAAACGAACGGCTATATTTTTCAATTTCTCAAGGAATTCACGTACTTAGACACCGCACTGAAATCCAACAATCATATCAGGCTGCAGTTAAAGTCAAGAATCAGACTTGCCAATAGGTGTTACATAGCACGTTGTAAGCAGCTGTTCAGCAGAGACTTCTCTCGACCGACCAAACTAACACTCTACAAGAGGCTCATCTTGAAAGTGCTCCTTTAACTGTTCTGGGGGTGTTCAAGGGAAAACAATTTTTCGGAATATCTTCGATGCTTTTCAGATTGGGAATGACTATCAATGATGATGATCCAATGATTCGAGCAATATGAGTTTAATGGCGACCTAGATATCGTTAAGCCATGAAAAACTTCAGCTTACCAAGGTGCTTGACACGAAAGCCGACGAAGGCAGATGAATGGGACTAGATCAAATGGAAGACCAAGCGTAGGAGAACTTAGCTTTCCTAGGAATGACTAAGGGGATGAGGTGCACGCAAAACAGAGGCACCTGGCTAGAGCTATTGCGACAAAGTTTTAGAAAAAAAACTTTTGGACACGAAAGCCGATGAGGGAAGTTAAAACGGACGACCTAGATTCAGATGAAAGACCAGGCAAAGGAGAACTTATCTTGCTTTGGAATGACCAACTGCATAAGGCGCGCGTAGAGCACAGGTGCCTGCTTAGAGTTATAACCCGATGACGGGATGCCACATAAGGTTAAATAATTTAACCTAAAAATAACAAATAATAATAATAATTGATATTCAATTCTGCTTTATAATTCAAACAAATAACAAAATTAATAACCTTAAGATAAACTCTACCTAAGTAGAGCAAACCTAAATATAATTTGAATGGTTCATATTTAATTTGGAATTATAAATTATGAAACTATTTGTTGATTGCAATCTCTAAAAATCTGCATTAAAATTTGTTTGTTTTCAGCGAAACCATTTCGCAAAGATTTGTAAGCAATCACGCTCAGCTGCCGCACTGGGTTTTTTGCTGCAAACTAAAACTCCATAAACAAAACAAGACTCTTGTATTAAGCTTAATTAAATTTGTTATTCAAAACGAAAACTTCAGCACGTCCTTGCACTTTGTCAGCTATTTTCCAAGTGTTAACCTTTTGCCAGCCAAAGCTTAAGCTTAGCCTGCAAATGGACAACAAGGCTGATGACGCTGACTCTAACGACGATGACGACTAGGAGGACGACTAGGACGACGACTAGGACGACGACGACGACTGTGTTGATGAATGTATGGACTATGATGGGCTATAGGTGTTGGCAATGGCTGTTGTCTATATATCTATGGTATTTTCTATGCTGATGATGACAATCCAACCTTGACATTTTTACCTGTTTTCATTACACTAATGAAGTCATGTGCGCGTTTTATGTACACACACACACTCATACACACTGAAAGACTTGCACACAAACGTGGACTTTGTCACACGTCCAAACACACATCTCTGTGTATTATATATATACATGTCTAAGCCAGCAGCATCTGCATAAATGTACATCCTATATGGGGACTACTACTATATACTTGTATACACATAAGTGCGTGTTTTTGTAGCCAGCTAAGGTGAGCGGCAACTGGGACGTTGCGCCTCATTAAACCAGTTTATTGTGCCTACTGCGTCGTATGGATGGCCTCGACTTTGTCAAAGCGTTGATGTGGCACGCACATACTATATAGCCTTTTGGCATAAAACACACGTATATAGATATCTGTACATATATACATATGCAGCCTACACATAATTAATTTGAAATGCAAACATTTTCATGCATATAAAACATAGCACATAAAGTATACGTCATGCTGTACGGCCGCTTTAAAGCTGTAACTTTAACTAGAGTGCACAGCTATCACTGACTGAAGAGAGAAAAAAAAACAAAGTCAAAAACCGCACCATAGTCAGGGCCAGATCTAAAGCCAGAGAGAAAGATCCAACGTTAAATTGTAAGACGACAGAAATATTTCAACAGGAATTTACGATGTGCACACACACACTCGCTCACACACACACACACACACACACTTACAGACTAAATGCTCATTTAGTTTGCACTTTTATTTAGAAACTTCTTTTGCACGTTTGCCAAATTGTCTGCGGTTGCCTGTTGTTCCGCTGCCGTTTCCAAACACTGCCTCATTGCCCCAAGTGGCAACGCCCACACAGCGCCAGCCAAGAAATGTGCAACAACAAGAACAGCAAGTAGCCGCCTGGCTAAGGTCGTAGCAACGCGAATGTAGTATATCCAATTACCACGACTATATAAAATACCTTAATTTTGGGAGAACTTTTAGCAAAGGTCTCAGAGAGTCATAATCTTGCCAGAAAGTCCTAAATGATTCGAGCAAAAACAGTGTATTACATTTTTCGCCACAAATAAACAGTAGAGCCATAGCGTCGCTTAAGTAGTCTGTTCCTAAAAGGTTTTTGAAAGTATTTGTATATCGATGAAACCCAAATTATTGAGCAAAGCTTTATCGAGCTGTAGAACTGTAAATGCTATCAATTCGAACTCTATTTTTTTATAAGGTGGAGCATTATAATTTTCAGTTGACAGAAAGCACTAAAAGCCGTCCATTTCGAAAGATACTTATATTTTTTATCTTTATGAATCAATATCAGATAAAAAGATAATAATCTTTATACAAATTTGCTCTTGTGTTTGGAGCTCTTAATACCACCACCGGAGAAAGCGATGCGTTCTATTCAAAACAATTGTTATTTTTTTGCTGTTTGGGGTTTAAATTGCAATCCTAACATTCGACTGCTATCCTATTCTTGCAGAATTCGCCTAATGAAATTACCTTCTCTAAACAATCGTAAAATAAGCCATGGCCTGTTATTTCTAAATTCTAAGCTATTTTCTTTTGTAAATTCATCCAGAGTTGCTCGAAATTTTGTACCTCCAGCATTAACATTTGGTAGATCCAATTTTGCATTGCACAATGCACCTTTCACGTATTATGCGCTAACCATAATAACCTTTACGATTTAATATCCGACGCACAGTCTGTTCAATTTATTCCTTTATCTTATCATCTTGAGCATAAATCACGATCTTTGAAACCCCGACTATGATTCTCAATGCTGATCTTCTGGCTTTTTTGTTAAGAAATGTTTAAAATTGAATATTACTTCATGTATGTATCTTTCGCATAGTAAATCCAACTTGCTAGCCACTCCCAAACTTGCGACGTTGTATATCTTCAAAAAATTCACCCATCGGGCTGGGAGTACCGATTAGTTTTAGTTTTTTTCGTTCTAATTTAAAAATTTGAAATTAAGAATATCTAATTTAAAAATTCTTAATTTTTCAATTTTCTGTTTTAATTTCTAATTTAAAAATTCTTATTTTTAAATTAATATATCAATGCCTATGGAACTGATCAGTTGTGAACAGTTATGCTGATTCATTTTTAGACTTTATGGCGATTATCATCACACTTTTTTTACAACACAAGAACCTCAAACTGCTATGAAATAAAATTCTTAAGTACTGATGGAAGTTATTTTCGACTTAATAATAAATCATCTAAAATGTTTTGCTTTTACAATGCATCCAAAGATATCAAGAAAAGCTTAAATTTAGATGTTATTATCTTTAATTTTAAAGGAACTGCTAATTGGTATTTTTTGAAGCAAGTTACAAGTCTTAAATTTAGATTTTATTATCTAAATATTTGAAGCAACTGCTAGTTGGATTTTTTTTAATATTGCTTAGTATTTTTCAGAAGCGATAGTGCAGGAATTAATTGCTTTGTAACTCATTTCATTGGCGAGCTTCGAATCTCTATAAAAGCTTTTGAGAGGGAACATAGTCCACAAACGAATTCGAAGAGCGGTTTTAGCGTCAGTTTTATAGACAAGTCCCTCAGGACTGCTTTGAATAATCGAAACATCGTTGTTAAAAATAAAACCTACATTAGACCTAAAATAGCCCCAAGGAAAAGTCAAAGTTAGCTGAACACCTTAGCACTGTTGTACCGAAACTTCCGGAACAAACATGGATAATTTCCTTATTTTGCCTAAACATATTCCATATGCATATTCCTTAGCGCCACCTGCTAGATGATATCCTTAATGCTCAATATCCGTTTGCCTGCAGGGTATTACAACAACGACCACACGAAGCCGAGCAAAGTGCAATAATAATGAAGGCAGAGGCGTAAATTTTGCTTTGGCTGCAGCCGCTGCAAAATGCGAGAAAAATGAGGTAGCCAAGTTAAGAGAACGCGCGCGCGGTGGCGCTGGATGGTTTGAGAATGGACGCAGTGCGCCTGCAGACCCCAATGCTATGTGAGGCATGTTGTCAGCGGAAGGTAGCTACAAATTTTCGTTGAAAAAGCTTTTAGTAAATTTATGGCAAGGAAATTCCTCTATCCCAAAAAGGTGCAACACCAACTGCAAGATGCAGAGGCACAACCTGGCCAGGTCCAAGCGTTACTTACTGCTGCCGGCTGGCTGCCCTTGTTAGCTTGTTTCTATATACTAGAGAGCTGCCTGAATACCTGGATGCCAAGGTGCCAGCGTAGTTTGGCATGTGTACTGCTTCATAAACGTGAAGAATAATGCACTAACAAATTTTTTAGTACTTAGAGCGACTCCCCCCACGCACTTACTCACTTTGTCACACTCACGTCGTGCCCCCGCTTGCTGCTGCGGCTGCTGCTGCTGCTGCACAGTGCCGAACTAATGAGGCACAACATTGGTTTGCTTGAAAATTGCGCAAAATTGAAAAGCAAAAGTTTGACAGTCCCCCAGCACACGCACAATTAATTTGAAACGCGTTCTTATGCCCGCAAAAACATGCGCTAGATGGAACCTACCTGTACAATACAACATATGTGTACTTCGTTTATGCAAAGGAAATTTGCGAGTTTTGTTGAAATTCCAGAATTCAAATCGTTTTTGTATGCGAAATAATTGGTTAAAGTCATGATTTCTATTACTTTTTAAGATAAAAGTTCAAATTGTGGTTGCATATGAAATAAATGTTTTGCACTAGACAGAGTTCTTTGGTATTCGTATCTGATACGATACTTGGATTATTTGCATACAATATTTAATATGTGTCCGCATTTTTGAACATATAGGTGAATATCTATATATCATATCTTATCTATTTTGTAAAGGGCTACGTGACGTAAACGTAATGTAATATTATTGTTATAGGAAATAATAAAAAGCTTACCTAACATTGCATAAAAATAAGCGATCTTTATGGTTTATGTTCCATTAATGTAATGTTTTTATTACTTACATGAAATTTTTAACCGCTTAGATAGATAGATAGATGTGAGGATGGTAGAGGCGACAAAGGCACCGCCTCAGACACTTAGACTGAAATGCTCATTGTGCCATATCGAAAAGGGAAGGGGCTCGATAGTGGTGGGCGTGGAGAGAAAGAGAAAAAGTGAAGTGTAGAGAGACCCACTATACGAACCTTCTCGTCTCTCGGAAAGAATTGAGAAGTGACTGTAGTGGTAAATTGTGTGAGCCATCAAGCTGGAGCATACTGCTGCCCAGGGTAAGCAGCCTTGTTCTTGAAAAAGCAGGACAATAGCATAGAAAATGCTCGGTATTATCATGTGCATGTTGGGTCAGTTTGTAACCCCAAGTTAAGCATATATTGGCCACATGGGTTGTGTCCCGTGATGATTTAACCGATTAGTATTTGTCAAAGATTTTCTTTTCAATCAATTTTAGCTTTTACGCAACGTTGCGTATACATAATTTATTTTATTTCATTATTTATAATAAATTTAAAGGTACAATCAAGTCCAGTTGACTGAAAATATCAAATGATGGCCGATAATATTTGAAAATACAAAAAAAAAAAATACAATTAAAGATAATGATACAAAAAATACTTAAAAATAAACTTAGGTAAACACAACATATTGACTGATGATGAATAAAGAATATTACAGATTATTTAAGATGACCGATGATAACATGAGGTCATATATAAGTTCAGATGATAACTAATACCGGCTGTATATTTATTTATTATTTATTTAAAAGGTAAAACTGAGTCCAGTTGAATATATATATTCAGCAACAACGAGGAAACAAAATTAAATATTATGAGTCGAATCCGAACACCCTATCCTATTTTATAGATTTGTTCCCTCTGACACTCTAGCTGAAACTTGTACTTGCAGCGTCAAAGATGCGAACAGGACAAAATACTTAAGCGCCAGTATGTCCCTTCTGTTTATTTGTGGCGAAAACAATGCTACACTTTTTTGTTTGTTTTTAAAACTTTTTCGAACTAAAATCAATCAATTTCCGGTAATTTATGTATTATTTGAAGCTACTAAAAATAATATACTAGCAGACTTTTTTGCACTTTTTATCGTTCACATAAAGCTTTACTGCTTTCATATCATAAATTTTAAACTATAATATTTTTATATATTTTTTATATGATTTTATTTTTTATATATTAATTAAAAAATTTCTATTTGCGTGGAATATTTTCACAAAGTGTCTACTTTATAGGCCATACACTGCGTATGCGTTATATTTATAGCTTTTTTAGATTTCTTAATGAAAATTGCTTGTAAATCGCGTAAAAATCCAACATGACTATCGTCTGCATAATTCTGCATAATATTTATTGATTTGGTGACTTAATAAGAGTTAAAATTAATAAATTGTATAAGTTAATAAGATTGAGATCATAATTTGTATTTACCAAGGCATATAGTACACTCTGAAGTTTTAATAGTTCCACATTTTGCCAATATTTTTCTTAAAGTTAGCTCAAGTTGATAGAGAAAAATATTGTATTTAAAATTGTTTAATAATTTTAATTTTTTTCTTTATATATTGGCTTATACTTAATTATTGCAGTTTTAAATTGCAAACTAATTTCTCTTGAATGAAATTTTAATTGAGCTTATAAAACATATTAATATGCTGCTTGAATTAAAATATATTATTTTTAATTGTAATAAAATTCCAGCGAAGATAATACAATATCGAAAACACATTTCGTTTAGTTTATATTTCAGCATAATTCACAGAATATGCAAGCTGCACTCCATACATTTAATTAAATGCAATTTTCATATAATTCTCTGGAAGGTAAATAAAATATTGGTCATTACGAAAAGCTTTTTAGCCATGGGAAAATTCCTTGAAATCGAAACATGCCATAAATACCAATATCAGCGCATATAGTGCAGCAGTATTTCCAGTTAAGCAGCTTGTTCAATTTACATGAATTTATTGTGGAAAATTCCATTTTCCATTTTGTAGAAAACCATAAAATTCACATCCGCATAAACGGAGTAATAGACAATTTCGGCAAAGTAAAGCAATTTGCCATATGCATTTCAAGTTACTTGAAAATTTTCCTTTGGCTTCCTTTTCACTTTTTGGCAATGTGCATACTTTTGCGGCAGCTTTATCAATTACTTGTCTACGCTTTACAAATTTCCCCCTCAAAAAAAATGAAAACCCCCCTGGAAGAGTTTCTACGTAGACCCCCTCGAAGATGAATTCACCTGACTTGAATTGAGCTAAGAAGTTACCCAAAAAGCAAGCAGCCCCATTCCAGAAAAGTTTTCTTTGCTCATTTTTATTTTTATTGCTGTTGTTGTTGTTGTTGCTGGTATATTGCTTTGGCGCACAAAAGTTGATTTAAGTTCACTCAAAAACAAATTTAACTTTTAAGTCATCAGCAGCAGCGGTAGCAGTTACGCCAAGGTGGCTCTCAATACTTTTCAACATATGAGGCCGGCTTGGTGAGAACTCACCTTTTACTCTAACCACACTCAGTCTCTCTTACTGCTTTCCACTTTTCTCTTTTTTTCGTAAAGCTAAAGCTCTCAGTGGAGCCTTATTTGTATCCACCAGTATTCCTGCTGTTTTCGGCTTTCTTTGAGCTGCTGTTGCCTCGTTATTTTTATATCTTATTTTTTGGTGAAAATTTTATTATGAAAATTACGTTAGTCGTATATTCTGTACATGCTTTCATTTAAAGTCAAGTTCATACATTCCCTAGAAGAAATTATTTTAATAGCAAAGTCGTTTGTGTCCATTATTCTCCTCGAATAAGAGGGCTTCATCCGCTTTTTATATCTCACAACCATCTGCACAACCATCCAAATGTAATGGCATACAACCTACTGAAAAGTGGCCAAATTACAAGTAGACTACGAAGAACACAACCCCAAGATCCTTATGGAAATTACGTCAGTCGTGTTCTCTAGATATGCTCTCATCTAAAATCTCCTACATAATATTTGCACATTCCCTACAAGAAATTATTTTTGTAGAAAACTCGCTTCTGTCTATCTTGGAAAATAAGGCTTTTTCATGCATAAACAATGAATCATAAGATATTGAAAGTTTCGTTATTACAGAAATAAAATTACAATTCAGTCGACTTGATGGGTTTTGTAAAACTAGTACTCAGATTATTTACAAACATTTATATTTCCTTCGATTAAGAGAGCTTCAACCGCTTTTGATAATTTGTAATAATTCAGTTCATCCAGACATATGCTAAACAGAATAATTTCAATTAACGGATTTGAAAAATCTGTAGCGTTATATATACTGAGAATCTGTACAACCATCAAAATCTGCTTATATCAATATGCTGGGCAACAGCCAGATCACAAGAAGACTCTGTAGAACACACCGCCAGGATGTGTCTAACAAATAGGCATATAGTATTCCTTATACTCCAAGTTCTACCCCGAAGAAATGATAATTTCTATTGTACAAATTTTAATTATTATCTAAAAATAATCTGTCCTTGATTGTAAGAAATAATAAATATTTGCGCTCTCCGTACTTGCGATATAAAATTTTGAATAACTTCGCAAATTATCAAGGGATTTGCCTAACTTAAAACAAGTACAATATTAATTATAAAACATCCAATCAAAGAAAATTCATATTGTTCTGATGTAAAAACTAGTTAAAGTCGCCTTGCAATGCAGAGCCAAATATCCTTATGGTTAATTTTAAGTGTGCTAAAAATGTATTGAAACTCAAAACAAACGCTAGTACTCTGCTAAGCCTGAACCACAAGGTACTACTCTACAACTTCGTACTTAAACCAATTTGGACCTACGTCTCTCAGCTATGGAGCAACACCAGCAATAGTAACATGGACATCATTCAACGAGATTAATTCAAGATCCTCAGAGCCACGGTGCACCGTATTACGTTCGAAATCCCATCAGTCAAAAATATAATAGGTGAACTCAAGCAGAAATTCTCAACAAAGTTAATTTCTCAACCCAACCAACTAGTGAGAGCACTGACACATCTCAGCAGCCAATCCTGTCTCCGTCGAAAGTATCCAACCGCCCAGCGAACATATTATTAGGGACTCCTCAACGGAAAATCGTTCATAAACTAGACCTTAAGATTTTAAAACTTATAAATAGTTGGCTCTAATTCCAAGAACATAAAAAATAAATAAATACAAATGTATTAAAAGCCTTCACTAGATCGTAATCTTAAAATACAATAAATAATGAACATCTAAAATTCAACAAGTTTTGGAATTATTGTTCAAATGATAGAAGAGTGACGTAGAATCCTAAAAAAAATTTAAAGCTTTATAAATTACTTCGACTGGAATCAGCAAGGCAGTTGCTGAAGAAGTAGAAGAAGTAAAGCCGACAATACGACATGGATGCAGAGTAAGTAAAAATTTAAGTAGACATTCAAAAAGGCTGATGGTGTTTGGGAAGATCATTTAAGTTAAATTAAGGTAAATAAACTTATAAATTAGATAATATAATATTAACATTTTCTACTGTAATGTACGGAATCCTTTTATGGATACATTCCTCTCTTAAAATTCACAATGAAGTAGTGGCTTTTGGAATCCCAACTCCACTAGTGTTATTTGTGGTCAAACAGATTGAATGTGTTCTTTGAGGTTCACTATATATTGTAAGAATATATACTATAAAACGTCGTTTTCCGTCTGATATTAGAAGTCAAGGAAATTTGCATTTAATATTTAATATAAAATAAAGAAGAAATAACTTGAATTAAAACACTAATGAAACGAATCAAAATCGAACAATTTCGTCGACCATAAATTAAACAAAATATCGATCATTAGCAATTATGAGGATGCTTCACAAATAATTCGAAGCGTTTTCCCTAATCCACAACTTGTCCAAGAGACTGTGTTTCTGTTATGTGTTATCAATAATTGCTGCAAGCAACGATATCGATTGATCAACAGTAACGTTACGGATAACTCTAGAGCATCGGAAAGCTTGGCTAAGAAGAGTTAATTCCTACAACACATAGCCGTTTACCTCAGACTAACATTTCTATCGAACTCGCAATCCTTTTGATAAGGCTCAAATTTAAGCTATGACTTATCCAATTCCTGACAGTGGAGGTAGTAAGGGCTTCGGAGGCAAAATTCCAGAATTGGAGGGACAAGTAAAACATACATGAGTTTGGTTGTATACGTGCCAGTCCCTTGACCAACGCTTAATAAATGCCAGAACCCTTCCTGCTTTATATACAATATTGTAAATGTGATTATGAAGAAACGTTTAATCAAACAAAACACGTAGGTAATACAAACTAAATGTCTAAAGGTTTCCAAATGTGTAAAGGCCTTGTTATAAGAGATAATATCTATCAAATTCAAGTCAGCAAAATCTTTAAAGAACAATATAGATAATATTTCTTGATTATTCATTATATTCTTTAGTTCCACTTAGATAATGTCAAACTGTAATTTTTGCACCAGTCTGGTACTACTTACATTCGGACTAGTTACTTACAAGGACTAATTGAATACAATACATATTCATGCATTTATAAAGTATACGCATTGCAGCAGCCTGATGCCATTTGGCATTGTTTAACTGCCTGTTTGCATTGGAGGCGGCTCATAGCCTTGTCACGCCCCCCCTTGCGACGCCCCCTGCCGCTTGTAGTCCTGCATTTTTCGCATTGCCAGACATCTTGGCAGTCAGCGAGCAAGCGAGCGATGTCGTCAACTGTATTTGCATTCAACTTAATTGTGTTTTAAGTAGATTTGTGGTGAATTCTTTACGCGGGGGGAGGGGAGGTTGCTTAATATGCCGCGTCTCTATATGTGTGTGCATGTTGCAAGTAGGGGTATGCTTGTGTGTGAGTGTGTGCAACAGTAACAACAACAAAGCCAAACTGCAATGACAAAGGCAAGCGAGGTAGAGAGCAACAGAGCGCGCGTGTCAGACACGCATCCAACTTATTTCACAGCAATTTTCCTACAAATGGCGACAACTCACACAAGGACTGCACTTAAAGTAGAGTATTAAAATTAAAAAAATGGCGATATAACAATTAAAATGTTAATCGCGCTGGTGTAAATAACAAGCTTAAATAGATTATGTTTCTTTGTTTTAATTGAATTAGGTTCGTAAATTATTACTTTAGAAATGGAGAAAAAAAAATATAAAAATTTTTGAAAACTTTTTGCATCTAGTTGGCCACGATATTATATTTGACATTTCAGTAGTGCTGTCGACAAATTCTACAAATCAGTTCAACAATTGTTTTTAAACATTATAGACCTATTTCGGGAACTTTTACAACTAAAAATAAAAATTCCAATAAATTCGCTTATAGTCACAAAAGGTTTTTAAAATGATTGAAAAACTTTTGCTTGTTATTTCGTCTGCTGCCCTTATTGGGTATTGCATTTATTTTGATAGACAACGTATCAAGGATCCAGAGTACAAAAAAAAAGTTCATATGCGTCGCTTTCGTAAAAGGCAACCAAAGATGACGACATCAACCAACATGAGCTACTCTAATCCAGTCGATCCCGACGAGATCGAAAAGTTTTTCGTTGACGAAATTAACCTCGGCGAAGCACTTATTCTGAGTGGACAATTTGAAAAGGGTGTCGATCATTTTGTACGAGCCGTTTTAATCTGCGCCCAACCAGATCGATTGATGCATGTGCTGCAGGTCTCCTTACCACCTGATGTATTTGCACTGATTATCAATAAGCTACAGATTATCAAAAATATGCACAATCATGAAAATAGAGCAAATGATTTTATTATAGCTGCTTCTGAAGAAAAGTATAGCAATTTACTTGACGAGTTGGAATAATCGCTCGCAAGTACTATCCCGCATGTCGGTGCCAATAAAAGAAATCTGTTTCATTTTGTTGCAATTAAATAAAAATTTGCATTTTTAATTATTAGAATGTGGGAAACACTTACACATAGATTTTGTACAAATGTACAAAAAAGTTTTGCGTTTTGGAATTAAGAAATATTTTTCGACTTCTTGAGCGTTATTGTGCAAGATTTTTGAAAAGAGTAGAAAGCGATTAAGTCGAGACTTACAAAAGTTGTAGTCAGGACCAGGTAATATCAACTTTTATGAACTGCATGTCTGTATTTTCTTCTGCTCATGCTTTAGTTTGAAAATAGTAGACTAGTAGTTGTTTCTTAAATATTTTAAACTAGAAGCAATGAGCTCTGCACCGACATATTTGCGTAGTTTTTCAAATAAATTCTTCAATCTATATAAGGAGCCTATTTCGCAAATTAAAGCCCATATTCCATAGGGCTATGTTGTATCGTCGTATTTATTTTTGTGTTATGACAAAGATTTCATTGCAATTTAAGTTTTGATATATTTCTCGGTTTCCTCATACAAAACAATTCTAAAATAATTTATAAAGGTTAGGTCAGAACTAATCGAAAAAGGCAGTTCAGTTTGTTGTTCTCACTGTATAAAGAGTTCTGGCGATTTTAAAAAGTGGGATTTAAGAATTTGGTTCCTCATACCATTTTTAAGATCTTCATTAACACGAAAAATACATGTAACATCATGTAACATCATCTCCGATATCCCTTCTTAAATATTACATAATGTATTTTCTTGCTTAAGATTCAGACAAATCGAAACAGAATATAATGAAATTCGTTGCCTAAGTATAGAAAAACTAAGATACAAAAATGGTAAGCGTTTTACTGCAAAATTTTAAAAAGTAGCTAAAGTTTTGGAAATATTCTTTAACATAAATTAGTTTGAATCAATCGTGGTATGTATAGCACTGGGAAACACTAAAAAATTAGTACGGAACAGGGTTATAATGTAATGGGACTTTTGTATAAAAAGTCAGCCGATTTCGATTAAATTCTATGCATTATTTTAGAAAACAATATTACCTAAACACTATATTCTGAATTTTCTTACGATAAGTTAGGAAGCAACACACAAAATATATTAAGTTTGAATTTTTATACCGATATGTCATATTGGATTATATGATACAGGCAATCGGATTGAATTTAACTAGATACACTACTTGGAAATACTAGAACCCATCAGAGTAGCGGATTTGAATGTAATATATTTTATAGCAATAGCAAAGCAACGAACAAGTACAGCGAATTTAGTGTCAAATTCAACATTTTCTTCTGATTATGGAAGCTTTATATAGATAATAGTCCACCGATTGTGATAAAATTTAATATAATGCTTATAAAGATTGTAATATCCTTATAAACGAAAGAGTTATTAATCAAAAAATGTTGAATTTGAGCTGTTGCAAAACAACTCTATAAGATATATCTATATATATAACTAAATCATCCATCACAAATAGAAACTTCCACAACATAAAAGACTTATTTCGCAAAAGTCGGTTGATTTATTTCCTCAGATGTAAGTTTATTACGCAAAAGTCAGTTCCTGATCATCTTTGAGATATAGTGCACGAACATCAAACTTATATAGGTAAATTAACTGCTTAATTTCGTGATCCTACTTTAGGTAATCTTGGGAGTTCTCTGACTTTTCTTCCGGGTCTTACAGGCATTTACGGTTTGCACAAACTCAATATATTCTTTGTACCATATGGTAAAGTATTTAAATAACAATATATAGAATTCACCTGCAGTTAATTGGATTTCAACAACCCAATGCTTAGAAGGCCATTCAAAAAGCTAACCTCACTCTCTTAGTTTCCATGCAATATATGTTTTTAATGTGTAAATAATGCAAGATATATCCTCAAGTTGACTTAAAAATGCAAAAATTCGTTACAGCGAATATAGCTTAATTTTCTTCTTAGATTTTTTCATACTGGGAAATGAGCTGAAGTATTATTTTAAGTAATTTGTCTGTTTTGAAATTTAATTTTTCTATTTATTTTTCGCTACATGCTGAATAGAAATACTAGCTAACATAACGCACGAGTTGAGAACTTAAAGATAATCCATTCTGTTGAAAAATTCCCTTCATTTAAATAATCGGCATTATTATATTTGGCATAATAATCAAGCAAATATTCATGTTGTGTGCCCAAAATCAGCTTTTAATAGATTTACAAAGTGTAAAATATATTCAAGTCATATATTAATATCCGAACTTTAACAATTTTCAACAGCAGTTCCAGAAGACACCACGCTCTAAGCAAAGACATTTCCCAACACGTGTCAAACTAATTTCACATTTGTTACCTTTTTACACTTTGTCGCATTTGTGTCACTTGCACGTTCCCGACAAAGCACCAAATCCTGAAGAAGATCTCAAAGAAACCGACGATGTTGGGCACGACTCCAAACATTGAATCTTGTACATCTTGTCGACTCACACTCTCACTCCAACTGGAGGAATGGGGAGCCACATTAAAATTCATAAAATATTCGAGCAACACAAAATGCTGGCTGCACGTGGGTTAAGGTGAAAAAAAAAGTATTCTTGGTACCGGGGAGTTAGCGGGTATTATGTGTCAAGCACGTTTGGATTCAAATGCAAATTCAAATATTTGCCAGAGTCAGCGAACAAATAATCAGAAATATGGTAAACAGCAATAAGCAGCCAGCAAGTAAGCAGTGAATGAAGTGCGTACAATGAATACTTCTAAGAAAAATATGGCAGCTCCTAACGCGTAAACATACCATACATAAAATATATAAGAATAAGATCTGTATAACTAAAATATAATGCGACAGCAAGCAAACACCAAGACATTGGTAAACATCTCTGACAGTCTTTAGAATATCCTTGTGAAATTTATTTATTTTCATTTTTCTCGTTTTTTTTGTTTGCTGCCAAAATTTGTATGCGGCTTGCTTTAATATTTCTTTTAATTTCACACGTGTTGGCCAAGATTACAGACAAATAAACAAACAAACAAACACTCACAGGCGAGAAGGTAATACATATATAAAGACAAAGAAAAGAAGACACAAATACAATTACAGGCAATGTGCCAACACAAAAGTCTGCATAAAAATCAACTTTTGGAGATATCCAAGACATAAGTGTGAAAACAAAAGAAAAATGGTACACTGAGATAAATCAAAAATTTACTTTGAAGTCAACCGAAATATTATTCAAGCCATATAGCATTGGGGGCTTCACCTCATTAAAGAGAAACTCCAAATCGCTAACTTAATATATGCAGCTGAAGGATACGTTTCAATGATATGCATTTTTATCAAATTCTTCTCGAAGCTTTTGCACTTATAAGAAATCAAGCCGCATAGAACGATTTTCGGTCCCTTTCGGATTGGAAATTACTAACGCATCCGAATGAACCTGAGCTCTGTCTGCGTTGGTTCGGCCATATCGTTCGTAAGGATGAAGGCCTTCTAGCGAAAATAAGTATCATCAGTAATTACTTTCCCACAACTCGTAGACTTTGCGCTAGAAGTCAATGGAAAGTATCGCTTCTCTCAAAACGAGATGACAGAGTAGCACGAAAAAACCATTTTACTATCACCATAAGTCAGCTATGGAAAATGATGTGAAACACGTACAGAATGAAGTTTTAGAGGCTCGAATGTTAGTAAAGATCTATGCATCGAAGCTGAACACTTAAGCCTCATCAACTTTTTTGAAGCTTTGATGATAAAAGATGCTTAAGACAGTGGAACCACTAATCCGCCAATACCAGTGTATCGGCGATACATGGATCTGCATTATTAATTTTTTACAGACAGCTCTTAGCTACATAAAGCCTAAATAGTCTTTTTAGCTTCATTAGAACCACTGGGTTGTGTCTCCGATTTTCGAACTAGGCATACATGAAGAAAAGTTTATCTTTGAATTATTTCATTGAGCTTATGCCAAGGATCTGCAGTTTATAGCTGTATCCGTACGACGATGTCTTTAATTAATAGAGACTGGTAAACAGCCTTTATTTATTTACTAGCTATGTCATTGCAGGGTGGAATCGAACCACCAACCTTTGGGTTTAAAGTGAATAGAGTATATATTTTGTACAACTTTAAATAATTGCCATTAAAAATATCATTATCAAAGGCTTATTATTATCACAACGAAATGTGCTCTTACATTAACTTCCCCCTTTGTCTCTCAGTGTACGGCCACAAGAAGGCCAACGATGACAAGTATAGCGGCGATAAAGTCTGTGAAGCCCAGTCAAATGAAGAAAACACTGAGCTGGCAAATTTTGTAATGCGGCTAATCCTGTCTGCGTAAATTTCCTGTGCCTGCGCTGCATAATAAGCCAAAGCCCAAAAGGCCGTCTCAATGTATATAGCAGAAGCGCCATCTAGCGGTGTACAGAGCAGACAAAATTAGAAGTTACGAACTCGCAAACAGGGAGCTACACATATCTACTGACAACTGGCGACAGTGTCAATGAAACCATACTTTATTTTATATTATGATTTGTAGACTCTGCAAAAGAATACCAAAAAGCAGCAGCAAAAAAAATATTGCATACTTACGAGCGCAGTGCAAAGACAACGCCTACTGCCAAAGCAAAAGGTCCTTTGTGAATCAGTTTTTGAGCATTTTGCCGCAAGAGAGAGAATTCATTGCCAATAAATCTTCAATTGTTTGCAGACTTCAAATGCATTTGTGTTTGTTTGTTTGTGTGCAAAAGTGGCTGTGTGTGTGTGTGGGCGTCGCTGCGTCTTTGTCAAAGTTTCGGTTCCATGAGGAGGCCAAAGTTTTGGCTTGTTTGCGGTCTTGTTTGATTTTGTGCCACATTTGGCTGTGTCTGCGCTGTTGTCTAATTGCGGTGTCTGCCACACAACAAGCCTATAACAAACAACGGCGGCGGCAACAACTGCAGCGAATATAATGGCCGCGATAACGACCAACATTACGAGCTGACCTTGATAAACCGTAAAAAATAAATATAATAATAAAAACGTATAAAATCTTGAACTACTCTTAAAGAAAACTAATAAAACTAATGCATAAAAACAATTTTCAAACTTTTTGTGTATATAAAGTGTTTTTTAGTTGATTTTAAATGAGCAACAACTTTTCAATGGACGCCTGTCTGTCCCAACCTCCAGCCACTCTCAGAACAAACCCAAGAAATTAAAGTGAGAAATAGCTGGGACACTCAAATGGCATCACATGTTGTATCCGATGTGGTCGAATTGGATTTGGTTCGGCTTGGTCAGCAAAACGAGAAAAGCGGCAATAAATAGCAAATAGGGAGTTGATGCTATTTGATTGTGTTGTGTTTGAAGTGCTTTGGTTTTCGAATGCGGTTTGTAACTTATGGTAAGCTCTCATTATGCAACCTCTTAGTCTCAACGTAATTTTCTGGAAAACTGACTTTTATGGAGATATATACAATATATGCCAAGATATCGAACTGCTTCCCAAATATTTATACCTCCAATTTACACATATCCGACTCCACAGAAAGACCACATCCTACTTACAGCACTCAACAGTCCACGGCGCTTGTTTAAAATTCCTGAGCATGTTACGGTCAATGGTCTTGACTTCCTTTTCGACTTGTACGTAAGATAAATGATGTTGCCAAAATCCCCCTCAAAAAAAGCATGCACAGAACTATTCGAAAGTAAAAGTAGATGTGTGTGTGTGTCCTTCTATGTTATCGTTTCAGCTGGCATTTGCCATTTGACACGACATGTGACTTTTTGCAATTGTCTGTCCTCAGTCGCTGTGACCTGTATGTGCTTACTTTTCTCAATATCCTCTTCAAGCTCGCTTCATCATAATTATCCAAAAAAAAAAAACAAAAATATATATATTTTGGTTTAAGAAAAAATCAATTATATTTAATTTTTATAGCTTTTGCAAGCATTTTGCGGCAAGTTGCATTAAAATGCCGCACATTTATCACATAGACACTCTTGTTTGCGACCCCAGCGCCCGCCCAACTTGAATATTTTTGCAAGTCAACGCATACATTGTGCTCAAGTCTTGGAATTTATTGGGCGAGACTTGTTGGGCCATATATCAGACGCATTTGTCAAGGCGCTGCCATTGACTTGCTACAGCACAGTGGTCGTGAATGTTGGAAATGCAACAATTATAGCTTTGATCAATATTAAAAAGAAGATCGTCAGTATTCAGACAAGTTTTTGATATTGGATCGAAAGACATCCAAAAAAGCATTTTTTGTAATAATATATATGTGCATGCTGCTGGTGTAGGATTCAGCATAATAGGGACACATTGATGCCAAACATCAATAGGAACAAGATAACAAGCACATAGGCTACAACTGCAAGTATTTATAAACGAATGTCTGAGAATCATTTGCTACGGTATCGGGCCTACAACAATCACAAATAATGATTTATGGAGATTCACCAGAAACAAATTCATCAATACAGTGAGAAAACTAACAAAGTGCGTGTGGAATGCGTACAAGTTTCGCAGAAATCACAGTAACAGAGCAATAAGAGCTGTGAAATGGAACCCACAGCGCAGAAGAAGAGTTAACCAAATCTTCTCCAAACGTGGAGAAGAACCATGATAGCAGAAAGAAGGCGACTTGGGCTAAAGTGAAGAGAATAGGATTAGTTTTAAATAGATGAAAAGGTCACAAGCTACCCAGAGCTCACGCAGTAAAGTTTTTGAATAGGAATTCACAGGGAGAAAGAATCGTGTCAGCAGAAAGCAGAAATGAAGCGCCTTAGGCTGAAATAAAGATAATTGCATGAATGAATTTATGTTCCCAGGTCGATAATATATATATAAGTTATTATTGCCACGTCCAATCGAGTTAGTCAGAAGCAAGTTCTCAAATGTCTAATATTGCCTTTTTGTCTTGATTCAGGATTCATTTCTACGTAAGACAATGATGCTGTTAAAATGAATTTATGTACAAGACTTCCCGTTTTCAGATACTGGTTCATTAGCATGAACCTATTTTGAATCTCTTTTACCACATCTGAAGGTTTTCCTTCAGAAGAAGTTTCCTCAACTGTGACAGTTGAGCAATTCTTATGACGGCTTCTCATCTGCATCCACAGTTTCTATTTTAGTAACTTTCGGCTTGCCATGCTTGACTTTCTTGATGAGTCGTTTGCGAATCTTCTCAGATTTTTCGTCTTCAGTTACAGTTTTAATAGCATGAAGCACTTCTGGAAGGCCACAACAAATAAATTTGTTTAACCGGAACTTTCTTCAACAACAACTTTCACGTCTTAGGTTACTTTGCATAACCGAGTATATGGGCCACTGCACCTTTAATGGCATTTAGACATCAGAGAAGTTTGGCTGCTTCTTTAAGCTCTGAACGAAGACTCACTACGATGTGCTAAAAACAAGAAGATAAACTAATTCATATACGACTAATAACATTCATTATTTTAGGAAATTGAGGAGAACTGAAAAATGTAATTCAAGTAGAAGAAAATTGCACGATGATGTATGAAATTTTTTCAAGCAGTAATAATACTATTTGTACCACTGTGCAGTGCAGTACTAGCTGGCATACACATACATAGCCACGTGCATTGTCAAATCAACGACATATGTGTGCGTGTTGTAATTTTGGCAATTTTAATGCCATTAAAAACAATTGCGCCTGACTGAGCAGCAAGCAAGCCTAGAGCAAATACAACAAGCAAGATACAATATCTACAACATCAACAACAACTACAGCAATAATGCACAAGATACATGATACAAGAAGCAAACAAAAAAAAACAACAATAAAAAATAAAAACAATTTGCAAATGATGTGCGAAAGATGGAAATGTATTTATGCAATTTGTAGCAGCTGCTTGAACAAACACATATAAGCATTCACACAGATACACACGCACACACAGATACATACACACAAGCATAGATAGGCAAAAGGCAAAAAGTGCTTGGCATTTTCAATTAAATTACAAAATCAATTTTCAAGGATTAGCATATTTTATATTTGCATATTTATGTGGTAATGGTAATGCCAATAACAACAGACATATGAGCATAAGTGGGACGCGCCGGTAGCATAGGAGAGAGAGAGATAGAGGGCAAAGTGCAAAGAGCAGAAAGCAACGTACAGAAGGGAAGAGTACAGCGCGGTGCGCGCTGCATTACCAACAGGTGCAAATGGGAAATTATGCTAAAATTAAAATCAGATAAGAGCAAATGACTCATAATGGCCAAAAGGCATAAGCGCCGTACATGCTACGAAAAAGTAAAATGGCTCGCACACTCGCACTTACCTCACGCCACATACCACACTCTCAGCTTGCATGCAACAACAAACCAAAGCAACGCCCATGACTACACTACATGACACATACATGCACACAAATGTATCTTACATATGTAACTTTGTATCTGTAGCTGTTTTGAGCCTATTTGTTGGTTTGGCAAACCCTTGTGGCAAGGTTAAATTTTGGCCGCGTTAATATAGTCAAAGTTGTTGGCATTGCAATGAGTGAGATTTGCCTGTAACTTGCTACGTGTCACAGCCGCACAAGTATTGTTATTATATTACTTGTGGCAAATATAACGATAATTACATTTTGCAAAAACGTTTTACCTTTCACACACGCCCACGCAAAACAGTAGTGTTTTCACGTGGGTTTGGGTAGTACAGATGGCAACAGTGGAAACTCGATGTAGTGAATGGGCGTAACGAAGAGCGCCGAGTTATGGTAAAGCTGCTATTGACTTTATTTTAAAAGGTATTATCTGTGTTTTAGAGAAGTAAAGCTGTTGAAGAGCGCATATTCAAAGCATTATTAAGCACATAACGTTTATGCTATTGCTATTTGATTATTCTCTTTTTGACGAAAAAGTTGTTGAAGCCCGTTGCCTTCTTAATAAAAACTTCTATTTATAGATCGGCATATACTTATAGAATAGCCTAACTGTTCCGGTGGAGCAGACGCGCTTTATCTTCATAATAAGGATTTTTTTTTTAATTTATAGCTCGAAAATTGACTTCAAATATAAGCAGAACTGTTCCGTGCTGTTTTTATTTTTAATCCTATTTTTTTACTTTTTGCTTCCAACCTGGTGCACTCCCCTAGCACTGTCATGGCTAGCAAATTTACCCTATTTGCCTGAGACGACTTCATTAATTTAAAAAACCGCCATAAGGATATAAAGGCAAACAATACTATTATAAATTTCTAGATTCGTATTATTTAAAAAAACAAAAATCAATAAGCAAAACTAACAATCATCAATATTATTACAGTCTAGACATTTAAATTACTTTTCCATTCGATTACATATGTATTCGTCCAGATATTAAAAGAACTGACAGATAAGATTTCTTTTTAACAGGGCTTGCTTTGTAATCAATTCTTTGATAACTTTTGGCTGACTGTCACGTCAACCCCATTGCTAGCATGAGATACTTTATTTTTGACGTTTTGGTAAAGCATTTGAAATTCTTGCGACTTATATATTATTCTTATAAGTTTTGAATATTTTAAAAATATTTTTTAATTTATCACGATAGTACTTATGTTTTACTGTATTCCAAATTATGCATCCCCAAACACATACTGGGCTGCCCGCTGATTATGCCGTGCATTATTATGAAGTGCCACTGTATACTTAAGCATATACCTACTATACCTATAGTATATATATTTTAATTTATTTATATGTACTGATTTCTTTTTTTCTCTCCTTTTTTTGCGTTCTGCGTTGCCAAAAGTAAAATTGTAATTTAGCCACTTGCAATACGGACGGACGAACAGAACAGACGGACTACAGCGGCGGCACATGTGAGCATATATGAAGCAGCCAACGAGCCAGCCCTGTCCGTACGTATGTTTGGCTGCCGTATTTGTTACAATTTGGTATACACATTACAAAATTATACAAATCAACGGCATACAATTGCTTCAATTTGGAAAACAGCGAAGCGCGGAGAGTGAAGTGGATTGTATATGGATATGGATGTGGCAGCAGCAGTTGCTTTAAGTGGCAACATAGCAAAGAACGAAATACCAAACAGCAAATGCCAATTATGCTACTGCAGCCAAGTGTGACGTCGACAGTGGGTTGCGGGGCGGGGGGTTAGCGAGTTGGGGGGGTTACAGATGATGAAGATCAAGCGAATGTTAATGATGATTACAACAATAATGACGACGCTGATGATGAGGATGTCTAAAGTGAAGCTGTAAGAGATTAGAGGCAGTCATGCAATCAAAGACGCAGCATTAGACACCTGCAAAAATTATAAAGCTTAAGCTGGAAACATATATACAAGCATTTACACCCCTCACACACACAGACACACACACAAACGGAACTCCCCCACACACACACAGTAGAACACACAAGTGGCAACCCCAAAAGCGCGTATTAAAGCGCATATTGAGTGGCATTTACAAAACGATTGAAGTGAGCTCGCGGCAGAGGGGTTGAGTGCAAGGACTCGTCGATGACTGGTTAACTGACGATGTGGGGTGGCAACAGAGCAATTAAGTCATTACTTCAAATAACTGGAGGCGTTCGGGCCTGGCTCTCAACGCTCACACACCAGCACACACAGACACACACACGTTACACCTGCATTACGTATACGCGTGGGTGTGTGTTTGTGAGGTGTTTTACAAGAGTGCAAACAAAGTGCGTCACACACAGACGCACACACACACACATAGTAGCACTCACACAGATACAGCAGTACAATGCATATGTGTGGGTTCACGTTCATTCGCTTTGTTTACGCTCCTTGGCGCTGCTTTGCTTGCTTCTATTTTGTTGTGGTTGCAATAAAGGCATGTAAATTTATGACACACACATTAACACACCATCACGCACACCCATACACTCACACCTATGCAAGCACCAACACAATCAAATATTTTTGATAAGCAATTTTAGATGCTCTTTGTGACTATACCGACACACACACAGACACAAATGCGGTGCTCTAATGAAATTATACGTATATATTTTGTCAATGATGAGTGTATGATGAAAATGTTCCAAAATTCTCAATCAAAATACTGAAATTGTAAAAATAGAACAAGCTTGGGAAATGATTTGTAGCATTGATTATATGTTCGTCGACTTGGTTCACCCTATTTCCTAAAAATTTGCCTTGAAAGTGCATTCTTAATTCATGATATAATATGATATCAAAAGAATGTTGTATTAATAATTATACCTATTGGAAAATTGCTTCTTAAGTTTTGAATTTATGCAAAACGTAGATCAACAAAAATTTCCGAATTTTAAAATATTTTCTTGTTTATTTGTTGATATTTTTTATAGAAACAGTATGTTTGGAAGATAGAGTATGTGGAACACTGAGTTCACTATAGTCACTAAAGTCACTATAAAGTACATCTACAGTTCTACTTTATATACTTATTCTGATTTATATATTTTCTACTTTAAATATATATATATTTATATATA
Organism: Chymomyza procnemis; assembly: GCA_035046065.1. Lineage (NCBI taxonomy): Eukaryota > Metazoa > Arthropoda > Insecta > Diptera > Drosophilidae > Chymomyza > Chymomyza procnemis. The sequence goes on from JAWNOJ010000026.1 coordinate 41,539,031, forward strand.
TATATATATCTTCTCTAATTGCGATCTTATACAGAATGTAAGCGATCACATGGAATTTATTGGAAATCGAACTAATATATAATATATATATATATATATATCTTCAATTTTATTCATTGGAGCATTGTGCGTTTTCAATAGCCATCTTCTATTGCCTTATTATGGCATTAAAAGAGACCTACATCCCCCGAAAATGGGAATATATAGCAGTTTCAAAACATTTTCTAACCAATGAAGGGCTATTATGGGGATAAATCTGTAATTCCAAAACTGACCTTAAAAATTTGCAGATGGTTGAAAAAGGTTTCATTCTAGACATTTATTGGTCCGTTCTTCTTTTGCTTCTTGCTTTGGAAGTAATTATAGTTCTGAACACAGTTGCCAGAACCGCAGCAATCCTTTCATGTTATCCATTTTGGAAAACAATAGCATCAGTTATCAGAGACAGACAAAGCATTTAATGTTAAAGCCGTTGTTATTAAGAGTTATTATTTTGAATCAGTGCGGAAAAATAGTTTGTAAGCTTGAAACTTTATTCGGGAAGAAGGAACAAGCAAACAATGATGTCAATTTAAAGACATTAAGTTACAGCAATTGGTGACATTTTAGAGCAGTTTAAATGTTATGCTGGGGCAAGTCTTAAACTCTTCAATTGCTATCTTACTTTTGCTCTATTTTGGGATATATTTCTGAATTCATTTCAGCTAAAACTCAGGAAATGCATTTCCGAATCTGTGGTATTTCTTCAGTTACTACGTGGTCTTGCAACTCTGCTCCCGATTCGATAAATGTTGTTGAACAATGTTATTATCGCCTTTAGGAGACGTAAATCTATTGGAGATACCTCTAAAAATAGCTGTTCGCAGTGAACATGAACCTATAATTTATAGACGATTTCGAGCGGTCTTGTCTTAAGAGTTTTACTGAAGCAAATTCGTGTAAACGAAGACTTTGTCACCAGAGCAGCAGAGTGGAATTGAAGTAACTACCTTGGGTCTTAATGGCTAGTATGCTACTACTAGTCTAGGACCACGAGGTCCACTTCCCTTGTTTTTTAGGTCTCATATCACTGAGCTTGGCTTTGCGAAACAGTTCGTTTTTAAAACTCAAACTGCTGACCATCATCTCTAACACTTAGTGGGCTATAGTCACGTTTGCCTTTAGTACTTCCGATATAGCAGCATTGCTTTTAAGAGCATCTGTGTTTAGGGAACCAATCATTTAGTTAAAATTGTGTGCATTTGTTATGTTAGTTCGAACTTAAAGCTTTGTTGATAATATAGCCAATGAAGATAAAAAACAACATGGGTGATAGTACCACTGCATCCCTGCCCGACAAAACTTTGCACTGAAAAGCGGTCTCATACTTTGCCTTTATGCCGTACAAAACAGTTAATATTATTATAGCTCTGCTTGATCAGCGCAATCATTTGACCCATTGAAATTGCTCAAATGAACTCAAGTTTAAAAAAGGTTTCAAAATCAATAAACAAAGGATAAAGCTCTCTACACAATATTTATTCAGAGCGAGATCAAATGGTCTGCAAATGAAAACCCATTTAGGAAACCAGCTTTTTGTGCTCCTATATTAATTTCGAGATGTTGCTTAAGTCGACCGAAAGATCTTAGCTATCGCTGATAGCACGCAAATTACTTTCCTGTTATTGCATTTTCTTAAGAGTAATAGCAATAGTTCTACATTCACACATAAAGTTACTAGTTCACAAGTTAAAAAACAATAATGATAAAGTAGGAGTACTTACAAATGTTGCAAATATTTCGACCTTCACGCCATAAATACTTTTGAAAAACTGTAAAATAAATATAGCAACTGCTTTCAATTTACATATTTTTTCTTGTTTGCTGATTTCTGGCACAATCCGTACTGATATTAACTTGTTTTTATTGCGTATACGTCACTTTGATGCTAATTTGAATAGGAAATGCCAGTTAAAGCAATAACAGCACGATGATGATGATGATGATGATGTAGAATATGGCGCTTATCAAGTCACAAACAGAACAGACGGCACAGTCTGTCAATTCAGTCAGCTACTTGCCACATCTTAGATGAAAGTAAATGTACACTTGAAGATACCAATTATGTAAATCATTCAACGCAGACATTTCATAAAGGGCACAAAAAGGATGAATGCATGGGTACGTATCCAACCCCTTTCAACAGATTAAAGCTTGGCAACTTTGCTAATTTGAGGTAAACAAGTAACCCAGCAGTGAGTGAGCCAGTGGGTGAATGGCATAAATTATAGCATACTTTTCTCGTGCAACCGCATTTAATTCGAAATTTGAGGCATGCGGAAAATTTCTTTATGCAATTAGTTTGATTGCAATCAGACGATAATCGTTAATTAAACTAATTACCTTGGGGTAACCCTCAGCGGCACGAACAGTTGCAACTAGTTGTTTATCGGCTCAGTCATGCCACGCGTTTCGTTGCGTTCTATGCAGCGGCTGATGCAGTGCCTCCTTGTGTTGCCGCCAGCTTGTGGGCCACAAAGGTTGCTCAAGTTGCTGTATAATATCTTGCTTACTATTTATCTGGTTTATATAACCAAATGGCGGTTTTCCTTTCAATATGACGTCATGTATGATAGACAAAAGGACAGTTTTTCTCGTGCCATTGATATGGTCAACTATATGGGTCTGGTCATTACCCATTTTGTGCTGGTCATGGAGCTTTTCTGGCGCAACGGCAGCGCAGTAATTGCGGAGGACTTAGAGCAGCTAATACAAGAACTAGACAAGCAACTGGGCCATCAGGTGAATGTGGCACGAATTCGCAGCTATGCCAAGTGCAACCTCTTGGCGCTGTTATTACGTTTTTTATCCTTTACCATTTTCACGACGGCCAACAATCTAAATTACAAACACTCCAGGCTACTCATTTGCGCTTTTTATTCGGAGCTGGTATTGCTGATGCGCTTCAGTGAGTTTTCATTGTATACCACTTTGACGTTGGCCTTCTATAAGGAACTCCTTGAGGGAGGTGCAAATGTCATGCTTGAGCTGCAACTCACTCGTCATGATATGTGGTCCAAGCGTGCATTGGCGCTGCAGCATTTGGCTGCACTGCAACAACTGCATGGTTTGCTTTGGGAAGCACTGCGTAAGATTGAGAAACATTTTGGCTTTAGTCTGGTGCTGCTTGTCCTGCTGTCATTTATAGATATCTCTGTCATGCCGTATTGGATATTCATGAAAGATTCATGGATGAACGTATTTTCATTATGTAAGCGAATACTCATTTTTAATTTATAAATAATTTTCTTTAACATATTTTCCCTCATTCAGATTGTTTGATTGTAGAATTTTGCAAGTTATCGGAGATCATTACTTCATGTTGGTTTTGCACAAAATGTCAACAACTGCAGCGCCGCTTTAGATCTTTATTTTATAGCATGTCCTGCGATCGTCGGAATTCACAACTCAATGCAGCACTTCATCAAATCTTGGAACAGCTGAGTCATGAAACTTGCTACTTCAGTGCTGGCGGTTTCTTTACCATAAATAACGAGATGCTAAGCAAGGTGAGTGGGTGGTCAAGGCTAGTTACTTATTGTGAATATATTGTTGCTATTTGGGATTACCCTTAAATTGCCATATCGCAACTTATGCATGTAGTCACTGTATGTTCTTGCTGCCTATTTTAAGTCTTATCGAATGAGTTTGTATTTGATTTTTTGGTGCCCATAATACTTCTTAGAAAAGCTGCAAAATCTTTTTCTACTTTTTGCACATATGAACCTTAATGGCATTATTACAGCCTTATATGCGCTTGACAGATTGACTAGTTTTCAAATAAGCGGAAAAGCACAGTGCATCAGTAATATTCTTTGGTGCATATGTTGGTCTAATTAATTACTAACTTTGATTAACAACTCCGCAGCGTCGAGAAATTACTGCTTCTCAGACACTGTGATCAGGTTAAAAAGCAAGAAATGGTATAGTAAATGGCCGATAATATCAAATCCGAGCTTAGAAAAGCTTTAGAAAACGATTCCGCATTGAATTATTTGTTCTCTCTAGGGTAAAATGAAGCACTTCCTTCGAAACCGAGAATACACTGCAGTTCTAAAAGTTTTTCAAACTGATAAACACATGATTTGGTAGAAGGCCGAACTATACTACTACATTCCAAATAAACAAATCTCTCACAACCCTTCTATACCAATAAGTTTTACAGCGGTTCAAAAAATCCAACCTATGCACTATTTGCTTCTCTCTTCTTGGGCAGCTTGTAATGTCATTTTGAAGCAAGAATCACAGAAAAATGTAATCTTCTGGCATCATTCACTTTGAGAATGAGTAATATTGTCTTGAAGGATTACACACCTGTAGCGTGAGTGGTGGCGTACTCGCATCTAAATTGGAAGGTCGTTGGTTCAATTCCACTCAGCAGCACTGGTGCATTTTCCTAGCAGTGGTATGACTAGCAAATACACGCTATTTACTTAGGAAAATCACCCTATGCTCCGAAACTACATTATTGTATCTTCATAATAAAAATAACATATGAAGATAATACTATTTTCATTCAAAAATACTACATCAACTTAAGAAACTCAAAATTGAAAGGTTTGAGTTGACAATGAATAAGCGCAAGGCCGGTTTCTGCTTATTTTCGCTCTAGGTGAGATTTATTATTTTTAGATCCAACCCAAACTAAGACTTGCACTAGCTACTCTTAAAGCTTTTCTAAGACTCTTAACATAAATTTGAGCTAGAAAAATATAAAATATATGAAATCTTTTTCCAGCCCGAGGCCAGTAAAGTCGCTATTAAAGCAAAAATAGCATTTTTGTCAGGATGTCTGTCTAACTGCTACGCACTTTTGCTCTTATATAAATTCATTAAGGCAGCTGCTATATTTCTAAGAAAACATGACATTGACATTGCGTCTTTAACAAGGACTTGTCATGGCGCGCACACAACAAACATTAATTTCCTGTTAAACAACTTAGGCAGTCCCAAGAAAGATTACACCATGATGTGCTGCAACGCTCCAGGGAAATTGTGCCTCAAGTTCAATGAACTCTTTTGAAAAACACTTCTACAAGTTCAATGACTTTGACCACAAGTTTTGTGAATATGCAAATTGGCAAAATACCTTAATCATTATCTACTTTTAGGCATATTTGCATTTTAATTTATTTAATAACTTTGTCGTTGCGTTCTTTTGCAGTTTCTATTCGCTGTGGTCAGCTACATAGTGATTTGCATACAATTTCGCATGTCTATGAAAATCAACGAGCTCAAGAATCAAACCCGCAGTGATTGATAACTCGGCTTATGATGAACTCTTGAACTTGATGCACAGCACTTAGGGCGGCCTACAAGTTGATTATATTGGGAATAAAACTTTGCTTTAAGTAAGCAGTAAGAAAATGACAACACAATCCCCAGGACATGTAATTAGCTTGCCAGCTGAAGGCTGCTTGCAGCTGTTAAATATAAATTTAAGTATATTTTTACTTTTTTATTTAAATAAATACAACTGCGTGCAACATATATGTATATAAGTTAATTTGACATAAACAAGGAAATGAATTAATGAGCAAAATTAAAGTAACTGATGCCAATGAAGCTGAGAGTAGCTGGGTTGACGTGGCCATATTGCTTCATTTGTACCACCCGCAGGTGTCAAAATCTGTGTTTGTCACCTGTTATTGTTGTTGTTGTCATTGTGTGTGTGTGTGTGTGTGTCCCTCGCTGCGGGTTGCAGTCGCAATTAAGCAGACAATGAGTGACTGCTTATCGATTGGCAGTCTTTTAAAAGCCATTACAACGCATTACGCATACGCCATGTGGCCAGGTAACAAATTCTGCACGTTAATTAGTGACAACTGCTGTGGCCATTGTGTATCATTTGGCTGGCATATTAAATCTAAGCCAATTAACTAAATTAGCCAATTTAAGGCAATTTCAGTGGCACTCATGCATGCCAGCCCCTACATAAACAAAAAAAAGGACTTTTTGGGGCTTAAGAAAAAGTTCATAGCACACATAATTATTCAAGCTTAAAAATTCTATTAGAAACTTTTCTAGTAGCTTCAATAACTTGACCAGAATTGTCACAGCGCTCCAAGCGTAAAAGGTCACGCATGGCAAACTTGTCATTGTCAACATGCTTACAAAATGGCTGCGCCTATGCATATCAATGTCTAAGCATGTAAGAGTTTAGGTATATATTGTATGTCGGGTGTATATTTCGGCATGTGCATAAAAATATTTTCAAGTTTTACGCTGCCCTCGGGCTTTGTTCTCACGCACAGATTCCTGTGCAAGTGAGCGTACATAATGCCAAGCGCTTAAGGCTGCTAGCAAGGAGCAAGCCTAACCCAACAAGAAAACCCTACTACTACCCTGAGCAGGAGTATCCAATACACATATATGCTTGCTTGGATTAAGTTGTATAAACTTTGGCATAACATTTTTGCTTCTTTTACTCATAAGTTATAGTTTTTCTTGTTAGCAGTAGTCAACTCAAGCGGCAAATCAAAATTGCCTTAATTAGTTAGTAGCAATTGAACTTAATTAGATCGGAAAATGTCACATAATGGCCACCTCAGGCATAATGACAGTAGCTACAATATGTTTGGTTTTTATAGCGTTTGGTGTGGACCATCTCTGTCATAAATGACTAAAAAGTGAGCCATTCTAGGGCATATCAAGTTTGAGATATTTAAATAAACATAAAGCAACAATTAAGTCAAAGCTGATCCAATGCGATTTGATTTAATTAGCTGAAGAACCCCAAGCGAAAATTCTACAAAGAATATTTCGTAAGCCTGCAGATGGCACCAATACTAACATCGCCTAAAAAGAATAAGTTAATGCATAACAAATTGAGGTATTCTTGGGTATTAAAAGCTTGAGGTATTTGGGATATGATTTGGTTTGATAAGGCGCAGCATCCTAATCGAAATATTTTTTCTTAAGCCTGCAGTTGGCGCCAGCAGTAATATCGCCTCAAAATCATATATGTAAGTGTCAAAAATTACTAAATAGTGGGTCATTCTGAAACATTTAAAGAGCTATAGAAATGTAATGCAACAACTTGCATAAAGCTAATCCGATACAATTTGCTGCGATCAGCTGCAGAGTTCTAAACGAGCACTCAACAACGATTTTTCTTAAGCCTGCAGATTGCGCCAGGAATTAGTAAATAAAGAGGAACTTTCGTCAATGCTTTTATAAATAAATTAAATAAGTTAATCAGCAGTTCATACGAAAATGTGGTGCCTTACATATAAATACAAAATAAATTCATTCCCCGTGACTATGCTGACAACGCTCCAATAGCGGAGCTTGGAAATATGTGTTTTAATAGCCGTACGAAGAGACCAAGGACTCACATAATACAGATTTTTCTAGGTAAAAAGCGTCTTATTGTTTGCTAGCTTTGTCAGTGCTAGGCAAATGCATCAGTGCTGCAAAGTGGAAAAGAACCACTGACCTTCGGGTAGTACGCTACCACAATACTACCAAGGCCCACAAGATAGAATAGAATTCTTTATTTATTAAAAAGATGCACATATAGATAATTTATACTTAGATAAATGTGACTACTACTACGACGCTACCACTACGCTACCGAGACCCACCTTATGGCTACAATTATTGAAAATTACCCCTGATAAAGATGCATCATTTCTGCTTTAAGTTTGTATAAAAAGAGTCTTGAAGCTGCTGGCGCCATCTGATCTTCTTAAAAATGGCAGTTCACAGTCATCCCGCACTTGTAAATAGAGCTTGTTACTGGTGGCATCATATACTGCTCAGTAAGTGTCAGTTCTGTAGCATAAAGCATTTGAATAATCATGATAACCGTACAAAATCTTACGATCTTTTCAAAAATGGAAGACTTAGAGTCATTATGTACTTAAAGAAAGAAAAAGCTTCTAACTGCTGGCGCACTCTATCAATAATATTGGACAGAAACTAAATATGAACTGCTCAGCTGGTGATAGTTCTGCATCACAATGCATTTCAAAAATAATGATTTATGACTGCTGACGCTATTTGATATATAAGGATCATAGGATTCGTTTAAAAATGGCTAGCTTAGTGCGCACTTTAAGTAAAAAATCCGATGACGCAATCTACCAAAAATGTCGGGCAAAATCTAAATATTAACAGCGTCATTTCTGAATCACAACGCATTAATAATCCATGTTTTATAACTACTGGTGCCCTCTTCTTCTGTGTGATCTTTTCAAAATTGGAATGCCTAGGGTAATTGAGCACTTGGCGAAAATTAAAACTTCTGACTGGTCATCTGCCAAAAATGGTAGCACAGGTATGATACTAGAATGCTTAGCCCATGAAGCAAGAGCAGCTGTCTGCATTTTGTAGTGCCGGGTAGTGCGTAATCCATATACGTAAATCTGCTTATGAGACGATATATTACTATGTTAAGACATACAGGAAACGGAAGTGCTTCAAACTCTAATAAATTGTACAAATTGGGCAGAATAGAGTCAAAACGCACTTAAAGAACGAAAAAAACTTGTAGCTACTGGCGCCATCTACCAAACATATCCGACAAAAACATACTAATAACTCAATACTACTCAGCAACTATCACTTCTGAATCATTATGCACTTTAAAGCCAAGAATAGCAATATTTTGCAGCTATTGATTCCTGTGCATTCCTTAAATAATCCTAATACTGCTAGCGCCACAAATAATAGCATAAATGGCTTGAAAAAATCTATGATCCAATGCACAAAAAATGTGTAGGTCACAACGCATTTAAAAAATCAACTGATTTGAACATTATACAATTCCATTATTAAAAACATTTAATTACTAAGTAAAACCTCTGAATTCTGATTTGGTTTTGTTCTAATTGTTTATCAAATTACTTTTACTGCTGGCGCCATCTACTATGCATTTCATTTGCATATCGTCTATTATATTGTAAATGGCTGCCAAAGTCTTGTAATAAACAGGCCAAAAATGAACATCGCAGCAAGAAAGTAGTAAAACCTTTTTGCTGCTGGCGCCATCTAGCGTATAATGTTGGCCAGACTAACATTTTATAATTGAATCAAAAACTAAATAATTTACACTAATTAGAAGAGAAAATGTTGCATAACTAAATAAAGTTGCACAAAAACATTTGTCGTTTGCAAATAGCTGTTATTTTTTTTTTTTTTGCTTTTTGTGGTTGATTGCTTGTCAAATTAACCTCAATTATGCATCAGTTACTTGCCGTTGCATGCAACATGATAATTCACTTTCATCCGCACTACGACAACTACTGACTTTTTTCCCACGCACAATGGCGCCAACACCCAGCTGTATCCCAACTCCCCAAACCACTCATTGTTTGCTGCTGGCAAATTCAGTGCAAAAAATAAAAAAAAAAAACTTGACACAATTCCAATCAGACACAATTTCTCAAGCAGGTACAAGTGGCTATCTAGAGGTGTGCCAACTGGCTTTAATATTTCATAACGTTGACACTGCATTTATCAACATTTGCCAAGATATCGATGACGTAATAACCCAGGCCAGCAGCTTACATCAGGTTCGGGAACGCAAACGGCAGCACTTGCATTTGCAGTTGTTTCCTAATTTGAATTTATGAGTTTTCTTTACTGATTTTATTGAACTAACAAGCATTGTACAAAATGCAGAAAAACATGTTGAACAGCAGCAGGAGAGCTTAAGCTTTTGACTCTCTGGTTTTGTTGTTGTTGTTGTTGTTTTTATTGTTGTTGTGCCTTGTTGCAACAAGTACTGATTGCCATAACAACTAACTTGCAACAATGCAAAATGTGAGTGAGACACACACACACACACAGACAGGTGCACACACTCAAGCAAGAAACTGCATTTCTATGCTAGTTCAAGGACTAATAAGTGGCCTGCAGTCAAGTATGATCTGGCTTACTACATGAAAACTGCTCTTTCAACTTTGAAATCATCATGTAGCGACCTCTAATTAACACAACCATAAAGCTTAAAAGTTAAAATACAATGGCAATGAATGCAGTGCAGTGTGTGCGGTTGGGTGTGTGTACCTATGCGAGTGATTCTCAGGTATGACATTAGGATGCTCAGGCAAAGAAGCAAACAGCAGCTGTCTGCATCATTAAAGCTCTCAGACTATAGAAACAAGGGATGCAAGTATAGTAGGTTACGAATCCAAATCAGTTGAACTTTTGTTATTAATATTGAGAATACCTAAATTTATATGAGAAAATTATTTAAAAATAAGGGAAATCCTTTTGTGAGTGAGTCTTTTATTTGATAATCCTGGGTGATGTTTAAACTGTATACCTGATTCCGCTCATAAGTCGATTTCAGAGTTCAAGCAAGACCAAACTTACACATACAATTTATTTCTTAAATCACGCGCTTCTTTGCAAAAACTTATTATAGATTTTAATACTACCTTCAATACCTGCCTTTCCATACGCAATAGTATTGGAAAACATTCAAATTGGCTTATCACGAGGTTTTTATTTTAATTTCTTAATTAAGCTCACTGATTTATAGCTACATTTGTACGCAAGCAGGCTACAAAGAAATATACAAACTTTTTGATTTCGAAATTGAATAGACGTCATTTATGTATCCTGTGTTGATATATACTGAATCCGGCGATGTAAGCAAATTCAGACAGTTTGTGCAGCTGACGTACGGGTTCTAGTTAGCTTATTGACAGTCCGGAATATTACTTACAAGATGATCTTACAGAATGAACGCGAAAAACAGATATCTGATTCATCACAAATAAAACAACTAGAGTTCGAACTCCAAAAGAAACCGAGTTCGCAAAACTGGCAATTAAATTGTGATAGATCTTTATATATAATTCGGGTTACATTAACCACTTCAATGTGAATTTTAAGGGAACCAATATACGTAAAACGCAGATGAGAGTACAAAGTATAAACAGATATTTTCAAATTTAGATGAACTGATTGCAAATACATATAAAAAGACCATAAAGTGATACATACATGCATTTCAAATTTAATACTGTTATTGCATTATATTCAGCTGGAAAATCACAGGCAGCGATTTTTTATAAGTTTAAAATAAAAGAAGTTTTCGCTTATCGGAACAAAACTTACGTGAGATGTTTCAAAAAGTGAAGAATCCAAAGGAGTGAAATATCCAACGAAGTGCCATGAAAGTGGCGAAAGAACTGTAAAACTGTATTTGAATTTGGAAAAGTGAACTGTTTCTACAATTCTTATAAATTTGGCAAAAATTTCGAACTGGCTGAACAATGTAATTTTTGTGTTACTTGAAAAATTATTATAAAAAGTCAAATTTCAGGCTTATATAACATTTTATAAGCAATAAGTCTTAAAAAACTTATAGCACAAAGAATATATACTATGGCGTAATTTTGAATACTGAACATTGCTCTTTCAGCGCATCAGTAGAGTACTCGCCTCTACCGGTATTACGATTCCACCCTGCAGTACTGACATATCTAGCAAATAAATCGACGCTGTATACCCAGTACAACGTCTATCAATTATGGGCAACATCGCTCAGATTTGGCTAGAAACTGCAGGTTCCTGTTCGTTTTCAATAGCCATGCTCCGCATTTGGACCGATGGCAACTGTGAAAGGAAGTAGATTTCTATAAGTTTTAAACATTTAACTTTTAATCAAGTCCAAAATGAAATGTGGCAATACATATTACTTTCCAAAACATTACTGGAAATCTGGAAATTAATCGATACATTTTCTTGGGAGAAGCTCAAAAATAAAGCGAATGCTTTGCATCGAAAAGTGGAATCTTGAAGCCACCTAGAAACTTTGGTAAGCCAAACAACATAAGAAACTAGCTGGAAGAAAGAAAGCTAAGACGAATATCTTAAATTTGTGAAGAAAGTTTTGTAAAGCAAGGCATGCAAATCACACAATATGATTTTACGATCGATCCAATGTTGGAAGCCTAAATTTGCAGTTCAATTTTGTGAACATTTTTAATGCTGTTGTCGCTGAATTCAACCATATAATCGCTTTAGTTCAATAATGTACGCAAGATCGTTAAAAGCAAAATACAAATTTTTTTTTTATTCAATTATTGTTGTCACTTGACCGCTTAGCCCTGCAACTCTCGCAGTTTTTGTGTCCCTGGCAGAGTAGCAATTTTTATGCGTTTTAACGCCACAACACTTTGGCTTGGCAAACATTTTGCTCAATGGCAAATAATAAAAAGCAACTCATAATCGTCTCGTAAAAATCAGACGCTTTCACACACACGCACACACAGATACACTCACACAGTTACAGCATATAGATATACACACTTACAGATACAACACATAGATACACACACATACAAACACTTTCATATTAGGAAAGAGCAAGCACTATATGCGTGTTTTGACATAGACAATGGCTATGGAACTTGTGTATGTTGGCGTTACAGGGCAAGGCAGCAAAGCTGCGCTACAACAACACTAACGGCATTGAGGATTACATACAAATATACACACACATATACACACATATACACACAAATAGAAGGATACTTACTAACACACACACACACACTGATGGCTACATATAAATATAGGATAGATGACGACAGTGAGGCACTTTTATAGCGACACGTAGCGTCAGTCTTGCCACGATTTGAAGTGCAGGAAGCATGTCCTTCCCGCAGCCACTCTCTCTCTCTCTCTCTCTCTCTCTCTCTCTGTCACTTTGTGTGTGCGTGTGTGTATTTAAGTCGCTGTCTTTGGTTGTGTGTGCGTATGTGTAGTTATTACTTTTATGAAGCATGTGATTACATTTTATTTTTAATGCTTTTAGTGAAATGAGGTTAGTACACACTTGGTTAGCGACAAATTACATTTCTCTTCTCGCCATTTTTTCTCTTCATTTTTTTTTTATGTAGTCGTGCTTTTATTATGCTAGCAATTTTTATTATTTTTTTTTAAACAAATAACGCAGCTTGCATTTTATTGAAATAGTTTTTGCATATGCAAAAAAAAAATTACACGCCAATTGACTTGGCAAAAAGTTTTGCCTACATTTTTGGGGCAACTGGAATTTCTGCGTCAGAACAAACAAAAATGTTAGGCAATATTTGTGCACTTAATTACAGTTGACTGTGAGTTTGTGTGTGTGTATCTGCGTATCTGTGTGTCTGAGTATCTGTGTGTGTGGCAGACTGCCGCCAGCCAGTTGACAAACGCTTTAAATGTCGCTGCCGCCAATGTTAGTTACATGCATCATGCGCACAATTAACTTCCGCTTCCGGTTATGATTGAGCCAAGTTGAGTCAAGCTAAAATGTTGCATGCAGCGATAAGCTGCACACACGCGCACACACACACACTCGTGCTGCAGCTGCATGTAGTTAACTGTTTGCATATTAATGACAAATAACCCGCAATCAGTAATGCCTGTTCGCTCGTTTGTTCATGTTCTCTCACTTAATGCATATTGCATTTTACTCATTCATGTGCAGGACCCAATCATGCACACATACATATATGCATTGATAGAGAGAGAGAGAGAGTGAGGGAGAGCGGCCAGCGTTATAAGTTAGATAATATTGAAATATCTATTGAATGCAGTTTCGCCTGCCAGCTTCATTGATGCACAAATTTATTATGGTGCTGTGGACAAGCACAAAGCCTAATTTGGCAGCTTGGCATGCAATAGTTGGGCATATCGTATATAATTTCAGAACGTATACTTAACCAAATAAAGCTCATTGAAGCTGGTTGGCATGTATTTAAGTTTGGAAAATACCAAGCTTTATTTAAAAATTCATGAAAGCGAAAAAGAATGTGTATATGTAAACTAAAAGCTAAGTTGTTCGCAATTTAAAATAGGCGTGCGTACACTTAATATTTCTGCAAGAGACAATTGATCAAGTAAATTAACTTAAGCTACTAACTTTGCAACATTTTAATTAAAACTTAATGCTTAGGTAAGTAACAAAACTTATTCAATTAGTAACAAAAAACGAAAGTTCTTATTTGAGAGGCAAAGTTAAGACCGTATACAAAGGCTTAAGCAACTCAGCTAATACACATGCCTGCAGCAATCACAACTCTACCAGCTCATATCGCCAAAATATATTCTGATACTGTGTAATTCCTTCAATTTTGTAATATCTATGATTCGTATATTAATGCATAAGTAATTTAAGGTGTATATTGTGTTTGGGGGGATTGTATATCCACTTAAGTTTCTTAGTTAAATTGGTTATTAACAGACAAATCCCTTTCTGTAGACGATTCAAATAAAATAAATTAAATATAAATGTATTTCCTTGACTATATCAACGCTCCATATTTGGAGAAGAGCAGCGGCATCTACAGTTTTGTAGGTTTCATAATTTTAACTTCATATGCAACAGTTAAGATTTCTAACTTAGGTTTTTTAATAATATTCCTTACCTTCGGGCTGAATATCTTCTGTAAACGGTTGGAGTAGTCAACTGTAATTCGAATGTCATTTATCGTTTGAAATTATGTTGAGAAGACTTGTATCGCCACTCAAGTTTCTTGGTATAATTCGTTATTATCAGACAAATGATTTTCTGTACGTATGAAAAAAAGTAAAAAGACGAATGTATTTCCCTTGACTATGCCACCGAGTTAAAGGCGAATCATGAAAAATCCCTGTTTTCAGCAGTTCGAAGAGAACGGATACCCACAATTTTAAAAGTTTTTTTGACTTACAGCTTCTTCCCAAAGTTTCTTAATAAAACTCGTTATCGTCTTCTGTAGACGATTTGGATGGTTATCTATAATTCGAATTTCATTCAACGATTACATTTTTGTTGGAGAGCTTATTATATTTAGCTTCAGCTGCAGCAGCTACGGCTTCCTCCCTAAATTTCTTAACTAAAATCATTATTATCGGGCAGATCGGCTTCTGTAGAAGGTTTGGTTGGTCAACAGTAATTCGAATTTTATTCATAGTACGAAATTTTGTATAAGATGATTTTTATATTTTGCTACAGCAGCAGCAGTTAAGGTTTCTAACTTAAGTTGCTTAATTAAACTTTGTTACTATGAGGCAGATCGTTCTTTTATATGGTTTGAATGATCAGAAGTAGTTAGATTTTGCTTGAGAGATTTTTTATATTTAGCTGAAGATGCAGGAATTAAGGCTTTTTATAAAATTTGCTAAATAACATTAGTCATCATCTTGTAGACTGTTATAATGGTAAGCTATGCGCTCACTTCCACTTTTTATTGGAGTAAAATGGCATATTGGTTTTCGAAAGCTTGTATTTGCAGGTAAAAAAAATGATTCATTAGCACTTCGTTGATTTTTAATGTTTCTAAAGCAGTTTTACCTTTCAACACAAAGCAAAAGTATGTGATTCTTGAACTAATACTTCAGGCATAAATATGCATTTTCTACAAAAATTTGTTTTTCTAAAATTCCCAAACGATTTTACTCGACATAAAAACAAATGCATAAGTATAAAAACACAAATTTTACCAACGTTTAGGGCCTTTTGGCAATTGAAGTTTAATTGCATTTTTGCCAAAACGAAAAACAAATAAAAAAATCTGTACAAAATGCATATTGCATAATAATTTTTTTTTTTGTTTTGAGTTGTTTGTAATTAAAATTAAATTCCATTTTTGCTCTAAACCAAAGATATTTGTCGAAACAACGGAAAAATGAAAAATGAAATGAGGTCAATTGAACTTTGTCCATGTACATGTCCAATGGCTTGGCCCGAACAAGTCTTCTGACATATTTATGGATTTATGCTCAATAAGCTGCGCACACAACACGCCATTTGCACTCACAAACATAGCCGAGTCCTTGCTGGTTGTAAAGTAAACTGAGTGAACATTTTAGCATTTTTATGTGTGCCTTTTTTTGGCCTCAAAAAAAAAAATAAAACAAACAAACATATAAGCCGAGAAGAGAGAGCGAGGAAGAGAGCCAACCAACCAACAACTGTCAACAACAAAAGCCCAAAAGCTCGACCCAAGGCTTTTGGCCACTTTGGTCTAAAGCAAAATCTGTGCAAATAATAAAAAATGTTGAGTAATATTTCAATTTCATACTTTATGTTAGCAGCTTAGAAGCATTTTCAAGCCTTTCTGCTTTGTTGGGAATTATAAACAAAGTAGCTACCTTGGCAGGGTAGCTGATTCGCTTATTTTGAGCGAACGAAGGATAAGAAAACTTATTGAGGTTTCTTAAGTATCTAAGCGACACTTACTGGCTATGTCTTTGGCTGTCTTTGTGTAATAGTTGTTATCTTTTGATTTGCTATAAATTCTACAGAATTTAGTTTGTGAAAATTGTCAAAAAAATCTGAATTATCATCATTAGTCATCTTACTCTTACACTAGCTTCAAGTAAACAACACAATCTGTGGAGTCATACACTGCGCATACGTAATATTTTGCATTATTTTAGACACACAAAACACGTTAAATTCTTAAACAAAAAGAAATCATTTTTTTTTTTTTCTTAAAAAGTTACGAGGAGTTCCAAAACAAGGCTGCAGCAGTTGCAACTGACTCATTGCAACCGCGGCACGTACTTAATTATTTGTCAGGTTCTTGTGTGTATCTGTGTGAATGTAATCCATAAGGATTTAGCTTTCAGCATGTTGCATCCATTGAAAGCAGTTAACTGACTTATACCTAGTGTAGGCCATACCTTAGATACCAAGTTCTTAGAGTTAAGTGTGTGTAACCCTAGTTTGATGAATTTTTAGTTGAAAAATGTGTTTTTGTACTGAATCTTGTAGAAAGTTACAAGGATCCATGATCTTGTGGCAGATTCTGGAAGTTTCAAGGAAATTTAACACAAAATGGTCTACAACAAAATAGCGCTTTTTCAATATTGTGTCCTTTTTTTTTGTTGTGGAACCAAAAATCATTTTAAAACTTATTAAAAATTTAACGAAATTCATTTGCAGGGACGGTGCTCCAAATGCTAAGTTTGAAAAACATATCAAAAACTCTACTGCATTCTTTTATGGAATATATTTCGCAAGTCGCTTCAAGCCTATGTATCTTATATAGTTAGTACGTTGTCTTGCTATTCTACGAACCATTGGATAAATGTTGTGGAAATATCTTGGTATCACCTTTATGAAAAGTTTGACCAAGCTACTTACACTGAAATCTGGAAGATTGAATATATTTCCATAAATAGATATTTGAAGACAACCTACAGTTTATAGTCGAATCCGAACGATAGTATCTTTAATTAAAACATATTTTCCAAGAAAAATAGAGGCCATTTATGCTTAGACAAGTGCTCCAGTGCTGCAGGATGGAATCGAACCACCAATCCAAAACCTTTTACTAAAAATATATTTATTAAAATATGGCTGAGCATCGATAGTATTCTTAATCATGTTCCAACCAAAAAAAAATATCTCTGTTGCAGAGATAGAAATATTTCATAAATGAAATGAAATTTTTATTCAAAAACCTGCAGGAATGGCTCAAATAGTTGATTTTGTATACCCAAAACTTTATTTGGTATAATTTGGCAGAGTGAGTATCATTGCTTGCTGTCAATTTTGCTGCTTTGTTTGAAATTTCCAAAATAAGGCTAAAGAACAACTGAATCAAGTTGTATCGAAGTTTTTCAATCTTTAAATACCAAAGGCACAGATGTTTGTCCTGTTTTGCTAAAAACCCGTGCCTAAGTACTGAACTTGCTTCAGACATAAAATTCTTGTTACTTCTTTCGCGCACCCCGATCCGTATATCTCGGGCACACTACAATTCCCATCAGAGATTAGTGCAGTTAGTGCTGGTAGATGCATTGGTACTGCAAACACGTGTTTATTATGTTGCCAACTATCTTTTGTTGCACAACTTGGTGTGAAGCTTTCCCTATTTTTGTTGTGTTAAAGCCAACAACCTGTAAGCCAAGCAGCAGGCCAAAAGTGTACATCTGCACAACAGCTTTTGGCTTACCTCATCGCGATAAAAACAGAAAAGCAGCTTAGTATGGACCCTTAATTCATACTTTGTATTGCTGCAGTAACTTCATAAAGCTTTCACAGGCACACAAGCACACACAGATACTCTCATAGATAGATACTCTTACAGATACTTTCACAGATACTCCACACACCGAGCTTCAAAGCAGCTGCAGCAGCCTGTCAACGGTTGCATTTATAAAAATGTTAACTGATCTTTGCGTTGAAGTGCCGTAAATTGCTTTCTACTCGACTTTTTGCAGTTAAGCTCTCAAACCAATAGTGCAACCACGCCCCCCGAGTGCACCACTGAACCTATGCAAATACTTCAAGTTATGGGCACACACACACACACACCAAAAACTACAAATCCTGGCATACTTCCAAAAACTGCAGTTTGGCTAAGACCAAGTGCGAATGCTATGCCAAGTATTTAAGCCAAAATCCATATTTTAAGTTATTTCGAGTATTTTTGGATAGCCTACTTATTTGCGCTTTTAATTAAAGCAGCCGCCCCGAATGTTTGCAGCTCATTGAATCAAATCTTCCGGCAAGTCGACAGACAAAAATCTTACAATTTAAATGAAAAATGAGTGAAAAATAATTAAGACTTTTGAGCACGCTCTGCACACATATTTTGTTTTTCTTTTTTCTTTACTTTGCATTTTTTATACTATTTTTTTTTACAGAAAAACTAAAACAAAATGCAAAAACAACATTTTCCAAATATAAATATGTTTTTTGCAACTTTTGACTTTTGTATATGTGCGTGCAGGTTCAGACCGATTGTACACATTGGGGGTCGAAATATGAGAAACGTACACTGTATGTTCAAGTATTAATTGCTTGATTGCTTACTTTAATTAATAATTTCTTTTTAGATATTGACTGTTCTATAATTATTAACTCTACTTTAAATTTGAATTAATTAGAAAAAAAATTAAAGCCTAAGACTTAGAAATTAGAAGCAAAATACTGATTAATAATTTTTTGTACGATTTTTATCCGTAGATATTGACCATCGTATAATTATTTACTTACAGTATAATTTTAATTTATCATAAATAATAACTAATGCTTGAGACTTCGAAGTTGAAACCTCTGACATTGCTTCAAATTAATGGCCACAGAAAAAGAGAATGTGTTGGTTACTATTTAGAGTTGCATGTGACTATGTGTTTCCGGAAATGGGTGGCACAAATCCAAAGTTTCAATCCTAAGCAATGTCATTAAGATTTAATATTAAAAATTAAGAAACAAAAAACTTTGAAAACAAATACCACTGGTCCTCTTTGATGGAACATTATCGATTAAACTATTAAAAAAAATACTTTACTTGTAAAATATTCGTTTGTAAAAAAATAATCTTTTTTTTTTTTTTAATTTTGTGTGTATATATAGTTTATATTTTTTAGGATGGACTGGCTCTCTTTAGCTATCGATGAATCAATTCAAATAACTATTTTTTCAAATAAAAAAAATATAAATTTTATATCTTATTAATTAACTTTTTTTAAGATTTTAAGCAACATATTTCCTTGAAAACTCAAATGAACATTTTTTGTTTTTAATTTCAGTATACATTTATTTATTTTTAATTAAACAATATGGATTTATTATAAAAAATATAACAATTTTTTTAAGTTGAAATATTTTTTGTGAGTTTCTTGTTCTTCAAATTTTTAAATACAAACATAATTTATTTATAACATTCAACATACAAAATTTTGTTATAATTTATACAAAAAAAATGAGAAATAAAAAAAAGTATATAATTTGTGTTTTTTTTTGGTGGTTACTTTTTATAGAAAGTTTAAAAATAAATATAAAAAATTTTGTTTCATTTTATTTTGTTTAATTTTTTATTTTATTTTATGTTTATTTTACAAAAGATAATAAACTATTTTATTTTAAATTAAATTAAATTAAAACTAAATTAAATTAAATAAAACACATTTTTTAATATAAAAAATGTTAATTGGCTTACTGAAAGATATACTTGCAAAACAAGAACATTTCAAATTTATTTAAGAAAAAACGCCAAGTTAAAAAAAATTATATATTTATCAATTTAAAAAAATTTAGTTCTTAAAAAATATTAAATAG
Source organism: Chymomyza procnemis (assembly GCA_035046065.1). Taxonomy (NCBI): domain Eukaryota; kingdom Metazoa; phylum Arthropoda; class Insecta; order Diptera; family Drosophilidae; genus Chymomyza; species Chymomyza procnemis. The sequence continues at coordinate 41,559,078 of JAWNOJ010000026.1, forward strand.
CTCAGCCAAAGTTAAATAAAATTCTAAAAATATTTAATTTTTTCCCAAAACGTTTTAGGTAAAATACTGAAATTTGGTCCAGAATGCATTATTTTGAGAGACCACCAAACTGCAGCATTACTTTTCAACAATCCCTGGAAGAGAGTATCCAGTATTTGAAACAGCGAGCACCTTTTTTCCAGTTCTAGCACTCTTACCCATCAACAAACATACTCCCATAAAAAGGTATATTTGTTTAGCTGCAAAACTACTTTGAAATATTTTTCTATGTACTTTATATGTTCCAATTTGTACATAGGTATATCTATATCTATATAAAAATATACGAAAAATTCAAGTTTAAAAGTGTAAGCATTTTATATATATCTGAAATTGTGCAGCTCTCTAGCTGCTGCTGGAGCATTTGAACACATTTTGCTTGCGTTGAAATCTTCATTTGAAGTCAACTTTCCATGGTAGAATATTCAAATCGAATGCATACATTCACATTTTAGATATTTAATTATTTTTGATTTATAACATCAAGATAAGTTTATTTGCACAAACTAATGGCAATTTGGGTTGCTTTAAATTTGGCAAAATTTCTCAAAAACAGCATAAGAAATGAAAATGATACGGCAAAGGCATATATACCTCAATATGCAAGCAAATAGAACTAAAAGGTTTCCGAATATTTTTTTTTAAGCCAAAAAAATTGAATTACAAAATGTAGAATTATAAATTGCATTGTTTATTTTGAAAACTTGTGTGAAAAACTGAATGTAAATAAATTTCTGTAAGACAATGAACTTGGCTTTTTTTGATAAAATGTAAGTCGTATGTCATTGCTATATATAAAACTAAAACAAATACTAGCTCTAAGAGATGTCTTGAACTAGATCATTTTACCATTAGATGCGGCTAGGAAAGTCAATTGTATGCCGAAGATTTTGGCTCAGTTCGGCATAAAGAGGAAATTGACCCGCTAAGCAACACAAAAGGAAAAGTTGCACTTCAGCAAGACAACATCAATGCAGGAGTAAGAAGGTGACAGCCTGTCCACATTGTTCTTTAATTTATGTCTGCACAATGGTATTAGAGAACACACAACCTCTTCAAAAGATCTGGCTTGTTAATATAATGTATGCAAATGGCATATACATCCTAGGGCAAAACCAGCGGTATTTGGAAGATATGTTCATAATTAAAGCTGCAAAGACAAAGGAAGTTAGTTTGATGATCAATCAATCTAGGACTTAATATATGACATGATCTATGAACATAGCTAATTATGACTTCGAAGGAGTTGACTACTTTAAATACTTGGGAATGTTGATAAGCAATGACAACAGCGTAAGGGACTGCATAAAAGCCTGGATTGTATCGGCTAATAAAATCTACTACCCGCACAACAAAATATTAGGGTCAAAACGGCTATCGAGCTAAGAATTTATAACTCCATCATAAGGCCAATAGTCATACGGAAGTTTGTACCATGACGACAGCAGGCGAAGAATCCCTAAGAATCTTTGAAAGAAGAATACTGCGAAAAACGTTTGGACCAAAGATAAACGAACACGGTGACTACATTTCAAGAAAAGATGACGAATTTCTAAGCCTCAACCATGGCGAAGATGTAGTCAAACTTAATAAATCCCAGAGGCTAAGATGGATAGGACATGTTCTACGGATGTACCAGATAAGAGCACAAAAGCTTGTGTTGGCATACACACCACTCTTCACAAGAGATAGAGGTCTACAAAGAAAGCGACTAATTGACAATATTGAAGATGACATGCAGAGGATGGAAGTAAGGTACTTCCATCGTAGAGGCTCTAAGTTCCCAAGTGGAATAGTGAAGGAAAATAAAAAAAACCAAAAATATCTAACAACTAATTGGTACTGAAAGTTAAAAGAATGTTTGCTGTTCAATGCTATGGCGAGTATAATTTGTCTGATTACTATATTGAGTTAAGGCGAACCCTTAGTCGGCTCTGCCCCAATGCAACAAACAGGCTCTTACGTTTTGCAATTGCTTATCTCATGTGCTAGTACTCTATAATCACATGATAATGACGAATCAAGTTATCATGAAAAACTTCTGCTTTTAAGGAAAACCCCAAAATAATCATAAAAGATTACAGAAATGGTATGCTTAGAAATGCTCATCGCTCTAAATGCAGATATCTCTTTTAAAAGCTGTTTAAGAATATCAGGGGCTTATAGTTTTTAGCCAAATCCAAACGGTGGTGCCTTTTTTAACAGAGATTTACTATGGTAAATAGCGTTTATTTATTTGCTAGCTACGGCAGTGCTAGCCAAATGCACGAGTGCTACAGAGTGGAATTGTACCACTGACCTTCCAGCTTAGAGGCGATAACGCTACCGAGACCCACAAAATAGAATTGAATTCTTTGTTCATCTACAAGATACACCTACAGATGAGATCTACTTAGGTAAATGTGACAAATATATTTAAGTTCAAGTTAGAAATAAAAAATTAAATAATAGTTTTTATCTAAAAGAAGCCTGCACTTTATAAAGCTGCGCCATAAAATTGTTACTGCTAGTTTAAGATATACAAATGTTTTCCAGAATGCTCTAAGTAAATATTTTATTCTGTTGTCAGCAAACAATCTTGCTGTAAGATAGCCAAGTTTAGATTACAAATCTTAACAAATAATCTACAGATTCTAACTTACATAATAATTACTTATAACTTATCAAAACATACTTTTTCTCCAAACTCTTCAAACATTCTTATACACTCCAGCCTCTACAGGCCATTATTAATCGCTTTAGTAACTCTATAAACCGAAGCTCCATCATCAGCAGCAACCCTCCGCCAACACACCAATCCCAACTGCTCTATTCAAACTGTGCTATGAGACGTCCAATGAATTGTTCAATTTGTTTACCATCTGATGGCCGTTGCTTCGCATCAAGCAACAAGCAACATCCAGCAAATAACACTTTGACAGAGCATTATCATAACTCTTTATTTTCAACCCAAAGCATAGCATGGAGCCAAGCATCCCAAAGCAAAGGCAAACCTAAACGCACAAAAAAAAAACCAAAATAGCATAAACTGCTTGCTGCAATGCAAACAGCGCCAAGGATGGGCCATGTTGTTGTTAGGCGAAGACCTAAACGATTCCTGCGAGTATTCAAGACATGTTGTATACATAGTTTTCAATATTGTTTTTCCATATGATTGAAGCACAAACATTATTAGCATGCTAACCAATATTCCTACAGCTGCAGGAATACAGATGACGACGACGAGCAGCACTAACACTACCACTACCACGACGCTGACAAGGAATGGTTATGTCTGGCACTAGGGTCCCCACGATACACTTCCGTCTACATTATGCAAACATACATCAATAACCTTGTGTGTAGGTAATGCACTTGTCTCGACGACAGGCGCGGCGCACTCTCCATGTGAAACCACACACACACACACACGCACGCACATGTCGACACTGATGTTGCTACAATATGGCGGACGACTCCGAGGGGTTTGTGTTGTAACGGAAATAGGTGTAGTCGTAATGGGAGCCACGGCATAACAAAAACATGGCTGACGGCATTATTTACTTTAAGCTTTTGTTTTTTCTATGAACACGTTCCGCTGGCATTGTGTAAATAGAAACAACCCGATAGACAGACAAGCACCATTGCGGCCATCAACCCATTATATAGTATAGCACCACACAGACTAGGCCATATATTTTGGCTTCAATGAACTGTGGGTTGTAGGAACCGCATGCCAAAACCGACTAAGATATACAGTGAAAATATAGTACCTAGTCTCTGATATATTTCGTTTGATATGTTTCATACGAAGCAGTAAAATTACGCTATTTGCATATATTTTGTTGCATGATTTAAACGCTAGATGGCGCTACTAAGTTGTAGCACATATGTAACAAATTAAAAATTAATAAACTTAGACAAAAAATCATTGAATAGGGAGAGTATCCTTTTTTAGCTCAGTATCTGGCCGTATTGTCTCTCACGTTCTCAATATGTTCGATTGGTTCCAACGATAAGCAAAAGCAGTGCCTCATATTCGCTTTTCTAGTATTGTCAACATTTACTTCTCATTTTAAGAAATAGTAATTGACTGTTTCATAAAAATCATTATTGGTAAAAAATTTTATTTTCATTCTTATCTATTTTATTAAAGATTTTTGAAAATTCAGAAAAACAAAAACAAAAAACGATTACATATTTATTGTATTTTCCAGATAAAATAATATTTTTATAATACGATATATTTACTGATTGAAAGTATAATTTTTAAATATTCACTTTGAAAATATAAGTTTATAATCCGAATTCATGTAATTTGCGATATGTGTTATTTATTTTTAAAAAAATCAAAGCTCATCGTTTGCTCTTATAGACATACGAGGATCGTGATCTTAGTGAAAAACGTTTCTTAGTATCGCAATGGGTAGTTTCAACGCTTCGAAAATGTTGACTTTGAAGTCGAAGACCGCCATGTTGATACAAGAAAAATGGTTTTCGAAGTTGCAAAATTGGAAGCATTACTTGACTAAGATGCATTCCAAAATAAGAGGAATTGGCAGCTGCATTGCAAGTGAGTCAGTCAGCAAGGACCCTGGGTTTTTGAGCCAAATTCGCGTAATTTGCGGTTAGAGCTCACTGAAGGCTCTTGAATAAGTATCGCTACTCTGCTGTTAATGAAGGAACGTATCGCTATGGTAATTTTGACGTCAAAATCCGAGCTGATGGTGGAAGGTAAATGGTCTTCGAAGATGCAGAATTGGAAGCATTATTTAACGAAAAAAGCGTTCCTTACGCAAGAACAATTGACAGACACAGCCAGATGTGACAACATGTCACCTAGTCATAGGAATTATTGAGAAGCAAGCACACTAGATTCCGTATGACATTAAATTGAGAAATGTCGAACGGCGTTTCTTTGCTTGTAAACAGCTGCTCCAAAGTCAAAATCCTAAGTGATTTCTTCATCGCATCGTAACTAGCCACGAAAATGGGTGGTCCATTACGATAATCCGAAGTGCAGAGTGACTTGGGGAAAGCCCGAACACGCTGCCATGTCCACAGCGAAATCCCATATTCAATGTCAAAGTTATGCTTTACATTTGCGAGTGATTTTTTATGAGCTGCTGAATCTAAGTGAAAGTAACACTAAGAATTCATACCCAGCGCAGTGGTTGCGTTTAAGCGAAGAACTAAACCAAAAACAGCCACAATATAAGGAAAGACAGGACAAAGTCATTCTCCTGATTGACAAGGCTCGACGTCGAAAAAGTAATCAACAAATATTTGGAAATGCTGCAAATGGAGATCTTAGTCAACTCGCCTTACGCTCCAGACGTTGCCCCATGTGAGTATTCCCAGTTCTTATCCATGGCACACTATCTACTTCAAGCACCTCGAAAGATGAGCAGCTTTTCTAATGCTTCTGTGGCGCAATTTATAATCTTTGAATTGTTCGAAACTTGTCTTTCGTATGGCACACATTCAAATGTAGATTTTCCGTAATAAATTTGGCAATTTTATGCAATATTTCATTTTGGCTTTAAATTTATGAAAATATGCTCAGTTTTTACAATATCATTTTTGTCAAGATTTTTTGTATCTGGTATTTAATATGAACTTATTCTCCTGCATGACAAGGATCGGTCGTTTTTGCAAAAGTCGTCAAAAAATACTTGGAGACTCTGAAATGGGAGATTCGACATTTCTAGCAGTTATTGCTTTTTGAGTTTGGCTTGATCAATGCGGCTAAAGTTTAGAATGCTTCTGTATATATTAAAAACTTTTATTTTTGGAGACACTCGTTAAGCTGATGTTGCAGTTTTGAAAGCTTATCTGGTTAAGAGACCCATTGAAGTAATACAAGGCGCATTACTTAAATCTAAGCACTCCAAATACACTATAATTTGCTGACATTTGAGTACGTAGGAAATGCATCATTGCAAACAACGCTTTTGTTAATTATTTCGCTCAGTGTTGCTAGTTATGCTTTGTTCTATCTATCAAACATGTTTATGTCAGTTTTTGAAATTTAAGTCCATATTTTTGTATACATTTCCGTTGGCCAACTTAAAGCCTTGTAAATGCATACGCATGTGTGCGTGTGTGTGTGTGTATCTGGGAAAATGTTTTTGAGCTTTTTGTATAGCACACGCATACACACAGACGCACAGCATGTTTTTGTGTTTTCTGTCATCAAATTGTTAGCTAATGGTAATTTGATGCAACTAATTTGATAACAAATTCAATTTCAAAGTGCCAAAACTGTAGACATCAAATGCATTACCTGCACACTCGCCACACACACATACTCGCCCCACACACACACACACACACACACACATACGCAGCTACTCATAGTTACAAATACATGCATACAAACATACACATTAACACATTTATATGCGCCCGCATGCGGTTGGACGTTGCTCTGTTGGGGTTTTAATGGCAACGCAGATTCCGACACATTAACACAGATACACACACGCACACGCACTCGCACACATAGACGAAAACAACAAGAATCGGCAACAGTCAGTCAGTAAACAGTATACATCCTGTGGCAGGACTCGTGTAATTTGCGAAAAGTTCAAAGTTTAACAAACTGTTACGGGAAATGCAAATGGCAGCAGTGTGGCAAATGTACTACTACAACTACTACTGGCAGCAGTTGCATAAGCGCCATACAACAAACACCACTGGGGCATACACACACACACACACACACACACACACACACACACAGAGATTCTGACTTCCACAAACAAAACCTAATGAAATCGACAACAGAAACAGCTACATCAACAACGGAGCACAACCAACTTCAAACACCAAAATTCCATTGGAGCACCTCAACGTACTTTTTGGGGCGGCAGCCATTTTCAATTCACGCATACAAATGACTATGCTTACGCATACTAACGCACGCACACACACACACACAGGCACACATAGATACGCACACTACTTAAGCTTGGTTAACATCAAAGTTATGGCATACTTTTGGGCGCTGCTCCAAATTGTTAATGTTAAATGCTGAGCTTTATAGATGGCACTACATTTGTGTATAGATGGCGCTATATTTGTGCATAGATGGCGCTAGGTTTGTGCATAGATGGCGCTAGGTTTGTAAATAGATGGCGCCAGGTTTGTACATAGATGGCGCTGTATTTGTCACAAAGTTTTTTTTTCGTTAAATGCAGTATAAAATGATATTTGAGGTTCTGCGCTTTGGAATATCGTCATTGATCATTTCTTCGTCTTAAGTTAAGATGCTATGACGAAGCTCTTTGGGGATTGGAATTTTGGAGCAGCTGCTTACAAGCAAAGAAAAGCCATTCGATAACTCTTGGCTTCAGTTCATACGCGACCCACTATTCTTGCTATGAGGCAATTTATCACGGCTAGTTCACTCATTTGCAATGAATCCGACAATTGCTAATTGGAACACTTTTCGGAAAGTAACGCTTTCAATTCTGCTTTTTCCCATGCACCACTGCATGCCGGACTTCGGCATGAAAATTACTTTTCTTGAAGCATTGAAACCACTCAAGACACGTTCCTTCAATAAGACCAGCCTCGCAATATAAATGTAATAGCATTCTATGAACTTCAGCCGCACTTTTTTTGAAACTGTACAAGATAGGAAACAACTTCCCGCAAAATTTATTAATTAAGAACGCAAACAGATATCCACAAATGTTCTGAGCAAACAATGTGTACGCATTTGACATAAATGTTTTTGAGTTAAATACAGTATGAGATGCGACGTGTTTCTTACTTTTTTCTGCATCTATGTCGTTCGTCTAGCAGTTAAAAATTAATTTAAAATTTTACGAAGCTGAAAAGAAATAAATTTATTTCTCTTGACTATGCTTTTTACTCGCAAAGGGCGTTACGTAAAGATGTGATGATGATAAAAAAAATGATAAGAAAAGCCAGATTGCTATTATTGCTAATTGAATTGTTCCAAAAAGTGTTTTACTTTTAAAAAATTTCGTATTATTTTGTAAATACATAAACAAGTACGGCTAGAATTTTCAAAAGTGTTTCCAAATTTGTCGAAATTCCAGATCAAATAGCCCAAACAATAGTTTTTTAAGCTTCCTGGTATTCCACTTGTCTCATCAATGTTCAGCACTCGAAATTGGTTTTACTGCCTCAAACTAAATATAATTAAATTGAGCTGTACTTAAGCTGAGTAAAACTGATTCAAAAATGAGTTAAGCTGCTCATTTTCTGGCTTTTCACATAAAAATAACTAAAAACGACTTATGGAATTCTATAGCTCCATTCTCTCAATTTTCCACAATCACGTTGCACTTCTTATCACGCTCAGCGCAGTGTGCGCACCGCTCAATGCTATTAGTAGAATTTTGTGCAGTATTCACATGCACGTATACACTACAATCAAAACGTATACACTATATGAACAATAAGCTTACGGAAACCAGCACGGAAACAAAGTTAGTAAACAGCCAGTGAAAAACAGTACGGAAACGGAAGTTTAATATAAGTTTTATTACAATATTTTCAACTTCTGGCAATAGTGCGCTCTACTCTACTGCTACAACTACTACTGCAACTTGCTATCGCACAACCAAGCTGATGATGTTGAGAAAAAAAATACAAATAAAAACCTTAGAATAAAAAGTAAAAGCAATTCAGCTGCAACTTCCGCTGACTGTCTCTGTGCGCTTACCAAAGAGACTTCTTTCGATGCTTGGCTCAATTTGCTTTTGGCCTTAAGCTACCAATGCGTTCCATATTCGTTGTATAAACAGACAACTTGCACATTACCCAATTGATTTTCTGAGCATTGCTACCCATAAAGTCAGCTATTACTACCTTTGGGGATACGTCAAAGCAGCCACAAGAGACGACTCGCGTACGGCAGCAGTGTTGGTAAACGCATGCTTGACTAAACTGTACTAATGTGTCAGTCAGTGTTGGTAACCATGACAAAGCTGCAGCAACTGCTGGCTTTAGACGCTACAATTAAGTATACAGAGCCTTTTGTCTTAAAGAGCGCCAAAAAGGATTTGCTACAAGAGAAAATTGTCGTGCTGTCGCCTCCGAGTGCTGCTTGCCTCAACCATTATTTCAAGCAGCTTTCCAGCGGCAAAGTGTACTACTTACAGCAATGCAAACACTCTCAAATACTCTAATACATTTACACACTAATAGCACTCTCTGTGTCTGTGTGTGGCCCCTAAGTGGCAACTCTACGTCTGCGTTCTACTCCGTTTCAAGTGTGCCGAAAAAAACTTTTTAATATGCTTGCGAAATTTTGTCAAAACTGCAAAATTGTTAGTTAAATAAGTACAAAGCCCGTCAACGAGACAGGCGGCATTGCTATATGTCCTGGTCCCGACCTTTTGCCGCTTTGACATGCTCATCATAGCCCCCCTTCTCTGCAGCAAGGCAAGCAAAAGCAAACATTAAGAGTGGAAATGCTTGACTCCATACGCACAGAGCTTCAAGTGCAACTCTATGCGGCAAGTAACCAAAAAAACCAAGCCAAACAAAAAAGGAAATAATTGCAAACACTTTAACCGTTTTGCTAGAAATACCAAATACACTAACTTAACTTGAAGAACTCTAATTTTTTAGCTACTTATCAAAATTCGAAATCCTCTACATTGTTGGGAGTGTCGTCCAGCTCTGCTGTTTATAGCCGCTTAGCCAGTCATACAGGAATTCTTTTTAATATGAGAAAGATAGTGTCAGCCTTCAAGAGATGCCTTCCTCGGCCTCACATACGATTTTTAACTTTATCTTATGTTTCCTCAAGTTCTATTCCTATTACTATATTATCTTATCTTACTCTTATGATATAATTATGCAAGGTGACGCATCCAACCAAACACTTTAATTCTTATCAACATTTTGTAAAATGCTAAATCCCAAAAAGCTCATCAACATCATCACCTTAAGTTGATTTCAGAACTCGTGTTTCTCTCTGACTTGCTGACAAATGACTAACTGGGTTTTGGTACAGGGCTAGAAATTTTTGACTCACTAAGAGTTCCAGTGCTTGTTCAAATGCTTCTTCTAGTCTATGACGTTCCCAGCTCACTCTTCCTTGCGCTGCTAAGATCGTTCATTCGGCACTTTGGTCTCATTCAACTGGTAAAAGCCAACTCCTACTTACTGATGTACATACCTAGACGTAGGCTTGTTGGTACGGTGTGCGTTGGCCCATAAAAATATATGTCTGTGAGCAAAAATAGGGAAACATGGGGCACTAATTGCACGACCTCCGGTAGAAGAAATTCAGCATAAAGCCCTCACTAAAGAACTATGTCAAAATAAAAAAACATAATAAAGAGAGATAGGAAAAACACAATTGTAAAGACTGACTTTAATAATAATTTTGCGTAATATCTACTACAACAAATAAGAGACCAAAAATAAAGCAAGAAAAATAAATTTTATTCCAAAAAGTACAATAAAATATTCAAAAGATGAAATTTATTTGAACAAATATAATTTTGTGGTGAATCTAAAAATTACCGAAAGGCATATCGACGGTAAGGCATGTCTTAAGGTACCAAAAAATAATAACTGGATTATATTAAGCAAATCTGCAGTAATTCAAAGTAACAAAATCTCACAATAGAATACTGAAGAGAAAAAATAGACTTTTTAATGCAGTTTCCAATAAATTAAAGAATCGAAATCACAAAGTATGGCAAAATGATACTAAACTGAAGATTTTATTATGTTTCAGTAATTTCAAGAAAGAAAATCACAGATTATCTCTAAAGGCTACTAAAGAGATGAAATGGATTTTCTTACGCAGTGTCCAGTAACTTCAAGAAATGAAAACCCAGAGTATTCCATAAGGATACTAAAGAGAAGAACAAGACTTTGTTGAGGAGTTTGCAGTAGTTTCAAGAAATGAATTCCCAGAGTATCACATAAGGATACTAAAGACAAAAATTTGATTTTATTATACAGTTCCCAGTAATTTCAAGAAATTGCATTCCAGAGTATTCAACGACATTTAAAAGAACTAAATTTTTGTACGCAGTTTCCGGGAAATTTTGCAAAATAATTCTAAGAAATTTTATATTCAAAATATTGTATTATGCATCATTTTATTTTTACCAACCTTACAATTTACAGCAACTACTGACAAAAACCACTCCTCAACTCGCCTCCAAATTGTCACATAAACTTCTTATTAAGCAATAAATCCTTTTGCTACTCTTAAACGAGTAATCAAATTTAGAGAAAAACCAAAGTAACCAAAAAGAAGTTGTGAAAATGAAGCAAAAGGAAACCATCAACTTAATTTCCTACTCAAGTCAATTCAACTTTTTGTACAATTTGGCTTGCAAAAACTTGAAAGTTTGATTGCAATTGAGACAAATACACAAAATAAAGAAGGCATAGTAGTAAATAAAAGCTCGAGAACTGCTTGTCATTTGTGGTGCAACAAAGTATTTTGCCACTATCTGGACTGTCTAATATATTAGCCCAGCTGTGCTGAGTATATCGGTTTTCAAGTACAGCAGCTGGACAGCAGGACGACACTCCAGTCCTGGACGCATGTGTGGCAATAATAAATGCCTTGGCACCTATGCCGGCAAAAGTTTTTGAGCCTTTGATGGCATGTGATGCATTTTATGGATTTTCTATTCCAAGAAAAATGTGAAAAAAAAATGGATGAAGAGTGTTGAGTTCGTCGAGTGCGGCATGAAGGCTGGCAAGCAGGCAGGCTGGCACCTGCCAATGCAAATGCCTTGGCACTTTGCTCTGCTTTTAGTTTTCTTTTGCATACAAGCCGTGCCGCACCCACTGCAGCACCACCCCGCCCTTTAACTAACACGCCCTTTAGCAAGTTTCTTGCTCAAACAGCAAAGTGTATTTCATGGAGCTCTGCATTTAATTGAATTGCCAGCAATAAGCAATGGCAACCACAGGGCTTTTGTCGCTTTACTTCCACAAGCACTTTAAAAATACTTTGCACTACAGCAGCAGCAGGCAGCACAGATACACACTCACACACACACACACACACACACACACACATGTGCTCGTTTACACAGATACGCATACACACAAACACAGAGGCACACAGACTTATACCAGATGCATATAAAAGCCAAAGTATTGAGATTCAAAAGCAAATGAAATACGATTTTTGATAGCAAACGCGCATTCAATCAAAGCTTGGCTCTAACTAACTACCTGCCAGGTGTCAAATGCAGTCCCAAAAGTTAACTAACATGCTCTCACCGACTCTGTGTGTGTGTGTGTGTAACTGTGTAGTGTTTGCATCTGCGTGTGTGTGTGTGTGTGCGCGCTGTCAATAGACACCGCTGCGTTTGTCAAGTTTTATGACTGCGTGCGGCTGCTGTTTCGCAAAAACCCATTAAGATCCATGACAAAAGGCGCTAAAGTTTAAAGAATAAATAACATGCTCTTATATCTTCCGTAAACTACCCAAGGAGTATATTAGGTACCTCCAAAAGAAAGTAACCATTAACAAATGGGCCTGAAATATATAAAATTCTGTGCAGCAAATGAGAACAATACACACCTGAGTCTGAGCTCCCAAACTTGGCCTCAGGAACCTCCATACTGTTTAAGTTTCAGTTATGTTAACTGCCACACTTGAGGTAAGTCAGAATTTCATAATGCGCCATATTCCCCTGATATAATTCCAAAATCACTTAATGCAGTTCCAGTGGAAATATAATACCCAATTTGAAAGCACATTGTATACCACATAAACTGATTCATGAAAACGTAATTGTTTATTTTGTTAAAATAATATTTTGCCCTTCACAAACCTTCAATAAATGATTTACGTTAAGCTCAGTTTAGTGCTCCAACTGTTTAAAGGGTATCCAACTGTGTTCTATAACGCCATCATTCACATACGACTTTAACATAAGAAATTTCTCGACTTAATCAAATACGCATGCCTATTAAACTTTTTCAATTTCTTTAATACCCGATCAAGCCTTTCCGTTGTCGACTAACTCATTAAAGTTTCAGATAATAATTTATACAACAAACTTGTTCTTGACTTGAATTTTCTTTTTTTTTTTTGCTGAACTTTAACACTTCGTTTGACTCAAATGGCTTGCCATAAATATTCTCCAACTCAAAGCAGTATACGCGTCAAATGTGAAGAAGTAAATGCATAAATAAAGTATATACAACTCTTGAGTTTACAGGACTTACTCAAATTAGATACCAAAATTCTCAGGAACTACGAGTTATGAAAGACAAACGCAGCAGAAATAATCAAAATTCAAACAAAAGATGGCGGCAGCTTAAAGCACAGCCTATCACATAGCACATTTTTAAGTTTTTAAGTCACAAAGATATAGTTCCGAATATAATTTTTATTTATTAAAAAAAATGCCCCAATAACTGCTGAAAGAATTTGACTGATTCGACTTCTTTTTAAAGATTCTACAAATGATCTGTCTATTCATAGAGTATAGATTCTGGTATAGATTGTAGTCTGTTTCTTTAAAAGAGAAAATGATATATAGCAAGTTAAATTACTTACCAGTTTGAGAAATCACATAGGAAACCAGGGATTGTCTGAAAAGATAGTAAAAACATGTTATAAATCTATAGTGAACTATGGTGAATACATGTAGTTTCCAAATTATAAATCATACCAAGGCAAGGAAATTTGTATATATAAATAAAAATATGAAATATTGTTTCTAAACATTTCCATTACTTGTCCCCAAAAAATCGAAAAACCGATCGGAAAAAAACGTTTAATAAACAAAATAATTTTCTGACTTAAATTGAAGTTCTACGCGTAGGAAAATAAGTATTGAAAATAATCACAACTTTGGCAACATTATTGCTTCGCAGAGTGATTCAAAAGTTTTGATCGTTTCTAGCAGCATCCAACTAATCTCATAATTAAATATGTCGATGTAGACCCAAGTGCCAAAATATACAAAGCTTCTAATTGAACTCAGCTATAACACGATATAGGATCGTATTATATGCCGAAGAACACTGAGATAGTATGACCAAATTTTAAAAATAGTTTAAATAAACTTATAAAGGATTTCGCATAAAAAGACTTCGTTATAAAAATCAAAATAAATTGATTCCCCTTTCAAAGGTGAAGCATTGTAAAAATATCTGTAAAAATAGTTGTTCGAAGAGAACAGGGACCAACAGTTTATAAGCGAATCCCCAGGGCTATGCTAGCTATGCTAGCGCTAGGCAAATGCAGCACTGATGGAGTTGCAATCGAACCGCTTAACCGATAACGGACTGTGAAATTAAAGTAAGAAAATAACTCTAGATGTTTATGAGTTTCGTTGGCTCTTTGGCACTTACTTTATCGTCTAATATCATTCTCATGGGTGCCACCCAGTTTCTCATTTTTTACTTATAACAACACAAAAAATAACAATTTCTATGAATCAAACCACATAGTATCTGTATCTAAACCTGAAGCTCCTTGACTATTAAATGATTTGGTATCCCAAAAAACTTATTTGTGCTCTAATTTTATATTCCAACTCTAATCGTCTCACTTTTCGAGTTACCACTGTACTTCACGCCACCATACGCAAATGAAATTATCGACCTGTAGCAAAGCATTAAGAGCTCAAGTCCGATTTTGTGGAAACATGTGGAGCAAGTCGTTGCACAGCTTTTTACTAACTGAGAGCAGCTGCCAGCTGAGCAGCATGTGGCCAGCTTGCGGTTACTTGGTCCAAAGTGAACGATGGCTGGGTCCAAACGTCCCAACGGATTATTGGTTGCTGTTGTACACGGAGGCACTCAGTGTTGCTGCTGGTTTTGATGGTGAACCACATAAAAATCCCAGTTAGACAAGCAATCAGGTCAAGCTGTACATTTTTCTGCTTAGATTTAAGCAAAAACTAAAGTCATAATAAACTTGGCTGAAATCGTACCAAACTGGGCTCTGTCAACGAGTAGACGCATTTAATTATAAAGCGCCACAAATTATGCTGCATGCCTTTGCGTGCCGACACGTCCCCGCACTTTAGGTACGCGCACTTGGCCATTTTAATGGAAAAAGTGGGGGGAAAATCTCAAACTAAGCGCAGAGCAGCGAGAAAATGTGGCATATGTGTTGGTTGGCAAAGTTTTATTTCGTTTGGGTCAGGTGGACACACCGACACACACACACATGCAGATATAGAGCAGCAAACACAGATACACATTTGGTAGCCACACACACACACATATTTAGGCCGGGTCGAGTGCAAAAGCGTTGAACCAGGAGCCTGTAGCTTGGAGCCGGGTTCGCCTCATTTCGCGTGCTGTGATAAGAAAGTGTCAACAGAAACGTGACAAAGCTACAAATGTTTAATTTTTATGAGTACGAGTCGTCCTTTATGCTGGGTCACTCGGTCACTTGTTTGTTGCGGGTGTGAATCCACAATGCGGGTTATGACTGTCGCACATTCTCCGTACGGATGCGGTTTGTGAAGCGTGCCTCATCGCTTAACTCAACTTATTTACAGTTGGTCAGCCCCTTATGGCTGGTAACCCTTTTGGCGCATTTTTGGTCAGTAGTTGTCTGAACTTGGTTTTTGTGCCGAAAATCACGTTTTTACCGTAAACATGTTGCCAAAAAGTTCGCGGCCTGTTTAAATGCGTTTTATCTTGGCTTACTTAAAGGCGTTATGGCCACAACAAAATGCCCCAGGCCAGCAGTGTCAGCAACGTGGTTGTGTTGACCAAATAGATATTTAAAAATTTTTTGGTTTTCTTAAAGTAACCAAAAGAGGCAAACCATTTAGAGTTAGCCACAGAGCAGAGAAGCAGCAAACCGAATGTGCGTTGTTGGCTCTACACTGTGAAAAACTATTTACTTTATTTTAGGCGCTAAGAGCAAGTATTCGAAATAAAAGGAATTATGATTAAAAATTCTTAGATGCCAAAGTCATAAATAATGTTTAGAAATATTCACACTATTCTAGCCCATGATACCACTAACTCAAGCGAAAAACTATACAATCGGGAAAAGCTCATTGCTACTTTGGTGCTTATTATAAGTCGGAAAAGTGTCGCATATCGTTGTATCCAAATGCAAATTAACGATGGGCAAAGGAATACCTATAATCCAAAATTTCTAAATGTAGGTGGGCTATGCTGCACTTCGCCATCGCCACCTGAACAAGATGCTCACTTTAAACTCCTCGCTTCATAAGTTCTGGGGGTTGAATAGAATGCAAATTTTAACTGAATATAAACTGTATACCTCAGAACAGCGCCTTTGCTAGACTTCCCTTTGTGAAACTATGACTAAAACTACTAAAACTCTAAACATTTAAGAGTTTCGTTGCATTGTAAATTAAGCTCTACATGTATTGGTTCTTCACCACATCACTGATACCTACAACTCCTTCCTGTGAGTGCCCCATACCATATCCATGCTTATAGCACTTCCCCAAAATTTCGAGTCGATCTTTAATGCATCTTGTCTGGTTAAAAGATATTCTCACTCTTATTTTCCCACAATTCGGTCAAGTTTTTTTCTGCAACTTTACTAAGATTTAGATTCCGACAACACGCAATGACCGCTGATATAACAAGAATGTAGCGCCAAGTTCAGATTAGCAAGATTCAATTCATAATGAGTGCCTGAAGGACTCAGAATTGGAACCATATACGCTGATCGACATCTAGCAATGTTGTCTGAGAAATTCTAGGAACAAAATATTCAAAACATGAAAGGACGTAAATCTTCAAATGTCATAATATAGAACAAACGTTTTTCCATTTGTCATACAAAAATAATTTATAATTTAAAAAGTAGTCTTCCTTTGTACTTTTGTGTAATGCGTGAGACGTGTTCACATTGCCTTCTATTTTAGACTACAAACCGTTTAGCATTTTTATATTTTTACTCAAATACATGCAGTGCAGAAATTATAAGTTTTGTATTTATTTTTAGGATCCAGCGATTTCTTAAGGATTTCGAAAATGACTCTATGACTGGTGTTCAAATTTCAAGTATCTTCAAGGTATTCTAAATTATGCAAATGTAAAATGTAGTTGCCAAATATGAAGGAACTCCTTGCACTTGAGCATACTCACTGAAGACTATTTTACAGATGTCTTCCGCGAATTCCCTGATGAGACCCAAAAGGTAGCCATATTGACAAAAAGTATTTTAATCACCAGCAATAAATATCTTCCTTCTTCAATTTTACAAAAAAAGTATATAGTTTCATTATTCCAAAGCACTTCTCGTAGTCCAAGAGTACTCATCTAAAAATTATTCTACGGATAACTTCTACAGATTCTCATATGTATTTGAAAAGACTATATATATACTATATCCATAGTGACTATAAGTACTTTAGATCTATTGAATCTGGAGCAGAAAGTATTTCGAGGATTAAAATTATTGTAAAAGTACCCACCCAAGAATTCTCTTATGGCATCGAAAATGTTACTTTGCCACAGTGATTATAGGAAATAATTAATTTTGGAAACTTAATTCAGCTTAATATATTTTTAATGAACTTAAAATTGTATATCTCATTTTTATAAGAGAGGGGAATGTTTTCTTAAGTCTTCACTAAAATTAGAGATATACAATTTTTTAATTTTACAGCCAGAATCTTCAGATATCGTAAATTTTTTGAATAAAACTAAAAATTACCAATAAATTTAATACTACTTGATGAATCCCTTTTAGTCAAAAGAATAATTTTTAACATGCATTCCCCTTTCAATTACTTTTATTTTAGTTTAAGTTAAGCGCACCTTTCAACCTTTTCGTTATTTTAAAATTGACGACAATTGAAAATAATAATTTTGAATAATTAATTGAAATATATTTTTTTAATAAGGCAGCCAGCCATATGGAGTGAACAAATTTAAATTATTTTAAATTAATTTGAGCGCAAAAAAAAAGTGATTTATAATTACGTGCAAAATTTTTCGCACTGCTGAATGCTGTTTACATATGGGAAAATTATTTGCATATGCATGAATTGACAATATAATTAGTTTGAAAAACTTTGTTGTAGTAAAATTGCTTTAATTAAACGATACGCAATCACAGCAAGAGCAAATAAATCATTTAAAAAATAAAATAAATTTCAAATTAATAAAATAAGCCAACAATTTTTGCAAGTGCAAAGCTGACAAATACATTTCATTTTACACAAATTTTTCCTCTTGACTAACTTAATTTCTATGCAAGTTTTTAGACTGAAAGCAGCCAGAGTTGCCTTTATGTTTTTGGTTAAAATTTTAATGCATGTCCTCGCACACACACACACACACACAACATGGCCATAATAAATGTGCTGCAACATTTTTGATGGCGGTGGCAACAGCGAAACAGGACTGGCACGACGTTGGCGACGCCGCCTGCTGACAACAATAAATTACTTTTGGCTTTAAACGAAAACCATTAGCATAAAACTTGGTGGTGTTGCATCAACAACAACAAACAGCTAGCTGAGCTACCACACAAGCTGAAATATAATTTTAGCTTAAAAAATCCTTTTAACAACTCATGCGCATAGTAGGCGTATACGTAATATTTGTTTGCCTCTAATTTGCCAGCACTTACATGATTAAATTGCTTTTTGGCCTCACAACCTAACTTGGCCAACTACAACGTAACTTTTCAAATATGCGTTTTATATTAAAATGACATATAAGCCAAAAAAAAACTAAAAAAAAAGTTTTATTTTATTTCTTTTTTAATTTAGCTGCCAACAACATTCACGTTTTTAATAAAAGGCCGGCGCATTTTTTTTTCTCATAATTTTATGCAATAAACTTGCTAATTGCAGTGCGCTGGCTAACTGGTAGGTTGGCTGTCTAGCAACACTGCCAGCGCATCCTCTCCACCGGTTTTTTTTTTTTGCCCTACTGCTTTCTACTTGGCACTCAGGCGACCCAGCTTAAGTGGCCAGCAAGTCTCCAAACCTACAAATGCTGCCAAAATTGCCACCAAAAAAAAAAAATTACAAAGCAATGGCCAGCCAGCTAGCACAGACTCAGCCGCATAAGAGAATTAGTTGCCCCAAAGTGTTTTCCGTTTTTAATATTTCCTACAACTTGCTTGAAACTTGCCGGTTTGCCATTTGGCTACTGCTGCCTGTTCCTTGCACTTGTTCCATGGTTCGTTGCTCTGGTCACTAGCTCAATTTCCGCATTTAATTAAATGATCATTAAGTAGGCAGGCAAGACGCGCTCTGTACTTGTGGGAATTTGACTTGACTTATGCCACAGTTAAGTGTTGAACACCTGAAAGCGATTCTTTTTGCTTTCTGTGTCAACTAATTTAAGTTCATATAAAATTGATGTAGTCCTTCAGCAGAGAAATAGTGTGCAAAATGTATGCACATTAAATGAAGCTGCATTTTTAAGGACCACACGACGTATACGCAATTTTAGTTATGTGGCTGCACGAATGGGAAACGCACTGTACACATATGTTTTTCCACAAATAAAACAATTGGAACTTGTATTTCAAAAGCAGAGGACTTCACAGTCCGGCATTTTGTTTTCTTCAAAAAAAAATTAATATATTTCGGGTTATATTATCGCTTCTCCACTTCATTAATGATTTAAAGGCAAAAAATAAAGGGAGGAGAAAGAGAGAGATTACGCAGTTGGGAGTAGAGAGCTGTCACAGGTGAGACCCCTATACACCTCCAAATAAGGAAGACTTAACTTTTATTCGTTCACATAATCTCCTTTTAGCTCGATACACCGATTATAACGATCTTGGAATCATTTCGATACCCTTCTTGTAATAAACGTCGGAAAGTTCCACAAAATTGGCGTAATTTTCGGTGGGACCGCTTACCAAAGAGCTATCTTTTTAGGTTTGTGAGCAGTTAGTAATCTCACGGAGCCAAAGCTGAAGAAACGGCGGGTGCAGATAGATTTCGTAGCATATTTCGATCAATTTAGTCGTGGTGAAATAGGAAAAGGAGGCACTAAGGCTTCACAGACCGAATCGATCGAATAGGTCACTATAATATTACGCTGTGATTGTCTTGCCATGCTCAAGGTAGTCGATATGAAAAATTCCGCTCCAAAATACGGTCTCCATAATCTCCCCTGACGAATATGACGTAATTGCTGATCTCGTAACCAATGTAAGTCTCCTGGGAACATTTTTGCCTGGGAAATTACGGTGTAAACCGAGAGTATTTTGTATAAGTTGTGTAATTGTTTGCAGCACAAACTTCTCTACCATTTTATCTAAATGCACATTAGCTAGGAAAAGAGTGGGTTACGTTGTATGCTCGCCATTGGTATCTCGATTCTAGGAACAAAAATTTGGGCTTCCCGCCTTTCGCTGTAGTGCATCCAGGCCTAATTGTTGGTCTCTAAACAACGTGTGCTCGACATAGCTATCGATATTTACTCACCTACCCCATAATACATCAACCCCTTCGTTATAGGGCATTCATATGGTTTTGTCTATTTACCACATAACACACGGCATATTATTTGACACTCACATGGCCATAAGTTTTAAAATTTAAAACGATTTAATTGCAGTTGTTGCACGTTAATGGCTCTAAATATTTATGAGTAGCAAAAACAACAACAATCCTTTTGGTCAAAACAACAAATGCCAGTGTATTGAGTAACCAATATTTAAAATAGTATTTGCATTTTCATTAGCCATTTTCAGAGCCAAAGGAAAAGCCGCTTAAAATATTTTAATTATTGCATTGTTATTGAGCTCTTCAATGTTTGAGTGTTAATATTTAGTTTTGGCTTACACTGCGTATGTGCAATATTTGTCTACATATTTGACTTTAATATAAAACATATAATTTTGCATTTGTGCAACTAAACTAAAAGTTTATTTAAATGGAATTTGAATTCACTGCCGGGACAGCAAATAAACGCATATGAGTGTGCCCACATTCAGTACCAATAGAATTTTCAACAGAATCAATTGTTGATCCAACGAGAGTTGAGTATCTAAATTTTGGGGGTAAAAATAGAAAGAGAGAGAGAGTTAAAGGGAGATGTAAATTAAAGGCTGTTGGATTAATAATTTTTACGGTGCTGTAATACTCATTCCAGTGCTATAAGTATTTACATGTATCTTAAATAAAAATATAAATCTTGGTTGTTTTGCTTTAAAAAAAAGGAAAATCTTCACCAAAAAAAAAAAACATTCGTCTTTGGTAGATAATTTAAAATTATTGAAAAAAAATATGTACATAAAAGTTAGTATTAAGAAATAATATAAAAAAAAAATATTAAATTTAAAAATTATTTAAAAAAAAAATTTATTTCAAATTTAAAAATATTTTAAAATATTAAAAAAAAATTTTTAATTCAAAAAAAATTTTAAAATATTTAAAAAATATTTTACAAAATATTAAAAAAATATTTTTTAAAATATTAAATTTATTAAATATTTATTTAAAATATTAAAAAAATATTTTTTAAAATATTTTTTAATATCTATTTTTTCATATTTCTAAAAATATTACAAAATAATATAAAAAATAAATTGTTTTTATAAATAATATAAATAGAAAAATAGAAGTAAAATAAAAAAAATATTAAAACACAATGTTTAAAAAAAAATATTGTAAAAAATGTTTTGACAAAAATAAAAAAAAATATTTAAAAAATTATTAAAAAAATATTTTAGAAATAAAAAAAATATATTAAAAAATAATTTTAAAAAATATTTGAAAAATTGTTCTTAAAATAATATAATAATAATAGTGGAAAAAAAAAATATGTTATAAATTATTAAGATAATTTTTCAAACAAATTGCTTATAAAAATAGATAATTTATAACAAAATGGTAAAATAAAAATAAAAAAATTTGTTTAATTTATAATAATACCCAAACAAATTATTTAAATGATCATTATTAAAAAAAAACGATTTTTGTTAAGTAATACGTATTCTAATAAAACCAAAACCATTTTTTTAAATTAAAAAAATTATTAAGAAAATAAAATTTAATAAATTATTTGTAGAAATTATTTATATAAATTATTTGTAAAATTTTTGTTAAATTTCCTAGAAAGGTTTACGCTGCCATCATTCCTGTTTAGTAAATTAATATAATTCAAGTAAGAATAAACTTCAAATATTTTCTTAAATTTTTTATAATAGTAACAAATTAAAATACATTAAAAAATCACGTTGAGTCTACGCTTCTGACATGTTTTTTTTTATATTTTATTGAAATATAGGTGATCAAATTTAATTTAAATTTTTATTATTTTATTTTATTTTTTTAATAACTATAAATAATTTATTTTAATTTTAATTATTTTAAAACGTTTACTCTTAACATTTATTTTAAATTATTTTTTATAAAAAAATTATTTATTTTTATTAATTATGTTTTTCTCTTTTTTTTGTTACTAAGTAATAATAATAAATAAAAGTAAATAAAGTTAAATGTAAAATGGTAGCAGAGTTAGTTTTTTTTATTATTTAGTGATTATTTGACAGTTACTTTTACTAAAAATTTTTATATATTTTGTAATGTATTTTATGAAATTACAATAATTATATAATGGAAATTCCAATTTCGAAGTTCAAAGTTTAGAAGTTCTTCAGCATTACATTTTTGTTTAATTTTCTTTTAAATATTATTTTATTATCTGTTAAAAACATAAATATTATTTTATTATCTGTTAATGATTGATGAATTGTCTAATTCCAAAATTTTGTACCTTTTGAGATATAAATAAATTTTTGCAAGAATATTATCGCGACGCTTCAGCACTACAATCGATATAATGTAAAAATCGTGAAACTTCAAGGTATTACTGATTTTTTCAAAATATATATGTGTATTTTAAATCTATTTCAAGATATCACAGAAATATGTTACTCTTGAAGTTTATACAAAACATTTTTTTACTCAAAAATGAAAAACAATTTTCAGGCATATTTTTTTTAAGTTATAAGAAAAATTTAAGATTTTAAAAAGCTACAAGTTGATTAATAATTTTTAAAAATATTTATAAAAATTCCTTAAATAAAAAAAAAATGCCTTTTTCAGTTCTGCACTTCAAATTTGGCTTTTTAGAAAGCAACTTCTTCTGCTTAGGTAATGATATATATTTTTCTTTTTTGAATTGTGTGTCCGAACCAACCAAACATTGACATTTGTCAATTTTTACTTAGAGAGATATTCATTCTCCCCATATATAACCCACAAAAAGACTATTATTATCTCGTATATATATCTATATATATATGCAAACACCTCAAACTTACCCAGCTGTTCCAGCTGCACTCTGCTCAACAACAAATTCCCATTGTTTAATGGAAATCTATAAATTTGCCAATCCCCATTGACGGCTATCAATTCTAGTTCATCCAATTTGGTCAAGGCTGTGGCCAGAGGCGCTGTCTGCAACATTTATAATTGCAATTTTTTTTTTCCTTTCTTCTATTTGTAGAACGAACCTGCACCGAATGTATGACTCCTATGGCCAAGAGCACTGTCAGACAGCTGCCACAGTTCGACATCTTGGGCGAGACTGACAAAACGTTGAGCCACAAAATGCCAACCAATTGGCACTTCAGGCATAACCCGAGAGCCCGTCAAAACGGCTGAGTAAATACCAAAAAATTGCTAAATTTTATAAATACAATTTTTGGGCACTTTTATTGTTGACTTCGACTCAATATTGAAGTATAATAAATAAATAACAATAAAAGTGCAAATTTTTGAACGAGAGAAGAAAAAGCTGTGCGAAATATTTCAATTAGTGCGGCAGCAGGGCTCCTCCTATAGGCCCTCAGGTTATACTTTATCAAGGTATTGTTGTTCTAGCTGTTGTTGCTGTATCCGAAGGCCTCGCTGTTGTTGTTTTTATGGCATCATCATCATTATCATCATCATCATCATTGAAGTCATAGATATAGTCATCGCCAGCACTAAAGCTGCCCATTACACTTAGTACGCCCTGTAATATTGTGATATTGATGTTGAGAGCAGGAGCTCAGACTTATGCAACATGAGGCACACAGCCGTCAGCAAAAAAAAGCTCTACAAATTTTGTTAGCGATGGGTAGGCAGAAAAGTTTGTATGTCTTACTAAGTTGGAAGATGATCGCTATTTAAGGCTAAGATAGCTTGTAGTATTTCCTATCCTGAATGCGGATTCTATGCAGCAAAATATTTTAGAAACGAAACTCTACGAACCCATAAACATAGAAAGCTAAGTTATATGTATGATTGGAAATTTTAAGAATTTGCAAATGAGACCAATAGACAATTTTTTGGTAATGTTAATCCAAGTGGTGGAGTTTGGTACCGTACTTGCCCCTAAACTCGAAGTTCGATGGTTTGGTTCCTGAGATACTCAAAATCAAGCTTTGTTTTTATGTACTAGACCTGCACGAACTAAATTCAAAATCTTTTGTCTATTATGATTCTTTATAAATGTACGATCCTTAATAAATCGCTATTAACAAAAGCCCCACGATAAAGAGGACAAACTAATCGGATTATCAGAATTATAGTAAACTTATGTATTGTACGCTTCAGGCAATTGCCCATATTATATAGACGGAGAAGCTATATGAATATAGAGTAAGAAAAATGCCATTAATATGGAATTACATTTCTAAAACTTAGTGCAACACAATATCGAAGACAAGTTTATTGATAAAGTGCAACTTCCTAGGAAAGACTGCAGGCTTATCCTGGGCTTACTAAGGGTCCACTGCTTGACCGAAGTCCATGCCAAAAGGCTGGGTATCACTGACGACAATGCATGCAGGAAGTGCAGGGAACCAGGAGTCAAAGAAACTCTGGAACAGCTTCTATGCAACTGCCCTGCACGCTGTACCTCGAGAGCTATATTTCTGGGCAACATTTGACTCGCTTGCTGACGCAGCTCGAAGGCCACCCCAGAGACTGTTAGCTTTCGTGAAACACACGCATATATTGGACTACTAATATGAGTGTGACCATGACCATGATCACGGAAAGATAAGCCAAAAACTACTCTAGCAGCCAAGAGAATTCATCATATATTCCCATACCTGCGTATAGGAGAATTAAAGCAGTCTCTGACTTCGATGGTCCGATAAAGAATTAGATTTAATATCCTAGAATGCCACACTTCGAAAATCCACCTACAACATCGGCAATATGTTTTAAAGAGAACCCGTGCTTTTGAAATTCCCAACAATGTCAATAGAATAAGCGCAATGCTGTCGTCGTTCATCCTACCCAACTCTTGCGTTCCATTTTCAACAAACTCTTTCAACTACCCTCGCATAACTTTCCTACTATTTGTAGTTTACCTTTTTAAATTGCTGCCAGAGTCCGTTGGCCGTATTTGTTGCATGTTCGAGTGCCGTCTCTATTCCATTTTGAAAATCCAAACCTTCGCTGGATTTGTTGTAAATGGCATTGTTGTTCTTGTTGTTGTCGTCGTCCTTGTTGTTGTTGCTGCCGCTTGTTGTCTCTTGAGTGTCTGCCAAGCCGCCAAAGTATTCCTTTAGTCCGCTTATTGCTTCGTCTATGATATCATCATTATCATCATTATTTTGATTTTCATTCGCCATTGTTGTTGTTTCAGGCTCAGTGCTGGAACTATCCTCGAGACCATTGCAGAGCATGCCACTGGTCAGGCACAACACAATGGGGCATACCACAAGGCATTGCCAGATTAACAGTTTCATGTTGATAGCTTTAAGTCAACCAGACAGACAATATCCCTATACCAATCTCTGCTGCAGCTCGAGTATGTGTGTTTCAACCTCAACTTGGCGCGCTCGAATATCTAATAGCTACAAGCCAACCAGCTTGGAAATTTTGTTAGATTCTTCAATTTGGGGAGAAACGGCAATGACACTAATTGCTGCTGCTCCAGCTACTCAGCCCATAAGTGGAGCGGCGGCATGCAACAACAGCTGTGCATATGCCAACCAAATGTGGCATTGAACGGAAACGTTCAATGAATGAACGAAACTCCGACGACAGCTGTTTCGGCGGCACAAGGTGAGTTCTTATTGTTGTACTTTGGCATCCGATAAGCGTGGAGTTAATTTAATTCGTTGTTTCAAGGTGAATAAATATAAATAAACTTGTGAAAACGTTTACCCTACGAATTGTTTTGTGGTATTGCAGAAGAAATGAGTAATCCGAACGATAGACGTGTTTGCTTAGGTTTCTTTTTGGTACATGAGCGGGTATGCCCTTTGGAATTACGTGGGAAATGTTACAGCTTAATATTTATACGAGATTTGTTGTAAGCGGTCAATGACCTTTGTTGTTAAATATTAATAAAATAAAATATGAATAAATGTGGATAAGAATCACAGCCAAAGATTTGTCGTTTTGTTTGAAACGAATACGGAGTTCTACGAGTATAATGAATATTGTGCTTTTATGAATTTTGTGTTTTTATGAATTTTATGATGTTTATGTATTTAATAAATTTTATATATTTAACCAATTTTATGTTTTTTTTTTTTTTTTTAATCGAATATTGGAAATTTTATAAATTAAATGAATTCGACTTGGTTTACAGATTTTGTAAATTTAATAAACAAGAATTTAAAAAATTTTACGATTTCATTTAAGTTCTTTTCTGCAATCGAAGAGAAATCAGCGAAAGTGGATCTTGCGGCCAAAGTTGATGCTGTTTACAAATAGGGATGCACCGCGCCCTAGGTTCCCAGGTTACAGCGGACGGCTATAATTTTGAAGCTGTCCAATAATTTACGTACCTTAGCACAGCTGTTAACACGGAATACAATCCGGAGATTAGGCGAAGAATCACACTTGGCACTAGCTGTTGTCTAAAAGACGTTCATACTGCCCGTGGTGTTGTATCTCGGACGGATGCAGCTGCGCTTGGAGTGTTGCAGAGAAAAATTCTTCTCCAAATCTTCGGACCCTTTTGGATTTGGCATAACTATCGCATCCAAATACTATCACAAACGACAATTTGCTGATACTCTCTAGAAGTGCTCCGATCAAGAACGAAATTAAAAGGAGGAAGTCAGATAAAGACATCGCCAAGAGATCTTTCCAATGGAATCCGCAGGGTACCCGACGCTGAGGACGCCCTCGACAGACCTGGATGAGAACTGTGCTTGCAGAAAGTCAGGAGAGAGCGTCGTGGAATGAATAGCGTAGTGTCGCCCAAGATAGAAGGCGTTGGAAGGAGTTCGTGTCCGCCCTTTGCTCCACATAGGAGCGTCAAATCTAACTGCATCAATTGTATTACTTTGTGTTATTATTTTGCAGCATAATTTGACAAGGAATAAAAAAAAAATCGCATCCGAGTGGTCCAGCGTATTACGGCACAAAGTCTGTGTTGGCTCGGCCATGTCGCTCGTATAAGTGAAGATGCGAAGAAAGTTTTCGTTGCAAAAGTCGACGAGGGAAGACGGAGGGGACGACCTAAGCTAAAATCATCGGGATCGTCGATTTACGAAAAACATTTCTTCAGTTTTAACGAATAGAAAGAAGAATATCATAAATTAAATGACCTGAATCTGGCACGCAAGCTCGATTGGTTTTCTAAGTTTTGGTTTTGTACGATTTTTCTTTATATTTTACCTATGATTGGCGCCAGAAATACTGAAACTTACACAAGAATGAAAACGGACCTAGCAAAAGATATCTTTAACTTGCGGGAGCTCTCAGTCTTTAAATATCATACTTGAAAGGGTATATATAACCCAAAATTAATTTAAAAAATATTAATAATTAATTAGTCGAAATTCCTAAATTACAATTTGTCGTCGCATAACTATTCCGGTTTTCCTGTAAGTCCGAAATATTTGAATTTTACTTAGTCTACAAAAACGGATGTCGAGAGCTAACTGCTGAAAATCTTGCAAGAAATTTTTAACTATTTTTGTATTTAATATGTTTTAGAGGAACTTTAATAATCGGAAATCTGTTTGCTACAATAACTCCAACACTCTGCCTCCACACACATTCATGTCATGTCCACAAACATTCTGCTTAAACGCGTAACTGAATTTCCTAGAAAAATATAAATAAAATATAGCTTTTAAATGAGCAACCAGTTAACGCTAAAAATTTGCACACAATTTTAATTGTGACGTTTGTCTAGACGCCAGTTCTAAGCGAATATACAAATATATGTGACAACCAAAGGCGTGAAGCAGTTGAATCCATACGTAAATTACTTGCAGTCTAACGCTTGTCGGCGACATCATGGTGATTATCCTTACACACATTCAACATGATCATCTATCTGGCTCATTATCTGCAACAGCAGCATCAGCAGCAGCAGCATCATCTTCTTTGCCGTGGTTGTTGTCATGGCAGCGCATACGTCCCATCATCATCATCATACGCAACGTCAACCACTTCATTGTGCTCAAATTAAGTTGAGCGGCATCTCGTCGACTCATCTCTCATCTCGTTTTATTTATGAATGCATTTGAATGCTTTTGTGCCGTTTGCTCATAACCCAATGCACTTGAACACTCCCAAGCTGCTTAAGTGGGTTTTTCGTTGAAGTCAAAAGTCAGCATGTGGGGATATGCCGTCTTTCTCATCCAGGTGTTTTTGCAGGAAAGTGCTGCAAGTGAATGACTCAAAATGGCGGCAAAAAATATAAGGTAATTAGATGCCAGTAACCACAACCAAATGCGCAGTTCTCGTTTTGTTTATAAGAAGAACAAAGTCTAAAAGTCTTTGTTAATTATGGAATACTTGTGAAAGTGACTTCCGAGTATTAGATGGAATGCGTTTTTAAGCTGCTGTATCCAGAAATAAAAGGACTTAAAATTTGTTTATATGATTTGAGTGGGAAGAAGATATTGTAATGTTTAGCAAGTATGATGGAATAATTGGATTTGTTGGGTTTAGGCGTAAATGGTAGAGGTGTTCCAGCAAATTTTTGTTCTTCAAGTTTTAAGAATCGTATTAAGCTCCTATTGCTTGAGTCTTATGAACTCAAACGAAAGATTGGGACTATAAACAGTTTAGTACAAATGCCATTTGTGGCACCGATGTTTAGAAACTGACTTTAGAAATATACAAGGTAAACGGCAATAGAAAGATTTCTTATACAATATTACAAATCTTTAAAGGAACTGTGCCAGCGTACTCGCCTTAGAAACTTAAGGTTGGTGCTTATATTCTTCCCTGGTGCTTTTACCTAGCACAAAAAAGAGCGAAGACAGCACCAGTGCTGCAGGATGGAATCGAGCTACATATCTTTGGTTTCAGCGGTACGTAGTCAGGCGCTGGCAATAATGTTTATTCATATGTGCATATAACTTGATAATAAATGAATATTTTTTTTAAGTATCAAACAAATCTAGATTATTTCTGGGGTAAAATACGGGATAAATGTGTAAAATAGAAGTTGAACTGAGCAGATTGTTAGTAAAATGAGTGTTTCATATCAGATGTGGTATTTTATCAGATGAAATATGCTGCCAAACGGTCATTCGGTTTTTGAGTTGTTCAGCGTAATTATAACTTTTTATCTTCAAGATTCATTTTAAAAAAGACTTATTTTAAGAATTTTGCTTGATGTTTTTGATAACTACAAGAAAGACAAATTAAACTAGGTTTTCTTAAGTGTATCTGACGTATGGTTGGTACAAGCCCACGAAAATAGTTAAATCTTGGAACTTTATCTTTTCAACCTTTTGAAAGTACTGCCTTTAGTTCACATCCAATGTTACTCAATGGTCGGGTTTCACAAACTGTTATCGGATTATAACCGACCTTAGTAGCTCTGGCCAGGCGCCTCTGTTTTGAGCACGTCTTTTCCAATTGGTCACTTCAAGTGAAGATAGGTCCTGCTCAAGGTTCGTTCAGATACGATAGTCGTAGCTAATCCGCAAGGGATCGAAGATTTTGCGAAGATTTTATTTCTCGAACAGCGCGGCTGCATTCGTCCGCCACACAGCGTTATATAGAGCAATAATTTGGTCTATCGAGAGTTGTCGCTGCGACACATTTCGCTTACTGAGACTATATACTATATACTATTGGCAAGTGTGGTTCATCGCCTAATCTCCATGCTGATGTTATTATCGGTGTTGACGGCTGTGCCAAGGTACGTGAAGTCCTCGACAACTTCAAAAGTATAGCCGTCCGCTACGACATGGGAGCCCAGGCGCCGTGTATTCCTATTTGTAGACAGCATATACTTGGTCTTGCGCTCGTCAACCACAAGATGCGATAATAATTTTCATTAATTAGAAGCAACGAGGTTCGTATTTAGCTGAAATGGTAATCTTTATGCTTCTTTATGAAGGCGAGTGATGAAAGAGTCAGTTGAAGACGTAGTGCAAAAATTTCCAAGAAACGCTCGCAATAACCGCGACAAATGTCAAACTGCTACCCCACGCAAATAAATCAATTATATAAAACTAGTCACATCTATTTTAATATACCATCAATGTGTAGCTTAACAATTTGGCGCAAATCAACAAACCATAAACCATTTTTAAGAACCCTAATAAAAATACACACACACACACATAAGTAGTTGCCAACAACAAGGGGGAGGAACAATAACATGTCACAATCATGTTACGTTCTGTTGATCTATAAGTCAATGGAAGAGTCGGACATAAATTACAAGCGGAAACATCAAAATGTTTTACGAGAAACTCAAGTGGAGTCAACTCGAAAGGAATGCCAACTGAGTGGGTAAGTGTGTGTGAGTGTATCTATGTGTCTATCTAAGTTGTCTGTGCTGTCTGTGTGTGTGGGTGTGTGTATGTGAGCAAGTTAAGAGGTGGTGCCCAGGACGAACACTTGACTTTGCTTGAGTTTAGTTTTAGCATTGTCACTTTGTCTTCATCAGTTCATAGTTGGCGGACCGCAGGAACAAGTAACCAGCAGTCATCATAGCCATCGACAGCGGCATCAACATCATCATCATTATCATTGTACTCATCATCGAGCTCATCATGTACTGCTTACCCATGCCCAAGTAACTCATTTTCTAGCGCTGGCTTGCAGAGAGTACACGGTGCCCGTCGTCATAGCTATAAACATCAATTTAGCAGCGAAAATTGGTTTTTTGATAGCTACGCGCCAGTACACACATACAGCTATAGATATATATAGATATATAGGTTAAATATATATATATGTAGCTGCCAACCCATACATCGCTGTTCTGAGCGACTGCATTGGCAGCTAAAGAAAAATTGTTTTCCACATTAAGTGACAAGCGCGTCTGTCTCAGGCTACCTGAGGAAAAAAAAAGTAGTCGTAAATTTCGTCAAGTTAAGCTCCTCAAGTGGAAAATAATATCGACACCAAAAATAATTTATATATGCATTCTAAACATATATGTTCGCATCTTCTCTATAAGCACATATTTATCTAGACGGAAGCGCAAAGTTCAATCGGTTTGTCTTTTGGTTCACCAAAAGGACTCACTTGAACTTTAATGGATACATATAAGTCAACAAATTGTAAGCAGCTGTTGCTGGCAACGCTTTGATTTGCCATTTGTGGCCAGCGAAAAAGTAATACATAGCAAAATATATATAAATAAACGACATATATATACTTTTGCTGATATATCATGCAATCATGTTGAAAGCAAACCCTATAGCAGGCCACATAAAAATTTCAAATGAGTTGGCAGCACCCACACATAACATAAACTTATCATAGCATAACCTCAGGCGTGGGATGGGAGAGTGCCGGCATATATAAACCAAAGGCGTAGTCAAGCAAAAAGGGTTATAAATTTGTAATATCTTTGGGATTTTACGCTTGGAGACAACTTTTATGCCAAGTGACAAAACAGTCAGACAACAAAATGAAGTTTGCTCTGCCGTATCCTTGCCATATCCTTGCCAGTTAACTGTAACTGCATTAGACTAAATCAGAGATTGATGATAACTGATTTGACAGGCACCCACACAGCTACGCTACTGAACTGTCAAATGCCACATAAACCCACCTACGCACGTGTATCCTTTAGCCGGAGTTGAGTGCTCGTTCCTTACTTAAAGATACCATTCACAGGACCATGTAGTAAAAAGTGCAAAATGGGAAATTATTTAAATTTATGCCACAAAAGGATATATATATTGTATGAGTAATACAGAAAGCAAATGTGTGATTTAAAAGCAAACCACAAAAACTGTGTCTTCAAATGCATAACTTGGCTGTGAAAAGCCAAGCGGCAATCACCGCAAGGACCTCGAAAGTGTCAATGCTCTGTGGAAGTAGTTATAGCGCGTCATTAAACTTAAGTCAACAAACTCTAGGCGCAGTAACTATGATATATGTATAATAATGCATTATTTAACATATTTATATTATATATCTTCACATACTTATATGAGGAGCATAGTGTCTTGATTTTATATTTCCTTATATTATTGTGTAGATATTTATACGATATTTAGATTCAATTTTAATATATTATTTTTTGCTATCCAACTGTAGGTTGACATCTTCAAATAAAATAAGCTTTATCGATGCTGACGTCGCTCCAAAGACAAAGAAAGGAGATATTTCTAACAAAGAGTGCTCGTAGAGAACACGGAACTACAGTTAATGGCAGAATTCTAGCTTCGTGCATGGAAATTATAGAGATTTACTTAGCGAATTAGCGATTTTTGCTGGATATGACAATGCTGGACGTTCGGTTTTCAAGGCGAGTTCGCAACCATTACTTTACCGACGGCCACAGGATGCCATCTATAAAATAAGCTGTAGCTAGATTTATTAGCAGAACCGAAGCTAGTACTTAAGTTTCTTAAAGTGAAATCCATATGGTGACAGAATGCTTATTGAAATTATGAAATGTGAGACATCTGCATTGTAAACGATTGTAGTACTCTTAGAAAATTTTGGTTGAAGCCGTAGAAGCTAATATCTCGAAAATAGAAAATCGAGCTATTGAGAAAAACAAATGGAGAATAAATATTGGAGTAGCCATTGTCCACTGTAACTGTAGTACTAAGCTAATAAGAGTCAAAATCTTTCATTTAGAAACAGTTAAATTGAGAAAATTAATTCCTGGATGAGTATTCCTCAAAATATACCAACCTCCTTGGGAGTTATTTGTCATTGTTCCTTCAACGGCAATTGTAATCGGATAGCATTTTGGTTCTATATATTTAAATAACGATTCTTTTTACTCTCATACTGATGTGCTAGGTTGTTTCAAACACTATTAAACAATTATTTCGGAAATAATCTTTTGCGTGATACAGAATTAAAAAAATTACCTCTAACATTATGCGTTTTTCTGCAATACAAATAAACTCATTTCTTCTGCAATAATTTTCGGCTTAAAAAATGTTTTTTTAAGCGATCAAACGGTTTCCAAGCAAATTCGTCATCAAATCATTTTGAAAAGCAGTGATAATTTTTAAAATTGACTTATTTTCATTTCATCATTTCATATTTCCATATGATAGTAGGTTTTTGTAACAAGAATTGGAATTGGAATTCCAAAGGCAGCCGACTTCACAGTTCGTCAGTTTATTTGTGAATGAACTGAATATCAATTTCGGATTACAATATTGTTTGACCATTTTTGTGTGGATTTTAAGAGAAAAATATATGCGTGAAGCGAATACTCAATTTATAAGAGTCTATAAAATCAGTTTGTTTACTTGGAACTTAAAATGATGATCTTCACAAATAGTAGGTTTTGCTGGAAACATTCTTAAAGCTACTTAAGAATGGCACACTTAACTTACTTAATTTCTGAAGATAACGCTTTAACTTTAGTTTGTTATTAAAATAGTCTGAAAAATATAATTATTTTCTACAATTCCCTGACTTATTTCATATGATGCAGGTAAGGTATATGTAGAGCATAGCAACAAGTTCAAATGCCATTTGAATTTGTTGCTAACTTGCCTTTTTCGGAATGAGTGCCAAGTGAAATTGGTTTAAATTTTATGCAAACCTCAACAAATTGTCATTAAAAGCGGCAACACACACTCACACTCTAGCACATACACAGACAGAAGCATAAGGACATTTGGCCATAAACAGCGCCGCCATTTTACAGAGTCATATTTATGATGTGAACGACAAGACAAAATGGACTTCCGGCTGGACAGTGTGGCATTAGTAGAGAGGTAGGTAGGAAGGGGCAGACAGTGGGGCGGTCGGTTTATAGCACTTTTGCATTTTAATAGACTGACCCCAAACATTGTTAACCGCAAGCAGGAACAACAAGGATAACAAACCGCCAAACGGGTTGAGCAAATCGCATGTGTGTGTGTGTGTCTCTGTGTGTGGCTGCGTGTGTGCCGGCCATTTGCAATGCAAATTTGGCAAAAAGCTTAAAAATTTATGCCGCCTTTGTGGCACCTGGTCCACGGTAAGTATGCTATGGAAATTATATACTAAATAGCTAAGTAATTTTTTTTGTTGTTGCCTTTTATATAGAAACATAAAATGCATTATATGCAAATTTATGCCCAGCACAGCAGCGGCAAACTGTACCGGAAGTGGGTACTATGTACTTGTTAAAATGACATAAATTCGATGTTTTTCCTAAAGTTTTTCCAAAACGCTGACAATAAACATGGCCGACATTTGCAGCAGACTTTGGAGGCAACTTCTTCAGTGCTCTATTTTTTTTTTTTTTGTATTTTCTTATAACTTTTTGTGCTATCGCCTGGACATAGGACTTTTTTCGACTTATTGTTTGTTTGGTGGCATGTTGCATGTTGCACTTCTTTGACATGTTCGGCGACTTTTCTGCCACTTGGCTGCCAGCTGGCAAGCGTCAGCCAGCGATTGTAAACTTTTTTCGAATAAAATTTATGGCCAAGTTGTGCTATCTTTAGTTACGCATTTAAGAGTTACCAAGCTGCAGATATCAAGCACTTTGTGCCCAAAAAAAAATGGTCGACATAATTAGCCATTACCAATTTGTATCGTACTTCTGCGAAACTTGCTTAAGCACAAATATTATTAGTTAATATTTTATTTGTTTGTTATAAGTAAGTTGTGTTTTGTTTCGTTGTCTTTTTCCATTTTAAAACTTTTTCCTACGTTCAACACTACAAAAAGCTATGCAATTGCTTCACTTTATTACCTTTTTTTGCATTATACTCTTTTTTCTATACTCTATACACACTACATACAGCATCTTATGCACTTGCCTATCTACTGTGAGACACATTCTAGCATACACACAGTCCTTTCCTCTATTTCCCTTTTTTCACCTGTGCAGCTTTGTGGTGCTCTTCCGGGAAACTGTTGAATATGCAGGCAGTCAGATGTTATGTACTTTTTCCATTTCTGAAAATCCAATCATCACACCTCCACTGCTTTGTAGTTTGCATTTCTAAGAATCTCACGGTTATGCATTTGTGCAGCTTTCTAGTTTATACGTTTCTAAGAAAAGAATATTACATAATCCTATTTGTATTTTAAAATGGAATTTGAAATTATTTAAAGCAACGCAGAGAAAATGCGACTATACTTTTTTTCAAACTT
Organism: Chymomyza procnemis; assembly: GCA_035046065.1. Classification (NCBI taxonomy): domain Eukaryota; kingdom Metazoa; phylum Arthropoda; class Insecta; order Diptera; family Drosophilidae; genus Chymomyza; species Chymomyza procnemis. Next base: position 41,594,516 of record JAWNOJ010000026.1, read on the forward strand.
TAATTCCATTGTGGAAAACGGAATAAGGAGAAATATTTTAAAAAAAATATCATCCACCAACAGAGTGCGCTACTATAAGTCGAGTGCCTCTTAAGTAGAAAAAATTAACTTGTGTTCAATTTATAAATATATTATGATTATATGATATGATTTTTGTGATATATATGAGAAGCCTTGAGTTAAATATGAAGCATCCTTAACATGGAGAAATGGATATTGACTTTTACTGATCGCTGGATAATCTCGAATATTGCTGCAAGCAATAAAAGTCTTACTAAGGGGAATATGCTATATTTACTTAATAATTTATTATTAACTCAATAATGGAAAACACTACTAATAAGATAAACAAATGCATAACCTCTAACTCGATATATCTTCAATAAAAAAATTTTATTTGGACATTTGATATTCGATATTTAGCTGGGGTGCAGCATATATAGCGTATGCAGATGGCATTGGCAGACTAGCGAGATTTGAAAAAGATGATCATCAATATGTTTGTAAAGGCAAAGGAAGTTGATTTGATGATCAACTAATTTAAGACTAAATATATGTATGACATTATCTAGATACGTCGAGAGCAGAAGAACACGGAATCTCAGCAGAGCTAATTATGACTTCGAAGGCATTGACAATCTTAAATACTTGGATGTGTTGATAAGCAATGACAACAGCGTAAGGCACTGCATACGAGAATGGATTGTATCGGCTAATAAAATCTACTACCCGCACAACAAAATATTAGGGTCAAAACTGCTATCGAGCTAAGAATTTATAACTCCTTCATAAGGCCAATGGTCACATATGGAGCGGAAGTTTGTACCATGACGGCAACAGGCGAAGAATCTATAAGAATCTTTAAAAGAAGAATACTGCGAAAAACGTTTGGGCCAAAGATAAACGAACACGGTGACTACATTCCTTGAAAAGATGATGAATTGCAAAGCCTCAACCATGGCGAAGATGTAGTCAAATTCATTAAATCGTAGAGGCTAAGATGGATAGGACATGTTCTATGGATGTACCAGAACAGAGAACAAAAGCTTGTGTTGGCATACACACCATTCTCCATAAGAGACAGAGGTCGACCAAGAACGCGCCTAAATAACAATATTGATGATGACATGCTGAAGATGGAAGTGAGGAACTGGCGCTCCCTAGCTACCAACTGAGACAAATGGAGAAGAAAAGCCAAAACACACCCAGGATTGTAGAGCTGAATGATGATTAATCGATATTTTGATAACAAATGGAACACGAATATTTGCTTAAGATCTAATAAGAGAAGACTTTAATTCAATTTCAAATAGCTCTTTGTGCGGTAGTCAAGCATAAGATTGCCTGGGTTTGATTATCTTTTTGTGTGAAAACATTTGACTTTGATCCGCTTCATAGCCATTGGGAAATTAGTATTTTAAAATTAGACAGAAATTAAATAGCCTTGTGTTTTTCGATCACGAATATTCCTTAAATTTAAATGGATTTTTAAACAGTGAACTAACGCAAATCAGTAGATTTTATAATTCTTCCAAAACCTTGATAGTGTTAACGTTGAGATCCGTTTTGAACAATGTTGTCTTATTGGCCTACGGACCAATAACACCGCTGAAGCGCCCTAGGGCCTGCAGCCAATTGCAGACACAAATCTTTGAAAGATTTTGGCATAACAATATATTTAGTATCCGCTTTGAAAAGCATAGGCTTCAGACAATTAAAGTTAATAAGGCTACTATAGAGTATTTAAGCGTTACTAGTTCCACAAATTATTTCTTTTACACTTTTTATTATTTTTCCTATCTTTTATCTGTCGCCTGGCTCTGGCCTTTGACTTTTATAGTCACTTCTGATGTTATTGTTCTTCATCAGTTTCTTTGCTTGTAACTTTTTGCAGCTGCAAGTTTTTAGCAGCCAATGTCAGTGTGCAGTGTTGGCCAAGTTTTTGGGTTGACACGGTCAATAAAACGATTTATGTTGCTGGCCAAAAGTTTGTGTGAACTTGGCCAACATTTGTATTGCACTTTTGTTTGTCCCTTTTTTTTAGTTGGAGTACACCACAAAACTGGACAATATCTTGGCTTATTGCTGAACTATATATGGCTGGCTAGCTTAGTTTTGACGACTTTTATGGCCGCTTTTTGCATAAAACATACCGAGCGAAACTATAGAAAAAGCCGAGACAGTCATAAATCTTACAACAGCTTGAGTCACAAGTTTTGTCAACTCTTTTGGCTGACTAACCAAAGAAATGAACGCCATGGCAATAAATCTGCGGCTATACTAAGTGCAACATGGCTAAACATGACATGCAACATGCTGCAATTCCCACAGCCATCGAAGTGGCGCAAAAAACTAAAAAATTGTTAACAAAAGAAAAAAAAAGCATGCAGCAGCGTCACATAATGGCTATAAAAGGCGGAATGTGGGGGCGTGTCGCAATGCAAATCAAGCATGACAATGTTACCAAAATTGCTTAGTCTCAAGTGCTGCCGGCGCGTGCTTGGCATTCATGGGTTAAGGTTAAAGCTGTTGTTCGACTGCATATTTTATGATGATTTTTTTTTTGTTTTGGCTCATTAAGAATATCAATATTTTATTTTTAAATGCAAGTTTTGTTAATTTGTAATCTGTTATTGCATTATTATATTGGACGCTTTTCTATAGCGTAATGTTATCTTAAGATTTAAAAAAAAATTAAATAAAACAACTATTTGAAATTCCAACTATTATATATAGCCGCCGATAACTATCGACAGCACATCTTCAAACACTTTACTTAAGTTGGCCATCACAACTCTCGTTATCGAGTTATAGTCGACCTTATTAGCTTTCGCCAGGCGCCTTCTTCAATGGGTTACTACAAGTGAAGAAAAGCCCTACTCCTTTGGGTTCCTATGTCAGCTTTCACATCGAAAACCTACTTCGCTGGAACTTAAGATATTTGTGTATAGCAATATTTAACCTTACACTAAGGATCACACTGATCTATGTGAGACCAACCCTCTACTCTGGGGGCCTCACCTAATATTTAACCAACATCAAGCAGTCGATAAATAAAACCGATAACAATCGATAACAGATACATAATGCTTGTCTGGAAATGTGATCATTCTACAAAGATACTTAAAAACTGATCGCTTTTCAGTAGTGGATCTTAAAACCTTAAGCTGAACCAGAACTTTCTAAATATTCACCAAAAAGTTAGTACAACGTGGCGTATGCGTAACTCATTAGCGATTTTGAAAAAAATGTTGTCTTTTGGTCTGTAGCTAAGCGGCCAAAACCGCTAAAATTCGATTTGTGGCACAAATGACAATGCCAAAGTATAACCCCGCCCGCAAAAGCTACACCCGCCCCCTGTCGCCATAATGTGATGCATATGTGACAAAAATGCAATAAGCTGATGTCAGCCTACCGACTAGCTGCGAATTCTGTGGCTTCGGTTGTAATTGTGTTATGTACAGAATTTCATGCAAGTATGTCTGGGTGTGTGTGAGTGAGTATCTGTGTGTGAGTGTCTGCGTGAGTGCGCGTACGTGTGTGTGTTAATTACCATGTTAACGCTAAAATGTCATCGTCTGACTACATGCAGCATGCAGCATGTCCAACCAGCCAACGACTGTGACAAATTATGCAAAATGCCCCAAAAAGTGGCAACATTTTTGTGCCTTAGGTAATGGCGCACACGTTCCACACACCCATCAACCGGTTTGACGAACTGCCTGCAATGAACTTAACTTAATCAAATTTTCGCTCTCTTAAATCGCATATTTTTTCTCCAGAAGTTTAAAACGTAATACGAACACATTTCACAATATTCTCGCGAATTGAAAAATCGTTGCATACTTTTGCGGGCAAAGTGGCTGACAACGTTGCGAAGTGCGCCGACAACACACTTATTATAGAGTCCATGTAGTTGACCCCCACTCATCAAATGGCTTGCCACATACTCACGGTCTAAGTTTAAGTGTAGTAAGAGCTAAGAGTTAAAACATTGTACGCACACTGAGAGAAATGTCTATGTGAGTTGGTTGAAAGCAGTAGAAACCTAACCAAAGCTTACCCAAGTTGAATACTACACTAAAAGTTATCTCACAGAACTTTAGTCAATCACGAAAAGTATATAATTTCGCTCAGTGTATGTGCCCACACTATGGATGCTTTCTTTCGAAGCCTTGGCTTGTTGCATGCATGCTTCACGCTGGCATTGGCACGCAGCGCATAAATCAATGGCTACGATCTTTACGTGCCGCTTAAACATTGTATACACCATCCCGAACTTCGAACCTCTTTAGTTATTTACCCGACCGTCCCTCCACCACTGCCACCCCTCGCAAACATCACCTCAGTAACATGCTTTAACACAATCTTTATTGCACATTGTGGCTTCCGTTGGCACACACACTCACAGAGTGTGTGCATGCCAGTGTTGGGAAATGTGTGCTGGCATTAAAATGCATTTCGCTTTCAATTTGCCAACACATACACTCACAGTTACTTGCCACAAAAAGTGCGCGTAATATTTTCATTATGAATTATTTGTGAGCACTTTTCGTTTTAAGCCAATTTTATTGTTGAGTTTTTATAACTGAATTGAGAGCGGTGAGTGTAAAAGCGCTAAGCGCTCAAAGGAAAAGTTAAGGTACGTCTCAAAAAAAAAATAAAAATAATCGAATTTTCGTATACTTGTGAAATACGCTTTCTTATTTATGTTATCGATTTGGGGCCAACACAATAAAACGGTCATCCATACGGCACACCTTATTAAGGCGTTGGGGCACAACTATTTCCGCACACTACAAATGAAGAACCGAAATTATTTGTAATTATAACAATTGGATTAAGCGGTCGATATAACACTTCCGTTTATCGAATATGTTTACCAGAGTACGTTGGAAACTCCAATAGGCCAAACAATAAGTCCAATAAATCTACATATATAATGCAGCTGTACAAATATCAGGGTCATATGAGTTGCTTGAAGACTGTGTTTATTTTACGGCAAAATCGAAATTGTAGAATGTGAGACCAGTGTCAGAATAGGTCTATAATGGCAGCACTTTTTGGCATTTTAGAAGTTTGGTGTCTTAAAAATAAATACTCTGCTTTGCCTTTAACTTTCAAGGCCAATTTTGTAATTAAAGTTTTTTAAAGCCTATATTGGGATAATATATTTTGGGATGATAATTTAATTCTTTACAAAGAGTAGAACTTGAAGTTGACTTTATTGTTTAAGACGGCGACCGATTTAACAGCTGTCAAGTGATTTATTTTCAGTTTGATTTGACGATTCATCATCAATTTGGCAACGATCATCAAACAAGAAGTAGATTCGTTAAATGGACCCAAAACGAGATTGCCGTTGTTTCCGATTTTCATAAGTGAATTTTATTAAGCGATGAAGCGCACTTCTGGTTGAATGACAACGTCAACGAACAAAATTGCCGCATTGGAATGCTGCCAACGGACTATTTGGTGCGCTTTATGGGCTGGTAGAATCATTGGTGCGTACTTCTTAAAAACCAATGATGGCCAGAACCTTACAGTAAATGGTGATCCGTATAGAGCCATGATTACTAACATTTTCATTCCTGAATTCAACAACCATGATGTTGTGAAATCTATGCAAAATGGCACTGCTAGAGCTCGAAAAATACAATTTACTCCGGATGGAATGACAAAATAAAAGCAAAGAAGATTGTTAACATTTATATGCTCATCAGAACTAAAGTGAGCAGCCAATTGCTGTACCATTTATGCTTTAAAGTTGGCTTAATTTATTAGTTAACTTAAAAAACAAAATGTCGACCAACCAGTAGACCTCGATTGTCTATTGTTATAGTGTCAAATGACATATTATCTTTTCTTTTTTTCATTCTGTAATACTCTCTATCACAAAACAAGAAAAAAATAAAAAAAAATATGAAATGTCAAAAATCACTTCCATGAATGAAAATTTATATTGTAAGGTTTATTAATCTCTCTGTTTTTCCAAAACATTAATACAGTTTCGCACATTTTACATGAATAAAAATTGCGGATATTTCATTATTGTTTCACAGTTTATTGGAATAAAAAGCAAACAACATTTTAACAAATCTCAACATAAATCATGTGCAGCACTTCAACTTGAAAGCTTAAAAATATCAGCGGCAAAAAATCAAAAAACAAAATAGCAGCGCGCCTGTTGCAGGCAACATATGCCGACTCTCACATACACTTCAAACTTCAACTTGCTTCAAAGCATTGAATTAACTTGGAATCCCTTGCATTTATATATTTTTCCATATTACTCAAAAATATACTTTAACTATATTTCCGAATGTGAAAGAATTAAAAAATGAGAGTCTGTTTAGAGGAACAATAGGCGTAAGTGGCGGTTGAGAATTATTTAATTTTTAATTTTGCGCTAGAAGTGATGTTCCGAATTCTCACATTTTTGATCGAATTTGACTCATTTATTAAAAACACATACCTTTATAATACGAATTTGGTTCAAAATATATAACTCGAACTGTTTGATATTCTTGCGCACCTATGCTTTCAAGCCAATTTCCCTATCTTTCCCTTATTAATATTGGGAAAACGTTTAAAATTCAATAAGGATGAAAATCAAACGAAATACACCGTTTCGCACTATGAAAACTATATGTCATAGTCGACCGTATTTAACATTGAGCTTGGAAGCACAAAAAAACTTTTGGTTGTCGGATTCGCATATATCTCTAGTCATGTTTAAGTTACTTTATGTATTTTTATCATATAGTACAGGCTAAGATTTCCAATAAATAAGTGCAATAAATTCTACACTTATAAGTAAAATAAATATACTATCTTTATCAACATTTTGCAAACTCATAGAAGTTTGACTGACATATTTATGTCGGGAAGAAGTCAATATTTTTGAATATACATTAAACAAAAAAGAGCCTACGTGTGGATAAAGCTTGTAGTCATTTTCAAAAATTCAGACAGCTGTTCACTAATAGACAACTCAATTATCAACTGAGACTACGCTTGCTGCAATGCTATGAAAGTAGCTCAGATTAACAAGCTAGAAAGCTTCGAGATGTAACTCTATAGACTTTTTGTAGACTCAAAAAGAGCTGAGACAACATCTTACAGTCATCAAGGGCAGAAAAGCAGCATATTTTAGTCGTGGACCCAAATATCAACTATTTAAACTTATTGTGGATGGCAAAATTGAGGGCACAGATGGCATTGGTAGAAAACAACTCGCTTGGCTACGCAACATCAGCAGTGGACTGGCAGAAGAAAAACTGAAGATCTTGTTCATCGCACTACCAACAGAGAGGCGTACTTTAACTTACTTGCAAACATTAATTAATAAAAAAAAAATTGTAATTGTAAATTTTGATTTTTAATAAATTCCATGTGATCGCTGTACAGTATGTCAGCATCGCAGTTTAAAAAAAAAAGAAAAAGAGCCACTGCATTAGTTATTTTATAAACTTTCTTAATGTTTTTAATGTCTCGCAAAATGCAATGCTTGAAGACAACACTAGCAGATATACTTCTCGTCCTAAGAGTATAGGCAGGGTATTTCTTAAAAAAAATGCAACTAAAATTACAAGCCATGCAAACAAATTCATTAATTTCAACAACAACAATACACAGATACACTATACAACTACATGCACAAGAACACTCTCTCTCACACACACACAAACACAAAAACAACTACAAGCAAATCGATGTGTCGACACACAACAACAACAACAACTACTACTACTACAACAAAAAGAGAGCGACAAATGCATTTAAGTGCAATGCAAATAGCAAAAGCCGAAAAAATGAGAGAGAAAAATTGGACAAGCAGGCAGCCAGCCATGCAGTCAGCTAGACAGCTGTTGATAACACACACACACACATGCATGCCTACATATGCTTTGAGAGAGAGAGAGACAGAGAGAGAGGGGGTGGTGGCGCCCACACTCTCTCATCTCCAGCAACTGCGCTTGTAGTTGTTGATCCTTTTAGCTGTTGAATTGCAAATTGTTTGTATATGGCGTCGGCCATTTTGTTGCTGTTTTTGTTTCGTTGACAAAATGTCCGCCCATCTGTCACTGCTGCCAGAGAGCAGCGCAGCGCAGAGAGCAGCCAGCGTCGACGTCGATGTCAACTGCGGCGTCAGCGTCGTTACAGCATTGCTCTTGTGCTGCGTTTTGTTTTTACACAAAAAACTTTAAAATATTTGTTTTGTTTTTGTTTCAAATACATGAAGCAAATTGTATGATTTTCAGTTTTACATTCACGCACACAAGCAGACACACACACACGCACACACACTCATACATGAGCAAACACATTTTTTCGTATGACAACAATTTTTGTTGCATGTTTTTTTGAGCTGTTTTTTTTTTTTGTATTTCGAATTCCTTACGCACAAACCTTTAACAATATTCAACAAAAACAACAAAGCAACTACAAAAAAAAGGATAACAAAGAGAAGCTTACAAATACAATAACCAAACGGAAAGAACATTTAGTTTCAAGGAGTTAAAACCTAAATGCTCTTATGGGCTTACATGAGTGCTGCTTAGCTCACAGATGCATGCTTTATCGAAAAGGGATACGTGAAGCAGGCACTTTATTTTGTTTAAGGTTTCCTCAATCACAATGGAGTCAAACTTAACGCACGGGGAGTACATTGTAAAAATAAAAGCAGCCCTCAAAATTTGATCGCATACGCATATTCGTCTTATTTGAATTTTTGGTTTATCTCTTTATTAATAAACAGCGGCGTGCTTGTAAAAAGGATTATCAATTGAATATTTTTCAATGATTGAATATTTATTGAAAATATTTTAACACTCTTTTGACCAAATACAAACTTTAATGCTAAGCAAACTGGCATTGTGATAACAATGCAGCCAATCAAGCAATGTGCTGGACTCCCAAGCCGTAATATTGGAAGGCCACGTCCTTCATAAAGTCCACAGACTGGGGCGTCTCCAATGGGTGATAAAGGAAATCTTAAAAAATATATATGAGGTCTTCAAGTAGTACGTTATCTTTGAAAAAGCCCAATTGATTTTTAAGGCGGTTTTCTTTCTCTCACTTTTTAGTTTTCAAGAAAAACGATTGTCCGAAATCCGCGCCAAACAAGTCAACATTTACTTAACATGCGGGCTTTCTATGCTTTGGATGTGCGTCATTTATTTGCAAAAATAATTTGTCTATCAAATTCTGAATCTTCACATTACTTAAATCTTTAACATTTTGTTCAACTTAACGTCTTTAAGAATAAAGTTCGGTGCTACAACTGCCTATCACTGAATTAGCTAGCAAAAATAGGTTGTTTGCCTTATTACCTCAGTATTGATAAAAGACACCGCCGTTCTTTTCGAACAGCTTTTAATGGAGACATGCAATGACAGTATATTCATATATATATATATTGTATTTCCCTCTCTCCCTATATAATTCGTATTCTAATGATTATCACTAGATGGTGGACCCATGACTTTAAATATCTTATACTTTCCTATGATTAAAAAAACGTTTTTATTCGAATTGCATTGATTGTAACAAGTGTATGAGTTCTAAAAATTTTGTATTAAGATAAAGCATAAATATACCAAATATGTTTCAAAATTTGTTTTAAATATTAATTATTTGGATTAGAAAGTATCCAGCATTGAAATGCTTCAAGAGCTCATTGCCACATTTGTATTAAAATTTACATTAATTTATTATCTTTCTGCTTCAATGAGCTATAGCAGTTGACCAACCCAAATATGTCCTCTTCATATAAATTTAATTATCTACATTTTAAACATATTTTCAAAACGAGAGTAACTGCATTTGCAAAACTACATGGGATACTATTAAATTGTAAGCATAAACCCTGAGACCCAAAAGTGAATGCAATTGCATGGCAACTGCAACGGGTTGTATGCGTAATGTAAGATGAAAGCACTTAATGGCTTGGCCAAGTCGTTAAGTTTCCCATTTTTGTTTCATTTTCATATTTTTAATATTTTTTATATTGTTGTCTGCTCGCCTTAGCCGCATTCTGTTTTTGCGCTTATATTTGCATTTTGTGCTAAATACTTTGCTGCATTTTTTCCCAAGAAAACACACACGAACTGAAACACAGAGTAAGAGAGGGTCGAGCCTAACCGCATTTGCATTTAAATATGCGAAATACATGTACATAAGTTTATCTCACATGTGTGTGTCTGTGTGTGTGTTTGGCGTCCATTTTGTCTCTATATTGCTTTGCATTTAATTAAAATTTGGTGTAACATTTAAAATAAGCATTGCATAGTTTGAGGCGCGCATACAAAGCTTAAATATACAGATATACAGGGTGGAGCATTAAAAGCGCAAGTTTTCAGAACAATGCTTCAACAACAATGTTGCCTGAAAGACTGCATTTCCAAATAAATCTTCATAGAACTTCTAAACGTATATGTGTTGTATATATGCGCACTTGTCGTCAATGCAAAATGCACCACCCTGTATGACACGTTTGGCTTATTTAAATGCATTTTTGCTGTATTGTTTATGGCCATATGCGTTCAGAACAGTAAATAAAAGCAAAGCATATAGAATGTTATAATTTATCGGCACGTTTATCTGCCCGGACTCATTACAATTTTGCAGTGTTGAAAACAAAACGATGAGCGATGAGCACATATGCATAAATATTACCCAATCGAGCATTATTTCTATACGCAAATATAAATTTGCTTAAATATACATATAAAGTTTGTTAGTTATAGTATAGCAGGGACATCAGTAGGTAGAACTTTTTGCAAATTGCGATAAGCAGTTTTATGTTTGTTTATTTTAAATGACCATGGAAAACTACAGCTGACATTTCATTTCAATTTGCATGCGAGTATGCGAGTGTGTGCGTGTGTGTGTATCTGTGTGCATTCATATCAATTTTGTGTTGCTGCAGCAACAGCAATAACAACAACAAGAAGAGCCAAATGATAGCATATAATTTGTATAAAAATGCCAACTTTTGGCATAGACCATGACAAAATGTTTTGCAGTTTCAATGAGGATGGCAACCCATTGAGCCAGCCAAAGATACACACACATGGGCAAAAATTAGTCAAGCCAAAATATAGTCGTTAGACAAGTTTTAACTATAAATATTAAATTTAATGCACCGCAATTCCGACTATGAAAGATGCAAAGTTCATTTTAATGTAATGCAGTCAGCGCTGGGATTGTATCTCTTTATATAGAATATAATTGTTGTTAGCATTTGTATTTTGTGAAACTTTACGGATACAATTTTGGACAGGCGAATAATATGAGTTTGCTTGTATAATATTCATAATTTTGAAGTTAAGAATAAGACTGCATAACTAGCAAATGCGGAGAAAACGATATAAAAATTAAGTATACGTACAGTTATACAAATGCCTACAAGGCCATATTTGGTCATTGTAAAACAGACTCTCTCTCAACTTAGTGGTATTGATCTGTTTAAGATCAGATAAGGAATACTCTTTCCAGTGAGCTATTACGATATTTCAAACAAAGACGTAAGATTTAGGATAAATCGTGGAGTAAGAGATGCAGTTGTAAGAATCTCATTGGGGTTGGTATAGCGACTTTCAAGCACAGATTCATGCCCTCGGCATCCTTGTAACACAGACAGCATGCTTCTTAAGAAAAGTAGGGCTTCAATATCTTATCATTGACGATTAAAAAATAAGCTGTAAAATAACTGACCTAACTTTAAAAGAAAATGTATCACCCATTGAGTTTGCAAGGTTCGGTGCTCAACAACATGTATCCTGCGAAACTTTGTGTTATTGTTTGCTGAACAATCCAAACTGCGTTCCAGAAATCTGCAAACCGTTCACTGGTTTGGGTGACCTTACTTAGAGTTAATCATTTTCTTCAAACATTTTTCTGCTTGTGAAAGAGCGAAGTTGACTAAACAGCACACTATCTTACTTAGTATTCCTATCGGATGCCTTAGAGCGAGGACTTGGCTTCGAAATAGCAGATCTGCTTAACACATCATGTGTGATTCTTTAGCAATGAAGCGGGGCAGGCTTACACACGTGAACGCTGAAGGACTTCTGCTCCATAGAATCGAAGATTTTCTCCGATACCTGCAAAATACAGATAATCCTTTAGTGTTAATAGTTGGGATGATCAATGAAGGAAAAAAAAAAACCGAAATTTCCTTTTTTTAAATACCTGTAAACAGAAAAAATGATATTTTTCAGTAACATATTCATTTTACCATAACTTAACTTTGCGATTCTTGAAAATCACCATTGAAAAAAACTATCGGTATACCATAGCTCTGTCGAAATGAAATGACGACTCCCCTGTTTGGAGAACTGATCCAAGATTCAAAGTCGCAATAATTAAAAAACTTCAGACTTCAGAGAAAACTTTCAAGAAATCATAACATTTTTTAGCCGCAACTCGGTAGATATGGATTATATACCACGAGGATCCCTAAGCACTTTATAAAATAAAAATGGCTCACATTTGCTTGAGTTGGGCCAATATGTTATTTTAATATAAATCCGCCTTGACAATAACTACGTTTCCAATATTCGATATAACACCAGAAGGGTTCTTGCATATATTAACTGGGCCAAAGAACTTAATGACCCTTATACGACTAAACTGCTGTGTCTTGTAATCGTTGGTGCAATTTTGGAATATTGCTTCCCTCCATACCACAGCTATAAGGAAGTGATTGATCAGGAAGTAATCAGGAACTGCTGGCCTATAATTGTAAACTTCGCCTAATTAAATTGCCTTAGTTCCTATAACTTACAAACGTTAAACAAAACTATAGAAAGATAGATATGTGACTTTTCTATCAGGAACGTTCTATTCAATGCATCTATTTACTTTCCAAATCAAGCATCTTAAACGAATCATAAAATTTCTTAGGGAATGTTTAAACTTTTATGCTACTTTCTGTTTCCAAAGCCAGATATGCGACGGCACATGTCTTCCTACAATTAAGCTGCGAATCATTATATCGCTATTTTTTACAATAACTTTTTTCAAAACAAAATACTTTTTCCTATTTCTCCCCAATCATATACAGATTTGTCTTTCATTATTTAGTGCATTTACTTTCAACTCTTTGATGAGATTTTAAGGAAATTAATTTACGTTTTGAATTTCAAATAGAAAGAATCTCTTAGTTCCATCTCAAAAATTGTTATATAAAATTATTTCTTTTTCTCTAGTTTTTAAGCAAGACCAAATAAATTTATGCAAAAAGCCTCGTGGAACAAAGAGACATTCGCAAAACCCAACTAAAAGCCGGCACGTGTAAGGAAAATTTCCAAGCATCTCAAAACGGAAATAACATCCATTATGTTTCATGTACAGGAAGCATACACTGTATACGCAAATTTCAGCTTTTACTATACTGATAACATGTGATGGTCTAGAAATAGACTCGCTATAAATAGAAAACTTTAACAAATAAAAAAGGAAATGGAATAAACTAGTCAATTGAACAATAGGCAGGTTGTTAGGGAAAAGTGTGTCACAAAGTGAAATTCGCCATAAAACAAAGTATAAAGCCTGTTAAATTTAAGTTCAACTCAATGACAAGTGAAAATCAAGTGCAAATATTTTGTCGACTTGAAGTACATAACTTATTTTATGATTTTCTTGAGCTTAAGCTGCCAAGACCCTCTTGAAACGCCTCTGGCAACTACACGCACACACACACTAGGCGCCTTTGCCTTTTGCCAAAACATTAAGGCTACAAAAAGTTGCTTGACTTCATTTTGGGTCGAAGTCGTTCCAGACAGCTACAATGACGAGCGACGACGACACAAACAAATAAAATGACAGACACTCGTTTCCGTTTTCAAACAAAACAGACGCCATATTTAAAATTCTTCAACTTGCAGCAAATGAAATAACACAAAATTGCAAAACAAAGAACAAAAACTTTTGCAATGTTTTGTTAGCTGTTTATATTTTTTGGAAAACATTTGCTATTTCTATCCCCCCACCAACCAAAACCAAACATATCTATGCATGTACGCGCTTATATTCAAATTATTTTGTGATATTTTTTCATGGTGTGGCAACACTGTTTTCAAAATGGCGTTCACAGCGCAGTGCAAAGCTGCTCAATTGACGCAAAATGCGTGCCGGAAATGAAACTTTACAAAATGCTGCAATGTTCACATGACTGTTAATTATTGCAAGTAGTACCAACCTGCCTCATGAGGCACAAAAATATGCTACATGCCACATAAACCAGCAGCATACACTTGGAAAACTAATAATCCACACAAATCCGCTCAAGGCGCTTTACTACTTTAGTTCAGATTTAGCTTATCCTGTACTCGTTCGTGCATATTGGACAAATAGTTTCTAGCTTACTTGGCTTTTATCTGGCCAGCGGCAAAAATGGGCTAAGAGCGTTTTGTGTTTTTATTATTTACAATGAACCAAATTGTTGCTGACGCAGATTGCCAACTTGAGTGCAGATTGTAAGCAAAATAGCCTACAAAGCTGCTGCTAGGGCACTGCGTGATTTCCGTGCGCCAGTAATTGAAGATTTATTTACGATTCGCATGACAAGATAGCAACACAGTGAGTGCAAGACAGTGCTTATTGCTGAGACTGAAAATATTTTTAAATTAAAAAGGAAACTGTTTTGTAAGCAAATTTGTTTGTTCCGAATCAAGAAAAAACATTTCAAAAAAGAAAATATCTTATGTATAAAGAATGGCATGTACCCTCTACATTTGAGCCAACAGAAAATGTAGCTAACATTTAAAAAGAAAAATCGGAGACACCCCTAAATAACATTATGTAAATTCGGATAACTACATAGAGAAGTTGATTTAATCAAGTCTAAACGTCTGTATGAACGTCGAGAACTCAGAGAAGATTAGAGGTAGACTCACCAACTTTTCAGAAAAAACTTGCTATCCCACGGATCCCACGGCCTTTGATTCAAATTTTGATTTCGGGAACATAAACCGTAGCTCCAATGGTATGATATCTTATGTATTTAAGTTTTGTAAACCTATACCTATAGCTATACCATAACAAAGTTTTAGAATGAAAAAAAAATAATGGAATATATATTTTTTAGTGTAATAAATATTTTCCGAAAACGTTAAAGTAATTAAAGTAAATACAATATTCACGATAAAGTTTCAAATACAATCAATGTGTTTTTCGAAAATAAGAGTCCGCGGGACAACCTTTTTTTAATATCGCAAAATTTTAACATAACTTGATTCAGTATCCTTAATAATCGGTCAGTTTATGACTGATTTGCACTTTAATACTTTGTTTGTATTTCGTAATATTTGAGCTACATTGCCATATTTTCGATATCTCCCCATTTTATGCGCCTTTGCTGCTTAAAATTATTGCTATTCGGAATATTGAGTCCAAAGTAATAAGCAGTTTTTATGATTTATAATTGTATAATTTTATATCTTTCAATCGCTTCCTTTATTATAAATCTTAAGAAATACTTAAATTGTGAACTTTTCGCTTTTTTGTTATGTTCATGTAATGTTTTTTGTCGTTTTAGTGCTCATGAACTAAAATGATTTATCGGCAGGCCCCACATGGACTTAGGCAACATAACAAGAGAAATTCCAAAAACGATATAATACAATAAAACATAAAGATTTGAAAAAGATTTGAGTTGATTGAGTTGTTTTTCGTATTCAAATGGTTCCAGATGGTTTTTTTGTGCAATCTTTAGTTCTTACATGAAGATCGGACTTGACAATGTGGACTCTACCCAGGTGCACTTGTCGATTTCGCTCTTATCGAAAACAAAATAAATTGCCAAAAAAGCTTTTTTAGAATAAAATGTCATCTGTCTAACGTCATTCTTCGGATGACCACGATACAACACGAGCTACAGCTAAATAACGCTATGGATTGTAGAAGTAATGGATGTCTTTTTGTTGAGTCTCCACTGTACACTACACCAAAAAAAAGGAATGACAGTTTATTTGCACTTTGGTTTAGGCTGCATATTACAATGATTTATGACTTCCAGGAAAAATAATAATAAAAAAAAAAAACAAAATCGAAAAATTGTAAATCCACTCAACACATAAAACTTGCACTAATTTCATAAATTATGCAAAATTCGACGAATGGAAGGAAAACAAAAAATGGACGTTGAAAATCTATAAACCGAACGACTGACTGACAACACCCATCAGCAAGTAAGAGTTCCCCGCCTGCCCAAACGAACACACATGCCAATAAAATATTTTATCAAATGTACGTGTTGCTATTAAGCCCTAAAACGTTGTGCCCAGAAACAAACCTCCGCCCCTTCCCACCGCATAAAGATACACCCCAAACACGAACTGATATCAAATGACTTTGCGTATATATGTTGAAGGATGAACCCTTTTATTTTTTTTTTGGGATGCCTGCAATTGACTGGTGCTTGGCCTTTGGTAGCTGGTCTCTGATACGTTACGGTCAGGTTGGGTGCAAAAATCGTGTATATAGTCGAGACATTCAAGCTGAAGTCAACTGATTATGTGCTGCACGGCCATAAATTTATATTGAAAGACGTGCGTTGTTAATCAAATTAAAGCAGCTGATTAAATTTTCAAATATGAAACGCAAAAGTAAAAATTGCTAGCTGCTGTAAACAGGGAGGGCAAAAAAAAAGGGCGAAATTAATTTGTGCACACGCGGCGTATGCGCAATATAAAATTCAATTAAATTGATGTACTATAAGGACACAGGTATATGTGCGTGTTTGCCATTGGCAATTATTAATTAAATTGATTTTTATTTAATTTTTGTGTATTTTTTTTTTTTTTTTTGGTGCGCTCATAAAGCCAAACTGCGGCTGTAGTCAATCGTGTTGACCCTTGCGAACTCGGCACTAAATTATATGGCATAAAAAATTGTGTCGCTAAATTGTGGCAACAATGCATTAAAGGATATTTTTAGGACACAAGTGTTGCCTACTTTAAAGCTCTTAATATCCACTAGGAAGTTAAATAACAATTTCACTGCTCATTAACCCTAATTTGTATGTAAATTTTGAGTGTCCGGCTGGCGAAGGAAACAACAAGTTTAGAACAACAGAACATAGAGGGTGCCCCTTTTTTTTGTTTTTGTTTTGAAAGGCTATTCTGCATTTTTTTTGAAAAGGATTTCTTTTCACATTTTATTTCATTTTATTTTGTTTTGTCGCTTTGCGACGCCATTTTGTATGCCTTAAGTAGGAAAACATGACATGCAGCCCTAGGACCAGGCTGTACTAGCAAGCAGCAGCCATTACTAGGTAGCTCTTAAGGCTTAAGCCTTTTTCTTCTTTCTTCTCGCTGCCTCTCATTCACTTTAGTTCGTACTTTTCATTTGCTGCTTGCTTGAATTTTCTTCATGGTTTTTGTTGAAACGTAAAGTGCAGGAAATATAAGGAAAATGTTTGTGGCATGTACAGCTGCTGCTTCTTCTGCTTCTGTTGGCAAAATGAGTTGCAAGTTGAACGTCTCAAACAGATAGAGTATACAGTGGAGATTGGCCAGAGCGCATAGTTCAACAGAGAGCTAAAAATAATAAAAATTACATTGCTTAAAGGGAAAAAATGTTACGGTAAGGTTTTTTACTGATATTCGGAAATAAAGTATGATGAATGTTAGAAAGAGTTTTTGCACTTTTAGTGATAGAACGCTGAGATTCCATAGGGCTGTGGGTATTTCTTACATATTTCCTAAGGAATTCATGAGCTAACATTTTTAAACTCTGTTAATCTCTTCAACTATGCCACCAGCTCCATCGACAAGTTGGCTAAGGAGGTTGAAGATTCGACAGGAACGAGGGCTGAAGACTTAGGGACACCTCTAAGGACTCTAAACATCAAATCGGAAGTAAGCGCTGCAGTCGCTTCTGTCAGAAGGTGGTACCATACGACGCAGTGTGGGAAAACCGACCGAAAAAGCAAAGCACATCTTGCAGCTTCCCAGGAAAGTCTGCAGACTTCTGCTGGGTTTACTAACGGGCCACTGCCTGAATTGTGACTGAATCACAATTTATGCAACTGTAATGCGCTCTGCAACTCTCTATGTGAGGTCCCCCCTTTCTTTGGGGGTTTGGTGGCTTAACCTAACCGAGCCTAACCGATTTTTTCTTCAATTTTAAGTCGAAGCAAGCATCTTAAAATATTTTTTGCCTATGCAATGAGATTGAAATTTAAGTAACTTAATAATAAAATTAAATAATATGTACACATAAAATATTTAATTTCATTCAAGGAAATTTCTAAATTTACTAATTTATTTATGCCAAAAAGCCATCCTGATCCCAGGAGTATTTCTCCAACGGATCATACTCACTTTAAAGATGGCATACGATTTACCTTGCCTGCCTTTTCGCATAAATCAGCGGCAGTTTTTCAGGAATTTTTTATTAAAATGTTAAAATACCTTTTTAAACTTTTGCGCTTATTTATTAACTTTTTCCAACTGTTGCCAATAATTAAACTAACACTTGAACACAAATGAGCAACTTTTTACATACAACTTGTAAATAAATTAATTTTTTAATAAAAAAAATCTCTGGCGGTTGACCTAGTCCCTGGCTTGATTTATGTTTTATGAGTTGCACTCTTCGCGCTCACTGGCCTCATGATAAAATTATGAAAAGGTGGCTTTTTTTTGCGTGCAGCTTTGCTCTCTTGCTGCATTTTTATGTTAATATTATTTGTATTTTTATTTAGTTAATTTATAAAATGAATAAATAATGAATAATTGAATTGAATAAATATTTTGTTTTTTTTTTTTTTCATTTTTAATGTGTTTCATTAGTTGCCTAAAATGTATGTTTTGCATTTATAATATTGAATTAATGGGAGAAAAAATTAAAATAAACAAATAAATACAAATTTTTACAAATATTTATTGTTTACAAAAGGGACAATCTCTGGTGATTTTATTTAAAATTTTAGCTAATACTTTTTTTTCGTTTCTTTTTTTAGTAGATTTTGTAAACTTTCTTGCAATTTCAAACTGAAATTTTCTTTCTCGGTTTTCCACTATATTTCTTAACTTGTAAATAACAACAAAATCAAATTATCTTTTGCATACTATGAACACATATTTATTCAACAAACAAAAATGTTTATTGAAACTTAAAATAAATCAAAATGGCGGATTTATGAACAATCTTGCGCAGCAGCTCGCAATGATCAACTCAAAACTACGTGCAAGATTAGCGCGTAATTTTTATCTAAAACAAAAATTGAAATATTACCTTACTCACATAGAAGTTTGACGGCTTCTAACCTGTAAGTCCTAAACTATATTGAGTTGCGCTCTCAAACTTTCCAAGAATATTCTTTAAAAAAAATGCTAACAATTGAAGTAAAAACCAAAAATTGACTTTTTTAAAACTGATTAATGAGAAGACGCGTTTAAGCATGAAAGACGGCTTCATACAAAAAATGCTTTGCCTTTAAGTAAGTTCATCTAATAGAAGTCCCACTGTACTTTTCGTATATGTTTGATTGTATCGTATTGTTACTCCAGCCGCCATTAATTTAAATGCCGCCAAACAAACAAAGGACTGCAATGAAATGGACTTGTGGCAGGCATTATTGGTTGGACTTTTCTTTTACTTTCATGCGGCACTTGTTGTTATTGCTGTTGTTGTTGTTGTTAGCGAAAAGGGACGTTACTGAGTGAGGGGGGGAGCGTGTACCCGAAACCCAGACTTGACCAGACTCAACAAGAAATAACAGTGGCTCTGTACACTATGCAAATTCAATAAATTACAACTACGACCATTAATTATATTTTAAATTGCAATACACACAGATACAAAGATACACACACACACAGATACTTACGCACACACTAAAAACACACAATCTCATTGTAGCATGTGAGCAACGAGTTGTGCTGAGTGCTGACAACAAGAGCAAGAAAAAACAACGCTCATTCAGCAAGCAAATTGTCGCAGTTTATCGTTGATACAACAACAACAACAACAACAGCCGCAACAACAACAATCCTGCCTGACAACAACAAACACCGGAAGTTGTTTTTGCCCAGCTCCCCATTGTTACCCGTAGATACAGACAAACAAATAAAACTCATCCAGCAAAATATGAAAAAGCAAAATAAGTGCAACTTCTGGCTCAGGCTCAGCAGCAGCAGCACAGTGCTCCTGCGGCCAGTGTTGCATCATCTCCTGTGTACCCCCGTCCCCCATTTTGTGGCACATCCTTTTGCAGTTGTCCAGCAGTTGGCGCTGTTTGCACCATTATCAGCGCGTAAACAATGCCCAAGCCTGTTGACAATGAAGCATGTCATTAAGGCTGACGGCAGGCAACGGCTGATGTGTTAACTGCACCACGCTGTGGCCAACAGTGTTGGGCGTGAGAGTCTGGGATTGGGGAAATAATGGAGCACAGTCGGGCAAAATGAGTAGGAGCCAACATGCTGTTTATGTGGTGGAGATAATTATAAGTTTAGAGTTTCGAGATATTATTTAAGTAAAAGGGAGCAGAAAAGTAAGTTTGAGAACGAAAAGATTTATTGAGTTAACATAGTAACTTTCAGATATTACCTAAAAGATATTTTAAGGTTTTAGAAAAAGCCTTTAAAGATTTGTACCAAATGTAGCCAAAAGAAGAAGAGCTTCACCAAGAAAGACAACACAAAGTAAGATGGAAGCTCCACCACTAACATAAATTGCAGCGAGCCAATCCAACGAAAGAACAAGCGACTACAGAATGCAATGCAAAAGTCAGACACAAGACATCTTATAGTGTTCCCAAGCTTCCGTAAAGAGAACTCTTAAAAAATAAAAACGAAATCTCGCCATTTTTGAGGCTATATCTGATAATACCCAATTTTGGATAGGCACAAGTGCATGATTGCACTACTACTTTGCATCAGTGGAATATTAATTTTATGTCAAGTCTGCAATCCAAACTTTTGGATGAATTGAGACACCTGTTAACTGTCAATTAAGAAGCCATATATTGTGACAACACCATTTCTAAATCTGGTTTCGACACCCAAGAACTCAAAGGCGTGTATATAAAATCCAAGTCCTATAAACTAAAAACCCATAAAACTCATCAAACCATAAAACTCATCAATTTGAGAATACTTTCAAAGCAGAGTATTTTTAATTTATTTTACAAATCCTAACTGACAGGGAAAATGGCTTGTGGATTTGGATTTAGCAGCTGGGTATATGGACTTCTCAATCAGTGATTAATATTAATAAAGGTTGCTTACTTGTGTGGAACAGGAATTATAATTAGTAAAAAATATTTTTTAAATCAAATGATTGATGCCAGGTTCTAGATAAGGTTACTCTGATTGTCAAAGAATGATTTCCAGAGGCTGGGTATATTTTCTAACAAAAATTCCGAGCGGTAATTACGAAATTTGTTCCAATTTTTGAGTAAAAGTCTCCGAAAGTTTACTTCCAAGTATGACAGATGGATGGTCAATTTTGAAATGATAAAGGTTTTCTAGCAGCACTGCTATTACTGAACGACTTTCATTTTACTATATTCTTAACTCCGATTTTGTCGTGCAGTTTGATGATCTATCAGTTAAATGCTATAGAAATCGATTGCATACCTAAAATAAGGACCAAGTATGCATCCTGACTACCCAACTACATTCTGCCAAAGTAAGTAAATATTCAAAAGCTAAAAGTGTTGCCATTCACGACACTAAATACGGATTATTGAGATAAACTCATCAAATATGTTAAGAATCAAAATGGTATTTGAAAATCGAAGTGATTTTATTCGTATATTAAAATCCAGTTAGTTCCTTCAAAAACTAGTAATCTACAAAAAAAAAAAAAGCATTCTTGTTATCATGAACTTTTGCATATCACGAATTTTCCCAGCCATAAACTACTGCAAAGCTCACTCGTCGCCCGTCAGTGTCCAACTTTTAATTGGTTTTAAGTCACGAGTTAATTTCCATAAAGCAGCAAAAAATAAAAAATAAACCCTCCCTCCCCAACAAACAACAACATTCAGTCAGACTGGCCGCAAATGTAATGCAATTTATTTAACTTTTACTTCTTAGACTTTCCGCGCTTGCCACCTCGTTTGGGTTTCTTCTTAAATGGACCCAGACCACGTCGCACCATGGTGCCACGCCACCAGGCCTGCAGGCGCACAGCACTCTCCATGCGATGCACCTGCAGATCGTGTAGCCGCTGCTCTTCCTCCTGTTTTTGCCGATATTCGGCTACAAATTGCACACGCTCCGCGTAGATCTCACGATGCCGCTCCAATGATTTCCGTACCTCGACAATGCGCATTTCCCAGCTCTCAGCCTCACGATTAACGCGCCGTAATTCGTTGGCATACTTTTCCTGCCAATGCTGTATGCGTTCCTCCAGTTCAGCTTTTTCGAGTGCACGAAATTTATGCAGCTCCTGACTCACGAGTGCCTCACGCGACAAACGTTGCTTGTAATCGAGTATTTCACGTAAATAGGCACGCTCTGCATTTGCACCCCAGATTTGTGTCTGCGATAGACGACCAGCCTCCCAACGCTCCACTAGACTGTACTCCAGATCGTTGACACGTGAGACACACTTTAAATTGTACTTGGCCTCGGCTATGCGCTCGTCCAAATCTTTCAACTTGCTGCACTCGTTCTGTTTTACCTGCACCATTTCGGTTTGTAGCAGCTTAAGCTGCTGCTTAGACTCACGCAAATGTTTATCCGACTCGACAACCTCACTATTCTTGCCACTAAACTCTGCTATGGCATGCTCCAGCTGTTCGGTGCTGTTGTTGCCTAGGATAAGCTCCTCTGTTGCTGCTTCATATACCGCACGCAAGGCATCCAAATCTCTTTCATATTGCAATGAATTAAGCAGCTGTTCGTCCAGCTTTTCCACCGCATCCGGCTCGTTTAGCAGCGTCTTAAGCTTGGGCAATGTTTTGCCCGTTATGAGCACATGCTCCGGTGTTGCCTGATCGCGTGTAGAGGAGCGGCGTTGCCGCAACAATGATGCAGGCAACACTGGCAGCGATACTCTACGCTGTCTGCGCTGTGAACGCTGCAGCAAAGTCAATTTGTCCAGCGTATCTTTGTAGCAATAAGCCAGCATTGCTTGCCGCATAATGGACAAAAATTCATCATCTGTTACAACCGTTGGCGTTTCCATTGCGAGCTTAACTAAAGAACTGGCCTAACCCGAGGCCATGTTACCTGGTACTGCGGTTGATGAGTTTGGTCGTAGCAACTTGGTGGCTGGCTAGTCAATAAAACCGGCGCAATGCCAATATTAATCGTTGGCCCCAGCAACAGTTGCTAAGCTAAGTACACATAGTTGTACAAGGGGACCGGCTTTTGGCTTTGACTCTCACGCTGTGGCCATAAGTATGCTATGTTGGTCTTTATTTCCCTTTAACCAAGCAGCCGAGTCCTTGACGCCACCGCTGCAATGAAATATTCATGCAGTGACTGTGCCACCCGCCCCTACTGCTGCTGCTGCTGCTGCCAAGCTGCCATCGTGCTGCATTCTATAGCTTGGCTGGCAGCCATGCCCAAAACGTGCAAAAATGGCAAAATGGCGCAAACTGCGTATACCGTTCCATGAACCAACATATATATCGACACTGGTTCTGCCTTTGGCCCAGCCAAAGTCAGAAATCGTTGAATTTATTTGCGTGCTCTTCATGTTGCCCTCTATTCTTGTATTTTTGCCTTTTGGCTTTATAGTTCGTTCACTTATTGGCTTCAACTCAACGCAGCAGCAGAGCGCTTATTGTGCGAATACACTGAGAGGAATTTGCGAGGGTTTTATGTGGAGCATCTTGCCTTTTTACATCATAAACTGAAAATCAATGCCGATAAGCATGGAAATATTTGTAAATTTTTGGTCAAATTAAAAAATTTGAGCCAAATCCAAATCTTGAGCTTTATTTTTAATCGGCCAATCTTGATAGGCTGATGTTAGCAAAAAAGAAACTAAAATTGTCACGCTGCAGGCGTTAAGAACGATTTACACATAGATTATCGAAGGGATGTGGTAGGTAGCTTGGTTTAAGGTAATATTGAGGTTAAAAGCCATCCCTTATCGTTCTCTAAGCGTTGAATAATAACAGCGCGCTGTTCAGTGACGATAAGGTATCAACCGAAGAAGTGACCGATCTCAGAACACCTTATCACCATGTCATTATTATTCTCCGGAAAGGACGAATTTTGTGTTTTCTTCAACATCATGGAAAAAATATATATTCGAATTTGCACTCAAAATGAATTTTTTAAACTGTTGCAACAACTTCAAGTGCATAAACAATGACATCGACGTAATTAGAAGGCCGCAAACATAGGTAGAGCCGTTCCTAGTCAAACTTTAATTATTCCCAACATATCCCCTATCGTAACACTATTCTCATGCGATAAGACAAATTTAGCGGCTTTTGAGGAAAAAAAACTCTAAAGAGACTTTCTGCCGAAAAAGTTGGATAATTGAACAACCGAAATTTGCAATCACCAAAAATTTATTATCTTAAAAATTTCTTTTCTTCGTGCTATATTCCAAGGAGACTCAGCAGAAAGCTCTTGCGCTTTCCATGGAATAGGCATTTTTATGCCTTGTACACCAGCCGCTTAAATTCAATCCAGACCCTGTACAGTCCGGCGATTCCACTAGGCATCAGCGTAAGATTTTATTTTGCCAAAAACGGAAGTCTGCTTAGTTGAGTGAAAGGTTAAAAAGTTTGACAAACAAAAATATAACATTTTCAAAAATAATTTTTTAAAGTTTTTATTGAATATAAATTGAGAATATATTATATATATGATCAAAATTTTGTATTGTATGTAATGAAAGCTCCAATTGGAAATCGACTAGGCAGTTTGCAAGCTTTATACCATTTTACGAATTGTCAATTATCGACAAATGACTGTTTTTTATATTAACTGCAGCGTTCTTTTGTTCCAAAATATTGCATATTAATCAATAGATCTGTTGATGAAGTGCTCACTTTGTAAAAGTGCCAAATTAGCTTTAAAAAATTGATTAAAATAAATTTCATGAATTTATCACAATAAAGCGGCCGAAATCCGCTGTTCTCAGCAGAACACTCTATAAAATAGAGTTTCATTTAAAAAAATGCGATAAATTTGAACTGCCAAGGTCAACGTCGAAAAACTTATCTGCACTAATATGTTGGAATATTTTGCATAAAAAAATTGTTGTCCTTTTAAGATAAGATATGTACTTGATATAATAAAATGATTCTTTAAGTCGCCAAATACGAATAATTTAAAAATATGGCGGTAAGGCGATTTTCGATAACGAAATTACAATTTAAACCCAAAAACAAGTAGTAATTTATTTTATTTATAAGGACCAGTTAATTAAAAAAATTAAAGTAATGGTTTACGTATAAAAATCCATAACAAAGAGTTAAGTATTTATTTTATTTGCGCTAAAACAATATATTTTGCATAAGCTAGATATAATATTGCTATTTCAACCGTTTTGCAGAAAGAACAATCCAGTACTTTTTCTATAAACAAAATTATACTTTTTAAAATTTACCCTAGAAAATGATCTTTCGAACAACAGTGGCCTACTCTATGGTTAATAATTTTGCTAAAACCTTCCAAAGGTTTTCAATATTTTGATAAACTTCGATGAATTTTTTCTCACTGCATTGATAGATGTGTGTGTGTGTGTGTATATGCGCTTGTCGCCTGACCACCTTCAATGCTTAACCCAATAAATGCCGTGCTGATTGCAAGTTAAATTATTGCGCAAAAGACGCCAGACCCGCATTACAATTAAATTATCGCATTAACCGCAAAAACCTGCACGAATTCATAGTGCTCTGCCATGCAGCAGCCGCCATTTTGCCAGGATGCCCGCAGCGCCATTTTGTGTGTCTGCAATGTTGAAACAAGAAGCAGCACAAACCAACCAAAAGAAAAAATATATAAATAAGCTTAACCGCAAATGGTCAATGCACTGGCGGACTGAGAAATTGTACAGCGAACATTTATTTAATGCCAATCCATATACGCACACACTCCCGCACACGCAGGACTATTTGGCACTTGCAGCGTTGTCCTTGCCACTGCTATTATTTTTAATAGACACGAAGGAAAAGTTTTCAGTTTTCCACTTCATTGACTGCAGCAAATCGCCAAAAAAAATCATGTTCTGTGCCCCCTGCAGCAAGTCTGCTTTATATCTGCTGCGATACATATAGGTGCCTTTTGAGTTCTACGACTGCTAGCCAATATCCAGAAATTAAGTGCCCCAAAAAGTATGCTGTGCAAGTACTGATAAACAGCCATAAGCACCCATAACCGCCCAACCAACCAGCCAGCACCACTTTATCCCCCTCGCCCTAATATAAAGTTATACAAACATAAATCCGCAAGTTGTTAGACGAACCTAACCCAGTATCTAAGTTTTCAATTTTCCTTTTTGTTTGTAATAGTGGCCCGGCACTAGCGTTTCGCTTTTATGCAAATTTTGCTTAAAGTTGTGATAACTTTTCATAGTCCATATAATAGTTCCAAAGTTCATAAAACGCTCGACGCTTTTCTACATAGAGTCAAGGTCAATTTTTATGCAACTTGGCTTGAGATTATAAATAAATAATCATTCGTTGTCATGTCAGAGCTCAAAAAACATTTGCAATACTCTCACAGGACTATAACAAAATCAATCTGTCAGACTAACCATAAGTTGGTGTGTACTTTTTTTTATGTATATAAATGTATCTACATCTGACAGTTTAACTCGCATTCCCCGCACTCCTCATGGCACGCTTGATTCCTGTCTATCGCATGAGAGTGGTAACGTTTGCATGTCAGCAACATTTTACTGTGAAATATGAATTTTTATGAATTTTTTGCATATTTCGAACCGCTTCACCTGCGCCAACAATAGAGAAACGTTTAGGAATTGCAGTTCAGGTCGCTTGGCAACAAGTTTATTTAAAATGCCTGGGGAGGGGTCTTCGAGCATGGATGGGCAAGAGGGGATCGATTCACAAAGTGTGTGACGTATTACGAAATTTATTGTCTCCATAAAGTTAACATTCTTGCTTTAATTTGTATTTGTCTTCTT
This sequence comes from Chymomyza procnemis, assembly GCA_035046065.1. NCBI lineage: Eukaryota > Metazoa > Arthropoda > Insecta > Diptera > Drosophilidae > Chymomyza > Chymomyza procnemis. The sequence goes on from JAWNOJ010000026.1 coordinate 41,621,600, forward strand.
ATATACCATTGCTAGACTTCATAATTTTTCATAACATTTGTTGGACTACATTCATTATTGCTTTCGAATAAAAATTCCAAGCCAAAGAACTCAAAAAAATTCCCTAATTGCACCATCGGTATATTTCTCCAAAGCTCTAAAAAATATTGCTCTTTCAAGCATTTTAAAGCAAGAACATTGTATTTTTTGTTACAAAAAAAAAGAAGTAAAAAATTTCTATGCATTTAAAAATATTCCCCAAAAATACAAACTATTTTTCTAAGAAACAGTTCATAAATAGCTTCCGATATACGAACATATCGTACATTTCATTTAATAACTTGGAAATTAGAATATTCAAAACTTTGCGGTCTTCACAACGTTCTAGCCACTGGCCTCAGCTAGTTTTGTAAATAAATACGCAGTTCGGTGAAGAAATCAAAAAAAAAAAAAAGATCCAAAAAAAAAACAAAAATTCTTCAACTCATTGCGTTTTAGCTGGAACTAGGAAAAATAGTTTTTAATTTTCAATTAATTTACATTAATTAATTACATTTCTATAAAGGAAAAAATTTTTTGTTTTGGTAAATAAATTCTAGAAATTTCGCAACTTTGACATCTTGAAAGTCTCTAAAGTGTAAGTTTGTTTCTATGATAAAATTTTTAAGTAATAGAAATATATAAACAATTTAGAGTTAGTTTTCATCGAAAAACATTGTAGCTTTTGAATAATTTGCTCACTTAAAATATATTTTATTGATTTATAAATAAATAAGTTTATTTATAAGTAACACGAGTAACCACAGGCTACTGAGAACTCAAAAAATATTGACATTAAAATGGGGCGAACCAAAACAATTTTATTTTCTACATTTGGGGTAAGAATTCCTCTTAATAACCAGCCACATTTTATAAAACAAAAAATAAAGTTAACTTACCAATTTGGAAAAGGTATAATGACAAAGCCATCCCGAGATTTTCATTTTTTATACAAGAACTTCTGCGAAATACAAACAAAAATAAAAAAATTTAGTTGATTCTTTGGTAGTTAAATAAAAGTATTATATCAATCTTTGTATAATATTACATGCTTTTGTTTTCAGATCAAAGATTTCTAATACGTTTTGTAAATTAAATAATTTGGATCAAAAAGTTTAATAATTGAAACTACAAAAACTGTTTCTGATTATCCTTGACTGTCATTATATTAAGGATGTTAAAACTGATGTTCAGCTATTTCGATAACAATGATGTATTTATTTTTGAAAAAAAATTACCTTCACAACCTAAAAAGATCGAAAGATGGAAAAATCGACGATTTTTAAATATTATTTTAAAAGGCTCGGAGTCGGAAGAACTTTACTTATTTGACCTACAGCCGTCCGTTCCAAAATATTTGTATTACTAACACTAATACTTTGCATAGTCTAAATTAATATCAATCGATTTACTTGTTCTACGATATTCTAAATCTTACCTTGATATTAGTTTTTGCCCGCATCATTTAGCTTATCCAATGTTTATTATATTTTTAATATTACTTTTTGCCCGAATCATTTAGCTTATCCAATGTCTATCTATATCTTATCTTTTTGCACTGAAATCAGAAAATCTATACAAAAATAGACGTCGGAAATCTACATGGCGACTAGAGAATCGAATATGCACTTCCATCTGATATAGATTGAACAGATGCTATGCGAACAACAAAATTTTCAGAAAAGTTACGTTCTTAGGTGTGTTAGAGTTTGAAGGATTATTTCAGTTTTTTGGTACAAGCAATATATGAGATATCTCCCAAAGAAGTCTTTATGGTAAATAATCAAGTAATAATATTATGTTTACTCAATGATTTCGGTGCTTTTTTTCCATCAATTGGTAGAAATATCTAACCATAAAAACTAATTTTAGTTCATTATTTGTTGAGGGCCGTTTTCTTATCAAATTTTGAAAGCCATTATTGGTCAAATCCGAATGCGTTGCTATATAGAGATTCAAAGTATAAATTTCCAAGAAATTTATTTGGCAAAGTTTCAATTCATTTAGATTTACAAAATCCACACAGTTTTATCATCTTTTTAGGGGCTCGTAAAGACGGGAGGGCATATAGACAGAACATAATCGCTATGCGATATTACAGCGAATAATTTTAAAAACTTATACCACTTACGCATTTTCAATAAAATATATACTACTTATTTGGAGCGCATGGCATAGCTCCTCAGTGATTACTTTAAATAAGAGAAAAAAACAGGAATTGGGAAAGAGGACTGTCAACTTGTCGGAAATGGAAACGAGTTATCGAAACGCAACTGTGAAATGTTTTGGTTGAGTGTGGCGTGTGCCAAAAAAATTAATTGAGGAAAATATATATTTTCTGTTGAAAAAGAGGAACTTAATTTAAGTTAAAAATTTAATTGTAGTTCTAACAAAAAATCAGAAAGTCAATTTAGTTAAATTCTTGTAAAGAGCTAAAGAACAAACTTTAATAAAACATTTAGTCTTAAACCTAAACAAAGTTGGGAAACATGACATAGTTCTTAAAATAAAATCTCCCGCGAACTTAAAATTTTTAAATGCCATATAATACCATCACCAATATTTAATAACTCTGCACCATAGATACGACAGCAATCCTACTATCCTACGAGCAACCCCTTTTTTTCGTCATGCACTGCCACACCCATGTGCCACGCCCACACACACATACATGCACGCACTCAAATGCATCCAGATATATCTCTTTAAACTATAAATAACCGAAAAATTTTATATTTTGTGTGCGCTAACCGCGACATCGTGACTATACCCGGCATATGCCAAGTGCAACCAACCCTCTGATCCCAAAAACCGAAACAGCACCCTACGCAGCGAAGCCAAGTCTAGTAACCCAACGGCAGTGGTCACCATCGCTTTGTGTTACCGCTGCCAGAGCGCTGTCGCCGCTGTGCGTGATAGTGGCGGCGTTCCCAGAGCAGTTCCCTTTACCGGTACACGTCAACCGTTGCCGGAGACGATGTCAGCATCAGCCATGGTATAGAATAACCCGGTGCTGTGGCCGGTTTTCGGTGCGGCTGCCTCTGGTGCTGGTGGTGGTGGTGGTGGTGGTGAGTGAGTGTGCGAATATGTCAGTACGTTGTAGTCTGCGGCCGGCGAGTGATAGACGCTACCATTAATTCACATTCAGGTGCCACATGCTTGGCTGCCTGGACTGTCAGACGACTACAACAAACAGGACAACGTGAACGACAACATGTGTTTTTTGGTTCGCCTCCTTACGGACGGGCTGGTATCATTCTATAAGGATTGGTTTAAGGTGCTGCATTTGCTGTTGGTTGCTCAAATCCGCCGGCTGGCAAGTCTTGTTCAACTCAATGATAACTACTGAGCATAGCTGCTCAGTGATTACTTTAAATAAGAGAAAAAAACAGGAATTGGGAAAGACGACTGTCAACTTGTCGGAAATGGAAAGGAGTTATCGAAACGCAACTGTGAAATGTTTTGGTTGAGTGTGTCGTGTGCCAAAAAAATTTATTGAGGAAAATATATATTTTATGTAGAAAAAGAGCAATTTAATTTAAGTTAAAATTTAATCAAAACGGGAGACTCGCTACTGAATGTATAAAAATCAATTAAATTAAGTCAAATAAATTAATGTAATAATTTATATATTTTTTTTATTTATTTTCATACACCATAAAAATAAGTTGATTTATGTATAGGGCACATCGTTTAAAAATCATATTTCATTAACTATTTGAATATATATTTAATAAAGTTAAACAAAAAAGTGAACAGATTTATTAAAAATAAATATATAAAAAATAATTTTAAATTTATATAATATAAATTTTTTTCATAATATTTTTATTTTAACAATAATAAATCTATTTATTTAAATAGTATTTAATAATAGATATATTAATTTTCAAAAAAATAGGCATTGTTGTTGTTAAAGTCAAAAATTACAACAAAAATATTTAAAAAAATTCAAACAAAACAAATAAAACTATAAAATTATATTTAAGAAAAAAATGTTGTGTTTGAATAAAATTTGAAAAAAACAAGTTTTTAAAAAGCAATTTTATTTAATTTAAATTCAAAAAAAATATAAAAGTTTCCATTTTTAAATATACATTTTTTCAAATTTATTAAATTGACTTAAAATATGAAAATGTAAACCATAAAAAGACAATTTTTTATATATTAAAAATGTACACAAAAAAAGCAATTTTAAATTTTTGATTTATTTATAAAAACAATTATTTGCTTTCATTAAAATCTATTCAATTTTAAATATTTTTATTTCAAAACATAATTTTTGCAAAGAACTTAAAAATTAATATAATAATACTTTCTTAAAAAAATTGAAAAGATCATCGATTAAGTTTAAAAAACTTATATAAAAACTAAAAATATAACAAATTGATAAATATAAATTTGAATGATAATCAAAAAACTTTTTTTTTAATATTTTTAATATAAATCTTAAAAAGCCAATTTTTTAAATTTAACAAATATACATTAAAGAAAAAAAAAACACTTTTTAGTTTTATTAAAAAAAATTTTAAATAATAATTTGTTTCCATTAAAAACTATGCAATTTTAAATATTTTGAAATTATAAAATATAAATTTCTTCATAAGCACTTAAATAAAAATTTTTTCTTCATGACTTGCCTTTTTCAATACCAAAAATGTAGATTTGAAAGGTTCAGGTACAGATTCGATCATAGAGTGAAGCGAGCAGGGTGCGAAGTCCCCAGTATCACATATTATATATTTTTTTTAATTGAATTGTAAATTTTAAAAAGCGAAAAATCATTAAAATTTGCATTTTTCCAATATATTTTTTTTAATTGGAAAACATTATCTTAAAAAATTTCAAACGTAAATCATGAAAATATAATTTTTTTAATTAAAAATGTACGTTTAAAAAAAAAAACAAATTTTAAAATTTGTTATTAATAAATTTAACTTACATATTTATTTTTGACTATAAATTTCTAAATTAAAAAAAAAACTAAATTAAAAAAAAAAAAAATTTTAAATTCAATTTTGATGTATAAAGTTTAATTAAATGCTCATTTTAACAGAAACTTATAACATTTCCCAAAAAGACAAGACCACATTTTTCAAAAGAACAATCATACCAACACTCAAAGCAGAAATTTTGTATTTTTCATGTAATTCAATTAAAATTTATAAATTTCTTAAAAGGAAAAAAGATGTTTGACTTAAACAGAACCAAAAATAGCCAATAATGAGTAAAAACGTATAATTTCTCGATTTTTACCTTCATCCCCTAATCTTTTTAATTTGCTTTAAGTTCCTTCAACTCTTCCCAACTTGCCACCAAAAAAGCAATAACATTTTATCCAAATTATGCAAGTTCTAATTTGCAATTACTCAAATCGACTATAAAAACCAAAAGTGTTTTTAACCCCTAAACTGCATTTTCTCAGCGCATAACAAGGACTCGCCAGAACTAGGAGAGTAAAAACCCGATTTGAGTCAAATTCCCTTGAAACTGACCTACTTGCTGGCATGTAATTAGTGTCATGCACCTGGACGCACAACAACAGCAACAATCGCCGGGAACATGGAAAATTCATGAAGCGAAAAATCGAAAGTTACTTCAACTCAATGCGTGCAGTGTTGGGTAACAACAAAATAATAACAGACAAACTGCAGTGCTGATAAAATCAATAGAATGCAAGTGACTTGACGGTCGCAGGGTTTTGGGTTGGCTGACACTTTGTCGGGTTTTTTGGCCAATGCCAAGCAACCACCAAAAGTGAAGGAGAATGACAACACTAACCAACAGCAGGCAAGGTGTACGCATGGCATAACCATGACAACCCTAACAAATAAACAAAGACTGGAATTTTATGTATTCAAGTATTTTATTCAAATAAGTTTACCTTAAAAATAGCACATAGAGTGGAGTGTGTGCGTGTGTGCTTATCCTTTTGTAGTTTTATATAGACTGTGGCGCAAGTGTGTCAATAGTGGTGCAGTCCTTTTGCCAGTCTGCAATTGGCGCTCACTCGGTTCAGTAGACACAAACTGTAGTCAGTTCCAGATGTTTCCACAAGCCGAACTAGAGAATTATAAGCTGCAGGTCGAGCTACTTCAGGAGAAGCTACAACGCAGGTAAGCAAAAACTATGAGTCCAAAAATTTACGACAAAACTCACTGCAGGACTATTTGACTTTGTAGCGAGGACAATCGCCAGCAGCTGGAGCATAAGCTGGATAAAGTACTACAAAAACGCAGTGAACTGTAAGTAGCTTTTTGTCTTGATGCACTGAGAGAAATAAGTAGCTATATGAAAAGAAGTTGAGTGTTGGTTGTTAGGTAACGCCGCGTTAAACAGAGTGTGCTTTCAAGTAATGTGACTTTTTTCAACTTGTACTTAGTTTTTGTATCTTTCATGTCATTCTTGTGACTATCCAGATATCAATAGATTACATATGCATTGTCTATACCTTTGACATTTTAAAATATCAAAGGTCTTCGGTAACATTTTCGTAGGACTCTGTCCTCATCTGCACATTTTCTTGTAGCTTTGCGAAATCTGGTTTGGATCGATATATTTACTTTTGGTTCGAAGGGAAAAAGGTTATAGAATACTGCGACGGACTTCTGCATGCAATGGAATGAAGAAGTACAAAAACTTCAGATCGAATTTCTATAGCAGCCGGATTGTATGATGATATATGGCAGCTCAGAGAAATATGTTTTTCGATTCGTCAGATTTACCAGTAGTCAACCTCAAGTCTTTTGATAGAATAAAGTTAAAAGACGCGAGGGAGCAAAAACCAAAAGGGAAAAGCAATAACCTTATAAAGTTTATCCTTACCAGTTGAAGCAAAGTTATTTGTAGGTGCGAGGTGCCCATGACCAAATACCTTAAAAGCAGAAAGTTAGCAATCAACCGTAATTATTCGATTGCTTTGGTGTTAATAAAGCAAACGGAACGTATTGTAGGTACTATTGACCTCTATTATCTGTTGGCTACAGATGAAGTATGAACGGATATACTGACTTCAGCAATATATGTGTACGGAACGAACAAAACAAGTATTTTTTTAGACCAAAATAGCTCCGAAGGAACTGAAATATTTTCGTCTACACCTGCGTTTTCCCGGCACATCCAAAGCGCAGTAAGGAAATCTCCATTCGATTTTATATCTCTTAAGTCTCTTTAGATTTTCTGCTACATTTCTGACATAAGACCATCCGCTTTAGAAATTCGTTGCTTTGCGACTATCCAGCGCTTCATAGAGGACATATTCAGTTTTTCCTTTTTTTTTTGACAATATTTTTCGAAGACCTTAATGATCAAGTGAGCATATTCACTTAGCTAAACTGACTGCTATTGTCAATTCTTCAGATTTACTCTGCAATGATAGGGAAATCAACGCAGCAGGATAGTCCAACAAAATATAAATGCTTACTGTCAATTTTTATTCCTTCAAGAGTAAGGCACCGAAATCGATCGATGGCAAATTAAAGGAAAAATAATGTCTAATACTACAGCGGCTAAACTAAAGATTATGTGAAGAGGCCTTGCAAAGAAATCTTCTACTCTCCATGATTATCATTTTAGGGTAAATGACAATGGAGTAAAGCTGGAAAAACCTCAATATATTGAGTTTTAAATTAGTGAACAACAAGTTAAAATGGAAGTGAGAGATCTAGGTTGTGTTTGTATTCAAACTCCTGTCTTTATCACGACGAAACCATGATTTTTGGGATATCTTTTGCCTCAAATTGAAAACTACATACATCTAGAGCTATCTATCTATGGTTCCCAAAAGATATCATAGAGCTATCTATCTATGGTTCCCAAAAGATATCATGGATAGCATATCGAGCTTTGTGCTTAAAGGACCTATAAGAGGGTACGGCTAACATAATGTATCAATCTTAAGGTATACATTCAAATTTAAGATGGAAGCCGAATACAGGAAATAACTTACTGGCATGTTGAGTGGACGCATAACAAAACTGTCTTGAACAGCCTTAGATCTGAGAAAACCACGGCTGTACGACTTCTTCCGTCTGAAGCAAAAGTACGTCCTGCAGCGAATATTATAATTCTGTTCACTACATTTGCCTTTTTTAGGATAAATAGCTTACAACTTTCCTTGTGGACATTCGTTCGAACTCTAACTTAAGCCGCCTCAACCACCATTGGGCTATGACAGCCACCTAATTGCAAACATCTTTCTCTATTTAAATCTTGAGTATGATTAGAAATTAATATAAAAGTCAAAGTTGAACAGCTGCTCAGTCACTCCCATCTTGTACAGCTCATTCTGCCAGTGCATCTTACTCCACCTCATTCCCATTACAATTTTTCGTTTTTCTTGTCTGCAGCGAGAAGACCGCACGCCACAAAACTCGTCAAAAATATCAAGAATTTCTGGAGGAGCAGGCCAAGCGCAATGAACGTAACAAAAAGTTGGTGCACATGCTGGAACGAGTCGATGAACAAACCGCAGCCATGTCGCAACGAAGTGAACGCCTCAAAATGATGAAGGTGAGTTGAAGAAGAGTCACAAAAGCCGCTGCAAAGGCATCTTTAATCAATGTCTACTTGTCCACCCCATGATCTTTGTGACTGCTTGTTTGTGCTGCTGACTCCTGCCAGCTGCAATATCAAATGTATTTTGCAAAATTGGTGCAGAATCAAACGCTGCGTTGCATACAACAGACAACGACGCCAGGGCTGCCAGCGGCAGCCATACCTGTGCTGCTGCCACAGCAAACAACACCATCAACAGCAGCAGCAACAACAACTACAGCCCAAATGCAGCCCTCGCTTAATCAAACAACAGAGCCAGTTATGGCTGCAGCAGCACCAGCAGCACCAGCAGCTCCACAGCAATGGACTTTTGCCATGGCTACGCCCACACCATCCGGCATGTTGCTTGCCACGCCAAGACCCGCAGCTGCCGCTGACTTTATGCACTTTTCTGCGCCTGTCACAGCTCAATCTCAGCCGCAGCAGCAGCAAATGTTGTATATGCCATCAGAGCTGCTTTACGGTGCTGCTGCTGCCCAGACTGCGTCCAATACCAACTTGTATGACCTGCGTGCCACATTGCGCGCCTTGGACAATGAGAATGCTGATTTGCCCGAGCGCATTACGTTGCCCGCTGGCCGAGGAGGTAGGGACACAGGTAATGACTATGACAATATGGCGCACTTTGATGCTGCCACGTTGCTGACAGGTGAATATCAGGGAGCAGCAAGCAACAGCAGACCTGCGCCCACAACAACAGCAACTACAACAAGTGATAGCACAAGCGTTTCTGCGTCGGGTGCAGCATTACCGGGAGACAAAAGTTTACACGAGCTGAGCAGCACATCCAGCACACTGGCAGCATCCTCGTTGACGTTTGATAAATTGCCAAAGATGGCGACACAAACAACAACAACAGCAGCAGCAGCAGCAACAATGCTGACAGAGCTGCCTGATGTAGGGCAACCACAAATGGCGGCTCTGCGTAGAAGCAGCAACAGCAGCAGCAACAACTTTGGACAAAATGGCGACGGCATGGTGCTGCCAAATTCACGCGTGACTAAAGCTGAGCATGAAAAATTGTCAAGTGTCGCTGTCAATAATGAGCCCCAGCAGCAAAATTTTGAAGCATACTTCTCGGAGCAGCTGAAAATCGATGAGCCGGCAGCAACAACAAGCGCCAACCCAGCTTGGCTGCAGCAACCACCACAACCCACTGAAGATAGACTGCAGGCGGGCGCGGCAAAAGCGTTTGGTAACCTGGGCGGCATAATTGACGACGATTTGCTTGACGAAGTCAAAGCCAACCGTGCAGCACTACAAGCAGCCGCGGCTGCAGTGGATGAGCAGCTTGCACGTCGTAATCAATTGTCAACGCAGCGCCATGAGGATAGCTATGGCACCGCTGCCGCCGCCACATTGGCAACATCTAAGCCCAGCGTGTCCTTGGAGAATATTGAAAATGCCATTTATGGTGAACGCCTGACAACAGAGGCAGCTGCAGCAGCAGCAGCGGCAGCAGCAGCAGCAGCAGTTACAACTCCTAGCACTACAGCTTTGGAGCCAAGTGCAGCAGCAACAACTTCCAGCATTGAGCAGGCGGCACATGGATTATTTGGCAATTTGGTTACAACAGAAGAGCCGGAGACGACAGCGAACACACATATGGATGCAACGCAGGGCGATATTGATTATGGCCAGTACGATATGGCCAATAGCGCAGCCAATATGGAGGCCACACAGCAGCAGCAGGAGCCGATTTATACTGAAATCGGAAATCCCACAGACTATCAGCCATATGCGAGTGAGCCAAATGAACAGGAACCGCAACAGCAGCAGCAGCAGCAACAACAGGAGCTGCAGCAGCAGGACGACTATGCGAATATTGATTACAGCAACTATGATGCCACACAGTATGCAGGTGGCTATGATCCAAATGCCTATCCGGGCTACATATACGATGAGGCAACTGGACAGTACATTGCCGATCCCAATGCGGCACAATATGCAGCCGATGGCAGCGTTTATACAGCACAGGACTACGATGCGGCTGCAGCAAATTATGACTATGCCGCAGCGGCGGGCGGCTATGCGGACGAGCAACAGCCAGCTGAGGCAGAGCAGTTGTTGCAACAAACGGATGCCACAGAGGGCGTACTTGGCGCAGTGCAGGAAGTGCAGCCAGCACTGGAAAGTCAGGCAGCGCATGAGGCAAACGTAGCAGCGACAACTGAGCCAGCCACAACCCCACAGCTGAAACCTGTCAAGCCCACATCGATACTTGCGTCGACAGACAAACAAACGGTGCCTAATGATGCGCAGCAGCAGCAGCAGCAGCAGAAGAAGAAGAAACGCGTTAATTTCGTTGACAGCAGCGAAACGGATGATAGCTCAAGCGCGAAACCAGCGCAGGGTGGCAGCACTGCGGCTACAACAGCAGCAGCAGGAGCAGCAGCCGCTGGAGCTGCTGGCTCCTTGCCAGCGGCAATGGGAGTTAGCGGCGCGGGCAGCGAGAGTGACTTCGATTTTTCAACAGGCAGCGAGGCGAAGAATTAGAGCAGAGCTAGCGACAAACTGAAACAGCTCCATTTCGGCCGCTGCTCTCTCCCAGAATTTGGGTTAAACGCACAGCGACCATTTGCTTCTATTTTTACCCACACAAACGATTTAATTGATTGTCAATGCTCAAGTGTATTTCATTTTATTTTTCTCTCTCTTTGCAAGTTTGATTTTTTCACTGGGATTTTTTGGGAGCAGAATAAATAAAAAATAAAAAATGTTGGAATTACTAAAGTTAAAATTAAGGACTCGTTTTAAATAAAAACTGCAATTTGTACTTGTGCGAGCTAAGGGTCATTGAATGGAATGGCTTGTTGCAAAAATAATCTTCATGCTGGTATGATGTGGGGAAGAAAATCACCGGCTTTTAAGATCCAGCACTGCTTGTTGAAAGTACTTTCGCTGGTGTTAGCAATAAACTTAAATAAGCAGTGCAAGCAGTGATTAATATTTAACAAATATCCATCTTGTTCAAATTGTAGTTTGTTTAAGTCCTTAATTTGTTAAGCTCTATAATATCTTTCATATTTTTAAAAATTATTTAATATTTAGGCAGAAACTCTTTGGATTTGTTTTAAAAGTTAAAATAAATTTTGGAAATTCAGCAAAATTAAGTTGTTTTGTTTAGTTTTTACTTAGCCATACAGACTGCTTGCAGATGTTTAGCTTGACATTCAAAACGCTGATGGATTTAAAAAAAAATTTTGAGAAACAGATAAACTGGCATCCTTATTAGGACTTCCCAAAAAATTGAACAGTTCTTTAGAAATCCATGGAAAAAGTTATCAGCTTAAGAGAAAACAAAGTAAAAGTGTAAGAAGCAAAGTAAGTATTACCCCAATAAGGCATTGATTAGCTCATAAGATTTAGCTAGTTCACTTTTTAGCTTTAAGAAAGCTAAGCAAAGGCCAATTCAATGACAACAGACGTCCTAAGTGTAACTTTCAAATTGGTATCCTAAAAAAGATAAGTATATTAAAAATATAGAAAACATCCCTCGGACCTCCATACTATGTGTGAAATAAAATATTTTATGATTATCGTTAAAACTTTACACCACTCTATCTATTCATGTCCATTAAAAACCCAATTAAATATTATACAGTAACTTTCTTAGAAAATTATAATCTTTCATAATTTTAAAAAGATAATTTTTTTTACTGCCAAATTATTAAAAACTTATTTATCTATCCCTTGAGTGAACATAGAGTCGTCGCCTAAGAAAATTCGATGCCCAAAATCATAGATTTCACAATTTTTACACGCCCAGCAATAGACAAATGCTAATAATTTAAATTGTAAACCAAAAAAACGCACGGAAGTTTTCGTTTTAAAATATAAGCATAAAAGTATAAAACAAAATTAAAAAATTTTCGTCAACTATTAAATATTAAAAAATATTCGCACCGTAACTAGATCTGAGGCTTAAATACATCTAATTGAATAGCGTTTAAAAGTTTACAAAATTGATTCCGCCTGTTGGGAATTACAATCTTCTATTGCAATAAGCGATTTTTAAATTCTCTTTTCTTCTTGTGGGCCATTCGGCTTAAAAATTGGATAGACTTTGCATTGGGAAAGCGCACTCCCACGGCTGCAGAAGAAAACTATGATAATACTGAACTCTACATATAAGGTTGTCAAATATCTCCCTTCCGCTTTTTTGCTCTTTATTCAATGCTTTATAAAAAGTGATACAGTGATCGGATTTAGTTCAAATATGCGCCGTTTTGTTCGATAATCTGTTTCCATCTAGACGGCAACTTCATAATACCTCCCTCGTAGAAGCCCCCCTCCTTATTTGCGAAAAACTCGGACAGCCACTTTTCACATGCCTCTTTTGAGTTCAACTTTACACCACCAAGGGCATTCGCCATGGACAGGAACAGGTGGTAATCACTTGGCGCTATGTCCGGGCTATATGGTGGATGCGATAAAACCTCCCATCCGAGCTCCCGTAGCTTCTGACGAGTCATCAACGAAGTGTGTGGTCTGGCGTTGTCCTGGTGGAACACTACACCCTTCCTGTTGGCCAATTCTGGACGCTTCTGGTCGATCGCCTGCTTCAAGCGGTCCATTTGTTCGCAGTAGATGGTAGAATTAAGCGTCTGGCCATATGGGAGCAGCTCATAGTGGATGATTCCCTTCCAATCCCACCAAACACACAGCAAAACCTTCCTGGCGGTCAATCCCGGCTTGGCCACTGTTTGGGACGATTCACCGGCCTTCGACCACGACCGTTTTCGCTTGATATTGTCGTATGTGATCCATTTTTCGTCGCCAGTCACCATCCGCTTCAAGAATGGGTCGAGTTCGTTCCGTTTCAGCAGCATATCGCAGGCGTTGATTCGGTCCAGAAGGTTTTTTTGCGTCAAATCATGCGGCACCCAAACATCAAGCTTTTTTTTGTATCCAGCCTTCTGCAGATGGTTTAAAATGGTTTGGTGACTAACTCCCATCTCCTGGGCGATGTCACGAGATGCCACATGCCGGTTTAACTCGATGTATTCCATGATTTGATCGGTATTTGTCGTCACAGGTCTTCCGCCGGCTGGCTTATCCATGGTTTCGTTTTCACCGGCTCTGAATCGTCGAAACCATTCCTCCGCGGTTCGAAGTGATAGAGTACCATCCCCCAAAACACCATTAATCTCACGGAACGTTTCTCTAGCGGATTTGCCTTTAACGAAGGAAAACTTTAAAATAGCGCGAATTTCGGCGTTAGTGAACTCCATGTTTACACGTCTATAACTGTTGAACGAAATATCCAAACTAACCATGCGTAGCGTCGTTTTGTAGGTTATGTCAAGACCTTTCAAATTATGTATAGTGTTGCCAGATACGAGCTCTGTAGCGCTTTGTACATAGCCGCGAAATTCAAAAGACAAAAATATTTGACAGCCTTATATAAGCCTCGACACAATATAGAAACTTAAAAACATTTGTATTAACCTCAATTGGCAAACAGCAAAAATAAAACCGATTCTAAAATACAGGAAACCCTGTGATCGTCCCGAGAGCTATACAGCTATTTGCCTACTTCCATGTCTATCCAAAGTCCTTGAGAAACTCATTAAGTTGTGTCTTCCGAATCATATTGAGTTCCACAAGCCTTGGTGTTTGGCTTCTACTTCCCTAACCGTTAAAAGTCTTCCAATAGTATGGGTTGACAACATTAAGTACTTAAGAATAATTTTCGATAAAAAACTAACTTTTGCTCAACATACATCATCAACAATCAATAAAATAAATAAAACAATTCGTATACTTTATCCATTAAAAATTATCCACCCCCAATCTTCATACCAGTAATGACTTATGGCTCTACAGTTTGGAAACACTGTGCCCTAGCCCATTTAAATAAGCTTCAAATATGCCAAAACAAACTGTTAAAGCTTCTTTCAAATTTACCTTGGCACAACAATACAATATATCTCCATAAGCTGGCAGGCATACCCACATTACTTAATAAATTATTTTAAAATAGTTTCCTCTATTTTCGTAAGGCAAAAGCAATCCTAGTATAAGTAGTTAAAGTTAAGGTTTTGTTTTTCTATTTTTCTTGTTTAAATAATATATATATTTAAAAAATAATACAATTGCCTTAAAAAAGACACCACAAAAGTGCGTATAAAAAATAATTGTGTCACCCTGGCGTATACGTAATTTTACATATTTTGTACTAAAAAAACAAGAATGAGCTGCAGCTGAAAAAGCTATTTTAAATTAACTTCAATTGTCAAATGGCTTAAAGTATGGCCTACTTCTTGGTGCTGTTGGCCTGACTGGTTGTGACGTGACCGCTGCCAATAACACTAATTATGTGCGGCAGGTGGCAAGTGTTGGTCAATATTGTGCTGCAACACACCAGCCATGCGACTACCAATACATATACATATTTTAACAGCTGAGCTGATACAGGCAATTGAACGTAGACAGGATGCCTCGTAACTGACCAGTAGTCCAGCAGAGACAGCTTAATTGAAATTTTGCAAACAAAATAACAATAAAAATAAAAATAAAGAAAATAACAGCAAACCGCATTGTGAAGTAAGTCGAATGAGTGTGTGTGTGTGTGTGTGTGTTGTGTGCGTAATGCATTTTCGCAATTTTAATTTCATTCTCACTTAAAACATCGCTTGGCGTTTATTTTCATTCATTTTTGCTGTTTTCGATTAACAGCTGGCCAAACGAATCCAACCAAACGAACCCAGCCAGCAACTGTTGCTGACATATTTCCATCAATTTGAGCAACAGCACCGCCATTTTCACGTTTAACAATGCCTCACGCACGAGCACACGCAACTGTGCCGCATACAAGTTTTCCCATCATCATCAACAACATCAACATCATCATCATCATCGTCATACTGCTTTTCTGTTATTGTTGTTGTCATCATTGGCCACATATTGGATCGCATTGTTGTCAAACTTCATCTTTTTTTTTCAAGCATTTTATGCTCTGTACAAATATTTTTTAATATATAAACATTTATTTCGCATAAACAAATTTTTTTAACCTTTTGCTATCTGCTTACTTAATTTTTTCGCAAGTTTGCTTTTAATGTCAGTGGAGTACATTAAGTTTGTGAAACAATTTCTCATTACAAGCGAAATGTAGTGCAACATTTTTTTTCAAGTTTTGGAAAATTACTATTATTATTACTAAATAATTAAATAAAAGTTTCTAACTTTTTATGTCGCTGTAAACTTTGAGTTAAAGAAAGCTGAATAATGAAGAAAAAAATGTAGTTAATCAAAACCATAAAAATATAAATGAAGTCGGTTATAATTCGCCTTCGTTTTTAAAATTTTTTCCAGAGAAATAAGAGAAACTTTGCTTGTAATCGCTATTCCCACTTAATGGGCATAAAAAAGTCGCTATTGCTTGTTTGCAATTTTTTTAGCTTACAATTTTTAATTACACATCGAAAACCCCATCCCACACCACACCACATAGTTTTTCCATGCAGTACGTCAGACAATTTCTCGTTCATTACATTTACTAATTTATCGCATATTAATTTTTTCCCCATTTATTTTTCGAAACAACAATTAAAATGTAATTAATTCACTTTATTATGGTATCACAATGACATCAATACAGGCGGCACAACCAAATGTCAATCAATTTATGTGGTTTACGAAAATACAATTAAAAATGGAATCAACAAATAAATAACAATATTTAATATGCAAACTTTTTTAATCGTCGCTGCTGTAGCGCAAAATATATCAATATTAATTTGGTTGGCAGAAAAATATCGTTAAATTCAAACTTGCAAGTTTAACAATAAAAATTAAAAAAAAAAAAGTTATTGCTCAAGATAAAAATCGTTTGTTACTAAAATTCCTACTGGGTTGCTTGTGCAGTAACGGGTCATATATGTCTGTCTCACTCGCACTTACAGCAAATGCAGCTACTGCAGGCATGGTACAATTATTCAAAGGTAACGCTCAACATTAATTATCTGTTAAAAGCGCTGTTTCAACTTTTGTTTGAAATCTTTATAAAATCGTTAAACTATTATAATCAAAACTGATTGCCAGTCCATTGCACAGCGCTCACTCGTCTTTTGTCAAAAAGCTTAGTATTCCGCCAGACAACAATCTCTGCTTGCTCAATTGATACTGCTTTATGACTTAAGCGAAAAGGTCAGCGCTAAGACCTTGACTAAAGGCATACAACAAAAAAAATATATAAATGAATCAAGCAAACTTTGGCAAATGGCTTGAAATTCGAGCTCGTCTCAAAAATATAAAAAAAAACTTTCACAAATTGACAAGCAAAGGCATTTCAAAAGCGCTAAGCAGCTCGACTCAATTTTCATACTTTCCGAAAATTTAAAGCGTCACAAAAAAAAAATGTTTCCAAAGTGTGATGACATATGGATTTATACGCTATAAGTATGAGTATGCGTATATATAGTTATCATATAACAACAAGCAAAGCTGCCCTCAAGAGTCAATTCAAATATGAAATCGATTTTGGCAGACAATTTGGGAGACCCACAAAAAAAAAAAAATGGCAGCACAACAACAAAATGTCCATAAAGCACAACTTTTGCGATTGAAAGAGGACACACATCCAATAACGAAGCGTAACAAAAGTGTGAATATCCCTAAAAATAATAATAAAAAATTGGCAAGCAAATCAAATACACATCGACACGTAGATACAAAAAAGACAACAAAATAAAATAAAATAAAAAATATGTAAAGGATTATCGCTGCTTTATCCATAGCACACATAATTGAGTGGCGTTTATTTATGCACCCCTGATGCAAGTACTCCAAAAAGCTGACTTCGCTTCAGCATCAGAATCGAAAGGCAAACAAACAAATGCCAAAACCCCAAGCACATAAAATATAATCAGTGCTGGTGAATTCAATTTTGAAATAAAACGCAAATCGAGTGGCATCATTTCAAATAGCAACGAGCATATGCTTAGGGTTGCCAAATCGAAGCAGGGCAACCCTGCCCCAACTTAAACGAAACATACAATATAATCATATTTGTTGTCGGAAAAGGGTGCATTATGCACATAATATATGATAAGATGTCGAAACTTTGCTTGAGAAAATCTAGTAAAGTTAAAATTTTAAGGTATTCAAAAAGTTTTCATATAAAAAAATGTAATTTATAGTTTGCGATACCAAATGCTATATATCTCTACAGCATAAGAGAAACATAGAATTTCGTGGGAGTTAAAAACATTAAAATATGTATTTTTTGCTTTTGAAGTTACTTTGAATCCCTAGGCGTACAAAAATCTCAAAGACATACCAATTCCGGAACTCATGTCAGATTTGTAAGACTCATCAAAGTCTTAAGTCGTGCGCCTATTACATTGGAAAATCCGTTACAGTTACTCAGGCAGTATTTCAGGCATATTGCTTAAGTCATCATAAGGAGATGCCATTGATTGACTATAGCATTCAATGAACCCAGCAACATTTGTGCAAAAACTTTATTAATTTAGTATTTTATTTTTTTATTCATGTTATTCAAAAATTGTTTAAAGAATTATATTTAAGTTTAAGATTTCATTCATTTATAAAAGATTTTATTTTAACAATTTTGTTGATTTTTAAATTAGTTTTATTTTAACATTTGTCTATATTTGCATATACTATATGTACTCAAATTAATATGCTAAAAAATCGCAATTTTTCAAATCTTACTTTGAACTAAAATAAACAGATAAGTAAAACAATTAATAATAAAACAAATAGAATATGAAGAGTTTTGTCTGAATAAAATAAAAACGTAGAACATTAACTTTAAGTTGAAACCCTTATAAGCCTACTCTCTTTGTAATAGATTCTTCACCAAGTTTCAATTAAATTAGCCATCTAGACGCTTTAACGAATAATAAATTTGAAAAAGAAACAATCGAGACAACTAACTTTGAAAACTTTCAAAAAAAGCTTTCGCTAAAAACCCACGAAATTTAAGCAAAAATAAATTTTCAGTCAATTCGCGATATGATAAAGTTATCCCGCTACTATAGATTTCAGACTATGCGTAGGAAAATTAAAAATAAATTCAATAAAAAATTGTTTAGTTTGTTTTTTAAAATCAAAAGAATATCATCACTTAATATAAAAGATCTCTTCTGACAATTTGGTTGCTCGTGTGCAGACAGAAAAATATAGATTATAAAGTTTTGACATCCCTTGACGCTGAACAATTTGTAGAGATATCTCTTAAGAAAATTATTCTGAAATAAACTCTTATTGCTTAGGCCACGATTTAAAATAACATGTACTCCTTCAAATGGCTATATAGTTTTCTTTTTAGTAAAAGTCGCTCTTGAACAAAATTAGCTGTGAGCACATTGGGTTCACCGTTTTCGATGTCCGATTCAACGTCATAGTCGACACTATTTCCATCACAATTTTTAACCTTTGCAATAAAGTCTGCTGTTTAATTAATATTGCATTCATTCATTAATATCTGCTTGATTTATAACGACAATGCTTTCTCCAGCTAATTCATGGCCAAACTGAATTATCTAAGAAAACTCATCCTTCAAAGATGTGTTGTAACTCTCACTATTGGGATCCCAACATTCGTATGTTATCCTATACATGCAGACTTCGCCTTATAAAATTACCTTCTCTACTCTTTTACTCGGTCTCATTGACTCCAACACACTCCTTAATAAAATTCCATTCATCATTCCTCCCAGAGTAACTCGTATTTTTCGACCTCTAGCATTAACTTTTTGTAGAAGTCATTTTGCGTTACACGATCCTTTTCGTGTCTTATGCGTAAATTATAATAGCCTCTATGATTTCGTCTCCTTTGAACGGTCTATCCAATTCATTTCTTTACCTATCCTATCTTATCTTGATTCCCCAAATCGAGCTTATTTGACCAATCATGAACTATAAAAACCCAACTTGGTCAACGTAGTTCTTTGGCTTCCCTATTTGGAAAAAATATTTACATTTATATGCTACTTTCTGTTTTCATCTTTTACATTGGAAATCCAAGTTCCTGACGGTGCGCATCTATAAAAAATTCACCCATCAGGCTAGGAATATGGATTAGTTTTTTTTTTTATTTTTTCCTCGTTATCATTTATTACTTCATAATCTTAGAATGTTTAGCTTGTTTAATCTTAAGGTCAACTGGGCTTAGTTATACCCTTAAATATATTAATAAATAATAAATTAATAAATAATTAAATATTTTTTTTTCTTCATTATACAACTTGGGAGCTTAGCGTCTCTACGAAGGCTTTCCATTGGAGTCCGATTAGTGTCCTGTACTTAGCGGTGTCCCACGATGAGCTGATCTGGGATAGTTCTTGAGGAAGGGTTCGTCTTCAAGTTGCTAGCGGCACCATTAAATTGCAGGCGTCGGTACTTGAAAGAGTTACTACTTTTTCGACATGATCTAAAATATATCGAATTGACATTTTTATTTTTAAATTTGTAAAATCCTTAAGTACGAAATAAAGAGTATTACTCAGCGTATGTGGACTTCATCAAATTCGTTGCTGCCCTCAACTCTAGACTATATAATCTATGGGCATATCTGCAATTGATTATCCCGAACAAACTTGCTGAAAAGTAGCAACAAAACATATATATTTATATATATATATTTTTTCCCCCAAATTACCAGCTCCATAGAGTCGCCTTTATTTATCCTTTAATATAGAAATACATTTCTTATAAGTGCTAGTGTTATGTATAAACCCCCAACGAGTTGAGCAAATTGACATTGCCCGCTAATTGAAATTAGGTAATATGATATATAAGTTCCGCACACACACATACACACCACGCTCACACTCCTGCACTTAGCGCAGCACACCCAACGCTATGTAAATATATATCTACTATATAGATACACAAACTATATCATATTATGTACGCTACCTGAGTTCCGATTAGTTTGCGGCGGGGGAGTATGTCAGGTAGAGAGAGAGAGAGAGAGGGCGACTGCGTGAGTGTCTAGGCGACACGTGCGTTTTGATGGCAACCCTTGGTTGCAGCGAATTTCACGCCATTTTCACGCTAACAAGATAACAAAAACTTTTCACCGCGTCTATGTACCCAAGAGTTTTTCCTGCGTTTTTCCGGCAACTTATTATTGTTTAAATATTTACATTGAAAATGGCGTCGCATAGAAAATGTATCTCTGGCATAATGGCAACATATGCGACGCGACAAACTTGGGCCAAAGTTTTGGCATTGTCACGTAGCTGCTTTACACAGTAGTTCCAAGCAAATAGCGCCTCGCAAGGACCTCCGGCTCATCCACAATGCATGTGGCATATGAATTTCAATGCGTATAACACGCGGTTCAAAGTGCAGATATCAAGCCAGTGAAAAGACTTTATATGCATGCAAATTTTGTTGGTTGTCCTCGACAGCTGCTGTCTGCAGTCCGCACCAACCAACTCCGATTTGACTTTTCTCGAAAATATTATATGCCACAAGTATACCCAGGCACTTTGCTCTAGTTTTGCATTTTTGAAACTTGTGCCGAGTCGAGCATGTGGCAAAATGCTTATTGCTTATTTTGCTATTAGTCAATTTGCCTTTTGTATGGACTATGGCAAGGATAATGACGACGATGATGACGCCGACGATGCTGATGATGATGATGACGCAGTGCTGCTGCTGCTGCTACTGCTGGCAATACTCAAATGTTTTCGCATAAACATCACGTCGGACACGTTTCAGGTTTGTCCGTTACAATACAAGCGCAGTCATCTCTATTCTTACATATCCTTTTTGGGGTTATTTTTTTTTTTGTGTAACACTTTGGCTGCTGCAAAATGTTGGCAATATGAATCCCGACACGTTTGACAGTTTTATGCCAACAACTGTAAACATTGCAAAATGCAGCAACAAAAAAGGCTCAAACTGTGCTAAATGGCAACAAAAATAAACACACACACACACACTCATGCACACCTCACACACTCCAGCAGCCAAATAATAATCATAATCATCAACATAACAATCTAAGCCATAAAACCATGTTAACGTATAAATCATATTGTCTTGGTAATGGTAACTACAAGGCTTAAAAGTGTCATGGCCATAAAGTCGGCACATTAAATTTACAGCCAGAACAATAAGTGCCAACCAGGCTGTGTGGCTGCCAACCTGGCACATACTCGACTCACAGTAAACTTGGCTAAAACTTGCAATAAAGCAAACTAATTTGGCTAATAAGCCGTAGGCCAAAGTGCAACCAATTCTCAACTATCTAATGGAAGTATATGAATATCCCAGGCGGAGACTATGTGCAGTGGCACTTATAGTCCCATCAGGGATACCAAAACAATTGCAATTGCTGAGCGAGTTGTACCAGCAGCGTGACTGCTGTGGCAGGCCATAAACTAAAGGGTGACTTTTTTAGTGCTTGAATTTTTGTGAAGCAAAAAATGTCAATTGAGTTTACGTGGAATTTTAATGCGGACTTGAGTGTTTTGAGGCAATGAGGATCAAAGTAGGCACGGTGTTGTGGACTGCACTTTGTGGGAACACTTGGTTGGTCTTACAAATGAGCAGTACATTATAGTTGCCATCTTTCTGGTCATTGCCTAGTATCTTACTCACAAAGCACTTTAGTTTTCATTCTGATTCATTCTTTGAAAGTTTGCTATGAAGCAATATCCTGCACTTAAGCGTCAATTAGTCAGTCGTAGGGAAATTTGAAAATGTTGGCGAAAGTATTTAAGAATGACTTACACTTGAATACATGCTATCCAACACAAATTCACTCCAGATTCCACCCACCTTAAGCTTACAACAGCAGGACACACAACAAAATTTTGGACATTTCCCACGGCAGTCGGACCGAAATCGTCGCAGGCCCCGGCCTGCCCAAGAACTGCCAAACCCCCTACTGTTTCTGAAGTCCAAACTATACCTGGTGCACCTAAACAGCTAAAACAACAAATGCTCGAAACACATCTATAAAAAATTCACCCATCAGGCTAGGAATTTGGATTAGTTTTATTATATTTTTTCCTCGTTATCATTTATCATTTCATAATTTTTAGAATGTTTAACGTGTCTAATCTTAGGTCAACTGGACTTAGTTGTACCCTTACATATTAATAAATAAATAATAATAAAAAAATGGTCGCCTCTACAACTCAGAAAGTTCGACTTTTGCTTTTTAATTGAAGAACAAAATTTAGAGAACCGCTATCGGGGGGCGTCAGCTTTTGCTCTATTTGATGGGTCAATGGAGAACACACATACAGACATTTCCTCCGAGAAGCACAGAAAAGGCAGGACAACGTATACAGGTAAGGTGCCTTATGATACTTCGAAGAAGTAATGCTGATATTTGAAATCTACTTAGAGTGTTAAATCAGATATGTAAAGTAGTTCAAAAGAAGCTCTTAAAATATTTAGATACATGGATCAAGATTGCTAAATCAAGAATAAATTAAAATCAGCAGAAATGCTGAAGACTGTAATACGTGGAGGAAACTATTTAATAAAGCAATGCCTTTCACCGAACTGTAATGTTAGGATGATGAGTGGCAGTGCCTCTATTAGAGCTCCATTATCCCAAATCGCCCGTAACGTAAAATAAGATTATTGATTATTTCAGTGAGGCGACCTCTGCAACCTCTGGGTAGAGGTTGCAGTAGATTGCTCACAAAGCAGTATAATTTTCTGGTCCTCCTCGTAGCTCCTGTGATTCTATGAGAATTCTTTTTGTATTTTGTTACTTTTTATATTATATTATGACATTCTATGTTAAGTGTACAGCCAGAATAGTTTGCTTAAAGCAGAATAACTGGGATTGTTCGATTTCGGCTAAAATTAAAAATAAAATTTGAAATTAATAAGATGGTTTTCTTGAAAGCAATATCTCCCAAGGGGCTTTCGAGTCCGGACAAAAAGGAGCAAAATATAAAAGACCTTTAGAAGATAAAGATTGTTAACTAAGTACATTTGAGATGTATTTAGTTAAAAGTTTCGTAAATGTTATGTGAAAAATCTGTTGAGATATGGAATGTCGTCCCACGAAAAAATCATGTGAATTCATATAGTTCTGATTGGTCGATGCAACATCAATCAATTACTTCTGAGCTATGAAAAAAGTCAAATTGCAGCTTTCCGTAGATATCGTTCGCATCAGAATAAGAGAATTGAAATAATTGTATAGCTATGGCGCATTCCACTTGGAAGCAATAATTTTCCAGTAATAGTCACGGCAGATTCCTTATTATCTACTACGGTGTATCGAGTTTCATTATTTTTGCTGATTTTTCTTAACTAAAAACGTTCTTCATGCATAATTATTTTTTCGGCAAAACTCGGTTTCATTGTCGAAACGAGGATTTTGAATATTCACCAAAAATCTTCAACCAATAACATTCTATTTGGTACTTCCAAAGATTCCTATTAAATAATTGTAAGTTTACCAATAAATAAAATCGTAAAGTCCTAGAATTGTTTAACTTGCTAACACTAGATGGTCGACCCTAAATCAAACAACAATTACGATCGAAAACTAAGCCAATGACTTAAAAATTGTGTCAGCCGATAACATTAGCTTTAAGAAGTTTTTAAACAAATTTAAAATCGGATTCGATACAAAAAAAAAAACTTAAACTAAGAACTAGGCGTAGCAGTTTCAAAAAAAAAAAAAAATGGGAAATTTAGGAACCCATATAAATGCAGCTCATAAACTGAAGTCATCGAATTCTTTGCCAAAAATATTTATATAGATTTTATATAAAGTAATACCATAAAGTAACACTTTTTTTTCGCTTAAAGACCACAAAATCAATTGGAAGCTACTTTAAACCGCACACAAGAGGATTTCAAACTGAACCACTTGAACTGGTTCGCAGACCTGCATTATTGGTTGTACTAAGCGTATACGTGTTAGGCACTACGTCCACGGCGGGGACCACGCCCCGACAATTCAATGCCATCATAAACAACAAAAATTTGTTGCCGCTTTCTGACACACTCCACAAATGTCAAATGACAGTGAAATTGATTTTCCATCGATACAAAGATACACACTGACAGGGAGATGCGAGTAACATTCCCCACAACTCAATGTGGATTTGAGTAAAATTGCAAAATCATATTCATATGTTTGATACGCATTGGTAAGCATTGGCAATACGTGCTTGGCAGCACTGGCACACTGCTGAACCAGTCGGTTTCAGAGTCATGCCTAGGCAACGACGCCAAGTGGCGCACTCAAGTGTCCATTGAGCAGGGCAGGCACCAGGCACCAGGCACTGGCAATGACTCTGCTGTGGCTGTTGGCATTGCAACTGATGTGGATATGGTTGTGGCTATGGATATGGCTGCGCATGTTTGCTGGCTTTGGAGTACTCATGCTCAGCCTACCAAAAGCAATGTTATTCATTAAAATCAAAGACAAGTGCTTTTGTTCTCTCGACTTCTTTAGCTAAGAGCAGGGTGCAGCTGCTGCTACACATGGAGTAGCAGCTAGCTGTTCCAGCTATCTGAGGCAGCTAATCTGCATTGTCTTGTTGTAACATTGAAGCAGCTACAAATGCTCGATTTCCATGCAGATACTAGGAGGCGCACACACACACACATGGAGAGACAGATACCACTTATACTTATTCCCATTGCCGTGGGCCTGGCAACCGCAAATGTAACTTGTATGTGCTCCAAGCTCATTGACTTTGTCAGGCGCCCTAGACCAACCACCCAACCAACAACGTGGTTACCCATTGTATATCGAGCATATATTGATAATATCCTTATCCTTATATCTAAAGGCTTTTGCGGAATTTTCACTTTTATTGTTTAAGCTTTCAGCACAGATTGTGCGCGTATTATTGAAATCCCTTTTGTGCGCCTTCGGGGACACAGCGCGCAGCTCTAACCAATTCACATGCTTGCATTGTTTTTCCCTGCCCCAAACCCACTGCCCCGCCCCAAAACCCACTTACCTACGTACTGCGTCCTGCCAACTTGAATGAAGTTCCTCGTCTAGCTTGTGGCATGCTGTGCGCTTGATTTGTGCAAAACAAAAGCCTTGTTGCGAATTCAAAGTTATTTTGAAGGCATTGATTACTTACACATTGATAAGAGAGAAAAAGCAAGTCTCTGTCTGTCATCGACAAACCGCCAGCTCCTTATGACAATTGATATTTCCCTAAAATAAGACCTAAATGTCAAACCTAATGCAGACGCCACAGCAGGCACAGCACTGTTTAAGGATTTGGAATTTCAGCAGAGTGTGAAAAGTTTTCAGGAAATGCTGATTGCTTCTTGGGTTCAGCAAAGGCTTTACTCAAGGCAACATTTCAATTATATCAATGTCTATATACAATTGCAGACACAACTAAGCTCTAAAGCTACTCGAATCGCTCAATAAACTAAATAGTGTATACTAATTTTGGAAGTGTAAGCTTAATTTTGGGAAACTTTTTACTTTAAGAATATTTTAACTGAGTCTAACAATTGTGAAGTTTACAAATTTTTATTACGAAAATTTGTAGTGAATTCTGAACTTGAAATCGAAAAAAATTAATTTCTTAAACAAGCATAGTGAGATATTTATCAATTATTTTAGCAATTCCGTCCAATTTGGAAATTTGCTCCCATCTTCGGAGCGCGTAATATCACCGCTTTTGGAAGTAGTATATTCTAAAAAAAATTTTGGGAGCCTAACATTCGACTGCTGCCCTATTCTTAAAAAAGTCGCCTCATAAGATTTGTTTCTCTTAATGTTTGTGCATAATATCTTACTCGGCCTCATGTACTCCTAAAGCACTTCTTTAAAAAGTTTCTTTTATCATATAATCCGAAGTAAGTTGTTATTTTTGATCTACAGCACTACCGTTTCGCAGACAGAATTATGCATTGCACAATAGTTTCGCGTCTTATGCGCAAATAATAACAACTTCTTCGATTTCCTATTCTATGAACAGTCTTTTCAATTTATCACTTTGTCTATCCTAACTCATCTTGCCAAATCGAGCAACTTTGAATCATCAACTTTGAAATCCCAACTAAATCAACACTGAACTTTTGACTTCTTTGTTAAGAAATGTTTTAACTTTTATTTTAATTACTCTTATTATCTTTTTTTATAATATAAGCTCCGATTTTGGTACTGAATTTCTTGTTTTTCGTTTTTTTATTCAAGTTATCCCAACCATAATTGATATATGAAAGTATCTTAGTCTTCTGAATGAATCATTGGCATACAAATATCGAATGACCATATACTATAGCTCAAATAGCGCAACTTGCTCAACTAAGTCTTTATTCTACGAAATTCACTCTTTTTTGCTAATTTTAATATATTGTACCGATTTCATTAAATAAATTTAAGTCGCTTCATTAACTATTTATAAAATGAATTAATAGCACGCGCTAGATGACACCAAAAAAACTATTTGTCCAAATGTCATTTTTTTTATTTTAAATTTATAGTAAATAAATACTAAAAATTTTTATGAACAAAAGTAAAGCATAAATTTCATTCAAAAGTTATATGATTGCAGTAAAAATGAGCTAAGAAAAAGTAAGCAGGTGGCGCTAGCAAAAATTTGGTTTTTCAAGAAAACGACTGACCAACTCTGAAATATGGTCACTTTTTTGTTTCCAAGTGCAATCCGTATTATGGTACCCGATCAATCTCTGCGTTAATTTTATATCATTAAGTTCGCTTGCGGCAATACGCGCCAAAAAATAGAAATTCACTCAATTAGAATTTTCATCAAATTGTTTAATTTCGTTGTATTTTTGTTTTTTTAAGTTATCCTGACCAAATCGGGTATTTCAGTTTACTCTATAGCTAATTTATTGCTTTGAAACAGAAAGATCTTTGTGACGCTCCCTTATTATTGGAGGTTCATCTGGCAACCCACAAACCTTATCGCCGTCTGGCAACACCAAGCAGACGCCAGATATAAAAATGAATACTATTATAAACATTTAATTAACCAAAAACTATTAAGTGTTGGACTTATCAACTTTTTTTCTTTTTAAAGAATTACTGGATACATCAAGCTAAAATACAAACTACACTTACTTAATGTGAAAAATCAATTTCTTTACAAAAAAAAGCAAAATAATATGCTTTGACTCAGCAATATGGACCGAAATTGATTTCTTTACCAGTGCTGATAATTTTATTGCATTTTTCAATGAAATGGAGGGGTAGGGACTGACTACTTCGAAAATATGAGTTGTTTATTATGCAGTGCCTCAATATCGACAACAATGATTTTGGATTATTGTTTCCTTTCGGTTAAAAATCATGGCAAACACAATTGAAATACAATAAAATTAAATAATTTTTGTACATGCCACAGGAAACGGAAGTCATACGCAGGCACACCATGCCCACCACCAGCACCACACAAACACACGCACTCAGGATACTCTACACATACTCTACCCAAACGTACATATAGATATATTCGTTCATAAATATAAACGCTTCCACACAAAAGCCAATCTCATGCAGCTTGCGTGCAGATAGTCAATGCGATTATTATAAATATTGTGCTGTGTATTGTTTAAATTGCATTTAAGTTTATATTTTGTATATTGCAATATAAAATATATATAAAAAAAATTAATAAAAATTGTTCAAAATATAAAAAAACACACACAGACACAAGCCATATATTTTGTTTGCAAAGGTAAATAAATTCCCAGCGTATGTGTGTGTGAGTACTATATAGTGTATATATATATATATGTAGTGCGCTTGTAATAAACAAATATATTTTTATTATTTATGTATTCATGGCCATTAAACGGATATCCGCGGCCGTTATGCGTAAAATTGGCGCCGACCATTGGAATTCGTACGAAGCACGTGACATTTTCCGTTGTACAACTTTAATTTGCCTTTTTTACTGAAATTTAATTAAAAAATAGTGCAAGTTATTAATTTGTATTATTATTAATTAAATTAATGAAATTGATAAGTTAATCATATGGGACAATTTCGAGTTTTTAAAGTTCGATTTTGTTGAGAGAAAACTTTAGTATAATTTTTCAATAATTTGTATTTGAGGCTTTCGAACTATTGTTATGCATCCTATCATCCCATGTTTAGCTGAAAGTTTACCATAAACAATCTAGAACCCTTATCTATTGTTGCACGTCTAAAAATAACGAAAACTGTTTTCAAAAATAGTGATTTCATAAATCACTAGATTTTGTCTTTTTAAATCAAAAATGTAATGAAAAAAGGTAATTTTGCAAAAATATTGTAATTTGGTTTTTGAACTTAATTAGTATTTATATTTGTATGCACTGACCTACTTTAAGGCAGGCCTAACTTAATTTAAAATAATTTTATTCCCCTAGACTGCCATCGATGCAACGACGAAACCCATGAAGATATCTCTATGAACAGCTGTTCGTATAGAACAGAGACCTACAGTTTATAGCCGAATCCAAACGGAGGTGTCTTCATTTAATAGAGATTTATCTCTTTTCGAGTGCTAGACAATCTTAACGTCCAAGCCCTACAAAAACCTTTCAAGGCAACAATACTCGAAGTAAACAAAAATTTAAAACTTAGCATTATTGTTGGGAAGGAATTTTGGTTGTCCAACATATTCAAGGCCGGCCAAATATGAGCTTAACTCTACTAAGTTAAGTAAAAATGGATAAACAGCAAACCTTTATACAGAATCCTCAAATGGCCAATATAAGAACAGAATGTAGCACGTTTTAAAAGAAACAAAACTTGCCAT
Organism: Chymomyza procnemis; assembly: GCA_035046065.1. Taxonomy (NCBI): domain Eukaryota; kingdom Metazoa; phylum Arthropoda; class Insecta; order Diptera; family Drosophilidae; genus Chymomyza; species Chymomyza procnemis. Next base: position 41,650,891 of record JAWNOJ010000026.1, read on the forward strand.
AAGTTGTAAATTTAATTTTTACTAAGAAAAATAAGCGAAATACGACCAAACAAAAACTCAAACAAATAATGAGGTAATACGAATAACAGAACAACTAAAATATTATAATTGAAATGCCAGCAAGAGCATTCATTATACATTCAAAGAAATCTTCGGAACAAAAACCTTCAGCAAGATCTGAATATATTTTCCGTTAAATATGTTACATCTCTAAAAATTATTACGAGAAACTCTTTACATATCTAATCCAACTTGTTAAAGGTCTAAGACTCATTTGCGTCATAGTATCAAACAATTTGTTGTAATAATTAGTTATAATAATTTAGCTGTTTTTGGGCCTTGCTAGGGTAATGGTACTGTGATCGCCTCCAAGTCTTAAGATCGGTGGTTCGATTCCACGCGGGTGCACAATTTGTCTAGGAAATTCTCTATTGATTCCTTAATCGCCATCCGAAATCAGCTATGAACTGTAGGTCACTGTTTCGCCTTTGGAGCAATAAGTCAATAGTCAGTCAAGGGGAATATATTTATTTTTGTATTTATTTTAATTTAGCTCTTTGTTAGCTTCTCCAAAGAGAAGATTTAGTTTTTTTTATTTTATAGTTAAAAAATTATATTTTGGAACACTTGCATACTAAATTATTTAAAAATTAATAGTGATGATTATGTTTTGAAATGCCTATCCAGAGCAGAAACTATAATATTATTCATATAAATTGTCGATAACGCTCAAAGTTTTTATCGACCGCAATTAGAAATTAAGTGTTGTACAATGAATGAGAGAATACGAACTTCAGCCGATAGCTGGAAGAAAACCTAAAGAAAAGAAAGTGCATCGAATGTTTGTTCTTTTTTATATTTATATACAAGCTTTAATTCTCGCAAAAGGCGGAGAATTTTAATGAACTCTCCTCAAAAAAAGGGTATAAAAAAATACAATGTATTTATAATCAATTTTGAAATAACATAATGTACAAATTTTAAATTAAATTAAAAAACTAATAAACTGTAAAGAAAAGCATGTATCACTTTGGAATACTCTGCACCAACTTTTGTAATTAAGTCAGCAGTGTTTCTCGGTCTCCGCACTTTTTCTGATCGTTACATTCTTAATAAATCATTATAATTTTTTAGGAAAAAATCACAAAAATGCTTAAAAATTTGATTTCTTTTCGTCCATTACATATATTACCACAAATATAGTATACCTCTTATGACCTACAGAAATGTCGAATCCCAGAATGTCGATTCAGCTAAAAACTGTAGCTCTCGAAGGGTTTTAAGCCATTTTTACAGAAAATATGCCATACACATTCTCGTTTGGACTTAAATTCAAGAACTTTATTAAAAAAAAAAGGTTCTATTGACTCCCAACCAAGCAATGCATCACGCTGACAGAAAAACTTAAGCTTCTAAAAGCAAGTCAATTGTTGCAAGAGTGTCTATTTCGAGAAAATAATAGACTATTTTCTGTACCAATATCATAGTTTATATAATATTTAGGAGGAAACGCTGAAAATAGAAGCAGGCTTGTTGGGGAATTTTTTATCTTTTTTTTGTCGAAAAAGCAATGAGCACTTAGGCGGGAAAAGCGATGACACTAATGCTTGGCAATTTACTCTGTTCTAAAATAGCAAAGGATGCAAATTAAAAATGCCATTGGGCAAGTTGTTACAGACACTCACATGCATGTACGGTCACACTGGCAGACAGGACACACACACACACACACATGGACACATAAACACACATATATCCTGGCAGACCGACCACTGACAGCGTGGAGCATGCAAATACATAAGGCCAAACAACATGTCGTAGAGTTACACAAAGTGCTTAATCAAGCTTAAAAGAAAAGGACTTGAAAAAGAAATAATAAAAGCATATCCTGAGACCAATACACACACAGACCGACACACACACACACACACACCACTAACCAACACACTTGCAACGGGCACACTCATTGAGTACGCAAAGTGAACTGAAGTAGTTTAAAATTAAAAAGGACACTTAATCCTGTCAATGTGTTGCCGCGCCCGTACCCCAAACCCCCAGCCCATTGTTGTTGACTAAGTGAAATTTCAGCGGGCTGCGCGCTTGGATTAGCAGCAGGGCGGCATGATGGCAAATTCTTCGTGAGCGATGGTTCCGCTGGGTTAGAGCAGCTCCATCCAGCTCATTTGGTGTTAGGGTGTTAGGGTGTTTTCATTTGATTTGGCCTGTCTTCATGCATTCTTGCCACAAACTCCATGTGTGTGTGTGTGTGTGTGGATCTGGCAGAGCGCAGAGTTTGCTGCGCGCACAAGAAGTGCAATTATGTGCACAAAATGGAAAATGACGCAAGCAATTGGAGCAATTCGAATCCAAAGCTGCAGCAGACACAAAAAAAAAAAAAAAATAAGAACGCGCACCCACACAGAACCAGCCACATTGCTGATTGCTGCTCGGGTGTGTTCACTCGAAGGCATCATATCATCAAGTGGTTTGAGATTAGGGCGCCGCCATATGACAGATTGAATACTTATGTGCATATTACACGCATTGTTAGCAAGCTTGGGTATGATAATTATGATGTGAAAATTGGATGCAAGGCAACTACTAGATCTGCATCTTTCCAACAGCTAATCCAGCTAATTAATGTGCCGACTACGTGGCGTATGCGCAATTACGCTAAAAGCTTGCAAGGAATGGCATGGAAATCGAATGAAAAAGTGTTCGTATGTCATGGCAGATTATTAGTTCTCAACCGGCAGCCAACGATGGTGGTGACTCTTGCAATAGGCGCAGCCTTAACTGCCAAGAGGTGACGTCTTAATACAGTTTCAGAGGCAGTTGGTTCCACATTATCGTTGGCTAATCTTGAAGATAACAGGTATTGTCCTATAAGTCGATTGGTACAGGTATTTTCATATGTGGGTTCTGTGTGAAAGATCTCGGACATTCTTCACTTTATTGTTCCCAAAATCGACTATATAAGCTCTGGATATAGAAATTAAAAATTGTAGACTATTGTGTGTTCATAGAGCTTGTGCAGAAGCTGTTCTTTGTCAGTCAATTGTGAGAACAGTGACAACTTTTGTAGGTTGTGTGCAGAACCTTGCCTAACGATGGTGCTACAATCACATATATGACTAATGCTTTGGAAGATTAGGAGTTATTATAATGAAAGTTTTTTTGGGATGACACACATAATTTGCACAAAAGGTGCAAAAACTTTCAATAAAAAACGGATAGTGTTCCCAATAAAATTCCGTGTTTTATTTATAGACAAATCCAGCAAATTTCAACTTAAACCCCTGGTATATCACACAAAATTATTGCAGTTCTACAACGACATTGGACTGTGATTGCCAAAAAATCTTTAAAAAGTGTTGGTTACAAATCTGAGAGAACTTCGAAAAACCTTTCTTTGGTAAAAAGAATGGTTTTCCAGAATAAGTTTAGTTAAAGAGTTGAAATTTGAGAACTTTTACAAAAACAATTACGGATCTTTATTCAACATTCAATTCAATATACCTTCACAAGAACTTTATGCTTTTGAATTCTGGAGTAAGTATTGTATGCAGACAAGTGCTGTATTCTACAGTACTGAAGCATTTGGAAGCTCTTTAGCAATATGAAATGCGACGAATTGCAACGAGAGAACGTCATAAAAATAATTTACAAGAATTTTGTGTTTATTGTTCGAAAATTGGAGAATTGGGCATAGATTTTGGTTATTAGGGAAAAGATCAAGCATAGAAGCTTACTATTTGCAAATTTTACATCCTGTGATGCCAATAGACTGAAATGGTTCTTAAGCTGCCCAGAAGCTAAGAAAAGGTAGTGGTGTCTCATATAGCAACTTAAAAATTTCTGTTCCCATCTACGCGTAGTCTCAAAATATCGATAACAGAGTCTTCGGAATGTTCATTTAAATTCATTTTAGTCATTCTCTTAATTGTATCGGGATGGTCAATTCAATCCATTTAAATCCTTCTATATTATTATATATATTATTATTATATATACATATATATGTTAAGTCCCAAAGTTCGTATGATGAAGAAGGGGCCTCAGCCAATACCCTTCATTTGAATTTCTTTTTAGTCGTCTCTTAACTTCACTCCAGCTGAGTTTCATAGCGCGCATTTCAGATTCTAGCAATCCTCTTCAGTTGTCCACCGGTCTTCCTCGTCTTTGATTGCCGTGGGAATTCCAGGCGTTGGCATTTCTTGTTGGGTCTGTCACGTGGATATCTTGAAACACTGCAGTCTCTTTCGTTCTACTAAAAGATGTTCTACAAATATGTTGTTTAGCCAGAAGATTCTGCTAATTTGCAAAGACTCCGTTTTATAAAGACTTGCATTGCATTCATATCAGCCAATATTGCATTCCAAGACTCGTAGTCACAGCGTAGAGTTGGCATAACATTGGGATTTACTATTTTCAACTTTGTGCAAATCTGGCAGCGCAAAACATTTCAGTTTGAATGTCTAATGAAGACAAGACTACAGCTTCGCTGTAGCCATCTGATTTGGAGTTGATGCTGAAAGATTGCAATTCTTCAAACTGAATGGCGCATAAACCCAAGTCGGCTTCTGGCAGTGATTTCACTTTCGTTGATATATGAGAATAAGTGCCTGACAGCAAATCTAAATTATATAAATAGTTTAATTTTCATAATCTCAACTTTATGTTTAAAAATTGCTAATACTAAAAATTCAATTTGCAGAGTAACTTTAAAACGATTTCAAAGTTTTTCCTAAGGCGGCGCGACAATTTAACAGTAAAAGCTTCAGTAGAACGAACGTAAAAAGCTTTTCAACAAAGCACAGGATAAATTTAAACTATTTTTCACCATAACTAGCGCCACCTACTGTTATTTTTAAACTTACCAAAAGACTTTTCGACTTTGGCGCAAGATGGCGACACAAAATTTGTCTAAGAACTTTGAATTACTTAAGTTCGTTTATACGATTTCAATTTTCTCAGTTAAAATTACGAAATAACTTTATTCCTCGATTTATTTAATGAAAGAATAAAAAATAAAATCAAAACAATGCACCTATCAAGGAAAATGCTTTCTTTACTGAGCCCTTTTTTAAAGAGTGTTGACCATTCGGAGCTATGTGTTTAATTACCCAAATTTAATAAAAGAAAATGTGCAATCCAGCCATTTTGACGCCCTCAAGCGCGATTTTGAAAAGGCTGAGCCGGCCTCCGTTTATCCTTAAGCCTTAAAATTCATTTCTAAAAATAGACAAACGGTATTTTACCGAAAACAAAAGACTAATTATATATGAATTATATATGTATGAAATTTTTAAATAATAACTAATAATGGAGAATGGGTAACAATTTCGAAGATTTTGAGATTACTGACGACCTAGTCCTTTACATGCATTCCAAATAATAAAAATACTGTCAATCAGCTCACTATCTTCAAAACCTGACCTGAAGATCAACATGGGTAAGATATTTCGTATTAAATCTGTGAACATTATACCTTTTCCAAGAAATTGTTGATGTCACAAATTTCACCTATCAATGTAGTGTCTTATCTACATGGCTGGAATCGATGTTTACGCAATATGCTGCAGATATGGTGGCCTGATATCATAAGCAATAAATATCTATGGAGAAGAACCAAACGAAAGAGCATTAATGACGAAATACTTTAAGGAAAATATGGCTGGCTAGGATATACATTGCGAAAAACCTATGATGGGATGCGGCACGCCACGCTGTAGTGAAACCCGCAGGGCACAAGACGACGCGTTCGACCCCAAACAACTTTAAGAACGGATCTGAAGGAAACTGGCAAATCGTTTAACGAGCTTCAAGCAATTGATAGAGGTAAGAAGAGGTACAAGTTCTATGTTGAAGCCTTAAGTTCCAAAAATAAGTATGAATAATTTATTATTGGTATTATTTATAAATTAATTAAAATATGAAATATATTTTATATTTAATGATTTATTGCGAAACTTTGTGTCAATCTGTAGAAAAATTATATTCTTATCCAAGCTTTTCCAAGCTTTCAAGGATAAGCGATAGCAAAAGCAGGGACTTCCACCGCTAGCTTAGAAACAAAGCTCTGGGAAAAGTTGCGCAAAAAGTTTCCTAAAGCTATAAGAAAGCTTTTCAAAACTTTGCCAACTTAGAAGTTTCAACAATAAAATTTCACCTCAACTGGCGCCAACTAATAAGCAGTATTTTAACTGCTTGTCACGTAAACCAAGCAGTGGAATGCTTGACCAAAAGTTATTTGAAATTTGTTGGCTAAGCAAAACGACTTTATAATACACTTTCCATATATAACTATTTCTGTGCGTATGTACTTATAATTTTATTCTTTTAATGCCAAAAAATTAAAGAAATATAAGTTTAATAAAAATATTTAATAACATTTTTAAATTAAACACCGAGCGACACTACTCTCTGTATGTCAATATAAGCAAATAGTTCATTTTATTAGAAATTATTTTTCATGTAAAAAAAATATGGATTCAATAATCAAAAGTTTTAATAATACAAGTCAATGAAAGTACGTAACATAGACATATCTCAGTAAAATATTAGGCGGTTTGAACCACAAATACAAGATTTTTTTTTTAAATCGAAATACTTATTTAAAAGGCACATCTATAAGTCGTGTGTTGAGGGCGATTTCACATAGTTAAGATAGTTTTGAGTAACTTGTATGTTTTAAGTTAAAAATACTCTAAAAAGTCTGATACCCAACTGCTTCGAGTCAGGTATTAAGAATTGGCCTCTTAAAAATCTTATTCCAGCAGTCTCTGCCTCGATTATTATTTTATTATTATTATTTTAATTACACTTTAATAATTTCTCTTTCTAAGAAGCTCAGAATGTTTTCAATAAATAAGGGATACCTAGTCCGAAATTTAGCCCCGATAAGGTATACCTAGTCCGAAATTTAGCCCCGATGCAAACGAAAATCAGAATCTGTTTTTGAACCAAATAAAATAAGAACATTTAATTTATTTCATCTTAAGATTCTAAGTCTGCATAATTTTAAGTTATAAAGACTTAGAAAATAAGCAGCAGCTTAGCTTAGTTAGGACATCTCAAGTACTTTTTGCCAAACCATCATGTTCGTTGTAATATATGAGGCAATATATCTGGGAGGCTATAGAAACTTGATATAATCAACTTAAACATATAGTATGGAAGTGATAAGTTACTGAACAGATGTAGACAGGGTTAGCTTTCGAAAATCTGAAAAAGTAGCTGATGACACAAAGCATAATCGGACAAGGTTGTAGCTTAGCTTCGAAGATGATGATAGAATACCTAAACAATTAAATTTAATAAAGTTGTTGAGGATTTTAAAAAACTGCAGAAAATAAAAATGTGTCATGCAACGCCAGGCATGGGAGCTTTATTGAAAATGCAATACTAATACTAAAAGATAATTTTTTCTAACAATTTAAAATCTAATTAAAAGATTTAGTACAAATACTTTTTAGAGGTCAGAATGACTCATGGCTGGCTGCTCATGATCCTAGGACAGTTTTTAGGTTCCGCAACATTTACTTTAATAACTTTACTTTTTATATCTTTGCTTCCCTAAATCCAGCATTTCCTTTGTACTTATAGAGTATCCATATTAGTTATGTGACCTTAAAAACGCTGGCCATTTTGCAGCATCAAAGGTATTTTTATTGCCAATGCAGAGTAATCTTGAGAGCCAGACAACTTTTTATTAAAAATTGATTGTACGAAACGGCTTCCAATGACCTAATTGCAACGCAAATGCATTAAGTCCTTTGAACAAAAATTCCAAACTAATTAATTGCGTGCCGTCTTCTGCGTGGCATCGTCAATAAAGAATGTTGTCAGCTTTTTGTAAAAGAGACAACCCACCCACTGCCCAACTGATCACAAAGCTAGACCCCCGGGCTTACGTCTGCACAGCAGCAGTTAGGGAGCCAGAAATTTCCTGCTTTTTATGTGACATAACTTAAGCATTGAAGTTACTTCACATCCAGAACTTTTACCTCAATTTTGAGCGGAAAGAGTTGGCTTAGCTGCCGCCATTTTGGCACGTAATTTATGTTTACGATTTTGGAATTATTTTTTAAAGGGCGCTATGGCAATGGCTGCCCCCTCCCCCACCTCAGGCTGTGTAAAACTTAATTTGACAAATTGCACGAATTTTTAAAAGAAACAAAACCTCTGACTCGATGGTGGCACATGTAGAACCCATTAAAAATCTTGCACCAAAAGCCGGCAGACATGTTTTGACAGCTGGCAGACGCAATGCGCACATTCTTCGCCTTTCGACTCATAAGCGGCTTAATTGCGCGTCTTTTTATGCCACAAATGGTGCCCCATGCCACCATGCCACCCACCCACCACACACACACACATCCTTAAACCACAATCCCTGCAAGTTCAAGTAAACATACAAGCAGATTCTAGCGGGTCGCGGCCTCATAAAAAGGCAATGTATGAACTACGTCGCCATGCGTAATTCATAAAATTATTATTTCCATATGTCACAAGGCAACCCAACAAATTTCAATCTGTTGACATTTGCATACAGAAGAGACGTTCGAGGGAGATAATAGGCAGTCTAAGCTGACAAAATCATAAATGGCAGGATATATCCTGCTATAGGATAGCAAGTCAAGTCACGTGGTTAAATTGAAAGTAAATCGTTTGAAATGAATTTTGCTTATAATGAGCACTAATTAAATATTTGAATTGAAGCACTTGGGATTCCCGAGGCACGAAATGGCATTGGAAGGCATTGCTGTTAATATTTTCTTAGCTTCTATACATAAGAGACGATACTCTGCTAATTTCATTCCGAATTATATATTATCGAATTATGAGCAAATTACGAACTAAAATTCACGATTGTTGTCGGACATATCTCAAAATATGTCATTCCTTAAATACAGTTCAATTATCATACGATTTATACACTTATTATTATGTTAAATCTAAAAAAAATGGCTTAGGTACAAGTACCCCTACTCTGTACTTTTCTACAATAAGGTCGTAAAGTTTTGTAAGGAGAGGTAATTCGGTTGAATTTGATCAAATTTTAACACCAATAACGTCAGAAACAAAACTAAGTGGCCACAACTTTTATGCAATTTCATATAGCAATTGTGAAAACATAAAACTTCTGAATTTGATTTCATTATCTTCTGGCATCATTGGTAGCAACTTGCTCAGCATACTCAGCTCGAGAACCAAATATGAAAGGTTCGCACAACACCTTTTCGGAGCACTGACTGCCGTTCAGATAAGACTAAAAACGGTCCCTGTTCGCTTCGAAAAGCTTAGTAGTGCTTAAAAATTTTTAAAACTCTTACAGATATTAGACATCAATATCTTTACGAACGAAAAATTATAAGAACAACTAAGTCTATTGATTGTGGAGTAAGCTGACACCAAGATCCTTTAAAGTTAATCCTTGAACGCCGTCGGTTAGCAAACACATATATAACACAGATATAAAATCACAAGTGACGATTTTTGTAGAATTTGTAAAGACGAGGTAGCAGGAGAAACGTTTAGGCACTTTTTCTGTACATTGTGATGCCTTGAATAAACCGAAAAAGAATCTGAGAAATATAGTATTGAAGGCAGGCTGGAAATATTATTTAGAAAATGTTTTAATGAAGAGGGACAGATCTAATAGAACATAACCCTTTGTGGTACTCTGTACCACAACTTTATAAGTTTTTCCCGACAAAGCCAACTAAGCCCAAAATATACTTGTGTTTTATGATATAAAAACTAGATTGCTCTCTCTCTCTCTCTCTCTCTCTCTCTCTCTCTTAGAGATGGTGCTTGTGATATAAGGTTTCATATAGATGTACGAACGAATATAAGTATATCGCCTTCTCTAGATGCACTATAACAATTTTAAGATACTTTTGGGGTTTCTCGACTGCTATTTCTTAAGCAGAAAGTTTATACAAAAACGTGTGAGGGTTTTTAAAAAGCAATCATTCCAATCCTTGGTATATATGTATCCAAAAATATATTTTGAATATCTAAAATGATCAGAAGAAAATTGTTGGAGTGTAAAGAAGCTTTAGCGAGGTAAACAAAAAACATAAATAACAAATCATGTCAATACTCTAAGTGGGTAAAACTTAATTTGTTTTTTACTTTTCTTGTTTAAATCTTTTGGTATTACGAAGTTTCCATGTATGGCAAGAATTTTAAATTGCTTAAAATTTACTTGAACGTTAAAGAAAGCCTAAAAAGTTTATATTATTGTTAAATATTTATCGTTAATGTGGGATACAGTGATTGTTTAATATTTAGTTACTTTGTTGCTAAAAAACATTTTAAAATAAAATTGCTTTTAAACAATTAAAAATGTTTACGCGTTGAAAAGTGTTCAGTGAAATGGTAAGCCACAAACTTAATTTAATTAATTGAGAGCGTGTTTACGATATTAATATTGATTGATTAAATCGATAAATGAAATGCTATGGAGAGATGCATACAAGGTAATTTTATTCTTGTTAAAATTCGAATAATTTAATTAGGTTCACAATGAAAACGTATGTCTGCTGGAAACAGACATGTTAATTGCTTTAAAAAACACCAAAAAAATTTAATAACTTTAAAAATATTTTTGATATTTAAGTTTACTTGAACAGCGGCATATTTTTAAAAATTCAGATTTATTGCACTTAACCATGAAATAGCATGCAACCATTTTTTCTTAACTAATTTATTTCTTTCGTAAAATAATTTATTTTTAAAACAAATACTCAAGTCAATAACTGTTCCCCAAAAGATTAAATAGTATAATTATTTATTTATGAGAAAAAAAATAAAAGTATATGGCGCCATTAAAATCAGGGCATTCTACATTGAGGAAATCCTTTAAAAAGATCGATATCTTTACTTTTGTTTTATCGAAGAATTTTTAAAATTAAAAAAAAAATATCGAAAGCTCAAAACGCGAAAAAAAAATGTACAAATATTTAAATTTTGAGAACTGTCACATGTTTCAAAGGCGTTTCTCTCCAATACTTTTTTTTTAATTGACCAAAAACATAAACAGAAAAAATCTCTACCAATCGATTGAAAAATATCAAAATATATTAAAATTATTAAATAAAATTTCTTTGAATCTTGAAATCGCCAAATATGTAGCTTTCAGAAAAATACTATTTCTCAAAATTATGTCTCGCAAACCTTGCTTTTTTTAACTGGCCCATAACATAAATATAAGAAATCTCTACCGATCGACTGAAAAATATCAGAAAACATTTAAATTATTAATTTAAATTTCAAAGATTTTTGAAATAGCCAAATATTTATTTAGATGAATTTCTAAAGGGTTGCTGTTTCACAAAATATCTCAGGAGTATTCTCAGGAAATCACTTGATTCCCCCCAGCAACACTGACTAGACACTTTTTGTCCAAATAATGTTTTGAAAACCTTGCTTTTTTCTTAACTGGCCAATAACATAATAGAAGAAACCGATCGTTTGGAAATCAGAATACAGAATACAATCAGACTACATTGAAATTATTAGTTTAAATTTCATAGATTTTGGAAATCGTTAAATAATTTTTAGGTAAAAATAATTTCTTGAATTTCTATATCAAATATTTCTTTAGGTAAAAATAAATTTTTTATTTTTTAATGTTTCTACTTAAAGTTTTAATTTTGTCAAATATTTCTTTAGGTGAAAAAGATTTTTTGAGCCAGATTTTAAAGTTTCAGCTTAAATTTTTGATTTTTGAAATCAAATTTTTAAGGAAATAAGAAAGTTTTGGGAAAAATTCGAAAGTTTCTCATTGAAGTGCCGCCTTTTCAAAAAATATCTCACGAAACCACTCGATTCCCCGCAGCAACACCCATTTAAATAGCACAGCCATAGCTTTCAAAAGGACGCAGTTTGTCCAAACTATTCTCCATCACTTAGGTTCTCCGTCATTTGGCTATAAGCTGTAGCCCCTCGTTCTCTTCGAATAGATTTTAATAAAAGTATACCCATACTTTGACTTTGAAACGATTACTACGTAGACAAAAGGTATAAAAAAGCCAGATTTTTTTGTTAAAACAATAGAAATCAATCAAGCAAATATTGAAATATTTATAATCCAAATTTGAAGTAGTTTGACTTACTCCTAAAGACGTCAGCGAGAATCGCACCAGCAAAAATGTTGAGCTACGATTTATTTCCCGATTTGCTCAACTGGATTATTTTGCTTTGAGAATTAAATTACAAAACACTTTTTACATAATTATAACTCTCCACTTACACCATTTCGCATAAATTTTCCAAAGTTGTGCATTTTTTGGTGCTCCAAGGAGTAACTCCTTAATGCCTTAGCCAAATTGACTTGTAACCTAAAACTATTGTAGTAAAAAAATAAAAAAAAATTCTTATCAATCGATAAAAAGGTTTCGAGCAACTTAAGCAGCTCCTCTGCAAGTGCAGCAAACATTCCGACTTCTAATTTTACGTGGGCGCCTCAAAAGTTGAAATTCCTCATGCAAGTTAGTACCCGATATTCCACGAATCTCTGTTGCGTTTTGCAACAAAGCTTTTGTGCTGTAGTTTTCCCGATAACGCCAAAACATAAGTTGTAAATAGCTTGTGCTTCTCGGAATGACGACAAAAGTCATGTTTGGCTTATTCCAAGAATTTGTTTCGCCATCAACAAGGATTAAACCAAAATGCACTCTGACTGCAGTTTTAACTTTAAAGTAAAATAATAATTTTTCAACAAAATTTCAAATTTAATTAAATGCATTTTTACCAGATTCTTTTGTTGTTAAATAACATATTAAATAAACAATCTTTTTCCATTGTTAGTTCTTCTTTCATAAACAACAATCAACAACAAAGCAAGCGCAGGATTTTTTTACTGCATATATTATCCTTACAAGTAGCGCATGGGGAGTGAGAGGTCGAAAACGCTGAAAACTGGGGAAAAAAGCCGGCGTCTTTAACCCTTAAACATTTTTAGAATTATTATTACGTTTATGATTGTTCTAGTTTGCGTTAGCTTTTCTGTTTTTTTGTTGTTGTCAGATTCTTTTTTAAGCTTCAGTAACCACCACATTGTTTTTTGGCATCATATTTCCTTGAAGGGACCGACCGCATTTTCATTATATTAAGGCAACCTACATTTTGATACTCTATAATCAAAGTGTAAAGAGTCTATTTGTTGTGTTACAAAGTATGCAACCGAAGACTGGGAAGTTATAGAAGTATTAAACAAAGACAAAGAACACCTCATTAAGTAATGCGCTGAAACCCGTTTCGAAATATTTCGAATACCCGGTTTTTTGTAGTAGAAAGCACTATATTTACGTAGACACTTACATATCTCTGGTAAGTCTTACAATTTAATTTTATTTCAACCATAAAGCCTAATTTTTAATATAAAACTTATTATAAGTTTAATGAGCGCAATATAAATACTAGGATCTTCGATTTGTTGAGGTCTACCAAACTTATTTAAGATTTTGTCATGTGTAAAAAGAAAATTTTCTAAAATTTGTGCATTTTGAATAAAAAATTTAATACCATCAAGCTAAGTTTTGAAATATTAAAGTTTTCTTAAAGCTTGTAAAGTTTGATAGATAAAGAAAAATAAATAGTTTTTTATTAAAGTTGAAGATCGAACGATAATAACAATATAAAGATTATATAAAAAAATATTAAATAAAAAAAAAATTAATTTCGAAGAGAATTTCAAATTTGTCATGATTTGATTATGGCTCATAAATTTCGACCGATAAAGGAAAGCAAATAAATTTTTAAAGCTAAAACGATAACAACCACATTATGATTATAAATTATTTGCGATTTTTTATAAAAAAAAAATTAAATTAAATAAGACGAAAATAAAAATTAATTTTTAAGAGTATCTTAGAAATAATAAAAATTATTTCATGCTTCAACCATGTCTCTTAAAGTTCGATCGATAAAGAAAATAATAATTTTGTATCAAATAGAAAGAAAAAGACTTACTTATAATAACTATTATCGCTTATTATTATAATTGTTAGTAAGTTCTATAAAAATATATAAATAAATAAATCAAATAAAAGCAAAAGAAAAGATATAAAGCTTCGGATACAAAAAACAAGAGATATCCTAATACTATAGATGGCGCCAGCAATTTAAAACATGTAATGCATTAGGCGACCCCTATACGCGTGATCTGGTGCCATTATCCCGACTCATCAAATCAAAATACGTGCAAGAGGGAGACCACGCTGTTGCATTCAATAGAATACATCCAGCATTTGACTTCACCAAAATTTTAAAAATTCGTCAAGCGGTTTGAGGGAAGACCTGTGACTCACAAGAACAATATTTCTTAATATTTTTATTTCACATTTTTTTAGTTTTATTTTTTATTTCCCAATAGATGAACAATAGACATTACTTCGTGTAGAGTATTCCACGCTCAAGCCAGTTGCCTCTTCAGCCTTTTTCTCTTGCGTTCATCCGTTCGCTTAACCTTGCCCATTTAAATTACTTCATATTATGCCTGAAAATGTTGTACCATATGAAACAGATTTTTAAACCTTTTATTTATAATTTAGTTTATAATGAAAAACGATGTAAATTGCAAGCAACCCATAGCCACATGTTGTACCTTTTGGTTCTAGTTTGAATTACAGGTGGAAAAAATAATGGAAGTAATGGTATGTGCGAAAATTGGAAGCCATCAATCGTTAAAGTTGCTTCAAGATAGCGTTGGTTGGATGATCAGTTACTTAATATTTAAGGAGATGTTCGATATTTATTGTGCCGGTATTGAAGGTTCTTGAAAAAATTTAGGCTATGCAAAAAACTGTTAATCTAGTGTATGCGTCTTCTGCCTTCTCTATCTTGAGTTGAGCCCTTAAAACCTTGAAACTTCTCTGTGTTTGGAAAAGTCCCAACAGTTAGAAAGCGTAACTCTGCCATCCAGCATGTCAGTGCACATATCACTATTGCCGCGCCAAGCTTATCCTAACTAAAGAAATATCTTTCTATCTTCTTTTCACAACAGAATATATTCTGTTAGTTTTCATTTTGATTTCTCATCCATCAGATATTCTTATCTGCTGAAATGTCCTTAACTCTACTTAATCATATTTCAAGGAAGAAAAATAAATAATCCAAACCCATTTATTTATCATTGAAATATTAGGATTACAAATACCGTTTCCAAATATTCATCTCATCTAGAAATTGTTGTCTATATCAGAAGTGATTACCTAATACTTTGAAAAGGTTTGGCATATTTGAGAATAATCGGTATGCATCAATCAATATCTTTTTCTGACAATATTATTTTTTGCCAGTTCGAAAATGTTCGGATTTGTGTAAAATTGAGACTTTCTGTTCTAATAGGACGAAAAGTGCAGTTGAGGCTCTTCGATGGCTTGTGAAAGTTTATGGTGAATCTGATTGTACTGATAAATCTTGAAGATAGTGCTTTCGATAATTCCAGAGTAGAGCTTCCAGTGCCAAAGACAAGAGTGTTCCAACTGAGGCAAAAAGTTTCAAGATTAGGAATCGACGGCTTTTGTGGAACTAGATCCACGTCCACAGAAAACTGAACATTAAATAATTGGGATTTTGTGCAAATACATGTTGAAACCAAGAGATATCACTTTGGAACTGCATTTCGAAAGATGTGATAAAAGCAGATTTTCACATTAAATCGTGAACTTAGTTGTAAAGTAAAAATGCTTCGATAAACCCTCAAATACAAAATACAATACCAAGCCTGCTGAATCCGTTTCAACATCGCCAGCATTGACGCCATAACAAACCATCGTTGGAAAGCAGGTCATGTTCTATATATAGTGGGACCAGGAGAGTGTGACCTACTACGAACTGCAGAAACCAGGAAAGCCTTAGTCATTATTGTTATCGATAACTCTGTGCCATGTTTTGCGTGGAAACAGTTTAAGAGCTACCAAACAGCATAATAAGGGGCGTTTTCAACACAGAAATTGAAGGTTTTAGGTCAAATTCTGCAGACCTTGCTGCTTTCGGCTTCTAGCTTGTTGGACAGATGCAAATAGTTTCGGGTGGTCGCCGGTTGCGGTCTCTTTAAAAAATTGGTAATGGCTCAATGTTTGGCTTAGTGACAGGCAGGACTCATTTTCTAGAGATGGTATTAAAAAATTATCAGAGGAATGGGCTTATTAGTTACTTCCAATGGACACATAATAATAGTTTCAAGTATCATGTTCATTTTTAGAAGGAATTCAGATAGGAATAAGCAAGATAATAAGGAAAGCCGTCTACATGAAACTTAAAAATACGAATAATATCAACAAATCTAGATTTGGTTCATACTTCGCATAAAATGGATATTCAATTGTAGTTTCAGAGAGTAACTGCTTGTAGGTCGTTAAGGTCCCACTGTATTTTAAAGTTGGGAAGAGCAAACGTACTTTTTGGTTCTGTATGATCTAACAAAATCAAGTATTTTAAAAATGATTTCATGAAAAATTAGATAGATATTTAATAAATTTATTTTTAACAATAATTTTTGGGCCCATGGGGCAAATAAGCTTTGGATGTAGAACGTGTCAAAATAAACTATTCTGACGCTTAAATATGGCCTATATTTCGTTTGTGATTGCTTTATTTGTCTCTATAAATATATGCAATACTTTAAATAAATCAAATTAAAACTTTTAAATTTATATTTTATATGAAAACTGGCCCATATGACACAATAAAGCCAACTTTTGCGCTCTAAAAATATAAAACCAATATTACACCTGTAATTTGTTATATCTCCATATATTTATGACCAGCTACCCATGTCATGAGGTCATAAAAATTAATAATACTTCTGTCATAATTATGACACGCACCCAAAGCTATCAGAAGGTAAAGTTCAAGTTACTTACCGAAATATTCCCTCAAATGTGCCTTTGGAGCCTTTTTCCAAAGCTGCAAAAAGGCAAAGAAAAAAAAAAGATTAATTATAACAAGTGGGCAATTAGTAGACATAACATTTACTTTTTTGAGACTTATTAAAATATAATAAATACAAAAATATATAAAATTAAATTCGTTATTTAAAATTTAAAAAATAATGATGTTGCCTCATACTGGCTATGCCTTTGTCAGCTGCCCAGTTCGTATTGATTTTTGCCCCCTTAAATCGGCTTAAGGATTTCGTCCCACTGCTGTTTGTGACAAAGGACACGAAAACACAAATATTTTTTGCGTTTGGATACGCAATTTAATAATAATTATGCAGCCGTTGAATGGTATTTCTTCTTCTTGTGCTTTGGCATAGAGATATTACCTGGAAGTACTTTATATTTAGATTAGTAATAATCCGCAGGCAGCAGAAAACCTACACCGAATAACTTGAGTCGCCAAAGTTGTTTGACTGCTCTGGGTATGCAGGAAATGTTTTCTTTGAATTTTCAGTGCCAAATCATTATATAAGAAAAAAGTTTATGATGTCAAGTGCAATCGCCACACACATGCAACTTCTATCAAGAACTATACAAGTTTTAAAGTTTCCCAAGTCTTCGGCAGACATTCCATACTTATTCAAAGCTGTCCAGAAGTTAGTCCTTAGACAAATGCAATTGCATCCCATTCAAATGGAGTCATGTCTTCGAAACTGTCTTCCAGGCGTTTCGATCTGCAAATCATCATATCTTGGTTGAGTAATTTATTACAGAGATCTATTTGGCAAAACTGTAGACTTAGCCGAAAGACAGCGCCTATGGATGAGTCTGACAGCAAAAATGGCTCCTATATGGATAAAAATCTGAGTAAAGCTAAATTGGTTTAGCTCAGTTCTAGAATCTCTGATCCGTTGGGTTTTTGGCCGATCGTCTTTCATACTTTTCAAGAGAAGAACAACATTGAATTCTTTTAGACAGCCAAGCTGTTCGAAAGGCGCCATCTATCTTCACTATATTTTTGGCGGATTTTGATGTTATTGGTTTTCTGTGGTATGTGGGGAACATTGTGATCATCTACAAAGCTCTTGGTAGGAAGAAGTTAAAACTCCGGCCATCATTGCTTGGAGTTAAGTTATACAGAGGGAAGACTCTATCGCAAAGAAGTTAAAACCACATTATACATTCTCTATCATATGTGAAAAGAAGTGGTTGAGAGGACCCTCAATCATGGAAGCATCGCTCTCCTTTCATACGAGAACTAAGAGCTTCTACTCGCATTGAATCCCTTATTGAGGAATCCAGGCGAGAAATTACAGTCCTCCCACTAAAGAAACACCTCTCAAAAGTTCCTGAAATTTACTTTTTCAGTTTGAAGACACTTCAATTTTTGTTAAAATGCATTTGAGAACTTTGGAATTTTTCGCCAGTAACAAATATTATTATTATTATATTATATATTATTATTACAAAAACTGACACAAACCCTTTTCAAAAACTTAATAATTATATTAATATTGGGCATCAGCTTTTCCATTATCTAAATACTTTAAAATAAGTTAGATAAAGCTTATATAGAATTTTACACAAACTAATTTGAGTCTTAAATTGTTTTATAGTTTTCAATAAATCTTAAACTTTACTTTCCCTAGCAATTCTCCATCCAATATTTCCAATCAGTAGCCAGCTTAACTTTCCGTATTTGATGCACTTAAATTTAAAATATTTATTTTACAACTTTTTGTTGTTAGTTCGTCATGTAAGTTTATTGGGGCAGCTGTACGCAAATTGAATGGCTTGTTGGGAATTTGCTAAGGATTTACGGCAAAGCTGATTACCACAAAAATCTCTAGAGATTAAAACATTTCGAATAAAATGTGGTTACGTGTATGCCAGCGCTGAAACTAGACTTGAACTTTACAAAGAGTATAAAATAAAATGAAAATAAAAATGTGATTTACAATCTGATTTTAGGTAGAGATTTTTTACAGCAAATGTGCATGAGGTTAGCAAACTATTTTTTTGATATTTTTATTAGTTTATTAACTTTTTTAAATATGAGCGTTTCACGGTTGAGTTTTAGATATAATTTGACGAGTTTGGGCTTTACAATTATATCGTTTTAATTACTTTTTAAAGCTGTATGGAGATATTAAAATATTTTAAAATGGCAGAGCTATGTACAATTATTTGTATCAAAGAAAAGTGTTTCTCTAAAATTTGGACTCTATTTTTAACATATTTAAATAAATATTTCGGTAACCGATTATAATTCCATTAATTTTTTTTTGTTATATCAAAATGGTCAATCTAGGTAAATTTCACTTTGTTGCTTCGAAATACGAATTGGGTTTTGAAATATGAGTATTCCTTGCCTCATTTATTATCTTAAAAATTTAAATTGCAAAATGGCGAATCTACGAAGGCCACCTAAATGAATTTTAACATTTTCACTTAATTGTTTGTAATTCGAATTCAGTGTTGATATGTGAGTTTTCAAGCTCGCTTATATATTGTAGAAACTTAAATTTTAAATTGAATTATTCCCTTTGACCATGGTCATCGCTCCAAAGGCGGAGTATAGGGTGATTTTTCCTAGCTAAATGGCGTCTACTATTTGCTAGCCATACTACTGCTAGGCAAATGCACCTGTGCTGCTGGGTGGATTCGAACCACCGACCTTTCGATTTAGAGGAGAGGAGACTACCACTAAGGCTACAGAGGCACACGCTTTTATTAAACGAAATCTTAAAATTTCAAATTACAAAACGGTGAAATGGCGGTAAATGCATAAAAATTGTGCTTTTTTGAAGTAAATATAGGTTTTCTGAGTAGAGGACTGCGAATTGGGAGCTACCCTAGACACACTCGGTTGGATGGTGTCTGGAGTTCCTTGGGCGTACTATATTTATTTACCAATTTTAGTGCCTCACTAAATAGACGATCCATCGTTATCTACCAATGTAGATTGTATGTTTATTGAGAATTCCTATTTGTTAGGATAAGTTTAAAGTTAATTTGAAATGTAGGTGAAAATTCAGCCAAATATGCAACAGGAAAAAAATCACTTGGCCATCAGTCAGCACCGTCGACGGCTTAAGTGTCAGCCACTTTAGGGTGCTATAGACATACACTACCTCAAGTGCCTACGCCTCGCACCAAGCAGTGCAAGCAGTTTAATTTATCATTTTAAGAAAGAAAGCAAAGTATTTGCAATACAATAACTATATTTCTCCTAATGAAACTCAAAAATATTCCCTAAGTTTAGCATAAAAGTCTGAGCATAATGTCATTTTTATTGTATTTTTATTTTTATTCAGCAAAATTATAATTTTTATCAAGTTTTTTCCGTTTGAATGGGGAAAGTTTCCAGCTCATACTGTCATCGCGATTAGCATTTTTTGGAAATATCTCCCAGACAACTCACCATGCTAAGCCGTGTCATTACTTACTTGCCGGAATCTTTTAATTTTATGCAGTTTTGTGAAACAAATCACATTTCGCCATTAAAAGCAACTTTAACTTGCACTACACATTCCCGAGTCTACGATTTCTGTTCCTTGAAACTTATTTTTTAGCTTCTCTTGATTTAATTTTTTGACATCAACTGAAATCACAATCCGAAGTACTTTTTGTTCTGTTGACTTTGAAAATGTTTTGGTTTGTTTGCATTTGTGCTAAAAGCCAATTAAAATTCCACGTTTGCAGCAGAGATGCGGTAGGCGTCTGACACGGGTCTCATGGTTGTTCACACTATGCATAGGTGGCAAAACATAAAGTTGCGGCACGTTTCGCTTCGTTTTGTAGTCATTTTGGCCAGCACAATGTAAACACGGCAAGTGGCAAAGGAACAAAACCTTAATGAATATTGTTGGCTTTGTGAAGCACGTGGCATTGATTAGGCTTTCAGTTCTCACTTGAAAGGACTCTCAGATACTTTTGGTCAGCAAATTAGCCATAAACTTCATTTTAATTTGATTGACGTCAGCTGGCTACTGACACTGTACTTTCGATGCATATCTTAAGTTAAAGTATCTTCTTCAAACGTCAACCAAAAGTATTTTAAAGGAAAACGGTTGTAAAGGGATTTGGGAAAATAATTTAGACGTAAAGGGAAATCAAAAATCTTGAAAAACAAAATTAATACGATGGAATTGCTTTATTGGGGGTCTTTATTACTATAATAGAAGGAAGACGCGATGATACAAGCTTCAATATGGGGCAATCTTTATGAGCTAAAAAATAACACTTCTTCAAACATCAATTTAGTTTCTTTCAGTGTGACCAGATCTCTATTTTTATAGCTTATAGAAAGAAAATTGTGAAAAATTTAAAATTGTTTCTAATTCCTTCACGATTCTTTCACGATTCCTTCTAAAATTCCTTCACAATTTATTCAAATTATAAAAATTCAATTAAACGCATTTATTTTCCTTGACTCTTCCATTATCGCTCCAATAGCTAACTATTCTCAGCTCATCGAAGCTAAGAAATCCGCAATACAAACATCAGGATATTTAAAAGCAGGCTGGAATATAAGGTACAGACTCAGCCGGAAATCAATAGAATTGTCATTGATAAATGAGGCGGTGAAGAGCCTTGCCAGACGAGTAGGTCTGGCTGCAAGCATCACCAGCGAAGACACGCAGATAAGAAATAAATGGGTGCTATAGAGCCTTGCCAGAAAGGTTTATCTGGGACACCCAGACGAAAATCGAAAGGGCTTCACAGTCAACGAAGTGGACTTTCATGGTTGCAGAGAGATCAGGGCCGAGAAGAATCGGGTAGATCTGCAGAATGCAGTGAGACAAGACGGCATACAACAGGGATATGGCTAGAAACATTTGCTATGTAAAATAAAATGCAAACGGTTGAAAGCGAAATTTAAAGCCTGATACCCTAGCAGTTTTCTTAGTATGGGCTCGCGCTAGCCGGAAAAAATCAAACGCTTTTGTAGAGCATCTAAGATGCTGCTTGCAGCCCTTTGCTCCGTGAAGAGACAACGCAGTTCCTTGTCGTACGCTTTGCTATGGCGGTGCTTATATCTGTATCTATATCTATCCAAATTGAAATACAAATCTTGCAAATGAGCAGCAAACGTTCCACTAAAAACCCTACACTTCTTCAAACAACAGATTAGAAGGATATAGAGGCAAATCTTAATAGCACACAGACAAAGCCAGGCGGCATTTGGGCAAAATGGACATACACAAACATCATCTGACCAACAAACTGCTGGAGTACAGCCACCCACGTCGACGGCTTAGCAATACACAACATCATATGCTCATGCCTCTCACTAAGCAGTGCAAGCAGTTCAAATTAGCTTTTAAGACAGAAAGCAAAATACTTTTTTCTCCAAATAAAACATAAAAATATTACCTAAGATTACGTTTAAAATCTAAGCAGTTTTAAAAATTAATGTCAATTGTATTAAATTTTTATTCTTACCCATCAAAATTATAATTAAATTTTTTTTTTTTTTTTTTTTTTTTTTTGATTTGATTAGGGGAAAAGCTTTTCGAAATTACCATGATAACCGATAATAATCATTCCATATTGCCAGCGCTACTAGCAGGCGAACAAATGGTATCAAACATTCCGCGACATACAAGACAACTTGCTTTAGAACATCCAATTCGTACCACCACTAAAATAAAAATCTATTTAATGTCTGCTAGTATTATCATTTTCGCGGTATTGCAATTAATCATTATTAGAATATTGAATTTTGATTTGGAAGAGAAAATACCAATGCCATCCATATTGTGGTTCGTATTCGCAGGGTTGTTGGTAACCATCATGGTTTGCACTGATGTCATTTTCAGTTTGTCACTCAACACATTACTTCTGACTGTCATTGTGGAAGTTTCGGTGGTAATGGTGACCGCAAATCGCTGGTGCAAGTTAACATATACTGAGGTGGCCTATAGTCTGGGTGTAACTACAACCATACTCGTCGTTTTATTCCTTTGTGGAGCTTATTGGCCTGTGAAATATATACCAATAGCATGCTATATTTATTTCTTGGCATTTATCACGATTTGTATAATGCTTGCGGCACATTTAACCGTTTTCTTAACACGGAATTATATGTGGGTCATGTATGTGGAGCTTGGAAATTTTTTGTTCCTAAGCATTCTAATGATATACATTGCAATGAAGATACATCTGATACCATTTGACGAAATCGATGATATATATATGATCTGCGTTGTAATGATATTCTTTTTCTTCATGTCGACTCTTAAGTGTGTCTGCCCCGCAATATTGTATTTTTTGCGTGCAAATAAAACAGATTGTTGCGACTCTGTATTTGCGTAAAAAAAATTGTTTAATTTGTGTACATTTTGTATTTCATTAATATTTCAGTTTTTGGGAAGTTTTTCAAATTTGACCTACTGGGGTGCCAAAAAAGTTGAGTTAAAACAGGAAGTTTTAATGCTACGAACATTTCGTACAAGCCGAATTCGATCGACTATCAACAACAATTTCCGCATATAATGTTCACTTTCATCGATAGTAAAGGCTTTATTTTTCAGTTCGTTTTTATATGGTTTTGCCAAGATTTCTAAAAGTTTTCTTTACGATAACAAATTCACGAAAATGTGAAAAAGTCTGAAAATTTTACGAACCGATATTCTTACAATGCACAACTGATACTGCGCTGATTCCATTGGGTGTGGTACAAAGAAATCAATTATATTTCCAGGAGATGGCATTATTTATCTGTATCTCGCATTGTCTAGGCCCGATTGGCTTCTGAAAGATGACGTTTCGTACTAAAAATCTTTTTCTGACAGTGTAGTGATCGGTTGAGTCAGTTTTGTTTAAAAGTTTTTCTCTGATAAGGACGTAGTTTTTATGGTCCCGATATTGAAATATAATTCGACTCAGTAGACAGAGCGGCGATATGGAGAGCACTTGCAAGGAAATGAGTACCAACAAGCATCTTAAGTATAATCAAGTTGATGTACGATGATTCCAACTTGGCGGTACTGTACAACGGGAAAACATGTGCACCTTTCCAGACGATTACTGGAATTCGACATGGCTGTCCATTGTCACCACTACTCTTCAACATCGTGGTCGACGAAGTCATGAAAGTAGTGTGCAACACCTAGCTTCGAATTACGTGGAGCCTTACTAGACACCTTGAGGGCAAAACTGATGACCTCGTCAGGCTAGCAAGCAAAGTCGGTCTTAAAATAAACGTAGCCACAACCTAAGCAATGCGATTCAACCACTCCAGCCAAGGGCGCATTACCATTTATGGGAACTCAATTGAGTTCGTCACCAGTATCCCATATCTTGGCACTGTGCAATCCCACAATGGCGGCGTGGATAATGACGCCACAAACCGACTTGCCAAAGCCCGATCAGCATTTGGAAGACTCTATCGCATCTGTAGCAACAAACAAATAAGCAGACCAGCAAATCTCCGGATCTATGTGGTAGTTAGACATGGTTTACCACCAAAAAGATTACACAGAGTCTGCAAGTCTTCAGCAACAAATGCTTGAGAATAATATGCAGGATATTCTGGCCAAACAGAACGTGGATATGGCACGCTCTCAGAAGAAACCCAGCAGTATTGTCAGGATGGCACTGGACTGAAAAAGATCCAAGGCAACCTGCAGAAGACCTATCTTCCAAGAATTGGCCCAGTCAAACATTACAAGGGACAGAGCTAAACAGACGGCACAAAACAGAGTTCGTTGGAAGGATCTAGTAAAGGCCCTGAGTTCCCAAGCGGAATAATAAGGAAAAAAAAAACAATTAAAATTATTTAAAAGTAAATCGTTTAGTTAAAAACAGTGAAGAGTTTGCTATATTGTTAAGCTTATCCCATAACTTATGCCTTGCTTCGGTCTTAAATTATTGAAATACATTCAAGACTCCTTACAGTGTGTTAAGTATCCTCTTGAGTTATTTGCAGCAATTATCTGCGAGTCAACGAACGTTGGAATTATGCTTGCCCATAGCGTGCAGATAATGAGCGCTTTGTCCAAGATGAAGGTTAATCGTTCTGGTTAACGCAGGTTCAAGGACTTGCCTGTTCCAGCTGGAAATATACATATTCCTGCGCAAATCTTTAAGTATTTCTTAAATTTAAAATATTTCGTGCTTGACCATAAACTTGGGCTCTAACAGTTTCGTTACATACTTGAGTTCTAACAAATTTTGTGCAAAGATTCCTCGCTTCGAATGCTTTGCTAAACGAATAAAACTTGTAAAATTAGCATAACTTAGGCCGCAGTAAGATTTTGTGTGTCCAATAAAAGGCATTGAAGTGCATAAAAGCAGAAATAACTTGAAAATTGTTACCCAAAAGCATAAACATATATAAAAACCGCAAACAAAACACAGCCAATACAGAAATATGTGGGATTATTCACTTATTTATTTCTGCCGCGGGTCAATTTGCCTGTGCAATCGTCTAGAAATGCCTTGATAAAACTTGAATGCGGCCAAAAAAAAAGGCTAAAAACATGAAAAGTTTTCGGACAAAAAGTAGCAAATAAAACAATAAGTAAATAAATCCGACACCAAGTTCTTTCTCTAAAGTAAACATAGAAATACTAAAATACGCAGAAACACTGAAAAAAAAAACCACTCCGCTGGCAGCCATTTGCAAAAAATGCCCTATCAGCAAACAAAATGGCGTAAGCTGTTGCGGCGCAATAAACAAAATGGCGTAAAATGCCAAAAATTGTGGGGTGTTGAAACTATGTTCAAAATGTTTTTCAACTTAACACTTGAGCCATGTCGAGCTGAGCTGAAATATGAAAAATGATGCTGCACTGCAGCAGTTTTAAGAAAAAACATCATGAAGCTTAATTATAGAGCACATCCCACAAAGTCACGTAGGTGGAAGAATGCTACAAGTGTAGCCGGACGTACAGAGATAAAAAGCAGCAGCAAGTTCTAATTAGAAAAGCAGAAAGTTTTAAGTTTCCAGTTTCCAGACTAAATGTTGATGCTTAGCTTTTGAAGTCCTTCAAATTTACATATTTCTGTCATGATTATTTCTTAAAATCGCAGACGCTGTGAGATATACTGTACCTACCACTTTCCTGCAATTAACTCAGTGATGTTTACTTAGTAATTCATACGATTCATTGATGAACTCAGTTTTGATTTCTTCAGATATAAGAAATCTTGAAAAACTTTTACTTGGCCATTTCGACTCATTGCTTGGAAAGGTCCTTAACCTTTTTTTTTAAATGGGTCTCGATATCTGGAGATGACAACAAAATACAATAAACATGGTACTTTTTTGACTCATAGTACAAGGTGAGCAACATAATATATTCAACCGATTTTTATTAAATACAACACCGTAAAAATTTGGCTACAATTTGACTTAGCGATTTGAAATATTGAAATTCTGCTAATGCATTTGATGAGTATATCTTGAAAAACGAACCAAATAAATACATTTTATAGAACAAAATAACAAAAAGAATGCGTAAGATTCTAGATACAAAATATATTTCAAAATTATTTTACAATTCAAATTCGGTTAAAATAAGTTGGAAAACAAACAAAATGTAACGAATTTGCCAAGCATATCAAGGGCAGGGCATCACGATAATACTTTTGAATGCCAATTTTGCGATATCGTTAGAAAGAAACAAAAATAAATAAATTTTTGTACAAAAAACTATATGCTTGGCCCTATGGCAGTTAAATTACAAAGTCAACCGATTTTCATATAATTTGACTTAGTGCTCGGGATTGCCAAAAAGCTGTGGGCTTGAAATACACTCTCAACATGCTTCTAGCGCAAGCGACTTATTGCTCCAAAACTTTACATTTTTTAATAAGGAGCTACAATAAACTTAAATCCCATTGGGATCATACTCTCTCTACACTCTGATCATACTCTTTGTAGCCTTGAAGTATGTTTGACTTATCCTAATGAGCGCATCCATCCACTAGATACTGAATATTCCCATTATTACCATTTGATTTAGGATTACTTTAGTTTTATCTTAAAAATAATAATAAGTTTATCTTATCAAGTACAAGTCCTCTAATTTGATGAACATTATATTATTTTTTACTGACTAGTTCGTTTCTTAAAATTAAATTCATTTCTTAATGATTCATTTTTGCTGTCAAATTTTAAGCTTTAAACTTAGAGAAAAAATATTTTCTGCAGACTCCAGCCTTACTTTTATTTCGCTTTTATAGCAAACCGAACAACATATCGTATAGCAATAGTAGATGAGTATTTCTCAAGAAACCAATTAAAATCGAATTTACAACAATTGAAACAATAATCAAAAGGTAAACGGCCCATGTTGGAATAAAAAAATAATCTTGGAATATAAATATTCTTTGCGTCTTATTTGAAGATATATTTAATTTTTGTAGGATTTGCCTGGTAAAATTTTGTTAAAGAGATGTGATAAAAAATCAACGATATTAATTATGGTGCGAATATATTAAAAATCGATTAACGAAACACAAAATTATCTAGACAAAAAAGATACAAGTTTTAGGATTTCTTTGTCTTTCACTGAATTTAGTTGACTCAAAGTGTTGCATGAGAATTTTGCTTTCAAAGGCGCATAATCTTGAAGAAAAAGGTCCTCCATTGAGTGGTGGATTCAAAAATGAGTTTTCCGAAATTCATACATTTAAAAGAGTCTAGCGAAATAAGGAACTGTCACTTGTGATCTTGTGTACTTTTTGGGAAAGAAATTATGCAGTTTGGCGGTGGATTCAAAATTAAAATATTTTCCAAATAACACTTGAAATTTATAAAGTATGGTGTTGGAAAAAATTGAAGTCGCTTTTATATTTGTTTATATTTCTCTTGAAGCTTCTTTCAAAAGATAAGATTTATATGTCAAAAGCGATTTATTAAATTCAATTGCCTTCTTTGTCAAAATGATTCAAGTCAAAGATGTCGACTATAAAATGTCTCGATATACGTATTTTTTAAATTTTTAATATATTAAAAAGAAGATGTACATTCGGCAATAGCACTTTTAAGAAAAGGAAGACTTAAGTTAGCCTAATAAATCGTTAATGACGTTCTGGAAGATGATAATGATCCCTGATTAAATAAAAGAAAATTATATAATTAGTTTCCTTTTACACCTTCTAACGCTTTAAGATATTCAAATCCCTGTGGACTAATTTGAAAATAAAATTATAAGGAAAAATGTAAGTTCTTAATAAGTAATTAGAGCCGAGTATAGTTCAACCTTGAATACGTACGTAAAGTGCACGAACTAAAAGTTCCTCCGGCTATTTAACCAAGCGGTGTAAAATCTTTGCCAGACGCACATCACTTTAATCTTATGTATCTGCTTCTGTATCCGTATCTGCACCAGGCCAGGTGTCTAAGTTTGAGCTCTGTACAGCAATGAGCCGCGTCATCATTTCTAGTCGTCATCGTCGTCGTCCTCGTCGACGTCTGTTGACTTTGTGGGAATTCCAATTAATCTCTGGGCTACATCGTCTACTTGACTGCAGACTTTGGCAAACACGTGTCACCTTTGATTTGGATTTGTCGTTGGGCTGAGTTGGAGTTACGTTAGCACAAAATTTATGCCAAAAATTATATTTAGTCACTAAATAATGCATTATTTATATGAAGCCCAGCAGCTGTTGGCTTGGCTGTAATAGACAATTGACTCCTTTGGTTGGGAGAGCAAACGGCAGTCGTTGTAGACTGCATCAAGAGATAAGAAATTACAAACACTTATTTTGTCTCGTTTTGTTTATTTTATGTTTGTCAACTGTTTTAAAGATATTTCGGGCTCTATGACATGCACAAACAGAGCAGATTGTGTAGATTTGTACGTAATTTGTAATCGAATATGTTTTCTTTCAGTAAAAATGTGGAACTCAATCATGTACAGATTGTTTGACTTGTCAGCGTCACAGATTCACAACAAATGTAGACAGCTTCAGTCAACAAGCTTGAAACTTACAAATGCGAATTCCTGCGAATAATAAAAGTAGAAAAAACAGCCAGCAGCATCCTTTAAAGTTAGCACAAATAAGTGCTTGGAGACAAAACACAAACTGTAGATAGAACAAAAACAATTCCAGCGTCAGCCACAAACTGTGGCCACATCGTTAATAATGCTATTCCGTTTCTTGTTACTTCTGGCTGATTACAAAGTCGCGCATAGAGTTGATAATGCACAGTGGATCGAATTGGCGCATTTGGCGGAAGAAATTGCAATAATAATAACAATGTGTTATGAAATAGAGTATTTGTATTTGAATATTGAAGCGAGACCCATAAACGCTACTTAATTGAACAATTTCATAAACTCAGAAAACACAAACGGGCTTATTCGTTTTTGAGAACGTCCGATTTCGTTTTTCCTGCCCAAGATATTATCTATGAGAGAATACAGTGAATTGATATTGGCTTATATGATAATTTATCCTTCAATCAACCGAAAAAAAATCCATTTGTCAAATGTGTTTTGGAAAATTTTCGAAAAATACAAACGTTTCTCAGTTTTCCACAATTCTTCCTGCAAAAGAATATATTATTATATGTTTTTTGGCTTCTGTCAGTTTCAAGATACCAAAAATGGCAAGCACTTTGCTTTAACCTTTTTTTTGAAAAATTTTCGAAAAACGTACTTTTGAAAACTGTATCCGATTTCTTATAAGCAAATCGATTCGAATAAATGAAGAAAAATGTATCCTCTTTTAAGACAATTTATAATATTATAAAAAATTTACCTTTATTAAAATACTTTTTATTTAGATTTCTTAGGCAATATGTTGAAACCGAACTGAAATCGTATATGAATATATATAATATTTTATAAATTTAATATAATATAATAATATAATATAATAACATATAATAATATATAATAAATCTAAAAAATTAGTTCAATGAAAATTTTGAGAAATGAAACTCAAACACAAGAAAACTTACAAAAAAATATATTTTTTTTAAGATAGTTCATCTCTCAAGTTTAGTACAGAAGAGACCAAATCTTTATTCGATTAAATATTTGTGTACTTAAATTTATGAACAACTATAAGTAGCAGTCAAAAAAAAGTACGTAAAATATCTCGCAGTCGGTTTCAATATAAAAAATTATCGCCATTTTTGTATTTTTCGAAATTCATTTTTATAAAACCTCATATTATCCCTAAATGTTTCTTGCATTTTAAGTTATTTCTTAGATTTTATTTCAGCAAACTTAACATCAAATTCTCTTTTCAATATGAATTTCCAGACTTTTTCGTAGTGCATTTGTTAATATTCCACTAACCTATAATTATTTTCGACTTTGTAGAGGAACTCATTACCCGTTTAAAAATAAAATTTTATAACGACCAACCTAAATGTTGACATGTTTTACATATAGAAGAATTTTGTATTTAATTTTAAGTGTAGGAGTGAAGGTTATGATCATATGTTGATATTTATTTATTGGAAAAAGATTTCAAAATGACGAAACTGAAATATCTATTATATGAGATATGACATATATACACAATATAGCTGGCTATATTATATATAATAAATAAAATCTTTCTATACCAAAACGACAAATTTGAACCACTGTTAAACATCACTCAGACTTGCAATTTCTTTTTGGTTGTCTGCCATTTTTGCGCAATGATTGAAAAATGCCTTTACCGTAGAAACTTTGAAAAGGGTACTACTATTTTTAGCTGTTTATTTATGCCGAATTGTATGGATTGTATTATATGGGATGTATGCAAAAAGTATGAGCCCTTTTGTTAGGTTAAATTAAGAAAAGCTACACTTAATGGCTTCCAGAAATTATATAAAAATAGATTTGTTTAATAGTAAGGGAAAGTGACTTTAAGAGGTCTAAAATTTAAGATATTTTGCCTCTTGGTTTTCAGAACATTCTATGCCAAGAAATTTAAGACTAAAAGTTCCTTAAAATCCTTCAACAAATTCTTCTCCTCAAAACTTAAAGTCAAAACCTCATGAAATATTTCAAAACAGATGCAACATCTAACCATCTACAAACTACAATGTTAAATATCATGACTCTGCGTTACCATTTTAAGCCAGTTGATGTTCCAAAAGCACATCACAAATGGCGTGTGGGGGGATCAGCAACAACAAGAAAAACAGTGGAAAAACATGAGTGAAAATTTTTGGCACTTCATAAGCACTTTCACATGAAACTTGACTGCCTGCACGACGGGGAGTGCACATGCAGCAGAATTTTTAGATAAAATTTGCACGGTTTGTTTGCATTTAATATTAGTAACCCAACAGAAATGCAAAGGAGCAGACAGACAGCTGCATAGAGACAGTTAGCGGGGAGCGCGGAGAATCCATTCGAAAGGATGCGCTGTGTAGCAGAAGCGGAAAGCTGACATAACAAAGCAGGGGGGAATTTTTTATAAAAGTTACTCATTGCTCAATTGATATTGACAATTTCGAAGAGCATTGTCCAATTGACTGTGTCCATGCCGGACATGCCGGCAATTAATCATAAAATGTCCATGGAGCATGGAGCAACAGCATGGAGCACATTTTACAATCCAGCCACCGCAAAATGAACTGATGCTCTGGCAACTATAATAATATAAAGTTCGCTGGCAGCAATGGGGACTTATTTAGAATTTAAGATACACTATTTAAAAGGTAAAAGAAAAATTATGCCCACCATAAAAAATTATATTATTGAAAGTTTTAAAATAAAGTTTGGTTTCATCAATTCTGCGTCAAAAACTTTGATACTTTTCAATAATCCGTGACAAATTGCCAAAAGAAAAAAAAGAAATCGAAGAATATATGGGAATAAATATTAATTTGGTGTCACTTTTCTGTCCAAACAGGTTTTCATTAAAAAAAAAAAAGAAAAACGTAAAAATAACAAAATCGAAGATATTCACTTTGTTTCATCTCTCTGCTAATTCTCAAATAACATTTGTTTAAATGTTGTCCGCTCTGCCCTTTATCTAATAATTTATACATTTTTCGTATTGTTCAGAAGACCTGAACAAGTGATCCTTAAATTCATTTGCATCCATTGAAGAATTCAGTATTGCGACTACAAGCAAATTCTGTAGAAAACGGCGGGTGGCGTCAGACTTACAGTTTCAGTATTCAGGTAATGTTTGAACTTTACAGCACCAATGCGGGCCATGATGAAAAGCTGATGAAACGGCACAGTATTTCGTCTGCTTTGGATATCGGAGTAAGTCCACATTTCATTCACAGTAGCAACTCGGTACAAAAACCATTAAAAATCTTTTAAGAAGCAGTTCTGAAGCGGGAAATTTCCTTTCGACAACTCTCAGCGCACAATATCCTCAACATACAAGAAAAAACACCCAATCGTTGTAACCGAACTTTTTCCAACGAACATCACTCCAAAAGACTGCAAATTCAGTTCGCATATAGCACCGACTTTGATCAAGAAAAACCAACGATACCTCACCGTAAAATTTTTTGAGCTAGCCAGGATGCTCTTTGTCTTCGATACCACGTTGGAAGTTTTGCTTCATCCTTACATTTCACGAAGCATTCGATGGTGTTGAGCTACACTTTCCGTTTCTTTCAAATCCTCACGCGAATATCGTTTATTCAACACAAATCAGGACGTTTTCGAAAAGTTCATAATCAAATTTATTGTCAGAAATAGACGCTGATGCAATTGTTTATTATCCACAAATATCAAACCTTACCTTCGGCCAGAACTTGTAGCTGGAACTGCCTTTAAAAAAATATATATTTTTGAAAATATATTTGAAAAATACAATAAATGAAAATTAAATAGAATAATTTATAAATACCTGTAATCATAAATTAAAGAATATATTATAAATTGTAATATATTCACATAAAACAGATAAACATATTTTAGTTGCTGAAGAGGAAAGGGGCAATTACAAAGGAACCTTTAGCCAAAAGATTTAAGTGATTCTTTTACCTAATTCACCTAAAATCTATTTATATAATGTCAAGAATATGCTAAATGAAAGTTTTCAGTTGTATCCAGCAAATTACCCTCAAGTTTAAAACCCATAGATTTCCATCCGATGTAACATTTTTGTTGTTTGAAAACGTCTAGGATTATATTCCTACATAGAACATACTTTCATAGAAAGAGTTACATTTTAAGAAATTTTGGAATGAACCGTGACAATCTTTATATGGCATTAAATCTAGAACTCAGTGTTCCTCATTGTACAATATATTATTATCTGCAACAGGCAGCCGCATATTATCTCCACAAATTAAATTTTTAATTCCTTTGCACTAAATTAAAGAACTCCCTGTTCTAACGATAAAGGGTATAAAAACAACAAGAGAGTCTACAAAACTTTGCCCTTTGCCACGAACGCACTGTCCAACTAAATCATCGCGTTGAAAATTTATGCGCCGCCCTTATCAAAAACGAGTCGAAGTACAAAAACCCGGACATACGGACAAATAGATGGAGAGGGAAACGAACTGATGGACAGATATAGAGAAACAAACGGAGGGACTGATGGACAAAACAGAGAAAGGGACGTAGAGACGTCATTGCATTGAAGCCGACAGTTGAATCCAAGCGCATAAAATGTTTAACAAGCGCAAAATGCGCGCAAACAATGAAAAAGATAAAAAATTTCACAGAAAGAGGCGCCATTTACAATATTTGTATACGGGACATTCGCCACGCTTTATGAATACTCTATAGCATTGTTTACGGGATACATATTGTTGGCTAATAAAAAGCGGTAAGAAAATACATTATGATAATTGAGAGTAAGAAAGTAGAAGAATTTGAAAAATAAGTTCGAGTTCCGGTCTTTTTGATCTTATTTTTATTAAAATAAATTTTATTTCGAAATTAAAAGTTGAGTTGAAGTAGAAGGCCAAAACTGCATATCATAGTAAGAGTAACTGCAAGTCGGCCTTAATAGAATCTAATGTTCGTAATTTTTTTATTTTATTATTTTGTATTATGATTTAGGCCACAGACGTCTTGCCTTATTTAATTAAATTTAAGTCAATTTGGAAAAGTTGTTGTAAACAACTGGCGTGTAGATTAATCTGTTGAAAAAGATTGGAATTGCAAGAATTGGCTGATCCTAAAGGAAGAGTTTTGTTGAGCAATTATAAAAACAACCCATGGTTCAGTGGAAATTACTGTGTATGGCGGAACTGTTGGTTGCCTGTAAGTACATATCTTGTCTTTGTCGGAAGCGGAAATATATTGATGGAACAACGTGGTTCTGAAATAATATAATATTAACGGATGGGGAGTCCAACTTGCGATGGGTTAGAAAAATATTTTTCCTTCAACAGCTTTACATTGCGGAATTCATAAAATATGAAAATTTTTATGATAAATAATTTTGATAATTTACAAAAAAGAATTCTTAAATTTCGGTTATTTTAAAGATAATTTTCGCTAGGTTCACAAAATCAAGACTTGGAAAAAATTGCTGATGGTCTATGTGAAAAGACAACTTGCTTAAGGATCTGGAAGTCCCAGTTGTTGGGGAATCGCTTAAAACAATAAGTGATTGTAAACCGTACCGCTTACTATTTTATCCCATTTCTGTCGCATGTGCTTAAGAACAGGTCTTAAACAACTCCACCCATATGGCATGAGATATCATCTTACTGTTCATTTACTGCTTGTAATCGAACAGTCATTCTCTATTATTCCCATAATATTCTATTATTCTTATATTATTCTCCCGTAAGTAATATCTGGTAATCTAGTAAAAACAAGTCAAGTGATTTAGCGATTCCACTTGGTGAATAATTGTGAGGGGCACTATAGACCCATATGGATCGCAATGCTAATTGGCGTAAGCCCACCCTTGTTCATACATTACGTTAAATTTTCAAGTTGTATTGTCAATTGAGATCCAATAAATAATCTTTAGACGGACTAGAAATTTATAAAAAAAAGGATAATTAATTTTGGATGTACGAAAATAACAATAATTATAAAATAAATAAGAAATAATCTGCATTTCCATAGTGAGAAAACTATTAGAAGCGGGTGTTTTTGTAGCTCCTCAAATTATGCCCCTATTAAATAAAAAAGTTTTTGATAACGGTCACGATTTAAGACAACGATAAGATGTACTTGAAATTTAATGGGTAGATAAAAGTTGAATATTTCTGAGAAAGAACGAAAAGTTCGAATTCGCGAACAGGCAAGATTGCGTAAAATTCAAAATCGATAGAAAATGTCAATTGAGAAAGAGGAAAAGGTAAAATGAAATGTTCGGTTGGAAAATTTAGACAAAGATCAACTTTTCAAAAAATGAAAAAAATGGTAGAGTTAGACGATTGAAGGAAGAACAAATTTATATAAAGAGGAAGCGTACGCTGAATTGGTAGATAAATGTAAAAAGCAAACGTTGGTGTTAGGATAGTAAGAAGCAGGAAAAAAAAAACAGAATATTTGGATAGTAGGGATACGAAGAGTGTCAATTTTGCATCGCTCTTACTTTTGAAAACGAAATGTCGCGTTCAAAACATTCCTCTTGTAATCACTATAAATATCCAAAGGTATTAAAAAATTGTTTGAAAAAGAAGTAATAAAAGCGGAGTGTTTTTTTAAATATTTTTTCTAGATATTTTTATATGGAATTTCAAAAGCCGAAGTTCAATAAATTTTTCCTAGAACACCTTTATGTTTAAGAAATAATATTGCTAATTATATTTTTATCATTTTAAAGAAACACAAAAGTTTGCGTCTGTATGAGAAATGTAAAAGTAACCGATTTTATTTACTTTGTTGACTTTCACGACGTACAGCTTTCCGCACGTTTCCTAAGAAACACAAAGTGCGCATTTGTAAAGGCAGCGCTGTGTCTTTCAGACTTCTTGGTACAAAAAAAAGTTGCCTTTCTAAGGAATGCCATCTGCTCTTCTCAAGTAAAGATAAGAAGGAGTCGCAGAAGTTTTCGAAAAATGCGTGAAAAGCCCACAGAAGTGAAATGCAAACAGCTGAAGCTGACAAGTTGATCATTTTTCATGCAACCGCCGTGACTTTATTGAGATGAGATACTTACTATGTGAAATGATTTCATGAAAAATAAAACTTCAAAATGAGCAGAGCAGATGTTGACAATAATGCGTTTGTAGTGGTGTGAGTGAAGTGTGTGTGCGTGTATAGAGTGGGTGGGGGATGTAGATGTTTGTGTGCCTCCTGCGGCAACAGAAAAGGGCAATTCTTTGAGAAGTTAAACAAATGTACGTGATATCGGAGTTGAGGACACCATGAGTTCCATAAGAGCTGTGGAAAGTTCAGGGATTTTGACTTTAATATTAGATTTATATTTAGAAATTTTTATGTTTCATCTTTATAAAGTTATTCATTATTATTATTCATTTCCTACTCGAAAATATGTCATAGTATGACATATAAACGGTCCACATAAATACATCCAATTCAAAAATCATAAACTTATTATTGAAATGCATAATATACAAATCGCTTTTTTGAAAATCGTTCGAAGTCTAGGTTTTAAAGTCGAAATAGTCAGATTTTTAAAAGAATAACCTCGAAACAAATAAATTCCTCAAACATCCACATACGCATATGCAACATACATATTACCACACCTACACACACCCCACACTCACAACTTACACACACTCCACACACACCTCACACCCACACAGAGAACAAGTGTGGCATAGTCATTAAATAGGAGAGTGCACAAGCTGCTTTGCGCCAAAGGAACAAGCAACAAGGCTGAGAGCGTGCAAACGCAAAATTGCGTATACGTCATGTGGCACCGCAGTAAAGTAATATGCAGGCATTTTATCGTAGCTAAATATATATGGTTATTACTTTTGAGAGATATGTTACGTAGGTTGTGTTTTTTTTTTTATATTATCAGGTGAAGGTAGCAGTTAGCTGACAAGGCTATTTATATAGAGAGCCGAAAGAATTATGTATTGGGTTGGCCAATAGGACTTTATCCTTTTAGTTATTTATTAAAAACGAACGGTAAGTCGTCATACTTTGTAAGAAGCTAGGCGAAAAAAACGTCTTACATCAGCAATGAATCTCATGAATACTTTATTTGATATTGAGACAAAATAAATACTGCTTTTAATTCCCATGACAGGATCATGCTCTTATGATGAGCGACGTCTAAATTTTGACCACAATTCAAAAACGATGGTTCAGTAACACCTACAGTTCCCCCTGTTTTAATAAAACAAATAGTTCAATACCATTTCAAAACAAAACTAATAAAAACGCACAAACATATTGGACAACCCATTCCGTTGCTTTTCAAAAGCTGAGCTTCAATATGGCCATTAGCGTTATAAATCCAATCACACCTACTACTTCGTCCATGACATAAATCAATACCATTGCCAATTGCTATCTTAAGAAGGCAAGCAGATATATTTGATGTGTCTACTTAAGCACTTTGGTACTTTGGTGTAACCCTTGGAAACGCGCTACAACTTTGTGAAGCCTCAAATCGCAAATCACAAATCACTCAGCATCTTATTTCATATTTTTTCATCTTAACATGCATATGCAAGCAAGGAGTCTTACTTCAATTCGTATATTAATGTTCATTCCAGTTAGCGGCATTAATCTGCTTAGACTGTTTTTCCCAGAAAACCATATTCAGACTTTGAGACTTAACAACGAACATGAATGTTTGTGTCTGTGGGGGGTAGCGCATGATGTGTGAGATAAATACGGCTTTTATCTACTTTATGCGAAAAATTCACGCAAAATTTGTTGCCATTTTGCTGCGCCACTTGTCTGGGGCAATATTCAAAACATATTTATGAGACAATTTACAGAGAAAAGGTATTTTTTTTATAATGCGATGACTACGGTTGCTTAGGGTATTGTGAGAGAGAGTATTTATCGGATTTTTACGTTCTAAATATTATTTGGATTTCATGGGGAATAAACCATTTGGAGGTGTTAAAATGTATCAAAAATTTTTATCTGAAACGGGTAAATAGAACAGTCGAATAAATTTCAGAATTTTCAAAATATTTCAAAAATTTTTTTTACTGTCGAGATCATTTTATTTCACTAGAAAAATATCGTCCAAATCACCGCCTTTATTCCGAATACAAAGAAGGGCTCTTTTTTTACATTCGCGAGTTATCATGTAAGTTTACTTTCGGTGGGCTGGCATTTGACTGAAAAAAACCAACGCATCAGTAGTTGCGCTCACGTCCCCAATATAAGCTGACTCTGACGCAGTCAGTGCAGACTTTGGCAGCTTTGACCTTTTCGATATAACAAAGTGGGGAGTCCTACACAAACAATAACGAGTTCTTAAGTCACAAAATCAAGAGGTTCATATAGACTGACCTAATGCACTGAAACCGAATAAATTGTCCATCATAACTTCATGCTCTAGTTTCAGTTCGAAACTGAAATTACTGCTTACTTCATTTCGTTTGAAGCATATCCATTTCATTTTCGTACCACAAGCAGAAAGAACAAGCAATAATAAGATCTTAAGCCAAAAGATCTACATATTCACATAG
Source organism: Chymomyza procnemis (assembly GCA_035046065.1). NCBI lineage: Eukaryota > Metazoa > Arthropoda > Insecta > Diptera > Drosophilidae > Chymomyza > Chymomyza procnemis. Next base: position 41,689,276 of record JAWNOJ010000026.1, read on the forward strand.
AAGAACCTATTGTTCTGATGCCCACTGACTAACGATATCTTTTGGATTTCCTAAGAGTATTGAAAAGGCAGAGTAAATTTCCAATCATCAATCATAGTTCCTGTGTTCTCTTTAGCCCATTACTTCGCCCCATCTTCAGTTTCCCCGAATTACTTCATTTTATATACATTAAACAAGCGAAGAATGCGGTAATCCAATTACCACCCAGCCATTTAGTCCGCAAATCAGCGCAAATTATATGGCCCATTATGAACCATTTACCATTAACCTTTTGACACAATGTTTTATGGAATGTATTCCCAAAACATTTCCCCCACAGGTATTTGTCACACCCGCATACAATGAGCTGTTGTTACCTTTTTGAGGTCTTCACATGGAGGCCACACAAAAATACGCAAAATGCGAGCAACAAACAGGCGCCAGCCTGGCCATTAGGATAATGATGGTAAACGGCAGGGGAATATTTTATAGGGCAACACATAAAATTGTTTAAGCCAAATGTAAAACATCATTGCCATTGGGCACATATCTCCGTACGCCAGTCATCGCTCTACCCAAGTCATTAAGCTGGCATCATGTCCAACGTATCTAAAATATATAAAACTAAATATTGTCTCATGTTTGGCCAAGTGTCAACTAGTTCGTAATCCCAGCGGCATTGTCACACATATCTACCCACCTACGCTTTAGCCGTCACTGCTACAACTTGGCCGAAAGACAATCTCAGCCAGCTTTGCTTAATTAAATATCCCACACATACAACTTTATGCCACTTTGGTGTAAGCTGCCAGCAGCACTTGATGACGTAAATTAATTTTTCATCTTTGACATCATCTCAAAGTTAAGCTAATTTCAGCAAATGTTGTCAACTCCATGCTCATCTAGTCAGCCAAAGTGATAGAGTTTAAGCCAGCTTAAAAATAGCAACAACCGAAAAACTTGGCTTAGCTCAAATGGTAACACCATTTGATTCAAATGTGCTTCCTAACTGAAGACTGGCAGCCGGCAACGTTGCGGTTGAGTAATATTTAAAAATAAAAAACTTGTTGCATACTTTCGAGCTGTTGCCCTTGCAAAGCTTTTCAAGCTGAATTAATTGAGTACAGTAGGACCTCGCAAAGCTTGACACAAAAGTATTTTAAGAAATTAGAAAATGTTTATTTACAGAGAAGAAAGTTTAAAGTTGAAGGAATACAATTATTTTAACAAGATTTATTATCTCTACGGAAGTAATATTATTGTAAAACAAACCAAATCAAAATAGGAACTCAAATACCTTGAGTGCAGCCTAATAAGGCATCTGCTATTCGAATAGCACAAAATTGCTGAATAAATCGAGAATTCTTTATATACGAGGTGGCCCCAACTTCATACTAATACGTATTTTACAACAAGTATTGATATTTCGAATGGGCCGCGCTACAGTGAAGTAGCTTGAAAGCTTCGTAACTTTAACTAGAAAGTTTCGTCACTTAAACTTGAAAGTTTGATTACTTTGAATTGAAAGATAACTTTATAGTAATTACTATTTTGTTATACCTTTGCACGCTTTTGGGAAAATCACTTTAGTTTTTATCAAAACTTTTTTATATTATAAAATGACGTATCAAAGCGCACTAGTACCAGAATTCCAATTCTATACGTTATAATGCAAGTAGGCCATAAAAAAATGTTTTTTTGAACTCGCTCATCCGCAATTCGAGCAGCAAATCAATAAATAATAGATTTTCGAAGTTAAAATGGTTGCTGCTAATGGGAAATTATCAAATACTGATCCTAGTCATGAATCTGGCTTACAAAATTCAAAATTGCTTTCTACAATCAACTTTGAAAACAGTATTTTCGAGTTTTGTATGTTAATGTTGGTTTTGATCACACATCTAAAATTAAGATCTTGAATAAGCATACTTCAGAGTAAAAGAGAATCGGTAAACGTATCCGCAGCCACCTGAGGTCTTTCCTTTTGAATTTCTACCAAGAAATTTCTGTCGATTTATTTCGAATTTAAGAAGTTACGCAAAAAAAATTCTTCTGCAAAATTGATCAAAAATCAGTTTTATGTTTTATTTATTAAAGTTCATATCATGGACGCAGGAAAGCAATTTTTATAACAAGAGCGCAAAATGTTATACTATATTTGAACCTTTGTAATTATCTTTGAAGGTTAGAGCTCTTTTATGGCAGTTAAGAGATCCTACGCGAATAAATAAAAATATAAAAATAAAATGTATTCACACAAAAAACAAAAAATGTTTTTAAATGAACTTTTTGTTATAGTTAAGTGAGATTTTTCCGACGACCTGTAGGTCTATTGTGCCCTCGATTGGACGTAAATAAAATAAATTAATATATACCTCTTAATCATGAGTCATCTTTCCAAAGGCAGAGAGATATCTTCATCTGTTTTAATAACTGTTCGAGGAGAAAAGGGACTTGCAGTATATAGCCAAATTCGTACGGGAGCGTCTATTATTAATAGATATTTTTCTAGGTGATTTAATTTATTCTGCTTGACTGTGGTCATCACTCCAAAGGCGAAGCATGGGGATGTCTTTATTAATAGCTGAGCGAAGAGAACAGGGACCTAGAGTTTATAGAAAAATTTATGATAATAACATTTATTTGCTAGCTATGCAAGTGCTAGACAAATATTAAAAGGATCAGAATTTGAAATGGGAAATCGAGGTAGATCTTATAAAATTTAGTAAATTCCTTCCATATGTTGCTTTAAGTAAACATATCGCATGGGAAGCTTTAGATACTAAATTTTTTCAGAGAGATGCGCATAATTTTTATTCAAAGATTTCCATTGTCAACTTATTTTTGGGAAACAATGAATTCCTCAGTTCCTTAAAAACTGAACTTTGCCAAATGTGTACTTCCTCTCTTAAGCAATTGACGGGATAAGTAACAATACTTTGTTCAATGGATAGGAATCGATATGCTTAAGGGTTTTTTAGCTCAAGGCTTCGACCTCCAATAAGGTTTTTGCAGATTTTTAGGAATGCTTTACTCGTCTTAAAAAATAAAGGTAAAACCTATAATAAAACACAAAATGGGAAATTACACCACACAAACGAGAAAAGCAATAAAAAAACAATTCTATAACATTTAAAAATGTTACAACTTTTGTACTCTTTCAAACTGAAATCGCAACCTAAATAGATGGTGATTTCCAAAAATATTTCTTCATGAAAATCGTGTACCAATTTGTAAATAATCGATAATGCTATGTTAGAAGACACAGACACAGCTTCGAACAAAAATAAAATGATATCCGCTTTTGTCAGTATTCACTGTACTATTTCAATTTCTTCGTTTACATAAGCCAACAACTTCAAATATCCATCTACTCATCTCAGTCTGTAAATTTCTCAATATTTATTTAGCTGCTTTTTACGTCAGCAAAATCTTGAAATGGCGGGGAAACGAAATTAATCGCTTAAATTGTTTCGTATAATATTTATACGTGGCGGAGTTGCTACATTGCTATTGGCACATTTTTTCATTTATTTACAATAAAACAGGAGTCAACAAAGCTCACACAGATACAAACACAAACACAAATCAAATAAAATCCCGTTTTAAGCCTGTCGACAAGCAACCATTTTTATTTTTTATTTATTTATTACCCATGGCTCGGAGCATAGAGTCACCTAGAGGATTAGCGCCTTGACTACAGCTGATTTGGCTCATTTATCACAAATTACATTTTCACAACGATTCGAAGATTTTTATGTTTATCTTGTTCTTGTTCCTGGTCTCGTACTTGGTTTTCTTCTTGTTCTTGCTCCTTCAGTGGCATCCATAAGCTGCTCAAAGATGTTGCAGCGCCATCACGTTTCCCGCAATTAGATAACAACGAAAACACAAAAGAAAATCGAACAGCTGTGGGCTTCTTGTTTCTGTTGCTAAATTGTTATATTTATACTCTATAAGGGAGTATGTGGATAATGCCAAAAAGAAAGTTTGCAAGAAGTAAACTGCTAAGTTAATAAACTAAATCGGAGAGCTTATTATTTTTTTATTAAGTACGAACCTCGGATTTTTAAAGTATAGACTTATCCTAAGAACATGATTCTTTCAATTGTGTAAAATCTTTTAATTCAATCTTTTCGTTTCTTTTTTTAATTAGAATACAAAATATTACAAGTAAATTTCATAATGGGTTTAATACAAATTTAGAAGATCTTTTTGGAATGAGTCGGGAAACTGGTCAGCAGCCTTTATTTTTTTGAACAAAAATTATAATCGTGATAACAAAGAAGAGCAAACAAATGTGATATCTCTCTCTTGAATTAACTATTTAGTTTGCTTTTTTGTACAAAAATTTATATGGTAATATTTTTTGAGTATAAAGATTACATATCTTTTTTTCAGTATTCCAAACGATTCGGTTCAAATTTGTTTGTTTTTCTATGTATTTCATGTAGAATGCCAAAAAAATGGCCATCATCATTGGTTATATAGCAATTAAGAAGATTGTATTAAATAGGAACGAAAAAATCGGCAACACTGAACTCAGCGTGTGTAATTATAAAGCAAAACATATGTGCTTCGACGCAAATTTTTTATTTTTAGAATTTAATCTGAGATTATATATTTATAAGTAAAATAATAATCGATGCAGAAACACATGATATGCAAGACGACAAATGAGCCAGATGCCGCTTGAAGAAATGTAAAATAAAAACGAATTTGAAGATTACGAAGCCCAGAAAACAAACTAATTTATTGTTAATCTTAATTTAATTGTTACAGGGTACAATGAAACTCTGTTAACAGGGAAGAAATAGCCTTTGGAATGATAGTTAATGTGAAATCTACGGCGAACTATTAGTCAGCCAGGGAGTGATTTCCACGCATCCAAAGTAATGATTTCTTTGTCGAATACAAACAACGGACAACCCAAACAGTACAAAGATTATGAATGGGATTTGAGTTGATGACTTTACTGTTTGAAGATCTCTGACAAACGTCAAGCTGATATCGCAAAACCTTTGGGAGTGAACACCAAATAACAACTATAAGTGGATTGAAATGCGAGATCATTCATATATCTCAAATATCATATGAGATATATATGAGAAATGACTTAAAAAATTGTAAATTGATATATGATAAATTTCTACATTGATGATGATATGACTAACATGGCTGACACCAAGGTCTCGGCAACTTCTTTGTGCGTAAAATCCTGAAATTCAACGAACTAAGCCGTAAACTAAAGAACATTGTATTTAAACCAAAGTCACATCTGTTAATAGACATTATCTATTTTATATTCCAAAATAAACACTTGTTCGATGGAGGATGGGATTTGGATCCCCAAATAGACATAACATAAGAGCTTCGGTGTGTATAAGGCATCGCATTAGAGATAGTATTTAAATATTTTAATTTTTTAATTACCACCAAATGAAATCAAATGTCTTTGTTTTACTAGACAAAAACAATCATTAACTTTCTTATGATAAAGTGAAGCATAGAGCATCAACAAGTCAGCTGCATTATAATAAAGCTTTTACCAAATTTATTATTATTTTGATACTTTAGAAGTTTTGCGTACTTTTACTTTCTGCTTGTGTGTATCCAGTTGTTGAGGCCAAATGTTTTGAATTTGGCAGTTGTTTCTGTTTGAGCTTATTGATGATTGGGTCTGCTCCGACAGGTCAAGATGCTTTGCCATAGACGGACATAAAGACAAACAGAGCTGCTTCAAAAGTTTGCCGCCCATTATTTCCAAAAAAAAGAGAGAAAAAAAATCGTATAATGGAAAAACTTTCAATTGCGCATATTAAAAGTAAATGTTATCTTTTGCATTGTCTAATGATGCAATTACCGTGGGGTATAGGTGCTCACAATGATTTATTGAAGCATTTCAAGAAATTAGGTAAGTGCAGCAAATAAAACACTTAAGTTGTAGCGCATGTATCTCAATGTCTTGAATGCAAATGCAAGAAAATGAATTTGAGTTGATAATAGATAATATATAACTGACTGATAAATAAGATAGCTAGACTGAGGTTCAGTTAATAATAAATAAAAAAACTACTAACTACTTTTGGCAAAAATCTAAAAATTGCTTAATTCTGCATAAAAATCTTAGCAGAAATCGAAAGAATTAGATAAATATAAGCAACTACCCAACTCAATGACTCTGCAAGTTTTCCCACTGCCCGCCACTGTGTCGTATACTTAATATTGCCAAAAACTATCAATACAGGCAGCATACTTTGAAGCACCACTGTCAAATGTTATAATTTAATTAGACAAAGTTTTGCCACGTTTGCCAAAAATCAAGATACTTGCTTTTCGCGCAAAAGTGCCCGAAACGTGACAAATGTATACACCCGCTTCTAATTGAGATTCCATAACAGATGTCATCGTTTGCACAGTTAGTTAAACAAGCATGGGTTCCGAGCACTACTCGCTGCAGGCACCCGCCAGTGTCTCTCCGCAGACACTGTCAGAAGTTGTCAAACATCCAACAAGAAGTGAAATAATTTTTTTTTATTTGTTTAGTACTCACGTCGTTGGAGCAGCAGCTTGTTGTCCGTTCCCTTTATGGAGCTCACGTAGTACAATCGAAAATGGAATAAAATTCTGTGCGCCATTGGGCTGATGTTGGTGGCATGCCACAAATGCTTACTGGCGCTTGACGCATGCTTGTAATTGTGCAACAATTTAACGTTTAAGCGCGTTAGCAGCGTTTACTGAATCAAAGACGATGCCAGCCAGGTGTTGAAACAAATGTTGCTCGCCGCCTACGGGGCGTATGTGGAATTTTAAAATTTTTGAGCTTGCAGCTTCCAACGCACAAAAGTTTAATTTGAGTGCCTCAAAATTTCTAATCAGCAACACATGCGTATGAAATACACCAGACAAAGCGGATTTCTTTACAGTTCCGCCAGGACCTCTGTCAAGGACTTGCAAGGGCAAAAGATAGCTGGCAGCTTTAAAGAAAAATCAGAAAAATAAGCAGCATATCAACCATATTTCTTTGCAACATTGTACGGAACAAGAGGCCATAATTTTGCTACTCTACGTTTTGCTTTTGGTTGCTGTTAAAGGTCATCAGTGCGTATACGTTATGCGCATAGTAAATCATACGTTGGCATGACAAATGATCCATAAAGTGTCAAGTAAGAATAATTCTTGACCAATGCGTGCGGTTGACACTGCAATCATGCACTGCATGACTTGTTCTTAAAGTTGATATGCTGGAAGCTGGGAGTGCAGTGGTCAAAGCCAGTGGCTATGTCCAAGTGTGGCTGATGACATCGTGGCTTTTGTGGGATTTTTTTAAGTGAGAGAGTTCAATATATTTGTACTTCACATAATTCTATTTCAAAGGCATAAAACTTAAAATCGATTTACTTACTCAGTTCTTTTATGCTTCATAAACTAAGATCATGGCAAGCCTATGTTTATCTATATGTCTATAAACTTATTCCCTCAACTAAATACCCTTATCATGATTCAGCAATACAAAACTAAGGTTCAAATATAGCTTTACTCAGCCCGTGGACCTCGGTGGCTAGCGTTCTCGCCGCTCGATGATATGATTCCATTGACAGTAGTATAAGTAGTGGTAGTATCTAGCTATTGTCTAAAAGACGAAATTGTCCTTGGAAAATCTCTATTAAAAAAGACAAAGCCCTGCGGCTAAAAACTGCAGGTTTCTCAGTTCCCTTCGAACAGCTACTCATAGAGATATATTCATGGTTCGCCTTTGACGCGATGACCATAGTCCAGGAGAACAAATTATTTTTGATATGCTTCTCAAAATGTTTTGGTATGCGAAACCTGAAATATGACTTTGCTAAGACCCATGTGTGGTTGAACATGAATTGGGACTGGTGATGGTTTTCTGACCCGGAAATCAATTGCACACACTGATGTTTGGAAGGTATCTGAGCGATGCAGATTTTGGCTTAGGCTTACAATGATGGTAATGTTCTCTTTTAGATTCGTTTTTGACAGGCAAAGATTACCTTCTGATTGGATCGATGCACCTCATCAACTCTTAAGAAATCTATAACCAAAACAGAATAATCATTAAAAAAAGTTAGCTTTCAACACTTTAAAAGACGATTATTCCTTAACTTAAGGATAACCTTGTTTTTGAACATTTTTGTTAGTCGACATCCAGGTGGCACAATAGATCAATGGGAGTCGTAGTGCCGAAGGGCGTGGGCCCACCCTCATTCATACATTACCTTCGTCGACACCTATATTCAATGTGACATAATTCCCCAAAAAAACTTAATATTGAAAACATTGAATGTGTATTATACCTAAACTAGATAATTCAGTTCAAAAATTACCTTTAATTATGAAAACTTTTGCACATTGATTCGATTCCCCTAGACCTACAGCAGAAATACTTAAAGATTCTGTTTAAATGAAATAGCTATTGTGGCCAATCGAGCAGTTGCGAACCTGAACTTTCAAAAATATGTGCCTCCTATAAGTTCGCGCAACACACCACTATAATCCCATATCAGCCTCATCCTTTAAACATTTTCGACTCTCGTAAAAAAGCTTGAACCCCAGACGTAAAAAGTTAAACTATAAATCAAATATCAATCCTTTAAAAATGTTTCAAAATAGTTTCACAAAGAAGTTATTTTAACTTAAATGATATAGAGATATAGTTAAAAATGAAACAGCTACAATCTCAAATATTCACTCATCCGTAGAACACTGAAGCTATTTTTTCCACTTCTTCAGCTAGACTCTCATTTAATACATTTTAAGACCATTATGAAAAATAGCTCAACTTATTTTTTAAAGCATTTTAAGTGCAAACTATCTTGCACTTGTAATCAGAGCCAGCCCATCAAATCTCTATAAAAAAAAGTTGCCAATTTAAGCTGACCCACTTGCTGCTTACTGTCTCACATTTTAAATTTAACTTTGGCATAAAATAAACATTAAAACACAAACTTTGGGCTGTAAAGTTTTTAGTTCCTAATGCTGACCATCAGCTGTCACATTTGCAACAAAAATTCCCGGCAAACTTTGTATTGTGCCGCCAACAGCTGCTACCTGGTGACACAACGGAATGTGGCACAACTACAATCTTATAAATAAATAATGAACTATGTAGAGTGTCGACTCTCGAGGCTAAATTGAGTGGAAAAAAAGGTGCCGCACAGCAGAAGTTAAGTAACTTTATAAATGTCGAGAGGCTTTGTTTGAGTTGGGAGATTTCTTTAATTCGTTTGGCCACTATAAAGGGTGATTTTTTGTGGCGCAAAGGAAAATTAAACTTTTTTTAGAAAAAAGGTAAATCATTTTTGGCATCTGCCCATGACGATTGGGAATATCGAAGTGCATGCCAATAGCTGCATTTTTAGGCATAATTTGCTGCATTTGGTGCAGTATGTCAGTCGTATTTTCTCTGGTTCAACACCAATTTCAATTGACTTCATAGATCATTCTCTTTAAATCTGATGTGTTCCCAAACAAATTTTCTTAGACTTTTCCAGCCAATTGGCAGCATTCTATCTTGAAATACCCTCACCAGCCAGCTTTTGGAAAATGGTAACGCCATCCTATAGAGACTATGTCTTTAAAATCGGTTTAATTTCGAAAAAAATAAATTTGGTTTAATTAATAAAAGTTAACTAGCCATTTGTTCTCGTCGGTGAATCGATACATTTGAAGCTTCATTTCGATCTTACTCGGTTAGCTGGTTATAACAATTTTCCAAAGTTGATAGTTCTATCCATAACTCATACAGAATGATCTCTAAAAGAACAAAACAAATTTCGCAGTATAAAATATTCAGGCCTCACCAACAAAATAAAAGTGACAATTATTTTTAGCCATAGCCTTTTTGGAAATGCAAGACCCACTTTTAAGAAGAAAAAAAACACCCTATTTGTCATAAAGAAAATACTCAAGTTGCGAGCACATATTTATGAAGTAAATCAAGAGTGTATGACTTTAGATTAAAGCAGCTGCCGAAGTTCGGATGAGGGAAGCTTGTATTATAGTTTAAGTTAAGACTGTATATATATATATATATATATTGCCTTGGGAAGACCGCATAAGATTCAGATAAATATAGTTGAAAAACCACATTTATATTACTTTTGTTTGTTTTTTTATAATTAAGAATGAAAATTTAGTAAAAATGTTAAAAATAGGAATGCAGAAAGTGAAGCAAGTAATTTCAACCGATTTTCATTATATTTGATAAATTTTATAAAGAGGAACTTTCAGGATGATAAATTTGATCGCAATACTTTAAAAATATCTAAGATGATATTGTGTATCGACCAATCCAGTGTTTGGCAAAATAACATCTAAACACCAAAGTCTGGAACTTAACATAAATATATTTCGGAAGTTATCCACCAAACCTATTTTCTCGGTAATTTTTTTTCGATAATCGCCAAACACCTATTGTTCCGAAAATTGCTTGGATCTAAGCATTATTCATCTGAACATTAATATTTTTCAGATCTTCTTAATCACCTTAATCCCTTTAGAAGCTGTCCAATTCTATCTTCGCGGACGCCACCGATTTCGTAGATTATGCGATTTTCGATAGTCGCCATACAACGATTGTTCCGATAGCTGTATGTCAAGTAGCGCCATCTCATTAAAACCAAATATTGACCAAAGATTCCTTTTAAATAAGAAAATATCAGGACTTTTTAACTGAGTATGACTTGAATTGGGTTCCTATTATCGATCTGTCGTGCTATTCGTCTTATAAAATTACCTTTTCTTATTGATCATCTATCCATGGAGTATTGTTTCTGAATAAGTTCATACACGAGTGCATTGAGTCTTACGCATTTCTTAACTAAGTTTCTATTGTCATTGCATTCAGGGTAACTCACGATTTTCTACCTTCAGCATTTCCGTTTTGTAGATCTAATTATACTTTTGCACAATTATTTTCGCTGCTTATGCACTAAAAATGGTAAACTTTACCATCATGGTAAATATTAATGCCGGCTTCTGTTAATTAGTGGGGGAGATCTTCATCCAAAAATAAAATTTCTTGATCGAATTCGATATCATTAGGCCAACTTGTTTTTAAACGAATTAATATTTCATCAAACGACAAAGACGTGCAATCATTCTATTTGCCTCAATTTAAGATTATAGAACGCACCAAAAGCTGCATATTGTCCTTTCATGTAATGATTATGCCCATTTTCTTGCCCTTCTGCTTGTTGTAGGTAGTTGGCATCCCTGCAGATTTTAGGCAATTTGGGAAGTATTCAATTTTTTCCCGGTGTGTTGAAAACATTTTCTACCTGCACAACCTAAGATACTCTTTGTACCTTTTGGCTTAGTGTATCAGATTTAGCTTTTTCCTAAGAAAACCAATCATTAAGTTTTCAAGTGGCTTGAAATAAACCGCAGACACTCCAAGATAAATGTGTGTGGTTTGGAAAAAAAATTACTTTTAAACATTTAAATTGTGTACCCTCTTGAATCATCTTAAATTATAGAACATTTGACAGTATTTGGTAGGAATTAAAATCTTTATGCGAGGTAATTGCTAGGAAAATGAACCCTATAAGCTTCAAAGAAAAATTCCCAACTAATTAAATTGCTGCCCTCTTACTCAAAGCTTCTCAAAATGTAAGCTCTTTAAAAAAACAGCTTGGGATCTCTTCCTGTGCAGCACAAAGCCGGAAGCTTGAAGTTTTACGCCTTTTATGTGACATAAATTAAGCATTTCAAATGCTTTACACTCAGAACTTTTACCTCAATTTAAGCCGAAAGAGTTGGCTAAGCTGTCGCCAATTTGGCACGTTATTTATGTTTCGTAGAGGGGTGTCGGGGCCCTTTAGGCAATGCTAAACTTTATTTGACAAATTGCATGAATTTTTTAAGCAAAGCAATAGGTTGTCAGGATTGTGACACACGTAGAACCCATTAAAAATCATACACCAAAGCCGGCAGACATGTTTTGGCAGCTGACAGACGCAATGCGCACATTCGTCGCCTTTGCCTCATAAGCGGCTTAATTGCGCGTCTTTTGATGCCACAAAAGGCGCTTTATGCCACACATATCCATTCCTAAACCACACACTCTTTCAAGTGCAAGTAAACATACAACCAGATCCATGCGGTACGCGGCCTTGTAAAAAGGCGATGGATGAACTGCGTTGCCATGTTGTAATTCATAAAATTAATTCCATATGTCACAGGCAACCCGACAAATTTCCATATGTTGATATTTTGCATACAGAAGTGACGCTTACGGGATATAACAGGCATTCTAAGCTGACAAATTCATAAATTGCAGGATATATCCTGCTAACCCAACACTGTCAAGTGGTTAAATTGTAAGTAAATCGCTTGAAGTGAATTTCCTTAAAACGAGCAGCAATGAAGGATTTCAAATAAAGCCGAAGGCTGCCGAAATTTGGCTCCATAATAAAAGTGTATCACCACGAGCATATATTGTTGAAGTTGTTCGAAGCATACAGAGGACACCCAGGCCATAGTCTACATATCGATTACAATACCAAAAGCTTAAATTAGATAGGATTTCAAAAAGTTATAAACGAAAAGTTTAACTTAGATACGACAAAAGTCTCTCTTCTCATTAACTATTTCTCGATTTAAGCTCAATACAGCGAAGATTCCAGTTCTTAAGGACAGTATGACTTAAGGACAGTATGACAACAAGGACTTCCAAATAATGCGCTACAAGTTTGTATAAAACTCATTTTTGTTTTTAGAATTTTTTATATCATCTCTAAAGCCATAATTATTGTTTAAAACGTTTTGTGTAAATATTCCGTAGATATGATTCGGTGCATGTTACTTTTGATATAGGTAATGTAGAAAATTACAGCTCCATAACTTAATCCAAGGATCGACAAAAGCGTCCGGACGCACTGATCCTAATCCGATACGCGATTTTGGTAACATTTCTGCAACATCATTTAGAGCTTAATAAGATTCAGACCGATCACAGAACTTACAGACAGATCTCATATCAGAAAACTACTTTGGCTTTCCACGGCTTCAACAAGAGCTCAAATACTCTTGGAATCATTACAAAAACTTGTATCTATCAATTCTACCTTTCCTAGTCTCAGCGCCAAGGAAGTCCAAGGAACCATTATGAAAAGTTTAAATTCTTTAGGTTAGAATGTTTCATGATAGGCACAGAATCTAACCGATTTAAACAGACCTTCATCTTAATGTTTCAGAGTGCCGAACAAAGTTTCGCAGAAACAGATCATTGCGTTGTTAACAGATGCGCCACTTCTTTCTTTCTTTGCTGGGCTTAAGAGCAGTACAACTGCCTTAGGATGCCAAGAGAATATGAGAGCACTTCGAAAGCATTTCGAAAACTTCTTTGTCAACCTTACCTACCTACGTTGCCCTTTCAAGGATTGAGGGTAACCAATACAGGGTATAAACAATATCTCCTATCCCATCCCACGCGGTACGATCAACCTGCTCTTACTTTACTCGAGTTATTTACAAGTTATTTCAGCTTAATACAACTCCATAAGATTAGCTAAGAGAATATGACAGCATTTCGAAAGCTTATACGTTCAGCTACTCTCCTTTCCTAAGCTGCCACTAAACTAATTCGCTTTTTATCAAGCTCAGATATACAGCAGTATCTCTTTAATCTAAGGTAAAGTCCATAATGTTTTGCAAGTTATCTTAAGATCATCTATAAAATTTAATCTATAGGACAAAAAGCTTAGGACTGATGCCCAAGCCCCAGAGCAAGAAAGGGGTGTTTCATCAGAGTTCAAATATAGATACAAAATGACGTCCGAGACGGCAGGATGACATCTCGGGAATTCCTCCTGTTAATTAAAAGGTTTTCTACTATATTGCACCTCTTTAGCGTGGCTTTCTGTTTAGAAAACTTTTGGCGACTACTCCAAAAAAATAGATAGGACTCCCCTATGACTTGAAATAATATCTATGTTTGCGATGATTGACTAAATGATTAAGGAAATAATGTCATAAGGCAGAAGGAAAGAATTTTAATCATTTTCGAATAAATTTCGATGCAGTGACTTCAAAGTCGAAGAATTAAGAGAAATAGAATAATGAGATTCAACTCAAAATAGCAAAATATCTGCTCTGGAATTTAAGACGCTGCGACACAGGCTTCGAAAGTTTTAAAAATCTCTATGATTCCGTCGAAACAAGTTACCGCAATCGATAAATAAATTCTCTTAAACTTATAAAAGAATTTTTTTCAATGTGATTTTTTTTCAATAAAGGCCGAAAAATGGAAAATGAATTCTTTTCATGTAACCAGAAAAAAGTAACTTTAAAAATGTCCAAATTGGTCTATTCAAGACAATCGACAACAAGCTTCAAAACTCATCTATCAGCATTTAAGACAAAAGCTTTCGTAAACGATTGCCATAAATTCAGCAATTTGAATCAATTATTCCCCAAATTGGCGTTCTTAAAAATTTCAACGCTTTGCATTCAATTTATTGCCTTTACTTAAGAGCCTCGGAATGGCTCTGTCCTATAAATTCCTTTTAGCTTACGGCGCAGCTTAATTAAACCAAAACCATATCCTTGTGCCGCGTTTGGACCGCTTTTTTATATCTCCCCTTCAAGCATTCCTTTGCCGTTTAATTTTACTTTGCCATCAATTTCACATTAACATTTAATTACAGAATTAAACCAGCAGTTTCTCATATTCCTCATGTAAGTAATAGTTGATAAAACTAGCTTATGGTCGATTAATCACTTAATGAAATTCTCATTTTATTGTTTACCAGCTTTAATATTAAATTATATGCGCTTGAGGCTAAAAACACCATCTTGTTTTGTGTAAATAAACTCGAGAAAAACTAGTGCCTAAGGGGTAACATGTATACCCTAATACACTAACAATTTCCAAGTAAAATAAAATGTTACTAAAAAATGCGGCGAACTTGAGAGCTATGCGTGAGCGACTTTCAGCTACACTTTAGCAGCAGATTTGTTGTCAAAATATGGAGTATCTGACTACAAATTCAAGAATTGGTGAAGTGAACTGCATTCAGGTCTGCTTCGAAAATGTAAAATATCAGAATGAACTATTTCATGTGAAATCAGTTTTGCGTTCTACGAAAATAATGAATTGTAACTGGCGCCACCTACTGAATCTTCCTTGCACCCTTCATAAAATAAAAGTTAATTTAAAAAACAATTTCTTCATATTTATTAATATTAATAATATTTCACATTTATTTAATTAAAAACTTAAATTATTTATGAAGACAAACTTAAAAAATATAAAGACCTTACAAATTCAATGGGTTCAAGAAAATAATATTTGGTATAATTGGGAAGCTCGCTTTGTGTATTATAGAAAACCAATTTGAATATGATTTTCCTTTTTATTGGCTAATTTTAGGCCCCATTATCTTCAAACAGCTTTGAATAGAGACAAATCTATTGTCAAGGGGAATACATTTATTTTAAAATTTATTTTTGGTTTTTCGGAAAAAGATAATTCGATCCTCCTCATTCAATGGGCTGTATATTCATGAAAGTAAATAGTTAAATTGGGAAACTCTGTATATTTGAATGAGATTTTAGTTATATGACTACTGGTCTGAAATAGTAAGTTATTTTTATATTTCTTTACGAAAACGAAGGCTTCACCAGGCCGATATTGAAAGCGAGTACTTATTTCATTGAAAGTGTTTTACTTATTTCAGCAATATTAAGTACACACGGATTTCACATAACTTTCTGTTTCCCCCTCCAAAAAAAAATCTCTTGTAGAAATCTATCGAATGAAATGTGAAATCTGCTCCAATGCATAGGACGTGAAATGTGTGGTTTCAAAGCTTCAGTAACGTAGAAAAAAAATCATCATAGACATACATTAAAAAACCTTGAGGATAGGCATTTGGAAATCTGTATCAAACGATTCGTTTTCAACGGGTTATACTTTGAAAAATGTATTTGTTTTTGATTTTTTTTTTTATTGATTTTAATAGTCTTCAATCCCTAAAATCACTTAAATTAAAGGTTGTGCCCCATTCACGGTATTTCGTATCCTTTCGACTACGAGTTTTTTCGACTTTTTCATGAATGACCCCCAAGGGACAGTTTTGGGTATTTTAACGAAATCCAAAAATAATTATATTATTGAATGGAAGCTTGAGAAGACTTATTACTATCCTGACCTGGCTGCTTCTTTCGACTACAGGCTTATTACCATGGATGCAAACGGATTTGGAAATCATCGGTATACGACTTTTTAAAAACGAAAAATTGCTAATTTGTTAGATCACGTCTGGACAAAATAGTTTTTTATAGATGGTATCCGAAAATTACTAGAGAAATGGGAATCAGTTATCGTTATTGACGGATCATAAATTGAATAATATTTTTACCCACTAAAAATCTGCTTGGAAAACATAAAATTGACGGGATTTGTGGCTTCAATTTATGGCAAAGACTTAATAGAGCTAAACTTAGGACCAAAAACTCTATTTCTAGATTCCCCCTAAATTGCAAACGCCTATGCGATTTCGATAAAGAAATAAAACATAAGTTCAAAGAAACTCCACATACTCACTTACTTTATAAAAGAAGTGTAAAAAACTCATGTCCTATATTCGGAATTATAACCCTATGGAATATTTTTACTTTAAAAAAGTATGGAAGGGTGAAACAAAAACAGAAGCGTGAAAGTGTAAAATTGCCTTTGGTTCTTTCATAAATCCCCCATGCCGCAGCAGTTAAGTTGTTAATGCCAATGTTGATTAAAGGATTCCTTTTTTTTTAGGTCAAAGGAAAAAAAGGGATATCACAACTTGTTGCGTATTTATTTTACGCTTTTTTGATATAACTTTAAATAAAATAAAGCCAACCCGTTAAGAGTCTTGACAAATACTGATATGTTTGCTGTTTTCATTATGTGAGTGAGATCAAAGTACAAAAAAGGAAAATCAAAGGACACTTGGGCTATTTTTGGTAGTGCTTAAGTCTTATCAAAGTAAAAGACTGTAATGTAAGTATTTGCAATTTAATTAACCAAAAGATGAGGTTACAGTATGCAGTACGCAGAGCTTAACTTAAGCACACAAAAGACAGTAAGACCCAACATTATGGAACGCTAAAATGCACGAAAGCTAAGGGATTTATGTGATTTACGCAATAAAAACGACACATGAGATTGGGTATATAAGGTCTAATCTTGAAAAGCGTTTGATTATATAAAAAATTCGTACTTAGTATAAGAATGTCGGCTGTTAATTATATTAAGTAGTTTTAAATCTGGTTGAGCTGCCTTTGGGCTCTGTTGTACGTACCACTACTTTGGAATTAAATTCGTTGTAAAGTTCTGCTAGAGATTTCACAAACTTACTTTCTAGATTTCTTTTTAAATTTATACAAGTTTTAATATTTTATAAACAAAAAAAGTATCCTTCTGAATAACTTTTTAATTTTCGAGGTCAACCAAAGGGCTACATCATAAAACCCCTAAAGTAGAACTACACCAAACACTTACTCTATTATAATATCTATTTGCTCTATTATAACTTACTCGATTATAATCTTAAAGTTAGATAGGACAGTACAGTGTTCCAGAAAATTTCAGATAAAAGTTCCAACACCATTCCATCGTCCAATAGGTCGCGTAAATTGGGTCGAAAACGCGATAAGTGAAGCGAACCAGATATGTCGCACTGCGTGAGTTCGCTATTTTTGCGAAGCTACTTCGATTTTGTGGGAAATTTTGAAAATTGGTTTTAAAATCGACCTATTGAAACTATTATATCATAAATTTTTGGTTTTATTTTAGCCTAGATCTTCTAGACATATTCAGAAGTACATAATGCTTGAATATATTAGTCAAAAATAGATATACCTAAAAACGTTGAAAAAAATAACATATATGAAGCATTTTAAAAGCTTGCCTTTTTCAATCGCACCTGTTATCGATATAACAAATTTTTGGTAATTTCCCAAACCGATGTTTACCCCATTTTGGATTTGCTTGTTCGCCACTAAGTTCGCGGATTTTTCCTAGCACTGGCATAGCTAGCAAATAGATGCTATTTTGTGCTTCTCTATTATTCAAAGACTCCGCCGTTCGGATTCGGCTATAAATTGCCGATCTCTAACCTGTTCCAACAGCTATGAATGCATGTTCCGCCTTTGAAGCTATGACCATAGTCAAGGATAATAAATTTATCACATGTTAATAAATCCGATGGAGTGAAAAATTTTATTCAAATTGATTTCTTGGTTTTCAGCTTATAGTTCCTAACTGCTAAAAACAGTGAGAACTATAAAATGCAACCATTAATTCAATTGCTTTATTTATTAAGTTCTCAAAAAATTTTATTCTATTGCGGACAGTATGTTTTGTCCAAAAATATACTCGGTGGGCCAGGTTCAGGAAAAAGAGAACTACTTTTTAAGAATGAATTAAAGTAAATGGCCCGACTCGGCATAAATTACGCGTTGCATATCATCTGTAAGTTAAACTCTGATACTACAATTATCAGCGTACAACTTGGATTGCAGAATTTCCCACACAAAAAAATTCTGTTGGTGTTAGATCGGGTGTTCTTGGTGGTCAGTCAAAATCAACATTTTTTTTAATGTCAATAAGTCCAGAATACCAGTTTGGCATGTAGCAACATCTTGTTGGAACCAGATCTATTTTCTCGTTCAATTTTCACAACTGAAAAATAATTTTAAATGTTAAGTAGCGCAATTTTGGCGCATTGTTTTGGTGTAAACTGTTGTTCCATGTACTCGAATTGCGCTTTCAAGGCGGTGTAATATCAGTCGATCTAAACCTGCTCTCAAAAGTTGTAGGGAAAAGAAGAATCTTTCCTAGTGCATGACTCTGAAGCCAATAAAGCTTCAAGAGGCGTTTTTTTCAATAAAATATTTTAGATGCCGTGAAGTGCTCGAAATGGAAAATTCTGGTATAATGGCTATAAAGTGCACTAGGGAGCCGGCAGGTAACCTTATGACAATCTCTAAAATCTTTCAAAGTTCCTTGTATGCGATTCGGTACCGGGCATAGAGAACAACTTATCAAATTATTATACATCATTCAAAAACTTAACATCTCTAAAAGTCTTTCAAAGTTCCTTGTATGCAATTGGGTACCGGGCATAGAGAACAAATTATCACAATTTGGAGCTTCAAACACAAACTGAACTTCTCTAAAAATCTTTCAAAGCTCCTTGTATGCGATTCGGTACCGGGCATAGAGAACAACTTATCAAAATATTACACAACATTCAAAAACTAAACATCTCTAAAAATCTTTCAAAGTTCCTTGTATGCGATTGGATACCGGGAATAGAAAACAAATTATCACAATTTGGAGCTTCAGACACAAACTGAACTTCTCTAAAAATCTTTCAAAGCTCCTTGTTTGCGATTCGGTACCGGGCATAGAGAATAACTTATCAAAATATTATACATCATTCAAAAACTAAACATCTCTAAAAATCTTTCAAACTTCCGTGTATGCGATTGGTTACCGAACCTAGAGAATAACTTTGCAAAACATAAATCTTCAAGCTCAAACTTAACATCTTAAAAAATTTTCAGTGTCTGCGATTGCTTAGCGGTCTTGAAGATCCACTTTCCTGAAGGAAAGGCCAAAACAAATCATATCTAGTGCCAAATATCTCATATTTCTCAATGGGGTCTCAGCGATGATATAACTCAGGTTCGGAATGCCTACAAAAAAACGTTGAGATCAGATACACACAGCTGAATCCGAGAATCTTACATAAGTGAATCCGAAAAGCGTTTCGAAGAAAAATATATATAGATATATTTTTAATTTTAAAACAATATATTTTCAAAACTCATGCAGAACTGTCCCAAGTAGCAGAGCTGCACAAAATTTAAGGTCATCAATTCCATTCGTAACTTTCGTTGTATAGCAGTTCCCTAAAATAGGAGTTCATGTTGACTACCCACTGTACCAAGCGATTTATATTTCATGTGAGCACTTACATACGCAACAAAAGAAAACTCTTTCGGGGCATAGACGAAATGGTAGTACTCTTCGAAATGATGGGCAATATTTTGTTAGAATAGTACGTGCCTTCACGTTCAGCGATAACACTTCAAAACCGAGTCTACAACCTAATCGATAGACAAACTTGGATAAATTGACATAGCCAAATGGCTGTTAATCGTTCCAAATGACCCGTCGTTCTCAACTTTTAGTGCTAAACATTTATTGACTTTGATAATGTTGTTGGGCACCCAGAGCCCATTGAAGGGCATCAAAATAAGATAAATGACTGTACCCAACTCTCGAGTCATGTGTTGACCAACTTTGTGTATGGACTAATAAAAACAAATGCTCTGCAAATTAAGTTAGAGCTGTAAGCCACAACCCCCCTGCACGTCACAGTTTGTAGGGCTTTAAACAAGCGTCGGTTTCAATTGACCAAAAGTCTAAAAAAATAAAACCCCTAAAATTGCATAACACTTAGAAAGAAAACTTTTTAATTAGCAACTCGACTGGAAGTGGTTTTTGACAAAATAATAAACTCTATGTATTGCCTACGACAATATTACGTATTCCGGTCTAATTTTGGGTAACTATTTATAAAATTTGCAAGATCTGAGCACGAATAAAGTGGGTTCAATTACAAAGAGGGGAAAAATAAATGAAATTACCCAAAATTAATAGAAGCATTTTGAAGTTTTATGGCGATTGTGTTGCACGCGAAATAGCAAAGAGTACGTGTGACGTCACAAGTTACATTTTGAAAGCAAATTGGTCGCTAGCTCGAAGATATTTATAGATAATTTAATATAGACGCGAAATGAATATGCATAAAATTGTTAATGAAATGCAAAGAGATAAGGTTGGGGTCGAGCGGAAGGCTTGGTTATTTGTGGAAACAGCTTCAAGTATTGTCTTGTCTGTTCTGTAATAATTTGAATTTTAAGCAGGCTGCGGACTTAATGTTTCAAAAGTTAAACAACAAGTTTGCTGTTTCTGTTGCGTATTAAGCGCAGTAGGATTGAAATCAGGATGATTAGGTGGTCACACTGGTTGTGCCGGCAGTTCTTATCAGCCGAATTTCTACAATATAGAATTACTTTTTTTCTAATTATTTTCATAGCTTAAAAAGAGGTTACAGCTCTTTTAAGATTTCGCATGCATAGCATTCGGATAAAGCCTCACCATTTGACACAGAAACAGGCCGGATGGGAAAACGAAAGAGAGAAAAGGGCTTTTAGGGGAAAAATGGTAATCTCCTTGCGCAAATGACTTTTGAATACCCTGCACGAGTTGGCCATATATGATCAAACCATTTTGACACACAAACTGCAAAGCCTAAAGTAGTTTTAAGTAGCGAATATCTGGAAAAACTTTGTACAAAAAGAGGCCAAACGAGCAAAACGTAATAGGTTATTTTTCTAATAATTTTTATAGCTAACAAAGAGGTTGCAGCTCTTTGAGAAATTCCATTCGTATAATGACTATTTAGAGAACAGCAACGCCACAAAAAAGTCAAGCGGCTCTTAAAATGATATTCCGATAATGGCTAATATGGGAAATATGGCATATTTTGGATGCAAACGACTCTGATATACCCACTGATTTGCCATATATCATTAATCGATATTGACACAATGTTTGGAAAGTCTACATAACTTTAATCTAACGAATTGCGCTTCAATATCTGAAAAAATTTAGACAAAAAGGACAAGCGAGCCACCAAACAAAAACCAGAAAATAGCTTTTATAAGAAAAGTGACAGATTCCTGACGCAAAAGTCTTTGGCTTAGCCTGCGTCACTGATTTGCCACAGCAGTTGATTTTCACTTAGGCAAGCCTAAGTGGATTACAATATCTGGAAAACTTGAGAAAAAAAGGCCAAATGGGTCAGAAAATAAAAGCCTGAAAATGATCAATATGAAAAAGATGGCGCACTCCGAAAACAGTCGCCTCTCGGAAACCCTGAGCCACTGCATTGCCAAATTTAATCAAACAATTTGGATACAAACTTGGAAAGCTTGAATAACATTTGAGTGCAAATGAGGCACAATATCACGAAAAAAAATTTTGAAACCGTGCGCTATTTATGATCAAAAAATTTTGACACTATATGTGGAAAGCCACAACAGCTTTAAGCTGCGAGTTGCGTCAAAATCTCTGGAAAAACAAACGAAATACAACGAACTTTGTACAACACGCATTTTTAAAACATTTGCCTTAAAGTCAAGGGATTTTAATAAAATTCTAAGTAGCGCTTGGAAACATCAAAAAATTATTGGATATAAATAGATTCAAATATCCTTTTGTCTATTGTTCTCAGCATTCTTGAGATTTAAGTACACTAAACTGGTTCATTTCACATACAGGGTTGGTCATCAAATGCTTGAATTTTTAAAAGTGAAATATTTTAATTACGAAATAGAATGCTATACGAAATTTAGTATTTATTACATTAAACTTAGAAAAAAGGCAATGGCAATGAATCGTTACAATTTCCAAGTGCCTTATTTTATAAGCAGGGAAGGTCATCATGTGTTCAATATTTTAACTTTCAGCTATTCCAATTTTCGCATCTACGAAATCAAACTGTATACGATTCAATATAGCTGTTCCAATGAAGCCGCATTTGAAAAAAAAAAAATCATCAGATTAATGGTATTGCAACTGAAATATAAAAAAACTTCAAATTATTGTAAAAATGGCCGAAAATTGTAAAAAAAACAAAGGGATGCGAGAAGCTAAACCTTCCTCATTGCAGTGGTGAGCGCTACCAAGATGACTAGCGTTACAGCTTTACATCTATGTACATTATTGCATCTTAAAAATTGTGGATATCTGTTGACAATATAAATTTATTGTTGTTTCAAGCCGAACTCGCGTAACTTGCGGGAGGTATTGCGATTATTGGACAATGAAAAGAATATCACGTATCTTGAGTTTGATGCCGATGATGTTAGGATGGAAGCAGGGAAAAGGTTTTAAAAGATGCCAAATTAAATTAATAGCATTACTTGAGCAAGACGCGTGCCAAAGCCAAGAGGAATTGACAGATTGATTGTTGCAAATGTCTCAGCGCCAAAACATCCCAAAGCCATGAGAATGATTCTGAAGCAAGAGCCACTGGCTGCCACATGGCTTGTAACCGAGAAATGTGAACTGATGTTTCTTTGCTTGTGAACGGCTTCTTTAAAGGCAAAATTGCAAGGGATTGCTTCAACGAATCGTAACTGCCGACAAAAAATGGGACCAATAGGAAGAGCCGAAGCGCAGAATTCCTTGGGGCAAAGCATGGTCATGCCGCACACAACGAATCCCAATATCCTTGGCGTCAGAGTCAGGCTCTGCATTTGGTGGGATCATCTATGTTTGATATATTATAAGCTGCTTAAGCCAAGTGAAACTATCACAGGGGATCGGTACCACACGCAGTTGCTGCATTTGAGTCGAGAACTAAAAGCATTAAGGACACAATACAAGGAAAGGACAAAGTTATTCATCAGCATGACAATGCTCGACTCGACGTCGCAAGAGTTATCAATAAATACTTGAAAACACTGAAATGGGAGGTCAGAGCGCAGCAGCCATACTATCCAGACGTTGGAGAATCCGACTACCATCTACTTCCGTTCATATGGAGTCAAAATTGAAGTGATACCTGGAAGCGCCCCGAAAGAAGAGCAGTTTTTCTGTCGCTAAAAACTGAAGCCACAGAGATGGTCCACAGTAGGCTACCACAACGGCCAGTATTGGAATAGCATTGCCTAATAGCCATTTGTTTACAACAAAGCCTCCAATAAAACAACAACAAATCGGCAGAGGCAAAATTGTCAATGAAGCGCCTTTTTTTGCAGCGCAGATTTACATTAAAAATTTTTTAACTTTACAACAACAAAAACGAAGCACTTACCCGCTGCGCAGCTTATGAAGAGTTTCGCCACTTGTTGCACTTTATATATTTAATCACTTTTTTACGAATTAAACTTTTTCCGCTAATTTTTTACTTTCACATAAAAAAAATTGAAAAAAAAACACACACACATACGCAGTTTTCTATTGGACACACAATTTGCCCGCCGCGCACCATTAAACGATCGATTTCGCACTTAAAATAATGAACAAACTATGAAACACTTAATATTTAAACAATTTAACACTGACAACTAATTAAATTTTAAACATTTTTCACTTTTTAATCATTTTTTGAAGACGCATTTAAATTTTTCAGCCGCGCTTAAATGTTTCACTCCCTTTTTTTTCTCATTTCGTTGCCTCTCTTGGCAGCGCTACCAGATGTAGCGCTTGCCTAATAGGCCAAGCAACAATATCATTGCTCTTATAGGAAGCTCAGCATCTGGCAGCGCTGTCAACGCTCTCACCAAAAATTGTCCAACAGCTGTCATGAGCGTAGTCAAGAGGGTCGCTGGCCACTGGTAAATGCGACTTAAACTGTTGCGCGACTTATTTGTTTTTAAATTCTTTTTTTAACAAAAAGTTAAACAATTTAAAATAAAAAATAATTTCAAACATACCATTTATATATCATGTAAGCTTGAGGTTTAGTTTTAATGAAAGCAACTTAAATAATTGAATGCTTTTTTAATAGCGAAAGGCGAATACACATTAACTATATCATTGTCTTGGTTTTTTAAATTGCTTTAAAATGAATTTAGCATTTCACAGTGCATTACAATAATATAGTCAAATGCAA
This sequence comes from Chymomyza procnemis, assembly GCA_035046065.1. Taxonomy (NCBI): domain Eukaryota; kingdom Metazoa; phylum Arthropoda; class Insecta; order Diptera; family Drosophilidae; genus Chymomyza; species Chymomyza procnemis. The sequence continues at coordinate 41,713,965 of JAWNOJ010000026.1, forward strand.
AAGCCAAAATCGGTCCCCTTGATTATTTTCTCTATTAAAGTGTATTAACCTAAACACAGAAACCCTAACATTAGCTATCAAAGCAAAAAAATTTACGTTCAAATTTAATAACGAAAGAAGAAACTTTCTTTGCTAAATATGTTCAAACTTACTAAAAAAAAATTGAAAAATGGTATCTCATATACTATTAGATAATTGTTGCTTAAAATAAAAAACAAAATATAAATAGTATGATCTGTCAACCCAATATTTCAATATAAAACTTGTCATTGGCTATTAAAGCTATTAATCCGCAAGCTTATTTTATAACGAAACAAGAAACTTTCTTTTCTAAATATGTTCGAATGGAAACAAAAATGTAGAGCAATATATACAATTATTTGAAATGAAAAATAAAATATTAATATGATTTTTAATTTAGAACGTGTTTTGTTTTCTTTTTACTCTTTATTTCGAAAGGTCTTTGCGTGAATAATGAAATTATCTGTCAGTCTGCATGATTTTAAATATAAAAACAGAAATACTACACTTTCTTCGTACATAATTTGTAATCTTAGTGTTTCATTTATTTTTTTTTATTTAATATTTTATTTAAAACCGAAAAAAATACTCAACTATTTATTCTTATAATTTTTAATTTCAGTTTTAGGATTGTCTTAACTACATTTTTTAACTAATATTTTTGCTTTTATATTTAATGCAGAAAATGCTTCTTTATCTTTGTTGATTATTTTCAATCTCAGATTTTAAGTAATCTTTTTTCATAATGGGTTTCTTATTAACTTTTCTACTTTATTAATAACTTTATAAATACAAAATACGCGAAAGTTGTTCATCTTAATATTAAATTTATTTATGCAAATTATAAAGAATAATATAAGTATAAATTAGAGAAAATTCTTAAGCTGCCAAAAGATTTTCATAATGAAAACATTGCACTTTTATAATATATAATAAGAATATCATTGAAGAATTAGATAAAAGTAAATTAAATGTATTCTGGGGTGAGTTATGAAATGAAAATAAATAATATATGCTATATATATTTATTTTGTACATGTAGTAAATATTAACTAAAAGCACCAAACGTTCAATTCCCAATTGTAAAAGAATTTAATTTTCTTGTTTTTGAAAGCCTTCAAATGGGGAAATGAATATCCCCCGACTACGCCCATGCACGGAATTCGTGCAAAAGCCAATTGCAGCGGTCAATCCGTAACTTGCTAGGGCTGAACTAATGCAGTTCACTTAAATGAACTGAATTCTTTTGTTCTACTGATTCAGTTGATTCAAATGCTAAATCTCATATGATCATAGATGAAAGAAATAGATTCAGCTACCTAACAAACAAAAAATTTATATTTTCGCTGTTATTGTATTAATTTTATTTTACTATATATTAATACAACCGAAAATCAAAAACACAAATAAAATCGGAAATGTAACTGAAGAAAGTAAAATAAAACAAATTGAACATAAGGAAACTACTGCTTAGGAAAAAAACATGAGTACAATTTTATGGGGATGAATCGAGTATAATAAGAGATATTTCAAATCTAATAAATAATTTAACTACCTGAAAAATCAAAAATTAATTTAATATATTTGTTCATTTTCTTTTTTGTTGGAAAATTTGACATTATTAAAAAACAAAAATATTTATATATACATGTAGAAACACAAATAAAATCGCAAAAATAACTACAGAAAATAAAATAAAACAAAAAATGGAATAAAAGAATGCTTAGGAAAAAACAATGAGTAAAATGTTATAGGGATTAACTTAAAAGATCTTTCTAGTCTTTAACTAAAATTTTGATTAAAAATCAAAAATTTACTTAACGAGAAATACTTTTTAATTTCTTAAAATTTGTAATTTCCAGACACCAAGCTAGAGTAAACTCTTACGAAAATTTAAAAAAATAACACAATTTTAATAGTAAAGAATAAAATAGAACAAAAAATATATAATTACGAAAACACAAATTTAAAAATTTTCTAAAGCAATTATTCTTATATTGGCTCCCATAATCTACCATGTCATCTATTTTAAATTTGCTCAACGTTCCATTGTCTTTTATCAATTTCTAAAGGAATTTCAATAAAAGTCCGTAAGAAGTGTAGATTGATGAACATTTTTCTAGTCATCAATAAATTTAAATACCGAGGACCACATAAAAGAATTTAGTGAGGATTTTTCTAATCTTAATAGTCTATTAAAAGAAGTTGTAAATTTTCCGGTAACCTTATAAAATAATGAAGTTCACTTAATTATTCAAATTTTCCGGTTGTTTTTTAAAAGATCTTTTAAATTTCCGACAATCTGTTAGAATAACTTTTAGATCATCTAACAGCCGATTAAAAGATCTAAGAAATCTTTTAAAAGTATCTGGGAGTAATTATAGGTACTAGCAAAAATCTAGTAAGAACAATTGGAAAAATTAGATGAACTTTCACTTGTTAAGTTCCTTATTGGAACTACTATAGTTCCTTTTTTGAACTAATAGTTACTGCCGTTCGTTCATTGATATCGCAGGGCAACCGCGCGCTTAAGTCTTTTGACAAATTATAAAGTTTCGCGTTTGTCTAAAATTATATAAATTGTTTAAAATGTTTAAATAAAATAATTATTATCAATTTACATATTGTTGCAATAAAATGCAAATGTTTAAATCGAAATTTAATTTAAATACAAAAAAGTTAGCAACGAAAACGGTAAAAAGGAACACAAAATGAGTCATCAAATGTTGTGAGTGTGTTTGCAAAAGAGAGCGCGCGTGTGTTTTCGTGTAATTTTTATGCAGAAAGAGAGCAAGAAATGCAGGCACAGTGAGAGCAACAAGTGCAAGCACAGTGAGAGCAGCAACTGCATGCAGAGAGTAAATAACGCTCTTTCCTCTTCTTTTTGATCGACATTTTCTATTGCGTTTTAACTTCAATCGGTGCTAGCGGTGCGGGTGATCGGTTGTGCTCTTTGTTAGGCGTTTTATGCGAATTTAAAGTTTTAAATAAATAGAAATTATTTATTAAACCTACGAAAATATGAAAAAGTATAATAAGAAACGTGCAACAAATCAAAACTTCAAAAATTTTGTGGATTTTACTTTGCTTTGATTTTTTGCGCTTTCATTTTCATACCCAATAGGAGCATTAACCCTTTGAAGCCGAATGTGCTTTATAGGGACACTTCATCTATGGACCGATTTGGCAAGAATTGTTTACAAGTGAAGTGTCACTTTTATAGGAAATCGGATACGTTAGGCTGCATATATTTGTTTCTTTTTTAATTAAGGGAACTCTCAGAGTTTTTTTTTATGCTTCGTCAAAATATACTGCAAAATAATACAACAATGTAAAAGGACTAAGGGCGCTTCTATGTGGAGCATAGGGCGGACACAAATTCCTTCTAGTACCTTCTATCATGGGCGATACTTCGCAATTTATGCCATAACGTTCTTCCCTGATTTTCTCTTACCCTAGTCTGTCCTACCCAGAGGATTTCTTTTGGTAGGATCTCTTGGTGATGTCTTCATCTAACTTCGTGAGAGTATGGTCAATCTAGATCCATTTTCTCCTTTTGAATTCGGTGTTGATCGGAGCATTTCTAGAGATTTTGAGCAAGTTTTCGTTTGAGATAGTGTTAGTCTCAGAATTAGATGATGAGAAAATTCAAAATCGTTATATTTTCAAATTTAATGGCTTTGTTTATGAAGCATATCAAAGATATGATTTTTTTTTTAACAACTTTCTACAATTACCAAAGATCATTCTTCTTCTAGAGCTGACGAGTTAAACGTGTGGCCACTAATGGGTTAATTGCAAATGAATGTGTGTGTGGAAAGAGCAAAGACAGCTCTTCTTGTTTTCCATTTCTATTCATTTTCGTACGGCAAAAGGAGTATTAACCCATTAAAGCCCAATGTGCTTCACATAGACATCCCAATTTTACGAGCGATAAAATAAATACATTTTTTTTATTCAAAATTGAATAAATATATTTTTCAAATTATGGAATTATTAGATCTAAATTTTTGATAAAAGAGTAACTCTACGCAAAATAAATGCTAGAGAATTATTTAGAGAACTCCCACAAAATTAACGCTAAATAACAATAAAATATGAGAATATCCACAAAGTTCCAAATAGTAAACTTTGTGGGAATTCTCTAGTTTTTTGTTGTTTAGAAGCGTAAACTTTGTAGGAATTCTCTATTAGAGAATTCCACAAAGGCAATGTCCACAAAATTCAAAAAACATTAGCTCTGTGGGAATTCTCTAGTTTTTTTTTTTGTTCAAAAGCATAAAATGTGCACGAATTCTCTAATATTGTTGGTCTTCCGAAAGTATTTAATAAATATAAGTTTGAGTAGTATAAATTTGAAGGGGGAGATTAATAAAAATAAAGAAGCGCGTTTTGAATAAGATATAAATAGCAATCGAAATGTGAAAAAAGTGCTCGAAAGTGAAGAATTAAGTGCTTAAATGTGAACCCGCTTTTTTTTTGCGCAATTAATGTGAAAATCATGCGAAAAAATATGTCTGCGAAAAAGTACGTCTTTGAGCAGCAAAATAATAATGTTGGTAAGTGCCTTTATTCAAAAAATATCATCTTTATTTTTTTTTATGATGAAATGATCGAAAATTAAAATGTTCATACCAAGATCACAAACGACACATTTGAAATGATTCCGGCGCAGTGTGTTTTGAAGCATTTTTATAATTTTTTTTGCGAAACATTGAAACAATAGAATTCAGAGTACTTTTATATTTATAACAATAATTTCAAGAATATCTAGAACATATAATATCTATGAAGTAAACAACTTAATTATTATAAGTTATGCTATTCCGAAGTAGTAGTCCCACAGTCCCACGCTATATTTAATGAGAACTCGAAAACATTTAATTGTTTAAGTTTATAGTAGTACAATAATAATAATGGTAGTACAGTGCGAGCCATTTCTTATGATGGCATGCTAACAATACAGAACAAGAACCAAATCAACCAATTTCTGAATGTGAGGAATTTTTATACAATTTGTTCCTATCCAGACTAGTTTTGGAACACAACATCAATCAAGTGGCGGCGTTTGCCATTACCTTTTCGAGCATCTCGGTTGGTATAGCACTGATTTCGGCAGGAATATTTTCCTGCAATGGTCTGTGGCTTGCTGGTGTACACTTTAGTTTTCAAATAATCCCATAAAAAGAAGTTAGGGGGGGGTGAGGATATCTTAGATGGCCATTCAAAGTTGCAATGATATTTTTGACAGTTTGCACGTTGAGTTAAGATACCTTGATTTTCTATATAAGCAAAATAATCTATTTGAATCGGGTCAATAGAAAAATCGTATAAATTGAAGAATTTTCAATATATTTGAAAATTTTTGTTTATTATCAAGATCAGCTTTTTACAGTTTTTTTGAGCTATTTCTCAAAAACCGTATGAAGTAATGGTACTTAAAAATTGATAGATATCAGCAGTTTTTTGTTCTTGGAGCTGCCACTGAGAAACTAGAACTTAGAACTTTATTACGCCCGAACAAGAAAGGGTATAAAATCTGAAGAGAACTATTTCGCTGATTTAGGTTGATTCTCATTATAAAGAGAATTTTGGATAAGGCAACTCAGATATAGTACATCTTCGGAACTATTTAACTGGAGTTAGAGCCTTATTGACAAACCTATATGTGTCACTTTCCGGTTAGTGTACTCCAAATTCGTCATACGCTGCGGTTTTTCTTATTTTTCCCAAAAAAGCAAGCCGAAATCTTGTTAAATACAACTTAAGCTATTGTTCCATTTAAGCACGCATTTCGGGAATCTGCAAAGTGTTTTATTTCATTTTTTATTTTTTTTACAACTCAACATAAACTCAACTAGACACATAAATTAATGATACGTGATTTAATCTCATTTATTTATTTATTAAGAAGCAACAGTCACGCACCTCTCTAAGTAATTTGTTCTCACGTAGTCAAACACCTGACAAAAGACACGCCTCGACCTATGCCCAAACTCTGCCGCACTCTCTCTCTGTGACGTTGCTGCAATTATATAGAGAATCTCGGTTACCTTGGCATATTCACGTACGATATTACCCAAACGAAATACACTTATATGTATGCAAAGTACATTTTTGATTGCCGGCAACTTGGGGGAACTCACTTTGCCTAGTGGGCCACATAATTGGCTTTTTGGCTAAATGTTGCAGCCAGCCCAGGGTATTGGCGTTTATTTTTTGATAAATATAAATATGTGTGCTACCCCCCTCTTCCGGCAACGGAAAAAGTTCTATCAGGCATTAGGAAACTTTTATAGCCGCAGCCAAAAACCCCCCAACAGCATCGGAAGAACCCAACCAAATCTGCTCCCAAAGCGTTGGCACAAAGTTAAATAAGTTCCATAAAATGTTCAACGATTCCGAGCAGGTTTGTGTGCAACTGTCAAAAGCTGTGAAATTCTCCGCCGCGCTACAATTTGTCTATGCTCCCTTACCCCCTGCAGCGTGGTGTGATACTGCTGCTGTTGCATATTTAAAGTGTCCCCGTAGCTAGTTGTGCTGGAATTTTTGTCTGTTAAAAAGTTGACTTCATTTAAATAAATGTTATTTCGAAACCCAAGAGGCATTTGGCCATCCTAAATGCTTTGCTAAATTTGAGCTTTAATTTGAAGTTTTTCATCTTTTTTTTTTTTGTTTGTATTCCGTTGCGCGTACAAAGCGTTCTGTGGAATTGTTAAATGGAATGTTTCATATTGCATTTCTATCTAAATTATTTTAACTTTAAGCGTCAATGCACAAAGGCAGTCGGAGAGTTGAACAGACAGAAGAACTGAGTAAAAAATGTTCTCTTTGCGCTACAGTGCCCCAAATAAGTTAATTTTTGAAAAGAAAAACAAATTGGATTTTTCCCTCCGAAAATGTTGTTCTAAAATTGATTTTAATTCTTTTCTAATTTAGTAAATTAAAAGTAAAAATTATAATTAAATTTTTATAAAATGATAAGTATCCCAAATAAATTTTGGAAATCGTTCACATTTTCTATATAAGACATACTTTTTTATTTATCAAAAAGCGCAGCAATAACTTGGTTGTACTCTGGCCGTTCATTAACTAACGCCTTTCATTTGCCCCAATACCTGCAATCCTTACAAAATCTTTATCGATTTACCTGCTCTACGTGTGAGTTTGCCTTCTTCTCTTTTGGGATTCTTCTAAAATCCATTCACCATTTCAAACTTCATTCTCGTTAAACAGTATCTGTATCTTCGAGGTATGTGTCCCAGCCACTTCCTTTTGAATTTCTTGATTCGCATTTTTTCACGTTTTTTTATCATATTAACCAAAAATCCAAATGTTATTATGAAATAGCTATGATAAAATCTTGTTAAGATCATTTCTACAGCGTCATTGCTGTTTAGTAGTTGCTGGATTCACAAAGTATGTGCCCCATCCAACTCTATTTGTGCTTCTTGTCTTGGATTTTTTTCAAGTAAAAAGATAGCCTTAATTCATCATATATTATTTCCTTAACTTTACTTTATGTGATCATGACAACCCGTAATTGAGTTACAGCTTTCGCCATGAACCTCTGATTTGCGCACGCCTTCTCCAGCTGGTCACCCAATGAAGATAGGTCATCTTCTAGGTCTTTCCATCAGAGCTTAGGTCGTCCGTTCCGTCTTCCTTCGCGGACTTTCGTAGCGAAAACCTACTTCGCTGGAGCGTCTTCGTCCATACGAAGGACATGATCGTGCCAACGCAGTCGTTATGCCGCATTACGCTGGACGACATCTATGTCGTTGTAGGGCTAATACAGCTCATGGTTCGCTGGAATTGCGATAGGTATACCCAATCCAGAAGGAACTGAAGATTTTACGAAGAATTTTTCTCTGAACACTCCTGGCACTACGATATACAACGCATGCCTCTGCGCCATATAAGAACAAGGGCAGGATGAGCGTCTTGTAGAGCAATCGAGCAATCGAGAGAGGTCTCCGCTGCACATTTGCTTACAAAGACCCTAGTAACACCTATTGGTCGTTATCAAGGTACATAAATTACTTGCCAACTTCAAAAGTATAACCGTTCGCTGTAACCTGGAAGTCTAGGCGCCGTACAGCCTGTCTACAAACAGGGAGAAATATACATTGATACTGATGCATCATATTTATTAATATTAAAAATTAATATTTTGTGATAACCTAAATAATAAATCATATATTGATTGCTTTCTACTTCACTGCTCTATATTGAAAATCTGATACTTCGACCAACTTTTATGCTAAAAATCAGCAGCAGCGATCTGGAGTTTATTTCAATTTTAGCAATTTTTGGCATAAAATCTGTGCACCTCAATTTTGGAAGTTGGCCGAAGTTACCGGAATGGAATTTTTTAAAGAATATATTTTTCTATTTATTTGGATCTCTTATTTTTCTGATCTCTTGTGTTGTAACCGATATTTTGTAGTGATATGATTTTTAGACTATTTTATAGTTTTTCACAAGATTTAAATTAAATTTTTTTATAGTGTTTTTTTTTTAATCATTTATTTAATTTTTTTTTTTTTTTATTTTCGGGATATATAATATATTAAAAAAAAAGTAAAGAATTTTTTTAGGATATTTTAGAATACTTTGTCGTGCGGCTTCTCGGCGCCTATAACTTTAACTAATCTCTTTAAAATCTATACATCAAAACCAAAAACTAGTAGCAGGAATCCCAAACTCGGAAACGGGCCCCAGTACACGATACTTTTTTATTGCATAGCTTAAAGTCAACGACTTTCTGTAGTTTGTCCACAATGTGACGATCATTATTGTGCCTACATTATTTCTAAAATGGACAATCTTTTTTCTTAGACTGAAATTATTTGCAAAAAAAGAAACAAATATAAATTTGTAAAACATTAGACAGCATTGTCTTGATATACTTTGAATAACCTAGATTTCGGTAATGGTAAAATCCAAAGTAAAAGTCAAGACTCTTATTGCTTTTGTACTTTAGGAAACTGAAAATTTTTTAAAAAATTAAAACAAAAAAGAACACACTAGAGTGCTCATATTTCATAAAAGTTATATTCCGAAGATCGATTATGGAACATGTTTCGTAAAGCCAAATCAAGGATGCATAAATCTGCTATGATTTTATGTAAATAAAAATACGTTTGCAATATTATTTATCATCTTGATTTCAATGTTGAATGGATTTTCATTCTTGGGAAGCTGTGGATTATTTTTTGCTAACAATTTGAATATGGGCCCAGAATTGCCGCTTCTTTTTAAATTGTTGTGGACTGTCCATCAAAATGCATTAAATACGGCTTAGCTTTTTGATACCATTTATGCCATCCTCAGAAGTTAAAGATATCATCGTTTTTTCGACACATAACTTGTATATTTAAAAACTGTGAAATATTGTCTGATTCTTAAACCTGTTGCGAATTTTAATTCGAAAAAAAATGAAGTAAATATACAACTTGAGAACTAACAAACCAAGCGTGACGAAACTATTTTGATTTACTGTACACCCAACGTCAAATGCCAAATCGTTTGCGCAATTTTAACCCTCCAAACAATAGTTGCACTTTCAACAAGTTGTTTGTTGCGAGCATGGAGCATATATATGAAGCCACCCCACCATGTTATGGCCATCATTTTGAACACCAAGCCATTGCAATTATTTCGCCAACTTTATGGTCAAGTTGTCGCAAATAAAAGCCCTCCATAAAGCCATAAAAAAACTGTAAGCCAAATATATCAGTTGAGCAGCGTTTGCAGCAAATCCCGGGAACCAAATATGAAAAAAAAATCCCACTAAATAAATAAACTTAATTTTGTAAAAATATTTCCGAGTGTGCCGAGAAGCACGGTAGCCGTATTAAAAGTTTACTGCTCCGGCAATTGTTGTCATAAATATTAAATCAACATTTTGCGCGCTCCAGACATTTTATTTCTCATCCCGATGCGGGTCGCAAAACATGAAAACCCATAAAAATAAAAGGAAATAAAATCGACAAAGTACAATTCACCATTTTTCATTGCGAACGCCAACTTGACGTATACGCAATGTGTTGCCACCATATTGGTAATTTTAAAATTTAATGCGAAGCGATAAGTACAATGCGTGGTTCCATTTTTTTGTGCTTATTTCATAAATAATAAATCAATTGTTATTTATATGGTAGACGGTCCAAAAAACAATCTAACATCGTAATAACGTGTTGTTTGCTAAAAATAAAGTTTTGTTTTTTTTTTAATAAAAAATAAACCTCTTAACCCACAAAATATCGATTATGTTATCCATTCTGACGTTACTATCAGCCAGGATTATCGCGCGGCTATTACAAAACATAATTTATTTACGATGTTAAAAATATTTATTATTCTATTATCGTTAAATTGTAGGGGAGTGCCTGTGTGCTGTGTAGTTCGATGTGTTTATTGTTTATCATTATGGGATGGTTGGTTGGGTATGCTTGTGCACGGTTTCCCTTAGTTCGGATTTTTTATGTGCTTTGTACAACTATCAGGATATCCGTTATTGGCAAAAGCTAACTCTGACATAGAGTCTGTTTCTCAGTTCTTACTTACTACACTTGCGGAAGCACTTTTTATTTTTAACGAAGTTCATCTATTCATTTCATCTATTCATGAAAAACAGCGATTTGGGGAGTTTTAAACAAGTGAAAAAAATAGATTTACATAGTGGCAGAATCCAAACTATTCCCTGTTACCAAGGCGAAAACTCTCTACCCTTAAATCGATACATCGATACTCTCCAGTGTTACTTCCTATATATTGGGATACAATATAGAAACATTTATATTGTGATTTGAAACTTTTATCTCTACCAAGGTGACTCCATACTTCTTAATACTCCATAATATCTTATATCGATGCATTGGTACTTTCCAGTGTTACTTCCCATTTATGCGGATAGAGAGTTTTGCATGATGTCGGAATTCAAAGTCTTCTATCTACCAAGGCGAAAACTCTACATTTCTTAAAATTAATATCTTTAAATGGATACATCGGTATTTTTCGGTGTTACTTTCTATATGCGACACAATATAGAAAGATTTACTTTCTGCCAGAATTCAAACTATTCTCTTCTATCTATTGCTTGCAATTAATATCCTTAAATCGATACCATACAATCGGACACAATATAGCGAGATTTATGTTGTGGCAGAATTGGAACCCTTTTCTCTACCAAGAAGACTCCATTCCTGAAATTAATATCTTTAAATTGATGCATCGGTACTTTCCAGTGTTCCTTACATTCGGATACAATATAGAGAAATTTCCGTTGTGGCAGAACTCAAAATATTCTCTTCTACGATAACTATTTTTTTTGCAATTTTTAACCTTAAATCGATACATCGATGCTTGGGCTATCTCATCTGTCATTGTTGTAGCATTGAAACTCTTTTCCCTACCTAGGAGACTTCATAGTTCTTGCTTTCTAGTGCTACTTCAGATATCATATAGCAAATAGGTTACGTTACTTTTCATTCTAAAGATATGTAGAGCAAATTTTAACATCTCAGCAGAAGATTTGGGAAGTTTGAAAGAGACACTTTTTATGTGATCTAATTCACTTTTGTGTGCTGCTTGAAAATTCTTAGAGATAATGATGGAGCTTGTAGAATTGCTGGTTTTAACAAAAGCTTATGCAGAGTTACTTTTTCGGAAATAACTTCACAGAAGATTTTACTTCAAATGCTTTTATTATCAATGCTAATCTTGCTCTCTTATCGGGTAAAACCATATACAAAGTAATGTAGATTTTAAATAAAAAAAATCTAAAATTTTGTATTGTATCAGTAGATATATAATAAGCTGGAAATAGCGTGCCACATATAATAAAGACATATACGTTTGGCTTTGGGATAACATATTTCGATAGATTTCTACCCCAAATTTACCCAGTTTGGGTCCGATATGTATTTTAATAATAAAGACCAAAAGGCGACGTTTGTATTTTGTATTTTGTTGTTTGTACTTGTTGTATTCTGATAATCTTCTAAAATTCTTCTATTGAGTTGACGATGTCAAGGCTCCAAGGCCATCATTTACACAGACGAAAAGATATTAGTTATACATATTGACTTTTTTCCTACGCCGTTAAATCTTCGGAGTCTAACATCTCCTCTAATTTTAATCTATATATATACATCTCCTATAAATATATAATATAATATATTATATTATAGGTTTTTATAGGGAATAGGAAGTATATAATAAAATGTATTATAGAGCAAAAAAAAGGAATAAATGTCGAAACCTATGGAGTATACATTTTTGGCTCGTTCTTAAAAAAGTAAGCGTTATTTGCAAAGTCAAGACATCTAGTGATTTTTTAGTGCAGAGTATGTAGAGTATCAAATATTTTACGCTTAATAATCATAAGACCTAGGACCTAGATAAGGTTTGTATAAAACTGCTTTTCTCTTTAGATTCACGAAAATGTCAGAGACTCATGGCTGTCATCCGGAAATCCGGAAACTTTTTTAAAAAAAGATCTGAACCTTAAAAATTTCCGAATGAGTTGCGAAATTTATTTCTCACGAATGCTCACATATATTGAGTAACAAGGGGGGGACGCCAAAGTTGGGATATTGCAGTTTCTTGTTGTCCTGCATATGTAGTATTTACTCAAGTAGATTCCTCTAGATCGTACCTCGTAAAAGTTATTTTTGCTCGAAAGTTTAAAGCAAATATGCGCATATTGTTGAAATGGGTTCGAGGTTGGTTGTTGCAGCTTTTGCAATATTGAAACACAATATTATCCAACGTATGTGCACTTTGCCATGTGTCCCACACAGCGTCTGTGTACATCTCTCAATGTCATCCGGACAGATGGCAATATAAATAACAAATATACAGATTACTACAGTGGCTACCAAGGGAGCTGCGAATAGTCAACACCTTTACGTATTCTTAATTAAAATGGGTTTAAAGATGAGTTGAGTTTATGCTTGTTTGACATGGCGAATAACCTTGTTATACGGAAATTAAGGATGTCAAAGAATTAGAAGTTAGAAAAGTAAAAGTGAAAATTGAAACTTTATCTTTAACTGCGTTATTAGATTTAAAATTCAGCTTATAGTGTGACTGTTTTTGCGTTTCGTCGTAGGGCTTCTCAGTTTTTCAGTTTCTATCGGATAGGTATGTTCTAGAATACCCTCGATTTTTTAGATCTTTTGTAGGTTTAAGTTTGTTCCCAAAAGATCTGTGCTTTAAGTATCAACGTTTTGAATCTTTCATGACTTTTAACCAATCTGAATAGGTAAGAGCAGTAGTTGAGACTCAATGTCCCTACCTTCTCAACGGGCCATAAGAAACATACGGTTCGATTTTGAAAGTTTCTCTGATGACTTCTATTCCTCTGCTCACCAACTTTCCCGCATATTTTCGATTTGATTATTACTTGCTTTTTAAAGCAGCTTACAGACTTCCGGCTTCCTACTTTTTAGTTCCATATAGGATTCATAGCACTCCCACGGTCTTGAACCTTAAAACAATTTTCGGCTCTTCTTTTGAGCATAGATAAGTCACTAAATAAAATTGGCTTCAAAATCTTGATCTTTTTTCTACAAAACCTATAGCAACTCTTTATCTAATCAAGTTCCTCCTTAGCCGTACAGTGTCTGTGAAAAACAGGGTAGAGGTAGATCTTGATATATGGGTAACCATCAGCCAGTATCCTGTAGTCTACCGCCTGAGTACAGCATTGAGCTCTGTTTTTCTTGGTTCCTTTTCTGTCTTAAAAGTCCGCCGTAAAATCCTGACTTAATCGACTGATTTTCAGTTACAGTCAAATATATAAAGATGTTTCAATTCTCTTCTATCTCGAGGTAGATTTGCTAGTTTCTTGTCTTGCCAGCTTATCTGTAATATACGCATTTCCTGGAACGTATCCTGCAGATATGTTAGGTTCTAAATTGTTCTGACAACTCTTCTAGATATGAAGATAAGGAATTTAAGTCGATATAGAAACTTCAGAAACATATTTTTGCTGAGCCAACCGCGCCAGGAATCTTGGCAATGCGTCCCATTCTGATGGGCATAAGGGTGGCGAATTAACTTGCGGTGTTGTTGGAGAAGAAAATAGATTGTACTTCGACGAAGCATAGTTTTGCTTATAAATTTTGTATAAAGCGAAGTCCTGCATATTCGACTTATCTGTGAGTGCTATCAGCACAACTGATTGTTATTCTAAACTGTCCATAGCCCAGAGATTGAGAATCGCATCAACTCCCTGCTTTCGAGTCAAGTTCAGACTTCCATGTCAAGACTTCTTAACTTTCCTCTGCGCGCACTGACTAAACTCATTCGCCCGCAACTAGAATCATCCATATGCTTCAGACTTCCATGTCAAGACTTCTTAACTTTCCTCTGCGCGCACTGACTAAACTCACTCGCCCGCAACTAGAATCATCCATATGCTAAATCTAATTATATTTTACAATATATTCCATTACTTAACTATTTCTGTTTTTGACTTTTATTAATTACAAATAAATCCGTCTCAGCTCTTTCTATTAATATTTAGTAATTAATTGATAGTAAATAGTTTTGTAATATTTGGATAGCTTTTTAGTTTTAAGCTTTTCAATTAATATTTGCATGCGAAATTGACAACCTTGGTAAATAATTAAACAAATATTTAGGCATAAAATGTGACAATTTATAAAACATTGAACTAACTGAACCGAAAGTGCTAATTTTAAATTCTCTTGCAAATATTTTAAATTATTATATTTTAATCGAAGTTCTATCTAATTTGACAGCAAATTAATAAACATATTTTACCTAACAAATATGATTTCATTTAATGTTTTTTATAAGCGACTAAAATTTTATGTTCAAATAATTGGGATTTGACCATGTAAATTTATATACCAGCATATTCCGACCCACAACTTAATGTTCTTATAAAAGTTTAACGTACAAAGAATATTTATTTTATAATTGATCCGGTTAGCTGATGGTGTTCCTTTAAAAAGTTATTTATCCAGTTTTTTAGAAGAAATTTATACGACATTCAATTCAATGTTCAATTGTAAACATCCCTTTAAACTCTTAAACTCTATTTTCTCTTAAATAGCTATTACAGTTTAATAGATGAACTTAGAATATGCTTAGAATACTTAGAAAGATGCTGCTATATTACAAGAAATTTAATTTATTTAGTCAGATTTTGTAAAAATGTCTCGATAAGAGCAAATTCGTTCATCTCACTTTTCGAATTCCATCTTCCAAAAATGAGTCCCCTCCTGAAGCAATCATTGTGTTACTTTTCGTTATCCTCAAAATGTACAAACCATCCATGAAAATGTCAGTAGTCGGAAGGAGCAATGTCTTTAGACAAAGTCTTCACAACAAGTGGGGTTAGATCTACCGCTACCGTCCATCCAGATAATTTTCATTGTTTTAACATTTGTAAAATCATTCACAGTTTCGTCTACATTTAGTAGTTCATCGTAGACTACATCTGCCTGGTATCACCAGACAAAATCTTCGTACCTTGTATGTTTAGTTTTGGCGTCCATGTAGATGGTAGAGGAATGAGTTCAGCAGATACGCCTTTGATCTACAAATCACCTTGTCGCGTCTTTTATCGGCTTCTGGCCGTTTTTCGATGAAAGATTGAAGGACCAGATTAATCGGGTCAGCGTATCGTAATATTTTAGTAGTAGTATATCCATAATTGAACTTTAGTCAATATACGTCACAAAAATCCTTGTCTCTGTTGTCTTTCTAGATGCAGTACGAGGTGCAAAATCGACAAATTTTCTCGATTTCTACCTGTTCCCTAAGCAATTTTCTTGTATTGTATAAAATTCCAACTGAATGGAAATTGTTTTCTGAGTCACTACCAATGATTCTGCGAGTTTGCGTTTGGAACACATATTCTTCCAGTTAATCTTTCAATTCCTCATCCCCAAACCTTGTACCATAAGTTTCTACAAACAATCGATGGTACTCAGCTGCGCTTTTAAAAGAGAAAATAAATATTTTCCGGACAAATACAAGTAGACAAGAATCAACATAGTTGTTAGAAACTGAGCGCTGATACGGATGAATCAGATGCGCTGGTTATTGACTTGATGTGGACTTGAAAACTAGAAGGACCTTGGTTATCCTCAAAAATATGTTTGAACTAGTACGCGTTTCATTAAAAGTCATACTGAGAACAGTAATACGACAAATCAAAGTCTAATAGGTGAATCCGTTTATCCACCCCAGACTTTATTACCTTTCGGTAAACATTCCGACAAAAATAAAAATTTCGAAGTTCTTAATCAGAGATCGTAGAAGCATTGGTTTTCCCAGAGTTGTCTCGCAACACACACTGTGAAGCCACTATCACAAGTTGTATTCGTCTATAAGGTAATTGCATATAGATATCCCGTAGCTGAATGGTTCTAGGGAAGAGAAGGGAGTGGGCACCCATTTAGACTTATCCGAAGTCATCTTGGGGCGACTGCTGTAGATATACCTACGTCGCGAACTAAATACGTGGTAACTGCATGTGCGTCTTGATGTCTTTATGATTGACAACGTGCGGAGTCTGCCAGCCGAGAATAATTTCAAAATTGTCGTACTACTATTCTAAAAATTTCTCCCAAAAAATAGTTGCACGCTAGGCTTGCTATTTTGCGTTGCCCGCTAATTGTCGTTTCAAAGTTTTTATTTGCTCCCAGGCGCTTTATCAGATTTCCTCAAAAGTCTTTCATTTTGAAAATATATGAACAAATTCGGTAATTGCAAGTTCTTGGCTATACCTAAGCATTTTTTATTTCCAATGATTCAGACCATTGAAATCTGCTATTCATGCATTTTGTCGTCTTCCTGCCGTTTTATGGGCAAAGCACGAATCAACGATTGATGGACCGGTTTTCCCAGCATATGGTAATAATATCGTAGTATTGACATTTTATTTCCAGGAACAAAAATCTTTTGATGTCTTTCAAGATGCAGTCCGGGGTAAAAAATCGCCTTTCAAATTCCGTGGACTTCCACATGTTCCATAATCAATTTTTTTGTCTCTGATAAAATTTCAACTGTTTCAACTGACTGGAAATTGTTTTTTGAGTCACTACCAATGATTCTGCGAGCATTTAGGCATACCAAATTCGGTAATTGCACTTTTTATTTCCAATTCGGTTGATTAATAATAAATAAACCAGCTTAGGGGTTATTAAGTGCGTCAATTTTTTATAATTCTACATTCTATTTAGCTTCTGATAATTAAAATCTAGATTAACATAATTTTGACAAACACTTTTAATTTTAATATTCCAAATTAATTGTTTTTATCTTTTAAAACAGTGTAGTGGAAGCGTGGATCATGCTTCCTTAGTTCCTCCAAAATTTTTGTGTTTCGAAAGGCCGCTCCTGGTGTATAAACACCGCCCCTATGGCAAAGCATAAAAATGTAAGTAAATCGCATCAAGCTATTAAGTTCTTAAATACTCTACCTGTCAGGCATACCAGTTTTCTTTAGTATTGTAATGGCACTTGAGAGTAGGGCCACGCATCCAACACCAAAGAATGGATTTATGCCACAGATCTTGATGTTTACAACCTGGTCGTACGATTTGCACTTTATTTGTGATAACGAAGGACCAGGAGTGCGAACCGTAGATTTGCAATTGGCGCGATTACACGAGGCAGTTCCCTTTAAAACGATTGCGTAAAAAAGCTCATTTGCCGAGTCCTTTTCAATCCAATCCAGTGTGCACATACCTAGCGAAAACAAACGTGGATAGCTTTCGAGCAGCATTCTACCGATCGGGAACTGTGCTAAAACGAAGAGCACCAAGCACCACATGAGCGCGAACATTGCCCAGAAATAGGAACTGCAAAGTTGATGAAAACACATCAGACGTCACATAAGTAAAGTATTTCTGTATTTACCCAAATGTCAAGTGATTCTTAAATTCCACGGGTGGCTTGTTCTCCTTGTTGCTAATCAACTCCTGGGAGGCTTTGACCACATGTACGTCTACCAGTGGCAAAGGTATTGACACGCCCTTGACTGCCTCAGTTCGTGTAATTGGGAAGTGATAGATGTGCAGCAGGGATGCACATTTTATGCAACTATCGACTAAAATGTTATAGAGATTCCGTGCCTGATTTTGTTGAAAATCTGTCAAGATAGCCGAGGCTTGTTGAATTATGCAACCGCAATCCAAATCATATGCATTGGCCAAAGCTTCTATGAAACAATGCCATGTGGAGCGGGTAAACTTGGGCACAAAGTACTGTCTGCTCAGTTGGTTGTACTCGGTATAGGCCTCTACTGTATGAAGTGTACCTAAAATTATGCAAGACCAGCAGCTGGCAAATAGCTTAAATGTCTTGAGAGTTCTTTCCAGCTTACCTGAGAATTGATGTTCTATAAAATTCATGCCCATTTCGATGACAAAGCTACAAAATCCACAGGATGTTAAAACATAGAGCTTTTTGCTTTCTGCTTCATCCTGGAACTGCGAATGGAACTCTGTCAACAGTCGGGGATCCATATTCGCGTCCACATAATGCGTGCAAGTCTCCAGGCAAGCATGCACAATATTTGGCGCAAAATCCTCATAGGGACTAGAGCAATTGATTAGTACCTAAAAAAGAAAATCAGATTAGATCTTATCGACAAACTGCAGTTTACTACCAACCTGACATTGCTGCGTTAAATCTATTAAAGCTGTCACATCATTTGCATCGGCTATAAACGTGGGTACATTCTGACAATCAAGATTTGCCAAGATGCTTACATTGTCCAAGACAGAACATAACTTGTTCTTAAAAAAACAAAATTGCAAATCTTTAGTTTCTGTTTACAGTTTTTTTTCTCAGTTACCTACGTAGCTACGACCGGCTATCCCCCATTTGTATTTTTGCAAAATATTTGCAGCTGCCAAAACCGTATAGCTACCTAGAGCTCCAGTCGCTCCATAAATAATGATATCAAGTGTTTTATCCTTGGGTTTCACGGTTGCCAATTTTTCCTTAACGCTCGTGTCTGCTATAACTTTTTCTTCGGTATTTTTTTGTACTGCGTTCGGATTCTCATTCCCTGCAATTTGTGAGGAATCCACTGCAGCATTGCCTTCATTAGGCCTAGCTCTTGCATCACTATTTTGATCTTCATTTGTATTTTTTGAATATGCCTCCTCCTCCAATATAAGATTTTCCTCTTTAAAACTTACTTTTGATTCGCTGTTTTGTTCGTCTATTGTATTATTTGGGTCTAATTTTCCTCCGTTTTTCAATATGCCCTTGAGTTTTTGGTCGCTGTCGGATATGTCTGGGGGTGGTTGCATACCTGGCCCCAATACATGTGTATGATATAAATAATGACGCTGACGTTGTAGTGTATCTGAGGCACTTGAAAGCACTTTATCCGTAGAAGAGTATACGATATTTGTTCCTGAAAAAAAAAAATAAATTGAGTTGACTGACGCATGTTAAATTCGGGCGCGCGACTTTGAAATCGTAATTCAACAAAACTTGGAAGAGTAGCTGGAAACACTAAGAATCTTTGGAATAGGGAAGTTGGTCGTAATAAACTAAAACTTTTTTCAAATTTTCTAAAAAATTCTGTTTTGAAGAAATTAACTTATAAGTTATCTAATTTGGATCGAATTCGATGCCATTGATTGACAATACTGCATTTAATCAGAATTTTGTTGGGATAACTTGAAAAACAAATGAAATACAATAAGTTTAGTATAAATACTGAATTTTTTTAGCCGATTTGAGCTATTTGATCAAACGATTCGGCTCGAACTTTGTAGAGTATTTTTCCATATTAATATATTCAAAAAATAGATTTTTTTTCGAAATGCCATATAAGAGTTATACTAGACAGTCTTGTTAAGAAGAGATTGACAATAAAACGAAATACAAAAAATTTAGAGGCAACATAGAATTTTGACTGATTTGCCCTATATGAGCGATTTGGATCAAATTTCATTTGCTGCTTAGTAAAACTTTTGCAATATTATGAAAAAATTGGTTTATTTTTGCCGATTTGGCCTATGAGAGTTAGGTGATATAGCCAATAGAACGCAGTGATTGGGAAGACTGATAGTCAGGTATGCGTTAACTCCCAATCGAAATACAACGAAATAACGGCCAAAGTATAGTTTTTGATGAACCTACCCTATGAGAGCTATACTGATACATACTGATAACCGATATTTATGACACCAAAAACCTCTTTGTTGGTTATATTTGCTTAACAGAATAAATATTAATCCAAAATTATTAGATTTTTCGCGGTGGTGCAAAGCAAGCCTATAGCAGCTTCATGGATCTCTCCGATAAACTTAACAATAAAATTTGCTTCTACCTAGCCTAAGCTGCTATGGCATCATATTTCAATAATAATAATAATAAAAAATTTGCATCTACTCGGATAATTTTTTTTTCCTGAATAACTGGTTCCGCAAGTTCGTAACATTTCGAAGAATTGAATGAGTATGTTATAGTAGCTTCTCAAGTCACCTGATTAAACGTTAAGTAACCAAGGGATGGGTTTCCGATTTTTGTATGATCGAAGGCGGGACTACGCCCTTCTGCACTGCAACCCCCATGGCTTATTCCCTAATATTCCGACTTCTACTTATGGGTTTTATATACAATTCCGTCTTACATAAACTTAATATACTCTTTGTAGCATATGGTATAGGGAATTAAACGAGTTATCTTAAGGATTTGTTTTCTCCAGGGTTTTCTGGAAATAATCAAGCTAAATTAATTTGGATTTCTTTGTAGTTGTCGTCCAAACTTTTAAATGTATTTGTACGAGTCTCATACAAGGCGTTATTAAGGAATAACTTTAATATGTGTTGGTTCGGATTTTTGCTACTGTTCTACTATTTTTCAAGAAAAACTTTGGAATCAAATGTTGATCATGAACAAGCACTTACTCTCTTGATTTTCGAAAATCTTTCTTATGTATTATATATAGTAGTATATGATAATCCTTCTTATATAGCTTACCGCCAACAAAAATAATATTCATTCTATATGTTTTTGATAAAGAGCTTATTTAGCTCAGAAGCTCTTCACCTTTCTGATTTTATGATCATATTGACGAATATAGAACAAGGAAATTAAGTCTTACAAAAAGTGTTGCTCAACTTCAAAACTCTTAATTTGGGTTTTTGTTTTGAAGAGATTCTGAAGCGAAGAGAACTGTGGATCAGTGTTTGATGAATCGTTGCGGGTTATGAGTTCTACCTATGTGGGTATTAAAATGGTGAATATGCGTATAATTCAACAATTACCGAGTCTTTACTCGATTAGTTTTTGGATTGTGTGTTTGTTTTCGGACTTGGTAACTATTTGTCACCGCATAAAGCCTGTTCCATTTAGAAAATACAAATAACTGCTTTGTTGCCTTTATATATTCTGCAAATCACCCAAGAAAATCTTCGTAATAAAAAAATCAAGAAAACATTGAACGAAAACCCTTGAAATTGAAAATATTGTCTTGAACGACGACTTACCACCATTCATATATCGAGAAGCAGCTGAATACCAGCGGAACATTTTTTTATTGATTGAATTACGTTTTTGTGGAAGTTAAAAATCCTTAATTTGTCTGCCGATAAGCTGTTTTCGCACGTAACAAATTTTGGAGGATTAATTTTGAAAAACTAAAATTTTAAATTTTGTAGCAATAAAATTGTAACTAATGTAAAAATAAATTTTAAAAATATCTCTGAAGTTTAAAGCTAAGATCTCTAAACGAATATAAATATATTTATAAACAAATAACGCGAGCGGGACAGAGTTCGTAATTGTTATCAGTTTTTGTGGAAAGACCAATCTTGCTGGTCTTCCAGCAGTTGCCTTCTAAGAAATTGTTTTGATTGTGAATGAGAGATTCAAATTGGGATGTAAAAATAGGACTACGCGTTTGTTGTAAGGAAACTGCTACCAGTTATGTGCTTGGTTTGTTTTTAGTCTCTTAGAGAAAATTGATTTTTTTACCTAGTATCGTTAAATTGGTCTTATTATTATTATTAAGCAATTTAAAAATTAATAAGTAGAACGAGAAAAAATATTTGTTATTTATTTATTATTAATGTATGGGTACAACTTAGTCCAGATGACCTTAAGATTAAACAAGTTAATAATTTTAATGCTTAGGCACAATAAATGATAGCGAGAAATATATAAAATAAAACTTATTCGTATTCCTAGCCTGATGGGTGAATTTTTTAGAAGACAATCTAGAAACTTGGATTTACCATGTAAAAGATGAAAGCTGGAAGTAGCATAAAAATTTGAACATTTTTTAACAAAGAGTGAAGCCAAAGAACAACGTTGATCAAGTTGGGTTTTTATAGCTCAAGTTTTTGTCAAAGAAGTTAGATTTGGGGAATCAAGAGGAGATAAGATAGATGAAGAGATGAATTGGATAGACTGTTCAAAAGAGAGGATCGATGGTTGATGAGTTAAGATAGGGAAAGAGATAGATTAGTCAGTTCGTAATATAAGAAATCGTAAGGGTTATTATTGTTGTCGCATAAGACGCGAGAAGGATCGTGCAAAGCATAGTTGGATCTGCAAAATAGTAATGCTGGAGTTCGAAAATTACGAGTTACTAGTATGGAATGAAAAAGAAACATATATTGTTGATGAAATCGAGTACAAGCTTCTGCAGAAATAACACGCCGTGGATTATTCTACTTTCTATTTAGAGAATATAATCTTAAATGCGAAATCTACAAGAATAGGACGGCAATCGTATATTATGATAAACCCCGAAGAGCAAATAATAAGGAATAGGGAATAGAGAAAGATATGAATTGGATAGATATCGGAGAAACAAGTTACACTTTTCGCACAGTGAATTTTTCAAAAGAGAAAAGCAGCGAAGCAACATTTTCCAAACTATGAGCTCATAATGACGTCCAGCACGGCAAGTTTTATCTGAAAAGTAACTTCGCTAGGTGGGGCTCTAATAAAAAAAGGTAATATTGATTATGAGTTCGAAAAATAAAAGTTCTTTTGAAAAAATTATATACATCAACTCAAAAGCTATTGTACCATGCCTTTCTTTCTCTACAAAGGAGACGAGGCCTACGCCTTGCTGAGTCTGCCTAAGGGTTTAACTCATTCTTGAAGCTTAAGTTGTGGAAAATGCAAATTTCGTACACACATCAAATGCATGTCAAATAGCTTCCAGTATTGTATTTTGATGGGTTCAAGTTGTTAAAATTGAAAATAATGCCGTAGAGAAAACCGGATATCTCTTGACTATCGCTTTTACTAACCAAAAACAAACATAAACTTTCCATCAAATTTTCACTAATAAATCTTTAGAGAATAAAAAAAACAAGACCCTAAGACGCCTTTAGTTTTCCAAGTCGTCTGGTAATATTCGTATTTGTTTGCGCACTCATCCAATAAATATTTATGAGTCTGAATTAGATTCATAATGGGCCCTAGCGCTGTCTGTCTGACTCTCGAAAGTATCTTGCTCACATTATTGTTTGATATCTTGTTTATTATTTTGTATACACGAATCTTCCTACGTTTCCCCAACAGTTGATTTTTCATTTACATCTAAAATTTATGCAAAGAATTTCCACAGTGCGTCGTCGTCTTATTATTATTTGCGTGACGATTGGAAAATGTAATACGGCTGCCACATTTCCTTACATTGTTTTTCTTACGGGTTTTCGTGTTTTTTTTTTCTTTCTTCTTCTCCGGTTTCTTTACGGATTCAATGAAGTGTAACCAAAGTCTTATCATGTAAGGGTAGGATGTGCGCGTTTCATGTTTTCCCAGTGCGTGTGTGTGTGTGGGTGTTTTGAGATAATAGACTTAGACATAAAGCCGACAATGTCCTTGAGAGTAACTTTATTCAGCGTTTGGAGAGCAGTGTGTTTACATAGCAATTTACAGGACAAACGCATTTGATGCTTTGATTAAACTTTTGACACAAAAATTTTGTTTTTGAATTGTTGATGAAGTTGATTTGGACTTTCGTCTATGAATTCTAGTGGATATAGTAGGCCTACACAAAATTGGTGTCCTTTTTACATTTTTTTATTGAGCTTAATGGTGGTAAAAGGACACCATTTCAGGAAAAAGAAAAAAGATAACCAAGTGGGCGGGGGACCACTGTATACCCTTAAATGCGGATTGGAGTGTCTCCTACAGGCTTTGGTGTGTCGTTGTGCTGTATATGAAATATTTGTACTACTTGATTCTCGCACAGACTCTATGGAGTACCGAAATCTTGAGCATTTGAATGAGATCAAAAATGTGTTTTGGAAAGCAGCATTTGAAAGAGATTCAAAATGTTGATTGGAAAGCAAACGTATTGATATGTCTTTTTAGAAGTCAAGCAAAATATATAAGTTGTTCTAAGAAAAGAGAGTTCTTTCCTATTATTTTTTGGCATAAAATCTGTGTGACACACAGATCTCGAAGAAACTAAGCAACATTTTTGAAGTAAGCAAATAAATCAAAATAAATCAGACAATACAGAATGTAGAAAAATATAATTGGAAGTGAAATTAAATTAAGAATAAATAACAAAATAAAGAATTTAGTTAAATATAAGATATTCAAAACACTAAGATACAAATAAATGGTATACACCTTCAATATTTTAAAATGATTTCTTGGCAGATCTTAAAAATTGTTTGGAAATGTTTAAAATTCTTGGAAATTTTTTGAAGATAAAAACGGCTGACTTGAAATTTGTTTTCTGTAGGGTTAGTAATTTTGATGAAATGTACAAGAATTGGTTTTTCATGGTACGTCAGATAATGTGTGTTGGCGTTTATAATGAATATATCGGCAAGAAACTATCGATTTTGAGAAATATTGAGAAAAGATTGAACAGAATGTATTAAAATGTCAAAACTTTATATATTTTATATATAGACTCTATATATTTTTATATAGGTCGCATACTTATCCATAAGATCGTTCGTTTCAGAAAACAACACACTTAAATTATTCATAATAAAAACAAGGGTATAGGAAATTATACAATTATCTCCAAGATCAATTAAAAGGCAATTCCTTGTATTATAAAATACTCGGTTCGACGTGATAAGTGTTTTGGGAAAGTTACAGTTTTGTTAGGTTTTTTTAATTATTTAAATAAATTGTATTCCAAGTTCGATGGTTTAAATTGCGTTAAGATTGCAATGACACGGTTTTAGTTTAAAATAGACTACGCGGGTTTTTGTACAAATATAGGACGCAACAGCTTGAGATTGGGTTCTAAACTTGTTACTTAGCGAGCTAAACGAAATATGGGCTCTTTCGTCTGATTTCTAACTTTCATTAATATGGTTTAAAAATTACATGTGACGCGCACGAACAACATTTTTTTTTTAAGTTTTCAAACAGAATGCGATTTACTTTTTGAAATATTGGTCATATTGAAAATTTACTTCTAAATATTTAAGTACTTGAAATTTTTATAAAAGCATGAGGCGTGTCCCGGATCGGAATCTTATAGTACGAATCGAATGCATGTGAAATAATACCGATTCACCATATTATTTTTACAATATTCTTTAATTTACGAGTTTCGTTTTTGCAGATACATATAAGATATTTGCTATACCCTGTAGGCCTCGATACCGTAATAGTAGAGCACTCGTTTCTAAATCGGAAGATGGGAAGTTCGCATTACTAGGGAATATACGCTATTTGCTCAAGTTCATCTCAATTATTGCTGTTCGGAATCGGCTTTGAGCTGTAGGTCCCTGTTCTTCCTTTCTCTCTTCGAAGTGCTTTTCATAGAGGTATCCACGCTCCGCCTTTGGAGTCATGACCATATTCTAGGAGAATAAAAAGTATACCCTGTAATTTATGGCACAAAGGGTACAATAAGTGTGCGCAAACCGAAAATATGTCACACATTCTCCAAAGTTACGTAAGTTATGATTGGGGTGGTCAGAATATGCGATATATGCAGTGTCCTAATGACCACCTAGATCTTAAAAATGTTAGGAGTTGAAGCAAGCATTTTATTTACATTTTTATGTCAAGGTAGTAAGTTCAATTTGGCATTATCGGGAATACATGACAGCTCGCATTTGGATGTCGCAAACCAACTCTGAAGAAACTTTTTTTTGAATAATAAGTTTGCAAAGATTTCTTTTCAAAAGAAGTAACATAGTCTTGATTAATTTCGCATTTGTGGTGCAAAAAGCTCTTCAATAAGAAAAATTAATAATAATCGTAGGGGGCGCCAGCAAATATTGGGGTTTCTGGGTAAGCGAAGCCAATTTTGACTACATTTATGCGGTTTGAACTTAAAATTTTTGAAGCATAGCTCTTTTCTCGCTTAAAAAAACATCCATTACTTAATGCAGAAATACAAAAAATTTTTTCATTACTGCCGAATAGCGTGTACACTATAAATATTTTCTTTCTACAAATTTTCTTTTAAAATATTTATATGCCGCAATGGGATATGTGTATATTGTACATGAAACTAGTTTGCCAAGCCTACTTGAACATAGGTCCCATATAACTACCTAAATTTAAGTGCAATCTAGTCTAGCTTTTGCACTTAAGGCATCTCAGAACAGTCCCTAAGCTTATGTAAGCTATTAAATTACATCTTTTCCACAAAAAATTTTCATTAAAACAAAGCTGCTCCCCCATCGAACTCAACTTTCGGGTAAAAAGCTATCCTAGCCATATGTTAGTTGCAAACAAGTTGGCAGGCATCTTTAGCGCTTGTCCGCCTCGGAGTGTACCTTGTCAACAACAGACAAGCTAAAACGAAACTTTTGGGAATATTGTGGCCGGCTCACATAGCAAATAAATCTACATGGCTTTGGTGAGTGTCCTTGTGGTATCCATAGAGAGCATCAGACACAGCTGCACTTGGACATTTTATGTGTTTACTTAGTTGCACCAAGTGAATATTTACTATTGACTGGTCGGTCGGTCGACTGTATAAATGCAAAATATTACTTGGTTTTGGTATGCAAAAAGTTCTCTGCCTCGAGCTACTGAAAGACTTCAGGACTCTGGATTAAAATAGAAATGGAATTTGTTAACCAACCAACTAGATATTTACAGTTTGTAGTGCACTCAATCACTATGCCTGTCACGGCATCGAAAAACAAGTTAAGTACAAGCAGATTCCTCATCTGTTGCACTCTGGCATGCTTTTAAGGAGCGGTCGGGAGCAAGTGGCAGCAGGCAGCACTATGTGACGCAAGTCCTTTGACGACATGCTCTTCTGGCATGGCATGGTGTGGCGTGGCATGGCAAGTGGTTTGTCGGCTTCTATGCAAACACGCTGGCAAGGAATGTGATATAGAAAAAAAAGGATGCAGATTAGTCCGGGTCACGTCAGTAAGATACTCTGCATGTGTTGCTGAGCAAAAAAAAATTAAATTAATTTGGCAGGAAACTTGCATTATTTTGCAGAATAAAGTTAGAGTATAAAGTAGCTCAGTTGGAGAAGTATTCAGATTTTTCTTCCAAAACAAACTTTTTTTTATTGGAAATTTCGAACTAATGCGCTGGCCGTCGTTTCTTTTAGAATTGTCCTGATCTAGTTTTATATACATATAGTTTCATTATTAGGCCCTTTGATAGTACTTGGAACTTTAGCACTGATAGATATTGTTTCATCCAACTTTGGAACTTTTCTTCAGTAGCTGACATTTAATTTATTGAGAATATATAAAATTTTTTAGAAGTATTCTAGATTTCTTATTTAATCATTTGTGAAGATTTCCTTCTTGGCAGCCATTGAATGAAGGTAATAATCGGATGACGGGTACCTAATGCTTTTTAGACCTTCAGAGGCCCGATTTCTTGTACTTTACGAAAATGTTGGTAGAAATGCACAATATTGGGCAAAATGTGAAAATCTCAAATTTTGTTATCTTTATATGATATTTAAAAAAAAAAGGAACAAAATATTCACACTTATTCTAAAAAATTTAAAAATAAAAAGTTTGCTTTTTTTTTAAATATTGTTTTACGAAATTATTTATTTTTTCGTAATTTCACCAAATAAAACTCGTATGTATAGACTGATTTTTTTTCACTTTGAAACAGCCTGAAGAGAACGAATGTTCGCCGTTTTTTAATTCGGATGCTCAAGTGCGATTAACATAAACTAAAAATAACTCAAGAATTAAAAAATGGTAAACCATTTTTCTCATCATCATCATCTACATTGACATTCAAGCAAAACTTTCAAAGACGTTTTACAGATACATATTTCGTATATGGAGGGGCAATGAGGATTTTATCTAAGATGATTTGCCAAAATCCGTCCATACCATTTATGGATTACATCTTCGACTACAACTAATGCGATTGAGTACCGGCTAAAAAATAACCAGTAATTTCGAATAAATATACCTTAATTTCAGGATTCTAAAATGATATAATGCACTGAAATGGTAGATCTTACCGTTCTTGCTCTAATTCCCAGATCTGGTTCCTACCGACTTGATAACGCTCGAACTTATGAGTAAAATTATCTGAAAAATCTAAAATTCAACATCCACCAACTATATTCTCCAGGCATTGCTTATGCCTTTTTTGATGGATGTAAATATATTTTTTGGGTCTTTGGCGGAATAAAAATTTCTTAATATTTCGATTGAGGCCTGAGGCACCTATTCTAGAAATTGTATTCGAGAGCTAAGAAAAAGTAGTACATCCGACGGAGAATTTTTTGTATTCTTTTTCAATGAGAATACAGCATTTTTTTAATGCAAATACTTCGGATTAATACTAGAAAAACGTTTTTTCAATTGCCACAGGCAACTAGTTCTCTAGAGATGTTACTTGAGAATTATGAAAAAGAGATCACTTCCGATGTACAATAAGTTAATAATGATTGTTTAAAAATTTTTAATCCAAATTCAGTTTTTTTTAACACAGCAATCAACAAATTAACGCATTTAAATTTAGAGACTACATTTTTGCAAAAAATTTGTATTTCATATTCTTATGATCTGTGTTATTATCAATAAAAGTTCACTTGGGGCAACTTTCAAAACATTAATTATTTTTTAGTAAAAATACTGTACTTCATTTGAGCGAAATCACTTTTTAAGTTTAATTAATTTTTTGGAAGCATCTATATTTAATAAAAAAAAACACAGAAAGCTGAAAAAATATATCCTCTTCACGGTTATTATCATATTTCATTGGGAAAACAATATATTTCGAATTGTAATGAATTTGGGCATGGTGCTACCTTACCTTCCCTATATCCTATATATTCCAAGTGGCTTATTTAAACAGTTTTCGAGATATCATGTAGATATTTTGCAAAAACTAATTTTTAAGAAAAATAAACCAATAGCACAAATGCCCGAAAACATCTGTAGAACGATGTGACTTATATGAGGACATGTTAGGAATCTAGGAATCTACTATCCTTCCCAATATTGAGGACACTATTTAGATGCACATGGCTGTATCAGTGCTTGACAAAATAATGTAACCAACTTTTGGTCTGCCAGTTTCCTGTCACATATTGAACATATCAAGAATTTTCTTTATCCCATGGGCAATGGGTACAGAGAAGCGACAAAATGCTGCAATCGAATAAACAGAGTTGCGTCTTTCAACATAATAGCGTACTATCCATATATATAATATATATATGATATACAATATACAATTCCTATAATATATACAACATGAATGAAGCGCAGCAAGCAAGCGTAGTTCCCTTTTGGAAAACTTTGCAGTCTGTCACAATGCAGTTGGTTGGTAAGTTTATATATATATATATATATTTTTTTTAGTTTCCTGATTTATTTTTCTTTAAGCTCAGCTGGAATTTAAGCAATACATAATTTTTCATCTCATACTTTTTCTGCATTTTTAATAAAAATAAAGTTACGACTTGTGGGCGCCGCAGTTTTTATACCCTGAGGCGGTGGAAGATAGACTGGGAAGTGTTTATGGGGAAACCAAAACTCGGTATTAAAAAAATCATGTATAGAAAGTTATAGAAATTCTTTAATGAGTTTTAAACTTAAGTAACTAATTAATATAGTTCCAAAAGGCTCTTCGCTTATATTTGCCATTTTTGCTTGCATTTTCGCCTCAACCAATTCAGTCATCTTATTGCTTATTATTGAACTACTTATATAGTTACGTTCTTCTCTTTTTTTTCTAAGAATATGTTCTTCGAAATATTCCTCAAAGTAAATGAACTCATCATAAGAGTATCAAAGTACTCTTTACGCTTTCGTTTTACCTTAAGCCACAGGTAAGCCGTAGAAGAATAGAAAAACTCTTTGGGCACAATTTTAATCCAAGCGTGACCCTTTCTCTACTCATTTGCCTTCCACTCCTTTGTGCACTCACCATGATAATATCTTCAGAAGGGCATGCAATCTTCGTTATACGCACTGAGTAGTTTTTGTTGTATGATTTGTTCACTCCGGTTCGCAGAAATACAAATTAAAATCAAAATGGTTGAGAAAAAAACGAAACAAGTCGAAGCGCATAACGGCGGTGAAATACTCTGCAATTACATTTCTTCTAAAATTTAAGCAATAGAACAGACAATTTGAGTAAATACAAAATGTGATACATGTAAATTTAGGAATATAAATGTTCTCTTTGAAATATATGATATAATAAAAAATATATATTATAATAAAATATATATAATATAATAAAAAATATGACAATAATAATATAACACATAGTATAATAGTAACAAAAAACATCGTCTGATCTTACGAAATCTAAAAATGTTGCTATTGTAAGTTCTTTAAAAATATTGTTTTCAAATTGAAAACTAATTACCTAATTCGAATCAATTATATCTAGTAACATATATAACATGACAGATCCTCTTATGTGCTTAGAATCGATCTTGAAAAACTTCAAATGTTTGAATTGTCAATTCTGGAATGTTAAAAGCTACATCAGCCGAGTAAATTCACTATTATTGCAGATGTTGCAAAATTATATTAGTTTGCCATATCAGAGATATCTGCTAAAAAAGGTTTTAAAGTGATTTGAAAGTAAATTAATAACAAAGAGAATTGAAATAAATAACAAGAGACTAATATTCTCTTTTAAGAATAAACCAATTGTGAGTTCATGCGTGAAACAAAGAAAATTTAACCTTGGACTTTGGCTCACATCGCGCAAAGGCAATCGAAACGGCACTCAATATTTTAATACTTTTTGTAATAAACGAATAATAAGTTTTTAAGTATTTGCCAATTCTTTGTCAATTTTGTTCAGAGTCAGTTAACTAAGCCCTAAGATTGCTATGGGAGATATCGGTAGACAATATGACCTGATTCGTCAAATTTTTAAATTTTTTTTTGACTACATCTCATATATTCCACAGCGTGATTGATCAAAAGTCAGTACTATTGATATGCGAGTACAATTTCACCTAATCAATGCAAGGTATTTGAAATTCGTTCGATATCTTTTTATAGAAAATTTGAAACCAATTTATTTTTTCTAATGAAAAATATTTCAATTAATTCAAACTTGTAATATTTTTTCTTTGTTACAAAAACCATTATTATTTGAGAGATGAGATTGCTTTATCGGCAAAATTTAATTCCTAGACTGAAGACATTATAATCACCAATACCTCTGCTCAGATGCTCTGGATAGTGCTCAGTCATGCGCTGCCTCACAGAAATTATTTGAATTTTGGAATGCCCAACGATTGTTAATTATTGATAAAATTGTCATATTCAAGGCAGAATATGACGAAAGAGATAATTATGATTTGCTCCAACGAAGTCGTATCGGAAGAAAAATGTATGAAAGCAATAATTTTGATCTGCCAGGACCACAGCTTTTCCGAATAACGAACCTTACTTATATGATATGTACCTCCTTCTTGAGCAGTTTGACACTTTTGAACAGAATATCGTATTGATTTAACTTTTTCCCTGGGGCGCAATAGGTACCATATTTGACAAATCTATGCTGGGATTGCACTAGGCGTATGCGACTTCTATAAGCTCCGCTTATGTTGGTCTGTCTTCTTATTGGACAGACTGTCATTATGTGAAATATGGTCCGTTTATTTTAGGGTGGCCTCCGAGCTAATTGGTAAATATTTTATTGCTTTTAGAGATAAGATTGCTTTATAGGCAAAATTTAATTCCTAGACTGAAAATTTGAACACCACCAATACCACTGCTCATATGCTCTGGATGGTGCTCAGTCATGCGCTGCCTCAAAGAAATGATCAGAATTTTGCAACGCCTCGTTAAGCATTGACAATTATTGATAAAATTGCAAAAAGTTTTGTAATAAAATTTTTACTAAACTAAATTATGTTCCAGTAGCTTGATCGACTTAGATTTGTACATATTCCTCTACAATGAGACACAATTTGATAACTCGAGTTTTTTTATTTTTTGGCCAGTGGTGCTACGAACATGACTCAATTGTGATTCGAGACGCACTTGCACCAAAAAAAAAACATGCAATCGATAATACCCTTGACCCTGGTGGATACAGGGTATGCAAGCTATGCCAAAAGGAGTCCCGCAAAAAAAAAAAACGAAACAGACTTACTCACACTTGCAGCCACATGCTCACCAGCCCACCATACTCCATATCCGCAGTCAGGAAATGAATGTTGTCCTAGTGTCTGTCTGATGTTTTTTTTGTCGGCTTCGAACGTGTTTTTGTATATTTATCTGCATATTTGATTGTGCCACGTGGAGTAGAATACTTTTGGGTTATTTGGTTTGTAGACAACGGCAAAAAATTCGCAAGTCGATGTTTTTTTTTTCGACTTTCAAAAAAATGTATGAAATTTTTTGTTTGTTTTTACTAGGCATATGTTTTTTTTTTTTGGGACGCAGTGCAGCACTTTGGAGTGGAATGCTTGTGCTATGCATATGGTAAATTGCTTTCGAAAGAGTTTTTATACTATTCGAGCCATATTTAATTTAATTTGAATTTTTTATGGTTATAAATGTACTCCGCTTGCATTTGGACCAATGGGCGTATGCGTAATATGCGAAAAATCAGTCCGCTTTTTAAGTTTGATTGGATAATGCAGGGAAATCAAGCTGAAAATAGCTTTTTTTTTAAGGAATATAGAGCAATTCTTATTGAGTATGCTACTTCGTTGGGATATTAACGAAAATTAGCTGGATTTTGTAAGGTCTTAGCTACTGGGAACTATATATTCGTTAAAGAAATCAGTAGATGACGTTTTTTAACTGTATCTCGCATTGTATAAATCCGATGGCGTTCCAAGAGATGGTGTTAGAAAGATGATATTTTGTACTAAAAAAATTGTTCTGACAGTTTTGTTTGAGCGTGCGTCAAAGATAAGCTATACTATAAGCTATATTTTAGAGTTTTTGTTCGATAAGGCCGAAAATGCAAGTCAGGCGGTTCAAAATGTGAATGGCGTTTATTGTCCTGATATCGTAACAGCTAATCATGTGCAGTTTTGACTTCGTCGATTCCATTCCGATAATTTCGATGTCAAAGATGCACCACGTACTGGAAGCCAATTGTCGAAAATATCAATGAAATCATGGACATTGTCAAGTTCGACCATCATGTAAGCACTGTTTCGATTGCCCAAGAGCTAAAGATTGGACGTAAAACCATTTGGAATTGTTTGAATAAGGCTGGATCCGCAAAGAAGCTCGATGTACGGGGACAACACTAATTAAAGCAAAAGAGCTTCATGCACCTGATTTCCATCTGCGAATCGCTGCTGAATCGCAAAAAAATAGACCCATTTCTGAAGCGTTTTGTGACTGGCGATGGTAAAAATCACTGACGACAACTTCAAGCGAAAATGATGAGCTGTCCAGGATTGACGGCAAGGAAGGTTTTGTCTTGTGTATGGAGGAATTGGCAGGGAATTATCTTCTATGAGCTGCTCAAATACGGTAAAACTCTTAACTCAGATTTGTACTACGAATAATAGGAC
The DNA here is from genome assembly GCA_035046065.1 of Chymomyza procnemis. Lineage (NCBI taxonomy): Eukaryota > Metazoa > Arthropoda > Insecta > Diptera > Drosophilidae > Chymomyza > Chymomyza procnemis. The sequence goes on from JAWNOJ010000026.1 coordinate 41,747,914, forward strand.
CCTCTGAAGGAAACAATCGCCAAGCGCCCAGCTTTGGGCAATACGAGAGTAATTGTGATCTATCAGGGCAACACCAGGCCACACGCAGAAGCTCCGAGAGCTTGGTTGAGAGGTTCTTATACCACCTTATAGTCCGTCCCTAGAACCAAGTGTTTACCATCTGTTCTTGCCCAAAGAGAAAATTCGCTTCAAGAGAGGCTTGTGAATATCCATTGTCTCAATTTTTTGCCAATAGTAGCGAGGGCTTCTATGAAAGAAAGGTAATGAAATTACCTTTAAAATGGCAACAATTTCTCGAACAAATGGGCACATATTTGACCTTATTCGGATCATCCTAACTACAGTAAATAAAGCCTTCAATTTCATGCCAAAAATATGAATGTCTTTTTTACTACTCTCTATATTACATAACAAATCCTTTAAAAATTTTTTCTTCATATTTTTTTTATTATTAGCGAAATTACGAAATATATAATTTTCGACTAGGTGTCCTTTGTTTTCGGAACTCGCTATTTTATTAATTTCAACCTTCTGTATGAAGAATATTGAGCATGGATTTTGTTCATAAACTCAAACCGGAATTCGGGACTATTTATTAAAATTTGTTCGAATATTTCGGACTCGGAGTATTTATATAACATTAGAAATCCAAATAGGCTACTTGAAAGTCTACTCCTATGCATCTTTACTGTGGCCCAGACTTCAACTTGAAATCGTCTCTTGACAGCACATCTTTCAGTAGATCCATTAGTGGATTCTAAGACTGAAATTTGCTAGACTCTGAAAAAAGCAACAAAAGTCACAATTTCGTTGAACGCTAAACCAATTAACTTTGGGTTTTTTGAATACAGCAATAAGGAGCAAACAGACTTGTTTAGACTTTCAACATATGTCCTGTTCGCAGTTGACATTTCAACTATTTACATGCCTAATGACTTTTATGCGTCAACTAATTTAGCCTGAATAGCCTTTAAGAGAAGAACAAAAAAGATACAAATGGGATATCGCCTTGACGCTGAAGTCTAATTAATATATGATAATTACGCAGAGCTTGTGCAGCACACAGGCAGCTGTTCTCTTTAAAGGACTCTCAGACACACACAACATAGCCAAGCACAAAGCCAATCTGACAGTAAGTAGAAAATGGCGAACGCAGACTTTTAGGATACGAAGAGCAGCATAGCAACAATAATGACCACAAAGACGGATCAAATATTTTTTCATTAAATTAGCAGACTCTTTCTTGTTCTGGCACCCACCCTCGGAAAACTGCTGCTGCAGACTTCATTTTGGAAATTAACCTGATAATAACGAAGACGCCATTGCAGTACATCAGACGCCATATGATTGCAGTACAATGGCAAACATTTAAATCAGTACGGAGAGTTTGCGGCAGTGGAATACCCTGAAAAACGCTGAAAATGAAACATGGAATATGTTTTCCTTGTTAGTCCGCGTGGAAACTTGTGTCTCTACTAGAGCCTTTCATCGAACCCTGTTTTGCGCCATCTGTTTAGCTCTGTCCCATGTTGTTTTCGACAGGGCCAATTCGTGGAGGATGGATCTTCTCCAGGTAGCCTTAGGTCTTCCAAACTGCCTGCTGCCTTGGAGATTCCAGTCCAGTGTCATTCTGACAATACTGCTTGGTTTCGCAGGAATACGCCAATTTCCTAAGTAAATCCATATTTCCAACAGCGCCGTTCGGATTCGGCTATAAACTATAGTTTCCTGTCATAATTATAGAGATACTTTCGTCTTTGCAGGGATGCCTGTTTTTGGAAAATTACATATTTTATAAATATAGAGTTTTTTTTAGAGAAACTTGATCTTTTTCAAATTAAGAAACAAGAAAAATCTTTTCAAGACAAATGAGGATTTTATGTATTTAAGTTTTCCAAACTTATAGCTGTAACCTCTAGAAGGTCATATACGGTGTATAATATTTGGGCCAGCCGAAAATGCAGGGAACATTCAAAAGCGAAAACCGGAGAACTCACAAAATAAACAAAAGTATGATAAGATTGACTAGAGAAGTTGAGATACCCAGTCAGTCTGGTTTTGGTCTTAATTTCGGACGCTAAGTAAGTTAGAGGAACTTACGTGTAGGATGGGTAAACAATTGGCAAGCATTGTAGTACAACAGTGGGCCTAGAAAAGGATCTCAATTGGAGCCGCTGTTTCATCATATTTATAAAATAAGTGAACCATTGTAAAAATTTTTATTTAGCTTACTTACACATATTATTCTTTATTTAATGAATCAGAGAATGTGAAGTTAAAAATAATTTTGCAAAAATTTTTCTGATTTGGGATCTTTAGCTCGAAATGATTGCGAAATAATTCTCATTACTATCAATGTTTATAAATAGTTTTCAGAAATTTTACAAATAACTTCTGAATGAATCTTGGTATTTTAGCAAAAAGGTAAAGAAATATTCAAAACATGATTTTCGATATTTAAAAAAAAAAGAGTTCCTCGCATATATACAAAATACTTATTTCCGAACAAGTACAAAGATTTCCTTTAGCTTGTTTCGCTTTTGATATTAACCTAAAACACGTGTTTTTTTCACGAAGTAAGCCTAGAACTTGTAAGCTAGAGCTATGAATATGCGGCTTTAGTCATCGTTAGAATCAAAAATATAGCAATATAAATTTTGAAAAATACCTGTGCTCTATCGTAATCCTAAACATACTAATTGCGATTTAAGCACATCTTATGATAAAAATACAAAACCCTCTTTAATGTTCAAGAGTTTGGGAACTGTACATCAGCTACAATTACAAAGTAAAGTTCTCATTTCGAGAGTATCAACTGCAACGTTACGCAGCAATGGTTACGGTGTTATATGACCCAAAACTAAGAGACTCTTGGCCTTTTGGGTGCAGGATATAAAAAGCAATTGCTAGAACCAACGTTAAAGCTATGGCGCATTATGTAATTACCTTTTGGGTTGGTTTTTTTTTTCACTTCTCCTAAAGATGCCTTTGTTTGTGACAGCTGGAAAGTTCCGGCCATCCCAACACATCAGTGATAGATATATAAATAGAAAGAGGATGTTAATGATAGCACAAACAGACGGACGGGTTATTGAGCATCGACACATATTAATTTCAATTAACTGATAGCTTTTCATGTCTAATTACCGAGCATTCCACTTGGCGATTTGTGCAGTCAAGTGTTGCAGAAAAAGGAGAGAAAATTCTAGGTATGAATATAGAGTCAATTGATTATTTTTTTGTGCGTGAAAGTGCTGCCTGTTGAAGAGTTGCAGAAGTTGTTGAATGTTGTAAAGTATTGCTTAAATTTTTTGATTAAATATTTGATAGTATACCTTAACTTCGTTGCATTAATTATTTTAAATAATAGTTTGTCCTTATTGATACTAAAGTGTGGTTTGCTATCCCAATTCATGCAGATAGCATTTTCTCACCATTAAGAATACTTTTTTTTTGTGCATATGAGAGTAAAAATATGGATTTTAGCTATTATCCTTGTGTGGAATGAAGGAACTCTTGATTGTCCTCTCAGTCAATATATAGTACTCTGATATCTATGACAAGTTCTAGAAGAGAACAGTAGCACACAAAAGCAATGGGTAAGCGTTGCCAATATTTGAATCTAATCGACGATTATGCTTTTAGGAGAGCAAATATTGACTTAGCAGAAGGAAAACGTTAATGAGAAAAAAGTTTCTACGATTGAAATCGACCTATAGCCACATCGGAAAAGCGGTATTCAATCGCTGGCTATATATTAACAACAAAACTTTTCTCAGCAAAAGCAAAAAAGTTAAGAAACAAACAAAAGATGATTGAAAGCGTTTTATGAAAATTTCCATAAATTTAAAAGTAAACAAGTCACGCCTCTAATGTGTTGACTCTAATAATAGAATTTTTCACCTGGAATCTTAAGACGTGCTCATGGTACAGCTTAAGGAGCAACACGGCAAAGGATAATGCTCATTACCTTTCAATTTGTGGTTGAACCTTTTTTGTGCTTCTCTTTTAAGGGGTCCATAAGGGCTGATAATCTTTAAAGTTATGGCTTAAGCTTGAGATCTGCTTTGGGTATGTGGTATGTGCTGCCATTATGAAGGTGTCTGTCCAACAGATGTGGCCAAACATAAGGTTTTCTTAAAAACCATATTCAAATTAACGATTCATATTTTATTTTAAGCAGCTCCCACAGAGCTAAAGCGCTGAAACGTGTTGGGGTTAATGGATGACAATGCTGTACTAGGTTTTCCACTTACGTTCAAGCTCAACGGTCCGGCAAGTAAAAGCAAACTCTAGAGAGAATGATGTGGGTACTCACCTAGCACCATCAAGTAGCAACAATAATCAAAACAAATTGAAAATAAGTAGACAAAACTTTTGCGCAAACATTTTTTTTTTAAAGGAAGTTGGTACAAGCGACGGGGGATCCAAAGAAAAGTTCAAGTGTTACCTTGGGGGTTGGTTGACCTGCTTGATTCCCCCGTGCAAGTTGTTGGTCAGCAGTTCACAATGTGTTGCCATCAATCACAACGGCACTGAGAGCTTACAGCGAGGTTGTGCCCATAGATACAAGTCCACTCGGCTCTAGACAAATATGTAGAGTATCCTAGCGGACCCTTAATATGGGGCAGAGTGTTGGCCCCCAGTGAGCAGTTTATTTGCAAGCCATTGTTAAGCATGCCCAGAAGGAACTCAATTTATGCAAAATTTGTGTAGTCTCTTTGTTTGGTTGAATGCACGGAAATAGGATGTCTTCCAGTGTGGGTGGCATGGGATTTATTGAAATTGTCTGAATTGGCATAGAGATAATGTCAACAAAAGGCAGACAATGCAAAATATCATATTAATGTGTATTCCAAGTCGATTTTAATTGCTTCTAATCCAACGTAGGAAATTGTTTTGTTGACTGGAGATATTATTATTTATAATTTGTAACGTCTGAATGCACAAAGCATCGAGTGTGAACCTTGAAATATGACATTTAAATTATAAAATAAGACGTACTTGTAAAGCAGTTTATGTTGCAAAATAAGTGAGCTGCTTTAAGTTTTGTTATTTCAATGCATTGAACTGTAAAACAAAAAAAAAAAACCTTGATATGTTTAATATTATAATGAAAATTATAAAGTTCAAAGTTTCGCGTTACTTAGAAAACAAGTACAAAGTTTGTTTTATACCAACGCTCCCTGTAAAACTGTCTGTTCAATAAGTTTACTTCATTATTTATGGCTTTTATCTGCTTATGGCCAACAAAAGTTGTAGCAGTAGTAATTATCGTTGTATCTTTTTTTTTTGGGAAAGTTTTTGTAATTCTAAAAGCAAAGTTTAAGCTGCATCAAAGTCGTATACATTTGTATTCCTAGTTCTTAAGATGTAGAATTAAGTAAAGTTTACATTCTCGACGAATGCTTCAATAAGAGTTTTCAAGAACTTAAAACGATACTCTATGAATTGGTTCTAAAAATTTATTTTATTAATTTTAAAAATTTTTAAATAAATTTTATAAAATATTTACTTAAATATCCCTTTCTGAATATTGTGAACTTTAGAAATAAATGCTTACAATAGACAACCTAATTTCGAACACAAATAATAATATTTCTATATCTAAACCTTTAACAAGCAGAAACGAGCTTTGAAATCTCAAGTTTATCGAAAGCTTTACAAATTGTTGATCTTTCTTCAATAATTTACAAAAAAGCGCAGCGTTGAAATAGTAAAGATCTATATAGTTCATTACCAGTTAATTAAGTATTCCGATATGTTTGCCTTCTATTGCCTTAATCTTCAAAACCATCTTCTTGCTATCACAAAGCTTATCGTAAATATAGAACTTATCACGTAAACTACATAAAACGGGCGCAGCATGTGGAAGATCGCGTCGAAATTGACAAGATATGCGTGTAGGGGGCTGGCCAAAAATCTATGCGCTTCAATTAGTTCAGTTAATTTTAAGATCGACGGTGAAGAAATCATGGACGTGGTAAGCTTATGTTATCTCGGAACTATCTTCTTAAACAAGTCCTGAAGCCAGCAGGAAAGAGTATATGTAGAGCTCTGAAAGACCTGTTTCTACAGAATGATCCCACAACTATTGCAGAGTTCTTGGAAGACTTATCACTATAGAATGATCGCTCAACTTGAAGCCAGCAAGACGAAGTATATGCAGAGCTCTTGAAGACTTATTTCTACAGAATGATCCCTCAACTATACGTAGAGTTCTGGAAGACTTATCTCTATAGAATGATCGCCCAACTTGAAGCCAGCAAGACGAAGTATATGCAGAGCTCTTGAAGACTTATTTCTACAGAATGATCCCTCAACTATATGCAGAGTTCTGGAAGACTTATCTCTATAGAATGATCGCCCAACTTGAAGCCAGCAAGACAGAGTATATGCAGAGCTCTGGACGACATACCCCAATAAGATGATCGCATCATCTTTCGATAAATACAAAACTTCAGCTAATTATCAATATCAATATGAAGACTGTTCTATTCAGCAAAAGCTGGAAGATGGAACGGATATTTATATTTAATGAAATTTATTGGGGTAAAAAGCCCAGTAAATAAATAAGTAAATGTATTCCCGTCGACTATTTTGTCATCGCCCCGTAGCTTTAGCTGTAGAAAAAACAGTGATCCACAGTTTACAACCAAGTTCGAACAGTGATTTATGGATTAATCTTGGAAAAAAACGCATTTATCTTGAATTTTAGCATCCAAGGCCTTTCTGTACCAGTTTAAGATGAGCTAGCAACCACAGTGTCTCCTCAGGAAGACTTTATGTTCCTTTTATTTAAAGAAACTCTTTATCTAGACTGTACTCTTATTACTCTTTATACTTTAATCCTTTAATCCATACAAAATTGGTGAACCAATAATGTAACCAGAAATATATATTAAAATTAGTCCCAACTAAATTGCCGGACTGCGCAGTTGGCTCCATTTGGAATTCGGAAATCCAATTGTTTTATTTTTGCCAAAACAGCGCTCTTTCTGAGATCTTGTAGTTAAAAATAAGGAAATTAAAATTGTGCAAAAATACGAACCATATTTTATGAGTATATCTAGCCTATTTGTCACTATTATTGGGAGTCAGAAATAAAACTTCAATTAAAGTGATGCGACTTTAAGATGTGCAGTAGACTGCATAGTTCTTTCCCTAGCTTTGCCTTTAATATAATATGGTTTTAAGAGAAATTCATTCACTCGAGGTTCTTCAAAAATAAGATTTTGCTGGCCAATTATTAAGAAAAATCGTAATAAATACAAAAACAGCTATGGAGACATTTTTCGGTATTTTGGTTTCCTCTCTTCGTTATTCTCAGAAAAACAGTTATGGAACATTTTTAATGCAGGCATTTTTTTGATTTTTTCCCCGTTTTTCGTTATTTTCAGGAAAATAGTTATGGAACAAATTTGATATCGGCATTGTCGAGCTTCTTGAAGACCAGCCAGCCGCTAATCCATCAATTTTTAATATGAGTAGCTTTTGAGACCCCAGCCTGTTTACATTTTATTCCATTTATTAATTGTAATAATTAAAAAGCTGTAACCGTTGCTGAAATAACTGATCCAGTCAAAGAAATGGTGGGAAGAAATGGTTTTATCGCTTGTCAAGGCATTAACCGCAAGATGTGTGTCCACCTTTGACCTCCATCCAATTATTAAGCCATAATCCGATTTATTCGAATAATAGCAAACAGATAAAACCCAAATCTATTCGCTTCCGTAGTTAATAACATTTCCCATTAATGGTTTCATCTGGATAAAGCAGATCATAATAATAGATCAAACCCTCCTCGTCCCACCATATACAGAGCATGAACCTAGCTTTGAGGATGTTATGCTTTGATGTTGATGTAGCCATAGAGGGCTAGGGCTCACCAGACTTGGCATAATTTTTCTTGGATTGTTGTAGTTATCCCATTTTCATTTCTAACTTTTAAGAGAACTTGAGATAATGATGAACCCGATTACACATTTTTCGAAAAAAAACCTACTTTACCAAAACCGATCATTTTAAGGACATTTTATTTCGCAACGATCAACGTATTTGTCCTATTTCTATAGTTTTGAATGATAAGATCGTATCTTTAATTATTATGTGTTTAATTTATTTGCCAAAGTTATTTTTGATTATCACGAACTTTGGTCGGTACTGCTGTTCCTGACCGCACAATAGGAAAAATTCTCACAGATTAGACTATTGCCACCATAAACTGGAATCATTTGGAGAACATTATATTTGCTTTTTTGATGGATCCTCAAGGGACTCCACAACTTTGCAGCCACATAATACTTCATGAAGAATGTAACTATCGAATATGTAAACCTCACAATTGGTGGCGCCAGCTGATTCTTCTGCGTCTAGGAAACATTACTAGATGTAACTTACCAAATAATACCCACAATACTTACCGCTCTAAAAAAAGTCACAGCACAATGTTAAAAATAGCCTTATGAAGTAACAATCTTTATTTATATTGGAGAATCAAGTGTTCCTACGTGTAGCTCCAATAAAATAAACGTCATTCCATATTTTTCTCCTTGTTTTTTTGTGCCTTTTGTCACGTACTCCTGAATTTTACAAAACACATAAGTTTTGTACTTAGGATTTAAAAGCAATGATTGGTGATAGATTGAAGGGTGTTTCCCGGCAGCATCAGACGGCATGTTACTCCAGTTCACCAATGTCATTATCATTTGCATGGTTGTTATAGAAATGCTGCGGTGCTATTAAAAATGGGTTGACACTACCACCGGGATAATGCTCTTCAGCGACTTGTCTGCTCAACTCATTCACTTTAGCAATTATCATTTGAAATATATCATTGGGAAGTGAAACCTGCAGCACTTGCAGCAATCGTTCGGGTTGTTTGCAAATCACAATAGCTTTGGCCAAATGCTCGGCGCCGCTTTCATATTCGCCATTATCGATAAGGCTCTCACCCAAGCCGAATTGATGAAAGAAATATTTTTCCACTTCAGAAGATTCGTTTAAAATTTTGTTTGATGCCGCAAAATTGCGTTCGCGTGCACGCCGAACGTGTACGTTCCTTTTATAGTTGGGATCGCTGCGACGCTTCTTATCGAAATATACGCAATATCCAAGGGCTGCGGCACCCGTAATACCGAATAAAAATGCCAAAATCTTTTTGCCAAACATAATTACAAAAAAGAAAAATAAACTTATTTAAGGTCGTCTGAACTGTATCAAAACTCGATTTAGACTAAAATTTATTTTATGAGCATTGTTGACATAATACAAAAGGTGCCATAAATTGGTATTTCAAGGCATGTTTTGTTTTTTAAAAAGTACAAGAAACTTGGAAAATCTGAAATGATATATATGTATGCTTTATATGTTCTTGGCATCGCTAAGTATATACACTAGAACGGCGTTGTTTGTTTAGTTCCTGTAAGGATGTTAAGGAGCTTTAAAAGCGATTTAGAAATATATTGCTTTCTAAGACTATGGCGTTGTTTGTAAAGTTTCGGAGTGGATTTTTAGAAGATGTAAAAGCGAATTTAAAATATTCGGAAAAACTGTTGTTAATATTTTGTTACAAGAGCTTTTAGGACTAGTATTTGGTTACAGATTTATAAGTCGTGAGGTAGGAGTAAGTTTAAGTTTCTATTTCTATTTCTATTTATGAGACATTGGCTCTTTATATGACATATTATTTGTAGAAGACGCAAGCCAAATGTGCAGCTTTATGAATTTTCCTTATGTTGGGGGAACTTTTGTATCTTTGACCATAGATGGAACATGTAAGTTATAATGTATTTAAGATATCATAATGTTATAGATATCAGTGCTTGCGTATAGCAATTACCTTTCTCGGCAGCTTTCAATACCAAATCTTTGAGAATGTAATTTAAAGGGAATTAACTATAACTGATTGATAGAAAGCTGCTCTTGGTAAAAATGCGATTTGAAATAAAGTAAAACAAGAAGTTAAAAGATTTTGCCTTTTTAAGATCTATTTGGTTTTCATAAAGTGTGTGAGCCTCGGCAGCGTTCTGGTGCATTTGTCTAGCACTGGCAAAGCTAGCAAATAAATAATCGCTATTAATCTATATTACCTTAAGACACCGACGTTCGCATTCGGCTAGGAACTGTAGAGCTCTTCGAACAGCTATTAATAGAGATATCTCCACGCTGCGGCGTTGATCATACTCTAGGGGAATCAATTAATTATTTTTATGCTCTCCATCGGTGTGGGTATGCGAAACATGTAGTATGTCTTTGCTAAGATCCACTAAGATCTATACTTGTATGCTCACATGTTCACCATGGACTTTACATCGGTTTTCGGAATCGGTAATCTATTATACACAATGTGGTTTGAAAGTTAAGATTTTGGCACAGGCTAATATTGATAGTAGGGTTTTCTTGTATAATTCAGGCAGAGATTATCGTAATGTTAGGCAACACACAGGTAAAAATTGTTATTATTAAACAAATTATGTTTGATGATTTATGAGAAGTAGAGAAGTAGAAAATTAAATGACGAAAGCTCCGAAGGAGAGATCAAGTGAAGGAGTTACAATCTTCGCTTGGAGTGATCAACTGAAAAGACTGTCCGATAATTATCGGCAAAAGTAAAGTAAGATCGTTGTTATATTTCTTTTTCGAAATATCCCACAAAGTTCGTGTTATAAGAAATAGACGCACTTTTTCTTGATCAAATATTTTGTAATAATCGCGTGGAAGCACTAACTCCACGAAACCTGTTGCATATCTCGCAGACTGGTCTGACTCAGTTCTTGAGAACATAAAACTTTTACTAGAAGAAACGGGGCACAATAGACCCATGAGGGTTACATTGCTGAACGGCGTAGTCTCACGCTCGTTCAAACATTATATTACAACACCATGAGACCATCGATCAGATCCTAACAAATTTTTAAATATATCAGAGAGATTTGCCATGGTTTATACTTTTACTTTCCTTGGTCAATATCCTCTATTTATTTGCTGAATATGCGACAAAATATTCAGGACAAAACTGCAATCGAGGGCATGCAAGCTACGCACATATGGGGCAAAAGTTTGGACCAAGCTGCCGTCATGGTAGAATCGAAGAGTCCCCAAGAATCTTTGAAAGAAGAATACTGCGAAAAACGTTTGGGCCAAAGATATATGTGTGTGGTGACCACATTCCTAGGAACAATGACGAATTGTAGAGCTTAAACCGTGGAAAAGATGTTTCAAATTCATTAAGTCCCAGAGACTAAGATGGATAGATCATGTTCTACGAATGAAGCAGAATAGAGCACAAAAGCTTGTGTTGGCACACCATTCTCCACAAGAAACATAGGTCGACCAAGAAGGCGGATTATTGATGATATTTACGATGATATGTTGAAGATGTCGCGCAAAGACGAATGGAGAAGAGTTGACTGCCACTTTAAAGCCAGAGAACCAAATACAGAGCTGCCTGCTGTTTAATATTCTACAATTCTTAGTTATTTCTACATGACACACAGGTGGCATGATGCATAAAAATAACATACGCGCCGGAAGGACGTGCAAAAATGTTTTATCCAGAAATAAATAAGAGAAAAACTCTTGCATTTGACATTGACATGACATTCGCAACATTTGTTTTGAAAAAAAATAAAAAAAAAAACAAGAAAAACGAGCAAATGAATATGCCATGCCATTTCAGTTGGTCTTGTATCAACCTGTGGAGACCCGTTGACCTTAAAAAATCTGCCACTTGCAGAAACTGAGCACTTCTCGAGAAGTCTATTTAAGAAACAAAAATAAATCAACACCACAAAATTTCAATAGCTTTTTAATTGGCTTGCCGTCTCCCAAGATGACATATGTTTTGAGCAATACTCAAGAGATACTATTAGCATTTGATGTACAAGCGTTTGGGAAGATACGCCTTTTAAGTATGCCCAGTGTGTCTGCGATGGATGAAGCTGCTCCCGTACAGTTGGCCCCGGCAGAGTCTGTTGCTCTGACAACCCTAGCGCTGGTAGAGTTGATATGCAATAGCCGCCTGCCTGTCCTATATGATACATTCATACAACGAACGATAAATGTGTGAAAAGCATATATGCTGCTGATTTGGTCGTTATCTATACCAAAGCACTTTTTGCCATGACAATATGGAATAAAAAACCAAAATTCAAGGACAAGTCGAGCGCCGCGCGCTAAGCGTATATCATCTTATTATGCAAATTGTTATTTTATGCTTTCATTTTATTAAATGTCATTTCTATGCTTTGGTTTCTTCTTTTCCATTCTTGTGTACCAATGGATGTTTTGGGTTTTGGGGTTTTTTGCTTGCTGTAAAGCCGATAAAGTGCTTTGAGCCAATGCCGCAAGACAGACAACAAAAGCGTCGTTAGAAGATGATAAAAACAGCCAATAGAGCGCACGAATGCTATCAAGGCACAGCCACTAATGAAGCTTAAAGTTATCTAGAATCTACGTAAATCCAAAGTGTCTTGTGACTTAATGTGATTAAGTTGGATTAAGCACAAAACGTACGCTTCTTCTAAGCAAAGCCATTTCAATTACATTTTATTATGAAATAAATATGAGAGCCTTGGGCAAGAGTTGTTGTCACATTAAATTAAAGTATTTTATGGAAGACTGTAATATTTTTGAAAGCAGTTGCATTCATTACATTGCAAGTGCAGTTCGATTACCATAAATTGGTAAGTTTTAGAGTTTGGCATAGACGACTTAAGCATACACTGTATTGCAGTAAGCCAAACTTTGCAAAATAACTGCTAAATGGGTTGTCCAATACAATCGGCACACGTGTAAAATAGACAAATAAACCTTAAAATTTCTTACCAATTTAATTCTTCGCTTCGTTTCTAGTTTTAAGCTTATGATTTTATGGCTTAAGCTCTAAGTGAAGCATTTTGGAATGAAGTCAATTTAAATCTAAAGTTTATTTTAAATATTTTCTCAAAGTGTTAGGAAATGAGTTGTAATGTTTCTACAGATAACTATAAATTGGCCAGTTTGAAGCTGGCACAGATGACTAAAGGATACTCTGTATAGTGTTAAGACGAACTAGCCAATAACTGCGAATTGGGTTGTCCAATACAATCTGCACAAAAAATACAATTTAAGTAAAAGGGTTCTTATACATTGAAACACTTTTTCGTGTCGTTTCTTGGTAAGATGTAATGATTTTGCCCAGTTTGACACAACGGTTTAGTTCTGAGCGGAGCTTTTTGGAATAAAAGATCGTTTAGAATATTCTCTCAAAGTTTTCAGATTTGAGTTGTAATTTTTTCTTTATAAAAAAGTTCATGTGTTGTTAGGATTGCGTTTTCTTGTGGGCGACTACATTTTTATTGAAGGCACTGATTTTTTGAGACTGATGAAAAATGTAATATGCTTTCGAGACGAACATGGAACCTATGTCTTTGTTGATTTTTTCATAGAAGTATGTCAATTCAAAGTAATAAATGCAGTAAAATGGAAAGTACATTCTCGGCAGATTCATGTCTAGATGTGTCTAATTCCTGTTTATATTAAGAATACAATCAATGTCAACCTTTTCGTATGATATATATGATACTTTGTGAGATTTAAGCGATTTCAAGAGATAGTACGATAGGAATGTAGAAGCCCAATGCATATCCGTAGCCCTAGGAACATTTGCCTGGTTTTCTATCTGTAATTTCGACATGTTCAGATATTGTCCTCAATTTTTTGCACTGGGGACTATTCCAATGCCCTTAAGTTAATGACCCATTTCAGTTCTATGAATAAGCTTTTTGTACCTTTACCACTTTTGGTATCCAATTTGGCCTTCAAAGTGTTTTAAATTGATGGTTTCTCTATCCCTCATTATATAGTAATTTTATGTTGTGGGTGTTTTCTTAAAGTTCTATATTTTCGATTTTTATTTCCTTTGTTCTATTAACTAAAACATATGGTCTCAACAATTTCTTTGAACAGTATCCTTTTCGAAACTGCCGTATAGATGTAAAGTTCGCAGATAGAGGCCGAGCAATAATAGTCCGCATGAGTAAGTTCGCAGATATATACTAAGCAATAATAGTCATTCTCCATAATTTTGTAGTTCATTCGCTAACTATCTCATTGGATTAATTGGCGAACCATGAGTTAGGCTCACGCAACATATATCCGATTCAGTACCACTATTGTTTCATGATTTCTAAGCTTGCACCTTTGATTTCCTACACAGCTCCACTTAAGTTCTGAATAAATATATTCAAAAGAACAATAATTTCGGTCACTCTCTTACAACAGCTATTACTCCAACTTTTACCTAAATTAACTTTTTATTAATGCTTGAGAGCATTTGATGTGATTTGATCCAAGTTTTCCTTGAGAGGAAATCATGGGATATTCGACTTTGACAAGCCAGGAAAATAAAGTTACCAGATCAATAAAAATCAAGCAGGAAGTACGGTCTTTAATTTGTTTTTGGTAATTAAAGAGTTTAGGCTGCTGTTGTCTGTATCAACTCTTCAGATCACTTTAGACCGCTGTGCTTTATATGCTTAGGGTCCTTTCCTGAATTTGAATGTATAAAATTTTGCATATTTATCACATAAAATTCACCAAATCAGAAACAGATCTAAAAGTTGTATTAGCATTAAGTCGCCTAAAAAATACAACTTTCTGGTAATACTTATTATTATCCTTAATTTCCAAGTACCCCAACAACTGCATAGAGTAGAAGTCAGACCATCAATTGCATGCTGACTCCCACAAATCCTACCAAGCGCATCAATTTCATTTGGCATTTACTCTAATGATGTTGGCCCTTTGGCAAATCCAAAGCAAATGAACTTCCACTGCATCCAGATAGATTTACATTTACATAATTAATTTGTCTGCATCGGGATATGAGCACTTTGGTCAACATTCAAATGACTAACGATTTTCGCAATTACTTAAAGAATTTTATTTAAGTTGAAAGGATAATGAAATAGTTTATTTATAATTATGAATTAAATAAGACAAAAATGTTGCATAAATTAAATACTTGTTTGTGAGTGGTCAATAAATTACAGCAAGATGGAAATTATTCAAGTAAATAAATATTTTTAACCCCAAGCGGCACAATAACTAAATGAATATAAATATATATATACAGTAAAGGGTAGAATAGGTTCGAATGAGCATTTATACAGCATCTATTTATATTGCATTTGTTGGAATATAGGCATTATATATAAGATGTTTCATACTTGCTTTTATAATCAAGTGCTACATGTTCTCGAAATCTCGAAACATTGTTCTCAATGCATCAATTCTTTGTGGCATCGAAACAATTTCAAAAAATTAAGTTTTCGTACCAAAAAACATAGGATTTTTTTATAAGCTTAGATTATGTCACATTTTGACCTAGAGTCTAAAATGTATACTTCTAGATATAACTTGATATAATAATAGACATAGAGCTGAACATAGCTTGCCTCAACATTTTTTGACTTAAAATCTCTATAAAGTTAATAGAAACTATACATCAACACTAAATTTTCCCGTCAGGTTAGACGTGCATCAAAATTATATTAGACATCTTACTCGTTCTATTGAAATATTATTTTTTTTACCTTATTCGGCCATCACAAACCGATATGGGATTACAGCCGACCTGACTAGCTCCCTCTAACCACATCTGCTGCAGTTGGTCACTTCATGTGAAGATAGGGGCTCTTCCTCTTAGGCTTTTCATCTACGCTTTTTCTTTTTAAATATTATCTCAATATAATAATATAGTAATAAATATTAGATCAGTGTGTTTTCGAGTTTTTAGATAAAACATTATAGTTATTTCCAGTTTTTCCTGCTGAAAAGCTTTTTTAAATACAATTCTAAAGAATAAATTAGAAACGTCGTGATTCATACATTTTCTGTGATTTTCCGATTCAGAAAATTATAACCCTAGGAATAAAGTGGAATATATATTTATATATTTTTTGATCCATATGTTTTTTTGATCTTTTGGACTTATCTGCGGTAGAAAAAGTACATCACTAAACATATGGAACAGATATATCAGGATTTTGCAAGCTGAGTTTGTATATAGAAATTAAACTTGGAGACCCAACAAAGCTAATTATATCATACTCAATCACAAAGTCGATATACTCTTCATAATGAGTCCATCATTCTGTAACAACGCCTTGATCTTAGAGATGGGACAGCGACCATATTTGCATGGGGCATACATGATTATTATTATGTTCACAGTTCAGAAGTGTATTTAAGGTACACCGAAAATCTTGAAAGTATTATGCAAATAGCTATTTATTAGAAAAAAATTAAATTATTAAAATAAATTTATTTAAAATAAAAATATTTTTAAATTAAAAAAATAATTATTTCGCTTGCATATTGTGCTATCGCTTCAGATGGGCAACATAGAGATGTTTTTACAAAAAGCGATTTCAAGAGAAGAGGGACCTAAAATTTCCGAATGATAACGTATTAAATTGATAACGATTTATTTAGGCAATTATGGTATTTCTCTTAGCTATGATAATGCTAGTCAAATAAATCAGTGCTGTCGCTTGGAATCCATGCAGCGAGCTTTGGTTTCAGAAGCAAGTACACTCAGTACCCCTGCGGTACGAATCGCCACAACTATTGGAGATCATTTTAATTGATAAAGATATTCTTACCAGCAGTGGAGCTCTTAGCACATGATCCAATTTCATGCAAAAATATCTATTATTTCTCTCCGATTTGGAGAATATGTTCACGAACTAACTTTGGCTTAAAATTTTTTATTATTTTTGTTTGATTCTTAATAAAAATTGAAAGTTTTTTAGTTTTCTGATCACTCTATTATATTGGAACACAGCATCGATATTACGAATCGGAAAAATGAAAGATTTTTGACGAGAATATGTTGCCCGTCTTTTGTTCTCAAAACATCATGATGCAATTGGAAACTCAAATCGTTTTAAGCATAGTACCCAAATTGATCTTCCATAGAAGGCTCCCAAAGGTGGAAAATTACTTATATATTCCAAATTTTTGATAAATTTCAGTATTGTATTGGTGCAAGTTTGTTGTTAAAAAACTCTCCCAGTTTATGTTTAATTTTAAAGATGTAACCAAGTCAAATAAATCTGTTGAGTTCAAAGTATTCCAAAGTCACCACCTATACCTATTTCAACGTATGGCATATTTTCGAAATTGAATGTTAATGTTGGTACCGCGATTTACTATTTGTTAGGCTTATATTTTACTTCTATTGTGCTCATCGTTTAAACTTCTTACTTCTAATATAAACAGTAAACGTTTCTTAGAATTTAATAAAGCGCTTGAGAATTTTCTCATTGAATTGAATTCTTCAGCGCGAACTCAGTCATACTAATTTGCTTATTGAAGCATTTAATTTTACAGCTGCAACAGTTACCATTATCTGCTGCGAATTAAACATTTAAATTAACAAAAAGCATTAGTTCCGGCGTAGTCTCAAGATTGAGATTACTGCGTAATCTAATAGTCTTCTGCAGATTACATTTAAATCTGACTTACTTGTTTGTGTGGGTCTTTCGTTTTACCTTCAATTTTTTGTCGAGTTCCATTCCGCTTGGCAACTGATTTGGCGCAGCTACTGTACCTGAAAAGCTCGCCTTGTGGATGCTTGCCTTAAATCATCTTTAATTAAGTTTCACCAATTTTCATCTCGCACAGCTCTCGTTGGTTTTTTCGTAGCACCAAATGAAGCTTCCATGAATCTTTCGTTGAAATTTAGCGAAGCGTAACTTAACACGGTCCTCAATTTATAGTCGAATGCATGCAAGGTTTATTTTGTCTGGTGAATGTCTTATCTAATGGCTATTGATTGACAAGGGTACGATTGCATGCCAAAGTTAGGTTAGGAAGTCTACAAAGAAACCCTAACATAGTCATATGCTTTTATTTTTTGCGTAAATTTAAAAATCTACGGAATATGCTTATTTTTTTGAAAAGTGTCACAAAGCATAACAATAAGGAAATACGTGCAGCATAGGGGTCATGGCATTAGTGCTAAAAGCTTCCTTTTTTATTTTCAGGTCCTTTTACTGTTAAGAGTGCTGGAAACATTAAAGTTTTGCTTGGATGGGAGTAAAATATCATATTATACCAATCGAGGATAACAGGATATACCTACAAATCTTATCTTATCTTATCTATAGACGAAACAAACCTCGCGCTGGCTCAGAACTAAATTCACCATGTTTTGGCATATAGTAGAAAAACTTTAAAAATAGCTTACAGATCTTCTTCAGAACTAGTTAAGAATAAAATTGTTCTTTATTTTTAATAGTAGACTTTATAGAGAATACAATTGTGTCAATTGAGCATAACAGACTGGTTCAGAGCTTCTTTCACTATGTTTTGCCTAATATGATAACCAGTTGTATAATATCTTACATATGTGCTTCGGATACGGCTCAGCATTCCTTTTGTTATTATTAGCAATAACACCTTCAGCCTATCCGTAAGAAATGCTCTCCATTTTTTCCTCTAAGCAACGGGTTACCATGTTATTCAAACCAGATGTAAGCCAAGTCAAGCTCTTCCCTTTATTGGCAAAAAAACCACTCGATCTAACACTCGATCCTTTTCTTGTAGACTCCGCCTATAAGGCGGATTATAAAAAATATAATATAATATAAATTACATTCTCTAAATGTTCCTAGAACATGCCATTTCGTAATATTTCCGTATAAGCTCTTACTAAGGTTCATTGACTCTTGTGTACTTTTTAACACAATTTCTTTTATCAGTACATCAGAGTAACTCGAATTTTTCGAGCGATAACTATATACAATTCTTTTCGTATGCCCAAAATATAATAAGTTTTACGATTTCCTATCTTATGAACAGTCTATTCAATGCATCTCTTTTTCTACCTTAACTTATGATTGATTCGCCAAATCGATCATCTTTGACGAGTCACGAACTGTGAATCCCCAACTTGGTCGACGCTGATCTTTTGGCTCAGAAATGTTTATTACTTTACTTTAAATATTGTAAGTTCCCAAGTTCCCAGCCATCCCAGAAGTGAGACGACGCATATCTATATTCACCAATCAGAATAAGGATTCGATTTATATTATATTTTTCTCGTTAAATTTTTAATATTGCTTAATTTTAAAATTGTTCAATTTGACTAAGTTGTACCCCAAATTTGTAAGTAAATAAATAATTCACAATAACATTAAGTCTGTTGCTGTTTGTGGATTCAACTGAACTTAAATGCATGCCAAACAGTGACCTTCTTGGGGTGCATTGGTAGTTCCTACATAGCTTCTGTAATTTTAATAATAAAATTCAATATTTTTACGCTTTTTAGCCGATTTTGGGTTAAATTGTGCAGTAAACTGAAGTTGTTTGACAATAACTGCAAGACACGAAATCTAAATGCTAAAAACAGTGTTCCAAAAAATTACCCTTTACAACTATTTTTTTTATGATTATGATGAACTCAGATACATTTTTCCAACCTCTTACTCATGTTGTCGAACTGCTAGAATTTGGAAAGAGTTAAGAGTAGAATTCCGCCTGGATGTACTATTTTGAATTATGAAATAGGCTCATTCCATGAAAGACCTACCACCTACATTTGTTTCATATTTTGATAGAAATCATACAACAGCCAACTTTTGTTATTTAAAATCGATTTTTAAAACATTCATTTTAACTAAATTGAATGAATTCAATAATAATATTTTACTTAGAATTTGTACTCATCTGACTTACCCTCATATATATGCAATATCAATTTCCACAAAATAAAAAGAAAATGCCAAAATTTTTCACAAAGTTTTCACAAATTTATTTACATTTTCACATTGAGATACAAACATTTCGTTGCTTAAAATAAAAACAAAATAAAAATACATGAAATCACAAAAATTTCTGTCGAAGCCAAAATATGCATATAAATATTTTCAGTTCGGGTTAAACTTTGAGATTGTGAATATTTGGGCATTGCTATGAATTTTCGATAATTTAATTTGAGAAACTAAAAATAGTTTAGAAATGTTCATACGAAATGCTTGATTTATAAATTGAAGTTTTTGTTTTTTTTTTTTTTTAATTTTAGATATAGAAAAATTATTTCCACTGGGTATAGCTGACAAATGCACCCGAGAAAAACTACGGCAATAGTTTATGAAAAGTAAGTACATACATATATATATATATATATTTTATATACGATTATTTACATTAACTTTAAATCGAAACTATGCTACAGTCACAACAATTAAAACTTACAGCTCTTCGATGATATTGTGTTGTACAAACACAACATAAACAATAACTTAATAACTTTTTTATTTTTGTTTTATATAAGTCATAAATATACAATACATAATATATATATATATATAATTTCTAACATTTATTTAAAATTTCGTTTCACTCTTCAGCACTTGTCTATTTTGTTTTTTTTTATGTATTTTTATATCTCTCAGATAGATAGTTCACAAAACCTTATGCCAACACATAGCTTCTGCAGTGGGAGGTGTCATTTTTCGTATGCTTTTAAATTTTAAAATTTAATTTTAATATAAAAATATTTAAATTGTGGAAAATGTTTTTTTGGAAGTTTTGTTAAAAAATTGTAATTTATTCAGCATTTGTTAAACTTTTTAATTTTTAAATCTTAAATGAGAGAAAATATAAGGATATCAAAATATTTTGTAAATTTAAAATAAATTTTTTTAACCTTTGACATAAACATTTTTAACGTAATTTTAATTTACTTTTTCTTTTTTTAAATTCATACATTTTTTCTATATTGGTAAACGAAAAACTATTGTTTTAATTATGAAGATTCAAAAATTCAAGATATATATTTTTAAAAATAAAAAAAATGTATATAAGAAGAAAATGTTAAAAAAAGTCAAGTAATTTTTAATTCACATAAAATTTTTGAAAATTTAAAAAAAAATTTAAAAAAGTGTAAATTTTAAGTAAATGTTATTTTTAATAAATGTTTTTAATTTTTTAATTTGTTTAAGTTATTTTAAAAATAATTTACTAGATTTTTTCAAAATAAATTTTCTTCACATAATAAATAATTTTGTTTTTGAATTTTCGAAACAGATATCTTTTGAATTTTTGCATTTTAATTAAAACGCAATACTTTGTGTAAAATAAAAATAATAAAAATAAATTATTATTAAAAACTTAAAATTAACAATAAAATCGAATATCTTCTTATGCTTTTTAAAAAATTAAAGTTAAAATTGATTGTAAATTAATCCATAGTTTCTTATTTGTTACCAAAAAGTTTACAAAAAAATTTATTTATTTATATACCGAAAAAAAAATATTTGAATTTGTTATTTTGAATTTTTTTTTTATTTAAATTAATTTTAAAAATTGCAAAATGACTTCAAAGTTTTTTTTTTTAATTTTTAGTTCAAAAACCATAATTAATTAGCAATAAAATTAAGGGCTTGCAGTAGAAAAATTTAAAAAATTGATTTTTTTTCCATAAGTAAATAAATATAAATGAGTTTTGGAGTTACAAAGAATTTTTTTTTTAAAACGTAAGTCGAAAAATAAAGTCAATAGATTTTTTTTTCGTTTGTATTTTATTTTTTACGTTTTTATTTTATTTGTTTTTGCTGTTTATCTTCCGAATTTTTTTATTTATTTTTTTTTGTTACGTTTTTAGTTGAATAGAATTTTTTGAAGGTTATTTCTCTTAATTTTTTTTGTATAGTTATTGAATTTATTTTTTAAACTTTAAATAAAAAATTTTTTTTTTTTTTAGGTTTTATTCCCGACTTGTTTCAGTAAGCTTTTTGCAGGCTTTTTCATTTAAATTGTTTCAGCTTTATTTAATTATATTGAAAATTAAACTTAAACGAACATTCAACCAAAATAAAAAAAAAACATTTTTAAAGAGTGTACGAAAAATTTCAAGCTCCACTGTATGCAGCACAATCTAATATCCCAAACTATTTATTAAATTTTGATTCACTCTCTTTCAATTCGCGGTTAGTCCCAAATATTAGACTGACCAAACCACGAACGGTTTTAAACGAAACCATTGACAAAATCTCGTCTGGAATTTATCCAACCATAAAGATTGCCCAAATGTCATCTAATGGCATCATAGCTGTTTAATTGCCATGCTGGGATTATGATTGTGTCCATGACTGTGGCTATGGCTGTGACTATGCGAGTGCATGTGTATGTGATGATTGTGGCCAGCATGCTCGACGGGATTGTTGTCCTCATCGCAAGATATATACTTGATTTTCACATGTTGTCGTTCACCCGCATCATTGTGTATGGACAGACAAATCGGTGAGCTGTTGTTTTCACTTGGCGGCCTTTCCATGATGCATTCCACAGCGGCACGGTTCATGGCTTGCATTGTAGCCGGTTTCTGGGGGCAGGATGTCGTTGTGGCTGCCTGCTGTATTTGAGTTTCCATTGTGCTGCGTTTCCACTGGCTCTTGGGCTCAGCTGTCGTAAACATATAGGACGTGACTTACATGCTATGCAATTTTTGGGTATCCCAACGAATATGCTTACCTCTGGTATGTCTCTGGGAGCTGTTTTTATTGGTAATACGACTTTTGGGGGAGTCAAATTTGTGACGTGTTAGTCCCACACAGCAGCAGCATATTATGCTCTGAAAGTACATGCGAAATCTGCAAAAGATGTTTGAAGCTTAGCTCAAGTTTGACATGAGGGGGGATGTGTGAACTCTAAGCACCTTTTGTTCATCCAGTAGTATATAATGGGGTTGACCATGGCATTGGACATGGCCAGCCAGTAGAAGCCTAAGTACATGTGCTGTACGTACTTTGTCGATGCCACTTGATTGTTGTGGTAAGCATAGATGAAGAACATGTGATACGGCAACCAGCAAATGGCAAAGATGGACACAATCGCTATAAACATGCGAACCACTTTGCGTTTCGATTTCATTGATTCCATTTGACGATCGGTGTTCTCGCCAATGGAACGACTGCCCCAGAGCACACGACCCATTAGCGTGTAACAGATAAGCATCACAATCATGGGTATGCCATAGGTTAATACCAGTATGATCAGGTTGTAGCTACGGTAGTTTTTGAAAGAGAGTAAAATAGTTGTCACTTTTTGGAAGTGAAAATGAAAAAAAACGTTTTCTTAGCAACGAAAACAGAGCTTGATGATAACATGCAAATATTATTCCCGACTCAAAAAGCAAAAGTAATTCAATTTTTATAAATTAGCAATAAATTAGGTGTATCGGGCTTAAAAACTTATTTTTCAGAATTTCTAGTGATTTTTAAGAACATCTTAAACAATGCCAGGTCGAGTTTGCTCTATTTTGCTCTGTAGATTACCAGCAATTTATAGAGTCCTGCAATGTAGGAGATGACTTTGATGTATCTTACCCGATAGATACTCAGACATTTAGGGAGTCCTACAGTGAAGAGACGGATTTGCTGTATATAACTCCATAAATAGCCAGACATTTAAGGAGTCCTGTAGGGGCCTATTTCTCATTTCTACGTTCTAGCACTACAAATAAATTTTTATTTATTTGGACTTTCGTAAATCCATAATTTGGGGAACTTTAAATTTGTATTTCTGTATAACAACTTCGAAAATAAAAGAGTCGAAGAAATCATTTAAAATAAACAAACCTTTTGGGAAGCCCTTCAAAGGAAAACCCAATGAGGTATTTAAAATACTTGGAAAGCTTCGCCAAATATCTTAGACTAATATTAAATAAAGCTAGAATTTGTAATTCATAAGTGCATAGTTCAAAATTACATAAAGTTTATTTCCCACTTGGTAACCTTGATACCTTGTCGAATTTCTTTAACTTTTCTCATCCTAAATCTACAACTGAAGCCCACTCCGTCTCAACTAAAGGTAGTATTTAAGACTAGTAGATGATGCAAGGGATTGTTTTCCTCATCGCAAGATATGTACTTGGTTTTCACATGCCGTCGTTCACCCGCATCATTGTGTATGGAAAGACATGCTGCCAATAATTAAGTAATGGACTAGACCCACGGTTTTTGCGGGTTCTGACCAACATCATTCACCGAGTTGTTTATTCTGATTCTCAACTAAAAGGAATATCTTTATCTGCTATGTTCGCTAGTAGCGGATCCAAGGCGTTAGCTATAGCATGCTCCTCCCAATGGGATAAATTGATAAACGGGTTTTTTGCGAGCTTTGACCAAGAAATGCCTCGAAATCTTTCAAATCTATCCCTGAGAGGTTGCCACAATAATTGATAAAATAATTTGTATTTTATGGTACAAAAAGTCTTGGCGCACCTTGGTAAAACTTTGCCTATTCTTAGTTAATAACAGAAGACTCTTATAAGTAAACTTAATTATCAGAACTTTTGTCGAGTCATCGAAGCTATCAGCGGTACTAAGTCATAACGTTAAAGGTTTATATATCACTACTTTAAGCAATCACTGATATTTGCTTTTAAATCACAAAAGAAATGTTACTTTCGAAATTAGTAGTAATTATTAGTTTTTATAATTTTTCCCTGTTTATTTTCGTAATAATTTGGACTTGAATTTTGCAAGAGGCTTATCGGAGTTAATTGGCATAGCTTATACTTACGCATAATCAGTTATAGACGTAGGATAACGTCCATCTGGCCACATCATGAAGCAAACGGTCCTCGACTTGCCATTATAGTAGCTGCAATGTATAGATAAATTCATAAAGATTAAACATAAAAGCAAGATACTTGCACTAATTGTTTGATTGTTTTATATTCGGACTAATTGCTTTTAATTAAATTTCCAAAGAAATAACAAACTTTACCCTTTTGTCTGTTGTCAGGTAAAATATTTATCCTGCACATCAACACCTCCCATACCTTATGCCCAGGAGGGCCGTCATAAAATGTCCAAACAAGCAAGTAAACTTTCGTGTCTGAGCATTTTTATGCGTTCCATTGTTGTCTCCATGAATGAATTTCTTTGACAAGTCACACAAAAAAAAAAAAGCAAGCTGGACTTGGCCAAGCATTGGGTTGCCGGAACTTCCCGACGACAGAATGTGTCAAAATGTTTGTTCGCTTTTGGCAAACACGCAATTTATTCTTGACTGTTTCTTCTGATGCCTTGCCATGGCAACCGCAACTTTAAGGCTCGGACCACGGGTCTGCTCCCAATTTCGGGTGCAACAAATTGAAAACTTAATTTGCCAAATTATGGCAAATTTTATGCGCCCTCTGCGCCACCGGCTGAAGTACTTAAAAACGATGAAGCCCGCCATTTGGCAGTGTCGTCGACAATTTTGATGAAAGCCAAGGCCATTAACAATGAGACTTGTGAAAAGGACTACAGGTAATAATGTTGGCCCCTCCCACCAGGGGGTAATACCGAAGAGGCAGCAGGAGCTGCGTTGTGGCCTGTCAATATCACGACATGAATGAAGTGTTTATTGAATTAAATGGAAATGTTCGGCTTTAATCTAAGCTCCTTTGTTTCTCGTTTTTGTTTGGTGTGTGCCTGTGGAAGGATACGTTTGCGTGTGCAGCATGTCAATGTCAAGGGCAGAGAGGTTAAGCGCATATGAATTGACTTTCAGCAAAAAAGGGTTATATGTATTTGGTGGGCACATTTATGGTATCATAAGTTTTCAATCGAGCCAATGACATGATAAGGAGATAGTTGAATAGACTTTGGGTATGGTGCTTTGGGGGGCAGCTTTTAGAGAACGACATGTTAAGGAATCAATTGGAACAGGTGGTAAGGTCTAGATTTGGAAACGGTAGTTTTTATTTACTAGAAGGATACTATTAAGGATATTTTTATATATTATTAATAATCAAAATAAAAGCTGAAATTATTTTCCAAATGCTGAAGTAGAATGTGGGCAGATTTTGAAAAGTTTGTCTGAACCCTTTATTCGGAGTAGTAAGTTTGGGTTATCCAAAAAGTCGCTCAAAATATCAAGCACACACTATGGATATGATATGAATTTGGTACAGACGATTCGATTGCTTACAACTAATAAATCCTTTCAAATGTTTCGAAATATTCGACTCTTTGACAATCTTAGAACGAAGAGTTTAAAAAGGGACTCATAAATTTTTTAAATTTAGTTTTAAAAGTTTTGTATTTTGCTTAAATGAAAATAAAATTGTTCGTGAATATGAATTGCTAGAGCCCTTGGGGTTTAATTTGCTTCGATTCGCTTAAGCGTTGCTTTACTTAAGTGGGGATATACAAAGATCCAGTTTGTTGCTGCATTTTAACTTCTATAAGACTAAAGCTTTGCTGATCTATAACTAAAATAATTTCGTAGTTCATGTACTGCTATTACACAGAACTTAAAGCTAACAGTAGACGTGATCTTCAACTACATTTCTATCTTTCTCTCATACTTGAAGTTTCACCAAGTCCAATAGTTGAGATTCATTTATTTATCTAGAAGTCTTATGGGCATAGTGTGCCTCGGTGTGTATGAACGAACTGTTAAAAAAGACTGCAAATACAAAGTATTATGACTTCAGGTATTTTGCCGTGATATTCATATTTTTCTATCCACTAGATTTTCCGCATTTTCCAGAGCAAATATTGGTCGAAGCTCGAAAAAAAACCGTCTGTCTATATGTCTAAGTATAGGAATATCACCTTGCATCCGCTACTAGTCCCAAATGCTTCTTCAACATGAGGCTCGGTATAAGGAATCGAGAATTGAATTAAAAAATATTTGTAATTGTTAGAATCCACTAGGGGATAACTTTCCTTTCTTTGTTTGGCCATCACAACCCGTGATCGGGTTACAGCCGACTTTACTAACGCTCGCCAGGCGCCCCTGCTTTGCGCACGCCTTCTCCAGTTGGTCACTCCAAGTGAAGCTAGGTGCTCCTACACTTGGGACCAACAGCCTGACCAAATAAATACCCACTAAAAAATAAAAGCTCAGTTTGTAAAATATTATTATCTTAAAAAGTTTTATTTTTTATCTTGACAGAATGCATATTTTCTGATTACTTTGCGGATACACACATTTACAGAAAATTTGAAATCGAAATTTAATTATTTAGGACTACAACAATCGGATTTTTGCATTGTAATATTTTGACCCTGATCTTTAGACAGTTTGGATAAAAATATCCACTATTTCCATATTATGTTATTACCTATTTTCAAATAATTTGTTAAAATTATTATGATTTTATTTCTTGAAATAGCAGTAAGTCTGATGTTGCTAAAACTTATTTGCATGATTTCGATTTTTCCATACAAAATCGACTGAATCCTTAAACTTCCTAAAATGTTATTCGCAACTAAAAAATCGTTATTAAATTTAATAACGATTTTTATATAATACGCACCTACCGATTTCGAACGGTGGCGTTTTTAAATAATAGTGATTTTCCTGGTTCCAGAGTTTTTTTTACGAATTGCAACTTTGTCTTTCAATAGCATAAAGAGCAGGATTGGTGGAGTCCTATAATATTAGCAATTCAATTTATCAAACTTATTCGGGAAAAAAACGATATTTTCCGAAATTAATGGTATAAGCTGAGATAAGAAAGTTTAAAATTATGCAACTTTCAAGGTGGCAAGTTCAATGATTTTTTGAAAAGAAATTATTTTCTGGCAGAAAAGCAATTTCTATAAATTGGGAAAAAAAATTTGTGAATATGAAACATTGGTGGGCATACATACGGACTAGTCCGATGCGTCCTGGCCTGATTTGTCAGACGAAGTAGCTAATCCATGCCACCGGCCACCGTTTGTGTTTTAAAAGATCGTCTGGCAGATGCCAATGCTGCGTGGTATATTTGGCAAAAATTTTAAACAATCTTTTAAAAACTATATGAACTCAGTTCTAATGGAATTCTCTTTAGTTAACAAAAATTCTGCCTATAGCTATGAATAATTTTCAGTACAGTCAATTTGCATTTAAAGAATTCAAAGGGACGTCCACGACCTTGCCTCGAAACGTCAGAATTCAATTCGCCTCGGGCAAGTTTTAAAATGCGTGCAACTGACAACGCAATTCACAAAATTATGCACGGATTCGAACTCATTTTTAAGCAGGACTCGGCATAATTTACCATAATATCGATGGGCAGTCTGATAAATGTCAGGGTTGCACTTTGTAAATTAAAGTTTTGGGCTGTCCAAGACAAGTTGAAAATTGACAGTTGAAGAAATGGGTAAATCATAGTGAAGGCAATGAAGTCAGATACCAAAAGTGCAAAAGAAAAAGGAAAGTGTTCCTGCTGCTTCACATTTAATTTGAAAGCCCCTTTTTACGATGTATCATTTCTGGAATTAAATAAATCAAGCCAAAGTGTTTCTCATGTCACAAATTTTAAATATTAAAGCTCGAAAAGCAACAAAAAACTTTGACCAACTCTAATAAACTAACTTACAAAACCCCGGGAAGCGCTCAGCTGCCCCCAAGTTACATTTATAAATTGCTGTTGCTAGGATGCCTTTTGTTTTTATTTTTATTTTTTTATTAAATAAATTTTTGTATAGCTTTTATTCATAGACATTTCGGAAACCAACAGCAAGAAGCCCAAGCACTCTAATAAATGGCTTTATATATTTGACACATTTAGTGTCAAAATATATATTTGGGAAGCTAAGACAACAATGGAAGCTATTTAAAAAGATATATAGACAGGTGTGGGGGTGTGTACATTGTATAATAGTAACGACAGCGCTCAGTGAATTTCCTGGCAATAAAATTCTTCTTATATTTTCACTTGGTTGCCGCCGCCGTCATAAGTCAATGAAATAAAGAAGCAACTTCGCTTCGTTGCACGCCTGAAGTGGTGAGTCCTGCGAAACCTGCTTCGCCTTTTTTTTTGGGATGTTTTTACTTTTTTTTGCTCCACGCGTCGGGAAATCAATAACAACACAGCAGGTGGGTCACATGCTGTCAGAAACACTGCAGGTGACTTGAGTGCCAAAAAATTCTAGCATGACTTGAACTATGGTTTACAGAGTTATTTATGTTTACCTAAGTGAGATGCCAGAGGGCGCACGAAAACGAATCCTACATGGGGGACCATGATACAGGGATTTTATCTTAATTTTTTATTTCAGAATTTTATCTGTTTTGTATTGAAACGACAAAGCAGATACCAAAAGTATCATTGTCTGCTCTGGAGATAGTGTGGCAAAAGAAATCGTTTGGGGAAATCTCTGAAAAAGTTGTATTTAAATATAGAGAAATGGATATCTATTTCCAACATTTTTAAGTTTAAGTTGAGAAGCAAATATGAGATAATGAGCCGTGTTCCCGAAATCCAATCTACCTAGCCCCCAGATTTCATCATTACTTTCTTCTAATAAAAGTTTTTACTATAATAAATTATTCGTCCCTCGACTATCATCTGTAATTGAAGATTTTGTCTTTGACTTTTAATATCAGAAAGTCAGATACTTAAATTGGCGAAAATCACCCATAAATTACGCTATAACTCTTCTTGAGTTACCGACATAATAAGTTGTTATTTCACTTTTCGTAACCTTAAGAGTTGAACAGGGAGACCCCTCTAATGTTTGGAATTTAAGCTTCTGAACGTATACGGATATAAAATATTTGTCCTGAAATTCTTAGCATTTACGAATGGGATGCTGGTAGAAAGTAGAGAGTTTTAATCTGTTCAACACATAATATGGCAAATCCCAATTATTTGAAAAATAAATTATTTAGTTAAAAAGATAGACACCTCAAGTTCTGGATGTATTTGAAAAATAATCTATGAATATGGAATACCGTTAAACGTAATGCGATGCTGGTAGAAGTTAGAAACTTTGGAATTATTAGAATCTTAAGGTGGCCCATACTCATTCGAAAATGAAATATTTTTATGAAATTTCTTGGCATTTATGACATGGTACGCTCTGAAATAACTCTAATGGTGATTGCTGAAATTTTCAAGTTGTGGCACAGCACTCTTTGTCATGTATTTTAAATCTGTGATTGGGACTCTATTTTCGAAAAGAGCTTTATCTTCGAAATTATTAGTTTGGATAGTCTTCAAGAATCCGTTTCGATACAGTTAGCCGCTTTTAAATTGGAAATGCCGATTATTAACAACGTAATTCTGATAGTGTAAGCCATCATCTGCTGCTACGGTTATGCTGTTCTGCTCGTGTTACAAAGAAGTATATCTCTCTTGGGTTTTTGGCGGCTGGTATCGCTTGAACTCTAGTTTACATTTCAAAGTTTTCAGTCCATGGCTCTACGCCCAGTTTATGCTCGTGTATTGGAGGGTCACTACGAGAGATATAAAACTAACTCTCTTAGCTTTTTTGACGGCTTCAATTGTAATTTGCGTTCTTAGAGATTTGGTCTGTCCTTCTATGCGAACTTTGGGAACGTGCAACATAGGCCCTCCACTAAATATATTTAACTCTCTTATGTGTTTGACAGCTTGTATCGCTTTTTATAGTTCAGTTTAAGTTCCCGGTCTGCAGTTCTACGTTAACTTTGTGTTCCTGCAACATTGGGGCTCCACTAGAGACATATAACTAACAGTCTTAGGTTTTTGGCGGCTTGTATGCCTTCAACTATAGTTGACGTTCTATACCTCTTGGTCTGTAGTTCTACGCCCAGCTCGTGTAACATAGTGTCTCCAGCAGAGATGTACATCTAATTTGCTTAAGTTTTTGGGCAGCTTGTATTGCTTCAATTGTAGTTGAACTTTTAAAGCTCTCTGTCGGTAGTTCTACACCAAATTTGTGCTATTGGAAAAAGTCTTCTAAACCCTTAGGGGTACCACTTGAATGAAGCCTTTGCAATGGGACCTCTAGTCAAAATGTTTGACCGTTCCATTTGCACAGAACTAACTGAAACAAAATCGGTTTTTGCTTCTTCTTGCCAAATATTCATCGCAGACTTTTTTGAATAAAAGTTTTTGGTTCACATTATAATCGATCCAACTATACCAGCCTTCTCCGGAATTCTTCTAAATCGCTATCTGCTTCTCATAAATTTTTCCACTTCCCCAAACGTAATTACCTTATTTCAAACCTCCTCCTAAGTGCGCCCCTGAGCACAGCTAATACTTCTAGCAAATTTTGCAATTTTTCACTCAGCATTGTTGCCAATTGGCATACTCCACTTACCGCTTTGTCATGGTGCTGGAGTAGAGTAAACATGGAGCCGACAAGACACAGCTTAAGGCCCAGATCAGCACCAGAATGATGCGCACCTTGCGTCGCGATGTGCGCCGCTTCAGTGGATGCACAATGGCGATATATCTGCAAAAAAAGAATAAAACAAGAGTACAACGTCAAACAAGAAAGAAAACAAGACAGTGAAAATATGGTGGATACCGGAAGCCCAAAGAAGACGCAATGAATCGATGTGGCAGCGATGAATGCAACAGCAAAGCTCGCAACAGATTAAATTGAGCAGCCGGCCACACAGCACTCAACGCAGCACATGCAATCATTTCGATACAGCCTCGGCATTCCCTTCAGTCATTTCACTTACCTGTCAAAGGAGATGGCCACTAAAGTGAAGACCGATGTTGAAACCGTAACATTGGCCATAAAATTATTGATTGTGCAATAAATCGAGCCAAATGGCCAATCCGAATTCAACATGAATATAAAGTTGAAAACGCAATTCAGTGATGACATCAGTAGGTCGGCAATGCTCAGGTTAAGCAGGAAGTAATTTGTAACGGTGCGCATGCTGCGATGTCCTGCGAAAGGAACGAAACCAAACAAAAAACGTGACTTTGTTGTACAAAATGCCGGAAATTGTTTAGATAAAGCCAATGAATGTCAACAAGCATAATAGCCGGGACAACAGCGGTACCACGCGGCGTATGCTTGTTGGCATTGCAAATATTTGCGCCAAATATTTTACAGAAATGTTCAAAATTTTATCCTAGAAGCATTATACTAATTGAGCAAGGCAGGCACATTCGAGCGCAAATCTATCTCTGTCGTAGTTAGAGAGCTATACGCCGCCAGCGGATTGCGCCTGCCTTCCTCTGTCTCTTTTTCTTTCTCTGTTCATGTTTAAAGCTTACCCGTCACTATCCAGAGCACAATGCCATTACCAGCAATTGCCACGAACAACATCAGGCCAAAAACAATGGCCCAAATCGTTTTTTGCTCCCATGGCAACTCATATGGACGCGTAGGCGATGGAAATAGACATTCAGTCAGGAAGTCTCTGCAATGGAGAATTAGAGATAAAGTTAACAATGGTTATTATAGAGGAGCAAAAACTATTGCATGGGTTGATTGTAAATGGATTTTTTTTTTGTGAAAATGTATCGGAAAGAGTAATGGAAATGAACAATAGCTTCATGAATGAATATAAGTTCATCACAACAGATGCGCATGTTTGTGTTTATTTGGGGGAAACACATAAAATCGTATATTTGTGGGAAATGTATTTTTTTTAAAGATTTCGTTAAAGAGAGCATGGGCAGCAGATTAAATCGGTGAGCAGGACTTTGCCTTTATTCACAAATGGGAGCAGAAAACATGTTATAAAGGGTGCTTTTTTCAGAGCTATAAAAATCGAAAACAACGGCAATTTCGTTTTTGGGACGATTCGACGAATCTACGCCTTGTTTGATGATCATTTGGCTTAAATTCTTGCAGAAGTATGATTTTGTAAGCACGCAAACCAAGATACTGCCGCAAAAGCTTTCATAAAGCTTCATTTTATACATAAATTGGACGGACACAGATCTAATTCCTGTGCTCGATGTCGGATGAACTTTTTCGGGCCTGCCTCAATGCTACGCTCTACAGCAACAATCGCTTCTTCTGTACACATCGTACCGCGCCTCTGGGCATGCGAGTTATCAAAAGAAGAAAAGGTAGAAAACGTTCCATGATCAATCGATTTAACTGCTCTGATGCACGATTTACGTATTTCGCACAGAACCATTATTTTCGAAATAAATTTGCAATATTTGCAAGCGTTGTTCAGGCGTGAGTCTGATGAATTGCCAAACCTAACTGACAATAATTCACTTGAAAGCTGTTAATTCAATCGACATCTTGAAAAGTAATGCGAACTTAAAGTTCTCTACCTCGAAAAAAACACCCTTTATTATGGGAAATTATTTCTAGCCTGATAGACCCAGAGAGATAGCAAACAACATGGGCATACCATCTCTCACTACTTTTAAATTTTAGAGACAAGATCAACTTTTATAGATATATAAATAGGCGAGAAAAACTTAAAAAACCTTATTTGAAGCATGGTAGGTTTTAAATCAAAACTGAGTGTAAGCACTTTGAAAACTATCTATTTAGTTGTACAATATAAACAAAACAATTTTCTTAAAATTTGACTATATAATAAAAAACTGTTTTTTCAAGGAAATTCCAAAATCAATTGTGGTGCACATAAAGTTTGCTCCCAACAACATTTTCTATAAACTTTAAAAGTAATACATTTTTGAATAAAGAATTACAGATTTATTTGTAACATATTAAGAATACCCAACACACTTTTGCTACAACTTCATCTACTATAAGTGAGCTTTTTTGCAGCTGTCCGCAACTAGTTGCATTTGGAGTAGTTGTGATCGTGCGTCGGTTAATCAACTCCTTGCGCTTCTTAATCATATTATCGAAGGTTGCAAATGACAATGGACACACATATTGCCACTGACAGCGAGTATGTGGTTATAGGGATTGCACTAATTAATCGCTGGAATGCCACAAGCAGCTTAAGTACCACCGAGTTGGGCTGATTAAAGTGAACTAACTGAATGAGATGCGTTAATTACCTAATCGACCATTGTTGCATCCACCACGCGTAAAAGCTGCATCATCTTAAAAATTGCAACCATTTCGAACACTTAAATAATCTAAATGGCCACCATTTGAACAAAGGATGTGCAATTCACTGAAAATAGCTGCAAAAGTTGTAAATAAATTGACTGCATCGTTATTCATTTATGAAATTGATATAACAATTAGTTACAGAATTTAATCAATTAAACAATTTGTGTGAAGTTTCTTTTCAAGTTTCGGGAAGGACAGCGTCAATTTGCTTAACTACCCAAATGGTTTTAAATTTCCATGCACGTATTTTTCGTGTTATTTTTTTTTTTTTTTGTTATTTTGGCAATGATTTACGCAAATTATTCATCAATTTGCATCCAACCAACAAATCATAGAGAAATGAAATTCATAAGACGACTTTTGAATACACTAAGTAGAAGTCTGAAAGCAGAAATTATTGTAAAACGAGAATATTTATGGCTTCAAATTATAAACTTACTTCAAACCTAGTTTCCAAATTTTTTGACAATTTTATGTTTTGCTAAGGAAACATTCGTTTCTTTATTTTTTCAAAAGTACATTTTTTAAATAATATTAGTTAACTAGTGATAACTCAAAAAGGAAAATAATTTCAAGGCATTAAGATAACTGATATGTAGGTGGCGCCAGTGGTATTTTTAAGTGCTGGTTGTGTCAGCTCTGCGTAGTAAATATAATATTTTGTTACTCATTTGTTTCAGATTTAAAAACAAAATTTATGAAATTTTCAGTGGAAGTTGAACTTTTTCGTGAATTCATATTTTTAACTTTTTAATTAAATCAACTTCTCTTTATAGTAAAGTTGTTGACAGTTTTTATTATAATGTTTGTTTTTTTTTGTTTTTACTTCTGGCTACATATGACAGAAATATTGAATTATGACGTTTTTGACCTTTTGGAAAATGTTATATATTATATTATTTTATAATTTTATAATTTTCCTTTTTGCTTTACACGCTTTTTTGTGATAAACAAAAAATATGTTTTTTAATTTAAAAAAGTCACAATATTTATGTATTTTAATGTTTGAACTACATTTTTTTGTAGTCTTCAAAGAATAATGTTTTCATATGCTCAGTATTTGCTTTTGTTACGAAATGTTCGCTGTTTTAAGCAATTCATCAAATAATATCATACAGTGTATATAAAAGTTGGTAGCTGACAATTTTTATATTTTGAAAAGTTAAGCTGCTTATGTTTTTCCACATACATCTGCTAGTTTGCCAATATGTATTTTTTTTATTGTAAATAAACACAAAATTCGACTAGTAAATAATTTTAGCAGCGAAATTTCAAAATTTATGCATTTATTTATTTTTAGAAAACAACATAAATTACTTTTCAATGGATGCAATTATTTTTACACTAAATTATTTTGTTTTTCGACGTACCAAAAAATACATAATCAAATATATGTATAGCTCTGTGCGTGCACGCCCTAATTATTTACTCAATTAGTAGAGAGAGACTAATTCAATATTGATTTCATTATCAGACAAGCCGAATTAGCGCCTGTTTACTGACCAACCCAACACCAATGCGGCATGTTCTATACTCTTACAATGGCAGATAATTAACCCAAAATAACGCATACGCCATGTGGTCCAGCTGTTTGGCTGAAAGCACGTAGTTCAGTTGTTGTTGTGTCTGTCTGTGTTGTGCTGCTGTGCGAATTTATGTGCTGCCCATTCCCAGTGTTGAAAAATGCGCTTAAATGGCTTACTATTTTTTGTTTGTTTTTGGGAGTAGATACTAAATGCAATGACAAATCCTTTTCCAAGAACCAATTGAAATAGTTTTGTGTAAATTACATATAATGGCCAATTTAAAAGCAATTTGTACTTTTGTTGACTGACTTTTTTTTAAATTTTATATTGGCAATAATATTTATTATTGTTTGATAAAACGCTATGAAATTTAATGAGCTTATTAACATACCGCATGATGTTGCTGTTTATTTTTGAATTATTTGCATATGACATTAGAAATGGCAATTTTTTGCTCGAGAATATTATTATTTAAAGTATTTTGTACTTTTAAACATAACATGGCATGCTGTCAAGAATCTTTTGCTTATTTTTTATTGTAATTTAACAGATTAAACAGAAAGTTAGTTACAAATTGAAATCACAAATATGCAAAGTTTTTTTCATCCAACTTTAAAAAAATATTGATATTCTTTTAGCAGTAAACTTTTTGTATGATGCTTCATATTAATTATAAATTTATATTATATTTGCCTAAGTTAATCTTAATTAATAATGTTTAAAACCCCGCCTTTCGGACCCGGCTACAAACTGTAGAACCTGTCCTCTTCAAACAGCCATTAAAAGATAGCATAATTGTAGGGAAATAAATTAATTGATTTTTTTTAATAAGATTTTATACGATAACTTTTTTCTAGCCTAAAAACAGATTATAATTTATTTATAAAAGACCTAAAAAAATTTATTGTTTTATTATATAAAAATGCAAGAGAATTTATTGTCAACAGAAAAAGTATAAAAATCCGTTACAATTTTAAGAAATTAAAAAATTTCTTGAAGTTATAAAAATTTCAATATTTTTGAAACTCCCCAAAATAACTATATATTTTCTCTTACGATAAAATTTACTACGATACAGGCGTTATTTATCGCTGTGTCTACAATATTTTATTAAAAAAAAAAGTAGTCCATTTTTCTTTTTTGTTAATCGAAAAAACCCTAGCAGCTACCACTCTTATTATTGTATTAGCTTTTATTGAATTATTACTAATAAATTCCATAAGAGTTTTGTATTGTGAGCTTCGGAAGAGTGAGTAGCAGCGTACACGCATCTAAACCGAAAGGTCGTTAGTTCGTTTTCACCCTACAGCAATGATGCCTAGTACTAGCATTGCTAGGAAATAGAATGCCTAAGTAAACCTCTATTACGAATACCGCCGTTTGGATTCGGTACCTCTAAGATGGTTGGCTTTCAGTTAACATTTGTCTTTAGCTGGTGGTGCACTAAGCTGGAGATTATTGATCAAAGATCCAAGCTTGTGATATATCTCATATTATCATGATTTGTGGAATATTAGTTTATATTTATTTATTATCATTATTAATTCATGAGTACAACTTAGTGCAGCAGACCTTATACTTTTAAAATTAAGAAATATTATACTATAACGAGGGATATAAAATCAAACTTATCCGTAACCCTTCTAAATGGGTAATCAGGGGCTGGCTAGGAACTTGGATTTACTATGTAAAGATGAGACGCGATAGTAACATCAAAATAGAAACATTGCTTAACAAAAGATACTCAAAACAACAGCGTTTACCAAGTTAGGGTTGCATAGCGATTGTTCGAATTGACGAATCAAGATGAGTTAAGATAGAGAAAGAGATGAATTGCATTGATGTTGTTAGATAGGAAATCGTAAAGGTTATGATAGTTAGCATCGAACAATACATAATTGGACAAATTGGATTTTACAAAAAAAAAATGATAGTGCTATAGGTCGAACATAACGTGTTTCTCTGATGGAATGACAAAAGAAACTTCGTTACAAAGTGCATTAGAATGAACCTAACGCAATGGCCTGTTCTACGATCATTTGGAGAAGGCATTCTTCTAAGGCGAAATTTTCAAAAAAAAAGCTGGCAATCGACTGTTAGGATCCTTATTTAGTCCCCGAAAAGCCAATGCGCACAATAATTTTTCTTATTTTTTGCCCAAAAAGGGAAAAGCTTGGATTGGCTAACATCTGGTAGTGCATCAGAGTCCATGAAAGGGATTAAGTGCCCAAGCAAATCATGGCATGTTCTACTTTTCAAAGGCAGAATCTTAATTTCACTTTTTGTTTTCCTTAAAATCATCAATCATAAGCAACATAAATCAAGGCCAAAGCTCAAGTGGAAAATTGTAAAAGTTTAAAACGTTTTTGGAGAAAATATCTAACGACCATTTTTCGTAAATCTAACTGCTTTCATGACACATTAAATAGCGAAATTCTTTTGTTTAAATGAAATTAAAATGTTTCAGCGCTTCATTCTCTGATTTACAGAAAAATAAAAGAATAAGCTGCTCTCCAGATCTGTGTAATCCAATTATAAGCACTGTAAATGCTAATGAGTACAACTGCATTGCGGAAGTAAAAACTAAAAACTAAATAAATAAACAAAAATTTAGACCGCTCGATTTGCATAATTGCATTTTGTGGTATTTGTAGTGCTAGCAAGTTGAAATTCCCACACATTATTAGAAGGTAAGTGTTGGGTTGGCTAAGAGTTGAAAGTAGAGCAAGTTAATTTTTCAACTTTTGTCAAGTGCCGGAAAACCCACAGACCACAGACCACCTCGAGAACCTCGAGAATTGCTGCCTCAGCATACGTTGTGTTGGCCTTGTTTTTCGAAAAGCGTCGACAGTTTGTTTGAATTTTTGCCCTAAATTGCCTGCAGCTAAATGCAAGAACTTCTGTCATTTCAGTGGGCCTGTGGCAGGAGGGGAGTCTGCATCTTTGTGTGTGTGTGCGTACGCTACTTCTGATGTGGGTACTCACACGTACGGAAACTTGCTCGACTTTGTGCAAAGGCCATATGCCACATGCCACTTGCTCCTGGCTTCTATTATTCTAATTGCTCTTGTCTTGTTATCAACTTGTTTTTTAATATGCGCCACAAAAGTTTTCCCTACTTTGAGGCACTTGACAAAATATAGTATGCATTCCCCTTTAAGCAAGTCGACTTAAATTAATGGCCTCTGCTGTCAAAGTCTGGCATATTTACGCACTCAGTGCGAAATGTGCCAAGTTTCGCTGTTTTCAATGCCAGCCAAGTTATTTAACTTTTGAACTTAAGATTTAGGCTATTTCACTTTGTTTTGCTGGAAAACAAAACCAACGACAAATTGACGTCATTACATGCAAATCTTTGACGTTTTAAATGATTCCATGGCTCAACATTTCCATATAATCACAATAATAAATGGCAGATTTTCGAAAATAGAACGCAACTCATCTAATTATTTTCATTTTTCACAGCATTTTGTCGTTTCTTTCATGTCGCTGCTCTTTAATCAAGCGTCGTGCTAATGACAATGTAATTTTGCCTCACATTTTCCACTAAATGAAAATGAAAATGAAATTTTCGCTGGGAAAATTGATGATGGAAATGTTCGCCAAGTTTGCGACGCCGCCAGAGTTTTGGGCTGGCAAGTAATCAATTTTTGCTGTTTATGCAAATTCCCAAGCAAAGGCCAGAGAAGTACGATTTTAGAGAGGAAAAAAGCTTCTGCCAAATTTGGGCCTGCATCAGGCATTGTTCTGACTATTTAAAGCATTGAAGTGGGTAGGTCTAGTAGGTCGGTCTAGCAGGTCTCTCTGTCAGTTGCACGAAACTGAAACAAACAATCAGATTTATGCAGGACCTTGAGACTGTAACAATCTTAAGGCAAAAGTTCAAAAGAATTAAAAAGAAACTGATTTAAGGCCGAACCGAAGTAAAGGCATTAAGTTAATTTTGCAGGAAACATGTGCTTGAGTTCAGAAACTGCGCAGTAGAGTACTACCGACATTGACCAGCACCGAAATAAACTCTAAATTGAATCAGATTAGCAGAGTCTAATTAAAACAACCAGGACAAACAATAAAAGTTAGTCCTGGATGGATGATTAAAAGCGGTAAAGAGATGGTCAAAGGTGAAGACCCAACTGGCTGTTTTAAAGGTTTAATTTGGTTCTTTGGCTTAAAAATTCTCAAGTGAGTTCAGTTAAGCTAGAGATTGCTTTGGTATATTGCTAAAGTTAAGGATACACACAAAAAAGTTTCTCAGAAACCAAAAGAAGGGCAGAATGCAATAATGGCCAGACATCATATTGGTAATTCCATAGTGAAATGGCGCCATCTTGCGAAGCGAAGTTAGATAAAACGAGTTCCTTTGCTGAAAACTCTCTTTGTTAGAAAAACCATTTCAAAAAAAGTTGTATTTTTTTGAAGTGCACTAAAAATCCTTCGCTCGAAAGGCAGGGATCTCTCTATTGAATGTATGAACGGTACGCCATTTGTTACTGCGAGCCCCCTTGGGTCCAATGTGCATTAATAGCTGATCGAAGAGAACAGGGACCTACAGTTTATCGCCGAATCCGAGCGACGTTGTCTTTAAATTAAATAGATTTTCTTAGCTAAATAGCGTCCATTTGCTGGCTATACTACTGCTATCTAAGTTTACCTTCAACCTTCCACAACTGTCTGATAATTCCAACATTGTAAAACAAACATTTCATTGAAATCCTTCGCCCGTATCCCACAACACTTAATTTCCGATCTTACGCATAAAAATTTGAATATTTTCTAAATCGTGAACTTTGAAATTGTTTAGGAAATTTTTTTTTTACAAAGTGGTAAGGAGGGTACTTCACTGTCAATTCCGGCAATCAGCTGTTTCGCTTAATTGAACACATGTGAGTGACAGCAAAAGCTTAAAATTTTATTTAAATTCTTGAGAAAACGTCTAGACATTGAAATGAGCAAAATAATTGGACAGAATAATATTTGTTTAAAAAAATGCTCACTTGCATTTGACAAAAATGCAAATAAAGAATATATTGGGATCAGTCAAACCGTCATTTCGCTCCTAAGATTTTAATTTTAAAAATAAATCATCAATGTACTTTACTTCTAAACGCTAATTGCTGTTTTCCTTGATATTTTCAAATGACGGATCTATTGTGAATAGCTGCCGTATTGAAGTAACTTAAATCACTATAATTAAAGTAATTCGCTTAAAAAACAGCTGAATTATGTTATTATTCGTTCGTAATCGATCCTAATTTTTTATTCTAAAATTTCTTAGTTAAAATTTTTATTCTTGAATCCCATTAATTATATTTGGATATTTGTTTTTGTGTTTACAAATTTTATTCCAAAATTCGAATAAATACTTTTTTGAAAAGTTTATTTTTTTATTTATAATTTTTATTCTAAAATTCGAATATATAATTTTTTGATAACATCCAAATGGATAATCCGCTTTGGTTGCTGTGTGTTATATAAACAAATTTTGAAATTCGAAAATAGTAGAATATGTACTTTTAAAATGTGCGTGAGGTATGCCAAAAATCAAAGTCGCTTAAACCAAAGTGTTCTGCATTACCTTAGGTAGCTTTGGAACTAAATCCCGTCTGTTAGTACCCATGGCAGACTCCTTGCATCTGTCTACCACTTTAAGATCGTTTTCTTCCAAAAGAACTAGTTAACACATACAAAATACGCAGAAATGTTATGTTTTGAAGAGAGGAACTACACTAACGGTCATTGCCATGATTTTCTTCCGATGAATGCAACTATGAATATGCTTGTATAAGAGACTCATGTGTGCAAAAATCCGAAGTCTTTCATACCAAAATGCTCATCATCTCCCAGGAAAACATTTAAGTCTTAAACGTCTGTGTGTGCCTACGAAAGACACTTACCATTTGTTCATCGGTTTGAAATTCTTTTCTACCAAAGTACTGGTTAATATATAGGAAATACGTGGATATGTTCCGATTTTAGCAGAGGTATTGTACTGACGGTTATCGCCTTGATTTCGTTGTCTCTTTCCGATTATTTGCTATGAATATGTTTCTATAATTGTTTTGTGTGTGCAAAATATTCATCATAACATCAGGTGCCGATTGGCCCGTATCTGTAAGGAAGAAGTCTTCCTTCTGCAATTGCGCCGTATTCGTAAGAAAGACTGCTTCTATCTGTTTGTCCATTTGAAATTGATCTTTAAGAACTAGATAACACCACAAAAATGTTTGCAAATATTTTGATTTCAAAAAGAGATATACTCTGTAGGCCAACGATTTGATTTCTTTGTTTCATACCGATGATTGCTTTTTGCCGATGATTTTGAAACAATGTATATTTATCTATAAGAGTCTCGTGTTTCCATGTTCTTTATAAGAAAATGCACATCATATCCTCAGGAAATAATTAAGCCATGACCATTTATGCGTGCCTACGAGAGAATCCTGCCGTTTTTTCATCCTTTTGACATCGCTTTCTACAAGAAGAACTTAATAACATATAAGAAATATGTGTATATGTTCTATTTTCGGCAGAGGACCGACATGATTTCTTTGTTTC
Organism: Chymomyza procnemis; assembly: GCA_035046065.1. NCBI lineage: Eukaryota > Metazoa > Arthropoda > Insecta > Diptera > Drosophilidae > Chymomyza > Chymomyza procnemis. Next base: position 41,789,771 of record JAWNOJ010000026.1, read on the forward strand.
TATCTGAAGATTGGCATATTTTGCAACTACGAATATATTTTTATGAGAGACGTGTGCGGAAGTTCTTCACACTAACATTTTTATCATATTAAGTCATGTGCGTTGAAAGGCTCTTTGCTTCCTTTTGAGATCGTTTTCTTCCGTAAGAGCAGGAGAACACTTAAGAAATACGAGAAAATGTTCTGTTTTCCAGAGGACCGCTACAATATATGCCACTGACTGGATTTCCTGCCGTAGATTACTATAATTTTGACTTTATCACAAACCCAAAACAAAGTGTCCTACAAATTTGTAAATAATTTTGATCGAAATCTTAACTTTATATTTAATTGTATATAATAATTTAATTCAACCTATACCTATGCTTGTTCGTTTTGTCCGAAAAATCTACAAGTGAAAAACTCTAAGCCGTTTCATGAAACACTTAAATACAGCAGATATCGTCTTTAAAAATTTATATTTCCTTCTTCCTTTATTTTATCTCAAGCAGTCACAGCGTCAAAGGAGTCGCAAATTGTTCAAACTTTTCGTGAGTCACGCAAGTGCCTAGGCGCATCACTCATTCATTCAAAGCAGCCATAAATCCTTTTCGGGAATTTTCTAGCACAGTTTTTATTACCCAAACATCTGCGTCATATTGTGTGGTATCAAAATGATTTAATTTTTTATGTTTCATACAAACATTAAGATTAAAAGGGAATGTTCAGTGAAATAATATATTGCTCACGTTAGGGAGCCATTTTGAAAGTCAACATTTTGTTCGAAAAATTAATGCCTGTTTATTAAATTGTGTTACGAAAAAGCACTGGCAGGACTTGCATGTCCTGCGGCAATATACTTAAATAGAACAACCAGCTTGTTCAACTAACAATTTAATGGAAATTGCCAACATTTAATAGCATTAATTACCTAATTAAATAGTTTCTCACGAGTGGTGGGAAGCGCAGGATCCTAACAATCAAGGACATCAGAGAGAGAGAGAGAGGAAACTTCACACGCATAGTTGTGATTCATTAGCATTAATAACTTGTCGCTTTGCGAGTCCTACAAACAATTACATATTTGCGAAATGTCCTGTTTGCGTTGGTTGCCAACCCAATTGAGACGCAGCGGGTGGCAACACGTGGGATTGAAAATTGTTAGTAACTTTTCTTGCACTTTCTCCAAGTGCACTGCGTTTCCACGTTCTCTTGCAATTTACATTGCAATTTATCTATTTGCATATTTTGTGCTAAAATATATCATTATGTTTTGCAAATAATAATGGAAATTTATGCGCCATTTTGTTTTGCTGCATCTTTGCGTGTGAGAGAAAATGTCGCATTTCCGCTCACTTACTTGCACGTAGGACGCAAATTTCCTTTTGGCAAAAGCAACAAAGCTTCGTATTGAAAACTTTAAGCAGTTCCTTCAGCTTGCCAAGTCTTCGGCATTAAAATTAACATATTTTTCTGCAAAAATATTGGCTTAACTTGGCTTTAAGCGAGCTGATTGCAATTGAAAATATTCAATTTCGAAATGAAATTGGATTTTGCAAGTTTTGAAAAATAATATTGCAGCAGAGAACTAATTTGCATGCAAATATCGTTTGTTATATTTTTTTTAAGTTTAAAAAAAATAAGTATCGAAATATGGAAAATATATTAAAAAAAAATATGAAAGTATGGAATATGTAAAATAATAAATATCAAAATATATCAAAATATATTAAAAAAAAAGTATGAAATTCATTATATTTGGATTTTCTTTTAGTTTGAATTTTTTTTTGAAAATTGGATAATTTTACACAAATTAGAAATTTGTTTGTTGAGTACAATTTATTTTTTTTTATATGTTCTTGTTCATCATGATTTATATTATAGTTTATTATTGATAAATTTTAGTGTTTTTTTCCATTTTGAAACTTTCGTGGTTGCGTTTATAATGGAACTTTTGGAAAATTATACTTACAGAAGAAAATTGATTAAAATTATTTATTAAATAAAAAGCAATTTGAATTGTAGATTATAGTTCAAAGAAACTCTGGAACACCTTCTATGCAACTGCCCTGACCTCTGTACCTCGAGAGCGAGATTTCTAGGGAGACCAACTCAATTGTACAGGAAGCTCGAAGGCCACCCCAAGGACTGTTAGCTTTCGCAAAAAATGGGGAATATGGACTATCAACATATCCATGACCACGACTCACGGTCGACAAACTCCGGTTCGACTAAGGATCACACTGATATAGGTAAGGTTCCCTCCCCTGGTAGGCCCCCGGCTAAAAATCGATACAATCAAAAACAAAGCAAAGGAGAGACGTTAACCCAAAAAGTTTTAAATTATGATAAAAAAGGCAAAAGAGACTAAAAGTGTGGAAATTCTCTTTGACATCAAATTCGATAATTTCTTGACTCTGCCTCGACGAAAATGCAATATTTTCCTATTTATAATATTGTTATTGTATATAAATATCATTTATTATTTAAATTATAAGCAGATACCTAGATGCTTTTTCACTTCAGACTGTAAATGTTTGTATTCCCACGTAAAATCGCCTAGATTCCCTCTGCTGACGTCACACAGTAGTCACGTGCTGGACTTTATATTTTATTTTTTGTATCCTTTAACTGTAAAACATTGACTTTTGTTACAAACTTAGTACAAAAAGATTTTATTCATTCGTGTAACTGGCCAATTAACTGGTTGACTGCCCGCTGTGTGGGTAGAACTAAATGGCACTGTGGGCTTGTTCTCGGAAAAGCCATCAGTGTGCTGCCTCGAAACGCGTCAAAGCATCGTAGTTGAAAATTTACATCATAAAACCTAAAAGGAAAGCTTAAACTAGAACATTATAAAGTTTTAACTAAAGTTAAGTGGTAACTACTAATTTTCTAGAAAGCAAAAAGAAGTCAATTACGAAACAACTTTACTTCAAGTTGCTGGTGAGCTCAGCAAACGGCTACTTTAAGCTTGAAAAATTGCATTGAGATGAAAAGTGTTCCAACCTAGTCTTGCTGCTAGTTGGTAAGCTCATCAAAACGTCAAAACACATTTATGCGGAATAAACCTAATCCATTGCTGCGTACAACTTCTACTCTTGTAGTTTTCTCAAATCCCTTTGTTGTCAAAAGTGCAGCAGGATGTAAGCTTCTAGCCAAACTATCCAACAACTGAGTGAATGAGAATGAATGCAATGTGGCTGGCTTATCAGTACAAAATGCAAATGTTCTGTTAACAGACAGCAAGACGATGTAAGACAAGCTCCCTGCTCGAAAACCCAACAAACAAGGACAATGGATTTCAGTTACCTGAAGCTACTTATGCGATAGACGAAACCACGTGAATGGTTGCGATGTGCTCAACTTGTTGAGGCTGCAACGTAAGTTTCAATACTTTGTGGCTACAGTTTGATCCTAATGGAAGTTAATTCGATAATAAATTTGCAACAATATTAGTTAGAACTGAAAATTAGTAAGTTTCAACCATCAAATGTGTATAAAATTTATGATACTGAACTTTAGGAACAAGAAAACCAATTTTCAAATTGAACAAAATTTAATAATCACTTACAAATGAGGAAAAGTTTTATCGAACTTGTTTTCAGAAGTAATTTTGTGCGTTTACTTGAAAAAAACAGTGAAATTTCAAAACGTAGCAAAATTTTGTATATTCCATAGTTCTAAGAATTCAAGAATTCTAAATAATTGTGATGGTTCCGCAAAATTTCTTTCGACACGATTTTAATTTCCTCTATATAAAATAAATACATAGAATTTCGCTTCTGCGATTTGGTTATCATTCTTATTGAATGACATCCGAATTTTTTTGTGAAATAAGGCTATTTTTCTTATACAATATATATCGTAAAAAGGAAGAAAAAAAATTAAAGCAATTGTTTTGAAATCATCTAGAAGGAATACTAAAGAATTCCTCAAACCTTCTTTTCCCACAATATTCTATCCAAAATGCCAAAATCCGTTCTATTCCAATTTTATCAACATCATCGATTACTGGAACATAGGGCCTCCATAAATAATATGTACCGTGTCTTACATTTTGAAAAACAATTAAATTTCTCTGACAGTTTTCGCAGATTCGATAAATTCTTTCATAACAATTTTTTTATTTAAAATGCCCAAAAGTTGATATTAGCTCAGCAGGTTTTCATATATTGGACCCATTATACCAGGTATTTCAGGGTATTTTGGGAGATGTTTTGAAAAAAGATGTATTTGCCAAATTGACCGAAAATGTCTGAACTTGTGTTAAGAAAAGCTTATTAGCGCAAATTTCTAGTTTTCTACTTTAATGTCTAGAAAAGTGAAGTTTTTGAGACCATCGAGTGATTAAGAAATTTTATGGTGAGATATTTCGACCGCTAAATCCTGCATGACGTGGTATTTTATGCTTCCTTTGATGCTGATTTTATTGTCGAAGACAAGGAGTGTCAATGCCACACAGTAATTTTGAAGATGAGAAACGAAAGGTTTTACTGAGGTCTCAAGTCTTCCTATGTATATCGTGGGACTTCGAGTCTGTGACCTTCTATGCGCTGCAGAAAATCGCTAAAATTCTTTCAAATATTTTTTTTTTCTTGTTATTGCGCTTGGGAACTTCGGATCTCTACTAGAGCCTTCCAACGAACCCTATTTTGCGCCGTCTGCTTAGCTCTGTCCCATGTTGTGTACGGCTGGGCCTATTCTTGAGGATAGATCCTATCCAGGTTGCCTAGGGTCCGACTGCCTTGGGGATTCCAGTCCAGTGCCATCCTGACAATACTGCTGGGTTTCTTCTGAGAGCATGCCCTATCCACGTCCAATTTTTCTGCCTTATTATAAGGGGGGCCCATCTGTGACACGAGACAGCTCTGCATTGGATATTGTGTTTGGCCAGAATATCCCGCAAATAGTCCTCAAGCATTTGTTGCTGAAGACTTGCAGTCTCAGTGTGATCTTTTTGGTGGTAAACCATGTCTTACAACCACATAGATCTGCTTATTTGTTTGTTGCTACAGATGCGGTAGAGCCTCCCAAATGCTGATCGGTCTTTGGCAAGTCGGTTGTGACGTCATCATCCACGCCGCCATTGTTGAAGATGATAGTGCCAAGGTATGGGAGATTGGTGACAAACTTAATTGCGTTCCCATAGATGGTAATGTTCCCTTAGCTGGAGTGGTTGAAGCGCATTGCCTTGGTCTTGGCTACGTTGAGCTCAAGTCTGACTTTGCATACTACCCTGGCGAGATTATTAGTTTTGTTTTGAATGTCTCAGAGCCTGTGAAAGTCAGACAGATGTTGTCTGTATTATCCAAGTCGTCATGGTATCTGGTGAGGCTCCACGTGATTCCACTCTTGGGGTTACACACTTCTTTCATAAGCTTATCGACCAACATCTTGAAGAGTAGCGGGGACAATGGGCATCCTTGCCCAATTCCAATATTCGTCTGTAAAGGTGCAATGTTTTTCCCGCATACATCGATGGTTCAAATATGACCTAGAAATAATGTAATGAGAGTTCTTACCCTACCCACTGCATTAATCAGACTTTGACTCTTCTGAGGGGTATTCTGGGGGTTTTCAACGAATAAAATTGGATTTTGGTGTCACAAGTTTGGATTTTTTGAAGAAATCAAAAATAGCGTAGTAGGTGAATCGAGACGAACCAATTTTGAGAGAGGGTCTTCAATAATTTCCAGAGATATGGGAAAAAGTAGTCACTACTGAAGCACTGTGACGACTTTAAGTGATATTTATTTTTACTTTTGTTGAATGAATTCATCTTTGAGCACAACAAATTTGATACTCCCAATGATTTTATAATGATATTGCAGCTAACTCAAGGAAAATAATAAAAAGGTATTCCATAAGGCTGACGCCCGCCATAATAGTTTAGTTAACTTTGTTATATCCTTACATAGATATTGTCGATTAGAGAAATTCAATCAATCGTTTATCATTTAAAGATAGATTCAATATGTTTTATTTTGTAGCTTTAAGACCTGAAGAGACAAAACATGATGTTCCAAAGAGTTTTAAGCTAATTTTTAAGCCATCATTAAATATTTGTCTTGTAACAGATTACCTTATCATGCAACCTTCAGAACATATCGTCAAGTTAATTTGTCTCTGCAGCTGACACACAACAAATACTCCCAAAAAAAACCCCACATTTTCCACAAAATAATCTAACCAAAATTGCTCATTGAACAATTCCAATGTCCATTATGTGCAAAGTCAATATGATAAATGAAAAATGACTTGCACATAATTTATGCGTTTAGAATTTAGATCCCGAGTTTTTGTGTACATAAAATACCGAAACATGCGCGTAACATTTATTTTCTTATTTATTGGCTTTGCACCAATAACAAACTTATTCGATTGATGCTATTCGAATGGCTGTCAATGGCATGCCAGCCACTTACAAAAGGCATTCGATAAACGGACAGCCCAATAAAATGCCATCATTATGCAACTTTTGTGGGTATTGTGAGCATGTTTATGGGCTGTCTGTCAGGCAAAGTGTGTTCGGATCATTTACCACAAAATGATACCATTTTCAATTTTTCTGATATGTGCACCAGAGATTATCAATCACACTGTATTGTTGCTCTGCCGCTCCTAAGGGTAGCCCAAAACTGACAACAGGGAATACGCCTAATTGGAACTGAACACTTTTGTTTTTAGATTTTTGTACATTGTATGTGGGCTATATGGGCATATAGGTGAGGTATTTTAGGTACTAATTCCAAAAAGTATTTGTCGTAGATGTGCTTGATACCGACTTCGATGATTCTATAAAATTTGACTAAGGCCACGTATCTTTCCTCCGGAACGGGACATTCCTGAAGAACCGTGCGATAAATTAGAGCTCAAAAATGTAGAATCAAATCGAATCGGGCAGACGAGTCAAAAACCCCGTGTGTATCTTAGAAATTTTGTATCTATTGAAGAGTTATATTTCAGCATGCAACAATGTGATATTTCGTGTAGCTTTTATGGGAAATCTTGTAAATGCTAAACTCTGTCTTCAGGCTCTACGCAGCGTATCGAGTTATCTTTAGTTGTCATCTAGAAATGTGAATATTATGAAAAAGTAGCGAGTATCTTTGGCTGTCTTCCAGAAATGTTATTTGACAACAAATGTAACACTCTTGTAGTTACTAACTTACTCATGAATTGTCATTAAGATTATAATTACAATATGTAGTTCGATTTCCGTTAAAATTTTTTTAATTCGAAGAGCGAAAGTTGCTCATTAATGAATGCCTAAAGGATCAAAGTGATTGATAATAAGGTTGCGCCATCTGAGTCAGCTCAATAGAAAAGTAGAATAAGTTTATTATCAACTTTTATTTCAAAAAGTTATTTTGTAATATCAAGATCACCTTTTTCCATTTTTTTTTTTCAACTTTGCCCAAAAACAACATTGACCAAAAGACCCCCTTTATTACTATTACAAAAGCGTGTTTTTTTCTGGCTCTTTTCCATCACATATACAAGCATCTCGGGCGATATTGCAGCCATTTCAACTCGAACCACATTCAGATATGAGAATTTTTGGGGACCCAAAAGCGTCAATTTTGTTTGTTGGTGGCGCCAGATAGTGTGAAATGAGCCTCATCTGTTATAAGAATTTTCGGCGATATGTACGTTGGGTAACCGATTATTATTCATCTAAAGTTAATCTTAAAAATATCTATTGATTCCATCTGACTTCACTGACTCCCAAAACATCGATATTTAGTCTAGCGCATTCTGCTAATAGCACTGTGAATTTTCCAACTTATTATAAGGTTGATAGATTCCATTGTCCTACTCTTATCTTGTTTCATTTGCCATTGTATGTCATCAGATTGTTGTTGTTATACGGGACTAATCTTGTGCATACACGAATCGTAAAGTCTTTCAGACGCAATAGTAGTAGATCAAACTAGAGCGTCCTAGTTCGGTAGCAGGGCTGCTGCTTTCGCTGGAGTATTTAATTAAGATCAGGCCTCCGAACTTGCACGAACCTCCTATTTGTACTACAGTCTTTCCTCTGTAACACTGATGGAGGGGTTCAGATATACCGCTCAACAGTCGGTCGCCATTGCCTCATGAGGAACTGGGTATACCACGCCTCATGAAGAACAGGGTACACCAGGGGAAAGGTTGAGGTACTTGTGTAGAGAGGCTTTTGCAGACGCTTCGTACACCAGCACACACCATCTTTATATGAAAAAATTGTATATTTCATAAGTTTGAACTAATTTTGAAAAAAGAATACGAAGGGCTCAAGTACCTTGTGCGTCATGCGTTTAGTAAAAGTGAAAAATATATTTTATAGTTTTTATTAATGAAGGATCCTAAATATTCCATTTTTCATAATACTCATCAATTGTAAATCAAAGTCTTCATATGTTGAGTTTATCTTAAAAAGTTTCCTTTAAAAATACAAACTTCTTAATTCCTTGATGCGTCGTGCCTTTAGTCAAAGAGGAAAGTCCGAATTGCTACTGCTTACTTAAATTGCCCCTCTTCATAATAACTACTTATTGTAACTTTAAATCTTTATATGTAGAGTATATTTTAAAATTTTCCCTTAATATTGCAAAGTTCTTAAAGACGAAGAGGAAAGCATAACTTTCGTCTTTTTTAACTTCACTTTTCACAATAAATTATTCTATAAATTGTAACACAAAATCGCAAGAGTATTTAAAAGTCGACAGTGCTGTCGCAATTTACTTTCAACGCTGTCCACACGCTGCCTCTGTTGCATATAAAGTATTATATATATTCATGTACGTGTCTGTCGTACTCCCATATACGTATACTTGATATATTCTCAGTCAGGCTGCCTGTTTGGTTAGCTGTGTGTTTGCATTTGGGTCTGTTGGCCTGTTTACTTGGCCCGGTTAACATGTGTGGGCCTGATGCGGTCGAGGTGCTATAATAATTGTGTCCACACTGCAGGGATTTGTTTTACGGTCACTTTTGAACAGGTGCACACGCAAGTTAATTAAAAAATTTGCTATATGCAAATTTCAAAAAGAAATATTTAAATTTATGAAAACGACACTGCGCATTTAATTTGTATGTCAATCTGGTATTTTTTTTTTCTTTTATGTTAAATTATTTTGTTGAAGCTGTCAGTTCTAGTTTTTGTTAAAAACTTTGGTATGCGAGCTTCAATATTCGACATAGCGTTCCCGATTTTGGATCGGGGCTTCGATGCCACCATTTGTGCATTTGTCTAGCAGTGACATAGCTTAGGAAATAAAGTATCTCTATCAACCTGCGGATTTGGCAATAAACAGCATGTTGCTGTTCTACTCGAGCGATGAAGGAAGCTATTCTCAGACACTAGAATACACGATTTACTATGTTATCTGCGTTCCACTGTTAGTACCACTAAAGCATAATTACACATAAACAACGCCATTGCAACAGTGATTATAATATCAGCTCAACTGCTTGAAGCGATTGCGAATTATAAGTTTTCTAAAAAAAAGTGGCATAACTTCTACATAAGCCCTCAAAGCAAATATTCACTGCCTGAACAACCTACCCCAACAGTATGCAGTGTTATATTTTTAATATAAAATTAAAACGAAACCCAAGTTCCTTTTATCTGAGCTATTTTCGTCAAGCCATTTACTCACACCCAGAAAAAAACGTAGACTTTCATTTAAACAATATTTTTCCATATATCCCATCAATGTTGGGGCTATTTTTATGTGGCCTTTGTTTAGTCCGTTGCTACAACTAATCCAAACGTTTTCTCACAGCTTTCGCCTGAGCTTCATTTTCTTTTCTTACTTTTTTAATGTATTGAACGCTCCGCTTGAAGTCCTTTCAATTATGTTTATGTGCCAATATATTTTGATTGGATTTTGAGCCCTTTTCTTGGCTGCCGCTATCTGTTTGTATATAAGAAAATGCTACCCGACTGTTCAAGTTGATTTTTTTTCTGTTCGTACAACTGTGACACTCTGCGGGTGGGTCAATATGGTTGCCATTGTATGCTCATCAAAATCAATAAGCGTAAAATTCCTGAAAATTGCTTTAAATTTTACGCGTTGCCAATTTTTTTTAATAAATTTTACTTACAGCTGTTTTCCCAACGCTTACAACAAATTACACATACGCCGCGTGTGCCACTTGGTGCCGCTGAGGCGTGTGCATTCTCTCAGCGGGGTAATAAAATGGGTAACAACCGAATGCTTATGGCTTAATGCGCTTAGGAGCCATAAAAGAGAAAAGTTAACTGCCTCAAGATTTGCACAGATTTTCAGCTAAACAGAAGAGTGTGGTACTGTGGTACGATTCAGTTCGTCTATATCCTATAAAGGATTTCACTTTAATATTGTAGAGTTTGTAGGGTACGTGAACTTTGACTCTTCCATAAAAAAAAAATTAAATTTTAATGACATTTTCGGATTACAAATAAAAATGCTATAGATACAAAGACAGGCCAAACCTATCTTGTAGTTTACCTAAGAAAACATTTTTATAAATGTCAACAAAGATAAGAAATTCTTTCCGTTTTATTAAATTTTTTTCGTTAAATAGATAAAGAAGCTTGCGGGGCTCGATAGCGTAGTAGTAACGCACTCGTATCTGAACCCCAAACAGTGTAGTACACGCCAGCCAGAAAAAATACTATAAAAATTTTTTTGTTATCTAAACTTTTAGTTCTAGAATTCTGGCTTATGCAGAATGGTGGGAAAATGCAATTCCTTTTAACTTCATCCTCTCCTTATTTCAAGATCCAACCCAGTCTTAGACCTGTTCGAACAGAAATCCGCAGCGAGTTACCTGCCATTTTTTATGTAGCTCACCTTCCCCTAAACATAAAGGACAAATTATCACACGGAGTTAGTGGGTAATTTTATCTCAATTTCAAGATCCAACCCAGTCTTGGGCCACAATCCACCCCCTCATACACAAGTCCGAGTCTTCTCTTCTCTGGCAGCAAAGAACTGCCCTGCCCCAACTCCGCTAGGGATATTCAAAATTACTAAAGACTCACGCCTTCATCCCTCACAAATCCGGTCGAGGCAGCTCTCTTCCCGAACTGCAGATGACAGTTCTCTAATGTTCTTACTTTACTAACTATTTATATTCTTTGCTTTCATAACTGACAATCCACTGACGAGATCCTCCGAGATAGATTCTACTATCTAGAAATTCATATTATCTCGAAAATACCACCTGAATCAAATAGTTCACGGAATTAACAGAGTGTGAGGTACTCTGAGTCACTTGATTTGAGTCTTTTTTTAGGTTGCCACATTTCTCAGTGGCATACTGTGACATTTTCAGTGTTATTTTCTCCATTTTTTTTTCATTAATTTGCATTAATTTTTGGGTCAAAAATGATGCTTCTTTTGATTACATCTAATTCCGAAGGTCAGTGGCTTGATTTCACCCAGCAGCACTAGTGCAGTTGGCTAGCACTGACACAGCTAGCAAATAGACGCATTTTGTCTAAGCAAATCCGAATCGCTGTTCAGATTCGGCTATAAACTGAAAGATTCTGCTCTCGTAAAACAGCTATTAATAAAGATATCTTCATGCTACGCCTTTGTAGTGAAGATAGCATGGTCGAGGGGAATAAATTTATAATTTTATTTATTTTTATTAGAGCTTGTTTCTTATAGGTAAAATTGTTCGTAACTCCAAAAAAAAAATGGATTTTTTGGAGGCATAGTCTTTGATTTGAAGGGTATGACATATTCTGTATTGAAATATTATTATATCATAATATTATAATCATTTCATTTGCCTTGTATGTACATTGAACAATCAAGTAATATATCATTTAAATTTTTTTAAAAATTTTGTCAAACTATTACATTTTTATCAACTTGTAAATCACCAAAATTATACATAAAATATATATTTTGGATAAATTGTTTAACTTTAAAGCTTTTCTTTAACTTATTTTTTTAATTTGTATCGTGGTATTGAATTATTTTCTAATATTATCTTCTTCGTGTTTTTCTTGTTTGCCTTGAGTATAATTTCAGCAATAATCAAATAACTTTACAATTCTTAAGAAATTATTTTTGCAAGCTATACATTTTTTTTTGTTAATTTCAAAATTATTCAAATTTTTTTTAAAAATCCTTCTGATAAAGAATTTTTATAATTGCAATGCGTTTGAACTTTTTCTAAATTTTTATCACAGAAATATGCATTCCCGACCACTGTCATAGGCTTAACTATGACTGCAGGCAATATATATAGAATATTTTCGCAAATTTTGTCCAGCAAAAAATTATACAATATTTACACCCACACACACACACTCCATACACACTCAGACACACACTTATACATGCTTATATATATACACTTATATACTAAGCATATATAGGTAAAGGAATTTGCACAGATTGCGCCGCGTAAGCCTTGCTTTGGCTATTTTTATGCCTCATATGTGTGGCATGCAACAAAAGTAAACCAAAGCACTCTATTATGAAAGACATAATGAGCTTAGCTCGGACAAAACCTACAGGGAACAAAACCACATATACAAAAGGCCCATAAGTATGCCTGGAATAAAAAGCGCAAACATTCTCAACAAATACAACAAACTTGGCTACCATAGACGACAACTATGGCAGCTATTTGTAGCCTTCGCCTGAATAAACATCCTCAATTTAGTTTCACTCGAGCTCCTACAAAATACCAAAACTAGTACAAAAAAAAATGAAAGTAAGCTCTCACAAAAATTGCAAAAGCTTGCAACAAATACAAAGAATAAATAAAATTAAGCATCCGACTTTGGTATCATCCTTTCCATGCAGCAGCTTCGAACAACATGTTGACATTTGTTGTTGTTGTCAAAGTTAGGCGGGGATTTAGATGTTGAATTCGACGGCAAACGTCATCGCCGGAAAACAGGGCAACAGCAGAACTATGTGCGAGGGTTGATTTTTAGTTTGGGGATGTTTCGAATTTTCAGTGCGACTTTTTGGTAAGAATGTTTCTGGCTCGATAGGAAATACTTAAATTTGGGAATAAAGCCGAATATTGTTTGAAAAATATTTTTTAATAGTAATCATTATTTTTTTTTTGTTAATAGAAAATTTAAGAGCTGAAAAAGTAGTTTAAATTTTTAAAAAGTATTGATTTGCCCTGGTTAATATTTTTAGGAAAATTTCCATTAGTTCCTGAGTTCCTGTTTGATTTAGTTCAAAAAATACGCATGAAACAAATACCCAAAATAATGGTTCTATGACTGAAAAATGAATTTTCTTTGGTGACATCTACTATTCTTCTACGTCTCATCATTATTTTAGCTTTGCATTATTGACGAAAACGCTTGAAATCTATGGCTTCCTATTAGGCGAAAAAAATATTTCTGCTTCGTTATATAAAAACGTATAATGAAATACACCGAATTCTGTTTTAACACGTTTTGACACGATTTTTTTCCATTTAACACGATTTAAAATTTTTGGTATTTAAATTTTGATTTAAAAATTTAATTTTTATTTATAACTTAATCATATCTTATCATATTCATATCACAAATTTAGGGGAATTCCCTTTTCGTACGTAAAAGCAAACTTTCTGGTCAAAGCAAATGTAAATAGCGTATATTTCGGGGAGTGTTCGGTTTAAATGATGCCACAATAAGAACCATAAAAAATAATGAAATTGCTATCGGTGATTTCTGAAACGAAATCATCTGTTAAGTCTTAAAATGAAATATCAAACAGCAAGTATTAGGGTTCTATAAAATGGTAGAAGATAAGCAATCGTCAATTCACAAATTGATTCTTTCAAATCCTGAAAAGAGCTACTCATTTTCTTTTTTTTCACTAATTTTAATAGGTTTTTGGAAATTAGGAACCAAGTTTCTCTTTACACGGTTTTTTCCGGAAACAATATAAGTTCCATTGAATTACAGTATTAAAATAAAAAAAAAAATATTATAAATATTTAGAAAAAAAATTAGATCATTTTAGGAGCCAAGAACTTCTTAAGCGTCGAAAAAATTAAAACAACCCGGGAGAACCCATAGTCATATAAGTTTGATAAAATTATTACATGGAACTCAACGATGCCATGATCCAAGATCGGAGTACCAGTCGAAGAACGTTGACCAAAACCTCAACAGAAGCCGAAGCAACCCTCGCATATCGAGAAATTTAACTGAATTTAATTATCGGTTCGCTCTTTTTGGGATACACTGCAACAAATTGTGAATATGTATGTGAGTAGCTACTGCAGGAGTGTCCCACGCACTGATACCCCAGTGAGAATCTGTATTTATTTTTGAACGAGGGGTGTGCGTTCTTCAGGCGTACAATTTTAAAAGCAATTCTGTTGCACAATCCTGAATTTGTTAACTCCCTCTTTCGGTATGGATGTTTGTATTTAGTATGTGATGGACAATAATACTAAATACAATTCAGGTGAACCGACTATAACATACTCTACAAAATTTGTTAACTTTATGTATTCTTTGATGGGTACTGACTATTTAAGCGAGTCGGCTATAACATGCACAACAATTTTTTAGCAAAGTTTATAATGTAAACAAAAAAATAAATTAAACGAAAAATATATGAGAAATCGAACAAATTACTATTAAAAAATAAAGAAAATCTAAAGGTATATACTAGGTTTTGCCTAATATAATGAAAATTTTAATTAATTTATGCAAAAGATAATTATTAAAAAATATCATTTTGTTCTTGATTTAATTATCTGAATAATCTGAATAATTTGGTGGGTGGGTCAATTTGATTTTTTTTATTAATTAAAGATACTGTCTTTCGAATTCGACTCCCTGATCTCTTCGAGCAGCTATTGGAATAGCTCTATGGTCCGCCTTTGTAGCGATGACCATTGCCAAGGGGAAAAACGTTATGATAGTCATATACTCAATAAAACTGAAATATTTTTATTAAATACGCATTAAAAAAGATATCGGCAGACTCGTAGCCAAACTTTGATTTAAAACTCAAAAACATTGAAAATACTTAGAATGAATTAAAAATTGTAGCATTTATTCTAAAAGAATACTCTCCAAGTAGTCTCTAAGACTATTCCTATAACTCTTCTATTATTGTCTTCCTTTTTTATCATCTTCGGTTGGACCTTAGAAATATAAACTTCTAATAACAACTGCATTTGTTATTACTCTGTGAGTATAGAGTATTAGCTGACATGTGTCTAATGACAGTCAATTTGAAAATGTAGGAGCTTGTTTGTTGTAGTGGGACAGAGCTGATTAGGTGTTCGCAGTAAGTCAATACTGTAATCAGATAAATTACCCTCGCCATAGCGTAGAACATCACACATCCTGGCATATATATCAATCTATAGTCATTTTGGCATTCAGTGCAAAAATATTTATTTCGACAATAAACCAGCGAAAATAAGTTGGTATCTCCAGTTTTGGGAGGCAGGACACAGTAATTGTTGTCGAAAGTGCAGCGTAAGATGCAAGATAAAAAATATCGAAACCTAGGCTACTTAGAATCACAGGTAAGGGAATAAAGTTATCGTATATCGCAACATAACTCGCTAAAATGATACAAGGTAGCAGGGACACACTTCATGTAGGTAGTCATCAAAGACTGCAAAATCAAATTTCTTAAGAACGGAAATCATCTGTCCATACATCCGCAACCAAATGTCAGACTTGACAGCAAAAATGTAGTTTCACTTGACCGAAAGTAGTTAGTTTTTTTAACTTTACGATTTTTGAAACTTTTAACAATTGGCCACGGACACTTTATAATAAAAAAAGGTTGAAATCTTTGTCGTACTGCAGATATAAAATATATTTTATTCCATATAAAATATATATTTAGATTGTATAAAAAATTATTGTTTGAAAATGCCGAAGAAACGAAAAGCGGGAGCAGGTCGCCACCATATATGAAAAAGATGTTAACACAAACACGGCCTCCAGTGGCTGCCGATCGATCTGCCCCATCTGTAAATAGGATGTGAAAAATCCAGTTGTGACCCGTTGTGGCCACATTTACTGCAATAAGTGTATTAATTGATGGTTATTTTGCCAAGCATTTTGTCCAATATGCCCTAAAAAAAGGAAAAACATTTTTAAAACCGAAAACAATTTTTCCAAATTTGTGTAACTTACTGAAGAGTAAACTCCTGTCGCCGAGTCCATAATTGTTTGTCAATAGTATATTCCGAAAGGCTGTCACCATATTTGTAAATTGTTTAATAGTAAAAAGAAGATACCAAAAATTACAACCGAAAAAAGTTTTTGAAAATAATTTAAGAATTTTATTTATTTGATGTTCACTTATGAAAGGCTGGTTTGCGAATGAATTGATTCAACACACAACTCGGGGGGGTTGTAGTTCCAAAATGTGAAGTTTAAATCATCGCCTACGTCAACATGATCTCAGTAGGCGTTGGTAAAGTATAGAAACACAGTTGAGTGTTTGTTGAATTTTTAAAGAATAAGGAATCAATTGAAATTGACTTAATACGTGTCTTAAGTCCTTCACATTTAGAATTTAAGGCAGCAGCATAAAAACAGCCCAGAAAAGTGAAGCCAATAAACTGGTCATCATCATAAGTTTATATGGCTGATCGCCGGTGAATTAAGTAAAAAGAATATGTAAGCATTGGAAGCGTTTCGGCCAACTCAAATATAGCTTTTGCAACCGAACAGTACTTTTTCTAAATGTTGTTGTGGATCTTCTTTAAAAATGTTATAATTCTCTCTCCCACATGCATTTGCTTGCAGTGCACTGCTTGACTCAATTCTGCAGTTAATAGAGTTAATATTAAAAGGTCGTGACATTTTGGGAAATCTAAATTATTTCACCAAATCTGGTAACTAGCCTATTAGAAGATGAAAAAAGATGAACTGAGAATTATTGAAAAATTTCTACACACTTGTTCAAGCAGTGCACTGCTTCATTATAACCTGCAGATGACACAGTTTACATAAAAATGCCCAGTAGTTTCATAGATACTCAAATTTTGGTTACTTTTCCAATATTAGACATGCAACCTATCCAGACAAATATGATTTCTGTTACCAGTATATAATTTTTAAGTTTCATGTGCGCGATCTGCATAGGAGCAAAAAATGCTACGAAACTGGGCCGAAACAGTTTATTCTGCTATAAAAGTTAAGCCATGAAGATAGACTATTTTATATGGTGCGTCTCAATACGTTGTGTATGAATTGAATGATTCATTAAATTTTCAGCCCTATAGCTACCAAAGATTATCGGCAGATATTTTGTATTTCGTGAAGAAAATATATTGTATAGGGTGCGCCATTAGTACCTAAGCTGTGTAAGCATTGTATGAATTTTCTAATTGCTTGACGATTTGCTATCTAAGATAAACAGCTAGAGATAGTAGTCAGGCTATGATTCGTCATAGTTTTGCATTCCACTTGATATCTTATACAGGGAGCGCCATCTGTTCGTAGGCTGTGTATGCTTTGGATAATAGCTTTCTACCAACGATAATCTGGCAGATAACTTATAGTCGGTGTAAAATTCATAATAGTTTTGCAATGAAGTTAATCTTTTGTATAGGGTGCGCCATCTGCTCGTAGGCTGTGTATGCTTTGGACAACTTTTTCATTTGTCAGCCGATTTGCTACCTCAGTTAACCAGCCAGATAACTTGTAATCAGACTAAGAATTATAATAGTTTTGTCACCTATAGGGTACGCCATCTGTATCCACGCTATATAAGCATTGGAAAAGTTTCCCAACTATCTGCCGATTAGTTACCTAAAATAGTCAGCCAGATAAGTTCTAATCAGCGTAGAATTCTTAAATTTTTTGGCTTTTACTAAGATTTAACTCATGAATTATAGTCCTCTAGAAAAAAGAGGAAATGAAAACCAAAGGTTTTCTTAAGTTGAACATAATATCAAGAAACAATATGAAAATATATCAATTACAACCAAATGCGCTCTTCGAAAAATGGTGAGATAATTAAAAAAAAAATTGCTTGACTGCTAGATATTTTCAACAACTCTCCCGAAAAGTGCTCTGTTATGAAAAAAGTTATCCTTTTCGCAAGAAGCAGTCTAGACTCAGGCAACTTCTTTTTAAAATACTTTTCAACCACAAACTGAAACTGAATATCATTACAGACAGATAAGCGTGGAATGTGGAAAAGCCAAACAGATAAACACATATTTACTTTATATTTAACTCAACTCTGCACAGCATATAATTATGAATTAATCTTTTTTTTTTTGTTTTTGTTTTATATATATAAAATGCATTACTGCAGCCTCATTAATGTTTGAGAAGCGCTCGTTGTTGATTTACTGCAAACTTTGACTTATAACGCAATTAAGCGATTTAATTACGGCCATTAATTTGTGGCATTTGCAGATACTGTCAGTGGTCAGTTGCAGTTTTTTTTTTTTATAAAAATCCGAAATGGATTATCTGTAGTAAAGCAATGATAATTATTATAAATAAATTGTACGTGCAGAGATTATACGTTGACCAGGGACATATGCCCCGAAATACATTATTCTTCAGAGATGTACTTCACGTAGCTTAAGTGAAATCAATTGAATTTAAACAGTTTATGTTCTACTTTCGTAGGAACTTTTGTAAAAAATGCCGGCAGTTGTGGAAAATTACCGAAGCTTAGATTTCTAAAGAATCATAAGCTTTGTTAGATGATGCTTTTGTGGGTGCCAAGTAATATTATTATGCTCGAGAGGTCTGCCAGAATGCTTTTGAATTTTAAGCTGAATGAAGTACAGAAATAGTTGACAAGAAGCAAGTAGGCGAAGGCGGTTGCATAGTGCCCAGTGCTCTCTAAAAATATACATTGGATAATGGGATAAGTTCATTGAGATATGTAATGTTACTAGGGATAGCTTATATTGTTGCAAATATAAATAGATATCTACAGATAATAAGCTGATTAGATATTTAGGTAGTTACAAGTACTGCAGATTAACTAAAAATACTGAACGCTGTAGAATATACATGCATGCAACGGCACTCGAAGTGTAGCCAATTAAAGGGGCCATCAATTCTATATTGCAGTCTAATTTTACTTATATCGAAGTACAAAATCAGAAACAATCTGACCAAAGTACAAGAACAAGGCGCAAACTGCTGGTTTGCGACATGCAAGTATTTTGGTCAACTACCTGGCAATGGTTTTTTTTTTTTTTTTGGATTAGATCATACTACCCAAAAAGGCAAGTTGTTTCGCCCAGTTAGCGAACAACAGCTTGTCCCCGCCTCAAAAACCTTTTCATATTTTCGTTTGGACCTGATTTTTCAAAATGACCCAAAGAGAATACCTAAAAAACTTTGAAGTTCGAAACTTTTTGTATACGAAAATACCTTTTTACCAGAAAATTTCTTTACCCATTAAAAAGTCATTGAAATCAGTAACTTGGATTCAAGGAATATGATGCGAAAACAAACGATAATAATCCATTGGATTCACGTTGGGTCAAATGGAGAGCAATTATGTGGACATTACGAAGTTCGAAATATTTTTTATGCGATAGAAACGTTTTTTTTTTACAGGAACATATGTTCATCGCTTGAACCATAAATCAATGCCTTTAATTAGGAATACAGTGCGATCACAGCCTATAATAATTCATCAGATACATATCTGGAGAATTAGAGTGTCATTGAACGGAATTATGAAGTTTGAAACTTTTTTAGAAAAAAAATATTTTTTCCTGAAACACGTGTTCACCCCTTGAAAATTCAACGATAAATCAATGCCTTGAATCAAAAATATGTTGAGAACGCTAAAGATAAGTATGAATCGGATTCACATCTGATGAAAAACACAGTAAAACTATTTTGTAGAGTATTATTGTATATAATATAAATGGGTTGCAACAATAAGAAATATTCTCCAATCCCATGCTGCAATCCCATAGTACCAATGGCAACAGAACAAATTGTGAGCAAATCACATAAAAGCAACCAATTTTTTCGCTAACGTGACCAGTTTATTGTCTTCACTTTTCAGGGATGTACTTATGCTGCTGCCCTAAATTCTAAATGTGAAGGACTTAAGACACGTATTAAGTCAATTTCAATTGATTCCTTATTCTTTAAAAATACAACAAACACTCAACTGTGTTTCTATACTTTACCAACGCCTACTGAGATCATGTTAACGTAGGCGATGATTTAAACTTCACATTTTGGAACTACAACCCCCCCGAGTTGTGTGTTGAATCAATTCATTCGCAAACCAGCCTTCCACAAGTGAACATCAAACAAATAAAATTCTTAAATTATTTTCAAAAACTTTTTTCGGTTGTAATTTTTGGTATCTTCTTTTTACTATTAAACAATTTACAAATATGGTGACAGCCTTTCGGAATATACTATTGACAAACAATTATGGACTCGGCGACAGGAGTTTACTCTTCAGTAAGTTACACAAATTTGGAAAAAATGTTTTCGGTTTTAAAAAATGTTTTTCCTTTTTTTAGGGCATTTTGGACAAAATGCTTGGCAAAATAACCACCAATTAATACACTTATTGCAGTAAATGTGGCCACAACGGGTCACAACTGGATTTTTCACATCCTATTTACAGATGGGGCAGATCGATCGGCAGCCACTGGAGGCCGTGTTTGTGTTACCATCTTTTTCATATATGGTTTATCTGGTGGCGACCTGCTCCCGCTTTTCGTTTCTTCGGCATTTTCAAACAATAATTTTTTATACAATCTAAATATATATTTTATATGGAATAAAATATATTTTATATCTGTGCAGTACGACAAAGATTTCAACCTTTTTTTATTATAATAATATAATGTCCGTGGCCAATTGTTAAAAATTTCAAAAATCGAAAAGTTAAAAAACTAACTACTTTCGGTCAAGTGAAACTACATTTTTGCTGTCAAGTCTGACATGTGGCTGCGGATGTATGGACAGATGTTTTTCGTTCTTTAGAAATTTGATTGTCACTTCATCTGCGTTTACAGTCTCGTCGTTACTTCACTATTTGAATTATCTCATTTAATGTTGCAGTCCTTTGATGACTACCCAATAACATTATAGCTAGTTATGTTGCGATAAACGATAACTTTATTCTCTTAGCTGTGTTTCTAAGTAGATTAGCTTAGCGATATTACATAATTTCCACTTGCATGTTGGAATTAAATCTTAAATGTTTCTACACTGTACTGTACTTTCGACATTGGTCTGTTTTAACTCGCCAATAATCAGCGATTGTGATTTTCTAGATTATTGTAATTGGATTTCCATCCTAAAGCGTTCGAAATCAATTACTGATTTTTTTTTTTTTTGTGTTCACTCTGTGAAATCATTAGTCTATCTGCCGCTTGTTGTTGTGTATTTTCTATTGGCTTCGTGTTCTTTCTAGATTCGGCTTGGATTACAGAAATCGTAAACTATGGTGAAGAGAGTACAAAGCGTACTTTCGATGAGCAACACATTAATCATTAGAAGTATTTCTACAAAATTTTAAGTTCATTAATAACTTAAATTATTCTGCTCGAGCATTTAACTAACAGCTAATACTTGTATAACATCTTTGAAGAAACAGTTCAATCAGAGCGATCAGGTAGCCTAGAACTTGCAATATCAGATCAGCATTTGCTTCGATATCAGCGTAAAAGCCTGCAAGAAGCACTTGCGTGAGATTTCCATGCAGAAAATATAAAGATTCCTCACCGTTGGCTTAGCCCCAAAAAAGGCGAAACGTTATCAATTAAAACATAAGTCGTATTCTCAAGAAAGCTTGAGATATGAGCAGAAAGTGTTTCAATCACTCAATTTATCAGCAAATTGAAGATATCAAGTTACGGATTATTACACAATTTTTTTACAATATTACATTCATAATCAATTTCTGATTTTAGTTTTTCATGTTCACTATCGCTAAAATCCTTTGCGCGCTTTCAAAATACTTCAAACTATAATTTAACTGACTTGCTCTCTACGATTTCCGTAGCCTGTAAATACTTAAGGATACAAAAACCCCAAAAATGGCGAACGCTTATGTTTCAAAATTAAGTTTCAGTTATCAGTAAGTCGATTAATTATCGAAGTATTGCAGTAAAATTTTTCACAAATATTGCAGAAAAAAACTTAACAACCGAAGTGGCAAACTTTTTTCCGTAAGCACAGAAACGCTGCTCGAGGGATGCAGCAACCTTTTATTCTATATATAGAATTCTACGAATTCACTTTACTGACAGTTTTTCCTTGAACTTTGCTTGAACATTTCCTAGATTGCAAATTGCCTTTGTGTGTCGGTTCAGGCCTTTTGCTGCTTGAAAAAAAACGCAAATTATAAGGCAAACGTTTGAGGCTTAAGTTGTGCCTAGAACTTAAATTCGCGGAAAAATCAACTATGAAATTTTGCAAAACGAAACGAAGTGGTATTCTAAGAAGAATACTATATATAATATTATAAACATGCAGAAAGTTTTAAATGTGCAACTTACTTGGCCTCGTTGACGTTATTGAGGTTATCCGTATTATCGATAATGCTGGATAGCAAATTGACGACTTCGGTGCGATTTAAGCTGTTCAACAGTGTCGTATTCACAATGGAGTTGAGCTCAAAGCGACGTACCGCCAGTATGGTGCAATTGACCAGCAATTCGGTATCCACAATTTCTGTCATTTTGCTAAAGGATGATTAAAATACAGCAGGAACTGCGCAGGACTTTGGTTGCATAAGAAGCACACTGCGTGCGTGCGTCGTAATTGGAAATGATGCGGTTGCGGCGGTTTTGAGTTGAGGCTTATTTCACATTAAAGCCATAACGCCATAGAAACCTTTATAATTGGTTTGTGGACAAGGGTCTTCACATGGCTTCACATGGCATGATGCTGCTTGCATTTTAATTATGCGCAGAGTACGGGTTCTTGCGTTTTACGTTTATCTCTTAGGGTTTTAAAAATACTTTTACTTATATATTGTTTGATGTATCTTTAAAGATAGGAAGACGCGGAAGTAGCTCACAACTACGGACGCCATTTTGTTTGTTTAGTTGCGTTGCATTTGCAATGGCCGCGGGCGCCATTGCTTTAACGATTTGTTTTATTTTCAATTTATTTAACTTTACTTCAATTAGCGAATTGCGGATACGCCGCGTGGGTTGTATTGACTGTTTAATCGGCGTATTTACGCGCAATTTTTGTAGTGATGCTGCTTTGGATTAATTAATGCAAAATAGCAAAGTTGTAATTAGAAAAGTTTTAGCAAAAAGTTAAATAAAAAAAGGTAACAAATTAAATCGAATTGCTTAAAGTGTTTGGAACAAGTTAAGAGTATTAATTGTATGCAGTTGAGCGCATTTATTTTATTTTTTGCAATCAAATACTGATTGAGTTGCAAGCTTAATTATATTAAATATTTGTACGAAATTCAATTTAAATTAACTAAATTTGAAGCAATTGAAATGGTTGATTGGTAGCTTCGTAAACTAAACTTGTATTGAATTGCTATTTGTTTACAACCAAATCTCTATCTAGTTTACGAAATTCTTAAGAGTAACAATTGAAGTATCTACTAATATTGCTTCATTTAGAGAGCTCTAACCAGAACATAGCCTTCGGTTTAGCTCTTAAATTGACGTCATTATTTGCAGCGGGATGGATCTAGCTTAGAGCTAGATAAGTTGGATTTACTGCAAAAAAGTCAGACTTGAAAGGTAATAAGGATGTCAAAGCTGAACTGTAAGAAGTTACTGTATCTATTAAATCTCTTACAGACATGATATAAGAAATCAAAATACAATATATAAAATTAAATAATGTCAACGTATGCAATACATCTGTACCTCGTGTACTCGACTTTTCCCAAATTTGAAATTTTAAAATAAAATATATTTCTGTTTACTTTAATTTATTTTAACTTTGCTTTCAATTTCGTAATACCTATTATTTTGGTTAATTTTAAGTCTGATAATGTTTAACGTTACTGTCGTATTATGTGCTATTCTGTCATAATATTTAGACAAATACAATAAATCTTTGGAGAAGTTTACTCTTTGGAAAAGTTAGCTCAGATAATTGAGTTTGACCAAGAAATAGGCGTAGAAGGATATAAATCAAGCAGATATTAATGAATTAACGCAAGATGTGGAATTAAATACAGAAGAATTAATTGAAATGGTTCAAAATTATGATGAAGATAGTATTGACTGAGACTTTGAATCTGTTAAAAAAAACATTGAACCAATGTATTCACAGCTAAATTTGTTCAAGAGGGGCTACTACTACTACTAAAGGCTATTTTTTTAGAGGTATAGAGCTCTAAATTGCAATAAAACAACGATGGATTATTAGATTGATTATGATGTCACACAGTTCGTGCCACCATTAATTTATTGAAAGACACATTTGGTAACCGCCTATTTTCACGTTTTGGACCTTCTCCGTGTTAATACCAATATACGGTCACTAATGTTGAAAAAAGTCATCGACAATTGAACATCCAGATTGGACTACATCGGAACCAGCCCTGGCGGTCGGTCGTATGCCATAAATCATATTTAACATGTAAAGCCACAAGATTATCTTTCGGATAAATAAAAATCATGTCAATCGAACGGAATCCATCGTTGTTTTATTGCAATTTAAAGTTCCATAGCTCCAAAAAAAAAAACACCCTTTAGTAGTAGTAGTAGTTCCTGTTGAGCAAATTTAGCTGTGAACACATTGGGTTCATTGTTTCCTTTATCAGATTCAAAGACGTAGTCAACTTCATCATAATTTTTAACGATTTCAATTAATCCAGTTTTTATGTCTGAAGCTTCTTTTCAAGAACATTAAAGTGAGAACCTATCTAAAAGCACAATTTATCAAAAGCAATTTCGTGACTTTTTCTTCAACAGCAGTAAGAATTCAAATCTACTTTTAAAGACTAACTTTAGGTTAAAGTTTTTTATCTCTCCTTTCTAAAAGCGCAGAAAGGTTTGAACTTATCAAAAGCTTAAGAATGACTATTTGTTTTAATAATCAATACAAGAGGGAATTTGCGCTGACACAAAGACAGTCATATCCTTGTTGGTTTTTTATTGCATTTATGTTTTGGTGTAAAAAAATTTATAGGGCTTATACTTTATTATCCTCCAATGTATTTTAAATGTAAATTATGAGTTCTTATATAAATTGCTAGTTCTTAGTAAAAAAGTTTATAGCGAAAATGCTAAGTCAAGCAAAAAGAACCAAAAACTGGACCAGGATCCGCGCCTAATGCAAACTGTACTTGCAAGGTCATTGGTAGTGAGTTAGCAAATAGTTCGGTATAGACGATTGGCATTCAATTTGAAATTGGGTATCTTGCATATTGAAGCCGAGGTATGTCGAAAGGTAATTAATTTCTTCCGGAACGGAAAGAAAAGTAGCAGATGTTGGAAGTTTCTGATAAATTGGATTCGACCGATAATTCAAGTAGGGAAATTGAAGCGAATTTTTTTGCAATAAAACTTAAAAATTATTTAAGTGGACTCAGTTTTTTATCATGCAAAAGTTAAGTCTGTGCTGCAAATAATCTGTTATTTTTGCTTTGAAAAAAGTTATAATAGAAAAAGTAAAAATTTAAGCTTAATTGATAACTTTCGCAACTAGTGGGATTTACTGATACCTACATAACAAAGCACTTTACGCAAAAAGCGCACTAATTAATTATTTTTCTCTGCTCGCAATGAAGCTAATTAAGAAAAACGTTTGTGAATGGATAATAAATAATGAAAGTGAAATGTAGAAAATAATCATTAATGGAAGCAAAGCATAAAACCTGAAAAACAACAAAAAAGAGTTAAATTGTTGAAAGACATTGAAATTTAAGCAGATTATGAGACAAAAGAAAAATCTGCTTGAGGTTTTTTAATTCATTTCAATTCAACTAGAGAAGAAGATACAAAAACTTGTCGAATTTGGGAGCTAAACATAGTAGAGTTTTTAAAAATATGGATGCATCGAGTTTCCAATAAGGATATTATAGGCATAAAATGGGTCAATTTTTGTTGTGGTACAAACGAGTTTCAATAATATCTGGGTATGGTAGACACGATAGCTTGTAATCTTCCACGACGATAATATCTTTTTCTTACTTTTTTGCCTGTATCTCTATTTTAAACTTAAATCTTCTTGCTACACTTCTTTATATAATATATAATATTAGTGACTTTATCCAAAACAAGAATCAAAAGTTGATCGGAGTGTTTCTTAAGGTATTTTAACTAAGTTCAAAAAATGTAAGGTTTTCTTGCGAATATGGTCATTCCAAGTTATTTTAGCTGAGTTCTGTTTCATCTCCCCAGGAAGTATTTAGTTACTCCATTAAATAGAATACCTCTAAACGATACCTTACAGAGTATAACTTCTGTACTTCTTTTGGGGATAATAGATCACATATATCATGTGCAAGTCTAATAAATAACGTAAAGTAGAACCGCCTCTACGCCTGCTAAATAGATTGTATTGCCTTAATTACTTAAACTATAATTAATTTTTAAATTTTATGCATTTATCTTAAAATAAATGTATAAAATTCTGTTTTATATTGAAAAAAAAAACATTTTTTTTAAATAAGAACCAACATTTTATTTTATAAAAAACTGTATTTTTTAATATTTTCATATTTATTTTATAAAATGAAATATTTATGAATTTTTATTTTATAAAATGAAATATATATGAATATTTATTTTATAAAATAAAATATTTATGAACATTTATTTTATAAAATTTAAACAATTTTTTCCGATATATTTTGACAATGTTTATTTTTTTATTTTTATTTTATTAAGTTAAATTATTTATTTTACTTTTTTATTTATATTTTTATTATTTTATTTTGTTATTTGTTGTTAAGGTTTACAAAATATTATTTGATTTTTAAATTTTAATTAAAATTGTGTTCGAAGAGTTTCAGTGTAAGCGTGCTTACAGCTTTTAAAAATAAATATATTTTTAAGCAATCTTTAAAAAAGTATATGGAACATTTTTTAGTTGTCGTATTAAAAATGTATTAATTTTATTTTTTTTATGAATTTTAAGTTACTCTCGGCTTATTTTTTGTTAATATTTTTTAACTAAATTGATTTTCCAAACTTTATTGGTAGCGTTTAGTTTGGTATTTCTTTTGTTCATATAGAAATAGCTTTAAAAATATATATATATTTTTAAGAACATTTTTTTGGAAAGCTTTATTTTATGCATATTTTAGTTGACTTATTAAAAATGTATTTCTTTTATTTTATGTAAATGAGTAACTTTTTCTTAAATTAATTAAAGTTTATTCTCGGTAAATTTTTATTTTTATTTTTTTTTTTTTTTAATTTTTATGTTTTTTTTGGGAAAATCTGTTTTAGAAACGTTCAGTTCGGTATTTCTTGCTTTAAAATACAATTTTTTTGGCAGTAATTTTCTTTTAGCAAATTTGTATTTTTTATATTTTTATTTATTTTATTTTTTTATAATTTATTTTTTTTTATACGCTTAAATTTGTTTTTAACTTTGATTACTGTTTTACTTAAGTTATTTTTTGTTTTATTTCTAATTAAATTTTTGTAAAACTTTATTGCATGCGTTCAGTTTGGTATATGTTGCTTTAAAATTAAAATCGCTTTAAAAATGAATATATATTTTTTAAAGAATTCGTTTTAGCAAGCTGAATCTTATGCACATTTTAGATTATTTTTATAAAAAATGTATTTTTTTATTTTATACAATATGTATAACTTTTTTTTAATTAATTACAATAAAGGTAATTTTTTGCGCTAATTTAGTTTTATTTTTTAACAAGATAGATTTGTTTTTATTTGTTCAGTTCGTTAATTGTTTTTTGAAAGAAATAAATAGCTTTTATTTTTTAATTGATTTAATTTGGTTTCTCATTGTTGAACACAAACCATGTATTCTTTCTTTAATTTAAGCAAGGATTTTTTTTAAATAATTTTAAATGCATTCTTAATTATTCTCAAGATATGCACTTTTATCCATATAATATTACTCTGCCATTAATTTTGTATGCAATTTCGAAATATTTACTTTTTACACTCGATTGAATTTGTTATTTACCATTTAATATTCGCACAACATATTCGGTTTAATTTGTTTTCATTCACAATATTCGCTGCCCTGCATGCAGTCCTGTGCGCTTTTGCAATTCCGCACACACACACACACTCCGCTTGTAATTTTTACACAAAATGGAGAATTTCTGCGCTTGGTTCACTTGAAGCTCGCATCCGATCCGCGCGATGTTCGACTGTCCGAGTGTCGCTGACGACTGAGCGCCTGAACTTCGACTACATTGTCTGCAGTTGGCGCTGCTGCTGCTGCTGCTGCCGCTGCCGCTGCTACTGTGCGCCAACGACGCTTTGAGGCAAGTCAACACTAATACACTTGCAGAAACACATGCAGACTCACGCACACACTCACACTGAAGCCATCCGCAACCTGTTGAGAGAAGGCAACCAGCAACAATGTTTTTGTTCTTGTTGTTGACATTGATGCTGTGTGGCCCAAGCAGTGTGTGTGTGTGTGTGTGTGAGTATGTGTGTTTGAGTGTGTGGGTGTTCGTGTGCCGAAAGCTTTTTATAGCAACATTTTATGGTACAAAAAACACAGGTTGCGTCGGGTATGGAAAGTGACGTCACTGACTATGGCAGACTTTGCATAAGGTTGTACCACAGATTTAGAATAGTGCCGTCTACATTTACCAAATTTTGGTGACAAAACTTTTCCGAGCTTAAGAGTGCGGATTTGGACTACATTGAAGTGATCTTTCATGTATAAACTTTTTTGCAAGACTTAAGTCTGTGGCAGTCACACAAACTGACTATTTCTTAAAATAATCATCCATCCAAATTTTAACTTTATTCAAATCAATTTCTTAGGTTTTTTGCGGTTTTTTCATCGAAGTACAGCTCTTCGCAACGTAATACATAAGTTTGATACGAATATTTCTAGATTTCCATTGTCAGCAACTTATTGCTGGGACCAATGATACTAGCAATATGCCCTTTTACATTCCGAAACGTGCATTCGAGTAACTAATGCAAAATGTGAGTAGCATTTAGTGATAAATCAGCTTCCTATTGATGTGTGATTACTGATAGCTCAACAGATAATCAAAATCGTGGTAGAGTGGTCAATTTTTTTTTTTTTTGTTAGCTGGACACGACGTTTAACCTTTAAAAATATAGAATAGTAAGAAAAACACTACGAATAGATAAATCTGGTGCACAATTATGTGCATTTGGCTAATATACGAAAAACAAATTTTATAATTCACGTTCTTGTTTTACAAATACTTCTATGTTGCATTGTGGCCTTAAATAATAATGTATTCCGTTTGAATTAGCCAATATTAATAGCTATTCGAAGAGAACACAATATTTTTATTTTTTAGCATATACGAGTAAACGAAATGTTTGAACGTAATACTTATATAATTATAAACGGATGCGGAATTAGGTTAAGACTTTTATTTTAAGGCTACGATGTGTTTTTTTAACTATTTTACTTTTTATACTCTGCAACTGTAGGGTACAAAATGTATACTTGATTTACAAAATATAGGTAACGGCAAGAAGGTAACGGCAAGAAGGTAACGGCAAGAACTTGATTTACAAAACATAGGTAACGGCAAGAAGGTGGCGTGACAGATGCCAAGTCTAATATACCATAATTCTTATCATAAACTTGGGTTACAATTGAGCCGTGGCCCACATATTCAACTAGATGTTGTAGTCCACAACACCTTAAGTTACCAAAAAGTTATTAATATCTTTCCCTGTGCTTTTGCAGCAGAGTTCGACTTGAAACTGTCAGAGCTATACGTAACGCTTTGTGTGCCAAAAATGAAAGCAAATAGACAACAAAAATTGAATATCTAGTCAAAAATGTACAAATTTCGCCATCATTGGCCCATAAATGGCTTCGAGATGTGACTTTTCCAAAATCTGGTACCTACAATTTTCATGGAGCTTTAATTTTCAAATTTACATTTAAGTGCGTGCGTTCCACAATAGAATCGCCGTGATCCCTTCTACTTCCTTTGTTGCAAACACTTTTTAACACTTTTAATTTCGAATTTCTGTGAATTTTTTTTAATTCAGTAATATTTAGTAATCTATCGATATGTGCTAAAAAAAACTAAGCTTAATCGTAGAATTCTCATTCTTATAAGATACAGAAGAGATCGAAGGACACTTGCCTTTTCCAGAAAAAAGTTACAGGGTATTCTGCTGGAAAACGCCTCGACTATAATACAATTTCATTTTTATTATTTTTGGAAATATTCACTATTTCAATTTACCAACAGATTGCTATTACTGTTCCTGATGACAACAAGTCCAAAAGACATTTGAATTAATATTATTTCTTGATGAAAATATTTTAATTATGTTTTCGTTTGTTATACAGCCAAAATTTAATTCAAATGATTTGAATTTACTATGTTGTTCCCATAGTTTATTTAATTAAATTTTTGAATAAATAATATTTTTTTCGAAAGTTACTTCCTTGAATAGTTTCTCATCATGCAATACAATTTCAATCGATGCAGAAAAATAAGCTAAACACAAGACAAACTGTGTGCCATCGCTTAGTCTAGCACATTGAATTAAGAATGTTGAGTCTGTGACGTAATAATCGTTTAGTTTTCTCGTCAGTTGCAAAAGCAGACTGTGTGGCGTTACCTTGTAAATGCTAATTCATTATAGCAACATGTTGACAGCAACATGTTGATGGCAACATTGTTGTTATGGCAACATGGCGCACCCACTCTCTCTCTCACTCTCTCACTCTTCCTATTTGTAAGCATTCTAATTTCTCTTTTGTTGCTCCTCATTTGTTGGCAACATTCATTTGTTTGTTTTTTTTTCGCCGCTTTTGGTGTTCAACCGAAATCATTTCACTTCTTTGCTTCGTTTTTGGTGGCTGCCGCCATTGTCCTGCAGCAAATAAATTCCAACTTGCGCGCATTCGGATGATGAATGACCTGTAAATGGCTGTAAAGGACGAATCTGAAAGGCATTTGGAGCAACACCTACAATGACCTACAACAACAAGTGGAATTGAATTTCACGCAAACACACGCGAAATATCGAAATGTTAACGATTTTGGGTTGTGCGTGTGCCTGTTGGTGTGGGTGCGGGTGTGTGCGGTTGCGGGTGTTGTAAGTACAATTGTATGTATTTTGTTTGCTAATGTCTACCGAATGTTTATGTCTAAGGATATTTGCACATTTGAGATTATGTTTGTTTTGTGCGCTTAGTAGGCAGCAGCGCCAATAGTAGTTGCTCATATGTGTAGCATATTTTCGTAATACTTAACAACACTGGCAGAAAATCGGAGGACTTTGGGAGAAAAATGGAAGTGCTCTACTTCGCAACATTCCCACATCTAATCACAATTTTGTGGGACAACTTTAATCTTTATCTTTAGCGACAAACGTAGAGATTTTGAAACTTTTTCTTTAAAGCAAGAGTCAATTTTTAGAAAACCCTTAGAAAGGGTTGCTATTGTATTGTAGAATCAAAACATATTTGAATTATAGATGCTGATCCAAAATCCAAAGTTATTTTAATGTTAGTCTGAAGAATTCAGTAGGGGTCTGAAAAAACAATAAAATTCATAATTGCATAGATAATGAAAAACAACAGTCATCTGTTTTACGAAAATTAGAAAAATTAGGAATTTCCATTTCGGGCTTTCAAAATAAAAGACCCTGCGCTTGTCCGCTGTTCGACAACCAAAGCGTCATATCGTTAGTTGAACTTTGCCATTTTACAATATGGCTCATTTTAACGTCCTCACAACGTTTTCATTTTGTGAAATTATATTACAAAAATGTTGATAAACCAATGAATGTTTTTCGAGCGTTACGATAAGGTTTTAGTTGTCATGGACGACCAACACAACAAGAAATTAGACAGGTAGAGAGTGCCGAAACCACTCACCGCATATCCAATAACGATGCCCTTAGAACATCAGATTGACTTAATTTACTAAATCGAAAAAAAGTACGCGAAATTTTGTTTACATTTGTTTGTTTGGCGTCAATTTTAATATGGAGCCCACAAAGGAGCATTTTCGTCATATTTTACTTTATTATTTCCGTAAAGGAAAAAACGCGGAGCAGGTTGCTAAAAAGTTACGAGATGTGTATGGTGATAAAGCCTTAAAAGGTAGACAGTGTCAAAGTTGGTTTCGCAAATTCCGTTCTGGAGATTTTTCACTTAAAGATGAGCCACGTTCAGGTCGGCCAAATGAAGTTGATGATGACCAAATCAAAGCATTAATCGAATTGGATCGTCATGTAACTGAGCGTGAGATAGGAGAGAAGTTAAATATACCAAAATCCACCGTTCATTATCACATAAAAAGTCTTGGACTGGTGAAGAAGCTTGATATTTGGGTACCACATGTATTGAAAGAAATTCATTTAACAAACCAAATCAACGCTTGTGATATGCACCTTAAGCGCAATGAATTCGATCCGTTTTTAAAACGAATCATAACTGGAGATGAAAAATGGATTGTTTACAACAGCGTTAGTGGAAAACGATCATGGTCCAAGCATGATGAACCAGCTCAAACCACTTCAAAGGCTGATATCCACCAAAAGAAGGTTATGCTGTCTGTTTGGTGGGATTGGAAGGGTGTGGTATATTTTGAGCTGTTTCAAAGGAACCAAACGATTAATTCGGATGTTT
Organism: Chymomyza procnemis; assembly: GCA_035046065.1. Classification (NCBI taxonomy): domain Eukaryota; kingdom Metazoa; phylum Arthropoda; class Insecta; order Diptera; family Drosophilidae; genus Chymomyza; species Chymomyza procnemis. Next base: position 41,822,435 of record JAWNOJ010000026.1, read on the forward strand.
ACTGTCAACAATTGGACAAATTGAATACAGCCATCAAGGAGAAGCGACCAGAATTGGTCAATCGTAAAGGTGTCATATTTCACCAGGATAACGCTAGACCGCACACATCTTTGGTCACTCGCCAAAAACTGAGTGAGCTTGACTGGGAACTTTTGATGCATCCACCATATAGCCCTGACCTTGCACCAGCAGACTACCATTTATTTCGATCTTTGCAGAACTCCTTAAATGGTAAAACTTTCGGCAATGATGAGGCTATAAAATCGCACTTGGCTCAGTTTCTTGCAGATAAAGGCCAGAAGTTCTATGAGCGCGGAATACTAAATTTGCCAGGAAGATGGCAAAAGGTTATTGAACAAAATGGCAATTATATATATATAGATAGACTAGATGGAGTCGAAAACTAGATAAAGTAGACATACTCGAAAACTGGATAGAATAGATAGACTACATAGACAAATGAATATATAGACTAGACACACCAGATAAATAAATAAACTTAATACACTACATAGGATAGAAAACGATGAAAGTTGCCTTTTATATTTCGGGATTAGAGACCAAAAATTAAAATAAATCATTAAAAATCGCTCTCTTGTTTTTCAAAATATTTCCCTTTAAGCTCTATTCACCCTTGCATGCCAATTACCGAAGCACTTGTGCCACTCCGGTTGAGGTATCTCCAAAACATGCATTCTGCATTAATCGCTTCTTCAGGTATCGAAAGAATAGACAGACTACATATCTAGTTGCGATTAATATAGCAGAAAAGTTAGATTAGAAACATTATGTATGTCAGAAGTATTGTCCTGCAAATTATGGCCTCTTTTTTGTTTTAGATTAAAAAACTTTTCTAAGCGAACAACAGAAATCTCGAACTGCATTTATTTCATCAATCATCTAAAAATCCTTTTCTGCCAAAGCAAACCTAATAAATAGCAGATTGCTGGTATTCATCATGACCACACTTACTAGTATTCATGCTCGGACTCCTTGCGCTGGGCCCCTCCGGCTATAAAAAGCAAAAGGAAAAAGTATCAATTTACCGGAATTCCTCGGAAATAGTTTTGCATCCTTTGTATTGCCATTGTCATTGCTCGTAAATTCTCTCAGTGTTTATAGTTCGCTTGCGGTGAGTGCTTGTTTCGGGGCCAAACTAGCCATGTATTTGTTTTGGATACAAGCGAATGTACGAAGCAACCAACTTACATGCATCCATGATGAGTATCTCTGTCTGTGTCCGTGTGCTCCATCTGTGTGAGTACGTGCATTCGTATGGGTGACCATTTTGTGGGCGTCCTTTTTATGATATTGTTGCGTTTTGTTTATGGCCAACATTTGCCATCTTAATGCCTGTCGTCCTGCCCCTGCACACGCACTCCACAGATGTCTCCCCCATTTTTCGGATGGTCTCTTGTTTATACATTCAACGCGATTTATGTTTATTATGATAAGTTTATGCGTGTTGTGGCTCCTTGCGTGCCAGCTTCTTCATCCTGCCTTGGGGGGAAAAAACAAACTACTTGCTGACATGTGCCACGGGGTCCACAAAACGTTTCACTCCCTAATGATGTGGTGGCATATTAAGTTAGTACATCAAGTTGGTACTGAACACTTTGGTGCAACAGCCAATGCATTAAATAAGATTTAGTTAGAAGAAGTCTGTACAACATTGAAGAAATATGATGAGGATATATTTTTATTTCGAAGAAGCATTTGAGTTGCTACGCCCAAAGGGTCAAATGTATTATTGATTTACCATATGTGACGTGTTTGTCTGGCTAAAGAGAAGAGGTTCTTTATGCTTATTATGGGCATTTTCATTCCTGAAGTATACTCGGAGCCTTGATATATTAAATATGTCAAAATGGAATACAATACAATACTTATCACAATTCTTATAGCTTGTTTCGACTTGAAAATTTTGATATTCACTCACCATGTCTATGTCTTCTCCGAGATCAATGCTTCTTATTCCATTGTCAGAGATGACCCAAGCACTACTAAAGATTATATATGCTTTTTTGGTCTGCCATTTTTAAGGTCTCAAGTCCTTCAGTCTAAAGTCAACAAATCGGATAATAAAAAGAATGCCTTTATTTGTACATGAATATGAAAGCATTAATTACCATAGGTAGAATGATCCGATCCATATCGGGTGGTATGTACCCTCTGGCGAAGAGAGAGGACCGGCTCGTAAAATTTTAAACTCATAAGTATCATTGACGAAGACACGATCCAGCAGTCTATTTGAGCAATTCTAAATATAATTTATTTGAATTCATGACGTCTAGCAGCAAAAAGATAGTTGGACTTCGTAGAACTAAGCCACGATAGAGTGGGTAGCTTAAAGTCACCTAAAACAACAATTTGGTCCTGAGTACGTACAAGATCAGATGCCATACGAATGGCATAGAGACCTAAGTCAGATCAGTGTGGTACATATGAAAAGGTTACGTAAATTATGAAATTGTTTTAAATTTATTTTTACTGCTATAAATTCAATATCTGTCGGAAATGAGATTCTATTAATACTTTCACAGCAACAAGAACACCACCACCACGACCGATAGACCGGCTGAGTCTGTAGATTGTAAAGGAGTTAGTAATTATCTGGGAATTTAAAACTGATGCAATAAGCCAGGTTTCAGAAAGGGCAATAACATAAGAATTAAAATCTACGCTACTACTATAGAGTCTACTTAGTTTGGAAAGAAGTCCACGAACATTTAGTTGAAATATGCGACCATTTGTTCGATAACTCGTTGCCATCTTAAAGAGTTTTTCGTTGTGCCTCTCTCAAGGAAGCCCTCGATCTTATTGGCAAAAAATTAAGACAGTTGATTTTCACAAGTCTCTCTTGAAGCAAATTTTTCAACAGCAAAATTGTTCGCCGCGGGTAGTCACTTGGTGCCATGTCCGGAGCATAAGGTGAATGCATAGGGAACTCCCACTTCTGGGCGGTTTCTTCCCTCAGTTGGTTCAATTGTTGACAATACATTTCTGAGTTACAAGTTTTGCCATATGGAAGCAGTTCATAGTAGATAGCGTATTTCACCAAATACACAGCAAATCTTTCTGGCCGTCAATTCTGGAATTTTTGATAAAATGTCGAAAAATCAGCATCTTTTATTTCTTCTTAAGGTAACAAGACTGCCTGACGACGCTGACTAACTAACAGACTTTTTCTTTAAGTGTAACAAAAGCTGCTTTCAAAAAATACTTTAAAAACTTACTTAAAAATACTTTAAAAACTTACTTTTCTGATTGCAAAATATGCAAAGTTTAAAAATTATAGAAGAACTTGACAACTAATGACTTCTTTTTTCCTATTTTACTTAGAAAAAATTATAAGTTCAAAATTTCTTATGAATTTTAGAGTCAAAAAAATATTTTTTATTCTAATTTGGAAAATAAATATTGCAGTCGATAATAAAAGATTAAAGAAATATATTTGCATTTTATTTAATGATAAGAGTTTGGGACAAGCACAAGAGTCAACTAAAATATATGAACAAAATACAATTAATTTTTTTCGAAACTTAGAGATTTTTTATCAACTTTACCAAAACTTATTCTAGATTTAAATATAAGGCACGCTTCTAAAAATTGTAATAAAAATTCTAATCTGATTTTTTTCAGATTCTGCATTCATAATACTGCGAATGCATTCGAATTTTTAAACTGGATGTGGAAACTTCCTTTCAGGTAATGTAAAACTATTTTTTTGTTGTCTATAGGTATTTTTTTTTCTGATGCATAAGAGAGATAATGTACCACCCAATTTTGGATCATATGATAAATATATTTAGCTGCTTCTGAGAGTTTCTTTAGTTTGAAATAATCACAAGCACGTCGCCATTTTATGATTGCAAATGATCAATATATTATAAAATTTTTTAAAGAACATGTATAGGGTCCGGATAAAATTTCAAAAATCTGCAAACTATTTGGCAACCACATAATTATCTAATTAATGATATTAGATATTCGAACCAAGTTATTAATATAAACTACCATCCCATACATTTGCGGATGCACTGAGAATCTTTCATAATATTTGGTTGCAATGCTTATTGCTAAGTTATACTACAAGGACATCGATTTGAGGTACAAATTATTACTGTAAGTAAGGCATCACCCAAGATATAATAGATGCGTCATTGATATTAGGTTGTTTCCCACATACTGGGAAGGTTTTCATTGATCAAGAATTGGAATACGAAGAATGAGTTCAAGAATTAGGTACTTCAGCTAATCTAGCTCTTCTCACTCCATTTTCTAATCATAGTAGGTTCTCAAGATTTCTTAGTTTAAAAAGAATATTTAATTTAAAAAGAATCTTTTAAAAAGGAAGCTAAATGTCAAGGTCCTGGAATAATCGTTCGATCCCTTCTCACGCCTCCGCTACAACAAACCCAAAAGCGGTTGTGTAATATTAACTTTGGTGTGGCACACCAGGACCTACATCTACATAGACATCGGCAACGTAGTTGTAGTGTAGCCTAAGCTGGATTCCAGCGTGCGGCACTGTTGCATTTGCCTAGCACTGACATAGCTAGGAAAAAGACGTTATTTCTCAAGGTGAATCTCTATTAATTTAAGACACCGCCTTTCGGAAACAGCCATAAACTGTAGGTCGCTGTTCTCCTCGAACAGCTATGAATAGAGATATCTCCACGAACTGCCTTTGGCGCGATGACAGCATAGTCATGGGGAAAGAGTATTGATAAATCATAAGTATTCTTCGTTTGAATATGGAGATAACGATCAAGGTCGTTAAGTACATTTTTCTTAGATATATCGGGGTGTCTAAGATAAAAATGAATTTGAACATGTTATCTTCTAAGAGAAAATTGAAGTCATAGCCGCAAAACGTGGAAGAAAACTCACGTAGATAATAGGCCATTCAGTATCAATCTCTTGAAAGTTTCTCACTTGAGTTCAATTGATTTCATGGAAATTAATTTGAATGATGCTTGGCAGATGGGGCCACAGTCTATTGAACCTAGTTCCCGGAATATTGAGCTCAAATCTACTTAGATTTTCAGAGTCACATTTAGGCGTTTGATAAGCTAATAAGAAAGTTTCTTTTAAGAGTCTTAGGGTTAATTTGCTAGTTAAGAACCTTAGCCAGGCAATCGTTTCAGCAACCCAATTAATTTTTGAAGTTTGCAGCGCATATTTACCTCCAACACCTAATTTGCGGATGTAGTAAGAATCGTTTTGTAAGTCAACATAAGGAAAACGAAGTCCAAGCTACACGCGAATTCAGTGCTATAAGAATATTTATATACCTTATTTCAAAGCCTCCAATCTCATTCCCTTAACACATCTCATTCCCTGCATCAACTTCATGCCCAAATCTTAACTCAATTTAAAGATTTTCAATTTTTAACAATATTCGGTACCTTAATTGAAAGTTGCCAAAAAAAATGGACCCTTCTCAAGCTGCTAAGCTGTCAACAAACTTTAAACTGATTTTCTTCAATTCTAAGAATTTAATGAATTGATTAAATCGCCTAATCATGTGCAACCAGCGAAACCTCAGAACAAACCCCAAAAACTATCAATTCGAATCACCATGCGGCACAAATCGGCTATACAAACAGCAACAAAAATGAATCCACCCCAAAAGCCACAATTTGCAACCACAATGGAGGGCAAGTCAACATGTGTCAATTACCGCTTGACTTTGTTTTGACAGAATGAGAAATGGCTTAGAGGGCGCGTGGACATGGCAGATACTTCGATATGGTCTCGGCTTACAGGCCGAAATCATTTCCCTTAAAGATTTCCAATGCTTCTCTTACATATTGAAATATTTATATAAAGAAATGTTTGTATGGAAAATAAGTATACGCCACGTGCGCACGTTTGGCAGATGAACAAAATGCCTGTAGCTGTCTGAATGTGTTCAACGTGTAGTTGGTTTTTGTGCGGGCATCTGCTGACTGTTTCCTAAAGTCACTTTGGTGAGACCCGCTAATAACTATCTAGGGCGTTGTTCATTTGATTAACGATCTGCTGAAAAGTATTCAGTTTTGCTGAAAATCAACCATTAATTTTGGTTTTGTTTCGCCAGAATAGACACGGAGCGTCACGAAAGGGGAGTAGAGTAGTTTTCCAGAAAACTTCATATAGCTAACTCCAAACTTTGGAAATCGGTCTCTTTTATGGCATAAAATTTGAAAAATTCTTTGATTTTGGTTCTTGTAAACTTTTGCTAAACAAAGCAGCAGAAAAGTTCTAGAGTACGCATGAATATTTGAATCTAATAGAAACTATCTATTTTACAAATAGTTTTTCTAATAATTGAAATATTTTTAACTTTTTGGAATCCTAAGAAAATTTAAATTTCTTACGTAAAAGTTGTAAATAAATGCAATTTCTTCATATCCACATATTGTCTTCGATTGTAAAAAACAAAAACCCTTTTTTTAATCGTTCAAAAGATTATACGATTGTACGAGCCACGAAAAATACGTCTTAAAAACAAAATTAAATTTATATATGAAGAATTGAACAATTTCAATTAAATCTTCCACTAATGCTTGGAATACAATCGAACTTTATTTTGTTACGTGAAAAAACACCGTCAATTTTAAGAGGTTCCCGAAATATTGGCATTACTCAAAAAATTCAAATTTATTTTTTATTTAGAACGATCGAAAATATCCTTTAAATTAAACTTATTTTAAGCAAATCATAGCATTCGCCAAAAATTCTCGAATTTAGTCGAAGACTAGACTTCCTGCTTTGTCAAATTTTGAAACACTGTGGGATAGAACTACGAAATTAAATATTTATCAAGAACTTTTAATTAAATGAAATACATGAAAAGTTGGATAAATGAAAAATTGAATCATTGTTCGTACAAAATCCTCGGCAGCTAAGGAACAATTAAGGTGCGTTACGAGCTGTACATCGATCTTTACCGCAGCCACAATGCTACCCAAGTTAGTAGCTTATCGTTGGACACCTTCAACAGTTCCATGGCACACTAGACGGGAGTACTAATAGAGAGGACCTCGCGTAACTAATCGCTCAGGAACTTGAAGGAACTGTAACTGAACTGTACTTGACAGTGGCCGAAAGAATATCAAAGATCTGTGATCCCTTTTGAAGATCATTCAAACTCAATTCCTTGAAGTCCCTGCGCGATTAGGTACGCGAGGTCTTCTCCATTAGTACTCCTCTCTAGTGTACCATGGAACTATTGAATGTGTCCAAGGTTAAGCACGTTTTAAGCTCTTGAAGCGTTGCATCCGTACCAAGACAAGACGTGAGGAACTATCCAACGAGTTCTCTCAGATCCGTAAGGCTCAAGCCCTGTAAATATTAGCAGCAGGGACAACAACAACTTTGCCAACTTTTAACAACAAATCGTTTCTTTCTTTTTTTTAACCGACTTAAGTCTAAAAATCGTGTACTCGGATACGAAATTTATCCGAAACATCAGGAGTAATAACGAAAACAAGACAATTTCGGAATTAGATGATTTTTGTCATTTTGTCAATAATTTTTTTCAAAACTTATACTTAAATTTTGTAAGTAGTTAGAAGATGGTAATATGGATGGTAATAGGATTTTTAACTGGTATATGTCTATTATAATTTGTTTAGGAATTTTTTGCCGAGAATACTTTTATTTCAGATGATATTTCAATTTTGTAACTAGGTGATAGATAAAGAAGATGGTGATATGATAAAATTTAATATTGTTATATATTGTTCTTGAATCTTATAGTGTTTTCTGTCAGTTATTTTTTTTTTAACTGATAACTCAACTTTTTTTGAATTGGGGCGTATACGTATATATTTGCAAATATGAATTTATCCTAAAAACAATCCCTATGACTTACCCCTAGTTCACATTACCCCGACTACGCCCTTGTGCGAAATCCATAGTAACCATATGAAAAATTACTTTTGAAGCCATTGTAGCGTAAGTTGAACTTATTTCTACATCTGCTAATTAGTTGACAACCACAAAAAAAATAATTATTCGATGAGGATTTTGTGGAATGAGTGGAAGCTGGTAGGTGGAGATTATCGGTAATGATTAGATTATAGTTTCTTTTTATCAAAGCAGCAACTAGTATTGTTTGATTAAATTTTAATTGACTTAAATTACCCGAATCATTCGAATTGATTGACTTAATTAATGAGGCGTAGAAATAAAAGGCGTTTATGGATGGGTTACGGAAAGAAACCGTTCAGTTGAAACTGGGCAGTAGGAAGCATGCTGGTCAATTTAAGATTTTGAATATAAATCAGAAAATGTATTGTTTAACTTAAAAGAGTCAAAAATAAGAGTTTTTTTTATAATTTGTAACTGGTAATATAATAAATGTACTCTCTGTTTTTCAGCTTGTAAAGATAAAGTAAATTTGCGAGTATTCTCAAGATATACACATACTCCAGTTCCTCTTAGCATCACACTGATCTATGTGAGGTCCTCCCCATTCTCTGGAGGCCTGTCGGCTTAGCCTAACCTAATATACATATAGAAAGAAATTGGAAACATTTGTTATTAAAAAAATTAAATGAAGACTTTTTTATTATTTCCAATAATGTATTTCGGTTCAAGGAGATGTGTCGAAGTTACTTCTTACATATGTTTTTCTAAAAATTACCACCCTTGGCTTTGAGCACAAAATGTTCTCTATTTTTCCATTCCCATTGTTGTGGCTAACGTATCTGTAGATTTGGCTGCAATTTCGTATCGTATGTTGACCTATAGTACTTGGCTTATCAGCATATACCTAAGATATCAAATATTCCTACAAAATAAAGTCTGGTGGCGTAAGATTGGGTGATCGGTTAAAATAACCATTTTTCGCTATAACTCATGCAGAGAACAATGGTCGCAATGAAGCCAGTGCTCGACTTGCAGTAAGACCCGGTATGTCTTTTCGTTAGAACCAGACGACACTCAAACACTTTTTCAGAAACAGTAGACGTCACAAAATCTGTTATCATTGCTCGATAACTCTCCCCATTGACGTTTGTCGTTGCTCCATTGTAATCTTCGCAAAAATAGGCATCTATAGTCATATCCGCATAAACTCCACACCAACAAAGCACTTTTTGATCGTAAAGATGTTCTGTTCTTCAACTATTAGAGGGTTTTTAGTGGCATAGAAGTGATAATTTTGATTACTGATACATTCATTCAACATGGCATGTGCTTCATCTGACATGATGATTTCTTTCCAAAAGTCGAATTCTCGTTCTCAGCCATTACAATGATCTATTTGGCCTAATTGACACGATGCGGATAGACAACTGTCTGTCATGCGGATTTTGTACAGAAACATCTTCAAATCGACACGAATTATGAATGAAGGGTCGTTGAAGGGTCATCCTAGTGATGCCCAACTGCTGCGAAGGACGATAGCTTGATGTTCGTGGTTCCTTCTCAATACTGGCTCGTACGGCCTCAATATTTTAGTTGAAACGTCTTGTTCGTTGTCTGGCTGTAATTTCTGACATTACCAGAATTCATAAATTTTGCATATCAGTGTTATCACGGGGAACACTTATTTTTTGCACGAAACGCATGCTTCACTTTTACAATTGCGATTTTATTTTGAGTAGACTGAATGAAATTGCTGATGGATAGGCGGACTCACAGCATGACTGGCTGACTGTATGGTAGCTGACTGCCTGGATGACTGCTTTGTTATCTTAAATGTAGAGCTGAACGATTTCAGCGCAAACTTTTGGTGTGAACTGTTCTGTGGTATAAATTGGCTTGGAAAGACGCTTTCAAGGCGATATGACATAAGTCGATCCGTAAGTCCTACCAAGAGTTAAAGAGTTGATGACCTACACTGTATATTTCCAAGTTGTGGACTTTCCTGGCTCCTGATTCTAACTATTCTACAATAAATCAAGTAGTTGTCAGACCTTTTTAAGTCAACACAACAGAAGACCCATATTTATTGTTAGTAGACAGTATATACGATAGCTTCAAGTATATATTTTGCGAAACTAACAGCCTATTATATTATATATAAGACACTTTTATATAATTTGGCGCTTCGCAACTGTACATTACAGGGTGTAAATTTTGAAAACTAAATACTAAACATCTATGTTGTTCACGGCATATTCTGCGACCTTCATATTATAATAACTTTTTCACGAATCTCGATGGATAAAGCGTTAATTTTTGCACGAGTACTTGCACTGAGCTCATCAATCATTTGCAACTTGCAGGCGTTAGACATATTCTTTATAAACACATAAGTAGTTTTGAGATGTGGCCGTCGGTAGCGTAATAGTAGTCGAATCTCCAAGCGAGTTCCCAGCAGCAGTACAGCTGCTTTTTTCTAGCACTGACGCAGCTAGCAAATTGTTTCTCCTGTTCTCTCGCACAGCGATTAAAAGAGACATGCTCCAACGTTGGGGGCGATGACAGCATAGTCAAGCGAAATAAATTTCTTACAATATATTAAGCTTTGAGATAAGGCTTAGAGATATATGGAAATGTTGCCTCCGATAATCCTCAAACAATCACATTATTTAAGCTCCTGTTGACTATCCAAGCGTAGAAATAATGAATCGATAAATGAAACTAAATTTGCAGAGGATATATGACAGACTTCAGAAGAAAACATTAACCATTTGCATATACTTACTCAGCATCAGACTACATAACCAAATAAAGGGCGCTTCGCAATTGATTTGTATAAAAACTGGAAGCAGCAAATTTCCGGTAACAGAGCCCAAACGTCCAAACGTCATAGCCATCAGTACCACCATAGTTCTAAGATTACCAACCGATTGCTCACAGCACTATTTCAAAAAAATTTGATTTTTCTTACCTCATTAAAGTGGGAAAAAGCATTGTTGACATGCCTATCACTATGGTAGCGCTGATACCCATTATAGTTAGATAAAGCGTCGCAAGCGTCAATATGGCCATGGACGATTTTGCAAAATACATTCCGGCCAGTATAAAAGTATCTATAAATAGACAAACCTCTAAAAATGCAAACTTATTAACAATATTTTTCTTATTTATGGGAAACATCCAGCACTCCAACACACTTACTTATCAAGTGATTGGCAACCTTTTCAATCCGTAGTATAGGAAATATCAAAATAAATATTATAAGGCCTACGGATGCCACAATAATATTATCCGTATATAGCTCCGCTGAAGCTGTGCGTGGAAGATTACTGATTTAAGGCCTTATGTATGATGTTATGAGAGTCATACCTACTAGTTCACATTGCGATTCAAAAGTCTTCTTATCCACAGGCTTATTGGGAGCATTATGTTTTAGTATAGCACAAATGCTGGTGTCATTGGCACCCTGCATATCGAACTGCCGCATTGTGGCGAAAATTTGCGGCAGCCAGAAGCGTAGGGAGTTGACGCTACAGGAAGCGGTAGTTGCAGCATAGGGAATTTCGAAATTTTCGTAGTACTTACCACATCAGCTGGCAAAAGTGTAAAAAGTATACTTTCAGTGATAAGCCGAGATAAGGTGGTGAAAACATCGGTCTTAACTGCTTAAATCCTCCAAATAACTTAGTTTTGGCTCGTTGACAGCGTTCTGCTAAAGTTCTATTGGAATTATATGTTTGTGCAGAATGATCCGGTGTCGCATCCGTGAGTGCTTTAATCTGTTTGAAGTTTGGTAATTTTTGGAAATATTAGTTCTGATATTTTTATTCTTTAATATCGGCCTTATACATTGGAGCTTCAATAGTTGATCGAAAATGACCAAAACACTTTTATCACTTTAAAACTTTCAAAAACTAGGAGTATCTATTTCTCCGCTTACATCTTAAAAACCAACGAAACCATTAATTTTTCCAGTATAATTTTACATACTTCGCTTTCAACAAAAATTGATTTTTTTTGAAAAACTTTATACGAACTCATTATTTTCTTTGGAAAGAATAGGTTGGGAATAGATGTTCGTAAAAACTGATCAAAAATTACCAAAGGAATTACTTAATGTCTGTGTCATTTTAAAACTTTTAAAAACTTCTTGTATCTAATTCTTTCCTGATAACTTTAAAAACAGTCTTAAGTTTTAAAAAACAATTTCGTATTGTTAGCTTTCTAAAAAAATTTTTAAAAAGCTTCTATTCTATCCTAACTCTCTCCTGATATCTTTCAAAACCAACGAAATCATTCAAAGATTTAAGTTTTGAAAAACGATTCTGCATATTTCACTTTCTTCAAAAATTTACATACAACAAAAAATATGGTATAGGAACTCGGATATATTGTAATATCGTGTTTTAAAATATAAAAACTTCAGAACTTGGATAACTTAAAATTTTTTGGATATTTGGATATCTTCCCAAATGAAATGCCGAATCCCTATACAATATTTTTTGTTGTATGGAAATTTTTGACGATTTTTCAGACGATTTTTTTTTACATCTGATCGAAAATGAACAGATTTTCAAAAACTTTCGGCACCTATTTTTTCGTGGTATCTTAATAATAATATAATAATTTACATAATATTTCCTTTTTTAAAAAATTCCCATTGGATCTTTCCTTTTGTTTCCTAAAGATTCTCTAATATTCTGCAGAGTCTAATAATCGTGACTTACTGGAATCTGCGTTACTGTGCTTCTTAAGTTTTTAAATTTTATATCATTTATAAAAATCTAACATATTTCGCTTTCTACCAAAGTTTCCTTTTTTTAAATAATTTTATGCACACTTTCATTTTTTTTGTAAAGATTCCGAAATATTCCACAATATCTTAACACAATCGCTACTTACTGGATAGGTATCCGCGTCCTTATGCTTGTTTAGCTTATAAATTCTCTTAAAAGATTTCATCGCTTTTCGGTAATTGCCCTGAGCCAAGAGAAACTTCGGACTTTCTGGTAAAAATATATGCAGAATTCCGCTGATAAGAATGGGAATAGCGCAGGCGGTCAAATACAAATGCCAGTTACTAACTAATGAAAAATATTATTTAATTTTCGTTCACTTCGAAATTTAGCATAGAACCTACACCTAAAGCCGCGTATATCAATCGTGAACCGAAGCGGCATTAAAATATACGCCATTATAGTTAATAACAAGGATGCCAAGGTTAAAGCAAAACCCACAAATATCATAATGAAGGGTCTATGCTTTTTGCCATGAAACTCGGCTAGATACGACACAATCACTGCAAAAGGTCCACAAATTCTGTAAAAATCGCATACAAATCTTGAATTACAATTATTTTTAGTTCCATTTTTTTTTTATACGCACACAAATCCATCGAGAAACTTGAAGATCATCAGTGCTATCGCGTTTTGGCTCAGTGCAGCACCCAGCATCACAAAGCCATCAACCATGCCGCCGCAGATAATTACCGGACGTCTGCCTAGCGTATCGGCCACAAAGCCCCAGGGTATAGCCGATAATATCATGCCTAATAGACTAAGTTTTTACTATTTAAACAAGCATAGATACTGCATAAGGTATCATACCTGAGAAGGTGCACGCGTTCAGCAAACCCCTTTCGAAAGGTGTTAAATCCAATTCACACATAGCCGAGGGTAGTATATACGATATAGATGATGTTGAAAAAATTATGCCCGCTAGACACGGTGTGGCACAAAGTAACATTATTACATTGAAAAGTCCGAAACCACATTCCGCAATGGCTGTTTCGAAATCGGCAGGTTCATCTGGACTTCTAGTTTCGGCTTCGGCCATAGAAAAAACTTTGTGTTATCATAAATAAATTTGAAACATAGTTTCCGAAACTTTTTTGAAATAAAACCTATAGATTGCTTCATAAAACAAAAAATATGGAGTAAGCTTATCTGTTTTAAGTTTTGGTTTTAATGCCTTTGTTCCGATATCTCGCTCATGTATATGACTAGCAATGCAGCTGGCTCTTAGCCAGAAATAAATAAATGAATATAGACCCCCTTGACTACCTTGATCGTTACTAAGGCGAGAAGAACAGGGAGCTATTGTTTATAGGCATTTCCCAATGGCAGTGTCTTTAATTAACATAGATGTCCTTAAAAGGTGTCAATTTCGGTTTAAGGGCGAGAATCTAGCAGAAGGTAACCATGGAAAATTCTATTTAATTTTGGTTGAAATTGCTTGAGTATCAGAACTCATTTAGGCTAGTTTAATCTTCTCAATTCGAACCGAACACTAGAACTTTTATTGACAAGTGTGAAATATAGCTGGAAATTCAGTCTATACAATTTATAAAAACTTCTGTTGAGCAAGATCACTTTGAATTCTTTTAATGTAAACAAAATGTTTATCTAGACTGCAATAAAACTCTTTATACTTTATATTCTTATCTGTGTATTCCTTTTAGAAAAGGTTAATTTTGAAATTCGAACTACAATTGTTTTTAACTTCAACTCAAAGCAAACTTTTCAAACTTACGGTTAAATAACCTCCAAAATTTGAAAAACTTGATTTGATAAAGATTTGCTGTTTCTGGTTTCAGATTCTATGCGGCATTTTTTATGGAAATTGTTGACTTACCCTAAGAAGACCTACTAGAGACATAACAGGTGCGCCATCTGAAATGAGTCAATGGAACTGTCGAGTAACTTTAAGAATTTTCAATATATTTCAAGTATATTTTCGTATTATCTCTTGATGATCTTCATCTTTTTACAATTTGTCTGAGCTATTTCCCGAAAACAACATCGACTAAATGACTTCCTATATTACGATTACAAAATCGGGCCCTTTCTTTTGGCGTTTTCCAACACAACCACAAACAAATAGGGCGATATAGCTGCCACTTCAGCTCGAATATTGTCTTTTATAGTCTTCGGCTTGTTCGCATAAATTTAGCTCTTCAAAAATGCCAACGAACAGCATTCTGGCGGTGTCAAATCTGGGAATATAACCGTTCAAACGTCTAAAACATAACACATTCTTGGAACTTCCGACGCAAATAGGCGATTGTTGCTGTATGCCATGTAGCACCATCTTTTTGGAACCAAAAACTATGCAGGTCTTACTCACGCATTTGGAGTAATACGAAGTGCGCCAAATAAACCGATCGACGTTGATAGTCTCACCAGGTCTGAACAATAAGGGCCCAGTGATGGTTTGGGAGCAAACACCCGTCCAAACAGTTCATTTCTGATCCTGCAAAGGTGTTTCGTGGATAATATGAGGATTACTGGTGCCCCAAAGACGAAAATTTTGTTTGTTGATAGCGCCAGAGAGTGTGAAATGCGCCTTATCTGTCATGGGAATATGCACGCCGGATTAGCACAACTGACCCATTATTTTCAATCTAAAACGACAGTGTTTTCGCGTGCTCTTGAGGTTTATAGCTATACTTGGTTGAAATTGTACTGCATCAAGCTGTACGAAGCCATAATACTCAAGCCGATCGTTGGAAAACTATCAAAGTTATTCAAC
This sequence comes from Chymomyza procnemis, assembly GCA_035046065.1. NCBI lineage: Eukaryota > Metazoa > Arthropoda > Insecta > Diptera > Drosophilidae > Chymomyza > Chymomyza procnemis. Next base: position 41,837,828 of record JAWNOJ010000026.1, read on the forward strand.
TCTTCTGTTGACCCGATTCAGACGGCGCAATTTCCGCTTTACCCGTTTCATTACCGCTTAATACTTCTTCTGAAAAAAATCAATCCAATTTCCGTAATTAAATATTTAATGCATTTTGTAACAAAATAAATACTTGCTTTCCTTACCTTTAAATTATTGCACAAATTTACCTTCCATTAAACGGCAACAGAAATTGCTTCAACTTCCTGTAGCAAGTCAAAAGTTAAAACCCAATATTATGGCTTTATCATCCTTTTGAAATTTTCCAGGCAACGAAAACTTTTACACTATGAATCCCATTACTAGCAATTAAATACGAACCCTCCGTGGGCAAGTGTATGTTTATATAGACAGTAAATTATATGTTTCCATGAGTATATGAAATGTTTGTCTGTTAAGGTCTGAGTAGGGAGGATTTCTGCAGAAATCATTTTATGGAAATTATTCATGCTTAAATGAGTTCACTAGGCGCATGTATTCATTTCCTTAGAGACTGAACATGAGTGTTGTTAGATAACACTTGAAGTGTTGGAAACTCAATTGCTTTCGAAGAAACTAGTGGGGTTTTGTAGAGCGCTTTGATGTGGCTTGGCGTTTACGCGTCAGTTAATTATACTCTACATGGTGCGGGTAAGGAGTATATTAAGTTTGTGCAAATTTGTGTAAAACAAAACAGAAATTCAAGGGTTTCTTGGTTAAGCGAAACTAATCTGTAATCATTTTCGTACTTCACGCTGATAGTATCAGTGGGCATATTAAGCTTTTATTATTGTTTTTCAGATTTTAATCCCATATTTCATGTTAGGGTAATGTTTAGTTCAAAGCTTCATATTTCCATGACTCGATTATCTGTAGTTTTGTGTGGATAACACCACTTTTGAAGAGCTGTTGTATGAGGTGGTACAATTTGTGCCTATTCGATTTTATTTCTTTGTTTTGAATTCTTAAAAAAATAAAAATTCGCCTATTAAGTTTGTCCCTAGCCTTAAAAATCAGTCAATTTTAGATTAACTAGGAGTATCTATTTCTACGCTTACATTTTAAAAACCAACGAAACCATTAATTTTTGTAGTATAATTTTACATACATCGCTTTCTACAAAAATTGTTTCTTCGAAAAACCTTATACGAACTCATTATTTTCTTTTTAACGAATAGATGGGGACGAGATGTTCGTAAAAACTGATCAAAAATTACAAAAGGAATTACTTAATTTCTTCGTCATTTATTACTTTTAAAAACTTCGTGTTTCGAATACTTTAAAAACTTTAAAAACAGTCTTAAGTCCGCTTTCTAAAAAAATTCTATTTTAAAAATCTTCCATTCGATGTTTCATTTTCTATGGAGAGATTCCCATAATTCCACAACTTCGAGTGCCTAACTGTCTCCTAATATCTTTCAACACCAACGAACGATTTAAGTTTTGGAAAACGATTCTGCATATTTCGCTTTCTTTAAAAATTTTCATATAACAAAAAATATTTTATAGGAGCTCGGATATTAAAATTCACTTCTTCACAACTTCAGAACTTTTTTAAGTTTGTCCCTAGCCTTAAAAATCAGTAGATTTTCGATAAAACTAAAATTGTGCACATGACGTGAAACTCGTTAAAATCGTTATTTTTTGGTACCTTTTCACAAATATAGGCGTTTTGAAAAACAAATCCTAAGACACTTAAAAAATTCACTTTTTCGTACATATAAGCGTTTTTTATAATTTTTTGATAATGAAAGTAAAGAATTAAATACGAAAAATCCAAACTGCAATGACAAATCGAAGAACGAAAAATGGTATATGACCTCGTATCATATTTTTCAAAAATTTTAATATAAAAAATAAATCTTATCCGTGTACTAAAATCATTTTCACTTTATTTTTTTAAACAAAACTATAAAAATATATATATTAATTAAATTTCAAACTTAATTTTAACATCATATAACAATAAATATGCTTATCCTAATAAATAGTAGTCAAGATTTTAAAAACATTTTACAATACATTGAAAGGTTAGTGCTTGGCTGACTAGGTATTTCATTTAGTTGTCGTATTTTTACTGACATTGGGTACAAATATCGCAAGTATACCGGAAACTGAAAAAAAAGTGAATTAATAAAAAAAGTTAATTAAAATAAGACTTTCATAAGATAAATCGACCTAGTTAAGGAGACTTTCAGAAACAAATGTTTGAAAATTTCTACTTTATTCAAAAAGCTTATACGTTCAAGGCGTTACAATTTTCTACATAAAACGCATTATAGTTTCCGTGCTTACTTTTTTCAAAAGAATTGGAAGAAAATGAAAGTCCTCTCCAAAATATAAATTGGCAATTATTGAAGTTACAAGTATGATATAAAAATTCATAATTGTTAATGGTATTCCCGACAAATTGATGTTAACTTTCACATATGTTCAATATTTTATTTTGCTGCCTTTTTAAACATATTGACTTCATAAAGAAAATATATATATATTTGCTAAATTTTTAAATTCTTCTAAAAAACCCCCAATCGTGCCTTATTGTCGAATTTTGGTAAGCATCACGAAGACTTTAATAACAAATGGCAATTCAAATCTTAAAAAAACTAATACTCATGAGCTAACAATGTTTTCTATCTGTATAAAATTTATGGAAATTTATAGAAGCAATTCTATTCCGGGTAGCTTTGGTACTGACTGCATCTAACATGATTCTTCGAACTTTTTTCTTATTTAAATCAACTCATAGTAACTATATAATCGCTAGTATACTTCTTTACTTTCAAAGTGCTCTGAACACTTATCCACCCAATGACTGTATCATCCGAAGTTTATTTATTTACCTTCAAAGTATACTGAACGCCTTGTAATCAATACTATTATCTGTTCTTCCCGATCTGTTTCTGTCATGCTTAGGTTGTGATGGATATTTTAGAACTTTCTTCATATCTGTCCCGTTTTTTTATAAGACTTGAAAAATCTGCCGAACTCGACATAGGGTGAACCATTGAAACTGCACGTATTGGCAATTAAGTCCCTATTCCTACTTCTACGGTTGCAGAGGCAGAACTCTTCAGTATCTTCTTCCTTGTCTTGGCAACTTTTGCAAAATTACTCAATCGGGATATGCAGTGTCCGGTCAATTTGGCAATTGCCGTGAACGGCTGAGTCTGTAAAGATTTTTCTGATAATTTTGGACTATTATTACGTAATAATGATAATGATAATGACATTTTTCATTCGAAATTTACTTTAAAGAATTAAAACGAAACGCTAGATGATATAAGAAATTGTAGGGCATCTACAAATTCTGATATTACTACAAATTAAGTTATTTTTTTCGAGATAAATCTCTGCTACTTTTTGGATGTATAAAATATAAAAATTGCATAAAATATTCGTTCAACTTACTAAACATAACACCGGATACCATTATAAAAGGCGGTATACAGCCAATTTCCATGAAAATCGGAAAAAGAAGGTTTCCTGATAGTGCACCCAAGCGACCAAACATTAGCGCAATGGCAACAACCAAAGATCTAAAAAGATTGCAAAGAATTGTCAATATAATCAAATAATAGACCTCAATGTTAGTCTAACCGTAGCTGTGTGGGAAACAAAGCAACCACTGCGCCCAGTAAGGAGGATATGGCAATGCCCGAAATGGTAACAAACGCGGAGGAAACAATGAGTGTCATTAGACTGCTAGAAGACCAGTACAGCAAGAGTGCCATAGTAGCCGATATAAATAGACCGCCAACTGCAAAGACAAATATGATTCTTTAGAGCAATTCTTTCAAGAAGCGAGATTAACCATTCTACTTACGCAGCATCAAGTGTTCTCCTACAATGCGTATAATGCCGCCCGCAAAGAAATAGCCAAAAAATGCCGCAGTAGAGACAATAATATTGTTCATATACATTTCCATGGAAATTATTTTGGGCTGCAAGGATAACAAATAATTTCGGATAGGATAACTACGAAAGTAATGTCGATAACTAACCTGCGCACATGCACTCTCATGGTTGAGTATGGTCTCAGCTGTTTGATTCACGCTGAACTCCAGCACCGTGCACATATCGGCTGAAACATTGTCGCCCAGAGCCTCATATTGAGCCATCGAGGCAAATAGTTGTGGCAACCAAAGGCGTATGGTATTCGTGCCGAGAGATATACAAAATTGCATTGTATAACAATGCAGGGAAAGCCCCAATAGTGGCTTATGGAACATGGGCTTGATCTGCCGCAAGCCAGCGGTAACGCTCTGCATAAAGCTGCGGCGCTCTGGTTTTCTAAAGTGCGGTTTCTCATCAATGGTATAGACAGTTTCATCCGGTTCGGCATTACGACTTGGTGCCTCTACCACAAGCGCCTTTATCTGAAAAAACAAGCAATTCTTAGTTCTACTTTCTTTGGAGATTTCCACTACAACTTGAACACTTACTGCATATGTTTCTATGGGCTTGCCCGTATTCACATGATAAATTTTACGTAGTGCATACAAAGCCTCAGCATTACGTCCTTGGCTCATTAAGAATCTAGGACTTTCGGGTAAAAAGCAAAAGCCCAAAGCAGCAAAAAGACTTGGAAAACCACAGACCAATAAATATATTTGCCAGCTGTGAACTGAAAACGAAAATAAGTTAGAAAAGAAATCTTAAAACCACTTTTATTTGATAACTTACTATCCAGGCCTAGGAATTTAAAATCCCAGTCTTGTGGAAAAATGCCCCAAGACAGCAATGGCAGTACCAGCTGTGCACCGGCCATAACCATAAATAGCATCATGAGCACCAGAGATCTGTGTTTTCCGCAATGCAGCTCCGTAAAATATGTAAACAGAACTGCCGAAGGACCATTTATGCTGTTTAAAAAAAAAAAAAAAAGGATTCAGAATTAAATTAAAAAATTGTTTCTTTTGGAAGTCAGCTCTTTGCTTCGATTGCCAACTTCTGACCCAATCAGTCCCAATTGTATTCTGCATAAATCGAGCGATCACTTACATCAATCCACCAAAAAACTTAAAAATCGCCAACATTGCAAAATTCTGACTTAATGCGCTTCCAAAAACGCAGAAAGCGTCCAACAGATAACCATAGAGTAGTATATTTCGACGTCCTTTCGTATCCGCCAGATATCCCCAAGCTATAGCTGAAATGGTCATGCCACCATAGGCTACCGCATTCAAAGCACCTTTATCGGTAAGTGTCAATTGTAGATCACACTCGGCTATGGGCAGTATATAGGACATAGTGGAGGATTCGAATGTTGTGGCAAACGAGGCAGGTATGGCCACCAGTAGTAAGAGTAAATTATAAAATCCAAAGCCAGAGGCCTCAATGGCCTTGTCATACTCAGCGGGTGCATCTGCTACTTGCTCCACATTTCTTTCTGTAAATTAAAAAAAATATCGAATTTTTTTAATAAGAAATTATTATTAGTTCTTTGTGTTTTTGATATTAGATTGGCTATATTTGTTAGATTTTAAGGTAATCATCAGAAATTTGGATACATTTTTAAAATGGAGCTACGCATTTAGAAACTTTTGTGGAATCGCAAATTACGAAAAAGTAACCTATAAGTAATTCACATTTTCTAAGTTCTCTAAGGCATTCACAGTTTTAAAAATAGTTTATTATTTTTATACATATTATTATTCTTCATCGAATATGGATTGCAACATCAGGAAAGAAGAATTTCAGCCATATTTCACTAAAAAAAAAACCGGGGGTTTCTGACGATAGCAATAATTAGTCTGTTATACAATTATAATGACCTATCTCGCCATTCGAGAGTTTCCTAAGAATACTGTATCAAAATTTGATCCAAATAGAAATTTCTTTATATTAAATTTGTTTCATTTCGCCATTTTCTAAAGGTATCGATAGATATATAGTTTTTTCCAGCCACTCCCTTAGGGAAAATCAGTAAAAAAATGCGTTTTCACCTTAACTTTGCTTTTTCAAAGAATCATAATCAAAATCGCTTGACTTTGGAATATATAGCGTTCCTATAGTGTAATTCAATTGAAAAAATCCATTTTAGCACTAATTTGGTTATATTTTGTTTGTTATTTAACTTAACATCATAAAATTCGAATAATATGCGGAATACAATATTTGTGTAATGCTAACCAATAATTTCTAAACAAATCGTTATGTAAAATAATCTTATTTTATCTTTTTGTTCCTCATTTGATTAGTTAAACTATCTATCATAGCTATACTTAAGAATGCATCTTGAGCATTTCAGACTTTGGTATTTTGCAATATTGTGAAAGGGATGCACTTATTTATTAAGCGATGATCAGAAGAATTTAATGCGTTTTTAATACTTCTTGACTTTCACTAAACTAACTATGCATTTGGAGTCCATAATTCCGCCCTTATTGGGATCGGATTCAGTGTGTACAAGAGGCATTTCTTCTCTTCGCACTGCAACTATCCGACTGCCTCCTTCTTCTTATAGATTTCACTTCTAAAACTACCCACATTAAAAACCATGGGATACTATTCGGCTTAATTGCTTCTTTCGTTTTTTTTAATAAAGTTTATTTAATTATCTTTATAGAGTAAATCGTTATTTTTTTCTAAAACCATTTTTGATTTGTGAATCTAGCACAATTCCTTGCCTGTTTTGATTATAATTTCTGTTATAATTGTGCGCTCTTTCGAAGTTTGAATGGATCAACCTATTACTTTTTTAAATCTAAATTATCTTGCCGCTTACATTATCATAAACTCATTCCATTTTATTATCCTCTATTGGTTGGTTCAATTCTGCTTGTTCTCTTGACACTTTTTCATACTACAAAATGTTTAAATTTTTAAAATCTTTCTTTCATCTTTTCGTCTGGGCTTTGTGAATCATAGTCAACTCTAAGAGTTGGTGCATATCGGGTAAAAGTTCACTCAACGAGCCGCAGATGCAGATTTATTTTTATCTATATTTTTTCTAATTATATTTAATAATTTGGTGCTCCAATAAATACTTAACAATATATACTATAATATCATATAGGTAAGGCAAGTCGGTAAAAAAAAATATTTATTATATTAAGTTGTTTTAATTTGATTTGTTTTTGGACCATCTCAGCAGATTTTTAATATTTTCCATTAATTTACCAGACATGATTAAATTCCTTTGACTTTATCGAATTTTACGAATCACTTTGAATAATTGTTTTTGAACAAAATATGCTCGCTTTTTGTACCAACATAACCGTTTGATTTGTTGACTTAAGCACTTCTACTGATTCTATTGCATATAAGTGGTCGAGGGTATTCCAAAGTCGTTAGTGCCCGACTTTAACTTAGATTAAATATTTTTTAAATACCAAACAATCATTTATTTTTTTATTTAAGTGTGCACTAACTTGCAAAGGACTTTTAAACTTAGATTGTTAAAAATGTAAACAATGTCATTGTTTTTCGTCGGAATCGCTGTACCACAACATTAACGACTCAAGGCAGGTCGTTGAAATTTGTTTTTCAATGATTTTTTCTACATCACAAAAGCACAAATGTTTAATCTTATTTACTACAATGGCGTATGGGTAATCTTGAAATACAATTAATTTTTGCAATTAAATACGACTTCTTTAGATATTAAGAATTATTATATCATTGGCTTTTTATAATTATCTTAGCACACTTCAAGTATTACCTTCATTCTTATCTGTTTGGGGAAGACAGTTTTCTATTTTATTTTCTGTCATTTTATCTGGATATTTTTTTTTATTTACTTAAACTATTATTATTATTTTTAGCAGCAGTAAATAATTGATATGGCAAGTTGGTTAATTATTTAAGTTAATTATTTTTGTAAATAAGTAACAAATCCGTCAATACTTTTTTGCAGTTTTTAGAACGTGTCTAGAAATGATAATTTTCACTTATTTCAAATATTTACTGTTTTTACAACTTTTTCGATTTAATTCTATTATAATATATATATATATATATTTTATTGTACTATGTATCACAAATATGCAATTGTTTTGTCTTTGTATATTATTTTTTAAAATTTTCGGAACACTTTTCACTTTGAGTGCCACTTGGAGAATGATGAGCTGAAATGACTTGCGATGATAGTTATAGGCAGATGAAGCTGCCGAGCAAACAAAAATATAATAGTTTTAACTTTTTTGTGGGACTTAAATTTTTTGCTACACTCGGAAAAATTGGAAGCTACAAAGGCAATAACTCAATAAAGTAATTTGTCTTCAGTAAGAAGCGCAAAATCAAGAGTTTCAGCTGTACTTCGTATGTTCATACATTAATTTGTGGGGCAAAAGAAGAAGGCGTGTACAATTTTGGTGCAACGGAAAAAAGACAAAGAAATTACAATTTAGTTAAAAATATCAATATTCTCATTTTTTAAAAACCCACATCGAAATTTTATAGACAGCTGGAAAATATTGTGACCGAATTGAAACTGACAGACAATATCAAAGTTGTTTAGATTTAAGTTTTCAAATATGAAGCGAAACCTTTTCAAACACAAAGAAAGTTTACATCGTGGTTGCTTTAATTTCTTATCTTTTCCCTCAGTGTGTTGAATATTAACATATATTATAACAAATCTCATATCATTGTCAGCATAATCAGTAACTGTCTAGGTGAACACTGATAAGAGCAAAGGTAGCAACTATGAGAAATGTGCTTCATCTGAGTTGTTATGATGAAATCGATGCTAAACAGATGTCGCACGTTATAGAGATGAATGGCTTATCTACTGTTTGAACTAGTTTTACTCATCAGCTCATAGAGCTTGTGACGTCTGTTTTATAGTAATTACAACCAGAATCCATATCGGGCATAGATATAGCAGATAACACAGACTTGGATTCATCAATTTTCAACGTTTAGTTTCTGTAAATCTGCTTCAACTCCATTTATCCAACGTGATCGCGGTCGCCCAACTACTCTTCTTCCATCCGGTCGGTTAAAGCACGTTCTCTTAAGAATCGGGTTGCGTGTTCTCGCGACATGGCCAGCCCATCTTAGCCTTTGCGACTTGATATAGGCGGATAAATTTGCATCGTTGAATATCTCCTGCAGTTCTTCGTTGGTACGAATACGGTAGTTAGAGTCAGCGACCCTTACCGGCTCCAAAATTCTTCGCAGAAATTACTTGTAAGAATATTGAGGGTCGTCTTTGAAGAAATTTGCGGCAGAGTATCCGTATGGGATTAGGACTTTCACAGATTTTAGGTACTCTATCGAAAAAAGCAGTTTTATATTGTATTATATGCGAAAAATTGTCATTCTTCCCTACAAGTTCCGGTGATCAATTGAGATTTTTTGTTCTTTTTTTTGGCTATTCAAAGTTAGCAAATCTTTCTGTGCAGCTTTTGAACAAATAACGAATAAGTAAACGCTATTTCCAAGTACATAACTTTAAATCATTCGGAGCGCTATTGTGAACTCCATCACGTGGAAATTTGAGATATTAAGATTTACTAGTGGGCCTCGGTAGCGTACTCGCCTTTAAACCGGCAGGTCGGTGGTTCCATTCTACCCTGCAGACAACACCGTACGGATTTGGCTATAAATGTTCTTGTTCTCTTCGAACAGCTATTAATAGAGATTTCTGGCCTAATGGCCGTAGGAGAGGGGAGTAAATTTGTGTAACATGTTGTTATTTTTGATATCGAACAGATATATATTTGAAGACTTGATGGAAAAGTCTTTCGCTTACTGTGAATTCGTTTCCGATTCGCAGGACAGATGGCAAAGCTATCGCAGCAGCAAGACTTGGAAATCCCCTTAAGTGAGTGTCTGAATATTTTTAGTATTTTAGAATATTTATGGAACTTAGTCTTAAAATTTCTTTGGTGTCGAAATTCATTTTAACTGTGGATTTCATCCATAGCTAGGTGGGTCCCAAACCATGGGATACCATTTAATAGATTGAAAAAAATCCCAAATTTTTCTCTGAACAAACAAAAGCCTTTGTGATTCATTTTTTTATATACTTTTTATTAAATTAAACTGTTTTTTCTTTATATTGTTACATTATTTTTGTATCTAATTTATATATATATATATATAAATAATAATTTGGCGTGGCAGTTGGTAGATCTAATTTTTAAGATTCTTTGCGCGTTTTAGGCTCTAACTAAAAAAAAACCTTACGATTTTCTCTGTTACCAACGGTCTCTCCAATCCATCTCTTTCACTATCTTACCTTATCTCGACGCGCCAAATCGTCAATATTGATCTATTGGCATCTTTTCTTCAGAAATCTTATATAAGGTTGTCAAATATTTTTGTCTTTTTGTCTTTTGAATTTCGCGGCTATGTACAAAGCGCTACAGAGCTCGTATCTGGCAACACTATACATAATTTGAAAGGTCTTGACATAACCTACAAAACGACGCTACGCATGGTTAGTTTGGATATTTCGTTCAACAGTTATAGACGTGTAAACATGGAGTTCACTATTTTAAAGTTTTCCTTCGTTAAAGGCAAATCCGCTAGAGAAACGTTCCGTGAGATTAATGGTGTTTTGGGGGATGGTACTCTATCACTTCGAACCGCGGAGGAATGGTTTCGACGATTCAGAGCCGGTGAAAACGACACCATGGATAAGCCAGCCGGCGGAAGACCTGTGACGACAAATACCGATCAAATCATGGAATACATCGAGTTAAACCGGCATGTGGCATCTCGTGACATCGCCCAGGAGATGGGAGTTAGTCACCAAACCATTTTAAACCATCTGCAGAAGGCTGGATACAAAAAAAGCTTGATGTTTGGGTGCCGCATGATTTGACGCAAAAAAACCTTCTGGACCGAATCAACGCCTGCGATATGCTGCTGAAACGGAACGAACTCGACCCATTCTTGAAGCGGATGGTGACTGGCGACGAAAAATGGATCACATACGACAATATCAAGCGAAAACGGTCGTGGTCGAAGGCCGGTGAATCGTCCCAAACAGTGGCCAAGCCGGGATTGACCGCCAGGAAGGTTTTGCTGTGTGTTTGGTGGGATTGGAAGGGAATCATCCACTATGAGCTGCTCCCATATGGCCAGACGCTTAATTCTACCATGTACTGCGAACAACTGGACCGCTTGAAGCAGGCGATCGACCAGAAGCGTCCAGAATTGGCCAACAGGAAGGGTGTAGTGTTCCACCAGGACAACGCCAGACCACACACTTCGTTGATGACTCGTCAGAAGCTACGGGAGCTCGGATGGGAGGTTTTATCGCATCCACCATATAGCCCGGACATAGCGCCAAGTGATTACCACCTGTTCCTGTCCATGGCGAATGCCCTTGGTGGTGTAAAGTTGAACTCAAAAGAGGCATGTGAAAAGTGGCTGTCCGAGTTCTTCGCAAATAAGGAGGGGGGCTTCTACGAGGGAGGTATTATGAAGTTGCCGTCTAGATGGAAACAGATTATCGAACAAAACGGCGCATATTTGAACTAAATCCGATCACTGTATCACTTTTTATAAAGCATTGAATAAAGAGCAAAAAAGCGGAAGGGATTTGACAACCTATTATATTGATTTCTGTTCCCAATTTTTACATTGGAAATCCTAATTTCCAGCCAGTACCAGCTGTGGGACGCTGCTTTATCTATAAAAACCTCATATGTCAGGACAGATATGGAACGGGAATTAGTCGTTATTTTTTTCTCACTTCAAAATTATTCCGATATAAGCTCAACTGGAATTAATTGTACCCCTTAAAATTATAAGTTTAATTAATAAATAAAATACGCCTATTCAAATAGTAAAACTTTTTGAAACGGCAAATTGAAAAAGCTTGGAAGCTTACAGAAGCTTCTCCTCGGACTTATACAAGAAGCACAACAAAGCACGGCAAGTTTTTGGTAGGTTCTAATCTTCAAACTTATCTGCAACAAGCTTTTAGTCAAAATTATAACCAGCTAAAGCTTTTGTTAAGCCCAAAAATGAGTTTCTATAATTCATAACATCCGACAAAAAAGTTCCTATAATATATATGATAAAAATCCCATAAAGCTTCTTGAGAGCAGAAATTCGTTTGTATATAAATGAAACAACAGGTAATCTGACTTTGAAGAGAGCAGGAACACAGGAGTTTCAATGCTAAGATAAAAATCTTTGTTTTTCTGTGGGTACTGTTTGCGTTTACGAACAAAATCGAAACATATTTCGAAAGTGTACAAGTAGGAGCAAAATGAAAGAAATGAACTTGGAAACACAAGTTTTCCCAAATAAATAATCCGTCAATTGGTCGGACGAATAATAATTATCTCAAACGTCTGTCAATCATTCTGTTCCCGTTTCGTATCGGGATTTTTAGTATTGCAGAAACCAAATCAGTAACTTTTTATATCCTGTACCATATTATACGAAGGATATAATAATAGTTTGGTAAAGTCGAAAATGTATTTTCTGTATATCGGAAAAAGTCTTACACTTCAATTTCTTCTTAAACCTCTGAGTTCGATTATAACTTAAAATAGTTGAAGATATACCTCAATTGTATAGAGACAATTATGAAATAATCCAAATAAAATTAACTATTTGGATCCAAGAAGTTTAAAGAACTCATTTGTATTCATTCAGTTTTTGGTTCGGAAATTGTTTTCCCAAATCGAATATCGAATTAAATTTGTGTATATTCTTAAAAATATAAATTTTGTCTCTACTTGGTAATTAATAAACTTACAGATAAGTACATACATTAATAGTAGCATCGGAAACCCCGAAAATCCTTTAAGTATTCCCATGTTGAAATGCAAAAAATGAGCGAATGTTCATTGCAAAGTAGGCATCTTATTTTCACTCTATTATTGAAAACGTCTCAAAACTTATTATTATTATTTAAATTTTCAACGTAACAGCAATAATTTAGAAATATAATTTTAATCAAAACTTAAAATGGGCGAGTCTGTGGAGGAATATATTTTTCATATAAACTGTCTTCATCCCACACTGGGTGACGATATATACGATATACTAGAAGAGGTCGGTGCTACCGATATTCAAAATAGCATAACATTCGAGGAGCTAAAGCGTAATTAATATTTAAGAATCTTCAAAAACATAATTGTACCGATTTTTGTTTTCAGTGAATTATGAAGGCCAGACTGGTGAAAAGTTTCCCATTGAAAAATCATTGGATGTGCAAATTTCTTATATACAATCGCTGCCCTTTATATGCTGTCATAGTATTGGGGATGGCTACTTTCGTTTCTTTGCTATGAACAATTTTGGATCATAGTGCCGTGGCATGCATCAATATTATTTTAATATTTGCAATATTATGAACTGAAATATGTTTTGTTGTTAACAGGAGAGCACAGCGCAAGGCATACAAATACATGTTCATTGGAACGAAATGAGATTAAGATATGTTTTGTATTATTTACTGAATTATTTGAGTTAACTCTTTAATTTTGCACAAATTTTTTAACTTATTCAATTTCAGTTTTAATCCCTAAGACTTCACTGTTTAACGATTTATAAACACAAATTTAGCCAAAACTTTGCTATTCAAAAATATCAACTCAACACAGCACTTGACCTGATCCATTTTTTTCTAATAGCAGGCAGGACTATGTAAAGAAGAAAAGGTTGCGAGTGCTTGGGAAACTTTGCCCAGCAGCATTTTTTTTTTTGTTTTGTTTTTAATTTGTTTAACTTTTTATTTATACTGCCTGCCACGTCAACATTTATTGCTTAACTTGTTTCTTTTTCTTGTTTTTTTTTTGTTGTCTGTTGGCTGCCCTGCCCCCAAACTGTTTCAAGTGGGCGTTTACTGACCCTTCTTGGTGAATTTTTCAGCAGCACGACCTTTTGGTCAAAGTTTACATAGGTCAAAGAAAATATTTTGAAAAACAAACTTAAACGTAAACACACAAACATGAGGGATACTAATTTAAGTCCCATAGTCACACATGACATGACAAGTTTTATGGCTCACCTTTTTGGACAGGTGCCTCCACGCCATCCAACCGATGCTTATTCGCCGTCTCTGGGTCAGTACTTGGCTAGATGCACCTCAGTTTTCGGCTTGTTGTGGTCTTGAGAAAACTTTCTCGAGCAATAAAGCATTGAAAATTTAATTTCTATAAAGTTGCTCAGCTCGTCACATTAAGTGGATGTTAGAAACTTGAAAACCGAAAAACCGCACTCCACAAAATTTGCAAACCTTTTTTTTGCGCTTTTTGTATACTCTTTAGGGTGTCTGGCGTAATTTGTGGCGAAGTTTGCTTAAATGCAAAAAAGGCCATGATTGCTGGGAAATTTGAGTGTGAAAGCAATTCTTAAATTTTATTAAAAAGCTTTACAATTTTTTTTGGTCATTGTGAAGATTTTTTATATATACTCAAAAAATATAAATAAACTTTTTTGCGGTTTCGTCAAACAAAAAGGCCTCTTTTTGCTTGTAATGAGAGCTACTTCGGTGGTAAACTTGAAAGCGTTCACAATTTAGGGCATTTTAATGGTCTTTTGGACTTAAAATAAAAAAGAAAAACTGTTTTGCATTGACCAGCACTGACGTAGCTAGCAAATTTATACTTTTTGCCTAAGTTCATTTCTAAGTTTCATTTCATTTTTTAAATTAAAAACAACAATTAGTTTCTGAAATAAAAACCATTATCTTAATCCATTGTCTACTGCAAAAGTTTTTATTCAAAAAATATACTCTTAAAAACAATTGTTTCTGAATATTTTTGAAAGTAACGCACGCGAAAACTTTTAGTGTTTTTCCTTATATTGTCTTAAATATTATAAAAATAAACATAAACTTTAGCTTATAACTCGCATGGGAATACTAAATGGTCGACAATCTTTTGAAATGTACTATATTAAGGAGCTATTGTGCAGCTTAAGTTTCATATCTATCATAGTGTTAGTAGGGTATTTCTAAGTCTACAGCGCCCGACTTTAACGTTTGCTCTCTAACTTGACTTTGCCAATTAGCTGTACCTTGTAAAACTCAAAGCACCCAAACATTTGGCAATTATTATTTTTTATTATTTCTGTTTCTAAGAACTTCGCCGTAGATGTATGAAAAATGATGAACTTAAGCATAAAGTGCATTTGATAGTCGTTGTGTTGTTGGCAACCATAGCCATTGCACTTAATTTTTAGTAGACAATATTAAGCTCATGCTTCACATTAAAAAGTTCTCAGCTCAGCTCTTAGGGGGAAGTTTTGCAGCAACTCCGCAACACATTTTCCTACCCGTAGAAGTAATTGTTTTGGTTCTTTCGAAAAAATTGCTTAAATTTCACAGCTGCGGTTGACCAAAGCGCTTAGCCAAAATGTTTCAAACAAAAAGTGTTACCATCTGCTTGATTAAATTCCATTTCGCTTTACCTCGTTTTAAGCGTATTTCTTACTTATTCCCTAACTTGAATTTACTTTTTTTCTTCCTTGTTCCAGGATGATTTGAACTTATATCTCTCGCTCTCTCTCCCGCTCAGCACACCTGAAGTGCTGTGGCCAAGTTTGCGCTTAAATAAATTGAAAATTGTTTATAACCTTTTGGTGAGCGCAGCTGCAATGGCAATGGGATCGGCTCAAAAAAAAAAAAAAAACAATGAACAGAAATCTAATTAAATTATATGTCTGTCTGTCTGTCTATTGTTGGCCAAGCAGCCAGCCACCAGCCGCCAGCTGCCAAGTGGGTACAGTTTCATTCTGCTTAGTTTTTCAACAGCTGAGCATTAGCATGTTTACACTTCCGCCGGAATAAGGATACTCGGCATATATATATTTTGTGTGCAAGTTTTGTGTTTATTTTGTGTAATTTTTTTTGTTGTTTAGTGAAACACAAAGTTTCAGGGTTGCCACTTCCTGTGCCGCTGCATGGCACAATGGTCATATCTATGTACATTTCGTTCTTCTCTAGAATTTTTGCATGCCGAGCACATAACTTATTTTTGAACTTCCTGTGGCCTTTTGTAGCAGCTCTTCCCAATTTTTTTTTGTGTCTGTCCTTGTTGTAGGTATTTGTGGCACTGAAGGTATTATTTTTGTTTGCCGAAAAACTTAACACGTTCACTTTGCTTTTATATAAATAAAGTTTTGGATTTTTTTTTTTGGTTGGAGTGTGGGTGCACAACCTTATCTCATATGCGGTCTCTACCTGGCTTACTGGCATAAAATCCACTACACAAAAAAAGCTAAGTGTGTGGGTGTTAACCGACAATTGGATACTCTGTAGAGACTAAAACGAACTGTCTTTGCCCGAATTGTCTGCTGAATATTTTAAAGCCTTGCCAAACGGAATAGCAAAGAAAAATCACGACGAAGAGGTGATTGGTGATTGAGAAAAATCACGGGATTAATGATGCTCTTATGACAGTATTTATAGCGACATTGTCTTAAAAAGCCATTCAGTTGTATTTTTGATGGCATAGCAACAGCGTATCGAATACAGAAAAGTCTGTTGATTTTAGGATTACTATCATACAATTTCGATAGATACTCATATTTCTTTTATATTTTAGCGTTATTTGAAGCACTTATTACCATAAGTCTCCAAATTTCATGTGTTCACTTTCTCTAAAATATCACATTTGCTTGGTTCTGCTCCAGAGTTTACTTAACGTGGCCATGTGACATTGCTGTCCTAAAACCACGGTGGTCAAATATGCAACCCGATTGTACATATAACACAATGAGTCTGGTACAGCGCCAACTAACGACCCTCAGTGCTGACTTTTCGGTACCAATTTGGAATTACTGTCGGATGTGCATTCCCCCTTTGGTTTACAGCGAAGTGTACCTATCACTTCTACTGCTTTATGGGCAACAACACCCGGTTCAGAACACAACTCCACGTGGAGCCAACATGACTCAAACCGCGATTTGGGTATCAACCACACCCACTACGATACTTCCACTAGGGTACCGACCTCAATAAGCATTTTTGGAGTATGCTCAAACCGTGGCAGCGAAATGCAGGCCTCGGTAACCCTCCTCTTTCAGCTCCGACAGAATCAGAATTGGGGCACACAGTTCAGTTTTGGTTAAAAACCCGGGACTGGTTACCCGTGCGCCTATGGTGCTGTGATTTGCCGACGTCCTATAAATACGGCATCGGCAAATGTTGAAACATCTGTCGCCTCTTCAGTGTCTCCAGTGCTTCAGAAACACTCCATCTATCGCCCATTTGTAATCGGAGGCGAAGTCAACTAAACTGAAATCGATCTCAGGGAGCCAAAGGGCTTAAGATAAATATAGAAGATAAGACAGCCACATGATAATGATTTCGGAAAAATTTTAAGCCTTAAAAAATTAATATATCTTAAAGTGTAACTTTTTAGTTAGGATAAGAAAAGTGATGGACATCTTCGCTTATTCAAAATTGCTTGCTTACTCACATACTAAGCGCGCCTTCTCTAGTTGACCGATCCACTGTAAAATAGGTTCTCCTCCACTTGGCTTTTTTATCTGAGCTTTGGTTGTCCGCTTCGTTTTTCTTCGTCGACTTTCGAAAATTGTTTTCGCTAAAGCCTCTTCGCCCATACGAGCCACATAGCCGAGCCAAAGAAAATGTTGTGCCATAATACGCTGGACGACATACATGTTGCTGTAGAGCTCATGTAGCTCATGGTTCTTCGTTTGGATGCGTTTCCGAAAGGTACCAAACATTTTGCGAAGAGTTTTCTCAGGAATACTTCAAGCGAACCTTACCGTCGGAGACAATGCATACTTCTGCGACATATAAGATCACGGGATTAGCGCCTTGTAAATGCTTTAATTTTGGTGGATAGATAGATGTGAGGATGGCAGAGGCGACAAAGGTACCGATTCAGAAACTCAGTGCCAATCCGGAAAGAGAAAGGGTTAGATAGTGGTTGGGGAGGAAAGAAAGAGAAAAAGTGAAGTGTAGAGAGACCCAATACACGAACCTTTTCGTCTCTCGTAGAAAATTGAGATGTGACTCTAGGGGTAACTTTTATTGCTCCATCGAGCTGGAGCACATCGCTGCCCAGGGTATGCAGCCTTGTTCTTGAAAAAACTCAACAATAGCATAGGAAATGCTCGGTATTGTCAGTCGTCGAGACATTCCGTGCATTTTGGGTCAGTTTTTAGTCCCAAGTTAACCATACGTTGGTCACAAGGGTTGTGGCCCGTCATAAGCCCCACCAGAGCTTTCAAATCCTTTCTTCCGAGATAGAGAAGAAAGTCTGCTGCTTTGTGTGAGGGTTCTTTCGCGAAGTATTTTGTAACACGGCAACTAAGATATTAGTAACCAAGTATGATTACTCGTTTGATCTATATGCGGGCACTATTGTCGGTGTTCACAGCGGTTCCTTGACAACTTCATAAGTATAGCTGCTCGCTATGAAATGATAGCCTAGGCGCCGTGCAGCGCTATGTGTAGGCAGCATACACTTTTTCTTACCCTTGCAAAACGGCCAGGACCCACTTTGGCTGAAGCAGCGGTGACATCTTGCTTACAACATCCAATAATATAAATATCATTGGCGTATGAAAATTATAAATTTCCAAACGTTTCTATATATATAAAAAATTTTTTTAATAAATAATTCGTTACAATTGGATAGTGACTCTCAACCCGTTACAAAAACGTACACAAAATCTGCTATACTTCTTATGGCGTCATTACAGCGTATAACAGAAAAGGCGCAGTTGTTGTCCTTTGCTCAGTCACCCTCTCAATAGCCGCAGGTTAACCCAGAGCACAGGTATAAAAAAATTTGTTTGCCTTGCTGTAGAAAGGACGCAGGACTTTTTTATTGGAAAACTTTTCGCAATGACTTTATTGATGTGCCAATGAGTTGACGGACTGACTGGCTGCTGCTAAAATTAATGAATATTTTACCATTTGGCTGGCCACATAATGGTTATAATGACGAATTTATGCCAAATTTGATATGAAGATGAAAATTGAAATTGACTGTGGCACTTGAGCGAAGCGAAAACCAGCTGCCCACATAATTCAATTAAGTTGCCCATAAAGTTTAATAAATTTTAAAATTTGTGTGCGCAGAATTTCAATTATTTTGGATAACATGAAAGTGACGACAAGTGGCCTAAATCAAATGTCAGTGCTGCCAAAGTCCAGTGGTCAACTCTTTTTTTTCTCTCTCTTTTTATGAGCCCCAAAAATACACACAAACATTAATTTCGCATAAAAATAATCAACATTTTGGAATTTTTATGGGGCGTATCCTTGTGTGCTGCAACACATTTATTGCTTTTGCAGCGCTTGTCATTCAAATTGCGCCTTTTAGTTTTGTTGCTCGACAATGGTCAATGGTTAACAGAAACAAGAGGAAAAAAAATTCTGGCCAACACGTCGTATGCGTAATTACGCATACGCCATGTGCGCTGTCCGAATAGTTAACAGCGTTCAAAAAAAAACAAAAACTAAAAGGGGTGAACCCCCAACGAATTCAGACACGTCGCACACGCCTCAATAATTTACACCAGACGCTGTTGCTGCAACAGTACAAGCCATAAAAATGCTTGAAACGCGGACGCAATTTGGTTGAGCTCAGGCGGGTATTGGGCATTTAGAGGTCGCCAAACGAAAGGGGTGTTCTGTAAACGCTTTATGTAAATGGTTGGCGCATTAAATTCCAAGAAATTCAACAACAATTTGGCAATGTTATGCTAAAAGACATTTTGTAGTCAATTGGCAGGTTGTATGAAAGGACTACAGTGAAGCTTGGGTGGATTGTGACGTATGGGTATGGGGGAAATAGGCCTTGGAGTGAAGTTAGCAAAAATAAACATTAATATTGAAGGTCTGTATGGGTTCGAAATCTGCTCACATCACAAGCGTTTTCATACATCTTGTTTATGTAATCCTGGCAACATATGCGGGAAGCACTGCTTTTCTGCTTCAATTTAAAGAAAGCAGCTGCTGAATCGCATCGACTGCTTGTGGAAGCCTATGGTGGCACTGCTTTATCAGAAACAACTTGCAGAGACTGGTTTCGTCGTGGGTGACAAGGAGCGTTAAAATCGGCCCAGTAAGGTCGAAGACCATCAATTGCAGGCTCCTTTGGGCGAAGACGATACCCAATTGCAAAAAATGGGAGCAATCAAAAGTTTTAAGCTTATACACCTAGTAAATCTAATCAAAGCATTTGAAAATTTGTCTCAATAACAATTTAAGAACTACTTTGTAGATCTTCTATTTAATACTGCTGCACTCGTTGAAGTTCCCCGTTTTATTGCGGGGTGTCGGTTGATGGGAAGAGTACCATTAGCACTGCTGCACCAGTATGTAGTAGACGACTAACAGAGAAAATGGCCAAACTACAAATTTGCTGTCTTAGGCAAAATTTAGACTATAATAAAATAGGTATCGAAAGAACTTAGAAGGGGTTAGGAACTAGTAGCTGGTGTGTTCCAAAAAACTCTTTGAACATACATGGAGGTTAAGCTGCCCTTGAATGTTTTAGCGAAAGTCTTGGCGATAGTTTGACAGATCATAAAGTATATATCGAAGAATCTTACAATGGGAGAAGCTGCTGTGTGCCATGAGACTCTTCAACAACAAACGGGAGCTTAGCTAGTCTTGACAATTTGAAGTTTCAGTAGAAACTTTATGACATAAAATGTGAATCTGTGCCATGGATAGGCACGTAGCCGACAGAGTTTTCCTTATGCAGACCATTGGTTACTGCTTCGAGAAGTATCTTGGCGGTTGTGGTTTACTAACCAAATGCGGGTAAGGCCTTCGAGCTCGGCGTGGAGTTTTATCTTACCAAGCAGGCGTTGTGATCCTTAATTTTTTTTTTTTTTATTCCGCTTTGGAACTTAGGGCTTCTACTAGAGCCTTCCAACGAACCCTGTTTTGTGCCATCTGTTTAGCTCTGTGCCATGTAGTAGTTGACTCGGCCATTTCTTGGAGGATGGGTCTTCTCATGCCCTGTCTGAGTACATTTCTTCTTCCTTGTATTGAGGTCAACCTTAGATTAACAGAGGTTTAAGATAGATCTCGACTTTTACCAACACCGAAGACCACGACCAAATGGAAGTGTCTCTTCATCTTAGAGCAGTAGAATCTTCCGGCTTATTCTACATTGCTACATTCTCATATGATATATGCAATATCAGCAATATCAGACGTCTTGTAACATAAGTAGGATAAACCTAAAATGTCTGCACTATGCACCAACTACTTGTGATTAATCCAACTTTTCCTAGGTACTGCGGATTTGTAATATCAATTTTGAGGTAAATACTGAGAGCCTATTGTTATTTTTCTTCATTTTTGCTAGCTAAAGTTCTGTTTCGATGAAATCCCCCAAAAAGGAACACAGTATAAGCGAAGAACAGCCTTAATCTGAGGGAAAAAGACAGTCTTATTTAAGATTGTTTTAGTTTATTTAAGAAATCTATTGGGAGAACGAACTTTGTATAGAATGTGAAACTGACCCAGTCCTCTACAGCAATATTTTTCATATTTTACTGACTATTGTTTCATTAAGTTTTATTGAGGTTTTCTATTATATACAATATTAATATGAGAGGTTCATTATGAAATTCTTGAGGGTCCATCATTTATACTACTCGCAGGAAAGCTTTAATTTATTAAAGTTTGTGTGCCAAATCGTGTTCCAATGTTTTAATTCAAAAGGTATTACATGCCGAAATTTTTCAAAGAGAAGAAACGATAGTTGTCACCACCAGCGCTAAAGCAACATATATAGGGTAATGATTGTATATAGGAAACTTGTGTTTCGACATTATCTTCCATTGGGAAATTTCTTGAAGTTTTGTCCAAGAATTTCGCTATAATAAAAAGAAGACAGTCAAAAGGCTATGTGTATTGAGTTTTTTTTCGACTTGCCCTTTAATTCCTTCAAGGATAAGCTATTTTGCCTATTTGTCGCCTCGGCCTCTTCCAATATATCCAAAATATCATCACCTAGTGTAGGATGCTCATAATTTATCGTAAAATTAAATTGCTCGATGGATAATTTCATTGCTGCTGATAGAAGTAAGCTTTGGTAGGATTTTTAAAGATTTATTTTGGATTTTGCGTTTATTTTTCAAAACGACTAATTTTGAATAAATTTGAACCCTTTTTTGTTAAAAATGAAAGCCTATGCTGCTTTTATTATATTTTTGAATTTTAGTACTAAGGCGAGTTAGCTTTTTAAAATTTTATTCATATTTCAATACAAAGTTAAGTTGCGTGTCTTTGATATTTCATCAATATTCCATGATGTGGAAACAAAGAGTTGTTTTAATGTAGCCGAAAGGCACAAGAGCCCAAGAGAGATCCATAGTTCAAAGAACTTTAAAAAATTGACCAATATCAGATTAATAGCTTTGCAACTCAATATTGCTTTTTAGGCTCAAAATAACAGAGCAGATCTTAGCGTTTTCAACCGATTTGCGAATTTGAAGTAGTCTCACTAAGTTATGCCTGAAGAAATAGGAATGTAAACCTCCATTTTGTATCCCAAAGTATGATCTTCTGATGATGACACGGCACACGCGAGTCTCTCCTTTTTCAGAACATTTGTGCATATTGTAAGTTCCTTGGGTGTCCATCTAGGGGCTAAAACTATGCACATGAAAATGAAGACGTGCAGCCTCCACTGGCTTATAAATGCTCACGAGAGTGTCCAGTTAGCCTGGAGTACAAAGTCCTCTGGTATAACTCTGCTCTAAAGCCTAAAGCCGAACTATGGAGTAATGCCTTCAGAAACATAACAAAACATTGTCCAGCGAGTACAGTCTAAGATCCTGAGAACAATGACTGGTGCACCTACGGAACGAGAATATCCACAGACACCTCAAAATCTATTAAGAAAAACACCTGAAAAAGCTGGCCTGCGAATTCGAATCCTTTTACTAGAAAACTAATCAATCAGTCTGCAGCCAATCTCGACTGCACCGCAATGATCAATCAGTTCAGCTTCAAATCTTCAAAATAATTTACTCAGAAAAGAGAATATCCAATAAATAATGAATTTCTTACAAAAAATTGTGAGTTCCTAATAGTTATTTTGCTAGGTAAATAGCGTCTGTTGCTAGCCATACTTCTGCTAGACCCAGAGGAACCACCGACCTTCTACGACACTACCGAGGCCTATAAATAAACTAAGTTACTAGGTAGTTATTATATGAAAAAGTCCGGCAGATCGAAAACAAAGCTGGCTTCACATCTTATTCTTTGCCAATCTACGTAGGGAGATAAGACGTATGCCGCAGCTTACCATGGGTAAAAAAAGTATCCTGAATTTGTTAGTTGCGGAAGAAAAGGAATTTTTTTTAAGCTTTTTGCATTATTTATTGAATCTTCTCTTATTATGAGAGTAACTAAGATCTTTTTATCTAACTTAAATATATTACAATATGAAATAATGATTGTGTTAATTAGAGACAGCCCTAGGATTTCTTTGCTGGGCTGGAGAATCTTTGCACTGCCGTCGGCACTGGCTGCAGGCTCGCGTAAACGATTTCCCGAGAGGATTTTCATGTGCAACTAGCTTTGCTTGGTGCTTACTCTTTCTCATCTGAATTTCCTCGTTGATAATAAAACTTATGTCTAAGTCTCTATGGATGTTTTTGCTGCGTAGATACCATGGTGCCCCAGTGATTGTTTGCAGAATTGTTGACTGAGCTATATGTCGCCGCCAGGTGAGGTGTTCATCTCGATGAAACCCCCGATATTTTACTTCATGGCAGATCTGAGATCTGTTGGCTAATGTCTACAGAACAGCTGGTGGAATCGGTCGCACTTAAAAAGTGTTTATTTTTCTTACAAAAGATATAGTGCGAACTACAACCTAAAGTAACCCATGATCTAAACTTTAGCAGCTTATTGGCAAGTGATATTTGAGAGTCTTATACAGAAATAGCTTCATTTTCAGTAGGTCATTTATAGTTTGGAGAGCGGAAGATCTTTGATTTTCACATAAATTTTTCTATATACAATTCTGTTTTTAACAACAATCATTTATCTAAAATAAAAGCTCCAGAACCAAGAAAACAATAAGAATATATATCCAAATACTCTCTCTATACACTTTGTTCCAATGAAATTTTATTTAAATGCCTTGCGCTGTGTTCTCTCCTATTAATAACATAACATATTTCTTCTCGTAATATTGTAAATATTAATTTAAGAACGATATTCTCTTACTGCAGCACCGCATGTCTTCGAAAAACAAGTAACTCGAAATTAGTTACCAAAATTTTTCACGGCAAAGAAACGAAAGTAGCCATCCATAGTATTATGACAGCGTATATAGGGCAACGATTGCATATAGGAAACTTGCACATCCAAGCCTTTTTCAAAGAGAAATCTATCGCCAGTATAGTCTTCAAAACGCTCTAAAAAGCAAAACTATAATGAAGATTTTTAAATCAAGAAAAAGAAATTGCAACTTACCTTTCAGCTGTTCAAATGTGATGCTATTTTCGATATCGGTGGCACCCGTCTTTTGTAGTACATCATAAATGTCGTGACCCAATGTGGGATAACAACAGTTCACGTAATATATATATTCCTCTGCAAAATTGGTCATTTTTGATTTTTATTGTTTACAATTTGTGTTTTTTTTTCGTTGAAACAAATAGTGCACATATTTTATATTGAAGTGAGTGTAAGCTGCCTACTGTGTTGGGAAATATTTAATTATTTTTGATACATAAGAAATAGAAGTAAATTGCTTGGGTACTGCCTTTCGAGAAATTGGTGATAATTGAAATATAGTAAATTTTTTGGATTTACTAATCGTTAAAAAAATTTTATGTTCCTTTTTTAAGTTTAAATTAACATAAATGTTTTGCCGGAAGAATAGTCATTCTTCTTAAGAGCAAAGCGATTTCCCCACAACTCATTTTATGATTTTCGATTGCATTTCCGATTTATTCATTTCATGTCTTGTCTTTCAAAAGACTGGATACACTGAAATTGTAGTATATTTTTTGAACTGCCTAACTGCTAGAATCGCAAGACATTTTTTTTTTTTGCTTTCTTTTTTTTTAGATTAAATTAATATTATTCTAGCGCTGGCAGAATTGTTATCGCTATGTAGCAAATTCTTCTTAAAAACGAACCGATTTCTAGACCATTCTTTTCATGTTTATCAATTTTATTTCCGATTTATTTGAAAACTAAAACAATGAGCCACAATCTGCATCCCTCACTTCATTACCGTTCATGTTCACTGCAGCGAGGCGCCACTGTACCTAACTCTTAATAATATTGTTGTTACTCTCAATATATTCCTGATTCTTTTGTTTCTAACTCAATACCTTACTTTTTCATTCTTTTCATTCTTGTTAACTTTTTTTTTTTTTGTTGCGTGTTGTTGCTCTTGTTCTTGCAGTAAATTTAAACAAAGAGCCCACGGCTACCGGGAATGAAAATGAAATTAACATTTGTGTCCCATAACCCACACCCGTTTCTGGTGTTGATTCCTGAAAGTGAGTTGACTGTTTTCTTTGCATCTTTTGTTAACTTCCATATTGACTTGCTGCTTGGGTAAATATTGCTGCTGGCAAAAGCTTTACGGGTTTTATTTATTTAAAAATCATCACAGTCATATTACGCGGCAACGTAATATCGAGCTTAAGTATTTAGCTTGAGTGAAAATGGGGAAGCTTTACATATGAGATGATCTTTGTTTGTCTGAGTAAAGCAAAGTAATCATCGGCTTTGTTGAATTTATTGCTGAATTAAAAGTCAATTCATATGTTGTGCACTTTGCTATAAACATTAAATATTTGGCAAGTTTACTCTTTGAAATGTATGAATTCGCACAATAGTTTGTTAAAACGGCTCGTCCCAACTGTAGGAAGCGGTAAACAAGTTGTCACAGTCTTACATTTAGAATCATTCTTATTAGTTTACCTAATTTTTTCTAAGTTAAGTTTCTGAGAAAATAATCATATCATCATTGTAAAACTATTTTTGTATTTTTTTTTTTCAAGATAATCTAAAATAAGCATTTATTGTGAATAAGATCTAAATGAGTATTATAAACCGATTTACTAATAAATTTCTAAAGAAAGCTTTCTCAGGTAAGCACTTGACGATATCTATCTATAAAATTAATCGTAGCACCTTATTGTCTCTTAAAGTCGAATTAAATTCGACTCAAAATTCGTATTAGAGTAATAGTTTGCTTGGCGAAGTTTTAGTTTTTAAGTCCGGCATGGAATCAACATCCTTGAAAGATCTAGAAAAATGGCCCAACCTAATAACCTATTAAATATATTTTGTCTTCGTAGGACCATCTAAAACCATCCTTAGAGTGAGCTAGAATTGTTTTCTACGTTTTATCCATTTGAAGGCAAATCAATTCAATAATATATTTCTCGAGATTGTGATATCGAGCACCATGGGAAACCAAAAGTAATACATTAGTTTGTTTTGAAGAAATAAATAAAAAATAAAATCTTTACTGTCGTACTTGTCAAATATTATTTCAAATATTATTTTAATATTTTAATGGAAAGTGTATCATATAATTCTTATAAATAATCCTTAATGTTATTCGTTTTAATAAAAGAAAACATAATTTGGTATGAAAAATTGTGACAATCTGACATTCTGAGAGCTCTGCAAAAGTATGCTTAATATTCAATTCCGATCAGCGGCAGACATACTGATAGGAAAAGCAGTTAAAGCCATCGGGCATTGCCAGTGATTTGTGTCCAACCAGTCCGTGGTTCACAATAATCGGACCGTTTTGATATACGCATTACCTCGTTCCTCGCTGATTGTATTTATATCCAAAAACTTGGATCATCAACAAAGTATATTTAATTGATTGATTCCTTCCGTCTGCTCCTCGTGTACTGTCGCATTTCAGGTCCTTATACTACGTACATATTTGGCCCATCTTTGGGAACTTCGCAGCAAAAGTGTCGAAGAAACTTTTCTTAATCTTAATTTTTTCCGCCTATGCGGTGTACTAGGTTTTATCAAAATCGTTAAAATGAACGAGTTCAAGAAAACGTTAGTCTAATAAATAAATCTTTAAGTAACTTGTTTTAATTACAATGTATCTTATCTCTGGGTGAGCTGAAACCGTTGCAGCTACTGCTCATAACATTGCCAGTAGGTTTGGAATTTAATATTAATTTTCCATTTAATAAATTAATGTACAATGAGGCACAATTAAGACATGAGTTGTAGACCAAAGATTTACGCAATGCTATCCTGACATTTGTAGAAAAAAAAACATTCTTTAAAAACATTTAGCACAGTTTAAATGTCAAAGATACATGGCCTTTTCCGTTTGAATGACAAAAGCTTTTCTCGTAAAAATTAATGCTGTTTCCCATGCTTTTTGGATCGTACTCGTAGCAAGGATTCATTGTAGGTTTTACTAAAAAATTTTCTGTAGTAATTTGCTTGAAATAAAATACTTGGCAGTGGCAGGGAAGCTAAAACAAAGGTCACAATTTTATTAATAATTTTTGCAACATTATTTAGCTGCCTTGCCAGCTGGAGAAGTTGATATTTCCTGTTTTTCTTCTCTCTTTTCTTATACTGATTCCTTCTCGTTTTCTTCTACTTTTTTCTTATGTTTAATATTAATTTAATTTATGCTTAATATTGCTTTGTTCTTTTGTTCCTATTTGCTTTATATAATTTCAATGAAATGTACTTAGCTTGCACCTTTTTAGGTATTCTCGATTTAGAAAGAAGTGTAAGAGATAATTCTTAAAATAATTGCTCTTACTCAACTCATGCATGAAAATACTTTTCATCGTATAAGCTAACTTTGAAATCATAATCATAATCATTATATAAAGGTCATTCAGGCGCTAGGATAAAAAATTTGCTGCTAAATATTATAATTCTTAAAAATTTAAAGAAATTACTATGCCAATATTCCATGCTAGGAATCATATTTATTATAATATTATACAGAACTAGAATTGCTGAATATATTTTTATTTTGTTTTTATAATCTTAAAAATGTATATAGCTTTTTACGTATATAAGCTTATTATTACAGCGACCAATTCGGCATACTTGTTAAAAAGTTAATGAAACAGTCCATGTAATTTACAGGAAAAACTCCTAACAGACACGCGATTCCGTCAAAATTGGATATATATCTCTTGGTGGAATGGTAAAAGAAATCTTGTTAAGGTGTGTACTAGAAGTTAATTTTTTAAGTAGAGAATGACACTCGCATGTTTGGATCCCAACTTAAAGCTCGAAGAGCAAATAATAGGAATTGTTTTTGATTAGACTCAATCAGCTTAAGTGTTAAAATATCAACTTACTCATAATAATGAAATATAATGACTAATTGCATTACCTTGAACACCAAAATTAAATTAAGTTTTAATAAATTTTCAAAACTAAATTATTTTCTGTCATCCCAAAGTCTTACTGTGACACAGTGTGAACGCAGCATATGAATTATCTTAGTACCATCATTCCCTTGTTCGTTAACTTAGTAGTTATTATACCGATTTTAAACATTTCTTTTTAAATAAATATCAACTTTTAATTTACGATATGTGTTCTGTCCTAAAATTGTCTTATCTTAGATATTTTATACTGTGCCATTGTGCCACTGTGACGCAGTGTGAACGCAGCATGACTAACTTCGCTTGGGGCATATTTAAATCATGTTATATTTGAGCTTAAGCCAACTGCCTGCAGCAACCTTGTACACAGACCGTCCCCCCGCACTTGACATGTCGACACAGTGGCGCCCAAAAGCAGGGCTGCGAAATGCTGCAACAACAACAACAGAAACAGTGGAACGTGCCACTAATTAAAGTTTAAAGCACGTAGCACTTGACAGCCAAGACGCAAGCCTTATGACGTATAAGTTCATATTATTTTCGAGCTTAGTTTTTATTCTTTCCGTCTACGATGCCTTGGCATTGTTTCATGAAGCTTGCAAAATTCTATTTACTTTTAATGAGTAAAAAGAATAAACTGCGTCTTGTAGAACATAATGCACTTAATTTACTTAAGAAAAAGTTTACGTTGGTCATGCATCAAATGTTCATTCATAAAAATTAAAACACAAATAGCCAAAGGGCCGAAAAGCCAAGAAGCCAAAACAAACTTTTTGAGTTGTGAAAATTTCCCAAACAATGCCAAGTAACCGGTATTTAAGAGAGCGCAGCGCGTTAAGAGCGAATGAATGGGCTCCAACTAAGAGAAATGGCTTCAGTTGAATCTTTATCTTAAGGATTAATTGCCAGCCGCCAATTAAATTGAGATATGTCACAACTGACACATAAATCCTATGGTTATGGTCGAGGCCCAAATTCACTTTATTGTTGGCTGCAACGGAAATGGAGTCCTGCTACTGCAACAATAGCTTTTTACAGCTATTCAATTAGCAAAAACATTCATATACAATGAAAATATGGCAACCATTCCCCAGCGCAGTCAGCTCTTTGCCAAATTGTCAACATATCTCCGGAAATTCAAGTTGTTATAATAACAATAAAAGAAAATATTTTGGGGTGATGTTGTCGTCCTTGCTGGTCAATCAACTCGAGGTGAAGCCCAACAAACGACAATAGACGCCTCTGACATTAGCACGCCTAACTCAATGAGGAAAGTTCAATGCCTTGGGGGCATCCACAAACACGGGCACATCCGCACGCACACACACGTACACAGCTATGTCCTGGGAGCAGATGGAGATACACA
The DNA here is from genome assembly GCA_035046065.1 of Chymomyza procnemis. NCBI lineage: Eukaryota > Metazoa > Arthropoda > Insecta > Diptera > Drosophilidae > Chymomyza > Chymomyza procnemis. The sequence continues at coordinate 41,867,418 of JAWNOJ010000026.1, forward strand.
TGTTATTGATACGGCAACAATTGATTTGAACTGGGAGCAGCAGCTTGGTCAGCTCTGTTTGACCAGTCGCAATTCGATTGATATGCTTGTCAAATTGCCAGACTGTTATAATTTGCCAGGAGCATAAAGGAACGTACACAAAATATCAAATCAGTAAAGTTTCCTTTATACTCTAACAGCGAGGCAGACATGCAGCCAATTTCCACACGACACAAGTTCAACATATTGCCAAACAATGTCATTACACTTTCATTAATATTGAATTCTGATTTCGATAAAAATTGATCAGATTTGTTTGTTGATTAAAGGAATTATACTGGAAACAAAGGATTATGCCCTTTTAGGATTTATATGCGCCAATAAATTAAGCTTGGGGTCAAAAACTTTATTTTTTAAGTATTCGCAAAAGGGTCAGGCAGAATAATATAATTGATTTAAAATATATTATTCATTATTTACTTTCATAAAATAAAATTATTAGCAAAAGTAATTAAAAAAATTATGAATTAAAATTTGTTTCAAAAGGACAAAATACCAAAAAAAAAGTAGACACATTAGAATCAAATGATATTATTCGTTTTTTATCAATCTTTTATTATGTCAACCAATAAATATAATAATACGTCATATTCAATATTATTTTTATTTTTAACAAATACAACATAAACGTGAAACAACAATTAATATTATTATTTTTTGTTATGAATGCACTTATATCATTTAGATATTCCATACAAAAATTAAAATTTTTAATATTGTTAAATTAATTAATTTAATTAATAATATTAATTAGTAATATTAATAATTAATAATTTTTTACAAAAATTAGATTTTGTTTAAAATTCTTAAAATTTTTTGAATTAAAATTAAAATTTTATCAATTTATTTAAAAATCAAAATTTGATCAATTTATTTAAAAATTAAAATTTTATGAATTTATTATTAAAAAAATTTTTTTTTTCCAACAAATCAATAATTTTTCAAATACTTATTTTTTATTGATTTTTAATTATTAATTTTTTTTTTATTATTTTTTAAATTAGTTTATGAAAGATTGAAAAATCTATTTTACAGCTGGACGTAGCGCATAGGCTGATCGAAACGCAGCTTGACGAACATTTGCATGAATTTAAAGGGTGTTTTTTTTTAGAAGCATAGAAACGTGTCTTTCAATATATCTATTGTAGCCACAGCTCCAGAACATCATGGTTGTTCAATTCAGGAATGAAAGAGTTAGTAATCATGACTCAATACCGATCACCATTGACTGTAACGTTCTGACCATTATCGTTTATGAAGAAGTACGTACCAATGATTCCACCAGCCCATAAAGCGCACCAAACCCTCAATTTCTGGATGTATGGGTATTTCGAGTTACACTTGAGGATTAGCTGCACTCCAAGTGCTGTCGTTTTGTTTGTTGACGTAGCCATTCAGAAGTGCGCTTCATCGCTAAACACAATTAGCTTTTGGGCCCATTCGACCAATCTACGCCCTACTTGATGATCATTTGGCTATTGATGATGAAATGCCTAACCAAACTAAGAATAAATCATTTGACAGCTGTTAAATCGGTCGCCATCTTGAACAGTAATGCCAACTTAAAGTTCTATACCTCGAAAAAAAAAAAAAAACAAAATATATTGACTGTTCTACAATTCACATAAAACTTTCATATATTTTTCAGATTTTTTGAAAATCAAATTAATAATTCTTATAAAATTTTTAATTCAAAACGAACTATAACTTTAAATTTAAAATGCTTCAACAGACACTTACAGAAAGAGTATTTAAGTTTGTTTATAATCAACACTTGATTCGTGCTATTTCCACAAAGTTCGTTTTTTATCTTACGGATTGTTTTGTATCTTATATCTTTATCTCTTGGATTCAGTGTGCATATTAGTGCGTATCTGGGGGTGTATGTGGGTATCTCTGTGTGTGTTATTGTTGCCTGCTGCGTAGGCAATTTCTGCTGATAATCTGATTGCATTTTCAATGTGTTCGACTAGTTGTTAGTCGCATAAAGAAATTGAATTTCACTTGAAGCTAAATATAAATGGCGTCTTGTCAAGAGTTGCCATATCGACAAAACATAAACAGGTAATGCGATCTAATGAGGGTGGCGAGGGACGATGGGTGCGCTGGTAGTAAAGACAACAAAAACGTAAGGAATTATGGTTGTGACGCCTGGCTGTCTGCCAAGGGTAATTGCTTCCTTTTTGCATTTCCAGCTGAGAAAATATTTTCAATTTTTTTTTTTCCGTGGAACTTTTTCAAAAGAAACATTTGCTTTTAGTTGCATCATTTTGTGCAGAACTTTTTACTTTTTTTTTTATTTTCCATCTTCCGTTTACTATTAAGCAAAATAATAGCAGCAAAGTATGTATTGCTATTTGACATTATTATTATTTTTTTTTTTTTTGCAAAATATACTTTATCGTGCTGTTGAACTGCAGAGAATTGCACTTGGTTATGGCCATATGCAATTGCCGTATCACACAGACAAAGTAGATATATTTTAATACCTCTTTGTCTGGGTAGATCCTTTGAGCAATGACATTGAATTTGGAGCTTGACTTTGGCTGGCCATTTAGTCATCAACTTTTTCACTGTCACTTGGTTGGCTGCTTCTTTGCGATTATTCATTAGATTTTTGGCGCACTTCCAATCGTACTGCTGACTGAGCAGATATGCCATCTAAATGATGTCTAGGCAAGCATTAATATTTATAATGTCTTTACGTAAACTTTACAAAAATGGCTGGAAATTAAATTTGGGAAGTTGCAACGTTTGAATACACTTGAAAATGATGTATAATTATTTGAAAAGACTTCATGGATTTTTATTTTTAAAATAAAGTAAATATACTACAATGAATGTTATATTTTATTTTTTTACTTTCGATCGATATACCGGCAATTTTTGTATGCATCCCAAATAACACAAAAAATGTTCAAAAGGGATTGGTGGCTTAAACGCACCAAGATCTGTATGAATTCCAAACTGAACTCAGCACGTAATTTCCCTTCGGTTTCAATAATTGGGTTTTATGTAAAAGCAAACAAATTGAATGTCCCCTCGATAGAGAGATAGTCAATTCCATGATTTCAATGAAGTAAAAATTCTTAAGATGCAGGCTCTACTAGATCCAGACCCAATGCTAAGAAAATGCTGCATGTGAAAATACAAATTTTTCTCTTAAGCGGAAGCCATAAAAGAAAATGAGTTTTGAAACGGAAACACTGCTCAAAATTCTTGATTTTGGCACAGATTTTTACTGGAACGAAAAGTAGGATACCCCCAATACTATTTACTTTTGAATAGATTCTTGAAAGACGGAGCTTGCGTTTCGTTACTGCAGATGAAAACTGGATATATTACCCCTAGAAGCAAAAATACTATACCAAGCTGGTGAGCCTGTTCCATGCACCTCATCACCAAAATAGGTTAAAAAATTAATTTTTTGAGCATTTTCTAGTAAACATCTGTAAAACGATAATGTATTGTATGAACGAGGGTAGGCCTACGCACTTCGGCACTGCAATCCCCATGGGATTGTGCTTTCCTTTATACAATAAATAATATCACTGATGTTTTCTGATTAATTTTACTTAATCGAATCTTATATGGATTACTGGTTAAAAAGTATATGCTTTGGGAATGTTTCACAAATCCATTTACAAACTCTGTCACTTTTTAAATATGCACTTACAAAGAGTATCTACAGAGCTTTAAGTTGAACGAGCAAAAAAAACTTTTCGAAACAAACTTATTCCATTTTTTTCATTTGCGAAAATGACATTGGCTTTGATTTTTTTCTTGTTCTGCTGATTTCCAATCGTCTGGCATTACCATTTTATCGAGTATATCTACATCTCGGGGTTTTTTTTATGCGTGCTTTTAGTTGAATTGAATGGAAAATCCGAGCTTAGTTCTGCTCAGACAAGCTCAGCTGCAGTTTACAAGCTAAGGTCAGAGATATGACAGCTTTACGAAGTGCTGCTCGGAACATAATGGGGGGATGGGTTATTATAAATGATTGTAGTGCTGCTACCTGGCCGGCTAGGCTTATAAATGACTTGTGTTTTATATCGCATTGTCTTTAATTTGTCAACAGTGCAAAACTTTGCGGGTATTCATGGGTATAACTTTTCCACACAAAGACGATGAAAAAAAGGTCAGTAAATTAAAGCCACTTTTGGTCGGGTGGACCAAACTCACCTTCGTGACTTACCTTGGGCATAATTGCGTGCATAATTAATTATGTTTATTTCGAAATATATTGCGAATTTTACTTTTCTCTGTTTTGCCAAATTTTCCTGCGGTTAAGTTAGTCACAAAAAGAAGGCAAGGAAAGGTTAGGAGGAAAAGCAAGTTCTGTTGAATGAAGGCAGAGTGGGTAAGGAGGAAAAGCGAGTTCTGTTGATTTATCTTTGTGGCATGTCTACACTAGATTCACCTGTTTGCAGCATCCGTCATTAATATTCATATAAATATTCTTGTTGTTGTTGTTTGCTTGTGTGTGCTCTGTGTCAGCAGCAGGTGCGACTTTGTGCACAGCAGGGTTACCAGGTCAACTGCAGAATATACAAAAAAAGTTTCCAGAATTTGGTCACACTCCTCGAGAGAGCAGAAGTGCGTGGTAAGTTGTAATTTTTAAGGGTCATGATGGGGACAAGCTGTTTAAAATATTTCTTTTTTTGTTGCAGAAGTTATTCGAATGAGCAAGCTTGGTAGTGAAAGATGAGGTTCACTTTTAATATAGACCTAAAGTCTAGGTTGTTCTCGCTAAATGACAAACTTTTGTAGCAATTTTGAAATTATCTTAAACAAAAGAATCTGTAACTTGTTTACAAACATTAAATCAGTTGAAGAACTTATATACTTTGGATAATAATTGCTTGAATGGTTATCAATATTATAGCATTTTTTTTATTTTTTATTAATCCACTTGGGAACTTAGGGACTCTACGAAGGCTTTCTATCGGACTCTGTTCTGTGCCTTCTGCTTAGCGGTGTCCCAAAATGAGCTAATCTATGCTAGTTCTTGAAGAACGGTTCGTCTTCAAATTGCTTTCAGACTCCAGTCCGGGGTTCTTTTTGAGAGCATGCTCTGTCCAAGTCTATTTTCTATAAGAGACTCACCTGTGGCGCCCCACAACTCTGCATTTGATATTGTGTTTTGCCAGAATATCCAGCATTTTCAGGTATTTTTTCCTCGAAACCTGTAGCTTGTGCGAGATTTTCTTTGCTGCTAGAAGGATAGACTTAACACACGCATTGATAATACGGAACTTCGTCTTTCCGCGCTTCTACCAATACTAAAAAAGCTTTTTATTAAATTATTATGCATTTAGGGATCCAGTTGACCTTAATTAAATAATTTTAGAAAAACAAAAAAATGGTAGTGCTAGAGATCGAAAATTATCAATTAGATGAAATGACAAAAAGAATGAGCCCGTTTCTAGCAGAAATAACTCTGATATACGATCATTTAGAGAAGGATACTTTATTAAGCGAAGTCTACAAAAAAGTAAGACAATCGAATGTTAGGATCGCCATTTTAAGTTTCGAAGAGCCACTGTTTATGAAAAGACTCAATATTATGCCAATGTTTGATGAAAAAATGTAAAGAATTTTTCGTTAATATTATATAGGTTTCTCTTTTGAGTTTCCTGCTCTCAAATGGCACTCTATAAAATTAAATTTCAAAGCAATGCCATTTTAATAGGTCTGTAAGACCAAAAACAAATTTGAAATGTTTCAAATAAAATGTGCCCCGATGCACTTTATTTTATCGTAATACCCAAATCAAAATGAAATCAACTATATCAAGACCAAAACTTATATAACTTTAAAAGCAAAAAATGTATTCAAAAATGCTTTAAAAGTTAAAATAATAAAAGTAATTGAAAACATGCCACAAATACTCAAAATAAAACGAAAAATATTATTTTATGGCTCAAAATTTAATTGTTAACTTGGCGGACAGACCTTCGCTTGCTTCTCTCTTCAATCCCTACATTCATATGCTACATAAGTAAGAAAAAAATGAAGATTATATTGAAAATTAAATCTGGCACAACAAATACTCTGTAAAAATTATAAACTATTTAGTTAGGTTAGGTTAAGCCGGCAGGCACCCAGAGAAAGGGGGACCTCACATAGATCTGTGTGTTCCCTAGTGGAACCGAAGTTTCTCGACCGTGATTCATGGTCATGGATACGTAAGTAGTTCAATATACGCGTATGTTTCGCGAAAGCTAACAATCTCTGGAGTAGCCGTCGAGCTGCCTCAGCAAGCGAGTCAAACGTTGGTCTCCCTATAACTCAAGCTGTCGAGGTAGAGAGGTCAGGGCAGTTGCATAGAAGGTCTTCCTGGGTTTCTTTGACTCCTGGTTCCCTGCAATTCCTGCATGCATCGTCTTCAGTGTTGCTGAGCCTTTTGGCATGTACTGCGGTCATATAGTGCCCCGTTAGTAAGCCCAGCATAAGCCTGCAGTCTTTCCTAGGAAGTTGCGAGATATGCTTGGCTAATTTCGGTTCCGATTTCCCACACTTGATGTGGGTAGTTTTGCAGTTGTCGTGTTGTGCCACTTTCTGTCGGAAGCGACTGCAGTGCTATTTTCCGATTTGTGGTTTAGGGCCCTCAGAGATATCCACAAGTCTTCAGCCCTCGTTCGCGTCGATTCGTCACCCTTCTAAGCTAACCTGTCTGCCATTTCTTTCCCAACAATGCCCTGGTGGCTGGGAACCTAGAAAATGCGCATCCTCTACCGGGTGCTTAGCGCATTTATTGAGACCCTGATTGTTAGTACACATTGGGAGCTAATGGCATAGGCTTGCATGGATTTGTTTGCCGCCTGACCATCGAAGAAGATGTTGACTTGGGGTTGGTGCAGTATGAGCGCAAGTTCGGCGGCTTTCTGCTTGACTATAATCGCACATAGATTTAGGGTTCCATGCTCTATTTTTTTTTCTAACGCTGATAAAAGGAAGTGACTTTTACGAGCGATCATTGAGCCAACCGACCATCATTAATTAATTAATTTAAACAAAAAGATTACATCTACATGTAAGAAACTTAGACAGCAAATAGGGTATTCACGCGTTGCGTAGAATTGAGAGGTTAAAAATTTGTTGAAAAAATCTACAACTAAAAGCGTGAATGTAAATGTATTATTATGCTACGTATATAATTACAATCGCTATGAAATAAATCAGCTTTGTATCATAGTTCATTGATTTCCATATAGTTCGACAAACTATTATAGTTTTTGGGAAAAAGCTAAATGGGTTTGCACGATTTTAATGCAATGAATTGAATTACATTTTCTCGCATGAACAAATAGCAACGTGTTAATTACTCTACCAAGTTAACATAAGTGTTTATTCTACGGAAATTTATAATTCTATGTTTACACTTTTCAAATTAATTAAAAACTAAAAATATCTGAAATAACTAAAAGTTAGTTGAATAAAAGTGTAGCTAACAATTGCTGTAACTTTTCATTTGTTATTGCCATTCAGATTTTTCCAAGAAGTTGTTGAAATACAAAAGTAAGTTTCTGTTGGCCACGTTTTGTTAAAACTTTCGGCACCAAGCATTTGTGGTAATCTCGACTGAAAGATACACTATAATGTCAAATACTAATAAAACCTATGAAACTGTCTGAAGTTAGTTAGAACATTGTTTTCAGCAAAAATCTTAGGTTTTCTTAAAAATTTTCGATCAATAATGCTTCATCATCATATCCTTTATTTATATATATTTGTATAAATGTATAAACCTAAAACATTCAAAATGAACATAGGGTATCAAAAAACTCTATCCATCTACGCTTGTTCCTTCCAATCACTTTTACTTGGTTTCAGGATTTGCCCAGCGCGTTAACTTCATCACGTAACACTCTAAGCCATGTGTCGCGAGGTCTATGCTCTTGCGGGTTCCATTCCAGTGCTGATATAGCGATGTCGGATGTCCAAGTTCACTTTGAGCAGTTGGTCGTTGGTCACCCATCGGGGCCAGAAACGAAAGCCTGCCGGTTTCGCCGCATAAGTAGAGTTGTGCTCCAGGTTGTACATCCATAAAGTAAAACAGCCTAATCGCTGGTTCCGAATATACGACGTTTGATACTCGTAGAAATGCTTTGCGATCGCCATATTCTGTGTAACGAGAATTAAGTGGTGTGGGGCCTTATTTATTCTGTGCGTAATATTAGCCTGAGAATCATCATCTCTAACGATGCCGAGGTAAGAGAATACATCGATATCCTCAATATGCTGACCATTTACATGAAGAGCCGTGTTTTTTTTCGGAGCTATGGGCAACAACTTTCTTTTCTTTACGTTCATTTTTGAGGCATCTTTAAGCGCGTTGTCTTGGGAATTCAAAACAGTAAACTACAAGACAGATATCGTCTGCGTAATCCAGTTCGCATAGTAGTTCGTGCAGTTTCCACCTTAGTCCGACTAGCGCCTCACGGTTGTACTGTTCGAGGACGCCATTCAAAAGTATCAGGAAAAGCGTGGGTGATAAGACACAGCCCTGCTTGACTCCAGTACAAGCCTCAAAGGGATCACAGATGTCTCCGTGAAAACAGACTTTACATTTGGAATCTGTATATAATTCCCGCCTCATCGCCCTTATTTTCTCGGGTATTTCTTTGCTTAATAGAGATTCCCAAATGGCTGGCCGAAAAGCCGTATCAAAAGCTCGTTCAAAGTCAATGATGAAGTACAAAATGGGCTATTTTGAATTCGATGGACCGCTCAATTATTATACGGACGATGTGAATACGGTCCGCACATAATTTGTTGCGCCGAAAACCTTCTTGCGGAGGAAACTCTCAACAGTCGTAGACATTCTTTGTAGAATGATAGAAAATATGAGCTTATTTATTGCATTTTGCAGTGTTGTATCCCTCCACTTGCAGCAAAGCCTTAAATCGCCCATTTTCGGAATGTTCACTTTGAAAGAAACAGTTTCGTAATTCTTGTATTTGCTCAGTAGTGAATGCAGTGATTCTGCGTTAATGTTTTCACCAAAAAGAGATACTGTCCGGTCCTGCGGCTTAGTTGCCTTTAGAATTGTCTGCCAAAGATATTGTTATATTATATTTTTGTGTTAAGATAGACAAACACGCCCCTATATATATTACAAGATCCTTGGAAGACAACGATCATGTTTACAAGTAAAACTATTATAAAAGTACTTTTTGTATAATTGTAGAACATTTGAATGACTGCTACTTATTTTGGAATTCATGATTTATTTTCAAAGCCTTAGAGACAGCACTAGTAATCACTACAGGTTGTACCCCACGACAATATACCCTTATAAAAACCTCTATTATTTTGTTACAACTGCAGGTCATGGTGCCGACTATTGTGGCCAGCGCTTCCTGTTGCTTTGGTTGTTGGAGCCTGTCAATAAGTCTAACTTGTCTGCGCTTTAATTAACATAGAAATTGTAATAGGGCGGCAACATGGCGTATGCGTAACATTTAATTAAATTGCATTCGCCATTTTGTTCACTTTCATGCTGCTCGTTTACATTGTCGACATTTTAATTGAGTAAATTGCATAAAGCAGAAACTTGTAACAACAGCCGGGAAAAAATGTCCGCAGGCGTTTCAGTTTTTTTCTGGAATAACTTTTTTTTAGAGCTTTGTGTGGGGTTACCAACATTTTATTACAATGCATTGCATACTTTTCAGCGTTAGCCAACATTCACACAGCCCACACTCACACTTCCCACAGTTCAATTAACTTCTCCGCTTACAAGTTGGCAACAAATTGGCCTTGTTGCAAGGCTAATCAGCTACTTAGCGGACTTGCCAGCTTGCTCAATGAGCCACAGCGATGACTCTCAGCGGGAGGTCAACCACCAGGTGCTTCACATGCCCAAAGATTTGCTAACTAACTAAAACTAAGCAAATTAATTACTCAAATTAATTGACAAGAGGCTGATGCCAGCACAGCGACGACGACAACGTTGGCGCCATTTTGGCTTAGCTGAATGGAATGACGCTGCTTAATTGGGATTTATTTATAATTTTGTATTTCAAGTTTTTTTTTCTCGGTTTTTTCGTACAACTTTATTAAGTACCTACAGAATGGGCCTATGCGGTTAATGCAAATATATGTCAAGGTAAGAGTTGTGCTTTTGTCGGGCCTTAAACATAGATTCAGAACTTGTTTCAAAAATGTTTAGAAACTTAAAGAGTTACGCATTATAGACTTTGCGAGCAAATGAAACATTTGAGGTAGTACATCAAAATTAAGACTGTATCCCTCAGCCATTCCACCATTATCAAATCTACTTTCATTTCACAATAACACCAAAAACAATGGTCATCGTAGACGTCACTCCCAAAAGACGTCAGGTGGCAGCTCCGCCACTGGGTTAAGTCGCAGCTGCCCAGTCGTCATTTTGATCAAAAACACAACCGTTTACAGAAACCAATACAAGAGAATTGAGCTGCCTAAACTTAATGACGATCAGAGGCATTTCAAAACGAATACAAATTGGAGAATGGAACGTTAGAACCCGAGTAAGACCTAATGCGACCTGGAGAAAATCCATCCTTCAACAACTGGCCCAGGCGAATACAACTTGGGACAGAGCTTAACAGTTAGCACATAAAGGAGTTCGATTCTTTTAGAAGCCTAAGTTCCCAAGCGGATTCATATCACTTACTGTTCTCGAAGATCTACTTAAAGACAATTTTTTATAAAATTACGAAATATCTATATATATTACAGTTTATTTAATAAAGTTAAATTAAATGAAATGAAAAGAAAAAAGATACAATTTAATAAGTTAGAAGTAAGTTTAAGCTATGTTAGGTATTAGGTTAGGTAGTTTGAAACTGACTGGTTGGTGGAATCTTATTTGCCCGAGTGCCATCTACTAGCTGCTAGACAACTATGGCAAAAAAAGCGGAATCAGTAATAGTAGGTCAAGTAAAGTGCAAATGCATATCCTAAGAAACAATACAAAGTTTCTAGATCAGGTTTAAGAAAATTAAATATAAGTATACGAAGTGTCAATGGGAATTAATGTAAGCAAGCAACTATTCATTAGTGGAGTAAAATCGAGTTGTGAGCAATCTAGCCATTTTTCAATGAAGAAAGATCAATTAGGAGAACTGCGTTTGCATAAGGATGTAATTTAATATGCGAATCCCACTTTAAACTACGTAGCAGGCGTTGTATCTGAACAGATTCATTGGGTCTTTTACTTAACCATTGGAGGTACGATAACACAACAATTAATCTTGATCGTATGCGGATCGCAAAAGTGTTTCTACCAACGTTTCTCGAATCCTAAAGCATTTCAGAATTTATTTACCACAGTGAAAGCATGTGAGTTAATGCAAATTTTAGATTGAATAGAAAAAACTAAATGAAATCGTGCTTCTAAAGTAAGTATTATATTTCCTCACAAAACATCCAGTCTTTAAAGGTTCTTCTATGACAGATATTACCTATTAAAGAACTTACTAATCTAGCCGCTTTAGTTTTGTTCCCGTATAAGTGCAATAAATCAGATAATTTTCCTTAAGTAATAATCTTGTTTCAAGACGACAGACAATTTTCCTTAAGAAATATTCTACTTTCAAGATTCTGAACAGATCTCATTTATTAATATTAAAACAAGCAAAGTTGCTTTATTTTAAGAGAAGACGCAGCGTCAGCTTCCCTTTTGGCTTCTTAATTTTTCTTCAGAACTTCTTTATTAAACTCGGTACGAGGACATTCCAGAGATTTTCGCAAAAAAAATACTAATATTCAAATAATGTTAACGGTGAAGGAGTATCGGAATTCTTGCAAATATTTTGCAGTAACTGTCCTATTTCTAAGAAATATTATTACGAAAGATGATATTGAGTAAGGAACTAAATCTCTTAAACAGAAAGCCATGTAGAGCTATCTCTGTAACATATGTGTCCTAAAAGCTTTAATTGCTTTTGAATGCAAATTTTCAAGAGTCAACCACAAGCTACACAAAATTCAGCTGAAAATTTAAGCGGGTTAGCTTTAAAATTCCGTAGTGCCGAAAGCTCTAATAGATTTCGAAGTATTCTACGAAATTTTGTGCATTACTTCTGCTTAAAAAGAAATACTTTGTACGAAATTAATAGTCGTCGAACAGACACCGAAATTCCGCAGAAAACTTGAGCATTCCAATTCGTTTATTGCAAGGTATTCCACGGCCGGATTCTACATGAAGTAGCAATGCGTATGCCCTTAAATTCGTTTTTTTTCATCATTTTGGAGTTTTTCGTGCGCTTTTTTGATGATTGCGTGTTAATTAAGCGTTTGCACGCACAGTTGCACGGCCGCCAGGTGGCAGCAATGGCGGAGCAGCAACAAAAACTTAATCATTATGGCAAACAACGGCAGAGTGTCAGCCAAATGTGGCCATAAATTTTGCTTCAACCGGTGTCCCTAGTACGTACGAACGGAGAGTACTTGTAGTTTAGCGATATAGTTGTTACCTCGTGGGGCGGGTTGTGCGGCGGAGAGACGCATACGCGCTGCAGGTGCAGATTTATGTGGAAGCCACTTGATGCGGCATGGTGGCAGCTGAAACATGGCGAAAAGCCACAAGTGTCTGTCTGCATGTTCGACTGTCGTCTGTCGCCACTCACACACCAACACGCACACACCGACACACACACACACACACCTACACCCGAAGGGCGTCTGAGCATATGTGTGTGTGTGGACTAGTACACGCACACATAAGCAGAAGTGACAGGTAATTTGCGCACAAAAGCAGGCACCTCATAGCAAGTGAGTCAGTGAGTGAACGAATGAACGAGTGAACAAATGCGTGAGTGAGTAAATGAACGAATGAACGCGTGAATGAATGACAGAATGAGTGAATGAAAGTGCCTGGTGCGGCACGCCAGCAGCGCGCATACATTATTCATTTCATTGCCATTTGGCAAGGTTTGTTGCTTATTTTTTGTGACACTTTATATGATACACTATGATTTAAGCATAAGGAGCATATTTGAGCTAAGCATGATGAGGATGATTATCTGAGTTAATCATGAATGCAGGCAGTATAGCATCAATGTCTGATTTGATCATGATACTACAACATGGAGCTAAAAAGGATAAAACTATATCTATCTGTAAGTCTTCAATTTAGGGATTGAATTTTTATATAGATTGAATATCTATATATTGGAAAAACTTATGTGCTGATCTACATGGAGTATAAAGCTATTCTCAGTACCTTAAGTACAATTTTCTGGATTCGCTTATGCTTTTTCTGAGCTGTCCATATGTGGTCTCAACGAGCATCTGCTGATATTCTGTTCCTGAGTCATATTATTGCGACGATTCTTTTAAAAAGGGTGATTTTTTTGCAAATTGTAATATTTTTTTATTACGAATATTTCTTTTACTTCCGCGATGGGCTCCCGGCTCAATAACCAACGGCTCATGCTGATCTATACGAGATGTTTAAGGTGTTAATATTGTTCATAAGGTTCAATATGACTCAACGATTTCTCTGCATCCGACTAGTTCTTTTTTAGACCTTCCGGAGACTTTTTGTGGCGCTCTGTCTTTTTTACGGATTTCTAGACAAATTTTTGATATGTGTTGTTTTGATAAGTGTTAGCCTTACCAATTACTATTAACAATGATATGATTGATTATAATAAAAAGAGTCAAAATCTAAATAAAATGAATATACAAGCTATGTGACGAAGTAACATTTTCTGGCAGAACCAAAAATTGGAGATAACATCGACAAAATTGGTATTAAAAAAAAAGAAAACCATAGCAAATTATAATAGAATGCCTTTAATTCAGCGAATCAAAAGCTTGAAATAGATATTTGCGGTTTTTTTGTGGCTGAAAGATGCTAAGGGAATGGATTTTGATCGATTGTCGATGAGTATCTACCAGAGCAGGTAGATCAAGTCAGGCTAAGAATAAAAATTACATATACGCCACGCAAACAATTAGATTATATAGCTAGAATAAGTTAGGCCAAGGAAAAGTTGATCCTGTTAATGCTCGTGGGTAAATGTATCTAACAATATTTGCATTTAGACTCTGACTTTGTTTTATTTATATGACGAAGTTATACATAATTTTAATTTATGAAATCGGCGTGAGCGATACTTTGCCTTTGTATTGTGTTTAGTGTCAAGAAGTCCTTTAAAAATTCGACTTTCATTTTTGATAGGGAAAACATTACGATATCATTATCGATGTTATCCATAAGAGAAAGGCTTTAAAACTGATTCGAAGCTTAAATCAATAATGAACAACTCCTAATTTACCTAAAGGTGTCAAACCTATTAAAATAAAGAATTATATTTTCAACTAAATCATACATATATATCCATGTTGGAACAAAGGGCCATAGCTTAATCTATAACTAATATATGTAAGAAATATTAAGAATTATTGAAAACTTGATTTATAATTTCATATTAAAGCTGCGATGTACGTTTCCTGCAGAATTTTGTGATGAAAAAAACAAAAAGTGTATTTTTTTTGTTATAAAGAGTAGGAAGTGTCTTTGTCAATGGGTTCCTAAAAGTCCGAAAACTTCTTAAGTAGAGCAATTGGGTATGCAAAGCGTTTTTTGTATACACTTGAGAGTTATTTTTTGGGCGGTACATTAAGGTTAGACTCATTTGCTTATATCACCGATTAAAATAAACACACTGTCGACTCGATTAGGATTTCATGCACAACTGATTTTATGCAAGATTTCATAACTTAGAACTAAGTGGGTGTTAGGTATAACCTAAAAGCTTTGGTGAGAGTCTCGAGTGCGTCTTGCATTGGGTGCACTGATATCGCTGTACGCTTAATAGGAGCTTCGGATAAATTGTAACTTATTAATGAGGGCATACATGTTTGACCAAATTATCTGGCTTTACAATAAAAAACTTTCGTAATTTTCAAGCAAGCGATTTTTGCATTTTGGTACGCTCAAGTCTAGTTTGCCATTTGTGGATGGCAATTTGGAACCTATTTTTGGATGCATTTCTGAGCTTTTAATTATATGAACAAGATAAAAATTTGTGAGAAATTTAGTGTAGTTTCAGGATTAAAATTGAATTTTTAAAATCAGTAACGCTTAAATCATGAATGTTCTTCCCAAACGTGAAGCCGACCTGAACGTAACAACTCCTTCGTTAATATTATAGTGTATTCAAACGCCACAGTTACTCACTTCAAATGTACATCATTTTTTTCCATTTTACTTTACTGCTGTAGTCGGGCAGCCTACAGATGTCATTGTTACACTCAACTGGCAGACTGTCCATTACCTGGGTAGTTTTCAACAGCTTTTATCTCCTGACAGGTAGTTGGTATGCACGTTACTCCTAAAAGCCACACATCGTTGTAGTCAGTTCAATATGGGATCATTATTGAGTTGTCATCTGGGCATTTGGAGCTACCTGTCGTCTCGGTATATGCGTGGTTTCAAGCTTGTAATTAGCTTGTCCTTTCGCACAGTACAGAGTGAGTGTTGTTATTAAGGACTATTTAGGTGGTTTGTGACCGAGTTGAGAGAAGAAAATACCTTCAGCTAGGATGGTTTTGCCCAATGAGAAACATATGATGAAATTGGAGCATAAGTCCTTATGGTCTGTGGGTGTCAATTGCCTTAGCAATTGAGGCGATGTTACTTGCCAGTTGGATGATTTTGTCCAAGCCGACACGTTGCCTTGGTAATTTACTACTCCTAACGTAATTAACTTGTGACTATTTTTAACTTTATATGTACTGCGAGAGGACTAAGTTTGTTGCTTAAATTAAATAAGAGTGGCTTTGAAGCTGCGACTAATTAAAGACAACCGTTTTGAAAAATATATGATGTTTTGGAAGTGTTTATGCTGCTGCAGTGCAATAAAGCGCAAAGGGATAGTTTTAATTTTTCAAAATAGACTAGAGGTATTAGTTTGAATTTTGTTTCAATGCCATAATCAGACGACAGTTGTAAGATCGTCAAAACAAAAGAAAATACATAAATGAACAAAATTTAAAAAAATAGAAAAACTGCATGAAAATCCAATTTTAATACAAATATTTTTTTGTTTAATGTTTGCTTATGTAAAATAAAAGCGCAAAATTCTGTAAGGACCCTTAGCTGCAGGTAAATTGCTTGAACTGCTTGGAAAAGGTTAAACAATAGTAAGATAAAGTTAGAAGGGTATTTGCATTTATTAAGAGGTGGTCCGAAAAACTAAACTTCTGTTTGTTCACTTGTCCGTCCCTGTCTCGACTATTACTCTTGCGTTTGAAGCCCTTTACTCTACACCAGCAACATCCGGAATTTATTGAGTCTGTTCAAAGACAATTTGTAATATTTGCTCTTCGGGACTTAAAATGTCTAACCTAATCTTGTAGACTCCGCCTTAAAAAATTACCTTTTCCAAATGATCGTAGTACAAGACATTGAGTGTTAATTTTGCATAAGCTCTTACTGGATTCATGAATACAGCTCCTTTTGGGTATGCAATCCAAAGAAAGTCGTAATTTTCAATGCATTTTTTAATACACGATCACTACTACTATATCTATCTTAACTCATCTTGATTCTGCAAATTGAACATCATTGACTAATCACGAACTATGACACCCCAACTGGGTCAAGGATGGTCATTTGGTTTAAAGTTTTTTATTTCTTGCTACTTTCTTCTGTTGTAAAATCCAAGTTCCTAGCCAATCAAATATGTGAAAAGGTGCCTATCTATCGTAAATTCACCCATCGTGCTAGAAATACGTATTAATTTTATACTAGATTTTTCGGTCGAATTTTATATTTCCTAATTTTCATATTGTACAATTAAAAGGTCAATTGGACTTGGTTGTATCCTTTAAATAAAAATATAAAAACTGCTTGCATTACAGTAATTTATTATGTGTGTACAATAGACCTATAGGTAGCGATGCAAATCTGTTCCAACAAGATTTAATAGATAAAATCTCTTGATGTATTTTATCTTTTTATCTTGGTTGATGACAACTAAAAAAGTGGAGAGTACCCATAAAATACTTTTAATATAGACAGAAATCTCTTATTTCCTGGTTAGTTTGATTTCTTCAAATACAGCTCCTTCTCTCAGTATATAGTACTTGAAGTCAAAAGGTTTTGTAAACTGTTAAATTAAAGTTTAAACAGCTGTCAAAAATAGCTCCTAAATGAATTGAAAAACCATTTGTGCGGTAAATATTTCATTTAAATAATTTATTACCATTTTATTTCATGCAATCAATGATAATATTTTCCAAATAACTCAAACTCACTAAGAAATTGTCTATGGATTTTCAAGCATAATAAATATCAAGTCAGTAAGCCCATTAAAACGAAACTATTTATGTTTGGCTTACTTTGCAAAAGATTTAAATCGTTTTAAATGGGCTTTGTTTAATTTATCTAAGTTTCGCTATGCGCATTTGCATTGCTTATGGGCATAAAATCTTCAAGTGTTTCGAATGTTAATCCTTGCTATTGCTACACTACTCTGAGTTCAAAGCAAGAAATTTACGACTTTTGCGATACTAATAAACTCAAGTTTAAGTTATTTCAAGTGTAAATTACCCTCAAGTGGCATAAACCATTCTAAGTGTTTCATCCCAGACCACAATCATTGTTAATTTTCACGTATTATTCAAAATGAAATGTTGCTATTAAGTGAAGCTTAGGGAATGGCAGCTCATTAACCTGTTTATCCTGGCCAAAAGTAATTTATCAAGCAGACAATTTAAACTAATTACCTGCCTCACAAATCCCAGCAAATTCAAATCGAATTAGACATCTTAGCTGGCAGCACTTTTGCGCTTTCAGAGACAGTCAGAGTGAGATACGCGCACACACACACATACAGTTGCATGAGCACACACATCAATACACCGAAACACACAAAGATACCTGTGAATACACACAGATACACACACACAGTCGCAAGAATCCCCACACAGACAAACAGAAACACACAAAGATACACCTAAACACACACAGATACACCTTCGCACACACAGATACTCACTGTCACAAATATGTAGCTTTAGGCAATTACCAGATACTTTTAAAATGAAATCAATTAAATTCAGTTGCAGCCATGCCACAAGTGGCAGCATTTGTGATTGTGTTTACGTCAAATTTGTCAGCCACAATGCCAGCAACTAACGAACTTGAAGCACAGCTACAACAATATTTACGAGGGTGCATCGAAAAGTACTGAACTTTAAGAGCAAGCAGTTGTTAAAAGTATTCCATCGAAGCTATCAAATATCAGTTTCGTTTCTTCCAAGAATATCTAGCACGATTTCAGCCTTAAATGTAATTAAAACCCAGCAACAAGTCTACTGCGTTTATCTGTGGATTCACCTTATTTATATATTAATAATTATAATCTGTGAAATAAATGCAAATGTTAGAGATACATTTTTGATTTCTGCTTTAAAGATTTATAATAAATTTGATCAATATTTTTGGTCAAAATTTCATGCAAGTTCAGTTGCATAAATGTAGAAAGATTCTCTTATCATAGATGATTAATCTTCATAAAGATCATATGAGAAAATGCCCGAGGGGTTGTATTGGCTGTACAATCAAGATGTGCTTGAGTTAAGCACCTATTCAAGCACTTCATAAAAGTAGCCTGCTCCATTGAGGGAATATGCGCCAGATCATCAGTCAGGTCTTAGAAAAAATGGTTAACAAACGGGTGAGTATAATAGAAGGATGTTCAAGAGAACACTGCAGGCAATTTTAGTCTTTCTAAACCTTCATTAAATAGCTCTTAGGCTAAGTACAAATCCTCTATGTGCGTATTTATTTGACGCTTGTCTTTGACTGTTTTAGACCGTTGATTAGCAGGCTGAAGTTAGTTGCTATCCAGCTCAAGTTGCAAGTGTAAATCTTATACGAACTACAAAGGGAGTCAGAAATTGATTAAAAATGCTTTTACTCAACAAAGACAATAATTATTGATTAATTTTGAAGACTTGTAAAACTAATTAGCAAATGCCTAGTGAATTGTGGTAAAGCGGACGTAAATATATAAATACCGAAGAAATTTATGTTTTGCAGAAGCATTGAAAACTGTTGCTTTCCACAATCGATGCTGGGGAAATGCAAATTCAAACAATTTGCTGAGCTCACATACAAATAAACTTCGTAACATATAAGCATTTATATGCACTTTATATGATGCATTGTATATAAGGCTGGCTGTCTGTATGTATTTGTGTTTCTGAAGATATTTGATTATTGCTTACCCAGAGTTTAGTTATTGCCTAATCAGCCTATAGCATTTTGAGTAAATACATTTATGTAATTGATTTGAAAGGCATTTTGTTGAACTTTTGCGCCAAGACAGAGGGTGACTTTTTTTGAGGTTGAAGTAACAATTTGTGCTAGAATTTTGGTTGAGAGCCATAAGAGGACGATTGGAAACAAACTTGTAACCAATTTTCGAGTTTGTGTCTTTATCTTCAAATTTTTGAATAAAAGAATAAGTATTGGAACTAAGAAACAGTCGAGAATAAGTAACAACAGTGCAATCCAATGATCATAGCCAATAAGTTAAGTTACAACATAAAGGAAGTAATTCGAATTCTTATTTAGTAAACATAAATGTTTATTTCTGTAATTAATAATGTTTCAAATATAGTTATATTCAAAAGTGTAGATCCAAATCATTAGCCTTGGAATCTAAATTTAGGACAGATTCGAGCTATAGCTTACATAGGCGAAAACTGATACATTTTGAAACCACATAGAAGTACCTTTCTCTATAAGAATCATTACGAACATTGGAGCCTAATGCCTATGAATTCATTAAACAAATTCATGCTAGTTTCTATAGAAAATATTTCGAAAAATTATTACAAATTATTTGAAAATTTTTCTCAGAGCTTCATATAGTTGATATAACTATATGCGTTTGTATAAAGTCCTAGCTTTCAGATGTTATAACCAAAAACTTTTGCGAAAAAAAATTTATCCAATTTAATGGAATTATATTTTATTTATATCTTCCGTAGATATAACTATGTGCGTCTATATGAACGCCTCGATAAATTTTTCAAAATTAACTTAGTCATTTTAATGCAAGTATATTGTTTTTTTTTTTTTTCATTTGGGACATTGAAAAAATTTCCGTTGGAAGGCTTTAATACATATCACAAAAATTCAAAACTTTTGAATGAATAATTCCTTTGTTTTTTAAGAAAAATGTTAAAATAATAAGTTGTTTTCTCAAAACAGTACCTCTGACCCCATTTTTTTTTATTGCCATCGTCATGTTAATCGGTAAGATCCTTTACTTTCTCATGTAAACAAACAACCAATACCAAAATCGAAAGAATATACCAAATTCGGCATCCAAAAATTTCACAATAGAGTTTGATCTAAATAGGTTGACTGTATTATATAAAGGAAAAGCCCAAAACACGTGTTTGCCAACATTTTTTTTATATCGTGTGTGCTTCAAGGTATCAGGATCAACAACGGAACTAAATAGTATATAAAACTTTTTTTCTATACGAGGAATGAACACATCTGCTTTAGGTTATTTTAAACCATTCTCTTAAACTTAACCGAAATGTCCACTCGACTTAGAAAATATTTTTGGTATAATTGCTGTGAAGCTTCGCAGGATATCTTATCACTTTTAAGCTTATACAAAAATAAACTTGTGTTCATTTTAAATGAATATTCTCGTATTTCGAAATTGAATAAAAGTATTCAAAAAATAACTCAGACAGTATTGTCCAACTAATCTTTTATGTATCTCCCCTACCACACTTGACTGTAAATCAAATCATTTTCATACCTTTAATGGCTCTCATCTAAACACTTTAAAAAGTCACCCTTTACAGGCTTTGGGTGAGTACAATAACTGCGAGGAGCCCTACTTTAGGCATACGTCAATGACTCATCGAAACTATGTGAACAATTTTCTAGCTCTTATCACTAAAGAGTCAGTCAACTAACCAAATAAAAGAAAAATCTACAAATTGCGAGTCGTATTATTTACCCAATAACCAGCCAGCCTTGTGTTATGAGCTCACATTTGGTCAGCTTTAGTGGTTCAAATTTATGATGTGGTCGTTAAAATATTTGCTCTCTTTCTTCTCTTTTTTTTGTCAATGTGTGCAGTTTTTTGCGTAACATCTTGGTTTTATGGGTATCCTCAAGGGGAACATGGGCTATAAATTTTTAAAAGCGGCAATTTTGTGTTTAAAAGAAAATTATTTTCAAGATGCATCGCATGTTTATGTCAAAAGCTATAATATATTGGGTCAAGCCAACAAAAACAAATAAAATTAAAGAAAATAAAAAAATTGAATAAATAATGTTCAATCTGAGTGAACGGGTATTTGAGAACTAAGAGGATATGCTTTGCGTCGGAAATATTTATAACATACCAATGGGTGGAATTTTTTCTTTTTGTAGACTACTTTAATATTAATTCGTAGAAAGAAAGCAAATTCTGAGGAATTGAAAGCAATTCTGGTCTTCTCTGAGGTTGTAAATGTTGTCAAATTTAATGGGAGTAATACCAATAATCATAATTTCATTTTTTTGCAGCCTTTTTTAATATTGATTAGTAGAAGAAATTCCAGTTTTAGAGAATTGAAAGCAAATCTGGGCTTCTAAGAGATAGTGCTTGTAACCAACTTAATGGAAAGAAGTTCCTAGTTCTCTACTACAATGGCTTCAGGAAATACTTAGGAAATCGTAATATTTTCTACGATTTTAACAGAAAAACATAAATATTTATTAATAAAAAATAAGCTGGTTCTGAAGAAGTAAAGGTAAATCTGGTTTTCTCAGATGTTATATTTATTTAATGGGAATTAGTTCTCAAGTAGAGTGGCTTCAGTAAATACTGAGGAAGGGATATATTTTTCATGATTTTAGAAGAAATCCCATGAAAACAAAGTTAATATTAAGAATATACAAAGTATTAATATTACATTAGTGGGCGTAGGTAATTTAATTCGCCTCTAAACCAGTACATCGGTGGTTCGATTCCTCTTACACCACTGAGGCATAGACAGATTTGCATATAAACTGTAGTTCCCTGATCTCTTTGAACCGATGATAATACAGTATGTAAAAATAAAATGACGACTTGTATAATATTGCAACAAAGCCAATGACAACGTGTGAGGTCCTTCACATGCAGGTAGGGCACTGTGCCACCTTTGAACCCAACAATATAACACATTTATTTATATCAATGTCGTTGCAGTTGAAATGAAATGCCAATAACTCACAATTGATTTGTGGTGACAAAAAGGCAATGAAGCCTGAAAGCAGTTGTATATATTTTGGGAATCTCTGTTTAAGTCCTGGCAGGATTTACGCTACATTGATTCGTCGCGTCTTAAAGGCAGAAACAAAAAAAATGACACAACGACGAAAGATAAAGTGTGTCACAGTAAGATACAGATTGTCTTGTTGACTTTGTTGCCAGAATAAGAGCTCGACGCGCTGACAACGTGACGTATGCGTGTTGACTTTTAAAGCATTTTCTTGTATGCTGCATAGTTTGTTGAAATATTAATCATACGCCACGTACGACATGGCCAAAAGTAAAGCAGCTGCAGTTTACAATATTTTGACAAGTTTTTAGGCAAGTGGTCTTAGTTTTCTTGATTTTTTACATAAGCTTTGAATCTGAATTTTTGATTGAGAGGAAAACGTTTTGCAGGTTTTTTTTTGGGGCCCTTTTATATCAAGTAACTTCAAGTCACCTTTCTCTAAAAGCTTAATCAAGTTAAATATAATTATAAATTAATAGACTAGGTCCGGTCTTTGTAACTGAAAGATAATGATTTCAATAAAAATTATCTGAATAAAATTTCCTTTATTATATAAAAAAGCTGTTTGGCGTCGGTGACTTTTTACATATAAGAGATACCTGAAATATAATAATTATAAATTAATAGACTAGGTCCGGTCTTTGCAACTGAAAGATAATGATTTCATTTAAAATTTTTCGAATTATTAAAAAATTCGAAGAATTGAAAATCAAGAGTAAATGTCAATTGAGAAAAAGGAAAAGATATAAGCAAAATGCACGGGTGGAAAATTTAGACAAAAATTGACAAAAAAAAAATATTATAGATGGAGAACAAATTAACGAACAGGGGAAGCGTACGTTGGATTCGTACAAAAATGTTAAATCCAAAAAGACGAAGTTGATGTTAGGAATGTTTAGCTCGAGGCTTACTAGCGAAGCGAGCAGGTGGCGAAGCCCCCTAGTCAAGTGAAAGAAAATTAATTGAGCAACAAATATTTACTTTCGGAGTAGAAATATTGACTGCTTGAGCCGCAGATCTTCATTTCTCGGGTAAGTGATGTTGAATCAAGGATTAACAAATGTTGACTGTCTTCTTGTGTGAAATCAAGAACTTAAATATACTTCGTCCATTAGCTTGCGACTTCGCTCTTGGCTTCAAAAGTGCAATCTTGGGGCTTGCATCCATATGGTTTGGGTCTAGTTTTGTCCAAGTGTCTTCGGCTTGAGTTCTACCAAGTGGCTTGGGTTTTTCTTACAAGTGACTTGGATCTGGTTTTTGTTCAAGTAGTTTGGATTTTTCTTACATATCTTCTGGGTTTACTTTTTCTTTATATATTCGTTTTCTGAATAACGTGAATGTGTACGATATATTCCTATTTCTATAATGATTATACTTCAAACAGATGGAAAAACGATCATGACTCAACCAAAACCCCAGGTTATAATAATCATTATGATATAAGCAGCTGATTTCTAATATTTTGGACCATTTCATATATTGCTTAATCCGGTTACTCTAGGCTTAGCTCATTAAGTGTTCGAAAACATATAAAATTATACAATGTAATTTATTTATGTAATTTAAGTAGTAGTTACGGAAATATTTGTATTAATTTTTAAATCTTTATTTAATTTATTGTTGCGGCTTAGCAAGGGTTCGCCAGATATGCCTACTTCGATAATATTTAATGTCAACTTTGGGACTTGACACCTGTGGCTTCCATTTTTTTTGCGGTTACTCTTAAATTTTAGATGGCAGTTTTTTTGTGCCTTTGAACATGACGTACACTTAGTTGGTTATAATTGCTTTTTCAGCGCCAATATTATTAATTAATTGGCTTTGTAGCGTTGCTGTTGTTTTCGTGCCAAGGCAATGTATACATCATTAAGAGTTGGATGACAGAGCAATTTAAATTTCATAATTGAAAAATTTACACACTGAAAGCCTCAGCAGTCAACCATGTAAAATGCAAAACCCTCACACAAGGGCAAAAAAAAAATGGCTACGTTGTGGTGAGTGAAACATTTTCATCAGTTTTTCATTAAGCGGTTAAATGTAAATGTGTGCAAAAGTGCACACACACCCAGTATACACACAAACAGTCTGACTGGAAAGTGTACGCACACACACACACCCAAACAACTGACAGTTTTTTAATAACTTAGGGTTCACATAACGAATATTCGTTGCACAACAAAATGTTGCCATTGTTCATTGTTGTTAATTTAAGCTTTATGCCCGAATTAATGAAAGAAACTGCCAACAAATTGAATCACACTGTGGGTGGTATTCATTTTCAATGCGCCTACTCTCCCTCTCTCTCTCTTTCTGTCTCTCTCTCTCCATGTAGGTGTATTTAAAAATATGAAAGTGTGATCATAGTGATCGACAATTGAATACTCTGTCAGTACCTTTTTGTGAGTCAATTAACTTTAACTTTGAATTATTTCAAGGGATATGTGAGCTGGTTTTTCTAAAAAATTCTTATTTCCAAGATCTTATTAAATTAACGAAAAAATTTAATTGTTTTTAGATTTGAATTTTACTAAGTTTGCATATTCTTTATAATTTAAGTTTCTGTTAATATAAAAAATATATTATATATTTTTTATAATAAAGGGGTCTCATGGGTTATCCTCACAATATAAAGCAACTTCTAATGTGTATCTCTTATTTTTTACATTAGTCTGACCAATATATATAGATTATCTGTAGAAACTGTATCTGTGCCAGTAAATAATCTTTAAAATCTTATAATTTGTTTAAAAAGCTTGTTAATTCTCTCCATCCATCGCAAATCTGAAATTTTTAACAATTTTTTTTATAATTAAATATATTTCTTTAGTCTCTCAATGTTGATACAAATGAAAATATTTTCATTATTTGACATCCATCTACTTGCTTCAAGAGTTTTTTTTGGCCTAACATGTCTTTTACTATCTTTACTTTCGACATATCTGAAGTACCTAGAAATGTTGCAGTGTATTCTGGTGTGTTTTTTACAACTTAAAGGACTGGGAATATGAGGTGGTTCTTAGTGTTGTTGCGTGTGAGGAAGTGTGAGTGTGGTAAAAGGTAATAAAATAACAAGCGGCAGTTTGTCTTGCCAATATCCAGTTTACGACTTTGTCTGTATTTATGAGTAAATGAAACAGTCTGAGTGTGAGGCTGTATCTGTGTGTATGCATCTGTGTGCGACTGAATGTATCTGAGTGTTTGTTGTGTTGTTGTGCAAAAAGCCGTTTTGTGCGTTGGTGCTAATGCAAATTGACATTTAAGAATTTAGTCGGGCGACAACAAAGGCAACAATACATATACATACGGCAATATCCAGTAAATACATTTCGAAAGCATTGTTTGGCTTACAATTTTACTTAATATACATTTGATAATAAATTCATAAAGACTGGTTAGATATATTGCTTAGGTCTACTATACGACACATAAGTCTAAAGTCATTACAATGATGCTCAAAGAGCTTAAAATCTAATGAATTTATGCAAATGTTTGGCAATTGTTAGGGGAGCAGAATAAATGAAGCAGCAGATGATGTATTGACAAAGTAACGACTGCAAATGTATTGATAAAATTTTGTCATTTTGTTGGTTGTAAAATTTACGACATTTTGTGGATAAGTCATATAAATGTTTAAGCCAAGAAGAAAGTATTATAATGGCTTAAGTGAGCCTAAAGACATTGTGATTGTAAGCTCTGACCTCAATAAAATAAACCAAGTGAACTGTGTACAAATATCAATTATGACTTAAGTGCTCGTAAAAGTAACGTTTTGTTTAGTTTTAAGTATTGGATTTAGTTAGTAGAATTAAAATAAAACAATTAGCTATGATTATTGTAATAATCAAGGACTTCTTATTTCTTTTCAGCTTTGTTCTTAAAAACTGCACGTGAGTAATGATGTGAGTTTTACAATAATTAAATTTATACAAATTTCATACGCTCTACCTTATGGCACAAAAGGTATATTAACTTTGTGCAAGCCAAAACAGTCGGGCATCCCCTAACTTAACGAAGGTACGCTCAGTGCGACGAAATAACTTAATATACCCATATCCGTATGACGTTCTATATAAATGCCAAGACTTCAGAGATTAACAGCCAAGGCAAACAAATTTTCAGTAAAAAGCCTTACTGTGTGAGAGGAACCAAGTTTTAGTATCTCAGATATACGATATAGTTGACATATATATATTGGATAAGTCTTTCGAGGAAAGGCTTTGCACCAACTCAAAAAGTGAACAAGTTTGGTTGAATAATTCTGTTGTTTTGATGATATTTTAACTGCTACCCAAGTTTCATCATATTTTCAAGTACTCTGTCAAGTTTTATTAAAATCAATTGACTATATCTTACAGCTTCCATATGGCAAATCGGCTGGAAAGTTCGTTGTATTCACCAAATACATTAAATGTAATCTCGTTTGTATTTCCACAAAATTCGGATTCCAAAATCGCGTCGACGAAATCGCTTTACTATATTATACAGCACTCACTCATGCAAATCGATCGAAAAACTCGACTTTGGCACTAAATTCCTTTTGTTTTGATTATTTTTAAAAAAATTCTTAGCAAATTTGGTTTATAATAGCAATTTATTTTGTATTTTAACTTCTGATTATAGAAATATCAATCAATGTGTCGAACTTTATTGAAATCGCTTGACTGTATCACATAGCTTTCCCTTTTTTAAAAAATTTTTTAATATTTCAAATTTGACTAAATTTGCTTTTTTTATGAGGATTTCTGGGTTTTCTGATATTGTTCCAAATTGAATGCAAATCGGTTAATTATACCAAACTTAGCAAATTGGATAAAAAAAAAATGGTTTTTGTTGGTTTAGTAGTGCTACAGGGTACAGGCAGGCATAGTTATACTTAAACCTTTTTTTAACATTTCAATTCATACTCACTTTTATTTGGACAAATGCAATAAGATACAATTTGTTTTTTTCCTAAAATTTCAAGTTGTGAGAATTTTCAAGAAGCTTTTACCTCTTGAGTTACATTCTAGTTCTAAAGACATCCCCAACAATAAAAACAAAAGCTAACAATTTTTTATTTTTATTATTTCTCAAAAACCTACCCAAAATAATTTTTGTTAATCTGAATTAAAATCTTAGTTGTAAGTCCAAGAATCAGAGGTATTTCAATTATTAGATTCAGTGTGGCATGGAAAGCTCTTGCTAGTCTCTTTAAAAGTTAATTTTTAGCATAATTTTTGGTAAGTGCTAGCTGCAGCTTCCGCCAGGGTAAATGCAACTGGATAAATTCTGCCAAATATTTTGAATGGGCTGTATGTATGTGCAAGATGGCCGTTTTAAAAGCGTGATTATCTGCCACATCTGTGACATCAACCCCGCCTGTGGAAAGCAATATATTACCCAAAGGAGTAATTTCTATAAGTTAATACTGAAGATACTAAGAGTATAAAAGTGGAAGTCGTATTATAGTAGCCTCTGGTCTCAGAATCTGTCACGAAACATGGGTTCGTCTAGTGAAAGAACGTTCTGAATTTCTTATGATTAAAACATCTGGACTCTTTAACTAATTTTTCCTAATAAATCTTACAATTTTTGTTTTAACAATTTATTTCTAAAGTGAATCTGCTGATTTTGACTCAATTTGTATTTAGTACGTCGGTAATTTCGAGGAAAAATTTTTTGTTATTGATTTTATGTTTATTTTCGTTGTTTTTCTATAATTTGACAAATTAACAGAAATGACTATCGACATTTATCTTAAGCCCTTATCGATAAAAATTGAATACCCCATATAATATTTTCACTGCTTATTACAACTCTTTAATGAGCTATCTGAGGAACTCAAAAACTTTTTAAAGAGTGCCACTTTTAGCATATTGATTCAAACGCTTTTATTTATTTAATTTTTAGATTCTTGCTTGAAAGTCAGCCCATTGCATTGCATTGTTTACCTGTCCTGGCAATAAAATATCTGCCTTTACTGGGACGTTCTCACAAATATACAGAAGTTTGGATCTTAACGCGAGGGTAGACTGACTTATATTTACTCATAAGAAAAAACTACGTTATGAGCTTCAAGGATTGATTATTGTGGAAATTGCTGTTATGTCCGATATTCCTTCTGTTCCATGCTTCTGTTAGAAATTAAGTAATATCGAAACAAGTCACCTTTTTCTGTTTATCTTTTGTATTTAAGCTATACCACTTGATGTGACATCAATAACGTAAGTAAACGCTGAATCAAAGGAACATAGGGTTCTATAAGCTGCAATGGACTCCGACTTCCTGTTCTACTAAAAAAAAAAAAAAACAAGATGTTTAAGTGATCTTTAAGTTAAGTTAAGTATTTTTTAAGCTATTGTGAAGAAGTACTTGATCGTCTTGTTTTTTTTTTTTCAATGATATGAAATAAAATGTTTGCTATAGCTGTTTTTTTTATCTCAAAATTTGTGGTACGCCAATTTTGTTGGAAATGCTTGCTTTTACAAAACCGGTACTTATGATCTTCAATTGATCTTAAAATATTGAACTAGTACATCTATTATTTGTTTCAATTTATAACTCTTTAAAAAAGAAACGCGTTTAAAAATGTTTCCATTAGGTTTTAGAAAAATCAGTTTTGTTGCTTTTTTTTCTATCCTTTCACTGATTTCTAATTTAGTCTGTGGAATGCGATCTTGGATTATATCATCGCTGAGACTTATCTCGAAAAAGTTAGAAATAGTTGTGACTTGAGTAAGGACTAAGGCTTAATATGACGGATAAATTAGCTATGTCTCACTAGTTCTCCTTAAAAGGCCACTTTCTTCTACTTAACATTACCGAGATTACTGAGTTGCTTAATTTTTTCTCAAACGCAGCAGCGGAAAGCAGAAAACATGCTTATATTTCTTATCAATATCAATCATACACGGTATGAAAAACCATCACAATCGCCCTATTGCCCAATAATCCAGAAAGGAGAACATTTATTTCTAAGCGAATGTTTTACTATTATTTTTTAAGAACAATAAGTTTAAAGAATGTGAAGTAAACCCTTTCAGTACTACAGCAAACAATTTCTCTGGCTACCCTCGCATTTAGACACTCCCCTCTGCACATGTAAATATTTGCCCTGGTATACCCCCATTGTCTAGGGCCAAAGTCTTTGTGGTCTTGAGTCAATTGTGTAGCATTCAGCACAAGTCCGCCGGAGCGTGGAAGCGCGCTTCGAACTAACCCAAGCAAATAATGGATATGCTCATGGGAACTCGAGTAAGCGCGCAAAAACTTCCAGATACATGCTCCCAGTTGTAACCCAGGTGTGATGTGCTTCTTGTTCGTATCAAGTGGCACGAAGCAATCAAACGGGAGCAGTGTGTGGTTTACATTGTAACGATATAATAATATTGTCTCTGTGGGTGTGTGTCTCCTAGTTGTTCCTCGTGTGTGAGTATCTCGGTTTGTGTCTTTTGGAAAAATATCCGCGCTTGATTTCCATGGCTGACACATGACACCAACAAGAGATCACATCGCGGCATACTAGGCGGCATACACGTGGCTCACCATGTTATCTGAGATGACAACAATAACAACAAGCAAAACAATAACAAAAACAAGGTGTTGTTGGGTTGAGCTTATGCCACGTCTGCGGATTTCATGCCATCATATTGGCTTTTAATTTTATGTAGAAATGCTGTTCCGCCGCAACAGCAACAACAACAACAACAGTCTTGGGAAATCTTGGCATATGTGCTATCAGCTAAATTGTTATTGGGATTTCACGGCCAGGACATTGTACTGGAAGAGATTTGTTATTTTGTTTTTGTGATTTTTTTTTGGTTTTATTGCTTCTTTAATGGGTTGCTCGTTATGTTGTTTTCAATTTTCTTTGTTAGGACTAAAGCTTAAGAATTAAAATAAAATTTTATGTTAAACAAAATATTTATTGGTATTCAATAAGGAGAGTTCTTAAAATCGATTCGTCTGATGGTGCTGACTCGCCTGTTAGTATCAAAAGGTATATCGCGGGTGTGTCTACGATTTAGTAAAATGGATTCTATTATTTAATCAATATTTCATTTAGGTACCGTTTATTATTAAGAAAAATTGCGTTTTTTGGAGAAAAGCTAAAATTTAAACAAGATTGTGTGTCCCGAATTTCGATCTATGTATCGTTGTCCTTTGTACAAATTATAACCGATGATAAATATTTGAATCACTTACAACAACATTAAGCTCAAATGGTCATGTATGATAGGTTATCATCCAGCTCAAACGCTTTTTCAACCAGCACGGCTGGTTTTTCTCGCAGCTTGCTGGGATTTACAAGGCATTGTCTGCTATAAGCTTCTTAGCTTCGGAGAAACTTTTAGTTCTATCTTGTACTGCCAACAACTGGTAATTGTATGTCTGACTCACGACTCGATAGCTACGCAACACAAACTCTGGGATCTACCGTGTATGCTGGGACTTGCAAGGAATTGTCTACTATAAGTTGCAACTCTTCAGACAAATTTTTTAATTCGATAATCTAACTGGTAATTTTTCGAAAGTGGTCAACTTTATATAAGAAATCTTTAGTAAGTATCATGTCTGAAGTAAACATCGATAGTTAGGCGATACAAGCTATTGGATTTGTTTCCTTTATCCGGGTTTACGTCCAAGAGATTACTTACTTTTCTTGTCTATCGGTAAAACCTCTCTATCGGAAAGGTTTGCGAAAATTAATTTGAACGGATTTTGATCATAAATAATTACCAAATTGCAGGAAAGTCATCGAACAAAATGGTTTCTATTTGATGCCATTTAATCGAATTATTCTACATATAATAAATATGATCTGCAATTTTAGACAGAAGAGGTGGATTTCTTCAGGCCTTCAATTACTACTGCTCTGTGTCTTATTAGTACTTTTATTAGTTTTTTTTTGGCTTAAGTAAGCTCATTTTCCACATAAGTGTTGTATATCATAAAAATAACCGAAATCACCTTCCAAAAATCATTCGAATTATGTATCTCTCATGACAATATTTAGGGTGGATCTCTTGCATCTTTCGCACTTAGGATCACCAAAAATGTAAATTAATTATCGTCTCGGAAATCTCTTTATACTTCTTAGGCTTTGTAGTTGATCTTTATCTCAGCATATCTCAATTTTTTCAAAAAATCCTGTCTTTGCAATTTTTTAAGTAATTTACTGTGGAAAGGAAAAAGAATTTGTGTTAAATAATATAATCGGCCAGAAAGAAGTTCCACATAGGAGTTTTTAGTTTGTACCCAAACTCAAATTTCCCAAAGTTCTAAGATAATGAGACAATTTGTACTTCGAATTGGGATACTAAGTAACAAATTTCTTTGACAACGACCCTCAGCTTTGCAATAACTAACTTTAATTGCGATACTGTGTAAATATTTTTCTATATGCTTTTATAATATACTTGATGATATTAGGCGAAATATCCAACTTCTTGTAAAATACCTGATGTGCACTTTAAGTTAAACATAATCTAAAATCTTCAGCGCTGCCAAAAAAAGGCTAACGATGAGATGAGCACTGAAACAAACCTGATTTGAATACAAACTGATTTCAGAAAGGAGAAAAAATCCCCTTTTACTATGACGAAATTTTAGGATTGTTTTGTTAAAAATATCTTATATTATAATGATGTGATGTTTTCAGTTCTAGTTAAATTATTTGTGCGTATGCATACGTACTATTTATCTATGCTATTGCTAGAGTTCCAAGAACCTCTTGACTTTCTACTTTGATAATTTCTTGTTCTAGTTAACATATTTATGCGTATGCGTAATATTAATTTATCTTTTACCTGTAGTTCCACGAAACTCTTTAGATCTGCCAAATAGTTTTCAAAAGAACCCATTTACCCAATACAACAAATACTTTACATTTTGCAAGAGAATTCTGTATCTAGATCCATGTAGTACCATATATATAGTGTCTCTACGTAACGTACAGCCCCTACTTAATCTTAGGCTTAACTTCAGCTGATTTGAAAAACAAAGTATTGAAGATAACGAAACCTTATATTGGGATTCTGCAACTTTTATAGTACAACCTATAGATCCATAACATACATACGAATGTATGAAAAACGTAAGTTTACATTATCTGATACACATAGCATCATCCGTCATCGAATAATACCCTACTCCTTAATACCAATTAACACAATCTAAGTAAAATTGCTGCAATAGCTGTCTGCCTGCCACATCTGTCAGATACACAAATTAATTTAAAAACTGCGCCTTAACTACACCGCACATTTGCGATTTTGAACTCGATTGGTTGGCAGGAAGGAACCAGATTGCCTTTTCGCTTGGCCATTTCATATTGAACCCAAACCAGCGTATGCATACTACTACTCTAAATTCCCAGTTGCCTTTCTGCGGAACGCTGACAAGCCGAGATTTATTATCAACAACATTAAGTGATGCGTTCATTAACAATCTAAACGCGTCATCTTCAATCTTAAGAATGTTGTTGCTGTTTTTTATCGAAGGATTTGCTTAATTTAAGTCGAGCGCGTGCCTTCAAATGAAATTGAAGTAAATTTGCACGTGGCTTTTGCACGGGAAGCAGCTGCTAATGTGCCGTACGTATCTTTCGTATCGTATGTCTACGGCTTGGCATTTTTAGACGTAATTAGATTTTACTTTTTTTTTGGTAGACCTTAAATTTAACTCTGGGAAGCGCTTTAAATCAGTAAGATATATTTTGTGAGTTGAGGAAATGGCAGTGCGAAAGTTGGTGTCTGTGACAGTTATAAATCTTTCAATTTTGCTTCCTTCCGATTGCAGTTTGATTGCCATTTTGTGGCGCATTCGTCGTCCTTCGTGCGGCTGCCATCTTTGATGGACATCTTGGCATTACCATTGTCTGGCATTTTGTTACAACTTTGTGCAAGTTTTACAGCTCTAATCAAATCATGGCAAGATTTCTCTCCTCAGCTGTGTGTCATGTCAAAATCCATTAACGAAATGCTATCAAATATTTGCATACGAATTCCAACCATCGACATACATTGTACAAGTACATCTGTACATATGCATATCTATTATATTCTTTCATTGTGACGTTTATACGGCATATTATCGGGATTTGGAGAAAACGTGAATGTGAAGACTATTGTAATATGTCTTTTATGCTTTTTATAAAAAAAAAATGCTATTGCATATAATTAAAATAGTACAGTGAAAAATGAAAATTTTTAATTTTTCTCAAATATTGTAAAAGTTTCTGTTATATGAAAAGGTTTTCTAACGTGTTCGACATCTATAAATATAAGGTATTTTCAAGGAACACAGATTCTAAAAAATTTATTGAAGCCAAGCAATAAAATAATCTTCAATCAAGAAGAGTTCGGTGTAGGGTAGAGGCGACCGTTGTTGAGCAAAGCGAGCAGGAGGCCAAACCCCTTAATACTAACAAAAACAATATCCGTGTATAATTCTTTCATATTTGATTAAGTAATATAGCACTCTTAAGGACTTAAGCTTAAAATCGAACTTCTGTTTCCTTTGTCTTTACTGAAATCGAATTGAGTTCCAAAAGTTCGCTTTATTTCTTGAAAATCGCTCTTGAAGTTATACATGTCAATAACTAAAAGGTAAATTTGAAGAAAAAAAATATTTATCACACAACTAGTCCATGTCCAGAAACTAGAATTTTCAATATTAAACTGAAAAATTGTAACATATAAGTTTTAAGATTTCTTGCCTCAAATTGAATAAGTTATGGGTTCAAAGTTCGTGATTAAGCAAAGATGCGTGATTTGGCGAAACAAGATAAGTTAAGAGAGAGAAATATGTAGATTGAATAGACCGCTCTTAAGAGAAGAAATTGTAAGGTTCAGTAAAGTTGAGTATATCTATAAAACTATTATGCTAGAGGTGAAAAGTTACGTGTAACTCTGGATGGAATGGCTAAAGAAACTTTGCTAAGAAGTGCCTTAGAGTCAAGGAGCCCGAGTAAAAGCTTTTGCAGAAATAACTCCCCGTGGTTAGTTTTATGATCATATAAGGAAGGCAATCACTTTTTAGGATTCCAAATTAAGACACGAAACGCGAAAATTCAAAATTGTTTTAAATAGATATATGTAATACTCAGTAGTATTGACGGTTTGAGGGTTCGCGGGTTCCAAACACAGGAGCAATATGCCAAGAATGAACAAACAAGAGAAACACAGAGCAGTCTGGTTGTATAAGAGTCATTTGCACCACCAAAGTATCCCTATAGATCTAATCATGATGTAAATTTTATGAAGTATAAGTTTGCCTTGAAATATTTATTTTCCTTTATAGATTGCTATATAGATAGGATATAGGCAATAACTGAAATTCCTCCTCCTTCGTAAATTGGCAGTTACGGAACTCATCTCACTGAAACAAAAAGTTAATAATTTCTTAATTCTTAACGTTTTTTACAGTTTCACGATATTGAAAAAATCTTTCCACTCTTCAACACAATATCATGATTTTCTCAACGCATAAACGAAACAATTTGCTATTGAAAACGTTGGTGTGTGTGTGTGCTTATTTTCATAATTTCACATGCCAAACCCTAGAATGCTAGTGCTAGGCACATGTGGCAGTCACATGTGGCAGGCAGGCAGGCAGGCAGGCAGTCTGGTTCCCTAGCTGCAGGCTGTGACATATGGCCAAATCAAAGCTCCAAGAGTGACACAAAAACTTCCACTTATGCAAATACCAAACGTTCTGAGACTGTTATAGAAACTGAAATTTGGCATGGATTCCAAAAAGTGTGGCACGTATTCCCAGACGCATCACAGCCCCAACTGCTGCTGCATGCAATAAATCGACTTGGATGCAGCTAAATAAGTGCTGCATGCATTCAGGGGCATATTTGCAAGTTGGTTTTCTATTTTATTTTTTTTATATTTTTTTGAGACAAATGTTATTTAAATTGAACCAAAAATGAACTGGAAAAAAAGCAATTTGATGCAGCTGCTGCAATATGCTGCACGCAGTACCAAACGGAAACGAATTTATATTCATTTGCTGTACTTTCCATCAATTTCTGGCATATTTGCAATCATTTAATTTCAGCGAAATTTTTTGCAAACATTTCATCAGTTTAAAATGTCAAAACAAGCTGGAACAGAAGATACCACAAGTGGCTTTAATTACAATTTAATGGAATAACTTATGAATAATTTAAAGATACCCGCCGACAATTGCTGAACCATAACCCATTTCCGATAAATTAATTGTACTGAAAATTGGCAAATATTTTATTTAAATGCTGATGGAAGCCAACAGATTTATTATAGAAATATGAAATATATTAATTTCATTTTAAAATTGTTATACATCAAAACAATATTGAATTACAAAAATTAATTTGCATTTTGAGCGGAATATGATATGCATATTTATCGAAAAGTTTCGTATTGTAGTTTGCATCATATTACTCAAAATGGAGAGTAACAATTTTAGAATCAAAATTTATAATTAAATTAGAGCAGATTTTAAAGTTTAGCGAAATATTTAATATGCTGAACAATATTGTGACGAAAGGATAAGATTTAAGTTAGATTACAGTTTCCTATGTTGTATTAATTGACCGCCACCAAGTTAGGTGTTGGATTGGATTTTTTCAAAAGTTTTTGAAATTGACGAGCAAGGAGCGCGTCGCCCATTGTGGCAACCAATGTGAAGTTTAGCGGTAGTCGTCTTACTGGAATTCTTATTGGCGGCGTAAGTTGAACCAGTTGGATTGAAATGGGCCACTGCATCGCTAACAACTGCATATGATACTTTCGGGCATTTTTCAGACCATGAATTTTCAGCGATTTTCGAAAGTATAATCCTACAGGCATTATTATTATTCTTGCCGACAATAATGACAATTATC
The DNA here is from genome assembly GCA_035046065.1 of Chymomyza procnemis. Lineage (NCBI taxonomy): Eukaryota > Metazoa > Arthropoda > Insecta > Diptera > Drosophilidae > Chymomyza > Chymomyza procnemis. Next base: position 41,903,611 of record JAWNOJ010000026.1, read on the forward strand.
GTTCTTATTGACTGACCTGGAGAAAAGACGTGAGAAGCTGAGCTTTAAGGCTGGGACTTCCAGAGAAGGCTAGTGTGGTAGGCCATTTAAAGTGCAAGCAACGGGTAACTCTTATAACTTCCGACCGAAGTTACAGATAGACTTATGTCGTACCGCGTTGGACGCGTCACTCCATGAAAATTTATTTCATGGAACAGTTCACACTAATAGAACGCGCTGAATTTGATCAGCTTTACACTTCAAATAACCAAGCAGTCGTCCAGGCAGCCAGCTACCCAACCAGTGAGGCCGCAAATCCATCAGTGATTTCATTCAGTCCATTCCGAATAACTTCTCAATTAGGAAAACTAAAAAAAAAATGAAGAATTATGTTAAAACCGCTCCAGATGGTTCCCGTAAAAGGTTAGCTAAAGAGTGATTCTCGCAATCGATTTCCTCTCTTGTGACCTTCCTCTTTTGTTGGCCTTAAATTAAAAGAACAATTTAATTTTAAGTAATTAATAATATTTATTGTTCTAATTGCGGCGACTGCGTTTGAAAGGCTGATCTGTTGCGTTCACTCATACCGAAGAGAACTCGTATTCGTTGGCTCGACTAAACGCACGAAAAAAGCAATGAGAGCAAAACTATAAATTTCTGGTAAAGTTAGTTATGTCAGCCATGCATCCAGACAAGGCACAAGACGTTCCGATTGAAATATTGCGTCCGTGTTGAGGAACTACCGCAAACGTCAAGTTATCATCGTACATAGCAGTTGGGCAACGCTCGAACCACTCTTCATCGCATAATTCGGATCGATTTGACAATGTTCCCATACAAAATCTAAATGACATACAAACTAAAACCAGCTGACAATCCCAGTCGTGTCTACTATGCCAAATAGAGCTTTGAAGTGGCTGAGAGCGAACTAGACTTTTAGAGGAAAAAAAAGGATCATCTCAGAGGAAGCACATTTAACGTTAAATTGAAGTGTAAATAATCAAAATTGTCGTTTCTTTGGCACTTAAAACCCACAATTAATTGAACAATAGCCACTACTTGATCAAAAATTGATAGTTTGGTATGGTGTATGGGCGAATATGATCAGCGGTTCCTTTTTTTTTTTGAAATCGATGGTGGAGTAACGACAATGGCGAGAGCTATCAAGCAATTATAACAGATTGGGTAATGTCTTCTGTTGGTGAATTCGGAAGCTAGAAGTCATTCTGGTCATCATGCCATACTACATATTAGGCAATGGAGTTATTGCGACCATTGTTCCCCGGATGATTCATATCGGAAAATGGTCATTTTGATTGGCCACCGAGATCAACCGATCTGATGCCAAGAGACTTTTTTTGTGGAGATATTTGAAGGCCAAGATATACGCTGATCATATTCAGAAAGTAGCTCAATAATATCTCCTTGAAGCGAAAAGAATTATTATTAAAAATAAAACAAGAAATATGACTTCTTCAGAAACAATTGAAATACTGAGAAATAAGTTTAAGATTTAAGGATAAGATTTGTGTAGTATTAGAGTATTATCAGCCAAAATCATCATCTTGCAATCGTAGGTGCTTAAGCTGAGCTTTTAGGGTTTAGTTTCTTGACATTTTTCCAATTTCAACTTATATTAAGTTAACGTTAAATCGTATTAAGCATTTAGCACGAAATAAAACCAAACCGCTAATTTGGCGCGAATGCCTACAAAATCGATAGACAATTCAATTTCCGATAATTTGAGCACTTACCTCAATTAATTGCTCCATTCAGCCCATTTTCACCGACTACTTAGGGTAGAAGTTTCATTAAATTAAAGCTATTTGCAAATCATAAACAAAGTTATTTAAATATGCAAATACATAAGTTTATTTGTTGAATATTCTCTAGCCTCTGCCTCTACTACTCCTCTCAAAAATCCAATTCAATCAAAATAAAAGCATTTAGTTTCACTTAAATAAAACATAAATTCCAGCATAACCAAGCAAAACTCTTTACCGAGTATTCTCCACCGATTTTAAATTGATTCTGCTGATGATGTTTAAAGATTAAATTCAAGCCGCCTGCCTGCCTGCCTATTGAAAAGCTTAGGACAATGCAACAATTGTTTTGTCCTTTGAATGCTTAAAAGCTTTTAGACATATTTTCAATTCCAAACAAATCAATTTGGCCAAAGAAATTCAACGACCAGGGAGAACTTGCTTTTGTTAATTAACAATGAATTGGAAAAATATATGCCACATCTTTTTGCAATTTTCACAAGCCATTAAGTTAAAAGCTTTGGCTTATTGTTTGCAAAAATTAAGTATTTTCATAATATCAACACTGTGAAGCGACAAATGGCACACACTGTGTCACACGATGATGACCTTCAAGTTGTTAATGAGCCGAGCGAATGTAAAAATCTAAATTGAAAACTGTAGCGGTGTGACATACTCGCCAGTGGTAGCCGACCTCCACTCTGCGGGCTCCATTCTACGGGCGTATTCTATGGCAACTTGTAGAGGGAACACACACAGATACCAAACACAAATAGGATAGTGAAGAGGGAACCGAGGGGCAGTTGCAGAGTGTGGCTGTGTGGCAACCATTGAAAACCAAACAAAAAGTCTGCCAAGCGTTAAATGTTTGCTCAATATTAAAGCTGCTCTGAGTTGGAACATACGAGTACCATAGGTCACAAACGAGGGCAGCTTCAGAAGTTACAAGCCATACTACAATAAACTCCTGAACGAAATTCCACAATATTCTCGTTTGATGCATTTTTGAGTATATTTTGAAAGGGATTCAAAGGAGCTCTGGATTATTGTCAGACAACTTAAAGTTTCATAAGGTTATATTTTGAGGATTTAAAAAGCATCAAAATCTTATGTAAAATAGGATAGAATTTTTATATCTTGAGGAAAATCAAAATAGATTTTGATAATACAATAAAACCTTTCTTAATTATGATCAATGTGGGCCTTGGTAGCGAAATGGCAGCGGGCTTGCCTCTAAACCGGAAAGTCGGTGATTCGTTTCCTCCCTGCAGCAAAGGTAAATTTGTTTAGCAGTAGCAAATCTACCAAATAAATGCGCGGAATTGTCCTAGGAGAACCTCTATTAATAAAAACACCGAATTAGGTTATAACCTGTAGGTCAGCCCTGTTCTCTTCGAGCAGTTATTATTATACATTAATTTAGATCTAACAATCTTCAAATTGTTAGATGTTTGCCACTTAACAATATTTTCAGATAAAAGTGGTTCTTGTGATTACTTGTTTACCGCATGTTTCTGTCGACATTGTCTTTATCTAAAATATGAAGGATCTAGTTCAGAAGAGTCTCAGACAACTGCTATTTACTTGGTTATCTTTATGCCTAAACGCAGATTAGAATTATTTCAAAGCCTATACTTGAGGGCTTGGCCCCTGCTCGTTTCGCTTGCCAGCCCCCACTCATCCAATGTACGCTTCTTCATTTTGTTAATTTGTTGTCCCTTTAAGTACCCTATCTATTTACTTCGTTTCATTAAAAAAATCTAAATTTTCCAAGCGAGCATTCTTCTTTTTTTATCTTTTCTTCTTTTTTCTTTTTCGTTTTCACAATTCACATCTTCTCGCGATTATTCACTTTTCGCACACCTACCTGTTCGCGAATGCGAATTTTTTCGTTCTTCTACAGAAATATTCAACTTTTTCTATCCAGTATATTTCGGAATATTTTATATAAAAAAGGTGACCGACGTCAAACAACTTTTTTATACAGTAGAGCTAAAAGATAAGAAGAGTAATACATTCCTAATAAGATCTAGATGAATATAAAGAATGAGAAAATTGTTTTTTGTCAAATGACAGACGTTTGGTTTTTTCAAAAATAAATATTATTATTATTATTGAAATCAAATATTATTGAAAACAAATATTTTTTATTGGGTAACCAGTTTTAAAACCTTTCAAAAAAGTCATCATCAGCGGTTTCTTTCATTACATTTTCTTAAAAAATCGTCGTTGATGCAATAATTTAATAATAATCTTTATAAGAAAATAAAATAATTATATTCCCCTCGCTCCAAACGCAGAATATGGATATATCTTTTGTATATTAGTAGCTGTACGAAGAGAAGAAGGACCAACAGTTTATAGCCAAATCCGAACGCAGACGACTTAAAATAATAAGCAACTGCTTAGGTGAATATCATCTATTTGCTAGATACGCCAATGCTAGGCAAATGCCCCAAATAGAACCACCGAGCTCCCCGTTAAGTGGCGAGTACGCTACCGATATCCACTTAACTTAATACTTATCTCTCTTATCTAAGCATTTCTGCAAAAGTAAAGTACTTAATTACTTAACTTTAAAAAGACATCATTATGCTAGATAAGGCAAACATGAAAAACTTCCTAAATATCTGTAGTTCAAGCTCTTCTATGTTTTATTGAATGAGAGTATAATTAGGCAAAAATTTTACTTTCTCTACATTAATTTTCTATTCGCCAATTACTTAGCCCGCCCTCGTTTGCGTTCAACTGGTCTGTGGACCTTGCAATATTGTTCCAAAAAACTAACTTCAAACCACTCAGAATGTCTTGCAGCTGGTGTAGTTTTTCAAGTGTAATTTCCTGTTAACTATTACGATTACTTGTTCCATCCTTATGTATGTACTATATATAGATCTTTATAATCCTGAAAAATTATAATCATATAGTAGAAATCTCACAAGGTGTGGGTAGAGATACAAGAAAATGCCTAAGGCGTTACTTTTACCTTAGTTATTTTCTTATATCACAAAAGACATTTGTGTTGGCGAAAGTAACATGTTGATATTCCGGAGCAATAATTATTTTCAGTGATTTTTCAAAACCAAAAAACGACAGCCGTTTGAATTTTTTATATTTTGTTTATTAATCAATTTTTTGCAAAAAATTTACAGATCGAAAAACTGCAAAAATAACTCATATCTCCTGTTAATTCAGAAAATTTTTAGTAGAAAATTAATCTTGTATGACTTTTCTGAATATGATTTTCTTACCCGTGGGACCAGTTGTATTATGAACTTATTCAGCATCAAATTTGTAATTAATCCGAAATTCCTAATATTGATTTAACGTTCAAAAGAAACATTGCAGCATGCATTTAATACTAGTTGAAATATATTACATTTTTTTCTCTACACTCAATACCTGTACTTTAAATTTATTTCTTAAATCTAAACTAGACTTAAGTCAAATATAAATATTATACCCATTAATATGTTGTAATTTGTTAAACAAAAAAAAAAGAAGATAAATTGCAATTTTCGCGATTTGAAAACTATATATATTAGTGTGGTTGCTTAGTCTTCTTTAAATAGAAAGTTAATTAAAAGCGATAATAAATTCCAAACGCTTTTTCAAAAATAACAATTTTTACTTAAAAAGTACCAGCCATGGCAGCAGAAAGGGAAAATTGGCAATTGGAAGTAAATTCCGTAAATACAATTTATTCTCTTTACCTCAAGACAAAGGCACTAGTTGATGTCACTCGTACATTTAATGTGAAGCTTGGAAATCCATACAAAATTTAATTTTCCTTCAATAAATAAAAACTATTTTCCGCACATTATTTTCTCAGCTGAAGTGAGCATAGCGAAGAAAAATTTTGGTAGGAATAGAATGGTAGGAATTCATATTATGAATATGAAAATGAATTTTTACTCAAAATGTTTCTCTTCCACAACTACACACTATTGCACCAGTTCACAACCAGTTACGTTTAAACTAGTTGAAACACATGGAACTATTGATTTTCTGCAGGATATTTACACTATATAAGTATGCGCGTGTGTGTGTGTGTGTGTGTGTGTGAGTGTGTGTGCGTGTGTTTGCAGCTGTAAGAGTATGTGTTTAGCTGCTTAGTTGGCCATATTGGTCTCGGCTTATTTCTTTGTTAACAAATTGTTCATTCATGTGCAAAGATTAAGGTCAAGTAGCCAGTAATAATAGTTCGCTCTTAACTTATTTTTACTTTTTAGAAAATAAAATAAAAATAAAAAATCACAACAAAATGCTTTTAAATTTTATACTTTAAGTTGAGATTTAAGTTGGTTTTTGCGGAAAACAAACACACACAAATTGCCCACAAAAAGCGAAAAGAATGCAGAAGTCATTAGCATGCTTAAGGAACCCCAACAATGCATGCATAAAAGCACTTAATTGTGCTTGGCCAACAGCTTGACGCTTGAGGCTGGCTTGGGTCTGGCTGAGCAAGAGAGAGTCTGAGTCTGAGTCTCGAGCAGGTTGCTGGTTATGGCGACTTGGCTGCTGCTTTGCATCTTTGTACGAGTTACCAGCGTCTGGGCGTCAAACTGTGCATAAAGTCAGTCAGCCAGTTAGGCGTTGGTCTTGCATGCAATAGCAGCAGGCCAGTGCCTGAGCAAGGACACACACGAATGCCTTCGAGGGTGTTACTCTATACTATATATGTATATATATCACAATGCCAACAAGCCGTGTGCTGGGCATATAAATTTCAAATTAAAACTTAAAATATACATGCAAATGGTTGCCATGCGGAATGCTGTTTATTTTGTTTTAGTTTTTGGCTAAAACCAAAACTTGCATATAAACAATTTAATTGCGTTTACATTTTCAATTAATTAGCATCCCGGAATGTGCATTATTCGCTTTGCCAATTTAGCAAGAACTTTAATATGGATGAGTCAACAACTTTACGCGGTGAATGCCAATGAAAAACCGCCATAGCTGTTGGGCATCCTATGCAAACTGCATACGTAACGCCTAGATACAAGTTGCTGTAGCCATTGTTGCTTGTTTGTGCAATCGACTGTAAATTTTATACAAAATTTAATCCACCTACCTGGGCTCCATTGAGGCAGCAAAGCACCAACAAAACACCCATTCATACATACAAGCAACCAACGATTCACACATGTAAAAGCTTTATTTACATAAATCACTCATACGTCATGTTGTACGCTAGACACGAGCACAAATGTAAGCAAAGTTGATGTTGAATTTAAACATTTTGTCGCTTTGGCAACACTGTCACGGCACTTTCTTTGTGATTAATGAAAAATTTAAGCGAACTTTGGGAAAATACTTTTGCAACCTAACTATATGAGAGCTTTACTTGAGCTCGAGTTGCCCAAGTGATTTAGCTGAGCTTAGGGAGACGAAACTATGCATTCAATTGACGCTACATAATTTCGGCGAGTGATAGGAATAACTACATTGACAGACAGACAGACATACGGAAAACTGTTTTTGCACCCTTTTCACTTATAATGCGTTACGTGTCCCGCCGAGGGAAACCCAATCTTGAACACGTGCCGAAGCAACTTTCGTAGAGAGTCTCAATAAAAATATAACAAACATAAACTGAAAAAAACAAACATATTCAAGTGATGCAGTTTGAATACACTTTGTGGGAAATTGTGGAAGTAAAATTTGCGTTAAAAGACAAAAGCTCCAAAAAACTAGCTTTTTGATAAGAAATTCTTTAACTATTTTTTAGAGCATTTAAAAGGCAGGAGCATCCTATTGAGAATATTAAAGGATTTTTAGATCTGAAGTAAAACCAAACAGATTGTTGCGAGAAAATTAAAAGAAAAACAATTTTTTTAAAGGCGGGGTGTAAGAAGATGTAAATCCCGAAGTAAGAAGAAATTACAAATTAGGCTTTTCTCCCCTAAGTCAAAAGCAAGTTTTCCGAAGACCCAAAAGTTATAAGAGATTTGCCTATATTCAATTTCATTTCAGAAGTTCTTACCTTATGTGCACGTATATGTTATATTGCGATACCTTTCAATGTCTTAAGTTCTCGTGGTGTGTCTCATATTGTCAAAAAGTTATTGAAGTAAATGGCTTTAGTTCAACTGGAAATAGATTTATGAGAAGCAATTTTTTTTCCAAATTTATTTAATATTCCGATAAGCAATGTATAGAGATGAATGCTTTTCAATATTTTTTAAATTTTATTTAAATATCCGACTGAAACCAGTAACAATTTTTATAAGAATACTTCTTGCTCTGATAATGCAGACTTTTTATATAGACCAATATAGCAACCTATAAATTCAACAAGTTTGTTTAATTTTATGTTTTCCGATTGAAACCAGCAGAATACTAATGGCCATGATGCTACAGAATATGCAGCAAACACAAGAGTAACTTTTTAGAGAGTCATCAGTCATCATAATTTAAAAAAAAATTTAATAATATTATTTCTATCAACTGGTAATAGGAGTTTTGCAGCTATTGACTTGGTAATCCAAAAATTAAAGCAAGCTTCCATAAATTGCTGTTTTCAAATATTACGTGTACGTTGCATTGTCCATTTTATTGACAGAAGTCGGCTGAGGCGGGTTGCATATTCATTCTCACCATTAATTAAACCATTAGATATTTTTTGATTAAATCATAATATGATATTGATTCACTTTTAAGAAACCGGCACTAGCATCAGATATAGATTTCTCAAAACACATTTTTCATTTATTATTTTATTTACATGTTTTAATTGGTTGTAGTAGAACTTTATCTTACTTTGTTACGAGACTTATTCGGAAATCACCCATCAATATATTTTTAACTAATAGTTTTCAAGAAAACTATTACGTATACTTAGCGTTGTCCATTTTATTGACAGAATGTGGGCCCAGTCGGATCGCACGGAATTATTTGTTGTCATTACTAAATTTTAAAATCCAGAACGTGAAATTCTATTTGATGACGACTTCAAGATACTTTTTTATTAAAATATAATTAAAGCCTATAGATTTTCTGGATTTTTTAAGATTTAAAGACAAACAAATTTTGGCTTACTTAAGAGAGGCTCGCTTGGAAAGCACCAATAAATTTGTACCAATTGTCGTGCAATAAATATTACGTATACGTTACGTTGGCTATGTTACTCACAGAAGCCGATGCAGCAAAACGCTTCCAAACATAAACTAAATGTCTAAACCCGGTGCACAAAATTTTAGGGTTAGGTTCATTTTATGAAAGTATAATATAAGCCTATAGATTTATTTAATTTTAAGATGCTTTTAAGATGGAAGATAACTGTTGAACCAACGATAAGATAGATAATTAATAATAATGTTGTTCTTCTGGGTTCAGTTCATAACAGAGCAATAAGGATTTTAAAAAGATTTCAATTTTAAATGCCAAATAACTTTTTGTACTTTATTTGGAGACACTATTTTGTTTGCAAAGTATACACCAATAAACAATTATTGATTCTCTTTTAACAAAATGTTTTCTAAATATTACGTATACGCTGTGTTGTCTCTATTGGTCACATAAAAATGGGTTCATGTTTACATTATTTCGGTTTCGTTCATATCATCAGCCAAATCTAGCCTCAAAAATAGAAGATGCCTGAAAATACAAAAAAAGTAAAATTTGGCTTACACTTCAAAAACAAAAATAAAAAAAAAAGTAAAAGTTTCTGTATTATCTGTGTCAAACTTCTTCTTAAAATTAATGTACACTGACAAAAGCGACGACCACCTTACAGAAATTTCATGGGAAGCAACAACATTGACACTGACCAAGTTTGCAAGTTTCGGTTATGTAGAGGATCGCAAAAGTTTTGAGCTTTGCAGGGGCTTTGATGCTGTTGCTTTATTGCTGTTTGCCAATGTTTGTTTATTTCTCTGTGAAGTTTACCCGGTTATTTCTTTTTTTTTTAACTTTTCCACCAGTTATCCTTGTTTTATAACTTTTTATTCTTTTTTTGCAGCGAATTATTTTAATGTGAAAAGTTTAATGGGTATGTAAATATTTATTGTTGTGCCAATTTTCAAAATCCATGTACGCCGGAAATGTACGCTAGGAAACATTTCTAATTTGGTTGTTATAAAATTAAACTCGTTACTTGTGGCCAGAGGAAGGAAAATGCTTTTGTAAACATTTAATTAAATCTGTCAGAGAGCAAACATGAGCTGGTTATATGTTGTTTATTTTTCTCGGTTATTTCGGGGTGTTGTACAAATTGTTGTCAAATTATTTCCGAGTTTCTAGTTGATATTGTTGTGGACAATCGTCGTTGGTCAAATGTGCAGACAGCAGAGAGCAGTTGATGAATTTTTCATGTTTCTACAAAATGTTGACGCAAACAATTTGCTAATTACACGAAATATACAACACAGAGTTGGTTTGTGGCAGAAACCTACATAAAGGGACAACAACAAACAAAAAATAAAACAACAACTTGAGTTGAATGAAAATTTCATTTGCAATTGTCAAGACAACCGCAGGTGCCATTTGTGGCCATTTTGTACTGTTGCAACAAAGTGTTGCACATAACAAAAATATACATCAGCTTACTGAAGTTTAGTTTAAATTGCTGGCGTGCTTTGAATTTTTTAGAGTTGAATGAATAGAATGCAATTCAGGTATGTACGTACCTGGCACAATGTAAATTGGTAAGCTGAGCTGAGCTCTACTTCGACAGACAGTAACAAATATTCTCTCAGAATTGTACAGTTTGCTCTGGACGTTCTTTGGATACCGCAAATTTTATTTCCAAAGAACAAAAGTTTAATTAAGAAAGACAATATCATGTTCAGCTTTTTACTTAGTAATCAAAGGAAAAACACCGCAAAAGTTTGGTTAAATAAATGCATTGCTACATTTTAAGTGAAAATTTTGAGGAAATAAACTGTCAACAGCAGAAAATATTTTGCAAAATTCTAACTAATTTGGAAATGGAAAAATCTACTTATTTCGTAGAATCAAAGTCAGTATCTGTCAGCCAAAGGTACACAAAAATTCACAAGAAAAAATATGATGAAAATTTTTGATAATAAAGTGGAATGTTGAGTTTTATTGAAAAGTGTTTTTTTGTTTGTTGAATGTACATACGAGGGACGATTGTCACTATTCAAACATGAAGTACAGAAACATTGCCTTATGTCCATTATTCAAACTCTCATCTTGAATGTAAAGAATCTTTCATACAAATCATATAGAAAAACATAATATGTAAACATTAAAATTGACAAATAAAATAAAATATTTTTTAAAAAACAATCACAATCGAATGCCAAAGATGAGAAAAAAATCTAGAAAATCATCTATCCTTCAGCATTGCTCGCACTAAATTAATCGACATTTCCTCATTGCATACCAAATACAATGATGAAACGATAAAATCTGAACTGAATTTCAAATTTTTGTCTCTTTTATGAAAAAAAAAAAAAACAATTTAATTCTTTGGAGCCCCCATTACTATCAGAAATTGATAGAGTTTGTACAAAAAACTCTTTAATTTTTACTGTTGGTGTCTTAAATTAGAATCGTAGCTCGCAGCTGCCGTTATACGCTTGTAGACTTCACACTAAAATTGACATCCTCATATGAAGAACCTAGGAAGAACTAACTATACCTTTAATTTCTCATAGAATGTTATTTCTGCATCTCTTACTCGGACTTATTGATTCTAAAAGTTTTTGCTAAGAGCTATTTTTTTTGTCATTCGATCCAAAGTAACTCTTAAGTTTCGACATCTCATCTTGTAGATCTAATCATGCATTGCACCATCCTTTTAGCGCCTAAAGGCTCGAACTATAGTTTTTTTTTTTTTTAATTTTTATTTTCCACTTGGGAACTTAGGGTCCCTACAAAGACTTTCCACCGGACTCTGTTTTTTGCCATCTTCTTAGCGGTGTCCCACGACTACCTGCTCGAAGCTGAACTAAACTAATCTAAACTAGTTCTTGCAGAACAGTTCGTCTCCAAGTAGATTTTAATAGATCTGTTCGTCTGCTTGTGGGTTTCAATCTGGTGCCATTCGGACAATGCTGCTTTGGTTCTTTCTGAGAGCATTTCCTATCTAAGTCCATTTACTTTTCCTTATTTGAAGGGGAATATGAGACTCACCTCTGCATTATTTAGTTTGGCCAGAATATGCCGCACATTATTCTTTAAAAAAAAATGTATTTAATTATTTTATTAAATTAAAGTTAAGTATTAAATTATTTTATGCGCCTCGGTAGCGTCGTGAAAGCATACATCAAGACGTCTTTGGTTTCATTGCACCCTGCAGAACTGGTAGGTTTGTCTACCATTGACACAAGCTAGGAATTTGTGTGGAAAAATCTCTATTTGTTCAAGACAACGCCGTTTGGATACGGCTATAAGCTGCAGGTCTCACTACAGGGTAATCTTTTTTGATGGGCCTTGGTAGGGCACTCGCCTATAAATTGAACGTTCACTGGTTCTATGCCACCCTGCAGCAATGTTACCTAGCACTGGCACAGCTAGCAAATAATTAGACGCTATATATCAAGGAAAATCTCTATTAATTAAAGATACTGCGAATTCGGCTATAGACGAGAGGTACCTGTTCGCTTCGAACAGCGGTAACAGCATAGTTTTTGTTGAAATTTGTTGAAAATTTGTAAAATTTTTGTAAAACGTGTTTTTGTGTTCCTTTAAAGGACATCGTTTCGTCAGCCTATACCGGTTACATATTTATTAATTTTTATACTATAAAAGAAATCAAAAATCAGTTAACAAAATATTTTAGCAGACAGATAACGAAACGAAATCCCCAAAATCAGTTTTTATATCAAGACAAGTTTACATCTTAAGTCTCCGTAAAACCAGAATGGGATATTTTTTGGTTAAAAGGACATTTTAGCTATAAGCGAACAATATAAAAGAAATGCAATTGATAAACTTCTCCGACTTTTTTAAAGTAATTTATTTATTTTAAATAATTTTTTTTTTTACTTAACTGCCATATTTTAAGTCATTTCCTTTAAATTGTTTACTATTGGAACTAATCATTTTTCAGTTAGGTTCAGGCGCCTTTTTTAGATGTTTCATTGCATTTTTGGGTGATTCTCTGATTTTTTTAACTTACTTGTGCTTACTTCCAAACTTAATTTATATCTGCAGAATTACCCTAAATGTCAAATTGGAATGTTATTTCAGAGGGGCACTCTCATTATCCTAGGCGCAATAATTATATATTCGGTTGCATTGCTAAGATGCTGTCCTATGCCATAAAATACGTTAGGGTATAGTTAAAAATTCGAATTTTATTTAATCCCAAAATTTGTGTACTAAACAAAAATACCCTAAACTTATTTCTAACTGCAGGCCAAGCTGGATAAAGATACAAAAACATGTATCATTATTAAACGCTTTAATCTCAAACGCAATTCTTTATTGTAAAATATGCTAAAGAGATTTTGATTTACGTATAAAGGTAGCTTATTTCTACCTACCTACTACTTACCTTTCTAACACAGAGCACAATGTCTAACACCACAAATCCGACTATAAACATTCACTTGCACTTAAAAAGTTTGTCATCATCCAAACGAGCGCACTCCTAAGCCACACATTGTGCCCAACTACCCCACCATACCTGCATTAGCCAGAGATTTGTGACTTGCATTTCCATGTGATTCTCGAATGTGTTCCATGTACAAATGCAATTTGGCCAAATGCTCTGTAAATTGTAATTTACTGTAGTCACACATTTCGAGAACTTTCATAGAGGATACACCCACCCATTTCGAGGTAACTAAGATTTTTGCTAATATGCAAACTGGAACGGGGCGTGTTTGGCTCAAAAAAACTATTGCAAATTTAGCTGTAAGCAGAGTGCTGCAAATATTCTCATCTTAATAGAAACGATAAAGAAAAATGTAAGGAACTTGACTTGAGGGTTAATTTTTTCATAATTCAGAAAAAATCGCGAATGCTCAAAAATCTTAATTCAATGATTTTATTTTAAACATTTAAGGCTTATAAATTATAGTCGATATTTTAAAGATATGTTGTTCTTCCAAATGAGTCTGCAGTTCTGCAAAAACATTTAAGTTTTAAGAGTTTCTATATTTACCTCTACTGTATCTGTATGCTTTTTTTTGTATCAAAAATTCGTTGGATTTATATTTTTCGAACATAGATGAAAAATACATTGTAAATTTAAATTTAATCGTCTTGACTCATGCGGTCATCGATTCAAAGGCGGAGACATGGGCAAATCTGTATTAATAGCTAATTGAAGAGAACAGAGACCTATAGTCGATAGCGGAATCCGCGTTATCTTTAATTGATAGATATATTTTTTTTGAAAATTGCGTCTATTTATTTGCTATGAAAGTGCTAAGCAAATGTAACAGTGCTGTAGTGTGGAATAGAACCAATGACTTTCCAATTTAGTGGCGAGTGCCCTATCGAGGCCCAGCAAAAAAGTTTACCCTGTATAATACCCTCTATTTTGACGGTTGTATGGATTTAATGAAAAGAGCAGCAACTAAGAAGCTCTAAATCAAAATGTTTCACGGATCCTCTAACAAGTCCAATCCTTAGGCAATCAATTCCTTGGTTGCATACTTAAGATACAATCGACAGAAACCATATCATCCGAAAGACTATTGTCACTGACAAAGGAAGATTTCTTGGGATGAATTTGATGAACAATATGTATTGTCGTTATTGACAAGAAACCTTAAGCGACATACAAAAGGGCACGTCCAGCGTAAACATTAGAAAAACTAACTCTAATCCTATTTTATGCAGTAGTTTTTGAAGTTGCAGCTCATAAAAAAATCTTTAAAATTGTTTTTTATTCGCAATAATTAACTTTTTTTACTTTATGGTTACATACTTAATTTTCTTATTTCATAAATTTACCAATAATATCTGTTTATGGTCTCCATATTTACTTATTTGAATTTAGTAGGTTTTGCTGTTGCTTTTTAATGCTTTTTTGGTGTATAAATTATATATGCAAAATGTATTTAAACAGCTTTGATAGCTTTCGTAGCAGCCTGTGGCTAGCAAAAGGTAAACTGTGCGTATACGTAATATTTATATGCAAATTTTCAGGCAAACTTAAAATCGTGTAGGCCTGCTTCAATTTTCACTTGAGCTTGAGTGCTTCTTTTGGAAAATATTCAAGCTGCACTGAACTCAATATAATTTTTTACCAAAAAATTGTAATTTAATGCGATTAGACAGACGTAAAATAAGTTTTATAATTAGTAAGCTGATTTTTGTAAAGTAACTGAACATAATTTTTGATTTTTACTCAAGTTAAATGAAAAGAAATTGTTCTAACTTAAGCATGATTTTAATTGAAAATATTATTTTAAAGAAACAAAATAATAAGGCAAATAGATGTGAAATGTTTGTTGAACCCATTATGGTACGATCTACACTAGGTAACGACTGGAACTTTAAAACAAGTACGTTGTGATAAGATACAGTGTCTAGAACGCGTGGGACATGGTTTCGACAATTCAATAGTGGAGATTCTGATTTAGCGCTCAATGAACATGCTGGTGCAGCGAAAAAGTTTAAGAAGGAAAAATTGTAGGCATTATCGGATATAGGCCCAAATCAATCGCTACAATAATGGACGCAAACATTCAATGTGATCCGAGTAGCAGTTTCTCAATGTTTAAAAGCTATGGGAAATAGGTGTCACACCAACAAAATAATAATAAACAAATGGAAAATCGAAGAACTGTTTGTGAATCGCTGCATCAACGGTTTGAGAGAAAACCTTTCCTGCATCAAATTGTCACGGGGTATGAAAAATTTATAAGAGAGAATCCGAAACGAAAAAAGCGTGGCTTTCGCCTGGTTAGGCTGGTTCATCGTCAATACTCTGTGTCTGGTGGGACCCGTCTGTTGTGTTGTACCACGAGTTATGAATATCTTGTAAAACTGATAATAAGGATCGCTACGGACAACAATTCATCAATTTAAATATTAATTAGACAGAAAACCGACCGGAATTTGCCCAAAGACAGGCAAAGTTATCTTGCAACATGACAACGTACCGGATCAGACAGCTAAATTGGTGAAAGACACAATGCAAAAAATTAATTAAAAATTATCGTCTCATCCGCCGTACTCTTCAGACCTCGCCCCGTCCGTTTATGATCTTTTTGGTACAATGGGACACTCACTTGCAGAGCAGCGCTTCGACAACTTTAAGTCGACAAAAGGCTTCTCGGTTTCTTCACCTCAAAAGAAATAAAGTTTTATTGGGATGGCATTCATCATTAGAATCAATTGGTCAATACTTTGAGTGAAAAAGTTTGCATGTTCCCCTAAAAATTTAGTGCTTTATTTAATGACAAAACAGGCATATTTCAACTTACAGCGCTGGTAGCTGAAAATCTGCGCAAGGTACAATCTCTATAATATTTGGTACACCTCAATCAAAAACAATATAAAAATTTGTATATTTACAAAAAAGTTTTTACCTCTTTTGGTCTTTCCAAACTTCTAAGACGCTTTTCAACTTTATTGAAAAATTATGACAAACTAGTTTTTATGCAATTTTCCAAGTTTTAAGTTCTTTATTTTGAAAAAGGTGAAGAAAAAAAACATTTTCTCTAAGAAGCATTAATTAGAAAATAACTCCACTTAATGTAAACTTGCGCATTTTTAAGACAATTTTAACTTCAAGTTCACTGCTCACCACTATATCTTGCTTAAATAACAAAACACACAAAACCTTAACTTTCCTTAAGTTTTCTCATTCATATCCCAAGCAGAATTCATCTCTTTTGATGCCACACAACCTATAAACTCTTTCTCCTTAAGAAACCAACTGCGCTTAATCCCATGGACGTAGGTATTTTGCAAATGTACAGTCCACAACCGTTTAAAAGACAAACTTTATTAGCTACTAAAATACTGCAAATGCTGTGGGCGTTCTGTGGGCGTGACTACCAGTTTTATGCAATGCCATAAAGCAACCAACTAAGTGCTGTAAATTGTCGCATCCCCAGCGTTTTGCATAATTTAAACGTCCAGATCGCTCAGCGTTCCCAGCTAAGGACACGCTGAGCGGGGAGCGAGAGAAAGAGAGTGGGGGAGCACCCCCTTAAGTGTGGTGTGCAAATGAAGCGAACCAGAAGTTGGTCCCTAGTCGGTGCCATCATTGCGTATACGTAATAATAATTGTGTGGCTGCTGGCTTGGCAAACCAAAGCGCCGCCACGGCTAAAGCTGCTTTGTGCCGCAACTATTGTTGTTGTTGTTGTTTTTGTTGCTGCAACAAGCTGGGTGGCAATGCTTTGTGCAACGTGTTGGCAGCAACATGATGGCCAGGATTTAAGCAAGCTGCATCCAGTGCTATCCAAAGGCAAATGCCTGTAATAATTCAGCTGTCGGCTGCTTGTTGCTATTTTGCATAATATGAAATGGGCCAACATTACGCATACGCCACGTGCACTGGCTGCAAGTGCGCCATGGACAAAGACAAAAGTTAAACATAATACAGGTCAGCGGCTCGATATGCTTGCATTTGAAGGATTTATAATAAAGCGCATAATTTCCAATGCAATTAGAAGCAACAATGACTTAAATTGAGCAGGAACCAAGAACAAAACAAAGTAATTTGGAGCAGGGTACAGTGGTCGGAATTTAATTTTTTCCGGATTTTTGCGGAAATAAAAGAAGTGATTAGGCCAAATCAAGAGAACTTCAGCATAACGCCGGAATCTGCTTTGATTTCACATGAAAGATTTAATACTGGACTGCTTGATCGTTGCGATGCAGTCGATTTTGGCTCAGATTTTTGATAAGTTTTCTTACAAAAGGATTCAGGTTTGAGGCTAGCTTTTTGAGTTGTTTCGCTATTTTCTCTTAAATTCTCTTGATTTTGACGTTTCTGTGGAGGATCTCTTTCCGTATGCAACACGCTGCAACGGTCATTGTTCTCAGGTTCTTAGACTGTACTCGCTGGACAATGTCTAGATTGGTTTTGAAGGCATTACCCCATAATGCGGCGCATAAGTCCTGATAGGCTTTAGAACATACTAGGACTTTAGAAGAAGTACGAAGACTTTGTACTTTGTACTCTAGGCTAAACGGAGAGTGAGTATTTATAAGCCAGTGGAGGCTCTATGCTTTTATTTTCAGTAGTGTTGGCCATCTATCTAGATGGACACCCAAGTATGTGTCTTCGTGAGCTTGTGGGAAACATGTATATTCCAAGGTCACGGAAGGGTACCTAAGTTTATCAAGAGTGAATGTTATCTACTTACATTTGACTTCGTTTAACTGAATGCGCCAAACCGCAAGCCATCACTCCACAGATGTTAGGCGACGCAATAGTTGCCCGCTAGCCTCTAAAGGGAATTCGGAGCGTCGAAGTCTAGATGTGCCATCGGCAATGTTGAAGTTGTTAGCTGATAATCTGTCGGGAGATCCGAAGTATACATGATGTAGAGGTTTGGGCCCAGCACACTGCTCTGGGGAAATACAGCTGAGATTGAAAGATGTTTGTGCCGTCGGTAAAGGCTGAAATTGTTAGCTGCTTATCTTATGATGTGGAGTATGGGGCCCATCACCTGCCTTGGGGAACTCCGGCTAAGATTGAAAGATACTCGTGCAGTCGGCAAAAGTTTAAGTCGTTAGCTGCTTATCTGTCGGGATGTCCGAAGAACCCATGATGTGGAGTTTTGGGCCCAGCACACTATTTTGGGGGATCTCTGGCTGCAGTTTTGCAATCACGTGAGATGATGCTCCTACTACATCTTACAACAAAGACTATATAACTAAGGTTTTTTTATCTGTCCTACTTTACGGTTGTATTGAAAGCTGTTTCGCGGATGCTAGAGTAAGTTCATTATCAATTGACTCCTTGATCTCATACTTGAAATATAGATATCGGGGCGACTTTTGAGACTTGTGAATGTTCCGCCTGTACACAATCGGTCGAAAGCTTATGCAACGTCGAAAAAAATGGCTATGCAGTATTCTCGATGTTCGAAGTTAGTATGAATTTTTGTTGTGACGCGACTAACTTGCTCGATAGTTTCATGTTTTTCGCCGAACCCCGATTGAATGGAACCCGAAACTTGTGGAAATGTATTGTATGCTGATTTTCAGTTGCAATCTAGAGAGACGCCAGCCTTAAAAATGTTTGCAATTTTGATATTCGAATATTCAATATTCACTTTGGATCACTGTGCACAAGCCAAAGCCTCTAATTATAATTGAATTGAATGTTGTGGCTTGTTGTACTATTGGCCATTGTTGGGTTCCTTTTTTTATCAACAGAAGCAATAAAGAACAATCAGCTATAACAACAATGCCCCAACATAATTGCATTAAAGCTCCATGAGATTCCATTGTAGCAGTGCCAGAGTCAAAAGCACTAAAAAAAAAACTTGGGCATCTTTCTTTTCTTTTTTTTAAGGGAGAAGTGAAATGCTTTAATGGCTTCGGGCCAAGAAAACTGTTGCATTAGCTTATAACCATTCATTATTTATAGCCAGCAAATAATTTAATGGGCTTTTAATGCAGTCATTATGGTCTTAAATGAGCTAATTAACAAGTCTTCGCCGTATTAAAAGCAATACACAAAGAAGAAGAGCAGTTTAGCAGTCATTTCTCCCACATATTTTATGCCCTTAAGTGTTTGAGTATTATAAAGTTATAACACAATTTCTTTTCAATGTTAAGAGTATTAAGTATGCTGAACTAAATGAAGTTTAAGTTTTGCATAAAGTTGAAGAGTTTTAAGGGCTTTAAGCAATTATATTTGTAAAACAATTGGTTGATTGTGAAGATTCTCGTTGTATTTAGTGATTTTCTATTCAATTCTAGGAACCAGGGCATACCCATCTTCTTGTGAATAGTCACTGTGTCATGGTATGGTTGGGCACCTGAGACCGTACTCAATGATGATTTTTCTGTATGAATCTGCTTTTGGTGTAGCTTGTAGTATCCTATAGCCGGATTCCGTAAATGAAAGAAATTAGCATAAAGCTGACAATTACTTGACAGGGATATCGTAATATACCAATTTATTTATTAAATTCCACCCATTTATCGCTTTAATGCAAAAGAATGCCCTACACTTTTTCACCCAATCGTTAATTAAAATTTAAACTATTCATATTTATTCATATTATTTCACTCAATCGTTAATTAAAATTTAAACTATTCATATTAATTCTTATTATTTAAATTTAATCGTATGAAATGGGTCTAAAAAATAGCTTTTTAAATTGGCCCCATAGCTTCTGACTTATAATAAAGGCATTCGCAAATCATATTTCCGTTTTTAATCGAGTTATCTAGTATAGGGTGGGCAATTTTTATTTCAGCAAAGGTTATCACAGCTTGCCAGTTTTCGATGTTTTATAGCATTATTGGCACCAGGCTGTGTGCTGCTGACAGTGTTGTTCGTGCCAACTATCGCTTCCAGTGTGGTCCTTTCCAAGCAAAATCTTGGACATTCAAAGATGCAATGCTTTGCGTCTTCGCTTGTCCCACGCGTCTCACATTGGTCTCTCGTGTCGTGGCCAAATCTGTGCAGGTATGCACATACCCATGCTCTGAGAGTACTTGCGTTAACTAAAAATTTAACTGTCCATGATTCCATGTGACCCACATCTTCAACTCTGGTATAAGGCTGTGTATCCATCGAACTCTTCGGGACATGTTCCATATCTTTCCATCTCTCTTGCCAATATGCAGACTGCATGTAAAATAATGCAGTTATTGCGCCCATTGTTCCCCAGGCTTTTCAAAAAAAAAATTGTAATTTTGACTGGCTAAAGAGATTACCTTAATGGATTTATTGCGATCTATGTTCCGCAGACGAGTCATATCGAAAAATTATTGATTTTGACCACCGCGATCACCCGATCTATTGACGCCAGCAATTATTTTGTGGACATATTTAAAGTGCAAAATACATGTAGATAAGCCAAGGACGAGAAAAAAATCAACTTAAAGACGAACCGCTGCCAATATCAGCTCGTCGATAGGTAGGTGGTACGCAACAGAATCCGATGAAAGGGCCTTTGTAAAGGCGATAAGTTCCCAAGTGGAAAAAAAGCCAAGGACCAAAGTTGAACTTTAAGATAACCGACGACGCAAAATTTCAGCAATATCGAGCGATATGTTGGACAAAACAATGCAGCACGCCAAAGAATGAGCATATTTTGTACTTAAGACAAAGGGTTATCATTTAAGCGATTTCTTATTCAAAAATGTATCTATCTACTAGAACCGGAATAAATGATGATTAAAATGATAACAACAAAAAAATATCAGCTTGATCTGTTTTTTGAATCAAATGCTGCCACTTTAAATGACCCAAGTGTCTAAAAATGAAAAAATTCAGGCAAGTAACAACGCAAGTCTTCGCCAAATAAATATCGCTAAAAATGAACCACTCTGCCCTCCTACAAAAATTCTGCAATATTTACGTTATTAACGTAGCTCCACAAAAATTTCACCTAATATTTTTTGCCTAATTTATGGCACTTACCTTATACATCTTGAGATTATCACGCATACGCACAGGTGTACACACACACACACCCAGCTCAACTCAGCGTTTATAGTTTAACAGCTTAACTCACGTAGCCTTTGCCCTTTGCCCTTTGCCAAATAAATTTCAAGTTACTTAGTGGCAAATATTTTAACTCACATACCAAAAATATCTTTCAACTAATGCTTTTGTTTCGTATTATTTGTACTTTTTGTTTGCGCACTCATTAAACTTTGCTCATTTTTTATGTAAAACCAGCGTGAACTTTTCAACTTAATGCCTTTGGGCGGCACCAAGCGCGTTGGCTTATCAGCAATTTTCTTCAAGAGCAGCAGAGAAATACCTTTCAAAAAGTAAAGTCAGTCAGCTAATTGGCTCCTGCGGTTATGTTGGCAAAATTATTAAATTCTTCTTTTATTTGCAGCCTGACAAGTTTGGGGCTTACGCAAAACTTGGCCTAGCTCAAATGTCAATGCGGCGTATGCGCGATTTATGTGGTTTGTAAAATATGTTGGCTGACATAAGGAAAACACTTGTAGCATCAAAGCACCAGCAGGCACTTTAATTGTTGCGCATACGCCGCATGGTGCAGTGCCAAAAAAAGCGAAGGCAAAAAGAAAAATTCAATAACAGCAATCGAGGAGCTGTGTGTGCGTCTTCAGCTTAAGCCCAACAACATATAACCCAACTCAAACAAGTCTCAATGGTATGGCCTGCTGTTGTTGTTACTAAATCGAAGGATACGCTTCAATTTGTAGTCCTTGTAATGTCAACCTTTATGACTGTATTTACGCAGCAAACAGCAACAAGCCCACCCATTCAGAATAGCAAATAGTCCTGCAATATTTTTATGTTCTGCAATATTCCTGCGCTCAGATACACAAATGCGCAAGGACGCACATATAGCTAGGTAGGTTCACATCCTTTGGCATCCTAGCGCCATTTTGTAGCCTTAATAAAGCGCAAAAATGTGCTCGATTCATAAACTTCATTTGGCCAAGCCAATGCGGTGTCTATAGTGCATTGGGATTTTCTTTTTTTTTACTATAGAAAGAGTATATTAACTTTGTAAGTACATTTGTTGCGGCAAAGGGCTTTTTATGACCTTGTTATGCGCTGGGATGCCGTATAGCTCGAAAAAAGAAAACACTATAAATGTTTTAAGCAAATCGTAACTTTAAATATGTCTCATGGAAATATTTTCATTTGTTTTATTTTTAAAATTATAAATATTACGTTTGAAACTGTGGTTCCAATACGTATTCCGAAAGAGTTTCTTCCTTATCGATATGATCTTGAATATATAAAGAAAACCATTATATTTTAAGCAAACTTAATCGCTATCAGTTTCAACGAATAATCTTTTTTTACTTAATTATATAATATCTGACTGGATAAGCTCATTCGTTTCTGCTTCTACAATTGTTGCTTTGGTTTTCTTTACTGCTAGAAGAGATCTTTGTTTAGGATGATATTCTGAAACAAGCAAGATCAACAACTATCTTTATAAATCATATCTTCGTAATGGCACAAAGGGCTCACATCATATCTTCGTAGACTTTTTCATATGGTTTTAATAGATGATTAAGCTCTCGTTAAATTTTAAAACCACCATCTAAAAATACATCCACTCCTTGATAATGGTTTTCTAGTTTTCCTCTTAGTACAAGTCCCTTTTGAAAAAATTTATTAAGTTCATTGTTTTCGTTTCAGTTTTAAAGTCATAATCAAACACTATTTTCATTACAATTTTTTCATTACAATTATATTTTCTACATTTAATTCTTTATCTTTCATTATATCACTAATATCTGCTGGATTTGTAACGAAAAAGCCTTATCCATCTAATTTTTGGCTAAACTCAATTATCTGAAAAAACTCATTGTTTTCGTTGTCAATTTCAACTCCATAATCACCACTATTTTCATCACAATTTTTGCATTACAATTATATTTTCTACAATTAATTCTTCATCTTCCATTATATCATTAATATCTGCTGGATTTTTAAATCTAAAAAGCCTTATCCATCTAACTTTTGGCCCAAATCAATTATCTGAAAAACTCTCTTCCTTCAAAGAAATGTTATAACTCTCACCAGTAAGTATATCAGCCCCAAAAGATTTCTAACAGGCAGCGTTGATTTCTTCATCTTGTTGTACTAAGGAAATCGTATTTGATACAGTCCAACATTGTAAATATTTCCAGGCATCATTAATTGTAAGAGTTGCTTCCTTATCGACATTATCTTAAATATATAGGAATGACTATCCTACCGGGCCTCGAAATTATTTCTTGGTCTAGAGGTTATAGCAGAGAAGTCGTATTTGGAGGTAAAAACACAACTTCAATATTTTCGTTCTTCAAGTCGAAAGGATGTCCTGTAGCATTTTTAAAAACTAGAAGGACTTTAGAAGTTGGACCTTTTACGTCTATAAATACTGACAGATGTCCAAATAAATTAAATTCGTTATTCTAATTCGCGTAATTTGATGTCCGATTCAGATATACATATATTATTTTAACAAATTTTTTATTATTATATATAAAATTATAAGTAAAATAATTAAATAATTTAAAATTAAATTGAGAATAAAATTTTATTTTGGCTTACAAGTTTATTTTTATTTTGCTTTATATGTACAATTTTGTATTAAATTTTAAAATTCCTTATACGTAAATTTTTGATTAAAATAAATTAAATTAAAGAATTAGTTGTATAAGGAAATTGAAGGTGTTATATATAATAAGCATATAATATGTTTAATAAAAACCAATCAAAATAAACAAAAATTAACATTAAAATCAAATTAATATTAAATTAAATGCCTAAGTAGTAATTTTAATGTTGTCGAAACTTTAAAAATTTGGCGGTATTTTAGTTTTTACAGCGATACATGTTTTATAAAGAATAATCCAAGTTTGATGCAACTTAAGTTTATTATTCAAATCGCTATCAGTTCAATTTATAAATTACTCATCAGATCAAATTGTATCTTAATGGTTTACGAATTATTACTTAAATATAAAAAATAACTTTGATCTAAAAAAAACTTTTGAAAATACGAAATTTATTATTAAAGTTATTTTAATGGATTAAATTGTAAAAAATTGTTTAAAAGTGAATTTTGGTAGTAAAAATATTAAAATTAATGATTTGATTTTAGCTCTAATTTGTTTTTATGATAATAAATGATCTTATAGTAACTGATCTTTTCCAAAGTCTAATTGTTACTACTCGTACAATTCGCAGATCCATGCGTCCATAAGGACTGACAAAAGTATAATATAGTAGGACTCACCTAAAAATCAGCCAAACCACCAAAAATAATTTTATTTACAGAGAATATCCTCGCGCTTCGCCTTTGAAACGTTGAATGCATAATCTAGGAAAAAAGCTCACTTTATTAATACAAAAAATTACGATCGTCTCGTATTGTAAAAATCTGCTCTGTGCGTCAGCAATTTTATTGAAAATCCAATAGACCAGACCTACCAAATATTATAATATTATTTTTGGTTGACTTTAATTGCAAGTTGTTATAATGCCAAATAGTTTTTGCACAAAACTATGGCAACTTTTAAGATTTATTTTAATATTTTGTATAACTCGAAGGATATATGAAAAGCACGAAATCCATACATATTTCGATTATTGACTGCAACATGATTATTTTGTTTCTTCTGCTATTTTCGGAGTGCTCTTGAATGTCAATATTATAAATATTTATATATACCAATATATGGTTCATGAAGCTGTTCTTATTAAAATAAGTTGTTAGGATATATCAGATGTGGTAGAAAGTGTATCTTGAATGACAATTAAAGCAAAGCACTCTAAATTGAAGAGATTTAAATCATAAATTTAAATAATTTAATCTTAAAAAAAATTAAATCAAAAAGTATTAAAAATAATTATTAAAAAAACAGATTTAGTATTATAATGTTATCAATTCTTTATTTTCCAACTTGATGTGTGCGCCTGAGCAAAAATACAGAGAATTTCATAGTCGATTCGATTTTATAATATAAATATATATGTATTTATAAATATAAATAATTAAGAAGAATATAGTTAGAATTGTTTAGTTGAAAGTAAATTATTATATTCCGACTTGTTAAGTGCGCCAGAACCCAAATACCCATGCAGAGTATTCCCTAGTCTACTGTGCATGTGCCAAAATCTTCAACTGCTTCCCCGCAGCGAGTATATCAAATTCGTTCACTTCGAACTAAACTTTAACTAACACAATTTCGTTTCATTTTCTTCATTCATTTTCCATATAGTCGTCGTGCTTTTCCCCAGACATATTGGGGCAAGCAAATTTTCCACTTGTCAACGGAAATTGTGTGCCGGAAATAATTGTGTATGTGCGACAATCTGAAAAGGAAGTACGTGAGCCTTTTCCATAAAAAGAAACTCACACATATGGCGGACAGACACTAAGAAGCTGCAATTGTAAATAAATAAAGTCCAAGTGTTTCGCGTAAATAGTTTGCAAATTCGCATTTAAAACTTTGCGCTGTCCGATACTGATTAAGTCGTGCATTGACTCGTTTTTACTTTGACAAACTAATTAATTATTGTATTTATATGTCTCAAGTTGTGCAGAGTTAATTAGCAAAGTTTTTTGGCCAAGCTTAAAGTCGGTTCATTCATTGCCAGCATGCCGAACTGCCCGAAAGTTAAAAACAACAGCGACAGTAGAGCGGCGCAGCGAAAACTTTTTGCTTTTGTTTTGCCAAAAACAAATGAAAAGTAAGGTAATTAAATATTAAATTTTTAAATAAATAATTGCAATGTGACAACAACAACCATATTTTTTATGTAATTTACTTGAAATTTTTAGCAGCATTAATTAATCTTTATTATTGTGCGGCTTGTCATTAAGCATTTTCGTTGTATTTTTAAACCAAAAAATAATAAAACCATTGAGCTTTGAAATGTTAAATCGTGTTAAATTTAATTCTATTAAAAAAAAATTATTGGCTTTAGTTGCAAATAAAATAATATTGGTTGCAATTCATTAATTTTGCATGAATTAAAGTCTTTAATTACGATAGTCAGAATCATACGATTTAGGTCAAACATGCGCCATTTTGTTCGATAACTTGTTGCCGTTTTAAAGATGATTAAGAGAGGTAAGGTCATTCCTCTCTTATCGAAGCCCTCGTTTCTATTGGCAAAAAATTCAGACAGTTGTTTGTCACAAGCCTCTCTCGTAGCGTATGTTTCACCAGCAAAATTGTTCGCCATGGGCAGAAACAGGAGGTAATCACTTGGTGCCAGGGTCCGCATGCTCCCCACCAAGCTGCCGGAGCTTCTGGCGAGTCATTATCGTTGTGTGTGGCCTGGCATTGTACTGATGGAACACAATTGCTACTCTATTCTCCAAACTCCAAAGTTTACCGCTTCTGGGCGTTTGCTTGCTTCAGTCGGTCCAATTGTTGACAGTACAGTTTCGAGTTAAGAGTTCTGCAGTATGGGAGCAGCTCATAGTAGATAAGATAATTCCCTGCCAGTGCAAGAGCTTACTGGCCGTCAATCCTGGCTAGCCCTTCGTTTTCGCCGGCTCGCATTTCGATCAGAAGAGAGTATGAAAGTTAAGTTCTATACTTTACCCCTTTCTTTAAGAGAATCGTAACGTAGAAGAACTACCTTAATATTAAAGACCACAGATGTAAAATAAAATTGAAGAATGTCAATTTTTTCATTGAAAGCTTGTCTGATTTGAGCGATTGAAACCGCCACTTGAAATCGAAGGCAAGCTGATTGAAGAGACACGTTCCCAATCAATCTCCGTATTACGTATGACCTGGGCCTTTTAAGCTACAAACAGAGATAATTTCAGGATTATGGCAAGAATGCGAAAAACACAACCAATTGTCCATCATAACTTACTTTTATTGTTACCCTCTCTAAGATATAGTCATTTATTGGGCGGAACATGGTAGTATCGGCTTTTATAGTTGTTTTGATCAGTTAGTTGCTAACTAGCATATTTTTGAGCAAATTCTACTATTTATAATAAAGCCTTTCGATTTTACAAACTCTTTAAAACGCTCTAAAAAAATGCGGCTTGTTCTTTTTTCGGAAAGCTGCAATCTGCAGAATCTCGAAAGAGCATACAGATATACGATGTATGGTAGCAGGATATGATACTATTATGTATCAGCATTTTTCGAGAAATTATATTCGAGTCACTTGTATTTAAATTTTGAATATAAACAGATTCCTTTATCAGCTGCTTAAGGCGTAAGAGCATCACTTAGTAATGGCTTTATGCGAAAATCTTTCTGTTTCAACATATTTGATAAAATGTCGAAAAGTCTTCATCTTTTGATTCTTCTTAAACAAACAAGACTGCCTGATTAACTAACAAACTTACTCGCATTGTTTTAAAATCTGCTTTCAAAAAATTTTCCAAAAACTTATTTCTCTGGTTCTTTGTAAAATTCGCATAAATTATAGAACAACTTGGCAGTACAGTTTCGAGTTAAGATATTTGCCGCATGCAAGCAGCTCATTGTAGATAATTGCCTGTCAATTCCACCGGCTTATCTTGTTTGAACCATTACCGTTTTTACTTAACGTTGTCGTAAGTGATCCAGCTGACTCAGAAATGGGCAGATTTGGTTCCGAACCAACAGATGGAAATTCCTTTCAAGAGGTTCTCTTACGTTAACTCGTGTGTCACGCATACATCGAGCTTCTTTTTGTATCCAGCTTTATGCAAATGATTCCAAATGGTTTTTCATGCAAACTTTAACTCTTGGGCAATCGAAGCAGTGTTTCGGTCGGAAACGACTATATCCATGATTTTATCCACATTTTGGACAATTGGCTTTATTAGTGCGTGGTGCATCTTTGACATCGAAAGAACAAAAGCGACGAAACTAAAATTCGCTGTTGCAGTATCGAAACCATAAGCGCTTTACACATTTTCTGCCGCCTGACTTGCGTTTTCGCTCTTTTTGAAGAAAAGCCCTAAAATATAGCGTATTTTCACTTTGATAGTGTCGCACTGCATCAACCAATCACAGAACTGTAAGAAAAGCTTTGTTTGTACGAATTATGTTATCATCTTTCTAACGCCATCTTACGGAACCCTATCGGGGCTTAACAACATGAGATAAAACATATGAAGAATACCATTTATTGGAAAAATCTTGAATTTCTTCTACTGCACCCAATATTATTGGAGCGGTTTAGTAATGCACTCTTGACTTTTTTTAAACTTAAAAATAAAGCAAGCTTCTTTTAATTTTCTACAAAGAAATTAAAATACCAAATCTTCTGTGTCACTGCATTATACTTTAAGAAGTCATTTTGCTTTTTGTTGACAAACTTATATTTCTTCCATTAAATATCTGTTATACAATAGATTAAGCATTATTTTGTTAATTACAATAAAAATAATTACATTGCATAACTTCTGATCTTTCGAAACAAAACGGGTATCGCACTTTAACCAAAAATTGAATGTAATAAGATATTTTTAAATAAAAGGTATGAACTCACGCTATCTACAGTAACTATAAATTGCAACTAAAGTTTGTATTAGTTGCGAGTTACAAGCACATATATTATAAAAATATATAACTTTAGAATTTTCGCGGAAACGGATTAGTAGTAGTAGTTGGTTGATGGTATTCGTAAGCAAGGAAATCGTAAAGATTATAATGGTGAGCGCATAAGACGCGAAAAGCATCATATAATGCCTAATTGGATCTACAAAATGGAAGTGCTAGAGGTTGCAGGTTACGAGTTACTCTGAATGGAGTGACAAAAGCAATTGTGTTAGAGTCAATGAAACCGAGTAAAAATAACACGCCGTGGCATAATGTGCGAGCCTTTGAGAGAAGGTTTGATTATTATTCAGCTTCAAGTCGTAGCATGAGCAGTCTTACTCTGTTACAGCTAGCCAGGTGCACATTCTCAAATCGAAGTATATTTTGTTTTCGGTGCTCGTCAACATGAGGGGAACGTTATCCGAGGCTTTGGTATTCTTTGAAGATTTTCTTTTACAAGACGAGGAACCGACCAGTGATACTCCGTGGGAACGTTGCATATATTAGCTTACAGATACTAAGATACCATACCAGGTGCAGACTCATGCAGGCTGTGTGTCTACTTGTAATTTGAGATACAGACCGCTCTGCCTTGATAGCAATCAAAAGCTTTACATTGCTCAAATGAAAGCTAGGCTCTTCCAGTTTAACATCAAAAGCTTTCAAATATGGGAAAAAACTGCAACTATATCGAAATACAAAATATCATACGATACATTGATATATAATATCATGGACACAATAGATCTTTGTTTTGATTAGGTATAAAAAATACCATATTATTATAAAGGGAAGACAACTCCGTTTGGATTCGGTTCTACAACTCGTGGATCTTGCACTATTTGTATCGTAAACGCAACGAACACCATTCCAAAACTAGTAAATATACCTACCTGCAATTGCTTCCTATTCGGCCGAGTTAAGAAAGCGTGGAATACCGAGATGAGATCATGGAAAAATCAAAGAAGCCTCTGATAGCTATACCGCAAACCAAATATGAAAGATGTTTCCAAGATAGAATCAAGCGGTGCTATAAGTGCATTGCGGTCAATGGAGAGTACTTTGAAGGGAAGAATATGGATTTTATTGTATAATCTTTTATTTTTCACTTTCTGTAAAAAATGCGGTAGCTTTTTGAACAAGTTAGTAAACTATAGGTGTCTGTTCTCTTTGAGCAGCTTTAAATGGAGTGTTCCCCATTTTTGAAGCGATGACAGCAGAATCAAGTGGAATGAATTTTAAAATTTTATACAAAATATACATATACCGCAAATCCTTCAAAATTCTGCTAAGAAAATTTGAGGATATAAGATTTAGAATCTTAAAAAATGCGTAATATTGGGAGATATATTGACTAATCTTATATGATGATGACTTAAATCTTTACAAAGATTAATAACCTCTTTATAGAAGACTATTTCCGTATAAAAATCTTTACCAAAAATTCACACCTTTGCGGGGGTCACTGAGTTGGAACCCCCCGTTCCTGACTTGCTTCCGACACTTGCCTAAATGGAGCCACAACCCACAACATGAAAAACAAACCTTAACAATGGAAATACGATATATGTAAGCATATTCTTTTTTTATTTGCATGCAAAGACACGCACACAGCAACAGGACAAAAAGGAAGAGATGTACATGTACTCCTACATATATGGATGGCTTTTGTGTTGGTTCTGGGAAAGGAAATATATCCCACGCAGCACGAGCAACAGGCCAAAAGAGAAAATACAAAAATTAGACTTAATGGAATATGTATTAAATTAAATTATTTTTTTTTTTTATAAAAAAAAAATGCAAAATAAAGAAAAATTTATCAGTTGTATGTTGGTCTCTGTTTCCCTCCGCTGGCCGCTTTGCGCAATGGAAACGGAAAATGAAATAAAATTCGAAAGCAAAATGGAATGAAATAAAATGAACTTGTAATTTGATTATGAAACAAATTGGAATGCAGTTAGTCAACTGCAGTTCAATAAATAATAAAAATAAGATATGCAAAAATCGATGGAATGTTTTAGCAAATCAAAGGAACCGGAACAAGTGACAGGTAGTGGGTTGCAGTCAGAACCTTAGGTTTCAGAGTTGAAACGAATTCTCATATCAGGATTTGTTAGGACTAAATTAAAAATTATTTTGTGTAAATATTAGAATTCCTGTACTATGTTTATCTCTTGTTGCGTATAATATTGAATATGTATACCCTACGGCAAGTCAATGCATAAATTTGTTGCACAATTTTATTCAAAAATGAATGGTGACTTTCTGGTTCTGTTTTTCAACATTTTCTAAGCAGTATAAGCATTCAATACAAAAATATAATTTTATAAAAAACCTTTGTTGTTTAATAAAGCGAATTACATTCCAAAAAAAATTCAATTTAAAAATCAATCAATATATAATATCCAGCATAAAAATCAAACATTATTTTTATGCGCATTATCGCTCATTATAAAAATTCGCGTACTAAGCCTTTTTTTGCACAAAAAAAAAATGTGCAAAGTCCACACGAAAAAGGACACTTAACTTTCACGATTATGAGGCGCTTTGCCAATGGCACTAGGTGAATAGTAAATAAAAAATAAAAAATGGAAAAGCACAAGGATGAAGGAACTGCCAAGAGCAAGGCGGCACATACCGACGAGCTTAATGGCTACAATCCTTGTAGATTATAGTTAGAAAAACGCAAAAAAAAAAGAAAAGAAGAACAAGCAATGGCAAGTGTAGAAATGGAGACTTGTTAAACAAAGCCGCAGCTAAAAGAGCTAAAAACAGCAAATAAGCCAAACAAACACGGCAACTCACACAACAGGCACACTCACACTCACTAGGCTCTAGCTGGCTGAAACAAACAAAGCCATTTGCTTTTAACGTCGATTATTAACTGCTCGATGTGAGCCATTTAAACGCAGCTTGCGCTCAGATATTGTTGTCTACTTTTAGGCCATTTAACACAAAAGCAGCTACGGCCACATTGCGTATGCTTGATTTTTTCTGCATACACTGCAGGCGAAGTATAAGGGCTACAGCGCGTGGACAGAAATTGATGTTTGTTTAAATGTAGATTTTTTTTAAAGAAACCAGCTAGATGAGATTGGGGCATGTGGGCTGCTCCATCGCTAATTGATTGGACTCATTCAGAGATTCAGATAACATTCACATTGAGGAAAGTAAGAATTCGGGTAGTGCAAGGGAAGTTTGAAGAACAACTGTTGAAATCAAACTGGTTGGGCAATTCTACTCTTTCTCTCTGCTAAGGATTGTGGAAAAAGTACTTTACCAGTACTTTTCAAAAGAAAAAAATCTGACGTGTAGCCGAGTTAATCCTTTTTCAGGCGCTAAGCAGTTACGTAGCATGGGATGAAAGAATAAATGAGATTTTAAGAATTCAATACCATTAATTTGCTAGCTATGCCAGTGCAAGGTAAAGACTCTAGTGCTGCTGCGGGATATTGTTCCTTCGGGTTTAGAGCAGGTGTGGGCAATGCCTGTAAATTTTGTGGTTGTCTTCCGTTGGGCTAAAAGCAACTTTATTGATACTTCGACGTATTTTGTGTTGCTAAAGTTACATCTCATCCAAGCTCACAGCGATATGATTACAATTTTCAGGAATCTTCTTAGTGAGTAAAATTATATATGCATTAATTTATTCTGTTTGACAGGCAATTGTACGCCCTGACAAAGTTACTATCTCTAAAATGCCAACCATAATTCTGCACTTACTTCTAAAACAAAGTAGAACTTCTATAGGGAGTTCTTTGAAAAAAGGGCCATATTTCAATGGGCCGCAGTGTTTATGTAGCGCAAACGAAATAAAGGAGGACTATTCTATAAAAAATATCTCAACATTATTATTAAGAATTTTCCTAGCAATTTCAATCAGCAGGTTTTTTTCAATTTGCCAAATTATAGTGCTCTTTCTTCATTTGGAATATTTAATATTGTTTTAAGAATTTTTTTGCATTAAGATTTATGGCAGGACCTTCGTTGGCATACCAAACATATTGGCTGCCCAACAATATTTTGCGTGAATAAGAAGTCAGACTCCCAATCATTGTTAAGGAATTTGAATGTTCTGTAGATTATGGGATTTAATAGACTAACCGTAAAATCTTCATTTCAAAAATGATATATGCGCTCGGGAGCTCAAGGCCTGTCCATAGCTGACTTAGAGCCAACTACATTATCACCACTGTATCCAGGCCCACAATTTTTGCTTATTACTTTTTGAGTTCTTTATTTTATTTTTTTGTTTAACAACATACAATTCAGCTTACCAAAAGTTAACTATAAACCTTAATTATTTTATATTTGTTTAAACTTATGATCAAAAATAAATTATTTGTGAAGCTATAAGAACAAAAGGGTTTGAAACCATAACTACCCTACTCTTTGTAGACGACTTCATTTTTTTCGTAATTCGAAATATTTTTATATATATTTTTTATATATTTTTGGACGGTATCAATTACTTAAGATCAATTATGAAGTTTAAAATTACATTAAGATAAAAAGGAAATGTTTGATGCCGTCAAAGCTTAGAGTGAGAATTATGAAATGACTTTCCTTTCAATTTATGAATTTATATTTATAAGATATTTTTATCTAAAATTATTATTATTATGATTATGTTTCTAATCAATTATAGTCACATTTTACGGTACAATAATAATACTTATGGCCTCTATAATTATTGTTATTTTTTTAAGATTCAAGGTTAAGTTCAGATAGGAACCAATCGATTTATTTTTAGGTTGGCAGTACTGTCTTTGACACACAAGTCTCAATTCCTTAGTTAGTTGAGCTCATGGAATCGAAGAATAGTGAATGCGATGCCGAAAAAGCAATTTTCTGACTGTTTCGAAAACTGAAAATTGGCTGGCTTAAGTGTATTGCATTGGACGGGGACTTTGTTGAAGGGAACGAAATAGATTTAGCATAATAAAAGAGATTTTTTGAAATATAAACAAATTCCCGGTAATTTTTGCCCATAGTAGTAATTATTATGCAAAAAGAGTTAATCTTTTATATATCCTTACAACATCTCGAAACCCTTGGCAAGCCTAAGGTAACTAGAAAATGAATATTCATCATGTTCGTTTTGAATGATACAATTTTTTTGCTTAACTTTGCTTTTTTTTGCCGAACTAAACGGAATAATTTTGACTGAAAATCAAAGCAAACAATTGATTTTATTTAAATGGACTAATTGTTAAAAAATAAATTAGGGACAATTCTTGGTATCCTATGTGAGGGATTTTTGGGAAAAATTTGTAATGTAAGAAATTTTGATTTATTCCAGAAAGCTAAGGTTTATAGTTTAACTTTTGCCATTCCTCAAACAACATCCACCAAATTTACTTGAAAACAGGTTTTCAACTAGCTTATTTACAATATTCAAGTCAAATCTCTGGTATAGAGTATCTAGCAGTCGGCTTGTAATAATTGTCAACGCCGTTGTGCTGTTTGTTGTTACAACAATCGCAAAATTAAAACTGCCAAACGCTTAAAAGAGTTTAGACAAATTGCCAAAGGCGCAGAAAGACGCAGTCGACTAGGGTTTAATGGTGCGTATGAGTAACGTGCCGAGTTTTGAGTTTCCAAAATTATGTCGGTTTTCATTCTACTTTTTTTTTCTTTTTCTTGGTAAGCTGTAAGTGTTACTTGGTGTTGTTGTAGTTACTCTCATTGTTGTTGTTGCTGTAAGGCAAAACTTTTGGCCAAGTTGCGTGCGCGTCTTTTTTGCCTCTTTGACTGCAAATAATTTTTTGATTTTAACTTTTTCTTTTGTTTGGTTATTAAATTTTCAAGCGAAAGTTGCTCGAGTTTTAGTTGTTTTTTGCTGTTGTTGTTGCTGTTGTTGTTTAATGGTGTTTTGTTTATTAAATAAATATACAAAATAACTTTAAACAGCTTTGATAGCTTTCGTAGCAGCCTGTGGCTAGCAAAAGGTAAACTGTGCGTATGCGTAATATTTATATGCAAATTTTCTGGCAAACTTAAAATCGTGCAGGCCTGCTTCAATTTTCACTTGAGTTTGAGTGTTTGTTTTGGAAATTATTCAAGCTGCACTGAACTGAAAACTGAAAACTTGGAATTTAATAGGATTAGACGTAAAATAAGTTTTATAATATTTGAAGGCTGATTTTTATAAAATTGCTAAAAAAATATAAATTTTTGCTTAAATTGAATTAACAGCAAACGATTGAGCGTATCTCCAAAATAATTTTTAATAAAAATATTATTATAAAGAAACAATACAATAAGGCTGTTTTTTGGTTATATTTTGCTATGATCTATGGTAGGTAACTTCTGGCACTTGAAATAAACATGGAGTTTATCAAAAGGTAGAGTTTGTGAGTAAATTGTTTAGGTAAAGTGAAGAGAGGTATTGATAATGTTTAGAGAATTCTGATGAAAAGTTTTGTGGAAAATACTTTACGTTAATTGGCGACCTTATTAGCTCTCGTCAGACGCCCCTGTTTTGTAGGTGCCTTCTGCAGTTGGTTACTCCAAGTGAAGATAGGTGCTCCTACACTTGGTCTTTCCATCATGCGCTTCGTCTTTCTTCGTTAACTTTCGTATAGAAAATCTTCTTTGTTGGAGCATCTGCGTTCATACGAACGACATGGCCAAGCCAACCATACTTTGTGCCAAAATCGCTCGCTTCAACGCCCAATTATGTCCATAGCATCGGCGTATGCAAGGACCTGGGAATTTTTGTAGAAAATAGTGCCAGTATGATGTACACCAGCCTTCCGCAGTACCCCTTCCATCACAAAATTGAAGAGGTTTCATGATAGAGGTCACCATGTCTGAAACCTCGAACGGTATTATTAGATTCTAAAACATCGTTAGCAGAGCTAATAGTCGAATCAACTTCGCAGGTATACCGAACTCGGACTGTGTTGCATAGAGGCGTTTTTGTGGAAAATAATTTGGCTAAATCCCACTACAAAAGTTTTTTTCGGAACTGCAGTGCAAACTTTCCAAGAAAACGATTTTTAACCCCAACATCGGTCAGATCAGCATATATAAGAACACATCGAGCAACGGTCTTCTGATAGTATCAGCTTGTGACACAAGATCTAAAAATGGTCATACTACTCATATTTGTCATAGAGAATTGAACAAAATCTAGTTTATTTGAAGTTTGTTTTTCTGTTTTACATGAATTGCCTTATAAAGGGTGTTTTTTTAGAGGTATAGAGCTTTAAATTGCAATAAAACAACGATAAATATTTCGATTGACATGATTTTTATTTATCCGAAAGATAATCTTATGGCATAACATTTTAAATATGATTTCTGACATATGACGGCTACGGCTGGCTCGGATGTAGGCCAATCTGAAGTACAATTTTCGATTACTTTTTCCAACATTTGTGGCCGGATATCGGCAATAATACGGCGAATCTTGTCTTCCAATTGGTTAAGCGTTTGTGGCTTATCCGCATGGACCAATGACTATACACAGCCCCACAGAAAGTAGTGTAGCGCTGTTAAATCACAAGATCTTGGAGGCCAATTCACAGGTCCAAAATGTGAATTTGGCGGTCACCAAACGTGTCTTTCAATAAATCGATGGTGGCACGAGCTGTGTGACATGCTGCGCGGTCTTGCTGGCAACACAGCTCCTGGACCTCATGGTTCTTCATTTTAGGAATGGAAAAGTTAGTAAGCATGACTCTATTCCGATCACCAATGACTTTCACGTTCTGGCCAACATCGTTTTTCAAGAAGTATGGACCAATGATTCCACCTGTCCATAAAGCTCTATACCTCGGAAAAAAAAGATTTAAATGAATTTCAATATAATCTACAAAATTTATTAAATGCTTCATATTTTGTTTATGTAATTCTAAAAATATAAATTAAATTTAATTTATGTCGATTTATTGTTTTTGTTGTGTTTGTCAACACTTTCAAAATGGCGTCGGCTGTTTAACTTAATGTAGCTTTGTGTATTTAGTTGCTTTATTTATAAAGCAATAATGACACAGACACACACACACACACACACACACACACACACACACACACACACACACACACACACACACACACACACACACACACACACACACACACACACACACACACACACACACACACACACACACACACACACACAAACACACACACACACAAAATACACACAAAGACCGAACAGACACTCAAAACAGCTGTAGATAAATCTTGGGTATCATATTTTTTTGGTACAGAACTAAAAACAATTTTGGTATTCAGACTGCCGCACAGTGGTCCAGAACGTTGATTTTCTGCCTTTAAAGCAAGTTAATTCGTTAAGCCTGCCAAATGCGGTTTAGGGAATCCGAATCGGAATCAGAAACAATGCAATTCTACTCCTTCAGTCCAACGCTAAGCTGGTGTTTTCATAGAAAAAGATAAATCTAAGCCAAGACAAATATTGACTAAGATTACGCGAATCATAGCTACAGGGTAAGACATTTTAAGTGAAAGCATATGTTTCTGATAAAATTAAATTAAGAAGCCATGTTTCTCATTTTCAATGTTAAATCTGTTTTCATATTGTTAAATATTTTCATATTGAATTAACTTTACTTCGGTTCAAGGAGTTATGGCGTTTGTTTGTTTTGGCCAACGTATCGATCGATATTACTGCAATTCCGCATCGTATGGAGTCTTTGAGTTGAGCTATGGTTCTAGCCATTTTTCCTCTATTATTTCACTTGGAAACTTGGAGCCTCTACGAAGGCCCTCCATCGTACTCTGTACTGTACCCTCTGCTTAGCGATCTGGGCTACTTCTTGAAGAGTGGCTCGTCTCCAAGCTGCTTTTGGTCGCGCTGCTCATATGCTTACTTGCCGGTTCCAGTCCTTTTGAGAAAATGCTGTATCCGAATTCATTTAATTTTGATTTGTAGGTGAATAGGGAACTCACCTGTCAAATACCTGAGATTGAGAAGATAAGAGTCTACTGAATTCAAAACGTTGCAAAATGCTAACCGAATGACAATATATTAATTCGCAAATGCTTCTTAAAAGGCTTGAAAGGAAGATATTTTTGTATAGGATCGTGACTGGAGATGAAATGTATATATGGGGATAACTGCAAGAAAAAGTACGCTGTTGTGCTTATTCCATAACAATCTACATCGACATCTCATACTCGTGGTCATGCACAAAATATGGTGGGCGTGGTCAACTATGCGATGGTAGAACCAGGCGGAATCATTAATGGGGAACGTTTCGACTACAAGAAATTTATTTTAGCAGTTGTGGTAATAATGTTCGTCCTCTTGATACAAAAAAATTTATAAGGCTTAGCATTTTAAATCACTTCAAGTAATCGAAAAATGACTTACTAATTGGTCCTTGGCTTATCAGCGCATAACTTTCATTTGCAATATGCCCACAAAAAAAATCTTACCTCATTTTTTTTCATTCCTTCTGATTAAGAGACTAATAATCAGTTTCTAAATCTTAAAAGTTTACTTAGCTAACAGTCACTATTGCAACTGACATGAGTTTATGAGGCCCTTATATTTCAAGTTGGGTTGGCATGCCAGTACGACGCAGCCGAGTTCGACTTGATAGCCCTATTAAGTCCCTCGCAATTCGGATGGGCATCTTATTTGCTGCGATATTCGACCATATATTGGGCTATTTTACCTCTGACTGGAGGAATGAATAAGTTCCTCTGGATGTTTTCATTACGAGCGTTCTACGGTGCGCTGGGAATGGTTCTCAGGATCTTTCATTTGCACTGCTGTTACAGTCATTCCCCCGCAGTTTCAAGCCATAAGTCCAGATCAGTCCTAAGGCGCTTCTTTGGACATGATAATGATTTTATTCCCAAAATTCAAGTTTACCAAGATTGACCTGACGCGTATAGTCAGCTGGGTTTAGTTTGTGTGGCATTTGAATTTTGTACGGAAACATCTTCAAATCTACACGAATTATGCGACGAGAAGTGGTCCGAACGTTGTCCCACACGTGAGTACGACGATAACTCAATGTTTGCAGCTGCTCCTCAATATTTTGGTCGTAATGTCTTGTGCGTTAGTTGGATGCATGACTGGGATGATTCATAACCAGAATTTACAATATTTGCGTATAATTATCTAATAAGTGTTATCATCGAACGTACTTTGAACATTGTTTTTGCACGAAACTCAGACAAAGATTTCACAATTGAGAAGTGAATGGAATCACAGATGGATTGGCGGACTCACAGGATGACTGGATGAATAGCTGACTGGATGACTGCTTGATTATTTTTAATGTAAAGGGGAAGAATTTCAGTGCTTTCTCTTCATGTAAACTGTTTCATGGTTTAAAATGCCTCGGAATGACGATTTCAATGTGATATGACACTAGTCAAGCTGTATCTCATGTCTAGAGTTATAGAGCTGCCCATTACTGCCACTTTAAATAGCCTTTGCTGTGCAATCTCTGTATCATCCTGAAAAAAACGCTTTAAATGTTTAATTAAGTTCAGCAGTTATGAGCACCTTTTTGGCCCAGCGTACGCGGTCCAATAAAGGACTTAATTGTAAGTGCAAACAAATGGTCTGCCTTTGGTTACTAGCTGTACGATGTCTGCGAAACCCATATAAATTTCATAATGAAATTTTCGCACACATACGAGATTCCCAGCCAACTGCGGGCCACAAATGGCAAAGGGCGCTGCCAGACCAAACAGACAAAAACAACCGCAAAACAACAAAATAAATAACAAACAACTGGTATATGCTGGTAGCAAAGTGTGTATATTTATGTGGGCAGGAGTGTGCCGTTGTTTACGTTTGCCAGCACCAGCTCCCAAGGACAAGCAGACAAATGGCAACCAATTTAGCCAACTTAAACGCATTAAACAAAAACTTGCACCACTCTGGTACATCAAAATCGTTACGACTTAAGTGGTTACCAATTGAAGTCAATCATGTTCGTGGTGGAGTTCCTCCTAGAGTTCCAACAGGTAAAAATACGCATACGCCGTATTGCACGCTGAAATTTTGCGCTCGGCGCTTACCATTTCGTGCTTTGTTTTGTTGGCTATCATATTTTAGACTTTGGCATATAACTCTGGCAGTACGTGCCAAGTTGCAGCTTCAGCTACGTACAGCAGCTGGCACGTGTCGACACGCGGGGTAGCTACAAATGTCCGGAGAAGATATATATATGGATATGCATTTGCGAGAACTCGCACTTGAACGCCATAAAATGCGCACTTGAAAGCAGATGCAAAAAAGTGCAAGGAGCATGATTTTAGGAAAAGTATATTTGAGATTATATATATGAAAGAAGTAACATTTTTATGGCTAGGTTTGAGAATACTTCCTCTACATAAGCCAAGCCGGTTGAAAAATTAGTAAAAAACAAGCTATTTTTTATGGATTGGTGATAGTAAGTACATGATAGACTTATGATTAGTTTCGCAGAAATAAAAGATAACTTCCTATCTATAACTGCACTTGATTTTGTGAATCCAAGGCCGAATAGAACATATCAAGGGGATCAGAATTTACGCGGATTTTGAAAATTCTGGTATACTTTTGACATAACAAATCAGCAGACGATCATAAGGCTGCAAAAGATCATGTAACAATTCTTTTTTGTAGTATTCTCTGCTGAAGATCATATTATGATTCAATTGATAATTGGCAAAGCTAGCTCACTACGATCGTTTAAAGATTTGAATATTTATAATCTACCCGCTTATTAAAAGGCCAATAAAATAGTTTGGGTTACCGTCTTCATTCACAATAACTATCTCATGTTGAAGCTTCTTATTTCACTTAGAGATAGAAAACTATTCTTTTCAATTTCAGTTCTCTGCGAACCCGGGATAAGCAGCGCTTGTAGCTCAAATAGCTTCATAAAGTTCACAATATAAATAGGAAACCTGGTTACAGGACCTTTTCATGGAGCGTGACAGAATTCGGCTTTTTCTCAAGCAATTTTTTAGGAAACAAACTTTAATCGGATAAATATAGTTCAAGATTAATTTTTAGAAATGCCATCGTTTAACGCGATCGATTGCCTGAAAAATATTATAAGAGATTAACTAATGCCGAGAGTTTTGAATAATAAACAAAAAGAATGGTTAGGCTGGAGATGACCGGCTTACTTTTGACCATTTATGGGCTGGTATGAATAGAATTTCGGACTATAAACAAAAGCAATGGTTAGATTTGGGTTGACCAGCTGACTTCCGATAAAGAAAAGAGAAGTTTCAAATTTAATTTTTTAGCCAGAATGCATTTTATTACGAACAATTTTTTTTGGCAATAGAATTTCCATTACTTTGACATATCAATTGCAAGAAGTACTTTCGGAGTGTTAATAAGCGTGCATAGAAAAGATCCCCTGCAGCTCTCTTAGCCGCTTTATTGACTTGAAAGCTTTATTCGTTGCAGCTATTCTACAGTTTTTTGCCTCTCAGTAGCATCATATTTTTGAACTTTGGCAGTAACAATGTTAACGAATCCTTTCGCTCAAGGTTGAATGAATTGGTAACCGACTCATCTTTCAAATTTCCATCGAGCTGGGTAGGTTTAGGAAACACTGTGTTCTGCTCCTGTTCAGGCTTATTAGGTTTTGGTGAAACATATTCCTCGTCCAACTTGCTGGTAACTTTCATAACCGATGATGTGAAACGCACTTGCTTTTTGACGTGACGTCTTGTTATCGGAGCCCCGTCAATGGTTGCAGCCTCGAATAGAGGGCAAAACTGCTTTAAGTCATTATTCTTCATTTTGTTTTTAGCACAAACAGATAAGTTACCAAATAAACATAATTCGATTCAAAATTTTAGTTTTAAACAAACAAAAACGACAGATTTCGAAATAATGTCGATTTTCGTTTATTTATTTATTTTTTTTTAAGTTTGTGTTTTTAGAACAAAAGCTTGCTAAGTTATGGGAATATATATTAGAATTGGAAAAAAAAGTAAGGTCTTTGGTTTTGACTTTTGAAATGCAATAACGCGAGCTCAACGTTCTTGGACAGGTATTCCCATTTTAGTTATTTGAAAATTTTTTCCGTTGATACTACGACCTTTAGAAGCACTTTACGATGTCAAACTAGGCCAGGCTAAGGTTGCAGTGCTGCTAGTTTCCTTGCCGAAGACCCCCAACCTTTTTTTAACTTAAAAATAAGTTTATCTAAATAATATATTCTTGGTAAAAGTCAGTGTTAATATAGTAAAGATTTTATTTCATTGAAGTTAATAACTTTTTGCTGAAGAAAGTTCGCATGAATCAAGAGTTCCCCAATGTATATTGGAAAACTTCAAAAATCATGACTTTTGAAGAACATTTCGGAATTCCAAAGCACTACAAGATTTTCTGATATGATCTCAATCGATAATACTTGAATTTTGATGTCATTAATAAAAATTTTAAGAGATTTTAATAAATATTTAAGATGCATTAGATGTAATATTACAAAATATTGCGGATTATTAAAATTGCTTGGTAAATTAGAAAAAAAAAATGGCGTGAAAGATGGAGTTTGTATTAAAAAAATATTGCTTGCATTTATACCTTTGATTTTTTCTGGATATAGAAAGAAACTATGAATTAAGAACTGAATACATAAGAATGAATTTTTTTTTAAAAACGAATACCATTTAAAGAGAAAGCATTATAATTAAGCAATTAGTCCGAAGTATTATATAAAGCAACAAGATATATGTTATGAATGGGTAACTCTCTGCAAAAGCATTCACCTCATCGCTTAACTCAAATTTTTACGATTTTTAAAGTGTCGTAGTTAGTTATTTGTCATTAATTTTTAAGCTCTTCTCAGACAACTTTTAGCAATCCCTGAATAATATTCTGCACAAGTTGATATAATATTTATTTATAATTAAGTATCTAAGATGTTCGTTTAATAGCAATTTTTGTTTCCTTTAAAAATTTTTTAAAAATTTATAGTCATTTTTAAAAATACTCTTTTTTAGTGATAGTAATATAAGTGATCCCTTAAGATCGTGAATTATTTATCAATTTGTAAGAATATATTTTGTTAAATTATTAAGTTAAAAAAACATTTTTTTTTGTGCGAAGTTTTATAAAAATGTTTAATAGTATATTAAGGCTTGAGGGATCAAATTGTATGAATTTAACAATGACAAAAGTATCTACGTTTGGGTCTGTCAATAAGGGATTTGGAGTTCGCTTTTCACAAATCTGGTGTCTAAATTGGCCATCCAAAGGCACTGTAAAAATTTAAGATAAACCACATATCTGTTTCATATAGCTCCAATGGCTTAAAAACTCGATCTTTTGTTCTAAATTGATTTTTTTGAGTAAAGATTTCTTAGGCAATATAGGCAATTGCAGTAAAGTAGGGTATTTCAAAGTCATCGGCGCCATCAACGTTAGCCATCTTTGTTATTTAAAATTAATTTTTTTTATGTTTAAAATCGATTTCATCATTGGTTTTGAAAAATCGTTGCAGCAGCTTCAAGTATCTTCTAGATAAAGACCCATTGCAAGAAAGGCGAAAAATATTTCTTATTTATTATTGAACTTACAATTAATAATTTAATTTAAATAATGAGAAAAAAGTAATATAAAATTTATACGTAATGCTACCTGTTGGGTCAATATGTTATAGATAAGCACCGCCTAACAATTGGGGCTGACTAGGAACTTGCATTTACAATGTATAAGCTGAAAAAGGAAGTAACATAAAAATTTTAATATTTCTGATTATAGGTGCAAACAGATCAGCGTTAACTTAATAAATATTTTTTGTGCAAATTATTTGGTTGAGTTTAGTAGTTTGGATTTTCTGGGTGGCTAATCTAGAATCTTGCGTATCGTAAAACCCCTTTTTTAACTTATAATTCCATTTGGATATGTCAAAATGGGTCTTTGAGTTAAATGTTCTTCGCTCAAGCGATCAAAGGCGCTTTGAGAAATTTATCGATTGTCTATATTATCTAATAATATATCATTCAATTTGGTCTAAAATGCAACCAATTAGCATTTATAATCATCCTGTTGAGTGCTTGTGCAATTCTTGGCAACAAGCGTGAATACCCTAAATCAAGTATAACTCTCAAAGCTTTAAATCTTCTTTCTTGGGATAGTTATCGCGGAGCAACACTCTTCCAATAATAAGATTTAAATCTATTTTGATCTATGACATCAATAGACGAATTAAGTTACATATACGCAAACCAGTGAGTCTGTTTCATGCCTCAAGCATCTCATAATTTCGCTCGGATTAGTAAAACTTATTACAAACATTATTTTTATTATTATTATGTGCAAACATTATGCCCTAACTTATGGCTCTGCCCTCGTACAATCATATAAAAGTTATACCATAATTTGCGAAAATCTACCTTTTCAATAAAAGGCAAAAAGTAAACATCTATAGTTTGTTCAATCTCACAGAGGATTGTAAATATATTTGAAGCACGTAAAACTGACACGCATGATGCAATAAGTTTACACACTCTCTCACTCCCACACACACATCCTCGAACTTGAAGAACTCACAGCCAAGTCAGAGCTCACAGCATGCCATTTGAAGTCGAGTTGCTGTTATGTTACGGTTGTTTCCTGCACAGCCTTTTCCGGAATTTCCTGCCTGCCTGCTGCCAATTATATTGATATTTATTTGTGCGTTTT
The DNA here is from genome assembly GCA_035046065.1 of Chymomyza procnemis. Taxonomy (NCBI): domain Eukaryota; kingdom Metazoa; phylum Arthropoda; class Insecta; order Diptera; family Drosophilidae; genus Chymomyza; species Chymomyza procnemis. Next base: position 41,948,061 of record JAWNOJ010000026.1, read on the forward strand.
GATTTCACTCGTCCAATGCGTCCAATCCACAACCAACCGAACTCGACATTTCTATTTCGAGGCAAAAGTTGAGTCCGGCAAATCCTTTATGTGCTTAAAGTATTTGCATTAGGGGGGCAACCGGCTGAGGCTCAAAATGGAAACCCTCTTAGGCTGCTCATAAAAGCGACATACACACTTACTTGGTATATGATATAGTGTGCAGTTCGTTGGGACTGTCTGTCAATTTAGTTACGGTGGAAACCGAAATCTCTACAAGAGCTATTAAGCCAGTTTATAAGGCGGACCCAAATGATGTTGTTTATGTTTTGGACCTGGTAATCCTTAGCATTCATAACACGTACATTAATATTATTCGTTGACACAGTTTTTACTTTTTTTTCGTTTTTCGCCCGAATATTTCAATATGCAGAAGTCGGCAATATGAAGAGGAGCGCACGCACGTTTTCATAAATTACATTAAAAAATACATAAACTGTTTGAATTTCCCGAAACTCCTCTGGCTAACCAAAGCGTTAGACTTGCCATCAGCTCAACTAATAACCAATGATTACGCTTATTATGTTGCTTTTTTTGTTTGGAAACAGAGTCTTAGGATTTTAAGGGGATAAGTTCATCAAATGTTCATCCATGTGCATATCTCAAAATTTTTGACATTTTTAATTTTAAGTTTGTCGTCAACTTAGGGAGAATTCTATGCGATTCTCTAAACGGAATAATTTCGCTTCTTGGCTATCCTACATTTCCACATATTTTTACGTTAGTTCCACTTTGAAACCGTAAAATCAGTTAAAGTTTCTTATTGAATAGCAAAAGTCCACGGTAGTGTAGTGAACACATTTTTGCTTGGAAGCCCGAAGGTAGATGATTTGATTCCACCTTTTAGTAGTGGTAGATTTGGCTAGCACTGGCCAAGCTAGCAAATAAATAGATGCTTTTTACTTAAGAAAATCTCTATCAATTACAGTCGGCTTCGATTGTTTGTCCATGTTCTCTTCGAACAGCTATTAGTAGAGACATCCCCTCCGCCTTTGAAGCGATAACCAAAGTCAAGTGGAAGAAGTTTATTTATTTCTTTAACTTAAAGAAGTCTTTAAACTTGCATACACTAGATTTAACATTAAGGGGTTCTTCTCAGCAATAAGTTTCAAAATATCGTTTTATTTTCTCTATTTGCTTCAATTTTTTGAATTCTTATTTCAAGCTAATTGGGAGAGTTTAACTCAAAAAAGTTTAGAAGACCGAGTAGCTGGTAGAAACTTATTTTACGAAAACCGAATCTTATTAAAATGCGCGCACGATTTAAAATACTACGCAGATTGAAAAGTCCCGGACCTGACATATAGAGGGAGCCACTAATATGGAACAAGTATTTTATTTTTTTTTTTGTCTTCTTGGTTGGGATATGTCAGTTGTTTGGTTTCTTTGACACTCCAGAGTGCATTATCTCACTTTTTTAAGTCTGCTCCAGCAAATACGAATGGCGAAAGGTTGTTCCTAGAATTTAAGCTGAAACGAAGCACGTTCCGAATGGCCTTTTGACGCGCGAAATGGTAACCCGAATCAATAATCTCTTGGAAAACGGAAATTGAAGTTGCCATCAGCTTGCTTTAATTTGGATTTTTGTCAGTGGAATCCTAATTTGTCATGGAATTAAATTCCAACAATTCAAGTATGATCGGGCGTGCACAAATATCGAAGCATGTTCCGAACGGACTTCTGACGTGACTACGCGCGAAATGGTAGGCGGAATCGAAAACTAGTACTTGGAAGACGGAAATTGAAGTTTCCATCAGTTTGCTTTAGTTTGGATTTTTGTCAGTAGAATCCCAATTTGTCATGGAATTAAATTCCAAGAATTCAAGTTTGATCGGGAGTGCACAAATAACGAAGCATGTTCCGAACGGACTTCTGACGTGACTACGCGCGAAATGGTAGCCCGAATCGAAAACTAGTGCTTGGAAGACGGAAATTTAAGTTTCCATTACCTTGCTTATGTTTTTTTTGGATTTATGTCATTAGGATTCCAATTTGCCATGGAATCGAATTCCAAGAATTTAACTTTGGTCGACTAGATTGCATTTTTCGGAGTCCCAAATGGTGTTTTAAAATTTTTTAAACTTATCCGTCTGTGATTCCATAAAGTCGATTTTCGAGTACTAATTCCTTGATATCGTTGACATGTGGCTCAACAGTTGACGTGGATCTTGGTCGACCAGGCCGCCCTGCGTTTTCAACATTTTATACCATTGAAAATCACGTGTTTTGTATAAATCCTGTTGGCCAAAGGCCTTCTGCAGCATTCTCTATGATTCGGTTCCAGAAATTTCATTCCAAACACAAACTTTGATAAAACTTAGTTGTTGAATGAATGATTTTCAGACATTGCAAAAATTAAAAAATACACTTTAGGTTCTTTACGAAACACAAGTTCAACTAATTAAGGAATTGAGATATTGACATGGATGTCAAAGACAGTGCTGTTAACCTAAAAATAAAAGGAATTGTCTGCCTATTTCAAACCCAATTCAATTAAAATTTGAAATTCCCGATAATTTTTACCCACAGCAGTATGTGCAAAAATATGCAAAAGATCATTTGTTTCTCTTGTTTTCATAGTCCAAAAAGTAAAATTCTGAAAAACCGGTAAGCTACTGATGAAGAGACTAAACCTTAAACCCCTTAATAAAATTTGCTACGTTACCTTTCAATTTTTACCCTGGTTGGTCAAAACCTCACAACGCCACTGCCTCCCTGCGTATAATTCATTCATAAACCAAGCACGGCTAGAACTTGCTGCTGCTGCCGCTGTTGCGCGGGCGGGGGGTAGTGGTGCAGCGTATCCCCAACTGACCACGTACCAAATGTTGACAGGCGCGGCGCGCACATGGCCAATCAATCCCCCCCGCAACCCACCGCACTCGCCACAAACCAAAACAGAGATTAACACAAAAGAAGCGCCACAAATTTCCCATAACAAAGCCAAAGAGAATTTCCCAATGTTTTTCAAGTAAAAGAGAGGGAGCGTGCACAGCAACCAAAGAGAGCGCGCCACAGAGAGTTTGTAACCGGAAAATCGCCAGCTGTGCTGCTTGCGCGAACAGCGCTGCATGCTGCGCTGCTACTTTTCAGACGCTTTGGACCAGTTTGGAAAATTCGCATTCAGTTTGTTTTGAAATTCTGTCGCGTTCGGTTCGCCGCCAAGGTAGCGCAACGCCGAAAGTAACTGAAAAGTGTTGAAAAATTTCAAAATTTGAAAAAAAAAAAAATACAAAATTAAAAAAATCAATTTCAAAAAATTAAGTTAAAATTTCAAACAATATGAAAAAGTTTAAACTAAAAAAAGCTAAAGTATTATGCAGATTATATGCATTAACAAATGCGTTTTGAAACACCTGAATTATAATAATTAAGTTAATGCGCCGTGCAAAAAAATGAAATGAAATAAATATTTTTATGGTTTTTTGTGTCATGTGCATTTGTTACTTAACTGAAGCAGTTTTTAAACAAAAAATTATAATAAATAAAACTGCAACTATTAAAACAAAGAGTTGCTGCAACTGTTTTACAAATAAAAATATAATGCACATTTATGCATTTGCACTAAAAATATTTATTAATTCTTAAAAAAAAAAATAAATTATTCATGCCGTCGGATTTTAGTGCAATTCGCTCGCTTGCAGTTGAAGTTAAGTTAATGATCTGTGAAAAGCACTTTAAAAAATGAATATATAATAATAAGCGAAATATCATCGTCATAGAATTTTTTATGTAAGTTTTATGATTAAGTGCAAAAAATAAATATATGTATATATAAAAAATTTATAGTTCTTGCAATTTTTGCTGCTAAGCGCTTCATTTCTATTTTTATGTCTTGATTAAATTAATTTTAAAAATGTTTTTATTTATTTTTATTATGAAAATGTGTTATACTAAAAAATTCTTGAGATGTAGCAACTTTAGCTTACTCTCTCTTCCCTTCAATAAGTTACAAAGTTGAAATCGTTGCAAACTTGGGATGCCTAAGAATAAATTTTTCGATTTCATCTGTGGATTTTGCCAAAAAATCAAATTTAAAGAGTGTAACCTCTACACATTCGGTACTTTTAAGAGCGCTTTCTAGCACATACTTCTAGAATTGAAATTTGCTAGAATTCAAATTATTATAATAATTAGCTTTTAAGGCAGGGAACATACTTATAGAATTGAAATTATTATAATAATTAGCTTTTAAGGGATATAATATTCCCCATATTCCCATGGGGAATCAACTTTTCATTGCATCGCAGCTAATGGGAAACGGAGTAAACAATTGTAGCATATCATGTTTTTCAATCAGAACTTCGTATTTCTGAATAAAAAATTCTAAAATTAAATACTCAAGAGATAAGTAGAGTCGAGTGAATACCAAAAATGCAGTTTTCGGCTTGAGGTTCGAACTCATCGAAAAAGTTACAAAAATTCAGTTTACGGTTTAGGTTCAAACTATCTATAAAATAATTAAAGTTAAGTTTGCCTTTTTCCATCAGATTAAGACATCGCATTTCTGAAATCAAAATTTTAAGTTAAACTCTCAAGGGATAATTTGAATCGAGTTGAAACTTTTATTAGGAAGAAAAAAAAAAGGAAATGTAAAAATTCTTTTATATACAAGCAATGTTTGTTTATAAATTTTAAGCAATTTTTACTCATTATTTTTGTAAATTTTAATTTTTTTATCAGCCTTTAAAAAGAGAATTTTATTTAACAAACTCTTCGATTCGAAACTATTACTAAAAACCTAACCTTTTACCTAACCAGAAAGAATATCAATTTTACAACTGCAGATCTGTTCTTCGAATAACTACTCTGTATAGGGACAGAATCAGATCAAGGCAAACTTGTTTATTTGGCTTGTACGAACCTGCCAAAGAAATTCTCTGGTATATAAATTTAATAAAATAATTTATTTCACAATTTTGTATCCAATATTATTGGCCGACATATGCAAATAAATTAAATAAATTATGAAATAATTATGAAATATTTCTCTCAAAAAATCATCTTTTGCCAAAGGTAAAAAAAATAATATTTCTCAAAACTGTAGTACAAATTGCAAAGAATTTTTTTGTGAGTTTCGAAGTTTCGAAAATTATATAATAAGTTCAAATAGAAATTGTACAATACTTAAACATTTTTGTATCAAGGTAAAAAAGCAAATAGATTCCAAATATCGAAAAGTTTTTTACTTATTTTTCCTAGTGCGTTTCGATACTGAAGTACCTAATTAGTTTAATAGCAATTACAGCGTGCTATCTGAAATTGTTACTTATATTAAATAATTAAACTGATTCGATTTCTAAAATTTTAATTCCATAAAAAAACTAATATTACAATTTTTTCTTAATTAATTTAAACAAAATTATTTCCATAAAAAATGGAACTACAACAAGCCTCCGGCTCGGCATCTTCAAACAAAATTTATGGAAGTCTTCTTCTTTATGGCGTCTCCAAAAATTTTACTTTGACATGCTCCCCATCTGCTTATCCACAAAATGTAGTCACTTTTCTTGCAACAAATACATATTCCCAAAACTAACTTGTTTGTTTATACACACACCCCCTCGAAAAAAAAAAGAAACATACTCCGCCTCCCAATGCAAATAAATGACAATCCGTCAAATTTCTGTCAAAGTAAATTTTACTTTTTTAGCCACATGACAATTTTCCACATATATGCGAAATATCAAATATTTCCACACACAACATTTCGCTCCCGGCTTAGCTTGATGTATTACCAAAAAATTCTTTTGCAAATATCAAAAAGATATTTGCTTGAAGCCAAACAAATTCATAGATATCAGAATTCATTGGAAGTAACTTTAAGCTGCAGCGATTCCTAGAAAACAGATATTAAGTAATATCCAGCAAGCAGGAGAAACCACATCAACTGCTACGAAGTCACAATCAATCGGATTAAATATGAAACAAGTAAGCTGCACTTAGAGATGCGTCCTTACCACGTTGGCACGCATAGCCCGGAGGTGCTATTCAACTCCCTCTCACATATTGCTAGTCCACGACAATGTCCTAGATTTATTTGTGAAAATTTTTGGCGTTAAGTGAATGGATGAGCACGTGCACAACGTGCTCCTAATCAAAAGCCAAATGAAATGACAACAACATTGTCATTAACAAGAATTATAAGCATTGCAGAACAGCGGGGGAGGACAGGGGGAAGGTAACATTGCCAGCCATAAAACTGTACAGAAAATTATTCCAAAAAATTCTGAAGTTTTGACCAAAATTAAATCGCAGAAACCATATTTTTACTGAGTTTTTGTGAGTTTTTTAATAAAATAAACCAGGTAATTTTTTAGGATTTCTGCAAAGCTGAATTTTAGTTTTTCCTGGACATCTATAAGTTCAGATAAAGGGTATAATGATTCACTTTTAAATGCACTATGACTCTTCAGAATCTAATGAGCGTACCTAATTTGGCTAAATATATGCAGATATCTAAACTAGTTCAATAGAAATAGTTTCCATTAGATTTTTGAGGACTTAATTCGTTGGTTTTTTTTTCAGATTACAGGATAGGCCAACTGAATCGGGTCAAGAGAAATTTCTAAAATATATCAAAATATTTGAAGAATTTTTTCGTATTATCAAGAGCTTTTTTTTTTAATTAGCTAGAGCAAATTCCCAAAAATAACATCGACCAAATCACGCCATTTATTACGAATACAAAAGCGAGCTCTTTTTTTTGTATTTTTCAACAAATTTACAAACATCTCGTGTGATATAGCTGCCATTTCAGCTTCAATGTTGTCTTTTAGCTCTTCTATAGTCTTCGGCTTGTTGGCATAAAATTTGCTCTTCAAAAATCCTCACAAAGAAGAAATCTGGCGGATTCAAATCTGTTGATCTTAGTGACCAGTCAATATCATCGTTTTTGAACACTACACGTTCCAGAAATTTCCAGCTTACATAATCCAGTGTTGCGTTTGCTTTGAAGCGCCATCTTGTTGGAACCTACAATTTTTCAGTCCTTTTGCACGCATTTGCGGTAACTCAAACTGCGCCAACATTCATCGATACCGATCGCCTTTGATTATCTTACCAGATCTGAGAAAGAACGTGTCAATGATGGTTTTCCAGCAGAAACCAGCTCAAACTGGGTCACTCTCTGGTCGTGCAAAAGTGTTTCGTGTATAATATGAGTGTTATTGGGGCCCCAAAATAGACAATTTTGACGGCGCCAGAGAGTGTGAAATGGGCCTCATCTGTTATAAGAATTTTGCCCGCTGGGCTAGCAAAACTGACCGATTATTTTCAATATAAAGCGACAATATTTCTGCGCGTTCTTTAGGGGTTTGAGGATCAAACCTTACTAAACTCTAATTATGAAGCTGATCGCTTGAAAATTGTCAAAGTTATTCAACTTTTCTACTGACCCGTTTCAGATTGGGTACCCTTTGAAGAAAAATAATCCTTTTCATTGAAATGATTCATTCCCAAAAATAAAATTAATATATCTTGAAGTTGAAATTTCGATAATTAAGCAAAACCTAGCTAGCACTGACATGGCTAGCAAACAAATACAATATATATTGCCTAAGTAAAACTCTATTAATTATAGACACTATCTTTTGGATTCGGGTATTAACAGTAGAGCCCTGTTCTCTTCGAACAGCTACTAATAGAGATATCCACATATGATGCTTTGGAACGTTGATCATAGTCAAGAGAAAAAGATTGTTCAAGTTTAGCGAGTGTGAGTAGGCTTTATGTGTTTAAATCTTCATAGGATTTAAGAAACAACCCGATTTGAATCTTATAATTTGCCTAAGAAGTCAAAAGTCAACAAAATATTATTTGCAAACTAAGATGAATTATGCATCCTTTTTTTGAGCAGGGGTAGGGTATTCAAAAAACGCTCTATATCTTTAAATATTCACAAAATCGAACTAAATATAAAAAATATTCAGCACAAATTAGTCAGCTGATTTCAATTAAATTTAATCTATTATTGAAATTATTGAGTGACAAAATAGTTTTGATATATTCAAAATCTATAGTTCTTGAAGGACTCACATATTTTTAACAGGCGAACGACAGAATATGTCTGAAGCGAAAACATTGCCAAGTCGAATAAATTCAATAAAAAACAAAAGCTGAACCTAACTAAATAAACGAAATATTTTAAAATTAAACATTCAAAAGATGTAACTGAATTTTTATAGATGTCTAAAATATTAGGAGACACGGCTATACACAAAAGGAAGCTGAAAAATGTATAATGGTAATATATGATATTCTATTCCCTAACACGTAGTGCTACCTACACGTAGTAGTGAGTTCGTGCTGACAAAGTACTCATAAAATATAAACAATAGTAAACATTTAAAATAATAAATTAGAAACAAATTTTACGACAACCAACATTTTTGGTAAAATTTTTGAGCTAACAAATTTAACCGAAAATGGCTTATGAATTTTTAATTTCGCGCACGAATTATTCAGGTCATAATAGGTGGCTCATATGGCATATGACGGAGTTGGAGTATGCCAAAACTAAAGGAATAATTAACAGGATTTTTTTTTTTATTTTTAATTTGCTGAAACATTTTTAATTTTTCCACTATAATTATTTCTTGGAATTTGTTTTAAAATTATATTTTGATTTAAATATGGGCATATTTGTATTAAATATTAAAACATTTAATAACATAATTTAAAAATTTATACATAATTAGTATGATGGAATATTTTTTAGAAAAGTTACTGTCCTATGCAATTTTTTGTATAAAAGTGTTTACAATCATTTATTAAAATGTATAACTTTAAGCTGGAAAAGTAATCGAAATAGAGTTAAATTAAAGAACTGACAAAGTAAAACTTTTCTATAAAACTTGGTTGCGAACATACTATAAAATACAGGGTGGGCCATTTAAAAAGGAAGCATTTGTTTTTGAAAATTTAAATGAAGTGATTTTTTTTTATTTTCTATTTGATAAAAATTATTTTGATTCAAGGAGATATGTTTCAGTTACTTTTTGAAGATAACATATTCACTGCCCAAATTTGGTCTTGAGCGCAAAATGTGCTTTATCTACCTCGTATTATTTTGTATCGTATCGTTAGATATTGCGGCAATTTCGAGTTGTATTCAGTTTTTAAGTTGAGCTATGGTAATTGCCTTTCTTTGCTTTATTATTTCACTTGGGAACTTAGGGCCTCTACGAATACTTTCCATCGTAGTCTGTTCTGCACTGTCTGCTTAGCGGCGAGCTGATCTGGGCTACTTATTGAAGAACGGTTCGTCTCCAAGTTGCTTTTGGTCGTGCTGCGCGACTTATGCGTACCAGCGTATATCTGGAATATCAATTATTCCCACAAAAAAAGTCTGGTGGCGTTAGATCCGCAGACCTATTGCAGTGTGATAGGTTATGCCATTATGTTGCAACCAGCAGCCAGAAAAACCATCATCACTGAAAAAAGAGCACCACAAAATCGGTTATTATTGCTCGATAACGCTCGCCATTGACGATTGACGTTGCTCCATCATTATCTTCCAAAAAATATGAACCGTTGATCATGTCCGCACGTACATAAAAGTCGCTTTTGGATCGCTTGGAGGCTGTTCTTCAATTAATTGAGGTTTTCAGTGGCATAGAAACGGCATCTGACTTGATTATTTTATTTCAAAAGTCAAGTTCCCTTTCTCAGTCTTTTTAATGGTTCATTTGGCAAGATTGACACGAAGTGTATAGTTAATAGGGCTTAGTTGTTGTGCCATTTCGATGTTGTAAGTAAACATCTTCAAATCGACGCGTATTATGCGATGAAGAGTGGTCCAAGTATTGCCCAGCTCCCGAAAACGACTACTCACCGCTGGCTCGTGCTACCATCAATATTTTGGTTGAAACGTCTGGTTCGTTGTCTATATGTATGGCTGGTATTTCCTAACATTACCAGAACTTACTCAATTTACGTATAAATATCTCAAATTCTTATCATCGTGCGCGCTTTTAACTTAATTTTTTGCACGAAACGCAGATATAGTTTTAACAATTGCGAAGTTATTTTGAATGGACTGAGTGGAATCTCTGACGGTTTGGCGGACTCAAGGGATGACTAGATGGCAAAATGGATAGCTGGCTGGTTGCTTGAATGACACACTGCTTGGTTTTTTTGAATGTAAAGCTGCATAATTTCAGCCTGTTCTCTTATTGAGAACTATTTCATGCTATAAATTGTCTTGGAATAACACTTCCAACGTGGTATGGCGTTAGTCCATGTGTAACTTCTGTCAAGAGTTACGGAGTTCCCCGTTGTTTTCACTATAAATAGTCTGTACTTCCTTCTAAGACTTTTTCTGGGGTACTCCCGGTTAAGTATACAAATATTTGAATACTTTTTAATAAATTGAGGGCGAATATCATAAACACTTTTTATAGTATAAATTGTCTGTAATTGTCTAGAATTATAGAGTTGCCTGTTGTTTTCACTGTAAATAGCCTATCCTCTATTTGTCGCATATCAAAACATATTTTTCATATTAGATCTTTTTTGTGATAAAATGTTGAATGACATTGCAGTAAAAACAACTCTTTTATGGCAAAAGAAATGTTTTTTTAAGAAAAACTCACAATGCATGTTGCACATTTTATGAGAAAAGGATAGCAAATTAACGCAGCGGCGCATAAAACCTAAACAAAATGCAACTCACTCCATGAATTTCCACTCAAAAGCTTTGAAAATAACAAAACTATTGAATGAAGGCTTCCCCGAGTGTAGCTGCAAAAATACTCACTCGGCGTTGTATAGCTTTAAATTTTCAACTTTCAAACTAATTGTTTGTATTTTATATGTTTACAAAATTACATTTGGCTTTAAAGATTGCTTTAAGTAGCACAAATATGCTTCAAAAGATTCAAATTTAATGCATTTTCACATTAAAAATAATTATTAAAAAATGTGTGATCCCAAAAAAAAAACTCTGAAATCTTATCCCAAAAACAACTGCTTACCCGAACACTCTTGCTAGACAATAACAATAAGCAGTCAAACAACAACAATAATCAAAACAAAAACGCAACAATTTTTAATGCAAATTAATTAAAAAAAACGAAACGAAACTTAAGCATGCGGCGCGCGTGTTTGCAGCATAAAAGCAAATGGCGTCTGGCAAGCGGAAACGGAAACAAGCGGAAATCAAAGCGCGCCAACAAACTAATGGCGTCCGTCTAGCTTCTGCACACAATAACTGACCCGCGTTTGTGCTCTCACTCACTCACTCATTCTGTCTCTTAGTTACTACCCCCCTTGCCCACCCATCATCCCTTCCCCCCTTCCTCACCACACTTACGCTGATTACGTAATTAAATGAAAATTTTTTTTTCCACGGCAATGTTTTCTTTGTTTTTCCCTCAAAGCACGCACAATTAGGAAATTCAAATAGGCACAAATGCGTGTTATGAAGGAAGTCATGTTTTAATGCGGCCGGAAATGAGAAGCGCACAGCACAAGGCGGCGCACATTGCGTATGCTTAATATTCAAATATATGCCTCGAGTGTGATTGCATTAGATTATGAGTTGAGGCGTTGAAGAGCACAAAATGCGCCGGCAGGCAGCACAAACAAAGTTTGAATTTTACTTTAGTTTTCGCCAAGTTATATATGTCGTGTCACTTAAAATTGCCGAGAACTACAACTTGTCTGACTGACTGCTTGATTGGCTTAAATCCTTTTTAAAAATAGCACAGACAAGACAAAACAAAACACAGCCGCAAACTAAACAAACAAACCTCAAAAAAATGTTAAATTAAGTCAACTGTGCCTATATGCAAAGCGAAAACAATTCACACACACACACACACATGAGGTATATAAATGTACATAGCCGCCTATATACACACATAAACATGGCAACATGTCAGCAGGAGATTTATTGCCAAGTAACTTTTACGAAAACCCTTCCAACTCGGTTTCAACAGCTTTGTCAAATACTTGGTAGGCATACCTACCTACCTGCCTATCTACCTAGATCTCCTACCCATCGCAATCTTAGCCGCTTTCATAGTTTATCTGCGTCACTGTCACCTCCTTTGAGTACCTTTTGTTTTCCTGTGGTTTTGAATTGTATTGCTTGCATATGTGAACATTTATTGGATACACTTTAAAGTTGAGCATATTACGTTATTTTTCACTTGAGAAATTTAAAACAACATTTTACAAAGTTTTGCTTTGTAAACGAAGAACATAAATTATTTTTCTGCAAATAAGTATAAAAGTTATGAAAAAACAAGCTAAAAATTATTTAAATATTTTATTCTAAATTATACATACGATTATTTTGACTAAATAGCTTACATTAAAAAAAATACTATTATTATTCTAAAGCTTAAAAATATAGACAACAACAAAGTATTAAAACCAATATGAAAAATTAAAAATCCTGTTTAAAATTTCAATCAATTTTTCTAGACTCTAAATTATGTTTGTTTGAATTTTCATAAATTTAAACACATTACAACATATAGTATTCTTAAACAATATCGTTGTCATCTAATTTGGTTTTCAGAAGAAGAGTTTTTTCTAAGAAAAATAAAAATAAAACTACAAAATAAAATATTTAAAACACAAAAGTGCTGTAAGCCAAATTTGGGCAAAAATATGTTCGGTTTTCTTTTATTTTAAAAATTTTGTATATATTATTTTTTAATTTACAACAAACAGTTTTGCTTAAATACCCATTTTTGATATATAAAATAAAAAAAAATTAAAAGCAATTTTTTAAAAAATTATAGCACTTTTTAATTAAATTGATGTTTTATTTTTAAACACACATTTTCCGAACATTAAAATAACTAAAAAAAAAGATCGTTTAAAAAATAATTTTAAAAAATATTTCAATTATTTAATTAAATTGAAAGTTTATTTTTAAACACAAATTTGACGAACATAAAAATAATTTTAAAAAAATGTTTAAAAAATATTTGAATATATAAGAAAAAATTTAAAAATAATAATAATAAAAAATATAACATAAAGTTAATTTCTTTTTATTTGCAGAATAAATTAAAAATAAAGAAAAAATATATAAATTAAATTAAAAAAAGACACATTTCAAAAACGAGTTAACAAAAAATATTTTTTCTTTAATATTTCATTTTTCTATTAAAAATTTTTTTTATTAAAATTCTTTTTAAAAACCATAAATTTTTTGCCCATTGAAGCTGCATCAGAAATAATTTATTGCTCATGATTATTCTGTCATATCTCCAAAGGTGATATTTCGATTAATATCAGTTCGAAGAGAGCAGGAAGTTACTGAATAACTTATGAAAAATAGCCAGTTGGCTACTTCCAGTTGGCATTTGTTTCCTAATAAAACAATTTTGTTCTTAATATTTTAAAGAAAACGTTGCGAATGTTTTTTATATTGAAAGTTATATTTTTCCAATACTAAATTTAAGATAACCACAGCGCTGGACCTAAGGTGTTACTTTAAGCTTTCAACACCAGCAAACTAAGTCTGAAAATGTCTGACATGCCTTTTCCAAAAATCATAGAGCATCTTAACTTCTACATCCAAAAAAAAGCTTTTGCTACCAAAATTGTTTAAATTTGTATCTTTTGGCTCGTTTTTTTTCGATTTAATTTGCTCCGTTTGCCTGCTCCATCTTCCATAAGTGCTTCTCACAGGAAATTAAACTAAGTTCTGCTTTTACGATTTAATAGGACATAAAAAGGTGAAGCTGCAAAATGCAGGCACTATTTGCGACACGTGTTTAGGAGCTGCTGCAAGGATATGTCCTATCATTAAGGTAAAAACCATTGCCATTTGGGTTAGTTTGGTGCACAGGCTGATTTTACTACCAATGCCCGCCCCTACCCGTCAACCCAAAGCAGCTGTCGTAGACAAATTCAAGAGATAAGTGACAAACCGTAAAAGTTTAGGCGTCAACTGTACATAAAATGCCTTTGATTACCTGAAACTATACCAGCTGTTGAGTGAACCTAAAACACCCGAAAACTTGTCTTGAGTGCTGCTGTCAGGATCAGGCCATCAGGCATTGAAATTTATACGATTGTCAAGTGTTGCTGGCGAGCTTGTAAGCCTAAAATAGCTGCCGGCTGGCTGGCGCTGCTGATTTGATTAAGTGTGTGTTGGTTCGGGCCTGAAAAATTCCAAAAGATTTTGCACTCTCTTGTCAACACCTTGAAATATTTGCAAATCCAATAGAACTAAAACAAATAAACTTCTCGGTTCGGCAAGTATGTGTGTTATGTACACAGCAGATACTATTTGGACATCAGGCATTTTTGGATTAAAAACAATTACGGAGCAGGCGGCGGGCGATTGGTGTATATTTGGCCATGAGGCAATATGGCAACACATTTCATATTGCGTATACGCATCGAAATCGAAATTCAGTTCATTCATGGAGCTAATCGGTTTATAGTAAATTTCTATTCTTTATGACTTTTCACGCGGTGATAGTGTACATAAATTTCATTTAGCCGGGCTAAGTAGCAGCGAGCCAGCTAGTCAGTCAGTCGGTCAGTCAGTCAGTCATTTGGCTAACAAGTCAATCAGTCAGTCAGTTCATGCAGTCAGTACGTCCAATTCGTCTCTCAGGCATTCCGTCAAGCGAGTGGGGGCCAACAACATGTTTGGCCACTTGCCGGCCACAACAGTCAATCAACTGGCCAAATTTAAACACAACAAACTGCCAACTGAAGAGCAAGGCGATAAACAAAACTGAAAATGAAAATGCTTGGAAAATATATATATACACACTAAACGCGTGCACTGAGAGAAAAGTCTTATTGTTTTTTAATTGGGGAAATACTTGGTGGCATAGTTGAAAATTGGGAAACATATTGGTGAGGATATATCTTGTATGTTCTTCGGAATTCCTAACATTTCTAATTTCAACTTTATTTTTAAATCTCTGATAATTCGAAGATGTTTGTATTTATTTTTCATTTTTCTTTATTGAGAATTTCTTTTTTGACATGCAACCTACATTTCAACTAGGTTTCAGTCCAAGTTGATTCTTCGCTAAATACTATATTACTAAATCCTATATTTAACAAATATTTAATACAGATTAGTTGATATTTTTAGTTTATTATAAAATAATAAATGACTTACTGGCTATTGGGCTATTTTGTTAAGAGTTCCAATGCGTCCAATTTTTAACAAATTTGGCTGCGGTGAGGATATAATTTAAGAAGAAAGAATTTTCGAAAAATTGAGTTTCTTTACGGTTTTTATAAAAACAAAATAATGTTATAGAATAAAAGCATAGTCATAGGATAGTTTTTAAGATAGATCTAAAGATAGATTTCAGAATAGTTTTAAAGATAGTCTTGCTATTACGTATAGACAAGCAGCCATAGCTATAGCTCCATGAACCTGTTGCTGATACATTTTAAACGACCTACTCAATCTATTTAGTAAAACAATTTAAGGAGTCAACAACTATTTCTTATCATGAAATATTATTTTACAAGTAGCGACGATTTTTATCTCACATTTTGTGATGCCAACTTTACAAAAATAAAAACTTTTATAGAAAACTAATTTTTATTCTACATTTTGAGAAATTCTTAATTTTTAATAAATCTTCGTTTAAAAAGGAGCTCTTAAATCTAAATCGATAGTGGCATCTGAACTACTTGTAAAAATAATTATTTAATAACTTTGGGTATATATTTATATGTTTTTAACCCTTGTAGCAAGGTTCTGATATTAAAGCTTAGTAGGCTTTAGAGCTATACTTACATTTACTGAAGACATGATCCTCATCCTCTTTCTCGATCATTAGATGCTCCATGATCTCTAGTTGCTCCAGGACCTCTAGGTCGTCCACGACCAGTAGATCCTTCACGACGTTAACGAACATCTAATTCCTTGCTTTAATACTACGGTTGTCAGTACATACAACACATTCCTTCTTGGTTTTAAATTTAAGAGTATCATCGATTGTATCTCAAATATCATCGATATCTTTGTTTTTGTGCTCATTTCTACACTTATCAAATGATTGTTCTTACTTTTTGCATCTCTAGACTTGGCTGTAAATCTCAAATCTTGGGTCCAATCCCGAATAGTAATATGACATGAATATGCAACCCATTTTTTGGTGCGTTGATTACAGTCTCGAGACTTTATTTATTTATTATTGATTTAGCGGCACAACTATAATTAAAATGAGAAAAATATATTAAAGTGTTCCATATGGATGAATTTTTTATAGAAACACCGCCTAGAAATTTAGATTTAGAATGTAAAAGTTTTGAAGTAACTAAAAGTTTCATAGTTCGTAATTGCTCAAAGATACTCTAGTTGTTGAATCAAGATGAGTTAGGATAGATAAAGAGATGAATTGAATAGAACGTTTGTAAGATAGAGCAGCTAATTTTAAAATTAAATTAAATATTAGGTTACCGAATTAAGCAAAATTTTCTCACTAACTTAGTTTTTACAGTTCATGGCTTGCCAATATTTTTAATTTTAAAAATTTAATTTAATGCCTACCAAAAATACTGAACATATTCTCAAAATTTAAGCAAGTGATTAATTCATGGTGATAAAGATAATTAAAATTAACTGTGTGCTGATACTTAGAGTTGCCCATTTTTAGTAAACAAATTAATTTCTCGTTCTTTTTTATTAATGTTGAATTATAATTTGTATAAATTAACAATTTTGGCGTAATTTACTTGCTTGTTTGAAACACTTTACACTCAAAAATTATTTTTGATTTCTTTTAATTTATAAGTCAATAATATTAATATTTGACACATATTTTTTCAGTTAACTACAAATAACTTAAAAATTAGCTTCAAAGAATATATATTTAAATTAATATAATATTTACACTTTTTATTAATTTTAATATTATAAATATTTACTTTTAATTATAATTCTATAATTCAGTTTAAAATGTAATCTTCTGTCAAGTCGCATTAGTTCTAGTTACAATTTTTCATAAATTTTCGAACAAGTTAACAACTCTGCTTTTAAGCAAAATTTTTTCGCTCTGTGTATCTTGGTACACTTTTTCTTTATATTTTTGTTGTTAACAAAGTAAATTAAAAATAGCAAAAACAACAACAACTAGAACAACTACTTGCCGCATTTTGAATTAATTGCAAATAATTGACGCTCATAATTAATCGCAAATGTTGCGAATGTGAGAGCAGAATGTGTGAAGTGTAAGCAACAATTACAGAAACTTTTTGACAGATTTTGTTTATAATCAATGCTTTATCAGTTAATTGCATGTGACTATTGTGACTCTTAATAAATAAATTTGCAAAATTAAAATGTTTGAAATCCAAAAGTGATTAATTGCAATTGTCATTCTATGTGTTTGCCATAACTTGTCGCAGTAAAAAAAATAATTACATCAAATGAGTGCATATGTTCGCTGACTTACGTGCACATAGTAATTTTTATAATTAAAAGTTTACAATTTAAACTTATTTTTAAAATGATTTTTGGCTTTAATTTAAATGCATGATAATTGCATTTTTGCAGAAGGCCATGTTTTCTTTGAAGAACCACAAATACAATCAGTTCTTTTCATTCGTTAACAAAGAAAGATGACTGGCCTACTAAAAAGCCTTAAACTTTATATTTTCAAGGTTAAACTTTTTTGTTGCCATTTGTTATGAACTCGTTATGCTTTAACTAAAGAGTATCTAAGTTTTGTCGCAACATTGTACAATCATTTTTCATATTTTCGCAATGTAATGCTGAGGCTAATTGTCGAATTGTCTTAAACTGAGCGTGCAGCCATTTTCGCATATTATTTGCGGTTTAAGGTTTCCGAAATAATGACTTCTCACTTTGTGGAAGGCTTCTTACAATAGAAGAATTGTTATTACTTGACTGTTGTGTATCAAATAGTTTAAACAAAGAGTAGTTCAGGCTTTTGATGCTGCTTAATTAAATTAAAAAAAATTTTGTTTTTTTAAATACAAGCAAAAAACTGCACTTTCAATAAAAAAAGTATTCTTATTTTAACATATAAATTCCAGAATGTTATTTTTAATAAAATATTAAATTTATATTTTCAAATATTTTGTTAAACATAGATTAGAAATATCTTATTTATTTCAAATAAACTTATTAATTTATAAATCAATACTTTATTTACAAGTCATTAGTTTTGATACACATTTTTATTTTAGTTGCATTAAAATAAATCTACCCTTGCGAAGTGAAGGACCATTGTAATTTTTTATTTTTATTTTGCGTTGTTAATTGAAAAAGTTCTCTACACCAATTACTTGTTGCTTATTTAAAAAAAAAATATAGTTATAATGGAAGTAATAAATTAAAAAATGAATTTTAATAGTAATAAATATCAAGGTACATACAGGCAAATAGTTACTTTCATTGCCTCTCATTAGGTTTTTGGAAAAAACATATATTTCCTAAGATTTTTTGTTTAAGAAATTAAAATAATTTTACTCATGAAAAATTATAGTCTAAATTATCCTAATTATAAACATTTTGTTACTATTTAATTTATATTTGACGATAAATTTGTTGAAAAAAGTAATTGAAATATATTCAATTATATTTCAGTGAATTAGCAATTATTTCGAAGGGCAATTTTTCAAAAGGTAGAGTACCAATGCATGAGAGTAAAACTTTTTTGTTAATAACTTTTGTATTAATTAGCGGGGAGAAGAAGCTGAAAATTATTGTTATAATAAGTTTTTCAATTAAGTAGCGGGCTTCGTCTCCTGTTCGCTTCGCTCCCACCTTGAAATAAACGTCGATTGATGATCAGTTGGATTCTTGAAAAAACTTTAATGATATTCTAAGTCTACATTATTTTCTGGAATTTCGCATAAAATCTATATTGTTGTACTTATGGATTTTTATTCATAATCGATATTAGAACTTCAAGTACATAGCTTCGCTAGACAATTTTGGTTAAAATATTTATTTTTATTTTTTTATTTTAATGTGGACATGTTTTGAGTAGGCAACGCGAAACTTTTGTGTTATTTTTTAGGCCTATGTAAAAGGAAATCTATAATAAAATATTATAATTGCAAATATTTCGACCTCATTCAACTCTTTTTATACAAATACAACTAAATCGTTGCAAATATAGTAAAAATTCAAAAGTATACTAGGCTTCCAGTGTTTTCACACAAATGGATTGAATCCAAATAAACTCTGTAAATCGAAACGAAAAAAATTTAAATTCAAAGTGTACTCATTTTTTTCGCTCATCTTTTACCTGGCGGCAGCAACTGCAATGCAAACATCGCCACATGGACACACCTGATGACCATCAAACAATCGATGCATATTCATTGTCATCGTCATCGACGTCGCTGTCGCTGTTGTGCCGCTGGCGTCGCAGTCGCTGCCGACGTCGACAAATATGCAAAATGATTGACAGCACAATTAAGGCTCCAACACACTGCGAGATCGGTTGAAACACGAGTAAGAGCGCAGCCTACGGGGGAAACCTTATATGGCGGCAAAATTTTTGAAAATTTTTTACATTGCAAAACATGTGTAACAATAGCCGACAAAGTCATTCACAATAGACAAGTTGGGAATTCGATATGGCTTTGTGACTGACAGCTGGCCGACAAGCGGAACAACCAGCGGAAAACTTGCGCCTTTATTATTTATTAGCTGGTCGTTTGGTATATAATATTATATATATTATATATCTTTAAGTACATATAAATAGATGTACTCGCTGTCAATGACTGGCAAATTGGCGGGCCACTTGTATGATGAGGGGTACCGTTTGGTCAGCATGATTGTTGATAAATATTTTGCATTTAACATAAAAACAATTGTACTAAGTTGGCGGCTATATTTCGCAAATAGAATTTGGAAGCCAATAAATCAAATTAAGGCAAATACAGGGAATGATTTCGTTAAACTATTTTATTGATTATAGACAATAAATCAAATTAGGTATAGAAAGTATTTGAAATATATTCAATTATATATCAGAGAATTAGCAATTATTTCTCAGGGGATTGTTTAAAAGTTGACCCACATAGGAGTTGTGTACCAGTGCTAGCTAGTAAATCTTTTTTGTTAATAACAAGAGAATATGCAGAAATTTATTATTATAATAAGTTTTCAAGTTTTTCGCCCACTGCTCGCTTCGCTCAGCAACCCCCACCTTGAAACACGAAAATTTTATTTGATATTTGATTTGCGTGAACCTACTGCTCCAGAGTCCGCAGCTTTCAGTTCAGAGTAGTTCAGACTGTGTCTTTACAAACGAAAAACCACAATGCTTTTCGTCATACAGGGTTATCCATTATGTGCTAGCAAAAGTCAACAAAATAAAAGTAATTTTCTAATAAGAAATTCGATAAATGGACTTGAAACCACGAAAAGCAGATAAAACTTTAAAATTACTTAATAACTCTCTTCAGCACGAACACTATCAATTACGGATCTTACAGGCCTAAGTCCGCATTGGAATTCCTCAAGTACCCTTTTCTAGAATGTTGCTCTGCCTGTTTGCGAGCATTGTTGAACAAATTTTATAACAGACAGTAATGTTTTCCAGCGGTAGTTATCATAGTCTCTTTTTGTGTAGTGGGATTATAGTTCCGATAGTCCTGTTTTTTGGTAAAAATTCAGCTCTGCATATACATAGTCCATTAATAATAGGTCATATGTGAGTTGTTTTCCTTCCTTGTCGAGTTTTTTAAAAAGTTCAGCTCTGATATTATCTTCAACAGGTGATTTATCGTTTTTCACTTTGTGCAATATTTCTAGCATGTCTTTCAAAGTGGGTCTAGGTGCAACTTCATTTTCATCATAAACATCCATAGAAGTGATTTCAGACGTTTTGCAGCCGTTGGCCTCGTTGCACAATTCTTCGAAGGGTTTGAGAAATTTCATGACAGAAAAATAAGAATTTTATAATATTTCACTAAATATCTTTTAATATTTAAGAAAATTTTAATTTAGACTCTGCTGTACTCCTAAACTATACCCATTCCTAGTCACTGTTTTTTCTCTATTAAATGTATTCTAAATATTGGAAAAATTGATGATGACCTAAGCTATTTCCAAAGCAAAGGAGACCATAACATGTATCTATTTCACGCTCCCAAGCCGAAGTCAAGCCAAAATAATAAACAATTTTAATTCAGGGACATCCAGACTTCCTGCACACGAACAAAAACAGAAACTTATTTACCACACAGCCAAGTGGACTGATGACTGACTCTAAGAATGCCTTAATTATAATTAGATTTTGTTGTACGAATGAGCCAGCCTTCTGCCAACTTGGGACTAATTAGAAATGCAGTTTCGAATTTGGCATCTGCGATTTGTTTTACATGATTTCCCTCGACAATAAGAGTCGTCTCTTGCTTTTGTGTCCAACTTTTTTCCACACATCTCTTCGAGGGAGAGAACATATAAATTCTGTTATTATTGGTGCCTTTTGAATGCAGATTTATGTGGCGTAATATGGAAAGGCCATGCGGAGAACAATGGCGGCACCCACAGGCAGCAACAAAGTAAGGACATGATTTAGTACGAACTATGACTAGTAAGAAAAGTGGGCAGGGAACACAGTGATAACCAAGTGAAAAGCTGGTGGCAAAACCTCGAGCTGCAGTGTCCCAACTAGTTCAAGGTAGCCAAAATGTCTACCAAATGTTTGCAATCTTTTCTCGTTTTTTTTTTCTCATTTAACACATGATTTTGCACTTGGTTTTTATGCGTTTGTAGGTGAGTGTGTGCATTGGTGTTGGTGTTTGGGTGTGTGTGTGTGTGTGTGATTTGTGGTATGGAAAATTTGTTGGATTTGTGGGTTGGTTAGGTAACAACCCACTAAGCCACTAAAACTTTTTGGCCAACTGCAAATGCAATCTGTTTTAAAGCAAAGTTTTATTTTTCTTTCTTACTCGCACAGAGTCTCGGTTTGGTAATATTGCGCATACGTCACGTGGTGCCCGCTGCTAAATACATGTGCTATGCAGTCACGGACTTGCACTCACCAATATAAAATATATAGACTTTTTGGGCAGAATTTATCTGTATCGTCTGGATAATATTTAAAATTCAAGTTGGGTAAAAGTTGTACAGAATTTCGCATAAAGGCATATGAAATATTGGAATGATATAGTTCATATAGAGTAAAGTATTTTAACATTTTTTAGAGAAATTTATTGCTTAAAAGTTGTAATCGGTCGAAGAATCTGAAGATTAGAGCGTGCTTCAAGTAAGCTTGAAGTCTTATGTTTTGCACTAACGCAAATCGACATAGTATCACGAACTTGTCATGCTTAAGACCTCACATCAATTCTAGCTCTACTTTCTTTTTAGGAAACATAAACAATGCCTAGAGTTTGGATTAAAGCTTTTAAATTTTAGCTACATTAACGAAAAAATGTCAAAAAACTAATTGCAGCTTGGCGAGAGTGCTTTTTGTTAATAACTAAAATATCTGTTCTTAAGAATTGGCATAATTTTTAACATATTTGAAAATTCTCTTAACGGAATTTATTAAAAAATAAATACATTAAAAATATCATTGTTAGGTTAAACTTACTCCATAATCTCTTATTGTTTTGGAGTTTTGGAAGAGTCGTTGCACCTGGCTTCCCAAAACAGAAAGAAGAATACTTAGATAGATAATTTATTGTAAAGATCTACAATATCTGATCTTAAGATCTGAAATAAGTATTCTTCTTCGAATTTATCGAAATGTTTAGTAAATAAGCAAGCGTTTTATTTTTTCCCCTATTAGAGCTTAAGCAAGACGCTTCTATATTTCAGACCTTAATTATTTCATAATTCTGAAAAAATGTGTATATTCTGAACCGATTCGTATTAAAGTATGCACTCATTTTGAATAAAACAAACCTTCTCATTTCTCAAACCTTAAAATATATTTTAATATCTTTTAATAATTCTTGTAGTTAAAAACTAGTGTACTCTAACGTCGCTATGACTCTCGTACAACAGCCTGCCAACTGATTATGCATTTTGATTGTTTTGTAAAATTGCGCATACGCCGCATAGTCACAGTGCACACATCTCATACTAATATTTATTATTACTGATGAGCTCCGCATTCTTTTATTATTGCATAAAAAATATATTATTTTTTTTTAATATTTTTTTTCGTTATTCATTGGTTTGATTATAATATTTGTTGGCTTGGAGCCAAGGTAAAGAGCCACCGATTTGCAAAAAAAAAAAAAAAAATGGCTAATGAAAATATTTGTATAGATGCAGCACATCTTATATATTTTTATTTATATTTATATTTATGTTTATTGTTAATGCATATGATTTGTATTTTTTGTGGTTTACCCTTTCGTTTTTCCCATGGATGTTTGTGTTTACTTTGCGCGGCAGGCACGATGTGTACACATTTGAATGTCAACGCCGTGTCAAATGTGGCAGCTTCAAATTAAACAAATTGATGCAAGTTGTGACGGTATGATGCGGCATGTGTCAGTTATATGCGGGGGGAAGAGTAAAGCTGGGCCGAAAATTATTAGCTTCCGCAGTAAACAAGCAATTATTATTAAAATGGCGTCAGCCAAATTCGGAATTAATGGCTATTCAGCGATAATTTTAGTGGAAGTGCCTAATGGAAGGTATAGCATATTTTGTGATGCATTTTATGTTTTTAAAAATGATATAGAGTTTGGTGTGAACATGGAATTTAGAAACCCAAAACAAACTAGGGATTGCATAGTTTTCGTAAATGGAAATTGGTAGATATTATTGTTTACTTAGTAGTGACTTAGTCCCCCAATTCTAGAATAAGCTATGTCGATAAGTGATTAATATTATGAATATCGATAAAATTGAAAATGTACAATGCCCGCATCTCAACTAATTCTTGTCGTAAAGCTGCCAGCTGGGAGCTACTATACACGTTGTCCGCGTATACGTGTGTGGTTGTGCTGCAGCTCTTGGCTGGTGGTGCCCACGAACTTGGCATTGTCTCATCTAGCCTTTCTGGGCAAAGACTAACTAACTGCTGTGCAACGATCCCAACGAACGCGAGTTGCCCTTTCTCATAACAAAGCCCTAGGCACATTTGTGTTGTACCTAATAATATCTTAAATTTGTTCGATATTTCATATAAAACAAAATGTAGACTTGGTTGTATCCGTAGTCGATATACTGTTTTTAGCTGCATCGTCGACGTTCATTGTGATTCAAATGGTTTTACCTACTTAATACATGTACATCTATTACAAAATATTACCAACTGAATTGATTTATGAAACATTTGTCTTTAGTTGTCAAAGCTTAAGTTTAAAACGTTTTTAAGTACTGTACTGATCTTTCAAAGAAGACTTAATGTTGTGTTTAAAATAGTTTATTTATTAATGATTGATATTCATGGCCAATAAATAAAGTCAAAGTTAAGCTTGTTTATTAATATTTAGATTGGACTTATCGTAAATGCTTGATTTCATGTACCAATATTGAGAGTGTCGAGCAAGAAGTGAGTCTTGAGAAGAAGTCTTCATATATTTCCCCATTGAATATTAATGGCAGAATTCTGAACAATTGTTTACAGTGTTTAAAGATTTTATTCTACAATTAATTTTTTTTATATTTTGTTTTTAACAAAAAATATTACATGAACTGTAAATTTAACAAAATCAAAATTTTTTCAACTTAAAAATTGTGGTTATAGTTGGTAATGTGTATCGTCTGGTGGTCTGTATTGGCCACGTATTAGGCAGACTATGTGAAGACCTAATAAGAACCACCGTAGAATGTAACACTCAAGGAATTAGAATGGCAGGGTACTTAGGCAAGCTGCTGCTAAGTTATAAGATTAGAGCAAGACAGAAGCAAAGGAGACAAGAGCTGCTTCTTGCTTCTTGGAACTTTAGGACTTAAATAATTATTCAAATCAGATTTAGTCATTTGCCAAATATTGTAGAGTGTGCACTATGTCCTCAAAGCAATTACACTGAATTGTTTTTATTTAATTTGAGTTATGGAAAACGATGATAGTAGGTTTATAGTAAATTAGTTCAGATGATCGGAAAAAGTCCTGAATAGCAACTTAGTTGTTAGCTTTATAAGAAATTAAACGTTTGTGGAGGAGCATCTGCTGTTTCTACAAAGTTACATTGAATATGGCCTAATAATTTATACATATATTTACATTACGTCTTACAATATCTTGTAACCTTAACTTCAACTTTTCTTTTCGAAAATGGCCCATAAATTAAAAAAATTTGAAATGTACACAACACACTTTAAATTGTATTTTTTGCTCTGAGTTGAAATTTCCTTCTTATTATTTGGAATTAAAATTGCTGCAACGGATTTCTTAAATTAAAAATAATAAGTTATATACTTTATAATAAAACACCCCGGAAAATAACAAATAAGCTAATCAGAATGTATTTTGTGCTTAGATTTTGAGTAACAATTTCACTTCTTACTTTGCTCTTTGGACTCTATTCACAAATATGTGCTCCCGCATTCAAAACATTCATAGTTTAGATTATTAGTTCTTAATCCTTTTCAAAAATTACTGGTACAGTTTTCATCAGCGTATAAACTAGTTCCTTAGAAATAGAGTATTGTTCCGGTAGTTATCAATTTTACATTAAGTAGAAAATACATCTTAAATAGAACATTTTGGCAACATATTTCAATCAAAAAACTACTACTTTGTATGTTGATTCATGTTTATTAGTGATACAAAGACCAAAATCCGTTTTTGTACAGTCGTTCACCTTTATTAACTATATCTTATAACTGCAGATTAAGTATAACTTAAAATTATGGTCAAAAATAAAACTTTACAAAAGTTTAAATCAAATTTAAGTGTTTCAAACTACAATTCCAAAATAGTTACCTCTCTCAATAATATTTGTAAATTACAACATTTTCCTCCCAATTATCCCAATTTATTGCCAAAATAATATATTCTCTATAATAAAAACTTATAAACATAAAAAAGTTCAAATACACGAGAATAACAACAAACTGCTGCTTGAAGAACTCATAAATTAAGCTCCTTCAAATGTTATCTACCTAATTATGCCCAACTGCATGGCAAAAGTCATTGAGCCACTCGACGATATCTGAATGAATCTAACTGAAAATCATAAAAAAAATAATGATTTATGCAAAAGGCAAATATCAATTTTGCAAATCAAATGAAAAGTCCCACCTCTCGATTATTCACCTGGGCCCATTTGTTTACATTGATTTGAGTAAGGTCAAGTGCGTCTAGGTTACACGATAATACTTTGGAATTAAGTACTCTACAGATACAGATACAGTATCTGTATAAACTAAACTATTGAGTAGCGCTGCAATTGATGAAATCAAACATTTGAAATTGATTGAGCTGCTTACTCAAAGTCAAATAGTTTTTTCGAATTGAAAACAAAATTAGATGAAAAAAACAGGTAATCATCAACTTGGCTATCGATAAAAAAAAAGTAATGGCAAACTTGTTTTTAATTACCGTAGTTTGGCTTGTGCTCACAAATTTGTCGAATTGAAGTGAATACTCTATGCTTGGTTCGCAGTTTATGGGTTTTAGTGGCGCAGATATAAATTTCATTCTGTTTTGGTAGTTTACAATTTTTTCGCTTACTATAAGCCATTCCATCAAATTGGAAAAGGGCAACTAACGTGCTATGAATATTTATAGGAAGCAAAAGTGTCAGCAGCGATAACCATAAAACACACTTATTACAAATTTTAATCTTTATTCCATACAAGTTAAGAGCAAAAAGCTAGCAAATCAATAAAATATTAATGTTTGATCGTAAAAAATATTGTTCTGCTTGGGAATTTTGGTTTTTAATAACAGTTTGGCTAATAATTTGAATGAAAAACACATGTTTTTGAGAAATATTGAATGAATTTATTCAGCTTGATGGAGTCTGCGTTTATAGAAACTTTCCAACTTTTGTGCGTCTATGTATGTCTTCTATATGGTTAGAGCTAGGACAAGCTTATTTCAATTTTTTGATAAAGAAGAAATATGTAAGGTTTATCCTCTCTAAAAAATAAAAAAATCGAATAGTTATTTTACTCATCTTCAACTGAGAAAAGCTGTCAAATAGTGTTAGATCTTGGAACAAAAACCTACGTTCGAATCACATCCAAATATGCAGCATCTATTGGGCATAAAGTATGTGAATGTTTATGAAAATAGCTCGATGAAGTCATACCAACTTGTGTAACTTAAGTTAATTTAGATTTAGAGATAATAATTAAAAAGTCGTACATGCTCGACTTTAACGAACGCCATACTTGCAGTTCGATTTGTTTATTGCTTCAAAATCAATCTTGGAAACCAAATCATCGTCATCACCGAATTCCAGTACTTTTCTATTAAGACCTTAGAACAGAAAAAGTTGCTGGCAGTCCGACACTAAAAACATGGAAATCCAATTTAGTTGGCCTGGCGTTTACCGGGTAACCGTAGCAAATATATGGGAATGACGTTCGGCATGCGATTAACATGGATTCTTAAAATCAAACAAGCTCTAGGGAAATGCCTCAATCCCTGCCTCAATCGAGGCAATACCAATGATTACTACGCAGTCGCACGAAGCTCAAAGTCAGACTTAATCTGCTGACTTACAAAATCATTATAAAACCGATAGCGACCCACGGAGTCCAAGTCTGCTCCAACCATAGAGTCATTAACTTGGGTGGGCCCCCGTCCTTCGGCACTGCGACACCCATGGGTCTATTGTACCACCTTTCTACTAGTTGAAATTTAATGTTCTCAGAAACTGACACAGATCAGTCTGCGCTATATACATCAGGTCCTTCTCACTGCCTAGCAACTTTTCTCTCCTTCTTGGCAGCGCTGGGCATTTAGTGATAAGGTATTCCAATGATTTGACATCCTCCACACAGACTCTACGTGTTCTGCAGGAAAATGACCTATCAACGCTCCACAAAGTGACCTAAGCCGTTTGTCCTATTAAAGTATAGAGTTTCCTTGGTTCTTGCTGCATCGGGGCACACAAATCTTTTTGAGTGCCTGAGACCCTCAAGATTGTTCCAATTCTTAGCTTGTCTGGGTTCTATCCATATTGTGATGTCAACAGTGACATCACATCAAATGGTTATTGAAATAACCAAACATCGGACTTGGGCTTAGTCCCTGACCTAGCCTTTACATCCGCAGCCTCATTACCTGAGTGACCTTCACGACCCGGGTTCCAGACCAGAGGATCGCTGTTGTTGGTTGCCAGTTCATTAAGCTCACAGTGGCATTTATATATGAAATATGGTATGTAGCTTTAGGTGTTTTGTGCTTCGAGAGCTGCCTGACTGTCGGAGAGTATACGAATGTTCACTCCAGCAAACTGCCTATTATTCCGCCTGTATACCGCCTGTTAGATATCGAACAGCTCAGCCTGATGAACGTTGCAATCATCATCAAGTGAGAGAGAGAGAGAGAGATGTGTGTGCGAGGACCAACTATGCCTTCTCCTACCCCTGATGCTGATTTGGACCATTTCTGTACGTGGTCATTTGGCCAAGATGAATGAATTGCTCCTCTCATGTTAGAAAAACAACATTGTAATTTTTTGTAAAACCAATTGTTATTTCCCTTTGGTCTAGGGTTTTGGTTATGTCGAAGATGTTCTCTACCCTATTCAGTATACCTAGGTGTCCACTAAGGTTACCCTTTTGGTATTTGTTACCTACGTATTGGCCCAGAGCCTGCTTTGTAGCCTCTTTCTTCATCGCTGGGTGTAAAGGAGTCAGGTTTAGAATTGCCTCTAATACTGACGTCATGGTCGTTCTCATCGCCCGAGTGATACTAAGACAAGCTAGACGCTGTACCTTGTTGAGTTTGTTTATAAAGATGATTTTAGTGGCATTTTCCCACCCACTGCCCCGTACAAAATTATTGGTATTGCTATCTGGGAATACTCCCAATAGGCCATACGTGGAGAAAGTTCCCAAAACTTGTCAAGCATCTGATGGCCCAGAGAGAGCGAATTGAGTTTACTAATACGCGTTGATCATCTATTTGTTGAAGGATATGCGTTGACTCCACTCGCAGTCTCAAAAAATATATCAATAACTGTGTATTAGCGGCATAGCTCAGGTTAAGTTCAATCAAGATATTGAAATATTATCTTCGTCTTTGTTAAAAAATTTGATTTCCCAAACGGATAGACAGTAAAAAAAATAAAACATTTATTTGTTACGCAAATTAACGACTTGAGGGTCGAATTCTAAATGCGTACCATTGGTTTATGTTATGGATGTTATTTTGGACCTATTCCTTGAGTCAAGTGGGTGTGTTTTTCTGTCTCTTTGTGGTCTGCCTGTTATCCAGACATATTGATCAGTTATGCAGTTTGTCAGTGTATCTAGCACTGGCTTTTCATATCACTTCTTTGACCCAGAGTACTTCCAGTTCATTGCGAATAGTCACAGAGTCACTAGTCACATTCTCAAGGCAATATTTTAAAGGCTTTATGTGACTCTATGGTGACGGGGGCACAATAGATTGACCCATGAGGGTGGCGGACTGCAAAGGCGTAGGCGCACTCTCGTTCATGACTCTATGGTTGGAGAAGCCTTGGACTCCGTAGGTCGCTATCGGTTTTATATTGATTTTGTATATTAGCAGATTATACTTTGAGCTTCGTGCGACTGCGGAGTAGTCATTCGTATTGCCTCAATCTCCCTGCAGCTTGTTTAATTTTGAGACGCCAATCGAGGTTAATCGCATGTCGAGCGTCATTCCCTCATATTTGTGTGTGATATCCTGTTCACGCACAGACTTCGGCAGGTTCTTCTCCGAAACGTCGAATAGTTTCATTAAAAAATCTAAAAAAATATACTTTATCTTTGTGATGTTCTTATGAACCGATTTTATTTCTACATTATTACAAGAACTCGAAAATCGGGTCGAACAGCCTTTTTGTCTATATATTTTTATAACTTCATAGCTGTAGAACAACTTTTTACTATGAGTAACCAAAAGTTTTTCTCTGCATACACATATGGGAAGAACACATTGAAAGCATTTTACATTTTCAAAGTAGTAGACAGGCGGAGGAGCAACAACAACGCTCATAAAAAGTTTATGAAAATAATTGAATTCCAGCACATCCCAGCAGCAAACCCAACAGCTTGTTATTAACATGTCATCGGAGCACGCTGCACATAAAAAGACTACCCTTTATAAGCATTTTTTTCCCCTTACAATGCATAAAAATAAAAAATATTCCATATAATATAGAAAAAATAAAAATAAAATATGGCAGAGGTAACTTTAGCTGGCTGCAAATTGGCGACAGTTCAGTTACATTTCAACTTGTTTTGCGTGGGATTTTTGTTCTTGCCTCAAGATTTATGAGACTAAGCAAAATGTTTAGCTTCAGACAGCAAAGTCAACTCACTTTTTGTCCCCTCAATAGATACAACCCAGACCCGCATTTGAATCTAAAAGAAATGTCAGACAAATTAATAGACATGCATATATCTTGGCATATATTTATTTACAAGTACATACATTTCGGGCAGACTCTTGGAGCCAATTCTATATCACGCTGCTGGCATCGCCCATTAGGCAATGGGCGAGTTATTAGAAAAATGCGTGTGAAAAAATGTTTCAAAGCCAAATACTTGTATATAAAAAAACAACAAGAAATAACAGCAGAAAATGTATAATATCAACACGTAAAAAATACAAATTTATTGAAGCGAACTTCCGCAAATGCCAACACCAACAGGAAGTGATATGTTTAAACACACCGAAGTCCCTCTGCCACGGCGACGACAACAAATAAAAAAACAAGCTCTGCAACAAAGTGAGAAGAGCGCAACGACGACGACAAGAGCTGCCAACTTGAGCTGAAAACATTTATAAAATGCTTTTCAGACATTTTTCTTCATTTACCCAACATCGAAGCTAACAACAAAAAAAAAGTGAACAAAAAAAAGATTGGCAAAAAAAAACACACAAGATGAACGACAAAAAATTGTAACTTTTTGTATACGAAAGGTTCAATACCCTATTGCTCGAGAATTGGGTGTGAGAAAATTGTATTTCAACATTGTACGAAGACAACAATTGTCATTCCATAAAGTAGCAATTGTTTAAAATAATAATGAAAGGGGTAGGCTTGGTTTTAATAAGTTACACTTTTTCTGCGCAAGCATTTTCTTTAGAATAAAACAAAAATATCTGCAGCTATCTCAATTTACAAAGAATAGTTCCAATTCAACAGAAGTGTTTCCAAAGCAGTTTCAAAAATTATATAATTTAAACAGCAGGGAGATGCTCGAAAAATGTAGTATCTGCTTTCATTAAAAAAATATATATATAAAAATTAGTGGAAAATGCTTTGAATTAAAAATGAAAATATTTTTAAGAAAGACAACAAATGAAATCGAAACCTGGCATACGACAAATAATATCTTAAGAAAACTCCAAGAGTTTCGCCCACCGATGCCTGAGGTACATTGTTGGAGTGTTCTGGCTCAGAACTATATCCATTACGAGTTTATGGGAGATTACCAGGCAACAGGGCATCAAAAGCGATATATCAAGCAGAAAATATAGATGGATCGGACACACACTCAGAAGAGATGATAGAAATATAGCACGTGCAGCTCTCGAATAGAAAATAATAGAATCGTCGCAGAGAGCGACCAAAGACTACTTGCATATTATAAGAGAGCATGCCAATAATAATTGCATTAAAGTTTATTGTTTTACTCATCTTAACTTTATTTTCTATGACAATTATTTATTTAGTTTACTCAATACTTATCAATATTATTTGCAATTATTAAAGCGAATCGAGTGTTTCTTCAGCAAAAAAGTTTACGTTTCTCGAACGCATTGAAATGTTCTGCAACGAAAGAACGAACAAAATTAAAACTAAATATAACTAAAATTTGTTTCAAAATAAAATAAAATAAAATAAAATAATGTATATATTATTATTTTTGAGCATTTGTACAATTTAAATTTTTACTAATCGTAGCATTTTTCATAATCTATTGCAGAATTCGCTACCCTTTCGTCTGCAAATTCAAATCAAACGTGAGTATTAAATAAGCGTATCCGCAACCATTATTTTCTTGGGAAAACTTTGGAAAAGCCTAGTAATAATTAGCTACATTTATTTCTGACTAAATGTACGCATTTTAATTGAGTTCTTAACTTTAATTTTTAGCGAAATAGCTGTCTCGTATAGCTCATTGTGTCTTGTCGAAAAATAACAAAATTACTTCTATGTAAAAAGTGGTTACCAAAATCAAATTAAATTAGAATCTTATAGTTGTTTTTAGTTCTATTAATTTATCGACAAAAATAGATAAAGCAGTTCACTTTTAAAATCGACTTATGATTAATTTAACAAATTATTATCATTAATTAATTGAATAGAATTGGAAGCATTTTAACAACAAAATCAAAAGCTGACTTAGCAAACTTCTGAAAAGATTAATTCCTATCATAATGCACTTATTTTATATTAGCATTTTAAGCAATTTTCATTGTTTTATTTATTGATGATTTTTTTTAATTAAAAAAAAAATTTTAATTTTTTAATAATTGAAAAAAAGTTTAAAACGAAATAAATAATATTTTTGCATTTCATTCCCTTAAACAAAAAGTTTGGATCGTTATCACGATATGACAAATTTGAATAATTCAATAGAATTTAAAGAAACATAACGATTGAGTTGCTATTAATTGTTTTTAAATTAAACAAATTTTAAGGTATGACAACAAAGTTTTTTTTTCAAGTGAGTTAAATTTAAAAAGTGCTGTCTGAGTCTGCTAAGTCCCCTTATGGTTTCCTTTTTACGAGCTGGATGATTGATGCCAATTTTATTAATGAAGTTGAGAAAGAAAGTAAATTTTTTTCTTAATATTTCCAATAATTTTATCGTTTATTTATTATTTCTTTTTATTTTTTGTTATTTTGTTTTTGTTGTTTTTTTATTGTTTGTATACTTTTAAATAATTAATATTTTTTTATATGTTTTTATTTTTTTTGTATAAAAATTGTCTGTTTGAAAAAAACTATAATATTTTACAGCAAACAATGTATTTACTTTAACTCATAAACAATCATATTTGCATTGTCCTTGACATTTAATGTAACTTTTGAAATATCTCACTAAATATCAAATTAAATAAACAGTTTCATTAAAAAACAATAAAAAAAAAACAAACATCATTAAAAATTAAGCAAAAAAATGTTTCCGTACTTGCTGAATTTTAAAGTTAATAACAAATCAGGCCTTAAAGTATATTTTATGCCATTATTCTCGAAATGTCGTGCAGCCATTGTGCAAAACTAACAAAAAAAATTCCGGAAGCATTTAGTCACAACTGATTCAATGGTTGGCATTCAACCTGAGAATCTCTGACAAAGGTAAAAGGCCATTAAAATAATATTATAGAAAATTCAAGCAGTTTATGTTGTTGCAAGCTTAAATTTTTGCACTGCTTTATCTGCAATTGTTCCCTGAACATAAAGTTTACATACCAAATTTTTGAGACAACAGTTTATGGCTGGCCTTGCATAATTGATGAGTCCCATCAGACAGTCGGGGAGCTTAAACAAAATGGCCAAAATATCCAACAGACAGTGGGATACTTTTGACAAATTGCAACAAAAAAAATAAATAGCGAAAAATGAAGCATTTTCCAATTAAGAACGCCCCAGACGTGCCTAATTAATAATGCGCATAAATATATTTTTTGGGCGACAAATAAAGTGTTAATGGGGCTTTAGATATTTGTCGGCCACAAATGAGCGGCAATTAATTTTAAGCGGCGAATTAAAGCCGCAAATATGACGGAAGTTACAAATTTACAATACTTTTGGCGCTTAAGCGTACCCAAAGGTGTACCAGAGGGTTGAACTGTGTCCTCTTGGCTGTGTTTTTATTAGTAGATTACTCACATCTTCTACAGGGTAGGCCTTTTAATGTTGGGAATTAGTTTTTGAAAAAATTAATGAAGACATATTTTTTGCATTCGTTTTAATAATCACACACATAGACCGTAGAGTGACTCGAAACAGCTGTAGATAAATCTGGGGTATCAAATTTTTTGGTACAGAACTGAAAACAATTTCGAAACTTAGACTGCCGCACAGTGGTTCAGAATATTAGCTTCCTTCATTCGAAGCAACTTAATTCGCTTACATTATTAGGTCTCTGAAAATCGAATTCCTATCTGAAAAACGCTATTTCAGTCCTTCAGTTCATTGATAAGCAGGTGTTGCCGCAGATAACGAGAAGTCGAAACCAAGGCAAATATTGACTGCAGGGTAGGACATCTAAAGTGCAAGCATTTGTTTCTGAAAAAAAATATAGATATTTCTTTATTGCTTTCTGCTGCATAAGCTTCCGAAGCTTCTGGTGAGTCACTAGCGATATGTGTGGCCTGGCGTTGTACTGATGGAACACAATTTCTCTCCTATCAGCCAAAGCTGACGGCTTCTGGACGTTTGCTTTTATCGGACAGTCCAATTATTGACAGTACAGTTCCGAGTTAAGTGTCTTACCATATGGGCGCAGCTCATAGTAGATACTTCCCTGGCAATCCCACCTGCCATTCTTCGCAAAATCTTCGCTCCCTTTCGGATTGGGGACGACTCTCGCATTTGAGCGAACCATGAGCTGTATGAACTTTACAACAACATTGATATCGTCCAGCGTATTACAGTACAACGTCTGCGTTGACTCGACCATGTCGTTCGTATGCACAAAGACGCTCCAGCGAAGAATGTTTTCGATGCGAAAGTCTACAAAGAATGATGGAGCGAATGAGCTTAGTTTAGATGGAAAGACCAAATGGAGGAGAACCCTGGTGAGACCAACGGGAGAAGGATCGCGCAAAGTAGAGTGGCCTGGCGAGAGTTAGTTAGGTCGGCTGTAACCCGATAACGGGTTGTCATGGGCAAGTAATGTGATCCCACATGACCATCAATCCTGGTATGGCCACCATTTCCGCTGGCTCACCGAGTTACGATCGAAACTGTTTTCACCTGATGTTGTCGTCAGTGATCTAAATTCCATCAACAATCATCAACCGCTTCAGATATTGGTCGATTTTGTTGCGACGCAGCAGCGTTTCGCAGATAGACATTCGGTTCATAAGGATTTATTTTTGCATTAACTCGTGTGGCACCCAACATCGGACGTCTTTTCGTATCCAGCCTTATGCAAATGGTTTCACATGATTTTTTCTGCTATTATTAGCTCTTGGCCAGTCGAAACTGTGCTTACATGACGGTCGGACTCGACAAACTTCATGATTTTAGCGATATTTTCAACAATTGTCCTTGCAGTGCGTGGTGCATCTTTAACATCGAAATTACCGAAGCGGAATCGGTGAAACCGCGCATAATAGGCTGTTACAGTATCAAAACTAAAAACATTTTTCACATTTTCAGCCGAACTTATTTTTACTTCAGCAACACTCTTATACCTCACATCAACCATCCGTTGCTCACTACGTAACCTACTTACGTAAAATTCTACAAGCAACCCTCGCATAACGTGCTTGTAAGTGTGACCAGAGTAACAAGTGTGACAAGTGTGTGTGTGTGCGCGCGTGTGTGTGAACCGAGTGTGCAAGTGAAATTAAAACCGAGTGCAGTAAGCCGCAACAGCCGTGCACTGCCCCGTTAATAATTAATTATATAATTAACCGCAAAAATATGAATTCTGTGAGTGCAACAGCAGCAGCAGCAGCAGCGACGCCAACACTCACTCAACTCAATTGTATTCAGACAATACCAGCTAATGTCAATACAGTTGCTGCAAAAAATATTTGCCCAAATATGCAAACAACTTGAAAGCTGGCAAATAAATTGTTATAAATAATATATAGAAGCCGCCAACTGATCAAGCCAAACAATAGCCCCCCACTACCCAACTAGCAAGTGTTGACAACTTTGGCTGAGACTCAGCAGCTGCAACAGCTGCCTTGGCAGTGAAGCGCATTAAATTCAAATATTGAATTACAAACAAAAACAACATATTATTTTTCCTGTATTTTTATTATTATTATTTTTACTTATTTTTTGTTCGTAAGTGTTGCTTTTGTCACACTCGGAACGTGTGCTGCGGACCTTGTCAGCTGCAGCAGATATTACGCATACGCCATGTGAGCCGCAGGCAAATGTAAACTTGAACTGCTGCTGCACTTTTGACATTTGATACAAATTGTATGCTTCATTATTTTTTTTTATACTCACACTTATTATCGTTCCCACTGCTGCACTTTGAATGTTAGTCTTTGTGTCCTTAGGTTGCGTTTATTTTGCAACAATCTTTGAAATTTGCTAGCGAAGTTTTCGCATTTTGATGAGGCGCAAAAAATTGGTTTCAAGGAAAAATGACGCCAAAAAGTGACTCATTAAAGCGAAACTAAAATGTACAAAAAAAGTAGCACGTACACTGACAGAAAAAATTCAAAGACTTTGTTGACTGTAGAGATTTTCGGTACTTTGTTTTAAGCGCTACTATATGCAATTAGGGGAAGTAAAAGGATTTGCTTGTTTTTTATGATGTTGCAACTGTCGTTCGTTTTAAAATGGCATTATGTCAGACAAGTGCTGTTTGTCTCATTAGTAGCTTTTGATAGAACACATTTTTCTCTTTTTTAGGTATATATGTGTTCCTGTTCGCTTCCTTCTATTAATTGTCTCATTCTGTTCTTACATTTTAACGATGTTCTTTATCTATCTACTAGCTAACCGCTTTGCGCACTTCGTTGCTCTTTCAGTAGCATTTTCGACATTAAAATTAACACGTTGGTCATTTTTAAGTTGCACAGCAAGATGACCAACAGTTGACTATCTTTCATGAACATGAAATGAAAATATAACCTAAATTGCTTCATTGCTGCTGACATATCGTCCCATTTGGTACTGATAAATTTCATTATGTGTATTCGAGTCTGAAACTTTAATAACTTAATCGATTTGACAGAATTACAGTATTCAACATTTATATGCGCTTTAATTCCTTTTAGATATTAGGTAAGGTTATATACAATAATTTATGTGTATTGAATTCTCAAACGCCTAAACGTGAGAAAATAAACTCCACCTGCTCAAATGCTCAAAACTCACGAACCACTTGACAAAAAACATAAAAATATTAACTTACAACCGTTGCCTCGTTAATATTTTTCATCTGAAAAAAAATTATCAAAATCCGTCAAGTGGCTTGCAAGAACACCTGTGACTCACAAAAACACCTCTCGCCATTTATATATATTGATGTTACTAACATTAATTTCTCATAGATACCACTTAACCTAACATTAAGCTGCTAATATCGCCCCCAATGTGTATACTATCTATAATTTTGCGAAATTTACTAATTCTGTATTGATTTGTTATAATTTATATCTATACTAGATTTTCTCAAAACACTGAAAACTGGCACTTACCTTTCCCCAATCATTTAACTTTTTTGTATTGGGATATAGTGGAACTGTTTGTACTCATCTGTACTTTTTGGCGCAGCCCAATCGAACAGTATATATAAATATATTAGAATTATGGCTTCTTCTTTTTTCAACTCTGTGTCAATTTTTATGAACTATGAAGCATTTCCAGGGTGGGTCTCGGTAGCGCATTGGTAGCGCATCTGCAACAGATTTAAGTAGAAGTGGATTGGACACGCATTTTAAAAAGGCAATAACAATATATTTCAACAACATTTATCCAATGGAAGGCCACGTACTACTTCGAGAGAAACCAAAGGAGCAAAATTGCATCTTATAAAAGGCCGAAGGCAGAAACGATATTTTATTAACTTAGTAGGAACTACGAACTTAAAAACGTGGATTTACTACTTTTCAGTAGTAGTAGTAGATACTCTAAAAGCTAATCTAAGTGATAATCTGAAAGATAGTCCATGAGGTGAACTAAGAGAGAATCTCTAAGATAAAAGAAGGGGCCTTTAGATCGCGGTATATAGTTCCCTCCATGATAATGAGCTACCACGTCCTTGTTAACGGAATTGTTAGCCTTAAAAAGAATGCAATAAAAAAGGAAGATCATGCAACTGTCATAAGTAGTATTACTAGATAGAGAGCTACACCATAAAAAGTTAGGCACACTTCTCAATTCTTTAGATAACATTGGGCTCAGAGATATTCTCCAAGATAGAAGAAGAGAATACATTAGATCTACAGTCAACGGTGCGAATATGCCTTCTCGATAAAGATACCACATATTTAAAAAATATACTACTAACCTTAGGCTCTTGTAGCTTTATCCCCCTTTAGCGCCTCGGCATTTTTAACTTTACGAAAATATCGTAAAAACCTGAAGTCCATTTTTTTAGTTTCCATTTGCTTTTATTTTTTTATTTGCAGAACAAAAAAATTTATAAAAATCTGTACTGCGATTTCTATAAAGTTCCAACAGTGACACGAATTTTTGTATCAGAAAAAACATGTGTTTGGGGAATAATTAAGCGTCGAGCTTTTAATTTTTATTCCAGAATCTTTTTATTGCTTATTGCCAATTCGAATATTTTTGCACATAAAAAAATTTTACGACTGAGCGAAAAATCATAAAAATCGGATTAACTGGAACATTGCATCAGGTCTTAAAAATGTAGTGTGCAGTGTAGCGTGTGTCTGGGAAGATTCTAATAGTTGTGCGTTTGTGGTGACGTGTGTGTGTGTGAGTAGTAGTGTGTAGACTTAAGTTAAGCACTGTAAAAGTGAGTGTATACGTGCATTAGAGCTTACTCTCGGGCGCCACTCAAATTAAGTCGGCATATGCGCTGTCAAAGCAAGCGCATGATAAGTATATGCACACCCAACACAGATGAGTACATAATACTCGGTAGTTCGTATGTATATATGTATATAGAGCATATAGTATAAACTATGTCTAGAATACGTGCCGCACTTAAAATGTTCTCGGAAAGGGCTATAAAGTAGTTGACGCGACTCAAGTGAGCGGCTAAGTTCTGCGACACTGTAAATAAAGCCACAGAGGGTGGCGGGCAGGCAAAATGAAAAATAAAACTACAACTAAAAACGAATGTAATCATGAAATAACTTAAATAACTTTGGCTAAAAGCATAAAGCTAAAGAGAGTTGAAGTAGATAAATTTGAGATGCTCTTAAAGTGCATGAGTCTATGTGAGACTTTATCCAATTCGTGGTCAGGATTTTAAGAACTCTCAAAATTTGTTATGCCCAACAGAACAGTCATGCGATCGTCATATGTTAAAGTGAAGGATTGTATTGTATTGTATAATAAGGATATATTACTGAACGTTGAAAATTCGTAAAAACTTAATACAAAATTAGGGATAGCTGACATTTCCGGACGATAAAATCAAAACTGCTGGTTTATCCTATACGACGGCGTGGAGTTGGCCTATGAAGAGTACGAGATCTACATCTCTTAGTAGGTTCAAGTTGGGAACACTTTGAACAAAATATACGGCTCTCACAGAGTTAAGTGAGTTGACGTATTGTATCTTATAGTTGAACTATGCAATCAACAGAAGAAGCAAGGAGGTGCGCATTGGAAAACTCGGTAATTAAGAAAAATACCTTTTCTCAAATAATTCTGAAAAATCTTAATGAATTCAAAAGAAATACAGTTTGTATTTTTTCCAATTCCAATTTTTGCAATTAAACGAAAATAAATCGAATCTACATCATATGTAAGCATTTGTTGTATTGAAAAAAAAAGAATAATAATAATATCGTTAGTGGAGCTCCACATATTACTACCGAGAGATTACCATATTATGTTGCTGTATGACCTAAAGTAATGTCTATTCATCTTTAAAAACTCAAGTCTCTCTCTGTTCAATTCTTATTACTAAAGCCAAATGATTTCTGAAGATCATTGCGCTTAGGCAACTAAAATAAATCTCTAGAAGATATAGATCCAGCACGATAGTACTACAATCCATACAACATAAACTATTTTTGCCTTTATTAAACATAATTTTATTGTTATCGTGTTTGGGGCTTCTTGGGATCAATGTTGTTCTTAGAATTATAAGCCAACATAATTTGAACCTTACTACCGTGTGGCTCAACATAATCTTTGAGTGGATCACTAGAATAAATCGTGAGTCCATCGACGAACTTCATCGATTTGGCACTTTGACCGTGCAGCATACCGGACACGACAACTTCGCAATTCTTGGCATTGTACTCCTCACTGACACAATGACTCGTCTTTAGTAATGGGGCAGGGACTGCGTGTGGACTCAAAGTTGAAACGCTTCTGTACCATGGCGGTCAATCCGCGAATACGATGACCCATCTCACCCAAAACCTGTTAGGTCTTGGTAGCCATGTTGATGGTCTCAGTACGAGAGGGAATAACTCGCACCTCGACGTCAAAGTAACCATCCTCAGCGAATTCACAGGAAAAGAATTTGTTCAACACGAACTTGAATACGCCATCGGTGACAAAATTGCGTTTTTTTTTTTTAAATCGTCAGGTTCATGTTCCTTTTCCACGGAAAACAACGATATTATGATTTATTGTCCTTAAATTTTTGATTTAAAGGGCTATGCGTTGAATCTTGCTCATGCAAATAATCTTTAAACTTTGGTTAACCTAATTATCGACTTCCTTTAAAACAAATCAATGCTTAGACTTAATGCAAAATAGCCTTGGGAGTGCTGGGAGCAGTTATGAGGATATTGTATTTCACACATAATAGTAAGGCCGAAATATTATATAAATTTCAACCAAATTCTACTCGGCAAAGTATTTTTGTTATTTTTTTTTATTTATTTTCGAAACTGCGATATTTGTTATTAATAATCAAATTTAAAATATGAGACCCTTAGCTGTGTTGTATCATTTTAGAAAGACTACATAATGGCATAAAAAATATTTTTAAAATAGTATAACGTTTTTGCTTTTCAGGCTTTCGTTTTAATTCTCCAATACATACTTACAAAATAATAAATAATATATTTAAAATAATTTTAGTACATTTTATATTTCATAATTTTTGATGAATCTTAAATATCCCATCTCATATATACCAACAAAGTTCAGTTTATTGCTCAAACTACTCGAAAGCCGCAGAATTTGTTGAGAGAAAAATAATTTTTTTAAAAAAAAAACCAACTTAAAGCCATCAGATCGAAGATTTATGTAGATTATTTTAATTGCCGTCTCCTTGAAATCCCTATAACTTGTGGAGAGGCAAATATTTCCTTGGTAATTATTTCATTTATGGGATCCAACTCGGAACTCTCACAACAATCCATTTTCAATAATTTATTGGTAAGATAAAGTCGTAAGATAGAGTCGATAAGATAGAGTCGATAAATTTCTACCCATAACTTGATAATCAAATATTTTTATTACGTTTTCCCAATCCTCCGCTCTTGATTCATGTACTTTAAGAAAATAGACTGCTTTCAAATTAAGCAATGACTGAATAATCGAAGTCCTTTTTTTCAAGATGGACTACGACTCCGGCGTACAAATTTCGAAAAGTAATCTTAATTTTAAAGAAATAAATGCTTCTTTGGCTAAATTATTAAAATAAATGACTGAAAGACCAAAGGCCAAAACCTCAAAAGAGTATAAAAAAACGAGGAAGGATATAAATACACACTTGCAGGCTATTAAACACCTAAACTGCACCTACAAAAATACTCATATACCCTGCCAAAAGCGTTTTTAAATCATCCCAATTTTCGCCGTTTAATTCAAAAAGAAATCTAAAATAGACCCAAAAAAATGTTGAAAAAATCAGTTAGGGGAAACCCCATTGGTAAAATTATTTTCATTATTTGTGTACTTGCTGCCTCCTGTTGATGATTGAGTGCGTGCTTCGGTGAGAGCAAGTGTTCAGCAAGAATGTGTTGTGGGGGCCTGCGGCATTGTGCCCAACCCTTTTTTGCATATCTGTTTTGCGGTTGATTGGCCAAATCACTTGCATGATGTTTGAATTTTGCCTTTGCTTTGTACAAAACCCGGGGGCATGCCACATAGCTGGCAACAGCGTCGGCTTGGGGGTATCCACAACATCATCATCATCATTATCATCATCAATTGCAACCCGCACTGCCTGCAAACACTTTGTGCATAGAAAATTGTTCGGCAAATATTTTGTGATCAAAATTGTACAATATTTTTTTTGGCCTTGCCACAAAATTTGCGGTTAAAAGCATTCGATATATAACGTTTACCATTTTATGCGGAACTCTTTTGTTTGAGATACTCTTACTTGGAAATGGTTTGGGGTATGCTGTGAAAAATAAATGTTTAATTAATTTCTATGAAAAGTTATAAAATCTTAATTGTTATGGGGAGCTGCAGTTATCATACAAGGCGAGTAGGTGGCTGGCCCCCTAGTTTTACATAAAGTTATTGATGTGTTAATAATTTTTTTAATTATTTATTATTTATTAAGCCTGTACTGATGGGCACAATAGCACAATGGGCTATTTAGCCTGAGGGAATCCCTGCTCTTCACACTGCGAGATTTGGATTGAGTTTCATCTATCCAACTGGCTCCTTGGTCTTACAGCATTCACTTACTCTACGTAACATCATCATAGAACAATCCATGAAGTACTATTCTTGCATAAACTTTTATTTGTGTCTTCTCATCTTCTCAGATAGATAGATAGATGTGAGGATGGCAGAGGCGACAAAGACACCGCCTCAGACACACTATATGTGTCTTCTCATTTTCTCAGATAGATAGATAGATGTGAGGATGGCAGAGGCGACAAAGACACCGCCTCAGAAACTCAGGCTAAATAGCCCATTGTGCCTTACCGGAAAGGGTTACATAGTGGTTGGGGAGTAGAGAGAGATAAAAAGTGAAGTGTAGACCACTACCCACTACACGAACCTTCTCGTCTCTCGGAGAAAGTTGAGAAGTGACTGTAGTGGTAACTTGTGTGCTCCATTGAGCTGGATCACGTCGCTGCCCAAGATACGCAGCCTCGTTCTTGAGAAAGCTGGACAATAACAAAGGAAATGCTCGGTATTGTCAGCCTCCTCGAGACAGGCCGTGCATGGTGTCCCGCGATAAGCCCCACCAGGGCTGTCACCTCTCTTCTTCCGAGATGGAGTAGGACGTGAGGTGAGTGTGAGGGTTCTTTTCTTGTAACACGGCAGCCTGCTATAAGCTTCCAGTAGTACTTACAACTCTTGGTTGCTATTTCCACTTTGCGCTTCTTGGTTACCGCCTTACTGGTAGGTATGAATGGAATACAGGTACCCAGATAATACAGACCTTATTACGACCTGAAATCGTGTGCAATCTGTGCTTGCACTCATTTACTATGAGGGAGGTCGTACGTGTGTTAGGAAGGGCGCGCAATGCAGCTTGACTGAAACTACAGATGCCGATCGTCATCCCTTTCCACCTCTTCTCAGAGATCCACTGAGCAACATTTAGGATGGTCAGATTCTCTGTTTAGAAAACCGTGGCCATTTTCCTCCTTTTGAATGAAAGTAATTGGTAACTTCGTCAAGATACCAACCCCATACCAGTTTCGCAGGCAGTTTTAGATCCATCTGTGTAGAAGACACTATCCTGCCTACCCAGTGCAGTCTCTAGAGATCTCCAGGTCTCGCGTAAAGTAAAATTTTGCTTCCTAAAATTTTCTAGATCTAATTATACTTTGCATCATCTGTTCTGTCTTCTATGTACTCATTTAAATAGCCTTATAATTATCTGTCTTTCGAATGATCTACTTAATGAATCATTTCTTAAATTCTACAATCTCTTGAGCAGACCCTATGACCATCAGTGCAAAGGAAAAACTGTTAATCCTTTGAAATGTTCCAAATATCAATCCAATTTTTCACTTCTTCATGTGAAGTGCTCTTTACTTAGATCGTCTGCCAAATATCGGGACAGATGGTAGTCAGAGGGGGGCATATTTGGTGAGAATGACGGTTGGGGTAAGATATCCAATTTTAGCTTCTGGTCGAGCTTTGTCATGCTGGAGAATGACTATCTCATGTCTTTCCGTGTATCGTGGCCGAGTTTATCGTTGCTTCTGGACAACACTTCCATAGCTTAGAAGCGTTTGGACACAATTTGCTGAGCAACACTTCCAGCTAGTTACCCGAATTCGCCTCAAAACATGTAATTTTCAATTAATATTGAATTTGTGATGATTATAAGATATCCACAAATGTTTTTATGTAACGATTATTGTAAATCGTTTTAAATCGATTAATATCGATCAGCACTTACGCCTACACGACAATTGGAAAACGGCGAAAGCCAGGTACAATTTGACTTAATTAATTTATATCTTTAAGTAGCACTAAACAGAAAAAAACACAAACAATTTTAATTCTATATTCAAACATATTTTTAACATTAGAGAAAAAACAAATAGTTATTCAATTTAACGGACTTTATGGCATCTACTTTTCAAAGTTATTTCAAACCTTAAGATCTGTTTTGGGGTTGAAGTGATATGTTTACTTTTAATTATTTGTTATTTTTTGATTATTAAGAAAATGAAAATGCCTAGTCAATTCTTAGAAAAACAACAATACAAAATGAAATACAGGGTAAACTATAGTCGCAATAGACCTCCTCGAAGCTATCCACTTGTTTGCCAGTGCCCTTGTGGCCAAGAGTAGGTGCTTGGCATATTTGCAGTGCACACTGAAGGGCTGCCAACGCAATTGCTGTCACATTGTTGAGCCACAAAAATTTGCATCCCATTTTGCAGTTGCCCAAAAAATTTTAAAGCATAAATTTTATTTATTTATTTATTTATTAACTAAGGCAAGTGTAGAGCATACACCTCGTACATACTTATGAATGCCACAAACAATGGCAGGCAGCCTGCGGCTATTTGGAGCACTGAAAGCATAAGTTGGCCCGTGTACGCGTGTGCCTGTTTG
Source organism: Chymomyza procnemis (assembly GCA_035046065.1). Taxonomy (NCBI): domain Eukaryota; kingdom Metazoa; phylum Arthropoda; class Insecta; order Diptera; family Drosophilidae; genus Chymomyza; species Chymomyza procnemis. The sequence goes on from JAWNOJ010000026.1 coordinate 41,992,959, forward strand.
AGTCAGGTTGGCAGCACTTTGCGACTTTTCCAGCAGCTGCATAAATCTTGTGCATTTTTAATTAACTTTTTGTGCTGGCACCCGTCTTGTCTATAGGGAGGCATGCGTTGTAGGTTAAAGTTTGTATCTGCCGGAAACGTGCATAGGACACTTCTTTGGCGTAGGGTCGCTAGGTATTTTTTTTTCACGATTCTATATTTATGCGTTGCTATCAGAGCGCAGCTAGGGTTTGGCTCGTCCAGCATATGGCGCGGGCGTCGTCGAGCTCATTATCAGTGAAAGGTCATATGCAAAGCAGCGCGCGAAAGAGCAACAAGAGCAACATCTGCAAAAGAAATGAAAGCGCGTCAAAAAAGATGAAAAAAAAAAACTAAAATAGAGAAAAACTGAAAGAAAAACATTGAATGAAAATACGTGGGAGCTTCTTATAGACGTGGGTGTTGTTGATGCCACATTGACATATGGTCGAATGCACAAAGAGCTGTTGCACTCAAGGCAATGCGAGACCTCAACTGCTCATGGCAAACGCCATTTTAGTTTACCAAAATGACTGTAGCTTGGCTTGCGATTTTTTCTTCTCAGCGGTTTTCCATTTTAAGCTTTGCAAAGTGAGTGGTAAATGGCTTTCAGTTGCGTAGTTTCTTTGGTGTGATTTGAAGTCTACTAAAAATTTAACTGCTGGGATGTGAGAAGGTCGTTGCGGGAAGTTGCGCTTTAAGAAATCCTTTAAAGTTGTATCTAAGCAATCGATTGGCGTATCTATACGAATTAAGATTGATCAAAACGCAATCAATTTTTATTTTTTGACAATCGATATTTTTGATCATTGTTTTCGATTCGCAACATTATGAATATTTTTCAAAAATGAACAATGTATAAGAATTGGTGCGTTTGCCTAGCACTGGCATAGCCAGCAAAAAGTCGCTTTTTTTTATTGGAAAATCGAATTAAGCTATAAACTGTAGGTCCTTGTTCTCTTTTACAGTTTTTACTAGAGACATTCCCATGCTAAGTTAACCTCTATTAATTAAAATCACCGCCGTTTCGGGCTCGCCTAGAAATGGTTGGTCCCTGTTCACTTAGAACAGCTATCAATAGAAATATCTCCATACCCAGCCTTTGAAGAGATGAGCATAGTCAAGGGAAACATAAGTATTTTACAAAAAATAAATATCTTTTTTTGCCACAATTGGAGCATAGGATTTTAGGATCTCTAAGGTATTGATTTTTATGCTCGAAGAGTGCATAGTTCTGTAAATAATCTTATTCATAGATAAAAACGCCAATAACGGATTTATTAAAATCCTCATGTGATCGGCTTTTGATTCAAGAAAAAATAGCGATTTAAAGATTGAGTTAAACATTCTCTGAGTTTTGAATCAAGTTTCGCGTAATTCGCTACATCTTTTTTATGGTTTCTTGTAAGTTTTAAAACCATGAGTCTGAATTCCATAAAATCCATAAAATTATGTTAATAATTTACTTAAGAATAAAATACAGAATGTTGCCTAAATGTTGAAATATCGAGCTTTGCAGCAACAAATACTGCGTTTTTTGCGTTTTCTTGTTTTCTTAACTTATCGAAAACATAACTTAAAAAATCTTACATATCGATTTAAAAGTAAGCACATTTGGAATCATTATCTTCAGTGAGTGAAACATTAAGTAGATTTATATTTCTGTATCCCTAGACAATTTTGTTATCATTTTGACAGTCAAATTTAAAGCGATTTCTTAAAATTTTTACCATTTTTTCGAATTATGAATTTATTATTATTATTATATGGAACTAAATCGTTCGAATTCAAAAATTGCGGATGGCAGGATTGCCCCTTGAACTCAAAAAAAAGACACCAGTAAGAAAAAGCTGCAGAGACACCAATATGTTTTCGAATTACCAATAGGAGCGTTTTTTCCTTTTCTTTTTTGTCAACTAAATTCATATTTCGAAACCCTTTATAAAATCATAATTTCTGCTTTTGACACCCACATAAAGATTTCCGAAATACACAATTTTTCGAGCTGATCCAACCCTTAAAGTTTTATTTCTAATGCTAATATTAGTCTTCGATCATATTTCAAAAATTTCAATTTAAATTCCAATATTCGTTAGTCAAGATTTCCGTGTAGTTTTTCGAGTACATTGGACCAGCCCTTCAACTGTGAATGCCAAGATTTTCCTTCGATCGTATTTCAAAAATTCCAACCAATTTTTACATCTAGTAAAAGTTGTTCTTTCATTTTTCCCGTTTAAATATTTTAAAATTAAATTTAGACGTAAGAATACTCCAATCCATTCTCGCTCTTAATTTTTATACATTTCAAGATAATACTCCCTACCATTGTGGTGTCTACCCCCTTCTCTCTGTTACAAATCATGTCATAAACTATGCATACCCTTAATCTCCGTGCACAAATGTTATTAATAGAAACGAAATGAAAACCGGTAACTCGAATTTACCCCTCTCAGCGCATTGCGGTATCGATAGGCCAACAGTTATTTCTAATATTTCGGCCTTGTGGCCATTTCCGTTGTAATCTCTACCAGAGCCGTTCTTACTAATTAGCCAATTTAATTCATTTTGAAACCACAAAAACCGTTTCGTAGGCAGCCCGCATTAGTTTTACCCGCAGAACCAGACATATGTGTAGCAGCTCTATTTGAATGAGCCATTATTTTTGTGAACCCGGAATGGGTGGGATACATACAGTGGCAGCTGTGGTGTGCCCCCAACTTGTTATAATTGCAGGTGCATTACTCTGCAACCCTTGCTGCGAGATGAATAGAAGAGCTAGAGCGGCTTAGGCGGGCTTATCCAACCTAAGCTACGTTCAGACAAGCAATTTCCTGGCTGTGAGTTGAAAGCATTTTCAGGTTTTGACACAAGGCGAGCTGCTTATGAGCAGCTTTTTACTACTGACCTATTTCTTAGCTTGTAGGGGGTTGATGCACAAATTCCCTGTTCTTGAAGGGTGGACTTAAATAAATTTCTCGACTTAAGATGCATTTAAAAAAAATATTAAAAGAATATTGTGTTTATTGCAATTATGCGCTGTGATTGGATTTTAGTTGCTGTTAATCCCTTTTTTTTTTAATTAAAAAATTATAGAACACAGAAGAATTTTACAAGTGTTATTGCTTTATTTTATGTCCTTTATTTATGTCCTTGCCATTGGACTATTTTGTTTGAAAAGCAATTAATGAAAATTTTTAGGCATAAGACAGTACAAAATTTACTTAAAAACAACTTAAAATTTAATTTTTTTTTTTTGCAGTAAAATTGTAAAATTTTAAAAAATTTAGCAGTTTATTATATAGTAAACAAATATTTTTATTTCGAAACTATGTTCCTTGTTAAAACATAAACACCTAAACTAATTATCTTAAATTTTTGATTTATTAATTTTAATTTATTATACTATTATTTTTATTAAACTTTTAAAACTAAAGAAACTTTTAAAACTACAAACTTTATATGTAGTTTTTCCAAGAATTTTATTAATTATAGCATTATTTTATTTTGTATCTATTCCAAAACATGTAGTTTCTAATTGAGTTTAGAATATTATATTATATTATTTATATATTTAAATTCTATATATTATGAAAATTTTTTTTATATATCCTGTATGTGTTTATATAATACTTTTAACTTTTAGTTTCAATAATTCGAACACAGTTAATAATTAATTTCAATCGTTTAGAATTACTTATTTTATTATTTTTATTGTCAATTGTTTTTATTATATAAAAGTTCTAATTGGTTCAATTTTTATTATATTTTTAGCAAGTTTTTTTTTATATAAATACAAAATTTTTAATATAATTATTTTTAAAAACAAAATTGATATTTTTTAGTAACTGATATCGTATCTCGACATTTCATTTTCTATAGTTTGAGCTTTACAATATTGACACTCTTTCTTCATATCGCCTATATCCAAGTATTCCAATTTTTTTTTGTTCCATACAACTTCTGCTTTTTGGATTTGAGATTTTTGTACGAATCCAGCGCAAGCTTGCACTTTTTGTCAATTTGTTTTCCCTTCAAGTGTCTAAATCTATAATTTTTTCGTTTTTGGAAAAGTGAATTTTTGTCTAAATTTTCTACGCGATTTTTTTTGTCGATTTCATTTTCAAAATAGAAATTTCGTCATTATTATTTTTATTTTATTATTATTATCATTGTGTCATATTTTATTTTATATTCATCTATATTTTTAATTTATTTATTTTTTTGAAATAAAATGAATTCCTACATTATTATTAATTTTGAATTAAGGTTATCAACTTGAACTTACCACTGGAAGCTGGAATTTATTATTCAATTGTATATTTACCTATATTAATTGCAATTTTAAATACAATCAATTTTTATAAAATAAATAATATATATAATATATTCCAAATTGATATTTTATACCTCTGTTTGACCTTACATTACTTATCAATACGTATGATAGAGTTTTTATAATTTTTTAACTGTCTATATTTAATTTTAGATTTCCTATTGTAATTCAGTGATGACAAATACATACTTTAGATGTGGTCTGATCTCCAAAACCTAAAAAGTATTTCTTATTTGAAGTAACTTTATGATATTAACCAAAAAATCATTGAGGAAATTTTATTTTTTGTGACAATTTTAATATTGGAGACTTTGAATGTCAATCTTCTTAGCTCTATCCTATATTTTTCAACAAAATGCGTAAAATCATTTTGAAGATATTGTTATGAAAAGTTAGCAAAACACCATTTTGGATAAAACTCTTTAAAAGCTGAAGTGGGTCATTACACGACAAAACTCCTTATAACTAACCATATAAGTTCTTAAAACACCAAACAACTTAACCATAATATTGTAGCCATAGTACTTTCGAAATCATTCGGTTTTATTTCCAAAAAAAAAAATTTTTAGACTCTAAACACATTTCTCATTATGTATACCACAGAATTCATCTGTATCTTAAAAGCATTTCTATTCAACTCTCCCACATCCACCAGTTTTAGGAATTAATATTCCTTATTTTTAATGTGCAAAATAAATGTAGAAGAAAACCATATTTGTGTTGGTTTACCTGCCACATTTAATTACTCCAAACGGAGTGCCTTAAATTCCACATGGTTGCAGCGACTTTAAATACATTAGATCAACATTTGCAACGTTTCTATTTCGTTAGGTTTGTATTTCATTTGCTAATTAATTTTCACATAGGAACTCAAGGGGAAAATGTAAGCCAACACAAAAAAAAAGGAAAAACAAAACACAAACAGGAGTTTTTTATTTATTATATTTTTACGGCAATTCCATGTGTAAGTACGAAAATGTGTAAAGTTTCAAAAGAATGATATTTATTTTTTTTCAAACATTTGAAAATCAAAATCGTTCGCTAAGTAAATAACATTTTTTAGCATTTGTACAGGATAATTAAAATTGTTGTTAATGAAACAACTGTAATAACAATTTGCTGCAAATATAAATTAATTAAAATTATGCAATGAAAATAGGCATAATTTTATTTTTGTATTTAAATTGTTTTAATTGCGTTGCCGGTTTAGCGGCAAAAATTGCGTATACGTAATATGAGTCGTAGGCCCAGGCATTGAAACAGCGCCTTATCAGCACGCAAGCTGAATTTTTTATTATTCCGTAAATTATAAGTAAGATTTTTATATATAAACGAAATATGGACTCTTATTGATATTTGCTTGGAGCATTTGCAAACTCACTTCTGGTTCAATCCAACAAACTTTAACATACTTGCTTTGACTATCGGAGGTTACAATACTTTTATCCAAGCAATTTATAATGTGAAAATAACTTTTCCGATAAGTAAATTGAATAAACGGCTTTAAACTCACAAAAACAATAAAAGGATATACAAGATAAAATGAAACTAGGTACATTCGCCTACAATAAATATACATCCAAATACTGGGGGTTTTCCAAAAAATACATTGAATCCTCGAGTGTTATTTTTTAGTTTAAAAATATGATCTGTAACTATATCATATTTTGTTCACGATGTATTAAATGAAAAGTGAAAGAAGTTCCCAAAATATCGGTTATTTTTAAAGATTTATAAAAAAACTACAATCGAAAATGTACAACTGAAATCGCGAAAATTGATTTATTTTCTCAACTATTGCAAATTTTTTCAACAAAAGGATTAGTCACTTCCAAAAATGTTGTTTTTACAATATCAAAATCAGTCTCTAAAGTATAGACTCTACCTTTTCTACCGTCACTAGTATTATAAAAAAAAACATTTTTGGTATGGATTCTTGTACCCACCAGTGTCACTTAATATAAATTAATTATGAAGCCAGTTTTAAAAAAAAAATATATATATATATATATATATATATATGGATCATTTTGGCGTCCCACTACCTGTGGATTTTGTAGAATTATACTAAAAATGGTGAAAAACCAGTGAATGATTTTCGAGCATAACGAAAAGATTTTGGTCATCATGAAGGCCGAACACAACAATAAATTGCACAATTAGTGCAAAAATTCGATCGAACTGGCTCTGTAGCAGATATTGTGAGATGTGTACACCATCGTAATACTCTTTCGGTCGAAAAAATTGCTGATGTTGCTGCCAGTGTTGGCGAACACCCAAATGCTTCGAATCCACGACGTGGTGCGCGTTATGGTCTCTGGTTGAATCATGAAGGCATGTTTGCGGATGACATGTGAGTGCAGCAGGATGGCTCCACAAGTCACACAATAGACCTAATATGTCTATTTTGCGAATAAAAATTGAAGAACGCAAAATTTCGCGATTTGGTGAGTTCAATTGGCCATCGAGATCTTGTGATTTAAAGCCTTTGGACTTTTTTATGGGACTACGTTAAAGATCGAATCTACATTCTTAAAGTAATAGCGGAGATACCGCCCCAGATGTTCTGCAAAAACATCTACCTGCGACGAAGCTCTAGGTGGTCATTTAAATGATGTATTTCACACGTAATGGGATTATTTTGAAATTAAAGTTCAATCGAAATTCGCATTCTGAGTGTTTTTTATTTCTATTTGCTTTTGATAAGTTTTAAATGGTATAACCTGTAATTTGTTAGGCTAAAAATTTCCTTTTAAATGTGAACGTGTTATATATTACCAGACATACCATACAATCAATACTTTTCCATCACTTTATCGCTTGTATTGATGAATCTTTTATTTGTGACAAAAATTTACTCTAGAACACTTAAATTTTTAAGGCGGAGTTGTTTCGTCACTTAAGATTCACTTAACTCTTCCTAAAGTTTTTATTCAAAAGTAATTCTTTAAGATGATTTTGTTGCAGATTTATTAGTCTTTCGATTGATACTTATGCAACATATTGATATACAATAGATTGATTCTATTAGAAGTCATAATGCTGCTCTCTTGCAGCTTAATAATTAATGATTTCTATTTTGTAATATCTGCTGCCACATAAAATCAAAATTAATTCGTCTGAACAGAGCTTAAGTTCCTCTTGTTGAACAATTTATATAAAACTATACTCATACAGCATCCCTAAAAGCCCCCATCATTCTGCAAACCACTTGGAAAGTCATGCTTATTTTCTATTTTCATTCGTTCTATTCTTGCAGCTTAACTAAAGAGCTGCCTGCTGCATGGGATTCAATATGAAAAATGCATGCAACTAGATGTTGCAAGAACAACAACAACAACAGCAGCAACAACAACAAGAGAAATAACTATTACTCGTATAGAGGGCGCCACACAGCTTTAGAATGAAATGGAGATGCATAGCGAGTCTGGTCATGGACCAATGGCAGCTACGACAACAACAACAACAGCACAAACCACAATACATGCAACATCCATGCCACGCGCCTTCCATTGTCGTTTGGCGGAAACGGCATGGAACAAAGTCTGGCAGCCCCTTATTAGTTGTGCCCAGAACGAGACGTACCACAGCAATGACTACGCCAGCAACTCCTTCTCCGGCAGCCACAACAACAACAATAGCAACAACAGCAGTAATACATTCCATTGCATACTCAACACATTCGATAGTGTCGAACAAAGTGCGCTTTACGCGTGCGGCACAGCGACGCCAACAGCCTTGGGGGCGCCTCCAACATGCTTGCTAAGCACACAGCTGTTGGGCATACCAGCCGAACCCGAGGCGTATGCGCAATTTCAACTGGCAATCAATGAAGTTTTCGATGTCCTTTGGCCATCCTTACAAAGCGTTAGTGATAATGTTAGTGATACGGTTAGTTTTAGTGCATTAATGGAGGATGACTGCAGCGAGCAGAACACAACCAAGCTGCTGTGCCAGCTGCCAGTTGCAGAGGCTACCAACGAGCAGTCATTTTGGTGTTACCTCACGGACAGTGAGGGCACACTGGCCACAACTGGCCAACAGCTGCTAAGCACACTAAGCACTGACTATCAAATTAGTCTGGTCAATAATCTCTGGTCCTGGTTGAACTTAAGCGAGCTGCTAAGCAATGCTACCAATGGCAGTGTCAACAGCAGCAGCGGCAGCAGCAATGTGCCCGGTCTGGACATGATACTATCCAATTATACGCTGGCCGAGACCACAACCTCAGCAGCCACAATTAGCGAGGATGTGAACATTTCCAAGAGTTTCTCGGACTACACAACGAGTGGTTACGATTGGCTCTTTCTCTTTGTGGTATTCTTCATCTTTGCTGGCGGGCTGGGCAATATATTGGTCTGTCTGGCCGTGGCATTGGATCGCAAATTGCAAAATGTTACCAACTATTTTCTCTTCTCTCTGGCCATTGCGGATCTGTTGGTCAGCTTGTTTGTCATGCCCCTTGGCGCTATACCAGCATTTTTGGGTAAGTTTTGCTTAAGATTTACTTGACACCCAAGACTCACGACTTGATGCATATACGCCCCATTGTCGCATGAAAATTTTTAAAAAATTGTATAATTTATTTTTTTAATGGGATTTTTATGAAATATTACGTTGGCGATGTCAGCAGACATGGGACAGAATGTTTCCTTTGAAATTGACCGTTTCTTATGTAGGGGAATTTCACATTATTAATTTCTTAGCTTGTCTCAAATGAGACACAGTGTGCATTGGTCGAGATGTACTCGAAACGTTGTAGGTACCCTTTGCACGTAAGCAATGAAAATGGTTATTAGAAGAATCTGGACATATATTTCTATATAAACGGTATCCATCTATAAAATAGAACTTACATTAACTCAAAAAGAAAAGACCTGTCCCCATATCTTTCTTCAGCAAGCGCTGCAGCATAGGGTGAGACAACTGCTCTATAAAAAGAAACTTATTTTAAAAGAGCTGAAAGTAGTCGGAATTTTATTGAAAAGTTCATATGTTTGTGTACTATTCGTAGAATGCTTTGATTATTAAAGTGCAGATAGATAGATAGATAGATAGATAGATAGATAGATAGATAGATAGATAGATAGATAGATAGATAGATAGATAGATAGATAGATAGATAGATAGATAGATAGATAGATAGATAGATAGATAGATAGATAGATAGATAGATAGATAGATAGATAGATAGATAGATAGATAGATAGATAGATAGATAGATAGATAGATAGATAGATAGATAGATAGATAGATAGATAGATAGATAGATAGATAGATAGATAGATAGATAGATAGATAGATAGATAGATAGATAGATAGATAGATAGATAGATAGATAGATAGATAGATAGATAGATAGATAGATAGATAGATAGATAGATAGATAGATAGATAGATAGATAGATAGATAGATAGATAGATAGATAGATAGATAAGTAGATATATAGATAGGTATATAGGTAGATAGATAGATAGATAGATAGATAGATACATAAGTACATATATAGATAGGTATATAGATAGATAGATAGATAGATAGATAGATAGATAGATAGATAGATAGATAGATAGATAGATAGATAGATAGATAGATAGATAGATAGATAGATAGATAGATAGATAGATAGATAGATAGATAGATAGATAGATGGATAGATAGATAGATAGATAGATAGATAGATAGATAGATAGATAGATAGATAGATAGATAGATAGATAGATAGATAGATAGATAGATAGATAGATAGATAGATAGATAGATAGATAGATAGATAGATAGATAGATAGATAGATAGATAGATAGATAGATAGATAGATAGATAGATAGATAGATAGATAGATAGATAGATAGATAGATAGATAGATAGATAGATAGATAGATAGATAGATAGATAGATAGATAGATAGATAGATAGATAGATAGATAGATAGATAGATAGATAGATAGATAGATAGATAGATAGATAGATAGATAGATAGATAGATAGATAGATAGATAGATAGATAGATAGATAGATAGATAGATAGATAGATAGATAGATAGATAGATAGATAGATAGATAGATAGATAGATAGATAGATAGATAGATAGATAGATAGATAGATAGATAGATAGATAGATAGATAGATAGATAGATAGATAGATAGATAGATAGATAGATAGATAGATAGATAGATAGATAGATAGATAGATAGATAGATAGATAGATAGATAGATAGATAGATAGATAGATAGATAGATAGATAGATAGATAGATAGATAGATAGATAGATAGATAGATAGATAGATAGATAGATAGATAGATAGATAGATAGATAGATAGATAGATAGATAGATAGATAGATAGATAGATAGATAGATAGATAGATAGATAGATAGATAGATAGATAGATAGATAGATAGATAGATAGATAGATAGATAGATAGATAGATAGATAGATAGATAGATAGATAGATAGATAGATAGATAGATAGATAGATAGATAGATAGATAGATAGATAGATAGATAGATAGATAGATAGATAGATAGATAGATAGATAGATAGATAGATAGATAGATAGATAGATAGATAGATAGATAGATAGATAGATAGATAGATAGATAGATAGATAGATAGATAGATAGATAGATAGATAGATAGATAGATAGATAGATAGATAGATAGATAGATAGATAGATAGATAGATTGATAGATACAAATAGATAGATAGATAGATAGATAGATAGATAGATAGATAGATAGATAGATAGATAGATAGATAGATAGATAGATAGATAGATAGATAGATAGATAGATAGATAGATAGATAGATAGATAGATAGATAGATAGATAGATAGATAGATAGATAGATAGATAGATAGATAGATAGATAGATAGATAGATAGATAGATAGATAGATAGATAGATAGATAGATAGATAGATAGATAGATAGGTAGATAGATAGATAGATAGATAGATAGATAGATAGATAGATAGATAGATAGATAGATAGATAGATAGATAGATAGATAGATAGATAGATAGATAGATAGATAGATAGATAGATAGATTGATAGATAATAAATAGATAGATAGATAGACAGATAGATACATAGATAGATAGATAAGTAGATAGATAGATAGGTTGACAGATACATAGATAGATAGATTGATAGATTGATAGATTGATAGATTGATAGATTGATAGATTGATAGATTGATAGATTGATAGATTGATAGATTGATAGATTGATAGATTGATAGATTGATAGATTGATAGATAGATAGATAGATAGATAGATAGATAGATAGATAGATAGATAGATAGATAGATAGATAGATAGATAGATAGATAGATAGATAGATAGATAGATAGATAGATAGATAGATAGATAGATAGATAGATAGATAGATAGATAGATAGATAGATAGATAGATAGATAGATAGATAGATAGATAGATAGATAGATAGATAGATAGATAGATAGATAGATAGATAGATAGATAGATAGATAGATAGATTGATAGATAATAAATAGATAGATAGATAGATAGATAGATAGATTTGTAGGTGGCAGAGGCGACAAGTTCAGTTAACAATCAAACCAACAGATGTACGAACCTTTCATCTATAACCATTTTTCTTGAACAGCGACTTAAGCAGCTGTACTTATGCATATTCTAGTATCTTGAGTACCTAAGATGATCTTCGGTACCATGGAAAACACATCAATTTTATTAAACAGTACAAATTTTTCAAACTGGCTGTTAATTGCACAAATCCGTTCTGCCTCTTTACGAACACTCTGAAACCCATCCCATACTAGTTCCATTTCAGCAATAAAAACTAAACTTTATTAATAAACTAAATCCCAAAATAAACCTCCTCGAGAGCAACAGCCTGTAATGAACCAATACGTTGACTTGTTAACCGCAAAACGATTGTTTGGCCTTGTGAGTTACAGGGAATTCCTTCTTCAACTCGTTCCCGCACAGCTTTCCACAGCTCCGCGACGCGTCTCTCTATCGCTTATGTGTTCATCTAATTTATGCAGGCGTTTGATCTGTTCATGCTACGTTGACTTTGGACTTAATATGCAGACGAAGCTTATCACTGCCATATGCAAATTAGCCGCCAGGATGTGAGGCGAAGCCAAATAAAAAAAAAAAACTTGTATTCAAGCATATATAATATAGGGCTTTTTGAATATTCCAAATGTAGTGAATGACTAGGTATGTTTTTCTTTTTTGTCTTATTTTGTTTTTGAATATTTTATGGCCTGGGCCTGCCTCTCTCTCTGTTCATAAAAATACGAATCTTTTATATTAACCCGTGCAATATGGCAAATTTTACGATCCAATCAAACAAAGGCCAAAGTATACGAGTTTTCAATATAAAATATACAATATGTATGTATAGTTTAATATTAAACAAATGTTGGATTATGGATGGTTTATCAGACACATAAATTTGGGCTTGTTTATGTGGGTAAATACTTGAAGAACTTCAGCGTATTTCGGCAAAACGATATCGAAGATTTAAGTTTATAAATAATATTTTCTAACATTTACGAAAAAGTTATAATTTTTTTTATTCAATATTCTGTAATTTTGTTTCACATAAAATATTTACTTTTTTTAATTAAAATTTTAAAATTTTATAGTTTAATTGCAAAAGCTCCCACAGAAGCAAAACAAAAATATTTTTATCGTTGTTTTGTTTTTCAATTGAAAAAGAATTTTTTATATTGAAGCTTTTCTGTTGCTTTTTAAAACAAAGTATTTTTATTTTTGTTGTTTTAAATCCACATTTTTTCAAAAATATAATATTAAAATATCATAAAATTTTGCTTTTATTTTATTTGCATTTTAGCTAAGAATTTTAAATCAGTAATTTGTTTCATAGAAATCGAATACTACCACATAGGCATTGGACCATCTGGGGAAGTTTTTTAAATACTTAGGATTATTGAAGTTTTACTGTTTATGGGGGTACAAGGCGCAATAAAAATTTTTTGTGATCTAGGTCTAATTTCCTCCCGAATTTGCTTATAAATTAAGTGTATTTAGAATATGAAAATTTTTAAAATACAAAATTCTTTGTTTCAGAAAAATAAATAAAATTTTAAAAATTAAAAATTTGTTTCCACATGTGCTGGTAAAATAAATGTGTCTAGAAAATCAAAAGTTTTAAAATACAAATAAATAATCCAAGTTTTTCAGTAAAATAAAAAAAATATTAAATTTTATTGTAATAACATATTTCTTTCTTTTCATATTTGCTATAAAGTAATTTGCTCTACAAAATGAAAATTTAAAAAGTACTATTAATAAAATTTAGTATTTCAGAAAAATAAGAAATATTAGTAAATAAAAACCGTACTATATTTAAGTGAACAATAGAAAGAGTAAAAATATGAAGCATAATTTTAATAAATAATACGTTTTAGTTAACAATTATTTAACATTACGCGAGAACTTGATCGTAGGTTGCAACGAAATAAAAAATATATAAGGCAGAGAGAAAGAGGGGCGCTTAGTTTATCTTATATGATTTATATTGAATGATATAATAATAACAGGTGACTTGTCCAAAAGTAGTTTATTAAGATAATTATTATATATTAATAAATATTCATCTTAAAAATCGAAAATCAAAAAAACTAAACAGTTTCTCATATACTTGCCCACTACGATTAGACAAACACAAAGTAGTTCTTCCCGCATTTAATGTTCAATATTTTGCTATTTATTTGATAAACGCCCCACGCTTTGGCCACTACATTGTTCGCATTGTTAACTATGCGTGAAAAATAATAATAATAGACCCAACAACAACTTCGAGAACCAAAATACCAAATATCTAAAATAGACAACAACAAATGGGAAAATATTTTTGTAATAAAATCTGCGTCACTTTGTGCCGCACAATTTTTAAAAATAATTAATTATTCGAAATACTTTAAAAAGCTAAAGTAATGCAGTGTACATAACATATTGCAACAGATCCATCCAAATGGTATATACTTAACTTTTAGTATCTTGGCCATATTTTTACAGCTTTGCATTAAAACTTAAGTGGTTCTGGGGTTGAAAAATGAATCATTGCATTACGAAATTGACCATAGCAATTATTAATAATAAATTATTATTACACAATTAATGCTAAATGGTTTTGAAATATTCTTCTCTGAGTGCTGCTATATGGGTACGAAAATAATCGTTCAATAATTGGTTCTTAATGCACTGTCAATCGGAAATGCCGAGGTGTTATTGACCATAGACAACACAATCTATCAGAGTATTTAAATTTTACAGTGGATGTCAATTTTGGTTTTGATTTATTGACATATAATGGCAGGAAATTTTAGTTCCTCATAATGTAATAAACAACCATTTTATTCATCATTTAATCGATTTGGATCGTCATATAACTGAGTGGGAGATTGAAGAGAAGTAATTATACCACAATCACCAAGACATGATCATATACGTAGTCTTGGACTGGTAGGAACTATATTTTGTATCCACGATATTAAAAAACTAAAACTAACCTGTTCGGATGACAAGATTTCTCTGTAAAGTTGCTTGCTATAGCTCTAAGCTCTTAATACCGGCTATTCATACAGACAGACAGCCGGTTCAGAATTTAATAACTTCTCTAGTCACGCTAATTATACTTAAGATAACTTTTTCCACTGGTACTTTTTCTGCTGAGTGTTATTTATATCATTAAACACCAAACTGTCGCCCTTTACAGTTGCTTTTATCACTTCAAGCTCTAAGTTTCCCTATAATTATTCAACTTTTTAATTATTTAAGACTTCAACAAGCACGAAAATGCGAAATTCCGTAACAAAAATCAAAAGAAACATTTTAATCGTCGAAGCAACTAGCAACCCCCCCAAAAAAAAAAAACATTTTTCCAAAAAAGGTCAACTGCGTATAATCGCATTTAGTAGTTAAAAATTCTGCTAGCAAAGTTTCTTACAAGTTCCATAATACCCTACCCTTGGGTACGTACGAACAAGCTGGCTGCAGCTCAATGCAGTGTCAAAGCTCAACTAAGCCGCGCTATAAGTCAGCTGTCAGTTGTCCTCAAACATGACACAGACAACGACGTACGTGAGTTAGATTTTAGTTACCATTTGAGAGGTCATTGGGTTGACTTTGAGTCAAGGCCGTTTTTTGAAAAAAAGAAATCTCACTTTAAGCGCATAATTTGTGTTTTGCACAAAGTAAAACCCAACTAAGTATGCAAAGTTTTTAGTTGTTTTTATTTCGTGATTTCTCTATCTTTTCTCCCCCGAATTCTGTTTATTTTTCCAACGGCTTTTTGTCCATTGTGCAACGACGCACTAAACTTTTAAAAGGCGCCGCGTAATATGCAACAGCTTTTTTACTCCCCCCCACCCCTGGCTCACTGGTATTGTTTTGTGCTGCTGCTTGCAACAAATGTTGCAGTGGCAAGTTTTATTTGTGCCACTTTTGTTGTTGTTGCTGAGGCCAAAAAAAAAAAACAGCAAGCTTTGTTTTTGCACTTATGTTGCTCGTAGACCAACTACAACGAGACTGCAAACTAAATGTGACTAAAAGCGTTAAGTGTGGTTTTAGCCACAACAAACGAGTCAGCAAGCCGCGAGCACCCTGCCCGCCGCCTGGGCCTAGGAAACAATTAAGCTAAAAATGGGGCCACAATGTTTGCGGCTTTATGTGTGTGAGTGGGTTATGCTAGGTTTAGACTGGATTACACAGAGTCGTACTTCATGAATTCCAATGAATCAAACAAGAATTGAACATTTTTCGACAAGACATTTCTGTTACTGCAACAGTCAATGCTCGACTCCATTCTGGTAATTTCGTATACAACGATGCACCACTCACTGGTTCTTATACATCCAACTTATAGTCCGGAACTTGCGACGAGTCATTACCAACTTTTTCTGACCATGGCAAACAATTTTGCCGATGAAAAATTCTCTTCAAGAGAAGAAGAGGCTGATGAAAATGGACTGTCTTAATTTGTTGTAAGTGGAAACGAGAACTTCTATGAGAGAGGCATACTAAAACTACCTTAAAATGGCAACACGTAAATCGGATCAACCATAGAAAGATATTCTAATGAGACTTCAATTTAATGCAAAAATATTGTACTTCTTTTTACTCCAGCCAATATAATATTATGTCACAACCGTACGACTAGAACAATGCAGAAAAGTCAGTTCTGAGCGCTGCACAACCATTTGTTTGCCAAATGTTTTCTAAGAAATCAGGAAAACCAAACACCGAAGACGCACCACTGTTCACCACGACAATGCGAAGCTCTCACGCATCGGCTGAAACAACTGCATTTTTGAGCACTCAGAACATCGATTTGATGAGTCCTTCGCCATATACTCCTGACTTGACACCGAATGGTTGCTTTTTACTTCTGTACCTAATAAACAAAATAAGAGGTTAACGTTTTTCGACAACTAAAGGCGGTTGATGCGTTCAGAATGCAAGTTTTGCAGTTACCTCAATCAGAGTGGCAAAAGTGCTCCGACAATTGGTTCAAACAAAGTGTATAGATCTTAATGGGGAATATTTTGAAAAACAATAAGGCGATAGAAGAATAATGCCGAAATTTTGCTCTTCGAGGATTAAACTGGGATCCCAACATTCGTTTGCCATCCTATACATGCAGACTTCGCCTTATAAAATTACCTTCTCTAAGTAATCGTAGAACATGCCACGGCGTGCTATTTTTGCATAAGCTTTTACTCGGTCTCATAGACTCTAACACACTCCTTAATACAATTTCTTTCCTCATTCCTTCCAGAGTAACTCGTTATTTTCGACCTCTAGCATTAACTTTTTGTAGAACTAATTATGCGTTTTACGATCCCTTTCGTGTCCTATGCGCAAATTGTAATATCCTCTATGATTTCGTCTCCTTTGAACGCTCTATCCAATCCATTTCTTTATCTATCCTATCTTATCTTGATTCCCCAAATCGAGCTTCTTTGACCAATCATGAACTACAATATAAAAATCTATCTTGGTCACCGCTCTTCTTTGGCTTCTATTTAGAATAAATGTTTAAATTTATATGCTACTTTCTGTTTTCATCTTTTACAATGTAAATCGAAGTTCCTGGCTAGCCCCAGATGTGAGACGGTGCGCATCTATAAAAAATTCACCCATCAGGCTAAGAATTCGGATTAGTTTTATTAAATTTTTTCCTCGTTATCATTTATTATTTCATAATTTTTGAAATGTTTAACTTGTCTCATCTTAAAGTCAACTGGACTTAGTTGTACCCTTACATATTAATAAATAAATATAAAAGGCAAACCTCGATTGTAAATTAAGCAAATTTTATAAATAAAATAATGTAATAAACCTTTAGCTTCAAAATCTGTAAACTATGTATCACTGTAACGCATCATATCTGTGACATACTATGACACAATTGTGAACATAGCATAATTTTTAGCTCCGTGTAGCTTGTGTTTATCTTGTAGCTTTCCACACAAACTTTTCATTTAAAGTGCTATTAACATTTTGCTTTAGCTTTGATTTTAAGTACGGCTTCGACTTAGTCAAAAATGCAGCAGTCTGCAACAGTCTACGGCTGGAGTAGTATCTACACTCTAATGGGTACATACACCTGCGTTATATACAATATAAACACCTATGCAACGATAAAGTACTTTTATAAGGGCTGCCATTTGGCCATGAGGCAGCTCAATTTGACACATGATAAGAAAATTTGAGGCGTGCGAGAGCAGCTTGAAATGAAGCCAAAGCATTTGTAAGAAAAGTTTACTTTGGCAAGAATGACTATGTCGAGAAATCTACCGATTCACTGATGAGCAAAAATTTTTGTAGGTTTCTCAAATTTTTTTAACCTTTCGTTGGGTATTCTATACCCCGTTGACAAGACTTATCCTGAAGTAATGGTTATGCGTTTAAGGTTTCAAAAAAAAGTAGCTTTCATGTTCATATCTAGTGTTAGAAATTATCAAACTATTTTTCAAACTTTATAAACTTATAAGCAGTGATCACTAAAAAATACACTCTCTTACCATCAAGCTATTTCTGCCTAGATGCAAAAGGAAGTGTTTGTTAACAATATTTCTGATTTTTTTGTTGCCTTAAAGTTTTGACGCTTTTTGAAGCTCATATAGGTACCAGCAAGCAAAATTCTACCATTTTCTGTGACCTAAAGCTTGTTGTTCATGACTTGAACATACCCTCGCATAAGCACTTTTGGTCATGTCTGCCACATCCTCCCCTGGATCCAAAATGGCATGTATTATTTCGGCTTATTCTAGTAACATTATAGTTTTGGCGCTTCCCAAATTTGAATCCAGCAAGCAAAACTCCTATTGTTGCTTCATGACTTAAACAAGAAGTCTTGAACCTACCATAGCATATGCACTTTAGAAAATGTCTGCCACATCCTTTCCTAGTTCCATAATATTGGATTATTTCTAAATATTTTTTTTTGCCTTATAGATCTGACGCTCTAAAAAACTCAAATTGAATTCACTAAGCAATACTCTTCCATTTTTCTGTTTAGCTTGTTATTCATGACAAGAACACTAGAACCAACCCTCGCTACCTCCTAGCCTCGATCCAAAATGCCACGCCCAATTGGTTTATTTTTGTTTATTTTAGTTACCTCTTAGTTTTGGAGCTCAAATTTGAACCTCAAGCAAAACTCTGCCAGTTTTCTGTAACGTCAAGTTGGTTCTCATATCTTTTCGACTTGAACAAAAACTCTTATACCAACCCTCGCTTAAGCACTTTAGGCCATGTCTGCGACTGCTTTTGGATGCCACCAATACACAGACACAGCACACTCACACACACACAGACACAGCACACACACACACGAACGCTAAGAGTCACTTCAGCTGCACACACACACTCAGACAGACACCAACATTTACACACAACCAACATGGCGCATACGTAATAAATAAATTGTCATCGTTGTCGCTTTTTGTGTAAATGACATCCATATAAAACTAAATACAACATCAGGCCCCCCTGTCGCAGATGAGAAAGAGAGAAAGATATAGAGCGGTTATTGGATGTAGGTGGGTGGGGGTGTGTGTTTGGGTGTTTATGGAGCGCAATTGAATGTGGGTCATTTCGTAAGAAACTAGGCAAATGTAAAAAAATTAAAAGGAAATTTTCTGAAACTTTGATTTGTAATTCCTTAAAAAATTGGATACAAAAATGAAAAATCAAAGTAAATTTTGGAAAATTATTATTATTAATTTATAGTAACAAACTAGATATTTATTGCAGGGCAAATGTACATATTCCAACCTTTGGCAATCCTAAACTTTCGTTGTAATACTGAAAAACTGAATATAAGATTTATTGCATTATTAAAAAATTGTAATATATTTGTAATAAATTAATTTATTCTTAAATTACGATTTTAACAGCCACAAACTTTTAATCTTGGAAAAACCAGAAATTGAGACTCTACATTATTGTAAGATTTTAAATTAAGAAAATATTTAAAAAAAGGTAAACTATTATTAAATTATGATTTTTAAAAGAAAATAAATTTTATTACATTATTAGAATATAACAATTTAATTATTATTTGAGCTTAAACCATGACGCAGTTGTAGTCAAATTCGTTAAGTCGCAGAGGCTACGGTAGATAGAACATGTTCTACGAATTTACCAAAACAGAGCAAAAAGCTTGTGCAGGCGAAGTTGTAGAGCTGTATGATGATTAAAATATTTAAAATTTAACATAATTTTGATAAATAAAGAAATATTTTTTTCTTTAAAAAAAATTTTAATTTTTAACAGCCACAAACTTTCAGTCTAATAGACACCAAAATTATACATTTAACATAGCTGCAAATAATACTATAGTATTTAAAACTTAAATTAATTTGAGAAACCTTTAAAAATAGTTCAGTTTTTGAATAGACGAGCCCATAACCATTCTTTTCGAATGTTGTTGGTTGGAATAAATATTTCTCTTCGATTTTTGTTTTTTATTTAAAAAAATTTTTTTTAATTCCTTAAATAAGGTAAAAACAGGAAGCGAAGTAAAATATGTCCGCGGCTTTAAATGCTTTAAAAATCTTTACTGATCGCTTAAACTTTCAAATGAGATGATTAATTAAGTACCAAACGACAAAACTCAGGTGGCAGTCCAAATATTTTGTTTTAAAATGCCAAAATAATAACTTAATGGTTTAATTACCTCTAATATATCAATATTCAGTATACACATTTAATTCAATTGAATCTGCAGCCGAATCTTTCGCATTAGATTATTTTTGAAATAACATGCCGCTTTCAAACAACAAACATGAGTGCAGCATTAGAAGACTTTATTTTACATGCATTGAATATGAAAATTAATAAAGTTAAAGTTAAATGAATAAAATTTTTAATTAAAAAAAAAACTTTTTTTTATTTCAAATCCAACAATTAATGAATAATGAATGAAACTATTGTCAGAAAAAATTAAAAAAAATGCCATAAACATACTGAAATACGAAACTAAAAGTAACTTTTACAAACAAACATATTTGTTAATGTTTAATGTCTTTAATGTTTAATTTAGGGGTAGAACTAAGTCCTTTTGCACTTAAGAATAGGCAATTTAAGAATGTTAAAATTAAGAAATATTAAATAAAAATGAAATGTAAAATAAAACTTCATAATCCGTATCCCTAGTCTGATGGTTTATTATTGATACCCAAATTCTCTTCATTTTCTTAAAGAACCACCCATATATGACTGCCACCGTATCCGTGTGGCACAATTAGCAGACACAAAACCAATGCCGCCCGCTTAATAGAGTGTAACAAGCACCACCAACACATTTAAACGTAATTTGTTCTAATTAATACGAAATTTGGCAATTGCCATTGGGTCACAGTATATACAACTGCCATATATATAAATGTATATATATACTCATTGCATATATTTACTCATTGGCTGAGTCCTTGGGCAAACATACACCGAGTCCTGTCCAGTTTGCCAAGTTAAGCTGCAATTTAACTGTTTGCTTTTGTCTCTCAATTGCCTTCAACTGACACTAAGAGTGTGTACATCTGCCATGTGTGTGTTCGTGTGTGTGAAGGACTTCATTCAGTCTGTTAAAGCCTTCAATCATGTCAAAGTAAAGAGAATTTGAGGATCTGTGCGGAAGTTTGATAAACAGCTTAAGAGAGTTGTTTACTAAGAAGTTAAGGCTGTTAAATTGAAAAATGTAGTTAATTGCCGTGATACGAGTACTGGTCATAGAAGGAAAACATATTTTTTTTGGGAAAATTTAAGCTTTAAGATGAATTTTGTTCTTCCCTGTAAAAAATTGTTTGAAGCTCTTTTTTCCCTGTTGTTTCTTGTGTTTTAAAAGGTTTTTGTTACTAATTGTTTTATTTTGTTTGAATATAAGCTAAAATTCTTGTTCTAAAAGTCAGTACGCAGCAACATCAATAAAATAGCTAGCTTGCATGCTGCCGCCATCTACATTAAAAACTGTGCACGCCAGAAAGCGTATTTATTTGGGAACAAATTGTTTATATTGAAGGTCTGATCTTTTAGAACAATAATTAATTTTTTTCAAAAACTTTGCAGTTGAAATTGATATGGTTATCATACTCGAAATAAATAAGAACACAGTGAATGTTTTATGTATATGTGATTGGTCATTTTTAGGAAAACTTGGCTTGAATTTGTTGTTTCACAACTGCGAGGTATGGATTTGTGTACTCTTTACAATAAACTTAAATTTTAGATTAAGTTATTATCATTATTATTTTATTATTGAAAGAAATTGAGACACAATTATAAATTAGGCTAATTTTAGATTAAGTATTTAGCAAGTTATACTAAGAACAGAAGATATGCTTGAATTTCTCGATTTTTCAGATTAAATTATTTAGTTAATTATGCTTAGAAAAGAAGATATGCTTGAATTTTTCGATATCAGTCAGTTGAAAAACTTCAAAACCAACGAAGAATGAACAACGAATGAACAAACACTTCTAGAGAAAATGTGAGTAATCAAAGATCTCGATTTTTAGTTCAAAATTGTGGCAAAAAACAGAAAACTCTGTGGAAAAAGCCTACGACTGTTTGCAGCAGGGATGTAGGGTAGCAGTTGTGCTACCTGTTGTTCTTCGAAGAGCAAATGTCGCGTTACGCTTTTCTCTACATAAATTTTCTAAGTTCTTACCTGGGCATACAGAGGACTTCCAAAAAAACATAATTAATAAAAATTGATTTACTTCAGAAACTTATAAATGTTGAAAACATTTAACGCGCTTAAATAAAAACTCATTATTTTCTTAGAACCAACTCTATAAGTTAAGCAAATTATATAAACTTTCCAGCATTTTTTCTGCCATACTTAACCCAAACTTAAAGACAAATTATGCAAAAGTACTTTGTTACAGTTTTATGGCAAGCAAACTTTTAAAAAAAATTCACGACTTTTAATAAAAATTAAGTTAACTTACTTGATATCTCTTTGAGTTTAATAACATTTGCCACTGTGCTTGGCTTTTAATGGGTTTTCCTCGCATTTTTTTTTTCCTTTTAATTGAACTCCAGCCTTAAAGGCAGACACAACTATAAAAATGCATGTAGTCAAACAGACATATAGTGAGAGACCCACACACACACATAGCCGCACCCACCCACACATATTTGTCATCCCCAGGCGAAAACCATATACCATATATAGACTGTAACTGAATGAGTTCCGCATTTTATAGAACTATAGCAGGAAGCATATAAACCGCAATAAACAATTCCATTTCATTGCATTTTGCCATTTATACTTTCATTTCGTGTTCATACTCGCATTTGCCACAGCAAAGCTAGTGGCCATTTTTTTATTTTCTCTACTTTCTTCCTTTTCAAAATGGCCATTTCTCTATTTTCCAATTTCAATTAACCTTGATTTGCATGCACTTACTTTGGTTTCTGCCGGGCGCTTTGTAACATTTCATTTGCCACATTACAAACGTTTGAAAAAAGAAAAAAGCAGCTCATTCTAAGAGGTTTTTTTTCGAACTCAGAGTACGAACGAACTGTATTAATTTCCCGTTTGTTTTTCCTCCCCATTTTTCACTCGACTTTTTCTTGCTTTTTACAGGATATTGGCCACTTGGCGTGACATGGTGCAACATCTATGTGACATGCGATGTGCTGGCCTGCTCCTCGAGTATATTACACATGTGCTTCATTAGTCTCGGCCGGTATCTGGGCATACGAAATCCATTGGGCTCTCGATATCGTTCGACCAAACGACTGGCTGCCATTAAAATTGCCATAGTCTGGCTGATGGCCATGATGGTATCCAGCTCCATTACCGTGTTGGGTAAGCTTTGCTTTGGTTTTGTTTTTAGATTATTTTTCTTTAAGTTTTCTCAGAGAAGTGAGTCTCAAAGTAAAACTATAGCAAACCATATTTTAATATATAAAGTTAAAAAATTGCACTACTTTTTGTAACTTCTGTAGAGATAATTTTTTCAGAATTCAAAATTATGATAAATACAGTGGAGCTTTTTCCTCGGTTTCTTGTAAATTCATAAAAATATTTAAAAAAATAAGTTCGAAAAAATTTGTTGCC
Organism: Chymomyza procnemis; assembly: GCA_035046065.1. Classification (NCBI taxonomy): domain Eukaryota; kingdom Metazoa; phylum Arthropoda; class Insecta; order Diptera; family Drosophilidae; genus Chymomyza; species Chymomyza procnemis. The sequence goes on from JAWNOJ010000026.1 coordinate 42,016,915, forward strand.
AATTGGACTTTAAGTTTTCGAAAAGTTGAATATTTAAGTATTTTGTTTTTTTTTTTGCTATATTGATTTGATACCGAAACATTGCTAGAATTAAACGTTTCTATAGGTACGCGTTCTTCATTCTTGAAATAAAAAAAATTAATATTAATATATATTTTTTAAAGTAAATATATATTAATATACTAAATATATATTTTTTTAACCCTCTAAAAAGGCTTTATTTCAATATTCAAAATTATGTTAATTGATTCGAGACTTATTGAGCGAACTTAGGCATCCTTCGGAGTCTTACGACATGATTCATTTTTTAAATAAAAATTAAAAAAAAAAAAAAAAGAAAGTCGAATACTTAAGTATTTTTCTTTGCTCGATTGATTCGACTCGCAAAACATTACCACCATTAACGGGAGGTATTCCTCTTCATTTTCCAAAGTAAGCGCCATAAAGCTTTCAGACGGTATTGTAATAAATTTTTTTTTTAAGTTAAAAATGGAGATTAGAAAAAATCGTATTAAATATAATAATACTGTTGTTTCTTTTTGAATACTCTGAAAATATAATATTTTTAATATTCAAAGCTTAATATAAAGAAGCTTATTTAACGAACTTAGTCAATCCTTTTGATCCTTTCAATACTTATCGTTTTTCAATTAAATAAAATTAAAGAAAAGAATACTCGAAAAAATGTACTACAGTGTGAACGTCGTATTCTTCTTGGTTAGATTTATTCGAAAGAGAATCTATGATAACATAGCCACCATTAACGTTTAGGTTCCACATTCCACATTCTACAACAAATGGGCCGAAGCTGCCACCAAACCAAAATCCTCAACAAACTTTATACTGGGGCTTCTCTTTGTTATAAATATTTCCCAAACTTTCCTTAGACGAACAGCATTTCCATTCTATCAATATCAGACTTAATTGAATAAAATGAAAACAATTTTTTGGGGTTTTGAACAAAAACTTTTGATACAAATTTTTGTTTTTTTTTTTCCTTATTATTCCGCTTGGGAACTTAGGGCCTCTACAAGAGCCATCCATCGAACCCTAATTTGCGCCGTCTGTTTAGCTCTGTCCCATGTTGTGTTCGCCTGGGTCAGTTCTTGGAGGATGGATCTTCTCCAGGTCGCCTCGGGTCTGCCGATCCGTCTACTGCCTTGTGGATGGATGCCAGCTATCGCTATCTGCAGTTTCTCCATTTCTTCCTCGAACTGTGCTAATCTTGATGGTTCCTTTAGGGTTCTAACGTTCCATTGTCCTATTCGTGTCCGTTTTGAAATGCCTATGGACGTCATCGAATTTGGGGAGCCGTTTTATATTTTGATATAAATTATTTTTTACTAATTTTACAATTAAAAAATATATAAACTTCTATTGAGGGAATTAAAAAAAAAACCAAACAATTAAGCTTTCGAAATATAATTAAAAATTAAACAACAAAATTCGACTGGAACTATTTGAATTTTGATGAAAACTTAAAATAATGCTGGAACATTAATATATATTCCCTTTGACTATGTTGTCATCTCTTCAGTGGTGCAGCTTGGAGATATCTCTATTAATAGTTGTTCGAAGAGAACAGAGACCTACAGTATATAGCCGAAGCCGAACATCATTTTGCTTAGGATAAAAGCGTCTATGCCAGTGCTAGGTAAAGCCAGCAGGGTTGAGGTATGAACCGATTCGCCGAACTTCGGGTTTAGAAGCGAGTACGCTATCACTGCACTATATCCACGACTGCAATATAGTTATCGCAAATAGTTTATAAATACCCATTTGGGTCACCACTGGCCATAAGGTTGTCCTAAAAATCGCTTCCCTGCATTTTGGTATATCCCACAGCATCAGTTATCGCAGCCTTAAAAGTTCAGAAGATTATAGTCCCCAAATCCCGAAAAAAAATTGTGAATACATGAAATCAAAGTTAGAATAAAGCAGGATAGTTGTATGTAACCGGATAGAAGATACTTAATATATTGATAGCAGGTATTTTACCTAAAGAAAAAATAAAAGAATATAGCATTTTTGTAAGCTTAGTAACTCACTTATAGAAGCCCACGTAAGTAGCAATAATTTTGGTGTGATTTTCGTTGAGCTTGGTGAGCTCCTTAGTTGAACTTTACAAAGAAAAGTTATTCAAAAAAAAATAACCTGAAAATATTATAAGAATAAGATATTTATTCTAATTTCAATAGAAGAATTTGTGTGCAAAAAAAATAGGAGATGAGAAGAAGGTACATAAGTCGAAGAAAACCTCTCGGCATGTTATTCCAAGTTCTAACCCAAGTTTTCACAAGAATAGAACATTTTTGTACTAAACTAACCGAAAAACTTAAAAAACAGCTCCTACATAAGCAAAGCAATTTTTAGTCGTCAACTTATGTTAAATTCCGTTTTCCCAAATGTCCCGAACTCTTTTTGTTTATAAAACCACAAATTTATCTGCCAAAACGAAATTTTGTCAAAATCCCGATTTAAATTCTTTTATTCACTCTTGCCATTGTATTTTCAGGACTGGTTAATACGAAAAACATAATGCCACAACCGAATGTATGCGTCATTAACAATCGAGCCTTCTTTGTCTTTGGCTCTCTGGTGGCCTTCTATATACCCATGCTGATGATGGTCACCACATATGCGCTCACCATACCGCTGCTGAGGAAGAAGGCACGCTTTGCCGCGGAGCATCCCGAGAGTGAACTCTTTCGACGGTGAGTGCTCAATAAACTTTGACATTTGCATTAGAAAATAAACAGCAGGCAAGCGAAACAAGGACACCAAACAGGCAAAACTAATTGCAATTAGTTGCGAGAGAATGTGGCTTGTTGGAGTAGGTCTCATTGGACGACTTGGCTCGACAGCTTGGTGGCATCTTTCGTAGAAATCGATATTTGTAAATAATTTAGAAATGCAAGAGGTGAGCGAGCTAGCGGGCTAGCGGGCTGCTTTTGGCAGCAAAAGTATTTGGGATATATGAAGATTTGTATGCCACTTTTTAATAGAAGTGGTAGATCTATGAAAGATATTTAGAAATCTAAACGGAGTTAAGATGATGAGTAGAGAATAACCAATTGGTGTAGTTACTGACTTCAGTTAATAAACAACTGCAGAAATGTTTTTAAGTTGCACATTTTATACGAGGGTTGCCTTTTGTATGTCGGAATTGGAAGAATCTAGTGTAGCAATTTGGCAACTGACAGCTCTATCGTAAGGTTTGCCATTTTCGAGGTATACGTACGTTGATATATGATCGCTATTTGTGCTGTGGACACTAACTTGAAAGCTTTATCTTGGCCTTTTGCAAATAAAATTAAATCGTGAACATTCGACGTGGACCTCAACAAAAGTGCATGGATGAACTTAATTCAATTTTTGGCGTTGAAGCTCCATCAAGGACCAGTGTTTATCGATGGTATGGTGAATTCAACCGAGGCCGTAGTACACTCCAAGACGTATTTTGTGGTAATCGTCCGAAATCTGCTGTTGTTTCGAAAACCATTGCTGCTGTGCACAAACTAATAATGAAAGGTCTTCATGTGATCTATCGTAAGATTGAGACAATCTGAGGCAATAGTGGAACCAGCATACAGTCAATATGGCAGGAACATTTGACTATCAAAAAAATGTCTTCGAGTTGGATCCCACAAAATTGGTTAATTAAATTTAATTTCTTCCGAGAAAAACTACTATAGCGGTGCTTCGAAACACGTCTGTGACATCGTGACAGGTGATAAATCATTGGACTACGCGTTTGAGCCTGAAAGTAAACAGCAGTCGACTGTATGGGTGTTTCAAGAATAGCCCAATCCAACAAAAGTTGTTCGTGCTCGAACCACTTCCAAGCAAATGGTCGCCAGTTTTTTCGGAAAACTATGGAGGCCGTAACCGTACCAATTCAATTCTGAGTGGTACACAACCATATATTTGCCAGTTGTCTTACAAGAAATTAGGAAAACCAACCTCCCAAGACAGATCACTCTTCACCAAGAATTGCGAAGCTTACACATATCGGCTCAACAATCAACTACATTTTTGAGCATTCTAAACATGGATTTGATAAGTCCTCCGACATATAGTCTTGACTTGGCACCGAATGACTTCTTTTTAGGAAATAAAAACGTTTTTCGATACCTGAAGAAGCGGTTGATGCATTCAGAATGCATGTTGTGGAGTTAACTCAGTCCACTCTGATTGGAAGTGCTTCAATAATGGGTTCTAACGCACTCAGAGATGTATAGATCTCATTGGGAAATACTTTGAAAAACAATAAAGCAGTTTTCAATAATTAATACGTATTTTTGTTCTCTTATACCAAAATATAAAAAGCAACCCTCGTAGAATCTTAAACTTTTGAGTTTGTGGAAAAACTTTTCCCACAGCATTGTGCAGGTTTTACTTATTTCCATAAGTACTTAAGTTCGAGAAGTTTACTTGAATAACGATATCTTTTATGTGAGGCAAGCATCGTATGAACAACATTGGCAGCACTTTTACCTAACTGCCGTTTGTTGTTGAACATGCAACACATTTCGTTAATAGCTGCAATAAACCATTAAAAGCAGCAAATTATTTTAGTCTATACTAAATCACCAACAGACTAACTAACGTCGAAGTAACAGTAATAAAACTAGTAATTACTATTTAATCGAGTAAGTAGCAGTAGCACTCTACATTATTCTGAGCAAAACTCATTTAAACTTTACTAAATTGAAAGTAATATAAAGTAAAATTTACAATGCAACACCTGCGTGCACTCCATCATTCATGGTACCACATGTCGTATGAGTAATGTAGCTGTCAGTGCTGTAGTTGACTGACGTCACAGTAACTAACTGGCTGCCTGCCCTTTGACATGGCCCCGGTTGCAACTGATTGATTCAACAAATTGCCGTTAACTCAATCAACTATTTTTGCAGACAACCATTTCTTGTCCCAATCTTTGTACATTGACTGCTCCCATTTGTTTTCACAGACTGGGCGGCCGGTTTACCATACGGCCACAGCACAGCCAGCAGCAGCTGCAGATGCACAGCAGTTTTACAAGCAATAATTACGCCAATAACAAATTCCTGGCCATGAGCGACAGCAATCGTAACTTTAACAATGCATCCGGTGGCGCTGGTGGAGATGCCTCCGAACGGCCACTGATGCAGCAGCGTACGACAAGCAATCGCAGCCTGAGTGGCGTCAGTTTTCGCAATGGCTCTGCATCGGGCACGACTGAAGCGACGGCCAGCGGAAAGGCAACAAATATGGGACGTTGCAGTTTCCGTCTGGCCGGTGGTAGTGGCACAACAACGGGCACTGGAGGTGGCATATTGCGTCATTCGTCTAGCTCGTCGGTGAGACTTAAGTCACAGACCAGCAGCTTTTGGCGCAAACATGGTGGGAATCCCAATCTGATGGACAGGTGAGTGAGGAAATTATTAAGTTGCTAAAGGGTGATATTTTTGGAGTGTGTTTTTTTAATTGAGAAAATTTAAATTAACTTTGCTTACGCACAAGATCGTACAACAGCTAAAGGGTGATTTTTTGGCATATTTTTTTTTTGAGAGTGAGGATTCAAAAAAGCGCCTGTGCTGCACTCTTTAAAATTTAAATGGTGGAAAAACAATACTTCTGAAAAATAAAAAACTAACTGTTTGGATTCGCCTTTGTTAAATCTAAAGAATGAATATACCGTAGCGCCATCTACTTTTCTTTTGCTTTTGGGAAAATGTTTCACTGCCTTTTTGCTTCTAAATAGAAATTGTTATATTTAAGGAAGACAAATTATAAAAGACACATGATTAGAAAAGAGACTAAAATAGAGAACATAAGTCAAAGAAAGCAAGCCTTTAAGCATAAAAGTCCAACGTCTTAAAGCTAAATACTAAACCCAACGGATAACTTAAAAAACAGATTCAGACAATAATCATGAAGTCAGAAAATGAAGTTTTTAAAGAAAGACACTGAACCCACAAAAAGTGGGTGCCATCTACTTTTTTTGACTTCAATTTGATTAAAAGTTTCATATATTTTTACGGAATTTTTCCATTGCCTACCAACAAGATAATGTGGTTTGTCATTGATACAAATCATGAAGGCCAAAGTTAAACACTTTTTTATGAAAGCCAGCAACGTTATTGTAGAAATGTGTTCCGTATGGTTGTTCTATACAAAAGTATTAATTTAAAATACTTTTCAGTTCAGCCAAAATAAAAATTTTTTAATTTTTTAAATTGCTCTAGTTTGACTTTTTACTTTTTAGCCCTTTTTAGCGATTCATTTTATTTTCTCTTGCAGCAGATTATTTAATTTCAATTCTTTCATATAATAATAATTTGTTTCGGTTAAAATAAATCAATTTTTCACCAGTTAATAGATATTACATATCACATAATTCCCTATAAACATTTTAGTCTACAAACCGTTTATTAAAGACTTTAACTTTTAATATTTCGAACTTTTTATATACATTGTATTCAATAGTTTTTCTTCCACACATGCGGAAACGCGTTAAAAATGAATTGCTTTTTTTAAGTCTTTTTTTTTAGTGCTGAACGAATATTAAAAACTGCAAAAGCGGCAACAAACATTTTAAGCCAGTTTATTCAGTAGTTGCTCTTTTGGCCATAAATCAATTTGCATTTTTTTGTTGCTGATTATTGAAAACTTTATTTAACCAAAAATGGGCAATCCAATTGTGCAATTGTTTTGTCCGGCTTGTTAAATATTTGTGGTTCACAATATGGACCAAATTATGTTATTTTTATTGAACACTTGTTGCTTTGCATAAATTTATTGTTTTTAACTTTTAATTGTGGCTTATGGAAATTGAATTAAGAGTTTTTCATTATTTCGCTTAAACTGTTGATTTTACGAAAACAAACCGTTTTTCAAAATTGTTTCAATTTTACGCTTTGAATTATGTAGTTGGTATTAGAGATAGTGACTCCCTCGTCCTAACATGAAACCTGTCAGAAATATTATGTCCCGAAAAATAAAAAGAGAACAATTTCATTTGAATTCCCTTTTGCATGCTTCTGAATTTAAATATGCGCTGGCGCCATCTACTTATATTTTTCTCTCTCACTTTAAACGCAGCTTCGATCACGTACTTAAATTTCAAATGCCAATGGCTTCTAAACTCATAGGTCCCTAGTTAAAATGATTACTAAACCTCGTAAGTCTTACTTTATCTGACTTGCATAAATCCAAAAGAAGTAAATTAATTTTCCAAATTTTAAGTGAGCAAACGGAGAGACTTAGAGCCAAAAAAAATGTTTATTTGTCATCTTTTTTTTCAACTTAGAATGTTAATAGCTTCTTCAGAATACTAAAATAAAATAAAACAAAATACTAATTTTACTTATACATAAGGCTAGGAATACGTTTTAGTTTTATTTGCTATTTTCCTTGTTATCGTTTATTATTTCTTAAGTTCAACTGCATTTAGTTGTACTCATATATTAATAATAAATAAGTAAATTAACCAAACCATTGAAGGCGGACCATCTTAAAATATTTCTTTTGCAATGAAAATTTAATCATATTATTCATTAAACTTAACGCATATTTTTTTATGGATTCAAGTTCGTCTACAAGCTTAAGAAATCACAAATTGAAATATTTATTTCCCTTGGCACAATTATAAAGTCGACAAATGTATCTTTAAAATTTTTTTGTTGGTTGACGCAATATTTATATTTTCAAAGCGATCCAAACAAAATAGTCCGACGGAGTCCAAAAAAATATGCTACAAATTATTGATTTAGGCATGTAGTGCCATGCAGCTACAGACATTATTATTATATTCCAAGAAAATATTAAAAATAATTTCCTATTTTGGCATTTTCGCAGAAAAATCTCTATGTAGGCGAATTTTTTTAAGCCGCAGATGCGACAGCTTTGCTTATTAACATGACCAACAGAGTGGAAGTAAGCCTCTTCAAAAAAAGTATAATATTGTTTCAGTTTATTTCGTTTTGTATTTTTTCAGTTTGTGAGCATCGGTAGCTTCGTCGTAGCGTACTAATCATCAAGTTCGATAGTTCACTTCCACCAGCGAAGGTGCATTTGCCTAGCACTGACAAAGCTAGCAAATAAATAAACTATAGTTACCTACATGAATCTTTAATACTTAAAGACAGCCTTCGAAGAGCTATTGATATAAACATCTCCAATAGATTTTTGTGCCTCATAAAAGCGATAACAACGTATTTCGACAATATTTTTAGCCAACGGTTCATAGAGTTGTAACACTACGTAGAAACTGAACAAGGTCTACAGAAGCGAAATTGAAGTCCCTACTTAGCATAACTTCGACCTTGGCAGCGTATTTGCCACTAAACCGGAATCACCGGTCGATGCTTCGATTCCACCCTACAGCACTGGTGCACTTGTTTAGCACTAGCAAAGCTAGCCAGTAAATAAACGCTATTTACCCAGCAAAATCTCCATTAATAAGACACCACATCGTTATCCATTTTTGGACAAGCGGAATAAACTTATTTATATGACTTGAATATGAGCATCGGTAATATAGTCGTAACATAGTAGCCTCTAAAAATGGCTGGTTCGATTACTCCCAGCTGTCCTGTTGCATTTGGCTAGCACTTGAGATATATATTTTGTGCTTTGTTGTGATAAGAGCATAATGAACGGGAATAAATTTATTATTTATCCAAGCATACTACATAGTAAAAACGACTTCAGCAGCTAAAAAGCAAATGCTATTCACCTGTCTCTTTTACTTGAAGACACCGTTGCGGATGCGGCTCTAGACTGTACGACATTTTGCTCTTTGAATATGTGTTAATAGGGATATCCTAATGAGCGATGACGAAATACTTTTTAGTTTCATATTTTCGGTTGAATTTGCGGTAGGATTTTGATGGAAAAATTTAGTTTTCTCATATTATTTGTACAAGTTTTAAATACTTGCTCCACATTTTTGAAAGTCGCCAACTCGATGAAGGTTCGAATATATATCTAAGCTAGATAACCCATCCCATACACAGTAAAAAAAATCTTTGTTCAACAAAGAAAAATCTGGCTGCATAACAGCAAAAACATATCTTGTACAACTTTGATGCCAATTACTGCCGAATATATAAATTTTAGCATCTTCCATTAACTAAAATGTTGAGACATATACAAAATATAAATAAACGCATATAATTTGTAACCAAAAAAAAAACACCCTTTATATCGCGCAGATGCCAAATGCAAATTGTATGTCATTTAAATATGAAGCATACGCCTGGTAAGCCAGTGACAAACTGTTTTAATTATATAAAACCTTGAAATAGACATAGACTACCGGATCCCCAAATGGACATATGGATAGAATGACCATTCCCATTTAGTAACAAATTGAAGGCCACAGTTATAGAGTCAGAGTGCATGAAATTAAAGTGACTGCGGCTTGGGTCTCGTTAGGCTAAATGGCAATGAGTTTATTTAGTTTTGGGGCTAACTAACTGACATCCTGCACCTCCACAGACCACCCACCCACCCAAACCAATCACTTGCCAATGATAAATCATAGACCCAAAATGTCGATTCATTTTGTCATAAAGTGACATTCGTTTGCGGTTAAGCCCAACCATTACATGGCAGTACCTTGTCGAAACCTAAATTATATTTCACGCATTTATTATTTTGCAGACTGTCCCTTAACTTAAAGATACGTATGGTATATGTTGTGTACCAGAAGGACCTAAAGACATTTTATTATCTCTCCGGAGTATACAAGCTTTTATATTTATTACATTTGTTTTACAAGAGAAGAGGCAGAAGAAAAAGAAAAAAACTTTTGTGAACTTGACTCTCTTGAAGAGAATTTGCATAATTTACATTTAAATTGTAAGTGCTAAACGTTTTGGCTTTGGTTGGGTCGACGTCTTCGACCAACAACAATGGGAAAAGTAACAATCAGTCTTGGAGAAATGATGATTGAGTCCAGCAGATGCTTAAATACTCTTCTCCACTTGCCTTCTTCTTATACAACCCCATTGAATGATTTTGCAACTGCGGAGAACTGCCAGAATGGCTCAAAAATTTTTTTTCAACCAAGAATTATAGAAACTTAACATAATTTTTGGAATTAAAAAACTAAAATTACGCACAATGACATTAAAAAAATTATGACTGTCAAGTGTATACGATTTCTCTTATTTTGTGGCAAATTGTAGTAATAACGTATCCGTCATGTATATGTTATCATATAGACTACGCCATCGGGTCAATTAACTTTGACAATTTTCAACCGATCTGCTTCACCATCACGTTTTGGTAAACTTTAATCCAGTACAATTTAAACCATTCATCAATATACAACCCAAGAATGTGCCGAAATAATACCAAACAACCTCAAAAACGACTGGTGTCTGTTTGGGCTGGTGTTTGCTTGCAAACCATTATTGGGCTGTTCTTCAACAGACCTGCTGAGACTATTATTATAGACGGATGTTGGCGCACTTTGCGTTATCTATTCTCTACAAGTCGCGTTAGCTTTTTTGCTTTACCTCAAATCACACACTTACCCTCTGCAAGTGTATCTAAATTGACTTCTTTTTGTAGCATTTTGACAAGTTACCTTTGCAAATATGCTTTGTTTTTTGTTTTCGGCTATTCCGTGCATGAGAACAACTTTTGACATAAAAAGGAAGAGGATTTTCGCTTGTCTGATTTAACAATAAAATAAAGTACATCCAAGACAAACATGACACTTTCGATTTGCCGCGCTACATGCCATACATGTGGAATTGCGCTGTCCATTTCAACTTAAGTCATGCCACAAATCCGGATGCACAGTGGCTGACCAAGGGTATAAAATCAATTATAAATCTGCATGCAATTAAATGCACTTTTAAGTTTGTACAACGTGTCGTATACATAATTTTTGCTTGTACTTGCTTATAGCATCAACATAAATCACTCACTTGTCACACACTTTGCACAAAACTACACAAACGAGGAAAGTAAAAATTCCAGCTAGGGTGGGTTGATAAGTATGCGAAGTGGCAAGGGATACAGAATATTTTGGAAAACGACAATTTGTGGAGCATTCGAAGGAAGTTCGGGAATATGGAGATATTTTATATGCTGTCAAATCATTATAATAAATTATTATTCTTTTCGGCAATTTAGTCATTGGAGGACTTACAGGATTTTTCATAAATCGGGTGTAGTAAGAAGAAATGCAATATATTTGCTGCAGATGGCGTTATTTATCTGTATCTTACGTTGTATGAGTCCGATCGGGCTTCGAAAGATAGCATTAGAAAGATGAAATTTTGTACTAAAAATCTTTGCTGACAATTTTGTAATTGCTTGATTCAGTACGTCAAAGATGGACACTAACTACCAAAGTGAAAATACGCTATATTTTACAGTTTGTCTTCGATAAGGAATTGCGTTAATGGTTCTGATAGTGTAAGAGCTCAATACGCGCAATTTTTGTTTCATCGATTCCTTACCGGTATTTTCGATGCCAAAAAAAAACCACGCCAATGGCCAATTGTTTAAAAGGTCGATAAAATCATGGACTCATGTTAAGCACTGTTTCGAATCACTGCTAAGTCGCAACAAAAACGAGCTGTTTGTGAAGCAGTTAGTGGCTGACGATGAAAAGTGGATAACGTACGATAATGTCAAGCGAAAACGGTTGGTCGAAAAGCGGTGAATCGGCTGAAACTGTGGCCAAGTCAGAAAGGTTTTACTGTGTGCTTTGTCAAATTGCCAGGGAATCATTTATTGTGAGCAGCTCCCATACGGCAAAACTCTTAACTTGATACTGTACTGCTAACTATTGAATCGTCTGAAGAAAGCAATCGCCCAGAATAGGCTAGCTTTGGCCAATAGGAGACGAATTATTTTGCATCTGGACAAAGTCAGGTCACATACATCGATAGTGACTCGCTTCGTTAGAAGGTTTTTATGCAGTCACCTTATAGTTCGCAACTGGAACCCCAAGATGCTAGCATCTGTTCCTCTTTATGATGATCAAAATGCGCTACTAGCGAGACTTATCAATATCGACTGTCCCAATTTTTTACCAAAAGAAACGAAGCCTTCTGAGATGAAATATAATGAAAAACTCTTTGAAATGGTAACAACTGATCAAACAAATCGGCGCATATTTGACCTAAATCGGATCATTCTAACTATGGTAATTAAAGCCTTCAATTTCATGAAAAATTAATAGAATTCTTTTTACTACATCCTGTCTATATAAATTTTATACCTTACCCTTACTGATGAAATCCTGACAATGGGACTCTATTAAAAGAGCGTTGATTTACTGTTTTCATACAATTTCAGAATATTTCATATCTAAAAGCAAAGTATTCTTAAATTTTTCAAGTGTTAAACGCTGTATTATTCAGTCAGAACTTAGCTGTATCTTAATACAACAACATTACTTTAAGATCTTTAACGAACTACAGAAAACATTTTAAAGATTTCTTAAATCAGCATAATCTTTGGCAGTTTTTAAAATGAATCTTTATATCAAGTTAGCTGACTCTTAACAAATCTAATAACACTCCAGATCGTTTGAATAATAATTCACACACATAACCTGAGTCACTTTATTACCTACACCTCCAGTTGCGCAGACTTTTCAGCCCACCCTCGCAGCATGTATATTACAAGCAACTATTTGTTGTGCTTTGTGCCACATGCCACACAATGTAACTTGCTGTAAAAGAAACTCTGAAATAAATAGCGCATAAAATGCAGCTGGGGAAAATCTGCAAAAATAGCAAACCCAAAATGCATCAGTTACTCTCGCCACTACCGGGTACTCCGCTCCGTGCGTGCTACTTGCCTCACCAGGCGACAATGTTGCGAGACGTTATAAGTCCTTGCTTTAGCTTGCCACAAAAATTTGCAAATGCCAAAGCTCCTGTTGTTGTTCTTCTTGTTGTTGCTGCATTTGTGGTTCCAGTTGCCTTCAGTCGTGCATTAATTCAGCGACATGACTGCATCCGTTGTAGAGTAGCTACTCCTCTCTCATGCTGCACCCAATGCCTTCGCATAATTTTCGCATAATCAAAATTGTATCCTTGCAACTGAATTGAAAGAACTTGCAACACGAAATTAACCAGTGTGAATAGAGCTACGAGCATTCCTTGCCTGCAACACTTGACTTCCGAAAACATATTTATGAACAAATGCGAGCATAAATAAATGGCTATCAAAGATTCGAATACTAGGAAACACTTATTTACAGTGTTGCACAATTCCAAACCAAAAAGGGAAAAAAATAAGCTCATTCAGGTGCTACATCTCTTGGTGCTAGCAGCTTATCGTGCCAAAAACTTTTCAAGAACTCTCATGTTTTTTTCTGGTACTTTTAGCAAATTATTAGTTGCATTTTTGACGCCACTTGGTCGCTTTTGTAAGTGCCCCACAGTGGGCCCCCACCAAAAGTACGTTATGCAAATGGAAAAACTTTATGTTTATTTTGGAAATATTTTGCAATTGCGTTGCACTTGAGTGCTTCGGATTGTTATAAGTAACTGGCGCTTGGCCAAATATTGTACACGGAGTGATTCCAAATTCCTCCATATGCTAGACAGTTACAGTGCGTCTGGTAAGCATGTTAACACATAATTACAATAATTGAAATTAGAAGTTTAAGAAGTTCAGTATTTTGGAAGTGTAAACAATTTGTTTCATCATTAAACAGAGTAAATCCTTAAACAGAGTAAATCCCTCGAATCAGGCAACAATAGGGCGTACACTTTAAGAATACTCTTAACTTTTTATTCAACTTCCAAAAGTTGCCAATAAAACTGAAAAATTTACTTGGCTTAATCATAACCCGCTTAAATAATTTAAAATAGTTCGACATGAGCTATAACGTGAATACTATCGATTTGTTCAAAAATTTTAAGGAACAAAATATACAAAACAGTCAACAAATGGGTTGCTGACATTTGAAAAATTCTCCTTTATTTTTAAATTTCAAAAAGCACCAAATAAAATTGAATATTTTTTGGTCGTCACCATCATTTGTCAGCTTATAAATTGCTACATTTTTTAGCATAACTAATAACTGCAATCTTTATGACAATTTTTAAAGAATATCATAACCAAAATATGAAAAATACTCTACTTTGCTTTTAAATTCCAAAAACTCCAAGTAAAACTGAAATTTGAATAACTTACCATCTTCTATACCTTTGTATTTTATTCCATAACTGCAATCCTTACGATTTGTTCAACATATGAAATGAAAATGATAATCAAAACATTTCTTAAGTTAGAAACTGCTAAATCTTCTCGGATAAACGATTGAGAAAATGGAAAATAGAATCGAAGCTTTCTTCAATACTTATATTTGGTTTTATAAAAAAATCTCTTACAATTGCACTTATCGTCGTCGCGCAACCATATTTGTTATAGGACGTTCAACAAGATTACCTTCTTGATTCAAGGACACATTTTCGTTTCCTTAAAAGCTGACCGGATTGTCAATAATAACTTAAAAGCTATTTTTAAAAACAATTCAGTTAAAAGAAAACTTTTTATTTGTTTATAATTTTCTTAATTAACCAACTATAGTCAAAAAATATATTTTCATAATTGAAATCCTCGAATGATTTTAAATTCATTACTCAAATTTATCTGTAGATTTGTTACATGTATCTACATAAATCATCTTACCGAACTGATTCATTCTACGCAACTTGTCTTCAAAATTATGTAAATTCAAGAAGTAATGAATTCGAAAATATTTTACTGAAACGTTTTTGGTTCCAAAATTATATAACGCCAAAGGGTAATGAGACTTCCTTGGATCCAAAATGATATAAAGTGATGATGTAACTTAAACTTCCGTTGTACTTATCCAATTTGGTTCATTTTTAAAACACTGACACGCTCTGCCAAGTTTGAAAATGTTTAACACTTAAGCTGTAAACTTTATTGGGGGAACAGAAAAGGATATCACCAAGTGCATCTGATGGTAATTTGGTGGCTCTAAGTCTTATGGTCTCCGAGATCCAGGCGATCATACGAACGGCAAGACGGGCATGGCTTACTTGGTACTCGAGGTTATGATAAGCATAAGGACTTTGGATCTGCCACGCCTACTCCTTGCTGCTGCACAAATCGAGTAACTAACTCCCTTAAACTCATGGGTACGGATTATACAATAAGTTACGCGATTTATATAGCGAATACACTTACTTGGTTCCTCCTGGGCCTCGGTAGCAGTTCCAATCTGCACGACTCCTGCTTGCTGTTGCATATATATTGCACACCCTTCAAGCCCTTAAATACAGTATATACAATAAGTTATAGAATAGATATTGACTATAGTTTCTCATCTGCCTGAGTCTCAGTAGTGAACTTGCTTCTAGACCTGAAGCTTGGTGGTTCGAACCCACTCTGCAGCACTAGCGCATTTGGCAAGCTGTGGCACAACTCTCAAATATATAAACACTTTTTGCCTATGAAAATCTTTTTTAAATAAATGCATCTTCTTTAGAATCAACTAAAATCTGTTGGTCCCTGTTCCCTTCGAACAGCTGTTAATAGAGATATCTCCCATATCTATATTTTAATCGATGACCGAATAAGTCAAGAGGAATATAATTATTTATAATTCCCCAATATTTCATTTCATTTAAATGAAAAGAATACGAAAGTTACCCGTAAAACGAATCAAAGTTTCTAAATATTTCACGTTTGGCACAAGATAATTCTACTTTGAAACACAATATTTGTCAGCACGCCGACAATTGTACAAATGCTGTCAAAATTGCAAACGAAAGAAAGCAAAACCAATCAAAGTAAAATCCATAAGTGCTGCCAAGCACTTCTAAATCTAGAATATCTTTTAAACCCATAAGCACAGTTTATTAAATTTTCACATACAAAGGTTATCGGAAATGGAATTATAGTTGCTATATATTTCACATTTGACTGAAAATAGTTTCGGAAACACTCTCTCTTCTGCTTAGACATACAATTTCCACCTGCATGCCGACAATTACCACAATGCTGCCAATATTGCAAAGGACCTTTAAGTCCATACGTACAGGTTATACATTTGTCACATTATGGTTCCTCAATATTTCAAATTTGACATAAAATAATTCCGAGAACATGTCGTCTTCTGCTTAGAAACAAACAAGCACGCCGACAATTAGTAAAGTGCTGCCAATGTGGCAAAGGAATAAAATAAGTCTTATCAAAATTAAAACAGTAAATTAAGTGCTGCCAAGCACCATACGTAGTTTACGCTTCAAAGCTATAGGAACAGGTTATACATTCTTGCCGTATGGTAAGTTACCCACTGATTTTTACTTAAAATAGTTCTAGGAACACTCTCGCTTCGGCTTAGAGACACACAATTTCCACCTGCACGCCGACAATTGGCAAAGTGCTGCCAAAGTTGTAAGACGGAAAGAAAAAAACAAAACTAATCAAAGTAAAAACAGTTAACTCAAAGTGCTGCCAAGCAGCTGCGCCTGTTGTCTTACATATGCAAAGCCAAAACAGGGAATAAAGCAAAACCCAAAGCCATGAAGCATAAAACGAGAAGCTGAAAAGTAGCCAACTCCAAACGTAAGCATGGGCAGGTTAGAATAGGGATTTTCTCATTACATTTACGTTCGGGACATAAACGGGAGACAGCATCAACCATAACATTAAAAGTCAATTTTATCAACTGCTCAGGGTTGTCTGTGTGTGTGCGGCACAATCAAAAAGCTCAAATCTAATATGGAATAGCTGTAAGTAAGGAAAGCAAAGAGGCGCACTGAGCAGAAAACAAAAAATCAAGGAAAACAATCTAAATATGCCCCCAACCAAATAATACTTACTCCCTGTACTTCATTTGCAGCCATCCCAATCGACGTGCCTCGGTGCGCGTTAGCATCTCGCAGCCGCAATTGGGTTACACAACAAATGGTGGCAATGGCAATGGTGGCAGCGGCAATGGTAACGGCAATGGGCATGGCAGCGGCACAGCAATGGCAACAACAAGCTGCAGCACTAAAACACCTGCCAGCATCGGAGCAGGCTCCGCAATGGTAGGTGGTCTGAGTAACGTTAGCATTGCCACCATACAAGGCAGCAGTAACAGCAGCAATGTGACGACGTCGGGCAATGGCAATCACCATCATCATGCTCATCATCAACTGGAGCGCAGCTGTGAGTCGACAACTGGTGTACATAGTACACCCGACGCCATCAGCCGGGATGCGAGACGCCACAAATTGCGTCCATTTAAGTTCGCTTTAAATCGCGTTGCCACGCCAACGCTCAATTTACGGTGAGTACGTCAAAAAACAATTAGATCCCCGCTGTAGCCAGCCCCAAAATGATGGCTTAAAGCCATCTCCCGTTCGCTGGTAACGTAACTACTGCCTTAATTTAACCAAGTTTGTTAACCATTAACAGCTTTCTGAACAACCGCAATAAACGCAATAGTCTGTCAGCCAATGCCGTGGCCACGGAGCAAAAGGCTACCAAAGTGCTGGGACTGGTCTTCTTTACGTTCGTGCTGTGCTGGTCACCGTTCTTCATATTGAACATCATATTCGCCGCCTGTCCGGAATGCCATGTGTCGGAGCATGTGGTCAACACATGCCTCTGGCTGGGCTATGTTTCATCGTGTGTGAATCCAATCATTTACACAATATTCAATCAAACTTTCCGTGCAGCCTTTATACGTTTGCTCAAATGCAATTGCAAGCGGTAAGTCAAAGGGGTTTTATTTTTGGATTTAGTTAAGGTTTAACTTTGGAGTAGTAACTTTGGGCCAACCGGGGGTGATTACCATCGTGTATATGTTGTGCGCAAAACTTTGGTATTATACTAGTTTGTTGCCATTTGTTACGCTTTTGTAATTTATAGTTTTGCGGTTGTTTGTAGTTTGTTATGGCGGGCGCGGAGAAATCCCTGGCCAAGCGGGTTGAAAAAAAAAGGAAAAGCACAGCGTTAACCGACTGTGGAATACGCTACCAACGAAGTTATACTTATAAGTGGTTGCAACTGCATGGAAGAAGGAAGTAGGCAGTAAAATTTCTAACTGATAAAGCTTGCGTAAATTTATATTCAAAACTCGCTGGCGCCACCTACCGAAGCCAGCATGAACGATTGATTGCGCACAATGGATATAAAATGTGCAAGTTACTTGAGTTAGCTTACAAATTCCATCGAAAGTTATAAAATTAACAATCTTTTGTGGAATTAACTTTATATATATAATATTAGACATATTTCGAGATTTATTTGGCAAACTAACGTTTCTTTTCTTTAATACAAAATTCTTCAAGCACACTTCAACGGCAAGTTCAATACTAACAGTTCAATCCTAAAGCTTTTGATCTGATAGAAAATGTAAATTTTTTAATTCCATATAATAGTAGTTTCCGCTAGTAGTCTTCTTCTGACTTATGTACGCGTTTGCTGATAAGGCGATTGTCGTAAAATGGCGCCCATTAGTTTAAAATATATCTCGAGTAATTGTTACAAAATACCTTCTAATTACTAGTACTCACGATTTACAAACTCTAATGTCCCACAGTAACTGCGGAGAACTCAAAATTTAGATATTTAAAAAATTTCCCGCCTGTCATCCCTTGATGTAAAATTATTTTAAAAAATTCTGCATTGTTGAACCTATTCTTTGGGTGAACACTGTGAATTATAGAGTGAGCCACGACAGGATATTTTAACTGAATTTATCTGTCATTGACACTTAAAAAACAACAAACTATCTCACTTAACTTTTTATTTCGCTTTAGAACAATCTTAAAATTTTACAAAAACCAATAATATTAATAGACGAAATGATATATATGAAAAAATTGTATATAATTGCTTAAACTTATGCCTGCTAAGATCGCTAAAACAGTTTTCTATCTATGCAAAAAACTTTTAATTTGAATGAGATAACGCGTAGGTAACTGAAACTAATTCCAATAACTGACTCAACAGTGGCATCACCAAATGGTAAGAAGACAGAAAAGCTAGGTACTGGAACAATCTATAGGTTCTCAGACAGTCAAAAAGATTTGTGTGCCTTGAGCCAGAGGAAGCACTATTCTTAAATGGAATACAGCTTGGGTCACTTTGTGGGGCGATAACAGGTCTTTTTCCCTGTAACGAACACTTACACAAACTGGACCTTGTTATCAACAGAACATGTAGATTCTGTCTGGAGGATGCCGAATCAATGGAGCAGCTAAACGCTAACTGCCCAGCCCTGGCACGAAGGAGAGCAAAGGTGCTAGGATGTGAGAAGCACATGATGCACATCTTGCAGACTGGTCTGACTCAGTTTCTGAGAACGTTAAACCTGAAACTAGTAGAAAGGGTGCACAATAAACCCGTGGGGGTCTTAGTGCCGAAGGGCGTAACCCCAACCTCATTCTCTGCAAGAATTCTACGTCGAAAGCGACTAATTCTTCCCAACTCTTTGGTAGTTTTCGAATGTCATCTCTAAAAATGGAGATGCCGGGTATGTCCGTGGATACTCTAGAACGCATTTGAAACTATTAAAAAACCCGGAATAAAGCGGATAAGACTTACCATTTTAGCGTTCTTATATAATTTTCAAGTCAAAAACCAATAAAATCTACTTCTCATGCACTTTTGGTAGTTTTTAACGCAATATTTATGTGGTCGATAACGTTCCCCATCAATGGTTCCATCCTACAATACCTAGTAATTTTCACAAAAGCATTTTCACATAAACATTTTAAAATTTTGTCTTGTTTTTAAAATAAGTCGAAATTGGAATTAAAATAAAAATATATTTGCATAATTTATGAAAAAATCATTCAACCGCATACTAAATTAATTATTAAAATATTATTTTTATTAATTTATACAATTTATATAAGTTCATTATTATTATTCTAAGTTTTTAATTAAAAGTTTATTTCTTTTTTAATGGATTTTCTTATATAATTTTTAGCTTAACAAATCATTCTTAAAACACAAATATATTGTATATACTCATACGACCTTTTTTTGTACTACCTAAGCTAAACTCTATAATGTTTTGAACACCCAACTCAATAACAAATTTATATATAATAGAGTTTAAAAAATTAATTATTATAACTTACATAAAGTTATCAATACTTTTATTCCCAAAGTATTGAAAAAAAAACTGAGTGATTTCTCCAAAAACTATTTTTTTGACATTCGTTTTTAAGGGAAACACTTTGCTTACTTTTAATTGTATTAAGCTTGTATTCAATAGCATTACGAATATAAGTTAAATTAACTATCCATACTTCTTCTAGAAACTTAAGGTTTCAATATAGGACTTCCACCCGTCCCTATCTCTAGCAATTGCTCGAAGTTCGTTGAACGATTTGCCAGTTTCCTTCTGAACCGTTCTTCTCCAAGTTGTTTAGGGTCGACCGCGCCGTCTCGTACCTTGCGAGTTACACTCCAGCGCGACGGACAGGATCTCATCATAGTCTTTTCGTTATATATATCCTAGCCATATTTTCCTTTAAGCATTCCGAATATCCTCACAAAAATTTAAATCGTTCATTCCCACTATTTTAGCTCTATATACAGAGAATTTTGACTTCTACTAAATCTAGTTACTCCCAATATCATAGTAATTGTGCGCTTTGATTTAAGGTAATTCTACTCTGTCTCACCTTCTGCTAAATATCTCAAGTATTCCGAAACACCCGCATTTATAGTGTATAAAAAGTAGTAGTTTATTGTAAAAGAGTTGTGGGGCGTTAAGGGATTCTCGTTACGAAACCAGCTTGTTTGGCATTTGCTAGAGATTGATGTGCAATTTGACGTATGATTGATTTTAGAGATTTATTTTTTGAAATTAAATGTAAGTCCTTGATGCAATCAAAGTGTTCCAAAGTAAAAGAGAAGCGAAAAAGTTTTGCCATAAACGCAAAAAAAAAGGACAAAGTCATCGGAGCATAAAAAAAAAACTTGCAACTATATTTTCCACTCTTTGCTTCTAAATAAAAGGCGTGATGTTCTCTCTATACTTCTCGCAATAATTTAGTGACAAGCAAGCAAGCCAATAAAAAAGCAAACATATTTATCGAAATCAATTTATCAACATCGGTGGAATTCTATACAAAAGGCATCCTAATAGAGATTTCAAAGAATGCATACAGCGTTTTCTTTGTAGTTGGACAGTCAGAGGCTACAAAAGGATATGCAAACGAAACGAAACGAAATGACATCGGTGGGAAAAAATGCAGCTGTGCATTGAATTGAAAAACACAAAAAAAAAAAACGAGGTAGTTTTTGTAACCTCCAGCCAGGGGTCAATGTTTAAAGATAAAAGTTGAGTTGAAAAGTATTTAAAGCAATCGTGTATGGGCATTGCTAGGGCCATGTAGGCGGCAGTAAAATTATTTTTCCTGTTTTTATTTTTTGATAGTTTTTGTAGAATTCGTTGATACGACGTTTGGCATTTTTAAAGATATATGAACTCTGAACGTTTTGACGTTACAATAGCTTTAAAGATTTAGCTCGTTCAAAAACTAGAACTAAATCGTGAACATTTTCGTGCGATTATTTTTTACAACCTTCGACGTGGATTAGCTGAACAACAGTGCGTGGATGAACTATATTCAATTTTTGGCGATGAAGCTCCATCAACGACCAGTGTTTATCGTTGGTGCATTCAACCAAGGACGTAGTTCACTTCAAGACAAATTTCGTGGAGGTCATCCAAAATCAGTGGTTTTTCCAGAAAGCGTTGGATCCCATACAATTTGTCAATCGCTCAAAAGTAGACTCATGTCAATTGGTTGAAAGAAATGCTCAAAAAATACCACGACGGTGCTTTGAAACACGTCTATGACATCGTGACAGCTGATGAATCATTGGTCTACGCGTATGAGCCCGAAAGTAAACAGCTGTCGACTGTATGGATGTTTCAAGAAGAGCCAAATCCTACCAAATTTGTTCGCGAACGAAGCATTTTAAGCAAATGGTGACCTTTTTTTGGAAAAACTGCACATGTCGTAACCGTACCACAAGAACATTCAATTCTGAGAGGTACACAGACATTTGTGTGCCAGTTATCTTCCAAGAAATCAGCAAAATCAACGACTAAAGACGGATCACTCTTCACCATGTCAGTGTGAGATCTCACACATCAGCTCAAACGACTGCATTTTTGAGCACTCAAATCATCGATTCGAAGAGTCCTCGCCATATAGTCCTGACTTGGCACCGAATGATTCTTTTTCTTCTGTACGTAAAAAATAAAATGAGAGTTGAACGTTTTTCGACACCTGAAAAAGCTGCTGATGCGTTCAAAATGCATGTTTTTGAGTTACCTCAATCAGAGTGCCAAAAGTGCTTCGACAATTTGTTCAAACGCATTCAGAAGTATATATATTTTAATGGGGAATATTTTGAAAACAAATAAGTGGTTTTCATTGAATAATACTTTTTTTTTCTCCAATCCCGAAATAAAAAGGCAACCCTTGAATAAGTTTATGATTCAAGGTGTACTTATTTTTAAACCACCTTTTCGCCTTTTTTCCTTAAATTATTAGTTTTTGTTCCTGGATTTATTATAAAAACGAAAGTAATCATTTTCTAGTCGTTTAAAAAGTACACAAAGTGTGCTATTTTTAATTTCTTATTTTAATTTTTTCTTCTTAATTTCTTTCAGTCGTTCGGCATTAAATCAAATTCAATATATGGATGGGATTGAATCTGCCTAGGGCCCTGATAATATTGTATATTAGCATTTATTATAGATTCCCTAAATCTGCCTAGGGCCCGGATAATATTATTTATTAGCAATTTTTATAGATTCCCCGAAATAAACAAAGAACTAAACTCTTTAAGCAAAAATGAAGCTATAATTGTAAGAAATACCCTATGTGTTCCACTCCCGAGAATGCAAAAGACCTTTCGCCCTTAAAAAACAAAACAAAACCATGTCAATCATTATAAAAAATCCAGAACTCATTCAAGTCAAATATCATAGAAGATACGAAATATACCGAAAAGTTTTTAGCTACTTTCAACTTTTAGTTTAGAGAGATAGTAAAAAATATAACCGTGACGTAGCCATTACAAGTTTAAATTCCAATTTGTCGAACAGAAATATTGTGTATTTATTTCTCAATTATATTTCGAAGTTAGACGTCTCCACTTTTACTTTACTCTGCATTTGTTGGACATCGCAACCTGTTGTCGGGTTACAGCCGAGCTCACTAGCTGTACGCCAAGCGCACTGCTTTGGGCGCGGCTTCTCCAGTTGGTAACTTATAAGTGAAGATATGTTCTCCTCCACTTGGTCTTTGCATATGAACTCTGGACGTCCCTTTCGTCTTCATTCGTCAGTTTTTTCATCGAAAAACTTCTTTGCCGGAGCATCGAGCCCACGCAGAGTCGTGATACGCGGTCGTTGTAGAGCTCACATAGCTCATATAAACAATAAACAATTGTGCGCAGGAATTGGCTCCCCGTTT
The DNA here is from genome assembly GCA_035046065.1 of Chymomyza procnemis. Lineage (NCBI taxonomy): Eukaryota > Metazoa > Arthropoda > Insecta > Diptera > Drosophilidae > Chymomyza > Chymomyza procnemis. The sequence continues at coordinate 42,040,365 of JAWNOJ010000026.1, forward strand.
CGTAAAAGAGAAAATCCAAAAGAATACTTAAACCAAAGCCAAACATTTTCACTAAGTGTTTCCAAAAATTAAAGTTCAAAAATAAGTTTGTTCTAAACGGTTTAGTTAATAGTTTATTTTAAGCAACATATCCTAAACGATATATTTGGTATTTCACTCAATTTAACGCTGGTCAAACTCCATTAATCTTTAGCAGTTTTAGATCCATACTAAAAATATAAATCGTACGTCATCAAAAAACTATTTTCAGCATTTTTAAATTTTTATTTAAGTCCAGCTCTTGAAGCATCAATTCGTCTTTGCCAATACTGCGCTGCTGATTGCAATTGGATATGAAATATTTCATATCCGCTGTGCGCGATGACAGCTTTAATAAAAACTAATAACTTTTCAAATAAATAACAATTCAGCAAGCAGTCCCACTCATTGCACACTTTTTTTTTTATTTCCCAATTGCAGTTCCGGTCGTCCATTGCGCTATCGCTCCGTGACCGAAGGACGTAGCGCACTCAGCCTGTGCGCACCATCGGCCTTGCCACTAGCTATCTCATTTCAGGGGGCGCCACTGATGACACCATCCACGGTGAACGCAACGCCTTTAAGTGAGTTCCGAGGTAGTTATTCCATCAACGATGATGAATGTTAAGTTTTGCGGAATACGTAATGCCCAAACGAATTTATGTGGCCGATTTCAAGCAGCCTAAAATCAAAAAAAAAAATAAAATAAACAGCTGTTTGCGAAACTGTACTTTTTAGCAAGTAATCAAATTGTCAACTACAGGGTGATTCATAACCTAAAAATATTGTAATTGGTATGCAAAATGTTAAGAAACAAATTTCAGTAACTCAAAAAAGTGAAATATGTATTAGAAAGTTAATAACTCATTCATATCATTAGCGTTTGAGTGTGATTGTGTGTGTGTATGTGTGAATGTGCGTGTGACTGTGCGTGTGAGTGTGCGTGTGTGTGAGTTAGTGTAGCCTAGGCCTGACTGTACCTGTGCCATCTCATGACGCCATTTTGTAGTCGCCGTAGCCATGTTTGAATTTAGCTCGCAATTAATTATATAAAATATTATATAAATTATAAACTAAACGTATTATTTTAGTTATATATATTAAGCTATGTGTTGCATAACAATATAAAACTAAAACGTATTAAATGTTTTAAAATATTTAAATCATTTATTTGCGAAATTCAATAAAAATATATAGATGTATGTATGTATGTTTGTAGCTGTGTCTAAGTAGCCAAACGCACAAAGCCGTTGCGAAATTATAAATGTATCTAGACTATGTATATATATATATATATATATAAAATATAAAATATTTACAAAAAAACGCGTATTATGTATTTAATATTTAGTCAAAACTTTGTATTTTAAAGTAAAACTTTATACCTTCTATGACTATGATTTCTACATTTTGTCAAACATTTTTTCGACTGCTTTTCCTTCTTTTATTGAGTGTAAGTGAAAATGTTGAGCTAAGTACTTTTGACAGCCGTCAAATTAAAAAAACAACAACAAAAATAAAACTATCTACTATTGTAATAAAAGCAAAAAACATCTTGAATAAAAAAAAATACTAAACCAGAGTGACGTCTCTTGTTATTTTGGAACATTTTTTGCTTTCCCAGTATGATAATTTAAGATGCAAGACCTTCACTTAATGGAAATATCTTGTAGCTTCTAGTTTAAGTCATAAAAATATGAAAATAAGGAAAGCTAAATAAGCAATGATTTGCACAAAAATATATTTACTTACACAGTTGTAAAATATAATGCAAAATAAGCAAGGTAAGTAACAGATTTGTAAAGCAAAAAGTTGACGAACGACCTTGCGGTACCCTACACCCATGTCTTAACAATTAAATCAAAAGAATTTTGAATTATTATTATTATTGCTGCTAAGCATATCTTTTTTTTATTACAATAAATGTTTTATTTATTTAAACATTAATTAAATTTTAAGGCTTATATTGACGTAGGGTTTGCAATTAATTTAGATTTTTTATATGGGATTACAATTACAATGGCAAATTTACAATGATAAAATATTTGCAATGATTCAAAATGGAGGGTTAAGTCAAGCGGGTGGAATCTCTTAAGCCTCCGGAGTTGAGTGCTGTTGTCTAGTAGCTGTACTGCAAGCAGGTTGTCATGATTCTCCAGTCTCCTCTGTCCATAGTCGCTGATAGTGTATTGGAAGAACGGAGTTGATCACATAAAATGGGGCGACCACTATTACGCGCAGTACCTTTGATTGAAAAACTTGAATAATGTTAGTGTTTGATGTGGCCGTGGTTCTCAATGTTGTATCCCGGGCATCGGGATAAGCATACCTGGCATACCCTATACCAACTTTCAATAATTTAATCAATTTTATTGTTACATATTCCCACACATACCTGACATACCCTGTGCCATCTCCTACTTTCAATTATATTCCTAAATACACCGAAGCAGGAAATACTCACTCTGAATGAGGAATCTCCACAACATGCATTCTGAACGCATCAGCAGCTTCTTCAGGTGTCGAAAAACGTTCAACTCTCATTTTATTTTTTACGTACAGAAAAAAGAATCATTTGGTGCCAAGTCAAGACTATATGGCGGATGACTCATCAAATCGATGTTTTGAGTGCTCAAAAATGCAGTGGTTTCACCCGATGTGTTAGAGATCGCATTGTCGTGATGAACAGTGATCCGGCGGTTGTTTTGCTGATTTCTTGGAAGACAACTGGCAAACAAATGGTTGTGTATTACTCAGTATTGACTGTTCTGCGTTATTCAAGAGGTACGTCTGCGACACGTTAAGTTTTTCCAAAAAAAGTCACCTTTTGCTTGGAAGTGCTTCGTGCGCGAACAAATTTTGTTGGATTTGGCTCTTCTTGAAACATCCATACAGTCGTCTGCTGTTTACTTTCGGGCTCATATAAATAAATTATATGGAATCCAACGCAAATAATTCGTTTTTGGCAGTCAAATATTCATGACATATTGAATGTATGTTGATCTCAGGTAAATTTAAGAGATTTCCGACATCTGCTTATTTTATAGCTATATTATTATATGTCCTATACCAAACCACTCCAAAACTGTCATAGGATAATACATTTTTTTTGACAAGGTGGTTGCTCTAGCTTTGATCATCAACTCTAAGATATAGGCGTTCCTACAGACGAACAGACTTTAGGTTACTTTGGGGGTGTCCTACATTTACGATTATCACAAACTTGGTATGCCCTTTGTACTATACGGGACAGTGTATAAAGATAATATTTTTTTTTATATAAAAGATACTTGAATTATGTAGTACTTAAGAGTAATTCAAAAGCCCCGAAGTAAAAGAATTTTTCGAAAGGTGTGCAGCTGTGACTTTAATGGGAAGATACAATATGAGAAGCGTGCGCCAGCAAAAATTCGTTGAAGGCATAATTTGAATTAACTAGTTCAAGGAGGACTTTCATTTTGCAGCAAAAACCTCAAACTAAAACTTAGTTTCGTTGAATTTTTCTGATGTTTTTCGTATTTCATTTCAATAAATCCTCTTCTTAGCTCATCCACTCCCCCTGGGTAAAGGCTGGTCATACCAGGTGTGCAGCACACCTTCAGCTCGAAACAATTTCTTTCAACTGCTGCTGCTGTTATCTTGCGCTGGTTTTCCTCAATCTGGCCCGACTTGCCCATTACCAAAGTAAACAAATTAACTAAACAAAAACAAAACAACCTCGAAACTAAAAGTCTCCACAAATTCCTGAGGCGCAATCAATTTCACGCTTACTTTCTAAGACAAACAGACGCGACGGACGCATCTGCTGAAACACTTTTATATCCAACTTCCGCCATAAACAATACGGAACGGATGCAACGACGACAACAACAACGACGACAACAACGACAACCTGAGTGTCAGCCAGTGCAACTTAATTGTATCTAGCTCAAACTTTGTTGTTGACACAGTGCCAACATGCAGCAAGGAGCTGGCAACAACCACAAAATCCAAGACCACATCCTTTTGAGTCTCAGTTACTTACTACGACTGCGACTTCAAGAGGCGTGTGGCGCCTAAGTAAAATGCACTTTGTGGCAGTTGCCTTAACCTTTTCGTCAACAGAGACTTTACCCGAAGCGCTTCTCCTCAAGAAATGCAACATAAATTTCTCATTAAAATGGAAAACCCTTTGCATGTTTGTCTAAGGACATGTGTGGTGGGGAAACGAACGTTTAAACTGACTTAAAGAAGCGTAAAATAAAAATAATTCAGACTAAGGAAACTTTTAAGCGGATTTTAGTTTATGGAGAAAGACATACTGAAACTATTTTTTTACTTGGTTACAGGGAGAAAAGGCGGGATGACATAAAATGCAATTTTGGCAGGTTTCTTACTATAGTGCCGGAACAACCTACATCCATGCTGCACACACGTTCATTATGAGTTTTTAAACAAAGAATTTGAAAGTTAGTGTAGATCCTGTTTCCAGCACGCTCCAATAAGCAAAGGCGAATGAACAATGCGTCAAGCGTCTTCCAAACAGAAGTGTTTGCAATTCGAAAACATGTCTGGATATTAACGGCGAAGAACTCCTTCATGCCTTACCGTTTAATTATTTTTTGGAATATTCAGTATCTTGGCAACAACTCCCGAATAGAAAAGACGAATTAGCAACACTAAGACCGCAACAATGCTGTATATGCACCATGCCAAGTTTTCAAGCGTCTTCCAGGCTAAAGTGCTTGCAATCGAGAAACCTGTCAGGATACTAGCGATGATCAACTTTTTATTTTTGAACAATTTTTGGGAATCCAGTTTCTTAGCACCCCAACAAAACTTACGCTGCAACAATGCCAAGTTACTGAAGCTCTCCAATTTGTCTAGCGTCATCCAAGCTTGTATTCGGGCAAGCTGTCAGTTTACTAACGTCGAACAATTTTTTCAAAAAAGAACTCCCTATTCTATCAGTTATCAGCAATGAATTAGAAGAAGAACCAATACAATTTGTAATCTGAAAACTAGCACACCGAAATTTAGTAGAATGCTACTTTTTCCGTACCGAATTTCGGGCTATATCCCCATGACCAAGAGAGACATCAGCCAATAAACCTAGCGATGAAATACGAGGTAGACCAGCAAAATAAGAGCGATAGTAAGATGTAGAGAATGGTTTTGCGTTTTGTTGACGAACATCGTTCAACATTCACTGCCATAGTTACAAGCAAGCTAGGAAATAAATATTCTCACTAGTTTTTCTCGGCAACCGTGCTACCAGTCGGAAGCTCTGGAAAACTATCAAAACCGCTTTACAACGGACTTAGAGATAATAATTATTAAGGATCTTTTTTTGTCTCTGGCTATAGCCATCGCTTCAACGGCGGAGCATGGAGGTAACTCTATTATTAGGGCCTACAGTTTATAGCCGAATCCGAAAGGCGGTGTGGTTAATCAATAGAGATTTTCCTAGGTAAATAGAATCTATTTGGTAGCTATGCCAGTGCAAGACAAATGGAACCGTGCCGCTGGAACGAATTGAACCACCGACCTTTCAATTTAGTGGCGAATGCGCTACCACAACGCTACCGAGGGTCACATTAAAGATCTGCCAATATTTATAAGCCGCATTGACCAGATCTACCGAGCTAGAAACCATTTAACGAAAATGCAGCCAGAGTCATTTCCTTCAACAAAAATCGTTTTCAGATATAAATAAATTCAATCCTGCAATTACTTTTGCGAATCTCTTTTTTCGATTCTACCTACAAACAAATTTTTAAAAATAAAGGCTGATAATGTGTTGTATCGGTATTTTAAAATATGCTCAACCTGTGCTGAAATTTATTATTCTGATCCTGCTATTGCATCTCCAGGAAAATTAAAAAACTTAAGAGCAGATTTAAGTCAGGAATTGTTTAATGGCCCCTTCCGATATGATCAATTATGAAAAAAACAATTATTTATTTTTATATTAAATTTTTTTATTTACTCTATAGAAAATAAATAAAAAAAACGTACAAAATTAGAAAAAAATCATATAGAATAAGAAACATGACAATATTAATATATAACAAAAATTTACATACATTTTAGTTACAAAATAAAAATATAATGTTATATTTTATAGATCTAATGTGGATCCAATTTATTGTTGATTTTGTTGTGTTTTTTCATTTGTTTTAAATTCAGGTACATAACAAATCTCTTTTTATTGAAAAAGTAAAGTTTGGCAACAAAATATGGCTCCAAACCGACGGATCGAAAACTGCGGTTTCAAACATTTTCGACGTCATTGATAGCAATAGTACAATAATCGCCGAAGGATCATTCCCCTAGTACAACTCTGTCTTCAACGTTGAGATTATAGCAGCGAACCGGGAATCTTTTGCTATATCTACCGATAGTCAAGTGGACCCATGGCGATTTGACTATTCATATAATACAATGGCTTTCTATGTTACTATCCATCAACAGAACAACATAATATTCTCCTAAACACCAAGGGATCTTCGGCAATGAGAATGCTTAATGCATGAGGTCCTCCGCATTCTTCCTCTTCGCTTCTATAAACTCAAGGTACATAAAAACTCTACCAGTACTCCATTTCTTCGTAAAGAAGACAAATTGGAAGCTTTTCACCCATAGATACTCTACATCCAATCGTAGCTGATCACTGCAGCACTCTTTTTCGGATCCCGGTCCCCAACGGAACTATTGAAAACTGCATCTAAAACCAACATTTTACAAATATTAATTATAATTAATTAAGTCGAAAAATATCAAAATCTTTTAATATAAAATTATTGTAGTTTATAAAATAATATTAAATACAATAAAAATAAAATTAAAATTAATTTTATTTAATTTCATACGAGGCTGGTGGCGGCAGAAAAATTTTATTTATGACTTCCGTACAAATCATGCAGCACCAGTGTTGAAATACCAGGCGAACAGAATCAGTAAGCAAGTAGCCGAATCCGTAGCATACTTTGAGATACATGATATAACTGAAACTTTTAAAATTCAAAAATAATCCGTTTAACTGACATTTTCAAAAATTATAAAAAATCATAGCATACTTTTAGTTGCACATTTTAATGCACCTTCTGCTGATTCTGTGCGCCTGGTATTTGCTTTTGGACCTAGGTCATTTTGATATGAAAATTACTAGGGAATTTCAAAAAAATTCGAAAGTAAAGGAAATCAACGTTTTTTAACGGATATTTTCAAATTTTAAATCAAAATAGCTAACTGACACTTAGTATTTTAACGTACATTTTCAAAATTTAAAATTGGTATAACCGATATTTTCAAAATTTATTAAAAATCATAGCATACTTTTAGTTGCACATTTTAATGCACCTTCTGCTGATTCTGTGCGCCTGGTATTTGCTTTTGGACCTAGGTCATTTTTATATGAAAATCACTAGGGAATTTCAAAAAATTCGAAAGCAACGTTTTTTAACGGATATTTTAAAAAATTTAAATCAAAATAGCTAACTGATACTTAACGCTTTTAACGAACATTTTCAAAATTTAAAATTGGTATAACCGACATTTTAAAAATTAATTCGAAATCGTAGCATACTTTTAGTTGCTAATTTTAATGCACCTTCTGCTGATTCTGTGCGCCTGGTACTTGCTTTGGGTCGCATGTCATTTTTATACGAAATGTGCCAAATTTCAAATAATTTTTTAACGGCAATTTTCAAAATTTCACAAATAATAGCAAACCTTATACTTTACAAGATTTCAAAACCCAAAGAAAAACAACATTTATATTATGAATTACTTCAATATGAATTAATTTATTTTATATCTTAGGATAATATTTAATAATTGATTATTTAATTTAAACGTGTAAAAGCGTTACTTTTATGTAATTTTAAATCAATAAATATTTTGAAAATCATAAATCAAATATATCAAATATTTTTCTACCCCATTTGGGATTCACTTATTCTTTTTCTGATGAGTAGACACACATCCGATCAGAGTATGCATCACGATCCTATCATCTTGTTATAACACCAAAGTTATTCCGGCACACCCAATATTGTTGTGATATTTGATCATCATAGAATATCACAGGTTGGTATGAAGTTACGAAAGGTATGAAGATTTTTTGAAGAAAGATGGTCTTTCCACAGCTGAAAATGGAGAGATTAAAATTACTCTATGTTAGCTTAAAAAATAACATTTAATATTTACATTTGAGCGAGCTGATCAAAGTTAACCAAAGATTTGTTTGAAATATCGAAATTGTAGATTTAGAAAATCCGCTTAAAAGCAAACATTTTATTTTCTAATTATTTCTATTCGGGATAAATGGGTTTTTGGCAATCGCGGAACTATAGCTGAAATTTCACAAAGAAATTTTAAATAAAAAGGTAGGTCTAACATTTCCTTGAGCTGAGTAAAGCTTCTTCTGATTGCTGTCAAATTAAAGTAAAAACAGAAACTATGATGACTGTCGTTCACTTTGGCATAACCCAACATGATAAATTTCAATTATTCTTCTGTGTAGACTTGTGGTGTACAATCGAATTGCATTAGATTCAGGAAATAATGTAATTTTCTTAACAAATAATGAGAGGGGGCACACACAGTATCACAAAGCACATATCCAGGCACTGATATACATGGAGACATTCCCGCACAGCCACAGTTGAATGCTTCTTGCTGATTATTGACACTGCAACTTTGACAAATCCTGAAAAGTCAAAGTTTAGCTATGGAACGTGGTTCATTCGGCTTGGCAGAGGCTAAGAGGGCATTGATGGTAACCAGGATTCCAATTTGAATGCAATAAATTTCACTAACAAAAGCCATAAGTTCGTGCCTGTGGTCATGCAATGCTATGGACGCAGTTCGGGAATGCTATTTGCTTGCGAACTGTTTTAATATCTCTACAAAATAGGCCTTGAATTTCCGCTTTAAACTTTGAATTATTTCATAAGTGATTTGCAAGAAAAGTTATCATAAATGATATAAAAATACATTTTGTAATTTATATATTTTATACTTAAACAAAATATGTATTTCAAAATGAACTTTATTGTTGCTTTTTATTTAAATTCTACTTAAAGGCTTTTTATTTAATAACTATTTTAATTGACGTACTTTCATTGAATATTTTTTAATAATATGCTTACAGAGTCAATGCATAATATGGCTCTTTAGTCAATAAAATAAATGTTCTATATATTATATGTTTTATAAATGAAACCCCCATTGATTAAATCCCATAAATGCAGCATTTATGCAACGTTAAGTTGCCCAAGGAATTAAGCCACAATTATAAAAATGGCTTAAAAGCCAAGCAATTAGGTTTAAGCTGCTTTTAAAGTGCAATCAGTCTATCTGTTTAATACAAAGAAAAACATTTCCAAGGCTCAAAAACACTCGAGAACTCCTCCAGCTGAAGTTAACCATCAAATTGAGCAATCAATGCGGAAATTTTTTTATATCTAACGAGCAATCAGCATAGTTCTTTGTACGAAATTAAACTAAAATTAAAATAAGATTGAGCGCTCTTTTACGCAATCAATTCTTCAGTTAAATTACATTTAAGTTTTTGCTTAACATGTTTTTTGAGCACATCTCTGTGCAGAAATTAAGCCAAAATGACAATAAGATTATATCAAGAGTGTTCCCCAAGAACAGCTTGAAAGCCGGAATGTTTACTATCAACTGTAATGCCACAATGTGTGGCTGCTACGTGGGTGGGTTGAAAAGTACGCGAATTATTAAGTGTATATTCGTATTCGTTTTAACTTAAAGTCACAAATCTGTTGATTTCTTGGTAAAAAAAAAACCATCGAAATTTTTCAAAATTTCATATTATTATAAAACGAGAAAGAATATTTATGAAAATTTTCTGTGCCAACAGATTTTAAATATAAGCTTAAATATTTTAAGATATCACTGAAGGAACATCGGAAACTAATATGGAATTAATATGGCATTCAGCTTCGATTTTCTACTATTGTTTTTACATATTGTTATGTATCTAAGACATTGATTTTGGCAAATGCGCTGGAAATATCTTTGGACTCAGAATTTGGTAAAATAAATAAAAATCGAATGCTAGAAAAATCGTCCAACTAATGCCATTGAAAGTCATACCATAAATTTTTTTAAATAAAGTTTATATTATTTTTAAGCATTAAGCAAAAATAAAAAAATATATAACAAGTAGAATTTCCCATAAATATTGAAAAAAAAAAAATATTAAAGGAAAAAACTTGTATGAAATATATAAATTGTGAAGAATCTATTAAATAAAAAATAATAATAATTATATTCAGTTTAGTATTTAATTGAATTCTTTTTACAAAAAAAAAAGCCACCATAAATTCGATTTTTACGATCTCTCCACTATTACTAATATATATAGTCAAATGCTAAAAGAAACCCAATAAATAGAATTACACATAATTTTTCAGAAATGTATAAAAATTGAAGAAACAAAGTTTTATTAAATTTAAAAATTTTTGAAGCATCTATCAAAGCAGAAAAATTGTTCCAGTATAGTATTTAAAATATTTAATTTTACAAAACAGCGAAATAAAAAAATATGATTATTACGATCATTCTACAATTACTAATATATATAAAATAAATTTTAAAATAGTTTAATGATTAAAAAAAATAAAATTTCGCATTATTTTTCAGAAATAAAATATGAAATACAAATGTTGTGAAATATATAAATTGGAATAGTTAGTAACCCAAATAATAACTTTTACAAAATTTATTATAAAATTCGGTTTTTACGATCTTTCCACAATTGCTAATGTAGATAAAATTAATTTTAAAATTGTCTTTTTCTAAAAATAACGAAATCTCTACAAAATGTATTTCAATTTTAACTTTATGTCAATGATACTTTCGAAAAGATTCACGAAACATACACTCAGCACGGCTGACATAACGTGTGGAGCCATTCTACCAGCATCATACGAATTTTAAAGATGTTTTCAAGTTCTAATTTTAGGAAATCTTCAAAACTCATAGTCATAATCAAACATATCAACCAGTCATAAAGTACCATATCTTCTAAACAAAATAAATATTCATTATCTCACAAAATTACATCCTTCGTTGCTAAATACATTACAGCCCACCCTCGCATTTTTCTGAAGCCACGCGCCGGAATTCGCAAAAATTCAACTCCTCATAGAGCTTGCATATGTAGCTCTGTTTGCATCTGAGAGAGAAATGCTGTGTTTGTGTGTTTGAGGAAATGTGTCTGCGTGAGAGTGTTTGTTTGTCTGTATGCGCATAACTGGCAAATCCTTTTATCAATTACATGCCTAACACTGTTTGGGCTTAAGGGGCATTCGTCCTTTAGCTTTAATGACACGTACGACTGCTGACAGTGAATACAAACAATGCCCGAGGCCTGGAGGCATAAACAACATTGGCAACAACAACACCAACAACAAACGGCAGCTGTTCCCTTTAGAACTGCCAGAGACATGTCTCTATGCCACACGTCCAGCTGCTCTCACTTGCAACACATTCGCACGAATCAAAGCGAGAATGAGTGTTGGCACTTTGAAGCATGCAACGCATCAACTTATGCTACGTTTGCATTTTGGCACAGTGTGGCAGTTACTTGTGACAGTTGAAAATTGTGAAAAGATAAAGATCGCTGTCCCTTGACTTAATTTCAATGTATTATGAAATTGTTTGAAGACTTTGAAAAAATAAGCACAGATTCACTGTAAATCATATGTTGAAAAGGGCAATAGGCAAAAAATTTCTATTGTAATACCCCAATCCCTTCAATTCCAGAGTGCAGACATTCATTATTAAGAAACTTAATTATTTTCCCAAAGTAAAACATTCTACCGTGCAGCAAGAATAAATGATAACCAATTCAATCATCATACGCAGTCATTAAAAAAAAAAACTGAGTGTTCAAAATAAAAAAAAAAATCAGAATAATTTCAGCCTGATCTGCAGCATCCCTAATTTTAATATAAATGTTTGGCCATAAACCACATAATCTCTTATATAGAGACTGTTGCTGTTGCATGTAAAAAAAACTTCGGACAATGTACGAAAAAATTTAAGTATTACAAAGTTGGACATATTTTAATAAAAAAAATTAATCCAAGAAATAAAATAAAACCGCTCAGCGATTAGAATATAGACGTAAGAGTTCGTGAAGGGAGCAGGAACCAAAATTTATATTTTTTACATAAATAAATACCATTTGCTAATAAATGTTCAATGATTGAAAAAGATGAAAGCAATTTTTCACAAAAACCATATTTCTATTGTAGCATACTTACTCCCCAAAGCAGAAGGGGTAACAGATCTAGAAGTACACCTTCACAGAAGGCTCATATGGCGCAGGCACATTGAAGCCAAATAAAACCCATCTTAAACTCAAATCAACAACTTACACTGGCTCATAGCAGGCGTCTGCTCCCCGCTGAACCTGGGCCACAAGGTCCTTCTTTAAAATTCTGTACTAAATCAGAACCAACGGCTCATAACTATGGGGGAATGCCAGCAAAAACAACATTGACATCATACAGCGAGCACAATCAAAGATTCTGAGAACCATCACTGGGGCAACGCGGTACGTTTGCAGAGAAAACATCCAAAGAGATTTGAAGATTCCACCGTTAAATACAATTTCAAGGAAAAATACCTCAGCAGGCATTCTTCGCATCTTAAACACCTGGCGCGAGATCTAACGCAGCACAGCAGTCGATCCCGTCTTCGCCGAAAACACCTACCAACGCAGCGAATGCTGCAGATTAGTTTAAAAAGTGAACAAAACCTAATTATTATTAAGATTTTTTAACTTATTGATCTAACAATATATGAGAAGATTCAATAAATAAAAGCAAAGTAATAAAAAAAATAATAATAATAAAACTTTTTTACGATAAAAGTTCAAGCCTTAATATTGTTTTATTTTTTTTTTTATAAAGTTGAATTTCAATTTTTAAATGGTCCACCCTGTACATGATTGGGTAGTAGCCATTAGTAATATGTTAAGGTAGGAAATTTGTTCAGCTTAGGTTTGCCGCTTTTACTTCATCATATAAAACTGTGACCGACTCTGAACTAAATATATTACTGAAAGAGCGTACTTCCTAGAGGGTCATTTGCGGCTAGAGTATTTTTTTGATAAAACAAAATTTCAATTTTGAAATAGCCCACCCAGCATGAATTTTTGCATCACAGGCCTGAAACTGTTTCTTCAACAATTAAAAGTGTTAGCCACTAAGCAATAGACATTTTTCAAAAAGCCAATTCATGAGAAAACTTTGCAACAAGAGAATGTGCCCTGTCCCAAACGCAGTGTAAACCCAGCATTGAAGCATTTTGCTTTTGACCTAAAGAAGAAAACAGGCAACAATCTCTTAGCCAGAGCTGCAGTTGCTGTCGAGTGTCAGATTGCCAGACTAACATGTTTTTGGGCCCATAAATGACAGACAGCCTCAAATGGCATTTGTATTGTAATCATGCTTCGTCCTGCCACTTGCCACATGCCAGTTACTTGGGGAACTGGCACGAAAATCTAATGAAGCGTGAAAGTGTTGTATGTGAGAGGGAATCTTCACTGTAGCAGCGCGCATGTGTGTGTGTGTGCCGCGCATAATAAATATTATACAATAATATTTTTTTGTATATTTACATATACGCGTAAGGTCTTGGGAGTATTGCTCATAAAACGTGTACAACAATAACAACAACAAGAGGAATAATCACAGCAACGACAAGAACGGCAACAACAACAAAAAATGAGTAACAACAACAACAACTTGTAATATGAACAATTGGGCGATCAGCATTACTTGCCTTTGTATGTGTGTGTGTGCGAGAGAGACTCTCTGTGACAGAGTGAGTATGTGCGTGAGTGTGTGTGTGTGTGTGTGAGCATGATTTGTGTCTTTATTTATGCGCCATTTTACTTCATTTTATAGGCCATTGTTGCCGTCCCCTATACACTCTCACACACGCACATATACACAGACTCTCACAACATACACAGACTCTCACAACATACACACACACACTCTAACATGCACACATACACACTTATGCACATCCAAACACAGGTTCACACTCACATATACGCAAACATACAAAGCCTCTCGCACACGCATACACACTCATACACATCCGCAGAGACTCACACACTTACTCACACACCTACTCACACACACATGCTTAAGCGCAAATGCAAATAAATCATATTAGCTACTGCATACTTTTAGGCTTAGCTATTTTTTGCAAATATTGCTTATTTCTTAAGAATTTACATTTTTAAAGCATTAAGCTTTATGCAAATAAATTAAATAAATATAAATGCGCGACAGTGACTGGAGAATTTAATTTTTAAATGCTTTATTATTGAAAAATTTTGCAAGCAGGAATAGTACTCAATATACACAATTTTTACCCGAGCAAGTTAGAGTAACTCAGCAAAGTATGTAAGATTGAAGCCACTTCTGAAGTCAATTCTGATACTTTTTGCTTTAAAAATGCAATTTTAAATTAGATGCAGCCAAAATAAACAACAAACGCGCAAGGAAATAAAGTGAAATAGAGCAAGGTTTTTGAATATCAACATTCTGCAACTAACGGCGTTGCTCTGCATAGCAAAAGTGCATTAATTCTAACTTTATCCCCATTTGCTTTGTGTGCACTCCGCCGCACTCCGGTAATAACAATAGTTTTTTATATTGCCCAAGTTTTTTAAAGCTAATATGTACGCAATTGCCAAACTACAAGAGCTTAGTTTGCTTTCTCAACACTAGATGGACCACCCTTTATAAAATATACGAACTGTGGATATGACTACATCCTGCTAGATGCCTCTAGTGAAGATATAGTTTAGCCTAACGAAAATTTCTTCTGTTTTCTAAAATCGTCAAATAACAAAAGTTTTTTATACTTCCCAAGCAGTTAGTTCAAATTCCCAACACTAGTTGAATCACTCTTCATACAGTATTTGCACTATGTATATGACAGCATCCTGCTAGTTACTTCTAGTGCAGATATGTTGCAAATCGCCAACTAAGAATCATTTTTTATATTGCCCAAGCGACTATATACCAAATTCGCAAATGTCAAATGTTAAGTTCAAATTGCCAGCACCAGCTGGACCACACTTTATGTATGCACTGCGAGTATGCACAAAGATCTGCGCAGTGCAGATATAATTTATAATTTTTTGCAATCTTTATTTGTCCTAATTTCTGCCGCTCTCTCAAATCACCAGGAAATTATTTCACTTGAGTACAACTACAGCAAACAACACCTACCTACAGCTTAGGTCTTCGCATATTAACAGATTTCTATAGCAACGAACAAGGCAATTTACGGTCCACATAAAATATGGCCCAGGCGTGTAAACTCCCACAAGACACAACGGACATTGCGTGTGCTAATTTTGAAAATTGTCTATCCTGCCCAAAAATAGAAATAAAATCTTAAGATGTGTTAAATTACCGTTCGTCCCTGAGGTAATCAACAAGCAGCAGCAGCAGCAGGAGCAGCATTAAAATTAGTCATCTCTAGCCATTGTTGTAGTCGAATGTATCTGCCCAAATCAGCCAAACACCAAACCCCAAACTTTCAGCCAAGGGCTTCCGCTTTGTAAGGACTTCGCAGATTAGTCAAATTGCTTTTGCCCTACACAGCTGCAACTAAATTTGGCTTTGGTAATGGTTATGGCCAAGTTATTTACCTTTGTGCCTGCAACATTTCGGCTCAACATGTTGCTTTGGGTTGCGCTTGGTCCTTACCGAGGTACAAAAAAGGTAATCGCATAAATTGTTGTTTAAATTAAATTGTCTAATTATGCAGCTTGGGTACATAGTTCGTTGTTGTCACTGCAGTTGGCAATTTGCTAATTGCTTATAAATGGCTAATGTCCTTAACAGCTGACAGACCGACTGACTGACAAAAACGGGTTAATGGGTTGCCATACAAACAGTCGCGTGTAAGCGATTGCTGTCAAGATTCCTGTGAAATTAGCATCGAAGACAACAAAAGCCCAAATGGCCATTTTGTGTTAATTAGCTTACAACTTTTGACGGCTTATTGGTCTAGCTGGAGCAATAGCGTTGTCTAAGCTGCTTGTCTGTCCATAAGTCTTGTGTCCTAAGGATTCCTTATGTCTTAATAGCTGTCAGCCCTGCAATGCCGTCCAACACATTAAGTCACTTTGTCTTTAATGCAGCTGGAGATTTGTGCTTCAAATCAGACAGCAAACGTCCAAAAGAGACGAACTTGTGTAATCGGGTCACTGTTCGCAGTTTTTGTACTTGGCTCTTTTTTACTTCAAGAAGAATGAACTGAGGAAGACTGCTTCCAGCAATTGCAGAAAATAAAAGTCTTAACAAAAACTAAAGACAACAAAAATCGGCTCTAATAGCAACAGGGTACTTTTTACCAACAAATACTTCGATTTGGCCCAAACTATTATTTTCCTGTTCTTTTTATTTTCCTACACAATTTTTGAAGGCCCTGCTTTCTTTTAACTTTAACTTTTGAGTGAAATAGTTGAAAGTTTCGGGCAGCTAAAATATAAAATGAATTCCTTTTCACACTATTGTCGCCGCTCCCGAGGCGGAGCATGGAGATACCTCCATTAATAGCTGTTCGAAAAGAGCGTCGATTTGCTAGCAATGCGAGTGCTAGGCGAATGCACCTGTGCTGCAGGGGAACCTCCCAGATGGTCGCAAGGAAATTTTATACTTCTCGCAGAGCACACAGTCTTCGATTTGCTAGCTATGACAGTGTCAGTCAATGCAACTGTGCTATAGGTTGGAATTGGAAAACGACCCTGATATGGGTGATCTGAAGCAAATTAGATCTCTCTCGTGGACCACATAGGTCGAAAGAAGCTTACCCCATTATCAAAATAAATTCTGTCTGGGATTGGTGGCGGCGGAAAAATCAGACAGTTTGATCAACAGTTTTAATCAAAGAATCCAGCAAGCTTTGCAGCGTCGTTACGTTCTGCGTTCAAGCAGATATCGACCCCGACTGAAGCGGTTCGCTCTATAATTATATGCAATCTATTTCTTCGGAGACTTAATCACTAGACCAGTAACCCAACAGCAACAGGCTCTAAAACAATCAATATTCGATCTAAAAACATAGACCTCTTTCCTCTTCGGAGAACCCTAACCTGAACATGGTCGCGCTAGGCCAGTACCCCGGACAGAAAATTTCCAACTCAAGAAACGATACGCGGCCTCAAAACAATCAATGTTCGCTCTATAATTATATACTTTCTTTCTTCTTCGGAGAACCCACGGTCATCCGAACTAATCATAGTTGTGTCAGCTCAGCGGCACTAACCCGGCCAGAAAATTTCCTACTCAAGTAACAGTAACAGACCTCAAATTCACTTAATTGGCTAAAAGTCTTATATAGAAATCGTTGGGAGTTTCCTTCTATCCCCCCTTTGCTCCGCCTAGGTTTGAAAACCGTAAATATTCTCAAGTAAATTAAGATATATGTAAAATTATAATTATATTGTTACATTTCATGATGTATTATTGTTAAGAAATTAATAAAAAAAAAAAATAAATAAATAAAAAACGGATTTCGTCCGAACTTACCAGCTCTGCCGAGGAGTTTCTACCTTGCGCCTGCCATTTCCATTTGATGGATAGTAGATCCACCTCCACTATCTGATATAACCAGCAAAAAAAATACAAAATCCCTGGAACTCGGCATTTCAGAACAAAACCTTAACTTCTTTATGAACACTATCATCCAAGCATAGTAATTTGTTGGGATGACTTGAAGAACTTTTCATTGCTTTTGTGATCATCGTCGCCATATCGAAGTTAGTTTTATCTGAAAAACTGCAACAGATAACTGCACCAAAACTTACTTCGAACTTGTAAGCTTTATCCAAGTTTTTAGGCAATTTGGGATTCTTATGGGATTTTAAAAAATCCGGCTGTACTCACCTCCAAAATCGAAGGACGGATAATTGATTCGCAGCAGCAGCACTGGAGTTGCTGGCAAAGCACGCTATTTAGCTCAAAAAATCTCTATTAATCGGACAACGCCGTTAGGATGCTGCTTTCAACTCCAGGTCCCTGTGCTCTTTGAACAACTATTAATGGAGATATATCCATGCTTTGAAGCGATGAGAGCATAATCACGAATCCAATACATTTACTTTCTATACACGGATAGTACTTTGCTAGGATAGCTTTAACAGCTTTGGGTTGATTTCATATCGTTCATTCGCACTAGAGCCAAAAATTAACTTTTATCGCCAGGATGCAATTTTTAGGTCTTTAACGTTTCTTAAAAGAATTTAAGCTTTTTCTGTGTTCCGACGATCGATGACCAAGCGTTCGGTATTCTCCGCTGCTTCACGTCCTGAGGTCTTATCTAATATGGCCTCGGCAAGATCGCAAAATGCAGGTTCAATGTTGACATTTGATTTAACAGATGTTTCCATAAAGCGTATACCATGCTCCCGTGCAATCTATGCATATCTCTAGCATTGGTACAGCTAGAAAAAGGACGGTATTTGCTTAAGTAGGGACACCGCCATTCGGATTCGTCTATAAACTGTGGGTGCCTGTTCTTTTCAAACAGCTATTAACGGAGAAATCTTCCATGCTCCGCTTTTGGAAATATGACAATATGATCAATTAAAATAAATTAGGTTTTTATCGAATTTTACTTAGGATGACTTAAATAGCTTTGGATTAAAATGAAATGGATCTCGAAACAGAACTAAAACTTATTCTAACTGACTTATGTTAGCTGCCTTCAATTCTTAGATCTTTTAGGTTTTTTTAAGAGATTTAAAGCTAAGATTGTGTTTTTCAAAAGTTAACCAAAATCAATTGCAAAAATATTCTTATTATGGGTAGCAAGCTATATGTTTTATGAGTCAATGTTCCATAAGTTCAAATAGCTTCGTAATTTAGTTCTAATATTAATGACAAATGGGTTGACGGTGACGATTACCAGTTTCTGTATAAATAACTCTATGACAAGTGGCCACAATCAAGTTTCTATAATTGGTGATTGTTGTTCAAGCAATTTATGATTAATTAAAGCAAAACAAAAGGCGTTATATAGATAAGAAACATAAAGCTAAGTGCTGCCATATAGACATGATATTGGCATACTTTTGAGAACATTATTACCTCTCTCTTAACCAAAAACCAGTTTTAAGCTAACTTTTAAGGAGGCAGGGTCTCCTGTAGATCAAGATTGTGAATCGTGATTGCTTGGATATATTCGATAGCCGAATATAGTTTGTTTCATTATGTTCCACAATGTACAGCTAGGTGAAACACATACAATATTTTTGGGTCTTCAAAAGTTCAAGATTATCATAGTAAGACAGACGATGAATAACAATTGTTTTGAAATATTCGATAACCGAATATAGTGTGTTATATCATGCTCTACCGCGAACTATCATTTACATTACAATTTTTTCAAGAAAGTTCTACAATGATACTTCGTAGTACAGCTATATAGAACACATACAATATTTGATTGCCCTAAGAAGCTAGCAAGCTTATCAAACATAAAACGATTCTCAACTTGGCATATTATTCATGAACTCGTTTAGCGTTTTACCATTAGCAGATTCTTGATAGTTTCAACAAAATTCTATAGAATATCTTAAGTTATCATACATTATGTCAAACCACTTTATAATTAAGATAAGCTGCCCAAGAAAGCGGCATAACTTTGTTGCACTTTCTTCAACAACAGCATAATTTCGTCCTTTACAGAAAATACAAAAATTCAGCTAGTCTTATAAGCGTTTAATAAAGAAATTTCGCCTAAAATAATTTATACTTAATAACGTTTTTTTAAAAAATTTTTTAAGTGAAAACAAAGCGCAAAATATATTACATATTGTTATTACAATTAAGTTTGAGGAATTTCAATTCTTTAATTTGAGGCTTTATTGTGAAAAAGTGGAAAATTTTGTAAGCAAAGTATTGTCACTAAGGACCAACAGTTGCCCCAACTTCACAAAATGCGTTTTTTTTACTGCAAAAGTCTTAAGTTTTTTATATTTTTTGGATTTTTAGAAGCAAAACGCTAGCAAAATCTGCAGCACTGTCGTGTCCTTAGTGTAGCAATATTATTTTATAAAAAGGTTTTCTAAATGGCGCAGCTGCTGACTTGAAAAACTGAGCCATGATCTTTTAAAAACGGTGGTACGATATAGTTGCACACGTATATATATATATATATATAAAAAGGACATGTTGCGTATTACTTTGGACTAAGCAGCTTGCTAGTTTTGAGCAGCTTGCTAGCTTTGAGCAGCCTCAGATCAATCATTTGCTTAAGTACGACGTCGGCTCACTTGCTGCTTACAAACGTTATGGAGCTTGCTCTACATGATCCTTAGACTGCTTCTCAAAAAAAAAAACAAACAAACGCCATCTTTGGCTTGACTTGAAATGCAATTTGGTATTCGTAGAATTAACAACTTTCAAAATTGTGCGTTTTTGCAAAATTGTTGCTGTTGTTTCTTCTCTATTTTTCTTCTATAATTGTATAATTTGCTTAGCAGCCCCCAACACACTTGGCGATGCCCCAAAAATTGAAGTTATTTCAACGCTGCAGATAAAACGCTAGATATATATGTTTTGAAATAATATAATATAAAAAGCTTTGTTGGTTTTGTTTAAGAATGCTGCCTCCCAAGTCAGTGCAAAGTATTCGAGGCAGCTAAGCACATTATACTCTGTTTACTTATTATTTTAGGACTTTAGGTAGGTTGTCTCTTGGTTGTTCCTCTTAATGCTGTCGCTTTTGTTACAAATTCCCACCGAGTGCGCGTACTTAAGTAATTTATAATTTTTCTTTTTTCTTAGTTATTTTTTGCTTTGCTTGGATTCCAGTGCGTTTAGGGAATGATTACGCACAACATTTACTGTAGGACGTCGCTTTTTCTGTGTTCCGACGATCGATGACCAAGCGTTCGGTATTCTCCGCTGCTTCACGTCCTGAGGTCTTATCTAATATGGCCTCGGCAAGTTCGCAAAATGCAGGTTCAATGTTGACATTTGATTTAGCAGATGTTTCCATAAAGCGTATACCATGCTCCCGTGCAATCTATGAAGTAAACAAAATTAATATGGAATAGTTTTTAGTTCCACTTTATAAGACCAACCGCTTCACCGCGCTCCTTGCTGACCACACGTTTCTCCGACATATCGCATTTATTGCCCAAAATCATCTTTTCCACATCTTCATTTGCGTGCTGCAGTTGAAAATCGAAAAGTTTAATCAATATAGTCTTGAAGTATATCTACAAATTTACAGCGCACCAACCTCATCTATATTTCGCAGCCATTTGACAATATTTTCAAAGCTTTTTTCATTTGTTATATCGTAGACAAGCATTATGCCCATCGCGCCACGATAATATGATGTGGTAATTGTGTGAAATCTCTCCTGTCCGGCCGTATCCCATATTTGTAATTTGATTTTCTTCCCTCTAAGCTCAACTGTTTTGATTTTGAAATCAATTCCTGCAAAGAGAGAATGTTTTTGGTTAATAAATAGTTTCAAAGTAATGCAGCTCTTTGTCTAAAATTAATATTAGATTATATGAAGCGGAAATGCTAGCTTAACAAATGTATGGGCGGAACTTTATAAAAAAGATAACGCTCGCGTCATAAGTCAAAAATCAAAGTTGGCATGATAGGAGAATATCTATGAAAAACTATTTTTAACCAAAGCAGGCAAGTAACTATTAGTAGTAAATCATAAATATGCGATGGGGCATGGCATAGGAGAAAAATCGTAGTGCCCAAAATGTAGCAATATTTAACAATTCAAGGACATAGATCTGATAAATTTAGGGAATTTTGGTTTACGTCCTATGCTTTGTATTTGTATCACAGAATTTAAAAAATATATAAAAATAATCGTGGGCAAATTGTTGATAGTAGGTTTTTTAAGCAATATTTGTCGAAATTAATATTAATAATTGCATCTATAAAAGATAAAGCTTTTTTTAAAGGCTTCAGGATGGCATTTCTCTGTAAAAAGATACCATCTAACTTCAGATCACATTGATAGGTAATACAATACTTTAATTCTCTAAAAATAATTCAACAAAACATCGGAAACTTTTGGCTTTTCCATTATAGAAATCGTAAAAGTGCGTCAGACTGCTAAAAAATGTATTGTCTAAAAAGACGATTTTAAAAACCAGACAAAATAAAGGATTGCGGTCGTATTCACCGGTTTTGATACAAGCGAACCAATGTGTACCTATGTACCTGCCGCAGTTCAATCATGAGTCGGCTTCAGCAACTTCCCGTAGTGCAGCTAGTAACGTTAACATATCAGGCATGTCACATCCTTTACTCAACAGGAAGTGGCATGCTCAGATGTGAAATCAAGTAAGATGGACAGATGGGAGAAGCGAAACTCTGCAAAAAAAAAAACCTTCAGCAATTGAAAGACTAACAATCAAGCTCGAACAATCGACCTTCGAATTCAAGCTCGAACAATCGACTTTCGGGTTAACAATCGAACCACCGACCTTTGAATTCAAGCTCAAACCACCGAGCTTCGGATTCAGAGTGGACTACACTATCACTTCGCTAGAGGGATGCATACCAGTCTAATCACGACATCCACAACTGGGCTCATAGTTACTTTACTACAATCTAGCCAAAAGACAATCATAATGATCCTAGTTATCAAGAGATCTCCGCAACGAGAACGCTAACGCGGCAGTCGTACCTATGTTATGAGGTCCTAACATTCGTCCTAATCGTCCCTTTACATTTCAATAAACTCCATGAAGCGAAACACACGTGTACCTAAGGGAATGGTTCACCCAATGGTCTTTGGATTGACGCCTGAACATACAAAGAGATTCTTTGTATTCGCGTGACCTCGAAGAGCTCGAACATGTCTAAGTTGAATTAGCTTTAGTTTGAAATCGAAACACTATATGCATTTTTTTTGGTTTTAATAATTAATCACTAATTATAATATAAAAAAAAATGTAAACTGGTAAAACAGCCTAATTCGCGAGTCGAGGTCTCTAATTGCTGCTGCTCGTTAAGCTTAAGTTTAGTATTAAAACGAGGTTAATTCGTTAAAATTAAAATAAATAAATTTCTATTATATAAAAAAGTTTTTACTTAATATACTTGAAATATAATTTGTACAAAAAAGTTGAATATTTCTGAAGAAGAACAAAGTTCGAATTCGCGAACAGCCAAGAAAACGAAAAAACAAAAATCGAGAGCAAATATCAATTGAAAAAAAGATAAGAATTTGCTCGCGTGGAACATTTAGACACATCAATTTTCGAAATGGTAATATTATAGAGTTAACAAAAGTGGAAGCTTTGGATTGGTACAAAATGTAGAATCCAAAAAGCATAAGTTGATGTTAGGATTGTATGAGACGGGAAAATAAGTACAATATTTGGATATAGGTCATATGAAGAAAGAGTGTCAATATTGTAAAGCTCTTACTATCGATTGTAGAAGAGTTGGGCGTTGGGCCCGCTAGTATATAAAAAAATAAAAATAATTTCCTGCAATATTCGAATTTTATAAACACTTTGCTCAATGGGAGCTATGTGATATAGTAAATCGGTTCAACATAGTGATTCGGGAACATTAAAAAAGTATAGGATGCCGAATTTAGGTTTTAACATCGAAACCGAATAACTTATCCAAATCTAAGTAATATTTTTGAGGTGCCGCAAAACATCACTACGGGAGCTGTAGCATAAAAATTATTTCCCTTGACTATGGTCAACGCACCTAAGTAAATAGCGTTTATTTGGTAGGCACAGCAGTGCTAGGCAAATATATAAATGATATCAAAAATTTAAAATAAACTTGCACCAATTATTAACTGATTTCTCCAGCTATTTTTACCTCTGAGATCTAGGCGTTCATAGAGATGGACAGGTGAACATACGTATACGTATATCCATTTCTCTAGTTTTCTGATCAAACTTTAGGTAACCTTAGGTCTTTGCTTTTTGACGTGCAATATCTTAATATATCCTTTGTCTCATAATAAAGTTCGCATTGGAATTGGTAGTTGAAGCTCTCTCTAGGATACTGTTGTATCCTATGTATCATATCATGCAGTGCATCCAAATACTCCAATCGGTTATCCAACTCAACCCATTTTCGAAGCATAAATTTTGAGAAAATAAAATATTTTTCTAATATTGTTGTTTTTGTATTTTTCAGCTGGACTTTTCTTGTGAAATGCGCATATATTTTTTATTATCAAGCCGAAGACCCCTAATAGCTTGTTAGGCTTATAATAAGTATTAAAAACCAGGCTTAAGAGGTTATATACGTTGTGGTTGGTCGAAATATCGAAAAAAAATAAAATGCTTCTTCCGAAAGTACACTTCCGTAAAAATGAATTCCCAAAATTTAAAAAAGTTCCGTGCATTCAAAGCAAATGGCGCTTCTTAAAACGCGTCGTCACGAAGCTAATACTAGCGCGTGGGAAATGCTAAACGAAATTATCTCCAAATCATATTTTTCCGAAAGTGCCATTAACTTGAGCACATAAAAAATTGCACCATTCTTCAAACTCTTTTTTACATTATTAGCAATTAAGAGAGAGACAGTCCGTGAACAATATCTCTTTTTATATTAATCTAGCATAAGATTTTTGAAAACATTTTTTTGATTCGAAAACCATGACTTTTTACAAAACTGCATCTCATTTTTATACAAATTTTTTTGTAAAACTCTTTCTTCAGACACTCCACACATCTCTACACTAATAAAATTTATTGGTGTTTTAGATTTCAGTTCAGCTGTAGTTCCGAATTCGTGCTCATCACAAATCTCTACAAATGACTGCACTTCGGGGTAATATCCATTATTATACATTATTTGTTGATATTTCAAAATGTCTAAGGGCATTTTTTCTACTAAATATTAGAATTCAATAAAATAAACGTAATATGACTTTAAAAATAACCAAACTTACTTGTATTATATTATTTCCCTTAAATTATTCAATTTCAAATACACTTTTTTTTTAATTATAGACAATTGCTTGATTACGACTAGGCTTATACAACAAAATTGGCAGTCCTAACTTGTTCTGCTCTTAATGAGAGCAATTAAGATCATTTCTACGCAAAAATCTATTGTATGCAACAATCTAAATACCTTGTTCTATCCAATATATAGGCAAAGTTCGGACTTAAAGGAGGCTAGCAGCTGAATTAGGCCCAAAAAAAAATAGTTAAATTACGCTCACTAATAATGCCACCAATTAATGCCAATAAAAGAAGCCAATTTCCAATATAGTGGACTAGGTCAATATGTTTGAGGCGAACAGCCGCTGGTTGTGCTGGTTGAACTAAAATTGGTCAAACTCATGCCAAGGTGCACATATCCAACTAGGGACAAGCCATATGATTACCCTGAACTTTTGATATCGTATTAAGGTGTGACCCATACCATTTCCAGCGAACCAATAAATAACTAATTGATAAAAAAAAAAAACTCGTCGAAAAGCAGAGCAGAGAACATGCAACCACACCCAATGTATACACGATTATCCTGGCCTATGTAAGGGTTTCGATGCTGCCAGTAATTATATGAAAATATATACGCGTTTATCGTACTTTAAACAAAACACAAACACATAGGCAATGACTTAAATATATATGTATATATATGCACGGCATATGTGTATATAACTTAAATATATATAGACTATATACGCATATCTAGAACTTTTTGTGCTGTAATTACTCACCGATAGTTGATATAAATGTTGAGGTGAAGGCGTCATCCGAAAAGCGAAATAGAATACAAGTTTTTCCAACTCCCGAATCGCCAATTAGCAACAGTTTAAAGAGCAAGTCATAAGTTTTCTTGGCCATTTCACGTTTCACTGTGTGTGCGCTCCCAAAGACGCACAACCAAACACACACGCGACACACACAATCTTATAGAACAAAGCGCATACACTACACCCCAAATTGTTGGCAATTATTTAAATTTACTAAGATTTTACACGTACACACTAGGTATGCAACTGACGCGCAATTGGTGCTTGTTTTAGAATAAATTGTCGTTGTTTTGAACTTTAGATATAGTAATTAAATTTGTTTTTAGTAAAATGTTGTAAAAAAAACCATATACGATGGTTGACCAGGGCAGTAGTGTACAATATGCGTATTAATATATACATGGCTAGGCTTATCGATTATTTTGTGGCGTTGCCAGAAGTTCGCACGATTATTTGTATATCGCTTATGGCGACATATAGCGGCTTGCGATAAAAAAGCGTTGCACTTTAAATTTGAACTCTCATAGTTATTAGTATAAATTTCAATTTTTTCGTTTATATATACAAAATATTATGGAGTTTAGCTCTTATGCAGCTTTAGAGTTAAGAAAGTATAAGTCTACTCTATCTTTGTATACGGCGAAATTTAATCCAACTCCAATTAAGTGGTGTCTATATTTGTGTTTATAAAGTTATTAATGAAGTAAAAAGTTAATAAAATAAAGACTAACAGAAGAAAAAAACTGAGCTAACATATTTGCAGTGAAGACTACGGTTTATGTCATTCTTTCGCTTTTTGAGCGTATGGATAGAGCTGAGTTAATAAGTAAATCCGTTATGCGAACCACGAAGAACTTTTGACCGTGAAGTCTTGATTTTGAAATACATTTAAGTATTTTTTTATTTAAACATATATTATTGTGATTTATATGTATTTAATTTAAGTCATGAATGCCAAAACACTATGCACATTTCAATAACATTAAATATTGTTAAAATTTTTTGACAAAACAATTGTCTAGTCGGATATCTACTTCTTCTAAGCTCTGTGCAGCCTTTGCGCTTGCGAGCGAAAATGGATTTTGTGCTTTTAAGCACGGTCTGTTAATTTTTGTACCCAACAACTATAGTCGGACTTAGGATCAAATTTTTAGTAGACCACTCACTTCCACAAATACAATACTGCTTGCCTCAAAGCCACCTTCACAATGTGCCTCTTTTGGGAATTGCAAACGAACAGCGTTTACCCGAAACATTCATATTATTTAAGATATAGATAACATTTGCGAAACCGTTTTAAATATTAAATTTATGTCAATTAAATAACAATGCAATTAATTTTAAGCCAAACCTTCACAATGTACCTTTTTTTGGGAATTGCAAATGAACAGCATTTACCCGAAACATTCGTATTATTTAAGATATAGATAACTTTTGCGAAACCATTTTAAATATAAAATTTATGCCAATTAAATAACAATGTAATTAATTTTAAGCCAAACATCGAGCGATCATTAAAACCATAGCAGCCGAAATGTCAATCCACGTCTTTGAATGTTGCTAAGAATTATAAGAAGAATCATAGATGTAGAATGATTGATTTTCAACATAAAATCTTTGAGAAGATTGTTACTTCACCATTTCAACATTACTATAGTTCTTTAACATCGTCCACCCAAAAGGTGTCGATCCACTTTTACTTATTTTTTCTCCTTTTAACAATAGTTTCACGGATGAAAAACAAACTTCGGTTATTTGTACTGACTTTACTAAAGCCTTGGCCTCTGTAATCATCGTCATCTGTCTCTTAAACTGTCACATATGAGTTTTCTATCTGGGCTTTTGAATTGCATATTATCCTATCCTTGAACTATGTAAACCATCAACTTCTCGCTCTTAAACTATCACACTTCTTATCAAACCAAGTCTAGAAGGTAATTTTTAAAGGCTGCGAATCGAAAGAAACTAAAGTCACGACAGAAGTACTACAAGGTCACCAATTTCTGTCTTTTACTTTTTAAATCACTTCGAAATGATCTTCCCCAAGTTAGCTGCTGCTCTCGTATCCTTATGTATATAAATTACTATAACACACGCTTGTTTTAAGTTTTCCATAATTCAAGATTTCCTTATTATTCAACAATTTTAGCCTAATTTGTACGATTCTTGTAGACATTAATATTTAAAAATATTTATTACTCAAAATAACCGATTTTTTCAACGTTGTGCGTTATTATTTAAATGTTGTACCAAGCAAGATATTTATTATATTGTGCGTTATCTACCCAACACATTGTACAGAGTTCATACAGCTTGGTTAAAGTTATCTTGACGGAAGTCAAATATTCATTTTAAAGCTTAACAACAAAATTCTTCTATAAGATGCACGTACAGTTGAAATAATCACTCAAAATGATAAAGAAATATAATGAAATACAAATAGCTGCAGCAAATTTCGGACAAGACCTATTTGCATGGTTCATGTACAACATGATTTCTTTATCTCTAAAGAAATTCCTTACAGAACTGATACCATTTACGAGTAATTTTGATAAGACTTTACTAAATTTCTATTAGTAGATAGACGCTTCAATGGCATTCCTTGTCCGCACAGCGTCTACAGCTATACGAGCAAAATATGCATTCTTAGCATAGTACAATCGAAAGTATATATAGATTTAAGATTGTATACAAAAAAGTTGTTAAAAGCGTATGTACTTAAAATATTTATTTATTTATAGATTGGCGCATGTTTGTACATATATTACTGCGCCTACTATACATTGTGAACTCAGTATATAGAAAACCGATTTGGGTCTCCACGTTTGCTCATCAGATAGATCGTATGTCATTGATCGGAACAGATGATAGTTAGTCTGATGGCACAACGTCTGGAGAGTTTGGCTGTTGGCATAAGATCTTACATTTTAGCTTTTCGAAGCATTTTTTGACGACTTTTGCCAGTTAGGTCGTGCCTCGTCATGCTGAAGAATAAGTGTCGTCTTTCCTTGTATTATGTTTGTTTTAGTTCTCGACTCAAACGTTTTAACTTCTTTCGAAATCGGTACACTTGGCTTAAGCAGCTCATAGTATATCACACTTAGCTGGTGCCACCAAATGCGAGGCGTGACTGCGGCGCCATGATTATTCGCTGTGAACGTGGAGGCATGTGCGAACTGTCCCCAAGACGTACTGCTCTTATCTTAGTAGACACCCTTTTTCCTCCTTCTGTGAAAGTTTTATTTGGCTTCATAATATACTACAGCCAGCTGGCACCATTTTGGCTTCATTAATACTGTGTAGAGGCATGTCCAAGCATTTCCCCCAAGATTTTTTGGGGGTATTGTTGTAGACTAATTTACTTTAGCCAGTTACGATGCGATTAAGCGATTCCTTACGATTTTGCTTTTGGAGAAGCTGTACACAAGCAGAGCTGTGGAACAGTCTCATCTCTCGGTTTCAAGTCATACTTAATCCAGTATTTGCTTCCGAATCATATTCATAGCTTTAAGGCGTATTCATAAGGCAATAAATTTGCTCGATTTCAGGAAATACGTAAACCAATATATTGCTTCTGAATCATTCCTATGGCATTAGAGATGTTTTGACGCAGCTTACTGAGTCACTTGCAATGTGTGTCTGCCAATTGCTCTTGCATTTGAAACCCGTCTGGTCAAGTAATGCTTTCAATTCTGCATGGTCGAAAAGAGCTACCCTCCTACCACAATCTTCGACGTCAATATCAGCATTCCTGAAGCTTTAAAACCTCCACCACGATATGTTCTTTCACAAAATCAGACTCGTGGCACAATAGAGGCATGGGGGTCGCAGTGCTGCAAAGTGTAGGCCTACACTCGATCACACATTACTAAAACAGCCTCGCCATATGTTTCGCAGTGCAATCGATGAGCTTCAGCTGCACTTTTTTTGAATCCTAAAAGAATCTCAAGTCTTTCCGATAATGATGACGCTAGTTCGTCTCAAAAACTGACACTTTCAAGCATCCCAAATGTTCTAATACTATAATTTACAAAGATGTCTATTCTATTGTATAGCGCATGTTTCAATAAACTAATAACGATCAAGACTTAGCCCTTGATATCTATTGGTAAACGCCGGAAGCAAAATGCATATAATACATGTCTATATAAATACATAAATCCTATCGGCATTTAGACAAACATTTCTCTCTGAGCACAACCAAGTCGTCTTCACAATAAATGACACAAATCTCATTATGTTGAACAAATTATAATGTATTACATTTAACATTATAAACGCTTCCATATTTTATAGTACATACATAATATTTAATGCATTATCCATCAGTTCATCATGCTTGGGGGGGGTCTTTCTAGACATTATTTACAACGCGTCGTCACGAACGTTAAATTTATAATCAAGAGCGCATATTTCGGTACGCTTTGTTTTTAAGTTAAAAACTAAATTAACTTAAACTTATTAACTAAGAAACTAAAAATAAATCTCGCTTCAGCTGCGGTGGTTGTTTTGTTGTTAAACTTTGTGTATTATTTTGTTCGTGCTCTCTTTGGTTTGTGGCATTTACTTCAACAAGTAGTCCATTTCCGATTTTGTTGTGGACATATACTGATCCAGCTCCAAGTCCAAGTCTTCACGTTTAACCTCGGGACGACGATTGTTACCTAAGAAAATAGAAAACAATTAGGGTATTTGAACAATGTCTTTGTTGTCTATTTTCAAAAAAGTCCGTTTGTACACTCCAGTTGTTGCCTCAAGCGACGCATTGGCAACGTTTTTACCTGTATTTCTGCGACCACCACCAGCGGATGAGTTTCTGCGACTACGACTGCGTCCACGACGCGCCTGTGGCTGTTGTTGCTGTTGCTTTCTGTTGACTCCTGCAGAGTTACCATTTTTATTAACGCCTCTACCTGCATTACCATTACGTTGAGCACTACGTCCACGACGACGGCGACCCGTAGCATTGCCAGCCGAAGCAGCTTGATTTTGACGTGGAGCAGCGGTAGCAGCAGCATTTTGACGTTGGCGAGAGCGTGAGCGACGTGGTGCGCCAGCATGTGTAGCAGCGCGCATAGCAGATCTATAAAGCAAACATTTTTATGAGTAACTGTGATACTGTGTGTGAAATTGCTCTGAACTTACCTTCCGCGTGGTCGTCCTCGGCGTCCAGCAGCGCCATTGGCAGCATTGAGTCCAGCCGCGGCCGCTTTACCATTTGTGTTGAGACGCTTTTCTATGCGTCCAGTGGCAACACGACGAGATTTGCTATTGCTACGGCGATTGGGTCCACGCCTATTACCAGCACCTCCGCCGCCTTGTCGAGCAGCAGCAACGCCTGGACGCACACCCAAGCGATCCTTAACCGAAATGCGTGCTTGTGAGCCAGCTCTTCCGCCACGATTGCGACTTGCTGCGCGTGAGCGACTACTGTCACGTGTGCGACTCAAAGCACGTGTGCGACTCAAGGAACGTCCACGCGTCTGTGTGCGTGCAACGGCGCCAACGCCGCCGCCTTGGGGCATCATACGTCCACGAGAACGGCTGCGCGAACGGCCACGTTGCTGCTCTCTGGGTAATGGTGTTGCTACTCCGCCACGTCGCTGCTGTATAGCTCCACCGCCACGTCGCTGCTGTACAGCTCCACCGCCACGAACGCCACGTCGCTTAGCTACACGCTCTGCCGCACCACCCATGGTGGGACGACGTAGACCCAGGCGCTGGCGCAAACTAGCTTGCGAGTTAGAGCGACGCATGCCGCCGCCGCCGCTGCCACCACCGCTGCGACGTGCGTTGGCCACTAGATCTGCACGCATGCTATTTGAGTAAAGTTGCAGTTTTGCGTTTGTTTGGAATTTTTGGATTTATGGAGAAGAATCAGAAGAAGTATGTGATTGTTGTAGTAGTGGTTTGACTTGTTTTTTTTTTTATCTGTTAGATTGCGACTGCGTTGCTGCTGCACAAAATGTATTTGGACATTTACTGTGCTCATTATTTTTTTTAATAGTTATTAAATTAATCCTCAGCATCATTGACAGCGCTTGGGTAAATAGTACAACAATTAAAGTAGTTTTAGGATGCTTACGTTGCAACTCTGCCGACATTGTTGCTCCTTACGGGCCTTCCGTTGGCAGCCAAACGCAGTGGTCTGCTGCCGCCGCCATTGGGTGCAGCTGTCCGCATGCTTCTCTGTAAGATGCATAAGGTTTTTGGAGGGGGATTTCGATTACAAGTCAGTTACGATGCGGTAGATAACGTGGCTCAAACTGTGTCTATGTGGAAGAGTCTACAACAAATGGGTCTTGCATTTTGGAGTTGTGCTGCGGGAGCCTATTTTGAAGGCTGGGCAAGTAGAGCACACACTGAAGGGTTACTGGCCGGTTTTGCTGTGTCTTATGTGCATCAAACTAGAGTGAATGACTCTAGGAGCAGTAGCAAGTTCGCTACAAAAACTATGCGTTCTGCGTTCTTAAATAGATATTAGTTAGCAGCAGACTTTCCCAGCTAGTCTTTGTGTGTTGTACAACGCAGAAGGCGGTGTCTTAAGGCCATTGCAATAACTATGTGTCCATTAGTTGTCTGTGTCACTCAGCTTCTCCTTAGCCAGCAGCGCCTAACCATAACCCTCTGCCACACTAGGTGCATGCCTTGCCCAGCCACTTAACAATTGTAAAACTGTTTAAAATAAGCAGCAAATTAGACTGTACAAAAGCCCGACTAGGTTGTTTGCGTGTCGATTTGTCTTTGTTCATCTCAGTTTTAGTATAGTTACACGTACGCGCTTCAATTTTAAGGCCGTCTGCACAGTGTGCCTCCTTTTGAACTCCTGCAATAGGCGCGCATTGGCAGCCGAGACATTGGGATCCACTGAGTTGTCCACAATCTTGCGGCTGCGGCTTTGTGAGCGACTGCGACGCCCGCGGCTTAAACTGCCGGATCCTTGAGTTTGTATTTGAGTAAAACGATCGTTTAAGGAAATGCCAGTATGCACCATTTTAAGAAGATTTGTAGTAGCCTTGTGCGTTGACTCAAGCGTGTTATATCCTTTTATGCACTTTTATTTTTTTTTTGTTGATTTTATGTTTGAGTTATGTTGTTCGGCACAGTTGTACTGTCTGTATAGTTTGAAACTTCGTTTGCAACTGAAAGCAGGACGAAATTACACGTTAGTTAAATAGTAAAATATGCAGGTAGAAAATAAGTTGGCTATTAGCAGGTAAGCCAAACCCTTTGTTGCAGCTGCACTAGGGTTTTAGCTAACTGCATCATAAACCATCCATATGTCATAAAACATAAATATTTTAGATATTTGGCTTAAAATAGCAACAGCTGCCAAGAATACGTTAATCCACAAGGCTAAATGCTATAATTACGCTTGGAACAACTGACACATGAGTCACACACAACGCATGCATACAGTGAGCGCATAAGTTATTTATACATATTTATCTTTTGAGATTGTTGCACGTAAAGAACACAGTTGTTAGATAAAAGAAAAAATATGTACACTATTTGGCGTCTTTTGGCAATATATAATATTAAACATTTTTTTGCTAACATTCGACTGACGTGCTATTCTTGCCGTCTTCGCTCTATATATTGGTACGTTTATATTATCATAGAGTATGCCATGACGAGTTATTGCTTATTTACTTCTTTTGCCAGCTACTCTTTGGAGTCTTTTACTTTGGCACGCATCCATACTGCGTCAGACTTTGGTCTTGTGTTTGCACACAAACATAATCGCATTTACAATATTGTAAATGAAGCTAGAGTGACTCTTGCCTTTATTAAGCGTTGGTCCAAAGAGCTGAAAGACCCTTATTCAATCAAACTACTTCATGTCTCTTCCCTCCAGCCAATTTTGGTATAGTGTTCCTGCGTTTGGAGCGCTCAATACCACCTATATTACGAATTGATTGGGTCTGCACAAAAGCAATATTTGCTTTTGGCTCCCTAGGGTTTAAATTGGTATCGTGGCATACGACTGCCGTCCTATTGTAGACTTTCAACCTATATGATCATTGCACATGCCAGTAACTCCAATGCACTCCTTAACAAAGTTGCTTTCACCATTTCATCCAGAGCAACCTGTAGTTTCCGACCTCTAGCACTACCATTTTGTAGATCAAATTATGACTTCCACGATCATTTTCGTGTCTTATGCTCCAATCTCTTTCTCTATCTAAACTCAAATTGATTTGTGAAATCAACTATTGATCTAACCATGAAGCCTCCAATGGGTCTACGATGCTCTTTTGGGCACCTTTTGTTCAGAAATGCTTTAACTTTTATGTTTTTTCCTGTTTGCAACTATACTGTTAATCCAAGTTCTGATAAGTTCTATAAAAAATTTACCCATCAGGCAAGGGACGCGTATTTATGGATTTATGAATGTGAACCTTGTTAGAGTAGTGGTAGCGTTCACGCTTCTAGAGCCGTAGGTCGGTGGATTCGTTGCAGCACTGGTGAGGCACTCGCATAGCCAGCAAAAATGCGCTATTTGCAAAGTAAATACCTATTAATTACAGACACCGCCGTTTAGATACGGCCATAAATTGTAGGTTCTCTTCGAACAGCAGCCATGCTCCGCCTTTGAAGCGATGGCAACATAGTCAATGAAAAAAAAATTAACTTTGAAATTATTATATTATTTATAAATACCCTTTGCTTCAATAAATACTGCGCAATTCTCTTAAAACAGCTATATGTACGGGCTACTAGGCGTTTGTTCTAAAAAATAAAGTCGTACGAATAACTTGTCTGCGCACTGTATATAACAAAGGGGTGCTGCTCTGGCAGTGGCATTTTTTTTATAGAAAAACAATGCAGCTGTTACCAAAAAATAAAATATTAAAGAACTTTACTCACCTAATCGCAGCTTTTTGATAAATATTTGCGGAAATATATGAAACAATGCGCAGCACTGGTTTTCACAATATTACCAAAATGCGCGTAATAGAGCACAATTTTTGCAAACGCGTTTTCTCGTTTGAAAATGTTTTATTTTGCAGTTTTTCACTTGCCAGGTAATATTTATGCACTATAGCACGTTTTTCTTTATATTGCTGTTTAATTTAAGCACTTTTTGTTGTAGTTTTTTGAGTTTTTATGCGCAGCTTGCTGAAAAATAGCTTGTATGTATGCAAAATCTGTATGCAATACAAAATGGCGTAGCCAATAGATACGCCTTCCAGTGCAGTGGGGCTGTCAACTTATTGCCAAAAGCTATCGGCCAAGCGCTGCCAGACAGCATGCAGTATTTAAATTATTTCAAGTTATTTGTTTATAGCTTATTAAACGCAGACATAAACACTATTTAAACTAACTTGGGAGTTATTTTATTAACAACAATTGTAAAGGCAACTGTGTAGAAATATTTTGCTGTAATAAATATATTGTTTATATGCAGAGCAGATTAATCGATAAACGCAAGCAGTTGTAAACTAAAGATTTTTTTATTATTTATTTGTAACAGGCGTTATGCAAACAAAAATAAGCTTCATTAAATAAAGCAAATAATTATTGCCTATTAATAGCTTCAATATATATACAAGCTAAATGCAGCAAAGACTTATCGATAAATGCAAGCAGTTGTAAACAAAAGATATCAAATGTGGAGATTGGCTACACGTAGTAGATACAGCCAACACATACTTACAGACAATATGTGGAATTACTAATAGACGCGTTACGCTTAGAATAATATTTATCAATATCATTATGTTATATCCACGCATGTGTTGGTTCTTGCTCTGGGCCAGATCGTTATGCAAAAACAAGTTTGCGCGGCCATTGAACTATTGACTCTTGACTTCGTCAGATAGTAAACAATACTTAGAAGTTAAGAACGCCTGCGGCCGCCACATTAGCATGCGCATTTGGCAATCAATGCCAGCCATCTAGACGTGTCAGCAATTTAGTTCATATTCTGCCCTACACATTGCCACACGCAAAATAACATATGCACGTCTATACAATGAGCAGCCGCACGCCGGAGCTGGTTATTTGGTAAGTCGCGCGCTGCTGAGCTTCCTAGTATCATCTTTAAATGCATAATTCATTGCTGCAGCTCCTTCATCCTGGTCAGCCTGTTGGTCATACACTTTTTCTCCGACTTGTTGCGTTTCTCACTTGGCGGCTATTATGCGCAACATGTCACTTTGTCACAGCTGGTGGACGCACAATCCAAGGAGTATGCTTGGTTGCTCAAATTGCTGGTCAATTGCTTTGGCTACAGCTGCGTTTTTGTGCCGGGCTATCTTATTTATAAATATGTGCAGCGCACCAACTACCTGGAACGTGGCAACAAAACTTTTATACACACAGCCGTCAATATGTGCATTACCGGGAATTCCGTTCATGAGACAGATGTGTTGCCAAGTAAACCGGTCAATGCTGCAGATGGCATCAGCATTACAGCCATAAAAGAGCGTGCAGCACCGCCTAAACATACCAGCTCACAGGAAGCTGTATTGCTGCTTTGGTGCTTTAGCGGCTTAATGGTCTCCTATCTCACCTGGGGTGTGCTGCAAGAAAAGATCATGACGCAGGAATATCAAAATTTCAATGGTGAAAGTTCCAAATTTAAGGATTCACAATTTTTGGTTTTCTCCAATCGCATACTAGCGTTTATTGTGGCATTGTCCTATTTACAATGGAAACCCACGCCTACACGACATCGTGCGCCGCTTTACAAGTATTCCTATGCATCCTTCTCAAATATAATGAGCGCTTGGTTTCAATATGAGGCACTGAAATTTGTTAACTTTCCCACACAAGTGCTGGCCAAATCTTGCAAAATCATACCAGTTATGCTTATGGGCAAAATAATGTCCAAAGCCAAGTACGAGACTTATGAGTATGTGACGGCGCTGCTTATATCCCTAGGCATGATATTC
Source organism: Chymomyza procnemis (assembly GCA_035046065.1). Taxonomy (NCBI): domain Eukaryota; kingdom Metazoa; phylum Arthropoda; class Insecta; order Diptera; family Drosophilidae; genus Chymomyza; species Chymomyza procnemis. The sequence continues at coordinate 42,077,075 of JAWNOJ010000026.1, forward strand.
TTTATGACCGGTTCGGCGGATAGTAACAAAGCCAGTGGTGTCACCACAATGACTGGTATCTTTTTGCTATCTATGTACATGGTATTCGATAGCTTCACTGCCAACTGGCAGGGTTCTTTGTTCAAGAGCTACGGCATGACATCATTGCAAATGATGTGTGGAGTGAATTTGTTTTCTTCGATCTTTACGGGTGCTTCGCTATCCATGCAAGGTGGTTTTCTGGATTCTCTGGCTTTTGCCACGGAGGTGAGTAGCGGGAGTGTTTCTAATAATTTAAGTACAGTGTATGCCATTTTTAGTGAATATCTGTAGAAGAGTGTTTCGGTATTTGATAGAAGCTGGGAATGCTTTTTATAGCAGCTAGTTCTCTGTTTTGGGATTTTTCAGATGAGGAATTACAGTCATTAATTAAAGACACCGCTGTGCGTATTCGGCGATAAATTTAGGTACCTGTTCCGCAGTACATATAAGCCATTATTTATGGCCAATCTCAGCAACATGAGAAGAACTGAATCCATTGATCATCTATGTGCTAGCTATCTTACGATATAGAGGAAGGTGCACTTAGGTGCACTTGTATTTAATTTTAATATTTATTTAATATTTTGATAAAAACACTGTTCCTTTTAGATATCGCGATCTTGCAGTTCTCTTCTTGCGGTGCTTATCTAGACTGCGCCTCGTAAGTTTAAATTTATGGTCGCAGTGCAGAAGAATGAAGTACATACAACAGATACTTGTGCATGTGCAGTCTTTTTGATATTATTTATAATATATTTTATTTTTATTGCCATATAGCATTATTTTCTGGCTTTTATCTTTATTAGATTCATTTAAATCCCATAAACAAGCCTAATATTCTATGATTCATAAACTGTACGAGAGGGAACTGAACATTTATAGCGATCGTTTCTTTCGGATTCCTTTAAAAATGTTAAATTTTTATTGCAAAAGTTGTTTTGAAAGAAATAATGCTTTTTAGTTTAGAGCGAAATTATTAGTTATCGGGAAAAAAAATTTCGCTAAGTAACTTTATCCAGTTTTGTTTGATATTATTCTCGTGCTTCGATTATGCTCTTCATTCAATTTAATGCAATTAAATCAAATTCAGATCCATTAAGATCAAATTTTTGTTCGATGTGTAGGAGGATGTATTCTATACATTCTTGTAAGGAAGGATCTTTTATCCTACAGATGATTATGGACGCGGAAATGTATTTCTTACATTTTTAGCATTACTTACTGCCTTTCATTTTTACTGGAAAAAGGTCTAATACGCTTTAATTTATGCATTGAATCGGATTATCGTTCTTTAGGATTGCCTATGAAATCTCAGCTTTGTGCTGCCTAAGTAGTTTCCAGAGAAATAATTTCCCTAGCAAATCGTAGCTTTGATTTTTGCGAAAAAATATTCTCGTTCTTTCATTATTTTCGTCATTCAAGTCAATAGTAAACGTTTAGATTATTAACAATTGCAATTAAGGTTAAATTTTAGGTCAAAATGTAATTTTTTTTCTGGGTGAAGTAATTTCCCAAATAAATCCTAGCTGGTACTACAAAAGTAGTTTTGAGTGAAATAATTTCCCTAACAAATGGTAGCTTTGAGTTTGGAGAAAAACTATTGTCGTTCTTTCATTATTTTCGTCATTCAAGTCAATAGTAAACGTTTCGATTGTTAAAATTTGCAATTAAGGTTACATTTTAGATCAAAATATCAGTTTTTTTGTGGGTGAAATAATTTCCCAAATAAATCTTAGTTGTGTACTGCAAAAGTAGTTTCGAGAGAAATAATTTCCCTAACAAACCCCAGCATTATATTGCACTTATCTAAGAAGTTTTTAGAGAAATAATTTCCCCAATCATTCCTAGCTTGTTTTGAAGGAAATTATGCTATCTCTTCAATTATTATCGGATTTTTCTTCCCTAACAAATCCTAGCTTTGTATTATAAATATAAAACAAGTTTTTAGAAGAATATTTTCCCCAACAAATACTAGCTGGTTTTAAGTGAAATTATGCTAGTTCTTCAATTCTCGCTATTCATTCGAATTATTCTTCACTAACAAATTCTAGCTTTGTGTTGTAAAAAAAGTTTTTAGCGAAATAATTTCTCCAACAACTCCTTGCTCGTTTTAAGCGGAATTATGCCGGTTCTTTAATTCTCGTTCTTCGATCCTCGTTTTTTCAATGATTTATATAATATAAATATATAGTTCTGAGAATCCTTCAAGCACTAAAGGGCCAATAAATAACTCGTTTTTGTTGAATGCTTTATTAAAAGGCAGTATGTTCTTAAGATTGGCGATTTCCCTCTTCGAGAATGTTTCTTCGGCGTTGATACTCGAACCTCTCCGCCGCTGTACTTAACCTCACCTGTCCTATGGTGAGCCCATAAGTCAATTATGTCGGTCTCACAAAAGCTGTCTCTCTCGGTAGCCCTATATGGGTTTATTTTCAAATCTATAACAAGTTTGTTCAGATTGTGCGAGGCGCAACACGAGTAAGTGAGAGTAGTAGTTCTTAGGGATTTCTTTGTGGACATTATAGAAATGATTAAATAAGATATAGAGTCTTTAGAAGCAGAAATACTAAAATGAACAAATGCCTTTATATGCTTACAAAAAATATTAAAAATGATTGGGTTTCTTAAGGGAATTTCTAGGAATTTTGAAGTAAATAGACATAAATGTCTTCACTGTAGCAAGCTAACTTTGAAAATATTTACCAGACCGCGCGTGCACTGCACTACAATCAAGTAAACTTACATATAATGAACTCTCTTTTATTTAGCATCCGAAATTTGTATTTGATATTGTTATACTATCCATATGCTCGGCGGTGGGCCAATTGTTTATCTATCATACAATAGCCGTGTTTGGCCCAGTTGTGTTTACCATCATCATGACGCTGCGTCAGGTGAGTGAGTGTATACATTTTGTTTACACAAATGCGTTCCCATTTTCAAATTGTCTAACTAAATTATTTTTATTTTTTATTTTTAGGCCGCCGCCATAATGCTCTCCTGCTTTATCTATCAACATAGCATAACGTTGCTGGGCATTTTCGGCGTCTTGGTTGTGTTTTTGGCCATCTTCTTGAGAGTCTATTGCAATCAGCGGCTGAAAGTTATGCGCAAACGTGCCGAGGCTAATAAGCCCAAAATGGCTGTCTAGTGGCAGCTCTTAACTTGCTCAAATGAAACAACGCACAGAGCACTACTATGTGGTCTAAATTTTCGTTTTAGTTTTCAATTACTTAATAACTTAAGTTAATTACGTGAAATTCTTAGCCCAATTTGGGTCGAATAACTTCCGTAAAGTGTAGCATAATTTAAAAACAATTTGTACAGCTTTGTTTTGTAGTTCTAAGCAAAAAGTGCAGTAGTTAAGTGCACAACTTTAGTTAGGAAAGCTTAAAACAATTATACATTAAATGCTAACTTATTTTACAAAGCACAAGACTTGATTTATAACTAAATGGAATGGATTTCAGTCAGTCAAGAAATTGACATCATTTATCTTAAATAATAATCATAATAAACACGTTGTAAGTTAGCTCGAGTTCACAGCAACAAACCACCTGACATTGACCCAGTTACGGCTTACAAATTTGGCAAAATGTGCTGTGATGTTTGTCTTCTTCGTTTTGGCCAAAAGTTGAAAAAAAAATGAGTCAAGAGACTGTAACTGGCCAAGTTGTGTTGTTGTGTTGTTGGTTGGCTGGCTGGCTGCGTGTCGGCCTGGTAGCTCCATTATTAGACACAGGTCAATGCACATACGCGTCGTCGGCTGTAACATGTTTTGTCTGACATACTCTTACAAAGAGTTTGTAAGAAGCTTTGATACAGCTTGCAAAAATAGAGCTTTATTTTGAATTCAGCTACCAAAAGTTCTTATCAAAATATTGCAGTTATGATCAAAATTTTCAACTTTACTCTTCACAATTTTCATGACTCCAAGCAGTTCTTCAAATATTTCTGTTTAGTTTGAAGACTGAGTTGTAGTACAAGCTCTATGTGAGCTTTGTTTTAAAGATTTTTAAGTAATTCGAGCTTATTTATTTGAAAGTTTTCTACCAAATCCTCCTATTAAAATAATGTAGTTATCATCAAAATGTACATCTTTCCTTTATGTTTTTTTTTGTTTTCAAGCAGTTCTTCAAAGATTTCTGTTTAGTTGGAAGACTGAGTTGAAGTACAAGTTCTATGAGTGCATTATTTTAAATATTTTTGTGTAATTTGAACTTATTTATTTTAAAGTTTTCTGCCAAAAGTCCGTATGAAAATTTCAATGCAATTATGAGCAGCAGTAGCTGGTAGCTGCGTGGCAGCACATATGGGATCGTCATTCTCCGTCGAGGCCGATACGGCCATATCGCTTGATCTATTATCCCAGAATCAGACTTCGTCGTCAACATGATTTTAGTTTCAGTTAACAAGTCGTATTCTTGCCGATAGGACATGGATCACCATACAAAAAATGCTTAGGCAACACACCAGAATGCCTATGAGGGGGACTGAACTCTAGGATTCGCAATACGTGCTTTGACTTTGACTGCTGTATGCAGATGTGTAGCACCTGAATGCACTTGAAATTCACCATGTGAAAGAAACCTACATTGTTTCTGCCGAAGAGGTCAAAGTTTTCCAATGGCGTATTTATTTATTATTTTATTTATACCAAAGAGAATGAGAAACCTTTTGGGCCGCAGCGGGTATTCAAAAACTCTATTGTTTCTGGACAACAGAAAGTGCCGAAGAGAACAAAGTTTACGGATGCCGATATTTATGCTGCGTGCAGTCCTATGGTTTCATTTATACCGAAGAGAAAATGAATCCTTTAGGCGCAGGGGGTATTCAAAAAGCGATACTTGACCATGACAAACCGCTATCGGATTAGAGGCGACCCAACTAGACAGGGGCCCCTGCTTTGCGCGTGCCTTCTCCAGTTGGTAGTTCAAAATCTTATGCTTCATAATAATAGAAGATGGGGGAATTCTCCACAGTTACCTTCAGTATACTACGAAAGAAAAAAAATATATAGGTATGGTCATGGTCATGTCGTTCCTGGTGCTGTTTCCATAGGGTGTTTTAATTATCATGAGTGACCAGTACTGGGCTTTCAAACCAAAGCTGGTGTGGCTTCCTAATTCCGAGTCTGTGGTAACAACCACCGATTTCGTTTCCACGTTTTGAGCGTGATTTCTAAGCCTGCTCATTGAGGTTGGTCCTCTTTCGTATTGCTAAAACGCGTATAGAGTCAACTTGGCCACGCATAGAATTGCGCTCTCAAACTGGTACTGCTACCCAGAAAGAAAAGATACACTTATCTTCAACCAAACAGGGACTTCAAGCCCGATTGTATGCAGTTCGCTTTGATACCAAAGTAAAATTAGCTGCGGCTTATGGCACTCTCGTGGTGGCGTTCGTTGGCGCATTGAACCTATATGTACACTGAGCTTGCCTATTTGACCATCCCAAGTTTTAAGATGGCAATGTCATATTCCATGTCAAACCAACTCTGGTGCGTATAAGTATACAATGGTAAGCGAATATATGAAGTGTTTCGGGATAGGACATGTATGCTGAGGAACTTATATAGCAGCTAGTTCTTCGACGGATTTTCGTAGATGTGGTATAGGAAATATTAATGAAAGACACCGCTGTTCGGATTCGGCTATAAACTGTAGGTAAATGGCATATCCCCATGCTACTGCCTTGGAGCGATAATCATAGTCTAGGGGAATAATTATTTTTTTTATAAGAAATGTCTTTAAAAATAAACAGGCACTAGGTAAGTTCCACTACAGTATTACGGAAGGATATTTATATATAAATGCTATTCAATTAAAATAAACGGAGTTCTAAGAAGCCAATATTTATGCGTATCTAGATCGAGTGTCAAAATGAACTCGTCTCAGCCTTTGAAACGACTCAGTTTAACTAGTTCAAAATAAAACGTACTATTTTTTCTTATGTCCCCATAAAGTACTACCAATTATGGCGCGATATCTTTGCTTATAATGATTCGATGTAAGATTTTTATAAATTTCGGTGTAAAATAGCTATTTTTTAATAAAATTCTTTTGCGAAGGATCATGAATAATCTGCTCCAGCGTAGCAATACCAATCAAGAGTCCACTGCTTCAAATTAACTTTTAAGTTGCTAAAGTTTTTTCGCATTCCGTATTCTTTATCGCATCAGAGAGTTCATAAAGAGTATATAAAGGTTGTTTCCCACTCTAAGCTCGTTTTTACGATTACGATTTTTTATATGGGCAACATCATTGTCGTCGGCGTCGACTATATCATTGTCTTTGTTGTTGTAATGCGATATTGCTGGCTCTGACGAATTCGCTTTCGCATGGGTGGGGGCGTCTATTAGCATATCAAAACAATGCGTTGGAAAAATTAAACCGCATAAAAAATAAAGGGCATTATGCAATCCATGCTGCCTTCTAAGGGAATAACAACCCATGGCGGCGGCGTCATCAAATTTTGCTAGTTTTTCGGTTTTTTTTTTTGCAAATTAGCGAAATTTTGTTGTTGCCCGCTGCTCAGCTGCAAAGGTGATAAGTTAGGGCGTCCATGTCGCTGGCGGCATAGTTAGAGTCCAACGCGCATGTGGAACACACGAAGTACTACGAAAATTAGAAATTTAATTCAAGAAATACCAAAAATTAAAACGACTAAACGAATTCGATACGAAAAATTGTGCCAAAAGTGTCCTGTTTGGAAAAAGTGAATATGAATTGGCTAAGTGCCTTTCTGATAAGCTTATGTGTGTTCTGCTGTGCTGGAGCAACACATGGTTATTACTATGACTATCCAACGCGTAGACCACCGCCCAGCTATAGTGCGGCCTATCAACGCTATCAGAGCAGTCGCTATGGCAGACAGAGCGTTGCGGACAACGGCAAATCGGATAAGGAAAATGCCAAGTTTGCGGGTGCAGCTAATCAGGAGCTGGATGAGTCTAAGGGCGATGATGATAATGGCGATGAGAAGACGCTGTTGTTGAAAAAAAAGATAAGAAAAGCTTTGTATAGACCCTATGGCGGCGGTTTGGGCTTGGGTTTTGGTAATCCTTGCCTGCCCTTTGGGCGTGATGCAGCTGGCAAGGGCGCTTCGGATGTGGAACAAGGTCGCTTTCTGTTTGATGTCAATGTTTATAATGTTTATGGAGGTGGAGGCGGCTATGGTGGTGGTTGTCGCGGCTATGGTGGTGGTCTTGGTGCAGGACTTGGCGGTGGACTTTTGGGTGGTGCTGGCGGCTTGCTATCAGATCCAATTGCACAGCCAGCACTGCCTTATGTGCCGGTGCGTCCTTTTGCGCCTGTGGCCACTTGGTTATCGCTATTTGCACCGGGCATATTACAGAACAGCCTGGCAGCTACTGTACCGGGCGTGCCTTTGGCAGATCCCATACGTCCAGCGGCCGCTTCGGCTGGCGGTGGTGGTGGTTTACAAAGCGATCCTGAGGTGGATCCAAACTACACTGTACCTGTGCGCAGACCCGTGCCAAATCGTGTCTACTACGATTCAGCAGGAGCGGTAAGTTGAAAGCCTGCAGTAGCCTAAGCAACTTTAATCTGTTACATTCCACATTGCAGCCTCCGGTTACGCCGGGTCAGCTTTTGGGTGGCGTTTCCACTACCGTGAATGGTATCATACAACAGCTGACGGGTCAAGTGCAGCCCGTCTATCAAACTGGTGTCTATCGGGCGCGACAACGCAGCAGTTATGGCTAAAACGATCTTAACTTATCTACATAAGTATCGAAACATTTGCATACTTACACACAATTCATTTAGTTTTTAGATTTGTATATTTTGTGATAAGAAAAATATATATAATAGTATAAGAAAACTAATTAGGGAGTTTATATTTTCGGCCGAACAAGTTAAAAATGGAAGTTATCGAAAAATGCATAGGATGCAAATTTCTATGCTGGGATTTTGCTGAAATACTTTCTTCGTGATTTACGGTTAATCTGAGCATCTGCATTTTAACAAACTGAAATTGGATCCCGAGGCTAAGAGTACGTAGGCTACAATAGTGCTTATCTGTACAATTGTTTTCCTGAACAGTGAAACTATAAACACCGCAAGTTTTAGTTTCTTCCGATGTTTTTAGTACGTTTTCGAGTTATAAGTTATCCATACTCCTTCTAGGAAATTAAGGTTTCAATATAGGACTTCCGCCAGTCCCTATCTCTAGCAATTGTTTGAAGCTCGTTAAACGATTTGCCAGTTTCCTTCTGAACTGTTCTGCTCCAAGTTGTTTGGGGTCGACCGCGTCGTATCTTGCCCTGCTGGTTCCACTCGAGCGCGGCGTCTGGGCTCCCATCGTAGGCTATTCGCAATGTATGTCCAAATTTTCTTTTAAGTATTTCATCGTTACTTCAATTTAAGTTGGACGTTTTAGAGTTCATTTATAAAATATTTCATTTCCTTGCAAGGAATATTCATAGAAAATCAAACAAATAAGATAAAGTCAGACCCGCACGACTTTGCAATACGTCAACCTCTTTTCTGCAATAGAATAAGTCTAATTCTGAACTACACACTACTTAACAAAAACCGATTTTTTTATTCGATTTCCTATTCGATTGTATAAACAATTTTTCTTAAGTAATCAATTTCAATCCAACTTGGTGTTGTTCCAGTACACACGAAAAACCTTCAGAGTAGGGAATTTAGAAACACAAAAAAAATCGATTTTTCTCCGGGTGCTAACTATTGTTCAGCCGATCTCGTTCGAACCCAACAATAAATGCATTAAGAATACTAACATTCTTTTATAATCTGAATATTATTAGGATAACTTGAAAAACCAACGAAAGACAATGCATTTAGAGTGAAACACGAACTTGACCGATTTGCCCGATGGCAGCTATATGATATGATCAACTGCTGAGTAAAACACTTTTATAGGCCGAACTTGGTAGCGATACGTAGTAAAACAATTGAAATATAATGAAATTTGCTCAGATCTTATTTACTGCCAATAAACTTTTTGGTGTCGAATTTGGGTTTAATATGTGGATTTGTTTTGGGCTGGTGGAGCTCTATATACGATCTATAATACAATTCCGACATCAAAAAACTAAAATCAATTTACATCTTTCTTGGGAAAACATTTTTCGGAAAAGTGGCTTGTTCTAGCTTTTAGCACCTCTAAGATTTAGCATATGGATGCATATGGGTATATCAACTTCTCAAGTCCCCTGGTCATTGAGTTTGCAAACTTTGCGGTAGAATGTTTTGAATCGTTTTTGGAAGACACACCAATTATAAAATATTATTAAGATATTTTTAATGACTACAGATTAAACATAGAGTTTAAATTGTATTCTACAACGTAGAACACAGTGCATCAAAACTTAATAAAAAGAATGATCGATGACCTCAAGTCTAAAGATGAAGTAACCTTAAAATGATCCAAACTCCAGCTGCCACACAGTTTCGATAAAATTTAGAACACAATACGTTGACATTTGAGTCGATGCACCTTACGAATCCAAATGTTCATATTCCAGTAGAACTTTCGCAAAATAATTTTTCTAGTTTCTTAAATTTTGAAAAAGTAAAAATTTATGTGACTTGAAGAACTAAAAATAAAATCGTATTTCTTATGAAGTGTACAAATAAAGGAATAATTATGGTGTCCTGCATTAACTGTTTTTTATATAAGTTTAACTTGAAAACTTATTAAAATAAACAATGTTACTTTATAGGCTTCTTATATATTCCGGTATTGAGATGGACACACCAAAAATCTTAATATTTTTAATTGTGTGATGCTGTTGCGTTAAGAACAAATATGTTTGGAATCGTTACAGATTCTTGGGTATACTTAGGAAAAATTCAAATCCACACATTCAACTTTTATCGAATTCACCGGTTGTTTCTGAACTCATAAGAAAATCTAATCATTCCCATTAATGTTATTAGAATTTAATATTTCAATTTAAAATTTTTGGTTTTTTCCATATAATTGGTTTATAATTGCTAGTTAAATAGAAATCAATTTTTCTGTTTAGAATTACAATGCCATGGAAAACTTAAGCAATTGTTTTTCTTCGCTCATAAACTCTTCAATCAATTGAAGAAATTTCTCAAGACCTTCGGATTTAAGCGCCGATACACCGCAGGCCGCCAAGGTCTCGTTATACTCTTCCTTTGCATTGTTTATAAAGTTTCTATAGTCTCTACCAAGCGCAACCCTGTCGAACTCATGTGCATATTTATTAAAATCCTTCAATTCTTCAATAAGAAAATCGCAACTTTTCTTATCGATTTTGTTCATAACCAAAAAATATGGCAATCCAAACTTTTTAAACAACATATACATTTCCAGCATTTTGGTCATAAAGCTATCAATAGCCTGCACTTGAGGAACATCCAGTACGTATAAGCTTATGGCCGGAAATATGCCGCCAAGTATAGTGAATAAGTCCGTAGACATGGTCGAAAAACGTATAGCCTCAATGCAACTGGGCGTATCAATAATGCACAATTTCTGGCCATTATTTTCGGCCTCCTTAAGCAAGGTAACCAAACCAGGCAGCTTGTTCTTGGAAAATGTATTAAGCGCCACAATAATTCTGCCCATGGGACCCAAACTGCTATCATTGATGCAATTTTGAATACCTTCACAGTCGCGTATGTCTAGATGCGCTTTATACGGCAAAGCTTGAACCACCGGATTCAGATTAATCATATAAGGATTGTTCTCTTCCAAAGCTGTAGCCAACATATGAGCTATACTTGTTTTGCCACTACCGCGTGCACCCATCACGATTATAACCCTTAGTTTTGAGCTGTCCGATTTCGTACTGGCTTTTAAATAGGGATCCATTTTTTTTTCTTTTAAAGTAAACTCCTCAAGTTTTCGATCTATGTCCAAAGTCAGACGTTTCGATATTTCTTTGGTGAAACCATTTTTTATTTTAAAAATACTGCTTTGTGCCTTGGGGACTTTTGTAGTTGGGGTGTTTTCTGTTGGCAGTGCTGATACTGGTAAATAAGTCTTGGTAGTTCCTATAGTTACACGTTTAAAGCCGAGACTGGGTTTCGAAGAGATTCGTGGCTTTATGGAAATTGATTTTTTAGATTTAGGTTTAGTTTGCTGTGCAGCCTCTTCAGTTGCTTGGGAATTGTCTGCTAAATTGATGATAGAAGCTGGCTTTTTTTTGTACGATTCATCTAGAAGAGTAGGTTTTTCTTTGACAGTTTGGTTCGACATTTTCTGTAAATTGTAAAAATTGTATGAAATAGAAATGTAGTAAAAAATTTGTTTAAATGTATGATGTATGGTTCAGTAAAATTATGTGAATAAACAATGGCTTGATACCATAGCTTTCAATATAATATATACAATAATTTCTAATAGGCATAAATCGCAGTTTCCCAGAAGAGATCTATAGCTGTACTAAAGATAATAATGTGAGTAACTGACGCCAGCGATAATTCGTTTTCGAGCACGTAAAATCGTTATTCGAATGAATGTTGGATTTGGGTTTTTCGCTTCCTTAAGCACGGCCCATAAAATCTTAATTTCGCCTTAAATTGAATACTAAGTTTTATTTCTGTTCACTATCTTGTAAATTATTCCGTAATAATAGGGATATAGAGAAGTAAATTCAGGAATATCAATCCAATAATGAAAATAATAATTTTGAAGCACTTAATTTTCAAGAGAAGGAAAAGTCTTGAAGGGAGATTTAATTGACCAACAAGTTTTTTGAACTTAAACTTGAATATAAGAAAAAGCCCTGATGTAGCGGAAGAGTCATTTATGTGACCAACTCAAACTCATGCTTATGAATGGTCTTAACTTGGAACAAGTTTTAACGCAACGAAAAGCTTAGACCTCATATCTGCAAACTTACTCGGATATATTAACAACTTATGTGGGCGAATAAATTCAGGAGTATTGATCGAATGATCGATGATTCCTAAACCAGCGGAAGTGATATTTGATCAATTCCAACTTATGCTTTTGTATGGATGAAATATTAGGTTCAGCTATGGCAACTATTCCACTATAGCGTCTTCCAAGGGGAAATCCTCGCTATAAATTAGGCTCCATAATGCTTGTGGAACTCAAGAATACAGATATTACAAAATATTACAATTTAAAATTTTGTTCTCACAACCAATATATCTGAAACAATAGTCCCATTGATACAAGACGCACCTCCAAGCTCTATGCAGGGGATCGTGCTCTTTATATGATCTGCAGAAGGTGCAAATATGGGGGAGAGATGAGCACAGTAGAACATGTTTTTTTGTTGTAGGAAAATAAGCATAGGAAATTAATTTATCGAGAATCAAACGCTTTATGAAGCCGTAGACTCAACCATTCGAAGTCGTTGGCAGTTGTCAGAGCAATCACACGATACTGACTTTTTGGAGAATGCGGTTAGAATGCATGTCCCTTGTTTTTGCAGAAACCGCAAGGATGGCCTATCCGGTTTGTACAACTTTAGCCTGAAGAAACATATATTATATAATAGGTTCTCAGGTTGCCAATTACTTTCGAGCCTTATACTCAAACTCGACAACCTGACACAACTGTCCCAAATCTTTCTAAGTGATGGTACAGCAGCTCGTTGTAAGCTTTCTATGGATTTGCTATGGGCAACGAAACAGCAGAGGAATATACAGATATAGCACAAGAAACATGTTCCTCCCAAATAAGAAGTATGTTTTATGCCCAATAACATTTGCAAACTAACCTACAAGTTTGGCTAAAATATAGTTCTCAGGTGCAATATAACTGGAAAGATAGTTCCCACTGAAGTATCAGTTTCCGAAAATTGACACAAAACGCAGCACCAAGCCCTCTGTAAAATGTACCTGCGAAACAACTTTTTGCTAAATCTAGTAAAACTGGAAGTTTTATGAAACATTTCAACAGCAAGCAGGCTGGAAACTCTTCTAGTCTTTGTTTTTGTTGAGGAGAAAGGTACACCCGATGACTCGTGCGTTGGTTCAGCGGATCTATTTAGGCTTTAGAAAGCTGGCTTTTTATGTCGGTTGGCGGCCTAAACTAATCCAAGCTAGCCATTTCAAATCATCCGACTTCTGTTCTATCTTAAACGACTTATTTTGAAACTGCGCCCAATTTGATACAAAAAATAAACCACATGACTCAGTAGTTTAGATCCTCGTACCAAAGCTTATTCTGCGCATGCTGTCAATCGAAACTACAAACAAAAAGGAAATTGAAAAGATAAATAAATACGACCAACCTGATCCGGCTTAGTCACGCACTGCTACCTCTATCGTAGCACTCAATCATCATCAAATTAATGCGGTTCGCGTCTTGCCCATAACAATTACAAATAATTCACAATTTGTAGAGTCAGTCGTTTTTGAGCCGCTCTCAGAAGGCACACACACACCACAATAACAACAAGCGAAGCTACAAGGACAACTTACGTACAGGTAAACCGGATTTCTCGAAACTTTTTGTAGTTTTAAAATTTATGATTTTTATTTTTAATGCTATTGACAAGTTGGTTTTAAATTTAAAACTTTTCCGTCTCGACGCACTACAATTACTTACAACTAACTAGGCCTAAAAATCACAGCCTGCTTTGCTTTGCTTATTTGCCAAAGAAACCGCCGCCATAGCCGCTGCCGCCATAGCCACCACCATAGTAGCCATTCGAGTACTGTGAGGAGCTATAGTGACCGCCATAGTTGCCGCCATAGTTGTTGTAACCACCGCCAAAACCGCCGCCGGGATAGTAGCCGCCACCAAAGCCGGGTCCACCATGATGATGATGTGGGCGATGTCCGTAGCCGCCAAAGCCACCGCCATAGCCAGGATAGCCGCTATAACCGCCGCCAAAACCGCCGGGATAGCCGCCATAGCCGCCGTGGTATCCACCAGCACCACCACCAAAGCCGCTGTACAGACCCGCATTGATGCCAACGCCGGCACTAAGACCCACGCCGCCGCCTAGCAAGCCAAAACTGCGACCTTCGGCCTTGACCGGTGCAGGTGCTGGTGCCGCATGCACACAGCCCAAAGCCAAGACAAGCACTACAAACTGCAAAGAGTAACCCCAAGTTAATGCTGGACCTTGTTCACTTGCTGCGCTGCAAAGGCTACTCACACAACTTGGACGCATTTTATGTTTGGTATAATCCTCAAATTCTCCTACTTCTACTTCTTCTAGGGTTGACTCCACGCAAGCGCACAGCTCTCGATACTAAATTGCAATTGTCGAGTGTGCTTTGCTTTTATATCTTATATCTTGGGCTCTTCAGAAATAATAAGCCAATACGCGGTACGCATTTTCAAGTACTTCTACGCAAAGTGCAGAACATACGAAAAATTCCCAAACCAGTTTGTGACGAAATCTCGGAATACCCCTAAGTAAACAATGCTGAGTATCTGGCTACAGTTGTCTGGCCAGCGCACGAACGAACGGAAGCAGTCAAGCTTGCCAAGAACGCATTGCCAACCACCACCTAGCCGCATCTGCGGTTGTGTTAATTTGTGATTGTCAAAAATAATATGTAATTCCGTTGAGGGTTAAGGTAATACGCCCCACTGCACAGTGGTTACGATTACTTGTTTTTTAAAATTTAAAATGAAAAAGAGTCGTTGTATATATCGTTATATATACAGAAAAACAAAGGAATTAAAGTTAATCCATAAAAAATAGATAAGTCTGCTCAATGTTTGTTCTAAAGGGTCCCAGTTTAGAAATGCCCTTGATGTTTTTATTTTTTATTATCAAACGAGAAGCAAGTGTAACAATTTTTAAATGTTTTAAAATTTTTTGAAAATAATTCAATGTAAATTAATAAGTTCTATGTACATAACTTTCTTCAAGGTGATTTGATTGTGCAGAGAATTGAAATCTAACCTCAAACAACAAAAAACATTTTATTAAAAAAAATTTAAAAAAATAAAAAAAAATTCGATTATAATTAGAGATTTTTTTAGATTATCAAACGAGAAACAAGTGTAAAACATTTTTTTAATGCTTTAAAATTTTTTGAAAATAATTCGATTATAATTAATAAATTCTATATATAATTAACTTTCTCAATGTGAAACAAAAATTGATTCGATTGTGCAAAGAATTGAAATTTAACCTCAAACAACAAAAAACATTCAATTAAAAAAAATTCAAAACAATATAAAAAATTCGATTATAATTAATAAAATCTATATAAATAATTAACCTTCTTCAAGGTGAACAAAAAATTTATTCGATTGTGCAAAAAGGTCTGAAATCAAACCTCAAAATCTAACATTCAAAAAAAAGTTTTTCAATCATTAAAATTATTATTTAATAATAATATTATTATTTTTTTTAATGAATTTTAACTATAACCAATAAAATTTAATATAATGCAAAAAAAATATATATATATTGAATAATAAAAAATCGCGAATATTACGATTATTATTATAATAAGATTATAATAGTCGATTGCAAAGAGCTTAAGATTTATTTTATTATTTAGCCAAAGATAGTTCACGATTTTGCTCGAATTTGCTAGAGATATGTTTTACCTTAAGTGCAATTTTTTTAAGTTTATCAACGTCTGAACAAAAAATTGATTCGATTGTGCAAAGAACTGAAATCAAACCTCAAATTCTAACCTTCAAATAAATTTTTTTTTGAATCATTAAATTATTTTTTTATATTATTATTATTTTTTAAATGAATTTTAACTATAACCAATAAAATTTAATATAATGCAAAAAAAATATATATCATAAATAATAAAAAAATCGCGAATTACCGCGAACGATTATTATTATTTAGCCAACGATAGTTCACGATTTTGTTTGAATTTGCTAGAGATATGTTTTACCTTAAGTACAATTGTTTTAAGTTTATCAACGGCTGCAAAAGTTTTTTCAAGATTTCCGATTCCAGTCTCTTAAGAAAACAATAAATCTCTTAACTGACTGAATTAGCAGAGACGGGCAAGACTAAGCATGATGTGTACTTTTTGAAATAAAAAAAAAAACTTAAAAATTTGCACACCAAAAATGGTCAAATTTGTACTTCTATTTCGAAACCGGAATTAAAAATCTCAGCCGATTTAAAGCAATCTTCAAGACAATATTTTAATATTTACAATGCCTACGTTTTTCGCGCAGCATTTTTCAAATATATATATTTTTTTGTACTAGTTTTCTTTCTTGGCATAGATTGCAGAGTATTGTCTACCCAAAATTAAAAAATTGGAGCACCTTGTGTGGTTTCTACAA
Organism: Chymomyza procnemis; assembly: GCA_035046065.1. Classification (NCBI taxonomy): domain Eukaryota; kingdom Metazoa; phylum Arthropoda; class Insecta; order Diptera; family Drosophilidae; genus Chymomyza; species Chymomyza procnemis. The sequence continues at coordinate 42,093,329 of JAWNOJ010000026.1, forward strand.
AAATTCCAAAAAAAATAGAATGCGTATTTTCAACCAGCAATAAAAACTCCTACATATAAATGGCGTTATATTCTCTTAGATTCTATACTGTCATATATAATTAAAAACGTCCATAAAATATAACATTTATGGGTAAGTACTTTCAGTTTAAAAAACAAACATCTTTAAAAATATTTAATTTTTTTATGAAATATAATCAAAAAGCAACAGCTGCTCATACTCATTTTATAAAGTTATTATAATCCCTAGGCTGTAGCCAAATCCAATCTTATAAAAATGCTAGTCATGCAAAATAATGCTATGCGAAAAATTGTTACCATGGTACATTCGTAATCATATTTTGCAGATGAATCTTAGAATCTGTTCAGTTGTTGTCTTGCTCTATGCAATAGGTGATCGTTACGAGGAACTCTTTGGATCCCATTCCAAAACCCTCACATGTGCCCTAGCTAGTCTTAGACCAAAGGGGTTTACGACTCCCAAAATTTTACCTGACATCTCGCCATATTGCGTAATAATGCTATTTGTAAAATTTTCTTTTTCATATTCTAAATAATTTATGTAGAAATGTATTCTAGTCTAGTAATTTAAGTTCTGCTCACCGATAATTCCTATTTTAGCTTACTTAGTTGTTAAATGTTGGATTATAATCTTTAACTGCTTATAAAAAAAGATTCCCAACGTTTGCCTGAAGTATTTTTAAGTAAGTTTCCATTGATGCTGAACCAGTGTGCGCTGTTGCCGTGGAAGATCAAGATCACTTTTGTCAACAAAACGTGAAATCCAATAAAAATAATCGCAGCGATCGCTACAACAATACTAACAACAACGAAAACAACAACATAACTATCATCAACAACAACTAAAGTTAAGAGAAATAAAACAAAAGACTTAAGCAACAAACTTATTTGTGAAGAACGTGCAGCGAGGCATGCCAAGATATTGGAGTCTCTCGACGACGCTGTAAAGATGATAATGATGTGTATGAAGATGACGAAGTTGCGTCCAGCTGACATATGCTCATTATGAACTGTCATTATGACGAGTATTGTTTGTTTTTTGTTACTCGTAAATCTGAAAAACATTATGATGAGCTTTTTATGTTGATTCTATACATCAGTTAACGCCTTCACTTTCGTTTCGCAGTTTATTCACCTTTTTCGGTTCGAGTACTTGCTGACGTCAACAGAATTACCAAATCTATTGTTTTGTTAACTACACGGAACCACCCAAATGATGAGTGATTTCAAATGTTTAAAGATGTCAAGTTGGATAACATATTCTTTGGATCATATAAATCAAACAATTGCGTTATTGCTATTATTTTGTATACTTGCAAATCATCAGATAATCAAGCACTGAATCACGATAGAGACATAGTCAAATGGTTAATACGGATGATGTAGTTAAGCCTTCTAAGACATTCTGGCAATTGTTGACGCTTTCAATACTTATTTCTTTTTTGTAAAGCCAAATTTTTTACGAGGTTTTTAAGCTACTGAGTTACGAAAGAGACATAGCCCAATGGCCAAATCGGATTACAGAGTTCAAAACCTACTGTCAAAACCGCAATATCTGACACATTTTCAATTAAACAGCAATTGGGACTTTGTGTAGTTATTCCTCACTTTTAAAAGGTTTTAAAGATTCAAAGCTACGAAAAAGACATTGACCAATTTGAATGATAGAACTAAGTCCTTTAAAACTTGAAAAAACTGTAATGCCTGAAACATTTTAAATTGAGCAGAGATTCGCGCTTTCTAAACTTATTGCTATATGTAAGGACACATTTCTTAAAGGCTTTATAGTTACTGAGCTACCATAGAGTTATAACCAATTCGAATGATAAGAGTTAAGAGAGCCCTTTGAAAAATACTGGCAAAACGTGAAGCAGAGATTGGCGCTTACCATCTAATTCCTAATTTTTTTTACAAGATTTTTGAGGTAACTCATATTAAAATGAACGAATTCATTAAAATGAATTGGTGAATGATCACAAAAGATTTTTGGTGTAATCTAGTGTTGTATTTTTAAGAACTCCACAAGAACTATATGCCGCAGGGCACTGACCAAGTGAATTCTGAAAATCTATAAATTATATGAATTATAGAATGAATTAAAGAAGCTTGAGTGTTACCTCGCAACGAATTATATAATATATTAATTATTTAATCTGTGCTTGTTTTCGATCAGAAAAGGACTTTTTAATTTTGTTTAAATAATAAGATAATATATATATATACCCTTCCTTCCAAAAATTACAGAGCAATTAGAAAATGAATTTAATGCCATTGTTTTAGATTCCGACTTTGCGGTTCCCGGCTATTTTAACGGATACACAATAATTTTTGGGATTAGTGGTTCGAGACTTTTAAAGACATGCAAAAACATCTCAATGATTGAGGCCAATTATGATTATTTTGTATATATTATTGATAAAATTACCAGAGAGATGGAAAAAGGCTTGCATCTGCGAGGGATAAGACTTTAAATTATGTCTTGTGTTATTTTTTAAACAAAAAAAATCTAATTTGCACAACAAAAATTGGACGAATCTGTAGTCCCAGAACTTAATTTTGCTGAATATAGATAATAAAAGAAACACAATCAAGGTATACATTTTCTTCCCAACATTTGAGCAATTAGCAAAAACAGATTAAAATTCTTTACAAAACATCTTTTAGAACTTTTTATGCTTTTTTTGTACTTTGCACTTTCAGTAATTATATTTTAAAACAAAAATTATTATAACGTAAGATTTTTCTAGCTCCCATAAAAAGCAGATTTCTAGTTAAAGTAAATTTTTATGCCATGGAAATTGGCATAGATTTTGCTTTATTTATAGAGCATAAAATGTTGCATATTATTGAGTGTGAAGATCATATGTTCGAGGTATATATGCAAACTCGATCTATGGAAGAGCAGGCAGACACAGCAGTAGGACATCGTTACTTTATATTATTTCCAATAAAGTTTATGGATAAATATATAGATATAAATATTTTTCATATTTAACTTATTGTTAATTATAATAATCCAACACACATTTCAGATACTACTGAATTCTTCAATTTCAATTTATTTTTTATAACTAAATAATAAAATAAACTTGAACTCTAACAAGTGTAAAGATCTATGTTTTGCAAATGATAGAGTGCTAACTCAACGCTGTAATTATTAAAAATTTCCGCAATTTTCTGCTTTATAAGTACACGATTTCCACAAGTTCTGCTCAATAGACAATCAACTATGAACTGCTACGTAAGTTCTAGAGGTTATTTCAAATAGTTTTATTTCAAAACTTCTCTTTAAAGTTGCTTTCAACTATTTTGCTGCTATGCTGCGCAGCTTATCCCAGTCCAAGCACTGCGCAATGGGCAGCTCCAGGATACGGCTATAACTACGCGCCCTGGTCCAACTATAACTCAGGATACGCAGTTGCTGCTGCCTCAGCGAGTAGTGGCATTTCCTATGGCTACGCGAGACCAGGACTAGGTTTTGGTTGGAATAATGGCTATGCCGGCGGCTATCAGCAGCAGTACAATCAGTACAGCAATTATGGCAGCTTTGGCAGTACCTATGGACAACCATATGGCTATGGCAAATGATTGGAGCAGCATTTGGGGGAAAAATTGAACTATTATTTAAATTTTATTTGTTTTGTTAAACGTTGGAAATTTCGTTTGTTTGTATTTTTAAACACGCTTTGGCCATAAGTTTGCTATGAATTCATTTCGATGCGAAGGTCAATGAAACGTAAATACCCAAAAAAGTCGAGTGATGATTCACAATAGACGAACTAATGAAAAAAAAACTAAAAACAAAATATATTCATTAATTAAATATTGGTTTCTGAAGCGGCAGTCAGTTCTTGTCTGTTTCTAGCACGTTGGATAACATTCCCACTTGATGAATGGTTGTTTTGATATATTTGTATCAAAGAAATTTGAATTTATAAAAAAAATAAAGTTTCTAGAATATTATTTTAATGCTGCGTATTTAAGATTCATTTACTTTTTTTTTTTTTTAATTTTCAAGCACACATAAGTAAGATATATTCTCAAAAGTTTGGGTACGTAAATCTTTGTAAATTTGATGTAAGTCAAGTTAACATACATAATTATTATTTCGTAGTGAAATCGGAGCTGACCTTTGCCATCAAAAATCAGTTACCTTTTCACTCTGAAACTTTCCCACAGAAATGATTCATTATTGGGTGTTTGGCTTTTACACGTTTCAATTATGTCTTTTATCTGCAAAAACTAGTTTTTCACTTTGATTTTCGATTTCTCGCATAGTAACCAAGTTTTTGGGACACTTTTTTGGGTTGTCCATATAAATATGATAAATATCTGTTGTGATACTTTTTCAAATTCGTCAATTTTAAGCCAATAATAGAGTTTGATTTTTGTAAAACTATTTTTAGTGCGAGTTTCTGTCTGGGGAATCACAAAACTAATTTGCATTAAAAATTAGAAAAAAAAACTTCACGTGCAGCTTTTAAACATAAGAAATCTCTTAAAAATATTAGAAAAATTTGTCCAAAAAATTAGATGTCGCTGATTGGATGAACAAATTCGTATACTTCCCAAAGATATCTCATTATAGTTCCTAGGATTAAATTACATTTAATTTGTTATAAGAATTGAAATAAATATAAAACTTAATATATAATATTATTCAAAAATTGATAGACATAAATTCTAATAAGATTACTTATATCTGATGATTTTCTTAATAACTTTTAAAACTTAGAAACTATTTTGGGAATTTCAAATAAATATAATTGGCTAAAAGTATACTTTTTAATATATAATGCTTCAAAATATTTAACCATGACAATATAAATGGTGAAGCAGATAAGGTAGGGCACATAAACGAAGAATAAGCTATTTAATTATATAAGTCAGATGCCTTGAACCCCAGCAGTATGTAGAAGTTTATAAATATATAGATCAATGCATCAGCAGCGACTTTGAATAATATGCGAAAGAACGCGTGAGTTTCTAGTTAAAACGCAATTTTAACTTCCATTTTTACTGTAGTTTTTTTCACAAACTTAATATGTGAAGTCAAGCCCAATCTACTTGAAGGAAGACACAGAAATTTATATACAAATACTTATAAAATATTATTATTATCTAGTTTTGCGTTTTGAACACATTTTAAAACAAGAAATGTTCATTTTTATAATTGTCTGCAAAACACATTGTTATGTTGTAAAAATTTTTCGGATCTAACAAGTTTTTGTGTTATTAAGAAACTTTTTAAAGAGATGTTCGCATAGAAAGATTATACCGAATTATAAAACGAACCCGATCAATTTGTTTCGATTTGAGATGCATTTACAGCTCAGGGGAAGCATATGCATTTTCGAAAAGATTTCAACAAGCGAGCGAAAGAAAATATATGATATGTTTAGGTGCCATAAGGACCACCAGCTCGAAAAGAAATACAAACTCTTGGATGGTTTTAAAGTATCGTAAGCAATCAAACGTTTTTTTTTTTAGTGTATTGAAGCACTAAGTCCAATTTGACCAATGTCGTTGGACTATATTGCCATAAGGAAAATCAGTCAAAAAAAGCGTTTTTTGCACAAAGTACACTTTACCTTATATGTTTTTCAATCATATCGGAACACATTTTTATTTTTAAGATTGAATTATTTTTTTTTTGTACAGTTTTAAGTGAATCAGACTTCTTTAAAAAGTGGATAACTGAGCGCGACTAAAATGCTTGCCTATAATAATTTTTGGGAACTACCTTTATAGATACCAACCACCATCATGCTTGCAGATAATAATTGGAACAAAGCATATTGGTCTGGAATGGGGACACACAGTTCTTCTTTTATTTCTTAAACCAATCGATTTTTATTATATATAATAATAAGTTTTTATCCGGATTTCCTAACATTTTGTTGATATATACATTTTTATAGCCTCGGTAGCGTGCTCGCCTCTAAATCGGAAGGTGCTTCGATTCCACCCAGCAGCACTGACGCATTTGCCTAGCAGTGGTATGGCTAGCAAATAGACGCTATTTACTGAGGAAAATCACGCTATGCTACGCCTTTGATGATCACGATGACCATAGTCAAGTGGAATAATTTTTTTTTAAATTTATTTATTACTAATTTAGGGGTACAAGTAAGTTAACTTGAGCTTTTATTTTAAAAATATTATAATTATTAAATATTAAATATTAAAGCGAGGAAAATATAAAAGTAATTCGTTAATTCCTTATAGATACCATCCACTATCATCATTCTTCAAGATAATAATTGTAACAAAGCATATTGCTCTGGAATGAGGACACATAGTTCTTCTTTTATTTTGTACCCACTTTTAGCGCTACATTCTCTACAACTCAAGGAATTCAAGTCAAAATACTGCCGTACTTTTTTTGAGCATAAAACCAAAACCCAAAAATCTTGTTCGCCTCAAATTTTCACACAATTTTGGAAGCTTAAGTGCATCTCTTCTTATTTACATTGACTTATATTTTTGTTTTATTTAATTTTTTGTCTTGGTTTTGCCCCATTCATCTCGAGCGTTTATACGAAAACCTGATTTTTTCAGGGGCAAATCATGTGCATAAAGTAAAGACCCGCGATAACAACAACAAAATTGTCTTTATATTGATTGCATAAGGGCGACGACGACGACGGCGGCGACTTTGTTCGACACCGTTTCCAATGCCCATAAAAACCCGAAACTCACCGCGCAGCCGCTTCAATTGAATAACTGAGATCGCTCCATGTCCAAGTGCAGCCGCCAAAGAGCAGCTTGTCTAAATTAAAATTATTATACCAAAAAAAAAGCATAATTAAATTGAAATCAATTATAGACAAAAAGTGAAACGTGCAAAATGCAAATCATTGTGAGTGTTTAACTTCCCAAAAACTAATTTTAAGCGCCGGAGTACCTTGGATTCACACTTATTTCTCTTCGACACAGCGTTGCCAACCATTGCGGTTTTTGCTGATCGCAACATGCCTGTTGCTATGTTGCCAACTCGGTGCGGCGGGTAAACTGAAAGTCTTGGGTTTTAAAGGTCCACTTGGCAATGGCTTTCTGAAGGTCAAAGCGCGTACACCTAAGCTGTTGGGTCTGAAGCACTCTCTGGGTGGCGGTGCTGGACTGGGCTTGCATAGCGGCGTGGGACTGCATGCCGGCATTGGCGCAGACTTTGGTGGCGGCTTTGGCGGAGGCTTTGGTAGCGGCTTTGGTGGCTACGGCGGTGGCTACGGCGGTGGCTATCATCATCATGAGGAGTATCATCATGAGAGTCATTCGAGTGGTGGCAGCTACGGCGGCGGCGGTGGCTGGTGGGGCAAGTAATCAAGTAGTGCCCAGACTTAATCTTAGGATATAGCTTAAGACTCATGTGCTTGCCATCAGAATTCGCAACATTTTTATTGTTATTTAGTTTTATGTTCATCAAATCATAAACTTCAAATGCGTACATAAAATTAGCAAATTTTAATTGAAAATAATATAAAGAAAAAAATAATTTGCAGAAAACTAATTTTATTTCTTCTGGGAATTTTTCCTGTATTCAGTTTATAGAATTAATGTGAAGATGGGAACTAACGCTTAGCTATATGATTAGTTAACAGTAAAGATCTTTAATTTTCGAGAACAAACTTTTCTAGTGATTGTTTCAAAACTACGTTTAAATTACACTACAAAGGGAAGGCTATGTGCTAGCTAAATAAATAATTAATGTAATAATTATTATCCTAGTAAAAAGCAGCTATATAAAACTCTATTAATTAAAGACGTCTATGAACTGTAGCTGCCTGTTCTCTTCGAACAGCTCTTAATGGCTATACCCATGCTCCGTCTTTGTAGCGATGACCAAGGGGCATCATTTTTTAGTTTAATGAATATACTACTTATAATTAATTTAAATTAATTTACATAACGATAGGTAATAATTACAACCTTAGAAAGGTAAAAAATATACAAAAGTTTTATAACTTCAAACCCCAAATATCAGTGCTAGTAAGCAAAATGATATATATAATTTTGACGGAATTTATTTAAGCCATTCATCCGATCCAACCAATGGTATCGTGTATTTTATAGAAGTAACACCAGATAGAAGACCACCTATTCCATACATCTATAAGACTATTGTGGCTATCTATACTGACTTGGTTGGGGTAGTTTCTTTGAAGTCTAAGAAATATAACTAGTTAGTTATCAAAAATAAAAGGTAACATTTAAAGTAAGCAGCAAGATCGGAAATAACTGCATGCAGAGATTCCATCTGGGATAAGATTCACATGCGGAATGTTATATATGTTCATTGAAATCTTTTTTGTGTCCTTCCCTGCACTCACACATAAACAGTTGTTTATTTATTTATAATTAATTTAGGGGGCACAACTAAGTACAGTCGACCTTAAGATTAAACAATTTGAAATGTTGAAATTAAGAAATATTATATAAAACTAATCCGTATCTAGGGTGTATTTTTTATAGGTTCAGCGTCTCACATCGAGGGCTGTTTAGGAACTTGGCGGGAAAATAACATAAACTTTGGCCACCAAATATGGGTTTTCATAGTCAGATGCTATATGTTTTATTTTATAAGTATATCGTAAAGTGATAAAAAATCGATTCTCTAAATACAAAACGAGTTTATTTTCAGAAGAACATCTATAAATCTCTATTCTATCGAACGAAAACAGGCGCAACTGTACCTTTTACAAAAACACAAAAATTATTGTTTTACTAATAAATTTTCATATTGCAGCCCAAATTCAAAAACAAATCAATATATTTTTTATTAAAGAAACTTTTTTTATTCCTGAGCATTATTGAAAAAATAACAAAACTCAAAATGCACTATTCAACTATTATTCTAACACTATGAAAACTTTTCAGTTTTCATAATACTGAAATTTCGAGTCAAATAGAGATACAATAAATTATTAGAATAATATAGATAGCTAAATTATAGAATATATAGAAGAATATTAATACATCGTAGAGCTGCCAGTGGCCTTAATTACTTCTTATATTCCAATGCCCTACTTTTTTTTGCCTCCTGGTACAATATTAGGTCTCTTAAGCTTTTTTAAAGTTCGATTGGAAGATATTTTAAGTTTCTAGCCTGTTCTTTTGAGAAATGGCATGATAAGCTCAATAGCGCTAAGGGCTGAAGATTGAGTAAGGAACTTAAAGTGGCCACAGTGCCCAATAAGCCACTTCTACAGAAAGGATAACGTGTGTTCTGATTATTCTCTTGCTGGTACATGAAGGAAGTTGGAATATTTAAGTTAAGATATAAATAAAAGTTTAGGATCAAATATATTTCTCATTTCATTCTAACATTAAAAGTTAATGGATCTTTAAGTAAAAAAAATTGCAAGTGTTTTTTGTAGTCACTGTAAAAGTCATATATAAATCATATGGCCTTTATCCACTTGGAAGTTATCGCCTGACACTCTTAGGGCTTTGAGTTGAAAGTAAAAGCCAAAAGACATCGTCGAATTGTATAATAATTATATCTGTCAGTCGTTTTATTTCAACTTTTTAGGATAACAATTGGCCAATACAAATGCCACAGCATTCAAAGAGGTTTCCGTAGTGTAGCGGTTATCACGTGTGCTTCACACGCACAAGGTCTCCGGTTCGAACCCGGACGGAAACAGTTTCAAAGGATTTTTTTTCGTAAAAGAAATTTTTTTTTTTTAAATTATTTAATGAAATTTGTACACTGCGCAATTTACTTTAAATTATAAGAAAACTTAAAAAATAGAACGAGGCAAAATATAGTTATAAATAAATCTGCGTCGACGTCCCCCTGAGTAAACTTTTATCAATATGCATCAACTAACATCAAAGATTGGCCTAAGAAAAAGATAGAAATGCCAAGTTGAAAAGATGCAACAAATTTTTACATTTTCTTATAAAAAAAGAAGCGGAAGCGCACAATTAAAGAAAAAGACGATAATAAAATGAAATTGCTGAATGATGTTCGTGGGGGCTGTTCAAGATGACTTAGAATTAAAGAAGTGATAGATTGAATGAACCAGAAGAAGACACGAAAAAGATCGAAAATTGCATAATTTTATCTAGATAATTATAGAAAATTATCTACACCATGATGAGATACATTATAAGTTTCATCGAAAGTCACTTTATTATGAAAATCGGAAGAATTAATAAAGCTGAGTAATATTGTAGCTTATGCAGGAATTCTACCCACTTGATGATAATTTAACGTTAATAGCTCTGGAAGCCAAAGTTGATCAAAATAAGGAGCTACTCTTATAGATGAAGAAATATGAAGAAAAGAAGATTGCTTATATATAGACTCAATACTGTTCTCAGATTTTTATTTATCTGCGATTATTGAGCCAAGCCCATGTTTGTTTAAAAATATTCAATGTTTGGGCAATTTGGTACGAATTTGCAATCCGGTTTTCTGTTGCCCCTGAAGCAAGGTTGTAACCAGACTTTGTTTACTTAAACAGACCTAACCCAAAAGGTTAAATTATATGCAAAATAATACCAATCAAAAGAGATAACATAAATCAAACATAAAATGCTTAATTGGCATAAATTAGGAAAATTATTTAAAACATTAAATTTTTTTTAGGAAATTAGAACATTATTTTATTTAAATACTCCATAATATGATTTTAGACAAAGACGAAATTTTTTTACACTTGTTTACTTACAAGCGCTTAGATTGTTCAATTAAATAATAATAATATATAATTATCTTCTATATTTTGTTTGAATATTGCAGCGATTTCAATTCAATTTTCAGCCGTCTTGCGTTTTCACGCTTATCGAAAAAAATCTCTAAAATATAGCATATTTTCTCTTTGCTTTAGTCACCTATGACTCTCAAGCAAAATTGAATCAACTAATTACAAAACTATTAGAAAAGCTTTTTAGAACGAAATGCCATCTTTCTAACGCCATCTTTCGCAACCCGATAGCGCTTATACAACGCGAGATACAGATAAATAATGATATCTATTGGAAACGTAATGTATTTTTTACGACGCTCAATATTTAGTAAGAATTGAATGTGATTTTCTTAAAGAGCTAGAATTCTTACTAGCAAGCCCGAACAAATCAACAAAACTAAGTGAGGATGCCACAATTTTCCAAGCGAAGCCTTTTACTAAAATGAAAATTATGGAATTCCTCAGAATTCCAGAGTCAAAAATAAAACACGCTCTGATATACAATCAATCCTTAAATTACTTAAATGCTATAAAACACTTGAAAAATAACAATGCTGGCCACTCACTATTATGTTTCTTGAACTGGGTTTCCGACCATAAAGTGCATGCTGGCAACGAATAGACGGGTCGTTATATTAAGAAGAAGGCTGAACGACTATTTAGGGGTCTAATCCCAGTCTTCTGATTTAATAGAAACACTATAAAATAGTACACCAAAAAAGGATTACAAAAACTTAGACTAGAATATTGCGGTGGCAGTGACGGTATCAATCAATTATTTCAAGACATTTCTGAACGCTGAAGGAGCAAACATTGCCCTCATTCGCTAAACAAAGAAAGCAATAAATTGCTCTCCGAAGTACTCACAGGGCTCTTCGCCTGTAATCAACTCAAGCGAAATAGGCATCTCTAATACATATATTTGCAGATTCTGCTGTGACTTTGCAGAGTCCAGGGATCACCTCATAGTACAACTGTGATATAAACATAGTTATACTACGGATCACCTGATCATCAACTGCGACTCTCTAGGTCTCCAAGTATATTTGCAGATTCTACTGCGACGTGACTCTTCAAGGGTAATCAAGGGATCACCTCATAGTACAACTGTGATCACCTGATCATCAACTGCGACTCTCTCTGTCTCCAAATATATGTGCAGATTCTGCTGTGACTTTACAGAGTCCAGGGATCACCTCAGAGTTCAACTGTGATATATACATAGTTATACTACGAATCACCTGATCATCAACTGTGACGCTCTGAACCAGTTTTTATTTTAGTTTGAAGCTAACTTTATGGGTTACCGATAATATTGTTTGTGATTTTTTTAAAGTTATTACTTTTATATTTTTTGAGTATTTTATTAACATTAAATATATATTTTTTAATAATACTATACTACTTGATTACTATATAATATTGTACAAAAATATTTACATTGTCACTCTTGTAATTTATAAATAATCTTTAAACAATTTAAACAAAAATTGCTTAAAAACATTTTAAAAATTAATAAAAAAAATGGCCTCAAAATAAAAACAAAAACAACCTAACGACGCTTCCAACCACCTAGACCACCTCCAAAGCCGCCACCGCCAAATCCACCGCCATAACCGCCTCCATAGGAGCCACCATAAGATTGAAAGCTCTCAAAGCCACCACCGTAGGCACCAAAACCGCCGCCGCCAAATCCACCGCCACCGAAACCACCGCCACCAAAAGAGCATTTCAAGCAATGGTGCTGCTTATATGGCACATAGACAGGCTGTGGCACAGCAACAGGCACAGGCACAGGTTGTGGCACGGCCACGGGTTGAGGCACGGGCACAGGCTGCGGCACTGCTACAGGCAGTGGCACGGGCTGCGGCACAGGATAGCCCACAGGAATGGCACCAAAGCCGCCGCCACCAAACTTTTTACCACCAAAGCCATGAGCTTGACAGCCGCACGTTAGGCAGAGCAACAAAAGCGCAGCAATTGTTTTACTCTTAAATTAAAAATTAAAAATAAAACGTGGACATTTTAATTAATGGATTGCACCTACTGTGTCGCCCATGTTCGTCATCTTGTCTACGTCTAAAACTACGATAAGCTCGTGCATGAGACTTTTATAGCAAACCCGCATGACTAGCAAAGCTGACTTCCTGAACTTCCTGCTACATAGCAACCGGCTTACAATGCGCTGCCAAGTTCAAAGAACTTTTCAGCTTGGTCAACAATGGAACCCGTTTGATTTGGCCAAACAACAGCAAGCAATGTCTGACTATGACAACACATAAGTCATTAATATTTAAATACGCCTTTTTTAGTCAAAGCAACTAACTAAGAAATATATCGTGTGAAAATCATTGAAAGCGTACAAACTGGAGTTTAAGGTCAGCGGCGCGCGTCTTAGCGGCTCAACGGGTCTGCTAGTTCTAGAATTCTTTTTGCAAAAACTTTTCTTGGTTGCGTTTCCGCAATGCGCCACACGTGGGCGTAGGCGTTATTTCAAATTGGATTAGTATAAAAAGTGAAGCATCCGAAGTATTGGCATACAGTCAATCTCAGGTCTAAAGCTAGTAACACATTTGAAGCAAATATTCAAGAAACAGCATGAAGTTCAAGTGCTCCGTAAGTTTCCGTAGATTTCCAGTTCTCAACCAAACTTAACAATCTTTAATTCTACAGCTGCTCTGCTTGCTGGCGCTAATTGGCTGCAGTTCTGCGCAATATCAATATCCACAAGAGAGCGGCTATGGTGGCTCTGTCAGCGGTCTACAACGCCCTGCACCAGTTGCTGGTGCGCAAGCTGGCGGGCCGGCTGTAGAAAATCGCGTACTTGGTCTCTTGGGCGGTGGCGGCGGCGGTGGTTTATTGGGCGGCGGTGGCTTGCTGGGTGGCGGTCGCGGCGGCGGTTTGTTTGGTAATCTACTTGGCGGTTTGTTGGGCGGTGGCGGTCGTCCACTGGGACCACCTTATCCGTATCCTGGCGGCTATCCCGGCGGTTATCCCGGTGGTTATCCCGGCGGCTATGGAGGCTATCCCGGCTATGGTGGCGGCTATCCTGGTGGCTATCCCGGCGGCTATGGTGGCGGTTACTATGGCTAAGCACAAGTCCCATAATTTTTGACAAAAGACAAAAGTATTATTTTTGTGTTATTTAAATGTTTCTAGATCTAAGCTGTTGTTTGAATAAAAAGTTTTTAAAAGTAATTATGTGACTTGCGAATTATTCAAAAATATAGATTAGAAATAGATGCCAATGCTTCTTTACGGTTTGTAGTACTCCGAACTTGCAGTTCACCTGAACGATATTTGTTGCAATGGAAATGAATTTTTATACAAAAGTTCAAAAACTCAAAATATAGTTTCTCAATAAAATGAAAAGAATCCTAAATTTCCAATAATAATTGCTAAAATAAAGAATATTACAATTTTGATATAAGAAAAGAATTAATTTAAATTTATAATATTACTATTCATATTTAAAAAAATAAATAAACTGCAAAAATTCTGTATCCTTAAACAATTATTAAGATATTTTTATAAATTAAATTATGACTGAAAGAATATGATATTATTGGCACTTTATTTATTTTTATATTGAAATTGAATCAATTTCCAATTCTACAGTTTGGCTTTTTTAGATAAACGTTTAGCTAAGTTACTATATTGGGAACGTTTTGAATTACAGAAGAAAAACGAACAGGTTGCTAAAACCTATTCACTTTGAAAATAATACATTAATTATATATTTGTTTATCTACTCTATAACCATTAGATTGGTGTCATCTTTGGCTGTAACCTCTGTAGTAACCCAAAGCCCAAAAACTGCTTAAAAGGCGAATATTACACTAGCAGAGACTTCCAAATTTGTGCAGCTTGCACTTGATCATCATGCAAAAATACTCCGTTTAAGGCCTCAATATTTTTCTTGTAGTCACATTTGAATTTTTCAAAAATCATGGGGATTTCCCTATTAATAACTCTTCGAAGAGCACACGATATAGCCGTATCTGAACTAAGGAAGATTTTCTTAGGCAAGCATCATTTTAATTCACTCTTTCACAATAACTTGGGAAATGACGGCTACATCAAATTTTGGCATATTCCGAAGTCGCCAGGGAACCTCTGTTACATTGGTAGAAATTTAAGAAAGTTTTCCAAAATGCTGCATAATATAAATTGCCGAAAAAAGGAAAGGTGCGAATCCCGCTATATTTTAAAGTTGAAAAGTTGAAGTAAAGTAAAGTAAGTAAATTTTGAAGAATGTAGTATTGTCAAGGTGTACAATTACCTTTAGGACAGCACAAATTCGTGCATATACATTATCCATATTCCTCACCAAGAAGAGACTTTATACTGATAGAGAGTAAGAGTACAAATATTTATAGAATTAATAATTTGTAATAAATGGGGGAAAAAAATATATTTTATCTGCATAAAAAGTTATTTCTCTCAAAGCGCATAATACTAAAAGTATAAAAATAATGTTTACGAATACTTGTGAGAAATCATGAACTTAATGATGGTTATCAAGAAGCTACCCAGGGGACACTTAGCCGGGGTTGTGAGCTGCTCAAACCATTCACCAGAGAATACGCTTTAGACGCACCTCTATTGATAAAACCATCCTCTGTTCATTTCAAGGATTATTACAAATAATAATTTATTTGTTTAAACAAACAAGTATTGCAATCAGGCACAAGATTAAAATTAATGATTTTGCATAGAAAAACTGGTTTGGTCTCTTATGTGCATTTGAACCAAGGAACTACAACTGGGGATGTAGCTCAGATGGTAGAGCGCTCGCTTAGCATGTGAGAGGTACGGGGATCGATGCCCCGCATCTCCAATTGTGAAAAATATTTTTTTCATACTTTTTTTTTATATTTTTTTAAATATAATTAAAATGCTTTTAGAAATAATTAAAGTTGTGACGTTTATAAATTTTTCAAGTAAAGTATACTTTTAATATTTTTTTTATACTTTTTTTTTATTTTTTCAAATATAATTAAAATGCTTTTAGAAATAATTAAAGTTGTGGCGTTTATAAATTTTTTAAATATAGTTTTCCGTTTAAATGTAACTACTACTATTAAAAATAATGAAAACTTTAATGATAAAGTGAAATAGTCAAATTATTGAATTATTTTTAAAGTTTGTTTTTAAAACAGTTAATACGCTTTTAGAAATAATTAAGGCTTTTATGATAAAACATTGTAATAATGTGTATAAGTTGAATTGTAGATGTTTCTGCGTAGATTGCAGGTATTGCGTCATTGCATTTTATACATATTATTATTGTATAAGTATGTACATATATATGAGCACTTAACTTGCCCATACATAAGTTTAACTATATTTAATATATATATTTGGGCTAGTTAAGTGTTTCTATCTTAACGCAAAAAACATTGACCATTTGCGTCATTTATATTCTATTATAAGACAATAATCTAAAGCACATACTGCAAGTAAACATTTGCAGCTTAAAAAAACATTAGTCAAAACTAAATAAACAAAAAAATAAAATGTAATTATTTCAAATTGCGAAAATAAATAAAAAAAATTGTTAGGGCTCAACCGGGATTTGAACCCGGGACCTCTCGCACCCAAAGCGAGAATCATACCCCTAGACCATTGAGCCGCATGACTTCAATTGGGCAATTTTTGTATTTAAGCGTGCGCTCTTTTGAATATACAAATTGGCATTTTTTCTTGAATATTTTGCATATAATAATTAATTCAATTTTTATTAAAGCTTTTAAATGAAATGCTTACAATAAAATTGTGAAATTATGTATATACTGAAATAAGTTGTGTGTTTTGCTTTCAAAATAATAAGTACATAAAAATAAAATGTACATAAGCGCATGAAATGAATCAAATCCATAATATTTCCATGTGAAAATTTTCTTTTGTTGTGAGCAGTGTTCTTTTTTTGCGGAAAATACAATTTTATAGAAAAATATTGCAAGAAATATTTTTATTATTATTATTTAGAACTAGATTATAATAGTAAATATATAAACTAGTTAATAATGGATAGCACTGGCTTTTAGCAATATTTAAGAAATATAGTTATCTATATATATAATAAAAAATAAAAATATATACAAATAATAAAGAAAAATATATAATACAAAAAAAAAAGTCACCGTATTGGAGATGCGGGGCATCGATCCCCGTACCTCTCACATGCTAAGCGAGCGCTCTACCATCTGAGCTACATCCCCAGTTGACATACTTGTGTTAAAATGCTTACAAGTGCAAGCAGCTATTTCCACATATTTTTTGCGATATTTATAAATAAATTAATTTATTTGTAATTTTTTGTATTTTTTTTAAATTTACATTTGCTGAAATAAGCAAGTTAAAAAAAGCTGTTTTTTTCTCATTAATTTTTAAAACCAGCAAAAGTTGATATCGATAAATTGTGCTACCATAAACTCATATCGATAATTTACTTTTTTATTTGCGATGTATTTGTAAATATCAATTATTCTATCGATAAGTTCTCAGCTGACTGCAAATAAAAATTGAAAAATGCAATATAGTTCATTATTTTGATTAATTTTGAACTAAAAAGAGCGCATAAAATAATAGAATGATATAAAAATAAGCAGCAGCATTTTTATATGTTATTTTTTATTAATTAAAATATTAATTACACAATATATTACAAATAAAGTTAAGAAATGGACCCAAGACGATCACTCAAGTATTTTCAATAATTCTATTATTTATTTCTTTCCAAAATTTAATTGTATTATTAATATCTAATAATAATTTTAGTGTTTATACATTAAAATAAAAATCCACACTGAAAGCATTATGTCTGTCAATGACTCATCTCAAAACATAAAGTTTTTATTTTGCGCTGTACAGCTACCTTTTTGATTATTGTTGCATTCGCTTGGCATGGTTCCAAACCTAAATTTTCAAATTTCTTATGCTATTTACCAAACCTAACCTCTTTCGGTTATCTATTACTTTTATCTCCTATATTAAGTTTCCATTGCCTTTCTTATCAAAGTTTCAAGTTTTCCCCAAACGCTTCTTGCAACTTGATCGACAAACACTTTTGTTCAGCTCCAACTTCCAACAGAAACGCCTGCGTTTAATTTCCGTTTCCGGTCAGTGAAAGTTGCTCCAAAGAAACTAAAGCTCATCCCACATCCAACCATACCTGCGCATATTTTTAATAAACAATTTTTGCTGACAATTCCAAGATACATTATAATTTACACAACTCCCAATAATGGGGCATCCTGCTGTGCCCCCGCAGACTATTGTGTTATGAAAACAAACCCGACGAACATACATACAATTGCATTTACCAACACATGTATCACATTTGGGGGTCCGAGACGCCTTCACACATGCTGCCAGCCATTGGTCATCGCCACTATCTGGACGTTCACACTTGTGTTTGTACAACTGTCGCTGGGCTCTTATTTGTTTATTTGCCTTGGCCAGGACGAGCATAGAGCTCGAAGCGTTTTATTATTATTTTCACAAGTTATATAAAAATAATAATAGCCCAGTTACATCGGTTCAGTTTCGCTTACGGTCGATGTAAACTGCCACTGACCGAACACCATGTGGACCATATCCATCCATTATGCTTCAGGCTTTTATTTGCCAAACAATTCAACTGCAGCTACTACAGCTTTGGCTTTGGCTCGAACTGTTCCTTGGACGGCAACAGCCACTTCATCATCATCATCGCCGTCGTCATCAGTTACATTGGCAATGTCTGAAGCTGCAGCTATCTTATGGTTTATGATGGAATCAAAACAAATGCGAGCATTGTTGACGCCGCACAGTGGGACAAAAGCAAATTTTTACTATCATAAGTTTGGTAGTAAGTAAAGTGAAGAAACCCACAAAAAATAAGTCAAAAATCTAGATTATACAAGAGACTCCATTGTGGTAACTAACTGAGAAAACGACTTCTACAAAATTATGATAGCAAATAATGCGGGACAAGATTTAGGATAAGTTAAGTAGAATATTTAATGTATCAATCGGTTCCTGGTCCGGCTGTTCGGATCAGTTCAGAAAGACCTACAGGTCGCGCTACAAAACTCTCCCAACAATAATAATAATATGATGAGTAATTTAGTTAGTTTTTAAAAGTTGGCTCCACCTGCAGGTTATGACCTATATTGGAAATGATTTATTTTCGATGAATATTATTTTTGGGTGTACAAGTTAAATCTTTTTAGAAAATCGTGAACTATTTCACTAAAAAGGCTTTTCGATAATTATGGAAGTGCCTCAAAGCCGATTTCTAAAAAAATAATTGTGGTTTGCCTGTTTGAAATTGTCGAAATTTTTGTTAAACGAAATTTAGAGAATGTCTCGATTTTGATATAATAGAAAGAATAGTGGTGTAGCTTCTGCCCATAAATGCTAGCGAAAATTTATAGGGAGTCAACTGCGACCCATAAAGCCATAAAGAGCTTTCGATGCTTAATTTCAGTGTCGAAAACAAGGAGCGTCCCGGACAACCCATAAAGTTTTAACATGAATTAGCATCGGAAGACTTCACTCTATCAAAAACCGTGCCAAACGTAAACAGAACTCGAAATATCATTGGTATTGACTTAGCTAACAATATCTGATCGGTTAAAACAAACGGCATTTCTTTAAATGCAAGCAAATTGAAAGCTGTATGGTAATTGTTGACGCTAAGAGATGTCGGTTGTGGTTGATTCAACCGGAATTGTTTCTTGAAACATATTGAAGATAGGAATTTTTGTGCGGGAACGAAACAAAGTTGAATATATTATCCTGGTTCCATCGCCGTCTTTAACAACGACAAAGCATATCATACACAGTTTCAAAATCATGCTCTCTATATGAGGGGATCAGATAAGTGTATGAGATCAACTATGAAATGCTAAAACCGGGCAAATCCAATAATGTTCAATGTTGCAGGCTACAATTAAGCTGTGCATTGCGTCAAAAACGGTTAAAAACGCCCAAAAAATATGACAAATAGCTCTTGAAACATTATAACGCTCGAACTCAAAAGTATGCGGAAATTCTAAAATGGGAAGTCTCACCCCAACTACCGCTTTTTTCAGACCTACCTCCTTTTGACTGCGTTATTTTTCGACAAAGGCAAATGCATATGTGGGAGACATCGGCTGTAGTTTTTTTAATAAATCGAAAAATGGCTGAATAATTAAAGCGAGGCTAGATGGGACTTATTTTTTAGGCACGGTCTTGGAAGATTACTTGAAAATTGGGGTTATCTCGTTGGTATAATAGTTTGAGTAATTTATATTTAACTTTTGTCCGCTAAAAATTCTTTTTTGAAAATAAAATATCGAAATTTTTGCTCCAATAATAATTTTAATTTTGTTTCGGAAATTGTTCTTCAAAAGTTTTTTTTTAAAAGTTTTCGACTGCTGTTGCATGGAAATCAAGAATTTTCTTTCGTAAATGCCGCTTTCTAATTTTTGGATTGCTTTTGTAGGAACAGACTATGTCTAGAACTTGGTTATACTTCTGAAAATTTACGTAATTTTCTTTCCGAAATTTTGACTTATTTTCCCAAAGTTTTTTTTTATAAGTTTTCGACTCGTACTGCAAAACTTGTGCTTCGTGCTTCTAAAGTTGTTTTTTTAAATTTTAGACTGGGCTTAGTAGGAAAAGAATTCTAGAACTTGCTTATACTTTTGCTAATTAATACGTTTTGATTTCAGAAATGTCGTCGTGTGCGGTAGTTCTCACGAACGTACTAGGTTTATGTTTCCAAACTTAAAAATCTTGTATCGAATTACTCTGAAACTGAGAAACATATTATCAGAACTATTTTGAGAGGAGGCAAGAAAATAATTAGAACAGGGATTTTCTTTGTCATTGAATGCTTTTCCTAGCAGGTGTAGAATGATCTCTATCTACTTGTTAGCCTTCTCAGTTGCAAAAGCTGAGTTGGCAAACAAGCTTCCTATCAGGTAACTTTCTTTCTAAGGAGCACAGTGCTACAGCACAGCGTGTGTTTGAAGCTCTCTATCTACATTGTAGTGGCCAGAACTGAGTTGGGAAGCAAGTTTCCTATCAGCTAACTTTTTATCTCTATCCTATCTCTATCCTATCTATATCCACTTCTTAGCATTCTCAATTGCGTCCAGAACTGAGTTGGGAAACAAGCTTCCTAACAGGTAGCTTTCTAAGCGTCTCTTTAAATCTATCAAATAAATGTCATTGGCTTTTTTGAGTGATAGTGCTTACTCCTAAGCCAAGTATTGAATTATGCTTAAACTTGGGAGATAGTAAGAGAATCTTCAGACAGATTCTTTGTCGACATTGTTTCTGATTTCCGAAAAATTTAAAATGAAAGAAAATGCAAAACTAGAGTGCATGAGTTGAAGTCTTTAGGTTTACGTTCACGATAAGGCGCATCTGTTTTTAACAAGTTCGAAAATAATAACCAAAAGTAGAAACACAATTTAAAGCTTTTATTTTAATGATCTTAAATATAAAACGATTTTAAGCAAGAATTTCATAAGCGCCTAAAAATTAATTCCAACGTATCCACAATAGTGGAAAAAAGCTTTCCAATAAATATTTGATATTAAAATGATGTTTTTTTATGTACGCCTAAACAGATCTGTACCACTGTGCAACAACGCCTTCTGCCAAGTTTCAGATGAGTTTGTTTATGCAGATTGGTTTGGAGTTTTTGGCGTTAATGGATAAATGCGCACAAGCAGCTGCTCATATGTATATCAGTTGCTTCTCCTCCCCCACCAGCGCCAAACATGCCAACAATTTTTTGGCCACATTTTTACATGGAACACTGTAACCCTTTTCCCCATTTTTTTTTTTTTGCTGTTGTAGGTTGCTTTTCAATTAAAATTGTATTGTTTTCTTTTACTTTGTGTCTGCGGCACTTGGCGCTGTTGTTTTTGTTTATTTAGGACTGGGCGAGCGTTAAGAAAATGCCATTACTTAGCCCGCCGCAGCACAGGCGGCCGAGGGCGGTACGCAGGCATAGCCATAGCCCACACTTGGTTGCACTGGGCCCGGCGGCAGCGGCGGCGGCGGCGGCGGTAAACGTCCAATGGGGCCATAGCCAGCTGGCGGTTGCGGTGCCGGCAATACTGATGCAGGACCCAAAAAGCTGCCAGCTGGTCCACCTGTTATAGCCGTTGGCGTATTCTGATCAGTTTGATAGATGTACACATTGCTGTTGCCCTGTGCCGCCTGCTGTTGTTGCAACGGTGTGGCATAGTAGCCGCCGGGATAGTAACCCGGTTGTGGTTGTATAGCAGCCGGATTGCAGCCATATGGTGGACAGTTGTAATAGCCATTGATGGGATAAGCAGAGCCAGCATAAATTGGTGCGGGATTGTGAAAGGCGAACCAACGATCACGCCAGCGTCGAAACAAAGTGCCTAGAAAAAAGAAAGAGCGTCCATTGCCAGACAAATCCACAGGTTGTGGCGACTCCTCGGCCTCTTGGGAATCTTTTTGCTTGACGCTACGTGCAGAAGCCGTACAAAGTAACGCCAGTAGCTGTTGGAAGTGACAGCTTTTAGTGCACGGCAAGATCTGCATAGACTCAGTGCGAGCAAGCTTACCAAGACAAGTATTTTGACAACTGCTGCCATTGAAGTTACGGATCTTACTGTGCGACACTTGGCAGAAGCAACCCATTCAGTTGGAATTAAGTTTGTAATAATCGCGTAATGAGGCTTGTAAGCGGAAAAGCCACTGAACTATGGAATGCTCAAATGTAGCTGAACTATTTTGTGTAAGAAAAGAGATTGCAAAGCGTGGAGATAACTCAAGAGCATTAATCTGAAAATGTTGTATGGAAGCGAGCTGGTACTACGTAAATCTGTTTAATTTTGCAAATATGAAATTTTACCTAATATTGGGGCATATGTCTGGTGCAAAAATATTTTCTTTTCATATTTTTCTCCTATTTTGTGTCTTTGAAGCGATTGCAATACAAAAATTTTAGAAAGAAAAGTCGGAGGCAATATTTGCGTATTTTCCTACAACTCATGAACTTTATGTCATATTCATATCGGGAATATATAGTAAAGCTCCAATATGCAATTTTATTGACAAACTTGTAATAAATCTTGTTTGTTTTTATAATATATTAGAAATAAAATCGACGCCTTATAGTTTTTGAAGTTTCTAAGCACTTTGTCAAATTTGTTCCCATTACTCAAAAATTCCGATTTTAATTCCTTTTTTTTATAACTTATTCCTATCCAATTTTATGGTTGAAAAGTTATATAACGCCCAGTAGAAAGCATCGGTAGGAGGAAGAGGTGATAAATCCTTCTCCGTCTTTATGAACAGGAAAAAAAGAGCTGTTAAACGAGATAAAAGTGAGTTTTCTGATATCAGAGCTATGTTATTGAAGTGTTTTGCACCATTTTAAGGAATTTAAACAATTTCGTTTGTTTTCAAAATATTAAAATCAAATGGACACCCAATAGCCTTACAACTTAGCCTCCCAAGCACAATATTAAATTTAACACATCGGCCAATTATATCATAAAGCTTCCATAGCACCAATTGGTACCAAATTTCGAAACTTAATTCAAATAAATTCGTTGAATTTGGTTTATAAAATTATTTCAATACCAACCCTTGATTAAAGTTGGCTTGAAATCGGTTGGTCTATATAGTATAGCTCCCACAAGGTAAATTAGTAAAAGCCATCGCCCTTTTGTTTCTTTCTTCTTTAAGTTTTCTTAAACAAATTCGGTATGCTTAAATTTTTAATTATTTTCAAGTCAAATTTGATCGATTGATTATATTATACGACTTCTATGGGTAAAATCGGTCGAAAATTGGAATTTTTTCAGAGAACTCATTAAGTATGTAATACAATTTTCGTCATTCCGAAGCACTCTACCACATTTGTTAAAAATTAAATAAAAAACTTGTTTGCTCAAAATCTTTTTTTCTTTTATAAAGAAAGAAATATTAGGATTTTAGTAAATCAAAATCTTTACAATATGAATAATTTTAATTTTGGATTAATACTAATACATTTCTTTACGCAATGCAAACAACTTTTATTTTCTTTGGAATATAGTCTTTAAATGATATCTTCCAAATCAAATGTATTTAACTTTTTGGGTGTTTAAAAATAATAACAAAAAGACATTTTATTTGAATAAAAAATTTTGCTTCATTGTAAAATGGATTTTAATATTTATTTATGTTTGTCATTTATTGTTAATTAAAAAAAACATAAAAAGACTTAAATTATAAAATAAATAAAAAATATTATTTATTTATTATGTAAATTTAATATATCAAATATTATTCTATTTTAGGTGGAGAATCCATAGAACTTACTGCAAGAGAGTTCATTTTACTTCTGACAAATGACTTATAAATAAATTACAAAATCAAATGCAAACTGTTTAAAAATTAATGCTATTAAATTGGCGCAAATCAATAAAATATAAATAAAAAAAATTGTTAGGGCTCAACCGGGATTTGAACCCGGGACCTCTCGCACCCAAAGCGAGAATCATACCCCTAGACCATTGAGCCGCACAATCGAAAGCGCGTCACAGTCGCAGCAGTGAGACCGCCGCCAAAATGTAGCTAAAAATAGCTGAATCTTCAAAATTAAAATTAAATCGGTATCTTCTGCAAGAAATTGTATCTTTTTTAAAAAAAAAACTATCGCTGCCAACGTTTGCAAGAGCCGCACGCCTGCGACGTAGGGGATGTAGCTCAGATGGTAGAGCGCTCGCTTAGCATGTGAGAGGTACGGGGATCGATGCCCCGCATCTCCAGTTCATATAAAAAAATATTTTTATTTTTAACTTTCAATATTTTCGCAGCAACTCGCTTCAGTCGCATCACGTGCTGGCAATATTTCATTATTAAAAAACTTGAAAAGTTTTTATCAACTTTTATTTTTTGTTTCTGTTGACTTTTGGGGCTTAATTTTATTTGGGCACAAAGACGAGTGACAAAATATTAACGTGCATTAAGCGTTGGCAGGACTAAAAGCCGGCAGCAACCAGGACAAGTAGGTAGATCCCGCTATTTGAATTATGAGTGAGCTGCGTGCCAGGTGTACAAATGCACAAAAACAAAGGTGACAACAACAATCATGTGGGTATGTGTATGTGTACCATCATATGATGGTGGCAACTCTGCTTTAATCCATGGAAAACGCAAAATAACAAAACAAATGCAAAATGGCGACTTTGGTATACCCTTTCTTGAGTTATTGCAAATTTATTTGGTTTATGACACATTTTTTACACAGAAAAGAAAACTCGACTTTGATATACCCTTTATTTATCTAGACTATATAAAATTATGGGAACACGAAATTTTTAAAATAAGTTTGAACATGATTCTTAAATTAAGAAGAATTTTACTAAATAAGCAAACTTATGTTTTGCCTAAAAATAAAAAAAAATAAAATAAAAACTCTTAAAATAATATTACAACAAAAATGACATGAAGACGATTCAGAAGTCCGAGGTTTTTTAATTTTAGCTGAAGTAAGACAAGCAAATTTTAGCTGTATTTAATACTCTATAACAACATAAATATTTAAAAAAAAATCGTTTTTTTTTTTGCTTCAATCGTTAGAGTTATTTTTTAATAATATGCTTGCAACGTTAGAGAGTCCAACTTCTATTGGTTAATGATTAACAAATGCCAGTAGAGAAAAGCCCTCGTCTTCTGCTTCAGATAACAATTACAAGCTGCATCTTACGCGGAGTTTAACTTGTCCATCGCGAGCTGCTGCGCGAGATTGTTCACAAATCCGCCATTTTTATTTACTTTTAAAGTTTAACAAACTATTTTTTGTTCAAAAATGTACAGAAGATAATTTGATTCACTAGTTTTTTTTTTATGTCCTGAAAATCTGCCTTTTTTTTAAAGCTACCATCAGTAGCTGAGAAATGAACTCATCTTAAATACATTGGGTTTTACTAAAAATAAGAATGAGAAATCTTAAGATTTCATTTAAAGACAGCAAAAAAACCAACAAATATAAAAATACAAAAAAATTTCGTAAAAATGTAATTATGATGTAAACTCATAATACCAAAATCGGAATTTGGGTTTAGAAGAAAACACAACCCAGCAGCAGCTGAGAGTTATTGAGTTGCTCCCACCGGTTGTATTTCTTGATAATAATAATATGCTAGAATATCGCACTAGTTGACTTTATTAATTAAAAAAATTACTTACCACATTTTCTATTTCAGCGATGTTATCTCAGCGGCTGCATTTAGTAAATTAAGGTGTTCTACATGATAGTATGCTAGGCCATGTGCTGAAATGGAATATGTTCGAAAAGATAAGTTAACATAACAAAGTATATGTAATTATTGATAAAAGCAATGATCCAATTGAAGCATTCCCAATATCTGGTGTTACTTAAAATTATAGAAACTTGGCTTAAAAAATCGAAAACCCGAATTAAATAGAAAATCTTGTTAAAACATAACCCAAACTGTTAAATACTTGGGATGGATTACAACTTGCACGTAAATGAGACACTAAAGTTTATAATGATAGAATGTAATCTTATACATTTCAGGAAACAAAGAAAATGAAAATATTTTTATATGTTCTTTACAACACTCTATTAAAAACTACCAAATGTAACAATTTCTGTAATAATATTAAAACAATCCAATCATTTATAAAAAAAATAAATAAAAATAACCACAAAAGAATAATTTGATTTTGAATCTTAATAATAAATATATCGGTAATAGGCATATATCGATGATTTATTTTAGATAAAATCACTTAGTTTTGAGTTAAAAGTTCAGAAAGTTTAAAAAGCTTAAAAGTAAACTTTTGGCACAAATTATGGAATATTTTCAATGCAGAAAGTTTTCAATTTCAAAGTTTTATTTTTATGCTTCAAAAGATTTTCTTAGATTACTAAAATCTTCTATATGTAGATATATAGTCTCTATATATAGTATTCTATATAGTCTAACATTTAAGCGTTTTAAAGCAAAAAATTAGAACTGTCACAAGCCTTAGATTGCTAAAATCTTCTAAAGTCTTAAATATTTTTTTTTGCTAGAGAAATCTTCTATCTACTAACATTTTAGTTTTTTTGAGGCAAAAAATTAAAATTTATAATTGCAGAAGGTATAAAATCATCTATATCATGTTTTGGTTTGATATTACTAAATGATTACTAAAAACGCATAGAAAAACCAGGAAGTCACTTTTCATAAAGCTTAATTTGAATTTTTTTAAATTTAAGTTCAGATAAAAATCATCGATTGCTATAATATTTGGATTTTGTTTGATATTCTACTATTTATGAGTTATTTATGAGTTGGTATGCAAAACTTACAAAAACCTGAAAGCTAAATTGCTTAACAATTAAAAACATTGCTTTTTTTATTCAAGTTGAGATAAAAAAATATCTGAAAAATTGTGTTATATTTTATGGTTTAAGCGCTAAAAATAAAACATTGCCCTAACTTTTCTATCAACCAAGTATGAAAATACTGATAATATACGAATTAGAATTACTTATTACGTTTTACTCTCTTTCACATAGTCACACACGAACTTAACATACTGCTTATGCTCCATTTGCAGTGTATAGCAAGAAAAACAAAAACTCGAAAAGGCTGTGAAAATTCACGCGCCTGCCAGCAGCATTGCGACGTGCCAATAAATTTTCGCACGTTTTTCTGCCCAGTCAACCCGAAACAGACCACCGCCTTCGTCCCCTAACCAAAACGGGGAGTAGCTTGAGAAATTGTTGCATAGATTAGCCTCAGAACTGTTTGCTGGGGTGGGAGAGCCACCCTGACCAAAATTGTTCACTTTGATTCGAAAAGACTTTCATTTAATTAAAAAAATATGCAAAGTCAACAGTTAAACTAAAATGAAATTAAACGCAGTAACAGCAAAAACTTTTCATAAACTTTCCAAGCCAAATCCGCATAAAAACAATAAAAACCGCAGAAATCCTCAACTCAACTCCAACTGGTCGACCAAGACTGTTTTGGTCCTGGCTCTTGGCTTGTTATCAAAATAAGCACAAAAATTCAAATGGACAATGGTCAGGCGTCGCCTTCGGTTTGAGTACGGGTGTATGGGTTGTAACGACAAAGCTTAATCCGGCGGAACCACATAAATTATGTTAATGCTCATGGTATGTGCACGCCCACTGGACAAGTGAGACCACCACCACCACCACCACCACTACTACCACTACTAGGACTGGACAATATAATCAGAAAAATACACAGCAACACCAAACAGCAAATGTTGGGAGCATTGTATGCTGAAAGGACATTTGTTTAGTGGTTGCTGGGAGGGCTGCATGAGTCCTTGCCTGCTCAGCCAAATAGTTGTCGTAGAGAGTAGTTTCTGTTGTCTATTGAGAAAATTGCTGACAATTGCTAAAAAAGCTTCGTACAGATTTGGGCAGTGTTGATGATGTGGTTGTTGAGCGCAGTGTGTGGCATCTAGGATGCGGGGTACTACTGCTTTTTTGTTGTTTGGTGGCGGAGTGTTGATGGTACAAAGGAAGCAAAATGCGTAATAGTAAAATGTTATTAGAATGTGGCAGAGATTAGCTGGAACAGCAGCAGCTTTGTCAGCGCTTAGAAGTTAGTACGGCTGTTATACTTTTAAAGACTTTATGAAGTGACGATTTTTTAAATTCAAAATTAGCCAGAAGCTTATTTCCATTTATTTCGTCTCTTCCTTAGGGATTTCTGACCACTTAAAGGTGCGAACACAGCTTTCGACGTTTATGCTGGCGAACTACGCGTCATGTATGGGGTGGGTCCCCATGGCGCTGCGACCCCCATGAATCTATTGTGCCCCACATAAGGTAGATAATTCGTGTGATAAAGTTGTTGAACTACAGAGTTTTTTTTTTTTTTCCTTATTATTCCGCTTGGGAACTTAGGGCCTCTACAAGAGCCTTCCATCGAACCCTAATTTGCGCCGTCTGTTTAGCTCTGCCCCATGTTGTGTTCGCCTGGGTCAGTTCTTGGAGGATGGATCATCTCCAGGTCACCTTGGGTCTGCCGATCCGTCTGCTGCCTTGTGGATGCCAGCTATCGCTACATGCAGTTTCTCCATTTCTTCCTCGAACTGTGCTAATCTTGTTGGTTCCTTAAGGGTTCTAACGTTCCATTGTCCTATTCGTGTCCGTTTTGAAATGCCTTTGGACGTCATCGAATTTGGGGAGCCGTTTATGTTTAATTCTCTTGTGTTGGTTTCTGCAATCTGTTGAGTTTTTCGATCGAACTGGTGATTGGCCAGATGCGACAACTACAAAGTAAGCAGAATCAAATGCTCTATGACGTAGATTTCAAAGTTTCTAAGAGATCGTTTTGCCTAGCACCGACTATTTGTCTGAATAAATCCCTTCGAACTTGGCTATAAGCTTCTCTATAACAAAAGATATCTCTATGCTTTGGGAGCTATAAAAATATTGTTATGGCTATTATGACCCGAACTACGCAAAATTCATCCCAGATAAAGCTAATTCACGCTCTAAGTCTCTTCGTTTCCAATTCCTATTTCGAAAATCTGTAAGCGTTTTTGCTGGGAACCTACGGGATTAGAAACTATTGGCTTTAAGATTGAGACAAAAAGTGATGAAGCTTATGCCGCAGCAAGTCCCTTCGCCAAGGATTTCTAAGTCTCTTCGTTTCCAATTCCTATTTCGAAAATCTGTAAGCGTTTTTGCTGGGAACCTACGGGCTTCGAAACTAATGACTTTAAGATTGAGACAAAAAGTGATGAAGCTTATGCCGCAGCAAGTCTCTTCGCCAAGGATTTATGGCCGAAATTTTAAAAATAAATTTGTTTCGTCGCCAAAAGCGATTGGCATTCAAAGTTAAAAAATCGTGAGCTTCAATAAAGTTTATTTTTGCTCTAAGTTGCTTCGTTTAGCATTTATAGTTTCTTTCGAAATCATAACTAATAAGATTCAGTAAGCGTTTTTGGTATCCACCTATAGGTTTAGGAACTTTTGGCATTAAAAATTGAAGAAAGGGATCGCTGATGAAGCTTATTTCCGCTTGAAATCTATTATTTTGGGAATGCTCGTCTTTTGACGTCATTTGAATTAGTATTTTTGGCTGGGGTCTTCGGTTTAAAAAGCTTTGGGCATTCAAAGATGACCAAAGTGATAGCAGTTGAAGCTTATTCTCACTCTAAGTCTCATCGTGTAGAATTTATGGCCATTTTAAGTTTTGAAAGTAATTTTCTTTCGATTGGTTGTGTTTTTGCATCGAACTTAGACTTCATCGCGAAGCAGTTTTGCTAGGAAACTACGGGTTTAAGTTTTTTGCATTCAAGATGGAAATAAATGTTATCACATGAACTGAATATTTTCTCCTTCGTATTAATATTTATGTTCCTTGCTATGCGGCTAATCATGCCTTTTTTGGCTCCATCGTCCTTAGATAAGATACAACCTAGATACGTGAAATGGCTAAAATCAACAATTTCTTGACCTCTGACTTGAAAATGTATATTGTTCGTAGATTTGGCACGTAATGACTCGATCATGGGCATGTTGATCTTTAAGCCAGCTTTCGTAGATTCTATAGTGATCCAATTTTGACTGCATTTATTGTTTGGAATGCGGGAGAAGGTCTATGTCGCCAGCAAACTCAAGATCGTGATTGCGACCCATTCTCCACGTAATGCCACGATTTGCATAATCAAAAATCTTCAGTAACCAATCCAGCACAACTATGCACAGAAGTGTAGAGCGCACGCAGCCTTGCCAAATTTGGTCTCAAAGAAGTCATTTAGTTTTCCAATGTGAAAAACTTTACAAGTACTGAACACCTAGAAATAACTTGACAAAATATTTGCGCTGAATCCTAAAGGCCTGAAAGCGAAGGCATGTCATAGCTGAAGAAGAGTTTAGCGACTTTTTGAGGTTTTCTGAAAGACAACTTTTGTCGCAAATGCTAAAAATACTTTCCGCAGCGATTATTTTACTGGAAATCTCATTTATCTTATCATCATACTCATGATGTCCCATGGGACTGAAAGTAAGACTATTTCTCTTGGGGAAGAAATTTTGGAATTTTTAAAGTTCACAACGAGATAAGTTATTCGGAATTCCGATAATTACCGCAAAATCTCTGGAAATGACTAACTTAATCCAAATATTTTGAGGCTACTAACTTGTAGTTGAAATCAGATTAGAATATCCACAACATTAAATTCAAACTATACCAAAAGTTAGACAGCCTTGATCCTTAGCCATTTGTATCCACCCGCAACCCCAAACGTGCCCATTAAGCCCAAAAAGGGCCAACTATTGTGACTAAGTAGCTATAGCCGCCCAGTAACCATCGCATAATGTTAATGCGTTTAAGGAAATTAGAAAAGGACATTGCTGTATCCGTCCTAGACATTAAGAGAACAAAGCAATCAGCTTTGGCCACACAAAAGCACAAAGGACATTCGCAAATTAAATTCATAAAAATTGTTTTTCTGCACATAAAATGCTTTGGTCAACCATTGTTGCAGTTGTTTTGCTGTTGCCATGTTGACCATATTGCCGCGTAATACGTGTAATATGGCCATTGTGCTGATTATCCTTTACCGAAGGCAAATTAACAACTCATACCCGATACCAGCTCATAAACGCGTTTGAGTATAAAAAACGAAGATAAGCTCATGTTGCACGTACAAATAAATCGCAACAAATAAAGGCAAGTTAATTGCAACCAACAGGCCTACAGGCTGCAGCACAATAATTGAAACGACAGCGCCCATTTGCAAGGCAAAATTCCGCCCTTACCACATGCAGCACGGCAACGTGCAACATGCTGTCAAACATATCCTGTCGCATCCTGTGTATGTACAACGTACTCACTGCGTGCGTCCGTTTCCTGTATGCAAGCCGTTGCAAGACAACAGGTGGCAGCCGCTGCATGTGGCATGGGGCGCGTAGCAGTCTCCTGTTTACGCATTCAAACTTTTTGTCAGCTGTCAGCAAGGCAGACATGCAAAAGCAATACGAATGCGAACCCAATTGCCTTTACCCCTCTGCGAAAACCAACGACAAAATCATCTTGAATAAAAAATATTGCTTTTAATACAAAAAAATCAAAAATAATAATCGAAGTAATCACAAATCGAAACCATAATTTGAATAAAAATTAAAACATTGCTTTCAATCATAAAACATAATTAATTAATCATAAAAATAAACTGCACCACAATTTTTATCAGAATAAAATATTATAATACAAAAAAATAAAAAATTAAAAAAAATTCGCTTTCTGAACCATCATCATCAGCAAAATAAAAAGTTTTATAAAAATTACATTACAACATTAGAAAAATTAATAAAAAAAATTTGCTGCAAATCGAAACCATAATCTGAATAAAAATTATAACATTGCTTTCAATCATAATAAAACATAATAAATTAATCATTAAAAAAAATCTGCACCACAATCTTAATCAGAATAAAATATTATACTACAAAAAAATAACAAATTAAAAAAAAATTCGCTTTCTGAACCATCATCATCAGCAAAATAAAAAGTTTTATAAAAATTACATTACAACATTAGAAAAATTAATAAAAAAAATTTGCTGCAAATCGAAACCATAATCTGAATAAAAACTAAAAAATTGCTTTCGATGATAATAAAATATAAATTAATTTGCAACATTTTAAAAGTTAAGTTAAATTTTAATCGCTTTTTAAAAAGTGATTTACGAATCTGATAAAAATAAAAATTATAGCTTTAAATTTTAAGAAAAAAAATTTAAAATGGTTTACAACTCTGTAGTATTATTTACATAAAAAAAATATTTTTTTCTTATAATAAAACTTTTTGAAGTAATCCCCGCATCTGAACCATCTTCTATTCAATTCCGGAAATATAAAATACGAATATAACTGAAAAGTATTGATTTAATCTAATTCAGAAAATTAATTTAAAAAGTTTCACAAATCTTAATCCTCATCTATTTAAAAATAAGAAGTATTGCGAAACTTATAGTATCATGAAAAAAATTTAAAAAAAAATTATTGAAGTTATCAGAAATAGAAGTAACTAATTTTAATTTTTATCACAATAAAACAAAATAAACAAAATAATAAACAAATGCAAAGAATTCGCTAATCTGAAATCTGAAAAAAAATTAAAAAATATTGTTTTCAACCTTAATAAAAAAATCAATTCAAATTCAGAGATTTGAATCAACATTTACTTAAAAATAAAAAATATTGCTTTCAATTGTAATTTAAATGATATATATAAACTAATTAAATAAAAAAAAATTTTTCAAGGTATTCTTGATTCTTGATTCTTCTACTTTGAGCTGACATTAATGTTCAAGATGGGGACCGATTTAACAGCTGTCAAGTGATTTATTCTCAATTTGGTTTGGCAATTCCGGAATTGAAGCCAATCGATCATCAAACAAGGCGTAGATTCGCATAATTAAATAAAAAAATCGACAGCTGAACCATTTAAATAAAAATATAAAATATAGCTTCCTGTCGTAATAAGAAAAAATAATAATTAAAACAAAATATTCACCAAACTTAACCTCCTCTAAATAAAAATCTTTGCTTTCAATAGTAATAAAAAGACTAAATTAAAAACAAATGTTTAAAAAAGCTGCACCAATATCTAAACAAAAAAAAAACAAATTAAAAATGTTCATTCGTTTAATAAAAAATATTCCTATCAATCAAAATACAAAAAAGACAAAAAATATATATTCACAAATCTGTAACACCAAAAATGAAAAATATTGTTTCAAACTCATAACAAGATTTAATTAAAAATTTTAATAAAATTCAACTATTTTCGATGACGAAATAAAAATATAAAATATTGCTTCATATTCTAATAAAAAAATTAAATGTAAAATATGATTCCCAAATTTGAACACCATCTTTATAAAAATAAAAAATATTGCTCTCAATTACGATAAAAATAATAAATTAATTTTAAAAGATTAATTCACAAACCCGAATCATTAGCTCAATAAAAATATATGGCTTTATAAATATATAAACAAAAAAAAAATTAACGAAAAAGGTTTATATAGCTGAGCAATCATTTGAATAAATATATTTCTGTGCATTATAATAAAAATAATAAAATATATTGCATTCACTTATAGTAAAATTAAAAAAAAAACCCTCACAAATCTCAAGAAACTAAATAAAAATACAACATATTGTTTCAATAAATAAAAAAATAAATTCCAACATGAATTGACAAGGCCCCGGCGAGATTCGAACTCACGATCTCCTGTTTACTAGACAGGCGCTTTAACCAACTAAGCCACGGCGCCTTATGCGTGGCGTGTGTCAAATCAGCGATACAGGCTACATGCGCAAGCGGCACATACTGCGAAGCGCTTATCGCACTGAACATTTTTTTCTATAAATAGCACACGTGAGCCACATGTGCCATGGCTGCTTCTATGAATAGAACGCAGACTACAATATTTATATATTATGGAATGTTTGTTTTAAGAAATAGTATGCTGCGTCGTATATTAGATATTAAATAAATCATGGTGACTTTTTCATTAATTTTTTTTATTTATAAAATTTCATCACATTGTGTATTGGTCACTTTTGTTATAAGAGGGGAAATACAAAGAATTAAGAGCAAATGAATTATGTGATTCAGTTGAAAACAAAAAATACTCTATACTTTTTATACGAATAAATATGCACTACTACTTACTTCTAACTAAAAAACTTGGACATCTTGCATATGGTAAGCAAGCAGTGGGAAAGTAGTTTTAAATATAAAACTCCAATTCGAGGGTTTTTCAAACTAAGGTTTAAAGAATAATGATTATCATAAAACAAATAATGGAATTATCGGGAGTAGTAGAGTGAGTAAATTTGTATCATCGTTTATTATAGTAAATATGGTATATATGATTAACTTTTAAATAAATAAAACCATAAAAAAGTCGGAAGTGTGGAGTGGTTGCGTTGCTGTCATATGAAATAGTTCAATAAATAATCTATATTTTAATTTTTTTACTTTCCAAAAAAAATTTAGCTTAAACAATTCTAACAAAAACTATAAAGTCGCTTTAAACAGACAATTATGTACAATATTAAAAGATTTATAAAATTTAAAAGTTAATTTAATTATACATAGGAAGGGTAAACAAAAGCTTATGTTTCCTTCAAGTATAAGAGTATTTTTTTTTAAACAATACACTTAAAATCAATAATATTGCTCGATCCCCATATTACATTAGTCTCAAGGTCCAGAATTTAAACGAATAGTGAAAAAGAGTGATATAAAAAATATATATCTCAATAAAGTTCTTCCTTAAGAAAATCTTACAATATATTTTTGCAAAAACTATTACCTTATCATGTCTAAAATATTATGGTATACTGGATTTTTTTTGGAACTCGAGGACAGTATAAAGATGTAACAATTACAGGAAGTTGAATGCATCTTGAGTACACTTGGTCAATTAACTTAAAATTTGTAGAGCAGACTCAACACATGCGGAAACATAATATTGTACAAACTGAACAAATTCCGAAAACAACAATTTTTTAAGCAAAAATTGTGTAAAGAAAATTAAATTAAATAAACATGTTTCTTAAAAGGCTGGCAGAAATAACATTTTGCATATCCTTAGTTTTTAATCAATAAACATGAAATTTAGCTGAAGTTTGTAGGGCAGACTCCGCACAAGTAGAAACAAGGATTAAACAGCAAGAATTTCGATTACTAAGCTTTTTCAATGCAAAAATTTGATATATAAAATAAATAATATATCGATTTTTTGAACATGTCTGCGGTTAAACAATTTCAAATTATTTTTAAAAGATCTAATTTATGCCAAAGATTTTTGCTTTCTAATTATAACAATAAAAATGTATTGATTTCGCACAGCTAATGGCGCCAAATCGTGGATTTACTGAGTCGTCTTTTTTTGAAGTCGACTGTCTTCGGAGTAGTACGACTTTTGTTATCAATTTCGATTTAATTACAAAAAATTTTTTTGTTTGTTCTTGAAACCATAAAAAATATATTATAAAAAACTTGAAGTTCTATCCAGTGTTCATTGTTATAATCACAAAAATGCTAAGACACACAAAAAACCCCCTTAGAAAATTAAAAATTAAACAAAGCAAAAAAAAAGAACCATATGAAAGATAAAAATAAAACAATTTTATATAATTCAATAAGTCAAAATAAAAAAAATTACCTAAAGTTTGTACACTTTTGGGGTGGTACTTATACTATAAAAATCCTTAAATTTAAGATTAAAAGAAGTTTCTCAAAATTCTGGAAAAGTAATGCAAGCAAATGTCGATCTTCTTAAAAAAACTTTATCTGAAGATTGTACTTGTTTCAAATGCTTAAATTTAGTTTTTCTGAGATAAAGCAGAGCAGACTAGGTGTTGTCTTAAAAATTAAATTTCAAAAGAAAGCTTCGGAGCAAATAATAGGATATAAGCTTTCCCATAAAATGGACAGTAGATATTAACTTCGTACAGAATTCGTTTAGGCGTTACAATAATAATAATTGAATAAATAATAATAGCAAATCAAGATCTATTCACAATTTTTAAATGCTCAACCTTGTGACTGTGCAATATGACAATGATAACAGCTATCATGGTGAATAACTCCAAACTTCAGCGGAAGCAAGTTCCGGCTAAATATATTCATCTTCGAACGATGCGAAATATGACATTACTTAAGAAATTTTCAGCTCAAGTTCATCTTGTACAGTTCATGACTTTCCGATAAAGGAAAGTAACTATAAATATTTCGAAATATGACGGAATTCGTTTTGGAATTTCGATTTCTTTCGAAATTTTTCAACAAAAGTCTCCAATAATCTTTATAATATAAATGAACTACACATATAATCCGTGGCAATAAATTGCTGTGCACTTATGATTGCAGACACTATGATGTTGACTCTGTCAATCTGCAAACAGTAGGGGGACTCACTAGGTTCACATATATGGTACATTCTCGCTGGCGGGGATTTTTCTGTGTCATGCTTTTAGTACATATAATCTCATATAAAAAGCGCTCGTTCGCAGTTCCAGCTAATCAGAACAGAATCAACAAGCAATAAAGCAACAATGGATTGTGGAAGTAGCGTTACTGGTGATGCAAGCAATGCCCAGGCCCATGTGCATTGTGGCGTCAAAGCTGGCGATGCACAAACCAATGCCAGAGCTGGCGTGTTTGCCGCTGGTAATACCGCAGGTGGACCAATTACCACAGGTGCCTATGGCGAGCTCAATGCGTAAGTAGGAGTAATTACCAAAATCTTTGCAAGATTTAATCAGACATCTATTCCCCAAAGCAATGGACATGCTCTGTCACTGCAGCATGCGCGCACACCTGGTCAGTTTACTGCCACCACGGCTGCAGCACAAGCGAATCTCTTCAAGAACGATCAACATTCGGTGCAGGCCAATGCCTTTCATAGCCATATAAAACCAAATCAAGGTCCCAGTTTTGACAAGTTTGGCGGCGGTTTGAATATGCAATCAGCAAGTGGACATGGTGCTGGCGTGGGTGTTACCCATGTGCCGCAGTTCAATATGACAACGATGAATGCAACAGGTCAGGCTAATTTGTGGACTTCGCCTAATCGTGCAGGCAGTTTGGATGCTACCATCAATGCAACGCGTCATATGAGTGGACCATTTAAAGGACAACAGGACTTTGGAGGTGGCCTCATGTATAGACATCGTTTTTAGTTTCCTAAGTTTAGAGTGATTAAGGAGGAGAGTGTTTGTGGCAGTGCCAGCTGATTGCAATTGAAGAAAAAACTACGGCTGGCACATGGCCGAAAAATAAAATTTATAAAAACTGACGAAAAAAATCGGAACTATTTGTAACGAAACGAAAGATAGTTGAGATTATGATATAGAATAAAGTTGGTGAGGGGGTTAGAAGGTAGATACATACATATATAAAATATTTGAATCAGAAGGACGATTTCCTAAAAACTATAATGAACATAATATTATGGCTTCAGCTTTCAACATGAAAATAAAATACCACAAAGAAGGAATCGGAACTTGGATCTTCAAAAAGTGCTCTTCTGCAAAAGCATAATATTGGAACTAACTAAATATAATAAAAACATACTATATTTGCGAAAAAATGTTTATAATTCTCCTGCAACTTCCAAGTTATGATAGAGAAAAATTTTAAACCTACAGAGGCTGCCGCAAGGTCAAAAATACACCAAATATGTGTTGGTTCGTTTGTTAAAATTTTTATATTTTGAAACGAAATATTCAGTAGAATAGTTTATATCTTTTTAATAAATATATGAGATAAAGGGTAATTTTTTCGAGGTATTTGACTTTAAGTTGACATTAATGTTCAAGATGGCGACCGCTTTAACGGCTGTCAAGTGATTTATTCTCAATTTGGTTTGGCAATTCCGGAATTGAAGCCAATCGATCATCAAACAAGATTTGTCGAATGGGTCCAAAACGAGATTGCCGTTGTTACCGATTTTCATAAACGAGCGATGAAGTGCACTTCTGGCTACATCAACAAACAAAACTGCAGCTTTTGGAGTGAAGCTAATACTCAAGTGTATATCGAAACACATCGTTGCATCCAGAAAAACTGACTGATTGTTGCGCTGGTAGAGTCATTGGTCCGTACTTCTTCAAAAACGATGATGGCCAGAACGTTAAAGTTAATTGTGATCGGTAGAGTGCCATGATGACTAACTTTTTCATCCCTCCATTGAAAAACAATGATGTCCAGGAGCTGTGTTGCCAACAAGGCGGCGCAACATGTCACACAGCTCGTGCCACAATCGATTTATTGAAAGACACTTTTGGTAACCGCTTAATTTCACGTTTTTTACCTGTGAATTGGCCTCCAAGATCTTGTGATTTAACACCGCTAGATTACTTTCTGTGGGGCAATGTAGATTCATTGGTATATGCGGATAAGTCACAATCACTTAACCAGAAGACAACATTCGCCGTGTTATTGCCGATATACGGCCACAAATGGAATAAATCAACGAAAATTGTACGTCTATATGGGACTACATGCGAGGCAGCCGTGGCGATCATTTGGCACAAGATTATCTTTCGGATTCATGTCAATCGAATAATCCATCGTAGCTTTATTGCAATTTTAACTTCTATACATCTAAAAAAACGCCCTTTATAAGTTCCAAGTTCGCATATATTGTAGAATTAGGGTAATAGCGAACTTCGTTGAATGGATAGCGAACTTAAATAACTAAAATTATGATGGAAGTGTGGAAGTCTCTGGTGAATCTGCTCCTAAGTCATGAAGAAAGTGGTTCTGATATTTTAAAATGGTTTCAGCGTTGAAGACAAAAAGCATTCTGACTTACAAAGAAAGTTTGAAGATGAGGAATGTGATGCTTTACGGGATCAAAAAAATCCTCGTTGGCTGTCACTGGGCATATAATTTGCAGTTCCTTATACTTATGGAAGTTTATAGTTAATGTGCTTCCACGGATGAATTGAATTCAATATCTAAGACAAACAGCATGGGATGACAACCCAAAAAACTTGAAGATGAGGAATTTGAGTCAAAAAATTTGAAAGTTGAAGAATTGGAGGCATTGCTGTAGCAGATCCGTGTCAAACGTAAGTCCAAATTTAAGAATCATTGGGAGTAAGTATGCCAACAATTTTCTTTTCATTAAAACAAATCGAATTTTTTCTAATGAAAGGAAATTAATGTTAAGGTACAGAAACGTCGAATAGCGACGTCTTGGAAAATATAAAAGAAAGGAATTTTTGTACCGTATCATTACAATAAAGAGGGTATAGTACGTTGGCACCAAGAAAAATATCATACCAAACTTTGTGAACCCATTTCATCTTATCTACTCGACAAATACTTTTCGTACAGTGGAAACAACTGCTATTTTTTTGAAATCCAAGAAAAATAGGTTGCAAAGCATATCGAACTCGGTTTTCTAGCTCCGGATTTTTTAACTATTCTTAACTGGAGTTTAAAGTATATATATCGCAAGAAGAAAAATACTATGACACGTCTGGTGAACTTTTTTTATCATCGTTTACATTGACGCAGAAGCCAGACAACTATGATTCAATGGTCTTGATTCAGTGGGACTACCAGTGGTCGCGTTACTCCAAAAATTAATCCGTTTGAGCCGTGAATTCCGCGAAAAACTGCCGAGACAAAGTGATTTTACAAAATAACAACGTTGGGTTCCAAAATTGAAATCATAAAAAGGAGATATTTTTTTGTACCTGGTATTCGAAAACAAGAAATATTTGGAATGATACATTATTTATAGACATATGACCTATCTAAACTAATTACGATTAGACTGATTTTTTTCCAAAAAATTAATGTAGCTTCAAGTATCGAAAGTCAACAATTTGTTGTTTATTAGGCTCTTATCAGGCTGTAGAGAAAAATGTAACAAAAATACTCTTAAATTCTTATCCACGTACTCGACACGATAAGCATCTACTGCAGCATACAGCCAAGGCCCAACATGGTATACGTGATAAGAGTATCATCGCATTTTTCACCAAACTAAGTAAAGCTTACTTTGGCCACTTTATACCCTCAACATTTGCATAACAAAGTCGTTTGCACCATAATCAAAAGATAGAGATAGAGAGAGAGAGGTCGCGATAATGTCGTAGCCACTTGCCTGCTGGCCAGGACAAGCTGATTATGACCATAATTACATGACATTACAAGACGTTTATCCCGAGGAGCTCACACTCCCAGCAATTTGCATAAACTTGCTGCTAATATTATTATTGACTTGGCATCTTTTATTGTTTGTCGCATCCAAAAGATAAAAATTACCTGCGGCTTAGGCTGAGCAGCTGACATGACTTGGCTATGACTTGCTGCTATGATTAAGCAGTGCGTCAGCATCCTGTATCCTGCAGCTTATGTTGGTTTGTTGACTTTCGTGTACTTCTTTCAAATACGTGTAATTTTTATGGCTTAGTTTGTGGCGCCTGTAAATATGCAAAGTATTTCGTATAAAACGCGTTATTTATGTCTTATGACGGCACAAGCTCTCCAGCTACACACCATCCCCACCTGTCCAAATCCCCAACAGAATTAATAACATTGCTGTGTGTTGAATTTTCATGATGCGCATTATTATGGCCAAATTATATACCTTATAAACAGTTGCCCTTCAATTTCCTTGCCCCCAAAAAACCAACCAATTTTTATGCAAGGCAATTTATTTTGAATTATTTTTATGGCACTTAACGTTGCGCTGGTTGAGCACAAAATGCTGACTGGATGGAGCACATGGAGCAGGACTTAATGTGGTCGGTCTAGTTGCGAAAAAAGAAATCCTGTGTCATTGCAGCTGGGTAAAGTGGCTTGTATCGAAATTTGCTTGTTTTGGGACGATATTGGTTTTTTTTTTTCTGTTGTGTTTGAAATGATAAATAGTATGCGGCAGTTAGAGGTATCCAACTGCTAAGGATATGTTTAGGATGAATATTATAACGATTGAGAGGGGTAATGGTATATGGCTATGCGAAGAAATTAAGAAATATACATCTGTCTGTTTGATGCAATATTAAATTTCGAACAACATATTCCAGTTTCAATACGAAGAGTTTATAGGACGAAAGTTTAAGCTAGATTGAAACTGTTTGAAAAAATCAGCGGACTTTTGTCTAGATTGACCCGTTCTGAACTTCTCCTTGAAAAAGTCGCTACAAGCGGTTCCAGCTCTTCGCTGCGATTAAGTTCGAAGTTTATCTGGCACACATAGACTTCAGTTCTGCTGCTTAGAGTTTCATAGATCAATAGAAGTATTCTAGTAGGCAGAAGTTGTTGTACCTTTTCCACTCCTTTTCGGCAGCTGCTTCAAAAGTATTTTATAGAGGCACTCATCCCCATCGCATGTACTCCGATAACCTAAGTTCTGTGATCGTTAGAATGCATGACGTTGGTTTCATTGAAGTAAATTCTATTTCAGTTAAATTTGCAGTTGTATGCATTAGTTCCCACACTTGGAAGCGACTTCTGCGTGTCATGCTTATTTGTAGCTTTAAAGTGTTCATTGCAATAGGAATAATCCTCTTATCTAGTAGAAATGTTTGTTCCATGCCTGCATCTGCCTCAATATTGCTCTATTGTATTATATATTATATATATAGTCTTTTACCCTAAATCGAGCTACTGTTTCTTAAACCGTTTACGAGAGTAGTGGACGATCATCGAGCTAAAAGTTTGTAATCGAAGTAACTATAGGTGTCTGACCCCATAGCCCCCATTCCCAGTCTTCGTCATAGCCATTATACCAATTTAATGGCGAGGATCTCCCTTTGAAAACACTGCATTGATAAGATAGTTGAACAGACAGCCTGATACTTTATTCGTTCGACAATATTCCGGATGTAAAGTCTGAGTCGTCAATGCTAGCGTAGAGGAGTTAAAATAAACAGATAAAAATTCTTGAAAACTCTCAAAGAATTGGAAAAAGTAGCGGCTATCGAGGGATAAATACCGATGGATAATATAAATAAAATATATTCCGTTATTGGATATCCTTTTTCTAGAGTGAAGACATTTTCTTGTGGTTATGCCCGACGGTGTTCACGCTGGACTTCTGCAAAATAATTATAGATATTGTCGAAGAAACGCTATGACTATCTGCTTTTCCATTTCCTCTTGCATGCTTTGATGAACTTCAGGTACTCCGTCCCAGTGCCTATCTGTCTTTCCATTTCTTCTTGCATAGTTTGATCAACTTCAGGAACTCTGTTTCAGTGTTTTCCTTGGTATGAGAAGATGTGCATATGGACAAGACCAACCGTCACACATCAATCCAGCCGACTATTGCGCGACACCATTCGTGAAAACTTCTTCAGTAGGTGGGCTTAAATCATGGTTCTAATTTAGATGAACTCGAAGATAAATAAACAAATTGCGCTCTGATTGACGCCCTCCCGCAACTGGAAACGCGAATAGAATCTTACATATTGTGCTTTGCTGATTCAATAACTTTTGAGTT
Source organism: Chymomyza procnemis (assembly GCA_035046065.1). Taxonomy (NCBI): domain Eukaryota; kingdom Metazoa; phylum Arthropoda; class Insecta; order Diptera; family Drosophilidae; genus Chymomyza; species Chymomyza procnemis. The sequence continues at coordinate 42,136,062 of JAWNOJ010000026.1, forward strand.
AAAACTAAGATTCTTCTGAAGTGATGAAGTTCTGATCTCTGTTTTTTTATTGAGCTACTTCAGTCCAAGCCTACCAAAGTTTTTTCAAAATGCAACAAAATTATATAAGGTTTTTGCCCTGACCTAGAGGTAAATATCAATTTTCAAATACAGCAAACTAGCCAAAGTCACACTCTTCCCAAGCAATGCGCTTATACAAATCCTCCAGTCCACAGTGAGTTATACAGTTTTTCTATTGGTTCATATTTCTTAAATATTTAAAATAGTAAAATTCTTTAGTTCAAAACAAATAGCACTTGTCTTCAACCGCCTTAGAGGCAAGTCCAAGTTTACCAGCACTGGTTCTCAAACAAATGCCTTACGTTGTCTGGGCAACGCCTGCTTACTCCCTGACTACAAACACTCCAGAGCGCTTCTCTATGGTTATTATTTACTCCTTGCAGCCAAATCAAGCGCACGTTACCAACTATTCCATTCCAATGGATTTCACTTATTGTGAGTTTCCCTGCACAGTGTCACTCGACACCTTCAAGGCCTATTTCAATCTCAATAATGTCAAGATACCCAAAATCAACGGTAAATCATTGCAAAGCGGCCAACCCGTACAGTGTCTGAGCCTGGGTCCAAGTGAAGCCCTTGGCAACAATGACAGCCCAACAAATCAAGTGAAAAGTCTGCGACATCTTGTGCTGGATGCCATTGTGGACAACTGGAATGGTAAGATATCAGCTCTACTTACTCAGTTATTTGCAAAGAAAAAACCCAACAACAAGGATTGGCAACATCTTGACTATTGTCTTTGTGCTTGTCCATATGTATGTTTGAATAGAGTTACCTCTATACCGTCAGCTGCCCCGCCGCGAGGACCGTAACTATATACTCAGCCAGCTGGATACGCAACTGCCGCTACAGCTGCTCAGCGCCCACATACGTGATGATTACTTTTGGCAACGTAGCTATCAGCAGCGTTGGCGTACGGCCCAGAAGCAGTTGCGCGGCCAGGAACGTTGCTGGATTAACATTTACATGGAGCGACACTTGCAGGAGTTTATTGAAAATATGCAAACCGGCGACTACGAGCAGGATGGCAATGTGCTGGCAACATTGGACATCTGTGCGGCATATATAAATCAATTGGAGATAAACTTGCTGCAACCCGCACCGCCAGACAGCGACAGCAATGGTATATTGTGTGTACGTTTGGTACTTAATATGGCTTAAATACTGTTTACCCCCATTGGCCTTAAAACAGATCACATTCCACTCGATTACCTGCTGAGCAATCTGCCGGACTTACAGAGACTGAAGCTCAGCTATAGCACCAAGACAGCCGGCTGTAATTATCGCATGGGCTGTAATCAGCTGACGGCACGGGATATACTCTTTCTGGCCAAAGGACTCAGTCAGTGCCATGAGCTGCGACACTTTTGGTGGGTATTCACTGCGGTCTTCTGGGTTCTTATTTGTGTCTAAGCTCTTGCATTTAGTATTTATAATACCAAGTTGTTGCCATATCAACTGCGTTATTTTGCGCAGAGTCTGGACAAGGGCTGTCATCATCTGAGCGATTTATTGCTGCGTCACTGTTCTGTAGGAGATTCGGGCATACGCTGCTTTCTGGAAAGCTGCACTAAGGAATCATTTGCAACACTTACAGTGTTGGATTTGACCAATAATGATATAAGTGGGTTGCGCTTCTCTCAAGTTACTTTTAAATCAAAAACTTTCGCTTTCTTCATAATTCTTTAGCGGAAGAGGGCGCCTATACTCTCAGCCGCACCCTACAACGTCTATCCTTGCAGCGTTTGGTGCTACGTCTAAATCCCATACAGAGCGATGGTGCAGCGGCCATATTCAATACGCTGCTCCCCATGCCCATCAAGGAGCTGGACTTATGTACCTGTAGCATTACCGAGAGCATTGTGAAGCTCTTCATGATGTTGATCTGCCAACACAAGACACTGACCCACATTCATATGTGCAACAATTGGTTGGGAGAGGTTTGATCACCGTGCTATATCTTAGGAATTTTTAATAACTTAACTCTTTGCAGGACTTTGGCATACATTTACTAAAGGTAATTGGTTTTAACAAAATGTTGGAACAACTAGACTTGCGAAACACGGGACTTTCGCAGAACATGCGTAACAACTTAAAGGAGTTTCTGGTGAAGAATGTGCAACGTAAGAAATATGAGTCCTTGAAGCAACAACAACGTTCCAAGTTTCAAGCCATGATTCCGATTTAGTTGCTAAAAAATAAAAGATTAAGCAGAAAAGGAAGTTCCAAATCTGTTGCTGTCTTTTGCAAAACATTAGCATCGTGTAGCTTGTCCATAAATTCAAGAATTTTTTCAGATACGATTCGCAAGTATGAGAAATAAAATTAACACTAAAAAGTTAATACATTTAAAAGAAAGTGGAATTTTAAGATTTTGAAATTGTTGTGAATATTTCGATAGAAAAAAAATGATCAAAAAAAATTTAATCAAAATTTCCAAAAGTTAAGTTTGTACAAGCGCTTTTCGAAATTTATATACCAAAATAAAACCAAAAATAAAAATTACTATATAGGAACTTTTTAAATAGCCATCGATATATTGATTAGATTTCAAAAGTTGAATTTCTATAATAAGAAATATATTGGGAAATATTTTAAAAGCATCAATCTTTAGAAGACCGTCAAACTCGATTGCTTTATTTCTAATAAAAAAAAACCTCAAATAACTTTGGAATTACGCAACCTTGCCTCTGCGCTATATATTTTTCAAAAAACCTTATCAAGAGTGTTTAACCTAGTAAACCTTAATCTAAAAATTCGTACCCTACTTTTTCAAAACCCTTACAACTTTTCGGTTCGGTTCTTAAACTCTGACTTATATGATTTTTATTAATTCTACGCAGGTTTAATATATTACAATTTTGACTGTGGAGTAGAAAAAAATGATTTTTTTCTTCATAAGTCTACCAGTTAATTTTCAGAGTTACTTGCATAGTCTAGTTAAGAATGTTTACAAACGCAGAACTATGTCTTATTCATATTGATTCATTCATATTCCACCATTCTCTTTTAATTTTTTAATGAATTTTAAGCATTTATTGTACAGTAATCAAGAATGTTTAGGTTCGGTCAACTAAGTCTAAAAATTCAGACTATCATATTCTTATTCCAAAACCTTTTGTTTACAACTTTACTTTATTTCTTCGCATGGGTGATATTTTATAACTTTAACTATGGAGTTTTTTTTTTTTTAGGGCCTCTACAAGAGCCATCCATCGAACCCTAATTTTTCGCCTGGGTCAGTTGTTGGAGGATGGATCTTCTCCAGGTCGCCTTGGGTCTGCCGATCCGTCTATTGCCTTATGGATGGATGCCAGCTATCTGCAGTTTTTTCCATTTCCTCCTCGAACTTGATGGATCCTTTAGGGTTCTAACGGTCCATTGTCCTATTCGTGTCCGTTTTTTTTTTTTTTGAAAATGCCTTTGGACGTCCTCGAACTTGGGGAGCCGTTTATGTATTCTCTTGTGTAGGTTTCTGTAATCTGTTGAGTTTTTCGGTCGAACTGGTGATTGGCCAGATGCGACAACAACTATGGAGTATAAAAAACTTATTTTTTTCTATATAGATCCCCCCGTTAAGATCACTAAAGTGTAACAAAGAGTCGGATTTGATTGATCAAGAAAGAAGCAACAAAGCGAATCTACTCAAATATAATACACATCTTTCGATAAAATTTGATGTCACTGCATTCTTTTTCCTCATAATTCTTGTTATGTCAAAGAATTATTTATTATTACATAACTTCCTAGATTTGATAAAAATCTCAAGAATTACTGTCGCCTTCAGATAAGTAAGAGTGGTCTTATGGGAAACAAGATTTCAATATTTAAACTTTTGTTTTCAAAATGTTTGAAGAAAATTTCGATGACTGGGAATATGCATTCGAAAGGCTACACAGATCTTTTGCCAGGTCAACCAGTTGGCTGAGAAGAAGCAAGCGAAAACCGACACTTGTCAAAAACACTATTCCAAGCAAATCCGAAAGTCGTAGTAATTTCGCTGCTGTTTTCTACCGCTCCTCCCTTAAGTACGATTTCGGAATTTGATTTGATACTTAGCAACATCCTTTGCTTGATGTAGAAGTTCAGTGTCTTCAACTGCAGAATTTCAAACGGAGAGCTAATCATCAATAGAGAAATCACCCTAAATTTGAGTCGAAATGAAAGACTTGAATTATTCAAAGAGAAGGGCGTGTGACAGTAGTTAAAGATCATCACATTATATGTTGCCCATGGCGTTCTAGATCCAAAAATGTATTATATCCTACAGACATGTCGCGCTATCAAGTGGGTCAAAATATATCAGCTGCACAATCGCCGATAGGAAATGTTTCTATAAAGATTTGCTCATCGGACGCAGTGCTATATTATAGGTCGATCTTATAATTACGAATCGGACTTGGTTTCTTGTGAAAGTGTGCTCGTCTCTTATCTCTGATCGTTGGTGCGATTTCCCGCAGCAGATTTGCATTTGAGTAGCACTGGCTCAGCTAGCAACAAAAGGCTCTATCATATGATAATCTTTAATATGTCAGAATCGATGAAAAATGATTCCCAAATGCTTACCAGCTGCGGATATTGCTCACAAAAGCTCTGTTTTCAAGAACAAACCAAACAAAAGCAATTCACAACAAATTTTCAGCTTAATTTTCTTTAGTTTTCCGATAAAAAATTTATGTCATCGCCAAGAATCAGAAATCCCGACACCAAATTTTTTAAGCTCTTAAATATTGTAAAAATTATACTCGAAAATTAAAAATGTGATTTGTCCAATTTGTTCTGCTTCAATCCCGTCACCTGCAATGTGACGCCCCAAGTGTAACAACTTTTTGGTTACACAAAGTGTGGCCCTTGGCAACTTTCATTAACCCTTCTTGCCCTTAACCCCTGTTGACTTAAGCCAACAAAAACAAAAAGTGCACCCAAAACTCAATTCCCAAAAAATACTTTTTCAACACTCAAGCTGCCTTTTTCTAATGGCTTTTCCCCCCAACACCGCCACCACCACCAACAACAACAACAACCCCAACCGAAGGATGCCAAGGAAAATGGCTAACCAAAACACTTAAAATGAGCACCGAAAAAAAGGGTAGAAAAGTTGTTGAAAAAATAAATAAATAGAAAGCAAAGAAAACAAACGAAAGTATTTTCCACTTGTTTTTGTAGTTGTTGTTAGTTTTGTTGTTGTTGCTGTTGTTTTTGCCACGAAAAGTGTAAAAATTGTTTATACGCCGTTAATGGCTTCTAAGTGGCCTCCAAAGGACAAGCTCAAGGTGTTTGACCTTAATTAAAATAATTTCTTATAACCTTTGACTTGTTATAATCAAACAATAAGCTCAAAAACACGAAAAAGTTTTGTTTTGGGGGTTTCACCCCCTACTCGATTCGCTCTCAAATACGCACAGCTCCTCCGATCGCTTCATGAAGTTATTTCTCCTCAGTTATATTCAACTTTTTTCTAGCCATCTTTGAAATAACCTTATATTTTGTCTGACAAGCCGAAAAACTTTTTGTGATAATAGAAATATATAGGAGCTTTTCAAAGAATCGTATGCCATTTTTCAGCTGTCAGCGAACAAGAGATTTTCGTGGACCCAAGAGACATTATGGCCAACACAGGTAGTTCCATAATTTAACAAACTTAGGGAACGCTTCGGAACGAGAATGACATAAATTTTTGCAAGAGAAGGGCCTGTGACAGCAGACAAAGATAATTAAATTATATATTGCCCACAGTGTCCTAGACCCAATATCGAATGCCACCCTACAGGTCTGCCGCTACCAAAGGGGTAAAATTATATCATCCACACATGCGTTCATGATGCCAACCAACTGCCCTGATATGTAACTACAAGGGCTTCAAACTGCTCTCAAAAACGCGTCATCATGGCTGAAGAGTTGGAATAAAGTACTAACGCTCAGAAATCCACGCATTCCATCTTCACACATAGACATGGCACCTCTGATTCAGCCTCGAGCAATGTCGCAGTCATACCTAGGAAGACATCTGCAAAATACTTGGTTCTGACTCTATATGCGAGGCTGACATGACAAAAGCATATCTCTGGCAAGGTCCAGCTTTCGATGCACGTCTCTTGCCAAATATTTCGGTTTTTACAAAGGGGGCACAAACTGTCCAGTAAAATCAAACTTCTTCCTGAAAAGTGTATCATTAAGCTAGCGTGGAAATATGGCATTGAAGTTTGGAAGACAGATATATTAAAATAGATTTATTAGAAAGAGGTAAAAATAAAACTCTCGACCATAAGGAGTGACCTCAACATGCCTACAGTTTTGGAGGAAATAGTCAAAGCCAGCAGGAGGCAGCTGGATTAAATAGACGCACATAATATTCACCTGACCATCAATCTGTTAGATAATATTCAACAAAATCGACGGTTTAATCGGTTCCAACCAATCGATTGGGTGCCCTAGACACACACCATTTCAGGTGCCGTCGTTCCACTTTAAATGCACTCCCCCGCCAACTTACCACCCAAAAAAAATGTCTTCCACGAATATAATGAATTCAGAAAATATACATGATTGCATTGCTGAGCAATAATCGCATCAAAAATATTCATCTGGTTCTTGATCTATTAAAAAAAAAATTATAAAATACCATTGGTATTTACCATCAGAGTTGGTAAAAGCTACAAGATTCGTTATTACCGTCTCAAATTTTATTTAATGGGATTGACTATATCATGCAGTGCTCATAGGGTAATGAAATTTATTTGTTTTCAAGACATCTTGAACCAATTCGAAACAGAATGGAATTTTAGTATTCAACGTGAAAATCATTAATCATTATTAATGGAGTAATAACCGATCAGTGTGCCTTGGAAATATTAAATTTGTAACGATTTTGTGTTTTTCTACTTTTAACATTCCTAAAGCGAAAAAAAATTTAAAGTAGTCTAAAGTGAAGGCACTCGCAATTATGATCTACAGCTGTTTGGGGATCTTGTGGAGATTTGTAACTACCGATTTTTTGGTTGCGGATTCACTTTTACAATTCAGCTCTGGAAACGCCGTAATCGGTATTTGATACAGCACAATATAAGAGTTCCTCTGACGTGGATTATAACGAAGTCATTGTGTCTGTATAGGCTTCGTGTTTAAAATAGAAATGGTTTTCATTTATCATTGCTAGGGGTTGGGTCAAAAAGTGTGTTCTTCGGAATCTTCAGTTGACTGATCGCCAATGCGTGGTTGTGTAGATTCGCGATGTATCCAGCGCTGGATACTTTTATCACTTCCTGCACCCAGGAAACAGCCAACTCATGTTCCCGTGGTATGGTTGGTTTGCCGAGACTATTCCCAAGGATTTATTTTCGAGACCTTCACGTTTGTTGAAGCTTTTAGTAGCTCACAACTGAATTTCGCAAGTCTATACAAAAAAGTTGAATAACTCTCCAAAATAGACAGATTTTGATTTAAGGAAACAATAAAGATTTGTTACCAACGAAAAATAATGTCCAAAGGGCAAAATCACTTTATGGCCGCGAACTACGAAGTCTTTACAAAATTTTCAAAGTTTTCAACGGAATTTTACATGCATGATTTTACCAGTTAGAGAACTTCAAAATAAAAATATCCATATAATAAATTCTTTGCTATTTTTCAATTAAAACCAAATTGTATTTTGTCTGCTGCTTTAGCTGCGTTCATTTTTACATTTTTGTTTATTTAGGACTTTGTTTTGTTTGTACGGATGGAGTGTATGTGTGTGTTGAAAGCAAAGTGAATCCAACACAACTCACCCGTACATATGTGATAATTGTATTTTAAATTTTGATATGTGATTGTGGGTAAAGTTTTTTGCTCGCCACAAGAAATCCCGGGAAACTTTTGTAACTATGAAAATGGAAGCTTTCGCACAGCGCTGGCTGTCGTCTCTCTTTTGTTTTGCCAGCATATTTAGCAGCTCATAAATCTTCAATGGATACAGCTTTGTGATTTATAACAACCAAAAAATAAAAGAAGAGAAACCAGAGAAAAAAATAAGTAGTTATGGCAGAAAAAGCAAGTGAAGCGGGCACAAAAAAATACTTTAAAAATGGAAGAAGGAGCTCAAAAGACAAAGGAAGCCTTGATGGGCTTTTAAGATTTTCTCATCATAAATATGGCATATATCTTATATATTGTACAGATATTGTAGAATTATAAAAGCAAAATTAAGGCTGGTTAGCAATTCGCTTCGAAATAAACTTAATCGACTGATTTTTTATATTTATATATTAACCTGTGGTAGAGCCAAGATTGTAATTTTTTAAATAAATTTATTCCGCTTGACTATGTTGTTATAGCTTCCTGCAGGGATCTACAGTTTATAGCTGAATCCGAAGGGCGATGTCTTTAATTTATAGGATAATTATATAGCTCCCAAAGAGGCGGCACCTCTAGCAAATACAAAGTTTCGTATGAAGATATTAAAACCAAATTCGGCATCCAGTAGTTTTTCATTCTCAATAACTATTTAAAGTTTGAATAAAATCTGTTAACTATTGCTATTAGCTTATTGCTACCATATGGGAATATAGACTGCCCTACGCGATTCTGGAATACCAGAGAAGATTATCGAAGTCATCCAGGAGCTCTATAAAGACGCCGATTACAGCGTGTGTTTTAAGGGTAAAAACAGTGGCAAATTTTCCATCTCAAGAAGAGTCCGCCAAGGATGCGTCCTCTCGCCCCTACTCTTCATTCTCGTGCTGGATGGAGTTCTGAAGAAAACCAACCTGGAGGCTCCGGACGGTTTGCAATGGCGCCCCCACCAAAAGCTCAGTGATCTCGACTACGCCGATGACATATGTTTCATGACACACACTCTGCGAGGCGTTAAAAACAAACTCAGCAGACTTGCGGAAAACGCAAAGTCTGTCGGCCTTAAAATCAATATGAAGAAGACTAAATTGATGAGAGTGGAAACGTCAAATCAACTCCCTCTAACTATCGGAGAAGGTACGGACGCCGTAGTTGTAGAGGATGTTGATGAATTTTGTTATCTTGGCAGCCAGATCAATAGGGATGGAGGCGCTTCAGCAGATGTGGCGTCTCGAATTAACAAAGCGAGAGTAGCTTTTCACAAATTGTCCAATGTGTGGCGATCAAGTGAACTCTCGCTTAAAACAAGACCACGCATCTTTAACAGCAGCGTCAAACCAGTGCTTCTGTATGGGTCTGAGACGTGGATGACGACAAACTCAATCTGCAGACGACTGCAAACTTTTGCAAACAAATGTCTACGGATCGTTTGACGCATTTTCTGGCCAAATACTATCACAAACGCGAACTTGCTGATACTCTTTAGAAGTGCTCCGATCAACAACGAAATTAAAAGGAGGAAATGGACCTGGATTGGCCACACTTTCAGGAAGTCAAATGAAGACATCGCCAAGAGATGTTTCCAATGGAATCCGCAGGGTACCCGACGCCGAGGACGCCCTCGACAGACCTGGGTGAGAACTGTGCTTTTAGGAATTGCGTAGTGTCGGCCAAAATAGAAGGCGTTGGAAGGAGTTTGTGTCCGCCCTATGCTCCACATAAGAGCGTCAAATCTAACTGCATCAATTGTATTACTTTGTGGTATCATTTTGCAGCATAATTTGACAAGGAATAAAAAAAAAAAAAAAAACCATGTGGGAAATCGGTAGACAAATTTAAACTTTGTACTAAATTGAATGCATTTCATTAATTTTTCACCGATTCTTTACCAAATTCGGGTAACAAAATAATTTTTCGGTAATCTGAGCGTCTTGTAGATTGTCTATCAAAAGAGTATCTTAAGTTGGATATTCTTTAATTAATTTCAAGACTCAATTTAATGTAGCGAAACACAAAAGAGCTAAGGTAAATATGCAAAACTCCTTGGCCGATTCAAAGCTATAGCTTTCCATGTTATTCTGCTAAAAGATTTCATAAACTTAGTTATGTTCTTTTTTTTTTCAATATTCCCAAAATAAGAAAATTCTAAATAGAGCTTACAAAAGTAATAAAAATTGGTTGCTAACCTCTAAACTTACATCATTTAGATAGATTATCAGAACTATTACCATATAATTATGTTAGAAAGAATAAGCTTCCGGTAATGAGCCCCTATCCCCGTCAGAGAACAACATTTACTATAGGAAAGCTGAAAAATGAAACTAGGTACCGAAAGTTCCAAACAGTAACATTCTGATACAAATCTTACCATTTCGAATTTGTTTAGGACAGTAAGAAGAGAAACAAGAAAGTTACAGGTTGCGATAGATTGGAACGTTTCTGGATTCATTTTCTGCATTCCCGAAAATGAAAAAATGTATAGCTTTTTGGCACTGCGATGCAAAAAGACATTCTATAACTGAATCCTCCCTCTACTGAGATGAGTTAACTTCCTTAGTCAGTCTTCCATAAATAGAACGTAGTTATATTCCCCGAAACTTTTTATTTTTTTTTTCAATCGCTACATTATTTTGTCAAATCTGCTTTTTGTGGCGTATATTGTATTAGCGCCTTAAACTTTTTAAAGTCACAAATTCAAAGTCCTTTTCTTAATTTTCTAAGAAATTCTTTTCCTGGCCTTAAGCTTAATTCAGTTAATTGCACTTTTCTGCTTCTTTTGGGATTGCTCCGAAATAAGGTTTGCCTGCTTTCTGCATGCTAAACTTTAAATGAAGTTTACACATCTGACAGTTATCGTAATTATTTATGATTAATTTTTTTCATACTTTTTCTATTTTTTTGGTTGTATTTTTATGGTAACAGTTTGTGTGCCATCCCTAAAAGGGGTTTATTGCGCTAAATGGGCATAACAACTTTTCAAATTAAATTAAAAGCATGCAAAAATGCGAAGCGTCGAAAGAAAACGAAAACAAATTTTTTGATGAGTCAGCTGGCGAGTTGTGGGAGAATTTCTGAAAAACAAAAGCAAATTATGGGCCTGCAGCAGCGTTTAAAAGTCAATAAATCAGTTGGTAAAATGATGAGGGTCTTACCAAAGGTTAGGCAAAATATTAAAAGCTATAATTAATAAAAGCGGGAAAAAAGACGCATTGCAAATCTGATTTTTTTGACGCTTTCATTATTTGAATTTGGGCTGGCTAAGCGAATTTTTAAAGAGCGCAATGGGAATTGAGCGACTATGAGATACACTTTTTCTCCGTTAAATATATATCTTTGGGGATACAAGCTAATTAAGTCTTTTTAGAAAGTCATCAACTATTTCATTGAAATTACTTGACGTCTGTCGAAAATAACCAAAGTACATCAGCGTTGGTTTCTGACAACAAAATTTTTTTTTGCTTCTTCAAAAATGTTCGTAATGAACGATATTTTCGGGAAGTTTTAATTTTTTGTTTTGATGGATACAAAGTATCTTGCCCACATGTACCGCTTATGCAGAGAGTGTCTTCGATGCTTTGTGATTTTTTCAGCGTGGAAGACAAAGAGATTCCTAACCGTCAGAGAAAGCTTAAAGATAAGAAATGGGAGGTTTTACTCGATCAAGAAGATCCCCGTTGGAAGTGACTCCGTATATAATTTCTGTACACTTATAGTAATAGGAGTTTATGGCTAATGATGTTTGATGGATTAGTCCACAAAATGGGTTTGACGCTTTCGAAGGTGAAGAAAAAGCTTGAAGTTGGAGGCCTTGCTGTATTAAGATCCGAATGGTAACTTAAAGAATCATTTAGAGTGCAAAGAAAACAATTATTAATCCATTAAAACAATTGCGATTTTTCTTATAAAAGCAAATTGGTTCTCGTACATGAAGTTAACAAACGTGGGATGGTTATTTTTAACATCAGAACCACTTCTTGGAAGACACGATAGGAAGAGATTGTACCGTATCATTACTGGATATGTAAAAAGAATGCAGTACCGATAACTACAAGAAAAATACACACCTTTCACTGTATTCTACATCGATGCCCAGTCAAATTATCTGCAGTTCTCGGATATCTGTATATGTTGGTATTTACCATAAGCTGCTAAAACCAGGAGCAACGTCATAGATTGTAAATACAAATAGGACCAGTCCCGACGCATAGGCACTACAAATTTATTTTGCAACCTCATAACGCAGGTTTCCATGTATAAAAACTTTCCTGGAAACACTTAAAGGGGCGAGGGATCTCTTTATATTCTTCAGTCGTTGCTTCTGTCGACTGCTATCTTTTTCAACGTAACAACTTATCGGGAAACACCAAAAGAGGCGAGGGATCTCTCTGTATTCTCCAGTAGTTGCTTCTGCCGACTACTGGTTTTTTCGACGGCTGCAAAATAGTTTTGGGAGTCAGACGGCTCTAGTCCGTTGAAGATGTAAATAGACTATGATACCCTTCGAAGAAAAAATAATAAGTACGGTGAAACCGGTCCATTATCGTCTGGACGCCAAAGCAAAATAACTATGGTTCAAAGGTCCATGTCTAGGTAGAACCAGGAAGGCATAATGAGCTGCTATAAGCTGTTGAAACCAGGCAAAACCCTATTTGAGGATCAATATTGACTACAACCAATGCGTGCGCATTGCGGGAATAACCACCACAGAAAGCCATGAGAAGAAGGAGATTTTGCATGGCTCCATGTGGAGTTTTAAGGTAAAAAAATTACCTGCAAACACTGAACTAGCATATCTCGCGCCGTTCTCCTTACTCTACAGATCTTGTTCCCTTCAGCTAGTAGTATTTTCGACGAAAGCAAAGGGATGCAGAGCATTACCGGCTCAGGTCTTTTGAAAAAATAAAAAAAAATGCTTCGATGATAGGTATTGCGTCTTGACAGGACTCAATTTTAGATATTAAATAAAAACTGATTTCCCTTGACTTTTCAGCCTTCGCTGCAAAAGTACAACATGGAGATATCTCTATTGATAGTAGTCGAAATGTACGGAGAACTACAGTTTTTCGGAACGGCGGTGTCTTCCATGAATAGAGATTTACTTAGGTAAATAGCGTTATTTTGTTAACTATGAACCGAGAACTACAGTTTTTGTTGGTAGTTGAATTATCCACCTTCGTTTTCAGAGGTTGAACCCCGCAGGTTGAAGACGTTGATCCCAACGCTACTAACGACAGTACAGCACTTTTAGAGATGATGCTTGAAAATTGCCAAAGAGTTGGGGAAGTAGTCTACACCTTAAATGATATATGTTCCATTTGCGTTCGAAGAACCGAATTCCTAACTTAATATATTTCATACAATATGACATTATAGTTCATTCCTTGTCTCATTTCAGCACCATTAAAATCCTTCGATTACATTTCTCTCTCTATTAAGTTTCCTTGAATCCTAAGTATACTTTAAGCCTATTTCCATTATTAGGTTTGCTTTCATTTGGCAAGTTTAAACCAATAGAAGCATCTCTTAAAACTTAAATATTCATATTTTCCAGCAACAACAACAAAGAAAATAGCTGACAATGTCTACTTTATTGCCTATATAAAAATTCAATTCAGGATTTTGTCGCTTCTCGAAACAAACCATGTTCCTCTGCTTCCCATGTTATTGTTGTTTCTGTTGTCTGGATAGCATTTTTATGATTATTTCACTCCTTTTTTTTTTTGTTTAGCTCTATGACAAATTTACATATGCGACAAGCACGCGCGTCTCCAGTGGGAGGTCTCTCTTCCACGAACCTCGAACTCCCAGCTGGTAGATACTGTGTTTGAGCTGCTTGCCGTCTTGTTGACTTTACATATGACAGCCTTGGGAATTTCCAATACCAATAGCAAAATACAATCTCAATGCCAATCGTATGATGTGAGAATTGCCACAACGATTGTTTTGTTTGCCATTCTCTAAACAATAAAGAATAATCGACTTGGTTGGCAATGAGGGGGGGTGTTGTTAAGTATGGCTTGTAGGAGTTGTGTCAGCCTCTGAAGTTCGCTTAGGCTTTGAAATGTTCCACGTTTTATTGCTTGTAATTTGCATTCAAGTCGAAGTCAAGTTTTCAGTGAGTAAAACTTTTGACTGTTTTATTTTTATTGTTGCCGTCTTTAAGGCGCTTAAATGATGCGTACTCCCATGCTTGAATTACCACTTGGCATTTTTGAGTGTAAATACAAAAGTTTTACAGGTTTTTAAGTTAACGGAGTTTATTATGTTTCATATAGTACACGAAACAACTAAAGATACTTTTGTATTCATTTAAATCGTAGTATTCTACAATGAACCTATCTATTGTTTTGCTTCATTTTATGTTTATTTTTCTTTTGTGCTTTAAGTATATCCAAAACTACGGAATTCTTTTTCTGAAATAACTTTAAAGCGCTCAACGATTTATTTCGATTCTCTATAAGAAATTTAATTTAATTTTACCGATGTAGCTTCCTGGGCTACTCCTAAGTTGAGCCTATTCTGAGTAGATACAATGGGAGACATAAGCATCTTTTTGAATTCCATGAGACCCAACATGATTTTTCTAAGCGGCCAGCTTTACTAATACAGAATTTTGGAGCTTTAATATCTGGCCCTTCTTACGCTTTCTATGATTGGTTTTTAAGATTCTTAAGCTTTTGGTTTTCAAAAAAGTTACTACAAAGACAATCGTTATTTTTTTAAGAAAACATTCCCCAATCAATCAAAGATTTAAATATTTCGAACCTATTTTTTCTTTTTTTTTTAATTTTGCTTAATATTACAGAATTACTAATATAGAATTTTAGAGCTTTAATATCTAGCCCTTCTTACGCTTGGTTTTTACAATTCTCAAGCTTTTGGTTTTCAAAAAAAGTTACTACCAAGATAATCGTTATTTTCACATACTTTTTCGGATTTGTAAGGAAAACACTTTTTATCCCCCAATAGATCAAATGTTTAAATATTTCGTGCTAACCGATTATTTCTTCTTTTATATTTAAATAAACTGAAGGAAAAACTATGCCAAAACGTTATTATTCATTATTTGTTAGAAAAATCCATTTGCTGGCACAACATTTTCAAGTCGAAAAATATTTTGCTTAGTTTTTGAAAACATTTCCAAATTTTTGCGCCTTATTTTGTGTTTGAACACGACATTTCATTTCAGTTAAGTTAAACGCCCGCCGAAGAACACTGGGATCATCTGCACACACTTTGGAATTTAAAAAGTTCATCTATCAACATTTATTTATAAGAACAAACAAATGGACGGAAATTTATGGCACAATCTATACCATTTGGATATAAGGTCTGCCACATCTACTTGTGTACAACACTTATAAAATCCAAATCTAGTATATTCCCTTGATAGAAAAGTTTCCGGACTATCGATAACAATGAAGAAAGCATTAAGAACATAAAAAATCAAAGTATTGTTGACCGTAGATCATAATTTGACAATTGTATAGATGGCAGAGGAGTTAGGCATTGCTTTTTGATCCTACAGTTTGGTTTGATTTGGGACTTAGACCGAATATTGACAAAAAGTATCGTATCGTTTTCACACTAACTAATTGGGTATAAAGTCAATTTTGAAGGTAGATTCAACTTTATTTAATTCTTTCTTATATTCCTAGAAAATATCTGAATTTCATGATACTAAGTGTGAGTCAGAAATTGAACTAATTATAATACAATATATTACAATTATATTGTAAGGGTAAAGGGTTTTCATTACATTCTTGAAGATTTAATTCGTTTTTTTTCAGACTAGATTCTCCAAATTGCTAAAAATATTATTCTTTGTAAAAAACAAAAATTTATTCGTTTAACAACACCGCTAAGGGGTGAGTGACATTGGGAATGTCTTGTTTAAAAACGCCTTTCAAAAAGTTTTAGAAGCAAATTCATAAATACTTTCATAAAATGTAGATAGAACTCAAATTGCTTTTTGGAACCCTTAATATGAAAATAATTTTTAAACTTCATTTAAATTCTTAAATAATTAGATTTGCGCTTACTTTTTGTTTCCTTTTTTGATATTACAAGGCATCAATATAAGTTACAACTAAAAAATGTTGGTATATTGCTTAGAACCCCAAGAATTATTGCATATAATTAAGCAAGAAATTTTCAGTATGAAATGCGATACTAGAAAAATAGTTTTGAGAAGGCAATTTAACAGTTACAAAGTCATACCTAATAAAAAAGCTTAGAGTAAGCTGCAAATCTTATATCTCTTCGTTTCCAAAGTTTTCTCAATATAAACCATACCTTTCAAATTTTACCCCACAACAACATACCAAAAAAAAAACCCCCCGAACAAGTAATTTCAATAACAAATAACTTACAAACACGAATATAAAACAACCCGTCATTTACTTATTTATTTTTATTTTTTATTGTTGTCAGTTGCCTTCGCTGTCACTGCGTATTAATCAACCGAAATCCTTTTGGCCTTGCCCATTTGGACGTACAATATTTGCCAATCAATTGCCACAAACACAAATTGTCCATTTTCCTGTCGCCGGTGCGCCAACTTCGACTACCTCAATGCCAAAACGGAAGGAATTTTAAAATTCAAATATAAAATAAAATACCCAATTGAAATCTGTTACAATGAAGCCAACGAGTGTCCTGTCCCGTCCTTGTCTACGGCAATGACAGTCCGTTTCGTACGCTTCGCTTAAGTTCAGTTTGGGATGTCACTTTCGAAGCGAGAATTTCGTATTTCACACCAAAATCCAAGTCCAAGAAGGTCTGCGACATTGCGCATTACCCCAAAAGGTTGCCTGATTCGACCGCAACGAATAATATTGGAAAATCCATAGACAATTGGTATGTAGATACATTTTACGAACCGAACTGGACCGCACTTGAGCAGCAGCATTGAAAATAAAACAAATTCAAATGAAAATAAACTGTCGTGGATTTTAATTTTGGTGCCTTCTTATTTGAATGTCTAAATGCAAATGCTTTGGGTTCTTTATTATTAAAAAACTTCCAACATAACTAACAGAAGAACCAATTGTAAGTCTAAATGTGTGCACAGTGGGTCGGATGGTCATTTCGTGGAGCGTAATTTCAGTTACCAAGAGCTTTTTCAGCTGAATGAGATATAATTGGCATAAATCGATTTGAGAGTTCATCTATCAACATTTATTTATAAGAACAAACAAATGGACGGAAATTTATGGCACAATCTATGAGAGATTTTAAATCTAAAAACAACTGAAAATAATTTATTATGCGTTTTTAGTTAAAACATTTTCCCAAGAATTTGATGTAAGCCGATTAAGTTAAAATAATAATATTTTTACGAAATAAATAATTATTGAATAAATTCATAGTTTCATAGTCATAATAATAATAAAAGATGTTGAATAAAAATACATTTAAAATTTAATTAAATATTAAAGAATTACACTGCTGTAGCTTTGACTTTTGATAATTCTTTTTAATAATTTTGGAATGGCTTGTTTCAAATTACACAAATAAGATTTATGCGCACTTTCTAAGTTTTTTTCCATACTTTTGGGAACCTCTTATCTTTAGAACTGAATTTGGTGATATTTTTTTAAAATAAATTTTGTTACATTAAATTTATAATTTTCATAAAAGTTAATTTATTTTTTTTGTTTCGCATTTTTATAAATAAAAATAGAATACAAATCGGTCGCACAGTAGAACAATTGTACTTAAAGAATTGTTTTGAATCACTTATTTTTGACAAAATGGAAACAATCCCTTCACTGATTTAAAAATTTGGCAAGAAACTCAGGTTCTAGCGAGTAAAAATAGTACAGATTTTCGCAATCTCTCATAGTCGCAGCAGTTTTCCAGTTGAACAAAATGCGTAAAGGGACTATCGAGTAAATAAGGCTTTGGCATCCTCGCATTCATATGATAAGCCAACATCAGAAGTGTTCACAACAAAATATGTACTCGTATAGGGTTGCAATACTTGGAAAGTAACAGCTGCACTGACCAAAGCAATAGAAGCAATTAGAAGCCGCTCTCTAGGGCGCATTTTATCTTTCAAATGAGAAACTGCTTCGCAAAATAGCGAATATTATGATCGAATTCAGAAGAAGCAACTAGCAGTAGATTGACCACATGCTCCGTAGAGAGGATAACTACATAACGGGCAATGCACTGGTACTGGTACTACTGGGTATTATATTTTCGAGGTATAGAACTTTAAGTTGGCATTAATGTTCAAGGTGGCGACCGATTTGAGTCCAGTGCTTTATTCTCAGTTTGGTTTGGCAATTCCGGAACTGAAGCCAAACTATCATCAACTAAGGCGTAGATTCGTCGAATGGGCCCAAAACGAGATTGCCGTTGTTCCCGATTATCATAAGCGAATTTTATTAGGCGATGAAGCGCACTTTTGGCTACATTAACTTAATTAATCTTCAAAAAATTGCTTTTCTGCAAAAGCATAATACTGGAACTAACTAAATATAATAAAAACATACTACATTTGCGAAGAAATGTTTATAATTCTCCTGCAACTTCCAAGTTATGGTAGAAAAAAATTTTAAACCTACAAAGAGGCTGCCGCAAGCTCAAAAATACACCAAATATGTGTTGGTTAAGATAAAGGGTAATTTTTTCGAGGTATTCAACTTTAAGTTGACATTACTATTCAAGATGGCGACCGATTTAACAGCTGTCAAGTGATTTATTCTCAATTTGGTTTGGCAATTCCAGAATTGAAGCCAATCGATCATCAAACAAGGCGTAGATTCGTCGAATGGGTCCAGAACGAGATTGCCCTTTTTCCCGATTTTCATAAACGAGATATGAAGTGCACTTCTGGCTACATGAACAAACAAAACTGCTGCTTTTGGAGTGAAGCACATCCTCAAGTGTATATCGAAACACATCGTTGCATCCAGAAAAACTGACTGTTTGTTGCGCTTTATGTGCTAGTGGAATCATTGGTCCGTATTTCTTCAAAAACGATGATGGCCAGAGCGTTACGTTCAATGGTGATCGGTATAGAGTCATGCATACTAACTTTTTCATTCCTGCATTGAACAACCATGATTCAAGGAGCTGTGGTTTCAGCAAAACGGCGCAACATGTCATCCAGTTCGTGCCACAACCGATTTATTGAAAGACACGTTTGGTGACCGTCTAATTTTACGTTTTGGACCTGTGAATTGGCCTCCAAGATCTTGTGATTTAACACCGCTAGATTACCTTCTGTGGGGCTATGTGGATAAGTCACAATCGCTTAACCAGAAGACAACATTCGCCGTGTTATTGCCGTTATACGGCCACTAATGTTGGAAAAATTCATAGAAAATTGGAAGTCTATATGGGACAACATCCGAGTAAGCCGTGGCGATCATTTGACAGAAATCATATTTAAAATATAAACCAGAAGATTATCTTTCGGATTACTGTCAATCGAATAATCCATTGTTGTTTTATTGTAATTTAAATTTCTGTAGGTCTAAAAAACACCCTTTACATGCCAAAGTGGAGCCTGCTAGCAGATGCCAATTGAAGACATTCATAGGAGATAAAGGAAGTCATATCGCGTGAATTTCTGCGTACTACAACTTCACTCTAACAAAGATGTCTGTTGTTTGTGTTCTTAAGTCTTTCTTTATTACTTGGAAGAATCACTGGAATTCATGAATATATTCTTCGAAAGTAAAAAAATAAAGAATCGGTAGCGAACATATGAAATCTAACAACTTGTATCAAAAAATGTCTGAGAAATATCTGCAAATTTAGTGTTCGGAGTAGTACGCTCTATTTAACAGAAAATTTAAGTGCCTCAAAATACACTTTGTACCACTGTACACATTAGCGCCCATAAGTATGTTCCGCCATTTGCATAGACATAAGCGCTAATGGTAACGATAATACTAGACACTGCCGTCTCATTAGCACAAATCATTGTCACCGGCAGTGGAATCCTACATGTTGGCGCATATATCATGGGCACAACGCGACAAGGGGGGAAAAAAAAGAAATATGCAGGCCTAACAAATTATTAACATTATCATCAGTCGGCCATATATGGCAAGTCGCATGCACACATCCGCATCCACATAATCCACAGTGAGGATGTACAAATGATTGCAAGATGACCAAAACCCAAATCCTTAAAACCAAAAATCAAGGCATGCCAGCGTTTTTGGTCACTCTGCTAAGTGGACAAATCTACCACAAATGCGAAAATCACCCTCATTATGGCCAAAAACGTAAATTCCTTATGTTGTTGTTGTTATCCTTGTTGGTGTGCTGTATTTTTTTTTTTTTGTTATTATCGCAATGTCGACAAGACCACTGGGCATGTTAACAGACAACACAACTGCGGCGAGGCATTGGAATTGGGAACTGTGACTACGTTTGCGACTCCGTTAAATGGCCGACACATACCAACAACAAGAACCAATTCGTATCCGGACAACAACTACGGCTATAAAAAAGAGCCGCAAAAAAAGGCGACAATGTTGCCGGACCGCTGTCAGCACGGCTGACACTAAAGTGGTTTAAGGCGATAAGACTGCTGAGCCTGGTCAAGTTACGCAGTTGGGTGCGGGGTGTTTAGCGCGCGGTTTCACATGACTCTGGTTGATGAGTCCTGGCGGCGGCAAAAGGAACTCAGGCTATTGTGTTACGGTTGAGCTAATAGTAGAGAGCCACCAAAATGGAAATTGGCTTAATATAGAATTATACGAAAAGATGTGAAGATATAGTAATATTTGAAATTCGTCATTCGTCATCCATGAAATGACCAAAAGTATTAAATTCTTAATGTATAATAAATTATTTAAATTGATTTTGTCAAACCAACGAAAAGTAGTAAATAATATTCTATGGTATTGTAGTAAGCTTTCTTATAAAGGATCCCAAAAATACTGTTTCAATTACCTAATTGTTCTTGAATGAATTCGGAGGGACACAGAAAAAAATTTTTGAAAGATTTATTTCTTTTAATAAAAATTAATTGCTTATATTTGGGATGAGAAACAGTATTCTAAAAATTTAAAAAATAATTAGAAATTTGAAAGTATTCTTACTCTTTCAATTAATGATTAAGTATATCTGCGAATATTCCAAATAAAGTTGTTGTCAGAATGGTTATATCATGCAAAAACTAAATAAATCATGAATACTTATTCAAAAAACAGATTTAATAATAAAAATAAGAAAAATTACAATATACAAAAATAATTGAGATAAAAACAATTACGTAAAGTCACTCATGTCAAAAAATGCGAAAATATCTACAATAAAAAAGGATTTAGAATTGGTACATATATTTTTGTTTGACTCATTGCAAAATATTTTCTAATTATTTCAAGGAAAGTTTCGAAAAGCAAAATAAGTTAGATAAGCTCAATAGATAATATTTGCCACATTGGCATATAGAGTTTAAAAATCCTTATGTAGCGAAACATCTTTATTATTATGGCTTCCAATTTTGGAATAGATCTTATGACTTTGGAGCCCCAAAACAGCTATTATTAGGACAAGATTAAGACTATTCTTAAATTTGCTATTTGTTTTCGCGGCTTAAATTGGCATTACCTTATCGAAATTTACATATATTTTAATAGACTTCGCTTTATGCAGCTGCCCTCCCCCTTATAATCCTAAATCCTATCCTTTATGATTTCACTGTTATTTGTAAATTAATTTTTAAATAATGCGATAAATTTACTTGTATCAGAGTCGTCATTTAACAGTATTATGGATCAAGCTCTGCTCTGCATAGGCTTTTCCGTGTCTCTTCTTAATTTCCTCTAGTGTACGATCCATTTCTTCCATTACTACTTCCATTCTTCACCTCTTGGAATCTGGCATTGAGTGATGGTCACCAATTTGGTCAATTGGTGATAGTTTTATTGCTCCATACATTATAATGGGTATATTTAGTTTGTAGAAGTGTAAATTGTATGTAACAGCCAAAAGGACAGGCCGGAAACCTCCCAAAGTTAACTGAAAAATGATCAGAGTGACTTTCGTCTGTACAAACGTCTCAATTCATGAGATTTTAAGATGAAGAGCAACAAACTGTTCAGAAAAAGCTCCTTGTGATCCGAGGGTGTGCAGATTCGATTTCTAATTTTGATATTGGGATATATTATGTAGTTCTTATAGAGAAGGTAAGAGCAAGAGCAACAAACTGTTCAGAAAAAGCTCCTTGTGATCCGAGGGTAAGCAGATTTGATTTCAATTTTGATATTGGGATATATTATGTAGTTCTTATAGAGATGGTAAGAGCTAGAGCAACAAAAAGCTCCTTGAGATCCGAGGGTATGCACGTTTGACATCGATTTTTGGTATTTGGGATATATTATGTAGTTCTTATAGAGATGGTAAAAGTTAGAGCAACAAACTGTTCAGAAAAAAACTCCTTGTGATCCGAGGGTAGGCACGTTTGATATCGATTTGTGATATAAGTTATAAATGAGCTATTGCTTCCTAAGAAAGTTTTGCAGTGTCGGGTTTTAATAATTTGAAACATACTGTATGAATATTTAACTATAAACCACCACATCTGGCCAGTAATGACATTGATTGAAAAACTAATACAAGTATCAGGACTGTGGACTGTAACATCTACCAATTTCTGCTCATTTTCATTTTCTTGTTTCTCCAAGTGTGCCAGATTTAAACAGATTATTAACATTCTCAAGAAGTAAAAGAAATCACTATTAGATTTCCTCCTGTACTTATAGCTCCAAGAATATTCCATATAATTTCTACCATCACATAGCTAGATTTGAGCATTTTCATCACTTCTAACTTTTCACACAAACAGCCAGTTCACTGCTTTTGCATTCCGATTACCCGCCTACTTCTTAGCTGTCTCATTGACACTAAGCCTGCCCTCCTCTGCTCAAAAGTCCGCCGATAGAGTCACCTTTATTTGTCAGTCTTACCAAACAACTGTCAGCTGAAGAGGCAGCACGTACCAACAACAGGACATCAAAAAAAAAAACACAAAAAAAGCAAAACAGATATCCAACAACCTCTGGAGTTCCTCATTCAAACAGCTTATGGCCAAAGCGTTAAACCGCACACACCTATCATGATGTTTTGGCGCGTCACCTCGAGCACATCCAGCTGATCCATGCCACCCAAAAAGTGGGCGCTTGCTAAGTGAGCCATTTATCTTGGCAAGAACCTCAAGCGCGACACAGCAACAACAAGGACATGAACTAACGGTGGGGGTTGCACTTCCTACACGCGTCATCCAATCCCGAGGCAGACGCCAATAATGCCAGCCTGAAATAAAACGATTTATATGCCGCAATACGAAAAATACAATAACAACAAATGCCATGTATTTTGTTTTTTGGTTTCCTTTCTGCTTCCTTGCTTATCCAGGAGTCACATCAATTGAACAACAGCAACAACAAGCACAACGTCGAGTAAATGAAACCCCAGCAACGCAAAATAAAAAAAAAAGAAGTAAAATCGAAGATTCCTATCTTTGACGGCTTGTTTTCCTGCCGCAGCGTCAATTGTGGGTGTGGCTGCTATTATGTATTGGCGTTGAAACAATTTAGACAGCAAGACAAGCGTTAGCGGGCGAAGGAGAGTGAGCAAGAGAGCGCAGGAGGAGTTCCTCAGACCGGACTAGCAAAACAAATGAAAGGAAGTCGTTTAAAAGTACAAACGGACATTATTTATCGCTCAAACCATTTAGCTACAAAAACTACCCAAAAACCAAAGAACAAAAATTCCAAAAAAAAAATAAAATAAAAGAAGAAAAGAATAAACATAAAAAAGAAATGGCTAAAACAACAAGCTAAGAGAGTTCCAAGTAGTCCTGTCCAGCTGCCACTTGTTGTTGTTGTGTCTACTTAGTTGTAATAAATGGAAAAAACGCCAAGAGTCCAACAACTGCCACAAAACGTTGCATATAATTTGCTGCACGAATCGCAAAGAGAAAAAAAAAACAGCAACAGCAGCAATTCTCGATTATCGATTGTTTCTTCTTCATCTGCTGCTTGATTGCTGTGCTTTTGCCTATCGAAGCAGTCTATAACTTTTGCTATATAATTGGAAAATGTTGTATAAGGACACAATAAGAGTTAGAAGAAGTCATAAGGAGAGGTTCACTGTCGGCTCATGAATCTCTAAACTATGTGCACACTTTAGCAGCTTCTGCGGAATATTTCTTGTTCTCGAATTTTCCTAGGACTTTAAGTTGAAAAATAGGGGTTTTCCAAATTTTAAGCATATGTAAGTGGTCAAAAATATGTCTTGCGATCTGCCTTCCCATTTGAGGGGAACTAAAGCTATGGCCATATTTTAGAGGACCTCTAAACTCTAATACGTACACTTTTAGCTGAACTTGCGGAATATGGAGCTATTTTTTGTGGTTCGGTTCACGAAAATTGGCGTTTTGATTTTTCATCTCTTAAGAATATATAATAGCTCAAAAGCATGTTTGAGGTCTGTCCTACCATTTGCATCAATGCAATCGATTCAAAGCCTTTAATTTCAAGCGAAGATTCACATTTCTAACCTCTGATTGGTATTGTACAACGCATATAACTTCGAAAAAGATATTTCGATTATCTGCAACTTAACTACGTAGAATTATGCTATTATTAGTAGGAATACAGATAAGTTCTGCATTTTGTCTATTTTTCGAACTTGTAATGTGCAAAGTAAGAGGAGATACACCAGTCTCAAGGTGTTGAAAGAAGTCTCTAGACGCTGTTAGATATGTAGCTTTTCAGTCAAAAGGCCAGACAGTGGAAGTGGACCTATTTTTTATAAATCAATCTTAGGGGTCAACTTTAGTACCAAAGAAGCCGAAATAAATCTCAACGATTATTAAAATTTGCATCTAAATATTCTTTCCCACATGCGAACAGGGATACTGCCATATAAAAGCCAGCAGGTACTGCGAGTCGCAGGAAGAGTCTTCACATTAACTACTCACAGAGTGCGATAGCTCCTGAATGAAGGAATCAGGGCTCCAAAATACTTGCAAATCGCTTAAAGTTATTTAAGGAACTTTTAAAGGTACTGAAAGCAGATGACACATTTTACGCCCATAGCAAAATATTCACGTCAAAACTGCTATCGAGGGCATGCAAGTTACGAATTTATCATTTCATCATAAGGCCAATAGTCTCATATAAAGCAGAATTTTGGACCTTGACGGCAGCAGACGAAGAATCCCTAACAATCTTTGAAAGAAGAATACTGCGACAAACGATTTAGCCGAAGATAAATGATCGAGGTGACTACATTTCAAGGAACAATGTCGAAGATGCAGTCAAATGCATTTAATCCCAGAGGGTAAGATGGATAGGATGGACCGGAACAGAGCACAGAAGCTTGTGTTGGCAAACACACCACTCTCCACAAAACACAGAGGTCGACCAAGAAAGCGCCTAATTGACAATATTGACGATGACATGCTGAAGATGGAAAGAAGGAACTGGCGCGCACTTGCTAACAACCGAGACGAATGGAGAAGAATTGTTGAGAAAGCCAAAACCCACCCCGGGTTGTAGAACTGAATGATGATGATGATGATGCAAGCAAATAAAAGCTGCTT
Source organism: Chymomyza procnemis (assembly GCA_035046065.1). Lineage (NCBI taxonomy): Eukaryota > Metazoa > Arthropoda > Insecta > Diptera > Drosophilidae > Chymomyza > Chymomyza procnemis. The sequence continues at coordinate 42,161,533 of JAWNOJ010000026.1, forward strand.
AGCGATACTTTAAAATAGATAAGGATGCTTAAAGATACTTTAAAATACTATAAGATATCTAAAGACAATCATCTTCAGTAAAAATTTTTTTTGATCACAAATAAAACTATTGGAGTTCGAATTCCAAGAACAGCCGACTGACTACGTAGTTCGACAATTTATTTGCGACTAATCTTAGCATAAACTTCAGGTGACAATATTGGTTCATCCCTTCACTGCGGATTTTAAGAGAAGAATATGTACGTCAAGGGAATCCGTAGACAGTCTATATAATAAGTTTGTTGACATTAAATGAATTTTAAATGATCTTCCCAAGTAGATTCCTTAAAGGAATTATTAATTTACAAGGTGTAGGCAGGAGACATATTCGTAAGTCTGTTAGAAAGTCTGAAAAAAACTTGAAAGCTATTACAACTTCAGTTGGCTGTATAAGCGATCTTGACATTTTTATTTAGTTCGAGAAAAAACAACTTGGAGAACTTTAAATCAAAAGCCTCATCTCAAAATTTCCAACCACATTACGGCAACTAGTGTTTGAAGCATCTTAACCTCAACTATGCCACTCAGCCTCCTTTAAGAATCCACTGCACAGCATCTCCCCCTCTACCCCGCACTTCATATGCATTGTGCATACACAGACACATAAATCAAACAATAAGTACTCTTTATTATTATTATTTGCACTTTTTGCATACACTTACACGCAGTATTTACTTAAGCAAAAGCAACAACGGCCATGCCTCAACTTGGCTTATTGAATAAGTCAGAGAACGACGCCCAGAAACTTCAATAACAAGGCTAAAATGCACACACACCCACACTCACGCACTTGAAAACTTTTGGCAGTAACGCCCCCCCGTTGAGGATGTCAGTCAGCCTAGGCACCGCAGAGCAAACCAGCCCTGGCAGTCTTTTGGGCGAAAGCCACAAATCTACATAGACCACACGCAGAAATAACATAATTTGCATAAAATTGACGTTAAAGGTTACGGAAACATTTTCAAATTCCAAACATTTACTTAGGCGTTGCCGTAGTCCTTGTCGCAGTCGTCGTCGCCGTCGCAGCCAACGCCAACGACGCCATATTAATAACCTTAAATCAATTTCATTATTTTCACTGTGAACCTTTTTTATTTATGTTTTATTTTTTGTTTTTTTTTTCGTCGTCATTTTCTTTACATGAAAAACATGCGTTAAATTAATTTTTTATTTGAAGCAAATATGTGTGGCAGCAGCGGCAGGAAAAAAAGGGTTGGCTTCAGCAAATTTTTATACAAATTACAACTTGCATTACATGCACGAGGGGTGGCTAAGGTGTTACGCGAATAAGTAGTTGTGCTGTGAATGGTAGATTCCTTACAATGGAATCTATATATCGCTGTATGTGGCAGAATACTATTTTTTCGTCCCCATACCCCATACCTATCTCCCATGTCAGCTCAGAAAAAGAATGACAGACCGAAAAGTACCTCGACAGCCTATGCTCAAAACTGCTTATATGAACTTATAGTTCTTAATGTTTGAAACAAAGAAAAGTCAGGCATTTCTTACTGGAATTCTAACAGTTCACTATAGGTTGAACTATCAGCCAACTAAATTGGGTATATTCTCAAGCTAAACTTGCAGATTCTGCAAAGAGAATATAAAAACTGCGAGGCATACCAGACTCATAAACTGTCATAGACATGATATCATTGGACTGAGAGATATTCTGCATGAAAAAGGCAGGGGGGCACAATATATCTACAGTTGTCGTTGCAAATTGCCTCATCAAAAATAATAATTTATTTATAAGACTCACATACGTGTACATGCTAAATAATAAAGTTTTATAAATTATGTGCTGCTGATATTTGGTAGATCTTTAAAGTGTTAAGAACGTTTCGCCGCTTTCGTCCAAAAATAAAAACATGGCATATTATTGGTGGACAATTGCATCACGATCTCTATATCTATTGTACCCATAACATATCCTTGTTCAAAATGTTTCATTATATAGACTTTAACCAGAAGTTACAAAAGTGTATTTTTTTACTAAAGTTATAGAATTTTAAGGACTTTCTAAGATCTTAGTTACTTCAAAATAATCCAATTATACCTAATAGCAATCACAGACTTAGGTAAATCTATCAAACAGTTGTATTTTTATTATTAATTATTTATCTCCAAAATTTGTAAATAATTTTTTGCGTTAAGATATTGTTAAGATTATGCAACCAAATATCATCACACTTAGCTTACTAAAACCCCAAGTTGTACAAATATCAATAGTTCCTTTACTGAAGTTCAAGAAAATTCTTTTTGGGGTAAAAATCGAAATACTTCGGGGCTCTTAAGAAAGGCGCTTACTTCTAGGACCACCCTCGTATGAGATTTTTTGTGTGTGCGAAAAACACCGCGTTTTTGTCGAGTTTTTTTTCTGGCAACTCCCAAACTCAAAAACGCATTAATTGCATACCTGCTGTGCTTGGGGAGCTGAAACACTTGTATAATGAGCAAATTGCGGCTGAGATTTCAGATATTGAGTTAAGCAGAATTATACAGGAGTTGCTTGGGACTTCTAGTACTGCAGAAAGATGATATTTATAAGTACTTCATATCGAATAACAAATAGTTCCTGTTTTTTTTAAAGAAATGGCTTATTTTTCTTAACAAATAGTTGCTACGTTTCAAACAAGTAGTGCCTATTTCAAGAACAAATAGTATGCGCTCTGATAGCAATTTTTAATTATTATGGGGAACCCTTCCTTTCCTCCTTTCTTTAACTTAGTTCCGACTTTCCGTAAAGATAGAATATTCTAAATATCATTTTTATGCAAAATCTATATTACTACACTTCTGATTATTTCTGCTACTAAGGTTTCCTAAGGAGCTGTTGGACAACAATATCAAAGCAGCTTATTTATGCAAAAAAAAGTTTCAAAGATTTAATCAAATAGCATTCTGAAACAACCTGAAACCCCAGACTGACATTTAAAATAAAACAATTCAAGTACACCGAACACTTAACTTTACTAACGTAATAATTGAAACCCAAACTCAAATAATTTTCCAAAATTAAACTAATTAATTAACAAATTTGTAGGCATTTAAATGTGCGCAGTCAGAAAAATAAAACCAACATAAATCTTTTCTGGCGCACACAGAATCACTGGGAGGCGGGTCGTATGTGTTATATGGGATTGGGGCGTCAGATTACGCATACGCCGTGCAGGCAAGTAAATGAACGAAACTTCCGGTGAGATGGCTTAAATTAGAGCAGACATGGGGGAAAAATGGCTTGAAATAAATGTTGTAAGGCAATATATGGTGATATCACAAATACGACTGGAAATCATTTTTTATTTTTTTGGTAACTTAATTTATTTGGTAAAAAATCTGTTTTGTTTCCTATATTCAAGATGTGTGATTTTGGGACAATAATTAGATTTATACAAATAGACTTAGACGTAATAAATTTAAAGATTATTGTTTATTATTTTGGTACAGGGTAGGGGTAAGGATAGAAAGAAACTTATTATTTTGTTCGCCAATCGTCACAAAACCAACTCGCTCTCTTTTATTTTTCTTTGAAGAATTCATTGTTTTGCTTAATCTATGTTAACAACAGGTTGCTTAGGTCTGCTAGGTATTCTTACAATACGGTGATTCAGGCTACTATAATACCAAGGTCAAGGAAGTGTCTTTTTCGGAGTCCACTTGTGGTCTGACTGTTGTGCAGCATGCTCATCGACAGTACTTTTGGGTAATTATGTAGATTCTTGGCATACCTCGCGCTAGCTTCTCTCATCACTATCGGGATTCATGTCGTCGCCCGAGGCAATTCTCAAGGTTTTATTTCGTAGTTCATCTATGACAATGCGGTTGGTGGAGCTTACACTAACCCGCAGCGAAATTCCGTAGGTCCATATTGGTTTTAAAATGATTTTATAAGACAGCAGCTTGATTCTAATTTTTAGCTAGGAGAGCCTGCCTATCAGCCAATGGGTTTTGCTTCAAACTCTCTTCAGGTTGTTTGTTTGTATTTATCAAATACATATATTTATATACTGTCAGTAGTTGTGAATGAGACGAATAAATTAAGATACAATTTTTAGCTTAATAAAGATTCTTAATTTTATTTTAAACTTTATAATTTATACTTCTTATTTATTTACTTTCGCAGCTTAAAAAATACTTCAGGATTTGTACGTTCTGCTTGAGCAACTGTACCTAAGTGTCCCAAATGCATGATTTTAGTTTCAAACATTTAATTTTTTGGCAAGATATATACTAAAATTCAAGGACTCACAGAAAACTATTTAAAATTCCTTATTTTTCTCTATAGTCTCTATAGTGCCCCCCCCATAAGTATCCCTCAAACAATCATAATTTTACAACAATTTTCTTGAGCGTTCTAAGCAGTTCAATTCCCTCAAAGGTTAATTAACAATACCAATCCAACCAAAAAACACAAAAGCAAATCATTTTATTATATTTAGATACAAATAAATTATTATAATGGTTTACCAAATAGCCACCCAGCAAGAATAATAACAAAGCCCGAAAAAAACAAACAAATCTTTAAATGCAAAACCCTAAAAGCTAATTTGGGTTTTATTCAAGCGAATAAAAGCGATTAGACTCGAATTTGGCGAGCGTGGCAAAAACAGCTTTTACCCAAACGGAACAACAAGTACACTGAGAAAAGTAAGTGGTGTTTTCAGCTTTGAAACTATGAAATTGTGTTGGAATTGAAATCATATCGTTATACCAAAATTAAAGTGAAAATGTGTATTTAAAAATTACTTGAAGCCACAGATCTAAAAACTTTTATGAGCGTTATTTCAAAGGCTATCTGAAAATTTTAAGTATAATTGCAAGTGTAACTTTAAACAACTAGAAAAAATGCCATAAAATGACAAACTGTAACACAATAAGCACTTTTCGATTACGTTCCAGAACCCCTCCTTTGGTATTTAAACAATTAAGAACAAAAAGACTCAAAGACTCCTCTGTACGACAGACAAAAATAGATATTTCGGGAACATAATTTTTAGCAAATATGTCTTACAAATTCGGTGAAAAGTTATTAAAAAGCCTTAATTCTCTTTATATGAACCTTTTTTAATAAGCTTTCATTAGGAAATTACAAAACCAAATGGCCACTTTGCAGCATTTTCCGAGTTCTGAAAGCCTAATTTCCGCAATTTTTGATCTGTAAGAAAAAACCGATCATTTTTTGATTCCATTTAAACAACTAAAGCAATTTGGAGTTTTCTAATAAATTGTATTATACATAAACTGGCGAACAACTGAAGACAAACTCTAAAAATTTCCAATAAAACATTATGACAAAATTGTTTGAAAATAAAAAATATATGCACTCTTTCCAAAAAAGCCTACGTAGGCCGATGGATATAAGGACCTTAGTGTTCAATAAAACAAAGTCAAAGAAAGTATTTTTGAGAAATTTTAAATACTAACGATGATCGAAAAATGCAACAATATTATATTATTATTATAATAATTTAGGCGAAAGTCAATAATCGCATATTTTTCCTGCATTTTATTCTAAGAGTCTCAAGATTGCATATTTGTTTTCTCCATAAAAGAAAAAATTTATACTTTAAAAAAGTGTTTTTCGAATGTCATTCGATTTTAGAAATGCGAAATAAGATCTTCCTTTTCGGTTTCTACAATAGCCACAAATGTAAAGACGGCAGAGGAATCCTAGAGAACACTAAATCTCTAGTCCACGAGAGTTAAATTCCTGTTCAAAACGGACAATTTTGTGACAAGAGCACGAATGCCATAGAAAAAGCTCAGCAGCATAGCTGAACGGTTAGATCTCCAAAGACTTACATTTTGTTGCTATAAGTTCCAGATATTCAATTTATAGTAAAAATATTGTTCTAAATTATGATTTACAAAGATAATTATTATGTACTATTTACTATTATGTATCTATAAGGTAAAAAGCGTCTACTAGATTTGTGCAAGGTATGAAACAGCAAGAAAAAGGCGTGGTCGACTTCGGACTATAGCAAAATACTCATTGTATTGTTGGATGGCATTTGAGCAAAGTGTGTTTGTACGTCCGCAGCATACCTTAGATCTCAAAGACCTGAAGAACTAGAGTTACCAAACCAATTCATCTGACGAATTTTTATGCAGAAGTTGCAGTTTCACGATGATTGATGATTTGATGAGAGACTAGCGGTTTATAGCCAAACTCTTAGATTGGAAATAGTAAATGGAAGAGAAGCGCTATTGAGTCAAAACTTTGCCAAACCTCACAAATATGACCGACATTATAGTCAAAGAAGAGAGACAAAAGCAAGCTAACCATATAACTCTTTCAAGAAGTAGAGAGAATAGTACTTTTTCTTTTCAAAAGAAAAAAAACCTTAAGGTATGTACTATATCATTATATTATACTGACTCCTGATTATTTTTTTCAGTGTCTGAGGAAGCGGCAAACCAGCATAAAATAAAGGCAAATAATAAACTCGCTGACCGCAACAGTAGCAAGATAAGTAAGCAGAACTTCCAGAGCAGCTGGGGATGTCTAAGCTACAAAGAGGTTAACTCCGAAGCAGTCAAGGGTAAAAAGAATGCGATGATAACGCACTGATAATAGCAACAACAGCCAGGATAAGCACAAACCGTGTCCAAGCATTTTTGGCCATCATAAACATGCGCATCCTAGCACAGTTTTTCAGCTGGTCAGCACTGAGTACGTCTGTCACTAGTGCCTGCAAATCCCTCGGGTGCCATCACAGCCAATTAGGTGGCGTCTGTTTATGGTTCATCCAAAACTGCTGCTTAGCCATGCAAATGTTGCATCCACACAACCCTTACGCGTGTGCCGCCCCCCGCTTGACTAAGAGCGTATGTTCGTGTGCAGATTATCAAATTAGCGTAAATGTTATTGGGTGTTTTGGGTATCATACGAATTACCCCCCAGACACGCATATGGACAGACATGTGGGAGTTGCCCCAAATTGCCCCAAGCTGCCAACTTGCCGTGCCACTCAACGTTATGTATGTCGTTGTGGAAATTTTCAATTTCCTGTTTTGTAAGGTGTCGTCGCGCTGCTCGGAAAACCTTTTGCTTATGACAACTTTTAAAGGCGTTTACGAACACGCAGTTTTTGGGTGCTCTTCCAAGCGCTGTTTGGCTCTTGATAAACGCAAATCCTTTGATGATTTAGCATGCTCGTCTGAGCCTTGTTAGTTGTGGGTAATAAAAATAAAAGCTGTCAGCCTTTGTATTGTTAAATGTTTGTTTGTAGAAAGTCTATTTTAATTTTTAAGCCTGGGTAGGTACAATGACCTCTCGCAAAGTGGTGGAGTTCATACCAGGAATATGGAGATGTAGGCCAGTTAGACGTTGACCCACAACTTGTGGTAGAAGCAAGCAAGACATCGCCGGCTCAAAAAATGCCTTGTTATACGTTGTCGTAGATGGGTTTCAGTTCTCTAAGTCGTAGAAGCCTTAAAATGTCTTTCGATGGCTTGTTTGCATCACATAAGTCGTAGCAGCTTCAAAACGCTTTTTTGGTGGCTTTGGTTCTATTAGTTGTAGAAGCATCGCAGCGCTTTTTCCGATTAAAAAATAAAGATTTTTTGAGAGCTTAATACCCAATACCTTAAGCTTGCAAACTAACATATGAACATGTATCGTAAGTTTAGTATTTCCTTATAATCACCATTATTTATATACTTTAAGTTTTTTTTTATAATTATCGTTTGTATCTTTCATTTAGTTGGGACAATTCAAAAAACATTTTAACACGAAAGCAACAAGAGAAACATATAAACCTTGGCATATTTTTGAACAAATTTTCAATTATCGAAATAAAGCTTAATGAATCTCAAAATAAATAAAATTGGCTGATTTATGAACAATATAATATAACAACAATAATCAACACTTAATTCTTATCAAAAATAAAAAAATTGAAATACTTCCTATTTCAGATAGATGGCTTTTCTGCGCAGAATAGCCTCTTATGGTGACTCGAAGTTGAATTTTAAACATATTTCTATTAAAAAAATACTCGATTTTTAAGGGCTTAAAAAGGTAAGTAAATTTCATTGTAAAACGAAAATATTTAACACATTTTAGATTACATTAGAACATGTCAAATTCTGATGCAATCTCAGTCGGCATATTCATACTTATATTTGTAACTCCTTAAATTAATAAATAAAATATTTTTATTATAATTGTAGCAAGTATTTTACTTTATATATTTTGCACATAGAAAGGAGGGGCTTCTATGAGAGAGCCTAAAAAATTACCTTTAAAATAGCAATTAGCTATCGAGCAAAAATATAATATGATTAATATCTACCAACTTGTGGAGGCTCAAGAATTGTTTTGGCTTCTTGAAGTTTTTCCCAGAAGTTAAAATTTTGGATACGATCTTTTAACAAGGAAGTCGGTTCTGTTCAACAGTACTGTGTTATAAATGGATTTTTTTGGTTTCAAAAGGTCCAACATGTTATAGGTAATATTTATTGTAATTATTATTATTATGTCAGAAAGTATCATTGACTTACCTTGATAGATAAAATTGCTTTAAATATGTGCAAGTTTTTTTAGGATTTAATAAACACACAAATTATATTTTAAACAAAATTATGCTTTAAACATTTAACACAACATAAACGCGAATAACTTGATTATTTAAATTTTATTGCAACTTGGACCGAACTTCACGCACAACAAAAAAAAAACTAGCCCCAAGGCAGCAACAAATGTGGCTGGCAAACGACTTGCATTTTCGATTTAAACACGCACATGGCACCTACATATAAATTATTAATATTAGTTAATATTTCACACATTTTTATAATTTAACACTTTCTGTTAGCACAGAAAATAAAAGATTAATAAATTAAGCCTCTAGGGGCTGCTCTGGACGCAATCACATGAAAGAAACTTTAGAACACACACTGAAGCCTTTAAAAAGCGTTAAAGCGATTTTCCCCTTTGGTTTAAAACATTATAATGAAATATTAATATTTTTATTATAAATTGAACACATTTAACACTTGCTGCATCACGTAAATTTGTAAATAAAAACATTTTTCTATACAAAAACCAAAAAAAAGCGCATTCTGTTTTACACTTTCTCTCGCAGTGTTGCCAGATAGTTGCAGCACCTATTAAGTCAAAGAGCAAATAATTGCACTTATTAGCAACCTTAACATACGGCAAGCCTGTGACTACAGCCTAAAGAACAGCAAAGAAGCATTGGTGTAGTGAGAGGGGTAGGGGTTGTTTGAACTATGCATTTAACCAAAATGTTTAAATTGTTTCTAGAAATTATTGCAGCATTGGCAATTAAAAAATAACAAATTCAACCATCAGGCTAGGAATACGGATTCGTTTTATATTATATTTTTCCCGCTATTATTGAATATTTCCTAATTTTAATATTTTCAAATTGTTTAATCTTAAGGTCAACTGGCATTAGTTGTACCCCTAAATTATAAAAAATAATTAAATAAAACGTAAAAATGTAAATATTCTTAAATGTTTTAGTTTTACTTAAAAGTAACGCCCTACAAGACGCAGCAGAGAAACATTTTTCTCAAAATCTTTGGTTCTTTTCAAATTGGAAAGTCTTACTTGTCGTATTCGAATGTATTATAAGCTAACTGAATTCAACAAACACAAACTAGTTGTTTCAAAGTTGTTTTCACACTGAAAATAAATTTTATATTTTGACTTTCAATGTAAATACCATATAAAGGCCCTTTGATGAAATTAAGGGTTTTTTTCATATATATTTTTTGTTTTTGTTTTTTTTTTCTTTAAAATACCAAATAAATATATACACTTAACGCAAGTACAACTAAAGGCCAGTTAGCTAAGGTTTGCCACTGCCAAGAAAGTGTTTTCTCAAAGTGAACACGCTTTCATAGATCTAAAGTTTATAGCAAATAATAATAATTTGAGCTAAAATTACGACGACTTAGGGTTCGACCAGCATACTACGGTAAAACAGCAGCGTTGGTTCGACAATGTCGTGTGCATTAATAAAGCCGCTTCAGCGAAGAAGGCGTTAAATGCACACGCTGACAAAGGAAAGTGATCTAATACCTAGTAACAGAAGGAAACACCAAATGGGAAAGGATCAATCTTCCCTTAGAGTAATCAGATAACTGGTTAAGTGGATGAGATAGATTTAGATGGAAGTCCAAGTGGAAGTGGACATATGTATCTTGCCTTGGAGTAACTAACGCGCTGTAGCCCAATAACAAGTTAAGGGGACGACCTAGAATCAGATGGTAAGACGAAATGGAGGAGAACATAACTTCCCTTGGAGTGACCAGCTGGAAAAGACACGGGTTGTAATGGCCGCCTTAAGTAAGTAAGAAATTTTCATTTGTTTTAGTTAGTGCAACTTTAATTGCTAAATAAAATGTATCCCTTTGTATAAAAATCAACCAACGCCACTGTCAGCAAATATTGTATAATGCGAAAGCCGTGGAAATATGAAAAAAAAAACAGCTAGACAAACTTCCAACTGAGTAGCGCTATTACAAAAACAAAAGGATCTCTTTGGGCAATAGGCAGCGCATCTCTGCAGTAAGCGCCAGTGTGTGTGCGGGCGTCTGTGTGTGTAGCCAAAACTTGCTTGCATATTGATGCAGTTTTCTTAAAAATGTGTCTCACTTCAACCTGCGTGCCTAAAAAGTGTTTAAACATGTTAAATAATTCAATAAATTTAATTGTAAACAATTAGTATACTTTGGCTAATAATAAATCAATTCAAATACTAAATTAAAAAAACATGAAAAATGCACACAATGTCTGTGTCACTGAAAAGTGCAAAGAGTTAGGCAAATCGAGATCGCTTGAGTTGCGTGAGTGCGAATAAATGCGCCTATTCATTTTTTTCTACGTGCAGTGAGCATAACTGCAAGAGTATGTGTGCTTGTGTGCTGAGAGCAAAGTTAGCTAGCTCTCTTTCTTTGCTTTTTGATCCTAACTTTCCATTGCGCTTAAAGTCAATAAGAGTAAGCGGCGCAGCTTATATGCATTTTAAGCCGTTATTGTATGGAAATAATGCAGCAGCTTGTTCTGCCTAAGTTACATTTAGTTTAAGCTGATTTTATGTGAGTGCGAGCAGTGCGAATATTGTTTTAATTGACATAGTCAATCAAAGTGAAAGGAATAAAAATAAAATTTTGGTGCAATAAAGAAACATTAAATCTTTTTGCAGGTAAGTACACTATTTTTTTTTTTAATTTTATTCCAGCCACGCTTCCAAAATTATAAATTTAACATATTTTTTATGACGCCTTTATTCTCAACTTACATATACAATATTAACTATAATAAACGCTGGTCAAAAATTAAGTGTACAACTGACCCAAGACTATAATTCAAATATTTATTTGTATTATTTATTTCTTTTTTAAATTTATTACTTCTACTTTATGGAGAAAGAGACATATTTTAACATACATATACATATATGAAAATTCGTTTAGAGAACTTCGACGTATTTTTAACCAAAGTCAAAAAAACAATAATGATAAATATATATCAGTGCACACAACAATTATTTAATTACTTATTATTTAATTTCTACTGTATTTTATTTTGAAGCTAAGCAAATTGGACACAAACGTAGAACTTTTGTTGATGAAAAAACAAAAATTTCTTCAAAAAATTATGACGAAAATAAAATTTTCTTTTATATCAATTAATTTTATTTTAAAAGAAATAGCTGGAAGATAGGAGATATGAAATACCTATAACTCTCAAAAATGACGTACAGAGCAAAATAGAATTATTGTACAAAACATGCAGGATGTGCCATCTGAATCGGGTCAATAGACCGAAAGTCGCAAAACTTTGACAATTTTTACATTACTTCGATTTATTTCATTTTGAATCTAAGTAAATTGGACACAAACGTAGTACTTTTCTAGATGAAAATATAAAAATTTCTTCAAAAATCAAAAACAAAAAACTTGAACAAACTGAAAAATTGCGGCCTTTATGCACAACAATTTCTAAAACACTTCTAGAAAACTGCAACCAATACTACTAATACAAATTCTTATTCCAAGTGGCCATAAATACTACCTTATTCCTAGGACACTACATTTTTGGTATCTTCTCCATTAATTTTATGCAATTTAAGAGTTTACTTTGAAATATCCTATAATTGACGACTGCTCTGTCAAGCAATTGCCCAGCAGGACTTAAGTCTGAATATTGAGCAGTGAATTTGAGGTGCTTACAGTGCCAACAATAGATGACAAGTTTTTTCAGTTAATTGTCTTGCTGGTAAATATATATTTAAAAATATTCAAGTCCCGAATAATTATAAATAAAAATGAGTACATTTTTCAGCTTATTAGTTTTATTTTTTGTGTTTCTTCACCACTTACACGCGCTCGGAGACCTATGTCTCCAACGTCATTCTGGACTTTGCATTGCACTTAAGATATATCGTGTCAAAATCGCTAAGCGAAAACTCGTCTATACTTAATTTATTGTCCCAAAACGTTTGCTGGCTGGAGTTATCATCTGTGGAATGCTATCTATTCTCTTTTTCTGTTTAAAGTAAATACTTCTCTTCGCGTAACTCTGCTACGAATACCAGCATTCTATATGCCAATGCGTATGGGAAGAAACTTTGCAAAACTACGGTTTTTTAGAACATTTCGATTAAGTCAAAATTTCTGTTTTTCGATTCTGCGTGCTACTACTCGTTTCTGCTTAGGAAACGTAACTTTTGACCAAACTGCTTTAGTTCATTCCACACTTCAAATCTTCTATAAAAAACACAATATTTGAAAGTACTCAAGAACTGCTTGAAAGCACTTAAGCTTCATTTAAGCCTCGTTTGGCTGAACGATTTAATAAGTTTAAAAAATAATTCAGCATTCGCTCTGATTTGAGCAAAACTTTGGGACCAATTGACAAAAGATATTGTCACGCAAAAACTTCGCTTATAGTGCTGCGATTATCTTAAAATTTGCGCAAGATTTTAGTAAGGGACATATACCTACCAATACCGTAACGTAAAACCTTTTGTATAGAACGTGCTACCTTATAACACACCAAAACCTATACGTTTCCCTAATGTCCAGCATTTTTCAATTTCCCAATTAAACGAGTTGATGCAAAAACAACCGAAGCAAATCCATAAAGGCATAAAAAACTCTCTACGCTCCAACCTCGATTTATTCGACATTTATTTTAATTCCATAGACATAGAATATATATTTCATTCATGTGTGTCCCAATCCTTGTGGCTATCAAGTGGCGCACAACTTGCGCAAAGCGGCTTAAGTGTTATAGTTACTTGGACAAAGGTGGACGCAGCCGCAGGATGTGTGGACTGTGTGTGACAGTGTTGATAGCAAAGTATTATGTAAAAATGCTCATCCGTTTGCAGTTTGAGTTCCGCTTCCACTTAAATTTAAGCACATTTCATAAACAAATAATATGAATACTTAAAAGTTTATCTTTAAATGTTTTGTTGTTGGGGCAATTACGCAAAAGCAGCGCAACCAAGCGCGGCCATTAAAAAACAAACTTTAAGCGTTACTTTCCCGCGATGGGGGAAGCCAGGGGAGAGAGAGCACATCCACTTGGACCGCAAATACCAAAAACCATTAAAACAATTTAATCGCACTCCAAGAAATCCAAGACGAAATAAAATGCAAAACTTTTTATTTTGCTTCACTTGATTGTAAATCGTTACCCAGTCTGTGTGTACGGTTCCCCCGGGAATGCGGCGCCTGGCCTAGGTGTTGCCAACCTCTAACCCCTGCACACGCTTTTGACACGCTTACAAGTTAATTTTCACTTGGGGACATGACAGACACTCCTCCAGACGCGCCAGCAGACGAGTCGTAGTAAACGTCAAGTAATTTCCTCTCTGCTTTTGTTTAGTTTTTGATTGGACTTTGGTGTTGGTCTTGCGGCCTGGCGGTTTTTGTGGCTAATTATCATCATTTTTACAAGAAACAAATGGCAAATGGCCTAAAGGCGATTTCAGTCAGCCAGCGATTTTCTTATAGCAAGTTTTTCTGGCTATTTAGACGCAAAAGTTTCAATGACTTTGTGTGTGTCTGGTGGCGGGAGCAGGAAAGAGAGCGGTTGCTGGTGCATGATGACTACAGGACTATTATGTAGCCATCAACATAATTTGTTGTGGTGTATTGTGGGTGTTTCCTAAACATTCCCTGTAGTCATACAGAGGCTCTAGGATGGCAGAAGGACTGCATGAAAATGTTGAGCAGATCCTTAGCGATGTCTGCGGAATGCTCTGTTCTGGATTCAAAGGACATAAGTGCTCAACGAAACCAAAGTAATGTGCACCAGTTGAGGGTTCTTGTCATCTCACGTTGATACCGATGTCACATATGAGCTTTTTATTATAACTTTATCGATGAACGCAATAGATTGCTCTCCTCAGAACACATACATCAGAAGAAAGCAAGTGCACAACAAAATAAATTCTATTCCAAAGAATTTGAATCTTTGTGAACTCGTGTTGATATTGGATACTGATACCAAGTATTTGTTGTTTGGGTAGATCCTCAATAGTGTCCGGTTCTACTAAGTGATGAGAAATATATGGGTTTTGAAGAACTTTGCACTAATATTTATAGCATATGGATTTTTGTAAACTCTTGTTATATTGGTATATGTTTTTTGAGGATACTTTTATGGTTTCCGCTTGATCATCTGTTAGTGGAATTAGTATATGGGACTCGCAGAACATGCCAAGAAACCATACAAAGTTGTAGAACTATTTAAACTCATATTGATCTTTGATGCCGATGCAAAGTTTAAGTTCTTTCTTTAGCGATATCTGCATAATCTGCCGTTTGTAAAAATGCATGAGAGTACAAAATCTTGGATGTTAAGAAAACCAATGCTATTTAAACGGAATTTGCATATTTGTAAACTCAGATTAACATCTCATCTTGATATCATGAATGGATGCTTAAAATGCTCAACCGTAGATAAGAAGACATGAAACTTGCAAAAAGTGACAGATAGCGAAGCCAAGATTTTCAAAAGGACTTGCATATTTTTCGGCTCGCATAGACATATGATTTAAAGATAAGAGTAATCAGACCAAATTTGTAGATTCTGTAGACGGGGTATTTCAGAATTGTGACGCTAACCTATGAAAATGAAAATTTCTTTTATATCAATTAATTTTATTTTAAAAGAAATAGCTGGAAATAGCTAATAGGAGATAGTAGGTACCTAAAACTTTCAAAAATGTTGTACAAAACATGCAGGATGCGCCATTTGAATCGGGTCAATCGAAAAGCCGCAAAACTTTGACAATTTTGAACGGATTGGCCATTTTAAAAATGGGTCAACGTTGTAAGAAGTCGGCTTGCTGATTTATTAAAAACAAAACATAAATTTCAGAAAAAGTTTATAGAACGTCGTGTGTGCCTAAGAATGAAATTCTTGCATAAGGGCTTGAAGAATACCTATCGTTGCCAGTTGCTATAGACGAGATTCCGAATATGATACCACAAAAAAAAGGTTAAACTGTTCTCTAAACCAGCAGGTGGTTCCGCCAAGTAAGAGTTCCACATATGGCAACTACGGTTTATCTTTTTTAAGACTAACCCGTCTCTATTGAAACCTTAGCCCATGAGTGAAAAGAGTTAGTATAGAAGATTGGTACTTTAAACCAGATGAAGACATCAAAAAAATATCTCGATTATTTGGCACCACTTGCCTCATCCCATTCCTGCCAGCTTTTATCCTTCAGATCTATCGCAAGCTTTTAAGATCAGATATAATGCCAGATCTTAAAGCTCTTAGACCTTTATCAGGTATTATTCTTTGGATCCACCTCTTTGGTTTTTAAGATCATACATAGAATCAGATATAAGCGCTCTAAAGTGCTGAAGAGTTGAGGCCAGCTGAGATTTCATCAAAATAGCTACCGATATCTTTAAACTTATAAACGGTTTTTTGGGAAACTCAGTGTACTCTATAGTCGCCGTTCCACACAATGCTCCAAAAAACTTTTTTTATTATTGTTTGCCATGTGATTGCTATTGCTGCAAAACTTTTGGCTGTGATTTTTATGCTCCAGCAACAATCAAATTTTTTATGCTTGGCGCCAGTTTTCTAAGTATTTTGCCTAGAATTGTTTTCCCTTATTTCTCTCTTTTTTTTGGTGTTTATTGAAAAATAAAATACTTCCATAATCAAATAAATGCGAACAAAAATGTGCAAAATAAACTGCTCAGTCAGTTCAGTCAGTATTTTAAGGGTTTCAGTGGCAACGGATTCCACCCGCATTTGCACGATTCGTTAAACAAAGCACACGTTATAGCCGGGATGCCTTTGGGGCAGCCACTGGCCCCCAAAAAAGCAGGCAACATATTTGGTCAGAATGCATGAAAAGCATGCTCCATACGCTCTAGGCATGTATATGATACGTCAAATGCTTTTAACTTTTATTTGTTTTAAACATTCTGAGTTTTTTTTTTGGAACTCTGTTGTTGCTTTTGTTTGCTTGTTACAACTGCCGTTTTGGACATGTCCAAAAAAAAAAAAGCAAACTTGGCCCAAAATATAAAACAAAAAAAAATGCACAACAAGAAACATTGCAAAATTGTTGGCAAATATTGAATTTGCAACATATTCGACTCATATGTCACATGGCCAGCGGAGTTGTAGCGTTTGGTAACAAAAGGTTTCTGTTTACCAACATTTGCATTTTTTCGTGGAGTTCAGGGTGTTTTGGAACTCAAGCTGTACTAGCTAGGATTTATATTGGGAAGGTGTATTCTGGGCGAATTTAGCGCAGCTGTTGTGCAAATAGTGAGACATTAATTTTAAGTGTTGTGTGCAAATTCTGGGACCGGAGTTGGTGAGGGTTACCTCTCCGTATGACCATAACAAGGAGAGCTTGTCGAGTTGGGTTTGCGATGTAGGTCGTCGCTTCAGGTGTCTCTGTTTGTCAGAGGCCTTTAAGGGACAAAGTAAAATATAAAGTTTAACTTTTCTGGATCATTATTTTTTAACTTGATTTATTCTCGATTCGTTAGGCAACACACATAGTTTTACTTGTTCTTAAGCAATTTTGCTGTTTTTGCGATAATTCGTTGGAATTTCTTATAAGGTTGTTGAGATGCCCAGTACATTTTATTAAATGCAGAAAGAGCATCCATATACCAATATGCCTCATTTAAAATGTATTGCGTTGAGTACAGTTTCGCACAGCACTAATAAATCTGAAAGCATCTATTGGGATTTGACACAGCACAAGCTAGTAAAGAACGATCCTACACAGAAATATTAAAACATCTTATTGTCGGAAGCTTCTGTTGTTATACCCATAAACATCCGATAAAGAAGAATTTCTATTCTGAAGTCTGTTAGCTTCACATTACTATTAATTAATTTTTTAAGAGCTTGTAAGAAAGCACAGAATATCATAACCTAACAAAGGGAGAACTATTTTGTATTAGGGATCGGTGCGGCTTCAGACAAGATACATCACTCTAAAAGCGTTTGACTCTGCATAATCCGGCCTTGAATAGGAAATACAAATGATCTAAAATTATGAAACAATTTTGAGTTGGCGTTTTAAATGGTTTGCTGTGACGACACTCTCAGACAATTGCCTGATTGCTTTGCATCTACATAGCCCTAAGATCGATTCTCCCCGTAAGCATTGATGCAAGACTCTCTTTATTCATTTTATAGAAGTTATGCTTCATGAGCAGCTGTCAAGAATAAGTTGGCAGTCTCTTCGAGAAACTATTAATGAAGATTTGTACGCTTTCCTTTATTATTTTTAAGCAGCCACTGCATTCTTTTTGGAATCAAACAAAATAATAATAATTGCAGCTCTTGACTTTGTCAACGCTTCGATCTCTAATTCTTCAAATATTGCAGACTTCGTCAATTGAAAGATGGCCATGCGGGTCACCCGGCGTAAATCTTAGGTATTAGCTTAAAATCCTCGTCACATCGACTTGACTAGAAATCCGAAGATAACTGGCAGAGCACAAAAGCTCAACAAAAAACAGTCTCCAACCAACCATGGTAAAAGGAGATTACATCGTAATATGCCTCAATTGAAACTTACAGTGAATGAGCATAGCTTCGGACAGGATGCATCACTCAGAAAGCATACAACTTAACGATAGTAAGTAGGAAAATAAAACATCTTACTGTCATACTAAGTCTTTACAGATCCATAAACGCTCGAGATTGTGATATAGCCCAGTATATCATGAAATGATAAAGGCACTAGAGTCCACAACCTAATATGCCTCATGATTCGAAAGCAGACATCACTCTGACATCTTTTTTAGGGTTTGACTCACCATAATCCGGTAAAAAACTAAACTCCACAGGGAGTTACATTCGTCTCTTCAAAGAGAGTCACTTGAAACAGCTGCATTCGTCCTGTGCTAGGTTGGTAGTTCAAGAATATTAGCAGTTGAGCACAGAAGCCTAAGAAGTTTCATGTTTAGATCTGACAGGTCCACTTAAGAAGGTTAATACCAGCTACCAGCCCCAAAAAATTATATGCAAAGAAAAACTTAGTTATGCATTCGTTCAAAAAAGAAACAAGCGGGTAACAAATCGTTGTAGTGCATTCCTCGAAGTATTGCTTTCTGACGGATATACTAAAATTTTAGACATATTTGGTATGGAAAATATTATTAAATTATTTTCTTTATGTGAGAAGACTTAAGCTATACAAAACTGATTACAACGAATCTAGACAACAAATTAAAGAGATACGAGAAATTGCTATATATTGCTGTCACATGACGAAACTACTCAAATTCAACAAAATCGGTCTGCAAATTTTATTTTATTGTAAAAGGTTGAAAGTGGGTCCCATTGTTTTAATAGGTATATGACCTGCAAATGCATAATCTTCGGGCATCCGGAATAATATATCGTTATTTCGATCAACAAATGGTACGACATGAAACATCTATTTTGTTCTTGGACATTTTATATGTCTCCGAATGGTTTAATTTGGCGAAAATGTTCTTTTGTTTTGGAACTTCTATATTGAGAAAATTTAAAGGATTTGCCTTTTTAACAAGAGCCGAACAGTAGGGATACGGCCTGAAAATGCATAATCTTCGGGCATCCGGAACAATATATCGTTATTTTGAACAACAAATTGTACGACATGAAACATCTTTTTTGTTTTTGAACATTTTATGTGTCTCCGATTGGTTATATTTGCGAAAATGTTCTTTACTTTGGAACTACTATATAGAGAAAGCTTAAAGGATTTGACTTCTCAACAAAGGCGAACACTCACAACGTTAACCCAACCATACATTTAAGTCGACAATCTGAATTTAAAATTTCATCACATTTCTGGTTTTTATGGACTGCGAAAGTATATATCTTCACTCAAGCAGAACTAGTTAATCTTTGCCATAACTTAACAAAGTCCTTGTCCCTGCACACACCACGCACACTTAATTCCTTAATCAAATCATCAGCAAAGCAAATGGCCAAAATGGATACACTTACCCTCATAAATATGTCAATTAATGGCACGCCCCGAACCAGTTGCTGTTGCTTTTTGTTCCGTTGTTATCTCAATGAAGACATAAACGCCGTGATATCAATTTATGTCAACGTAAATAGTGTTTCGGAGCCAGGGCAGCACAGGAAGGCAAACTATACCCGGAGTTGAGTTTAATATATGCGCGGCGCATACCCGCAGGCGACGGAAGATGCAGCAAGAGCAACCAACAACCACACTTGACTTGGCCTCGAACATGTGTCAGCGAATCTTAAATGGAGCTTATGAAACTATTAAAAGGCGCAGACGGTCTTTGGACATGAACATGAGCATGGACTCCGGCCACACATATCATGTCAACTAACAAGTAAGCAAACAACAACAAACAAGCTGCCAGCCAGTTTGCAGATCTCGCAGTTGGGGTAATTAGTTTACTACAAGCTCGAGGCGTGCCTGCTACCCGCACATTTGTCGTCCTTACGTGCCATTCCCCCGAATGTAACTCATCCGTACTGCTTTCGACTGTTATGAATAATTTAGTTGAAGCGGCAAAAACTTTTGACCAGCTGCTACCTTTGACAAGACCACACACAGTCCTAACCACAAGTCTTGGAATTGTTCTAAGAAGAAACTCTACGTATAAGTAATAATCAGCTTGGTATCTTAAATGTAAATTACTCATACGCATGGTTGTGCAAGAAATATGCTGAATAAAGTGTCTTCATTTATTTCGAGTGACATTGCTTGGGGTATTTCTTTGCTGCAGCGATATTTAAGTTAATTTGTTTTAAAATTTCTCAGTTTGGGCCAAATACCATTTGCATAATTTTTGGCCAAACAATAAAAACGTAATTCGGACAGTCTCCGCGTAATGCTTATAATTTCTTGTTAAATTCATAATTGTTAATTTTGTTTTGGCCAGCCACTTTTGACTTGGTCTTGGCCTAGACATGTTGGCTTAACTTTAATTAACAGACAAGTTTATTTTCACAGACAAGGGCGAGTCTGTAAGAGCATTTTTTGTTCGGGTTGCTTTTGGGCCGCACAAGATTGTTGCCAAGTTCGAGCAGGAAAAAAGATTGGATTTTATGATTTTGTGTGGCACGGTATTCGGATTCCAGAAATGTACTTTCCAGCAGAATAACACAGACGCGCAGAAAAGAGCTTAAAATGGGCACTGGTATTATGTTGGAGAGCATTCTGAGTGGGAAGATCCAATGAGCCAATTATGGCTTGAGTGAGTCTCGAAGATGGTACCCAATTGAACATAACCAAAAGCTAAAGTACCCATGACATACCATATCTTTTGTGGTTCGTAAATGTTGCTTATCTATAGATCCTTAAGAGACTGCTTTAGGATTGCAGTACATCTTAAGATTGATCTATTAGAACATAAAGATTTATTCTTGATACAATTATTTAAACTCAGTTGAGTGTCCAGCTTAATCCCATAGCAGTCGCTTCTAGGCAAACTATCTGTTGAGATAGTTACTACTACGTTCCATTTAAATCCTTTATGGAGCCTTCTTAGAATACATTTTATTTGTTGATCCTTTTATTGATACTTAAGAAATTAGAAAAAATACTTTTCTTCTGACATTAGAAAATTTGTTTGTTTATGGACGCTTGATTTTTGGGCATTTTAGCTCTAAGAAAGCGCAGCATTCGCTAAAAGAAAATCTTTGCTTTATATTTCTCAATCGTAAAAAAAAGTTAAAAATGCTTTTCTTTAAACTTTTCAATAAATTATATTTCATTTAACGACTTGGGGGCTTCATTTGGTAGTGTCTGCATCATCTTTCCCAAAAAAAATACCATAAATCAGATTTTAATGTAAAGATATTGGGTTGCCCAAAAAGTAATTGCGGATTTTTCATATAGTCGGCGTTGATAAATTTTTTCAACGGCTTGTGACTCTGTAATTGCATTCTTTCTTCTGTCAGTTATCAGTTGTTATTTTTAGCTTGCTTTAGAAAAAAGTGCGCCAATTTTAATATGGAGCCCACAAAGCAGCATTTTCGTCATATTTTACTTTATTATTTCCGTAAAGGAAAAAACGCGTAGCAGGTTGCTAAAAAGTTACGAGATGTGTATGGTGATAAAGCCTTAAAAGGTCGACAGTGTAAAATTGGTTTCGCAAATTCCGTTCTGGAGATTTTTCACTTAAAGATGAGCCACGTTCAGGTCGGCCAAATGAAGTTGATGATGACCAAATCAAAGCATTAATCGAATTGGATCGTCATGTAACTGAGCGTGAGATAGGAGAGAAGTAAATTATACCAAAATCAACCGTTCATTATCACATAAAAAGTCTTGGACTGGTCAGGAAGCATGATATTTGGGTACCACATGTATTGAAAGAAATTCATTTAACAAAAAGAATCAACGCTTGTGATATGCACCTTAAGCGCAATGAATTCGATCCGTTTTTAAAACGAATCATAACTGGAGATGAAAAATGGATTGTTTACAACAACGTTAGTCGAAAACGATCATGGTCCGAGCATGATGAACCAGCTCAAACGACTTCAAAGGCTGATTGATATCCACCAAAAGAAGGTTATGCTGTCTGTTTGGTGGGATTGGAAGGGTGTGGTATATTTTGAGCTGCTTCCAAGGAACCAAACGATTAATTCGGATGTTTGCTGTCAACAATTGGACAAATTGAATACAGCCATCAAGGAGAAGCGATCAGAATTGGTCAATCGTAAAGGTATCATATTCCACCAGGCCAACGCTAGACCGCGCACATCTTTGGTCACTCGCCAATAACTGAGTGAGCTTGGCTGGGAACTTTTGATGCATCCACCATATAGCCCTGACCTTGCACCAGCAGACTACCATTTATTTCGATCTTTGCAGAACTCCTTAAATGGTAAAACTTTCAGCAATGATGAGGCTATAAAATCGCACTTGGTTCAGTTTTTAGCAGATAAAGGCCAGAAGTTCTATGAGGAAGATGGCAAAAGGTTATCGAACAAAATGGCAATTATATATTTGATTAAAGTTCATTCTAAGTTTTATTAAAAATGCATTTACTTTTTTTTAAAAAATCCGAAATTACTTTTTGGGCAAGCAGCTTTAAGCTCTATATGATTGGAAATGCGGAAAAATTTCAGAATATGAGCGTCGTTCCTCTGCCTCATTCAGAACCATTTTTTGCGCTAGAGAATTGTGGCTGTTCGATGTGATGGTATCAGTTTCCTTACGAAGTGATCCAAGCCAAACAGATAGGTGGGGGTGAAAGATTAAGTACAATTAGATATCTGGTATTATTCCCAACTTCCGAACCAGTTGAGCCTTTTCCAAGCGAAAATCCTTTGCATGGCTGCAAAAATATACCCAAACAACGAGGCAGCCAAAAATTGCTGCATTTCACTTCAAGAAATTAGAACCTTGGCGAAGATATTCATAAGCCTATGACCACTTCCAATGCACAGCTAAGGGAAAATTTCTAGGTCTTCTGTATCATGTGTCCAAAATAGGCAATGTGTTTTGCACGACTTTGTCATTCAAGCACATCTTATGTTCCTTTAAGCTCCAAAAAGGAGTCATAGTAAAAATGTAGTATGGAGATATCTCTATTAATACCTGTTCGAAGAGATTAGGGAGCTACAGTTCTGAATGGGCGATTGGTTTGTATTAATAGAGATTTATTTAATTGGGCAAATATAGGCAACATTAGAACCGAACAACCTTTCGTCGGGTTACTTTAGTTGGCCACACAATATTGGGTTACAGCTGACCCCACGAACTTATGGAGGTTCATTCATACGCACGGCATGAACGACTTTGTTCCGTACGACATCTATGCCAGTTTAGAATGCACACAGCTCATGGTGCTAGACATTTTCAATCCAAAAGGCACAGAAGATTTCGGAAAGTATTTTTCTTTCGAACACCCCAACCGCGACTTCAGTCGTCCGTGACACTTTCTGCTGCTTGAGCAGAATGGATGTCTTCTAGAGCGTTAGTTTTCCCATTCGTAAGAAGTCTGCGCTCTATAAATGCCTATTAAGACATCCATAGGCAAGCGTGATTCTTCTCTTAACCTTTAGGCTGATATTTTTCAAGGAAACTTCATGTACAATTTTAAAGACATCCGCTGCAACATGGAAGCCTAGACGACGTGTATCCCTGTTTGGAGGCAGCATGAATATCATTTTTAAGCAGTTATAGAGAAGTAATAGCGAACAAATTAGGAATAAATCCAGTTCATCTCGTTCGTCACATCGAATTCTAACATCTCATTAAAGTTAACTACAATTGTGCTTCGGACGTAGCTATTTATTTCCAACTCGCTATATGTGGTCCCTTCAAATTATTAAAAAAAATTGTATAAAGTGTCATCGGTTATGGAAAACTTTAGAAAGTTATCTCCAAGTTGCCCAAGAACTACCAAAAATACTGAAACTTTTTCTATTAAAGTTCAAGACGCGTCACTCTATAGACTTAGAAGACAATAGGCTGAAAACAGTAAGGTTGCAACTTGGAGCTCTTTAAGACACCCGAACTAAGCACTTTCATGCATCCTTGCCAATGTATTTGCTCAAAGGCTTTTTGAAACCATTCGAACGCTTTCACAACAGATGACCTCATATTTATGTCCTTTGTACCGAAACGTTCAATAGCTAAAAGTTTGATTTCTAAGACTTGTACGCAGTTTTTTTATTTTTATGGCACAAACCATACAAAAAGCCAAAAGACAAACACACTCGAGTCATAAAAAGATGCCTGCAGACAAACAAATCCAAAAAAAAAAAAAAAACAGCGATGGAGTGGTGTGCGGAGGAGAACATATAAGGCAACATAAAGATCAAATGTCAATAGGGCACGTGGTGGGTAGGAGGTCGGCCAAAACAATGCGGCAAAAGGCAAAGCTAAATGTGGCCAAAAGCAGCCAAAAGACAAACAACAGCCGTGGCAAGTAAATGTACAACAATCTCTAAACGTTGTCATAAAAATGAAATGAAAACAAGCAGAAGGATAAATAGAACTGCAGTTGGGGGGGTACCTTCGAGTTGGCATAAAAAA
This sequence comes from Chymomyza procnemis, assembly GCA_035046065.1. Lineage (NCBI taxonomy): Eukaryota > Metazoa > Arthropoda > Insecta > Diptera > Drosophilidae > Chymomyza > Chymomyza procnemis. The sequence continues at coordinate 42,186,090 of JAWNOJ010000026.1, forward strand.
GGAAGAAAAGAAAATCCTAAGAAATTCAATAAGTTTACTTGTGTACTGAGAAGCGGGGAATTAGTAAACGCACTGATGCTCTTTAGTGCGGCGCGTGTGTGTGATGGGTGGTGCTGACCTTTCTTATCGCTTTAAATATGTTTATGGTTTTACAAGGATGGAGTGAGTGTCCTTTTTTTATGTGCAGCAGATAAATCTCTGAGGTTTTATGTTTATGAGCACGAAATTGTTTGTAACGACAATGTGTGTGTGTGTGTGTCCATGTGAATTATTAGTTTAATAAGCAATCCGGCCATAAGGAATTATAAGGGGAGAGGTCTTTGGGAGAACATGTAGAATTGTTGATAATACTATAATGTAGATCAAGAAAACAAGCATTATGAATCAGTTAGTTGTTGGTAGTCAAAAGGTGCTAATTCGAAGCTAAACCGATTAATAATGTTTTTTCAAAATACCTGAAAGCATTGGTAGCTTCTTCAGTCTACAACAAGCCGCTGCCTTATTTCTACAACTTAAAACTGCTGACTGTACTACTACCAAAATTTATAGATTTTATCTCAAAGTTTATTTGCAGCATCTGTTGGTAAGCTCTTCGAAAATTCTTTGCAAAGCAAACTGCCTATTTTAAAAATAGCTGTTTTTAGTGGCGCCACCTAGTGTTAGGCACATGCAATATATATACAGAATGGACATCGGTGGAAAGAGATAAGATAAACATTAAGTTCTTTTGTAGATTATGCAACAAAACGTAACAAAGGGGGATCGATTTTTGATTGTTTGAACATGTTTTTTGGAGAAGAGCAAACTCAGCATTTAAGGTTCCCATAAGGCAAATTCCGGTGTTCAATTTGTGATAATGATTTTTTGACCTAATTCTAATGAGCCATATGTTTTGGCTTACAAGTTTAACTATGAAGAACCAAAAGGGGGATTGATTTTTGATTGTTTGGACATGTTTGCTGGTGGCCACTCCACAGGAGAGCAACCTCACCATTTAAGGTTCCCATAAGGGAAATACCGATGTTCAATTTGAGATCATGATTTTTTTTTACATTTTTCTAATGAACCTTATGTTTTGGCTTACAAGTTTAACTATTAAGAACCAAAAGGGGGATTGATTTTTGATTGTTTTGACATGTTTGCTGGTGGCCACTCTACAGGAGAGCAACCTCACCATTTAAGGTTCCCATAAGGGAAATACCGATGTTCAATTTTGGATCATGACTTTGTAATCTAATTCTAATGAGCCATATGTTTTGGCTTACAAGTTTAACTATTAAGAAGTGTAATTTTGGAAGATTTCTTAAAAAAAAAAGTAATTTAAAATGATTTGTCCAAAGTTTAAGTTGCAGATCTTGGTGTAATATAAAGATCTTACAACAATTTCAAATTACATTGCAGCAACAGGCTGGGTTCCTTTTACAACTAGTTCTGAAGCAGTAGAGTAGGTCTCTGCAGATCTGTGTGGTGAGTCACTCTTGGCTTCAATGGAATATATGCATTGCTAGTTTTCGATCTAACATAACCCGATCTAGAGTTCAGCTTTAAGAAAATCGTGTACGCATAAGAAGCTGGCACGTTCCATAAATATTGCTCATACTCTGAAATTTTAAACGCTTGACCAGTGTGTAGCTTTGACTCTTAAGATCCATGACACAATTTTTTGATGCTTCCAAAATTCTTATGCTGCTTACTCATTGTCAACGCAAAACATACGCGCATAGTGGATGGCTAATCTGTCCACGACTATGACTCACAGCCGAAACACTCCGGTTCCACTAAGGATCACATTGATCTATGTGAGGTCCCCTCCCCCGGGGGCCTGCCGGCCTAACCTAACCTAACCTAATCATTGTCAACGCTGTGCCCTATGGCACTTGTGCATGAATATGTTTTATTATAAAAACGGGAAGCATACGACCCACTGTTTCTTGCGGAAATTTGGTTCATTCATTAGGATTTCGGTGGCTGAGCTGAAACAAAACAGACGAAATGTTTACTGTCAGATGTAATTTTTTGTAATTTTGTTCTTAACCAGTGTCAGTAGTCATTTCGAAAAATTCAGACAGCTGTTCACTAACAGAGCACTCAATTTTCAACTGAGACTACAATTGGTAAAATTGTTTTTAGGGTCTGTCTTCAGGTATGGAGTAGAAACTTGAACCTTGAAAGTAGCTCAGCTGAAGAAGCTAGAAACAGACGAATGCTTAAAATCTCTTGGGTCGACCACATCGCAAATGAGGCAATCCTCAAGAGGTGTCAAAAAAAGCAGGGTACTTCTTAAAACCATCAAACATGTAATGAGTGGCCCCAAATATTAACTATTGTACTTCAACTCACTATGATAGGTAGAATTGAGAGCAGATGCGCGGCATTGGTAGGAAGCAACTTTCCTGGCTACGCGACATCAGAGAATGGACTGGAATACGAAGAACTGAAGATCTTGTTCACCTTACTACCAACAGAGAGTTGTGCAGTGCCTGCCGAGAAATACCAGAATGAGTATATCAAGGCGGATCAGCGTGAAATTAAAGCAAAGAAGCGCAACCAATACTACGTGTCTGCCGAGTCCAAAGTGGCATTCATCATTCGTATTCGTGGTATCAACAAGGTTGCCCCTAAGGTTCACAAGTTGCTGCAATGGTTGCGTTTGCGACAGATCAACAACGGTGTGTTCATTGAATTGAAAGCCTTTTTCAATTTTTTTTGCTGAGCCCTACATTATCTGGGACTATCCCAATTTGAAATCGGTGCGCCATCTGAACTACAAGCGCGGTTTTGTTGAGCACCAGCGCCAGCGTGTGCCCATCACCGGCAACTTTGTTATTGAGGATTTGGTTCATGAGATCTTCACCGTTGGACCCAAATTCAAGAACGCCACCAACTGCTTGTGGGCCTTCAAACTGAACACGCCCACCGGCGGCTGGCGCAAGAAGGCCAACCATTTCGTCAATGCCGGTGACTTCGGCAATCGTGAGGAGAACTGTAATAGATTGCTTGACAAGATGGTCTAAGCGGTTAAAAGAATATTGTGGGATAGTTTAAAACAGCGGATTTCTTGCCGTAAATCAAATAAAAAGTTAGTTCAACTTAGTTGCAAACATCAAAAAAAAAATTTTGTACTTATAATTTTTTTAATAATAAATTTCGTGTGATCGCTTATATCCTGTATAGGATCGCAGACTAGAAAGAAGATTATAATATTTCAAATAATAATAGTAACTCTTTTCGGTTAGTAATATGATTGCGTCGCTTCTGTTTGATTTTCATAAGGAACTTGACAAATTATTGTATTAATCGAAAAAACCAGCTGCAATTGACGCGACATCTCTAAAACATAAACTTCATCTCAACATTGTTATCTAAAATAGGAATAAAAATGCTCCAAATTAAGCAAACGATTACAACTTCTTTTTAATACAATTCTTAAATCTTTCTAGCAAATATTCAAAACTATTTATAAATCAATTGCAGACAACATTGCCCCACAACTCGGCGCAATCGTTTACGAGAACTTATTCATCTTTCAATTAATATGAAATCAAGCATTAAAATTGCATTAGCAAAGCTAAGCAAAACTTGGCAGAAATGTTGGTAACTTAACTTTTGCCAGAGAAGTTCTTAGCCAATTAGAAAATTACTTGCAATAGTAAAGGAAAACAGTGCAAAACAAGGACAATATGTTGCCTATATTGCGGCAATCTCAAGAACGTCTTCAAGCAAATATTGTTTAGCAATTTTCGAGGCTAATTTTAAATGTAAGCCGGAGGCCACAAACGGAAGACGACGACTACGACCTGGCAAAAGTTCAACTAACAAACAAAAGCGATAATTACAAGAAAACAACGGCTAAGATGGCACAAAATAACAACGACAACGACAACAACGCCGGCCAACTACAGCAACAATTGCGAGGGTTGATTGAGAGGTTTGTGGTAAGATTTACTACTTTTAATGTAAATATTCTATGTGATGCGGCGGACTGCCTATGGAATTATAAGAAAAATAGAAAAAAGTAAGCACAAAAATATCAATTTTTAAGCATATATCACAAAAATATTCCGAAGATAGCTTGGGGATTTCATATAACCAAATTTCTTGATTAGATTTTCTGCTATTCACAATTTTCTTTATTTTTAATTATGGGATAGTATGCAAATTCTTGTTGTGGGGTTTGGCTATTATCTTTGCTTTCCTATGTTACAATGCGTGGGCGATCCTATTTGCTTTCATATACGGAAAATCAATTTAAGTCAGTTCTTAAAAATGGCATCATTTTTTCTTTAAACGAAAGTCAAGTATGGATACCAATGAAGATCAGAGTTGTGCAAGGATTTTTAGAATAGTTTCGGATTCGACATCATTTGAAATAAGACGAATTATTTTGTAGAATTGTTATAAGCTTTGTCTATCTATGTTTCAATGCATGGGCGATCGATCCTATTTGCTTTCATATATGGAGAACCTATTTGATTCAGTTCTTGCCATTTTTTCGTTAAGCCAAAGTCAAATGTGGATACCAATTAAGGTCAGAGTTGTGCAGGGATTTTTAGAATAGTTTCGGATTCGAAAACATTTAAAATAAGGCGGATTATTTTGTAGAAAAAGTTGATCTCTCTTAGTAATGAGACCAACTGCCGGCAATTTTCTTTGCTTCCCTATTTGTTGATTCGAAGGTAATCCTATTTAAAAATTTTAGTCAATTCTTGTATTATTTTTCGAAAAAAGAAAGACACTGTGTGAATACCAATGGTGGCCAGAGCTGTGCCAGGGTTACGTTTAGATTTATCATCAATTTACAAAAACCAGCTTATTTTGCAATGCCTTAGTGATGAAAGATGTTAAATGCTTCTCGGTAATCTCTATTCCTAATCTCGGCCGATAGAAGACAACTTGTCAGCAGTAGGCAACCTTACCACCGTATGGAGCTTGAGGCATAAAGCTTAGCACCTCTAAGATTTTCAAAAAATCAGTGTTTGCGATTGGTTACAGAGTCTCAAGTCTAGAGTCTGAAGCAGGCAACCTTACCATCATATTGAGCCTGAAGCATAAAGCATGTCCGCTTAAAGATCTTCCAAAGATTCACTAAATGCGATTGGATACCAGTTCTCGAGGCTACAGTCGGTCTAAACGGAAAATCGATTATAAAATATTTCTAAACACAGTTGCCAAAAAGAACAGAGTTGACAAGATATACCTATCCTATCGAAGATCCTCGAGACAGCAATACCAATATAAGCGTTTGGGATAATAATATAATGTGTTCTTGTATACAAAGATTATAAGGTTACATAAATTTATTTAAAATAATTTTAGTTTATATTTGAAGAGATTTTATGTTTCTTTTTTCACTTCGCTCGCCAACCGCCTCATACGTTTGCTTCGCGATCTATTTTGTCAATTTGTTCCTCCTTCAAGTGTCTAACTCTATAATTTTTTAATTTTTTCAAAAATCGGCTTTTATCTAAATTTTCTACGCGATAGTTTTATTTTATCTTTTCCTTTTGCTTAATTCACATTTTCTCTAGATATGTAATTTTTCGTATGCTTGACTGAATTCGTACTTTTCGTTCTTCTTCAGAAATAGACAACTTTTTTTAAATATTATATTTCAAGTATATCTTATATATAGGTTCCGATTATAAAGAGTTCTTTGACGTCGCTCAAAAAACTTTCTTGTATAATAGAAACTGTTTTGTATAAACAAATATTTCAATTCGGAAATGTTTTCAAAATATATCTTAGAACTTAGCTGTTATAATCAAATAAAAACACTTAATAGAAATAAAAAGTCTTTCGAATCAGAACTAATACTTTTATTTTCATACCCACTCGTTCGAGTAAAGATTTTCGGCAGTTTTCTTTATTATCATTTATGGTAATCGAAATACTTATTTTCTTACCAAAATTGTTTTTGAAAAATTTTATTTATGTACTTAGATCTACTCTGGATTTCCGTCAATGAATTATCGCTGTAGACGTATAGATATTTTATTGCAATAAGACTTAATCTAGAAAAGCCTAAAATGGAGGTTTTTTGAAGTTGGCTGGGAAGTAAGATTTTGCGAATAATTGAATGCTTTTATCAATGTAAAGAAATTCATTCAGAAAACATTGAAAAAAGTGTAACCTAAAATGAACGCGCTTTTACAATGTATTTCAAGAAGTAATTTCCTGCCTACGGCTGGGTCCAACTCTGGAAGATAGTGCGCATTGTAAGTCTTCCATCAAACTGCTCTCTCTGAGGAACTACAATAAGAAACGACAAGTCGTAAACTTACTCCAACAGTTTCATGTACAAATGCAAATAATTTTTGCCAAAAATTAAAAGCAAAGGGCGAAAACTTTTGCCTAAATTAAACATTTTTCACTGATACTTTTCGGGAAAGTTCTGCGTCCCAGCTACTACTTACCAGCTACCATGTCATGTCAAAACGAAAGGGTTTTTCGCTATTTCGTTAGTTTATGCGGCTGTCTAAAGGCATTTAACCTGGGCCACTATAATTCACGCCATTTTGACGGCATTTAAATGCAGCGTGTGCGACTCCGTGCCGGAATATGGCCATGGGGTTACGATAAGCAAAACATGATTTTACGACAATGTTATTACCAGCAGCTAAATGTTGGGGAATCCCCTACTCATTGGCACTGTAGCTGTGTTTGTGTTTGTGTTTTCTTGTTTGTGTTTGTTGAGTCGTAAACGCCAGGCAGTCCTTGGGGTTACGGCCGTAGACTGAGTTGGATCTGATACAATGGTTGGACGGGGGACAACGGCAACGTCGACATTTCGCCGTGATTGTTTAAAGTTATGAATAATTAAATATTTGAGCAGGTTGCGCTGACTTTTCTCCTGTAGTCGTTGCAGTATATCCTTCAAAATTATAGGCTGGTGTACCCATTTCGAGAGGACGCACCTTAACCGCCAATCGTTAAAGCATTTTGAGGCGGCACAAATTGAATTCCTTTTTAGCCGCTAATTGTCTGCCACAAAACGCTAATGTAAATAATTGCCATTCATTTCAGATGCATTGGACTGGAATTTATGTGCAAAACAGAAGCAAAAAATTTAAAAAAAGATTTAAGGATTTTTATGTTTAAAAAGAAAATCAGTTGGGAGAGGGTAGTGGGATATCCTTTAGACAGTAGAACTGTAGACGAGAGCAACACAGAACCTTGACCCTACCAAAATGCTCAAGTGCTTTTAAATAAATCAAGATTATCTTGAAACCTTCAAGCTGCACAGGATATTCTTTAGACGCCTTTTCCAAAAATCGTTATTGCCTTGACTCTTCAAAGTTGTCTTGATTTTATTTAAGTAGTTTTTTTCAAAATTCGCTTATAAAGTTCTTTGAAAAACTACCACTAAATTTCAAGATTACCATTTAAAAAACAAAGTCACGCATCCCTTGTGGTCTTGACTCGAGAAACATAAGCAGCTGCCCTTAAAAAGAAGAACATCTGTAGAAGATACTTAATTTCGACGCGGTTTATGATGATTAGACTAGGAATGCGATGCCATAGGCTGCTTAGTTTAGGAAATAATTCGAACGACATATAAGTTATTATTATTATTTATTTTAATAAAACACAAACGATCAAAAGTTACAATCAAGCAAAAATATAAGCAAAGAAAAAAATTGAAACTGATATTGCAACGATCAAAAATACACAGTTTTCTGAAGAGCTAAATTATCATGAAAATATTTTGCAAAAATAATACGAATTTTTCCCAATATTTGGAGATGCGGGGCATCGATCCCCGTACCTCTCACATGCTAAGCGAGCGCTCTACCATCTGAGCTACATCCCCTTGTGCCGTCCGCCCAACTTTTAACTTTTTCGACTCAAGACGCGTCTACAAACAAACCAACTATATATCAAAGTAGTTTTTAACATAATTATGCATTTTACCTTGAGAAAAACACGAAATAATATAATTAATAAAAAAAAACTGGTTGCATGCATGAATTAAAACTAACTAAAGTGAATAAATTTATTTGTTGCTATTTTTAGCGCTGAAATGTTCGCTTAACTTGACTATTTGGCGCAGATAACTCACGAAGGCTCAATGGTCTAGGGGTATGATTCTCGCTTTGGGTGCGAGAGGTCCCGGGTTCAAATCCCGGTTGAGCCCGAATTTTTTTGAATTTTTTTTTTAATGCGAAATTGGTTTTCTGATTACAAGAGCTGCTACTCGAGCATGTTGGATTTTAAAATACTTAAAAGAAGTACAATGTCAAAATGCCGAAAATACGGGGCAGCATTAGAAAAATATCAACTAAAAAAATCATATATAATATAGTATTCTTATATATGAATAAAATTATAACTGCATAGAGATCAATGATATTGGAAAATAATTGTAATTTTTGAATAATATGAAACAATAAATTTAAAATAAGCAAAAAGTGAAGCGTTTGATTTACAAAAGTCTTCCAAAAAAATCATCAACGTAAGACTTTTTACGTTCAAGTCAAAGTGCGGCGACAGCAGATTTACCGATTACAAAAATAGAGAGGGGCTTACTTTTTATTACAATATAATTCAGCAGAGCCAAAATGTGTATACTCTGCATTGAGCAAAAGCAAAAAAAAAGTCTTGTAAATTTCTTTAAACGCAACGGCACTTTTTGACAAAATTTCCTTTGGCAATTTATTCAGAGTAATTCGTAATTTTCGACCTCCAGCACTATCATTTTGTAGATCCAATAATACATGGCACAATTCCTTTCACGTTTCGTATAAAAATCATTACGATTTCCTATCTTATGAACAGTTTTTTCAATTAACTTCCCTAATTGATCGTGGACGATGCTATGGCGTGTTCTTTCCGCATAAGTTCTTACTCCGGTTCATTGATTTTAACGCATTTCCTGACAAAGTTGCTTTTGTCATTCCATCCCGAATAACTCGTAATTTACTACAATTTTGTACATCCAATTCTACTTTAGACGAACATTAAGTTTTTTTTGCGCTAACTGTAATAACCTTTACGATTTGCTATCTTATCTACAGTTTATTCATTTCATATCTGTTTCTTAACTCATCTTGATTCTCCAAATCGAGCATTTTTGACCAATCACGAACTTTAAAAACCCCAACTTGGTCAGCGTTGATTTTTCAGGCACCTTATTTTTATGAAATATTTTAAACTTTAATACTACTACTTCCCGTTTTCAACTATTGCATTTTAAATCGAAGTTGCTAACCTGTTCCAGATGTGAGTCGGTAGGAACACGAATTTGTTTTTATATTTATTATATTTTTCTCGCTTTTATTTTCTAATTTCCATATTATTTGTACGAAAATGAGTCGAAATGTGTCTGAATGTGATTTGCTTTTTCCGTGCCTCAAGACTCGTGTAGTCTTTCAGTTTGGACCTTACACTCCAAAATGGCACATAACGAACAAAATGTTCGTCAAGAAAGTCAGAAAGAAGAGAGTTCATTTCATGCTCATATTATAAAGATGAAGTCTATTCAAGAATATCTATTAACAAAAATTTACCTTCCATATGCAACAATCTCATATAAAAAATATTGAAAATTTTTCATCAATGATGCAAATACCCCCATGCAGCGTCATAAGTGCTTACTACTTGCTCAAGCAGTTTCTAGGATTGCATAGAATTGCTTCAAGCTTTTTAACAGAAGATCGCTGAGCAAACATAATTTAGATTTTAGGAGAGACGTGTACGTGCACATTGATCAATCTTAGTTAGAGAATTAAAACAGGTGAATGCCTAAAAACACGAAAAAATAAAAATAATTGAAAGTATTCCATATTTTTCAGATATTATTTACCCATAAATAGTTCAAAAAGAAATTGAAATTTAAGTTGTCTTAGTTTTTGAATATTTCATAAAAATAAATTCAATAATTATTTCGAACATAGAAAGAACACGGACAACTTAATATAGCTCAGTTTTTCAGTATGAGATGTTCAGACAGACAGGTGGTCGCCATTTGAACCATTTCAGGAGAGGTTGCATTATCTTGATGACCACCTACATGACGTTTTAACTTGTTATCAGTATTATTGTGACTTATTTTTATTGAAAAACGTCCACTAGACTTACAAATCTATTGTATATTAAGAAATCTGATTGATGGAAACCCAATAAAAAGGCTACAAAGAATCTACAATCTTAAAGGGTTTTGTGATTTAAAAAAAAAAAAAATCTTCTAAAAACTGCATTCCTCTTTCTAAATTGCATAAAAGTTAAGCCTTAAGATTTTATTACTTTTTTTGGACAAATATTAATTCGTTAAAAATTATCTGAACAAATCCAATAACTTACGGACAAACATTTCAGTTCAATTTATCAAGATTGCAGAAGAAAATTGTCTGAACTTATTTAGAAAAAGAATAATAATATTCTTGAATTTAAGAAAGCTTAAGTTAGCGGTCTTAAAAATAATTGTTTTATCGAATCGAGCTTAGAGAATAAAAATATGTTTATAGAACTTGACCAGTAGTCACGCGGTTTTTAAAAATATTTCGAAAGAAACCGCCTTTTTCTGCTGCTTAAAATTAAAACTATAAAATTCATTTTTGGTCCAAATAACTTTTATTTTAATTTTAGACAATTTTTTTTTGAAAAGTTAACTTAAATAAATGATTAGCCAAAATAATACTTTTCTTGCATCTGCCCAGTTTTTAAATCCTTCCATATTTTAAATGTGCAACGTTTCAAATAACTCCCAATGTAATTTCATTTAAATTTTTTATCCTTTAATATTATCATAGATAACGTCCCAAACAGCCGATACAGCTTTCTTGCTTCTAACTTTTTCAGCGGAATTCTAATTGAAAATATATTTTTTAATGAAAAATATATTAATTAAATGATTTCTTACTCTGTGATAATTGTTACGTTACCTTTTCTGTCAAAATTCTATATGGCCTCGCTGTCTCAAGAAATACAAAATTCCATTACATCCATAAAAATTGGCGCCTATTTTAGGCGTTTTCTTTTGGAGTGGCATTTTATGCCTAAGCCATGGGTTATGGTAACATAAGTTTTGGAGTACCAAAAACTTGATAAGCTTCTCCACACTTAATTGGAGCCACTCAATTTTTCACTTTGAGTTCCTGTAGCTGGCCTTTTCTTGAAGTGTCATCTTTTCCCATTCTCTGAGAGAATAATCGTGACATTCTTTGCCACTCATTTTTGGATGCTTCCTTATCTGTTCGTCAAAAAATCTTAAAAATGCAGCATGGGCTGTTCGTTTTTGCATTTTATCCTAGACTGAGCAGATATCGAAAATCACAATAAATTTGGAAGAGAATTTTGGCACATTTCGCTTGAAAGCAAATTCAAAGCATCTGTGACTAAAACTAAAAAATTTTTAGAAATAAATTTTATTTTTTAATGTAACATTACTAAAAATAATTATTTGTTTTATAATAAAAGAGACTGCGGCGGAAATTGTAATATGAAGCCTGTAGAAGTTGGGGTCTTAGAAATTTCATGCCCATTCGCTAGCAAACTTAAGGGGTTGTGTCCTTCGGAGCCTGCTTGTGACTTGGCTGTTGTGCAACATACTGATCTACAATATTTTTGGGTAGTTGTGCAGTTTGCCGGTGGCTTGTCTTATATATTTTAAAGGCGTTATCTGACACTAAGGTTGATAGAGCTTGCAGAAGCCCCCAGCTGGATTCCGCAAGGTTCATATTGAGTTTTTAATGGCTTTGTAACCAGCATCTTGATTCCGATTTTCTGTTTTAAGCGTCTGCCGTTTTCGTCAATATCTTTACGGTTTTTTTTCTTTGTAATTGATTACAAGAAATGAGGCCTCTCAGCTCTCGGTCCCAATATCTGTACGGTAACTCCTGGCGGTGACGCTGTTAATCACGAAACAGTTCTCGAAACTAAGTTCTAAGAAATGGAGATTCTCACCTCTCAGTTCCATTCTCTAAACAGTGTCTACTCGCGGGGACGCAATTAAACCTTACTGTAGCTCAGCTAGCCGTTCTCGAGACTAGGGCAGATTGATGGGGAACAAGGGGACAAAAGTTACGAAGTGATTCGGTCCTCCTTAAAGGGACTTTCAAGTGTCGAAACTACACAGCCCCAGCAGCTTAGCTACTTGCAACAAATAATAGGTCTATTGGCATTAACAGCTGTCGTCCCATAGGCCCTCTGCGCTGTACTGTTTCCATGGCCGGAAAGATAAATATATATATACCCAAGAAATAGGAGCTCTCTCTTCGAAGTTATTTATTGCCATTCGCTCAAACAAATCAAGGACTTAAACGATACGGATATAAGATCTTTTATAGTATATCTGGTTATGATTGAGAATATATAGAATTTGGAGGTGCAAAATCAATCATACAGCTCAAGTAGAAAGACATTGTTACCAGGAAGCAAAAATATGCAACTTGAGCTGACGTGAAGAGAATATATCACGAGATGGAGATGCTTGGACAGATTTTGTGTCTGTACCATGTTTCTGCTAAAAACGAAGTGTATACAAATCTAGTATTTTGTAGAACATAATATTCAGAAACAAAGTTAAGTTAACAGTATACAAAATATAATAACTTAATTTAGGAATTTCAATATATTTCTAAAATAATCAACTACTGATCCCCAGCCATTCTCAAGAAAATAGTTTTGAAGCAACAGAAAATTGTGCAAATAACTGAAATCATTTAATACTTATAAATAAAATATAAAATACAAATATTTAAAATTTTAACCTCTATATGTATATCTCATTTTAGACGATTGATTCGTAGTTTTCATTAACTTTGTACAAACCTTCTATACAAATCTATAAAACCCTTAAAAGTAGCGCATAGTCAAGTTTACTGTCAATGCAGATATAATATAATTATTTGTATACAAACCAGTTGCTGAAAATAGCTTACCTTTCATTATGCGAAACCGAATCGGCGGACCCAACAATATTATCGAACTATCAATAGAACTTCCAAGTGCGGATGTCCTTGTAGGCAACGATTTGCATGAGTAATACAAGGGGATGTAGCTCAGATGGTAGAGCGCTCGCTTAGCATGTGAGAGGTACGGGGATCGATGCCCCGCATCTCCAGTTAGCAAAAAGTATTTTTTTATATTTTCTTAATTTTAAATTAACAAACAATTTTATTTGTTATTTAATTAAATTTAAAAAACTAAATTGTTAGTATAGCGTTCATTACATACCAGCAGTACGCTCACGCATTTTTTATAAAGCTTAATAATATTTTATTTTTATTTTATCATAAAAAGCAAAAAAAGTGTATTTTAAATTGTATATAAAAAATAAAAGAAATTAAAAAAATAGACATTTTCAACTGGAGATGCGGGGCATCGATCCCCGTACCTCTCACATGCTAAGCGAGCGCTCTACCATCTGAGCTACATCCCCATAATGATCGCTGCTGACCAAATGCAAATCTCACTTACCTACACTGACAAAAATTTCTGTAATTTTTAAACTTAAAAATACCACAAATTGTACCCAAGCAACCAAAATAAATAAACAGACACAATTTATGTACGTTTTGCAATTTTTTTTTTCTTTTTACGATTTATTTATTTATTCGCTTTTATTTTAATTTAAAAACTGTCAATATTTACACTTTGGCACAGGTTTATTCTCTCGTAAAAATTACAACAGGCACAAACTTACTTACTTGCATAACTTTCTACGCTCCATCCCAGCCTTGATTGTCCTTCTTTGCTTTGTTTTCTTTGCTTTATTGTTTTGCCTTCTCTGTCATCTCGTCATTGTCTGCTGCTGTGGCTGCTGTACCTGCCTGCCGATGCATATAATTATGGAAATTTAAAAGTGAACACTGTCTTCATAAGGCACCCCAGCCAGACTTGTGTACAAGTACAGTCGTCACTCGCAGAAGATAATGGGAATGCTTAGAAGTATTATGCTAAAATTGAGAATTACCATGGCTGATGCTGCTTAGTAACACTAAATTTAAAAAATAATGTAATTGTTAAATAGTAACTTAGTTCTTTTACAACAAAAATATTTGAAATATTCCTTTTATATTGTTTAATTTAAGGAAATATAATTTGTGTATAAACTTTATGCATTCCAAGTTATAACTGTTAAACCAAAGGGCCTTTTCGTTGGCCTTAAATTAAACGAATGATTTGATTTTAAATAATTGACAAAATTGGCAGCGTTTGCCTGCAGACGGGCAATCAACGAGATCTGAAGCGACAAAGAGATTACCAAAAGCATGCAAGAGAGAGTTATGATAAGAGATAACAACGTCTCTTGGCAAGACTTTTGCTCTTATCATAGCTTAATATGTTGCGCTGGGATTCAGTTTATAACTGAACAATATCTCTTTCCGTAGCATTATCTTAAAGTTTACCAGCAAAATGTTCTGAGGCAAAGCTTAATCTAGAACTTTTTGGATTTTGAAAATCAAATTTAAGTCATTTAACATCTTTTTAGCTCTTACGTTTTTAAATTAGCACAGATTTTATTATTTAAAGAAAAAGCTCTCGATTTAATAGACTTTTTGGTAGTCGTACAATGTGGCAAAACTCTAGAATACCAAAGAGCTACAATTTTCTTTTTTTAATAAGACGATCTACAGATCGACAACTAACAAAACAAAAAAAAACAAAATATTATTTCATTTAAAACAAAAGCGCGTAAAAATAGACGTTCTACAATCTACACAAAGGATCACCTTTGGTCGTAGCATAGGACGATAACAATTGTTTCTTCAAGATTCAGCAAATGATGCTGCTTATCCAATTAAGTTATATTTTTCAAAGTAAAATAATTCATTTACTGAATTAAACCTACTAAACGATTTTAAAATCAAGCCGATAAATTTAATTTCAGCAAAAACTATCGGTAATGCTTATTGTTTAATTTTTTGCTCAATTCTTTTTTATTGCAAACAATAAGGTTTATTTAACAGACCGTTCAGACAAATATTTGCAACATCGATTGGACACCAGAAGGAAAACTCAATAGAGGAGATTACAGAATGCAGTATGCAACAAATTTTGGGGTACTCCACTCACGATGTGCATACCTCTAGTTTAAAATAACTCTACTGCCAGTATATCGATTAAGTTTGACTGATTTGCTGCGATTTGTTAATTTTTAAAATGTTTAAATCTTATGTTATAAATCATATTTAACAAAACATTTACATATAAATATAAAAGCAAAGTTGAATTTCTTGGTATAACTTTTGCACTTACTAAGTAATTTTTTTCAAATAATTTTTCCAACCATGTCATTCGAGTTACAACTGTACTCAGACATAAATTGCAACAACTGAAATGAAAAATAAACGCCGCCAGCAGGCGTAAAGATTTTGTAAATAAAACTTGCGTTAAGCAAAACAAATGAAAAAGTCTACGCAAAAAAAAAAGAAACGAAATAAGCAAACAGCATTTGCATAGCATTTGCACACAATTTCGATGACGATTTCTTAACATTTCAAATCAGTGTGAGTTGTGCGCGCCCACTGCAAGCTGTCTGGCAACGCTGCAACAATAATCGATAAATGCAACAAAGTGTGACTGCCAATTTAGCAGCTCAGCTGGTCATTTCGGCATTTCATTGCAAGTACAAATAGAATAGAAATGTTTTAAGTTGCGATGTGCATATTTTTATGTCGTTTGTAAATAAATTAAATACTTTACTTTAAAATTAAATTCTCTAGTTTGTAGCTGTTAAGTTTTTTTATACGTGCAAGAAACGAAACCACCGCTGTGTACAAAAATTGCATTTAATTCAATTGCCAGAATGCATGTGTGATATTAGCTGCCTTTAGCAATTAAGGCATCAAATAAGTTTAAATAATAAGAATTTTTAATACAATAACAAAATGTATAAAAAGAAAATAACATCAGCGGTGTCCCCAACACATTTTAAAACATCGAAAGCCAAGGCAAAAGACGCAACAGCGGCAGCGGCCACAATCACAACAACAACAGCAGCAGCAGCGGCAGCAGAATCGACTTCAACAGAAACAACAACACAAACCGAAGCAGTTGCGGTAGCCGGCAGCGGCGAGCCAGCTGCTGATGCACAGCAAGAAGTTTTGGACACTTCAAATTGGTAAGTGGAAAGTTTTAGAAATTCTATATGTCGCATGCTGCGGGGTGAAGGAAAATCACAGCGATCTATAGTTATAAAGTTGTTCTGCCATTTTCGTTATAACGTTTTCGAAACCGAAAGTTTTGTGTTGCCAAGTTCAACAATTCGCATGTTTTTTGTGATTTGATTTCGATGATTTTGTAGCACGTGGAGTTAAACCGAATCATCAAAATAAGCAGAATAATGCACTTTGTTTTGAAGTCCTATATAGTTTATGTTTCTCTTAACTTACTGTTGCAAATTAAGTGATTTATATTTTTAATTAATTCCGAAACCATATGTTTTCGAAACCGAAAGTTTAGTGTTGCCAAGTTCAACCATCTGCATGTGTTTTGTGGTTCAATTTCGATTATTGGAAGTGAAATTAAACCGAATAACTACATTTATATTACAATAATTTTTTGAATATTTCTGGCTTGTATTTACGTCAACTTCTTTTCGCAAATCAGTTGATTAATATTTTTAACTTTTTTAGGAAACAAGCCAAGAGCAGAGCGCAGTCAATAAGTATGGTTGTACAGGCGTGCTGCCATTTTCGAATCCACGTTTTTAAAATCGAAATCTTAGTGCTGCCCATTTCAAGAATCCGCATGTTTTATGTGGTTTAATTTCGGCTGTGTGATATTAAATCGAAGCGTCAAATTAAGAACATTTTGTAATAATTTTTTAACTATTCCTATATATTTCTGAGTTGTATTTACGTCAATTTTTGCTCGCAAATTAAGTGATTAATATTTTTAATTTATTCTTTCGGAAATAACCTAAAAATAGCAGGCAACAACCAATACAATTGGTTTTTAATGAACAGACGAAAACACATGTTTTCGAAATCGAAAGTTTAGTGCTGTCAATTTCAAGAAGAATCCGCATATTTTATGTGGTTTAATTTCGGCCATATTGTTGCATGTGATATTAAATCGAAGCGTCAAAGTAAGAACATTTTGTCATAATTTGTTAACTATTCCTATATATTTCTGAGTTGTATTTACGTCAATTTGTGGTCGCAAATTAAGTGATTAATATTTTTAATTTATTCTTTCGGAAATAACCTAAAAATAGCAGGCAACAACCAATACAATTGGTTGCAAATAAACAGACGAAACCACATGTTTTCGAAATCGAAAGTTTAGTGCTGTCAAGTCCTACAATTCACAAGTTTTGCGTGGTTTAATTTCGACTGTTTTGTTGCACGTGGCACTAAATCGAATCACCAAAATAAAGTTACAAATGCACTACAATTATTTTGAAATAATTTGATAAATATTTCTTGAATTGAGTTTCTTGATATTGAAGGAGAATTTAAAAAATCTATTGCAGGTAGCTATCGCACGTTTATTGTTTAAATTTTTCAAAGTTATTTTTCATGTAAATTTGAAATAATAATATTTAATTTATTTAATATTTTAAGTTATGATGTGAAAAATGCTGGCGACTATATAAAACGACATTCTTCAGTTCTAGTTCGAAACTGTCTATGAAAATTAAAGCCGTCAGAATGCCTCAGTCGAATGCCAGTTGACAAAACTGCATTGATTGGAAACCTTATAGAAAGACGATTTCGAACATAAAATACATTTCGCAATTTCAAATGCAAACTGTCTATAACATTTTAAAACCATCAAAATAACTTAATGGAATATTAGTAGACAAAACTGACTTAATTAAGGAAATGTAAATATAAAAACACTTCAGCTCTATTTTATAGCGAATTCGATTTTAGAATATTATTGGAAGGATTCGTTCAGTTGTACTAAAAATAAATAATTAGCAGAACACAAGTCGTAAGACATCTGACATCTGGGGCTGGCTAGGAAAACGGATTTACAATAAAAATTCAGACTTTTGTTAAAAAAGTATTCAAAAGATCACGGTAGACCAAGCTGGACTTTCATAGTTTGTGATTTGGCAAAGATGCTCCATTTGAGAAAGAGATGAACCCAAATAGACTGCTCATGGTAATGGAAATCGTAAAGATTATTATAGTTTGCGCATAAGAAGCAAAAACAAAATCTTCTGTATTCTTTTTGGTATCCGCTCCATTTCACATGTCACACTCTCCACAAGACTGCCAATTCAAACAACTGGCTCTACCTCATCCTTAGCGCCTTATCACAGCTGCTTGAACCGCCCACGTTAGCACATTTTTGTTTAAAAAAAAAAAAAAAACGCAAAATCGCTTGCAAAATGCTATGATAATGAGCCGGCAATCAACAGCAGCCCCTCATAACTTACGTGCTGCTTTGCCTACTAATTTTATGTGCCTACCTCCCAGCCAAGTAGAGCCTGTGGGTCCAAGTTCTTGCTGGCTTTCCCGCACAACACGTTGCTTGTCATATAAACATAATGTGTTGTATATATATATATTTTTTTTGCGGCATTTTATGCCACATGAAGCCTCCCAGATGGTGCACCCTCTTACACGCTGACGCCCATTAAATAGCTTACCTAGACAAAATTTGACTCCTCCCCGGGAGCATTATTTTATTATTCAAGTGACTGTTGAGATTTGATGCGTTGTTGGTGTGGCATGTCAGCTTCTTGAACTTACATTTTGGGAACGGGAAAGTACCTCATGGGAAGCCGTTTAATTTTTGAATATTGGTAATATTTTTTTTGGAATTTATAGAAATCTATAGGATTGCAATAGATTGCAGCATTTTTGTGAAACTAATTGTTTCAAATTCTTTTCGAATAATAAATTGACCCAAAATGTGAGCAAGCAAAATAAGCCATCTTTCAGTTATACGGCAAAGTTCTGGAAAATTATAGTAGCTATAAATTTTGCGAGAAACCATATATTCATAGGAATGTAGAGCGAAAGTGCAAACGATTAAACAAAAAACTTCAAAACTAAACCGAAAAAATGTTTAAATATCAGGATTTTCAATTGTTATCACAGTTAAATTTATGAGTTCGTATGGAATACTTCAAATTTTACGAAAACCCTTTGATTACAGCCACAGAAATAGGATAACAAGTTAAGTTTCATATTCGAAAATAGAAAATTGTTCAAAACATAAAAACTGCAAAATGGCATAGCAGCTGAACTTTTAAGATTACAGAGCAGAGTTCGTGAACTTGAACAGCAGCTGCAATAGCAAAGTTTTGTTGAAAATAATGCAAAAATCGCTAGAAAATACAATAGTTTTCGAAAATGTATAGGCAAACAGCATAGATCGAAAGTTTAAAAGTCTTCTCTTCTCTCCATCGTGAGATTATCGGCTGTTCCATGAAATAAGCCGAATTTGCATCGGTTCGTCACAAAAATGTTCTGTATAATTTCTATAATTTCTATAATATATATAATTATTATAATTATTTAATTATTATATAATTTCTTTCTATTTTGCAATGTTTAATTTTTCACGAAAAATCTGATCTCTGTTATCATAAAATAAAGCCGATATGAGTATAGGATTTAATGAGCATAACTGAAGTCGATCCCTTAGCTTTACTAACGTTTCTGGGAATGTGGAATGGTTTAAAAAAATGTATTTGTTTATAAACTTTTTTTTTTGTAAATTGATATCTACATATCAAAAGTAGATATGAGTTGTATCATATCTGAAATTACAAGTAAGAAGATAATGTAGTTAGAAGAAACTCCTATGGGTTCACCGTGTTTAACAATTTAATCGAATTTTTCTCAAAAAATTGTTTTGCAAACATATCCATTCAATTTCGAGAATAGTTTCGCAGATTGAGTTTATATTTGAGGGCTAAAGTTATCGCATGCAGGCGCATAATACAAGCAAAAATTTCGAGCACCACTATATAATTATTTTTTCAAAGAAATCTACAAAATTTGTTCTTTAATCTGTGGAAAGTGCAATCATCAATATTTTCAAGTGAATAGTTCTAGATTTTGTTTCAAAATCTTTAATTTTACCTTCTTTTCACTGAAGTTTATCTCTTTTTTTTTAAATAAATATTATAGTATGGTAAAGTTAAGGCTTGACTTGGACAAAGTTGGACATTCTTCGATTTTCACATACTCTCTTTCAAAAACGATATTTTCGCCCGCGGAACTTACTATATGTTGAATTTTAAGCCTACTACTGAAAAAATTGCATTCGCGCAATTTATCTTAAATTCTAGATGAAAAACTTTAGAGTTAAAATGCTCATAGCTGAATATTATTTATTTTTTTAAGGAAATGTATGCCCTTAAGTTTATATATTTAGCGGCAGAATAAATAATTCCGTAACAATATATGTATTGCAACAAAACAGAAATTCAGAAAAAATATATATTAATCGAAAGAAATTAGAATAAGATTAATATTGTAGTATATTTAAAAAAAAGCGTTTCCGGAGCAGTGCAATCCAAATCTGCACAAGACTTTTCGGTGAACGTTTTTCGTATCACAGCAATTGCCGCACAATTACCAACAAATGCAAACTTTCGTATATAAAAAATTCACATTAAAAATAATTGTTTCTTACCGATTTTGTCTGAATATCTTTTTCTTACCGAAATATTCCTAAATGTTCTACAATTTATACCTACCACAACTATAGTATCATTTCCGAGGCGCTAGTATCATTTCATTTCGCAAAAGAAATTGCCTTCTAATTGACCTTATTCTCACATAATCTACAAGCAATTTATGAGCTTTTTTAGCAGCATTCCCCAGAAAGACCCTCCTCATATTTGAGCGCCCTGTAACAGCTGCTAGAACACCAAAAAAAAAAAACCAAGAAATACAAAATGTTCATAATAAATATAAAATGGCAAAAACGTGTCGATTTGGCCAAACAACTTGAAAATGATTTGTTTTCAGTCTGGAGCACATATTAACTTCGATTTTCAATTCACAGCCTCCGCTCACATATGCTGCCAGTGAGCGCCCCTTAAGCATTTCTTTCACTTCTCTTTTATTTTTTCGCCATTTATGCAGAAAAATCCCATTAGAGTTGGCGAAAAGTTGCTCCTAGGACGTAAACAAAAGGCCTTTTTCAGGCCTAGATAACTCGTAATGCTTGCATGTTACTTGTTTGCTGTTTCGTCTCAATGACGTGGTCATAACCTGAGGCCAAACTTACTTCATCTTGTTATCCAAACAACCAAACCAACGACTGAGCCTAAGACAAAACCACAAAACATGCGTTGAAACTCCTAAAAAACTGATGACTAGGAACAAAAAAAAAGTTAATTGATAGCTCCCTGCAGCTGGCTGGCCACATCTTGACCACTTCCGTCAAGCTGGCGACGGATGTGCATGTCTCGGTACTCAATTTTCCGGCAAATGAGTTGAGTTGTTGGTTGGTTGGTTGGTTGGTTGGGGGTGTGAAAGAAGCTTACAAATATCTGCTACGTGTGTCGTCTTCTACGCGGTAGAAGGGCAGCCAAACACAACAACCATTGATTGGAATTTGGCCAGCACACGTGAAACACTTCAGCATTGAGTCCGGCTTTTGGCCAAAAACGTACTAACGGACTTTGTGCTTATGCAGAAAATTCGTCGGTAACTCATAAATGTCTAACGTGTTAGGCTTCTTTTTTTTTCGTCATAAAGTTGCTTGACTCCTGCCGCAAGCCTTTTCATTTTTTTATTGTGATAAACTTTTGGCATACACTTTCTAAGAGTATTTCACTTAATCGCAGTAAGTAGGGATTTGGCTAAGTTTTCTAAGCGTCTGCATGAAAAACTAACGAAAATATCACGCAGAAGAATATAGCCACGTTCTGCGGCCTTGAAACATTTTTTAACACAAAATCCAAAAGATTTACGTCGACCAAGTTGGGTTTTCATAGTTCGATGATGATCGATTTGACGAACCAGGATGAGTTGAACTGAATAGAACGTTTGTAAAATAGTAATATTTTGGGCATACGACGCGAAATGACTTTTGCAATTTTAATTTGGGTTTCATCATTACTCTTGGTTATAGGGAAAGATAAATCAGTAGTAAATTTTATAGATTCTTAAAAAAAAGGTAAAAATTACAGGCTTTATGTTTGGAAACTGAATCGTAGCTTTAGTGCTACAACGCAAATCTATCGAATTTAAAAAACTGCATTATATTTATGGGAATTAGAACTCAGTTTTAAAAACTGATTGCCAACTTGCTTCACTGCCTCATAAAAAAGTTGTTCAGTGCCGGGAACCATGTCGCGGCAATGGGAATTCTTAAATCCCCGATATATCAAAAACGAATTTAAAAAAATGCATTATATTTACGGGACTTAGATCTCAGTTTTAAGAACTGATTGCCAACATGCTTCATTGCCTAACAAAAAAGCTGTACAGTGCCGGGAACCATGTCGCGGCAATGGGAATTCTTAAATCCCCGAAAACTTTAAAAAGTTTAGGCCTAAGTTAAAAAGTACTTCTCAAAACTTAATAAGCTTAGCAAACTAAGAGTCTCTTTTTTAAGAGTATGCAAACGTCAGAGATTTTAGGAGATTGCTTTGGGTTGCGGGTCTAAACTTTTGGCACGATACGCTGCGGCAAAAATGTTGCAGCCAAAAAAAAAACAATATATATTATATTAACGTTATTAATTTGGCTAGCGCGTCACATGTTGCAATAGCAACAAAAAAAAACTGAAATTAATTATAAACAAATCTTTTGCCTGTCAACAAAGAAGGCAACCGGTAAATTTTGTGCGCCGGAATTTCGACACTTTTTCACATTTTTTAGCTGGCCAGCAGAATCTGGACCCACTACCTTTTATATATTTTTATTTTTAAACTCAATTTCACAGCGCAAACTGCTGCAGCTTGTTTAAGGGTCACTCAAAAGCACATTTCACTTATTATTAGCTCATTTATTACCGACTGACCAAGGCAGGCAGGCCAGCAGCAGTCCGCACCTGGAATGCCATTCCGAGACCCAACCCAACCCAAACTGCCGAAAAAAAAATCCTAAACAAAAACTTTTGAAAAATGCGAAAAAAAAAAACAGAAAAACTCAGCGCGTCTTGAAATTAACACATAAATTTTCAGTGGTAGCTGCTGCGTTACCTTCTTTTTATATTTTTTCCCTCGGCTATTGTGGGTTGCGCGCATTGCCCTGTGGCCATTTCGGAGATACTTTCAACTTACGCTTGGTTGGCTGCTGGGTCGTGCGTATTGTCATTGAAATTTCCGTGCGAGTGATTCGCGCCCAAATCTTACCCAGCCACCTGGGCAATAACTTTTTAGCCAATTGACATTAAAACTACGTGACGTGTCCATGGTATATTGGCAACTGGCATTTTTATTGTGTGGAAATTAGCTTTGGCGTCTTCCCAAGCTGCTAGAGTAGCAGCGCTGACAGCTTGTTTGGTTATTTTTTTGCAAACCAAATAAACCCTGTCTCGGCAAACAAATGCGTCTTGCACTACAAATACTTTTCTTTCCTTTTTTTTTTTTTTAATTATGCGACACTAAATTAAAATTTTCTTCAAGTTGCAAGTATGCGTTCCGTTTGGACTTTATTATCAATCCCTTGCAGCACGGCCTAAGCATAAAAATCAACTTCCCCTCTTGACTTGTGCGGAACAATGGAAATATAAGACGTTGTGGCCAGAGACAAAAGAAAAATAAAAGGAAAAAGGCCGCAGTAATGCGGAAATAAATAAACTTCGCGACTTTTGCAGGAAGAACTCCGAAACGGCAGTGCAGCATTTTGAATAGCAAAATTATCAGTCCCAAAAAATATGATTTTCCCTTACCATAAATTTGAATGCTTCTCTTAAGTTATGCATTTGTATTTGGTTTTTTGATTTTGATTTTAATTTTTTATTTATTTATCTCATACCCGCAGGATTAAACCAGTTTGGGTGCGAGAGGACCGACCCAGGAATTACCGGACAAGGCAAGTTTTATAAATTTACTTTATTTTTGTATTTGTTTTTTTTTTTCTTGTGGCTTCTGCTGCATTATTTTATGTTTACCTTCCAATTTTTTTTTTGTAATCGCTTGCAACTTGTAGACTTTTAGCGGGGGGGTTGGTACAGTCAGTCTGCAGTTTGGGGCTTATTATTATCACTTGGCTCACTATGTGTTACTTGGAGTCTGTGAGCAGACAAAAATCCAAACAAAACTTAAATTGGAATTTTTGTAGAAATTTTTGGACAATAAAGATAGATATAAGTTCTTTAGAGAGTTCTGCTGAGACTGAGATGATTCCAGCCTTAAAAAATAAATGTATGCCCTTTGACTATGATAGGAAATCGCTATAAAGACGAAAATGGAGGTAAATCAAGGCATTCGATTTTACAGCGAAGTTTGTACAGCATTGGTTTCGATTAATAGAGGTTTTCCTAGTTGAGTAATGCCTATTTGCTAGCGATGTCAGTGCTAGCCAGTTGCAACAGTGCTGCAGAATAAAATCCAACCATCTTCGGTTAGAATAAAAAAATTGAATAAAAATACTTTGTAATAGAATCTAAAATTACATCTCCGAAGGTCTGCATTTCTAACAGGTCAATTGATAAGTTCGCGGCCTGACATACAGACGGTGCAACGAGACTTAAATCCATATGATTTTTAGTTAGTCCTTTCCCCCTGGGAAAAGCACGTGTACTTTTGT
The DNA here is from genome assembly GCA_035046065.1 of Chymomyza procnemis. NCBI lineage: Eukaryota > Metazoa > Arthropoda > Insecta > Diptera > Drosophilidae > Chymomyza > Chymomyza procnemis. The sequence goes on from JAWNOJ010000026.1 coordinate 42,210,713, forward strand.
TATTGTGAAAAAAATGAAGAAAAAATAATTTCGCGTATTGTTAAAATACTGCTTTTTGAAGTGAAAAAATATAGTTGATGCAAAAACTTGGCTTGACAATGATTTTCCGGACACTGCCCCAGGGAAATCAACCCATCAAGGATTGATATGCTAAGTTTAGACGTGATGAAATGAGCATCGAAGACGGTGGACGCCCAAAAGAGGTTGTTACCAACGAAAACATCAAAAAAAATCCACAAAATTCTATTGATTAACCGTAAACTGAATTTAAATAAAATAGCTGGGACTCTAAAAATATATATTGACCGTGTACATCATATGATTCAGGAATTTTTGTGTATGAGAAAACTCGGTGCAAAGTGGGTGCCGCACGAGCTCACCTTTGACCAAAAATAACGACTAGTTGATGATTCGGAGCTGTGATTGAAGATGTTCAATCGTTATAAACCCGAGTTTTTTCGTCAAAATGTGACAATGGATTAAACATAGCTCCATCATTTCACTTCGAAGTCCAAGTCCAACAGTCTTCCGAGTGGACTGAACCCGCTCCAAAGCGAGCAAAACGCAACAGTCAGCTGCCAAGGTTATGGCGTCTGTATTTTGGAATGCGCGTGGAATAAATTGCATTGGTTACCTTAAAGAAGGAAGGACCATCAACAGTGACTATTACATAGCGGTAGTAGACCGTTTGAAGGACGAAATCGCCAAGAAACAGCCGCATTTGAAAAAATAGAAAGTGCTGTTTCACCAAGACAATGCACCGTGTTACAAGTCAGTGAAATCTATGGCAAAAACCCATGAATTGGGCGTTGAATTGCTTCCGCATCCAACGTATTCTCCTGATCTGGCCGCCATCCACTAATTCCTGTTCTCAAATCTCAAAAGGATACTTGCTGGAAAAATATTTTCGTCGAATAAAGAGGTGATAGCCGAAACTGAGGTCTATTTTGAAGCAAAGGAGAAATCGTACAAAAATGGTATCGAAAAGTTGGAGGCTCACTAATGAATGCCGCGGGCTCAATGGATAGACGAAGTCAACTAGATATTTTTATAGATAGAAATACGTAATTGGTGAATTGTAACCAGAGAACGCGATTATTGAAGAAATTATCTTTAGGAATTGTTACATTGACTACGGTTCAAAACACGACTTTGAGTCAATCATGAAAGCTGAAGATTCTCATAGTTATCTCATAATTATCTTGAATGTTTATAGGGAGTACTCTTCACTGTTGTGGCCGATTCTTTAATACAAATTAAAGTTTATTTTCGGGATCAAGCCCAAATGGCACCAAAAATAGAATCATAAATCTTATATATTTGGTTGATAAAATTAAAAATCATATTGGGTTACTTTTTAAAATATGACTCCACCTTGTAGACGATATTGAAAATGATTAACCTTTTTAATTTCGACATATAGCGAAAGTAATCGGAATGCATCTTTGTCAAATTTGGTTTTAAACGGATTTTACGGGTTTTGATTTTCCATTTTAATGGGAAAAAATATGCGGTTGAATGAGTTTGAAAGCTGAGGAAGTTTATGATCAGATATCATCCGATAAGCGGTTAAAACAATTTAATTCAAAAGCTAAGAATGATGGAAGTCGAGAGAAAAGCAAAAGGCACCTCGAAACAGCTTCTTGAAAGACAAGAAGAGTTTTTTGCATCGGATTGTGACTGGAGATAAAATCTGGATATACTAACATAATCCTACGACGGAAAAGCTATTATGCCAAGCCTGCTGAACCCGTTCAACCATTCTCTACATGGAGCTATTAATTTTCGAGTCGTGCATTGCCCTAAAAATGCCCAGAAACAACCAAAAGGCAGGTCAAGCTGGAGGACAAAATGATTTCAAAGCAACGAAAGAGGATATTTTATGCGACATGCTGATTACTCCAGACTCCTTAGATGAAAATAACATAATTTTGGACGGTCTAAGATATGTTTTGAAGAAATCGAAAAAAGGCTTAATAATTGGATCAAGGCCAGCCAGGATGGTATTAGAAAATGTGCATTGGGTCAGAGAAAAGGAATTGCTCTCAATCATTTCAAATCAGAGGAAAGACTTTTTGACTCTATTTAACATTTGAAATGGTACTTACCTTATAAAACCGCATCTATCTCACCAGCTGAACCTTCTTTTACTCGTTGCGAGTATCACATCTGAATATTTAACATTTTTGCCAATCGTCGAGATAAATCTTGGCCCCATACAACATCACCTAACTTAAATGACCTAAGCTAAAGCAACAACAACTTAGATTTTCGATAAATATACAAATTTCTTTGTCAATTCTGTAGATATATAACTTCTAATCCAAACGAACACGCTTAGATCTACAAAATAGTATTTTTTTTCGAACGCTATCCCAACGTGTAACCCAATGGTTACCCACCACCCGCCCAACCGACGCGTGGGGCGACAGCCGCAGAACGTTCGGCACGTAGAACGCGTTTAGGCCAAAAGTCCGGACCCTTGCCTCTTTAGAAACCGTCGCGTACGCGATTTTCAAAATCGGACCCCTTCTCTGTTTACGGATAATTTTGTTGGGATTTCGTATTTTCATTTGGTAGCAGAACACAAGCCCCGGATAGAGCGGATAATGCCAATTTTTTAGCTCTCGTTGGGTAAACTCTTTAAAAAGTTATTTCGTGCGTTGCGTTGAAATCAATGTGTTTCATAGTTAAGCCCTACTTAAATAAGTGTTCGTTTATTTTAGACCCTGCATTTACTTTTACGCTTCAGATTAGTTACATCTAGACCCTATAACCTATTTTATGTTTTATTCTTTTGGTAGAAATATGCATAGAGATAAGTGCGACAAGTGTCGTTTTAGCCTAGGATACGTTTACATTTAAAAGTTTTGCTACATAATTTGCCCTAGGGCCCTACATTTGGTTACATTATGATATTTAGTTGTTTTAAATATTTTACGGATTTTTATATGCATTCATTTTGCGTGGTTTTTTATAGTTTCGCTACTTTTTTCTTCGTCAATTTATATCGATGATACGAATATCGAATTGCACATTCCCAGCGTTTGCATTTTCCATTTATGATAAGGATACACATGGAGCGCTACTTACAGTAAGTTCGCTCTGTGCGAACTAGGTTGTAGTCGATCACACAGAGAATTCGGTAGAGTTAGATCCGTTGCTGGGTCTAATCAGATGAAGCGATCAATGGTTTCAAGATGAGGGGAACTGAAAGTAAAAGAAAAGGTACGATGTAAATTTATAATGAAAATATAGAGTTTGTCAACCCATGTCAACCTTTGTCATCTATTAACATTATTCGACTAGAATGTATTCTATCTGTATAATGATTGGACTTTTGTTAACGCATTTTTGATTTGAAACAATAAAAGTAAAGTTCTCGGATTGCTTAGGACCTTGGACTTGCATTGTTATCTGGCATAACTCATTTAGATTTTTGTAGAGCAATATGAAAGAGACTTAATAGTCTCTTTTAAATGATATTGCCAATTAAAATAAATATATTGAAACTGGACAAGGGGTACTGAGAATAGGCCAAAATTCGGATCTGTAGTTCGCTAAAATGCATTTTTGTTTAGCTTTAGTTCAGTTTATGATAGACCACGTAGCTTCGAAGAGAGCCTTCCTTGAAGAGCTGATCTGCAGTAAAATTTTTTGAAGAGTCTGTGATTTAATTAGACCAAAATATCCTCTAACAGTACCAACTACTTTAAGCACTTCATAAATGACCAAGAAGGCTAAGTTCGGGAATCACTTCTAGCAATCGATACTACTTCTGTGTAACTATGAAGATTAGGGAGTCCAAACTTTTGTGCAGTTATTCACAACTTTGGACAGCACAATTCTACAAGAACCACAAAACCCCCGAAGTTAAATATTAAAATATGAAGCACGCTATTATCCAAGTTAAAACAATACACCCATCATAGCTTGGTTGGTCTGCAATTTTAATTCCATTATAGATTCAGGAAACGCTATTAGTTAATATGGTACAAAGGATGTGTTATATTTGTGTCATTCGAAAATTTATGTTAAAACCGGAAGGAAAAGTAAAGCCCACAAAAGGGTGACTGGAGAAATTAATATAGCCGTGTCCATCTGTTTATTTTTTCCACAATTACTAGAGGAAATACGGGAACTAACATTTGCATTTTACGAGTCCATGCTACACTACTCCCAAAAGAATATGTTTTCAGAATACTCATAAGACTCAGTACACAAGGACATCACCCCAACTAGGAGATAATTCCGGCCCTCACAACAAAATTAGTATACAAATTTGTAGCCACTTTGGTAACAAAGACAAAGGTATACATAATCGAGTTCGAATTCGAAAATCAATTCATGCTTTTTAATTTTTCTATTAATTTCTTGGGAGTACATTTCATCATTTTACATTTGTTGTGGTTCCTTAGCTGACTTGACTATTCAACATTATCTTGGTGGAGCTGGTGTAGGTATTCGCCTCACTTTTGCTATTTTTTAACACTTTTTTTGAGCACTACAGCCGAAACTGGATTAAGTGATAAAAAAGAATATAAGCTATGTACATCCTTTGATACTTTTCTTGAGGGAAGCAAATCATTTTTTTGGAGGTTTAACTGCCAAGCACATACCCCAAATAGAGAACTTCTCAGTAGCCACATACATGGATTATTGTAGAGTCTCAGGAAGGCCATTTTTGTATGCTTATTGTAATTAAACGCAATATTGTTCGGAGTAGTTTTTAAGTCCAAGTCCTTCACATCAGTCCTATCTAAGGCTAAGTTACTAGCTAGATAGGTCATATAACCCGAATTCGAAATACAATGGTAGGCTCGCCTTACTTTTCTTGAGGTTCCAGATCTAACTTTACTATTGGACATCAGCAGTACAACTGCAATCGGTTAAGATTAGAAGAGAGGATCTAAGACATACATAACCCTCAATTTTCCCTGTAGAAAGCAAATAATTTCGAGTTGATTTGAGTGAAAAGTGGGTCTATGCTAAGTCGGTACACCAGAAAGAAAGAGTCCCAACAGCACATTTGATGGATCATTGCAGAGTGTCAGTAACACATTTTTAGTGAGTACTTTGATAACGTAAATTGTGCCGAGTGTCTGGAAGTCCATTTGTGCATCCTTATTGTGCTAAAACATATTTGTTGGGTTGTAGTTGAAGTCCAAGTCTTATGCCAGACCTATCAAAGGCTGATGTACTACAATAGATAGTACTAATTGACTAAACTAACCACTTATGATAACGCAAAGTGGTAATGGCAGATTATAGAGTGTTAGGAAGGCCATTTTTATATCCTTATTTGTCGGAGTACTTGACTCAGTTCTTTCCAAGGCTAAGATACTTAGCGGTTCAAAATTGAGGGCACCAATCTCCTTTGAAAATACAAAGTGGTAAAGGCATGCGCACTGCAGGCACTCAAAATATATCCGTTTTGCGATAATGGTCAGCAGAATAAAAGTTCTTATTTAGTTTTAGAGCTCTTTGGAAAATACTTCCACAAATCCTATCACTGCAAACATTTCTTATCACACTTCGACACTGCCACAAATATACGCACCTTTCTAAGCACAAAGGCTTACACGTACAATTCCAAAAGATTCCCAATCAAGTGCCGTCGCTTTTTCCTCAAGAGGATTTCCTTTTAATAACTAACACAATAACACTTTGTTTATATTTATATATATTTTTGGAATATTATTATTATGCGTGTATTTGTTTGGCGTGTGCGTGTGTGCGTGAGAAAGAGTGTAACTTGATGTGTGTCCAAACGCTGCTGGTAGTTGAAAAACAACTGAGCTCAAGCACATAGCCTAACTGACTTTTATAGTGAAGGCAATCAAATGACATGCGCCAAAAAATTTCATTCATACATATGTACGGCAGATTGTGCCGTGCCGGAGAAATGCCGCTGAGTTCCGTAAACCCAAAGGAGGCCCCAATGCCCGCCCGTAAAGCTTGCTGTCTTGCTTATTGTATTGTTGTATATATGTGTGTGTGCCGAGTTTACAAACAAAAATGCCAACACTCGCACTCACACACTCACACTTAAGCAGCGTCAGCCTAGAAGTATGCAACAGCGAGCCAGTTGCAGCGTCAGCACGTGCTGTGCGTGTGTGTGTGTGTGTGTGTGTGGGTAGCGAGAGAGTATGGCGGCTGCTCCTGCTCTCATTTAATTGCTGCATGGCCACCACGTGCTGCTGTTTTATTTCGTTGTTGTTGTTGTTATTGCTTGCTGCTGCTGCTGTTGTTGTTGTTGCGTTTTATTTTGTTTTGCTTGCATTTTATTTTATTACCCCCCCCAAACGCACCCAACACCCAGACACTCGACTGCTTTTTTGCTCAATTTTTCGTGCTCTCTCGGTCGCTCGGCCTGACTTCGTGCATGTCAGTCGTGTTAGGCGAAACGTTCGCTGCCTGCCTGCCTGCTTGCTTGCCTTGGCTGTCAGTCTCGCTCGGTCTTTCCAGCTCGCTCGTTCGTCCTTTCGTGCGCTATTGCAGTGGCGGCTGTAGCGGCGTGGGCGGGCTGCCGCCCCACCCACCACCCACTGCATCTTATTTAGTTACATTTGTTGTTGTTGTTGTTGTATTTTGCATTGTTTTGTGCTGTGTTTTGTTTTGCTGCTGCTGCTCCTGCTCCTGCTCCAGCTGCAGCTGCAGCTCCAAAGCGGCCGCCTCTCTGACTCAGCCGAATTGTTTTTGTTTTATTTTCCTTTTTTTTTTTTGGATGCGGTTGCTCCGTGCTCCTCCGGCGTTGGGTTGTGCCTCGTGTTATATACAACAGCAAGTCGTTATGATCGGCTCAGCGTTCGTTCCACTTTGAGGTACATGAGTTGCATCTGTGTGTGTTATTGTTATTGTTGTAGCTGTTGCTATTGCTATTGCTGTTTCTGTTGTGCTCTAAACTGCTCCAACTACAAGCAAATGCCGTCGGTTGTCATTTGGATGCACGCCAGCTACCCAAACGGTTCGTCGTTATTGTGTTTTGTTGTGTTGTGTCCTTATATCATTGGCGACATTCCTGCCTAGTGCAGCAGTCAAAGAAAACAATATGATCTATATGAAATCGAAGTAAACCTTTTGATCTCGCAGCGAGTGCTACATTTTGAAAAAAATATGCAACAAACGTAATACAAAACCGATACAGAGGCCCATAAATAACAGATTTATGAAGATAAAATCATAAATCATTAAATCTTATAAAATGAACAATAGTCCATAATTATCGACTTCTTGTAAAAGCTAAAATTCTTACCACATAAAAACTTATATATTAAAAGTTATATACTCTGATCATTGTAAGCATCTATATGCATAACTGAAGCATAAAAATTAAAATTAGAACTCGGATTCCCAAATCTTATCAAATAGTTATCAAATTCACGAAAAATATACATTCCGTGCATTGTAAGCATCAATTTGACAGAAGTCAAAATACGTATTTGGAATTAATAACATTCCAAAGTTATCAAATTTTTGTCAAGGCTAAAAATTTTTAACTGATAATAGCCCACATACATTCTGATAACCACATATCAGCCCATATATTACAACTTATTATATATGTTCTGGTTATTGTAAAGATTCATATATACATAAGGATTCGTATGCTTAATTGTATGCAACAAATAGTACTCAAACAGCCCATATATAACATCTTGAAATATCTTGGAAATAATTGCAATATAAATGCTTTGAAAGCAAAAAAATCGATCTAAACTTTACAGAAGTTACAACTTTCAGCAAGTTCTGAAACGAGTATAATTTCGAAATCGCCAATAAGCCAACTAATATCTATTTTACACATTTTTGCAAAATAAAAAGATCTTGAAAATAATTGCAATAAATGCATTGAACGCAAATTAAAAACGATCTAGACTTCATAGTAGTTCCAACAAACGCGTGCAATTTCGAAATCGCCAACTACGAAAATCGATTTTACAAGTTTACAAAAACAAAACTCGTAAAACGAGAGAGCTCTGGACCTTAACACAATACTGATACATAGGCCCATAAATAATATAATTATAAAAATAAAATCCTAAATCATAAAATTGTAAAAAACGAACAATATCAACGAATAATATAATATAACATATATAAATTAAATTATTTTGTGTTTGCTTATAAAGCACTGGGAAGCGATATGTATATCTTACAATAAATTGCACATTAAGATGCTAATACTTCGTATACTCGTCTTGAACTAAGATCTGCAAAAACGGCAGAATATCATAAATGGTCTATTTTAGAATTACAGCATATACACGAAGATAGATTTAAATTTCTGAATACAACTTCATAAAACGCCTTTACCAGCATCCCCCAAACATTCTAAAACGTTCTGCGTATCCATAAATCTCATTACAAATAAAATAAAAAATAAAGAAAATTTGAATGAATATCAAATAAAAATATTTTGAAATAGTATGTATCAACATTAAAAAAAAAATAAAATAGCTAATCTCTCATTAAATCAAAAAATTAATCAAATCAAAATAAGTAATAAATAAAGTTTTAACTCATAAAATTATCCTGTATTTAATTTAAAAATGTCAAATTGACTTAATCAGTTATTAAAATAAAATAAATTAAATATAATGAAAAAAAATAAAATATTCATCGATTGCGGAAAAACCGATAAATCAGCCTTAAGACAAAACTGCGTAAATACGATTATCGACTATATAAGCAATTCAGAAAAATTTATTTGGATTGATTTTTAAGGGCAGATATGAAAGCAACATAGCCTTTAGTTATAAAACAATAATATACGATAATAATGCTCTCCAATAATTAGAAATATTAAAGCTTATAAAATACATCGAAGCATAGAATAAATTAAATGGAATCAAAAGAAAAACCCGTATAATCTCAAGAATTAAAAGACAGCAGTAGTTTTACTGCCAAATGGTCTTGCCAATGATCATCGTAATTTTTCTACTGCATAAAATATGGTAAAATATGCCATACAATTCCGACAATTAAAAGAAAGCTAAAGAACGTTAAATTATCTTGCATATTAATATCAGCACTATTGAAGCAATGGAAAAATAAAAAATTCAGACAGAATAAGTTTCGGAATTTTACAATAAACATTTTTGAGTACTCAACAAAAAAATCAGACAGAATAAGTTTTGGAATTTTACAATAAAGTTTTTTGAGTACTCAATAAACAATATTTTTAACAAAAAAACAAAACTAATCTAACAAAAGTAAAAACAAAAATCGAATCTAACAAAAATAAATTTATGAAATAATTTAGGCAGTCTACTTACATTAAAGATTAAAAGTATTAAGCACAAAACTACCAAATAAATAAAACAAAAAAAATGCTGCAAAAAATCCACTACCACAAACTTCCACATCGAAGCTTAACTCCGATTGCGAAACTGATAAATCATAAAATCAACTGAGCAGCAGCATTTTCCTGCCAAGTTCAACTTCACCAAGCAAAAGGGCGCCAACATTCCAACAAATGCAGCCTCAACCAACACATCCGTTTCCGCTCTGTCAACCACAAAACTGTCAACACGAAACAAGACAAAAAAAAAACAAATATCATAGCCTATCACGCAGGCTGCTTTATATTTCACGCACACACTTCCACACACAACCACGCACACCCACGCACACCCACGCTGCTGGCCATCCGCCATCCAGCCAGATTATAAGGTGTCGCTGCGTGTGGCCTTTTAGCCGCCTGCCAGGCAATTCATAAACAATTAAGTGTCATACACTCATGCTCTCTGGTTGAGCACGACATGATTACCACGTGACTGCTGGTGGTGCTCTGCCATGCCGCCCGTGTTGGCCATTTAGCAGCCAACTAAATTATTGTGATTGAGTTAACTTATTGGACTTGTGTGTGCGTTGGTCATCTCGAACAATCAAATTGTTGCGAGTCCGCATCCGACTGATGATTAAGTTGCATTGAGACTGCTTCAGTGATAAGTTAGTGACAACCAAGTTGTGTTTTAATTAATCCCATAAAGCGTAATAACTTGACTGCTTGACAAATGTGATTGATTTCTCGTGAGTGTCGTTATTGTTGAAAAGGGCACACAGGTAGCACAGCCAGAGGTAAGCAACGATTTCCGGTAATAACTTTAAATTTTATATATATGTGGCATTAAGTTATAGTTTTGATATTCTTATTTTAAAAGCATATTTTATAAACGCTTAAATTAGTATTTCGAATAAGCTTTAAAAATTTACAGTATATAAGATTGGGCAGACGAGGGATTAATTTGGTGAATGAGGCTTACCTTTAGGTGCGCAGCACTCCGATATCGGATAGTAAAGTTAAAGTATAATGCAGCTCTTAGATTTTTCTTGAAACTTTAGATCAGTATGATCCTTACTGCAAGAACTTTATGACTTTTAAAAATAAGGTCTTTCTCTAAATACATTCAGCTTATTTCGCTTTTTTGAAGTCAGTTTTAAAAAATAACAAAAAATATTAACTTAATTGGTAACAAGTTACAGAGGGAATATTATGGTTTTTTGAATAGTATGCAATATTTATTGTTTCCTTAAGCAGCGAAAGTTTGTTCAACACTGTATATATTTTTTTATTGCTACTACAAAAAATATTTAGAATTGGTTTATGTTTCAAAAAATCTTTATTTATTCTTTAAAATCAATTTCGTAATCTTTAAAAGTGAAAAGTCGTTTTCCGGAAAATCCGTCAGTTCTATCTTAGATTTCGTTTGTATCGCCTCAATCGACACGTTATCAGTTGACGTGGCTAGTCGACCAGGCCGCTCTACGTCTTCAACACTTTCTTGGCTCTCTTTGCACATTCGTTGAAGATCTTGAATATTATGGTACGTGTTTTGGATAGAACCTGTTGGCCAAAGGCCTTCTGTAACATCCTCAACAATTCTCCAGAAAATTCATTTTGAATGGAGCCTGTTGGCCAAAGGCCTTCTGCAACATTCTCAACGATTCTACTCTAGAAATTTCATTTTGGATAGAGCCTGTTGGCCAAAGGCCTTCTACAACGGTCTCAACGATTCTGCTTCAGAAATTTAATTTTAGATAGAGCCTGTTGGCCAGAGCCTTCTGCAACATTCTCAACGAATCTGCTCCAGAAATTTGATTTTGAATAGAGCTTGTTGGCCAAAGGCCTTCTGCAACATTCTCAACGATTCTGCTCCAGAAATTTTAATTTTGGATAGAGCCTGTTGGCCAAAGGCCTTCTGCAACATTCTCAAGGATTCTGCTCCAGAAATTTAATTTTGGAGAAAGTCTGTTGGCCAAACGTTCTCACCAATTCTGCTCCAGAAATTTCATTCCGAACACAAACTTTGATGATGTACAAAGACAGTACTGCCAGTTTATTTTGAAATTGGTATAGATTACTTTTACAAGAAGAAGTATCTATACTTTATATTCAAGTTTGGCGTATTCAGAAAAGATTAGTAAAAAACGTGAAAGAATCGCTATCGCTGCAGTATTATAATAAAAATGCCAGATTTATGGCTTCTCCCATCAAGTATTTGCTTTTACGCAAATTGCGTCCATATAGATACACTGCAATATTCCTAATATTCTAACGCTTCACTACACAATCCAATATGAAGTCTTAACTTCAATATTCAATTGAAATGACTCAAATATTATGTACTCGCTTGCCTCTTGACAGCTTCCATATTCTAATTAACGTAAAGAGAAATTTTTGCCGAAACAAAAATAATAATAAATGTCTCAAATCCTCTTATGCGCGACGCGCATCTGGCAATTGAAAAGTTTCGAGTTTTCATTTTTCTTATTCCTTAATTAAATCCAAAACACTTGCATAAACTTTTATTATGGCCACGATGTTCCATCCCCTACCCGCCCGCATCCCAACCGAATGGGCATTTGTCAAAGTGGCAAAAGTGAAAAATTTTCATTTTTCATTATTGAGCATTATGACAGCTTTTCCGCGAAGCAAAGTGTGACACGCCGGAGTACTGAGACAGTCAAAATGGAAGTAGTGCCATTATAGAAGAGGATTTATTTTTCTTCTGCATTTTTCGATTATCAGTTGCCTGTTATAAATATGCAGCTAAGGTTTATCTAATGCGCGACTCCTGCTAGCAAAATACTTTGCGAGTATTTGTTGGTAATGCTTGTGGGGGCCCGAGTGTTTGCCTGGGTGTCTGCCCTTAAAATATATGCTCAGCTCGAAGTAGACTTAAAAGTAATTTTACGTCTGACTAAACATTAATGTGCTCAATATTTTATTGTTTGTTTGTTGATTGTTGCCGTTGTTGTTCTTGTTGTTGCGTAAAGTGGCGAGGGAGGCAGGAAACAAAAACGACAAACTGTAGCAACTTTTAAATACAATAAAAAATGCGTAATCAGGGAAGTTCTGGAGATTGCCGAAGTTAGGATACACTAGTATTTTAAAATTGTTAATGGTTTTATTAAGAAGCAATGCTGTCGAGTACAACCACTACCCAACTGTCGGATAAGTAGGATAATTCTATGCCGTTGTACACTTTTTATTTAGAAAGAAGAGCAAAGTTATAGCTCTCCAATGTGAGATACACACAACCAATTGCTCAATTAGCTACCAAATATTGACTCCGATCTATCGAGCTCTGCGGAAGTACTACGAGCGCTTACCTGACACCGGCTTGTCTAAGTTCATGTGATACATATTCCTAAGAAATAGCTGCCGCAGAAGCAATAAAGATAAGAAAAAGGTAGAATATATAGCACACTTATTGCGTTCCTACGAAGTCCTTTTCAGGATATTTCAGGAAGAAGATGTTAGGAACATATTGCCTTCATAATCTAGGGAAACTAGAAAAGTTCCCAGATATATGGCAACATTCAGTGCAGCAACTTGCTGAGACCCATTTCAAAGTTTGCAGGGTTTTCAAAACTAAAGATACATGCGGCTTCACAACTGCCATCAGGTAGCCTTACTCTCTTGTAAGCAATCATTCTAACCTAACCGCACGTTCATGCACACGTTCAAAAGTTATTTCGCAGAATTTATTTTAAAAATGATAATCCAGGAGCTTGTAGGTACTCTAAGGAACGTAGGATAAATTCTCGACATCGTCAGAGGCATATACGATTTCGTACCAAGCTAAATCATAAAAAGGCACAGAACTATGTTTTTGACAACACATTGACTTCCTCTACCAACTCAAGATAAAATTTCACAGTGTTAATATTTCAAGTTGGTGAATTAAGGGATTACAAGCGACGTCAAAATGTCCTCGCTATGAAATGTTTATTTACGATAAAACACTTATTTTCAACAAAAATTTACTAAAAATATTGCTCCTTATAAAAACAGATTCATTATCTTTTTACAAGTTTTTCAAGGTGTATGTCAAAGCTTAAGAATCGAGAACTTCTATTTGGATCTTAAGAGGCTGCCATGCTTGTCCATTTTATTTCATCTTATGCTCTTTATATCCTTTTCTTAAATAATGCTTAACGACGAACGTTAAAAAAAAAGAATTCTTCGAGCTTTAAGAGCTGCTCTTTTCAATGGTCCTAAAATCCAATTAAGATTGTCTTATTTTAAATTCTTATTGTATTTTTTTTAAACAAAATACCTCTTTCAAGGCAGTTTCCGTCAAATACGACAACTTTTCTACTATTGAGCCATTTTTCCATTTCTTTAAAAGATCTGAACCGTTGAGCTTCAAAAATCTTCTTGCATCTCTCAAATAATGTAGGGATCAAGTTCTGGAGAATACAATGAAATAAGGCATAAGCGTGTTTCCTGATTATTTTTGACCCGAACCAGTGACCCCCAAATTTTATTTCCATCCAACTAAACATTTCGATGTTGCCAGATAATTTTTGACACTTACAGCTACATGGGGCCGAGCGTTGCCAGGCTGTACAACCTCCTCATGCCTTTCTGGCCGTTTTTTATACAATGCACGGCTCAAGTGCTTTAGTTTTTATCGATAACGTTTCTCATGAATGTTTTCGTCTAGTTTAAGCAGCTCACAGTAGATCACATCCTCCATATCCTTAGCGTGTGGAATGCAGAGAATGACTTTTGAAGCATGGCTATTTCGCTTTGGCGTCATTGTTGAGAAAGATGAATTCACCAAGCTTTATTTTCTTGGGTTTATAGCAGCCGAATATGCAATCCAGCACTTTATTTGCGGCTCATCTATATATTGATCTATATAATATATATATTATATATATTTCGGAGTTTATTATTGGGTCACCACTTCAGTGTAGATTTTAAGAAAAAGTATATGTGCGGAAAGGGAAGACCCAGATAGATATATAATTTGTTGACATAACAAGGTACTTACAGTGATTTTCCCTAAAAGAAATCGGTTTAAGTATTTGATAGACATCATATAAAATGTATTTTTCTGACTCTAAAGATTTTCAAAAGATTTTTCCCAAACTCTCATTTGATATGCAGTCGAAATCGAGCATAAAATTCAGTTCGCTTTATGTCTTACAAGAAGCGATTGTAAAGTAAATATAAAACACTATTTGCACATCTCCAAACTTCAACAAGACACCCGATTTCCTTGCATTTGAAGAAATGCCAATTGTTTTAACCGAACGGAAATTGTTTGCTGAGCTGAGCCACTTCCAATTTTTCTGTGACTGCAGTTGGCATTTGGCGCAAAACGTGATCTGGTCAAGCCTCCCAGTTGTCACTTTTAAAGTTTATGCTTTGGTCAGGACTTGCTTTATTTAAACGCAGAAAATACTACGTTTGGAGGAACTTACCGAAAATTTATATTAAACAATTACGGAAATTTTGAGCAACAGAGGATTATGCATACTGATTATTATCGACAGATGTCGAATCTTTTCCATGAAATATTATATGTTAAAGTAAGTAATATTCCAATAATTTGACCCAAACCATAAATCTAAATGGTGAGCTGATTCTATTTAAAATTTCAATATAAACTAAGAAGATTTTTAAGCTGGATTCTAAGAACTTCTGCGATAGGGTCTCACAACTTTTTCTTACATTGACTTATTTTTTCACAAAAATGTAATATACTCTTTCACACCTTGTGTACAGAGTATGCAAATACAACTGCATTGATTATATGCGGGTTGACGGTTTATTAAAGTTTACACCGCGGGGTTGACTCAGAAGCAAAACAAAAAAAAAATCGAACGGGCTCAACCGGGATTTGAACCCGGGACCTCTCGCACCCAAAGCGAGAATCATACCCCTAGACCATTGAGCCGCTTGATTTAAGACGCTGATAACTCAAGTTTGAAGCCATAAAAAAAAACTTGGCCCAAAGCCCAGCTTGCATTTTAAACAAAGAGCGCTTAGCTTTCATTTTCGTTTGGGGGGCGGGGCCTTTGCTTGTCTTGCATTTTGACAATTTTCGTCGCTTTATAGCCAAGTTCGCTGGGTGTTGACCATATGTGGGGATGTAGCTCAGATGGTAGAGCGCTCGCTTAGCATGTGAGAGGTACGGGGATCGATGCCCCGCATCTCCAAGTGATAACTTTTTTGTTGCTCCCCCAGCCAGCTACTTGCAGACGTCTGCATTTTTGCCCAAGACGATAATGAATATTCAAATGCCAAACGACTTGGCACAGCGCTCAGGCCAACATTTCCAACATTTAGTTGGATAATTTGATTTGCACGCGAAGCAAGCATTACCCGAAGCCTGCCCAGCAACGCATTGTCGCACATAAATCAGCACAATATGCCAATGTTTGTTTACTCTCTGTTGCCCAACTTTGTTAGCAATTAAATAGAAGGCAAGCAACACAGCGTCCCAAAGGTTTCAATGACGACGACGACGAGATGCTGCCGCAGGCGCAACAACACACATGCCACAATGTGGCAGTCGGTGGCGCTTGTAAATGATACATGATGTGCTATTTATGAGAACGCGCGGCAGCCTTTGTTTTAATTTTTGTCATGTGCAAAGCCAGAGACGGGCAAAGTTTTTGTGCCATGGCTGAGGTGGTAGCGCCATGCTCCACGGCTTTAGCTAGACAGCTTTTGCCAGTTGTCAATGCGAGTCTAGAAATTTATGTGTTTTGCTATTTTTTAATTGTTTTAAGTGATTTTAGTTCTGCGTTTCCCTTTTTTTTTTTAATAAAAGTTTTTATAAAAAAAAATAGTTATTTGGAGATGCGGGGCATCGATCCCCGTACCTCTCACATGCTAAGCGAGCGCTCTACCATCTGAGCTACATCCCCACATATCAAATTGGCCGCCTAACTGTGGCATTTCAACAAAACCTGGCCATGATATGGTCTGCAATGGCTTATACGCACCCGCAACAGAATTGCTTTGTAATCAAATGCAAGCTAAAAATGTTGGACACATTCGCTTTGGTAGCTTACGAGCTGAACTGGTTTATGCCGGAACTGGTCTTGTCTATGGCCACAAAGAGTTATGTTGACGGGTGTCTGTTGGGCCAAAATGTTGTCGGTTAACTATTTTTCACTTTGTTGCTGTTTCAAATGAATATTGTTATTTGCAGTTTATGAAAAAATCAAAAATTTATTTGGTTTATCTGACTTTGAATTTTAAAAAAGTTGTAATTCATCCAAAACGTTGGCTAAAACCCTTTATCAAAAGATATATGATGATAAGATACTTTTATGTCTATCTGCTGTCCAAATGTTGTTAGCGTCATCAATGATAGTGATAAGATAGCCATTGAATAATTTCGTCAATTGGCAATTGAACAAATACAATACTGCCCACATCGTCTAGAATATGGTAATAATAATAAAATCAAAAGAATTTAATGCACTGCCAGCGTTGAGAATCGATTTAGCTTTCATCTAGCCTAGAGATTCTTCTTTAGAACTATCGCAGAGACGAATTTTATGATCTGTTCTAGCTTATTAACGCTCTACATGACGTTAATCCAACCCATGCTCTTCTATTGCGCAGAAGCATGCTTCCCGATCGCATGCAACAGCGCTTGGAGCTGGAGCAATCGAGTGAAAAATTTTTCGTATACTTTTTGGTCCCTTTTGGATTGCGCACAACTAATCCATCCGAATGAACGATGCGCTATATGAGCTCTGCATTGACCCGATGGAATACGCTCCTGAGAAAAAAGGTTTTCAATGCGAAAACTGACAAATGCAGGCAAAGGAGACGACCAAAGCTCTAATGGAAAGTCCACGTAAAGGAATACCTATCTTCCCTTGGAATGAGCGCCTGGCTAGAGCTTATTAGGTCAGCTGTAAGCCGATAACGGGTTGTAACCAACCAAGTATTGAAGAAAGAAGATAGTTCTAGCTTAGTGATATCCCACAAAGAAACCATATACACAGATATCAGTTTTTGAAGTCGTATGTAACCCAATAACGGGCTTTAATGACCTACAAAAGAATATAGTTCTAACTCGGTGATAGCTCACAGAGAAGCCCTTCTTCTGACAAGTACACTCTGTAATTATGTGCTCTCTGAAAATCGCAGAACCTACAATCGTGAATATGGCAATATTCGTTTGAAAGTAGAGAACCTGACAATTAGTTGCAAGTTATCCAGTTAAGTTTTTGGCATTATTAATCAACCAAAATCATCACATATATCTTGACACACTATTGCAAGAACAGATAGTGTTGCGGGCATAGTATGCATTCTTTGAAGAATACAAAATATCGATGGAAATAGATATCTGCGCATGTACACTTTCTGTATCCAAAATAATAACGGACTGACTAGTTTCTGATTTCGACAAAGCGGAGCAGCATGCTTCGTACTTGTGTCCATGAATTTATATTTAATTGTGTTTTGAACGAAAGTATCATTATAAATAATAATTATATTATTATAATTAATATAGGGTGGGACATCAGTTAGTTTGTAGAACACTGCTTATTTAAAATAAGCGCTTACGTTATAAAAGATTAGGAGCATATTTAGATCATGGACCGTCAATCTACAAAGCCGTAAACGGCCAATTTCGACAAATAGTTGGAAACATGGCTATAGTCGTACCACTTTGCATAGAATTTTGCTTAGGATCTGCATTAATCGTTTGGAGGTACATATTAATTCGGTTTGCGGTTTTTTTTTGTCTAAAAAATACTTTATTCATGGTAAAGCACGTCAGAAGTGATATCTTTAGCCCATTTCGCCGGAAATTTTTGAATACTAGCTTAAAAAAAATTGTCCTATCCTATTGAACCAATCATTAAGCGGCGACTTTGCCAAATCGTTGCACATTCGTCAAAAAGACATTGCTCGGTAAGAGCGAGTTTTGGAGATTACTACGGATAGGGGTAAGACCTGCCTTTTGGATTGTTTCCATGTTATTTTTTGGCACTTAAAGCCAAATATCCTAATGCACGGCTCAAATTCATTATCTGTTGTCTATAATGTTCTCCATTGATGGTTTTGGCACGTTGCTGAAATGTCTACCTTTAAAGCGTCGCATACCTTCTTAACATTCAACCGAGCTTGACTTTGATTCAAACATTTCCTGAATCAATTCAAAAATCAGCTACACATAGAATGAAATTAACAAACAAATCAACAGCTGGCTTACCCTATGAGATCTCGGTTGCTTCCCAATGCACTTGTCTTAGCCCTACAAGCCATATTTATACTTCCCCTGCAGCCTTAAATGTAACTGTCTGACTCCCTGATATCCTTGATATGACTTTATATATTTGCATGTTTTGGTCTTTAATTAAAACCAAACAAAACAAAATACTTGTCAACGAAGCGCTATCGAACGACTTAAGTTGAAAATTACCTCAAGCTGTTGCACATCAAATCCACGAACCCTTCCAAAGTAAACCAACCAACCACCCCGTACAATCAACCCACTAATTGCTTTTGTTGCTGCCGTTGTTGTTTATCAGAAACATTTGTGAAAACATTGTGGATGCGTGTCTCCTTAAAAACCCATTACATTGTGTAAGCAGCAACAATTAGTTGTGTCTTATAAGGATTCCCGTGCCTGCTTCCCGGCAAGAGTTAAACGTTTTCATATTTATGAGCATCGTAAAACTCAATGATATACAAAATTAATGACAAAAGCGTACGAGTGGGACAAGTTTTCTTCGGGATTCTGCTGCGAATCGTAAAAGAAATGGAAATGTTACCTCAAAAAAGTTTCTCGACTTTGTTTTTTGTTACCTTACGTAGTTGCTCCTAAGCAGGTGACGGGAAGTGGCAGCGCACTGCTGCTTTGTGTAATTTTAATTTCAAGACTTCAGTCTGTGACTTTTTAGTTGTCACGAAAATATTTGCACAAAGTCTTCGTCCTGTGCAGCAGCATAAACCTTAGCCCCCCTGCCGCGCACTCGAAACGTCACGTACTTCTTTCGTACTGTTGAGAATTTTTTTTTTTTCTTTTAATTGACTTGCCTTTTTGTGTGACAATTTTTCTGTTCCCTTCACTTGGCTTAAAGTTCATTAGTTGAGAGGCTTTGGCTTGATTTGGAGCAATAGGTGCTGGAAGATTTCGTGCCCAACTTGCTGCCGCTCATTAGGCAACTTCTTGTCACATACGCCCCGTGACTTTTGACTTTCAGCTTGTTTCCATATATTGTGAGGGGTTTTTTTTTTTTTTGGTATTTGTTGGGCAGTCAAGTCAAGTGACATCCTTTTTCACTCATCACTGCATAAATTTTCCAAGTTTTTTGTTTCCGTTATGCGTTATGCATATTAATTTTTGGGGTGGAAGGATTCTTTTTTTTTTTTTGGGGGTGGCGAATTCACACATTTGAAAGGTGCAAAATTTGAAAATAAAAATGTTTGCATTGTGGCTAAGAAGAGCGAAGTCTTTGCTTTAGTAGAGTCCTTAAAAATGTTAGGTAGAGTCGTGCAGCTATATACAGCGAAGTCCTTGGAGTCCTTGAAAATGTTAGCTAGATTCGTGCAGCTATATACAGCGAAAGCTCTTTAAATTGAGATTTTCAGTGATACATTGTCGGATTAAGGGGGCATCCAATTAGTTGAAAGAAATAGCGTTTAAAATTGTTTATTTTGTACTTGATTAAGTTAAGAAATCGTTAAGTATAAGATGGCCCGAAAATGCTAGACATTTGTATGAAATTCGAAGTTATTTTTAAAGTTCAAATAGTTCGCACTCGTAATCTTCGTGGTTAGTGTCCTTAAAACTTTCGACACGCTTTTTCTCAAAAAGTCAGATTTGCCTCCATCATATCTGGAAAACGTTTTTACACATAATTCATTTTTTTTTTCTTAACGAAACTGTAAGAAAATCAAGAAATTCGTTTTTCTGAAGTTTACTAAAAATGCAATCTTAAATATTCTGATATGGTTCACTCGATTGGTCTAATTTTTGACTAAAAAAGTGTTCACAGATAAGAGCTCTTTTAGCTCCTTAGTCGCTCCGTTTAGGATTTGAGTCGTAAGTACAGTCGATTTGTTTCGAAGTTGGGATAAGCTTTTCCAAAGATGAAGGTTCTTTTCGCTCCAAGTCCCTACATATATGATTTATGGCCACTTTAAGTTTTTTCAATTAATTTCCTTCGATTGGTTGTATTTTTGTATCGAATTCTGATTTCGTTACAAACAAGAATTAGTCGACATTATAACTGGGGACCAACGGGACTAGAAGCTATTGGCATTAAAAAAAAGTTAAAAAAAACAAGTGTTTGCAGATTAGGGTTTTATTCTCGAAGTCGGATCATTTAGGATTAAAAAATCCTAAAAAACTAAATTTCCTGAGTTTGACACACATTGCGGTATCAAAACAACAAAGATTTAAAATTCAAGCCTCTAAAAGATCTTCCAAATTGTAAATAGTATTTAGTAAGCAACAATGTTTTGTAACATTTTTGGTGGATGCTACCTAGAGCGAATTTGGAAAGAAATTTCGTTTGGAACCAAACTTGGCCTACAAAGTGAGTTGTGAGGAATATTTTTCACTTCATAAACAACATTATTTTCAAAAAAATACTTATGTCTTATTTAAGATAGTATTATGAGGCACATCTCACGGCGAAGTTTGTATAAATTTCAAAAGTTTAAAATAAAATATGTGGTAAGAGTTAAAAAGAGCTCCTTATTCCTAGAAACCCTAGCCATATATTGGTGAAAGAGTTAAAAAGAAAACTTTATTTAGTTCATTAATCCATTATACGTTTCATATTCTTTATTTCGTTATTTTTTCAGCAATAAATAAGACTTTTGTTAGTCTTATTAAGAATATATTTTTTTTATATTTATTTTTTATTGAAATTCAACAAAATAATAAATTTATGTAGCCCAAGGCCTAAGCTGCTATGGCATCACAAATTGAACACAATTTGTAATTGTGTCTCAATTTATTTTCAATAATAATAATAATAATTAATTTATAAATACATCCATAGGAGAGACAATCGCTTCACGCTTAAGTATGTCACTGGGTTTGAAATAATAAAAATATATATTTCATTAATTTATTATTTAAATTAAATATTTTAAAGAATTTAAAAAAATATCAAGCTTCTCATTGTTTTAAAATCTATTTAACGACTAAGTATAGTTTATTTAAAAAATTCAAATAAATTTATAAATCTGCTTTGTGTGCTTCACTCTTTTCGGGAACTGAAAAACCTAAAACTGTAATGTTTTTAAACTTAAACTTTCTTGATTTAAAAGTTTATGTCATTAAATCTTTAAAAATATTGAAAAACTTACATTACCTAAATTCTTAAAAGCTTTCAATGGTTTATGTTTTTTAAGATAATTTTTACTTAAAAAAAAAGGTGTTCCTTTCGCAAAGTTTAGAGAACCATCCTTAAAGGTTTTTTAAGGATTATTGTCCCATAGAGCTTTTTGATATTTTGCCTGCCGTATTTGTCTATTCTTAAAAATATTATATTATATTATTATATTATATTGTTATTATATATTTATTTTTTAAAAGCTTTCAGTGGTTTATGTTTTTTTTAAGATAATTTTTACTTAAAAATAATGTGTTCGAGGTGTTCATTTCGCAAAGTTTAGAGAACCATCCTTAAAGGTTTTTAAGGATTTTTGTCCCATAGAGCTTTTCGATATTTTGTCTGCCGTATTTGTCCATTTTTTTGGACTTTAGAAGTTCTACAAATAAGATAAAAAAATTACACTTAGAAAAATAAGTTATTTCAAAGAAAATTCAGCAGTACAATTTCAAGCAATCGAAAAATGATTTTATATATATTATTATTATAAGTATTATATACAAATTGTATTATTTAATTTTCGGAAAATATATACACAATACATTTTTTTTATTTAACTAAATTTGAGACTCAAGTTCAATGAAAAAAATTTATATTTTTGACTCAAGACTTTTTAGCGAAAGTAGCTGAAGTTGAAATATTTGAAAAATTATTTTATAATAATTTTTATATTATAGTTAGTAGTTTCTTAGATTAGTTTTTGAGAACGTCTGGCGAAGTCATGCCGCAACACAATAATAATTTTAATAAATCAAATTTTTAGCACAAAATATACCAATTGATGCAAAAATATGCAATTCTGCGTAAAATAAAGTAATATCGATAGTAGAATGCCTGAGTATTATGTGCTCCTTCATCTCAAAGGCAATCACCTGAAGATTTCTGCTTCAGACGTATGCTCCCAAACCATCTATGTTTTTAACAAGTCGTGCAAGATTTTTAATTTTTAATTAGTTTAAGTTACAAATTGCATTAACAAAAGGCAACAGCAGCAGGATTTGTGGTCGTATATTTTAGCATTTCTTAACGAGATTTGCGAGCACCGGAAACAAAGAGCCCAAAATGCCAAAGTAGAAAAATGCGCCATGTCAGAGTAAGGAATTCGCACCTTTGCATACACAAATAGGGGAACTTTATTTTTATTTTTTTTTTGTTTTTGCTGCCTGTGGTTATAAATTTTAAATCTGTTAAATTAATGCCGCAGCTTTCTTACGTGCCTCAAAGTTAAAAGAACTTGGCAGGCTGTCCGGAGAAGTTTATGGGTACAGGGCACGTTGCTTGATTACATTAATTATTCCTTTATTGTTTGTAAAAAAAAGTTTTATATATTTTGTGTGCTTTGCTATGCTTTATGTAGTTATGTTTTCATAATGAGCGTGGTAGATCTTAAGGTGTTGCAACGTTTAAAAAATAAAATATAAAACAAAAAGGATTCTATAACTCGCAATTAAATATGGTTTTCCCTTGTTTCAGGTACACCTATTTCTATCAAAACAAACCGGTAAGCATATTTTAAAAAAGGTTTTTAAGCTGACACTGGCCTAAGTTGACATAACTTGTATTTTAGTTGCTGGGCCCCTCCCAGGCATTTCAAGCAGATGAAGAAACGCATAATGATTCAAGGTATAATAGCGGCAACTACCATTCCAACTGGAAACGTCAGTCCAACTGGAAGGAGCAATCACAGGATACCGCAACGTCTAATAATTCAGACTATAACGCTGGCGAGCCAAACAGCTGTCAAGATTTAAATAATAATAATAATAATAATAATAATAATAGATACAGGCAGGAGCCAAGAAATCACACATACAACAACAAATCTCGAGATTATAATTCACAAAAATCTTATAACAAATTTAAAAGGAAATTTGATGAACCAAGCAGAAATTTTAAAGGATTTTATAAACGATCGAGATTTGATAATAATTATGGATATAGTAACCAAGAAAAAACCGAATCTAAAAATGATGCTGAAAATCGTTTAAAAAGTTCAGCTCCTAGTGAATCTGAGAGCGCTCCAGCTCACAGCAAAGCAGCTCAAGATAACTCCGAACGACCACAGCCTGCGAGCAAGACTGATAAAGCCGAAACTGGAAATAAAAGCGAATCTAGAAATGATGCTGAAAATCGTTTAAAAAGTGCAGTTCCTAGTGAATCTGAGAGCGCTCCAGCTCACAGCAAAGCAGCTCAAGATAACTCCAAACGGCTACAGCCTGCGAGCAAGTCTGGTAAAGCCGAAATTGGAAATAAAAGCGAAGCTAGAAATGTTGCTGAAAATCGTTCAAAAAGTATAGTTCCGAGTAAATCTGAGAGCGCTCCAAGCCATAGCAAAGCAGCTGAAGATTACTCCAAACGGCTACAGCCTGCGAGCAAGTCTGATAAAGCCGAAACTGGAAATAAAAGCGAATCTAGAAATGTTGCTGAAAATCGTTTAAAAAGTATTGTTCCGAGTAAATCTGAGAGCGCTCCAAGCCAAAGCAAAGCAGCTCAAGATAACTCCGAACGACCACAGCCTGCGAGCAAGTCTGATAAAGCCGAAACTGGAAATAAATGCGAATCTAGAAATGTTGCTGAAAATCGTTTAAAAAGTATAGTTCCGAGTAAATCTGAGAGCGCTCCAAGCCATAGCAAAGCAGCTCAAGATAACTCCAAACGGCTACAGCACACAAGCAAGCCTGAAAGAGCCAAATCTGCGACTAAAAACTGCGCAGCCACTAATCCAAAAACAAATCCCAGTGCAGTCAGTAGTGAAAATCACCAGCCTAGCAGTAGCGCCGAGAAATCTTCAGAAGAACTACTGAAACCCATTGCTGAAATACGCGCACGCAGAGTAAGTACCAGCCTGGTGGATATGAACAAGGAACGCCTCAAGCAAATAATCAAGAATGGCGATCTCTATTGCGAGGCTGATCTAAAAGCGCAGGCACGCAAACGTCGACGCGATATAATTAGTCGTCAAATTGAGAAAATGGCACTGGAGCAGCCCAAAAAAACTAACGTAACGCTGCCCTTAGAGAATACAAACGATTCATCGGAAACAAACATTTCCGTAATTACATTAGACGAAGAGAAGCTGCCCGCGGAACAAGCAAACAACTTGTGCGACGCGGATATACCCGAGAAAACGCTCACTTTGGAAGAAGCACAGAAAGCTTTGGAGTTGGAGAAATATATGTCAACGGAAAGCACAAGTTCATTGAATCTCATGGAACGCCTAAAGATAGCCGAAGATTGTAAAGCGGTGGCTGCTAGAAGAGCTTGCAAAATTTTGGAAAACTCCAAATTGGTCTTATCGCCAAAGACGCTCAAAAAGCTAATGAAAATAGACAGTGAGAGTAAGAAAATTGTTTGTAATATGGAAAAAGACAAACCGAGCAGCAGGCAGTGTATATTGGAGATAACAACGTCGGCAGTGACTGCTAGCCAGTCGGAGGCTGCAGTTGAAGCAGCAGCTACTGTGGAGAATGTGAATATAGCGACGACTGTGGCGCCCAATTCGCAAAATGCTGCCAAAAAGTGCCGCAAATTGAGCGCTAAAACTGTGAACTCCACGAAGACTAAAAGGCTAAAGACGCCAGCAGCAGTAGAAAATATAGAAGCGCCAACTGTCGTCTCAACACCGGCTCAAGCATGTGCTAACTTGGAGGCTGAAGAAGATGTATTAGAGGAAATGGTTTCTGACGATAATGAAGCTACTGGCCACCACAGTGGGGCTGAAGTCAATGCGGAAAGCTTTATCAAAGCCTTCGAAGCACAGGTACTGCCAAAATTGAATGCTAAGCTGAAACTGCGCTATAGTCGCAGCCATTCCGGTAGCCTCAATGCACGTCTGATTTTTATTTCCTCCATCTGCACCAGCAATTTGTTCAACTCCAAAAGCTTTAGCAAAACGGAGATTTATAAATTACAAAGAAATCTCAAGTCTGGAAACAATCAAATGGCCATAGATGTCTTGCAACGCGAGTTAGTCAATGTGGTGCAAACACTAGAACAGCAAGCCTCTAATGAGCTTAGCTCCGACTTGTTCCTGAGCGAGAGCAGCGAAAGTGCTGAACCAGCAGCTTTTATTGATTTGCAAGCCGAGTATTTGGCAGGGGACAGCAAACATCAAACGACGACAGCTGCCACCAGCCACGCTGAGGCAGCAGCAGCAGCAGCAGTCAGTGGCATTAATGTGCCACAAAACCTTACCCCTGCCGCCTATGCAATGCTGCCTGGCCAACTGCCACACGTACCGCTTATGCCATATATGATGGCGAACAATACAAATCCAGCAAGTTCTATGGCAACATTGTCACAGTGCGGCGCTTTTGATAGTATGGAAGCACACAAGGCTCTTGCTAATGATATGCTATCCCACAGTTTGTGCGAAATAGATCGCAGACTGTTGGATAATCAGGTGCGTCATAAGTTTCTAGAGGAAATGATTTTCAAGCTGGAACGTGAGAAATCAGACTTGGAATTGATCAATATAGAATTGCAAGCTCGCAAGTATTTGCTCATGAAAGCAGTCATAGTGCAAACCAATCAGCAAGAAGCCATGGAGACTGCTCAGCCGCAGTGTGCTCCTACCAAGCCGGAAACAGCAGAGCGGGTGACTAAGAAAAAACCCGGCCCAAAGCCACGCCGTAATGTTGTAAAGCGCGTGAGTACTAACAAGCGCAAGATTATAGTTAAACGTAAACCTAAGCCGTCCAATAAACATTCCAGCAGGGCGGAGCAACAAAGAGATGTCGAAGAGTTGTCGCAAAATAGCAGCATTACAGATGTCACAACCATGCCATTTTCCTGCGTTATCAAACAAGAGGTCGAGGAAACGGTATGCGATGACAATCCATCAGCAATTGATTCCAGTGCAGTGGTACAACCTAAGCAAGAAGTCGCTTCACCAACACCCATGTCGGCGGAACCTGCAGATGATGTAAACTATGACTTTCAGCGCATAATACCAAAGCAAGAAGTCGGTTCACCAACACCCATGCCAGCGGAACTTGAAGAAGATGTAACCTTTAACTTTCCGAACATGCTAGCTACAGCAGTAGATGTTCCACCATTTGCCATGCCAGCGGAACCTGAAGAAGACGTAACCTATAACTTTCCGAACATGCTGCCTACAGCAGTAGATGATCCACCATTTGCCATACGAACGGAACCTACAGACGATGTAGCCTTTGACTTTCAACGCATATTACTGAAAGCTCCTACTGCTGCTGTGAATACCTACGAGTCCATCCAAACCACATCACGATCTCCAGCAAACTTTAAAGCCGTAAAGTGTGGATCCCTGTTTGGCGCATATTGTGCCATCTCCCAATTATGCGTTCATAATACATCGATTATTGGTGCAGCCGAAAGTGGAGATATTTTCGTCTTTGACATTGACACACATAAATTGGTGAGACAGGTGACCAAGCATAGTGATGCTATCACAAATTTGCTTGTTTGCCCGGAACAGACATACCTATACACGACTTCACTTGATAATTTTCTAAAAAAGTCTTCCTTGGAGGTGGGTTCTATTAACCTTTACGTTAGTTTTTCATTTTCAAATTTTTAAGCATTTTTCAGAACTTGGAAAATGCTCAACACACGGTCTATTTTAAGGAGCCATTACAATCGGTTGATATTGCTTGGAATAAAGCGTACATTGGAAGTCGTTATGGCAATGTGTTTACCTTTGATATTGCGGTAAGTTATAAAGTATTTTCAAAAAACTTATACCAGTTTTTAATTTTTTTTCCAAACTGCTTTTTCTTTTTGTGTATCTTAGGGGTACTCAGTTTGTAGGGGTTTCGTTGTACTTTTTAATTCTAGGGTTGATACTAAGAATAAATGCGTGAAAATCTCTAGATCTAAAATTCCTTGAAATAATAATTGCAATTGATTGAAAAATAATTGATGTATGTACAGTACAGTATATTAGTCACAGGATCATTATTTTCTTACTTTTTTGAGTCAAGGTCATTTTTGAAATATATTTTTATCCGTGACAGCTGTGAAAAGTTAACATAAATTGGAAATACGTCACAATATATTATATTCTCCAGTACTCTGCTAAAATTCAGCAGAATCGATTTTCCAAGCACAATGCCAAATTTTTAAAAAATCTGTTGACTATATTCTACAGTTCCCACAGGAGCAATTAGTCAAAAAATCGTGTTCTTCTACAAAATTCTTTCATAGGATTTCGTTTATTTGAAAAGATATAATTAATTGGGAACAATACAAAAAGTATTCTCAAGAACTCTGCCAAAACACACCAAAATCAGTTTTCCAAGCAAAAATAGTTTTTTCTCTAAAAAAGCTAATTGAGAAAACAAGCCAAATTATGCACAAAACTTCATATTTTGGAAAAAAGGATCAATTTCAGTCAAGACCCCCAAATTAAAGTGCAAAAATGTTTCAAAATTCTACAATTCATATTGAATTAGGTCTGGCAACTCCAAATATAGAACTATAATTTAAGGTGATCCAATTAATAGGTGGACCAGAGAATATAACCGAAAATATGAATTTCGTTTTCAAAGGCAGCCAAATAAAATTAAAGAGTCCAAATGCATTTCAGAGAAAATTTATTTGGGATGGCCATTATTTTTGCTATGCTCTGCAAATCTTTCGAAAATATATAATATTGCAATTAGTAAGTTTATGAGAAAAACATATATACGTAAATCTTACATATTCTTTAAGGAAGAATCTCACGCAAATTGCGTAAACTTCAGTGAGTATCGGGACCGAAATTTGAATATTATTAATTCTATATGTCAAAATGTCTAATTATCAAACATATGTTGAGCTTCTGCAAATATAAAACCTCTAATATGAACTTATCACGAAACAAATTTTTGAGAATATTTATAAATTAATTTAAGTAATATACCATTTATAAATCAAGAATTTCGGATCTCATTTTTTTCCCTCGTCACAAGCACCAAAGCAATTAGGAGACCCCCCTTAGGTGTATCTTGAAAAAATCTAAAGATATGCCCTTAATAGCAGTTAACTTTATGTTAATATTAAAGGCAACAAAGCGTCATAGGGAATACTGCTATACTATCAAAATTGATCTCTTTCAGTTTTTTCTTGTATTTTTCTAGATATATGCGTCTAATTACAGGTAAGCTGCTAACCTAAAAATGAGAAATAGAAACAGAATTCAGACAAAATAATTTAACTTTACAATAGGGAATTATAAAACGTTATAGACCTGCTTTTTCTTTTCTCTTTGTGGGGATAAAACATAGAACTTAGTACCTGGTTTCTTTTTAATCGCATATATCACAATTTAGGCCCAACTTCAGTCACTATGCTTCCGCTGCTCCATTGTTAACTTTACATATCGCATTTAATTAATGCGCAGCTCATTAAATATTTAGCTGTCAAATAAATACTTGAAAAATTTCAATTAAAAATTGAACATCAAGCCCGGGCGTAAAGGACGCAACACACGTTGTAACATTTCCCAAGTTCCAAAGGAGGGCAGCACAGCACACCTTGCCGAATGATGAGAAGAGCGGCAACAACAACAAATTGGCATTAAGCAGCCATTGTCTAGACAATGAAAATCAAATCGAACTTTTCTCTTTTTATTTTTCTCCGTGAACCCGCATTTTAAAATTGGATAGTATATGGCAGGACGCATTCGCGCCC
This sequence comes from Chymomyza procnemis, assembly GCA_035046065.1. Lineage (NCBI taxonomy): Eukaryota > Metazoa > Arthropoda > Insecta > Diptera > Drosophilidae > Chymomyza > Chymomyza procnemis. The sequence continues at coordinate 42,239,996 of JAWNOJ010000026.1, forward strand.
TTCATTACAATTCCTGCTCATTTTTTTTTGTATTTTGGTTTACAGCTTTTGGCACTTTAGCCAGAGGGGGAGCGCTGAGAGCGCAAGCCATGCATAAGTCAAAATGTGCCTTCGATATGAAATGAAATATAATTTATTGCTGCGACGTGCTTGATAACTTAAGGATGGTGCCTAGAATTATGTTACAATATTTGCAATGCAATAGCGAGCACAACTGTACTTGGACTGAAAAGTGTAAACTAAGAAATAGCGAGCACAACTGTACTCGTATTGCGAATTATTATTAGAATGTTCGAATGTTATTTGAAATTTTTTTTAGCTAGTGATGAACACAGCAATTATTCAAATACTTCATTTCTTCACTTTCATTAATTTTTATAAATAAAAATACAAACATTTTCCAACATTATTAAACAAAAAAAAAAACAAAATTGAAATTACATACCTAAAACACAGAGAAGCAAACCATACAGTAAGCTAGTTCAGCAAGCACTTCATAAAGTCTTAAACTTATACTACGATTTAAAGATCGTAAATAGTTAACTAGTACTTGGCAATACCGCCAATATCCTAATTACTTCTTGTAACCCACAATTCTATATTTATCATATTTTCTGCTTCAATATTAGGCCATTTAAGCGTTAATTGTCGTTAATGTTGTCTTAATTGTTAATCGGTTTTTTGTCCGATCTAAGTTTTTATAAAACACTGCAATTTAAAGATGGAAAAACTTAAATTAATACTCAAAAAAATGAAGTTGGATAAGGTCCGAAATAAGTTTTTAAAAAAACTTGTTCGCTTTGAGATCAAGTAATGTCGCATGTTTTGCTGCTGGCTTAGCTTATAGGATCTTAGAGCACTCTTTTCCCACCGTCATGCAAATTCGTTTACTAATGGCCTCATTGACTTTGAGCCACACTTTGGTATATCGTGTCTAAAACATTAAACTGAGATACGTTCATGCCATACGAGTTCATTCCATAGAAGTCATTTGGCGTACGCTATACTCTTTGAAGTCGTTTCATCGTGCAGTTCTAATGCGAAAAGTTAAGGAACTGTGTTTAAGATCAATTTTGCACTTAGTAATTTAAATTGGTATTAAAAAATCCATCATATTCTCTTAGACTTCACCTCATAACATTAACTTCCGTATTATTTCCGCATAAACTCTTACTCGGGTTCATTGATTTTAACGCATTTCTTAAAAAAGTTGCTTTTGTCATTCTATTCAGAGTAACTCGTATATTACGTCCTCTAGCACTACCATTTTGTAGATTCAATCATACCTGGCACAAACCTTTTAAACCTTACATGCACTAACTATAATAACCTTCACGATTTGCTATCTTATGAACAGCTTAGTCAATCCATCTCTTACTCTATCTAACTCATCTTAATTCGCCAAATCGAGCATTTGACCAATCACGAGCTATGACTGCTATGACCCCAACTTGGTCAACGGAGAAGTTTTGGCTTGCTTCTAAGAAATGTTTTAGCTTTTGTTACTTCCTGTTTCCAACTTTTACATTGTTAATCCTAGTTCCTAGCTGGGAGACGCTGCATATCTATAAAAAATTCACCTATAGGCAGCAATACGGATTAGTTTCATGTTATATATTCCTCGTTATTAATTGATATTTCTTAATTTTGAAATGATTATACTTTATAAGTCAATTGAACTTAGCGTATCCCTAAATTAAAAATAGATAAATATCTAAATATTTATCCTGCTACAAGCTCGGCTTCACAACAAATTGCTTAAGTCAAAATTCAGCGATAACAAAGCGGGAATAAATTGTTTATAATCTGTATATCTACACAAGATTTAGCTAAATAAAAAAAATAGAAGTAGAAGCTTCTGTATAATTTGTACAGCAGCTAATCCTAGTTGAGAATAAGAAAGAATGTGATATTAACTCCAATGAATATAATAAAAAATTGATTTTTTAATCGATTTGGATTCATTGTTAAGCCAGCAAAAATCGTTAAATAAATAAAGCTTCAATAGAAAATACAGCTTTTATTGATAAATCATAAAGTAAATGAGCTACTGCATAATGTGTATCATGTAAAATAATCTCAAATCTGTCATCTACATCATTTCAATAGTTAACAAGCAAACTTTTAACAGCAGAAACCCTACTTAAACTCAGTTTTTTCATCTGCTATAAATTTACTTAAGAGCTACACAAATATATCATTAAAATTATTGACTCGATGTCCTTTGATTGGCAATGCAATTCAATTTATTCTCGTCGCACGCTAAAAGCGTATGGCAATGCCTCGAACTATGCTATAGATTTTCTTCTCTTTTTAGTGTTGTAAAATGCCAAAGTGCAACAGCTACTAGCTGGCAGCATGCACAACTGTACTTGTACGACTTGTAGTTATTTAGTAAATAATATTATTACCTAAGCTATATAGACGGGCAGCGCTGTTGCACTATATGCATATAATGGTCTCAGATACACGCCCCAAAACAACAAAAAAATGGAATCCAGCAGAAGGCGTTACTCGTTGCAACAACAACTTTTTATTTATTGTTGTTGTTGTTTTTTTGTCTATGTTTCAGGCAAATGCTTTGCTGCTATTGCTTGATATTTTGCCTGATGTTTTGTGTTTTATTTTTTGTGTTTGTTGCTTTGCTGCACGTTGTTTGGCCGAAAAACTAAAATTGCTGCACACACAGACAGAGTCACACACACAGATACACGCAGACAGAGTCACACACAGATACGCACACACACACAGATACAGCCTGGGCTGGGGTTAGTTGCAACAAACAACAGCAAATTGCAATGCAGTGCGCATGCAGCTACGTTATCGTTGGCGCGGCTTTCATATAGCGTCAGACTCGTCCTTGTCGTTGTCTACGTCCCCATATCATCGTCTACGTCGTCGGCTACGTCGTTGTCGTTGTCGTCGTTGTCGTCGTCTACGTCGTCGGCGTCCTCGTTGCTGTTGCTGCTGCTCACTCACACTGCTTTAAGCTTCAATTGCGCTCTATTGTTGTTTATTTAAGTTTTTATGTGTGTATGTTTAGTTAACGGTATATTTTGCTGCCTCACACTGCTGAGCGCGCGCTCTCTCTCTTCCGCTGCAGCAGCAGCAGCCTTTTTTTTGGCGCTCTCCCAAGCTGCTCTCATACTCTCACAATGCGCATGTCTTGCCTGCCTGCCTGCCTGCCTGCCTGCCTGCCTGCCTGCCTGCCTGCCTGCCTGCCTGCCTGCCGTTGTTGCTGTTGCATTTTAAGCTGTACTTCTTATTGTTGTTGTTCTTGCTATTGTTATTGTTTTTGCTGTTGCATATACCGTTAGTTTTGGGCTACATGGCCGCCGCCGTCTCTGTGTCGGTGTGTGTGTGAGTTTTTGCTGCTTGCGCTCATTCGTTGCTCTCAACTCATGCTGGCGCTCTCGGCTACGTCGACAACTTGGCAGCAGCAAATAAAATGTTTATATGCTATTTACTCAAAACAATTTTAAATAAAATACAAACTCCTGCCCTCCGCCAGTGGCACACCCCTCTCGTATGTACATGCTCGTTTGCATTGCCTTTACTGCTCTCGCTCAGCTGTTGCTGCTGCTGTTGCTGTTGCTGCTATTGCCTTGGCTCGCTCTTATGGCAGCGGCTGGCTTTGGTCCTTCCAAGCCATTGCAATTGGAATGTCTTCCGTATGCTTGTTGTTGTTGTTGTTATGGCTGGCTTTTCTTGCTGGTTGGTGGCTCCTGTTTTGTTGTGTTGTGTCTCTGGAAAATGACGCCCGAGTGTGTGTGTGCGGGTGTGAGTGTCGTCGTCGGCGCGCCGTTCTCTCATTGGCTGTGCTTGACGAATCGGGTTGCTTGTTTGCCGGCAGCTTGCTTGCTTGCCTGCCACGTTGTAGCATGTAGCAAGTAAATGTAACTCTCTTGCCTTGTTGTTGTTGTTGTTTTGTAGCAGTCAGCATCCGCCACAACGTCAGCAAGCAACAGCAAATTGCATACACTACATGTCGTATGTTTATGCCTATGTGTGTGTGTGTGTACGTGTGGGTGGGTGTGGCAGTCGTTGCAACCACTAAATAAACAAAACTTTGTATCCTTGTTGCACGCATACACACACACACACACACACTCAAACCCCCTACTGCCTGCGCTGCACTTTAAGCTACTGGTATATATTTATTTATTTTTGCTTTTGCTTTTTTCTTTTGCTTGCAATGACAGCGCCGCCATCTTGTAAATAGTTGGCATAACTGTACATAAATTGCAATGGTTTTTTTTTTCCTGGCGCTTATATCCTTGGCGCAGGGATTACTTATTGCATTGCCATTTGATTAGTGTTTGTGTGTGTGTGTGGGGGGGGGGCCGTAGCATATTTTGTTAGGGGTAGTTGGAAACTCATTTATTATGATGGCAACGCCTGTTTTTTAACTTGGTTTTATTTTTTGGACAACTGGTAAATATGCTGCTCCCGAGTTTCGAAAAGCAGCTTATAACATATTTTTGGTTAAAACTTTTCTAATACCAATTTTTATAGAAATATTTCATTTAGGCAAAATTGCTTAAATATTTTGTTTTTAAATTTTCTACAAGAACTATTGATAGCTAGTAGTTACTATCTTTAGAACCATTTGCAGTCAAAAACTTTATTTGCGACTAATCTTAATATATTTTGGGTTACATTATTGATTCACCGGTTAAGTGTGGATTTTAAAAGAAAGAATATCTAAAGGGAACGCACAGATGAGTGCTATAAAGTAAGTATAAAGTGCCTAGATCAGCCAATGATTCTTCCAAATATGAAAAATATCAATACAATGTAACATAAGGCATATAATTAAAAAGAAATGCGTGTGTTGACATAACAATTATAATGCATTACTATCCTTTTTTCTTTGAAATTCTTTGAAACCCAACCTTAAACGTCTCAATATTTTAAAATGTATGTGCAAATATCTAAATCACACGCCATAATTTTATAAATCTCCCACAGTTGATTTCAAAAGCAACTTTAGCACTTCTTTCTTACTTGTCGAAATATCTTTAAAAGATGTACATTATGTATAATATTCTGGCTAAAACGAAATTAAACTCACTTTTAACTAAAAGCACAGATCAAAATTACGAACAAAAATTAGCGAAATTAGACAAAAGAGTAAAAAAATATTTGGAACTCACTGTAATTTTATACAATGCCTAAAAACAATACATTTCCGCCAACGGCCAAAATTCATGCCATCGTTGTCGTCGATATCGAAAGTTTAAAATTCTGTAATACACGGTTATGCTTTTATATGTTTTTTATTTAATTATCGATACATAGCCAATGTTCTATATTCAACAAACAGTTTATTTGTCACTTCTGCAAATTATTTTACTCAAAGTCGTAGTATGCTATATGCTGAATTTTTTAGAGTAGGAAATTCCGCTTTTTATTCGAAAATAAATCAAATTCAACAAATTTTGCTTAAAAATATATATTGAATTTAATAGAAATAAATTGAACAGTACAAAAATATAACGAATTTAGTGAAAAATGAAAGCGACCAGTTGATTCAAGTCGCAAAAAATACTAAAATACTCTTACGTCGAATTTAGTTAAGATAACTTAAAAAATAAACGAAATACAAGGAATTTTTGTGCAAAAATCAAATTTTTCAACCATTTGCAATGTGTCTTGTACAATATAACCGATACGATTCAAGTGATTTTAATCAAATTCGGCATATTGATATAGATAACTTTAAAAATAACCGAAATGCAATGAATTTGGTGAAAAATCTAATTTTTTTAACAATTTGCTATGATAGCTATACGATATAAATAACTGATTTCAATAAAATTAAAAATTTCGTAAATATTTTTACGAGCCGATTTTAGAATCAGTTAGAAAGCAACCGAATTAGAACGAATTAAGTGGAAAAAACTCAATTTTGACCGCTTGACCCATCGTATGTCGACTTAAATGAACCGATTTTAATCAAATTTGATGCAGTACGTGGAAATACCAAAAACCTTCAGAGTAGGTAATTTGGTTATAATTTAAAAACAAATTAAAAACAATAGCCAAAATCAAACTTGTCAATCGATTTGCTTGAGAGAACTTGTAATAGTTAACAGATATCAATCAAATTTCACAAACATAATTGGTTTGAATTTGGTTATAATTAATTAATATACAACAATTTCTGGTGTTTTCGAGGTGATGATACGTCAAGTATTGAAATGCTGAAATAAATTTGCATTCACTCAGTACGCAGTTTTTCTCAGATCTAGACGGACGTGAATATTTCAACTTCTTCATTCATTTAAAACTTGCACAAATTTAAGGTATCATTGTACCTTGAAGTACATGGTATAATTATTTAAAAGTTTGAAAAGATTGATACCTGGGCAGAGTATGCAGCAGTGGGTCTCTGCTTTTAACTTTTCATGCTGATCACCTATACAATTGGCTTTCTATTCGTTGCGATTGCGAGACAGACATAAGTAATTTAAATGATATCAGCATTTTTAGTCATTCCAAGCACATATCTATAATACTACGTTCCAACTGACCATGGTCAAGTAGTGCCAAACCCTTTGTAGAAGCTAATAAGATTGTCGTACGCAACAAGGGGATGTAGCTCAGATGGTAGAGCGCTCGCTTAGCATGTGAGAGGTACGGGGATCGATGCCCCGCATCTCCAAACGGAATTTTCGAAATTTTTTGAAAAAATTATTTTTAAATTTGTTTTATGTTATTTTTATAGCTAGTCTGTGTGTTTGTTTTCATTTTTAGACCAACAAGGCCTCAACGAAACCATTTCTATCCGCGGGTCACTCAATTATAGTTCTAAAAGCAATTGAGGAAAATAATTGCAAGATTATTGTGTTGGGATGTAAGGGTAACGTAGTCTATCTGCATAATGCAAAAAGTGGATTGCTAATACGCCGCATGGATATGCCACAAGGTTTGAACGTTTATGCCATGTTGTTGGATGAGGGTTACGTGTATTGTGGCACGCAGAGAAGCGAGATTTATAAATTCGATTTTGCTGTAAGTATGTCGTTTGGTAAGGATCACGTGCACACCTCGCATACTAAATATGTTTTGTTTTTTTTTGTAGACTGGCGCGCCTGTGGCGAAGATTGACTCGGGCAATGGCGCAATCTCAATGGCTAATTACAAGGATAGGTATTTGTTGGCTGGCTGCTATGATGGTTTTATTTATGTCATAGACAAGCTTAGCAACAAGCAATTGGGTAAATTCGAGGGCTCGGGACGTATGGTATTGGCACTAGCTGTGGTGGGTGATAAGGTTAGTACTGTTTGCTTAACTATTTATGTTCAAAACTTTTAATGCAACTTCATTATAATCAACAGATCGTTACATCTGCCAGAGAGAATTGTATTGTAATCAAGGACATACCACTGCACTTGCTACAATTATAAATATAAACATTTGTTGCGTTTTTTTTTTTTTTAATATTAAGTTTTTATGCTTTAATACAGACTGGAAAGACAATTATGATATAAACCTATAACTATAGGTTTGTAGTATATAAATTTTAGTTTTGTTTATAAAGTATTTACATTTCGTTCTTATGATTAATTTTGATTAACAATAAATTGTTAGAATGAATACAAATTTGAATAAAAATGTTAAAACGTACACAAGAAACACAATGTCTATGTTCATAATATGACATAAAGTAAGTGAAGATTGTCGTCGTCGCTCTTTCGCTTTTAAGGAATACGTGGTATGCGCACAGGATGCACATTAGTTTGCATGTGATGCAACTTTTGGTTGAGCGTATGTGCATGCTCACGCAGATAGTCTATAAGATCCGCCTGTTTCTCTAGCAGTTCTGCAGTATCGCCACCAGGTTGCATAAGACCCAATGAACCTTGTGTATTATCGGTGCCGCGCAGAACATCCGGAGGTGAACGCGAATTGTTGAACTTGCGTACTTTAGCTAAAATGTTTGTGTTTTTAAAAATTGTTTGCATACAAAGCGGCATAAGTCGAAATACAAACCAATATAGCAACCATGTGTGGCAGCCAGCACAACGTTTTCGGCAATATTGAAGACAGTTACATAGGTAATGGGTGACAGCCAACCGGCAGCACAATGCATGACAAAGTCCTCGCCATAGTAGTGATGTATAAGCGCCTGTATGGCCAGCAGGCTAGAGTTCCACAGTGAGACCACGTTCAGGGGAATGCCCTTCTGCATGGCCGTTTCGCGGTGAAAATCGTGATAGCCATTCATGCGCAGTTTGTCATGTTGTCTTTTAACAAAATGATCAAACAGCTGTAAAAATATAAAGCTTATAAATATAGCTACGGAAGCTGTAAAGTCATTACTACGCACCCAAGTAATCACCCAGAATGTAGCGCGCAGATAGAGCATTATAAAGTAGGCATCGCAGCGTTTCTCGGCCGGCCGAAGCGACGCCAGCACAATGCCGATGCACGAAATAATTGATGAGATAAGCAAGTGTATGCTGGGAATATACAAATAATTATACAACGTATACATGTATATATATGTGCAAATTTTCGCATTGGTATTGGTTAATTGCGTTTTGCTTATCGCAAATGCAGACACCCTTTCGCATCAAGTGATTCATAACAATATTTACCTAAAGGCAGGCACGGTTTTTAATGGCTTAAATGAGCCATTTTCGTTGGAGAACAGCACAGGATCCAGCAGCATTTCATGATCCTGCCGTGGTACGGGCGTTAAGTCCGGTTGTATTGCTGCGCCAGTAGTTTCAGTGTTCATTTTCTACAAAATGCGGCTGCTTTGCAAAAAAAAATAATAATAAAAATAACAACTTGCTTTGTTTTGTTTGTGCGGTGCGCGTGGTACTGCCAACTTGTGTGTTGTGGCTGAGTGCTGCCGTACTTAACTTACGCGCAGTGTTGCCAGACCATGTGGCAGTGCTGCTTTTCCAGCACTGTTCGACTGTGCAACACTGCTTGTGCAGATTCAAAGCCAGCTTTTGTTGTTGCAGGTTAGAATTTTGTTTTAACAACAAATCAAAATAAGCTTTAATAAATGACTACACCCATACCGCGCCGCACTAAAGACCTGCTAGACTACGACATAGACTCTGATGATGATTACAATACGCCGTGCAAGCCAAACAACAGAAGGGACGCTAAAGCCAACGCGTCGCCTGCCAGCAGCTTTGATGCCGCGTCGTATGTATTCTTCCTTACAAGTGCTACAAACTACGCATAAAACTTTATTTCTTCTAGTGACACTGCAAATAAAGAGAATGTGTGTCACGGCAGTTCCTTGTTCAATGGCGATGGCAGGCAGAGCAGCCATAGTTTATTGTAAGTATTCTGCGCAGCTATGCAAATTCGCGGTTTTCACTTATATGCACACACAATTTCAGTCCAAAAAGGCCCGCGGAATTGCCAGTGCTCGACTCGGAGAGTGATGATGAAGACAGCAAAAGCAATCACAATTTAAACTGCGCCATACTTAATGATTCCTTTATCTTGAGTCCCTCACAAGAGCTAACCTGCAGCAACAGTCTTTCAGGCACAGCAGCAGCAGCAGCAGCTTTAAAAAAGAACGACTCCAATTTGTCTTTTCTGGGACGTTTTGGCAACATGGCCATAAATGGCAGCTCAGCGGAGAAATCAACAAAAAAGCTACCGCCGTCTACGCTACAAACCATAATTGAACAACGCAAAGCCATTGAAACGGAAACGCCTATGCGTCCCGTGCCGCCCACCAAATGTAACACCAAATCCGAAGCGCAGTTTGTCACGCCACAAGTTAAGCCGCTTTCAATGGGTCACAATACACGCAATCAGTGCTCCACGCAAACGCTAAAGCAGCGTGGTAACATGGCCAATGAGTTTCGCTCGCAAAAGGTGCTCTTTCAGACGCCCATGACTGTAAGTCGTGCTGCACCATTTCCCAGTGATAGCCTTACATTTTCCCTATGCGATACCATTAGCGAGAGTCCAGACACGCCCGCACGTCCGCCTGCGCAGCCCAGTGGAAAATCAAAAAAATCTCTAGAGGGCGTCTTTACTGAGGCAGCAAAGCAAGCAGCAGCGGTCACACAAACTGATACAGCAAATGTGGCGCCCATTGCGACGCCTGTAGCAAGTGTTGCGCCCGTAACGCATGCCAGCAGCGCAGCAACATCTACCACAGCGAAGCCTACCAATGTGCTGACCATTAAAACTCACGACTATTTGATAATACGCAAGCTTGGCTGTGGCGGTTCTAGTTCGGTTTATCTGGCGCGTCATAAGGTTAGTGGCGAGGAGTTTGCACTTAAGGTTGTGGACTTGAGAGCCGATCCCGTGGTTGTTGAGGGTTATCTGAATGAGACCAAGCTGTTAGCCAAACTGCAGGGCAATGCCTGTGTAGTTGCGCTCTACGATTAGTAAGTTGTTGGCCTGAAATTTTTGATATATCCAACTAACTCTTCATGATGCTTCTTCCAGCCAACTGCTGCGTCAGGAGTCCAAACTATATATGGTTATGGAGAAAGGTGATTCGGATTTGAATAAGATCTTACAAGGCTATACCACAAACTTGCCGCTTTATAATCTTATGAATATACTCTATCAAATGCTGCAAGCCGTCAACTATATACATCAAAATGGCGTTATACATTCGGATCTAAAACCCGCCAATTTTCTCATGGTTAATGGTCGCCTGAAACTAATAGACTTTGGCATTGCCAGCAACATAGCAGTGGATTCTACAAGCATTATAAAGTTCTCACCAGCGGGCACATTTAATTACATAAGTCCGGAGGCGCTGACGGATGTATCCACAGGCTGCAGCCCGATGCGCAATAATCAACCGAAAATAAAGATCTCAACCAAGTCGGATGTTTGGTCATTGGGCTGTATTTTATATTTGTTGCTCTATCAGAAAACTCCATTTAGTCATATCAGAAATATAAATGCTAAAATCAATGCCATATCCAGTCCAAATACCAGCATTGAGTATCCAGCCATACCTGTATATTATCCCATCATGTTGGTGCATGTAAGTGAATGTATAGTTTTTGCAAGCAGTTTTTAAAATAATTGTTTGAAACTTTTACAGATGGTTAAAAACTGTCTACAACTTGATCCAAAAAAACGACCATCCTGTGCGGAATTACTTAAATATCCTTTCAACATGGTTATACCCATACAAAACTTACAATTGGAGGTGGCGAAACGTTGATAATAATTAATTTACATGTAGAAAGTAACCAAATGTCTTTTTTTTTAAAAACGAGAAATGTAAGGTTCCATTGGACCAAAGAAGATATGTACCTTCTAGAAGAAAACAACAAATTTTATCATATTTTTTTAACATTTTTATTAAGCAAAAGTTGTACGATCGTAAATCGTTTCGTTTTTTAAATAATGATTCATAAAAGCTGTAAATGTCCAAGACTCAATAGAGAAGCATCGTTCAAATCATAAAAATATAAAAGGCGACACTTTAAATATTTCCGATTTGTTAAAATTATCTTGAGCGCCCCTTGGGCAGTTGCATATATCGACTACTTGGAAAGTACCAGGTGAACAGCAAATATGGAACGCAGCTAACAGCTGAAATTTTAACAAATTCAAATCAGCTGTTTGCAAATCTAAAGCTTAGAAGCTTGGCCGAGCTTAAAACCGCTATAAGCTTCAAAAACTATCGATCAACGTTATTTGGCGTTAAATTTCAAATAAATGCAACCTTTGTAGTTTGCTGCGCGCCTGCTACTTGCGTCTAAGGTTTGTCACTTTGCAGTTGTTTAAAATTTGTAAAAATTTCAAAATTCGTTAAATTCAAAACAAACTGTATTGTAAAGCTGCGGAAGAGTAAGTCTCTTTAAAATTTGCGAGAATTGAAACAGTTGATCATTTGGCGTTAGATTTTAAAATAAACGCAACTTTTTAAGCTGCGGTTTAGCTGCTATTTTCGAATGGGGCTTTAATTCAGATTTTTAAACGTTTTAAAAATTCGTTTTTATTTTATTGGTAAAGCTGCAGAAGAAGTCTTTAGAATAATCGTAAGTAGAAATATTGAAGTGATTTTCTAGCTGTCTATCATTAGCAGTTAAATTTTAAAATAAATGCAACTTTTTAAGTCTAGTATTTCCATCATTATAATTTTTAAAAGTTGTAAAAGTACGATTTCCTCTCTTACAAACGGTCCAACTCAATCTATCTCTTTCTCTGTTTTAAAGCTTCAAGATATGCCAAGTCGAGCATCCTTGACCAATCCAGAACTCTGAGTCGCAATTTCTATAATTTAATATAAAATAATTTTAACATTGTTTTAATTAATAGTAAATAATTAAAGCTAAATCAATAACAAAATTTTATATAATAAAGAATTGAATTAAAATTACGAGACCCAATTTTGTTAAATTATGTTGGGCAATTTTTCCACTCAAAACTCTCAAGTTACCAGGCAAACAGCAAAAAGTGTTAGCGACCAAAATAAAAACAATTGCAAATCAGTTGTTTGCAACTGAGAAGCTTAGCTAATATTACCTTACGATCAGCTGATTGTCATTAGTTCAATTGTAAACAAATATAAATTGTAAACAAATGTAAATTGTAAACAAATGTAAATTGTAAACAAATGTAAATTGTAAACAAATGCAAGCTATAAACAAACACAACTTCAGAAGCTTGCTGCACGCCTGGTATTTCGTAGCTGTTTGAGTGTTCGAATTACACTTTTTTGTCTTATTTGTGCGCTTTGCACTGGTAATAGGGATTTATTTATTAAATGGAACGCAGAGAGACTTTTTAAAATAAATGAACTCGACTGTGTGCTAAATTTAAAATTGTTTTTTAGTCCTTATACTTCTCGTATTATCCATCAACCTTATATCAGTTTCAAACAATAAACGATAGGCAAGTAAGTGCTAATCTCACATTCCAAGCCACTGCCAGGCGAAAATCAATCCTTGCAAGCATTTTACGATTAGCTGTTTGGGAATTTAAACGCACTTAAGTTAAATCTAATCGCAAACCCATCTAAGAGGTATTATATTAATTTTGATAGCTTTCGAGCAGCTGATTGTTTTAAGTGAATTGTAAACAAATAAAACATATCCTACTTTCTGTTCGCCTATTGCTCCGGTGTTTGATTAGGCAACAATTATTGAAGTGCTAATTTTTTGCATAAGTTCATATACTTTCTGAGCTTTTTATAATATTGTGTCTGGAAACCCGATAATTACCAATCAAACTCAATTTATAGTTGCCAGCTGTGCATTCTTGAGCTTACTTTAGTTAAAATAAATTTATTAATTTCGAACTGCAATAAAGCAGCAAATAACATCTAACAACTTTTATAGTAAAATTGTAAACAAACGCAACTATCTACATTTTTATTCTCCTGGTATTTCGATACGGATCAAATATAAAAAAATTCGTTGAATGTACCAAAATTTTTGCATAAATTCCTGTTTTTTCTGAACCTTTTATAATATCTTGGCAGCAAAACCGCTCATTACTAATCAAACACACTGAACTACAATGAAGCCTTAAATTACTTCAAATAATTGTTTCAATGAAATTGTATCAAACGCAATTATCTAAAATTTCTGCTTGCCTGGCATTCCCGTGCTGTTTGAATATGCAAAATTCAGAATTGAGCATAAAGAATGCGAATGCTAGGGTTTTACATGAATTTATAATTTTCGAGCGGCTTTATTTACTAACAAGAAAATCCATTACTACTAATCAAACAGAAGTTATCGATGTCTCGATGTCATCGTTGCGATTGTTGAGCTTAAATTATTAATTTTAAACTCCAAAGCAAATTTCCTAAATATTGTTCGGTCGCTTTCAACTCACAGCTATCAAGTTACCAGGCAAACAGCAAAAATATAACCAAAATGTAAACAATTGCAAATCAGCTGTTTAAAAAGCTTAGCTTCCAACCGATTGACAGAAAAAGTTATCGATAAGCTGATTGTTCTTAGTTAAATTGTTAACAACTGCAACTTTAGAAGCTTGCTGCTCGCCTGGTATTTCTGTGGCGTTTAAGTGTTTAATACTGCTGGCTGGCTTGGGGCCTCATTTTTGTATATAATTTTAAAATATTATATATAAATGGTTTAAATTCAAATTATTTTGAGTTCTAAGTGGCGCCAGAAAATCTTACAAAAAGCTCTTTATTTAAAATGTTGGCACCCAACTATGCGTTATATTTAAAATTTAAATAAATCGTTAATTTTACTCTCATTTTAAAATGACAATTTGTTCTTTTAAAAATTTCCCTTAGACCAAGCCAAGTTCTATTCACAATCATCAAGACAGCGGCATTGATTTTTGCAAAATTTTGCAAAACCTAATTATTCGAAAGGATTCAACGCAACTATGCGTTATATTTAAAATTTAAAAAGTTTGGCAATTTTACTTTTATTTGGATATAAAAAATTTCCTTAGTTCAAGTTCTAATCAGAATCATCGAGCCACCAATCGTGCAGCAAAATCAGTTGCTTGCATAGGACAAAATATAGGCGTAGCTTATGTTAAAATTGATTCAGAATAAGTAGTTGACGATCAGCTAATGCAACTTTCTTCTATTGCTATTTTGAAATACTTTGAATATTTGTACAATATCGATAACAATCGTTGAGCGGCCATTTTTAATATCGCGATATATCGCTCGCGCAAAATTTAGAAGAAAAAAACAGTTGCGGCTGTATGCATGTGTGCGCGCGTCTGCTGTTTTTTTTTCACGCACGCCAACTCTAATAGAAAGAACTAGAAGCCAAGAAAACTAAGCAGGATGTCGTTTCCAACGCGTCGTCCATTGCAGTCTTTGCCGTCGAATTCGCAAATGAATCAAAACATGGCTAATCCGCAACGTGACATTTCGGCTACTTTCACATCCCAGCAACCTGCATATCGCAGACGCCATGAAAAGCAACAACAATTTCGTAGTCCACGTATAACCGTGTTTGTGAAAAACATCAGTAGACGCATTCCCGAACAATTGCTGAAACGCATATTGGGCACATGCGGCATTGTGATTAACTGGATGCGCGTTTCCACATTTGGTTTTTGTGTATACAACGGTCCCATAGCGGCAATGCGCGCAGTGCGCCTCATTAACGATCGCGTGATCGATGGTATGAAGCTGTTGGTCAAAATAGACTCGAAAAACAAACATTTAATGAAGAAGTATAAAAAGCAGGAACAAATGAATCGCAGCGGCAATGGTGCCAACTCGTTGGATGACAAGGCTAAGGATGAGTATGCCATGGCTCGCATACGCGATTTGTTGGCTGAGCACAAGCACAAATTCGAGTGTTTTGATAGCACTTATCGTGGTGATTCGTTTGCTTGGGGCCTCAATCGTAGGACAAAGTTACGTAGCGAGAATGATAACAAAATTCAGCTGTTTAATGAAAATGCTTGGGAGGAGGAGAAGCGTAATTTCATAAACGATGAAATTGGCAAATTCCGCAAGCTTGCCAAGGCCGATGAGCAAAAGGAAAAAGAACTATTGGAGAAAAAGGGCCAGGAGCTAAAAGAGCTAGTAAAGCAGCAGGTAAAGGAAACAGTGGATAAGAAGAACAAGCATTCCAAAGAGCCAGAAAAGCACAAGGAAAACGAAGCGCAAAAAAAGTGCGAGGTGCGCACATCCAGCACCGAGCGACGCACTGATTCCGTAAAAAACAAAGATGTGCCAGCTGCACGCAAGAAGCGCGACTTGGATGACAAAGATTCGTGCCGTAAACTCTCACAAACACGCCCCAAAAATCACGTACGTGATGGAAATCTGCAACGTGAGCTACATGACAAAGAGCGTGATAAGCATCGTCAACGCAAGCGTGAGCGTGAGAGCAAACGTGAAGGAGAACGTGAGCCGAAGCGCCTACGTGAGCACGAAAAGCAGAGCGAGCGTGAAAAGAAACCGTTCAAATCCATGCGTGAAACAAGACGTGATGAGGAAATGGCAAAGAAGAAAGCACGCGAAAAGGAGGCAGCCTACCATGAGCGCAAAGCTGAATGGGAAAGTCGTAAAAAACGCAAAGCTGAGGAATACGAAAAGCGTCGTCAAGAAAGGTCGCAGCGCCAGCAAGAGTGTGCAAATCATGCAAAGCGTTTGAAAGTCTTCCATGAAGTGCATGAAGCCGACGCCGATTCCAAGGATCGCAAAGAAAAAGCAAAAGAGCTGCAAAAGCAAACAATACAGAAGTATGAGAAGACGCGCACTGACACTGACAGCGTCGCTACAGAACAGAAGCACTATAATGGCGGAAGTATCAGCAGCCAGAAGAGTGCCGACTCACTGGGTAATACACTGGGCCCTGGTAATGCGCCCCTAAGAATGTTAGTCAAAAAGTTAAAAATCGAGCCTACCGCAGTTTTTGTTAACAATGATGACAACGACGATAACGATGAAATTGTTGTGCGCAAAAAGCGCAAACTTGTGCCACTTGATAGCGATGATGAAATGAGAGTCAACAATTCCGCGCTACGCGCAGCAACAATTGCAGCCGCTGCTGTTAGCCAAATCATAGCCAACAGTGATAGCGCTGGTTCCATGTCGTCTGACAGTGTCAGTGACGCAAGTGGGCGGAATAGTAAGCGCCACAGTGCTGGCAAGCACGACAAGATTGCTATAAAGGACACACAAGTTGAGCAACGGCGCCTTATAAAAAGCATTATCGATGGCATACCCACACAAAAGGAGGAACTTTTCAATTATAAGCTCGATCGCAGTCAGATTGACAGGGATTTTATGCATGGCAGAATACGTCGCTGGATAAATAAGAAAGTCATTGAATACATTGGTGAGCTAGAGCCAATCTTCGTGGACTTTATCTGCGCCAAGGTCTTGACAGGCACACCACCGCAAGGCATACTCGACTGTGTGCAATTGGTGCTGGATGATGAGGCCGAAGTTTTTGTACTAAAAATGTGGCGTTTGCTCATCTACGAATTGGAGGCCAAAAAGCGTGGAATTGCTGACAACTAGATGTGATACTTGGAGCAGCAACTAGTCGTCTATGCGTACAATGCGTAATATATAAAAATTCAACATAGTTCCTTAAACTATAAGTATAAAGTTTAAAAAAAAAAATGTACATTTTTAAGTAATACTGCTTAACTTTGTTGCTTATGGTAAAAACTCCAAAGCAGTTCCTTTTAAAAAACAGAAAATTTACTTAAAAAGTAAACTCAAAGATAGCTTCAAATGCTGCCAAAACTTTTACATATTTACTAAAACTAAATGCATTTAGTTTACAATAAATTAACATTTTTAAATAATATTTTTAACTGCAAACCAAATCCATTACAAAAAACAGAAAAATCATCTTAAAATCAAACCCATAGAATGCTTCAAATGCTGCCTAAAATTTTACATTTTAACCAAACCTAAATGCGTTTAGTTTACAACATATTAACTTTTAAAAATATTCCTTAAATATTCCTACTTAAGTTATAAAATGAAATTTCACTTATAAAGAAACCCAAAGAAAGTTTCAAATGTTGCCTAAACTTTTACATATTTACTAAAACTAAATGCATTTAGTTTACAATACATAAACATTTTTAAAAAATATTTTTAACTGCAAACAAAATCCATTACAAAAAACAAAACATAGAAAGCTTCGAATGCTGCCTAAAATTTTACAATTAAACTGAAACTAAATGCGTTTAGTTTACAACATTTTAACATTTAAAAATATTCATTAACTTTGCAAATCCATTATAAAAAACAGAAAAAACATCTTAAAATCAAACAAAGAAAGCTTCAAATCCTGTCTAATTTTTACATATTTACTAAAACTAAATGCATTTAGTTTACAATACATAAACATTTTTAAATAATATTTTGCTTAAGTTATTAAAAGCAAAGCAAAGCCAATACAAGAAACAAAATTTATCTTAAAATCAAACCCAAAGAAAGCTTCAGATGCTGCCTAAAATTTTACATTTTAACCAAACCTAAATGCGTTTAGTTTACAACATATTAACTTTTAAAAAATATTTTTAACTGCAAACAAAATCCATTACAAAAAACAAAAAACCATCTTAAAATCAAACCCATAGAAAGCTTCAAATGCTGCCTAAAATTTTACATTTTAACCCAAAACTAAATGCTGTAGTTTACATTTTAACATTTAAAAATATTCATTGACTTTGCAAATCCATTATAAAAAACAGAAAAAACATCTTAAAATCAAACAAAGAAAGCTTCAAATCCTGTCTAAATTTTTACACATTTACTAAAACTAAATGCATTTAGTTTACAATACATAAACATTTTTAAATAATATTTTGCTTAAGTTATTAAAAGCAAAGCAAAGCCAGTACAAGAAACAAAATTTATCTTAAAATCAAACCCAAAAAAAGCTTCAGATGCTGCCTAAATTTTTACATAGTTACTAAAACTAAATGCATTTTTAGTTTACAATACATAAACATTTTTAAAAAATATTTTTAACTTCAAACAAAATCCATTACAAAAAAACAGAAAAATCATCTTAAAATCAAACCCAAAGAAAGCTTCAGTTGCTGCCTAAATTTTTAAATTGTAACTAAAACTAAACACATTTCCTTAAAAAAAATGTACATTTTGAAATATTTTTGAAAAATTACACTTAAACGAAACAAACCCAAAGTTTGCCTTAAATTATGCTAAAAGTTTAACATTTTCAACTATAAAAATAAACACACCAAGTTACTGCGCACACATTTTTTTTTTTTTTTGTATAATTTGTTTATTATAATGCCTAATTTAATTCAGTTTTTTTTTTGTTTTTTAATTTTCATGCAACAATTTTTTAATATTTGTTTTTCTTTTGTTTGACATTACATAATTGCTATTTAGATTTATTACACTTCACTTTTTGTTTCAATAATAAATTCATGCAGCTAGCTCTCTGTCTCTACAATTTGTGTTACCAGCCAACTAACTGTCTGTGTAGTTTGCTTTTACTTAAATTAATTAAATCTTTCTTTTTTTTTATATATATAAAAATAGTTATTTTTTTGTTATGCTTAATTAAATGTTGCTGTCGCTGGATTAACTTTGTTAACATTCTTAAACACGCTGCTGCTGCTGGTGCATATGCTGAATACTTTTTCATTTTGTGAAAATTAAAACATTAAAAAAAAACATTAATTATTGAAACAAACACATGTTGCTAGATATACAAAAAAATAATATAGTTACAAATATAAAGTGGACAAAATAAAAGTATTTAACAAAACATACAAGTTTGGCAATTTACAATTACATATGCGTTTTTTTTTTGTTTTTATTTTTTAAGTAGTTGCATTTCAAAGAGAAGTTCAGTAGTCTAACATTTTAGCCTTAAATACAATTTGATAGTTTATTTTAGTTAGATTTCTTTTTTTTTTAACTTTTGCGTTGCATAAATATATATTTTTGTTTTAAATGCAACAATTATATAGCATATATATGCGTATGTATAAATAAAAATACAAAGTATATATATTTTTGTGCAACAGCAGCAATGTGTAAATTGTTGTTGCCATTGTTTAGTTTTTTTTTTTTAATTTAATTTTTGTGGGAGTGTCTCTGGTTTGCCTTGTGCTTTCAAACAAGTCCTTTTTGCACTTTTGCGTTTTAGTATTAAATATGTTTGCTCTCCTTATTTACTTTTACACTTTAAATGTTCAACATTGCACAAGTTTTCCTTTTCTTTATAAATCTTTTGTTTTTCTTTTTAAAGCATTAAGTTTTTTTTTTAAATATTTGTTTCATTTGTTTTTGTTTATGCTACTTTAAAATGTTAAATGTTGCTGTTGTTGGTTTGTTCACTTTAATCTTTTTTAACTTTAAACATAGATTGTTAGATTTGTTGTTGCTGTTGCTTTCATTCTTTTTGCTTGTGGAAGTTAGACAAGACATCGTCCTTGCACATAAATCATGCAATTCCTGTGGTGTGATTGTTGTCATCATATCGTTGTGGTTCAAATGCCGTACAACTGTGGCTCCAACGGCGACATTAAATGTCCTAAAAAAAAACAAGGGAACTTGAATTGTTTTAAAAACATTTAGACAAAATATGTTTTTTAAAATAATTTGAAAGATTCTCAGTATATTTTGTATGGTTACTTTCAGCTTAATTAGGTCGCTTTGTAGCATTTAGTTTATAAAGAATTTTGTGGGTAAAATTACAATTTTGCTTCACTCTTTTTTATTTTTCTCTAACAAAACAGAAAAGAAAAACAATTTATAAGAAAATTTCTGGTTACTGGAATCGAAAATTTCGGACATATGAAGCAAACCAGCCGGCTCTTTATATCGAATTTCCCAATATACATACGTCGAGCATATTGTTTTGCAAAACTCAGCAGCTCTTGCTTCTTATAATCCAGAACCAATAATTGTCTTTTGTCTAGTGTAGAAATGCTATAGTCGGTCTTTTGCTATTGAAATTCCCAATTTTATATCAAGCTGTTCTGTTCTAAAGTGATGTATCCGTGGCATCATTATTTATTTTTTATTCAAAAATAATATATCTGCCTAATTGCTTGCACTGACAAGTAAAACTTTTATGAAATTTCAAAATCCTTGTAGCTTTCAATAATTTTACTAAATCAGCTTCAATTGTCCGCCAGTACGTTTTAACAGATCAAAATTTAACCAACAAAATACAAGTTATCAGAAATTGTAATGATTGCAAATTTTGTAATGGATCGTTGCGATTTTCGCCAATGCACCGGAAATTAAAATAAACCGATTTGCAAACTGCACTTGGCCAAACATGCCACACACACACAGCACAAAAAACTTGCCAGCTTCATTTTGGCCATCCTCAAACGTAGCTTTTCACAAACTAACCTGTGCACCATTTGAGCCAAGCTGTTGCAGCGTTTGTATAACCTGCTCCTTTTGTTGCACAATCTCACGCCAATGCTCATCCTGTTCTTGAGCGCGCTCCTCCAAATCAGCAAGCGTTTTGCTCTGCAAAGAATTTGCTTATAACATTTGCTTTAATTTGAAAATAAGTTTATGCCTACCGTCTTTGTGACCAGCTGCGTTAGCTCCTCGTTGCGCTGTCGCAGCTTTAGGTTTTGTGTTTGCAGCTCCTCTTGCTCGGCCGTGGGCGCCACAGCAGCAGCGGAAGCATTGCTATTCGAACTACTATTATTGCTACTAATATTGTTGTGGGTACTATTATGATTACTGCTGCTATTGATTGATTGTGTGGACTTATTACTACTGCTGGTGCTGCTGTGGCTAAGCTTAGCTTTACTCTCCACCTGCTTGATGTGTGTGACCAACACTTGCTCCACCCAATCATCGAAGGAGGTATTTAGCGCAGTGCCAGCGTGCGCTTTAACAGCATCGGGATATAGACGCTGACAAAGATCGCGTATACGTTGCTGTTCACTTTTGGCGCTGCCACCGCCATTGGTAGCGCCTCCAAGGAGTTGTTGTTGCTGCTGCTGCTGTTGCTGTTGCTGCAGTTCCTTCTGCTTTTGCTGCAGCTCCTTGTGTTGTTGCTGAAAGTTACAAATAAAGCAAACATTAGTTGTAATACGCTGCAGAGTCGCTTACATAATTGAAAGTTGCAGAAATGAATTTGTTTAGAAATAGGAAAAAGTATAATATCCATGCACTTACGCCAGGATTATGCGTATTTGATTTCGTCGTTGCTGTGGACATTGCTTCGGCATTTTGCAACGCTTCAATCAACTTCCAGTTTTTCATGCGAATATCCTGATGCAAATGACGAAACACAAATACGTTACAAAATTAGTAAGGAGTGCAGAAAGCAAAGTAATAGAAAGCAAAAGTGTTAGGAGGCAGTGCATCTCTAATGACATTGTAGCAAGCCAAATTGCATGCTCTACAGCGCAAATAGCATGAACACTCACATTATTCTTCTCACGCTGCTCCTGCAGCTCTTGTTGCAATTGTCGCTCCTTGCTCAGCAGCTGGTCCGCATGCTGTTGCGCGTCCTGCAATTTGGATTGCAACGTGCTAAGCAGTTGATCCTTTTCCTTCAGCAGTGCCTCGCTCTGTGCTTGTGCCTGTTCGCTTTGAGCCGCTGACTTCTCCGCAGCGCTGGCATGCGCCTGGCTTAGTTGCTGCGTCAGCGTTTTATTTGTTGCTTCTAGCGTTGCCGCTTTCTGTCGCAGCTCCTGCAGCTCTGTGCTGGCCGCGCGACTTTGTGACAATTCATTCTGCGCAGCGCTGACTGCAGTCTTGGACTGCGCCAAATCGGCTTTAGCCGATTCCAGCTCATTCTGCAGATTACGCAGCTCCACCTTAAGCTCAGCATTCTCTGTATCCAGCTCCTTGCGCTGCTCTAGCTCGAATATCCTGTTGTTTTGCAGTGCTTCAAGCTCGTCACGCTGCTGTATGGTTTTTTGTGATTCAGCAGTGACAAAGGCGTTCATCTCGGCTATATGCTTGTCTTTGTGTGTCAACTCCTGCTGCAGGCGCTGCAATTCCTGCAGTAAGTCCTGCGAGCTGCTTTGCTTTTCGCGCAAGAGCTTAACTTGGAATTGCTGACGTTCCAGCGCTAATTTCTCATTGATCGCAGTCAATTCCTGATTTAGCGCGGACAATTCTTGCTCCTTAGCCTGGAATTTATCGTGAAAGGACTGTATGCGCAGATGCATTTGTGCACGCTCGGTATTAATTTCCGTGCGCAATTCACGTAGCTTGGCCTGTATGCCAATGGAGGCCTCCTGTTCCTCGGCCAGCAATTTTTCCTTTTCCTCCAGCTGCCGCTTTAGCTTCTGACATATATCATCGGACCACTCGGCATGTGAGGCCGGCATATCCTGCTGTTTATTAAGCAAAAAATCAATGAGTATTTGTATCTCGGAACGATTGAGCTCGGCACGTGCAAAAACATTCATCAATGCCGACACACCAATGGTTTGATGCTCAGCCAATTTGTCCAGCGCTTGTACCAAATCCTTGGCAACAAGCGTATCCTTTTGCTTCTTGGCATGTTGCTGCTGTTTGGTCTTGTTGTTGACATTATTATGCTGTTGCTTGGGTGAGCCGTTGTTTTGCTGTTGTTGCTGCTGCTGTTGCTTCTGCACTTGTTTGGCCAGATGTGGCACCTCGACGGGCTGTTCCAACGCATTGGCTAGCGTTACAGCGGTTGGCTTTTCTTTCTTATTAGCGCCAGCGCCGTTTTTGTCGCCACGTTTGTTGTTTTGCTGCTTATTATTGTTATCCTCTTTGCGTTCCTTTTGCTCCTGTTTCTTGAGCTCAACCACATCCTTGGGCACGCGTACATCAAAGTGATTGAGTGTGGGTGTCTCCTCGCTGGTATGCGTTTTAACAGCCACCGGCTCATTTTTATTTAACAAAATGCCAGCTGCCGCCTTGGCGCCACCATTGCGCTTATCCTTTTTGCCTTTCTTGCTGCCAGTGGCATTATTTTGATTCTCCTTTTCGGCATTGCTGGCACGACGATTTTGCTGCTGCTGTTGCTTGTCTTCCGCATAATTTACAATCTCTGCATCGGGCTCGAATTCTACATGCTGCTTTGACAGTCCAGGTGCTGGTGTTTCTTCGCCTTGCGTCGATGCTTGCTCCTCCGAATGACCATCCGAATAGTCTTCATCGTGCTCATTATTAGCATCCTTTTGCTGCTCTCGTTGACGTTGTTTCTTCTCACGTTTCAGCTCCTTCTTTTTGGGTTTCTTTGCTGCCGCATTCACTGCCTTGTTCTGCGCATAAAGATTCGCATTCAAGGCACGCTTCTCGGCAACAACTTCCTCAAAAGTTTTGCGTCGGAATATCTTGTTTATGAAAAGAAACGACAAGAACGAGGCCAGAAAAACGCAACCAATGACGATCAGTATGTGAAAATCCATTTTTGCATAGTTTTGCACAATACACCCAGCTGCTAGTTGTGTTTTTGTGTGTGGAGTGTTGGTTTAGTGCCGTCCGATTACTGCAAGAAACAACAAAAAAGTGAAACCCCCCCCAAGAGGAAATTAGCCATGCGATATAAATGAGATCACTTTATGCAAATTAAAGATCGACTATACAAATATATAAACGCGACAACGTCTATGGACTGTGTCCAAAAAAAAAAAAAAAAAAAAAACACAAAATTCATTTAAAATCATTATCTTGACCGAGGCCTTCACCTGTTGCTATTGCTTGCAAATAATGAAAAAGTTATCAGTAGTTTTGTGCTGGCTATACAGGTTGCTCTGGTGACGTGTAGCTTTGCAATTTGTTAATGGAGCGTCGTGTACTTGTTGCTGCGCGCGGCATAGGATCAACGACATTCAAAAGCAATTAGCCAAACAACTGTGTTTTTTTTTTCTTTCTTTCTCTCTCTCTTACGATTTTTGCATAAAATTATAATTAAAATAATATTTCATACACATACTTGTAATATGCGCTCGTATTTCGTCGAATTCGTCGCTCACGTAGTACACAAAATTCGAAAAAAAAAAAAAATGAATGCTTATCAGGCTTACCGGCCGGTGAATGGTACCAAAAATTTCTATATGTAACGTTTATAAAATAAACACATACTTTATTACTGCGCTTACACAAACATATGTATAGTTGTTAATTTTATAAAGCTGTTTCAAATTAAACGCGTTATGGACTTTTGCTTTTTTTTTACATAAAATAAATATTGAACGAAATAGAAACTAAAAGAATATTTGACGTGTAAGGCTTTGAGCAAGCTATTGGGATAAGTCTTAGTCATTTTTCGACTTAAATTTTCGCTATACGTTGCGTTGGCAGTGCTGCTGTGCATAAACAAATTACTCATAAAGTTATTACTAAGAAATGAACTAAAAACAAAAAACAAAAAAACCCAAACCAGTTGTACAAGTCACTTGCAGCTCTTTAAGAAAGTTGAGCAGCATTTTAAAGTTAAAAAAAAAAAACAAAAAAGTCCAACTTGTTTTTAAGCGCTTTAAGACAGCGTTGAGCGCTGCGAAGCAGACAAATGGAAAGTGAATATTTTTGCACAAAACTTAATGCTTTAGGCTTTGGCGCTGACGTAGATAAGTCGCCAAAAAAAAAAAAAAAAAAAAAAACGAAAGAAAACACACGCCAACGAGCGCAACGTCCCACGTAATGTTGCCGCTGTAAAAATGTTAACAAGAAAATTCCCACACACACACACACCGTCGCGCACTCGCCTGTCTATGCAAATTTCTACACACACACACACACTCACAATGGCAATTTAAAAATTTCTTTCCGTTTCTTAAGAGCTTCAAGATCCAAGCTTCTTCTGGCCACAAACCGAAATGACTCGGGTTTTGGCACACAGGCATCACAGCAGCACCAACATCGCAGAAAAGCTTAACTTGCTGCGACGCTCTCACTCGCTCACTCACCAACTCTGCTTATCTCCAACGCCCGCTCTCTCACTCTTTCTCTCTCTCTCACACTCTCTTCTCTCATCTAAGAACTTGAAATTTCACTAACTTTAGCAACACAACCAACGTCTGCTCTCCTCCAGCAGAGTTGACGCTTCTGGCAGAACTCACGAATTGCAAAAATTCAATTCAAGGTTGTTGCTCTCAAGACATTGTGACCAGCAGCAGCAGCACCATCATCATCAGCAGCGACAACAACAAAGCTGCTTGACTCCAGCTGGAGCTGCGCTCGCGTCATAATACACTCTCTAGCCAGAGCAGCAAGCGGCATGCCAGATTTTGTAGAATCAGCAATTTAACTTATAAAATTGCGCTGATTTCTGGTATGCGCAACATCTCTGCAGTCGTTCGACTTCGACACAGGAAGACAAAAGAAACGATCTAGCAAGATCAACTGGGGAAAGACCCTGGAATAACGAGCGCTTGATAAAAGTTAGTGTGAACGACTATAACTCGATAAAAAGATTAATAAATTCATTCCTCTTCTTGGAGTTATCTCTTTTAATAGCCCTTCGAAGATTCATAGCCGAATAAGAAAGACGTTGTCTTTAGTTAATCCAGATTTTCCTAGCTAAATAGCGTCTATTTATTTTCGAATAGAAACACCAACTATTCGGCTTAGAGGCGAGTATGCTATTACTACGCTTCCGGAGCCCACAACCGATAACGAATTGTTATGACTAACTGAAGCAACTATAACTACATAATTATGCGAATTCTACTCTGATACTTATAGTGACGAGAAAACGGATATTTTATCCAGTAAAGAATACAGTGGCGTAATTTAAAGGGACAGCCAAAGCTCTGCTAGAACTTGCACAAAGCGTACGGTTTTCGAAACTCCCAAGCACTCTGACCGCAAGGTTTACCAGACTCTTGCTCTTTCAAACGAACAAGAGCAGAACAATCACTCTAAGAACTGACCTCTTTCCTCGATTTCCAAAATGATTTTACAAGAAAAAGTATTAACATATTACCAAAATACTTAACAGATGATACTCTATTAGCTAGATATAAATCTATATATAAATCGCAAGTAATTGTACCAACAGTAAAAACATTACTGTGAAGGCTACGTGCCCATCAAGTCGATTAAAAATTGTACGATTCCAAAAAAAACAACAGAAGCTAATGAAATCTCAGAAATTTTCGTCAAAAAAAATGTCACAAAAAAATGTTTGAGATCACAATCTATTAGTTGCTGCAGTTTAAAATTAATTTTAGTAAAATTTTAAAAATATTATTTCTTAGATCTTATAGATTATAAAAAGTATTTTATGGAAGTCAATATATTGAAATTTTTTACTTCACGCGTTCCACACTATCAGCACCAAATACATGAGTTTGTGTGGCAATTTTGAAAGTATCAGCTAGATCCAATATATCTTAGATCCGAAGATACACATAATATATATTAAACCTCTTAGATTAATGTATTAAAATTTTTGAATGCATCCGTTCCATATTTTTAACACCAACTACATGAATTTGATTAACAAAATCAAACTTAAAGATGTGTTTGTTAGCATATTTAACAGCAATTTCGGTCGTGTTTAATTTATATTTGATTAAAATACAATTTATAATTTTTCTGGAGAAGAATCTCTCTCTGGTCGCATAACCTTAAAAAATTGATTGTGAGCTAGGCGAAAATTGAACTACAACAAACAATACTCTGACACAGAGAAAATAATTATTGTTACAGCAAAAAATTGACAAATTGTACAAACCATAATGACTCTTTAATTTTGTTCTCTAAATGAAGAAAGTTGCACTGAAAAAAAAAATAATTTAAATAACGAAAGTAATCGTCTAGGGTTCGTTTGTCTCATCATTAGTAGCTTCCAAAAAAGATTTTTTTTAAAATGAAAACCAACAAGAGAAAAAAACAATCTTTTGCGTATTTTTGAATACATA
This sequence comes from Chymomyza procnemis, assembly GCA_035046065.1. NCBI lineage: Eukaryota > Metazoa > Arthropoda > Insecta > Diptera > Drosophilidae > Chymomyza > Chymomyza procnemis. The sequence goes on from JAWNOJ010000026.1 coordinate 42,267,249, forward strand.
TTTATTCAACAAAAACAAGTTTATTGAATGTCACAATAAATAAAAATGGCTGATTTATGAAGAATCCCGCGATGATCAACTCAAGCTTCGTGCAAGAATCCGCCCGTTATTTCTATTTGAAACATCAAATTGAAACACTTTCTTATTCGGAAGAATTTCTGAGCAGTATGGACTACTTTGGAGCTTCAATATTGAAATTCGAACATTTTTGTCATCTTTTTTTAAAAAGTACTTGATTTTAAGAGCTTTTTTTTAAAGTAAGCGCGTTAACAACATTGTAAAATAACATTTTTTATGTATTTTTTTAGTTCAATGAACGCACAATAAAGTTAGCTAAAAAATAGTATCTTACTTGTATATAAAGCTTCTATGGTTTATTTTTAATTGTGCACGGAATTTAACAAAATGCAGTTTTCGTAAAATAGACGGTTTGGTTGCGCTTGCCTCACGTTCAGACTCTACTCGGATCTGTAAGTCTTAACTTAGTTTGAGTTGGACGCTCAAACAAGAATATTCTTAAATAAGAATTTTAACAATTGAATGAACAAAAGAGGATTTTTTAAAACTGACTGAAGGGCGGACGACTTTCGTAAATCGTTTAATCAATATGGAAATATGTATTTAAGCTTAAAACCGTGTTGTGGGGTCAGATCGACCTTGTTGGCATTTTACACGTAAAAAACTAATTTTTCATAAAATAAATTCCGAAAATTGTAAATATTTCGACAAATAGCAACTTCTTTACATCTGTGGTTAAATATAAAATTTAGAGTATTAATGTTAATTAAAAAAGAAAAAACACACCATAAAAATAGATAGAACACAAACACTATGTGCATGTTAGCAAGAGTATACAAATGTCGCCATTACCTACTTTGCAACTGTTATAAATTCTTTTATATGCGTACGTGTATGGTGTGTATGTGTGTGTGTGCCGCTGTCTATTGCTTGACTTTGCGCAAAGGAATTTTTAGTGTCTTTGTTGCTTTTTTTTACTGTTTTATTAACTCTTTTTTCATGCAGCATTTTTTTGTGGACTTTCATCAAAAATGTTTTATTTTCATTATTTTTGGTGTATTTGTTTATTTGCCCAATCGACTAGTCGACGAAATATCTTTGTGAATTAACTTTATCTTGAACTTCTTCTATTGTCTTCCAAAGTTTACTTTCTTTTGCGCTGTGTAAATATTACTTTATTTGAGTGCCATAAACTCATGTTACTATTTAATTACTTCGTTTATTTACAATGCTCGCATCGCACATAGTTTTGTACATAAATATAATCGTGTATACACACAATAATACAATGTAGTTGGGTGTAATAATAAATTATGTTCAATAAAATGATACACAACTTGGGTAACTTCAAATCAATAGCGTGAACGACTAATGAGTATTAAGTCGCCGTAAATAACAATGAGTGTGAGAGCGTGTGCGTGTGGGTATTTGTGTGTGAGTGAGTGTGAGTGTGTGTAAGCGTGAGTGTGCGGGTATTTGTGTGCGAGTGAGTGTGTGTGCCTATGTGCGAGAGTACAATGAACATTTTAAGATGATATCAATAATAATGTTGGGCAGGGCAAATGAAAATCATTTAACGGCACTGTGCTAAATACAAGCCCCACCGCTGTCTCAGCCATCGCTTATGCTGCGCGTGTGTGTGTGTGTGTACGAGGGCTGTAAGAAACGCTTCACTGATGCCGACATTGTGCGGCGGGCAGGCCGGCAGCAGCTACAGCAATACGGCAAAGCAAATAATATACAAAAGAAGAAAATAAAATAATATAAAAAAAAGCCGGTAAAGGTCATCAACCGGAAGAGCGATGGCTGGCATGGGATGTGCTCGTTACACGGGCGTAGTTCGCTTTTTTTTTTGGGTGGGATTTACATAGATTACAGATTTTTAAAAGACATCAAAAATAATTATAATTTTATAATAATAATAATTATTATATAAAAAAAATTTAAAAAATGTTACTTGTACACATTTCATTCAGTCAGATTGACTGAAAAATGTACTTAGGTCAAGCAGCATTTTTCTACACGCACTTGCTCGATTGTCGCTTTGGCGCACTTTTTGACTGCAAGAAAATGTAGCTTGCATAAGTTTTGCCCATAAAAGTCTGACTATGTCCTGAATTCGCAGGCATTGTGTGTTGTCCCGGAACTAAAATTCGAATTAACCAAAAAAAATTTTCCAACATTTTATGGGGTAATTTTTTATAGTATCTCAACATTGTAATAAAAATGCTTTGATTGATCTCAAATTAAAAATGCAGCCTGAAATTCCTGTTTTCGGTACATGTATATATTTTAAAGTCTTCTTTGATGTTGAAAGAAAAAGTCTAAAATCAAAAAGTTTATCTTCCTCTAATATAAATATATAAATTTTAACTTTGGTCCCCTAGACTATGCGTTCATCGTATACAGGCATAGGTTTTTGCTGTTCAAAGCAGTTCGACACGTACAAGCATCTACTAACTGTAGCCGAATCAGAGCGGTGATCTCCTTAATTAATAGAGATTTTCTTAGGCAAATAGCGCATTTTTGCTAACTATGAAACGAAACTCCGAACTTCGATTTTAGAGGCGAGTTCACACTGCCACCGGCGGCCACAACAACCTATAAAGTTGCTAAATATTCTACATGTTCTAAGAAGTGTAGTACCAGATATAATATTGTATTTTTTTTTATTAAAATAAATATTTAGTACTTAAATCGGCCTTATTAAAAATATTATTATTATCTTTGACAAAAACCACATGTCCAACACAATACTCCTATAAATTAGAATTTAATACAATTTGTATTTTATGCATTTAGAGCAATACAAATTAACACTTTTTTGGGAACTATTGTAATAAATTGAGCAATACAATTAAAAACTCTTATTGCTTGCATATAATTTATTACGTGCGGTACGAAAGTGGTTCAGAGAGTTATAAAAAGAGTTAAAGAAATAGAAAAGCTGTTTCAAGAAAAATTGCAAAAAATATACAAAAAATTATACCCAAGTCAGTCTTAATAATAGATTATCATATCATTTACTCATAAATTTAATGATAATCGATTATGAGAACTTTCAAGCCTAATTCAAGAATAAATTCTAGACAGCTCAACAAATAAATTAATTCAGTCTTTAAAGTCTTAATAGCAGATTATGTTAAATAATTGATAACCCATTATTAAGTCTATAAATACTGATCTAAGAATTCATTCATTTATTGAGTTGTCTACAATTTATTCCTAAATGAGATGATAAATTATGTTAAATAAGTGATCATCTATTGTTAAGTTTGATTAAGCTCTACATTCATTTGTTAAGATAACCACAATCAGTCTTTAAAGTATTAACAATAGATTATAAGTTATTTATGAGCACGCGCAACTATTTGTTTGTCAATCTCTCAATTACGTGAGAGTACAGAAATCTATAGAACAGAAATGGAGTGTCGAAAATTGTTGTGGCATCCCTGGCATATATTTTTAAAATTTGCCAATTGCAAAGTATGAAACACTCCCTGAAATTTACTAATTTTCCATAATTCACTCGAAGGTTTAACTTGTTTAAGACAATAATAAACAAATATATATTTGCTACAAATATTTTGAATTCAGCTGTTTTCTAAAAATACATACATATATGGCTACCACATAACTATATTGTGACTGAGTGGGGGGTTGTCTGCGGACCCCTTAGTAATCCTACTGCCAACACCACTGCCTTATTTGTATGTATGTTTGTATATGTGATTATGGGCATTTGTAAGTGTGTGAAAGTCGAAAACTTGCTGCTGCGGCGTCACAATTATCATTATTGCTGCTTACAATACAATAACAATTATGATAATATTTGTATAAATTTTGCCAAACCAGCAGCATTGTGACAGTGTTGCCACCTCAATTGCAGACATTGCATGCAAATGCAAACTATTGCTGCCGCCCTGGTTACAACTGTACTGGCGACGACGTCGACTGCACATTTGGCCTAATTTTTGTGTGCTGCTGCTGCTGCTCTTCTTGCCACTTGCCGTTTGCCGCTTCAATGTACAATTAGTTCCACACACACACACAAGTACTAACCCAGTGCCCTGTACACTGCCCTCCCCATCCCCAACACACACCAACAACGTAGGCAACTCGCATATGGAATTTCTCATTGACGTCGTCGTCTGCTGCTGCTGCTGCAGCGACTGTCTGCAATCTGCACGTTTGTTGTTGTTGTTGGTATAACGGCGCAAGTGCCAGTGGCGCTCACACACACACACACGCACATTCTTCATTCATTGTTTTTTGTTGTTATTTATTCATAAATGCAATTTTCTTATGTGCCGCTGCTTCGTTGTGCCTCAAACCGCTGCTGCGGCGGCAAGTGTTAATTTTAGAAAGTTCTTCACTTTTTTTTTATGCAAAATGCAATATTTATATATTTTTCGTCTTTTATGCGAATTGACACATTTGTTTGGTTGTTTTTTCTTAGTCTACACTCAGTTCAACTATTATTCGGACACTGTGCTTGTTCAGGATTGCTTAAGGATTTGAGTATCTAAAAGCTCCCGTAACACCCGCCACTGACTTATTAGCTATAAGCAAACACAGCTGGTCAAATAAATTCGCGCATAAATTGGTCAAGACTCTTAAGTAAACTTTTTTCCAACAACTAGTTTTGCTTCATTTTATTCTAAATATTAATAAAGCTGCAATGTTTGCAAAATAAACAAATTAATTTCAAGAATTTGCATGTTTTTTTTAACTTCAATAAATGGCATCGTACTACTAGAAACACAAAGAATTTTTTCCTAGAAAGCGAAATTTCAAGAAATACAACGTATTGCAATTGTTTAACTTCGATCAATGGCTTCGTACTTCTAGAAACACAAAGTCCTTGGCAAAAAAGAATGTTTTCCTAGAAAGCGCAATTTGCTGGTGGCACATTAATCTTTGACATTTTGTAAAAATTTGCTGTCTATCAAAGCGGCGCTATATGCGAACTTATCAATAAATTATTATTATATGTCGAATGCGAAGAGTACAAAAAATAGATCATTAGTATTTTTTCAAGAAAGCGATAACTGGTGGCGCCAAAAAAAAACATTAACTTTTTGTAAAAATTTAATGACAAATGTCAATTGACTGACAGTCGAAAAATAAAACTCGAATAGAGAGCAAATATTAAATTCTCTTGCAATTGTTGAAACAAATTTATAGTAACAATTTTTCATCCACAAGTTACCACCACGAGTGATTGAATCAGTTTTGATTAGGTCGAGAAACTTAATTTACGCGTACGTTATGTATGGACAATTTTACTCTGAAATCATGGACTTTAAAAATGCTAATAATGAATAAATAGGGTTACAAAAAACCGTCGGATTGTACCGATTTGTTTTATCTTTTTTAAAATCGTATTTTTACCAAATAACTTTCCGCTCACTTCACATATTTGAATCCGTGCAAATTTAAACTATTTCAAACTAAACGATAAACATGCCACTGGCTAGCATACTGAAAACTGCACACTCATGCAAAATACTTGCTGAACAAGCAACACCATCAAAAATTGACTTAAAAAACAATATTTGCAGTAGTGACAGCATGTGCGAATACTTATAATAACCACTGTATGCGTACACATACAAATACACTGTACCGACTGCAAGAGTATGAACAAGTTGGCCTAGAGCTTGCGTGGGAGCGGTGTTCAAGTTTGATGGCCACCAGAGTCGCGCTCTTGTTGCTTTTGCAAAAGATTGACCCAAGTGGTTATGACCAGATTTGTCTCAAGCGACAAATGGCAAATTTTGTCACTTTGTCAGTTTATTATTACACGTGCCCATTTTACGTTGGTGACTCACAGCAATTCCGTTTATTTCTATAAATACCAATAATTGGAAAATGTGTCTTTTCATTTAATGATTATTGATTGCTGACGTAGCAAAGCAAAGTAATGAACAACACAGCCCCAGACTTTGTAGTTTGCCATTATCAATTATAGATTTGACGCACAAGATTTCTTGGAATTTTTGTCAATGGAGAAACGTTCGGTTACGCTTATCAGCGGAATTAAAACTTATTTATTGCAGTTGTGTTGTTTGATTGACTGAATTGTTTGTTGCACGGGCGGGCTACGCTTGATAAGATTACAAAAAGCAACAGCAGCGAAGTGCACTGCTGCACACTGGACTGCCTGAAGTGGGTTGAGCGGGTGTGTGTTAGGAAACAGCACTCAAGAATACTAATAAAGAGATTGCCAACAATGTGTAAATGTCACAAAGAAATGCAGAACAAACAAACAGACAGACAGACACACAGACAGCCAGCCAGCCGGGCAGCCAGACAAATAGAGGCCAACACATCAATTATGTTTATGTACGATATTTCTGATAAAAATCAGAACAAAGAGCCAGCCAGCCAGCAAGTCAGCGAGCGATGCTCTACACAGACAAACACCGTAGACAGCAGGACAGCGTTGTGCACACACAAGTTCTTGGCAAATCAAATCACACACATTTTTGCCACCCTGCATCCTTGCTGCTTGTTGGACGGCGGTCGGTCGGAAAGCAGGGGCACACATAAATGTGTCAACCACTTATTGGCTTTATTATTGTCAAATTGGATGCGATTGTTGAGCATTTGCGCACTTGCCAGCGTTGCTGTGCTGCAACATTAAACAGCTTCTAATTGTTGCTGAACGTGGTGTCGTGGATATTGGTCGTCCGCATCTCTGGCATATTTTCATGTTAATTAAGCACCTAATTGGCGACACTTTCGACAAGGCGCCAAACATAGTGCACGGCTTGCTATATGAATGACCTAAACATAATTTATGCGCGGCTGTTCTGCTGTCTGCGATAAATGTTGATAGATATGGCACACGGCGTCAACGTTGTCGTCCACTGCAAACTGCAGACAAGGTCTACGGTCGGACGGTCATCCTCCGTCATACAAAAGAAAAGGGCGACGTACGTAGCGTTCAAGACAAAAGGGCGTCGTCGTTGCTGCAGTTAAGCACAGCACAAAAACAAAGTATTACAAGTATTTCATACGCATACCATTTGCACTAACTTCTTGCAACGTCAACAATTTTAAAATATTTTAATATTTTAAACACATTCAACACTAATATGCACTTCTTTTTGCTGTTGTTTTTGTAGTTTCATCCGCATCCGCCATTTGCAAGCGAATGTTACCCATGTATGTATGTATGTGTGTATGTTGCTTGAGATTTATATGTGTGTGCGTGTGTGTGTGTGCAGCGTTGTCGCGTCGGCAATTTTTCTTTCATTTTCGGCATCAATTTTCAATTGGTTATTCTTGTAGTTTTTTAGTTAGCAAGTTTTTACTACTTGTCTTAGGCATAGATTTTTATGACTTACACTTTATTTATTGGTTTAATGAGGAATTTTAAACATTTAATAAATTAAATATTTGCACTTGAAGAAAACACAACTTGCACGCAGCGATGTTAGACAACAGAAAATGTTACTACCGTTAACATTTTACATTTACAGTGGTTCTATCGATACGCGTAAATCGATATGTGCATGGTTGTTGCTGCAAAATCACCAATCAGCTGCAACATAAACGTTACATTTAAATTATTTTATTTGTAAGCTTTAATGTTTTTTTACTTAAATTGATTTTGCTAGTTGAACTGAATGCGCTTTTGAAAGCCTTCCAAAAACTTTAAATATAGCAAAGTAATGAAGCCAGAAAAAGTTTTTATTTTCAAAGCAACGCAATGCAATACACTTCATTTTGCTACTGCAAGCTTAACAGCTTATCGTACCACGTCAATATAATAGTGCTTATAATTTTTAGTGGTGTTTTCCACTCAATTGGCGTTGAATCAGCGTTTAATACAGTGGAAAAAGCAATTCAACTACCCACTAAACGCTAGATGGCGTAGATGCTTTTTTCCTCAGCTTCTAGTTTTTGAAAGTGGATTAGCTGTAGTAGTACTTATTGAATGTTCTCAAATTTCGTTAAGATCCGGTGCTGCTATTGAATTAATCGTAGTAACACTAACTGCTGGATTTTTTTTGCATACAACACAGACTGACAAAACGTTTCTAAATTCCATGAAATACTTATAACCGAGTTGATTGTAAACCAAATAAACAGTGAGTTGAAAACGAGAACTTCATCTAACAAACCAACCCAGCTTAATTCTATATATTTTATCAACCGCAGTGACTAAAAGACGTACGTAATCAATCTTAATCCATATTAAGGATTCCATTTAACTATCATGTCATTTCTTGGATTAATGCTTGCTTTGCTTGAAATGCTAAAATAAAGTCGCTATTAATCACCCCAGCTGCATGATAACATAATTATATATAAAAATGCTTACTTAAATTTCGCAAATGTGGAAAAAAAGCAATATCTTTGGCGCCTGTGTCAAAAACTCAAATTTCAAGCTGATTCAAATTTCAAGCAAAATCAACAAAAAAAATATCGATAAACATGTCAAGTAGAACTGCTAACATAAACAAAATTTTTTCGACAAGCTGGCAGCATTTTTATACAATTCAACATAAACAAATTACTATTTTGTTGTCGTACTTCTTATAAATTTTTAAAATGATTAGTAAATTTGAAGCATTATACCGCGAAAAGACGGCAAAGGTGGACTGTCTAGCATGTCGCGTTGTGACCGGTTTAGGCATGATTGGAATTGGAGCCTTTATTTTATCGCATTCAAAGCGTCCTCGTGCAGCTGAGAGTTTTGCCATGAAGACCATTGCAGGAGGTGCGTAAAACAATTATCTTATATTTTTTTAAGAAATTAATTTTTTATGCATTTTTTAGTTGCGGCCTTCGTGGGTGTGGCACGCCTAGCTGACGCGAGCTTTCTAAAAGCTGACAAAGAAGCCAAACGTTAGAACGAGCTGTGGCGAGCTATGACAATTAAACGCTTTAAAAACATAAAGACTCATTTGTTCAACATGCATTTTTTTTGTTCTTTCACATTTATACATAGAAACATTATAAATAATACAAATTTTAACGGCCAACCTTTCCCAGTTTGGTGTCAGTCTTTGGATTGGCCGTCAAATTTTGCACCGCAACAATAGTCTCATTAATCTGTGTTTGCAGCTGACGCAAACTTTGTATTTGCAGCAAACGCAATATGCGCATTGGATAATCCAGCGCGGCATCATTGCCGGAAACCACGTCATTTCCCTGCTCAAAGGGAAAGGGTGTGCCAACAATGGGCTCTCTACCTTTGGCAGCCGGCGACAGACGTTCGTGTACAATACGCGCAACCGCCTCCAATTGCAGCAGATGATTAGGATGGTGTGGTATTTTGAATTTCGCAGCAAGAGTGCGAACACCATCAATAAATTCCTTGTCTTGAACTACGCAAGAAATAAGAACTAACAATAGCCTTTTGTTATATTACTATACTTGACTTACCATCTATTTTGCCGTCAAATATGGTCTGTACCAAAGCTTGTGGCTGATTTTTATTTTCGTTACCTAAGTTTTTTGCTTTATTCGTTTCATATTGTGCAGGATCATCGAGGTATTCGAGGCGTATGGCATGTCCCAACATCCAAGTAAGTTGCTCCAATTGTGTTTCCAAGGCCGGCATGTTTATATCGGCGCAGTACTTTTTATACGCCTCTTCCCATTGCTGCATATCATTCAAGTTGCGCAGTGTCTCGCGATCTTCAATTTTATACAGACGAATTTTTTGATCCTCCAACCAAAGCACAGTACTGGCAAATTCTTTGCGGTCTGTGAATGCATTTGTGAGAGTAGGCACTTGCACAAATTTCGCTTAAAATGTAATAGTTGCATACTTACTACTTAGTGCAACATCATTGGGAGTGGGATGTCCCAAGACTTCTAGCTTCATCTTTAACATTGTGCAAAAAATTGTGAATTTAATACACAATTTCACAATTAAATTTATAAAAAAAATTAGCAGCAAATTTTAAGTCGATTTACTGCTCTGCTTCTTGACAAATGGCAGTCACAGCAAAAGCTAACGATTACCTAAGCGATAGGTATGTGGATAATATCGATACATTTGTGTAAATAAAAACAATTTGTATTAAAACGTGTTTACATGTGGTATTTGGATTAATCTTTGAATTTTTGTTACTAATTTAGCATTAAAACACAGAATGGCTTTAATTTCTGCAAAAAAAATAGAAAAGCCTTTGTCAAAGCGTAAGTTTAATTAATTTATGTGCTCAGCTGCAACTTATTTCATAAAAATTACTACAGCACACACCTCAGATGAAGCTGATACAGATTCTGATGGCGGCGGCAACAGCAACTGCAGCGAAACCGAAGGCGATGCTAGCTGGGCAGCCTCTATACGCAAAGTGCTAAACACAACAAAACCCAAGTCGGAAAATCGCATCGTTCTAGCACGCGGCAAAAGGAGTTTAGGCACACGCACCAAAAAAGAGCCCGACACAAAAAAGGATTTCGGATTTGAGATCGAAGGTGCTGAAGTTAAAAAAGAAGAAAGCGACGATGAACTGAAACCAGATGCTTCAGCGCTGGATGCACAGCTAACCAAACAGCAACGCAAAAATGTACCACTGCAACTGCGTGTAAAACCTAGTTTTAAGGATATGGAACGCGAGCGCAGTTTGCGTAAGGTTGCAACACGTGGTGTGGTGCAGTTCTATAATGCAGTACGTATACAGCAGAAGGATCTGAAGCAACAGTTGGCTGACGCTGGTCCACTGGATAGTCGACAAGATGCGGTGCTAAATAACATAAACAAACGTAAATTCTTGGACGTGCTGATGAGCGGCAAACGCGCAAAATCCGAAGCCATAGATAATGCTGTGAAAAATGAGGAATCAGAGAGTGAGAACGACGATGATGTGCCAACTGCAGCCGGCAGCAAGAAGAAATCCGAATGGAATGTGCTGCGCGAGGATTTCATGACCAATAAAAAAATCAAACACTGGGACGAAGAAGATGACGAACCCAGCGATGATGCCAATGACAACGATCAAGATAGCGACGGTGATGAAGACGATAGCTAATAATTTAAGTTTAGTTTCTTTTTTTATTAAAGCCAATTGTTTAAACATTATAACATTGTTGTATCTATCATCCCATCGATGCCTTTGAGGTCATATAGATGCCAACGATTAATCCAAAGAGACCAAAAGCCGAGGCAAAAATTTCTACAATCAAAATCTTAACAAACAGCATCGAGTTTGCGGCATCGGCTAGAGCAGCGCCCGAGCCTACAATTCCCACGCATATGCCACAACTTAGATTTACCAATCCAACCTGAAGTCCTGCACCAAATATGGTAAATCCGGCAAACATATTGGTAGCAAGATTCTTGGGATTATTTAGTACAGTTGCCGACTTAAATTTTTCTATTGAACCGGCAAACACAATGGCGCTGATCAAACCATAAATGGCAACGGCTTCACAGAATACAATGGAAATCAGATTTTTAGTCTTGATGCGAGGAGAGCGCACGCCACCGCCTAAAACACTGGTGCCAGTTGTAAATATGCCCATAGCGGCGCCGACTACCGAGAGGGATACGGCAAGGCCTACGCCCAGACCGGCCCACATATGCGGATTTGATGTGTAAAGAAACCAGCTCAATCCTGCACGTTCACCGGTGCCCGTCATAACTTGTGCCAAGATACAACCCATTAACACCGTGCCGCCAAGGCCAAAAAATAAAAATAGTAGCACATATCGCAGTAACATTTTGAAGAAGTTAAAAAATTTGTAACACCGCAAAATGCTTTTATGTGATTTTTGATATTACGTTTGACTAATTTGACAAAGTCTATTGGATCGTTTGAGTTCTTATTTAAACTAAGCCTGCTTTTTTTCTATGTTTACCTGCAGAGCAACTGGTGCACCGGTATCGATGCTTACGAGTTGAGACTGCGCCGCCTTTGTTTTAGCAGATCCGGGCGCAGTGACCCGAGAAAGACAGCATAAATTGCAGCAACTGCAAACTGCATAGATTACACTGATGGCAGTGTCTAGAAAATGGATCTTTGCACAAGCTCTACCTTGGTAATGTTTTAGGTCGCACAATAGCTAAGGCATAACTGCAGCTCTAGCCGTAAAAACAATGAAATTGACTGTACTGGACTCACTTTATAAAAAAAGTATGCCTTCCTAGGTTATGTTGTCATTGCTCCAAAGGCGCAACAAGAAGATATTCGAAAAAAAATCAAAACATAAAGAATACAGCCAATATGCGGATGGCGGTGCCTATAATTAAGCGAGATTTACGTGGACAAGTAGAGTCTCTTTGCTAGCTACGCTAGTGCTAGGCAAATGCACCAGTGCTGCTGGGTGGAATCGCATCACTGACCTTCGAATACTACGGGTATTCTTTAGAGCCGAATCCGAACGACGGTCTCTTTAATTAATAAAGATTTACTTGAGTAAGGAGCGTCTATTGTGCCAGTCGAATCACCGACTTGTGTGTTTAGAAGCGAGTAAGCTAACACGACGCTACCAAAGCCCGTTGGACTATATGCTGGCCAAATCCTCAGTTAGTGTTTAGCAGACAACCAAAACAAGCAAACAAAGTTTACTAACGTCTGCCTCAGAAATGACAACAAAGGACGACAAAGCTCATCTCCAGCTTAGAGCAATACCAACAAAACATAAAAGTTTACTGGCCGCAATGTCCACCATTGTAAGGTAACTGTAATACACAAAAACAAAAAATTTCAAATATCAACAATCACTCAAACAACCAATGTTTACATTTAAATGTATAAGCTTGTTTTATTTCAATTTTTGTACCCAACGCATTAGAGGAACTGCAGCAACTAACGGTTGGATTTGGCTACACGCTCCAACTCATCCTTCTTCTTGATGGCATACGAATTGGATGAACCCTTGGCGGCGTTTATCAATTCGTCGGCCAAACATTCGGCAATACTTTTTATATTACGAAATGCAGCTTCACGTGTGCCAGTGCACAGCAACCAAATGGCCTGATTAACACGACGCAGTGGTGAGACATCCACAGCCTGACGACGTACAGTACCCGCGCGTCCAATGCGCGTAGAGTCTTCACGCGGACCCGCATTGACAATGGCATTGACCAGCACCTGCAACGGATTCTCCCCAGTCAACAAGTGTATTATCTCAAAGGCATGCTTCACAATGTTACAGGCCAGCAGTTTTTTGCCATTGCTGCGTGCCTTCATCATCAGCGAACAAGCCAAACGCTCCACAATCGGGCATTGAGCCTTACGAAAAGGTTTGGCTGCATAACGCCCGGCAGAGTGCGGCACATAGCGTGCAAATTTCTCCTTTACCGAAATATAATCTTGCAACGAAATGTCGCTTACGGTGATATCATCACAGCTCCAAATACCGAAAAGTTTTATCTCTGGCATTTCAAAGACAGCCAATGGAGGATTGCCAATAATATCCTCACCCTCCCAAACCAGCTCTTCAACAGCTGGCTGCATTTGACCTTCTTGATCGTCCTGGAATTTGAATCCATAGGTTGGTTCATCAAAGTCGGCCATGTTGACTTAGGCAAAAAAAAAAGTTACGTTTAGCCGTTAAATTTTGAATTGTTGCACGTGCACTTACAATTTTATAGCGCAGCTGGATTGAGGTACGTCCGTACAGCACGAAGCAGAAGAGGGAAAGAACTTTGCAGACGTTTCGTACAATATTGTACAATTTTTGCGCACTTTAACAGCGTTAATTTCAGCTTTTTTGAACACTGAAGCTAGTTAACAGCGCAATGTTAGTTTCCCAAATAATTATGTGCAATTGAATGCCTATTCAACAAGACTTTATTTAAATGCTAGTACACTTAAATAAATGAATTTAATCCAAATATATTTAAAATTGCGTTCGTGAAAGTAAAAATTACAACAGTTGCATGTTTAAACAATTTGCAGTGTTGCGCGCTTTAACAGCGACTTAACAGACAACACATTGTGCGAAATGAGGTTATGTTAGTTGGTTGAACAATAATGTAATTTAATGTATAATGAAATGCTTATTTAACAAGGTTTAAGCACTTGCCAGTATGATAAATATATAAATTTAATGTAAATCTTATTTTAAGTAGATTCACAACATTATTAAAATATTATATTGTCAATCAAACGTAAGTTGCCTTTTAACAGCGTCGTAACAGACTTAATTTGTTCACTATGAGGTTATGTTCATGAGCTTCATGAGCGTGTTTGCATTGTTTAAAATAAAGCTACGAAATAAATAGCACAATTCAAACTTTCTTACTTGCAAATCTGTGTCGTGCAAGTGCAGTATGTAATAAATTAATTGTTGCGTCTGATTGTGTTATCAAATTCCATTATACTTTAATTGGCATTGCATTCTCACATCTCTTCTTAATTTTGGTATCGCTTCTAGCATCAACTGTACACGGCTATGTCTTGAACGTTGCTCCGTGCCGGCTGCTATTCTGCATATCGCGCTAAATATTTGCTTGGATTACAAAATCTATTGCCAACGTTGAACTTTCTGATATTCGGCAATCTGCATGTTTATTTGTCGCCACAGACTTGCGCTGCATTCTAGATTCGGCTGCGCATATTTCCAAGGTTCACGCCTGTGTCATAAAACTGCTACGGATTTACGTTTTCATACCAAGACCGCTCGGCACCCACATGGCTAGCTTTACTCTGATTGTTTGAACTATGACATCCCGTTCCGCTTCGTGGATACTTACTTAAGTAGACAAAGGGTTATGCAACGTCTGCCTGGTTATCTTCAACAGCTAATGAGAGTTTTCTGATGGCCTCCTAACTGCTGATTTATGTAGTCATTTCTCTGTTTGCAGTTGCGAAACAGCCTATAAGGTCTCACTATATGGCTTGTATTTAATGCTTTTCTTTTTCCAGGCCTACGTAATCACGTCCCTACCGTTTGAATACCCTTCGTGCCCAGGCAGACAGCGCCATATGTCAACGTTTTCATACCAACTTTGAAGTTTATGGTTTTATTCAATGCAGAGGCAGTTGTCTTTTAACAATTACAAGTCTGTTTTCACCAAGACGTGTTTTTGTCATTTCTTAAACATCATTAAGTAAATCATTTAATTAATTTTACTGAGTGTTTATTTATAGGATAAACCGTAACCAGTCAGTCACTCAATCATTATGTCGGATACAGTTGCTTCAACCGTATCAGTCATTCCAGCGTTTCAGTGAGCAGTAGTGAACTAAGACTAAGCTTCAGACAGCTGCGATAAAGGCGCTAGTTTGGATATTTGAGATTTAAAGAAAAGCTAAAGTGGCAGTACAAGACATTAAATGCAGAAGCACACGAGTTGAGACGGTTTTAAATATATATATCAAACCTATATATATTGTCAATTAGGCGCTTTCTTGGTCGACACCTGCTTCTTGTGGAGAGTGGTGTGTATGCCAGCACAAGCTTTTGTGCTCTATTCTGGTACATCCGTAGGACATGTCCTATCCACCTTAGCCTCTGGGATTTAATGAAACGATGCAAATTTATCCGCCTATATTAAGCCGCAAAGGCTAAGATGGGCTGGCCATGTTGCGAGAACACGCAACCCGATTCTTAAGAGAACGTGCTTTAACCGACCGGATGGAAGAAGAGTAGTTGGGCGACCGCGATCACGTTGGATAAATGGAGTTGAAGCAGATTTACAGAAACTAAACGTCGAAAATTGGGAAGAAGCGGCGAAGTATAGAGACTATTGGAGAGAAATTGTACGAAAGGCCAAAGCTGAACTGTAGCTGTAGCGCCAAGGATAATGATGATGATATCAAACCTATCAGCAACAAGAGGCCTGACCGATTAGTCCAAGAACCATATGAGTTGAAACAGTTTTCAATGTCTCGCAATGTTCATGACAAAAACTGAAATTCCTTGCTGCTGACCAAAACCGTTGAAAAGAACTTGTATGCGGCCTATGCTCAGCGGTAACTATTAGGGATTCCTCGAACAATAATAATGAGAGCTTTTCGTGTTGGTTTTATATTATTAATTGTCAGCCCCTTAGCTTTCACATATTCGTGCACTAAATCTTTAATGTAAATTATGTTCCTGAGTGCCGCCAGCTGCGCCCCCACCGTGATGCCGTCCAGTGCCTTTGCAGTATCTCCTCTTTCGTAACGCATTCGGCAATATTATCCACTACCAAATTGATCAGTTGGTTTTACCTCGAATTTAGTTACTAAGTAACTGACTGACTTCACTGACTGAATCCCGTTTTGGCTGCCGGCTTGCCTTATATAGGACTGAGTGCGACGCCAAGTGGTACACGGAACGTTGCTCTGTTTCGCTGTCTATTGTATCTAGATGATCAGACAGTGTCCACCACTCCCTACGCTGTTGCTGTCACCTACTCTGTACTCACACAAAGTCTACGTAGCCGTTCGCGAGCTTTCACTGAGACAGTTTCTATGTGAATGTATTGTAGCGAGCGACTCGAGTGAGCACTTTCTCCACGCTCTTACTCACAGCATACCCAATAGCGATCCTTGAAAGCAGCGTTGTGAGCTGGTGGCTCGCCTTTAACTTTAATTTTTGTTGTAAAAGTATAAAGTTGTAAGTCTTCCTCACAACGGCAACAATATGAAAGTTTTGATTTCCAAGCACAACTTGACAGCATAGCCTAATTTCTAAAAGGTTGAGCCTACAGCCTGCAGCACTACGACTCCAAGGGTGCCCTTTCTTAAGGGTAAATATATTATTTACAAGAAAAACTTGATTGGAAGTTTTCTACAAAGTATTACACAAACTTAAAGCGAGGTTAGTCTTGTGGGTGTAAACTTAATCATTAATTATCCGAAACAAAATAAGAAGTTCAAATTAAACCAGCATAGAAACTACTTCTACAATATTTGGTTTCTCGTTTGGTCTATACCAAAGTTGCCTCAGGCATGTGCCTGCTGATAAACGTAACCTTAACAATCGGATTGATAAACAAAACGCATGTATTTATTGTTTAATAATTTCTGCGTACATATATACGTATGGAATACTTGCTATTACATTAATAATAATAATATTGTGGTTTTTTTGTGTAATTTCGATTACTTTTTTGCTGGAACAGCATAAAATATACAGGATTTGTTTATTTGTAGTAAATATATAATACATTTGAAACATACAAAGTGCCACAAAAGAGCAAATTAACAACTGCTTATACAAATAAACACACACACTTGTCTTTCGTATAAGTTTTCGTTTACATAAAAATAATTAAACATAAACAATTATTAATTTTTACACAACGCACATTTAACGTAAATTAATTGTTAATTGATGCTGACGTATAATAAACGAAATATGCGTAGCGTAAGAATTCGGTAATAAAGTTAAACTATAAACTTAAGTAACTAAAGTCCCATGTTGGTTAGTGTTGGTGGATAAGACGCGGACGTAGTTTTGGCCTGAAACTGTGTAACTATTTGCATATGAAATGATGTTCTATGTTTTTTTTTTGTGTAATTTCCAATTAACACAGTTGTTGTTGTGTTTGTTATTTTTTTGTTGTTGCCGGAATGACTTCTAAACTGATTTTGTTTGTTGTATTTGAGCGTACAGCAGCGCACTGTAAGGGGAACAACTATTAAAAAAAGCAATCTATGCCAGCAACACATGAGCAACACTTACTGCTGTCTATAGGCTCGCCTTTAGTTCGGTGCTGCTGCTAGCTTACTCCTTGTCACCCATCTTTGCCTTGGACGTCATGTAAATGCCCACAATCAGCCCAAAGAGACCAATAGCCGAACCAAAGATTTCCACAATAAGAATCTTGACAAAAAGTGCTGCATTCGCTGCATCCGAAAGCGCTGCACCGGAGCCAACAATGCCCACAGCAATGCCACAGAACAGATTAACAAGGCCAACGGCAAGGCCAGCACCAAAAATTAGATAGCCCGAGAACCAATTTGTGTTCTGTATCGTCTGAGTTTTGAGTGCAACATCCATTTGGAATTGCTCCAGTTGACCGGACAGCACAATGGCCGTAATAAGTCCATAGATAGCCACAGCTTCGCAGAAAATGACAGAAATCAAATTCTTAGTCTTGATGCGTGGTGCCTTAACGCCACCGCCCACTATGCTGGTGCCCGTGGTGTGTATGCCCAGCGCAGCGCCGACCACAGATAATGACACAGACAGTCCAATGCCCAGACATGCCCACATATAGGGGCTCGAGGAGGCGAGGAACCAGCCAACACTAACGCGCTCACCCTGGCCAGTCAGTACATAGTATAAGATTAAGATGACGGCGACAGTCACAAAGAGAGACAAAAATGTCGAGGTAACCACTGTGCGTATTTGGGCCGCCATGTTGTAGCCAAGGAGTAGCTAATTGCGGAAAATGGCAGTGCATATGGTATTTTGCGTGATTAATTGTAGCAGTTACTTACCAAATTGCAAGCGTAATTGATTTTTTTCGGCTGACAGGTGACTCTCTACTCCGTGCGAAAAAAGATTCACAATCACATGACGTACAATGGCAGGGCTGTTGCCAGCATATCGAATACTTGCGCTTATCGATAAGTGTCAATCGTTACGCGATAGCCAAAACAGCTGTTATGTTATGGGGATATTTTTGGCAAAATGTACTGAGCGCCAATTTTAAATAATTTGCTGTTTGTTTGGCAATAATAATAATTTAAGGGCTTTAATTTATGTTACTTCAATTTGCTGCATTTAAATTATGTTAATTTTTCATAATTGCTTGAATTGATTTTGTTCTTATTTTATATGTCGCTTTTTGTTTGGTTTTTTGGTAGAAAATTAAATTTCCCTTATTTTGCACTGCTTCACTGTATGCTGCTTGTCGTCATTTTGAAATTGTTGCAATATAATTAAGCTTAAATTTATTGAAACTTAAAAATAATTATTAAAAATTTTAACAAATAAAAGAAGTAAGTTTGTAATTTACAGCAAAAAATTCGCATAAAACAGCAAAATAAGTGTTGCTGTTTGTGTTGTGCAACATAAAATTTCCTCTTTTTAAAAATTTCCCTTATGTTGCACTGCTTTATTGCAACACATTGCATGTTTCTTTCTTTTTCAATTGTAGCCATATATTTAGCTTAATTTGTTTATTATATTATAACACTTAAATAAATGGTAAATTTATAACTTAAAGCAAACAATTCGTATAAAACAAATACCATTTTATTTAAAAATATCAAACTGCTGCCGCAGACGCAGTAAGCCAACTACATATTTACTTACTAGATGGCGCTTTGTCGGCAAAGCGTAACAGCGCAATAATGCTCAGTACTTTACGTTTTTTGTAGCATAATTTTAGGCTGCGCTTGCAATTTGGCAATAGAAATAGACAATTGCTGCACAAAGTTTATGCAATTTTTTATATATAAAATATATACATAAATGTATTATATTAATTACTGCAAGAAAATGCAAACTTCAGCAGAATTAAACTTTTGTTTTGAATAAAAATCTACACAAACGCGTTCATTAAGTTCACGCAACTGACAACAGATGTCGCTGCTGCGACAACCACAGAATTTAAATATTTTTAACGAAATTGAAAACGTTTTACTGCTATTTCCATTTATTTATTTCATTTGTTGTATATCAATGACTTTATGGGACACTGAATTCATCGACTTTTTGCGGCCCAATAAACTCTGCCGGCCCCCACATATAAAATACACAATAAATGCGAAATATCTCGTCAAGAAACGCGTAAACCTGCAATTTGTATACTCTGCACTGAAGGTATTGTGGGGTATTACAGAGATTTAGAGCAAGCATGTAACACGAGGCAGGGGAGTGAATATTGTCGTTGGAAGTTTGCAAAATCGCGCCAATTGAATATAACTAATTTTTAAAGTAAACTTAATTTGTTGTGTTTATAGGGAACGCTTTATTTTGATTCATTATTAGAATCCTACAAAAACGACAATTAGAACAAAATAATATATTGTTAAGTAAATTAAACATTTTATAAAATTCTACATTGTAAAACTTTAACCAATATAAAGGTTTAAAAAATGCCAATTATATGAAATATCGTATGACCAGCAGCAGAGCCCTTAATGTCACCTAAGATATGATCATCCATGTCAAGATTCCAGAACTTTTAGTGCCAGAAGAACTTGTTTTTCAGCAAAACCCTGCTGTTGTAGTTGTTTTGGCAGTATTTGGGTCAGGCCTGTACCTACGTCGATTCCTTTGTGCAGGACCGACTGCCGCGGGAATCGGTAAAACCAGGTTATTCGAGCTGATGCAAATATAATTTAGTTTTTTGATATTGCATATATATGATATATTGGGTTGCCTAAAAAGTAATTGCGGATTTATCATATAGTCGGCGTTGACATATTTTTTCAACGGCTTGTGACTCTGTAATTGCATTCTTTCTTCTGTCAGTTATCAGTTGTTACTTTTGAGCTTGCTTTAGAAAAAAAGTGCGCGAACTTTTGTTAACATTTATTTCTTTGGCGTCAATTTTAATATGGAGCCCACAAAGGAGCATTTTCGTCATATTTTACTTTATTATTTTCGTAAAGGAAAAAACGCGGAGCAGGTTGCTAAAAAGTTACGAGATGTGTGTGGTGATAAAGCCTTAAAAGGAAGACAGTGTCAAAATTGGTTTCGCAAATTCCGTTCTGGAGATTTTTCACTTAAAGATGAGCCACGTTCAGGTCGGCCAAATGAAGTTGATGATGATCAAATCAAAGCATTATTCAAATTGGATCGTCATGTAACTGAGCGTGAGATAGGAGAGAAGTTAAATGTACCAAAATCAACCGTTCATTATTCCATAAAAAGTCTTGGATTGGTGAAGAAGTTTGATATTTGGGTACCACATGTATTGAAAGAAATTCATTTAACAAACCGAATCAGCGCTTGTGATATGCACCTTAAACGCAATGAATTCGATCCGTTTTTGAAACGAATCATAACTGGAGATGAAAAATGGATTGTTTACAACAATGTTAGTGGAAAACGATCATGGTCCAAGCATGATGAACCAGCTCAAACCACTTCAAAGGCTGATTGATATCCACCAAAAGAAGGTTATGCTGTCTGTTTGGTGGGATTGGAAGGGTGTGGTATATTTTGAGCTGCTTCCAAGGAACCAAACGATTAATTCGGATGTTTACTGTCAACAATTGGACAAATTGAATACAGCCATCAATAGCTCCCCCAAGAAGTATTGGAAGAATTAAAACTTGTTTTTAAACATTTAAAAACCAATTTTATTGTAGTATTCCATAGTTTTTAAATCTACAAACATCATGTCAAATTTGATCAGCGTCAGTTACTCCACTATAGCTGCGATAGAACAAATCGTTAGTAGCATTTGATTTTTTAAAAAAATTTTTGACCAAATTCGCTGATCAGAACATTTTAAGTGTTTTGTAATACTTTGCAAAGTTTGAATAAAATCGGTTGACTATAACAAATTGGACGAATCGATTAAAAAAACAATTTAAGTTAGTTAAGTTTTTGCTAAATAAATAATAATGATTTATTGTTTAAAAGTTATACAGGGAATTCCCAGAACGTCCACGCCCAAGTTTGTTGCATTTTGTACTATTTTCAGAATTGGTACTCAAAAATGTTAAGGATTTGAAAATAGTGTGTTGATTGTAGCTTATGATTTCCGTAGAAAAAATAGGTAAAAAATGTTTTCCATTATTATAATTATTATAAGCATATATCCAATGTTTGTCTATATGAAACATGACATTACTGATTAACTTGCGGAATAGTTCTTTAGCGTTTGCCAAACGTCCGCGCCCATCTATTACCCCTTTTTTTTTTTTGATTGCCTTCTCAAAGAAGTTAACTAGTAGTTAATTTCAGTATATTCCATCACAATTTTTTGTTTTTGTTTAATTTCTTTAAAGCATCGACATTCAAGTGCTCTACATTGGTGTTGGTCACCTCAAATGCAGACCTTTTCTTTTCTTGGGGCGTGGAATGTGCTTAACAGTGCCGGAGCAAAGCTTGTTCTTTTGAGTATAATAGTTCCTCAAACCGAGTTGCTCAGCGTGTCGTTTAGGTTTTTACTTTTCCAATTATTTTAAACGATTTATTACTAATCTTTCCAAGGCACAATAAATTAAGT
This sequence comes from Chymomyza procnemis, assembly GCA_035046065.1. Taxonomy (NCBI): domain Eukaryota; kingdom Metazoa; phylum Arthropoda; class Insecta; order Diptera; family Drosophilidae; genus Chymomyza; species Chymomyza procnemis. Next base: position 42,289,312 of record JAWNOJ010000026.1, read on the forward strand.
GTTGTACCATTTATAACAATTCAGTCAAATATAGAATAATAATATAACTATTGTTATTTATTTCCAAATTATTACCATTTCGTGCAGAGTGACTAGCAATTTTCGACTATTAGCATTATCATTTTGTAGATCTAATTATGCATAACACGCTTCTATTCGCGTCTTAATCGCAATTATATTAAACTCTACGAGTTCCCATTCTATGAACGCTCTTTGCAATTTATCTAATTGTCTATCTTAACTCATCTGGATTCCCCAAATCGAGCAACTTGGACCCATCACGAACTATGCAGCCCAAGTTTGTGCTTTCTTTGTTAAGAAATGTTTAGACTTTTATGTTACTTTCTGTTTCCAACTTTAACATTAACTCATCTGGATTTCCCAAATCGAGCAGCTTGGAGCAATCACGAACTATGTAGCTCAAGTTCGTCAACGCTGATCTTTTGCTTTCTTTTTTAAGAAATGTTTAGACTTTTATGTTACTTTCTGTTTACAACTTTTACATTTTAATTTCAAGTTGCTGACCAGCCTCAGATTTAAGATTTCTACAAAATTCAGTCAGCGAGCTAGCCATACGGATTAGTTTTATATTATATTTTTTCCTCGTTATTATTTAATATTTATGCATTTTAACATTTTCCAATAGTTTTATCTTAAGGTCAACAGCACTTAGTTGTACCCATAAATTAATAATAAATAAAATAAAATAAATTCATTTTAAGTGCTTTATTTTTGGCTCATCGAAACTTTTCACTTATGTTTTGTTTCTTTTATAATCTGCTGTCAATTAATTTAGTATTATATCTGATTGCAGTGTATGCAGCCGTCGACATCTGCGCGACTATTTACTCTTAATTTTTTGCATGCGCAGATAAAGGAAAACAAAAACAGTGTCCGCCACATTTACAGTTCATTGCATCGTCCGGGAACGATCTTCATCTGCATAAGTAGTGTGAGTGCGTGTGAGTGAGAGAAGTGTTTCACAGAGACAGAGAGACAGAGAGAGAGAGAGATAGCGAGTACATAATCTACAGCCGCATCATCATTAAATATTTACACAACATTATATGTTGTCTCTTTCTTTCATTTAACACGTTGTTGCTTTCAGTTGCAGCAAGTGAAAGTGTCGCGCGTGCTCGGCAAACACAAAAAGGTGAAAGAAACGGGAAAAGCAAAAAGCACAATTGTGCTGGTCAGTGGTGTTGGTTAAGAGGGGTGCAGAGAGCTTACAGGCGGGAAAACCTAATGCGAAAGTTTACAAGTTCACATACTTCTATATATATATTCTCTGATGAGCGAAATTGCGAAAAAAGAAACGATTTTCTTTGTTTTATTTTTAATTTAAATTTTAAGGATAATTCAGGGTTAGCCCCCTGCGTAGTTTGACCACCCAGCCCTTTACTAATCTTTAGCTTTCTTCGGAACAACAGTTTTCTATGTAATACAGATATGCGTTCAACTTTAAGCCTTTTAACGTACCGATAGTTGCGATTATTTGAAATGTTTATTAAATTTGGTCTACTTATTAGGGGTAGGATTCGATTTATTGTCATCCAAAAAATATTTTTTTAAACAATATAAAATGCAGCTATCTAGTTTTGAAGCCAAAAATGTTTACTTTTCTGCATCTTTCTAGTCATTTTAAAACACAATTTTTAAAAAGTAAAATTTTTCTGCCTCAATCCTAGCATTGTGATTTCTTCCGAGCACCCAAACTGTGGGCCTTCAATGCCATTTCAGTTCATCGAAAAAGCCACTGGTCGAACGGCGAAATATCTGGAGCATGCAGCGTTCACTTAGACTTTACCATTTCGCTATTTTCAGCTAATTTGGAGCTCCCTTGGGAGCGAATCATCTTGTAAGTTTTTCGATTGCTTTAAAGGTCCCGAACCGGTGATTGTCCAAACTTGTTTACTTTCAACGAAAATGCTAGCTGTCGGAAGTAGCAAGATCTGCAGATAATGGCGTGTGGGAGTGAGATTTACCATTTAAGGATTTATAGCAAATTTTAAATCTTAGAATTTCAATGGAGAAACCAATGTTAAAACAAATTAGTTGTAGTCGATGACGTTCTTCGTTAAAGGTTTCGTCTGGTTTAAGTAGTTTAAGGTAGACTCCACCAGCCTGGGCTGATCAAATGCAGAGCAAGATGATTACTTTGATTCGATGTACATGAACGGGCTTAAGAGGCCAAATTTTTTGGAATTGTCTTAGCAAATCTTCACTAACGATCTGCTACAAAATCTCTTTCTTTAATATTTAAAATAAATATCCAAGGAGCGGTTTCGAAGTTTTGTATTCGTCATCTTCAAGCTTTTTGGATTGGTCACGCAGCTCATTGTCTTGGACGCTGAAATCACCACTGTGGCTTGGACTCTACTTTTGCAGTCGACACCTCTTTTCCTATCTTATGCAGCAAATCTTTCCATAGAACAGAAAATCAAAACTTTCCGCAAATAACATTTATTTATATTTAACACAAATACCGATATTATCAAAGAGGCAAAAAACTGTATTGTCTTCGGCAACATACGCACAGGTATACGACTGTTAATAGATGTAAAACCTGCCCAGTAAAGTAAGTAATCCCTTCCGATATCTGTAACTTTTTCATAACTTTTTTACAACTAACCGAACTAATCTGTATATTCATCAAATTTCTATCCATATTTTGAGTGGCGCTGAGTTTTAATATTTTCAATGAAATATAAAAAGTGTAGGTCCATAATTAGAGAATCTTTTATTTTCAAGAAATATTTTATGCGACAATTAAAAAATTGAAAAAGCATTTCATAAATTCATAATAAACCGCGTAATATGCAAAAATATTTGTATTTTATTTGTTAAATAAAAGTTATCTTAAGTTATCAAGTTTTCTTTTTGTAGTTACGTCGGATACCACTGGTAGGGTTTTTTATTGTTAAAACTCTCGTATTTCTAAACGAAAATTTAGAAATCGGCGCGAAGAGGCATAGGTGATAAAGATATATTTTTTTACTGCTTAAGAGCCTGTTTGCAGACTCGTAAAAAGCTTAATTAAACTTTGCTTTTGAAAATATATTTTTTTGGATCCACCAAAGCTTTGTGTATAATATAGCTGGGTACTCCGACAAACACTGAATTTGTGAGCAGAGAAGTCTGCAGGATATACGGCAAAAAATAGTTACCGTCTTCTAAAAGAAGTTCAATATCCTTTCAAGGCGCTTCTACGCTACTGTCCACAGTTTTGGGTGGACAGACCAAGAGGGCACATGGACAGGCAAACAAAAGAGAAGACGGACATTGCAGGCGACCGCAACATTCAATTAAATGTAATGTGTTGTTTGTTGTCCTCCAAAATGAGCAATGCTGAATGAAACAACAACAACACCAACTACAACAATAAGGATAACAAAATCAACAACAACAAGAAGAACATCGCCGACATCAACCTACCGTAGGCACGTGCTACATTCCCGCATACATCTTGATAATAAATTTTAACTTTTCACTTGAAGCCTGAGCACTTGTACGAAATATCCCAAAAACCGACGACTAACCGGCAAAAAGGGAAAAAATAAAACTTGACAAAAAATACAAAAATAAAAACGAAATAAAATAAATAAATGAAGAAAAACAAGGCTGGGCAGTGGAAAAAGTTAAACATCGCAAGAGAAATCCATTAAAATGCGCTTCTTTTCTACTTGAGTTACTTTAGCTGCCGTTGCTTAGGCGTCTTATCTTTATCTACGAAGTCTACGTATCTGTGTGTATCTGTCTCTGTGTGTGTGTTTGTATGTATGTGTTGAACTTTTTTTTTCTTCTTCTATTTATTGTATCTATTAAATGCACGTTTTGCAGCATTCAAGAAACATTAAAGTCCGACATTTAGTTTTTACATTTTAAAGGTATCCCACAACAAAATGCTACACAATTTCTATTGTTAGTCTTTTGGGGATTGATGCTACTCTGTGGGTGATTCCATCAGAAATCGATAGACGAATAATTTGAGAGTTTTGCAAATTGGCAGAAACTTTAGGTAAAGAATTATAATTCTTATATAGACTTTAAATTGCCTTTATAAAGAAATATTAAAATAATAAATTTTTAAAAGGATTTTGTCTACTCTCTGACTTTGTAGTGCTGATAGAATAGCCCAAATAAATTCATTTATTTATTTAAATTTATTTTTAAGTCATAACTTTACAACTTATTTTAAACAATTGTCTGCATTGTAAATTTTATTTTTATTTTGTTCTTCATTTTTTTTATCTTAAATTTTTGTTTATTGATTTGATTTGTTTGTCTCACATGTTCGAGAAAAAATCATTTCTACAATAGTTTCGTTTTTTTATATTTTTTTATCTTCAAAATATACCTCTGGCGTCTACCTATACCATGACAACATAGGGCTTCACAACGAGCTGTGTCCAAGAAGTGACAAGAGAAACCAACGCTACATACACCAAGAATCTGCCATCTACCACGCAAATCTATTGACGATCAGCTTGGTGGACGATAGCCAGACAAGAAGCTAACAAACAACAAACCCCTTTGACCATAGGTCTAAAGTTTTGTAATCTCCCAATCATAATGCATGAAATAAATGATATCAATTTTTTTTTCATTTTAAAAAGTTAAATTATTATTGTTCAAAAAGAACACAATTTAAGTATAAGAAACAATTCAGACTTGCTACCAAAATATGTATTTTAGTTGTAGTTAAAAAACTTGATATAATTTAAGCCTGAAATTATTGTTGTCAAGTATGTACGTTAAACTTTTAAAAATAATAAATATACATAAATGTCTAATAAATATAATTATTCGCATCTGGCCAATCACCAGTTCGATCGAAAAACTCAACAGCAGATTATAGAAACCAACACAAGAGAATTAAACATAAATCGGCTCCCCAAATTCGATGACGTCCAAAGGCATTTTCAAAAAATCGGACACGAATAGGACAATGGAACGTTAGAACCCTAAAAGGAACCAAGATTAGCACAGTTCGAGGAAGAAATGGAGAAACTGCAAATAGCGATAGCTGGCATCCATCCACAAGGCAATAGACGGATCGGCAGACCCAAGGCGACCTGGAGAAGATCGATCCTCCAAGAACTGACCCACGCGAACACAACATGGGACAGAGCTAAACAGACGGCGCAAATTAGGGTTCGATGGATAGCTCTTGTAGAGGCCCTAAGTTCCCAAGCGGAATAATAAAAAAAAAAAAAAAAAATGTCTAATAAAAAATAAACATAAATCGTCAACATAAACAATAGAAAACTAAATTGAAGGCCGCGCATACTTTTAAAGTTAAATTCACATTATTCTTAAAAAAAAGGAAAAATGTAAAAATAAAAAAAATATCCTCAGAAATATATAAAAAATATTACATCTATTAATACATCTTAATATAAGCTAAAATGTAATAATAATATACAAAAAAACAATCTATTAAAAATAAAAACGAAAGTTGTGGGACTCAAGTTACTTCATCCGACACTCTGCGGAAATCATCTTTCATGGCAGGAAACCACACATACCACAAATTACTGCTCGTCGATATGGAGAAGGCAATGCAAATCGAGAATCGCATCAATAATTTAAAGTGATTATCATTTACAATTTTTATTTTGTTCATCTAATTATTTTATTTTTTATAGTTTTTCAAGTTGTGTGAATAATTATTGTTCATTTTAATTTCTAAAAGAATCACCCATTTGCTGCAGCATAATATTCTTGAGCGAGTCAATTGCCTTGGACCAAACATGCACACCTGCACTCACACACACACACCCACCACACACACACGCACACATACATACACCACCATACACATGCATACAACCACCCACTCATACAGTTGCATTCAGTGGTTGCACCTTTTGTTAGCTGCGTGCCACTTGAGGCGAAAGTCAAAGCCAAAAAACTGCCGCCTCAATGCGCCTCTCTGGCTGCCAGCCATTGCGTTGCTTGCACAGTGGGACGCATTCGCAAAATATCAGTTACTTTGAATGCGTTAAAAATTTACTATATTATGCGAACTTGTATGGAGAGGAAGTAACAAACTTTTATAATTAGGAAGGGTATTTAAATTCGCATAATCGTAACTTTATTACTGGAAGAAGCCTCTACAGATAATTACATATATGTCGAACCCTGCCTCTTAGCATGAATAAAAGTGTATATAGAAGAATCAGAACAAAAATGAAGTCCAAGAGTGCACAGCCCTGCACACAGAAAAGATTAATCGATTCAGAAATACCTAATCAAAATTAGGAAAATTATTATTTTTTATTTATTATAATTCTTCAGTTAAATAGGCTTCAGTAGAAAAAATGTTCAATTGTATAAAAATACATTGGGAGCTCGTAGAGCTTATAAACGAAGTAGTGCAAGTTCAGGCCCATTTGCTCAAAAATTCTTCATAAAAATAAATATTTGTTTTTAAGATAAAGGAAGCCGAGTAAAGCGAGCAGAGTGCGTGGCTAAAAACATTGTTTTACATAAAGAAACTTGATATCTTACTTTTAGAAAAATTTGATGAATAAATTCACTTAATAAAGATTTAAATATTTAGTTTTATTTTTACTGTTCTTCAATACCGTTTTGAGGTTAGAGTAATTAAGAGCATATCGGGCTTAAACACAGCAGAGTCGTGTTCGACACATAGAGTATAGGGAGAAGAACATGGCATGGGATACGCTTGGTGTAAAATACAATATCGTCCTTCTTATGGCTTCTTACAGGATTAGATCTATGGAAAGTATGTTTGATGACGGCAAGACACCTCCTGTTTATTTCAAGTTAACGTGTATAAATCTAGTGAAATGGCGTACCAAGTATAACGTCATGCACTCCTGAAGAAGAGTAGTTTTCTGTCAATGATTTTATTTGTTTACAAATGCTTGACGTAAAAAGTGGGCTGTCGCTAAAGAATATTTGATGGGAAAATCTTATCCACATTTTCTTTAAATATTTTTCATAGTTTTTAATAAATTTTGACAATTATTGCATCATATTTTCACAATTTTACACGATTAGCAATAAATAATCGATTTAATTGGTTTAAAGTTGGTAATCGATCAACTCACTATATGACTATCGAATGTCATGGCCGCTGAAAGATTTGGGAAATCCAGACGTTGGTATGCATAGCTCAGTAGCTTCGATTTGGAAAATATATAAGGTAAAAATATAATAAGTTAATTCTTCAATTTCTTTACCAAACTTAAGTTATAAAATAACTTAAAAAGTAAAGTAGTAGAATTAAATACCAAAAATAATCGAAAGAAAATAAATTTAAAAGAAAAAAACGACGATGGAGTTTTGCAATTTGATACCAAATCAGAAATCCCCAACATTTATATTTCGATATTTTTCGAAATGCGATACTAATTTAGGAGCTAAGCAGACTACGGACGTTAGCTTATATGTAGGGCCCAAGTTCAATCTAAACTGTTCTTGCAGCAGCTTTATAGTCATACTTAGGTTGTAGTTGTCAGCAGCAAATTCTACAGCAAGTACAGTCACAGCAAAGCTCAAAAGCTACTTAGGCATTTTAAATAATCCAGCTAGGCATACCATCTGGTCACTCTACACAAACGAGGAGCATAAAATTTGTCCACAAGTAACCACAGTGCGTGGGGGTGTGTTGGTTGCAGTTGCTCCTACTGCTTGGCAGGCTGCTTTGCTTGTTTAGATTTCTATAGACCGGAAGTTACTGGCATATAAAAGCCTTTCCGCTGCTTTCCGGTGAAATGTTGCATTTCAAGTAGCCTTTTCAGGCATTACAATGCACTTCAACACAAACACCCACACATACACACACACACCAACACCGACCCACACAAGTACATTATTGTATAAGGATACTTATAAAGGATAAGCCATATATGTATGTTTATACAGACCATAAAAATGTAGCCACGCCAATGCCCACAGAAGAAGTCGGCTGCAACTACTATTAGGCATTTGAGAAGCTTCGCATTTAGCCAAAGTTTTCAAGGTGCAGCCATAAATACAGTTGTGGGTGTGGCAGTGAGCGGCAAGTATCCTAGTGAAAGATGCCTACCTGCCTGCTGAAAAGCAATGCCAGACAACAGAATACAAAGCCAACACGCTCAACTTGTCCGGCGGTTGAAAATTTATTTCCTGTTTCATGTTACACATTTAGGACGATTTGTGAGGTGAGGCCGGAGCGCGCGCGGGTTATGTTGTAGTCAAGTCAGCCTATTCGCAAGTGGGCGACCGAGCAATTCAACAGATCAAAAGGAGCCTTTACGGGCGCACATGCCAACTAAGTCCACACCCTCCATTGCACTTTAGCCTGGCCTTTGATCGGGGATTTCTGGCTTTGGCTTATGATAGGATTGAGCGAGCGACGACGTTGAAGTACGTCAAACAACAACGTCTTGGCATTTTGGTCGAAGGCCGCAACAGTTTTTTTTTTTTTTTCAATGTGTTTGCCGGCCAAGTTGGCAGATTTTTGCTTTGGTCAGCTTTATTTTGGTTGCTGCTGTTTTGTTGTCCTGGGCAACCCTTAAAGGATTTGGCCTCAAGTGGCAGTTGCTGCTGCTGCGCGCTGCTGCTGCTCGCTGCTGTTGTTATGGCTAGTGCTAGGCATTTTTATAGCTTAAGCGCAGGACTATTTAAATTTATCTACGTTCAACTTACATATATTTTGTTTTTTATTTTTTTTTATATTTCCGAAAAAGTACCCAGCTGTCCGTAATTTAATATAATGCGCGCGAGCGCCGTAAGTTATGCAAATTAAATTGCATTAAAATAAAATTTAACTGGCCGTATGCTCCGATTTTACTCAGATTTTATTTTATTTTTTTTTGTATTTTATTTTATTTTATTTCATTTCGTTTATTTTTCTTATTGTTCTGTATTTTGTAGGTGTAAAGTGTGCGGCTGAAGCTCATGAAATGAAATTTATATGTGCAGGGCTTAAAGGATATTTTAATAAAGTTCAGCACAATCCAAAAGTCTGCAAAATACTCTACTTTTGTTTTTTTTTTGTATGAGTTTTGTTAATGCAAATAAAGCGACGAGGGTTATTATGCACGGCATAAGGTCAGGGTTGGTTAATAAAATTCGTGATAAGCATACATAAAGCTGGAAATCAAGTGATAGTAAATCACGGAATGTGATTATCCAATAAAAGGACAAAGAGCTAGATGAATATATTAAATACAGCTGCATCAGTTAAAGTCTACCTACAGCTTTGTTCGAATTAATCTGAGAATATTGTCGAGAATTCAAAACAAAAGTTGTGGGTTGCTGGAAATCGTTAAAATATGTTTTTAAAAGCTAGAAACTTAAAATAGTTTTTGGAACTCTTAATAACATAAGAACAAGTCTCTAATGTTAACTTTTTTAGGTTAAATCTTCTTTTCAGCAGTAAAATGGTAGCAAAATAGCCATGAGCGACGAAATGCAGGGTGTTAAGTAGCAGAAATAAGGCTTCAAAAGTCAAAAAACGAGCTAACCGTTTGAAGTTCTGAAGCCTCGATCCTTTAACTGGTAGGATGCATGATTCAGCTAAGGCTTGCAGAAAGCATGTGCGACCATTGAAATTCCAGTCCACTTTGTCTGGTACTTAAGACGAATAACCCGTCAATATGCACAAACTATCAAGGAATCAGTCTTATTGTCATTTCAAATGAGGTACTTTCGCGCAACCAACACTCCGTTGGGAACTTTTAAGTGTTGCCATAGAGCTGGTTAGTCCGATATACAACAATATCTGGAACTACGCCGAATCGCTCTTTAGAAACAAAGCGAAACGCATTATCGCAAATCGACTGCATCATAGGAGATCGCTTATATGGTATTCTAACTAAGTTTGGTACACCTGAGAAGAATACACTTAGCAGAATGACATTGGAAACCAGCATTAGCTGTGTCAAGGTAGGACAGGACCTCTACAAAACCTTGTTTGAAGATTGAGATAACAGAGTCGCTGTATATCGCATTGGCAATATTTTTTAAAGAGGCGCACAGCTGCCTACCTACGGGGATGATTTTATGGGTTATTATAAGCGCGATGCTACTGCTGCAATCTAAAAGAAGTCAGATATAGTAAGTCCTACGGGTACCAAGGATAAGACAAAGTAAGCGCTTTCTACAAAAGAGGATGAAGCGTAGCCGCCCAGGCTCTACTTTTAAAGTTATCACGAAATGCACGTACCTTGGCACAGCCCTGAACACCGACGACAATATTTGCTTGAAGATTAAGCGCAGAGTCCCACATGCTAATAGGTATTACTAGGGTCTTTGCAAGCAGATGACCTCAAGACAGGGACCTCTCCCGACTGACAAAACTAACGCTCTACTAGATGCTCATCTTGTGTGTGCTTTTATATGACGCAGTAGCATGGATTGTGTTGCGGAAAAATGTAGCCACGTTAGGGTTGCTTTAAAAATTAATGCTTTCCAAAATCTACGAACACTTTTGGATTCGGAACCATGAACTGTATGAGCTCTACAACGACACAGAAGTCCTCCAACGTATTGCAGCAAAATGTTTGCGGCCAGCTTCAGCTGTTGGCTTCGGCAAAGAAAGTATTTACATCTAAAGCCGCTGAAGGAAGATGAAGGGAACAACCAAAACTCAGATGAAGAGAGAAGTATTTTTTTCACTTAGAATAACTAAGTGAAAAAGACGAACAGAAAACAGAGGAAGCTGCTAGTGATAATGGCTGTAAACCGATAAGGTATTGTAAGTAATGTAAGTAAAGAGCCCCAACATTTTTGAAAATAATCATTATTTTACAAAGATTTTAGGGTAGAACACTTTGAAAAATTTTGCTACATTTTTGCAGCTCTTTATTTCTTAGTCGATTTAAAGTTAATTAAGAAGTTTGCGATGAAAATAAATAAAAATAATTTTAAGAGCTAAAGAAATAAATCTCAACGGGTCACATATAATTTTGGTAATTTTAAAGCATTTTGTTCATCAGTTACCTTCACATTTAAGTTGCTCAAAAGAATGCACTTGCATGCTTTCAAACTATAGGGCAGTCAAGTAAGGCAATTTTGTATTTCAATCTTTCTAGGCGCTTTCGAAACCGGAATTATTTCCAAGGTAGTTCAAGTTAAAATATATACCAATAACTTGTTTCCATGTTTAACTTTTTCAAAGCGATTTTTTTTGTTAAATAATTGATATACTTACAAATCTAATAAATAAGATTTATTTTTAACATTTATAGTTTCAAATTAAGAGCAGAAAAGGTCAACAAAAGTGCTGCAAAGAAAACAAATTTTATAAATATTCTCAATTTTTGGGCATTCTACAAACGTGTCCAGTCTGTTGCCGCAAAGTGCTATCCATGTAGCTATTTTCATTAGCCGGCCGCCGGTGCCACAAAACTTTTTGCGAGCATAATAATCCCAGCTGACCAGTAGAGTCAAACAAATGTCAAGTGCTTTAAATTTTTGCTGCTCCTTGATTTTGGTCTACTCAAAAATTTGGCAAATGCCTCGTACGAGAAGCATTGGAACGCCAGCTTGAAGCTGCTTTACAAAAGCAATTTTATATCAAAGAAAATTAATAATGCAAAAAGGTCTCTGGTGCTGCCGGCATCTGCCAAACGGATGTGAGTCGCTGGAATTTTCACTTTGCGTGCGATTGTGGAATGTGCCAGCCTAAAGCTATGGGGTGCCCCTACCCCAGAGCTAAGTATGGTGCCTACCCCAAAAAAGCATTGCTGCTGCTGTGCCTGCTGAGCGTTAAATAATGAGTAAAAATATTTCAAAAGGATTACCGAAGCATACACAGGCAGAGCCAGAGCGACAGCAGAGACAGTCAGACAGACAGACAGGACATAGAGATAGGCAGATAGGCAGCAGCGGGCTTTGTTATTGGAGTTCGGTTGACTTTGTTTTGCGTAAAATTTTTCAACCAACTCGATATCAAAATCAAATTAAAGCCATTATTAAATTTGCTTCTTGCGCTCAAACAATGCGCGTGTTGTGGGTATCTGTGTGTGTGTATCTATGTGAGTAGAATGCGACTGTGTGTGATGATGGCCAAATTAATTGCATATCTGATGGCGTTAAAACTGCTGCTGCTGCTGCTGCTGCTTTGCTATGATTTGTGAGCTGTGTAACCCCAAAGGATTCGCAGGTTTGAAGAGCTTTAGCGTGTTAGATTGGAATTGAAGTGTTGTGGCCGTCTGCTTTGCTGGCTGGCTGACTGGCTGGCTGGCTGGCTTGCTCATTTGCGGCTTATCATTGGCATTGTAAGGACACGCTGTTCTGACAGCTAAGCACCAAAGATCGCCCGTTGTCTTGACTCGTTGCTGCCTGCTGCCGCTGTTAAGCTCCAAATGTCTTTGGCGAAAATCCAGCTGCTGACATTATAACTGCCGCCCTACCCTGCTGCGGTACCTACCACAAAACGCCTATGACAACAAACACAGCCCGTAAACAAATGCGCACCTCAAATTTGTAAAGATTAGCACACAATTCGCACACTCCATGGCCGCCAAGCAGTTGTTGTACGTGTAGGGACGGACGTTTAGTAGCAACCAGAACAATGCTGGTATGCAGAATAAGTAGCTAGGAAGGCAGTTGGTAGTAGTAGTGGGTTTGGCTCGAGGAGATGGTACGTACAGCAGTGCGAGGTAGTCATCAGCAATTTGCAGCCGGTGTCTCTAATCTAATAGCTGCCGGCTGGCGGCAAAACATTGACATTTTCTGTTATGTAATCAGGCGCCCAAAGGTATGCTACACTCCTGTGCACACACACAAACACACGCGCGCAAACACACACACACACACCCTCCCACAGAGCCAAACAAACAAACAAAAAAAAGGAAAAACAAAACGTGCACTTGATGTGCAAACAAAAATAAAAAAATAGACACAAGGTGGGTATTACATCGACAGAGGGATACACTGCAGCTAGTTTTTGTATTGGGAGAGTTGGAGTGAGATTTCAAACAAATGGCTGCCAATTATGGTAGGAATTTGGCTAAAACGTGAACGTTTCAAACTTATCTCAAAGCAATATAAATATTGCTGCAGGAAACTCTTTAAATTATTATAAGTTCTGTATAGTTTGGCATACACATTTGGATCAGTTAGCAAACAAACTTCTTCAACTCTGAAAATCTTTTCAATTATTTTGGATCAGATAGCCAGCAGATAATGCTCCTTAGAATCTTTATAATTATTTTGAATAGCACGATACAGAAGGTAAAGTATAGGTATACCAATAAACCTAAACAATGCAACTTCTGTTTCCCTCCAGGATATCCTAATGTATACAGATGGTGCCCAGTAGAACATTCTGTACCGCTTTTTTCTGACAAGAATTAGACAGTTGGATTTACTTTTTGTTTAAAACTAAAAGATCGGCAAAGGTTAAACCATTTTGCAAAAAGTACTTGTGTGTTTTGTCAAGAGCTGTGGAAGAATCCATCATCAAAAGAGATCTATTAGAGCAAAAATTTATGTGGATTTTTCAATTGGTGCTCCAGGATTCATTTTACTATTTATTGTAAGGGGTCTAGCATTGCTAAAATTGAAAATGTAAATTTGTGCAAATTGTTTGATTCCATAATTGCTTCCATAATTACGTAAAGTCAGATATTAAAGCAGACTAAGGCTTTGAAATGTGAAATAGTTTGAAAAAAAATCGTACCCCACCGTGTGGAAATGGTATAAGATAGATTGAGTATCTCCAACTTCTTCGAAAAAATCAACATGTCAGATTGTTAACTAAAGGAATAACTCTTCAGCTTTTTATGCATTTTCTCTTGAAATCATATCTCAACAACAAAGTATTTCCCGTAAAATTTAATAGCATTTTGTTCGATGATAACATTATCGAAGCCGGAATCCTCCAAGGCAGCGTTTTTGGGTTCACTCTATATTCTCTCTACATAACAAGCAGCCAACTAACATAAAAATTTGCTGAGGACACAGCTTTCCCAAGTCGCTCTAGATGTACTTTGCAGTTGACAAAACCTTGACAAAATGATTATCGGAACGACGAATAGAAGCAGATAAGAGAAATGTTTGTACGTTACCATAGATTGTACTCGAAAAGATTGCCCTTCGCTTATGCCAAATAAATCGTTACTTCTAAATGAAGTAGTAACTTATATGGGTATACCACCTCGATAGACGACGAGCACGCATCTAAAACTAAAGGCCAGTAAGTTGCATTGGCTGATCAATGAAAAATCAGTCTGAACTTTAAGATATAGCTCTACTGCTCAGTGCAAAAATCAACGTGGACTGAGAACGACTACTGAGAACTATCAGCCAGGCACCGTGATATTTTTGGAAAAAGAATTTTCAATGAGATCTTCATATAATAGACGTTAAAGTTTAATTGATCAACTTACTGCTAATTATGACAGTTCTACATTTCCAGGTCGTCTTGCTCAATTTAAGATCTTAAAACATAGTTATTCGAAGGAGAACATTCAATATATAAAGCATACAATTTGTTGATCGTTACGGAAGTAGTTGCTTATTTACAAAAAATGAGCGAAACATTTGCAGTTAAGTTATTTTATTTTTCTCTATTAAACAATCAGAAAAACAATATAAAAATGGTTTATTTCATTGTTGTTTATACTCTAGACCTATTTAAGAATTATATTTTGTTTATCAATACTTTTTATTATAAACTTTTTTATAATTTTTGAAAGAAACTTTCGGATAAACTTGATTTCCATAGTTCTAAAACATTGTACATTTTTTTCTTTTTGTTTTTTATAAATTGTTTCATAAAACCGATTTTTCAAATATGTGGAATTGTTAAACAATAGAAAAGAGATTATGTTTATATATTATAATTATGTTATAGAGTATACTTGCCAGTAACAACCAGGCATTTGAAAATGATTAAATTGAGCAAAAATAAAATATTTAAATTATGTATTTAGACGCAAAAGAAAGTAATTAAATTAATTTATTTGTTTAATTAGTTTAGTTTAATTTAGTTTAATTTCATTTTAAATGATTTATAATTTAAAATATAAATGACCTGACACTGATAGCTGTTAAAATTAATGCTAACTTCATTTTTTTTATTCAACTAACTTTAATGGTTTGAGGAACTAATTGTCGGCATGACAATTTCAAATTTTAGAATTTATTATTACTTTAAGTTACATTTTTAAATTTTATTTTCCAACTTATTTGTTATGTATTTTTATGAAGCTTTTGAGACATTGATAATAATTGGAAAATAAGTTTTTAATTTCGAAAGGAAATATTACCAAGACATTATTTCATTAATTTAGAGTATATATTAAGACTTCTAGAAATATTTTGTAACAAATTCGAAAAACTCAAATTTATGGTTTTAATAATGGATCACTATAATATATTAAGTATTTGTAATAATTAAGAAGCTTTTTGTGAAATTGCTTTGATGCATTCTTCAGATATTTGGCTTATGGTTATGACAGTGGCACAAAAGATACCTGGGGTTGCTAGTACCGAAGGGCGTAGGCCCACCTTAATTCATACATTACATTCAATATTCTTCTTATATTGATATTCCCCATACAAAAAACCTAACGATACCACTTAATCTAACATTAACCATATATTCAAGTAATTGTATCTACCTTCTACAAAAACTCTTCTCAAAAGATTTCATCAAAAAGATCACATTTGATTTTCATAGATTCTAGAAATCCGTTTTTAAGAGAAATACTAGTCAAAAGTTGAAGTCAGCTAGTTCTAGGCAGCTGTGAAGAAAATGATAATATCCTATGTCGATGCTTTTACAACAAAATTAGTTTAAAATTAAGTTATTTCACTTTAAAAGTTAAATTTACTTATCTTTACAATCAATTTACAGTCAATGCAGATTTAAAAAGAAGTTTGCTTGCTAACGTTGTCAGCGCTAGGCAAAAACGACAGTTTTGCTATGGGAAAACGAACCAATGAGCTTCGATTTTAGAGATTTAGGAGGCGAGAGCGCTACCGCTATTCTACCAATGGGCACATAAAACAAATTCTAGTCTAACTTTTAAGTTTCTTTAAGCTTTTGTAATATCAACTTGTTTACTTACTTATTTTTGGTGGTTTCTGAAATTAATGATACATCCAATTATCTGAAAACAAAGAATATTGATTAAAGTTAATTAAGCACTTTTTTTCATATATTTTGTAAATCACAAAATGAATCAAAATCATGGCTGCGTATAAGCCCAATACAAGCCAGTGCAATAACCTCATAAACTCCCTCAACTGCAGCAAGAGATAGTGGAGATTTTGATCTATGATTCGTTAGTGCAGCTTATCTTTTAGTTTAAATAATAATACAACAATAACATATTTCATGTATCTTGTATACACAATCGAACAATATTTATTATTTTGTCCTGTAGTCATCTGTCATTTTTGGTCATTTGTCATCAAAACATTTTCGTTTGCCATATAGTTAAGTCAATTGATTAACGATTTGTGTTCATCCATCCACATTGACTGCAGACAACAATGGAGATTGTAATTGAACACCGGATTTTAAGAAATGTATTGCTCATTGGACAGAGCTCAAAGACATTGTCAATGAGGTGGCTCTGGGGATTGATGACCTTTTGTGCAGTGCGATAAATATTGGGTATGATGGGACAGTGTACATTGCACTGGGTTGGGTCAACTACATGTGACACGAGGACAGGATTCTTAAATAAAATGATTTAAGTAAAGTACTAATACGCCTCGATAGCCTAGTGGTAGCGCACTCGCTTCTAAATCGGAAGATCGGTGGTTTCGATTCCTCCCTGTAGCTCAGTGGCATTAGACGCTATTTACCGAGCAAAATCTCTATTAATTAAAGACACCCCAGTTCGGATTCGACTCTTAATTTTGGGTCCCTATTATCTTCGAACAGTTATTAATAGATATATTCCCATGCTCCGTCTTCGGAACGAATGTCCCTAGTCAAGGGGAATAAATTGATTTATTTTAAAATTACTATATTTTGTATTATCTTGAGGAGCTTGACCAGTTGTTATAGTTTTATTTCACTTTTGTGGTTCTAATCTATCAAAAATATGTTCTTGTAGTTCTTTATCTAGTTCAGTTAAAAATTATTTCGGAAAACCCCTCTCGGAGCTATGTAAATGAAGTCTTTTCTTTATAATGACTAAATGACTTCTTTAGTTGCTCCTTAATATGCTTCTAGAGCTTAGAAATATGGATCAAAAGATATTTGAATTATCCACAGCCCTGTTTTTTAGACTATCTAAGAAGAAATGTTATCTGTAGGCCCTACTTCCTTCAAGCAACCATTAATAGAGATAGTCATGCTTCGCTCTGGAGCGTGTCCCAGCATAGTCGAGGTAATTTTTTTATTATAATAAATACTGAAAGATATGTTTTTCTTAGAAAATAATAAGAAAATTCATAAATATTTGTAAATTTAACAACAAACATTTTATAGAACCCAAAATATTAAGAAATATATTTAAAAAATCATTAATTTATTCTCTGAATATGAGCAAATAAGGGAAATTATTTATGAAACTTCTTACAGAAGCAAATAGATGATGATTTTGTGCAGAAATTATAATTTGTTAGAACTTCGGAACGTCTTGAATATAAACATTAAAATCATATATATCAGGAAGCTTTAGGCGCTGTTTGGCTTTGAAAATCAGATTTTTATGTAAATTATCTACATAAATCTATTCCATAAACAGATCATGGCTTCCGTTTGATGCAAAATCTAGGTAAGATAGTTTTTATTTTATAAAAGATTTTGAATTTTCTTCATAACAAAATTTTGATATATCTACTTTTTGGTTAAAGTAATTTTCTTAAATTTTCGAGTTATTCAATTAAGAAGCAGTTTTACTTCTTGTTTCAGTTATACGATTTGAAAGTCTTGATAATTCTTTTGAGTTTTGAAGGAAAATAGATTTCTTCTTTATTCTTTATTCTTATTATTCCATTATTATTCCTTATTATTACCAAAAAATCATGAAATTACTAAATATTTCTACCATGTACCATATGGTACAAAGGGTATATTAAGTTTCTATCAACTAATAATGTAACAACTAGAAAAAAAATTCGGAGTTGCCCAATGTTACCTAGGAAAAATACTAGTGACGGGAAAAATTGATATATTAAAGTCTGCTTGTCTGTATGAACGGCAAGATCCAAGACTTGGTAAGAGCTACAGCAATTAACTTTTGGGGAAAAACAAGTTATGCTTCTGGATGCAATTTTACTTTACTTTTTGAGATATCGGGGATATATGATATAGGCTTCAATAGCGATGTTTCGCAACGCTTGAATCAATCTACATTTTTGAATAAGTAATTTGATATTAAAACTAAATTAGGCACTAATAGATGTGATGTTCCACAACAATGTGTCGAATTTAGGCAAACTCGCTTAGCTGTATCATACCGCTATTATAGGACAAATCGGTCAAATAATTCGATTTTGGCAATAAATTCGATTTATTTCGTTAGTATTTTAAATTATCACCAGCAAATTCGGCATAGAACTGAGTTATATGAAATAAAAATCAGTTGACTATTTCAAGTAGCTCTCATAGGAGAAATCGGTGAAAAGATTTCTCTACAAAATTTGTTATATTTCATACGTTTTTGAATATATTATGAGTAAACACACAACTCTGAAAGTTGCTACTGTTTCCCAGTATTGTACCAAGTTTGATTAAAGTCGGTAGACTATATCAGATTGGAAAGATTGTTTGGATTTTGTTGGTTTAGATGTGCTTAAGTAATTTTTTACAGAAAAGAGCACAGAATCCAAAACTTTATACCTCTGCTGTGGATAGATATCACTCTATTTTTGATTTAGACTACTTTTCTCGCTTTATTGGCATCTCATGAACCAACGCTCAAGGCAACAAATTTTTCTCGATTTCGGATTTAAATATTTCTTCTTCTCAATGTAGAACTCAACAACTTTCGGTATAATAATTCCAAAGGATAATACGCGTGGCCCTCCAATTTTAACTTACAAATATTTTTTCTTAATTAATATAATTAAAATAAAAATATGCTCCAATTGGATTAACTTACAAAATAGACAAATTAAAAAAATTCAAGTAATCGCTCATTCAAAACAACTTCTTTTACAATATCCGCCAAATCTTTCAGCACACTTAAAGTTATGAAGTAAATAACACCCATATTTGCGGCATACACATATTTTCTAAACTTTTGCACCCAGCTGATATGCTTCAAATTCTACATCCTAGGATAAGTATATGTTCTAGGATAAAAACAACAACATGCGGGCGAGAGCACAAAAATAGGCTACAGCACGGATCGGCTTGGCTCAGCTCCGCTCAGCCCGTCGCGCTTACAATAAATTGTCGCATAAAAATTGATGTTTTATTTTGTTTTCTGTTTTCTTTTATTTTTTTGTGTTTTTCTTTTTTTTTTGTATTTTTATGTTTTTCCAGGTGCGATGGCTGGGCTAAGGGCATGGCTGCCTTTGCGGCGGTTTGTCGCCCATTGTTTTTTCTGCATGGCAGTGCAAAACGTGCATGGAAAACGCAAATTTTTGGGTAACAACAAAAAACACGAACAAGAAAAACACCAAAGCTGAAACTCAAACAGAAAATGAAGTCACAGCAGCGGCAGCAAAGCTGGCGCCCAAAGCTATGCTTTAGTACGAGGGCAGCTACGTAAGTTTCGGTATTTGTTTTTTATTGAAGTTCTTCTGATTGAAATAGGTTTTCGTTAATTTAAAGTTTTTGTTAATCTGAATGACCTTTGTCAATTTGACCGATCTATTGGTAGAGTTGAGTTCATTTTTAAGAAATAGTTCTATCTGCAAGTTGTGTTGGCTTCCGTTTCTGACATGAAAATTGTTTTTTAGCTGTTCTTAAATGTCAAAGTTTTTGTTAAATAAACAACAGCTTATCGCGAAGCCTGGAATTGCTATTTTAATTGGAAAATAAGTGCAGCTGAAATACATTGATATCTTATGGTAGTTTTGGGAAAAATGCTTCGACTCATAAGACATACAGACAGTGTACTCCAACCTACAAAAGTGGCGATTTTAGCAGCTAAAACAAAGAATGTCCTAATTGATCTACTAAGTTTGAAGTTTAATGAATGCGACTTTTTGCTAGATTAAAATCCATGAAAACGCAAACCTAACTAGTTAGATAGAAACTTGAAAAATGTTTTGGGTTGACAGAGAGATATGGTAATCAAAAATTACCAGAGAATTTCGGAGAAGTAGGCGCTTCCGTGGCAGATACATTAAATACTAATAAGAAAACCTTTTTTCAAAACAAAAATACGGTTTAATTTCTACTCCCAAAATCTATTGTGATATAAAAATTAAAATATCTCTAAAAAAAAACACGGATCTTTACAAATTTACGGAATATTCAATATCTTTAACCAAATTTACTTGTATTTCTAAAGGTTTCAAAATTCATAAATGTGCAAATTACCTAAAGATGGGTTCTAACATATATCTAGAGAATATTCCAAAGCCGAAAAAAATATTGACTTTCTTAGAAAACTCACAAGAAAAGGTTATTTGCAATGCAATTTTCGGCAAATTTGTAAGACATGTTCTGGTAGCACCATAGTTTCTTGATCGTTCAGTCTTTTATAACGCGATACACTTATTTGAACACTTAACATTTTTATTATTATTTTAAATAACTTGGAATAATTAATATTTTGCAAAAATTAAATTACCTTTCACTTTCTATCGCTTATTGTTTATTTTAATATAAACTTCTATATGAAGTTTCACTATTTTTCAGGTGCTCCTAACATTTATTGAGTTTCCATTTAAATTTCCAATTAAAAAATAATACTTAATTCCAAAATTCTTTCAATTATAAGCTTATACGTTGTGACAGCAATAATGAAATATCAGATAATTAACAAACAACTTTGGCAAACATTTTGACCAACGACCTATCAAACAGCCCCCGCAGCTTACAAATACAGCATAAAATGGCTGCCATGTTGCAGTGTGGGATGATGATGGGCTTTCTAAAAAAAAAAGAAAAATAGAAACCCATCCCCCATGTATCCCGGTGTCTCGCATTTACTCACTCAGTTCTATTCGTATATGATTATTATATGAAATGTATGGTAGCATTGTATTATTTATAGGCACCACCAGCACCAGAGACAGAGCCAAAGACAGACAGCGTGTCTGCTAAAGACGTGGCCACGCCTAAAAGCCCACTACTGTACATTTTTGGCCTATTCAGTTGGCCTTTGTCTGGGCCATACAAATAGACACTTGCTGCGCTGCTGGGCTGGCAAAGAGATGAGGCCAACTTCTTGAGAGACAGCCGCAAAAGAAATCTGCCTGCAAATTAATATTTGGCACGTGTAACATGGCGTATGCGTAACCTTTTAACGGCATCTCGTTATCCAACTATGTAACGAACGATACAACCCACCTGCACACGTGAAATATTCGAAATAATCCATTATATGTGCCACATACAAGTGCCTCTTATCGTCAGTTTTCTCTTAGGTTCTCTGCCTCTTTTTGGGGCGAGAAATTCCACTCACGCAACATAAATGTGGAGCGTTCTTTGTAGTATTATGATGGAACGTTTAGATGAAGACAACAGACAGCAGTAGATAATATCTCTACTCTCATTGGTTTGGGTAATTTGAGCCTGTGAAGCGTATTGACAAAGGTATATCACCTGACACTTTGGACTTAAATTGTAATTACCGTGTGGCATGTTTATGCGGCAAAAAAATGTGCGTAGATATATAGAAATATTTTTAGAATTGTGCTAAATGCTCTTAAGAGTTATTTGGGTTTTATGAACTGTGCCAGAAATTTATTTATAAAGAAATATTTTTTATTTCATAAGGGATTATGTTAGAGATTAAGACAAAATTATATGTTTTGTTGACAAAGATAAACAGGTTCGGTAAATTAGTGATACAAAAAGAGATTCTGGTGCTGTGATAATGAGCTCGAATCTTGCGAGTTTTTAAAACTTCGATTTGTTTCTTTTCTCGTTAAATTACTTAATTTTCATTTTATAGCGGTTTTCATCCGTACAGATGATATTACTGCAGCAAAAGTGTAGGGAGTTGTGTGCTGCTCATAATGCTTATAAGCTCAAGTTTCCGAAATACATCTCATTATTTTAAAACAAATACTTCAGCGTTACGACCTACCAAAAATGAGGAGTTATATTTATAGAATAGCTCTACTGTAGGTTGAACTGGCAGCAGGTTTGGAAATTTATTACTTCTGCACGAGCGAAGCTCTGAAAGAGTGATTTAAATTATTTTAGATCATTTTATTATTATAATATTTATTATACAGAGTACTTAGCATAGTTTGTGTTGCTGTTCAACTGAATTTTGTATTGTATTGTATATAGATTGTATCTAGAGTAGTATATAAATATCCCCTTCACATATATTATATTTTATCGACATTTTAAAATAATTGCTTTGACAAACAGCATAACATCGATCAGTTTTCAGATTACGAAAGTACGCCTCTTTCTCAAGCATATGCTTCATATATTTCCCAGTTAGTCTCCAACTCCTTTTTGATTCTTGGCATAGGAGCTGCTCAAACAAAGTTAAGCAAAAACGGCTTGATTTGTATAACGCGCCTAATAAAGTATTGACTCAATGTTAGGCAAGCAAATGAATTTTAGCAAAGTAGCCGTTTTATTTATTTATTAAATATGCCACTTATAAGTTATTTTATTACTTAAATGTTTGCAATTTTCCAGCAAATAGTATTATATAGCCGAAGGATACATTAAACAAGCAAGTTATTCTTTCGATACATTTCCGCGTCCTACACACTTTTACTCTTTTCATTTATTGAATAAGTTATTTTTTCTTGCTGTAAGATTATGTATTCTTTCTATATATATTATTCTCTAGACGGTTTTGCAAAAGTTGAATATTTTTTAAAATAATACAAAAGTAAGGGAATCTCAGTGAGATGTAAAGTATGATCTATTCCTTATCTGATGTTTCTCTTAAAGCTGGCCTAAAGATAAATTGTGTTACATCGAAAACCATGCACGTGAACACTTGTAATCAAACTCCACACTCTGTTGACAATCTTAACTTAGAATTAAGATATGAGTTTGAATACTTAGGAAGTATGCTGACTCCGAACGGTGACGTACAGAACCGGCTACAAAAAGCTAAGCGTACTTTCACTGCGCTTTCTCGAGTTTGGAGATACGCCGTCATTAGAAGATTAACAAAGCTGAAAATTTTTACTACTGTTTGATAGCGAAACCTGACATATGACGAATGCTATCAAACGATGCTTCGTTAACCGATGTCTTATGAGTATAATCGGTATATTCTGACCTAGATGAATTTCTAATGTGCGATTATGGGAGTTAACTGGACAAAATGGTTTACTAAGCGACATCAATAAACGCAAATACACATAGCTAGGACACAAGCTCCGCAAAGATCAGGAAAATCTTGCACACTCCGCCCTTATCTGGTATCCCATAGGTACTAGACGCAGTATATTTCAGTATGTTTCGTCTGTCATCATATTCATAGCTTCATAGAAGACGTGCAGATTTTCAAAAAGATGTCTACGAAAAGTTCATCTAAGCGAGCATTTTTAAATTTGCTTTTGGAAAAATCTAAATAATTGAAATGATTTTATTTGCCAATTTTATTATACGAGTTTGGCAGATTTTTCGGCGAATAAAAGAAACAAAATATTTGAACGAAATTGCAGATTTTATAAGTTACATTTTGTTATGTTCCATGAACTTTATTTTAAAATTCCAACGAACTTGAACGTATTCGCAGTTCTTCGCTTAAAGTATCACAGTTTTTGCCAAATATCGAATATTTTTTAGACGCGTCTTGCTACTTTTTTATGTTGGTAATTAAATAGACATTGTAAAAGCACTTCCGTGATCTTTTTGTTTTCGTTAAGTGTTCTCTAACCATTGCTGTCTGTACATTCTGCCAAAGGCAGATACTCACACTCATCCTAGAGTAGTTTTCAGGCTTTTATGTTCACTTTTGGCAAATGTTCAACTGGCAATGCCCCAAGCTTCATCGCATTGAAGGGGCCAGTGTAACGCGATATTTTGCCGGAAATTTGAGCAATGCAGCTAAATTGCGTTTAACCAAGCGGCCACACCCTGTCCGTCACCGCTCCTCGTACCATGTCAACCACCTAAGCTCCAAGACAAACTGTGCGTCAGAGCACATAAATTCCTGATTGCAATAGATGTGCTTGTTGTACTCGTTGTCACCGTCACCGTCACCAGCAGCGTTTTGATGTCTATGCCGCTGCCTCATGAACTTGCCTCATATTTCACTCAAGCCAGGCATTATAAAAGGCAAGTGCCACGCCCACTTGTCAGCACACTGCTCAATCATGAAAGGACACCCACCCACCCATTGGCCAACTGGCTGCCACTCGTCGTAGCAAATTGTATCCAAAAGTAACAAAGGAACACGTGACATCTGCTGCACATAAATAAGACGTGGCCATTGTAAATTATTACGACGACTATCATCTCTTGACGGAACTTGAGGTCAGCGAGCCGTTTCCGACATTGGCCAACAGCAATGCCTGCCAACTCTTTCGACCTCTTCCGCCGCCACCGGCCTATGCTGCCAACTCGTTCGGTGTGTTATTTATAAAACTCATTTCAATGGAAAAAGCAGGCTCTACTTGCAATGAAATGTACATCATGTTACGCTTAGAATAATGCCTTCCGTGCCTGCTTTGGGGCGCCACGGCAAATTAAGTGCTTAAATTTCAATTAAAATTTAGCAAATGGGCGGGCAAGCTGCTTCTCATTAAGTCTAAATATCGGCAATATTTTATGGCAATTATGTAAAAGTCAAATTAAATTGGCATTAGACATAGGGATTGCAGCAATTAAAAGTAACGTGTATTTGCGAAAGTCCTTGAGATAAGAACAGGTTGCACGCTGATACTCAAACTTGAACTTAGGAAAAGTTATATGAGAATAGTATGTAGGGGATGTTGTGATTTGTTGTAAGACAATAAATCACAAGTAATTCATATATTTTGTGTTGTATTTTTATTTTACGGAATTCATCTGCGGCTCTCTTTATTTAAAATAAAGATTATATTATGTTCGCTATATACTTAAAGCCTTTTGCTGTGTATTTTGTCACAATTAAAACAATTGGAGTTCGAATTCCAAATACAGCCGATTTCGCAGATATTTTATATTACTTACTAAGAAGTCTGAGTTTGAAAGATGACAAGGCCTTCGTTTACGTGTAAAAAATATCTAAGAAAATATCTAAGAAGTGTTTCTGTAGCTTCTTCGAGGTTTTTTTTAATAGTGCTTAACTCATATCCGCAGCAGCATAAGACAGTGTCATCAGCAAAGATTAGATTTTCACATTATCTATGTATTGGAATGTCATAAGTAAAAATATTATAAAGAATTGGTCCAAAAACAGAACCGTGGGGTATGCCTGCGGGTATAAGTTTAAGACTTGGCACCTTGGCGCCATACATATCTACCCAAAAATATCTTTTCGCTAAAAAAACTTTTTCGTAAAAGATACAAGGGCATACCAATATTTTGGAACTTATACAACAAATACAAAATTAAAGACAAAATTGGAGAAATAGAATATCTTAAATAATAAATTAAGTTTGTGCTTAAGTAAATAATTAAATCGCTTGACAAAAACTTTGCAGAATTGCTATTAAATGATCTTTACGAATATGAATATCCAATCCAATAATCCAGTACTTTTCGTTCTAATAAAGTTAAGAAAGCTGCTCTAATCAATAAAAAAAGAATTAATAATCAGCTACCAAATAACGATATTAATCATTCTTTATAAACTCTATATGTGCGAAGAGAACAGGAAGCTATAGTAAACTAGCCAAACTGAAAGGCGTTTAATTTATAGAGTTTATCTTGGGCATTTAAGAATTCCTCTGCAACTGCAGAAAGACATTTCCTAGCCAAAAACCTTGCCATGTCTTCACTTGCCACTTCTTCACAAAAGTGTAGATGATTTCAACAATTAGCTTACCAGAATTGAGTTGCTTATAAAATCAAGACTTTGTTACTTTTGTTAGCGGAACCACAAGATGAATAAGTCTACCTACAAAGCAAGAAGAAACAACAGCCAAGCCGCATTGGGTTTGGTAGACGAATTCTACAAAGAAAACGCGTAGCTCTCATAGTATAGTCTATGTTTTTTCAACTTAACTAAAAACCCAAAATATACCCTTTACTTTAACTTAAAGCTTCGACACGTACTTATGCGTTAGATAATGCAAATATCACTTTTACTGACAATTGTTGCAAATGTCATGTGCCATATTGCCAAACGCCCGCTTGTGCACTGCCGCCTCCCGCGTCTATACTATTAACAGCGTATCCTTTAAAAAAGGCATTGAAGCATGAAAAATGTATATAGATTTTATAAATAACTCAGCTCAATAAGCCAAAGCCAACTTTCGTTTGGATTTCTCTATCTTTTGTACAATATCTGTCTTTGATTGCTGCTGACCTACTTGCTGCCTGATTACGCGCCGAGCAGAACCGCAACAACAACAATAACACTTTAACACGCGGCAATACATACGTCATGTGCACTCACACACACACACACACACACACACGCGAGCATGGGGGCAGCCATCTTGGGCATAGAGGCAGCCATGTTGGGCATAAAGGCAGCCATGTTTGGCATGCTTTGCATAACTTCCGGCCACATGCTTTGCTGCATTCTTCTTTGCATATTTTCGTTTTGACTTTTCCGCTGCACAGCGCCTTGATTTATGCTAATTTATTTAAGTTTGCATCATGTTGGCGCCGCCGCCGCCATCGCTGCCGCCTCTGCCGCCGCAGCTGCGGCAACTTCGATTAATTGTTGCAATACGCTGGGTGTTAATTCGTTTTCATTGCAGGCATGACAGCAAACCGCACTGGATTGTCAAAGCCACCACCCCACACACACGCAGGCTCTTAATTAGTATGCGTGTATGCGTGGGTAACGCTGTGTGTGTGTGTGACTATCCGTGTGTGTTTTTGTCATTGTTTGTGTGTGCTTGTGCTGCGTTGCGCTGGCTGCGGTGGCTGCCTTGAAACTTTTGTTTGTCTTCAAGTTTAGTTTAATCGCCTTTGTTTGTCATGGCAAAGACTTTGGAGCTTGAAGGCTTTATGGCTGATATACTATATATATAAAATATGCTAAATGCCGTGACTTTTAATATGATTTAATGATTTGCGGCACTATTTATAATAAAGCTGCGCTAGATTTGCCTTAAAGTCATCAATTATGCGCGTGACATGGCGTATACTTGTTATTTATAAAGTCGCTAAATTTAGGCTAGAGTTACTCAATTAAACATTCATACTTTTGGCACTTACAAGCCAAATGCTTTTATGTTCCCTCCCCACCCCCAAGCAAACCTTAAGCTGTATTTTAATTAAATGAAAATACTCAAAAGTAGCACAAAACATTTGGCAATGCCGCTTTTAATTCATTATTTTCGACAACTCTTTGTAATTCTTGTTTCCTGCTTTGTCAGTTCACCTTTTTTTTTTTTGCTACCTTTTTCAAGTATATCACAGCACTCGTTACTTATCACTCATCGTCCGCTATGGGAGACCTGACAAATTTAAGAGCAGAGCATGCCCCGACACGTGTATCTTGCATTGCCATGGGACATTGGGCCGTCCATTGATGTCCTGGCCTGTCACAAATTTGGAACAAAAGACCAAAATGACTGTATATAAGCATGTTTTAAGGTAGCCAAGCAACTATCTGGATTGTTTCTCACGTCTGCTAAAAGGTCCTTAAGGAGTTTTGCACTGCAGCAGAGGCACATATTTTTTTGGTCTAGGCACACACAGCAGCAAACTACGCCAAAGGAACGGAAAATTAAAGTTTTCTTTGGGTATAGTAAAAATTTGTGTCACTCCCTTAGCTCAATTAAGTGAAAGATTTGCTAAGGCGCTGTATTTCAGCAGCTTATTGTGCATTAATTTATGTGCTGTAACTTGCAGAAGAGATCAAAGCCAAGGAAATGTTTGGTATGGCTGTACAAGTATGGATTAAGATTAACCGAATAAAATTAATATTTTTTTGCTTGACTATACGTTCATCGCTTGAAATATCTGTATCAATAGTTTAAAAATCAAATTATTTAATGTAGCATTACATAGGCTAGATTTTAGATTTGACAACATAAAACGTAAAAAACTAAATTGATATATTTGTGAGTATTCGTTAATAAATATATTTTCAAAGAAGTTATTTGAGCTCTGGATTTTCAATCCTTAAGCATTTGAATGTTCTTTAAAATTATACATCTTCAAGACACTCTTCTTTTTATAGATATAAAAATGAGCTCCAAAAAACGCACAGCCAATCCTTATGCAAACTTTTTACGATGTTTTAAAGTTTTCAATAATTATAGCCTCATCTTTTTGGCGGAAGCTGTCTCGAGACCAAAAAGCGGACTTCAACAGAAAAAAAACAATAAAAATTTTTACGTTTGGTGTCAGATTAAGATCTGACAATTTCGCCAACAATAATTGGCCAATCGAGCGCTACAAAGGCAAAGAATGCCGTGCGACATTCTACTTAAGAACGTAAAAAATGGCGGCTAATATAAATGTTATTCTCTTTTTCAATGCCGAATGGATGTCTGAGTCATACTGATGCTCATTTTAGGCAATTATTTTCATTATTTAGTTTGTTTTTCGATAATATATCTCAAATTAAGTTGTAAGTATCGGGCCCTTGTTAGCAACGGAAACGAATGGAGAAAAATTATTGAGAAAGCTCAAACCCACCGCGGTTTGTAGAGCTGAATGATAATGATACCGAATTTAAAAAATTAAAATATAACAAGATATCTCGCGTATCCATTTGATCAGGTAAAGAGATTAAGAGTCCTTTAGTGGGAGTTAAGGATGCTTAGATGGAAAACTTTGACTCGAAAGCCTGCTTGTGTTTGGTATCAAAGCTAAACTAAAACAGTTGCATGTTATCTCAAATTCATTGTGCGAAACAGACAAAAAAGAAAATAGTTCGTTTTCATTTTTTCACTTTTCTGAAGCACGTATTCCTTCTTCCACCTTTTTTTTCCCCAACTTAACCCGATTTTAATACAATATTAAACACTTAAGTGGTTACAACGTTTTACCAAAAACTAACCGGAATTAACTTAACATCCATTCAAGTTGACATTTCTGTGGACAACAGCAATTCATTTTATTTGCAATTTTTCTCTATTTTTTTTTAGTTTTTATTGCATTCCTGGTTTTTCCTTTAGTTCTTTTGTGGCTACCTCTCAAAATCAAGTGAAGCGCGCTGTAAAGCTGTCAACCGCATGGATACATCAGGGGGCCCTTGGCTGCCATGGCAACATTGAGCGGCAGTTGCAACTGACGACGCGCAGCAACATATACAGGAATACACTCCTAAGCTCACTCCTCCACACACTGACACACACCCACACACACACACACACAGGGAAACACACTCGCAGAAGGTACAAGTACAAATACACAAAGTGCCCCTAGATGTATGCAATGCATACTAGAAGAGTCCATGTGGCACAGTCAGATACATGCTGTGTGTGTGTGTTTGAATGTGTGTGTGTGTGTGTGTGGATAACTGCGTGGATCTGTGTGTGTGTGTGTATTTGAGCTAATGTAGTTTACTTACGTTGAAATATTTGCATTACGAGCCAAAATGTAGCTGCATTTTTAGCTCTGTTTGCTACCTGGGCGGGCGTGCTGTTTTGCTTTGCTTTGAATCTTTGGATCCATCCACATCCTTGGCAGTCAATTTTTATCAGCTCTATAAAATTTGCATACGACAGTACAGTTGACTTTTGCATTAAGCGCAAAGAGGCAGCAAAATGCGGGCCCAGCATTGCCATCAAGCGATTTAGCTCTGGGGTTGCATCGTTAGCAAATTATTGCGCCTCGAAACAATTGCCGAAGACTTGAAGCTAAGAATCCAAACTTTCTTTTATTTTGTAAGTCTCGCTGGAAGTTGGCCAAAAAAAAAGAAAAGAAAATGGGATATTGTTGGAATCATAAGTCGGCTTAAGCTGACAATGGGATGCACTGTAAACATTGAAGCGGCTGCTTGCTGATCTCTAGGACAAGAATTAAGGAAGGATATCAAGTTTCGTCGCTTCGTTGACTTCGTGGTTAGATTTACATGAGTCTTTTTCAGAGCGTTCCAATGACACAAACGATTACCGAATGGAACAGGCTACGAAAAATTGTTACACTTTTTTTCAATTAATATAGTGGATCTTACTAATCATTATAACTTTCATTCATTATCGAATGACTTGAAAGCTTCCCTTTAAAAATTTATAGACTTTTGAAGCTTAATTTTTTCTGGTGTTTTCTAAAAATGAAAGAAAACTCTTAAGTTTTTACTGCTCTTGAGACCCCAAATTTTTCTTCTAAAATTACAAAGCATATTTTTTAAACACGAATCAATCATGTCAGCTATATACTGAAATAGGTGATCTTAGTCCAACCGTCGTGCTCTCTAGCCGTTGCGCCATCTGACTTTTACCTACATCAATCGATTGTACTCGATCTAGCTAACGCACACTTCCATTCATACGAATAAGTCAACATTTTTATTAACAATTGGATCACCTCAAAAATTGAGACGCTTTTTCGTTTTTTAAAATATTATATTCAATAATCTAGATCTAGACGAATAAAATTTATAACAAACGTTGAAATAATCGTATTTAATATTCAAAATATGACTTTTGGTCGCTCCATAACTTTCTTGAGTGTTTTCATAAAGTTGGGCTGACCTAGGTCGAAAATACAAAAGAAAACACAAAATAAATAAAAAAATACTATTTAAACCTTATTAAAGACAGGCAAAATATGGCGATTTCATCCGAGTATATTACTACTCGGGGTGGCACGTGCGGTTTTTTCTTAATCTACTCTAACCTAATTTCCCAATGGATGTATAAGTGTGTTTATTTATGGGATGTACGGTAACACACCATCAGCAGTATACCGCAATTAAGGGGCTGCGGCCAACCTACATGCACAAGCCACCAATCGCCGTCGAATCATAAAAGTAGAAAAGTTCTATATGTACCAATCATACGTGCAATTTCAACTTGTGAATTATAAGCACTGAAGTCTTAAGTACCACTCATAAGTGCCATTTCAAGTTGTGAATTATAAGCACTGAATAGAATTCGTTAGAAAGAGACAGCAAAACGTTGCCCAAATATACTTATTAGAGCAGTACAGCAATAGATGCCATGTAAATTGTTAAAAAAATATATATTTTTGATGATAAATCACATCCTAACTTTTTGATAACTCAATAATCATTAAAGTTTCTAAATTTTTTATTTATTTTAATGAAAACCCTCTAAAAACATTATATCAATAGTTCACTAACCTGAAAACACGATGTTAACTACAAAAAAATTAACATATATTGATGCAGTAAATACATTTCTGTGCGATTCTTACAAATTGTTGTTATTATTAAGCCACCAACCATATTTTCTAAGCTATCGATTATTCGACTCTATCTTCGAAGCTTTCTTAAGACTCATATTAATCGCTTTTATATTTTACTTAAAACTTATTTCCTGTGACTTTATGGTCATCATTTCCCAAAATTGAGTTATCTTTATTTATAGCTGTTCGAAGATAACATTTTATAGTAGAATGCGAACGGCGCTGTCCTTAATTAAATGACATAATATGGTAAATAACGTCGATTTATTTGCTAGCTATGCCAGTGCTAGGCAAATGTACAAGTGTTGCGGCCTGGAATCAAACCAGCGAACTTCCGATTAAGAGGCGAGTATGCTATCATTATAGCTTAAAATCGGAAGTTCGGTGGTTCGATTCCAGGCAGCAACATTTGTGCATTTGCCTAGCACTGGCATAGTTAGCAAGTGCTAAAAAAATTGGATAACACATGATTTCGGTCGCTATTGCATTTAAAGAGGCTTCTTTCTGTCTTAGGCTTATCCTTCGATAAGATTTTTTGGCAAAATTCGTACAATAAATCAGAAAAGGCAGCATACTTCATGAAGGTTTAAAGCCGAGTTGCTGTTACTTTCTGAGAATTTGTTATAATCGCTTGTTAAAACTTTTACCACTTTATGCACAACACTTTTTATTACGTTACTAAAAATATATGGACTATTATTATATTATTCTTCAGATCTAATATCTGTATGAATTCAATAAATAAATACAAATTTACTTCCCTCGACAGTCATTGCTCCAAAGGCGGACCATGGAGACATCGCTATTAATAGCTGTTCCAAGAGAACTGGGACCTATAGTTCTAGTATAGGGATTTATAGTTTATGGCCGATTGCAAAACGAGGTGTTTCCTATTAAAACGGATTTACTTAGGCAAAAATCGTCTATTTGCAGTGCTAGACAAATGCACTAGTGTTGCGGGTGAAAAAAAGACGAACCACCCACCTTTGGAATTGTAGGGGACTATGCTACCACTACGTAAAGATATAGAGATTATCAGTCCTACAGGTTGAAATCGAAGCAAAGCACTTCGGATTTAGAGTTAAGAACGCTACCACTACGCTACAGAGGTCTACAGGTAGGAATATAATTGCTATCAAGCTAACGAAGTAAAGTAAATGCCTGGTGTGGCTATGGGATTCTTCAACTCCATGAACAAAACTATTTAATTTTAAACAATTTTTTTAAAGTTCTAATAATAGACAGTAATACTGACAAGAGCAGCAAAACAACAGCAGAAGCTCAAGAGGTATAAAAATTTGCACTTCTGATATAGCAATTTTAATAAAAAGAACGTTTTTCTTTTGTTTCTACATCAGCCTTTTTCCCTTTCTACTCGTTCAGAATTTCGAAAGAGTATTTAAAATGTTAAAACAGTTTGTAGGTAAGAAGAGCTTGTGTACCGAAATCTTTCACTGATTTTTGCTTTCCATAGTGTTCTTGCAGTCAGAAAAATCAGCGTACCGTCAATGATGATACAATGAGCTCATTCGCTTAAAAGAATTATTATTTATTAAGAAATACTCATAATCTTCTCCCATTTGTACTCAATCGATTGACATTGGAACAAAAAAAGTACATCTCACTTTTCTGCCAGTTACATACTCCACGCAAATCCATACTATACCCACTTTCTTCGCTGCAGAGTATAAAAATAATAGAATTTCGCTGCAGGCGGCGGCTGTCCAATTCATGGCTTACAATTCTAAGTAAGTGGCAAGGCCTGTAGGCGTTTGATGCCTGTTTTTGCCAGGAATTAAGATAATTATGCTTAGCGACTGACATACAAACAGTTACGTAGACAGACGGAGCGGACTCCGAGAGGCGCAAATGGCCGTCATCATTCTTCCGGCTTTTGTGCGCAAAGTTATGAGCAAGGCCAAAATGTCATGTACAAAAGATAAAAAGGACACGGCAGCTAATGACACGCACACAACAGTAGCCGAAACATAATAAAAATGCACAAACCGAGGCAGAGAGTCGCAGAGTGTGGGGACCGAAACAAAAAGGGTTATAAAGCACTTTTCCTTCTTTTTTTTTCGAGGACCTCTCATGCCGTTCGCTGCTTTTTTGCATTTTTTTTATTATTGTTGGCCAACTGAGTGGCCGACTTACATTTCCGACGACATGGCGTTCGGTCAACCATGCTCATGTCCGTGTGCGCCTACCTATTCTTCTGCTGCTCTTTCCCCCCGTGGTTGACTCTTTGTTTAGGGCTTGTTGAATTGAAAACAATTTGTCACTGTTACAGGGACTTGTCGTTGGCAATTGTTTTGGCCACGGCAATGGGCTTGATAATGAAATGTTTGCCAAGTTAACACAGCGGGTCTCTCTATAAAGTGAAAATTTATGCACAATAATGCTGATTTTTTGGGTGCAATTGGCTAAGAAGCATTGCATATTAGCGAGAGTTTTATTTATAGAATTTTGCTAAATAAATATAATGTAAAACAAAGGCTTTCTTTAAATAGCTGTTGGCTTCAATTAAGTCAGAAATTGATTGTAATACAGCAGGCCGGGAAATCATATTTTGTCGAATAAGCGCAGTAAGATTTGCTTTAATTTTTTACAATCTTTAAAATTACAACTAAAAACTAGTAGGTTATTTTAATGGGAACTTGCCAAAATCGGAATTTTGAAAAGCTAACAGAAACGACTCATTTTCATTAAGCAAATTTGACAAGGCCAATGAAGGACTAAGTTCATTTAACAGTGTTTCCGTTGACTAGATAGCGTGCAGTCAGCAGCAGCACAAATGAGCGCGAGAGCGACAATGTAACAAATGCGTGAGAGAGTGTTGACACTTTGACTAAATGGTATGTAGTATGCGTGTGCTGACTGCGCTGTTGCAGAAGTTTATGGATGCGAGCTATGGGCTATGTCCGCCCATCTCTGGAGAAGACCCACTTGAGATTTGATTCAAAAAAAAAAAAACACTCAGACCAAGTACGATAATTTTGGGCTCTATGAGAATACTTCAAGCACACGCGGCTCTCTCTTAACTCTAATTTACTTCGATTTCGTCATATATGAATGCCACTGTGAGCTTAACGAACTGGTAAGCAACAACCGGGTCTCCTTGGTATGGGTGCCTGGCCATGAAGTTTACACAGGAAATGAGGCTGCGGATGGAAAGGCTAACCCAGGGACGGGAGCGCCGTTTATTTGCACAAGTCCAATGTTTGGTTCTTCCAATAACAGACTCAGCGCTGATATCACAAAATGGATAGAAGACAGTAAACCTAGGCAGTGGAACAATCTAGAGGGTCTCAGACACTGAAGAAGATTTGCATGCACGATACAGAAGAACCAAAGAAGCGCTAGCCTTTAAAATAATTAAAAAATATATCATCTCCCAAATTGATTCAAAAACTATCGTAAGCCGTCAAAAGTACTTTTTATACGTTTTCTGTGCAAAAAATGAGTATTTTGCTCAAATCAAAAACGGATTTCTTAATTCTACATTTCGTGTTAAAAAATTTTCAAAACTTAAGCTAATTGAAACTAAAGTTCGGACAGTACAAAATTGGAAAATTAGTTTAATATTTTAAGCAAATTTTGTTACTGAAAAAAAACTTACCAAAATAAAAAATATGTTTTGTTTATAAAGCGACAGCTTATTTGCGCTCAACTTCCTAAACTGCTTTCAACTTTTCTTAACTTTATTTACATGCCATTCACTTTTTTGGCCCGAAGCAAGTGGTATCCTTTGCAAAAGGTCGACTCACGTTTGACAAATATAAAATTATCTTACTTTTACGAGGAATTTAAGTGTAATCTATGTTGGTTTAGGAACATTCTTGTATTTAAGATGTTATGTGTTCCAACATGGAATTATTATTTTTAAGTATATGAATAAATAAGTATTTATATATATATGAATAATAATTAAGACTAAAAGAAATGAATGAAGAGGCCGAAAAAGGGATTTGGGGCTTTTAGGTTAAAATGAATTTCATGTCATCCAAAAAAAATTGTTTCAAGAGAGAGCTTAATTTATTATGAGAACTTACACAATATTAGATATTTTCTTCAAACAAAATGTTATCGACGTGATGATATGATTTTGATATCTATTTTTAATTTTCTACTTCGCTTATAGGCTTTTGTGTTTTATTTACATTGTATATTTATTCATTATATAAATAAAACTATAAAACTAGACAAATACATTAAAAAAGTATATACTTTTTAATTACTGTACCGAATTTCATCAAATTCGGATAGCTATTTCATATATCCCAAAGCCAACATGGCCAAACGACGTGATTTTTCAGCACTTATTTGCGATACACGATTATTATTTGAAATTCCCGAGCTCTATGCCGAATTTCTTCAATATAATCTTTTTATACTTTTAGGTTCCCATTGGACCAATCGAACAAAAAGCGATTTTTAAACTGTATCAAATGTAAGAGCTAGCTAGTTCCTATAGTTTCTTAGCCAATTTTACGAATAAATTTAGCACTAAATTTTATTGAAAAATCACAAAATATTTAGAAAAAAAATTTCAGGGAAAACGGAATCACTTTTTAGTAATGGCTTGAATCTGTAGAAATGCGTTTCTAATAAAGCAAACCTATGTGGAATAATTTGGCATACCCGGTACCACTTTTCTGTTCAGTCAATCATAATCCAACGTAAATCTACACTTTTTCGATTTTCCCAAATTATTAAAATTAATCTGTTTTTATTATACAATACTTTGTACCTGGACCTATTCAAAATACTCGGATTTAGGCATATATTCAAAAATATTTTAAATGCAAGAAAAATTTTAATAGAATAGAATTAAAAACTTTATAAAAAAATACAAGGAATTTAGTTACAAAATCGATTTCCGTAACTAGTTTGCCTTATAGAGGATATATGATGAAGTTAAGCAAAATCTTTCAAATTTGACATCGTTTTTGTAAGCATCAAATTGCTTTTACGTGTCGTATTTGGATTTATATCTTTATAAGCAGAATTATTTACCTTAACCTTTTATATTTTCTAAGGAAGTTTAAACTAGCATTCCGCAGGAAAACATCAAGTTTTTTTCCGCGAAGTATTTGCACAGATCTTACCATCACTGAGATCGCGGCGTTTCTGCGATCGGCAGACGACAATAAGTATATCAACTTCTCTGGTCACTATGATTATACTTTAGGTTACATTGAGGGGTCTTTAACTTTCCTTCTGGGTTTTGGCTTACAAAAGCTTGATATACTTATGGTATCAAAATGAGACTTATGTCCAGTTTAAGAGTAAACCATATAACTAAGCGTAACATAAACTTGAAAGCACATGATTTTAACCTGAGCAGTGACCTTCCAAAAAACGAATACTTAACGTTTCGCTTGAAGATTATTCAGCATGAAATTCATAAAAACAATCTTTAAGCATCGCAGAATTTTTATAAAAAGCAACTAAAACCTTTTGATTTCTTTACGTTGTCCGGTCACGTTGGTGTCCATTGGATATAAATTGAAGTTTATGTATGGCTAATAGAATTTTTTTTCGTAACTTTCGCTACCTTGCAGCATATGCAAATTGTTGTGCATGTCATATACATATATGCGCAGGGGCGTACGAAACGTATTTTCGAAAAGGGATTGAAATGTAAATACAGAATAAATCTACGAAGTCACTTCAAATAAATAAAGAAAAGTTATAGTTCTCTCTTCGCTACAACTTTCCTTACGCTGCGCTCACTTCAGTTGCATAAATGATGCGCGGAAAAATTGATTTTAATATAGTTATATACTTATTTTAATCATTCTAAATTATGTGCAATTTTGTTATTGAGTTAAGTGTTTAAAATCAATTTGGAATCATTCGAAATATAAAATTCTTTACTAATTAAAAATAATTGCTTTCAAAGCGCTTTACAATGATATTGGTAGCGCCGCAGAACGTCATGGAGGTGGTCATGAAAAGACTACGACGTCACGTGAGATATTTCTAAAAATGAAGCAGCAACTTGTGCGAAAACCAAAGACGCCGAAAAAAAAAAAAAAAAAAAAAAATGACCGTATCTGCCGCATACTAAAAAATGATCTCAGGGTCAAGCCTTACAAGATCCAACAGTAAGAGAATTTAACATTTCTGAATTGATTGATTGATTAATTTTCGTTGATCCAAAAGGCGCATGTTCTCACAGCGAACCAGCAACAAGTCAAACTTGAGAAACCGAAGGAGTTGCTGCGTTACGTCGAAAGTAGTAATTTTCCAAACATTTGGTTTTCTGACAGAAAAATTTCTACAAATGAGCAATGCGTAAACTTTAAAAAAGAAAGGATCTACATATCAGACAGGAATTTGAGACAACGACTGGAGGCAGCCCCTGTAACAGATAACGGTTTGGGCCGTTGTAACCGCAAAAGGGCGCTCCCCAATCCTTGTCCTGCAGCATGCGGTTAAGGTTAAAGAGCAATATTATCGGAAGAGTATTCTAGAGTCTGATTTCAAGCCATCAATGTAGCGGTGGCTGACAATGGACTTTTGGCACAGACTCCTAAAGTTCGAGTGAAACAAGAATGGCTGGAGTAAAAGTAATTTTGCAGTGGAATTACGGAATTTTTAATTGGCTACCTTTCAACTATCGCATCCCGTTTCGTAAAACCTGCAATTGGATCCTTTATCAACTTGCAAAAAATATTAAGGGGCTTTGTAGCCGCTGCTTTCGACACCAACTAACAACCTACGGCGCAAGTAAAGCGTGTATCCAAAAGTAAAAGTAATTTTTCAGGGGGAACTTTTAGGCTTTTTACTTGGTTCGAATGCCAAAATCTCTAACTTTGTTTATCCATAAAATTTTAATTATTCCTTATGTATCCCATCTTAAAGTTCTAATAAAATATTGTATTGTGGGTGTCGGTAAAGTGAGTAGTAGCGTACTCGCCTCTAAATCGGCAGGACGGTTATTCTATTTCATCCAGCAGCACGGCAGCAATAGCCTATCAGTGGTATGGCTGGCGAATGACACTAGGATCTACCTAGGAAAATCACCCTATGCTTCGCCTTTGGAGCGATCAAGGAATAATAGTTATTTATTTAGCGGTATAACTAAGTTCTGTTCAACTTATAATTAAGGAATATTACATAAGAGCGAGGAAAATATAAAATAAAACTAATCAGCAGCATCTCAAATTTGGAGATGGCTGGCAACATGGATTGGACAATGTCAAAGCTAAACATTTCTGAACCAAAGTTGCCTAAAATATCAAAGTTGACCAAGTTGGGGCTTCATAGTTCATGATTGGTCAAAGATTCTTGTTTTGATGTATGAAAATGAGTGAAGATAGCGATAGAGATGGATTGAATAATGTTTCGAAAAACTAAAACAAACGAAAATTAGAGGTAGGTCCTTCTAAGAAGTCCACTCGATGCTCTTACGCATTCTCCATTGAACAAATCTAATGAGGTTTTACCAGGGATTTACGGTTTGCGCCTTTTAAGCTTTCAGTTTTGACCTTGGCCCCACCACCACGCCCCTGTACACATATACACAAAGTGCATAGCATTCACACACTCACACACACCCACACTCTCACACACACACACCCACACACCCAGGACTAAGGCAAGAACATAAATTACACGCTTAAGCAACAAAAGGGCGAGTGGCAGAAAAATGTGAAAAATTTCCATGGAAGCGAAACGATTTGCATTGCATAAAAGGATGCGGCTGCCATGTGGTCGGCAATGGAGCGATATTTACAGCTTTTACATGTATATATGTAAACGTATTTGTGATTGTAGAGGTGTGTGTGTGTGTGTGTGTGCAGGAGGGTGGGTGTGTGTGAGCATATATATTGTTTATCCATACTAAAAAATATAAAAATGTGAATTTGCCGGGGCGCTATTCGACAGGGGGATACACTGCACACAACTTGGTCAAGCAAAAAGTTCTTTAATTTTAAAATAATATATTTAGTTAAGAAATACCTTGATTTCAAAAATTATTTCCCTGAAGTATTGTCATCGCTTAAAAGCCGTGATTTCCCTAGGCAAATAACGTCCATTTATTTGCCATACCATTGTAAGGGCACCGCCGATCTTCCGATTTGGATTATAAACAAAAAATATTAAAAAACATAAAGAAATTTCATCCTTTCCGATTTCAAGCCCGGATCTAAACTTCGACCAAATTCTGTCACCGTTTTGCTTCTATTACCCGAATTTAAAACGCGATAAGTCTATGGTTTCTTAAGAAATTTGGAATAGGAAAATGGTTTATATTTTTAATAATTCATGTGGCTCATACAAATTAATTTTGGCAGTGCTCCAGATGGATTGCTTGTTCCTAATGAATGTAAATTTGGGAATAAACATTTTTTGGCCTGTCTTTTAAAGAAGAAACTGCAGCAATATGAAAACTTTAATCCTAGCTCCTAGAATTTATTTCCCAACCATAGACAAATGTTTATTCCGATGTCAAGCTGCCTAATCCTTATAGGGTTTTGTCGTTGGATACATTGGTTATACTATAATTTGGATAAATATTCCCAATTGTGAATTTCTCCATTTTTTGGATTCATTTAAGCTTCTGAGATAATCAATTATTTTTACAATATTGCATATACATATATAATAATATATATGGGATAAATTTTTTAAACGTTGAAATTTTGCATTTTTCCATTTAATGGATCTATTTTAGCTTCTCAGATATCCAATTTTGTTCTGATCTCTTTAAGTCAAACTGCTCAATCCTAATCATGTTTTGGGGCTGGATATATTGAATAAATTAGCCATTTAGCTTTTGAGATATTTTTTTTCGAGTTGCTTATCTTATCGTGTTCTTGGAGCTGGATATTACAAATATTTTCTAGACGATCAGATAATCAATTTTTTTTCGATATCTTTGAGTTAAGGTGCTTAAATCCTAATCGGGTATTACAGCTGGATGTATTGGATACATTTTCCAGACGTCAAAATTGTGAATTTTTTGGAATTTTCGATCGATTTTACCTTCTCAGGTAATCAACCTTCTTAGGAATGTTTGGCCAAGATCCACTTTGGATCATACCACCGATAATAGCATTAGTGTCATTCCAATGACACTTCGGCAAGCCTATGGCCACATCTAACATAATCCGAAACATTGTCACTCGGCCACGCCTCCTGCTGCCTTTTCCATAAGCGCATCAAGTTCGGAATCCTTTGGTCCTTTTATGTAAAGTGTATAATAAAAATGAAAGCAAGTGCACAAAGGAAATGGGCAGCGCTCACCTTGCATAAACTTGCAGATTTAAGTGAGCGCCTCCTGGCGACATGGCGTATGCTTAATGCAAAATGGTGGAAATGTTTTGCTTGACTGGAAGAGAAATCCAGTGCAAGGGACAGCAGCGCAAGCAGTTGCCTTTTGTATGTGTGTGTAGCTTTGGCATAA
This sequence comes from Chymomyza procnemis, assembly GCA_035046065.1. Classification (NCBI taxonomy): domain Eukaryota; kingdom Metazoa; phylum Arthropoda; class Insecta; order Diptera; family Drosophilidae; genus Chymomyza; species Chymomyza procnemis. Next base: position 42,330,195 of record JAWNOJ010000026.1, read on the forward strand.
TACGGGAAGCTATAAAATATGCAACGATTTTAGATAAATTGAAAAAATCGTACGAAATATTAAGTGTCTGAGAATGCAGGCCATATGCAGGTGGAAACACAATGGAATTGCATCGACTGCAGTTGAAGCTTACTTTAAGTGAGTTTCATGGAAGAAATTGAAAAACTTGAAAAAGTTTAAGCAGCTGTAATATTCTAAGCTGAAGAATAATAGAAGCTTTTCCATGTAATATTTTAAGCTGAAAAACAATTGAAGCTATCTTAAATGTTTAAATATTGAAACTGTTTAACGTTTAGGCAGAAGTTCCCGATTCTCCAGCAGATGATATGGTAGGTTTAATGAGATAAAATAGAACCGAAAAGATGCTTGAACCTACTTCTTTCAATAGGCTGTTGTAGGCTTGGTTGCTTAAGTATAATTTTTGGATGAAGACTACACTTTGGCTTAGTTATATATTAAGTATATCTAGCTGTCTTTTAGGTAATTCGAAAAAAAAAAATTAAAATTCAATTATTAAATATTCAAAAATTCTAAAGCTTTTGCCTAAAATTAATTATGAATAAAACCAAAAAACAAAGACTAATTCCGCAAAAAAGCTAAATCTCTGGAAGACATCGATATTTTAGGCAAATACTAGAGATTTTATTGAAGGGCTTAAAAATCTGTCTTTATTCCGAAAGTAAGGACTCAATACAGCGTTGATTTGGCAGCTCCAAAAGCATGATTTATAGCTCAATTCTATAAAAAATTTAAACTAAGTTTTGGGTCTCTCTAAAACTTATCCCAAAGAATTTTATTGCAGCAAATCTAGATTTTCATCTTAAATTAATTAATTGGCTTTACAGCTCCAAAAAGCAAAACAAAACTTTTAATTCTTTACAGATTTCAGATTAAATTTTTTGTTCCCTTTATAATACAAGAATCTATAATTTTATCCTTAAGTAATTGGCTTTACAGCTCCAAAAATCATTACTTAACTTTTATTATTTTAAAGATTTCATATAAAATTTGTGGTTCCCTTTATATGACTTATTTCTAAAAAATATTTTTCATATAATTTTTGTTTCTCCTTAAATCTAAACTTAAAGCAGTTTCTATTGCAGAAAATCTCGCATTTCATCTTAAATTAATTAATTGGCTTCCCGCTGATTGAAAGTTCAGCAAAATGCAGCTTATTGTAATCATATTAGCGTCGTTTTCGTGAAATTGCCAAATTGTTGCAAATTTTCTATGAAATCAAACTTAATTTAAAAGTTAAGCAAATTTCAACACAAAGCTTTGGTTACATCATCTTTGGTCTACTTAATATTGTCATGACAGCAAAGCTCTCTTCTTCTATGATTTTTCAGCTTGCAAGTAAAAATAATATATATCAAGTTACTTGCCACATCGATACAAAATTTGAAATCCTTCGGTTAATTTGCTAAAGTAAGATGAATGTTTATTAACACTTTAAAGATTATAATTAAATAGTTTTCAATTTGAAAACTAAAGTGAAGTTTTGGCATAATCAGAACTTTCCGACGCCTTCTCAAACAGTCACTTCAAAACACACACACAAACAAAATGACTTATTTATTCACGCCCACACATATAAGCGAGGGTTGTTCGAGAAGTTTGCGTGTTTTGATTGCATTCGATATCATCCGAGGAGAAGTAGTTTTTTGATAAAGGGTATATGTGCAAAAGATTTTTTCCCTATTATTTCGCTTGCGAACTTAGGACTTCTACTAGGGACTTAACTTCCCTTATTATTACGCTAGAGAAGTTAGGGCCTCTACTAGGGCCTTCCATCCAGCGCTGTTTTGCGCCATCTATTTAACTCTGTCCCACGTTGTATTTGCATGAACCAGTTCTTAAATTTTGCATCTTCTCCAGGTCGCTGGTCGTAGGTCTTCCTATCCGTCCGCTGGCTTGGGGATTCCAGTCCAGTGTTCGTTGTAATATCTTGATTTTTCAAATTCAAAATTTGTTTCATAAAGGATCTTACGTCTTCTCAATCATTTTTTAACAAAAATCGTTTGGCTATGTCAGACAGTTTCCAAAGGACAAATCGTCCAATAAATGTTTCTTTCTCCACAAATTTTGTAACCCAATTCGATACTTAAGAAGTTTTTTGGCTTTCCAAATTTTGTGTCAAAATGGGTTGACTGTATTAAAACATTTGCCACGGGAAAAAAATTTGATCAAAAAACTTATTTTTTCCAGAAAGAAATCATAACTGAGTAAACATATCAAAAAAAAAAATGCTATTTTACTTTTAGTTAATAATTAGAATATCTACAGAACGATAAATATAAATTATTATTATTTTTTTTTTTATTTATTTTAAGACAATGTTGAATAAATGCAGATCCGTACATTATACGGTACAAGATATCGCTGATAGATCCAAATAATTTTACTAATTTAACTGAGAAAGAAAAAGGGTGCACGGTATCCCAAAGTCATCAGAGACCGAATTCAATGACTGTGAATAAATATAGAATACAGATGGCTGGGAAACAGATTTTGATGATTTTGTCTTAAAGGATTACTTCAGTGGTATCTAGACTTTTGAAAAAAAAATTTTTTTTAAATTGGAAACTTATGATTTACTTCTTTGTCTTTGTTTAATACAAAACTTTATTTTGTTTAGTTTAATTGAAGGGGAATTCATTCAGTATTGAATTGAAAAATATATATATTTTTATTATTTACTTTAGATATTCAAGTATTTAGAAAAATATTTATATTTTTATTATTTTAAATGAAATTACAATATTTGAAAGCGAAAATATAAAGTTTTTTGTATAATAGATTACTATTTCTATTATTAAACAGAACAATCTTCATCTGTAAAATACATTTTCGTAAAATTGTTATACACAAAAATGTACTTATTTCTAAATCGCTGCAGAATTTTTTTGTAATTTTTAAATTTAAATAATCTTTAAATTTTTTTTAATTAGATTTAAGAAAATGCCCCCTAACGGAGGCATTAAACGAAATTGGATCAATATTCAAGAAATATTCATTACAGAAGCTTTTAAGATAAATAGATTTAAAATTTCACCGATAGTATTGCGCTATAAAAATATTTATAATTTCTTAGACTAAATTTGGCTAACTTTCATTCTTTCGAGAAAAAATGGTGCTGGAGTAAAAGAATTTAAAAATGTATGCAGATTTTTAAATAATATTTGACTATAATTAACCAATTTTAAATAAAATATTGAAACCATTTTTTTTCAGTTGAAACGTGTATATTAATAAAGTTCTTCGGTCGATTAAAATGTTTTTAGCTTTTTTTGTAATTTAAAAATACATTATAAAATAAATTAAAGTTTTCCCATACTATTTTTTATCGGTTATCTACGCGGTTTATAAGGTAAAAAGGCTTGGTTTTAGATGAAAGCATTTGATGGCTTCTCTTATTAATCTTAATCAAAAGTTGATCGCATCTGATAACTTTTTTTTTAATAAACTACTTGAGCACACCTCGGCAGCCACCTGCTGCTTGATTTGCTCCTAAGTGATTTTTATATCATATTGCAGTCGGTTTTTCGCCCCCCCCTAGGACTGACTTTACATAGCAAACAAAGCAGAGAAGCTCCCATTGCTCGGCATTTAATATTGACATGAAATTGACACGCAATGGCAAAACTTTGTTTCAGTTTAGACTAAGTTTTGTTTTAGGTAAATTCTCAAAGCGCCTTCTCAAGTGTCTGGATAAAGTTAAGAGTTAAGAGTTAAGAGGTAAACTGAACTCACTCTGTGACCTAAACTTAATCTATAGATAGTTCGCTTCGCTCCTTCCAAATTTCCATGCATATGTGTCATATGTCAAAATGCATCATACATGTTGTACAGATATGGTTTCAGAGATGCGGCGGATGGCAAAGAGTGTGACAGATAGAGAGAGTGGGTGTGAGAAAGAGAATATGTGGATAGAGTGTAAGAGATTGGGTTGATGCTGCACTGCTGTCAGCTCTGGGTAGGTGTCATATCAATCAAATTGACGTTGACTATTGTAGAGCAACGAGAAGCCACTGAATGCAACATTCGCTGACTGCACCAGCTAACGGGTAGTCTCGGCCATACAGTGACGCAGCAGAGAAGGAGAATCGTTAGAAATGTAGAACTCATTCCTGGAACTTGAGGTAATGCTTAAGAAAGAATTTGATCAAAATTGCATGTTTTACTTTATAAACACTTTATAAAAAGTATTACTCTCTTGAAATACTTTTTTGAAATCTAAGAAATTCAAAAACAAATAACTTTTTGTTAAAAGTTTTTTTTTGTTTAAGTTAAGATTCCTTAAGGATCTATTTGCTGAGAAAACAATATTGCCTCATGTAGATAAAAGATCAACCAAAAACATAACTCGAAAAAGATATCTCATATATACGATTTTCTGTGTCTCCTGTTGGAGCATGGAGTATCTCCAATTGCTGTCTTCAATCGGCCCCTATACTGAAATATATTTCTCAATTCATTGCAGCTTCAATCCAGCATTTCTGCTTTTGTGGACCCAAGCTTCCAATCGAGAGAAAATTAGGGTAATTAGTTTATTTTACGTTTGGCAGCGGTTTGGATCAAATGATCTTTATTCAAAGTTAAGGGTTAGAACTGTACGATTCGTGAGATACCAATCCATATGTTGGAGAGGGTATGTCAAAATTGGACTTTTATACTTTACGCTTGGTACTGACTTATATCAATGAGTTAACACTTCTAGCCTAAGTGAAGGGTCAAATCTATACGATTGACGCACTGGAAGCAAATATTGAAGTAATTATACGTTAGTTACCAATCTATATTTTAGAGAGGGTATGGTAAAATTCGACTTAACGTATGTCGCAGTCTATATTTGCATAAATTATTTTTAAACATTAAATTATATCATTCTCAAATATTTATGCATATTTCTTGATTATATGTTATTCTTATTTTAATCAAAAATGGTAATCTTTCTTTTTTAATATATTCTTTTTGGTGAAAATCAAAATGTCTAGCTCTTAAAATATCAGCCTTTATTATGTTCTTTAAATTTTTGTCACAAACGATATTTATTATTACATTTATAAAAAAATCTTTATTAATACTATTTAATAGCATTTACGATCTTCTCCCTCAAAGTTACAAGAATTTACATTTTTTGGCAAAAAGAATGCAAAATTGTCATTAATATTACTATTTTTCTGTAAGACTTTGGAATTCGCTGTCGGTATTCGACCCTCTAATTCTTAATAAAGCTTAACTGCAATACAAATAAATTTAAGATCTTAAAACCAATTCCGATCTAATTTTTATTTGTGTTTTCATAATGCCTTTGGCTCTTTTAACATTTTCCTTCATACAGTATATATATACCCCAATCATAATAATTTCTCGGCGCCACTGCCTTGACTGTACAATGGAACCGACTTGTTCATGTCAAGCTCCAAAATTCACAGAGCTTCTGACAGCATGCTCGACACATATAACAATTCATAAAAATTAATTAAGTTTATTTTTATTTCGTGCTTGTAAACACAATGTCAGCAGGTCAGCAAGGCATGTCAGAAGGTCAATTCGATGGTTTTAGTTTACTTGGTTTTGAAGTATATCACAGAATCACTACGATGATAAATGACGTTCCTTTTAAAAAGTATTCCAACCTCGAAGGAGGGAACTGAAATGGCAGCAGTAATACATCAAAAGTGTTGTTTCAAACGTTGCAGAGAAATCTACTTGAAAATGATCCAAACCTACTCTTTCATAAAAGTCGACACAAATGTTATCATCTGAATGTGACTATAGCTATATCAGCAGATATTACCGATGTGTTAGCTTAGTACATGGCAAAGGAGACAAAAGCCGTAAAAAACAAAAATCTTACGATAGTTATATCCTAGATATTTCCCCAAGTATAGCATGAAACACTCACGATTTGAAGCCACCTTAACCTTACAGATCTTAAGGGAAGACTCAGCAGATGACATACATGTACAGCACATCCTTAAGATTACATCATGTAGCAATAATAAATTCACGGATCTTTCATATCTTTATAAGAGGGAATTAGTGCTAAGATCAGAAATGAAAGCAGTAGTAATGTATGAGCTGTAGAACTTCTGCCTAACCTATTGGATTGCAAATCTCATGCTCAGTTGCAATAAAAGTCAAACCCAGAAACAGTCTCCCAACTGTACCCGTACTTATAATATAGGTACAAATTCCCTAAAAGCAATGCAGAAGTTGGCACATATGAATAAACGAATCGAACTATAATTCCGCCCAGGATATTTGTTAATGCTATTCGTATTCTATTGTAGCATTACATTGAATCGAAGAACTATGCTTCTTGGGTACTTTGACAAAACCTAAAAGGTGGACTACGAGATAGGAAATCTTAAGATGTTACATATGTTGTTATTACTGTTAATTAGGGGCCTATACTTCGAGAATACCACTGAAACATTGAGGTGAGGAATGTCGACTCTTTGATTACTAAATACTTCGAAGTAACGCCATCAGAACCATAGAGTAAAATAAATCGATTCTTGGATGGATTACTTAATAAAAGGAAGAAAAAGCAGAAACATGTCGATTCTTTGATTACTTAATAAACGAAGCAAAAGTGAAAAGACTGGATGGTCTAAAAGCTGATCATGAGACATATAATTAGTATTTTATATATCATTCCACGCACAATAGTCATTTTCTTTGTAAGTAAGGACTGATGGAAGCCTAAGGGAAACGATCCCACAAAACTGGACACTACATTCCGTTACAAATACCTTCTTGACTTCAGAAACAACACAGAGACCAACTGTACGACAATGCATCCCATCTCATACCATGATACACTTCCCAATTATCCTAACCTAATCCACCGCCATCTACTCATGAGTTAACTGCTCCGACTAGTTAACTGCACCTAAAGGCGTCATAAATTTCCACAGCATGATAGTTCAGTTTAAACAGTAATTCATACAACATCAGCTTTAAGTCTACTTAAGGAAACTGCTCGTGCAGATGCGGCTTAAAGCCAATTATGAATTGCACAGGATGCATTGCCGATTGCCTTTTCCTGGAGATGTTAGTACCCAGCTGCCGCTTTTGAGTTGATTTATGCCTAAGACAAATGTGTGTCTAAGTGTGTGTGTGTGTGTGTGTGTGTGTGTGTGTGTGTGTGGTGTGTGGGTGCGTGAGTGTGTGCAAGTGTGTGTGTGTGTGTGTGCGTGTGTGGGCCCTAACTTCGACACTTAAATGCAGCAACGTGCGTGAAAGTGACTTATGAACGGCGAGATATTGCGCCACGCTTCAGCTTACTAACTACACACACCTAACAGCGAGGGCAGTCTAAAAAGTTAAGGAGTTCTCCTAACGTGACTCCAACAACTGCTTATGAGATTAAATATAATAACGGCAGCTTAAGCTGCAAAGATCGATGTTTCAGCTCCAAAGGACTCTTCAAATGCAAATAAACGAAGGGATATTCCGACAAATGAAAAGTGCTGACGAAATTCCGGGACTATCAAACTGTACTTACGAAATCGCAAAACAAGGTTGCTCTTGCTCAAGACTACTGACTGTATGACAAAAAAGAGAAAGAATGGAGATGAGCTTCCAGTAAAGCTTCAGTTGTTATGTTCTTATAGATAGACGCCTCAAGAACTATTTCAGGATTTATGAATAGTTAAAATTAAGCATAGCTTCAAACGAAGACACATTGAGGCAATTCCAGTGGCTGATAGGCAGGTTGAAATCCACAATCAAGCTGCTGGTTCTCAAAACCACTAAAAAATCCTATATGAAGGCGCGGAATTCGGTACGTTCACTGACAGCTCCACCAAACCTATTGTCATACAACGCCTTCAAAATAATACCTTCAGAATGGTCTTAGTTGCTACCCATCCATAACCACATAATTTTTCACATCGTACTAAGCACTCTCTGGGTCCAAGAAGTGATGAGAAAATCTAGCGCTTGATATGGTTCACGGAGAAACTGCACAACTTGCTGGACAACAGACAGACTACAAGACGACTCCGAAGAACACACTCCTAACAAACAGACAACAAATTCCTAATTCCATCCCTGAAGCAATGATAGATGATAACCATTTCAATATTAACACCTCAAAGTCATTTATGATTTTGTCCAAAGAGCACAACATCTTCAATAAAAAAATAAATAATTGTTTCCCGAAAAATTTCTTGAATAAGAGTTTTTGATATTGATTAATTGGTAACGCCAAAGATAAAGTGGCATCAGTACTAATATTTTTTTATGTGTATAAAAATATCTTAAGCACCTCAAGTGTTAAGATTATTTGATTTTGGTTTCAAAGTCAGCAGATCCAAAAATGTTGAAAAAATTATATCCTGAGAGCATAACTTATTAAGCGCAGAAAAATAATTTTTAAGTATTAGGAAACCGAAAAAAAATAAAATTAGGCGAGAAAGTATCTTACGTTCTATTATGCGTATCAAAGCGCCTAATCTGATTTTACAATCAGAATCAACTCGTTGGGACTATAAATCTAGTTAAACAGTTCCGAAGTCAGTAGGAATAATTGCACTTTAATTTAGAGTCGAATTTCTTAAGTCCAGCCTTATATGAATCTAAGACCTTATTTTATTTTTACTTTATTATATCACCTTAAGATCCGAATGAAGCGTTATGGAAAAACATAATTTAATCTTAGCTTCCTCGCTTACCAAATTTACTGAAGTACTTCGGTGCTGCTTCTAGGTAAAAGCTTTTTTGGATCGCTTATAGGCGTTTAATGTTGGAAGAATTGGATAGATTGAGTATTGACAGTGAAAAAATGATCTAAGTTACAATCTTTAATCATATGCTACCCACACATTTGCAGACACTTCTTCGTACTGCCCTCGTCTATCAGTGTTTAGGCATATGCACACGTTGTCATCATTCTCGTTCTTCAACCATATACGGCTTGCTCGCCCTTCCTCCGGCACTATGGATTCATATCACGCGTCACAAAATGCCGTTACGTGTTTTCTAGCTGCGGCACACCGCAACTGCCGTTCAAGCCACCCGTGCCCCTGACATATCCATTAACAAGTTGCTGCTCGTCCACCTGGCCACCAGGCTTCTTGCCTGGCTAGGAGGCATAGTCAGTCAGTGGATTACAGGGGCAGCGCGTTATGACGCTGACATATTCAATAATTGCCAAGCAAGTAGTTTGACGTGCATGCCTGAAAGTATGCTGCATTATGACGCGTTCAGTTGAAGGAGCGCATGTAGCCGGCAAAGAAAAGTTGGCTTGTTACATTGCGGATATTACGAATATCAGATACGCTTTATATTGATATAAAGTTTTTACTGAAATAAATATGCTTTGGCTGGGCGCACCTCAAATGTGCAAATGGGGTCGGTGTTGCGGGTACATAGCTTATACCAACCTAATATTCAACCTTATATTCTCGCGGTACCCCTTCTTCATTACGAACGAAACTCCAAAGACCGATCCAATCTCTTAATCATCTTAAGTGAAAATGATTACAGAAAACAAGAGGTTCTGTTTTCCAGCTAGGAAACTTGGGAAAATGTCTAATGTGTTTTGGAAACTATTTGAGAGATCTTTGAATATCTTTAATTCTAGTGGAGCCATAGATACCGAATCTTCGGTAATGGTAGAGTATTTAAAAATAACTAAGGTAAGGTAAGTAAAAAGTAACTAAGGTTGAAATAGTAATGATATGAAGAATTGGTCTTATTTTAGGAGTAGGGATTGTAAAATCCATCGGTTCAAAGAGTTCGCGTGTGGATTGTATTGTTGTAGAGCAAAATGTGAGCGAATTTGGTAAAGAACAAAATTCCAATTCGAAAACTCTTTATTTATTGCTCGCATCAATGTAAGATTTTTCCTAACGTAACAGAAAAAAATGTGTGGGAAACCCTGCGGAAGGCACAAAATATTGGGGTCAAATAGACAAATGGCTGTATGATGACAGCCGGACAGCGCGTATTTTGCTCTAGTATTACTTCATGTTGAGAAAAATATGCTCCCAAACAGGAAAGGGAAGGAAATTATAAGAATTTGCACCATAATAAATAATATTTTTTTCTATATTTAAGTTTATTCAACTCTTAACGAAATTTTCAAAATAGTACAATATCTTTTTGTAAGATGTCATAAGCATCAAGTGGTATCACTACCCAGTAAACTCCTTATCGCTTGGCTAAAGGGTATACAGTCTGTGGTGCCAAGTATGCGCTGCAAATTACAACGAAAATTGATTCAGAGCTGCAAATCATGCTATTTGTGTGGAAAAAAGTGCGTGAATTCATTTAGCTACGTGAGTTTCTAAGTGATTTTTCTTTTTAAAGAGACGAACTAGCAGGTAAGGAGTGTACGGGTAGAGATTATCATTACGTTACGATTGCAGATGACTTCAAAATAATTTGTACTTGTATAATTTTCTGCTGAGAATTAAAAAGAGTGAGAAAATGGGATGCTTTTTAGTGGATTGCGCGGTAATACCTAGAGCTTGATAGAACATTTTATTATTAATGTTTTCTTTATATTTTAAAGTACGTAAGTAGTAACTTCAAAATAAGCCTTTAATATTTTCGTTTTAACAAACTTGAACGTATTTTAAAGAAAGGTGAGGTTTTTCAGTATAAAAAGATTTCATAATAAAATGATTTATAGTTAATTGCAAAATGTAGCCTCATCCAGTTTTAATAATTTTTAAAGTAATATGGCATGATGAAACCCAAAAAAAATTATTTATGAAATATTAAACAAGAACTATTTTGAAAGTAAAAAACATATGGGTATTTAAAGTCTAAAATTCGTGATTTTCCTAACTAAAGATAATTACCTATCAACTTTACTTAAAACGTATATGAGCTAAATTTGCAAAAAAATTTTAGTGCTCGAATTTAAGGATACCCCAATCTTGTATAACTTACCGAACTAGTTATATACGAAGAACTTGCTGCCACGGTTAGAAATTCTAGATTTGACTTTTCTAAGACTTGACAAACTATTTCCCATACCTAAATTTTAACATTATCCGACAACAATAATTTTTAAGAATTGATAAAGAATTTTTAATCTGTTTTAAGGTATTCAACACATTTTTTTTATATTTGATGAACCATGTCTCTAAAATTTGACCCAACACTTTTTAAGAATTGACGAACCATTTTCGATCTCTAAAATTTGACCTTATCCAATACCTATTTTAAGAACTGATAAAGTATTTATTATATAAAACTTTTTTAAGAATATATGAACTATTTTCAACATCTTTTTTTTAAATTGATAAACTATTTGCGATTTGTAAAATCTGACCTCATCCAACACCCTTTTCAAGAACTCATGTACCATTTTTCAGCTGTACAATTGGACTTTATCCGAAATATTTGAACTATTTTCGATCCATAAAATTTTTTTATAAAATCTATCCAATAGCTTTTTTAAGAATTGATAAACCAATTTCGATCTCTAGTTTAAGTTTTGGGAAATGTTTCTTTTCTATTAAATTTTTTATGTTAATAATAATTTTCAGAAATGTTTATATCGCCATTAAATTTTTGTTTTATCATATCAGCGTCAAAAGGTATTGAGCTTCAAAGTGCGAAATTCAATGTATGAAAGTTGCACCTAAAAATATTAGACTTGTGACGTAGTTGCCCAGAGAGCGCGAAATGTTGCACCGAAATAAAAACGTCACCTTGTTTTTTATAAGAATTTTGTTATTTATTGCAAACATTTTTTCGGCAAAACTATTTTTTATAATTTTATAGCCGCATCTAAAGGTTTTATAGAGAACGCAAGTTTGAATGTTTATTTATTTTAGGTTCTAAGTGTTTTTTCAAAATATTGAATGAAGTTTGTTGATAATTATTTTTTTGTTTAGATTTTGCTGTTCGATCTGCTGACTGTGGTTCCAATTAAAAAGTTTGTAAGTGCAAATGTATGCATAGCAGAGCATGTTCGTTATCAGTTAAGGTTACCAAGAAAATAAAAGCAGAAAAATGGACCAGTTTTTTTTGGAGCTCAGGCGACTATAAGATACCTTACGCAGTTGGTCGCTTTTGCAATATTTATAGAATTTGGAACATCTAAAGTCATTTTTGTGAAAAAATTTTTTGTATTCTTAAGTGCTTCCAAATAGATATTTCCAGAACCCCTATTTTAAAAGATGGATATTTTGTGGTTTTTGCAGTTTTTAAAGAATTTTGAAACATTTAAAATAATTGTTGAGAAACTTTTTTTTGTATGATTAAATGTTAAACTTACAAATAGATATTTCTGGAACCCGTATTCTAGAGATGAACAATAGACACATTTTTACTATCTATCCTTCTAAACTCCCCGAACATATCACACGATTTATGTCATAAATCTGAATTAAAAGAAATCCATGAATTACATTCCTTATAAAATCCATAATAATATTACTAACTTTGATATTGATAGGTCAATAGAATAATAAGATCTCTAAGAAGATTCACACATAATGTACGCATTTACCCTTCAAATATAGGGTATTATAGCGAAGCAGCAGACTAGAGAATGGGAGAACCGGTTGATCAAGCTGCATGAGGGAACGCACATCGTGAAGTTCTTGCAAAAACAAATAAAGAGTGTTTTGCTGCTGAAGGTGCGAAAAGCCGGCTAAAAGGAAGCTCAAGAAATATAACAGCTGCTATTGATCTGCAGAAAGAGCATGCAAGTCAAAGAGCGAAAAGCGGTTGAGCGTCAGTGATGTAGTTGATGGGGCCAATGGGGTTCGAAAGGAAATGAAACAACAAGCTTACGGTACAGAGTTCTTTAATAAAGCCGGTATCGAGAATTGATTCTTTTTGTATTATTTTTACATGTTTTTTACTTTGAATTGAGTACTGGGATATTTTAAAAACACAATCTATGCTATATTACGGCAGACATCCCCATGCGCGCCAGCATAACATTTAATTATTTTTTTGATGTAACTTTTATTGAGACACACGGAATTTTTTTAATATAATAATTCCAACCAATTGAAATGATGTTTCGAGACGGCTTTCGAAAGCTCGTGCAACATTCGAAAGATTGCACCGTATATGGGGAAGCCGACAGATAAGCCTGAAGACGAAACTCCGTATCCGTATGCTGCTATATGGTAGTGAGCCATGGTTCACCACAAAGGAAATAGCGCAAAAACTGAAGGTGTTTTGCAACAAATGCCTGAGCACTATATGCGGGAGATGCTGGCCAAACAGAATATGAAATGCAGAGCTGTGGAGCGTCACAGGTGAGTCCCCTATTCATCTTCAAATCAGGAAAATAAAATGTACCCAGATAGGGCAGGCACTAGGCGAATGGCACTAGACTCGACCAAAAGTTACTTGGAGATGAACCATTTTTCAAGAACTAGGTCAGATCAGTTCTTCGTGGTACATTGCTAAGCAAACGGTACAAAACAGAGTCCGGTGAAAAGCCTTCGTAGAGACCCAAGGTTTCCAGGTGGAATAACAATGGGGGAAAATTGCATTATATGTTGCTATTTTAAGAAATCGCCTAAAGCAAGCCTATGAAAAGGCAAATATTTGCATGAGCATCAGTCAGGATACTATTAAATGTAATACTGAAGCAGAAATAATACACTATCTTAGTTTGAACTAGTTAGATTTTTGCTTATTTTAGAGCTTTTATCGAGCTACTCTCTGTAATATTTTGTACACCAAACTCAATAACAAACTTCCATATAACAAAGGAAGAAAAAAGAATATTACACTCTCTGCATTTCTTACATTTCTCATTTGATTCAAACTTACTCCAATGGTTTAATTATGACAGGTGACGTGCCCAAAACAAACCCCTTTGAACTAAGTCACTGCCATGGCTGGCACAGCAGCCAAAAAAAAAAGAATGTTTTCGTTCTCCAGTTCGCAGTTAACCAACATTTTCGTGCAAGTGTGCATGAAACCTCAAAAAGAAAAGAGAAATAAAGCAAGAAAACAAAACAAACGGCAAGAGCGCAACTCGCGGCCAACTAATTGAAAAGATCGCCGTCTGTGTCAGCAGCGACGTCGACGCCGACGTCAACGCACTTTGCCATTCTCGCTTTTTGGTGGCCGCCACCGCCGCCGGCAAAATCAGTTGAAATCGAAACGTCGTGGTCAGCGCAACGCCGATAACAGTTCTCTGCACAAAAAGCGACGGATACAACGTAAGAGTGAGAAGGAAAGAGAGCGGCAGCGAGCCGGTGGAGGAGCAACGGATATTAAAAGAAAAGCACATCGAACGGCATTGGACATTTTGCGCGCTCAAAGTGAAGCGTGCGTTTAATTGCCAATCTTTGGCAGCTCTCACCTACCTCCCCCAAACTATCAGCCCAAACCTAGCCTATTGGCGGGGTCAAGTGGTTCCAATTGAAAGTGTCAGTAGCGCAATGAGTATGTGCTGGCACTTGTTGCTGGCGTTGCTCTTACTGCCCGCCGCACGGGTTGCGTGCATAACGGAGACTGTGTGCGGCAGCATGGAACTGCATCAACTGCAAGATTTTCAACAGCTGCGCAATTGCACCCTAGTGGTGGGGCATATACATATAGCACAGCTGGAATTGCCACCTAATACCAATGTGGAGCAGCTACGCAGCGAGGTGCAGGAGATTACGGATTATCTAATGGTTTATCGCAGCAATGGTTTGTTTACGCTGCAGGCCATTTTTCCACGTTTGCGTCTTATACGCGGCAAGGAGCTGCTATTCGATCGCTATGCCTTGACTGTCTATGAGAATCGGCATTTGCGTGAGCTGGGTCTGGTGCAGCTGCTGCGCGTACAAAAAGGTGACATACGCATTGAGAGTAATCCCATGCTGTGCTTTGTCAAGACAGTCTATTGGCCGTATCTGTTGGGTAATATCACGCAGCAGAGCTACCACATCAAGGTAGGTGCTGTGCTGGACGGCGTTACCTCGCTTAACCTTATCACATTTTCTCCATTCAGGGCAACAAACCGCGCCAGCAGTGTCCTGTCTGTGGCGGCTTAGCGGCGGACTATACCATACACGCCAACAAGTCCACTTATTGCTGGAATTTGGAGTCCACGCAGTTGCGTCCTACGCCGCCACGTCTTAGCGGCTGTCCAAATGCATGCGGCATAAATGGCTGCGACATAGCCGGCAATTGCTGTCAGCGCAGTTGCCTTACCGGCTGCTCCGCGCAAAATTGTGAACTTTGTGGCAACTTTCAGCGTGATGGACGCTGTGTGGATCAGTGTGTGCCCTACTATCAGCTGCACAAGCGTAGCTGCATTAGCTCCAAAGAGTGCCGCAAGCTAGATCGTATACCATTAGTTTCCGGCTATAGCTGCGCGGATAAATGTCCGGATAGCCATAGGCCTGTGCTTGAGAACGGCACCCTGACCTGTCATTTGAACTGCGCGGGTTTGTTTCACATAAAGCATGCAGCGGATTTGTTGCCACTGCGCGATTGTGGCACCATTAATGGCTCGCTTATTATAGATCTGGTGGATATAAAGGGTAGGTAGTACGGCTTTGCTGTCCCTCTGTGTAGGTTATTTCTTACTCTTAACTGACAGAAAAAATTGTTGCGGAGCTGCAGGAAGCGTTGGTAAACGTCACCGAAATTACGGGCTATCTGAAAATCTATAGATCTCCTGCACTAATGTCCTTGGGTTTTCTGAAGAATCTTGATACCATACGCGGCAATGAGCTTATTGAACGAAAGTAAGTAAATCGCTCAATACGTTCGCTCTCCAGCTCATGTAACAGCTTATGCTTGCAGATACGCGCTCTATGTGGTTGATAATCCGCATCTGGAGGAAATCTGGCCCAGCAATCATAAAGTGGCCATTTTAGTGGGCAATATATATTTCCATTTGAATCCACGTCTTTGTTATGACAAAATTTTGGAACTACAGCCCAGCATCAAGAGCATACAAAAAATCTCCGGTGCGGATGTTTCACCCAATTCCAATGGGGAGCGTGTTATATGTGGCAATTCTGTCAAAACACTCAATGTTTCCATAGAAGCCTCCAATGCCACAGCTGTGCGCATCAAGATAGATCTTTTGAGCTGGGAAGATATGGAAACATTAATTGGTTATACTTATCACTATATGGAGTCACCGCAGCGTAATGTAACCAAGTATGATGGCCGACATGGCTGTGGGCATGATAAGTAAGTTGGCAGCTTATAGAAGTAGTCTAAGAGCACGATTTATGGCAATATTGTTGTTACTTTTCAGCTGGCTCATGGATGTTTCGCCCTCAAAGAACTGTCGTCATGTCATATCGGGTCTCAAGCCCTTTACGCAATATGCCTATTTTGTCAAGACCATAACGCGCACCGACTATCACATGCAGATGGATGCCTACTCCACGATACAATACTTTACCACCGAGCCTAGCAAGCCCAGTCCTGTGGCCAGACTTTATGGAAGTTCAGAGCACAGCACACAGATTGTAGGTATCTTGAGAGACACGCCTATTTTCCCCCACTTATTTCGCCTACTCATAGATACTGCAGTGGTGGCCACCACGTCGTCCAAATGGTATCATACACTCCTACTATGTCTATTATGAGTCACAAGAGAATGCTAATCAAAATATCAGTAGCAAGAGTTATGTTTACGATAAATCCAGCAGTTTTCATGATTGTGTTTGCAACGAACTGGAACCCTATCATTCGGGACCACAACCAGAGGATGAGCTTTTCTATAGCAAAGATCAAATAACCTACGAAGATGCGCTGCCCAACCTCATCTATGTCTCGTAAGTTTTCAAAAACATCAAGTTCATGCCACAAAACTCATGTGCATTTCTTATAGACGCCGCAAGGAAGTCAATAAAAAGGAAAAGTTTGAGAAAGTAACTAAATTTGAGGATCTACCGCCACTGCTGTATGACACCGAAACCCAAACCGAAATACCCACAACAACAGTGGCACCAGAGAATCTCAACGAAACTGAATTGGACAAATACGCACGTCAGCAGTATGCCTATTATCAAGCGCACATGGAGGAGAAAATGAGAAAAGTGCAGGATACGGGTACTGCTGATTTTCCCATACTACAACCACGAGCGGAGTGTGAGAATAAGGCTGCCTCTGAAGAAATACAGAAGATTCAGAATTGCGTGATACCCGATGAACCCAAGGGCACACAGGTACCTGCCACAAAGCACTTTTACTATTTGACGGAACTGATCCCGAATCAGTACTATCGCATAACATTGCGTGCCTGTGTGCAAGATGTGCCAAATGGTTGCTCGGATCCGGTGGAGATACTGGTCAAAACAATCAGTAAGGAAGTCGAGCAGTTTATGCTTCAAAATGCAAAAATTAATTGAGTTTTAGAAAAAACAGCTGCACATTTTTTTTTGTAATTTTATTGCTAGTGATAATGTTAACTGATTGTTTTATTGTGTTAACGATGTAATATCTGTAATGTTGGTATTGTTCCTGTCCATATATAAAAATACTAGATAATTACTAGATTTCGAACATTAATGATATGCGATTTTTATTATAATCTAGAAGCTGAATGCTGAAGACAATTGTAGAACAAAACAGCAATTTCTCGTGCATAAAGTTTAGCGGTTCCTGAAGAGTCCAAAGCCAAAAATATGTGGTTTCGCTGTCATATGGTACAAAGGGTGTAGAACATCCCAACCGTTACCTGAAACATGGTTTTGCTGCAAAGGCAAATCTGTTCAAAAACTCGTTTATTACACTAAATTTGTTAAATTTCGTTTTTTTACGAGATTATCCTTACCATATACGGTCTATGAATATTAAAAAATAATCCATTTGATTGGAAACTATTCTTGAATTCTTGAAAATCACATTAACCTAAACCTACTGACAACCCATGACAAGGTCAATATCATACATATATGTTGCTCAAAAGCAGAGACTGCTATACGAAGCACGCGTGCTGTGGGCATCAAATTCTGCCGAAATGCAGTCAGCACACGTACGTGTGCCACAGTATTAACTCTCTCTCACCTATTTGCCGGATTGCCGCTCTCGAACTCATTTTCACTCTTGCTTAGTCCACTTTATTAGTCCAATATTTGCTTATATTAGTTTTTCCTATTGTTGTTTCAAAGACAAAAGTCAGTCATCTGGGACTGATTTCATCCACCTAAAAAATGAACTTAATACTAGGGAGCACAGCCAACTGCTCGCTTCGCTTACCATACACCAATTCCCTCGATACAATTGGGTAAATTATGACAAAAAAAATTTTTTTTGGTAATAGAGAAAAGAAAAGAGAAGCAGAAGTCTTAAGTCGGATTCTCATTATGATATCCCTACTAAGTAACTATCTATGCATATATAATATGCCCAAAATCAGAAATCATAAAAGCATGGAGCACCTACACACGAACTCTACAGCTGTTACAAAATGCAGGGTTACATTTATAAAGGGCCTCACATTGGAAGAAGAGAACTACCGATTATTTTATTTTTTTTTTTTTATGAGATTATCCTTACCAAATACGGTCTATAAAAATTAAAAAGTAATACATTTGATTGGATTTATTTAGATTAATCAATTCATTTGGCACAATGGGCTATTTAGCCTGAGTATCCGAGGCGGTGCCTTCGTCGCCTCTACCACCATCACATGTAGCTAAACTGATCACTTCGCAGTGTTGGTTGATGCAACGGACCTACCCCCGAATTAATGATGTTATATAGTTCAAAAATCGATAACTTCCATTCTATAAATTTTCTAAAGTCACAACTTAAAAAATAATAGTTCTTTTCGTGGGAAAAGATTAAGAAAATCGCTGTTTTTTCTATTCCCCAAATCATCCAGTGGCAAGTAAAAACCCATACAAAATTCAAAAGCAAATATAACAAAACCATAATATAATTTTTCGAAAATTCTACTTTATGCAGCGCTGCCTCTTCATTTCCGCCTTTTTCTACCAAAAAAAAAGTGATTTCGCTAAAATCCCTTTTTTTTCTCAATGCTTCCTCTAACCTAAAGCAAATGGTAATTGGCATATCTTATCGCATTCTTAAATTTGCCCCAAAATAGGCTTAAACAGCTTAACGGTCGAGCCATTAGAATCCTCGTTTCATTGGTGACTTTCAACGCCAAGTATGCCTTGCCTAGCTTAGGTGCCACCTATTGTGTGTGTGTGTGTGCGTCACTTGCAGCTGCCACTTAATATGCAAATTTGCCACAAAAGAGCTTTAAAGTTTAAAGCACTGTCGAAAACTAAACATAATCCCGGCCAAAAACCCAACTCTGTGCCAGAAACTTAAGAGCGCCGCCTCACGTCCCAGCCCCCACAAAACCGAACACCCAACAGAGCCTTAACCAAGCAAACTGCGCCAACCAAGTTGAAGTCAAGTCAGGATGAGTTGAGTTGAGTACGTGTCATGTGTCGCTTGTTTGTGGCAAGCAGCAGCATAGTACTGAACTTTGATGAAACGTGTTCCACTCAGCGGCAGGAGCCGCAACAGGAGCCGTTGCTCAAACCGGAGCAGGCAGTTTACTTCTCAAATAATGGAAAACATTCGTGATTGACGAAAGTGCCGGGCAAGTGGCGGGCCAAGCGCGCATCTTACTTGTTTGTTAAGAAAAGGATTTGCACTTTGACGCAGTCGCTGCTGCTGCCACTGACAGTGACGCACAATTTAACTACCTTGGACGTGGTGGCAGTGATGGTGGTGGGCTTGCTACCTGTTTACCTGGCATCGTTGCCCCTGCTGCAGCAGCAGGTCTACTCTGCAGCGTCTGACGTGGGTTGAAAGTGCTTGTCTTTAACCTGCCCCCACGGCGTTGTCTTTCATGGCAAATCCTAAACCAATTGTATTTCAATATTTCAATGTCTTGCACGCTTTTACTGTTGCGCCATTTTTCGCGCACTTCCGTGCCATTGTTGCGGCATCGTTATCCTTGCACTCGTTTGTTATCTATGCGCGCTGTATGCTATGGTAAGCACTTTACGGTTGTGTCTACGGGTGTGTCGATGTTATGGCGTCGCACCGTACTCACCCAGTCAGTTGGTCGGCCGGTCGGTTGGTCGGGGAGTCAGTTAGACAATTTAACTAAGTGCTTCAGCATATATGGTAATGGGTGATTTTTTGAGAAATCTAAAAGCGCATATTTGAATTCTCTTCAAGTTCTGGGAAAGAACTATACGATTCGTGACTTTGAAGAAAGTATATTTTTAGAGAGTTTTCAGAATTTGGGTTTACACAATAATTCCTCATTCTCGCTTTTTAAGAACAGCAGAATTTTGATTCACGACTCAAAATGCTTCAACGAATTGGAAATTTTTTTTTAAATTCCTTAAATTCCTCTTTCATTATTTTAACTACAGCAAATTTTATTAATCTCAAAGCGACATTTAAAGAAAGTGTATACAAGGCGCCCAATCAAACGAATATCAAGCAAATATTTTATACAAGTGGAAAAAACAAAAATAATTTTCAATTTTGGGATTTTGATTTTTTAAAAACTTCTTTTCAAGATACTGAGTTACAACTTCTTCAAACAAAAACATAAATCTATTACAAAAAACTTCAAAATAAAAGTTCAACTCTCAATATCCTTTAAACTTGAAAAATTTTTGTTCAAAACTTTTTGATTTTACAAAGAAGCACCCATTGTATGTTGTGTGTGCCCCTTGAATAGGTAGGTGGCATGTACTTCAGTTATCCTTGTTTCAGCATTGAAGCGTCGACATCAACGCATTTAGCTTTGGGTTTTTCGTCTGGGTTTTATGCGTTTGGTCTTTTGCCCGGATTTTTCTCGCACTCCACCAAGTGGTTTTCCCGGCAATGTATGTGACCCTGGGTGGGGTCAATAATGCATCCTCGTTTGTAATGGTGTTCTCAACAGCTTACGATTGAATAGGTTTTGATTAGGCCAAGTTTGCCGCAACCAAACTGAACTTTAAATTGCGCTTTAAAAGATAACTAGCTCGTATTTTGATATAGACCTAATCGAGGGTCGATGGAAATGACAAGAGCTGTTTTAGCCAGATATCACAAATATGCAGATTTCGAACACTGTTTTACGAAATTCAGTTTTTAGTCAAGTTTCTTTTGGCAGAAACGCTTCTGTAGATAGCTGTATTATGTTTATTCAATATATTTTGAAGATTATCCGAAACAGAGCTCCCAGCACAGCCATCATACAATGAGAATTATTCATAATTATGGAAATAAATTTATTTTAGTAATTTTTTGGGACTGTGGCTTGAAATTTTTATCGAATTGTTTGATTTAAGACTTGGGCACATCTGGAAACCTTTGATGATTTTAATAAAAATTAGCTGTTTTTTTTAAATAAATTTTTTTTTATAATTTGTTTTGAAATATTCTGTAAATTAAATGGCATAGAGTGTTGTAGCGAAGCCGACTATTAGCTTTCAAAAAGTTAAAATAAAAGATAAGAATATAACCTTTTTTTAAATCGTCTGCTTAGTTTTTGCCAAAAGTAGCTGCATTTTCTTGTTTATTTCTCAATAGGTGTTCTGTTGTTTTTGGTGGTGATCAAAGTTAACGCGCTAAGCCAAATTTGAGCAAAACTGGTTGATGATATCATATAGTTCCCCCTTTGGATTAAACACTCAAAATTGTCTTTTCAAGTATCGTGCGGAATTTGATAAATTTCCATTTGAAATATCTCATAACTAAGCGCGACAATTAAACTTGCCGAGAAAAACTTTATAAATAAAAGATAAATTTATGCTCCTTAACTATGTTGTCATTGGTCAAAAATCACGGCGAGAAGACATCTTCATTAATAGTTGTTTCAGGGGGGTAAGCGAATTAGAACGGCAGTTAGAGGTTTTCTAAGGTAAATAGCAAATTTTTCATCGAGGTTTTTCATAGAGGTTTTCTAAGGTAAATAGCAACTTTTTCATCGAATTGTCAGTGCTAGTCATATGCATCAATGCTGCTAGGTAGACTTGACCAACGAACTTTATTATTAGAAGAGAGCACCACCAAGGTACCGCCAAACACAAGGAATACTATATCAATACTTAATTATAAAGTTAGTTAGCTAAATTTTTAAATAAAGGATTGAAATTACTGTCTAAAAAAAAGCATAACTGAATTAATGTAGGATAAAAATAATATTATATTTGGTCTAAAAGGTGAAAATGGTATTCTGAAAAATCAAATAAAAATCCAATGCAGCGTGGCTATTCTTTTTGTGTTTGTATGCATCCAGTGAGCCTTTTTTGCTGGCGGTTTGAAAATGTAAAATCCAAAGAAATAAAGCCTTTTATATTTATGATATGGCCTAGTTCTCTATAAGGAACCCATTTATAGCAAAAAAAAAAGAAATTGTACGTTGTTGTCCGATAAACATCATTTTTATTAAAAACGAAATTATTCTTGTACAAAACTAGCAATTTCCATCATATTGAAAATATCAATTAACTATACATTTGCGCAGTGTCCTACCTCTCCTTAAGGTGCGCATTTATGTTAAAAATCAAAAAAATATAGTACATGATAACAATCAGTGTTATATGAAATAAAAGCAGTCCTGTACAAAACTAACAATTCCCATCACATATTTGTCGTTTTGAAAATTCAAACTCCAAAATATACATTTACGGTTTCTAAGGTCCTTGCTTGACCTACCTATGAGGTACGCATTTATAGCAAACAAAAATTTTTTCGTAGTTATCCGAAAAAAAATCATTTCTACTTGCAGAGATAAAATCACTCTTGCACAAAACTAGGAGTTATCCGAAAAAAATCATTTCTACTTGCAGATATAAAATCACTCTTGCACAAAACTAGGAGTACCTATTATATATTCAGCCTTCTTCCGCTGGCGTTATGCAACTAAATAATCCAAATCATAAAATATATATATTTCCGGTATGTAAGATCCTAGATGGCAAAGCTCTCTCTTCACATCTAAAAAAAGCATCAAGTTTTCCAATAGAATCCGGAATCGCTATTTTTATAAATAAAAACAAAGCAGTTCTTATTATGTTTACAGCTGAGATTTAATATTAAAATAATGGGGAACCCTAGATACCATACCCTCCCGTTCAAGTTAAGAAAACTTGCAAAAACCAAAGCAAAACCTAACCTCAGGTTGTTGTATTTGCAGCACAAACCTGAACCGTAACCTATTTAAGTTAAGTGTAGCGCACATGCAGTTCGTTAGTCCTGGTCTGGGCAATTCCAATAGCTACAAAGCTCATTGCTTTGTTATCCATGTCGTTTTGTCTGGCTTTATTCACATAACAAATCCAATTGGCAGTGCAAAGATAAATGCGCTAGGATAACACACACACACGCACACACACTGGGAGATATCCGCACAAAATGGCCAGCTAGGTCTTTGTAGTTATCCTGACGCTGGCGCTCTGGTGCTGTTGCAACATATGATGGCAACAACTGATTTCAATTTTAGTTAAATGCAATTCTGCTGATTTGGCACAAAAAATACAATAAAAAAAAAAGAAATTTAAGATGGGTATGTTGTTGCATACTTTAAGTTCCTGTTTCTAGATCTAATACGACTTGCATTTAAAGAGACTGCATTAGCTTTTGCTGCCGCTGCACAGTTTTGCTCTTAGTTTTCTTTTTTTTTGTTCGGCAACTGTACTGCGTTTGCGCTACAACTATGTGCTTCCAGCTGTGGCATGCTCTTAAGTTGCACCAACTATACAGTTTTAGAGCTTGGAAAGGCCAAGTAGTGACGTTGTGTAGACCACAAAAGTAGCAGCCACAAAGTCAGCAAACTGAATCCAGAAGGTAACAGCAGTCGACAGGCAGCCACAGAACGCAATTCCTGCTGCGAAACAGTGTTTGTACAGCCTTTTGCGTGGCTTTTTGGCCCGTTTCGTGACTTTGTAAGCTGTTCTGAGAGTTCCTGTTTTGTTGCTATGACCGAAAATATATATATTTTATAAATAATTCAAATGCTGGGGAAATGGGTTTCTGCTGTTTTTCGTTTATCGTTGAAAACTTTCGTTTAAAGTTGTACCAAAATGTGACATAGTTTTTCGTTTCAAAATGTCACGCATTGCTATTAATGCGCCCAAAAATAGTTGACCGCCCCCTGGCTGGGCGCTATTTAATGACAACGGCTTTTCGGGTTTTTGTGTTTTGTCATTCAAATCTTGACATTTGAATAATTTACGCCCCATTGATTAAATGCCCCATATATTGTTGTTATTGTTGAACCTCTAATTGATTTCAATTTGTCGATTTTGGGTCATTACATGAGGCGACTGTTTTTCAAACTGACATGCGGTGCACTGATGTGCTGTGCTGTGCTGTGCCATACCCATATAAGACCCGGCCATTAATGGGCATTACAAGTATTATATTGTATAGCCAGGCTAGCTATATGACATTTGCTTGTTCAACGAGAATTTATCTGTTTGTCATTTAGAAGTTAAGTTAGTGTAATGCATTATGTTCAACTATCAAAAGTCATGACATTATTGACAAAGTGCTGTATTTATCAGCGTGCTGGAGCGCCATTATACAGTTTGATTGTTTAAGATGATCTAAAATGGGGGTAGCACAATCTATGTCGTTAAGTCAGGTTTCCAAATATGTTATTTTCAATAATCACTGGTGCATATTATTTGAATTATAGGGATTTATGCTATCTAAAGTAGGGTTGCTTATCATATTATTATACTTTTATCGATAATCATAGGTAATGCTTAAAATACACTTTAATTTTTTCATTATTTTGAATGAAATTAAACAAATTCATTGGAATTTTTTGAGTGCACAATATAGTTCCATCGGAACATCAATCAATGGGTGGAATTAAATCACCGCCGCTATGGAGAACCACATAATGTTTTGCGCCCCCTTAAAATATCCAACTTTATATTAAATATTTTGAAAGTTTTGGTTTGAATGGTAAGAAAAGTGCTGCTGAAGCCGATTTGGTCTGTTCCAAACGTTTGGTCTGTTCCAAAACGCATATAAGGACAGCCCGAAACTTCAGAAAAGAAAAGCGAAATATAAAAATTAGCACATAAGGTCAAATATTGATTAATAAAATAAACGGAAAGATCAGAAAAGTTGTAATGGCGACTGTGTCGCTTAATGTGGCAACACTAGCTAATATAAAATAGAGAAAATACTAGATTGTAGATTGTATAGACCATTTTAAATAGCTGAACAAAAGGGTTTGACGCGGATAAGAAAAATATACCTAGGTCTCAATGTTTTATATCGAATATTATTAACTAAAAACCTCAACACTTAAAAAAATTATCTGAAATTATTAACTGTGTTGTTATTTATTCTTTTTGTTTGGAACACTTGGCTTGGCTATCTTAATATTATAATAAAAATGTTGCTCACTCGCAGAATAGCATAAAGTTGGAGCTTTGATTCCCATGTCAGCACTAGTGCAATTTACTAGCCTAGCAAAGCTAGCAAAAAGATTCTAGTACCAACGATACCAGCGTTCGCAACTATAAGCTATAGATCCCTTTTCTTTTCTGCCAACAGCCATAAGTAGAGTTATCTCCATGCCTGTTATTTGGCAGTATGTCAGGGGTCAGCCTAGCAATGGCAAAGGTAGCAAAAAGATAACGCTATTGTCTAAGTAAATCTCTATGAATTAATGATACCGTCACTTGTATTCAGCTATAAGCTATAGATTCCTGTTCTCTGGCGCCAACAATAAGTTCATTCTTTGGAACTGTAACAGCAAAGTCAGGGGTCAGCCTAGCACTGGCAAAGCTAGCAAAATTACGCTTTTTTTCTAGGTAATTCTCTTTTTATTAAAGACATCGGCGATTGCCTACGTTAATCTCTGTTCTCTGCGAACAACTTGTAATAGAATCGGCGTACGAATTTGGCTATAAACTCTAGATCCATGTTGTCTCTTTTAAAAGAGACATTTTCATGACCCATAGTCTAGAGGAATACATTTATTTTTATTTTTGTTATAAACATATAAAAATTAAATGACAGATAAAGAGAAAACTATTGGAACCCATAACTTTTTTAACTGCTTAGATATATATATCTTATTTCTAAATACACAAACTTTTCAAGAATACAGACTTTTTTTGATGTTAGTGTTTCAAAAGAAGTAAACCTATAGCAATTACTTTTTGCTTGTAGAAGTAAAAATTTCTTTTGTTTTACTACAATTTTTATATTGATATAATTTTACAATAACTTAATAAGTACAAAGCGATTATAATATATTGTAAAATTGTTAAAAATTATATTATCTACATTTAAATGTCATTTGATTTCCAGCAACATAATTCTAAAAAAGTTTTGTTTGCTTAAAATTATTTAAATAAAGTTTGAAACCATTTCTTTTTCCAATTTATTATCTTTAAATCTTATCATCTTGCAAATTGAGCAATCAAAGTAAGTTTATGAACCACACTTTTGATACGATTTCCTTAAGTTGATTGTTATTGTAAAACTTTGCACAAACAAACCATCATCACATAAATTGTTGCATACTTTTTATAATTAAAGAGCACTTACATCGGGGTACTATTAGTAATCTTTCTTGTGTCGTAAACTACTTTTAAACTCATCAACACTTTCAAGTTTCTATTGAAGCGCAAAAACTTTTCGCACTTGCAACAAAAAGCTCTTATGACTTCGATTTAAACGGCTTTAAGTGGGCCGAAACCTTGACAGTCGTCTTACATCTTGAAGAGGGGGTTTCTCAAAGTGAAATGCTCGTTGTCGTCTTAATTAACTTACAATGCAGCTCACGCAACTTCAGTCAAAGGGGGTGGAGTAAGTGTGTGTGTGTGAGAGAGAGAGAGCAAACCAATAGCGAGAAAAAATTCAAGGCAAGTTCTGAGAAGAGAAAACCTCAGCTTAAAACCATATAAATGTCGTCAGGCAACTTTTAGCAATTAATTATCCGCAAAGTTTTCAATTACAAGCCAATTACGCCAAGGCATCATCCGATTGCATACACATGCACGCACACATAGAAACATACACAGATACGCACACCGATACACATACATTCACACAGATACGCACACACATACATGTGTATATGAGGTGAGTAACGAGCTGCAGCAAGCAGCACAGTCAAATGCCATTTTATTGAGCAGCATCAGCAGCTTCACAAAAAGCGATAAATTTTGTATCAGTTAAGGCGATATACGACTATGGGATACTCTGCAGTAGAAATGGGAAAGTCGCGGTAATCAAATATTCTGGGTTATCATAGGAAGGAATAGTAGAACATACAGGATATTCCTTTCATAATGCTTTTCTACAAAAAGAAGGGTATATTGGAAGATATAAAGAATATAAATATAATGTATGTGACAGTCAATGTAAGTAACGTTAAAACGAAGATGTATTCTAACATTGAGTTGGGTGTACAAAATGTTATAGAAAGTTTTGTTTTTGATAGAAAATATTTAATATTAAAATCGTATGGTGAGATAGGAAACTCTGAAGTGATATGCTCTGTGAATATTTCTTTTTTTCTTATATAAACTTAATTTTTAACACATTTCTTCAAGAAGAATTTCGTGCGATTTATCCGATAAAAATACTCGGTCTCATTGACTCTAACGCTCTCCTTAATAAAATTTCTTTCATCATTCCTTCCAGATTTACTCGTAATTTTCGACCTCTAGCATTAACTTTTTGTAGAACTAATTATGCGTTACACGATCCTTTTCGTGTCCTATGCGCAAATTATAATAACCTCTATAATTTCGTCTCCTTTGAACGGTCTATCCAATCCATTTCTTCATCTATCCTATCTTATCTTGATTCCCCAAATTGAGCTTCTTTGACCAATCATGAACTATAAAAACCTATCTTGGTCAACGCTGTTCTTTGGCTTCTATTTGGTAAAAATGTTTAAATTTATATGCTACTTTCTGTTTTCATCTTTTACATTGTAAATCCAAGTTCCTGGCTAGCCCCAGATGTGAGACGGTGCATATCTATAAAAAATTCACCCATCAAGCTAGGAATACGGATTAGTTTTATTATATTTTTTCCTTTTTATCATTTATTATTTCATAATTTTTAGAATGTTTAAGTTGTCTAATGTTGGGTCAACTGGAATTAGTTGTACCCTTACGTATTAATAAATAAATAAATAAATAAAAAAATAAATAACTTCTTTCAATATGAAAAATTAGCAAATCGCTAAAAAAATTCAATGTTTCAACAACCTCCCCATGATGATTTTGTTATTATTATTTTTGTTATGATTAAGTCACAACTTACGAAATAATGTTTACAAGACAAATTTAGATAGCTCTACGACGGAAATCTAATATATTAGATTAAAAAAAAAATAGCTCAGTTACAAAAAGCAGCACAAAATCAATGGACTCTATACATACGCTCTGCCATAATGTTTATTAAAACTGCCCAGAATCTAGCTACCTGCTCATCTTTTTCCAAACTTTTGCCTATTTCGCGCTGCACTCTCTTCACTCTACGGACTGCCGTCTATTCTCACCCCTCTCTCTCTCTCTTTCATGCTACAGCCGCCGAGTACCGTTATCGCTGAGTGCCGTGTCAAGCGCCACAGAGAGATTGAGATAGAGAGAGAGTGTGAGAGTCGATGACACGTTTTGCCAACACATCATGCAACGTTGATGAAGGGCAAAACGAATGCGTTCTGGCATAACGGAAACTGGGCGATGCTAACGGTAAGTGGAACGGTACAACGCAGACAAAGATGGCCGCCATCAGAATGGGAATGGCAATGGGAATGCGAATGGCTGACAAATATGGCGCACGACATTGGCAAATGGCAGCATTGCAGTAGAGTTTTTGTGCAAATTTACACAGAATTGGCAAGTGCGAGAGGATATTGGTTTTTCGGTTGGCGTTTATTGTCATTTTCAATGCGTACACAGCACTTAATTAAGGTGTAATTTTCAATAGAACCCTCGAGGTAGACAAAAGCAAAAGTTGTGGTTTAGATTGACTGAACATGGCTGGGTACACGTACAGCTTGTATAAAGTATAGAATGTAGTCGTTGCTTGCTATGACTGACTATGCTGACTATGGTGACAATGGCAACAAAGTATGTGGCCAGGAAATAAATTTCGTCTGGATTGTACAAAAGGAGATGATAAATTAGGAAAAGTGCTTAGAACATTTTGGTAACTACAAATGAATGAATGCATTTGCACTTGTTTTGCTTTTAGTTGGTTTGAAAAAATGCTAAAATGCGCAAAGGATGCGCTAACTGGCAGAGCATTGAAAGTATTTATTACGCAAGTGAAGTGGATGAGTGGCGAATGGCTTTCAAAGCAACAACGAATTAGTTGAGTATTTTTAAGAGTTAGTCAAAAGCGAATTAGTCTTTCTATGTGGGCGTGGAAACTGTTTGAGTTCTCAATCATCCACTAGAGCTGGCGCCTCACTTTAATATCAAAGAAAACTTAGTTGAAAAGTTAAGCGCTTAGCAGGGAACATAGAGTACAATATATCTATAATTTTGTTATAAAGTTGAAAGCAAATAAGCTTAAAATCAAATTATTTTCTACAAGAGGTATTAAGATATTGTTAGATGTAAATTAGATTAGCCCCAAATAATTTACCAAAAAAGATAACGAATTTTTTGTGAGAAGTTACCCCCAAATTTAACATTTTTTAAAAGCTGGATAGCCTTATAAAATTTTTCTCTCATCCTTTGCGATTCTCTACTTTGACGATTTCCTCTAACAAACAATTTATTGCATATATTTTTCTATTTGAACTCATTTGAATTTATCGAATTGAGCATCTTTGACCTTTAGCACTATTGTAAATCTAATTGTGCCGTCCATCATTCTTTTCACTTCGTTTGCGCTGCCTTAATAACCTTTGGCATTTCCTCTCTTACAAACGGTCTATTTAATGCATCCCTTTCTTTATCTTAACTCATCTTTTGATTCAATTACGAACTATGTACTTCCATCTTGGCTTCTTTGTTAAGAAATATTTAAACTTAATCTTATTTATATTAATTTGAATACTGTAAATCCAAATACGTAGCCACCTCCAAATGGAAGATGTTACATATGTATCTAAAATTCATCATTCATAAAATCTGATTAAATTTATATTGAAGGCGATTCCAGAAAAGGACTTTCTTAACTATTTCGAAAACGAAAAAAAAACGCTGCCATAAGTGTATTTTATCAGACGGGGCTAATTTTAAGGGGGTTGTCTCCTAGATAGATGTAGAAGAATAAAGATTTTTTGGAATATAAACATATTCCCGATATTTTTTTTGCGCAAAAAAAAATGAAAAGGACTTTCTTAGCTATTTCGAAAACTAAACAAAATGCTGCCATAAGTGTATTTCATCAGACGGGGACTATTTTCAAGCGTTGTCTCCTAGATGTAGCAGAATAAAGATTTTTTGGAATATAATTTTTTTGCGCAGAACAAAGTAATCTTGAAAACCTATATTTCTTTCTCAATCACCATTTCTGGCACTTTGACTACATTCGTTTTTGTCCATTTATTTCTATAAGCAACAATACAATACACTTTCAAACTTGATTTTTCTTCATTGCTTTCTAATTAAAAATTCTTGGCAATTTGTAGTTCCACAAAGTGCATTAATTAAGACTTCATGTCTTAAATTAAATTTCTTTTGCAATTTGCATTTGCATTTATTGAACTCCAGCGTCAATTAAGTTCCATACTCAACTTCTCTATCCATCCTAAGTCACCTTTGTCTCAATTAAATTAAAAGCTTAACGTCTTTCAAGTCTTTCAATATATATAGAAGTGCTGGACCAGCAGCAGAACAAAGACTGCATTACAAAATATTTCAATAAACAATGCAAAGACATTTCAAAAGTCAAAAGGTAAATACCCAAAAAACTGTATAAAATTAATGCATATTTAATGACAGACATTGACACAAAGGTCTTACAATTTCCAATTTAATATAACTAATGAATTTTTAATACCCTTCAAAATATTGTCTCACAAGCTCTAAGCCAAGTCATTTGCATTTTATAGGCGGAGGCGGTTTAGGGAGGCAACCTTGAAGTAAGCACTTGGAGATTGCCTTTGTTGTTGTTCTGCGTAGTTCTATTGCTCTCCATATGTTCCATCATGGAACGGACATGCTTGCTAAAGATATAAACAAACTTCTTAATTTCCGCGCACCATAAAACTTATCTTCATTTGGCTTGTTGTGGAGAAGTAGCAAGGCTTCCCCCCCTACCCCGTTCAGCTAGAATGTGCTACGCCCCACTTGGTACTAGGGACTACATTGCACTGAGCTGTTGTAATAAAAATCACAACATAAGCTAAAAACTTTATGCATGGATGAGATTTGGTAAATGGCAAAATGCAAGTTTTGAAGTTGGCCAAATGCAGTCGCCATTCCTGGCAAAAGTTTTTCATAAGCCATATATATACTATACATATAAGGAAAGCGATACGCACTGACCCAGTCGGACTTCGTGGAACAGAATAACAGATAAGTGTTTGAGGAATTTTTATTTAAACTTTTAAGAAGAAAACTTATTTGTTTCTGGTACATTTCACACTCAGAATGTGCGAGTCGAGTAGTCGTTAAGAGCCCATTTGCAGTGTTGGCTGAAATCTCTCTTAAGAAACAACAAAAAGTAAGCATCTTTGAGATGCTTATAGTTTATAAATCGAATACCTAAAACATTCGAACATCCTATTTCTGACTATTTAGGATATCTATATCTAGGGAGCAGAGTTTTAACTATCTTCCCGCAGATAAATGTCTTACCTGAGTTAGGATTTACAAACGAGCACAGGCATTGCTCGTTTTAAGTTTAGAAATGGCAAGCCAGGTTCTAGAACTTTTTTGTAAGCATTCTAAAGAAATCTAAACGTCTGTTTCTAAAGAGAAACAAATTGTTGAAAGCAGAGGAAAAACTTAATTTAAGAAGAAACATAGAAGCTGAGATCTTCTCTAAATGGTAAGAGAAGATTGGAATCAAGAAATTCATTATAAGAGAACACGCTAAACATGTGACGGCGCACCCTGTAGAAGTAGGTAGAAGACCAAAGATTCGCTCTTCCTAAAGAACTAAAAGTTGGAAGTAAAATCGAATTTTGAAGGAGTATGCTAACGATGGCTAATAATAGTTTAAAAATCCAAGATTCATACAAACAAGGACTTCGCGTTTGAAAAGGGAGAGAGACGATTGAAAGCCATAAACTTATTATAAGATCACAAAGTGCTGACGACTGACTGAAAGTTGGAAAAAGGCATAAAAATATTTGGAAGATCGTTGTAAAGTAAAACGAGCTAAAGATCGCTAAAGAGGCACACAGCGGGTATCTTTTCGAAAAACCGAAGATAATCCTTATTTTAAGAAACAATCGTTAATAACGTATGGGTTGAAGAAGAAAGCGTGTCTCTTCTAACAAAATATGAACAAATCTTTAAATAAGTGTTTGCTTCTTCGCAGCATCATCATTAGTGGCGCCACGATCCTAGTTGAATCTTGGCTTGCCCGATTTTTTTTCTTCCCAAAAGAAAAAGCAGCTTACCTATAACTAGTCAGAAATCTATGCAACTAAGTTCTGTTGACACCCGGTTACTACATTGATTGTCATAATATTTCCTCAACATCTCTCCTGAACTGTATTGATGCATCACGCGGTACAGAAGCGACTAGTTCCGGTGTATCAGCTTTTTGAGATACAGAAGATTGATGGAAGAAAAGCTAAGCACATGAAGATATATTTGTATTCATATATTTACATCAAAACATCTTTTTACAGCTTAGATGTTCGAAGAAAGAAAACTGCACTCGTACGTCACTTCTTCCAACCACAATGCACTTTAGCAATTTTACCAGATAACTACCAGGAAAAGTCATAGAAGTTGTAAATAGCAAAGAGGATACATATCTATAAAGCTGCGTAGCAAATAAACAACTCCAGCTGCAAATACCAGGTATTCTATGAACTATCCAGAAATTTAAACTAATACATTGAGCTAAGCCTTACTTTTAAGAAGGCAAATTCGCCTACAGCAAAACTGAGTTTATATAAAATCCTTTAAAAAAGAACAGCGTGTGTAGATTGGGCAGCAAAAATATAGAGCATTGCGTCATGACTGGGGCGTCGTGACTGATTAGCAAACAGGCATGAATAAAATCCTTAAGAAATGACTGTTTCTCAAAGATTTTGACAGGTTTTTTTTAGAGGGGCATTAAATCACGAAGTGGAACTGCATCAGAGGCCTAACTGCAGACGGAATACTATACAGGTCCCCAACAAGTCCTGTAATGCAAAATTTTAGTTAGATCTTCAAGACGAATGTTTACTGTGTGATTGTAAAAAATAGGTAGCACGCTACTAGGTAAAAAGATATTTTAAGATCTATGAAGGTCGAACAAATTTGACTAAAGCGAATGTAACTCTTCTCATATTATTCCCAAAAGAACAGCACAGAGAGTATTATGATGATAAGGCACACCGGTTAAGGTACAATTGAACGCATAAATCGGAACTATAAAGGTTTCGGGATTATACCATCAGAATATTCGAAGCAGTTGTAATGTCGCACTCAGCTATCAAGCCTCATAGCTTAGAAGATATATGCCTCTAAAGGAGGTAGCATAGGAAGAAGATTATTATTTGAAATTATTCCATCTTTGCTTTCAGTCTATGCATCACTTTTTAGGAAACAAACTCAGCTATTTGGTAATCCATTTTTTCGCCAGCCTGACAAATTGAGCAATTTTCGTAGAAACCTTGAAAGTTATTTATGTAGAAGAGGTTAGAAAATTGGGAAAGCAACCCATTCGAGATAAGACTACATGCTCTTACCATTTCCTCTCCCATTTATAATTTACTTTTTTTAATAAAACTATAATTAAATTAAGTTAATTTATTTATTCCCCTTGATGATGCGACCACCACTTTAAAGGCGGAGCATGGAGATACTTTTATTCATTGCTCTTCGTAAAGAAGAGGACCTATAGTTTTTAACGAAATCCCATTGATGATGTTTTTAATTAATGGAGACTTACTTAGGTAGTAACAATATATTAAGACAACTTATTGGACAGCCATTTGTCCATTTGATTCTGAATTATCTTTGGCAATGTCTACAATGGAGCTATCTTATGAACCCAACGATATGCGCAGAGATTAAGCATAAAGACTAGACTACACATGAGCATACAAGATAAATTTGTGATATAAGAGATGTTCCGGTTTGTTCGCTTTTATAAACAAACACGTAGTTAAAGAGCACACATGAGTATATGAGATAATTTTTTGATCTAAGATACGATCTTATTTGTTCGTTGTTGTGTGCATTCCTTTCTGAGAAATCGACGTGCACGGAGAAAAAATTGTGTCCGATTTGTGAGTTATTGAAAATAGGTTTTAAAGGGTCTTCAGCTCTTAAGAAAAAAGCTAGTTTCTATGAATAAAGGCTTTACTTTAGTTATTACCTAAACTAATATCATATTGATTCAAGAAAAATTCTTTAAATTCTTTTTTCCCAACTTAAAATTAAAGCCAAAAAAAGGTTTTAAAGCGCTTAAATTACAACGCTGTTGGTCCACTACATGCATCCTTCAAGTACCACAGGGTAGTTACAAATAGCTACGCATTCAGGAATACCAGACACTCGCACAGAAATACACTGACACTCACAACCATATAAGTAAACCGCCATTTTGGCTGGTCTCCTGCTGCCTTCAAATGGAGAGTTATTCCAAAACAAACTCTTTTGAGTTTCTTCAATTCCTACAGTTGCTGCTGTTGTCGTTGTTGTTGGCCCTGGCATTATCTTAATGTTCATTAGGTTAAGTTTTGTGCATTTCCTGCTACAGTTTGCTGCAACAATTTGGACGCTCATTTGTGCACCAATCTCCCGTCGACATCCTGTGCCAGGGCGCATTTATTTCTTTTACTTGGCATTTCTTTTTGCTCCACCAACTGCCCCAAGAAACTAACTGCCTGGGTGCCATTATGAAATACTATCTTACAGCAACTTAACTCAACTCGCTGAAGTTCTTGTATTTTTTTTTTTTTTTTGTAACTTGCTTGCATATTTTCTTAGCTTAATCGAAATATAAAATATACGGCTTGACATAGTTTTTAATTAAAATTTTCTTGCCTTATAACCCAATTTGTGGCAGCTGCTTGGGGGCTTTTTTTTTTGCTTTTGTGCGCAGAAAATTGAATTCAATTTGAGTCACGACTGCCGGGAGCAAACTTTTTACTTTTTTTCTTCTTTTTTTGTGAGAGATTGAGTGACATTTTGTGTGCGCCTAAAAGCCGGCAATCGAATTGCAATTGCAAGCAAATAGCAGACTGGTGGTGATGGTGGTGATGGTGGTGCCTTGCCAGTGCCACATCCTTGCTGTTCATTAGCGCACATCCTGTCATATTTGTCGCGAATTTGCCGCCATTTGACATTTTTATTATGCGCGAAGCATAATGAACACAGCACAATGTAAATGCCAAAACAACGCAAGAAACAAAAGAAAAAAGTTTATAATAAATAAATTGGAAACTGTGAAAGTTGTCTCCGAATGTGATATACACTGTATATCACTTTTTTGTTTGATTATTTGGTGAAAGGTAATATCTACAAAATTAATTCTAGATATATTTATTTCTGGAATATTACGAAAACTTGTACAACAGAAAACGTTTAATTACGAAAAATTTTCATTCCGAAGTCACATACACCTAGGAATCAAATCTAAATCTAAATTCAATGCCTAAAAAGAGGCAAAGGTTCACAAATTTTAAAGCATCTTAAAACAAGAAGGCCTTATTTCTAATTCAGTTTCATACAAATTCTATTAGTTAGAAATATTCCTAAGTTAAAGTTAAATGGTTGTTTCTGTAAATAAAAATCGTTTTTTAATAGAGATTTTCAGTTTTATAAAAAAGATAGTTCATTTTGAAACTGTATTCCTTAACGCTTTGCAACCGTATTAATTATATATATAGTTCATGCTGGTCGGAATTAATTTTCGTTAAAGATACGGTAATACACGGTATTCAAGATTGCGAAGGAAAAATAAAATCTAAGTAGACCACAACTACAAAATATCATTCGATTTCAACGAATTTCGATAGCCTGTCGATTGAGAGCAGACAAACCAAAAAAAAGGGGCAAAGGGTTGAATGTCTGGATATCTATAAGCGCTTGATAAAAATCGACCTTCCAAAGTACTTCTAATAAAAAGCAGCTTTATTACGTATTCTTATTAAAAAGGTTTTCAGTCTCAAAATTGCGAAGTAAAATCTAAGTCAAAGTCCTAAAAAAACCCAAGGTTCCGAAGTACTAAAATATCTATAAACAGGATCAGATTTTAGTTTGCTAAATTTAAAACCCCCAAAATATTTCTAAATAAAAGCAGCTTGATTATTTATTATTATTTAAAAGGTTTTCAGTCCCAAAACTCTGAAGTATTTGCTTTAAAAAGTAACATACACTTGGGAGTAAAATCTAAGTCAAAGCCCTAAGAAGAGCTATATTTCAAAAATACTTAAATATCTACAAACAAGTTCATATTTCTAATTCAATTTTAAATAAATTTAATCAGCAATATCATAAATGCAGTCAAATTAGGATAAATGTTTCAGTGGTAACAAATAGCAATTACCTATAAGGATTTTTATCTTTATACTAAAAATTATAAGATTTTAGTACATTTCTTATCATTTTCCTTGGGTGTACTTTTGAAAGATTATTTCTGTTGAAAGTCTTGTTGCAGATAAGGGCTTGATAAAACTCAAGTTCCAGAATATTTATAAGAAAAAGCAAGTTTTGATCAATATTTTAAACTTGCTTGTTTATTGTAAAGGTTCTCACTCTTAAGCATACCAAGATTATCGGTTTACCACATAAAAATTATCATGTAAATAAGGATATCAAAAAACTTGAAGAAATCGAAATAAATAAGACAGTTTGACAAATACCTCGGTCATATCAGTTGTTTACAATAAAACAAAGATTTTTTATTTTTAAAATTAATTACTAGCATTACTTTTTATATTTCTTCGCTACATTTTGACTAGATAAAGTTTCTACCGATATGTATAGTATTACAAGAAGATTTTCAGATTCAAATAAGTTGGAATCTAAATAAAGAGAAATGGGTGTGTTTTGTGTTTATTTTCGTCTCAAAGATCCCATGGGACTTCAGTTTCCAAATCAAACAAGTTACGATCTTTGCAATTATGTTATTAAAATCGTTTGATTTAATTTTTAAATTTCTAATAAAAATGCTCATGACTTTAGATATCAGCTATTGTGAGTCAACAATTTAAAGTTAAAATTTAAAAAAAAAAAGAAAAAAAACAAAGATAAATGGGAAAATATATCGTTTTGGCTGACATAAACAAATTAGTCGGTTTTTGTTAAGATTTCGATAATTAAATAGATAAACTGAGGATTCCAAATTATAGGGCTAATACATATGACCTTTGGTTTCTCGCAAATACCTTTGTCTCCTTCTAGCTCTGAATGTCTCTAGATATTTTTCTACTAACTGCTTAACAACTAAAATTTATAATATTCCTAGACCCATTACTATAGGGTATTTAAAACCATAATAAGACACAACGAAACAAAGCTTAAATGTGCAGAGGACGTAGTGAAAAGCGAAAAAAATTTATATTAATGAAACTGAAAAAAAATAAAATTCGCGTTGTAGTTGCTTATCTGTTTCTAGCTGCTGTTGCCCTTACTATATGTACGCCCTATATATAGGCAGTGGCGTAGAAGTCTTTGGATTTATATATCTTGTACAAGTTTCCAATATCCATTTTACTGAATTGAATTACGTATGAGTTCTCCTATTTTATGGTAAACATTCCCCACACGTAGTATCTGATGAAAAATTAAGTTTGAAATAAGTGGGTAAAAATGGTTTGACTGTAGGGTATTAATAACTCGTTAGAAATAATTCTTTAACTCTCAATCGTAGAAGATTTCCCAGATTCTTGCGTTTCCGGTTTCTCTTTAAATAGAAGTATGTGCACAAAATTAGTTCAAGTTTATTAATGTCGCATCCCTTTTAATATATAGTTGCTAAAAATTATTTTAAACATACTCAAATGATAAATAAATAATTACAAAAATTCGAAATTATGCGAAAATAATAAATTACTTCTTAGGTAGAGAACATGGGATTTGAGTTCGAATTTCGTTTTAAATCATTTTTTTTATAGGGCTAAGAAGTATAAATTTTTATGAATTGTACCTACCTTCGATACCATATATGATATTTACCATTTCAGCATTCACATGCGAATTTTTATTAAAATATTGAGTTTCTGATAATCTCAGCAATCCGCATGCTTTGTGTGAATTAATGCCGACTACTTTGTGAAAAGATAAAATTGCACATTTATTTTGAGATAATTTTTTAAATAATCCTCGATATTAATAGATAGTATTTATGTCAACTTCAAGTTGCATATTAAATGGTTAATATTGTCAATTCTTTTTTCCTGACATGCCAAAAATTGTATTCAGCAGCAAATAAAATATCATCATATCATCAGACTTATAAAAAGTGATAGAAGAGCCAAATTTGAAAAATTCATTAAAAATAAAAAAAAGGAAATGATCAAAACATTATTTCAAATTGGAGTACGAAAATTCATCTACATATAAATAAGAGGATTGTATTTTAAGGATATGGCAGCATGCGTGATCGTATTTCACAATACAGTCAAGAGATTATGCTACACAGGATTGAGGAAAACAAGCCGTGCCCACATTGATTATCCTTACTGTTCGCAGAACATTTTCCCAAAAGAACCAATTAACAAAACTTTTAAGGAATTCAAAGCAAATGTGATATATCAAAGAAATAAACCAATATTGATAAAATCATATGCACTTGAAAGGAGTCAGTAAAATTTTTAATGAAATGCAAATGCAAGATACAGCTTTCCAAAATCCTTTACTAGATAATTTAATAATTACGTCAATAGTGACCTTTGAAAGGATATCTCCAAAAACAAAGCATGTATGCATTAATAGCTGCCTTAGGCGACTAAGAAACTTTGAAATATGATGTCTACTAAAATAGAAAAAAAATTGGCTAAATATAATAAAACGAACTCTCAAAAATCGTTGCGTACTTGGGATGGCAAAATATATTTCAAGTGCCAAATTAACTATATTTACCCCTTTTCGTTCGCAAAACTGCAAAGTAAACTAATTGGTGTCAAAAACAATGATCAATTGAAACTCTTTCTCTATCTTAACCCATTTTGATTTATTCGAATTAAGCCGCTTTGACCAAACACGAACTTTGAGCCCCCAACTCGGTCAACCATTTTTTGTTAAGAATTGTTTAAGCTTTTTATATTACTTTTCCAACTTTTACTTTATAATTGCAAATTATTAGCCAGACGGTGCATCTCTATAAAATTTACCCATCGGGCTAGGGAGACGGATTAGATTAATATGATATTTTCCTCATAATTTAAATATCGTTTATTAGGCTAACTGGACTTAGTTGTACCCCTAAAATAATAATTAATAATATATCAGCGGTTTTTGAATAATGTTTTGTAGTACCAGAAAATTTAAATCGCTGAATTTTAAGACAGCAGCCTCAGTCGAAGCAAAAATAATTGTTACAAAAAAATTACTTTTTTAAAGTATAATAAAAAATTTTTTTCGTCTCAATGATGCTATGGGACTTCAGTTTCCAATTTATAATTTTATTAAATTCGCTTGCTTTAATTTCTAATTTTCTTACAAAAATACTCTTCACTTCAGATACCACTTATCAGAATCAACAATTCAAAATTAAAATTTTCATAGAAAAAAAAAACCTTTCAATGTTAACTCTTTTCAGTAAAATTAGTAGAATGTCTCTAGGGGCACAATAGACCCATGGGGGTCGCACTGCCGAGGGTCGTGGGCCCACCCTTGTTCGTTAATAGAATGCCTAATATAATTAATTTCATTAAGAATTTCATTTAGGAATTCAAGGCTGTAGCTCCTTGTTCATTGATCCCTTAAGTACCCGTGCAGTGCCTAAGCCACTGGCCATATCTTCATATCCTTTATATATATTTATTTATGCTTTTATACTTTATGCTTTTTCTCGGTTTGGTTTTGTAATCAGCTATCCAGACAGTCAGCCAGTTAGTTGCTCCGCCAAGCAGTGTTGGATTTATTTAGTATTTTTTTGTTGTCTTCTTGGCCCCCTCGGTTTGGGGTTTCTGGCTTGTTGCAGCTGTTGTTGTCCTGATTATTGTTGTTGTTGTTGTTGTCTCGTTACCAACGTTGATGTCTCTCTTCTAACCGCATTTGGTGTTGTTGTTGTTGTTGCAGCTAAGCTTGTTGCTGT
Organism: Chymomyza procnemis; assembly: GCA_035046065.1. Taxonomy (NCBI): domain Eukaryota; kingdom Metazoa; phylum Arthropoda; class Insecta; order Diptera; family Drosophilidae; genus Chymomyza; species Chymomyza procnemis. The sequence continues at coordinate 42,370,452 of JAWNOJ010000026.1, forward strand.
GGGCAAAAGTAATTTGTATAAAAGTGCAAGTGACTTTTATTTGATGCGACAATGCAACTGCGAAGTACAATGCCGGGGCGTGTTTTGGCGTGGGGAAGAAAGGCGGTCGCGTGGGGGGCGGTTGACTATGTGGGCGTTTAAGCTCACAGTGGGCGCCAAGATAATTGAATAGTTCTTGGTAACTGAGCAGAGAGATGCGTTGATTAAGCGGCTCGCCACGGCAAACAAGATAAACTGTGGCACTAACTACAAGTGACCCGGTTACGAGAGCTGGCCAAGATTAAAATAACTGATTTGTGTCGGCTCCAACTGTTAGCAGTGGAATAGACATTGTACTCTCATTAAGCTGACATTATGAGAAAACAAGAATTTAAATGGAACACTGTAGTTTTTTGTTGCTTGCGTCAAGGTTAGTGGTAGATCTTTGGGGTTATTGAAAGTGCGTTCAGAGGCGTTGATTTAAGCAGGTGTATGGAGAGGATTCTTAGGAACAATAAGCGGTAAGTAGTTGGTCAGTTTTTGGTGCATTTGGGCCACAAGTGAAGGCCTCTTTCTGTAAATCAGCTCCCTATTAAAAATGCTTATTAGTTTTCAATAGATAACTCAAAATGAATTCTATGGTGCGAAAAAATGTTCTACTCATTTGCTATACATAAATCTTCTGCAATATTTGTAAACTAAAGTTAAAACTTTTCTCCTTTTTTTCAAGATTGAGAAACAGTCTAACATTTTAAGCTGTTCTCTCTCTATTAGATCTAGATTCTGTAATTATTTTTTTCTCTTCAAGTGAAGTCGGGACAGAAAATCACAGCTGATGCATACATGAGATGTTTAGAGACTGAGCGTAGTTCTATACATTAAAGTTAATGGTTGTACCACGAAGGCTGACTAATAAGTTTGGGAAGAAGTTTTGAACTTTATTGGGTTGCAGTTGAATATCTGTTGCGTCCAACTCTCGCCGTTTATCAATATCTACGCTGAACTCTGAGTACTGCAACTTGGTAATCGCAGCATATATTATGAAGATTTTGAATCCATTACGTAAGAGATTCCTGTTTAAGACTAACTTAAGAGGGAGCTCTCTTTGCACGTTTTCAATATTCAACGAACTAAGTGTTCTCTTTAATCAAAACCAATGTCTCCCACAAGTTCTGAACAGATGGCATATTAGGCGATTTGGGGCAATACACCAGTCCAGTACTAGTAGCAATTCAAGTTGCAATGAATGGATCATATAGGAAAAAGACTAAAAGATAAACTGCTGATTAAGTAGCGCTCGAATTAGCAAGGGACAGGACGATGTGTTGGTACGCCTGCTAGAACATGTTGTAGGTGGATTAACATGAAACCACAGGTAGCAAATAACACGTTGAATGATCGAACTTCCCGAGTCCCAATGCTCTTCTAAAAGTCAGCAAGAGCAGACAAGTTTTGATTTCCAGCGGCATAGGCATACATCTTATCACCAGTTTGAAAACTTTAGGTTTTTCCCACTAGTTTTTTGACGTCCGTTACGTTTAATATATAAGATATACTTGAAACATAATGGGTAGAAAAAAGTTGTATAATTCTAAAGAAGAATCAAAACTTCGAATTCGCGCACAGGCAAGAATACGAAAAATTTAAAATCGAAAGAAAATGTGAAATGATAAGATGAAAGAAATCAATTTTGAAAATACGATAATTATAGAGTTGGAGACTTGAAGCAAGACCAATTCGACAAAAAGAGGACGCGTGCGTTGGATTTGTTAAAAAATTTAATATCCAAAAAGCAGATGGTGACGTTAGGATAGTATGAAGCAGAAAAAAAAGTAGAATGTTTGTATATAGCGGATATGATACAAGTAAAGTATTTGTAATCCTTCTCGGAACGTGTGCTTACTTGCGGACTAAGCTCGCATATTCCAATTTCGAGGTTGAGCCCGCTCGAAAATACTGTGAACAGAGAGTAATTACAGCTTATGACTCTCTGTATACCAAATTTGATGGAGAAGCATAGTAATAAGTGTCTTAAGGCTTAAAAAGGGCCTGATCTTGGCCTAAGGACTAAGCACACTGCCCTACATAAATCTAGCCTAAGCATACTTTAGCCAAACTAGCCCATTCAAACTAACCTACCTAACCTTATTGCCTATTCCCACCAAGTTTGTTGCTTCTTCATAAGGCGTCTGATTATGTTTCTTCAAACTTAGTCTCGTATCCTGCTCGTCAACCAGCGCTTCCTTTTCTTCGTGGTAGTACTCAAAAGGCTGTTCTTGCATTGAATCAGAGAGCTACTTTGAAAACAATATAAAATCATTCATAAAAAGAGTGGGCAGTACCGATTCCTACTTTATGTACAAAAAAAGAAAACAATCATGGAAAGCGTGATCATTGCCGTTTTCTGAAGTACAAGTTACGAGAATCATATAATTTAATTGCGAATTAAGGGAAATACAGACTCCATAACTGGCGTAGTTCTGATCATTTTGGCATACGCGTTTTGAGGACTCTAACTTCCATTTAGTTGCTACAAACAAAACTCTATGGCATTTCATATTCCTTCCTTCGCCATGCAATCAGTTGCCCAGTTACTGAACATGTCAAAAAGAAGTCCATTCATTGCCTACGAACCTATCACAGACGAGACAATTAAAGCAAAATTTTCCAAAACTCTTCAATGCAAATATTGTACCGACTAGTCCTTTGCTGCTAGACCAAAGCATTCATAATCAAATTGGAAATTGTTGCTCAACGGCTTGTTGCTCATTAAACCGTTGCTAAAGTTGTAAACTAGTAGTCCCAGGACCACACACAAAACACACACGCATTCTAAACCAGACCAAATAGGAGAGTAAAAAGAGTTTCCATCACTTTGCAGGCCGTACAGTTCGCCACTAAGGCAGTTTCAGCCAACCTGAGAGCTCTACAAATGATAGCTATAACAAGGCTCAACACATGTAGCACACAGCTCCCCTAAATACACACACACACACACACAACACACACACCTTAACTGGAGAACGTGTCCCACACGCCCTTGTGCCCAAATAGGAGTCTACTGGGCGTAGTTGCAGAGTCGTCACGTTGCACTTGTAACAATCAAGAGCCAACAGAAAAGTGTCAGCAACAGGGCAAAACCTTGCCCAAAGGCTAAAAGCTGAACTTGATGTGCCCATGGGTTATGCGTTAGTTTGTCCCAAAAACACACAAAAAAAAAAAAAAATGTAAGAAAAAATACAGAAACACCAGCCAAGTCAAATCGGAAACGGAAGCTGCATGAGAAAATGGCCGCACACTTGTCAACAAGCAGACTTTGGCCCCAAAACTGCTGCCCCTGTTGTCGTTCAATGGCTGCATTGTCAATTTGGTTTGTCCCTCTGCTGCTGCTGCATCACCATCCTTCTGCACTCTCGCGGTATATCTTTTCAAAGCAACGTTCCAACTTCCTCTGGTTTTGTGATACTCTGCTATCAGGGGATCTAAGCTATTATGAATCAGAGCAATGAATATGGCTACAAGAGCTGCAGTTTTGTGTAGCTGATCTTACTCACTCTGTCTGCCGGCACACCCATATTCTGTGAATCATAAGATCTTGAAATAAGATGCTTTATCAGGAGATGTTCCATTATAAAAGGTATTATCGTTCAAAAGTAAGAGACAACGGCCAAAAACCGCTTCCCAAACCGATATCCTTCATTATGTCGACAGGAACACCTACATTTTTGGAGGCATTTCAAAATGATAAGAAGCTTGATGAGAAAATGTGACACTACAGATTTCCGATTTAAGCGCGTATTATAAACCGTATTATCCTATAAAAATAATAAACATCGGGTAAGCATATTATTGATTTTTGAAAATCTTATATTATAAATTGTCGGTGGTTCCCCTACAGAGAAAAGGGAAAAGGGGAAGCATTTCATCCCATATGGCTAAAAAATACGAAGCTTTCAATAGCTGATATCCTCATCATTGTTCTGTAACCATCAGATTTATAGATAAGCTTATAATTGATTAGGGAATATAGTTAAAAGGGGTTCCCTTACAGCAAAATATCCGTCGACATTTTACACATATGGCTACAAGATCCAAAGCTGTCAATAGCCAATATCATGCATGTTTTGGACAGTAACGTTCTTTGAACTATAAGAAGAGGATAAAAAACTTTATCAGAAGATTTTTATCTGCAGATTTCCGATGTAAGCACGCATAATAAGCGGTATTATCCTTCAAAAATAGTAGACTTCGGATAAGCATATTATTGATTATCTTAAATCTTATAAATTGTCTGTGGTTCACCTAAACAGTAGTCACAGTATAATAAAAAAAATAATAGATATTGGCTAAAAATATTTAGATTCGGGAATATCGTATGAAGTGTAGGAGCCCCCTACAGCAAAATCTCCGGCAACACTTCACTCATTTGACTCGATACTGATTCTAATTAAAAATAATCTCTTGATATTTTCACAAATTCCCTCCAATTACACCAAAAACTTCTAAAAAAAAATCGGAATAAAAGTGCATACGCCAGTCGGTCAGTATCACTACAAATTCCATTATTTTTTTTTGTGCTCCTGGCACTTTTGTTTGCTTGCTGTTTTGCTAAGCTCTACTGCATTGGCTTCGTTGCTGGGTTGCCTTGGTTTCGAATTTGCTTTCAAACATTTAACTGATATTGACAGGGTATGCCTTTGCCATGTTATAACGATTCCTGCAGGTCTCTACTTCTGTTCGGTCTTTGGCTGCAGTCTCTGTTGCTTGCCAACGACAGCACTGTCGCCCATTTTGCTAACTTCCGATTTTTACAAATGAGATTTCCAGTTTTCTGACATCCTTCATAATAGTTTTTCATATTCATTTCACTTGGCCTGACAGGCAGGCAGGCAGCTAGGATCTAGCTTTTTCTTCTCCTTCAACTTTCAACATTTGGCATTCATTTCAAATTGTTCAACTGCATTACTTTAGTTAGCCTCGTTTCTATGCGCAACAATTGGCGACCCAGAAAGGGCCAAAATGCAATGAATACGTGGCTGCCGTGCCGCAAGTTAGGCGCACTAAATTACGCATACGCCATGTAGCGAAAATGTTGTGACAGCAATTGTCAGTCGCACTTGCTCCAAATGGGCGCACATGGGCGCACATGCCCTTGGCGCTGGTCACTTAATTGCCATTGATTGCTTCCAATGCATTTGCCAAATTAGTTTGCGGCTGCAACAAGAAGCTTGCAACAACTAAAATTCGTGCAGTGTATTGGATTAATGAGACTGGCTAGCTGCAAATAGAATACACTAACTGAATGCGATATATGTCGAGCTAGTCGGTTTTCTTATGGCTTTGGAGACACTGCTTGGTATTTACTTGCTGTAGGGATTGCTTGAGCAGAATTTATTTAGCTACGCAATTTTGGTATCATAATTTAGGGTTTAAACTCTTGAAGAACATGAAAAATGGTATCATTGGAAAACTTGGTAAAGATTCGTTTAAATTGGGTTCGGCCGGGTCTAAGAACTCAGGTATGAGATGATGACACTTAAAAGCTTAAAGGCGCTCTAAGATTACTACGCGAATTTTGAGGAAAATTAGAAATTCAGACAACAAATCAGTAAATAGTTTTGAAGCGCCTCAATGACCTATTACGATAAATAAATTTGTAAACATTTTACAAAGTACTCAAATAGCAGATTTTTAAGAATATTTGGAATAACCTACAAGATAAATTATTTTGGTAATATATACAACATGCAATATAAAGAATGTTAAATTTCAGTCAAATTTTCCTATAAATCCCAAGAAATCAACATTCAAAGTGTCAAGAATAATTATTTAAGTTAAAAAGCGTTCGGATGATGACTTCCCAATTGCTTTCAAAATTTACATATATATTTCTTTTTTCAAGTGCCCATCATAATTTTCATATATAGTAGAGGAGAGATAGTTTCAAATCGAAATCCTTACTCTACAACAGTAATGGGATAACTCTTCTCCAAAAAATGAATTTTCTCTTTCATATATAGTTGAGGAAAGATAGTTTAAAATCGAAATCCTTACTCTACAACAGTGCTGGAACACTCTTCTAAAAAAGGAATTTCCTCTTGCATATATAGTAGAGGAGAGATAGTTTCAAATCGAAATCCACTACAAAAGTGATGGACGGAGTATTAAAATATCTCTACTAACAGTTATTTAAAGAGAACAGGAACCTACAGCTCAAAGCCGAATCTGGTATATTAAATTAATAATAATCAACTTAGGCAAATCATAACTATTTGCTGGCTATGACACTGCTAGCGAATACACAATGCGGCCGCCGTCATAAGTGCAGTCAGCAAAAGCGCAAATGAGCGCGAGAGCAAGAATTATGCAAATGCGTGTGAGAGAGTTGACACGTTTGCACTGTGCTTATGCTGATCGTATAGAATTTAGCTATGATTCCTAAGAGTCTGCTCATCTCTGCTCTATACTCATACGCCTGGATGGCGCAGCCGGGTAAGCACAACGACTTGTTTGCTTAACTATATTCTGTTTCTTGAGTTAAGCAGAAAATATCAGCAGTCAGCTTGGGGCCTTTTGGTAGGTAGATGGTTTTATTGATATATACTATCGCACTAAGTTATGAAATGACTGCTAGCTCTCAGAAACCATAGAAACCTTTAGAATTAATTTAAAAAAATGAGCGTATAAAAAAGTTGCAATAGTTTTTAAATTTAAATAAACGTGCTTTTAAAATAATAATTTACAGATTACTTAGGAGAACCGATAGACGCAGTGCATTGCTCTAAAATGAAAGAAAAATAATATCTGATTTACGTAGAAAAGTTATACCAATGCGTATTATTTTTTTTACAATTTTACTTATCATTTTCAAATTGAATTAATCAAATTTTGTGAAAATACTGCAATATTATTCTTTAGGATATTAACTTGAGATTAATCTGGGTATGGCAAAAGTTTAACCATTATGTGGTATTAAAAGTAATAATAAATGATCAATGCAGTGCTTGTGAAATAATGAATTATGTAAAGTTTCTGCTCAAGACTTTTTACCGGACTCGATATGTGATAGGTCTTTTCCAATTTAAAGAATTCTAGACTTAGTTATTAATAAAGATAGCCCCATGCTTCTCCTTTGGAGCGATGACAGCATAGTCAAGCGGAGGAAAATTCATTCAAATTAAAGCGCAAGCATGATACAGGGTTATCCATGAAAATGTACAATTTCAATTCGAATTTCGAAAAACATTTTTCTCATGAGGATAATACAAGGACTTTCAATAAATTGAGTTACAATGGAATCATTAATTTTGAAAAAATGTTCAGAATTTTGAAATCAGTATTTGCAAAATCTTTCCTGTTTGAGGAAATAATGAATACTTAGGATTACACTTCGCAATCTCAATTGAGATAGAACGTTGGAAGCCAAAATGTTGCCAATAGTGAATGCAACCGCTGCAAGAGTATAACAAAGTACAAGGATATATGCCGCACAAGCCGCAGCAACAAGGAAAACAACAACAGCAACACCGTCGACTATGTAACAGGACAATGTGGACAAGCTCGCCTAAGTAAGTGCCTTATCAGCTGTAGTGCAAGCGTTGCCATTGTTTGCACCGTGTTTGCGGCGGGCTTCCACTTGGTCTCCCACTTGGTCTCTCTTTCGCTCTCCCTATCCGCGTCTCCAACAACCATATTGACGCAGGACTATATAGTTTCTCTAGTTTGGCAATTAAATTTTGCCGTGTTTCGGGGGAACATCCGGCAGTCAGCGGCAAACATTAAGGGGATTCGCGTCTGTCGTCACCTATAAATTTTTGATTGCCTTTGCTGGTCGGATTGGGGGTTGGGGTGGCATCACGCATAAAAAAAATGCGAAAAAAATTATAAATAAATAAAAATAAAAAATGGTGCCTCTGTGCCGAGTGAATTTTACGCCTCGTTGCATGCCTCACGCATTGGCAACGCGGAATTGCGGTTGTATATAAGTAAGTATATAATATATAATACATATGTACATATGTATGTATGTATGGAAGTACACACACACACACACAGCACACAAAACAGACACATTTCAATAATTGTGCAACAACTGGAAGCGATTATGCAATTTCATCAGACAAAAAAAAAAAAAATGGGCAACAAACAACAGACAGGAGCCGACTCTGCCACAGAACTCATCGAGTTGGGCGAAAAAAACGCGTGTTTCGTATGAATTTTTATATTGTAATATGCTAATGGGTAATACTTGACGAAATTCGAGGGGTTTGGGAAGCTGTTAAAATCGTAATTTTTGTTTAATGTTTTTTGGATATAATTGAATTTAATTTAGTTGATTTGTTTTTTAGGGATGTTTTTTTATGAGGTGGTAAGGTCTTTTTTATGAAAAGGTTAGCGATCTGTGGATTTTTAGGGAATCTCAGAAGCTTTTAGAGTGCAAGCAGTAAGGTAACTAATAAAATTGTATTTTTGTTTTTATGCCATTAAAAAAAAGTCGAAAAATGCAGCATTTCCACGCTGATGCTAACTTTTTCGCTGTGGTCTACGTCCCGAAACTTACCAAAAACTACAACTTTTGATCACTTTTGATAACAAAATCCTAACAATTTTGATAACATATTGTAATAGCAAAAGATGTTGTTCTTGAATAAATTTCACACAAACCCTTCGAAAAAAATTTGAAATTGTTTTCTTCAAAATCAATATATGAAACATTAAACAAGTTTTAGAAATAATTTACCTGAAAAGTTAGGATCGGTATACTTCACATTTTCAAAATATCGGCAAAAAGCAGAGTAAACTGCATGACAAAATATAAATCACAAAACTGCCATTTTTTTTTTTGTTTTAGTTATTAATATAAAATTCGATAGATAATTGTAGACCCAAATCTGATGTTTGTTTACTCAAATAAAAGACTCAACACTGACAATACAAACTAGCTTGAAAACAAGAAAGCTAGGCACTGCAACAATCTAGAGTATCTCAGACACTCAAAAAGATTTGTATACCCAATACAGCAAGAAGCAAGGAAGCCTATCCTTAAATATAACACAGCTTGGGTCACTTTGTGGAGCGTTGACGATCACTCTCCCATTTACAGAAAATGGGCCAACAGTTAGCAACAGTATATGTAGATTCTCTGAGGAGGATGCCGAGTCAATGGAGCACCTAATCGCTAGCTGCCCAGTCCTAGCACGAAGAAGAGAAAAGCTGCTAGAGAAATATATTCTCAGTGAGAAGGACCTGAATGTATATCGCGCAGACTGGTCTGACTCACTTTCTGAGGACATTGAAGCTGAGTAAGGAGACCACAATAGACCCATGGGGTCTAATAGAAATACTTTAAAAATACCCTATATAGGCTGATTTTTTAAGAGCTTATTTGATGCTCAAAAAATGTATGAAATTGTCTGAGAAAAATGTTTGAAATTTTGCTTTGAGTTCATAGAACGATGTATATATTTTTAGGTTTAAACATCAGTTCATATAAATTTTGACTTGTAAGAAGTGGGTCCAATTTTTATTTAAATTGCCTTTGGGAGTATAAAATTTTTATATTATATACGTCAATTTGTTTATGATTAAACTGCATACTAAGCTGCCTGATCATAAAACGGCGAAAAACAGCGTCAGTTGCGAAAAACAGTGTTGCCAAAAAAAGTTTCTAAAAATCACCCTTTATCAAAAAAAAAAAAAGTTCGCAGAAAAGTGAAGAATTTAAAGAATTGTGAGAGACTCTAGTGCAAAGAAGATTTAAAATTTCAGAACCTGAACTCTTTTGCGGCCTTTTGAAGGCACAAGAAATTTTTCTCTGATGACAAGGAGAGAAGAACAACGACAAAGAGTATATTACTGAGATAATCTAAACGGACTTATAGAGAGCGCAAAGCTCTGCTCTCAGGTTTGAAGAATATTTAGCTGAATTTCGCCTAGAGCCTTGTAATTACTTCTCTTTCAATTTAGTAAGGGTAATAAGAGAAATAGGAATGACTAAAAAGTAGCCATCAGCTGACCGCTATTGAGATACGCTGTCTCTCTGGATCTGTTCTGCCAATTTTTTGTAAGTGCATCAATTCTGCAAGAAAAGGTGATTTCTGTATTCTAGTTTATAAGAACTTGTAATCTACATACTATATAATCTGACAAAGACTAATTTAAGAATTGCTACAGAAATTCTATGAGGTCACTATAGGTTGAACCATCACCAAACTAAACTATTCTCAAACAAAACTGGCAGTTTCTGCAAAGAGCATTTTTTTTTTATTATTTCGCAATTTTCTTCAATTTTTCCAATATAAACCTGCTAAAAGCTAAAGTATCTTCGATCAAAGTAGGGGAAAGAATTGAAATATAACAACCAATTCTGATCAAATATTTAAAGATCTTCGAAATTTTCTATCGTTCTCTAAGTATGCTTTCAGTAAACCACGGAATTCGACAATAATTTTTTTGTTAATCATTAAAAAAAAACCATATTTATGCAATAAAAATTTAATTCAGCTTCTGCAAGAATGCCCCCCGCCTTGTGGAGATATAATATGTTTGCATGTGTAGGTAGATGAATATGATATTGTATCTTTGCCTATACATCTGCTGAGCTGTTATGGCATTTGGGAAAACGAGCTTTATTTCATTTGTGCCATTTTGCATTGTGTTCCTCTATCTGTCTCTCACCCAATCTCTCTCAGCCATCCCCCAGACCAGGATGGGTACTGTGCTGTGTGCATGCATGTCTGTCTGCCTGTCTGTCTGTCTGCCTGCCTTTTCATTTTGAGGTTATGCAAATTGTTATGCTGATATCATATAATTAATTCGGTAGGGTGCAGGAAACAGGCCGGAAACAAATTGGGTTTTGAATGAGTTATTTGTGTTTGCCAATGCGCTTGCATTCATATTTTTGTTTGTGATATTTTTTGGTTGAAATGAAATATCAAAAATAGCAATTACTCAAGCTCTGAAATATGTATGCGATACAATACGAGTCTTTAAATAAAATATTACAAAAGTAAATATTATGACAATCGATGATTAAGGAATAAGCAAAAAATAAATATCAGAAACAGAGAAATGTTGGGAAATGTTGGAAAATTAATATTTAAACAATTATTTTTATGGGAAACAGCTTATACCTAAAGGGGTCGAAGGGATAAAAATTGCTTCAATTAGATTTAAAAATTTAAAACAAAAAATATATATGGAATTATTGCTTAAAAAGTTGGACAGAAATAACCTAAAGTTCGTTATTCTTTAATTTTCTAGGTTCATAGAAGTGTTTTGCGGAATATTTATAAATTAATTTTGTGAAAATCTCATAGTCCCTACAGCAGAAGATGCTTCCCAACTGAAACTGCAAGAGATTGCAAAAATATTTTAAATACAGCACAGATGAGCGTGACTTCTATTTAGGGGTGTCGAAGGTATAGTATATTATTTTTTTGTATCAATATATTAGTTCTGTTTCTGTGGTCAATATTATATGCGATTACCTTTTTTTTGAAAAAGTTTGATATCTGTCGACTAAAATCGGATTGGATCAGCTCTTTTCCCACAACAACATTATTTTTGCCTTTTCGAAAATATCAGAATTTGTGTTAAATAAAAAGCATTTGAGGTTAGTTTGGATTTTCTGTCTTAACGGGAAGAAAAGTGAAGATGTAGGTCACCTAAAGCTTGTGGAAGTTAATGGCAAATCGACTTCGTTAGACAGATAAATCATATAGAGGTTTGCAGAAAGTTGGATTTCAGCATTGAAATAAATAAATAGCCTACCGACTAAGCCAAAAAGTTCGAAAATTAAAAAATTGAGATTTTACTGATCCAAATCCGTGGCAAACGCAAGCAAAACTCGCAGAATCATTGGAAGAGTCTAAGCAAAAAAATATCCATTTGTTTACAACAATTCGGATTTTTTCAGAGAAATTGAGTATCACAAGTTAACGCCGCGAGATGTCAAAAGACCATTTTTTTAAATTCGGAATTCTTGTTTGAAAGATATGAGTGTAGGAATTTTTGTAATCGTTCGTGGTTGGAGATGAAATGTGAAAATGCTGCAATAGCCACAAAAAGAAAAAATGTAATGGCGGGTGAACCAGTTCCATTAATATCCACATCGATGCCGAAACACACACGGTTCACAGATAATGATAGGACTAGGAGTTTGTGATCTTCTACGAACTGGTAAAATCGACAGACCTACTATCAAAGTGTAACGTTATCGGCAACAATAAATACCTTTGAATCGTGCATTGCCTGAATAATGTCCAGAAATAGCCAAAACGCATAACAAGGAAATTCTACATGATAAAAACTTAAAGTTCCATATGGCTGTAAGGCAAACGTAGACGTCCCAACTTTGCTGCTGTAGACTTAAAGCTAGAAGTTGGATTTTTGTATTTTTAAGTGTAGAGGAATCAGTCTTTTAAAAAATTAAAAAAATGGCTCAATAATTGGATCAAGGCCAGAGAGCGCTCACTTTTTGAATGTGGTAGCCGAAAGTTACCAGAGAAAGACTTATAATTTAAATGTTGTAATGTAAATTACTTTATTCAACGTTTTTTTAAAACAGAATGAAAGGATACCACGCGTCACTAAAAACTAAACTTTGACTTACCGATGCGGAGCATCAGACGATTTAAACTTAATCCGACTTTCATTTGGCGGAAATGGTGAAACACACATGCCTTCAAATATTACGTCTACAAGACGGTTTGAAAATTAAAACCATTTTGAGCGATTTATTTTATTTTACTCTTTATAAAATATCTTAATACATGCGGAATTTGCTGGAAAATGCGCTATGCAATAGCAACAAAAAATATTTTAGCAGTCGAGCAAATATTTCAATTAAACGAAGGCGATGAATTAGTTATTTTTCCCTTAAGGTAGTAATATAATATAAGGTTAGTTACTTTCTGATTCGGGCACAATAGACCCATGGGATAATGTAAAAGTTATTTTCAAGATTAATATTTCCTATTAAAACATTTTCCGTCATGAACAAAATAAATTAAAAATTTAATATGACTTACATTAATACGATCATAGGGTATGCATCAGCTGTAATTGAATAAGACATTTATTATAAAATCTTCATAGATTTGTATACAACAATTGCTTCAAAAAAATTGCATACTATTGTGTAGCATTAATTTATATTAAAACATATTGCCGTAAAGGTTGGGCAGACCACATAAAGTCGCAATCAGAGAGGGAAAAATAAGAAACAGAATTCACTTTTGCGTGCTGCGAAAAGCAAATATTTGCTGGCGCCATCTACTTTTATTTGTCTTCCGCTCAGTTTTTCAGTTTCTAAGAAACTTTTTTCTTATGCTATTCCCGTCAAAAAGATAACCATTTTGGTAAAACACGAACATTCTTTTACGAAGCACAGATACCTTGAGGTTTTGCTTTTTGAATTGGAACAGATATATTTTTTGTATTAATTACATTTTAATACAGCAGGAAAATAGCATAGGCGAAAGCAATTCTACAAATATTAAAAAAACTATGTTTTTATATAGCTTCTACTTTTTAAACCTTTTTAAATTTTGATCCAATTTCTTTTAATTTATTTTTCCGACTCAATTTCATATTTACAAATTTATTTGGGGAACTTTGTGTCGAAATCGGTTGAGCATATTATAGAGTTCTCATGGGCAAAAAAACTCAAAAATGTGTATTTCTACTCTATTTATGCTAAAAAATCAACAAGAATTAATTTCATTTGAGCCAATTAATAATTCGGCTTAGGATAAATAAAAATATACAAAGTTTTACGTCAAATTATTGAAAAAATTAAAATAAATTGTTACAAATATTTTTGAATAAATTGCAAAATGTGGAAAAATGTTTGCATTAATTTAAAAAAAAGTGCTTAGGCTTACGGAAAGACAGTTCCAAGTAATTCGGCTTAAAAATTCCAACAGTATAACCGTAGCTTGTTAAAAATTTATATAAAAGTATAATCATTAGGGTGGCTTATTTTTTTATGAAGCCACAAAACCCATTAGTATGAAATGAACATGGGGAACTTTTCATTATTATCATGGGCAAAGGAGTCGAAAATCGTTATTCTTAAATGTCTACATTTTTTTGTTGTTTAATATCTTAACCTTATATTTGACACATTTAATTTTTATAGTTATTTTCCAGCACATTATGTATTACAGATGATAAAAAATTCGTTTTCTATTAAAAACTTTATTTGTTTCAAAATATTCGAATGTTGAATTTGGCAAAAAATGTTTTTAATAGATGCAAGCATTATGCTCAATATTAGGTTAGGTTATTCCGGCTGGCCCCCGAAGGGGCCTCACATAGATCAGAATGATCCTTAGCGTTACCGGGTGGGGCTCCGCTGGTGCCCTAGGCACTTTGGTCGTCCATTAAGCGAGTGTGCTTTATGTTCAATATTATATTACTTAGATAGTTTAAGTTGGGCCATCCTAATAAATATATTTTATAAATGAAAAGAGAGCCTTAGAGATGATAGATATGTTTTTATCGTATTAGGCTGCAGAATTAGTGCCTAAAAATAAAGTATAACTAATACTGAACGTTCAAAACTAAAAGTACAGAGTACGATTTTCAAACTAAGTTTTTTGTTAATTTTTTTAATTAGTTAATTTTCTTAGACAAACAGATTCTTCTGCAGAATTTTCCAGTATACGAAGCAAACAAACTTGACAGCGTGTAGGTTCCTCAAGCTTCGTTACATTTTAATCATTTCAAGTTCTAAACTCTAAGTAAAATTTTGTTAAAAGATGATTGCAAGATCGCTATCACATGATCGCTCAAGATTACGCACTATATAGATTTTTTACAAGTTAAAACATTCAATTTCTCCTATTATGAGATTATATATTATATATTTTAACCTTAAAAACTAAACTTGATAGTCTTTATTTTTCATCAATATGACCCCTCGTTACAATTTATATTTTTCGTGTCACCCAAGTGCACATCTCTCATCAGCATATTCTAAAGAAGCTTCACTTCTTCTGTGATTCAATTTAAAAACTGATGCGCCAAAACCTCTCAAGTTCATTGTATAAAAAGCTGGCGTTGAGCTACATTCACCTAGTACTCAGTCCACCGGCAGCAGCAGCTTAAAATGTTGAAGATTTTATCGTTTTTGACTGTCATTGCCTACTTGGCTGCGGGTAAATAGAAAGCCACGTTCAAATAGAGTGTCCCTTAAACTAACTTGCTGGCTTAATAGCGCATCCTTCCAGTACCACAGCAACTGCACCTCAAATGGAGCGACACAAGAACGTCTTGAGTTGCATTACAAACGAGGGAATTTTTATAAAAGGCATCAATAGCACTCGAATCGATGATGCTGGCATCGAGCAGCTGAGTGCGAAAAGGGACTACTTCTTTATGCCACGTGGACCAGGAGTTGCCGAGAAGGAGAATCTGGTCATCAATGGTCAACCAGCTACAGTGTATTACCACCAGGGGGGTGTGCGCGTTGAGTTCGATGACAGCTCAATACTTATCTATGAGAATAACGATGGCTCCAGAAAGTTAATGGGAAGATTAAATAATTAAGCGAATGTAGAGTAAGGAAAGTACAAGACAAACTTAAGGCTAGCTGTTTAGTTTGAAATTTCAACTTATTTTATAGAATTTAATAAGTGTCCAAAGAGTACAGATGTTGAAAAGAATAAATAAAGCCATTTTATGCAAAAATAATTTTTTGGAGATAAAAAATATTCGGTAAAATCGTTAATAAATGCTTTATAAGGATGTCTGCGAATTTTTTTTATAAATAATGGAAGTTTTTTTCATTAAATGTGAATGAAATTTATCTTAAAAAAAAAGCAAGCTGTTTTGCTGAAAGTTTTAGAAAATATCGTTCAATAGTTCTATAAATATTTGAGTATATATCGGGAGTACAAATACAATTTTCACTTAATTTTGAAAAAATAGCTCCAAAGCTACTAGGTTGAGAAATTGCAGAGTAGACGAAGTGCAACGGGAAGGATATCCCAAGATGGCACACCTTGTACCAGCAGGCGTTGAGACGAGTAAGCTGCTGTTCCTGGTATTAACTCAAAACTAACAGCTGAACACCAAACACAGAGTGGTGAGTGATTGTTTAAATGACTCAAGAAGAGTCTCTTTGGTGACAATAATGATTTTTCGTTGGTGGACAAAAAGAAAGCAGGACTAAAAAAAAAGAAATGACTGATCGACCTGCACCACGTGAAAACCGCCTCTGCGGTGAATCAACACTCAGAAACAAACTTTCCACCGCAAAATAATAGATTTGACCTCAGCAAACATAAATAGTTCCTTTTCAGAGATCACATAGCTGCACAACTCCCGCGGTAATAATCAACGAAAACCCGAGATACATAGTAGTAGATACTGGCCATTTTCCAGGGGACAATTCAGTCAGCCTGATCACCGCCTGATCAGCAAGGATAAAGATATACAACGATACGACGGAAACACGCTCAACGAAATATTTGACAAGTACAGATACAAAGCAAATTCTGTAAATTCAGCTCGAATGAACAGTTGCAGGAAGATGATAAATTGTCACATAATACAGCACATAGAACTTATTCACAAAACTTTTTAGATAGCATTGGACTAAGCGATAATCTTTAAGATAAAAGAAAGAGACACAATGGATCTACAGGTGATAGTGTTTGTCTCCCCCAAGAATAATAATAATTATTAACTCGTTTAATAATTAACTCTAAAACGACAAACATTTACTCTGCTAAATGTGACAGAATGAACGTTTTGTATGGAATTATATTTCTTTGTAAGAAGTTTAGTTTCAAACTGCAGATGCATTGAAGCGACAAAGCGCAAAATGCAAGATTATACTCGTACAACCAGTTGTTAGTAGGTGAAGTCCATGCAACAAGTTTCATCTGGACAAACCTGAGTGCAATCTTCTTGTTGACGAACTTAACAGCATCAGACACATGAAATATATTTCGGTCTACCTGAATGCAGAAAACTACACAAATAGTGACCGGCGCCCTGAGAACCACTGATTAACCAAGCCCGGGCTGGACAGTTTTGCATAGTGATTCTCCGAAAATTCCTTGGATGCATAAGTGAACTTCAGGGCCACCTAGTGGAAGCCTGTTTGCTCAGAGCGACGAGTCCACGCCCGCTGGTTTAACCGATTCCCACGGCAGTCGGTACTTCATACCAGAATCGACGCTGGCCCCGGCCTGCCCAAGGCCTGTCAAACTCCCTCTGTTTCGGCAGCCCAAATTATAGCTAACTATACAACAACAACAACTATGATAAAAGTGCGTTCTTTGTTGGCAGTCAATGGACGCAGACGAGAAGAAATAGGATACATACCAGAGATGAGAGCTGAAAGTCTGTTTTGTTTTACTTTCCTGCCAGCAGCATAGTTGGTAGCCGAATAAACTGCTCGCTTCTAAAGTGATCACCAAACCCAATTTTTACTCCCTTTAGTCCTGAAAGGACTCACAGCTTGTTATATTTAAACATTTGTTTTTCGCACTGCTCGCACACACAAAAAAATACATTAAACTTAATGTAACTAAAAGGGGATAGACTGCTCAAATAATTAGCTTTTCTAACGACTTAAAATCCACCCATCCACCCCGCCGCTTACTCTTATTGACAAAAGGAATAATATAAAACTGAGAGAGAGAGAGAGAGAGCATCAAGCTCTTAAAACAAAGAGCGCCAACTTTGCTTAATACAAATACGTACACTTGCACTTATGCTCACTTCACTTAAAAAAAAACAACAAAAAACGCATTTCAACACATTTTGCTGCACTTATTCAATTGATTAATTTTGCATAAAATTGCCGATTGATAAAAAAAAACATAGAGCGCATTTTGCAGCTCTCACACGCACAAACACATACTAGCACAAGTGCTCACAACAATGACGCTCACCGATCTCAATACTAAGACACAAAATGCGCTCATTACAGCTTGCGCCTCTTTTCACACCCGCACAGGGCTATTAAGATTTGGATGCGCTTGCCTTTTCGCACTTTTCATTGCCCAATTTCAATTGAATTATTTTATTTTAATTACTTTTCAAAACATGAGGCTGTTCTGTTTATTTTGATTAATAAATAATTTAACACATTTTAGCAGTTTTTGGCAATATTTCTAAGTAAAACTGAGCTTTAAATTACACAAAAATGCAGCGCGATGTTGCTGCACTGATGACTCATAGTTTTTGACATTTTCTTCTTATTCGCACTTTCACTTTATCTAGTCAGAGGCGTAGGCTAATTTGGTTGAAAGGGGTTTTAGTTTTATTTTATTAAAAGTTGCAATAACTAAACTAAAGCACAATACTTAACAATTATTTTAAAATTGATTAATATTAGAAATTTTAAGAACTTCAGAACTAACGTACAACTAAGTTAAGCTGTTGCACTTATCACTAAACAATATAAAAAGTAGAAAAATTTTAATAAGAACGAGGAAAATGTTATAACTAAATTATTCACACTTGGGGTGTGATGGTTAAGTTTCTGTAGAATGTACTGTGTTACAGCTGGCTAGAAACTTGGATTTAAAATATAAAAGCTGAAAACAAAATGTAGCATTAAAGTTGAAAGTTAAAGCTGCCAAAAGATCAACGTTGACCTAGTGGGGGTATCAGATATCATGATTTAACAAAGATGCACTATTTGGCTATTAAATGATTGAACTTGACTCTTTTTTGATAGTAGAAAATAGCATACCAAACCAGAACAAACGTATTTCACTTCAAAATGCAATTTAAATCAAGCAAACGTGTTAAAAAAATGCTGTTTAATATAAACACAAGGGAAAAATTAATTGTCGCTACAATTTTATTATACAATTTCTTTAAAACACACAATTTTGTTAGTTGAATAAACTTTTATAAAGAATTATTATTATTATTGTATAAAACAATTATTGCAGCTACAAAAAACATACGCGTCATAGTAAAATGTTAGAAAGTATAATAAAGCAACCCCCATTGACTACGCCACTGCCTTTTGCTATTTCTTTAATCTGCATTGGCAGTGCTGCCATATGGCAAGTGTCCAATAAGTGCAATAATTTTGTGCAATGAATTAATAGGCAATGCGCATATATGGCAACGCTTTGAGAAGAAGTACAAGAAGCAGAACGCGCTGAATGCGCCGCAGCCATGAAAAAATTATGAAAATATTAATTTACACGTTGAGACAAGTGTTTTATTTATTTAATTAGAAAAAAGTGTTAATTATAATATTATAATGTTGTAAGAAAAAAGTGAAAATTGTTATTTTGTTGTCTAAAAGGTGTAAGTGCGAAAGTTAAGTCCTTGCGCCCAGCGGAGCGCTAAGGGTGCTCCATTTTTTTTTGTGCTGCAAAAAGTGTTTAATTTATTTAATTAAATAAAAAAAGTGTTAATTATTTTATAATAGTGTTTATAACCAAATTTGGAAATTGCTGTTTTGTTGTTTAAGCGCGTAGGTGCGTTATTTATGTGGCTGCGCCCAGCGGAGCCCTAAAGGTGCTCAAAGGTGTTTTTATTTTTTTTTATTTTTTTATTGTGCTTGCAAAAAGTGTTCAATTGTTAAAATGTGTTTTAATATTATTAGTTTTTATAAAAGTGAAAAGTGCGTGTTTCTTTTGAAAGCGTAAAATCTTTGCTGAAAAGCTGTGCGGCAGCCTCAGCGCTAAGAGTGTTTTTTTTTTTGTGATTGGAATGAAGTGCGGTGGGCGTATGGGCGGCAAGTTTTAAATAATTAAATAAAACGCATTTCAGCACGTTTAAATGTTTTAAGTTTGAATTTTAATGTCAATTATTATTGTTATTGTTGGCGGAGAATGCAAGCTCTAGCAGTTCTATTGTATTTCAGTGTTAAATTTTCTGTTCCTGCAGAGCTGGTGCAGCCCTTAAAGTGATTAATTTTTAATTTTTTTTATTTATTTTTTTATTGTGTTTGCAAAAAGTGTTGAATTATAACAAAAAAGTTTAATATTATTAATAAATGTAAAAGTGCTTAATGTAAAAATGATATCGCCAGTGCAAGATTTTGGCTAAGCCTTTCTGGGTTTCTGTGCTTTGTTGACGAAAAGTTATAAATAATTTATTATTTCGCATAATTGTTTAAGTTTAAATGTTTTCAATTTTAATTTTAAAGCTAATTATTACCATCCTTGGCACAGGTTTGCTATTGCAAGTCAAGTGTGTTCTATTTGCCAAATTCAGATCAGTGATTAATTTTTTTACATATTTTTTTTTTTATTGTGTTTTGCAAAAAGTGTTAAATTATAAACAAAATAAGCTTAATATTATTAATAAATGTAAAAGTGCTTAATGTAAAAATGATATCGCCAGTGCAAGATTTTGGCTAAGTAGATTCATGGCAGCCTTTCGGGGTTTCTGTGCTTCGTCGACGAAAAGTTATAAATAATTCATTATTTCGCGTAATTGTTTAAGTTTAAATGTTTTGAATTTTAATTTTAAAGTTAATTATTATAATTGTTGGCACAGGTTTGCAATGCGAGCTCTTGCAAGTCAAGTGTGTTCTATTTGCCAAATTTAGATCAGTGATTAATTTTTTTATATATTTGTTTTTTATTGTGTTTTGCAAAAAGTGTTAAACTATAAACAAAATAAGCTTAATATTATTAAAAAATGTGTAAGTGCTTAGTGTGGGCTGCGATAGAAAGTGCAAGTCTTTGGCTAAGTAGATTCATGGCAGCCTCTTGGGTTTCTGTGCTTCGTTGGCGAAAAGTTATTAATAAATAAATAATACACCCTTAATCTGCTTAATGTTTTTAAGTAGTTAAACTATAATTATTTTAATGTTGCAAACTGTCTTACGTGCAGGTAACTGCAAAGCGCACAGGTAAATGTTGATTTATTTGGAAGACAAAAGCTACAACCTCACAAGTAAGTAAAAAAAATATTAATATTTTGTGTACTCCTTAAAACGACTCAATTTGTTTGGCAACTATTAAAATTTAATTATAAATTAAGTAAAAAATTTAATTCTTTTAATTTCATTAAGCAATTTGCTGCATAATTTTGTCAAAAGATGGCGTTTTATTGTTTGTCACTAGATGGCGCTAGCAAGCATTTGTCGTTAGATGGCGCAATAAAGTTGTTTTTTTTTTAATATTTCAAATAAATTGAATTAAATTTTTTTTTTTTTTTTTTAAATTCAGTTGTTTTAATTTAATTTTTAATTTGAAGTTTTAATTTAGTTGTTTGATCATCTTCCCGTGCCTATAAGCTGCTTTAATATTTGACTTTCCGTAATTACGAAATCAAGTGAGTAGAATTCGCTAGAATAATTCTTGGGGCTACAATTGAAATATCTTCACTTGAATTTTAGCAATACCAGCCTTCCACCCTCACAATCGCTTTACGATTTTTTCAGTGAATTTCTTATCAAATACTTGTTGAATATGTTTCGAATTGCAATAAAATCGTTTGAGATTTACCTATATTTTAGATATAGCTTCTAGGGTGCTTTGCTGATTCTTAGAATTTCAGAACGTACAGGGTGCGTCATTGCTTATGTCCACATGTAAACATTGAATAACAAGAAAAAAACAATCAATTTCCGAATGTGAGGTGTTTTTGTTCAATTTAATCCTTTGCGATCTATCCAAACTTGTTTCTGAGCACAAAATCAATCGCTCTTATTGGCCACAGCAAAATAAACCCTTTTTGCGGCATTTTTCATTATCCTTTCGAGCATCTCAGTTGATTTAGCTTTGATTTCGGCACGAATATATTTCTTGAGCTCTTCAATGGTCTGTGGCTTGCTGGCGTATACTTGGCTTTTTAAATAACTCCATAAAGAGAAGTCCGGGTGGCTCAAATCAGGAGATCTAGGTGGCCATTGAGTTAAGATAACTGGTCGACCTTTTTCCATTTATAAAGAAACTATTCCGGCGCTTTCTTTAGATGCAAAAGCGATATATGGTTGAAATTGCACTGAATTGACGTTTCCGAAACCTGTGAATATTTATTTATTTATTTATTAATATGTAAGGGTACAATTAAGTCCAGTTGAACTTAAGATAAGACAAGTTAAACATTCTAAAAATTATGCAATAATAAATGATAACGAGAAAAAAATATAATACAACTAATGCGTATTCCTAGCCTGATAGGTGAATTTTTCATCGTCTGACATCTGGGGCTGCTTAGGAATTTGGATTTACAATGTAAAAGATGAAAACAGAAAGTAGCCTATAAATTTCAACATTTATTTCAAATAGAAGCCAAAGAACAGCGTTGACCAAGATAGGTTTTTCTAGTTCATGATTGGCCAAAGAAGCTCGGTTTGGTGAATCAAGATAAGATAGGATAGATAAAGAAATGGATTGGATAGACCATTCAAAGGAGACGAAATCATAGAGGTTATTATAATTTGGAATTTGGAATCAAGATAAAGAAATGGATTGGATAGACCGTTCAAAGTAGACGAAATCATAGAGGTTATTATAAGTTGCGCATAGGACACGAAAAGGATCGTGTAACACACAATTAGTTCTACAAAAAGTTAATACTAGATTTCGAAAATTATGAGTTACTCTATATAGAGTTCTATCTAGAATGATGAAAAAAATTTTGTTATTAGAGTCAATAAGACCGAGTAAAAGCTTATGCAAAAATAGCACGCCGTGGCATGTTCTACGATCACTTAGAGAAGGTAAATTGATAAGGCGAAGTCTGCATGTATAGGATGGCAAACGAATGTTGGGATCCCAGTTGTAAACCCGTAGAGCAAATTTTAAGAATTGTTTTTGAACGGACTCAATCAACTTTTGATAGTGTTGGTATTGAGCGTTCCAAATGCAGGAGCAGTATTCCAAAATTGGGCGGACAAGCGAAACCTACAGCAGTTTGGTAGTATACAGGTCATTAAATTTGAACTTGAGTTTGGGATCAAACAAGTCACCAAGATCGGACACACTAGCAGAGTATGGGGCACAACGATAAAAGGTCATAACATTGCATTTTGATACGTTAAGAGACAGCTGTTTGCTCCTGCACCATAGCTGCATGCTTTCAAAATCATTTTGAAGAAGTAGTTGTTTGCTGGTATCATTGTGGGTCATGAAAAGTTTAACGTCATCTGCATACATCATCTGAAATCAAGACAATCGGTCGGTTAAACATTTTAAAGCTTTTTAATATTGAAATTCCGACATAAGAAATGACGCACCATATATTTTGGTATATCTGTTGTTGTTCACCTAAACAAAAGAGATGGAATCGTACAATTTCTGTAAAGAATAACCCAGTTCTTTTTTTGCAAAAATAAAGGTATAGTGTATTCTACAGTCGGCTGTATTATATAAATTCTATACTGTGTGCCTCTTAAATGATAGATTCTGCTATAATATTATGATTCGTAATGGTAAGCTTAATCTTAAAGCCTCAAAGGCTGAAGGGAAGAAATATCTAGGTGGCGCCAGCCAAAAAAATCTTAAAGCCTCAAAGGCTGAAGAGCAGTAATAACTAGATGGCGCCAGCCAAAAAAAGTAAGGTATTGATTATTCTACAGTTGGCGGTATTATATTTTTTTTCTGTAACTTGCTATGTGACATCTCTCGGTTTCAAGGCGTCAGCAATCCAGTGTCCCTGCTTCTGACTCATTCCAATGGTTTTGAGGCGGCTTGATACGGCTTGCTGAGGCACTTGCAATGAATTCCTTTTGTTTTGGAATGCGTCTTGGTCAAGTAATGCTTCCACGCCAGTTTTAATTTTAATTATATAATTCAAATTCATAAAGTTATATTTTTCTTGTATTGATAAATGCTGAAAAAGATCCCTGTAGGAATTGCTGAAAAAATTCTTATGCGTTTCGATGTTGCTACAGGGGATCAGTTGCTGTGTTATACAATTCCATAATGTTATTAGATTTATATTGAAAAATGCTGAAAAAAAAATTCCTGTAGGAAATGCTGAATGCGATTTGATGCTGCTTCAAGTGTCCCATTGCTTCAGTAAAGTTTTCTATCAAAGTTTTATTAAATAAATAAATTCGGCACAATATTTTTCGATAAATAAGTTAAGAAGTTACAAGTGGGAACAGCAACAAAACTTATTTCATTGTAAAATTCGTGCTGCCTTAAGCTCTATTTTGGCGGCAACCAAATCCACGTTTTGAAATCGCATAAAACAATCGTTTTTGTAGAAATGACAGCATCAAAGTATTGTTATCGAATTGAATTCGAACTGTACTGTCAAAGCACCGCCATGTGTGTTTATTTTGGCGAAATTAACTATTTCTACCTCCCGCAGTCCTGTACCCGCTTACATTTCTTCCCAACGTTGCTCTATGTGCTTGATTCTGCACAGACATCGATCAAGTTGGAGCAATTAAACTCTTGTTGTCTCGCATCCTTGATGACGTAATAAAGCAACCAAACATTGCTTTGTGTTAACCACAAATTATCAGCACTTCACTTTGCTTCACTGTAGCATTTCGAGAACTCGTATCTTCTCTATTTCATTGTATTTTGTTAGCAAAGAAAAGAAAATTTATATCTGGCTTAGTGTGTTTTTTGCATGCCCCCGCAGGCGTTGGTTGCATGAAAGGGAATGATAAATTAACTGCATATTATAAATTCCTTTGAGTTCAGTTTACACATACACTAGCTTTTTTCACACACACACACGTACGTGTGTAACAATTGTTGGCACATAAATGTGAGTATCACAACGAGGGTGGTTCGAAAAGTGAGTGACTTGTTAAGGTTGCTTCAGGATTACTACGAAAATTTGAAGAGGCAGCGCTGCTAAGTTTTTAAAAAGCGTTGGAAAATCTTGAATTGTTATTATTTTATAATGAATTTTCCTGTTGGGCAGACTTTTACCAACAATTTCACCACAAAAATATATTGAAATCGTAGAAGTTTGAAAAACAAGCGAAAATTCCTCCGAAATCGTAGAATGTTACAATGCAACCAATTATGAATCTGTTTAGTTCACATCAGAACTTTTGTAGCGAAAACTTAAAATTTAACCAAAACGAAGTTTAAATTTGATATTAGGCTCATTAAGATATTACTTGTTTAAAATTAAGACTTCGTTTTTGGAGCAAAATTAAAGTTGCATTTAAAAATTTTAGATTTAAAAATATATTCACTAAGTTTTGAAGGCCTTTCCGAGCATATACTCAACGAAATTTGATAAAAAATTTCTCACATGTTCTCAAATTAAAATTATAAAAATTTTAAGTCCAAATGGAAAACCAACTGAATCTTTAATGTAACGATTTCTGGTACCTAGACCACCAAACTTCTTGTGCTTGCAACCACGTGGATCGCCAGCCTGCAGTGTTATATCGTATTCTACCAGAATATCCTGAATATATTTCTGATAAATGGCAACTAGAGCCTTGGAAAGAGCCCGACGAATGGCATAGATTTGCGACACATAAACGTCACGATTGACCTCCTTGCCGAGCAACTATAGCGCCTTCTGCAATTTGTTGCTTAAACTTTGTATTAAATTTTCTCAATAGAATGTCCATTCATTTTGTGCAGAGCATTTTCTTCTGATATTTTCTATCTAAGCTTTGCCGATCTGCTCTCACTTCTTATATCTAATTGTTCTGCGAATAGACCTTAGATTTTTTATTGTATTTTTTTTGAACATCCGCCATTTGGCGTAAAATGAAAACTTTTACCTTATCTCAGCAACATTATTTCACTATAAACAAATTTTTTTTGGTTTTGATTTCTGATAACAAATCTGAACTGTTTTTTATATTAGCGATCTGACCTTTTCGAACAATAAATTAATTTTAATTTCGAACAATAAATTAATTTTAATTCAAAACAATTTTTAAAACTTAAATTAGAATGTTTATTATTTATAATTGGTTCAGAATAAGGCTTAGGATGTTACGATTTTTATGCCTATTCTATAGGTCCAGGTCAATGCGGTATGTTCTTCGAAATATTCTTGTCGTTGGGATACCCTTTAGCAGTATATTTGCGTGGTTGTGCAAATTCTTGGTATATAGTATCCAATGCGGGTTTCTCTTATTATTTATTATAGCCAGGCAACACCTAGCTTGTTTTGAAAAGTCATGTTATCATGGGCACTCGAGATCATTTTCAAGATATTGTTTTGAAGGCGTTAGATGCTTTAACGTTTCGCATGGTTTTTGATCCAGTAAATGCTCCAATTGCTTATCCTCAAACCTTTTGGGCTGATCTGGTCAATGAAATCACCACATTGGAAGCGTCATTGAAAGCAGATTTGTCATACACTTCAGCAAGCATTTGATGAGCTTCCACCAAAGAAAGGAAAGCACATTTTGATTCTAATTTATTTCACACAGACCTGGACAATTTTGTAGACACAAAAAAAATTTTCAGAAACAAATGCTGCGACACTCCAGAAAAAACTCAAAAACGCTTCGGGTTTATCAGACGTATTTGACCCAATTTTTCAAAAATTATTCTATTTCAAATCAATTAAATTTACAGACTAATGCATAAGGATATTGAATGCAAACTTTAAGAATCATCCGCTCCTCTGCCAAACAAAAACAGTATTTGCATTTTAGCGTTACCTTATAATAATTCTACAAATAATATTTGAAATTTGTTGTAATGAATAGAGCGGTTTTATTTGAAGAGTCAGCAACTTATGTAACCGCCCTCGCAACGGTGTAAAAAACGTAAGTAAGCCACATTTACATATAACAACAAATGCTCGACTTGTTTGTCCGTGTGTGGGTTGTTTGTTTGTGCAGTGGCGCTTGAGTGTGTTTCATTTTGCCACCAAGGCCGTAAATACTCAGCCAACAACAGCAGCAACTGGCAACCAGCTGCTGGCTGCTGTGGCGCACCACATCAAGTGCCAAGTCTACACACACACACACACGCAGATACAACAACAGACAAGTGTCAAAGGGCGTATTTGCCAGAGTTTGTCTGCGCGACAAGGGCGCAACGCTTAAACGTAAAGTATACGCAATGTTGGCCCCCTCCTGTATGTTTGTCTAAACAAAATTGTAGGCCGTCTATTTGTTTGTTGTTTGTTTGCCACAAAGCATATGGCAAGTAGTGTCATGCACACACACGAACGCACACTCACACACCCACACACACCCTCACACACTCACAGACACACAGACACCCACACACACCCACACACACTCACTCACATAGATTTGCACAAAATTTAGTTGAACTTACCACATGCAGGCTACACAACAGCGACAACATTTGTGGCATTTCCTTTTTGGCCATTGTTTGAGCTTACCTTGCAGACAGAGAGACGAGAACAGCCATGGCTGCGGCTACAGCGACAAAACGCCATTTTTGTCAGCTGTCTTGAGCTCGTTATATCGCACTTCCGTTTCCGCTTTTGGCCCTTGCTTGCGCCGCTTGCCATTGGCGTTGCCTTAACCAATGCCATTTTGATTGATGGCCAGCGCATTTATTTGGGGTTATTGTTTGGGGTATTTTTTTTTTTTCGAAATGTCTGTATATGCTTGATACTTTCTTTTATTTTCACTAAGCAACTTCTATGTTTTATATTTAGTATTTGTATTCGTATTTGTATTTGCTGCCTGCCTGCCTGCCTTATGATGCCCTGGGGCATGCCAACATTTATGTAATTGTCTTGATGTGCCTGCTACACATAAGTATCTGTAAATGCTGCGTCTCAGCTTTGGCTAATACGTGCCACAATATACAATATACAATATATATATAGATGTGCTTAAGTCCTGCAGAGAGCTAAAGAAAATGTTAAAACATATTGAAAATTTGCGGCAATTTTTCGCAAAGCTTTAGCTGCAGATAATATTTGTACATCTTGCTTTTTTTTTTTGGGGCATAAATCTTTGTTTATGGGTAGATCTATATAAGACTTAGCATGGAAGCAAATACTTTTTCTTGCCGCAATTTTGTATTATTTAAAACCTTGGTTGATGATACAATATTCGTAAACATTAAGTTACTAAGTAGTTGCATTATTTATTCGAAAAAGGATTTTGGCCAAAAAATATTTGAGCTATTTTCAAGTTAAGTTCGTTTCTTCAATTTTCTGCTGGAATGCACATTCTTAAAACAATAACATCATCGCCTACCAGCTGTAACGGCTAGTTAACAACTGTAGATTCATAGCCATGACGCCTAGGGTAAACAATCTATAAGATGTGGCATGGCCATAATGAAGAAAAAATTCTCAAATCTCTTTCATCATGCGAAGAAAGCAGTTTTTATCATTTTGTACAGACTTCATAGATAATCGGGAAACAGCTTTTGACAATTTGTGAACGAGGGTGGGCCTACGGGCTACGGCACTGCGAAACCCATGGGTGTCCCTTTCGATATTTTGCAACTATTTCTAATTCTCATTAACGATAACTATGTAATGTAGAATGTGCGACACTTAGACCCCAAGCTAATTTTGGAATATGTCCGACATGTTCTATTTTGTTTTCCTCCCTGACTGTGCTGTTATCGCTCCAAAGCCGGAGCCTAGAGATTTCTATTTTAATTGAAAAGAATGGAGCCCTACAGCTTATATCCGCTTCAATTTACGTATTGCTCAATTGCGCGAAATTTCTCGTCTAAAAATAGAATTTCTGGAGTAACTTCTTCGCTCTTTCAAGTCTGACTTGTTGCTGCTTCGGTGTGAGATCATGCGCCTTTGGAGTATTGTTAAGCTTGAGCACGAGATTTTCAAACTTGTTCTTGATTACCAATACTTAAAATGAAGTGCTAGTGGTTGTGGAACCAAAAGGCTCAAGAATGATATTTTTTTTTTTAATTTTTATATTTTAGGCGTTGTATTCTAAGTAGAATTTTATGAATTTTATCGAAACAAGAAAATTTCAAATGTTCTTTTTTTAAGGCATAGCTGAAATATCGTAATTATTTTGAAAATATATTTCATAAGTTGACTCTTTTTAATATGAACTACAAAAAATGTTGGCGAGCTTTATCAATCAGCACAGAAACCGAATCTGATTTATTGATTTTCGATTTGAAAACGAAATCACATAATATCATATCACATGACAGTTTCACTGTGTTATTTTTATGTGAATAAAAATCGAATGTTTTGTTTTAAGAGTAATATATGAATCTTATACAGAAACAAATTTTAAATTATTATTTTTTGGTAGGAAGTCTATATATAGTTAAGATCTGCTCTTTTTGAACAATTGTTAAATTCTTTAATAAAGCCTTCAGGGGTTAACATTGAAAAGGCTGATATTTGTTAGTAGTTCAAGGTAGCGTTTGGGATATTAGGTACTTTGAAGACTATTCGATAATAAGATCAAGGCAGTTACGAGGAGTCTTCCTTTGATCTGGCTATTGTCCAACAGGTTGATCGCAAGTACATTTGGTTGGTTGTGCAGTTTCTTATTGAAATCGAAAAGGTTCTCATTTATTATAGCTTCATATATTAGGAATTTGAAGACTATGCGATAGTAAGATGAAGGGGATTTGCTGTTAGGAGTCAACCTATGTTCTGGCTATTGTTCAGCAGGTTGATCGCAAGTACATTTGGTTGGTTGTGCAGTTTCTTGTTGTATCAAGCGCTAGCTTCTCTTATCGCCTCTTGGGGAATTGGTACAGCCAGCTTGTTGTGAATAGTCATGTGTTTATGGCATGGATGGGCACCTCAGACCTTTCTCAGAGTCCTTATTTTGGAGACGGTGTATAAAACTGCGGTGGGATAAGCTGAAGACACTTTTTTTTCTAATCTTGCTCAAGAGGGTTTACGTTTAGGATAAAGAAATTTTAATAAAAAAAAATGTGGAAGTAAAAACCAGTAGATGGCGCCAGCCAAAAAAGAACGAATTCAAATAAAGTTGTTCGTTTTGATGGTTACGTGTTCCGTAGCCCAGTTTACTTCTTATGTTAAAGCTACCAGCTTCAGTAATAAAACTAAAATGAATCGATACACTTATAATTCACCAAACTTCCTATTTAGCGTATGGACACACTCCTACAACCGTATTGTTTGCTTTATGTATTAAATGTCGCCATTTTATTTGTTTATATGATTTCTTATAGTTCTCATATGGCCAAGTTTCCTTGTGTGTATCTTTCGGAACGTATGTATCTTTTTATTTTTTGCGTTTTTGTTTGCAGACAGCTGTCTGCCTTGTCTGCTGTCTTATTCAATTTTTCTCAACCTACTTTTGGGCTAACCTCATTTTGGCCTAAAATTATTAGTTTTTTTCTACTATATCCTCTGGGGCTAAATGACAGACTTGCAATTTGTTGGTATACATTTTTTTTTTTGGTTTTTGCCTTGAGCTGACGTCAAGGTAAGTCCTGTGAGTGTGTTTGGCATAAATTTGATTCACTTTTAACTCAAAGTGCAAGTGCCTTCCTTAATCAACTCAGCTAGTTAGAACTCAGCTAGCAGAGAGATGGAGCTAAGCGATAAGTACCCTTTTGCCAGCAATTTGAGCTAATTTTCAAGCCACATAATTCCACTCATAAAATTGTGAAATTGTGGCAACCCAAAAGGGTCGCAAGGACGTCAGCGGCGTGAGTGTAATCCCTGCCAACCATAACCCAAAACCGTTTCGTTACGGAAAAGTCGGCGTCGGCGTCGGCAGCCTTTACGTGCATGCCCTACTGGACGGATATTAGCGCAAACAAAATGCAATACTTCAACTGAAAAATTGCCGTAATGAATGCGCGGCGCAACCCTGGAGGGTTGCCATCATCCATGCTCCTTGCTAAAAACACCAGTGAGAAATTGTTTAATTACTGCAAATTCTTACAGTTGCTCAGTTGCAATGTGTTGTTGGATGGTGACGGACGGAATGAAAGCACCCAGCGGGGGCATGAGTGGGCTGAGCTCAACTGGGTTGTTAGCTTTGGGAGGGGAAGCGGTTAGCGTAGCTCTTCACTGGCTTGACACATTTTCCGGAATTTCTTCTTTTCATATACCCTGAAGCAGTTGAGTTAAGAATGTGAGTTTGAGTTTTGTGCAAATTGTTTGTAACAGCTGGAAGAAGGCGTGATAGAACGTATTGCTCTTTATAAGAAGATACTTGGCTATGTTAGATCGTTCCTATCAAAATATTGGTGCATGATAACTTTATGCTACTTTGAGGTGATAGAAGTAACACCTTTCACGTCATTGAAACATTTTCATAGTGTAAAAATTGATTTTTCGGCAGTTCTTTCCTACTTCTTCAAGTTGCGTCACATCCTTTCTGTAAGAAGTTTCCTTTCGCAGCTGTTCTGTCCCGCTTCTTCAAGTTCCATCATAAACTTTCTGTAAGAAGTTATCTTTCGCTACAGTTCTGTCCCGCTTCTTCAAGTTACGTCAAATCCTTTCTGTAAGAAGTTGCGATTCGCTACAGTTCTGTCCAGTGGGACTCAAGTTGCATCAAATCCTTTCTGTAAGAAGCTTAGCTTTCATGCCGGTCTTTCCTGCTTCTTCAAGTGGCGTCAGTTCCCTTTGCCAACTGTTTGGAGACTTTAGTTCAGCATTATTATAACGAATATCGTTCTTTCCGGAACATAGGCTAGAAACTGTTACCATCTACTGTTGTCGGTCTTGTGATAGCCTGTGACCAGGATGCCATTGCGCTACTCTCAGGGAATCGCTCTTATCCTTTCGGTTTACCGTCAGAATTAGAGCACTTAAATGTTATGGGCAAACAACAATAGATCCAGCTCGAAAATTACTTTAAATTTACCCGCGAATAATCTGTTTCATACAAAACTTAGATATGTCGGAAACGCATTGGCAGATATAGCTTTGTAGGCAAAGTCTTTTGAAACGACAAAAGGATCATACATTAATCACTTCAGATTTGTAGATACCAAAATGCTTTATTTCAGGTTTATGATTTTAAGATCAGATTGAATATTGCTCATTTGTTATGCTGTTTTGAAAATATTCTTACGAAAAACGTATTTGTATACTTTTAAGAATGCTTCTTTAAGATTTTAGCTCTTCCATTGGTTGTTTTTATTGAATTATGACGAGAAAACGAAAATGAGCAATATATCAAGGGTTTCTCAGTGGCAATTTTTTTGGTAAGGAAATAAAAATATATATAATATAATAAATATATATAATATAATAAATATATATATCACTCATCCTTGCGAGCTTTGGAATCTATTGAATTATGCTTTTTTCTAAGAAGCAGATCTTCGACACCAGCGCAATTTAATTTGTAGATTGCACCTATCAATATTAAAGGTATGTCCCTTTAAAGCAAAATCATCCTTAAATGTAAGTATCACTTGAAAGCTTGTCTTTTCAGTTGTGCAAATTACTCTGATTTGAGAAAATTTTCCTAAATCTACTCAAAATATGATATCCGCTCTTTTGTGTCGGTATCTGACAGTAAGGTCCTCTGATATATCTTATGTCAAGTATCATGAAAGATAAAAGAAATAATTTCTTGTTCAATAAAGTCGAACAACTTTAACCCTTGACTATACTATCATCACTTTCAGGGCGAAGGAAGCATGACGATATCTCTTTTAATAGCTTTTCGAAACGAATTGAGGCTTACAGTTTATATCCGTATCTGAAGAACAGTGTCTTTAATTAATGGAGATTTATCTAGTAGTAGTAGAGATTACCACGTAGTGTATTTTTGCAAACTATGCACGAGCAATTCACCAGGAATCGACCACATATTTTCTATTTAAATGGTGATTACGATACCAATACCAAATAAAACAAACCCTATTATATTAATATGTTAGCTATATAAGGAATAACGAAATCAATAATTTTGACTTAATTTTTGGTACGCATTTCAGCGATCTAACGCTACATCTTCCTTTTTTGCACGTATGACTTGGAAAGGTGTTTCATATGGTCTCTCAAAGATATCTTAAAGTGCTTTTCGTCTAGATCTGAGACTACATCGCTTTTTAGCTCATGAAAATTAATTTTTCTATTTTTATTTCATTTTTTTAATTGTTTATAAATCTATCCCAAAATACTAAAAAAAAATAAAAATAATAATGTATTCCCCTTGACTATGGGGTCATTGTTCAAAAGGTGAGAATATCTATTTTAATAGCTTTTTGAAGAGAACTGTGACCTACAGTTTATAGCCGAATTCGTAGGGCGGTTTCTTCAAATAATAGAGATTGATCTAGGCAATTTGTGTCTTTTACTTGCTATGCCAGCGCTAGGCAAACTCAGCTGTACTGCTGCGGTAAAAACATTTTTTTGAAAAATACTTTACCATACGAAGAATTTAGATTCCACAATGAGTCAATTAGACATAATTTTTAAATTGCTTTCTTTCATTTGTAACTAGTTTATATTTTTATTAACGATGTCTCTGTAATTTAGAACGTGAGGCAATTTAACTCGAACCTAATCTGAGGATAGCATTTGTCTAATATTTTTTACTCCTTTGGCTATGCTCATTGTCCCAATGGAGGAGCATAGAAATATCTCTTTCTGATTTGGAACAGTATTTTTATTTAATAGATACCTGCAGGCGGGAAAAAAGGAATCCTAAAAACAAAGCAGAGTAAATTGAAACCAATTGTTTCTATTGAAAGATCGTCAACTATCTTTAAAAACCAAAGAATCTTTTAAAGTTTTAAGAAGTTCTTCTACGTAAAACAAGTCCTACTCTTTTTAAGTGTAGTTGAAGCCTTATATTAAATCACGATAATAATACTTAAATGTTTCAGGTAATTCCTTAAGAACTCAAATATTTCAGACATGATATCGAATTACACTTGGGGAAGAGTATGCAATTAACGTGCACTATCCCTAAAGATTAAAGTTTTTCATTTATTTTTTGGCTCGTTTTGTCGTTGTGGCGCCATTTTCGGGCTGGCTGGTTTTCTGTTTGTACTACCACAGCCTCCCCGCACTGCCACCCACCCACTCACTACCGCCCAGCATCATACATTTCATTAATTTGCTATTAATTTGTATTTTCTTTAGAGTCTTTAGCTCTTGTTTATTTTGCTTTTTTGGTTGTCGGAAAACTGGCTCATGCTTTGAACCCATTTTGGTTGAGGCTAATGAACTTGTTGAAGTAACTTGGTGGGTAGTTTTTTTTTTTGATTTGATTTGACAGGGACGGTGGGTGTGACACGTGCCAGACCGCATGAACTTTAATCTTTGGCGAATGCTATGACTGTCTCAAGTTTGCCTAAAAGCTGGTAGAATTTAACTTAAGTACTTGAAGCTGCAGTAGGTAGATTTCAGTGTTGTACGAAATATAATTAGAAATATTTCATTAAAATGACAATCCGAATGAATTGTTTTTGGAACTATTTAAGCCTAATTGCGTTTGTAGATATACTTTACTTTGTAGAATATAGGGATATCATCAGTAATACTTGCGAGAAAAGATAATTCGTGGGAACAGTTTGTACCATTTAAGTAAATCAAACTTAGTAGATCTCAGCACATAGTTGCAATCCAAACTTTACGTTAACTTGCTTAAAAATAGAACATTTAGATCAGTTAAACGGTATTACGTACTATATTTCAGAAATAAACAGACTTACAGAACGCATTTAAAAAATTTAATTAAGTTAAGGATTGTATAACGTTCAAATGAATGAAACGAACTCCACAACCTTTGTTTTACTCAAAAATCTTTCAGAAGAACGCAGAAATGCCCAGCACAACCTATAATCTGTCTGTCAAAGCACACACACATTTCATTGTTTGGTTGTCGATTTAATTATGATTTTATTATAATTTAGTACTATTGTTTTAATGATGGCTCATCAGCTATTTATGGAGCCCAAAAGGATTTGTTATTTGTATCTGCCGTTACTTGGATTCTTTCAGTATTCGATATCTTAAGTAAATACATTTTGACATAATTAAATATTATAGATTTTTTTGTGAACACCAATATTCAGCAAAGTAAATTCGTTAACAGCCTAAGATGTTTTGGTATTCCTTTTGCAGAACTTTGCATTCTTCCAGCATTACCCTTTAAGAACAAAATTTATATTTTCGTTGATTAAACACCGTAGATTTGCTTTCCGTTTTGTAGAACACTTATTGCATTTTACACAAGCCTCCCTAGAAGCGTCAATATCCATTACATTGTAACTGCAGAATTTTGGTTTCTTTCAGTATTTCGATATCTTAAGCAAGGTAAGATTTTTAGACAACATTTTGTTATTTCTATTTGCCACTCATTACTTATCAAAAATTGCATTTCGATTTCTTAAAGATGAAGCTTGAAGTATCGAAACTTGTTGAACTCTAGTCCTTGTACTTTTCCTTCTCCGCAGCTGACATTGCGTCCCATTTTTTTCTAGCTTGATCGTGAAGCTGTTGCAAAGACAGATCTGGGTTCTTTTTTGCAAACTCGTCAAGAAAGTTTTTATATGCAGCATGTTGCTTCACATCAGGTAACAATATCATCCTAGTACCGCTCATGATGCTGCAGATAGCGAAAATTGAAATAAGTAAATTTTTGTTGAATTTTGTTTGATTTCATTTGTTGTACGAAAGTTTTAAAAAGAAATGCAAAGCATATTTGCCTAAAATGGTTGTACAGAATTGATTTGAAGCTATTTGACTATTTAATTCGTTTAACTAATTTTATAAGTTTTGAAGTCTGTTCGCTGCGTGAGAAACATAGAACCTGAAATAACGACTCTATTTCGAAATAATATAAATTTAGCGCAAAACTCGAATTTTTTGAACTATCTATATCATGCGAGCTATATGATTTTGTCAATTCGAACGAATTCGATGCAGTAATATCCAATTCAAGAGAAGTTATGGTGACAAACAATCGAACTGCAACGAACTTAGTACAAGTTATCGCTCTCGAACGCTTAATTTCCGTGCTGTGAACATTTAAAGTTGGAAAAATTAGGCATGCTTCGAAAATGGCTGGCGATGTAACTGATACAGATCTGGGACCCTCTTCATTTAAAAAATCTCAGTTACCGAAGTTAATTAAAGTAAAATTACTACGATTGGTATTGGATTTTGTTCAGACTATTGATGATATAGACAGTATCTGAGCTTGTTTTTATTTGAGCATGATGAGTTTTCGAGGTATGACAATTTTAAATTGAGAAAAGTAAGCTTGATCTGATTGGTTTAAGAGTTGTTACCAAACTGCTTCAAATTTTTAGGTGCTTTTCGCTTCACGACGTTTGGTTTCTGAGTTTTGGGCATTTGAAGTTAGAAAAGCAAGCATGCTACGATTGGCCTGAATCTTCTTACGAAGATAGCTGACGTTGGAACTGATACAAATCAGGTCTCTTTTTGGTTTTGGGTAGCTTGGTAACCGAGCTATGGGCATTTTAAATTGGAGATTTTGTGCTGGCGATAGATAGACAGATGTAGATAGAATCTGAGCTTCTGAGTCTGGGGGCCTAAAAGGTTTACGAATCAGAGTTCATTTTCGCTCAGGGAAGCTCAGTTACTTAACAATGGTTAATTTGAATTGGTTAAGGTAAACTTATCCCGATTGAGATAAGAGTTGTTCCCAAACTTCCACGAAGTTAAGTTGTTTATTTGTTTTAGAACGCTGAATTTCCGTGTTCTGGTCATTCAAAGTTGAAAAAGCAAGCGTGCTATGATTCGTCTAAATCTTATTTCTGGCGCTGCAACTGATAGAAAGCTCAGTTATCGAAGTTGATTAAAGTGAAATTGCTTCGATTGGTATTGCCTTTTGTTCAGGGGATAGATAGTTATAGATCGAATCTAAGCTGTTTTTCTGTTTTGAGGATGTTATGGAGTTAGCGAGTTATGACGATTACGATTTTGGAAAAGCAAGCTTGCTTCGATTGGGAAAATAATTGTTCCCTATTTGATACGAATCTCTAGGGGGTTTTCGCACCAGGACGCTTGAGTTCGTTATATTGGGAAGGTGATGCAACTGATACAAATTAGGGATCCTTTTTATTTCAGAAAGCTCAGATACCGAAGTTAATTAAAGTAAAATCAGTCTGGTTTGGTATTGGATCTTGTGGTGGCGATATATAGATATAGAAAGAATCTGAGCTTTTTTATTTTTATTTTAAGATAATTAGTTTCCGAGTTATGACTTATGCCGATTTGTATGAGAGTTGTTCCCAAACTGCTACAAATCTCAACGTGCTTTTTGCTCCAGAGCGCTTGGTTTCTTAGTTCGTGTCACTTGGAGGCGAAAAAGTAAGCTGGCTCGGATGGGCCTAATTCTTATTCCAAAAATAGCTTGCGGTGCAACTGATACAAATTAGGGATTTTTCATGTCAGCAAGCGCATTTACCGAAGTTAATTAAAGTAAAATCAGTCCGTTTGGTATTGGATTTTGTGCAGGCGATAGAAAGATGTATATCAAATCTAAGATTTTTTTCTGTTTCAGAATGATGAGTTTCCGAGATAAATTTTAAATTGGTAAAAGTAAGCTTGCTTCGATTGCTGTAAGAATTGTTCCCAAATTGTTATGAGTCTCTAGGTGTCAATTTTATTAAAAAAAGCAAACTAGCTTCGATTGTAATTTTTCAACCAAACAACTGAGACAAAGAAGAAGAATTTGATTAGTCTGAAAATGGTAAAAAATGAAATTTTTGCTAAAAATATATATTTTATGAAGTGTTTAAAAATAGTTTTCGTGCTTTGGGCAGCATAATTACGCCTAATAAACAGCGATTTTGGATAAGCCAACTCGTACATTGCCCAAATCCCAGTAAGCACATAAAAAACAAGTTATTAATATTATTTTCTATGAATAGAACTTTGCCTTATTAGCAATATAATTTAATGCTCGAATAACCTTTATTTACCATAAGCACATTCTTCTTACTCATTCTCTCAATTGAAGTAGCCGGAATGCTAATTCCTTTACACATTTAACTGCAATTATT
This sequence comes from Chymomyza procnemis, assembly GCA_035046065.1. Classification (NCBI taxonomy): domain Eukaryota; kingdom Metazoa; phylum Arthropoda; class Insecta; order Diptera; family Drosophilidae; genus Chymomyza; species Chymomyza procnemis. The sequence goes on from JAWNOJ010000026.1 coordinate 42,408,227, forward strand.
TGTATGTAACTCATTGTAATGTAATTAAAGTGAACTCTGCTAGAAGTATTAATATCATTAGTACATATATTTATGGTTATGTCCTTAATATTGCGTTTGCCGAGTGCTGCAGCCTTTGAGTGCATAGTTTTGGTTTTGTGGCCCCGAAAAGTAGACAACATTTATTCAATTCAAAATTCTGCTACCTGAACAAGGTAATAATTGTAATTTGCACAAAACTCAGACATCGACGACAAGCGATTAATAATTGTCAGAAAATATTTTGCCATATTAACACATGAACATGGATACAACGGCAAACACGCACACACACACATGCACATGCAAGGACATAACAAGGACATGGGGGCGGGAAAGTGAGAAGTGTAATTAATGAACAGAGAGACGGAGCTGCAACGTAGCAACAAAATTGACCATTTTACTAATCTTTAGTACAAATATTTTATGAACACAAATACATATGCATACATCTGTGTGTGTGTGTGTGTGTGTGTGAGTATCCGTGTTAGCTGAATATTATGAACTGTAGAAACTATAGCAAGCCAGGGGCAATCATATTCAAATTAATATACCCAATGTGTTGTATAGTCATAAATTTTAAGGCCAGTCCAACCAGACGAACCCTATGATGTGCTGCTGATACACTATATACCAATGCACAGGTGGGTATTATGGGCTATAATATATAAGAAGTAGGTAGCAGTAGATTTGCATGCTCCAATATTTGTATCTCAAAGATCTCCTAATACTCAATATGAGAGTTGTGTTAATGAAAGTCTAGAGGTGATTTCAATTCACAGGAGCTTACGATTAAGCTAGCGAAAATAGTACTAAAACTTTGACTGTATCTGCGACAATTGATATGGAACTATTACGCTTTCAATACAGAGATTTCGGAATTCAACATAATAATAAGAACAAAAAACACATTCCCTATATTTTTTAAATCAGTCATGCTGGCACATGTTCATTTTTACGGCCTTTCGTCGATTTTTGTAATTTTTGAAGTTGTTACTATAATAACGTTGTAATTGTAATGTACAATATCTTCGAACTGTTAAAATAAATAAGAAATCCCGTACAGAGAACACAATGCTTGAAAATTTCGGACACGCGATGCAACTCCTTCACTGTATCAATTCTTACTTGATGCTGCTTTGGTGTAAGATCTTAACTAGCTTTCTTTCAGACAACACGAGGGCTCTAAGATTGGTCATATTATCATACCTATTTCGTGTGCTTGGTAACCCCATAATTATTTAATAGTATGCAGTTTGCTTGAAACATAATCAAAATTTAAATAAATATATATATCGTAACGTTACAAACAAAGTTATCACGGTAAAAATGTGAGGTTATGGGAGATTAGCAAACTATTCGTAAATAGGCTAAATTTTTAAGAATTTATTATAAGAGAGCATGCAAATAATAAAAACAATAAATAGTTTATCCTAAAGAGAAATGTTATTTATAAAGATAAATTAAGTCCAAGGGATGATGTTTCTTCTGACTATGTTTTCTCACCAAATTATTAAAAGGTCACTTATGCGTCAGCCCTGCCATTTATGGCTACCTTTGACTTTTATCTTAAGAAAAAATTAAACTGGTGGATGTCACCCACTCCGATCAACAACGAAATTAAAAGGAGGAAATGGACCTGGATTGGCCACACTCTCAGGAAGTCAGATGAAGACATCGCCAAGAGATCTTTCCAATGGAATCCGCAGGGTACCCGGCGCCGAGGACGCCCTCGACAGACCTGGGTGAGAACTGTGCTTGCAGAAAGTCAGGAGAGAGCGTCGTGGAATGAATTGCGTAGGTTCGCCCAAGATAGAAGGCGATGGAAGGAGTTTGTCTCCGCCCTATGATCCACATAGGAGCCTCAAATCTAACTGCATCAATTGTATTACTTTGTGGTATTATTTTGCAGCATAATTTGACAAGGAATAAAAAAAAAATCGGGCCTAAGTTGCAGAATATTAAATTATTGTTTTTAGACTAATTCTTATTATTTGTGAATTTTGAAATTATATTCTCCTGCTGCATTGAACTGATCCTAATAACCGCGATCGCTTCTTAATGAAAAAGGAAATTGAATGCATATGTATTCAAAAAATTTGCCAAATATTATAATATTGTTTTTGCGAAGAATTTTTTTTGAGAATATTTTAGATCTTGGAATATTCTCTTTGATGAATACTCTCTTTTTTGAAGGATTAGGTGCATTTTGTCAAAGTGAGTGCAGTTTTACAACATTTCAGATTGCTCTCTCGTCAAATTATAGTAATAATTTACTTAGCTGTTGTTCTATTTATTCACTGAAAAACGTCAATATTTAGGGTAGTTTTAGAACTCGGGATTTCAGTAAAATTAAATAACTTGACCTAATTTTCGTGCTTCTTAAAACTAATAGATTTTTAAAAAAACTCCGAAATTTTCTTTGTTTTTTATTTGATCCAAATCTTTACATTAAACTTACTATACTTAGCCATGACTACCCGTTATCGGGTTACAGCCAATCTATCTCTCGCCAGGTAGCTAGTTAAGATAGGTACTTCCTCTTCCCCTTGGAATTTCCAGTATTTTCGCCTTTCGCATTGAAAACATTCTTTGCTGGAGCGTCTTCGACCACACATTAAATTCTTCCTTAAAAATATTACATTTTTAACAAAATCGCCTGAAATCAGTCAAATTGGAATCAAGCTTCAAAAGACTTTATAAAAGATATATAGCAGAGTACTTGTAATTATTGGGAACTGTGATAGTATAAAACTAACTTGCTTCAATTTTTTCAAAATTTTCACCTAATTTAACAGATGTGAGCTGTCTTCAGCTTGAAGTCTTTGAGATTATAGAAAGATATTGAAGAAACAAACTTAAACTTCTAGTTCTTGATAAATATGTTTAATTTTATTATAATCAATTTAGTGCAGCTTTCTTTCCGTATTTGTACTTTAGAGTCCTATCCTATTTAAGTGAAATTTATTTTTATTTTACAAAATTTTACTTTCTTGTTTTGAAAGTCTCGGGAGTTCAATGTTGGACAAAGTTTTTTTTTTCAAAAACACAAGCATGTTTTTCATATTTCTAAAGAAAATGAAAATCTACCCAAAGTCAACCTACCAATGCAAAATTTGTTTGTATATAATTACTTTTGCCTCCAAGAAAACCAGCAAAGGATGCAGTGTATTCCACGGTCGTGCACCTTCCGCGTTCTGTTGCTACTTGCTGACAGCAAGGCCGAGCGAGCTAGGCAAACGAGTTACTGTAACCGGCTGACTGCTTGGCACCTTCACCTTGTAAACAAGATAATTATGGTAGCAACTATGTCAGGGGTGCTTCCGTTTCCACAGCACTCGGTGTAGCCAAAGTAAACTCATTTCCGGTCTAACAAACGTATACTGATTATTGTTGCTGTTGTTGTCCGTCCGTGTTGTTCTTGTAGAGTTTGCTGCTCGACGATTTTGGACTGCTCTGCACGGCATGTTGACAATGCTTGATGTGGCTTAGTATTATTTGTTGCTCCCCTGAGGGTTGAATGAGACGCTCGCCGTAGTCCTCTCCCCCTCGAGAGTAACTAACACAACTTGACTATTGACTTTGCTTGTTAGCGGGCGCCGTGTCAAAAAATCATCACGCCATCTTGTCAACACTTGGAGTGAACTAGTATTTATGTATGTCCTAGCCGGAGGCGTTAAGTTTTGCTCCGTCATTTTGCTGTCACTAAATCACTGCCGCTTGAAATGGATTTGTTTGGGTTTGGTGGTTTGGCTTGGGAACTGATTTGTTGGCACTTGCCGCGAATCGAAAGTGTTGTAGGTTTCGCAAAATAGGTGAATTTTCTTGAAATATTCTTGTTGCAACTATTTTCTATGGACTTGAACAGGCTTCTTGGTAATATAAGTATCCAATAATCTGTTTTTCAATTTCAAGTGAATATTTGTCTAGTCGATGGCTTTTGTTTTGGTATTCGTTTGTACATTTTTATGAGGCGTCAACAGACGACTCACTACACACATTAGGTAGCAAAGATAGCTAAGATAGCTATCCAGGAGGAGCCGCGTGTAGGCTGAGTGTCAGCCTGAAATCATTGGAGACAGAGATCGCTCTGACTGCTGTCTGGTTGATAGCAATCACAAGCTTTACTCTGTTCAAAAGACAGGTTCTCCCAGTCCAGCCTAGCTCTGTTGGCACGCATTCAAGATCCATTGAAGCCCTTTCTTCTTTGTCTCTGTTCCATAGACGACATGCCAAAAGCTGAATCTATTGCGGTATAAGAATACATCATCAAATAGGCCGCAATTGTGGCCAAAAAGTCTTTCCATACCCAGAAACATACAGAATTAGAGTCCTTACCCTATCTGCGTCTTATTAAGGCCATGCAGTCACCGCACTCTCGTGGCCTTTTCAAGGACCAATTCGCCTGTAGATATTACAACTGATATTTGACCAACGAGGGCATTAAGCAGCTGCACTCGAAATTGTGCACTCAAAGCTAAAGTGTACGACATACTCACAGACTATGCGTTCACGCCCACCAATCAGCGGACCACATGGAACTGTGGACGGACGAATTGTTCGTTCTACACACGCGCCCCAGCTGGCAACAGCGTCGACCAGAACGGTGAAGTTAGTTCCGGTGCCGGTAAGTTTAAGTTCCGTTGCAGTTTTTGAGCGTGGATCCCGCCACTAAACTAAATATGGGCAGAACTTTTATGTACTTCAACAATAAATTAAAATCAATCAAGAAACAAAACTCCATAACGAACTCAATTCTGACCCTAAGCAAAATTCTCTGAATTCAACACAATTTTAACAGCCGAAACTCAGAACACTTCTGCCTCGTTAGCCGCCCCATCGATGGCCCACTTAATAATTGACAAGCGACTTAGACAATGCTTTTTTAATCAAACCGCTTCACATGTCAGAAAAGTTTAACATCAATGAACTCATGACTTCATATTCATTTGAGCTTATTATTGGAAAAGTTGCTCAACTTCATAAGCTTTTGTTATGATGAGCTAAATGATGAGCCAAGAGCAGCCCGCGGCAAGCCGTTTGCTTAGATTTATCAGACTGCACATTAATATAAATAAGTAGCTCTGCTTATATACTCTAAGACGGTTTGGTTTTTGTTCGGCATCAACTCTCCAGCGTGTGCTTGAACGACCAACACGTGCTGCGGCCAGAGCCAAAAACTTTTTCTGCTCCTCCAAAAGAAGGCAAAAAAAAGAAAAAATCCAACGATGTTGATGAAGTTGATGAAGTTATCGACAGCATTAGCCTAAACACGCTTTCCTATCAAGAGCGGACAAACTTTGCGATACTTATTTTTTTTTGCACATTTTTTCGCTGAAGTAGTAGGTAGTATTGGCCAAAAAAAAAAAAAAAACGAGGAGGAAATCGCCAACGCTGCTAACCAACAAACCAGCGAACACGTACGCCAAACTTATTGATTTTCCCATGCAGTTTGCGGTTTCTGGTTTTAGTTGGCGAATTATGAAAATATTTGCAATGGGCGCTTTGGCATCCCAAGCAGGCGTGATGTATTGCCAGATACAATTACAACTACAAATACCAACACAAATACCAATACAAATACAAATACACCTATGCGCCCATGTGGCCAGGATTTGCTCGAAATCCTTCGTGCGTGCCGCACACATGTGAAAAACCTCTGTGTGTTCTGCCACGCTCGAATGACACGCTCGCTTGGTAAATATAAAAAAAAAGAGAGGAGAAATATAAAAAACATAAAATTGAAGTAGTTCCCGGGCAACATCAAATGCTCGTAAAAACACCAAAAATCGAACATATAATAAAACTAACAACAAATATAGGCCAGTTTGTTGTACAGCACATAATTCCAACGAATTGTTATTACTCTAATTCAACAAATTGGAAATAATGCAATTTAACTATAGGATTCTGAGAATAAATTTTATTTGCAATATATAGCAGAAGTCGAAGTCATTTTGTAATGCGAATTTATAACTTTTGAGAATGGGTAAGGCTCAATTAGTTGAGTGTGGTGGGTAGGGTATTCTTAAATATTCGTCAAGATTTGGTTAAAGTAACTTCTTTATAGGCGTATGCTTGAAGAAATATCGATTACTATCATTTAATGAAGAAATAAGATAATGAACCTTTGGTGCAAACTGACTTCTAACATAGTTGCACTATCTTACTCCCTATATGAGGCTGAAGTTATGGTTTTCTGCATCTTATAATCGATGCACTTGTAATTGTGGCTGTATTCGTTCAGCAAGCCAGTCGGTTAAAATAAAAAATCGGCTTTATCAAAGTTCCTGGGGTATTCAAAATTTAGTTCGATTGCCATCTTTTACCAAACTAGCCAATGAGCGCAATTGGAATGTTGATGATACAACCAACAGCATTTTATTCTAGATGACGACCTTGCAAAGTTTATGTGAGATAGTATCGTTCAAATTCTAGCAGGACAAGTTGGGTTCTTTTTGTCATTAGTCTAAGTTCTATCGAATATGATTGTTATTTTATTATGCAAAATTCAGATGAAACAACTTTTAGATGAGTTTGTCATGCGTCTTACAAAAGCTGTTTGCAAATTATTTTTAAGGAAAGTGAAATCGGTAAGATTTTTAAAAAAACTAAATTGGTGGACACCTAGGTAACGGTCTCTGTTTGAAATTACAATAGAACTTATAGAGAAGTCGTTCTGGGATGGTCCTCTCTCATAAGAAATTACCATAATTAGTCATATTTTTAACGAACATTTAGATTTCATATAAATGCTTCGAATGCTACCATTTCCCGCTGCTTATAATTGTGAATACCAATCACAGTGTTCCTTTACGGCTGCGTTCTCCAGAGACGGATCTAATATGTTATGTACTTGCCATAAAATTTTAAGTCTAAAACGAAATGTTGTAAATCTTTTTCTTATTCTCATTTCTAAAATGTAAAGTTGATCTGGGATGATCCACTTTAATAAGATCACTTAGTTCCATTAGGTCAGTTTTCTGCAGAGACTGATCAAATAGGGAGGTGCGTCGCTTTAAAAATTATTATCTAAATTCGCTTTTTTTTCATGAACTCATGTCGACAGCTACAAGTAAAGATGCGAGAAATTCGATCTGGGATAGTCCGCTCCCATGAAAACTAAGCATAAGTCCCAATTCTTATGGTGGTTCTGTTTTCAAGAATCAAGAATTTTTATAGATACTTTGGATGTAATGTACACCCCCTGACTATAGATATGAATACCGAACAAAGTGCTTCCTCCAACGATAGGTTTAAAAGGGTATTTGTCGGTTGTGGTTTTGCTTTTAAAGTCGAAATGCTGGACATTATTTCGTATTCTTATTTCTACAAAGGAATCTGAAGTCGAGCTGAGATGGTTCAATCTTATGAGAACTAAATATGTTCCTTCCTTGTTCTCCGTGTTGGTTCTGTTCTTGTAGAACTTCAAAATTTCGTATGTATGTTTGGATGCTACCTTAACGCTCTGTCTATAGATATGAAAACCGATCAAAGGATTCCACTTATTGATACAAGCAGATCTTTCGTTTAGGGAGCTGCTCTAAAAGTTACTTAACCTAAGGTTTTCACTTTTAAAGCCTCTAATACTTCAAAGCGTAAAATTGCTTATAACTAACTTCTTTTTATAACTAAACAAACCCTAGAAAGTGTAATATTTGATTTTTGAAAAAACTTTTACTAATTTAAATCTATACAATATAACCGTTGATGAATTCAAGAAGCCCCATTACGATTTGAAAAACCATAAAAGTATATTTTTTGTTTGAGCATAAAATCGAAACAAAAACCCTACAAAGTCATAAAATATTTGGCCACGCAGCTCCCTCAATGGAACATTTTTCCATATTAAAGTTGTGGCGTTAAACAACATATTGTTTCACAGCTTAGTTGTTGGGAGTCCTTTGGAAAAACCCTGGGAAAGAGTTAATGGAAGGCCGTACCGCAAGTGAACCATACGATTGATGCGCAACTCTGGGGTTCTTTTTTTTTTCCATATAAAAGGAATTTGATGGATGATGTTGCGCAACAACTCGGAAGCATGTGTTTTGAGATTGTTTTGAGGCAGTTGAGTGAATGTTGAGCAAATAAGAGAACGTTCTCATGCGAGAAGTGTGCGCTGTGTTGACGCATGGATGCGCTAAGATAAGCAACCGACAGCACATTCTACTACATAAGTTAAATGACTAGCCGAGGGTGTATGGGGGGAAACCCCCTGTTTTGGGGGTGCACATCATTATGAAAAGGCAACAAATTGGAGTGAGCTAATGGTTTAACAAGTGTGCCAAGAGAAATATATCGCATGTTATTTATTTGAAATCTTTTGAAGTTAATCTTATTTCGAAAGAATTTTAACGCATATGTGTGGCAAGTTCTTGCCACTCAATCTGAGTCAACCAATTAGGCTTGCAGTGACTAAGTGAGTCCTGACAAACTAAGTGTGGCAAGAATTTGTAACAGAATGGTTGAAGTTGATTTTTTCACACTACGGCTTAACATGAGTGTGTGTATATACTAGAATACTGAGCGTTTTAAATATGATAGAAGAGCCTTTCGCATTTTTCTTTCTATTAACGAGAGTTGCAATATCTTTAAGTCTGAGATAGTATTAATATTTTGGACAAACTGGTCATCAAGCTAGGCAACTGTAACTACATGCCGAAGTCTGCGTTTTGTCTGAAATATTAGTAGTATCTCAGACTTAAAGATATTTTATCTGTCGTTAATAGAAAGAAAAAGGCGAAAGAAATAGAGTGTTCTAAATACAGTAAGTTCTTTAAGCAAAATTTTTTCCATAAACTTGGTGCATCTTGTATGAATTGTATTGCAGTTCTTGAAAGCTTTCGTTATCCTTCATCATCTCTGCGGCTTCAACAGAAGTTATATAGGTCATACCTCCTCTCAGCCAGTATTTAAAAAATTGATTCTACTTGTCTTCAAACATAATAAGTGATGTCAACTAAGGTCTTGCTGCTGAAGATTTTAATATCTATAATAATAATATATAAGTGTCATTCTTACCATAAATTTATTTGATAGTAAAAAAGTGGCTTTTATATAAAAAAATTTAAGGACGGCAATAAGTTTTCTACTATCGGAATATATGGATATTGGATTTCAGGAATAAGAGAAATCAAGGTTCATTAGATAGCCAAAATAAGTTTGTAAGTATGGAGCGTATGTTATTTTTATTTGTAAATATGAAATGAAATAAAGAAAACAAATTAGTAGGATATGGTAATACGTAGGGCTCATACTAAAACAATTTTATTAAGTTGTTTTCCTAAAATTCTGTGGAATCTAAACAACTTTCCGTTTCTCATTTGCCTATAATTTAGGTAATATTTATATATACAGAATGGAGGTGCAAAAATTTCTCTATATTATAGAAGAAAAATGTTGTTTTACTCAGAATCTGTCCTAGGATGTTATTGTCAATTCTCCGATATTATTGTTAGACGAATCTTAGAGATAAGATGCATTTTGTTGCAAATATTTGTGAACTTAGACTATATGAAATCTTTTTCAAATTAAGGAATACAAGCTGGCGTACGAAGAAAGAGGGAGCTGGCACCAATAATAATTTGTAAGAATAATTTGTAGAAACAACTTGATTTTTTGTTTCTTAATTTAATGTATTGAAATACTAAAATAAATCATTTTATATACCTGACTATGATGTCATCTCTGCAGAGGCGAAGCTTAAGAATATTCCAAAAGCTGTTCGAAAATACATCGTTAGCTTATTTAATTTATAGAAATTAGTTTAGGCAAATAGCGCAGTTTTGCTAGCTTTGCTGGCGCTATGCTAATGCATCCGTGTTACTGCGGGGAATCGATCCTCAGATCCCAAAGACAAGACGCTACCAGTAGCCCAAATTGCTTAAAAGCTTTAGGAAAAAAATGAATATTTTGAGATGTGTTTTTATAATGTTGCAAAATTAAGATCTCAATTTAATAACTTATTATTATTACTTCCAGCGGGAAATTTCTTCTATTTAATAATACGCTTCATTCGGCTTACTATATCAGTTTTCCTGTCATAACTTCTGATTTAACTTAGTGAAGTTATAGAGTCTTCACTGGCTTTTATAAAAAATTATGTTATTCTATATTTGATTATAATTTTTATCGTTATCTGTGAATCCCTGAGTTAGCCGTGCTTAAACGCATTTCCTCAGTTTTTACGCAAGTCAAATTCTTAAAGCATTGCTTCAAAATGAGTAAATCTCACCGAATTTAACACACCTAATGGCATATATATTCTAAGCGTAAGTTCGAAAGTTCTTTTGTATTAAAAGCGACCAGTACTTTGTATTAAAAGTGACAATACCTCATGACATAACTTATGAGAAAAGCAACCTTTTACGAATACCTTGTCTAGAATATTTGAAAAGTTGTACGTTCTTTTATTCGTTGGCACAGTTATCCAAAATTATTCCTTACTCATCAACTATGTTTGATATTCTGTAATAAAAATCTATTACTTCTGCTCAAAATAAAGCTAAGATCTATCAATAATTGCCTTAACTTCTTTCAATATATAAGGCATTAAATATCCAAAGCAATTCGCCCACTCAATAGTACATTCTACATAAGTTATTCAACTCAATCAAGATACCCTTTGATTACATTTGTAGAGCCTAGCAGCCCAAGGCCTATCCTTAACAACTTAAGGGGCATTCCTCAATATGGCTGCTGTCAAATTTTACACCGTTGGGTGTTAAAAATCATAAAATCAATGCGTCATAAAAATTCGCAAACATCTAGGCGGAATGCCAAGGGCGTTCAGGGCAGCGAAAGGGCTGGGAAAAAGTACTACTACATAGAATAAAATTGTTCAAGTTGCGTGTTTTTCGCCTTTATGGCTTTTCAATGGCTGCTTGCTGTTGTATAACCATATAATATTCTCTCTGTTGGACTGAGTGTGGTTTATGACTCGAAGGAACTGAGGGAATACATAAGGCAAAGAGCTAAATGGATTTTGATGATTTTCTGAGATTTCGCACAATTATACGCTGATAGTCAAAACTAATTTCTGCAATTTCCTGCAAACAATGCAATTTACCAAGTGTTTGTTTGTATTAGTACATCACCCACACATACACACACACACAACACATAGATACACATTGCATATACTTGGGTAAAAGTGTGTGTGCGTGTTTGTATGAAAGTGGCGCAAAAATAACAATCAAAGTAAATTACAGTGGAACAAAAACAAAAAAAAAAGAGAAACAACAAGAATAAAAAGCAACTCCCAGAGTCAATGTGCCAGGCCGTATCCTCTTTCCCGTCTCAGTCGGGCTCAGTGAAGATTGCTCGGAAATAATTAAATAAATGAAGCAGCTGCAAGAACATGTTGAATTCCGCAGCAGACACCGACTTATATATATGTATGCATACTTCTACATATATATATGTATGTATATACTTTTGGTATTTACATATATACAATCACACTTACCTAGTGCTGTGACATGCAAAAACTTTGGCAACTGGCGAAAGGTTTGAAGCCGCCGATTAAATTGTTTATGCGTTACAAAATTTCGATTTTCTGGAATTCACAAATTTAAAGGAAAGCGATTTGTGGAACTCACAATTAATGCTATCTGCGAAAAAGTTCCTAGGGATTGCATTACGGGTATAAGTTGTTCCTTGTACTGTCTTGAAAAAATGAAAAGCAACAGTAACATTATTAAAATATTTCAAATCATAATTCAAAATATTATCCATCGAAAGCAAATACTTTTTCTAATTTGCAATTTCCTCCAAAGACCCACATCGGTAACCCCAATAATCCCTTAACATTCTTCGTTGAAAAAGCCAGTAGCCGGAAAGAATGTAATGACTTGTGGGGTAAGGCTTACCATTTCAGCGAATCAGGGAAACGATTTTAATTTATTTTCTGTGCTCATTCAAAGTATTATTCGTCGAAAGCCAATACTTTTCCACATCTGTCTAGTAGCTATTGAATACCATATCCAAGAGATGCAAGCATTCTGGTCTTGAGCCAATACTCGTTTTCATTCAAAGACCCAAGCAGGTGACCTCCAAACATTCCTTGAAAAAGCTAGTAGTCGGAAAGAGCAAAATATTGGGAACACAACTGGTGCGGTAAGACCTGCCAATCCAATATTTCTAGGTAGCTTTTCACAGGTACCCTGTGTCAAGCCTTTAGGGCGATTGTAGCCGTTTTTCAGGCAACACGGTTGGGAAGTATAAGTTGTATGTCAAAGCCTTCCCCATGGATGGCTTCGTCATTAGTTGATCACACTCACCCCTCCATATGCAGAGCATGATGTTTAGCATTAAGTTCGCTGTAGGCGATGGTGAAACAAGTTCAACTGGCGTTTTTCTGAGCGTTATCATAATATGTATATCTATATTTATCTTCAGTAACGATCCGATGCAAAATCATGTCTTTCAAGACGCGGTTCCGAAGTAAAAAGTCGTCATTCGATATCTCGCAGCTTCAAGAGCCGCTTGGCAGTGCATGATCTTCGAATCGTGTTTTTTTTGCTTTGTCGTCGATATAGACATTGATGGAACAAGTTTAGTAGGCTTGATGCAATATATATACTCTTCCTGAGAATATGGATTTATTTTTAATTTTTATCTTTAGTCACAATCTGGTATAAGAAGCCTCCTGGTATTGTGTCTTTCAAGAAACATTTTTCTTGATTTTGCATAAATTGCAATCATTTTAAACGAACGCACGAACGAGTTTGGGTTACTCAGGAAGACGCTCTTAGACGCTAACATCAAGCCACTCTCTGCATAACTTGTCAATTGGATCAAATGCATCCTAAACTTCCACAATCATTTCAGCAAAACTTATCTATCCACTGAAACATAAAGTCAAAATTCTCCGCATATTGCGTGTATTTGGCTGAAATACTTATTTTATCTATTCAGGAAATGAAAAGATAAGTGAGGCTGAAACTGTCTTAAATTCTTAATTAGAATTATATTCGATGATAAAATCGTTAGTCTTAAACGCAATGTCTATTAATAAATATTTAAAAATTTTTTTTCTGAAATCCGATGACCTATTTAAGTTAATTTTCAAATTATTCTCAGAAATACATATCAAACGAAATTGGTTTTTGAAATAAGCTATCAAAAGTATTCTGCTAAGTTCATTTTTATCTGAGGCTTGACTTGAACTACAAGTAAGGTTTTAAATTCTCACCAATAATATTTTTAAATCATTAAATCGCTTTAAATAAAAATATATATTCAATAAGAAAATTCCTATGTCCCAATATAAAACACTTCAATTTTACTACAAAATTCCTGCAAATCGCTTATCATTATTATTATATTATTCGATGAAAACTTTAACCTCGAACGCAAGAATATTTTTAAATATCTGAAATCCGACTACCTATTTAAGTTAATCTTCAAATTCTTCTTCTTAGCAGAACACACCAACATAACTAGTTCGTTCATGAAATAATCTATCAAAATTATTCTCTTAAATTGTTTTCTAACTTAAGGTTGACTTGAAGTACAAGGTAGGTTTTAAACCCCTACCTATGATATTTTAAAATCTTCAAATGGAGAACTTTGTATAGGATATGAGAAATATTATGTCACAAAACAAAACACTTATGTTTTACTTAAAAGTCGTTGTAAATTGTAAATCAGAATTTTATTCCCTATAAAATCGTACATTTCAATGCAAAAGTTATTTTAAAATATTTAATTATTGATGAAAAAGAACAGATCTTAAAATAAACAAGCGAAACAATAAAGAATTACTAAAAAAAATAAAAATCAATTATTCTGATAGTTCAAATCATTGATGATGCATCGATTAGTCTTTTATATCTGAAATTTGTATAAAATTTTAATATTTGAGGGATAGTCTTTTTAAGATAAAGAAATATCAGAAATATTTACAAAGTTCAGACCATAATACTTGGAAAACTTGAAATTTGCGGTGCAATACAGAGTTATTAAGCATTTTTGCGAGATTCAAATAGTCCCTGCCGCATAAACGCGGCAAGTTCCGACGCTGATGATGATTTTGGTTGCCATCAACTTTTGGTGTCGCGACGCCGTCGCGCAGTTGTCTTCGCTGTTGGCGTTGCCATTTGCCGTGTTGCTGTCATGTAATTTGATTTGATTTTCTATGGGTATCTTTTTTGTTGCTCTTGCGTAGGTTGGTTGACAGGATACCCCAGCATCTCGCAGTCGCAACCACTCACCCACTCACAGCGTATTGCCCCTTTTGTCTAATGAATGGGAGCAACAGCCGGCAGGCAGCCGCATAACTGCCATAATGCTGATGATAATGTTGATGATATTAAAAGCGCGTGTTGTCTTGTTTTGTTACAATTGTTGTTCGTGCTGGTTGCCTTGTCTCCAGGAGTTGGCATAGAATATGACAACGACGACGACGACGACGACGGCGATACGGTATTTGGGCTATGGTGTGTAGTCTGATGAGCAGCATCAGTTGGAGTGCTTTGTGGGCTTTAAGTTAGTGTTGCATAGTTTTAGGCTTAGGCGTCATGCCAACACGGCTTATTAGATTAGCTTAACTTGTTTTGCTTGTTGTCAATGCTGTTGTCAGTTGACAGTTTGGAAGCAGCTGAGCGTGGCCAAGTTAATGAGCATTTAAGTAGAAAGTAGCTATAGTACTATTACTATTGTACCGATATATGTACACATTGTAGTTCTAACAGCTTTGTCTTTTATATGCTTAGCGTGGCGGCAATCGATAACAAATCACAAAACACAAACTGTCATTAACTTCTTAGCAATTATATAGTAATACCATCCCAGCGTCAAGTTTGTTTACTCGCACTCAAGTCCAAACAATCCAAAGGACACTTTAATGAGCCGCGTCATTTTCTCATAAAGTTTAAGCGGCCGCAAAGCCAACTGCACTGACTGACAAACTGTCACAAAAGCCACAAGAACTTGTATCTTTTATTTGTTGCAAGCTGTCACTGTCATAAAAGTCGAAACCATGAAAAACGACATGACCCCCTACGCCGCTACCCATTCCCATTTCACTTAGCCAGCAAGTTCTCAGACAAACAAACCAATGAACCGTATTTTTATACTTGTAATATTCTTGGAAAGTATGGGGTCGGGCATACTGGAAATAAAACAAATATAAAAGGCAAGCATAGAGAAAAAAAAAACAATTAAATGCGCCAAATGGCATATAGATATAGTTATACGACGACTATGTACAATATTTTATGCATGTGAGCAAACATGTTATATTGTTGATAATAAAACCATAATGTTGGAGGGGGTCACCAAATCTTGTTTTGGCACTCTCAAGTGCAGCCGTATAGATTGTCATTAACTCAACTTCATTTCGAGGAAATGCCTAAAATGACGATAATAAATAAGTTGTGTCCATAAAATAATTTATTCCCAGAAATGATTACTCTTTTGCACAAACGAATAGTAGCTTTTTATTCTCTTAATTTGTAGTTTTCTTAAGTATTTAAGAAAGTTTTATATGGCGAATACGCGACGATTAATAACAATATCTACTCTCGTATAACTTGCTTGGAGCCAAGAAGTGGGTAGCGCTGGCGAGAATTCACAAGTAACTTTGTCTCTCTTACTAAGTTTCGATTGATTATGATTCGATAAGTGAATATTTTAGAGAAATCTAAAATGACAACATATATCTTCCAATGAAAATTTTTCTTTTTTCAAGTGTTTTATAAAAGAAAGGTTGATTATCTGAAATATCTAACAAATTGCGTTAATAATGCCTGGATCTATTGATGACCATTCATATTTTGTAGCCTAAGGATTAAAAAATGAAGTCCTCATTTCGTTTAAAAAAGTGTATTGAGTATGGTTGTCAAGTAGTTTTTTATGTTTATTTTTGTTTTCAAAGAATAAATGCCTTCGGTTTCTACTTGACTTTGTCCTGCAAAGTTGCATATTGTAATGCATATAGATTTTCCTTTCTTGTAATAGAGCATAGAGTCCCAAAGAAATCATTGTCGGGAAGTGTTTTAATATTTTGGAATTCAATCCGAGTTAACTTACCATAGCCAAAGGCCATCTTCATTTGTCCTTGTTGCGGTATCCGACGAATTTTAGATGCTTCGTCATATATTCTTATATTCAATATCTATTTTGGTAATAGGGTTGCTATCTTTGCACTCCAACCTACGTGGGGTCAGCAGGCCACATCTAACATGAGCTACGATGGCTACCTGTGGTTAACCTTGGTACAGGAAGGTTCGAAGCTTTAGGTGCCATAGAACAGGTTGTACCTTCGCCGAATCCATCAAACTGATTTGCTGAATCTCCGGATTTTCGCCATTTAGACCTACAGACATATTAATTTGGCCAAACACTTTATAAAGTGCCACTACACACTGAGGAGTCAGTTTCACCATCGTTGACCTTACACTGTACATGCACGAAGAGTTTATAGAATTCTGAGAGTTGGATTCATAACCTGAATCGTATGACTATTTAGGAATGCATACATACACAATAACTTACAGAATAGTACAGCTCACAAAGCAGACTAAATTAAATAGATAACATTTCCGGAGTGTTGCCAAAAAATGAATTCTCAAAAAATCACCCTTTGTTAGCTTAAAGATTTATTTCATTTTGTAGCCTTATATGTAGTCACAATATTAATGAAAATGGCTTATCAATCATTTATAGAGCTACCGGATTGATTCAGCTTCTTTATCATGAGTTTTGTGTAGCTGTTAAGCTCTGATACAATTCTTGTAAACAGCTGATGCAAAGGAAACACATTTTTGACTGAGTTGCAACTGCGAAATCCCATGGATGTGTTTCAATATCATATGCTTCGAATACCATATCCTATACCATATCACTTTAAAAGTTAATATTGTTGTGTTAACGCATTGCGTCCAAACAAACATTCTGAGAATCGTTTTTTACTTTGAGCAGTTCAGTTAAGTCTAAATTGAGCTTCTGAGTCTTCCTCACATGTCAGCGTTGTCCTTTCGTTAACACAACAATATTAACTTTTAAAGCGATATGGTATAGGATATAGTATTCGAAACAAGATATTTCTTAAAATAGAAATTTCTTAAAACACATATTCAAACCTTGGGAAAAAATGAAATAAAGTATTTTTAATCCGTGAAACAATCAGGACATTAGAAGTGAAGTTACGATTCCAACTATAAACTGTTCGGTGTCAAAATATCCCAAAATGTATTATTGCTCTTCCCTTTCAGAAGGATTATTAGAAAAATTCAACATTCAACGATCTTCACATAGATTATCACCTTTACTAGTGTCAAAGTAGAGTTACTTTTCGAAATGTATAGATTATCCAATAACTGATTGTATTTTCCCATATTGTGGCAGTTAGGTGAGGTTAAGCCGGTAGGCCCCTAGTGGGGACTTCACATAGATCATTTGATCTTTGATCTTTAGTGGAACATATGCGTGTTTTTCGCGAAAGCTAACAGTCTCTGGGGTGGCATACAAGATGCCTCTGCAAGCGAGTCAAACGTTGGTCTGCCTAGAAATCTAGCTCTCGAGGTACAGAGGACAGGGCAGTTCATAGAAGGTGTTCCAGAGTTGTGGCAGTTAATTGAGAAAATTTTCTGTGCGATATGAAGATAATCAAAATGGAGTTGTTTATAAAAATAATTTGTGTAATTGAATTCCGAAAAATCGTAAAAATCTTCAAATTGAAATGGAAATGAAAATACGCTACATACATACTATACTTTATATTCCGTAGACAGAATATTTTGAGTTAAGTCTTGAGTTTTTGTTTCAATTTTTTTTTGTATTGAAGAAGAATGTTTTGTGGGAAAGTGGTAAATACATGTTGTGCCCTCTTCTTTATTACTCCATTGATATGGTATCCAAATTCCCCTGAATCAGTCCACAAACATTATAACTTTTCAAACATTTTTTAACCACTTTCAGAAGATTGTAATACTCAAAAAGGAATAACTTCCAAGAGAATTGCTTTCTAAACAATTGTGTAGTTTATTTAGGAAACCACAAAACACTCAAGACGACTGCTCATAACCAAACCAACTACTCATTATTTTGCCTAAAAGCGATTTGGTGTCTACACACTTCTTTGCCATTAATACCACTTGAATAAAATTAACGTTTCTATAGCATTGGGCTGGGGTATACTTCAATCCGTGCGACTTTTATGTTTAGGGTGTGTCTAAGACTAGTTACTGTGTAGTTGCCACGCAAGCTTTTGTTGTCGTCAATGTTTTCCATTCTTGTCCCGGCTTGGCTTGACTTGGTTTAACTTGCCAACTTTTGGGCTACAAAGTTTCGCGTTTGTAACAAGTCAACATATCTATATGCGTTTGTACGATTGTGTGTGATAGCGCGTGTGTAATTCAAGTAAATTCTCGGAAAGTTTGTGACCGTCATAAGTATATATCGTACTCACATACATATATGTACTTCTTTGGAGACATATGCTAGATCTGTGCTTGCCCAGCAGCAGCCATTCAACTCACGCGCCAAAAAGCCATTGACATGGCTTGTTATACAAAGCTCTCAAGCCCAGGCAATCCTTAACAAAGCGAACCAAACGAAACCAAGCCAACAAATGGCCAAATAACTTTGCGCTAATTTATACAGAAAAAGGAATATTTCTACTGAAAGAAGAATGGAAAATGGCTTACTCACTGCCTGCTATATCGTTTATAAAAATTAAAATTTCCGCTGCCACATGAATGCAAACAATTTTTAATAAATTCTTCTATTATAACAAATAACATGCGAGCAAAAAGCGGCTAGCATCAAGTAGACTGAAGTTTGGTGGAGTTTGGAAGTTATGAAAACGCATGCAAATCGAGTTGGGTATTCACGCTTTCTACATGAACTTGTGAAGCTATGAAATTTTTATTAGAAAATATCAGATATCCAAGCAGGTTTTATGTGAGGATTGTTTTTTCTTAATTCCAAGCCATTCAATATTCGTGGTATCAAGTAGACGAGAGAGCTGTATGAAAGCCATGGAAGCGCATCATACTGAGTATTCGCTGTGTTTGTTAGAATTGTTAGGAGATACCAGAAAAGTTGTGTATTTCTATGCAGGAGATTGCGGAAACCAACGTATTTTACAAAATTTAAAGTCAGCCAATACTCGTAGGTTCAAGTAAAAAATAGACTTCTGTACGAAAGACAAAGAAGTGAATTAAGTTGTGTATTCACGTAAGAAAATTGTATTGTAAAAAATCTTTTGGATGCTTAAAAATTTTTGAGATAGTGGCCAAAAAATACCGTGAATTTGTTTATATTTAAAAAAATCTTTATTAATTCTTTGAAATCTATTTCGCCCCCTTCAGTAGTCAATAATCCCCGTACAATGCAATACACTTATGCCATCGCTTTTTCCAGTTCCAGTTTTTCCAGTTTCGAAACCGTTAGAAAAGTTCTTTTCGGGATCGCCTTCAGTTCCGTCTTCGATTCCATTTGTATCTTCTCAATCGACGCAAAACGATGACCACGAAGTGGTTTTTTGAGTTTATGGAATTGCCAGAAGTTACACGGAGCCAAATCAAGCGAATTTGGCGGTTCTGGAACGATATGAATGGAGTTTTTGGCAAAATGATTATGAAGTACGAGTACGGTGTGTGAAGATGCATGATTGTAATGCAAAAACCAACTGTTGTCTCGCCACAAGTCTGGCGTCTTGAGATGAATTCCTTTATGCAAACGATGCATTTCACTCAAATAATAATCCTTATTAAGAGTTCGACCAGTCGGAAGGAATTAAAAGTGCACCACACCATTTTAAGCATTTCCCGGTATTTTTAGCTCACAAAAGTTATATATTCTTTTGCAGCAGAATTACTTTGGGTTTTTCTTGTCCGAAACTATCGAAATTTTCATAAACAAAGTAGCCATGGTAGCGAAGCGATAGTGCGCCTCTAAAACCGCTGCTCGTTAGTTCGACTGCTGCAGCAACACTGTTGCTTTGGCCTAGCACTAGCATAGCTAGCAAAAAAGACACCAATTGCGTAAGTAAATCGCGCACACCACACTTCGAAACCGACTATAAACTGTATGTTTCAAAAAGCTTTTAATTGAGATAACTTCATACTCCGCCGCCTTTGGAACGATGACACCTAAGTCACGAGGACCAAAATAATAAAAATCAAGTATTTTTTGTCATAATCCTCTAAGAACACAAATTTTCCATACTCGCTTAAAAGAATCCGTGGAACTTGTTGCTGACATTAATATCACTTATTTTCCTAACAAATTGTTGCAGTGTATCCCACTGTCGCGAAACTTTGTTCAATTTTTTCCCCCATGTAACATGCATGTCGCTTCTGACCAGTTTCGCTCGGCGGAGTTCAGCGCAGTGCAGCTCAGACAAACAATGCAACTTTTGCGAGCATATAACATAAATAATACAAAATAAACAATCCAACAAACACACAAATAAACACAAATGCAACTCAACAAACTACTACAACCAACATACAATTGTAATACAAAACAGTGTGTACATATCAACAAAAAACAAAAAACAAAAAAGCAGCGAAGAAACAAAAGCAAAAAGTTGAACCAGCTGTGTCTGTGAGCGCGAAAAATTACTAGTTGGGTGCACATGAGTCGAAATTGAGTTTGGGACTGAGAAAGCGAGGGTGGTTGAGTTGGTCGGCTGGTGCAGCTAGGTGTGTCTGGAAAAACTTAGGTCTTGAGTTATGCTTTTAAAAGCAATGCAGTTTAAGAGCCAACAATCACAATAAAAAATTCAATACGAAACGTAAGTGATGCATTTTTGGGAACAACTTTTTGATTGAAAGATGTATAAGTTTAGCTGTAGATTTGGAATCACTCGATCTTTGTTGGAACCGGAATCGCCAAGACTTTTATTATTATTATCCTATACAGAAATTCATGAATAATAACATATATGATGGTCTTAATTTGGCGCAGCATAGGCTGAAATCAGAACAGCTTCAATCATTGTTGTCTTGTGTCAGGCTTCTGCTTTTATTCGAAGCCTCACTCATGATTGGTGAGGTCTGCTAGACTGCGGACCTTCAGACTGCGTACTGCTCTGTGGAAAGCCATTTTTGCTATGCTGCCTGCCTCTGTGCGTAGGTTGTGTCCAATCCTCTTCAACTTGATTCTCCAATAATTTCTGTCTAGGGCCAGGCTGCTAATATTATTCTAAGAAGCCTTATGTACTGACCTCATGTAGGTACGAGGGTGGGCCTATGCCCTTCGGCACTGCGACCCCATGGCTCTATTGTGCCCCCTTTCTCCTAGTTCAGATTTAATGTTCTCAGAAACTGAGTTGGACCAGTCTGTAGGATATACATTAGGTCCTTCTCCCTGAGAATATAGTTGCTTAGCAGCTTTGGTCTTTCAAGTGCCAAGGCTGGGCAGTTAGTGATTAGGAGATCCTCCTCACAGAATCTACATGTCCTGTTACAGTTGTCGTTACAGGGAAAGTAACCTGTCAACGCTCCACAAAGTGACCTAAGCTGTGTCCTATTTAACTTGGCTCTTGCCGCATCCAGGCGCACAAATCTTTTTGAGTATTTGAGATCATCTAGATTTGTTACTAAGTTAGATCAACTCGTCCACGTTTTCAACTATAATATTTGATGTATCGTTACAGTGGACGCTAAGTAGAGATATATTGTTAGAATACGCATAATCTTGGTCTTCGCAAAACAACTTTCAGGCCAACTATCCTGGAGCTATTTTCTAGAGGCACGAGTTTTTCGGTGTCCTAAATCTCCCATATAGCTTACGCTTTATTCCATAAATTAGTTATAAAAAGCTAGGATCGTCATTCTGGATTTCTTCTTGATCCTCAAATTATCTGTATAGTGAAATATTAAATTTGTGGTAGTTGCTTTGTGATGTCGAGATTCGCAATTATTTATAAAAGAGTTAATGGTGCATTACCTGACTTCAAAAAAGTTGGAAAACTGGGCTTTAGTTTATTAAACTTGTGCCGTGCAGTATGAATATTATATCATACAATATTTTCCAAGCCGAACATAAGCAGATCTCACAGAAGCCCATCTGACCAACAGATAGTCTGAAGATCTATTAAATAATGAATGCCTTTACTTCAGATGTACAAAAAGAGCTAGCAAGAAGTAATATTGTACGAGGACTGGCATGTTTATATTAGTTTTTGAGTATTGGGATTTACGATAAATCTCTCGTAAAGGATGTTTTCATCAACTCAAAGAAAATACATATAGTTTTACATAAAATTTTAGTTACCACCGAAATCACTACAAGAAATCGTCAATTATACAAAATTTATTATGTTTCGTCCATTCGGAAAAGAAACGTCGTGCACCTGAATAGTTGACCGTAGTATTATTATATTTTAGAAGGTAAATATTACATATTCCCAAGTTCCATATATGTTTTTAGTTGTAGTAAAAATATTGTATCTAAAATACGCAATTGTATTTTGTTTATCAAAAAGGAGCTCCAAACAAGTAATATTCATTGCAAAAAATGTTTGTATATTTATATTGCATTTAAATAGATATAATCATTGTATTTGGAGACAAAGAGAAAAAATCAGCAAAATATTCGTTTCTGCGATTGCAGCAAAATGCAATTTACATTCATAGAGCATTGTTCGATAAGATCTCCTAAAATGAGCAACCAGTAAAGTTGCAGTTATAGTTTCTAAAATATATACATTTGATAACATTCTAGAATGGCTTAAGGCATTATTGCTACCTTTATTTTCAACGGGGTATGCACAGGTGTATTGAAGTGCAAAGTTTAATACAGAAAAAGCACAAAGTATTCATAGCCACGATTGCTGCAAGTACAAAATGCTTTCATTTCATACATTATAATATAATAATTTCAGACATTTTATTTATTTTATTGAACAATAAAAAGCAAAATTTTAGTTTTAAATACATTTATGTTCGCATTGTTGCATAAAATAAATATTTCACTTAATTATCGACCTTACCAACCTCTGTAGTTTAACTAACTTTGATTGGCACCAGAAATTTCCGATTTCCCTTAACAAACATAGCTTCGTTTAATCGTTGTCCATCAGTGTCTTGGAGATATTGAAATAACTTATGATGAGCTTTTGTCTATTAGATATCATAGACTACATCTGAACCAAGCACCGTCTTCAAAGCAACCTCAAATTTCCAAATTTAATTTTGTTCTCAACTAAAGGCATTCCCATGCAGTAGATATAGTTATCTGCTGTCGTGTCCAAACAATACCCTTGGCTGACCTCTTGTGCTACCCAATTTCACATTTGGCCATTGCAGCAGAACATTTGACAGCTTTCAGTGCTCTCTGGCTGCGGTTTATGCCACTCAAATTTGCAAACTATCAGAATCACTTACCTCACGAGTCAGTCAACGCTGTAGGATTGTTCACTTGCCGGCATTTTGTGCTCATCCGATGGCGTCTCGGCCCGGTAACGTTGCTGCAACCATGGGACTCACCTAGTCGTGGCCTCTCAAGCCATTTTCACTTGTATTTCATGTCGACCGCAGGAGTCGAGGCAAATGTATCTGAATGTAGTAGCTGAATCTATATATATATGCGATACAATGCGCGGTAACAAATTGTTGTATGTCGGTTTTCATGTCTGTCGAACTGAAGTCCTGCACTGCAGCGCTCGTACGTTCAGGTGTTTTTGGGTGAAAATAAGTGAAACTCGATATTTTTTTAATTTTTATATATACTCGATTTTGGGAGATTAATGTTACAGGGGATATAGTGTACAGATATATTGAGAGAAATGTTAATATATATTTTCTGAATTCATTACCAAAAAAAGAAAAAAAAGAGTACATCAATTTATCAACATATTCCTACACCCAAGTGAAGGTAGTTTTTCTTTGCCCAATCTAATGTTCAAAATAATTGGACGGGTATCCTAAGGATGTACATCTTATTTATAAATCAAAAGAACACTCTATTGTGAAGAAAGGTTTTGGTCTCAATTATTTTTGTAGATTTTAAGTTAGTTCTTTGGCCCATGTGCTTAAATTTTAGAAATAAGTGGAGTTACCACTCGCTTTAAAGATCACTTGCTCAAGTAAACAATGGACCACATTCAAAATAATGAAACAACGTCATTAGTTTTCATTTACATTAATTTTTTATTTGTATCTGCAAAAATGTAGATAATATCAAATAAATATCGCTTTTCTGTGTGACTTCTAAGAGGATTTGATTTTTTTGAGTTAACTTTCTTCTTAATTTGTATAGAAGTAATGATATGTGGTACGTACAGTGGCTTCTTTTCAACGAAAAGTTCTATCAGAATCAGAGAATTTTTACTGCTTCTTCTACTATAAGATTTGTATTATATCTTATATTTAAGATCAGTTCTTTTTGCACGAAAATCACAATTTTTTAAAATAGACTTCGCGATTGATATTGAAAAGGTTATCATTTATCATTACTTCAGGTTAGCGGTTGGGGTGTTAGGAATTTTATTTTCAATCATTATCAGGCTCAAGAAGTGTAGTTTGCGAAGTATTCGTTTGGTCTAGCTGTTGGCCAGTAAGTTGATCGGCAGAATACTTAGTTGGTTGTGCAGATAGTCGGTGTATCTAGGCGGCTCTTATCTTGCACCCAGCTATAACGATGACAGTTTTGCTTGACATGCTTGAAAAAATGAAACACGAAATGGCCAACCCTGTATGAGGCCTTCGCTGTTGTGTGGTATTCAAGACATTTTAAAGGATTCGTTAGCTGATCACGGAGAGCTGTGATAAGTAATTTGTCCTACATAATGACAAATTATCAGACACTTTGCAGTACGGAATAATATCCAGCTGTTGTTGCTTATCATCTTTGGTGATATCACTTTGTACCCTAACCACTTGGCGTACGCTAACGATATCGGCTGTCGGTTAAAATCATAGATCGTATGGCGACGTTACAGTCACCAAGCTCACCGTGAGCCAGCTGATTTTAGAATCAAAGTTATTTAGTCTCTGATATTGTACCTTCGTGAAGATATCCCACCGTGTCTGCCAGTACTAATCCGAATTGAGTGATAAGTTCTGGTACCTCGGCTGCATTGCCCAAGCAGATGCAGTTGGACGTTGACAGTTGAATCAACCAGGCTAAAGCTGGATTTGGCTTCCTCCCAAGCCAAAGTAACATTATAAGCAATCACACGAAATTTTCGACTACAATGTGAAGTCTGTTCTTCTAAACGGATCAAGGAGAGATCAAGGAAGGCAACAGCTGTATTGCAACCTCGAAGGCGGATTTTGATTTAATATGGAACTGCTTCTCAGAGCAAATCAAACGTATATTGCCAACAAAATAAGAAGAAAGTAGAAGCGGATTGGTCACTTGCTTCGTGAAGGCGACAAACCCATAGGCAAGCAATCAATGCGCTGGTTTTGTTTTCATCAAACGTGAGGAAAAGTTGAAAATCCACGAAACACCTATGAAGGCCTTGGTGAATTCTGGAATTTATCCCAAAATAGAGTGCCTTGAAAAATGGCAATCGAAGACGCGCTATGCTCAAATAGAATATTAAGTAATTCTTCATCTTTGTAAAAGGAGATCTGCTAGAGTTGTGGGACCACATACCAACTGGAGTCCACAGAAGCAATAAAGCAGGCTTAAGCTGGAGCGAATTAAACAATATATTGCAAAATAGAGCGCAATGAAAAATGGCAATCGAAGACGCTCTATGCTCTATTAGGATATAAAGGAAATCTTACATATATATGGAGCCTTCAAGCAATGCGCCATTTTTGTAAAAGTAGAGTCCTGGCAGTCCTGAAGTTTAAGCTGGAACAAAGTGAGGAATGTATGCCAAAATAGAGCCCAATGAAAGATGGCAATGAAATCTAATATATTAACGAGGTTATCTTTGTAAAAGAAGATTTGCTACAGTTTGAAGGTCACGTACCACCTGGAGAAGTTCTACAGAAGCGAAAATCCAGTCGCTGGGCTAAAGCTGCCACAAATTGAGAATGGATCCTTAAATAGAGTCCCAGAAATGCTATATGCTCCAATAGGAGATAATGATGGAAGTAAGCTAACTTCTCCTAATTTCACCCATGCACATACACACACACATATGTAGCCACTTACATGTGTGTATGCACACCTCCTGTCTCTTGTTGTTGTGCGAGTGAAAAGCCGTTGGAGCTTACATGTTTTCATAACTTTTTATTGTTTATATTTTTTGTTACTTTTGTTGCATGTTCATGTTACATTGTTTTTTGCAACATTTTTCACATATTTTATTTGTTTATTTTTCTCAGTTGGCTGTATCTTTTTATGGAGTTGTTTTGTAACAATGCTCGGTGTTGTTGTACCTGTTCTACCTGTTCTACCTGTTGTAGTTGTTGTCGTTGTTGTTCGAGATAGAGGTGTTTGTTTCATATTGGCATGTAAAATATTTGTATAAAGTGCATTTATGAGCATTTTATTATTTTTAGTATTCGTTAGCAAATATTTCTAAAACAAAAAAATTGCTAAATTTATTTTTATTTCTTTTGGCATTTCGTATTTTGTTTTAAAGCAAATCAGGTGTGCGGCTGTAAGCTTTGCAGAATATTTTTAACTTGACTTTATTGAGTTAGAATTAAACCAAAGGCTCTTGAAATTTTAATGGCTGAAATTTATATAGATTTTATTGACTAAAACGACACTTGTTGAGTTCACTAGGGCTTTGTTTAAAATATGTATAAAAATTTTGGTTCAATTTATGTAATTTTGGGCTGGAATATTGTTTTGCTGTAAATTTCGTTATGGAATCGTACAGGAGGTTTTGAATGATAGGCAAACTTCAGTTTATGTTTTTATGGTTTTTAAAGTCTCTGTGAGGTTCGTTTTTTCAGCAATACCAAAGTCCTATTTTTATATTTCTTGTAATTTTCGTTTTGGTAATTTTATTCCATAGTTTCGGCTACATTTTGAACCAACCTCGTATATCTCTCATACATTCATTGATTAAACTATTCGGTATTGCTGCCATTTAAAAAAATATTTGCGTAAATAGTGAAAAGTTTGTCTTTATTTTTTTATATAGAGAAAATAAATATAAGCGCGCATACAATATTTTTGTTTATCATTTGATTTATGTTTGGATAGAATTCTAAAATAGCATAGCAACGAGATTGATATTTCTTCAAAAATTTGAATGAAGCCAGCTAGCTGCATAAAAAAAAATATATTTTAGATATTTGGCAAAACTTAATTAAAAAAAAGAAATTTGATATTCGTAAATTTGTACCATATATTTGATACTATTATGTTTTAAACAAAAGCTGATAGCTGTGCAAAATTCAGAAGGATTTGTGATTAAACTTAAAGCTAAATTAAGGCAACACGAAAGCTCGTTTCTCAATAAGACTGCATATATAAATCCTAAAATTCTCCAATCTCTCTGGGCTTTAACTTTGCTCCAGTTAAGATATAAAGCGCAAGTTTTTGATTCTCACAATTGTCTGCAGGTGTTCCTGGTCATCGACTGCCATGGGGATTCTTGCTAGTTCGTCACAATATCTGCGTGTTATGTAACCGTTCCAGTCCCATTACCGGATCATTTGAAGTAAAGGATTCTGCTGCGATCTACTTCACTTTTTATAGGCTTTTGGATATCTTCGCTGGAGCCTAGATAGCGAGATGACGCTGCTTCAGTACCACAAACTTTTCACTTCTTCTAACAGAATAATGGCTGCTGCTTGTACTGATTTCAGATCCATTCTAGCAAACAAATATCGTCAGCCCTATCTAGGTCAGCGAGTCGGCAGGCCCCATTTATTACCACTGGGGTCTTGGGACGGACATCATGATTGGCGTACAACTTCTTAAACTTTTATTCTGTCACCCGAAAGTTGTTCACGCATCCCCCGGTATTTTACATTGTATCGGGCTGCGACGAGCTTGATCCGTTTGTAGGGGACCCCCTTACATTCAAGAGAGCTCCACTACATAGAGCAGGGCTCTCCATTCGGATGATTATTCGACAATGAATCGGAGACTATTTATGTGGTCAAAGCAAGATGCGTTGGATTAGGTTGGGGGCCCACCGGCTTAACCTAACCTAACCTAATGCATCGTTTCGTTTGGGTTTGTAGCTCACCTGCTCTTGGCTGAGCTCTGGTTATAGTGACTATGGCTTACAGCATTTTTTATTATCTGTGCGATTACTTTGTAGATCGTAATTGGCAGAGTTATGTTTCTTCAAATTTTACGTTAGATTTTTCTATTTTTGGGGATTTTTCACGACTTCCTTTAGCTCTCTCGGAAGACTTACTTTGTTCTAGAAATTTTGTATTACGTGAAGATAGAGTTATGATTCCGGGTTCGACCACATTTTGTTGCATCTTGAGAAACCATGAAAGCTCTGTATGTCAGACGATTGGCCGTACCATTTATATGGTATATCCTATTCGTAAATTTTTAGGTCTGAAACTCCACGTGTTTTCTTAATATTTTACAGGCCCACATAGATTGAGTACTTCTAATGAGCACTTATTGTAGATAAGAGTTCCGGCTGAGTCGTTTAAGTCGAAGACTGTACCTAGATATTCATATGAATTCTCCACCTCAGCGTTATTTTGAAACCGTTTTCGCAGCATCGGGCTCTTCGTAACCCTTCAGGCAATAAACGCAGCTTTATGAGCGTTAAAGGTAATCTCTTTACTTGGAGACTACTTCAGGGTTGTACGGGTAGCATTTTCCATTATCTATCACTATGTCACTATTTATGGCTAGATCGTCCGCATATCTGTAGAGCATAACCTATCTCTGATGGTTAAGTTATTATATCATCGAGTCTCTAGATCATCAAATGTCATCATCCCCACTTGTAAGTAGGGTTAACTGATGCAGTCTTCCGCGCCGACTTAAATATACGCCAGTTTTTGATTTTTTTCCCCTCTTAACGCGTTAAGAAAATTAAAGTCAGAAATGTTGTTGAAAATTTTATTTTTTTCCTTTGCATCAAATTGAACTCTAATAACAGCTACCTTTTCGGAAATTTTCGGAACCTTGTCTGCTTTCATAAATTATGTTTATGTTTGATAATTTCTTTGGAATAAATAAACTGCATATAAGCCTAACATTTAAGATTGTTATAACACTCTTCAATATCTTTCTGGCAGAATTGTAAAGTTTTCGCAATTAAAATATTTAAAAATTTGATAAAATTATGAGCAATCGTTAACATGATTCGGGAGAATTCAGATATAAATATTTCTTGTTATGAAATACACTTTTTTGTTTAAAAAAAAAATAAGTTTCTGAATAAAATAAATGCCTGTGTGAGAAAGATTTTTACGTATAATAGATAAAATTCCTAATACATTGAAGAATGAAATTTTAATTTAGTTTTGACAAATCCTGATTACATAACTTCAAAAATAAAAATAATTAAAATTAACGTCGTTCGCAAATCCAAACTTTGACACCAATTAATGTCATTGCAATCAGGTTTGATTTATTGCAATAAATTAGTGTATCTGACAAATTCCGACATCGCTGCGATTGTCAAGGATAACTCCCAAACGCCAACCAATTATATCAATCAATTGCCCACAAAATACATATTCGCTTGTCTCCGAAGGACAAATGTTATTTTATGTTAACCTTATCAAAAGGCACTGCAATTGCAATCAGCTCAATGTACTACTGACAATATGGCCATGATAATAATGGAGGCAAGTTCCCTAGGTAAACAAACATCACGCACAACAATGTGTCTTTGTTTACGCGACAAAACAAATAGACAGACCCAACAAGGCGATATATCCGTTTCCGCTGCAATAATGGCAAACGACAATTGAACACAACTGTACCACAAGACGACGCCGTTGGCCCAAATTGGAAGAGGTTGCTGCACCACTCGTACCACTCGTACTCCCACATATTGCGCAAATAAGTGAGCTACTAAAAATGTATATAAAATAAAGAGAAAGAAATTCGAGTGCAGAAAAGAAAGAAAATATGTCAACTGTTACGATTTGGTACTCGGGTCGTGTCTTGGACTGCGAGAAACCTTCAGAGCTGCCAACACCACTAACCAGATGAAAATCGATGGCACCAAATTACATATGTAACGTAATGTATACACTATAAGTAGTACAGTCTGCATGCTTTTCGGGATAAGTGTGCGAAGAGTTGGTGTGTCTGTGTGTGTGTGTGGGAGTAAGTGTGTGTTTGTATTCTTTCGCGGGGCGCTGTACAAATGAAAAGTAAACAAATTTCCTAATGACAATTTTCGTATCGCTGTGAAAGTAAATTGATATTGATGCTTATTGGAGCATAACTTTTTTTTTTTATTTCGAAACGATTCTAGGGGAGAATCCAAGTTAAGTTGCAGCTGAAGCAACGCGAAAGTTTAACTTTAACTGAATGCAGTGCACAAACTTGAAAAAGTTACTGAAAGTTGAAAAGATATACAAGGCGATGGTCTAATGTCTACGGAGATTGCGTAAACTTAAAGCATTGAATTTGTTTGCGAACGAAAACAATTGGTGGCTTACTCGAAGGGATATTATTATTAAGTTTTATAAAGGTAAACAATTTTCAAATAAATATAAATTTCTTAAAAATTTTCATTTCTCTGATAAATTTATATTTAGAGCAAACGCTTAGTTCTTTTTTGGGAATCAGAATAATATAATATTGACAAACAAAAATTATAATTAATAGATCTTTGTGAAAGGTAAAGATGGCACAGATGACAAGTTCGTCAAGGTTAACGCGGGCAAGACAAAGAAGGTGCTGTCTTATCGCAGAGACACACGGCTGTCGGGCGAATATTGTTATATGCGACTATACTTTCGAAGTTTTCAAGCAATTCACATCAATAATAAAAAAGATTCTCTAGAAAATAAGCGAAAATTACTACGGTTTTCTTAAGTGTATAATAGGTAGCAGAGAGCTGAAAAATCTAAGGCTCTACGACGCGCTCATCATCTCTTATATAAGGCGCAGAAGCATGGGTTGTATTGTTTAAAGAAAAAGTATTCGTAAAATATTTTGTCCCATTTCTAAGGCACTATGAGCTCTACGCGGTACATAGACATCGTAGAACTTGACCTTTCGACAAGCTATATATACCGTGGACTTCGGTAGCAAATGTGTAGTAATTCGATATTAATTTATCCACAGTTTTTTGAAAAGGAAAGGAGAATTTGTAATTATTTGACAGTATGTTCTTCTCCATGGTCCCCAGTAGCGCAGTGGCAGCGCACTCGCCTTTAAAACGAAAGGTTCGCTTCCACCTAGCATTGGTATGGCTAGCAAATATACGCTATTTACCTAGGAAAACCTATAATATAGGTTAAAGACCACACCGACTTTAGGATTCGGCTATAAATTGTAGGTGCCTGTACTTTATTCTCTGCCACCATACCATTTCGGGTCTTCAGAAGCTTATATTATTGTTCAGATTATTTAATCATAGAAATTGTAGAACTTTTACTCTTATTCTGGAGTTGTTCGAGTAGCTGAATCGTAAAATCTTAAACGTATAACATATGTCGGACTTAAGTTCTACAGAAAAATATACATCTTTGATCGCTATATTGTCAAACTTTCAATTTTCTGTAAGTTTTCTCATTGGAGTCAGTTATTAACATGGATAATTTAATCTATCATTCATTTTTTTCTTCATTTATAAAGAAATCAATTCATTGATAGGGACTCACTTGTACAAATAGTCCCAGGTCATGGTTTCAGTTCAAATTCCTTATATGCCTTTAAAATCCAGTTTCCTAACTCAGATCTGGTAGGTGTATACCATAGTTGGAAGCACTTCCATGAGACTCTCTGCGGTTGAGTGGAAGATACAGCGGATGCAGAGTAGTCGATTTCCTAACTTTATAACTGAGATCTTAAGCCAGGTAGTTGTATTCAAGGCGTTATTTAAATCATCTACCATTAATTGTATGTTCACCACAGTGTTTCTCAGCTCTTTAGATTTTGAAATTCATTGACAATAACTTCAAACTGAAGAAATAGTTTGTTGTTTGACTTACCTGCTTTATTGTAACACAATCTTGCATGAATCCAATTTGTTCATCAGCAGCCGCTTCCAAGTGCATGGATATCCTATTGTCATTCTGACTTTCCAGATTTATGACAGTTTCGAGAGTAGAATGATGGAGCTGTAAAATTCTGCATCATCAATGTTCATGCAACCTGTTAGCACTTGTAAATATTTAAGGTACTACGAGGTAGACATTTAGTTTGTAGGCCTCCTCGTAAAGCAAGGTATGTATGTTTTGTCGCTTACTGATATCTTGGTCTTTGGATGATTTTTAATGTTGCTTTTAAATTCTCTAACTGATATGTGAGTCTTATTTTGAAGATTCTTTGAAATTCGTCTTACATGACAACACTCGTTTTGAAATCACAAGAAAATGTCGATATGGAAGAAATATAAGCTACAAATAACCCTTTATTGATTTATTTTGTGGAGCTATCGAACATATATTTTGGTAAAGAAACTTAAACATTTTTACGTCACTTATTTAAGATGCTGAAGCTCCGCTCTCCAACAATATTTTTGCAGTCACTGAAACTAAGACAATCCCGACACACCAATTGGTTTTCAACTATCGAAGTTCTAATTTAATCGTCTTAAATAGTTCCTACGTCATACGTCCTACATCAACTCACAAACAATACTAAGACAAAAATAAATATATATATTTATCAGAATAAATTTTTATTTGTTTTTGTTACATTGAATTTATTGCATTTTAATTTTCTTGTTGTTTATCGCAAATATCCCCATATCTGTGCAAATATTCGCACACGCGCGCGGGCAACTCTTTGAATGAAATGCGCAAGTATATGGAAAATATTATATGCATAAATCACATACACAATTAAATGCTTTGTTTTTCATTTGTTTTGTTTTTATACGAATGTATTCATATGTAAATAGACATATACTCGCAAGCGTTTTGTATATATATAGAAAGAAGTAACTAAGTATGAAGGCCATGTCGGGGCTTACGCCAGCTGTCGACCGATAGTCTGCCACCGCGATAACTCCTGGCCCAGTACGAGGCTAGCTGTTTATGTGCTTATATGAGAAGCCAAAAGGCAAAGGGCGTACAAAAAATGAGGCCCTATGCGATACCGCAATACTCTGTAGAAATGTAGTCAGAAGATTGCTAGGAAGTTGTTTTTAGTATTCGAAGAATAGTTTTTAAGATAACAACAAGAGATACGCCTTGGACTTGAGAATACACATTGATGTCTTTCAAGGTTTTCAACATTGAGCTCAAACTGACAAGTTCTTCATAAAGACTTTTTAAAGGCTGGCATCATACCTTCCATAGTTTTGAAACGAATTTATAATACCCTTGACCACTTGATTGCAGTGTATAATAAAATTGTTAAAGTGAAGAGAGTGAAATAAGTTGAATATATAAATCACATAAATCTTTTTATTTGTCACTTTTATTGGTTTTTATTATTGTACCTTTTGTATGGATGCGTGTGCGCGTTTTTGGGTATGTGGGTCAAAGTGTGTATAGTGTCTCCTCCAACGTTCTGGTTTTCCTTGTCGGCAGTTGTCACATGCGAAGCAGATAATGTCGCGGGAACAGTTCCCTTGCCTTGTCAGCTGTGGCTGTCTGTGTGCGTGCACAACTATATTTTCATAAAATGCCAGAAATATTAAATACAAATAAAACGCTGGAGAGATAGGCTTCTATGAAAATGAATATATGTCTGGCTGCCTTCATTTAAGTGTAACGTTTTTAATGCGCACCCCGAGGTGAACACAAATAGTCGGATGGGAAAGACTTCAACAAATTGAAGTAAATTTGATTTGTTTGTTGGGAGTGGAAAGGCTGTGTTTTTGAGTTCAAAAAAGTGGCTGTTATTATTATTTGAAGAGTTGTATTTTAATAGCGTTTAATTTCACTATCGTCTGATTATTTTGCAATATATTAACGAAAAGATGAATGATTTCTTATCCCGATACAATGATTGAACTATTTTTCGATATCCTTAAAATACTCGAGCCTTTTCCATTAGAAAATCCTATTGCATCTGTTGAAAAAATCGGTAGAAGGATAAGAGGTAATTCTGAAAAATACAGCGGATAGCGTAAGATCTCCTATTGGGCACAAGAGAACCATCAAAGTCGCGTGCCGAAGGGCGTTGGCCCAGCCTCGATCATACATTACAGAATCTCCTATTTCAGTGTTTTCAGATAAAATGGAACGTCTTGTACACATTTCTTGCCTCGTCTTTCGAGCGTTCTTGCAGATTTTCGCACAAAGTAGATCACCGTCCCATTGGCAAAGTGACGTTGTGTCGATGTGATTGATGATGAAACTTATCGATCTTATAGGTAATTTGAAAAAATTCTAATTGTTTCAATTGCTTTAAAATGCTGTCACTTCCAATGATTCTAAGAGTTTAGTCTTCGTTTGGCACGGATCGAAAATCAGTTTTCTAGAATAGAAAACAATACCAATTTCCAAAAAGAAATTACCTCGGCTTCAACTGTATTCAATTTTTTTATTTTGCAATGTTTAAAAATATTAATTATCCAAAGAAACTTATTATTTAAAGCGTTTTCTTGCTAACAATCTAAAGCCAATAGATCTGGAACTTTTAATAAGCAATTCGGAAGTTCAAAATCGCATTTCTGGAATTTCAGCATATAAGACAACCAATTTTCTGGAATTTAAAAATATTGTAATTGCTTTAATTGGTCCAAAAATTTTGCTGTCACTCCCAATGATTCTAAGAGTTCAGTTTGCGTTTGACACAGATCGAAAAAGAGTTTCTTAGAGTAGAAAGCAAAAAAAAGATTTATCGATATAGTTTCATGATGCGAAAGAAAATCGACTGGGTTACTTTAAGCAATTGAATTTCGTGGTTTGCTCATATAAACGATTTTTTGTGCTTGAATACGACTACTTTTTGATTCTTCCTAGAATTACTTATTGACACAGATTGGTCAAATTAATTTAATGATTTGGAAGAACCCTCGGATGACATTCGCGTTGAAAGTTCTGGTTACTTCTAACAAATTCTACATTTTCCTTGTGGTTTGAGTAGAATCACTTTTTTTTAGTTTAAACTTAAGAGAATCGTTTACATATTCAAGATTATTCTGTTTAAGGTAAATTTATTAAGACCAATAGGTACATATTCAGATCCCTTCATTGTCGCTCCAACATCAAAAGCTATTCTGGTACCTAAAGGGTTGACTTGACACCACACTTTCGTTACTTTTGCTGTATTCGGTAATATTGTAAGTTCTGCCTCATTTAAATAGAAAGGAACAGAATCCACAGGAATTAACGACAATGTTGTAGTAATTTGATCTATCGTCTTCGATTTCTGTATATTTTCTGAATTGTAACCATAACTAATCATGATTCTAGATTTTGAAAAATTCATTGTGTACTTGGTCGAATCCACATGATACTCTCATTAATGGAATTGCCTCCTCCAGTTGCACCCAACCTACTTGAATAAAAAGTGCAGATTGTTTATCAACGAACGAAAAAAAAAAAACTATTCTTTGAAATTATCAAGCTGCAAATGTTCCATGGATTTTCTTTGGCTTTCAATCGGCTAATTTGTGGAAACCTCGACGCCGCTTGGAAGCTATATTCAAGGATAACAACGTCGCAGCCGTAGCCAAAACATTTTGGTCGTCGGACCGCGGGTTGAACCGCTAATTACCAGAAATATGAGACTTTTCGATGAATCTGGACCAGATCCCTCAGCTGATGGTGAAGCACTTCCTGGTTGCTTGGCGGAGGGTCCGTTAACGGTTCCGCTTTCACAAGAATCTTGAGGCGTATTTTGATCTCCCGGATTATTTAAGGTAGCTGGCTCTTTTCCCAATTTTATTTGACTACTTGCTGCAAAGTCTCATTTGAATGAATTATAATAATATTCAGTATTCGCCCTGTAAGCTCTCTATATTTCTTTCGCTATGGCAGAAGTTCTTTTAAAATCGTTGAAATCCTGTATCTGGTGTTTTTTTATTTCGTTCCAACTTTACCTTAATTTAGCTTTACTCTTTTAAAAGCAAAAAAAAACACTCTTTGTTTCTAATTAAATTTGTTATGATTTGAAATAAATCTAGACTATTATCAATAAGTCATAATTGCGAAAGCATATAATTTGTTGATCTTTGTAGCTTAAGTAGTTCTCAGGACCAGTACCACAAATTAAGCAAACATGGAAAATCTAAATAATACAAAAAAAGATTAAGTTAAACAAAAAAAAGAAAAGGTTACTCGCTTAAAACTTGAAAACTAGAATATAATCGCATATCTCAAAACCAACTCCACAAATGCCGTATCGCCCAAATTTCAACTTCAGTTTTGCTCTCTAGAACTTTTATCATATTTGAAATTATTCGAGAACTTTTTAAAAAATGCAACTCTCAAAGAGAACTTTTTATCTAAACTTTAAAAAGAATTTGCAAAACAAATTTAAAAAAAATTGCGGAATTTTCAATTTGTTTTAGAATTGCCCATCCTTGAGGCCTGCGTGTGAGTGTGTTTGTGTGCGTGTCAATGTGTGCACTTGTTTGTTTGCTTGTGTGCGATTCTAATCAGGAGCAGAAACTACATACAACAGCAAACAAACAATGATACGAATAGGCAAAAGACAAGCAACATCTGCCAAAGACAAAAACACACAGCGTGGAGGGGAGAGTAAAGACAAAAAAGAAGAAGTAAAGCGAAGACCGACAAGAGAGGGAAAACAAAGCAAATCGACCAGCACACGCACAACACTTGACAAATGTTCCTTTTTCGAGTGTGTGTGTGCCGATTGGGTATGTGTGTGTGTTTTAAAGAGAGTTTGGATTGTCTTTGGCCAACTGTTATACTCTTTAAGGTAAAGAGAATTTTTTGAAGTATTCAGAAGATTCTATTAAAAAAAAATTTATGAAATTTAAAAGTCTTCAAGTAGAATTGTTTTCATATTTTTGATTTTCATAAATATTATTATTGTCTGACTTTCTTATAATAAATTATTAAGAACTTATGCTATTTACAAATAGTTTCCATCTTTTCCTTTTGTAGCAAAAAACCTTGACTCATTAAACGATTTGGACGTTTCGTAGTTTTCGGACGCCCTCTGCGACGATTGCCATTGTGTCATAAATCTGTTGTCTCTCCTGAGGGTGTGCCCGATCCATCCATATTTTCTCGATATGTTGCTTTCGATGTTGATTTTCTTAAATGACTCCAGGAATACCAATTTTTTATAAGAAGTCATTGTTTCGGTTGCAAATCCAATTATATTTTGTTGGACCGTTTTGGTGGAAAATGCTGTGCTCAGACTATTCTTAGCTGTGAGACAATTTTAACAAAGAAGACGACCAAAGCTCAGATGGAAAAACCAAGTGGTTGGGAAGCTAACTACGCTGGGAGTGACCAACAAGAGGAGGCGCGCTCAAAGCTGGAGCGCCTGGCGACAGCTGGTCCGATAATCGTTTGTAATGTCCAATTTGAAACAAAGCAAGTTAAGAAAAGACGTCTATAAATTGCAGAAAATGGAAACGAGACCTAATGCACCAGAAAAGTAAAGTAAAGTAGATACGATTTAAAAGTGAATTTCAAGTGCAAATGTATTTGGGATCCAAGCTAAAAAATAATTGTAGGAAATTTAAAGCTAGTGTTGTACCTATAATGCAACGATATCGATAAATTGAAATAGTCGATATTCGTTTTTTCGTCCGTAATCTCACCATTGTGGAACTTTGTAGTTAGTAAGTTCTTAAGACTAGATTAAGAATTCATTCAATTCATATTTTGTTACTTGGGGAGAATAATTCAAGCAATACTGTTATTAAATTTAAAGACAAATTGTAAAATTACTTTTGTTGATCAGTGTAACAACTTTTTGGAACTGAACTTTGCCATAGTTTAAACTTTTATGAAAACCAAGCAATACTTAGAAAAAATATTAAGTCAATAGATATTGATCGATTATATGCTTAAGTCGAGTACAATCAAAAAATCGGTTAGGATTATTGTGATCTAAGTTTATTAGCATGGTGTTCATAATTTAGGTAACTCTGAGTGCCTTTGTCTGTTCCTTCTAAATAATACATACATTTTTTGCTTGCATCACCCTAATATACTATTTGTATCCATTGGTATAGGAAAATACGTATACGCAGTGTAGACTTATATAAAGGATTTCATTAAAAATATCGCAATTTTGTCTGGTATTAGCGGTGTAAGTTGATTTATGGTTCAAATAGTACTGAAGTGTATTTATAATATTTAAATGAATTTGTGTTATATTTTAAACTAAAAAAGTTACGAAAATGATGATTATTGGTTAAGTGAACTTTGTAGAAAGTGTAAAATCTCTTATGGAAAGTGAAATAAACTGCAAAATGTTGATTCCTTAAGCATTAAAAATAGTAAAAGGTTCTACATAAAATTGCTATAATTATAGTTCCATTTTTCAAAATTATACTTCGTAGATTAAAGTTGGGTGCAGTACATATAGTAGATAATATTGCCTAACGCAAAAAACAAAATGTTGTACTGATAAAATTTCTGGCTTAAAATATCGAAATTTATTTTCAAACCGCCAAATAACGACCCTCAGAGGCATCAGCCGGAGCTGAGCACCAATTCGTAAGCCATACTGTCGGGTTCCCCCTTAGTATGGAGCGAAGTGTATCTATCACTTCTTTTGTTTTATAAGCTACAGCACCTAGTTAAGAACGTAACTTCACCTCCGGTCAACATGAATCTACCCGCGTTTGGGATATCAACTACAGTCACCACCACACCCCCACTAGGGGGCCGAACTCAATAAGCATGCTTGGATCAAGCTCAACCCGTGGCTCGGTTGTACTCTGCTTTTACTCCTGACAGACTCGAACTTGGGGGACTCACACACGCCAGTTTTGGCTAAAAGGCCCGGGACTGGTTACCTATGCGTCGCTGGTGCTGTCATAACCGGCGTCGTAAAAATACAACATCGTCAAATGTTGTCAGCATCTAAAACCTCTCCGGTGTCTCCAATACTCAAAAAACGCTCCATAACTGGCCCACTTGCTGAATACCAAGTCCATCTAGGTAATTGAGATATCTCCATGCTCCGCCTTTGGAGCGATAAGTATAGTCAAGTGCAAAAAATTTATTAATTTTTTTATTTATTTTTTAGCTGAATATTATAAAATGGTTGCACTTAAGTAAGTTTTACAATTCTCGTAATTTCTTCTGTAATGCTGGCGTATTTTTGGCGCCACCATCAACGTCGCTATTGTCAGCGTCATCGCAACAGTCATCAGCATTATCTTTTACAATGTCATCATCTATAAAACAGCTTTAATATTTTTTTACCTTATTGCTTTTGGCACTACTTCTCACCTAGTTGAGTTCCAAGTGAAAACTTCCGAACTTCTCGAAAGCGTTGTGGAAACTTTATGCCATAAATAAGCATTTTTGTCGCAACTGTACGAATTCAGCAGCGACAATTTATTATTTCAAATAACAAAAAAAGTAACAGCTTGCTCAACCAATTTAATTCGATTTTTTTCTGAACATTTAATATGCATAATGCATTTGGTATAAAAAAGTACAATTAATAATAATAATAAACAATAAATAAAATTGTATATGACGAACATGCAAAGAATGCTTAACGTCGCATATTTTTCTACTTTTTAATTAAACTCAATTTTAATAAAATTTTGTTACATTTTATTTTATTAACAAAAGCGCAGGGCTGATCAATAGATTTCGTATGGAACTAGCTTGGAACTAGATAAAGTGGAACTAAATTTGATCTGTTGCGAATTTGTAGAGTTAGGTTTGTGTGGAATCGGAAAATGCTGGTAAAGTTCAGAAGAAATTGTTAATATTTGTCCGCCTTCACCTTCAATTAAATATTGTTAGTAAAGTTAAAATAGGCATTTACCTAAGAAAGGAAACGTTTAAATTCCACTCAGCTAAAAAAATTCTAAATCATCAGAAATGAAAGATGTGACATCCTTCTGTTGTAGGAATTTTCGTATTTGCAAAAATACGAAAAAATCTTTATATATAACTCGGAAACTTTGATGCATTTTGGCGCTAAAGTGACAACCTTCAAAGTTTATTTTTCCCTTAAAAAAGTTTTGTTTTTTCTAAGTTATCCTCGGGCCCGAATAATTCCGTAAAATGTTGTAGTTTTTAAACATTTAAGTTCCATTTTTATTGAATAATGTACAATGAATAAAATAAAGTTTGGTAATTTAAACATTCTTTTCGCGAAGAATCTGAGTTAATTGAAATGGCGTTTTCTTCAGTTACTCTCAGTTTTTCAAATGACACATAATTCTTTAAAAATATTATAGATGCAATTTTACTAACAGTTTCAATTAAGTTTTTATGCATTTTCATTCAAAGTTTGAGAATTAACGCAACTGTAGTTTGTCCCTCAGAAATTGCTAATGAATTAAGATC
Source organism: Chymomyza procnemis (assembly GCA_035046065.1). Taxonomy (NCBI): domain Eukaryota; kingdom Metazoa; phylum Arthropoda; class Insecta; order Diptera; family Drosophilidae; genus Chymomyza; species Chymomyza procnemis. The sequence continues at coordinate 42,448,654 of JAWNOJ010000026.1, forward strand.
TATCAATTATAGTATCTATTCATTTTATATTTTCGTTAGAAATTTTCGAATTCTTGTGTGATTTAAGGTCAGGTATATTCTGAGAAGGAAATAGCCGGTAGTCTCTTGAATATATTCCAATACCGGTGAATCTGGCTTAAATTCCAATTAATGAAAATTTTTTATTTTTACCTTTTTTTGAATGAAAATATTTTCGTTACGAACTCAGAAATTTTTGCGTGATTTACGGCCAACCCTGGGAATGAAGTGATGATAGTTTTCCATGAGACGGTACCGCCAAATCACTAATCGAAACTGAACTTTTTTCTGGCATAGATAACCATACTACAAAGCAGAAGAACAGAGATCCAGATGAAAATGTACTAGGCCAGCTGGAACGATTTGTTTATTCAAGCAACTCCTCAGAAGATATAGATCAAAGAAATCTTGCATCTGGCTGAGAATTCCTTAAGTGAATCCTTCACAGCACATTGCAACCTTAGGCTCAATGAAAGGTGCGATTGAAGGAAGAGTTTTCACAGCATATACAGCTTGCTATGCTTTTGTTAGAAGCAATACTGCTCTCCTCGGCGACCACAGAATCGAGCTTAAACCGTCCCAAATCATAAAATTCATTTCAGCAATAGGGTGGATGGCAGTACAATAGGTCCGCAAGGGTCGCAGTACATGGCATCCGCCAGCAATTTTTTTTTGATGCTTGTAAGGGCATTGCCTGTGTCTTCTCCTATAAATTGCTGTTAAATCGGTCAAAATGTTCAAATTACAAGAAAATTTTGGCTTTGACTTTATAAACTTCTCACCTCTAATTCCCAAGGTTGGTGGTTCGATTCCACCTTGCAGCACTGGTGCATTTGTCTAGCAGTGATATGGCTTTCCATTTACCTAGGAAAATTTCGATTAATGAAAGACTCTGCCGTTTGGATTCGGCTATAAGCTTTTGGTCTCTGTTCTCTTCGATCAGCTTTTAATAGAGATATCTCCATATCTCACTCCACCTTTGGAGTGAATAAATTAATTATTTAGAATTAAATCCCATACGTCTCCTTTATAAAATCCTATTGAATCATAATGTTTTAATAATACGTTTCATTTTTTTTATTTCTGTTTTATTGTTTTCTTTTTTTTTGGATTTGATTTTTCGGAATTTGATTTTTTTTTTAATATTGATTTTCGGAATTTTTACGTGATTGGAAGAACTTTCCTGCGTGTCTCTATAAAATTTTCAAATTCTTCATAAAAATTTCAATTGAAGCGCCATTTTTGTATTTCGTTACAAATTTCAGAAATTATTCTATTTCTACGTCTCGCCTAATAATTGCTGCTAAATTGGTCGAACTTGCACGATTTCTCTTGTTTTGCTATTACAAACTTCGGCATTGCCTGAGTTTACACCAGGATTTGCATTCAATCGGTTGAAATGTTATTCAGATATATTGAGGAGCCTGAATGATTTAAGTCGAATAAATTGAATTGATAAACTACTTTATCTTTTGAAGGACCTCAACTTTCAAAATATCGTTTCGCCATAATCTTAACAAGAATGAAATCGTTTAATACAATAAACAATTTTTAAGGCCCATCATCTGATAGAACTAACTTAAACTTACTTTCCTTAAAAATTCTAATCGTCTAAATTAAAAACTAATTTTAAATTCAGATAAAGCTCGTATAAAACACAGAGATAGTTAAGCCTTTTCTCAAATGAAAGCTCTATTTGGATTGCTCCTTTGGTAAACGATATAATATTAAAGCATTTGAATCCCTGAAATCCACGACTCAGCGAGCTGCCATGGATTTAACCAAGCGTATGTGCACCCACCAACCGTGGGTGTAGGGGGGTATGGTTGCGAGACAAAAATTGTTGCATAGTTTTGTGGCAGCGCTAATTAAACATTTTCCGCATGCAACAGCCCATTAAATGAAAGAGCAAAAAGATGCAACAAAATCCACAACAACAAAAGAAAAACGTTAAAAATTAATCAAGTTTTAAAAATGCGCTTAATATATATAAAAATCTATATATATAAATCTATATATAAATACATTTGTGCGTGTGAGTGTATATAATGTTGAAAAAGCAAAAATGGAAAAATGGAAACTGGCACATCAGTTTGCCAGCACAAAAATACAAAAAATTTAATATTTATAAGGCAAAAGTTGAATAAAACCGGAAACCAATTTTGCTGAAAGGCCAACAAAATGTTTTTGGTTCAACCATTTTTGGTATCGATAACTGGTAATAGTTGCAAAAGATGGCCTACAAATATGTAAATGTGTGCGTATATGTGACCTAAGCGTGCGAGTGTGTGTGTGTGTGTGTACAACAGTGTGAAATTGCGCATATATAAGTAGCGCTTGGATTTATGGGCCTTTAGACAGGAATTATAGACGGTTGGGCCGCGTTATTGTCTGACTTTTGCCTTTCGCCAATTGCCGTGTGCTTACCCGGCATTGACTTTGTGTAGATGGGCGAGTGTGAGTGAGTGTGTTGGGGGGGTGCGTGTGTGGGTGAGTGTGTGGCATGAGTTTAAGGATAACCCAGCGAACAAATTGTGCGTCATACCCGTTGGTAATATATCGATACATCAGATTTTGCCTAACGAAGTAAGAATAAATTATTAGAGTCCTGTAAATCCTGTGATATCAAGATTTAAGAAGACTAATTTGCTGCTTCTATTTTAAAATCTACCCGTTTGTTAAAATCTTTTCACCATATATTTGAAATTTTTATTTTATATACAGCTTTCTTGGTAAAAGTTTCACTTATTTATTTAAGTTAATCATACATAGTTAGCGACCGATACGTGTGCTCTCGTTAATGACCGTGAAGAGACTAAGAACAATGCTCTGGTAGGTGTTGCCAGACGGTTTATGGGTTGCCAGATGGATCTCCAACAAGCTTGTTCGTAACTTTAAATATTAGGAAAATACATGTAAGCGCTTGATAATATTATAATTACTGAAAATCTGACTGTATAAAATATTATTTTTATATAACTTCCCTTTTTTTTATATTTAAGATTTACAAAGTCCCATAGTTTAGTTCAGTTTAAGCGATGTGAATTTTCTTTTATATAAAAGAGAAAATATTATAAAATCTGACAGCCCTGGGAAAGCGAAGTGGATGAAGGTTTGGGGCTCTAGCAGATTTGTGTTTTGTATTTATGTGAGAGAAAAATCATATATAGCAAAAAACGGCGGATATAACACCAACACTTGCTTACGACTTCTTTTTGAACACACCAGCGGCGCAACCACGACGACCAGTTGTCTTGATACGTTGACCACGAACACGCAGGCACCACTAGTGACGTAGACCTCAAAGAGAGTGGAGTTGGCAAAATTGCTAGTTTTTTAGCAAAATAATACTTTTCGTTTTTAATGCGCAACAGATATGCAGCAAATTTACACCATTTGTCTTAGTAAATCTCTCTAAATGAAAGACACCTACGTTCGGATTCTCCTTTAAACTATAGATGTCTGTTCTCTGCTAATAAAAACGCTCTTGACGCTCTTCACTTGAAGCAAATATAAGGGAATAATGTAGAATATTCATTAACTTTTACTAATAATACGAAGTTTTTGAAAAAAATTTATTTTGAATCATCAGTTTGTGATTTTAACTAATTTTCTACAATTAATGGCTTCTTATACGAATATTTTATAATGGTATTCTACATTCGTGACCCTTGGAAAATATAATAGTCTTTATTTTAATAATTTTATTTAGCTTTATATAATTTTGCGAAAACCTGTGTGAGCAAATGCTACTAACATTTTATTGAAATCCCCTGTGAAGAGTTTTTAAACCGACTGTCCAAAAAGTCGTAGAAATGATTTTCGTCAAGTTCCTATTGATAAAAGATGTCATGTACCCATTGTGACCACATTTTATCTTCGATTTTCTATTATAACATAAATTCATCCACTACTTAGAGGCGACTGTCTAAAAAGTCGTAGGAGCAACAAATTAATGCATTTCAATGAGTTCAGACGAAGGGAGTAAAACTTCCAAAGATTTGATTGGCAATCTTGGTAAATATTGCGTATACTTAATACATTTCATGTACCCCCTCTAACCTATTACTGAAATATGCGTTAAAAGCAAAGTAATAGTAGAAAAATGGGTTTTTGTTTATTAGAAAACGAGTTGGTTTTGACCATCAATGTAGTTTTGCAGTTCGCATATTATTTCACTTTGTAACAATTCAATGATTGTTTAAAATTTTATTAACTGAAATACATTGTTGTATACCTAAACCAAGCAAAGAATTACTATTTACGAAATGCCCTAGATATAGTTTTTTATTCTTGATAATAAATACTTTTTCTCTTGTGAGTTCTTCTAGAAACGGCTGAAGCGCGCTGTTCGGTCCAGCAGCTTTAACTTTACTCTATGCACTTAAGAGACTTTATCAATAAGTATTCTTCTAAATTGCATAACTATCACGCAAGCTTAGTAATTCCCTCTCTAGCAAAGACCTTTCTTAATTGGGCGCTATGCATATGTCTATATATCGGAAACCTTTTATGGTTTGTCAATGCAGATCAGTTATATATTGTCATGTCTGATTCTATTCACATTCGCTAAACGATTTAATGTTTTGTTATAATTTTGCGTTCCATTTTAATAAGTTCAGACGAAGAAAGTAAAGCTGACATAGATTTGAATGGCTTTCTTGTTAAATATTACGTATACGAAATGTTAAACAGTTATTGGTTTTGCAAGAATTGTGTGTTCCATTTCAAACAATTCAGACGAAGGAAGAAATGATGACATGATATCGCTTAATCAGTTTATCACTTACATTAGTTTCACATAAATTTTTTAATACTTTTTGTAATTAATTTACTAGTCTGCCTTCAACGCTGCCAAAAATCAAAGATACTTGCCTGCTAATACCTTGAGACGCTCGCGCGTTACTCAATTTTTGGTCGACTGGGTTATGTGTGTTTGTGTGTGTGTGACTGCAAGTGAGCTTGTATTTGTGTGCGTATTGGTAACTTGTGCGCGGCTTAAAATCTAATCGACGCCTTTGACTGTTTGCTTCGCTGTCTGTCCAAAGGCTGTTATTTACTGACCGGAATTACCACTTTCAGCAGTATAATAGATTACACACACATTGCCGTACACACACACACTGACACACACACACACACACTACCACTCATTTGGCTCAAGTCTACGCACAACATTTGTAATTGCTTTGCTGTTAACGTTTGGGGCGTACACGCACGCATACACCCATGGACACCCACATACAAACACTTATGCATATTTAATGAGCGTAAAACGTTTAAAGGCAACTATAAGCCAAAACTCAGCCGTCTATATCCGCCTCCATTACTAACATATTGGCTACAAATCGTGGCGCAACTTTTCGGGCTCTATTATTAGCCCAAAGGCCATAGGCGGCTGTGTGTAGCTGAAGCCAAGACAGTAGCAGCAAGTCGTCCTTGGAGTAGCACATTCGGATGGACGGCATTTAAATTGAATTTTGGCCGCATTTAAAATGCAAAATTACGATACTTGAGCCAATAGCAAATGAGGGCAATGAGTACAGTACGCCAGAGTACAGTCGATAATAATTGATGGCCCAGTCAAGCGTTACGCAACACTGACATTTCAGCTGTAGCAATGTTGGCAAGCACGTAAATGACAGCGAAAGTGGCAGCGACAGCAGCCTGATAATGTTGTAAAACAAAAGTGCACCAAGGTGCCTTCTCGATATATATAGATAAATATATATACAGTTTATATATATGTAGTATGTGCTTTCCGGTTCATTGGTTTTAAGTGCAGTGCAAACAGCAGAAACAACAGCGGCAGCAGCAGGGAAGTGTAAGCAGAATAAAATGGGTGGAAACAAAAAATTAAGTGATAATGCAATGATGAAAGCAGGCGTTAAGGTCTGCGGCCTTGCAACATGCTTTGTGGGCCTGCAATTGCAGGGACACTGCGAGAAACTCATGTGAAGGCGGTATATCGCTTTTATGTTCATCTGGGTTATCGATAAGTCTATAGTCGATAAGTGGCTAGAAAGTAGACCTGGCGTGGTTAGGCAAAAGCCATGCTATTTTTTTTTCTTATTTTTAGGATAATTGTTGAAATTAGTTTTGATATATAGACCGACAAGCTTTTTGTTTGACCTTAAATTAAACGATTACTTTAATTTTAAACTAATTGATAATGAATATTTAAGTTTTCGGTGACATTTTTTTGGAAGACAATGGTGTTGTATTGACTCAGCTGGACTCGTTGGATTTGCAGTGAGAACCAATTCTAACTTAAATTGCAGTGAGTGCCGATAGTGGCAGCGTTTGCCTGCAGATGAGGCGACCAAAGAGAGAAGTTCTGATAAGTGATAACAACTTCCCTCGGCATGGCTTATGACTCTTATTATCGCTTCGTTGTATTGCTGTTGTGCTGGGCTCAATTCCTAACTGAATAGTTTACATAATTAATATTAATGTTAAATTAATTTTTATTTATATATTTCTCAATAATGCAAATAAATTAATCCAAAGTAATTTTGTATAGAATAATAATTTTAAAAACCTTGAAAATTAAGTCTACGAACTGTAAGCGTTCAGTCAAAGGATATAAACGTTCAGTAAATTTGATTTTCTTTTAAATAGTTAAATATTACGTATACACACAGCTTAACATTTATAGATTTTACAATAATAGTGTTTTCTATTTCAAAAAGTTCAGCCACAAAAAATAAACCTCCACAGAATTCAGGGGCATTCTTAATTAATATTACGTATACGCAGTGTTGAACGGTTTTAGATTTGTCAAACCTACCATAGATTTTTTGGTTATCTTTTCAAATATAACGTATACGCAATGTTGAATGGTTTTAGTTCTTCGTAAAAATATATTTTGCATTTCAATTAGTTCAGACGTAGGAAATTAGACTTCCATATATTTGTTTGGCTATCATTAATATTACGTTTACTCAAAGGTAAATGGTTTTAGATCTTGTAAAAATTATGTGTTCCATTTCAAATAGCTTCGGCGAAGAAAATAAAACTTTGGTAAGTTTGATTGTGTTTCTTTTTCAATATAATGTATACGCCATGCTAAACATTTTTAGTTTTTGTAATAATTGTGTGTTCCATTTCAAAAGGTTCAGACAAAGAGAGTCAAATTACCATAGATTTCATTGTCTTTCTTTGTAAATATAACATGAAATATAATGTTTAATGAAAATAAGGTTTAAGATTGCCCTATGTACTCCATTTCAATCAGTTCAGGCAAACTTGATTTGATTATCTATCTAGCTAAATAAACGTATACGGATTGGTAGATTTTGTATTCATTTTGTTCCATTTCAATAAGTTCAGACCAATAAAGTAAAACTGCTGTATATTTTATTATCTTTATAAATATTACGTATACGCAGTGTTAAAAAGTTTAATTTCTTGCAAAAATTATATTTTTCAATTCTATCAAATGTTGCAAGTGTCAGTGATTGAATAAAAAGATGCACAAAAATATTACGTATATGCAACGTTAGTTGTAACTTATATTGCGATATATTCATATCTCGCACATCCTTTCCATCCATGTTATTCCCACTTAGAATAAGGACGCTTAAAAATCGCGAATTCTGCTGCCTTAGAATCAGTTTCTCAATGGCTTTTAGTTGCATTGTGTACAACATAAGTAAACCAATAAGTCGACTTTTGAAAAAGATCGCTTTCTTGTGTTCTTGAAACACAGTCAGTCTTCAGTCTAAAATCTTTTACACTGTAAATCCTAGTTCCTAGAAAACCCCTGATGACCATTCAGGCTTGGAAAACGAATAAGTATTATGAAGGGTTTTTTTCCAGAGGTATAGAAATTCAAATTGCAATATAACAACGATGGATTATTCGATTGGCTTGATTTTTATATATCCGATAGACAATTTTGTGGCATTACATTTTAAATATGATTTCTGGTATGTGTATGACCGCCAGAGCTGGCTCAGATGTTGTCCAATCTGGAGGTCGCATTTTCGATGACTTTTTCCAACATTTGTGGCCGTATATCGACAATAACGCGGCGAATGTTAACGGTTGGAGGCTATTTCATAGGTCCAAATCGTGAAAATAGGCGGTCATCAAACATGTCTTTCAATAAATTGATTGTGGCACCAGGTGTGTGACATGTTGCGCCATCTTGTTGGAATCACAGCTCCTCTACATCATGGTTGTTCAATTCAGAAATGAAAAAGTTAGTAACCACGGCCTCTATACCGATCACCATTGACTGTAACGTTTTGGCCATCAATGTTTTTGAAGAAGTACGGACCAATGATTCCATCAGCCCTTAATCCGCACCAAACAATCAGGTTTTTGTAGTTGTAATTGTTTTTCGACATACACTTATACACGCTTTATCGCTAAATAAAATTCGCTTATGAAAATCGGGAACAACAAATACTTCGGTTAAACTTTTTATTTTGTCCAACGTTGACCTTAATTCTCTTACTGGTTATCAATCAATAGGGAAATTTCTCTCTTAACAAAATGCATAACTATATAGATAGTATTGTTTATTGTTGCATTCATTTTGATTTTTTATATGAAACAATTCAGTCTGGCTGAAATAAATTTTGGGTGAATTCGACAGCTGTTGACGTCTTTAAAAATTATGTATGCGTCATTTTAGCTTATATAGGCGATATATGGTGATTTGTTTCATAATGGAATGCCTTTCATCATAATTATCTATTACAATTGCTAATTAAATACCAAAAGCTTAGCATGCAGCAGCCTTTCGGGGAAGTGTGGTTTCAGGCTTAAAAAAGCGATTAGTCCAGTGCGCCGATTTTAATCCTAGGAAATTATATATAGACTGACAAAGATAGTTCGCGACACAAATCCTCTACTTATATAGTTTTATTTATTTCTATTTTGTCAGTAAGTTCCTGAAGCTTTCCATAAAAATTACGTATACGCACTGTATTTCTTAATAAACAAACAAAATGCTGATTGACTTGAGTTCTTGCATTTAAGAAAACTTTACTTCTACTTTATTTTATTTTTATTTAAGCAGTTGCCTCCACCACTTCAATTCAAATCTAAAATAGAGAATTACGTTTACGGAATTTAAAATTATTAAGTTGGCTTAAAACTCATGAAAAGAACAACTCGACTGCTCGACTGCTCGACATAGCTCTTTCAACTTTACACAAATACACTTTGCTACATTTTTGTTTTCATTGCGGAGCTTACCTATTTAGGTTTGTTTTCACAATTTTCACAATTTCCAAAATTAAGCGTATTTTTGCAATCAACCAATAACTTGCAGCCAATTTTTAAAAAACTTTTTCTTGTTTTTCCAACAAAATAAGCAGAAGCTAAAATTCATTAATTACAAAATCCACAGCCAACTCGATTCCCTTCAATTTCATATGCCAATACGCCCAAGTCGATAATATTTTGCAGTCAGCAAAATCAAGAACAAAATCCCACACACAACAACAGCAGCAGCGGCAGCCAACAACAATTACGGGTAAAAATTCTTTTTTTTTTTTTAATTAGCATAAATAAATAAAAGTTTTATCATTTATCAAGAAAAGTTGGTTTTTTTGTTTTCTGTTTTTATGTTTTCTCGATAAATGCAATAAATCAAAGTCAGCACATGCAAAAATTTTTCGACAAATAATCTAAAAATTGGCGAAAAATGTGAGGTAAAGAAATAAGTTAAATGATGAGCAGACGCTTTTGAGTCAGGATAAAAAGTGAATTTTACTCTCAAGGCGCAAAATTGCTATTTTCGGCTATGAAATATTTTTCAAGGCAATTCTAAGTTTAACTTGCTGCTGTTGGATGTGTATGTTGAGTTTGTTTTCATTTATTTTTAAAGGTTAAAAAGGCAATTTCTTTATATAAAATCTAGATTTGTTTTATACATTTATTATGCAAATAAATATTTGGATATTTATTTTTAAAGTTACTTTGAGGAGCTAATAAATAATAAAGCAATAGAATTCCTCCTTTAATAGTTATCCAATTATTTTTAATGGTATCGAATATTGATATATTCGACGTTTCGATGGATACAACTAAAACTGGTATTTGGGATTGCAACATAAGAAGTAAGTGGTTAAGGGTTCGATGAGGCTATGGCAAGTATGAAAATTGATCTGAAGCTGTCACAGGAAAATATTGAAACCACAGCACATAACACCGTTCGAAAGTACTCAAAATACCAGCGCAACTATTTAATATAAAAAAAAGTGAACTTGAAAAACAATCGAATTAAAACTTTTTTGATGACAAAACGAATTTTAAGACTATTTTGCCCTAAGGGACTTAGGTAACCGAATTGGATAGTTGACCTAGTTGGTTGAATTTGATGTAGGTCGTGGAATTTGGTTATAATATCATAAAAGACAACCGACCGATTATCCAAAACTTTTTGAGTTTTGAAATGATGCTTCCCTATGGGAGATAAATAGCAGACGACTGCATGGGTGTTTCAAGAAGAGCCAAAACTTACAAAAATTGTTCGCACACGAAGCTCTTACAAGCATATGGTCGCCCGTTTTTTCGGGTAAAACTGGACATGTCGCAACCGTACCACTTGAGCAATGTAGAGCAGTCAATTCTGAGTGTCACACATCCATTTGCTCGACAGTTGTCTTCCAAGAAATCAGGAAAACTAACCTCCGAAGACGGATTACTTTTCACCACTCAAAATATGGATTTGATGAGTCATCCGTATAGTCCTGACTTGGCACCGAATAACTTCTTTTTATGGCTGTACGAAAAAAAATTAAATGAGAGATCAGCAATTTTTGACATCTGAGAAAGCGATTGAAGCGTTCAGAATGCATGTTTTGGAAAATAACTCACTCAGAGTGGGCAATTGGTTCAAACGCATGCAAAATGTGTATAGATCTTAAGGGGGAATATTTTAAAAAGCAATAAAGCGATTTTCAATGATTATTATTTATTTGTTCGCTCATTCCGAAATATAAAAGGCAACCCGCGTATTAAAAAATAAGAATGAACTTTCATCCCTTAGAATAATAAATTATTTTTCTGAAAGTAAGTTGTTCTATTTGTTATTATCTTTGAGATCTGGGCGTTCATACAGACGGACATTTCCATATTAACTTATCTAATCACTCTATTCATTTGGGAGGTCTTCGACTTGTGTGGGAATTTCAAAAATTTTCGACCTGCACAAGATATACGCTCTGTACATATGCTTAGATTCGTCTATAAGCCATAAGAAGTTGTTCTCCTTGAGTTGGTATGCATAGAAATCTAAAAACTTTAATTTGAAGCATTTGGCAAGTTGAGAAAAAGTTGCCACGCTATGTTTCGAAAACGGTTAAATTTCTGTCAAATCTGGAGGCATATTAGAATATGGTGGCCATATAAAAACGGCAATGACAGGTGTATAGTGGTGATGTCAGTGAAATGTTAGGTACTTATGAAGGATAATTTCCTTATACTGTCACTGAAAGTTTTCTAACTTTCCCTAAACTCACTGAAACATTTCTTACTTTTGGAGGATAATTACTCATCGGGTAGTAGTTTTCTAAGAATATAAAATGCGAAAAACCGGCGATATTTGTGTATTTTGTATAGAATTGTTATCGAGCCAATAAAGACTGAAACTTTCGAATAAACTTTGAACGCAAAATAAATCTTACTTTAAACATTATTCTTAAAATTAATTTATCTCGACTATGGTCATCGCTCCAAAGGTGATAATATTTTTATTAATAGCTGTTCGAAGAGAACAGGAACTTACAATTTATAGCCGAATCCGAATGGAGGTTAATAGAGATTTTGCTAGGTAAAAAGCGTCTATTTGCTAGCCATACCATTGCTAGGCAAATGCACCAGTGCTGCTGGGTGAAATCGAAACAGCGATCTTCCGACTTAGAGGCGGGATCGTGACGAGAGGCGAGATTGGTGACCACATAAATCTAACTTAATCGAAGGAAATAATGCTGTCGTCATCTATATGAATAAGTTTATGAAATTAGCTGAAGGGAAGGTTGCACTTTGGTACGGACAACAGTATCTTGAAAATAATAACGAACATGATGTTCTTGAAGAATAGAAATACTGAAGCTGTAAGATTTAATATTTTATACATTTCTTGCGAAATACATATATTGTATTATGAGTGACACGAATAAGAATTCAAAGTGCTGCGCAGAAATTACACAAAGCATTTCATAAATTCTCAACGCAATGCTGAAAATAATTTAAATTTATATTTTTTCTCTTATTATTGTTAAGGAGTTAAAGTTTAAGTTTTTTAGTTGTTGAGTTCAGCACTTGAATGGTATTTGCATGAATTCACTTAGTACCGATGCTGCTGACTAAGCAGCTTGAGAAAATGAGAGAAAATAAAAAATGTTTATATATATAAATCGTGTACACACTAATTTGGTACAAGGATAAAAATAGAGAAAAGGTAAAAATAAAAATAAAAGGTAACAAGTTTTGCAGCAGAACAAAAGCGAAACAAAATTTATTTTGCATCCAGACGCGCAGTTCCAGTCGCAGTCGCAGTCGCAGTCGCAGTCGTCAATGCGAGAACAAAGTGAGCTGAGTCCTTAATTACTTGTAATTTGTTTTAATGCCACTTGAAGGTGCTGTCGGCGTCGCAGTACTGTCGGCTGCTGCTACTTTTACGCGCACTTTGAGCGGATTAGATGTGTAGCAGCAGCAGCAGCAGCAGCAGCAGCAGAGGTAAAGTCGCCGCGTAGCATGCTACTTATTTGATTTGATTTAGTGAGCCACTTAATTAAACTTTCAACTTGTACCAGGGCTGAGGCGCACACGGGCTGAGGGTTGCGGCCTTACAGCCAGTGCTTGGTGAGGGGGGTTAACGCCTAACTGAGTTATGAAACAATTTAAGCAGCCGCGTGTGCATATGTCTGCAGCCCCGTCGTACTGGGTGTGCGTATAATTGTACATTAAACATTCAAATCGAACGCGGCGCAAATCCCAAATGCAGCATTTACATTATTATTTTTTTTTTTTTGGTGAGGTTTTGTGGGCATTTTTATTGCGTCAAGTGGCATGCGACGCCGCAGCACAAGAGATAATTTTGTCTGAAACTCATTTCGTTTAATGGCGTGCAGGTTTAAGTGTCAAAAAGAGACAAGCAGAGTGGTTCAGTACACAAAGGTTCACACAATGCAGCAAATAGAGTAAGAGTGAGTGAGACAACGCGAGTTACCGCGCATTCAAATTGCGAATTGACAAACTTTTACAGTTGCTTGCATGCACACACACACACACATGTATGCTATTCGTGTGCTTATGGATATGTGGCATGTGCGACCGCGACAACTATAAACACTGGACCTTGTGTGTGTGTGTGTGAGTGTGTGTGGACAGCGTGTATTTGTGTGTGTGAAGCAATTAAAATGCGGCAAACGACGCTGTAAATGAAGCAAATGCTCCAAATGCGTTTGCCAAAAGGCATTGCGGTCAATGCCAACTAACTTGTACACTGCACAAAAAGAGTGACCAAGTTGCAAGAGGTTGGTAGCAGGCGATGTGAAGATTGGCTGAGCTAAGACCATGAAATAAAGTTTGTAGACAAAGAAAAGTTTATGCCAGCTCAAAATCATACAGCAGAAAAAGTTGGCAACCCTCAACGTTACCTAATCCATGTTCAGAATGACTATAGCGTTCATTCTTCTGTACTTCGATCTGTCTATCCATTCATCTATCTGCCTATTTGTTTGAGCTTTTAGTGGCCAGAGATTATTTTAAAATAAATAAATTTCAAATAAATTTGGGGCACCATAAGTAGATGAAATGTTGAAATTATACAGCAATTATACAGTTCAAGATTTTTAGAAAAATTATTAATGCTCCATGGTTTGTCTCGAACTTAACCATAAATACAGACTTAACAATACTATTTGTTACAGATGAAATACAAAAATACAGTGAAAAATATGTAAGCAGTTTAGAAATCCATCCGAATCCTTTAGCTGTACTTCATGTTGCTACTATTAGTAGATTAAGTGGTAAAAATATTTTAAATTTATAAACATCTTACTTATCCTGCATAATGTACATAATTTATCTATATCTATATTCAAATCTGCTCATAATTTTAACTGTCAAATTATCATTTTATACATTAATCTTACCTTATACCTTAATCAGTCAATATGTTAGTGTGCTACTCAAGGGAGTACCACACATAAGTCTATATACTATCATTCACCTCATTTACTTACTAGGCAGATTGTAAAATCAACTTGAATTAAAAAAAAATACTTGTTATTGAAGTGCATTTTATTCAACAAATCTTTTAACTTTTTGATCTTTAATTTTTTTTGTATGGTACATATTTAATATCGATTATTTTTTAACAATAATACAATTTTTTAAACTAAATTTCGGGATTGAAATTCAAATAGTTAACATTTGTCATTTCTTTAGGGTAGAGGCTCAGGTATTAGGAATTTTATACCTATTCGTTTGCATACTCACGTTGGTGTGCTTTTTGGAGTCTTCTTGGGGGGCTGGCTGTTGCAGACCAGGCTGAACACCAATACATTTGCTTGGTTGTTCAGATTCTCAGTGATCTTACGCTGTCATCTTTTCTTATTTTTTGATACCTAGACCCACCCAGCACGGTATGGATAGTTGTGTTGCCATGATATGTGCCCGAGACAAAATTTAATAATTACTTATTATTATAGTTCTTTAATCATAACAACTCCCATTGGGGTTGCATCACCATTTATCACAAATTTGAAACTTTAAAGAAATCGTTACTGCGTCAACCAACCAAATTATGTTTTAAGATATTAAAATGAACTCATTTCCTTGGACTATGCTGTCACCGCTCCCAAGCTGAAACAACCCTCTCTAAGTCTTTGTAATACTTAGGTACAATAACTGATTTATTAATAAAAAGTGTTGAAATGGCTATTCAAAGTTGATTGCAGCCTACTTAAATGTAGCATATTTTTTGGGTCAAAATTAGTTGCTGGATTCTTAAAATAAAATATAAATTTTTTAAATTTTCAAACTTTGCCTAGTTATCATTTTAAAGCATATTGGACGCCAAAAAATACGTTTTGGTAATGCTGAAAAAAAATAAATTTTTCTTAATTTTTTTTTTTTCACAATTCAGTTTCATGATTTGATAAGAAACTTTTTTTTAAAACCATAATCTCTGTAGGTCGCGAAAAGCACTAAGTCTCAATTAAGCACTCAAAAAGTCATCTCAAAATTCATGTCATCTCGGTTTAATCTTGTGGTTATTCAATTTATTTTGTGGTTACTCTTTCATTCTCTAATAGAATTATGATTCAACCGATGTCTCGCTTCAAACCTTCCCAATGCATTTTGCTTAAACTTGTTCAATCATAGCACAAATGTAGAAACATATTGCAAATTCATTGCCACCTGGTATATTTTTATGAAGCATAATATGAATCATCTAAAAACGCGCATCGTCATTAAGAATAATTTTTTAAATAAATACGGGGAGCTCTAAAACTCTAGGCTTTACAACTCAGTCAACCAAAATAATGCGTTCTATTTGAGCATTTAGGTTAAGCTCTAGGTTCATACGCTAAATTTATCAGGGTTTATGAGAAAATCTTAGTTGTTAGCTTGGTCGATGACTTGCATAAGATTTTATATATAATTTTATATTTTATATTTTATATTTTTATTATAGCCAAATACTGTTAAGCTGATTATATATATAAGCAAAATTTTATAGCAATTGTAAGCCAACATAAGGTATTCCCTTACGATCTTAATATTAAGTATTTTTCACATAGTTGTATCTTTGTTTATGGAATATGCTGATTGTTTATTAGTCTAAAAGTTGTTGAAAACACAATTTTTATTTCATGAAATACTTTTAAAGAAATATATATTTGTACAAAAGTTAAACTATTTCTATGACTTGGTTTATACAATTTATTTTATTTGCAGATATTCGTTGATGCATTTTGCTCCATTGAAATTTAGCTGGTAAGTTAAAATAGTAATACTTCGTTAATTAGTTTATATTTAGCTAAACCTTTTTTAAATTATTTATTGGTTGAAAGTTGAATTGAGCTAATTTATGCCTAAAATCAAAACTTATTTTATAACGAACTATTATTAATAGTTATTATAATTATTTGCCCCATGTTCAGCTTCCAAATAATTGGAAACTAATATTGTAATATTTTGTGCGGAATACACTTCAAAAAATGAAGTTTACACAATTTCTCTCATCAAACAACATAAAACCAATTGTTGGATTTGGAGTTCAATGAATTAAGAATAATTATTATGAGCTTTTAGCAATTAAAATTAACTTATTTCAAGAGGGTCATCTGAGGAATTTTACTTAAAAAATAGTCTTAAAAAAAAGTACTTTGCAAGTCAAACAAAAAGAATATAAATTGTAATACTGATTTAATTTTTTGAGCACTAAAAATATACTAACAGTTATATGAAGTCCTTAACGAAATTGTTTTATTTTGCACTACATTTTTTTTCTTATCTCTACAAAATTATTTTGTCTCAAATTTATTGAGTTAAAATATTGAGTTGAGTTATTTATTAAATCAAAAAATATTGTATTTCAAAGATCCGCGAGTAAATGTCATCTATCTGCCATATAATAAGAAAATTATTTAAAATTACTTATCAAGATAATCAAAAGCTTAAGTCCAGTTAATATTAGCTTTTCTTTTTTGCATTAGCCAATCCATGTGAATACCATTGTCATCGCATTAAAGGTGAAGAGTGCGGTTAGCTCAATAAATAGCTAGTCAAAGAAACAAGGACCTAGACAGAAAGGCGGTCTCTTCAAATAATAAAGAATTCCTAAGGCATAGACAGTTATTTCGCTAACGATGGTGAAGGCATGTTTAGTTTTAGAGGCGAGTACGCTGCCCACTTGAAAAATCGAAATTTAATGTACAATAAAAGGTGTTTTTGCTTGTACAATAGTTAGTATGTGATATCCGTAAATACACCTGGCGCCACCTAGCGACTTACGCTTGCGTCACCTAGCCGCTAACGCTTGCGCCATTTAGAATAAATCAACAGTTATACAATGTCTGTTAAAATTGTTAATTTTCTCAGCTGTTGGGCAAAAATCTCAATTCGATTTTAGTTATTTTTATTTATAATATTTTTTTATTTAAATATATTGAAGCGACGTACAAGTCTCTAATGCAGACATCTTCATTAGCTTCAAAATTCCCAACCCATTTGCTAGCGAAGATTAATTGAGCGATACCAATTTAAGTTGATTTGTAAAAGTATTTGAAGATTTTGTAAAAGTTACACTTTTCCCTAACCTTTTGGGACATGAGTTGAAACTTGGAGAAGGGAGCAACCACACAAGTCTCACCACAGCCAAGTTCAACCGCAATTAGTTTCTTACGGCAGTTGAATTTTTTTTTCCAGTGCATCGATGTTTTGGTGTTGATGTGCATACAGCAGTGTGTGTGTGTGTGAGTGGGTGTCCCTGCGTGTACGGCTGTGTGTGTGTTTGCGGTTTTACGAACTAAATTAACAAAGCCAGCGTTCGCAGGGCACACCAAACAGACGACCAATAACCGAAAAAGCCAAGCCAAGCCAAGCCAAGTTACTAACTTTGACAATGAATGGCAATGGCCATGGTACGGATGCTGATGATGACGCGAACGTTGTCGCTGCTGTTGCCGTTGAAGATTCCGACGGACTTGGTTGAAATACATTTTGTTAGTTGCTGTTGTTGTTGGCCATCATTCGAAGCATTTCATTGTGCTAACCGCAGTCAAAAAGGATTCACTGCAAAATTACTCAAATTGAGTTGGGATTTGAAATTGCGTGAAAAGATGTGGCAACACACACACACACACACATACACGCACACACAGCACAACTTTCGTTTCCATTTGCACACACACACACACAGACACACACACCAATACAGCTGCCAACACACACGCGCATTTGGCTTAACAATGCCATGAAGCAATCATAAAAGTCAACCAAGTTGCTGGCATTGCTCATGTGAACGGCAACGCTTTGATGTCCTGCCACAGCGGAAGTCCTTGGAGAAACCTCCGCAACTAGCGCTTTCACTCTCATTGCCCGCAACAGCCGCTCCCCGCGCTCACTTTCACTCTCCACAGTTTGCGCCATTGTACATAGTTTATTCGCTTAGTTTGCTTGGCGCCCCCCCATAACCTTACCCAACCCCGCCTGCCGACCAAGCGTACTCGCCGTCGTCTCCTCCCCTCTCAAATTGACTGCCTTTTGTTTAGCCATTTTAATTAAGTTTTAGCACTTGTTAGAAGTCCAGCAGTCCAACAATTCTCAGTTTGTAGTTCCCTTTGGCAGGTTGCCATGCATCCTCTCCCCCCTCCCCCCATGCCCAACCTATTACACTTGATATCTACGCCCTTGACAAATTTGTTTGGCATGACGCATTCGTTTTGCTTTTTACGCACTCTCAACTACCATAATTATGGTAATTGCTTTCAATACTCAGCGTCAGAGTCGTCATCGTTCCCCCATGCTGCGCTCGCACTGACACAGCGTTGACAATTCCCATGGAGCAAACAGACCATTACCACTTTATATACACTGAGCGAGTTGGTAGGTTCAAAAAGCAGGGAATAATTTAAACTTTAAAAATCGCATAGTATAATTCTTAAAAAAAAGTACTGACGGTCTTGTGTTTCCAAAAAAAAAACACCAAGTTTTTAACATTTTTATAAAACATTTCTTTATTTTCAGCCTAGCCGGTATGAGCTACAAGTCATATATAAGTTCTTTTGCTAGAAACGCTCCATTAATATTTTCAACCTAGACGGTATGAAGTACGAGTTTAATATATTCTAAGCTCTTTTGCTAGAAACGTGGCAAGCCAAGCTAAGTCGAAGCTATTCTCTATTTGCTCGCTTAGCATATTTTAAAAAGGGTATTCACAGCTTCGGTGGAAATATGTCGAAACTCAAATGGATAAGCTGATGAAAGCTCTTTTTGTAACTTTACGAGTTTAGATCACGTCTATAAAAATTATATAACTTCAAAATTTTAAATATTCAAATTATTCAAATATTATATAAATAAGTTTTTGTCCCAAATGGAATAAATTTAAGGGCGGGGCTTGGTGAGTCTACCAATAGAGAGTGGCTTCCTATTTACTTAATAAAATTTAATAGAATTTTCATTTACTTATAATCTTTTAGGATATGCATCCGTTCCAGCATTTTTTTCTCAAAACACAAAACTAGTGTTGCTATTATGTTCTTGAAAAATTCTGTAATCTGGCTGGTTCTTAACTGAACTCTAGTAGTTCCGACAACCTGTAATTTTAGCTTATTCAACCTGCACAGAACGTACTCCAGAACTATATAGTTATACTAAGTTTAACCTTTTGGTACTCAGTGCCTAGTAATTTACAGGGAATACTACAATTAATAAAAAAAAAATTATCTGAGCACGAATCGTAGTGTCTTACACCCCGACAAATATAATAACCTTGACGCGTCTGTGTCTGTCTGTAAGTTCGCCAGAGAAAATTCTACTTCTTTAGAATTACACTCGAAATCCCTAAAAAACTTATACAATTTGTACAACTTAAGCAACAAAGTAATTATTATTTGATGTCATTGGAATTTTTTTTAATAATATTCTGAAGCATATTTTATGATACAAGAAGGCGAAGATGTAGTCAACTTCATCAAACCCCAGAGGCTATGATGGATAGGTCATATCCTACGGATGCACCAGAACAGAGCACAAAAGCTTGTGTTGACATACAAACCACTCTTCACAAGAAATAGAGGTCGACCAAAAAAGCGATTAATTGACAATATCGACGATGACATGCTGACGATGGAAGTATGGAACTGGAGCGAGCTTGCTAACAACCGAGACGAATGCAGAAGAATTGTTGAAAAAGCCAAGACATACCACGGCTTGTAGAGCTGCATGATGATGAAGATGATGATGATATTTTATGATTGGGCATAATCCTTTTGAGATTATTATTATTACATGTTTTGATATTGAATTATCGTCATGTTTCTGTATTACTTTTGTGCTTAAACTTTGATCTTTATGAATATTCGACCGTATCAAAAATATGTAAAATTTGGCTTAGAAATAATTACAGAACATATTATTTTTATCAATATTTTTAAATTTTGTGATTCTTTTTATCAAGTTTAAATGTTGCAATAAATTATTATAGTCGTACCTACATTACTTGGGGAAATGTTGTTCTACTTCACCCCAAAAACGTTAGTTATATTGCCAAAGCGCTCAGTGGCCTACAAAATTCAAGGTATATTTAAGGGGTCCCCAACTTTGCTTGCTGGCTTGCAGAATCTTCAACTTTGTACTATGTGGTACAGGGTATAAAAATAAATGAATTTAAAATATAAAATGGCAGTATATCACCAAGACAGCTATTTTTAACCCAGCCGAGTTACTCTTACAACTTCTTAAGTGCTACAAATTCCGAAAATCCGCATGCTTTTCTTAATTGAATTCTTCTGCTTGTTCTTACATTTTGAAGAAACAGCAGAGTTCTTAATACACTGAATGCTGCCCATGTTCGCATAAAATAAGTCCATAGAAGTCTCAACTAAAAATCCCAAGAAAACATGGTATAAAATTAGTTGATAAAAATTTGTATATACACAAGATAATTTCGCTGAACTTCCATCATTTTCTGGCTGTGTATTAATAAATTTATGATAATATTTCAAACTTAACTAATTGCTGAAAGCTAAAATTATTGACAAGTTATTTGTTAACTTAATAATAGCTTTAGCCTAACACACAAACTAAGACAATAAACCACTAATAGTTTATAGGGCAATTTACAGTGCCTACTGCTAGTCTTCGCACGTCAAATATTAAATATTAAACTTATCAATTTATGGCGCAATTACGTAGATCTTACCTATCGAAAACCTTCAAAATGGAAAACTGCCGCTAAGCAACAAACCGGCAAACCGCCGACTTACCACGGCTTATCAACGGCCACAACAGGCACATGCGGTACGGACATTAATGAAAAGACCCCGGCACGTGATTTGTGGCCATTATAAAAAAGAAGTAAGAAAGAAAGGTTTCAAAAAGCCACGAACAAAAGGAGTAAACTGCCTTTGATTTATTTGCCGCCTATCGCAGAAGGCAAACAAAAACTTAATGAAAAAACAACCGAAGGAAACAAAGAAAAAACAATGGCGGCAAGGAATTTTTACCAAAGCCAAGGCAAAAACTTTGACATGCAATATTAAAATTAAAATAAACTTCTTTCGCGTGATGACATGTTTATTTTTTTTTTTGTTTTTGATACTGTTTTTTATTGTTGTTACCACTAAGTGGCAGGGTGTAGCCGCAATTCTGGGCATGATTGTGTTTCGCAATGTGTGTGCAGTTGTGTGTGACGTGTCAGTGACTTAGAGGCGAAAGGGGTAATCATATATCTCAGTTAGAAATTTACAGCTCAGGAAAAAAGCAAAAGTTCTGAATAAGTTGCGAATTTTTTGAAGAACTTTAGTAGAAGAATATTTCTTGGAATATTCTTCGAGTATGCCAGCACGATCCCTAGGAGTTGTCATTTATGTCGAGCAAATTGTTGAAATTCCCGAAGGAAACAAATATAAATTGTGGCAACCTCTAATCAACCTGCATTAGTCTCATGCGTACCATAGCTCGGAAAGAATATATTATGGCCCAGACGAAGTCTAGATAATGCTAGGTTATCATCCGCGATATGCTCTTGGAATACTTTTTGCACTCAGCTGAGCAGCTTGATCTTAGCCATCAGAAAGTTCAGAATTATCAACAAAAAGTCAAATAATATTAAAATATTTAGTATATGAAGCCAATTCTTGCAATTGTTGATGGCAACATGTTCGTAACCAAAAGAGAAAAAAAATAAAGCAACATATATGATTGCAAATTTCATAACTTAAATGTCCAAAACTTCAACAATTTTAAGGAAATACCAAACTTAAAGGCGATTTGCCGTGGTTGCACTTGAGATTTAAATATATAGCCGATGATAGGTATTTAAGATGTTGATAACCTTGAAGTCAAAAGAGATAAATAACATGCCCATCGGATGAATATCGGTTCCATAGGTTAAGCAGCTACAACTTTTATATTACGAAATAAATAGCTAAACTTGTGCTGGATTCATATGAGGGCATGCTCTATATGTTGCTTTTCTTTAGACGGTATGGGCGAAGAATGTCTTTCGGCTGAACTAAACCATGGTATGGCTGACAAGTCATGAGAGTGAGAGCTATAGCAGCGGAGAGTTATGATGAGACTGTCATCATACATCAGTCTATAGATATGATATCTATTTGAATTAGAGATTTATTTGTTTATGAGATTTATTGTAAAATAGTAAGATCTCCCATTAAACTTATAGTGATTATATTTTCGTTAGTTCTGACAGTGTTGGAACAATTGGATTAAGATGGTTAAAGTCGGTGTACGCTACACAGACTATGAGAAGTCTTCTAGTGGAACTAAACCACGTTAAGAATGTCTAGCAATTAAGTTATCGATGAGACTAAGGGACTGAGAGACTAAGAGCCAGAGCGGAGAAGGATTTTAGAGATCCCAAGTCTTATAGTCGGATAAGAGATCTAGTTGTTTGTTTAAGAGATTTTTTTGTTTGTTGAATGAATTTATTTGTTTGTTTAAGAGATTTATTGTAAATAATCAAGAGCTCCCATTAAACATATATTGGGCATCACAAAATTATTAAAATATTTGATATTTAGGTTTCCATTTTTCTTTTTTTTTTCGAAGATGAACTATACGTGTAATATAATTTTAATTTATTCCACTTGACTATGACCATCGCTTCAAAGGCGAAGAATAGGGATATCTCTGAAAAGAAGAGGGACCAACAGCTTATAGCCGAGTCCGAAGGTTGATGTCTTTAATAATAAGTGATTTTCCATCTAGAAAATCTCTCTATATATTTATATATATGATTACACCCCTTAAAACAATATCAAAGATCTCATATTATCTTAGGGTTAATTTATTGCGACGATTTTTAGTTCTAGTGAGCGAATGACAACTAGCAGGAAGGACAACGCTGCACACAACAAATTGATTGCTTTTGACGACTACGTTTTCATGACTGGCTTGCCCTGTTTCATGCTGACGCCTTCGGACTGCCAACTCACTGCTGCAATAGGACTGCCAACTCTTCTTACTTACATTTTTTTATATACGAACTTGTATATTCCACATAACAGATGGCATTATTTTTTGACAAAGATATCATAATTAATTTTCGTACCACACAGAGTTTTGTTTTTCGCAGGAAATCAACAAATTTGAAAGAAAAATATCCCTGGGCCTATACCAATGCCTCACCCCCTTTCCCCCATAAAGGTTAAGGTTAGGATTTCCCTACGTCACTGTTTAATGTGTGTGTGTGTGTGTGTAACTCGTAAGAAAGTTGTTTTTTATTTGGGAATGGCGAGAGAAAAGTTATATGCCAAGTTATGACACCGGTAGGGAGGGAGGTAAAAAAACACAAAAACAGTTGGTAGGCGTTGGCATATTGAGTTCATGGCTTAATGCCTGGCAATTTGTTTTTAATGAGCTGACTATGTGCAGATATCGTATTAATGAGCAGCAGGTTGTAGAGCTTCCTTCATGGCAAATCGAAACAGTTACTTTGCGGGCCAAAAACAACCAACGACATGAGCACAAAGGCCAGATTTACATAATAAATAATTTATGGCTTACAAACGCACACACACGCACACAAAGATACAC
Organism: Chymomyza procnemis; assembly: GCA_035046065.1. NCBI lineage: Eukaryota > Metazoa > Arthropoda > Insecta > Diptera > Drosophilidae > Chymomyza > Chymomyza procnemis. Next base: position 42,472,432 of record JAWNOJ010000026.1, read on the forward strand.
ACGCACACACAGATACACTCACACAGATACTAGTGTACTTTCAACGTATGTGTTAATTGCAAACTCACACAACTAATTAAATATGCCGGGAACCCCGAAAATTGTGCTATTAGAGTATGCAAAAAACCATTTACTAGTATTTCGAACGCATAATAAAAAGTCCCTCGCCCCCTCCAAAAAAAAAAATAAAAACAAGAATAATATGAAAATAAGGCACTTTTTGTTGTTGTTGTTGTTTTTGGAACAAGTCATATCCGTTTGCATAATTATTTTTTAATGAAGTGAAAAATCAATTTCACAAATTAAATAGACTGTGAAATTATATTTTACATGTGAAATTTCGGGCCATATTTCATTCAGTTTCGGGGCAGTTTTTGTGTGAGTGTGTGTGTGTGATGTACGAATTAGTTGGATGCTCCTCAGGCGGGACACCAGTGGCTGCTGCAAAAAGCAAAGTTTGTTAACTTATGAAAATGTGTTTTCCAGCTATTTGATAAGTTTTAATTCAATGATTTTCTATTAAATAAATATTTATAGATTCATTTAATTTTGTTTTAATAGAGTTTTGGAAAATCAATTAGAGTTTGTCTGAGGCATTTTATAAGTGCGTGTAGCTCACGACCTCTCGGTCTCCCTTTGTGCATTAGACAATTTAAATAAATAATGTTGCAGTCAGTTATTGCGACTTGAGCCGTTTTTGTAGGGTTTTTAGAAGGTTGTAGGGAAATGGAAAGTTTCTTGGAAAGCTGGTTTTTTGTTAAGAATCACTTTTTTAGGCAGTTTCGTTTGGAAATGAACTTATATTCGTTAAGCAAATTAGATTCGCTTTGAAATTGCATTGAATTGAGACGAATTTTTGGTAGAACATTCTTATGACAGCTGCGGCTCAAGATGCAGCAAACAAAATAATTGCTTCTTGGGGCACCGATCTTTCTTCTTTCTTTGTTTGGCCATCACAACCCGTTATCGGGTTACAGCTGATCTTAATAACGCCCATCAGGCGCCTCTGCTTGTGAAGCTGGGTTCTCCTCCACTTGGTCTTTCCATCTGAGATTAGGTCGTCCCCTTCGACTTTCTTCTTCCTAATCTTCGTTCATACGGCGAAATCGATTAGCCTTAGACCGTTGTTGGAGGTGGTCCCATGAAGGTTGTACTGACCGATAGTGGGATTAAAGATTCGTTCTCACCCAACCTTGGAAGTCCTCGAGGATGATCTTCACGTCATGGGCAGCGTTCATAAGTGTCCTCGAGTCTCGCATAAAACGCACTTTAACAGTATAACCCTTTTCTTCCGTCGGGACGTGTGCGCAAATAAGGCTAAGATTAAAAAATCTTGCTTTGACACGAATTGTAGCCAGCCGTTCACTCACTGGAGTAAATTTGGAGACACAGTGGCGAAGTCTCCGGCTTACAGCGAATTCGCATCCAAATTCGCGCCTTTCCGCATGGCAGCTGTAGTAGATATCACAGCTTGATAGTTTAGAGCAACCCTGTCCTTTCCATCGCATTTCCTGGATGGTGGTTATATCAGCCTTCACTTATTCGAGGGCAACCGCCAATTGGATAGGGGCACCATTCCTATTGACGTACATTTGAGGTGCATTCCTCAAATCGTGGTCCTTTTTCCGATTTCGTTGGTTGTCAACAATAGGGGTTATTTTATCCGAGGCTTGTTTTGAATTCGTAGGAATGCTATTTTTACGAGGCGGGAACCAGTTCCACTAGGATAATCTCTATAATATAAAGATACCGGCTTTCGGATTCGACTGTCAACTTGATAGTGCGACTGATGTCGCAAAGATATTAATAGAGATATTTACATATTCCTTCATTGGAGCGAAAAAATTGAAAATTAATTTATCTTTAGAACTAACAAATGGGCCGGTTTTGGGGTGCCCAAGGTACACTGGGGCATAACATCATTTTTGCTATAAAACTTAAATTAAACATTGTCTTTAAGTGCAGATTCAAGTTCCACTTTAAGAGGGCCTATAATTGCACCCTAAACTCCTTTCCAAAACTTAAATTCTTCAACTGCCTATATGCTAAGCTTGTTTGACAGAGTTAGTTTGGGATGTACTCGAAAACAATGCAATTTCTGCACCCATAGTGAACTACGCTCCAAATAGGCCTTGTTAGCAAAACATACCCAGCCTCTGGGGCAGGGCTACTATGTTGCAACTGAGTTTGTATGGAATTCGGCATCTTTGAATAACTCTGGCTGAGGCTTCTATTATGTGTTTTGTTTCAGGTAATTAGCAGTGTTACCAATGTGTAGGCTCGTCCATTGTCTCTGGTTACGTTATTTTGGGTAGCATTAGAAAATGTTCGGTTTTCGTTCTAACATTTGCCTTTGATTTTACTTTCAGTTGCCAAAATGGTTGCCATGTACAAGAAACTATTGTTATTTGAGCTGATGTTTTGCTCATTACTGGCAAATATGTTTGTCTGAGTATCCTTCGTATTGTCAGAATTATTGAACGTGTAGATGTGCTATCTCTTGTTTTGGAGATTTTGGGTGAAATTTTGAAATATTTGCAGCATATTTGGCAATTAGTTGATAGTCATATGCAGCTGCTTCAATTCGTAGCAACAGCGATTTGATTTGGATCTTTAAACTTGGGAGAATGTTTGTTTTGTGCTTAAATTTAAGTTTCAGCTTAAAGTTTGCCATTGTTTGGATAAGTGGCTTTTCAACTTCAGTAGATATCTCAGCTGAAAATGTTTCTTAATGAATAGATAGATCATAGATTTTTACTTTAGCTTTTAAAAAATCAAGCAAAGTCATTTTTATGAATTTTAGGTTTGTCTGAAAAACGAACTTACTTGGTTTTAAGATTTTTATCCTTGTTATTTCGCTTGGGAACTTAGGGCCTCTACTAGAACCTTTACTCGAACTCTGTTTTGCGCCGTCTGTTTAGCTCTGTCTCATGTTGTGTTCGCCACTGCCAGTTCTTGTGGGATGGATCTGCTTCAGGTCGCCTTGGGTCTTCCTCTTTAACGGTTGTAACGTACCATTGTTCCATTGTTGTCCATTTTTTTAAATATCTGTGGTCGTCATCGAGCTTGGGAAGCCGTTTATGTTTTAATTCTCTTCTTGTATTAGTTCCTGTAATCGGTTGGATTTTCGATCGAAATTGTGATTGACCACATGCGATTTATCCAAGTGGTGGGGCTGCCACCTGAAGTCTTCTGGGAGTGGCGTCTCCGATTATTATTCTCTTCTAGGAGTGGCGTCTACGATTACCTTTGTTTTTAGTGTTATTGTGAAATGAAACGTAGATTTGATAATCGTGGAAAAGCTGGGCGATACAGTCATCATTTTGGCAACATTCATACTGGTGTTGTTGTTGCTGTATGCAGAAAAGCGATAAATGGCGTTTGGTTCTATGTCGAGCCCTCCATTTAGCGTGGAGTGGGGTGAAGATCAAGGGGGTTGCCCAAATTGTTGAATGGCATTGTGCAATGGCAAAATTCTTTTTTTTTGAGTAGAAAAGCATTTTTAGGAAGAACGTTAGAATGGTCAAGCCTCTTGCCATGAGTAGGATTCGAATCCTCATGTTCAGAAGACAAGTGCATTATTCAAGAGCCATAAGGCTTTAAGAATTATCTGGCTAAGTCCACTCTTCAGTTTTGCAAAAAATGCTTCAAAACCACGAAATAGCATATATCTCTGTAAAGATTGGATTAGAACTCGGAAAATTGGTTTACCCCGAGAAAATCCCCTAATATCTACTGCTCGAATACCAAACATAGCATCACTGTTGTACCATAAATTCCCTTAAAAATTTTATCTTTTTTATTGTTAACTTTTTGTACAGTTTTTTTCAATCGGCAAAGGGGTTTTCAATGAAAGGATACGTTTAATTTTTCAATTAAGAGCACTTTCACACTTGATCAATTTCCTCTTTTATTTTAAGCTTTTTATTCAACTTGTATGCAATTTATATTGTAAATATGTTAAATATCTGTTTTTTATACACTTACCACTTGAGTTGGCCACACCTATTAATGTTATTTAATTATAAACAAGCCATACAATCAACATCATTTCGCATAATAATTACGCGAAACTTCATTATGTATGGCGGATAATTTAACAATTTCATTAACAGGCAAACGTACATTATTTATTTAATTTTTGTTTATAAAATTAAAAAAGAAATATATGTATATGAAGGGAAAAAAATTATATTGCGTTCAATTTGTGTGCATCTATTGACTTCCTTGTGTGTATTTATTTATGTGTGCATTGTGGGGCTGATAAGTTTTATTAAAACATTAAATATTTATGCAATTGGGTTATTCTTTGATAAATCATACAGATTTTGGTGGAAAATAAGAGTTATAAGATTATTTATAGAAAGCAGAGGAATCATGAACAACTGTAAAGATTTGTAAACACATTGTACAAATATGAGCAACTTCAAGTCGTAAGTATTTACGCTTTTTCCCTGTTAAGACATTGCAAGCACATCCAAAATTTTGCCCTCTAGGTTCCGAGTGTCCAAAGTTTTTAGCAAATTTCGGGAAGAGAAATTTAGCTAATATGTAAAAAAAATATAATATTATTTTTTTCACTTTATAGGTTCGCGAGCGAGTGGTCGATAGGGTAGGTGGTAGGCTGCCTAGTGAAGTTGGAAAGGCGATAGAATCCTTCCTAAAAAATATGAAAATATGTTATGAATTCCGAAAGTCCCCAAAGATTCTTAATTGATTTTATGATTTGAATGATAAATCTTACTCTCACGCCCGTCTCAATGGCTCTCCATCTGTATGAACGCCCAGTTGAGGAAAATTAACTGTCAAAAACATTTATTGTCTGCACTCATAGGTTTAACTTTTTAAAAAAGCTGCACGAGGGAGAATTGTGTAAACTAAAATGATGTAAGTAAAAGTAAAATAAGTTTTTATTGATTTTTGTCCGAAAAAATTATATACATGTTGAATGAATTCCTTTCCTCTTTGGATCGTAAGTTAAACATGAAATCAGTATAAAAAATTGATTTGAAGAAAATTTATTTGATAAGATATTGTAGCCAACGGCAGGTTACTATTCCCACAAATATAAACAAATTGTGTCTAAGTCGGATGACGTTTATTTGTTTCTTTATTTAATATAGTTATCCAGAGTACACTTCTTTAAGAGATTTGAGACACAAAAAGTGAGGCAGTGCCCAGAAGTCTGACACTTATTTTAACGTTGTTTTTACTTATTTTGTGCCATTATCTTACTGTTGCAATTTAGTAAATAATAGTTTTAAATAAAAATTAATTCACTTAAAAGAAAAGAAAATTTTAAAAATGTCCTTAAACAAGAAAAGTTCTGGAACCATTAAAAAAGGTAGTACTTATTTATACGTGTTACCCAGGTAACACGAAGGTTCTAGGGCTCAAAGCTATTCTATTCTATATAACGAACTTAAACATCTACATTTTTGCTTAAATTTCTTTTCTGCAAATTTCTGAACCTGCTTTAATTTGCTGTATTAAAATAATTTTCAGTTTTTTCGAATGGATTCGAAAAATTATCAAAAGTTATAGCATAAAATGGGCAAAATTGAATTCTTTTGAGCAGTGTTAGCTTGCCTTCTTAGGCTTAGGAATTTAAGTATTTGTTTGAGGTTTGTTACAGCTGCAAAGACTAACAAATAATCTGAAGCAATATATTTTACTAATTAATTTTATTAATTAATTAATTACTTCTCTTTCATACCATATAAGTACACGTTTTTGTGGCGATAATGGCACACAAATTATTGTTCCTAAAATTTGATAATTTAACTTTTCGCTTAGAATATCGAAGCCTAATTTTGAATGCAGAAAAATTCAAGCGAATGGACTGTTGGCCTTATCGGAGATGGCCCCATAAATGCTTGACAATTTACACCTTGACAATTTCTTAAAGTGCGAAATACAAATGCAAAGCATAGTCGAAATGTTAAGTGTTTTGGCCACAACAAAGGGTTATCTGCAAATTTTTCAATGCAAGCTGCTTTGAACGATTTTAAAGTTGCGAGGATATTTGCCTACCTGATCTTCCAAGATGGGAGCCCAATTTCACCATTGGCCTACCAGTGATTTCAGCTCGACAGCCCTTTTGACTGATTCAAATTCATATATGACCTAACTCCGGCTGACCATGTAATAGTATACGTCACCATGGCCTTTCAAATACGGAAGTCACCGTTTACTCTTCCAAAAAGAAGTCAGAAGATTTTTTGCTTTTACCGCCTAAAATTATCTTATTCAGCGTTAAAAATTGGAAATACATATAAGAGATGGCAGCAGCATAACTTGACTTAGAACTCCAAAGAATAAATTCTAAAATTTCATGAAACTATTTCGCTTGACTATTTGCAAACATTTTTCGATCTATTATCTTCAAATCCTTTTGATTTCTAAAATAGTTACCCCATTATTTGGCGACATTTGTACGACTCACTGACAATTGAATAAAATAAAAGGGAAATGAAATGCCGCAGTTAAAACAAATTAAAATACTTTTGTGTATTTTGAGGGTAGCAACGTTAAGTAAATACCATGAAATATTATTTGATAAGGTTTGCAATACATTATGATTGATGCTATTTGTACTGCTGTTGCTTGCAAAAGGAAATAAGCGCATAGAGTTTTCCTCTTTTCGATTTCCTTTTTTGCGGTTTAATTGAATTTTCATACAGTGCGCGCAAAAGTATGCAACGACTTGTGCCAAGGTGCTGCGGTCGGCCATTGCCATTGACAGCAGCTGCTCGGCGAAATGACCAACAGATTTGTGTGTGTGAGTGTGCGTGTTTCGCATTGTTGAAATGTCCTTGTTACAAGATAATTGGCCTGGAAAACAGCACCATAAATGAATACATAACAATGAGGACAACGCGAAGGTTGCGAAACAAATTGATCAAATGATAATTAAAAATGTGCCAGTGCAGCGCAACAAGAGCAATAATAGTAATCAGAAAAAATAAAAATATAATAAAATGCAAAGAAAAAAGTCCTTAATTACATAATAACAGATGACAAATAATAAATTGTCAACGGAGCAGGCGAATGCACACTACGCAAATTATTGTGCGCCAGTGGCCGCTCCTCTGCTGCTGCTGCGAATGAAGATACAACTATGTACAGCAGCCTCCTGTTGTTGCCTGTGTGAATTATTGCAGTAATTAATATAGTAATGTTCATTATTTTGCAAATACACCCACGCACACGCACACACACACACACCCATACCCATAGAGCTGGCATTATTATCCTTACACATTAATGCAAGGGCGCAGACAGAAGTTGAGCTGGTTTTTGTGTCTGCCCATCCATAGATACAAAGATACTTTACTATCTCTGCCTCTAGTATACTCTATATACTCTATATATATGTATGTGAAAATATCGTGAAGCATCATTAACATAAGTATCAACATAATCTCATGTTGTACTACAACACGAAATTCACACAGATACAAAGATACTATATCTGCACACACACACATACACATAGGTACACTTACTTGTAGAGCCTCTCAGGCACGCTCATGGCCAAAAGTATGCTCGCCAACCGGCGTACAGTGGTCAAGTGTTGATGAATCGGCGGTAAAAAATGTATACGGCGGTAATAAAGCAGGAGAACTTTTTGGGCTGATATTTGAAAGTTTATTAATATTCAATTATATACCTTGCTTTGATATTATAATTTTAATCAATTTGTTTATAAACTAAACATAGTAGGAGATTTTACATTGTTTGTAAACATATATATCGATTAGGTTATCTAAGTAAAATATTAATTCTTTATTATCAAATGTTTTTGATTCCATACAGCGCAAAAATACTAGCAATAAATATATAAAAAATATTTAAAATTTTGCCTTAAATCAAATTTATAAAAAAGAAATTTTAGCTTTAAATAATAAAAGTTGTCATTGAATTTCCCTCGATGTGTTCAGCGGAATGGATTCTACAATATTATGAAGATTTGGCGGTTCTATATTTTATATTAGAAAACGAAATTTTTTGAAAAACAAATTCAAAGTAAAACTCGCTACGCCTATGAAAGTTTCAAGTTATTAAAAAAATGCAGAGCCTCAATATATTTGATTTGTTTTGATTTACAAAATTTTGTATGTATGGAAGATTCCAAATTAATTGAATTCTTTGCAATTTTTTGCGTGATTTTTGTTCAATACGTATGGCTTCATCTGTAGCTACTTTAAGAGAATTTTACGAGATTTATGGACATATTTTTTAAATTTCAAAGAAAAAATGCTTTATATTTGCAGCAAAACCAAACCATTGGAATATTCTTGTAACTTAATATTCGGTTTGATAGCTTTTTAACAACTTCCGCAAACATATCTGGCATGTGCATCAATTTAGGGAATCATGGAATTCATGGAATCAATTTAAAACGCTTTTTATTGAATCTGGCAAATGAGATACCCCACATGATACATTGTGGGTGCTTTTCAAAACTATATTTTTGTGTCAAAAATCAAAGTTTAGAGTTTATCTCTCAGAACTGCTTTGAAAAGTAAAGATTTTAATTTGAATGACTGTGTCGAATTTGCCTAAAATTGGTTGGCTATATCGTATATAACAATATTTATCACTTATAGGGAACATGCTTGCATTGCAACTGATTTTGAAGATATTACCACCAAATACTAAATCATTTTTTTTTATACTAACCCAGTACTGAGGTTTTGCGAAGTTTTGCAAACATTTTCCATATTTAAGGCTTACAATTTTGTCTTATCAAAAATTAACTTAGGAATGATTCGAAAATTAGGTAGTTCCGTTTGCTAATTTTGCTTGATATATAAAGCAGTTAAAATTTTTTTTTTTAAGAAATTATAACAAAAATCAAAAATGAATTTCAAGTCACTTTCCTATAAAGTTCAGTACAATTAATGCTTTAATTTCAGTATTTATGGCAATTTCCATAAAATAAAATTTGTTAACAACTTTGATGTGATTATTTTTCAAAAGGTTACGTCCAAGACATCCCGAACGTTTTGCCTAACACTCAAACATGTGTAGGCTGATGAGTATCCATTTTAAAAATAATAACACGCAAAATTTTGCACCCAAAAAGCTTAAAGCTTAACTTGCCGCCCACTGTGCAGTATGAGAGATAGGGAGAGAGTGTGAGAGAGAGAGCGAGTGAGTGTGTGTAAAAGAGAGTCAGGGTAAGAGGAGGGCTGGCACCAAAGCAGCAGCGGCATAACTTAATTATGAGAAACGCAATAAAACGAAGGGCAAGTCGAAAGGAAAAGTTGAGAGAGAAAAGCCAGCTTAGTACGTTGGTTGGGAGCAGCAGCTTGATTCAGATTGAGGTAGGTTGGGAGGACATCCTGTTGGTGGCAGTGTTGGGAAAGGTAAGCAATGCTTGGTAAGGTAAGGATCAGGCATGTTAGCGTGTAACAACGAAAAAGTGTAATAATAACTATTTGCATATTATGTTGCGCTTATTTTAGCATAAATTTATGAAACTTATGGAAATTATTCGTGTTTTGCTTGTTATGTTTGCTTGTCGTTATGTGTACAGGTAAGTAATGACCTTTGCTCGGACACGGGGCGTATGGGCTGGGTAATGGTGAAAACTAAAGTGAGGGCTGTAGTTGAGTTAGGTTATGTACTTGTTTAATTGGTTTGCCTTTTTAAATTACTTTAAATAGTTGAAATAAAAGTCAATAACTTTTGCACAGTATTTAATTAAGTTCGAAGATTACCATTATTTGTTAATTAAAAACAAATTGCTATTAAATGTAAATACTTTACTTTAATATTAATAATTTTATGACTTACAAATATGAACCATAAAATTAAACTGCATAGGTGAAACCGGTAGCTCATTAACGAAACCTCTGTCTTGCTAAAGTTCGATTTCAAGCAAGAGCCAACTGCGATTTAGATTTTGATATGTTGCAAGTTTGAAGTTCTGGTGCAAAATCCATCATCTTTTGCACCAGGTATAGTTTGGACTTCCGCAACAGAGGGGTGTTGGCAGGCCTGGGCCTTTATTTGTTCAGTCTAGTTCTAGTCTTACGTCTTCTCCTGTTTTCGTGACAAATTGGCGACTTCTAAAAAGTATTGCCGACATTACAGATTTGTTATTTATGTTCATGATTCACTAATGTTTAACTTTTTCTTTGTGTGATAATTAGGTGGAATTGGGGCTATGGATATGGCACTACTACTACTATCTATTGTATTTAAGGAATTTCAAGAATTTGTATCAATTTGTCTATTTATGAATTTTATGACTTATAGGAATTTTAGAAATGAAAATTATTTATTACAATCTGTTTCGATAGACATTAAACTTCGTATTACAATGTTGCTGCGGGAACATTGTTTATATGATTTATTTTTGGTAAGTTTTTTATTTTTAAAATTTTAGTTTAATATATTCAAAAATATCTTACTACTATTCCATCTTGTCAAGAAGAAAGTTGAAAAAAGAAGAGGTATGTCGTTTAATAAGTAATAATTTTCTAAGTTGATGAAAATTAGTGCAACAAATATTTTTCAACAAAAGTTTTCCATGAACTCTATGTAATAATTAATTAATCTGCGATTATTAGTAAAAGCAAAATAGAGAATAAACAAACCCAAAGGCCATAGAGCCCACGAACTCTACTAAAAATATCTGTTTTCGATTGAGCAAGCATAAGTGTTCCTTTTCTGTGTTTAATTCAAATAAGCTTTATTTTATTGGATGTGTAGTTCCTAGAGATCCTTTAGTAATGTAGAACAAATTTAGCTGCGTTTTTTGTTCGCCAGAAAATCAAATCAAGCTGACAAGCTTGCAGACTCAGCTTATCATTTAAACCTTCCACATACAAACAACTTTAACTCAGATTTTGTCAGTAAGGACTTCAAGTAAGGTGGCATCGCCTAATATCTTGCAAAATCTCGCCAATTTTGTAATATGCCAATTTGCTTCAAATTGCGTATTTGGTGTCCCCAAAAAAGTTTTGTTCAATTTGTTTGCCCAAAGTTTTTACAATTCAATAACAAGCTTAAACAATCAAAAAGCGCTTAATACTTGGGAATGCCGTTTCTAATTGATAATTTAGGCCCTCCGTTCCACTATCAACAATTAAAAATAAATAAAAGTGGACACAAAAAAACAAAAACAATAAAAAACAAACAAACACATAGAAAAACGACAAAATAATTGTTTTTGTTTGTCTCAGATTTGATTCGTTTGTTTTTTCTTTTTGGAGGTGCCTTGTTTTTGCTTCTTTTTGTTTTTGCTTATCATTTATTCATTTACATTTTGTTTCGGTTAATTTGCATTTATGTTTTTTTTGTTTATATTGATTTAAATTGGTGTGTCTCTGTCTGCGTGTAAGTGTGTGTGTTTGCAACAAATATTGACAGTTCTAATTAATTGGTTTTTGCTTGGATAAGCACAAGGAATGCGCCTTGAGCCTCAAATTCAGGGTCAGTTTTTGCAGACGTTCTGCCCTAGGGTCAAATTAAATATTTAAATGTTCCAAACACAACGACAAAAAATGAAAAATTTCGTAGTTAATGCAAGCAGTGCGTGCGACGCTGGAATACACTGAAAAACATTATTCCATGTAGAAATTAGGAGACATTAATGTGATTTTTGTTTTAAGTTTTGTTTCTCACTTTCATAGTTTTCGGAAAAGCTAAAATTTTTTATCAAATCTATGAGTACTACTATATAACTCACTATTTTGTTTAACAATTTCTTCTCAAATTTTATCAAAAGTTTACCATTATAATGTTATAGGATCGACATAGATCATTTAACGCGCATTTTGCTTTTTCCTTGGTTTTTAATGTAAATTTTTTTGCTAAAAGCGGATAAACCTTATACAACAAACTTATAGTTATATATTAAGAATAACTTTTCAGTGAATTTTCCCATACTATTTTTTGAAATGAATTAGTTATTTTTTCAGAAATTCGAATATTTTTTTAAAGGTATTTGAAGTTTTCAATGATTATAATTTTTCTTCGGTAAAAGTGCTTTGGCAAACCTTGTAAAAACATCTCAAAGACGTGAGAATGAATAAGAAGCAAGAACACTGAGTTTCGTATGCTTTGAAACCGAGAAATGACGAACATCGACTTTTTTGAGCTTCTCAAAAGTCAAAATGGTTAAGGATTTTTCAACGTATGGTAACTGACTATAAAAAATTGGTCCATTATTGTAATCCGCAGCCAAGAAAGCCTTGAGAAAAGTGGTCAATTAATGCTTGAAAACGTGCATCTTTTCTATATAAATTTTCTACAAAAAGTTTTGTGAACTTATGAGTTTAATTGGTGCGTTTGCGAGTTTAGCTCCCACACGCAGAATAGTCAAATTTCCAGACTCATTATTAAAATCCCCATCCAGCAGACTCTACTGAGGACTACCAGCTGTTCCGCTCGGTAGCACACGATATATCTAGCGAGTTCTTGAGTTTATATGAAAAAGTCACAATTCAGATTGATCCTTCAAGAAATTGGTAATTTTTCCGTCGCGGAATCCGCTTGCTGCCCAAAAGATGGGCAAAAAACAATGTCCCGAATTTTGAATAGGCCTTAAAATAAAACAGGCACACTAATATTTATAATACTTTATTGAAAACTACAAATGATTTAATTTAAACTAAACTTATTTTAATTCCGACCAAAAATAAGGTAATTTCTATACAAATTACAAAATATATAATCAAAAAATCGGATTTAACTTACTTAAACTAAAAGAAATTTATTTATTCATTTATTCTTTGAGCAACAAATTGCAACTTATTGAGTAAAAATATTGCCTGCCTGAGAAGCAGATCTTCCGCTCCTTGGGTAAGTGATATTCACCCGCCGAATAGCAAATATTATCCTTGTGTGAAGTCGAGACCTTAGATATACTTCGTCTAATATTCTTAATGCTTATCTTGGTACTCTGTTCTTGAATTCAAATGTCCTATCTTGGATTTTTCGTCCATGTTGCTTGGGTCTGGTTTCGTCATAATGGTTTGGAGTTTTCTTAAATATGTTCTTAGTTTATATTTTGCTTAACATATATGTACTGTGAGTACCGCGGATATGTTACTATATATAGTTAATATGTATCATCTAAATGTAATAGTTAATTTATTTACTTCTTTATAAATAAATAAAACTTATAGGTAAACTTAAAACACACGAGTAAGCACTGGCTACTGAGGCATTCGAAGTAATATATACTTAAAAAGTTCCTTCTGCGCATTATATATTGTCCTTATGACGAAATCTACAAATTGCTGCGTTTCTTTTATAGGTAAACAACATTTTAATAACTACTTCAAAGCTAAACCTGTTGAAAGCTGAATAGTGAGTTCGTCGAAGTGCCTCAAGCAATAAAGCAAATAAATAAGCAAAGAAACTGAAAATTTCAAGCGCTAAATTGCAAATCTAAGTCATAGAAAATATTAAAGGAAAATATAATAAGAAAAAGAGTAGGATGAACTAATAAATGCATACTTCAGATTTGTGAGAAATCAAAGCTTATCTAAAGAAAATAATAGAATGGGGCTAAAACTGCAGTGAGCGTAAGAGTGGTGTGGGAGTTGGTAAGCAAAGCGAGCACGGGCTGGTCCCTTGCATTTATGCAACAAAAAAAAAGAATTTTTTGTAATAAAATACTTGTTTCTCAACGAATTATGAAATAGATATGCATACACCACAACAAATCTTACAATTCATAAACCTAAATTGAAATTTGTATTAAAAAAAAAAAAAAAATTATTAAAAACTGAATTAATTTTATAAAAAGTCAAAAAGCTGTTTTAGGTGTTTTCAAATTATTGGTTACACAAAAACGCTTTGTATTTGGTATTTGCTGATTCTGTTGCATTTTAGCAAAATTCCGTAAAAATGCATTGTATTCAATGAGATCTAGTTTTGAATTTTGACGGAGTGATGCACTTGCTTTGGTAGCTATTGAAGTTATAAAATTTGACCAATGGGGATATATCAATCAAAAAATATGGATGGATTGCAGACACCATCAGGAGAGACAACAGAAATATCGCACGTGCAGCTCTCGAATGGAAGCCCATGGGCAATCGTTGCAAAGTACTTGAAGGCGAAAAGTGCTCATTGAATCTTACAAATCGTTTCATAAGTTAAGGGGAAAGCTGGAAACTATTTGTAAATAGGCTAAGGTCTCAATAATTTTTTATAAGAGATAATGTCAATAATAAATAGGGGACTGTCGCGCAACCTACTTTATGAAATGTATTGCATTTTCGTTATCGTTTTCCCATGGTTCACAACGAATCTGAATAAATATGTTTGGGTAGATTAACATAGCACTCCAGGTTTTTGCTCGTGCTTAATTTATTGTCTCTCCTGAGGGTGTGCACAATCCATCTATATATGTCCCCTATGCCCAAATATTTTAATAATTTGTGGAATAAAAATAAAAATTACACATACGCATTGTTGTCATATAATGTTTTTCAAGTTATTATTCAATTATTTCGAGTCGTGTTAGAGACATTTACTTACTATATTTAATTTTTTATCGAAAAAAAATTTTAGACAAACTGAGCGAAGTAATTGGCTGCATAAGCTCTGATTAAAACAGAGAAACCCAAATTTATGAGAAAAGATTGTTTTACAAAATGATATTAATTTTATTCAACAGCAAAAGATGATAGTGACATTCTGCTGCCTACAAAAGACTCACTCTTTATATGTTTAAAAATATATCTGAAATGGCTGCTTATCTTATCAAGTCACTGATATAAACTACTACTAGAAGTGCTCTTTGTTAGAGTATTTTAGAAACCAGCAAATGTTCCCTGTCGCTTATCAAACCAAATGCCATGAATTTTATTTTCAATATTTGTGCGCAGAATTTATCTTTTCTCTCGTAATATTTGCGCTGAAAAGCGGGCTACATATTTAGGCAAATATTGATAAGCTGCAACCAGAAAAAAAAGAAAAAAATCTAGAAAAATAAAAGACTCAAAAAATATAAAATAAAATCATATACAAAATGGCATAAAGTAAATTCCAACCAAAATAATGACAAAATCAATAGCAACGTAGTCTGGCATGTTGGCAACGTTGATTGTCCATAAAGTGAATGCAAAATGGCTACAATTGTCAACGGTTTATCTAGATTGTGGCCACGGCAATGGCCATAATAAACATTTTAAAGAAATTGAGAGAAAATATAAGAGCTCCTCCGCTCCTAACTACTACTACTACCACGACTGCACAGTGAGGAAGTTAGATAGAAACGGACGGCTATCAGGCAAATGACAATGCGACCTAATCGATTTCCATGCCGAATTTTCTACAAATGGCAATGACAATGACACAACAAGTCCCAGGGGGGGAATTTTCGCGGCTGTGCTTAAAAGTGCTTCAAGTGAGCTTAGCTTGGAATTTATTTGATTTGATGGTTTTTGAATATGAGTCTTGCGATTGCCTAATGATTTTGTTATTGTTGAAATAACTTGCAGAATAAACTTGAAGCTCTATTTTGCAGCAAGTCTATTTGGCTTAAATTTTTTCGAGGCTCAAACGCAGCGCTTTTTCATCTTAAACGGATTAGCATAATGAGCGCCCCTGTACACACAGCAGGGTGTACAGCCACAGCCTTCAAGACCTTTAAAAAGTAAAACAACCTACTCATGCCTGCCTTTGCAGCCCGAAGATACAGAATATACAGCAGATGAAAAAAAAAATAATAAAAAAAATACTTGCTGTAATTTATGTTATTTTAATTGCCTGCTAGAAATGAAATTATGAAAAATTATTAAATAATATGAAAGAATCTAAAGCAAAGTAAAACACAAAATAAACTGCCTTAAGTCATTTCCCAAAAATTCTCTGCCGAAAAAAAAAGGAAAGAACGAACTGCGCTCTCTACTTAACTCTGAGTGGGGAAATGTAAGCAAATAAAGAAGTTCGCAACACACTTGGTACGCGACGTACAAAATGTTAATTAAGAAATTGAAGTAAGCTCGACTGACTGACAAAAAATATGCGAGCTGTGTGAAAGCTACTGAAATGTTGTCGGTGAAATGTTGTCGGTGAAATGTCGGTGAAATGTTTTCATTTGTCATTAGCAACAGGGCCAACTGACGACGACTCTGCGCCGACACCGAGGCAGCAAGCAGCAATTCAAAATGTAATTATCCTTGTACTCTCCGGTTGTCGGCCATGAAAAATGTTTCACCGAAAGTGAACTTAATAATGTCTCGTATGCGCTTCTGCATGGAAATGGAGGCAACTACAATAATAAGATAACCTGAGATAATATGTGTCAGCTGCAGATCGTGCCAAAGTTTGTAATATTGCCTTGGACAAGTGCTTATGAGCAATAAGTATAGTTTAATGGCGGCGATAAATATTAATGCTCACTGGACTTGAGTTATTTACGAACTTATCGATTGAAATGATTTACAACAGTCAAAAGTCATGCAACTTATAGGTTTAACATGGGGGACTCAAGGTTAAAATGCTCGTAAATTATTTTCGGAAGCAATTAATAGAAGCAGCTCGAGTTGTGCTATGTGGTCGGCGCAAGGTCATGGAAATATGTGAATCGGAAACCATGTAGGCTTATGTACACACTAAGAATATTTTTAGGGAACACTACTGGTATGATATTACTGATATAATATAGTGATAACACTACAAACTCGGAAGATCGGAAGGCCATACTACTCTTGCCTTTGCTGCTAAGTTTGATCGCTTAAAACTACAAGCTCAGACTTTCCGACTTAAAGCTTAACAATCGTATTAAGATCAAGGGTTGGGCGTTCTTAGAGAATCTCAGTGCGAAGGACACAAGTTGCCGGAGCTGGGAGCAGTTTTGATGATAGAGGGATAGACACTGGGAAAGATAAGTGAATAGGCATAGGACAGGTCAGAGTATAGGATATTGGAAAGAGAGAAGCAATTGAAGGATTAGGAAGATGTTCAACTGAGTTAAGGGATTCAATGAAGAGTGCGCAGGAAAAGCAAAAATAAATATATTCCGCTTGACTATATTGTCAATGTTCCAAAGCGGAAGGATGCAGTTAAGTCTATTAATAGCTGTTCCAAGAGAACAGGGATTTTAATAATCTTTAATTAATAGAGAATGACTAACAATGCTAGACGCAAAGCTGCTGAGGAGAATCGAAGCTCCGACCTCCACCGATTTTTGCGGCGATTTACAATAGGAGATGGATAAAGCATTAAGCGAACAAGACGCGACGAGGTTACGAAACTATATAGACAAAACGTTGGGTATAAGCAAATGGGTACATATGACATAAAACGGGGTACGGTTATGAGGCACAGGGAACGAAATCCACATATTGTGGTCACCTACAAAGGCGATTTCTTCGATTGGGCTTTTGTAGAGAGGCGCGCGGCTATTTACGACTGTGAACAGGAACAGGAGATTGGTTTTTCCAAAGTGCGTGATGACAATTTTCTAAGGAGTCCGTCGATACATATGGACTGCTTCTTTTGCGTCAAATTTAGTCTTTAGCTACCACAGCTATACTGCGCTATGATTCTGTAAAGTTAAATCCAGAGAATATATGTCGCATGGAAGTAGAACAGCCGCAGATGCTGGCCAATTACTCTGTATCCGATACTGCGGCTAACTATTATCTGCACATGAAGTATGTGCATGCATTTGAATTTGCCTTAAAAACAACAAATCTCATGGAACCAGATGAAAACTTACCCTAGTTATAAGAGCAAGGTACGGGCTGTAGGGAAAGAAGTCCAGAGAATGAGAAATCCGGTACTGGGAAGATGGTGTGAAGTATTGGGAACAAGTTGCTGGGTGCGAGATGAAGGAGAACAAGGTAAGGTATTTTCTAGGTAGAGTGTGGGATATAGGGAATGAGGTACATCGTACGGGTTGTAGGGAACTAAGAAGCGCAGGCGAGGATGCTAGGTGCTGTAAAATAGGTACACATTGAGTAGGAAGAAAACGGTATAAGGCAAAGTATCAAGGTATGAGAAGTAAGGAACAGGGTGCTAGGTATACGAAACTAAGTTCAGAGAACGATGAGCACGATGTGGGGTCATAGTATAAGGATTAGCGATTGAGCCACAATGTGCTAAGTAACAAAGCCATGGTACAGGGAACGAATTGTAAGAAACCACTCATAAGGTGAATGGTGAAGGTTACGCAGTATAAGAATGCAACAAAAGTGGGCGATCTATGTGATACAAGGTATGAAAACGAAGAACAAGGCACTAGCTAGGTTCAGAAATCGAAGTGCAGAGTAGGAGCAATACGGTATGAGGCAAATACTATATGGTTACGAGGTATGTCAAATGGGGAACGGAATGTTAGGTGCAGAAAAAGAACAACAGCGTACGGGAGCATGGTGCGGGGTATTGGAAATGAGTTACTAGGTGCCAGGTAACGAAAGCATGTAACAGGACACGTAGTATAAGGAACAAGGTATTGGGTGCTTGAAAAGGGAACGACGACAAACAGCAATAGGCTAGGAACTGTAGGATAGAAAGTTTATTAGACGAGAAAAAGGGACAGAGTACATGGTACAGGGTATATGGTATTACTAATGAGTGACAAGGTGCTAAGTAACGAATTCATGTAACACAGCACGAACTGCACGGAATAAGGTATAGGCTGCTTGCTAAATGAAACGATGTACAGCATATAAGATTTATGGTGTGAGTACAACATGCACCAACTAGCTAGGATCTGTCTAAGGATTAAATAGGGAGAAAAAGCACGTTAGGTACAGGAAAAGAAGACAACACGAAGAGCATGGAGCGGTGTACATAGTGTAAGGAATTTTGAAGGAGCTAAATGGTGACTCGTAATGAAACCATGTTACAGGGGTCAAAAAATAAGTCACAAGCTAAAGGGTGCTTTGCGAACAGTCTATGAGATGTAGGGAACAGGCTACAAGGTACGAAGTTAAGGGTATGAGGTAGGTGGAGAGGGAAGAGTGGTTGAGCCTTAATTCGCGTGGAGTGCGTGGCAATTTATGTGGTTCAGTGTACGAGTTACAGAAGACATATAATCAAGATGTAGTAACAAGGTTAAGGGAATGTGATACAGAAAACGAGGCATAGAGTTCGTAGTAAAGTGTATGTGGTTCAAGGTGCGACACACGGGGTCTAGGGTATGACTTATAGAGGTGCAGAGAATATGCTACAGGGAGTGCAGAATAGGGCATGACATGCTGATTAAGATGTTAAGGTACGAAGTACACTATATGACGCTTACGGAACGTGTTATAGGTAACGAGAAATAAAGCTATATGGAGAGAGATAGGAGGTACATAATAAGAGGTATACGGAGGTTAAAGATTTAAAGGGATTAGACGAAGATAAGGAACGCGAGAGTTCAAAATACGGGGAACTGTGAACGAGGTATACGAAGGATTAGAACTTAAAAGAAATCTAACGAAATAAGTAACGCGAGGGTGCCGAATACGAGTTAGAGTGGACGAGGACGAGTAAATGGAATCTAACAAGATAAGTAACGCGAAGGTACCGAGTACGAAGCACTCTGTACGACATATACAGTGACTTAAGATTTAAAGTAAATATAAAAAGATAAGGAACACGAGTGTATCATGTATGTGGCACGAAGTACGCTAAATAGTTACAGATTACGAGAAACACGTAGTAACAGCAACTATGTTTATCTTTAAAAATACACACATAAAAAATTAATTTCGAAATTCACTAAAATACACGGAAGAAGTAATTTTGGTCAAGTATTTTGGCGAATACACTTAGCAGCTACTATATTAAAGCTTTATAGGCTAGCAAATGGCTGCCATATTCCATAGCTGCTGCTCCTTTTATTAGCCACATTCCCGGTCATTCACGGCGTCTGTTTAACGTTAATGTTGGTTGCTGAGTGCAGGTTCAAAAATATTGCAGCAATTTAAAAAATAAAAAGCTTGCCGTGCAAGCACTCGAAATGAAACAATTAAAATGCGAAGTGGGCTACATTAAATGAGCCCCTCCGGCGCAGTAGTTGTGCGAATGAAGCCGTAGGAGAGTAGCTGCAAACGATGTTTGGCGTCAGTACAGGTGCTGTCTGCACGCAGGGGCCGGCCCCGTCGCTCGGTCGGTCGGTCAGTCAGTTGAAAATAGGACGAGCTGGCTGTTGTTGCCAAACAGCTTGAATAACTCAATTAATGACGAGGCCAAAGCCATAACAACAAGTACCTGAACACGCGAATAAATTGGAGTGAAAAAAACGAAATATTTTAAAGCGTTTTTAACACTGAAATAAAAATAAAATAAATGAAATGCGCAAAGCGCAGTAAGAGCCTAAAAATTGATTAAAGTTTCTGCCTTACATAGCAAAAGGCAAAAGTATTGCAAAAATCATTTTTATTTCAATTATAATATTTCGATAAAAACAAACGAGAAAAAAAAGAAATAAAAGAAATGCAAAGTTATACATTAAATATTCATTACAATAATCTACATGTCGAAATGTTGCTGCAAAAGAAAAAAAATAAACTGAAAGAAAAAGGAAAACTTGACTTTGACTTTGAGAAGCCGCCGCCGCCGCCGACGACGACGACGACGGGTAGTCATAATTCAAAGGACTTTCACTAGGTTGGTAAAAACTTTTACCACAGACAGCAAAAAAAAGTTTTCAAGACATTGTAAGTGTGTGTGTCTGGGAGCGAGCGAGCCGCGCCGGCAACACATTTTATATGCGCTGGCGAACATATTGAATTCCAATTTTGCGCTTCAAAGTTAACGTGCTGCCATTACATTAAACGTGATGAGAATTAACAGTGTGCCCAGACTCCAATAGGAGTTGTCTTCTATCTGTGGTTGAGAGAGACGGCAAAAGGGAGAGCAAACAGGAAATGAACATATACAGACTCTTACACATTTTTGTGACTACTTACATATTACATAACTATAGACATTGGGACACGTTGGTTGCAGTAAATTAAATTTGATGGCCTACAAATAATGCTGAGTGTCTAATTTTTATACCCTGTAACCGCAATATCGAGAATATTGTCGCAAGTATGTGTATTATACGCAGCAGATTGAGTTGGACTTGGAAGTTGATTAAGTTGTATCTGGTTGTAGGGAAGAGGCGTTGTATAGGAGAAGGCTCAACGCTATGAGACTCATACCTTCTCAAGCCGAGGAGAAGGCTAAACGCTATGAGACCCATACCTTCTGAAGCCGAGATTGTGCAAGTAGCTTGTAAGTAAGTAGCTTGAGAAAAAACTAGGAGAAGACCTCGCATTATGGAACCCATACCTTCTTAAGACGAGATAGATGCAAAAGATGATGCTTATATATGTAGCTTCAGATAGAACTAGGAGAAGGCCTAACGCTATGAGACTCATACCTTCTCAAGCCAAAATAAATGTAATAGATGAAGGTCATGTAAGTAGCTTGTGAAAGAGGTGGGTGTGCCCAGAGCCCTTCTAAATGGTTAAGTTCGAAAAAAAGTGTAAAATTGATTGAGAGTTCAAAAAACGAAACATATACCACTACTTCTAACTCCTTTCTTTATTTTAAGTTACCCTTTGCCTACAAGATTCGACTTTTATACCTCTGAAAACCTAGTTAGATTACTTCTGGGTACTAAAATTATTCCAAAATGATGTAAGGACAAATATAGATATAATCTAATCTGCGTCTTTGCTCCGCTGGCTGAACTTTTGTGCGATATGCATCCATTCGCATAAAAAATTGACCAAAGATTAAGGTTTTCAATACCTACGACAAAATGAGGAAAGAATTATTAAGAAATTTAAACATTGCATGACGTAAAGAGCCCTAAGGGCATCATTGAACCATTAGAGGATAATAGTATGGAGTTCAGCAATGATGCTTATAAGGGTTGGTCAAAGATGACTTAGAATCTAAGAAGTGATAAATTGAGTATACAAAAGCCCTAAGAGCACATTGAACCTGTAAAGTATAATTTTGCGGAATGGGTCAATGATGCGTATACGGTAAATGGTTCTTAGAATTAAAGAAATTAAACATTAATTAGATGAATTAAAGATTAAGTACAGACGATTGATTATGAGCAAGGGAACATTTAATAAGCACAAAATATACGGAAAGCATAATGAAAATCATAATTAGAACTAGAAAAGTGTAGACTAAAAGAAACTATATAAGGGACTATAGTCAACTAATCAACTAAGCCGAGTAATAGTTTATGTAGGAATACTACCACATGGCATGTTTTATATTTATAAACAAACTTTATTCGTTTTTTGATGAAGTCACTATCTTACTTAAGTCCCAGCCAACCTTCCAATTCTCGCCTACCTAAGCTGAAACTGAGTACAGGGCATCCATCTGTCGTTCATAATGCTCAAGTTGCAGAAACGAGCATTTTAAGTATTCCATGAAGCATATTTAAATGCATAGGGAGTCAAGTAGTACCAAGGCTGGTTTTCTTTCTTTCTCCCAATTTTTTCTTTTTATCGTTCACATTCGAATCTTAATTAAATTACTGCCTGTATGCAGCAAATACGGAATACAAAATCAAATGCTTCTAGAGCTTTATTCATGCATATGAAAATCGCAAAGAATACAGTATATCATTGCATGCTCTTGGCCAGAGCTAGTGCCTGCCATGAATATTGAATTTCAACTACTAAAGCTTTAATTTTTTGCAATTGTGAGCTACGAAATTGTTTTCTTTGGGGAAGTGCTACAGGTTTGCATGAATGCACTCGGAATATCTTTTAAGACAAGCGCGCTCTTGAGGTGTCTTGATGGACTCCAGTGCTGACATCATGAACAACAAGACAAGCCGCATGGGAATTTATCTAAATAAGCTTAATTTTAGGCGGTTTGTGTAGTTTTGTTTATAGTTTGGAATAATACTACAATAATATATCAAAAAATTTTAAAAGCTCTTTTACAAACAGAATTGTTTAATTACTTTATAGGTGTTTTAAAGGTTAATTTTGCTAACAAAAAAAAGAAGAAATTTTTAGGCAGATATTTAAAATCTCATTCAGACGAGTCTTTAGAATTTATGGAAGTTTATGTTCTATAGATATATTCTGTTCCATATAGTGCAACCGCCATAAACCTAGAAGAAGCGATTTGAATTTGAATCCTTGCAGAACCACGGAAGTTATTAAAAGAAAAAAAATCGCTTCTTATTAAGAAGCTTGTTGTTCTGTTCGAACTACTTCCCATTCGCAGCACTAGAGCGACTTACAGAAAAATTCTTGTTAAGAGATTGTTATTATTACATTATTATCGTTTTTCATGGAACCTAAGCTTGGTAAAGGTATTTGTCAGAATCCAGTTAATTTTTAAAAAAAGGGGAACTCAGTTGACCTCGGTAGCCACACCAAAGACTTGTGTGGTAAAATCTTGTAGATACCTTTTCAAAGTGTTTGGATTATATGATGATATTTTTTCTTCTTATTGCAAATTTCACTAAGGTTGGCTGGCTGAGTAGGTTCCTAGTGTGTATGTATCAGCTTGTGTATTTTTTCGCTCTGTCCTACATTTTCTTGTGTATATTATTCTTTCAAGTTCTTTTTCGCATTCGATTTCACTATACGATTTCGGCACTTTTCGACCGGCATTCCCAGTCTGATACATTGTACGTGTTTTTTTGGTCAGCCTACCCAAATTATTATTGGAACTACTATGGACCGCGGGGCTCTCTATCGGTCGCCTTTGAGTGCAGTTGATTACATTCACGAGTCCCAGTTATGCGTTTTTAGGTATCTTTAATTTTCTGTAGCAAGCCCTGACATTCTCAAATTAATTAATTTATCACCGAGTATGATTAATTCCCATCTACAGATAGATAAATTTTGATAACTCTTAAACAGCTTTTATATCATATAATAATTTTAGAAGATCACTTAGCAGACCCCAAGTCAATTATAATGCTTATTGGGACTTGCATGTGCATCTTTGATCTTATATTGTATCGATATTATTTACATTTTTCATGTATCTATTTCAAGTATCGATGTTTGTTATTCTAGTCACGATTGTCTAGTACCAGGTAACTAGTATCTAAGACTTAGCTTAAGGGAGCCATTGAGCTATATAAGTCTGTCCGTTCGTAATATCACCTACATATCGTAGACCATAAAAACTACAGTTACGAACTACATATGCCAATGTACATTTTTTCCCAGAGAATTTATTTATTTATTTTTATCGAATAATAAGTTAATAATATCTAAGTCGAATCCTGCTTGTTAATTTATTAATTTTTTAGTTATCAGTTCACTTTATGCTTACAAAATTTGCCTTATAAAAAAAATGATCTTCTGTAAATGATCGTATGCCACGACGTATTATTTCTGCATAAGCTCTTACACGGTTTCATTGACTCTAACGCTCTCACCTCTTAACAAAGTCTCGTTTGTCATTTCATCCAAAGTAACTCGTATATTTTGACTTCTAGCACTAAAATTTTTTAGATCTAATTATAGATTGTACGATCCTTTTCACGTTTTACGTGCTAATTGTTAAAACCTTTACAATGTCCTTACGATTGGTATATTCAGTTTATCTCTTTCTCTATCTTAACTCATCTTGATTCGCAAAATCAAATGTCTTTGAACAATCGCGAACTATGTAACACCAAATTGGTCAAAGTCGATCTCTTAGCTTCTTTTTTTGTTATGAAATGTTTAAACTTTCATGTTACTTCCTATTTTCATCTTTAACAATAGCCATCCAAGTTCCTAGCTAATCCCAAATGTGAGAAGTTGCTTATCAATAAAAAGTTCATCCATCAGGCTAACCTAAGCTTTGTATCTCATCTAGAGTTAGTACTAGTAATAAACCCTAACAGTAGCTCCAGCGCTTAAAACTTCTGAACCTCGAAGGATATGTAATG
The DNA here is from genome assembly GCA_035046065.1 of Chymomyza procnemis. Taxonomy (NCBI): domain Eukaryota; kingdom Metazoa; phylum Arthropoda; class Insecta; order Diptera; family Drosophilidae; genus Chymomyza; species Chymomyza procnemis. The sequence continues at coordinate 42,497,270 of JAWNOJ010000026.1, forward strand.
CAAAGTTTCCCAAACTCTTTAGTTTGAAGATAAATTCATCGAAAGCATAAAATACCAAACGAAATATGGTTCTCGTATAAAATGCAGTTGTTATTGATGTACTCAAAACTTTTGTCAATTAAAGTGTAAACTATAAAATTTGGCCTACATTGCGTATGCGTGATGCAACTGCATATGATTTAATGGAGTTGCTTATTATGAATATTGATACTCGTTCTGACCAAAACTGTAATTACTATCGCAACCTAAAAGTATGCAGGACATATGAGTTGTAACGAAATGTTGACTGCAGTCAGAGAATTTTTGACCCACAAATAGAGAAATGTGTGTAATTATTTGTCATTCATTTAAATTAATACTCGGTCTGTGTCAGTGGCAATAAATTGATGCTTCTTGCCATCAATGCCAAATGTGTGTGCTCTTCACTGAAAGTTTGTTCAAGTTTTAGGTTATTATGACCAAGGCAATGTCCAGGCAGGCAGGCAATCGATGTACAGACAGACTGATGGTCTACTCACAAGTGACCAAAGTGGCAGCTCCAGTGTGCTTTTAGTCAAAGACCACTGCTCGGTATTTGTGTTTGTGGGAATTTGTAAACATAAAACTTGTTTAAATAAAATAATAAATTTTCATTTGAAATTTTCCAACTGAGCAGCAAACATACACAGGACACACTCTAATATGCTTTTAATTACATTTTGCGGTTTGTGTGGGCATAAAATACTCTGAAATTCTAATCATGGCTAGTCCAAAGAATATACTGAAAAAAATTGAAGCAAATAATCAGTGCGGGATGCTCGACAATGGGCATACACTGCAAACAGTTAGTAAGAAAAATGAAATTAAGTGATACCAGTGCGTTGCTGTATGTTGAGTGCTGGGTAGTAGCTAGAGTGAGAATTCTGAGAAATACTTGGGAGTTACTTACTGCCTAAACGTAGGTATTTATATTTAAACGAGAGAATAAATGAAATTAAATAATTATATTCCCCTTGTGCAAAATGCAGAGCATGGAGGTATTGCTATTAATAGCGCTGTGAAAGGAACAGGGAGCTGCAATTTATAGCCGCATCCTAGTGGCGTTGTCCCTTTTTAAAACATTTACTTAAGCAAATAACATCTATTTGCTAGCCCAGCCAGTGCTAGTCAAATACAGCAGCGTGGCCTCAATCTGCCGGCCTTCGTAGTTGGAGGCAAAAACTCTACCACTACGCTACCGAGGTGCGCTATAAAAATGAACTATTTATAATTTTAATTCCAAAAAAATGTTTTAAAGTACGAAATTGGGCAAGCAGAGATATTGAAATATGGTAATACTCAAAACCAATTCAAGAAACCACTCAATTTTTTATGAGTACATTACCCAATTACCTAAGCTATTAAACTGTTTAAATATCTGCGAATCACTACCAAAGACAAAAGATGAAATGCAAAAAATTAAAAATATCAAATTATTGGAAATATCTTATTTCCATTTATTTTCAGGATTTACATCTCTATCCCGCCATTTTGATTATCTATACACTGTAGGTTCCGTTTCTCTTCAAACAGCTTTTAATAGAGATGAATAAATACTTTAGAGGAATCTTCTTTAATTGTTTATTCACAAATTGAATATTGTACAATTACAAAAAATTACAAAACACTATAAATAATGTTTTTGACGTTTTCTCTGTCTCTAGCAGTATGTCTAAAGGCTCCAATCGATTTTAATTCAATTTTATATATTTAGTGTACCTCTGATTATATCGTAAGACAATTACACACTCCACGGTGCCAAACCTGCTCAAAGTATAAATTACATTCCTTTAAAAGTACTTCAAAATAATTTGACCCTAATTTTTGAGCTATTGGACAGCCTAGTTTGACTCAAACAAAGAGAATATACATTCTGGTAAAAGTTTTCCCTCATTATACAAAAGTCAATATGCTCTTCTATACCCTCACATACAGGTATAGGGCACATACTACTAATTTGTATATTTGCTGTAATTTTCGTTTACAAACAGCAAAAAAAAAGAACACAAACTTGCAAATCAAAATGTCAATCGAAATTTTAAAACTAAACTAATTTAAATCAAATTGCATATGGAAAACTGAATGAAACAAACAAAATGGCTGCCATTAAATGCGCAAAATGGCAACAATTTAATGCAATTTCCATAACAATCAGATTGAAAAATATACACATGCACACACACCCACACTCAACACACCCACACCCCACACACCGCTTACACACTCAACTGCTGAGTCACGGTTTTTAGAATTTTTGCAATTTGTCATTTCGTGCGTTTCACATTTTTATGGCAATTTGAATTTTTGTGGCGCAAAGTCAATAAAACAAAGTTTTTCGAGCAGAGGCAAACAAAATGCAATGGGAAAAGTTGAAAATTTAGTTAAAATTCAACTGAAAAGCTGCAACAAATTTTTGGCAAGGTTATTTTATTTTATTTTTGTCAAGGGTTTTGTGCCAAAAAGTGTCACAAAAGGACGACTCAGTGCGCAAAAGTGGAACACAGAGGAAACTGGCCAACTAAGCAGACACAGCAATAAAACTAAGTAAGAGTAAATAAAAATAATAAAAATAGATTCAAAAATAAAAAAAACACAACAAAAAAACAAACAAAGAGTTTCCGGTCATAGTGCAGCATTAGGACAGAGAATTGGCTACCTCAGTTGTATCGTTTAAATGTTGCTTTCGGGGCCATCCAATCAAATGTATTGATAATAGAACGTCTTTCAATGCCCAGTTTCGGGAATGTATTTGTAAATACTCGACATATTGTCTCAAAAACATGATTGGTTTTTATTTTTGTTGTGTCTGCAATTTGTCGAGGTATGTGGGTCGTTTCTTTCCAAGCTGCAGAACTATTATGTATATTCAGAGTTGATTTGTAAAATCGAAATTGTAAGGAAATAATAATATATTCTGTGCAGTTAAAAATGATAACAATTTAGCATGTCAGTACAGGATATGCACTTCAATATCACTAGCCACAATGCGCAAGAATCGCTCTTTATTTAAATCTGAAGCTTTGAAGAATTAAGAAAACGAAAATGAGTCTCAGAAATTGGCACTCAATTGTGTCATCTTGCGAAAACTCTGGCAAAGCTATAACTTCTTTGAACTTTGTGAGCATATTCTTGCCTAATGATAATCGAGCTGAAATAAAAATGCAAGCACATTGCCATAAATACTGATATCTAGAAGATAGGTAGAAAAGATTCTATATCTGCGTCATATAATTATTATTATTCCCCTTGATTATGGTCATCGCACCATAGGCGGAGCATAGGGTGATTTTCTAAGGTAAATAGCGTCTATTTGCTAGCCATTCCACTGCTAGGCAACTGCACCAGTGCTGTTGGGTGGAATCGCACCACCGACCTTCCGATTTAAAGGAGAGTACGCTACCACTCACGCTTCCGAGGCCCATATATAGGCGTAAATACTCTATACTATAAGCCGAAGTCTAAGTCTTGAGAAGCTCTTCTACATCCATACGAACTAATTGGCAAAGATAAATCTATTTTAAATACCGTATACCAGGAGGAGAAACTGAGAACTTTCAAACGCTACTGCTTTCAACCTGTCACTCTTCTTAGACAAGAGCTTACGTCATAATATATTCTAAAAGAATTATTATTTTTATTTCGAATATTGTTTGGAGATTTTTATGAATTGCGTGCCGAACAGGATTAAGTATGCCGAGTGATCCACACAATAAATTTCTTGCTTAAGGAAAGAAACACGGCAATAAATGAATATTACTTACAGGACTCATTTGTATTACATCTTATTGTACTTTGAGAATAATCCAATGTTTTCAATTCCACAAAAACAAAAGTTTACTTTAAAATTGCTTTTTCTCTTTTAAGGTAAAAAAAAATTTTTAAATAAATTATTTCCTAGACACACATTGCTGCTAATAACAAAAGTTTTATTTATTAGATTTTGTTTGTTTCTTAAAATATTGACTCCAAAATTTAACAATTCGAAGTCTTTCAGTATTCTCATGATCTGCATATCATGATTGCGTTGGAGACATTTATGAAAATTATTATCATTTTGGTTGACTTCATAAAAAAGTTTACGTTGGGTAACCCGGGAATTATAGTTCCGTTGACCAAAAAAAATTGCAAATGTGTTAATATTCATTTCTGTTATGAATATTTGGTATTTGCATGAAAACGAATTATTTATATGATTTAAAAGCGAATATTTTTTTTATGAAAATGTAAAACAAATCGCCAATAAAGGGTACAAAAATCACATAGTTTTTTCACAAATAATTTTTTAATTATCTTTGAAACTCTTATATTGAAACTATTTGCATTTTTTGCTAATACCGATATTGTCTTTTCGAATTACTCTTCACAATAGAAAAGTTCAATTGACGATATATTAAACCTGAACAGACAATGGTAAAATGGTAAATTTTAAATAAAAACACATAATCATTTATGGGTTACTCTATCACCATTTCTATTAGTATTTTTCGCACTATAGTGGTCAACTGCTTAATATGGGTTTTATCGTAAATTCTTGCTGAATATAATATATGTTGAAATCGATTTATATATTTAATTTATGAAACACATGTGTCCATGCTGCGCTTTTGGAGCGTTGACAGCATAGTCAAGGTGAATAATTGTAGATCATTGGAAAACTTTCACAAGAGCCGAATTCTTGGCAAAGGCTTCTGAAACAATAGTGGACTTTGGGTTTTCGAAGTGAGAAAGTGAAAAAAAGTTTAGAGAAATACATGACGTGTGAGAAAAAGAGGGAGTGGCCGGCAGTATAAACGAAAGGGAATAAGAACAGGGACAATGTGAAAAAGTGACATTATGAGAATGAGCGAGGGAGAGATGAAACAGTATTAACGCGAATTACTTAAATTAAATTGGGATCCTGTCAGTCGATTGTCGTCCTATGCTTGCAGACTTCGCCTTAGAAAAGTACCTTCTCTAAATGATCGTAGGAAATGCCATCTTACATCTGCATAAGCTCTTGTAATGTGTGAACAAGGGTTGGTCTACGCTCTGCGACACTGCAACCCCCATGGGTCTTTTGTGCCCCCTTTAGGTTTAGGTTGGTTTAGTTCAAGTTTATTGTTCGCAAAAACTGAGTCAGACCAGTTCTTCTAACTGAAAATGTATTGCCTTTGCTCTCTTTCGTGCCAGGGCTGGTCACTATGTGATTATTAGTTCCATTGACTCGACATTCTCCTCACAGAATCTACATGTTCTGTTGCTCACAAGCACTGCAGGTTCATTTACTCTAACAGCAGCCCCAATCTTCTTTTAGAAGACTACCTGTAGTTTATAGAACAATCTTAATAGTGTGAAATTTTGAGTAATCTCGCAGCTGTAGTCTTGCAATTTTGGCTTAAATGGTGTCAAGTTCAAAATTGGCTCTTTTCAATGTGATCCTCACGAAAAATTTTCGCACAAAATTAAGTTTTCAGTTTATTATTAAAGTTTTTGAATATATTTTTTAAAAATAAGCAATATTTATATATATAATAATAATATATTTCTACAAAACTTTGAAAAAAATAACTTTAAAATCTCTGTAATAAATTCGTTTGCTTCTACAAAACAATTTCAACAGAAAGAAAAACTTATGGAAACATAAATATATATAAACTGGCGCATGTTGTGCATTTGGTTAAATATTTGAAGATTTATTAGCTCGTAGATGCTGCCCAACAAAAATTGTGCCATGCAGCATTTCATTTTGTTTTGTGGTATTTGTTTTTTTTTTCTTATTTCAATTTATTTTCTTTTTATTTATATTTTTTTTTTGGTTGCGGAGTATGGAACGTTTAGAATATTTGGGTATGAGAGTTGAAATATAAATTGCAAAGCGCACAGCGGAATGCACAATTACAAAGATGCAATATGCGCAGATACAATCATACCAACAGATACAATTCTGCGCATAGATACTATGCTACACATAAATACTTTCCTACACATAGATACACTTACACACACAGAGATACAAAAGTGAGGGGCAGCAAAAGGGACTGCCAAAGAGCCGATAGGCAAACAAAAATGTTACTTTAAATAGAAACGAAAAGTTTGCTAGCAATTGAAGAAAATCTGTTTGTCTAAGGAAAACATGGTCAAGTGTTTGCTTTTTTTAAGTGTATTTAAATGTCCGAGAGGGTCTAAGATGCAGAGTGTATGCTTTGACAATTTAAGCTGAGACACTCTGTATAATTTTCGAATAGAAAGTAAATTTTGTGGTTTGGGTTTTTAGTTTTTTTAAGGATATTGGCTACGAAATAGAATTGAATGAATAAATAAATCTATACATTGGAAGCTCCACTTTTATTTCCTCAAGGCTGAAGCGCTTAAAACTTATAAACTTGGCTAGGTCAGCGTATACAATATTTATATACACATTGTATACTCTATTTTCTTTGCAAATATTGGCATACAATACTCGGTTAATCCCAGCTATCAGGGTTGGGTTGTTTTTCTCTGTGTAAAGCATGAAAATTGTTATTTTAAAGAAAGACTTTTCAGTTATGTTTCGGTTAGTTACTTTCGTCATTGTGTCTGGCATGGTTCCAGCTTTTAAAATCCTTACGTTGCTTCATTCTTGGGATGATGCTTCAATTCAACATGACGCTGCATTTTATGTAGACTGTAGCCATTGCTTTTGTTGTAGCCATTTTTTAAGGTTAACTGCTTGATGAAAGCAACATTTTGGCCAAAGCAACTTTGGGAGTAATAGTCACTCTTTGTTTAAATGGATATATGAGAGGCAGAGGTGTAGTTGACTTTGCGGGAGGGATTGCTTGAATATTTTTAGTATAAGATACACAGTTGGATTGAATGAAACTAAAATGATAGACCACCTGCAAGATGCGAAAGCAATTACCCATTTGGATTACCCAGAAAGAAGAAAAGAAAATGATTTTGGCCTGTTGGAAAATATTCTAACTTGATAAAATAAACGGTATTTGATTAAAATTTTGATTTGATTAATTGATTGGCTATCCACTAAGGATGAGACTGATCTATGTAAGGTTTCCTACCTGGGGCCTACCGGCCTAACTTAATTAATTGAATAATGGGAATAATAGTACAAATCTAGTCCATCCGAATTCTTGTGGAAGATCTGACCAACTAATAATGCATGCAGAGTGCAGTTCTGTGTGGAAGATAAAGAGCTGACGAAATGCTCAAGCTTAATGATTTGGAATTGCAAGCATTACTATGCCAATGGAATTAACCATATCACTGGGAATGACTTAGCAAACAGCTTACTTTTGGTTAAATAGCAGAGAATTTGAGAACATATATTTTGAAGCATCTCGATATGTCCGAAAGATACCGTCTTTTCAACATTACGATACTGATGATTAAAAGTAGACATACTACGCTAACTCTAAAAAGAAAGAAATACACCAATGCGCATCATTTTCTATTGCTTAACTATCTGCTGCGATTTGGACATCAACTGAATGGAGACAGTCCTAGCTGCGGGTCAGAAATTCAAGCAAATGCTCAGCATATTCTATTCGTGTGTTCTCGGTTGAATCCCGATTGGGATAGGTTTGTTGCGAGCAGCTGGAGTCTCGCTGTCTTTTGCCAACTGTCTGGCGTAGAGTAGCTCACTTTTCTGGGACCGTGTTGATGGAGCTTCGAAGGCGCATAAGAAGGAGGTGTCTTCCCTGTGAAGCAATACTTTGAAGTCCCACAGGGAATCAATCTTCGTCGTGGTTAATATACCGCTTGGTATAAGTTGTTATATTGAAGTAAAAAAAATGATCTATATTGAGTATCTAATGCATATCAGAAAACTTGTATCTCTTCAAACTTATTAAACGAAGTACAGTCTTATAATATGTAAGCACATGTCACTGTGACTATGGCACAATGCGCCGACTATGGAAGATTTACCCAAATACGTAGTACACCACGGCCATACCCAATGCTCAGCACAGAGATTCTGCAAACCAAACAAAATACAGAAGAAGTACAGAAAACTCTCTGGGCTACGATCGTATGTGTTCGAATGTCTTATGGGAACAGCTGTATAGTTTCTGTGCTTCTTATAAGACATTATGTTATAAATTATAGACCAAACTCTTTCTAAAACCAGTGAAAGTCAACACTGCAAATTCAAAAAAATGCACCACCAGCATTTTTATAATACCGATTGACCCCATGTGGCTATTAAAAATTATCTGCTGGCACTGTACTGAAAGCTTCTAACCCATACGCCGTGCTCTCCAGACTTGGCTGCTTCTGAATAGATAGAGTGGACTATTTATTTGGAAATGCTATTCGAAAATTTCTAAAGACATGGGGAAACGCTGACGCTTTTTAGGTGTATTGCTGGCTAGGAAATGGGACTTACAATTTAAAAGATGAAAGCGGGAGCAAATATTAAAGTTAAACATTTCTTAAAAAAATTAAATTATTTGAAGGAAATTCTCGAAAAAAGAGGACTAAACGCTTACGAAACTGCTCCTCCAGCTACGTCACTGCCCTGTTTTGTGTGCAGCTGCAGCTTGTTGAGCACTAACGACCATATAACAATTGTGTATGAAAATGCGTGATGGCCATAATTACCATTAGGCTCACACACACGAACACTCACACACTCACACTCACTCACACACACGAACTTGCATTACCTGCAAAAAGAATAAACATTTGTTGTTCATGTCATACAAGTAAGCTCACATTGAGTGCGTCAAACGATGATCATCGTTTGCAATGGCCTTGCCTGATTTTAATGCTTATCAATATAAATATGTGTAATACAACTTGGCCAACAACTTGGCGCCAGACTAATACATGCGTGTGCACACACACAGATACTCACACACACACACACACACACGCACACAGACTGGCACACACTCCTTGGTAGACTTGGACACGTCGTCATCGCTGTCGTTGTCGAGCTGTACAAATTTCAGTGGATTTAGCGTGAAAATTTACGACTTTGAACGTTTTGCAGAGCTTCTTTTATTTGATGTTGTTTCTTTTTGGCCATTTTTATTGTACTGCGTCAGTAGCTGTATTTGTTGTTGTTGTTGTTGTTGTTGTTGTTGCTCGTAGCCAACAAATGCTTCGTTTTGGTTGTGCTTGTTGTTGTTGGCCATTTCACTTGAAATGCGCGCTGCGTACGTGTGGGGACTTAGCTGTAGACAACACACATACGCTAATGCCCTAGCTTCGCTGTGGCGCGTTTAAGGAGTTCCTCCCCGTATTCTGTACGACTTTCAATTGCTTTGGTGTTTAAATTTTTGCCTCACTCACATTTTGGCCAAATCTATTTAGCTAATTTCCTTGAAAATTCCCAAACGCAGCTTAAATTCCCCAGCACTCACTTTTGGCCAATATTGTTAACTTGAAACTTCATCTACTTTTGATTAACTGTTGTTATTTTTTTAATTGCTTTTTTCCACTCTTTGTTTGAACTTATTTACAGTTTATCAAAAGCATTGCAATCGTTTTTTATTTTTGTGTTTTATTTTATTCATTATTTGCGGTTTGTCAATGTTCTGCGCCAAGTAATTGTTTCGATTGTCAGTCATTTTCAATATGGCGGCGATTAATCGAATGCGCACAAAAGTATGCTTCATTTTTATGATTAAGCTTTATGTTGCGGCTGGAATTTTAAAACAAGAAAATTTAATTTATTTAAGCATTAATATTGCTTAAAGTATTTGCTTTTAATATTAAAAAATATGTTCTTGTCGTTCGTTATTAATAATTTAATTAAATTCAGCGATTAATGTTGCTTGTCGTATTAAAAATTCGACTTAAGTTTATTGGCAGTTTTGTTAATGCAATAAAAACATATTCGCCAGGACTTTGCGGTCCAACAAAATTTTATGACATAATATTTTCAGGAAATTTTTATGAGTTTTATAGTCAGCACTTTGCATGCATAAACTGAGGAGCTCTCTCTCTGAGTGGTTACTGCCATATGGTTATATGTATATAATTACATTAGAAATGGAAATGGTTGTGGTTGGCATTCCGAAGGAAACAACATCAAGTGGGCATAAATTAAGTAGTAGTTGTTAAATCTTTAGAAATGTCTGAAATCTTTGGAATACTTGGGGGGATACTTTTGAAGTTATTTGGTACACAAATATCGGTTGACGTCCGTTGTTGTTAAGTCCCAATTTTGTACCTTGGTTCAATATTTTTTTCGAAATGTAACCTTTTTCATTTTTGCAAAAATTACATTGATTTAGGCATATTATTTGTATTATATGTGATTCTTATATTTTGTATTTTTGATATCTTTTGATACCATTTTTTTTTTTAAATAAGATATTCGGTTTGATTTTTTGTTTTTCTTATTTAAATTTAGCTGTTTTATCAAAAAAAGAAAACAATTTATATTATATATTTTTTATAATAGTATTATCCGTTGAAAACGAGTACTTTTTACGACTTCTCTACCATTTTTCGAATACAATATCAATCAAAAGTGTGCTCTCTTGTCTTTATCCAATTAATGTTCTATTTTGGATTTATTCTAGATAACCGAACCGCTGAGCCATTGAACTTATTTTGCAACCGTTGAAAAAGCCTCTTGTGAAAATTACAGACTGATAATATTTGTGTGTTTCTCATACAAAAAAAATTAGTTGTAGTTTTCGAAATAAAACCTCACGAGAAGAGATAGATAAATGTATCTGAATTTAGGTTTGTCGTCAAAAACTGTTCGTTTTGAGCGCTATGGACGATGATGGAACGGGTATTTATGTTATTTGTGGAGTTATCGAAACATATCAGATTTTTTATCTTCAATCACAATCTGGTACAGAAACCTATTTATTCTCATAGCTTTCAAAAAGCAGTTTCAAAGTGAAAAATAATATGTGTCTTATGTGCTTGCTTCAGAATAAATTCCTTAGTTTGCGTTCATCACGGAACTTTAATCAGAAAAGCCTCCAATTCCTCACGGTGAAAATGTTTGGGTTGATCAGCACGCTTCTGGTCCTAGGCACTGAAATCATTACTTTTAAAGCGTCGCAACCATTCTCTGGCTGACATCGATCGGAACAGAGTTCCCATAAAGTTCCATAAGTATTCAAATAGCTGCAGCTGTACTTCGTATATCGTAACTTCTCGCAAATTTTCTTTAACATAAAAACGGAGATCTACTGACTCTAATTCGTGTAATCTGAAATAATACCAAATACAAAGTCTTCTGTTTTCAAAATGGATTGCTCAAAAAATAGTAACCATATTGTTGGTGGCGAATTGAACTGCCGCAAGTGTGAATTAAATTGCTCAAGAGCTAACAAATGGGGAAACACCTTGAATTGTCTGTAAAATCAAGGATAATTTCTATCTATTCAAAGGAATATCTATCTACTATCTATTCAAAGGACCTCACATATATTCCTGCTAATTGCTTCCAGACCTATCGTCTGATCACCTACCCATTATATCTAAACTTCATGCATCGCTGTCCACTACGGCAAAAGAAAATCCTTTCTTGTCAAGAACAAATTAGAATCTATTTGAATATTATCTTTTATTTATCGGGTCGTTATGGTTTTGAAATATTATTTAAAAGCAATTATAATAAGAAAAAAACCGAGAAACATTGTTAATAAGCGCATAAAGTTAAAAACTATAATTTATACAATACTTCTAACTTTATACAGATTTTACTTAATCTAGAGCCGTAAAAATCATTGCCTGTCGAAGCTCAATACGAAAAACAATTAAAAACTTCAAATATATATTAATATTTTTTTTTTGATAACAATGAAATAATTAGTTTATTGAGTTTAATTGCATTAAAGGTAATTAATAAAATTGTAAAGCGGTAAAACAATGCAGTAAAAGTTTTGATTTTGAGATGTGTTTTTGGCATTGCAATTTTATTAAAAAAAAAAATTCCATTAATAGAAATTGAAACATGATACAATTTTTTATATGATTTAGTTTGGGTTTTGCATCAAAAGATTAATTGCGTTGTCGCCAAATAAAACAATTAAATGAAATTAATTGGATTTTATTCAATTGTTTAATTAATATAATTTAAAATTTAATATCTTGATGACTGTCTGACCGCAGTGCATGCCAAACGGCTGGGCATCACTGACGACGATGTATTCAGGAAGTGTAGGAACCAGGAGTCAAGCCTTGAACCACCTTTCATGTAACTGCCCTGCTCTCTGTACCAATGTTTGACGCGCTTGCAGAGGCAGCTCGTATGCCATAGTGGAACTTGTCCATAACCATGACTCATGGTCGACAAACTTTGGTTCCACTAAGGATCACACTAATCTATGTGATGTCCCTCCCTTCTCTGGAGCCTGCTGGCTTAACCTTACCCAACCTAACCTGATGTTTTATTTGAACAATACAACACAGAACAACGCTTTCTTGTAGAGTATTGAAGGAAAGGATGTCGTCAAGATTGTATGAAAAAAAATCTTTTGTATTATAATTTCATCTTAAGAATAAATCTATAAAGAGAAAGATTGTTAAGCCCAAAGGCTGCCAAACAATTTTGAATTTTAGCCAGCTTACTTAGGAATGGCAACTAGCTACAGCGCATCTCCTGTATCGTCGCCTTCTTGTCAAATCCTAGACTTATTTTATTTAATTTTTTTCAACAGCCAACAGAGTTGTCAAGTCATTGTTGACACATAAAATAAACTCAAAAAAGAAACCGAAATTGATTTAAAACCTGTTCATGTACGAAAAAACCATTTGGCCCTCTGTCAATAACTCTAGTATATACTTCATAATATTCCTGCGCCTCATTGACATTTACAAGAATTCTCTATTTGTCCCCAAATTGATTTATCAGCATGTTGTCGCCTCATATCGTAGTTCAACTTATTTTCACTAACCAAATTATTTACCAGTGGCAACCCAGCTGTGACCAACTAAAAACATTTAAATTATGATGGCTAATATACGCCCCTATGACTTGATTAAACATTTTTATTATATCAACGACAACAAATCTGCCACAAAACAAAACGCAACAACACCAAAAAAAAAAGGAACGCAACCTGTGCTATGTCCTTGGGTTCGTCCGCCTGGCGCGTGTGTCAAAAATAATAACGCGAGATAAACAAGAGCAATTGACATGCAAATACTCAGAATTTTCATGAATTTTCATTTAACAGAGCAGCCAAATTTTGGAGGCGAACAAATACACGCACACGTACACACAGCAGTATACGTACACTGAGAGGAAATATGCAAGATATTTTTGAAGAATTTGGAGTTATTAAATTAGTTACGAGTTGTACCAAAAATGGATCTAAAATGACGCAGTGGGCCTGAGTAGGGCTAATGGGTATGGGCCGAAATTGTTAGGTTATAAGGCGTTGAGGAGCTTAAACAAAGAATAACTGGTTTCTGTTTTCTTTGAACAATTTTCGATAGAGATTCCCATGCTTCGCTTTTGGCGGAATGAAAATATAGTTAAGCAAAATAAAGTTCTTTTTAATTTTATTATTTTTAAGAATGGTTGTTCTGGAAAATTGACGAAATTTCACGCTTTTTAAGGCTTTTTAAGAGCATAAAATATTTTGTGCTATTCATCTATTACATGGATGGACTTTAAACTATTATTAGAAATTTTCTGAAAAGTTTTATGAAAATTCTTTAAAATCAACCTTTTTTGCATAAAAATATACTTTAAAAAAAGTTGGTTAAAATGGGCTCGGGATTCATTCAGAATTTTAAATAAAATACAATACAATAAAATAAAATGAAATGAAATGAAATAAAATAAATTAAAATAAAATAAAATAAAATGAAGTAAAAACAAAATACAATTGAATGAAAGACCTTAATTCGATCGAATACAATGTAGAAGCCTAATACTTAAGGAAATGACGTCCCTTTCGGGCAGCACATCATCCTATCGTTATTAATGAAAATGTAGCCTCCCATAACAATTAATTAGTGCATGTATTCTTTGTTGACTCTATCATTAATCAAAACGTAATAACAACTTAGGAAAAGTTTGACTATTTGTTAATCTGATTAAACAATTCGATTTTTTTTCTTTTTTCTTAAGATATCATTTGGGTACCTCTATTTTCAACAACAGAAGTTATTTCAACTTAATGATCGATTATTTTAAGTCGTTTTCGATTAATATTAAATTTATGGAAAATATATATCAAATTTTGGCAATCGTTAAACTCTTCGTATAATCAATTATTGGCCCCAATTGAATTTTAAATAAAATAATAATAGATAAATGATATTAAGTAAAATATTCAAAAACGATTTCAATATTTTAAGGGGTATGCAACTGAACAAGGCCTATAAAAAGATCATACAATTCCGTAAATATGTATAAGTAGCATCATTTTTCAAACTGGAAAGCCGATCGATACAAATAATCTTCGCGAATAATAACCTTAATAGTTTGGCTTTTGTAGAAGTTTTTCTAAGCTTTTGTAAGCATGAAGTCGCTAAATCTCACAATTAGAGAAGATGAGGTAACAACAGACACCTAGAAATATCACGAAAGATTAGAGTTTTCCCAAAATTTTGTCGATTAATAAAACTAATACATGTAAGATATTTATTAGATAATTTGAAAGAAAACTCAAAATGCATTTCAACTTAAATTATATTTCTTTAAACTCGCTTATTTCGAGTAAACTTTACAGTGACAACATTATAATTTGGCAAAGAAACTGTTATGGTTAATTAATTCGTGCCAACAAGTAAACTTAATAAATTTGTAGTGAGTGCTTTAAATTTGTTGGCTTCTATTTTGAATAAATGTTTAAATTTATATGTTACTTTCTGTTTTCATCTTTTATAATGTAAATCCAAGTTCCTGGCTAGCCCCAGATGTGAGACGGTGCATATCTATAAAAAAATTCCCCCATCAGACTAGGAATATGGATTAGTTTCATTATATTTTTTCCTTTTTATCATTTATTATTTCATAATTTTTAGAATGTTTAAGTTGTCTAATCTTAGGTCAACTGGACTTAGTTGTACCCTTACGTATTAATAAATAATAAATAAATCTCGGTAATCTCGGATATCTCTCCTAATTTTCATATCATATATTACATAAAAGCATTTGATTAAATCGAAAACTTATTATGTAGCAAATCAAATTGGACTAAAAATTTCAAAATACTTTGTTATAGTAATACTAGAAGTTCAAAGCTTCTACCTACTTTTGTCAGAACCAAAATAGTTCAGGATGGAATATTTTTTATTAGAAGCCTCAAGTGCTACAGTATCCTACAAATTTATTAAAAACTCAAAATCTACATATTTGAAACCGGCTTTTCTTTTTGTGTACATCTTTGGAAAAATCCCGGCGCCAAGCAAAAGAAATATTAAAAAAAAGTGCAAAAGTAGCAGAAGAAGTGGGTACCATGATATGTTACGATACGATACGATACGATAGGATATAAGGCAGCCCGCCATGTCAAATATGGCAAGACTTATTTACCAGGGCAAAAATGCTTTTGTTTTGGCTTTGGCTGTGAAACAAATATAAAATATTTACTTACCAGATTGTTGTTGTTGTTGTTGCTGTTGCTGCTGTAGTTGTTGCTGTTGCCGGGTTGACACAAGAAATCACAGCGCAAAGATTGAGGTTGGTCTTGGGCTAAAGACTTTCGGTCTTACTGGGGTTATCCTCGATTGCCTTTACTCAGAATCTCCCCGAGCAGCGGGCACAAAGAATGGCAAGCAGCAACCTGCCGTTGGCAGTGTAGACAAATAAACAAAATTGAAGACGTCAGCTAAATACTATGGAAGAGAAGCTTGCCACAACGGATTTATGTTAACCCACGCACCACACACTCACACAGATACACACACACACCAAAGCATACAGAGACACAGATACACACACGCACACACTCATTGGTAAACAAGTTCAATTAGAATAAATTTTTGGCATTTCTATGCCATTTATTGCCAACGTTTGCGTTTTTATATTTATGATATTTTTCGGGCTTTAGCCTGTAAATTTTACTCTCTCTCTGTTATTTGTTGTTATGTTTGTGTTTTTGTTGTTGTTGTTGTTATTACATTGGCAGAAAAACTTAATTTACTAATTGTTTTCATTAATTAGCTAGAGCTTAGTTTTGGAGCGAATTAAATACATAATAGTTTTGTTGCAGATATTTAAGCTACTAAACTGGTTATTATTTGTAATTTGAATATAGAATTGTGGCCTAGTTTTGGCTCTTTTGCGAGATGTTTGCCATGGCCAATATCTTGAACCTGGCAATGTTCTTGCTGAAAGAGAATTTCAAGAAACAGTTGCAAACTGAGTGTTGGTTTGAATTTCGCGCAACCTTGCTCTACAAATGCGCATCTTTCCTAATCTTACATATTAAAAAGTAAGATATGAATTTAAGAAAGGTTTATAGAGCAATTTTCGGAATAAAAGGATAAATAAGAACAAATCTCCCTATCATATAAAAAAGTTTTTGATATTGGTCACCTTTTCTATATATCAGATATAATTGAAATATGAGTAGAAAAAAGTTGAATAGTTCTGCAGAAGAACGAAAAGTTCGAATTCGCGAACAGGCAAAAATACAAAAAACTTAAAAATTGAGAGAAAATGTTAATTGAGAAAATGGAAAAGATAAAGAAAAAAATTGAAATAACAAATTTTAAGAAATAGACACAAAATATTGTCCATACTCCTTCTAGCAGCATAAGGTTCCAACATAGCACTTCCACTTGTTCCTATCTCTGGCAATTGAAGGAAGCTCTTTTAACGATTTTCCAGTTTCCTTCTGAACCTATCTTTTCCAAGTTGTTTGGGGACGACCGCGTCGTCTCGTGCCCTGCGTGTTCCACTCCAGCGTGGCGCGCGGAATTTCATCATAGGCTTTTCGCAATGTTTATCCTAGCCAGTCATATTTCTTGTATTTCGTCGCTAATGCTCTCTTGGTTGATTCTTCTCCATAGATCTTCATTGCTTATGATGTTAGGTATATTGCCTAAACATCTATTCACAAAGGCTTGAATCTTGGCTTTTTCCGATACTGTTGCCAGCCAAGTTTCCGTGCCAAAAAGCAAAACACACTTTGCTCGCATTACATTTAGCAAAGGAACATCTCATACAGCTAATCATGTCATTTTTGGTTCCTTCGTCCTTAGATAGGATAGTATCATATAGAAAAGGTATATTGTTCGCAGATTTGACACCTAATGATTCGGTCTTACGCATGTTGATCTATTTTTAGCAAATAGCAAATTTTATTTCATAAAGTATTTCCCTTTTTTTGTTGTGTATCTGTACGGCAAACCCTAAATATGGATTGTAGTAAAAGGAAATCTATTACTTTTCCAATAGATGGCTTTATTTATCTGTAACTCGCATTGTATAAGTCCGATATGGTCCCGAAAGATAGCGTTAGAAAGATGACATTTCGTACTAAAAACTCTGACAGTTTTGCAATTGCTTGGTTCAGTTTAGTTGGATCATGCATAAAAGATGGACAATTTTTTCTATAAGGATGAATACGCGAACCAGACCTTATAGTCCGGAACTAGCACGAAGTGATAATCTGGTGACAAATTTGCCTCAAAAGAGACTTCGAAAAACCGACTGTCTCGATTTTGTGCCAATAGGAAAGAGAACTTCAATGAGAGAGGCATAATGAAACTATCATTAGCCTTGAATATCATGAAATAATGTACTACTCTCGACTACACACCATATAGTTTTTGAATGAAAATTTGACATCGCAAGTCTGCAATCTTTAGCCCAATGATTATTTGACTAAAATTGCATAATCTGCCAATATTTGTTACTTGAAGAGCAAATAATTTATTTGTTCAAATATTTATTGGAAAAATAAGTACAATGCAAATTCTAGATCTTTATATTGTTTAGAGATTATTTGACTTTGACTATTTCCTTATATTATTTCAGTTTTTAGCAAATATTTGCTATTTGATGAGCAAATAATTTGATTTTATTGAAATATTTATTTCGACAAATGTAAAATATGACAGAGAAGTTGTCGAACAGCAAATATTGCATTTTGAAAATTAAATTTTTGACTAATTTTTTTAGGGGCAAATTTTAACTTCTTGGTCAAAAAATAAAAGAAAGCAAAATTTTGTCTCATGCACAAATATTTGCCACTTGGCGAGCAAAATTTTTTTTGTCCCAATTTTTATTTTGTTAAAATATCAAATCATACAGAGATATTATGGCAACGCAAATATTCCAGCTATAAATTGCTTAAATATTTTTTGACTACTGCAATTTAAGTAAATATTTGCTAGTGGGTGAGCAAGTAATTTGTTTATTAATTTCGTAAAAATATCAAATTTTACAGAGTTATTTTGACAAACGCAAATATTCCATTTTCAAATTGGTTATTGATAATTTGATTAAAGCATTTTGGTCATGCATTTGCTATTTTTTAAACAAATAATATTTTCGCTCAATTATTTATCTCGCAATGCAATGAAATACTCAAAGACGGGCAAAATTTAATTATTTGTCGAAAAATTCTAAGAATTTGGACGGATGATGCATCATGTAATTGTAAAATAAACAAAAAAATTTGCGAAAAGCAAAAAGTGGACGCAAAACTGATGTAATATTGCTTAATTGACTTATGTATTTTTTAATTTAATGCAAATTATTAATGTTAAAAATAAATACAATATTAATGATTAAACGATTTCCTGCTGGTTTCAATCGTCTATAGAAACGGTATCTCCAATCCAAAAATTGAGTCATCTTTAAACTAATTACACGAGGAACTCTCAAATATTTAAAGACTTTAAGTACAAAGTTCTGCAACAAGTCAATTACATATAATGATCTCTTCAAAGCTAAATGGGAATGTTCTTTATAAATAATCAAAAGCAGACATTTCTTCCGCAACTATTGCCGCAGGCCTTTTGCACTCAACTCAATTCAATTCAAACTCAACTCCTTTTAACTTGTACCAGGTCCAACACAGCTTAAGACAAGTCAAACAAGTTGGATGACTGACAGAGTTGGCTTACTGACTAACTCACCGACTGACTCAGTGACTCACTAGCTCCCAGGAGTTGCCGCACAATGTGGCAGCAGCTTAAGTTTCTACTTCGTTAGTTTTCCAGCTGCACTTGATCAAAAATGGCGCACTGCAAATATACCAAAAAAAATATAGAAAAAAATGAAACAACTGAAACAAATATAAAACCCCAACACATTTTAAGAGTAAAACGAAGGCAGCGGTAAAGAAAGTCCTACCAAACTTTGCCACATGTCTGTTTCGATTGAGTGCAGTTGACCTACTTTGGCAAGGATTCAAGCAGTCCTACACAACAACAAGCAGCAGAGGTGTCCATACAGAGTAGTGGCCAAAACCCAAATTCATTGGCAATGGCGCCGACAGAAGAGCTCATGTTATCCGGTTCCGCTTGCGGCCTAATGCTTATAATAGTCATACAAAAGTTAAGTACTCTGGCACAGGACTATTGTTGCCAAAATGATAAGGGAATATAAAATTTGATGAAGCATGCCACAAAACTCTAGCTTTGATTTGCGCTTCAGCTTAGTTTCATTTTCATGATTGTTATTAGCAGCATAAATGTATTATAATTTTTTGGGAAAATATTGTTAGGGTGTGTATATCAAAGCAGCTTTGAAACTAAGCTGGCAAAGTAATCTACCTGTTGGTGAAATGTAATTAAACCTAAGGTTTTTTCTAAGAGCCACTGCCTGGGCTTATCTTGCATTTGTTTAGTTGACACAAAATAATGTGCGCTAATTTTTTGCATGTCGAGGTCGAAGATGCTTTGTAAATTAAGTACGGAAGAGTTAAGTTGCTTAAAATCAACCTTTAAAAATTAAGACAAGTTTTTCAAGTTCCTTCGAATTGAAGATCCCGATGTTACAAATTACTTCGTTATATACTTTATTGTTGGGGGTTGGTGAATCATCAGAATACTCTTGAAGGCCTTTTTTCCTTTCTTTCTATTTTTATTAAATTAAATGCAAGATTTGTAAGCACAAATACTCTGAAAACACAAGACTAAAAAAAAAACATAGATAATCGCTGACAAGATTCAAGATTCAGTGGTTATTCCAAGATAAAGCTAAAGCTCTTCATTTGAGAAAATTTGCTTGAAGATTCGTTTATAGTCGTTTCGAAAAACTTAAGCCAAACTCAACAATCTTCTTGGGTAAAGACAGAAAGTCTCGCATCTATCTTATCCTTCAATTCAACAATATTTCCCGAAAAATATGTAGTTTATTCTCACTAAATGAAAGTTTGAAATTCATAGCTGTAGAGGGTACGATTAAAAATGTAGATGAAAATTGAACTGTGCCAGAAAGGCTAGGTTTTGGCGAACCAGGAAAGAAATACAATATAAGTAACAAAAATCTTAGAAATCAAGAGATCAACTAATCTTAATAATTAAAATATCTACTAATTAACGACACTGTTGTTCAGCTACGACAATTAGTTTGAAGAGTTTCTGTCCTAATCTCGCAGCTATTAAGAAAGACTTTCCCTGCTTATGTTTTGGAGCGATGAAAATCAGATTTTCTTTGAAGATAAGGTGATTAAGCTTAAGCTAAAGACTTTTGATACTGGTCCTTCGTGTATATTGTAGCGTCTTCCAGAAAGGAAAGCGAAGTAAATTATCAGTATAACTTGATTAATATCAAGGCTAACTTTGAGACGATTTATTGAAATGAAATTGAGAGGTACGCAATTCCTGCCAATAACGGTTAAGTAAAATAAAAGCATTGTTTTTCGTGCAGAAAGTGAATATTTCAAAGATAATATATTCCGTTTTGTAGAGACATTATTCCGCTTTCATTATAAAACCGAAAATATATGTGAAAGCAGCTCTCGTCATATGCTGTGTAAGGCTTGCTCAAGAAGTGTCAAGTCTTTAATAAAATTTTAGATACAATTCTTGTTCTTTTTGCTTCTAGGAACTATCCTTTACAAACACACTCGCACACACATGTCATATACTTTAACAAAGATTTAAGCTAGCCAATGTATGCCCATCAACTGCTTATCTCTATGTGTGCGTAAGAATGTGTCTAAGAATATGTGCGTGAGTCAGTGAGTTGGTGTGTGTATCAGTGTGTTCGTGTGTGTATCTGTGTGCCTGTGTGTAGTTCCTGGTTTATTAATATGTACGTGCACGTGACAGCATGCAAAAACGCTAACTGGCACTTAAGGCAACCGTGACGTGGCTTTGCTTTGGGTTTGCTTACCATAAAGATATTCGTACTTCATATAGACATGCAGCTAGGAGTACAGTAAGCAGCAGCCTCCAGCACATGCCACACACACACACACGCATGAAATGAACCTTAAGTGTGCATGTGTGTGTGAGTGAGTGTGTATGAAAGTTGTGCTTTATGCGCACGCGAAAAATCAATTATTAAAATGGAAATTTTCTTTTTTGCAAGTGTGTGTGTGTGTGTGATTGAGTGTATGTGTGAGTGTGTGTCAGTATGCGTGTGTTAGTGCGCGTGTGTGTTTGCTTTGAGTTTATTTTGCAAGCGACACAAATTAAAATGCATATGGCAAACGACAACAAAATGGAGTCGATGGAACCGGCAATGGCGGCCATGTTGTAGTTCGCCATACGCCATATTGGCCATGATGGCGGCGACAATGCAAGCAAATGGCAAAAGGCAGCTAACTAACTCACAAAATTGTGTTGCTGCGCCCAGCGTCGGGCACAAAACTTTGCCATATTTTTAATCAATTTACTCATGGGTGTATTTTTCTTTCCCCCCCGTGCAAAATCCATGTGCTGAGTGAGGTCCTCGATATAGCGAGCAAAGCAGCTTTAAAAAGAGTTTTATCGCAAAAATGGCCATAGCCATATCTGTTTATGATCATTACTCTAGTTTTTTTCTTTTCGTTTATATTCTGAGGTTGGCAATTTAATTGAAAATGCCAGCAAAGTTTTATGGCACTAAATAAAGTTTGTGTTTTTTTTTTCTATTTATTTTATTTTTGCATTTTACGTAAACAAGTTAAATTTATGTCAACACACACACGCGCGCACTCGCTCTTTTGGGCCATATAAATTATCTCTCCCTCGTGACCTCAGGTGGTGCTGCATACTTTTGATTGAATTCATAACTAAAATCTAAGTTTTAATTAATTTTGAATAGATTTAAGTAATTGACAGTTGTGGGCATATGGGTAGCAGCAATTACTTTAGTTGATTGCCAGCATGGTGCGGCGTTC
Organism: Chymomyza procnemis; assembly: GCA_035046065.1. Classification (NCBI taxonomy): domain Eukaryota; kingdom Metazoa; phylum Arthropoda; class Insecta; order Diptera; family Drosophilidae; genus Chymomyza; species Chymomyza procnemis. The sequence continues at coordinate 42,519,487 of JAWNOJ010000026.1, forward strand.
ATTTAAGTCAAATAGAAAATTGCAAAGTTTTCATTAACACGTGCAAAAGTTGGCTTAAATGAAAAGTAGAAATTGGCTTAGAGCGTGCAAGGTCGAGTTCTAGTTTTCTTTCATGTTGGTGTTTTGAAAAAGACAAGATATTTGGGCGCAATTAGGTCTATGTTCTATATGCAGTAATTTCGTTCTTTCCTACGATCATTTTCGAGGAAATAACTAAAGGAATTTCTTTTTTAATTTATCTGATACATATGGAAAATGACAAAAGTGGAAATTGTTTGACAATACTTTACTCATAAGAGATTAACTAATTATAATCTTGACTGAAAATGTGAATAATAGAAAGCGAACTGTTTATGGCTTTCTAAAAGCAACAAGGAAAAGAACTGTATCTTTCTATTACTTTGTTTTAACAGTTAAGAAATAAAAATAAGAATAACTATGGTTTCAGCTATGTAATATATATATATGGTGATGGGAATTGTACACCCATAATTTTATAAGATCGATTTGTGTTGACTTTGTGGCCGTCAGCGAAGGATCCTGTTTATGCCCAACCAAGACTCACTGTTGGCTATCCCACAAGCATCAAGTTCTCTAAGCCGTCGCAATTAAAAAAATGTACATGACATATTATTCTACACATAAAGACTAGGCCCAATCGATGTATAAAAATTCGATTTACATCTAAAATCAGTCCGTTTTCTGTGTTCCAAATTAAGTTTTTTTGAAAAGTAGTAAATTAATTGAATTTAAATTTCTTTGCTTGATGATCATTCCTTATTTCTATCGTCGACGAAAGATGGTAATTTTTAAATTCCATCTCAAATCTAGGACTTCCTGACCCTGATCCAATTATTGGTTTCGTCGAAAACCAGTTTCTTTCGTTGACGAAATTTTCCTTATCCTTATGGTAAATTTCGAATCCTATCTAAAATCGAGGACTTCTTAATCCCGATTCATTTATTGATTTAGTCGAAATCCTGTTTCTTTCGTCGACGAAAGATGATTATTTTTTAATTCCATCTAAAATCTACGACATCCTTGCCCCGATCAAATAATTGATTTTACCTAAATCGAGTTTCTTACGTTAACGAAAGATGTTAGTTTTTGAATACCTTTTAGAAACGAGGACTTCTTGTCCTGATCCAATTATTGATTTCGTCGAGATCCAGTTTCTTTCGTCGATGAAAAATGGTCCACCTAGACTGCAACTAGTGATATCCAAAAATCCTTCAACATTCTATAAAAAAGGCAGTAGTCGGAACGTGCCAAGCTTGGAGGATATAGCAAGTACTCCCAATTCAGTGTTTCCGATTAAGTTTTGATGCTTATGCTTGTTATCATGCTGTAAAATCTTCTTGCCGACGTTTTTGTACGCAGTGTGCGCTTCAAACGCATTAGTTGTGTTCGATTAAGTTCCCCACTAATTTTAAACAACTGCCGGATCGTCCCAATAGTGAACTGTGCCCCTTAGAATATTTTGCTTTGACGTGGATGTCGACGATGATTGATATAATATAATATAAATTCTTCTACTCATCATGGTATGTCTGCAATACATGTCATTCATAATTCGGGGAAAAATTCCTTTAATTTCTTCCCAAATCCTTAATTTAAAGAAACTAAAATGTAAAATCGCATTACGACATCTTGCAGCTTCAATATGTACGACACCCTTACTTTTAAATATACTCAAATTTTTTAAACCGAATTTAACTTCTTTGCTGAGTCACTTTCAATGTTTGTGTGAGATTTGCGTTTGACACAGATCTTAATTCAACTAAGGCTTTTATTACACTTTTTCAAACTTTTTGGGCACAATATCATCAGTTCAGTTCAGAATTCAGTTGGCGAAGATTCATTATACACTTTTGCAAGCTTCATCGACATCTGCAATTTATTTCCAATGAATATAAAATATTATTATTAACTTTTGTCATTTTCACAGAAGAAAAAAAAAATATTCTCTTGTTAGACACACATGATCTCATTATATATCTCCGATTATAGTTAACAGATGTCAAAGATATTATAAACATCATTAGCTATTTAAAGGTTTGGCACATGTTCCTCGGAAAAATCAAAAGAACAGCTAAAAATAAGCTGGATGCCGGCCGGTGGTGCCACCTGTTGAAACTTAGCCCGAAACCTTCAGAAAAAAACTAATTTGAAAACCTATTTTTGAGTAAATAAATAAGCAAAGCAAGATACTCTATTCGTAAGGAATACAGCCAAATAAATTTACCAGCGGTAAAAAAGAATCTGTCGGTCTTTCAGAATCAATATTACTGGAAAACCTGATAAAAACTTTATCCCTCCGACTAAAATCAATGTCATACATGCGCAATATTTTCGCATATCCATTTTACACATTCCTTTGTAACCATGGGTAAGCAAACATTTCACGAAAAGATATAGACGAAGCTAGATATATCAGTCCATTATATGCTTTTATGTTTTAATTACATTTATTTGTATTGATTAGGCATTTCTATTATTTCACAGTCACACGAAATCAAAGATTTATGGCAAACGCTGTGTTAAGCAGTTGAGAATTATAACGAATGCAAAAAAAAAATCCAAATGGTGGTACTATGAACCCTTATATATATACTTTTCTAAAAGAAGAAAGCCTTGTTATTTGCCTACTACTAAATATTTATACTTAACGCAATTTAAATTTTTTAGTTGTAAATCACTAAACTCTGTAAATTACTTATAGTTCACTAGCTTAAGAAATTGTTATAGTCTTGGAAAAAGCAAATACGTAATACATATAAATCTACGTTTTGTAAAATAGAATAATTGAGACAAAAATGATTTTGGGAATGCACCCCATATTAAGTTATTTGAAAGCGAAAAAAGAGTTGCAAGCTATTTAAATTTTATTTAGAATTTTCTTTTTTTCCACGAATCATTGGCATACCAAGCCTTCCTCCAGATGGAAGGAGTGTTGAAAAAAGTGTAAAGGATATGCCTGAGGATATCGAGGTTTGATGTTTGATGCTAAGCAAATAAACACAGCTTCTAAAATACTAATATCTCGCTATAAGTACTGGCTGAGATAATAAAGAAAACTCAAACTACTACAAGTGAGAGAGAGAGAGAGAAAGAGCGCGGCAGAGAAGGAGATGCGCAATTTTAGGGTTGCCAAGTTAGTTGGAATTTGTAAATAAGTTTCTATCTCGATTAGATGCTTTGTTTGCACTAAGCGTTCCATTAAACTTATTACCCAAGTGAGTTTCTCTCATTGGCATTGCCTTTTGATGTTTGCTGGCTAAGAAAATTTTCCAAAAGCATTAACAAGTTTTAAGCAGCTTTGGCCATAAGCAAATTTAAGCCAACATGGCTGACTGCATGACCGACCACAAAGCTCAAATAAGAACTGAAAACAGGAAACTGTTCACTGGGCTTTATATCATTTGCAGTTAATGCCAGAAATATCGTAAATTTATTGTGGCCTTAAATTTGCATTCATTTAACACTAAGCCAGCAGTAGACCGAGTTCTGGTAATATAAAAATTATTTATTGGAATTTCTGGCTCGGTTTTTAAGCTATTTAAAGCAAAGTTTTGGTGAGAAAAAAGGCAGCAAATATGCTTTGCTCATTAATCTTCATAATAATTTTATTGCCGCTTGTTTAAAGTTATATTCTTGTATAAAAATAAAGAAAAGTTTTTTTTTTCTTTTTGTTGTACAGGAGAGGGATGTAGGAGCAAATTTGCAAAGTCAAGGCAATACAGGATAAAAATCTGTGGGCAATTTATGTTGGCTGCAGTTAAACAGGCGGACAGGCTTGAGTGCTGTAGTTGCTTAGCAGCATATAAAGAAGTTAAAGTGCTTGTAACTGGAGAAATTATGAAAGAAAGTGCATTTTAAAGAAAAATAATTGTTTGCTCTTGTTTGTAATAAATAAAGAGGACATTTTGCTTTGTTAAATGTTTAAAAACTTACAGAAACTTTGTACATGTTGCTCAGAATATGTACATCCTAAGGATATATCTGCTCAATAATTATGAGTTGAAAACTATTTAAAGGTTTGCTTCTTATTATTTTCTTTGATATGGGATGTAGTAACAAGAGCTTCATTGTCTTGCATGAAATTACCAGACCATGATGCGACTTAGGTCAAATACACGACGTGTTGTTCTATAACTTGCCATTTAAAAGGTCTGTCAAGGAAGGCCTCGTTTCTATTTGTAAAAAATTGAGACAGTCGATTATCACAAGATGCTCTCGAAGCGAGAGCAAAATTGTTCGCCGTGGACAAAACCTAATCAGTTGGTTCCAGGTTTGCACTATAAGGTGGATGCATAAGAACCTCCTAAATAAGCTTCTGGCGAGTACCTATCTTTGTGTGTAGCCTTGCGTTGTTCTGATGGAACACAATTCCTCTCATTTGGCCCAAGCTGGCCGGTTCAATTGCTTTCTTCGGGCGGTCCAATTGTTGACAGTACATCTTCAAGCTAAAAGTAGTAGCAGCTCATAAGAGGTTTGCTTTTTATATTTTTTTGTATTGGGCAACACTGGTATTGAAATCTGTCCACTGGCAGCTCTATCGTAAGGTTTCACATTTTTGAGGTTATACGTAATAAGAAAGTTTTGAAATAAAAGCGCTTTTTGTGTTGTTTACTCAAACTTAAAAGATTTATATCGGAATTAAATCGTAAACATTTTCCTGCGATTCTTTACAACTTTCGACATGGCCTATCTCAACAAGAGTACATCAAGCACCTGTGTTTATTGATGGTATGGTTAGTTCAACGGAGGTCGAAACGTTCACTCCAAGACGAATTTTGTGGAGGTGCTTAAAAATCAGTAGTTGTTCTAGAAACCATTGTTGCTGTGCGCATACTAATATTGCAAGATCGTCATGGGAACTATCGTCAGATTGAGACAACCTTAGGCATTTGTGGGTCCAGCATACATTCAATGTTGCAGCAACGTTTGTTTGGCTGTCAAAAAAAATGTGTAAGCGTTGGATCCCACACCATTTGTCTATAGCTCAAAAAAAAGTTCGTATCGATTGGTTGAACGAAATGCTCCAAAAATACGATCGCAGTGCTTCGAAACAAGTCTAAGACATCGTGATAGGTAACGAGTCATGCATTTACGCGTATGAGCACGACTGTATGGGTGCTTCAAGATGAGTCAAAATAAACAAAAGTTAGTCTCTCGCGACGCACTTTCAAGAAAATGGTTGCCTGTTTTTTTGGCACAAACTAGACATGTCGCAACCGTGCCACTAGAATAATATTGAACAGTCAATTCTGAGTGATATACAACCATTTGCTTGCCAGTTGTCTTCCCAAGAAATCAGGAAAATCAACCGCCGAGGACGGTTCAGTCTTCACCGCAACAATGCTCTCATACATTGGCTCCCACAATTACATTCTTGAGCACTCAAAGCATCAATTTGATGAGTCATCCGTAGTGTCCTGACCTGGCACAGAATGACTTCTTTTTATTGCTGTACCAAAAAAATAAAATGAGAGATCAACATTTTATGACATCTGCAGAAGCGCTTGATACGTTCAGAATGCATGTCTTGGAGATACCTTAAACAGAGTGGCAAAAGTGCATCGATAATTAGTTCAAATGCATGCAAATTTTTATAGATCATAATGAGGAGTACTCCATACAATGACTTCTGTAGGAGCTGTCGAGAAGAGGAAGAGGAGGAAACGGTCGCCCACCTCCTCTGTACATGCCCAGCCCTTTGTAAGGCTAGGAAACAAATCCTCGGCGCTTACTTTTTCGCGGATCTATCAGATCTTGCCAGCAAAAGGCCCAGGGACATAGTGCGGTTCGTACGAGTCACTGGATGGGCTCATGATGCAATTGCAGACCAGGAGTGATTGGGAGAGAAGCCTTGCGGCATCACAATGGGCCGTGCTCGGCCTAAGTGTGCCAAGGGGGTATTCCCGTTGGCAACCGCTCTAACCTAACCTAACCTAACCTAACCTAATGAGGAGTATTTCAAATTAAAGCGATTTTTATTGATTAATATAGATTTTGATTTTCTAATCCCGAAGTATGCAAAGCTCGTACCATATAGCAAAAAGCTGCTGCTAAATTATGTTTATCTTTCTTTCTTTGTTTGGTTATCACAACGCGTTATCAGGTTACTTCCTAACTCTCGCAAGGCGTCCCTGTCTACAGTTGGTCACTCCAAGTGAAGCTAGGTCTAGTCGTTTCATCTGATAATTTTACCCGAGGTTTGTTTTGTGTTCGTTAGAATGCTATTTTTACGGGGCGGCAACCAGTCTCTGCGCACAACCCTTTATTGTCCGGGCGAGTCGCTGCATACATTAGCTTGCTATTTAGCGGATGTTAAGGAGCAGGAGGCGCTGCGTGAAGGCTGTGTGTCAACTTACAATCAATTGAGACAGAGATCACTCGGGCTGCCGCCTGATTGACAGCAATAAGAAGCTTTACTCTGTTCTAACAAAAGCCAGGCCCACCCATCATGTTTATACCCAAGAAATTCCAGCTTTGTTCGAACATGACTCAACAGGATCTAATGAATACACATTCCAAACTAGACTAACGAAAATGATTTGGCACATCATTTGAAAACTCAAATGCTCTGTAAATCGCGTCCCGTAAAAACCACTGCAATTCACAATTCCCAATTCCCATCAATACAAATTCCGTGCATACACAAATTACTTTTGGGAATAGTTGGTATTCCCACTTAAAGCAACTCTCAACGACTGACCCACATTTTGTTTTGTTTTTTTTTCTTTTATTGACCGTAATTCAAATAAATAGGCCATTAAATTTAATTTAAAGTACAACCAAATTGGGTACAAAATGGGTGCAGTCCAGTCGCCGTCAAGTGCCTGCTAAATTAATAATGGTTTATGTACTAAATTGACGGGGGTGGCTGGGGGGTGGTATGCGCATTGTTTGTCTATTGTCGGGGTGTGCTTTGTTTGTGATTTTGCAGTTATTAAAATGCACTGCTGCAATAACAGCTGTGCGCGCATGTAATTGTGTGCGTTTATGAGTATCTGTGTGCGTGCAGCTGTTGTTAGTGCACTAATTTCGCTAAACATGCAAATCACATGTACAACACTTTTGCCCAGCGACGCCTGTTTGGCTCTACTTCAGCTCAAGTTGCCCCGGCACGGGCACGAGCACGAGCACGAGCAGCAGCACGCGATGCGACACATGCGACATGCTGCACCCAACGCTATGGCAATGTACTCTAGTTTACTGCGCTGGCATGTTGCATGCCGCTTTAGGCATTCGCCTTGCAGGTTGTCATTACGACAAAATTGTGCGCACAAGTCCTTAATAACAAGTGCAACACAATGTGGCACACACACACACACACGCACGCACGCACATGCACAGTTACCAACACCCGGCCACCTAGACTGTATCTGTGTGTGCGTGTGTGCGAGTGTGCGACAACGTGTCGTATTAGCAATGTGTTGAATTTTCAATGAATTCCAAGTGACGCCGCCGCCCCGCCACAGCGGCGTATACGCAATATTGTATTTATATTGCATTTGCTATGCAACAACTGCAGTTGCAACATCAACAGCAACAACTCCGGCTACTAAGCAGTTGCAGCTGCCACAGACTGCCGTTGATTGCAAACTGCATAAATTATATACCTTCGATGTATATTTTTAACTACTCTATTTTACACAAGCAAGAATATGAAACAAGCCACAGCTGATGGACGGCATCAAAACAACTAGCAGTAGGTTTTTCCTTTCTCTTGCAAAAACATAGGATGCTTCAAGGATAGGAAACTTAAAGCGTCTTTAATTAAGTTTAAAAATGTTAAGCGATTTTATAGAAATTAATTTAACTTGGATGGTTGTTTTAATAATCTTATGAGCCTTAAAGCTGCTTAGCTGCTCCTAATTCCCAAAACAAAACTTAATTATCTTGGTGGAGTTTTGAGCATGTTTTGGGTTGAGCATGTTTTGGCTGCAGCAGCAGAATGAAGAGGATTTCAACTGCAGATTTTCAATAATCTAGTCAGTATTGAGGGCATATTTTTAGGCAAACAAGTAAGTGACTTAGGCTGGCTGACGCAGATTGAATTCATTAATGTTCTCTTCTACCTCAAGTGATATTTTTTTTTTCTAAAAAGTGATACAGTATTGGGCATGTCTATAGAGATTTGACCTATAAGGAAGCCAAAGGTTCACGCCACAGAACCACAAATCTAATACGAATAATTTTCATTTTTGGAGCATAATTCTCATATAAGAAGTTTTCTGAGAACACGGTTCTAGGGTTAAAACGGTAGGCGAGGGAGATATGACTTACATTTTTCGAAAAAAAAAATTGGACTAATAGATAAAACAGATAAAAACAAATTGAGTCTGTGGCAGCTAGACCAATGGCTTTACATAGTCACACAAAAAGTAGTCTTGCGGTGTTAGATCACAAGATCTTGTAGGCTTATTCATAGGTCCAAATCGTGAATTTAGGCGGTCATCAGATGTGTCTTTCAATAAATCGATTGTGGCACTAGCTGTGTGACATGTTGCGCCGTCTTGTTGGAGTCACAGCTCCTTTACATCATTGTTGTTCAATTCAGAAATTAAAAATTTAGTAATCATGAATAGAGCGATCATTATTGACTCTAACGTTCTGGCCATCATCGTTTTTGAAGAAGCACAGACCAATGATTCCGCCCATAAATCGCACCAAACCATCAGTTTTTCTGGATGTAATGATGTTTCGACATATACTTGAGGATTAGCTTCACTCCAAATGCGGCAGTTTTGTTTGTTGACGTAGCCAGACGTAACCAGATTCATCGCTAAACAAAATTCGCTTAAGATAATTGGGAACACCGGCAATCTTGTTTTGGGCCAATTTGATGAATCTACGTCTTGTTTGATGATCGTTTGGCTTCAATTCTTGCACAGTTGTATAAGCTGGAAAACATGAATTCTTCCGCAAAATCTTCCAAAAAGTGAATGCACACAGATCCAATGCCTGTGCTCGATGGCGAATGGACTCATTCGGGTCTTCCTCAATGCAACGCTCTACAGCAGCAATAGCTTCTTCTGTACACAACGTACGGCATCTCTGGGGAAGCGAGTTAAGAGAAAACATGTTGATCCTTAATTATTCGAATTAACTGATCTGATAGAAGATTTTGTCCGCGATGAGATGGACATAGTAGTTCCGTACAGAAGCATTATTTTCGAAAAAAAAGTTCCACTACTTGCAGACGTGAGTCTATTCATGAAAAATTGCGAATTCAAATGGAGAATAAATCACTTGACAGCTCTTAATGGGTCACCATCTTGAACATTAATGCCAACTTAAAGTTTTATACCTCAAAAAAAAAACACCCTTTACTATCGGAGACTTTAGTCTGATGAGAAATTCAATCTTGGTCGTTACGTTAAAATTTATTGAAATATTAAATCGCAATTAGAACACTTCTAACTCGCTGGAGTTATGTCGAACAACTAAGGGAACAACTGAGAATTAACGTGACGTAAAACTAGACTTAACCTAAAGATTTTATGCAGTTTGAGTGCATTTTCCACTGAGTGCATTTACAGAACTTTGATATGTAGCTAATCAATGAGGGCATCTTGGTGTGCCCGAACAGTTTTCATAAGCATGACAAGCGAAGAAACAATCGCTCGCAACGCCAATATACTCATTCACTACTCCGATTATATATAACTGCAACTATTATATCCAATCCTTTTTAAAGAAAGTACGTAAAATTATTCAAACTAAGTACCAAAACTATCTCGAGGAAGTCATTTTGTACTAGTGAGTTACAGATAACCCAACCAACTCTCAGTTGCTCTTAAAGATAACTTGCTGACGTTTCCTTTTAAAGATTTCATCAACTGTATTGACAAATAGTTGAAGCGACACATGCCTAGCATGCCACATGTCGTTGCCTGTGCATCATTTTCAAGTATCATGTGCACCATGTGGCAAGACATTCTGAATTATTCTGTCTTTTAACTCAAAAGAAGGATACATTTTTGTTTTTTTTTTTTACTTTTTATTTTTTAGTGTACATGGAATGCCGCACAACTCATTGTCATGGCGTTTTATGACAAAGACGCACAGCTAGACGGGAACTCGTAGACAATTATTGATACAGAGATACCCAACAAGAGAGCCAGACACTTGGAAGCCAAGATAGTGTAGCATATTTTTGGTTATATTGATGTAGCAGCGGCTGTTGGGTGGGTGGCTTTTGTATTATTTCTTGTCACTTCTGGCAGATTGTGCTTTTAAAAAATAAAAATACAGAAAAAATCAACGAGAAATAACTAGACTACAAAATGTTCTATAGCAATAGCATGTTCATGTATATTATACATATATTTTTGAATTAAGATTGAATTTTAATTAGAGATTAGAGAAATATTGAGAAATTCCAGGCGCAAGCTACAATAAGTTAATTGGCAATGCTCTTGCTATATAAAAGATGTAAAATTTTTGGATAAAATATGCTTTTGGCAGATTTCTAGGGCTTCATATAAGAGATATACAATTTTAGAATGCAAATATGCTTTAGGCAGATTTCTAAGGCTTTTTGTTGGGCTATTGTACTCATTAGAATTTTAGAGTAAAAGAATCTCCATAAATCGTCTTTAAAGCATAAAGTTTAGAATTTTATTAAAATTTTTAATTTCTTCATTTCCTTATTCATCGATTGATCTTTTTAAAACAAAATGCATGATGAAAGAAAATACTTACAGAATTTCGATCCCAACATCGTACATACATTGCTCAGAGATGAAAAATTGATCAGCATTTAGTAAGCTCAAAATGGTTTTTTCAATATGCTCCTTACAAGTTAAGAAAGAGCCTTTTTAAGCGAGAATGAAGTTTAGCTTAGTTTAGTTTAGAGTAGAATTACTCTAAAAATTTTTATCCACCTATTTCTTTCACCCTAAAAATAATACATTTACTATTTAGTAGCTCTAAAAAAAGGACATGAATCAAATTGTATTTTAAGTTTAATTTTCTAAAATATAATAGCCATATTCACAAAAAAGGAATGTTTGTGTGCTTTTCCCGAAATTAAGATGAAGAAGCTACAGTTTTGGTTTGTTATTGTTTGGGAACTTGACTTAAATACAAAGATTTCATCTACTTAAAGAAAAAAGTTAACGAAATAAAGCACGGACACAGATCCACAAGATTAAAGCGAAACACCATTCGAAATTGTATTTTGGAAAATTATTGACAATATTGGATTATTGTCCCATATACCTTAGTTTTTGGCATGAATACCTTCAATTGCCTTCTTTTCTCCGGGTTTATATCTTTCCTGGAAACAAAAAAAAGGCAAACGACAGTGCTGAACATACTCTCCAACATTCTGAGCTTAAAATATCTAATTTTATGAACAGGGTGGTCCATTTCGTGTTTGGTATTTGTATTAAATAATTAAAAAAAATTGAAATTTACGAAAAACCCCCGTTTTTGCTTGAAGAAAGTTGATTCGATAAATGACGTTTTGGAACGCAAAATGAGTGCGAATAAGCTCTACTTTCGCAGCAAGAATATAGAAAGCCCGTAAGTTTTCATAAAACTAGACCCGGCTACGAGAAAAAGAAATTGTTTAAAAACAATTCTCAAGAATGAGCGTTTCTAATCGTTAATGGTTAGCGCTACCGTGCAATCTGATTATACTTAATCTGATTATCTCTTAAGTAGAGATCTTCTTTTATTGCTATAATAATGCTATTTCTGCGAAATCGGTGATAGAAATTTACATTTGAGCGGCAGGGAATGAACCCCATTGAACTATTTTATTTGAGATAATAAATAATATGTTAAGCACCAAAAAATATCAACTATGATTTATATTGCTTAATTTTCATATTATATTAAGAATTTTGTTTTTTGATTATAAAATTCACACTTATTTCAAAGTTTTCTACAGAGAATGTCTTTGAGAAAAATGAACAGATTTAGGTAAAAGCGCAATTTTACTTTCCTTCGACAGAAGTCGCTGGGAAATGAAGAAATCTAGCTGAAAAACACACAAACTCTCGTTTGGTAGTCCTTGCAAGATTCATTTAACATTTTTTCAGCAAACTGAGCCTTGAAGAAATCGTTGCAATGCCTTTATATTTCGTTTTTACACCATTTAAATGCATTTTATTTTGTCCTTAAGAAATAAATTGAAAAATAAAAACTATTGAAAATTTTTACACTACTGCCACTGGCAATGACATCTCATTCCATTTCGCTTTTAGCCTTTGTTATTTGGCTTGTTTTAATTTTTACATCTTAAAAGTAAATTTATTCAATTTATATTCTATTGTTGTTAACTCCCGACACATACCCGAGTATTTTTTTTAATTCGGTTAGCAAGGAAGATGATAGAAATGAAGAGTGAGATGAATTCCAAAGTAAATTCTAAACAATTTCAAATTTGTATGCATTGTCTTTGAAATTGTTTGGGTTGTAGTAAAAGCTGCAGCAATTTGAATTTAACGTCTTTATCGTGTTGAACTTTTGCTTTGCATTGTAATTGAATTGTTGTCGTCGTTGTCGACGTTGACGATGACGTTGTAGTTTTCAAAGAAACTATTCCCCGGTTAGGTTTGAGTTTGTTTGTGCTTTACATTGAGGTTGAACTTTTTAAAGAAATTTATGTTGTTAGAAAGAGAATGTGTTTATTTCAACAAATTTTTCCTATTTAAAATTTTCAAGTTGTTGAAGTGTATTAAGTTGGATGTTGTTGGATGTATCAGTTGATATAGCTTGCAAAATTTGTCAATTTGTTGATGATTCTTATTGTGACATTCTGTTGTGAAATTAATTGTAAAAAAAAAAGTTACTAATTTTGTGTAGATTTATGGAAGTTCAATAGGAAGATAGCTGAATAAAAGAGTTTGTTTTGAAGTATGGGGCATATATTCATTATCCTAGACTTCGCTTTATTCTTAAGAAATACTTAGATACATAGATACATAGGATTTTGGCAAAAGTTATTTATCATCTTTGTTTTTATGCAACAAAAAGTCCGACAGACGGATATGGTAGGCATTACATAAAATAATATTAGTGCAAAGGTTATACAGAAACATCATTGGGAACTAAAGGAACTTGGAAGAACTATCTATAATAAAATAAATTTCAAAATAATATTGAAAATATAAAGATATGAAAACTTGCAAACAATTTATGATATCTAAAAAAGGTTCTAAGCATTTTATATTTTGTAAGCTATCTGCATACACTTTCCATGGATTGGATATATGTTATATTGCATCTATGTTTTTATTTCATAAACTGGCAGACGCACGGATACGGCTCATCTAGGTATACAAAGAATACATGTATGCTAAATTTCTTTCTTCAATTCCTCTCGAACTTGAAGACTATACAGAATATATATAATGTTGCGGGGTAGAATATCCAAAAATGCATGCAGATATTTTTTAATAATTTGGTGAAATCTAAAAGGTAAATTTGACCAACATAAACTGGTTAATGTGCTTGTTTCTTTAAAAAAGCTATTTTATATTTTTTAATCATATTGAAGGAACTAAAAAAAATTATATCAATTATTCATAAATGAAGAACTGTCGTTCAAATATATAACTTCATACGAACTAACTTTAAGCTGCTTTACTGAGAACAAAATCAAGTTTTATGGGCTTAATACGGAGATCTCTTAGATCAATCTATAAAGGAAAGTAGTGTGTATATAATTTTATAATATACTTTATCCTCGCTGCGTAGGGGCTTCCAACATCTGCTTCGGAGCTTCGTCGTTCTCTTGGAAAAATCATGTTGGTTTGTATCTATATTTACTTGTGCGCGTTTGTGTCGCATCTAAGTATAAGGGACAACTTTTTACTCTCGCAGTATTTCAGCTGTTCACTGAATTGGCTCAGACAGCACTTGATTATCGTCCCGAAGGTACACGTCAGTTACCACCAGTTTTCAATAGATTAGGATAATTTTAAAAACTTATCTTCTTTCCGCTCGACTACCACCCCAGCGACACATGGCGTAAACATGATCTTATCCAGTGTCTGCTTTCAGCGGTCCCCACAAGGAGACTAAATCATAGTTGTACTTCAGATAGTTTACAACTACTGCGTCTCTCCAAATTCGCTCAAAGTCAAATTGCTAGTAAAAAATTAAGTTTTATTTAGTAAAACTATAACTACTCAAACAATAATAATATAATGAAATTTTCTCTCGATTTTTAGATTTTCGCATTCTTGCCTGTTCGTGAATTCGAACTTTTCGTTCTTCTTTAGAAATAATCAAAATATCAATAAAGAATAAGAAATAAAATAAATTTATTTCGTTAAAATGATATAATGTTTGCTAAAACATATTTGTAAAAATAATATAACCTTAATAATAATTTGTATTTTCAAATTTATTTATTTTCAGCTCGATAATACTTTATTTTGTGCAGGTAAGTTTGCTTGCATTTTATATTATTTATACATATATTTATTTTTATACATGATTTGTGTATAATTTAAAATATTTTTCTACCTAACCAAATAATTTTTTTATGACTAAAAATATTGTTAATTGTTTTATCAAAATTATTGTGTTTACTTTTAAGTCATCATTTATGTAAACTTAATTTGTTAGAAAATTATTTTCCTGATCAACGTTTCCCTGATTGTTCAAAGAAACAGAAATTTATGTTGCTTGTTTTTATGATTTAATGCTAATGTAAGCCAACTTGATTAAAAACAATTCAATAATTTGTTTTGAGTGTGAAATTTTGGATACGCTACATAGCTTTAAGTGGATACTCTTACTTTTTTGTATACTCTTCTTATGAATAAATACTATTTGAGACCTGCACCTTTCATTTTGAAAACGATGAAATCATCTAAATAGAAATTTGCTGTTGAAAGAGAACTTAAGAAAACTTACTAAAATAAAAACATGATCGTAAAATTTGTATAAATCTATATAAAGAAATATCTTTTCAATATTTTTTGATATTGTTAGTTAGTAGAATCATAATTAAATTTTAAATTTAGTTTGTCCTTACTCGCAAAAGATCCAAAGACATAAATATATTAAGCACCAAGAGAGACTTCATTCATATTTAAACGCTTTACTTTAATTTCGGATTAACTGATGAGTATTTTTCGTAATTTTTCTAAACCTCAAAATGGTTTGTGTTCAAGACTTACACCATTTATTGTATCCAAACAGCAGAGTTACAAAGGAAGCAACCAAAGGTTGTTTGACAACAGGTGGCGCCAGCGCATAATCTTTCTTATTAATTAAACACGCCACATCCGTTAAAAAAATGAAATCTTTTAAATTTTGACTTGCAAAATATACACTTAAGTGTATTAAATATTCGCTACTCCATAGAAACAGTAAACTAAGCCTTGGCTTTACATCACGGCAACCGAAAAATCCATTATTATGATTAAGCCAAAACTTAAACATTCTTAAGTTTAGCAGTTTTGCACTTAAGTCCGCTGCATTTAGAGGTAATATTGTCGGAAAAACAACTCCTTATAAAAGTTAGTGGATGCTGGCTGCCAGCTCAAAGCTTTCAAAATTAGCTAGGTTGTTGTTTGCAGAGCGAAGCTTAAATTTTCCTTCTGAATTATTAAGCAGCTCTAATGCATTTCATGCGTCACCAACAGTTTCCCAGTGAAATTCCACACCTCAACTTTACATTGATGCACTGCAGCGGCAGTGGCAGCGGCAATGGCAGTCGCAAAAACTATAAAGGAGTTGTTAGCCAATTGCGGTTAAAGCAAACCGACTACAATATGTTCTACATTTTAAAATATTTATTGTTCCAAAATTAAAATGGAACTAAGAGGCGAGAGCGTGCACAAAATCTTTCGTGGGCCCTTATGATTTAGTAGAGGAAAGAAAGATCCAAATTAAAATGTGAGGATATAAAATTTAAGAAACAATTTTAGTATGCTCAACAAGGGAACCAAGCCCTTTGGTTTTCAAGATCTTTTATATTATTTCTATGGATTGTCTTAAGGCACTGGAATTAGAATTTTTATTTTTTTTTTCAAGTAGAAACCACAAACTCTTTGGGCGATATACGAAATATAAAAAAAAAAATATAAAATTACAAAAATTTTAAAATAAAAAGATACTTAGTCGAGTTATAATATATTATATCGATATTAACATATATTGAGAGAATTAATTTTTCTCAAAATTTCGCAATTTCTCTTAAAATAAATATGCATAGTAGCTATTTGATTTATTTTATACGAGTCAGCACTGCGAGTTGAGCCAGGTTTCGAAATATATCGCCCAATACTTTTACTTTTTATTGTTAGCCCAAGTTCTTGATATAAGACCATGAGAATCAAATTATTTTGGTACATTCTGCTACTTGGTCTACGGATTGCCTCGCTTTATGTGCAAAAAGCAAATCAATTTTCTTAAACAAACTTACCAGGAATACGAAACACAGAGAAAATGCTATTATTTCGTAGATAAAGCACGAAATTCTAACCCAATTTGGTTTCCAGATATACTTCCTCTGATTTAGAACTTTTCTTATTTCAAGTACATTTTTTTGCCATTTAGTTTATTTAAGAATTTGAATTAATATAATTGTATTAGATTCTATTATATTATTAATAACTCTTCAATTTATAAATACTAAAATAGTAATTTGAATAAGAATCCATAGTTAGAAGTGAAAAAACGCTTAAGAATTTGGAGAAAGAAACTAGCATCCCTGTAATCTCTACCTGAGGCACCCAAATGAGAACGAGCCAAACGCTATCAGAACCTTCACATCTTCACAAACAAGATATTGTAAAGTCCAGTATATGCGATTTGTTATAGGGTCTGGGGATCGCTGATGATATAAGCGCGAAGATTGAACACAACAAGTTTCCTTTAAAGCGGCAAGTTGTAAATCCATGCACAAACAGATGGATGTACTTTGAAGAATGCCTGACCGCTAACCAGTTTTATTTTTAATCTTTCTATATAAAAATATTTGTAAAAGCCTAACAAATGCGTGAATGTTCAAGCCAATCGTTCATATTTTGTTTCTTTAAAAAGTTGTGATAGACTCGAATAATAATCGGAATTGAAATCTCAACTACTTGCTTTTATGGGATGAAGCAGTTGAGTTCTGTCAAATAAGTAAAATGAAAGAGATGAAACAGAGTAAAGTTCTGAAACACTATTTTTAGTTTATAATAAATCTTCCCTTTTGAATCATTATAAATATTTTAACTAGAATAGGTAAATAATCTGGACAGACAAGCCAACGTCGATAAAGATCTATTTTTCTACTTATTTAAATTTATACTCTAACCGTCTTCACATCTCTTTCGCATATTGCAGCGACACTTTAGCCCTTGATTGCAGTGTATCAAATAAAAGGCAACAACTTTGCTGTGGTACAGCTGGCTAACTGTCTAACGTTGCGTCCACCAGGCTGTGCGTCCCTGTGTTCGACAATCCTTGTGGCTGCTTTTATAGTGAAACGTTGTTTTTGCCATGTCTGTGCATAGCCATTAACAGGTAAAGCTGCAACAGCTCTTAGGGGGTTTTTGAGGGGATGACGACAAAAAAAAATGAAAACCTACCCCAAGGACTAAGATTTGCCTGCGCTTGATTAATTGCACAAGAATGAGACTTACGGTTAGCTGGCAAGCAAATCAAAAGTGACCGAAGGATGCAAGACCATCCTGGAAAGCTCTTTGATTTCTTCTTTAATAAGTAGCCTAGGGATACTTGCGACTTTCAATGCTACAACCCTAAACGCATTGAGTGAAAGCTGCTGTAAGTGTCTGCGCCACTGATGTGTTTACCCTCTTGGCAACTCTGGTGCGGCTGCTGTTTGCCAGTAGCTTTGTCTTTATTTGATTGCAGACACTGGGCAACCCTTTTTTTTTTCAAGTGCAAAGTTGGCACAAAAAGCGTTTCATAAATGTTTAATATATTCATTAAAAGTGTTGCATAGTATTAGGCATGAGATTTAAGGCTCTTTATGTTGCAGAGTATTTTTTTTAAATTTTTTATAACAATTTTCAATGATTGCGAATTTCAGCCTCAATTTTTGTACTAGCTTTTGTGGTTGCCACCAACAAATAACCGCAACCGGAAAAACAAGAAAACAAAAAAACAACAGCAAACCATTTAGAACTAGTATTTCATATATCATAGAAATTATGGAAAATTAATTTAGACGCAAATTGATTGCATACAAGTTATTGCGTGTGTGTGTGTGTGTGTGTGTGTGTGTGTGTGTGTGTGTGTGTGTGGCAACCACAATTGGCAAATAATTGTGTTACGGTTTTTAAACCATTTCCATGTTGCATGCAACAAATACTGAACTAACCAATGTCTGTGTTTGAGTCGATTTCGCTGCCCAGTAGACCAAAGAGCGGATATTTAAGGAAAATGCCAGACAAAGACTGCAAAAGCGAGGTTTGGAGATTCTGCAAAGAGAATTACGATTTCTATATGAAGAAGAGCAAAAAAGATTATAAGAAAATATAATAAAAGCTAATAGCTATTAAGTTTCAGGCATGGTAGAATAAGACAGGTAAACACGCCTTGGTTTGCTGTTAATGAAAAACTGTTAAAGTTCAGCAATGTTAACGTGTTGCTGTTTTAACATGAGCAATTCTGTGGAGTGGGAGTGAGACTATGATCAGCGCTCCAAAGGCGGAGTATAGAAATATATCAATTAAGAGCTGTTCGAAGCGAACGGGGGCCTACAGGGACCCAAATCCGAATCTAAACGGCGGTTTCTTTAATTAATAGGAAATTTCCTGGGTAAATGGCGTGTAGGTGCTAGAGAAATGCAACAGTGGTGCAGGGTGGAATCGAAACATAGACTTTCGGAATGTAGTGGCGAGTGCCCTACTACTTCGCTACCGACGCCCACTAACTTTTGGCTGCTTTTAATTTAATTTTTTTTTTAAATAAAACTAAATTGCCCTATGGTCAAGCTGGCTACAATCCCTATGGCCGGAGCAACCTCTACTGGCGCTTTGGTTTGCTTTGGTCGATTGCGATTGTTCGGGCAAAATGAACTCCGTCGAATTGCAGGCTGTTTTGGGTAATGGGCTTGGTGAACATTTCTCGCCTGCAAGTTGATGATTTGTAGCGACGCACAGCACAAAATGCAGGAAGACGGACCAAAAATAGATGTCTACGAATTCGAGATGCTCTACAGCTATATTAAGGGGCTCTCCTCATCAGTGGGATGATTTTCAGGATTTTTTTTGAACATAAAGACAACAAGAGAAATAAATAATCTTTTGAATATTTTTGAACATAATATATATTTATTCAACAAAAAAAAGTATTGATTGTCAAAAACTAATAAAAGGTACTGATTTATGAACAATCTTGCGCAACAGCTCGAGATGCATAACTCAAACTCCATGCAAGATTCAGTCATTTTTATAGGAAAAGATAAATTGAAGTACTTGTTTATTCAGAAGGTTCTTCTGCTCAGTATAGACTACTTTGGAGATTCAAACTTGAAATTTGAACACTTTTGGCATTTTTTTAAAAAAGTACTCAATATTTAGGGCTGCTTTTAGGAGTAAGTTTAAAATGATCTGAAATCAAGATTTATAATAATTTTTTTAGTTCAATTTATGGCACAATCTAAAAATAGTGTCTTAGTTATACATAAAATTTATGGTTTATTTTTTAACGTACGCGGAATTTAATAAAATTCAATTTCGTGAAAAATTCTGCTGAATTTCTTGGCTTGGTTTGTGCATACCCCACGCGAGACTTTGCGCGGACCAGTAAAACCTAAACTAGTTTTAGTTTTAATTGCTAAACTAGTTTTAGTTTTAATTCCTAAACTATATTGAGTTGGACTGTAAAAATTTGCAAAAATATTCTCGAATAAGAATTCTAACGATTGAAAAGAACAAATAAAAATAAAATCTTGAGTAGTTCTCTTCAGTATGTAATGTAAGTAAAGTCTTTCGCTACCGCTGAGATAGCTCTCTTCAGGATTTCTGGTCAATATCATATGAGTTTGCAGTGAGCTCGCAAGCACAGCTGGGAACTTTATACTAGTTTCCCATTTAAACTTATTCTTGTTCCTAATCAGCCCATAATTT
The DNA here is from genome assembly GCA_035046065.1 of Chymomyza procnemis. Classification (NCBI taxonomy): domain Eukaryota; kingdom Metazoa; phylum Arthropoda; class Insecta; order Diptera; family Drosophilidae; genus Chymomyza; species Chymomyza procnemis. The sequence goes on from JAWNOJ010000026.1 coordinate 42,539,553, forward strand.
AATCGCTTGAAATATTTTTTCTTTACCAGCACCTACCTTTTCAATGGCTGTAGCATTTTAAGACATACAATAACAATGTAGACAGACACATGTAGGAGCAAGAACTAACAGAAACTTTTGCAATGGGTTTTCGAGTCCGAGTTCTAGAAGAGCGATACCTTAAACCACAAGTAGTTATCAATTGATGAGTTCATGGTCTTTGCATGTAGATACAATACTTTACAGAGGCTTTCCAACAACGTGACAGCCAAACGATACTAAAACAAGTGTTTTCGTGGATTTCCAAAGCGTAGTCAATGGACACTCTTACCAAATCAACTAAAGGCCTCGTCTCATCGAAGTTCCAATGTTTTATTCCGCCAACGGCTTTTAATTCCTATAGATTACTTTATTACTTGATTTTTGTGTATTTTTTAAAAAAATCTGAAATCTTAAAGCCAAATAGGTATTTCTTAACACAAAACCAACTGCACTATAAGGACGAAATGAGGTAAATAAGCAGCGCAACACTGCTGAAATGTTAAACAACAGCGAGTTTAAAAATACATTTTCATTTCAGATGCAAGGCTATACCTGTTTAATTCTACCATGATAGCAAGCTTTGTCAGGCTTACTTTTTGACATTAAATCATCACCGAGAATTTTGGTCTACTGGGTAGCCCTGCTGTTTCCATTTGGGGTTCTACGTATTTGTGCATTTACCAACTGTAATTAAAATAATTGAAATATTCTACAAAACCCACGCGGTTTGCGCAGACAAATATTCGCAAAATTTTGGCAGCATTTTGTAATACATATTTTAGGGTCAAATTTATTGATTTCATACTTCACAATTTATTTTTCTATGTTAAGTGTATTTGCACATTTCGAAAGCATATTAAATGACCCCATAAAAGACGTACTATATTGAATTACAAAATGTTAAATTGTTTTGCATTGTATTAATTTGTATTTATTTGGAATTTACTGCGAATCAGAGTTTTGTACGTTGAAACAGGCACATTCCGAAAAAATGCAATAATGTTAAATTGAAATAACAATTTTGTTGGAATTTTGTATTATGAATTTTAGTAAATAATTCAGCGAACTATTTTTATAGGAAAAAGAAACACAGCTTTGACTTCTTGTAATTGCTTCTTAAATTGTACCATAATTTCGCAAAAATTTCCAACTATAACAACAACAGAATAAAATCAGCATTAGTTTTAGGGTTCCTGCTATTGGTTTTACAAGAAATTTGATGGAAAATGAAAAGACGGCATGCTTAAGTATGCCTAAGTTCTTTTTCGGAAATATTTCATATATACTTTGGGGCAAACAAGGATGTTTTTTCTTAGATAGACCTATTAATGCTCTACAGCAGATATACAAAAACAAAATAAATTCTGAATACTCTTAAATATTAAGCTCTGAAAAGGCGGTTCCCTTTATGCTGACCATCTCCGAGATCTAAGCTTTCATACAAACTGCCCGACGAACGGGCAAACAGAATATAAGTTTCTAGATCATTATCACGCACAGCATGGGCCTCTGCTACCTGTTAGTTAGCTAAATTACACTTCAATAGTCAATTGACTTAGTTAGTGGGAATTGGAAATCTGAATAAAAATAAATTTAAAATACAGTCAAGAAAGTACATGACACATCAGGCTCCGCCGCTCAGAACAAAGAGCTAACGCACGGGCATCAGAAAGTTAGCTTATTAAAAGTTTTGAGTATTTATTACAAGCGCATGAAAGCAGTTCACCGAGAATGAAAAAAATCTTTATTCGATTTCAAAGGTTGCAGTGTGATTGCCATATATTTTTTAGTTGGAAAATTCAAACCAGCGCTTGTTTGTCGGCTCAAACACGTTAACGTGAATCTAGTTATCTTGCAGTTGGTCACCGAACGACAACAACTTCATGTGAAATCGTTTCAATGGCAAAAAATCGCATAAAACGTTCCAATGTTCAATATTTGGATAATAATGCGCCACAAGGCAGAATTTTACGCCAAACACAGTTTTAAGCAGTTAAGCATTATAGGGAGAAAACCAAAAAAATACTTATTAAAATTATGACAGAAAAGACCGTAAGCCAATTTGTCTTTCGGAATAGCAAAAAGGGTATCTTCTTAAAAATACCATTGGACTTGGTTTTTTAGGTTTGTTTTTTTTTTTTTAATTGGGCTTTCCTATTTTTAAAAGTAATTCAGAAAAACAATATCGGTTTTTGCAAAAAATGCAAATAGTTACAATATAATACATTCAAAGATTATTAAAAAATTATTTGTGGGAAAATTATCTACCTTTTGTACCCTATAGTGGCGATTTGTTTTATATTTTCATAAAAAAAAAATATTCGCTTTTAAATCCCATGAATAATTCATTTTTTGTGGAATTGAAAACATTGGATCACTATGAAAGTACAATAGGATGTAATGCAAATAAGTCCTGGAAGTAATGCTCATTTATTGCCGTGTTCCTTTACTTAAGCAAGAAATTGATTATGTGGCTCGCTCCGCATACTTAATCCTGTTCGGCACGCAATTCATAAAAATCTGCAAAGAATATTTGAAATAAAAATCATATTTCTTTTAGAATATATTATGACGTAAGCTCTTGTCTAAGAAGAGGAGCAGGTTGACAGCAGTAACTTTTGAGAGTTCTCAGTTTCTCCTCCTGGTATACGGTATTTAAAATGGATTTATCTCAGTCTGTGGTGCGATGACCATAGTCAAGGGGAATAATAACAATTAAATGACGCAGATATAGAATCTTCTTTTACCTATCTTCTGGATATCAGTAATTATGGCAATTTGCTTGCAGAATCTGCTCACAAAGTTCAAAGAAGTTATAGCTTTGCCAGAGTTTATGGAAGATGGCAAAACTGAGTGTCAATTTCTGAGACTCATTTTCGTTTTCTTAATTCTTTCAAAGCTTCAGATTAAAATAACAAGCGATTCTTGCGCATTGTGGCTAATGCAATTGAAGTGCATATCCTGTACTGACATGTTAAATTGTTATCATTTTTAACTGCACAGAAAGTATCGAAATCAAATATTATATTGCATAACAATTATGTTTTTTATGTTACTTGTAACGTCACGCCAATACCCAAACACAGCTATGTAACTTTCTCAGCCTAAGAAGCTTTTGAGAATGGAATATATTATTATTCCTTACAAGTTCGATTTTATAAATCAACTCAGAACATACAAAATAGTTCTGAAGCTTGGATAGAAATGCCCCCTATAATCGACAAATTGCAGACACAACAAATATAAAAACCAATCATGTTTTTGAGACAATATGTCGAGCATTTACAAATATATTCCCGAAACTGGGCATTGAAAGACGTTCTATTATCAATACATTTGATTGGATGGCCCCGAAAGCAGCATTTAAACAATACAACTGAGGTAGCCAATTCTCTGTCCTAATGCTGCACTACGACCGGAAACTCTTTGTTTGTTTTTTTTTTTAATCTAATTTTATTAATTTTATTTACTCTTACTTAGTTTTATTGCTGTGTCTGCTTTGTTGGCCAGTTTCCACTGTGTTCCACTTTATGGCTTTAATTTTTGTTGTAACGTCACGCCAATACCCACATACTGCTATATAATTTACGAAAATTCGTGTCTAATTTGGAATAATCTATATATCATTTCACTCTGCTAGAAGGACTTGCATTACTTTTGTTGCTTTATGTAAATTACTGCGTTTGGCTCTTGTTGTAAGTTCTGATCCAGCAGCTGTTAGTGGGGAAACTTTACCAAGTGGCATAACTTGCTGCAGATTATCTGCCGTGGCATACATGGATGCTGCATGTTGTACAGATGCATTCAAGTAACATACTCCTTGTGGTTGGCTTATGGCGTGGTTGCCCCACCACGTCGCTTGCAACTGTTTCGCGCATTTATCACTATTTATCTTTGGACATTGTGCCACGTTAGTTGGTACTTTGTGCCACACACACACACACATACATTTGCATTTATCTACACACACACACACATGCACAGTTGCAGCAACAATAAAGCAAAAATGCAAACATTGTTTATTTGCGTATTGAGGTACCCAGTATCTGGTTATAAATTCTTAATACAATAACAACAAAAAGATTAAAAAAAAAATAAAAAACAATATAATTTTTAATCCTATTTGGGATTTTTTCCAACGTTGCAACAACATTGCTGCTATTTGTTGTTGGCTTTGGCGTTTTACAGACTCGTATATGCATTTGGTAAGATAAGCGCAGCTGCAACAGCAAAAATCCTCTAGAACATACTCCAAAAAATGTTTCACAAAAAAAATTAATACTTTACAACACCAACTTAATTGCAGCGCTTTTGGGCTTATATAATTAACTAAAGCGGTTTTAAGTTGGTATTAACTCAAAGCCACGCTACCTGCCATATCTAAAACTTGCTGTATCTATTGCTGAGGTAACTATGTAGCTTTGTACCTCCCCCCATATGCAGCCTATACTTATTCCGCTGTTACGCGCATTCATTAGCCCAATCAACGCCACGCACCGTTGGCGTCGCTGGTAGTGCCTCCAAAAACCGACATTTTAAAAACTTATTTTGTGCACTAAGGTAGGAACCTGTAAAATATTGCCCAAAAAGTGAAACTTTATCTACCAAATTGTAAATGCCCTTACGTTGCACTCGGATGCATATCTGTTGGTACGCCAAGAACATTTTTTACTGGCGCCATCTACATTTGCGCCTTGTCTAACTTTTTAAACTTTTTGAGGCTTATTTTCCATTGTTTCACAATATTTCCCAGTTTATACTATTCAAACCATAAAAAAAGACGGTTGGGTTCTTCTATTTTTTGGAGTAATTCAGAAAAACCATATCAGTTATAGCAAAAAGTATCCATAGTTACAATATGAGGTATTCAAAAAATATTTGAAAAATTCTTTCTGTATGAGTATATCGCTTTGTTTACTTCAGATTTGATTTAATTGCTCATTCACTTTTACAATACTTGAATAGTTTGAATTGGAGGACACGAAAATACAAAATATTAATAGAATTTTTAGAATCATCTTAAATAAAGATAGATTTAAGACGTGTCTCCAGTTTAATCGTTTAAATATCAATTCTTTCTTCAAAAACTTGATGCCTGCAAGCATCCAGAAAAGGATGGCGAAGTCATTATCTCAAATTCGAAGTGGTTGTTAAGTTACATAAAGATCTGCCTTGGGTAGAGATTCATGTGCTTCAATATTTAAGCGAACTTTCAAAAGTCTAGAAAATTATGGAAAGGTCATTTTCTGAAATACGAAGTAATTGTTAAGGTTCATTAATATCTGCCACTTCCCAAGGCAGACTTGACTATTTAGACGCGTTTTTTTGGAAATCGATATTTTGTAAGCATATCTCTATCATCTTGAGAACTTATTACTCGAATCATTATATATGATGAGAATTGAATCATATGAGAGATCCAACACAAAGCCGAAATTGCATCGAAAATATTGAAGGTGGAGGCGCTATTAAGTAACGTCTGGAATGTATAACGGGGTGAGATCTCTTCATCCATCTTTTCTCTCCATCAATATTGGGTGTTACTCTGGAAGTGGAAGTACGTCCGGGCCTTTCCCAAAGACTTTATGTGATTTGGATTATCGTAATGGATCCATTTTTTGTCAACTTTTTCGATACGATGAAGAAATCTTTTACAATTTTGTCTTGGGAGAAGCTGTTCAGCAGCAAATAAACACGGTTCGACATATCTCGGATTCAAGTCACTCGGAAGCAAGTGTTCTGCTTTTGGCTTTGAGGCATTTGATACGGCTTCCTCTTGCGTTTGGAACGTGTCTGCGTCCAGTATGGCTTTCAATTTTGCATCTTCGATAACAGTTTGACTTCCAACAGCAAACCGATTTCCAACGTCAAAATCAATATTCCTGAATCATTGAGACCACTCGGGCTACGTTCTTACACTAAATGCAGCCTCGCCGTTTATATTTAAAGGCAAACGATGAGATTCAGCCACACTTTTCTTTAAATTGTATTCACAAATGTTTTGATGCAATAAAGGAGACGGCTTTATAGAGATCCTAAGCGTATATTATTAAGAGGCGTTCGATTTCGGAGATGAACATATTCTAAGGATTCCTGCTTAAACAACTGGTTTCTTTTTAAATGGATTAAAGTTATACAGTAAAAAAAGTTCGTAGTTTTATCTTTTTAAAAATTAGTTAGTTATTATTTGAGTTTTTTTTTATTTTGTTTTTAAAGAGTCTTTAATGTCGCACGGAAGCTGATTTTCGATTAGCTGAATCACTATATTTGGATCTCAGATTTCATTTCATCTGGCATAAATTAATTCAATAATTAATTCCACAAAAAATATCTTTATTGATTTAAAAGATACGATTGTTGGCATTGTCTTTTTTTTCAGCTTCTTTGTATCGATTGTTTCAAAAACGTTATCTCCGAATGATGCTTGTCCTTATTGTAGGATGTGTAAAACTAAATAAATCGGCGTCAAACTAATATTCAGCTTTTAAAAACAAAGGCTTTCATAAGGACGAATTAGCTTAATATAGCCATACAAGCTTCTTGCCTAATTATAGATAATGCATAATCAAGCTCTTAACTCAAATTGCGCCCAACTAAAACCAAAATACTCTGCTTGCAGTTGAACACTTAATCAAAGATACCCCGCCTGCACGCGGTGTCAAAACCAACAAGGCCGAAAAAGACGAAAAAAAGCGAAAAAATAAAATACCTTGCCAAAAATGACTTTACCTTTTAATGAGTTTTCAATGTGGGAGTATTCGGAAGCCTACATTTTGGTTGCTTGTGCGTGATGAGCGCCTAAAAATTTACACGGCCCTCTGTACACATATGCGGGGGGAAGTAACTACCCTACGTAACTTACTATCTATTTAATTTGCATTTTACACGCAAAAATAGTTTCCATTTCGAAGGTTTTTGGTGGCTTTGGTCGATTGCGATGCCCCGGCCGGCCGTCGTTGCTGTTGTGCAATGTAGTTGTTGTGGTCGGGGTTTCGATGTTGGTCGGAATTACTCATACGCACCGTGTGCCAAATTGCTAGAACATTCAACCACAGGTCAGTTGCGCTTAAATTCCGCAGGCAGTTGCCGTGTGAACAGTAATGCGTACATACACACTTGTGTAAATGTGTGTATGAGAGTGTGAGGGACTTAGAGATGGCACTTTAGCGATGACAGCTTTGGTGACGATGTATGGGTGTCTATTAAGTTATTTTTCCGTATAATTTTTTTAGATTTTGATTGAAAGTAGAAATTATTGTGAAACTATAATTATATTTAAAATACTTGTGATAGCTGAAGAATTGCAATTAAAGTGTCATTATATTGCGTTATTTTGTTTCTTAAGTTTTTATTTTTAGCAAAATCATTGGCTCTGGGTGTGTCCGGAATAGTCTACCCGATTATGTTCTCTTGAATTTACACTTGAAACGGGACACACAGCTTAGCTGTTCCGCCTGAGATGGTCCTAAAACTCACCCAATGCTCTCGTCTCCTCGCAAAAGTCTTTTATAACTAGAACAGAGCATCTGCAGGCCTTAAGTGGCTTAACCTTTTTGTCGATTTAGCAGAGATGCGGATCCATGGAATTTGGTGCTCACTGCAAGGCGCAGTGACCAGCTTCTTGTTGTTCGGTTCATCGAAGGATTGCAATTGCAAAGCAAATACAAAACATAGCTCTGCGTTTGTCTAAAGCCTTGCAGGCCTGCTGAATGCCATTCATAAGACCATCGGCGTTGATTGCTTTTTATTCAAAAAGGTTTGCTAAAGTCATGATAGGGTATTTGGCACGATCGGTTAGCATTTCCAAGAAGTGTTGTAGTTAGTTTTGCAGTATATCCCTAGATAGGCCAGTAGAAGAATATTGATTTCAATGCAGCAGTGTTGTTTTATGATTAAATAAAGTTTTCCAGGCCTATTCAAAAGTTAAAAGGATATTTTTTTAGGAATGTCACATCCACCAGAAACAGTATCGTTAAACAAAGTCCTTGTTTATTGCAACTTTTGTCTTAATTTATCGGTATACATCAATTTTTGCTTCGGAGTTTGATTAATCTAAATCTTAAAAATATTTAACTTATTTATTTACTTATAACGTATCAATGTTTTAGGCCTTTTTAAATATATTTATTTTATTGTACTTTAAAAATTTAAATTACTTTGAGCGGCCCAAAAGAAGCTCTCTGCTGAATATTGCTACGGAACGGACAGTAAGCAAGTATCATAACTTTTATATTTTTTAAATAAACGTTTCACCATACAGAACTTAATTTTTACTTTTAGTTCGAGAGAAGCCCTAAACAGAACTTAGTTTTTAACAAGAAAACTACGCATGTAGTGGTAGTTCGAATATGATGAAAGAATGTTAGTAAAGGATGTAGTATTATTTATTTATATTTGGATACTAGTATTATTTATTCAATTTGTTTATTATATTTTTTTTTAGTCCTTGTCAAATTATACTGCAAAATAATACCACAAAGTACTACAAATGATGCAGTTATATTTGACATTTCTATGTGGAGCATAGGGCGGACACAAACTCCTTCCAACGCCTTCTATCTTGGGCGACACTACGCAATTCATTCCACGACGCTCTCCTGACTTTCTGCAAGCAAAGTTTTGTCAAGGGCGTCCTCGGCGCCGGGTACCCTGCGGATTCCATTGGAAAGATCTCTTGGCGATGTCTTCGTTTATTATATAGAATTTTGTTATTGAGTTTTTTTGTACAAAATATTATAGAGCTTAGCGCTTTTGCAGCTTTACAAATTCCATATAAAAAGTTATAATTTAAGAAAAAAGTTTAAAAAAATTAAACGTTCTAAAAAAACCAAGTTTCAATTTAAAAAAATTCGCTTTAATTCTCCAAATTTTTAAAACTAAATTTTTTGACAGCAATTAATAGAAAATACTGCTACGACAACTGGGAATTTAAAAATGACCCCATATTAAGCTCATCTTACGATCGATTAGATTTTGGATACACTCTGGTGCCTCTTAATAGAAGCATTATCTACTGCAGTTATAGAAATGAGGCGGGGCTCTGTTGGAATTACAAATAAAAATGTATATCATTGATGCATTCAACAGATGCACATCTCTAAGTAGTCGCCAGCTTAGCTTATATTGATGCGACCATCATTTAATTTTCTCAAAATAGTTTCGAAATGGAAACAAAATATCAATTGCTAGCTTTGGTATTTAAGTCTGGTATCTCTTTTCGATTGTCTAAAGCTAAGCACTTGTCAGGTCCCAGTCTTCTGGGTGAAGCAATTTAGACCAAATTGGATTCACCTTATGCAAGTTTGTACTTGTCAAAACATGTTCCATGCCTTCTTTATTTATTTTTGTATGTCATTACAAGATGAGTCGTAGTATGCTGATGATGCTGATGATTTAAGATGGATCCATGATTTTTAAACTAAACAGAATTCTTTTGCAACTTACATACTTCATCTATTTCGTGCTCGTGACAAACCAGCAACACATCGTAACCCAGCTCACTGCCATCTCTAGCATATTTGTGTAGAACATATGAGCACTTTCGCTATAATTAGAACTTAACTTTTAATTGGCCAAGCATAAATTATTTAATGAGTTTGTGTAGTTCACCAAATGAGAGATACTTAAATAAGCGAAACTAAAAATTTCCATTTTCGAAAATTTCAATTAATATTCATCCGAAAAAAAATTGTAGAGCTCAGAGCACGTAAATGCGCTTAAGCGGCACTTTTGTTAGTAAATCAAAGCAAATTACAAATAATTGGCAATGCGCATTTATTTTTTTGTTAGCCTTTGAAGTGTGTTTTTTCCAATACACTTTAGTGTCAGTCTGAAGAGGTATACCTATTTGTTTGAGTAGGAGAGTAAGTCAGCGTAGAGGAGTCAGTTGACTTTTATGTAAATGTCTGGTAATTGCTGAATAACGTATTCGTTGCCGAATTGTAGTTGGAAAATATAATTTGTTGAAATAATTTCAAGTGCCTCAAAAGTCAGAAATAAATCTTCAGTTGTCACGACTACAAATTATCATTAATAATGTTGTGGCTGTGGCTGTAGTAGCCTTACCTCTTGCAATTTTCGTTAATTCGAATTCACACTGCAGCACTGGTGCAATATGCCTAGCACTGACAGCCAGCAAATCGACGTTTTTTTCCCAAGTAAATTTTTGTTAATTAAAGGCAGCGCCTTTTGAATTTAGCTGTCTTAAACTGTGGATGCCTTGTTCTCTGCTAATAACTGAAAATGGAGATATCTCTGCCTTTGAAGCGACGACCACATATTATTTTAGTTTTAGTTTGAGTCTAGGGACATAAATGTATGCTTCTTTGTGTAATGTCACTGATTAGGTTCAAAATTTGTAATCAGCTGATAAGAACTCAAGCTCCACATTGAATGTTTGTCAAAAATTTTGCTGCTCGTGTTTAGAGAAATCAATCATTTTCGGTGCCCGACATAAGTCTTCCTTTTTGAAGTAAAGATTTTACTCCCTTTTCATCTTCAGCGACTGCGAGAATCGTAACTTGACTTATTACTCTTTAGGATTCTTAAAGCGACTGTTTTTGGTCCCCAATTTAAAATTTTTGCTTTATATTTATGATAAACAAACCAGAAAACTCATATTTGCATAATTTTCTCAAATTATTGGCAATGGCGGCCATTTAGAATTTTTAACATAAAATTCCGAATAAGCTTCGCCTAAAATTCATATTTCCATACCTAACTAATGAGGAAATTTTGGTTTAAGCGGCCATGTTGGAATCGCCAAAATATGTACGAAATGGTGAAAATACAAAAATTTAAATATTAAAATGAGCGTATGAATTTGTCGTTTTCAAATAGAATGATCGATACACGTTAGGCATAATTTTTCGCATTATTTGACCATTCGTTGAAAATAATATTTTCGAGTTTGGGATAAAGTTCAAACTTAAAACTTTAAAATAGAGAGATGTCTTAGTTTTCTAAATTAATGAATACCATACGGTATAATTATTAAGGTTCCTACCTTCCTGTTCTTTATCTTTAAGATTAAATATTTTCGAGTAGAAGAATGCTTATCCTAGTGTCCCAGGATTCGTGTATATCGTAGTCGGTAAGTGCCGAAATGCGTTCATTTCACAAAGTGCTCATTAAAAATGGCAAATCAGTGTTGAAGAGCGCATTGCAAATGTAGTGAGTGTTCTGTAATTTTCTGTAATTATGACAAAAAAGAAGGCAAAGAGAGCAAAAGAATTGACTGCACAAAAAAGAGAAAACAATGAAATGTATAGTTAATTATGCTGAAGAATATGCAATGAAAAAATCAACACACTCGCATAAAAAGAGGTTTGGCAGTGCAAACTTCTATTTTGCTTTGCTTCTTTGGAAATGTATGTAAAAGGTTTATATTTTTTGGGGTAAGAATTTATGAAACTAATGAGATTTTTTCGTATGCAGAAATTTTCAGAAATTGTGTTTTAAAAATAGGAATTTTTAAGACTCACTTCGATTTGGCGATTTTGACCATTACAAGTTAGAAAAGTTTACAACAAAAAAGTACGAGTTAATTATTTAATATTCTTTTATATGATATGATACGTCTATTATTAGATACTTATTATTATCTGAACAAGATATACTCAATAGTATTTATCGATAATTGAATAATTAATTAATTTCGAGCCATGTCATTCAAAATGTGAGTCACTTACAAGTTTGATTTTTATTGGTAATATAACAACTATATGCTGAGCTGTGTTTCTGCTTACAAAAGATTTAAAAATTACTTCGATAAGTATTAAGCTGTCAATGACTTGGGTGGGATTTTATTTATGTTACAAAACTGAATAACATAGAACATTTTTAGAACAGCATGTATCGAAAATAGTTCTAAATTATTTCTAATAAAGCAATTATTTTGATTATGTTACTTTAAGCATTTTGAGAGTGCCTTCCGTATTTTACCAATTTACAAATAAAATGCATTTTCAAAAACAAAAATTAGCAATGATAAATTTATAGGCATACATAGTTTTTTTTAAGGAAAATCAATTGATCAATCGGATTAACATTTTGTTTAGAAAGAAAATTCGAAATCGTATATAACTTCAAAAGTAGAATAAAATTATTATTTTGTCTTAAATAATTTTAGAATTATAAAAATCGTTATATTATTAGCCAATTTGTAGGAGCAGTTTCAATATCGATCCAACAAGTTACGTCGGATTAAGTTCCTCGCTTTAAGCAACACGATAAGCTGTCTTCAAAAGATTCCTGTATGCATAATTTAAAGTTCTTGTTCAGTCTTGTTTTAAATAAAAATTGTATTCCAAATTGTTTCGGGCTTCGGATAAACTAACAAATAAAGTATACGACAACTTGATCGTGAATTTCTATAACTTTGAGATTAATGATCCAAAGGAAGAGTGGAGGCGAAAAAGTTTCAATTTAAATTAAGTTATAAAAACTATAAATAAATGCACACATATAATTTATTTTGTGGATAAATATGAAAATATAAACAGTTTTTATTAATTTGCAGAGAATGCAAAATATTAAAAAATATTTCGGGCTTTTGATTTCAAATTTATGCCGTAATCGCAATATCGTAATGATATTTTTTATTGTAAAATAAAATCAGATGAATTTGATATATAATTAAGTATAAAATTCAAAAGTTCGATTCAAAAACTGCCTAATTGGGCTAAAATTCAGCTTTTGCTTAAGAAACTAAGTAATTTGTTTTTCAAAAAATGTCGATTTATCACTTTGTGGGACATAATTTTTAATTATGGGACCAATTCAAAAAAACCTGAGATACAAAAGAAATTAAAATATAGCGAAAAAGTTCGAAGTTCCAAAACCGCTCCGTTTCTCTAAGTCTTCCCCCATATACCAGCACATAGTATGCATGTATATATAAGTTATGTACGTATGTCTAACAACAAGCCAAAGTTTAATGACTGTTTAATAAGTACTTGAGTAAGTTTTACTCTCTTTACTTTCTTTATTTCTTAAGTTTTTTTTTACTTTTTTCTTTTAAAAATTTTTGAGTGCACTAATGAGTTGAATGGCAGGCGCTGAAACGTAAAGTGCATTGATGAGATTATTTAGCGTCAGGCAGTTTGGTAAGTTTCAAAAAGCCGACAGTTTTAATCGAATGAATTGAAGTTTGCAAATGAGTTGGGGAAAATGGAGGATAAACGCAATAAAATTTGCAATTGTGGTTCATTTTTAAGGGAATGTGTCTTTGAGTAAGCTTGCAAGAAATTTGGAATAAGTTTTTAGTTTTGTTGCTTTCAAATGATAGCATATTAAAGGGATATCTCTTCTCAAAAGTGGAGCTTTAAGAGATTTGATTACACTCAAGGTCTGTTTGGAAACAACTTCTTGAATAATAGTTCAGCATATTTTTGTTTCTTGTTGGTAATTGGTTATTGCTTAATATTTGTCGTTTTGCGTTAATACGAGCCATTATCTATTAGAAATCTTTCGTCATTATCTGTTAGAAATCTTACGTGAATATTTGTTATAAATTTCATCAATCATTATCCGCTAGAAATCATATGTCATTATCTCTTACACATCTTTGGCATTATCTGCTAGAAATCTTATGTCAAAGTTAGCTTAATTTTTTACGCGTAAACAAAAAAAGTAATAAGCATAACTATATATATAAGATACAGTTACAAGGAAATCATATTTAGGATTTGTCTAGAAAATTTTAGTATTTTCATAAATTAAAAAAACAAGATTTTAAGTCTCATACGGGATAAGATAATATAATGATGAATATTAATATTGTATGATTAATATTTAACATCTATTTCAAAATATATAAATTACACATAAATAATACAAATATGTTGCTGAATTTTGCCGTGAACTTATTATGAAATCTTTCAAAAATTTGATTAAAAATTCTTACCACATGCAAAAAACCAAACTCGGTATTCAGCTTCGCACGTAACTTTATCTCGTTTTAAAGTGTCAAAAAGTTAACACCAACCAAAACTTAATTCCGTGAGTCACTGAAAACGAATTTAAAAAAAAATAAAAAATATAAACAAATTTGGCAAACGTGTGTGGCAGGCAAATAGTTAAAATTTGCGAGAGAGCGACCAAAAACCACTTTTACTAGCCACAAAATTTTGTAGCATCCATCAAAAAGCTCTATCAAAATTAACACACACACGCACACACACACAACACAGTCGAGTGCACTTGAAACTGGTTGTGCAACACCCAGACACACACACACACAAACGCACTCCCACACCCACTTACACACAGTCATGTAAGTAGCGCCACTTGTGTAACTGCTTACATGTGACACTGCAACCCGTATAAGTAGGCAACAAAAATGCGACGAATTAGCGAATGCGTGTGTGGGAGGGGTGTGAATGTATGTACTTATACAGGGTTGTCCATTGTGTGCTGCGCAATTTGAAACACACTTTTTAATGAGATATGTATCAAGCAGTGCTGGTTTTGCGACTTTTTACTCCGAAAAGAATACAAGTGTCGCAAATTATCATCATTTTATGAATCTCACACTGTAGAACTCATGCTAATATAACTTTCATCTTCTGATGTGTAGCCTGTGATAGCAGGGAGACTTGTCTTTCCCTACGATTATGCCTTAAACGCTACTCGCTCATTTTTGACGATATGTACCATGTTGTAATTAACTTCAATTCGAGAATTAGGATTTCCTGCAATAGTTAAGAGCATTAAGTGTCCAACAAGTCCACAGACTCCTAGAAAATATACTGTACTAGGGGCTCATTCGAAGTCATATTGAAAACTTGCGCCCATCAGTATCTAAGGGCGTCATTTTGCATTAACTCGCTTAATCGTGGAAAGCATCATAGGCTCTCAGCATTTCTGAGGTACTCCTGCAATACATAAGAGTATAAAGCTAGAACGTATTAGAATATTTCGTGCGGCTTACATGTACATGTAAAATTCATGAAAGTCTGTACGAGGGACTCTTCCGTAGCCTCTTTGCCGCTCTTAGCTGTCGTTTTTATTATTCTTACCCTTATATCCAAAATAATTTTACTGTCTGTAATCTGTAACGCGCCCTGCCGTCCTACGCTAGGTATACGAGCACATCGAACTATCTACTCGTAATCGTCTCCAAAACGTAATTCATTGTTCTCTAAAAAAAAGGTGAGACACATGTACTCGTCATTTGCAAGATATCCCCCTCTCGTTTCGAAATAGAGCAGAATATTTTTACTAGGAATTTTTATTTCACTCGACTATCGCCCCAAAAGCGAAGCATGGACATGTCTGCAATAAAAGCAGCTCGTAAAGAATAGGGACCAACAGTATAGACGAATTCGAACAGCAGTGTCTTTAATTCAAACAAATTTATTATTATAAATATTGGTAAATATTTGCTAGCTATGTAAGTGCTAGGCAAATGTACCAGACACTCATCATATGCGCAAAAAGTGATTAGATTTGGTCTGATGGATTGCATTCCACATATTCCCAAAGGCTAAAATTCTTAATTTAAGTTTCTCTTATTTTCGGCAGCACAAGATGGCCAACCCTGTACGCGTGCATAAGTGTGTTAGTGCTGACGGCAACTACTCAAAAAAAAAAAAGCAAATATTATTTCTATATTTGCTGTTGTTGGTTTTGGTTGTTGTTGTGGCCGAATAGCGACGAAGCTGCTGGGAATGCTTTGGACGACGACGAAACGCTAATTATGGAAATTAAAAACTTAGCAAAAATGTGTAAAAAAATGCTGCATTTTTAATTAAATAGAACAGCAGAGTGTTCTAAACCATACACAGAGAGAGACGCAATGCATGCTGTGTCATGCACCATGTCCGCCTCATGCTCACTGTCGCTCCCTCACTCTCAGTTTCTCTGTCTTTTATATATATGCCACATAAGACACATACAATGAAAACAAAAGCTCGGGGCATACCACAGGAGCAACCACGTGTGAAACAAACGGCTTGCTTTATTATTACGTGGCAGAGTTTCTCTTTTGTGATTTTTATTTTATGCTGTTCTCATTTGCCAAAAGGCTTGCAGCGCATAGTTTTATCTTTGTATGTGTGTGTTTGTGTGTGTGTGTGTGTGTGTGTGGGGCACAGTGGTGCAGTCAACAGGGTACCCAGGACTATGGATGTCAAGTTAGTTGTGCACTTGTAGCTCACTGCGGAATTGACTTTGTTCGGTAAAGGCCACTTCTATCTAAATCTTTTTACTTACAAGAGCTCGCCATATAAGTTGACTAGGAATACCCTATTATACCTAGTGGCCCTTGCGTGGACGTTCCTTCTAGCACATTCAGAAGTCCATTGGTGCGGCTACCCTGCAGCCAAGTTGCATTCATCCTGTACAGGCCAAGAGGTGGAAGACCACTGCCGCTGGTCATTTACGTTACCTGAAGTTAGTGCGCCATCATTTTAGTCTTGATTTCCATGAGTGCGCTCCGGCTTAACTACCCAGACCGGCAAAGAAATCGTGCATAATGTGCGATTAGCTTTACAGCAATCTTCTGCCATCGATTACAAAAACCTCTCGATAATTTAGAAAATGCTCCTTATAAAATGATTCTTTTTTCTCCTTTAAAGAAAGTAACGAAAGGCAGTTAAGTGATACAACATATCTCAAAATTCTACATGTAGCTGCATCTTCTGTCGTGATTTTAACGATGGTAAAAATGAAGCTGGCAAACTCCGTATAATCCACGTGAGCGTAGACTCTAGACAGTGTTGAGATACAAGCAACAGTCATCAAACTGATCCTTTATGGCAATGTGGCGCAGACTTGTGCAGAACCGAGTTAAGATAGAAAAAGCAGCGATTTTAGTCAAAAGATTTCAGCTCTTCAAGCAAAGATGTTACAACCAAGTCGTATGAAATCTTATGTTGCAGCTTTCTAGCCACCTTCATTTTGGGTCTCCAACTTTTACAATGATAAAATAACCCGTAGACTTTTTATAGTACACAGCGCAGAGTCGTTCAGAACTGATTGTGGGTGACAGTCTTCAACTCTTTCGACAAAGTTGATACAACTGAATCAAAAGAAATCTCATATACAAGCTTTCTACTCGCCGTCATTATGCGTCTTCAACTTTTACAATTCTACAAAAACCCGCAGACCCTTCACAGAGACATTAACAACTATTACGATGGAGCCATAGACAAAGAAAGATTTGAAGTCCTTAAATACAACTGAGCCGTTCGAAATCTTCTGTTGAAGCATTGCAACCGCCTTTGTTATTCGTCATCAACTTTTGCAGTCGTACCATACCCCCTCCCTTCCAGCCCAAATCTACACCTCTGATACCATGTACTTCCCTATATACAATTTGCATTTTTGCTGCTGCGGCAAAGGTGCAACACAAATATGTTGCAAGATAAAACGTTGCTCTAAGGTCACACCAAACTGTATGCAAAAGTAAGAGTTGCGGCCATCTATCCTCTCATCTATCCCGTATATAAAATATATATATATGTATGCAGAGCCACCAAACTAAATAAGTATATGGTATATGCGGGTCTTAGACTGCAACGCAACCCTCTAGTTTGCCGCATAGTTGCTTTTTCGGTGTCAAATATTTTGTTGCAACATACTTTAAGGCCGCTCGTACATGCTTAATGCCGCATTTGCTGCCACATGCAATTAGGCCAAATCTAGCCAACAATAACAACAACAGCAACAGCAGCACGAACAGCAACAAACTAAAAAAAAAAATCAGCAAAATAAAGATTGACAAACTTTGTCGGCATTTGGACTTTGTCGTCAGATGTTGCCTCTTAAGTTGACTTGCCTGTTAGCCTGGGCTCAACCGTCTGGGGCGGATCCCTGAGTGAACTCGACTCAAGTCGACTTGACTTGGCTTGGCTCATTTGTGGCACTAACGACTTGTAATTTACAGTCAAGGCTGAAAAATAACAAACAAAAATGTGCCAACGGTGTCCAGTAGAACTTTGCATACCCTTGCAGGGGGTTAATGGGCAGATGTTGTTGAACAAGCACTTTGTTGTTGCAATCAACTACACTGGGCTGCAAAAATTTACGCCTACACTACTACGGCTCTTTTTTTTTAAAGCTTATACATTTTAAAATATTTTCTTGGCTTTGAGGGCTAGAAATAACTACTACTTATTATTCCTTTCAAAAAGGGGGTTTATTTAATTGTTGGGTAGGCAATAAGGTGCCCTTACTACAATTATACTTATGACAATTAAGGATTTTTTATTTTATGCAAAGAAAAGTTCCCTAGTATTCGAACTTCGAAAAAGTTTTAGAGTAAGATTTTATTTAAACAATTTTTTTTGGAATTATTTGTATATTTTGTAATCCAAGTGAGATCTTAAAATAACGACTTGTGTTCTTTCTCTTTGCTTAAAGAAAATCTGAGACAATCTATTTTCTAAAGTGTTGAATGTTTGCTTATTATGTTTTTCGATGAATGTAATTAGAAGTTAGCAAATCAAAGGTGCTTTTTAAACAGCTATATCAAAATGCCTGATATTGCGGTTTAAAATCATGAAGAGCCTGAACATTAAATTGTTGACCAAGATACGTTTTTATCATTTCTTGACCAACAGAAAAAGAAGCGGCCAAATATGCTTATAAGGTCAAGAAAAGGCAAAGTTCAGCGGTGCTAAGTAGTATCCCAAAAAAGCATAGAAGAGCTCTTGATGATTCGGAATTTTGCTTTTCAACTTCAATTGAAGAGTAGAATATAAGTCAAAGCTGGCGTTATCCGATTGGTACTGTAAGAACAGTTTTTGCCAGAAAGAACCAGAAATAAAATGTCTGTAGCAAGAAAATTAGCAACACTTTTCAAAATAATAATAGCTTTTTTTTTTCTTTCTGCCACTATTTTTTGTAGTAACATACGCGATTTTTTATGACGTTACTTTGACTTTTAGCAAACGAAGGAATTCTTAGGTCTTCTTAGGTATTTCCACTGCTTAATATTAATAATAAATTTCTACGCTATACGATCAAGTTTTTGTTTTATTATTAAGTTACAAAATCTGTATACAAACTTGCAGATAAATTGAATGAAATAGAAATATATTATTTACTGCTCTGCTTATTGAAATATGAAATATTTTATGACTATGTGTACTCTTAAGCACTGCCTTAAGATTGACTAGTTATTGTTATTGTTTCTTTTCAAGATATTTAAATATTTTCCCTAAAAAACGTTCACAATATATACCAACATTACAAATTATTCAGAATTGGGGTTTTTTGTTATAAATTGTTTGTATTAGATATTTAAGAGATTGTAAACAGATTTACCATAGTACACACATGTATTTTATGGTCTTAAGTTACATTTTATGAAAATCATAAAGACATGTCTGTTTGGTACGTAACATTTGCTTAGGCTTTCCCATAGGGGTCGCATTGCCGAAGTGCGTAGTCCCAACATCGTTCATACATTAAGCTCCAAATGCTGTATTGGAATCGGTTGACTATAAGATAGTCACTTTTTGAAAAAATCGTAGCTAAGTCAACTTATTCAACGTATACTATGTTACTTCCTATTTCCGACATTCATATTGATTGTCCAAGTATCTTGTCAGCCCCAGATGTGTGTGAAGCATCTGGCTAGGGACACGCATTAGTTTTATATTATATTTTCTACTTTTACTATTGTTTAGGTATACTGGACTTAAATGTACCCCTTTAGACAACAATAATTAATAAGAACAGCATTATTACAGATTTGATTGCATAAAATCGGACGCTGTGAATTTGAGTCATATTGTCGGTGTATTGCAATTTTTGTATTTTGGAAGGGTTTCCCAAACGTGCACTTAAACACATCTATCCAAAGCTGTGGAAATAGGCTTGACTTTTAAATTGCTGCATTATTATGAGTCTATACCGTCTATTAAGTCTAACAAACTTCACTAAAATACTAATATACCCTCTTGGAAATTATGACAAAAAAAAAACTCTATTGCAACAAAATTTAAATCCATTACAGCAAAGATAAAGTCTGAACATAAATAAAGCTATACAAAAAAGTAAGTACTTTGCAACTTAGATGAATGCAAACTTTGTGCAAAATGAAATTAAATTCGTCCAAAGAATAACTTGAAAGGCTTAGAGTGCAAGTATTTGCCGTCTAACATACACTTGAATGCTTATGTATCAGAATAACATGCTCAAACAGAATCTGGTCATAAATCCGTATATTATATATATGCAACTAACATGCCATGCTTATGTGCTTATATGGATAATGGGGGCCAACATGTTGCATATAAAGCGATAATAAACGAACTGGGGAGCATAGAAAACGAGAACGACAATTGTGGTCTGCCAGTGAAGCACATGACAATTAGAATTAGAATCTAATTTCATTGCAAAACAATTTTCGTACTCCTAACGACAAGTAGAGAGCATCCAAAAACCCAACAAACAAACAACAACAACAAATAACACCAACAACGACCTTATAACAACTTGGGAATGTGTTTACCCGCTCATTGCGGTTTTTGGTTCAAACAAGAAAAGGCACAGAGCCCATACTCTAGGCGTTGCCAGCTGTGTGGGCCATGTGGTTAAAGACTGGTTCAAGCCATATTCACTAATACAAATTGGCTAAAGCACCACAAGTTGATCCAAACTGTAAGCTCCGCACCATTGCCAGCCGGAAATTTCAAACTGACCCAGTTATCCGAAGACACGCAGTATGTACTTCACATAGTATATAGTAGGTAGGTACATGTTTATGTAAGCAATAAGGTGGGCATGTAAAAGGTTTGTTGTCTCAGCTGTGCTCAAAATTTAAATACATAGAACAAATTGCATTAGACGTGCGAATACTTGAGAAAATTGGCAGTAACTTGCTCTGGTTGTTCTGTAACTAGAGAAGAAGCTTTTTGACTGCGATTTATATACATTTATATGACAATTGAATCGACTTGTGGCCTTATATTCAATAGCTTCAAGGCTTAAATTCATTTAGTTTAACAAAGAGCAAGGATGCATTGTGGCACCTGGTTGAGAATGTCTTCGAGAGCTGGTATTTGGAGTTATTTTGTAGCTCAAAATTAATTACAAAATTGATGTCTTTGGTATATAAACTCACTTGAGCTTAACTGGTGTCAATCTATGTAATATTTTGGCAATTAAGTAAAGGTAAGATAAACTAAATGCAAAGGTTTTACAAGTTAAGTTTGGTAGAGTAATCTGTTGATGATTAAGTTTCTGTTTAAGAAAGATGCTAATTTGCGGTTGAAGCAGAGCAAAAAGTGGGTCATCAAATTCAGTTTCAGTAGTAAAAAGATTTACTCGAAGATGCTTGAGATGGCCATGAAAGGAGAAGCAATGCACAGAGGGTGGCAAATATGGCTCGATAATGTAGCAGGCCAATACCTTTACTTTTATTGATATTTAAACAAATCTTTTCCTCATATAGTTCATTATATCCTCATATAATGAAAGCGGATGTATAGCAAATACCTAGATAAAAAAGATCAAAGATACACAAATTCAAAAATACAAAGATGCAAAGATACACAGATAAAAAGATTGAAGAATGCCAAGTGCAAGGATGCAGCGATACATAGGTACACAGATACAAAGATATACAGATCCAAAGATACAAAGATACAAAGATGCAAAGATGCAAAGATACAAAGATTAAAAGATGCAAGGATGCCAAGTGCAAGAATGCAGATATACAAAGCTACACAGATACAGAGATGCAAAGATACAGATACAAAGATACAAGGATGGAAATATAGATGCCAAGTGTAGGGATACAGTGATACAAATGTACACAGATACAAAGATACAAAGAAACAAAGACCCAAAGATACAAAAATATAAAGACACAACAATAAAAAGTTGCAACGATACAAAGTTACAAAGATACAAACATTCAAAGATACAAAAATACAAAGATACAAAGATTCAAAGATACAAAGATGATACAAAAATACAAATATACACCAATACGAAGATACAAATAGACGAAGATGCAAAGATACAAGGATACAGAGATTCAAACCATAAATGAAGAAAGACTGATCCCACCCTGGAATAACTAACTGTAAAAAAGAAGTGCAAAGCAGGTATACCTGCTTATGATGCGGACTTTAGCCGGACAACGGCTTATAATGGCCTACTCATGTAAACTAGAATAAATATCGTGTTAGTATCGTGTTAAGGGATAGTCTAAGAGCAGACTAGTTGCCGATTCCTTTATAACGTAGTATCCATATGTTCAGTAAATACAAAGACTGAATCAAAATTTTAGACGAAAGCTACATGAAGTATTTACTCTTAGCGATAGGCAACATCGAATGCCAAACATTAAATCTGCAGTCATTGGGGAAGACTTGATTTGGATATTGGATATTGTTATAATTTATGTCGCCGCAGCCAAGGATACAGGAGTGAAACTTTCCAAACCTTAACAGAGTTCGAAATATTGAGCCGTACAGTCTTGCCTTTAAACAATTTTACTCACTATAGCAGCTTATGGATAACCAACATTGCATTACCACTTTTTCTACATCAAAGTACCACTCACGCTGAAATCGAACGCCAAAAGCACAACAATTGGCAAATTGGTGCAAATAAATATGAGCATTTCAAACAAAGCGCATTGCAATTTAAATTTCCACCCAACTGGCGTAAGGAATAATTATTTATTATCGTTAAGCTGCTACTTGATCCCTCCAACTGAAGACAAGAAAATCTCGTTAACATTACTTAAGCGTCTAACTGATGTACTCTAAATTTGCTTAATTAAAAGCATTAAATTACTTGACCTTATACAACAACAGCAACAAGGATTTAACTCAATATGGTACAGCAACAACAACAGAGTGCAACAGGAGAAACAACAAAGCCAACAACAACTTTTGCATAATAATAGCGAAGGCAAAGCACTCTTCATGTTTTTTTATGCTCTAAGGCAAATGCTAACCAATCCGAATGTCTGCAGCTGTTTTATTCCTTTGTGCTCGCTACGAATGCTTAATACCAAGAAGTGTAGGGCAGCATGTGCACTCTGTAGAACTTGTTGATGATTTCAAAATCCTTAGAAGACCAAGTGAATTTCGCAAAACTAAACGTCTAATTAAGTTTGTTGAAAGCTTTTGATTGCTTACGCAATTTTAAAGATTTCTTCTGATTTCGTTTTCTTTGAACTCTACGACGTAGGATGCTCAGCCAGAGTAAGGATAAAACCTTTTCCGCCAATGCCAATTTTTTATTAAGCTTCATAGATATACCTCATCCAAAGCCTTACGTCAGACAGTTGCTACAAACGATTGAAGAGTATCTAAAATTCATCACAGCTACCTCGGTTTACTCTTACGCCGCTGTAGCTTTGTAATCCGCACAGAATAGCATATACTTAGTTATATATTAGTATACAATGTGGCATGAAGGACACTGGCAGCTAAACAACATAATTAAAAATGGTTGTCGCGTCGTGTAGTCCAACGCCCACCTGCTGTGCTGTGTGCCACACCCATCAATGACCTGCATAGCAACGCCCTCATTTGCAACATGCCACAAAGAAATTGCAACAAGTCCTATCCGCTTGACACAGTCGGAACGTTCTTAATTTATAATTTAAAGCATACCAAGAGGCGCGACCAGTTCAGACATTTCAGCTGCACTTTAATTACTTATTCAGCCAGGACTAGACGAGACTAGGCCAAACTAGGGAAACGGATGCAGAGAGAGAGAGAAGAATTTGTGTCCAAAATTTATTTAAGGTGTGACCATGCCACAATCAGAACAAAAACAAAAGTAACATTTTTCACTGTACTTTGGCTTCTGATGTTATTTAACTGGCCTGAAACTTGCAGCTTTTGTAGATTTTGTTTGTGTTTTTGTAGTAAAATGGCCGAGAGCGCTGGCACAAGGCTCAAACTGGCCCAATTGTGTTGTTGACATGCAGCAATAGGTCTCTGCGTGCCCCAAACTTGGGCGAAACGTAAGGCCAAAGCAAAGCTGTCCATCGAAAGTTCGTCGAGCATAACTTAGCAGTGACTTTTATGCTAGCTTTTTGCAAGCGTTGTAGCATCTTGGCAGAGTTGAAATATTTATGCAGAGAATACTTTCTGAAAAATGATTAAATATTATTTGCAAGATACAGGAAAAAGCTTACTCTCGCTGTCAGTCTGAATTTGTCTGGTTAAGCTCAAGTTTCCTTAAGCTATTTTGTAAATATTACTTAAGTGAAAACAGCATCATAGTTTATCTGTCTGGCTTAGTGCGTACGTACTGCCAGCTTAATTTGTTGGCAGTTTTGCGCTACAAAATGGCCGACTTGTCGCCAATGCTCTCTTTGTGTGCGTTTCATTTTTTTCCCCTAGATTTATGTGACTCGCGTCGCACATAAAGTTTAGTCCGTACAAGTTGAACATACGGAATGTTTTGCCCAAAAGTTAAGTACACCATTATATCATATACTTGTACTATATACTATATAGAGCTACACACACACACACGCGCGCTCATACTAAAACACGTTTTTATGAAAAAGCATCTCTGCGTGTGTGCATATGCACACATTCATTATGATAAAGAATCGTCTCTAACTGTGGTTTAATATTTTACAGCCACCATTTTGGTTTATAATTACTTTTGTTTTTTAATAATCAAGCTTGACCCAAAACACACACAAAAACGCCCACACACACACAAGGGTACAGCATGTGGCAAGCTAATGAGCATAGCAGCCAACGCTGCGTATGCGTAATACCGCAGTTGGCATAAAATAAACTCACAATTGGAGAATTATATAAAAAAAGTAAACATATTATATATGATATTTTGAATAAAAGTTTTTATTAATATTAATTTTGCACTCAAAACTAATAAAATATACGCAGCGCTGATGTGTGTGGGCGTTTGTGTGGCGAAATGATTTATATGTATGGATGTAGGGCAATGCTTGAGTTTGGTTTTTTTGCGAGAAGCACAATTGGTCTGAACAGAGACAAATTTCTTTGTTTCGTATAAAAAACAAAAAAGACTGTAAAATTATAAAATTAGAAACAGACTTAAATGAGAGTTCAGTAGGTATCAAAAAAAGTATTTAAGCCCACATAAAAGATTGCACATGCACTCGAGAGATTCGTTAGATTTAGTTTACTTTTCAACTTATTAGAATCCAAGAAAGAAATTTATAAATACATATGCTTATATTATGTTTTCATATTTATAAATATTTATTCTAATTGTTTCTAAATATACATCTTAGTTAGATCTTAGTAAAAAAAAAAAAGCTCTTACTAGAAGCAAGGCAATCCAAAAAGTTTGCGGCCATGTTCCTTTTCGACTATTTTGCTGTAAGTATATAAGCGTCAGATAATATAATTCTTAATCATTCATTTGGTCTTTTAAAGCAATCAATTTACATAACAAATATGATTTGCATCATAAATATTACTACATATGTATGACATATTATATGCAAACTAATTTTTTTAACTTATGTGCATTTTAAACGTTTTGCCATAAAAAATTTCAGCTAAAAAAATATCGGAATTTAAGTAAGAAATTTGTGACAGTTGTATACCCTTCCAATAATTTATATATATATAATCAATACTGCGAAGGCGGAAATTGGAGTATCTTTATGTTATAGATATTCAAAGAGAACAGGAACCTACAATTTTTAGTCGAATCTACATGGCGCTGTCTTAAGTTAAAAAATTTATGATTCTTAGGTAAATATCAACTTTTTGTTGCTTTTTCATCTTTCTTATTTGTCCTATTGCTGAGATTGTTCTTGATTAAAAGTAACGATGGTATCTACGAAACCGTCAACGGTATCATCCAATTCTTTTTTAAGAAACAATTATTGAGTGAAATTTGTGCAATTACAGCTACAATCAATATTTTGTCATGTATCTTTTAAAATCGTATAATTTATGAGATGTGTGATGTGAAAAGCCATCAGCCTTCAATATTGAATTGCTGCGCTTAAGGTTTCAAAAACATAAATTTCCTTCAAAATGGGCTCTTCTCATTCGACCGACTTTACTTTTTAATAAATAATGCACATAAAGAAGGATTTTCACTAAAAGATAACTCTTCAATAAGTTTTTTGTATAGGAAAATATTCCCTTAAAATGTAAAAAACGGTAAACTTTACGAAATTTAGTTTCGTAAATAAATTAATACAATATAATATATTGATAAAAATGGTATAAAATCATTTTCTGGTCGAGCGCATTACAACTAAATAATAAAATTTGTATCATAAATAAATGTAAATATTTAAAAGATTTTAATAATACTTAAATAAAAAATGGAATGAATGGATTGATTCTGTGTAAAGTTATAATATTTATTAGACTTTGGCTATTATTCTAAATGGTTCTTTTCTTGCCAAATAAAAAACTTTCAAAAATTCTTTTATGGGCTTACAATCTATCGAAAACGTAAATAATTTCATTTTAGAAACAAAATGTATTCTCAAGTTTTAGTCTTCGTGTAAGGCTCTAATTTTTTTATATTTTGGCTTTAGCTCCTGAAACTATTTCTTTTTCTATTATATCTAAGTTTTCAACTACTTTTATTGGTTTGTTATATTTAAAAAAAATACATTTAATTCTTTCAAAAAAAGAAAGTGTTGTCCCAACTTTACTCCATTCTGTGTAAGGTTCAAATTTTTTTTAGACTTTGGCTTCAGCTGCTGAAACAATTCCTTTTCCTATTATTATTCATAGTTTCAATTGCTTATTTTTTGGACTTTTCATTTTTTAAAAAAATATTTGTTTTTCTTGGGAACTGGGGCCTCTACTAGAGCCTTCCCACACACCCTGTTTTGCGGCGTCTATTTACCTTTTTTTTTCGAACTGTGCTAAACTCTATGGTTCTTTAAGGGTTCTAACTTTCCATTGTTCAATTCGTATCCGTTTTTGAAACGCCTATGATCGTCATCGAGTTTGGGAGTCGTTTATATTCAATTCTCTTGTATTGGATGCTGTAATCGCTAGAGTTTTCGATCGAAATGGTGATTGGACAGATGGGACTTATGTCAGTGGTGGGGCTGCCAACTGACGTCTTCTGGAAGTGGCGACTACGATTACAACTGTTTTTGGTGTTTATTGTGAAATGACACGTGAAGAGGCTGAGCGATACAGTCTTATTTATGGCATTATTTATAGCTGGTGTTGTTGTTGCTGTACGCAGAAAAGCGCTGAATGGCGCTTGGATCTGTGTTGCGCTCTCCATTGTAGCGTGGAGGGGTTGAGAAATGGGGCAAATTGGGTTTCCGATATTATTGAATGACATTTTTCAATGGATAAATGCTATATAATAAGTAGAAAGGCATTTTTAAGAGGAACATTAAGATGGCCATGCCTCTTGCCATGAGTGGGATTCAAACCCACGACCTGTTGTTAA
Organism: Chymomyza procnemis; assembly: GCA_035046065.1. Classification (NCBI taxonomy): domain Eukaryota; kingdom Metazoa; phylum Arthropoda; class Insecta; order Diptera; family Drosophilidae; genus Chymomyza; species Chymomyza procnemis. The sequence goes on from JAWNOJ010000026.1 coordinate 42,566,943, forward strand.
GTAGGCAGATGCATTACCCACTAAGCGTCGAGGTTCAAAAGAAAAAAAAATATATATACTTTAATTCATTTAAGACACAAAATGTAGTCTTTTCAAAAATTACAAACGTTTATTTATACAAATTTTTTAGTTTTGAAAATTTTACTCTTTTATTTTGCTTATCCTTCATTTTTGGTTGCCCTAGTCTTGAATTGATGAACAAAAATACTTTGAAAATATTAAGATATAACTTGCAACATTTTCATAGAAATCGTACAATTATGATATTATATGCTGATAATATAAAAATAAATATTACCTCTTTTACATTTCGTTTGCATAAACTCTGGTATCCTTCCTGGTTTTCCATAGATTACAGCGCATAAATTAAATCATTTTACTTGCAACTATTATTTTTTATATAAAGAAACTTAAAACTCAAATTGTTGCGTATGAATAACATTTTATGATTATATAAAAATCATTTAAATTAATTTTTTTTGTTGTTATTTTGCACATTTATTTCGATAAAAATTCATTTGTCGAATGCAATTTATGTCACAAGTTTTATGTTGCATTCAGTGTGTTCAATGCGGCGTATGCGCAATTTACTACACACAAACCGTATAATTTGTAGCGGCAACAGTTATTTACATACGCCAATAAAAATATAAAAAAATTATATTAAATAAAAAAACATACAGCCCAAAAAAAGAAAACAACTCTACACATGCATGCAAACACTTAATAAAAATACATTGCTACAACTATTATATAATATAAATTTTTTGGCAAATTTATGTGCCAAAAGTGAGCAAGTAAAAGCTGCAAAAAATAAATATAAACTCTTCTGCATACGGATATACTATTTATAAGGATATTTTTTATTTTTAACCCATCGCTGCCTATAAAATGCGCATAAATTCAAATTTACGCATGAAAATAAAATGGCAGCTTTAGTTTTGCCATTTTTTTCTCTTCTTTATTTGAACGACGCTTTTAGCATTTGATGCCCCAAAGGCGCTGAGCATAAAATATTTATACAGAAACTTCAAAAAGAAGAATAAAAATATTTTAAAAATAAAATGCTTGCAAAAAAAAACTGCAGCACAGTCGATGATTAATGAGCGTACATTTTAATAGTTAGTCTCCGGCTGCATTTTCCGCGCATTTCCACATGATTGCACTTAATACACGCAATATATATATACACACAAACATCCACATAGCCACCCATCCATACCTTATAGAGCACATAGTATATTTGTCACCAAAAGTTTTCCATTTTTCTGGCGTTTTTTTTTTGTTTTTTTGATTTTTGCACATTTATTGTACCCAAAAAAATAAAAGTAAAACTATGCCGCTTTTCCGTGCTCCATAGTAAACGGTACAAGTTCCACTCGTTGCTCACTCCAAAGTACGAAGAGCACTACGGCATTGCAACGTCTGCTTGATTTATTACTTCAATTGTGTATACGGGCAAAAATGTAGTGTTGAAAAACGCCACAAATTTTCATTGCAGTCAACAATTTTGGATTGTGCCGCACCATGGTTCAAAAAATTTGGTTTGTATTTTTTACAAAATTCAGTTCAAATTGTTTAATAAAGAATTGTTAAAAGAATATTGTCGCGCTGTAAGTTGCAACTTTATGTTTTTTTTATTTTTTAGTTGGTAAAATAAACTTAAGCAACTGTGTCAAAAATTATTGCTAAAGTTGTTTTGGGTATAAGAAAAATAAGTTTCCTCAAATAAACTTATCACTAACTACTTCAGAAGAAATACTTCAAGAGCGTTTTTTTTCTGTAAGAACTATATCATATCACTGTGGAATTCGAAATCATTCTGTCCAAACAAAAACTACTAATTGAAAATTCCCTAACTTTGAACTTGTTTAGGCTCTTTCCTGGTACTAGGGACCACAGTCTGCACTGCTGAAAATAAATTTCACAAACAATGGCATCGAAGCACCGAAGTGCATTTAGAGGTCAATATTTAATAATATAATTTAATAATAATGTAAGCAATCTTTGTGTAATATAAAATTTAAAGCACTTGAAATACTGTAAAAATACCTTTGAGGCTCAGTGTTTCTCATTTGAAGTGCACTTTGAACTCGTCTTTTCGTAGTTTAAGCTTTTTGTACGAAGTGCTAATTTTGCATAAAAATACAAATTACAAATTTATACTAAATTCGTATAATTCGAGACTTTCTTGAGAAAGAAATCAAGAATAAAATTGCAAATTGCACTTGATCCAATTGAAATTTTTTAGCATTCATGAGCAATCCCCGGATTTTACAACTTTGCCACACTGTACTCGCATTGCAGTTGTGCGCCACTGTGCACTTATTTGTTGAGGGCGGTGTGAACTTGTTGGTGTATCCCTAGAGAAGCCCTCTACGCATGTTGTTGCCCTTAAAAACCCACTTCAGCTGGTATGGATGCGTTAGGTGTATGGGTCACTTTTTGGCACGTAAATCACACAAATGTCGCCAATGGCCAAACAAAAACTGTAACATACTTTTGCGCGCAATCAAACGCAATAGACCAAGTTTTATATATCATCAATGATGGTTGGGTAGAGGTAGGGGTGGCGCCGTCCTGTGTAAGGGGCATAGTTGCGTGTGTATGAGTAGTGCAATTTGTAAGACTCGTTTATTGTTTGGGGGGGTTGGGGGACATTTTTGGCATGCCATTTCTCAAGGCAAGCTTATCGGTGTAACCCAACCCGACTCTTAAGCATATCGTGCATTTAATTACCGGTCTCAGCTAATATTTAAGCTTGGAGCTTTGCCGAAACCATGGCATGTCCAGGCATGGCCGCGCCATCAAGTGGCTACTGGCCGCTGGCACCAAAGCTCGATGAACACGAAGAACCCATTGACCGAATTTCTTTGTCGTTTTCGTTGTTGTTGTTGTTGCTGTTGATTTTCGTTGAAAACCCCGCAACGCCGTTTTTAATATATTTTTGCAATTTAATGCGCGGCAAGCACTTCACTTTAATGTGATGGCGATGGCGATGGCGATGACGATGACGCTGATGATGCAGGACATGCCCGTGCAGAAGAGCGCTGCGAGGGATAAGGTTTCGACCTCGCAATACCATGCAGTGACATATATTTAAGTCATTGCACTCTCTCAATGGCCAGCCAAGCGGCAATTGGCTGCAGCTCATGTAAGCGCGTATGTGTGTTTGAGAGAGGATTGGCCAAAATAAAAAAAATACATAAAACTCCGAGAAGCAGCTTACTTTGCGTTCAAGTCATGATTTTAATTCACTTGCGTGACTCTGAGCATGTGTCTGTATCTGTATGTGTGTGTGTGTGTGTGTATAAATTTGCTAGTCAGGCTGCCAACTTGCCAGCCAGGAAGCCATTCAGTCAACCAGCCGTGCGTCTTCATCGTCTGCATCACGTGGTTTCGTCAGTTTCAGTTGCCTTCAGTTGCATGTTCATTACCTCCGTCCGCCTGTCTGTAAAATTATTTTAATTATGCAGCTCCAATGGCGATGACGAGGAGCAGCACGACGAGAACGACGACGATGGCGGACGGCGACAACAACGACGTCGAGGGCATGCAAGTCGAGAGTATGATGAGTAGCAGCCAGTCCGTAGCATTTTGCCGCCATTTCCAAGCAGCTGTTACACATTCTCTGGCCAACTGACTTTGTCGACTTTTGTGTGACTTGAGTGAACTGCAGGCAAGCGATGCCAGCAACAGTACGACCAAACATTTCCTTCCTTAACAGCCAGGCGGCGGGCCAGCTATGGGCAGACTGACAAGCCTGACAGACAGATAGACCAACCACATTGTGACTATTTTGCTGACAACATTTGTAACTAATCGGCTACAATCAAAGCACTGATGTGATATGTTAGTGGTACAGTGGGCGAGGAAGTCGATTGTTGAGACAATTATGCACAGTTTAATTAAATGCAGTAAGCAGGTTATTCTTTCAGCAGTTTAGAATTAGGTTTTTATTGTATAGTTTCTACAATGGGTAATATGTAAGTCCTTACTGTGTCTTTTTGTGTTTCTGTCTCGTAAATTGATCATCATTACATTTCTTGTATCGGCTTGTTTGCTTGGCGTTAGCTGTGTAGTATGGATGATTATATCGTAGACTTTTTTCCATATTCAATTCTTCGCTTCTTGCTCTCTCTTCACTTGATTTTTTGTAGCGATTTGGGCACTCTCAAAAAGAGATTGCTTTCTACACTTTATAATTAAACGATAATTTGTTAATTCCTGCCATCAGTTCTTCCCTTACGCTTACCAGCTTGCCATCTGGTCTGAATCTTTTTGATACTGGCTTCTTGTTATTGGATTGTGTGCTGTATATAACTATGTTCTTATTTTAATAGAATACTGCTAGTTCGCCTCTACTCTGATGACTGCTTCTGGTACTGTTGGTCAGAAGTTTTTTCTGCCAACTTATTGCGTATTTGGAGTATGTCGGACGATCGCTAGGACTTTTTTACAGAAGTGGGCCCTATTCAAACTTCAACGTACCATGTCCCATTTTCGATATATATATTCTAATTGATGTATCATTTTACCTAACTTCTCTGTAAGTCTTATCAGTATTTTTAGCACAGATTGCTAAATTTTCTGAACTTCTCGAAAGAGATGCACATTTTGCGACTCCCATATTAGATTTATCTATTGATCGCTAACTTGATTTCTTTAGGTAAAAGTGTCTCTCTTACTTTTCTTCGCCTTCATAGATCCATTGCTTACATCCATCGAAAATTATTGCTACTTTGAGTTTCCCAGAATTTTTCTCGGTCGATCACCAGAATAGTTCTTTAAAGAGACCTATCCCTCTCATTTGAGCTGTTCTTATAAGTCTAGTTGCTTGCCTACAAATCCTGCCGTTTTATAGAATACGCCCCTTTCAGTTCCATTCACCTCTTTCAATTTATCTCTGTTGTCTACAAACCTTTAGTTCAACGTATCTTCTAGGTTTTGCCTTACTCTTCTCATATTGTCGAGAGGGTTTTCCTGAAATGTTTCCGAGAACTTTCATTTTGTGTATTATTCGCATTCCATTTGGCTCTACAAATCACTATCATCTTTTCGCTGATAGCATGCTTTTTACTTCACAGTCTACTCACTACTCTTTTCAATCGGAGATTCTCAAACAAGACTCCAGGTTTATTAGCTTCCTTCACATTTGACTTGTATCTGAAAATCGGTAGCTTTAAGTTGCTTTAAGAATCTTTTCCCCTGAAATCCATTTCTTTTTGTAATTTGGATTTTTGTTTGTAGAATTCCAGCCTTCAATTTGTTATTTAAGTTTCTTCTGTGCAGTCTTTCATTTCAGTGTTCTCATTACTTGTTTTCACGCTTTCATATTTCTTCGTCGTGTTTTCTGCCTTAGGTATCTCTCTCTTATGACTTATTATTGGTATGATCGATCGTTGTATATTGCTGAATATTTCTCTCTTCTGTAAGACTAAGCACTACTGTCTTCTCACTGCCAGCATATATAATCATCTGAGATGATATTTTATGATCCGAAACAGATTGTTTCTGAAGATTTAGTTTCCGAAGATCTTTTGTTACCAAGATCACTGTGCTGCAGCTTCTTTGTGTCTTTTCCGAACATTCAAAATGAAGATGTGATGCATTTGCACCACTGTGCACACTGCGGCTGCGGTGATTCATGAATTTTGATGATTATGCTGATCATTTAGATTATGCAGTCGGTGCGTGTGTTGGGGGCCAATGCCACAAAGTGTGAACTCAATTTGTATTACTCGGGCGGACGCCGTGTATCTGCGCGTGTGTGTATGTGTGTGTGTGCGATTGTGGTTAAGTATTTCATCAACATCAGCTGCAGCTCAGTCATTTAGTCATTGCCATTTCTCAAACAAGGACAACGTGGAGGACATTAGTCCTGCATATACATAGTATCGTCTGCCAGTTGTGGAGTTAGCCAGCCGTTGCATTTCCTATACCAAATTAGTTTTTCATGTAAATTTTTGCCTCAACTCTAGGTACACTTATGTGGTCAACCTGTGTGTTGGTACGTGAGTGTGTGTGTGTGTGTGTGTGTATCTGTGTGTGTATGCTTGTGAGTATGTGAGAGTTTGTTATAATTTATGTAGCAATTTATCATGTACCATTGGCCACAACTGGCTGTAACTAATACCAACAAACAAAGCTGTCAACCACTAATACCCTGACTGCCTGGCCTGTCCTAACCCATATACCATACCCAATACATGGCACACGGACATGGACATACAATTGTAGCCATTTTTGAACATGGCTTATTGAAATTCATGCAAGCAGGCGGCTTAAGTGCGTAGTGTATAAAGTGAGCATAACTATATTACAGAGTGTTACAAGGCGCCTAAATGCATGCAATAAATTTTATATAAAACACACAATTGAAAAGCTTAAGTGAAAGGTAGAACAGCAGTCGAGTCGTCCAATGCCATTTATAAAGTCAATTGACTGGCATACATAAAAGATATATATGTATATATAAATATATATATACATGATGCACATAGAGAGACACAGACACTAATGCAGCTAAGCACTTTAGTCTGCGAAATAAATAAATAAACGCAACGAGGCATTAGACAGACAACCGCATATCAATGCAATCCGCTTTAGCTTTAAATTTAGTTGCTACTTTTTTTTTTTTTTTGAGTAAGCCAGCGCTGCGATTTATAGACTGGGCAACAGCAAGCTAGACCATACCTTGGATACATGTCGCATGGGAGAGCTCTGGGAAACGTAAGTTAGTTTGACATTCTAGGCAGTTAGAAAAGTTCTGGTGCATATAGAGGCAGCCACGAATATCAAACTGTTCTTTTTTTGTGACATCTTCCCTGTAGAATTTCATAGGCATATATGAAGTTGTTCGGTTTCTGAAACTGGCTAAACTTCATCAACTATTTGAAAGACACATCGGCCAAGCAAGCGAAGTAGCGGCTTGATAAACATTTTGCCAACTGTTATCCTCCGCATACGACTTTCATAAGTTGCTTCCAAGATTGAGATCTTACGCAAAGTTTCTCTAATAAATTTTGATTTATTTCGGAAATTCGTATCTAGTGAGCAGTGCTGCAGGGTGAAATCGAAGGGTTTAGAGGCGAGTACGCTTCCTAGGTCCACATTGTAATTTTAGTATTTGCATTCTTAGTCGGAGCTTCTCAAAGAAGATGACAGTGGCGTTGTCTTTCTTCACATTCGAGCTGTCCATGCATATATATCTTAAAATCTTTTTTTGTCGCATATATTGTTGTCTTTTTTCGTTCTGCTGCAAAGCTTCGAAGCCTGAGCATCCCAAAGATGATACCAGTTCCGGTCTTCATATTTGATTTTCCACACTTGATCACAATTTTGCAGATTCTTTCCTTTAATTTACTAGGTGTTTTTAAGAAAAGGTCATAGTTTCTATCAGCTTGCTTTAATTTGGTTTTTTGTCAGTAGAATTCAGGATTTTCATAAAATAGAATTTTAAAAATTTAAGTTTGGTCGTTATGAGCACAAACGACGAAGCACTTTCCGGATGGCCTTCAGATGTGGTTGCACCCGGAATGGCAGCCCTTATCGAAAATTGTGCTTAGAAAACGGAAATTGAAGTTGCGTGGCCTGGCTGAGATGTTAAGCATATTACGGGTCTACATGTGGCATAAACTTTTTAGTATACGACAGCGCTGAGCGCGTTGGGTGCCGCGCGAGATTACCAGTGAACAAAAGAAGGAAAAAATTGATGTTTCAAAGGATAATTTGGCTATGATAAAACGTAATAAGTGCGAGTTTTTTCGTCGTTTGATCACGGTAGACAAAACATGAGTTCATCACTGTACGCCAGAGACCACTCAACAGTCGAATCAATGGGTTTCAACGGGTAAAAGTGATGATGATGGTGGAAACCATGATGAAACGCAATAAATCTGAGAAAACATGAATCCAACACTATACGCCAGAGTACACTCAACAGTCGAATCAATGGGTTTCAACGGGTGAAAGTAGAAAAGTTGGCTGGAAAAGTATTTTGGGACGCGCGCCGAATTATTCTCATCGCCTACCTACCACTTGGCAACACAATCACAGCGCAATATCATAGTGATCCATTGGATCGATTTGACTAGTCGTTGCAGCGAAAAACTCTCTTTTGCAGAAGAAAAGAACTCTTTTTCACCAAGACAACGGAAGTGACCAATACAAACAAACTACGGCTTCGGAATTTCTGCTGAATGCTTTGTGGTACGCTTTTGCATTGTCCAAGGCGATGGGCTGAAAATTTTTAAGCAAAAAAATTACTGCCAACAAAAACCGAAAGAGATCCCTCTCTGCGACTACGGCCTAATAATTTGAGCTTACAAAGCTGTGGACATGAGGACCAAATTGACTGAATTGGGCTACGAAAACCTTCCGCAGCCGCCGTATACTTCAGATTTCGCTCCCTGCAATTGCTGTCTCTTCCACAACCCGCAATGTTGGCTCGCTGGTAAACGCTTCCACTCCAACAAAAAAATCATTGCCGAAACTGCATAATACAAGCGTATCGAAATGATCGAGGATCTTCATAATCGCTATATCGTGTTGAAAAGAGATGTTTTTCTTAAACTTTTCAGCCTGCCTAGTACAGAGTGCAAATTAACTGAGTTAAGTAAGAGTATGTAATATGTTATGCAATCGACTTTAATATTGATTGACAAACTTTGAAAACATTATACAAAGTATAAAAAAACCAAATGCTTAAAATAAGATTCCCAGAACACTGTCTTTATATACTCTATATGCTTGGTATATTAAATGGCAGCCCGAAGAAATCAGCAATTCAAAAGGATTTGCGTGAAAGTTGGCGAGCTGCAGTGATGACAGTGCGCCACAGTGCCAATGCCATTGAATCCTGCCACTGGCAACTGCAGCCAGTTGAGAGTGTCTTACACTCTTGCAGTTGTATCTGTGTCACTGTGTGTGCGAGTGTATGTGTTTGCGTGTGTGTGTGTGTGCGAATGCTATGTGAATGCAATATCAATACAATCTAGCAATGGTTCAATAGTTGAGAAAATGTTTGCCTAACCGCAGCGTACATGTCCTTTGCCAAGGATTTGTGCCACTTGCCATGTGTCTTGTGCCATTTATTCAACGCTTGAGTGATCACAGTGCCAGTGAATTGTCTGCCAACGCCAACTGCAACAACAACAACTAGAACAACAACACAGATAGCAACAATGCAGTACAAAGTAACTACAAACTGCCAGTTGCAGCGATAGCAAAAGCTATTAATTGTGGTTAGGTAAGACGCAGGATTTGAACTATATCCTCAACTGAGACTATGTCCGACTGACCCATGTAGCCACTTAACAAAGCTTAATTCAATTTCCGTGCCCTGTCAGAGTTTTTTTTTGCTAAATTTAATCAGCAATTTAGTGAAAATATTCTTTGTATTATTATGCTTTTAGCATTAAAAATAATATTTCTCTTAATGCTGGCGATATATATATATATATTCCGTATTTTAGGTTTCCCAACGTAAAACGTGAGCTCGCATCGTAAAGCAAACACGAAAAGAATTTAATTAAAAATCTGAAATTACTGCCAAAGGCGTTTATGCCATGCAATACATGCTATCTCACTTGCACTGGGCTCTTGCCCTCTTTGTCTCGCCAACGCTGTCAGTTGTATGAATTGAATTTTTGTTCGCGGTTTTGAACGCTTATTAAATGCACAATATGCCGGCTCCTCCATCTCCGGCTTCCTCTTCGAAAGCTTTTGCTTTTCTACTGCTTTTTGGAACAAAAACATCTGCAGCTCTTGGGTTAATATTCATATTCATGGATACCCAAACGTTTGGATTAAAATTTGTAAATTTTACTGGTACATAAATATTTTTTGCATAAAGAGTTACGCTTAGTTTTATTTACAATTTTAGTATTCTGATAAATTAAGTCATAAAAGATTGTTTTATTATAAAAAAAGTTTAATTATTACGATTAGTATTTAGAATTTTTTTTAGAAAATTAAATTCTCTAAAATTAATCTGAATTTTCTCATCAACCAAACACCAGCTGACTTTCTCTGTGACTCCTAATACTTATATAAAATGCTTAATAGCTGAACAAAACTGAAAAAACTTTTACCAAATAATATTATTGTTTAAATATTTTCGTTGTTTTTGTGAATTATTGTTGTGACCTTAATAAAATGTATAGAAATAGTACGTACACCAAAATTTTGCTTAACAAAATACAAGGAATCAAGAATGGATTTTCGTACCGTCTTTTTTTTTAAAAAATTTGCGAAATACTGAATCGAAATGCTTAATAACTGTACAAAACTCTGGTTAACTTTTTCCAAATAATAACATTATTCAAATATATTCTTTGGTTTTGTGAAGTTTTATTGTTTGTGTTGCTTGGCAGTGCGACTATGCCCCATTCCTCTATCTTAGAGTTTATGAAAATGTTTTCTTTGCCTCAAAAGTAAAGCGTATAGCAGCTGTCTTCCCAGACATTTTATCTGCATTTTTCTTACCAACAATCCCAATTTGACCTGGAAACCCCGTGTGTGATCACCGAGACTATTTAGCTTTTCAAAGGTTTCCAACACCAAGTCTTGTTGTTATCTAGTTGAGTGCCTCAATGGCTAGTTGGCTATCAGTATAATCGATATACTCTATACTGGTTATATAGTCACACTCTCCCTAAGTACAGGTGTTTTGGACAAATCTTCCAGAACTTACTGCAGTCTTATTTCACACGCCTGCTTCGAAATTATCAAGCTACTTCAAATGTACCTGCTTATCGTCCGAGAAAATTTTAACTTTTTCGAAAGTTTGGAAGAGATACCAAGATTTCGGCACGAATAATGTTCTCAGTTGATTTGTATTTTTAATCAATTCAAATATCGGACAAGAACACTATTTCACAAATTCATTTTTCTGTAACTATGGTAACCAACCCAACCAATCAAAGGTGCTTTGAACTACTGGTTCAGCTGTCAAATTTTATAGAAAATTTAACCAATAAAAACAAATATACTCTATCTCTTCAAAATAGAATACACATATAAATGTTAGGTCACATTTTTTTATTGCAAAACTTTCTCGTTTACTGCTCAGTACGGATGAAAGGTTGAAGAACTCAAATTGCTGACCACGCTGCGTTGTTAGAATTACTTGAAGATTAGAAAAGATGCAGTCAAATACGGCTGCTAAAGACTACCATGGGCTCTCCGCAAAAGAGCGGAAAAACTTAAGAGCTCAAGATAAGGGAAAGTACAGCGATATATAGAAAAGTAGGTACTATCCTAATAAAGCATAGTGGTGCTCATTCAAATTCCGAATTATGCTTAAAAGCTTTATAAGAAAAATATCTAAAAACCATACCCAGCAAGCGGGCAAGACTTTTCCAAGTGTAAGGTAATGAGTTTTAACTAATAAAGCTATATTCACAGTCATGATAAATTTTATCATTTAAGATTGTGCTTGAAAATGCTGGAAGAATTCTTTACTATTCCGGTAGCGTTCATTTGACTTGTGCGCGCTTATTTGTAGTACCATACCCGAAACTTTGACATTATTTTATAAGAGCAGCTTCAACGACTACTACTTGTTGACCACCAATATGTCGGGCTCCTATTCTCATAGCGTACTTCGCCTAAATAGCAAACAAAGCAATTCTTAGGTCTAAGCAGCGCCATTGCAATATATGAATAATAAAGATATACACTAAACCATTAAGTTTTTGTTTTGTTGTTTAATTTATTGAAAACTCTTTCTAAACTTACAGATAAGTTGTACCAAAATAGGAATATATGTTTTACTGCATGTGACCATCTGGGTTTAAATACCATCTCCTTTCTTCAAATATCGTTCAAATTGTCCAAAATGCAGTACAAAAATATATGACAAAAAATGTGTTTTATTTTCGAACTAAATGTTTGGGTATTTTAATTTTGTTGAATAGGTAGTTGAATATATTTGGAAACAGTTGAGAAACCAAAAATATTTACCTGCTTATATAAATGCGTTTGAAAGCACCATATATTCCCATACGAATGCGTGTAAAGGTACAGGGGTCTGGCCAGATACCGGCCGCACAAAGCAAGTTTTGAAAAAGGTGCACAACGGAGGATTTTCACTGCTTCGCAAGTGAGCAAAATTGATGGGCTATATCGTACAGTAACTCTAGGGTTTGGCGTACAAAATTTTTTTGCACAAAATTGATTGTAGATCGTTTGTTTTTAAGAAATTTTAGTATTTTAGCTAAACGCGAGACAGTTCTCACTGCATAACCGGTGTAAGCAGTTCAAGTCAATGCAAACCCGCTGAGCGCAACATGAATTGGGCTTTCAAACTAAGTTTATATTTTCCGGGCATTAAATATTGTAAAAATAGTTTTTTTTTAAGTTTACAGCCAACGAGACAGCTCATTAGTGCAACAAGAGTTCTGGTACAAAATTTAAGATATCTTAACCAAATACGACACATAAGGGTATTCCCAAGCTCTACGTCCGTCCAATTTGATTAAAAGCAGATGGATTGCATCATATAGCTTCCATAGAGCAAATTGTTCAAAATGTGTGAATTATTTTGTTTTTACAGCAAGTCACAGGGTATAACAGGGATACCATAGTATATTTATATTAACTCTATGAGTAGCCTTTAAGTTTGTACATGGAGTTTCTTTGACGATTCTTTGCTGTAGCTGTTCCATAAATTGTTTCTTAGATATAACTTGCTGGAAAATTATAAATTTGCGGAATATACTCTCACAGGCAGGTTATTGCTGCCTTGATATTTTTATATTCCCAACCACAGTTGCTTTTTTGATAGTACGACTTTCAGGTGAAATAGGTTTCAAGTCGTCTGTCTATGGTGATTGCTCTGGGTAAATAAGTAGTCGTACCATAGCACATATCTGCAATATTATATATTTTTATAAAATAATGTAAATATCAAAATTTACTTCGAAGTGGCAGTCTGCTGTCGCTGTAAGTATGGATGGCATTTTTAGATAGATAACACGGATAGATTGGATGGTAAATACTATGGTGTGTCCTACTCTATTAGTGTCACACATACAAGCCGAAGTTCTGGATTATATTTACGAATTAAATCATAATCTCTTTCTTTGGTTTCGTAATTGTACAAGCAATAGGTGCACAAAGTGCATGACTTTGGTGAGCTTTCTGCTTGGCGAACCGCGGAAATGATTTGTTGGACTCTTAGAATTTGAAAATTCCCTTTCTATGGAATTATTTTCGAAGCACTTTTGTTAAACTCGGATTGAAACTCTTTGACTCACAAAAAGCGCCTTCGGTAACGCCTATATGACTTTACATTGAGCAGTAAATATAATGTATTTCTACTGGAAAACTCCAATTGAAGATGTTTCTACTTTTGTGACAAGCTCTGCCTGAAGTAGCCTTGCAGTCCATTAGAAACTAGCGCAATTTGCATCCAGCTAATTTTAAGCAGCTGAAAACTAATTAACCGTGACTCCGCCTCTAATTTTAAAAATTCATAAAATTGTTATAAAAAATCTAGCGAAATATATAGACAGTAAAATTTTGATTTATTTATATTGTTTTGAATATTGATATGGTTTGTTATATAGCGGATAGTTAATATATAAATTATGTTGCGTCAAATTGATACTCCTTTATGGTAAACAGGTACAGATTATTCGGAATTCTAAGGGTAGTCAAGCGGAACGCCATATTTGTTCATAACCAATCACCATATCTATTCATTCCCTTGGAAGCGCATTTCGCAGAGCTGAGAATTTAGAGAAATTTGAAGAATTTCTTGCATATTACCATTGATTAAGATATTACCATTTTACGCAGCCTAGAGAAGACTTTTCGGCTAACGTCGTGGCATTCATATCTGCGTTCTAATGGCATACTTCCAATAGGATGATGCATTGCATCCATTGCATCAACGGACACCAAAAAATAGTATGATGCATTGCATGCATTGCATCGAGGGACAACAGAAAATTTTGATTTATTCCATAGTCCGACATGGATAGTTAATATATAAATTATGCTGCGTCAAATTGATACTCCTTTATGGTTAACAGGTACAGATAATGCAAAACTCTAAAGGTGGTCAAGAAGACAGCTGTATTTGCGCATAACCAATCACCATATCTACTTATTCCCATGAAAGCGTTTTTCACAGACCTAAAAATTGGGTAAAAGTAGTACAATTTCTACATATAGTAGCACAATTTTAACAAGACATTACCATATTACGATATTTATCTCTTTTGGCCTCTGACATGAGAGCCCAGCCCAGAGAAGTTTTAACAGCTAACGTCATTGCATCCATATCTTTGTACTTTTGGCGCTCTTCCAATAGGTATTTCAAGAAGCCATTATTCGCAATAGGCATTGCATTGCAGCGAGCTCTTCGTAATAGAGCTGCTCTTTTTATACGTGCCACATTGCGTTGTTTTGGTGTGCAAAGAGTCTTTCGTTTAATTGGTAGAGTAGGTTCGCATTTTGTAGGCTTGGGACAGGCAAATTTTGCATTTGGTTTATTGCCGGTTGGGCGTTGGCCTTGTGGCTTGAAAGATTTGCGCTCTCTGTCCTTATCCTTCATACAGCAATTAATCTTTCCCTAATTGAAAGCTGTTAGTTGTTTGGTTAAAGGTTGCATTTATCTGCTACCTGATATAGTGCCTTGTCTTTTGGCGATAACTTGTCCCATTCTTTTTTACAACATTCTTTGAAGTCTTTTTTAGACAGGTCGGCATGGCACCTCTTATACTCCTTTTGGAAGTTTTTAAAACCATCATCCTTTTTTGATTTACACGCTCCCATAATGAAGCAAAACTATTATTTTCAGCACAGTATAAAATTTTGTTAACAAACAATTTTTGAGTTGCTTTATTGTTGTGTGAGATTTGGAAACTAACTGAAAGTTTGACAACAAATCAAAGGCATACTTTCAGACACAAGTTTTTGGTTTTTTTTTTTAAATATGTTTTTTTTTTTTTTTTTTTTTGGCAAACTACGTGTTTTTAAGAGTCTCTGTTATTTTGCTTAAAAGCTAAATAGAAAAAATACATTTTTAACTGTATGCACTTGTTTGCTGAAAACAATTAAATGAAGGAAATATGTTTCAGCTACTTTTTGGATACAATATCGCCCTGGGCACAAAATACACGTGCTGCTGTGAGGAATCGAACCAACGACCTTCCCATTTCACACATATCACTACGTTACCGGGGACCGCTTTTCAAATTTCACAACAGTTATCACAACATCTGTTATCATTACTCTAAAACCCTTGCCATGGATGGTTATTGTTGCTTCATCAACGTTTGCGAAAAAAAGGAAATGATAATCTTTTCCACACAAACACCACACCAAACTCTTCGATTGTAAGAAGACTGCTCTTCAATTAATTGAAGGTTTTCAGTGACATAGTACCGAAAAAATTGAATATTTACACTTCCATATAAAGTGAAATATGCCTTATCTGACTTGACGATTTTTTGCCAAAAGGCAGGCTCGTTCTCAGCCATCTTAATGGTACATAGGACATAATTGACACGGCGCTTATGGTAATTTGGATTAAGTTTGTTTGCCGTTTTGATGTTAAAAGCAAACATCTTCAAGGCGATACGAATTTTGCGACGAAGTGTGGTCTAAGCATTGCCCAACTTCTGAGAACGACTATAACTGGATGTACTTTTCGGTCGTAACATCTTGTACAGTTCGCTGGATGCATGAGCTCGCATTAATTGCTTTACCAGAATTAACAAATTTGCTTATAAATATCTTAGACTCTTATCGCCGGGCTCGCTTTGAACTTTATTTATTACATGAAACGCACGTTTTGTTTTCACAATTGAAAATTACAGGTTTTCAGCGAGTTCTTATGATGTAAACTGTATCACAGTATCATTTGTCTTGGAATGACTCTTCCAACGCGGAATGACATTAGTCGATCTGGAACTTTTCTAAAAAGTTATAGAGTTTCCCGTTTTTTCTGGTGAGAACTGCTCATTGATACACATTTTCTTGGAATGATGTAACTTCTTTCAAAAGTTATTTGCCCGTTACTGCCACTTTGAATTGCCCAAACTGAATCCATATCTGTGTCGTTGATGAAGCTCTGATTATCACAAATATTATATATCCCATTCCACACTTCAGATATATATTTTTTTTTATTGCAAACTCATGTAGTTGTTGATGGTATATATAAAATGTGCGAAAATCGCCAAACAGAACTTAACCCATAACGTCTTTTTGTGAATTATTTTTTTTTGAATTAACTCTTGAAGCCTAATGATAGACATATGTCTTGCACTTGGGGAAAAAATATATAAGCAAACTTTGTATTTACTGCCTCAAAATATCTCATAAATTTGCAACTCCATGAGATGATTTTTAGCAACGAAATTAACTACCCATTGAAGATTATTCTTCTGCGTAGAACCACCAAAGTTGAGTGTGAAATTATTATTTGCCATGTTTCAACCGCCTGGCTTCATCAATTGAATAATTTGTGTACGATTTTAATGATTTCTTTTATATGAAGCCTGCCATATGCAGCGAATCAATTTGTCGTAGAGCTTTCGCAGCGTCTAAGGGAAATTCTGAAAATGTGGAAAATGGAAAAACTGCTGTACTGGAGGCGTTTGGCATTTCACGCCGTGGCTGCATTTAAGTGCTTTAATGCGCCAGCTGGCAACTCAAAATAATTATTTATTATCCTGTGGTTATATTAAGGCCCCACACACACACACACAAACACACTCACACGCAGACAAACAAAACTCAAGCACACAAGTTAACACACACACACACAAGACACTGACGGACATTGCGTTGGCGCTTTATGTCGACCAAATTAAAATTAATGCCATTTTATGCATACAAAAACAACAACAACAGGAACAATAATAATAAAAACAACGAAAAAAAAGAACATTAAGTATACGCCGGGGGTGTTCAATAGCATTGGCTTTTTAAAAATTTAATAGGATAAAACATATGAGAGTTCAGCGTGTGTTTGAGTGAGTGTGTGTGAGTGTATGCATGAGTCTGTGTCAGTGTGCCAAAGTATGTGTGTGTTGAGTTGTGGCTGTGTGTGTGTGTGTGTGTGAGTGTGTACTGTGTGCATGTCACGTACATTAAATTATAGCGAAAAATTTGCAATCAACAAATAAACAAAGAGATCCGCAGTGAACCCAAAATGGATAAAGGCGTGACAGACACAGATACACACAAATGCACGCACACACACACATATTCATAAGCTTTGCACTTATACTTATGCAATTATATATGACGCTTACTTATAAGCTTTATTTTTTCAAATTGCAACAATGTTCCATCTGCTATAATTGATAACAACATAATTGATAGAAACAGCAAGTTCGGGTCTTTGAAATGCTTAAAATGAGGAAAACTTTGGATCCTCTATGTTATGTAGAATTTATGTTTATCTTAATTTTTTGCAACATATGCGAAGTCGTGTTTCCATATTGCAAATAATACTGTTTGGAAAGATCATATAATTGCATATAATGTCAACAAACATATTTTATAGATTGTAAGCTAACTGATGATATTTTGCACTCCAACCTTCGGATTCCCTTTATGCACATTGTCTTCTCTTAAAATTCACCACTTCCAATATTGATTAATATATTATATAAATATATTAGCATAAATCGCAAATAAATTGCCGAACTACGTAGTCTGCTGCTTTTAGAATTCAAACTACAGTAGTTCTATTTGTAGCCAAACAAATAGAAATAATCACTTCATTTCTTTAAAAAAAAATTTAATTTCCTTTAAAGCATTGAACCAAAAATTGTTTGAATTATTTTTGTTTGAAACTTACAAAGAAATGCTGTACAGCTTACCGATTCCGTATAGGACTCTACTTTTTTGTATAAAATCGTATTACCAAAACAAAATATATTGAAATATTTTAATTTTATTCAAAAGTGCTTGATTGAAACGTAGACACGATATATAAAAATAACTTCTCCTTTAAAGAATATTAAAATTCGTTGAAATATAATAGTAACTACAAATGGTTTATGTTTGACATGTTTTGTTGAATATTTGTCATAAATGTGAAATAGGATGCACTGAGCGTAAAGGACGTGCTACGTTAAATAGTCTTTTCACTTGAATTGAGATTAAGATAAGATAATAAAAAGTAAGAATTTCGAGTACTGACTACTGAAAAGTAAAAAACACTTCAATCCGAAAAACTTTACTTAAGGTAAAAAAAAACACCTTTCAAACAATAATAAAATTTTCTTTAAAACATTGAACGACAAATTGCTCTCATTATTATTGTTTGAGATTTTCATAGAAATACTCTATAGCAAGCAGCACTCTAAAAATAAAAATGTGTGAAAAAAGGAAATAACAATTTCGCTTTCGGATTCGAGATTTTCTGTATAACTGAAATTCAGCGTCTTTGTCGCACGACGAGTAAAATCGTATAACCAAAACCGAAAACGATAGAATTAAAAATTTATACCTTGATACTCTAATTGTTTTAGATATTTCTTCAAAAGTGTTATATAAATTGATTACTTTTAATTTCGATAGAAATCGGAAATTGGCAGTTATGAACTAAGCTATGAAATTTGTTCAAATAACGCAAAAAAAAAAACATTATCTCCAAGGCACAAGAAGTAAAATTGCGAACTTATTCGAATAAATATAGAAGCTGGCTTTGGAAAGCAAATATTCTATAGTATATTGAAAAAGAAATATCCAAAGCACTAAAATATTTTTATTTATTGACTGAAGGACAATATTTGTACTAACTTGAGTCTGTTCATTATCTGATATAAACTAAAACATTTGTGATGGGTTTCTGAAGTTTTCTGAAGTTTTTTGACGCGTCATAGAAGTTGGATGCTTGATATACTTCATATTTAATTAAGATTAAATGGATGAAAAAAAAGCTGAAGCTAACATGAAATACATGAACGATATGAATTCCAAGCTCATATCTCGAAGACTTTAAATTTTTAAGAATGAAGAGTCAGAGTAAAAAATGGACAGATTACCTTTTTGAGCAATAAAATAAATAAGGCAGTTTAGAGTGCTTGAGAAGACTTTGAAAAGTAAAGGTAGAGTATGCCTTTATAAGACAATAATTTTGAAGCTTAAAACTTTTGTAAAGTTTTGTCTCCTTGATAGAGGAGCATTTTAGTTCTAAAAACGTTGATATCATTACGGTCAACTTACCTCCATTGAACCAATTATTCTTGGTCAAAATTTCTTTGACAATCACACACATATCAGGCATTAAATCTTTTCGATTTTAATTATCTACCGCAATTTCAGTTTGGAAATATTTAATTTAAATTTATTCCCTATAACTATGCATTTATTGCTCTAAAGACGGAGCATGGAGATAGCTCTATTCATTCGCAGAGAACAAGAATACGAAAGTTCGTAGTTCTATATAATTAATAGAGATATTCCTAGTTTAATCCTACCGATTTCGGGGCGAGTGCTCTACTAAAAAGCTACCAAGGGTCACAAAAATCAAAGCGGCTATTTGCTAACTATGCTAGTGCTAGGCGAATGCACTTACGTGGCAGGTTAGCATCGCACTACCCAGCTGCGAGTTAAGCGGCGTGCCAGCGAGCTGCAATCTAATGCTTAATAATATATCAAGTTGCACATATGCATATTTAAGCCAGCACCAAGCTTAAATTAAAGCCATTTTAAAACAAATTAAATTTTTAGGTGGCTCAGAGGCTCAAGCTCAAATAATTCTCCATTTGCAATTAAAATCAGTGCCACCCTAATGCATATATGTCTAAGATTTTGTTTATAGTTTTGTTTTGTTCTTTGTGTTGCAACTGTTGCAGCTGTTGCAAATTGTAAAACATTTCCGTCTTGAATTTTATTTGTCGGTTTTGCAATTGTTGTTGCTGTTGTTGTTGTTGGTATTGCAGTCATTGCTATTTGCTGGGCACACCGTGCGTATGCGCAATTTAGCGAAACAATTATAAATTTAATTATAAAATTAAAGTGCATTTGTTTGCTTAGCGTCGCTTGTTGAGTGCTTGGTTAGCACAAAACATTGCAAGGGCGTCAACGTGTACTTCATTTTATTCTCGCACACACACACTCACACACGCCCACATACGTCGCATAGATACACTTACACAGTAAGTGTATGCGTATGTATCTGTGTGAGTTGGCGGCGCTCAAGTTTACACGATAAATTCATTAAAAAAGTACACAAAATGGTGCAAATAGTTTGCTCATGTTGTTGCTGTCGCATTTGTTGCAATTGTTGTAGTTGCTGTTGTTCTTGTTGTTGCTGGTGTTGCATGTTTACTTGATTCAATTTAATTGTTTAACAACATGCACACAATATGTCGACGGAGCTGCAATAATTTTATATACAGAAATATTTGAATCGATCGGGTCGTTGCACGACTGTGCAATGCCCTGCATATTTTTGCCAAGAAATTAAAGTTAATTGAACGGTCTGTCACTTGCGGCTAATTTTGACTAGCCGGCCGGCCGGACGTCTTGAAGGAAATGAGTTGCAGAAGTTTGCTTTGTTTTGTCGTTAAATTGAAAACAAAATCAGCTACATGTTCCAAGCTGATTTCGTTTTTGAGTTATGGATATTTATGCATAGAAGTACAATTGTCTGGGTTGCCATGCCAGCAGATTAGATGATTGAAAATTATATATTTGAAGTTTGAAATAGTTTGTGGCTATTATCTGCTAGCCAATATGGATGGTTCTTATATTTTTCTATTGATTAGATTGTATTGTTATATTTAAGAAAATATCATTTGTTTCGTATAGTTCCGATATCTGGAAATGACCAAGAATTGTCTGGATCGCTATGCGAGCCGATTATAAGCTTTTTAAGTTCCTGTAAAATCTTTATTCCAACTTCTCTCGTCAGTTACAAAAGTTGAGTATAGTCTGTAATACCTTCTACTTAGTGTATAGAAAACGTATACAAAATTGAATAGAATAGAATAAAACAATGTTCGGGTTGACTTCATTTTTGCCATTGCCCCAACATTATAATGCTCCCGAAATATGGCTGGTTATATGTGAATACATTTGTAAATGCGAATTTATTTACCGCTTGTTATTTGTAATTTTTTGCCATTGTGCCGCTTTTGCGCCATTTGCATAATTTATTATGGGCGCATTTTTACAGTCTCGTGCATAAGTATTTCCACAACAAACGCAGAAGCAAATTAATTCGGTTTTTTATAGAACTCAGCAACTGTAATTTGAAAAACAAATTGTTTTAAATATAAAACTTAACAAATGTGTACGATTTGCTTATTTCATTCTGGGAAAAAAATAGTATTTGTAAGATTAAGATCTAGAGAAGTATAAAGAATAGTCAAATAACGAGATATATTTTGAAGCATCAGAATATTTACTGCAAAGAATCAGCAGAGAAACTATCTTAAAATGAACGTAAAAAATCATTTATAGATTCAGAGTCTTGTTCTCTTTCCAAGATAATTAAAATTTATAACAACGACAACAGTTTCTTTACTTATTAGATTTTTGTAACCAAAGAATTCGCAGACGATTCAATTTTACACAAAAAGTGCTTTTGAAAAGCCGAAGATTTGTATGGAGTTGGACGTACCTCATTATCGGATGCGCGCGACTTTACAATACACTGATCCTTTATGCAAAAAACAACACGCAGTTTTCGACAAATTTGGCCTATGGGAATTATATGATAATATATATATACTGCTTTACAATAACTTTAAGTGCTGAATTAAGTTTCGCGATCTTGACTTTTGTACAATATTGCCTATTGAATCACAAGCTTTCTGCTTGGCTGCAAATTTTATAAAATTTTTTACATATTGAGCGCAAATAGTAATGTTTTTAAAAACTAATGATCCGAAAATCTAAACTAAGTTTGAAAGACTAATTCATATTGAGCTGAGCGGGCTTGCGTTGACTCAAAGTTAGAGTTCCAAAACTGGTAACTAAGTGTGTGGAAGACATATTTTTAATAACTTGAGGCATAAAAAGTAAACAGTGTGATTATATTTTCTTCAACTTGATTGCATTTATCAAAGTATTTCAACAGCTAGATGAAAAATTTTTGTCACAACTGTACGCAATTTATACGTGTTTCAGCTAAGCTCATGTTTTTCCCAATTTTTCTGTTTCTATTTTGTTATTCATTTTCATTTTAATTAAAAGGTAACTATTGTTTTTGTTACACCCAAGAAAAAAAATAAAAATCGCACGAATTCGAGAATTATGTCCAATTGTTTTGAGGCTGGTTCAATTGCTGTGAATTACATGCAAAGCATATCTTTTTGGCTTTTCATACCTCCCATATAGAGGGCGTTACAGAGAATTAAGCTGCAATAAACATTTAAACAAATATGACCAGAAATTTTGACTGTTTTGGTTAGCACAAATATCATAATTAAATGTTTTGTTTTTAGTTTCGAAAAACACAATTAGTTAGAAGTTAAGTAATTAGACGAGTTTAATTTGATTAAATGATTTGGGTTTGCATTGTATGTAACTTTTGACAGTTTCGCAGGCGAATAAGCTCTTTATACTATAAGGAGAGAAGGGCATGGCTGAACTTATGAATTATTTACAAATTGTTATCTATTTAGAGAACTACTGTGCTTGCGTAGTTTTTTCTGGAAATTATTTTTGGCAACAAAATTTTGTACTATCTGCCACAACGTAGTTAGAGATATATAGATATAAAGATGGCAGAGACGACAAACAGTACCTCGGATAGTCAAGATAAATAGCCCTTTGTGATATACCGCAAAAGCAAAGCGCTAGATAGTGGTTGGTAAGAAGAGAAAGGAAAAGTAACAGAAGCAGAGGAACCCGCTACACGAACCTATTCGTTTCTCGGAGATGGTTAGGAAGTGACTGCAGTGGTAAGTTGTGTGCTTCATTGAGCTGGAGCGCATCACTGCCCAAGGTACGCAGCCTTGTTCTTGAGATAGCTGGACAATGGCATGGGAAGTGCTCGGTATTGTCAGCCTCCGTACATGTTGGGTCCCTTCTTAATTCTAGGGTAACCATATGTTGGCCACAAGGGTCCCGCTTTCAGTTCCCTTCTTCCGAGATGGAGAAGGAAGTCTGCAGCTTTGTGTGAGAGTTTTTTCATGAAGTATTTTGTAACTCGACAAGCTGCTACAAGCTTTCAGTGGTCCTTACAACTCTAGGTCGTGAATGGAAAGCTGTTTTATAATTTTTGTTGTAGTATCCTGCACATCAAATTAAAGCAGTAATTACACTTTTCCTAATAATACAATGCAATCCAAATTACGTATACACATGGGACCATATATGGCATGCTTAAGAAGAACGTAAGCTTCTTGTCTTGATTTATAAAATAACAATAAAGTTTCGTATTTATAATAAATATTTTTTAAAATTCTGCTATCTTCTGTTCTTTTTGTTTAATTTTTATTGTTTCATAAAGTTGAAAAACCTTTCAGTGCCTTTTCTCATGGATCTCTTCGTTTTTCAAAGATACTGAACAGAATAAAAGAACTCTTTCTAAACAAACATATATTCCTGCCGAAAGTGTGTCAGGACTGTCAATAAAATAATGTGTGAAAGCCCTAAACATAAAAGTCCTTCACGTAGTATTTGACCCAAAGCCAACATAATTGTCTATAATAATGTTGGCTGAACTAGTAAAAGGACATTAAAAATTTAGTTCGAAAAAAACCATCATTAAAATTACTGACCTGTGTATTTTATATGATTTAGCGAGCTCATTTAATTGAAATGGACTAATTGTCCTTAATAAATAGCTGAAATTATGCTAGGGCATAATTATCCACAGTCATAAAGTGTAGACTGCACAATTTTTATGAGCCTGAAATTAACAAAATTAGCCAAATATGCTATTAAGTGTATGGTGGAACTTTTACCAAAAAAGCTCTTTGTATAAAATTTGTATGCTGGTTGGCAGTCCCGGAAGTGCCATAATAAGGAAAAATATCTTAATAATGTTTACTACGTTGGTTTATTTAAAATAATTTATTTGGTTCCAAAAGTAAGTATTCTCTTAAGTTGCTTAAGTTTACAAAATAAGCGAAAGTAAGTATTAAGGTTAAGTTAGGTTAGTAAAGTTACTTGATATTTTTTGTATAAACAGAAGACCATGGGCGCCTTTTTCATGTCAATTATCTTATTGGAGAAATATAGCACTAGAGGTAAGGGCCTTGATAAGTATCTCTAGTAACTTAACTTGGTTTTCAGCATTGTAGAATACTTTCAAAAGCATCTGCGCAGCTCCTAGAGATTTTAACTGTCAGATTTATGTAATGAAATCAAAAATGATTTTTTTTAAATTTTTTTCGAAAGCAAAAAATAAGATCTTGTGCTTGAGCATACTGCTTTGGCTGTCACCAAATGAAAAAAGCTTGAAAATTTTATTTCTGAATTAGACAATATACCTTGCATGCTCTCAAAAGATTATCTAAAACGAAAAAATATTCAAATAAGTATTCGGGTTATTAAATTTTAATTTTACTTAGATGATAACAAATAATAGGGCTACTCCAAACGAGATATTATTACATATATGAGTATTATAAGAACAGCAAATAATCTTATTTTGAGATGAAGCCTTGGAGCTTCTAATTAAACTTTATTGTATCAGAACATCGTTCATGCTTGAAATTTCAGCTCAAGTTAAGACATTTTGTATAAGATAATTGCAAAATAACAATAAAGATTTTTGGCTTATTGTGGAAAAAATGCTAGCATGCAATATTTATTTTTCACAATTTAATCTGTAAGATATTTGCCATATTTTTGTACATATCGAAAATCAAGCAACTTGTTTGAATCCTCTAAAACAGTTGAGTAGTTCAATCAAAATAAAATTTGTTCATCTGATTGTAAAACCGTATTTATTTTAGCCAAACAGCACTCTATAAAATAACTCAAATACCTCCCCATGGAATTTATAAAAATAAACAGCAAAATATGCTCATACATTTCAAGCAATCTTTTCTATTAGACTTATAAAATATTCAGTAGATTTTCTAATATATGTGTGGATGTTACTATAGCTGGTACGGTTAGTAGTTATATTTATAGACTCTTCGACTTGTGTTCCACTTTGGCTTTATGGCATTTTGATTGGTTTGGCCGCAGTAACAAAAATGTATATAAAAATATATGTATGTGTATAAACGAGGTAAGGTCCGATGGTTGGTGGCCTGGCTATCATCTTGGTCGATTTTGTTTTAGAAAAAAAGATGCTTTTGAGTCTGTGGCGAAGAAATTTTACAATAAAAAATTTATTTCCCTTGGTCATCGCTCCATAGAGCATCTATTAATAGCTGTGCGAAGGGAACAGAGATCTGGAATTTATAGCCGAATACAAAGAGCAGCGTTTTTTCTAATAAAAGGTTAGTTAATTTGCTAGCTAAGTTAGTGCTAGACAAATGTAACATGGCCTGCAAGCTGGCATCGACCCAATACAATATTCTACAACAAAATTATTAAAAAACAATTCTAAAATAAAATTATGATTATAATTAAAACCAGAAAGTTGGACTTAACAAAAAACAACAAATTATGCAATATTTAAATATAAAAACTTAAGCTTAACTTAGGCAGCTAGCTAGATGTTGAAATATATGTTTAATTTATTTGCAATCTTAAAGGGAAATATTTCTGGCTGGACCTATCAGTCGATGGGTATAAAAAATTCATTATTTTCAAAACATTTGCATTCAAAATGTATAGAGTACAAGCAGATTCATATGTCAATACGAATGAAATATATCCCCATAGCAGCCTATTCAAGGCCATTTCGGATTTTAGGGTATTCATCACTCAACAGCCAATACAATTTTAGTTAATTACCTGAAAGTTGAAGTAAATTATAAATTTTGATTTACAATTATAAATGAAATACATATGGATACCCTGTGTGACGGTAGATTGGAATAAATGCTTTGTATTCAAAAAATATCCAATCAGAATGCTTTGGATCAAGGCAGATCCATATGTCGGTGCAAATCAGAAATTTCAAGATATCCTCATAAAAATAGCCTATTCAAGGACTTTCCGCCGAAGCTTTCTGGGAAAGTTACCTGAAGTCAAGGTCGATGGCTTAATTATTATTGCATTTTCTATAAAAATTTGTAATTGAATTATGTCTGGCTGAACCTTTAGATCGACAGTAGGTATAACTATGTTGAAAATTGACAAATCCTAAAAACATCTATAAAATACGTAAAAAAATGTTGAATACATATTTCCTTTTAAAAATTAGTGGCCATCAAGAAACTTTGGTATAATATTTCTGAAAAAAAAACAATTGATAAATTAAGTTGATTTTAATTGAAATCTTAAACTAGATCAAGATTCTTATTTGCAACTTAAACTAATATTGATAATATTATTTTATTGGGCACAAGTCCGAAATCCAAAAGCAGCTCACTTTGCTGTTCGATTATGTATTTGCGACAAGTTTTAGGGTATAATTCTCTACTTCAGTGTGGATTTTAAGTGAAAAATATGTGATATAGGGAATCCTCAAATATCAATACATTATATTAACAGCTAACGTACAGTCTATACAATAAGTTTGTTAACATAAAATTAACTTAAGTGATCTTCTCAAAAAGATATTATTGGAAATTATCAAGCTGGTTTTACAGCTGGTAAATGTACAATGGACCAAATGTTCGCAATACAAAATTATAGAAAAATTAAAAGAATTCAACAAAGACTTCTATTAGGTATTTGTTGATTTCAAACAAGCATTTGATGCAGCAGAGAATCGCTTTGGAAAATAACCACAGAAGCTTCCGGGAAAATTTAATCCACAAGCTAGTGTATAAAGAGGAGATGTCTTAACAGCGGCTCTATTTAATCTGGTCCTTGAATATATAGTGCGAAAAACCGACGTTGCTTTTGCTGATGATGTGCAAATTATAGCTCCTAATATATAATATTGAATTGAACGAAAGTTTCAATAGCTTTGAAAACGCTGCAAAAGTAGTAGGACGGAATATTAACAATGAGAAAACAAAATTTGTAAGCAGTCGCCAGTTCCCAAACAGTGAAATACAGTTGGGCGAAAGCAACATTGAGCAGGTTGAATCCTTCAAATATCTGGGTGCAATAATATATACCACTAGCAACTGTAGCAAAGAGAAGGACGCACGTATAAAATCAGCGAATAAAACATTTGGCAGACTCTACAAAGCTTTGGATTTAAATAAACTAACAAAAAAAATCCAAAATTCGATTGTAAAAAACGCTAATATCAGCGATACTAATATACGAAGCAGAAACCAGGGCCATCAAAAAGACGGATGAGAAATAAATTGATATTTTTGAAGGAAAAATACTTCGCCGTAACGCCTTCGATATAATAGCGAATGCGAGGAAAAACTTGGTGAACCAGCAAACAGCAAAAAGATCAAGCTCAAGCAATTGCAGTGGCCTGGTTATGCCCAAAGAATGCACCCCGGTAGCCCAATTAGCAATTTCTTTCGAGACGGTCGTCCAAAAACTCGTTGGATGACAATGGAAGAAGAAACTGGGGAACACTAGCTCAACACCGTGAAGAGTACAGGTTATTTCAACGGGAGGCCAAGATTCAACTAGATTCGTTGCGTCATGATGATCTTCTCAAGCAAAATAAATAAATAAATGATTTCGTACAATAAAGTTTTGTTCCAAGTTTCCTTTTAACGAAATTTCTGCAAATTTGTTTAATTTTTAAATATTAAATAATAAAATACTTTGTCCATTTGGCGACAGCCAGTTGTGCTCGATAATTAACTGACAAAGTCATAGAAAAACCTATGCCAAGAAACCAAATTGTTTCAGCCAACTCTCGTAGTAATACACACCTGTAAATAAATTTATTTATAAATATACCTTTCAGGCCATATCGCAGCAATCTGCTAATACAGGCAATGTTCCTTTTTTTTGAGCTGAGAAGCAAACACACACACACACACGGAGGACTTGAATACAACTTGAACTTTCAATTGTGGCCAAGTCAATCAAAATGGCCCTAAAGCCAAAAGTAGAGCACACAAAACACTTTATCCGAGCAAACATTTCAATAAAAACGCACTTAAGTGCGTGTAAATCCTTGTGCATGTGTGTGTGTGTATGTGTGTGTGCGTGCGTGTGTGTGTGTGTGTGTGTGTGTGTGTGTGTGTGTGTTAGAGTCCTTGCGCGTGTGTCCAGCATTTATTACAACTACAATATGAAATATTGGCGTGATTTACAGCAATTTACTTGAAATTTTCACAAAAAAAAAAATAAAAACTGGCAGAAGTAAAACATAATGGCAGCCGCAATGCGAAAATGTTAGCCGGGAAAAAGTTTTTCAAGAAAACAACAACATAACTGTAAATATTTCATTAAGTTTTAAGTGCAGAGGGAGAAGTGCGCGGGAGAATCGAACACGAACAATTTTCTTGCCGTTAACAATAAAATAAAAGTTTGGCAGCAAAAGTTCAATAGCAAAGAGCAGCGTTTGTGAAAATATTACTCATACGCAGCGTGTGACTTTTAAAGTGGCAAAGCCTTAATTGTAGGCGCCGAAAATATTGTCATCGAGTTGATGATATTAATTGACAAAGCGGGGGGAGTGTATGGGTGTGTATAGTAGAGTGTGTGTGTATACTTATGTACAACGTCTTTGCTGCTGTTTTGGCCATAAGTCTGCGCCTTAAAGCTGTTGCCATTGTTACCATTACTTCGCTTTTGAGGGGGTTTCCTCAATGCCTGCGTGTTTGGTTTTTAATACACTTTATTTTTTTTTTTATCAAAAGTGTATATCAGTTTTGTCAAGCAGTTTGTAACAACTTACAGAAACTTCGCAAAATATTGCAAGTCAGTTGCAGGGTATTAAACCTTGAACCACTAAGCAGTCAATAACCCGAAGCTCATCCAAAGCTTTGCCATCAATGTTCCCAAATACGTCCTCTAAAAGTGTATCCCAAACGCACTGCTTGCCAAATTGGGGACTGCTTGTTTTTTCGCATTGCCCTGCACATAAATTAATTTAAACGCTTACAACGCAGCTAGATGGGTCCTTGAAGCCAATTGTCGTGCTTGGTTTCGGGAGCTAGGCGGCCGGCTAATGGGCCTGCTACCCTCGCTCAAAGTGTTTTTATTGCCCAACTGCGGTACAGTCAGCGGTTGGTCCTGGCTTTTAGCATAATTGAGTGCACGGAATTATATTATTGACAATTAGAAGTGTCAATAAATCTGTTTTTTTTTTTCTTTGCTTTTTTTGCTTTTTATTTCGAGAATGTGCCGCAATGACTTGTTAATTTTTGTATCCAACGCTGTAGCAGGGGGTACGGGGGTTGGGCGAGTCCCCATGTCGTTCGTTTAGTGGTCGCTCGACTTGACGTTGATTTTTATTGACATTTCTCTGTGCGAGTGTGCAAAAGTGTATTTGCTCTTTTTTGCTGCTCCTCCTGCCGCTGCTGCTGTTCTCTGGCGACTCTTCGGACTTCTACTCTGACGTAGTAGAGTAGGAATTGTTCATTTGGCATGCCGTTTGAGTGTGCCAATTTTTGGCTTTTGCTGCTGCTGTTGTTGTTGTTGAAGTGTATATAAAAAGCAACAAGATGACTGACAACAGAGGGTGCTTTTTTTTGAAAAATAATTAAGGCAAATACAAACTTTGACATATCTGAATAATTCGTTTTTTGTTTGATTATATAACATCAAGTTTTTGGCAAAACCTAAAAATCTTTAAATTGAAGTAGTTTTTGTATAGTAATAGATATGTATGTTTTGTTTGTAATATGAACTTCTATTTAATTTCTGAAATCCGAAGTTCTTGAAAAATTTGGAAGTAGTAACAAACATTGCATGAAACAAATTTTACGATTAGGTGAATATTGAATACAGATCACTCCACCAACTTCATTATTTAAACTGAAACAAAAAATAAAACATATAAAAAATACGCTTTATTTAATAAAAATTTAACTAAGAATGAATTATATTTCTATAATTCAATTAGAAGTTAAAATTAAATTCATTTTACAAATATTTAAATCCATGCAAGCTCCAAATGTGTACTGGCAGGTAGGGTCTCACTAGATGCGCAAAGTGCTTGTAAGCGGGTGCGTATCTCTTGGGTTCCCAGCCATCAGTGGATTGACGGTAACGAAATGGTAGACAGTTTACCTAAGGAGGCTGCCGAATCGACAGGAACGGGGGTTGAAGACGTAGGGCCACCTCTTAGTGCTCCAAACACCAAATCGGAAGCGAGCTCTGCTGTCGCTTTCGACATGAGGTGGTACAACATGAAAATTGACCCGAAATCGACCCCAAGCACATTTTGCAACTTCCCAGGAAAGACTGCAGGCTTATGCTTGGCTTACTGCCTGTGCCTGACCGCAGTCCATGCCAAAAGGCATCACTGACGATGATGCATGCAGGAAGTGCAGGGAACCAGAAGTCAAAGAAACCTCTGTATATTGAACGACGAATGCATCCATGACCACGATTCAGGGCCGACAAACTCCGGTTCCACTAAGAATCACACTGATCTATGTATACAAATAAATAATTTTAATTTTATAAATTATTTTCATCATTTGGCAAAGTATTTTAGTTAAAAAGCTGCAAAACAGCTAATCTCTCTAATATTTTCTACACCAAACACAATAACAAAAATGTTTATATTAAAAAATAATTGAATAAACAAATACATTTTTTTTTACTGAATGAGAGTAAGTTCTGTCAAAGGTCATATTTTTAATTTACATTTTGTTAATTTTTTTAGCCTTGTTTTGCGCTTGTTATGCTACTTAATTTTTTTTTTAACTGCAGTTTATTTTTATTATTCAGTGGAGCTGCATTAATATATATCAATATATGCACAATTGCAAAAGTTATTTCAATGCAAAATAAAAATTATTTTTTAGTCTTAAAAAAAATATTGTTTTAAAATATTTTGAAAGCTAAATTTTCGTTCAATCTTTGCAAAACTGGTACTGCTGTGCCTACTGCATACCAAACAGCAAAAAAAGTCACCCTCTATATGTATAAAATTTTTATTGTTGTTATTTTTCGTATTTTTTTTCTGTTTTTTTAAGTTTCTTCAGCTATCTTGTGTACCTTGAGCTTGAGCTGCAGCTCAATTGCTGCTTAACCGCAGGCACGACAAGCATTCCGTTGTTCCTTTAGATATTTCTATGTTGATTCCTTCCCTGCTGCTGTAGCGCCTGTTTTGCTTTGTGTATTTGCTTTGTTATTTTTACTTCTTTTAATTAAAATTTTTGTTTTTACAATGTTTTATATTCGTTAGTTTCTGGGCGCACGCTGCTGCTGCCACTACCACCAACTCCCACACACACTCCACACACACTGTGACACAATGACCCAAAAAAAAAAAAGAAGTAAAAATGGCAGCTCACGCGTGCGCCAAAATCTATGCCACATTTTTGGGCACATTTTCGCCTGCTCCATGAAAATCATTAATTTAATTTGACATTCTTGTTGTTCCTGTTTTGGCCACATTGTTTTCAGCTGGCAGGATTTTTACCTTGAGTTTGTTGAAATGAGTTTTATCGCAGCGCTGACCAGCTTGAGGCGCTGCGTAAATAATAAACGAAACAACAACAAAATAACTACAAAAAAATAAATAAAATGTATCTTGCCTAAAAAAAATAAATATAAAAAAAAATGTCATTTGATTATGCTACAAAGTTGGCTGGTTGTGTGTGGGTTGGGGAGTCTGTGGTTGTGTGAGTTTTCTTACCTGGCATCAATCAATGCCAGCGTGTATTTGCATGTGTGTGTGTGCGTGTGTGAGTGAGTGTGTGAAACAATATCCGGCAGCAATTATTTTTATATTTATTGAGATTACATTTGTTGCTGTACAAAAATTTGAATACTCTGTATGCTGCGGGCCAAATAGTATTAAGTGTTTTTTTTTTGTGCTGCGTGTAACAGGTGGCGTATGCGTAATATGAGCTCTTTAGAAAACGTTGCTTAGCTGATAAACCACATACAGCTACACTAGCTAACTTTAAGTTACAAAATGTAGTCCAAACATACTGGGTTCTTCTATAAAAAGTTCAGTTCACTTCCATAACAACAAGAATTAGATCTAAATGAACTCAAAACTACCATCTTGCCTGTATGGGGCAACACTGCGTATACGTAATGAAAACTAAATAATCTTACTTTTGTGAGCCCTTTGAGCCACCTAACATTGACCTTGCCACCTTGAAATATTTTTCTTACCCACAAACGTTTTGTATTTTCTTCTTGTTTTTGTATAAAAGTGCTTGCAGTGTATTCCACTGTCGTGCAACTTAATGGTAAATCGAAATTTCTTATTACTTATTTTTATATTTTGTTTATGCGTTTTTTGTTGCTTTCCTTTGCAGCAATTTGATTCTTATCACTTTTATTTTGTTTATTGAGGCTTTAAGCACCTTATACACCATGTGCGTATGTGTAAGTGCGCGTCTGTGCCTGTGTGTGTGAGAGAGTATGTGTGTGTGTATATAAAATTATAAACACAACTCAGTGAACAGCAGCTACAATTACAGCAACTCCATAAACTCATACGCGCCCTTATATGAGCTTATGCTAGGTTCACACTGCGTCACAATGTGACAGCAACATGATTATGTGGCGATGGCGTTAGGAAATTGGGTTATGATGAAATCTGATTCCAGAATGTTTCTGCAGTCTGCAGTTCTCAAAATAAAACCCTTAATTCAGCTTCTTATAACAAATTTGCAGCCTTTGTTCACGTAACTCATATAACCAACTTCAGAGCTACAGCACATGACTGTGCTCTCACCCTAAGTATACATAAGCTTTATAGTTTTAGAACTTTAGACAGCAAAAAAAAGTTTTGGGAGGATGCAGGAGCTGCAGCTTAACCGATCGTAACATTAAAGAAGTATCTACAACAAATATTATTATTTAGCATTTCTTCTATGATTTTCCAATTTTGTCCATCCTGAGCTAAATATCTAATATCTTAAATCGTTAATCGACTTCTTGGTTTCGTACATAATGGTACTTCTCTATGTGTTGCTAGTGCGCTCCAGGGTTCCAGGTAAGGGCGGAGTGTTCTAGCCATCTGTATTTCCGTCTATTGATGTCACTTAGTAAACCTTTTTGTGCAGTTCACTCCCATAAAAACAAGAATTAGATTCCAAGATATGAAACAGCTTAAATATTGCCTGGGAATGTTATTTTTAGCAAGCTTTTTGGCAACGAAAATGCATATATACGATCTTAAAAAAAAACATTTTTTTAAAAAATATCATTAAGAGAATGTTGATCAGGTAGGGGGTACATAGCTCATAATTGACCAAGGATGCTCGATTTTGTAAGTTTTGATGATTTAATAGACGTTTTTAGAATGTAGTTCTTGCAAAAGTTATTTTTGTGAGCTTAAAAGGGACAAAAATAATCGGGCAAAGCATGATTAGGTTGGTAGACGTCGAAATTTACAAGTTACTCTAGATAGAACGACAAAAAAAACTTTGTTAAGAAATGCGTTGGAGTCAATGTATCCGAGTAAGAGCTCATAAATAACAGGCTGTGGCATATCCTACGTTGAATTAGGAAGTTCATTTTATGAGTAAGTGCACAAGGATAGGACGACAATTAAATGTTAAGAAAGAACCCAATTTAAATTTCGAAATTATTTTTGTACCGACTCACTCAACTCCTGATAGTGGTAGCATTGAGATCTCCAAAGCAGTATGGCAGGCTTGAAGGGACGGTAGATTTAATTTTCCAAGGATCATACAATTACTTGCATATCAAACAATACCGAAAGTACTATTGATAGAAATAGCATTATAATATCATTAGTTTAAAATTTTTAGTATCTGCAATACTCAAGATATGCCACGCCACATGCCACAGTGAAAGCAGCTTCTCATGATAATTCGAGTGCAGTGTAAACCCAGCATAATGCAGATCACATCACGATTCTTTTGATTTCGTTGCCACACTTCAATACGCATTTGTGGCAGTTGCAAAAACCAAAAAAAAAAAAATAAATAAAAATAAAAAAAATGAAAAAAAAAAATTCGCAATGAAGAAACAAAACAAAAATAATGTTTGCTGTGGCAAAAAGGAAACGAATGACGAATGAATAAACGCATGACAGTCTGACACACTGCCCCTGTTACCACCTCGTAGCTACCCATGCCGCAGTGCTCCTTTTCACTCAACGCATGTCCTTGCCCTGCCTTTCATGCCATGTTGCCTGTCGAGTCTAAATGTCGGTTGCTTGCCCCCATCTCCCGTCGGCGAGTGTGTTTGTGGAATGAATGACAAGAAAATCGTTACGCGAGCACGCTGACATTAATTGAAGCTGATACATAAAGAGTAATACATAATAATAAAAAAAAAGTGGAAATCCCTCGATGAGGTGCACGATACTGACATACACTGCATACACACAGTTCTTACCAAAAAAGAGGTTATTTTTATAGTCTGTCTCAGTGGACCGTAGGTCACCTTGCGTTGAAAAAATACAATTTTTTGTATACTTATAAGTTAAGCTCGAAAGTTGCACATTTTCTGAAAGTCAACATTTCAATGTGGATTAGACTCAAATGCAGCTGGATTATAATATTTGTTGAACATTTTATGTACGGAACAATGTGGAATGGAACGAAAAGTACAGTTTCGCAAAAGGCGTATTGAAAAATGTGGTTCTGTGTCACTAAGTTATATTATTTAGTTTTTTATATTAGGAGGTTTTAATTATCATAAACTATTTTGTAAACATTTAATCATTTTTTCAGCTCTTTCTAAGTGAATTGGGGAATAAAGTTTATAGCTGAACCCTTCCTCTTATTATTGATTAATTATCAAAAAATTTCCCATCTCTTGTATTGCTTAATCTTCATGAACTGATCCTGTTAGGCGGAATTAATCGTTGAAATATAGAAAACTCCTTTTTCGATTAAATATTTCTTGAACGTATAATTGCAAAAATTTCTATACGTTAGTTGGCCATTACAATCTGTTATAAGGTTTCCGACGACCTCACTAACTCTCCTCTCTGCTTTCAGGTGCAATTTTTCCAGTGGGTCACTCTGAAGCAAGTCAGTTTCTCCTCCACTTGGCCTTTTAATCTGAGTTAAGGTCGTCTCCATCGAGCAATTTCTGCGCTTCTTCATCTATATGTACGACATGGCGAGCCAGCGCAAACATTGTGAAGTAGATACCTATGACGTTGCAACGTACAGCTTAGGGTTCTTTTCCATGCGATAATCATCTTAAATTTGAAGAATTTATATTGCAAGTTTACAAATATCGATCATCCAAGATATTAATAATAAGAAATCCTGCATCCATAATATATCGGACTATAATAAAATCGGATAATACATCGGCATACAATACAGTATATCGCGAAATGTATATCATTAATATCATAATTATTTGACAGAAATTCCACATGAAATTCTTTCCCAGTGTAAAATAGGTTTCGAAATATCTTTCTCACTGATCTGAAGGCTGTCTTCTAAATTAAAGAGTTACAACAAATTTCTGGGGTTTTTTCTCAAAACGTCAACTAAGCTTGAGATAAGTGGGAATATTTCTTATCTTTGACCTTTAAATATCAAAGCAACAACAATTCTTCGGCTGTACTCAAGAGAAGTAGGTATCTTTCTTACGGAAACGAAATACCACAAGTAATCTTAATTCAAACTTTCAAAACAAAATCTGACTAAATTACAATAATCGTAAAAACTTCTGTGATCTACACAATCCGAGATACCCTTCTTCTTCAGCACTGTAAGTGTATAATAAAGTCAAAGCGAATGGAACAAAAGCTGAGTAGCGACTTTGTACCTCAATGACATGTGCAGTGAGCGTTCCAGACTCGCATCTACGACTAGAATTCATATCAATAAAGAATCAAAGTGCAGCAAAGTGTGTAACGTTAACGTGAACGTCAACGTAACGTAAGCAAGCGTTACGGTGACCAACAAAACGTAGCGTTTGGTATTTGTGTTAATGTCGCTCTTTGAGCAAATAACTTGATGAGACCTTGTGATATCTCTGGTTGAGAGTTCTCTTTTTGGTTGCAATTTTAGTTTAAGTTTGACGATTGTAGCGTTAAACTTACGCAAGATTTGTCACGTAAACGATTACGACTAAAACGTGTCATACTAAACTCTCATCGAGTGTCCAATGCATACTATTTGAGTTACATTGAGTTATCGTGTTAGATAAGAGTATTTTCAATATCTGCAATTTGTACGCGAATCTTATGTCACGTAGTTCATCAATTGGATTGGGTGTGTGTGTGAGTGTGTGTGGAGCATATTAGACAAACCCGAGAAATAGTTTGATAACAAAAATTGATTTTGCATTTTTTTAAGCAATCTGGTGGTGGGGAAACATGTGGCAATTGTGTATGCAAAAGTTTTAGAGCTTTTGAAGTGTGAATACAACTTGAGAATAAGAGATTTTCTATAAAAAATGTTGATTGTTAGCCAGAATGTGAGACTAGCGCTGAATATGGATTTTCTTTTATTTTGGAAAGAGAACTTGAATTTGATTAAGAATCAGAAAAATGTTTGCAAACGAAATCTTTCATATATTTTTTATTAAAGTGTAAAAGTCCTGCAGAGTCTCTAACTGCTAAAACAGCGATTTCATTTTTAGAATTACTTTTCCAACACAAATCGTTAAAAATAAAATTTTCTACATATATTAAGCTGTTATATAAGAATATAAAACTAATTAACTTAAAATAAAACGATTTAAAATAAATATGCTTTTAATAAATTTATTTTAAATAAATAACAACGCAATTAATTTGCTCAAAGGAACTTATGAAAAACGCAAATATTTTTAACTCAAAGTAATCAAGGACATGCAGGCACTAAGAATAGGTCTTCGAGCAAGCAAAAAAAAAAGACAATCAGTTTATAAATTAAAAATAAGCCTGAGAGCAAAGTATAAAAAGGAATTCCTCAGCCAACCAGGCGGCATGGGCGGTGGGCAGGCAGTGAAGAGGCCCCACCACACTACGCATCAACGGTTATTTTGAGCATGTAATTATGGCTGAAAATTAAAATTGGTAGAACACATAAGGACTTCACATGTGTACTTACGTCTGGGTGCTTACTACTGCGCTTTCCACTGAGTCCTGCCCAGCTGTGCGTGTACAAGTGCGTGCTTCATTTGAGTCCAACGAGCCGAGTGTGGTTTACGTTGTCCCAACTTTAAATAAATAAATGAATGTGAGTGTATTTTTATATTCGATTGCGAACAACAAGTGAAATTACTCTATATAGAGTAGCCAGCGAAGGATATGGCACGAAGCATGCAGCAAGCAGCGACGAAATTAAAATTTCAATATCCTGTATAAACAAAATTATAAATAAGTATTTATTGTATTTATTGCATTTTATGTCTCCGGCCTGACACATTTGCGATAAGTAACACGGCGGCCGAACTACGGCTAGAGTTTCAGGCACTTGAAATCGTCGCAGCTGTTGTCCTGCGGAAGCTCCAAAGTTATTGGCACTTTCTTATATTCTGCCTCACGCCCAGCCACGTTTGTGCCACGCCAAGTGTTAAATTTTTTTTATGTTTATTACAATACAAATTTGAGATCTTGAGATTTTTTTGCGAGCTTCATTTTTTTTTTTTGTGTCCTGCCGCCATGGTAACTGCCACGTGCACAGCTGCACACGTTGCTCACAGCACTTGAAATTAATTTTTAACTTCCGCAGAGAGTTTATGTAGAGTAAGACAGAGGGGCACGGCGTTTGCTTGTTGCTGCGTCATTTGGCGCGCTTTTACGCGCCATTTTGTATATCGCTCACTCCTAATGAAGGACATGCATCAACATTCCGACCACTGGCCATAGCCGTTCTCATCTGCAAGCTTCAGCTAAATATCGTAAATAAATAATTATGATAAGCCATGTTTACATCTTGGCATGGCCCATTAGTGTAGGAGGCTCCAAGGGGTATTGAGTGGGGCTGCATATGATTCCTGAGCTTCCTGAAAATGTGGATAAATGTATTTCTCTATATATATGGACAACATGTTGTTGCATGGAGGCATATTTATAGATGTGTAAAAATGCAAAGAGTTTGTAATGTGTGGAGGCTATTTGGATAAACAAACACAAATTGTAAATTATTAATGAATACATTATAGACTAAGAGGGGGTTTTGGGACGGCAAACAGACAGTGACATTAGCACTGGCAAGCGTATTGAACTTTAAGTAGAATTTAAGAAGTCCTTCAGGTTACTTCTCTTGTGGAAAGACTCTTGAAGTAGGTAATAATGCGTAGACTGCTCTCACTTAAGAAACGAAACATTACCTTGAATAATGACAAGCGTACCAATAGTATTTAGCAAGTTAACAACAAATATTTTGAAATAAAAGTACAATCGCTACTTGAAGCTTTGGGAAAGCAAAAAACTGAAGTTAGTTTGCACATTTACTTGAAAGTCTTCAATTTTTCTAAAATAAAAATTTAAATATACAAATACATTTAGGCTTTTAGTTCTGGTTTGGCTTGAGTAAAAGCTGCTTCCGGGGCACAGTAGACCTACAGATAACGTCTTTCAAATTCGGCGAAGACTCCCTGTCATCAGCCTTTAATAGAGATAACCTATAGTTCTGCCTTTAAAGCATTGAAAGCATAATCAAAGAGAGTAAATTGATTTATCCAAAATTTTTCAAAGTATTTTTCATTCTATTATTATTTGATTCTTCAATTTGCTTACATTCTTTATATCATCGTTGTTATCTTTAATAATGATTTACTCTTCAAAAAGCCATCAGAAAAATAATTATAAAGGGTAATTTTTTTAACGCTAATTAAAAAAAAAATATTAAAATATGTGAAATATTCATTTGTTGCAATAGATCCGAGCATTTCTATTGTGGATTGTAAGCATAATATGGTAGCGTTTGCCTTTCATAATGATGTTACCTCATTTGCCGTTTTTGAAAAATATAGCGCCGAACCATGATGAACAATGCTGTATTAGTAGATGTGGTCCAACCTTTTGGTTGCTGTTCCGTACAATTGCAGCAATTTAACTTATCCAACAGCATCTCTAACTCTAATCTATATTTCATGAAGAATTATGGTTCTGTACTCTTTCATAAGCATTTGAAAACCCTATGAAAGGGAAAGAAAATCGCGTCAAGGAAATAAAGAGGTATAAGAACTATAAAAATCTGTCAATACAGTTTTCCAAATTTTTAAAGGTTCCGTTCACATTTTTCGTAATGTAAGTGAGAGTAAATCGAGGGTTCTTCTACTGGTACGCAAAGGCTTTCATGGTAAAATAAAAACGTTAATAATATTGGCATTTTTTAAATTATTAAATACTATAAAATTTATTCGCTATTTTAAGTCTGCGGGAAAATTTTAATATTTTTATTTTTTTTGGGGGAAAAGAAGTCTATTTATTGTTTCTTTTTTTTATAAATATAACATTTTTTTACAATAATCCTTTTTTTTCCAATTTTAAGTTCTTGAAATTCATTAAATATTTTGCAGACCTATTTTCGCAAAAATCGCCTAAGTACGATTTATTTCTTTTATATACTTTTTATTTTTCAAATTGTTGATTATTATAATTCATTTCTATTCTTTTTCAGTGTTTCGAGGCAACCAGTAACTGTGGTGCCACTTTTTCTGAAGACTTTAAAAGGGTAAGTTGAAAAAAAATTTGACATCATCAATTTTGGAGACCCTTATTTTTTACGTAACAATGGCAAACTCATTAGTAAAGTCGTAAAAATTTTTTTTTTGCGAATACATGAGTGCAAACAAAAATTTAAATTAAATAAATATAAAATATTATTCAAAATAAATAATAAATAAATATTAAATATTATTAACAATAATAATAATATTAAATATTAAATAAAAAAGTTATCTTAAATAAAAAAAAAAAGTTATCTAAAATAAAAAATAAAAATGTATACTCTCGAAAACACAAAATAAAATTGAATTATTATCCATATTTTAAGTTCTGCAAATAAAAACTAAAATGATGCGTTGTTTATTTTCCTTTTTAATTATTAACTTATTGCCTTGATAATAGATAATTTGAAATTAAAATTTTAAAATTAAGGCATTTTGCGTATAATTTTTCTTATTTATTATTTCAATGAATATTTTTGAATTTAACAAATAGAAATTGATGAATAAAACATAAAGTAAAATTAATATATCTTCAAGTCATTCGAGACGTAAATTTGTATATTTAGAGACAAACCAAGAATGAACTGAAACCTTCTATTTTTAAAGATATTTAAATAGAAAATTGAAATTTTTGTTATTTTAAATTAAAAATTCGTATACCTTGAAAACAACCTTTATAATTAATAATTCCAATTTTAGATATTTTATATTTTTTGACACTAATAAATGATTCAAATTTTGAATATTCCCAGCTAGTTCAGCGCTCGGAACAAAAATCTATCCTTAAAGACAAAAAAAAATTCGCTTTTATTTGAGTTGGAACATTGCTTCCAATACATTAACATTTTTAAAATCATGTTTTTTCTAAATTTCTAATTCCTCATTGACATTCACAAAAATCTGCTTGTTTTAAATTTCATTTTAATGATAGATTTTCAACGCACCCCTTACTATTTACTCCATTCAACAGCATTATTTTGTGCCCAATTACGGTTGGTCTGGAAATCTGGCCGAAAAGGGACTTCAGGCAATGCGCTGATGATTTACATTTTACACAAAATATACGAGAAAAATCGCTTTTTGCTGAAACACAAAAAATATGCAAAAATATATATATATTTTTTTTTATTACAAAATGTTTACCCAAATGCATGCTCATTTTCACATTTATATGGAAATCTACATATTATTTGTAATATATTTTCACATTGGGCTACTTCATAGGCCACCCACACAGATCGTGTACACACTCGTTTTACATGTTCTCTATAAAGAGTTTTGCTGTTTTCCTGCAGGACATGCGAGTTTAAAGCCGTACTCGTTTCTCACTTTCTTGTTTTTGTATATTTTTAGCTCGGTTTCAGTCTGGTAATAGTTCTTGTTGTTCTTGTTTTATTATAGTTTGTAGTTCGGCACAAAAAATATATATATATTTTAGCAACTATAAAAGTCAGCAATGCGTAAGGATACGCATAACTACGCAATGTGGTTTGCCACGCCCACAAGGCGGTCATAAAGGCGACAGGGTCATCAAGGAAGGGCAACGAAATTTTTAATCCTTTTGCCCCAAAGGCAATAATATATTTATGTACGTTTGTATGCATGTTGGTTCTGTGTATAAAGATTTGCATCCTTGCCCGAAAAAGTTTTGGACTAAATCCTTTATGAAAAGTTTTGGCCTTTATGGTTTGGCGCACACAAACAGCAGCTGCCCTTTGCTCCTTTATGTGCGTCTGTGTGCGTGTGGGTGTGTGTTTATGTGTGCGTGTGTGCGTGGGAAAGGTCGTTTATTGTAAAAACTAATTAAGTCATTATCAATTGCACGTATGTGTACAAGCGTGGAGCTTAAATGAGCACAGTGGCGTAGCCCAAGTAGGGATGCAATGCTTATTATATAAGATTTTTGGCAGCAGGCAATATGCAGCCAAGGAAAGCGTTTTGCCTCAGAGATCTACAAGCCTTTACGTTGGATTCTAAGCTTTGATTTAGCATTTTGATGATATCTATATAAATTATCTGAAAATAAGACAAAGACTGGGAAGACAACAACAATATTGGCAATTCTTGGAAAACTGAGTATGAATTTCACAGTTTTGAGGAGAGGAATTCAAAACCTCAGACTTGGTGTATCACATAAAAATCGAGAATCAGGAGAATTGATTTTTTTTGTATAGTTTTAGGGTCAGGCGCGCGTGCAATAAGGCTCTTCATCAATAACATAAATTTACGATTCAAATCAACTTCACTTTTTTTCACTTAAAACATTGTTAGTTATGTATGAATCTTTATCGATGTTCTTAAGAAATAAACTCTTATGAGGCAAAAAACTTAATTTTAGTATAAAAATTTCCAAGTGCAACATGAAGCGGAGCAAAGATTACCAAAAAGGCCTTTACGTTTTCATAATATATTCGAAATATTTATAACACCTATTACCTTCAGTTTTAAGAAGTTTGATTTCAGGAAATTTAAAAACTACAAAAACATTAAATTCACAATTATGATAAAAACAAAATTATTTTACTTTGTATTGGCATTAAACAATCAAAAAGTCCAAGTTCCTGGCTAGCCCCGGATGTGAGACGGTGCACATCTCTGAAAAATTCACCCATCAGGCTAGGAATACGGATTAGTTTTATTATATTTTTTGCTCGTTATCATTTATTATTTTATAATTTTTAGAATGTTGTCTAACCTTAAGGTCAACTGGACTTAGTTGTACCCTTACATATTAATAAATAAATAAATAAATAAGAAAAACAAGCTAAATTTCTCTTTGCTGTCATGAAAACTTTCTTGCAATCAGTAGTTTCATTTCTCCATGTCACAGATACAAACTCAAAAAAATTGAACTTTATTTTTGTTTTTTAAATATATTTGATGATTCATTTTAATTATTTATCACGCTTACATTATTATTCAACCAAATTCTTCTTTATCTCCTTTTTGATTCACTTATAATTATTCTAAGGTGTATTTATGCAGTCTCGGCGTTCTACGTTAGAGGCATTTGGGGTTTTGAATCAAGTTATACCTAAGACCTGATCCACCCGCGAATCTTCGGAATATCTGCAAGACTTTGAGGTCAAACTCCATAAAGTGGTTAAGTTGCCTGCAAAAGATTTGTTCTCTTTTAGGCGTCTCTTATGTCGCTCAGATTACCGTGGTACAAGATTTTTACCCGTAGAACAAATAGCTTTCATTTTCCGGATTGATTTACTATACAAGCAGAAATATTGAATGTTGCCCTCAATTTTACCTTCCATAATGATTTGAAGTAGTTTATATTTGGGGCCACGCATGACATAACCAAAATATGCTGATTTTCTGCGGTTGATGGTTTTCAGAAGTTCCCTGCTTTTATTGACTCTTCTTAGGACTTCCTCATTTGTGATGTGATTCGACCCAAGAGATTTAAAGCATTCGTCTGTATTTCCACATCTCAAAACTTTGTAGCTTTTTCATCTGAGCTACTTTCAAGGTACAAGTTTCTACTCCATACATCAAGACAGACCATATATATATTTTTTACCAATCGTAGTCTCAGCGTACGAGCTTTTTCAATGCGGCATCTGATTTCTTGATCGGAGTTCCAATTAGTGTTTAACCATGCGCCAAGATATTTGAAATTTTGAACTCATTCAATTGGTGCGTTTTCGACTGTTATTATATCATTGTCATTCTCGATCCTTCTCTTGCGCAATATCAATCACTTTGTCTTTGAGCTAATGACATTTAGATTATACTTTTTGCTGGCATCAACAACTCAATTAACTAACTCTTGTAGGTTTTGTATATTATCTGCTATCAAGGTTGTATCATTCACGTATCGTATGTTGTTTATGAACTCTCCTTTTACTCACATCCCTTTTCTATAGAATCGGAGCTTCCGAGAAAATGTCTTCAGCATACAAGTTAAATAGCAGTGGTGGTAAAATGTATATAAAGAAATATTAAAATTTTTTTTTGGTAACAAATTTTTAGTCCGCACTCTGAAACACTGAAAAATAATACCCATTACAATATCAAAAACGAAAATATATTAAAATATTTTTTATTTTTCTGAAATATCATAGAAATTTGTATAAAAAACAATTAATATTACATAATAATATAGCTCTTTATATTATCTTATTATGATCTCAGTAGCATACCCGTCTCTAACACTAAATTACTGAGGTTTGACGCTCCCAAACAACACGTTTACATTCGCCTAGTACTAACGTATTTTGCCTAAGTAAATCTCTTTTGATCTAAGCTTGTTTCCTTTGAACATTAACTATAAATTTTTTATTAAAAAATTTAATAAATAAAGAAATCTCCCTGCCTCGCCTTTGGAGCTCTGAGAGTCGAGGGAAATAAATTATTTTTTTATTGTCCAACTTCTAACTTCGAACTCAATCAACTCAATCTTCAATTCCATAATCTCATCATCATATATTTGACGCAAACCCAACGCATCCTTGACCCTATAAAATAACAGGTTAAAAAAGCGCCCCCATTGCCAGATGTTATCTGAGCCACTGATTATACCCAAGTGTGTGTGTGTGTGGTTGCCTGTGTGTGTGCGTATTGTATGTGCTTCCTAATGCTCCTACGCCGTATACTCTACGGCTTCCGCACAAACGCCCGGGAAATTGTTGCTTTAATTTCAATCTCAATCTCCGCTTTGGTCTTAGACTCTTAGCAGTTAATGCGCTTTGATTTTACTTCTAAGCCAAAGCGATAGTAAAGTAGCACTAATAATTATCCTAGCTTGTTGTTGTCCTTGTTATCCTGGCTCATGTAGTTGCTGTTGTTGCTGCTGATGTTTATGCTGGCTGGAACTTCATACATAATTGATGCCTTGGCATATTAATCAATTACTGACCTTCAGTTGGCTCTCATATAGCATAGTTTTAAGGACTCTGGCACTGCAGCAAGGCACCAAAAGGTTAAAATGCCAACAATTGCCGACAGCTCGACGAGCTCTGCTCTGACACGGCCGCCATGCACTGAGCGAACGTCGTGGCCACTGCGAGTGGGAGAGCGAGAGCGCCAAAGCTTTTTGTTGAGCGCCACCATTGGAAGTTCGAAAATTTTCGAAATACTATGCCGTTGGCTCAGGGGCAGGCAGTCGGCTAAGAGCGCAGCAGGACCTTTTTGGTGCGATTTAAGAGCGCAAGCGTGTAAGGAGCGCGTCTCTCTTAAGCGCCATGCTATTTGTGTTACAGACGTCAGAATTAGAAATTATAATTGCCG
This sequence comes from Chymomyza procnemis, assembly GCA_035046065.1. Lineage (NCBI taxonomy): Eukaryota > Metazoa > Arthropoda > Insecta > Diptera > Drosophilidae > Chymomyza > Chymomyza procnemis. The sequence goes on from JAWNOJ010000026.1 coordinate 42,611,850, forward strand.
CAAATTATTCAAATCGAATACATGACCTACACCTCTAGCTCCACATCACACATATGAGCACGACACGGAGACGGACAGGACTAGGATACGAAGTTGCTGACGGACACACGTACACGGTGATGGACAGACCCGCACGGACACGGAGACGCACCCACGCAACGGAAGACAGGCACGGACATAGTAAAACGCAGACGGACACGGTCACATAGGTTAAGTCCGTATTTCACTTTAAATTGAATTGAATTTTAAATCCTTTCCGTTGCGTATTTCAAATACTTACGAAAAAAAAACAACGTTTATCTGCAGCGTCGGCGTTCATTTCTATTGATTCCCCCCCAAATAAAAAAACCGCAGCCCACTGACATTGTTCAATTCGATTGCACTCGAAAACCAACGCCACAGCGGGTTACAGCGGGAGCAGCAGGAGTAGGGAGCTAGCTTTGCATATTTTAGCATTCGACCTTTCTAGAATGCCTTCCATTGTCTAAACTTTTAAATATTCAGATTTTAAATAACTTGGCTTGTGGGGCGGAACGGAAACTGTAGAGTATTTCGGGACTATTGTATGAGAGTTCAGTAATTTCACTTTTAATCCGAACACTGCACTCAACCCACTATGGAGATTGGTATTGAAACATTGTCACTTTTGTTTACTTGTACGTTTCAGTAGTAAATTTAAAGAATAAGTTTTATATTAAAGCCATTCACTTCGTAGGGTCAACTAGTGTCCAACGTGGAGGTGCTTGAGCCGCCTTTGTACATAATAACCATAAAATAAGGCTCGTCTAAAATCTGCATATAGAACAATGGCAAAGAAAGAAAGAAGTGTAGGATATACTACATATATCCTAAATTGCAATCTATGATTATGTAGGATCTATGATGCCCCGTTGGGTTGTCATGCGTTTTCTCTTGGAACCTATAAAAAATAAAAAAAAATATGCATAAAATCGAAATGATACCCTTAAGACGCTTATCTATAAACCATCCAAAGCATTTTGTTATTTCTTAGGAATCTAGGGAATACCCACTGAAGTCACAACGCCTCATACGTATCGATTTCACATGAAATCTGTGAGCTGCAAATGCAATAAGATCCAGTCCCTATGCGGTGTAAATTATACAACTATTTCTAAATTTAGTGCTTCTCTGATTCTAAATGTCATTATCAGTTCTAGCACCATTAGGACGGTTCCACTTGTGTGTTTAGCTGGTAGAACATATTCCATCTTTTGCATACAATTTCGTTCAACTGTCTTCGGAGCCGCCAACTTATTCTGGATACTACAGTTTCCGTTTAGCTGTTTCACTCAACGACTCAAGCCAGCGTTCATACTAAGAGCAGTGGAATCTTCATCGTCTGAAGTTATAATAAAACGTTGTTACGCAAGAAGTGGTAAGATCCAAATCGCTCCCGACTAGCTCACAAAAAATCAACGAAAATCACAGCACTTTCGAAATATTTAGTTTCCGAAAAAAATTATAGTGCTCTTAAGCATTTTTTTCCAAATATAAACGTAGGACTCGCGAATATACAAAGTCTTGGAGAAATTGAAATTCAGAGCACTCTTATATGAATATAATAAAACGTAGAATTTTTCAAAAAAAAAATAATATATTTTCGGTCTGATCAGCCCCATATCAGCCAAAGTATTCAATTAACTGATTTTGATCAAATTTGGCGGAAGACTTCGGAATTATTAAAAATTGCCGTCAAAATTAAAAAAAAAAGTTGGTCGTAATATAAAAAAAGGTAAAAAAATACCTTTTGGTTAAAGAAAAAAAATAAAACTGTTGTGAAATACAAAATTCGAACTTGCGCAGGGAAAAGTAAATATATCTTAAAAAAGTGGTTGAATTTAAATTCCTTTTTCTAAAGTTGTTGATATATTTTTTGTATTATCCCAAATCACACATCTTTATTGTGCGAAAAGAAAATAATCATATGAATCTAAGCTAAACTGACTCAATTTATTGCCAGCGGTTACCTACATAATAATTTTGTGTTTGGAATGTTATATGAAACAAATATAGAATTTTGACGAAATGCAAATTAAACTTTTAAAAGTTACTCATCATCATTATCCGCCCTAGCGCTGGGAATGTGGCGGCAGATGAGCAGCATGTAGTTATATTCGTCACCTCGAGGAAGAGCTGGTGTGCACAAATTTTGCTTCAGCTGAACATCTTTGTGTAGATTTTGTTTTTTAAATTGATCCTTTTCTTCCACTGTTAGCTGGCGCCATTTGTTCGATGCCTCCGTAAAAAAGTGTGTGCTCCAAGAGTGCTGCTTATTACACTTGGCAAAGCATTTTATAAAATTGGTATAAGCATTATTGGAATCTTTTCTGGAGCCCATTTTGTTGTCTCTAAAATTTAAGGAGTATGTTGGTTGTGTCTTACTTTAGATAACTCCCGATTACCTACCAAGTTTGAAAACTTACACTTTTTGTTATAAAATAAAATATTAGTATAAAATATTAGTATTGTTTGGTCGATTTCCAATTTTACAATGATATTGGATTTTTTATTTTTATATTTCTGGTTGCCAAATTTGAAATATTCGAAGCCCTCTTTGTTCTGTTAAATTAGTCTTAATGTCGAACATATTAAAAACGTTAAGGAGATATTTTTTGGTTACAAGCCTTTATTGTTTTCTTTTATTTAAGTTCTGTTCTATTTGCACAGTGATTTTGGAAGAAAATACCCCCGGTTGAGTTTTAAATGGGCTTCTGTTTGGGCTATAAGGAATTTTATGCTCATTAACTATTAAGATCAAGTGGTGTGGTCTACTGAGTCTTCTTGTGCTTAGTTTGTTGTGCAGCAGGTTACACGTTTGGGTAGTTATGGAGAACTCGAGGTTTCTAGCGCTAGCTTTTCTAATAACTTCTTAGACCCAGGGAACAGCCGGCACGCTTAGAAAAATCACATTGCCTTGGTAAGAGTAAACTAAGAGCTTCTATCAACTAGTGATGATGATAATTTTCTTTTCAAAGCTTTTGGTGATTCTTCAACGAACTGAAATCACTTTTTCTATATAATCGTTATAACTTGAAAATTAACTATTTATTTTTAGTGAGAATCGATTTGACGATAACTCTATAGATTGCTCTATTTGGCTATAGACAATGCTATCCAGATCATTTCGGATGCTGCCATTGTGTTTCATCTTATACTTTAAATTATCAAGCATATCTGCGGTATTGTGAATAAAACTATAGGGGTATTATTATAACCCTTATATTACGAAATTTTGGCACATTGTTTTCGTCTGCCCAATTTTGAAATACTGCTCATGCATTGGACTCACTCAATTCCGCCTTCATCAGTATAGGACACAGTCTGTTTAAGAGCAATTTCTCTTCTTCGCACGGCACTCATCTATCGGACAGTCGCCTTATTATGATAGACTGCACTTCCAAACAAAATAACCATAGAACATGTGATTATTTGTATTGATTCTTTTGATTTACTTTATAAAGTTACTAAAGTGTAGCTTCTCGAAATTTTGCCCGCTAGCTTCACAATTTTCTAGATCTATTTATGTTTTGCATGATCCTTTCCGTGACTTATATGCTCATTTTAAAAGCCTTTACATTTTCTCTTCAAAACAGTCCATTCAATCTTAACTTCTTCAGTTCTTAGATATCTTGGAGACTCTATGTCCAATGAGCATCATCAACAAATTCCATTTGATTATGCTCTTCATTTTTCTTTGTTTATTTTTCTTATATAATGTTCAAATTTTGTAATCTTTCTTTCCCCTTTTCGTCCTAATCTTAGTCATTGGACAATCTATGATGTGAGTGGATGCATATCGATTATAAGTTCAACCATCGAGTCGGAGTTGAGGATAAGTTTACACCAATATTTTTACTTGCTTAATTTTTTTTAAAATTATTTTAATCTAAGTTAAGGCCAACAGCGTATTGTTGTTCCTATAAATAGAATAATCGAAAATAAACATATTCATGCAACATAACCCTAAAAGTCCCGAAAATATATTAGCGCAGAAAGAAATAGGTACACACCTAATTAGGTCACAGGCATTATTCAACATATTCAGTTTATTTAAAAAAACCCGATTCATTAAAATTGTTGTATTTTTGTCGACTGATGTACAAATTTTTACGGTCTGTCGACAACTGCCTCCGAGGTCCACACAGCAATGCGGAGAATCGTATGGACAACTTGCTTAGTTCGTTGACAGACAGCTGACAGACCGCACTTGGCCATCAGGTCACTCAGACGTGCCCGTGTCAATGCTCAAAGGACACACTGGGGCACACACACACAAGGACATACGAACATGTCTGCAACATGCGTGGGTCGGAACCAAAGGCATCGCTTTAATGTTTCGAATCCTTCCCAGTTGAGACGGCGTGAAAATTTAAGCTTCTATGTCAAACACTCATCACAATGAATGAACCATGAAAGTTTTCGCAGCAGCACGTGGAAATTTTATGGAAAATAACAAGAGATTAGAAGAAATAAAAGCTGAGACGACAATAAGCGTTAGTGTGTGATATAAACTTTATAAGCTTTAAAAAAAAGCCGAATGTTTATACGCCATTTGATGCTGAAACAAAGATGGCGAAATATTGCAACGCTTTGTTGGGGCTTGACAATACAAATTGAGAATGCAGTAATGTTTTCTTTTTTGAACGTTTCGGAAATTAGTAGAAAAACTTCCCCAAATTTAAAATTTTCCTCTTGTTATTGTGAAATTTACCCCTAAGTTCCTACAGATCTTAAGAGTTTTGCACTATTAAGTCAAGATTTATTGCTAAAAACTTTTCTAAGTGTATAGGGACCTACAGCTTATAGCCGTATACGCACGGCGGTGTCTTTAATTAATAATTTTCGTAGTTAAATAGCATTCATTTATTTGCTAGCTATGTCAGTGCTAGACAAATACAACAGTGGTGCCCAGGCTGTATTCGAAATAGCGACTTTACGTTTGAGAGAGTGCGCTACCACTACGCTACCGGGACCCACATACGTTTTTTTTTTGTTTTTAAGTTTTTGTTTTTAGTGTGACCAGATTGCTTTATAAGTTGTCAATGACAGCGAAGTAGTTTGCGAATGGTCACACTTTTTTGTTGAACAAAAGCAATGAGTTGCTAGAAAATGGGTACAGAATGTGCATATCAATGACATAAAGCTGCAAAATTCGGCCAAGTTATTTAATTATAAGCTCAAAATAGCTAGAAAATTGGAGTTACCATCAATTAAACTTCTTTGCTATTTAACATTTAAAAATAGAACTTCACACAAATCTAGTCCAAAAATTACCTCTTAAACCAGTGTTGCCCCACTTAATTTTTACCTCTTAGCTGCACTCAACTGGTTAGCCATAATATTAGCCAGCTATGCGGGTTTTATACTATTTCCGATAATATTTCCCAGCAAATATACTAAATGTTGAAAAACCATTTCACAAAGCAACTCCACAGTCTCTCTCACTCACTCATGTTGTGTGAGTGCATAACTCATTAGGAGAATTTTAACTACAAAATTCTTAACATATTTTCTACCAACACAACACGCACACCCACTCACTCACACACACGCGGTACAGTCATGCAGACGCACACACACACATAGGAACACCCACAGGCCGCAAAAATGAAGCGTCAACCACAAATGCTGCGCAGGCATGCAAATTATGCGTAGTTAATGTGCCAACTGAGTGGCAGCTGGAATATGGGCTCATGGACCCGTAGTATGCGGCACAGTGAGTACACACTGAATGCCAAGAGACCGGGGATGTGTGTGTGTGTGTGTGTGTGGCAGTGTTGGTTAATTTCCATCTTTAAGACACTCAATTTTGTGGTCAGCCTTTGAGCAAGAACCAAAGCATACCAAGGCCAGTGTTGGCCAGTGAGATGGTTAAGGAGATGTTACGTATACGTCAAGTACGTCGGATGTGAGAGACAAAGAAAGTGCCACAAAAACCGCAAAAGGCTTTACAGGGCAGCGATGTTGAAATATTTTCACTCATTCATACGGATACACTCAATTGGCATGCATGTGCGACCATTTTGGTCAATCTTCAAGGACGCACAGAAAATGTTTCACAACACACACAAGGATTGTATGTACAAACATATATACACACACCTATGGTATATGTAGGTCTGTACAATTATAGAGTGCGTATAAAGTAAATTAATTATACCAAATTGTTTATTAACAAACAAAACTGCTGTCATAAATGTTTTACTTAGTTTCTTTTCGCACACAAACACCAAAATTGGCAAACATCAGAGGCGTAGCCGCATTGGGGGTATTCGAGTAAAAAGCAATAAGAGTGAATTATTTGAATTATTTTTTTGATACTTTGCTTTATTTATTGCATCTGCACATTATGAGACCAACAATTAGTTTAAAAATTTTGCAATTTGCAACAAGATATCCGATTTAAGTTTCCCGCAAAGCTATTTGGAAGGGCATTTGGGCTATTTCATCTATGATCCAAGTATGAAATCCCTCTGAATGCTTTTATTGCGAACGTACCAGGCTGCGGCGTTAAAACTTCTCAGGATTTTCTATTGGGCTCTTTGGATGACTCCCACACCGCTATTACTGACGATTTCCCAAAATTTGGAACCATCAGTCCAGATCGGTTTTATAAGGGATTTATAGATCAGCATCTCATATTCCAGTCTTACGATCTCCCCGTACACCAAACAGCCAATGTAGTTTATTAGCTTTTAGTTCGAGGTGTGTTCTTTTTGCTTTGATGTGTCACCTAGATGTGAGTACCTAGATACTACTTATCTACATTTGATTTCGGAAGTATAGTATTATTTAGCATGAGTGAAGGTGTATTCTCATAATTGCTTCCCATGTGGAAACGCACGGCTGAAGTTTTAAAGTGGTCAAGGACTCCACGTACCTTGACATCGCCGTCAACAGCAATAATAACATCAGCCTGTGGATTGGGCGAAGAATCATATTTGCCAGTAGGTGTCACAATGGTCTCAGTAAGCAAAAGTGTAGCAGACCCCTCTCTCGATCGACAAAATGAACGCTCTACAAGACGCGCATCCTGCCCGTGCTGTTATGTGTGGGTTGTGTCGCGGATGGATGCAGCCGCGCTTGGAGTGTTCGAGAGACAAATTCTTTGCAAATTGACATTTGCTTAAGAACAAAAATGTTTTTAAATAAATTATGCATTTTTATTATTTCGTTATATATGCGCTAGCGAATATTTTTTAATTTGGATACTCGATTGAATAATCGATTGTTTGCTTTAGTTTTAAATCAAGTTGTGTGAAATCTACATGCTGCTTAAGTTTAATTTAAGATTCTTGTCAATTCTTGCAAATTGATAGAAAGGATTCTTATCAGCTTCATATTTCAATTCTCTCCCACAGCTCCACTGCATTTTATACTCTATAAATATTCGCAAATGACTTGGGGCACAACTCGCTGTACTACAATCCCCTACGACCTACGTCACTGCTTAAAAATATAAAATTTTGTTTGCATTTTATTGCATTAAAATTAATTTAATTTAGGCGCAGTAAAAACAGAAATTCAAAATGGCAGTTATATGCAGGATACATTATATATACACACACCCACCATGTACATATATATACGTTTTGTCGCAGGAGTAGGAGTACAAAGTAAAGTTGGAATTTGATGTAGAATCGTGCAAAGCGTGTGACATGGGGTGAGGGTCCATCAGCGAAGGACACTACTGTGCTAAGTGACAGACTGACATTTAAGTTTTGTTCGCTTTATTTTCTGCAGCAGCTTCTCGAATGTGTTTTGTTGCTGTGTGAAACAGGATACAAGTTTGTGTATGTTTGCCTGTGTTTGTATTGAATTACACTTGGTCCACGTGGCAAGTTACACGCACGTTTAAGCTAGTTGCATTGAAGCCCCCTCTTCAGCTACCCTCGGTATCGCTACTCAACCCTACTCTTGAAGCAACATTTAAGCCCTCAGCAAACGTCTCAAACGTTTTGCCAATAAACTTCACACAAAATCAAATTAAATTTGTCAAACGTAAAACGACTTGATATGTTTGTATCTTCTCTCTCTCTCACACTCATGCACGCTCTTTGTGTATATGTGCCCCAGTCTGTGTGTGTGTGTCCGTATGTGAGTGTTAGTGCGTGAGCACCCTTTTTTTATACCCTTTCCAAAGTTATGCTCACGAACGTGCGACGGAATGCAATTTTTTAGTTCAAATGTAAGAAATTGCAAAAATTCTTTTGTGACTTTAATAAACAAGATCAATTTTTAATATTTTTTTACGATAAAAATAAAAGTTTTATTCAAATAAACACATATACTCATATATTCACAAAGTTACGAAATTTGGTTACAATATCCTAAGATGTTTAAATACTGATTTCTACAGATACCGATTGAATTTGTGACTAGGGACTCTTAAGTTATAAACTAAAAATAATATTTACACCCTGACGAATAATTCTTCCCGTTTTTTTATGTATAAAACCGAAATTTATACTTATACTTAAGAAATTTTTCAAACTGTTTTGATTGTTGCCTTTGCATACAACATATATTTTAGATTGTCCAAAGATAATATAATATTTATTGTTCAATATAACTGCAAGTCCGCCCCTGAACCATATTATACAGCAAATCGAAGCCTTTTGAAAAAAGATTTAGAAATTTTTTTTTCAAAATTAAAAAAAAGAATTGAAATCTTTGACGGATTCGAATAGCCGCAAAGTTCTATGGAAAAATATGTTATACAACGTAAAAACAGGTTTTGGGCTGGGAAAAATTAGAGACCAATATTACTTTTGATACCAAACTTTCAAAAACAAAAAAAAAACGACTATCCATTCCCAAAGAATTTTCGTTATTTAACCCGGGCTTTAGAAATTCTAACACAAATAATATAATATAACAAATTTTTTTAAAAAATGTTTATAAAAAAAGGTCATATTTAGTTGCTCATATTCATGAGATTGCTGACCGGGTTTAAATATATAAGTTACCATAAAAAACAATAATTAAATATTTTGAATGAGTCTCAGCAGTTATAGGATCCATTATTGGATAGATTGCTGCCGAAGTCTGAAATTGCATACCCAATCCTCAAAAGTTATATAAGCGAATCTGAAAAGTGGTAAACAAGCGTTGGAGAAAGCCAACATTTGTAAAAGAGTGTAGTATTCCAAAAAAATGTATATAGTTGTTATAGTTAACTTTCAAAAACTTTATTTTCAAATTTCAAATATGTACCAAATTCCGGCATTTTATATTATATTCATTAATTTGTACTCTTTCGTAATAGTAAATTTTTATTTATTTAAAATTATATGCGGAGAGTAAAAGCTTCTTTCAATAATATTATGTTAAAGTAATATAATTTTATACAATTAATTAATGTCAGTTGCAGATAGGAGAGTTTGTTTTTAAGAGAATTTGGTGCACAAAAATGTTTGAAGCTGGACCTTTCGTTGAGTGAACAATTTGTTTGGGATAAACCTTTTTTAAATCACCTTAAAAACTTCGATTTATAGCAAAAAGTTTTGTAAAGTTTAAGTTTAGAAAGAAAATTATATCAGTTTTACTGAAGTTACTAAGGTTCGATTTGACTTTAAGCTTTCTTAGATTGGCGAATATTGCATATTGATAAAAGATATTCTCAGTTATCTTTATGTAATCCCAGTTATTGAATTGACCCAGTTATTATACTTTTATGGTTAGTTTATATTTATTTACTTTTTATAATGTATTTTTTGTTTAATAACTTTATTTATTGAGACATATTTTCTATATTGGATTTTTTATAAATTAAACTTTTGTTTTTATATAATATTATGATTTTTTTTAATTTATTCTAAAATATATTCAAATACTGATCTCTAAACACTATTATATTATGGAACACACCTTCGAAGCATGAGTATTATTATCCCGCATATTCTGACCAAACATAATAATATCCAATGCAGAGCTGTCTCGTGTCACAGGACGTGGATAGCGCATGCTCTCAGAAGAAACCCAAGCAGTATTGTCAGAATGGCAGTGGACTGGAATCCCCAGGGCAGCAGGCGGATCGGAAGACACAAGGCAATCTGGAGAAGATCCATCCTCATTGAATTGGCTCACTCAAATACTACATGGGACATAGCCAAACAGACGGCGCAAAACAGGATACGTTGGAGGGATCTAGTAGGGACCCTTAGGTTTCCAAGCGGAATAACAAGGAAAAATATACATATAAGAATATTTATTATTTTATTGCTTCTTCCATGCCCAAAATGTAGATTTAAAAAGTTAGTGCCATATTCGATGAGAGTGGTAGGGGAAGGTCATGGGAAAGCATGGTAAGCGAAGCGAGCAGGGAGAAAACCTCTAGTATAATAATAATATATTATCTTATCTTACTTATTATAATTTTTTTACCTTAGACTATTATTTCTCATAGTAATTTTTTTTACAGGACGCTGCTCGTTTTTAATTTAAACAATTATTGCTATTTTCCCCCAAAAGAGCATTCCAAAGTCGACTTTCCAGACCCCTAGTTTTTGCTGCTGTTTTGACTTGTTTTCGAGTTTAGAAATAGAGCAAAGTGCTTTAGCTATTGACTCTCTGTCTGTCTCTGTGTGTAGTTGTGTGTGTGTGCTTGAATGTGCTTACGTGTTGTATCCATAACAATGAAAATAGATGGCACATTGATACACAGATACTCACACATACACACACACACACACACACACACACAGACAGACACTGTTGCCAACATCTCATGGAGAATTTTTCCAACCTGAATGAGTGTCCTCTTCTATATGGTTTGGTAACTTTTTAAATGTTTATTGTTTTAATTTACAATAAAAAGTATTAAAATGTACAGCTCAGATTATCATTTTACAGTTTTATGTGCGGCAAACACTTGAGTCCTGATTTAGTCCTTTGATTGTAGTTTTGATTTCGATTTACATTTAGTTTTGATAGTTTCGAACGCAAGTTGTGTGTGAGGCCTTTTAAAACTTTTCTGGCAAAGTTTCTGGCTTGTAAACTTTTTTTTGTTTTTCGAATTTTGATTGATGGCTGATGTCGTAATCTTAGCCTAAAGTTAAGAGTTAGTCAAAGTAACACGCTTGATTGAAGCGTTTTGACAATTTAGCTAAATCTCATGCAGAGTTTCAAGTTTCACCTTTGGCACGCGTTGAACATTTTAATATTTCGTCTTATTACTTTTTGACAAAAAAGAAGAAATTAGTTAAAACAAAAAATTGATTCACTTTTAACTGTCAGAGCTCCCTTTCTCTCTCTCTATCTCTCTATCTCTCTCGTTCTGCTGGCACTTAGACAAATCATAAATTTAAGGCTGCTAAAATTTTGACTACATTTTCAAAACATTTTGACATTTTGCCAAAAACTTTAGCATATGACCTACTCTACAATGCTCTCTCATCATCTCTGCCGCACTTACTCTCTGCTGCTGCTAGGTCCTGGTCCCCCGCTCGTTGCTCTATGCAGAGCTGCAATCGCCTGCGACCTATGCCGACGATATCAAATGTCAAAATGACAAATGTCAGCATTTATTTTTCTCTGCTCTCATATGCAGTGCCTGAGGGGGCTTCACTTGTGAAGAGCTGGGGCGGCATTGGTGGATTCGGCTTCCACCAGCGGTATCAAGTCAAACCAACAAACATTTTGTCAAAAACACTCGTCGGCCTTAACAGCTCGAGAAAGTGGGCTTACCCTAAAGTTGGAGATGTTTTTAGAAAACTTTCAACCGATTTTTTTTTTTTGTAAAAATACTAGAACTATATAGGATATCGTTAGTTTATTTTTATTGTATTAACTTAAAAATGTTTTATAGTCTATATCAAGGAATTCATTATAAAGTCAAAGATCAAAGACAGATCTAAAACACAGTAAGCAGTAATTACTCAGGAGCTATTTTTATTATTATAATTAAAAATATGGACTTGTGTCGCCTAAAGCTTTCTTCTTAAGTGACTGTCTTTTATATGTTATGTAGTTTCTTATTTTCAGTGTTTGAAAACCTTCTACTCCATTGAATATTTATCCATAACTTCATCACAGATTTATCTTTTTAACTAGTCAGTGATTTTGCATATATTTTTTTTTTTTTTTTTTTTTTTTTTTTAGACTTACTTTAAATTGGATACTTTATTTAGTTAAATACTTGTTGGAAAACATATTTCAGAAATAGTACTTCCATGTGATTTTTCAATTTAATCAACGCTATAAATTAGATGTAACTACATTTGTTGCTCTTATTTGGAATCCACGAGTTGATTTGTTGATTTGGCAAATGTTTCGATTTCAAGACGCAATTAATACATTATCGCAAATAAGTATAAAGTGATTTGTAAGTACATACATATACATAAATCTTAACAAATTATAAAAATGTATTTAAATATTAATAGAAAAATTTATTTTAGTTGATACTTTAAAAAAAAAAAAATTCACATGTGTTATATTAGTAGTAACTTACGGAAATTGTTTTTGTATAATATGTGTATATGATATATAATACATTACATTTAGTAGTAGTAGTAGTAGAGTGGTACATATACTTGTATATAAATTAAGCTATATGCCTGTTCATAATATGCTCTTGGAATACTTTTCGTGTAAACTTCACAGTGCGACTGTGTGTATAAAAAAATACTCTCTCAACCCATCGTTGTGTGACAAACAGTCCAAAAATTATTGTTGATATATTACTTTCAAACTTAGAAACTAGTTTAGATGAAATTTTTATTGGATAATTTAAATTGGGATAAAAATATAAGCGCATTTTTCTTGTCATTTGGAATTTTATACAGCAGTAATTTTTTTTTTGTTCACAAATCGAGATCAACTCCGTTTTAGGCTCAAGAGCTAAAGAGTTCTATTAAATTGAGTTTAATTAGACGGCGCCGACGGCTCGTCCTCATAGTTGGGGTTAGCCAGGAATGGTACGGTAAAATCAACCATATTTGGATAGACTAAAAATTTATTGACAGCCTCACAGAGTTTGCTCTCAATTACATTGGTAACAATGCTCCAATCAACTGACTTATCACCCACTTGTGGTTTTGTTGAGATCCACAGACGTGGTGGTCCCCGAAAGGATACCCAAATACGATCAGATGGCGGCGGTGGCATATTAATTGTACCACGTGCTACCAATCCTTTAAGTTCTACACGCAGCGTTATGTTGGCGTTCATGTTCTCCATAGCACGTTGCACATATGGTAGCTCGGTGGCGTATTGAAACAAGTTGGAGGTGGCTATACGATCAACAATCTTAAATATTCGTCGTGCATTACCCGGTGAGTTTTGAAAAACTTCGTCTTGAATCATTACGATAGTTGAAATTGATAGGATTTTAAGCATTTTGACTTCACCAGGAAAGGGTATAATGGATATGCGAGTAGCCGAAACCGCACAATCCAAGGTATTTGAAATTAAACTAATTTATGGGAATCCCTTTTCTCAAGCAACCCTCGAAACTACAAAATATTTGTACATGTTGCATTTCTAATTGGAAAATGACTGAAAGCTTTTTTCAAAGCAGAAAACACAGTAAAGGTCATGCAAATAGTGACAACAGAATGAACTTCTTTGATAGAACTTTTTTACAATCTTAACAATTCTTAAGAAGACATGTGAAATTTTATATTATCTCGATGGATACTTTTAGACATATTTAGTAAAAAAAAAAAAACATTTATTACGGAACGTTTAATTCTTTATCACGTTCTTAAATTCTTTTGATTTAAAATTAAAATCAAAAGATTAGAGGGGATATTTTGATTACTACATAGTCATCCATCAGAACATTCTTTCTGTCATATTCTTGATAATGATCGACTTTATTAGACATTTAACAAAATCTGAACTAAATATGAATGAAAGTTTTGTTTAGCGAAGAGACTCAAGAAAATATGAACCAAAACTGGTGAACATAAAGTAAAAAAAATCTCTAACACTCAGAAGACCAATGCGTCCACAGACATCAACTATTTAGCTTTAGTCGCACGATGGTGCATTAACTTCGAATGGATCAGGGACTAAGTTTTACATTATGCTTCCAAAGAATATGTACTGCTAATTCGAGTTTGAATTTGTAATGTTCTTTCAAATAATATATTAAAGTGTTATTTTTCCAAGAAAAACTAATTCTTTTCTGATAATTGGCATCTTCGGTCTTACGCTTTGGTTTCTTAGTGCTAAGTATTAGTTCTCTTTCGCAATGTCTAAAATTCTTAAATGCCATAGTGTTGTGATGTTCTTGTTTACAGATTACGCCCCTATATCTGCCCTTTGAAAATTTAACTTCGAATTCTAGGAAACCTATATTTGTCTACCAACTTTAATTATTTATATACATATATTTTCCAAGGTTCGTACGATAAACAGAAAGTAGGCCTTCATAGAGTAAAGATGTTACAACCTACGAATCAAAGCGAGGGATATTGCTTCGCTTGGCCACCTGACCTGGGATCCAGGTTGCTGAAGGCTAATCGCGTAATCATTTTAAATCAAAATAATAACAGAAGCCAAGATAAACTAATATGAATAATTAGAGAATTAAGAGTATTTGTTTCAAAAATTAAACCCAAAATCGCTAAATCGAACCGAACCATACACGAAAACCTATATTTCTCAATTCGAATCATCGATTCGTATTTTTTCAGTTTTAAAAAACTTCTTAAGCAATTCAACTAAGCAATCAAAAACAAAAACTTTCAAAGATTATAATTGAAAGAAGTCACAACATTTTGGAGTTATTAATTAAATCTCTCGGCTATTGTAGCTCTAACTTTTGGAAATTTCAAAAGTAGATGTAGCAGTTAAAATTTAAGACCTAATTTGAATATATATCTTGGAATTGGAAGTTTGAGAGTGAAGATAATGTTTTTGTAAAGAATGATATAATTATGAAAAAATTTATTAAGTTAAGGTAAGGTAAGGTACTCATAATGTACGGAAGCCCTCTTCTGTACATTCTTTGTATAAATATGTGAACCATTTTTTTAATAGCTTTGAACTTTTTTAATCGCTCTGGAACTTTGATGAAAGAGTTAAGTTGAATCTTTAATGCAATAAATCAGCTCTGCTCTTCTTAGAGCAGCCTCCAACAAAAGAACAAAGTTGTTTTGGATTCAAATTAACCGTTCAAAAAATATAGTTAAAAATAAATACGAGTGAACCAAAGTGTTGCTACAACTTAATTTAGAACGTGTGACATTTTTAAACAAACCTTCAAGATCGATTACTCATACCAAACAAAGACGAATCAAGTCTTTGCTATAGATAAATCGATTTAAAATCGTGTAATTTGGTTTAAAGTCTTATAAGTTAATGATCATTGTCCGTAGACAAATTACCGACTCATTCAGCAGAGTGTCTGTGCGAAGCAAAAAATAAAAAAAAATCCCTTAGATATCATATTTTTGGTAATTCCTGCTATTAATATCCTCGTTTGACCCAATTGAACTCGCATTGTTGTGAAATTTGATGAGCCAACTGAGAAAAGAAAAGGAAACGGTCTTAAAGTTGTCGCCCACGCACAATTTTTGTGTCTGATTTTTTTTAAAGTTTTTCAAGCTCATTGAATTTACTGTGGAAAGTCCGGCCGTAAGATAAACGCTATAAAATTTAAGAGCATGAAAAAATCGCGCAGAGAGCGCGAGCAAATGGCACAAAAATATATATAAAAATGCCAAAAAGAAACATTGCTGAAATGTACCAAAAAGCAAATAAAATGAGGCAAATAGTCGAAATTTTATTTATTTCTTTTGGCCAATTTTTGGTGGCCGCCGCTCCATGCTACATGCTCGAGATGGCACACTTTCCTTTCTGCGCCCTTTTCCCTATCGTCCTTGCGTTACATTCGTGCATCCTGCTCCTTTTGCTGTGTCGTACGTGTGTGTGGGTTCAACACGCCTTGGTTACAAATTAAAAATTTGTCATCTCAAGCATTTTGGGCAGCCACGCGGCGATTTCGACTTTTGCTCTTAACCGAATTTTTGTTGTTGTTGTTCTCTTGTTAAAGTTGCTGTTGTTGTTTTTACAGTCCTGTCCACTATAAATAAAATAACAGCAACAAAAATGACGTAAAAGGGAATTCTCATACACAGACACACACACACAACACAGCCAAGCATATCCTGATATATCCTTAAAGGCATACGTCAATTTCGTTGAACTGATTCACGTAGAGGTTGTATAACGTTTGTTTCGCAGTTTGCTACACTGACAGCCCGAAACATTCGAAAAATATTTGAAGAAATACCTAAATTATATCGTTAGATTGAATAGTTTGCAAAAGTTTTTTTTTAAGTTAGTTTGTACTCAAGAAGTCAGTGATATTTTTTTGTGTATCCGAAACATCATCTTAAGTAATTTGCGCATTTCCTTCCAAAACCGGAGCCTAGGCATATGTTATTGATAGCTGTTCAAAGAGAACGTGGATTTAGAATTTATTGTCGAATCCAAAAGGAGATGTCTTTAATTAAAAGACATGAAATTTTCTAAACTTATTTAGTTTCGTCCTTAAGAAATATTCAGATTAAATTTATGGTGACTGTGATGATTCACATTTCGGAAGATGTACCATTGGACCAATGAAAAAAAGAATGTGATCTTCGAACTGACCATTCATTTGCCATGTTTACATTAATCAGCTATAAAGACACATTTGATATGGGATTAATTAACTGACAATCTCTTTTTAAAAATAAAAAGTTTTAGAGACACCATATTAACCTCTTGGCAGCGGTCTTCCTTCATTCTTTAAACTTTTGTTACAACCCAGAATAACATTACCAGAAGTTATACTAGATCCGACATATTACGCTGTAAAATTTCTGCACAAAACTGTGACCAGGTCTTGTGGATAGCTGTCGTATATAATGGTTCAAATTTCAAACTCATGAGAAAGAGGACTTGACAAGTTGAAACATTTTTTTTCAAAAAAATTAACCAAAATTCGTTTGACTATGCTGCTGTCAACCCTTCCTAGACGGATTATGGGATATGTCTATCAATGCTTGTTTGGAGAGAACTGTGACCTATAATGTGTAGCCGAATTCAAACGGAACAAATCCAGAAGATTCTCTTAAATTAATAGAGATTTACTTGACTGTTGAATTAAATTACTGCTGTGGGAACCAAACCCCCAACCCTCGGTTTTTGGGTCGCTACCAGACGTTGAAAGTTCCAGCAAAGCAGCTTCCAATAACGATAGCAGATCCTATTTTCAAAAATTATTCAAGTACATATTGGCTTTATTTGTATTCCAAAAAGTCCTTCGAAAATCGTTTTTTTTTCTGCTGCATTTTTTTTTTGGATTTTATCTGACGGATCCAATTGCGTTGTTCATATGTTGAAAGATATATGCTGAAAAATCGGCTAGCGAATGTTGGCTGAACTGACATGGAAAACAATTATTTTAAAATAGTTCCCTGAAGTCTGTTCGCGAATTTTGGAACCTTGATTATATATACGACATTAAAAGGTAGTTCGAAAAGCGCTCTCAAGTTTTCTCATTGTCTAAAATTACATACATTTAATTATGTCTGATTGAATTCGAGAAAATATTATCTTTGAGCAGCTGAAAATACATAAAGCATACTTCTATTGAAATTCGGAGCCATTTACAAGTTTGTTAGTTTATTATTATTTTTTTAGAATTAATACTCTCTTAGCACTCAGATGAGGACTCATATGTGTCGCAGCTTTTCGGTTTTCCTACGAATTGAGGATAATAGCTTTCTAGTAACAGAAAGTTGAAGTTGCCTAAAAGGAAAACTTCGCTGATATTTAAAAATTTTAAGAGTATTATAACACATTTTAATGTACCATTTCTTTTCCTTGAGTTCTTGAAGAACTCACAGAAATTTATATACTCCATTATATAAATATGTAATAGAGAAAATTACCTCTAGTCATTTGACACTTTACTCTCTGAAGGCGGAGTTTTAGTATTCAACCATTTATAAATTTTTCTTTCTAAAAGTTAAAATCTAGAGCTTGTAAACAAATATCTGATATATGCAATATTCGATTACAAGTTTCTAATTTTTAAGCTTCAAGTCATAGCTTTCCTATTTTTTTATTTTTTTTTTTTTGGTTGCAAATCGGAAATATAATATAATATCATATCCGTAAAGCTGCACTACGAGCAACTCAATACTGCAATCGTAGCACCCTACTGACTTGGCGTTGCATTTAATAGTCTAAATTGTACTAAAAAACATATTTTCTCTGGAATTCCTGAGTTGGTATTAGAAATGGTTTGCTTCTTCAGTACTTCTCTATAGCCTTGTTGATATCTTTAAATTCGTGCTTTGTTTTCTTTTAAAAAATATTCTCTCTGAGGCCCTTTTATATTTTTTTTAATTTTTATTCCAAAGCGTATCTTAAAGTCGGAAATATTTTAAAAATGATTACCATATTTTTCTAAATTAATGTTATGCAATAGACTTATGTATACAACTATGGTTCATAGTTTTCAATTGAAGAATATCGAGCAGCCTTCACTCCCAGAAACACCTTTTGGAAAACGGAAACAAAGTTGTACAACTAATATAACTCGGAAGCTATATTCCTTTTTCCTTCTCCAAGTAAACCCAATCCAAATTGTCATTGACTCTCCACTTCACTCCTTTTGTTTTGTCATAAAGTCACTCAGAAAAAGATTTATTTAATCAATAGAGAGCTAATGACAATTAATCCCCGGATAAATAGCGCAGAGTATCTCAGAGTACGGGTACTACCCACGTATTTTTCTTAAAGTTAAGCAATTTTTATTTCTCCGGCTGCTGCTCACTTAGCTGCTTTTGTATTGAGGGCACACAAGAAATTTATATCATGAAACCGAAAAAATGAAAATAAAAAATATAAAAAGAATATTAATATCAAGCGCAATTATGAAACAGAACATGAGTGGCGAATGCCACCGGCAAGGGGAATGCGCCGAACGTAATTGTATTTATTTTTAAAGTTGCCTCCATTTTTTTATATTTTATTTTTATAATTTTTTGTTTTGTTTCTTAAGCTGCGCACGGCTTTGGCTTCGGCTTTGGGTTTTTGGGCCTTATCCTTGCTATTTTTTTTGGAGGGAGGGAGGTGCGCATTGTTTGGTCGGACGTACATTTATTTAATTGCCATGTGCTTTGAGTGGCGATTACAGGAAGTAACGACAGCAACAACAGCACAATGTCTCCAATAGCAACAACTGAGAGCTGCCGACAATGAGGTAAACACTTGGGAGTACGCCACTGACCAGTCCCAGCTCAGATGCTTATTAAACGCGACAATGATGGCGCCGGAAGTGATAATAAGCCAAAGAAAATGGCGCCGTTGTTTTTGGCAAACGTGTCGACTTGGAAATGTGCTGCTTTTATTAATTTTTTGGATTAAATTGCTATTATATAACACCATACAACTTAAAAGATATAATATATAAAATATTTGGGCAATCCTTTGATATTTGAATGATAATAATGAAAACTTTCTGTATCTGCTTCTAAAGGAATGGTTCAATTTTGGGTAAAGTACAATATTTTACAATATCATCAACTCTTTCTTTACTTTGTCTCATAACACAAGGCTTATAATTGTATCCCTTAATGCGGTAGGGATGTGTTTTGTAACAAAAATTCGTCGGAGACCTCCAACTGTTTCCTAATGCATGATTCCTTTATCAGTCTGTCACTCTGATTCTCACAGATATCAGATGGTCTAATAGCTAATTGGATATGTTGTGACCTTGAAACTTCTAGAATCATTCCTGATATCTGCCGCTTGTTTCAAAATTAATTGCAGATTGCTAAGTTTTTCAAATGAAAAAAATTGTAAGATTTTTGTTGATACAGATGGCACACCCTGTAGTTACAGGACACTAACAGCTTACAATTTTGTAGAGGCTGCGCCATCAGATTGCTTAGTTTTTCATTTATTAAAATTGTAAGATTTTTGTTGATACAGATGGCGCACCCTGTAGTTACAGGACACTAAAAGCTTACAATTTTGTAGAGGCATTTGTTCAAGAACTCGTCGTGGAACAGCGTCCGGAAGAAAGCCTTCGTAGAGGCCCTAAACTCCCTATAGGAATAACAAATAAAATAAAATCGTTTATACACCTCAAGAAGTGTCGCTTTACATTAAAAACAATCCTTAAATTGTGCTAAGCCAGCGAGCGTATCATCGAAAATATCGTATACTACTCTTTGAGAAATTTAAATGTACGAAATCTCTTCATTATTAGAATATTCTAGTAGGTGCTTCTGTAGACGTAGAAAATCACTTCGAATTTTAAATCCATTTATTATAAAAGCAGTAAACTTACTAACTATTTTAAAACTACAATCCGAATTTTTACAATCTCACCAAAAGTTGGCACCGTTTTTGAAAAACAATTTTTTTCAAGTCGAGCAGATCGATGGAAAATGAAGCTAAATTACATACACCAAGTTAAGTTGTTTCAAAGATGTGGTTCATTTTAGGATTTGTATGGAGCTTAGATTTCGTATCTTAAGTCTTACTCACATTCACGCATATTGGTTTTTGTCTTTTTAAATCATAAAATATAAATATTTCCTATGTCATTAGGAAGTAGCACCAGCGCACTCGCCTCTGAATCGGAAGGTCGATGGTGCGATAATATTCTGCAGCACTGGTGCAAGTGTCTAGCACTGACTTGGCTAGCAAATTTACGGTTTTGCCAAAGTCATCAATCTTTATTAATTAAAGACACCGTCAATCGGATTCGGCTATAAATTGCTAGCAATTTGAGGCTGTTTTCATCACCAAATCTCTATCAATTATAGACTCCACCGTTCTGATTAGGCTATAAACTGTAGGTTCCACTTTGGATCGATGACCTCCGTCTTTGGATGGATCGAAGACCAGACTTAAGGGAAATAAATTGATATTTCTTCTATTATTTTTTGTTGCTAGTTTAGTTGTGGGAAAGCTGAAGGTCAATTCAGACGTAATTTGCTGCGTTGAATCAGAAACCAGATTAGAACTAGTTTTGGTTCTTTAAAAAAAATCTGTTTGTTCGAACTTTAAAGATTATAAATACGTCGAAAAAAATGAAAAAGATTTTTTTTTAAGATTATTCAGCTATTCGTACTTAATCGTGGCGCACCAATTCCGACTCTGTCTTTGAACATCAAAATTCTCTAAAAATCAACGAAAAAACTGAAAAGGCGGTAAGTTTTTGGTAATTTTTAACAATTACTAATATTTTTAAGGTATAACTTTTCAGCTACAGATAATTCAGTGTTCGATGTCAAGTACGAATTCAAACAGTTCATTAAACAAATCTAAATTACTTTTAAAATTTTACCAAATATGTTGAAATCGGTATGCACTTGAGAAAGTGTTCTGATCTCTTGCTAATCAATTTTGGTCTGCTTTCAACAGTACTCTTAAAAACAAAACTTAAACATAAATTATCTATAAATCAATAATTTCATTCATATGAAAATATGCTTATATATTTAAAACGATTTAATTCTCAATTGTCAGGCATTAAGTTGTCTCTGTCAAGGCGCCAAAAATATCTGCAAAATGCATTGATCCATTTCGTAATTAACAATATAAAAGCATATAAAATAAATAGGATTAAAAATACGTAAGAACTCAATGTCGAAGCACATAAATTGATTTTAATTAATCAACAATAATCTTGTGGCACTTTGTGCATTTGTTCATATTTAACTATAATCATAATCTTGTAGATGATATGCTGCCAGAATGAATTATTTACTTACATTTCTGTTTAATTTTATTTAATGTTTATTCTCAAAATAAGAGATTTGTATTGTTTTTGTTTGCATTTTGAATTACAGGTAAATCTTTACTTTAATACTCTAACGTTCAGATAGAAAACTGCGTCTGTTTAGGTTAAGCATAATTTTTGTATTATGATCTTGAGAGTGGAATAGGTTAAGCAATGAGTGATATTTATTGTAATATTTTAAAACTTTTTTTTTAAAATTCTTAATCCTGAGCCTTCAATCAGGCATAAGGAGGTTGTAATTCACGCACTGATCGCAAAAGAGAGAAGATATACAAATTTTAGTAGGCTATAATTATTTGATTTCTTTTTTTTAGATATTTCTATTAATCAATTAAACAAATTGAGGAATATCTAGTTTTCATAAATTATACAATTGTAAAATACAAAAAAAAACAAACATTTTACGCTGAAAAAAATATGAAGTCTGTAAAATTACCTAAAATCGGTTTGCAATATAATCTTCTACATTTTAATAATTTTTCCCTCTGCGTACTCCACTTGAAACTTGGGGTTTTTCAAAGAACTTACTTACATTACTTTTATTTTGGTGCAGTTTTTTTTTTTGCACTCTTGGTGATGTTCTTCTAGATTCTTTTGTTGTTATGAGTCGTACACTCCTCTACTATCTTCAAGACTCCTTAAGTTGCTGTTTTTTCTACCTTAGACCTTTTACATGTGCTACTGTGTTCTCTGAACTTGGTGCCGTAGATACTTCATTGCGTGCTTTTTATCCATTTAGAAAAGACTTATCAACCTTAAATTTTCTGGCACTTCTACAAATACTGTACTTCTGAAATTCGATAAAAATGCATATTATTCTGGGAAAATTTTATCTGACGATAGAATCATCATCATCATTCAGCTGTACAAGCCGTGGTGGGTCTCGGCTTTCTTAACAATTCTTCTGCATTCGTCTCGGTTGTAAGCAAGCGCGAGCCAATTCCTTACTTCCATCTTTAGCATGTCATCGTCGATATTGTCAATTAGGCGCTTTCTTGGTCGACCTCTGTTTTTTGAGGAGAGTGGTATATATGCCAACGCAAGCTTTTGTGGTCTGTTCTGGTCTATTCGTAGTACATGTCCTATCCATCTCAGCCTCTGGGATTTAATGAATTGACCTACATCTTCGCCAGTTTTAAGTTCAATAATTCGTCATTGTTCCTTGAAATGAAGTCACCGCGTTCATTTATCTTTCACCCAAACGTTTTTCGCAGTATTCTTCTTTCAAAGATTCTTAGGGATTCTTCGTCTGCTGCCGTCACGGTCCATACTTCTGCTCCATATGCGACTATTGGTCTTATGATGGAATTGTAAATTCGTAGCTTGTATGTCTTCGATAGCAGTTTCGAACTGAATATTTTGTTGTGCGCGTAGTAGCAATGGTTTAAGAATTCATGATTTGGCAAAATTGTAAATGACAAATATGCTTCTAGTTCTTATTCTGCATAAAAGATATTTCGAATTATAAAATAATTATTGGAGTCAAAGAAAATGTTTTTAAAGCAAAAATAAGTCTGGGTCTTCTAAATTTTATGTAAGTTAGTATATATTAATTAGTAGAAATTCTTGTAACTCAAAATGCTATAATTATTATGATAAACCTCAATAAATTTAAGTGTTTTTTTAATGTCTTCAAAGTCCAAAATAAAGAATTATTTTCAGTCATACGATGATGAAAATGTTTTTGGTTTCAAACAAGTTTTTTGGTAGGTTCTGAAACTAAATAGAAGATCTAGAACACAAACGAGATCATAGTACTGGAAATTATTTAAGACCTTTTAAATTTCCTCATATGGTATATAGAAACATTTCATGGAATTTAAAATTCTGTCATTATATTAATGAGTCCGAGAGAGATTTTCAAAATTAAATCTAATTTCTTCTAATTTTGAATCAGTTTTATTTTTGTGGCGATTACGAGATCTTAAACACAAAACATATCTTTTTTATGGGAAAATGTATACTAACTTATTCAAGCTTTCTGCGCCTTAAAATGCTTGCACTTGCTTAATCTAAAGGAATCAAGAATTGCTAATGCTTATATCCATTCTATCTAAACTTTAGCTCTACTCTCATGACTCTCTGTACTTAATTTGATTACCCAATGTATGAGTATCCTTGACTGCTACCTCTCGTTTGGTTGGAAACAAACATGTTTTGTGATTGCAGTTGTCGATTTATGTGCAAGTTTTTATTGTTTTACTTGCAAAGAAACACATATTTGTTGCAAGTTCTGAGTTTACAAGTTTTTCTTAAGTTTGTTATGCTCTTCCAACAGTTTTGCTTTTCGTTTTTCACCGAACTTGCAACATGTTGCACTATTAAGAATAAACAAAGAAACTAAATTCCTGTAAAAATGCTGATAAGAGAAACCTTTTACCATAATAAACTTGTTTGCTGCGAAATGTTACAAACGTCGTAACAAACTCATAATGCCCGCTTTATGCTCAAAGAACACAATTATGTTGAAAGTTTGTTATTTTTTTTTTGAATACAGTATATATTGTTGTCGTTGGGGGGTGTCAGACTGGATGGGGTGTGTGTAACGGTTTATGGCCTTATGACTGTTGTACGTCTGTCAGTTGTTCTAGACTCTAGTTGCGAGTCAGAGAATTGCGGGCCTTGGGCAATTTCGCATAGATTTTTTGGCGCTGTCGTCTTTCATTCTTTGCTCTTTTTCTCTGTTTTTTTTTTTTTTTTTTTTTTGGTATTTTGGTCCTTGCTTTGTGGTTCATAAAAAGTCAATAAACTGAGTTTATTGTTGTTGTAGGGATGCGTAACATAATTTCGTTGAAAAAGTTATTAAATCAGCCGGGGGCAGGCTCACAATTTGACAAAATAAAGCACGAAAAAAATATATGTATGCGAAAGTTTACAATGGGGACAAAATTTGTTACCAAATTGTCGTAGTTATCGTGGAATAGTAGATAGACGTTGCAGTGAGGTAAGGTTTGTGGATCATATACAGATGGATTATGTTTTTAACAGAATAAAGCAGACAAGTGCAGATTAAAGCTAGGAGTACCTAAGTCTCGGCAATAAGGCAAAGGTGCCTGGGATTTCATTTTTTGAGTAATTTTTCTTTGGAAGGAACCTTTAAAACTATATCCCAAATTAATATATGATGTTTTCTTGAAATATATATAAGTTTTTAATTTAAAAATTAAATTAAATCTTTCTTTACAGAAAAATGTTTCGTATAACAATAAATAATTTTTTCATATAATCTAATCAAAAAATAATAAATAATAATATATAATGTATAATTTATAACATATAAACTTATTTTAATAATTTGCTAAAAATAATATTATTTATATGAATTTGGAAGTAACAAAAAAATTTTGTAAAAAAGGCAGATACTGCCGATTTGGCCAAACTTTTGCGTTCTAGAAGTGCTTTACAATTTCAGAATATTCGAAATTTTTAGGTAATTAAAACCCGAATTTCAGAAAGTTTATATTATTTGTAAAAGTATTTTAATCAATTTGAAATACAAATTCAAATCTTGATTTACAATCTGCACAGAAGTAAGTATCGAAACGATAACGCTTGTTCAAAAGATATTATGTAGGATAGTAAGTTTGTTAGAAATTTTATCCTACACAACAAACACTAAGTTGAGAAATGTATATCAGGAATTTTTTTCTTGACTAATCAGATAACTATTCGGCCTGCTCTCGCCAATTGCGTACTGAGTAACAAGCCAATTTATCTAGTACCAGGAAAATATATAATCCATATATAGACTTTAGGTGTATGAACATGTGTGTGTGAGCGCCAATTTTCAATCGTGAGTCAAGTATTTTGACATATTTATTCAATTTCTTTTGTCGCTTGCCAAAATGTCGAGTTAAGTCGAGCCAAGTTGCCATGTCTCATTTTCAAATTAATTTGAATGCGACGTTTGCAATGTTCCCATCGATTTACTTAGCAGTTGGAAATGCGAAAGAGAGCGCTGTTCCTATATAGCATCGGTGCCAGGCTATAATATACATAAAATATATCCGTCTGACATAAATCACACGCATAAATATAACAGCCAAGTGAGGACGACAGCCCCGAAAATCCAAGGAATACAAAAACCTAGGGCAAGTGGAACAGTGGTGTGTACCAAAGCTGCAGACGCCGACGAAGATGAAAACGAAGACATTAAGCAATTTAAAAGCGAAATAAATCGTTTGGCAGCAAACTTTGCCGTTGCATTCAAACCCCAACCATGATGACGCAGCAGCAAGATGTCGAGCAATACAATGACGCTGCGCTGTAGCAGGGCAACCATGGAGGCAAGGGCAATGGTATTGGGAATGGCAATGTGGATATGGTATGGGGAATCTCGCGTATGGCTGTTGGGAATAGCAACACGAATGGATTGCATATGGCATGGTTTGTACGACTTTTGGCGCGCGCTTACGATGCACTTGATGTATTGTGTAAATTGTTTCGGAAAACTTTTGCCAGCCAAATAAAAATTGTTTGCAACAAAATGTTGCATACTTTGGTGCAAGAAATCAATGTTCATTCTAAATTGCCGCGAAACTAGACGGCTTGTTGGTCTACATGTTGAATACGCTTTCAGGGAAATCAAGCAAACGAAATTGGAATGGAATATATATAGTTGTCAAAACAGAATGAGCTGATACTGAAGAAGAATATATTCCGAAATATATTAAGAGTCACTTATCGGAAAAGTAGTCTACTTAGTTATCTTCTTTTTCTTCTAATATTGTATCGATATTTTTTATAGTCAGCAGTTATCGATACAAATTATTCTTGTATTAAGCAACGAAATCACATTAAAGCCAAAGTAGGCTAAAAAATTGTAAATTTGACATATTAAACTCGAAAGTTTCAGTTGATAATCGAATGTTTTGAGACGTGGAACGAAAAAATCACCACATTTGAGACAGCAGCGTCAAGACGTATAAAATCAAATAAAGTCCATTCTGCAATCAAAATATGAGCACCGAAATGGACAAGAGCATCGGTTCCAATTACGAAAAACAAACCGGAAAAAAATCTGATAAACATATGCATGGCAGTCAACTGTTTGACGATTTGGAACAACCATATCCAACGCGAGGACAAAAGCTGCGTTGCCCGAGTGTTGTACCTTCTGCCAATGTACGTGGGAGTTGCCAAAGTGTGTTGAAGCAGCAAAACCAGAACAATCAATCCATTCGGAAACCATTTAGAGATGATAGTAACATTAGGCATAACCAAAATGGGCTCTCAGATCATAAATTTAATTTGGAATGTGACATACTAACCCCGAAAGTTCCAGTTCGAATGTATCCAGACTTGGAAACGGAAAATCCAGCATATTTGAGACAGCAGCGTCAGGGTGTTGACTATAGAAGGCGAGTCGAACGCAGTCCACTCTACAATGAACATATGAAAAGCGAACGTAATAAGAACAACATTCCCAAGCGCAACAACCAAAGCGGAAGATTTAAAATGTATAATCTGAACAACGAAAGCGATGAAGAAATCCCTAGCAGCCGCATGTTTGATGGTTTCGAACAACAACGTCCAATGCGGCAACAAACGCGATTCCCGAGTGCTGGTCCTTTTCCCAGTGTACATGGCAGCTTCGGAAGTGGATGGAAGCAGCAAAAAGAGAATAACTATTCTTTCTGGGATCCATACAGAAATGATAGTAACTTTATGGAAAATGTAAACGATCAAAGAAGTTGGTATTCATATGAAAACAGTTTTCAAAGTTCTATGCAGGCAAATGGGTTTATGGGCTATAATCAACCGGAGCTCAGTTCGCAAAGAAGTAACACCAGATTTGCGCAGAATGGAACTGGTTTTGCGATTAACTATGGACAAAGTCGTTGTGGCTTACAGCACGACGCACTACCTACAACAAGAAACCTACAATCTCAGCAGTTCTCAACATTTACGAATAATATTCAAATAAGCTTAACTAATAAAAGTGGATTCACTGGTGTTGCTTCTTGGAATCCACCTAGAAACTTCAATGCCTGTGTACAAGGAAACTTTACGGCCGTCAACGAGTACAGCTCCAATAAAAGCAACGCAGTAGAACGTAGTTGGTATGCATCAAGAGATTTCGACCAAATTCGCTCAAATTCCAATGCATTTTCAACAAGCCATCGTGCCCTGCTACCAACGCATTCTTCGAGTATGACACGTAAACATCGTTATCAGTCAAGAAACAAGAGTGAGGTGCGTCCTGCTAAAATTGCCAGACTATCTAAAAATGTAACAACCACTGTCGAGACCCCTCACATCAACAATCCGCTTGCTAACCCAATACAATTCGTAGCACTTGGGGGCACTACCAGCACATTTGTCGATGCAAAGATTAAATCGCAGAACTCTTCTAAAGTTCGAAACACGAAATATCGAAATTTAAGTGAAAAAGATCAAGCTGGCACCAAGGCAGCAGCACCCGGCAAAGACGCAACTAGCCCAGCTAATACTATTCCATCAGCTAAGGCATTGGTCAAAGCGGCCACTTCCACAAACGCAACTCCAATTTTGAAAACTCAGGAAAATTGGACTCTATTTACAGCTCCAGGACCGCGGAATGGTTTCAAAATTGGTTCTAAAAAATTTGCTTATATGAACAGCGGAAAATCGAACTTACCGCAGCCGGAAGCTGATTCTTATTGTATTCAGTTTTTTGCTAAAATACCAGACTATACCATTGGCAAAGATGATGAAAACGCAGTTGCTGGCAATGATACGGATGCAATGGAATCTGAAGACGAAATCATAAAAAATAAAACCAGTAGTCGGGGGCGAGTTGTTCTTCGAAAAAAGGTTTTCAAGGGCTGGAATGCACTGTATCAGCAAAATGATTACAAAAATTGGCACAAATTTTGGATAGACTTCAAATGGTGTGAGGAAGAAATCAACAAGCGGCTTAATCAGTTTAAATGTGCGACCTTGCGCGATAGATTTGCACCATTTTTGAATAAGAAACTGATAATCAAAGCTGCAGATTCTGCACTTACTAAGAATACTGGTAGCTTTTACCGTGATATGCGCGCCTTTTTTGCCATAATGTCCGACACATTTTTAAAACAAGTTAATGGAGCAGATATGGAACAACTTCAGAATATGTTACGCAATATACCGAACCATTTGTGGTTGCATAAAATGCGTGGCATGGTCTGTGCATGGACTAAATACGCGGAAATTGTAAAATCTGAGAAGGATCGAAAGCGTCCCAAGATTAACAATTACTATGGTGTGTGCAGAAAGTGGCGTGATCCTGTGCTTCACTGGTCCGCCTTACAAGCACTCATGGAACTCAAGAGAATTAGTGCACATTGCTGGCCCGAGCACTATCAGGTGTATCCTACCATATAATAATTTGTTTTTTTTTGTTTGTTTTGTATGTTTAATATTAATTGAATAAACTGAATATCATTTTATTTAAATTAATGCGTTGATTTTTCATTTTGAAGATAAAATTAGAATATATTTAAGATGAGTAGCACTAGCGCATTGGCCTAGCACTGGCGTAGCTAGCAAACAGACTCTATTTACC
Source organism: Chymomyza procnemis (assembly GCA_035046065.1). Lineage (NCBI taxonomy): Eukaryota > Metazoa > Arthropoda > Insecta > Diptera > Drosophilidae > Chymomyza > Chymomyza procnemis. Next base: position 42,641,165 of record JAWNOJ010000026.1, read on the forward strand.
TAAGTATGACCTATTAATTAACGACACCGACGTCGGTTGCGGCTGCAAACTGTAGGTACTTGTTTTTTGCCTAGCTTATAATGGAGATATCTCCATGGTTCGGCTCTGGAGCGATGCTAACATATACAAGGCAGCTAGAGCATTTGAATGCGCACGCAGCCTGTTATATCGGCTGGTGTGCTGGTTGATTTACCAGGTTAAGGTCCCGATGTAGAGCTTCACCTCGAATATACCATTCGCATCCAGTTATGAGTCTGATGAATTTGTTTTGGAAAGTTTGTATTTTTTTTCTGTTTGAGGCTGCGGCCATCGCCCATATTCGTGCACCATACTTCCAGGAGGGCAGACTTTAAGAATGGCCAGCATATGAGGCTTGAAGGTTAGCCGCTTGTCTAAGATGACTCCCAGATACTTTGCTTATTGTGCGATTTATAGCACTTTGCCAATTAGCCAAACGTTAGGTGGCACGCTTCTTCTCAAAGTGTAGCAAACATTGATGCACTTCGCTCCGAGCCCAGCTCTCAGGAGGATGGAGATATTCTTGCAAAAATCAAAAAGATCTATATGTTTTAAAGTAAATTAAGAAGAACTTACGTATGTCGGAAGAAGATACAAAATTATTAACAATTTCAGGTGCTCAACATAAAATAGTTTAAAAGAAATATCAAACAGAAAAACAGAAACAACTTTCAAACCATGAGAATGAGAAAGGAGCTCTTGAAAATTCGAAATTGTTAACACGATTTTTAGTCATTTTTATTTAACTTACGCGGCAAGGCCATTTTGAGCGGTTTCTAGTAACAATTTTTAATAAAAAGTAAATCTCTTTTTATGGAAGACACCGCTGATAGAATTTGGCGAATACCTGTAGGGCTCTGTCCTTTTCGAACAGCCATTAGGTTTCCCCCATGTTACGCATTTGGAGCGTTGACACTACAGTCAGCGAGAATGCATTTTTTAATTTATTGACTTAGTTTGAAAGAAACTTTCTGGGATCGGTCCAAGTGGTCTGGATTTCTGCTTTTCCCTCTGAATATGTGCAGTTAATATTTTTTTAAATAAAATGATTAATTTTACAAAGAATGGGACTTTGTAAACACAAAGTATTCCAGTTGATAATCGAATGTTTCGAAACTTGGAACAACCAGCAAATTGGGCTCCGTCGCATTCTGCAATCAAATATGAGAGCCGAATTTCATAAGAGCATCATCCGAAGATTTAACATGTATAATCTGAACAATGAATCTGTTAAAGATATCCATGGCAGTCACTCGTTTGATGAAATGGAACAACAATGCCCAATGCGTGGATAAGAGCAGAGATTCACGAGTGCAGTGCCATTTGCCAATGTTGGTGGGAGATACCGAAGTGTGTTGAAGCAGCAAAACGAAAACAACCATTTTTTCCGGGATCGATACACAGATGAAAGTAACTTTATGCACAACCCAAGTAGGCAAATAAATTATAAACCTGACATATAACGTGACATATTAAACTCGAAAGTTTCAGTTGATAATCAAACGTTTTGAGACTTGGATCGAGAAATTTAACAATATTTAAGAGAGAGCTGCATCAAGGCGTTGTTTATACCAGCAAGCGTGAAACCAACCAAAGCTTGAAAGCCAAACGTGATAAGAGCATCCATTCCAATCGCAACAACCAAAGCGAAAGAATCAACATGTATAATATCAACAATGAAGCTGATCAGCAAATCCCTAGCAGTCGCATGTTTGATAATTTGCAACAACAACGTTTACCTAGGGAGCAACAGCGATTTCCCACTTTTGTACCTCCAGCCAATTTACGTGGAAGATACCAAAGTGCGTTCATGCAGCAAAACGCGACGAACCATTATTTTCGGGATCCATACAGATATGATAGTAACTTTATGCAAAATGCAAGCTATCAAAGACATTGGAACTCGCATGGATATGCCAGCGGCGCTTTTAAAGGTACAAATTCAAACTATTCTACATATCAAAATTCTATGCAGGCAAATGGGTTTATGGGCTATGCACAACAACATTTCAATGAACGCAGAGAGCTCAGTTCTGAAGCTAGAAATGGCTGTGAGTATGGACAACGTCATTTTGGCTCACATCAGCAACCAGCTGTAACAGGACACCTACGAACTGTGCAGATATTTAATGCAACAGAAACTAAAATAGCTACCGAAAATAATCAAATAATCTTAACAAGAAAAAATGTATTCACCTGTGTTACTACTATGAGTCCACCAAGGGACTTCAATGCCTCTGTGCCAAGAAACGCTACTTCCGTCAAGGAGTACGGCTCTTATAGAAGCAATGCAGTAGACCAGAACTGGTATTCATCAAGAGATTTTAGGCAAAATCGATTAAGCTCCAATGCAGTTTCACCGAGCAATTCCTCGCAGCACTCCAATTTCATTGAACGTCAAGATTTGGGCTCGGGAAACATGAGTTATGTACCTTATGTACATAGAACGCGTTCAGATGTTAACTTTATAAATGACGCTGGAGGCAGCTTAACCGAGTCCTCGGGCGATCGAGCTTTGGAGCAAATGAATGCTTTGCTACCAACACCTTCTTCGACTATGCCCCGAGAACAAATGGAAATCTCAGACAGCCGTTGTCAGCAAGTACGAAGAAATCTTCATGCCGTTGGGAAGTACAGCCATAATAGAAGTAATGCAGTAGACCAGAGCTTGTCTGCATCAAAAGATTTTGGACACATTCAATTAAGCTCGAATGCATTTTCATCAAGAAACTCCCCGCAGCACTCCAATTTCATTGAACGTCAAGATTTGGCCTTGGGCAATATGAGTTCAGCACGTAAGAGTTCAACACGATCAGAGGTTAAGTTTATAAATGGCGCTGGAGGCAGCTGCACCGAGTCCTCGGGCGATCGAGCTTTTGTGCAAATTAATGCAAATAATTCCTATCCAAGCAGCAGCTCTGGTGCTCAAATTGGTGCGTTGCTACCAACACCTTCTTTGAGTATGCCACAACAAGCGCCAGAAATCTCGAACAGATCAGGCATACCAACTAACAATGCTGCAACTCCTGCCGTGAACCCTAACAGCAATAGTCCGCTTGATAATCCAATACAATTTGAATCAATCGAAGCACGTGGCAACTCATTGGAAAATAAAAGCATAAATAAGACAACGGCATCAATAGGTCAAGACAATTGGGCTTCAACAAGCAGTCAAGACAGAGGTACATTTTGTACCTAAGACGGGAAGAATCAAAACTGTCGCAAGATAAAAAATTACAGTGGGATGTGTAGAAAGTGGCGAAATCCAGTATTTCACTGGTACGCCTAATATGGATTAAGTCATATTGCTTACCCGAGCATTATCAACTGTATCCTAGCAAAAAATAAATACACACATTCCACAAACCGAATACTACCATTTTATTTGAATTGGGGAGTCGATTTGTTATTTGGAAGGGGGAAAGTATGTATGGAATATGTATAGCACTGCTGCATTTGCCCAGCACTGGCATAGCTAGCAAGTAGTTTCTCTTTGGCCAAGTATATCGCTGCTAATTAAGGACACTTTCGTTCGGATGCGACTATAAGCTGTAGGTCCCAATTCTCTAAGACCGATGAGAGCACAATCAAGGGGAATAAAATGTTTTTCATATTTCAAATAGGATAGCAGTCCTGGAAAATAATTAAAAGTTATGGTAATAATGTATCGCTGGCATAACTCGGATATGTTGCTTCAAACATATTTCGATAATTTTAAATTGAAATTAAAATACATCAAAAATAAAGAGATTATTTCCTTGAGTCAATAGAAGGATCGATTTATTTTCATGTTATGTGCCAAACATCTAAATGGTCTTGAAAATTAAGACCCAATGATTTCATCTGACTTTTCATTTATGTATTGATTGTTTTTTGTAATGCTTCTGGTATCTATATTCATTCAACCAAAAAGTGAGCTCGAAAGAAATGAGAAATTATATTTGCCTTGCCCAAATTGAATTTTAATTAAATAATTCCATAAATTGTTGATGATGTTCATTAGGAGGTAGATTTTCTAAGGATTTAAAGAATATTTGGTTAGAAATCAAGCTGAACTGAAGGTGGCCGAAATAAAATATTTTGCTTACAAATTAATAATTTGGAGAGGTTACTTAAGGGATTTTTTGCATATAATAGTTCTGATTCTGTATAACTAAAAAGACAGATAAAAACAGAAAAAGATGTTTCGAAATGTTTTTCGGTATTTGAATTAAAAACTGTCCACACAACAGTCCACTTGTGTCACCTGTGTTTACGATTTACGGCCATCAGTTTGCTTATGTTCTGTACAATCCATATTCATAAGAAATAAAAAGTTCTCAGAGGTTGGTAAAAGTAGACCGATATTTCACAAACCCACATTGGGTGTACGATATAAACGAAATACAGTAGTGGTGCAATTGAGTGGTGAAACCTCAAACATTTTGGCAATCCAAGATAGTTTATCAATACTACGATAGTTGTCAATATTATTTTGGGAGCTTTTTTGTGGATTAAAATGATTTAGAATTCATTCAAAAAAGACGGAGTATGAGCTTTTAAGTAGGGTCCAAAAAGAAAAGATAAAGGTGTTCAGAGGGAGTGAGCAAAGTATTAGAAAGTAGAGCTGAGGATGATAGTTAAGGTCAATAGTATTTGGGGATAGGTTGATTGAAGAAAGTTTACAAAGAAGTCAGCTTTTTCAGTATTGTTTGTGGAAGATATATTTCTATACTTTAGTGATAAGAATTTAGAATTAATCAAAGCTTAAAATTGCTGGGATCTCTGCTAAATTAAAGCGACAGCGGAGGTGGTAATTCTTGTAATAAGTTTTGGTAAGTTCGAATACTCATAGAAAGAAGATTTTAGATTGTAGATTTTCTTGCGATTCATTTGTCGTCCTAACTTATGACAATGGGTATTCACAGTTGAAATACTTTGATTATAGATCTTTTCGCTCGAAGTCGCTACATTTCTTAATCTTAATATCGTTCGCACTCAGATTTACAACAAAAGTATTTTGCTCAAGATTCTTTTAAGAGGCGCTAATACGAAGCCGCCATTTATTTGAGGTAGGGTATACACAAGTTATTGAATCCAAGCGAGCACTTCGAGTGCAGCAACGCCAAGCCACACACACAGGCACACTCCCTAACACACTCAGTTTTATTTATGTCTACACTATAATTGCAAACAACTTGCATTTTGGCCATTAGCAATTTGAAATTTCAACAGAGCCACAAAGACTGCTCACACACACACACACCCACACACACACACCCACACACACACACCCACACACACACACACACACAATGGTTGTGGCAATTGCAGCGGTGGCAGTGGCACACAGGTGTTCAGTTTTGGCATTAGTTACGTTTTTAGTCAGCGGATTTGCGTCTTTTGCCAAACCACGAGCTGAAACTAGACCACCTGTAAAGCCCGCCTGCAATGATGCCGCCGCCGCCCCGCCTGCCGCTGTAGTTGCAAAGTTGCAGCAAATGCGCAGAATTTTTCAACTATGACGCGGCTTATGCCTGTGGCATATAGCGAGCCATGCGCCTGTCTGCATGCAAATATTTATGCAGAAAGTTGGCTCCGTGCTCATTTTTTTTTTTTTTTTGTGTTGCCACCTGCCCACCCACACAACCTCTAGCCAAAGCTGCCGCATAGAGTATTGTGTGTTGCGTGCTCAAATTGCTGCCAGTGCTGAAATGTTGGCGGCTGTGCAGCCAAGCGCATCGTGCACCATCCCTTGCTGCACACACAGGCTTGGCAAGCAAAGACTGGACTGACTCGACTCTGACTCTGTTGTGGTAAAAATAAGTATACGCCGCTTGAGCCCAGCCATAGTTAGAGCCGCAGCCTGTCTGGCCGTGTTGTGGCTTTGCCATTGTTTGCCAGCACTTCATGGCCAACAACAACAACAACAACAATAACGAGCACAAAGTCAGCAAAAGTTTATGCGTTGGCAGCGGTGTGGCCAGGCGTAGCAGTGCCCACACCAAGCCCATAAATCATATCTGGGCAACTTAGTTAACATGACGCTGACTCGAGCTTAGACGACTGAGCCTGCCACTCGGCTACATGCAAACTGCTCCTTGTACAATGCATGCAAATCTAAAACTGATTTGTTGTGACGTAACAACACCAAGTCAAAGTAAGTGCCAGTCTAGGGATATGTAGAGCGCGGCTGGCGAGCTGCTAGAGGAAGAGGCAGAGAAAGCGAAGCCCCCACACATAAGCGATCCCACAAGTTATGTACATTCAATCTAGATAGGGACAGACAGTTACACCCAATGTGCTCAATCAAGTGTTCAACAACAACAAGGACAACAAGCTACTGCCAAGCATTTGCGAAATTTCGTCAATTTGGGTGACACTTAAACCATTGCATCAGGCCATGGCCATGGGCATGGGTTCGAAACAAGGCCAAACTGCAAATGCCCCCAACCGTCATAGATTAAAGAGCTCACTGCAGGGATGCATGTTATGGCAATGATAGCGGCATCAGTAGTTTGTGGCTTTAAAATTTTTGTAGAAGAACACTAGTTCCATGTATCATGCAGCTGAAATTCTAGGTAGAGCTAGGTCAGCATCGATGTTTGGAACATTGTAATTAATAATCTTGTCACAATCTCGACAAAATGTTCCATATTTTGAGCTGTCTGTTTTGTATGCAGACTCGATACAGCGATATTTCGCAGCGATAGTTCTAATGTTCCAAGAAACACAAAAATATTTTAAATTTGAAACACAAGTGTCTTGGCATACGCTATATATATCCTTATGTTGTGTTAGATGATACAAATCTAAAAAGTTTAATATCATTATCGAGCTCATAAAATAATTATTATTATTATTAAATAAATATTATTTTCCAACGCTTTAAATTTAAGAATTTGTATTTCTTTTAAATTAGATACATTAAAGGGTGAACTATTTTAAATTTAAATTTAATTTGGCTCTAGAATTAAAAACAAATTTTTTTATATAGTACTAGGGGGTTTCGCTGCCTACTCGCTTTGTTCGCTAACCCCCAACCCTCAAGAAATTACTCGAAGGATTTTCTTTATCTAAATACGTTATTTTCTTGAATTTCGTACAAATTATTATTGTATTACATCAATATTCTTGTGCTTATGAATTTTTATTCATAATCGATTGTTTTTGGCTCTCTCGAACATAGCTTCGCCGTCATGACTCGTCATCATAAATGTAAATATTTTCAAATTGAGAATTTTTTGACTCGAGAGATGTCGTTGCTTTCACATGAGCTTCACCTACAAAACTCATCGAATACGGACCTTCATCTTTCAAATCTATGTTTTGGGCATTGAAAGAGGCAAAAGTGTTTATTAATTTCTTCATTTTGATACATTACCATTGCCATTTGATCACAGTACCATTTTTCCTTGATTGCAGCAGGAACGTTTTGATCGCCTTATTCATTTTCGAAACTAAGAACGTTGCAATGTTGACACTCTTTCCGCATACCCCCTATATCCATATATTCTACATTTTTTCCTGCTTCATGAAATCCTAACATCAATTTCTGCTACGCGGATTTTTCATTTTTGTACGAATCTAATACTCGCTTCTTTTTCCAACCGTCTGGGCTGAAATTGGGCTAAAAACGATTGGATACTTGATACATACTGCTAGAGACAGACAATACTTCAAAAGGTTATTTATAATCTTTTGTCATTTTTCTTGATTCTACAACATTCAATTTGTGAATAAATAATTCAAGAATAAGAAGAAATTCGGTTTATACAAAAAACTTCGTAGAATTTGATTGAAATTGGTTAAATATATCATATAGCTCCAAAGCTCTAATCAACGGAAAAGTTCGATTTTGAAATGAAATGACTATATTATATGGACTTGGTTTGTTTTTCAATTAATTTCCAACAAATTCAGTTTTTTATTGTTGTAAAATTCTATTTTGGCAATAAGTTTGTTGTATTTCGTTATGTAACTTATACCAACCAAGTTCGACTTAATAAAGTATTTTAATCTTCCAAAAAAACTGCCTAAGGCAAATAAATCGATCATAAAATGCGATTTTGGCGAAGTCGTGCCAGACTCTGGAAAAATTTAAAAAAAGCTTATTGAAAACTATCAGTAAGTTAAAAATCCCACCGAATTTGCATGGAGTCAACTTTATCAGCTTATACAACTTTCGTGCAACAAACTATGCTTTCGTTAAAACTTGCAACCGATTTCAATCTTCGAAATCGTTGTCAATAGATGCAGAAACAAACAAAACTATTCACTTGAAGCAGTGCCTCTTGTAACCCTGGTTGCAGCACCACCCACTGCACCCACTGCACCCACCGCACCCACTGAACCCACTGCAGCTGCTACTACGGCTATGGCTGCACTTCGAGTCCAGTCAAATGCTGCATGAATGCACGAGTGCGATTATCAACACGTAGGTTTATGGGATAGTATGGTATGCTTGCAGCATACCAGATGGCATTTGGTGCAAGCTGCCACCTCACTCCGCCGCAGCTGATGCAAAGCTGATGCTTCTTCCATTGCGACTGACAACTGAGCCCCACCGGAATGCCAATGGGGGCCAATGCGCGCCAAGGGGCCGCCGGTAGAAGGATAATGCTCATGCAGGCGTGTGCGGGCCATATTTTACGCACCAGGCTCACTTAACTGCTGCGATATTTAAACGAGTGGCTCACTTTATTAACATTCGATAGCGATTGTTTTATTTAAGAAGAAAAAAAATCCAAATTCCTTTTTAATTTCGTTGAATTGAAATTTAATGAAATTGCTGGCAAAATGTTTGCGCAAAAAATGATAAACAAAACAAACAAACAAGCAAAAAACATAAAATGATGATGGGAAGTAAAGAATTCGTTGGCATACAAAACAATTTGAGGCAGGATAAAAATTCCCATTTGGCTTTTTGGCTGACTGACTTTTCAGCAATGGATTTGAAATTCACACGCAGCCGTTGCATTGGCACCCTAGGGTTCCTTCCACATACACATTTTCCCCACAAAAACCCCTTCGATACGGTAGCACAAGAAATCAAACAAACAAATAGACAAACAAATCGTATGCAATATTTTTATTTCTCAAAACGTTGTTGTTTGTTTTTGGCATGTGTGTGCGGGTGTGTGTGTGTGTGTGTGTGTGTGTGGATAGATAGAAATATGCATAAAAAAACGCAAGAAAAAATGAACAAAAAATATAAAAAATAAATCCATGCTTTGCCTGCGGGAGCGTGTTTTTTCTATGGATTGTATCCGATGATACATTGTGTTTTCAACGCCAAAACTGCAGCCGGGTATTGCTAGCAAAAGTCAACATGTGCGTACCAATTAAATGTAAGTCAACACTTTAAAAAGTTTTTTAAGTAAAGCTTTTAGTGGACCACTCTTTGCAGAAATTAATATTTTTAAGTAGTTTTTGTATTCCTGGCATTTTTTTTGGGTGGATTTCTAAGTGCGTTTGGAACAAATGCTCAAAGCAATGACTACTGCGCAAATATGTGAGGGCCAGAATCACTTCAGCTTCAAAATATTGGGGAATCAAAAATATAATAAAGTTAGAAATACATCATTTAATGTGTTGACCCTAGAAGGGGGATACTCTCTTCCATCTCTCTGGTAATTACTAGTTCGAATTATCGAATATCATCTTCAAATAATTACTCTCTGGATTGATCTCATCATTGGGGCATTTCTCGTTTTCTGTTAAAGACCCAAACCTTCGAATATTTTCAAATATCATCTTCAAGTGAGTCCTCTCTATCCTTGATCTCATCATTTCTCGATTTATGTAAATGACGCAAACCGTCGAATATCATCTGTGGCTCTCTGGACTTGATCTCATCTTGGGGGCATTTCACGATTTCTTTAAAAAATCCAAACCGATGATTCCCAAAATCTTTTTGAATTCATCGAATAAACTAAAATTCGGAGCAAGGTCTAAAAAACATGGCGCGTAAAGTAAAACAACTCGTTACTTAGCTCCGTCAATTTTGACCTCTACAACTAGATTGGTCCGAGTCTTATCATGTAGTACAATCAAATTGTAATTTCCTTAGAACTTTTTTGATCCCTATTGACACTTTTTACATGCCTTTTACAAAGCATCACCGCTTTTGCTTTGAAGTTGATGTAGGCCATGAAGAAACTGTTTTCTTAAGCTAAGCAGAATCTTCTTTGTTCTTGAGATTATCGTAATATACCCACATTTCAGCCTCCTCATGATCCGGTACAAAAATCCTTGCACTTTATGTAACTCGACAAGCAGTTCTGTAGTGAAAAATCATCATTCGACAGCTCTCAGCTTCAGCAAATACGACACCCAAATTTCCTTGATTTTGTAATGTATGAATGGGCCTACGCCCTTCGGCACTGCGACCCCCATGGGTCTATTGTGCCAACTTCTTCGATTTTAAATAAATCCCAGTATTTTTAACCAAACAGATATCATTAGTTAACGTTTGGGCCAGTTAGACATTGCTCATCTCTTAGGAATCGCTTTGACTTCGATACTGATATTCCCACTTTAGCAAAATCGAAACCACTTTTTGCATGGCTTATCGTTCTGAGCAGATTCACTATAAGTCTCTTATTTTTCCATTAAATCAGAAAATCAAAGCTAACCGCAATTGCCGCGTATTGAACACTGATTCGGACATTTTAAACAGACAAAATGCTGAGTATTGTTGACAGACGTCGAACTTTCCAACAAGATGTCTGCCATGTCTTGCAGGTTGAGTCATCTTTTTAAACAGAATCAAACTAGTCTGTGCACCTAATTGAACATTATTTGCTTTAAACACTGGAGGAACTAACTTCTGGTTGGTGGGCCAACGCTGGTCTGGTTTGTTTTGCCAGCCCGACCAGATCCAATTCGTGTAGCTAAGAAACCTTAGTAGGTCGGCAACTTGCATCTCTGCCAGCCCTTCAAGCCCTGGAATGCTGCTGTGCTAATATAACCATTCGCTGCTTCCGAAGGGAAGAATATTCACAGATGAAAAGTAAAGAATTTGACAAATGCTGCACCAGGTCCATCTTCACATTTCCTGTTTTCCAGCGCTGTTGTTTGGGTTTGATTGTGACCAGAGCCTTACACTGGGCCTACATTGTGCCAAACTATTCCATATGCTAGCGGCTAGCTGAAGCTATTTCGTGCTCTAGTCTTCTGGAAACACATTGAGTGATGTGGGCTTGAAAGCTTTTGGGCTTCGATAGCGTTGTGATAGTAAAATAGCATTCAAATGGTAAGGTTTAGATTCGATTTCAATCAACACCAGTGGTGCATTTTCCCATTTGACCCAAGAAAATCTCTATTAATTAAAGACACGTGCGTTCAGATTCTTAGCTGTAAGTCCCTGCTCTCTTCGAACAACTATTAATAGATATTTCGATTTTTAGTCAAGGGAAATAATTTGTTTTATACGCCGATTCCACAAGATTATTCGTGGCAGGTCTTCTTCCCGCTGACGAACTCATCAGCTCTGTTGTTTCCCTCCAATATTCCGTTGTACTTGTATACAAATCGGAATCAAAATATTACCTGCAATAAAAGATAATTATTTCTTCACACTAACTGATATACGATTTTATAAACTTTTGTACTAAATTCTATTTAAATTTCTTTACTCTTCTCTCTCTTTACAGCTTTCCACACTTGGGTAAGTCATGTTTCCATTTAGTTTACAAGTATTTACAAAATCCCAAAAGAAAGATAAGAATATGTCTTCTAGTATTTTCTACTGTCATCTTGAACACTTTTGAACAATTTTCAAAAATTACGCAATGTAAATATTTGCAAAGAGAATAAACTTGAAAGCCAAAAATTGACACCCAAAGCTAAGAAAAACTTTGCCTCATGCAATTTGCAGTGATGCCACATTTTTGCTGTGGCAAGGCTTTTAGCTGCTTCAATTACACACAAAACTTCAGACTTGACCTGAGTGCTGTTTAGCTTTTCCAACCAAAAAAAAAGAAAAAAAACGAAAAAGTGGAGAAAAATTTGCTTAAATAAATACTTATCAAGTTTGTGGGTTGAGGGTTTTGGAGCTTTGGGCTGGCTCATATTGTGCAGCGTAGTCAGAAAGTCAAAGGCGCAAAAAGTTTTGATTGACTTTGTGGGCGAAGCGTTGCCGGATCTGCAGCGTTTCCAGGAGTCGAATATTTGCGTGTCGCCAGAGTCAAGTCAAGCTGGCCAGAGCGCCAAACAGTATGCAAAAGCATTTTCTTTTCCTTTTTCTGTTTCTTCTTTTTTATAGTTGTAGTAAAGAATGTGCATAAAAGGATAAAAAAGAGCAAAAAAAATTAAAAAAAAAAAAATGGAAAAAACGCAACAAGCGAGAAATGCTGATAAAAATATTTTACTTTGTCGTATAATAAAAATTTCATTACGATTTTTGCGGTGTGCGGCAATGCCGTAACACCCACACTCCTTATCAAGGAATCACTCGCGCACTGCCCTAGACCATACTCTTTGTTTCTTCTTTGCTTTTCCTGGCAGACTTGCAGCAATTCTCATTTTGGGTGTTTATACACTTTACCTGGTGAGCTAAAGGGTATTACAGGTCTATAGGTAGCAACTATGTACTTTTGGCTGAAGCAGAAATTTGCAAAAATTTGCAAAACGAAGCAGTTTTTCAAGAGATTTGCAGTTTGGGTGTGTGCTTATTTCAACTCTTTTTTGGAATTATTTTAGTTTATTAGAATAAAGGTTGAACTATGAAAGCGAATATGGAAATGCGTTGAGAGATATATTTCTGGTTGTCTCCACATGTATTTATTTTTCTTTACCCGAATTCGCTTTTCGGACATTTCCGAAAATTGATTTATTGTGGCTGTCCCACTTGAAAGTCATCTTTATTGTAAGGAATATTGAAAATCTTCAAATAAACAACCATTTTTTTTAAATCAAAATTGTCTCTTAGAATATTACGGAAATTCTTAAATTTACACATACAAGAATTATGAAAAATAAAAATTTTAATTATTTTGAGTATTTTCCACTTTAAGTCTTGGGAAATATAATTCATTCACTACTCAAATTGCTAACGTTACCAAAAATTATAGTAAATAGTTCCCCTTTTATGCAAATATGTAAAAATATTGATAATTTCAATTCTAGTAACTGAAGAAATCTTAGCTGTAAATTTATTAGAAACAATTTTGCCTTAGCATCACTTACTTTTAGCATATCGGCTTAATTTAACGTCTTGATCCTTCTACGAAATTTTATGTATAAATATGTCTTACTTTTACTTTGATTTATCTTACTTCCAAAAAATCTTTATGTTGTTGATTTCTTATCAAATTTTTTAAAGGAATTCTTAATTTGTTAAGATTCAGTAGTGTATTGAGCCAAAAATTATCGTACAACATAGCTATATCAAAAATATTTCTGTTTTCAAACTGCTCTGCTTCAAAAAAGACATTTCTGTAGAAAAAAAAAATCTTTGAAATATTTTTGGTGAGGTTTTAAATATGTTAAATTCAGCTTTGCTTCGGAAAAAATTATCGCCACAACATACAATTTAATTTTTGGTCGAAGCTAATCCTTCCCTGACACAAGACGGAAACCCTTTCAAAAATTTGTTTTGATTACTTTAAGATATTTTTGAGTTAAGTGAACAACTACAAAAAAAAATATTTATACAACTGAAAGTTAGTTTAAGTGGAGTCTCAAAATGTTAAAATGTTTTAAAAATTATTTATGAATAAATATATTATTTTGGCGTTTTCATTTATTTCCACCATGTGCCGTTTGTCGCAACAGATTCAATTGAAATCAATATGAAAAAATCATATTTGTTGAAAATTGTATCAGAAACTAGCCAACAAGCAAACTAGCAAAAAACAAGCAAAGAAGCAAACAGGCAAACAAGCAAACTAAGCAGCACACAAAACAGCAAAAAGGCAAACAAACAAACTATCAAACAGGCAAGCCAGTAAATTAAATATTAAACTTTTTGACAATAAAAAGCAGTTTTTATCTTTACATTTTAAACCTCGCGGTTACTCTAGTTAAATAAATGCTATACCAAAAAATATTTGTTGTTCAACAAAGAGATTAAAATTGAGTTTAATGTCTAAAAAATCTAACATGTCACTCTCTATAGAAAAAAAAAAAGTTTTTCATACTGAGCAAGGATTAACGAAATATAGATAAACGAAAAAAGACTTGACTTTTTTGAAAGTCTATATTAAAGTTTTGTTAAATAATAAAGGTAAACTCAAAGTAAGCTATCACTGCTGCAAGAAAATGTCGCAGAAAATATTGATTGAGTGGTTCTCCACAATATGTTGCAACTTAACATTGAATTGTTGGTAAAAGTAAAGGTGTTCATGGATGCGAGCAACATTTCAGCTGCTAAAACGAAGCTCTGTGCTTTATTTAGAAGAAAAAGGAAAGTCTTTGGTTTGACAAAAACAAAGTGGACTGCTGGCAAATCTTGCGCTGCTAAAGTTTCATCTTCTATGTCGTTTCTCATAGATCATAAGATCTTTTGTAAGACATTTCTACAATAAAAGTGACTTAATAATAACGTTTTTCTCATCAAAAATCAAGTCACTTCCTTTTTTCCCATTGTTTTCCAAAATAATGAATCACACAGCGCGTCACCCTGTATTGGTCATTTCTATTTTCAAAACTGCTGGCAGGGTATCCCCGTGTCATTCGCCAGCTCGTCAGATTTACATTTTATTCTTTTGTAGCTTTCACTCGACTTGCCTTTAAGTAAAAATGTAAAATGTGCAATGCATAATAAGCTGGCGTTGTCGAGCACTGGAAAAGAGTAAGGACATGGGTGGAAAACATGGCACAACGGAAGCGAAACAAAAGCAGAAGATGGCAACAAGAAATAACAAAACAAGGACAAAAAAGAAATGCAAGACAAAAAAAAATGTATATATATGAGCCAAAGTAAAAGCTGGAGGGAATTTGCATATTAGCTGCACGAAGCAAAATGTTACCAGCTAAAATAGTCAGGAATAGGAATAGGGTAACTGGGTAAGGGTATAAACATAGTTGAGGGTGCCTGCCGCAGGAGCTGTGTAGCGCAGGGTGCGGGACCGTGACTATATAGTTTGTCGTTAAAGCCAAACAGCGGCTTATTTATAAGGCAAACGTTGCAGCTACATTTGCAAATTGTTAACGCTAGAGGGCGCCCACAATTGCCACTGACTTGTAGAATTGTTTTGTCTAATGATGGTAGGGCTGCTGGTAGTAGGGTCCTTGGAAATTGTTGCAGCCGCAGCAGCAGGTACAGCTGGAAGGGTGCTGAAAAAGTCTGCCAGAGATTTGCATAGCAAAGAAACATACCCGCCAGCTGCCTGCCAATTAGATGCAAATATCTATAGAACAAATGATAATTTATTGGTTGGCATTTTGTCAGCCCAAAGATAATAGTTTTGGACTACTTGATAATCCTGTATAGCTTGACATTTTCTTAGAGTTATTATTGCCGTACATAATTTTGGGGCATGGAGGAGTTTATTAATTTAAGTCTAATACTATAATAACGATACTCTTTAGTCTTTTGGAGTCTCTGTAGCAATTTGCTTGTAACTCAATTTTTTTTCCCAATCGAAACGATTGTTCCTTGATTTCATGCAGTGCTGTGTTCTTTTGGATGGAAAGTTTTAATTTTGATTGCATATTTTATAAGGAGAATGCTGGCTCTACATCGTGAAGTTTGGTGAAGATTTCAAGGGGAGGCCAAGATGCAAGATTGTCGTGCCACTAATGATGAAGATTTTATGACAGGTTACCTCAGAAGAATTTGTTTTTTCCGAAGACCTATATTTTTGTGTTTCTTTATTATTCCACTTGGGAACTTGGGGCCTCTACGAAGATATTCCATTGGCCTGTGTTTTGTGCCAACTGCTTTGAGCAGGATGATTAAAAGCAACTTGGAGACGAACCATTCTTCACGAATTAGCTCAGATAAGCTCGTCGTAGGGCTCCGCTGAACATATATATAACCGAAATTTATTAGTCAGAAAATGAATACCGAAGTTGCTATGAAATAGAATAAGCTGTTACCCTTAACAATCTCATTCGACTCAGAATATAATTCTTAGAATTTTAGAACTTTAAATACACTATTATACTTTATACAATACTTTCCTAATTATTCTAAAAAAAACTTTCCTAACGCCCAGCAAAGCTTCTCCTTTTTCGGGGAACGATTTTAAAACAATACAGATAACAAAATTTGGACAAAATATCACTTATCCGAAATAAGTTTTTAGAATAGTAAATAAATCAGTAACTGCATATTCTTGGTTTCAAAATCTGTAAAAAATTTTAAGATAGCTTGGTTTTACTTAAAAATAACAATTAATGGAAAAATAAATTATCTCCAATTTTAATTTTTTCGATATATATATTTTTTGACAAGATTTTTTAAAAGTATTTTTGACAAAACTACGTTAGTTTTCTACAAAATCGTTTGATTAAGAAACAAAAATAAATGCTGCTGGTAAAGAATAGGAAACATCGATTTCTTTAATCGTTTAAGGGTAAGGACTATCCCAAGAATTTCGTTTGAGGCAGAATATTATCTGAATTTAGCCAGCGATTGAATATTGCGACAATTTTGGCATATTTTTTAGAACTGTTCTCATTGTATTCTAATTATGAAAAACTTTTTATTCTGCTTGATCGAGCTATCATCGATACAAAAGCGGAGCATAGGGGAATATCAACAAACTGCTGTTCGAAGGGAACAGGAACAAATAATTTATAGCCGAATCCGAATGGTGTCTTTATATTGAAGGGAGATATGCATAGTTCTGAGATTGCTAGGAAAATGTATCAATACTCATCTTCCATATATCGTATTTTCCGCCTTTCCCCATTAAATAAAAAATCTCGACTCCCCAATTTAAATAAAATGATATAATTGAGTTTGTGGAATGTGTGTATTTATTTATGTTAGGATTGGTAACCCTTGGATCAGCATTACGAATGGTAATTTGTAATCTTGCGACAGTTTTGAAACTTCCGAATCCTAATGCAAAAATGGCTCCCACAACACGTTAAGTATTTTTACGTACAAAACTGCCGCTGTCTTGACTGCTTGTTAGGGGCCAATTGTCTTGACCTATAGATGCCGTTGTCGTATTTATACTTTCATTTCCCAATGAATTGCCAAGTTCTCCGAGTGATTCAAATTGTATTGGGTTATCAAGCTGACTGTTGCTATTAGGGTTCACGGCAGGAGTTGCAGCATTGTCAGATAATCTGGCAATTTTTGCAGGATTAAGCATATCTGCATTTATGTTGCTTGGCTCATAAAGATGTTTACGTACATGCAGACGACGGCTCTCTGAGATTTCCATTTATTCTTGAGGCATAGTCATAGGTATTGGTAGCAACGCATTCATTTGGCCAACGTCTTGATCTCCCGAGGACTCGTCAAAACTGCCTTTTGCGCCATTTATAAAGTCATCATCCGATCGAGTTCTATATGCAAAAAGCCCATTACTCATGTTGTCTAAGTCGCAATCTTGGCGTTCATCCGAATGGGAGTGGTCCGAGGAATTGCCTGATGAAAAAGCACTGGAACTTAATCGAATGTGCCTAAAATCTCTTGATGAATACCAGCCCTGGTCTACTGCATTGGTTTTTTTAGAGTTACACTCCTCAACGGCAGTAGATTTGTCTTGTACACAGGCATTGAATTTTCTTGGTGGATAATAACCAACACAAGTGAATAGATTTTTTTTTGTAAAAATTATTTGCATATTTTCGGTAACTATTCGAGAGTCTTCATTAAATATCTGCAGAGATTGAAGGTGGCGTGTTACCGGTGGCTCGTGTAGGGAACCAAAATGACTCTTTCCATACTCAAAATTATTTCTGGAGTTACTTCCTTCACTGCTACCTTTACTAGTGATGCCTGAGGATCCATCAAAACTGTTTTCTTGTGAGCTCCAACTTCTTTGATCGCTTACATTTTGCAAAATTGTCCTATCATTTTGATATTGATCCCGAAAATAATGGTTAGTTGCGTTTTGCTGCTCCAACCCACTTAGGAATCTTCCACTTATATTGGCAAAAGGAGCAGCACTCCGGAATCTCTCTTGATCTCGCAGTGGATGTTGCTGTGCAAAAACATCAAACAAGCAACGGCCCTGGATTCGTTTATCAGATTCATTGTGGAGATTATACATGTTAAATCTTCAGCTTTTTTATTTGCGATTGGGGCCGGTGCTCTTATTAAATTCGATTTTTATATTTTGATTACAGAATGGACCGTATTGGACTCGGCTCATATACTCAATACCTTGGCACTGGTGTCTCAAGTATGGTGATTTTTCTCGTTCCAAGTCTCGAAACTTTTAAATATCAACTGAAGCTTTTGAGTTTTACATGTCACGTCGGATGTCAGGTTTATAATTATTTAGCCTACTTTGTGTATGCATAAAGAAGTTTATTTCATTTCTGTATGGAGTCCGAAAATAATGGTTCTCATTTTCCTTAACGACACTTCGGAATCTTCCACGTACATTGGCAAAAGTCACAGCACTCGGGAATCGCTGCTCTTCTTCTCGCGTTGGACGTTATTGTTCCATATCGTCCAACAAGTGACTGCCATGTATATATTTATCAGTTCTATTGTTGAGATTATACCTGTTGAATGTTTCGATTGCTGCGATTGGCACTGATGCTCTTATCACATTAGGTTTTCGAATACTGTTTATAGAATGGATGACTGTATTCGACGTGGGTTTCAGGCTAGCTGATATAATCAACACCTTGAAGCTGCTGTTTTAAATATGGCAAATTATGCTTGTTCCAAGTTTCGAAAAACTCAATCAACTCGAATTCTGTAATTCAATGCTAAACTTGCAATTTGTTATCAATGCTAAGATTTCGTTGGGAGCCCCAGTTTCTGTTATAATGTAAAAAGATTCGAGAATTTGTACTTTCGGAGGAACTCGCTTGATTCCGTTGTATCTCCAGTGTCCCAAAATCGTATCGCAGCCACTTTGCATTTCGCTAATATCAATTTAATTGTAATCATAATAAGTATCATTTGATTTAAATTATATCTGCGGACTTCTACTTCTGCTGCGATAATAGCTCTCTGCATCTGCAAATATTGTGCTATTTGGAATGCTTCGCTCGTGGGTTTAGCTAATATCGTCTAATGAGTCGCGCTTGGGTGGATCAGCAATATTTTTGAAAAGACGTTGTTCCCTACTGTTATATCTATTGCGTAGTCTGGATTCTCCACTCTCTTTCGAACTCTCAGTTTTCGTCATTCTATGCTTCCGCGCCTTTGCCATCTTCCGTTTGGTAGGGTATCATAATTTGTTCACTCAATTTGTCGAAGTTGTTGCGTAAGTAAGTAATAAGTTGCGGAATTTTTTGTGAATTTCGAAAACATATAGGCTTGCTAGGATTACTTCATTGATAAAAGTGTATTTCAGCTGAAGAAGAATATTGTTCAGAGAATCTTAAAAGTGTAAATAAAGATTTCGAATACCTAGAAAAGGCTATCAGCTATTTAGCTGGTGCATAAGTTCCCAATTTCTTTAGATAATCGCCGAGGACTCTGCAGCACATTTTGCAGCATGGCTTTGTACGCAAAAGAGTATTACAGCGGTAGAGGGTTACAAAAATTAACATTTTATAGAAAAAGAACTTAATTTAATTAAGAACTACATAGGTTCTAAAAATTTTGAAATCTAAAAAATGTTTTTTAGATTCCACTTGTAATAGTACTCTGAAAGAAAAGTTTTTAGGACTTTAGATAACTTCAGAAGTTAAAAATACGCGGGATGAGGATCCCCAAACCTACGATATAACAAGTAAAAGGGTACAAAGTTTGTTCTGCCAAAGCATGACTGTACCAAAATACACACCGAGTCACTGAACAAACGTTAAAATCCCAAATGAAATGTATTTAATTATATTTAAAATTATTTGCCATATAGTTTTAACACAAAAAAAAAACTATATACCGCCAGTAAATCGCATATTTTCACGTCTAATTCGAGTTTCGTACAGTTTGCACATGTTTAGATTTAATTTTGCGTTTTGCAACACCCATAGCCCCATAAAAAGGGTATTCACACTGTAAACGGAAGTAAACGAAAAACGCGCATAAAAGTTGATAAACTAAGTAAAATAATGTTGGGCGTAAAGTTTGCAACCGCAGAGCCCACAGACTACCATGACAATGACGATGGAGCAGCATGGAAGCTGCTTGCACAGACACAGACCGTGCCAGTGTTGGTAAGCGGGAACAACAATAAAAACCAAATGTTGCGACAAAACAGGTTTTGTGCATGTGTGTGTGTGTGTGTGTGTGTGTGTGTGGGTGCCGCTTTGTGGAGCACAGCGATGTTGCATGACTCCAAAAGCATGCCAACCAGGGAGCACGTTTTGCATAATGATGAATGACGTCGATGCCGATGCCGTTGCTGGCGCAGCTGCAACTACCGAGTACTCCGGCGCTCTATCAATGGAGTCTTGTAGTGTGCAGTAACGCGTGTGCTCTTTCACTTGGCATGCCCGACCGTGTCTGGTGATTTGTTTATTTGCAGCGAAACAAAAGTAAGAGCAAGGAACAAAAAAAAACAGAAAAAAAGGCAAAATATGTTGGCATACATTTAGCAGTCAGTGTACAAACTGCTGCAAGGCAGCAATTGGAAACAAATTATGTTGCACAACACTAGGCCAGATAAAAGCGACAAACACGTGCCTTCAGCCTGCAGGCCAGACTTTCGGGGTTTGAGTAATGAGACGCACTTTAAGGCATTTGGCTTTAAACTTATTTTTTTTTATTTTTTAAGGGGAATTTTAATTTTTGACGTTTTATCTGATTATGTCACAAGGGCTCTGCGCATAATTTCTTACGCTTGGCAGCCCAAAAAGCACACCAAGTTCAAGGCAACAAAAATTAATCAAGAGACTTGGCCGAAAGTTAATTTCAAAAAATAAAATAAAAAATATGAAATTTACGTGGGTGTTTTTTTTTTTGGGGAGACAAAACAAAAAGGGATCTAGACGACTTAGTTCCGCTTCGTTTGCGTGCATTAAATCCGGTAGGATTTCGAGAGTAGCTACCGAAATGGTAAAGTAGGGAATTTGCTGTATAATTTTGAGGCAAGTGTTGGGTAACAGCTTAAATTTCACGAAGTAAGAAGTATTTGCGAAATGTTGGAGAGGATAATTAGTTTTCCTTAAGCAAAAGTCATATAGCGAATTTTAAACAAGTATTTGTTCGACTTGTAAAGGTGTTGTAGGGAATTGTTATCACTTCTTTCAAAGAGTCTCACACGAAGTATTTTTTCCCCGTATTTTGAGACTTTTTTACTATGGTAACACTAAGAGTGTTTTCCCTTGGGATAAGATCTAATCGATTCTTTTGTGTTTCCCAATCCCACGAATTTGGCATGTACAGTAGATCCCCATGTAAGACGAGCTCTCCAAGAAAATTAAGAAATTTTCGAAACCCAAATCTATTCTTAAACTACATAATTCACTTGGTATCATAACAGAAAAGTGGGCCCAATAAATAACGAACCATTCACTTTTTTTTAAAAACCTTCAAAGCGTAAAATATTTAATATTCAAAAGTAATAATATTGTTATAACTATAACAATCCATTTTATTTAAAGAAATCTGCTTACAGCGCATACCAATTTTGTAAACCTCAGCCAACGATTTTTCATTGTTTTCTCGTACGCTTTGAGTTTTGAGTTGTTTTCCAATTTGTCACTTTGCTTGTTTGCACTTCTTTGGTTTGGAATTCCCTGCTCCCCCCAAAAGTCGACTGCAAATTTTGTTTATATTTTAGCAAACATTTTTCGACAGTTAGCGCAAATTCTCCAATTGAAGTTTGTTTGTTTGGTTCGTTGTTGGTTCTGTTGTTGTTGTCGTGGCATCCGTACCACATTTAGCTTTCGGTTATACCATTTATTTATTATGCCTTGAAACCGCAAAAGCTCTACAAAATTAAATAGAAAAGTCAAAAAAGTGTATCAGAGGAGAGTGCACGAAAGTAAAATACACTGCAGATTTTTTAGGAACAAAATTAAGTGTGGACATTTCTACATAAATTTACAAAAACGGCAAAAAAAATTGTTTTTATGAAATATATGATAGATAAATAAGTCAAAAAGTTCTAGGCAAAGGATCTTAAGATTAACAAAAGCTACATGATGGAAAAAAAAATTATCCACCCAAATTCAACCTTCATTTCTAACAATAGTGCGTTCAAAAATTTGGTATTATTCGAAGAAACTAAGACTCTGAAGTAAATAATTTCGTTTTGGTTTTACATTTGCGAGGCTCAGAAATTTTGCTAGCTCCATCTACTGAGAACATTAATTTCGTGCAAAATTTGTGCCTTCTCTAGTTTTTATTATTTTGAAATTAAAATGCCGGAACTAAAATAGACTTTATTCGAAATTATCAAAGTATGTCTATGCAAGCATACTATTTTAACTCAACTATTTCTCTTAATTTAAAAAAAAAGTCAATTTAAAACCAATTATTTCTGACTTTTTCAAAGTCATTTTGATGGTTTTCTTAATCTTAACTATGGATTGTTCAAATACGTAAGAATACAACAATTTTTTTTTGGAAAATTGGAAAAAAAATTTTTGTGGAAAAATTTCGAAGTGCCTTTTGTTATAAAGTTTATTCGCTATTAATGCTTTCACAAGGAATTTTTTGTAAACTTTTTGTAAATATTTGAACAAAGTCTTCTATTTTTGTATCTTTTAAAAATTCATAAAATCGCTTAAAAAGATGAACATTTAGATTTTTTTTGTAAACTTTTTATACATTTTTTAAAAAATGATTTTTCGAAATAAAAAATTTAACTAATAAACAGAAAAATTTGAAACCAATATATAATCATTCGGATCGGAAATGTAGACGCCATAAACTGCCACGCCTTCAACTTTACTAAACAAACTTGAACCAAAATCGCCCTTGAACTTACCAGCTCCTAAAGAGTATATACATTTAAAAGTAAAAATATAATCCTCAGCAAAAAACTAGAAAATATGCAACTGGGAAATCATATTTTTAATTATGCAAACGACACACAGAACTAGTATGTTATTCTCGTATTCGGTAAACTTGTGATTGATTTTCCTGTGGCTGGCTTTGTGTCAGACAAATGGTGACAACTCTGGCATAACTGCTTGCGGGTTGCCGGGTTGCTAAAACTATAAAATGTGGCCCAAGGCTAGGCAAAAACTTTTGAATATGCATAAAGCAAGTCGTCGTCGTTAGACTCGAGTTGTATGAGTGTCATTTTGTCATTTTGTGTGTTCAGTAAATATATGGATAGTTATTTGTATATATTTAGTTGATAAGTTTCCTTTACATAGCTGAGGTTGCACAATATAAACAACAATTCGAGCTGACAGACGACAGTTCATAAATAGAGATCAGGCTCAGGCTCAGGCATAGGGTTGTAATAAATGGACAAATGGATATTTTCGGATTTTAAGCTATGCATATTTGTTTTTATTTTATTTTATTTATTTTTTTCTGCCAAAAGCAGACAATCTGTTATTTTAAATATTTTATTTATTTTAAATAGCATAATAAATAAAATGTTGGAAATTTTTAAAGGTTCAGTATACTTTAGACGTGAAATTGTGCTGGCACAGTTAGAGTTTTGATTGTTTTGTAAATATTTTAAATAACGTTTGGTTTGAAATGCGTAATTACTTAAGTCGCATATGGAAGCAATCATTCGTTTTTAATTTAGCAAAACAAAATAATTGGTTTTGAGCTGTGATTTGGGAAGTTAAGGAAGCAGGTCAGATATAGCAGACTAGTTGAAGTCCTCTATTGCTGGTAGATGTTGAAAAAATACATCAGAAAGTTATAGCATTCACTCAACTCTATATTTCTAAGCCCTATAGGTGAAATCTATAAAGCGCAGTCTATGTTCTTAATATGATACCTTAAAATCTGGAAATATTCGGTATATTATATATATGGCGTATAAAATATTAACTATTTCATTGGAATGGTTTTATGTTGTCGGACTGCATCAGCTGTCTGTTTCTGAAAAGAACATAGTATTTTTCCCCAGATTGGGTTTTTGGCCAGATTAGATTACATAAACGCTATTTTCAGAAAGTTTTCATTCTCCAATTTGAATGTAAAGTGCAGCTTAAGATCATCATTCGATTGAGAAGATTATAGCGTATGTGCTCCGACCAATAATTCATGCAGATACATCAAGTATATGACCCCTCCAAATATAGGTAGCCACGTAAAAAACAAAAAGCGTCCTGGCCAACTCAAAAATTTGATGTTAAAGAATTGGAGGCTCTACTGAATCAAGATCAATTTCCCAATTTAGATAAACATTTTCCATACATATTTATACAAATAAAGAAGGAAAATATATATATTTGCTTGTCTGGAAAAAACCCTGAGGTCACAGTAGCGAAGTTCATACATTACATTACATTCATCTGAAAAACAAAAAAAAATGGGCAGCTTTTAAGAAGCTTAGATACTCTTGATGTTTTATTATCTGTTTTAAATTGTCTTTAAAGATAACAACCAAACGGATATAAATATCTTAATGGATTCGTTTTTCATTATTAAAATCAAAAATAAATAACAAAATCAATCATTGCATACAATCTATAAAGAGATATATTTCTGCTTCCTTAAATTCCAGATTTTATTAATGCTTTTAAAGTCAATGGTAATAAACCTCTTGGAAATCAACCCTAGAATGTGAATTAAACGAGCTTGTAGTAGTGAATAATTATTCAAGTTCAACCAGTTCAAAGTTCATGTCAATCTCAATATATTTATTGAACATTCTAAGACACAAAAAGCACAAGTCGGGAGCTCTGGTGTTATGCAAATGCAATTGTATCCCTCGAAATAGGTTTTGCATTGAATTTTATATTGGCTTTGCCTGAGCTACAAATGTCCTAAAATTCGTTTGGCGTTTCGCAATTAATCTGGGATATCTCTTAAGTGAGCTTTTATCTGTCAGGGAAGATGTTGACTAAAAAGCCGAACTGATATTTTGTAATATAACAACTGTAGAAGTGTAGGACTAAAAAAGTAAATGGTAATTGGTCCTGTTTATTGTCTTCTGAGAATATTGAGCTGAAATTTCTCTCGAATATTGAATTTGATCAGTCTATGTCTCACTCTACTTTAAATCTTTTCCCCAAAACATATTCTCTAGAACTCTCTGCCGTACGCAATTTGTAAAATCGTAGAGGCTTCTCTTACAAAAGATTTAAGATTTATCGATGTCTTAGTCCTTAGCGGTTGAAGGCTTAACTTTCGTGGTTTCGTGATACAAATCGTAAAGTCTTTCTTTCCATGTTCTTTCCATAGATTTAAGAAAAGTTGTTCCACTGTGGACTTCTAGATTTCTCAGAACTAACCGGTTGAAGCCTTAACTTCCGTGGTTATCATTAAATTGTTTTCCCTTTAGTTCTTCTACTTTTCCTTTTCCATTTAACATCTCAAAAATCGTGAACTTATTTGTGAACTATATGCAAACTAATCTTCTGTTATAATTGCTAAATAAACCATATTTATTTTCCACAATTCTTGAAATCCAATGCACTACAAACACTTTTGTCTCTCAAGTATTCCTTCTTGTTAGATGTGAGGGAGGCAGAGGCGACAAACAACGCCCCGGACACCCATGCTAAATAGCCCATTATTCCATAGAGGAACAGGAATGGGTTGGATAGTGATTGGGAAGGAACCTACTCGTCTCTCGGAGTACGAGAGCTGGAGTGTAAAACCTTGACTGTCTTACTAGAATCATAAAATTGCATTATGTTTGGCTAGTATTTCGCAAAAAGACAAACAAAGAACTATAAACACAAATAGAAAAATATTTGAGAATCAGATATTTGTCTGTTTTAATAGATTTTGGCAGCTATTGACATTTTCGTTTATAACTAAATTTAAATTTAGGCTCAAATAAAAACATATTAATCTGAAATGCGGTTGAACGTTTTTAAATTCAACTACTTCCAAAAGTTATCTCTTTTATTTTATTATTTTCGTACAAAAAATTACAATAAAATAAATAAAATTTCACAGTTGCTAGCAATGTGCATGATTTATAAAGCCACAACTATGGGGATTGCCAAGACCGAACCACAGAAACATCTTTGACAGTCGTCATGCTTCGTGCTACAAGCTGCTGCTGCTGCTGCTGTTATGCCATTTCTTGGCTGTGTGGCACAAATGTCCGGGTATTCTATGCTACCACCAAGTTGCTGCCACCTTCTGTTGCATAGTACCCACAGGCGGCGTCGGCGTCAGTTGGTTTGTTCAAAAAACTTTCTTACACTAAAACTGACTGAATAAATGACTAACTGCCTGAGTGACTGACTATGGGATTGACTGCGGGTACCGACTGTGGGACTAACTCTGCAGCTCTAGGTAACCAACCGACTCACTCACTCACTCACTCACTATCATTGTAGCTGTTTTTGTTGTTGTGGATGTTGTTGCGTTTTTACCACCAGCGGCAAATAAATTGAAATTCGTAATTATTCCCAACAGCATGAAAATTTATTCAATTTTAATTGAGTTTTCCTTTGTGTCCTGTGTAACTGCAAAACACCAACACCCACGCACTTGCTGAGAAATAAATATGAAATGAAAATTTTAAATTTTATTAAAAACACTTGCAAATTTAACAACGTTTTCCAACACTAACTAACTAAACTAGTGCAAAAACTGCTGCAAATCCGCAGGCATTTAGTTTGTTTAATTTTCGAAGTGTCGAATAAATGAGAGCATACATGTGCGATTTCGGTTTTGTTTTGCTGTAGTTTGTTAGTTGTTATTAAGGATAAAGCTGTCCTGATGCCGTGGCTGTACTTTAGTAATTCTTTTCCCAACGTTTCAATGAATTTGTGCGATTTTTGGGGTTCCATGCCACTGTTCCGCACTGTATGCAGTTTGTTTGGTAAGAAATCGCGCCATCAAGATAAAGGACAACATTGCTAACTATTGTAAGTGTAAAACGTGATATGTTCTTTTGTGGTACCATCACTGCTTGTCAATTGAATAAGTATAAACATAGAAAATTATGGATTCCTACCATAATATGTTGTGTCATTCCACAGTTTCACCTAGTTTTGAACTTAAATGCAGCACAGAGAGCAAACTAATAGGTCGCTTATTGTAGAAAGGATATAAAGTAACGAAACCCCAATACCGCGCAATGATAACTTCACTTTTATTTACGTGGCCATTACAATACATTATCAGGCTGCAGTCCACGGAAGGTCCAGGCTTTGGTGTTGGGTATCATTTGCTCCTTGTGCCAGGAGGAACGTATGATGTACACATGAGATATAAATATTGCCTTGAAAACGGGCACATTCAAAACATTAGCTCTCCGACACTACGTCCACAGCAACATGCGTACATTCTACCGATAAAAAGTCTACTTCGCAGCATGCAGAGTCCTGGCAAATCGGCTCAGTTTTGGAGCTGATCCAATTATCTATACATTTATTGACGTCTTTTTAAACAAGCTGCTCGTTTGCTAGATCATGTGTCATCGTAACAAGTGGTAGGCAGATGGGCGAACGTTTGAAGCGTGGGATAAGATCTTGCAATTCAGCATTTCCATGTACTTTTTGACAACTTTTACGACGTTGGGTCTTCTCATGCTAAATAATGATTTTATCATATCTTTCCTTATATTGTGGCCATATTTCTTCAAGTTTTCGACTCTATAAGCTGCGTTTGGTATCGATTCCCTGTGATACTTTTATTTTTCTTCAGATGCTCATAATATATCGAACCTGGCTGTTTTCCATCAAATGCATAACCTGATTTTGTTGTCATTAATATTGAGTTTTGCTGCAGGTTTGTCAAAGCTTTCCCTAAAACTTTCTACGCTTTAGATTATGATAGTCTCTCTATTTTTGGTCGTCAGTTACTATGCGAACAAATTCTTGACGATTTTGCCTTAGGAGAAGCTCTTTACACGCAAAAAACGGCGTTGGTCATCTCTTTCGATTCATGCGGAATGCAGTGTCCATCTGAATCACTTTCATGGCTTTGAGGCATTTTGATGCAGCTTGCTGTGTGACTACAATGAATCTGTCAATTCTTCTTGCGTTTAAAACGCCTCTTGGTTAAGATATGCTTCCAATACTGCATCTTCGAGAAACCTTTTCTCTTTCACCACCATACCAACCTTCAACGTTTCGACTATAATTTTTGATGCGTTGAAACTACTCCCGAAAAATTGTTTCTCTAAGAGTAGCCTCTTTGTAGGCATTGAATACTAATTGTTGAGCTTCCGTCGCACTTTTCTTTGAATTTCTGCAAATAACGCGCATTACTCTGAAAACCTGACATTTTCAACCAACAATGCGGTTTTTTATGCAAATAGATACTTTGAAATATTCTGTACATTATTATAAATCATTTTCAATCGACTAATATTGATCGGCATTTATCCATAGAGATACCTATTGGAAAACAACGGAAGCATTTTAGACGATCAATGGGGTTCTGCGAATTAAACAAAATGTTGGTTTCAATTATTTTTCTTTTCGAATAGAATAACTTGGATAGAAAATCAAAAATTGATTAATTGATGAATGCTTCACAGATGGAAAAACCGATGAAATTCACAAAGGTTCAAAAAGCCTCGACTGATTCTGAGAGATAGTATGATTATACATAACGACAATTGTTGCTTTAATGCAAGGAAGGAAAAACCAACAAATTTAAAAATAAACAAATCCTGTTTATTTGGATGAATCACTCTCGGATATCTTTTAACTGTAGTTCAGTGCAAAGTTGATTCATTGTGCTGCGCACAGGCATTGGCTCAATAAATTCTCAGTCCTAACTCGATTAAAGTAGTTCCCATGACATATCCATCCAGAAAAGAACGTGATAAACACTATGTATGCCGAGTACTAGTTTGTCTCACTGAAGACATTAATATTGTTTGCTGCAAAAGTTGATTTAAGAAAATGTTAAATGATTTCAAATGCTCCACTTTCAGGCTATGATGCATGTTTTTGCTGTTGTTATTGTGAATGGCTCAAATAAAATTTGCAACAGGACAAACGAAATCGGGATGCACAAGCTGCCTACGAATAGCCACTAGCACGTGCAGCAGAGCGATCCAGCTAAGTGAAGAAAAGTGCTGTACTACACAGGCACGCCTTGGGATATGCAACGAAAATTGCATGTTGTTTGTGCCTACCCCTGTGTCGTCCCCTTGTTGCGGCCCCTCTCTCAGATGGAGTTCGTTTCATTTCGTTGCATTTTTGTTTACAATTTTCATAAACTGCAACCCAAAATGCATGAATCGTATGCACATATCAAGTGTTTCCTTTTGGGTATGTCTGCAGGGTGCAGCATGGAACGAGCATGGAATGAGCATTGGATGCATATCATCAATCATCAGATATGCGGCATGCAACGCATACACATGCACACACTGCAACATAATCGTCAAGCACCGAATTGAGTTGAGTTAGGAAGAGTTACGGTTTGGCGAGAGAGACGCAATCGGATGGAGTTGGAAGCGCTCGCTCTGTTGTTTGTATTTGCTTTGCATGTTAACCAATACAAGCAGCCAGTGGCGTCGATTTCGGGAGCAGCTGTGTGTGACAGTTCATTGTGGATTTTAAATAATAAAGTTTGAAATTTCTACCTTGCAGATTTAAAATGACAGAGAATATTTGGAGCAGCAATCGTTAGCACCAAAGGGAGCATGGGTTCATGGACGGTAAGTCCCCTGCTTATATTTACAAATTATTATTAGCGATTACAACAGGAATCATTTAAGATTGTTACAAGCAAAGACTTATTAGGGGGTTTTTCAGTTTGGTGAATGCAAAAGTTGGATTTAAGAAGACTTCGTACAAAAAGCGCTTATAGTGTTCGCAACTTTGAACGCATTTGTCTCGAAAAGGTTTTTTTTAGAAATATTTTCATAATTTTTAGAGAAAATTTCTAGATCAACTAATTGATTTAAAATCCGACAAGTAGACCTGGTACGGTAAGAAATCTAAATTTATTTTCTTTGACCATATTGTCATCGCTGCAAATGGAGATATCTCCCATAAATATGGAGATATCTCCCATAAAAGCCGTTCGAAGAGAACAGGGACCTTGAGTATACACCAAAAATCAAACGATGGTATCTTAATTTAAATAAGAAGTACTCTGGCATCTATCTAGACATACCTATTTTGCCTTATTATATGACAGTGTAACAGCGCCAGCCAAACTTTCAAGATATGGTTCTAAGTTTATTCATCCTCTTTCGGCAATCTGCTAGTTTTGCTTGAGAATATTTCCAGTTAATTTAGTTGATAATTCAACCTATAGTGAACTGTATAATTCCTTTGAAGATTCATAAGTTTATTCGTCAGTTTCATAGGTACTTTTAACTGCTGTAGAGTATTACTACCAAAGTATGACTTGCGATCATAATTTAAGAGATGCCATATCTACAGAATCTTCAGAAATTTTATAATTACAAAAACAGTCAAACTGGGATTTCTATACAGAAAGAGACTTATTATGACTCATTATTTTGTTACAAATAAAATTTTTTGTTATCAGGACTTAAAGTATAGAATCTGTAAGAAAATCTTTGATCCAGAATATTTTAAATATTTGGCGGTATAAAATATGTTAATACTTGAAGTTTGACAATTTTAGACCTTTTCGAAAAATCATAGTTGCACTTGATTATCATTTTTTGTTGAAAAAAGGGATGCTATACTCAGCTTATAAGTGTTAGAAGGTCGAAAAAATCTATGTTTTGTGGCATTTGGAAGAATTTTTGAAAAATTTCAGAATGTTCGGACAGCTACTTACAGAAATGTGCTAGAGATTTTAAATAGACCTCTATTTAATGCAAATTCAAAATATATTTTAAACTTTAAACATGTTTTTCTCAAATCCAACTGTTCGGACTATGAAAAATTTATATTTTCTTTTTTTTGTAGGAATTATTTGAAAATTTCTTTTTGGACAACTACTCAAAATATACAAGAGTTGAACGAATTTTGCTTGAGATTCATTTGTATGACCTGTGGCACTCATTATTCAATACTCTGTTCTGTTTTGAACAAATACAACAGAGTTGCCAACTCTTTTTAAGGAGGTAGATCTTGTTAGAACTTAAAAAATCTATATTTTGTTGTATTTTCTAAAGAAAATGTTTGAAAATTTCAGTTAGTTTGGACAACTACTTAACGAAATGTACTAGAGATATTATGATTCAAACAAATACGACAGAGTTGCAAACTCTCTTTAAGTAGGTAGATCTAGTTAAAAATTTCTTTTTGTCAGTTATGGAGATGTACTAGAGACTTTGAATGGATTTGAACCTAACGCAAATGCAGTTCGTCCTTGAAACTTTAGGCAAGATTTCTTTTTACGGAAATGTACTAGAGATTTAAAGTTTCTTACTTTCTTACACTTATACTTTTCCTTGTTTGGAATAAATACGACAGATTTACCAACTCAATTTAAGCAAGTAGAACTTAATAAAATCTTTGTGTTGTTACATTTTTTAAAGAAATTTCCGAAAATATCAGTTAATTCGAAGGACTTATTCAAGTTCCGGAAATGTCAGTTTGGACAACTACATACGGAGATGTACTAGAGACTTTGATTGGATTTGAACCTAAAGCAAATTCGATTTGTTCTTAAAAGTATAGGCTAGTTTTTTTTTTAAATTAACCCTTGGAGCTGCTGAGTATTGTTACAACCAAAAATGAATTCTAAAATACTGCTGTTTTCAAAAATCCGCAATTTAGAAACTTTTCAAAACTAACTTCAAACTGAAATTCTCTCTTTGGAACTGGCAATCCCTGTTTGACCCAAATACTCCCCTCAACTACACCACTGCACACTGCAAAGTTCACAACGCACACAAACACGCTTTGCATATTAAATTATCTATCATACAGCTACCTTACCCCTCTCGCTATCCTCTATTCTTTCGCCAGATCGCGTAGATTTTAGGGAAAACTCCAGCGCATATTATTTATGACGTTGCATTGTTGTTGTTTTTGTAACGAACGCCCGTTGCCTAGTAGCTGCTTCCTGCTACCCAGCTGGCAGCACTGGTAATAGCTGCAGCGTTGCCATAGTTTTAGCAGTTAATTTAAAATAAATTAAAATGGGATTACAATATGCAATATGCAGGCAGGCAGGCTGGCTGGCTGGCAGGCGCTATTTAGCCAAAAATAAACGTTGATTGTTTTGGCATATTGTTTACACTAGACTAGAGCAGTAATTGGAAGCGCCTAAATATGCATGAAGGTATTTGATTAAAACAAATTGAGGCATGAATACATGCAGACCGACAGACAGACAAGTGAGCAAGGCATTCTTGATTTCGTCGGATTTAGGGTTCGCCAGCCAAAGCCAATAATAAATATTTCAAACGACAAAGGCGCAAAACATTCACACTGCATATACAAATCTCGGCAAAACAAAAAAAAAAAAAGAAGAAAAATACATAAACAATTTCTGCCTAATTGATCAATACGCTGACTTCACACGCAATTTGCATAACTCAATGTTGTTGGCCCAAACGAATTCGAATCAAATGAAAGGGTTTTCCGCGCCATAAAAGCCATCAAAAAGAACAAATACAAAAAAAAAAACACAACAAAATTCCAGCGGAATAAGGCAACAACAGCAGCCAACGACAGGGCTGGCTTAGATAGCCAAAAATACCAAAAATACAAAAAAAAAAAATAAAAATATGCAAATAAAAAATGGCTAGGCGTAAGTTATGGAGATTTGAAGCGCAACATAAAAACTAAAGGCTTAAAAAAGTCGACACAAAATAAAAAATAAAATGCAAAACTAGAGAATGGAAAACATATTTTTCAAAATATATATTCTGAACATTTTTGGTTTCGCGTTACCCAAAAAAATAAAACCGAATACAAAGTGTTCATTTAATCTAGGGAATTTGTAGGCATGCATGCGCGCTCGTCATAACTGGGTCAATCCAATAGACAACAAATATCGAAAAGGCAACTCAAAATCGATTCGCTGGAAAAGTTTTACTTTATCTTCTTATAGTTATAGGATTTCCTAGTTTTGTGCTTTACTGCTGTGTGCCTTTAAAATAAAAAAAATAAGTTTTACGAAAGTGGTAGCTTAAATAACAAGTTTACTTAAAATGGAAAATTTGTAACATTTTTGCTTCTAATTTTACTTGCCATTTTTTACTAAATTTTAAATCAAATAATTTTTCGTAGAGTTTAAATAGTGATAAAAATATATATAGACATTGTTTTCTTTTATTTCTTAGTGCAAGTATCCTACGAAAGTTATCCCGAAAATAGATCTATAGGTCGCAAGACTTCCCCTACAATAAAATAGACCAACTAAGAAAATCAGAAAGAATTTAAAGTCTAATATTTTTTATTTAGCATGGAATTATAAATATTTGAACACTTATTTTTTTGTAATTATCGATTTTGTTTTCTACTCGATTCAAAACATTTAATTTTTAGTCAAGGATAATAGAGAACAGGGGCCTACAGTTTATAGTGGAGTCCGAAAGGCAGAGTCTTCTATTAACACAGATTTAGCTATGCAAATTGTGTCTTTTTGCTAGCAGTACTAGTGCTAGGCAAATGCACCAGTGCTGTAGCGTGAATTTCAGCTACCTAGCTTCGTATGTAGAGGCAGGTACTCTGCCGAAGTTTACTTACTATCTTAGGGAAATTGGCAACCAAATATAATTGTTTGAATTGAAGGAAAACTGAAACCCTACCATATTTTTACCTCCCAACCAAAGTTCATCCAACTTTCTTATCAATTTAAGAATATTTTTGTTTACTTCTGCCCTGGTCCTGCCTAGGCGCAGCAGGAAACACTCAATAAACATGCCAAGCGGAACACACATACGCACAACCTCCTTCATCTAATTCCTTCTATCACTACTCACTACTCGTTGTTCTCTTGGCTACAACACGCAAAAATTTCGCATGCGATAAAATAAAGAGAGAACCAAAAATAAAATAAAATAAAAAAAAATATTATGCCAACACGCTCACTTATTTTTATTTACTCACAGGATTATGCTAATTTTTAAAGTGATTTAGTGCATTCAATACAAAGAGTAAAACCGTGTGACTGCGACAGCGATAAAACGAGTGAGCAGCTAAGCAATACAAAAAAAAATCAACAAAGCGCAATACCAACCAAAGAAAAAAAAAATGAGCAACAAAAGGAACAGCAGCAGCAGCACAAAATGGCGCAGGACTTTTGATTTTGGCGCAGCACATAAAAATAAAACGAAAATCAAATACAAAAATAAACTTTTTGGTTTGTGGCTATGGTTGAGCTTTGAATACTCTACAGAAGTCATGGACAGGCAGACATTCTATTCTGTGATTTAGAAGTGCAGTCAGTAGGAGCACAAATGAGCGCGAGAGAGAGAGAGAGAGAGTCTTGGAAATGGAGGCCCCTAGGAGCCCCCAAAATTGTACTAGTCAGTTATAGACAAATTTGACCGCAAGTGAGCCTTCGCCTTTATCTTAGCATCCTTAAGATCGACCAAATATGCGATTGGTTTCTGGGTCTGAATACAAGCGCTGATCTTGAAGATATGTCAATTTCGAAACAAAAGTGCGAAACTTTGCTGAAATACTATACCCTCTTTCACTACTTCAGTAAGATTATATCGAGCCTGAAGCACATCTAATCTGCTTAAACGACTTCCAAAGATCAGTGTATGTGATGATTGAATCACACGGGTTGTAGAAGGAATGTTAGTTGATTAAAAAAAAAAAGTAAAATTTTAATAAATTCATCTTGACGATGACATGATTCAGGATCAGCATGCTTGCCAAAAAACACTAAGATATCATATACTCACTTTATCACTTAAATAGCATCTTATTGAGTCTGAGATACACATTCTACACCTTAAAGAACTTTGTGTAGATGACTGATGAGCGGTTTTGGAGCCTACCACGGGTATGGAAGGCAAGTTCCAAAACCTATCCATACACAAATGCCAAAAGCCTGCATTTATTTGGGAGCGTCTCAGCGATGACATGATCCAGCATCGGAGTGCCTGATGAGCTCTACAATCGCATTGCCACACCTCAGGCGAGTCCGAAAAGTGAGAAAAAAGGCATTTTACTTTTATACCTACAATAATAGTAACTCCGCTTAACACACCCTGTAACAAACTCGATATACCCCACAATTTAGAGAGTATAAAATATAAAAAATTTTAAATTTAACTGCCTGACATTTAAGGCAAGCTTTACATGTCGCACATTCATCCTTGTCGCACAGTGGCATAGCCACATCTCACTCACTCCCAGGAACACGATCTCTTTGCATTTTGTTAGCTGCAAAAATTTCCGTTTTGCGCCTTTTACTGTATGTGAGACGCACTTCCGGTTGCCATTGTTGCCGTAGTTGTCGTTGTTGCTGTGACGTAGGCTTTTAGCGTACTTTAAGGCAAATCAACGTAATTTTTCAAGTTTGATTCCGTGTGTGTGCGTCTCGTCGTGAAGTGGGACTCCCTGACGCTGGCGGCTTCAGTTCAGCTTAGTTAACCCAAAGCCTGTGGACTTGAGGCGTTTGCTCAAGCGCAAACTGTCGCAAGCCCAGTGACAGCTGCAATAATAATAATTCAAAGAAGTAACCGACTGTTGAATGCGCTCTATGCATAATTTTAAATTTTTCGCTGGAAATGGACTAAAATAAAAAGGGAGGAAACTGTACTTTTTATGATTTTTGCTGGCTTAAAGAAGGAGTTTTGAAAAAATATATAAGCATATTGCTCTTGACTATGCAGACATTGCTCGAAAAGCGGAGCATTTCTATTATTAGATGTGCGAACTATTCAACAGAATAGTTTAATTCTATTTACAAGCCGATCAGGGGTGGCTTTAATTCATAAAGACTTTACTAGGCAAATAGCGTCCACTTGCTAGCTATGCCAGTGCTAGGCAAATGCTCCAGTTCTACAGGATAGAATGAAACAACCGACCTTCTGGTTTAAAGTCGTGTATGTTTCCACAGCGCTACCGAGGTACACAAAGACAGAAGAGGTAAAAATTTAAGTAAATGGATTCCCCTTGATTATGGTCAACGCTCCAAAGGCGAAGCCTATCTCTATTAATAGCTTTTCGAAGAGAACAGGGACCTACAATTTATAATAAAATTCGAACAGTGGTGTTTTTAATTAAGAGAGTTAAAAAAAGCGTATATTTATTTGATTGTTATTTCAATGCTGCTGGGTGGAGCCGAACCACCGGCCCTCCGATTTAGAGGGAAGTGCGCTACTACTACTCCATCGAGTCCCATGACCCATATATATAACGACGTATATATGAACAATAATGGTTTTGATAAAAGACAGATTTCTTACTTAAGGTTAGAAAGGAAACTCACACATAGACCAGGTTTAATCTTTAGAGGCAGAATTTGATTTACTCTCATTTTTAAAATATTTTTGTTTTATTTTCTATAATCAAAGTATCGCACTACCCATTAAAAAAAGCTGAACAGTAAAGACTCTCCCAAAAAATCCCACTTGATGCTAGCTATTCCGCCATCAACACCTTTTACTTCCATAAACCGCTTTCCATTGCCGCCTACAAACACTGCACAATTCCGTAGCATCCTTGACCCAACGGTGTATAGTGTATACAAAACACACTCACTTCCCACTTACACTCGCACACCCCTTACAGTGACTGCTAAAAAACAATAACAATGAATGTGCGATAATTTTACATTTTATCAAGTCGACTGCGCGCAAAGATGCGACTTTGGCAGCCTCGTCGTCTTTGTCCTTGTCGTCGCCATTTTTTATGCGCGCATTAAGCGGCTTTTGGTCTAAAGCCCTGCCACTTCACTTGACTCAAAGCGCACCCACACCTCTACAGGCACACACACACACCAGCCACACACACCACACACACCACACACACCACCCACACATGTCCTTACTGCATAAAAAATAAAAGTAAAAACAAAAATATTATATAAAAGAAAAGCAACGAAAAAAAACATTTTTTATGTTGTATGGCAAAAGGCAAAGTAAATGTCATACTCAACTTTGACTCAGTTCAGTTCCAGTTCCTGGATAGAACCAAACCGAACCGAACCGAACCGAAGCCGCCCCCTCCCAGCCAGAATTGTAAGCCTCTTAGCGGTGTTGGCATGCCTGCGGTTATATAAGTAATTCGATTATAAGAATTCTTTCTTTTTCCTTTCCCAAAATAAAAATATTTCTGAGTATATATGCCGGGTTAGCCTTATGCACACACACACACACACTCACACACACACGCACGCACGCACACACACACGCTCGCTTCAGCTCGTTCATAATTAATTAGTAGAAATTTGCTTTAATGAGCATTAAAATTAAATAGATGAGTGCTTGAGACTTGGGCGTAATTTTATACATAGTATATGGTATATATATATGTATACATGGCTCTATGTGCTGGCGCAACGTTAAAGATTTATATACTTTCGTACAGAACTCTAATAAAGCAACTTTTTATATTCCTAATGCGTGCTCATTAAAGGATTATTGGGCGGGGAGGACTTTTTATGATTTTGCCTAAGCCAGAGAAAAGATTATGCCGCACATACCTTGGTGCAAGTATGTGTTGTAGGATTCCGAGTTTAGATTTGTCTTCAGACTGCTTTCGAGTGTTGCTTAAGATTAACATTTTTCAGCATCTAAATGTATATTTTGTTGTCAAAGTTTATTGAAGTCCTGAGATTAAGCCAAAAAGTTTTGACAATGCAGACTAACACTAACGAAGAAGTAAGATAATTTGTTAAAAAATTCAAAATATTTGTTAAGAAACAGTTTTTAATGATTAAGTCATCATCATACTTTGCAAGTTTTTTGTATAAATCGCTTTTTTAGGGCTTCCAAAAAGAGAGAGATCATCTATATCAAAAATGCAAGCTATGATCGCTTAACCCCCAGTGCCTGTAAGTGGCAAAAGTTACGTGGAAACACTGAAATGTTACTTTACTTTATGTACTTTATTTTACTTTTTGTATTCTCCAGACTGTTGTTTTTTTACTTATTATTTTAACCAAAACAAAGTGATATTTGGGGATTATTTGTCTAGACTTTGCTCCTTTCGCTTACAAATTCAGCAGAAGCAAAAGGATTCTAGGGGGTCATTGGTTCGATGATTGGATAACGCACAGAGGAGAAAGTATCAGAATCAGAGAAAGAACTACCAGAGAGTTTACACTTTGTATAATTTAAAAACGAACAAAGCTAATCTGTGTACCTAGTAAAAATGTTTTTTTTAAGATTTCAGACGTTCGTTTCAATTATTGAGTATGCCATTTTGGCACTTTAAAATTTTGAGTTGAAGTTCCGTCATTTTGTCACATTTCAGTTTCTTAGTTAAATTTGTTAAAATTAAGCTTGAAAACTTTCCTAAGTCAACACAAAATGAACCAAAAAATAATATAGATCATCTCTTAGTTGTCATCTCAGATCTACTGGACAGGAAGTTACATCACTAGGACTAACCCTCTCAACTCGTAGTCCTTGATAAACTTGAAGTAAACTAGAGAATAAAATAAATCATCTCTTAATTATCATCTCAGATCTGCTGAAAAGTTAGGCGGTTCCACCGCCGTAGGCTGCGAAAAAAATGCATATCTTAAGAATTAATTTTTGGCTAAATAAAAAGTTGAATTTCTTTAATCGGATTCTATTTTTGGAGCATTGCTGAAGCATAACTCTTCTTAAAATTCTATAGATGCAATAAATATATTTGGATATCATAGCAGCGATTTGATATTCTTAAGTATACCACTTTATTTTCTGTCCAATGTCTGTGACGCCCCTAAACATGTATTTTTTTTTTAAGTTTTTGACAGCTTTAAAGGAACACCAAAATATTGCTTGTGCATTTTTTGTATTTTGTATATTCCAAATACATACATCGAAACAAAACACATATCTTAACCCCACTTTGATTTTGTGTTTTCCAACATTAAATATTTGTTTTACAGACGATTTGTTATCACTTTTTTCTTTTGTTTAAACGAATCATTGTTCTAATTACGAAATACATTTTTAATACTTAAATTGTGAAAAAGTCACGTTTTGTCTCTTCCTAAACCCTTAAAGCACCAATTCTGTTGCATATTTTAAGGAATTTCGAGCAAAAATATATATTTTTAATTTGTTGCAATTGTTGGGTTGAAGTGTCAGTCAGGAAAAATGTGAAAAGCGACAAAGAAAAGAGACGAAATTTCATTTTGAGTTGCTTGTCATGTTTTGTTCGCTGAATTTTGGTGTAGTATCTAAAGTATCTAAATGCATAAGGGGTTAGTATATGTGAAGCGGAGCAATACCTTCGGAAGTCAGATAATAACGACTAACTTTTACGATTTTTCTTCATTTATTATGGCTATTTTTGAGAGTGCGATTATCAGAATTACATTTTTTTTAAATAAACTATGGTCTCTCCTTTGCAGGGTAATGTTAACATTTTTTGACAGTTTTTCGTTTGTCCACATTTTTTGTTCAGCTTTGCTGGTAAAACTATCTAAAACTAACCTATAATGATATCATAATATTAAGTCAAATTTTTATTCCACATCGGCACCATCACTTCTCTAAAAATTTAAATTTTCTTAACAAAAATTTGGAAAACACGAACCAGCTATGTCATTGCCGACTTTTTGATGCCCTGCAATACTTTTCACCAAAGGAATCAGTTATATAGCTAATTTTGTTCGACCGCCGGATCCTGTATATAAGACATGATCAAGGAAACTAGAATGATTAATCCGTTTAATCCTCTGTCTGTTTGTGAGTCTGTATTAAAGCCTAGATCTTTGATTTGGTAAGAGATAGAGCAACCATTAACTTATTTGACATCTGTGGTGCCTCAAAATAAAATGACTTCCATATTTTCATTTCCTA
This sequence comes from Chymomyza procnemis, assembly GCA_035046065.1. Lineage (NCBI taxonomy): Eukaryota > Metazoa > Arthropoda > Insecta > Diptera > Drosophilidae > Chymomyza > Chymomyza procnemis. The sequence goes on from JAWNOJ010000026.1 coordinate 42,681,127, forward strand.
TCAGGATTCTTCATAACCAATAGAAAGAATCAAATATATATGGTCCCAAAATACCAACAAATGTTGAAGAAAAAATTAAAAAATCAATTACTGGACTTGCTAAAGCTACCTTATATTTTTAAATACAAAACCCAATTAAAACCCTATTATTTCAATCCCCCTTTATTCAATAATTTTGAAATGTGATTGTTTGAAATATGTATTTTACTTATATCCAAAAAATAACAATTTTTTTTTTCCGAAAAGTTGGTTACATCTCTAAGGTTAGTTGGACAGACAAAGAGATTGGCTTGCACAATATAAGTCTCTCCTTATACCACAGGAAACAGTTTATAAAAAAAAGAAATGAAAGCTTCCAATTTTGTTCAATCTAAGACAAGAATATCTTAAAAATATCTAAAAATTCTGCCTAAAAAGCGAAAAAAGTTGAATTTAAAGAGCTATCTTCAACAATTTCTTCGTTTCTTAAATTTTCACCCAAAATTTTCATATGGACGATTGTTTCAGTGTGTGTGTGTGTGTGTGTGTGTGTGTGTGTGTGTGCGTGTGTAAGAGAGTTTTGCATGAAACAAAAACAAAACACACTCGCACATACACACAACTCACACGAATACAGGAGAACAAAACAAAAGTGTCAGCCACGTTGACACTATAAAACTGTTAAAGTTTTAATGACGAGGACATGGACACGGTAAAAAAAATAAAGAGGACAATAACAACAACAATAACAACAACAATGACAACAACAACAACAAAGAAAGAGTCAGAGAATGACAACAACAATACAACAATGACTACAGAGGCATCAAATGGCAAAATGTGTTGAGAGGAGATGGCTTAGATGCTGTGTGGGAGTGGTAGCAGCATTTAGATAGAGGGCGGGCAGGGGCACTGAAACAGGCGGGGTTTTAAGGTAAGTCACCGGCAGTTAGAATGACATTAACAATTGCTGGCAATGCGGCAAAAGCAATTTTCTGCAATAAAATAAAAGAGAATGAGTCAGGCAGCAGAGCAAACTGCAGCTAAATTCACTCACTCATACACTGACACACGCACACACACACACACTCAGTCAAATAAGTGACAGTCTCTGACAGGGCTACAAACCTCATAAATGGAATCTTGAAATAACACTCTGGTTTGCGTTTAGCTACTAGTCATAGTTGCAAGAAGGTCTTGGTTTTTAAGCTTACAAAGTTGGTTTCTCCATTTCCAAGTCAAAAATAATAAAAGAAAAAAGTCAGATATAATGATAAGATCCGATACGTACATTTTCCGCCGTTTTACAAAAGCTGTCTCTAGGGGTAAGTGCTGATCGAAATTCAGCGCTTGAAAACTATATACAACAATCGTAGACATCCATCTGCATTATGCCATCAGAACCTTTGGGAATATCTGTTTGCCTCGTAAGTTTATTGTTGATCGAAAATGTTAGTTTGTGAGACGTATTCGCGATATTTGTAGAAAGTGTTACTTTTCTTTTATAATTTGAAGCTAATTGCGGCTGTAGCTCATCCATTGCTCTTGCATACTTTCGCTGAGATAGCTCTCAGTAAAATATCTTGTCGCATATGGTTTTAAAGCTTCAAAAATGGTGATTTTAATGTCGAAGTCTGTTGCAAGAAAAAGGTTTTCGTAGTTGCAGAATTGTAAGCATTACATGACCAAAACACTTTACAAACGCAAGAGGAATTGGCTGATTCATTGCTACTGTCACAGCAAGCCGTGTCAAAACGCCTCCAAGCCAAGGGAAATACTCACAGGCAAGAACACTATATGATCTGAAACCAAGAAATTTCGAAAAGCGTTTTCTGCTTTTCAGCTTCTTTCCCCGAAGCCAAATTGTAAGGGATTTCTTCATAGTCTTGCAACTGGTAACGAAAACTGTGTTCTTTACATTAAATCGAAGTACAAAAACTCGTAGGGTATGCCCGCACATGCCTGCACATCCACAGCGAAAGTCATGGTAAAACCAGCTAGGTGTGATATATTTTAAGCTGCTGTAGCCAAGTAAAACAAACTCTCACAGGGAATTGATATCGAACGCAAGGCTTGAAGCGACAACTAAAAGAAAAACAATACAAGAAAAAAAATGACAGTCATATTCCAACATAAGAGAGCTTGATCCCACGTAGCCAAGGTGGTCAATAAATACTTAAAAAATAGAAGATCTGCAGTACTCTCCAGACATTGCCCCCTTCTGACTACAAACTGTTCCGATCAATGGCTCACGATCTAGCTAATAAGTACTTTCGTTCATATCAAATAATGATTTTTTCGTATATTTGGAACACCTCGAAACAGACGTAATTTTTCATTTAACATTTTGATTTAAAATTTTTTTTTTTACATTTTTGCCTCATATATTTGATCTTGAGATTAGTTTCAAAAGTTTTTAATTCTCCCTTTCGCCCACCAAATTGTGCATCCGCTTTTAAATGCATTACCTTAAATTGGCATCATCTGAACAACGTGTGTCTCACTGACTTTAAACCCTATAGATTCTTTAATTTGAAGCAATGCGCAATTAATTCCAATTTCTCATTATTTTCAGCATTTGTTTTGGGACCTATGCCCTAAGCATTCCCTTAAAATAATCCTTGGAAACACCTGAATATGATGTACCTGACAGACTTTAAGCACTGTAGGTGCAGCGATTGGAACGAAGTCTCCTTAGTGCATGTTTTTACACAGCCAAAGCCTGAGCTCCTTCTCAGCTCCTCGGTACAAGATATTATCGCATATTAAAAAATGTATCTGTGCCATAGGCCTGAAGCATAATCTCTAGGCTAGAACTACTGCATTGTCCTAAGATGGATCTTAAAGTATGCCAGTGACGTGTATACTATTGTCCTGAAATTTGTAGCATAAAACTTTCGGTTTTGCCTTTCAACAGCTGTGTCCATTTTTAGCCTATATCTTCCATTATATGTGCTTGCATCCCTGGTTTCTAAAGGTGCGGTGTCTCTTATGCCGTGTGTTTCCCTCGCGCTCTCTCACCCGCTGTGTGTGTCCTGTCAGCTGCTAACCGTCATGTGGTTGACTGATATTTTTTCTCATTTGCAGTTTCGCTTGCTTTGTCCTTATTGTCTCCTTCATTGTTGTTAGAGTCGTTGTCGCTGGCAACTCGCTCTCTTTTGTTGTTCCTCTCTAATTGCTTACGGCATTGGCCGTTGGCTCGCGCTGCAATTAAGCTGCGACACGTTGCCAACACTATAAAATGCAGTGTTGGAAAGGAGCTCACGCAGTGCGCATAATAAACATGTTGCACACTCTTCTTATGTTAAACAATATAAATCGTGGCGTGCTTATGGCACAAAGTGTTGCCGGATGCGTCCATCTATCCATCCAGCCATGGCTGGCCACACAATTGAAGTGTGCGAAATAAAACAAAACGATTTAAACTTGAATAACAAATCAACTTCAATAGTTAAATGGTTTTATTTTAATGACACTTTTATGCGCAGAGATTATCATAAACTATCAACGGATTTTGGTTGAGTCAAATAATTTAGGGTAGTGAAAATAAAAGGATTTCTGGTTAGAGTAGCTTGCTGCAACTTTATTTTTAAAGAAGTCAGCCGAAAAGTTATAACTTTGGAGAAATCTATGTTTCAAACGATTTCGTGCCACAAAATGTACAGTCATGTCCCAATAGTCTAAGCTCAAGCGCCAAGAATTCTTTAGGACAATTTTTATTTTGTGGAATATTTAAATTCCATTATTAATCTCTGTAGGAAAAAAAATAATTGATGCGGAATTACATTACCCATTGGTAGTTAATTGTTAATGAATTCTAGAGTTTTATATTTATATTTGAGCTAATTAATAATAATACTTAATATTACGATTAATTCGTCTTGTTTGTAGTTTCAATTCATATAAAATCTTTTGATTTTCCAATAAGCGATTTCGTTCTCAAGACTGCCTGCTCACTTGCCTCATTTTTCTAAGCTCAGTTCTTCAAATTAGTTTTCTGTTTTGAGGCATACTTTTGATTTTTAATTTTTTTCAAAACATCCAAATTCTTCGAACTAAGCTTTTGTTGTGGAAATAAAAATATTTATTATTTATACTATTTTCCAATACTTATTTCAATTTGTTTAGGTAAACAATAAGTAATTGGTGTAGGAGACTCGGAATTGCAACGGCTATTCCCTTCACAAGGGGAGATTTTTGCTATGTTGGATATTATTTATTAAATATATATTATTTATATAGTAATTATTTAGTGATTTACTGAGAGTTTATTTTTACACTAAAGATATATTTTTTATTAATTTTTGATCTGATTCTGCTGGTGTTTTGGTTGGAGTTCCAACATTCCCGATAGAAACTTCTGATTTCCCAATAAATGATTTCAATCTTAAGTATGCCAACTTGCCTCAGCTTAGAACTTTAGAATTCTTCTAACAAACTTTGTGTTTGAGGTTATTTTTACGATTTTTTTTTTCGTGTGTCTTCGAGATCTTTAATATCTTACAAATTATAATGCGAACTAAGCTATTTTTCGTCAGTTTATCTGCTGCTACTTAATATTTTGTTTATTTTAACTGCAAGTTCTTTAAGATATACAAACTACTACTACACAACGCGCATCGCTTAGATTCAAAGAATTTTGAGGAAATAAAAACCCACATGACTTTACAAAGAGAACTACTTACTTCACTTCAAGGTAAACAGGCGACTATGAGTGGGTCTATCTATCTATGTGAGTGTGTGTGCGGCAAGCGCTTATGGTAAATCAATTTAAAACCAATTTTCGTTGGTTGCAGTTTAAAATCAGCAGAGCAGCAACATCCGTCGAAGCATTCAAGCAAATGCAAGGAAACCAAATGCTGTGGTTCCACCAAAGAATGGAAACGGGTAGAGTGTAAGCAGCAGCAGGACAAAGCAATGTAGAGCATTTAAAATGAGCAAAGACCGCATACAAGACTAAAAGGAGCTAGACCCGGGCTTCTATACACACTGCTTCGTCGGCGTATTAAATATTCATTACTCTAAGCCACTTCTACGTTTAAGGAGAGTGCTAAGCAGCGGGGTGCTGGGGCTGAGTGGTAGGAAAAAGGAGCACACACTTTAAGCTAGTGCTGCAGTGTTTAAGTTAGAGACAGGTAAAAGAGAGGACATGATTTTTTTTTTTGATTCTTTTTCTTTTTCGGGGAGGTAGCACAGTGAGTTGAGTGTGTTTGTTGGGGGGGGTACCACATGTAAAAAGCTGTTTTTAAAGACATCGAATTCCAATTTCCTTTTGCTAGCTACACGTTTTGCCATTTTGTTGAACGTGATGGGAATTTACACAAACTCATACACACATACCCCCACTAACACCCCCGCACACTCACACAGATACAGAGAAAAACTAACATATGCAACAAGACACAGTGGCAAGAAGCAATGTGCCGGGCAGTGTATACGCAAGACAACAATGATGAGGACATGACTGGGTATAAAACATTTTTTACCCAAACACAATCACACAAATATACACAAATCATATGATTGTGTTGGTGAGTGTGTGACTGTGTGTGGTATGTGTGTGTAGTGTATTGAAGCAGCCCGCAACACACAGAACATGAAACCAAACACAACAAAAGCATGCTCACTGTAGCGTGTAAATGCGCTGTAGTTTTATTATACCCTTTACCCTCCGTAGGGTTAAGGACATGCTGCAGTTTTGCAACGAAGAGAAAAACATTGAACTATGTGCATCTGTGAGAAAGACGTAGATTGAGGAGACTGTAGAGAGTTTCGGGTGGCGATAACAAAATGTGTTTCCAATCTCGAAGCGAGGAATCTTTAGTATGTATACGTTCTTGATCGAATGTAGAATCGGATAGGCAGCTAAACTTGGATTAAGATCCTACGATTCCATAAGGTGAGGATACAATGAGATGCTACATTTTTTACAGAGCTTGCAATCGAGTCGTAAAAAATCAGAGATCCGATAACAACATGACTATCGGTACCAAAATGCATTCCGAACTCAAAGTTCAATCGAGGAAACCTATACCTTCTCGATCAAACATAATTTCCAGCCCATGTGGTGCGGAGCTAAGGAAATGTAGGTGCAGAGCTTGCCACAAAGTTAAAAGATCTCGCCACAAACCTGTGACGGCTCTGGAACTGTTGATTATTATAAATCTTCTTAATTTACGCTACGGACAATCTTCCGTAACTTTACCATATCGACTCAAATAGTATTTTTACCGTAGAGCAGTGTATTCCTCAGCTGCTAAACGCTGGGCTGGTTTCAAATTTTGGCTCCCGTCTTGATATGTACTCGCTGTCGTATACGTAATATGCATTGCAATTGCAATTGCGAAGTAAAACATCATTAAACAGCAGTTCCTGATTGTTGGTCTGCTTTGTATGTCTGTATGCAATTAATAAAAAATGGAGTTTCTTCATAGAAGGCACAGCACTATGAATACAAACATACACAATTACACTCGCACACACACCGTCACACACACACACTCGCAAAACGTATACTTAAGTATGCCTGTGGTTATGGAGCAGTTGTTTTTTAAGAGTCAAGGCACATTAATTTTACTATAAGATTACGTTGCTTATTTATGTATGAACTCTGCTCTCAGGTAAGTGTACCAGTTCCTTATATGCTGCATATATATACTATATGCATGAGAAAATAGGACTACGCCCTGTGGTGTGCCTACAAATAATATATATATACATATATGAATATATATATATATATATGTATATATGTATGTAATAAGCTTGTCTTGTTATCCTTCTTCTTGATGACGTTGTTGATGTTGTTTTGGTGTTGTTATCGTTGTAGTTTATGAGTTGTTCCATGTGTGGGCGTGCGCTAGCCCCTCAGCAATATAATGGAATTTATTGTTGGATCTGAATGAGTCCAAAAATTTGTGAGAGTTAAGTTAAATGTAGCGTGTGTTTTTAGCACTCGAAATCAATAAGGAGCAAAAAGCGGTTAAGCGAGTTTTGAAGTTTTGTTGGAGTTGAGACTGAAAAGTTGTAAACGTAAGAATGAAAGTGCAATACCTTTAGAAAGGAAGCACTGTGGCTGCAAAGAGGGCTTCACTTGGAAAACTTTGGGTAATACTAAAAAAACCATGGCGAGTGAGAAATCAGGCTTATACTACCATAATTCCGCACAAAGTAATGGAACATCTTATACCGTCCAAAGATCAATCTAATTTCAACTTTCGATGACTTTGTTTTACAGCCTAATCCATTTTGTTGGTCCAAGACTAGAGAGTTGTGCCAAGAATTTTATGTGAAAATGAATACGAAAATAATGTCAATTCGTAACTTATTTAGAACTTGATGCTCGTGTGACAATTTTCGGTTACACTTAGAGTCATACCTTGTACAGATTCATTTCAGATCTATATTCCCGTAACTCCTTATTTGTATTGATTTTGCTATCCTTGAAAATTGATTCACGCAGTACATGCTTTGACATTCAATAAAGATATTGATATTAATCGCAAAACTTTTTTAAGCATAACTAAGAATTGAGGAGAAATCTTCAAATGTTTCCGTGACAATCCTGTTACTTATCTGAATTGCGAGCAGAAGGGTAGTCTACCTAAGAAGTGACAAATAATTTAGTCTTGTGGAGCACTAATTGCTTTGATTGTTTGTTCATATTGTGATCTAGCAGTTAATTGGGAATATTTACTATCTCGATTTCGTACAATTTTGTTGGTAAAAATGTGTTTCATCGCTAAAGAAATCATGATGTGAAATCTTGAATTGCTATTTTTGGAGTAAACTTTCGCCACTTTTACAAACTTTTAAAAGATCGGTTAAGAATTCTATTTGATTTGATATAATTAGGATAACAAAATGGATAACCATGTATAACATATCGCCTTTTAGGAATTATTGGTTGGAGATCGCAGTGTTCTTCGGATGCTGCATCAAGCCATAGATGAGACCTGTTTTAATAAGGTCAGCTTCTAGATAGTTGTGGATACGTTTTATTGTTTACTCTCTTTTTTAATTCTGTTTGATGACTTTATGGAAATCGTTTTATAACATTTGAATAACGAAATAGATAACCCTGTACAATGAATCACCTCTTAGGCGTGACATATTTGTTGGTATGTGATCGCAGTGTTCTTCGGTAAGCATTTCGCTGCTGGATCAAGTCTTCGATGAGATCCTTTTAAGTAAAGTGAGCTTTTAGATAGTTGTGGATACGATTTATTATGTCCACTGGTCTTTGGATGACCTGAAGGTGTTAGGTTAGATCTCTTAGGTTAGGGTCTTTTACAGTAGAACTGCATCTATATATGGCATGGCTTGCGACATTGCTGTCTTACTCAAATATGCACCCTGACTGTACATATAACACGGTAAGTCTGGTTCAAATTAACGCTTCTCAGAGTCATCGGCCGAAACTGATTTTTCTTTGGTACCAACTCGAAATACATACTGTGTGTTCATTCCGCCTTTGCTTTTAAGGGAAGTGTATCATCTATCACATCTTCTGTCTTATGGGTAACAGCTTCATGTCGAACCAACAATTTCAATGACGTTCACACTATGTCCCATACCATTATTCGCCCTATATTTCTTCCAGATATATTACTCTCTTTAAAGTAATGATTTTTCAATATAAATATCAACTACATGCAAGCCGAGTGCTTAAGCTTTTCAGCTCTTGGTCTCCTAACGTCCCCTAAACACATCTAAGCTTTAATTGACGCAAACCGCTCTTTAACTCGAGTGCGGCTTGTTTTGTACCCCTGCTTGTGATAAAGGATAAATTGTCAACGATTATTTCAAGTGTATTTAATAGCTGCTGCATCTAATTGAGTTTAAGCACACACACTTGTCCAAGACAAAGAGAAGAAATGCATCAGACATGCAGAACATCTTCTAGACATACGCATAAGTATGTCTGAGTGTGTGTGTGTGTGGACTGTGTACACAACGGTGCGTATACACAATGTTAATATTTTGCTTGTTCTTATCTTAGAGCAGGTAAAACACACTACGCACAGTTGCACTAAACTCAAAACAATGTCTCCAAAAACAATGGAACTGCACATTTGCAAAAATATGCGAGATAAGCTGGCAGAATTAACGCAGTTATACTGACAGAAGGCCATTTGTTTATGTGAGTCAGATATGAATGATTTAAAAAAATTCAACACATTTTATGAATTTGGGAAGATTGTTGGAAACTGAATGAATTTATTTAAACAAAATAAGAAAAAAAAACCAAAATGATTTTATAACTGCTTTTTTTCCAATTTTTCAGACTTTATATTATTTAATTAAATTACTTGGATAGGACATGGTCTCAGAAATAACCCAAGCAGCATTGTACAAATAGCAATAGAATGGAATAGCCAAGAAAACAGATGAGCAGAACGACCAAAAACAACTTGCAGGTAACCCGTTCTTGACGAACTAGCTCAGCTTGTTGTGAGATACCGCAAAGCAGATGGCACAGATGAGAGTCCATTGGAACCCCTTCGTAGAGGCGTTGACTTTCATCATATTTTCATTAAAAATATTTCTGAAACATTGTATTCAAAAATTCAACGAAAAACAACGATTGCATCGGACATGCTCCGGCTTCTCTTTAAATTTCTCATTAAATCCAAAAATAGTCTAATACATTTCTATACAATCTATGTCTAGATTATATATAACTGAAAGCATTTGCTTCTTATACCCAATCGTGAAAAACATTCATTACTGAGGTAAAAAATAATAAAATTATTTTTGTATATTCTTCGACGCCGTGATTTGGATTGTAGCCAACCATTTACTCACAAGAATAAATCTGACGACGTGATGGCAAAGTCTTCGGCTGACTACGAATCCCCAACCAAATTCACGTATTAAATCTTACATTTTGCTTGCCTAGAGCAAGCTGTCCTGTCCATCTCATTTGCTGGGATAGAGGGTACCATCCTTATTTAAGGTCCGGACATTCTAGGTGCATATCCTCAAATCGTAATCCTTTTTTCGTTTGCGCTGGTCGTCAACAATGGGGTTATCATATCCGAGGCTTTAGTTTTTAGTTTTTTTAGTTTTGGTATCCGTGGGTAGATTTTTTATGAAGCGGGAATCAATCACTGCGCAGAAGCGTTTATAATCCTGACAACTTGCTGCACACATAAGATTGCTATTTAGTGGATGCTGAGATAGACATCCAGGACGTGCTACGTGGAGGCTGTGTGTCAACTTGCAATCATTTGAGAGAGAGATACCTCGGAATGTCGCCTGGTTAACAGCAATGAGAAGTTTTACTCAATTCAAATGAAGGCCAGGACCTCCCAATAAACATTACTAGCAAATTTTTAGTACGAAATTCGCCAATTCGACTGCATAAACTTAGGACACCAACGCATTCAAAAAAATTACGTATACGCATAGTTTAGTTGCCTGACTCTACATACATATTGTAGCTCTTTTTTTACCTGCATGCCATTTATTAAATTTATTAAATTTGTAAATTATATTTTGTTACGCATATGTCAGAAAAATGGCTAACAATATAAAAATAATAAAAATCAAAGAATTTTAAGATTCTGTAATATATACTACAAATGTTCATATGTTCTTGATCAAATCGTCGTGCACCAGTTCTTCCATTTTTTATTCATTTTGTTGTATCTTTTATTTTTAATAATTGGATAAATTAATTGGAAATTATGATCAGTGAATGTTAATATAAATCTTGATGTACACAAAATATATAAAGTAGGGGTAGGGCTTGAAACCTTTTTTCTCCTTTTAAACAAAAATTCAAAAATTTTTTGAATCTACTAATAAAAGGGGTACCTTTTCGTACTTTGCTTTATTACCTTGTCATTGATGGCGTCTTTTAATAAAAGGTATGAAAAAATGCGCATCAATTCATTGAAAAAAGTTTATAAATAGCAACATTTTAACAAATTAAAAAAAATCACGTCGTTTTCCTAACGCACTATCAAATTTTGAAATTTCTGGAAACCAACTGTTTGAGTTATGTTTGTGATTAGTTAAAAAAATATTTTCGAAAAATGCGAAGAGCATTCATATAACAACTCAGTGGTCTTGCAAGGAACTTGAAAGTCGGCTGCTTGAAAATTTTTTCTCTCTTGTAGTAGTAGTATTGTAATAATTCGTAAGACGATTTTATGTTAATATTTTATTTTTAAGGTATAACCAGACGGCAATCATGCGTCTCTATTAATATAGACGAAGGGTTTTCGCATTTTCAATACTATGTATTCACAATTTCTTTAATTTTTTTATTAAATATATTTATATTTTGTAGATTTGAAACCTTTCGGCAATTTATCGCAAACATTTCTGTCTTTGATAATATTTCTGCTTTAAAAACAAATTTAACGCATAAAATTTTAGTCACGACTTATTTGCAGTTCTACATTTGGACTTATTTTTCGCGAATTTTTTTGCATTGCAGATTTTTTGCTAATTTCCCCAGTTGTCAATTAACCTCATTAGTTTGTGTATGTCGGAGCACAAAATGTGACCATGGGTGCTTTGCAGTGCGGGCGCTTTTAGGCGCAGCGTATGTTGTGCATATGGGATATTTTTTCGAAGGACAATCTGCGCTTTAACTTGGCAACTTGGTTGGTTATTAGCCACAAAGAGTTTCTTACTTATATAAGCACATGTGAACACACATATACACACACACACACACACACACACACATACAGACAAACAGCCACGCACACTTAGAGATGTCAGTCAGCTCATTAAGTTGCCATTTGCAAGATTGTTGGCTTGCGCTTCTAAGTATGCTATGCAAACTCTTGAGCTATTTAACTATATTTCAGTGTTTTGTTTGTTTATTTACCAGATGCTACTTGTAAGCACACACATGCACACACACATACTTACATAATCGCAAACATAGATACACACATACACATACACACCATAAAGTGCGTGAGTGAGACAGCATTTACAGTTGCATTCGTTGAAAAAGTCGTTTGCAAAAGTTTTTCACTTTAGAAGTCGCCATCGCTGTTGCTGCGGCAATGTAGCTTAGATCGTCTCTCCAGCACACACACCCCCCCCCCCCCCCCCCCCCCCCCAAGTTATCCTTCAAAACCACTTAGGCCATTATATCTCATGTCAACCAACAGTTAGAGCTCATATGTGTTTATGCGCCTGCAGCTTTACGCTGCAAGCCGCGTTATATCTCATCTGGAAATATATGTAATTGGGTTATTTTCTAAGAAAACCAACGTGCATTTTTACTGAAGAATTTGTTAATTTTACACTTAAGAAATGTTTAAGAACATACCAAGTATTCTATTACAACTTATACAAATAATAGTATATATGTGCCATTATCTTCTATTTCTGAGAACATCAAACACTAGATACAAAAATTGTCGTTCAGGCGTATGTACGTGTTGGTATAAATGTAAATCAATCCGAATCCAAAAAGATCTATATATAAGAGTACATTTCATGTTATTACCTTAAAATCATGCGGACAGCAAATTGGGAAGTTTTAAATATTCGAGTATCCACCCATTGTATGCTTTGCATGTAAATGAAATATATACCTTCGGTTGTACAATAGTCAGGATGACTTAAATTAGAATAAAAGGAAGTTTATATTAGGAATGTGTTAATATTCTTAGAAAGCTTTGTAAAAAGTGTGTACAGAAAGATGAACAAACCCTTATTGAGGGGAAGCCAGCGAGATTTGGTTAGTGTCTGTAAAATGCAATTAACTAAAACAGGAAAAGCTGAAAGAAATTTTTCAAGTTTTTGGCCTTAAGTAGATGAAGATAGTTTTATCTCAGAGCCACTCCACTATTTTATTTAAAATTTTTTTTTATATTTTTTTTATCGTTTTTTGCAGAAATATATTAAATATATATTTTTGTTTTCAAATGAATATTTCGAAAACTGTGGAGCATTCATTATTTTTTATCTTGAGGCCAGGGGCCCTTAGCCATTTATGAACTCATTTATCTTTAATTTCTTGTCAAGTTTTACTGCAAATTAAAAGTAATAAAATAATGAAGATAAATTTGACCCTCCTATGTGGAGAATTCGGCTGACACAAAGTCCTTCCAGTGCCTTCTATCATGGGCGATACTAAACAATTCAATCCATGGCGCTCACTCCCGACTTTCAAAAAACACCGTTCTCACCTAGGTCTGTCGAGGGCGTCTTCGGTGCCGGGTACCCTGCAGACTTCATTTGAAAGATCTCTTAGCGTTGCCTTCATCTGACTTCCGGTGGGTATGGTCAATCCAGTCCCATTTTCTTCTTTTGATTTCGATGTGGATCGGAGCACTTCTAAAAAGTATCAACAAGTTTCCGTTTGTGATAGTGTTTGCAGTCATCTGCAGATTGAGTTTGTCGTCATCCAAGTCTTACAAACATACAGAAGCACTGGCTTGACGCTACTATTGAAGATGCGAACTTAGGTACTCTTAGAAGAAAGCATGCTATCTACGTGCATACTTAATTTTAACCATTTAAAAAAAAACATCCAAAAAGAAAAGCCATCTCTTACCTGCAATGAAGTATTAAGTGTAGAAAGTATATTTTTTTTATATTTTTAAGACAGAAACTAAAAGCAGAAACTGCTAGCAAATCGATTCAAATAAAACTGCTTGAACTTGCTCAAAGTAAGCAAACCAACTTTTTATCCGCGTATTTTACCTTCAACCAGCTCTTTGACGACTTCCATTTTACTTAAATTGTCTAAAAAGAAAAGGACTGTTGCCAAAGTATAATTGCAAAATCAAAATAAGCGTTCAATTTGTAAAAGAATTTCCCCACACTTACTGGTAGATAACATTCTGTACTAATGTGACATGTGGATGAGTGTGTGAAGATACGTAAAGTATATATCGCAGCAGCTTACCAAATGTAATTTGCGCGCTTGCTGCACTCTGGGGTCTGATTTGGTAGCATACTTTTCAGCAGCACTATGGGAAAATTCGCTTAGCGCTTGCCAACTTTTGCTTTATCGTTGTTACTTATGTGTGTACGAGAGTGAGAGGGAGAGAGAGAGAGAGGCAGAGTGTGTGAAAGAGTATGCACATAGTGTATAGTGTGTGTGTCAGTGAGTGTATGCTGGCTTCCACTCTTCGACTTGTTGTGGCAGTCAAAAACAAATCCCAAAGTCTCACACTTATTACGCATACCAGCACACACATGAAGTTCTGCGCGTTCTTCATCTTGTACTTGTACTCTCTTCTTCTCTCCACTAACTGTCTTTCTCTCCCAAACAGGGGCACATATGTAAATCTTCACACTATTGTCTGCTGATAACAACAACAACTACAATAAACAATATATATGCATAGAGAGTGACTCCCGCGGGCATGCTTAAAGTCAGCTTAATTTTTCATGCTCACTGTTTGCGCCAAAACTAAGCTAAGGATAAATAAAAAAGGGTTCCCACCAGGGTTGAAGAACATTACAAAATTGCCAGCAATAAGTAGAAGAAATGTTTTGGGGAAGAACACGCTGCTCGCCTTGAGGAATTTTTTCGGTTTTGCAGTGGTACTTGTTATCACTTGACACTTTAATTGCAGCTCTACAGAAGTTGGAAAGCTGTCAGAGCTATCACAACGCCTCAAACTTAGCAGCTGTTGGAAAAATTTCTCAAATTTAACTGCATTGCGAAAAATGGGACTTCTGGAAGAGTTTATGCTAAAATCATTAATTATTCGAATTTCCCTTTTTTCTCGTAGGTTTGCTAGTGAATATTTTAAACTTTATAGTTTCGGACGGACAGATTCTTCTGCAGGTTGTCTTTCTTTCGTTACTTATGCGAAATTTTGCTGTTATTCCTTTGAATAGTGTCCTTGTCTAGTTGGTATTATCATAATTCATTTCATTTTCCTTTCAGAGATAGAAGGCGTCTTGTATGATTTCTAGTTAATTTTATTTCTTTCTTATTTCGGACGGACTGAAGTTGTTTACCTTGCCCTCCGATACCCTGGGTATACCAAATTTGTTAGTTCTTCAGTATTTTGCTGTATTCCTAACAAATAGTGTAGCTGACATTGATTTTATGTATTATGTATTTACTTTTTCCAAGACTATAACAATTTCTTAAGCTAGTGAACTATAAGTAATTTACAGAGTTTAGTTATTTACAACTTTACAACTGAAAAATTGAAATTGCGTTTAGTATAAATGTTTACATTCAAGTTAATAATATATAAACACGGAAAATAGGAAGAAAAACCTTAATAACTATAACTATTGGTACTAATACTAGTAAAGCTCTTTTAGAGTAAACTATTTTAAAATAATTTATTAAGTAATGTGGGTATGCCTGCCTGCTTATAGAGATATTTTGTGTTGGTGTGCCAAGGTAGATTTAATGGAAGCTTTAACAGTTTATTTTGGCATATTTGAAGTTTACTTAAATGGGTTAGGGCACAGTGTTTTCAAACTGTGGACCCTATGCCATAATTGGTATAAAAATTGTTTCATTAGAATAATTTTATTGGCATTAGATAATTTTTATTTTCTGTTAATGAGTGTATATAGTACAAGGATTGCTTTATTTATTTTATTGATTATTGATGATGAATGTTGACCAAAAGTTAGTTTTTTATCGAAATGATTACTAAGTATTTAATGTTGTCAACCCATTTTATTGGAAGATTATTAATGGTTAGGGGAGTAGAAGGCAAATAACAAGGCTTTCTTCTTTTAGAAAAGTATATATAAGGGTTCATAGTTTTTTTTACCACCATTTGAATTTTTTTTTTTGCATTCGCTATAATTCTCAACTGCTTAACACAGCGTTTGCCATAAATCTTTGACTATGAATTAATAGAAATGCATAATATAAACAAATATAATTAAAATATAAAAGCATATAATGGGCTGATATATCTAACTTCGTCTATATCTATTCGTAAAATGTTTGCTTACCCGTGGTTTGAAAGGAATGTCTAAAATGGTTATCCGATAATATTGCGCATGTACGACATTGATTTTAGTCTTTTCATTGTTCACTGCTATTGGCTTTATGGGGATAAAGTTTTTTTCCGGTTTTCCATTAATATTAATTCTGAAAGACTGGCAGATTCTTCCTTATTCCTTACGAATAGAGTATCTTTGCTTTGCTTTTATTATTATTATTAACTCAAAAATAGTAGTTTTCCAATTAGTTTCGGGCTAAGTTTCATCAGCTTATTTTTAGCTCAGGTCGTCCGAGGAACATTAACTATGTGCCAAACCTTTAAATAGCTAATGCGGACCCATAGCAGATCATCCACAGACGACCATATGGAATACACAAAAAATTTGAAATTTGTCAGACGCTTCAAGACATATATGATATTATTTTTTAATTAATTGACAACATTTTTCCATCCAAAAGTCATTACCAAAACCTTCAACGAAGTTTAACAATAAAAAAAAAGTTGATCTAAATTTTTTCTCTTTACCGGAGCTTTTTCAAAATAGATTTAGATTCAGTGTCCCAAATGGGGTCCCGAATTCAATAAAACCGGGTTCTTTAAGATGGACTTACAGAGTAATCTTTTTTTTTGGCGATTTACTGCGAATTTGCCAAAGTGAATTTGCATTCAGCGTTCCACAAGCAGTCTTGAAATCTGTAAATCGGAGTTATTACGTGAGCCTCATGGTAATCTTATTTTTGGCTGTTAAGTGGGACATTATCAAAATGGATTTGGATTCAGTTTTCCACAAAAGAGTCCTGTAATCTGTAAAATCGAGTTCTTTGAGATGACCTCATTGTAATCTTAATTTTGGAGAATTACTGCGAATTTTCCAAAGTGGATATAGATTCAGTACCCTAATAGAAGTGCTGCAATCTTATTTTTGGTTATTTACTGGATTTGTCAAAAAGATTCTAATTTTGTGTCCCAAATTTGAATTTTACAAAAATAGCAAATTTTTTTTTAAGCTGTCTTGATATCCTGGATGGGAATTTTTATTTTTAAAAATTTCTTTCAGTGACAAAATAGTCAGAATTTAATCCTAATCAGATTGATGACCTTGAACTTATAAAGAACTGGTTCGCGGAACGTCTCTTCCGCCATTGTTGTCAACCCTATACCAGTGCAGCCAGATAAACTCACCTTCCTGATTATTATTATTGTTGTAGTTGTCATTGCTGTTGTGCTGCTTGTGACTTATTGGACTTTTTCGGGTGTCAACGCAGCGGATAAACTTTGGTAAATTCGGCATTCAGCTGCGACAGGTGCGTGGTAAGAAGTTGAAGTTGTGCGCATTACTCATACGCCATGAGTCACGATAAGCTGACGTGCAATTTCAATGGTCAATCAAAACGCATCCGGAAGCATAGCGCCAAAGCAACTTCCTATATGTCAGCCTTCTTTTTTCTTCATGAACTTATACAAACTTTTTTTTTTTTTTGCTCGAACCAAAAGCCAGACAATAGCAAGTAAAATTGCATGAGCTCAAATGAAATTGCCGGGATCAGGGCTTGGTTGGCTGAACGCGGAATACACTTACAGAAAAAACGTGATTACTACGGTGCTAAATTCGAATGTGCTGTAAGCTGAACAAAGAGAGTATAGAGCATACAAAAAGTCTGAAGATTTTGCTATCAAATGAATTCTTGACAAATTTTATCTAAACTTTGATGTCTTCAGCTCTTGTCTGCTCTCAATTGGGGTCATTTTACAGTCAAACGCATGAACGAATGACTATATTAATATGGATGCTCATCACGTAGCATTCACATAGCCGCAGCTATGGATCTCTTGACCCCAGGGGTTGCAGGGTATAAAAATATGAAGATATGAAAAAAAAAATACTGCAAATCGGATTGCTGCTGCATTGAGCGGCGGTTTCTTTTTTTTTTTAACTACATTGCAGCAAATCAATGGAACCTCACGCAGCAGCTATCCAACGTGGCAAGCAGTGCGGGTAACGTGGCTTCCATGTGGTTACCATGGTGATGAGTAGCAGCTGGTGGAGCCGCTGCCGCGTACACACATGGCTTATTTCACTTGCCTCAAATTGTCTGTGTACGGTACAATAAGTTTATGCCACATTTGGCTTACGGTTTCTCATATTCCAATAACCGTATCTGGCTGTACCTTTGCACTTCCATCTGTAACTGTAACTGCTTGCACCTGAGAAATGCATTGGCGTCGAGGATTGGCTGCGTTGCCATCCAGATATATATATCTTTCCCAATTTTTTTTTGGTATTTCATGCTCTACTTGCAGGGCGAGTAAGTAGAATAATTTCGAAATTTGACAGGATACATATGAAAGCATTGGCAAGTGTATTACTCCGAGTACCATACCACTGCCATATGCTACACCTAGCCAGCCTGTGTGGCCCCACTCCCCCAACCAGAATTGCCTCCTGTACACTGACAATGTCCAAGGGTAAATGCAATGCATGCAAAACGGAAACTTGAACGGAAACAGTCAACCTGGCTGGGCGGGCAGCTGCCGAGCATTGAATGACGAACAGCTTAAAGCTGCATATGCACATAAAGGGTGCATTTTTTTGTGGTGTTTTTTTATTGAACAATTAGGATTAGCTGTCTTATGTGGTTTAGATCTGGCGGTGCTATTCTCAATTAAACTCAGCTTAGCTTTACGTATTCTGTTAAATGGTATAGGGTATAGAGAGTGGAGTAGTTCTTTTTTAAGATCTTGTGGAAAACTGATTTAAAAAATATTGTTATTTTGCTTGATATCTGTATCTTGAAATGATACTAAAAAAACGACAAAAATTGTTAAATTTTAATAATTATTTATACAAAAAAAGATGGTATCTTTGCTTAACAAACCTTTTTATGTCACATACGACTGATAATATGAATAAATAAACGCAAATAAGCTGACATATTTAAATAACAATAAATACATTTTTGAAACAATTTTTTCCCAAATTATACAATAATAATTTTCTAATATTAGGTAAATACTTAAAATTTTTCATTTTATAAGATATTTTTAATTTATTTACTTTAATTTTTATTGTCATTGAATTAAACTAAATATATGTTTAAGCTATCAATTCTTTTTTGAACTAGAAATTATTTAAAATATTGTGCTTAAGTATAAAAATTAATATTTTATGAATTTCTTCTTGTTTCGTCATGAAATTTATATTTATTTTGTCATGACTTTCATCTTTGTATGCCGCAAATGTAGATTTACTAGCATCAATTCCATAAACGATCGTAAGAGGGGTGCGGGTTGGACAACGAAGCGGGCAGGCAACCTCTAGCATCATAAAAAATAATGTTTTAAATATTTTTAAAAATTTAAGGAAAAAATATAATCGAAGACTCAAAAAATATATGTCGCAGTTTTTGTTGCTCTTTATTTTAAAAATGTGTCACACTATTTTATTTAAAAAATATTAACTCCATTAAATATTAATTAATTATATATATATATAAATGTCTATAATAATATTATTATTCAAATTGTGCTTCCTAAATATTTAATATTAGGTTCAAATATTTATTATGAACAATTCAACTTTTTTATTGAGTTAGTTGTATAAAATGTTATGCTCAAACTTCGAAAAAAATTTAAAAATAAAATAAATTAAATTAAAAATTATTTATCTTTTTAAATTAATCCAATGTTAACTTTTAAAATTTAAAAAAATTAAAATTTTTTTTGTTAAGTTTGTAAATATTGTCGTATATTTCAATAATATATTTGGGTTGCCCACGATTTGGATATTTGCATATAAATAAAAGGCTATGTAAAAGCATATAAAAGCTCATTCTTATTTTTACAATACCTTTTATTTTTTGAGGAACAATTTTTATTTAATAGATATTATTCACAAATTATTTTTAATTCTTATATATTTTAAATTTTTCGACCCAAATCTCTGTGTATATTTTTAAATCTGAAAGCAGATTAAAACTTATCTTATAATGCCGTTTCTAATATTTAATAATTATTTGGGTATTTCATAGAGTTTTAAGAAATTTGGCAAATTATAAAAAGAAATTCAAAAAAATTTCTAAATTGCTTAAAAAATTAGCTTATAAAAAATAATTCAAAAATCTCACAGTTTTCAAAAAAAACTCCTTTTCAAAACCAATTTTTATTTGTATCTTAACTGCATATTTTTGAATTATTTTCTTTAAATAAAAAAAAAACACCCTTTATTCAAATTGTACGCATATGTATGGAGGAGAATACATCGGAATAGTGTATGCCAGTGGATTGCATAATGCGAGTATATGCTATATGCACGGTGTCATAGTCAGCGTCATCAGCAGCCGTAGCAGCCATTACAGTAACAGAAAAAGGATATCGTAAAACGTATCGCTCGAGTTTCCGTATCCTATTAAGTGTGGAAATTACTTTCATATGCACATTTTGATTTCCTAGCTGAGAAATTCTTCTGCCTTCTTGTTATCGTTGTTGTAGGTTACTGTCGGTTCGTTGATAGTTGATGTTGCCTTTGGGGCAACGGGCGACTGACTTACGAAGATATAGTTACAGACACATTTAGGTAGAGAGAGATACAGCTACAGATACACAGACACACAGACAATTGAACAATGGACGCAGGTGAATTTGAATTTGAATGCAAAGCAAGTTGCAATAATGTTTAAAGTCCTTGTACGCTATTTGAGATGAACGAGATAATTTAGTGCAAGTCAGTTCAAAGCTTTGGAAATGGATTCAGCTTAAAGTTTTGCAGAAGCAATAATTTAAGCACGAATTTTTCGAAAAGTTTAAAGTTTGATCGTTTTCATGAGAAAAAGCAAAAGCCAATTGAGCAACATAAATTTGGAATGTGCAGCACATACATATGTGTCTTATTATCAAGCAATATATGGAACATCCTTTTTTGTGAGTATTTAGTATCTTTGAATTTTTTTGAATAATGGACAGGTAATTTAAAAAGTTCTGTGTAAATATTTTTATTGGTGGAACTTTTTATACGTAAATCTTTCATTGAAAAAGTTTTCCTACGACATTTTGTCTTTAAAAACTTGGGGCAAACGACCGTAACGGTTGACCTGAGTTAGCAATTCAATCTTCACCATTTAAGGTATTGGTCTTTCGATTAAATTCAATATAGGTATCTAAGGATAGCTGCAAATATATTATAAGCTTTTTTCTTTAAAAATATTACGTAACTTACAAAATGATAATAATTTTTGTGGGTCCAACATGCACCATAATATTGCTTAACATTCCTCATAACTGCAAAAACTTTGGATGACTTTCTAAAAAATGTATCTTTACCATTCCATATGTCTAAATGCTAAGTTTTTGGAACAAAGTCAAGATATTCAACGTTTTTATCATAATAACTATGCCATAAATACAACTAATGTTAGGACAACTCTATAAAGATGATAAACTTGCACATTCAACTCAGCAAACATTTGCTTGTTTATGCAAAAAAAGCAGAAAGGTTAACCAGTCAAGTAAATACTAAAATATCATTTCAGTTGGATGGCAAATTTTAGGTAAATATGAAAAATAAAGATGATGGTATTTGTAAGAAAAATAATTCATAAGTGCATTTCATGTAAATTATTTTATTGTGTTTTTGTACGATTTATTTTAGTGAGAATGCTAAAATAAAGTATCTTGATTTGTTTTCAAATTTATATAAAAAATGATTCAGAAATCTTAAGATTTTTTAACATTTTCCTTCGGTTCAAAGATAGCTAAAGAGATGAATTGGATAGACTGTTAAAAAGAGAGGAAATCAGAAAGGTCATTATAATATGCTCATAAGACACGAAAAGGAACGTTCAACATATAATTAGATCTACAAAATGTTAATGCAAGAGGTCAAAAATTACGAGTTACTCTAGAAGAAATGTTAAAAGAAAAATTGTTAGGAGTGTATTAGAGTCAATGAGACCGTGTAAAAAAGCTACGATCAAGTACAAAAGGTAATATTATGAGGCGAAGTCTGCATGAATTGCACCGCAAACGAATGTTGGGTTCTTAATTCAATCGCAGAAGAACAAATATTAAAAATTGTTTTTGAACGGACTCAATCAACTCTTGATAGTGTTGGAATTGAGGGTTCCAAACGCGTACAACAATTTGGTAGTATACGGGTCATTAAATTCTTTTGACCACCGCGAAGTTAGAGCAAGAACCCCTCTAAATTTATTTACAATATTGTGGATGTGTTCGTTAAACTAAAAACATATAGCCAGATGTTCCAATTATTGAGGAGAATTGCTGACGACAGCGACAACTGCACTTTTTCGAAATCAATGTCTGACTTTACTTTTTGAAGCTTAAGCATGAATTAAGTTCGAAAGCGGTTAGATCTATATTATCATCGTTTAATATATCACACAAATTATGATTAAAGTGACTATAATAGAGATCGTGTCTAAAGCTTAAAAGACTTAAAAAATTACTATAGAATTTTCAACAAATTTAGCTTAAGAATTGTCGCCCAGGTTGTATCAAGGCTGACTAAATATTTCACCAGTCATCTGTGCAGTGGAACTGTCAGCAAACTTCACCAACCATTCTCCTCAAATAGGGAATAAAATACTTTCTTTTGTTTGCACAAAAAAAAAACACATGGCATTGCCAACATTCATCATTGGATTTCATGTTTTTATTACTTTTTCATGTTTTTTTTATAAAAAATACAATTTAATATTGTAATACGTTTTACCATTGTTGTTTTTAACAATAAACACTTACAAGCTTGTCAATTGTTATGCATGGTTTATTTATTTTTATTTTTTGGTGTTTTTAAATAATATTATATGTAAGTTTAATTGCAAATTATGTCGAGTTAAATGCATATCAACACTAATGCAGAAAAAAAAACACTTAAATATAATAAAATAAATAAGCCTTGTTTATGTTTTACATTTTTTATGCAGATAATTAAAATGTGGCTACTAAATATAAACAACTCATTAGTTTGGGCACAAGTGGCATAATAATTTATTTATAATTAATAAACATAGACAATGTGAGAACAACACTGGCTAATTATTTCATAATTTTGTTTCAGGCAGCAAATTTTTAGTGAAACAATCAGCATGTTTTTGTGTTTTTTGTAAATTTGGCAAATAATGAAGCGCGCTGCTGAGGCAAGCTTTTTTTTAGAGACCAAAAGCAATCAAAACCCAAACTACTTAGTTTTTATCTTGTTTTGTGTTTTTTGAATCATAAACAAGTGTGTACACACTCATATGAGCAAAACATGGCCATAAATCATGCGAATCAATGATGTTTAAAATTAGCAAAAAGAGCAACAAAAAAAAGCAGAAAAACTCGAACGTAATCGAAGCAAATAATAATAATAATAAACCTTGCACAATTTGTTGCTTGACAGCAAACAGTAGAAAGAACAAGCAGCCAGCAACGAAGAAAAAGCCACTAAAACATTTTAGCCAAAAAAAAAGCAACTCTGGAACAAAAAAGTAACAGAAAACAAAGCAAAACAAAATAATACGCAGCACAAAACAATAATCATAAAAGAGGCAAATATCGGTATCGATGGAATTGGTTAGGTTACAGTTGGGCGGTGTGCGATGGGCGTCATCATCGTCGTCGTCATCGTCTTGGCCTATGCTACATAACCGCTGCGTTCTGGCTCGAACGATAAACCTTTACACTTCATTAGACTTTGGAAATTTCATGCTTCAACAGCTTGACGGGCAGCAGCGGCACAAAAGGGTTAAGGCCTACAGCCTAGACCTGCCTGGGAACGAATTTACAATATGAACGAAATGGATCTGTTTAATCAGATGTTTCAGATGATTCTGTCCATTCGTTACGTTCATCATTCATTCATAAAATAGGTAGATAGAGATGGAAAGAAAGACAAAGAGCGCATAAAAAAAAATAGACATAAGCTAGAAGCAGCACAGCCAAAGGAATCACATATTTGGTAAACATTTGCTGCTTACCGTTTTGGGTATTGCTTAAGATGAGCATACCCTACAGTGGAAGTTTTCTATGAAAATTGGGTTTGATACTTGCTTGGGCACAGTTTAGTCGAAACATATGACAATAAATGGAAACACACACACACACACACACACATTGACTTTACTGCTTTATACTAAAAGGATTTTTTTGCTGTAAGGACTTTGCCATCTATGCGTTACGCCAACTAACCACTACCCTTACTTTCTCCTTAGAAAAATCACCTAAATAAATTTTAAATCGTATTTAAATTTGATTGCATGTAAATGTCTATAAACTTGCTGGCGCCAACTTGAAGTAATAACTTACTAGCGCCATCTAGCAGCCACAGCAAACAGCCAAATAAAGGAGCACAATGATGATGTGTTAAAATTTTTTTTATATGATTGAGAGTACTATCATAAATGCAGAATTAGTACCTATATAAACTCTTGAGAACGATGCAGGTTTTTATATTCTTTGAAGTTGTAAGTCTTTATCGCAGCCTTACATCTTTTTTTTAATATTAAAAAAAATTTCATAAAATAAAAACAGTTACTTTTGTTAATACTTTACTTTTGTTAATAAAACCAGCTAAAAACTATCTTTGAAATAAACTCGTTAAAAACTTAGGATGCGGAAGTCAAAGCAATTACTATTATTATTTTTTATATTTTGGTATGATAATCTTTCGAAATTAAGATATTCCTGGAAGCGTACTCGCCTGTAAAACGATTGACCCGATAACACCCTACTGTACAGTTGCATCTGTCTATCAGCAAATAAATCGACGCTATTTAGCTAGAAAAGTCCCTATTTAGGACACCGCTGCTAGGATTCGGCTTTAAACTATAGGTCCCTGTTCTCTTCGGACAGCTTTTAGTAGCGTTATCACCACGCTCCATTGGCAGCGATGACCATAGTCAAGAAGAAAAAATGTATTTTAATTATTAATGTTTGGTAAGATAGCTATGATCTGTGCCACAAGTAGCATACTTACCGAACCTCAACCCACACATACCTCTTCGAAACCATCTACCCCGCTTTGCCTAATTAAGGCACAACAGCTCTATTTTCCAACATCTTAGATCCCTAGGTTAAACTGGATATCACTGCATGTCTTTTACTCATTTTCTACACAGAGCAATCGCAAATCCATTTCATTGCCAATAAGTAGGTCTGCATCATGCTTGCGAACGCCAAGGCAGCACTATCGGAGATTGTCTTGAGATCCGAATTGAATTTGACCTTTTAGATTTGGTTTTGCAGAACTATCCTATGTTTCGTCTGATGGCTGGCGATTCAGTCCGGTTTGTATATGGATTCTTTAGGTGTCAGCCAATCTCTTTACCAATTAAATATTAATTTTGTTTTGTGTCTTTATCTTAAATTACTGTTTGTTTATAAATATACCCGAAGTACGCTGTGTGAGTATGGTATTGTCAACTTTCTTCTTAGTCCCTGGTGTCGAATGGTAGTGTATAGGAGAGACAAGCTACCATTCTGGAGAGTATTAGCTGGCATTCTCCGATTTGGGGACAATCTAGCAAGATCAGTCTATATTGTGGCGGCTTCATTCTCTTTATGTTTTTAAAAATTAATTCCAGCATAATGTTCAGGTACCTTTTGGTACTTACGTGACATTTACATATGCAATTTTTGCGACTTTGTGTTCAACTGCATGCTACTTTTGATAGGGTCTGCTTTGAACTTATCAGATTGGCGTGAACTCTTGAACAATCGTCGCTTGTTTTGCAATTTTAGAAAGAAAAATACGCTATCAAATAATTTTGCTTATGAAAATTAGTAGAATAGTAGTTATAAGTGTCCAATTCTGATTTAGATTTACTTTTTTGTTGATAGAAATATTTCCTACATTTATTTAAGATCTCTAGCTGCTGGTGTATTAATATTTTCTACATTTCCTACAGAGCGGCTCATTTAAAAATCTCTGTCTCATTAGCAACCCCTAAGTCAACTTTTGCTCGTTTGATTCTATTTTTACAATATCATCTTTCGAACATGACAAATAATAAGCAAAAGTTGTCAATGCAATTTCACTTACAAGCAAAATTCACTTATTTTCAATAAAAATTACTTTACTTTACTTTATGTTGACATTCAAACCGCCAGTGCCAACGCTGCGTATACACAATGTCAAGTATACGACTCGTTGCACACTGCAGCAACTGTAAAATAAAATTAAAATAAATTGCCTTAAAAATAAAATAAAATATTGAAAAGAACTGAAAAAGAAATGCTTAAAAATGAGCGATAAAAGTTGAAAAGTTGTTTTCGCTGACTTTTGGATTTGTTCGAACCAACTAGCAAAAGAGCAAAAAAATGTTTAGCTTATTGGAATTCAATATGTCGTCGTTGTATAAAAATCTATAATATTTTATATGTAAAAGTTACAAGATTAATTGCAACTAAAAGTTTTTTAATTAAAAACTAGGCGTAACTTTTGTCAAATGTGCCGTAAAGGTGCTAAACTGTCAACTGGCAGGGACCATGAGATTCGCATAGAAATGCTCAGCGGAGATGCTCAAGCCATGTACACAACATATGCAACTAGGTCGAAGGAGTTGCAGAATGCACTACATGCAACTTGGCCGGAAAACAAATATTTTATGACCTAAATATACACTTTGGCTGGTGCAATTGATTTGTATGAAGAGAGTGACAGCTAGCATTTGAAAAAAATAAAAAAGTTGACAAAGCAGTAAATAATGATAGATAATGATAGCTCAATAATTAAAATATAAAAATATTTTGACTATAATTTACCATAAAATGAGATAAAAATACAAGGAATTTAAAGTTTATAGAGCATATCTAATTCCTCACACAAAACCCAATATTTCTGCATATTTTTATATTTTATTAACCGTACAAAACGTTATATGACAGCTGCAGGCGACAGAGTCTTACCAAGCTACAGACGCATGGAAATACTCTTTAAAAGGCCATAAGAAATACTTGCCATTATTAATTTTAAACGCCTGCTGTGCACAGCTGGAGTCCTGCCTTCGTCTGACGTCATTTGGTGCGGAGGCGAACAAAAATTGTAAGAAAGTGAATTTCAGCACGCTTTTTTTTTTTAGTTTCGTTCATAAATTGTGTCTCATAAGCGCGTGAAAATTGTACAAGCATTTGCATTTAATTATGAACTGTGTCACTGGAAGACAATGTCAGTCGATGCCAAGGATGCCACAATGGATCCGCATGAGAAACAAGTGGGAAGCTAAAAAGTAACTGAGCTCAGAGCGAACGAATCGTCTTGGCCGTACTGTCTTAAAGTCAGTGTGATATATGAAAGGACTTACCTTTGCCTCTGCCTTGAGTCTAGTTTTGTCATTTATGTTAGGTTCACACTGCTTGACAGTCTGTCACAATCAAGCTACATTGTGGCAAAGTGCTAATAGAGTGAAGACTGCATTGATTTTAGATATAAATAATAAATGTCAAACTAAACTTTGACAGTCCTTTGTTGAAGTCTTTGTGATATTTGTAAGAAATAACCTCTGCTGTGCCTTGTTTCAGGTACAGTAGATTATGCTAAGGTCACACTGCTTCACAGTATGTCACAATCCAGCTACATTATGCAGAATTGATAATAGAAAATAACATGGTCTTGTAGTTAATCATACGAACGCACAAACGAACGTGGCGCAGTCACTACCTACGGTTATGATAAGCATTTTAGTATAACTTGGGGTCTGCTTTGCATTCTTCTTTCTGTACCTAAGTTAACAATTTACCTTTGATAAAGTGAAGTAGTTTCAATATCGAATACCTTACTTATAATTTCTTATCTTTATTTTAGCTCATCAATAGAAATTTCACACTCTTTTGGACCATTTTCAAAAAACATTTGCATTTCATTTTTCTGGCAACTTTTGCAACAGCGCTAGTCAATGTGAACCTAGCATAGGATGAAATTTAAAATGCTTTTTCTGCATTTCACTTTTATCTCTTGCCATGCTACAAATGTGAGCGCACAATTTTTATATAATTCATATGAATTATATTTACCTTCATGGTGCGACATTACTCACACACTCACTCTGAGAGTGCAGCTGCCACCTTTGCTAACACTGCAGAGTCCCTGCCTGCCTCGTGCTACATAACCCGCTGTGCTACTCAAAGGATACGCCTGACTGCACGCAACAATGTGCAAGTCAAGTTGAACACCGCTGACTCCGGCTTTCCAGCTGTGACTTTGCGAATCTCAGCAACAAGAACAACAACCACGACAACAAAAACAACAAGAGCAGCAGCAACAACATTTGTTGCACTTGCAACATTCACAACAGCAACAAATGCCACACTCTCGGCAAAACTAGACTTAACGCCTTTTCGCAATTTACTGTAAAATTGCATACGCTGTTGGAGAGCTTTAGTCCTCCTTTGACTTGGGATTCAGAGAGTTTTGCTCTTTTGATTGGCATAAGCGGATTTGAAATAGCGTTTAGTTGACTTGCAACGGAGACTACATGGCGGCAGTGATTAACGTAATAAACATGCAGCAAGTAAATAATATCAAAGCGTTTCAGATGTTTCCTGTGAAGTAAGAGCATATGGAAGACTCTCAGCTCGCAGCATACATTGTATGATATGCATAGATGTAGGGTTATTAAGTTTCTTTTTATAAAAAAAATCGTATTACGCCAATAGAATTTGTCTGACATGACATTGAGCCAGTGCAGATTGGGATAGAAACTTGCAAGCGAAGCAAGCAGTGGCAAAGCCCCTGTGTTTGTATAATTATTTTCTATGAAATAATTGGTTTAAATACAGAATATGCACACACTTTAATTAGCATTTCCTTAAGTTACATTTGCCAAAAGACATAATAGATGAGCAATTATTAAGCCTCTTTCTAAATTTATTTAAAAAATTGTGCCGTGATCTTCTAAAGAACTAAAGACTGCTTTATAACAAAGGTAGTTGCTTCTTAGCGCAAAAAGTGATACCGATAGATGGCTATTTATCCAAAGAAACCGTCTTAGTTTGATGTAGATATCAAGTCAAGCTGTCTGACTAAGAAGCTATAATTTTAAAGGCGGTTCGGTTAATGACTAAAACACTGCCAAAAAGAGCACAAAATTAGGAGCATTTTTTGCTTTATGGTTTTGAAATTGAATTATCCTCAACGCGTGAGTCTTTTTAGTGTGATAAATATTTGCTGGGTTCTTACTTCGTACTTGAGTTTAATTAAATTGATTTCAACGCTTTTTAAATTTTTAATCGATGCCTGATAATAATAGGATGATGCACCACTTGTTTTAAATTTGAACTAGTCAGGAATGGAGCATGAACACTGCTTTGTGCAATACATCGCAACATCGATAGCTGCATGTGCTGAATAACGTCATTGTCCCCATCCACACTTATTGACAAAAAAAAAGTCAAAGCATTTTGCTTTCGAAAGCTTCCCAAAGTATCTTTTACTATTGAATTGCTTTTAAGTAATTCGTAAAAGCCTTATACTTATAATTCTATAATCTATATATCAGTTTTTGTATTTTAAAATAATTTCTACAAGGAAAAATGATTAAAGTAACTTGTTACCATTGTCTACTGCTGTAATACCTCTAAATAAAAGTATATTTCTGAGAAATTGACTTACTTCCAAGTTGATTAGGTTCCACCCATAGTGACAAACCGCTTAGTAGCAAAACTTTTAGAACATCTCCAAATATAATACAAAGCTATATAAATTTATTTCCTCTTATCTTAATAAGTAATAGTTCATATTGTTCTAACATAATCATCCGAATATTTTTCCAAAGTTGATTAGCTTCCTCCCCACAGTCACAAACCGCTTAATACCTAATAAAAACTACGAATTTAACGAAACTTCTGGTACACCCCCAAATATACTACATAGAAAAGTGCATTTATTTTGCCTTATCTTATGCTGTAAGCTCGATTTGCATACGAAAACTTAAAAGTGCTCTTATAGTTTGCATAACACAATAAATACATCCGATAGTTGACTATCTGTGTATATCTGTTTTGCTGTCGTAACAAACTTAATGGTACATAAGAAGCAGCAGCAGAGAACTGTCAACATATGAGATATCTTTATAACAGCATAAGTAGTACGTTAAAATTTGTTTTTTCTTTTCTTTTATTTTAAACGCTATCAAATATCGTAACCCCATTATCCGCTTTCCAATCAAATCCCTACCCGCCTCCACCTCAAAGAGCATACGCTAGACTAGCTGCACAGGTTGTGCCATTAAAATGCAATTCTTTTCGATTTGCCTTGCGTGGCTTTCATTTCTCATGTGTATCCTGGCTTTGCCTCTACGCACACACAAACACACACGTGCTCATACATCCTGCTTTACTTTACTGGCTATATCTTGCCAGGCACACAATCTTCCAGCTTTATGCGCTTTAATCTGCGCCGTGTACTTGACACAAATGCTGCATAAAAAAGAACTCAAGCTTTATGCACACAGATACTCCTCACACACACGCAGGCAATGCACTTTGCATAAAGATACAAATAAACATACACACACACACACACACACACACACGACTCACTAACTGAGGTATTTATGTGTTTGTATGTGGCGCCAGCAAAGGAAAAGCATGAACTTTCCAGGACAACGCATATGCCGGAGTCATTGTATATAAATCTTGCGTTGAAATGTATGCAACACATTTTTATCTGGCTCTATGCTAGCTGCATCTGTGTGGGTGTTGCTGTGTCTGTATCTGTGTGTGTGTTGCTTGAAACAATGCCAGGAGAACGCAGTCAAAAGAAGTCAGCAACACACCCACACACGCACATGCAGCACTCTCCCACACTCTCCCACACACACACACACACAGCTGCAAACGACAGCATTTCGAAGTAAAAGTGCAAGAAGTTGGCAACCAGATTACAATGGGAGTGGCACCTTTATTAATTCTAAATCATATCCTGCAGCCTTTTTTTTGTTGTTGTTGTTGTAGTTATATCCCTGCACTGCATTGCATGCTTTGCTCTTTTTCTGCTGCATTTCATAATATTTTCTTGCTTTCGCAAAGCGAAATGAAATGAAACGAAATGAGTATGAAAAAATTGCACTACAATAAAAACAAAATGCACACAAAAGTAAAACGGAAACAATTCAAATGCGCTAAAGTGTTGCCGACTTTTCCTTCAATCCTCGCTTTATATAGTTTGTAACAGTGGAAACCCTTTTTTTTGCAGCTTCTGCATGATGAAGTGCACTTGAAGGTGTTGCCGTCGCCGTTGCCGTTTGTTGTTGTTGTTGCTTTTGACGCCCTGCATTAGCATTGTTGTGACAGACTCTCTTTTATTGTATACACTTTTTTTTAATACCCTTTAAGTGAATTGGCAGTGCTTGGAAATTGTCGAGCAGTTGGTAATGTGTGCAAGTTACACAGCAAATATGTTACTGAGGAAGGGTTCTATTATGCGAAGCCAGAACTCAGATATTTATTAACTTTGACCTAATAAGTAATATTGTCAAGCTTATATTAGGAAATTACAAGAAATTTTTAAGGTGCTTTGTTTTTCTTGCAGCTTTGGAGAGAAAAAAAGAAAATGTAATGAAATTACTGACAAAATCACATTGAATTGCAAACAAATGCTAAGGGTCAACCATAGGGGGCTTAACTCCGACTTAGGATGCAAAAGCCAAGTTACTTTGATTAAAATGTATCAAAATAGTAAACTGGACTAAAAACTGTTTCAAAACAAAGGTAATTGCTTTTAAATTGGCTTAAACAGCAACAGAGATCGTATAAATAGACAGTGCTGGATATTTACCTAAAGAAGCCATCATAGCTGGAGTCCAAGCATCAAAATTACGTAATGGTTCAGATATTTCTTAATAATTTTCTAGTACATGTAGTATCTTCAAGTTTATGTCAACAAATAATAAAAAACTTTTATTAAGAATATTAAATACTAATAAGTAAATATGAAGTTGTTATTTAGAAATGACGTCATGGATATTTACACGACGTATTTTAAACTAATGTTCGAGGTAGTCCATTTTGTGGTGCAAACAAATTCCGTCTTAAGACTCAAAAACTATAGTAAAATGTAAAAAAAATTTCTACTTTTAACCACTCAGCTGGGAGCGTAGTATGCGGTATGCATAAATAATTTAAATAAAAATCGAATTCCGCCAGTAAAATAAAATGAGCAATGAGTAATAATTATGATAGAAGCTTGTAAGCGAGCAGTGGCAAAGCCCCTTGAGTTACTATATCAGATAGCTGGCCCACAATGCGTAGACTTGATACCCGAGGAGGTCATTATTAAACCTGTCTCTAGTTTTTTTTAAGAAATCTTGCCGAGATATTTAGCAGGAATAAAAACTGCTCCATAAAAAAGGTAAATGCTTCTTAAGCGAAAACAGCGGTAGGAATAGGTCCAATATTGTATATTGCACTGATGGTTATTTATTCAAAGAAGCCATTTGAGTTGGAGTTGTAGAACCAACACAACGACTATGAAAAGATTTTCCGCATATAAACTTTGCACTGAAGAACTGTAATTTAAAGAAAGCAGCTCAAAGTTTCTAGAGCTCAAAGTTATATAATGGTTCAGATGATTCCCAATAGTTTTCTATTAAGTTGTATCTTCAAGTATACATAAATACGATATATGACTTAGGTCGACGTTTTTGATATCAATTGAAGCTGTCAGACAACCCAGCCATTGCGGCTTCAAGGTTTATTCAAGGCATAGACGCAGAATTTTAATATTTAACCACGAATCTCTAAATATAATTTAGGCAATGGTAGACAGGTCTCTATTTGAATTTATCTTACAAATATTGGCAAAGACATGCCGCATATTGACTTTGCATCTTTTGATTGTTAATCAACGAAAATTCAAAGTCAATAGAAATATACATCTAAAAATGATTAACTATTTTGCGGAAGCAGAAACAAGTCTACCTGCGACATATATCTTCTAAAAAAAAAGTGTATTTCAGGCCGTTGTCTTAATATTTACTTCATTTAGAAGCGTTAAAGCAATTAACTTTGCATCCTTTGCGCTCGTTGGCGCACTTGAGCCGTGTTGAGTCTACAAATTGATTGGCATAAAGATGCAACTGACTGTGTGGCCTCAGTTCGATGGAGTTCAACAAATAGCCGGAAGTGTGTGAAAGGCTTGGCAAAAAGGAAGTAATGTGGAGTAGCAATGAAGTGATGAAATGGCGGAAGCACTGTCAGACAGTGCCAAAGCAGAGACCACTAATGCCCGCCTAAATATGCATTGGTTGCACTTTCGATTTAGCACTCGTAGGGCGGGGGGACAATAGTTGCATAACTTGCGGCAGCACGTACAAACAGCAACAAGGATACACACTAGGAATATATAGGATACTCCCTACATATATGCGTGTGGTTGGGCTTAAAACAAAATGTATTCATACAAAGACACACAGCTCTGCTTTGGCATTAATGCCTAACAAAAAAAAGAGAGCAAAATGCTTGAACGTGCTCCACCAAGTGTCCAGCAACAATGTGCCACAGTTTTGTTTGTTCCTCTGTAACGCACACACACGCACACACTGCGTATGAGTAACGTGCGGTTTTCTTAGATACTTTGTAGTGTATCTGTGCATATGTGCGCCATGTACAGACTAAGTAGTTTTCAATTAGAGTTTATCTCAGCCTTGAACCAGTTGGTTGGTTTTTGTGGCACTTGTTGTTGCTGCTGTTGTTGCCGTTGTTGCAATGTAGAGCAAACGCTGCATGCTATATAAGCCCAAAGGCGTACACTATACGATCTGCTGCGAGTACTACACTTTATCATTTGTTTTTATCAAGACCAGAGAGACCAAACCAAGTGAAAGCTTTTAGCGATTTTAATACACTGCAAGCTAAAAGGGTAAAGGGTATTTGAATTTTTGCAGGATTTGTAATAGCGTGCAAATAGCAATTATCACTGAAGAATTATTAACTTCAGACACAATTGCATTATGTACGACTGTTATACGAAAATTCTCGAAGCCAAAGAGTCTGCTATATCTTGGAATGTATAATTTTATTCTTGTAAGTTTCAAAATTTCATTTGTTTAAAAATTATTTCGAGTTTTGTAAAGCAAAGAATATAGCAAAAGCAGCCTTATCGGCATATTAAGCCTAAGGCACAAGCTGTACATAATTCTAGTCTGTAGATCACAGCTGCTCTAAAAAGAAAATCCACTATAAAACATACCAAATCGGCACGTTCTATAAAGAGGCGATGGCCAAATTCAGATTAAGATCATTCTGCTGAAGAACGCTTCGATCGTATCCCAAGTGGAGTTTGGCAGAAGTCAAATTAAATAGTTTCGGATTGAAACCTTGACTTCTGAAAAATTACCTCATTCTTTTGAGTTGAAGGCACATTGTAGTGCCCGCCCCTTAATCAAATCAAATGCCTTCTGTCAATCTTATAAAAACACAGAAATATTAGTTTTCTGTATTTTTTGTCTTTTATTAGCTTTAATTGTTATATACATATACTATTATTATGCATTTAAATTACAAACAGCCTTTTTAAAATTATGTTTGGGTTTCCAAAAATCTTTAGTCATTCAATATTCACATGTATGAGTAGTAGTTCAGACTTCGTTTCAAAGTAGGACCCTAGAATTTTTTTTGTGGTTAAGCAACTTAATAATATATGCTTATAATAAAGGGTGATTTTTTAAGATCCAGATAATTTTATTAAAGGCAACCCATATTGGAAAAATATAAAATTCTTTTTAAACCATTTAAATATCGATTTTATTTGATTTTAAAACATAATATAATGTTAATGTTGATCGCGCCTGACCTACAAATATGCCGTGTGCAATTACGTCATAAACAACATTTGGGCAGTAATCCGAAGTTTTCGAATTTTTATTATTAACATTTAAAATATCTATTAAATTTGCATTTCTTTTCTAACTCAATCGAGTTTCGACAAGCCTCATATAATCAATAAGGTAGATGCTACCCTTTTTACGATTATTTTTTTTCATATCGAGACTCATAATCCCTTTTAGTCGCAAAGGTTGATGCATTAGGAGATTACCCTTTCCAAGATAATTAACCTTTCATATCAAGCCATTGGCATTAGTTCAATTTTACGGTATTTGCTGTTGGTCAATATTTTAAATAATAATTTTTCAACAAAAATTTACAATATAATTTCAGGATGCCCGGATTCTGTTCATTATTACATATGTCTCAAGGGATCTAAAGTTAAAAAAGGACAGTTTTTTAAAAGAACAGTTTGCTCTATAATTGGTAAGTCTTTTTTAAATTAAAAGTAAAGTATCAATGGTTCTGTAACACTAATTTTCATAATTATATATAGAATATATTTGTCTATTATTTAAATTTTTCGTAATTAATACGAAATTTTTGATAAATATTCAATTGTGAGAAGAAATGGTAAAAATTCAGATAAAACACATTATTTGCAATTTTTTTGTGTTGTTCGTAAAGTAAAAAAAACCGAATATAAAAATCGGTAAAAAATTTTGAATTACTTCTTACACA
The DNA here is from genome assembly GCA_035046065.1 of Chymomyza procnemis. Taxonomy (NCBI): domain Eukaryota; kingdom Metazoa; phylum Arthropoda; class Insecta; order Diptera; family Drosophilidae; genus Chymomyza; species Chymomyza procnemis. The sequence goes on from JAWNOJ010000026.1 coordinate 42,716,520, forward strand.
TGCATTTTTGTATTTTTTTAGAAAAAAAACTCTTATGTTGACAAATCGTATATGAAAGCAGATTACCAAACACCGCATTAAACTTTATATATGTATTTATCTCTAATATTCTCTAGTTCAAACAAAAATCGTTACTTTATAATAGTAAAAGAAGATAAGGCATTGAATTTCTGCAATTGAAAGATTTAATTAAAAATAATATAAGAAGGAAACCAAATGGAATCTCATTGATATCAAAGTGCAAATATATTATAAAGCAGTTTTTTCGGATAAGTCTTTTTTAAAGTGTTTTAAAGATATTAGCAAATAATATTAATTTATTTTTTAACGTTTTTTAGGATAACGGCCTAAGCTTTCTTTCTTTGTTGATTTGGGCACAATTAATTTCCTTATCAGCAATCCTGAAACAGCATAGGAATCACATCTCAAAACATAAAAAAATAGGCACATATTGCAGTATAAGGATAAGTAAATCATTCTCCAAAAAATTTTATAAACAGACTTAGAACATCTCATGTTAAGTTTCGATACTTATATACTGTCATTCTCTCATATTACATTTCTTCCAAATAGTTGCTTCAGCGTATTCCGCTGTCGTTGAGCAAATGGTCAGTTTTACCCTTTATTTTTTCCTTTAAATGCCAATCGAAAGCGGAAGGTAGCAGGATATGGGCAGGACATGGGCTGACCCCAACACTTTCAGTTGCAGCTACCAATTGGCTCGATATCAAGCTGTAGGCGTTACCACCATGCGCCCGCTTTAACTGTCCTCGATCTTTGTCAGCAGCGCGCAATGTGAATGAAAAGTATTTCCTAGAAAACCCCATTTTTCTGTTCTATTCACCTGTTCGCCTCGTATAATTTCTCATGCTAAGCAGATTACTTTTAGCTGGCCAAGCGGAAAGGCAGCGACTGCGTCGATTTGTATTAGATGTATCTGTGTGGGTGTGGGTGTGTGTGTGCGGGTGACCATGAGTTTTATGGAGCACTTAAATTTTTGCACTACATCAATGATTAGTTTCAGCTGGAATTGGCTTACTTGCGGTGATACACATATGTAAATTTAAAACTGATTTCCTATGCAAAAGCGTTTAGGGAGTACAAAAAAATCAAAGCTTAAAAATTAAAATTTTATGGGTCGTGTGGCAGATGGCGATAGTTATATGAATTACTTTTGAATAGCTTACTGGAATACGTTGGAATGTTTGGTTTTTCATATTTAACAAAAATTTACAATATATATTTGCTTCGAATTAATCTTATCCTACTCAAATAAAAAAAAGTAATAATATCAATTTTATTTGCAATATACATTTAGAGTAGGATTCATTTCTTCCAGCTAGGGGTGTTAAGATAACATAGCAGAGTTAAGATAACACAGCTTAGAGAGCTGAGTCGCATTGTATAAATAAATTCGCTTAAAAGTTCGATATGCCCAGCTTAAATTTATTTTCATGATAACTTGATTCGTTGTCATGATTTTTAGTCGGGATGTTAAGATGTTTGGGTTAACATGTAAAGAGATCTACATGTGGATCTACAACATTCACCAATCAAGAAAATAACAACAAAAGTAGCTTTCATATAAAAAATATAAAATAACGCCTCAAATTTATAGACTTTTAGTACATTCTCTAATTTTACTGTCATGTTTTCAACGATCTATAAAAAAAAACGCAAATCTTCTTGTATTTAATATCTCAATGAATAATAGTTTTGAAATTATTATCTTTTAAGGCATAAAAATCCTCTAAACAAATACAGACATAATACAAATTTATTGGATCCCCCGATTTTGCCTTTATTATTATCTTCGCACTGCGCTGTTCGAATTGGAACCAATGTATCAGACTGGATATTCTGCTACTATTCGCCTTCTCAAGCTACACACGTTAAAAAACTTAATTGATTCTGCTGATAATCTAAAGACACCTTGTGTATCTTCTATAGTTATACATTCATAAATCCATTAAGATTTTTTAACATGATTTTAGAAATTCATAAAATTTATATATGATTACGTCTTAGAGCTGAATAATGCATCATTGAGAGAACCAAGAGATCTAAAAGGTCTATTGTAACAAGGAAAAAGAGATATTCATAAGTGAAAAGGTGGTGAAATGGGAGAAGAATGTAGAAGAATCTATAATAAACGTAAGAAGGGAAAGCTGGATGTCTGTTTTATTCTTTTTAAAACGAGTTCGGATACAACGTTTTGAATAATGGTCGTAGTGTAGATCTAGGTACCGTTGTGGCTGAAGGCACTTCCATACATCTTTGTCTTATTCGTATGAAAATGCAAGAGTTCGTACAATCGATTTGCTAAAATGATCTTACCATTAATTTTCGATACTTTGCATCAAGACTCCAAAAGCTTAAGTTTAGAAATTTTGAGTTGGTACAAATTTATCAAATATATCCTTGACGATTTTCTACATTCTCACAATAAGCCAAATTATGTAAAACATAAATCACTTGTTTCCATGGAATTGACCTTCTCACTCGTTATGGCCAAAAATTAATGTAATGAAAAATAAAATCAAATCAAATTTTAATGCGCTGCAGCAAATACCGCAAACTGGCCACATATATATATTTTTTTTTCAGCCTTTTGGCCTTGGTCAGTTTGCTGGATAATAAGCCAAATCAAGTTCACATTTGTTGAATCCAAACAAACGGAATTTGTACAACGTCAACAAGCACAAAAACAATAACCACAGGATCAATTGTTTGGTTGGAGGATTGGCAATGGAAGTTAACTGTGATGATGAGTGGCTGTGCCATCAATTTTCGTGATTATTTGTTGACTTCAATTGACTTGAACCATGGGGGAGCGAATGCCGCAGCCGAAGGAGCTTTATTAACAAAGCCACAGGCGAGCTAGCAATGCTCAATGCCAATCTTTTCATAAATTTATAACCACAAATATATTCACACACACACGCGCGCACACCAACACACACACACAGACACACACACACTCACTCAAATGGCCATAACGAATGGCTTGTTGTGTTATTTGTTGTTTGTTGGCTGCTTGCTGGCCGCCATTTTGGCCAAATGTTTTATGACGTACATAAATTGCAATTAGTCTCAGCGCCTGCCGGGATAAATGTGCACGCATGTGCCTAGCATCCTGGTAAAAGGACCAATGGACCTGCACAACAACAGCAACAACAACAGCCCTAGGAGCAACCATTTATTTAACGTATGACAAACTGTTCGGTTCTTCTGGGTTAACAAAACATCAATTGACTTATTAATGTTTATGTAAACAGTGTCAGCCAGTCACACCGACAGTCACCCCGACAGTCACTGCCATTCAGCCAGAAATTCAAGATGGCGGCGGTTAACTGGCGCGTGCCCCAGCAAAGCAATCTAATCCGAAAATATAAAAAAAGAACAAAACACAGAAGAAACCACAAAAAAAAAATAATGCACGTGTACAGTCACGTCGGTGCTTAATATTAAATTATGACTCTAATGGTCTTGAAACATGAACACAGCAGATTTTAATAAATACAAACTGTTTATTTTCGCCACATTTTAATTGCTACACGAAAGTAAGGAGAAAAAATCAACGAGGCAATGAACTTGAACTTAAATACAAAGGTGCTAATGTCTTTATTTTGTGTAGAAAACATTAAAGCAAATCATTGCATGTTTCTTAATCTGACATCAAATTTGTGGCACGGGTACTCGGTAGTTGGCTGCGTGATTTGAATACTTGTGACTTTGGTCTCCACAAATAAATGTTATTTTAAGAAATTAAGGAAATAAAACCTACAGCACTTGATTAGGTTGCTTAAGTCATTAGATGTTCATTTATTCTGTTCTTTTGTATGTTTCGAAGCCACAGGATACATTCAATTATATTTGACTCTAAAATTAAATAATTTTAATTATTTTTAAATCATATTAAGCTTTTGGAAGGCTGGTCAAATTGGTCAAATTTTGAGTTACTTTTTTAGATTTAAAAGTGGGTGGGTTTTTGGGTGGCCACGCCCTTGCTAATAACAGAGGCGAATGGACAAGAATTGTTGAGAAAGCAAAAACCCATCTAGGATTGTAGAGCTAAGTGATGATCATGGTACAATTTTGGGGAAATTCTGCAACAGCTTTCGACAAAAGAATCAGTCACATTTACCACACTTGAGCTACCAACTAATTATAATCAAACTTCGGGAATCAAGAAGCTTCGGAGGCCAAAATATTCTCAATATTAAATACATAAAATTTTTGTAAAAATAATCTTTATTTTTCTCGTTTGCGCTATATGAGCTATCGTTAACCGATTTAGGTTTGGAATAGCGCGTGAAAGCAAAAGAAACCTTTTTGTTTATTAATTAACATTAATTCATAAGCAACTCATTTATTTATCTACAGCTTGTAGATTTTTTAAGGTGGCGCTCATGCAGATAGACTAACAGAACTGAATATACTAAATGAACTTCGTTTGATATCCTGATTATCCCCAAAGTAAATTTTGGATGTCTTCGACATATTATTTTGGATGTAGATACATTTTCGACTTGCACAAATTACATATATTTGAATAAACTTATAACTATATTTTTAAAGAAGTATTTGAATGTTTCTTTAAATTTTAATCCTAGAAATTACTTTTGTGGAATAAGCAGAATAAACTAAAAATGTGCAGTTCTCAATTAACTCTTTCTGCCTTTCTTTCTAAATTGCGATAATGTATAGAATGGAATTTATTAACAATCAAAATCAAAATTACCACTACAATTTTTTTTTTTTATTATTTAATGTTTTGCAGCTAAGTTGAAGTACTACTCTCTGTTGGTAGTGAGATGAACAAGATCTTCATCTTTTCTTATTCCAGTCAATTCTCCGATGTTCCATAATGAGTTGAAGTAAATGATATTTGGGGCCACGCATGACAACCAAAATATGCTGCTCTTCTGCGTTTGATAATTTTAAGAAGTTTCCTGCTTTTTTACTCTACTTAGAACTTCCTAATTTGTGTTATGGTAGACCCAAGATTTTGAGGCATTCAGGCTTCCACCTGGCAATCTGAAGCTATACTCAGTTCAAATGAAAGCCAGTCCCTTCATTGCTTGACTAAATTAAATTCCCTTTTTTGCAAATAATTGCACTTTTTTCGGTAAGCCCTCTATAGAATCTTCAATTTAAGGTATTTATGTCTTAAAAATCCGCTGCGAAATATGAACCTACAATCAAACTGTATTTTTTTAAACTGAAATATTTTGAGAGCATTTTTCTAACATAATTTTTTTTTGTTAACAATACATATTTGTTGCCTATATTATATTATATTAATTTCTCCACAATAATTCAAGAGTGTGTAACCATTTTCAAATTCGACCCATAATAAGCACCAAATCGCAAGCAGCTTAGATTGTCCTTAGATTGTCCTTCGGCTAAAAATTGTTAGTCTTCATTCCCGACCTACCATAATATATTGCAGCTCACAAAAAAATACGAAATTTATCTGTGTAACAAATGTTCCATCATTACCATAAATTTATAAATTTTTATTAAAAGTCGGTCACACACACACGCAAACACACACACACACAGTCATTATGTGAAACACAATTGCAGCTTACAATATGGCTGCCAATTGAACTTTTTATGCATATCTTCGTATTTCGTTTACGATATTTGCACATAAGAAACAATACAACGATCGATAGCTTAAAAATAAAGAGCGAATACAGGAAAAAAAAAATCCCAGCAAATACAAGTCGAAACGTCAATTTGATTGATTGACTGTGTGACTGCTGCTTGAGAGTACGCAAAAAAGTATGCAACATATTTTTTTCTGCTGTGCAATTTGTATGTTTATCGACGAGGGCAGGTTGTGCGATAATCGGCTTAGGCAGGAATTGGAGCAACTTTTTGCGTCCTTCTGTTTATTGGTAACAAGAAATGTGGAATTTTTTGTGTATTTTAAGCAATCAAATGTGTATTTGGAGCACCAAAGTAATTCAATAATTCTGAACCATTTGTTTGAATTATATGCAATTATATACTAAGGATCACTCCGATCTATGTGAGGTCATCTCCCCTGGTGGTCTGCCGGCCTAACCCAAGCTATGCGCTATTAGGCTATTTTGAAAGCATCATTGATGAGATTAGACGGAAAAAAACAAACTCAGAAACAAACTGAAAATATCGTATCCAATGAAACCATAAAATATTTTCTTAATAACTCATTCTATCTGGATAGATGATACCTTCATTGCATCTCAGTTTCTTAGTTTATATTGATTTATTATTCCACGTTAATGAGATTTCTATTGTCAATCCAGAAACTCATTACTTTGACCTTTGTATCATATTAAAAGCCTGCTTAGACCACCTAAATGTGTTAATGCCAAGGATTATTTTGTGAAAGTCTTTTAACATTATCATTAATTTTTTATTGTAAAGTATGAATTATTTATAAATATAATAATGTTATATTTTTACCGCGAAATCGAAGCCCAACCAAATACAACATTTCTGAAGAATAATTTCACAGCCCGAGCTCAAATATGACTTTCAATAGGGTTGTACAATACGGTTGGCCCACGTACAAAACAGCAAAAAATTAAATATAATAAGCTTCCAACTGTGCCCTACATTTTTAAGGATAGTTTTTCTATCTACGTGGTAATTCGAGCAAATTAATATCATTTCTCTAAAAAATGTGCAATTAAAAGATCTTAAACGAAAGTGTTTCAGAAAATCACAAACGAAAATAAAAAAAATAGTTTTAAAAAAAAAATTGAATTTATTGGAAAATATTAAGTTTTTTTCGGAAAAGGGTCAGCCATTTTGGAAGTTTTTTTTTTACAAACTCTTATGAAAAACGATTTCAAATACGAAAAGTTTCAATATCCAGTAACTATAAATGGAACAGTTGTAGAATCTATCCGTGAAACATATTACCAATATTTGTAAATATAACCCAGCCACTCGTCTCAATACGCCTCAAAGCCATGGGCATGATTCAGAAGCACAGATACGAGCAACGGTACGACTTGAAACCAAGCGATGAAAAAGGGGTTTTTTTTGGCTTGTTAACAGTTTCTCCAAAGACAATATTGTACAGGATTTCTTCTCATCGCATTGTAATTCGCGACGAAAAATAGGTCCATAGGATAATCCGAAGCGCAGAAAATCTTGGGGGAAAGCCCGAACACTGCCAGCGAAAGCCAATTATATATAATAATCTCACAAAATGGGTTAATGGGTTATTCATAGCAGTCAGTATTTTGAACAGCATTGGGTGTAACCAGCCTCAAATTAAACAAAAGACCATAATCGTCTTGCAGAATGAATTTTAAACTTATCTTTCTTCTGAATTTCAATTCCAACCTTCTTATTTAAGGGAACGCTTTATAGTTTTGCCCAATACAAGTTTTGTATGCCAGCCTACTTATGCTTGTTCCTTATCGGGGAGAATAGAAATTTTCAATTCTACTTATTTTGCGGTCGTATCGTCATTAAATATGACGATGTTCTCACTGAAGCATCTTTGCATTCAAAATTTCAATACCGTTTTTGGGTTTTTTCTTGAAGATAGAGAGGCTTCTTCACATAAGCTGCAGCAATTTCTTAGTGCTTGATAAAGCCGTGGCCAAACATTCCCTTCTCGTTGGTTTTAAATTAAATATGTGCCCAAGTCCGGTAATTTCTTAACCCAACCTCTGCTCCATGTATGTGAATGCTTTTATTTTTTACTGCTTTCTATTTTTCTATGTGTTTGGGTTTATTTTTTTTTTAGTTGCGTTCTCTGTCTTCGGTTGCTGTGGCTAACGCAATGTAAAAACATTTAAGGTTTCAATTAAGTGAAATCCCAAAACGACCGGCAACCAAATAAAAAAAAAAAAGTCCAAGTCCTAGAGGAAGCAAGAAACTGGCAGCGCCAAAGGCACCCATACACAATACAGCAAGCCAAGGCATCACCCAGCGCTGACCAACAGTCGCAAGAAATTTTTCAAGCAATCAATTTTGGTGCAAAAAACCAAGGCACACACATACAAAAAAATAAGGAAACTGAGCGTTAAAAGTGGCAGGAGCAGGAGCAGCTGGAGCAGAAGCAAAGCAGCAGACATGCTACTGGTAGCGGTCCAATAGTTGGCCAAGCCTTTGGCTTTAAGCTGTTTCCTCATTTTCGACAAAGCGCAGAAAAATCATTGAGCTTATGTGCAGCATGAAAAACGATGGCTGCAGGACATGTAAGGTCACACTTAAAGTATCTAAGTATCTAAGCGTGTATCATTGTGTGTGTGTGTGTGCGTGTGTGTGGGTCAAGTAAACAAAAACCTTTCCATCAAATGTCAAAGTTTAGACCCAAAAGACTGAGAGACCAAAACCTAACCAGACCAGGCAGCACTTGAGTTATATTGAGATTTATTATGCCTTCAAAAAAGGTTGAGCGCGTCTTTAACAATCATTAATTATTTTCATTTTGGAACTGGCCATGGCATTAGCTTGCAACGAGCTGCCATGATTTGTTTGTGTATTTGTTGGTAGTTAAAGTGTGTATTTGTGTGTGTGTGTGTGTGTGTGCGAGTGAGTGTGCAACATCAATTCAATGTGAGAAGTTTGTATGCCGCAAATTTTGTTGCTGCCGCATAGGCGCAGCATAGCTGCATTTCTCATACAGATTTACTCTTACTCGGCTCACTGGTAAAATATTCTTTATACATTATAATCTTCGGAGTCCAGCCAGTTGTTTCCATCACTGTACCAAAGTTCTTAACTTACATGGAAGATCCCAAAGTACAGCGTATATCCTACCTATGAGTTTCTTCGCATTTGAACAAGTTTGTTCTAATAAGCTTCGATCCTTTTTTGGAACTTGATGCACATAGTTATTTTTACTTACACGTTTTTCAAAGGTTGTGGGCTCCGATGTAGAGCATTTATTAAAACATTTATTAATAATAACAATCTTAAATATTGAGTATGGTAAAAATTTTTCCAGATTTTATTTTCTTAAATATGATGTAGTCGAGGCAGTGTGCTACAATTGAATACCCTGTACCTTTCATTTTTAATAAATAAATCTCGGACAACGATTCAGCGAACAAATTGGTAGATTTTAACATATTTCAATAGAATTCGGAACATACGTCAAAAAATAAAATCTCAAAAAGGATTTGAGATGAGTTTCAATATCCTATGTACACTTGGAAAAAAATAACCTAAAGCGATTGCGTAAATGTGGAACTCGCATTGCTAAAATTGAATTATGTATTATTTGTTTTATATACAATATAATACGATTTACTCAAACAATGTAGAAACTCTAAAATAGACGCCACAAATGTCTCATGTTGCCCCCAGTTAAAAAAAAAAAAAAAATTTTTAAATTGAAGACACAAAATATGGCGATCACCCGAGGTCTACTGGGTGGTGGCTAGGCGTTGGGGGTATAGTTCGTGCATCAGCTTAAATTTCGCTAATGCAAATGTTTTTTAAAGGCAGAACTTTATTAAATAAGGCGGATATGTATATGTGGTAAGAGGAAAACACATTAAATGCAACATCAAGCAGACACCGCAATTAGTGGAACGCGGCCAACCAATACCCGCACTAGCCACCGACCGCCGTCGAGCATAAGAAAAAGAAAAGTTCTATATGTACTAAACACAAGTGCTATTTCAAGTTGTGAATTATAGGCATTGAAATATTAAGCTATAAATAGAATATGTCAAATTGGCATTAGTTAGAGAGAGACAGCTATCAGTTGCCCAGAAATGCTAATTAGAGCAGTGCAGCTATAGACGCGTGCACTTATGCTTTTTTTTTTTTTTTTTATTTGTTATTTGTTAAGCAAAGAAACAGTTATCATAATTAACCTTAACATTGCTAATGGCTAACATAATACTATTCCAAAAAAAAAAAAAAAATTTATGCTTTGAAAATTTCAAAGGTTTATATTCATTTATGTTCCAAAGTTTTCAAACTATCTGACATTTTAAGGGAATACTCAAATAATATCAAACTTATTTTTTGTAGGCAAATTTTGCCATTAAACTTAAAAGATATGTTGCCGTTGAAAAAGGTTAAAAGCTGCACAAATATTAAATACGTCAGAATCTTGTTTCAGAATTTCATATATTATATTTTTGCTTGTTTTTCTTTTTCTTCCAATAAAGCTTTTGTTGGTTGTTTTTGTTTCAACTGTACCCTAAGGTAAATCCAAAGCTTTTTTGCGAATCAAAACGAAAAGCTGACCCGTTAATCTTAAAAAAGAATTATTAGATAAAGAATCTACGTTCTCATAAAGAGAGTTTTTTTTAATTCTTATTTTTTGTTGACAAAGCCAAACATGGTTCATCTCAGTAAGAGTTACACAATGCAGGGCATTCCAAAGCCACTGCAAAAATGTTTTGGTTTTTTTTGCTTTTATTAAGTGCAGCAAAAGTTGGCCCAAAGAGACATTAGCAGCGGCTGAAGCTGTAGCTCCTTGGCCAGGCGCCAATTTTGTTTGGCTGCCGCTGAAAAAATATAGAGGCAATGCAACACCTACACCAAAATAAACGCAAAAATGATCAAAGTTTGTTTCGGGTTGCGATGCAATTTCAAAATTTAATAGAATGGTATGGTTTCGATAACGTTGTGGATTGCAATGTAAGGTTAGGAATGAAAATTATTTTGTTTTTTTATTATAGTACAATTTCTCAAAGATTTCTAGAAATATATCACAAAAATGTATATGTTCTTGGTGATATTTTTTGTTTCAAATCTTTAGTTCTTTGGGATTATTGCTGCAATCTGATCATAAAACTTCTCTTTAATCTAACCATTTGTTTTTTAAATCTAATTCAGAGAAAGTTCGTAGCGATTTTGGGAGTTTTTCTTTTTGAATGTTCAATATGTTGAACCTGACTTAATCATAAAAGTGCTCATGCAAATTCTTATGAATACTAGCTTCTTATTCAAACGTTTGCATTGGAATACTTGGGATGCTCAATCTTTTTTTTCAAGGGAAAATCTTACTGCTTCTTCAATTGTTTATTCAAAAATTGAATGTTGACCAATCACAAAATATTGCATAATATTATAAAAAATGTTTTTGAAGTCCTCTCTGTCTCTAGCAGTGTGTATCAAGCCTCCAATCGGTTTTAGTTCATTCAAGTGTCTGATATTCGTCAGTCAAGACATTTGTTTTCTTCCGGTATTCCGGTAATTCATATTTTAGGCCTCGGATGATGTGACCAAATTTCATCGTTTTACTTTAGCGGTTTTTAGGAGTTCTCTATCTTCACCCAATCTACTCAGAATATCTTCATTTGACAGTTTGTCAGTCTAAGAAACCTTCAAATACATTTCAAAAGCTTCCGTTCCATTCATTGTTAGAATTTTTAATGTCCAAGATTCCAGGCTAGAGTGGAATGGAATCATTTTATATAGCGAATGAGTTATTTGATGCTCATGTTGGCTATTGGATATATATTTTTTTTGCTTTTGAAGTAGGAGCTTCTAGTCATCTCTATTCGACATTTAATTTCTTGATCTTTACCGTTCAATAACTTCAGTTCCAATTTTGATAGTACCATCGATGTAGAGTAATCATTTTTTACTGATGATCATGAAGTTGGCTTTTTTGATGTTCATGGATACTCTACTGTGATTAACGATTTCAAGAAAGTGACATCTTACACTTTTTGAAAAATGGTGCATGTATTCTGGTGTCAATTTGTACTAGTGATTCCTGAAATTTAGTTTTACATTTCTTTTATTTTATTAACCTAAAAGCAATTGGAAAGTCAATTTTCACTTGACTTTATGAGGGTTTAATATTTATCTGTACGCGATAGTCGTCCACAATATGCATGGGATCGCAGATTTCCTACTTATCTTTCGAACACCCTAAGCGCGGCTGTATCTGTCTGCGTGACCACCCACACCTTTCTGCCATATAAAAGCACTTACAAGTTTATTGTCTTTCTAGAGGTCTCTGCTTTAAATATTGACATATTGATTCTGCGCTTTATCTCTAGGCTGATTTGATTTGGATTTACTGGGAACACCATGGAAAGCAAATCGACATATATCCACAGTTATCTTGCTCTTCGTTGCCGATTGAACCATTTAGTTGCTTTCGATTGCGAAAAATGCAGCAGTCACACCAGCGAATTCGTTTTTGTACCTTATGGTTTCTTTTTTATAGTTCTTAAAATATTTCCTAATAAAAATAAACTTCTTTAAAACTGCAATATTATTTCCTTGCACTTCAAGGCATAACCAATTTAGAGTAACTCTATAAACACACAAAAAAAGCACAAACTCAATTTCCTCAGCATGGAAATTCGGAATATTACCTGTTTGTGCAATACTAACAACAACTTACACTTTTCAACACTGCAAGTTGTTTTGACACTTTTGGCCTAAAAGAAAATTGCATCGCAAAGGACGAAGCCGGCAAATAAGGTCTATGTGTGTGTGTGTTTGTTTGTTTGCAGACTTTTGGCCGCGCTTGATTAAAGACCAAGACAAGTTTCAGCGAAAGTTGCGCATACGCCCCGTAGACCCATTTTTTCTTCTTGCCAACAAAGTGTTTTCGATTTCTTAGCGAAAGTTCAGTATTTTTTTTTCTGGTCGTGATTTTTGTTGTTGTTGTCAGCACTTTCGCCTTATTTGGATATTGACAAAATGTTTTGGGGCACATTCCCTCAACGTCTACCGCAAACATTGGCGGCCTCATCTGCATCAAGCTCATCCATTGACTGACTCTTTTGGGCTTTTTCAGTTTCCTTAACCCAGTTCTGTACTTTATAATCAGCGCGCATGCTACTTAAAAAGTTTATGCGCGTTTCACCGAGCTATGTAAATTAAATGCTGACAACTTTCTGCTGACATTTTGGCCAAAAGAAATTATAAACAATTTTTTATTGTTGTCACAAAAAGCGGCGAAAAGTAAAATAAATAAACGAAAGAGTAGAAAGGTCAGCCAGTTAGGCGGAAACTGACCGATGAATACCCTATGACAGTTTTTAATTTTAAATGTAAATTGTCAATGTTTCTGGTTTCTTTGGTACTGGAATCATTAATTTCGTCCAAGATATTCCTCAGTAGATGACGCTTAATTGTCCTTGTCCACTTAATTGTTGCCGGTATATTTATAAGATTCTTCGGTACCGAAATTGCCAACTCCGTCCAAGGTATCCCTCTGAAAAAACTATAAAAAATACGCTGTCTACTTTATTAGTACAGCTCGTAATACTGTGCAGAATCTAGTGTCGGGAAAACAACTCCAGTCACAATAACAAAGTCCTCCGGAAACCTTTGATATTAACAGCATCAGAATATATTGCTTCAAACTGCCAATGTACGCTTTATTCCGCTCAGCTTAGGATATAAAAATTCAGTTCTATTTAGACCCGAAAAATAAATGTGCCTCAAACATGACAAGCTCCTGCGATGACGGCGGGAACTAGAACAACCGCGACCCGCTCGTTATCACCAAAACACGAAATGTCCAAATAAATAATGTGACAAACCCCTCCACTCTCCGACTCCTAACTAGACGATCAAGTGCTAGCGGTGTACAAATACTGGAGCATACCTTTTAGGTTCCTCAGAGGTAACATATTTATATAGCAACAGCTGCTGGGTCAGCTTTGTAGTCCTTGCCAGAGACAACCGTTTATAGTCATCACGTTTATTTTTTCTTTTTTTTTATACTAAAAATTTGTTGTTTTTTATTTTTTGCCTCGTTTGTTTGACAAATAAAAAGAGTAACCAATAAAAGCTTAATTAACTGTTTATGACTAGGTGGGCGGCATGACATGGGTACGACCAGGTGGTTAAGCTCGTTAACTGTCACGGATGACTCGCATAACAATGCCAACAACAAAAACGGGCAACACAAGCGTAGGCTAGCAGTTCTTTCGCATCAAAGGACATTTGATAGAGTAGCTCTGGCTTTACGATTTTAATCAAAAAATGTTGCATTAAATTATAGCGGACGGATTGTGTGTAGTGACGTCACAATTTTTGATTTTTTTCGTTATCTTTAAAATCGCAAACTTACATATTTTGTACCTTGGGTAAGTCTGAGCTCATGTATCTGTGGGTTTATGAACACAGATAGGATGTGCTTCTTACCTGCTTTTTCAAAGCTGTCTCTTTAAATCGCATCGATAGAAATATCGCCAAATTAAAATCAAATGGATGTGCATAAAAATTTGGACTAAGCTTTATAAGGGTCTACGACTTTGCATGTATCTAGTTCTAATGGAGAATGCCTTCAAAACTTAAACAATTCGTTTGTTACCTCAATGGCGAAGCATGGATATATCTCTATTAATAATTGTTTGAAGAGAAAAGGGACCATTTTGTAATTATAAAGGATATAGCAGCTTGTTGCTAGGCAAACGCTGTGCTGCCTGGTGGAATGAAACTACCTATCTTCGGTTTAAGCAGCGAATACGATACCGACACACACCGAATACATGTTTTGACATAAATATAATAATCACATATTCTTTTATTACTTTAATTTTTGATGATCCATAGACAAGCTGCAATGGTCATAGCGAGGCGTTTTTTTTTTAGTATACCATGTATATTTTCCAAAACTTATGTATTGCATGCCAAAACTCAATATTTCTAATTCAAATCTTTTTTTTTAGGAAAATCGTCAAAACACAAACCTCGAAATATCGATCCCGTTTTGTCCTCAAGCAAGAATCACTTAACCATCGAAAATAAATATGCCTTACCGATTTTCACGTTGCTTTTATAGGAGAAGTTGTCTTTGAAAGCTTTATACAGATACGAAACGTTAGTAGTATCTCTTATGATTCGCTTATTGTATTGCCCGCCATTCGTGCGAAAGATGCACTATTGATTAGCGTATTTCAATGTAAATATCGTTCCTAAGCCATAACCAGATTCAGTATTATCCGATATTGGTCCAGTTTAGATTATTTTTTATGGTATACTTTTAAAGACAGCACTACGAACAGTGACAACACCGCTGTAGAATGAAAGGATCAATGCTGAACTGACAGTACGGCATTGAAAGCTTTGTGACCAACTGAAATTTTGTATAAGTTCCGAAAAAGCGCTATAATAACCAAGAAGAAGGACAGCCGACATATATACTCTATTGAAAGCTTGTTGTACAACTGCTATAGTATTCTGCACGTCTACATATTTCTATAATTCATTTGATTTATTATCAGAAATCAGTTATAGAAAGAATGCACTTAAAAATGTTGAAAACAAAGTGACCATTGTTAGAAAGTTCAAGAATTCATCATCATCATCATTCACCTCTGCAACCCGGGTGGATTTTGACTTTCTCAACAATTCTTCTTTAATCGTGTCTGTTGTTTGCAAGAGCGCGCTCAATAAATACTTTATCACTTTTTTTTATAACTTCTTTAATCACCCTGTTGATATATTAGGTTACTTTGGGAGGTCTAAGGCTTTTCCTTTTGGGTGTTAAAGTATAAGAGAAGAGTATAAAAACCTATAGACCTCGGTAGCGTAGTGCCAGTACACTTGCCTTAAAATTGGAAGGTCGGGACTGGATAACATCGAAAAAGTTTGCCTATCGATATGGCGAACAACTGCAATGCCACCCGAACGTTTGATTGTTTAATTTCTGTCATAAAAAAACCTCAAAAAAATAAATTTGGTTTTAGTACTTTTGGGTTTCTAAATAACAGGTATATTTAAAGCATTAGAGAATCACAGAGCTGAAGGTCTGAAGGAAGTCATAGTATTACTAACTATTCAACAAGCTGCCGTATTCCTTTTATATGATTTCGTATAATTTAATAATAACAGTTCTCTAGAGGCATGAAGGTATCTGGACTCGTTGCTGAGTAACCTTAAAATTAATATGCTTAGATCTCCTAGCTGCAATTCTGAGGGATCATTGACCGATCTTTAACAACAACGTACTCTTTTTATATTGTCCCATGTGACTTAATTTGCCCAAGCCAAACTTCGTCGAGTTATCACAATTTAAAGGATCAAATATGATCCGAGAGTTTTTAATGGTATTAAATAAAGTAAATAGTTAGTCAATGGACGCGAGCCATAAATACATCCAAACCAAAAAGGTAAACCTTCGTAAAATCGAAACATCCTTTCTGCCAGGTCGTGAGTAATTAAACGAAATAAGTTGATTTCAGATAGGTAATGCATGAAGAGTTTTGCAGTTGTTGTATGTAGGCTTTTGCATTACAATGTTTTCACGATGTGTTGGAAACATAGGTCTTTCCGAGTACTGCGTACATTTTCACAATCTCGACTCAAATGATTTAGTTGCTATCGATGGTCTGTTCCTGTAAAGCTTTCATCTGGTTGCAAAAGAAGCGCACTCCCTGCAAATCAAGGCTTATTAGAACAAAGAATGTTTTAACGCGTTTAACTGGGTATGAATTCAATGAATTCTTAGTGTAATATTTCCAAAAAGACAGTACATAGTTTAACGCTGCAAAATTTGCAATAAATATTTATTATTTTTTCATTTTTATAACTTAATTTTTTAACGTTGCTTGTAATAGCAGGCGATTCTACTTTTGTAACTAAAATTAAAACTATATTTTGAACACACTTTTATAATATTACTCAAATGAAGTTTTAAAAATTCTCTGTTAGAAATTATTAGTAAATAGCAACAGTTTTAAGAACATTTGGCCATAAAAGTGCAACAAAATTATTCTAAGTTTTTTGCAAAAAAGTAAACCAAAACCATGTCGGAGAATACGGATTCCATTTGCAGCGCGGTAGTGGATAACGCCCTTAATTTAGCCTTTAATGAACTATATGCAGAATTTGATGCTGGCAGCAATTCATCGCTAAATTTTGCGTCTCAACAGTCGTGCAACTCCTGTCGATCCTATGAGGAGCTGTGCAGCGCTTTCAATAAGCGTGAGAACAATAATTTATCCAACCAAAGTGTAAATAGTAAATTTCATGACATAAAAATATACATGGAGGATTACAGTGAAGATGATTCTCTAAGAACGCTAACGAAGCAGACAAGTTGTAACGAAGGCTTCAATATAGGTAATGGCGATGGACGTATGGCAGCTCAAGAAGCGGAGAAAAAATTGGAGAGCAGCATAAATATTTCAGAGCTGCATCGCGAATTCCAATATATTTTTACGCTTGCTGATATTGAAAAGATGCTAGAATGCTTTCAAAACTTTGATGCCAATGAAGATGGTTTTATAGAACTGCCGGAGGTAAAGCTAATGCTGGAGAAAATGGATATGCCGCAAACACATTTAGTTGCCAAAAAATATATGTCCAAGGTGATGAAAGACTCCAAAAGCAGCATAAATTTTGCACAATATTTGCAGCTGCATACGCTGATTTTAAAGGATAATGGAATTGGTCAAGAAAAGAACATATTTAGCAAAGAGTTCTTGGCCAAGGCCAAAGAGATAGATGTGGCCAAGGTAGGCGTAAGTGGAGCCAAGTTTTTTTTCGAAGCTAAGATCAAGGCGCAAACCAACAAGGAAGATATTCATAGCCTTAGCCCAGCAGCAAGCGAAACATCTTCCTAAAGGATTTCTCGACCTTGTATCATATTTCGTATTAACTAAAACAAAAATTAAACTGTCTAACAAAAAACAAAAACTGCTGTTTAAGTGACCAATCAAAGGTAATTGCCTTGGCGCGATTTAAGCCTTACAGACCAAGCCCCTGTATCGGCTTTTGTTATTTTATTAGTGCCGGCGCTCTTTAGCATGGATCTTTATTTTAAGTGCTGCTACGAGGCATACGAAATGTGCGCTACACACGCCAAGTGCGGGCCGGAAGTTGAGCTCGCAAACATTTTCGCGTTTTACTTTGCAAAACAATAACAAAAAGGCGGAAAAAAAAATGGTTGGAAAAAACCAAAAGGCCACAGAAAAAAAAAACCCTAGGCAAAATATTTTCGTGCAAATAATTTGCGCGCTTAACTATGTTAAAGATTTTTCCAGGGTAGCAAGTATAAGCCAGCGCCGGCTACGTCAGCCAGCGACGAGCGACGGTCCGGCAAAGCGGCAGTTCCGCAAACCGACTGCCCGCCCGCGTCTGAGGCGTATAATTATGCTGCCATTAAACCCTATAGCAAGTAAAAACAGTAACAACAAAAAGCTGCGCTAATATTTGCCGCAAATTTTGTTGACCAACTACCCGTACCCGCAATTTCTCCAACGAAGCAGCACGTCAGTGCACGCCATATACAAATTATAATGAAAATCCGGCCAGTAGTCGTCGCGTAGTAATGCTAGCCCCACTGCCAGTGCAAACGTTGCGTATACGCAATGTAATGTTGTAATAGCTACAAAGCAGCAACAACACCACGGCTTATGTAATAAAAATCCAAGTAAAGTCATGCAAACATAATGAGCATAAGTCATAATACCATATATATTCTTTCACTTGCCACAACCCTCCTGCACAGTTGAAGGCTTGCTGCTGGGGTTACGCTTTTGTCTGGGATTGGGTTTGAGTTTTCAGCAAGAGAGCAAATAGTTTTCAAATTAAAATAAATGCCGCAGCTGAAACAACTTTTATGATGGCTGCGGGTTGGCAGCCGGGGCGGCTAAAAGCCATGAAAGTAAATTCACTAGAAAATTAATTATGAACGATGGCGCGTTACCAGGACGACCACGGGTGACCAAGGCAACCCCAAGTGGCGATGGCTTCGCGTAAGTGAAATCAACGCAGCGTAGCTGAAACTGAAGACAAGACGACGACTAGACGAAAGGCTGTTCGTCGTTCAGGGGTGGCAGGACGGGTTAGTAAGCATGCCGCGTAGCTGATAAGGCAAGGTTCGGGCTGCAGGAGGGCTACATAGGGGTTTTGCTGGTCATACCTTTTAATGGGCAATGCCATCAATTTTGCTCAATTGCGCGCACAATCGCATCTAATCAGTTTGCTATGAAATTGTTGGAAGTTTAGGGGAAGCAGCGCGTCCCAACGATAACCACTTCGATAACAACAATAAAGGCAACATTGCAATGCGTTTTAATATGATGACGATGCTGCGACTAAATGTTTATGGTTATGGGCTGTCTCTCAGCATGTGAGGCGTTTTGCGAAAAAAAGGGTCACGTGTCAGATGTCATTGACATGGTTTGGCTTGCCTTTAAGTAAATGCAAACACTACACACACACACATGCAGCTTTAGTGTTGCTAAAAATACACACTCGCACACACACACCCACACATACTACTTTATTTGGCACACTCTCACACACACACACACACGCGTACACACACGTACACACTCTAGCCAACAACATGGCGGCGTGCTTATATTATGTGGCAGCGCCCAAAAGTATGCCACGGTTTTGCCTCATTTGCCATGGCGGCAGCGGTTATGGCTCCCACAATGCATTGCACAGTGGGCTGAAAATGCTTTTTTTGTGTACGCTAATCGATCTGCAGTTGCTTATGAAACTTATCGATAATAGTTTTGTTCTAATTCACTTATTTGCCATAAATCCATGTAGATATGTTCCAAAAAGTCTGCATTGCCTTGAGATTTGATTTTGGTCATCTTTGCATGACAAAATGTATTTTTCTGCCTATTGGGACGTTAATTAAGTTTATAATTACATTTTATTGCCAGAAGACATATATTGATTTTTTATTTAAAACATTTTTTAGCTCAGTATAGACAAAATTGGAAAGTGATTGTAGATAGACTAAGTTCTCAAACCAACGTTGAGTGACAATAAAAACATGCTAATAATAATAATTAAAAAGATTATGTGTTTAAAAATAATTTGCTCTATTTGGCAAAAAAGCTAGCAAGAAGACGTTATTCACCTGAGAAAATATCAAAAATCAAGATATGTCTTAATTCTGAAAATATTTCTCGTATTATTGAAACATATTTTTGTATTTTCTACTTTTAGTTTTCACAACTCGAGTTAATTTAAGTTTTTATAGTGTTTTTTTTTGAAAGTTTTGACTTCAAATGGGCATAGGACTAAGAAAATATCAAATATTTAGTGCTTAAATATAAAAAGTAGAGAAACACCAGGACATTGATATGGTACAGATTGAATAATTTAGTGTACAATACTACTAACTTAGACGAAACTGCCACTTATATATATTGGGAGCCTGCCCAGCGCAAAATAAAGAGCTATATGATACTAAACATTATGCTTTGCAGTCACAGGAAGTCTCTAAAATTAAAGTGGTACGAAATTAATACCTATCAACTTTGGAAATATTTGTAGTACTATTTAAGTCTTATGACAAAGAATGATAGTCGGTAGCTTATGGTAGCGCATAAGATTAGTTCTCGCTTCTAAAACTGAAGTTCGGTGGTTCGGTTTTCCGCAGCACCACTATTGCATTTATTATTAGTCCAAATAAATCTCTATTATATAAATATACAGTGTACAGCCATGCAGGTTTGACTGTAAGCCGAGTTGCCTTTATCTTCGCACAAATATTAATCGAAATAATCAAGGGAAATACATATTTTTTATATTGATAATTGTTGTACTTTATTATGCTGCAATTATTTGCTCAAATATTAGGTTTTCAGTATCAAAAAAGGATCCTATATTTGTACCTAACGTTATAATACAATATAATATTTTAAGTGAATAATTTTACTGGACTTGTGTCGTAAGTTGCCAACTTTTTTACACAGTTTTTTCAGAGTAACATTGCTTTAAGAATAAGCAAATATATTTCACCATATTATATTCTGATTCTAATATTCTTTTCAGCACAGAGTTACACTACTTTAAACATGACTGTGCTTAATTTTATTACAATTATTTCATATGCTATTAAAGTCCCGCAAAGAAAAACCTTTCTTTAAAAACGCTCTCAAAACTTTTTCGAAAAAAAAATATTTTATAAACACTTCACAAAATCACTATACTAATACTATTGCAATTACTCTTAATTCTTAAAAAAAAAACACAAACATGAGCAGAAGGTTGGTGCATTTACTGAATTCTAATTTAGCAAATGGGGCTGATTCTATATCGTATAAACGAAAATAATTATTTATTCATTTACTAAGGGGCTTCGCTTCTGCTTGCTTTGTTCAACAACACCCACCCTGCTCTGCTCGTTTCGCGATTATAGACTATTTGACGAAAAATGCTAAGTAAATCAATTGGCATCAGTGTTTTTTTGATAATTCCTTATATTCATAAATGTCGGACAGGCCAAAAGACTTTATATATTTTTTTTTTAGGAATCTCATGAGCTAATATTATTGTATATTAAAAACTATGGGATGTTCAGTTCCAAAGAATTGCATATATAAGAAAATATATTTATATATAAGAAAACTGAATTGAGTTCTTAGAGTTTCATATTTTAAAGAAAGAAAAATTCAGGCAAATCTGCCTGTGACACCTCTCTAATTCATACGTGCTACCCAACATTATAACTTGTAGATTTTTAAAAAATATGTATCAAGTTGTATACTCCAACAACAAGCTCTATGAAAGCAGCTCAAATTTCTTGCTGCTTATATATCTTATAACTTATGTGGGCTTCCAAATCCAGCTCTCTTAATTAACATTTGTCTCAACAATCATGTTCAGCAAATGCGTTTTGCTCCACTGTGCCACACATCTGAATTTGTTTGCGGCGCTGCCAACTTGTGTGCAGCAATTAGTTTGCCGGCAAAGAGCGCCAAAGTATATGCTATATAGGAAAAACGTCGCACGCTTTGATTTCTAGCATTAAAATTAATGAAACTTGCCGAAAGTTCATCAAAATTTTATTAATTGTAATATGAAAGCGGATGAACTAACTTAAAGTTGGTCATGCCCATAATTGACATTCATATCGTCAAGCAGCCAGCCAAGAGGCAAGTGGCTCAGGCACGTAGACGCACTACAGACCGGGCGCAAAAAAAAATATATATATACATTTATATGGCAGATAGGTACTACTATATATATGATATAAGGCAAATGAATAAATAGACACATGTCAAGCTGTCAGCATGCCTTAAATTCAATGTCAGTGACGCCCAGTGTGACCAAAAGGTTCTGCCCCACTTGAGTACATGTAGTTTCTGCTTTCTGGTATTTTCTTCTTTTTTTTTGGTTTCGTTGGACATCTTGCATATTCATTTGTTTGGGCTGGAATGGCAACTTAAAACTGTCAACAGGGACAATGAGCAGGACGCAGCACGCAACCTTGAAAATGACCAACAATAACTTTATAACAGCTTATGCATACGCACACACACACGCCTGGCCAGCACTAGCATGCTAGATACCCTTTTCATTTAGTGCCATGTCTGTGCACCATGCCTGGGGGACATTTGAAAGATTAGACAAACGATTTTCATATCATATTCCCCAAATGTGTGCCGTCTTCCAAGACATTCACAGTTTTGAGTTATGATGCCCAACAACAAATTGTAATTCTATGCCCAAAATGTTTGCAAATTTATTTAGTTGGCATTTCAACATGCTCATAGGTTCAGGCATAGTTCGAGCGCCCTCTCTCTCCTACTTTGCCACATTTTACACATCTAAATGTATGCATATCAGGTTCTAAGGGTTTTCCATGTTCCGAAATTGAATTAGAGCAGTCCGAGGCAGCAGGCGAGCTGAAGGTACCACAATAATTGCTGACACGTGGCAAAAATATTTTAAGAGCTCAAAGCTGCTCCGAATTATCTACGTTCGAATGTTTAATTGAAAAATTACTTTGTTTTATTTTTAAGCCTGAGAGTCGAAACAGCTGTTTCAGTGGCAATTAAATTTTTTGATATCGCTATGTCAAAGGTTGTATAATCGTCCCTTAATGATTAATGCGATAATTCTAATGTCAGATGTATAAATGTTGTTTGAGGTCTGTATTTAAAAAAGGCAGTTTGTTTTTAGTTGTTTGTTGGCTTGCTCATAAATGACCTACAATTCTAAATTGGTGAAACGAAAATATCTGGAATAACTTTGTTGATTTTTTAAATATTAAACGTAACTTTTGCTTAATCGGGCATCTGGTTGATATGAACATGGAATACGTATGATAGCTTATCTTAAAATGTGCTGAGTAAGCAATTAAATCCAATAAGTTAACTCCAATAAATATTAAAAAAAATTGACTTTTTAATCTTTCAGTGAAGTTTTATTTAAATTTCCGGAAATTAAGACGTAAACTGTATATGAATTTGTTTAAATGCTACAAATGAGGTAACATAAAATTGAGATAATAAAACAATATAGTATGTCTTAAAAACAAATCATGCGGTCAGCTATTTCTTGTGTTGCTCAACAATAATCTACTCTGCACTTCACTTTTTATTCGATTTAATTGTTTATGTAGAATTCTGACTAGTTTCAAAAATTCTTAGACTTCATACTTCTCAGAACAACTAGCAGCAAAAAAAAACAATTGCAGTTTGTTTAAAATTTCTACTCATTTTCACAATTTAAAACCATAAAATTTAGTGGTTTTCTTCTGGAGTGCGGTCATTTTTCTTAATCATTAAGTCTCACAGGTTTTCTCTATAAAATATTTGTTTTTCTACTTTTAGTTTTTACAAAAATAAAATTTTTGTATAAAAGAAATTCCGAAGTTTTCTTGTATATTTTACTGTACCGACAACAAAACAGCTGCACAAGTTTCATGATAATATTATGAATTTTTTAAACATGATAGCGTATTGCGAGCAGCACTAAAAATCAATCGTTTTTCAACACCGCTGCCCCCCTGCAGCAGCAAGTGCTGTGCCACAAAAAAGTTTTGCCACATCTTGCCAAGCACTTAGCCCCATCGTTGAGAAACAGTTCCTGTTCCTGTTTCTGTTTCAGCTGCTCTGAGGTTTTTACATTTGCCTAGTTGATGTTTTTCTTAACTTTATTTCGAGTGTATTTTTGTTGCCTGGGAAGCTCCGATTCAATTTCCGCGCCAACAATACGTTATGTTTCTTTTTTTCTTCTCTTTTTTGCTATTTTGCATTGGCGTAGCTGTTGCGGTGGGGCGGTGGTTCTGTGTGCAGGGCGTGTTCCATTGCGGTCTTGGGGTGTCGGAGCTGTGTGAGTTCTGTAACTGTTACGGCTCGATTTCTACCCGCGCTCTATAATTTTTTATACACTGTAAAAGGTGTGTATATCCGAGTATTAATGCACTGTATATGCGAAATAAGGGGTATTTTAGAATTGGGAAATAAGGTTTATTTTTTATTGGTCAGTTGTTGCATCTAAAAGTCCTGTTGATCTGCGACAGAAAAGCTAAATTTCTGCAGATGCAAAAAGCTTACAAATCGAAATTTTTGTTTTTGAAATCAGTGAAAAATTTACAAATTTTGTGCAAATTGTTTTTGAATTCTTTTTTCTGTTTAATCTCAGTCATAGAAGCTTTCGAAATGTAAAAAAGCAAAAAATTATTATCTAGACTTAGAAGCCTTAACTTGTTGCGGTTTTATATCTAAAACCATTTAATATTTTGGATTTCGGTATTTTTTAAAGATCATGGAAATGTTAAATATGTAAAAAGTTTGCTTCGGTTTTAAGGTATCGGGATTTTTTCCCTATATTTTTGAATTTCGCAACTCTCTGCGTGAAGTATACTTTAATTTCATATACCCCGTTTAAATTAAGAGAAACAGCAATTTTGCTCACTCTTGAAAGCGAAAAAATCGAAATTAAAGAAAGAAAATATTACCTCAAACCATATAACACTACCAAATTCTTTTTAAAGTTACTTTATTTGAAAAACTCTTAAAAATTCATTTCTGTATTTAAGAAGTTGGCAGTAGTTGGCAGCCTTAAGAAATTTTACGTCAGAAATATTCATGATTGAAACAAGCTTAAGATTGTCTTTCACACATCACTGATGCTTCATGAACTTTTTGCCAAAAATTCTACAAATTTTATTCCACAAATTGGAAAGAGCAGCAGGAAACCGCAAACTCAATAGATCGCTATTGGGACACCGTTTTGAGCCGATAAATTTAGTAAAAACTGAAAAGCAAAAGTCTCAAAAAGCAATAACGATAATATCTGAATAAACCCTTGGCCAATGTGTCAAATGTGAAGCGAAATTGGATTAATAAAACAAATTATACAAAACTTTGAAAGCATATAAAAAGCTGCTGATTCGATCTAGGTACATGTATATTATAGTTGACGTTCCGATCGTAGTTTTAGTTACTAGCTGGTATTTTTTTGTAACTCTAATTTTGATAATTAAATGAATTTAATATAATTTCTGCAATCTGCTTTTTCAACTCTTCTATGTAAAATTCCGCAATGTATCAGCGTTCTAAGAAGTAGCCACAGTGTTTTGAAAACATCGCTGCTCTTCCTACATGTAGAATATTTTAAAAGTATAGGGAAAATTTCAATGAGTTTAAACAATTATTAATAAATATGAGTAGAAAAATTTGCTACTCTAAATGCAATATGTCTTTCTAACTTTCAATGCGTTCTTCGTGCAATCATGTCTTTTGATATCATTCAATATGCGTATTTAATTGAATTGAATAAATGACGTCATGAAATTAAACTAACTCAAATTATATAAAAGATAAAGAAAATTCTTAAAATATAAATTCAACGTGAAAACGCCCTAATCAGTTGAATGGGTTCGTTGACTCATTCTAAACATAATAATTCTCGTAATGAACAAATATTTGTTCACTTATCATTTTTGTTCATCGTAAAATTTTTAATTTTCAAATCTCTTCTTCCATCCAAAGCATTATGCGATTTGTTTCATTTTCCAGTCATTTGTAAAAGTTTTATATTTCATTTATATCACAATATTTTGTCATAAGACAAAATACACAATGCCGTCCTCAAAAATATCTCTGTCAAATGGCAGTTATTATGAATCATCTTATTAAGCCAAAAATATTATCTGAAAAAAGATATTGATTTTATATTACAGATGCAAATGCATAAGTATTTGGATACTGACTCACCAGCAGCATATATAGACCCCCGAAGGTCAAGATGCATTGCTACAATCAACTTTACAAACCGTTGTTTTTCATTTTCTGTAATCGAGAATGTAAATCGTACCCTACTTTTTTGGGTTTTTTTTGTGAGCATTGATCGTCCTACCTACTTAAAATAATTAAGAAACTATACGCAAATAATAATTGTATCCATCCTTTTCCACACATTTCAAAAAGTTCACCGAAAAAAATACCTCTCACCACTTGCATTACCTTCGCTTATGCAGCAACAATTCTCAGCTGCAGTGTATTTCATTCTCGAGATCCGGCCTCAAGGCCGATTCTTATTATTTTTATTATACTTTACTTTTATAGTGTTGTGGCATATTGGCAGCCCTGGTAGGCGTTGTTGGAAATTGTTTTACTGTGAAAAAGTTTTTACTAGCTTTTTGCTCGGAGTAAAGTAATTCGCGGTACATTGCAAGATTTATGCAGTTTGGAAAACTATGTTGTCAGTGGAACTTGCACAAGGGTTGACAGCCTTGAGTTGATATGTGTCAAGGGATTAAGGAAATCTTTGACTGCAGCTTTTATATTGAGTTGTTGAAGTGCTGCTTTGTAGAGAAAAATTCAGAATATTTTAGTTATTAGAATCGTTTCAGACCCTAAATACGTTAGTATTCAATTTAGCTTAAATAAATGCATAGAAAGTTTATTTTTTTGTGTAAAGTGCATGAAATTGCCAAGCTTCCTATAAGGAGTTTGGAGTAAGATGATATTGATAATGCGCAGAAATGACAATATTTTGGCGAAAGTCTTTATAGCATCAGAAGATTTCAAAAGTAGAGAAAAACTACTTAATAAGAAAGAAACAACTCTTAATATATTTTAGAGATATTGGAATTTATTCAGACCGCTGACGAATACGCATCAAGGCAGGTCACATCGACTTTGATAATTTTAGGTTTGGATTAACTTTTCGACCTGCCTTTTTTAAAAATTTGGTTTTTGCCTGATTTGGATTTAGGAATTCTGCATAAAATTGTATTTCGTACCGTCCATCTAATTTTCCAAAGTCTCTCTTGAAGCATTGCTCTCTTTAGCCACTGCTTTATCCAACTTCATAAACATACAAACAGCCATTTTAAACTGTTGAGATCTCGTAGGATTATATAATATCTTATTTTCCGCTGCTCGTCCTGTCTGAAATTGCTCATCAATTTTGGCTTCAAAGAAATTTTTGGCACCTCTGACGCCGACAGTAGCTACATCGACTGCATTGACTGCATTTGACTTTGATTCTTTTTTTCTCATCAGTTCAGCATAGAATAGCATAAATTCCTTAAAGGACATGCCATTTTCTACAGGTCCAAAGTTTTCGCTTGTTAAATGTTCTTGCGGTACAGACAATTTTTCGAGTAATCCCTTTACCTCACGCAAATTTAGTGATCCATCAGCATTTGAGTCAAACTGCAGAAAATACTGAAGAATTTGTTCAATTTCTTCAATAGTGATAATATCGTCATAATCTTTGTACAGGTCCAGAATGTAATTGTAATCATATTGCATAGATTCATTTGAGCTAACTGGACTTTGGAAACGCATGGTTGCGACACTCATTTGACTATCTATATCGCACGCATCCCAATAAGTTGTGCCTTCAGATTGATCAGTGCTCTCCAAACGGTCGTCCAGTATATTTCCAATACTGTCCACAGATTCGGCATATATTGTCTTCTGACCTCTCTTCAGCTGATGGCTTAACTGGTCGAAAGATTTGCATGAAGTAAATGAGGTACTTGGTGAGATCTCCAAGAAGATTTCAGACGTATCTCCAGCAGCACTAGCTGCTTTCGTGCTAATTGAATTTATTTCCTCCATTATTTGGTATCAGATAATGAGGTTTTACCTTTTCTAATTTCGAAATTATTTTTTCCTTGTTAAAAAGTCTTAATAAATTTATGTTAGATTTAAAAAATTTCGTACAATTTTCTGCTTCAAATTATAAAATGATAAAATTTAGACATTTTTTCCAAAAGTATATAATGAAAGCAGTGACTAAACAGCATGCTTTTTTCGTAAAATTTTGCTAACCTTAAATTTCGTACGTTAATTGCTGTTAGGGTTTTAAATACTTTTATTGGTCGTCTTAGGCTTGTTGGGTATAAAGCAGATAACATTACTCAATCTGAACATTTCTACAAGTAATATACAAGCGATTTCATAATATTTTCATATTTAAATTTTGTATCAAGTTGGTCCTTTTTTTATTTCAGTCTACGCAGATATTATGTTTTTTCCAACTATTGAGTAACCCATACAATGCTAACATTTATCCGCAACTCTGCCTACCTCAATAAGCTTCAAATCAAATACAATCGCTCAAGTGAATTTTTACTGCACTCTTTTGTAGCGCACTTCTTCAGGCACATAAGCCGAGCATTGCACTCAACAAATCGGCACTTTGAAACAATCTTGCGTTGCATCAACAAACCCAAAAACAATAAACTTCCCCTACCAAAGTAACTTCCAAACACACGCACCCTCCCGCATACACACACTATACACAAAGTCAAGAAAAACCTACTTCCGACTGCATATCAATAACGAGTAAGAAAAAAAATAAAGTTGTTAGCCAAACTCGAAGAAAATAAAAACATTCTCCAAGAAAATGCAGCGCAACCAAGCTGAAAACCAATTCGAACGCTCTATAGAAATACCATAAAAAGCTGTCAACCCCTGGAACCCCATTGACTGCGACTTGAGTAATAAGGCAAACATTCACTTGTTTCAATTGCAATATCAAAGCGTCTAAGCGAAGACAGTTCACATAAATGAAATTAAGTGTAAAATTATCCAAAGTTAACAAAACGTCAGAACGAAAAAAAATTAACTCCTTATCCATTAGGGGCAGGTTGCAGACCATATCAAGTCGCACGCCCCCTCAAGAGCCCCAGCCACAGCCAAAGTTCCAGCTTATGCAGCATTCATTTTTCTTTTGTCACAGACGACACGACCCTTGGCCCCAGAAAACCTTGGACTGTTTCTGTTTGATGTTGAAAAATTGAAAAAAATAAAGTCAGCTTCAATGTTGAGGCAGAGGAAATCTTCGCCTGACACGCTTAACCCCTTGTGCCAAACAGACTTTGAGTTACCAGACAGGCGAGACCTGCCCAGGCGTCCGTCCAAGCGTTCGTCCTTCCATCCGTTCGACCATCCGTTGTGATCATAACGTAAGGCAACTTTTATAATGATAATAATTTTGTAAATGATTTATGAATGGACAAGTTTGACGGCAACGGTTTTGGAGCGCCAACATTTTATAAACCTTATACAAATGTTAATTTCGAAAGCAAAGAAAGTGGAAAAAAAGCTTTTGAAAGGGAAAATTTAGGAGCATAGTGCAAGTATCAAATGGGTTTAAGTGCGCCAAAAAGAGAATAAAAGCAGCGTGAACGAAAAGGAAAATAATTCGAGGCACACAAGTTTTCCAGCTATGTATAGTACATAGTCTTTTCACTTTCCTCGGTTTTTCACAGTTTTCACTTTAATATTTATTTAAACTGCCCGTTGGTGGCCATGTCGGGGCCATGTAAATTTGCATCTTTCAACAACTAAAACAAGTGGACTTGGTTTGCGGGTGGATTACAACGACTTTAAGATACACTGTAGGTTCGATTATTTGCAATCGATTGTAGAACAATATTTGTATGGGTATCGTTGAAAGATGTTTGAGAAAAAATGAATGTTGTAAGACTTGCATGATATTTCGTGAAGACTTTGAAAATGGGTTTATTTGCTGTTTTGGAATCAAATTATAATACTATAAAATATTCGTTGCTAAGCCAATATTTTAAGAAAAATTTTGAATAAAATGAAATAATGCCACTAAATTATCAAACTACCACCCCCACTGCTTTATCATCTTCTGGAAACGATCTCAATATGCAAAAATATCTAATTAACCAAAAAAACGTTCTAC
Organism: Chymomyza procnemis; assembly: GCA_035046065.1. Taxonomy (NCBI): domain Eukaryota; kingdom Metazoa; phylum Arthropoda; class Insecta; order Diptera; family Drosophilidae; genus Chymomyza; species Chymomyza procnemis. Next base: position 42,746,361 of record JAWNOJ010000026.1, read on the forward strand.
CAAACTTTATTCAAAAAAAAGCGCTCAAAACCTTCCTGGTCCTTAATTAAAAGTGAAAGACTTACAATAATTAAAACTAGAATCATAAATCTTAGCCCAGAATTGAATTGAATCGCCATCTATATATTACATAAATCGTAAAAAACTTTCAAAGACCAACTCATATATTGTATCAGAATACCGAATCAGCCCGCAACAATCCCTCAAACCCCTACTTGTCTGACAAGCTCTTATATGAATCTTAATAAAGGGAAACACTCAAAAATCCACTTGGGGATCATAGATCTTAGCCCGTACCAGTCTTAAAACAGCTTCTCGTCTTACCAGATCTTATTTATATCCAATTAATAGTCAACATCTTGCAAAGGGAAATTTATAGATGGTAGTTCTTAAACCAAAACTAACCCGCAGAATACTTGTTCCATTAAAAGGCTACAAAGACTTGTAAGTCAAATAGTCACGATAGTATTCATGTTTAGAGACAATATCTAGACAGAGAGTCGGCGAGCCGAATTTCAGTGTAGGCTGCTTTGGAAAATAATTTCAATGTTTCTGAATTCTTCAGCATATTTTTTTCTTCACATTGTCTTTAAGACTTGGAAAGCAATACCATATTGTTCCAAAACTTTGGTTTGGGAAGATTTTAATTCTTAAGCCCAAAAGAAGAAAATTTTTTTTATAAAAAACACTTATTTTATTATAAAAATGTATAATTGTATTAAAATAATGCTTTACTTTAATACTTTTAATAAAAAAAGTTTTTGAATTGTATGTTTCACTTCAAACTTAAAATTTCACGAAAAACCCATTAAGGGGCTTCGGACTCAGCTTACTTCGCTTGTCATTCCTCACCAAATCTTTAATTTATTCCACATTCTTTGCAATAATCTTATTTTTATTATTATTAATTAATGCCAAAAAGATGCATTTTTCATATAAGCAGATAAATAATTATAAAATAGACAAAATAATTAGCATTTTTTCCTCTCACGCCATACGACCCTTATACGCTAAATATTCGGTATAAAAATTTACCCAAAATTTATAGGGCATCTTCCATATAGTATATTCTGGCGTATATATATATATCTACAAAAACAGGCCCATGCTGCTTTTGGTCAGTAAAAAGTGAAAAATTTTCGAGACTGCCGCTTTACTCTTTGCATCCTTTGGAAATCATTTTGGTGTGAAATTGTGTTCGCATGACGCTGGCAAAGATGTTGAATGCTCGTACACGGACACGGGTATGGGCACGGAGCACGTGAGCTCATTGAAAATTCGTGCTAGTAAAAGTTATGTGCCTGGTCCAAGACTTGGCCAAAGAATACAGACACAGCCGAACTGCTTTCCAGGGAATCTTTTACATGTCTGTGTATAATGTATGCGATTGTGTTAGTGTACCTACCCAGTCGGACTTTTAGAAGGTAATTTGGTTATGTATTATCAGATAAAATAACCGTGCTTCATTTGGGAAATATTTTAACAAATATGAAAACTATAATTGACTTATAAAAGACTTACTCGTAAAGTGAAGGCAATAGTTATAATGTAAATTGAAGTCCATATTGTTTTACATTCAAACTTTTTTCCAAATAGTCTAATTTTTAAATTGTAATAAGAGCTCTCTTTCTTCTTTGTGTGTTTTCACCAATAATAATTAACCATGTTTCGTCAATTTTTACGATTACACCTTAGTTCCTCTAAAAGTAATTAGTTGAAACTTCATTTCTCTTTTTGCTTATTTCTAAATATTTATCTCTAAATTCTAACACTTGAGTCAAAGCGATCTTTAGAAACCATCGACTATACAACATATGGTGTTAGGTCTTGTTCCCTATTAATTAGCTAATATCTATTCCTTAAAATTATATTGAACTATAGAAAATTTTGCATTTTTCAAACTTTAATTTTGGGTCGGAACTGCAAAGCTGAAATATTTACTTTGAACCCTGTTTTTGAATTAATTTCGAAAATCATATTTCAGGCTGTGTTCGGTTTTTATTTTAAGTCTCATCAAACCAATTAAAAATCGAAATAATAAACGTATAGAATGAAATATTTTAATTTTTTCGTCTATAAAGAAACTAGGATACCAGCTCTTATCCTTATCTAACGCTCGTTTCTTATGCAATGAGATTTTTTTACAAAAAAAAAATATTAAAATTGCAAATGAAATCTTGTATTCTCGTTACCTGTCGATTTTTAAAATTTTTGCATTATTATTTATTTATTTATTCTTAAACTATAATTTAAAATTAAAAATAATTGACTTAAAGAAAATTTGCCAAAAAATTTTCAGCCAAAAAACGACAGAGCTGCACAGGATTTGAAGTCACGTATGAAAAATAGGATTATATTTTGTAGCCTCATAAATAACATTTTTAAATTTGAAAAAATTTTGTAACTCATAAATAACATTTTTAAATTTGAATTTTTTTCATTTCAATTTCGAGCTCTCTTAGCTTATGAGTATACTTAATATAAATTGTTGATTTTATTTTTAAAATTTTGAAAATCGAGATGAAACACTGGCTCGCTATCAAAAAGACGCTATTTGCCAAAATAAATCGGTAATAGTTCATTTTCGGATATAAACTGTAGAAACCTTTTCTGTTTGAAGAGCTATCAATAGATATCATCTCATTATCCCTAATTGAATAAATTTTTTAAAAATATCTCTTTTATTTCGAATTTTTTACATATGCTTTGACATAGAAGCAAAGCTAGATTTATAAATAAAAGCCTGAAGTTATAAAATCATGGACCTTATTGATAAAATAGGTGCGTATTGGTGATAATCTCAAGACTATAAAAAATTCAGTCTTTGAAAGTCTTTTTCATTTTGGTTTAAGATAAAACGGATTACATGATATCGAAAATTTTTTACATTTTACCTTTCTTTGCAAAGTTGTACTTTCGATTATAAAAAACTAATATTTTTTGTTTTTTGATACGAGCTTATTAGTCTTCGACGATTTACAAGTCTTCGCCTGTGTCCATCAGTAGGCTTAAATGGTTGTTGTCACCATACCTGATATATTTCCCTTACATGCCAATTTTAGGCAATATTCGAAAAATTTTCGCTGAAAAAGTTTATTTTTTAAGACTTACTTACTTCAAAGTACCAGGCATCGATAATCTGGGAAAAATTAAACATGTTAGAGTCTATTGTGATTATCTAGAAATATAGTCCAAAAAACTCAACCTTTACTTTTTTTTTCAAAAATAAATTCAAGTATTTTCAAAATATTTCATGCACAGACTAAAAGCATATAAGTAATTTATTCTAAACCGCCGGACTCAACAAATTTAAATTAGATTTATATTTTCTATAAGTTCCATTACAAAAATATTGAACTTTTTTTTAAAGGTAGGTAATTTGTTATCCCCAACGCATAAAACGCATTTAAAACATTTATATAACCGTGCTCAATTACACATCCTGTGCAAGTTATAAAGCGCAACTGGGCATTTCAGTCTAGTAGTAGTTCGTTTTTTTTCACTTTCGCGTGGCCTATGGAAGGAAGCACCAGCAGCAGCAACAGCCGCAGCAGTTGCCTTAGCATGCTATTAAATTGCAGGACCCCCAAAAGCACGCAAGGATACTGCAGAACACGCCATAAGTTGCGCTTTAGCTGTTTTATAGCCGCAATGGAAGCCTTATCCGACATATTTGCCGAAAAAAGAAGAGCCAACTGATAATACGAAATTAATGTTTTGCCTTGTTTTATTTCACTATAAAGCCTGTCGTCTTATGAAGATTAATGTGACCCATATTGCTTGCCATGGTAATGCAATCGTTGTCAATGATTCGAAAAGTTGCGCCCTCGTCCGTTCAAGTACGTACTGCAATTAGGCAATATACAAATTTGTATGCAGCAGTTGACAAAGTTTCGGGACAAGAACGCGATGCCATTAAGGGTAAGTACAGGATATAAAGGGGTGAATTTTTTGGTGCTCAGGTGCTAACCCAAAAGCCTAGAGAGTTCAAATTTGTGCTTAATGTCGTAAAGTCATATAATAGGCACCTTTCATAAACACAAACACACATGTAGTACTAGGGATCAAAGGAGCGTGCATATACACGCAAATGTCATAAATAGAGCGCTGCGTATATGTGTTTGTGTGTGAGACATTTTTTTTTTTGGCCTAACAACATTTTTGACATGAACGAACCGGCTTTCAATCCCAATTCAGCATGGGGAGACCTGACCGACCGCAGACACACACACACACATCCACACACATTTGCACAACTTCATTTTTGGCTGCTTATTATATGAGTGGGTGGCACGGGGCTTCACATATATAGTCACAGGCACACACAGTAACACATACAGATGAGAACGCAGCATCATGTGCATAGCACAATTTTCAAATAAATTTCCCAAATGTGACAAGGACACACTAATACAAATACGTGTTTCAGGTAAAGAAGTGTCCGCTGCTGGGATACTCTATAACATTGAAGGGATAAATATCATAAAAATTTCGTGGTCTAAGCATGATAAAACTGTCATCACTCTAATGGTATGGGGATATCTTTCGATCTTCGATCTATTCCAAATGAGGTTAGGTTTTTTATGTCTACTTGATATTTTCATCACAGTTTTGGAATGGGAATTCTTCAACGGCTTCACGTCCATCACCTTCATTTCTAGAAGTTCATCCATACAATCGTTATACGCTAAACGACATCTATATCTGCGTAGAGCTCTTACAGCATATGCTGCATTCGATTGCGATAGTCGTCTTCAATCGGATTTTTCTCTCGAACACCCCAAGGCCGAAAGTTGCCTATCTTAATATTGTTATGTATCGGACTGGAGAAGTATCTTATATCAGGCGGATATTAGAAGAACTAGGAATGTATTTTAAAAGTTGAACAAAAAATGCATCAGAATAATTTTCATTAAGTCAGTTTAAAGATTGAAATAGCAAGAAGGTTTATCAATCATATTTGCAACCTCTTTTAAAAATGGGAGGACAATATATACAAAGGAGTTAAAACCAGTGGTCATACCAATTCCTCATGTCATATATAGTTTTATGCATAAATAACAACTAAAGAAGAATCGTTAATTTTACCATAAATGTGAGGTTAAGATCTATTGACTCTGTAGCCGAAATCCAATTTAACCCATCTTTTACTGTATGAAATACTTCTCAGAAATTAACAATTTGCTTTAAGTTTTTAACTATTGAAATCAAGATAGCCTCATATCGTAACGACTCCAACCTTCATGCTGAGCAGAATCGATATCTCCAATTTTTTGTCAATATTTTTAGCACAAATACTATCACAATGTATTTTTTATTTATAGTCAAACTAAGTAATAAATAAAAATAGGTATTGTTCAGCAATGCGGTATTGTAAGTCTTAGTATACCTTTATTGCCCCCACACAGATCTAGACTGATAACATAAATATAATTGTATTCCCCATTGACTACTCCAAAAGTGCAGCAAAGGGCTCATAATACTAAAAGTGTACTTTTATATTTTATACCCATCGAAATCAGATTGTTTTGCCTGATTTTACATAGTAATATTTAAATCGGTAAGACGGATTTATACTCAGCGGCTACATCTCACTAAGTATCTTAAGGGAATTCTCTCCGATTGAAAAACTTGTAGCAGTTTTAACAGAAAAAAGAAATCAATAAGCAAGTTATGCCAGTCCATTTCTGTCCAATTCTCATCTGCAAATTTATTTATAATCTTTCTAGAAGTAGAATTCTGCCTTTTATTTCCAGAACGTATTATAAGCTCGTTTAGGCTTTACATAAATCGCAGCTGGGTTTTAAAAGTTTGGTAAAAGAATGTGATTTTTGGGCGATACTTTTGATAATAACATTTTATATTTTTAAAAGTAAAAAGTCTAAGAAGATAACTCTATATGTGCTTAGCCTAGAAAAGTAAATCGAATCTATAGACGGGAACGTATTTTATAAATAAACTTGGTTTAAAAGAGCCATCAGACGATTGTGCAACTATCTCCCTTACTACACAATTAACTAACAATAGTTTTACTGCTCCATAAAAACCCCTAAATTATAAAGGTAAGGGTATAAATAAATAAAATAATTTTAACACTTCTTAACTGAGTGACACACAACCTGCTCAAAAACGATACTACCCTGCACTAAACTACTAAGGTAGAGTATTAGAACACACACATGGTCTGTGTATATAAATGAGGCAAACATTTTGTAGTCAGTGCATTAGAATAGAAGAGTCCTAGCCTATACAGAGGTCCTAGTATTTGTTGGTACTTTCTATTGGCAGCTTGTACGTTTGTTAGTTGCTGGGGGATCGAGTTCTCGACAAATGTTTGTTGCAGTTTATTTGCGCATGTAATTGAGGTCGTAAGCAACAAGCCTATGTAATAGCAACTTCAATGTGACTTCCCTGCCGCTCATCACCGTCAGAAACTCATGGTACCAGCGATTATTGAGTGTGTTCCCTTGTAATCCTATCCAGCTATAACTGACACAACCACAAATGCCAAACAAATTGCAATAGTTGCTTTATAAGTGGTACGAGTATACCCAAATCGTATTGAAAACTCGATATATGTTTAACTCGTCAGTCGACTTTGGGTTTACGTAATACTCGTACAAAAATACAAAAGTTCAGCATAGAAATAGGATTTTTTGTTGATTGCTATTTGAGACTAAAAACGAAAAACAAAACTTTAACTTTGCAATTTTCGAGAAGGAATATAATTAAGTCATTAAAGTGGGAATAATACTAGCAAAGCACAAAATGATTAGGTCTAGAGAAAACTAGGGGCAACACGCCCTGCATGCTTTAAACAAAAGCCGCTATGGGGTCTTACATTTTTAGTTGCGAATGATCTCAGTGACCAAAATGTTTACGACTATTTCAGTACTTATTACTGCATTGAGAATGCAAAAGTTGTGCCTGATGCGTTTCTGCTTTTGTTGTTAACTTACTTTAATAGTAGGCTTTTAGTTTTGGACGTTTATAAAAACTTTGACAAAACTTCATTGTAGCTACAAAATTATAAAAATATATTAAAAAAATATTTTGCTTCAATTTGAACTTTTATATATTTTTTAAGTCGCTCCAAAATGGGTAAAATGAGCACAAAAGACGTAGTAAAATTTATAAATGGCGAACTGCAGCCAGTTCGTTTTCGAAAGCTTGTAACGAAATTTTTACCAGAAGACGCAACTTCAGAAGAGGAGAAGTCGAAATTTGAAAATGAATTGCGCAAGCTATTGGCGAAAGCTGTTAAAGAAGGAATTTTACTCGAGTTTTTAGACAATTTTTACTATATCAACATTCATTACAAGCGCCCGACTGATACATCGGAGAAGACTCTAACTACTAAAAACCAATAGAGGTTGCCGAATCTGGCAACAACTTTTAAACCAACATCCGTAAAGCTGGGGGTAAGTTAATAGTTTTTTTTTAGCTTACAAGCATATTAAGAAGTTTTTATTATCCTACAGCGTTTTACCAACATGTAAAAATACAGAACTCTCGTGTCGTTACGAGCCATTGCTGCTACTATATATTTTTTTAGCCAATTAAGTATTTTTTAAAATAACAGCAAACTATATTTTTATGATTTAAAATAATAATGAATAAAAATAACAAAGTTGCTCAAATATAAAGACCGTCCAACTGCTGTGAATATACTTTTTTATTTTATCATAAAATAACTATTGTATATTGTACCTGACAAGGTGGTTCTCTCTTTTTCTAAGAATAAAAATCTAATTTAATTGGGTGCAGAGCTATCGAAGTTTGCAATATGTTTTTGATGTGCAGCTCACGAAGTCTTATAGCAGATTTGCAAGGAAATATGTTGGTCGGCAAGACATGGCAAGACTGTCTTGCTCAATGAGGTATGTAACCAAATTAAATGTTTGTTTCCATATGACAAATAAGTCAGTACAGGACAAACGGTAGTGAAAACTCACTAGGTACTTTGAAAGACTTATGAATCGATCGACCATATGATGCCAGACAACATAACTGCCTTTCGAAAATTTTGTGAATTGATAAGCCTGGAAAGTGACTCTGAATGACAGAGATTTTGGAAGTTTTCCTACCGTTCCATGACTGAAGAATGAATGGATTTGGTAGTTTATGTGAAGACCTTTCTTAGTTTTTCATATAACGCATCAGTTGATGACCAACAGGGAATCTCATGCTTGGACTTGTACGAGCACTCAACTTGGCTTGGAATGAGGGTATTGGCACATTTGCAAGTAAGTTGGCAGCCAACATAATCTCGTCTATCGAGTTGATGTTTCAGACTGAAGTCGGAAGCAGATTCGATAAGTATCTAAAGTGCGTCAACTTGGTAGCTACAGTAGCGTCTTAAATCGTCCATCTGATAAAAATTATAAAAGTAGATCTATTGCTTTGTTTGAAATATTTAATACTTATTTACTTGTTTTTATTAAAAATTGAGTCGTGTTTGAAAATTATATTTATTTGTTATTCATTTTAAATAACTTGCAACTTATTAATAAATTCAATATGAATTAATTAAGCGAATTTCAATTCACAAAATATGTGTCGAAAATAATTAAATGCTTTGGTCCCTTGTTTATTTTGCAATCTAAACAAAAATTTCAACTGTCATTGTTATGTTAATTTATTTATTGTATGTGGGGAGCATTAATTACAAACAACAAAAAAATATATTGTATATATTAAAACTAACAAGTTTTTTCTTGTTTCTGAAAACTTTAATAATATTGTGTGTTGTTTGTAAATATCCTGTTTCCGCTGTCGTATGTTTTCATTTCTAATACTCATAAGCCTAAAAAGTATTAATTTAGTTAACTTTGAAAATAATTGCACTAAAAATTAAAACAGTAACTACCAACTAATGCAAATTAAAAACTCGGTGTTTTAAAGAACTATTTTTATAGCTTCCTTATGATTATTTTTTTGTATCTTTTGTTAGCTCGTTAATTAACATTTTTTTATTTTTTTTACTTTTTCCAATATTTCTTTTATTATCGTTTAAGAGTTTTCAAGATTTGTTATTTTTGCTATTTTTAATATTTTTTAAAAGTTTTATACTTTTTATTTACACATTTTTGATTATATTTTTATATTTGATATTTTTTAATATTGCAGATATTTTTGATACTTTAGATACTTTAGATACTTTAGATACCTTAGATACTTTACTTTATATACTTTAGATTCTTTAGATAACTTAGATTCTTCATATTATATTCATATTTTTAATATTTTTATTATTATTCATATTTTTAAATTTGCAAATATTTTGAATATAGGAATATCATACTTTAAATATTTTTAGTATTTGAAATATGTTAATATTATAATTCGATATTTTTAAGTTTTGTGACATATTAAACAATCAATTTTGACAAGTGTTGTTCTTGGAAAACTAACTTGCCTTTAGAGGTAATGACATATTAAAAATTATCAAAGTGCACTTGGAATCATATTCCTGAAACCCAACAAACTTTAACAAAGAAAATTAATAAGTAAGTCTATCAAAACTTATTACTCTAGATGCGAAATACAATAAATGACACTTTAAATACGACTACTAAATATCTTTTCAATATTATCTTTTTTGAAAATTATTATTAACCTTCACGTACAATAATTACATGGAATTTTTTTTTAATTTAATTTATTATTATTGAAATGCATTTGAAGGATGTCCTGCTTTTAATTTAGTTTTAATATGATGTGTGAGATTTTTGCCATCGGTTTTGTTTATTTATATGTAATGAGTTCTTGCTGCTTGTCATTTTAATTGAATATTAAATTGCAATGCAGTTCATTTTTATACACTTTAGCCTTAAGATAAGGTGTACATTAAATTTCTGTGTAGATAAGTAATAGAAAAAGAAAAAGAAAAAGAAAAGGGTGGGAGTTGTAGAGTGCACAGGTGCAATTATAGTGGAGCCCATAATATTGTACCTATATCAATAAGTACTTTAAGGTATCTATATTATTGACTTCATATCTTTAGATCATTAAAGTTCAGGAAAACTAAACTTAAGAATTAAATGGTATATGTAAGCTTAATGGATTTAGAATTCGAGTTGCAGATTACTCTGAATAGTCAAGAAAGACAGCTGTGAAATAATCTTTTCACCACTTATTAACTAGGTTTTTGTATGAACTCATGAATAAGACAAAGATTTCGTTTTTCTATTCTGTTTTAGCTATAATTCTTTCTATGTCAAATCGAAATATTTACCTGACTGTAAAAATAATAAAAAATAGCGCTTTCTAAATAGCTCTAAATTATTTCATTATCCAGGCAGCGTATGACAAAGTCAATAACTTTATCAATTGATTGTCATTTTTTTAACTATTCTTTTTAATTAAACAGCGGAAGTGAACAATTTAATTAATTTATAATATATAAAGCATTGTGCCACATATAATTATATAATTTGTTCGCGTAAAATGAAAACTAACACTTATACACTTTTATTATTATTTTTTTACTATGTTTAATATTTAGCTGACGCTGCGGGCTAAATGTTGTACGATTAAAAGGGTCCAGATGTTAATTAAATATTCGTTTTTTTTTTCTTTTGTTTACTAAATTAGAGATATGGATTTGATTAGATCTGTGAAAAATGACAATAGGGAAAAATAAATTAAATGAAAGCTTAATTAAATAGTGTGTAAATCAAGGCAAAGCAGATTTGTTTTAATATTCAGTTGTGTTAATATTTTATTATGATACAATTTCAAAATTATTTTTTTAGTTTTATATCCTCAATCGTAACAATGCAGTTGCGTAAATCCGATTTATTCACAAATGGCAATACCTCTCGAATAGATTACTTCCCATAACAAAACTGCCTGGAATCTATAATTACATTTTTAATTTTTTTGTATCTAATTTAATAAATCTTATCAATGCTAAAAGCTTTTTATGTTTCGTTGCTGTAAATATATTCTTTTATTTTATTGTTCCAAATAATGCACGCTTCGTATTTAAATTTCGATCAAATTGTTAATTCAATACATTATTTGGGCCTTGCTAGTATGCGTTAAAAGTATCCTACTTGTGGCTTTTGCCATAGGTCCTTGTTGGTTAGCATTCTTATTGCTAACTGCTAGCTGAAATTAATGATATCGACGCCCACAATCTGCCCGTAATACTGAACTTAATATTGAAGTTACTAAGAACCACTATTTTAAAAGTAAACTTTCATTATTATAATATCTTTAGTATGGAATAAGTGATCTACATTGTTACTTATGACTTGTGTTATTGAAACTGTTCAAACCACGAAATGGGTTATCCAGAAATAATAAATGTAACCAATACAGAGCGATTCATACCTTTGACCTAAACTTGTATATATTTTCTTTTCAACATCGAAAGCACAAAAAGTTGTATATTTAGTTAAAAAGGACTTGTATCCATAAAGTTTTGCTATGCTCTGATAAGTCGCTTTGAAACGTTGATAACCAGTACGAACCTTTTGAGGGATTTCTTTCCAATGTTCTTAGAAATAGTGGTCGATTGTATAACTTTAAAGACTTAATCCTTAGGACGACAAGTGAACTCCAAAAAAAATCAGTAAAATAAAAAAAAAATTTTTTTTAAGTGTATAATTTTGTGTTGAGAAATGCCGACAAATAATAATATTAGGTCGTCAGTCAACTTGTTGAAAACACTGTGAAAAGCATTCCTTAAATCAATTTTCCCACAAAAAATTTGGAAATATTTATTGTGTGGATGGCCATACAAATCATCTAAAACCACAAAGATGAACTTCGGTTCCTTGTGGATTTATTAAATTAGATAATTTCGTCAACCAATTTATTGGGAATGCAGAATGTCTGGCAAATAATCTTCTCAAACAGAATATCTTTCAATTATAATTTTAAATTGCTTCAAATAAAATTTTTGTAACGAATAAAGTTAGCATCTAGATGGCGTCAATATTACTTTATCATTTTCAAAATTCTTTAGGCGTTTCTTTGGTTATTCCAATATACTGACTTCAATTTAATTACCCTTATCAATATTCTATTTGTCTAAAGTAACAAATCACCAATTAGGTATTATCCAGTACAGTTTGAAATTAACTTAATTGTCCGTCAGGTACTTGGAACAGCTCATATTCTTTCCGTGCTAAGTAAACATTGTAATAAAAGCTATTGTAGGCACTTAAATAATTATCAACTCTGAAAGAAACGTGTGGAAGAATAAGCTTTGGTTCATGTGGACTTCAATGTACCCTTACTCAACCCATTGTAGCGCTTAAGTTAGTTTTATTTGAAAATTAAACTTAATTCATTCGAAGCAGAAAGTGGGTTTGCATATACTGTAGACTTTTACATAATCTTAACTAATTGATATGGAATTCGTTATCTGTAGAGATGGAAATTCACAATCAAATATTACTCAGACTTACTTTATTTTTAAACACGAATTCTCTTAAATGCTATTCAGATCATTATTTGTTAAATTATTATCAAGCTTTTCGTAAGAGAAACCACGTTTGTTGTCTATTGCAAAATAGACTAGACATTTTTATTTTGAATAAAGAAATTTAGAGAAGAAATGCATTTTTTTAACATAATTACAAAATATTAAAAATCGTTCGATTTATTTTTATTAAAATCTATCTTTATTTTTATGAATATTAAATTCTATCTGTAGATAAACTACTCAACAATTATTTTGATTTTTAATCAATAAAGATTTTTAAAATTTTTTTATTCATTTGCCTCGAGAATCATGCTTTAGTGCCCATATTTTGTAAGTTTTTATGGAATATAAAGAAGAAAAACAATTTTTGCCTTAAGCACTATCGTTTTTAAGAATTTGATTAGAAAAAAATAAGCTTCATTAATTAAAATTCATTTTCCAACATATTCCTTTAACTTTGAGTAAGAAAGCTTATTTACTTAGCTGTCGATAAATATAAACGGACATAGGTCATCATCATTCAACCATAAGCAACTTACGGTCTGCTGAATCTACAGCTGCTCATTACACTCATTACACAAACTCTTAAAGGATACTTAACCCACTAAATGTAAGGGTATCATACAAGCTACTATAGTATGACACTTATGAAAAGAAATCAATCAAGGCTTGTCTAGCAATTAATTTATTTCAATCAAAGCCAAATGTAATGACCAATAGTAAATAGGTAAATTGTAATCAGAAAACGCGTGTAGACAATCGAAAAAGGACAAAAGCCAGGTAAAAATATATACATAAAAGCGCACCTGTCAGACACACATAAATGCTGTATACGCACACACACACACACGGACACTTTGACTTGGTTTAAAAGTCATTTAATTGCTACAGAAAGTCAAATGGGATCGCGTGTGTGTGCATGTCTTTGTGTGTATCTCTGTGTGTGCGTATCTGTGTGATATATGAGGCATGCCACGCACACAACACATAAAACATACACAAATATACATGTACACAGTGAGTCCTAAAAGTTGCAGTCCTGCGCTATATTTAAAGTTTATCTGTAATAAACTTTTGTCTAGTTGGCATGCATAAAATATTAGAATACTGCTTTGAAAGGGAGCATACTTTTACACTGGGTCAAAATAATACTCAGACAATTGGGTATTTAGTTTGCCCTAAAAAGAAAATAAAAATAAAAAACTTTTTAAAATTTTTAGTGAAACTAATAAAAAAATTAATTTAATGGCACCTAGTTTCTGATGGCGAAAACTGTCGCGAGTACAAAAAACCGTATATTTGACAAGTGAATGGGTGAGCCCCTCGACCGCTACAATGATATGCGCTGACATGCAGCACATAATTATATTTATTCAATGGCCTATAATGCGGACATGTCCTTGGATAACCTAAAATAAAGATAGGAAACTGTAGAAAAATATTAGGGGCTTATACGATATTTAAACTCCTCTATTTTATAAAAGGTATACTAGATTTTTGCAATGTTCGTATGGTATGCATGATAGCCACCAATTCCCATATACCAGAAATGCTTATAAACTTTGCTTCTAGTTTCCGTCACAACTTGCAGGTGATTAGCTCTTTAAAAAAAGAGCCAGATTAATAGTTTATCTACAAATTGCATTGCTTGATATTTTAATGGTATAGATTGCTATTCTGCTCTAAAAAACATTTCTGGGAAACATATAGCTGTATCTTTCTTACTCTTGCTAGCTTAACCTAATTCTATTCATAGCTTCATACTTCAATGCTTATAGTTCACAACTTGTAATTTTACATCTGTGGAACTTTTCTACTCTTGTTAATTGTGTTGGTGCACGGTGGCTTGTTTGGGTGTAGCCCTTAAGTTGCATATACACACATATACATCCAAGAAAACATCGCTCATAATTAATACAGTCTGCCATGTCGAATTGGAGAACCCGGTTGACTTTTATTTCTTTGTTTAACTTTTTTGTATTATTCAATTGGAGCAACCATGTTCATGCTGCTGACAGTTAGCACAGAGGCTGCCACATCAGATTCATATATGTTATGGAACGACCATTTGCTAATCTGCATGTATTATTGTTGAAAATATTAATATTAAATATATTGCATCTAATTGTTAGTAATTTTATTAATCTTGGTCTTGAATATAATATTTGGTATGTCAATATGCTTTAATCAACATAAGCATATAACTGCTGGTATTATGTGTATTCTTCAAAAACTATAGATCGTTATGTTCTCTACCACAAAAGGTATACTAGACTTTTGGCATGTATGTAACTGCAAGACCCCTAGTTCTTAATACCAAAATACTTATTATAACCTTGGTTAGCTATTTAAGCAATAGTTTTGACATAATAAAAAAATTTATTGGAATAAAATGACATATTTTGACGAAAAACCCCTGGTATAAAATCGTTGGTAAGTAATTGAAAGTTCTTTAATATTATATGTCGCCCCAGAAAAGCTTCAAGCAATCCATATATAAACTTTATGAAATCTTTTAGTAAAGTTAATAAAAATAATAAGAATCTCATTTATGTTTGGGGCTTCAGCTGTCACCGCAAAAAATGATTGAATTTACTAAAAAAAAAAAGCGAGAACTTTGCGCTCTACGTACTCAGACTGATGCCGGATATATTCAGACCAAAAAATTTACCCCTCGAACTCTACAATAAAGATGCCAGGAATGCAAACGATCGATTCTAATGCCGAATGGTTTTTTGGCCCACACTCACGTCCATATTAAGCATTATAATGAAATTCTATCATTTGCTTAAATTTTTTTTTTTTTAATTATGGAGTTGATACACAACGTAAATAAAAATTTATGCTCGCCTTATACCTTTGGGTATAAATATGTAAAAAGGATATCAGATTTGTGCTATGTATGTAAGTCCTTTATACCGGAGTACTTTTCATAACTGCAGGTAGTTTTTAAGCCATCTATGCCTACTTCCGTCTGTATGAACAGCCAGATGTTGGAGATCAGAAGATCTAGAGTCATCAAACTTTACCAGCAGATACGCATTTCTCGGCAGTTCCGGTTCAGTTCCCATTCATTCTTAGTAGACTTTTGCGGACTTCCGCATTATGAACTAAAATTTGGCAAAACTATGGATGACACCTTGTTGCATCAGTTCATCAAACATGAATGGAATCAGCCAAGAACAAGGGAATCGAATATTTATAAAGTTCACCAGCCCTGGCTTCAACACTTAACTTAACATTTGTAAAATTTAGTTAAATTTATTGTTTCTGCTGCTGATAAAAAATCAATTTTTTAATCCCAACTCGTTTAATAGATTAACGTTGTTGGATTATAAAAATTGGACATTGAAACGGATCCCAAATTTTCTTAATTAAAAAAAGAAAAAAAAAAACGGATTCACCACCGCGTGTTGCTGAGTCAGTCGATTTGATGCAAATCCATTTATAAAATTGTACAAAATCGAAAATGACTCAATTACAAATGCATTCGGGACACAAATGCATAGCAATACACAAAAAAGTCTTTTGAAATACATATGAATTGTTTTGGTATATCTATCTTTTGAATTTAATTAAAATCGATTGAATTTTGGGCAGCTTTTTGGTAAATTTATCGTAAAATCATAATTTCTAGTTTTTCACTATGGAGATTTCCGAGATTTTAAAATTTAATTTTTATTTTTAATTAAAATCGTTTAGTTTAGTTAGGATTTTATTTTTGAAAAGGCTTTATTTATTCGCTAGTTTGCTTGTAGATACTTTTGATTCCCGATATCCAAACCAAATCTATTTCTCTACTCGACTGAAGTTACACAATTTTTTTTATTTTCAAGTTAACTTTAGCTACACAATAATCTCACTGTTGTCAAACTATTTTGACGCACTGTAATAAGCACATAAATTTTGTGAAATTTATAGACCAAGTGTAAAGTCCAAGTGCGGTGCTTAAAGTTTGTCGCTTTGGCGCTTTGTCTGTCTCTAAATGTTATTTAATTAAAGCACGCGACATTACAACAAAACACATACACACAAAAACATATACAAATTCAGGAAAAATAAAAAAAGCAACAACAAATCTACCCAACTAGATTTTAGCTAGAGCTGCTTGAAAGCAAGGACATGACAGGAGACATTGATTTATATTGTGCTGCAAGTCGCGCTGAAGTCGCATTAAAGTCGCACCGTAGCCGCATTGAGGAGCGACATGATAATCAAATGTCATTCCGAGCATACCCTGGCCAGAGCTGCCAACCCATTCACCGGGTGTTGAGTTGTGAAGCATATGTACCGAAATGGGTATGGATATCACGGGTGCCCCATAATGTACATTATGTACACGACAAGTGCTTAATTTATTTTGCATTAAAGCCTCATTTATCTTTTCTTATCGCAACAACATTGAAGATTTACTTGAAAGCCAACGAAAAGTTGCAAAAAAAAAAAGTAAAATGTATATATACGAAGCCGGGAAGGAAAAGTTTACAGCGAGCTGCCGAAATTTACATACTCTACATAGTTTGCATATTTCAACTGCATTTAATGTAGAATGTTGATATTTTTGCATTAATTATTTGACTGGCGCTGGAATATTTTTAGAGAATAAAATTTAGATTTTTAACTTTGCTCGATTATGTTATGGAAACTGTGATACCCTAAGTTACTTAACTACATTAAGTTGGCACAAATTTGGAATTTTTTGTCAGGAGTTAAATAATTTAATTAGAAAAATACTGTCGATAAATAATTAACTATTTACCTATGTTCTCTGCCTAGTTTCAAGTTTAAGCAAGAAAAATAAAATATGTTTGCGCAAATAACTAAATTATCAATTAAAAAGAATATCTTTTGTGGACCAAGCGCTAGGATAATAATAAATATTTTTCAATCGCGTTTATACCCTCTCTGTATGGTACAAAGGGTGTATTAAGTTTGTCCCTCTAAAGTAAGCATAAGATTAATCCGCGTAACTAGATACGGTGGCACACCCATTCCCGTCTCTATGAATCTACCTCTGTCTCAAAGAAAAATATTGTTTTAACGTATTCATGGGAAAACCAAAAATACTATCCCGATAAGCACTGACCAAATAATAAGCCTAAAACTTTACACAAAAAGTTGAAATTAACGTGTATTTTTGTTATTTTTTCTCAAATTTCTGTAACACTCTGCATGAGGGTATTGCAGCATTAGGCGACAGACACTGGCGACGCGCCTCTAATTTATGGGCCTTTCAGCTTCAGTTGCAAGCCAAAGTTGCTTTATTTTTTTCTATTTCAAACTATTATTTTTTGTTTTACTTTCTTGCTGATTTTTTTAATATAATCCTGTCTAATCCTGACGCTCCTTGCTGCATATTACGAATCCTTGCAATTGTATGGCTGGTCAATAGCCTTAACGTGGAGAAGGAGAAATATTGGCCGAGTTTATTAATTGTAACGCCTCAACAAAAATTGTTTGGAATTTTCGTTTTGCCGGTTTCTACTCGTCTTTCTACTATTTTGCGTTTTCCCTTTTTTTATTACATTTTTTGCTTTGACTCTATATTATTTTTGTTCTTGTTATTGCATGTCTGGCCGCAAAAGTTGAGGTTTTTTTTTGCATTTTTGCTGTGTTTGTTTTTATTTTTTTTTTTTTTTTTTGTATAAACTCGTAGTACACCAAAAACTGACCACTACAAAAAGTCAACGCCTGCGGTTAGGCTTTTAAATTGTTGCCAATTTTTTCAGGACCTTCTACATGTGTGTGTGCGTGTGCGACTATAATTGTGTGTCCCTGTGTGTGTTGCTCTTGGGCCATTATTGAATTAGGTCCACAAAAAAAAAATACAATTTATTTAGAAAATATAAAGCAAAATGTGCGTTTAGGACAACGGATATGAGAGCTGGCGGCGTGTTAAATGAAAAATTTGAAAACTTAAATAAACTGCCTCGAAATGTGGCAACGGAATTAAATTTAAATCCTTGAGTGACACATTTTAAACGTTGAGCCTGCTTAAGAAGTAATATTGGCTGACTTTACAAATCTTAGCTGCCAATTATGGATGACACATTATGACATGGACATATCAACTCATTTTGTGGCTGACTTAACAAATACCGAAATCGTCAACGATTTAATGGACAAACTGAGTTTGCAGTGGAATTTCCGTGTGAAAATCTAAATCGCACAATAATTTTTCTCGAGAACTTTGAAATGATAAGTTAAATTACAAAATTAATAACAAGTTGGAAAAACGGTTGGAAAAAAGCGTAGTACACAACAGCACGATACCCTACTTCGCTTCCGCTGTAGGCGTCTGAGTGCAGGAACTTTGAAGACCTTATTGGATTTGAGAATTGTGCAGTATCTCATAGCTAGATGCACTAGGGACTTGAATCAAACTTGTATCCCATAGCTGGTTGTACTAGGACGATATAGGTTGAATTTTGAAAGAAGTGGCGTGAGTCTAACTTTAAGCGACTGCCTATCGTTCTGCCTATGCCTTAAAGTTTCCTATTAAATTGGTTTTACCTCAAATTCTAGGCAGCTGGTGTCAGCTTAATAATACATAAAAACTTTGAAGACATTAAATGTTTGAATTTTTTATATAAGTTATTAAGAAATTTGGCTCATATTTTGGGCGCTAGAAGACTTGCTATGCGCATATTCACAGATCTTAGCATTTTTTGTGGAACTTCTATAAAAACTGCCCAAGAAAATTGTCAAGCTAGCACGAAATGCAGTTAAGATAAATTCTCAGTCATAACTAAAAAACAGTTTTCTATTAAATTGAGAAAATAAATACACATAAGATTTCAAAAGTTTTTTAAGACTGTTATCATGATTTCGTACTTTTTTCTCTAGAAATAGTTCTAAAGCTAAATAGAAATTATCAACATAATGCCTAGAAATCCAATTTTTTAAGATATTTTGCGAGAAGGTGTTCAGGGTGCAAATCGCATATGACAAGTCATATTTTTTTGCGTAACACTTTTTTTTTAAATATTATTTTGATAGACGACCTCTCTTACTTTTTGAAAGGATCAATATCCGATATCTGAAATTTGTTATTTGTAAAAACAGTTCATAGATTTTGCCGATAGCTTTGCTCATCCTTGGAGGTGATCCAAGTATCAATCCGGTTCTTGACTTCTTTGTGTGAACGGAAATATCAACTAGCTAGATCGTGTGCATTTATCACAAAAGTCGGTAGTCAAACGGGGCAGGCCTGAAGAGCATGCAGGGGCGGAGAAGATCTTCCATTTCAGTGTTTTCAAGTATTTTTTTCTTATGGCTAACCTCACCTTCAAGGAGGTATACCTTCAACTCAAGTCCACTACTGCTCTCCTTACTTTTTGCTGAAGAAAATTCCTAAATCTACAATAATTTAATCACTTTTTGATTTCTTATTTGGTAAATCAGAAATTATTTTTTGTTTTTCTCAACTTTAAAGCCATTTTGGGGCAACTTTGTTTGTGACACCTTAAGTTGAGCCCCAAAGGGCTTACGAAACTTCTGCAATAAACAAGCGGAAAAGTGCGGCCAAGGCAACTTTTTCGCATTTGGCCCTCATCAATTTTACACGCAATTTTCAACGCCTGCTTGTAGGCCAATAAAAAACGCTTGCAAAATTTGGCAGAAAATTATAGAAGGGTCCGCACACAAAAAAATGAAAAGGTAAAAAACAAGCTCTGACAAGCGACTATAAAATAAATCAAAAAGTAATAATAATTTCATATTACGTATATAGCCAGCAGAAGGCAGCAGCAGCTCTGCAGGCTTCACTCTACCTGTAGTTGGCCAATAAAATGAATTATTCACTTTGGCCGTGCTACAGCCACATGTGGCATGCGGAAATGCTCTTAGACACTGGAATTGTGCCGGACTGGAAGTAAAGTACATCCTTGCCGGCAGCGAAGCCTTTGAGAAAACTGAGAGCAGGCAGCGTTTGGATGCTTCACGGTGGCTCAGGCGTACAATGAGACGCGTAAGCTTTTCCTTTTTTTTTTTTTGTTGCTGCCTTGGACTACGTCACTCGGCATTGCATACGGCATGCGACCCAGCCAGGAACACGGCACCAACGAAAAAATGAATGGAAATGAAACTGAAAACTTCTTGCGCCTTGTAATGATTTATTGTGTGGGCACAAAAAACAAGAGAAAATAAACAAACAAACAAACAAACATTTGAAACAAGAAACAGAAATCTACGGCTCAAATTTTTGTTCATAAGTTAATTACTTTTTTGGGTTTCTCGTTTGGCAATTAATTTTTGCCTTTTGTTTTTGTTTTATTTTTATTAACTTTTATTTTTTGCTCTCTTTTATATATTTTGTGTAATATTTTATAATTGTAAATGCAGTTGACTCAAACTTATTATCGTTATTGTTGTTTGTTGCTGTTTTGTTTTTTTAATGGCTTACTTCTCGTTGTAATTGCCAAAAGCTGAAACTAATGTTGCGCCTGCGGGGGTATGTGGCTCACTGTATGGCATACCTTATATTTGATAGAGGGAGAGGCATTAGAAGGTCGTATATTGTGGAAAAATAAATTATATAGAAACTGGCCAAATAACTTTTTATTCATTTACATATATTTAATTTTTTGTTGAAAGTCGTGTTTGTACACTGCAGTGAAGAGATACCACATGGAACTCATTAATAAAAATACTTGTGTGTTCTTTCCAAATTTAAAAATACTCTCCTCAAATGGACTGAAGCTATCATAATCAAATATTACTATCACTATCAATGTGAGAGATGTAGATGATCTGTCACCCAAGTTTACCAAAGGCATTTATTGCACCAAAATCCATGAATTCTATTCTTTCAATGGTGTACCGTGCCCCAGTGCAAGTTGCGCATACCGCTTTATTTTTTATTGACCTTTGACAAGGATTCACTTAATGCTACCCTTATTTATGATATTATATCGGACATTGAGGGACAGCTGTTTCGTTTGAATCCACACAATTGTGTTATGTACTTGCAAAAAGAAGTAGATCTGGAGAAGGAAAGCCCGCCAGGTAACACCTTTGTACCGCAGTTTGAAGCGCGCCAAAAAGATCCCTCTGTCTCCCCTGTATCTTTTTTACAAAACGAAAATATGCCTTAATTTGAAGCCGATTTTTTCATTGTCGAAAATCTACCCACTGGATTCAGTGTGCTGCAGGTAAATGCTGTAAATGATCAAGATGAAAACGCCGAATTTCTTTATAATCTTGTTGAGACCAACGAAGCTGCAGGCGCATTTCGCATAAATTCTTGCACTGGCTGGATTACTGTGCGTGATGAAAACTTAAAAAATAATATCAGATAAATCAGTACAAAAAAATTGGATCCCTTTCTAAAAGCAACATTATGATGACTTTTATACTTTTATTGCTTTACTTCGCAGTTTTCGACCTACAGCTCCAGTTATGCATTGCATTATCCTTTTCAGGTCTTATGCTCTATCTACAATAAACTTTATAGTATTTTTCTCTATCACGAAAGGTCTATACAATCTAACTAATCTCTTTTAACTCATATTTATTTGACAAATCAAGTATCTTGCATCTTTTGACATCTTTTTAAGGAAATGTTTAATATTTTACATCGTACTTCCAATTTTCTTTCCAGAAATTTTTTATCTTTACAACCAGAATTAATGTTATTATGTCACGCGGAGCAAGGTTTTAGAATACGACGGGTCGAAAGACGGATTGTAATACATCCCGATGCATTCCGATGCATCCTCTCGCCGCGACCCTACATGGGGCCAGTCGTTGGTATTTAGTAATATCCACTTGTCATGTCTCTCGGTCGTTTCTTGACAATTTGCACGCAATTCAGTTGTATGTTCCCTATTAATAGTTTTACCTGATTTTGGATTATACCCCAGCGATTAAGAAGTAATTTCTCACTTCTTAATACCGTATATGATAGCATAAGTGGAGGTTCGACTATTTTTACTTCTACAAGTGCCCTAAAATAGAGCTTTTCATTTGCCACCCTTCACGCATTTCACTTTAAAGCGTCTGCGGTAGATTCCTTCGCCAGGTGTCGCCCCAAAAAAATGCATATTTTTTACAGTGTAGCAGTTTTGCTTAGCCGCGCAAAAAATACTTTACTGGGTCAATGTAATATTTTTTTTTTCAAAAAGCCAACAACAACTACTACACAAAAAACAATAACAACAAGAGTAATTATAACAACAAAGTGCAGCGAAAAGCGCAAGTGAAACAACAACAGCAACAACAAGTAAGGAAAATCAACTCAATCGACGGGCAGGAACTTTTTATTTTCCACGTTTAAACGAAAATCGATTCCAGCTTTGAAATTTATTCCTTTGAGGCTACACTCACACACGCGCATGCAAACACACACATGCACTACACTGAAAAAAAAATGTTTATATATTTCAAGAAGACGATAAGGTTTCTGAAATGAAGCATGCAGACATGAGATCGTCTTCCAATAGATGTAAGAGAACCTCATAAGAAATGATGCATCGACTATGCTTCAAAATTATTAGCAACAATTTTCAATTTTCCTCATTTGTTTTAAAATTATCACTCAGGAATATTAGCCATAAAATTATGCTAGCATTCATTTGTATAGAATATGTGAAGTTTCGTGCATGAAGCTATCAGATTAAAAAAGTTCTATATATGTGGATGGAAGCTATAAAAATTAGGCAGTTGTCTTAATGTAAATGTATTTCTGTATTTTCCTTATTATTCCGCTAATAATTTACTTTATAACATAACTGGTTTCTGAGCAATAAATAGCTTTACATAAATTGTCCTTTTTTTTTATTTTTTCAAGAGGCCTAAATCTTATAAAGAAAGAAAGATTTGAAGTTCTATTGTTGCAAGCCCCATCCACCTCTAGTATTTATATTAGATTCTTTGCGATATAAAGTAACTGGAATAAAGTAATCAATTTTGATGATTGAATGTGTGAGCCTGTCTCATACTTTTTTCATCTAAACCATCGCCAGCCCCTTTCTATGAGGTATGCGGTTGCACTTTTCAATATGAATTGCTATCCTAAATCATGTCATCGCTGAGTTTTGTTTGAAAACTTGACACTTTTGATCTTTTATGAATTTTCTTCTTTCCGGTTCCTTCTGCAGCAGTAGTCTTCAGACCCGTTCGCCAATCGCATTCTCCAATCTTGTAGGCATTTAGCGGTTTTCATGGTTAGGTTGCTTGCAACTGGCTAGTGCTCTTTAATAAGTCTCCTACGCTAGGAAGTGACTAACGATATGCTAGATTCTTTGTTGTCTCATCGTCTTTAATACAGAACGGGCATTCTAAGGCGTCCAATAAACCTATTTTATGTAAAAATTTATGATGTTTCGCTAAGCGATCTTTTTTCTGTACGACTAGACACGATAGAGACTGAGTTCTGTTCTCATGCGAATGATTTGAAAAATTCCTAAACTCAGTAGGGAATATCAATATATATATAAGCTGCTGGTAAAGAGTAACTTACGCAAAAAACTCAGTTTTTGCATTTGTTCCAGGATGCCTAGTATACGATTCAAATATTCTGTGCATGCTACCTGTGTACCTACCTATATCGCTTTGTTAGCAATAGCATCCCTTCTTTTCTCACAGTGTACTGACATGCTTTATGTTATTTTTATGCATTAGGATTTTGTTGGCTGCAAAGAGAATTGAACTGCGTTGCCGTAAACGCCTTTGACTACAAAACATGGTTTTTAGTGGTTGCCAGCATAGCTTTGTGGCAACAATTATTACTGTGCTTGCTGGCGGAGTAGTGTGTGTGGGCGTGGCACATAAAGGCCATAATAGTCGCCAACAAGAACAATAACATTAAAGGCAATAACAAATACATGTACGATGTGCATAATTAGTGTGGCCGGAGCAACAGTTTAGCCAGCTGCTTACTCGAAGGAGACCATTAAAAATTAACTGGAAGGCGCAGTTAACCCGGCTGCCTCCTACTCCACCGTCACACTGCCTCCACCCGTCGCCAAACATTTTCTCTCTATGCTGCAGCTGCATAAATGAAAACTAATTTCGAGTTTTTCAATCTGGGTTAAAAGGGTTTTTTGTATGCAACTTAAGAGAGAAAGAGAGAGAGAGAGGAGTGGGGGAGAGAGTGTGAGTGAATCCGGAGCGGGTGAAAAAAGGAAGTTGCATAGAGGCAGTAGCTGGAATTGCTGTCGATGCAGCCGCCGTTGTGCAATTTTAATCAGCAGCCCCTTTGAATGCTTTAAACAAGGTTTCATTGCGTGGGCGTAAGGGGTGGGTTATGCTTGTGCAAGGGTTGTGGACTGGGCGTACAGTGGGGATGGGTTGTGTGTGTTTTTACAAATCATTTGCAATTCATTTGCCAGGCACTTATGAAACGTTTAAATGCCAGTTTTTAATTACAACCCTCACTCGACTCGCGAACTCCAGCTACCTCAAATCGCACTGAAATTCGCGCAGACTTTGGCAATTTTTGCCCCCGCAGTGGCAACAACAGCAAAATAATGAGCATAAGGCGCCACTTACTTGCAACTGCAACTATTGTAACTGTAACTACTCGCTTTTGTATCTGTGTAGCTGTATCCTTGCAGCTGCAAGTGTATTTGTTTCGTATCAACTTAAATCAAGCGCATTCAAGCCGCCTTGTGAACGCTACTCCAGCTTTTAAAGCGCACCCAAGTTGACTCCTCGAGTGGAAGCTACAGGAAGAGAACAGCGGCATTAGTGGCACAACTTCAGGCAGGTAAGGCTCAATAATGTTGTCCTAGTCGTTGGAGCTGTCGTTGCAGTCATCGACATTGCATATACTTTTGTAATCAGGCAATGACTTGATAGAAGCAACCAGGGTTGCAGAAAAGAGTATTACGAAAATAGATGAAATAAGTAAACTAAGGCGATAACTTTAAAAGGATATAGAGGGTGGTTTTGAGTAGAAGATAGTGGGTATATATGATATCGATAACTTTATCAAATATACGAAGATATACGTCTTTTCCCTAAAGTCGTTCAAAAAGATCATTACATTTTATTGGATGTACTTCGAATTTAAAACGTGGTGTTCTTGCAGTAGATATTTTTATTCAAATGTGAGCAATTTCTGAAATCTTAATGTTTAAACTAAAGTATTAATATTAAGTCTATCAAATGATCGAAGACTTAAAATCTTTTTCTCACACATTCGAAAATATCATCCATCTATTTTTAGTCCTTCTACATTGTCTATCTTTACTTATACCTGGTTTATTTCGAATTTCAAACGTAGAATTTTTCGCATAGAATTTCTGGTTTCATAGTTTAAAACTTCTAAAAACCAAATTTAATTCATAATACGCGAATTAAAGTACATTTTTTAGTGATTTTACGGAAAAAATATGCTTTGCTTGACGTCTTGAAGAAACTGTATGACATTTGGCGAAATACAATCGAATTTTAACGCACTCATAGCATCACTAGTTTTGGGCTAGTAATTGCCTGTTCTGTTTTAAAATTAACATAAATTTTTAAAAATAAATCCACAGAAATAAAAAAAAATTATGAAAGAAGTTTATGGAAATAATCGTTTACTTCATAGGAAGTATTTATTTCAAAGCAAAGAATATTATTAATTTTTGTTTATATTTTATTTATATTAAGACGAACAATCTGGTTTGTCAAGGTTTCTGGTGATAAAAATTGTATCTGTTCGATTGTAAATCCAAAATCGTATATGTTTATTTGATAAATTCTTGGTCATTCGCTGGTTGTTGCTGGTTGAGAAGAAAATAAATGAAACATGACACCCTCATAGGATGCTCATAATGGGACATATTATTGTGTTGTATTGTATCATATTGAGAATAAGTTCCAAAGAGCATTTTTGAAGATCTTTTTGAAAAGAAACTGAATCATGAAAAGATAATTTTTTCTGGTAGCGCCATCTGTGTGTAAGTAACCGTTTATGATAAGAGTCACAATAACTTATTTAAGTTTCTTCTTGAATAAAAGTTATTATAATCTCGGGCAGCCTAAGTTATATTGAAAAACTTTGAATTCGTTAAATATTCTCTTCTACGATAATGTTTTAAATTTCTGCGATGAACACGAATCACCACTTTCCACAAATAAATGGATTTATTTATAACAATAAATTATGTCTCATTATACAAGGTATGTCGCAAATGGATTTTTAATCAAGATTTTGATTCGTGTCACTTTTAGGTATAGATATAGACTCTGCTATTGGTGAACTGACATTGCTATAACTTTATTGAAGCCATTGTTAAGATGCCAAACTGCATTTTTATCGCAAATGCTATAACATGATTGACATAAAAAAAAATTATTTGTTAAATATTTATTAAGGTTTTTCTTCCTATTTTCCTTGTTTATATATTATTAACTTGAATGTAAATATTTATACTTAACGCAATTTAAATTTTTCAGTTGTAAAGTTGTAAATAACTAAACTCTGTAAATTACTTATTGTTCACTAGCTTAAGAAATTGTAATAGTCTTGGAAAAAGCAAATACATAAATAAAAAAAAAAAAATTTGTTAAATAATGTAGGCAGTCTGTTCTCTTAACTAATGGTTCTTCCATAATTTTAATTTTTTTCAAATAATTTATTTTTATTAATTAATAAGAACTAATTTAATCATTCCATTTTTTTTTTGGTTTTGAGTTTGGTTTTACAAAATATTATAAATATTAGCTGTTATTTTTTCAAATATTTTACCTTGATTTCTGCCAGAATTGGTTCGAAATAGTACTTTCCATTGTTTATTAGAGAAATCCATTTTTAAATGAACTTTTGACTAGTTTGTGGAGTTACCAACAAAATACTTCTTTGAACGAATGTTGCATTATATTATTTATGTATAAATAAAAACTTCTACAACATGAAAATACAACAAATCGTAATTTTATCTTCATATAAATTTTGAAAAGTAAGATTTTTATTGCGTTTATTTCTGTTAAAAAAAAATTTTAAATAACATAGTTATTTTTTTGCAATTTTTTGTATCTGGCTATTGATTCACTTGGGCTCCAGCAGCTGAAGTTACCTTTATTCAGTTTCTGCACGCAATCAGCTGTTGCTTGAACTTTTTTGAGCAAATTTAATTTGAAATAAACGAAATTTCGACTCGCATTTCACACATCAATAAGCTTTTCAAAAAGAGCTGAAATATAGTGCACGAAATGAAAAAATTAAAAAAAAGAAATGATATTTCATATTGGGCACGATAGTACAAAATAGTGCGAAAAAAACATATTTTACGGACATTTCCAAGTGTGACCATAGCATTTTTTTTATTACAGGCACCACAACCAGTGCAGCTACACGCCATATACCACTTTTTTGTAACAACTTGCTAGCGATTTTGACGTAGATGCCTGAATAACAAACAGAAAAAATTGGTATAACTCAGTGGAGAACTCTTGAAAAAAATTATACAGTTTTTCGTATATAATTCACGGATGTATGTAGAATCCACTCAAAATGGTAGCAAATTTTTAAACTCAGCAAAGGTTAAATAACATAAATTATTGAAAATTGAGCTTTAAAATTATAATTTGAAGGTTTTAAATTTCAAGCCTAAATCTGAGAGTTATTATTAATGATGATGATTCTAAAAAAACATCAAAGCTTCGTTTTGTTTTTGTTTCGATAACTAAGCTTTATTGTTTTATTATTTAAAATCTGAGCTTTTCGAACAGTAATTAAATTGAATTTTAAAAAGTCTTCGTTGATAAATGTGTATCAATTCTACAAGGATAAATTGGGGTATCAGTAAATATTTTATTGTAAAAAAACCTCATTTTTATCAGTTTTAATTGTTAGTGAGAAAGAAAATAAAACACTAATATATAAAATAAAATTTTAAATCTTTTTAATGTATTTTCATGTTCCTGTCGATTTGAAATTTTACGCCTATTCCACACCAAGGTCAAGGCGTTGGCTTTGTATGAGTCTTTTTGTGGTTCGTTTTGAATCGTTCAGCTTTTTAGTAATTTTTATCATACAAAGGAAGATTTCTTAAAAGTTTTATAATTCGATAAAATACAAAATAGAACAAAGAAATCGGTATGAAATCTTAATTAAAGTCGCTTATAAATAATAATATCAATCCTTTAGTTCCTTCATAATGCTCGTTTCAATATTTTTGTAATTTTTACAATAACAAAGAGAGTATTTAATAAATAATTCATAAATAAAATTGTTGTTAAATTTTTTGGTAAATTAGGTTAGAAAATCGTATTGAATATTTATATTAATTAATATAATGCAACGTCTAAAAATAAGTTTGTACAAATATTGGGCCGTCATTGCAAACTGTCCTTTTTCGAAGTTAAATTTGGATCGGAATCTTAGGAATAAATTGTTCAGTATTAAAAATGCCGAGCGTCAATTGTTATGCACTGTAGATATAAGCCTTTATATAGTCTTACGAAATATTATCTGGAGACATTAAGCGAGAAGATTTAAGCGGCCAATTGACCAAAATGTGATATTTTGATACTTTTAACCAAACTCGCATCTCACTATTCACAATAACGTTCTGGCCGTAATATGCATATGAAAAAGTACAAATCTGGCGCCTATCTATAATGCGTTCCTTACTCTAATAACTTTTCGGAATCGCTGGTATTCTTTTAATACTTTTAGTTGATCCTTAAGGCAAATACTTAAAATTGGCCTATTCCGATGGTCATTCAATCACCATTGGGCTTGCGAAAAATGGGAAATGATACTGCCTTCTTAAACTTGAATTCTTATCGTTAAATTACAAAGTAAACTGAACAGTAAGAGTGAAATGAAATCTGTCGCGTTAAAAAACTGTAGTACCAAAAATAAGTTGCTAAAAAATCACCCTTTATTAAAAAATATTTTCAGCTAGCTAAATATTAGTTATTGCTTTTGTGCAACTTATAGATAATTTTTTATAAATAATGCTATAAATTGATTTATGCCTCACAAAGCTGTAAGTGGCAGAAAAGCTCCTTTACTCTTTTTTTCCGAGGCGACTTTTTTACTTTAGAAATTCTATTATTGATCAACCTACCCATACAAATGGCTACTTATTCAGCAAAGAATACGTTGCAATTCCATATAATATCTCATTAGGTATTTTCAGCTCTTTTGTGACCAGCACTAAGACGCTTTGGATCCAATGTACATATGTCTTCGCAATAACGATGAGGTCTTAGACAGTGCCCAGCCCTGTTGAGCAGTTAACATTTGCTACAGATACTTTTGCAATCACCAGCAATTGTAGCAACAACAAAATGTGGCACATAAAAAGGTGCAAGTACAGCAGCTGCAGCTGGAGTTGGTGGGTGGCAGGAAGCAAGGGGAGTAGCACAGTAGCAGTATCTGTAAGTACCTGGTAGCAATGGCCTAAGTGTAGCTCACTGAACAGCTGCAGCAGGAGCACACACATTGATGCCTGCCTGGGCTTACTTTGCTACTTGCTGCCACTCAACGTAGCAGCTTCTGCTGTGCTGCCGCACGCTGCATGAATGATGCATGTGCTCCGACACAAGTGATGACAGGCAGCGGGTGGCATACACGTTTCAGACTGCCTAGGCATTCATTTGTGCATTCGTATGAGGCATTCAGTTTGTTTGCCTTACCCAGGGTAGTGCCTCAATCCCCACCAGCGCCTGTAACTCCAAACGTTTTGTTGTTTGTTTTGTTGGTTGGATGCTTGGTTGCCTGGTTGGTTGGCTGGTTGGTTGGTTGGGTTGTCCCCGACTTGGTTCATCGGTTGCGGGCTTGTTTGTTTGCTTTTTAAAGTTGCAATCATTCTACACATTACACCATAGCAAACATGACCCATATTTACTTGTTATTTTTGTTGCCACCAGTTTCCCTGCTGCTGCCGCTGCTGCCACAGCTCCTTTTATCCTGCCCATGTAGTAGGTGTGAATATTGTTGTAGACCTGCTGTGCCTGTTTGTTTCAAAAATTAATTTTTGCACAATTTTTTAGCCAGCTGCTGCTCCTACTAGTGTTCTACTGCTGCTTCTACTTCTTATTCATTCATACATTAATTGCAAAACTGCATAGACAACAGAGAGCTTTCCTCCTCCTGCAAAAAAAAAGAACAAATCCTTAGAAGTACTAGGCGAGCACCGAGACCAGACCATACACAAATTGTGCCGGCTTTTCAATATTTTATGGTCAGCTCGTTGATGTTGTTCTGTTTGTGTCAGCAATTTATTTTCAATTTTTCCATTGTTCTCTCGCACTGATGTCCTGCTGTCCTGATATAGCTTCGGCTGGCAGTGAATGTTCCATTTGCCTTTGCCAGCTGCATCAAATGTAAGCCAAGTGGCTGAAGGCTGTTTGCCAAAAAACAAACGAGGCACTACCAACACGCTGGCTGGCAACAAAAAACAACAAACAGTGCCAAACTCTATAACAAGCCTGACGACAACTAAATGTCTACACTAATCAGGCGTTTTTTTTTTTTTGCCGGTCTAGAGGCTCAACCTCGATCTTCGCCATATGGTGTCCTTTAGTTTTTTGTTTCTGGTTTTTCATGGCGACCACGTAAAAACACTTGCCGACTGTAATTTCATTGCCAAGAAAAATATTTATCCAACACCATTTAAAATAATAATATTCAACTAGGACTACACACACATTTACCAGTACGAAGTTTTCAGATCCTTATAGCGACAAGTGCTTAAGCGGCCATTTTGTTATTTTTCTATGGATTTTACATATACTCTATTTGCTTGTTGTGAGTATAACGAGTATTCTGTAAGCCCAAAAAATATAAAAACTTTCGCAGATCATTTTTAATTGGCTGCAAATTTCTCCTATTTTGAGTCCTTTTGATTTAGTTTCTTATTAAGAAAACTTTGCCTATGCGGAATCTGGAAAATAAACTATAATAACTTATCTGTGAACAACGCTGTTCACTTTTGTGATTTATTTAAATTATTTTGCGTTAAATGAGAAGCATTTAACTACTAAATAGACGTAAATCTGAAGAAAATTCAACATGGCTGCTATGTTTACGATTTCTTTCCATTGCTGCCAATATGGGAATATCCCACGACAAGAGAATAACTATCAAATGTATTCCCACTGACTTCACAGTCATTGCTCCGAAGAGGGATCATGAAGATATTGCGATTTTTTGCTGTTCAAAGAGAAGCGTTTTTCTGCAAATCATTTTTCTTTTTTGAGAAGTCCGCTAACTTCAACAAATCTCTTTCGAACGATTAAAAAATTTTAAGAGTAATTTTCTACAGCGATTTACATAAGAGTTTTACGAAATCGTGCGTATTTTTAATTATTAACTCTTTTGTAATTATATTTTGATTCATGAACCTCAATTCTACGAAAAGTTAATTTAAAAACAAGACACAATTTAAGTTCTACTACAATATGCGTTCAAAAATTTTTCAGTATTTGGTTTCAGCTTAAACTTTACCGAAACTGAGCTTGAACCAAGGTGGGACTATGGTAAAGCAGCAGAATGCCATAGAGCTGTCATTTTGGTTTATTGATTGTTTTTATACTTTTTACAAGAAGTCAATTATCTTCTTACTTACTGCTAGACAACAAAAATTTCAAAAAAAAACTATAACTCTTTTCTTTCATCTGCAGTGGAGTAATTCCTTCAAGTTTGACTACTAATGTAATCAGAGTTTTACTGTGCTGCGTACTTTAAACAGAGGCAGGTGGACTCTTCATTTACGTAAAACGCGTGCTTACTTTAGTTAATGGCAAATATTACAACTCCTTTTCGGGTTATAGCCGACATCACTAGCTCTCGCCAGGTACTCCTGCTTCGCGCGTGCCCTTTCCAGTAGGACACTTCAAAGAAAGAGAAGTCCTCCCCCGCTTTATCTTTCTATCTGAACTTTTATCGTCCCCTTCATCTTCCCTAGTCGGCTTTCGCATCAAATACCTTCTACGCTGGAGCACCTTTGTTTAAACGAACGATATGGCCGAGCCAACTTAAGGCACACGCACATCAACTCTCCCACATTGTCTTTCATTGTAGCTCTCGCACTAATTTATGATTTTCGTGACAGCTCTTTTTGCTCATATTAGGAAAAGTTTGCTTATATGAGTTAAGTCCAGTCAAGCAGAAACTTCCTCTACTTCTTCTTACTATGATGATATTGATGGTCTTTAATAGAAACTAGTTGGTAAGCAGGTGATCCGTACTAGAGAAAATTGTGTTTCGCTTTATGTCTTGTCAATCTCGTAGAGATCTTGCCAGAGCGGGAGAAACTCCCTGATAGCATACTTATCAGCACACTCTGTATAATATCGTCGACATAAAATGGCAAAATAGGACTCCAATTTAGGCTCTATTCCGAAGACGACGAAAGCATCAGACAATTTTGTGTGACCAAGTAAATTTGGTATAAGATAGGCAAAACGAATTCGATATTTTCTAGCTTAGATCAACCAACAAAATTGCTATCTGTAGGGAAAGTTAAAAATCTTTTCTGTCAATAGGCACGAGGTACAGAAGATTGAATTATTACTGTATCACAAGTCTTTACGGAGAAATGCTGGTATGCATAAATTCTAGTATTCTCTCAAATGTTGGGATATTGGATAAAATTCCTCCAAAATAAATAGCGGATTTCTTGTAAAGTTCGCACAAGCATCATATTTTCCGAATAACTTAGCTATTTTCTGCCGACTAACATTCAACCTACCCTCGCTTTGGTAATCCTCAATAGCTTTCTATCACCCAAGAGCATACAAAGTTCGTGACTCATCACGTTTCGTGTGCGCTTTGTGATTTTTGTTGTGCATGTCGTTGTCGCTTTTGGCAGCTATTCATTTTTCTTGTTCTTCCATTTACTCTAGACTTTCTGCATTTCCTTTGGCTGCAGTCTGTTGTTATTATCCACGCTACACAGTTGCCATCCTGCCGGCGAGCACGCTGCTATTCTGTACATATGACAGAGGAGTAGCCGCCAACTTCACCAAAATGCCATCGAGATTGCTGCTGCGTCATGCGTCAACAATGAATTTTATGGCTTTAATGCTGCTCCTCCAAAGAAATATGTCCAAGTGTGTGCATGTGTATGTGCGTATGTGTATGTGTGTGTTCGGCCATTTTATGTAGATTCAAGTTATTTGGCTGAGACCGAAGCGAGCAAGTGCGAGCAGAGTGTGGCCAGGACAGGGAACACTTGAAATTGATTGGACAACTATTGGCTTACAAATTAGAGAGCTTCGCACATGTTAAACATGGCGGATGTATCCATGTGTGTGCGCCAATTTGAAATTGATGCATTGCTAGTCAAAAATGGCGCAGCCGGAAGTGCAATTGTGAAATGCAAAAGTAAGACAATAAAAAAAAGTTTTTAGTTCCGGTAAGTGAATTTGGTAGTAAAACGAAATGGATTTTTGCAAAATGCAACTAAAAATGTGATTTTTATAAAATTTCTTTAAAATTCTAAGATACACATAGAACAGTAAAAATAGACGAATAGTAACTTCGCATGGGGAAACTTAAAGCCTAATATGTTCTTACTTTTAGCTTAAGAGTCCATTCAAAAATTCTAAGCCCAAGTTGGTTACCTCTCCCTTCCTCGAGGGTTTCATATAAAGAAATAAAATATAAACTTGTACCTTGAGTTCTAGAGTTTCAGGTTGAAATAACATATTTTTGAAGATAAGTTTAATAACTTAAGCACTATATATCACCAAAGTCCCCAAATCGTAGTTGTATGTAGTTTTGTCATCACAAAGCTGTTCGCGACTGTCTTTAATTTTATCGTCTTACAGGAAATTTACGGTTGGGATATTGGTCATGTCCTATATGTCTAGGAAAATAATAATCAAAGGATACAACAACTAGACAAGTAAGCGAATACCCACGAATTTCTGAACTTGGTGATTAGCGATCTAAATGAAAAGTGTCCGCTTCGCCTTTAAGAGCTGCTTTTCGGCAGCATCATATAAATGATTTATATTATTCAGTTTTTCTCATGTAATTTATTTCTCATTTTATTTAATATAAGTATTGTGGTTTCATAATGACATCATGACGCGCACAATCAGTATCTTTATAAATGTAAACTTTTATTTTATTTATTGAATTAAACGCAAAGACTTAACCAGCTTTCATAAATTTCATAAGAAAGATTAAAAACATTTCAGTCAACAGACATAATTAATTTAATACGAAAATAAAACAAAAAGTGAGACTAATAGCAGCTCTTAATTACAGCTCTCAACGTTTGCGCTCAAAGAAAAAAGAAATCAGTTTATTTTTTAAGCTTTCGACGAACCAACTAATTAGTTTAGAAGAGTTTATTATTAATGATTGCGCTTTTGACATCAATAGACACTTGGCCAGTGGCACTTATGTAGCCATAAATGCTTATAGTACCAATTAATGATATACTTGTTGCAAAATGAAATGAATTATAAAATTGTTCTATTTTTTTTAATGTCGACTTTAGTTTGAAGTAATGTTTTTGTTTAAATACATACTAAGAGCACTTAAATTGTTGCTATTTTTCTTGTTACGTTATTAAAAGGCCATGAATACTACTACTTTATAAAAGTTTACTAACCTGTATAGTTTGAAAGTTAAGTCTGATAGCGTTGACACTATTAGTTCACATTTATTTTGATATGTAATATAATATTTTACGTGGTACATCAATCAATCACTTTACAATATTTAAACATTAGTTCCATAAAAAGTGGAATCAACGACATTAATTAAAAGTTACACAAAAATCAACTTGTTTAAGTCATTTTACCAAAAAGGCAACGAGAAACCCATAAAAAAATGGCTTCCATGTTAACCCTTACCCTGGCATATATTTTGAAACTTTACTCTGGGCGCTGGATAAACTCAGGCACATTGCATATATGCAAAACAGAGATATTTGTTTTTATTTCTGATACCCTATTATTAAGTTTTGTTTTGGTAAGGTATCAGGTTTTTCGCTGAAAATAAGAAAAAAAATACTGAAGTAGTTTTGCAGTTTGAAATCAGAAACCGATACGAATTGTTTTGGATTTTGAAAAACGAAAATGATGTTATCTGTTTTGCTGTTAGTCATTCAACATATATCAGAAACTGAGATGAATTGTTTTGAATTTTGAAAATGGAAAATGATTTTATCTACCTTTTGCTTTTAGTCATCAAGCATTTATTACATTTTTTGTCAAATCATTTTTTAGAATGTAAACCGTAAGAAGCAGATACATTGCATTCTATTTTTTATTTCCTTCATGTTAAAAAATAATACTTTTCATTTTCAATACATAGATCAAAGAAGCACATGAATATCTTGAATATATTTAATTTACACTCAAGCGACAAATGGGTCTTGATTAACTTATGTGCCCATACAAAGGTTAAAGAGTTTTTTTTTCAAGTGGGAAGCGCATACATATTTTAAGCAAATTGGTCAAATTAAGTATTACCAAAATGTGTCACAAGAAAATATACCAGTTTGTGCAAAACAACTGTTAATTAAAAACACATTCATATAAATTTTTAAATAAATTAAATTAATAAGAAAAGTTGTCCACAATGATAGGTAGAAAAGGCAAGGCAGTTGATATAACTCTTGGGCGTATTTTATGCTTAAAATTATTATGAAAACATATTCAAAGGCTTCGATTTTGTTGCCTTAAAGTCAAATGAAATATCAATATTTTGTTGATTACTAAAAATACAATAAAGAAATATTTTAAAATATCGCCGTAACAACTATTCAAAAATGTTTATGTATTTATAATGATTGTACAAGTCTATCGATTATTGTTACCTTTATGTGAGATATCGCTGGCTCCTAAGAGCAGATGCACATGAAAAAAATTCGTCAATTTTTTTTTTTTGCTTATTTTGATATTGAAAAAGTAAAATGAATGTCTTTTAATTTTGTTTGATCCTGCATGAAGATAATTGTCTAAGTAATTTATTTTTTTTTTAATAATTTGAGACTAAATCACTTCAAGGTAGGTTGGTCAAAGGTTACACCTCCTCGAAGTATTTCAAATTGTCAAATGAATTTTCATAACGGTGGACATATGGCATAAATTGATGTGAATTGTTTTATTTATATCAACAATAGCAGATTTTTATTTAAGTCAAAATTCACGCGAATTCAGCTCAAAGAAAAGAATACATAAAAGTCTTGTTCTAAGCATATTTGCACATATTATTATCGCTCGTTTTTATCCATTCCATTCAGTAGCTGTAGCATAATATGATACCAAATTTGCCACAGGATATTAAGTTTATATTGAATTTAGCTATACTACTACCCGGTTTTTGCTTGACAGAAAGAGAGCTCTACGCTTCATACTGCCATATCGCTAACACTCTCACAAATTATGCAACAATCTTTCAACGCAGATCTGCCTCCATATCCCTTTATTTTTTATGTTGACTCAAGCAGCTTAAGCAGTTTAATGCTCCTAAACCGTGGGTAGTTCAATAAGAAGCAGTTCAAGCAGTTTTAAAATGTTCTCTTGGCAAAATAATTGAAACAATTTTGTTCCAGTGCAGCAAAATTCCATATCCTTGTTGTACCACCTAGAGAAAAATGTCACCTTGCAGCAGTGGCTTTTTGGGCCTGTTAACACCCACTCAATCGCCTCCTCAATATTCAGAGTTAACACGTATTAAACACTTCTCACAATTTCTTTAAAAAGGCAGTTATTAAAAATAAGATTTCTTAGTTATCTCTAACTGCCGTTTTAATGCATAAACGGCGTTATATTGAACCATGCGATTATGCTGGGCAGGTTTCGTCTGCGGTACGGGCATGCGGTCTCAGCGTTCTTCGACAGCTTTTCAAAACCTAAGTTATGACTTAGTCATGATCTTTCTAGCACATCTTTTACCCCTAAACTTTATTTTACAGTAGCATTAATCTCCAGACCCGGTACACTAATCCTTATTATTGTTATTGACATGTTCTTATTGTAACACAACGTTATTTTAAAAACTTAGCCTATCTACTATCACTTTCCAATTTTGTCTATCTTAAACTCAAAATCTTAATTCATTTATTAACTTCTTGGTTTCGTTTATAAGCGTACGTCTCCACGTAGTCCTAGTACGCTTGCTCCGTCTAGTACCAATGGGGTTCCAGATAAGGGCGAAGTGTGCAAAATTTCCCTGGTCTTTGCGAAACGTGTGTTCTAGCCATCTGTATTTACGTCTATTGATGTCGCTTAGTAAGCCTTATTGTTCAGTTAACTCCCATAATCGTGCATTAGAGATTCGTCTAGGCCAGAATATGCCGACTATGCACTAATCTTTCGAAGATCTTAAAGCGGGGTTGCCTTTACCTCGGTTGTTCCGCTTGAGAGTCCCCGTACGTCAGGCAGAGGTTAGCGTGTATTAAATTCTTTCTCATAAACAAGATGGAAAAAATGGTTTATTCAACAAAGTTTTTTCTTATAATATAATAGAAATGAAAAATATTTTATAAACTATAAGAGTCGACTTAGTACAATCGAGTATATATTGTTGTCTGACTTTATAATTCGGCAGATGATTTCACAAAAATCCTTGAAATCTTTTCCAAACAAAATTTCCGATTTTTTTTTAATTTTTCCTACCATTTTCCTGAAACAATTTTAATTGAAAGCAGTTTGCATTTTCAAAACTAATTCGTATTCTTATCTGAGGTTGTTTTAAATGCTTATGGGTCTTATACCGTATCTTTGGAGTACTTTAACTTAGCGTTATTGTCAATTGAAGGATTGGATTGGCACTAACTAATGTAAAACACATGACAGCACATAAAAAAATCCATAAAAACTGTAGAAATGCTTAAAAGTAGAAAAAAAACGTTCTTTCTCTAAAATTTTACAAGATTAGCCAATTTTCTCTTCGGATTTGCACTCTACATGCCAAACAACCATGTTGGTCTGAGTATCTATTCCATTTCATAAGTACGGCAACCATTGGAAAAATGGCAGATATGCAATTAG
This sequence comes from Chymomyza procnemis, assembly GCA_035046065.1. Classification (NCBI taxonomy): domain Eukaryota; kingdom Metazoa; phylum Arthropoda; class Insecta; order Diptera; family Drosophilidae; genus Chymomyza; species Chymomyza procnemis. The sequence continues at coordinate 42,784,705 of JAWNOJ010000026.1, forward strand.
TTATTGATCTCTCACAAACACCTCAATTTTCCGATATTGCCATTAGGCGATATATCAGCTTAAGTGTCACAAGCCGCCCATTTTTCAAATATTTTCAATCTTAGTCCCATACCCTAGGGTTAGCCCCATAAACCCCGCAACTTAAGTAAGAAAATCACTTGGAAATCAACAACTTTTGCACAATGTAGACGACCAAATCGATTTTTAAGTCCACATTTGTACTAATTTAATCACTGACCTTTTGGCAAGCAACACTGCAGCAGCGGCAGCAGTGAGGCCAACACCCGTCTCCACTCTAGTTACCACGGCATAACTTACAATAACATGGTAGAGCAACTGCAACAACAACAACGACGACGACGACAGTAGTTACCCAGTAAAAATGCATAACTTAGCATTAAGGAATTGGGTTAATAAACCACAAAAGCGCCATGAACTATGGTCTGCTGCTAGCCAGCAACAGAGAGCTTGGTCTTAGCCAACTTGAACTGCTGTGGCACAGTTCGAGAGCGCAAACAACAACGACAACAGCAGCAACAATAAATACAAATACAGTAAACTGCAGTATAATTTTCACTGGAAAATGATTAAATAGAAGGCAACAACAAAGGAGCAACAATCATAAATGCGATAATAGAAATTGAAATAATTTGGCCACTTTGGCAGCCGGGAAGGCAGTCATCAGCCATCAGCCATCAGCCAAGCAGCCTGCTAAATATATATCCAAATATGTGTATACTTGGCAGTGGCGTAGTCGCGCTTAAAACTAAAATTGTGGTAACTCCTCTCAAAGTGGTGCTGTTCACAACGCTGAACCTATTCAAGATCTTGCCAAACCTTGACACAAAGTGTACAAGTTCAGCAAATGTTTTATCTCGTAATGAGAAAGTTAAGTATATGATTAAGAGCGACTATCTGGAAGAAATAGTATCTTTTTTTGCCCAGTTAAAGCAAGGTTATTGAACCCTGGCAACCACACCACTGTCCCTCTTAAATACGTGTATACTCTATAGAAGTATATGTAAATTTTGTTGCCGTGGCCGCCACATAAATCAAAAGTTGACAGCACGCTCTGGCTGTATATGCAGTGGCTGACATTTCGAGGGGAATCCGCGTATGATATGGGACTGTAGCAGCGCGCCGGCTCGGGTTTACTTTGACATGGCCATAACGCACATCAGCCACGCGAGCGCATAAAAGTATGCTATGGAGTTAGTAAATATAGCAGCACACACACGCACACACACACACAATCATACACACGCACACACACATAAGCATATTATTAATAACTGCACGAGAAATGCCGGCTTGTGTGCAAATAACAACAACAACAACATCAAGCACGAAAAAAGTTGCTGTTGCCTACTTCCAGGCGCAGCTAACAAGAAAACTTTTCTTACTTTGTTTTAACACACACACGCAAACATACACACACACACACGTATGCATTGGGGTGAACCCAAATAAAGATTTGAGTTTTTTGAATTTTTTGCATAAGAAAATGCTCAATATATGATTTTAAAATACAGCGCTCCAATTTGTGCATCGGCTTTCAGAACACTATATTCGTTTTCAGTAATATAAATAGTATGGATACAATTTTGTCAGCTACAAACAGTTAAATTGCACATTTAACTAAAATAATTTGATATTTACAAAAAGTTTGCTGCATTTGATCAACCAATGTAAATATTTTAGAATCATGAGAATGCCCAAACCAACAATTTTGCTCGTCACAAACAAATTTTAAAATATGAAATTTGATTTCATAAATCTGCTCAATTCTAAAATTTTCAATATTTATGTCATATAAACTTATTGAGTATATAGCCTTTTCTTGTTTTATATTTTCTTTCGACAATCAAATCCGCCGAAAGTGTGGCGAGTGTAGGCGCGTATTTTCTTTAAACATCTTAAAATTTACTTCTCTAAGTCAGAACTAAAATCTGGGTTGCTTAAATAAAAAATTTTACAAAAATTTTTATTGAAATTAAGGCATAATTAATTTGCATAATTTTAATACAAAAATGTAAAAAAAATATAAAAAAAGAGGAACAGATAAAGAATATTGTGTCAGAAGAAATAGTAGAAATAGTGAGCCGTCGATTAAATAAGAAATATTTGACGTCGATTAGTTAAGAAATGTTGACTTTTGTGCGAGTTTTGTACTTTATTATTATAAAACCATATTTGTTTAAGATATTTGATGTACCCTAATATAGTAAATTCCCACGAATAAGCAAACCCTATATAAATGCGCCTTTCTTCTTAACGTCTACGCGTTGAATCTATATACCTATTTTGTTGCCTTTTTAAAATTTAATATTTGAAATGAATTGATTTGCTTTATTGCATGTGATTTAGAATACATGAACATATATATATATATATTTACTTTATTATTCTGGTCTGAGTAAATTAAAACTTAACGACATTCCTTTAAGTTTATGTATTATTTTTTATTTATTTTTATATTTTTGTATAATCACACTACATCAAAGTACATACAAAATGACCTTTTCAAACAAACTAGTAATAATTTTATAACTTCCTATTGTGTTAAACTTTGTAGTTAAAAATTGCTTGCCCCAATAATATTATTTTTATTATCAATAATCATAATCAGAAGCCATTAATCAGAAGAAGCCACAATCAGAAGCCATTAACTTTGATCCATAGGGTATGTAGTCAAATAATTAGTTTTCGTAATCTAACAACTATGTCGAATTTTTTTTCATTGTAAATAAATATTGGAAAAGTAATAAAGACTTAATTACAAAATTTAGTGGTAATTTCATTATCTCAGCTCTAGACAAGCACTTGACCATACCAAGATGCTGCCTTCCTACTGCGTTGTCTGTGGTCAAAATTCTACAGATTTGTCGACCTAGTTTCTTCAGATTGTTCTATTAAAAGAACTTTAAGATTTAATGCATGCTTTTGCTTTCGAAAACTTATCTGATGCACCTAGTATGGAAAAGTTTAAGTGTTCCACTATGTGTTTGGCACACTTCGAACTGAAAAATAACTTTAGTTTTGAGTTTAAGAAATATTTACAAACTTCGAAATAGTAAAGTAAAAGTTTTGAATTGGGTTGACAGAAAAAGTCATTTAAAAAAACTAGCTGAAGAGCACTAGGTAAGAAAATCCTCAGAATGCAAGCCGTAATTAATATATGGCATACTAAGGGCCACCCTAATATACCTTGCTCCTTGGCAGCAGTCGTACTAGAAGAAGGTTCTAGCTTAAGCATCGTTAATGTGGCGCGGAATGGCGTCGCTTTCGCTTCGTGGATCCAGCTAATGCTAAATTTACTGAAAACGTTTGTTTCAAGTGCTTTATTATTATTATTATTTTCATTATGCATTTTCTTTTGTAAAATATTTGCACATGGAAAACTTTTGCAAAAGCGCCAGACAACAAAAAGTTACTTGAATAATGTGAGCCAAGAGTTGCTACTGCGTTCGTGTTCGTGTTGTCCTTGTTGTCCTTTTTGTGCTTGTTGTTTTTATTGCTATGCGGGTCGCATGAATGAATGAATGGCTGAATGAATGAGTGAATGTCCAATGCATGTTAAACTGATGGCGTATGCTTTAAAAAGGACGATTATGCGACAAATGCAGAAGCAAATGAGCAGCAGCAGCAGCAGCAGTCCAGGAAGTGCTCTACTCTACACAGCTATGTCGTCGTCCATCCGGACGAGCATTGTCGTTGATATTGCAGGTGCGCGAGCACAAAGCGTTGTAAATCATCTTGAATGGGCATGGCAGCAGCTAACCAAAACCGAGGTCAGCCAAAGGCAAGACAACGTGCGGGGCTGTTGCCGAGCTCGGGCTGTTGGACATGGTGCATACTGTTTATTTTTCATCTAGCCAGCAATGGGATGTGCAATGGATTGTGGTTTTCGTTGCATTGGTATTGGTACTGGGAGCTGCTGCCCGCCTGCCCGCCTGCCCGTTGTATTAAGTACAAGGCAGTGTGTCAGCCACAGGTTCACCTTTCAACCACAACGGACACTTGTGCAAACAAAGGAAATCAAGCAACGGAGACAAGTCGACTCGATTCGAGCAACTCTCAATGCCAGTGCAGCAGATCCTCATGGCAGTATAAAAACATTTAAATACATGCAGAGACATGCAGAATGACGTGAACGATGACGATGACGATGACGATGACGAAGCAGCCAGCCATGAGCAAAAGTTGAAAGTAAGCAATCTATGGAGGAAACGGCATGCTAGCCACACGGGGCGACACTCACATTACTGCCACCGAGTCAAAGCCGTAGTCGTTGTGGCTGTAACCGTTGCTGGAGCCAGCGCCGGAGCTGCTGCAGTTGTAGATCTAGTTGTAGTTGCAGCACGCAAATCGCTCTGGGGGCCAGTTGGTAGTGCTCATAATGTGCAGCAATGCCAAATCAACGTGGCGTCGTCGCCTTGTGGCATGCACGGAACAATTACGGCATGTCCCCTGTGGCAGACACCGCATCACGGAATGTGTGTGCGTGTGTGTGTGTGTGTCATGCATTTAATTTGTATTTTATGCGATTTATGTTTACTTTAGTGGCGCTCATTTTGCATTTTTATTAGCGTAAGGGCATAAAAATCACAAAAGGGGCTTCAAGTAACCACGTTTTGGAGTAAGCTTGCCGCCCAGGGTAACAGAGCGTTCGTGTTGCAACAAATGTTGCAATTATGAGAAAAGATTTTTAAAAGTTGCACTCTGTGCTGCCTTTTCAAGCTTGACAGAATGAAAATGTCATTTTTATGACGTGAAAAACTATAACTATTACGGAAAACATTAGCTTAACAGTTGATGGAACTTCAATTTGATGTTTGCTGGAGGAAGCAATTTTAGTAGCACTTTGATTTATATAGTAAGCAATTTGTCAGCACATCAGGATAGCTTTGGGGGACGTATGGAAGGTATTAAATGAAAGAATATTTAAAAAGTATAAAATCGGAAATGGTTGATGAAGTTTTTGAAGTAATACAGCTACTCAACGAACATCTCAAAAAATTACTTAAGTAAAATTGCTTTCACAACCTAACCAAAGATTATAGTTGATAGATTGAATAAATAAATAAATAAATATTAAACAGCTATGCTTAATTCTCACAATCTTAATTCTCACAATAACTTACCATATGGATGCTGAATTTTCGATACAGATACTCATGCCGGCATAAAATTCAAAACGTGTATTGGATAAGAACTTGCAGAATTGGCTTATGAAATACAGCACAGATAGACGGATTATACTCCTTAATTGATAGCGCTTAGGTATCCTATGATTATTGAATATTCAAGACGGTCGACTCGCCTTGGCTGGCGAGCAAAATTCCCAAATTGAACTACAATTGGCTATGGCAGTCCTTGGAATTCCTAGAGTTGTAACTGCAAGCAGCGTAGCTTAGCGTTTTATCTTATTAATGGAACCTTAAATTTTATGAGATATAAAAATCTATTTCCCTTACTGAATATATTCAAAAAGAGAATTCAAATCGTAACTTTAGTAAACCTAAGCGCATAAAAGTGAATTCAAATCGTAACTTATGTAAACCTAAGCGCATAGTTTCATTTATTCTATATCATGTGTTTACATAGCGTATACTTTGTTATAAACTGAGAACTATTTTATTGTTATATAAAATAAATATTAAAACAACGTTGGATTATAGTGAATTTTTTTTATTCGAAAGATATTCTTGTGGCATTACATTTTATACATGATTTGTAGCATATGACCGCCACGGCTGGCTCCAATATTGTCGAATCAGGACGTCTAGTTTTCGATAACATTTTTCAACATTTGTGGCCGTATGTCGGCAATAGCACGGCGAATATCGTCTTCCAAATGGTCAAGCGTTTGTGGTTTATCCGCATAGATCATTGACTCTACATAGCCCCACAGAAAGTAGTCTAGCGATGATAAATTTCAAGATCTTGGAGGCCAATTCACAGGTCCAAAAGTTGAAATTAGGCGGTCACCATGGTTCATGGTTGTTCAAGAAATATACATATAAAAAATAATTTACATACAATTTAAAAAAAAAATTATTTTTTCAATTTTTAAAAATGATGAAATAAATTTTAAAATCTAACAAATTTTAATCAAATTTATATGGTTAATATATATTTATTTATGAAGAACAGAGCCGAAGGCCTAAGCCAGAGGTTACCCCCATATTAGTTATAAATAATATTTATAAATAAATAAATAAAATGAAGAACAGACAAGTTGGCTTTAAGCAATGAGCCTGAAACACTTTGTATGCATATAATTAATTCATGTGTTGTATTGAATAAATAAAATTTCCTTATCAATTTATTAAAAATAAACTTAAACACTTAAAGTTGTAAGAGGAAAACAGCCATCGAAAAAAAAAATTGTATATAACACGAAGCCGCTTTTCTGACCAGCAAACAACAAACCATCCCATTAGCGCTGGTTGCATTTACAGCCATTCTGTATTTAAGTGGAATGCAGCAAAAGCAAAAAAATAAATATAAGAAGTTAAAAAATGTAAAAGAAAACCGATCATGTGATACACTATAATATAGAAAAGTTTTAAGCAGCGTGCTTATTTTACAAGCAATTACAATTTATATTTATTATTTTAAAAAAATTGTTTTTGACACAAAAAAGTATAAATATTTATTATTTATTATTTGAAATATAGATTTTATTAATTTCGAAACTTCCTTTTTCGAAAATACAATAAGCAAGTGGTTAAAAAGCAAAAATGGTTTGGGTCCATCGCTCCAAAATCTGTAGGCCTCGGTAGCGTTCGATTCCCCCTTGTCGAATTCGGCTATATTCCTTAACTATCTTAGCTATTAATAGGTATATGCCGAACCTTTGTAACGATGATATTAAAAAAATACATATATTTTAAAATTATATGCTTGAAGGATTTTTATCTTTACGGCAACGCAGGAACTTTTACTTTAAATTTAATTACTTCCTATTATATTTTTCGGCAATTACAAGTTTTATTTTTATAAAAAATACACGAAATGTTCTAAAATTGAAATCGAAATATTTGCAGGCATCTCGATGTTTTTATTGCCCTTATAAAATATAGTCCCTTAGATCTATTCAAGAACATAGCGGGGCGCAGTTACCTATCTAAACATTTAAAATTTTAATCTCTTTTTACTTGCAATTTAAAATATTTTTTATATTTTTTATAAAAGTTTAAGTTTTTTAAATGATCTAAACTGTATATTATTTACATAATAAAAACATCTGGAAAATTCCCATCTTTTTGAAATAAATTGCATTTTTGAAAATGTGTAATATTTCAGCACTTGGAACTGGTGGAGTGTCCAACTTTTTTCTGATTATAAAAAAAAGTATTTTATATGGCGGGTTTTAACGGAAAGTCAACACAGAGACTTAGAGTCTTATAATCTATTCATATTTTTCTTGTTTTTCCAAGAACTAACTCCGAAATTTTAAAGAAGCTTGCTGCTAGCTTTCTCGGAATTCCGATATAGCACAAATTCCGATAGCACAAATCTGGCATACCCTTGAACCCCAGTTGCCTACAGGGTATGAAAACTTTATCGAAAAAATTTGTATACTTCTCTCCCGCTGCCCATTAAAATATAAGTCAGGGGGAGCTACACAAATGGCGCCCATGTTGCTGCTGTTGCCGCTGCAGCTGCTGGTTATTAAAATTGCTATGAAATCGAGCAGAGTGAAAACTGCGGCTAACTGCTAGGCAATTTTCGAGCCACCTTTTTCTAGCAAGTAGTTGAGAAACTCAAAGATAGATAGAGCCAACAACTGAGGGTAGGTAACAGCTAGCTGGGACTAGTCGGTGAGGAACTGTAAGGTGGGTACATCAAGCTGGTACGCCTTGTTGACGAGCAATAAACTAAACATTACGCTTCTATTACGAGCGATCAAAACTTTGTCCAAATGACCTTTAACAGTCTTAAATTCAGTTTTGGAGAAACTGAAGCCGGAGCAGCAGCGCAGCCCAATTCAAGTGTTTTTGGTTGAGTGTGAGAAATGGCAAAGTTGAAATGTTGTTTTGTGGTGTTTTGTTGGTATGCTCGGCCAGTGGCGTTTATGGCATTAATTGAACCAGCCAAGTCGATGTAGTAGTAGTAGTAGACCCAGTAGCCCAGTGGCCAAATAGCAGCATCATCAACAGCCTGCTGGCATATACCAATCACAAGTGTCGACAACTTTGCAACAGCCGCCGCCTAAAAGTATGCAATGTAGCTGGAAAATTATTTGTTTAGGCCTTTGGCGGCTGTTGGCTTCAAGTGTGCGAGAGCAATTAAAAAGATTGCCGCAGCAATATATAAAACCAAAAAACTTGACTTTCGGCCACCTTCGAGAGCAGCGCTGGGCAACAACGACCCCAGTCGGCCGGCCAGCTAGCCAGCAGCAATGATTGTTAAAATGCTTCGAAATTGGATTTTCAAGCTGACGTTAGCAACCAATGTAGTATGGCCGTATAGCCGTAGTAGCAGCTGTCCACCAGGTTCGGTTGCTTCCAGGTCACGTGGTGGCGGTGATAATGGCCTCATGCAAAATAGGCGTAAAATGAAACTTTTAAGTACTTTATGTGCCCAACACCAACTACTAAAACATGCCAAACAGCTGCCATGTGGTGGCAGCAACTTTTGCCCAGTAGCATCCACAACAACAACAGCAATCCTCGCAGCAACAACAACAACAACAACAACAACAACAACAATAAGCAACTAAAAACAGCTGCAACAAGAAAAAAAATAAAAAAAACACGTTAGGTTATGTTGGCCACATGTTGGCGCAGAAACAGAGCCATCAAAACAAACATGCCAAAGTTTTTAGCTACCCTCGCCAAGGGTATGTTGACTTTGTAAGACAACACGAAATGCACCATGGAAATTGTGGTTAAAAATCAAATGAAGATTAAGTTAGTTTAGGCTATGATCAATGAGCTTATATATGTTTGGTATACGAGTTCCTAAGTTGCATTTAGAAATTAAAACTTTTAATGTAAAATTTAATTTTTTTGGTTTTATAGAAATGTTTCTTCCCGGTTGCTCTAAAGAAATTATTGATATATAGGAATATTATCTATAAGTAACTACTTCAGCAACGATGAAACGGAAAGATACTGATTAAGTCATAGTTCTGGCAATGTTAATTTATATAATATATCATCAAAATATACAAATTGTCAACGATAAAGGCAACCGTATGTGGCATTTTCGACGTGCTTCAAAGTGTTCAATTTTGGCTAAACTATTAATGCTTATGGGCGCAGTCTTTGAAACTAACTGAATTTCGAAGATTGTTATCTCGAAGATCCTCAAGTATTGATTTTGTTATGTTTGCGTTCAGCAAGATATTACAGAAATTACATGAAGTTTTAGTCACCGTCATTTACCATCTTTTTGCACTATAATCCATTTTGTTAATTATTTGCTTAAATAGAACTCCTAAATGTTTATCTAAAATATATATTCTGAGACGCAACCAAAGGTGACAAAAACTTGTGGCAATAGTTTTGTTGGGCAATCGAAAAATATTATGACGTATACAAGTCCAATCATACTGAAAATTGATTTGGCACGAGCAAAGTCCTTACTCACTGAAGTTAGGCGTAGATACCGAAGTTTTGCAATTTTACTTCGAGAATGCATAATTTAAAATTTAATTATATTTGAATTTTTTTTGAAAATTTATTTAGTATTTATTACCTTTTTTTGCAGACAAATTTCTTTCAACATATGGATAATAAGTAATTAAAATAAACTGGTAAGTTATTTAACAATATAAATATTTTAGAAATTTTTTTGCAAAACATTTTTATGCAAAACTCCCCCAAAGAACGGGCTATGCTAACATTTAACACAGTAATATGTTCAGGTTTCTGATTCTGATTTCACATCTATAAGTAATGAAAAATAAAAATAAGAAAAAACATTTATTTAAAATTAATAAAAAATAATATTAAAATATTTAGAATTTTATCCCAAAAAATATAAAAATTGATTTAATAGAAATCCAAGAATATTAGTGTTCTCAAATAGTCATAGTTCTCAGTGTGGTCCTATTTAAAGAGCATACAATCTTCATCACCCCAAACTCACTTCACCTTTGTTATTTTTAGTTGTTTTCCTTGGTGCTCTCTGGGTTTTTGTAAAATTTTGCATTGCTGCAAGTGATGAAGCAACTTTGGTAATGTTCTAAATATCACACAGGTTGTAAAATGATTATAAAGCATAATGTAAGCTAGTTCAACTTTAACATACTCCAGAAAAAGAACGAAATAAGTTTCGGATGAGTGGATGATGTCTTCTTTATGGAGAAGGCATAAAGTGATACTATAAAATATCTATGAAAAATTCATTATTTTTATGGCATTTAGGGCAGAGAATGCGTTGCATTGCCTAAAAGTATGCAACACCTTTTGCATGCAGCAGTGTCTCATTACATGCACGTGCCGGCTCTCATTTACTAGCAGCTTGTGTCCAACATACAACGCAACGTAATACGAGAATTCCTTGCATACCTCCGAATGGGGGAGGTGTGCCTCTTCGCAGGCAACAAACAGCGCATTGACAGCTGGGTATCATTTGACAATAAAATGACAGCAATAACAGTGGAGCGCATAAAGAGGAGAGCGAGCGAACGACTGTCATGACAGTTTGTATGTCCGAGTGGCCGAGCGTCTGTCAAACTGACCAGTTGACAGTTGGCCATTGAAATTTTGTTTGCGACTCGAATTACACGCGGCGTATACGCAATGTGAGCTATACAGTCAGTTTTTCATTGCTGAGTGACAAGCTGCTAAAGCAATAAAAAGGAGACCCACAAAACTTTGTTGTAAAAATTCTAGTGGAACTTCAAATTGCTGCACAGGCGTGGCGGGTAGGGTATGGTAGCATACGCGCGAGGGTGGCCTTTAAAGTTGGACAGGTGTTGGGTGGCTGTGTTAGCTGGGCAGTATGGATTGGTACTTTTCTAAGAAGAGTAGAGCAGTCGGGATTTAGGCAGAAAGAGCATAACTGCACTTCTGCGTTTGAAAGAAAGCCTAACTTAAGTCTTAAATAGTTGGATTTTCTCCAGTAATTTTTTAAAATCGATCTTATTCCAAAGCGTGCAGCAGGTGTGGTCGAAGTACCCAAGCGGGAAGTCTGATAAGTTTTACAAGTCTAAGGCAGCTGTACAAGCTCGGCAAAATTATTTGGCTTAATTCTTAACTGAGCAGAGTAGGCAATTGGTATTTCGGCAGAAATTTAGAGTAAGCTCTGAGTAGAATAAATATTCAGTTCTCCATTTTAATTTTATTGTCAGAGTAAGTCTAAATTGAGCTTTGAGTATAGTAGCTTCTTGGAGCAATTTTATGCTTCAGCATTTCACTGTTTCTTTGGAAGGAAGCCTAAGCTGCGTCTTAAATAGAGGATATTTTATTTCGTAATTCTTGCAAATCGATCTACCTTATAATCAGTGGAAAAGCGCGCAGGAGGTAGGAGGTCTCATACACGATAGTTAGGCTAACAGTGGGAATTGGTGCGTTTGTTACTTGAGCAAAGATGTGATCAATAATATGTAGTCGACTGCTGGGATTTCGGCAGAAAAACAGAGTGAGTTCCGTATACAGGGTGAGTTCTGTATTTTAATTTTATTTTAAGAAATTGTCTTATTGCGCCTTATTATTTTTAGAAGATACAGATCTTCTTCTGTAGCCTTTGCATGAGTGAGCAATCCTGCACGATCGCAAGCCTAAGAGTGTAGGTTAAAAAGTATTGCAGGTATTTGGCAGCTGTGCTACCTCGGCATTACGGATTGACGCATAGGGAGTTGAGATTTCGACAGAAAAGCGTAATTAGTCCTGGGCAGAGTAAATCTGCACTTCTGTATTTTAGTTTCGTTTTGAAATTAAACCTAAATATAAGACTCTGGGATGATATTTTCTTCTGTATCTAGTGAAACTAGATCTGAAGTAAAACAAGCGGACAAGCCGCAAGGATTGACCGATAAGTATAGCATGTGTTAGGCAGCTAAGCTACCACGAATGGGTTTTTGGAGAACTTTTGTCATGTAGGCAGAAAGGGAAGAACTGAAGAGTTAGTTCTTATAAGTAATCCAGTATTAAGCAGGTTTGCTGTCTCTGAAGGTTTCTAGGGGTTTTATTTATGAGGGCAGAAAGGTATGAGCTGAAGAGCTAGTGCTTATTTGAACAAATCTGCGCTTTTGCGCTTATATAACGTAAACATTTTTTTTATCCTCAGGACATGAACTGAAGAGTTACTTCTTATAAGTATAGCAGACATAAGGCAGCTATGTTACCTCTGAAGGCTTTGGAGAGACTTTTGTGGGCAGAAAGGGATGTACCAAAGAATTAATGCATATTTGGGCAAATCTGAACTTTTTTATTTATATAAACGAAGAAATATTAATTTCTAAGAAAAAATAGCTCGACTTTTTTTTTGTAAAATAAAACTATAGTATCCAAACACAGCTTTCAGAAGAAGTTATCCTCTGTAGTTATAAAAACATGTTTTGCAACTTAAAACTTACAAATATTAAAAGCACAGAATAAAGATGTCAATCTTATAATTCTCTTGAAAGAACTTTTGATTTTTTCGTTTACTTTCGAACCCGCCCTCGTTCCCCGATGTACCTCTATAAGCACGTATTGAAATGTGTTTGAAAATGGCAATTTACGCAGCGTTAGTATGCCCAAATATGCTTGAGGCAAGGAAAATGCGGCTGCCATTTTACTTTTTCCCAATTTTTTTTGGTTTTTCTGCAACCCCGGATGGGACTGGCAAATGTTGGTTGGCCCTGTCCAGCCCTTCTGGACACTTGCAAACAGACAGAAAACAAACATAAAGAGAGAGAGAGAGAGAGAGAGAGACAGAAGGGAATATGGCAGCTGATTTGTATTGATATCTTTTGGGTGATTGTCGATTTGATTACGTCAGTATGTCCCCTGGCATTGGCATGAGAGTAGCAGCAAACCAGAGCTGGCCTCAGACCTTTGCCAAATTATGCCAAGTATTTGCTTATTAGTTTTTTCTACCATATCTGCTTATATACAAAGACCTATATTTATATATATATAACAAATAAACATAGAACGTATGGAAATGTACAAATAAATTGCCATGTGTTATTAGAAAAAGGCTTGGCAAAGCGCATTTGAGCAATGCCAAAAACTTTGCAAACGCTTAAGGACCAAACGCATTGGTATTTGCCTTTCTCGGAAGCAATGTTGTAGCCAAAAGGAGCAAGGGACACGTAGAAAGTACAGTCAGATGGCAAGCAAATGCGCTTATCATCTTTCGGTCAATCATGATATGAGCTACTTACAGTTTGAGCTGCCATATTGATGTTTTTGTATTTTATAGTTTTAGAGCAACAGTTGGGGAAACGGTCGCCTTTTAAGCAATACGAGGTTTTACAGCTGCGGCTGAAGGGGAAATGTGGTGCTGATGATGTGCACAGCTTTACGGAAATTGTTTTCAAGCTGCGGAATTCTGTATTGTATCATAAATCAAGAGTGTTAAGTAGCAGCTCGGGTCAGGATAAAATCTAATACGCTCAGAGACACTTGCAGTAAGTTAAATAAATGGGAAACATTGGAACGTGCGTGAAGCGGGTGTGCTCCAAAGGGGTATAGTTTAAGCAATAACTAGATTTAAGTGCTAAATTTTATAGAGAGTACAATTTTTCAAACGTGAAAATTACTTTTTGGGTAGCAATTATCTTCTTGTGGGTTTTGGAATGTGATAAGGATTTTTATAAAAATAGGGTGGGCCAGTTGTTGGTGAGGTTCTAAATTTCTTATAGTTTTGAACATATCTAAGTGCTTCCTTATGTTGAAGCGAAGTTCCAAATCAAAAGGATTTTGGCATGGATCTTCGAAGAATTTGGCAAAGCAATGGGATGTGCCATGGAGATGGTCTATTGTTAATATGAATAAAGCTTAGTTTTGGAAATATCGTGGGTCATCAATAACATGCTAACAATACGAGAGAAGTATCGGCATTATTTATGCGAAAATAAAAAAGAGAATGTATCCTAAGAATATCAGTAATGAATTGTGCCCATTGAACCACCATATAAGGTCTACTGTGTATCTTTACGTCTCAAAGTTCTTGCAAAAGTTTAAATGCCTTTAAATAATTTATCATTTTTATGATCCCCAGTGAAAGAATCAACACGAAGAGTTTGCAAGTTTTTGCTTAGTATTATTGGCTTCTCTGAACATTGACAACTTGTATGTCCTCCTTAGGAAAAGTTATGTTGTTGGCATATAGGATTTTAGAGGTAGTTAAGGTAGCTATATATTTATACTAGTTTTGAATTATTTTAATTTTATTAATTAACGAATAAGCATTTATGTTTGACCCGCTGTCCGTCAAGAAACGATACTCACAGTATATTCGATTAAATCCTTAAAAAGAAACAATCTTTAAGTTTAATTGCTTTACAATAATCAGTTGGTCGAGAAGGCCAGTTTGGGTATAGTACCACTTAAGTCATTAATAGGACCCTTGTGATAACTCTATGGGAGGTTTGTTCCTCAGTTTTTCTATAAGATGACAAACCACTGACCAGATATATAACAAATTAAATTTTTTACTCTGGTATGAAGCCCATAAAATTTTACTCGAAAAGCCGAATCCTTTTTCAACATATTCCAGGCATATGAAAGAGAGTGTCTCTTGCCTTCTGCGACTCCTAGTTGGCAGAGGTGCCCACTTACTAGTTTTGTGTAATAAAGATGAGTAAGCTGGTGAATTTAGCTGTTTTATGAAATGTACCTTATATATTGTTCTGCAGTAAATCGTCAAAATTTAATATTAGATCAGGCGCTGCGTTCTATTCGATAGTCAATTTATCAATAGCTTCCAGTGAGAGCGAAATAGAACTTATTCAACGGTTACAGAAGGCTATAGGTACGGCTCTCTAGATTTTGAAGATAGACATTACCACATAGTCCGCAGTAAGGTTGCTCTAGATGTCTAAGTGTCCTTGAACCCAATGATATAGTCTAAAATCTGTCTGTTGACGAGAAGTCATGGCGAGAATCTACCAGACCTTTATGGTCTCAAGCATGCAGATTAATTCCCTATCACCTCTAAATTATTATAGTAACATACTGAATTTTCATGACCTTTTCCGGAGCCGGAGTTTTCAATGTTTCAATAAGTATGGTTGCCGCTTATACCCCGCGGAAATCTTTATAGAGTCAGAAGGATGCAATGCAGAGCTATGCCCTCGTTATACACTTTCTTGCGACCTGCTTGTTATACCTTTAATTGAAAAGCCCTTAAATTGACAATTATATCAAATGTTCAATGTAAATTGGAAGTAAATACTAAATTATCGATTGTTCAAAAATTATGGGACTTTTGCAAAAGTTGTTCGCTCGCTTGACCAGCAACTAAGTACTAGTAGTTACTTATTTACTTCAAATGACCTGAAGAACCGAGAAAGAACCGAGCTTTAAGCAATGCTTCATTCGTTTAACTACAGCTCACTACATACCATACCCCTCTAAGCACACTTCACTTCCATGGTCCTCAGCCATTGTCTAAACAACAATATATCATTAGCATTTTGTCAAACCCAAACGATCAAAACTCAAACTCTATTGGCCAAAAGCATATTTGACCTGAGCTTGTTGCATGCAGCGCTTTTGGCCAACTACGTCAAATTGCCCTAGGATATTGCAGCATTCCCCAGGTTGGGTCAAAAGCACACACACACACAGAGACATACTCACAGATACACACGCACATTGCTTTGAGCTAATTAATGTCGCCTGCAGGTGGCAAATTTTTACTACCAACTGTTAATGGCTAACCGAGGTATGGGAAAAGAGCACGCGGGGTACCAACTGAATCGAAACTGTTTGAAACTGCAGATGAAAGTCAACTGCAGTTGAAGAGTGAGGGGACACACCATCACGCAGGGGCGGCTTAACATTTGCAGTACGAGTTAAGGTTTGGCTTTGAATGTAATTATAAACGAAATTATAAGCTGTGGCCTGCATGTGTGTGACAGCAGAGGGATGGCGAGGGAGAGGGAGAGAAAGGGAGAGAGAGAGTGAGTACGCAGTGGAACGGAGATTAAAGTGGAAATTGCCATTTGCCACAAAATGTATGAATGCAGGCCAACCACTGGTAACCACCAAGCCCAGAGCACAGAGCGTGAACTGCCAACCAACTGGGAATGCATGCAACATAGGCAAGCCTTTGCAGTTGCTGCCAGCCATGTCATTCAGTCACTCAGTTTAGCTGGTTACCTGCGACTGGCCGGGATGTCAGCCAGTCAGGCAGTCAGGCCGTTGCATTAAGTGCTAATTTACACATTTTGATTGCGGTTTTCACGCTTTTTGCCACATTCCAAGTCTTTGCACGCTTATGACAGTGCAGCCGGTGAGAGCAGCAGACCACAGTGTACAGATTCCTCCGACAGTTGGCACAAAATGAAGAAAATACACAGCAAATCACCTTTACTCTTTTAGTCTCCACTCGTCCCTTTCTTGGCTAACTGTGCTGCAAGCTGTACTCTGTGCTCTGTGTGCTCTGGATTTTCCGATAACATTATGTGGCATTTTTCCACAGCTTAATGCATAATTTGCGTTCTGGGAATAACGACAGCTCGACCAGGCACTTTGTCTCATCCAGTAAGTGCTTTGGCAAAGTACTTACCAGCCCATCTGACTGTCATTAGATTATTTTATGTAGCTCCTCTGTTCGCCTGGGATTTTTATTTGACTTTTAGTATGGCGTTTATCAAGATGGTAAAATATTCTTGTTCTCCTTTACATTGCCGGCTATGACACGTGTATTTGTTTGTGATCATGTTGGCAGAGCTTAGTGTAACTTTTTGCCATTCTGAGATCTGGAATAAAAACTGTAATACAATTTAAGGCACAGAGATAGATAATCTGTTTAAGAACACATTAGGTGACATATCTGCATATAAGCAATTTCGCCAAATGACACTCTGTTGGGTGCTATAAATGAAAATTTGCATTACTTGATAAAAATATAGGCAACCAGGGCTGTCAACTGTTTTATTTTTAATTTTGCAAGCCAAGCAGCAAATACCTTAATATTATTTCTCTTGAAAGTGTTAAAAAAATAAAAAATAAAATAAATTAAAGAAAAATTAATGCCATAATATTTCTTTTGTAATCAAGTTCTTCATTATGTGTTGCGGCCACACCTTCCGATTGCTCGTCAAATGATTTTCGAGGTCCGTTCCAATTAATATTTAATGCAAAATTTCTTCCTCGTAATCTTTATCGGAATCCTCAGTCGCAAAGATTGCTAAGGAAATTGTTATCGTGGTGATTTCAATATTCAAGTTATTTCTTTCTTAACTTGATCACGACAAAAACACAAACAAATATTTCTGTGAAATTGTTAAACGTGAGAAAAAAAAACAGGCCTCTACGCAAATGCTCATAACTCACAAGCCACATGAGAAAAAAAAACTTAAAACCTTTGTCTTATCCAAAAAATGAAAAAATTATGTTTGATTTGGAATTTTTTTTAAGGAATTAATTTCATTAAAAAAAAGTTATCCAAATCAAATACAATCTTTTCATTATTTGGAAGATTTTTCGGCTTGGGAAAATTTTTGGGATAAATTTAAATAAACCAAGTTAATATTTTAAATTACTACATGCTGCGATTCGAAGGTTGCAAAACTATACAATTTTGCCACATTCTGCGAAGTAGTTCCAACCCCTTTTGCCAAACCAATGTCCCCGTCTCTACATAGAATTAAATTCGACAAGTTAACAATCCTTGGCATATTCTTTAATAATTACTTCAGCTTACCTTAACTCATTCAATTAAGAACTTCTCATACGTTACAAAAAACAATTGCCGCATATTTGAATAGAACTTTCGCATAAAATAGAACACTTTATGTTTCACGAAGTTACAGCAGTGCATTCTGTAAGTAGTAGTTGTAATAAATATTCCTGGTGTATGCATTATTCCGCATTGGGGCAAAAACCGGAACCTCTCGAAAAATTCCGTAAGACTTGCTTAGCAAAACTAAATACCTACCACACCTCAACAACTTAATCTTGCTACTGTGGTCTTCAATGGCAAGCCAATTAACCCCAACAGTATTTGGAAGTTCAACTCATAACTTAAGTTGCATTTCCGCTAAAACTATGGGGAAAAATCCACGTCTTATAGTCCATATAGCCAACGTTGAACCCTTCTGCCATTTGCTGCACGGACTAACTTGCAATTTACCCTAAACAAGAACTCAAGTAGAACTACATACTTAGGATATAAGCAGTGACATAATTTCAACGCTTTTATGTTTGTTGTGCACCCTAGCAACATTTTTCGTGAACTTAACGCGGCTTACATGGCGCATGGGTAACTGCTATTCCCTGGCCACCAACCCTAAGCCACCAAAAGAGACATATTAGAAATTTCTTATTTGCTGCAGATAAGCCAAACCTGCCCTTCCTCCCGCAGCGCAAGCCCAAACCCACTCAACACATGCTAATCAGCAAATGATTTTATTGGCAAGACTTTGGATACTTGCGTTGTCTTAAGACCGCTGCTCGGGCCTTTGTCTGATGCTGTGCGCTGAGCCTGCTGCCAAAAAAACAACAAATGTGCTTTGCTTGACTTGTTCTCAATAATTATAGCTTTTGTTGCAAACAAATTTGATAAGAATGTCTAAATAATTACAGCAGCAAAATGCTTGCAGAAAACAGGCAACAAAAAAAGTTTAACATTTTTGGGTTGCCGCAATGGCGCCAAGCTGTACATGCGGCGTATGCGTAATATTTTATGTGTGTGATATGTTGTTGTCTGTATTGTTGTCATTGCATATGAAAACATTTCGTTTTGTTTGGTTTTCTTTTTATTTTTTGGGGGTGTGGTAGCGAGGGGGTCTTTTTGGGAACGAGTAACAAGTAAATAAAGTTGCTAATGCCTTATTCAAATTGAATGTGAGATGTACATGAGCCTTGTAACAGCCTTGAAGTAAGCAAACAAATACACGCATACACAGCCATTAGAAACAATACACACATACATACATATATAAATATAAAACATGCACAAAACTCAATTACGAATTCATTTCGCTTGTCAACTTTGCGAGACAAACAAACAAAGTAACAAGCCCATGCGACATACCATATGACAGACAGACATATAGACAAATAGACAAACAAACATAACCATAAGCAACAAATAGAGTAGCATTTCAGCGAGAGCCTCTATGTAGGCCATGTTTTGTTTGTTGGCCCACTAATTTTGGCTTGTAAACATATTTTAACAAAGATGTCAACCACCTACAACTACAACCACAACAACAACAACACTGGCAATCTCAAGCACAACAAGATCCAAAAGTGTCACAAAACAAAAGAAACTGAAACGGCAAGTGAGCAAAGTAAAGATATATGTCTTTCATATGGAAATGCCATAAACAATGTCATTTGACATGCAAATTTATTTATGAAAATAACAGGCGAAAAAACAATACAAAAAATACGCAAAAAAAAAACGAGAGAACCCCGAGAAAAAAAGGCAGGGATATATGGCAAGTGAAAGTCAAGTGAAAGTGCGAGGCAGCCAAGAGAAAAATCACGATGGCGACGCACATGCTCGATTGAAAATGAGCTGCTGAGCTCAGCAGTTATACTTAAGGCCCCATACGACGCCACTCCCCCCCACTGCTGATGCCACCACTGGACCAGACCAAAAATACAAGCAAGTTGCTGTTGTTGCTGTTGCGATGACAAGGGGTTATGACGGCAGCCAGCGGTAGCAGCAGCAACTTGAGCAAATAAAGTGTGTGCGTCTGTGCATGTGAAAGTTCTCAGAACTCACACATACACTTATAATACATAGATGTGTGTGTGTGTGTGTAAACGCTTACGGAACAAGATAATTTTCCCTCTTATTTTTAATACCCTATACAGAAAAGGATTTAAGATATTATGCTTATATGCAAAGTTTGGCAACAGGCAGAAGGAGTTGTAGAGAGTGTGCATTGCTTATGTCTGTTGCAAGCAGATGAATGCGTACAGGATAACTTTGCCCCCTCGCTAGCTGCAATAAAAATATCTAAATAACTATATTCCGAAATGCTAGCTAATGTATCTTATTTCGGTAAGGCCTCACTTTAATATTAAAAACTTGCTGACTTAAACTAAACTAAAATCATTGTATTAAGAGTACTAAGTCGAACCCATTTTTGAGCCCAAGAATAATTTTTTTACTAAAAAAATTAAATAACTTTTCTTAAAAGATTAGAAAACTACATCAGTCAAATTAAATCTTCCATCTCTTTTACTAATCATTAAGCCAATTTTATGATTTCCTCAATACACCCGAAACGATGACCCCAAAAGTACGTTTGAAGACGTTGACAGAGTCAGTAGTCGAAACGGACAAAGTCTGAAGAATACTTCGGATAGAGTATGTCCTCCCAATGTTTCCGGGTAGGTTTTGAACCTTACCGCAACATAGGTCCAACTGTTATCATGTCGTAAAATCAACTTGTCAAGCATTGCGCACAATTCTGACCATTGTTCACACCCCATTCGTTGTAGTCGATTTGAAATTAATTAAAACACCTTGTCCTAGCAACTCTAAGTAGAATACACCCGTCTAGCCGTCTAGTTATCAGTCGAATCAGCTTCGCCATAAACTTTCAGCTGTATTGAATAGACTTCAGCTGCACATTTCTTCCGATGAAAGTAGATAATACAATTTCTCGCATTTAATTTACCCTAAATTCGAACATTTGGAGGAGGCGAAAAACGCTGATGCACCCTGATTATTGTAGACAGATGACCCACCGTTCCAGTAAAATAAGTAATAGTTTTGAACTTCAGCCATGACTTGCAGATGGAGCCAACTTTTTAAATCGTACCGAACTAATCCTTACATGCAAATCTGCTGTCTTTTATTATGTATTATTCAGCAGTTGTTTCATACTTTATATCAGGAAAAAATCTTAATTGAAAGTTATCTTCAGAAGTCGAATGTTTGCTGGTGCCACCTACTCATGTTTACTTATAGAATAACTTTTAAGTAAATAATTTCAATTTTCTGATGTGAAGTTTGTTTTGTGGATCAAGTCAGGAATAAATTTATATACGTTCAGTAAAAAATGTGTCTATTCTTTATTTCCAAAAAATAACCAGTGCTGCAAGATTTGTTTATTTTTTTCATATTTCGATACATCTTTCATCTATCCGCAAGCAAAATTAGAGTACCATTTTTCAATTCTGGTATTCGTGTTACTCACGGTCGCGCTTCCTGTGTTTTGAGGATAAGCCTCATATGACAAGTAAATCAAAATATTTAATCCACCTTTGTCCATGCTTACCAGTAACTCTTTGCAAGCATTCCTGCTAATATTAAGCGTTTTACTTAGAAATGCATAGTGTATTCCGCCTTCGGATACCTTGCCGGCGTTTAATTTTATCCTGCGATATCTTTATGCTACATGCAGACACAGACAGGAGTAAAACAATATGTGTACGAGAGAATGTATGGCCAATATTTTGATAAGTGTAAGCAAAAATAAACAAGCCGTGACGGAAAAAGAGCAAAAACAAAGCAAAAAAAAACGAGAAGTTAAGCAAAACCGAAATCTAAAAGTAGCCAGTTGAAGATGAGTCCTTGGATTCAATGGCTAGCTAAAGGTGGCTGACAAAAAAAAGGGACAATGTCCATTTGGAAAAAGTTTCAGGTTTGCGCTTTTCTGTTGTTATTTTTTTTTCTCTCCTTTGGTGGGAGTTGGGAGTAAAATGTGGGAAAAAATGTTCAGCTGATGTATGGCTTTTTAGTGGGCGACTTTGATTTTTATGGCACGATTTGAGTTGCTGATTGGAACACATAAAAAAGTAAGGGAGAAGAACCCTCTAAAGTATGATGTGTAGTGACGCTTGTCACCTAAATATTCATTCCATTATTTATTCTAGTATTCATTTATAAATGCAGAAATGTTGTACATTAACATTGGCAGTCCGGAACCTTAAGGCGACAGAAGCGATGACAACTTGATGAGACTTAATGTCTCAAGCCGCTCGTAGAGTTTTTATGTACTCAGCTTACTTCAGGAACTTAGCTTATAAGTGCTGAAGACATCATCTTTAAATGCAATGTCCAGCAGTCCGTACTCGCCACAAAATGTTTGCTTCAGAGTATGATCTTACTTACTATGAATTTCACTCTAACGAAGAATAAAAACTTGTATGGATTCGCTATTCGGCTCGCATACTTCTTCATTCATCTTTTGGAACTTAAATATATACCCAAAATATCGAAGATTGCAAGCCAAATATTTCTCCAATTTGCGCCATTAAAAAAAAAAATTTTTAACTCTAATGTTCTGTGAGTCTATGGAATATCGGCATTGGTGTAAATTAAGGACACAATGCAAAGCCCCTTTCCAACTTGACATCCGTAAGAAACTGAAGGCTTTGATCGACACTAACAAAATGAAAATCTTTTGATTTGCAGTAAGAAAACTTACAGGTCGTGTGATTTTTGTAATAGATCTCGAGACTACTGAAAAACATTAAATCGGTTGTCAATGGCAACATTACAAAAGCATTTGCGCTACTTGGCAATACATTTAGGGAAAGGCTCAAAAATTAATGAATTTTTATGATAAAATTAAAGCTAAAGTGTTATACGAATGAACCTATAGCACACAGCCGAGTCTTTATTTTATAGAGATTTACTTAGGAAAGCACCGCCCGGTTTGCTAGCTATGCCAATGCTAGGCAAATGCACCATTGCTGCAGTGTTGAATTAAATCTGTGACTTTCGGGTTAACGCTCCCGAGATTCACTCTAGATAGATAGATAGATAGAAGTGATGGTGGCAAAAGCGATAAAAGCATCGCCTCAGACACTCAGGCTAAATTGTGTCATACCGGAAAGCGATAGATAGTGGTTGGGAAAGAAAGAAAGTGCAATATAGAAAGACCCACTACACGACCTTGTCGTCCTTTGAAGACTAACCTTAGTCTTTATATGTATTCAAATTTTTCTTACAAGGTCTATATGCAATAAACTAAAACTACCAAAACTTACAACTAAACTTATATGTATGTATGTCATGTTTTTCTCTCCTCATAAAGTGCTTTGCTCCAACTTCACCATAATCTTCGAAAATTCCTTTATCTCAGCGTAAGTTAAATGATTGCCTTGTACTAACTTTGTTTAGCAGCAGTAAATTTCAAGCTGACCAAACTCTTTGTTCCAATTTGTTTGACGTCTTTTGTTCAAGCTGCCTTGTTGCCAAACACTTTATTGTCCTTATTGTTCTAGCTCCCCCAACCACCGCCTACTACTACTACAAACAATACAATTAAGCATTCCTCTATTTGTTTCAATCTTGAGCATAATATTATTATGCCAGGCAACGCATTTATTCACTCGCTCACTCTTGCACTTAAACAAGCAATCACTGAGACAAAAAAAATATATATTTATATATGTTAATTATGTGAATAGTGGAATACTCTTTAATCACTTAACGAGGCATAATGCGAAGGGCTTTTGTACTTTTCATAAGAATACTAATGTTTTTAGCTCATCAAGTGTATATTCTGGAAAGTTCGAAAATAAGCAAATATTCGCAACACCAAGATTTGTTCCCAAAAAAAAATTTTACATCAATTTACAGTCGAAATATGTTGGCCAAATTATTTGCCAAATTGCTATTCATATTTTTCAGCAATAAGAAAAAATACAAACACACCAAGGGACAAACATCTAAAAATCAAAATATGATTGAAAGTATGGTAAAAATTTAGAATAACTTTCATGACAAAAGCAAAAGCGAAAAAATTTGCTATAGTAACCAAATAATTTTTGACCAAATAATTCTCCGAAATAATAATCAAACTAATGATATATTATGTTCTGAAACTTCAACAACAAAACATACTGCTCCAAAACAATACTCAAACTTAGAATTATTTTTGATCCATTTGCGCTATTGGCACTTTTTGACATAGTCAAGCCCATTTTGGTCTTCTTTTACCAAAATATACTTAGCTCAAAATTTTGAAATTTAGCTAGTTTCATATAATCCTTTCTAGAAGAGTTTCTGTCAGAGATTTTCAGAAATAAGTCATTTTATGCGTTGTTCCAAACTTTTGTTTAAACATTTCCTAATGCATTATGATGCAGCTGAGGTTTTAGTATACGATCTCAGCATTATGAGACAGGCCTTGCGACAGTGCATCGTGTCAACGCTGGGATCTATTAAAAAATTCTGAATATTTCAGCACTTGTGTATGGAATTTTCCTTAACACCAAACCAGAGCCAATAGCAATTCGAAAACACCGATTTTTAAAAGATCATTTAGGAATTAATATTTTGTATCAATGTCAATATGATGGTATGGTCTCCTATAGATACCGTGGAACGCGATAGTTAACATTGTATAGAGGAGGAAAAATAATAAATTCTTTCGACTCCCACATAAACTGCTCACTGCCTCCTCCAATAGTCAACTATACCCTTATTCCGGGGTAGTGTATGCTGACTGAGAGCATAGTCAGCTGGACAGCTATGGGGAGTTTGGGTAGGATAGCAATTGTTTTGGGCCATAATCAAAGTTAATTTATTTAAGTTGCTCAGCGTCAACAAGCCAAAGCCAAACAACTACAAGAAACATATTTGTTTAGGCCCAGATGAGCGAGTAGGCTAACAGGATACAAGGCAAATTCAAGTTGCCTTTAATAAATAAGGCACCCTACCTCTCGCAAAAAACTGAAACATATGAGAAGTTTTCAAAATTAAGACAACAAAAACAACACACAGAAATGTAATCAAAAATACATTTTTGTAAAATTAGACAATGACAAAGGGCAAGGTAGCGCATTGAATATTTGTGTGTGGATGCGGCCAGTCGGGCGGCAACACCGGTTCGAGGACAACAAGAACAACAAAGGAAACATTTACACATCATTACATTGCCAGCTTACACGTCAATTTCCAGGAAAATATTTGTGCGTATAATATAACATATTCCGTGTGTCTGTGTGTGTTTGTGTCGGTGTATGTGTGTGGTTTTTTTTCCTATGTTTGCATATCCTCGTGTATCCTGCAGAGAACTCCGCACACTTCACTTAAGTGACGCACAGTGTTGGGAAATACAAATGTTAAAGGTGTTTCAATTTGAGTTTTTTCATGCAATTTTTTCTGCTTTGCGAATTTATTCAAATGTTGTCAAGCAACCAGTCAAACCTCAAACACCCCGAACCGCTTCCAAATCCGGCCCCCTAGCTGTCACATCAATTTTGTGCACAGCTTTATTATTAAAAAAAAGCAATACATAAAAAATGGTAGAAAATTTAAAAAAAATATATAAATGATATAAGAAAAACTGCCAAGCCATATGCGCAATATTTGCATAAAACGATGTCTCATTCCAAATGATTGCGCAGCGACAACGAAAAACCCACACCGGGACACCAGCTGAAAGCTCCTCCAGCAACCTCACTCGAAGCTTGGCTGCCAGACCAAAAGATTTGTGGCTCAAGAGCTTAGCAGCCAACACAAACAAAGGCAAATGCTGCAGACTTGTTGATGCCATGGGAGCAGCACATAGACCACTTGGCCACTTCGGACATGCTAAAGCTTGTCATCATTATCGTCTTCATCATCATTGACTACGAATCGATTCGCATTTAAAATTTGTATCTTCAATGCTTGAGAATCCTTCAGCACACAATGCATTTAAATATGCAATGGTTGGATGGATGGATGCATGTGTGGGGGTTGTGTTGAGTTTGAGTGTCGCATATAATTCCTAGACAATTCTACTTGAACCACTTTGCATATATGCAATCATCTATCAGCTATATCAGCCAGAGATGGTCATGAATACATGCTGTTTTGCAAAACGAAAAACTTTCCTTATACACAATGTACATTCGTCCATGGAAAACAATAAACGTGCAGCAATTGCATGCCACAAATTGTGGCAGCATTTTTCCAAAGTGCCACTAAAACCAACCAAACCATTTTCAAAATTGGTCATTGAACGGGCCAAAAACTGTCCAATAGTCATGCATCCCAAAAACGCGTAATTTCATGGCACCCCACAGAAGAACAACTTTGCTTACAGGCATTTGATGTTCGCTATGTGTTCGAGATGACAGGATATTCGTGTTGCCCAAGTAAACTCACGTTGCAAAGTGAAACATAAATTCTAAATATTTTTATGGGAATATTGTGAATCATGAAAAAATGTAATATGTTAACAAAAAGGATATGTGTGAATTGCAGATGGTAACAAATGGCGAATACGTTTACGAAAGTAACGACTTGAAGTAAGTTTTTTTTTTTTAAGAGAATTTCATAAATCAAGCATAAGTTAAATAAATTAAGGGTGAACAGCAAGAAGGTGTAATCTTGAATATATTGATACACGAAAAACCACTTTCTTCTTTAACTTTGTAAGGATATTTTGGGTTAGGGAAACATAACTCGGCAGCTGTTTTTCTAAACAAATTAAAAAAAAACATAATTTTCTGAATTTCTTGACATTTGCTCATAAGAAATGGTTTGAGGATTTATTCGATTTATTCAATGCAGCAATAAATATAAGAGTGATACTATTAGTATATGACAAACATTTTCTCAACTCCGATCAATCGACGCTAATGTCGATAGACTACTTCGACGCATTACTTGAATCAGACATTTTTGAGAGAATAAATCTACGAAAATAGCCTAAGTACGGTACAGGTTACCAATGTGGCCAGTAGCGTCGCGTCCACATAAATACGTTTCTGTTAATATATCTTCAGCAGTAGATCGACATCCATTATTTGTTGCATACGAACTTCTCTAGTAGAGTCAACGGATCTCATTCAGACGGCAGAATCAGCTAGGTAATGTCCGGTTCATTATTACTCCAATTACAGTCAGTTAAGTTTAAAATATTGCAATATTTTAGTACAATTTAAATTTATTAAAATAAATTTATTCCCCTTGACTATGCGGTCATCGCGCCATGGATCTTGGATATATATCTATTATTATCAATTCGAAGAAAACCTATAGTATCTAACCGAATCCGAACGGCGGGATTTTTCTAGATAAATAGCACCTGTTTATTTGCTAGTTATCTTAGTCCTACGCTTAGTACACTACCATTATAATATTACCGAGTCCCACGTTATTTAAATATATTGAAGTTAAATACAATACAACATAAGTCGAAAAAAACAACTTAAATCTTAAAATGGAAATTTTAATTAAAATAATTTCTTTAAATAAAAATTCCATGAAACTGTTTTCTCAAGTTAAACTTGTTTAAATAATTTTTGAAAAAAAGTTGTGAACTAGTACGCTATTCTTAAGAAGAATAAGCTTTCGCTAAAATCGACCAACTTGGGCCAGAAAAATTTAATGCTATAAATTTAATTAATTCTTGAATAAGAAATACATTTTAATTTAAATTATTCCTATCAAGTAAAGTTCATTAGCCATTTTTTAAAATAATAAAATTAAAAAAGAAATTACTGCACTCTTTTCTAATTTTAATAAAAAAATATTATTTTCTACTTATTCAACTTGGCAAATAATTGAAACATGAAATTGCAAAAATTTTGTTGCATAAAAAATCTCCAACAAAAAAACATAAACAGAAAATAAATACTAATTAAAATAAATAAAAATAAAGCATAGAAATTACGCTCAATAAATGTTACAACCGAAACGAGCTCAACATTAGTCACGTGCGCACACTCACGCATTTATCACGCGCCCATCTCTAGAAATATCTTAATTTGTGCTCGTGATAAAGTTTGCTGTTGATTTCTGTTTGAATATTTAACATAATGTCACATGGAACACATACGGATTTTAGCCAGTTCGTTGCCAACTGTGAGCTGTCAACATTTTGTACCATCTCATCCCGCATACCGCACTGCCTTTGTAACGCAACAACTCCGACAATGATGAAATGTTATTTGAGGTTTGATTGGTTTGGTGTTTGGATGAAGACATGGCCACAATATGGATAACATACATTAGTTGGGCGGAGATATAATGGCTCACTCATGAGCAGAGTGAAATTGAAACTGAGGAAAAATCTCTGTGTAATGAAGAAAAACAAAGTTGTCAGAATAAATATGATATGACTTGGTAAGGCCCTGGCTATGTTTCTTACTTGATGACTTGATGTGAAGTTAATGAAGTGAGCTCGAAATACGGAGCGGCAAATCTTATAAATTAGACCTGGTTATGGTCATACTCGGGCACAAGATGTGACACAAATCAAAGCGGTGGAACATTTTGATGACCTAATTATTTTGATTAGATTTTGTGGGGCTTATATTGTTTAAGTGAATCTCTTGTCACGAGGTAAAACTATTTGCTGAAGCAAAGAATTTTGTTTGTATAGAGTGATAGTTTTAAATTCAGGAAGCAATTAGGAAATTAAGAAATTATGTTTTGAACAAATTTATCTCTACCTATTTTAAGAAGTAAAATAAGTTTCATACAAATGTCATTATTTCTTATACTTGCTAATCGTTTCCCAAACACCTGAAGTCCACCATATAGTCCGGACCGGGCACCAAGTGATTAGATGTTCCAGTACATGGCGAACATGGTTTGCTGGTGCAAAATTGTCTTCAAAAGAGGCTTGTGAATGTCGACTGTCTCAATTTTGTGCCAATAGGAACAAGGGCTTCTATGAGAGAGACATAATAAAATTACCTTTAACATAACAACAAGTTAACGAATCGTCGTTTTATTGACCTGTACGGATCATTTTAACTATGATATAATATAAATAATGGATTTATTTTTACTATATCATATATGATATGAGTTCTATAAATTCACAAATAAGTAATTATACTTTGATGGGGTTAAAAGGAATGGTCCGTTCTTTCGACGCTTTCCGAGGGTTTTATAAGAATTTTCATAGGAACTCCAACCTATTCGAATTACCATCCTGTACCTAACTACAAGATTCGGTATACTGTTATCATTACAGTTATTATTATATTATATATTCAATATTATGTCTGCTGTAACGATAACGAGTTGTCATGACCAGGTAAAAAGCTATGTTTTGGAATAAATAATTTTCAATATTCCTCAATAAATGAAAAACCACAAGACTTCCATCCCGAGTTTTAGTCACAAAAACTTGCAAAATATAAAGTTTTCCATAAGTTCCCTTAGTGATTTGAACCTTGATCATTCAGTACGTTAGCTTTCACTTGAACATCAATTAGGCGGCCTAAAGATTATAAATACAAGAAGCTCAATTAAAATTGTGCAAGAATTTCTTGGTCTTCTGTATTGGGATTCAAAATTGGGTAACTGTTGCGGGTTCCAATTTATAAGGTTTTCATTCATTCATTATTCATTATTTTTTGATATGTGATCCGCCACCACAGTCTTGTCATTCTTTACAATAGATTTAAGCTTGGACGGTGTCCTGTCATTGTCTTTCGATGCAGCGGCTTAAAGAGCATCTTCAAATCGCCTTTTGCATTTTTTCATGATAACTAAAAATTAGAAGAAATTGTGAATCAAACTACTTACAGCATCTTCATATGCTGCACCTGCATAAATTAATCAAGCCTTCTACCCATTTTAACTTACATTTCCCTTCATGTATGGGCTCCATTTGAATTCTATTCTACCAACTAGCCAAAATGCGTGGTACCAAGTTTTAAATAAACGCATCGAGTGTAATTCATTTATTAATTTACTTTTTCTCTTTAGTTCAGGTTTCCTCTCTGTGATAGAAATTCACATATTACTTTTTCTATAAATAACTGAATGGCATTTATTTAAAATTTGTAGGTATTGCAAAAATGTTATGTATTTTTTCAAAGAATATATACTGTAATTAACAACGATTTAGCTATTTTTATTACAAAGGAAATTTTTTATTCAACTCATTCGAACTGCCGCACGTATCGAGTAATCGATATGACAATATGTGTCTCTATGTCAAAAATTCCATTTGTGTATTCAGTTGGAAAAGAATGAAAATGAGTCTCTATAAATAATGCACTTTAAATTGTCAAAAATTGCATAGAAGAATTTAAATAAGTTTTGTGCAATTTCAGTTGATATGTTGCTATGGAGCATTTAGCGAATTATGTAGTATTGAAGAAGTAAGTTAAGATACTTAAATAAATATATAGTTTGCCGATTTGTGCTCTTGAACTCGATTTCTAAACTTCAATTGAATAAGAAATATAAATTTTCATAATTATGCATTGCTCAAAAATCAGCTGTACCCGGGCAAAACTATGATAAAATCGTAGTGGTCTGAATAGCAAATATTCGCTGATGTCATCTAAACTTACTTTATATAATCGTAGAATAACTTCATTCTTTTTAAGTAAATTTATTCAAAGTTAATTTTTTTCTTATGAAAAATAAAATTTCTTTATTGAAAGTACTAATCGAACAACCAACCTTGTATGTAAGATACGAATGCTTATTTTGGATAAGGTTAGTATTATTTTTATTAAAGGATTTTATTAGATTATATTTATTTTCAAGCATGCATACTATCCAAAAATAACAAATATTAAATTATTATTATTTCAATATATAATTTGTGCTTTTAAAGCCTTTTTTGGTATCGTTGTAGTTTGTCTAATAGCACGGTAATTATTTTCAAAAATTCGCTTCAAATTAAATAATTGTTTTCTACTCCATAACACAATACAGATATTTTTCGTATTCTTTTCTGAGAGCGCTATCTTAGCGCTCTATTCTGGAATGCCTAAAACTTATGTTTCTAATTTGGAAAACTTGTATTAATTGAGCTCTCCATAAATAAGAAGAAGAAGCTCTTATCAGTTATAGGGAAAATCCTATGTCGCTTAGACCCCAACACCCACCGGGCGGTTGCTTGAAATATAGAAATAGAGCTTATTTTTTAAGAGATTTAATTCAAAAAAAAAAAATCAAAATAATGCAAATTTAGGAATAATGTATGACATCTTTTAATTCAGTAAAACTATCGATATAATCTTATTTCTTCTATGCAAATATTGGTCGCTGCAAATAGTTCATACTCTGGGTCTAATTTTGACACACTCTCTTCAACATATCGACCGGAATCTTAGATAGAAATACTTTAATATTGGTTTTCAATGCATCAATCGTTGCGGGCTTGTCACTTCAGATTAAAAAGGCGTTTAATATCATGATCTAGGCTGATCTGAGTTTGTACAAGATGAAAAATGAAATATTCCTTATAGAACATACTCTTTGACAATAAAATATAAAAAGTTTATTTAATTAAAGATCTGACATGCTTGAACACAACATAAGGAACGTAAACAGCATGAGCTGTTAAAAGCAGCATTGCCAAAAAATGTATTGCGAAAAAATCACTCATTACTCTTGCAGTTTATTGTAGCTTTAGCTAATATTATCTATGTAAATAAAGCTAAAAACAGATAAGCCACATTAGCTGCTAAAAAATCACCCTTTATTTTGTCAGTTTATTTTATTATCAGTCAAAATTACCTATGTAAATTAAACTAAAACTGAATTTTTTTGAAAATATTTTGCAAGAGGATGACACAGAACTATTGCTCCTAACATAAAAATGGTCAAAAGCAAAAAATGTTGCATACCAATTCATTTAAATAACAAAAAATGTTTAAAAAAAAACAATGAACTAAACGTAAACTAACGTTTCATTGTTGGTTATTTTTTTGTTATTATTCGCTTTCAGAGTATTGGCCCAATTTTGTCTTCTTGGCTTAATTAAAACATTAACCAGGCTAACATGTATTCTAGCAAAATGAGAATAAACTTAAATAAATGTTTATAAGAAAATATGCAAATATAAAATTTAAAATATCTTGCGCACTTTCTTGAAATTTCTGCTTAATAATAATTCTAGAAGACTGCTGCGGTTGCTGTCGGAAGTCAGGTTCTTTTGGTTTTTCAAGCTTAGCATTTATAATGATTAGAATTTATGAACTGGCTGGCTGGCTGGCTACGCTTGCTCGGTTGGCCACCAAACTAACCAAGTAAGGAACTAACAACCAACTGCAAATGTCACACTTGTGACTCCGCTCTCCGCCAAGCTCTCTCTCTCTCCCTCTCTCTCTCTCTCTCTCTAGCTTCAGCTTTTAACTATTTCCATTTTCCATTTTACGCTAAATCCAAAGTTAAACCAAAATGCGCATAAATCAAATGCAAAAACTTTTGTTTTCCATGCTCGAGTTTGAGTTTTTATCGCCAACACACACACACACACGCGTACGCACGCTGTGTATCTGTGTGTATTTGCGTAGCTGCATGCGTGTGTGTGTGTATCTATGTGTAGCCGTGTATCTGTTTGTACAAGTTTGTTGCTTTCTAAGCATTTCTGCAAGCCAAACAAAACAAACGTAAATCAGCAGCAAGGACAACTGCAGGGGGAGGGAAGTGGGTAGAAGCAATTGGAGCAACTCTCAGAGCAGCAGCAGCTCATCATAAAACTCATTTGGTTCAGGGGGCTTGTAGCAGTGGTCGAGTGTAGCAGTCCTTCGAAGTCCTTCCCGACGCACTTGACCGAGACAAAAACAATGCGCGCGTTTTGTGCCCTTTTTCAACTGTTTCCGTTGCATGACCACAAACATCCCATAACACACGCACACACTCATGCAAACACACACGCACACATTGATATCAGTGGTGTGGTTTGGGGGGACTTGTCGGGGAATATGAGCTTTGAAAATCATCAATGGGAATATTTTTAAAAATGTAGCTGAGTTTTTACAATTAGCTTTTTAAGTATCTTGTTGTGTTAGCGTTGTGTTTCCTCGTTCACAGTGAGGCCTCCAAAGTTTCATTTATTTATCATATCGGCTTTTTAGTTTAAAAATTTTTATTTTGGTAAGAGAACATCCCGTATCAGATAACACTCATTTGAGCTGCCCGATCTAAGGCGCGACCCTTGGGGTACTTTTCCTATATTTCAAATTCCTTTTAATGCTTTTTTTCAATAAATTAGAAGAAGAAATGCCGATAGTCCTTTAAAAT
Organism: Chymomyza procnemis; assembly: GCA_035046065.1. Lineage (NCBI taxonomy): Eukaryota > Metazoa > Arthropoda > Insecta > Diptera > Drosophilidae > Chymomyza > Chymomyza procnemis. The sequence continues at coordinate 42,817,741 of JAWNOJ010000026.1, forward strand.
AAGATTTATTGAAAACCTGTGAGAAAACTAATTCAAAAATTCATCTGATTTCATATTGGTTTTAGATATAACTTTCTGATAAGCCCATGTGATATGATGCAATCTTCAGTTTCTCCAAGTAAACTATATAAACTATTATTGTTGTAAAATGCTTCCTTTGGGCTACTTTTCGTATTTTCGATATCACTTGTGGTTTTTTAGTAATTTTAGAAAGAATGCTTTCCTTACAGAACTTAGAAAAAAGAAGGGACTACTTATAGTTAATTCTTATGAAACAAGTGTGATTGAAATGAAAATGCTAAAGATGACGGCGGGCTTGATACACCTTAATCGTATTACAGTCATCTTATTCGATGCAGCTTGTACATTAAAAAATATGTCACTGAGACATTAAAATTAAGTCCATTGTGAGGATATTGTCAAGTTCGAAGAAGACTTCAGGAGAATGCAGCGAAAAAACTATTTTCTTCAGAGTTGGACAAATACAACAAAATATATTTGTATCGCTCAGTTAAAAGAATCAGTATCAGATCCAGATTCGTTATGTCTGTTGGTGATTGCTGAGATCGCAAACCTACACTTTAGGAGATGCATAAGCGTTTCCAAATAGGGTTAAACATGCCCAAAGAATACCTATAAGAAATAAAAATTTACCTCTGCAGAATTTACTTTAAGGAAATAGTTTATATATATTAAGCTTTTCCACCCGTCTTCCTAAACTTTCTAAGAACAATATCCATTTGTACGAGAATTGCACGTAAAGAACTTCAGACTTCATTTGCTGAATCATCCGAATCGGGTTAATATTTTCATCACTTTTTTCGACCACACATAAAAAAATCATTTGTGGTGTGTAACTATGTTAGGTGTACATCGAAGAAAAGGTAAAATGACTTAAGACAAGCATTTTAACGTGGTTATGCTGGCGGTGTTTCGATGGTAATTGATGCAACATGAATTTTTATTTAACGATTTTCAAGCTGCCGATTTTTGGCTGAAAAAGTGCAGGATTTTCTTCAGTTTTTTTGCAGATAATTGTAATTTTATATAATTCCTAGTCATGCCATTTAGAAATAAAAGACAAATAGAAGATTCTATCCGGCTGCGTTTAGCAACAATTTTGAAGCCTTTGGCACTTTGCTCTCTTGCTTAGTGTTGGATCAGGATATAGGTTATTTTTCACTTGATCTTTCCTTTCCTTCTTTGGCATCGAAAACATTCTTCCCTGGAGCGTCTTCGTTCATGCAAACAACATGGTCGAGCTAACTTAGACGTTGTGTTGTAATACACTATGTCCTTATAAATCCCAATCAGTATCTCTCCGCAACCCATGCTTCTGCGCCATATAGTCAGAATAAGCATCTTGTAGAGCTGTGAATACGGCGGTACTAAGATACGTGAATTTCTAGAGATTTTATATTATATCTCTTAATTAAAACTAAGTTGTTACTTTTAAAAAACTAATTATTTTCGCAACTACGATGTGTATCATTTTTATCAGCATGTTAGGAGGAACACTACTTCCCCCGTCGAGTCTCGTAATACGTCTACGTCTCTGCTTTTCATACATTCAGTGAGCCGTTTCACCCAAATTAAGTACAACAAATGAGTTCGAGCCGGAATTTTTGGTAGAAGTTAACACAAAGCTACCAATGCACACACGCACACACACACACACTCGCATTCAAAAGGACAGTGGGCCAGTGCAAACAAACCAGGCAACAAAATAAATTTCTGTAATTGATGTGGCTAATTTGTCATTTGGTTGCTGTTGTTGTATTCGCATTTCAGCTGCTATCTTGGGGACAGTCAACGGGCCAATTTGACAGAACCAAAACAGGGTCGAATTTACAGGTGCTGGCCAGCAGTTTTCACTTGTTATCCCCCACTGCTCTACCTCAACGCTCCATACGAACTGTCAGCTGAGTAATATGTCAGTTTATGTCAAGTACTTTTGCTACCTTGTGTTGCTTCAGCAAGTTGGCAGCACCGCATTTTGTTCAATTGCTTCGGTTGAGAGCCGCAACACGTGCGACCTTTAACTTAATTTTGTTTTGTTGCTTTTTTTTTGGTTTATTTTTTTAGGCTTTTATTTTTCTTAACGTTGTTTTACTCGTACAATATTTTAGGCCCAATTTTTAATCGCATGCGCTAAATTAAACATAATATTAAGAAGTAATAAAAAGAGAAGTAAAGCAAAAGAAAATAATAAAATATCTTAAGTAAATTTAGCGCAACTTTTGGCAGTCAGTTTATAGGGCTAAGTGCAGAGAGCTGGGCAAGCGTAAAAGCCCGCGCACAATTAAAAACCCTTTGGCTTAGGCTATGCCAAGCGCACAAAAAGACTACCCCCAAACCATGACTTAAGTTCAGTGCTACATGAAGACAAAAAAAAAGTTGGAACATAGGAAATCTACAAGGCCGAAGGTGATATGCTCTTACGAAGCAGTTGTTGTGATAAGAGCGAAAGCAATATTTTTTTAGAAATTATTCCCGAAGCGAAGCATAGGGTGACTTTCCTTGGGAAATAGCGTCTATTTGCTAGCCATACCACTGCTAGGCGAATGCACCAGTGCTGCTGGAAACGACCTTTCGATTTAGAGATTATTATTAAAAATATTTTTAAGTTAATACCATCCACGACAAAACATAATCATTTATTTTGTATTTATTTATTACAGAGAAGAATTTATTTTGGCGAAAGATGTTAAGCTCCATATAGAGATACAAGGTCCTTAGCTTGCCGGACGTTTTTACAAACTAGTACTTGCCCTTTTTAGAGACAACTTTATACTAAAATGTATACTAAGTAACTAAAATATTCAGCAGAATTAAATAAAGCCAAAGAATGGCTGCTAGAGTCATATAGCAATTCTACAGTGACATAATTGGAAAAAATACACCCATTCTAGCTCTAAGCACTTAACAATATCTGCCTGATTTTTACCAAAATCCGCGCATGTAGTCAATGCATCATCTCCATAACCCGATAGATAAATTCTGAACAAAATATAGCTTTCCATTGAAGTATGGAAGCGAATGTTCTATGTTTCGCACAAAAATTATAAAATAAATTATTACTAAAAACCAAAATGGTAACCCTCTTACACGGCCTCAAATCAGACAATTTTTGCGCTCAAAATATATAATTTATGGATCATTCATGGTCACCCAGTTGCATTAGCTTTGACACCCAATGATTTCTTTTAAAATTTGTTGACCAAAATAACGAGGTCAACGTATCTTTTGGCATGGTTTTGGATATAGCCGAAAACAATGACTAGACAGCAAATAGGCTAAAGTAGCAAAATATATGGTTTTAAGATATCGCATCAGAAGTAACAAAAGTTGAAATATATATTTTCCTCTTGAAACGAATACGAAGCTTACAGAAAATTTTTTTTGTGAATTCATAGCAAATAATAAAAATAGAAAGAAACAAATCATCGCTTCATTAAGAATGAGACAGCAAATTGGAATAGATGTCGCATAAAACATTCGTTTTCAGTGCATTAGCAATTAAATCTAAATATAATAGTTTGTTCAGATTTCTACGTTTTCAAAGTACAGATTTTTATTATTTTTCAAAATCATTAACTAAAGTATACAGGATGCTCACTCCGCAATATAAGGTTATCCATTCCTCCATTGTGGCCCATATTGGATATCATTACGATTATTGTAAAGGTTTGACGTGTATCGACAATAATCTGTGGCCTTCGTCTGCTTCTGGCAACAAAATTGTTTTTTGCCTCTTTGAAAATGTTCGGATTTGTAAAAGGCACTCTTTAACAAAATTGGAGCGCATTTTTAGTTTAAGCACGCCTAAGGAAGGAATGTACTTACACATTTTAAGCATACAAAAATGACCTGAAAAGGATGACCTGGTTTTTGAAACCAACATATCAGTCTTAAAACCAGAAGGAAGTCACAAACATTATGGACTAGGCAAGAATGGCATTTCAACCAATATTATTGTTGAATAATTATGTAATAATTTTCCTTAGACACACTTCGAAAATGATGCTAGAATCCCCATTGCCAGAGTAAGATAATCAAACCAAACCTCTTGATGTCCTTAAAGTACTTTGCTCTCCAAAGTGTATAGTTCCCAAAAAAAATAAATAAAAAGGTTACGCTGAGCGTAATTAATTCTTTTTGGTTTTGGCAAACATTTTACGCACAAATTGCTTGTCTTTTGTCTTTTGGACTAAGCACTTGCAGATCATTTTGGCCAAGTCCAGCCTAAGCTGCCACAACAAACCCAACTCGCCACCGACCAACCAACCCCTGCTGACAACCTTAAGCCAACAACTCAATCAGCAAACAAACAGCAACCAGCAGCCGGCATCGTTTCTTTTTTTTATATTTTATTTCTGGGTTTTGACTTTGGCTTCCTTTTTTGTTGAGGGTTTGAGTTTCTTTGGGTTTACCCGAAAAAGTTTTTCGCAAAGTTATCTGGCTAAGCAAATTATTAAAAGAAATTACCAAAACTATGCGCCAAAGGCAAAGGCAGAACTAGACATCAAGCAAAGCATAAATAAACTAATTTAAGTTTTTTGTGGGCGCGTCCAGTGCGATTTTCAATTTTCCATGCGGGGTGTGTGTGTGTGTGTGTCGGGTAGTGTGTAGGGATAGCTTAATAGCTTATTTTCTTTTATTATAAGGCATACTTACAGTCGGCAGGCGTGAAACGAAATTGCAAACGGAAGTAAGTAAGCTGCAATGTTGGCCAAAAGCCTGTCCAAACGCGCTGTCCCAAGCAGTCTGGCAACAATTGCGCCGTTTACACGCGGAACCAAGAAACCAAGAGCAGCAAACCCCAAGAAAGGAAAAAAATGCGAAGAAAAATATCCATACTAATGCCAGAGTCCGCCCATAGCACAGCCAATTTGGCAGGCATAACAGACAACAGAAAAAAGGAAAGCCGAGTTGAAGATACTTTATATTTTTTTTTGGGACACACCCAGACCCAATTTTAAATCCCATAGCAATGTCTTTCATTTCGACACTGTCCGCGTTCGCGTCCGTAACGCGGCATGCTCATAATTTTAAGCAAAATTAAAAAAAAAAAAATATATACATATATTTTTTCTAGTCCTGTTTGGTTTGTGCCGTACCTCCACTCTGGCGCTAATATATTAAATGCTGCTTCCCATGATTCATACTCTTTATGCGCAAGCACTTTAAGCTTTTGCATAAAGTTTGGCTAGCAAATGAAATTTGCTCATAAATTCAGCTAAGTCTCTTGGCATTTTAAAGGATAAGCCCTCTTAAGACGCATCGAAATTCTCTTATTGTAAACACCTTGAAATTGCAATAAAATTTTAAGTGTTTTTATTAAAATCAACTATTTTAGTTTGTCAGAAGAATCTACAAAATTGGCTTGATTGGCTTTTTTAATTCTCAAAGAGCATGCTGTGCCAAAAAATGCAATCAAAGTTTCATAATTACTCAAAAGCAAGTTGAGATTTTTAGTTTTTGTTTTAACACTAAAAATAGCAAATGTTAAGCCTAAAAGTATGACAAAGCATTTTTTTAGGCTTTAATATAGATTGCATTTAGATACACGAAATATGTTTTTATTTTTATCAAGTCAAGTTGGCATAAATTTAAACTTGTGTGCTTTTCGGTTGAAATCTTACTTATTTGTTATTCCACTTGGAAGTTTAGAGCCTCTATGAATCGGATTCTGTTTTGTGCCGTCTGCTCAGCGGTGTCCCACGACGAGCTGATTTGACCTAGTTCTTGAAAAACGGTTCGTCTCCAGATTGCTGTTGGTCGTACTGTTCGTCTGGTTCCTTGAGGGTTGCAGTTTAGCTCGATTCGGACAATGTTACTTGGGTTCTTTCTGAGAGCAAGCTCTATTCTGCAATGGTAGCTTCGCTATTTTTTAATTTCAAAAACTTCAACGATAAAACTGCAAAAATTTTAAACACAAAACTTTCTAAAAATTCATTGCAAGGTCAACATTTGACAAATAATTAATTCTTCGTTTAAAATTAAATGAAGCAATCTTTTATATATATTTTCAACTATATTTGCAGAGCAGCTTTCATTTTATTTATTAAGTTATTTTAGTAAAGTTTTTTTTACAAAAAATAAATGCAATGGATGGCTTTTCGCAAATACTCTGCACAAGTAAAAATCTGTGGGAAAAAAGAACTTTAAAAAATGTTCAACGGTTGTAGGTAAAAAATCGGTCTGTTTTGTGAATAAAGTAGAGCATTTAGTGTAAATGATTTATGATATAGAGTTAATATCTGCTGTAATATCTGTCTGTTTCTCACAAAAAGCCTATAAATACATCAATCGCTTTAAGGTAATCACCTTTTTACAATTGGTTTGAGCTATTTCCAAAAAACAACATCAACTAAATATATTTCAAACATATTTCAAACATGTTTTTACCAGGTTGACTCAATTCCAAAATATATAAGGCTATGCTCGTATTTGTAATATCAGGTAGCTCTTTCAAAATTTTTTGCGCTTATTTGCTTACCTTCTGTAGTATTGTCTTTTTTTTTGTCTTTCAGTTGGCTTCTTATTTCTTTTTAGATTTCTTTCATTGTCAATATTTAAACACTGTGTGTAGTCACAATTGAGATGGGATAGTTCGGCCAAAAAATTTTATGTTGGATTGCTGTCGCTTTTAATCCTGAAAATTCGCATCATTTTTTTCCTATTTCTGTTTTTTTTTTCGTATTCGCTAAGTGATCTCTGAGATACATCCATGCCATTGCTGAAATCCATGTGTTGACTTTTTAAGTGATAAATCAAAACTATGGGAGCTAAATCCCCGATGTCAAACAATTTGAATTTGTTGTTTAAAATAAGAATTCAATAAGTTGCTATTATTTCACATCAATTTTAAGCAGAAGTCGCAATAAGTTTAGGCATATTCCGAAGCACTTTAGTAAGAAACGAAATTAATATTTGCAGACTCTCATACAGGAAGCGTTTCCGCACACGAATATCAAACAATTACCTCCTTTTTAAGAGTAGAGTAACCTGCTCTTTAGATACTATCAGCAGTTTCTATGACTTCTAGAACCTGTTTTTGTAAGTTACAAAAGTTATAAGAAATTTGTGCGAAGTATGTATCGGCAAGAAAGATGTTTGACACACCCAACATGTCGATCTTGCTGAATATTAGAGCTCGAGGACCGACATTTTAAGTTTTTTCGTAGAAGACATTTGTTATATCATGTCCATATAAGCTAAATCAAGTTAATAGAAAAGTCGAATAACTTTAAGAATTGTTAATATATTATTTTAAAATTTTTTTTATCAGTAACCTAACAATTTGTTTGAGATATATTTTGAATTATTGCTGAAGAACAACATCAACCAAATAACCACCTTTATTACGTATACAAAGTGAGCTCTTTTTCTGGCTTTGTCCATCACATCTTTATTTCGTATCTTGTGTGATATAGCTCACATTTCAAACGAATGTTGCTTTTTAGCTATTCTAAGGTCTTCGGCTTGTTGGCATAAATTTTGCCCTGCAAATTCTCCACAAAAAGAAATCTGGCGCTGTCAAATCTAAGGATCTTGGCAGCCAATCAATATCACAGTTTTTGACCGCAACACTTCCCGGGAATTTCCAACGCAAATTCTCGATTGTTGCAGTTGCTGAGTAGCATACAGCTCCATTTTGTTGGAACCATAAATTTTCCAGGACTTTTCACGTATTTGGCATAATAGAAAGAACGCCAACTTTCATCTATACCGATAGACGTTAGGAGTCTCATCAGGTCTGAAGAAGTACAGTCCAATAATGGTTTGCGAGCAAACCTTCAGACCCTTCTAGTCGTGAAAAAAAAAATTAAAACTAAACGATGCCTCGTGTCGCATGTGGATGCAGACGATATTTTCGACGATATGCACGCTGAGTAAGTACAACTTACCGTTTATCTTCGATGTAAAGAGAAACCGTTTCGGCGTATAGCATGATGAAAATTGTATTGGATGAAAGTTTTCAAAACCGTAATGGTCAAGCCGATGGGTTGAAAATTGTCAAAATTGTATGTAGCGCATACATTGTAGCGCATCCTTAGTTGTAATCCCAGATAATATAAACCGATCCGACTTTTCTATTGACCCGCTTAAAAAGGCGCACCTACTACAATATAGTCAGCAGCCTTGAAGAATGATTGTTCATTTGTAAGTTTTTCGTAGAGAAAAATGTATTCCTGCGCTTAACTCATATTGACCAAAAGTATAGCCAACAAGATAACCACCTACATGTTCTTACTTAAAGACATTCACCTCCATATTTCGCTACCTTATCCTGATGCATCCTTTTTTCATTACCCAAAAAAAAACCCCAAAAAAGGGCAAAACAATGTAGTACAGTTGCCACAAAACATTCGCGTTTTCCCTTTACCCAAACTAGTTGCTTAAATGTTTTTTATATTTGGATATTTTTAGAATTTTTTTTTTTTTTTGTTACTGCTGATGATGCCTATGGCCTAAGAGCAGCTACAGACCCGGTTCAAAGTTCAACGTAATGTTGTCTAGTGTAATACTCGTTCTTGTTCGTTGTTTCACTCAGTTGTGATGGGGTTCCTGCTGTTACAGCTGCCCGGGTAGTATCTGCCGGGTTTGGTGCCGCCTTCCTGTCATGAATTTGCATATTTGTGGTTTCGTCTCGCCTAAATGCACATGTGTCTGTGTGTATCTATGTGTTTGTCTCTATGTGTTTGTTTATAAATTTTGGTAGTGTGAATTTTAACGCCATTTTTTTCTGGCTGGCTTCATTTTGAGCCATAATAGACTCTGCATAAAAAATGAGTTTAGTAATTTGATGGCGGAAAATTGTTTGCCAAAAATAAACAAGCACAAAACTTGCGAAAAAAAAAGAAAGAAACTTTGTTATTGTTTTAGACAAGGGCCGTCTATTTCAGATATGATATATAAGTCTGGCAAATTGTTGACCAGTCAAATTATAAGCCAAACTGAACGAGTTGTGTGTAGCTCCCCCAGCAAAGCCAATTGTCAAAGTTACAGCAAAGGCAAAGTCCTTGCAACAACAGCAGGCACACAGCGCACCTGTCATTGCTTTGGGTCGAGCCGGATAAGCGTGCAAAGTTCGCGCTCAATCAACCTTGTCCGGGACTCTCTCACACTTAACACGCTGAAACAACTTATCCTTGGCCAGAACGGAAAGCGTTGAGTGCAAGATTTATTAGCCGGGCTGATTCAACAATTGGCTTACTCGCAAACGCTCTCGCTCTTTGTGGTAACTGTAATGCATGTCAACAGTTGCGCACAGTTACAGTTACAAATGCTTAGCCTTGCGTATATGTAATGTGCGTACGTGTGTGTGTGGGTGTGGGTGTGTGAGAGTGCGTGTGTGTGTACGTATTTAAGCCTAAATTATTAACCAGCAACACACACAAGCGCACACTCACACATTATTACTCAGCTATAAACGCGCTCAAGCACTTGAAACTTAAACATTGATAAGGACGAAATCACACACAGGCAGGCGGCACACAGTGACACAAATACACCTACACGTACGCACACCTATATGCATATAAATTAGAGATGAACGCGTGACACATTTCGAGAAGCCTGATCGAGCGTGGAATTTTTTTTCTTAATAGGATTATCGACAATCCATTACTATTTAGCTTAAAATGTATACTAAATTATTTTGAAAAAGTAGGGCACATTGATATCCCAAAAAGTAACTGCTATATCTAATTAAAATTCGTGTTAAAATGTACATGAAACCTACATCGGATTGTATTATACGATTTTAACGTATTTATCTTTTTACAACCTGTACCTTATCGTTTCAAGGATACATTAGGTGTGTGCCTTCCGGTAATATATGTAACCATCAGAAAGAAAAGGACTTTTATCTCAAGCATGAATAAGGAACGAGAGTAGTTGATATATCATGTCCGTCTGTATGAACACCCAAATCTCAGACATGGCAATAGCTAGAGTTATTAAGTTTTCAGAATAAATAAATAATGTTGTTATGTAAGTTTTTGTTTAGTTCTGTCATATCGGGATGTATGATATGATTCCCATAGAGGTAATTTTCGATAGCTCCAAAGTTTAAGATAAATAATTCGGTTGTTAATAAAGATAGCCCAATTCTCTACACAAGACTTCTTTGATGTTCCCATACCTATATTCAACTGCCTATAGGGAAAATAAGTAAAAAATTCGATTGTGGCACTGAATTCATTTCGTTTTTGCAACTTTTTCCTACCAAATTCGCTGTAAAACAGTATTTTAATATAACTAATCAATGAGACGAAATCGGTTTACTAAATCATAATTCTCATAGGGAAAATCGGTCTAAAAATTCGATAATAGCACTAAATTCATTGTATTGCATTTAATTTCTAAACTATTCTTAAAAAACTGATTTAGAAACAATTTTTTATGCTTAATCACTGAGCTGAAATCAGTTAACCCTATCAAATAGCGCCAATCGTTACAAAAATCGATTTTTTCACAAAATTTGTTGTATTTCAATTGAATGTATAAAGTAGTGGAGTTTAATGGAAATCTACCTTTCTTTTTATAGATATTACCAATGCATCTATTGTCTAAAGATAGGTTATAAATAAAATGTATATAAAAAAAAAATGTTGAACATATTCTGACCGATTTTCCTACTTTGGTTTTTAGTGTTTCTCCGTACTAAAATCGATTGATTTTATCAAAAATAATATATTTTTCTTTGGATTGGTAGTACTTAAGCAATATATACGATTCTTTTGCAGAAAAATAGCATGATTACAAATACGTCCATGCCCGACTTTAACTTGCGCCATTTTTGATTCCAAACCAAAAAAAAAATAAATAAATAAAATGGGGAAATACTGTACATGCAAATTAACAGGCAAGACTTCTTATTCTTAGAGCTTTAATTTCAATATTAGCAAACAAGTCACTCTACCTCATTCTGAAATAAATTATTATTATATCACATAATAATAAATTTAGTCACTTTTCGCCAATTTTTAGAATTAGATTTCATTTTTGAATTGAAACATTGTTGTTAATGAGCAATTTCGTCAGACACTGTTAAATGCTCTCGGCAGACAGTATATGCTGCTTAGTATAGGTCACCATAGACGATTATGCGAGATGTTTCACATAATTTTTTAATTATATGTAAACTTCTCTATCCTAAGCAGTTATCAATTTAGTCAAAAATGATACAAATTCCATGATAACGATAAGAACTTTTACAAAAATAAATGTTGATATCTTATTTGTCAATAAGTAAAGAATGCATTAAATTTATAATGTGCTGTCAAGCATTGCTGTTTATCGAGATGTTATCGATTTAAAAGGAAGATCAAAACTGCAGCCCATTGCATAGCGTAGGCTTTGCTATAATTGTTGCATGTTATCGTAATGGCAAATTTCGTGAGCATGACAAAGTCGTAATCGCCAAAATTACGTGCGGTGCTCACCTCTAATGCAAACAAACGGGTCGCAGCAATTTCATGAGTCATTTAACAAAGTTGTGCAATACCAAAAAAAAAGGATCAATGAAAGGACTATGGCAATGTGCGTTTTGTGTGAGTGCGTGTGGCTTAACATGTACATATATTTATATATATATTTATGTATATATGTATACACTGTATGTGTAGGTGGTACATGTGTGCGGCTGTGTTATTGGACATCTACATTGAAGTGCGCAGGATAAAAAGAAAAAAATCAACATAAACACAAAATCGAAAAAAAATAAAAAACTTGCAACGGATGTGAATACGATGAAAGCGGCAAGCAAATACGCCTTCCGCACTGTCGACTCTCTCGCTCTCTAAGGTCCTTAAGCAGCATGTGTATGGTCCTGTGTGTGTGTGTTGGTGTGTATCTGTGCCCATAACGAAAATGAGCAAAAATGTCTGCTCATAAATACAAACAGCAGTGTGTGTGGAGTACGGTAGCAGCTTGGCCAGAAACAAAAACGGAAACACGCAACGTCACATCCGCCTTTAATCTGCCCATTTTTGCCTTTCAAACAGCTGCAACTTGAAGCAGCGGCAATAGCCAGCATGTGGAACGCCGGCATGCGGGCGTTGTGCTCTGGCCTGACCCAAAACTGCGGAAATTAAAACATATGTATTTATAGCCAGTCAGCCAGCCATCCAGCCAGCCATCCAGTCAGCCACACACATGCAGCGTTATGTATCTAGCTGCTGCAACAACAACAATAGCAGCAGCAGCAGATAAAAAACAACAACAACCAAGACTAGGACGTCGCCGACGACTCCGACGACGACGCCGACGAAGTTAGCCTTAAGCTTTAAACTGGCCCCAATTGCCAACTCAAAGCATATCCACACCAAACTCAAGCGATATGCATCTCTGTGTCGACCAACTCGTTCCACACGTTTTGCACCACGCTGCTTGCGTTCCCCACTTGGCCACACTCGTTCATTCTACACATTTGCTTGTTGTTATTTTCATATATTACATATGTTTGTATTTGTGTATCTGTGTGTTTCTTTGGTTATAAAAAATCTGTATTATAACCATTTTTATAGCTCTGCTTGTGTCTCCCCGCACTACCGCACTCACACACCCACACACCCCCACACCCACATATATAGCAATTTCCCTCTTTCTACATTTTGGTTAAACACAAAAAGTTGTTGTATTTTTTTGCGCAAAACGCTTGCACTTGCACTAGGCCAAGTAACACATTGACCATAGTGCCAGCCGTTGGCCAAGAACGTTGGTCAAGCAGTGAACATCACTGGCTCTGCCCGACTCTGGGCCAAACTCTAAGCTCGTCGTGCTGCAAACGTTGTAAGCACTTACTACTTGCTATTGCATTTGGCTTCCTCGTCTGCACCAGCTCTGCTCTAGCCACACTTGCTCCTATGTTGCCGTAATCCGCTTTACTTTTGCTTAGGCTATCCTTACTCTTTTCACTGCTGCTCTACGCCCGCCACGGCCATGTTTCCTTTCTGCTACGGCGTCCAGCTTAGTCGTCAACTGTGCTGGCTTGAGTTAAGTGCTTGTAAAATTACTGTTTGTGGATTTTCAAATGGAAATTAATTTTCACCAGAGAATAGACAAAAAACTAACATGCTCTGGAGTAAAGTAACAAAAAACAATAACAATTAATTTGCACAGTCGACAGAGTTATACTCTGCCTGGATTTGCTCCTGATGCAATTTTGTCTCATATTCAAAATTAAGAAATTTATTCTAAGCTGATTTTATCCCGAACTAGTTTTTATTTCTTATAAGCAATACAGTTTAGCTTGGATTTTCCCTCAGAGGTAGCACTCCGCTGAGAGCATAATATTCTACAAAGTTCCAGCATGCGGCTTTTTGGCTGGTAGAGCGAAAAATTCATGAGCGGTTATATGAATCAAATGGCATTCAGGACATGATTTAGGATGGTAATTACTTACATAAGAAAGTTAGCATAACATCTCAGAAGGAGAATACGCAAATAGGAAAAGGCTTGAACAAAGCAAAAATAACAACTTGAATTTAAAAGTTTTTGAGAAATATCTATCATTAGTAGTAGGAATAACATTCAGTAACTTTTGCAAATATAAAAAATGGTAAGCAATGAACATCCATAATTCTTCAAAATTTCAAGAGAGTAAATATTTTGTTGATATATACGAGATACAAAAATACAAAGATTACGCAAATAGGAAAAATGGCGCACAAAGCAGATCTATAGTAGATAATAACATTTAGTAACATTTGCAAATACGAAAAGTGGTGAACAAATATATTAATTTCTTCAAAATTTCAAAAGAAGAAATGTTTTTTTGGTATAGATTTATCAATATCAATAACATCTAGAATAAAAAAACATCTTTAATTCTTCAAAAATTTGAAGAATGTAAATATTTTCTGGATCTATTAATAATAGATAATAACATACGGGAACTTTTGCTTATACGAAAAGTTATGAACAAAGAAGTTCTCTAATTCTTCAAAATTTCAAGTAACTAAATGTTTTCGAAATATATTTATCAATAATAATAGAGAATAACATTCAGGAACTATCACAAATACAAAAGGTGGTAAACAAAGAAGTTCTCTAATTCTTCAAAATTTGAAAAAAGTAAAAGTTTTCGAAATCTATTTATCAATAGTAGATAATAACATTCAGTAACTTTTACAAATAACAAGATCATTAATTCTTCAAAATTTCAAGAAGGTAAAAGTTTTTGAAATCTATTTATCAATAGTGGAGAATAACATTCAGGAACTATCACAAAATACGAAAAGTGGTGAACAAAGAAGACCTCTAATACTTCAAAATTTCAAGAACTCTCTTGATTTTTTCGGGATCTTATCAGAAGTAGGTAATACCATTTAGAAACTTTTGCAAACAAAAAGATCCTTAGTTCTTCTAAATTCAAGAGTGTAAATATTTTCGAAATCTATTTATCAATAGTAGGTAATAACATTCAAAAACTTTTGCAAATACGAAATGCGGTGAAAAAAATGTTCCTTATATCTTCAAAATATTGAGAGTAAATGTTTTCAAGGCCTATTCATCAATAGTAGATACGAACATTCAGGAACTTTTGCAAAGAATCAAAAAGATCTTTAATTCTTATTATTTCAAAACAGTTCATGTTTTTGAGACGTTTCAATAGTACATAATAATATTTAGGATCTTGTGAAAATACCAAAAGTGGTGAACAAAGATTTTAAATTCTTCAAATTTTCAATAAAGTAAATGCTGTAGGGATGATGCATCAATTGTAGATAAAATCGTTCTGTTGAATTTAATTATTTGCTAAAAATACAATGTTCTTCAAAGGGCTAAAAAGTCAAAGAAGTTGGAATTTATTCAACAAAATATTTATTGTATAAAATGTATAATTTCAAAAAACTTATGGAAGAATGCTATTTTAGGGCATAATTTATTTTTTTTTTAATCGTAAATCGAAACGTTTTCTTGATATCAAACCGTTTCGGAAGCACAGCACAAAAGTCATCAGTTTTCTTTATCGAAAGAATATCTATTGTTGGATTATCTGCTACTAACTAACGAGAGACCAATGGATGTAAGTTGTTGGGCAGCTTACTGTGTGGTAAACAAATTATTGCCAGGGATCTTTCCGCCATTCATACTATATCAGTTTGAAAGTTGCATCGATAGATTCCCGCCTTATGTACTTTCAAGGTCGCTTTTCACTTCTTCCTTTGCATTCAATTATCTTTCTTTTTTAAAAGCGGATCATATTTATTGCTTCAGTAGCGAAGTGGGGCTTCCGCCTCTAAATCGGAAGATCAGTGGTTCGATTCCACCAGTACAGTGTAGCAGTGACATAGCTAGCAAATAAAAGTTCCCCTTCAAACGTCTATTAACAGAGATATGTCCTTGATGCGTTTTTGGAGCTATGTCCGTAGTCAAGGGGAATAAATTTATTTATTTTTTATATTTATTGCCGAAATTTATGTTAAATCCAACAATTTTTAGACATGCGCTGCTTCATTGCACACAACTGTTAACACGAACAAATATATTCCGATAATTGCTTAAATTGACGATAAGACATATATAGCTTCCCAGAAAACAGACAAAGCATTTGTATGCCACAATACTACTGATATTTGCATATTATTACACTTCAACAGTCAAAAGAATTCCAACAAATGCATGAATCCTAGTGCTGCCCAATCAGTCGTAGCTTATAATCCAGCAAAATCATTAATCTTTCCTGTTAAGAGTCAACATACGTTTCATTCTCAACGATTAAAATGGAATTAAAATTACTTCATAAACTCAAAGTCAGCAGAGTCATTTGCTTAAAGAAGTTTTTTCAAAAAATTTCCTGTAGAAATTGTCATGCATTTTATGAATATTTTTGCAAAATTTTTATTTTTTGCTTTCTTCATTTATAGTGAATTCACTAATTGTTATTAAAAATTTTCTACTGCCAGTCTTTTTCTTCTAGAAATTCGAAGCAAATTCGCTGGAAAATTAACCCATTGCATGTTGCAAGGCATGCGGGCTATTCCGCTATTCCGCTACTCCCGAACCCCCTCGATGTACTGCTCAAAGAGCGTTGAGTAGTGCCTGGAAACACTTCAACTATTTAACGCTAATCTTAAACAGTTTATCGCATTAAGTATACGCAGCGTATGGGGCCAATGGCACCGGCAGTTCTGGGCCAATGCTTGGACAGTAGCAGGCGAGGCATGCCTAGTAACGATTGAGCTAAAACGGCTTCAATTGTTGTGCGAGGGTAGGCAGGGAAGTAGTGAAATTGGGATTTAAAATTTTTTTTGTTGATAAAAGATAAGATGTTGATAGTACTTTAAACTGTATGAGAGAGAATAGAGTAGAGAGAGAATAGAATATAAGAACTTTATAATGTAAAGTACTACTAGGACTCTCTGGCATCAATACAACTGTGACATGAATTAAAATGTTAATCAGAACTAAAGTTCCCGAAATTAAGCTAAAGGATAGAATATTCATGGGATAAAGTCCTCACTTACTTACTGGAGCAATGTTTGAGGTAGATAAGATATTTGACATTTTTGTGACGCTATTTGTTGCTAAGGCAACAAATGTCCTCTCAAGGAAAAAAATATATATATATAAGAACTAAAGAAATTAAAATTATTTATTGAAAATTAATTACCATTATCGAAAAGAAAAAGTATTTTTCTTTAGAGCAGTGTTTGAATTTTTTTTATTTTCATTTTTTTTACAAAATGTGGATAAATCCACATGACACCAGCAGCAACAGTTTGATAGTTTAGGCTACCAAAAGTAAATACAGTGCTGGATTCGTATTTCCAGTTTGGTTGGAGGACGCTCTTTGTCTTGGAATAATGAGCCAGACTATGATTTCTAGACTCAACCAGAATTAAACGCAACTTGCCCTCCTTATCTTAAACTATTAGGTCAAACTTACTTTCCACAAATCTATAGTGTCTTCTAGTATCTTGAGACGATGCGCCATTGATTTTACGAACACAACTTTTAAATTATTCAGAAAATAAAAATACATTATTCCAAATCAAAATCAATATTGTTCCCTTCTAAGTACTCCCCATTGACTGCAGCCTTGATTCAATCTTGAAAACATTTTTCATTTTCGGTAGGCGGTATGGCCATCAGAGCCATCTTCGACTTTTTCATAATTCATTTTCATAATTCATAATTTTTTCATTTCATTTTCTCGGGTGCTGAAACGCATTCCACGGAGGAGTTACTTTGTTCGACCGAATAGGAAAATTCCCACGAGGGTAAATCCGATGAAGTTGGTGGTTGTTGAATAGTTCATTTGTAACTTGAGCGCCAACATTTTTTTTTTGTAAAAAAGTTACTTATAGTCTCTGTGCATTTTTGAAAGAGTCTAATTATATCTTTATATACACTCTTTTAGGAGTCTCGTAAACTATGGTCACTTGGTTTCTTCAACCAAAGCTACAGCAGCAACATTTTATGTAATACTAAGCCAGAGCGCCCCCATGATTGGCAGTTTTTTCGCTAGTTCTCCATTTTATCTCTTTGATTTCGTTCTACTGCACATTCAACCATAGACATAATTTCTATATTCTTACAAATATTTCGCGACTTTTCTATAATTTTCCTTTCAACCCTCGCTTACCTCTTCCTTACCCACTATTACTTTTGGACTTGCACAAACTCTTTAATTTTATTTTAATATGCTGTGGGTATATTTTTATGCTGCTTGTTGGATCTCTCCCTGAGCCTCTGCTTGGGGTTTTTCACTTGCCGAACCGAACCGGGCAACTGCTGGTAAAAGTTTTAATTTAATTATAGTTCCATTTGTGGCCAGTGCATTGCATATGCTATAGATGCACCTACATGCTCTTCCACTTATACGATCCCACACATGCATAAGACTTGGGGATTATGGCCATAATAAATGTCCATACACACGTAAGCAACTCGGCAAGCTTTTGTGTTTATTTAATACGCACGAAACTTTAGTACGGCGCACAGGTACATGGTGACCAAAGCCTAAGTACCTTAGCAGGTACCTCCCAGAGGTGTGATAATGAGCAAGAATTGATCGCTACGCCGCCCATATTGAATGTTGAATTTAGATTATAATGGAACTGTTGCTTCTAACTTTCAGGAAATAATGGGTTGTTCCATTTCATCCATTTAAATTCCTTTTTTAAAGTTAAGCTCATCATAGACTAATAGAAAATAATTATTCATACTGCACAAGTTTTAATATTTGTTATCATTTAAGAAATTTATTTTACAACTATTCAAGCATATGAAGCTACCTTTCTTGTTTACCTGGATAATCCATTTAAGTTGATAATGCATTGCATATCTGAAGTAGAAGGCAAATGGTTCAATGAAAGCTCAGAAATATTTTTAAAATTCCCAGATGCCTAAGTATTATTGAAATAGTTTATTATGTCTTTGCAGGACTTACCTGTTTTTCTATCGTTAAATGCCATACAAGCAAGAAATTCCAAGGGGGTTTTTTGTTTTAAAACATTGTAACTGATCATATCAATCTATCTGTCTGCGATAATTGCTACATCGAATTTTGCTTTGATTATATGCCATAGAGCTGTGAACAATATTTTTTTTTTATTTATATTGTATTATTCGACTTAAATTTTTTTTACCAATGAAGCGCCAATAGCTGCATTTATAAGCAAATATTAAAAATTAAAATAGCAATTACAGATCCGATTTCATTTATATGTTTTCCTGAATTACAAGTAATTTTGTGCAGAAGTTGTTAAAACCTAGCATATTTTTAAAAACCATCCACTTATTAGTTGTGCAATCAAAAAATAATTATTTTTCTATTTTTAAATTTTAATTGGATTAATTGTTCTTGACATTCCTTTATCAAAATTAATATGGACCATAACTAACAAGGCACTAGGCAATTTAATCCATTCCATTTTTAGGAACAGTTTTAATGCTTCGAATTATAGGCATTGCAATTCTATAAAGTTTAGATAACAATTGTCTTAAAATGTTACCCAAACAATATGGTACAGAGACAATTGACAATCATCGTTCGGGCAGAATTATGACATTTTTGAAAAAAGACCGCAAAATGTGATTCGTATCTGCAGTTGTGCGCATTCTATTTGAAATGTTGTCTAATATCGAATTCTTTCCCAATTTTGAAAAAAAAAATTTAATAAAATTGTGCTGTTTGTTGCTTATTTATTTTTGCAGAAAACTGGTATGATTGTGCAACAAAAAAATCGCGTTTTATTTCCAGATGCTTTACTTTTGCTTAGAAACATATGGAAATTGGCTTGGTTCAATATGGATACAACTTTTTTCAAACAAAATGTGGCGCATTTTGCTAATGCTAAAGATTTTACTATAGATTATTCCCTTTTCAAGAATCGTTTGAGTTTGAAGGTCTGCTAATTTCAATATGTAGATATGGGCCTCAGAAGCGTAGTCGCTCCTAAACCCGAAAATACGTTACCAAATATACGTTACTTTGCCTAAGTTAATCTCTATTAATTTAAGATTTCGACGTATGCATTCGGCTATAAAATGTAGGACCCTGTTCTCTTCAAACAGCTGTCATAGAGACATCTGAATGCGCCGCCTTTGGGGCGACGACAGCAAATTCAAGCGAATAAGTGTAATTATTTTTATACTTAGATATCTGCAAAATCAAGCACTTATCTCAATATAAGTTTTTTCTGGAGGTACAAGTGAGAGCGAAAGCGGACTACCATCGAGGGCAGTTGCTCATCCGAACATATTCATATGTTCACATGTCACTTTTAACAGATACACAAAAAATAAAATAAATGAAAACAAAAGTTGAAACATGATAGTAGATAAAGTTGCTCGAGATTTTGGTAATACATTAACTAAGAATTCTTATACAGCGGTGTCAGTTATCCCTGAAAACACCAGCGACTAACTTCCTCTCACAAGCATCGCAACAGGCATTGCCTGCTGCCTGACAGTGTTGTAAAGCGTTTTAAAGCGCACACAAGTGTGGCTAAACCAATAAGACACAAACGTAAGAGTTCAGTCAGTCGAGTTACAATGGTACTTTCGGCCACACCCTCGAAAATACAAAAAAATAAAAGAGTATTTAGTTGGTTTAGAGTTGAAACTTTTTTAATGCTGATTATCTGCATTTTGAGCAAAAATCTAATAAAATATTTTTGCATTTGCTGTAAATTAGTATGGGCAGATTGTACGAGAATAACTTTTCGTTTCTTTATTTCAAAGTTTTGTTTTTTTTTTCTCTATTTGTAAATTTAACCATGTTTCGCATAAAGTTTCGTTAATTAAACTTTGATGAAATTTAGAAGCCAAGTTTAAAAATAGTAAATCCCAGCGCACAGCTGCCCAGTGCTGGGCCTTAATTAAGCAGCTACTATTAAAATCAATGAATGCCAATATATATCTATCTATAAGAAAATAAATTTTAAATCTGTATATATATATACATATACATATAGATTGGCAAATAAAGTGAAACCTCATATAACAAAGGGCGTATGCTGCGAGGCCTTTAAAAGTAGAGCTGGCATTGATTTATCGCAAGTGCCTGACAATTCAATAACTCCACGGAGAGTCCAATAACTGCCCGGCAAAAAGCCGCAAACAAGTGAGTGATGTAACGCAGGGTGGGCATGGTTTTTGGCAGTGCTGCACATAAGGGAGTTGCTGCAGCTATCCATAGTATATATATATATATATATTTTGTTCATCATAAACTACATACAGCAAACACGAAAAATATCGAGCAACTGCAACTACAGTCACGGTAAGGACAACAACTTTATATATCAAGTTTTATTTTTATTTATTTTGCTTTTTGTGGGGTATCTGTTGAAAGTGTTCACATGTTCGGATGAGGAACTGCCCTCCATGATAGTCCGCTTTCGCTCTCACTTTGGCACTTTTACTGATGTTGAAGTGCGACTGGCAATGTGTCAAATGTTAATGCCAAAAACATATCTACTCCATGGTGCATGGACACATTTGTACGGCAACCACTTGCTGTGGCTTAAATTTATTTGACTATAAAATAAATTCGATTGAAGGATTGGGCAGTTATGCTGGGAATAAAAGTATTTGCAGGTTAGTTGCTGAAGTTAAGTGTGGTTGGCAAATATACCAGCATTAGTGGCAAAGTTGTCAAACTCTGGCTTTAGGGTCGTCAGCAGACTTATGCCAAGTCTAACGACTTGGATTTCATAAAAAATTAATGTTATATTTACGATTTGGCTTATCAATATGCACTTACTTCAAGGTCTAAGAATATACTGAAGCTCGAACAATATAGATAATAATTCAGAACGACAGCTCAGTATAAATCCGAGATCATATGCAAACTTTACGAACTATCGGGATGATTTTTAAGTGTTAGAATAAGCAGTAGAAATAAGTTATCGGGAGGAAAATTGAGTAGAGTTGTTTCTATGCCTGAGTAACAATCTTAGCAATCCAATAACAGAAGAGACATGTGCTGTACCCACATATGGAGTGCGTTTCTTAAGAAGTGTAGTGCATTGACATAGCAGGTGCTATATACTTTCAAATACCCCCAATGGCTCATTGCTACATGACAACCTCTGTCATCATCCTAGTACTGACCTTGCGCAATCCGAGTAGTTTGAAAGAGCGCTTTGACTTGGTTGCTGACTAGAACAACCGGTAGATGTTACAACCGGGCATGGTGTTCCGTAGTCTTCTTGGATATGACCAGTATTGTGTTTTCTCTCATGACTTTCTAAGGAGACTTTGAGATTCATTGCTAAAGCCACTGCCTTAACTTTTCAGCACAGCTCTATAAGGATATTTTTTTCATTTTTCCTGTTTTCTTAATTAAAAAATTGTTAAAAAATTTATTAAATCTAATATGAACGTGGAGTGGGGCCTCGTAGCTTAGTGGGTAATACACTTGCCTTCTAATCGCGGGGTCGTGGGTTCGAATCCCACTCATGGCAAGAGGCATGACCACTCCAACGTCCCTCTTAAAAATTGCTTCTCTACCTAATAGAAAGCTTTTCTCCATTTGCACAAAAATCCAACAATTTCTGGCATCCCCCCTTGCCCCACTCCTCACGCTAAATGGAGGGTATACCATAGAATCAAGCGCCATTCATAGCTTTTCGGCGTACAGCAACAACACCAGCTAGAATGATGCCAACAAAAAAAAGACTGTATCGCCCAGCCTTTCCGCGCAGCCAAGCGCAGACGCTACTCCCAGAACGCGTCAGGTGGCAGCCCACCACTGGGATAAGTCGCATCTGGCCAATCACCAGTTCGACCGAAAAACTCAACAGATTACAGAAACCTACACAAGAGAATACATAAACGGCTCCCCAAGTTCAATGATGTCCAAAGGCATTTTCAAAAAACGGACACGAATAGGACAATGGACCGTTAGAACCCTAAAGGATCCTTCAAGATTAGCTAGCACAGTTCGAGGAGGAAATGGAGAAAACTGCAGATAGCTGGCATCCATCCATAAGGCAATAGACGGATCGGCAGACCCAAGGCGACCTGGAGAAGATCCATCCTCCAACAACTGACCCAGGCGAAAAATTAGGGTTCGATGGATGGCTCTTGTAGAGGCCCTAAGTTCCCAAGTGGAATAATAAGGAAAAAAAAAAATATGAACGTGTAATGTTTAAACTGCTATAGGTATCTTGGAGTTGCCATTAGAATACAGAAATTTGATGAATCATTTTTGTAAAAAAAATTATTTTTTAAATACAATTCATAAAAAACTAATCGGATAAACAATAGAAATACTTAAATTTAAGTTGCACGAAATTTAGTATAGGATGATGATACTTCATATTTTACAATCTAATGAAATCTTTGACTGGACGTCGATATTGGGCTACATTCTTTGAAGAACGCTTAAATATAATTACTATTGACAACAGTGCTTGGAATTTCAAATTCAAACAAGATTGGGTTACCTATAGGGACAGGTCGTTTTATTTTTAAATTGGCCGGAATTTCTTTGATATCCATTTCAAATTTCATTTCAATATCTCAATCCCTTAGTCAGTTGAGCTTGTATTTTTTAACAACCAAAACTGCATTGTTCGATTTTTACAATGTCCGAAATTAATCAACAACAAAGTTCCAACAAATTTTGTCTTCGGAATGAAATTTCTGGCCGAATCATAGAGAATATTGCTGAAAGCCTCTGGCCAACAGGTTCTATTCAAAGCACGTCTATTTGAATGGTATAAAATGTTCAAAGAGGGCCGTGAAATTGTTAAAGGCACAGAGCGGCCTGATCGATCATGCAATTCAACTCAAGAAATTACAGCTCGAATATTGTCGATTGTATGTTAGAAACATTATTGGTCTTGTTGAAAAATCAACAGCAACAGTTAAAACCACCAAAAAGTCAAGCCTCTTTTGGTGCCAAAAACATTCGATTTCTTGGAAAAAACAGCGTCGTGGTTATGCTTTCTAACTATGCAACTACTACAATTTTTTTATTATAGTATTGAAACTTTCTAGATTGCTCGAATTATAAGCAGAATTTCGAATTTAAATAGTACGTGGTTAATATTGGTGGAAATCATTATAAATGCATTACCTCTTCTTGCTTAGAAATCATTTTGAATGCGAAGAGGGAGCATTTTTTATAGACAACACAAGCCAATGCCACTTCATTAAAAAAAAAACATAACATGGGAAATATGATTACAATTTTTACCCTACATTCCTGATGTCTTGTAATGAATGAGTGCTCTCTCCCTAAAATAAGCCCATATCTTTAATGCAGACTATCAACTTGACATACATCAAAGCCACATACATTGTAAATAACACTCGAATAGATTGCACCGCATCAACAGCACTTCACATGGCCACCGCAAAACAGACGCGAAATTACGATATGGAAGTGTATACTCGATACTGGACAGGATTTGCAATTTATAGTAGGGCATTACAATATACCGACCGACTCGACCTACTATCATGCATATATTGTGCCACATTATGGCCGACAACTGTTGGTGACCATAATGTTATGTATTATATACGAGTGTATGCCATGTTATATGGCACATTATGCTGCTGCTGGTGCTGGTGCCGGAGCTACTCCTGGCCCAGTTCTAGATGCTGCTGCTGCTACTGCTGCGGCTGCTGCTGTCCAGCACTTGACGTTTTATCAACACCACACAGACACACACACATTGCCAAAGTTTTGGACATAAAACAATAAAAGTTTTTCGCTTATTGCCCACTTGTCCTTGAGTGGTTTTGCATGAAGTCGCCATTGACTCGAGCCAGGAGCCAACTGTGAGCTGCGCGAGCTACGAGCTGCGAACTGCGGGAAGCTACGAAGCGCTTCTTGCAAAAAAGTTTCCATCAATATATATATATATATCTGGGTAGTATATATATAGCTTTGCATTGTACCGGCGCGTATATATATAAAATAGCGTAGCATACTTTCTAGCGTTCATTAGTTGTCCTTAACACCGCGTCACACACACATACACACATTGATGGGTGTATGGGTGTGTGTGCTGTGTGTGCTGGTGTTGCCTTATTTATTGATTTTCCATCAGAGTGCGCTGAAGTGTTTAACTATGTGCTAATATTTATTAAAAACGTAACATGCCACGTAACGTAATGGCACGTAACAAACGCCATTCTAAATTATGATGCACACCAATACACCAACACACACACGCACACAGATACACACATGCGAACATGGCAAAAGGGCGCAGTAACATGTTGTTAACAAGACAAAGTAATGTGAAGCAAGGACATTGCTTAATGGTTATTGTGGTTTTAATACTCTTACGGAGAGTATATTTTATAAGGATCTAGGTATGATGCAAGAATGGTGTTGTCTGCGAGCCGGGAAATAATATTTAGTTCGATGCGGATATCAAGTAGTTGTTTTTACTTTGCGAATCCTTTCGATTTTAAACTGATACCACAAGGTTCTTTTTCACTTCATCACATTAGAATATATAGCATATTATAGATTGTTGGATTAGTAATATTTTTCAAATTTTTTTTTAAATAAGATGTAAGTTAAGCTTTGCTTTATTATCATCATTTAGCTCTACAACCCGTGGTGGGTTTTGGCTTTCTCAACAATTCTTCTGCATTCGTCTTGGTTGTTAGCAAGCGCACGCCGGTTCCTTACATCCATCTTCAGCAGGTCATCGTCAATATTTTCAATTGTGCGCTTTCTTGGTCAACCTCAGTTTCTTGTGGAGGGTGGTGTGTATACCAACACAAGCTTTTGTGCTCTGTTCTGGTCCATTCGTAGTACATGTTCTATCCATCTTAACCACTGGGATGGTCAACTTCAACAATTCGTCATTGTTCCTTGGTTTGTATTCACCGCGTTCCTTTATTTTTGACCCAAACGTTTTTCGCAGTATTCTTCTTTCAAAGATTCTTAGGGATTCTTCGTCTGCTGCCGTCATGGTCCAAACTTCTACTCCATATGTGACTGTGGGTCTTATGATGGAATTGCAAATTCGTATCTTGTATGCCCTCGACAGCAGTTATGACCTGAATATTTTGTTGTGCGCGTAGTATGTTTTATAAGCAAGCTTCGCTATATAATCTTTTAAAGAAATTATAGGTTTCGTAATTGTAAAACACATTAAAGATAGGTTGACCGATTTTTTACTATTTGCTTGAAAATCGAACCCATTTTGGGTTAGCCAGCCAAAAGTCTAATCCTAAATATTTTTAAAAATTCTTTTTATCTAATTCATAAATGGTTAGAGTTTTAAGAGTTTTATTTACCTTATCTTTAAGCTTTGTTGATTCAAGAAATTTAATTTTAATTTAAATTATTCGTTAATTTTTTATTTAATGTTTTCTTCCCCAAGCGCATTTGTTACATTTATTTTATTTATTAAACATATTTTATTTAGCTTTTATTCAGCAGCTTTTTTCGAAATCGCTTTCACATTTAATTTAATTTTAAATAATTTTCATTCAGTTTTTAAAAATAAAAAATATTATAATTTATAAGTAAAACGAAACTTGTCAAATTTATAATTTTTAAAACAAAAACAAATTTTTGCTTCAATGTTCAAAAAGTTTAAAAATACCCAAAAGCATAAAAGTTATGCATAATTTTTTTGAGTTTAAATAAATATATTTATTTAATTTTTAAAAACTATCATAGTTCCGACATAAATCACATTTGCATCGAAGTTTTGGGAACTTATAATTTTTATTTACTTAAATAATTTTGGTTTTTTATTTATTCTGTCTTTGTTTTTTTATTTTTGCAGGAACCTGGAAACTTTACTGATTTTGAAAAGGAGACAATTATCTGCTGGCCGAAGCAAAATAAATCAAGTCATGCAGAAAAGACGAGTACATTTTGGTGACGAACTAAAACTCTTCCAAAATGAGGCTCAAATCAGTTCTTTTTAAGACTGTCAGTTACTCTAAATTTCACATGCAGTTTTATTTTATTTTATTTATTATTGAAAAGTTGCAAAACAGCTAATATAATATTAATATTTTGTGCACTTAACTCAATAACAAAATTTTTTATAGTAACACAATTTAAAAAAAAATAAACAATTGACTTCAGTTTACGCCAGTATAAAATGAATTGAAGAAATATTCTTTTATAGAATAATTGTTGCTTTTACTTTAAAAACATTTTACAATAATATTCCAATAAGTAATAAGTTTATTATTTAAGAAATATGTTCATAAAAAATAGACAATAATATCAAACAAAAATATTTAATAATAAATGTTGTATTCATAATATTAATAAATATTACCAAATATAATATATATATATATAAATATATATAACTGTTTATTATTTGTTTAATCTAGCAATCAAACAAAATAGTGTGGTGTTATTTTAATAAAAGAACTGTTTTATTATAATAAAAAATATTATTTTTAACGTTAAAAGCTTTAATTTATTAAGAGTTTATATATTTTATTATTTTGGTATAAAAAAAACCTCTATTGATAAAATTCAATGTTTAAGATATAAGTGTACTTTAAAATAATAACCTTTAATTCATAAATAAACAATTAAAATGGTTTTAGTTTAGTTATCTTACTATTAAGTGTTAAAAATCCTATAAAAAAATTGTATAAACAATCATGGTAAAATTTTTACTAATTTATATTTGCTGGCAATTCAAATAATAAGTAAAATCAAACTTACTTAAACAAAAAAAAAAAAAAAGGAAATAAAATATAATATGTATACAATTTAATTGTTGAATTTACAAAAAAAAAAACATTTAATGTGCATAATAAAAATTATTATAAATAATTATATTAGTAACAATAAGTTATAAACTAGATATTAAACATTATAAGAAATTTTCTATTCGTAAATAAGTTGTCAACATTTTATATAAATTAATATTCAACAAATATAATAAAGAAATTTTAAAAATAAAAACTTTCTTTGTTTTTCTTTAATGTTAATTTCAGAAATTAGAATTTTAACTAGATGTTATTATTTGAAAAAAATATAGTTGGATATTCGGTTAAATTTTAAAAAGTAAGTTTGCGGGTCAAAAAGTTTTCGTCTTAATATTTTTTTAAAAAGTCCGATGACAAACATTGGCACCAGTGAAAGATCATGAGGACAACAAAAAATCGAAGAAGAGAAGATTTCAAGCAGCACGATGCCATCCTTTTGTCCCAGGGTTCTTCGATAATGGACATGTTTTATTTTAATGAGATAAAGATAAGATAAATAGTTTTATTTAAAAAAGCATTTTATTATTTCAAGCCTTTTGGTAATTACAGTCTTATTTTATAAAATTAAGAATAGGTTTTCTGCAGGGTTTTGTGCAGATTTAAATTTAAATTAATAATAATAAAAAAAGTATCAAAAATTATAACCTTTTCGCTGACTGACCTACTCGAATAAAATTGTTTTTTCTCTGTCTGAAAAGAATTAGTTCTTAAGTTTTGTTCATTGAGACCTATCAAGATACCAGATAAACACAAATTAACAAAGTCGGGAAGCGTTTTTAGATTTGAATTTAAAAGATATGTTCTTTAAAAAATTTTGTAGGCAGCAAGACAGCTTGTTTTTTCCAAAACACATCACGGAGACTAAAGCATAGTCAGATGCGCTGGCAGTGTGATCATTAAAGGCAACCGCTGAAGTGGTCTAGGCAATAGTCCTCAAAGTTTCAACAAGCGAGTATATAGTCTGGAGGCCAAGAACTTCATGAATGTCAAATAGGTCTCAACGATGATCTAGGATCAGAATACCAGCCCAATATCGCAGAGTTTCCATGCTCACACCTGCGGAGTAACAAAGGCGAATAAGAAAAGGCGTAAACAAAATTATAAATTTATACGATAATATTATTAAAACCATAAACTTATATTTAAAATAAAATATACAATAATATATAAACGCTGAAAATTTGATTTACAAACAAAATCCGGAATATTTCATTATAAAAATTATTTTATTGTTATACTAAGAATGAAGCTTATAAATAAGTTTTATATGTAACATTAAAAATAATTGTTAAATTTAAAAATTTTCATGAAATAAAAATATATTAAACTAATATTTTCGAAATTTTTTTCATTAATTAATTAATTATTTTCTCCTTTTCTTTTTCCACTATACCCAAAAGCACTTGTCGATAAATACTTTTTTTTCTTATTCTGAAAATTTTGCCCACTCAAATTTTGAAATTTTCTGCATTTCATTCGGTCGAGGTATCAGGCGAACAGAAATGCATACAAATCAGCAAGCGTCTTTAAATTGGTAACTAAAAGTATGCAATAACTTTTTTGCAAAATTAAAATTTTTGCAACTGTTGCATACTTTTAGTTACCAATTTAAAGACGCTTGCTGATTTTTATGCATTTCTGTTCGCCTGATACCTCGACCGAATGAAATGCAGAAAATTTCGAAATTGATGCAGCTAATTTTTTTTTTTTTCAAACCTTGGGGGAGTGACAATATTTTCAAAAGTAAATGATGTTTATACCAAAAACAGTTCAAAACAGCTGATTAAGCAAAAGTGCTTTGAAAAATTAACGATAGTTAAAAAGTTCGTTAATTTCAAAAATCGAAAATAGCAAGCAGTGCTGTCCCTTTGTATTGTTGCAGCTTACAACTTCTGAAACTGTTTAAGAATAGAATTGCAGCATTCTGTTAGAAACTGAAAATTCCTAGTTTTAAAGAAAACACATTTTTTTAAGCTTATGCAATTTTAAAGAATTTTATTATCTTTTTCTTCATTAGCGTAAACATTATGTTTAAATTTGCGTATAAGGTCGAGTACAACATATTTACTATTTTATAATATATTTTTTGTTCTTATATATTTACTATTCTCAAAAATATTTAAAACTTAAAGTCAATGACTTCTTATATAAATTTATAAAGTGGTAGGACTTTTTAGACATTATTTACTTAAGCATAATTGTAATTTTAATAAAATATTTTAATGAAAAGTGTGAGAAGTGTAAAAAAAAAACAGGTGGCCTTTGTGTTTTCCCTTCTCTGTAGATTGCATTCAAGAGGTATTACATGCGATAGTTTGGTTCAGGTGCATCTTCCTGTTTTCGTAAGCATTTATTCAGAGTCGAACTCAGCAAAATCGCGAATTGATTCGCTTCAAAGTTGATCGTACAAAGCTTATACGAGATGAAGCATATGTACTCCGCGTTGTGTAGATCTTTCTTAAATAGGGGCGACTATTCTCACACGTGTGCTTAGCTAGTCTGCACAGCTGCTGTCTGATAGTTAAGAACGAAGGCCCCTAGAGAATTCTAGTGATGCACACCCATATTTCTGGAAGTTCTCGGAGACTTTCCCTTTTAGATACTTACCTAATCTAATGTATTTCTGAAAGTACTTGAAGACTTGCTCTCTCAAATATCCCAACCATAAGCTATAGTTAATATAAAACACAATTTTTTTTGGCCCCTAGTATTTTCACTGTTGTCTCTAAATTTATATTAGGCTTGGAAAAAAACACTTTCATACTGCCAACTGGCAGTTTTGTCAAGAGCAACTGCACTTCGTTGCTTTAGCCAAAAGTTTCCTTGTGCCTTATGCGTTTGTCGCCTTTGATATTGCTGTTGTAATTCGCCATTATTGGAGCATTCATTATGTTTCCACATGGCAGAGCGTGCATTGGCGTCCAGCTTGCTTGTATGTTTTGTTGCTTCGCGCAACGCTGCGTATGATTAATCTCATTTCATTATGTTATCGCTGAGGTCGCCATCTTAGGCGAAGCTCTCTCAAGAAAGCAGCGCGAGAGCAGGCATGTGTGTGTGCGTGTTAATGTGTGTACGTCCAGCTGCTCTCTCACTCTCTCTCCCTATTTATTTAGGCCAACATGAAAAATGATTTGCTTTTGTTTTGTTAACATTTACTTGGCCTAGCTGCGTCTTACCTTGTTCAAGCCCATAATTTATTAGCCATTTGTACTTACCTGGCAGCCCCCAGCCCCCTTTGACCATGAGCTTTTGGCCCTTTGGCGATTAAAACAACTCAATTAACAGTTGACATAATATGCTTTTAGTTTTTTTTTATATTTTTTATTTTTAGTTTCTGTTTCGGCTTGTTCTTCAACTTTTTGCGCTTTAAATTCTTACAATAAGAGATTTTATTTTTATTTTTCGTTTTTTTTTTTTAAATATTTAATTGAAAGTTACTTTCAAATTTATTTATTTTGTTTTTTTTTGTAGCTTTAATAACATTGTATAATTTATTTTTTTTTATTTTTTTTTTTTTTAATAAATAAACTATATGTATATATAGCATTTTATTTTTCATGTATATATATATATATATATAATAATGTTTTATTTTATAAATACACATTTACATATACATATTAACCACGATTTAATGCGCACAATTGCGGTTCTGCATGTATGCTTAATTTTTATTTATTTTTTTATATTAATTTTGCTTACTTTATAAGTATTTTAAGAATTTGTCACTTATTTATTTTTAAGTATTTTTAGGGGTTTTTTATTCTTTTATTTTCTTCGCTAGATTTTCTAATGTTGCGGCCTATTGTGCCTAAAGTCTATGAAAGTATCTGTGTTGCCTTTGTTAGCCATGGTTATCAGTGTGTGTGTGTGTGTGTGTGGGTGTGTATCTGTGTGCGTGTGTATCTGTGTGTGAGTCTAAAAAGAGTTAACAAAGTAAATAAGGCAAAAAGTAAAATAAACTCATGAAAACTTGTTAGAAGTGCTGCAAAAAGTTTTTACAAAATAATATTAAAGACTTTTTTTTAAAAAATAATGCGTCAGGCTTATCACAGGCCATAAAATAATATAAAAGGACTTAGTGTATTTTTTGTTAAAAATAAATTTTTTGAGTAGCTGTTGCAATAAATTTTAAGTTATGTTTTGTTTTCTGCTTTTGGCAATGAAAATTTTCAGGCTGTTTTATATTGAAAAAAAAAACGTGTATCTGTGTTTTCCAGTTATTGTTGAGGGTTTAGAAAAGCTTATGAAAAACTGTTGATAGCTCGCTTTGCATATACATATACATACATTTTATTATTTATTTTATTCTCTTTTGTTTTTTTGTATCGCTTGATTTAAATATTTAGTTGCTGGTATTTATTTTATTTATTGCTGCTTAGCTTGATCAATGAAACGTTTTTATTTTTTCTTTAATTCTATTAATGTTTTTATAAACCTTTTCTTTGCAGTTGTTTTAATATAATGTAGTTTACCTATTTTTTTTAATTATTTAATGTTTATTTTTTTAACGTTTGTAATAAAACATTTAACATATGCATTACTTTTAGGAGCACAGAAATGCTGCGTTTTAAGTCAGTTAACAAATGATTTTAAATTTATTTTGAGCTCAATGAATCAGAAACAGCGAATTATTTAAACCTAATTAAAAATTGATGAACATTGGCATTCAAAATCAATGTGTTTAAATTTTAAAAGAAGCAGCTGCAAAACTTAAAATAGTTTAGGCCAGATATTAAAGCTTTAAGGATTTTGAAAAAATGCAAAATAGAACAAATTAAAAATTGCATTCATATTTTCATTTTAAATTATTTAATTATATAAAGAATTGTGGTACATAAAAAATGATAGAAAATAATCTCAATATTATTAATATTGCAAATATTTAAACATTTTAGAAATAGAATCGTACGGGAAAAAATTCTAAAAGATTAAGAAAAAAATATTTTTTATGCAAATGTTATGTGTTTTTATAAAACAAAAAAATTATTTAAAAATCACTTTATTAATTAATAATCATTAATTTTAATTGGCTTTTATTACATAAAAAATAAAATATCAATTAAATTGGTTTAAATTTTTTTAATCTTAAAAGATTTCAAAAATCTTTAAGAAAGTTAAAAAAATTTGAAAGCTATTTAAAAGAATTGTTTTTTATTTTTATAAAAAAAAACTTTTCAAATAATCACTTTATTATTTAATAACCATTAATTTTAATTGGTTTTAATTACTTTAAAAATAAAATATCAATAAAATGTATCATATTGGTTTCATAATTTTTAAATCTTAAAGGATTTCAAAAATCTTAAAAAATGTTTAAACCCTTAAAAAAATTGTTTTTTATTAGTTTAAATTTCAATTTATACAAAAAGTAAAAATTGATAAAAGTTAAAAAAAAAAACAAATTATTTTAAAAATAAATTAAAATTAAACTTTAGTCTTTTAATATTATTTTTAAGTAATTTTGGAAAATAAAATAAATAAACGAAATATTTCTTAGCCAAATTAAATTTGAAGTTTTGAATTAATAATTAATACAATTCAATTTACAATCTCAGATTTTTTAAAATCAAAATATTTAAAAGATAAATTTACAATAATTTAGGTAATTGTTGTTTGTTTGATTTTTAGCTAATTTTAATTTTAAGAATTAAAATAAAAAAATTTATATAAAAAATTAAAAAAAAATGTAAAAAACGGCAATATTGAAAATTCATTACAAAAAAATGTTTTTTGTTTATTTTTAAAAATTAATTTATTTTCAAAATATCATAAAAATAAAAATGTTTATTTAAAATTAAAAAAAAAACAAACACTCTTTATTTATTTTTAATATTCTAGAGGCATTTTTTACAAAATAAAAGATATAAAAAAAATAAAGAATCTTTTATAAATTGTTTATAAATAATAAATATTGAAACTTAAATATAAATCACGCTGGCCCTCTAGCATCATACCCTTAACAATTAAAATGCTATAAGAAATAAAAAATTGAAGTTATAGATGCAAATGAAAATGGGTAGATTAAGTTTACTTTGCAATAGAAAATGTAAGAAACTGTTTTTTTTTTATTTTTAATAAAATCACTTGACCTAAAGCAAAATAAAAATATTACCTTTGTTTAAATAAAGCTTCTTTAAATTTGAAAATTTTAAACTAAGAACTTATAAAAAACCTATGAACAATTGATTTGAAAAATGAGAATATTTTATTTTCTATTATTATCTAAAAAAATGTAAAATTTTTTAAGCTCTGCAGCTGCAACTATAATACTTTTAGTTTAATTTCAAAATCAGCCAAAAAATAAAGTTAAAATTTAAAATAAATTTTGCAGCAAAGTAAGAAAATGCGTTTTCGAACATTTATTTTTGATTGTTTTTTAAACTTTTAATAAATCTCAACTTCTGTCTAATTTAACGCTTATTGAAATCGTGTTTTTTTTATTATTAACAACAAATAAATTTTTTGAATGTGCAACAATTCCATTTTCAAACTTTAAAAGTTAATTTTTGCTGCTATTTTTTATTTACGTAATTTACCACGCACTTTTTTAACTTGTAAGCCTATTTTAATATTTTTTTTTAATTTACACAACAAAGTAAACATTTAAAAATAAAAACAACTTAGCATAAAATTTATATGTTTTTGCATATAAATTTTTATTATTTAATATTTATGCTTTAGTTTACATTAAGTTTTGGTTTCATGACTAAATGCTGCCACAACAGAACTTTATGTTAATAAAAGTATCTTTTTTTGTATATATTTTTTATTTATTTATTTTTTTTGTAAGTTTTTGAACCATTTTTGCCTGTTTTATGTTAATGTTTTTTTTGTTTTTGTTTTTAACTTTGCTTTAACTTTTAGCTAAACTTTTGTTTATTTTTTTATGTCGTAGGTACGCTTAAGTTTAAGTTTTATGGGCTGTGTTTTAGACTATAATCATTTTTTACAGTGTACGAGTTTTAAATTTATTTATATATATAAATTTTCAGTACTTGAAATTTGTTGCGCAGTTGAAGTTGAACAATTTTTAGCTATATTTTATATGTCTAACGGCTAAATGTGTTTTATTTTAGGTTTGTTTTTTTTTTTGTATTTATATTTTTTTTTGTGTTTTAGAGAGTTGCATTTTGTGTTATCTTTCAAGTTATTCAGGCGTATTTAAATTTAAAAAAAAAAATTGGAAAAAATAAAATGCAAAAGAAATTTTGCTCATTGCGTACATAGTTTTGCTTTTAGCATAGTTACAGGCGTTCTAGTAAAGCAGTTCCAGAGCAGTTTTTCGTTTTTCGTTCTTTTTGTTTTTGCTTATACGAATTTTACATTTAATTTGCATTTGTTTTTAATTTAGTTGTGATTTGTTTTTTTTTTTTTGTTTTTTGTTTTTAGTTTGCTTATAGAAAATGTTTGCAGTTGTGAGCAGTGTTGGTGCGCAACACGCCCATTTTAGAAAATTACACCCAAAGTATTGTACATACAATAAATGTATCTAAAAAGTTCAAGCACAGAAATGTGCTCAACACGTGGAGAGGGGTGGTAGAGTGCTGCAGTGGGGGAAACATAGAAAATTGCAGCAGAAAAGAGCACACAACTTTTGCTTTTGCTTGATTAGTAGTTGTAGTCATTGAGGCAAACAGCAAACTCCTTTTAAAATATCTTTTTCTATATATAAAGGGTTTTCCATTGCGAGCTTTCAAAAGTAACGATTCTGCTGTTCGTCATATCTGACAACCAAAGCGTCATCTCGTTAAATGTTTGACATTTTACAATCGTAAATCGTTTCAGCGTGTTACTTATGTGAAATTATACTACAAAAATGCTGAAAAAAGTTGAGATTTTTCGAGCACTACGAAAAGATTTTGGTCGTCCAAAACAAGAATTGAACAGGTAGTGCAAAAATTCAAACGAACTGGCTTTGTTGGAGATAATGTCCGACCTGTGCATCATCGTAATGCTCGTTCTGTCACCTCGTTATTTCAATATTCATCATTTTACTATCTTGGATCGTTTTAGCTCCGCACTACGTGTTAATTTTGTGAAATTATACTATATTTAAAAACCAAATAAGGGCCTCGTAGCTGAGTGCAAGAGGCTTGACCAGTTTAAAGTTACTCTGAAAAATGCTTTTCTACTTAATAGAAAGGATTTATGCATTGCACAATGTCATTCAACAATTTCGGCAATCCACCTTGCCTCATTCTTCTCAACCCTCTTCACGCTAAAATGGAGGGCTCAACATAGAACCTAACGCCATTCTTCGCTTTCTGCTTACAGCATCACCAACGCCAGCTATGAGAATGATGCCAAAATTAAGACTAAGCTTTTCCACAATTATCAAATCTACATGACATTTCACAATAACACCAAAAACAATGGTAATCGTAGACGCCACTTCCAGAAGACGTCAGGTGGCAGCCCCTCCACTGGGATAAATCGCATCTGGCCCATCATCATTTCGATCGAAATCCCAAACGTTTGCAGAAACCAATACAATAAAATTAAACATAAAACGGCTCCCAAGCTCGATGACGAACATGGGTATTTCAAGAACGGATACGAATTGGACAATGTAGATTAGCACATTTCGAGGAAGAAAAGCTAAACAGACGGCGCAACACAAGGATCATTGGAAAGGCTCTAGTAGAGGCTCTAAGTTCCCAAGCGGAATAGCAAAGAAAAAAAAGGATAAAAATGGCTTGAAAATGTAAGTTTTTCGAGCATTATGAAATCAATTCGATCGTCATAGAGAACCAACACAACAAGAAATTGAGCAGATAATGCAAAAATTAGAACGAACTAGCTCCATAGCCAGATATTTTAAGACCTCTGCTTCATCGTAGTGCTCGTTCGGACAAAAATATTGCTGCTGTTGCTGCCAGTGTTGACGAAGATGCGAATGCTTCGCCACAACGTGCTCATCAGCAATTGGGCTTGGGAATTTTGCAT
This sequence comes from Chymomyza procnemis, assembly GCA_035046065.1. Classification (NCBI taxonomy): domain Eukaryota; kingdom Metazoa; phylum Arthropoda; class Insecta; order Diptera; family Drosophilidae; genus Chymomyza; species Chymomyza procnemis. The sequence goes on from JAWNOJ010000026.1 coordinate 42,853,885, forward strand.
TTGGACCTGCACCTACATTCATCTAGCTGATGCACAAATTAGAGTGTGGTAAGCATGGAATCCATAGGGCACACGTCGATTGGGTGAACTCGCAATAGTAGCAATATGCAGAATATTCATAACAAATTTTCTTCAGCGATGAAGCACGTTTTGAGCTTGGTGAACACCAAATATTTCCGTATATGGAGCGCAGGAAATACACACGGGATTGTTGAGAGGCTATTACATTCGCCAACTGTTACTCTTTGCGCAGCATTATGGTCTGGTGGAGTCATTGAGCTGTATTGCTGTGAAAGCAGGGATGGACGCATTATTTTTGGCCTGAAATTGTAAACATGGATACAGATGATATACAACGTGACGAACTATTGTCACATGTACTGTACAAGCGAAACGGCTTATTTGGAACCACGTCATTTGGATAGCCCTTGCCGAGCTGAGCGCCAAAAATTCAACCGTGACAAGTGAACAAGTATCTGGAGAGTTAGAACATAACCTCAAAGTGTTACGTTCAAAAAAGCATGGACGATCTAGACTTGAGTACAGGTGGGAAAGTGACACACGGTGGTAGCCAGCAGAGTGCGGTAGGACGTACCATAACTGCAACGACACAGGTAGCGAGCTTCGAAGCTGCGAGTGGCAAGATGTCAAGTACAGCCACGCACGAGTTTGTACTGCTAGCAGCTGCTACTGGTACTTCTACATCTGCACAAGGCAAGAGCACAGATTGCAACAAAATGCAGCCTATTGATCTAGCGAAGCAATTTTGGGATGGATACCTAAGTGGACTTGACAATCCAGTTGAGTACGCCAAATGTGGAGGAGCCCAACAAAATATTACCTGGTCTGCACCTGAAAACAGCAGGATGGCGCGACGTGCCACATACAACACGACCACATATGGCCATATGACAAAGGAAATTGGAAGAAAGTATAATTTCGCGTTTTGGTGATGTCAATTGGCCGTCGAGATTATGTGATTCCAACGCACTGGACTTTTTTTATGGAGCTACCCCTAAGCTCGAGTCTACGCCGGCAATCTGCAAACTCTTCAAAATTCTTAAAGTTAAGGCCGACTTAGCGCCCCAGATGTGCTGCTACCAGTCATCGGATCAAGATCCGATGCCCTGGGTGGTCTTTTGAGTGATATAATATTTCACATAAAATGGCGTAAATCAAACATTGTTTTGATATAAAGGTTCAAGCGAATTTCGCGAAGATAGTGTGTTTTATTTCAATTAACTTTGGATAAGTTCAAAATGGAAAACCCTTTGTGATACATATATCTGAAATGCCAGCAAATGCTATGTATACTTCTGCAGCAGCATTTCTTTAAGTTTTTATTGCCCAAAACTATCGTAATTTTCAAAATCAGCAACACTGGTGCTTTTGGCTAGCATAGCTGTGAACAACGCTCAATATCGAGTCTATAAGGGCAATCCACAAACCCAAAATCCCAAGATCTCCTGCAAAGTCGACGAAAATAACCTATTTCAGATGAAGGTCCCTGAGCAAGCCCTAGGTATTTCACACATAATTACAAAAACTAAACTTTATTTTAAAATAAAAATTCAATCGGAATTCGCATGCCGAATGAGTTTTATTTCAATTTACTTTTGACAGCACGAAATGGAAAACCCTTTGTATAAGTTTTTACTGTATGGTGTTGGTGTGTGAGGTGTGTATGGGGAGTTAGTGTGTGTGTGTGTGTGTGTGTGAGTGTGTTTGCTATGCAGCCTATTTACACATGTCTAATTTACATAGCAAATGAAATGCATAAATTTAACTAAAAATCTTTGTATAATACATAGTTGTACGTAGTCAAAGGCGTCAACTTGGCTTGCATAAAGTTTTGTGCTAAATATTACGTATACGTCACTGATTCATAGAAAAAAAATGAACAAACCCGCCCATAGCTATATATAGTTATATAGTACAATGTTATTATATAAATTAGCTTATGCTTATGTAGTCGCATGTCTTCTGTCTGTCTGTGTGTGTGTGTGTGTAATATATTTCATTATATAGCATATAGTAGTAGTACTTTTTTTTATATATTTATATATAGATATTAGTCTAGAGTTACTACGCCTTGGCTTACCTCTACTGAACAAGCGCTACGTCTCGCTCACCTTATGTCCGTCTCATATACTTGTCTAAACGTTGTCACTGATTGTAGCTGATAGTCCGCTGCCTGTGGACTTTCCGTTGCATTTGGAGCACGCCGCCAACGTCTGCTCCAGCTGGCTGGCAACAAAATGGCGCAGAGTAACGTCAGCAGTTTTAGTAGGCACTGCACAAAATGTCGCAGCGCTTTGTAGCCGTATCCGGCGTAGTTACTGCTGCCACTGTTGCTTTTGTTGTGGTTGTGGTGGTTACAGCCTCTGCTGCTGCCGCTGCGCCGGCGCAGCCTACAGTGTCGGGATAGGCTGTTGCAGGCGGCATTGTTGTTGCCACTGCAGGAATGGGCTGCCAGGCAGCGCATCGCACCGCTGATGACCGCATAGAGCGCTTGACAAACGCTGAGCTGCACAAGCACACAAACAGGTACACTAAGAGATAATGACTTGGAGACATGTGAGGATGCGCTTGTGCCGCGTGCTGCATTGCTGCTGGGAACTCCCCTGGAAACGGAATGAGAAACACCTGTTTAATTTACATCTTTATTGCTGTTCTCATACTCAGACATTGGGTTCAAATGCAGTTAAATTAATATTCAAAATTTTAAATAAAATGTAGTGTTGTGTTAGGGTTTTTTGTTAGTGTGTGTGTCAGTGTTGGTTAGTGTGTACAGACGATAAGGTATTTCGCCAAAATCAGTTGCTTTAGTTCTGTATTACTATATTTTGATACTTTCGATATATATCTATCGGGAATATATTATATAGCTCCAGTAGATGTCTTATGCAGCTCTTTAAAAAGATTATAAAATATTACTTAAATAAATCGGTTGGATTTGATATTATAATCAAAATCGGAAGTTTACTCTTTTTGTTCTTCCCAACATCAACTTTTTTTTAGATTTTATTAACAATTTCATTACACTTTCACATTGAGCTATGATTTTATTATTTATTATTTGTTAGAACAGTCACCAAAAAAATACTATAGAAAATCTATTTATTATCTTAATAGTTTTACATATGTAAAACAGGAAATGCTTTTATAACATTTAAAGTTTGGAATTTTCGTCAAAATTTGTGGAGAAATGAATACAGTAATTATTAAGTCTCATAGCAATCAAAGGGCTGCTTAGTTGTATATTTCTAGTTATAAATTTCCAGTTACACGTATATTGATAACAAAATTGTGAAATCCTTATTTACTTCAGACAAAATCAAGTTCAGATTACCATTGACCCTCGTTACATCATGGAGTCAAATCGCCGAATCCTTGTAGGTCAGTGTCTATACGTTTGAGTGTGTGAGCGTGCCTAAAAAGTTTGCGTGCCTTTGGCATATTTTCATTAAGACAAGTCGAGATACAATATTGTTATCATGTGTATCTCATGTTCGTGTATAAGCTCGTACTCCTAGTAGTAGTCCTTTGGCTCAAAGTTGCAAACAAGTGTATGCTTGAAAGCAGCCTTACATGTTGAAAGTATCTCGTGCTAGGCACAAAAGTAATAACAAATGAACAAGTCAACTAGCGATACACTGCAATTTCAGGTACATCGGATATTATATGTACTTAAAATCACGCGAGACTTAAAAAGGAGTGTGAAATTGTAAAACATTTACTAGGATAATCGAGCTTCAAGTCTGGTGACACAGTTTTCCTAACGAAGTGCACTATTTCGGTACAGATAAAGTTTGTCACTAGGATACAGTCGATAGTCGTATAATAAAAAATAATTCCATGATAGCATTTGCAGATACAGGCAGATCTGGTGCTGTAGTGGTAACTCACTCACTTCTAAAACAAAGTCAAACTCAGCAGCATGGTCACAATTGCTACCGTTCGGATTCGTCTTAAACAGGTTCCTGTTCTCTTCAAACAGCGGTTAATCGCATTTTTTGGATTTTGAAAGTAATTTTGCTAAGCTGACAATCCAGCCAAATAAACTGGAGATCCACACCCGCAATATCCACAATCAAATCAGGAAAACAATACTATGTTCATTTACTGAGATAATCAAGTTACACAAAATGGATACTCTTTTCGTAGATAGACACATCATGCTTTTTATCCCATACTATATTAACCTTCTGTCCTAAATTTCAAAAGTTATACGAAAGTTCAGACATGCATGAAAAGATGTTTGCTAAAGAACAACTAGTGCCTCATATTGTCCAACGTATTACGCGGATAAGATCTCCCCCTATATTAACGAAAACAACAAACTAAAAATGGACTACGATTTAAGGATATGCAACCGAATTATCTGGACCCATAAAAGGGAAGGTACCTCTATTCAACTGGCGGATGCACCAGCCAAAGTTAGGACACCATCCAGAAAATGAGATAGAAAGAAAAATTCTGCTTTAAGCAAGCAAGCTGTTATATCGACTACAACTGCCGTGCGATCAGGTCAAAATTTGGATACGAATTCACAGAAAGCCGAAGACTATACCGACGCGTCTACAGATGTACGCCTGCAAATAAGCGGAGCCCTCAATATTTTTTAATCTTTTTGAATCTCGCATTTTATGCGAGACTTGAAGACACCTACAGCTGGTGCTCAGCCAGTGACGTGAAGATCATGCTCGGATATTTACGTACAACATTTGCAGAACGTAAACACATCGTTAATTTGGATTGCTTAACCCAGAAAACCCAAGTACACAAATTTCCGAGATGAAAGTAACATTTTCGTCACATCGACCGCCATTTTGTATCAGCCATTTTGTTTTCATGAGTTTTGAAAGCAGATTTGGAGATCTTGAGCCAAAAAAATGCTGTAAAATTGATTTTCGAGCATTTCTAGTCAAGAAACGATTTTTGGCCAGCTTTTGGCGCTTGGGACCACTGTGCATCGGTCAGTTCAGCTTTCTGGTGACTACGGTGGTGAGAGCGGCTGTGACCCGATAACAGGTGTTATTTGCAAACTTAAGTAAAGTAAAGCTACTGGGGTGGATGACTGTCAAAACCTGCTGCTCTACACCTTCTTATACAATGTAGAGTTTGTCTTGAAGTCGAAGAATCCGCTTGTTATGAGTCCTTTGTGTGGAGTAAATTGAACTGGGTAAGGCATTCTAATGCTCATAAAAACTACAATAACTCTGCCTTCTCATGATCTTTAAAACAAACAATCAAAAACTTAAACAATACTCGAGTTATATTAATGCCTCAAGCAGCCTTTGCCTTTGTTTTGAAAAATTTAGTTCAAGGTATTCCATTGTCGTGCGTATCCTAAACTATAAACAATGCTTAACGGCAAACTAAGTGATTATCGCAAAAATCGAAACCTTATGCCGTATAATCCAATACTAACACCATGTCACATGTTCCTACGCACACACGCACACACATTCCTTGTACATTATATACATATACACCAAACAACAACAAAAGTCTTTGACTTTGCGTCAAGGCAACCCAAAAAGTCGACAAACAATACAAAATACAAAAAAAAAAAACAACTATGAGGAGAACATAGAAAACTTTAGGAAAACAACCAAGTCATACAATATGCTACAAAAGCCAAGACAACAAAAAACAACAACAACAGAAAACAACAACAATTTCCAGAAGAAACATGAAACACAGCTTGAAACAAGAGACAAGCAACAACAATATACAAAGAGCTCGAAGCTTAGTGGGTTGCATTGCAAAGGGAGCGACACTACGTGGAGAATAGGAAGAGTATGAGAGTAGAGAGTCGCGTTCACAAGACACACTTCCAGGCAAAGGTCAACAAGTATCTTCTAGTATTCTTCTAGTATTTTATTGCAATGTGTAAGTGTGTGTAAGTGTAATTTAAGTGTCGCGGTGTAGCGAAGACAATGTGTACATTCTATGCAAAGGTGAAATAGCAAACATGAAATAAAGGGCAACACTTTTCAAGTGGCAGGGTTGCAAACGTCATAATATCGGGTGACGCCAGACGAGAAGTTTCGCTGCGGAATGCAAAGTCAATTGGTTTTGGTACAGCTTGTTTTCGTATGAGGAGAGTGTATTTTATGAGACGCAAGTTTGTTATGAATTTTTAGAGTATACATATTTTTTACTTAAAGCAAATTTTAAATTATTGTATTAAATTATTACAATTTAGTTAAATTTTAAGATCTGCTTAGAGCAGAAGAGCAGTAGTTTATTGAGATGAAGTATATAGGAAATTATATGTTAGACTGAAAGTTGGGAAAACACTGAAAAATGAAAGACTTCAAGAAATTATTTGGAATCGTTCTACGAAATTTAAAAAAAAATCTTTATCAAAACAGGATCAGCTTCTGCCTTTTGGAATTAAATAATTCCAAAGAACTGCAAAAATATGTTAGTCCAATGGACTTAGTCCGAATTATAAGAAAAAAATGTGTATCAGCACAGAGCCCAAACGGCAAAAAGTTAAATTTCAGCGCAGATAAAAATTTACGTATAGTGAGCTCTCAAGTTAGTTATAATTTTTAAATTATACACGTTCGATCCCAGATCAAATTTTTCATACTTTGTTAGAAATTGGAATGCAAATAGGTCCTTTTTTTCAGATACAAGTTTCAAATTTTTTCAGATCTAGATTTTTCATACTTCGTTAGAAATTAGAATTGGTAAATGCTTCAGGGGAAGCTATAATCTGCCTCAATGCTGTTCTGCTCTCAAGGTTTTCTGGGAATTAAAATAGTTACAAATTTCAAATCGAAATCGAATGTGGATAGATTTTAGATTTAGTTTTTTCATACTTTGTTACAAATTGAAATGTAGAAGGTTAAAAATTTCTTTTTTTTAATAATGTGTTAAAATTTTAAATGCAAAGAGTTACAAATTTCAACTTTTTTCAGATCTAAATTTTTCATACATTGTTAGAAATTACAATTCGAAAATACTACAGGGAAAGCTGTAATCTGACTCAATGCTGTTTTGCTCTCAAGGGATTATTTATCCAATTAATTATCCACATTCGATTATAGATATAATTTTTTCATATTTTGTTAAAAGTTTGAATTGGTATTTTTTTACAGAGGAAATAATCATCTGTCTCAATGATAGTCTGAAAATATTCACAAGTTTAAAATTTCCAACATTGGATTTTAGATATTTTTTACAATTTATTGTAATGTGGAGACTAATACTTACAGTGAAAGCTATCAGTTCTATTAGAGAAGGTCGCAAAACTTAATGAAAAATTACATTGGCTAATATCTACAAGGTAAACCACTATAAATGTGCTGCAACATCTACGCTGCCCCAAAGCTGGTCTAGCAATGAGAATAGAGTAGAGTTCTGCAAAAGTTTCTGATATGTCGAACCAGTTTCGCAACCCTGACTTAAAACCCATGAAAACTAATGGCTGCACGCAGCCTTGACAAAATGCAATGAGAACAAAAACCAGAAAAAAATAGATATTAAAAATCCCCTACCGAGCACACTGCAGCTTTATTTTTCATGCGAATACTTTTCACACTCACTGTTTGCGGTAGGGTTGTTGGCGCTGATCCCCAAATGCATTGACAAGCCAAACAGCAACAACAACAATAACAATGACGAAATGAAACAAAACAACAAACTAAGTTCTATTGTTCTGTGTGTGTGTGTGAGTGTGTGTGGTGTGTACAAGTGTAAGTGCATGTATGTATATGTGTTTACGTGTGCGTGTGCGAATAACAGGTAACAATAAACAATAAAAACAGTGAAGTGAAGCAAAGAAATGACACAAGCACATTGAGAGGGAGAGCGGTGTGTGAGAGTGCGGAGTGAGTGAAAAACTTTCACAGCGAAACGTTGACAACAAAAGCGAAAACAAAAGTAAAAAGCAAAAAGAAAATATAAACATGAGAAAACAAAACAGCAAAAACACAACAAAACAAAAAAAAATAAAGGAAAAAGCAACAATGTTGACGGGCCATAATAATAATAATAATAAAAATAATAATAACAAACAAAATACAACAACTACAACAACGCTGCCAAGTAAAAGAAACAGCAGCAGCAACAACAATAACAACAACATGACACAAAACATAATAATAATCAGAGACAAGTGTGCCAAAGCAGTTAACGGAAACAACGCGCAATGCATGCACAAAATGGCGACAGCTCTAGGCAGAGAGTGTGTGTGTGTGTGAGAGAGAGGGTGTGTGTTTGGCGGGGAGTGAGTGAGAGTGGCAGTGAGTGAGAGCGAGAGAGAGAGAGAGGTATGTAAAAGCTAACACCGACATAATCTAGCAGAACCAGGGCTACATTGCCAGCATAACCATTGCGACAGCGGCGACATCTTGACATTGGTGAAAGTCGCAAAAGGAAGTGAAAGGTAGGTTGGCAGTTCGAGCGAGAGATATGCAGCAGCTCGAAGAAAAAAAAAATCCAAAAATTGAGGCAGCATTTTGCATACACTTGCGATTTAACAATCTACATTGTAAATCAAAGTTCCTAGTGTGAGATATCTAGAACAAATTCAACCATCCAACTAGAGGCTACGGAAGGTTTTATATTATATTTTCCTCGTTAACATTTAATATTTTCTAGTTTAAAAACTGCTTAAGTATATGAGCGACTAGACTTAGTTGTACACCGAAATAAATAATAAATAAATTAACAGATAAATACGTATAAAGAATTAGGATAGTACTTATAGACCAGCTAGGGCTGAAACTATCATTGGAAATTGATACCCAACGCACTTGATGCGGTTGAGCTTAGAACTACAAAAAGCGGCCACAATACAAGGAAAGAGACTACAAAGTCATTCTACAGCATCAAAATGCTAGACCGTACTTCACTTGAAATAGGAGATCTTATTGCTTTTGCATGCTGTTCAGACATTTCCCCATCTGACCAACTATTCCGTTCGATGTTACAGGATCTAGCGAACAAGCACTGCCGCTCATATGTAGAAGTCAAAATTGGATTGATATTGGATAACCTCGAAAGATCCGAAAGCATGTGTTTGCTGACAGTAAGATGGCCGAAAATAGTAAATAACAACAGCTAATATTTTGTATAAAATGTTTGTAACCATTTCTTACAATAAAGCCCCAAAGGGGAACAAAACAACGTCAAAAGCAGAGCTTCGCAACTAATAACTCCCCAACTTGTCCGGTATCCCAAAAAAAAATGCTGCCGAACCATTTTTAAATATACCTCAAGACCGCAAAATGTTGCAGGCTTAAAAGAGCAAAAAATATAACCTACCATTCAATTGAATCCAATATTTACTTAAGGTATTGGGAGCTCTATATGGAATATGTCTTGCTTCAGAATAAGAAGGCTGAATACCTTTTCGGCTTGGATTAAAATTATAGTACAATGAAGCATTTGAAAATTTAAAAGTCAAAGACTTCTTAAAAAAAAATTTAATTATATATAAAAATTTCTAATACATGCATCTATGCTTAAATATGTTCTACAGATGGTGGACTCTCACTAAAAGTAGCTCAACATTTGGCCTCTTATTATAAGTAAATCCATATTTATCACTTAACCGAACATGTTAGATTAAAAATCATTTTTAAGAGTTTGTTTTGCTTAACAGCCTTTGTGTAAACGATTCAGTTTGCTATATCAGCTCAGATAGAGGCTCACAATTTTAAAAAAATATCTGTATTGGTATTATTATTTTCCCCTAATAATATTTTTAATCTTCTTACATTTCCAAAGTTTAAATAAAATCTAAAATTAGTTATTATTTTTTTAATAATTATTTTTAAGGGCTTGTTTTGCCTCACTTGAATTTTGCTAACCTGACATTTTGCTGCATCAACTCTGATAGGTGCATTTTTATATAAAACTGCTTGAATTATTTCAGAGCTTTTTATCTCGAACAAAGTTGTCCCAGACTATGAGTGTTTAAGAATCTTACTCCAAACCTAACTACCTAACAGCCTAACCTTCATTTTTCTTATTTGCTTAAATAATTTATATAACTTAAAATTTGATATATTTGAAAACCATTTGAGTTTTTTGGAACTAATTTAAGTAGACGCATTACTTTGTTTCCTAGCCTGAATGAAAAAACTGCTTCGATAGTCTCACTATTGTTAACCTCTTGCGCATATGGATTGTGTTCAAGGAAAACAGTTTTCACTGTCACTTTTAATCTTTTTACTTACGTAAAGACTGTTCTGATTTAAAATTCCCTCAATGGTCGGAACCAGCACGACATTAATATAATGCCTAAGATACTATATGTATATTGTAGTATGGGTCTTAAAAGATTTTACATTTCTGTTTTTATCAAGATTTAAGCAGCTGGATAACAGTTTACTAATAGATGGCGCCAGCAGTAAAAGAAATCTTTTGTTTAAATATATCTTATGTTTAAAAGAGACGAATTTTTTATTTTATATCTTATGGTTTCTATAAAAATAGCTGAATAGCATGCGTTTTTTTGCCAAAATAGCTTTAAGCATTCTTAATGCTTAAGGTAAAACTTAAAATGCGCTTGATATTTTTATAAAGTTTCCTATTCCGTAACACCCCGCATATACCCCACATAAGTGTATACAAATAAACATAATTTTCATGTACTCACACACACTCAATTCCCCCACTCACACACACCTACAGCTACTACAAACAGGCAACATTTGGTAGACCAAAAAAAAAAGATACAATATTTTCATTTTCAACGTTTGTACAGTAGCAGGGTACGCAGGGGTAGGCAACGCTTCAGGACTCTACATATATGGTATATATAGCTGCTGCAGGCACTACTGTGCTCATAATGATTACTGCTGCGTGCACAATTTCCAAAAAAAAAGGAGCAAGGTATGAACGAGGTTTCAGGGGTTTTCCATTGCAGTAACAGCCTACCGTCACGCTGTTTAATTTTCACGTACCATTTTCGCAGTTTTCACTTAGCCAGGAGCAACGCGAGGCATAATAATTTCGTCTAGGGTAGAGATACTCATTCATTTTTTTTTTTTGCTGCGAGGCAGGGGGTACACTCACAGGCCTTGGGACAAATGCAGGCAGCCATTTGTGCGCGGGGCCCAGATCCATTGCGTTATCGGCAGTCATAAAAAGTGTCAAATATGTTTGTGACTTAAATTGTGGCTGTCAATTAGCATGCAAGCAACACTGGGGGTATTTCGACCCGTGTTAGTGTCAATTTTTGTTCAATATTTTGTTGTCTACAATTCATATTCGTTTTTAGGCATTTCCTTATATTGGCTCTTTGTGCCGCTGCTTCTTGGAGTTTTCCTTTGCTGCCTTTTTGGCTGCCATTTTGTGGCTTAGCCCTCGTCTGTTTGGTATGCTACATGTTTCTGTCACTTTGTCACTCTATATAGTAGATATGTGTGTTGGGCCCCACATGTTTTTATTTATTTTTCGTTTTTTTTCTTTATTTATTTTTTTTTTTTTTTATTTTAATACTTCTCGGTTTGCGTGCACTTTTTGGCCCTGTTACGTCTTTAGGTATTACTTTCCACACTTATAGCTTCTAAGCTGCATTTGTATGGCCGCCATGCCATGTATTCCAAAAAGCTTTGCCAATGGAATTCCCAACTGTTCCAGATGTGTTGCTTTAAGCCAAAATCGCTTGCTATGTGGTAACCCTTTATACGCTATAGAAGCCTCTCGCCTCTCTTTTGTCATGTTTTTGGTAATAGCGTGTTACGCTCTGTTTTGCTGGATTTTTTAGTGTTTGATGTATGTTCGTGTACTTTTTTTTTATTTCTTGCTTGGTCTACATGTTCTTTTATAACTTTTTTAGCTCATATTATACTGCTTGTCTTTAAGACAGCTTTCAAACTTTATATGCTTGATAAGAAATTTAACTAAACTTCCATTTTTTTATATTTAAGTATTAAAATCCTTGGGCAGCTAGATGGTAGTATAAATGGAAACTATTTTTGCTTTTGTTTTCTTGAGATTGTAAAAACTTTAAGCTATAGCAAGTTTTAAATTTAAAAGTTTCGGAAGCGATTGGACAAGCTAAAAAAAATTTTAGGTTAAAATTTTTTATCTTTCAGAAATTGTCTGAAACCGAAGATCGGTATTTAGATCTATTCAAGAAGAATACTCTATTTGCCTAAATGAGTCTCTATTAAATAAAACATTCCACGTTCGGATATGACTATAAGCTTAAGTTCCCTTGAACTCTTCGAAAAGCTACGAGTAGAAATATGTCCACTCTTCGATTTTGAAGCGATGACAGCATAGTCAAGGGAAATTTAACTAGAAGACGCTATTTGCCTGAATCTCTATTAAATAAAGCATGCCCTGTTCGGATACGACTCTTTATGTATGTACCTCTTCGCGCAACTACTTATGGAGATCTCCCACGCTTTGAATTTGGAGCGATGACGCATGATCAAGGGCAATTGAAATATTGACTTTTTGAAATCCCTCAAAGGTGTAGTATTTAATTTGCCTTATAATCGTGCAGAGATCAACATCGGCGATCATGTGATTGGAGTAAATGCTTACAAAATTACTTTTGCAGAAGCTGCTCAGCGGAATTTAGATTAAACTTCTGCGTCTACTGGAAAGCCTTAAATAGTTGAAAATAAAAGTAGATGGGATATTATATTCTTTGTATTTATAGTGAAAACACAGTTGGAGAAAATTAATATATATGATTGCAATAGGCTGTGATCCGTGTCGCGCAATCGAAATAAACTAAGCTGACTTTAATTTTGAGGGCAGCTGCTTACAGCACCTTGCCTCAATTTTATTGTCGGGCTTAAATGTAATTATTTTAAAATTATTTAACAACTTTTAAAAGAAAAGAGTTTAGCCCTTTTTAAACTAATTAAATTTTACAAACTTTCTATAAAGCAGTCAACTTTTGCTTGAATTTCGTTTTGTACAGCAACTCCATTTTGCGACAGTAGATTACCAACTTTTTCGCTTTTTTATAAGTCTTGTTCAAGCGAGCAACTGTCAATTTTCACCAGACCGTAAAATTTTTATCCTACATACGCTGCTCTTTTGCATACATCGTCTGGTTTTTTATTAACAAAAAAAAAGAACAAAGTACCAGGATCAGTCTGTCGTTTGCCTTCATTAAGAGTGCAACATTTACTTTTAGTGTTTGTCTTCTAGGCACATGCCATGTCTTGCAGCTTCTACTGCTGTTTTGCAAAAACTTTGCCTATTCTTCTCTAAAGCAATGCCATTTTTTTGCATTTTTTTGCATTTCTTGCGTTTTGTGTCTTTTGCTTTAGCTTTGTTTTTTTCCAAACTGCATCCTTGCAGCCGCCATTCAAGATTTACACACTCATAATCTAAAACTTCGTAATACTTTGCCTTCAACTCTTTTGCAAACTTTCGCTTTACTACGCTTATTCATTACTTTTCGCTTTGTGTCTTTCGTCTTTACACTCTTTTCTTTTCTTTTCTTCTTTTTTTGTTTGTTTGTTTCTTGCTTATTTACGCTTTACGCTTATTGCCTGTCAATCTGTTGCCATATTGCCAGAGCTTGCTTGTCAGTCACGCTGTCTGCCCACAAAACACTCACGCGGCGCATTATTGTTCCACGAGAGATTCCCCATGACGGCTCCCACCCAAACTATGGCACTAACCCATTATGAAGGAAATTCCTTTCTTTCTACTTTCATTTTTTAGCATTTCACTGTTATTGTTGTAATTTTTGTTCGTTTTGGGTGTTGTCTTTTGTCATTTGTGTCGTTGATTTTACTTACCATTCAGCACATGTACCATTACGCTTTTCGGCTTTGCATTTGATGGATTACATTGATAATGCCCGGAATCTGATGGACGCGCTGATTTAATCAAGAGGAATGATGTTGTGGTTTCACCTTTTATGGTGACAACTGAGACACCGCCGCGCGGCGAGTCATAGTTGATTATCTGTTGGAAAAGAGAATAATTTTTAGTGTACGAAATGCCTGCATACTTTGCATATTATTCAAACAAAGAAATAGAAAAAGAAGGCACAAATTTTTTTCAAGTCTAGCAATTTGTATGCCAATGACAATTTCGGAAGGACCAATGAAGGCGATTGTCGGGAAAATGAAATTACATTTTATGCGCTTTATTTTCTGAGCAATAAAGTTGAGCGGCAGATTACCCATACGCACTGTTGCACGCAGCGCCTGCCGCTTGTGTAAATTAAAAAAAAGCTAGCAAAAAATGTATATATATATATGTGGAGAGAGCGCAAAGTAATAGCACTAGCGCAGTAAGTCTGGATGGGACTTGGGAATTGAAACTGTGTGTGTAGGAGGGGGGGCTTTGTCACAAAATATGCAAAATATAAAAGAATAAAGGCAAAACAATAAAATTAAATCTGTGCAAGGCAAAACTGGCACTAATGGCAACTTTTCTGCTCAACGTCACCAATTTTTTTTCTCTTCCAACATTATTTTATTTATTTTTTCATGATTTTTTTTTTATTTTGTTGTTAGATTTCACCCTATTGAAAGCGCATAACAATAGCTTGACTAGGTTACTTTAGCCAACCTAACTACCTACCTACAACCCCTTCAATACAATGCCAAGTATGACTGAAAAGTGAAGCAACAGAAACACCTAAAGTGGAAAACTAAAACGTAGACAACGCCACAAGAATGGAATAACAACAACAACAACAATAACAACAACGGCAACAATAACATTAGCCAAACACAAGTAACAGAGCGGACTGACAACAAAACCGAAATCCATTTCAAAACCCTTCCTTGCCCAACATAGTGCTTAAATGGCATTTCCTTGCTGTCTCGCTTTGTTGTTTGCCTCAAATAAAATAAAAGCAAAAAAAATATATATACAAAAAATACAAAAAGTTGAAAAAAAATCAAGTTACGTTAAAGCCGGACGTGTACGACTTTTTAATGCCGTACGTTGCAGAGAAAAGCCCATTGTCATTTGTAACTTATTTCTAGAGATGAGCAAAAATTTTCTAAACGCCAAAGTGTTGTTTGTTTGGCTGTCCTGCCCAAGCAGAAGTTCCTGACAACGTACTTCAACCTAATAGAATATAACCAATTCTGTTTTTACACGGTAGATTGGTTCCAGAAATAAACGGGTAAAAACTGACATTTTTTTTAAATTTTTTTTGTGATAAATACTTTTATTTTTTAACGAATTATAATCAATAAGCTTCCAATGAGCGCAATATGTGATCATATATACCTAATTCTGTTTTTATACGACAGATTGGTTCCAGGAAAAAACGTATAAAAACAGAATTAGGTGTATATTGCGAATAAAAGTATTTATTACAAAAAAATTAATTAAAAATTATACATTTTTTAATTTTATAATGTAAAATAGAAACAACAAAATTTTTAAATATTTTTTTTTTGTTACATAATTTTTGTATTTTAATTCAATAGATAATTTTTTTAACAAAATAATTTTAACAAGTTAATTTTTAATTTTTGAAATAAATCTCAGTTAGTTTTTTTGTAACTTTGATTAATTTACTTAATCAATTGCTAGTTTATTAAAAAATCATTTATTTTTAGTATCTCAAAGAAAATAAATAACTCTTGTTTAATTTATTCTTGTTCTTTAAATAAGTTTATAAGCTTACTACTGCTTAATTAAAATATATTAACAAATTATAAAAAAAAATAGTCTTTTTTGTTTTATTTATTTTTTTTAAATAATTCATTCCAAATCTAGCAATTCAAAAATTGAAACCGCACCATTTGGTTTAAATTAAGATAATCAAGTCAATAGTTTATTAAAATTAATATGTTCAAAAGGAAAAAGCAACAAAAATAAAATAAAAAGATTTACTTAAATAAATAATTCAAAATATATTTAAGTGAAAATTGTATAAAGTTTACAAACATATTTAATCGAATATATTTTTGTAAAAATATTTTCAGTATTAATATATCTTATTTCAGTTAAATTCGGCAATACAAGCAATCGATTTCGAAATAAAAATGTCTCGAAATATATTTTCTTTTTCTCCATTGCCATTTTATTGCCATTTTTAATTGTTCGTATTCTTGCATTTTCGCGAATTCAAACTTTTCAATTATCTGCAGGATTATTCATCAGTTTTCTACCATTAATATTTCAAGTATATCTTTTGAATAAAACGTGAATGACCTCAAAAACTTTATTAAAAAGTACAAGATAATTACTATTTCTAAAACATGCTGCCCACCAGCAATCACAACATTCAAGTGCAATCGTTAAAAAAAGTAAAAGAAAAATGTTATGAATAAAATAAAATAAAAAAATCTAATAATAATAATAAAATAAAACTAAATAAAAATAACTCCCTATAATGATTTGAAACAAAATTGGCTGGTTTCAACTTTTTAGAAAATATTTGTTTAACAGTTCTTTCCGCTCCTCACCTATTTTAAAATAGGTCAGGGACGACCTGATTTAGAAACGAAATGCCTGCTGAGAATGCACACTTTCATCCCAGAAACTTAATCCTAAAACGGATAACCAAGGGTTTAGGAAAAGAAAGCTTACACACAATTATAGTTTGTTCTATAAAGAGAAAATAAAATAAGGAAATCTAACGCCAAGATTTCAAATACTGTTTGATGAATAAATTGAAAATAAATACCAATTAACAGGGCTAATCAGACGAGCTAATCAGACTAACTAAATTTATTCTTAATTCCATTTTTTAGGGAGTATATTTGCATGATTCTTAAACTTTCAACTTGCTTAAAACTTAATTCTACAATGTACTTGTTTTACTGTTGAGGTACTGCTCTTAATACGAAAACAGCGCTCTTCTGAAACCATTTTGTGTGCTGTGTTTTATTTCCACTTTTAAATCCGCTAATAGCTATATTAACTTTAATTGAAAATAAAAATGCCAGAACTATGCTGCTAGTTCTAGATAATAGTAGATTATCTAATTATATCTAGCAAAAGAGAAATTATTATAAATGTTGTAGCCTTTTTGAAACACAATTAATAGGCATATTCTATCTTTCAAAATATTTAATTTTCCCCTTTCAAAATAATTTTGTCTTGCATAGAAGTCAAGGCCTTTGTGGAATATGCTTCTTTAAACAGCAATTAATCACCACACATATATTATTCTTAATAGGAAACGCTTGAAGCCAAGAAGTTGGGGGTTATCGCATTTAAATGCGCCCCAATATTCACCCTTATCCTTTGTCGTCCTTCGCCTACACCATCAGATATGGCGGAATCGGAAACGCTGTCTGAGTGCTGCTTTTTGCCATGAGACATTCTTTATTCATATCTTATGTCTGCCATCAATGTGCCAGTCTAAGGTCTCTTTGAAAATCGAATATGGGAGAAATGGTGAGGTCTGTTCAGCCAGCACACAATCCATTTGGTCTAGATGGGGTCTCGATGGGAAGCATGCCTTCACCATCAAGTAATAAAATTTTAATACGAATAGAATTCAGAATGAATAGCTTGTAAATGCCTTGGGAGAAAATATGACGGGAAAACCTGGCGAATTACTTTATGGAAATTATGGCGTAGATTTAGCGGAAAGAGCAAGAGGTGTGAGACTGTGACAGGACACTGTGACTGTATACATTTGGTAATAGTATATGGTATTATCAACTAAATGCAATCAATTTTATAACACAATCTTAGCGAATGAAAATTTATCCTCACATTTGCTCTTCATAAAAAAACGGTCTTCCGAAGAAACAATATCTGATTCTACAAATTCGACGATCTTAACATTCACAAGACTAGTCTATCAACTATTTTAGTTTTAAATGGTTTTCTGTAATCCAATTAAATAAAAACTAAACTAATCGATCGACAAGAAAGTTTTCTGGAGAGGAAAAACCTCTTAACAGATCCGACAAATTCGAAGATCTGATTAGTTAGTAGATTGCCTATCAAGTTTTTAATATCGAAACGCTTATTTATTATGCAAACTAAGCTTATGGATCGACGAAACAGTCTTCTGGAGAAAGCATAAATTCTTTACAGAAATAGCAAATTCGAGGTTATTAAGAGCCAGCAGACGTATTTATGAAGTTCTTAAGATCTGAGCGCTTATTTGTTATAAAAATTAAAACTTAACTTATTGATCAACTCGATTTTTTATCAAAACTCGCAGAGACCATAACTTTTTATCGTAGAAGCGCTGCTGTAACAAAATCTCTACAAAACCGACAAAATTCCGAGAAATTCGACGATCTGATGTAAGAAGAATTATGGACTGCTTAAGATCAAAGCGTGTATTTCATATTCCAGCTAAATAGAAACTAAGCTGGTCGATCGATAAGTTTGGAGAAGAGAACCCCAAATGCTACGATTTTAACAGTCAGCAGACTTATATATGAAGTTCTTAAGATCTAAACGCTTAATTACCAACTCCAGTTAAACGAATCTTAACCTATCGATTCTCTCGATTTTGATCAACATTCGCTGAGACAAAAACGCTTTATAGAAAGATCACCACTGTAGCGAAAACTTTCCAAAACTCCATATACCCTTTAACTTCAAAAATAAAGTGTTTCAAAATGAAGCATATATTGTGTATAAAAATATAGGAAAGCCAAAGCATGAAAATCAAGTAAAAATAAAGCAAAATTGTAAATAATAAAGGGTGCAAAAGCGTGCAAGCAGCTCACTTATTTGATGCCACTTTTAAACAGACTTTACAGATGGGATATATCCCATACCATGTCGCACACGAATGTACAGTACTGTATATCTATGTACGCCTGTATATCCTTTGTATCCTAAGTCTGCACGCCTTTGCGTAGGTAGCCAACAAAGCTAATTTAAAAGTTACTAAATTGAACATTGAAGGGACGCGCAGTACCGACAAAAGACAGCACCAAAAAAAAAGGAAAATACAAAAAAAATGTTACACGAGACAGAAGACAAGTTTCAAGAGCCTGAACCCCAAACGAGAGTAGGAGATTAGAGGGTAGCGGCTTTGGGCCATAAAGGCAACCCTTTTTTATGGCGTTACTCACTTTGGCAGGGAAAGCGATAATGACACACCAAAGTAATTGGCTATTCGAAATTGACAACTTGGCTTGACTTGGTGGCAAAATGACAAAAACTTTTTAGACTTACGGCATCGTTATGATTCCAAAAGATATAGGCTGGTGGCTCCGGTGAGTTGAGTATGACACAGGTGAGATTTATGGTTGAACCGCTCTCTATGTACAAGTCAGGTGCGCCTATTATTTCCGTAGAGGGTTCTATAAAAAGATACAAAAAAAAAGAAAGGTAAAAAAGACGTTATAAGGATTAGGAATAGAAAAAAAATCGAATATTTTGTGCTTAGTATGTGAGTTGTTAGGAGGTTTCAATTATTTTAAGAAATATATTCGTTGTTTATATTGATTTTTCAGTTTTACGCCTAAAAAGGGTCAGCAAATTGTGCACAGGATGCGTTCTATTGGATCTCAATCAATAATACTTTATGTGTTTTACTTTTTGATATATCGCCGAATGGATATGGTTTGGTATTCTAACGCATGTGGGCATCGGTAGCGTGAGTGGTAGAGTACTCGCCTCTAAATCGGAAAATACCAAAAACACGCTATTGACCTAGAAAAATCACCCTATGCTCCGCCTTTGGAGCGATGGCCTTAGTCAATATATTTCAATTCTTATGCTTGAAATGTTATTAAATCGATAAGACTAAAAATGATTATTTTCTACTATTTAAAATGGCAAAATTAACTTAAAACAATTAGTCTGCATCAAACCGAAAAAAAAACTCATACCAACGCTATTATTCAATATATCAGAAAGTTCATTCTTTGAGATTTATTCTAAGAATTAGGCTTAAGCCCGAAATTAAATTTAGATTTATCTTTTATTCTCTGCCATTTGAATTGGTGAAATGATGTCAAAAATTAGTTAAAACCAAATCGAAAAAGAGATCGATATATCGCGTACATATATTATTAACGAATATTCCTATATATATTGCTTGATATATCTTAATCAAATAGTCAATTAAAATTTTGGTTTATCTACCAGATAATCGACTTATAAATACTATTATTGGTAGCGACAGATCGAAAATGAGACTGCTAAAGCAACAATCTCGAAAAAAAAAATCTCATTATATGATGTATATTTTTAATCCATATACCTATTGTTTTTCGATATGTAATCGTTTTAGTAGCTATTTAATCAGAATACTTTCATCGAAATAGTTATTTTATGGTAGAAGTTTTTGAATATTGGGTTTATCTAACAGAGAGGTAGAACCAAAAAAAATATTGTTAAGTTTTCGAGAAGCCAATCGATGCAATATCGAAAGTCAAAAATAAAAAGAAAATAAATTCGAAATTTGTTGCGATAGCCCTAAGCGCTGCTCAATACAGCTTCCGAGAAATAATTAAATCAACGACATATCTTAAATGTAAAAACAACAGAAAATAAATTCGAACTCTGTTTGGTTTCAATAATTAAGTTTTTCAAAAGACATTAAGATCTTAACTAGTCATTAATGAAAAAATTAGCAAACCCTGGAATATTCGGGAATCAAACTGAACATTAAAAATAGTCTAGGTAGTCAATGGCGCTTCTAAATACCAGAGTTGGGCAAATCACAAGAAAATCTTAGTCATTTTTGAGAAAATTTAGCAATCGCATAAAAGTCGCACAATATTTCAAGAATTTTATAGCTCGCTTCAAACGAAAAAAATTCCATTATTAACCGAAAACGATTATCGGCGATATATCGATTTACAAAATATGCTAGAAACATCGTTTCGTTATGCTTTACCATCAAAATATTACTATTCCCAGACAGCAATACTCACCAACAACATTCAGATGTATGTAATGGCTCATGTGGGGAGTAGTCGATACCTGACACTCATAAATGCCCGAATCACGATGTTGCGGATATTTGATTTGCAGCATCCAGTCTTCTGTTTGCGGTTGATGTATGGCCCGGAAACGCTGATCCGATGTATACGTATAACGGCCAACTGTTAGCAGATGTATGTCGCGATGTCGGACCCAGGATACTTGCAGCAACATCTAAAATATGTCAGAAAAAAGCAAAGAATTAGCAAACTTTTAGCAGCATAAGAATTTAACGGTAGAGTCTAAAGTTTAATTTATTAAGCAAACAGTTTAAAAAGTCAATTTTACGCAAACATTAGCAAAGCGAGTGCGTGTGAGTAGAGTCCGTATGCGGGTTGGTGAGTGTGTTTGGATGAGTTTGTGGTTGCGATGTGGTTAGATGGCTGCGGGTTGATGCCACACGCACGTGTAGCCGCATTGCCGTCAAATGCCAACAACGACGTCACCTTGGCATACGTGTAAAATGCAAATTTATTTTGAAATATTATACATGGATTTTTTTCGCTTTTCTGCTTCTTTTTTCGCATATAAGTTTTTATTACAGAAAATCCGAATATAAATCTTGCTTTGTGGTTATAAATTTTAAACACCCTTTCTCGATAGCTGCACTTTTTCTTATTAAGTGAAAGTGTCCATCGTTTTGGGTATAGCGATTTTTTTTTTAGGAAACGTTGTAAGCTAGACTGAGGCTCGTTTTGGAGGTTAGAAGTAATATATTTATTTTAAATCTTGATGAGCTAGTCAAGCAGATTAAAAAAGGTTTATATTTTTTAAGACTTTTACAAATTTATTAGATATATATTTTGTTTAGAATATACAAAGGTATACTTCCCGATTCGCTGCACTATTTGAAGATCGATATTGACCTTGTACTCAAGTTGCAAGAAGGTTCAAAAATTCGATTTAATAAAAATAGAAAAAAAAAATAAATAAAAAAGAAAAAGGAACTAAATGAAATGCAAGTTAAAAAAGTTAATATTTAACCATAGTGGATGAAATATATTACTTCCAATAAAGCTTAGGTCAAGGATATAAAAATATAAATGATATAAAAATAGAACGCTCAAAAAAAATACATTTATTCATAATAAAATTGATTAATAATAAATATGTTATTTATGGATCCTCTGTTTAGAAATCAAATAATTCAGAACCCATAAAAATATAAAAAATTTTTTCAATTGTTTTCATGATAATAAAAAAGTGGTCAAATTAAAAATTAAACAAAAAATAAATATTTCACAAGCAAAAAGGCCTAACGTCATCTTTGTACCAAATCGATTCCTCATAATAAGGCATGGGAAATGGATAAGCGAAGAAGCATCAGACCGTTAGAAAAAAATTATTATTATTTATTTATAATAAACAGGAATCAAATAATTCGGAACCCGTTCATAATATCTTCACTTATTATATTCCAGATGACACTGCCTTATACTGCTGTGGAAACAAGTATAGCAATATTGAAAGTAACCTTTCTGAAGCTATAGAACCCCTTATCAGATATATTCATTGGTGGAAAATTAAATTAAATATTAATAAAACAATAATTTAGTATTCCCTTTGACAATGGTCATCGCGCCAAAGGCGGAGCGTAGCCATACCACTGTTAGGCAAATGCACTACTGTTGCTGGCTGGAATCGAACCACCGACCTTCCCACTTAAAAAATATTTCTTAACAAAACTTCTCAAAATTATTGTTTTTCTAGAAGAATTCCAGTTTTTAGATAGGTCTACACTTCGATTGAAAAACTCAGAAGTTGCCTTTAAAAACCAATTCTTTTCAAGAACTTGAACTGGATAGCAATATACATTTTTCTATATTTTCTTTAATAAGAAAAACTCAGCAGTTGTCTTTTTTAAGAAACTTGAACTGGACGAACTCCAGTTTTTAGACGCACAAATTTACATTATTCTGTTTAGTGGGAAAAACTCAGAAATTATTTTTTAAAAGCAAAACCTGGATTATTTACTTATTAAAAATTTTAAGTCTGTCTGCGGGTCCTTCAGAATTTGAAAGTTTAAAAAAAAAATATAATATGAGGAAGTACATGTTGAATAGTATTTAAAAATTAAAAAAAATCTGTGATTCAAAACTAATTATGAAGAGATGTTGAAATGATATTTAATATTGCTAAATCCATATTAGGAAAAAAAAAATAAATATATTCAAATTATATATAAATTAAAAATATTAAAAATTTTTTTGATATAGTGAATTTGATTTGAAGAGACAATTTTATGAAAAATAAAATTAATATTTTAAAATTTGTAGATAAAAAGCTGTCATAAAACGATAAAAGTGCCTCGAAACTTGCCAAAGGAAAATAATTTACTTTTATCTGAAGCTCATTGAAGATTCTTAAAGAACAGAAGGTGCTTGCCGGGGTGCATATCTAGGGTACTAATTTACTTTTATTTGAAATTAATATATTTCTTAAAATGCCAAAAAGTAAACCTTTGATTAAAGTTTCTAAAGCATTCTGATTGATAGGATACATTTCTGGGGATAACTACAATATGAACTAATCTGAACTCTGCAAGTCGTAAGAATATCAAAGTAAGTAACAAAAATTACAAGGATGAATGAACCTTTAGAGCTCGGTCGGCCATCATCATATGCATATACCATATGTCTTGGTGCACTGCAAGACACCTGATAAAGTTATTAAAGTCTTTGGCAGTGTATCAGTGAGTATAAGATTTTGACACGCACACGCGAATGTTGCCTGTCAAAGTGCAGTCCATGTCTGTGTTAGGGGTTGCCACCAACCTGCTGCTGCCTACCCTTATCAAACATACTGTGGAGCATAACTTTCTTGCTCAAGACAAATTGAAGACAGCTACGGGTTCAACCCCCTCAACAAGCAGAAACAAAAAAAAAAGCTCCCACCCAGAAAAACAACACCCCAATTGTGTGAGGTCTACGCTAATGCACACCTGTTTGCCAAACCACCTGCTGTTAACGTGTTCCACCATTAAAGTTAAGAGTAAAGTCAAAAACACAAAAAAATGGAGGCCAAAAAAAAAATGCGTAACATTTTTAAGTGACTGTGATTTAACGTGTGGAGCGGAGTGCAGGAACTCACAGGCATACGTAGAAACTCATGTTATACATCAGCTGTGACCATTTAGAAATTTCAATGACAAGAGCTTAAGAGCCGCGCACAAGGTTAGCCAAAGTTAATGGCCAAGAAAATGTTGGATAAACTTTTTACAAGGCAAAGAAAGAAAAGTTACTTGCATGTAATTAACAGCAAATGTTGCCACATGTAGCCTCAAAATTTCAGCACACCTTCCCCACATACACACAGTAATATCCTCTGTCAAAGTTGAGCATACAAGAGCCTGTGTATGCTCTGCTTTCCCTGCTTTTGACTGCTCCCTCATCCTCCCTCAAGAGTCAGTTTATGCCCATTATGCGTGTTAATAGTATCGTAAAATTTATATATATATTGATTTGGAGCCAAAAATTGCACATAACATAAATTTCGTTTATTTTATGTTTTGTAAACGCAAAAATCTCAACTGTTGGTTTTTCCATCTTGATTTTATGCTCTTGTCTTGCTGGTTTTTGTTTTCGATTTTGCAGCTTAATTTCTAGACGAACGTCATGAAGTATGTTTGAAAAGTGATTTCGATTTTTTATGCCGCTTAATCGAGTGAGTTTAGGAAGGTTTAAGAAGCACGAAGAAGCTTGAGAAAACGACTTGGAATTGTATAATTGTTTAATTTTTAACAGCTCTTTGAAAAGTACTTGATGATCTTGACTTAATTTAGACTCGAAAGACCGTTCTAAAAAGATAAAAAGTGAGTGATCTTTTAAGTCTAAGCTGAGTTTTGTAAACAAAAATGCAGAAAATAATAGTAAAGTTTAATATACACTATATAATTGCTCAGACATTTTTGGCTTAAAAACGAAGACGCCTTCGAAATTTTATTATAAAAAATGACGAGTTAGCCGTTTTCATAAAAAAATAGTTTTTTCTTCTTTTAAACGGGCACATTATGAATTCAGAAATATATGTCTATTAATTCAAGACAGCGGAGATCAAATTTTTCTATATATTGTATGTTCCTTATCTGTTTGCACTACTATTAATTAAGATATATTCATGCTCCACCTATGGAGCAGCATTATTTAAACCCTTTTGATTCCCTATCATAAGTCAAAATGGCGGCCAAAGTGAAGAATCTCGAAAGTGTTGTCACTATTTGTAATATTAGTTTTACAATTAGGAAAACTATTAAGACAAAAATGGCGGAAATTTATAAGACTAAATTTCTTTTAAAAATTCAAAACTTATGGATCTTTACAACCGCTTAAAGGTAAAAATTCCAATTTTTCGCTATATAATTTGTATTGCGTATGAAAAAATGGGTTTTCGACCTCACAAACTATATATTTGTGATTAAAATTTTTCTAATTTCAATTTTTGTATTTATAATAGCCGCCATTACCAAAAAAGAATCAATCACTCTTTTGCCAATATTTGGAGAGAGATAGGCAATGATAAGATTTTTTGGATCGCTGATCATCGATTTGAAAATAACGCCTCAAAAATGGATGCCAAACAAAATTTACAATTTCGCCAAAAGGAAACGTATGTAAATTTATGCGCACTGACGAAATATTTGATCAAATATTAATGCATTAGGAGGAATTTATGATCAAACATTTATACATTTGGAACAAATATTTGATAAAATATTTATGCATTTGCAGCATTTATTTCCCCTAATATTTCTACTGAATACTAAACAAATATTTCAACAAATATTAATGAATTTTAAGCAAGCATTTGATCAAATATTTATGCATTCTAAGCAAACATTTGATCAAATATTTGTGCATTCTGAGCAAACATTTCATCAAATATTTATGCATTCTGAGCAAACATTTGATCAAATATTTGTGCATTCTGAGCAAACATTTCATCAAATATTTATGCATTCTGAGCAAACATTTCATCAAATATTTATGCATTCTGAGCAAACATTTGATCAAATATTTATGCATTCTAAGCAAACATTTGATCAAATATTTTTGCATTCTGAGCAAACATTTGATCAAATATTTTTGCATTCTGAGCAAACATTTGATCAATAATTTTATTTATGCATTTAAAGAAAAAAAAAGTTTTATAATATTTATGCTTTTACATTTTGTGCAATTATTTTATAATTTTATGTATTATGAGCAAAGGTTTGATTAAACATTTTGAACAAATGTTTAATTTATACATTCTAAGCAAATAATTAATAAATTTGGTTCATAAATTCCATTAACTATTTATGCTTTATGAGCAAATGTTTAATCAAATACCAATTTGCTCATCATATATTTGAAGCTTTTATATCAACTAATTAGATGATCAATTAGGATGTGGTTCTCCAATTTGTTGAATAAAGCAAAGGCTGTCGGCAAAGTTAGTCAAAATGTAAGATGAATAAAATTATTGGCATTTATTTAAGTGGGTTTGGGAAACTATAAACTAGGTTTATTATTGTATCGTATTTAAGAAAAGACTTTTATCGAGCTTACTCGATCTCGAACTCCTACGGTGGAACACTTAGTTTCTGTAAGTTGACAATACTACGCACGAAACCCAAAAACTCTCAAAGCTATCAAAATTATGTTTCCTAAGTGTTCTTGTCTCAAAGAATGTATTGATTCCAGAGATTATAAAAATAAGATCAAGTAAATAGAAAAATTTATAATGTATGATGTAGCTCAATTTGTTTAAGAGCAAAAAAATCTAAATTTTAAGATAAAAAGCGGGTTCATTTATAAAGATAAGCCTACGACAATCTAGACTAGAAACTTTATTCAAAGTTGTTTGTTTTCTTTAAATATTTAATAAAAATATGCCATTCGTAAAAGTTTGATATAAAAAATTTATTTTGAGAACTAGCTTTTATTTTTATTTTCAAAATTATATAAAGTTTTGAAATTTGATTTTCCATGTCGAATTGACTATTTTATTTTATTTATTTTTTTTTTTTTTTTTGTCTTAGGTATTTCAATGCTTAACAAATTCAGTATGTCAAAATGCCCTTTTTCAAGTATTGCTAACTATATCCAGTGTACGCATCCCTCTATGTGCCTGCTCATTAGGTACACCCAATTCAGTCACAATCAACTTTCCTGAAACAAATTGCGTTTTTTATTTTTTTTTTTCATTTATAAAAACTTTATCTCATGACTTTTATCATGAATAATATAATAAACCAACCACACGTAGATGATGTATGTGTGCCTGGGCTAAGAAACGCTTTTGTTTAGACGACAGACTACCACCAAGTGGAGCAGCATGAAAGCGGGTGATACATATTGGTAGTGCCTCTTCCTGGGCGCCCCAAACCCCGGTACAACTCATTAGCGCACGCTGTGCACTTTATTATCAGCAGTGGCAGCTGTAAAATATGAAACACCAAATAAATGGCACACCGCTGCGACTCTAATGAAAAACGCCATTAATAATGTACAAAACATCAACATCCGGTTTGGTGTTTATCATTAAAACTGTATCCAGTGTACACACTGTACATAAAACAGAAGGCGGCTTAGTCTGTTTAACTTCATTTTGCAGCAACTTTTCGCTTTTTTTTAACTTTACTCAACATTGGCCAAGGTGTTGGGTAAATCTCAACTTTGTAATGATGTATTGCTCTAGCAAACTGTGCGTATACTTATATGCGTGAGTGTTTGCATATTAGTGTCGGTGTCAATGTGTGTGTGTGTGTTGGAAAGGGTATATCTTGGGACGTAGGTTTTGAGGTTGTGCGGTTTACCACCAACTGAAAGCTAATTAGGTTTTAAGCTGACAACGCACAGGCTGGGGAAAATGAATTTTATATTGCCGTCAGTTGTGGGAGCTTTTTAGATGGCTTAATGTGGCTCGGGGGGCGGGTTTTGATATGCTTTTCGTTAACTCTTCGGTTTTTCCTTTGTAGTTTACTTTAGCGCAATTTTCTAGTTGAAAGCCTAAATCATTGCACAGCTGTAAAGGTGTTCTACTATGTGTTGATGTATGATGGTCACTGAAGGCAGTTATTTATTGAGCTTAGGAGTACAAATTGCACAAAAAAGTCCCAAACAGATTAAGTTGTAGAAACACTAATAATAATGTAGTTTTTTTGGCAAAGAGGTGCGAGTTAAATCCTGAATCCATAAAGGACAGTAGGTCACCTTGAAAACCCGCAATTTTGTAGGTAAAACGCGCTTTATTCTGACACAATGCAAATGTCCCATGGTGTATTCAATCAAGCTAACAATAGATTTTTTCAATAGAAAATTGGCAGAACAAAAACTTGAAACTTTTGCCCAACAAAATCTTGTGAATATTTAGCGATAAAAACAGAATTCGAAAAAAAAAACTAAACACTCCAATTTTCAATAATATTGGGTACAGCAAAAAGAAAATAATTCCTTTGCCAGTAGATTGCGTTGGTTATCTGTATCTATGTATAGTTTGAGTCCGATCGAGTTCCGAGAGATGACTTTTTGTACTAATACAGTTTTTCTCTTAATTTTGTCATTGGTTGATTTGGTTTCGCTTGAACGTGCATCGAAGATAAACGCTAGCAAAGAGAAGATATGCTATATTTTAAAGTTCTTCAACGATAAGAGCGAAAACGCAAGCCAGGTGGCTGAAAATTGCAAAAGCGTTTATGGTCTTGATACTATAACAGCAAATTCTGGTTTCGTGGGTTCCTTTCCGGTTACGATGCAGCACTTCCACTGCGCGTTGAAAATGTCGATCAAATCATGTACATTTTCGAGCCCAATGGTCATGAAAGCAGTATTTTGATTCCCCAAGATTGCACAAAAACACCTTTTGGAACCATATGCATAAGGCTGGATACGAACAGAAGCTCGATGTATAGGCGCCACGCGACTTAACGTAAAAAAAAAACTCATGGACCACATTTCATTAGCGAAACGCTGCTCAATCGCAACAAATACGACCAATCACTGAAACGGTTGATGACTTATGGATCACTTACGACAACGTCAAGCAAAAAGAGTCATGTAAGAAAGGCGGTGGCCGGCGAAAGAAAGGATAGCCAAGTCAGGATTGATGGCCAGGAAGGCTGTGTGTATAGTGGAATAAGCAGGGCATTATCTATATTGACATGCTTCTATACGGCAAAACTTTTAACTTGAAACTGTACTGTACTGTACTGTCAACAATTGTATCGTCTGAAGAATGCGATCGCCCAGAAGTGGCCAGTTTTGGAGGCCAATAGGAAAAGAATTGTGTTCCATCAGTACAATGCCAGCACACACATCGATAGTGGCTCGCCAGAAGCTCCGAGAGCTTTGTTGGGAGTTTATTATGCACCCACCTTATACGCCGAATCTGGAAACAAGTGAAATTACCTGCTCCTGTCCACGGCGAACAATTTTGCTGGTGAAAAGTTCGCTTCAAAAGAGGATTGCGAAAATCGGTTGTTTTGTAAATAGCAACGAGAACTGCCATGAGAGAGGTATAATGAACCGACCTTTAAATTGACAGATAGTTATCGAACGAAATGGCGCATATTTGACCTAAATCAGATCATCCTAACCATGGTAATTAAAGCGTTCAATTTCACGAAAAAAAAAATAATATCCTTATACTAGACCTTATATCTTCCTTAGATGGCAAATTCTGACAATCAATATATTTCAAACAAATCGTTTTCCAACTATCTAACTCTTATATATATTTCTGTAGCGGCGCACAATGAACTTTTGCTGCTCTGCGAAACTGTACCTAAGCATATAACTTGGTAAGAGAAAAGCATTCACAAAAGTCAAGATCTCTTGTATCTTTTTTTCTTCTTAAAATTGCAGTTTTGAAAACTAACGAGTAAGTTCTACGTTTTTCTTTTATATAATAAAAGAGTTTTGTAAATCAAAATGAGATAAATCGAATCTTTGCGTTTACTAAACGAATTATGAAAACTGTATACAAATTTTTTGATTTTTTAAAAACTTGTGATAATTTTTTATCAAATTTCATGACTTCTAATATTTACTTCAAAGCACTACGATTTGAGCAAAGCTGCAGTTTTTTTTTTTAATTTGCTATTTCGATTACCCAAGAGCACAAGATTGCACGAAAAACTCTTTGGAACCATTTGAATAAGGGTGGATATGAAAAGAAGCTCTATGCTTAGGCTCCAGGCGAGTTTTTGAAGAGTCAAAATCTATACTACGCTATTTCATATATATTAACCCAACTAATTTCACAACAAAAAATGCAAACAGTTTATTTGTGTAATATGCAGACTCATATGCCACTTTTTGTTAAATGAAATAATTAACATATCATAATAGATAAGAGATAAAATCAACTTAGCAACTAACTTGTTGTTTTACCATCTACGCAGAACTACCAAACCGTAAATCAACACAAACACAAACATTCCATATGGTATTTCGAGCACACTTCATGTTCTGCTCACAATTTCCCCGAAAGTCAACAATTTTCATAGAAAGAATTTTAAACTTTGCCAACAGATAGAACCCCATTTCTGTCAATGTTGCTGCTTTCAATTAGCACTTAGTTAGATTTATTTTCAATCTCAGCCATTAACTCTTAAGCTTTTAGCCTAGCACCCGCTTAGTCATAGTTCACCCAACCAAACCATTTTACAAGATTTTCAATTGTCAAACTTTTTACTGGCACCCTTGCCGTAGATTATCTAGCTGGAGCCCACGTACGCATTGATGAAGTTATGCCTGTGGCCAGAACTAATGAAGTTGCCAACCTGTTTCCTTTTGCACATACATAAGATTTTTGCGTTGATGCTATCTGTTTGGCATATACCAAAAACTTTGCTCATGCCCTGGGCACAGTTGCACACATGTATGAGGGGGGGTAAACTTCTGGGGGAAGTAACACATGCCCATCTAATAATCACGTAAATTAGTTTTCGCAAAACTTAACACAAACAGCAAAACGCCAAACACTGGCAAACTCGCTACCCAGGCCGCCAGTCAAAACTCTAGAAAAACTAATCAAATGGCGCCAGCAGCAGCTTTTTCGCACAGTGTACGATCCTAACATATTATTATCATCAAAAAAGAAGTCGACGCCGCCCATTGAGCAGTGGCAGGAAACAACGGAAGCCAAATGACTATAACCCAGGCTGGAAACTAAACTGAAAACAGCACGAAGCACTTACATGGCTCCTGGCCACTCAGGCGGTAGGGTACATCAAAAAAAAAAAAGAAAGTAAAATACGACCCAAAACGAGCTATGGGCTTTTTGTTATACTTATACACTACATTGGTGACGAGTCGATTTTGCATAAACTCAGCAAACCGGTTGTGAATTATACGCCGCTTGTTGTAAAATGTTTATAATAACAAATAAGGCTACGGCAAAATCAATAAACCTGTTGTGAATTATAAGCCGCTTGTTGTAAAATTTATATATTTATAAATAACGCTGCAGCAAGTGTATAGTTAAGTCGTACTAATACAAATATTTCCGATTCACTTAGTTTCATATATACGTGTATGTGTACGTGTGTGTGTGTGTGTGTGAGGGGGAGTATAAGTTGATTTGAATAGTTGGCCAGGTAGCTTGGACCGGAAGTGTTGCGGCGTTGGCTGGGCAAGATTGTGTTTGTGAAATGTTTGCGGTATTTCCTTCCGCTCAGGCAAAACATACCAAAAAACACACACCTACACTCAGCCATACACACACACACACACACACACTGCACACGTGGAATGAAATTTTTGTTCAAGTTGAATAAAGTAAAATCTGTTTCCTGTTTTGGTATAATTAATCATTTCGTTTGGCACTGACGCTGCTACCGGAACAATTAGCTTAAGCTCTGCATTTGTGTGTGTGTGTGTGTGGGTGTGCGTGTGTGTGTGCTTGTGTATATACACACGCACACATACGTATTTTAGCCATTTGAGGCACGGCACGCAGTTTACGTGCTAATTAGCTTAAAAAACATTTGCCAACTAACTACTACACCGCCGCCTCCACTCATTTGCTACAAATTGCATTTTGATAGCTCAAAATGACATAACAATTATATAAAAGTTGGTACTGGTTGTGCTCACCGTTTTGTTGCCCAGATTCTTGACGCGACAATTCAAATACGCTGTCTTGCCCAGCAGTGCGGTGACATTCTTTGAGGCGCCTCTATCAAAATAGGGTCCACTGTTGCGCGCATCTTCGATTAGCTCGATACTATTCCTATTGATACCGGAAGCTGCTGAGGCTATGCCATTGTTGCTGCTGCTGCTGCTGATTTTTTGCAAGCTGCTGCTGGGTATGCCACTGGTGGTTGTTGTTGTTGCAGCTGCGGCAGCGCTGGCAGTTGTCATTGAGTTGCCTGTAGCTGACACGGTTGCTCCTGCTGCAGCCGTCCCTGCTGTGGCGGCTCCATTTTTGCTATTTCCGTTGCTGACATTGCTTATGCCATGCCCATTGTTATTGTTGCTATTTGTATTGCTGCTCATGCTTCCGCTTCCGGCAACGCCATTGGGAGCAGCAGACCCAGCTCCAGCCTCACCAGCAGCAGCAGCGGCGGCAGCCATGACAGACGTCGCATCACTGTTTGGTATAGCATTATTACTGTTGCTCATATCCTTCGATTTATATGAGTCACGCTGTGCGGCAAAAACTGCAAAAAGAAAAAAAAATTGGAACATCAATCAGTGCAAGTATATAAGTAGTACATAGATAGTTATCCATCCCAGATTCAATTTGCGCCTTTGGCTATGCTCTACTTCTTTTTCTAGCCTTAACCCGATTAAGCTAGTTGAGAGTGTAATGCGTTTTCACTTAAGAGCTAGACTTTGGATGTCCAGTGCGAGGTACTGGAGCTTTAAGCGATTTAGGTGACCATACAAAATTGAATGAGAAAAAATTACCCACTTATGCAATGCTACTGTTGAGCAGCATAGTCCTAAAAATACTCGTGAAGGAAGTGCTAAAATAATATCGAGAACATTCTATAATATCCTCAAGTCAAGACCGTATAAGATTGTACTTTCAGTGTTGTCATTTCGATGCTCAACCCATTGATAAAATTTTCTGGGAGTTGCAGTACTAAACCTCCTGCCGGATAAGAAAGATACTGGATACAAACTACAAGTGAGAAAAATGTTTTGTTCTCACGAGCAATATACCAGAAACAAAAGTATTTAAAAAAGAATCAGTCTGTATAGAATCAGCTCCTGCATTAACGAGAATTGGAGCTAAAAGCAGATTTAAGCTCCATGGACTGTCTAAATTACTCGGTAGTTATCACAGGACACTTGCGCTAATTTTTGCAGATAGAAATTGGTTAGCAGTCCTTGAGCAGGCCGGAGCCTGCGTTGACTCCGGTTTGTAGGACGGACTGCCGTGGCAGTCACCACCCAACACCTGTTCAAGTGTCTGGCCAGACCCACCAGACTCACGCACTCTTCAATGTGGACTATTCTAAGTCTCCCCAAGTCACTACCGTTCTCTAACTTTCTTCGCTCTTTATTTTCATATTCTCCTGACAATCCACATACATGGTACTTTTGAGATAGCTACTACAACAACGATTTTTGCAGTAGCTGCAAAGTTGAGAAGAGGTGCAGATAGTAGAACGCTAATTTTGTTTCTACGGAACTCAGGGTAGATGTCGAAAAAAGTGCCTGGAGAACTACTTTCTTCCAGCTGGCACCGCTAAATTTTATATGTCACAGAAACATTACGTTCTATACTGCAGAACCAGCTGCAATACTTTAAAGTCTTCGTTTTTTTCAGGAGAAAAGTGCCTAGTGCATTTCTTCAACAGTCCTGTCTAGGCCAAAATAAACTGGCTTTAAAAAGCATTCAACAAATTTCCGAAAAGTTTTATTGCTAAAGTTGTAAAGGAAATAGTCTAATTCTTTGTAAGATTGAGTTTTCTGTCATGAAAACATTAAATTAACAGTCCGGACATCTTGTTTGCCTTGTCACCCAAACCAACGTCAGAACTTTAATGTTATTTTGGAACATGACATCAATATTTGATGTTTTTAAGTAATTAATCCTATTAAACAGTAGCTGCGACAAATACTTTGTTAAATTTTGCACTTATGGAAATTGTGTTAGGTTTTATATGTTTCCTCGGGAATTCCCACGTGGGTTTTTCTGCATAAAACTTTTGGAAACGGCATGCAAATTGGCTTTTTTTCACAAGTTTCTGGCTACAATTTTAAAGGTTTATGCCCAACCGAATAGTGTAGAGGCGAGTTCGGTAAGCAGTTCATTTCATGTTTGAGATGATCAACCCCGCTAGGTTACCCCGCAGATGGCCTAATTTACCAGCCAGTAGTAATGATTGATGAGTCAAAAGCAAACATTGAAGAATTTATTTGTTGAATACCGACTAATATGTTGAAGATTTGAAGAGTATGCTAAAATTGGACCCAGCATATACTATATACTATTTGCAGTGCAGCCTCGACAAACATTTAAGCAGTAAGTTACATCAATCGTTCTAACGTTTTCACAAACAGCTTTTATTCATGATTTTTTTCTTAAGTTGTAATTAGCTAGCTCTTAAAAAATCACCTTTTATAATAGCATATTTGAAACCAAAGTCGTGTTCTATTTTTTGTGATTTGTCTAAATAAAACTTGCAAACACCAAAAGTTCGAAAAAAAATAATTGATTGTTTCGTTACCGAGAGTTTACACTCTAGTTCATATTTACATTTCGAAATGAAGAATTACAGGCCAGAGCAAATCCAAAAAAATTACCTATTATAAAGGCATATGACAAACCAAAAGTTTTTGTGATTAGTCTGAATATAGCTCGTAAGTCCGCAAAATCAGAAAAAAAGAATAAGTAGCTTGATTAAATTCTAGCTGATATTTATACTTCGCATTGATAAATTCCATTCAAGACGTAATCCTGATTGAAATTAGAAACTACTTAAAAAATAACCTTTTATGGCATTAGTTCAAACAAACACCGGATTCAAGTATTTGTGATTAATCTCAAGTTAACTTAGAATTCCCGAAAATCGGAAAGAAGAACTGGTAGCTTTGATAACCTCTAACTAATATTTTTTCCATCCAAGACCAAATCTTAGACCGATACCAGTAAAAAGTGGTATTTGTGCGCGCAAATTTACCAAAAAAATAGAAGTGGCTTCACCTGCCTTAGTATGCACTACCTTATTTAAGAATAATTTGTACAATAAATTTTCAAACTCACACAAGGTAAATTTTCTTGACTTTTCCGATTTGAAGAATTTTTGTAATAACGAGAAATACAACTTAATTTATTTATGTTTTATTGTTAGTTCTGCTTGTCCGAAATAATCGAAAATATTCTATCAACTCACTTTATTGATATTTGTATTTATTTCTCTATTTGAGCTTCTAATATTATGATATGTAAACATGAAACTAATGAATTTACTTTGCAAGACTTGCAGACAGTCATGTTTCCGCAAGCCAACGTCATATCATAGTTTCATCACACACATAGTTGTTCCCTTGAAGTGTCGTTGTGTGGCTACACTTCCGAGAAATGAAACGACATACGTACAATTCTAAAACTTATATCCTTTTATTCACATAAAACCATTTATACAAAAATTCCTATTTTATTTACAATCGGTAGCTGCTTCTAATGAACTGTCACAAAATTCTAATTCTTGTATCTACAAACATATTTGGCATATTTGCTCAATCGAACATAGGTTGGTTGTTACCAAATTTGCATATAAGACCTTGGAATTCCCTAAAAATTATTGACATATTGTCAACCACAAGCTACAAAGTTTGACTCTTAGCTATGCCAACTTTTTTTTTTTTTAGTTGAAAAATGTTTACGAAATGGCCTGTCTGCTTGGTTGTTATTATAAATAAATCGAGTGCATATTATAGATTGAACAACAAACTGTCTCTTGGTTCTATTTTTGGTAAATATTTGATTTGCTTTCCACGCGGTAAAATTCGTAGGTAAAATAGAAGGTCAGCAAGTACCCAACCAAGCCTTGAGCCGACGTAACATTCTGCATTGAGTACCCACTCGACCCACATTAAATGGCTTTTGGTAAACAGCATTGCGTATACGTAATGTTGCCACAGATAGAATTACCCTAAATGTGCTTTTGTTTCTTAAATTTTGGGCAATCAACTATCTTTATCGAGAACACATGTTTTCTACACAAACATCACAATATCAAATCGCATTTTAATCAAATTGTTTTGATATTTTTTGCTTAACTTTTTAGTGAAACAAACAAGATTGCTATAAAGGGACTTAAAAATAAATATAACATAAATTCAAAATATTTTGCGCTCTTAAGTATTCTTTAATATTTTTTATTTATTTTGAAATAAAAATAAAAGCGCGTATTCAATATGCCGTTCCAAGTTCGCTTTTCATCAATAACATTATGCTCCATCAACCAATTAGCAAATTACACGCACCATCTACACACAGATGCATACGCATACACACAGATACACACACACATCCAAATACAGATACACACACATACGCGCAGCACCCAGCCACACACATAAACACTTTCAGCCAAGTTATGTTTGTTGTTGCCGCCATTGCTTTTGTTTTTATGTTTTTCGTTTATCAAATTTTTATGTTTTTGCCGCAACTAACAGAAAATACTTCCCATCTTGCCGCTCTTAACCAAATCTTCTATATCCATCAATGTGTGGGTAGCAGTGTCACAGTGGGAAAGGGGAGAATAGCAACATCACTTTGTCTATGTAAAGCGAAGTTCTCGTAGAAGTTCTCCCGATTTTGAAAATCAGCGTCTTAAGTGACATTTTTTTGTCCGTATATTTCTAATAGTTGCTAAAAAGTTGCGTGATATGTATGTTCGACGGTTCGGGAGTTTCTTCATTCAAAGTTAAGTTAGGTTTATGTCGGCCAAGTCAAGTTAATGATGACGATATCAAGGTTTTAATCGAATCGCATCTTCATGTAATTGAGCGTGAGATTGGAGACATATCCAGTATACCACAGTCAACCTTATCATATACTACGTCTTCGACTGACAAAAAATTTGATATTGGGTACCAAAATAAAATCATTTAACAAATCGCTTCAACGTTTCAGATATGCATCTTAAACGCAATGAATATGATCCGTTTTTGAAGAAAATCATAACTGAAGATGAAGAATGGATTGCTTATGCGATTCACCAAGCACAATGAAGCGCCACAAACCACTTCAAAGGCTGATATTCACCATAAGAATATTACGCTGTAAGTTTGTTGGGATTGGAAGGGTTTGCTATATTTTGATCTGCCTTCAAGAAACCAAACGCTTACCTCGGATTTCTACTGTCAACAACTGTACAAATTAAATACAGCCATCAAGGAGAAGTCAATCTATAAGGTGTCATATTCCATCAGGCCAACGCTAGACCGCACATATCTATGCTCACTCTCGAACAACTGAGTGAGCTTGGAACTTTTGTTGCATCCACCATATAGCTCTGATCTTGCATCCTCAGACTACCATTTGTTTCTGTCTTTACAAAGCTCCTCAAATGGTAAAACTTTTGATACGGACGAGAATATATAATCTCACTTGTTTTAGTTTTTGCAAAATAATAATAAAATTATTAAATAAGACAATGTCATTGTCAAACGATTATCTGACTTCACTAACAAAAC
Organism: Chymomyza procnemis; assembly: GCA_035046065.1. NCBI lineage: Eukaryota > Metazoa > Arthropoda > Insecta > Diptera > Drosophilidae > Chymomyza > Chymomyza procnemis. Next base: position 42,891,360 of record JAWNOJ010000026.1, read on the forward strand.
TTAACATTCTTCTAGATCTCTCGAGTTCTTAACTAACAACTACTGAGAGCTGTGAGGTTCGATGAATCTTGGTCGTCTCACTCTTAAATTTTGTATGTTAATTCTCAGGATCATATATATTATGATAGCAAATATTAACTCAAACTACAGCAGCTTCTCATCAACGATTTAAGCATACTTTTGGTTTTAAAAATTTGCGTTTTCGGAAATGGTTTGTATGAACATTACATATTTTTTGTCAAAGTTTACTAATGCGAAGTTACCTCTGGATTTTCGAAGCAGTTTTTTAACAGCTTGTCTTTATTATATATTTAAGTTGTATCCAAATTTAAGTATAATATTAAGACAAAAGCATGTTTTCGTTTTAAATTCAAACTGCTCCTCCATTTTCAGCTTAACAAAATACCTAACAATAATATGTAAGCCCCCTCCATGCCAAGTTCATTCTAAGCCCCTGTAGGGTTTCATCCCAATTTGAGTCTCATCGTCTTTAACGTTGTCGTAGTTACGACCAATTTTTATCCGTCGTTTATCCATCACTTAGCTGCGCTTACGAGGATGTTGGCAACGTCGCCCAGCTATGACGCCGCTGCGTCTGGCGGACACACACTCATTTATTTGTATATGTATCTTATGTGTATCTGTGGAAGCGAGTGTGCGTGTGTGTATTGGCTTTGGCTTTGGCCTGGGCACTTGATACGCTTATTACGTCAAGGCAGCGCCTTTTTATGAATGCTCCATGTTCGATGCTCCTGCCCTGCAGACAAATACTGCCAAAGCACTTGATAGGAATAGTGGAAGGCGACCAAGCTAGGGACTTTATTAGATTAAACATGTTGTGCACGTTGCCAGACTGTCAGCAGTAACAACACAATAACAACTACAACAACATAAAGACCTTATGCACATATATCTTATCAACCACAACAACATCCCCCACTATTAGCTTTGCTTAGTCCCGGTGGCAATGTTTTGGCTAGATAAGTCGTTACAGTTGCCACATCGCCAGCACGGCTCTAGCCCGCTGTCTCTGGTTTTGGCCGCCATTGTTACTCAGTCACACTACAACTGCTGCTTCTCTTCCTTGCTACTCTTATTTTGCTCTATCGGAACGTATATGCCCGGGAGTCAGCACAACTTCTAGCCATGTTGGTCTTGCTCTTGCCCTTTTTCAAATACTTCGTCTCTTGTTCACTGTTCAATTGCTGTCCAAACACTCGCTCTAATAAGTTGCAGTCCAGCTCAGCTAGTACAGAAATATCTCTATCAGAGAGAGCTGTATGAATGCACAGCTATCGACACTGCGAGAAATTAATATTGATTGCTAATTATTTTGATGTGAGAGTTTTGGAATATATCTGATTTAAAATTTTTGATACATTTACTTTGTAAATACAAATGCTGTTCAGAACTGAGAATAGATTGGATATGGGATATCTCTAAAAAATAATAATAATAATAAAAATAATATCACTACTTCATATTCACAAAAGCAAAGAACATCTTTTAAAGGAAAATCTGCGGTATGAAGGTTTTAATGGATGAATCTTCTGAATAAATTTTAAGCATATTTTCGCGTCCAAAAATTATTAATTATTCACTTAATTGGAAACTGAGGGTCAATGAAGGAGTAAACGTCAATTTGGAACAGATAACCTCAAATATCTCAATGTTGGCGTGAACTTATAGCTGACTGATTTGAATTTGGGTCTGTACTCTACACAAAATTATCCTATAAAACGCCACAGCGTTCGAAAAACTAATATGACTGCGAAGTTTACAGACCTTATGAAACCTTAAAATAATCTTAAGACTTGAGTAGTTTCTAAAAATAAGCTCAAAATGTACTTTAGAAAATAAGGATATATGTTATGATATATGAATGATGAATTGTTATACTAACTCTTGTACATCATGATACTGATGTTTTTCAATCTTCGCAGTTGTAGGTGCTTATGTAAACTTCTTTTTGACGTACAGCGTTTAAGTGCAAGGAGTCTAAACTCTAATAAAAGCCTATAAAGACCTATTCAAACGGATCTTATAGAAACCATATCTTTGAACGCCGCTTATAGCGTGTCTAGAGGGTAGACTGATTTATGATACAAATTTGGGACGGAACTCAAGGCAAGAAACTTATCCAAATTCAGAGCTTTGATGTTACTGTCGTCCAAGTCATGACTTTGAATTCTCATATTATATAAATCTATTCACAAGCATAAATGTACCTATGGAAAGAAAACCTGGGCACGCTGGACTTAAAAGCGGTTTCAAACAAGTGACCACTCTGGATAGATCTGATTTAATGTGATACCCTCCTTAAGCATAGGCACACTAAATCCGGGTGAACTAGCTGTATATGACTAGTTTCAGTTTAATTGTGGTTTTTCCTAATGGATTGAACTTCAGACAGAACTAAAGGCAATCTTCAAGCCCAAGTTCCTGGCAGCAAAAAACTCAGCTAGATGTCGAACTTTGGAATTTCTTACCTCAAAGGCAGGACTCTGAAGAAACATGAAAGAGAAATTAAAGGAAAGCCATATTTTAAATGGTAATTATGGCTGTGCCAAAGCGACTTATATTGAGGGGTATCATAAGATATTCCTATTTTGGAAGAATATGAAAAACTCGTTTAGCAGAAACTTAGATGCCCAGCTTTGCTTCTTCACAATCGCTTTCAATGTGAATGGTCACTTCTTGTTCAAAGCTTGGATAATAAACAAACAAGTTCGACTAAAAGTAAATAAAAAAAAAGCAAAAGACAGAGCATGAAGTTGTCTCAATAATATTCAAAGAGAACATGGACCTACAGTAAATTTGTAGAATCCAATGGTCTTATTTCATGGGATATTGTAATTGATGTCTTAAAAACTATCTTTTTAATATAAAATCAGAAATATAATGAAAGATTGTTGTACATTGCCAGCACTTCGGAAGAAAACCATGCTAACGGCTGTGATGTCAGAACACTGAGATTAGAATAGTTACCGAGTTGCTGCGTAGAGTGGTTGGGAAGATGAGTCTTCGCTATCATAACTTGTGAGTAGAGAGTGAAAGGTTCTAAGAGACCACACTCTGTGTTTGCCAAATTCTTCTCTTACTCAAATAGTAGATTTATATAGTTACTTTTCTTAAAAAATGTAAATTCCTTTTAAAAACATCAGAAAATTGTCGTTAAGTGGATAGTTTTTTACAAGCGCAAAATCCATCTTAATGTGTACTATAGCGCCCACCAGCCATCAAAATTAAACTTCAAAAATTGCTTTTCCACTTCAATACCTAAAAATGCAGTTAACAAGAGCTTAAATTTCTCTCAGTGCATTTGTTATACAATTTTTTTTTTTAATGCTTATTGTCAGTTTGGAACTTGTCTAGTTGTCGGTTTCGGTGAGCCTTGATAAACATGATAATAAATAAAATGCCACTGGGCAAAAAATTAAAATAAATTGACTGTTCTGGGGCGTGGCTAGCAACCGCATTGAAGCAACATAAATTAGGGCAGAAAAAATTTTTAAACATTCAAGTCCAATATTTTTTTTTTTTTTGGTTGCTTTCTGCTGTCGGTTTTTACCCTGCGGAAATCTAAAAAGTCATATGGCCTGAGCGCTTGGCTGTGTAGCTGTGTCAAAACCAGGACCACGCCATCTTCAACGCCATCTCCAATGGATGTTGCCGACACTGACATTAACGTTAACGTTCGGAATTGTACAAAGCGCCCTCTGGCCACGTTTTTGATTGTTGTTGTTGTTGTTGTCGTGTTGGCTGAGTCTGTTAACATTTCTTTGTTGTTGTTGTTGTCAGAAACATTTGAAATGTCAAAAGTTTTTGGCTTCATTGTGTATATTAGGTAAAAAGACAGGCAAAAAAAAACTTTTAAATTTTTAAATTCACTTTAAAAATTAAAAATCATTTCCGTCTTCAGATTTATTCCACAAACAACAACTAACAAACACATCTCAACAAACATTTCTTGAGAGTTGTTATTTGTTATTGTTGTTACTGTTGTTGTTTTTATTATTGTAGTCGCCTGCCATTAACCTAAGTTGTTTGACATCTTATTTCTTTCATACTAAAAACTTATGTTATTTAAATATTTAAAGGTTTCCGCTTGTCATATGGCTGTGTCGACTGAGGGTTCTTTGCAAAAACGACATAAAACCAAATAGGGGACGTGTGGCGCCTTTATATGAGTCCTTGAAATGAGTAAAGTTCAAAAGTTCTTTAACGAATTCGGCTAACTACAGGTAAAAGTTGTCAAGTGCGTTTTTTAAATATTAAGAGCGGGTAGCATTGATTTTTTTTTTAAATGATTAAGTCATAGTTTGGAGACTTTTGTATATTTTGAATAAGTTTTGAAATTTTAAATTGAATTCAAGAATTCATAAAAGTAAGAAAAAAGCAGCATAGACATATGCTGCCTATGGTGAAGTTAAGGGATATCGCAACATTTTTCAAACCCCAAAAATTTTGAATATGAAAAGAGAGCGAAATAAATTCAGGCTAGGCATGTTAGAATCTTATAAAAATAATTTCATGTAAAAAAAAAAGTGAAAAAACTATGGGTTCCTGACTTACTTGTTTTGCATGAATGTAAGACTATTCATTTCGAGTTATATGCTACTACTCTCTTTAAAATCTAAAAATATCATAATGTTACCAAAGTGTCTACCATTGGTACCAAGGACAACGAAAGAGCGCATGCTATACAGACTAAAATTCCCTTTTCTTTATAGACGCAAACTGTCTTTCTTGCTTATTAGTCCTGAAAATTCAAACCTATAAAATTTACTATAAATAAAACTACATGGACTAAAAACAAGGAACTCCTTACCAAAAAAAAAAAAAAGCACTGCTCAGATTGGGCTGCTCGAATGTAATATAAAGTGAAATAATTTAAAAGATCTTTTTAATAGGGGTAATGATTAATAATGAAATTAATTTTATTGGTTTTATTTATTTGGTTCCTCGGAAGTATACTCGCCTCTAAGCCGAAAGATCGATGATTCATTTCAACCAAGCAGCACTGGTGCATTCGTCTAGCACTGGCATAGTTAGCAAATAAATAGACCCTATTTACCGTCAAAATCTATAAAAAGATACCGCCGTTCGAATTCAGCTATAAACTCTAGGTCCCCATTCTCTTTGAGTGGGGCGATGACCAAAGTCAAAGGGAATACAATTTATTTTTATTTATATTCTATGGAATGTAGAATATTACCTCTTGAGGATATGCAATTATTAAGTGGAACGAATAGATAAAACTCACGCTTTATAAATTTTGTTTTTCCTTTTTAAAAGCTTGTTATTTTTAAATTACCTTCCATATTTTAAGCCTTTTAGCGCTCACCTTATGAGCTAGTCGTCGTTGGGATTAAAAATTAAGCCCCATATAAATACCACCAATCGCCCTATAAAGTTACCACCATTCACCCCCATCGTACCATATCAAAAGCATACAAAAGTATTGCGTTTATTATCCGTACAACGTGTTTGTAAGCTCTTATTTCTTTGATGAAAGCCAACCTTATCTCTTAATGCCCAACTTCTATCACTTAATGTGACTTTTCATTAATATTTACAATTATTTTTAATCCCCATATTATGTAAGCAAAACAAGCTTAAAGATGATGAAATGATAAAATATGTAGAGTTAATTTTATGTGACGTTCCCCATTCCCAATTCGAAAACTTGTGAAAAAATTTAAGCCGATTATAAATAAGAAATAGCGCCCTTTCCTTTGCAGTTTTTCCATGTATGTCGTAACCTTAAATATTTAATAAATTGCTTGAAAAATCTTCAGCGAAATAGATTTTAGCAACCATTTAACAATTTTTGGAACAAGCTATCTCTAGTAAGAGTCAATTTTGTTTTATTAATAATGTTTCGAAAAACTTTCAAATTTAACGTGAAATTTATTACAGAATAATTTATATAGCAACAACGATTTCATTGACATTGTTATTCAAAGAATATATATTTTTTTCGAAGTAAAAATTATAGAAGGTATGCTCAGAGCAAGACAAAATACGAGGGGTACGCCTCAAAAAATTTCATGGACAAAATACTTAAGAAGCATATATTTCGCAGATAAAGCCATCGTGCAATCAGTGGAAGAACCAATCCATTGGTAAAGATCTAAATAATATAAAGAAACCCTTGTATGGAACACCAGTTCTTAGTTGATTCAAAAGAAATTAAACAAATGCCGGTATCATGAAAGTTCATGTATGGAAAGATAGAAATAAAATAAAAATAAAGTAAACCACGACATGTACTTTCCAATAACAAAGTGTTCTTATGTCTTTACTTTAAAACCGTAATTCTAACTTTAATTTTTTTTTTTTATTTCAAATTTCAAGTAGTATTTATGTCCCCAAAAGATATCAAGTCAGATAGAGGCATTGTGACCATCATGAAGCGCCAGAGGCATCATCTTAACAACTCAAAGATATTACAAAGAGCAAAGTATGTGATTGATCATAAGGTCTGAAAACCTTGTATACCATTTAAGCCAAAAATATGTTTTTTTTGAAAAGGGTCTCAGCGATGATATCGGTCCAGGGTCAGAATACCTATCGAAGAGAGCTGATGTTGCATACCCAACCTTCAGGAGTTGTATAAGCTAAATCATAAAGTAGTAAATAGAAGTTTAGAAGAATTTTTCATTCCATGCAAAGAAGAAAAATTATAGAGAATGAGGGATAAGTAGGTAGTAATGATTTCTGTCTTACACAAAACAAAACTTTAATATTATCGTAAAAACCTGAAAAAATTAGTATAAAAAGCTTACATCTATATTCATAATAAACACAATAACTATAAGTGAATAACAATAACAAAATTTCGTTTTCCGAACCACGTACCAACGAATTTAAATACAATTGTTTGGGTTTTTCATTTCCGCATTACGGCTTTTAATAAAAATGTTTACAATTTTAGTGAAAAAAAAAGGTAAAATAATTTTAAAGGGTAATACGAAAACAAATAGTGAATAGTTTTGAGAGAAAAAAAATCATTGAAAATAAATTATAAAATCTATAAAACTGACAAGAATTTTGAGACATTAAATTTTTCGGAAATTGTTCGATATGTTTATACATAATTCTCTACTCAAGATTTTTAAAACCCAACGAGTCAATGGGAACACTGTGGTAAAAACTTTTATGACAAAAAACAGACTGTACTCATTGCTCTCTGTTTTAAAATTTTTTTTATGGTTAGTTTGCTCTACTTTGTTTCGAGTAGTTGGCGAAATGTTAAATATAACTTAATTTATGAAAAATTGTATGCAAAATTAAGAAACCGTTCCTTTTTCTGCTGATGCCCAAACTGAAAGCTATTAGGTGGATTTACTTTAAGAAGATGACTGCAAGCTTTCTGGATATGTTTGAAATCTGTAGACCATATTCAACATGCATCAGTCTCTGTTTCATAATAATATGGATTTTTAACTTCCCGAAAATGTAGCGGATAATGTTGTATAAGCAGCTTTTGTGAGAAGTTTCCGATTTCTGTTTACTTGGTAAGAAATGCACAGCTGAAGCCTAGTAAATTTGCTATAATCAATAAGTTGTGCAAAGTGTTTTAAAGTTGTCACTTTCAAAGTCATAATTTAAGTGATTAAGACAAAGAGCATTCTAGTCAACCCGAAAAGTTTAAAAGTCTTTTTTCTTGGTGGGTAGGCATGGTAGGCATTTGATTGAAACTATTGGGATTTTTTCGAAAAGCTAATTTTACTTGGGAACTCATTGTTGAGGAACCTTAAATGGGACATTTTATCGAGTACAATTGACTTTTTTGAGCGATACCTTACGTGAAAAATGGCTAGAAACGGCCGACAGACCTTGATATGGAAATTTTATAAGATGAAAATACTAAACCTCATATGCCTGTAAAGTTATAAAATGGTAGTACTTTTCTTACTCTCCTCTACTCTTCAGACTTTGTTCCTTCCGACTATTGGCTATTTCAACGCATGCAAATGAATGTAGGGTTCTCTGGCTTGAATCTTTCGAAGAATTCTTAAAATGACTACATGGTTTGATCAAATCTAGAAGGGAGTCATTTTTTGCATATGGTCTGTGTTAAGTAACAGGGACATGGGGAAAGTATTCGCTTTGACCGGGCAATGCTTTGAATGAGGTTGTCTTTTACCCTCAAATATTGAATATTACTAAATTTAGCAAACTTAAATCAACCAAATCCTCTTGAATAAAACAACGAACTTTTAACCAATCTGACTTAATCAACAATAATAAATAAAGCTGCGCTCATAAACTTGCTAAAATTTTCTCTTAAAGTAAAATCAAATCAAATTCTTCTCACCAAAACTTATGCAACATTTGGACTAAGACCCACTACATACTTGTGTCAATCTTTATTATTTAAGTCCCACCCACCTGCCCAACAGAGATGCATTTGTTTTGTCTGCTCCTTCAGCACTGCTGGCAGCTTAATGATGAGCCGCCAGCTCGTGGCATATGAAAAATGAAAGCCTAAACACGCGCCCCAGCAAAACACGCAAAAACATACGTTGATAACCTCGTCCTGCATGGGCATCGTTGTTGGTGGGTCTGGTATTCTCGTTTTTGTATAAAAACAAGAACTCAGCTGCTCACGCAGTGTAAGAACTTTACACATACTACAACACATAGGTGTGCGTGCGTGTGTGTCGGTGTGTGTCGGCGTGTGTCGGTGTATATGTATATGCGAACACCCACACAATTGATGCCAAGAGAACCTCATGGGAGTTGGCATAACGCCCAACTTTCGTTTTGGCCTCGACTAAAACATTGAAACATTGATTTCCCAAGACTTTTCAACGGAAAATTAATTACCTAACCTAAAAACGCAAGCAAGCCCAAAGGCAAGCAGAACAAGAAATTAAGTAACTAAGTAAGTATATAAGTGGGTAGAGTATCTTTACTACCAAGTTATAACCCAATAGAAGGCAAGAAAAAAAAGAAAAAAATATGTGTCGAGCAGGCAGTGGAACATGGCAGTCTTGGCACGTGGCTCGATGCTGTTGCCTGATTTTGGTGTTGTTTTTGTCTTTCTCCATGGATTTTTTTTTTCTGCTGACTCATTTGACATGTCAACGAAATGAATGATATCGAAAATCGAAATCAATAAATGAAATTGGTCAAATCAATTTGGCAACAATTGCAATTTGGCTCACAATCAGAGAGAGTGACAGGCCAAACCCCGAAACTGGAGCACAAAATTTGATTAAAATTTGGCATGACTGTCAGTATGCTGAGGGATACTCAATGCACTGAGAGAAATAGTTGTCAGGGGAAACGATTTTACAGCAGCCAGTTACTTTAGTATTATTTTTCCCGTTTCATAACTATTTATTTTTAAGGTTTGACCAAACCTTACTCTTAAGTTGCTATCTTCAGTCAACTCTTACATTTTTAAATATTGACAGTTAAGCAAATAAAGAAAAAAAATTTTTAATTATTAATAAAAAGCCTTAGTAGCCAGGGCTTTTTTTCTCTTTGGCTGTTAATATATTGTTTGAAGCTATTATTTTCATTTAAAATAGACAATCCCTCGACAAGTTTCGATAAAGTGTTGAACTAAACTGCCTATCTAATATGCATATCGAAATTTAAAAACAATCCTAACTGACAATTTCACTGATTTCTACGAAAAAATTTGCCATACTTTAGTAGTACTCCTAATCCAGGATAATCTGAATTCTTAGAACGATTCGTCTAATTAGATAGTCCACCAATTTTAGTCAACTTAGTTACAGAAAAACGGGAAACACTAATAACCTTCAGAGTATCTTATACAAATTAACTCAAAAAAAAAATAAGTAAATAAATACAAGAAATTTGTTAAAAAATTAAAACTTCTTTACCGGTCGGTCCTATGAGAGGCACTTGATAGGGTAAACCGAATTTAATCAAATAAGTAAATAAATACAAGAAATTTGTTAAAAAATTCAAACTTCTTTACCGGTCGGTCCTATGAGAGGCACTTGATAGGGCAAACCGAATTTAATCAAATTCAACCCATTCACCGAAAATGCTAAAATACTTTTATAATAATATTCGGATCAATTAAAAAATAAACGCTTTTTATCAATTCTGACGTACTGTTCAGAAAAATAATCATTAAAAAATTATTCTATCCCGGATAAGGTTCAAATTTCCTTATAAATAGTCAAATTATTTATTTAATAAAATTAGGTGGTATAAAATACCTGTAAAGAGCTATACATGGAACGACATCCCTGCAATCAAAAATTAAAAATTCAAGCCTGCACAAGCTCGAATAACAAGTTTTTTTTTTTGTAAAAACTTGGAGATCTATGCGTTGATACTTGGGTCAGATGGGCGTGGGTATTTCAACTGCTCTACAACCCTTAAGGTAAATTTGAGTGACTCCACATTTCTGGATGTTACCTACACTTTCAGGTTTCACAAGCCTAAAATATACTCTTCTTAATATATGCTCAAAATAAAAGTAGGTTTTTAATTCTTAAAATCGTCAAAAATCATAAAAAAAAATAATATTTTACTTTCTCTTTAACAAATAAAAAAATCTTTTTCCGCACTAAAATAAAATCAGATACTCCTTGAATACAACCAATAGACAAGTGAAGCGAGTGGAAGCCCCCTGGTTATTTTTATAGTAAGAAGTTATAGAAAGAAGAACATTCTAAAACTTCACAATAAAACTCCAATGCTTTTAAGTCACTAACTTTCAAATTAATATCTTTCTTTTTCGATGTTATTAGATTTTAGCTTTCATTAAAAATTCATTTAAGTTTAATTAAGTTTTTAAAAATATGTAGAATTATTTAAAAAGACTGACAACCTTTTAAAAAACAATAAGTACCATAAACCCCAACAAACCAAAACCGATTTCCGGTAACTCTAAATTCTCAAAAAAAAGTTTCCTGTAAGAAATTTTTACGCTTTTCGTAGGTTTCTGTTTATGTTTTTTTTTTTTCAGTGTAATAGAGGCTGACTTACCTCCATTGCCGGATATCACAACTATGACAACGATGAGCATGGTTAGCATTATCAGTGCGCGCTGGCAGCTGCAGTAATCAGTGCTAGCGACGTTATACAAGGAGGAGGATGCATAGGAGGAACAGGAGGCATTCAATGAACGTGGCGCTGAGCCGGGACTCGCTGGGAAAAGTCGATTGCAAGGCGGCGTTTCGTTAGACGTCAATGTGGACGCCGCTGCCTTGGCTGGTGGGTCTGTATGGCATTGGCGTTGTAACAGCTGACGTCGCTGTCGCCGCGTTATAGTCTTTGAGACTGTAGACGTCTCTGTCGACGTTGACGTTGCTGCTGACGTAGACGTAGCTGCTGTTGCTGCTGCTCGTTGCTTTAAATTCGTTTGTTGCTGTTGTTGTGGTTGTTGTTGTTGCTTCTGTCGCTTTGGGGGCTGGCGCGTTTCCATTTGAAAAGTTGCCATAATATTTCACTCGTTGCTGCTGCTGTTGCTGCTGGCTCGCAAATTTCTAGCTCTGCTTGAATTCTATATGTTTTTTTCTCGTTTTGTATTCCGGGTAGGGATGTCTTGGATGTACCGTGTATATGAGACACTCGGGCACACTTGAACTCGTTATTTTAAAATGTGTTTCAAAAACACAAATTGTGGGGCGTGGCTGCACTGTCTGGTCGCTATGCTCATATTAACGCCCGCCATGCTGCCGCGATGCGTGAAATTGCTGTGAGTTCTACAAATTACGTCGAAACAAACACTACTAAGTCCGTCCGTACGGAGTAGTCAGTGCCGCCGTGTAGGAAGTTCTTTCCAGCGCTGGCTGCGGCTGCGTTGTTGTTTTGCTTTCTAATAATAAGCAGCGGCACAAGTGTTTTCCGGCTATTTTGCATTTACTTAGCAGCGCGCTGCTTTTGAAAAATGGCGCTCATTTTTTCAGCGATTTATTTTCTATTTAATTCGAGTTTAACACGATATCACTTCATCTTCATTAGCATCAGAGCGGCGGCTGCCAAACTGCTATACGGTCTACTGTGACCCCGGGCAACGGTTCCTGCAATTGTCCTTGGAATGCCAGCCTGCAATGAGAAATTTTTTGTTTTTATTTTTTAGATTATACATTTTTGTTTTTGTTTCTGCCATTTGGCGCGTTAAAATATTTTGGAATTTCATTAAAAATTCAAACGTCAAAGTCAGAATAAATGGATATTCTTCTCTCTCGCGAGCTAGCAGGTGATAGGTGTGAGGGACTAGCGTTGCCGCTAGTGGAAATATTTTTGTATTTTCCCAAAGTGCGGCTTGTCGTCTGACCGAAAAAAGGCAAAATAAAAAATGAAAATGCAAAAAGAAAATTTTGTAGCATGAAATTGGTCGAGTGGCATGAGAATGATAAGCAAAATGTGAGCAATTTTCGTAAAGATGAGAAAAGTTTGCAAGGTGGTGAGTTACTTTGCGAAATTGTTTTGAAATTCTTGAGTTGATAATCAAAGAATTGCAAAAGGCTTTTGAGCTGTAAAACAAATTGAAATGTTTGCTTGGATTTCGCTTAATTGTTATGACATAACAAAATTAATGAATATTCGCGGAAAACTAGCATCATCTTGAGATTATATTGAGGTAGTTATGTTTTGTAGGGCAAAGGGCGAATTGGCCTTTCCTGTTTTAAGATAATTTCCTCAACATATTTTTAGACTCGACGCAGTTCATTTCATATATGTCACAAGTCGATAACTCACGTTTGTTCAATGCATGAATTTGATGAAACAAAATATAACAAAAAATTATATAATTTTAAAAATGAACAAAATATCTTAAACTTAATATCATATTACTAAAAGTATCTTGGTTATCTAGAGAAAAATGTTCTACAACATAACTTCCGAAAATTGCATATAACGTCCGTAAATTTGATGCGATTTTTTGTCATTTCGAAAAAAAAGATATTTATTGTCAATCAGCTATATAATTTTGAGCTGACTAATCACTTTGGGCGAGTAGGTATTCACAACGAAATATTTTGGAAGTGAATTTGTCAGAATTAGTTATACTCTATTACCTGCAGGTAAGCATAAGCTAAGTTTATTGATGCCTCCAATAAAATTAATTTAAACTTGCTCACAGAGCCACCAAGATCTTGGCGTTCATATACATGAAATTGACTCAATCGCCAGCCAATATTTAGACAACTATTCTATACAATGGACATGTAGTGATCGATAACTTCATAACTCATGTTACGTATGCAGATACTTATAGTTTCAGTGTAACAATGAATTTTGTAGCAAAATTAGAAAGGTGGCCCATTTTTTCCATAAACACGTACACTCATCAGAAATCAGAATTTTTCAGAATTCATGGATAATAATAAGATAAATTGAAGGCAATAGAGGTTCTACAAATGACCTGTAAACTACAAAATATAGCTCTTTAAATGAGTGATTCAGAATTATGAATAATTCGAATACGCTCTGGGAAAGTCATAAAGTCTTGTTAGTTGAAATGATAGGCTGCACGTTAGTTCTAAAATGAACCTATTTCTAAAAATGCATAATAATTTTTATGGTGAGGCAACGGATCTCAAAACCGCAGCTAATGGAAGAAGTTAGAAATCACTCTGCATTTTCAAAACTCACTTTTCAATGAAGCTCGAAAGCATGCTAAAGACCAATAAGGCGATATTTATATAATAAGATTCCAAGATTTGCTATTTAATGGAAATAAATAAAAACTCCTTATTCAAGCATCATAAAGAATTCAGAACTACAAATTCCAGGAAAAAAATAACAGAGTTTGGTTGCATTGTTTTTTCCAAATAGCGAGATTTGTTGCTATTATGAAGGCATTGTACATGGTGGAACGACACCCTAAATTCATAATTCGATTCACTTAAATTATTTCACCCCACCTTAAATACATCTTAATTAATATCTCAATATACTGATGTGATGCATAAATTCTAAGCCCGAATTCAGATTTGTCGCTGACTGTTAGCCCAACTCTCAAACCATTTTCAAAAACTACCCACCGGTTTACCCTTAAATTGTTCCAACGCCTTTTAACAACTAAGCCACGATGACCTGAGTTATTGGCAAGGTTAACCATAACTCAGTTTTCATTTTTGTGCTTCAACATTTGCATTCAGACGCAAAAATATATGCGTAATAATTCATCAAAGGTCTGCTGGTTCACAAGGCAAAAGACCTCTAGGGTGCAAAATATCCAATTTACAAAGCCAACCAATGCATTTAGAATACCCAAAATTAGGCAGGTACTCATATTCTTCACACTTGTAGAAAACTACTTTGTGGTAATTTGGCTACAATTTGACAGCTTTTAAAAACGATCCCAAAGCACAGCTACATCAATACCCTTACCTACGATAAGGTTCACCTCTTTCAGTTTAGTTGACACTTCTGAGAACTGCAGCTCCCACAGCGACTTAACTTTTAAAAACTTTAGTTTGGCAGCTGCCCTGAGCCCCTAAAAGTTGTGAAACATTTCATGTCTACTTAGTGCTTCGATTATTTATTAAAAAACGCTTAAAAAATCTATCGAAATAATGTCATAGAATTTTGTGAAACAATGCCCTTGACAGCAAACGAAATAATGCCATACAAAGTGCCATCGAAAACATACAAAAAAAAATAGAGCAAAATAAAATAAAAGTTAAATAAAAAATAACAACAAGCAATAGACTATATGTTACAGTAAAAGTTTAATTTAAAACTGTCGGGCTACTTGAGGGAGCAGCCAACAAGGGCTCAAAAACAAAAAAAAAAATAAAATAACTAGAAAAAAAATACACATGACATAAAGAAAAACTTTTAGCAGGCGCTTTAAAAAGTTTTCCGAAAAAATAAAAAAAAAAAAAAAATAAAGCAAAACAATAAGAAATAGAGTAGAATGACTGCACAGCGTGGGAAGGCAAAGTCATCAAGTGCAATGCCGCAGGTCCTGCGTCGAGTCCCAAGTTTCCGGGCAGCACTAACTTGGCGGCTGCTTGGTGTCAATGCGTACAAAATACGTGCAACAACAAAAAAATATTGCGCCACAAAGTTCCCCAAAACACAACAATGCGCTCAAGTTAAAGAATACCAAACGACAATGACAACGCCAACGACGACAACAACAACAACAGACGAAAACAACGCACACCAGGACAACCCACAATCCCTTTATACTCCATTTATACATCCTGCATTCTTTCTCTCGGCTTTTTTTTTTCCAGCTAGTCGTAATTAGTGCCAAGGTCCAACAAAGTTGCGCATACGAGGAGGCACAGTGGGTTAATTATGCTCGAAAAATTGTTCATCTAATTAAAAAATAACTAAACATTTAGTTGAGGGAATTGAGTAAAAATATCGATAGAGGGTGTTGAGTTTTGCTTATAGCTTGCCTTTTTATGGGTGGTTAAGATTTAATAGGAAAGATTACGGAACAGAGTTACTATTACCCCCCAAACCTAGGCGGGCATACTGATTACGTCAACTCTGTATATTTTTACCACTTCTTGAAGAGTTCTTGCAACATGTCATAACGCCGCGAGCTAAGCAAAATAATATCTCTTAAGCCTTTAGATAGTCATACCTAATAATCAATAGTAAACAAAAGAAACAGTGTTGCCTTATAATAGTGTACATATTTTCAGTGTTGCCACTATCATCAAATAAACACCCTAACACCCTATGTTCTCTTTTATCTCTATTTGGGTAGGAAATTTTGTTTAAATTGTGATATTTTTATTATAATAATTAAATTTCAATCGCTCCATTATGTTTTTCGCAAAGTTTTGGCTAAATTTTGGATTATTTTGTTTTAATTACCTAAAAGATATTTTAATAATTAGCTGAATTCTTACTTCGTATTAAATAATGCGCAGCAATTACTTCGGACTTAACGCTAGACTATGCAAATGCTCATGATATTAACGGAATAGTACTTCAAACCATCAAATAGCCGAAATATTGAAAAAAAAACTTATGAAAGGAGAGTTTGCATTTTTTTCTGCGTTTGTGAAGACTGAACTTAGGCAATACTAAGGCAAATTCAGACTTAATAACTTTATATAAAAGGGTGTTTTTTTTAGAGGCATAAATTTTAAATTGCAATATATCAACGATGGACTATTCGATTGGCATGAATTTTATTTATCCGAAAGATAATCTTGTGGCATTACATTTTAAATATTTCTGACATATGATCGCCATGGCTGGCTCGGTTGTAGTCCAATATGCACGTTCAATTTGTGGCCGTATATCGGCAATAACACAGCGAATGTTGTCTTTCAAATGGTTAAGCATTTGTGGTTTATCCGCATAGACCAATGACTTTACATAGCCCCACAGCAAGTAGTCTAGCGATGTTAAATCACAAGATCTTGAAGGCCAATTCACAGGAACAAAACGTGAAATTAGGCGGTCACCAAGAGAGTCTTTCAATAAATCGATTGTGGCATGCCGAAGCTCTTACATATAATGCTCAATTCAGCAATTAAAAAGTTAGTAATTATGGGTCAATAGCGATCACCATTGGCTGTAAAGTTCTGGCCATCATCGTTTTTGAAGAAGTACGAACCAATGATTCCACCAACCCATAAAGCGCACCAAACAGTCAGTTTTTTTAGATGCAATGGTGTATCGGCATAAACTTGGGGATTAGCTTCTCTCCAAATGCGGCAGTGTTGTTTGCTGACGTAACGATTCAACCAGAAGCACGCTTCATAACCCATCAAAATCTATTGTGAAAATCGGAGGCAGCGGCCATCTCTTCTTGGGCCCGTTCGACAAATCTACGCATTGCTTGATGATGAGTGAGTCTATTCATGATGAATTGCCAAACCAAAGTGAGAATAAATCAATCGCAATCTTGAACAGCAATGCCAACTTAAAGTTCTATATTTAAAAAAAAAAAACACCCTCTATTGTCTAAAGTTAACAACACTTTGACACTCCAACCCACTGTACGTCCAAACAACTGCAAGTTGATGAAATCCCAGAAACGTGGTTAGTTAAGATGGGTTTTGGTGAAAAGGCGTCATGTTGAAGGCGCATTAAGCCGACGAGTCCTGTGCATAGTGGGCTTCGCTGCTTGCCCAGCATGCATAATTTAAGTATGCCAGCCAGCTCATTATAATTTCCATTAAATTGTGTTAGTGTGTATGTGTGTGTACGCGCACGTGTTTGTCTCCGGCTACCAACCCCTCATTCCGGCGGATTTTTCAACACTTTGTAGCACTTTACAATGCAGAAAGAAACATATAAAATAAATCGCTTTAAATCCAATTGGTGCATTGCATTTAATGTTTGTTTAACGATTCGACATTTAAAGTGACAGCTGTCAATTTGTCAGAGTGTACAGACACACACATGGACTCGTAAAAAGTGTATGTAATGCATCTTTAGTTAATTAATGAAATATGCCAGGACATGCTGCATATATATATGGATGTAATTATATTTGATTAAAAACAATGCTTGTACATATGAAATTGGCTTAATTATGTCACATGTGGCACTTAACTTTTATGATATGCATAACAAATTATTAATTATATTTATTTTTATTTATTTCAAGTAATGCGTTTTCTTTGCAATTCTTGCATTGTGTGTGTATAAGTTCTTTGTTTACAACGCATATATGTGCTGGCATTTGTTAAATATTTGCATATTATACAATACAAAAAGCTATTTGTACTGCAAATTGTTTTTGCCACATTCCAGCGCACAGAGACAATAAATTTTCATCAACCTTTTTTGTGACATAATAATGACATTTCATTTCATTTCAATTTTATTTTATTTCAAAAACAATCCAAAATGCTGCATTTCGTGTCAACACAACACAACACAGTTTACTACTCTATACAAAACCATATTACGTATACGCACAGTATACAGTTCAATTCTGCTTAACCTTAATGTGTGCATGACAATTTTATATTTAATTTAGTAAATGGTTTTGATTTGATACAAAAATGTTTTTCAAAACTTTTTGTTTTCATTTTAATGAGGTCAATAGGGATTTTGTTGCAACGATAATTACAATGATTTCGCATGCATTTGTTTTAATAGCAAATAGAGGTTTTGTACTAATGCGGCGTTAAAAGATTAAAAGTGTTAAAGTTTCAAATAGTTGTAGTGCCTGAATGTGCATTTGAAGCATGATCTCTGCTGAGAGTGTCATATTTCGAAGAACAAAAATTTAAAACTAATTAACTTTAATTCCATAAAATTAAAGAAACTTGTAACTAAGGCAAAAGTCATACAAGAGCATAAACATATGAGAAAGATAAAGATATTATTCTTACACATTTCTAAATTACAAATCTATTACATGTTTATCTTAAGATTCTTTAAAGTTAAAAATGTATGGTCTTCGCAATTGCTCATCTTATTTTAAATTTCAATAAAACTGTCAAATTTTTAAACCTAAATCACCTTATGGTTATTATTAGAAAAGCATTCACTCGATTTCACTGACTCCAATACACTCCCTAATAAAATTCTTTTGCCATTCCAACCAGAGTAACTCGTCATTTGCGACCTCTAGCAATACTATTTTGTAGATCTTATTATGATCTTCGAGATTGCTCTTCCTTCTTTAGATTTATTTATTGTGTTATTTTCACATAAGTTTTTACTCCGTTTCATTGAGCCTAACGCACTTCTAAAGAAGATATCTTTTGCCACTCCATTTAGAGTAACTCGTAATTTTCGACCTATACCATTATCCATTTGTAGATCCAATTATACATGACACATTCCCTTTCAAGTCGTATGCGCAAGTTCAAAAAATCTCTATGATTTGCTCTGCTATAAACTATCTATTCAATTCATCAGTCTGTCTATCTTAACTCAGCTTGATTAGCCAAAACGGGCATCTTTGACCAAATACGAACTATAATCCACCAACTTGGTCAACACCGACATTTGGCTACTTTGTTAGCAAAATTTTAAACTTTTATCTAGCTTTCTGCTTTCAACTTTTAGATTGTAAATTCAAGTTCCTAGGCAGCCCCAGATGTCCGACGATGCATATCTATATAAAACTCACCTATCAGGTTAGGAATACGGATTAGTTTTATTATATTTTTTCCTCGTTATCATTTATTATTTCACGATTTTAGAATGTTTAACTTGTCTAATCTTAAGGTCAACTGGACTTAGTTGTACCCTTACATATTAAGAAATAAATAAATAATAAATAAACAAAGAACAATAGCCATTAGAAAAAAAAATTTGAGTATGCGACACCAAAAACCCATCTTTTCATCAATTAATTGCATATTATAACTAATTTAAAATATATTTTTATCGTTTATTTATTTTTTGCAAACAATTTTACTTTAATAAAATATTACTTGTGTTTTAATTTTTTATACTTTATCCCGAAGAACTTTATGCTACAAAAACAAACCAAATATTTAAGCACAACGCCACACAAGCGGCTTTAAAAAATATTTCATCTGAAATATATTCATCTTTGACAGCTTCACCCGTCAAAATAAGAATTCAATGATTGATTGACTTTAAATAAATAAAAAAAATGAGTAAATTACAAATGCTTCATTTTGTTTCAGTTTTCATTTGTACGTTTCAGTTGGATCAATATATAACATCTTGTTGTTTTTACATTGAATATGGAGTATTATTGTAAAGAGTAAGTTTTTATCCATATTTTCTATAATTATATTAATGAATTATTTTTAAAATTAGAAGCCTTTAACGAAAAGTCTAATATTATCGTATAATGGCTGGTTCATCTGATTATAAGACTTTTAGAAATCGAAACATTTTGCTTCAGAAATACCTTCATATTAATTGTTTCTTAATTTTATAAAGTTCAATATAAAAAATTACTATTTGACCGATACAGCCAGCCGAATTGGACCAAAAAAAAAAATCTTTTCAATGACTGTAATTTGTTTCGGCTTTTAGAAACACTTATAACAACTTACAGTATGGCGCAGATTTTTATCAGGTAGCATTATCGACCCATTTAGCTTTAAAAAATGAAAAAGAGGCTGTTCTAGTGGTGAGTACCATCGCTCAGTGTAAACCTTTTTTTTTTTAATTTATTAAAAAACAAAAACTAAACAACTTCAATGTCATGCGTCCCATAATATTATATCAAAAATTGTTTAATCTTCAAAAACCTTAATTTTTAAATATTTTAATGCATAAATAAATCTATTTCCTTTGACTTTGCTGTCATCGCTCCAAAAGCAGAGCTTTGAGATATGTCTGTTTGTAGAGAACAGGAATCTATAGTTTAAAGCCGAAATCGTATGAAGATGTTCTTATTACATTCAGACTGACTGAGGCGAATAGCATCCATTTGCTAGCTATGCCAGTGCTAGGCAAGTTCAATAGTACTACACAATGAAATCGAACTACCGACATTCGGGATTAGGGAAGAATACATTTATTACTTGGCAATCAGCGTTATGAAGTTCATCTTCGAAAAAAGCTTAATCTAAAAAAACTAAATCACAATAATAATATTATGGTGGCCTTCAGTAAATGGGATTTGATACTTTTGTACAGAAGTATTTTAAAGTAGAAGTCCTCCAGAAGTATTTTAAAACCTCAAATATAAGATAAAAGCAGCTTTTACTGACTTATGTCCTAAAACAATCAAAATGTAACTGAAAACTAGATGAGTTTGTTTCACTACTGCCAATGCAGTCTTAATAGTCATTGTACTTTGCTTTCAATTATGGAAAATTGTTCAGCGTTTTTTTATAGCAACATGAAATTCCATATTTTAAATAGTCCACCCTTTATATTTAATTCGCAATGTACTAAACAGAAGTACTCGTGAAAAATTTTTATTATTTTTGGTTGAGATTTGTGATTCATATCGTCTTTGTAGATTAAGCTTTTTCGAAGATGAAATTCATATCGTTGAATGTCAATCGCAGGTCGATGGTTCGATTCCTGACTGCCTTGCACTGACATAGCCAGCAAATAGACTCTTTGTAACTTAAACGGCAAAGCACTTGGATGCAAGACAGTGAACTTCAAATAACTTTAGGAGCTAAGCGCAACTTACTGTTTCACAAAGCCGAAGTAAGTAGAGTCCAACCTGAGTATTCAAACATAAATTCTTCCCAGACCTCATGGTACGCTCCTATGCTTTGCGCATCACAAACTTAATCAAAAACTGCATATGCCCATAGCCCGCCTCCACATATAGAGTATGCCAAATATTAACCATTGTATATACGAAAGCCATATGATATTCACAAAAAGTGTCTTGTTTATTAACAAACATTAAATATGCACACAGGAGAAATAAAAAAATATTACATATTGTATAAACACAAACGCGCAAAGTTTTAAGCCGATTTGTTGAAGCAATAAAAAAAAAAAATATATATATATATATAGCCAACTATTTTACATGTTTTATTTAAAAATTTAAAAGTGCATATACCACTTACATCGTATAATGCATTTAAGGACTAAGCTGACCAATATACAATAATCTACTTTGTTAACAACAAATACTCGCAAGATGTTACGAAAATGTATTAGAATTCAACTCATACATATATATATTTATATACAATCTGTTTATTGCCAACTTGTTTTTTATTTTTGCTCAAATATTTTATTTTCTTTATTTATGGTGTGGGGGGTCACACGCAAGCACGCAATACAATATAAAGGTTACAGTGTCAATGTTAAATCAGCACAGTGTACCGAGCTTTCCCTTTGTGTTTGCTGTGGAAATTTATGTTTCGGGGTCTCTGGGACACACAAAAGTATATGAATTCAAAAGTATATATATATATAGAGGGTACATAAACCTATATATAACTAAGTATATACAAAACAAGCTTATGAATATTTGCTGAAGGTGACATAAAGCGACAACATCTTGAAGTTTGCGTCTTCTGTATTAAATAAGCAAGATACAAGGTTACCTGGCCATCACACCAAACAAAACTGGGTGAATATTTTTTACAAAATACCAAGTGGTTGGTCGGTCGGTTGGTCGGTTGGTCGGTCGGTTGCATAAAGAGCAGCTCAAACTAAGATGCTGTTAAGCTTAGCTATAAGAAGCAGCTTACAGATACAAAAAATAAAATTCTAGTAAAAGATACAAAAAGCTTCTTAAAGCTTAGAATAGTGTCAAAGAAAATATGAAACATTTTGGCCAAGTCTGACTGGGGGTACAAGAAGTCTTAAAGATTGGGGTTGAAAATGCTTTAAAAAAAATGACAAAAAATCTGTGCTGCTTTGTAAAAGACCATAAACCTAACAAAAAGATCAATAATCGAAAAACAAAGATTCTGTACACACGAACAGCGTTATACATTTTGTAGTACGGAAAGTAAATCAATGGAAAAACACTGCGATTTTATCGCTTTTCTAGGAAATTGTAAATATTTTTTTGAAGTAAATATCATCTCCGCTATATCCTACTGAAATTTCTTGTAAAGTCCGCAACACAAAGTGCATAACCCAAAGACCGCCGCAGCTGTATCTAAATAAAGCATTTACAATAGAATTTTGTAATCTTAAAGATAGTGAACTCTAATTGGCGTTACAATTCTACTTGTAGATTTTGCGACGTTCAGACGTTCTAGGACCCCAATAAACACCGCATGATACAACAAACCCCTGAAAAGTATTCCCATGCAGCAATCATATTAAGCCAGTAGCCAAAAACTAAAAAAATTATTTCCCTTGTCTATGGTTATCGCTCCAAATGCGGAGCATGGAGATATCTCTATTCATAACTGTTTGAATAGAACAGGGACCTACAGCTTATAGCCGAATTCATAATCTGTCTTAAATTAATAGAGATTTTTCTAGTTAAATAATCTCTATTTGCTAGCCATACCACTGTAAGGCAAATGGATCAGTGCTGCTGGGTGCAATCGAACCCCCGACCTTCCGATTCAGAGGCGCGTATTCCGCTACCACTACACAATCGGGGCCGGAGGCTAAAACTTAACTTAAATTCGAGGAGAGTGCTACCACTACGTTACCAAAGACCACTATAACACTTCAAATACATTCACGATAGTATCTGCCTTGTGTAAAAGGCCAATGAAGGAATTTTGCTCAAATGCTAGCTACTACCACCATATCTGGCACAACCTAAACACCTCTTCTTTTATTCCGCCGGTGTTCTTCAGATTCTTCTTTGAAAGTTATCTAACAAAGACCAGTCTCAGCTATCGGTTCTGGAGAATCCCGGTGCTATAAAAAATAGGTCCATAGTAGAACAATAATATATGCTTTTTGAATGTCGCTCAGCTTGACATTATCCCATCGAGAACGATAAGAACATATTCCCACACCTTAGGAGAATCATAAGTGAATTCCAAAAGGTATATTCAAGAAATATATTAGAAAACTTTCGAAGTAGTCTGAAGAATACCGGAGGTCTGAAGGAAAAGTCCATAGTGAAACATATCCATACACAAGTGCCAAAAACATCAACTTTTTTAGTGGGTCTCAGCGGAGGCATGATCCTATCGAAGAACACTGAGAACGCTAAGGACGCACACCCACACCTCAGAAGAAGCATAAGGGAATTTCAAAAGGTATATTCAAGGAATAGAGTGGAGAACTGTCAAAGACCAGTCTGTGTGATTAGTTACCGGATCTGAAGGACACCGACATAAAAGAAAAGTCCATAGTAAAACATATCAACATGCTAGTGCCAAAAAAGATATCCAGGATCGAATTTCCTGGCGAAGAACACTGAGAACGCACACCCACATCTCTGTAGAAGCATAAGTGAAACCAACAGCGGATATTCAACGGTTTGAAAGAATATTTTTTCAATGTTAAAACTTGCCAATTCACTTTTAAGCGCTATCATAATGAATCTTCCAAAGATATGCTGTCTGTTCATTATTCTATGATTTAAAACCACTTTCCTGTTGTACAGTCAAGGAGCTTTTAACTAGCATTCCAACACATCAAATATTATTATATTTTCGATTCTAGTCGCTACTGTATAATTACAAAAGAAATGCAATTTCTGACTCAAAATAAAATTTTAACAAAAACACCAATTCAAGCTCACTTCAAGCGCCTAAATAAATTATTGAAGAACATTTGCTATTTGTCAACAACTTAATGCAAAAATTGTAAAATTGAAAACTTAATAGAGCCCTCACAGTCGTCATAACATCTAAATTGGAACCAATATCTATTATTCATCAACAATAAATGCTCGCACGCTATATGGCTTTCAATGAAATCGTCCTACTTTAGCGCTTACTTATAGCCAACATGTATTGATTACCTTAGCTCATGCCATCCAAAACTCATGTTTATAAGCCGTAACCCTTCACAAAATCCGCGTTCTGTCAACAACCGTATAACCCGATATGTACGTTCATAATTAAATTGCTTAACAAGTTAAGTGAGGCCCACCAAAGTGACCGAACCAACAATAGTTGACCAACTTCGAAAGCTCACAATTTGTTGTTCAATCACGATATTATATATCGACAATGTGAGTATGCCATTAAGTTGGCCACAAATTTAATTGGCTAACAAGAATGAGTCAAGAGTTGGGTTTCCCGATGTGGTTAATCCATGACACACATAATAAAAGGCTGCGTTGGGACTGAAATACAAGAAGTAAGTAAACCTTTAAGGGTACATAAGTGTTTTAAAAATGATTAAATCCTGAGAGCTTTGTCCGACGGTATTTCAAATGTCTAAAACAGAGGGCTTAACAAGTATATATCATTATATATTATCTAAGTTTTTGTTCGAATTAAATGCGTAAGGCTGGGAAAGATTTATAAAATTCGAATAATGATAGATGAAGAAACTACGTGATTATATATGCTTAAATAATTTATTTATAATGTGATTAATTATGATATGATATGATTATAATTATAAGTAAATTATTATTATTGTATAAATTTTTTTTTAGAATAAAAATTTCTACAAGAAACTTCCTTTTATTGCTCTTGCGTTCTGTTTCTTTTCTAATTATTCATATATTGCAACACTCTCAGGCCGCAAAAAGTTTCCCTGCTTTCTTGTTTTTCAATACCTTTTCATTCTGACTTTATGATAAAATTCATATATTCAATATTTAAGTTCAAGTTCCACAAAAAACTTAAAATAACAACATTTTCTCATAACGCTCATTGGAAACGTTGACAAATTATTGGGAAAATTCTACCTGACTGCATTTTTACATAATTGACGCTTTTGAGGAAATATTAATCCATAATCAATATCATTCTAAGAATTCTACCAAGTTTTATGTATTTTTGCTCTGGCTGAGTGCATTTACTTTTTATTCATAGAAAGAAGCATCGATAGACAATTTATTTTTAAGTTTAAGGCCAAACTTTTAATTCTTTATTTTTTTAAGTTAAATATGTTACCCCGATTTCAGCAGTTGAAGCAAACTCAGCCTCATAAACAAAATGTACCTTCTGAATATCGTTTCAATGAGAGAAAAACTATCAAAGTGACTGCTTCAAGCAGTGCGGTTTTGGGGTCTGTAACCTTTTTAAAGGAAATCGTATTTGAAAGCTTAAAATAAGAGATTTTTTTATCTTAGCCGAATCGCGACTATTGTCGAATTAACTTTTATTCCCTTACTTAGATGGGGCAGCTATTGCTTTTAAAACTTGGACAAATACTTGGAGTAAATTGGAAAAATCAAAGATTTCCATAGTCATTTTCAAGATGTACACCAAATAATATATTACTCTCCTACTTCTTTGAACAACCTCTATACATTTAAAGATTCTGCGAGTGGCATGTATGTGTTTTTATTATTAGACAATGAAAACTGCTGACAGCAAAGAAAGAAAACAAAATTAGCCTAACGCTTTTTACTGCTTCACATGTGAGCCAAGCATTTTTTTAGGAAAATAGTTCCACGAATGAAAATTTCAAAGAAAATAAACACAGACGACAATTTATTGTTCTTGTGAAAAATGCTTGTTGCTGAATTGAAGTGAATGCACAAACTGCTTGAGCTTGTAACCTTAAATTTTTTTCATGCAAACAATGGATAGATTTCAACCGAAATATTGAAAACATGGCCTCATATGTCAGCTTAATAATATAATGCATGGTAATTGGTAAAAACCTTCAAAAATGAGGAACATAAATGTGAATTTGAATTTTGAATTGAATCCATACTATTAATAATGCTTGAGACTTTAACTATTTATTTCGAAACTTTACATAAAGGATAACAACTTTCAAGAAATGATGAGTAAAAGTAAAAAATATTTTCCATAAAAACTGCTTGTTACAAACTTCTTAAAAATAAAGCTTTGAGAATAGGCTATAGCGTTAGAATTTATTGTATTACTGACCAATGCTGCCTCCAATTATGAGATTTGCAGTATGCCAATAAATCGGTTCAAAAAAGGGCTTCAACATATAAAAATTAGGAAAACAAATTAAACTATACATTTTTAAAATGGAAACTGATTTAAGCAAATAAATCATCAGCTTTGCCTTCTAGACATTATAGAACTACGTGATACGAGTAGTGATTGATAAGGTTTGTGAGTTGCTTATTCAAAATAAAATCTCAAATATGAAAAGAAATTTTCCAATGAAAACCTTCTTGTTCTATTGAAAAATCTCTGGACATGAAATGTCACCAATTGTGAGTTAAGCAGTTCCTAGGAAGCGTATTAAAACCCAATTTCTGGGACAAATGTCAAAATCATCACAGATCGACTGAACACGTACAACTGTTAGAGTTTGTGACCTTTACACTTTTCTAGGAAATTCTACGTAATGAATAATAACTTTACTTTATGCAGTGTTGATTAGTCGTAGCATCAATCAATTTCAACGAACTGCTTGTTGCACTGCTTGTTATAACTAGAGAACTGATGGGTTAGTTAATGTTTCGCCATTATGATGAATATTACAACAAACTAAGAGTAATAATGGCGTTAAGTATATGTTTTATGTTTTTGTAATTAAACTGCTTTTTGCACTGCTTGTTGCAACTAGGTAATTAATGGTTGACTTGACGGTACAGCTGTACATCAATAGAAATAATTGTATTGAGAATGCATCAGAAAAATTTAAGCAAAATTGGTATCAAATTTAATGCACATGAAATATTATGATATTAATTATAATAATATAACATTATAATGATCAATGTAACTACTCATTGAAAGTGTGCTTTGCGCCATAGTTTCAGTTTTTATGTAAACCGAGCTCTATTTTGAATAAATATGTTGGCATGAAGTCGATAGTAGTTGAACTATCAGCAGATGTAGTTTTTTATTATATCCTTAAATGGAGTACAACTTTGTGATTTTGGAGCTGCTTTTTAACCGTCGGCAGAATACGCACCCTTAAAAACGAAGATTTCAGCACGAACCACCTTACGCAGTAGCGTTGGTGCATTTGCTTCGTGTTGGCGAGCGAATAGTCGCAACTTGGTTAAGAAAATCTCTATTAATCTCTAAAGAAACCATCGACAGCGGTAGGCTTTCAGCTGTAGGTCCCTATTACCTTCGAGCAGCTTTTAATGGAAATATTCTCATGTTTCACATTGAAGCTTGAAAATTTAAATTTACAACTCTTGACCAAGTTGCAACAAGGAAATATCTCTATTAACAGCTGTTCGAAGAGAACAGGGACCTTCTTCTTAATTAATAGAGAATAAATGCACCAATGCTGCAGGGTAGATTTAAGCCATAGAGCTTCCGGTTTAGAAGAGAGTATGCTACAACTAAGCTGCCGAGGCGCATTACCACACAATAATCCTAAAAACTGAGTAACACAATGGATATTTTATTTACTACGAAAATCAAGGCAGCACCGTAATAATAGGCAAGTCTTTTTGACATATGACGAGGCACACCATTCACTTTAGTGCCTCAAAAAGTATAACAACCAAATTGTTAATAAATTTATTGCTAGAAAAAACTGCTTGTTGCACTGCTTCTTACACAGCGTGTTGCAGCTAAACGTTACACTTACAAAGGATTAAGGACGACGAATGCGTTGAGTAAGCATATTATCAGTTAAAATGTAATCCCCATGACTATGGTCATCGTACCAAAGGCAAGCCTTAAGATGTCTCTTTAAATAGTACTTTGAAGAGCACAAGGAACCACAGTTTAAAGCCGAATCGGAACAGCGATGTCTTGATATTTAGCGGTGCATCCACTACCACTACGATACCGAGGCCCATATTATGTGTTGCAACTTAAAAAAACTTATTTTTTCAACGCTTTTTGCATATACTGAACAAGCAGTAGAAATTGTATCGTTATTTCCCAACGAAAACTGCTTGTTACAAGCAGCAAAATAGATTATATTACTAATGATTGCAACTCTGCTTGAAACTTGCAATAGTTAATGCTTGCAAATTGGAAACTAAACAAATAAAACACTTGACTCTACTATGCGGGATATGAAAACTGTTTGTTATTTCAAACCAAGTATCTTTATCTCTCAACTGCTTGTTCAGCCAAAAACCAGTCTGCTGAAACTGCTTGTTAGACCGTAAGCTAATTTCTTAAATTATTTTCCAAGGAAACCAAATGCTTTGCTGTTAACAGAGTACACAGCATTCCTCAGACAGACAAGTCGCAGCACAGACTTTACTCATATATCAAAGTCATTGCTGTGCGACTCTCTCACACCTGCCGCATCCCCAATTATTTTGTGTTATTTTTATACGCATTGAACTCAAATACCTGCCTGCTTAACTGATTACCATATATGTGTGTACTGATTACTAGTGTTATTTCCATTAAATAGCAAATTATCTAGTAATTGGCTCATAAAAATAATTGCTTACCTTTTACTCGATAAAACAGAAATTGTTATTGCAATTAGTCGATTTTGCTTTGTACTTGCGCGTCCTGCTGCGGTTGTTGTTGGATTTTTTATTATAATTATTATGATTTTTTATAATTTTCGTTATTGTTTCCTTTAAGTCCTTTTTTATTATTTTGCTGTTGTTATTTATTTTTTAATGGCCTTTAACTTTGTTTAAATTGTATTTAACTTCGCCCAATGCAAGCACTGGCATTTGCCTTTAAATTTTGCTTCTAAATCTGTCAACTGTTAATTTTTGGCTGTAGCTTTTGGAACAACAAAAATATAAGTTAAAAATGTGAAATGTTTTGGGCCAAAAGAAGCACAAAAAAATAAAACAAAAAAAAAGGATACTTTGCTTGAGTTCTTCCTGCTCATCAGTTGTTTCCGTTGTCAGTTCGAAACTTGGGAGCGCGTGCAAAGCTTGAAGCGTAAAAAGTGTAGCATACATTATGGCGCAGTGTGCGTAAAAATTATTTCTTTATCCTTTTTTTTTGAAGGATGTGTGTGTGCGTGTGTGCGTCTGTGTGTGTTGGTCTGTTTGTGGGTGTCTCTGTGCGTGATTGTGTGCGTAAACTGCGGCCACATTTATTTAGCATTGTGTGGGTACAGCTGTTTACATATGCGTCAGCCCATTTTTTATTCTTCCAGTTCACAATATTTTCCGTATATTTTTTTTTTCTGTTTGCCGTCTAAACAGTGAATCGCAAAAGTATGCGCCTTAAGTTAACTAGAATTTAATTTATTGTAAGCGAAACAATGCTTGGGAACTTAAAAATATTTATGAATGCAGCAAATCGTAAGCAATTGCAAATTTTTATCTCATGGACTTATTTGGCAAGCAGTTATAGATTTTATTATTTCATGAAAACCAAAAAAAAAAGTTCTTTTCTTTGCTACGTTTTAGATTTATTCAAATATTTTTGAACCTTCTTCACTGCAATATTCGGTTTGAAGTATGTCAGAACAACAAGAACAGATGGTCTACTGAAATAATTTTTTCAATATATATTTTAGGTTCTTGATAATTTCTGAATGGATTATTTATTAATCTATTTATGTCGCAAAGAGGAATGTTAGATAAAATCAATTCGCCAAGAGATTTGAAATATTTTGCTGGCTATTAAAAAAATAACTTTTTACTTAAACTCCAATACTATTTTTTAAACTTTATTTTAAAGCAACTCTTTAGGTATTATAGGTAAATAGACTATATTTATAGTGTTAATCTTGTTTTTACTTTTCTGATCGATTTACTCACTTCGAATTTGACTTTTTTATTTATCTACAAAGAGCTTTTATTAAAAACGAAATATTCTTTAATATTTTCAAAAAAAATCAATTCAAAAATCAACATTTCTTTGAAAGTATATTAAAATCTTGAAAGATTGGCAGACAGATTGTTTTGTATAACGTTTCTAATTGACTTGCTAGAAACAAAAGCTGTAACTTTTTCAGTAATCTACAAAGCTTAAACTTAAAACAGATTATTTGCTTTATGATCCATGATCCGACACGGCTGATATTTTTAAAGATAGTTTATATATAATTCAATATCAAACTACTGGGATCTGTCAAAAATAATACTTCTAACATTCTAATATTTAGTAGTGAAGAAAACCCCTATAAAAATTTCGGTAGTAACAGACACCAGATAAATGTATAACTTCAAAGGCAATCCGTATCTACAAAATCGTTAAATATTTGTACTTCATAAAACAAAATCTGCCATTTTACTTAAAACTTTAAGGAACGTTCATGCTTATATGCAGAAATGAAATATCTCCTGAGGTTCAATTAATTTGTAAGCGCATAAGTGACGTCGGTACCTGATTATTTTGGATTGACTCGTATGCTTCAATGTTGGATTGTTTGAAATCGCAAAAATACTAGAAAATAAATAAAATCCCATCTATTATTACTTCAATATTTTTGCCAAAAATAAAAAACGTCTAAGATGCTACTTGAAATGTAGTTTTTTGAAAATAGGTTAAAATTTTTTTACAAAGTATCAGGCTGAGCTGAATAGAAGAAGAGATTTTTACAAAACTAAGCTTCGACCTGCGCTTTTAGAAGCGACTACTATACTTTAGCCACTCTTAAATCTTAAGACTAACTAAAACAATCAATATTTCCAAAGTCATAATCGTAATTTTTATTAATTATTGGGATAGATTTGCACGCGACTTGTAGTTCTACAGAGAAAAGTCCTATCTATAGTAGTGTGGTACTCTTTAATACCTTAGTTCTTTATAGCTTATTATGAGACAGTTCTTGATCCTGCTTCTTTCGTGCATTAGCACTGCGCAGGCTCCCAATACATGCCCCCCAGTTTTGTCTTAGTTATTAGTATTATTTACTATCTGACTTTCTTAGTATTTCTCTTTTTTTTTAAATTTATGTTCTTACTGTTAGAAATTTCTAAATTCCAACGCAAAGTTCAGAGAAAACTATCAGAAAGAATTTCTTAAACTCGAAGCAACTCCATTTGAAATAAGCAATCCGAAACTAGCATATGTGAACCATATGTTTTTTCAATGCAAGAAAAATAGATTTAATTCGGAATGAAGATATTTAATATTTAGAATCAGTCACTTGTTATCATAATCTCAGGAATTATTAGACGACGCGTTCGGTGCACTTCGGCTTTGGCTCGGACAAAGCTTTGACCTGAAGCTTGCATTGTCGTTTGCAAAAACGCAAGCTTAACCGAATATGAACGATAGATAAGATTAAATTTTAGATTTTGGTGAATTATTAATATAGAACGGTTCACTAAAGATATACGAATTACCGAGCTGAGATACTTAATAATAATTTGTGCGCGTATCTTGATATAAAGTGTTTTTGAAAGGGAATCAGCATCTATAGAAACTTAACAATATGTAAGCTAAATTATGAGCCTACTTTGGTTTCTCGAAAATATCTCGAAATCTTTGGTTTGGCGAAAATATCTTTATCTAAATTTATGAAAAAAAATAAGGTAAGTTTTTTTTTGGTTTTAACAGTAAGCGCACTTTTAGACGATATATATTTGTAAGCGTATCGCCTAGTAGTCGCGCAGAAACTAAAAAAGAACTAATTGAAATGAAAGTTTTTTCGAAATATTTTGCTATTCCAAAAATATTATGTTTCTAAAGAGTTCTAGTGCCGCTAAATTTAAAAATGTATAATCAAATGATACGATTTCACAACAAGAATATTTATAACTAAAAACCAATTCGTGAGATTGCTCTCTAAATTTTTCCAAAATTTATGCAAACGATTTAATATGAAGCTAAATTACTTCCTTTCATCAGCCATTTCTAATTATAGTGCCGATGGTATCTTACTTCTGTAAAATATGGAAAGTACGAAGTTTTTTTATTTTCAAAATGGCTTTACGAATGCTTGCACGACTTCACAATACGATTAGAGTTTCCGAATAGCAGTTCGTTAGGTGCTGTATATCCTAATAAAAGAACGGGCTCGAAATGTTTCACAAAATAAGAAGAAAACTTAAAATAGATAGATAATTGCTGTTTCAAAAATAATATATTTCTGAAAAGAGAGTATATTATTCTTGAAAAATTCCTCCTACGTTTCGTTTTTGTTTTAGATCTTAGTTGGGAATGCACTCAAAATTTAGTCAAAATTAGTAGAAAAATCAATACGTTAAGATTATTTGCTGTTGCTAAATAAAAATTATGTTTCTTCACAAGTTCCATCTTACAATCCAACACAGTACCGCTGCTAGCTAACTTTACTAAAATTTCAAAATTCAAAAGTTAAAAAAGTTAAGGTTTACACGTATTCACGAGATGTAGAGTGCAATTCTTGAAGTCGTAAATCATATATCACATAAATTCGTATGAGATAATTTCTTATTTCCAAACAAAAATTATGTTTCTATACAATCTTGCATTCCAACACAGTAGACGGTTTTGCTTTTTTAAAATTTCACAAAAGTTCCTCAAATGGCTAACGTTCGTTTAGACGCCTTCACGACATGAACACTCTCGAATTCGAGTACCAATTGCTGAAGCCGTATGAAAACTATCAAATAGATTGTACTCAAAACTGATCCAAAATTAGTACAAGAGAAAATTTAGAGGTTAAAGCTATGAGAAAAATGAAGAATACTTACAAATACTACTAGGCATGCATAAATTCCCTCATAATATGCCCTATTTTGTTAAAGTTCCAGCTGCCAACTGCATAATTTTGAAAAAATTGGAAACTTTGCTAAGACTAATATTTGCTTTAAGTTCCTTGTCTTCGTTTTTTTTTTCATTAGACAACTGCAGGAATACTTTTGTGATGCACTGTTTGGTCTGATATGCTGTTTTGACATGTTTCAAAGTTTTTTATTTTTTTTTGGCCTAACTTTGCTGCGTTTAATGTTTGCTCTCGGGCGTTTGTGGCGAGGGGATGAACGGCAACCAAACGTTTTTATTAGAAATGCAAATTGTTATGGTTTCATTTGCGTTTAATTTATGTATGCCCGTGTGTCCTACCCGAGGCCGAGCAAGTTTATGCCAATCTTGGCCAGCAAACAAATCTGTTTATTTTCGACGCGAAATCATATTTTATATTATAATTTTTTCTGCTTTTTAGCATATAGAGTGTAGAGTGTGTGTGTGTGTGTGTGCGTGTGTGTGTGGGTAGTGTATATTTTTTAAAGCATTTAAGCTACTTGTGGCAGGAGTACGGCCTTCACACGCATACATACACACAGCTAGGCAAACAAACTGCGGCCGCATGATTTTTTTTCAGCTTGTTTGCACTGGCAGCGCTCAGGCTGGCCTTGACTTGATGCCGCATGTGGCAAGTTTGTACACAAGTGTCTAAGAGAGCTGCCACTTGGAGCAACGAGAGCTGCAACTTGAAAAAGTACCCAACAATTTGCATTGCGCTAGAAGATTTGCCAACGGGAGAGGAGGGCTGACGTACGCGCCGTGAGCCGTGTGCGTGCTGGCTGACGCCTTAAATTGGGCTTATAAATAATTGAGGGCTTGATTAACGCGCGCGCGATGAGGGAGTGTAAAAAAAAAATAAATATATTTATGTGAAAATTTGCATTTTATTTGACTGTCATCAAAATTTTTATTAAATTTTGCATTTTTATTTATATTTTTTGATGTATTTTGAACACTTTTGCCCTTTGGGCTTTGCGCATTTGTTTAATTAAAAGTGCGGCTGAGGTCGTTCACGCGGCGTATTTTTGCACTTTATTGCACAATTTTTGCTCAAGTATTTGGTTTGCAGGCGCAGCAGACTTAACTAATACACACTCACAGGCACACACACGCACGCACACAAGCACTATGTGTGTGTGTCCTCGCTTTGACGCTTTTTTGCTTATTGTGTTTCATATTAATATTATTATAATTATTAATATTTTTATTATTAAAATTATATTAAATATGCGCTACACTTTTACTTTCACACGCGTCGCTTGTATGTTGTTTCGTTTTAAGTGTGCGAGAGTGTGTGTGTGTGTTGGTGAGCTTGTGTTGGTGTGTGTGTGTGTTACTTCTGCCTTACACAAGCAACACGATGCTGCTTACGTTGCGTTAGAACGTCCGCACGTAACGACTGCACTGAATACACTGAAAGCAGCGCTGCGTGCCGACGACTCACATTGCCACCTGCACGACGAAACTTCAAGCCAAAGCTCGTTCAAATGCTCTCTCTCAGCTAGCGCGCGCACTGGAAGTTAAAGTTTACGCTCACGGTTGCTCTCTGCTCTTTTGCCGCCGCACGCACAGTGGTGCAACGCTGTGTGAAAACTGCTCAAACGATTTCCATGCGCTCTTTGCATCAATTTCGAAAAAAACTTTGTATATTTTAATTCTCTTTAGCGTAACTCTTACATGCTCTTTGCTTCCAATGCGTGCCTAGGTCAACTTTTTACTTTGTTCGCTCTCTTAATTTTTTTATGAAAGCCGCCAGCAATTTGTTGACATATTTACAACAACACCCCACACCCCCACCGCACGCACCAGCCAAACACACGCATACTCACCCTACTAACACATAAATAGACTCCCCCTCATCACCCACACCCCCTCATCACCCACACCACACGCAACAAACACACACTGTTACACTCTTACTCGCTGGAGCAGCCGCGTATTCAATCCCAGAGGGCAGGCGCTGCTCGACGCAATGATCCTCCTCGACTAGGTCTTGCTGAACGACAACCTCAAGACAACATGTACCAATGACCGGGGGGACGTCATTTATTGATGGCACCTTCGTCAGCCGTGGACTAGTGGCCAACGCGAATTGGATGGTCCACGACGATGTCACGCCCATTCGCTGATAACGTTCAACGTTCGCTCAACCGTATCGTTATTGTACTAGCGGAGAAGTTCCATTGGTCAAGCGTGGGATACCAGGAAGATCGATAACAAGATGCTGGCATACCAAATCGATTGCCTAGATAGTACAAATGGCCTTGTGGAAACAATCTCAGCAAATTAAATGGAAAAACTGGTAGCAACGTGCGATACAACAATGCCGAGGAAGGGAAATGTCAAGCATAAGTCTCCGGTCTACTGGTGGAGGGAATCCATACACCACCTGCGTCCACTACCTGCGTACGGAATGCGTCAGGGCGAGAACGGCTACTACTTCTACCAAAAGGAGCGAAGTCAGCTGCGGAGCCGTCCTCTTACAAGGCCAACTGTCTCCTGAATACAGCTGAAAAAATTCTAGAGAGAATCATCTACAATAGCTTGCTCAAGATTGTGCAGAAGAAGAGAGCGCTATTCAACATACCATTTGATTCTCGGAAGCCTCGCTCAACAGTCAAAGTGGTAAAAACAGTGGTAAACATAGGCACCTAGGCGACCGACGGTATCAGCTGGAAAGGCGATAACAAGGAATATTGCGGAGTAAAAAATTTAGACATCCGCAATGCCTTCAACTTGGAGAATTGACATGCTAAATACCATGCAGAATGCTAAGGTAGAGGAGCTATCTGCATAAGTTCTGATATGAACCGACTCCATTCTGCCCGGATTGCCCAACTCCAAGAGAAACCACCTGAGGATCTAGTGAGTCACATGCTGGAGACAGAGGAAAAGTGGCAAAATGTGTGTTTTCTCATAATAGGCATCCAGAGAGATCTGAGCTGATGCGCAAAAGAGAGGCTGATGACGGAGAATGCCTTGGATGGTTTCTACAAACACACCACCCCTCCCCCACATACAGTTCCCCACGCGCAGACTCCTCCACACACACACGCACGTGTTTATTTAAATTTTTATTAATAATTGTTGCTGCATTTGTATTGGTAATGGTCTAAGTGTTAAGTGTCTACAACTTCATTACCATCTGCAGCTTGCAACAAATTTCAGAAAAAAGTGTTGAAAGATTTACTTCACTTCAACTTTGTTGCCCGCACTACTCTACCCCTGTCACAAGCAACACTTGGTGGCAACTAGTGGTGCGGCAGGGAGTTCATTTGCTGCACGAAAATGACCCCGAATATTCCCTCAAAAGTTATATAGCTTCAGATTTTCCGATATTTACATATTGCCATAGTGCTCTACTCTTGAATTCTACAGGAATCCAATTACATTGATGAACTGTATCCTAAGAAAAATTCTACCAAAAATTAGTTCCAAACAAACTGCGCCACAACTGCCTCACCTTATTGACTCACTACCGCTTCAATTAGATGTCAATTAATAGCAGCCTCTTGAATTCTCATTTTAAAGACCAACGACTTACCCGTTTTCTTATTAAAATATTAAAAAAAAATTACATTAAATACAGGGTGCGCCATCTGAATCGGAACAATAGAAAAGTCGCATAATTTTGACAATTTTCAACCGATCGGCTACGCCGTTGCGGTTTCGTAAAGTTTGATCCAACACAATTTTAATCATGTATCGCTATACACTTCCAAATCGCTTTACTTCGAAGATAATAGATGAGTTGTGAAACGAGCCTGTAGCTGATTCCAAACAATCTCAAAAATCACCAAAAGCTGACCGGCATTTGACAGTTCTTCTTCTCACCTGGGTGAAGAAGGACTGAAAAATTTTTGGTTCCAACAAGATGGTGCTACATGCCACACAACAACAATCGACTATCCTTATACGTTGTATCCAAAAACAGTGATATTGACTACCACCCAAAATCCCCAAATTTAGCAGCGCCAGATTTCTTTATATGAGGATTTTTGAAGTGCTACGTTTATGCCACCAACCCAAAACTACAGAAGAGCGGAGAAACAAGATTCGTGTGAAATGTCAGTTATATCGCTGGAGATACGAAATATAGACGTGATGGAAAACGTTACAAAAAAAAAGAGTCCCTTTTGTATTCGTAATAAAGGGAATCGCTAATTTGGTCGATGTTGTTTTCAAATAAATTGTAAAAAGGTAATCTTGTTAATAAAAAAAATTATATATATCGACAAATCTTAAAGTTATTTTACTTATCTATATTAACTCGTTTCAGATGGCACAAGGAAAGCTTGCTTATATTGACATGATTTAACAAATTTTTTCCAAGAAGAAACTCAAAATTTGGGTCTTCGAGCTCTAATATTCAGCAAGATCGACATGTTGGGTGTGTCAAACATCTTTCTTGTCGATACATACTTGGCACAAAATTCTTATAACTTTTGTAACTTACAAATACAGGTTCTAGAGATCATAAAAACTGCTGATAGTATCCAAAGAGCAGGTTACTCTACTACTCTTATAAAGAAGGTAATGTTTACTGTTTGAGAGTCTCCAAATATTAATTTCGATTATTACTAAAGTGCTTCGGAATATACCTCAACTTATTGAGACTTCTGCTTAAAATATATGTGAAATAATAGCAACTTATTGAATTCAAACAGTTTGACATCGGGGATTTAGCTTCCATAGTTTTAATTTATCACTTAATAAAAAAATAATACAGGATGCAAGCAATTAAGCGGAAAAATATTGAAAGAGCCCATTTCTGGTTTAATGGGTAAAAAAAACTGCCGTATTTGGAATTAAGGTCCTCCTCCTGTATGTCGGTACACCGTTTCATACAGAAAAACTGACGGTCATTGGTCTGTACTTCTTCAATAAATTACATTATGGTAAATACAAAAAATTCGTCGTTTTGCTGTTCCCAACAATAAATGTGCTCAGATTCTATTTCCTATATCTGTAAAGATTTGATATATCATGATTGATATTTTTCGATTATCAGTTATTTTTTTTAAAAATAACGAACCGCAGCTGAAAAAGGTGTTTTGTTTGTGACGGAATTTGGCGAATATCTGGGTTCCCAGCGTGCTGAAGTACCAGGTCCACAGAAATCAGCAGCAGGTAACTTAAAATCGGTAACTAAAAGTATGCCACATCTATTTGTTGCAAAATATTTCAGTTAAAAATGAATTATTTTTAAACTTTTGATATATTTTGTTTGATAATTTTCGATTATCAGTTGAGCCTTTTAAAAATAACGACCAACATTCAAATCAGGTTTTTTATTTCTGACGGAATTTGGCGAATAACTGGGTTCCCAGCGTGCTGAAGTACCAGGTCCACAGAAATCAGCAGCAGGTAACTTAAAATCGGTAACTAAAAGTATGCCATATCTATTTGTTGCAAAATATTTCAGTTAAAAATGAATTATTTTTAAACTTTTGATATATTTTGTTTGATAATTTTCGATTATCAGTTGAGCCTTTTAAAAATAACGACCAACTTTCAAATCAGGTTTTTTATTTCTGACGGAATTTGGCGAATATCTGGGTTCCCAGCGTGCTGAAGTACCAGGTCCACAGAAATCAGCAGCAGGTAACTTAAAATCGGTAACTAAAAGTATGCCACATCTATTTGTTGCAAAATATTTCAGTTAAAAATGAATTATTTTTAAACTTTTGATATATTTTGTTTGATAATTTTCGATTATCAGTTGAGCCTTTTAAAAATAACGACCAACTTTCAAATCAGGTTTTTTATTTCTGACGGAATTTGGCGAATATCTGGGTTCCCAGCGTGCTGAAGTACCAGGTCCACAGAAATCAGCAGCAGGTAACTTAAAATCGGTAACTAAAAGTATGCCATATCTATTTGTTGCAAAATATTTCAGTTAAAAATGAATTATTTTTAAACTTTTGATATATTTTGTTTGATAATTTTCGATTATCAGTTGAGCCTTTTAAAAATAACGACCAACTTTCAAATCAGGTTTTTTATTTCTGACGGAATTTGGCGAATATCTGGGTTCCCAGCGTGCTGAAGTACCAGGTCCACAGAAATCAGCAGCAGGTAACTTAAAATCGGTAACTAAAAGTATGCCATATCTATTTGTTGCAAAATATTTCAGTTAAAAATGAATTATTTTTAAACTTTTGATATATTTTGTTTGATAATTTTCGATTATCAGTTGAGCCTTTTAAAAATAACGACCAACATTCAAATCAGGTTTTTTATTTCTGACGGAATTTGGCGAATATCTGGGTTCCCAGCGTGCTGAAGTACCAGGTCCACAGTAATCAGCAGCAGGTAACTTAAAATCGGTAACTAAAAGTATGCCATATTCATTCATTTTTAAATTTTCGATATTCATTAATCGATGATTGTAAATTGTCGGTTGAGTTTTTGAAAAATAACAAACAGAAACTTTATTTTTTAGTTTTTAGTTTTTGACTGAATTTTTTAAGTTCCATGCTGGTAATTCTGTTAACTTGGTAACTCAACGACTTGAAGGTAAACTTTTCAGTGAATTTGAAAATTAAATTCTTTATTAGTAAGAAATTCATTTATTAGTGAATTTAATTTAGTTCTATCAGTTCGAAGTTGCGTTTTTTACTCTCCTTGATTAAGTAAACAAATAGTATTCAGCTTTCAAAATAGGATTTCTTTATTTTTGTTCTTCATGACTTTATGGAAAAGCTTAGCCTAAAAGTTTTAACTAAAAATTTGTGCTATATTTATTGTACAACCATCCTATAATTGGTTTTTGAGTCGCAAACAAGAGAACTTCTAGCCCGTCTGCGCAAAATTTATTTTCGAAGCTTTGATCCAACTGAAAAGGACAGACACTTCATAGTAATACTGCAAACAGTCTTACAGACACTCTAAAAATCTTAAATCAAAGAAAATTTATTTTTACTGGGTTCCAATGAAGAAAGAAGATTAGGAAAGAAGATAAAAAGAAAAGGCTTTGGCGCCTTACTCGGGTTCTAAAAAGTTCATCCATTGCAAGCGCTCCGATTCAATCTGATCGAGGCCATGCAGAATCCTTTTAGGGTTAAGCGTCTTTCGCGGAAAACGTAAGCTCGAGCGCACGATCCAGCTGACAAGGACGCCCTATCTTTAAACATCTGTTATCAATGAGCAGGAAAGTCGATGCCTTTGGCGTTAATAAGAACAAAATCCAACCACCCCAATTGCACCGATACACTCTTCCAATGCCTGCTGTTTTCAAACTAACCTAGAAAATAGTGCCGAAACTTTCGCATATCACCCGTACAAGTTTTTTACTCTTTTCCATGGAAATTCAGTTTCTGACGTCCAAGTAGACGACATTATCGTTCCCACCTCAACTAGGGTTGCCAGTGTACCAATACTGGTCTACGCTAGTCGTTGGTAGTGTTATCCTACTCAACTCTTAGACCGAAGTTGGAAGCTTCGCTGTATTAGTTTTGCTTCAAGTGCGAATATAGGTAGGTCCTTGTTCTCTTCGAACAGCTTTTATTCGAGATATTTCCGTCTTTGGAGCGATGACGGACATAGTCATGATGTATACATTTTGAAACTTATTTATTTATCGCTGAGCCAATGTGTGCTCGCGATAAACGCATAGAACTTTAGGAGACATATCTCAGCTGGTACCACAAATCCGAACCTTTGGGCGCACTCTTCTAAAAACGTCCATATGCTATATATAGAAGCTTATTTTATTCCTAAAATCAGCAAATACAGTTCATGCAAACTCTACGCTACGTATTTCTTATAATAAATCGATATTGATTATTCAAATGTTGCATCAAGCATTTTTAATGTGTTCCCGGGAAAGCAATCGTGTCACGCGCCCATCCCTACGCGACGCCCATAGCACACTTCTCACACCTCACCCCATCGTAGCGCCATCCCTTGGCCTATTCGGCTGTTTAAGCACTTAGTGCACATTAAGTGCCTGTGGAGCATGTTGAACTCTGCCTGCCGTTCGCCACTTTCACTGTCCATATACTTATCCTGTCTTCAGCTCCAGCTGTCTGTCTATTGAGTTAACTGACACTTACTCACTCGCACGCACTCGCCACTCGGAGCAAGAGTCGAGTCCCTCACTCGAGACACAGCCAAATCAAATGCAATGCATTTAAGCACAGTGTGTTGACAGACGATGAAAACAGCTACATTTCTTGTGCAGCACCAGAACCACCAAAAGAGCGACACATTTATTCAAAGCACTCAAGGACACAACACACTCGCTACTCCACTTCATTGCATTTGTACATAAGTCGTATCTTGGTCCAATCACCCACGGATGGCTCACGCACCTGTCCCATTTCGCGCTCAACCAGCTCACCATCTAACCAAGCACGCATTGTGGGCTTCGTGGTATCTATGGCAAAGGCATTCTTGGAGTAGTGCATAATGCTCTCATAGTCGTAGGGCACATCATAGGTAATGGTTTGCTGTTGTGCCATAAATTGTGACCAATATTTGCGCGGTATATTATCATACTCGATCTGCACATAGGCATCCCTATCGGGGCGACTTTGCTCATGATATAGGCCCAGCACATGCAGCGTCTCATGTTGTATGACACCAGGTTGTGCCAAGCAGCGTTCCGTCAGCAGCACATCGTGTGCACCCCAGCCTATGGCTGTATAACCCACGCGTGTGCCGCACATATTGGCTGACTTTTTATAGTGCACATAACGCTTGCCAGCCGGCGCAGTGCTGCCCTCCAGTTCCTCAAACTCCAGACAGCTCTGCCGCTTAAAAGCGCTCAATGCCAGACGCACATTTGCAGCCTCCTGCTCGCTATAATCACTGGATATGCGATAATAGAGCCGGCGTTCCGGCCAGCGTTGTAAAGGTGACTTGATAGCATTGCGTGTCTTGGACTCGGCCTCCTCATCGTCTATATGTATTTCATGACAGTAGTTCTCATAAGCCTCAATGCCCTGCTGCGCCTTCGCCACATGCAACACTACCAGCCACAGCGAAGCCAAACCAATGCATGTCTTCATAGCGCCCAACACGTACTTGTGCTTGCGGCCCCAATTTGGGCGCCTTTTATAGGCAGCTCATTGCAATTACGTACAACATTTGGTATTTTTTTTTTAATCATTTCGTATATTTTTGCATTGAAAATTTGTAAACTAAAGATTTGTTATATCTACACACACACACACGCGCATAGGTGAGTGTGCGGGTGTGTGTGTATGGATAAACTCTATAATTAAATAGCAACAAATACAGACAGACAATAGCCTGCTCTCCATTCTAGTCGTTGTTGTTACTCAATGGAGCCAAATTCGACTTTATCCGCTTTGAGCTGCAAACTTACAATTCTAGATAGTAGAGTTTTAGGTTTATAGTTAATATAATTTGCATAACTTAACATAGATACAATACATATATATATATATTTATATAACTGTGTGAGTGTGTGTAGCGAGTGGGGGTGTATGGATGTTGGTCTGGCTGATTAGTTGGCATAACTTCGTTGCATTTTGGGCTGTGCGCGCTAAAATTAAACGAAAAATCGAAATTTTCAAAGTCTTGCATAAAAATAACAACACTGTTTCGTTTGAAGAAAGTAGCTCTTTGGATACACTTCGATATAAAACTTATTCAGATCTGTAGGATTTTTAAAAATAAATTTAACTTAGAGAATCATATATAAAGGAACAATAATTGGTATTCGGGTATTCACTTCAATGAAGATTTTAGTGGCACTCGATTTTAGAGCACTAAACATTTAAAAGTTTAGTTCAGATAAGCTTAGCAAGATCGTGCGTTCCATAGTGATGCCTTTTAGAGGTGGAAGAACCGCCTACTGATCGTACCTGGTGAAACGGAAGCTTCAATAAAAAGAGTGAAACGTGATTTCTATGATATGATTTGCTAGACTGACTGCCCAGTGCTTCAAAGAATGGATTTCCCAGATATGCAGTGCTATTTCTAGGAATTGCGGTGCACTCACAAAGCTTGGGTGCCTCAATCTCCTACCCGTGCTTTGTAGATGAAATCTCTTAGCCAAACTATCTATCGATCATTTGCAGCTCTAAAGCTTCTCCTTTAAAGTTTACTATATTTCTCAAAAAAATGGAAAAGTATTAAAATTCCGTACGGGCTATGCTCCATTGCAGCACAAAAGAAGGTCTTCTTTAAATTTTCAACTAAAGAGTAGCTAATAATTTTCTTTAAAAAGTGATTTCTTTTCAATATAAATCTTGAACCAAGAAAAAAAACATTTGTGTAATTCCAAAACAAATAATGGCAACTCTGCGGCACTTCTTCGATTTTAAAGGGATTTTTGATTTTTGTAAAATGACGATCTATCAAAATTCAATTTATTTAATACGCTGAAGTACTGAAGATAATCATAAAATTCTGTTACGAATTTCAAACTTCTATGCCTGCCACCAGAAAATTGTTTCAAAACCTAATTTATCATATGTCTGAAAAATAGCAGAACCTTGAATATCGAGAAAGTACAGTTTAAAAATGTTATTCAAAACTTTACGAAAATTAATAATGAAAGACAGATTTCATATGCCGAAAACTAAAAAAGAGCTATTTTTTGATTCAATTTCTTTGCAAACGGAAAAAGTTACTACAATCTAAGACGTTTTAAAATAAAACAATACTAAAATTAAAAGTCTTAAAATGAAAATTTAAAAATATTAAAATGAAAAAACTACAATTTAGGATATGTTATTTTCGCACTAAAAATTTTTATAATTTTTTAAATTTGAACACTTTGAATTACACTCTGTTTTTCAACATTCCCTATAATTTTGTCTAGCTACAATAATTAATATTTAAATTAAAAAATACAAAGTGATAATATTCTAATTTGACATTGGATTTGCATTATTTCTGCTTCTAATTTGTAAATGAACACGAAAAGGTACTATAAGCTACAATATTTTTAAAAACTAACTCTTTTTGTACAAAAAAATATAGGAAATCTAGGAAACCCATTTTTTATTTTTTAAATCAAAAACAAACAAAATAAAAATGTATTTCACTTGACTTTTTCTCATTTGCTATAGTTTTTACTAACTAAAATATTTATTTTTA
This sequence comes from Chymomyza procnemis, assembly GCA_035046065.1. Taxonomy (NCBI): domain Eukaryota; kingdom Metazoa; phylum Arthropoda; class Insecta; order Diptera; family Drosophilidae; genus Chymomyza; species Chymomyza procnemis. The sequence goes on from JAWNOJ010000026.1 coordinate 42,935,399, forward strand.
AGCTTAATAGCTTGGTACAATGTTTTACTAGATATGAGGATTTCAAAATTTTTTTAGCTTGGCTTCTTTGGAAATGAACACAAGGTGGTACCTAAAAATACTACAATTTTCAACTCTTTTGTTGTTTACTTTGACTTGTCTGATGACTTTGAAATATAATTTTTAAAGTATACTAAGTTTGACTACAAGAAACTATTTTCTTCAACTTTTCAAATAATAACAAAAGTAATGGGTCTAAGATCATCGTGGAAATCTTCCAGAAATTCAGCGATCTGCATATATAACATTATTCTGTTTGATTTTAGGTAGTACGTCATCCGGAAGTATCCCATAATTTGTGTCTTGTGGCTGCTTGCTACAGAGGAGAGATATATACTTCTTCAAAGTTTCAATTTTTTTTACCAATTTGAATGAAATTTGTTGGATTTTATGATATACCTATTATGGGATTATTCCGTAGAACTAAAAATTAATTAGAGTAATTGAAATGAGAGTTTATGATATAAAGAAATGATCTATTTGCTTATGAAAAAGAAGTCAAACAAACTTTGAAATATCGCACCTCATTTAAGCAAAGAAAGTGGATAGTATTATGTAGTAATCATAGAACAAAATGTTTTAGCTTTTTTGAAAGGAATTAAAAATTAATGGAGAAAAATAATTTGGAGAAATTTGACTGAAATAGTTTGGCAGCTATAAAGTCTTCGTTTTATATATTATATAATATCATATAGTTAAAGTTTCAGATTTTCTTCAAAGATATTCAAAATGAATGCAGAAAAAAAAATTTCTTGTTTATGAAAGATAGCTTTTTTCTAATATTTGTCAAATTTGATTGAAATCGATTGAAATATATATAATCATCATTCTGGATATCATATCATAGAGATAGTTTGTTTTAGATATCAGATAGTTATAGTACCAGATTTTCTTCAAAGAAATGAATGTAGAATAAATAATTTCTTGTTTACGAAAGATAACTTCTTTGAGCTCAAAAGTAATTGTCAATTTTGATTGAAGCCACTTGACATATATAATTATCGTTCTAGATATCATATCATAGAGTTATAGTTTCAGGGTTTCTTCAGGGCAATTAAAAATGAATGTAGAATATATAACATTTTATTTATGAAAAATTGCATTTTTTAATTCTAAATTTGCCTAATTTGATTGAAATAGTCATCGTTCTATATATTATATCAAATCATATCAGATTTTTTTCAATAACTTCTTATATATGAAAATTAACTATTCTGAACTCAAAAGTAGTTGCCACATTTGATTGAAACCGTTTGTATATATATATCGTATTGTTATGGGTATCATATCATATCATAAAGTTATAGATCAAATGAAAGTAATATTTATATAAAAAAATATTTCAAAACCTTGTAAAAAATTTTATCTATTGCAATATTGTTGTAGCTACCATGGCAAATCAAGAAATTTTAACCGAAGCACACTAGACTTTACAGTCACACTAGGGGGTTCTTCCACCTGCTAGCTTATATACACAACTACGTACATTATTCTTCAAGTTTTTAAATGCTATTTTTACAATTTGTATTGAATTTTGACATCCCACTATTTCTAACGAATTTTCTTATTTCTTCAAAACTTCAAGAAACACAGCATTATTTTTTGTGTAGCAAAAAAAAAAAAGCTTTACAATTTTGAGCTGCATTTTGTGGCTTAACTATTTCGATTTTCGATTCGCACAAAAACATAAAGAAATATGTGACACACCCTAATGCAAATACAGAAAAAATTAGACACTTAACATGTAGATGCCAAATGTGTGGCCCGATATGCAAGTTAACAAACTTAATATATTCCGTTTATGTTAGTTTCATATTATCATGCTTTCGATTTCTTTTTACATGTTTAGTTTATATCTAGTATGTGAGGGTATACAGAGTGTGTGAGGGTGTACAGAGTGTGTGAGGGTATACAGAGTGTGTGAGGGTATAGAGTGTGTGTGTGTGTGTGTTTTATTTATAGGAGTAGCACTTTTTAGTAGGTTTTAAGTTCAAATAGTTAGCTTGTTTGCAAAAGCTACAGTGGCTTACAGCGAATGGTACACAGTGCGTATGATTTTTTTTTTTAAACTTTCAATTTTGCAAGCGAAATTTTAAACAAAAAGCGCTTAATTTTTAGTAATCAAGTTATAAAGTTAAATTTAGTTGCAGTATTAAAAGAATTTTTTTGTGCTTAAACATAAAAAACGCGAAATTTTTCAGCAAACAAAAAGGATTTCTTTGTAAAATGCTGAGACGCAGAAACGAACTGAAACAAAAATGTTCGCAACTTAGTTCTTATAAATTTCAGATTTTTTACAATTATTTTTATGTACAAACTAAGCAACTAAATTAAATTTTATATTTTTGAGAAAGACTAATTTCTTTGTAAAATGCTGAGACACAGAGACTTGTTCTGCAGCAAAACCTGACAAAATTGTCTATTCTCTTTTTAATAATATTAAATTTTTAACAAATGTACAAACAAAGCAACTAAATTTAACTTTATATTTAATTTTCAAATTCCGCATAGAGCAAAGCCACTGTACTATGTGCTGCGCTTGAGTTAGTCAGCTTTCTTATGTTTCATTGCTGCAAAGGGATTTGTTTCTCAAAGTGCACACAAGTTAGTTTGTTTATATTTAAACAATAATGATTTATACCATTAAGTTTTAATTAAAATTTCCGCCAAAGCACTTGACGTTTTTATTGCTTCAGTTGGTAGTAGTACTAATAATTTTTGGGGGGGTGAAAAAAAAAGTCGAGGACGGCAGGAAAGGGTATTAGTTTGTTTTGTGTAAACACAAAATACGCATAATAATGGTCAGCCCACATGGCGTATACATTTTACACTCGTTAAATTTTTTATATTACAAATTAAAATTAAATAAAAAAGGTTTACAACAGAAAAGTTAGCTAAGTATAGAAATAATTTTGCAGGCAAAACTCTAAATAGCAGACAGCTTATTCGTCTTTTACTTGAAATATTCGTCGTTGTCTAAGGTTTTCTTATGTTTTGTTTTTCTTTTTTTTTAAATCAGCTCGGGACAACTTAGTCGTTCTTTTGTGGCGGAAATACCTAGCCACTGCACTTCGCTTGCAAGCATCACAAATTAGTTTCTCAGTTTCTAGTCAGATTAGTAAACTCGCTACATCACTTTTTGCTCCTAAATATTTCTTTACGCTCTCTTGATCTCTCTCCTTCGCTATATATATGTTTGTATATAGTAGTAGGTAGTTAGGTGTATATATATATATAATATTTAGATGCCGAATCCTTTACGAAGACGGCATGGATGGCGGGTGTAGGCGCAGTCAGAGCGGCTGCGTCTAATGCAGCTCAATGAACTTGTAGAGCGCCGCAGGCACAGCTTGCTGATAATTGATGTTATGTTTCTTAATGGTACGTGCAGCCAGACATGCCAGCGTTGTATACTTCATAGGATCTATGATCTTGTGCAGCTGTGTGGGTGCCAGCAAGCTTTCAAAGGTCTCGCCCGCGTCGTTCTTGGTGTCCTGCAAAAACCACAAAATAATCAAATAAGATAAATGCAAGACTTCAGCCTAACTAAGCGAACCACTTACCAAGTGCGCACCACCCTCGAGCAGCGTATGTGCCAGGGGCCCCACATATGGCTGCAGTGAAGCAGCCAAATGTAAAGGCGTATTACCCGCATCATCCACAGCAGCTGGATCGGCACCCACCTCCAGCAAGGCCTTAGCCAATGTTGCCGATGGAAACTGACACGATGGATAACGACCCACTAGAGTGCCTTCCCTATAGCAGGCATAGTGCAGCGCTGAGCGTCCGGAACGCACATGCACCTTAAGGCGATTCAGACGATATAGTGCGCTCATCACCTGTCGCCGCTTTTCCGCACCAAATGTTTCCGAATCAAGCAGCGAGGAGAGCAGGCAACCAATATGCAATGCACTGACCAATGTGCGACCCAAGGCATTGGGATCATGATTGCAATCATGCTGATGCGCTGCGGTTAATAGTGTTGTGGATGACTGGGGCTGTTTGGTGGCTGGCTGTTCCTGTTGCTGTTCCTGCTGTTGTTGCTGTTCAAGTGTATAGGCTTGACCTGTAGGCAATAGCAAATAAATTAGAATGGAATACAAATGTAGCTACTGCAGCGTCGAAGAAAAGCTTTAAGCGTTTAGTTTCTAATCATTCCAGAACTCTAGGAAAAGGTTTCCGACTCGTTTCTCTGGTTTCATTAACTATCCCAGCACATGGATGGGTGTCGGCGTACGCTGGCGCTAATATCCTAAAAGAATTGAACAAGCAAGTAGCTATTCAGTTGGAGACTTATTTTCCATATGTCACGAGGTATCGAACTCGAAGTTTTGCCTCGAACTTGAAGAATCGTTTTTTAAGAAACAAGCAAACTCGCTCTGTGATTCAAATTTAATTTATGAAAGAGTTTGTGCCTAGCGTTTTCAGTTTTTTTTCTGCAACTAGGAAGGCAGCGAGTTATATGAACGAGCGTGGGCTTAAGCCCTTCGGCACTGCGACCCCAATGGGACTATTGTGGCTATGTTACTTTAAGGATTCACGCATACTCGCAAACCGCAAATGATATCTCAATAGATTGAATGGGTGTATTGGTTATATTGCCACGGTGGGTTACGCGTTTGTTCTCACGACAAAATCGGCGCTATCGTCCTTGACTAGGTATCCTCTTTCTGACTTAAGGAGGCAGCAATTTTTGTTGGTTGAGGACATCAGCACTCATGAAACTTACTTTAAGGATCTCAAGAATTCAAAACATTGCTGGGCCAAAAGTATCCGCATATATAGAGTATGAAAATAATTCCCTATTTTTCCTTAAATTTTATTATTTTGTAAAGCTAAGTAAATATGGAAGCCCTATTATTCATACGTATACCCTGTACCGTGTGATAAAACAATAAATATTAATTAAATGAAAGTAAAGTGGTAGAGCCTCCAAAATCATCTCAAATTGGTCAGGGTGACTGGACAAGTTTTTATACTCCTGATCGTCTTAGATCTATGTTTATATAGACGCAAAGCTCATACGGCTCTTGGTTAGTTGATATTTCCGCTTGAGACGGTTCGTTTTCAAAATCCTAAGTTTAGGGTACAAATCCCATGTAATTCCAGAGAAGTGATACAGCGTTTTGCAAAGTGCTGACATAAACATTCGCACCTTTCAAGCTTGTTCAATCCAGCCATTTTACGATTCGCAATTTATAAGATTTTTTGCAAATAATACAGTATTCTCATTAGCTTGGTACATCTCGACCTAACCACAATAAACAAGTTTCTTCTTTTGAAGAGATCATTGATAGCTTAGTCAGACATCAACCCATTTTATGTATCGCTTAATCTTGCTGCTTCTGACGTCATGACAACTTAAAAAAGTAAAAAGAACGAATACAACACAGTATTTATGGAAGGAGTTCATTTTAAATGGAATCAAGATTGAATCACATTCTGACAAAGAGTTGAAAGAAAGAACACTCTATTTCTTTGTTCGGCATAACTTTTGTAGTTGCTTTTTAGAACAAAAATGCAACCTTCAGCGATTTGAACTTGACATATTTTATATAAGTTTCCTTAGAAGTTACGCACCAGAAAAATGAGGCTATACGCAAACCGCAGATCATTTAGCGCAAGTTATCAAGTGTTCCTAATCTAAAGAAATATCCGTGTAATACAAAATAAGTTTAAAGCTTTTTCTCGACAACTGCAAGTTTGTCTTATTTTTCCAACTCTACATCCTGCAACGCCTGCTTACCACGCTCCACCTCCAGCACGGCCTTGTGAAAGATGGTCAGCATACCGTCCGCCTCAATGGGTGGCACAACGCGTCCGCGAGGCAACAAACGACCCGCCTCTACCAACATAAAACTAAAGAGTTCGGCAAATGAAAGCAACGAAGACTGTGTCATAGGGCTAAGTGGATGCAAGATTTTCTGCTGCATTGTCAAGGCATATGACCAGAGCTCAATGCAACGATCAAAGCGTCCAGCGTCAGCATAGTGTGCTCCTCTGCAAATGAATCAAATTCGTTTAGCTGAAAGTTAACTCAGTAATATTCAAGCTCAACCTACCTAAATCTAATGTAGTAACTGGTATCCGGATGCGTCGGTCCCAAAATGCGCTGTCTTATGACCAGCGCTTGCATACGCATCTCATCCGGATCAAGCATGAGTTCTTCCAGCTCCTCCGTGCTGGTCACCTCACTAACATGCTCATAGGCAGGCACTGGTTCTTGCACCTTCTTAACTAGCGGCGGCTCAAGCGCACGTTCTTCCAAGGCACGACGCCATAGTGTCAGCGCCACGGCCATATCACGTTTCTTATCTACATAAGTGGCACCCAGTAGCTCCAGCGCATCGATGCGCGCCTCACGGCTAACACAGGGCAAGGTAATCAAGTGTTCCACAATGGGCATGTGGCCCGTTACGCTGGCTGCCAGCAGCGGTGTCATGCCATAAAAGTCCACATCCATGGTGGCACCATGTTTCAGCAGTAGCTGCAGTATTTGCAACGAACCCGACTCGGCGCAGTCATGCAGCGCTGTGTTGCCCTTGATGCTGCAACGATTCACGTCTGCCTTCAGCGAGAGCAAATACTGAGCAATTCTAAAGTGTCCTTTGTAGCAGGCAATCATCAGGCAGGTGTGACCATGTCGATTGGCCACCTCGAAATCTGCAAAATAGCAGTGTCAGTTGATGTGCCTTTAAGTTGCAATTCGATTGTACTTACCTGCGCCATGATGCACCAGATACTTGACTATTTCAAAATGCCCATCGAAGCAGGCGGCACGCAAGGGCGTTGAATTTGTTCGTGTTGTACTGTTCACATTGGCGCCACGTCGCACCAGCATCTTGACTATGCCCAAATGTCCAGCGGCGGCTGCACACCACAATGGTGGCGCATCCTCAATTGGCTCTCCGTCAAAGCTAACCGAACCCACTTGTTCCACATTGGCGCGACACTTTGTCAATAAATATTCTACAATATCGTAGTGTCCGTTCCGGCATGCGATTACCAGGGGTGTGGCTCCATTGACTTTGGCCGATACGAGTGTGCTGATTTCTGGAGCATTTTTGTTGTACAATGTGGCCTGTAACAAGAGAGAGAGTGAGGGAAATTGAGGGTTAAAATGGCAGCTCTTTAAAGTAAACAAGTTTGGCAATCGGAGTAGGGAATCCCGGTATATGGGTTCTATTTTAAAACCAATGTTCATAAATTTCTCGCTTTATAGTTTTCATACAAAATGTATTCAACTTTACCATAATAAATTGGAATAATTTAAACCGATGTAGATTTCAATATTTTTTAGGATATACAACTACTTTAAGTAAAGCCCTATTAATATAAAAAACCTATTTTCTGTTCGTTAACCCAATAAATACTCGAATTTCTGTAATTTCTTATGAAAAAATGTAAAAATCATCCAAATCACTTTCGCTCGACTTCTTGATAAAGTTTTTATTTCTATAACTTCCAACAATAAAACATACAGATGTTACTTGATTTATATGTAAAAAGAAGTTTCCGTCGGTTTTCAGTATAAGTATAAAATAAGCACCAAATGAATTAAGAAAATGTTAGTAACTCCTAGATCGAATTTCAAGTAGGTAAACCCACGATATTTGATATTAAGAATAGCTAAAATTCTTATTAAGTTTTGGCAAAAAGAATTTTTTATTTTAATAAAATCAAATTTTTGATGCTTTGTACACTATACGACTATATATGGATAAATGGCAAACAGTTAAACACAGAATTTAAAATTTTCAATCTTAGAAAATCACTTAAATTCTTAAAATGACAAGAAGTCAATATAGAAAGCCAAGTTGTTGGAATTCATAACGTAAGTTAATTTTAATTTTTTTGTTTTAATACAAAAATGTAACTTAATACTTCGTGATAGAAATCTCACCCAAAGCTGCAGACTTCCTTATCCATCTCGGAAGAAAGGATCGGAAAGCTTTAGTGGGACACATCAGGGGACACAACCTTTGGGGCCAACAAATGATAAACATGGTATTAAGAGCTGACCCAACATGTAAGGCCCGTCTAGAGGTTGAGAAAACCGAGCACTTCCTATGCTCCAGCTTTCTCAAGAACATCCAGCTCGTTGAAGCACACAAATTACCACTGCAGTCACTTCTCAACTTTCTCCGTGAGACGAGGAGGTTTGTGTTGTGAGTTTCTCTCCCTCTTTCACTTTTTCCTTTCTCTTCTTCCCAATCACTATATAATCTATTCCCTTTGAGTGTACGAGGCGTTGTTGGTTGCCTCTGCCACCCTCACATCCATCTAACTATAGATGATTGAATTTGATGGAACTTCAGCATTTTATTCCGCCATTCTTCTAAACAAAAAATATATAATTTTTGTTTTACAAAATAATTTAAGTTTATTTTTAAAATAAATATTACCGAAATATTTTTAACACGTTAGCCTTTTTAATAAAAAAAACGAAAAATTTAATAAAAGAAAAAAGCTTTTTATACTCGCAAAATTAAATAATTTGATTGCTTAAATATCAAAACAGCCGTAAGATCACATTAAAAATCGCAAATCACCTGTTTCGAGATAATTGAAGCTATTTAAAATGTCGCCAGCTTATCAATTTATTTTGCCATTTACGATAATAAAAAAATAATCATTATAATAACTTAATTTATTTTTATCAGCATGATGCAATTATATGCAAAAAAATAAATTACTTGAAAAATTATTTTGAGCTATAAAAATTACGAAAAAAAAAAAAATAACAAAGAACAAAAATAAACGAGAATTTTTCAAGTGTTAATTAAGAGACAGCTGAGCTGCGCCAGCGATAATGCTAATGATCATTAAGAACAGCTGAGCCGCAGCAATATCTGTGAAATATTGTATCTGTGCGCTGTTGTATCTGCTGGCCGATTTGTTGATGATCATGCTAATTTATAATATTTAATAGTAGTTTTTATTTTTTTTTTTATTTTGCGCATGTCAATTTGAAATTGAAATTCATTTATGTCGAACGTGTTTTTGCGCATGTTAATTGCAAATTTATTTATGTATTTCTAGCTATGTTTATGTAGACCTATAATAAGTTTAATATATTTAAAAATATATATATTCAGATACATTACGACTGCGTGTATTTTGTATATTATTTGATATGTCGCGACACAGATGCTGACGGCAAGCGAATGTGTCTGGAACACGTGTCTGAAGTTAGCTCTGTCGTAATAAATTAAAACAGAACAAAGTGTAAAATTATAGAAACAGGTCTTGAGGGGGCACATACTTATGTTTCTTTTATCCAATCTCAATAGACTTGAACAATTTTAGTTCTAAATTTTTTGTTACTTAGAAACTTTGTAATAATCGCTACAGCATTGCCAACCTACTTCAACTAATTGACAACTAACATTTTGCATGTTGGCAACTATGTCAAAAAGGCGTTGCCAACATTGCTTCAACTTTGTAAGCTGTAACTCTGCGTCTATCGTTTTCAAAGCTACACGGCTTTCGGTTTAGTTGAGTTTTACGGCAAACAAAAGCGGGAATTGAAGTTTCATAAAAATTTAGAATTTAAAAACACCAAAAAACAATCAAGAAATTAAAATCAAAACAAAATAACGTCTCCACAGATTTTCGCATCTGATCCGTTGTTGCACCTTGTTTCCAGGAAACCCAGCTACCGCCTTTCAGTAGTTATGTAGGAAAAAATTTTTGGATTCCAGACAAGAGCAGTAAATGATATACATTGAGGGAACAATTTTTTACAGCAATGTACATAGGTAGTACATTCTAATAAATAGTTATGAACAATTTTGTGGCTGCATTTTGAAGAACAATTTTAAAATTTGACCCACAAATTATTTCAAGTGTGTTTATAACTAAAACTAGGTTCGTTTTCAGATCAATATGCACATTGCTGGAGATACGATGCATTACATTATTTGAACCTTTTGTTCAAGAATTCCTAGAATTACGCTTCCGACCTGCTGCTTTGAGTAAAACGCGCTTCAAAAATATCTTAAAGAACTACCAATCGGACATTTAGATTTACTTTCCGCTTCTCATCCATTGCTATATTACTTTAGAAATCCCACAACGCTTTTTAAGCATAGAATTTTCGATTATAATTTTTGGCAAATTATACAATAGAAATTCGAGAATAATGCCTCTGAAATATGACTTAAAAAACACTTCAAAAGTACCGCAGCAGATTTCGAAATTCAGGTATTTAGGCATTGTTTCCAACAGCCAACCTTTTTAAGAACAACAACAATATTTATGAATAAACAAATTTTAAAATATCGTTGTTGATTTTACAATGGAGCTTTTACAATAAAGATCATTGTCAATCTTAAAAATAATTATTTGTATTGAAAATTAGGAACCAAAATGAAGGTGTCCTGCAGAAATGCGACATAAACATATTTAAAATAAGACAGACAGTTGAATATCATTTCAGAAGTTTGGCAGCAGAACTTGAAATTTAGACGTATAGATATTCTTCCCGCCAATCAGCATTTTTGAAGAACAACGATATTTTACAATAAATATCTTAAAAATGGTTTTTATTGAAAAGAAAGGTCCACAAAGTAATTTCGAAAAATGCAATACTAAGATCATATGTATTGAAAATAAAGCTCTACAGAAACAGTTCGAGAAATCGCACTTGAAATAAGACGGATAGTTGGAGAACGCTTTAGAAGTCATGCAGTAGAATTTTTAAAATATTTTTCAGACATTTCCACATACTTCCCCTGGCATTTTTTTCTTTTTTAAAACAACAGCGATATATATCTTTTATAATTAATATCTTTTTTAGAAACGTTGATTTTTCTTGAAAATAAAGATCTACAATAGAAATTCGAGAAAACTCAGAATAAGTCTTAGAAGTCTTCCAGCAGATTTTGAAATTTAAAAATTCATTCTCTTTAGAAACAACAACGATATATTACATTTAAAATAATTTATAATTAATATAGTTTTTGGTCTTAGAAACGATGATTTTTATTGAAAACAAAGCTCTAAAGAAGAAAAGCAAGAAATAGCATTTATTAAATAAGACAAGACAGTTGGTGATTATTACCGAAGTTTTACCTCAGAATTCATACATTCCTTACGTCAGACATGCTTTTTAAGAACAGTAAAAATCGTTGTTGTTCTTACAAGCAGGCTTCTTCAATGAAGATACAAAAGTTAAGAAAAACTAAAGAAACAGCAGAACTCAAAAAACACGTGTTTTTCGCCTTATCAGCTTTTTAAACTTTAGCTGATGAAATCAAAATTTCAACAAGTTTTCAGTTATTTATTATTTACTATTCTTTCAGCAAGCTAAACATTAATGAAATTATTATATTATATTATTTATTTAACTTAAGCAGCTTGTTGACAAACTAGAATAGTTTTTTGCTAGCATTCGCAATAATATTCATTCATATCGTCAGTTGAATCACCCCGCTCGGGCGGCTCAAACCTCAGCTAAATTAATTTCCAGTTGGTACAAGTTTTGTTTTATTTTTATTTTTTAGATTTGCATCTTTATATTAATTGATGTAGAAACTAAAAACTGCTGCTATAAATTATATATTTATATTTGATTAGTGAAATAAAATGTTTAATACATTTGCTGTTTCCTACTTTTATAAAATAAATAAAATATATTCAAAAACGTGAAACTAAGACTATCTCCAAAGTATCACCTGATCCATAAATATGCGCTAATACTAGACGACTTGTTAAAAGTCATTAACAGGCTTCAAAAGATTTCAACAAAATTGATTAACATAAATAACAAGTTCGAAGTTACTTTCATTATTGTGAACTTTATGTATTGAAAAACGTGAATACAGAAAAAAAAAAAATAAATGAAAGTAACATGTCTTACCAAGTTTAGAAGATAAATCAAATGTAGAATTGCGTGCGCTTAGCTTTTAGGCTTAGATTTTAAACATTTCCTGAAAGAGTGATTCAACCAGGAAATAAGCAGTAAGTGTGTCTATCGTAGTTATTTCAGGAAGATCTATAACTTATAATTAAGAATATTTGAGATGTGTTGGTAGCATTGACAATGCTAGTTGAAAGCCAGAAAATGCCTAAGAAAATCGAGTCTGGCGTCTGGGTTCGGCTTGTTCCAGTTTGCTAGATTTATGTTTCCGATATGCTGATCAACACATATAATTTGAAGATGAGCAATTTGAGGCTGTACTGTATCAAGATCCTTGCCAAATGCAAACTGTAAACGAAGAAATAGTGGTAGTCGCCATCCATTTATTGACGTTAAAACAATGGATAGTTTTGCAAATGATTGGAAGTGTTAAGCACATTACCATTATCGAAAAATACAAAATATATGCAAAGAAAATAGTCGCTTACGATGGACAATATATTGAATGATATATATTTCAGTTTTGCTCAATGAGTGGAACTCTTTTTTGAATACAAACAAATGGAGGGAATTCGATAATTATACTCCCAATATGGCAAACAAATATTGGCTGTGATTAAAAGTTACAACTTTTTTAAAATCTTTTTCTTTCTAACTTTTCTCAATTCTAATTTCTATGCATGATAAATATATCTATTTTTAAGAACCGATTTCGATTGATGCAATTGCAAAAAATCAATATGAAATTTTCTTCTGAACAGCTCATATATTATGAAAGGCTAGTTTATGCTTAGTTACAATTTACTTAACTTAATAAATAAATTATTTTCGTAAAACAACCTTCAAAGTTTTTTGGTAATTTTAAACTCTAGTCGCATGTTAAGAAGATTATTGACAACATGCAACAAAACTTCAACTAACTTTTCTTTCAGCATATATAGAATATTGATGTCTAAGAAACTTATAGTATTTTATTTGAAAAAGAATATAAAAATAGTGCCGTCAGAAAGTAAAGGTAAATTATAAATTTATTCAAGTTTTTGCTTCTCTTTTTTTAGTTACATTTATTTTCAACACAGCCCACATTTGATTAAGGGCAGCAATTAAATTTTTCAAGAAAATTTACAAAACTTATCATTTCCACCGAAATTCATATTTGGGCATCAAGCTCATTTCGCTGGGAACTTGACGCTCAATTGACTATAATACCTTATCCGTGCCAAAAATGCTGTCGTGAATATTAAGAAAAGAAAAGGCATTTTCAAAAAGTGTCTGCGACTTTTGCATTAAAGAGAATGATTTTTGATAGTCTCATTGGCAAGTCTGCTGATTTGGACCTTTGATATTCTAATTTATAAGATTATCAATCGGTTTTTTTTTGTCTAAAAGACGTTTGCGCCTAGGTTTAGGTTTCTTCATAAACAATATCTCGTAGATTTCTTTCCATATTTACAGTATAGATTCGCCTTTGTTATTAAGCAATAAGGACCCTAAGTATTTATTCTTAACAAATTTGGAAATTCGGGAAAACCTGAAATGCGCAAAAATTTACCCTAAGAACTTTATACTATCTTATAAAAAATACGTCAATTGAATAATGAAAACAATTTCCAAGAAATATAGAAAAAAATCATCAAAAAAGTGATAAGAAAAAAATTAAATAACGATTTCTAGAAAACCAAATATTAAATATACAATCTTGAAGTATAAAAAATAAGCATATCAAAAATGAACAACTTTATCGTAGACCAAAAGGCGGATTATGGATAAATCGCAATTAATAGTTGATCAAAGTCATCATTAGGGGAAATAGTGTCATTTTACTATAAATTAGTTGTATTCCAAAGAAAATTAAGAAATTTTATTAAATAAACTAAAATAAATTTAAGGCTACAAATCAAAAGTATTTGCTAATGGTGGCCGGCATTTTAAATTGCTTTAATTTTATTATAAAAAATAATGATTATGAATTAAACTAGAAAACATTTTTAGAGTAATAACCAAGCAAACAACTCAATTTTTCCCTCATTAAAATATTGACAAATATATTCAAAAAAGTGTTATCTAGAGAGCTCTCACTTACAATAAATACAAAAGTTTTGCATTTTTTGAATGAAAACACACAAGACTTTGATAAGAACTTTGTCGACAGTGATTGTCAACTAATCATGCCTGTCTCTATCACTGAAACAGTAGCCTCGTGAACCACTTTTCCGAATTAAGTACTCACACAGTATAATATTATGTACGTATGTAAAGTGTAAAAATAGCAACCTCTCAGTAATTACTTTGAGTTTGCGTCAATCGTTTGCGTTGATAAGAATACATTTCAAAGCAAGACGAATGCTGAAAAAAAATCACACAAACTTCGACTAATCAAACTCATTTGAGGCCATCCATCATATAAGTGGCTCGTCACAAGTGTCCAGTTGACCAAACTCCGCTGCACACCCGAAAAAAACTACACCTCTGGCTGACATACTATTAGCAGCCCAGAGACATGTGTATAACCAGAAAAACAAATTCAAATTCTAATACAAATAAAAACAAAATCAAGTAGAACGCACACACTTGCAGCATAGCGACTATTATATACACTGAAAAACTGCATGAGACTGTAACTTTGGAAGTTTTTATGCGATTTAAACAAACTTTACATCCAAGAATTTGTAGTTAAAGTATAGAACATTGTGTCGAAGCGAAATGTTTAATTTTTAGAAATGTAAGAGTGATGCACAATATAATGTGCACTTTTATAGCTATAGCTTGGGAAGTTTATATGCGATTTCAAAAAGGAATGTATCTGAGAACATGTAGACGAAATATAAAACATTGTGTCGAAGAGAAGTGTTTAATGTGAATATTTATCGATATAACTTCGGAAGTTTTCAGCTGATTTAAAAAAAATTTGCTTCCTAGAATTTATAATTGCAATATAAATCATTGTGTCGAACTGAAATGTTTAAAAATTAAAAATATGAGAGCTACGTCTAAAATACTGACAGTTGCATCGCTATTGCACAGCACATTAGACTAGGCAGTATTTCTTTTAAGATGTAAACAGATTTCTGCAGCCGCACCAAATGCGCCTTTGTACCCTAACTAAAGTGTATGCAAAATCAGGCGTTGGGGGAATACGCAAGTCACAAAAAACCAAAGACCTTGTGAATGCCGTGCGGCTTTTTGTTATAAATATATATATATATATATATAAATTGTCTTCTTCTTGTTGTTGTGTTTTTGCTTTTCTTTTGTGCCGCCTTGTTTGCGTTGGTCTTTGGGGACAGTACGAAGCACTTCCTGCTTTTCTCTATGAGTTCTTCGAACTAAGTGCTGTTGAGTGTAGAGAGCAGTGTACTATAGAGAGCAATGTTTGGTATGTGGCTATTAATCGGCATTGTTCTGCGTCACGTCTAGCCCCCCTTGAACCTCACCATAAAAAGTCAAACCCCTCTATCCCACAAATAGGGCGCGTGACAGTCACTTTGGCAGCATTTAAAAATTTATTTTGCAAAAAATTGTTTCAAGATTTTTGGCAAATATAAAAACAAAGCTACAATAAAAGTTGAAATATTCTCGAAATACACCAACTACGCATTATGCGCAGCTCTTTATATGGCGTACTCGCATTTATGTAGATATGAGATTTATAGCGCCTTAAAGATGTCTATTTGTTAACAACCGATTATTGCCTTTCTGGGCTACTGACCTTTTTGCTTTCGTTGGCCTGCACATACTAAGCTTCAAAACCTGACAATTGCGAGTCATGCTCATTGTCTTCTCTATTTGGTTTTCCGCATTTTATCAGCCGGTTCGGTACATTGCGAAGAACAACTTGCGCCGATTTATGACTTGAAGCCCCCGTTGTAGTATTGTCTGTCATCTCTCATGCTGTTTGACTTCGTCCAAACAAAGCACGCTTGAAACGTCAATTGAGCGCAGCTGTATAATTGAATGATTCATACGTCTCGGACGAGGGCAGAATTGGGCGTGTGCGCCCTGAGCTGAACGACTTGACCTTAGGCAAGCTAAGCTCAGTTCATGGATAGCCATTAAGGCAAATGTTAAATATACAATTAACTAGGGATTGTTCGGAAGGCACATATGAAATACTAAACATATGTGTAGCAACGATATTAGAAATAAAAATTGGTTCAACTCGCCTATACTTGTGCTGATAGCAATATATCACAGATATGACCCCGCGCGGAGTCATTGCCCGAACTAATGAAAATAAAAAACCAGTAAATTATGGGAAGCTAACAGGTGTGCTGAGCTTTGTCACAATACTTAAAAGTTATGTCAGTTAGGTATTTATATTTATAATTCGCTTATGTAATTCATAGATATTATCAATAGATATGCTACAACGAGTTGGAGTAGTTGAAGGAATAAAGATTAATGTGATTTCAAAGCTTATTTACAAAATAGATAAAATGATCTATTTGAGCAAATAATGAATCAAAGGCAGTTAAACAACCGGTAGGGGTTGTCGCTCTTTATTACTACACAAGCAGTAGGCGGAACTTTTACTCCCTACTAGACTCTCTAAATCTGATCGCTAAAAGCCCATCACAATGGACTGGATAGTTTCCAACCATTACGAGTTACTCTGGACTGCATGAAATATTGTTAAGAAGTGTATTGCTGTCAATAAAAACGAGTAAGAGCTTATGTAAAAATAGCACGCTGCGGCATGTTCTACGATCATTTAAAGAAGGAAGGTATGCAATCTATAACTAAAAATAAAAAAATGTTTCGGAATCAAGGAATTACTCCCAACGCACAAAGAAATGTGAAAAAACGAAAAACTGCGACTTGGTACTACCGTGATGATAGAGCCTCAATTAAATCTTTTTGAGGGTAACTTTTTAACTGAAACTAATGATCTCGTCAGAATAGCCAGCAGAGTTGGTTTTGAGATAAATGCAGCCAAAACCACCAAAGCAATGCGCTTCAATCATTCCAGCCAAGGAATGGATAGCCCACCATAAATGGGAACCAAAACGAATTCGTAAACGACTTCCCTTACCTTGACAACGTTATCTTCAACAATGGTGCAGTGTATGATTATGTCTCGAGCCGGATTGCGAAAGTGAATGCAGCATTCGGTAGATTTTACCGTATATGGAGCAGCCGACAGATAAACCGAAAGACGAAACTCTGTATCTTCTATGCGTATATTAAATCCATGGAACTATATAGTAGTGAGACATAATGGCTCACCATAACTATAGCGCAAAAACTGCAAATATCTGAGAAATATATGATATTCTGGCCAAACAGAATATCAAATGCAAAGCTGTGGAGCGCCACAGATAAGACCCATATTCAAAACAGGGAAACAAAATTGACCTGGATAAGGCATGCTCTTAGAAAGAACCCAAGCAGCATTATTCGATGGGCACTTGAATTGGAACCCTCAAGGGAGCAGGCAAACAGGACGATCAAAAGCAACTTGGAGACGAACTCTGCTTCAAGAACTAGCTCAGAACAGTTCGTCGTGGGACACTGCTAAGCAGACGGCACAAAACAGAGTCTGGTGAAAAGCTTTCGTTCTAAGTTCACAAGTGGAATAATGAAGAAAAAACAATAATTACTTTATATTATATAATTATAATTATAATCACTTTAATATATATGAAAACTAAAATAAAGTTGCTGATAATGATATCGCATCAGCATTTTTTTTTGGAAGCAAATGATCTTCCCAATTTCCATTTACTTAGGGGAAGTACGCCTTATTAGTCAAAAAAATAAAATAGTTCTAAATCTTAAAAACCCGCCGCGTAACTCAGTTATTAAATGCTGATTACATTTACGCACTCATTCAACAAATACTATGGAAAAAACCAAGCAAGTTAACAAATATATTTTAGAAACGAAATAAATATAAACAAAAACGTATCTCTCAACAAATAAAGTTCCATTTAAAAACTGCTGACTAATTTAGTTCTCTTGCAGCACAGGGACCCCCCACAGCGTATTTATTTGCGACTCTTTTGTTTCATTTGGCGGCCTTATGATTCACACCCAATGACCCCCATCCATCGCCAATGACTTGTAAAAGGGGTGCAAGCAATTTCCCCGAACCAAAACAAAACAAAACAAGCAAGCACCTTGCATCAAAAATTTCACTTCCCGAATATAATATTGTTTTTATTTTCATCGAAATAAAATGCGTTTCGTTTTTATTTGTTTTTATTTTAACCTTTCCATAGCAAATTGCGGGCAATGTGCTAACAAGCGAACAAACAAATAAACGAGACAAGGTAATTTTCGAGTATTTCGCATTTGTTTTTCATCAACATAAATTTAAGAGCTGATACGTTATTTTATTTTAAATTTGTTAAATGAAATATGAATTTTTAAAAATAAAAATGAATTGGGTCGTTTAGTCTCAAGATATGGTATAATTAATTATGTTTTAATTATGAGCGCAATTTTTTGATAAAGCAAAAGACACGTTTGTGCGAAATTATCAATTTTTTATCAGCAAAAAAATATAGCAAATAAAAATCGATTAAAAAATATGATAGGTTGATAAGATTTTTCTACGAAAAATTAAGAGCTGCCTATCATCAAATATTTTTTTTATCAGTTTTTAGCAGGCATACTAAGCCCTTTTAAAGTCTAGGCGAATATATTCGTTTCTCTTTTTTTTCTGCAAAATGGGCCTTGAAACGTAGCGGTCTTCTTAAAAAAAAAAAAATTTAATTAATGCGTAAGTCCAATCTGCTTTATAAAATTAATTAACAGCCGCATACTTAATTACCTAATTTCTAGACTATTATAAGCAAGCTTTTCAGCTTGGTTATTGTAAATTCGAAACTACCGAACAGACCTTGAAGTTAAAAAAAAAATTTAATTAAATAATTATATTTTGCACATTAATTGAATAAAATTTCTATAACCAAACCTTACGTTTAATTTTATGCTGAGTTTAGTGTTAGTAGTTCAAAGCAAAGCTTACAAAAATTCGAGATTGGCCAAGTCTTCGGATTCAGCTATAAATCATAATAATTTCCTATTCTCTTCGAAAGATATTCTATTGAACGAGATATTCTCATAATCCTTATTTGGAATAACAGCAATGTAAAGAGAACACATTTTTTTGAAAGATTTATAATCAAAGTAATTCTAAAAACCCTTTTTATTGCTTGATTATCAATGCTAATTAATTATTAATTTTATGTTATCTTTCTTCTTTTTCTCTAATTTCTCAAATTTAATTTTTTACAAACTTACTTATTCGACTTAATTCAAGCATCAAAATTACCTGCAAAAAAAGAAGAAAAAAATTATTATTATTTTTATCGTAAAACATACATTTATAAAGAGAATTATAATAAAATTAGGCAGATTTTGAATTATAGTTTTTAATTATTTCTAATTAAGTTAGGGATAGTTTTGAGGGTTGGTGTTGAAAAACTCATACAAGGTAACAATTCTTAATATAACTAAGAAGAGCAGTCAGCTTCTGAACGCGATTTTGCCTATCATGCAAATACGAGAGGATTGACTCTGTAGATCTATGACAGATCATTGTTCACTATTTGGGTTTGGTACCCAATTCAAAGGGTGTCTGTCCCTCCTGTTGGTTGTGTATTACATTTTATTACACCAAAATTAGTGCGCCAATTGTTGAAGAAGTACATAAAGGTAACATAAAGCAGTACACTTGGAGAAACCCACTACCAGACTGTTGCAATCACAGTCTTTTTTCCCCAAACTCTTGATTTTCTATCGGATCCACAACCCTACTGCAGTGCGCACATAATCCGATCCTGGATCGTGTGACTTGATAAGAGTCATGAACTTTTCTTTTACACCTGCAATGGCAGACTTGGAATACCATACTCTAGAAGACCTTTAAGAGGTTAAAATTGTGGCACCGGCTTATAACAAAAGTAAGGTTGCCTGCATCTGACTTTAAGGATCTGTTAAATCCCAGTCAAAAATGCTGAGAACTATCGCCCTGCTAAATTCTGAACTAAAAAGTTCAACAAGATCTGAATCTATTATCCGTTAAAGCTGAAATAGCTCAAATTACTGCATAATATTAAAAAAAAAAATTCTACACATTTTGTCCATCTTTCTGAAGGAAGCTATTATCTACCATAGCGACAAACAATAGAGACATTATGAAAATTTGTAAAATAATTTAGCTTTGAAAATTTGTCCTCATGTTGTGTGTTCTCCCAGCTCTAAGTTGCAAAATATAAAACACAGTAATATAAAAAAAGGGACCTGTTATTTTAGACAGGAACTATCGTGATGCTAGATTCTTTCTCGGAAAATGCTTATAACATTTGGAAATCAGACTAGAAACTACAAAATACTTGGTTATAAGATTTAATATACCTTTTTTATAAAGACAATAACGTATTTTTGACCAACCGGTTTTATGAAAGGTATATAGTATAGCCAAATTGTTTCAGTTTAATTTAGTAAAGCAATTGAAAAGTTTTATAAAAATTCAAGTGGGATTTAAAGAAAAATAGGTTACTTACCAGAAATGACTTTTCATAATAAGACTTTTGTTTTTAGAGTTCGAAAGCTTTACTGTTATTATGATATATTGACGCTCTGTATTTCAACTACAAACCCACCAAATATAACTAAAATTTTATAAAGATTTTTCTTTTCTGAAATAATAACAGAGTTGTGCTGCAAGTTGGGTTCATATTGTTCATACAATTCTAAGATCTGATGAAAAGGCAGAACTTGATTAGTCCCTGGTAATTTTTTCGGCTTATGCAAATTTAATATTCCACAAAATATTATCAAGCCTTAGGACGCCGTAAATCTTTTCTTATATAGAAAAACCATATTTTTGTTTTTATTTCAAGTTTTTAAACGACGTCAAAAACCGTATAAGCGGCAAAGTGCTACAGAGTCACCATTTTCTTTTCGTAGCAGCTGACTTTATTATGTTTTCTTGCTTCGAGATTAACATTCTAAATTTTCAAGAATCTCAATTACTTCTGTTGTTTAGACAAAAAGAATTCTTTTTATTATAGAATTTTACCGAACGTTTGTGTAAGCCCATCAACATCAAAGTGGTCTTGACATAATCCACACTGCGCATATTTCGAAAAACTAAACCTAAGTGTTAGAAACTATTAATCTGAACTTATTATGAAAATAAATTTTTATTTATCGTTAGTATGTATTACAGTGTATACCACAGTCAACTTAGAATTAACTATCAAAAGTTGTTTCAAAATTCTTAACCTAAACGTTACAAACTGTTAAACTTAAATAATTATGAAAATAGATTACTAACTATCGATAGGAAACGAGTTAGCAATCTGTATACCTAAATAACCGCAGAGATCGATTGTTATCTATAGAAAGGTATTGAGTTAGGAAATTTATTTATTATGATAACCTTCGACAACAAAACGATTACAGTGTATCCCACAGTCAACCTAAACAACAACTAATTGTTTCAAAATTCTTAACTAAATTTTTTCACAAACAAACCGTTATGTTAAAAACTTGACGCTAAAATAAAGTTCTCAACGCTGAAACGATACGATTATCTATTTAATTGAAGCATTTTTAATGCAACTTTAATTGAGAATCATCTCAAAAGGTCATATTCAAATGACGCACATTGTTTTCAGTCTTGAGAGAGTGCATAAACTTCGTATAAGGAAATAACATGTCGTTAAAATTTCCGTTATTAAAAATGTCAGCACTTGGCCTAAACAGTTTTCCACTTACAACAGTTATTACCTTCATATGATTATAATTATATTATTTACTTATTTAATTTTTGAATTTTTTTTTCGTTTTAGTGACTTTTGTGATATTGAAAGCATTTCCGTGTAATTAACGAAACGATAACGATAACTTTCCTTTGTTTTGTTTGAGTTTTTCGTTTTGCGTTGCGTTGATGCACGCAGTTCGCCTATTACCAATTTTCTTTTGTTTTCATTTTTATTATGTTTTACGTTTTGTGATATCTGTTTGTTGCTGCTTACTCTGCTATTTGCACGCATAATTTATTATAATTTTGACATTGAATGAGTTCAATGTCAATATGTAGCTTTATGTGCAGTGGTGGCATTAGATGTTGGCATTAGTATAAGTAGCTGGTTGCTGTTGCTGTTGGCTTCAGATACAATCGTTAAAAGACAACAACAACAACAAGATTGACAACATTTAGAGGGTGCTTTTTAGTGTGGTTTTTTATTTTTCATAGAGGTGTGCAGCAACATGTCTATTCCTCAATGAGAGTTTGGTAAATTATATAATATTTGGTTAATTTGGTGTTGGTATGTTTGTTTGAGTAAGCAGTGCAGTCAGCAAGAGCGCAAATGAGCGCGAGAGTGTGGAATTTGGCAAATGTGTGTAAGAGAATTGACAGATGTATTTGCACAATGATTTGCGTATGCTAACGGCGCTGCATTGGCCTTTAAGGCCGAAGGTGGGTGGTTCGATTCCACAGCCTATCACTGGCATAGCTAGCATATAGATGATATTTGGATTCGGCAACAAGCTGCATAGTCAAGGGTACCAATTTATAATGCGCTGTCACAAAATTGTATTCCTTAAATATTAAGAGCCTGTCCACGCATATTTTAATTGAAATCTAAGTGTTCCATAAACATCCCCTAATACAGAAGAACAAATTTTTACCATATATTGGCGTTGTTTGCAATACTTTCTACAGAATTCTTCACTCTGTCTATTTCTTTTAAAGATTTCAATTTCTGAGTCAATCGCAAACGATTGTATCTATGGTACTATATCATATATTATATTCGCGAAAACAATTTAGAAATTTTATATGGTGAGTAGCCGCTAAGAAATCGATATATCATCTTTCTGTTTATTATCTTACTGAACGACTAGATCTTAGATGGTAAATGGTAGAGCAATCAACTTTTTTTAAAAACATTTGCTATTATCCGAGGGATGTAAGTATATTTAGATTTTTGTATGATTTATGGTAGTGCCATACCCATAGGTTTACATAAAATAATTCACAAGTACGAATTAAAATCTTCTTACTCTTCTATTTCAGAATGAATAAGGAGTATATTTTTATATATATGTTTTTTATATGTTTTACAAAGTTCGTACAAGCCCAAAATTTATGTCAGACTCAGAACGAAAAGTCAGAGACTCTTCAAACATTACCTAAATATGATCAGGTTGACCAGAGAAGTTTATATTCCGTAGGAATGCCTAGATATCAGAGATAGTAAGAGCTAGAGTTAAATTTTTCAGAAATACTTGTTATCCGAGGTATCCGAGGGAAGACAAAGTCGTGTAATTTGAAAGAAATATATTATTGAGTGAAATAATCGAACGCTTGTATTACTTAAGCAATAATACTGATTGAAATGAATAAAAGTAGTACACGGTGCCCCAAAATCATCCCGACATTACCCGTCTCTACCGATATTTCTTTTTATATATTTGATACAATTCAAAAACTTGGGATGCACAAAAACTGTACAGGTTTGTATTTATTCGTATTTTTTCACTTTTGTTTCACTTCTTTTTTGCTTTTTCTATTTCCCTTCGATTTTATCTTCTGTTTGCCTTTTTTCTCTTTATTCGTCTTTTGCTTCATTCTTTTTTCTCCACCTTCTTTTCTCTAGCTGCTTCTTTTTCTCTCATTATTCTTCTTTTTTCTTACCTTTCCCTTCTTCTTCTTCTCCCCTTCCCTTTTCTTCTTTCTTTCTTATGTTATTGTTCGTTTATCGTCTCTCTCTGAAATATACAGCAATTGCGTTAAATTTCCGAAAGCTATGGAATTGATAAAAAAGACGAAACAAGTTTCGATATAGCATTCCTTGTTTATAGATACATCTTATTTATGCAAATCTTTCTAATAACTGTCATATAGATTCTTATTATTTTCGAAAAGTCCAAGGATTGATTTGATGATCTTCGTACAGTTTGTATTGAACATTACATAGGTCCAGCGAAAAGGCAAGTCCGAACTGCGCAATATTCACAGCAAACAATTATTACTGTGACTCATATGAATTTTACTTAGAAATGTGGAAATAAGTAAAATTAACGTAATAACTTCTAAGGATATTAAATTTTCAGAGTATTGATTGGCGTTTAAGCAGCGAATGGAAATTAAAGAAATTCTCGAAAGAACATAGAATATTTTAAGTTATATGACTTGCTGAAAAATGCTATAATGATTATTACTTTTTTATGAGCTTAGATCTTAAGTGATGCGTATAAGGTTTATTGAGTAATTTTTCATTAACGTTAATACGTTAACATATAAAATACGTAAGCGAAAAAAGTAATAATACAAAGTAATAATGAAAACGAATATATTGATTATAAAGCTAAGCCATTAAAAAAAGAAAAACTGAAAGATGTATTGCACAAGTTTAGAATGGTGTTCACAAACAAAATAAATATTCTTCTAAATATACAAGAAGTACTCTGAAGTATACAAGAATAAAAAATGCTTATTTGAATTTTGCTGAAATTTGGCAACATTTAAATTTTGTAAAATATCTTGAACATTTGGCTTAAGCAGCTAGCAATCTATCAAATTTTTACATTATTATATTATGAAAGTTCACTTTTTTTTAAATTATTTAATTTATTTTTATAAAAATAATTAATAATTCGAACATTTGCTACCAGCACTTGTGAATGCACCCATTGTACTCCTGCTTCACAACTTTACTACACCAAAAAAATCACCCTTTAGCAGTACATTCAACCGACGCTTAAGCGCTTGCTGACCATGTTAAGTAAGCCAGACGCAGCACGTCGCGGCGCGGCATTCAAAAGCAGGCATTGTTGTGGTCAATTATTTGGCTTATTTGTTAGATAACCCAAACAAAGACGGCGATAGCCGTTGCGAAGGTGAGTGCAAGCGAGAGCGTTGCGGCTGCGCAGTTGGCTCAAGGGTGTAAGTAAACGCAGACATTCAACTGGCCGTAGAGGTCAACGGTGCTTTTAACGGATAAAACATTCACAATAACAACAACAGCAAGAAAATCGGAATAAGTCTTAGACTGTGGAAACTGGTCCGAATGCATGCATAATGTTATGTAGGGTTCACATAACGCATTGGCAGGGTCGAGGTCAGGGCCAGTTTTGTTTGCAGCGTTTTATTATTTTGGTATATGTTTATTTATTTTCATATTTATATTTAATTTTATATTATTTGATGTTATCATGTCAGAGCTGAATGTTTAATTTTTCTTTTTATTTTTTTTATAACATCAAATTGTGTTTTTATTAATGCAGGAATGCTGTCGATGTGCATGGAAAAATACTATGGAAAATTTGGCATATATATATGGATATGGCATATCTATTATGATAAAAACAATGTTTAATTGCTTTGAAAAACAAATTAGATTGCGACGAACTGAGAAGCTGCACGAGCCTTACTGTTAATGTTAACAGTGCGCTGTAGATTAACAGTACTGCTCAAGGAAGACAAATGCGGCGTTCACACAGGAAATGTTGCAAAGTTGCAAGACTGAAGCAGCAGCTATTTGACGCTGTGAATTAGTTGAAATGGGCTATTGCTTTTTAAACGATCTTGGGGTACTCTTTTCTACCAAGCTTTCGATTATTCACATTCAGCGTTACTTATGCTTCTTCCCTTAGTTGTGGGCATGAGATCTCAGCGTATTTCAACAAGTATTTCGATGTTGGACCGTACCACCTTTGAGAGCCATTTACATTAGGTAAGATTTTTGGCACTTCTGTATGCATATTTTTTATTAGAATTTTTCGATTATACTGGAGCTGGTCTTTTGACCGGTTCTCAATTGCACAGAGTGATCTTTGTTAGATCGCTAAGGTGTTTAGGTTGTGCCACACTGACTAGTTCTTTTTAAGGGCCTCTTACTACTGGCACAGATTAGCGTAATGCTAGATTCTTTTCCGAGCAACAAACGTAACAATGTGTAAATAAATAACTTGAGATAACTAAGAACTTTACAACATTTAAGGGAATGTCAGGTCTCTTAAGCCTACAAAAATCATTTTGAAAGATATACGTACCCGAAATAATGTGATAAAAACTATAGTAGCATTTGCGGGCTGTCTCTCCCAGCAATGAGTTGCATTTTTTTCCCATGATTTAAAATGATCAAGCGATCAAGTATAATTATTTATACGTACAGTTATGACTATTTGAAATTACGATATACGCATATACCTACATATATGACCTCAAATATCTCAAGATCCCAATGTGACTAAACAATTTTGTACCCGGATGCGTGTACTACGCAGCAAATTACTTTGGAAATAAGTCAGCTTTGCTACTACAATATTGAAGTATAAAATATGAAGTAAATAATAAAGTAAAATTTTAGAATTAAAACCCTAGAAATAGATAATAATTATTTACTCCTTTGTGCAATACAATACCAAAACTATTTGAAAATATATAAATATTTCAGATTTATGGAACACGTTCTGCGTTTCGTCTGCTGATAAAAGCAAGTTCCATTTTCAAAATAAACATCAAGAAAATGTAGAACGTGGATAATAATATTTTTGAAGCGTGTGTCAATTTGGTTTCCTAAAGTCGTCTACTTCTCTGATACCAAAACTCAAACAGCGCCAAGTCATACAAACATTATTTTGTTTATTTTTAGTTTTGTTGTTGCTATTGTTTCTTTATGATAGGCTTAAGTGAGATATGCCATGCCATGCCAACTATATACTATGTACATCTGTATATATTACATATTTATATATATAAAAATATATGTACAAAAGTATCTCCCAGCTAGATAGAGCGTTTTCAATAGGGCCGAGGCAATGAGCAATGTTATTGTTGCTTTAATCGTGCGACGAACCTCAATGCAGCGACGTCGAGAGATACTGAGATACAGATACTACTGGCTAGATGTGATGCCAACGTGATCGCAAATAAACAAATTCCCAGTCAAGCTCTTGTACACCTACACATAGAGACGGACACCGAGCGCACATCAGATATACATATGAGCAGGGTACTTTGCATCTCCAATTACTTGTTTATGCTGTCGAGCAGCAGATATAGGAAGTACGTAAAATGACATTATGAATTTTTATAATGTCAGATAAAATAAGATACAAAAAATAGAAATAAAAAAAAGGGTTGATACATTGTTTATTTTGATGCGGATAAGAGAGACAAGTGGAGCCTATTTTTAGAACCACGAATACCAATTATGGATCGAAAATAATTCTAGTGGGTTTTGTAGTTTTATTTTTTAAACATGTAACTTGTGTAGTGCACATAAGTAGATAATTATTTATCTATCTACACAAGTGTACATAAGTTTTGAGTTGAGTTGAGCAGAATTGTACTCTATAAATATATTGAAAGTGAGTTTCTATACCCTGCACCGTAGGGAAAAAAGGGTATTGCTAGTTAAAGCAGGCTGAAAATGAATGTGCATTCAGCAATAGAAGTAGAAGATTCCCGAAGCTACCTGAAGTATGATTAGTGTAGCTAAGGAAGTTGTCCATGTGAGTGCCTAGATCTCAGATATGCTAAGAACTAGAGCAACCAAGTTTTTAAAAACTAGACTTGTTAGGTATATTAAGTTGTCAAAACCGAAAGTTTATGTGACACTCAGAAAATGAAGTCGCAGAACTCCTAAATTTACCAAAAGTATGATTAGGGTGACTAGATAAATTGATATACCCATGTCCGTCTGTGCAACTGTATGAATGGTAGATACTATATAGATAAGGACCTAGAGCAATCAACCTTTCACAAAATAACTTATCCGAAGGCATTCGTTTTATGAATTTTCTCATATTTCTGATTTATGAAAAAAGATCTCATAGAGGCCTTTTGCCTCACATCATAAAGTTAAAATAATTTTATTCAATAAAATCGGTACTTTTTATATTACTTTAGTTCAGATTCTGTTAAGTAAATCCTTTTTGCATCGCCTCAGAAAAATCAAACGTTTTAGAGAAACAATCCGCGGATTTATGAAGATATTTAAAACAAATTCCAATTATAGTTTTTCGATGTTTCCAAAATCACATAGCTCTGGTTAGACAAATCAGTCCAAAAAGTAATTTTCTGCTCCAAAATGCATTTTGTTTTTATTTTTTTCTGAAGACATACTAAACAATTTCAGCGCTTAAAAGAACTTTGCGCTCCCAATCACTGAAGTTATAGCTGCCCCATTCGACACATTTTTTGGTTTAAAGTTTTTTTTTTTGCAATTTTTTTGTTTTTTAGATATTCTACATTTCCAAACATTGTGTCAAAATCGATTCATTATGTCATATACTTCCCATAGAGAAACTTGGACAAACTGTTTTCATAAAGTTTTTTATTTCTACAATAAATCTAAATGAGTCAGCCCATCAAACATATGTACTGTCTAAGCAATATTACCCACTTAATTGTAGATAAATGGTACAGGGTATCCCGAAGTGTTCGCATCTGTCTTTGAAGTGCGCCATATTTAGGAATGCGATTTGATGACTCAATTTAGCTGATTCTCTTTCTACAAACTTTTTCTTAGCATTCTATCTATGAGAGAATAGACTAAGTGGTAAAACAATAATATTTTACAGCAATATATATTAAATTTAATATTATAAAAATGCTATATATTTAAAATTTATTTTAAAACTTACAATTTTATTATTTTAAAATCCGAAATGAAAAGTTGATAAAAAAGTTGCAAAATTTTAAATTTATTGCAAACGATAGGACTCATTGTGATTGAAACATAAAATGAGTTTTTCAAAGATTACTCATTCGTATCTTAAGAACGCTTCTAATTAAGCGATAATCATAGAAGAAATACTATAAATACCAAATTTTCGTAATAAGAATATTATAATAAATAAGCCGAAATAATATAAATATATAAAAATAATTTACAAAAAAGAAAAAAAAATGTCTAAAAATGGACCTGCACACAGGTGAACCTCTTGTAAATTAATTTAAAAGAATCTCTTAGCTTAAAGTAACTACAAGGTTTTTTTGATCCAAAAGAATTAAGTAAGAAGACGCATACAACCACTTCCAAAATAAAAAAAACATAACTTACAAGGGTGCTCACTACAAACCAGACAATCGTCTGACCTTCAGTTTTTCAAAGAAACAAGAAGATTGTAATAGCCTTATTCCACTAGCGTATTCTTCTATGCTTCTTCTAAAAACACGATTAGTTGCATTATCTATCTTAATTTATTCGCTTCCACTTCAATTCTTTGTTTTATTAGCTAATAACGAACAGCTGATTGGAGCAGCGCTTGGCATTACGAAAAACTTATTTAAAATTTTAATGAAAATTAATTAGTTTTATATATTATAATTCTATTACAACATTCTTCATTTATTTTATTTTATTTATTATTAAGTTTGTTTTTGTTTATTAGTCATCAATAATAAGTTACAGGTAGTACTAAAATTCATTACGGTTTTTTGGAAACCAAGAATCTTATTTTGGCACAAAATTCATTGTATTTCGATTGTTGCTGAAGACAGTCGAAAGTATTTTAACGCTTCGAAGAATTTTTGTCGAATTTTCTTGAATTATTTACAGCTTAGATATTAAAGAAAACTTTTCTGGATGCACTTTCGAGTAAGGAAACTTGAAGAATGGATCAGTAAATTGTCTGTTGAAAGGGTATTTCGTTCAATATAATATTAATATTCCCAGCTTAGATAGAAAAGAAAGAAAACATTTTAGGCCTACAAATAAGGAAATATGAAGAATGGATCAGTTATTTGGTTCTTGCTTCAATATAATATTAAAATTCACAGCTTAGATAGAAATGATAGATAACTTGTCCGAATCTATTGTACTTTCGAGTAAGGAAACTTGAAGAATAGATCAATTAGTTGACTTAGTTGAAAGCGTATTTGCTTCAATATAATATTATACACTTTAATATTAAAACGCTTCGTATATTGCGCACATGAAGCAATAATGCCCATATGAAGTTAAACTAAATTCTTCTCGTTGTTTATACTTTTCGCGAGTCCCTTCTTTTGAGTTTTAGGTAAGCGATCTCAGCGTTGTTGGGCAAGCATTCCGATGTTGCATCCTGTAACCGCTGAGAGCCACTGAAATCGTGTAATGTTTAGAGCAAGGATATGTTGTGTGAGGATATGTTATACTATGGGATTTTCTTATACAGCGGCACTGCTCTTCAGACCCGATAACCAAGAGTACAGACGAATTATTTAAAGCTGTCAAAGGTGTAAATGCTTCAGGTGATATTTGTATACATCTGATTGTTTTTTTTTTAAAGCTGCTTCCTAGAGTGCTAGATTCTTTCCCAAGCAGCCCTTGGAGAGAAAAAGGTTAAACAAGAGAGTTATTGACTCATTTATTTGAAAATTCTTTTCTTTTTCTCATTTGCAGGGGTACTCTTTAATTCAACTCATAAATTTATAATTTAAGTAGTATTCATCTGAATAGTTCTTTGTGAGTAGTCTATTGGGCCAGCCAAAAGTAGGCGTGATGCTAAAAACTTTGCTGCGCAGCACTTTGCTGGCAGCACTAGAAAAAAAATAAGGAAAAAGAGCTTTTAATCTCTGAACTTTTAATCTTTAAATCATTAATATATTATTCAAAGGACAATTGATTAAGTTTAATTAATTTAGTAATAATTATTAATTGGCTTATTTGCAATTTACAGCTTTTCTTTTTTCAGCTGCTAAAGGCTAGACTTTAAATTCCACTCTCGAATCTACCAAATACCAACTATTCACTACAAAAGCCTAAAGCTACCTCCGGACCCGCAGCTTACCGAACAATTTAGACCTTTTAAGGCTAATACTTTTATAGACCAGCCAAACTTATTAAAAGCATCTCAATAAATAACAAACTTAAGAGCAATATTTGTCAAAAACGACTGATTATCCATAATATTTCAAACGACTAGTCGCAGTTCTTTTACAAAAGTAACAGCTGATAGCTAAATGCCGCCAACAACGACGTCAAATTATTTCGATACAAGAATTGAAGTCAAAGTAAACCAGCTAAAAAGCAAGATTGGCTCTGACCTTACACAGATACTCACACTCACACACACACACTTGCACACTCACACACCAACACACTTGCACTACAAATACTGCACAACAACAACAACAACAAAGCGTTATAATCAAGAAGCAGTTAAATGGCAAACAAGAAGAAGCAGATAGTAGAAGGCAGTCCAAACAAATTCATGAATCGCTTGTAAGCAAATCACTTGAGAGTCAATTTATTTTTCGCGGTTTCGAGTTTGTAGACTCCGCTCCCCCCCACTCCTCCACAAAGAGAATTGCGCTAAAAATACAAAATAAATGAAAAACAATAACAACAGCAGCAAAAAACCAACGATATTGAAATAATAGAGTGCTAAATTAGTATACAGAGGCTAGTACCCCTCCCCTTTCTATATGGACACAAGAATCAACCTTAACCTCAAAACAGCCGCTGGAAATCATAAAAAATTATTTAAATGAAATGAACTCGAGAAATGGAAAAACCAAAACAAATCAATTCTTTGTTTTGCATTGAAATCGTTTTGGAAAAACAATCGAAAATTTACACAATTTGTGGCAACTGCGAGCTAATGGCACTAAAGTGTTGGAGGTACAGTAGGCACTGCTTCGTGTGGAACTAGAAATCGTCAGAAATTATTACTACTACTATGGTGCAGATAATTTGTATTGTAAGACAAAAAGTACAGTCATAGCTCACTTTTAAGAAACCTTTTTTAAAGAAAGATAGTTTTTTGTAACAGAGAAATTTTTTAATGACTGCATATTTCAAGATTAATTTCCATTTATTCCAAATCAGTAAATTCATTTATCAACTATGGCTATGGAGTTCTTAATTTCCTCTAGGAAAATTTAAATTCGATTTTTGGTTTTTACTTATTGCGAAAACAAATTTTCTCTGGCTTAATAACTTGCTGTTTTTCCCTAGCAAAATTACGATATTGTATTGATTTATGGAGGTTATCAACCTTTTAGGAGGCAGCGTACACAGATGATATTTATTATTATTATATAAAACTAGATTATAATAGTAAATATATAACCAAGTTGGAAAAGCATAGCACTGGCTTCTATGGCCTTTGGCTAGCCACACAGATGGTATAAAAATAAATATTATCTACAAATTGTTTTGCGGAGTCAGAAGAATATTTCAAAAAATATTAAAATTTCAAAAGTTATATAAATTAATATATTAGATTAGATAATAAATGCTTTTGCAAAAAATTATTTGTTTTTTAATCAGTTAAAAAAATTGTATTCGAAAGAACTAAGCATTTTTTATTACCAAAAAACGCAAACAAATCCGAAATAAATATAAGGCGTAGATCTAAAATTACAATATTTTTTACAGATGTAATAAATTAATGAAAAAATCAGCCTAACTACTAAAACAAATTCTAAGAAAATACTAAAAAATTTGATTCCGATAACATTGCAACATTTATTTTTCAACTTAAAAGTCATTATCAAAAATAATTAAAGCAGGAGAAAAGTTTAATTTGGACTTATAGTCGTTCATTGTAAAAATTTTTAAATGACAAAATATTCAAAATATTTTTAGATTAAACCAAATTATTTTTAAATAAAAATTCTTTTTTAAAAAATTATGAAAGAATTGCTTATTAAAATTTATAAAAAATAAAAAAATATTTTTTTAAAACCAAACTTTTTTTTTGTTGGAATTACAGTTCAATTACTTGAGAAAAAGTATTCAAGCAAGTTTTTACAGAACTTAAGCAAGATTTCAAACTTTCAGTAAAAGGAATTTTTGGGCTTAATACAAAACTTCAATTGAGTATCTCAAAAAAAAAAATCCAATAATTTATAATAACGTAATTCTCGTCTAAGAAAAATATTTCCAAATTATGATCATTGGATTCCATACCAAATGACAGAAAATAAGCTGCAGTTAAAAAACTAGACAAAAATTAATTCGAAGTTCACCAAACCCCTTTAAAAAAATACCCCAACACTGCCACTGTGCAAGAGCTATGCGGCAATTAAATCAAAGCCCAAGTATTAAATTTATGTTTTATTTAATTTTTTACAAACATTATTATAATCCGCAGTCATTAAATGTTTATGCAAATTTTAATGGCGTGCCAAAAATACTGGTTAGAAAACCGAACAACAGCTGAATATGCTTTTGGAAATCTTCAACACGCATCAGATAATATGTCAAGTCCAAGTCCTACCAATAAGCAGAAAAAAAATAGCATAATGTCGAGGACGTTAATTATAAGAGATCACTGCAATAAATGTCGGTTTCAAAAATATTGGGGGGGATTTACCTAAATGCTCAGAGCAACTGCAGCCAAAAAATTTGTTGCTAATTCTAAAGATTTGCCAAAGAAAAAAAAGAGCATGACTGGTTTCGGGCATTAAATGTCACAACGCTTCTTATGAATTTACTAATTTCAGCAAGTTATCGCTTGAGGAAGTATATCCAACATTTATAACTATATTTTGCATATGAATGTTATTTGGTTTTTCGAAACTTGTACAACGTCCATGCC
This sequence comes from Chymomyza procnemis, assembly GCA_035046065.1. NCBI lineage: Eukaryota > Metazoa > Arthropoda > Insecta > Diptera > Drosophilidae > Chymomyza > Chymomyza procnemis. The sequence continues at coordinate 42,968,805 of JAWNOJ010000026.1, forward strand.
ATTTAAAGTCCCCCGGTAGTCTGGCAGAGCGCACACTGTTTGGGTACTTAAAGCATAAAAAGTGCCATTTGTGGTATTGGTAGGTGTTTTGGGTTAAAAAATTGTATTTTTTATTTTTGGAACAAACATAAACACCAACGTCAATGGCAAAAAGCTGCATGACTATGGATAGCTATGTACATGCCTTATATACCACATCAACAACAACAATAACAACAACAGAGTTAAACTAGAAAACAAATCGCCTCGACGACAAGAAAAACCAGTTTGCAGCTAGAACATGTTGCAGCACACTTGCTAGCCACGATCCGGCCCCAGTTCGGCCGGGTCTCTGTCAGTACTATATGGAGCACAACTAGCTGTGCGGTACTTTCTGGCCTAACCGACTAGATCCAAATCCCCATTAGCTCGGGGCAACACTTGAGCGTGTTGTTCGCGTAGCGTATTGAGTGACTTGTACAGGTTGGCACAACACCTTGCAAAATCGAAACCACGAGCACGAGGCTATTTTAAGAGGCTCAACTCTTGTCGTAGTTGTAACCCAACCATATATATATTGGATGCAAGTATATATGTTTATAGACAGAGAGAGATATGAAGTACATATTTGTTTATTCCCGTGGCCCATACCTGACATATATCAATGGCTGACAGGGGCATCAAGTCAGGAAGTCTAAAAATGTACAAACCGCTGCAAAAGCCCAAACAACTATGTTTATTATTGTTATCGTGCAACGCATATGAAGACTTTGGGTTACTCTGTAATAAAATGCTTAAGGGAGCTGAAGTTCATGCTTAGTAGAAATATGATACGCTATTTTTTATGTTCAGTCAAGCTATTTCGAATGGTGCGTCTCAAAGAACTGCTGTTCTTTATGCCAAAAATTCTGTGAAATCATTGACTAAAGTACTTTATGCTCACGGAAACTCTGCCTAAAAAACGCCTATCTTCGTTTATACAATAAATATTTTTCAGTTAGTCTACAAAGGCTATTTACTTAAAGCAAGTTGGAAAATATATTACAAAACATTGTGTGACTTTTGATGCTAATTTAAAAAAGTATTTAATTAATTAATTGCTGCCTAAGAGTTAGATTGTCAGAAAAATTGCGCCAAGAATGGTTTTGAAAATATAACATTTCTGCTTTAGAGTTTAGACTTTAGTCTTGCAGAAAACTTGAAAAATAGTTTTTCATTTCATTCACACATCACTTGTAATTTCTTTACAATTTAATCCCATTTCCATTCCAATCACAGAAGCACTACAAGAGTTTACTACAATGTTTCATTAAAAATATAGACACTTTCTAATTGCTAGATCAATTTTCTAGCAGTATCTTATCATGGCTCTATAACTTTGTTTTCGAACATATCATTAATTAGACCTGCACATGGTAAGAACTTCGTCTCGCACACAATCTTATTAAGTTATTTTCGAGTTGCAATTGATTTATATGACGACAATCTATCCGAAAATAACTCGCATTTCCAATGAGCTACAGGGTACTTGTTTTTAAAATAAACCTTTGACGTTGTCCTTTACGAGCCCGCTTGCGTTGAATTCAATCCAATTTACCCTTTCCGTTTCCAGGGTATATGACGAAAAATATATAGGATATACATATTGTATGTATAACGAGAAACCAGTTGAGGGCGAGCCTTTCTGGTGTTGTTTATGCCAATAACTTAGTTCCTCGTAAGCTTCTGTGGTTTTTTTATTGTTGTTTTTCTGGGGTCTGTTGCTGCTGTTGCCATGTGATTGAACGCTTTCAAGGATAATTGCCTTGGTGCTGGCTGCAATTGTCACCGCTACTGCCTGGCTTGATGACGACAGCAACTGCTTGTTTATTTATTTATAAGTGGCTCGGCTTTCGTAGCACTCGAAGCAAATCAGCAATTTATATATAATATATCAAGCATATAATATACATACATAATTTATTTTTTTATATTTATATTTATTTTTGATTTTTTTTTTATATTTAAAGAGAGGCAAGCAAAGTGCGTTCGTTTGTACTTTGTGGGTGTTGTTGAAGCCACGTCAAATGACATTTTGCGGAAGCAAATTTACGTTGCTTGCGACGTGATTTTTGCTCTTAATTTGGATTGTTAATACTGATAACAATAAAAAAAACAATAACAATAACAAAAACAACAACTGCACAACAAAGCAATACACACAGATACACTCACCAAAGGCAGAGCTATAAATACTTTTGTGAAGCATTTTGTTTGAGCCACAATTATTTGTTATATGTTGTTTTTTTTTGACTTTTTTTCTGTTGCGTGTTTAAAGAGTATTGAGCGATAAGATAAGCGCCAAAAAAGGGAAGTGAATCAAGCAAATGAATCAATGAAAATATCTATTATTAAGTTAAGAAACAAAATACACTAAACAAACAAAATACAAAAAAAAAAAAAAAAATTAAAGAAAAAAAGTGAGCAACTCTTATGTTGATGAAGCCGACTTTGCGTTACGCTACAAACAAGAAAGAAAGAAAATTAAGCAATTAAAATAGCGCTAGAAGCCCTAACTAAGAAAAGATAAGAAAATGGGGAACCAACTTTTGGGATACGCTTTAAAAAACAAAGAAATAAATAAAGCGCTTAAAATAGCAGTAGAAAATCTCATAGATATTATGAAATATACATTATTATATTAAATATTCCAATATATATTATTATTTTATATCTTAAGGTATCCAAAATTGCAATGCATAAATGTGTGAATAATCATAGATTTCATTTTACAAAGTATTCAATAGAAAACGAGTCCATTTACTGGCAGCACATTCTTGGCGAATTCCCGAAATCGTAAAAATCTAATGAAAAAGATCTTATTTGACGCGCCCTCCAACTGGTGCTATATAGCTTAGCACCAAATAATTCGAAATGCCCGCGCTCATGCTACTAATTTCAACTCCTCTCGATACGTTCTACAAAATTTAATTTTATTCGGAGAGCCGCAAAAATCTAGAAACAAATATCTTTCTTTAAAAAAGTTAGGAAATATATTCCAAATAATAGTTTTGACTTTTGATGTTAAAAATATTTAATATTTTCAGTATTAAGAAGCGAAGGACTGGGTATGTGGTGCTCGATAAACTTATATTCAGTTTAGTTTAGTTTAGCATGTCTATAAAAAATTCTTACATCAGGCTAGGGATATCGATAAGGTTTATATTATATATTCTTAGTTTTTATATAATATTTCTTAATCTTAACAATTTTACATTGTTTAATCTTTAGGTCAACTGGACTTAATTGCACCCCTAAAACAAATACTCTGCTAAGTTTAAAAAAAAGGTAAAAAATTAAATAAAAAAATAAAAATAAAGCAGAATTTTATGTTAATAAGCAAAACTGATGGATCTACGGCAAATAAATCCCGCAATGTAGGAATTGACGTTACGTATATGCCGTGAGTTCTTGATTCGAAAATTCAAAAAAATGCGTCTTAAACGTTATCCAATTTTTCTTAACACAAATTGAAGATCAGAATTGAATGATTTTTTTTAACAAGAGGGTGCTTTTAGGTTCTTTAAGTTCTGAAGGCATGAATGAAAAATTATTTCAATGAAGCCATCTTCTATATGCTTTGGAGCCAATGATTCAATCTATATTTTAGGTGCTGCGAAACTACGGCTGAAGCTAAAGCATTGATAAAAAAATTTTACACCCCTAAGCCTTGTCTTCAGAATCTAAAGAACCTAAAACTCCAGACATAATAGTACAGCAACACTATGTTTTTTTTTTTCTCAGAAAACTTTTCTTGCATTTATTTCGGCTTTATAAAGTTTATTAAAAACGAATAATAATGATAATAAAAATATTAGGCCATATAAAAGAGACAATCCATTATTGAGTGTTTTTATTAAACTTAAAAATGATCCTGAAATAATTGCAATAATTATAATAATTATAATAAAAATTACAATTACTTTTCTGAAAAAAAAAAAAAAATAGTTTTGCTCTTTTCCTATGCTTGGAATTCTAAGTTCTATAGATTCAGAAAACAATGCAAGATCTATTTTCGATATCTAAAATATCTTTCTGAAGCACAAGCCATCGCTCTATGGTAAGTTTATTGAACAATTTGTTTTAAAAGACGTTGAATGAAACTTATTGCCCGAAATATTTACTAATAAAAAGTTCAACAATTAAAGAACATTATTGGATACTCCTAGTAATATCATTTCAGCGCGCTACTCTAGAGTATGCACCATTTCGAAACCGAAATATGTACAAAATGTTGTTAATTTTATTGTGTACCACAAAATAGTTGCTATAAAACGGGAGCATTAATTGAGCAATCAAAACAAAATAATGGAACAAAATATAAACAAATTGGGCCAAATTTTAATTTCTTAGTTATGCAGTAGAAGGACCTTGAGCATAGTGAAATGTTTTGTAAAATTTAGGTAATACAGATTGAGTGGAAAAACAATAGCAAAAACTCAATACAATTTTCAGATTGAAAAATGCATTTTGGGTAATCGAAGAAGTTTAAGAGACCCAAAGGTTTCCGCAAATAGTCACGCCGATAAAGCTTCTGATTTTTGTCGATATTTAAGAGAACTTAATTGATCTTAAGTGAGTCTTAAAACAATAATTCAAATAATTTAAAATACATTAACGTTTCCGAACTAAAGTGACTTATGTGAGAGTAGGTAGCAAATCTGCCTGCTTGCACAGGTTGAGCATATTTTGGTGGTTGCAAAAGTTGATCCTTAATATAGCTCAAATGCATGGAACCCTTGTTAGGCTTGCACATTTCTAAAGAAGGGATTTCTACGTAATGTAGTATCAGAGGCCACTGGGTATTGTAGAGAGGAGATTTTTGTATTTCATGTGTGAAAAACTGAGATTTTCAGGTAGCTCTCTCGCTGGCAAGCAAATATGGTATATGATTGTTTTGTCATTAGACCCTGAAGAGCTCTTGGCATTTAGTTATTAGCGCTTCCTCGCAGTTTAGTAAATCTTCATATCATTTGTTAAAATAATTAAAAATTAAAAAAAAAAATTGTAAATTAATTTTGCATTATGAAAATATGAAAAATTGCAGACAGACCGTATTATTTTAGACTACTGCCCGAAGTCAAATTTTTTAACTTTTATTGAATTTTCTTAAAAATAAAGAGTTTAAGATTTAAAAAATAAAAAACCTACCTAATTGTAATTATTTATTTCATTTATTTTTAAAAATAGTAGTTAAAACCCATATAAGATACCACATCAAAGAACTTTCAAGTGTTTGCTTCCGATATTTTTTGTAATTTTCTGAAATTCACAAAATTAGCGATTTGCTGCGAAATTATGAAGGCTTTGTTTTCGAAAGCCAATCAAGTCTATTTATACAAATAATTAAAAACGAAAAGTTTTAAAAACTACCTACAACTTTTATTGACTTTGCCTTATATAAAACCCCAATTTCGGACTTCCGACGCATACGATTTTAATTACTGTAACAGTTTCAAAATACTTTGCATATAAAGTTTTTAACATTAATTGTGCTAAAAACCCAAAAATACTTTTAATCCAAACAGTCACAAATTGTTGTTCTTCACAAAAAAAAAAGTATTTCCAAATTCTACACAACTAAAAATAGACCCAACAAAGCGAATTCCCAACAAAATACTATAAATCTGCTACTAGTTGCAAAGTAATGCAGCTGCTTTGTTTAAATAATTAATGAAAATTTATTTAAACAATGCAAATTAAATAAATTTCCAGCAAAATGTTTGCCATATGCAGCACTCGCAAAACGAACCCAAAAATAGTACGGCAAAAAAAACTAGACCAGATAAATGCTACTATATAAAGTAATGGCAAATTGAGTGCTAAAAATAATAATATTAGGGCATAAATATGGTCTCTATTATATAAATGGTAATGACAAACACAGTGTGTGATTTGCGAAAACAGAGAAGTCGAGAAATATTTGCTAAAAGGATTAACAGATGGTTGGTTGCTCTACAAAAGATAAATCGGTTGTGTTGAGCTTTTCATATATGATTAATTTTTTGACGTTAATCTCAACAGATGGTTGGCAGGGCGCGGCAAAGTTTTAATGCGTCGTAAAATTGTAAAGATAATTATACGATTTAAAATGCAGTTCTATGCCTTTTTAAAGATACAGCAACTTTTATAGCTATCATGGAAAGGCTTAAGAAAAAAAATCGGCTATCTTTCGCTTAAAATATTAACTTCTAGGTGAACCCTACTAAAAAAATGTAACAAAAAATTTGAACTTGAATAAGCAATTATTTCTGCGACTTTTTAAATACCATATAAATTAAAGATAAATAAAATCCAATCCTTAAAGAAGTTTCCCTAAACGATGGATTTAACCTGCTTGAAAATCGTATTTGATTGATACTATGTCAAGAGTACATGTCAAATCAAAATCTTTTTTTCTTTGTTATAATTTAATCAATGAACTAATCGTACGTTATAATAAAGTCATGCGATTATGTTCAACTTGTTTGTAATTAGATCAATTCCATGGGGAATTAGAATCTTCAAAGAGTTGTACCAGGAGTTCTTCCAAAACCGTGTTTGGTATAATAGAACCTTTAATAATTTAATTCAATCTCTTGGCGTGTAGTTCGATTTCATAGTTGAGGCTGCATGCGAAATCAGAAACTTAATAGTTACGTGAAGAATTTTTCGCAAGCCTTATATTTAGTACAAGCCTCGATTAAGTCAATCCATAAATTAATTGTCAGACAATATTGACTAATCGATCCTTCAGAGTGTTACAATTCATTCAGCTTTTCAACGGATTGGAAAGTGAATTTAAGTTAAGTATTTGGCAATTAGAGTTAGTACCTTTAGAAAATTTTAAAATATATTTGTAAGAATAAATAATTACCCAATAGCTATGTCTAGGTATTGTAATATTGAGAGAGTGATCGATCGTTTTAGACCTAAAGTTTTTGTTGGAACCATCGATAGCATAATAGTAACATAACCGATCTTAAAATTAAAGGTCGGTATTTCGATTTCTCACAGAACAATCTAACACTGAAATCGCTAACAAAAAGCTCAAGAATAACTTTTTTAATTTAAGAAACCATTATACGAATTCGATTAGAAATTGCACAACTTGTTTCTGCACTTTTGGAGTGCCGAAAAAAATTAAAATTTTTAAAAGTTGCTTCCTCTGCGTCATTCCTCTTTACAATGCTGTCATCGCTCCACGGAAGGAGATGGAAATATCTGTATGAATTGATGTTCGAGAGAAACAGTGATCGCATCCAAACGGAGGTTAGAGATTTACTTAGACAAACTACTGTTTGTTTATTTGCTGGCCATGCCACTGATGAGCACTATATTTTGCCCACTGTGCCCAGGCGCAGCCGCTAATTGTAAGCACAGCACACACTCTCGTTCCAGTTTTTACTATAATTACCGCCAAGTTGCAAAGAAATTTAAATATATAAAATTTTTTTAATAGCATTTGCAGATTTGCCTAATTTTAGCCATTTCATCATTCTCGAAAAATAGAAAACATTTTTCAAATGCCACAACTGTTGCCTACAATGAAAATTTTGCATTTTCACTTCAAACACGCTTGGGGCCAGCAGTTGGTTGGCTTTAATCCCCCCAAACTACGCCACTGTCGCAGCATAAATCTGTGTGCATATGTTTGTAGTAGCTGCAGTATGCCAATGTCAAGACCCCTTCCATGCTTGTACCCCGCCCTTAGTTGGCAACCCCAAAAACAGCTGACAAGGCGAAGCAAACTAAATGCTATGTGGGGGCGTCGCAGCTTAAGAACTTTGTTATGCAAAAAGCGTGCCACAAACACAACTACAGACAAATCGCAAAAGAATACATATATACATACACACATGCATGTATATTTTTGTTTATTTGTATTTATGTATTTAAGCATGCAAACACAGAAATATACATATGTACTCAGATATATATGTATAAATGTATGTATAATGTTATTGTTTTGACGCAGTTGCTGGCGGAGCCAGCCCAACAGCAACACCAACACTCACACGCACACTCACAAACACACTGACACTCGCACACAGACATGCGCATGCAGGGTGTGAGTGTATTTGCGTGTCTGTGTAAAATTTTATTGATTAGTCACAAGGCTGACTAGACTCTGCCACTGCCGCAGCTGCTGCGCTGCTAAGTCGTCGCAGCTTATTGTTGTTTTCTTTTGTTTTATGAAAAAAAAAATAAAGTACAAAAAGTTTAGGAATTACTAACCAAAAAATAAAATATATTTTCTAAAATAAAGTTTACTTCATCAAAAGTTTGTTGCGCGTTAACAAAAAAAACTGTCGAAAACCTGAAGGCAAAGTCGGAGACTCCCAAAAATTTGCAAAAATATGAAAGAAATCTTCTATTATTATTATACTACCAGATCTAAGAGATGGTCCGACTTAGAGCAACCAGCATTTTTGGAAATTATTTGCTGTTATCCGAAGGTATCTTAGTTTATTTTTTTTGTTTATTTATAATTAATAATTAAGGAACCATAGGCTATCATTAAATTTTCGATACATACGAATTTATAATTCCTACATATACCCTGATACAAGGAGTACATTCATTTGGCGCAAGCCGATAATGATATAACACTCAAAAGTAAAAGTCAGATACCCCCAAAAATTATTTTAATTGTATTCGGAGTAGTTAATATACCCATGTCCATCTGTGTGTCTTTCCGTCTATATTTGAGAGATTACCCTCTCCACTGCAAAAAAAAAATTACTAAAACTTGCAAATAGATTTAAGTTTTTAATAATGGGAATATATCAAGCTCCCATAAAAGACAAAGTTTTAGTTTCAAAAACCTCGATATTTGAAATAATTTCGTAATTTTGAAGTTTCCTATATGTTAATTTTATTAATTAATTGTGGATTATTACTGAAAAGCTTTTCATGCTTGCGCAGCATTGTACTCAAATCGGTTGACATTATGATATAGTTTCCATAGAAAACATCGATTGTAACAACTCGATTTTCACCAAATCGATAGTTTGTAAAGAATTATAACTCAGTCATGCAATTAATGTAAGAAAAAATTAATACAGGTAATCTGAAAATCATCAGATCCCGAATTTCCTATAGCTTTTATGTAACACTTAACCGTGTTTAGATTTTAGACTTGAAACAATAAAATCAGGCAATTTATTTTCAAGTTTCAAACGTCGACATACTTATACTCATACTAAATTATGAAGCCATATATCATCGATCATGCTTCCCAAATTGCTTATATTTTAAAAGATTGTTCAAGGAGGTCATCATATCGAACCACTTAGGCCCAATGAAGTCGCCTACATTACCTTAGATTTGCCTACATTTGGCAGAAAATAAAAGACCCCATAAGCCTATATAGTTTTTGGGTAACTAATCTCAAATCTATTAAGCTCATTAGTGCTGGATTTCCTTTGCCCAAGTTACAATTTGAGCAATTTCGGTTGTTCTCTTATGGTAAGACGGAGACCTCATGTAAAAACTTACTTTTGAATGAAGTGAAGTAAAATATACCTTATTTTATCTACTACAATTTTACTTGACAAAACTAATTGCGAAAGATATAAAAATATATAATATCTGAAATAAAAAAAATTATTTTAACTTTCCCACAGTAATATATTTCCAAAATACATGGTTGAATTTTTTTTATTTCTTTTGGTAAAATTTATAATATCGGCTTGCAGCATGTTTCGAACATTGGAAAATACTTTGCCAGATTGTTTTTGTTGTTTAACCGATTTGAACTATGTGATATAATTGGAAAGACTAAACTAATTTAATAAGGAGTAAATATTTTCTAAGCTTAAGTTGTAAAAAAAATCGAAATGCAACACATATTCCTTCAGTATTATTTGTTTCAGTTCTTCTAAGTTTATCTCAAGAACGATAACGAACTATAGGGAAAAACTTTTTGGAAAAAATGACAAAGGTTGCAAGCTTCTGTTTCTAATGCAGCCATCTATTGGCAAATGCTTACATATGAGGCATATCCTTGGAAACTATTTGCTGCATTGGGCCGCAACGCCCACACGACACATTTGCGAATATTTGCGACAAGCAGACCATAACCATAACCACAGCGCCATCTATTGACAAATGCTTACATATAAGGCATACATTTTTCGCAAACGTCTCGAAACAATTGCATCAAAGCTCTGTGGGATTGCAATATATCATTCTATTTTATCCTGAAACACTGCACGACTTAATAACTTCGATAAAAGTATTAATTTAGTAGAACAAAGCAGGCGCTTAAAATTATAACGACAACCTGAAATACAAAACATTTCATTCTAAAACGAATCATAGATGCGAAAGCATTCTATTTAATAATAAATAGTAAAATATTTTATACAAGTAAAGCTCACAACTTTTGTTGGTAGACATTTTTCGAAAATTTAACAAAAAAAAAACAAACCCAAAGAAAAATTTTTATTGTTGAATATTTATTACGCAAAAAGAGTACTAAAAACTTGGGTAAGTAATTTAAGGATAGAGTAATACACAGCCAATATACTCTTGTTTTGAAAGATTCAAAATGCCTACCAAAAAAATATCCAACAATCGATGGGTGAATTTTACTCGGTTTTATGGAAAGTTGGAAAGAAAGTCAAGCTTAGAACGAAATTTTTTAATTCAAGCATCAAAAATCTGGCGGCGGTTCTCCATGCAGCAGAAAGAGGAATTCGCCAAAATCAATATGTGGCGAAACCACGAATTAAAGAGGCAATGGTGCGCCTTGAATGATGTGCAGCCTGCACCTAACAATGCCTTTTCAAACGTTAGTTTCGCACTGCCAGGAGTGGAAACTATGGAAACCCCGCTTGTGCAGCAAGCACCGGATGTAATGGGTACGGGAACTGAGCCTGGACAGTCAAAGCATAGCGAGTCCCGTACATCCAGCTCATTAATCTTTTCCTTGAATCAGTTGCGACGCCGTAAATCACGTCGCAAGAGTTGAATCCTTGAATGACTGCGTAGAAGTTTCCTTTGTTTTTTTTGTTAAAATATTATATACTCTAAACATATAACACTTATGGTCAAAATTTAGAGTAATAAACTATTTCTTTGGTTAAACTTAAATTGAGTTGCTATTTCCTCAAAATGTTTGCATTTTCGCAATAAAGAGAAGTAAAATTAATCTGGAAAGGCTAAAATGCGGCAACTTCGGTAAAAGTAAGGGGGTACTACGAGTTTGCAGCTGTTCAACATGCCACAGAACGAGTCGCTTGGGGTTTATCCCTTATGCACGGTAGATAAGATTTAGATTGATTCTTGATAAATGAAAAGTATTTTTAATGTTTGTATTTCACTTTCGGTAATGAAAACTTGATAGGTTACAATCGGATTTTCTATTATACAAAAAAGTTTAAAAGGATTTTAGAGGCCAATCCACAGCTCCCAAACGTGAAATTAAGCGGTCACCGAATGTCTCATTTCAATATATCGATTGATTCGGGTACAATTGAATTCTTTTATATTTTTTATATAATAAAGCTTTAATTTCTAATATGTGAAGTTCTCACGTATGGCAAAGCCGGAGATGTCGTTCTTGCTACAACGCACGCAATTTCTTAAATGAAATAATAAATCTGAAACACTAAAATATGGATTAAATTTCATATGTATTGTTCATCACTTATGTATTATCATGCCAAGTACACTGTTTTGTAAATATTTTATTTTTTTTTCAAGTCACAGCATAGAATGTAATGGGCTGATAGAGGGGCGGGGCTTAGAGAGCGAAGCGAAAAGGGATTTCTTAAAAAATATTTATAAAGTTATTGGTATGAAATCTTTTAAAATTCAACATGAAAACATTATCTTCCGCAAAGTACGCTTAATTGGGATAAATTTCATTAGTAGACTTCTTTCAAGAATACTTCGCTTTATTGAAAAGAAAATTTATACAATGAAACAAAAATAACATTTTTTCTTAAATGACTCTAAATTTTGGTATAATTGCATAGTACTAATATAGATTGCTGAAATCAATCAAAAGGTGCAAAAGGAAGTATTAAAAATTATACTTTCTACACATTCATTCTTTTTATATTTCCACGAAAACGCAGATATTTGCATAATTAATGAACAAATCTGACAGGATATTATTAAATTTAATATTAATAACGAGCAACAATAGACTTGGTGAATTATTATTAGCATTCAAATTCTCCTTCATCTTAATGAAGATCTATTCCTGTACTATCTTAGTTGAAAAGCTGCAAAACAGCTCAATAATATTTTATTCCCTAACACAATAAAAAATATATAAAATAAATAAATTAATTGCATAGAATATGTCTGATTTCTTCAAATATTTTTCCATTTATTTGAATGAAAATTTATAAAATTATACGTAAGTATATTTTTCTTCGTTTATATTTAATTTCTGATTTAAGTATAAAGAGAATTTCTTGCAAAAATATTTCGTTTTATTGTAACTAAATTTTTAAAATTATTAAAAAAAAGCATCTTTCATAAAGAATGTTGAGTTGGGTATAATATTATAATTTCTATCAAAAATATAACGTCTTATTAGAAAAGGAATATAAAATTATTAATAAAAACATTATCTTATGTCAAAGAAGATAGCCTATCACTTCTTTCAAAAATGTTTCGCATCAGTAGAACTCAATTTTAATAAAATAATACACAAAAAACTTTAACTCCACTCAAAGAAAACCGTTTTTAGTTGAAAAAATTTATTTATTTAAAAAGTATTTGGTTTTCTAAGAATGAAACTTTCTAAATCTATACATAGCATCTATGGATTTAAAAAATTTGGCATTGGAAATTTTCGATATAGCAAGTAATACCCTACAAGTGTGTTTCTAGAAAAGTCTTGATAAACAAATAAACAAATTCCCCGCGCGTCGCTTTGGACTGATAATATTTTTTCCCTCTCAGCGTAGTTCCCCCCCTTAACAAGTATAGGGATTGCAGGAGTAACTTACCTTCAATTGTGCCAGATTATTATCGCGCGCAGCATGGAAAACAATGAATTTATAATCCATATTTTGTGTATTTGTTAGCGTCGCAGTTGTCATCAAAAATTAGCTGAATTATAGTTATTAGGCCAAAAAATATGAATTTTACTTAAAATTTGTTGAAAGCCGCAGCCAAGATTTTTTTATTTTTGCTTTAAAAAAATTTGCTGCTGCTTGTGGTTGTTGTTGTTGTCGTCGTTGGCGTTTGAGAGCGCTGCCGCGCTGTGAGCAGATGAGAGTGACAAAATGAAAGAGAGCACGACGCAGGCGAGATTCTTTAGCTGCTCTGCTGCTGCTAGTAATTTATTTTTATAGATAACTTTTTTTTTCTTTTCTTTTATTTCTTTTATTACTTTTCGTTTAGCACAAAGAACTATTTTTTTTTAATTTTTTCAAAATTAACAATTTTTGTAACAATTGCACAATTATGTCAGTCCATTTGCTGCTCTACTTCCGCATTTAATATAATTTTATTTTTATTGCAATTTTGCGCACTTTTCTACGCGCGAGTGGGCTGTCTGTCGGCAGCGACAGCGGCAGCAGCAGCAGCAGCGGCGTTTAACCGAAAAAAAAGCAGGAAGACAAGAAATTTTCTTTGTATTCTTATTTCTTTTTTGCGTTGTTTATGGTTCTTTTGCGCTTTTCTTTGACTCAATCACTTTGGTTTGCGTTATTGCTTACAATTTGACGATTTACAGCTTTGAATTGTGTTTAAGTGTGAATTTGTTACTACTCTCCGTGTACGAGCAGAGAGCATTTAACCGCAAAGAACTTAAGACTTTTGGTCGAAGTAAATCATTTAATTGTTGCACTCAATATCCGCGCACCTCACACGACAACCGCGCGCACGAAAAGCCGAAAAAATAAAACAACGCAGCGCAGTTGTTGAATTGTATTGTACTCTCTGCTGCCAGCACATGCGATGTTTGTTTGATATCGATAGATCTTGTATGGCAGCAGCAGCAGTGGGTATCGATACAAGTTGGCAGCGCTGTGTGTTACTTTTGTAGGCAGAGCAGCTGTTTGACATAGCTGTCCGCTTTTGTTTGTGCACTGTGTGAGTAGCAAAGCAGGCAGCTTTGTGAGAGTAGGCTTTGCCTAAGCGCGCAATTTGAATTTGAGAAATTACAATTTTTTTATATTTTTTTTACAAATTTTTGAATGAACTTTTATTAATTATAAAGGGTGTTTTTTTTTGCGACGTTTATAACTTTAAGTTGGCATTACTGTTGAAGATGGCGACAGATTTAACAGCTGTCAAGTGATCTATTCTCAGTTTGGTTTGGCACGTGAACAACGCTTCCAATTGGTGCAATTTTATTACGAAAATAATGCTTCTGTGCGGAACTTTATCGTCGACAAAATCGTGCGACAGAGCAGTTAATTCGATTACTCATTGGCCGTTTTTGCAGCTCATTTTTTAGTATTTAGAACTCGCAGAGATGCCGTACGGTGCTTACAGAAGAAGCTATTGCAGCTGTAGAGCGTAGCATTGAGGTAGACTCGAAGGAGTCCATCTGCCTTCGAGCGCAGGCGTTGGATCTGTGTGCATTCACTTTACGGAAGATTTTGCGCAGGGATCTTGCTTTGCGTGCTAACAAAATCCATCGCATGCAAGAATTAAAGCCAAAAGATCATCAAGCAGGGCGTAGATTCGTCGAAGAGGTCCAAAACGAGATTACCGTTCCCGATAATGTTCATAAGTGAATTTTGTTTAGAGATGAAGTGCACTTCTGGGTGAATGGCTACGTCAACAAACAAAACTGCTGCATGTGGAGTGAAGCTAATCAAGTCTATGTCGATACACCAATTTATCCAGAAAAACTGAATGTTTGGTGCGTTTTATGGGCTGGTGGTATCATTGGTCCATACTTCTTCAAAAACGATGATGGTCACAACGTTACAGTCAATGGTGATCGGTATAGAGCCATGTTTACTCACTTTTTCATTCCTGAATTGGAAAATTGGAAATTAAATTAGAAATTAAAGCTATATTACATAAAAAATAGAAAGGAATTCAATTGTACCCGAATCAATTGATATATTGAAATGACACATTCGGTGACCGCTTAATTTCACGTTTGGGAGCTGTGGATTGGCCTCTAAAATCCTTTTAAACTTTATATAATGGAATCCGATTGTACCCTATTAAGTTTTCATTGACGAAAGAAAGTGAAATACAAAAAGCACTTATATTTGTCAACAATTAAGATTTACTTTAACTTTACTAAATCTTATCTACCCCAAGCGGCTCGTTCTGTGGCATGTTGAACAGCTGCAAACTCGTAGTACCCCTTACTTTTACCGAAGTTATTTCTTTATTGCGAAAATGGAAACATTTTGAGGAAATAGCAACTCAATTTAGTTTAACCAAAGAAATAGTTTATTACTCTAAATTTTGACCATAAGTGTTATATGTTTAGAGTATATAATATTTTAACAAAAAAACAAAGGAAACTTCTACGCAGTCATTCAAGGATTCAACTCTTGCGACGTGATTTACGGCGTCGCAACTGATTCAAGGAAAAGATTAATGAGCTGGATGTACGGGACTCGCTATGCTTCGACTGTCCAGGCTCAGTTCCCGTACCCATTACATCCGGTGCTTGCTGCACAAGCGGGTTTTCCATAGTTTCCACTCCTGGCAGTGTGAAACTAACGTTTGAAAAGGCATTGTTAGGTGCAGCCTGCACATCATTCAAGGCGCACCATTGCCTCTTTAATTCGTGGTTTCGCCACATATTGATTTTGGCGAATTCCTCTTTCTGCTGCATGGAGAACCGCCGCCAGATTTTTGATGCTTGAATTAAAAAATTTCGTTCTAAGCTTGACTTTCTTTCCAACTTTCCATAAAACCGAGTAAAATTCACCCATCGATTGTTGGATATTTTTTTGGTAGGCATTTTGAATCTTTCAAAACAAGAGTATATTTATATTGGCTGTGTATTACTCTATCCTTCAATTACTTACCCAAGTTTTTAGTACTCTTTTTGCGTAATAAATTTTCAACAATAATAATTTCTCTTTTGGTTTGTTTTTTTTTGTTAAATTTTCGAAAAATTTCTATCAACAAAAGTTGTGAGCTTTACTTGTATAAAATATTTTACTATTTTTTTTCTTAAATAGAATGCTTTCGCATCTATGATTCGTTTTAGAATGAAATGTTTTGTATTTCAGGTTGTCGTTATAATTTTAAGCGCCTGCTTTGTTCTACTAAATTAATACTTATATCGAAGTTATTAAGTCGTGCAGTGTTTCAGAATAAAATAGAATGATCTATTGCAATCCCACACAGCTTTGATGCAAGTGTTTCGAGACGTTTGCGAAAAATGTATGCCTCATATGTAAGCATTTGTCAATAGGTGGCGCTGTGGTTATGGTCTTCTTGCCGCAAATATTCGCAAATGTGTGGTGTGGGCGTTGCGGCCCAATGCAGCAAATAGTTTCCAATGATGAAGCTAGGTTCACACTGCATCAGAAGCTGTCACAGAAATAAGTGGATTTTTGCCCAAAAAGTGAAGTGAAGTTAGGCTTTTGATGACACGTTGTGGAAATAAGTTTAGGATTGTTATTAAAATTATATAAAATATTATAATTTGTCACAAAATATAGAATTTATTGAGAGCTCAACTAGGTATGGGGATGAATGCAAATCCCAAATCGTTTGAAATGATTTCAATGATTTTTATGATGATTTTTAAACAACGATTTGGAATGTAATATTTGAGAAAGTCGGTTTCCATATGTTTTTTAGATTGAAAAATCAAACGGCAGCGCTTGCTAAAATCTTTGCAATCTAAAAAACATATGGAAACCGACTTTCTCAAATATTACATTCCAAATCGTTGTTTAAAAATCATCATAAAAATCATTTAAGAACAAGATATATTAAAAAAGGTAAAATCATTTTACATATGTTAAAAATCTATGGTTATGGTTTTGTAAATAAAAATTGATTAACACACTACGCAAAATCCCCGAACAGGCTGGAGAAACCCGCTGTACGTTATAGAAGACTTCAAGCAGGCCTTCAATTCAGTAGACAAGAGTGGTAATATGGCAAGCACTTGTAGGAAATGGAGTACCTACCACACAACATCATTGCAATTGTAAAAGCGATATATGATGCTGCCAACTTGGCAGTACTGCACAATGGGTAAACTAGTGCACCTTTGCAGACAATAATCGTAATCAGGCAAGGCTTTGCTCTATCGGCGCTGCTCCTTCACATTGTGGTTGACGAAGTTATGAAAGAATTAAGCCACGTGAAGCCTCACCAGATACCTTGACTTGACTCATAAGCATTCAGAGTGAAACTGATGATCTGGTCAGAATATCCAGCAGTGTTGGGCTTGAGATCAATGCCGCCAAAACAAAGGCAATGCGCTACAATAATTCCAGGCAAGGAAACATTACTACAAAAGGTTATCAAAACGAATTCGTAAACAGCTTCCCTTACCTTGGCAGCGTTATCTTCAACAATGGTGGCGCATGACAATTCTGCATCCATGGTTTCTGGAACAAGAACTAATTTTGAACGACCCCCACGATATTCTTCTTGAAGTGAACAACGAACTGGGTTGAATTCACCATATCATCGATAAACACTGGTTCTTGTTGAAGCTTCAACGCCGAAAAATGAACTAAGTTCATCCTTGCATTGATCCATGCCGAAAGTTGTCCAAAAATAAACGCACGAAAATGTTCACGATTTAATTCGTATATTTGGCCAAGATAAATCTTTTAAGTTTGAGTAAACAAAACGTATAACCTCAAGAATGCCAAACTTTACTATAGAGCTGTAAGTTGCCAGATAGCAACAAGGCAACCCTCGTACTCTGCACTCCACTTAATTTTTTTTTTAAATTTGTTTACTTTATTCAAATTTATTTCATTACAATTTTAAATATTTTATTTATTATGCTGTTTATAAACAATTACAATTGAAATACGCCTTGAAACAGCTAAATCGATATGACATTTGGGGAATTAAAGATTTTATTTTTTTATTTTTTTGGTCAGACTTTAGAACTTGCTTCAAAGTGTATTGAAAATTCGGCAAACCGAAAAGAGCAATGTTTTTTTTATATTGTACATTTCTTGTTTGTTGTAATATGTTTTACTTAATATGAGTTATTACTTTTAGTTACATATGTTTTTTTAATTTTAATATATATATTTTATTTAATTAATTAATTATGCAAATATAACTCAATTAGTTTTGCTTTAGCACTACTTAATGTTTTTGATTTTGTTTTCTTTCAACTATTTGGTTAATAATTATTATTGCATTTATTAATAAATAATTGTTTATAATATTAGTTAAAGCTACAAACTTAGTTGCCTTGGGTGCTTGTTGTTGTTGCTGCTGTTGGTTTATTTAGCTTAAAAATAAACACTAATCAAACATATAATATATAAAAAAATAAACACAGACACACACACGCACACTACAAAAAACAATAACAAAACGACGTTAAAAATTGTTTAAACAAATACATTAAATCATTTTACAATATTAATTTTTTTTTGTTTTTATATCACAAGTTAAAATTTTGATTATTGTTTGGTCAATATATATATTATTAATATTTTTACATATGATTTTTCATAATTATTTTATGTACATAAGAAAATATACTAATACCATTTTGAGTTTATTTAGTTATTTTTAATTAAATATAATGATATTTGTTATATATAAATTGGTCTAGACTCAAGTTCTGTGACTAACATTAAGAGCGTGAGAAAAAGTTCAAAAGATTTTTTAGCTTCAGCTTGAGCGCCCAACGTGGGGCGCAGTCAAAACTCAAGTAGTTTTTGTTTTATACGAAATTCGAGTTAGTTGCATGCAGTTAAGGTAAGAAATGTTCACAAGTTACATATATATATACATATATATATATATATATATAGTGTATATAAGTAGTATATAAGTAGTATACGTTTTTAGAAATTTTTATGTGAGTTTTTCTTGGAAAAACTAGATCGTGTTTAAGTATGGATTTTGCTAGCACTACAATCAGACAACAGACTCTTTCACGTTGCTGTTTACCTGTAAAATAGTTGCAAATGTTGTATATGTCAAAGTTAATATATATATATTAGTGTGTGTGAAGGTATATATGTACTTGGTATATAAGGTAGATAACTAAGTGTATATAGATTCGAGTAGACTGGTGCGTACGATATGTAGTTACGTTCAAGTCATGTTTTGGTTTTGTTTTTAGGGTGAGAAGACGCGCAGGCTGCGCAAGAGTGTGGCCAGCACATTGGCCAAGCACTCGGCCTGCAGTGCCAGCTGGCCAGCGCCTAGGGGTCCGATTTGTACGCTCACCAGCTCACGGAAACTGGAGGCTACGTCGTGCACCTTAAGCACTATATTGCGTGTTTGTAGCGGCGCTGAGGTATGCCGCGTCATGTCCTGCGTCAGCTCGGTAATGCGTCTAATGGCGGTCAGGCAGGAGGTCAAGTGCTCGGGCAGCGTCATAAGCGTCATATCGGACATGGCAGCCACCAGAAACTTGGAGGCAGTTACCAAGGCCAATGTCTGTTCGGTTAGCTCGTTGCGTGCACGTTGAAACTTTTCCTCATCAATGCTGGTGCCACCGCCGGCGGCTTGTGCTGCCGCACATTGTGCAGCTACCTGATCCAATTTGATGAGCAGTCCCGCCATGGCCACATCGGTTTTGCCCAGCAGCGCTTCGCCATCGATGACATGTCCATTTTTGATAAAGAGCTTCTCGCCATATAGCTGCTGCGGCTTCTTTGGTACAAGCGGCGGTGTGGCGGGTGGCGGCAGCAGCGGTTTGCGTGACATTTGTGGTGAGCAGAGCAAACTGAGCTGCGTCGGCGGCGGCGGCTGGCCATTGGAATGCGTAGGATGTACAACACGTGCTGTTGCCGGTATGGGCGGTGTGGCTGGGCTGGGATAGACTGGTTGGGTTATGGTGCTGCCGCTGTTGCCGTTTACATTGCGTATGGTTGTTGCTGGGCGTGTGGCTATGGGTGGCAGCGGGGGTTTCTTGGGCGCACTCACCGTGTTTGTTGTCAGCGGCTCCTGCACGGCTGCACTGCTTGCAGTGGGACTGCTGCGTGGTGGCAGTTGCGGTGGACACACTTCACGTGGTCCAGCGCCGCTGCCGGCTGCAAACAATGTGGGCAGCGGTGTGTGTATGGTGGCGCCTATGCGCTGCTGCAGCTGCTGCTGTTTCTTGGGTGAGTAGCGTTGCATTAGCTCAGCGCTTTTGGGTGGACGCGCGGGTGGTGGTGTCTGCTCATTGGTGGGTGTGCGTGGCGGCAATTTAAGCGCCTCTTCATCGGCAGCTGTGGGTGCGAGTGTTACCTCCTCTTTCTTGGATTTGGGACAACAGGAGAACTTGCTCTTACGCTCCACGGTGGCATACTCTATGACATGCGACTTGTTATGGTTACTATTGCTATTGTTGCTATTGCTATTGCCATTGCACTGTGCGGGCTGAAAGCTGGACAGGCTGTTGGAAGCCGTGGCGGCAGCTTGAAAGTAGGCGCGCTTTGCCTGCACTGAGTTACTGTAGAGACACTCCTCTTGCTCCGCTTCTTGCTGCTGTTCACGCTGTGTCTCCTCTAGATTAGGCGGCGGCGGTATAATAAAAGACATTATTTCCTCCGGCGTTAGCTCTTTGGCTGGAGTTGCCTTTTGCATAGGTGGCGCCACTACAATATGCTCCAAATAGCTGTCAAAGTCTGCTATGCCCTCAAAGCCCTTGGGTGGTGCATTTAACAGAGACAGCGAGTCCAGCTCATCGGGCGTCTGTGGCGGTGGTATGGCACGCAAATCGATTAAATCCGTATCCGTTTCTATAAATGTATCCTCGCGTATTTCAAAGCCATAGATTTCTGATAGCTTCTTGGCGGCCACATCCGTATCGGCGGCATCCACATTGCTGATTTCCTTGAGCTGCTTTAGATACTCCTTCAAATTGTAGTCCTTGGTTTCGGCGCCAAAATTGCTGCCATCTGGACTGTGCAGTCCAAAACTGCTGCGATAGGCCAGATTTTGCTTGACTATGCCGCCCGTGCCGCTTGTGGCCAGCAACTGTGGGCGTCTAGTGGTGGGCGACTGTGTGGGCGAGGCTATGGACTCGGAGTCACTTTCGCTTTGTGAAAAGTCCGTGCCCAAGGCCTGCAAGTCACTGAGCAGCTGACTGAAGCCATTAAGCTTGCGTTGCGGACGCGGACTGGAGGTGGAGCACAGGCTGGGTTTGCGCTTGGGCGTGGCAGGCGCTGTTTCCGCTTGCTGCCCACCTATAGAATTCAGACCCTGTGTTATGCCACTCAAGTCATGATTTATGGTCTCGGCCAGCAACGTCAAAGAGTCGCTATGTTTTAAGCTGCCTATGCCTAGCACACCCGTGCCGCTGCCCGATGGCGTGGCTTCCTCCGTGGACGACACCTTACTGCTGTTCAGACTGTCACAGTCGCTGTCGAACTCTAACATGCCAACGGCACCTGCACTGCTCAGATTGCCAGACTTGTCCACATAGCCGGCACCACCATTGCGTCTTTGTGTTGCCTCATAGTCCTCACCCTGCTCGTTAAGATACTGCTCGGAACTCTCCACAAGCTGCTGCATTTCCTGCACGCGTCGCAGCACCTGCTCATTCTTGGCCTCTATATAGGCACCACTGTTGCTGGAATTACCCTGTGCGCTGCAGTAATTGCTGCCGCTGCTATCGCTCAAACCTGAATCCTTGGCCTCCTCCAGTAGCTCCGTAGCCATCACGCTATGTATATCCAAATCCATGGCTGTCGAACTGACGTATGGCAATGCAAGTTGACTACTTGGTGGCTGTGCAGGCTCTGCCTGCGAGAGTATGGCCTTTTGTGGCATGGGATGATATGGCGGCGTCATTAAAAAGTTGACGCTATGCGCGCGCGTATGGAATGGCTGCAAATAGCTCCAGCTAGCGGGTAGCACGGTGTGCTGTGACAAAAACGAGGGTGCATGATCCTCATCAAAGGGCTCGCGCTCACGTACCAAAGTAAGCAGATTACCTGTAAGTTTATTTACTTAGTGCTGTCGTGCGCAAACGGAACTGACAAGACTTACCCGTCAGAAGCCTATAATAACCGCTCAGCACAAGACTAAACTCGCATGCATCTCGATCCTCCATTATAAACTTGACCGCCCGCTCACCCAGCATGAAAATGGAAACGCTGCAGGTTACATCGTCCTCACGATGCACAATCACATGCGTAAAGTCCTCAATGGCCGAAATGGGCTGTGGCTGCCCAAAGGGGTATAACATTAGCCGTTGGTTGAGCCCAAAATTAAATCGATTCCGGTTAATCGATTGACTTACCACTGAATTACGCGCACTGGATATTTGACTTAGGCCAAAACGTGGGCTGACTAGCAGCACACGCTCCACGCCCTCTCTTTGGTTTGTGCTAAAACATTTGGCGCCATAGCTTGGTAAACTAGCAATTATATCTAAATAGTGTAGTTTGGCCTGAAAATGAGTAAGTGCAGCGGTCAGTGAGCTACCCCCACCATGATTTATATGCAACACAATGACTTGCCTGCAGCTGTGTAAGAACCTTGCTGGAGGAACCGGTCATCTCTGCATTCAGCTTTAAAAAGTGCGAAATGAGTCGTCGCAGCTCCTTGCGCTTCATGCCCTCGAACAGACTAACGGGCACAAATCGTTCAAGACCAAACTCGCGTCTAGTAGGGTAAACATAATAAAGGCGCTGCAAGCAGGCTGGCAAAAAGAGAGCAACTTACTCAACGACTTTAACTGTCAGCTTGGAGGGCGCAAAGTTGTTTGCCAAAGCATGCTGATGCATATGCAAAGCGGCCAAGCGCAGCGCCACCTCTGGCTGCAGTTCCGGTGCAAAGCGCTCCTGGTTGACATCGTTGCAGCACTGCAAGTATAGATAATCCAGCGCATTCAAATCCTTCTGAGCTAATTCCGCAGCGGAAATGGGCACAAAGGTAATGCGAAACAGGCAGCGCAGCTTATGAGCTCCAGGACGCGCAGCAATCTGTGTTCATAAATATTTTAGCGCCATTACAGTCAGAGGCGTACTTGCAACTTACCCTAGCCAAAGACTCCTCCGGATCTAGCAGTGTCAGCTTGTTGCGCTTTAGACTCTTGACATGCTCCAGCACAAGACTGAAGAGCTCGCCGCAGCAAAGACACAACTTGTCCAGCAAAGAGCTGACCACATCTTGCACAGTGGTGGTGGCATCATATTTAAACGACTTGGTCTGACCATTCTCCAAAAATACCTTGAGCACATTGGCCATAGGCGGCACACAAATGTCACCCAAAGAAAATGCAGAAGGCTGTGGGCAATATTAGAGAAAATGTTGAATGCATTACCGATTGAAACGAGTCTAGTTTGGGCCTACCGGAAACAGCGGCGCTCCGTTGACAGAAACGCTCTCGGCAAAGCGCACACGACTTGGACGCGTACGCAGTTTGGCTCTTTTGCCCGCCGACAGCAACGTGGACTTTCTGCCCGGCAACACACAGTGCGCCATGGGCTGGCAAACGCATAGCGTCACCTGTGACTCACAGGCACGCACCAATTGTATAACATGATCCCGTGGTGCATCCTTAACATCCTCACCATTGACTGCCAATATTTGATCGCCCGGTTGTAGCTTATTAATGCTAGGACCACCTTCGGTTACAAAACGCACTATGACGGGTCTCTCACTGCCAGCAACGAAACCGAAACCTAAGCTAGCACTGCGCTGTAGGACAACTATGCGCGGTTCGGGAGGATGTTCATCCCAACGTATGCACTCGGGTGCCTCATAAGTTGTTGTTTTATTAAGATGGCTGCGGGAGTAATTATAAAGTTAAACTTTGGGTTAGAATTTTGCACTCAAACTTACTTGATATAGTAGGAACGACCCTTGGAGTCTATGGCACGCTCCCAGCCGTATGGCAGCTCCTCATGTTTGCTCCAGTCCTCACAGGCGGGCAGCCAGCCAGATGATTGCGTCAGGTGGCTTTAGGAAAAGGAAAAAACAAATAGGAAGAGTTGTTGTATGATTTTGAAAACGAGTTTTTTTAATGAGTGCGTTTACTTATTTTTAAGAATACTAGGGGCTTCGCCTCTGGTAGGAGCTAGCACACTAATTTCTAACTCATCGCGATCTCCGTGTCCTCATACATGTTCATGAAAATGTCTTATATTTATAAATGTAAACACGTCAAACAACTTTTTTATATAATAGAAAGAAATTTTTGATATTTATCAATGCGGTAAATTGCTGATGAAGTGTAAAAAATGGCGAATTTGGTAATAACCGCTTCATAAAAAAATCATCAAGATTGGATTATTATTATTTAGATTTCTAAAATCTTGTACGTTTCTTTTGATCCATCGAAACTTTGAAAGTTTTCTTATATAGTCCAAAGATTTTGTTTAATTCTTTAAATATTAAATGTACAAACATTTAGATTTGCATGATTTACAGATTATGAACGATAAATGGGACCAGCAAGCAAGCTTTTGCTGTGCCTCAACATTCATCAAGTTTAAAATTATTTATGGAAATGTATGTATACATTCTTCGAAATTGTTTCATGTTTTGCAGATTTACAATTGTATACTTATTTGATTCTATATTAGACCACAGACTGCGCTCGACACTAATCAAAATCAGAAATGGTTTCCTGTACTTCATATATTTTTATACACTTGGCCATCTGTATGCAAAGCCTCTTTTTCGCCTTGGCAGATCAGCATCAAAGTCAATCCGGAAAAATGACTACATACTCGGAAACAATAAAAGAATTATCTTTTTTAAACACAGACAAGCTAAAAACTCAAAGCTACTAGAAACGTTAGAATAATCGGTAATACAAAGGATTAAAGTGTTTACTGTTCATTATACTTGCAGATTGGAACAGCAACTTGAATTCATCCAATTCAAGTGAATCCCTTTGAGCGTATGTATTCAAAATTCTTCCAAAATCGTATTCAACATTTCATATTTTTCACAGTTATGATTCTCGCATAATATTTGAAAGCTCAACGTTGGGTTCCAAGTAGTGACGACATAACAAGCTCTGGCTGGACCATCAAACAACATCGTATTGCTAGACAATTGAGTTTAAATAGCAACCAGGAAAGCTCTCAGCTTGTTTGTGGCAATCTTTCGACAGAGTTCTTTTGCGGGCTGGAAAAATTTAATTTCCCCTTGACTATTCACATCGCTCCAGAGGCGGTACATGGAGATAGCTGTATTAACAGCTGCTCGAAGTGCACGTGAGCCCACAGTTTATAGGCGAATCCGAGGTTGTTTAAATTAATAGAGATTAATCGAGGCAGAAAGCGCCTATTTCTTTGCGAGCTATGACACTGCTAGACAAATACACCAGTTCTGCAGGGTGGCATCGAACCACCCACCTTTGGGTTCAGAGCCGAGCACGCTATAATTACGCTACCGAGGTCCACATGCCATAATAGCTTCCTGGCACTGGGAAGATCTTAAGGGCGAAAGTACGATTTCTACATATGTAAACTTTTTCGTTGATATAGCC
Source organism: Chymomyza procnemis (assembly GCA_035046065.1). Taxonomy (NCBI): domain Eukaryota; kingdom Metazoa; phylum Arthropoda; class Insecta; order Diptera; family Drosophilidae; genus Chymomyza; species Chymomyza procnemis. Next base: position 42,994,357 of record JAWNOJ010000026.1, read on the forward strand.
AAAAAGAGTAAATGCTAAGTAAAGTCTGGTAAACCCGATCCATCATGTCTACATAGACGCCAAAGCAACATATCCATGTAACATATGCCTCTAACCATCTCTTTGATCTTGGCGTTCGCACAGAGGACAGACGGACTATTTATATCAATTTTTCTAGTCAATCTGATGCTTCACACTTCTAGATGCTACATACATTTTCGGCTTTTTCCATGGTAACACTGGACCCGACTTATTTTAAAACCCTATTTCTTTAGCAAATTCAATCTATATGCTTTCTTCTTAAATCAACCCACGCCCTACAACTCATCAAGCTGACACTTTCTTTATATTATATTTTGCGAAAAAGGATGCAGGGTATCGCATTACATGCACCTCAGTCAACCAGCTGCATCTATTAGCAACGCCAGTTGCGGCTTAACCCAAATAACCCAACCATATATGACCCTGAACTTGTGGCTTTTAAGCACAGGTCTCTTCGGCTAAGCTTATGAAATGCATTTCAATTGGCATTAATCAGAGCTAATTGGGTTATTTGCTTGACTATGCAACAACCATAAACCTAGGGGGCACCTAGACAGCTAGCTCGCTACCTATCCGGCCACCTAACAACAGCAGCGACAATCTAACAGCGCAGCCCACACGTTGCCTCGCTGGTTTCCGTTGCTGTCTTTCTTCATTTCCTGACTGCCAACGTTCCACACAATTCTGATAATTAGTTTTGCACTTCCAACACAGTGCCATCCTCGTCGTCGTTGACGTCGCCATAATCATCATCATCATCATCATCACACGGGACGAGCCCATGACAGCAGCCACCCTGCAAGCAAAATCGCCCCCTCCTGCCTTTATTTCTTATATATTTAGTCAACAGAAGGCGCACCGCGCACCACGCCCCACGCCCTAGCTCACAACAAACCCCACCGCCCACCGCTCGTGTCCATATCTATATGGCGTTTTGTGTGCTTTCAGTTTGATGTGCAACAAAGTGTAAAATTATTTAATAGAATTTTGTGCATAATCAATTTATGTGCAGCAGCCATTCATTCAGTCAGTCAGTCGAGGCAAAGGCACAACCAGCAGCTATGGAGCATTCAGTAGAACCAAATGGGACCAGTCGTCAGTCAGTCGGTTAGGCCAACAGCAGCCTTTTACCTTGTACGCCCTGCTCACAAGCGCTTTGCTTAAATGCCAAAAAAATTACAGAGGGCAACCTCTGGTGACCAAAATGTATCCAACTTGATTGCTGAGCTGTCTAAGTGGCCAGCTGGATGAGAAGAAGCGTCCGTATGAACAGGCACTAAGTTTCAACCACAAATCTACGAAGAACTTCCACAAGTCCTAGTTTAACCCACTTCAACACCTCCTAACTCCCAGAGCACTCACATACTAGCCCAAAGACATGCCATATTCCAAAGCTAACTTCTACTTACTTGCAATAGTACAGCCGTCCCTCTTTGCCGACATGTGCTGTCCAACCCGCTTTGAGCTTCTCTTGTATTGTCTCCAAATGTCGATCAATTTCGGCCCAATTTCCGGCACCGCCCAGCACCGAAATGGCAGCCGCATGTGCAACACTATGACCCAGTAGTGGCGGATAGATGACGCCACTACCGACTAGACCCGTCGTCTGGTTGACAGCATTGCCTGTACTGCGGTCACTTTCAGCGCCCGCCTGAGTTCCGGTCTCCAAGTGACTTCCGCTCGCCGCTGTCCCTACTGCTGTTGTTGTTGTAGCCGTTGTTGCCTCTTGTGTCATACTGGGCAACGTTGTGTAGGCGTTGGCATTGGCTTTGGGTCCGCCATTTTGTGTTGCCGTGGCGCCTACTAATGTTGCTGTTGTTGTCAATTGTGGAGATGATGTTCTTGTCAGTAGCAATGGCTTGCCAGCATTTACATGTGCCCCATGTGCAGCTTCCGCTGCTGCCACTGCTGCTGCCGTTGTTGTTGTTGCATAGACATCACTATTCGAACGCCCCGAAGGCAGTAACATCATTGAAATACATTCGCTGCAAGTAGACAAAGATACAAATTTTAACAAATGTATAATGAGCAGATAGATACTTGTACTTAGAACGAGGGCAGCTTGTGAGATTTGTGTGCAAGAAAGTAAGAAAAATCAGCCAAGATCGGGAATCTCGTTGGCAACTGTGAGTAGTGCTGCATTCTCGCAGATATCTCAATATAAATATAAATACCAAAAACTGAAGTACTAAATTCCCTCTTTTTTCAAAACTTCACTCACATTTTTGACCAAAAACAAAATAATTATAATCATCTTTTATCCGAAGAACTATTCTATATGAAATAAGTAAAGCTGATTTCGTAGAGATAGTTTCAAGCAAATGCATTGAACTCTTTGACGACAATCTGCATACGAATTTATCTATTCAAAGTTATATATCTCAGCTCTGCCTTATTTTCGACAGTGCTAAATCGCTATGGAGTTTAAGGAAAATTCTACAAATGGTCGTAAAAATGAACTGATTTTCAAAAAATATTGGAAAAGGTTTCATCTAATTTGCGGGGTTATAGGAAACGTAGGGACATATGTGGATGTCTGTCTAAAAGGTTTTATAAAAATAGTCAGCATGTTTTACAACAACTTCCTTGAAATCGCTTAAAAAGTTATAACTACCGAATCTAATTGTTAAGAAGCTACTACAAACGTAGTTGACGAAAATCCTATAGAACATCTGGTATACAGGAGGGAACCATAATAAGTGATTCGCCAGATACCCATTAGATAAAATATAAAAATACACAACTTCGCTGAAAAATGTTGAAATCATGTAGCTCAGTAGTAGAATTTTTAGAGAATTTTTTAGAGAATTTTTAGAGAATTTTTTTTCTAGAGAATTTTGATTTGTGCAATGTATAAATGGCAAGAAGGAGACCTAGACAATACTTTTTACCCGAAAGCATATCGTATGCTCTGCTAGAAATTCCATCATGTTTGCCTGTTCATTCGTCCATCCTAGATTTCAGCGATCATCGTATACACATTTTTCCGCAGAAGATGACGCTTGTCAAAACATATCGATATCTAATATAGTGCTCCGGCATGTCCAGTTAAAAGGTTTTGCCAAGGAACGAACCCCCTCTTCATTTATCAATTTTAAACTTCAATTACTCATAAATATCCCCCCGGTTGAAGGTACAACAGCTCATTGTAAGAGTCGTCTCTCGCTCCGGGCACATTCGCACATTGCACTATATGGGCGTGCTACAAATCACATTCCACTGCCAAACGGGCATGTGCATGACCACGACAACAATCACAGCCACAACAATAATAACAAATGCAGCGAAAACAGCAACAACACCACAACAACAACAACAACATCATCAAGTATTTGTGCTGTCGACCTAGTTTTGTAAACAGGCTCGTCTGGATGCAGTCGAGTTGTGCCCATAATTCAACATCAACATCAACATAAACATTAGCATCACACAGTAACATTGCCTTTTGTGCCAAGCTGTCTGACCAAGAAACAGGTCTGGAGCAGGATTATGTGCCAGTTCCGCGCTGGAACTGGTTTTTGCAGCGAACCACCGTAATCTTTGGTGTTCATGAACTCAATGCCAAAAAGTGATCTTGAGGAAAAATGTAAAAGTTTTTGTTTTGAGCGTATTGCATCACAAGAGCATCAAGTTAAGAGGTATTTGCGGGTAAAACACGACTTCAAGGAGCAAGTAATACTTAATGTCTCATTGAATTGTAATGCTGATTTGTTGCTTAGATTTTCATCTAAAAACAGAGAAAGATTTAACGCAGGGGGCCGTCAGGAAAATTAGATTTTTCAAGTGTGTTTGCAGTAGTAAGGCCTCTCATTGTCTCGGGAGGAAGTGACTTTGTTAAATTTGTTAAAATATTATTATATCCTGCGAAGAATCGCAAAGACTAAACCCAAATTATGTTAGTTTTCCGATTTTGTAGGTAGGATTTTGTATTGCTCTGGGTAACTCTTAGATATTTATTACTTGTACGGATATTGGAATACATCTTTACATTCGCAGTATTTAATGTAAATGTAACTCATATGCGGAAACTTAAAGAAGATTGAAAGAAAAATTGTTATATTTTCCAGTTTCACATCTATGCCACACTTTTAAGTCTATTTTACTTTACTCGTCTAAAGTTTTGTAACTAAATCTAATTCAAAGTTCGGTTCAAGAGAGAACAAATCTTAAACCAGTATTAACAGTAACTTGTCTTATATTAAATGCGTTTTTTTATAAAATAGACTAGGAATATCTCTCATTGTTCGCATTGTAGGTCAAACTAGAGATATCAGTTGTAACTTGTAAGACTTAAATTTCAGGCTTCTTTCCAGTTTTCTTCGAAAGAAGGTTCTGATATAAACATAGCTTAAAAAGTTATAAAAAATACCAAGGCGCTAAGAGAAAAAACTTTGTTACGAATTTTCGGTTATATTCGGTTATGTCCAACTAGGAATGTTTTTACATTTAATCTGAACAACTAGAGGATATCTAATAAGTTCTTATATTAAACAAGGAGCGAATACAGGGTTTTGCCGAAAAGAGAATTGCTTCACTCGAAACTGAATTGAGAACACATCGTACTGGCCTTAGAAATAGCCAGACTGTCAATTATAGAGCTAGAGGCTGACTACCATAAGATTAAAACTTACTTAAGAGTGGACTGACTTTAAGATGACCTAATAACTTCCCTTGTGAAATCAGAAGGAGTTTTTCGCTCTAAAGTCTATAAATCAGAGGCTGCAAAGAATTGTTAACCGTTTCTACTGGCCATTTTTTCCATAGTTTCAGAACTTTACCAAATCACCCAGCAGTTCTAAAATGCTATGCAGATTATTAAAAAAATAATTTAATATATTATAATATGCAGCAAATGCTTAGCTCCACTAAAGTTTAAGAATTTGGAGCGAACTAACACTAAAATTCTTGCACAAAGCTGGAGGTACCCATGCCATTTGCCATTCGCCAACCCTGCTCGTAAATGATCATGCATCACGTTGCTGTCTCAAAATATAATGCACTCGTAATAATATACTTGGATGTTGAATGGCTGTCCTCTCCAGAGAATACACAAAGCGAAAAAAATTTATGAGAACTTTGGCATCCAATTTTGTCTAAGCTGCTTAGGCCAAGCTCTAGATTTATCCTGGCAGATGCTACGAAATAGACTTACACAGTCCACCAAGCAAGCATATAAAGCACCATTTTCCGCGTCTAAACGGCATTCCACAAATATTTGTTTGACAAAAAAAAAATAAAGCCACTCCATGCCATGTTTGGTCGTCCAGATATGGCCAACTATGGTTAACTATATACGTTTTGTATGTATGTCAGGCTTGTCTCGGGCCATGCCAACGCCCGATACCGAGATGAGAGCATAAGAAAAAAAAAAAAAGTACAAGCAACACAATGGCCACAACGAGCAAATGACAGAAACGGCTGACGAAACGGCAAACGGAGCAACCGGCGTACCAACAATGGCAAAATGGATGTATTTGTTTGCTTGCGCAATTTCATTCTGAGCGGAATGGTGCAGAGATGCAGCATCAATAAACGAGATACGACGGAACGCGCCAAACAAAGCGAAGTACCGAGAGAGCTCCATTAGGCGTAGAGGTGGAGCAGCAGCAGCAGCAGCGGCAGCGGCGGCAGCAGTCGACGTAGTAGCAGGAGCAGGAGATGATGCTGTTGAAGCTGCAGATGATGGTGCAGATGTAAAAGATGATGATGAGCAGGAGGAAGAAGATGAAGCAGCAGCAGCAGAAGGCAACGGAGCAGTTAGTAAGTAACGGCATGCCAAACAACGGAAAGCATACAAGACGGGAGAGGGAAAGAGAGCGAGTGTGAGAGTGAGAGACAGAGAGAGGGAACGACAGCTGATTGTGCTGAAAAGTGGGGGGCACAGAGTGACGCATGCAGTGAACCGGGTACAACGACATGGTCAAGTTCCTTTTTCTTTAAGCTTTATAAACAATTTTACGCATATGTGTGTGTGTCACACACTCACACACACATTTTCACACACACACACACACACACACTCACAACACACACTCTAGTGGAACTTGAAACTGGAACACTTGAACCAAGTTTCGAATTACACACATATTTGTTTTTTTGCTTTTGAAAATTGTCTTTGTTTTGACTCAGGGAGCCTCTTCAGCGGCCCACCCCTCCCTCACGAGATAAGTGCAAAAATGTTTATAAAGTTTTATGCCTCAGCTTGTTGCAAGTTCTTATATACTCGTTTCAGGAATGTTTTGAAAGAACTGATATTTGTTGCAAAGAATAGAGAGACAGAGAGAGAGAGAGACCACAGTGCGCAGACAGACAAAGGAACAGAAAGTGAATGCTTTTGGCAAGGTTAAAAGCATTGCAAATGTGTTGCGAAAGTATCCAAAAAGAATTTGTTTGGAATATGTTAACAGGATAAGGAAAACTTTTTCGAAAACAAAAGGTATTAAGTTGTTAAAGAAACGCTAGACATTTACAACATATTTGCCAAAGGAATGCTGAGCAATAAATCAAAGATTTTAGGAAACTATAAAATTGTTTTTCCTATAAGTTTATTTTGTTACTTACGGAGCATGAACTTAAAAGTTCATAAGAATTGCTTTCGTTGTCTACAAACAGATTGTTACCAAAATCAACATTTAAAGTTCAATTAATACTGAAGAACCCGCCAGAAAAAAACATATTTCGCGTAATCTTTATTAAAGTAAATCTATTAACTTACCACAAAAAAACTAAAGAATATGGAACTGTTATTTTTTTTTTAAGACTCAAAATTAGAGCTTGCATTCTACTATAACTAATCTACAGAGGGTTATCTCTTAAGGTTTTTTCAAGTAAAACTAATTAAAATATACCTCTAATAATCTAACGTCCAAAGGCATTTTCAAAAACGGATACGAATAGGACAATGGAACGTTAGAATCCTAAAGGAACCATCAAAATTAGCACAGTTCGAGGAAGAAATGGAGAAACTGCAGATAGCGATAGCTGGCATCCATCCACAAGGCAATAGACGGATCGGCAGACCCAAGGCGACCTGGAGAAGATCCATCATCCAAGAACTGACCCAGGCGAACACAACATGGGACTGGGACAGAGCTAAACAAACGGCGCAAATTAGGGTTCGATGGATGGCTCTTGTAGAGGCCCTAAGTTCCCAAGCGGAATAATAAGGAAAAAAAAAAAAAATAATCTAATTTTATCTCAAGGCATTGCTTGGGCCTTATTAATTTTTTGGAAATTATAGCATTTTACAATAATGTCATCACTTCAATGGCGCAGCACAGAGATATTTCTATTAATAACTTTTCAGAGAAAACTGAGACATACAGTTAATAGCCATAGGCAAATCGGTACGTGTGTTTCTTTAATTGCCAGAGGTCTACTTAGGCACGCAGGATTTTATTACTACGAAGTACTAGGGACTAAGCTTGAACTATATATATATATATATACTTTCTTTATCTATCCTATCTTATCTAGTTTCCCCAAATCGAGCTTCTTTGACCAATCATGAACTATAAAAACCTATCTGGTCAACGCTGTTCTTTGGCTTCTATTTGGAAAAAATGTTTAAATTTATATGCTACTTTCTGTTTTCATCTTTTACATTGTAAATTCAAGTTCCTAGCTAGCCGCAGATAATCTTAAGGTCAACTGGACTTAGTTGTACCCTTACATATTAATAAATAAATAAAGAAATACTACAAACGGTTGTTGCGAATACAATATTTTTAAAATGACCTTATGATTTCTTACGGAACTCCATTCTTTTCAGACAATTTTTAAAAAATTGCTAGACAATAGCTAACCAATAATTTGGCGAAAGTAGTTTTAGAGATCGTCAAAAGACTAATAATCAAAAAAATCTAACGTCGATTAATAAATAACTTGCTTTTTGTTCACAATTTACATTGCTGAAACATGAATGCATTTTCTCGGATTACGTATTTTGCAAAAATATGCTCGAGGCGTTCAAAAATATGCAAGGACGGATATATTAGCTTCTATAATCGCTCCGTTCATGTTTTAGGTAACTGTAGGGATTTCCGAACTCATAGTTCGGAACTAGCATACTACTAACTAACTTACTACTACTAACTTAAGATAATATTTGCACCATATGGTACAGGGTCTTAAAGTATTGTTATCTTTGATATATTGTAATGAGCTTACGGTTCCAATATCGTTACATTCCACATTTATTCAATTTTTCGAATACTCGTAGTTTGGTACTAGGACTGGTTAATTCTAAGAATTCAACGTTTTTGCGTTGATTTTAACAATAAGTAACGCATTATCTCATTACTATCTTCAAATTCTTTTGAGCTTGAAGATCATAGATTGCAAGACAAATCGTTATCTATGAACGTGAACTGAATAAAGATTAAACATCCATAGCAAATAGTCAAGAAAAGAATAGAATGGAATTTGTAAAAACGCAGTTTGATATCGTACAATATTTCTACATTCGACTCGCGCATCTTGCATTTTAAAAAATCAATAAAACTTTTGATGCATAATGTCAACAGAACAACATATTGTAATTTCTCGTTAGTTTTTGTAATATTTTGAAATTGTCATTCTACAAACTGAATAAATAAATACTGATGGAAAATTTATCATCAAATAAATCACTCAAATTTCTGCTTACTCTTCTTATGTGCACTGCGGCACTTTAATTTGTAGCAAATTGTAATTCACAATTTATGCAACCATTTCGACAATAAAAAAATGAAAAACTTGGAAACTTGTTCGGGAGGAAAAAAAGGAAGGAAAACTTCAACAACAGTTTGACGCAACGAGTGTAAACCTTTTAAGCGCTCAACAGCATCAAAAAGACCGAGTTGGGGCCTGTGTAACAGATACGAGCCAGACATTTATTGTGGAGAGCATGGAGCACATAGAGGCCCTTAGCTCAACACTTTTGGGTGGCAATGCCAAATGCCATAGCGCAAAATGAACGACGAATGCCACACAAATCTAACGAATGATTTGTGTCAACAGCAGCAGAAAAATGTAAGCAGAACTTCAACAGCAGATCACATATAGCTGGCTGCAGTGGCGTAGGCAGATTGTTGCAGAAGGGGATTACTACTGACCCAATCCAATAAAGAAATGGTCGATAAGTATGTAGTAGCAGCTGCCCACCATTTTGCAAATGATATCTTCATTGAATAAAGGTTGTTTGCTGCGATTTATTGCTTTATTTCCCGACATTGTAGTGATTGAGCTCCTTACTTAAATCGATTTTAAAAAGTTTGGAGTTGTTGAAAAATTATTGCAAACATCTAAGGATGACACGTCCGAGAATAAAAATAATAAATGAAAGAAAAAATGTGTAATTTAAGTTTGGCTGAAAAAATTTTTTGAGAACAATAGAGAATTGAAATGTTTCTTATTCAAGATTCGATTTTTATTTTAAGAAGTTACTGTCCTTGTCTTGCATTATTCATGAGGTCTCATCTTTAAGATTGTAAGTCGTATTTCGACTTCAACGACGAGCAGATTTTGAAACTATTCATTATAGTTTGTAGATACATTTATTAAAAAAATAAACGATTACAAACTGGTTAAAAATTATGACCATTAGCTGCGAAACGAAAGATACTACGTAAAGATCATCCCAAAAATTCTAATTACACATTTTTCTTTGGGTAACTTTTGGAATTATTTTTATTTCATTACTAGATTATTATTTTTTATTTTTTCGAAAGCAGCATAAATGTCTACTTGGTTTAAAGCAAAGATTTTTGGATCCACCAAACTTATATTGTCAGTTTTCTTACTCATCAATATTACGTGAAACATTATTTTGTCATTATTTGGAAATAACTTGTGATTCATTCATTCTTAACACCCGTGAAGCATTATTTTGTCATTATTTGGAAATAACTTATGTTTCAATCATTTTTAACAGCCTGTACAAACGGGTATATTAAATTGTAGGTAGGTAAATTGTAAGTGTTAGCAGAATGCAGTATCCATCTATTCAGTCAAATTTTTGGAAATAAGTTAGTTTTTAGATTTGCAGAATGTAAGATAAAGCTCCCATTGGGATATTTGCAGTACCTTAAAAAATCAAAAAGTTTTGGATGAAAATTTCTGTTGTTTATAGATATATATTGTAGCCAAATTAGTTTTCAGATGTACCGAAGGACCAAGGCAAATATGAACAAAATCGGCTAATCATAGAAAAATATATTTTGGAAACTGAATTCTTTAAATTTGATTTATTTTTTAACTTATCCTTGTAAAGTTCGGTTCACAAAAGTATTCAAGCCTTTCTAATCACTGGCCCATTTCTCTACTCTGAAATAACGTTTTGGCATAAAATCGCTTGACTTTTTTAAATTGTGCAAATCGGTGTTTTTTGATTGTTCTCAACAATATTCGACTCATAAGAGTATTTTAGTCGTCCGAATTACTGCTGCGAAATCGGTTGACTACATTTTTTAGACCAAATCATTACAAAAATACAATTTGTTCAGCACATTTCTTGTATTTTAATTGTTTTCGAATATATTAAGATCAAAATTTCTTACGATAAAGGCTTTCAGTGTTGTAGGTAACTAGGTATTGTATAAAGTTAGATTAAAGTCGGTGGACTATACAAAATCGGGCTAATCGTTCAAAAAAATCGGTTGTGCTGGTTTTTGGAGTGCTCAAGCAACATAAGTGAATCTATAGCAAGAAGTGGTACTGAGTATCCTAAAGTCGTTCTTGCCCGATAAGCAAAAAAAAAATTTTGTATGGTGGTAAAAAAAAACAGTTAAAAAATGGTACTCAATTTTTTTATACTATTTAATGGCTTCTGTAGTGTGAACAATTGAAACAATTCATTTGTCAAAATCGGAAATCAAAATATCGTACTCGATGCACTTAAAGTTCCCAACGTGAGCAAAGCCCTAGAACGTTGGATTTCCAAAAACGAATAGCCACACATAGCTTTTGGTCTGCAGCTAAAAGTTTAATAATTATTTTTCTCTTAATTGTTGTTATCTTTAAATTAAGAAAAGAAAAACATTTCTATTTTGTAATAATAATATAATTTTCATTTTCAGGTTTTCCCCAGTGCAACTCAACACGCCACTGCGCAAAGATTTATAGAGATGTATATACTATATCTGGTACTGCATAGCTCCGGTTGAGCCGTTTGGTTCACTTGGGAGCAGAGTGGGAATTGTGCATGGACAATGGCCAAATGGCAGTGCGGAAATCGTGAGGCAAACCATGAAAAGAAATGAAAAGACAGCACCAGCAGCAGCAGCAGAGTCGACGTCAGCGACTGATGAACGATAAAAAAATAAAAAAAAACACATTGCACAAAAAATGGTGGCAAACTGTAAAATGAAAATGAAAAAAAATAGAAAAAAGTAAGTACAAAACTCAAAAGTGAGGTAAAGCTAGCAAAGTGTTGAAAAGCACAAATTGTCCCAGTTAAAACGCACAAAGCCGGCCGGCCGGCTGGTTGGTCGGTCGGTCGGTTGACTGGGCCAAGAATGGCAAGGCATGGCTTGTTGGTGGTGAGGGGTTTGAAGGCTCGGTGTTGCTTGATGGCTAACTGACTAGCAGCTGGCCATATCAGTGGCAACAAAATCTCTTTTAAGCTTTGGCCAACTCAATGGCATTAAACACAATTTATGTGTTTATTATTTGTATTAAATACAGTCAAGAGCAACAAATTGAGTCAATTGGCTTTTTCTTCTCGCACAAACGTTATGTACTTTATTAACATTGCAAACAAATTGGCTAAAGTGGCACATTTTCGCACACGAACTGGTTGATTATCAAGATTTTCACATGATTGAGAGCGTTAATAGTTAGGCATTTGCAATAAAGTTAAATAGCTCATATAAACTGGAAACTATTTTGCGCTGGGTCTTGAGATGAGCAGCAAAAATGATTTGTAAATGTTTATTATTTTGTATATTGAGCAGATAACACTTGAAACCGCAAAATGTGCATAAAATGTGATTAACTTAAGTAAGTGGTAAATGGCTTCAGACGTAGTTTGTTGCCAAACTTCACAAATGCTCTGAAAAGAAGCGATATTTGTACCGGAACGTGACTGAAGATGACATGTAGTAGGCTGCAGTACGATAACCCAAAAGAAAGAAGAGTGTTATGCCAAGCCTGCTGAACGCGTTTCATTATCGTCTTCATCAAAGGAAGCAAAGGTAATGATCTGTATATGATGGTACCATGAGCGTGTGATCTATTATAAGTCGCTAAAACCAGGCGAAACTATTTATCGACCATAACTAATACGTTTGCGCTATGCATTGTCTGAAAACGGATAGAATCACCCGAAAAGCTTAACACCTTGGTAACTGTAGGATTCAAAAATGAGCTGTTTACCCAATCCAGCCTTTGCGTATTTCTTGGGAACGCTGGTTTGGGTCTTTTGTGTAAAAAATGGGTAAAAACAGCGGAAAGGCAGATTTAACATCACAATAATGCCTGACTGTAGCTTTCCAAAATGAACTGGAAACACTTAAATTAAAAAAGTGCTAGACCATACATTGTGTTCTTCATAATTTGCTGGATTTCTGAAGACACTGGTTCGGGAAGAAATCGAAATATAGCTTGATGTTTTATTCGAGGCCAGAGACTACTTATTTTTTGAATGTGGCATTCAAAAACTACCAGAGAAATGAGAAAAAGTATGCGCTTTCGAAGGACAATTGTATTTTTAGTAACTAAGGGGGCCACCCTGATCGCTTCGATCGCCAACCCCTATACACGAGCTTCACCTACAACCCTCATCTAATATGTACCTGAACCTCTCGTCTCTACATTTTGTGCATTGAAAGAGACAAAAGCAAATACATTGTTATAAACTAGAATACTTTGCCTAAGGTGTTTATTTATTATTATTATTTATTAAATTTCTTTAATATAAACAATTTTATTTTGTTTGGCGTCTACAATTTATAGGGATTAGGCTCTCTTGCAGAAAAGTATTTATTCACTTTCATACAATCTTTTCAATATCTCTGGCTTTTTGTCTTGAGGCGGCAGTAGAATGCTTCCCTGAGGATAACACGAGTGTTTTTCTGGCGATATTTTATTTTCGAAAGTAAGAACGTTACCTTAGTCTCTCTCTCTTTTTTCTATATGCAAATATTCTAATTTTTTTCTGGTGTTAGCATCAACTTCGGCTTATTGGATTATACATTTTTGTCCAACGCCCGCTGCCTCTTTTTGTCAATATCTTCTCCCTAAGTCTTACCATTTTTTTTATCTCGCAAAAGATGATTTTGATTTGTAAAAGCGAGCATTTTCCTTTACCTTTTTTCTCAATTGACATTTTCTCTCGATTTAAAATTTATCGCTTGTATCAGTATGATCCCTCGTGTATGTTTCGCGTAAGCTAAGCAGTCTCTAGGGGGCCTCTGCAGCGAGTCAAACGTTGTCTCTCTATAAATCTACCTTTTGAGATACAAAGGGCACGGCAGTTGCATAGAAGGTGTTCCAGAGTTTGTTTGACTGCTGGTTTCCTGCACTTCCTGCATGCACCGTCATCAGTAATGCCCAGCCTTTTGGCATGGACTGCGCTCAACCATTATATTCCAAGTGTCTAATATATAAAACGTGGTCGACGTCAAAAGGGACTTGATTTTTGAACATAAAATCGAAACCGAATTAATTTTTGGCATAATTATGAGAAAGAAAGTCGTTGGTTCGATTCCAACGTGCATTTGCCTAGCCAGCTCCATATAAGTAGACGCTATTTGCTCAAGTAAGATCGAAAAAACCAAAGTAAAAAATGTTTTTAGCATTTTTAAGCTTTTTATAAGCAGAAAAGTGCCTTTAAGTTAATTTCAAAGCAATATACAATACATTGCTTTTTGTTAATCAACTTGTTCGTTTAATATTTCTACCGAAATCGTAATACATCATAAAACAAACTCAAAAGCGACCCATTTAATATATTTTTGTACCCAAACTCACTCACTCGCCACTTTGCTCACTCACTTTGCATTAAATTATAAACATAATTATGTCTGGGTATTGCTTTTTATACTCTTTCTTTTGAATATATCAACTGCCATTTTCCAATTTCATTTACTTTTCCTTCCTTTTATTTTATTTATCATTGTTTTTTCTCTTTTTTTTTTGTTTTTTGTTCGTTTTGTATTGTTAATTGAAAAGAAATTACACTGAAAAATGCGCAGGCAAATTACTTTGACGTTATTTATTTTGCCATTGTCGTCGTCGTCGTCGTCGCTGTCGTTCATTTCAATTAAATTTTACTCAAAGTAAAAGTGGAAAATGTTTCAATTATTCAACACGGCAAAAGCAATTCTTATTTATATTGTACTTATATTTGTATTTATAAGTATGTGTAGGTATTTATGTTTTGGTCTCCCCCTATCTTGTCACAAAAAGAAAGTCAAATATTTCAAAAGTTATAAAACAAAATACAAAAAAAAGAAAACCAAAATAAGTGAAAAGAGAAAAAAAAACCCAAACATAAACCAGGAAACGCATGCCAAATATGACAGCCAGAGTTGACATACACTTCAAGAATTAATGCGGGTTGCCATGGCATTTATAAGTATTTCGAGCACACGATTTGAATGTAACTTTTTAGATTCTGCTTATAGCTATGCGGCGGTCTTTTGTACAATAAAAGTTAATTAAAATCGCTTTACTTTTTAATTACAAAATGTTCAGCTGTGGCTTTATTTACAAAAACAACTTAAGTTGGAAATATTTTCATAAGCGATTTAGGCAAAAAAGAGTTGCCAAGTTTAAAAAATATGCAACATATCAATTTCTGTGTTTTTTTTTTATTAATATAAGGCAAACTGTATGAAGAAGTTGATTTTATATTTTAATAATATAAAATATTATATAAAATTTTATAAAAAATATTATATAAAATAATATATAAAATATTATTAAAATATGGATTATTATATGAGTTCCTAGCCAGCACCAGATGTGAGACGCTGCATATCTTTAAAAAATTCAGCCATCAGACTAGTGAGACGGATAAGTTTTATATTATATATTCTTCGTAATTATAAAATATTTCTTAGTTTTAAAATTGTTCAACTATAAGGTCAACTTGGCTTAGTTGTACTCCTCAATTAATAATACATAAAAAATAATATATAATAAAAAATAATCCGTATCGCTAGCATCTCATACCTGCGGTTGGCTAGCAACTTAGATTTAGAATGTAGAAGATGAAAACAGGAAGTAACTCAAAACAGTTTAAACATTTCTTAACAAAACAAGCAAATAATCAGCGTTGACCAAGTTGCGAAAATTGAAAAATATTCTAACTCAGCTGGGAAAAGATGAAATGTAATACTATACAACGCCTCCCACTTTTTCTTATACAAAAGTTATTGCAAAACTTAGCAATTTGCCATAAAAGCTAAGAAACTTTACTACTAAACGCTTTGGGCGTTTAAGTTGCGTTGTATAAACTCTTCAAGTTTATTCAAAGAGTTTAAGTTTAAAAAAGTAAAAAATATATGAAATCGCAAACCAATTATAAAAGAAAAACTAAGGTAAAGGTTTTAACTGCTTAAACCAAAAACTTGTAGTTAGATATTGAATGGAATTTTTCACAAAAATAATTTGGACATTAAGATGAAAGAGTTATTAAACCAAGAAAAATTCACAGCATTTAAACATAGCGTGAGAGGTTTTGGCACATTTTGGGATCCCCCCAATACATGCAAAAGAGAACTATGGGAATTTTTTAATTGAGGTAAATACAATTTTTAATTTGAAGCTTTTGTAACTTTTTAAATATTTAAAAAAATAACGTTTGATTGGTGCTTCTACCGTATGGATGCGTTTTTTGGTTTATATTTTTTCTGAAATTTTGCAAAGAGAATCACAGCCTTAAAAAATTTCTATATAGTTCAGTGCAAATAAATTTTGACATGGTACTATTCAAAAACTATAAATCCACAAAGATCAGTTTCAGCTGTCGAAGAATGTAACTTTTTGGACTTTGAAATTAATTTAACAGGCTCTACAAAGACCTTCTGTGGCAATAAATGCTTCAATATATCTATTATATGCATCTATCTATCTGTAAAAAATTCACCTATCAGGTTAGGGATACGGATTACTTTTATATTATTACTTTTATATTATTATTTATATTATATATTATCATTTATTATTATATAAATAAATCCTTTAAATTCCTTTTGAATTACTTTTATTTGTACAAAAAGTTATGTCCAAAAGTGTTAAACTTTTTTCACCGTAATTTTTCGTAGATTTCGGCACTTCTTAAAAAATGTTGGAATAAAATAAAATAAATATGGCTTGTGTTAAAGACGGTATCATACAACCTTGATATACCCTATATCACTTTTCTGCAAATTACTATTTTTGATTAAAAAATCATACGTTGGATTGGTTAATTTCCTAAGGAAGAAACAACTTTATGAGAAGCACATATTCTAAGTTTAAGCGATTATTTATTTACCGATTTTGATACAATGTTTTGAGAGCCTCAGCACCAAACTGGATCATCAGAAAAAAACAAAGAAAATAGGATAAGCTTTTTATAGTGAACGCAATTATTGACCGATTTGTCCAATGTAAGCTTTACGATATAGTCAGCCGATTTTTGTTTCATTTTAATAAAGGGAAATAATTTAATATATATGATTTTTAGTGCCAAAATCGGTTATTTCTCCATGGGAGTTATAAACGCTTTTGACTAAATAGTTCGATGTAGTGTGCGGGAATATAACGATAATATTGTGTACCAAATTGGGTGTAAATAACTTTATAACTAATCGAGTTATTCATATAAAAATTCTTGGTTTTTTCGAGTCATACACCATACATATCATACATACCCAACATCGAAAAACTAAAATAAACATCCGTCCTCAAGGACCATACCTATAGCTCTGACCATTCCTGAGATGTAGGCGATCATACAGAATGACAGACGAACGTGGATATTTTAATTTATTTAGTCAAGCTGATCATAGTTTAAGCAATTTGGGGATCTCCGACTTTTCTTACCAACATTTTCGGCTTGCACATGCTTTGTGCCATATGGTATAGGGCATAGAAATCGTTTAAGGTCGAGGCGGTGCCCGACAATAGAATACGCTGTAATGCTCTAACTTTTGCCAACAAGTTAGACAGTTGGGAATTATTTCTGTTTAGGCACATAATAATATATATTATCATAGGCACATAATAATAATTATATTATGCAATATCAATAATTTTGAACCGATTTTGATTAAATTTATACTGATTTATGTTAAGGAGCGTGGGAATAAATATCGTACATCTATTGCGAGAGATAACGCTGATTTAATTAAATATTTGTTGCTTAATTCAGCAAGAATCTTTTAATGGAAAGTGTATAATTATCAGATACTTGGAACCATCGGGATGTAAAGTCCAATCTTCAAGAAGTTATAGGCACATGATGGTGGAATTTAAACATATTTGACTATAGTTTTCGTAATGCATGTCAGAGTTTGTGGAGTTTTGATACAACTTATGCATATTGTCACATCCAAATGCTCTTGTCAAGTCAAAATTTTTACCAGCAAAGATGTCGATCTAATTGAATAAACTTTATCTCTGCGTTTGTAGGCTCTAAAATGTAGAGGGTCAAAAGGACGGATAGAAGAATAGACGGTTGGCTGGACAGACGCACATTGCTCAATCGTAGGCTGAGTTTGTAGTACGCATTTTGGTATAAAGGACGTCGGTTCTGGCCACACCTGCTACCCTTTTTATCTATAAGTTACAGGGAAATTATGTGAAATTATGTACATATTATTTAATTATATCAAATGAAATAAATCGAAATACAACAAAATATCTCAAAAAAAAACACGCAAAACATTATCGGGCCCATTAAGAGCACCCACTTGAATACAATTTGGTTCAGCCCATTACTTAGCCTGCACACAGAACCAAAACAGATATATTATAATTGATGACATATAGGTCAAACCGAAACGCCCACAGATTAAGTACGTAGCTTGCAACTACAACTTATAAAGCCATCACTCATTCAGGCCCTGTCAATTGGTTTTGGACCAAATCGATATGCCCGTCGCACAGGTACGTACCGGGTATCACAATAACTCAATACACCTTATAGCATGGCAATGCTCCATCTATAACCCAACTGAGTGGCATATCGTATCGATATATCGTATTTTATTTTATTTGCTGCTTGTTGTTTGGCTTGCGGTTGGCTGAACGTGATTTACAAAATGTCACGCACGACGTCAACTGCGCCGCTGACAGCGACGCTTACGTTGCAATGCAGTGCGGGTAAACAAAAACAAATCTAACTTAATATCTGAGCTTCGAATGGAGATAACAACTTTGTGCGTACTCCAACGAGGGTAGTTTGTTAAGTTGTGTGTGCACTGGGCAAAATGCAAAAAAAAAATATCATATAATATTAGGAATATATTGCAAGTATATAAAAAACAGTGAATCATCGACAGTTCTTGTAGATCATAAAATGTTTTATATATATAATATTAATTCCGTATTTTATGATATAGTTTTTTGGCAGTTTTTTCGCTGTACAATATACATAAATCGAATCTATGTATTTCTGATAAAAATTCGCAGCATATCCAAACTTTAAAACAGTACTTACAGACCATAAAATTAGATATAATTTCCGCATTTTAAGGAATATTTTTTGGCAAATGCTTATGTTTTTTGTGAGTATTTTTGTGATTATATCGGATATTACGAAGGAGGAATTTCGGAACTTGGTCGAAGGTCATGTTAGTTATAAGTTTATTTATAAGTAAGATTTATAAATAAATTTTCGAATTTTCTGCTTTCTGGTTGAACCCTTTAAGTTTTTTTTTTGAACCACAGATCAACATTTTTCAAATTCTTTTATAAAATAATTATATTGCACTGGCTGATAGTGATTATGATCTATGCGTTCTTCGGTGTACATTCCGATTTTGTATGGTGCTGCAAAAGCAATGTGTTACGGTTTACGCTGCCCTATAGGGCATAGCTCGTTGGAACTTCGCTCCTTAGCAGGTTTCTCGAACGTTCGATAATACCATCGCTAATTATTTTGTTTAATAATCCTAATGATGGGGTTTTGAACGAACATCCAATATGCTGACTCTAAAATTGATCGTCATTCTTAGCATTTTCATTTTTTTTTTTTGTTCTTTCTAGTTCATTCTTGTACGATTTGTACATTGTTCAGCAGTCAGCTGCATTCAAGCATACCGATTTTCTTCCTTAATTTTTAGACTTTCTTATTGCTTTATGCATTAATTTTTTCTATATTTACTGATATAGGCATGATCTGGAAAATTGATACAGAAAAAAAGTTATATCCCTGATTTCTTAATATCATATTCCAATTTAACGAAGAAGGTTGTACGACAACTGTGCTGCGTAGTCCGCGAAAAAATGTTTCGTCGCCGATAATTTTTAACAAATAGAACATAATGATATTATATTAGAGCAAAGCACTTCTCTAATGGAATCCCAGCCGTACCGTGAATGCGTTGCATTCCCTAGCTGCCCATGTGTCCATGTCCTGGCACCAACATACATGTCCAATCTTGGAAACGTAAACGCCTTCAAGACTAAAGAAATCAGTTTACGAAAAACACATTCAAGGACTTCTTCAAGTCTTCGATATTTCGGGACCTTTGTGTAATTTTTTAGTTGCATCCGATAATACTGTTTAATAGCAATTGTTAGTTTATTCAACAACATATTCAACAAAGCCAATATATATTATTGAAAGGGATTGATAGAGGTTTATAGCAAGGACATATTAATTGAGACTTTAATCAATAGACGACTTAATATAGCAAGCCATTTCAAATACGGGATACGAATAAAAAATTGTATAATCTTGGAACTTCCAAAGGCTTGAGCTTTTGAGATAGTTTTTTTTAGACATTTGCGTGAAACAAATTCAGAAGAGAAAAAAAAAATTTTAAATATGAAAATTTTTATATTCCTTTAATTTTTAGCGTAAGCCAACAAAACATTTGTAAGTGACACTTTCATCAAACTGCCCTCGCAACTGCGAGTAAGTTATAAAAACCGAACATCTGAGATACAAATGGCAACTCAAGTAACTGTCATAATTTGCATCAGTCTGGCTCATTAGCAAACTGATTTATAAGGACGCCCGAAATGGAGCTCCAACCCCAGAACAAATTATAAGAAATTACAACAGAAACTAATGCGTTGTCACGCACTTTAACTTGTTATCTCTTTTGCACTATGTCTTCCTATCTCTTTTTTGTTTATTGTCCTAATTTGGCAAATCTGTGGACGAAAAAAGTTTTAATTGATACAACAATGCGGCACACTGTGCACACTGACACACACCCGCATAATAACAAGCTGAAAAGAGCAACTTTCTCAGCATAATATTCATCTAGATAAAATGAGTTTTTAACAACTTTGTCAAAGTTGTTAACAAAAAAAACCAATCACACAGCTTGCAGTGACGTAGACCAGGGGTGGTATTGTTAGATTTTAAAATTGTTCAGAATTATTTAAAAAAAAATGTATTCCACTTGAGCTTATTGCTAAAAAGTCAGGGCATGGAGATATCTGTTTGAAGAGAATATTAACTTTTTTATTCGCTGCGACGCTGGACGCATGCAGATACGATAATCGAAGTTCCACTGTCCCTTCTGATGCACAGTTAAAGCTCAAAACTGGACTCTATTATATTTACAAGTCGTTGAAACCCAGCAATTTCATACAACGCCTCCAAAATAAGAGATTGAGCATGGTTCCTGATGCTCAAAAGCTCTGACTCTTCACTACAAACTGAGTGTAGCTTGGGTCCTAGAAGTAATACGAGCAGCCAACACTAGATACAACAAGAATTTGCACAACCATCCAATAATACAGGATATCAACCTGCTGGACCACAGCCACACAACCCTAGAACTTGATATTGAATAGGTTTGAAATGGTTATATCAAACCTTGAAGCAGTTATACCCACTTTAAATTCCATAAAGTAAAAAATTTAATTAATGCTCAAAAATGAGATTTTAATTTAAATAAACAATAAGGATTTGATACCCAAAAAAGTGCATAAAAAGTAGTTTTGCATCTAAGTTGACGAAAAATAGACCTATTTTAGATTCGAGAAACACCAATTATTCGAAATTTTATTGAGAAACATTTTTTAGAGATTTATATTTATGAAAATTTCGCGAACAAAGGAATAGAGACAAGTTATGCTATGTTATATGCTGCAAAGTACTCAAAATCTTAGACTAACAAACATTTTTTTAAAAAGTAATCTTTAAAAAATCAAATTAAAAACTTGAAATAATTATATGGTAGAAAATGTTTTTAAATTTGAATTTAATTTTAATATTCTTTATGTACTCGCATCTGGCCAATCACCAGTTCGATCGAAAAAACTCAACAGCAGATTATAGAAACCAACACAAGAGAATTAAACATAAAAAACGGCTCCCCAAATTCGATGACGTCCAAAGGCATTTTCAAAAAAACGGACACGAATAGGACAATGGAACGTTTGAACCCTAAAAAAGGAACCATCAAGATTAGCACAGTTCGAGGAAGAAATGGAGAAACTGCAGATAGCGATAGCTGGCATCCATCCACAAGGCAATAGACGGATCGGCAGACCTAAGGCGACCTGGAGAAGATCCATCCTCCAAGAACTGACCCAGGCGAACATGGGACAGAGCTAAAAACAGACGGCGCAAATTAGGGTTCGATGGATGGCTCTTGTAAAGGCCCTAAGTTCCCAAGCGGAATAATAAGGAAAAAAAAAAAAAAC
Source organism: Chymomyza procnemis (assembly GCA_035046065.1). Taxonomy (NCBI): domain Eukaryota; kingdom Metazoa; phylum Arthropoda; class Insecta; order Diptera; family Drosophilidae; genus Chymomyza; species Chymomyza procnemis. The sequence goes on from JAWNOJ010000026.1 coordinate 43,016,179, forward strand.
TTGATCTGCACCTTGATCATCTTAATGATTTTCTCAATAAGTGTGATATAAAAGTGGAGTTCTATGCCCAAATACAACGATTTACCGAAAATAATGAAAGAACATAAATTTTTTGATATTTCTAAATCGTGCCAAGTAACTACTTTCAAACGAATATTCATTGGGTAACTTTACAATTTGAAAACAAACAAAAACCTATCAGTTATATTGTAAATATTTTCCATTTTGAAATAAAATTTAACGCAGTTTTGTTGATTACCCTTACTTTCCGCGCCACTGCTACTCACACAGCGATTTGTTACACAAATTTTTTTCGTACAAAGCCAAATGATTTACTGACTGACTGACTGACTAACTGACTGACTGACAAATAGACATTCTTCGTATTCAGTCGTCTACGGGGTTCTTTCTATTGACAAAACTTTTTAATAAACATAACAAAAACGTCACATGCAACACATCATCAAGCAAAGGAATGACAATCCAACAATGACAGCCAAGATATCGTCGGCACGCACCTGATGTGACGTGGTTCCAGTTTATTTTCTATCGTACCCCGTTCTGTTTTTTTTTTGGTTTTTTTCTTTGCTCTCTCTGCGAGAGTCTTGTTTGAAATCCATCCAAGCTGGCAATGAAATGCAATTTTCACGTACATAACTCACAAATCGTGACTCTTTTTTTTTTCTACCCATTTTGGCAGCCTTATTGATTTCAACGTATTTATCAGTGCCCTAACGGTTGCCCATGCCATATACCCATATGCCATATATATATATATAGTATTATGTATATAGTAGACATAGATCCATTCATATATAGTAAGTATATGTTGGCATATCACCAGCGTGGCACGTTTTAGGCAAGCAAAAACCGAGCCAGCTTTCTACTCTACAATTGCGCTGTTCGGAGCTGTTTTCTAATGGGTTTTATATGGCATTCGTTTTGCAAAGTGTTTTTGATTGAGCTCGAGTAGTTGGAACCGCATTGGAAACGTGTTTGCAATGTACCATCATGTCATTATGGGCTCATATGGCTTTTGAGATTAGGAACGTCGAGCTTATTGATTGTTGCGGTTGCTGAAGTTGTTGAAGTTGTAAAGACATTTCGTTGCCAGAACGTGACGCTGGATATCGTTTACAATGGTATTTTTTTTTTTGCAGTTCCCTCCCAGTTACAAATGAGTAACATTTGTAAATAAGTGGATAGCATGTAGTACATAGTGTTTTGAAATTGGCACACATAAACATGCAAAATAGCATAAATTGCTAACAAAATGAGGCTATAAATCTAGAACACCTTTTTTTTGAGAAATATTTTGAATGTTTTTTATTTGAAATAAATAAGCTTGCATTGGTCTTAGTTGTTGAATAGATAGAAGTGCATTAAGCGTAAATTTCTCCAGGTATTTTATAGTTGGTCGTATATTTTATTACCTTATTTTTCAGCTGACATACGACAAATAATAAGAAAACTCCAGAGTTTGGGCAACCGATGCCTGAGGCGCATTGTTGGAGTGTTTTGTTCTCAGAACTTAATCCAATGCGAGGTTATGGGAGATTACCAAGCAACGGGGCATCAACAGCGATATATCGAGCAGAAAATGTAGATGTATCAAATACACTCTCAGGAAGGACAATAGAAATATAGCACGTGCGGCTCTCGAATGAATCCCCGTTTGCAGAGGGCGGCCGAAGACTGCTTGAAATTGCTCAACGAAACGTTCAAATCTTTTAACAAATTAAGGTTTTTTAGCTTGCAATAGAGAATCATGGAAACTATTTGTAAATAGGCTAAGTTCTTTATAATTTTTTATAAATGCTCTCTTATAATAATAATAATAATTTATCATCTTAAGTCTAGAATGCAGACTTATAAAATGGCGTAAGGCATAATAAACTTCAAAAAAAGAATTTCTGACAGATTGACAGCCTGTGGATCCATTGCAGCCTAAAAAAAGGCAAACTTTTCTAATAAACAAGTAGGTGTCGCTTGCCATTAGCAGTTTTTTCTGCGCGCTAAAATTCAAACACTAACTAATTTTATTAGAACTAGGTAGCAATAAAAAGTAATTATTTTTTGATTTATTTATTAATATTGGATATTTATAATAACAAAGTAGAGCGTGGGGCTCGCCTCTAAGTCGGCAAGTCGGTGGGTGATTCAATTCCATCCGGCAGCACTGATGTATTTGCCTAGCACTTACATAGTTAGCAAAATCTCTATTAATAAAAGACACCGCTGTTCGGAATCGGCTATAAAATCTAGATTGCTGATCTCTTCGAACAGCTATTAACAGAGTTGTCTCCTTGCTCTGCCTTTGGAGCAATGAGCATGGTGATGGGCAATAAATTTAATGGTTTTATTTATTTATAACAATATTAAAAAAATATTAAATTTACCTGAAGGCTGAAGCTGCCTCAAGATAAGATTTTTCTATATAAACTAAAATCGATTTCTTTGACTCATAACTCCCATTTGACAAACTTTATAAATAAATATTATATTAATTCCTGTCTAGAGGTTCTGTGGTAGCCTTAAGGCTTCTATATTTCTCAATATAAACTTAAATCAATATCTTTGGTTCCATTTCAGCAATCCTTAAAAACTAATACCACATTATCATGCTGTCTAGGCTTACTTTAACAGTTTCAAAAGAAGATATCTAAGATTTTTCTCAACATAAACTAAAATCGATATCTTTGGAGTCAAAGTTAGCTTCCACTCCCTTCTGTCATAATTAATTTTTAACAAGAATCGTAAAAAGAGCAGCACTAAGAAGGCCAATTGTAGTTCAGCCATAATTAACTGTTTCAATCGTGAATCAGCTAAAGTAAATGTCAACCTCTATTTCAGTCGGTTGCGTTAGGCCAGTAACCCGATAGTTACAAACAAACCACAGAGAATCAAAGAATATAACAAACCTCTTGCATTGTTCTTTGACAGTTGTACAAAGTAGAGTACAAAAAATAAATCATTTTGGAGGTCGTTTTCTCAAACAAAAAAAAAGAAACAGAACTAACTGGTATGCGGTCAGCTGAGCCAAATGTAAGATACTCTGCAGATTTACATTGTGGGAAAATAAAAATAAGATCAAGTATGTATGTTTTGAAAAAAGTAAATAATTTGAAGATTAAATGCAAGTTGATTTTAACATGTAAGTTGAACATATTGTTTGAAAGCTTAATGTCAAGACGACCACTTCAAATGCAGGATAAAAAAAATTATAAAATTTTGCGACGTTACAAAGTCTGCGCTGTTGAGATAAAGGTCATTTTAAATACTGAGGTAATCTACATTCTAAGTTCCTAAGTAATATAACGTGATAAGCTCTGCGATAGAACATATAATATGACAAATTCTTCAATTTAGTTTTCTTAGCTCTTATAATATAAAAATTCGCAACATTTTTATACAAAGTACGTTCTTTTTAGAGACTTAGTTATACTTTTAAGTTTTTATCGCCTTTATCTGCATAACACACACAACACACCAATCCGTTTAGGGGTCCGGACTTTATTTCAATGACATATGTGAAAAACATTATATTGTATCCATATCGTAATCTGGATTTAATAAATCTGTTTCATCGTCGTATATTTGTCATCTAACAAAATTAATCGTTTAAATATTACCAAACGCGTGAAAATTTTGAAAATAATTATATGAATTTTAACACAGAATTTTCTTCAGCAAGAAGCCCATTTTTTCAAACAAAAAAAGTGTCAGACTTGGGGGCAGTATAGCTGATATATCATTATATACATAAAAAGTGACTAGGGTTTGCCCGAACTTCTTTAAATTGGGCCACTCTAATCGTCAATATATGTCATTAAAATCATATGATTCTTTATGTTTTAGTACTAAAATAAGCAATATAAATGAGAAGGATAATAAAACAAGTAATTTTGGCTTTATAGTCTGAAAATTTACAAGAACCAAGTTCTTGCAAACAATAGCCATTAGATATTGTGAATTTATGCAATGGATCGTGTAATGTCAAAGTTCGTCAATAATTGACTATCTGGAAACTAATCACCCACAAATTATTGGTAATATTTTTGCCGAAATCAGATGAAATTTATTTTAAAAAATTAATTTACTATTTATTGTGGCCTTATTTTCACCGAAGCAAATTTGGTGATTATAATGGAATATTTTGTATAAACTTAAAGCAAGCTAGAATAACGTGGACTCCCCCAAGTATAAGCACAGAAATTCAGAGGCTGTCCTGCTCACAATTAGAGCAGACTAGATGAATTGAAAATGGTTGAGTCAAGGAATTAACTGTAACCAAGCAAAAGCGATATCCTTAGAGTAAGTATAGTGGAGAACCTTAATGACTTATAGGACCTGGGTTTGCTTTTAATACCTTGTCAAATTTTACTGCAAAATAATACAACAAAGTAATAAAAATTCGCATAGGGCGAACGTAGGAACCAATGTAGTGTATACAAATGTCAATTTTTTAATTTCTGTTGTATCTCGTTCTTCAAGGGTAAGAGATTTAGATATTGGCTTGATTTGATTTACTTCTGCTGCAAAATACACCACGTATTTGTACTGTCTATAACATACTTCCGGACTTAAATGTGTACCACCAGTTGGTTGCTCCTTACGAAGTCATCACACATTGATAACTTTCTTACAAGCGACTTATTTTCGGCCATACAATCTGTTGCCTGCCTTAAAATATTGCAGAAATCTAAATAAACTTGACCCTGTGCAAACACAGATTTCAACATAAAAAAAATATGCACAAACTGAAATGCAAACTTAATAGCAGCATTTCGAAAAGTTTCCGTATGCTTAAGCTGAACTTTATGCCCAGTACTTCCTTCACTCGCCACAAGCCAGAAAACTTAATCCTGCACTCACAGCTGCTCGTTGTAGCAGCAACTTTAAGATAACTTAACTTGGCTCAAGTTTTAAAATGTTTAATAGTAATATCTCAAGTTGTAAACAAATTGAAAATCTTTACAACTTGTTGTACAGTTTGACATTTGAAATGATTTCGGAAGCAACACTTAAGTGTCACCATAGATGAGAAAAAGACACTGAACTGCACTTAAAATTGCGCGAAAAATGGCAGTCTATGTGTGAAAATGTGTGGAAAATGGCTGAAAATAAAATAGAAGAAATAAAAGACACTTGTGTGATAAAAGTACAAGTTGTATCATTAACAGCTGTTCACATGACATGTCAGAGCCAGTGACACTTCCTTGCGGCCCCACACACACACTCCGAAGGCACACCAACCAACACACGTTTTTAGTGTTGCTAATGACTATGAATGAACTCCTTGACACAATTAGAGGTGCACCCACGTAGACACACAGAGACACACACACACCCCTAGAAGCAGGCGGCACATGTAAGCAACTTTTTGCCCCAAAGTTGCGACACATTTCAATGTCGTTTGTTGCGGCAGGTGACAGGTGGAAACGCTCATTGTTCCTCTTGTTGTTGGTATCTATAGAACTTATAGGTAAGGAGAGAAGTTTCATAATTGTCTGGGGAAAGGTAATCTGTGATTGGGACATACACATCGAGCTTAAGCTCCAGATATCATAATAGATATTGCGTGCCCGAAAAATCGTATATGCAGAACTGTGATCACATGCGGTCTTTGGAGTAGCCGAAAAGTAATGCTGAACATTGGCAGCTGTATGCTCTTCTAAGAAGCTGTTGAATGATGTGGATATTCTTTTCTCTAGTACAATTCCAGGGAGCACAAATTTTAACTTCGTTTCTTGCAGTTTGCTCTCAAAGCATGTTGAATACTCGTTCAGGATTGTGTCGCCATGTTGTTTTGGTTTTTCAACTCATCTGCTTTTTAACGATTTTTAATCCAGAGATCTGGATGATGATGCTTCGATATTTTCCAAGAACTTCTCTGGTTGCCAAAATTGTCTTGGGACTATGTAAAGTTTAGAGAAATATACAACTATTTATTTTATAAAATATACTAAGAAAATGGGAATCAGGTACATGGCAGAGACCATGTGAACCAGCAAAAGTTGTAGGACGGCATAGATCTCGTCTAGAGCTAGCTCTGCCATGTCCAGCAGAGAAGGTCCCCAAAAAGGAAGGGAAACAAAGAAGAACAGTCTGGGTTCAGATTAAAAGATCAATTATAGGAAATCATATCTTCCTTTGGAGTAACTAATGCAAAAACGAGCTCGCAAGATACTTGGCGACAGATTTTGGATAGACTCTAAGTGCAAGAACTTTCAAAGGATATCGATAAGTGTGCCTGTGACACGTTGTTAACGCAGCAACAGATATTGCGAATGATGGTCAGTCACCTGAAGCTATAAGATTAGGTTGTTTCCTGTTCACATAGGTGTTCATAGCCAATTAGAGTCGGGAATCCCAAGTTATCAATTATATAATATTAGAAATTAAGGTAACGGATGAGTTAAGACAGCAATGCACAGGGGGATAATTGGACTAGGTATCGATAATTGTTGAATGTTTTGGAAATTGAAGTTATAGATGATGTAGCGGGCAGAAAAATAGATTGCTTGAAAGACAGCTTTAACGGTAAGATTATTATTATTATTTAAGCTTACGCAACAGCAGTGCTGCCTTCCCAACATTGCTTATTATAAATATTTCAGGAATCTATTTATTTTGAATGTTGATCAAAAATGTGAACCACATTGAACAAACTAGATGCCTGGAAAAAATCATACTTCGATGGATTCCAAAGAACAACCATTCCGATGAAAAGTTAACTAGCAATGTTTTGGTTCGAAAGGATGGGTGTACTATCATCAATAACTTGAACTAGAGTTGCGCATCAAGTCGATTTTAAGTGGATCTAATCGGTATATATTTTTGAAAAATCGATGCCGTTAAGTAAGCAGTTTTGCGATTAAAAATACATAGGAACGCTGAGTACAACTGTGATGCCTGCGAACCTGTTTCAAGACTCCCACTGAAGATCGTGCTCAATCCAAATACCAACAAAGCAGTTCTTTGGATCTAAGCAAAATGCGTGAAAACAGCTAATAGGAAAAGCATTTTCTCCAAGTTGTAGTAAGTGTAACACTTATCAGAAATGCAATTCGTTGCTTTCTAAACTCTCCAACTTTTTAGACCAACCTCGCAGCTAGCAGCCTTTAAGGCTTTAAGTCAGCTTAAAATAATAGACACAAATTGGAAAATTGCTTAATATGCGCGTGTGTTGTGTGTGTGTGTGTGTCTGCGGGCACAGCTGCAAGCAGTGCCAAAGCCAAAGCCGTTGTCCGGAACCTGCACAATTTGTTGTCCTTCATTAAACTGCCATAGTCACCCACTCAACGCCGTCAACGTGTCCGTACGTCTATCAACTTTGGACGGACCAAGTTTTGCGCACTGTGCCCAACCAGCCAGTCAGCCAGCCAGCCAGCCCTAGGTTTGCTTGCTTGAAAAACTTTGGCTTTAGCATTGGCTTGGTTGGCCCTTTGTGCACGGGACTGAGTTATTGATTTTCGAATTTAACGGTTTTATGGTTTATTGCCCACAACGGACATTCGGCCATTTGTCAGAGTTGCATTTCGTTTCATTTCATTTCGTTTCAATTTGTTTTCACTTAAAGCAAATGTCTTTTCAATTTGGATCAGCCCATTGATGTGCGGCGGCCTCAATTTTGGCGAATTAGCCGCTTAACCGCAACAGCCGCCCACAACAACTACAACAACTACAAACACAACAACAAAAACGACAAAAACAAGTGAAAGAATTTCGTTGCTGCGTTCGTGTGGGTGTTTGCAAAGCAATTTATTGCATACGTCAAGGCGCAAAGGCATGTTTGACCCAAACCATACCATAAACACACCCTGGGTCTGATGATTAGTAGAGCCACAGACTCCGCACTGTCCACACTACACACCCACAAGCAACTTCCACAATGGCATGCAAAATTGTTGGGTTCCAACTTTGCTGCTGCCAGCCAGCAAATAGCTCAAAAGTTTGCCGCATAGCTTAGCAAAAATGCCAAACCAACGTAATACCAACTTGGCAAATATTTCCATAAGTAGTGGGAGCCACGTCCTCGGGTGGGCTACATTGTGGAGCAAATCCTATGGCTTTTGCGTTAATTATAATATGGCACTCGGCCTACGCCTGCTGCGACCGACGACTGATAACACAACGTTCAATATTGACTGATTGACTGACTGCATGAGAAACGCTTGTAAATTTTTACTTAAAAGTCACGTTCTATGCCCGCAAAATGGCACAAAAAAAAGAAGAAAAGTTGAAGAAAAAAATAAAAAACTGAAAGAAACAAGCAAAAAGTGCGCAACTGTCATGGGAACATGGGAATCCGGCAGAGATCTGCGAGACAACACTTGGAACAGAGCAGGAAACGTAGCTAGCTGACACGCCCCGCAGCGCCATTAATGCAAAAAAACAGCACAAAGAATACAAAAAACGAAACAAGGAAAAATTGTTAGAGAGGCACATATAATCAATAACTTAGGACAAAAGAAACAGAAGAAGAAGCGGAAAACGTTGTTGGGGGCGTACTAGGCGTACCCTGTTCCCCTTTTTTTTTTTAATAGGCTAGCAGAGAGCTCTATTAACTTTTGCAAAAGCTTTGAAAAATTGTATGCAAGTCGTGTGCTTTCCACGGAATTTTGCATTTTACAGCAGGTAAAAAAAAAGTTAAGGATAAACTAAGTTAGTCCTTTGTAGATGTTTGTACCTTTGATGCAACCAGCGTACTAGGAATAGAAAATTTTATTCAGTATCGATCAATAAACTAAAACCAGCAACAACAGCGTTGCTTTGTGGTTGTAAGGACAAATTTAAGAGTGCAAAAATTGCACAGTTTTCAAAATCCATCCAGTAAAACTAGAAACCAACTTGACTAAGCTCGACTTATATGCCTTTTCGGGGTGCTACGAATCTGTGTCGAAGCATTCACGTACATCGCTGTTATTAATTTCGCAAATTGTATTGCACACAAAGCGGGGATGATATCTTTTTATTCCGAGCCTATCTTAGGATATCATGCTAAACTTTTCCATAATAAGTAACATGATTAGAAATGCTTTTTTATAGAGTTTCTTATGATCTCACATTTTAGGCAGCATAACCAAAAAAGGACGAGGAATTAATACTACTCTGGTCACTTAGGCGCCTCTAGTGTTCCAAGGAGTTTGCGAATATTTCTTACTTCTTCTTCCTTGTGGTAAATTTTTGCTATACCTTTTTTTATTAAGAGTTTAATATTATCACGAAAATAATACTAAATTTTATTTTGAAAAATGTCTTTGATAAGAAGTTATATCGATAATATCTCTCATTTGAGAAAAGATGCAGCTCAGCATGTCAGGCTTCTGCGAAAATTTATATAATAGCTTATGGTATTTTTAGGGTTTGTTTAAAACTTTTGTATGTTGGAGTTTTTGGAGAGCGTAAAATACACCAACAACTGGAAATATTGAATACTGAGGATGTAGAAGTTGTCTAAGTTGAATAATTCGATTGTTATTTGTAAGAATGCCAGTGTCAGGTTAATTTGATTTCGATTTTGAAGAAATGTTTCCGCCAAGAATGGATGAATATTGGAATGAAAACTCGAAGATTAGTGCAATAATTCAAAACGATGATAGTTTCGAACCAAGTATCCATTGGGAATAAGTAATTAAGTTATCAATATATTAGAACGTATACTCGAAAAGGTTGTATAAAAGTGAACAGTCTGGAAATCATAACTTGAAGTTATGGTACAGATAAAGTTTTGGAATAGATTTGGCAGAACGACTGACTCAAAAGAGGGAAAAATTATAATTAAATCGATATGAGGATTAACGTTATAGTAGTTATTAGGGAGGGAAGTAAGTAAGTTAGGACATTCACAAATGAAACAACAATTTATTTGATATTTACGCCTTTTCATGGTAGGTTCCCATAAGCCTATGCAGGTCACTGGACTCCCGATAGAGCTCCAAGCCAAGAAGGGAGTAAAATAGAAACAATTGGGTTGCAATACAGCTGAAAACCATTATCATTATTACTAAAGTAGTTTTCACTATAATTTCTGATATTACTAGCGGACTAGGCAATAATTTAAGTACTTTGAGTGGGTTAGGTTGAATGGAAATGATATGTTAAGTTTTAGGTTTCCACCAAAATTGGACACAGTTGAAAATCGTTTCGGAATAGAAATTATGTGTATACGGATTAATACCATAATTTCTGATATTCCCAGCGGACTCTTTAAAAATGTAGGTACTTTGTTGGCTGGTTTTAGTTGAAGGGAAATCCAATGAAATTCAACAAAAAATATGCCACAGTTTCAAATCGGGTTTAAACAGAAATTCTGGTTGTAGGACCAATAGGAATAATATAATTTTAAAATAATTAGTAATGTTTATTTCGATTTTTCGGCGACGTTAACTATGTAAGTTGGGCGAGTTGAATTGACTCGGCTAGACGCGTTGGATGTACAGTAAGAAGTAATCTTAAAATATAGTGAGCGCCGATAGTGTCAAGAGAATCGAAGCGACAAAGAGAGTGATACAAGACTGAGTTGTGATAAGTGATAACAACTCTTGTTGCTGTGCTGGGTTCAGTTCTTAACTGAACACTGGATATAAAGGTTTTATCTGAAAACTGCTTGTCGACTGCTTGAAAGCAGTAGTTACTTGAAAACTAACGATTCCATGATAAAATTTTGAATTATGTCTATGTTGCAACATAGGGTACACACTGAACTGTACCAATAATTATAAATTTCCAAATTAACATGCTAAAAACATAAAAAAACAAGCCGTAAAATTTTACTGAACAGAAAATGTGCCAAAAAGGGTGGCAAAATTTGCAAAAAACTTACGCCAAAAAAAAAAATAAAACTAAACAGTTTATGCATCAAAGTTTTTTGTGAATGATTTATGACTTGAAAATTTGAATTTTATGAAATATTTGTAAATATCAAAAGACTTGGGGGCGCACAACAGAAATAACATCATCGAAATAAAGTGTTTTGTTAACCCCATTTAGCTGGTTTACTTAATATGCAAGAGTATGTAAACTTTGGTGCACCACAAAGTGAGATCTTCTACATATTCTTTTTTTTTTGTGGTCTTTCAACTAGCTGTTTATGCGTTTTTTTTTTTTTGGTATTTCGAGTGAAAAATTTGTTTACATTTTTGGGCATACAAATTTGTTAATAAGTGCTAAGTGAAATGTAGGCAACCAAATGTCTGTCAGATAGACTCTCTGTCTGCTAGACTTGGTCCATAAAAAGAAGACTTCAAAACAAAAAAAAAAGTTGGGAAAATTGGGGTAGCATTAAAACAAAAGCAGAAGAAAAAAAAAAGGAGGAATAAGAAAAGAAAATGTGGAAATTAGTGCGCCACATATTTCAAAATGCCAGAAACAATGATGCTGCCAATGGCCACTACTTAGCGTGGGTGGATCTAGGGCCATGGTAGGGCAGGGTCTCTATAGCGCATTGCAAAAGGGATTATTGACTTGGCACAAGTTTATTTTACGCCAAATGAGCTCAACCACAAAATATCGATTTAAATCAATGGTTGGCAAGTAAATTTCTGCTCCACATACATAAATATATATAAAATCGTATACTCGCACTTATTTATGTGCGTTTGATTATGTCTACACACACACACACACATACACATACCTACAAACATATGTATATATTATATATATATATTGTATATGTATTTAGTATTTAATGGTCGCATAGTCCCTGAGCATTTGAGGTGGCAGCTGGGGTCGCCACAGCCACAACAGCGTAGGTCGTGGTTGGGGTTGCCGGGAGTAGAGTAGAGCCCCGGGATCCAGCAACATAGAGCGCTATGCTATATGCTGGCTAGGCTGTGCCTTGTGCTGCCCATGAATGGGAACTGGCGCACATGTAGCACGCGTCACATACAGAGGAACAACTCGTTGACGTTGTTGTTGTTTTGGTTGTTGTTGCTGCTGCTGCCACTGCCTTGGTTGTCTTTATTTTTAGTCATATCGACGTCTAAGCTATAAATATTTTTTCTATTTTATTTCATTTTTTATACACTGCAACGCTGAGTTAGGGGTACATTGAGTTAGTGTGCAAAAAAACAATTTAATCTACAACTTGTGGCACGAAAAACGTAGGATTTCATCAATTTTACGCTTCTGTTATTTCCTCGAAATGCAAATATTCTTGGAAAAATGAAGATTCCAAAGCAGTAAAAACGAAAATCAGTTGATGTGACGCACAACAGTGCCATGGAATTTGGATTTATTATATCTGTACCATGGTAAAATATAATTGATTTCGTAACATTAATTGTTCCACATAAACATTACCACAATAATCGTACATTTTGGAAGGTAACAATGGAATACTCTACGCATGCTATTGTTGTCGACTTTATGTAAAATTTTCTTCTGCCCTAAAAGTTAGCATTTTTTAACAAAGCAAATTTTGTCAATCCACCTCAGAGAACTCGTATTTTTCGAGCCTTAGTTCTTGTAGATTTTATTTGCTATGTTTTATGCTGCAGCTGTTTTAAGGATAAGTTTCTTCATCTTTACTCATCTCGTCTTGCTATATTGAGCGTTCTTAACTAACTTTAAATCCCCCATTTCGTCAACGATGATCCTTTGGCTGCTCTTGTAAACTATTGTTGCAATTTTTGGTTTCTAATTGAAACCAAGTTCGTGATCTTTCGCCTTCTTTTCTTTAGATTTGTATATTACTTCCTGTTACCAACTTTTACATTGTAAATTTGAGTTTCCAGCCAGCCGTAGTTGACGTTGCATAATTTTTAAAAGTTTACCCGTCAGGTTAGGGCAGCAGAACTTTTCTTTATGCTTTTTTAAGGTTTTCTAGATTTTGTTTATCATGAATATATAAGGTCAACTGAACTGTTGTACTTTAAATAAATATGTTGAACCTTAAAAAATAATAATAATAAAGGAATAAATCCAAGTGTTTGTGATTCTTGTCTTGGTTATAAGATCTTTTGAAAACCAGAAAACGGTGCTGAAATCGGTTTCTGAAATAATATATTGTTAGCTACAAATTTCGAAGGCCTTAAAAAAATGTAAATTCGTCAAACTAGTTATTTGGAACCTAATAATATATGAACTTCCAAGAATTCCACAATGCAGTTTCTCGGTTTAGTTATTGTAATTTGTTAGAATTGTGCCTGAAGTACTTGAAAAACTCTACTTATCCAAAGTTTCTTCATTTCTAGCTCTGCGAGATTATGTACGCCCAAAATGGTGTACCACTGCCTCTACCTGTTCCCCAGTAATTTCTGCAAAAATCTTTATAAGATGCCTATATTCTGACCGCATGTCCAACAAGGCGGTACCTAATTTAGCTGTGATCACTCGTTTAATGATTAAGTTCATAGAGTTAGGAGGTGTATTTTACCTCAATTTTGGGCCATATAAGGTGTATAGAACTACTAACAAAACAACTTTGATAGCTTCATCCCTATTCTTCCCTATTACATCCCTATTACGATAATAATACGATGGCTGGAAATGTACAAGATGATGGGAAGAAGATGTACAAGATGGGAATTTCAAAAATACTTCGTAGACGGGTACTCCCGATCCAAGTTGAATACTACTGGATTGTAAGATTTAGTTTAGTACTCAATGATTCGTGTTACCCTTTTCAATTACTGTTGACTATAAGCCTCACTTTGAAGATTTCACATATTTTCATTCTTAGTTTACTTTAATTGCAAGATATTTCTAATTCATGGTATTTAACATCTCAATAAAAGCCATATTTGCCATATACTATTCGGAACAGATTGAACAGATGTTTGTTTATATACCGATTAAAACTTAAACTTAGGATATACTTAGGATATATAGGAACAAAATAGAAGATTAAGTGCTAAGTTTCTTCGAGATGGCTTTTATAATTTCCGAGAATTATTAGTTATTATTATGCATTTCGCAGTAGATACTGTGCATACTGTGATTTTCGGTAGAACTATGTTTTGAATGCTGTTTTATGGTAAAAAAGTCGCTAATGATAAGTTTTTACATATCCTGCAGAGTACCCACCAGTCGTCTACTATCAAAACAACAAGCCGCTTAATTTTTTCAAGCTATCAAATATGATTTTGGACTAATTTTATTTTATTTTATATTTTTTTTTTGTGCTTTGCTGCTTGGTGTTCATTTTTTGACCAGCAGCCGTCAATAAATTTTCTATATATGATAGCTCATGATATATAACCAAATACATATAGAATATATGCAGAAAACTTTTTATATAAATTCATATAAAATAATCTATTCACACACATTTATCTAATGCAACGCTTTTTGCCTGTCAACATCTGTGCGTCGTCACGTGCCAATCATGGCCAGAATCACATTTTTATGTTTGCCCAAAACCCATAAAATAGATATCAAAACCGTGTAGGAGCAAAAGGTGGGGCGCCCAACTTTTGGGGGGCGCCACTATAAACTGTTGCCAACAAAGGCAGCAATGAATGAAGGAAAAAAAATCAATAGATAGATACGCTTTGCAGTCAGCTCAAAAATCATCATAATAATAGAGAACAAAAACCTTAAGCTAAAGAAAAGAATATCTTGGCATAACATTGTCAGAGACATCTTAAGAAAATAGTCAAATCATAAAATATCATAAAATCTATCAAAATGTTGATGTTGATGGAATATATAAAAATGTCGAGAAAATCAAATCAAGTTGAAATGTTACGTCTTTGTTATTTTATTGCTGTCATTGGGTGGATCTATACGGAATTGTTTTTGGAGGGTATATGTGGGCTTGCAAAAATGGCTCATAAAGTGCTGGGAAATTAGCTGAGAGGTCATTTTAGAAAAAATATTTCGAATGTTTTGAGCATGTTAAGTGACTATGAAGGCTGTCATTTCCGTGCGTTAAATTAAATTTATGCAAATATGTGCAAAACTTTTAAATACTTAAAAACTATAAATATCATAAATATTGTTTGCAGCTAGTCGGCGATAATTGCTTATTTATTTATATCATCCGTATATTATAGGAAGCGTGTATTTCTGACATATTTATTGTAAATATTTTTCGGTAAATAAATTAAATGGTGGATTTGCGAAGAAAACGTTTTCTTTTCAAACATTTTTTCGTTGCTTAATGTGATGGTTTTCCTAGTTATAGGTATATCTAGTTTAGGAGGTTTTTTTTGAAATTATAAAATGAAATAGAAATAGAAACTGATTTTTCAACTAAAATTGTATATTTCTTATTGCACACCAAAAATGTAACAGCCAGAATGCAAAATGGGAGACTTTTCCTAAAAAAAAAAACCTCAGGATGACTATTGAAGTTGATAAACACATATCCTTCTCTCCTTGCATCTATGGGAACGCCGGAGCTAATAACAGACAGAGCGACCAACTATTCGGAAAAACTTGTGGCTATCCGAGATGATGCAAGTTTAGTTTAATTTTCGTTTTTGGGAATATATATGATATATAATAATATGATTGGAGTTACAAAAAAATTCAATAGTTTTGTATAAATAATAAGTTTATGTATAAGGATACACACATTTGGCACCCAACAGTTTGATTTAGTTTTGTGTCGGAAATATATTCTAAATCAAGCAGCTCCCATAGGGCCTTAGGTTTCAAAAAGTATTTAAGCATTTTCCATTTTCTATATAAAAATCGGTGGAAAAAATTAGAATGACTTTTTTGGTCAATCTTTGGTGTATTTTTTTCTTTTTGGTAATTAAATACTTTTAAGGCTTTTTAAATATTGTTACAAATTCGATTGACTTAATAATATTTTTCCCATTCGGAAAATCGATAAAAAAAACCATCTTCTTTTCACAAAGTGGTTTATTTCTAAAGAAATCGTACAAAGTCAATTAATTAATTAATATACTTAAGCTATTTTTGTGATTCTATTTCGGAAACATACTCAAAGTACTCAATATTAAGATTCCGATTCAATGCAAGCAATTTTTGTAATAGACACTTTTTTACAATCCATATTTGGTTTAAATATAAAAAAATATTCAATTGTTGAAAAACGAGACAAAAGTTTTGACCTAAAAAATAAAACTTTTGGTAAAAGAAGAGTTAATTTCAACAAGCCAATTATTGGATTTGGTTTTGGACGGATGCGAAAATTCTTCGGTTCATATTAGGGATGACTATCGCATCCGAATGATCCATGCGACATAGATGTGGTCTAGCATATTAAGGCACAGCGCCTGATTTGCCTCGGCCATGTCGTTCGAGTAAGGATTTCAATGAGAAAGAAGTCGACGGAGGAAAACGAACGGGACGACCTAAGCTTAGAGAGAAACACCAAGTGGGGGAAAGCCTTGTCTTCACTTGGTGTGACCAACTGAAGAAGGCGCGTGCAAAGCAAGGCGCCTGGCGAGAGCTAATAAGGTCGGCGGTAACCCGATAACGGATTGAAATGGCCACATAAAGTAAGTAGGGTATGCCAATTATCCACTTTTGGAAGCGGCTGTCATGGGAACATTGCAACAAACATTCTAAGATGGGCTCTACTTGAAAAATTGCTTGTTGTTAAATATTAAAAAATACTTTTAAAAAGAATAAGCACAAAAAGAAGATCTCCATTTTGATCAACTAAATATTTAGTGATAAAAATGAATTTCAAACAAAATCTGTCGTTACAGGAAATTCAGTATACGAAATTAAAAAAAATTCTAATAAAATTTCAATTAATTTTCATAAATTCTAAGAAATCAGAAAAACTTAATTCCGTTTCAGACGATTTCAGATTTCAAAAAATCTCTAAAACTGATTTAAATATTAAAGACAAAATCGTGAGTTTTCTCAGACAACAATCCAACTTATAGTAGCTGAAAGCCCACTTAATTAAAATACCAAAGGTAAACATTTCCATATATCGGAATTACGCATAAATAATGCGTGCACCGCATTAGTTTCGTATCATTTCAACTGCAAATAGCAGCACTTCAGATACAACATTCAATCCCACAAATAACCGCACTCACCTTTCAACTTTGGCCCCATCAAAATCAACCTACACTCACTCATAATAAATAGATTTCACTCTATTGAACCTGGACAAATATTGATGCAAAGAAAATCATCAGGAAATGGAGGGTCAACAATGGGCCAACATCTAAATGTTGTAAGCTACGTGTATATCGTATCAGTTAAATATGCTGGTAAACAAACAATAGTTAACATTCCCCGGACGGTTTTTCTTTGCTGACTTTGCATACACTGCTTTGGAAGCGAAATGGAGTATATTAGTTTGATGCTTTATTTGCAAAGTAAGAGTATTTTTAGAGTCGATAAAAAATAATTAAGTAAAATTTTAAGTTATGAAAATTAGAAATTAAGAGAAAATCTTTGTAATGAACTTAAACAAATTGAAAAATTAAAATACGGATTTTCTATTTCGTTTTGATTTTTTGCTTTAGAAGATAAGCTGAGTTATGTTATTACAAAAATTTGTTCAAAGTAGAATATAATTAAAAAAAAGAAAAACATTCTTAATTTGAGATAATAATTATTAAAAGAGTTTTGAAAAAATATCAAAGAGCATTTTTTTTTTAATTTTTAAAGAAAATTTGTTTTGAGTCTAAAATGATATTTTTATATTTATTTAAAAAAATATATGGATATATATATATGGATATATATAAATATTTCAAGTACTTTTTTTTTATAAACAGTACGGTGTAGAAATTAAATAAAATTTAATATTATACAAAAGTTTATCAAATTATAAAGCAAATTAAAAAAATGTTTTTATATCAAAAATATATAATTTATTTTATAATTTATTTTAATTACAAATAGTCTTTTATAATACTTGAAAAAGTTTTTTTTTATATACAAAAAACTAATTTTTTCATTATTATTATTATTTCACTTAAACAATTTTTTTTTAAATTTTATAAAATTAAAACAAAATAAAATGTTCAAATATTCTATTATAGATATTCTTTTTTAAATAAAAAAAAATTTTTTAAAAATATTTTTAAATAATAATAATATTCTTCTACTAGTTTTTAAAATAAAGTTGTTTATATTCTATACAAAATTGTTATTTTGCATAAAAAAATGTTTTGAACACTTAAGGTAATAAAAAAATGCTTAATTATTGGAAAACACTGAAAGAATCTATTAGAAAAGTGCATATTAAAGATGTTATGATAAAAATATAATAATATTTGATTACATGTTGGTGTTTGAATTTTAAAAAAATATGGTTTTTTTTGGAAAAAGGGTCGCGAAGCTTATAATCTATATATATAATCTTGGCATAAAAATCTGTCGATTTTCTCTTAACTTCTTAAACATAACAACATATATGTAATTTTTTGGAATGAAGGCAACAAAGATTATAATCAAACAGACTATGGACTTTTTATGGCATCAATTCTTGCCAATTCTCTTTCAGCTGCTCATATAAAATAACCCACCAAAAATATCTTTTAAAAACAAACATTAAGAAATATCAGTGTATACAAAAGTCATTAATATTTCGTTTTTTTCCTTCTGTTGCCTTGTTTGTTTGGCCACACTGTCGCTTTGGTGTGGCATGAAATTCCCTTGAAATCGACTTGATCTTGATAGCTCCGCTTAAGTGTACTTTGTTCTGTTCTGTTCTTTTTTTTTCTTTTCATTACACATTCAAGATCTCATTTTTTTCTTATTTTGGATGGAATTCACGTGTTCTGAGCACGCGGTGGGATCGTCAAATAGACCAAGAGTTATGTGTTATGTGCTATATGTTAACTTGTCGACGAGGTCTGTCACTCAGTCACTCATAATGCGCTCGGTCGACTGGGGCCTGTCGTCGACATGCCAACGCCTTTGTCCAACTCTTGTTTAAGGGTCTTTTAATATGAGATCTCTAGGAAATTGTGGAGCATGTACGCTTTGGGTTTTGTACGTGTGGCAAAACAGACAAGTGAACTTGAGCGGGTTGAGATCATAGGAGACTGTTCTTCTCTTGCACTTGGCGAAAATGAAATATTATTGAAATGTTTTGGAACAAAGTGCTTTGCGCTACATAAAATTATATTTCGTTGCGGTAAATAAATTGTTAAGTAATTATTTTTTACTCCAAATCTTTATAGACAGCTTGTTTTCAAATTAAAAGCTGCGCTTTTTCAGAATTTTTCGTTGTTTATTAATTAACGCGGTCATTGGTTTTTTTTAGTCTAAATTCTAATTCTCAGAAGACAGCAGGCTATCAGATTATGTTTTAATTGGAAATTTAATCAGTTAGCCCAAAGAAATCAAGATGTTTGGGAAAGTTCTTAAAAACACCTTTGTCTGCTATAAACTAATTTGTGTTCTTTTGAAAAAAATGTTTTAGAAGCAACATTTTTGTAATTAATACTTACTTCTTACTTATTTACGCGTTTTATTATGCAAATTGCTGGGAATGCAATGATCTGAAACAAAAAATAAACATAATAAGTATTAATTTAGATAGCTATTTAAAGTTGAAATATACTATGAATATTTATCAAGTAAACTTAAAAATAATGCGGCTTTCGGCTTTAAGTAATTAAATTGCACTGAGCGAAATTTAGTGCAAGTTAGAATTCAGCTTTTGAGCAACAAGTTAATTTTCAAAAAAAAGGACACAAATTTTGCGCGCTTATTTTTTATGCTTTAAAAAATGTAAGTAATTCTTGAATTCCTGTAGAAATAAAAATTAAATAAGATTTGGCAGTCACTCACTATATGTTCCTATATCCTATGTCATAGCATAGGAATTAAAAAATAATCAAATAATAGCAAAATTTTAAATATACAATTTAATTAATTTCAATAATTGCGAATTGATTAGATTTTATTTCAAAAATTAAGGGCTTGGAATAAACGATTTATTTGAAATACAACTACGGGGTCGTGGAACGATTATTAAATTATTTAGCAAATCTTAGGAAAAACCATATATATATACCAGATATATATAAAAAATATATATTTCAAAAATGTGAACAAAAAATTTTCTTTTTTTTACATTTAAAATATTTAAATAATGTTTCTTCCCAAGAAATCTAAAAGATGTACTGCATCTAATCTTCTGGTTGCTGTAAGCTAGAAATAGAATTCTTTTTTATGTAATGTCGGAAAATAATATTTCAAGTATAAAAGAGTTTTTTAGAAAAACCAGTGAAATTAACAGAACTTTATTTTTAATACTGGGTGGTCAAGCTAGTCTTAAACCCTTAAATTTTAAATATCAATATTTATACTTTCAAATAGCCAAAAGAGTTTTTACACAAAGTAAGCATAAATGATTCAGTAAAAAAAAAGATATTACAAGGTCCCTTTTGCTTAATATCTTGTTTTTTTACTACATCACTAATTCTCCCGCTCTACCTTGGTATTGGAAAACATTAAAAACCTCTTTCTGAAAAAAAAACGAAAAACCCATCAAAAATAAAAATTGTGGATAAGTGAAACACTTTTCCCAAACTTCAATGCTGCTCAGATAAGCCTATGCAATTAATAAACATCCCGTCATCTTTCGCGGATAATGAACATCTCACGTAACTTTTCACATCAATTCCGCGGCAACAAGCAGCAATACAATATAAAGTTCCTTTGGTACAGCAGCAAAGTCGAATCACTACTCAAACCATGATTGATACACTGGGTGGAAGGTAGACTGGCTGTTGTCAAATTTTAACAATAAATTATGTCATATGCGGGTAGAGCCTCAGGATATAGTTGATTGCGTGACATTGCGTACAATACTTCGATTTGTGCCTTATCCTTGAACGTAATCTGTAAAACCCGTAAAGGGAATTGGCCTCCGAGCAGCTGGAACTTGACGCCATTGACCTAGTAACTTTGTGGAACGTTAAAAGCTAAATTTAACGCTTACCATTTGAAAACAATTCTAGCTACCAAGTACGATATGCCAGCTGCTGATGGAGGGCTCGAAACAATAGACAAAATACTCTGAAAGTTTTGGGGTAAATCGAGGATTTTAGCTTATAACTGAATGCATACAGTCGTGTCTGAGAGTTCTTGGAAGGCTTTTTGTTCGCGGTGCTAGTACTGGGCGGCTGCACCAGAGCTTCAGCGGAGAATCCAACTGTCAAAAATTGGCTTAGATTAAGTAAGCTAAAGCTGATCGCCTTTGGTACAAATAAATATCAGAAAACCATCTTTGCCATAAACTTTAAATAAAAAATATTGATAGAATTTATTATTATTCCACTTGACTATGATCATCGCTCCGAAGGCGGAGCATAGCATACTTGCTAGCCATAGCATGCTAGGCAAATGCAGCAGTGCTGCTCGGTGGAAGGGAACCTGCGAGTTCCGTTTAAGATTCGAGTGCACTACCACTCACTTACTCTACCGCGGCTCAAAATAGAATTTTTTATAATTTTTATAATTTTTTATATATATAGAAATCTCAATTTTTAAATGGTTCACCCGTTAGCACTGAACACCTAAGAACTTGCACAAAATGAAGTATATCAATAGTTGACAAAGGCGTCAACATACGAATTGAGGCAAATTGTCTCGATATGCGGATAATTCCTTCAAACAAAAATTGCTTTAAAACTGAAAAAACCAACAGAACATATTTAAAATATTTTGTCTTTAAAACTGTTCCTATCAACTGCTGGCAGTTCTATAAATTGTCTTGGAAATTTGTCACCAGCACATCTCTTAGAAAACATTAAAAATATAATAATAAAGATAGATTATTATATAATTTATGCAATTCCGCGCTTCTTAAACAGAAGTTAACCCATAATGCCAATGCAATATAAAATCATAATCAACTTGGTAATCAAATTATAATGGCCTCACAGAGTGGTCAAAATTAAGTGTGCTCCCGAACCATGTCCAACCCAACACCAACCACCACCATTCATTGCATTCACAATAATGTGAACCCAGCGTTGGCCAAGTAACAATGCCACTGACCACTGCCCAGCGCGCGCGCACACACACACCCTTGGCCCAAATGTTAATGCCATAAAGTTGACCAACTGGACTAAATACATACAATGTAACATATATACATATATATGGGGAATCTCGCGTAAAAACAACGACAGCCAAAGAATAACCTATAAAAGTTGAACTAATTTATATTTGGCGGCCTTACAGCAATGGGATTTTCTCACAGTGTACATAAAAAGAGCACATTGTATGCCACGCTGGCCGCGTACTGAAACATAAATTCAGTTTATTAAATAAAAATCCAGCAATAATTCTTCGGCAGATTTGTAAGTGGTGCCACCAGAGCAGCAGCAGCGGAAGAGTCCAAAGACGCGGAAGACGTCAGAAGCTGGCATAGACGCAGCAACAGACGCCAGAACAGGCGGTAAATTTGGCGCGCTGATGTGGATGTTGATGATGATGATGTTGTCTCTTGGTCTTGGTCGTGGTCGTGGTCGTGGTCGTCGTTGGCGTCTGTCTCTAGCTGGCTTGGCGTCATTGTGGGCGTTGAAATGTTGCTATTTTGTTGAAGGCACACAACTAGTCGTGTCGTCATTTAGTCAGTCACTCCGTCAGGCTTACTTAATAAAACGTAAAGACCTACGTTGGCCAAAATAATTATGTGGGATACTAAACTCACACAACTAAATTAAGCATATATTTTTGGTATTTATAGAGTAAAAATAATAATAATAATAATACATAATGCGCTGCCGCAGTCTTGGCTGCTTTTTGGCTTATTGTTAATGACAACCAAATGGCTTCATGCCTATATCGAGGCTGAGCAGATGGAAACTCTTTCGCAAGATGCCATCCACGACAGCGACAGCTTCCACCTGCATAAAAAGTTTCAATGTGAGCATCTCTGCTCAACGTTTTTTGTTTTTTGCCTTCATTTTGTCGTCTTTTATTTTTTATACCAACTATATCTTTATATAATTTATTTTTAAAATCCCCCCACATGCAAAAGCTAAGAAGTTGTTGGACGGACGCTCCCCTATGTCCCATAGTACATGCGACTAAAGGCGCATAAAAAAAAAATCTCTAAATAAAACTGACGAAAAAAAAAATTGACACCGGAAGTGACTGCCTCTCTCCTCCATCTGCCGGCTGATATGTCGCTCATGCTGCGTTGGATGTTGCTTTTTATACTCTTTACGACGCACAGTGAGCATATTACATTTGTTATGTTGCTGGGAATGCGACATCCACATAGATAATATATATCAAAATATATACATTCCTGTGAGTTCTTCAAGAACTACTAAATGTCGAAAATGCGTAAAAATTTATCTTTTCGGTGAAAAATCGTACAGTTTTCATATTATAGTTGTAATTAGATCATTTGAAGATATCTAGTTAGAATAATATAACTAATAATTCAATTTTAAAAAATATCTATTCTTCAAAAAACAGAACAATTATTAAAGTATATCAGTTGCAAATAAAAGAATAAATTATTTGGTTTCTAAACTAAACTTTCCAAATTAAAATTTCTAACTAAAATAAAGCTAAAAAAAACTATGAAATCATTCCAAATAAAAGAACAGATTATTCACTTGCAATATATTATTCTGGCTTATTTAGCTTAAAATGCCTATTTAGAGTTTCAAAAATGGTAGTTCTCTTGAAATATTAAAATAAAATTTAAAGCATCAAACAAATTTGACAATATAAAATCGAAGTTATTTTTTTTAAATAAAAAGGTAAATCGCAGAACAGTTTATAGCTGCATCCAAAGCATAGTGTCTGTAGTTATTAAGTATTTTCTTGGGATCGAAACAATTGGTAATGTGCTTAAGAATTAGTTGAATTGGATTGACTACTGACCATTATGGGGCCGAAGTTTTTTTTGTAAAGGTAAACATTACTTATAAATCTATCAGTCATTCAATGGTACAGTCTGAAATATCTGATAAACTTTGATGAGAAAACCGCTGTGTTAATTAAAAAAGATATTGTTGGGTATGCAGAGTCTTTTCACAGCTAACACTGCGCCTTTTGTATAAATTTCAGAAAATAAGTTCTCTAAAAAATATATACTAATAGCATGATATTTATAAAAAAAAAGGGTTTTTGCAAAAATTGCGCACATAAAAAGCAGTCAACTTATTTTCGAAATCATTTTAGAAGCAATTTAGTCCAATATTGACAGCTTACAAAAAAAATATATACTTTTTGGTAACTCAATAAATCTGCCAACTTTGCGTAATTGGATTATTATTAATTTTTTCTTTTGGAAAACTAATTTTGCATCTATATTTCTGTCCTTCTTGAACAATAATTTAATTAAAAAAAAGACTTTGAAGTTCAATTTTAATTGGTTATTACTGCTTCACGATAGTTGGGATTTTAAAAATTGTATGCCAACTCCACGACGAGGATTAGATTTCTAATCCTGTTGGAATCATCTATGAATTTTCATCCAAATCTATTACAGTCAAAAAAGGTTTAATAGATATAAAAAAGAGGATTTTTAGTCATAATAAAAAGAGGTTGCTGAAATAATTCGCTCATGAGCTGCTGCCCCAATATTTTGCTGCAAGAGTAGTTTTTTTTATGAAAGGCGTATATGAAAATTCTTTAATCTTTGTCAAAAATTGACGACAGTTTGGCGAACAATTAAAAAAAATAAATTTAAATTAAGAGAATAGATGCTGCGAACAATAAAAAATTGTTAAGTAGCTCAAACGTTTTTTGAAATAAATATAATCCAAGCCATCTCTAATAGGGCGACTTTATGCTGCCGAAAGGGTATGCCACATGCGTCTGCCTGCGGCAACTCTTGTGGTATTTCATTTTATTTTTTTTTTTCGTATTCTGCTAAATGCAGCCCTACAACTGCCGCCAACTGAGACAAATTACTTGATTTGCATATATTTTTCTCACAAAAATCTCAACATTGTCATTTTTCCACTTGAGGCTGACTGACTTGTGTAAGACATTTGTCCCGTCCGGGTCCGGGTAGCCTTTTTTTATGGAAATTTATCAAATTGTTTGTATGTGCTTCTTCTTTAGCTTTTTTTCTACAAACTTTTATTGTTGTTGTACTATTTACTGGGCGCGCGCAAATTTGACGCGCAGCGATGCGCAACATGCCCCGGGCCCCCGGCTGTGCCCCCTAAGCAGCCCATCAAATACAACAAGTAAATAAATGCATATATGTATGTATGTAGGGGTCTACCCACACGGGCTGCTTACTCTGAATCGGTTGCCATTCATTAATGCCGAGACAGCGACGCATCAGTTGATGTTTTTATTACATGATTCTTCTACATTTTACATACATTGCCGTAATCCCAATAAGATGATAGCTTTGTGGTTGCTGTCACAGTAATGAAGCCAACAACTAATGCGAAAAATACAATGAAATTAAGTAAAGTTGATGTAAAAATGCTGAGCATTAGACGACGACAGTGGGACAAATTAATATTGTATAAGTTGATTACTATGGGCTTGGGAGGGAAAATAGGTGCCGAAGACGAAGCTGGGCCTATGTTAGACTTTGGTTAAAATGCCAAAGACAATGCTCGAAGGCGTCAAAGCGAATAGACTATTGCAGTTGGACAGATTAATCCTCAATGTCGTTCAACGCAAATGTAGAAATGGACAACTAGGTCAAAGTGGCTGTGCTAGCTTCTTCACAGTTGGATACTGCAATGCAGCAATCAGGTTAGAGGAGTTGTCTTCGCAGCGCAACTAAACATTCGGCATGCTTTCCTCCACTATAGGGATTTTCCAACGAAGATCCCTGCTTCAATGTGCAAAACTTCCTATACAACGTACACCTGCAATCGGCTCCAATAAATATTTACTCAAATAGCCAGGAAGACATTAAGTCTTAGAGCACTTCTGTCTAACACAAAGACCGTCAACTACTGACGTAAATCTATACAAGATAACGCATAGCAGTTTGTTAGAAGCCTCACCCAGCTGCCCGGGCTGCAAAATATGACAACTAGGCAAATTACAGATGAATTGGCTGATCAAAGACGTTTGTTCTAGATTTTAAAGAAAGAAACATTCAAGGGAAAATATTTCCAATTTAATTCAAATTCATTTTAATTCAAAGCAATATTTAAAAAGAATAATTCTTATTTTGGCTACCAAAGAGCGCCAAAAATGCTGTACGGGCAATGTACTTTTCAGAAAATGTAACAACTTATTGAAGTGGAAGGTTTTTGTATGCACACTTTTTGGATTTTAAAACTAAGCAAAAAATGTTCGAAATTGAGTTTATTTATTTAAAATTAATACTTATAGCATTTTCTATAAAGTGAAGTATACCCTGAATTTTGAATTTTGGGCGCTAGGGGGCGCCATAAGAGTAAGCTTACCTTTTTGGTTTTACATTTTATGCATTATTATATTAAGCAAGACATATTTTGAGTTCAAAGTTTTTCCAAGTCAAATCCTCGATATATTATTGAATGATTTATTTTTTGCAGCAAAATAAAATCATTATCTAAAAGGAATACCAATTGTACTTATTTTCGAAAATTTAATCTTAGCAATGTTACTTTTGATATTTATTCTAAAAGAAAGTGTAGATAGGATTGTTCTAAGTTCAAGACCAGCGAAAATTGAAAAAAATGGCTTCTTTAGTTTATAAAAATTAAACTTTCAAATTGAATGTGTTTTCTTTCAAATTTCTTTTAGTTTTTTAAGTATTGTTTTTTGAAATAATTCAGTATAAAAAAGTGGGAAAAGATTTGTTTTTTTTGTATGCTTTTTTATACTTTTTATGGTAGAATCTGAAAATGGTAATAAAACAGCTTTAAAAGCAATTGGAGCCAAGTGTAATCCATGTCTTTGATTGGATTGTTCTTAATCCAACCAGAGTTATCAATTAACATTTGAATACATAAGATAGAAACAATTTTGCTTAACTTAACTGGTCAAAAATGTACTGAAGAATATCTGCAAAAAATCGTTATTGGATTTTTCAATAAAAGTAATGTTAATTTAAGCGCATTTTTCATTATTCATTTATTATTTATTATCAATTTAGGAGGTCCAACTAAGTGCACTTGAGCTTAAGATTAAACAATTTAAGAAATATTAAAAAATAGCAAGAAATATATATAACTAATTCATTTCACTAGCCAGATGGGTGAGTTTTTTTTATAGATATGAACCGATTTACATCTGTGGCTGGGCACGAACTTGTAGACGATCAAAACAGAAAGTAACATAAAAACTTAAGCATTTCTTAACAAAGAAGCCAGAAAATCAGCGTTAGCAAAGTTGGGTTTTTATAGTTCTTAATTGGCCAAAAAGCTCGATTTGGCGAATCAAGATGAGTTAAGATAGACAAAGAGTTAAATTGAAAAGTTCATAAGTTAGCAAATCGTCGTGGTTATTACGTTGCGCATAAGACGGGAATAAGATCATGTAAAGCATATTTAGATCTAAAAGATGGTAATGTTAGAGATCGAAAATACTTAGTCTGAACGGAATGGCAAAAGAAATTTGGTTAAGAAGTGTGTTAGAGTCAACAACTTATATCTTTTATATTGATAAACTTTTCCAAACTGTTTTTGATTAGACGAACTTTATGAACTATGGCGCAATCTGTGCCATTGTTGCCATAGAACTTGGTATGCTGTTAATTTGGAAGCACTTTTTAATCAAAGTCAGAAAGTGTTTTACAACAATTTTATTTTTCTAGTTATTATACTTCCTAATCCGCTCAAGTATACACCCATCAAAATCCACCAACAGCTACGAATTTATTACCGCACGCCATGACCTCAAGGCTGCATACATAAAACAATACTTATAAAATTCTTATATAATTACTACCCACTCAGCCATATAAAGTCTATAATTTAAATTAATGCACTGCTTATAAAAAATACTGCAGATTATGTAAGCACGAAATACAAAAATTTATGAATGAAAACACGAATGCAACCGCCTAGGAAACACTCAAGTTGTAATACAATTTTCTAGTATGATAAAAAAAAAAAAAAAAAACCTGTTTCTAAAATCATTGAGCCAAAGACATTGGCATTTCGAAAGATAAAATGCTAAAGTGATTATTCACAGCCAGTTGTACTCATAGATTAAGGCGCTTTAATATATAATTTATCATAAGAAACGTGTTTCCGCTGGCAGTTGGTATACACGCATTAGTCGCTGATTAAGCTTTCAACTTAGAATGTTGTATATAAATGAGAAGTTTGCTAGCATTTCTGAAAGTATTCCCAAACAACTATTAGTTAGACAGTCGCAGACACAGCAAGATCTAATTATGATTAACTTGTTGGCCAGAATTGTGCGCGTTTTCCAGTGGTTAACAGCATTTTGTATATTTCGTTTGGATGTGCAAGTGTTTTGTCTGTGTTTGCTCGATAACGCCAAGCGGGAATCTTCATATAACTTTCAACAAGAACAAAACTTCAACGTTCAGCCAAGCCAAGTTATAGCCCAATTCAAGTTGAAACTTTTGGCTCAAGCCAACAAAGCACAACAAACTGTCAACTCAATGGAACGTCAACTTCAAAGATGCAACAAAAACAACAAAGTTAAGAACAAACAACAGTGGAAATTCACACACACACACTCGCGCGCACACACATCAAGATGAAAAACCAATTTACTCAAACTGCCAACCACTGTGCAACACTGACAGTGTTGATGTGTATGTACAGCACAACGCCAATGATGTGTGTGTTTGTGTGTGTGCAAAGAAAATCAACAAGAAAAGTAACAAAAACAAAAGAAAAAAAATTAAGAAAATGAAATATAAAAAAAAGAAGAAAAAAACGTAAAAAATGTAGGGAATTAAGTCAGTCAGTGACTGTGTGTAACAGTTAACTGAATTTGTCTTTGGCTGCGCAGATAGTGTTGCACAACGCGCCAGGACGGACGCCCCGGCCAGACACAGACACAGATGAAAGTCTTACTCAATCTAACGGTGGCTTGACTTGACTCAACTGCAGCGAGACAATGAGAGTGGAACGAAACGGAATCAAGCAGCTGAGCTTTGCTCAGGCTCCATCCAGCAACAAAAGTAAAATTGAGTTTGAATGCAATGCGACTAATTAGTTTTCATTTTGTTGCCGTTGC
The DNA here is from genome assembly GCA_035046065.1 of Chymomyza procnemis. Lineage (NCBI taxonomy): Eukaryota > Metazoa > Arthropoda > Insecta > Diptera > Drosophilidae > Chymomyza > Chymomyza procnemis. The sequence continues at coordinate 43,045,183 of JAWNOJ010000026.1, forward strand.
TGTTGTAATCGCTGCTACTACAAAAACAACAACAACATCAGCAACAACATCAGCAACACCAACAATGACTGAGACATTTTTCCCACTTTTCACTTGTGTGATTTTTTTTGAAACCCCTTGATACAGAGAAGGTTGTTGGGTATGCCATGTTGTTCATAGGAATGCATCTAATAGACGTAAGAGTTTGTGCGGCATATAGCATACGATATTTCATTTCAGTGTTTCCCGACTATATATAAAAAAAGATATAATGGATTAAATTGGCTTGGTATAGTATCTTTCTTCTTGGAGTTAACGCAAAAATTCCTTCATCGAAATGATAATAATGTTCTTCCATTTATGTGTTTCAACCAAAAGTGCAACTAACTTTAAGATATATACAATTAGAATTCTATAACGAAAGTAAGTACTTAGTACTTATAGAAACAAAGCGCAGCTCTTTTGAAATTCTCAATTTTGCTTTGTTTGCTATGGGACCACAATCATTTTTAATCTATTTCTATGGAATTCTTATTTTCGAATAAGACTTTCTAGCTATTTTCACTAACAATTTAATCGTTGTTAATCGAAGTCTTGTTTGTGATCACCGTGGAAACTTCACATAATACTTGGCAGTAGAAGACCAAGCCAATCTGTCTAGACGGGTCTTTTTTTGCGGTTTTGGTCGGCAAGATGCCCTCTTAGATAGTAATAGCTTTGCTTTGAAAAGCAGCGGTACATGATAAGATTAAGGAGCTTTGGCAAGATGCAAAACAGAGCTGGTTAAATTTAAAGAAGACGAGCTATATGATATGGTCAGATTATTACATTGCGGTTGCGATTCTACTGATGTTGTGAAGAGTTTTCCTTAGCATTTTATGCGAAGCAAGGTGTAGAAAATGAGAGCGAAAGATTACTCTGCGGCAGCGTAAGTATTAAGAATAAAAGATATTGATTATAACGCTTTTCTACAGATGCTCAATAGTTTTATAAATTTACAGCGTACTTACTACACTTAGCTCTCAAAATCGATAACCTTGATTTTTTGAGAAAGCAAAAAAGGTTTCAAAATTTTAAATAATTCGATTGGTTTTATTTTTGTCACAAATGCAGATTTGAACGTTACTAACGAGAAGCAGTCATCATTTTTGCTTTGGACCTACGGATTTGGAAGTTTTTGGTATTAAAATGTGAAAAAAGATCTATCATTTTTTCATTGTAATATATAAGGTAACTTATAAGCTTAAAATATATATGATGATGGTAGGTTTTTACTTTGGAAAATTATATCTTTTATCTTCATACAATATAAGGTTCATGCAGGAGTTAGAGAACCAGATATAAAGAAGCAACTTAGAGACTTTATTTTATAATTTTTGTTTGTAGCCTATATAGCCTCTTTGGCCCTATGCCACGAAAAATCTTAAATCTATAAGTACACAAATGGTGTAGATCAAACTTATAAAATAAACGAAGGCTTAGTAACTGAGATAGATTTCAAAATAAATTAAAAATACAGTTCCGTGTTAAAAATTGAAACAGGCAGCGTATTCCAGCGCCGTTAGCTGCCTACACTTACATCCCATTTTTGTCTATTTCCAGACCCGTGTTTTCTTTTATTTTTTTTTTTTTTTTGTGCAGCATAGCAAAACTTTGCCATAAAGACAATCAAAGAAAAACAGAGAGAGTAACACAGAGAGAGTGGAAAACAAAAGAATTTATGAGCGTGCCGGTTGGAGAAAAACTTCTACAATAAATTTAAATGGCACATTGGGGCACATTTTACACGTTGCCCCAAAATGTTTCCCTGCTGTTGCGTCTCGTTTTGTCTAAAAATGTGTCTGGCTGGCAGCAGCTGAAAGTATCTCTATCTGCAGCCTGTGTATCTGTCTATCCAGTATTTGTATTTTATGCCTCTTATGTGTCCCATTGGCATCGTTTCGTTTAGCACTTAGCTATTTTCACAGCTATAGTAAATTTTTAAAAAAGTTCATAATAAGCCTTGTACGGAGTCAATCTTTTAAATATTTGATTACGACATCAGATATAAACCAGTTGCTGTAATTCTATTAAGGCCAATTGAGTGTCTCCATAAAATAGACAACAATACCAACAAAAGCGCTGAAGATATGTTAACGAACAAACAAGGAAAAGCCAAAAGTGTGTGTGCTTCATGAATGGAAACCACAGACAGTAGTCGAAATTGATAAGAAAAGTGCTCAAAGAAATTTAGATAATGCTTATGGAAAAATGTCTCTTTTTATTAGGAGTTCAAGCAACTCAAAGCAATAGAGCTATGCGATAGTAATAAATTTGTAAGATAGTAAAGTTAATGTTGATGTGATGTATTTGGTAATGATTTGTTCGAAATTTTGTAATCTTCAAAACTTTGTAATCTTCAACATTTTGTAATCTTCTAAAGAAAACAAACAAGATTATATTTAAAGTCAAAGCCTTTGTTAAAGTTTTTATGTTTAAATAAAATCGATTGAATTATAATTGTAAGCTGAAGATCTTCCATCTTCCATCTATAAGGTGGGTTTCTTCAAGCACTCTGCTCAGTTCCGCTTTTCGAATGCAGCTTATGACATCGAAATGAAATTAAGAGCTTATAGCTTACTTGGTCACGTTTTATTTTTTTATCAGTCAAGTTTATGTAAGCGCTGTTCCGTCAAAACAAATTTTCTCAAGTGTTCAGCATGCACCGGAACCGGGGTTAAGCACACTTGTGGTAATTAGGTATTACGTAATACTATTTCCAATAAAGCTTAACTGCATAAATAAATATTGTTAACGCCTATTAATAAATAATTACAAAAGTTTTTCAAAGTCAAGCATTGACTTAGCCATACTCTATAGCGTTATAAAAGATTTTGACAAATATAGTTTTAAGAATGAAATTCCAATTAAAACTTGAAGTTTTTAAAATCAAGTGCATTTATTTATTATCAAAGTTATGGAGGGTTTTTTACTTATTTTGATATATATCCATTTGAAACATACCGTTTTTAAATGAAAACAAATTCAGAGTTAGTCTGATTTTGTGTCAAAAAAAAAACCCTAAAAACAGGTGTAAAAAAATTCCAACAGATGTACCATTTCCAGCGATTGGTAGCTGATTTGACTTGATTTTGGTTCAACTTTTTTAATTAAAATTTTGTTTTTCGAGCTCTTGAAACTATCTTGAGTTCTAATGGTATTAGAGAATTTTGATTTGTAGTCTTCTAAAAAGCGACAAATGTGCAAACAGAGATACATGGCTCCTTGGCTCCCATGTTATAGTGGACGACTATATTTTCGAAGATGTCAAGTAATTGCGATGCCTGGAGAAAGTATCAGACTTGCCAATAGATGCTAGTGTGGGCTTATTAAGATATGTAGAACAGACATCATTCGAACGACAAAACTAACGCTCTACAAGATGTTAATCCTACCCGTGCCCTTATAAAGCGCAGGAGCAAGGGTTATGGCGCCATGGATGCAGCCGTGCTGAGAGATGTTCGAGCGCAAAATTCTTCGTACAATCTTCGTTGCTTTTGGGATTGGCGATGGCTATTGCTTTTAAATGATGCATGATGATATGTATGGCATATAGATGTTGTCCAGTGAATTATGGTACTGCACCAGCTAGACCATGTTATGCAGTAAGTGAAGCATAGGTCTAGGATGTGAAAGCCGAGATAGAAAGAAGAGGGGAACAACCTAGACTCAGTTGGAACGACAAAGTGAAGGAAGACCTATCTTCTCTTGGAACAACCAACTGCAGAAGTTTGCAAAGCAGGGACGCCTGTCAGTTGCTAGTGAAGTCTACTGTAAACCTATACCTCTGTTTTTCATATTTTTATAAAGCTTCATAAAAGTTAAAGTTAAGTTTACTAGAAGAATTTTCGAAAGATTTTTCCAGAAATTGTTAATTCAAAAAAGAAAGCATAATAACTTGTGAAGTAAGCCGAAGGCGAGGGCCTCAGTAGTCATATTAGTTATAAGTTAACTTAAAAGTAACATTTATAAATAAATAAATAAACAAATAACTTGTGAAGCATGAGAAAGAGGCATAGTACTTAAGAAGAGAGTGATTTTGAGTCTTCAACAACGTTTTAGTGTTGAGTTTAATATTACTTAAACTATTGAAATAAAATATGAAATTTGTCCAACCAAAACTGCTTCTGCGAAATCAAACGTTTTTAAATTTACGAAACGCATGTTTTTTTCAACAAAAAAGACAATTTTCGAAAAGTAAGATTTTGCGATTTACGTATAAGATCTTATTTTTAAAGTTTCGTTACAACTTTCTTTGCAATTGAAAAGTGGAAAAAAATTTATAGTCTGGATATTTCCAGGCGCTTTTTTTGTTTCTTTTTGTAACTGGGTAATTTGTAAGGCCTGATTTTTCTCTATTTTCTAGTGACACATTCGCTGTCACTTCAGGCAATGTAGTAAACTTAATCTATAATTCCGGTGTCACCAATTCAACTCGAAATATTTAAGCAAAATAATAGAGAGCTCTGAAGGTTACTTCTAAGTAGGACTTCAACAATTTCTGACTAGAAAGTCATATGTCATATATGATAAGATTAATACAAAGCAAGTGAACTACCTTGAATGGGAATTAACTTTGTACCAAAAAATTAACTTTGTAAAAAAGGAAGAGGTCGTTTATATGTCACCATTCTCAGATATTTATTCCAGCGAGGTTGATTCGACTTTTTAGAAGGATAATGAGCACCACCATTAACTTTGTGGGAAAACAGCTCTTCGAACCCTTGTGAGTGTGACAAGGCGACACTTTATCATGCAACCTCTTCAATTTCATAACGCAAAGGGTTTCGCGGAAGGCAAAACTCAAAAATGTTGCTAGTAATTTGAATAAATTTTCGGACGTTCTTTCAGTATATACGAAATTATGGAGATTTCAGATTCTACCTGTAATAACATAGATTCGACATATTTAGAATGAAATTAAGCACCACAGTGACCTGTAGCAAAGTGGGTAGGAAGTCCCTCGAATTCATACACACCATTCGAAGTATCAGATAAGGTGGTAGTCTATCGTGCGACCTTCTTCAATTTCGTAGAAGAAAGCGTTAAGCGGAAGGCCTCAAAATTTTTGCTGGTGCCCCAAGCAAATTAGAAAATTCCGACGCCACGGAATATCCTCAATACCTTGTATAAATTTTCGTACTATATTTCAGTTATATATCATATAAATATTATGAAGACTTCAGATTCTACCAGTAATATTACTGTGTGTGCCTAAAATTTGGCATTTCGGAAGCAATATTTTCTGCAAATAGAAAAATTAACTTTGTATCAAAAATTAATTAATTTAAAGTTCTAATTCACTAGAACAATTATTTTTATTAGATTTCAAAACTATTTCTTACAAACAAAGCGTTCAAAATATTTACCAGGAAGCATACTTTATGCATTTGTGATAAATTTTAGCCAAACATTTTAAATTTATTTTAGTTTAAAAATACATTGTACGCGCATTATTCATTCACAGAAGCCCAATTAATCCTGCCATTTTTCGACAACGTAAAAATATTATATTCTATCATTTGACAGATTGCAAATAAAAATAAATACATTAAAGGATAAATCAAATTTACATATATAAAACTCATGCTCCATAATCAAAGCAATCAATTTCACAATCCCACTAAATTACGCTTATTCACAAATACATTTTTGATAAACATAAATTATTCAAACTATTAGGCACTTCTTAAATCAGCAAGGTTATGCCAAATAAAACAATTAAAATTTATGGAAATCAATTAAATGACAATACAGTATACAGAGTCATTAAAATTTTATTCGCTGCAGTTTTTAATCCTTTGCGAAAATGATATCTTGTCAAAGTTTACAAAAAATAAAATACATTTTTTTTAATATTAACGCTATGACAGTTGTAAATTATCATAAAATGGCAAACCAAAATAGTGCAACAATAAAACATCCAACCCACGCTTGCATTTGGTAGTTTTATCAGTTCAAATGGAAAAAAATCGATAAACAGGAAGTGGGCGAAAATGTTTTATTTATACAAGAAAAAAAAGGTCAAGTTGGTCAATAAACTGAAAAATAAAAGTTTGAACATTGGCAAAAGTTTCAACACATACTCCTAATCAGCCGTAAGGATTAAGTGCAAAGTTTCGATATATAAAAAAAGAACGCATTTATATCCTGCATACAGCTGCGTAGAAATAAATGATGAAACTTTCCGAAAAGGTGTGACGTCTATAAAGTGCGGAAACATCAACTTGCCAAGTACCAATAAACTTTTCGATTTCAAAAGCTATTTGTCAATGGAATTTTTGTACAAAATGAACCCTTTAAAGTGGCCAAAAAACCAGGAAGCCATAAAAAGCTTCTTGTTGCAAATGTGGCAAAATCTAAGCCATAATCAAGGAAGCAAAGTTCTGGCAATTTATTACGAACTGCCATTTCCGGCTGCCCTCCCCCGCCCCAGATAAAAACAATAGAACGCCAAATAACTTTGAAAGCTGCCAAACATGACACAAAAAGCTGGCAAAAATATAAATTTTTAATAAAGTAAAACAGCTAAACGTGTTGGTAATGGACGCATTGTGTAGAATGGTTCACCATTTAAGTCTTTTTTCAATTTGGGAAAGTATTTTTAATAATCATAATTGGGGTAGCAATTGCAGATTGTTGAAAAGTGAAGTTTAAGTGTATGAAAGAAAGGTGGTTCACATTCACAGCAGGCAGAAGTGAAAATAACTTTAGAAAAGTTATCAGCTTATTCTTTAAATTCTATCAAGCGTTTAACATTCTTAAGATTAATAAGATAATTCGAGTTTCCACTTTTATAGTCTTCAAAAGAAAACTTTTTGATTAAAAGACTTTGGCAGAAACTACATTTTTCTAAAGTCTCATCATAAGGACTTAGATAGACTATTAATTCATCCAAATAAAAATATTAATTTTCAAAACTTCAGAAATTCCTTAAACTAGCCAGATAACTAATAAGTTTTGTGATACAAGTTTTCGGAAGAATTTGGTTTCTTTTGTAGAAAATGATCAACTTATTTTTAAATTTACCAAAGCAATTAGAATTTTTAAGTTTATTTAAATATTTTGAGTATCTTCTTTTCTAATCTTCTTAAGACAACTTTGTAATTTTTGTAAAAACTCAATTTTCCACTAGTCTACCAAAAGCATGGAAAGACTATTAAATAATCAAATTATTTATATTTTTTTTTCAAATTATGTGGAATTCATGAAACTATTTAGATAATTTAGAATGTTTTGTGCTGCAGTCTTCAGAAGAAAACTTTTGGTTTTAAAAAATGTTCGTTTGTAAAAAATGTTCTGTGGTCTATTAAAAAGCTTGAAAGACTATTAATAAAGTTAAACTTAAATAAAAAATGTATTGCTTAAGTATAGTACGATTTTTGAAAACAAAATTTTAAAATCGGCAACTATCAAAGTTAAATATAAAACCTTTTCACTATGTTTGATTAAGAATGTTATGAAGAAGATGATTTTTATTAAAGATTTCTGCAAAAGTTTAGATCTTAAGAACACAATGTTTTACTGTAGCTCTTAACTTCTATCGAGATATTTATTTAATTTATTACTTTATTTTTTATTACCTTTTTTGTAAATTTTTGTGACATATTGAAGTTTTAATTTTTGAATGTGCAATAACTTACAAGTTAAAATCTTTCTAAGACCAAGTCAATTAAATCTTTTCGAATACCCTCGTCTTGGAGAACCACGCTAGATATCGTCATAACTAAGGATATTAAAGAATTGCTTTATAGATTGCATTATTTTTTGAAACAACTGGGAGATTCAGTAAGCTTTGAATCGTCATTTTTTTAAAGGAATAAAATTACCGGACAATTTTATAACCCTGGTTCAATGAGTAAGTTTTGTATTCGGTGGTTTTTCCAAAGGATAGCTTCGGCTGTAAGTTGTTGCCGATATCGGAAGTGATTGCCAATTTCATTGGACAGTTGGACATATGTCGTCAGTTATGTCAGCATAGAGGCATCTGCTTCTGACAGCGGAATTGTGTTTTTCTTCTTCGAAAATGTCGAGATTTGAGTTTAATAAAGGAAATTCGCGGTTAATGCTTATCAAAAGCTTGTGGATGTAAGTGGTGAATGGTGGCTGCTGAAATGAATTCTTGAACTCTACGCCGCTGCGGGTTTCATACCAACAGCCGCATCATTTTATCGGACAGTTTGGGTCTCCGCCAAGTGCGCAGAGGTTAACCAGCAAATTGTTGGCTTCAACGGATAAGTCTTCCATAGAGTCGTTTAGACATTACAAAAGTGGAGTGGTGAAGACAAAGCGCGTCTTGGCCAAAACAAGGAGTATGTTGTAGTTAAATAATTGGAGACGAACTAAATCAAGATCCATGCCAAACGTAAACAGAACACACAGAACCATTAAAAAGGTAAAGGAGATAAAGGAGATTTGAAATTATTTGAATGCCATGAAAATCGGTGAAAGTAAACAAATAATTTTCTTAATAAGAAATTTGTAATATTCTAAGAAAACTTATACTACATCTCAGAAAGATGACAAATTTCTTGTCAACTCTTTGAAAAAAAAATTGAATAATTTTTTGGGAAGTACTTTAATTTAATGAAAATAACAAAGATCAGTTATATACAACAATATTCTTTTTTATTAATAGAATTTAAGTCTTTTTTCTGATGTTTCGCAAATACTATATATCTCATTGGGTCACCATGTTGCCCTTGAGCTCTTCTTGCTACCATCCACTCTACTTCCCCCACAGTTAGGCCACTTTTTATACAAAACCCATTCTTCTTCCTCAAAGTTGGCATAATTGTTTAATAAATTCATCTTCAAGTTTGGCATAAATTACATTTAATTAACTGCTAAACTTTATTTTATTACAGCTTTAGAGCTTTTCACTTTTAACGACAGTTAACAAAATTCTCGCTAAACTTGGCCAAATGTAAGAATGCAGTTAACATGCTAAATTAGACCAGTTCCGCCGCTTTAAAGAAACTTAATTAAAAACGTGTAACATTAGCGCACAGGCCGTATTAAGCACATTTGGTAAATTTTTATGAAACTGGGTATTATTATTATTAATATTATTAACCTTATAAGAAACGCGCTAAACAATCAATTAATTGGCTCCTAGACTGGCGGCAAACAAGAAAACAAAACACAAAAAAAACAATCCAAACAAGTGTCGAGTGTTTTGACGTCGTATCTGCGTCTATAAAATTATATATAAACTTATAAATACTTTACTTTAAGCACTTTTAACGATGGCGTGAACCACGGCTCATGAGCAACGGGGCGGGTGTGAACGTTTGGGGCCAGCCTTCGACAATTCAAAATCATGGCCAAAAACAAAAGCAAAAAACGAAAACGACGAAAAAAAAAAAATGCCAGCTACTCTCATGCGATGTCGCGTTTTTGGTTTTCGACAATAAACACAAAATGCGAGAGTCAAACAAAATAAATAAAATATGGTTGAATAAATGAATATTAAATGATCAGCAGAGACGTTTAAAAAGGAATAAACAATAATAAGAAAAAAACACCAACTTAAAGCAGTGACGTAGTTGGTGAGGGGTAAGCGGAGTAATTAGAACTGTAAAGAGTAAAAATTATTAAATTTATGCAATTTAAAAACTTCTTGAAGGTAATACAAGCAAGTATCGGAATGTTACAAGTATCTGAATGTTATAGAAGATCTATAGCATCTTTGCATCCTATGTTAAGAGATCGCCATCAAACTCGCGACTTTTTGCTTTTCAGTTATTCATTCGGGTTCCCAACATTCGTCGGTTTAATTTGAGGTCCTAACATTCTTCCTGCCTTTCTATCTAGTAGACTTCGCATCTTCGGATCCTATATTAAGAAACAACCCCAACATTCGTACTGCCGTTCTATTCTTGTAGACTTCGCTTCTTTGACTCATAGAATCCTTGGCTCCTATATTAAGACACAACCATCTAACTCGAATCTTTTTGATTCTCTGTGTGTAATGTCCCAAAATTGGTCCTGTCTTCCTATTCTTATAGACTTCGCCTTATAAAATTACCTTTCCTAAAAAGTAGTGGTATTACCATAAGCGCATTCCATCCTACAAAACTCGTAATCTTCAAACTCCTATCGTCTATGCGCTAACTATAATAACCTTTACGATTTTCTCTCTTATGCTACGAAAGGTCTTTTTAATCCATGGGTTTCTCTATCTTAACTCATTGTAATTTGCCAAATCGAACATCTTTGAACATCTTAAAACTGCAACTTAGTCAATGGTGACCTTTTGGGCACATTTTGTTGTGTTTAAACTTCCTGTTTCTAACTTTAACATTGTAATTCCAAGTTGCTAGCCATCCCCAGATCTAAGACGGTGCATACCTCTAAAAAATTCACCCATCTGGCTGGGAACATGAATAGTTTTAAACTATATTTTCCTCACACTAATTTGATATTTTTTTAAATTAATATTGCCTAAATTAATATATTTTTGAGAAATTTCTTTTTAGCAAATCCTTAAGAATCGTAAAACATTTTTTTTTTCACATTTATCCTTTAAAGAAACCAAACAACGCCCATGATTACTTTAGCAATAACTTCAAACTTCAATCGATAGGCGAATATTTTGCATGTTTGTTTGTCTTATCAATTTGCATTGAGTATTGAGTGAGTGTGTGTGTGCGTGTGTGCGTGTGTGTGTGCGTATGTGTGGGGGGAACACGAAAAGGCAAGCAAAAATAAAAATAATAATAATAAACAGAATAAACAAATATATGGATAATGCCCACCAAAAAGCACATGCAAAAGATTCAAAAACAAAAATGAAATAAAAGATGAAGTGCCCAAAAGACGCCAAAGAACGACTTTGGGATGCTCTAAAACTTTTAAACACTTAAATCAAACTCTTTAGAGCTAAAAAGTATTTAAAGCTAAGTATGATTACAATAGAAACTTTATAATAATAGAACTCATTGTTAAATAGACGTTCTCTGAAGTAAAGTTGTTGTAAATATGGCTATGTTGGCTTTATAAAAAAAATGAAAAATATTTCTATAAAAAATCCGATATTATGATATCAATACGAACTCATAAAATCGTCAGAAATATAAAGCAATTAAAAAAATATTTAAAATTGGGCAAGGAGCTCTAAGAACAAACTCCGAGTGAAAAATTTATTTGTGCTCTGATTTTTCACTAAAAATAACTCACTAATTATTATTTTATGGAGAAGGTTTGAACCGCGAGGTCTATTGTGCCCAAATAACTCTAACCAAATAGATTTATTCCCCTTGACTAGTTGGCGTTCTTCCAAGAACAAAGCATAGGGATTATAGCTGATCGAAGCTATCATGGACCTATAAACCCGAACGCCGGTATTACTCATTAATAGAGATTCTCTTGAGAAAATAGTATTTTCTTGCTAGCTATGCCAGTGCTAGGCAAATACACCGAAGCTGCTGGAGCGAATCGAATCTCCGAACTTAAACTTAAGAGGCAAGTATGTCTATGACAGTTAATTCTCCTGTTAAATTCGTAAACTAAAATTCAAAATCTGTGAAGAATAGTGATTTCTGTAGCGACAAAATTCAAACTAGGGAGTGTCCATCTCGGAATAAAAAGTATATCGCATGCCTAGTTACCTCAATGCTACTCTAAGTAACTCATATACTGCTCATACTGAAAGGGTATACAAGTGTTTGATTGACGTGTCGGCGACGTACGCTGCAAAATGAGAAACAATAACAACAACAACGACAACGACAACAACTATGACAACGCCGACGTCATCGTCAAAGCATTTGCCCAAAGCTTGACTGAGGTTTAAGCTGAGACGTTCGCAGCGGCGCCGCGCCGCCCACATCAAGCCCCACCGACAACAACAACGTCAACACGAAAGAGCTACTCACACACTCAGTGGGAGCGGAAGCTACAACGTGAGATGACGACGACGGCGACGACGACGTAGACGTGAGAGCGGCTTGACGAGCAGAAGGCGGCATGCGGTTTTAAGTTACCAAAAGCAGCTTGTCTTGCACAGTGGGCCCAAACTTGGGTTGCTTCGGAGTGAAATCGGTTTTTGTTTCAAGCAAATTTGTGCATAATCAATTGAAGCATTAATATTAATAAAGTTTTTCGAGCAAAGGGGGGGATTTGCAAATGTGCCCTACAGCTGTTGCTGCCAAACTGGTTTTTTTTTTTTTTGGCTGGTTGGTTGGAAGCTCTCCAAAAGGCCAAAAATGTTCTCGAGCTTGGGAAAGAGCTGGCACCAAGATACTGGGCCAAAAAGCATGTGCCTAGTTAAAACGCTTAGCAGCTTACTAAAAGCCACTGTTAATTGAATGCCTCGAGTGATGGTGATGGTGGTTGCGGTGGAGACGGTGGTGGTGGCTTGCACAATATTAAATCCGATTTAATAAATTAAATTCGATTTATTTGTGCTGCCTAAGAAGCGTGCTTCAACTTAAAGGAGTGCTTAGATTCATGCAAAGGCCTAAGGCTTGAAACGTTTATTTAGATATAACAATAAAATTCAATAGATTTTATTGTGTTAACTCCTATTAACTCTTTGTACATAATAGAGAATGTCGTTTGAATTTAAATTAATTGAGCTTTTAGTAGCTCGTATCGGTATTGATTCACTTTAATATAACATAGAACATAGGGTCACCATTTGGCTTCAACAATTTTCTCACAATATTTCATTACTTTCAATCATATGAATGCCTTAGGCTTGAATATTTATAACTAAAAATATTACATAAGTTAACCAACATTAGAGGGTAATCGAGAATTTACTATAAAACAGGACGATTGTATCGTAAACAGAGGCTTCTATGCTGCAAATAAGCTAGTCAGACTTAAGCAAATTTTCAGGAATTGCTTGAGATCCTCCACTTTGCCTTGAGCCAAAAGTTTTTTGAGTTGTTCATTGTAAGAACAACATTCGATTACTTAAACAAATTTACACAAGCCCTACCGATTTTAAGATAGTAATTTCATTTTACGAATTTAAAGAGAAGTCTATCAATCTAACGAATTGATTTAGAATTAAAAGAAAAAAGTTCGGCGATATTTTTCTATATGATGGCAAGAGTTTCTACAGTGCGTCAGATGTAGTTTTCACTTAACTGCGCAAGTAAAAATCAAACCATAGATAAAATCTCGGGAGAAGCGTTCTATACGCGATTGCCGTACATACTACGGTTTTGCTAATTTTTACCAGTCGATGCAATAAACGACAAACTGGTCGACACACATCATCTCTGTATTGGAGAGCATGTTAAGGGAAAGCCTATATATCACACTGTCTCAGTTAAGTATTGTTCAAAAGTTGAACAATGACTACCACCATTACCGTTCCAGATTTCCGACGCGGCCTCTATAGTGCGACCTCTTCAATTTTGTAATTTAAGGAGTACTGACGATTGGTGTACATCGAGGTGCCACTATTTCTATGGCTCAGCTCCTGTCATACATCTGTGATTTCAACATCAGTTGCTATCCAGATGTAACTGTCGCATTCCCGCTCTCCAAAAGTAGTCGGAGAAAAGTGTGTACAGTTAACGAGTGTAAGACTCCTATATAATCCGCATCAATAATATTATCCGGGAGATAAGCTGAAGACCTACACAATCACTGCAGTCTTAGTACGCAGATTTGTAGCCGACGCATCTCACGACCGACAAAACTATGCGTTATATCATCATCATCATCATTATTATCATCATCATCATACTGCGCGTGCTTTTATATGGAACAGAAGCACAAGTTGTGTCGCGGACGGATGCATGTGCGCTTAGTATGTTCGAAAGTAAAATTCTTTTCAAAAACTTCGGTCCCTTTTTGATTGTAGGCGATTATGATTAGGGGTGATTATAATTGCGCGGACTATGATTGAAGGCAAATATGATTGGAGGCGACTATCGTATTCGACTGAAATATAAGTTGTATGAGCTTTAAGACGACTTAGAAGTTGTAAAACCTACTACAACATTTCCGCACGAGTCCTAAGCACCCTAAGACCTGTTTATTAAAACATCAACAAAAAAAGTTCAGTCTGGTAACGATTGGGATTGTATCCAGATAAAATTTTTCTATGTGTCACCATCAATCTTCGATATGTTGAAAACAGAAACGCAGTATACTTAGCACACTAAACTCGGATTTATGTTCGATCGACTATCCCATTGATGCCGGAGCAGACTCAAGACTGAGAAGCAATTCTTAACAAGACTGCTCACAGATCATTCTACACAATCACATTTCATTCATATGAAAGCAGAATCATCAAGCTGATAACAAAATATAATTCTTCCTTCAACGTATTGAGATTGTACGGGTGAAGCTCATACGAAATCTAAGAACTAAGAAGCTACGTTCACTACGCACTTTGCAAGCCGATCTGTGGTATTCCTTGATTTTATGCCCATCGAAGATATTTTATTACCGTAACGTTCAAGCAATCATAGGAATTATTTATCACAGTACATAATGTTCTTGAAAGGAAACGCTGATTCGACCCTGAAGTATTTGTTAATGGAATGAGACTGCAAGCAACTACAGATACTGAAATAAATGACATATAGAAAATTTTGAGTGACGTCTATGCTTCGTTTATTAAGTCTTACTTTTTTTAACGTTCGCCGGGAAAAAGAATTTTATTTTTTTTTATTTTTATTTTATCTGGGGAGCTAATATATTAAAGTAGTTATATAGGTGAAGATAAACAGTTTTGAAGGGAATAAAAAGGATTTCTAGTCGAGCACCAGGGATGTCATGTACTTTATACAAATATAGAGTTTAATCGGTGTATTGTGGAGAATTAAATTCAGTGGGCGGTCAAACCTCTATGGTATAGATCAATTATAAACAATGATTTTGCTGTGAAAATAATGATCCTGAGCCATAAAGCAAAATATATTATTTTGAAAAAGACGCGAATTGGTTGAGGGTCTTCCTATGAGTATTTTTCACAAATTTTAATAAATGGGATTATATCACGAAGTAGCCTCCATTTAATGAGTAACACGTTGGCAATGTGCAGACTAGAAATCAAACAAATTCGATTTATGATACGATCGCTTAGTTATCGAATTCAGAGTAAGGTCTTTTAAGACAATAGAAACTTAATAAAAAACATTAATAATGCTATCCACACAATGGCTAATCGCAAAACTATATCGAACAACTTAACAAATTGATATGTTAATACACAGCTATTGTTTGTGGTTCCGATAGCGCGTGCTCTTTGTTCATATTTCTTAAATGATATACAGCTCATTTAATTTTAACTCTTTATGTGGTTGACATATATTTGGTCGCATAAAAATAAAAGTGTTAAATACGTCTCCGATACGATATATCGCACATTTTATATTATATTTCTACACACTGTGCAGACCACACAAATCTAAACTAATCATAATTTCTTTTCATTTCCAATAATACTCTCGCTATCGTTTAGCCAACAATTATATGCTTGTTGTTTTCTTCTAGCAAGGGGGAAAAAATTGGCTATTATCTGGTAATTAGCTGATCATAATATTGAACATGAGTAAATCAAATTAAACCCACACCACTGTGCCTTGTCTTTGGCGGCTACAAACTGCGTCGCACGCTGTGTGTGTTATTGTCATTTACTTTGCGGCAAGCAATTACGTGCGACAAGCTAAGCGGCTGCTGTTACTTATGTTTTTATACCCTGCCAATGTAGGGTATATGAGCTTTGGTAGATTTTGCGTAGGTTGGGTGGCACAGCTTGGAAAGGACGTAGAAGAGCAGAAGCTGTTTACTGCGAAAATATAATTGGTTTGGTTATTGATTGTGATGAGTACGCAAGTAGAACTGCAGAAGAATCCCCGAACAGATTTGGAGTAAGGTTCAACATCATACGAAGAGTGTTGATTCCTAACACGCGACTTCAAACAGTTCATACACGATTTTAGCACACTGCTTGATAAGTCATTACTTCGGCTTGCACTGATTGTCATTCATTGTAAGCAAGCAGTTTAACGAGTCTTCTTTTTGCTCACCAGGGGTAAGTACGGCGCTTTCTGGGAGTATCGTGAAGGTTTTGTGTTTGCTGATTAAATGCGGTTAAATACAACGAGGTTGGCGAGGACTTGTATATAACCAACCAGGCGTTATGACTCTTAGATCAACAGAGACCTAGGTAGTTAAATGTCTCTGCATTTTTGGGACAATATTAAATGTCGGCCTATTCTACCTAAAAAATCTGCTAAGCGTAAATTTGGCGAATTGCTCCGTACTCATTGCGACATATGTTTGCATATGCGATAAGACAGCATTGTCGCACGTCACATTAATTAAGTTTGGAGAGCTTCAAGATGTCTGTCCCGATTAAATAAGTTTGTAGAGGTTCCCACGACATCTTTCCTGATTAAAGTAATTAGAAGAGTTTCGATATGTCTGTCTAAATAAGTTTGGTCAGCTCAAAGATGTCTGTCCCGATTTAATTAGTTTAAAGAGATCCTAATATGTCTTTGCTGATAAAAATAGTTTGAAGAGTTCCAAGTTATCTGTCTTGATTAATTGAGTTTGGAGGGTTCCAAGCTGTCTGTCCCGATTAAAAAAGTTGGGAGAGTTCCAAGATATCTGCCTTGTTTAAATGAGTTTTGAAGACATACCAAGACGTCGGTCCTGATCAAATAAGGCTTATTGACCTTAAAAATGTCACAAACGATGAAAGAAAACTGCATGTTTAGACACTACTTGGACTTGCACTGCTTGTCATTCTCTAAAAGCAAGCAGTTTACCGATTCTCAATACAAAATTTTAAAATACATAAAATGTTGCAATCCAGCTGGGTGCAGTGTATCCCACTGTCGTGCAACATCTTGATTGCAACATATTACTGTTTTTTCTGTGGGCGTGGCGCAACAGCTGTTGTTGTTGCTGCTGTTGCCGCTGTTGTAGTTTGCCACATTTGGCAAAAGCAATTTATGTCAAGCCGAGCCTCAACGTTGACGTTCAAAAAGTTGTCATCCATTGCCAAACATCTCAGAAGCAACTCGGAAACATGCGTAAAAGTGTGGCAGCTTTAACTGTAACTTCCAGACCCTGCCCCACAGCCGCCCAGATGCCGTGTGTGACTGCCTGACTAGGTGGGTGTTGCCAGAAGTGTGTTCTAATAGGCGCAGAAATTAAAACACATAAACAGCCAGCAAACACAAACAAAAACAACAAGGCAGAACTTTCGGGAGAAGCAGACAAAGGGTTGGCTATGCCTCGGGGGGCGGTAGCTGCATTTAACAACGCTGTTGATGTGTTTGTGAACGTTTCCGAGGGGTTTGGGTAGCGTGAGGCCGTTTGTGCGCTTGTGGCCCAGTGTGGATTTGAAACGTTGGCATCTGTCAAACATGTCATACGCAAAATAGCTTAACAGCAATAAAAACAACAAGCTGAAGCAGTCCGGAGGAGTTAACAGCAGAAGCGGTCATAAAACGGTTTATTACAATATAAGCCAACAGCCAGGAGTGCGGGCATACATGAGGCATAGGATGGGAATCTCAGACTAGCAGATGTATTGCGTGTGGGAATTGGAACGTATGTATGTGATGCTCGAAAACCCTTCTGAACATAAAAAAATTCCTTAATTTTAAAAGACTTAAATTTTGACGCGAAAACGGATTGAAAAATATAAACTCGCAAACGGCTAAAGTAAAGTATGAAAAAATATAATAAGTTTTGCTTGAATTCCAAAGAATTGGATTACTGAATAATAATAGTTTGAAGATTTTATATAAGGAAACTGGGCTATACGATCGTGCAAGTCAGTAAGAGTAGGCCAAGAAAAACAAAATGAAATTTTAAGCTGTTTGGAACTACGGAAGAAAGCATAAGAGTCTTTGGCTGTACAAATAGCAATATTATTAGTTAAAGAAAGCTTGGATGCGGTTTTAAAGAATCTCAATCTAAAGACAGAATAAGTTATTCAGTTTAGAGTTCAAAAACCTAAAATTAGTGCTTATTCATTTCCAATTTAATTTTATATATATTACTTTCGTTAAAATATTTTTGCTCCACAATTCGAAATTTTTGTATTAGAGTAAAATTAAATTGGGTGTTTTTTTTCCTATTCAAGAAAGTTATTTTTTTTACAAAAATCTATAAAAATTTCACTGAAATGGGCCCCAGGTCACAACAACAGTGCCGCGAATGAATTGGCTTCGCCTAGGGGACAACAGTGTCATGATGCAAGATATCAACAAGCTGGAACAATTACAGATCATAATATTTATTTTTGAGATAAGCTTGGAGAATCTTCTTGGGTAGTTGGGGTAGTTTAATATGCCGACATTATCATAAGGAAAGCGTACTCTATAAATTTGCGCTAAAATGTTTTTAAATTTTTTATAAAAAAATTGCGTTTTAATTTTTTAACTCTTTTAACTCAAGATCGTACTACTTAGAACAAAATTCAAAGAACTATCGTTGGAAAATTCCGAAAGGCATAGTATTGTGAAAGAAATTTTAAAAATATGTAGAGATTTGCGGTGATGTAAAGGGCTTGGGTCTTCAAAGATTCCATGCAAAACAGTGGAGCAGCAATCGCGTCGTCCTTAAGGAATCCACCAAATTCAAACGACCAGTTTTGTGACAGATATAACGATTGACCCTTAATTGCATTTTTACTAAAAATAGCTTACAAAATCAGCTCGAAGAAACGATTTCTGATTTTAAAATGAATCGATTTTAATAATTGTAATATTAAGTCAAAAACTAACAAAAACTGTGGAAACAAATTGAATAAGAATTTAAAATACTCAAAATTAAAAATAAAAACTTTTAAATAAAAAATTTTATAAAAGGCAGGGAGTGAGAATATTAAAAAAAAAAATAAAAAATACTAAGAATTTAAAAAAGATTTGCTGCGTTTTAATTTAAAGATTGCATATAAAATATAAAAACACGAAATGGTTGAAAAAGTTAACAATACTAAAAAGTTATAAAAAAATTCCTTCTTTTGTTGAAATTGTTTATAAAGATAAATAATAACGGGTGCACCATCGGAATCGAGTCAATAGAAAACACGAATAATCTTGACAATTAGATGGACGTTTGCGAACTTTGTGTTATCCAAAAAGCGTAAAGACGACCTGGAAAATTCTTGGTTCCAACAGCAACAGCAAAAACAGACTATTTATGACGTGCTGGCCGCCAAGATCCCCAGATTTGACAGCACCAGATTAGAAAGGGATTAGCTTATAGATTACAGATTAGAAGAGCAAAATTTATGCCAACAAGCCGAGGACCAAGAAGAGCGAAAAGACATCATTCGAGTTGAAATGGCAGTTATATCCCCTGAGATGCTTCTAAGTGTATTTATTTATTATTAATATATGGGTACAACTAAGTCCAGTTTATCTTAAGATTAGACAAGTTAAAAATTAAGGAATGATAAAGAGGAAAATACAAAATAAAACTAATCCTTATTCCTAGCGTGAAGGGTGCATTTTTTATAGATATGTGATGAAAAACATCAATAAAAGAGCCCGCTTTTGTATTCGTAATAAAGGGTGTCATTTAGTCGATGTTGTTCTTGGGAAATAGCTCAAACACATTGTAAAAAGGTGAGCTTGATAATAAAAAACAATTTTTTGAAACATATTCTTAATACTTAAAGTTATACGAGTTTTCTATTGACCGGATTCAGAGTGCGCAACCATTAGCTTAAAAAATTAAAAAAATAGTAATATTAAAATAATTTATTTTTATACAGCATAGAGAGATATATTTGAAAAAGTTAAAAGTACTTCATTAATTAAAAAAATACTATCAAAAAGCATGTTATGGGAAAATACTTGTAAAAGTTAAATAAAGATTAAAAAAAATAGGAAAATAAAAATTTAGGAAAATAAAAAATTAACTGAATGAATGGTTGAATTTTTTGAAAAAGTTCAAAATTCTAAAACAGTGTTTTCCTTAAAAATCAGTAAGTGATTCAAAAGTAACAAATACTAGAATAAAATAAAAGTATAGCTATTTAAATAAAATAAAATTGTTTATAATAATTCTGAATTAGAAAAAGATTCAAAAGAGTTAAAAATTTAAAAAGTAATAATTGATTAGAGAAGAACTTGGTGCTATAATGTGCGAAGTAATATAAATTGTTTGATAAATACAATTTCTAACGCCTAAAAGAGCTAAAAATTATAAAAACAATACAATATTTATGAAAGACAAGCAACCACAAACGTCTCGTTCCCTGCCAAACTTAAGCAAACATTTGATTTTCGCAAATTTCAGTACAAAGAAAATTTCTTCGCAACTGCATTGCTTTGTGTAGCAAGTTGCTGGCTAACTGTTGCATACTCGTTTGGACTTTTAGGGTATTCTAACCCGAAACACACACACACACACACACACACACACACGCCAGTCAGTCAGTCAGTCACATATGGCAAATGTCAAATAATGTGCGTCGTCCAAACGTTTAGGCTTAACTTAACAAGTGTGTGCGTGCGAGTGAGTGTGTGTTTATGGACTGAAGGTGGTGTGGTGTTTGGGTGTGGGGTGGGGTGGGGTGAGTGAAGCGTTTTGCCAAACTTATTAAAGAAATTGAAATTCCTATGTACGTCTTGGGTTTTATTATGCTTAATGTACCCCTGGCCCTACCGCCTGTATTTTGTATATTTGTTGTTGGTCTTTCTCTCTCGATTTATGTTGATTTTTATGCGTTTTTTGTTTTTGTTTTTTTGGTTTTGATTTTGATTTATTTATTAACTCTGTTGCTATGTTTTATGCGTTTCCTAGCCCTAATCCAGTGTGCGCTCTCTCATACTTGGCTTGGCTCTCTTGGCTGACTGAATGAATGGCTGGCTGGCTGGCTGGCTGGTTGGTTGGTTTGGCCAAAATGCCAACGCCTCATAAGCGCACGCACGCACACACACACACACGCACACACAGATACAAACTCCCGCACAGACACAATTGTTGTTGTTGCTGTTTGTGTTGCTTTTTTTTGGTTTTGTTTTTTTTTGCGCTTTCTATGAGTGTCGGTATGCGAGTGAGTGTGTGTGTGACTGAGTGTGAGTGCCTGACTGCAAGTGTGTTTGCCTGAGTGTGTGTGTGTGCGTGTGTGTGTGTGTTGGAGTATCTGTGTGTGCCGTTTTAATAATAGCGCATATACAATATATAAAAGCTCCCGCTGGAGCAACAACCAGGCAAAAATGTTGCCACTGCCACACACAATATTGCACTAAAAACTTCAACACACTTAACCCCCCCGCCCCAGCACCGACAACCGTGCGCCCGCACTTTGCTTGCAAATAAATACCAACACATCAACACTTGCACTCTCTTTCCCTCTCTCGCTGTCACTCTCTCTCTCTCGCTCTCATAGTCTATATAACGCTCCCCATCTCTCTCTCTCTCTCTCTCTGTGTGTGTGTGTTGCGCGCCCTTTGGGGCAATGCGCGCAGCAAAAATCACTAAAACAAATACAAACTTCTAGCTTGCCTGCCACTTCACTCTCAACTCTGCAAGCAGCGCGCTGTGCAACAACTAAACTCTCAGCCACTGTACGGGGCAAGGCGTGGGCGTTTGCTTGGGCGCGGCAATTGCAGAGCGGTGTGCGGGGGCAAGTTGGGGTTGCAACTACACATAGCTGCCACAATAATGCTCATGTTGTCGGCGGCGGCGACGGCGGCAATGTTGAGTTGCGACAAACGGCAACAGTTATGTGTTATGGGTGGGGGGCGGCCTGTATGGGGCAGCTTTGTTCTAGCGGCTTACCCCCAAAGCAGGAAGTTTGTAGTTCTTTTCAATTAACACAAACACAGCGACGCAGAGATACACTCACAGACACACGCACGCAAGTAAATTTTATTTGCGCAGCTGCTGCATTTTTTTGTTGTAGTTTTTATTTTTACATAAACAATTGTTAGACAATAATAAAAATGCCGTCATAAAGACTGACATGCAGAGGCTGTCAACTATATTGCAACATGCAGCAATTAAGCTGCAGCCGCTGCGGCAGCAACAACAACTATTACCAGCACACTCACCACCGCGCTGCCGCTTTGGCACCTTGCGTTGTCAACAACAACAACAACTCGCCGCAATCAAAACAAAACAAAGCCGCTGCTGCCGTCAACAACAACAGCAACAACGCTGCAGTTTTTTTTGCGCTTTTTATTTACTTTTTTGCCGCTGCCGTCACTTTGTCTTTGTTTTTGTTTTTGCGCACTTATTATTTTTTGATTTTGCTGCTTTTACCTAAAATTTTAATAAACAAAACTTTGCATTTACCTTTTTTCACACAAACACACACAAATTTATGACACTTACACCAACACAAACACACACACAAATGCACACACACGCGCTCAGCTGCAATTACAACGCGCGCGATTTTTATTTATTAAACATTTGCATGTTTTATTTGATCTTTCTTGGTTTTTGTTATTTTTGTTTTGCTTTTTCTGATTTTTGTGTTTGTTATTGTTGTTAGGCGCCGGCGCGTTGTAGACAAAACATTTTTTTTTCTCGTTTGTGTGTAGCGTCCGCTCTGCGTGACACGCACGTTCGAAGTTCAAAATTCAAATAAGCGTTCGCGGTATGTGGCAGCGCTGCCAACTCAATAATGTTAACTTGCTTAACATATGTTAAGCCGGCTGTCTCGCTTGTGCTGCAGTTGTTGCATGCCAAGCAATCATGTTAAGCTGCTGCTTGTGTTCTGTTAACGCTGCGCGCGCAGTTTGATATAATGTTAAATTTAACAGCAGTGTATAACAGTTTGACAGCTGCTAAGTGATTGCACACCGACTATGTTATACACTGCGCTGCGTTTGTTACTTATACATTTGTAAGCACTCGCATTAATTATAGCATTCATAATGTTTTTCTGTTTGCTTCAAATGATATTGCTGGCAAATAAATTCGTTGGTATTTCATTGTTTTTTTGTCGTTGCTTGATTGAAACTTATTTTATAGCTTAGAAAAAACAATTAATTGTGCAAAAAATTTTATGGAATTCATAACCCTAAATTAGGTGAAAGTAAAAATGTATTCCCCTTGACTATGCTATCACTTCAAAGGTTGATGTTAATTAATTGTCTGTTTGAGACTTGAGCAACTGTACTTTTGCTTTCATTTTGTCTGACGCTATGGAAAAATAACGATTTGGCATGCACTTATCTAAAACTGCGAATCATTTCAATATGTTCTCATCGATATTAAACAATTAAAAGCGATATAAGTTTACTATAGACAACTCAAAATTTTCTATCGGTACCGAGACTTTTGGCAGGCAGTTGAACTGACAAGCAGCGGACAGCAAAGCGCCAACCAATGTTAATAACAGGAAATGTTAATTAACAGAACTTAAACAGAAATAAAATCTCGCGCGCTCGCAATTTTTACAGAGAAACTAAGCGATTCTCCCCAACATGTCGCCGGTTAAGAATTTTATAATTATTTTGTTTTTATTCTCCACATATAATTATTTTTGTTTATATTAACGAATTTAATTTCACTAATTTGTGTTACTTTATCTTTTTAATGCTTTTTGTATAATTAAAACTTTACGTTGTGTTTAATTAATCATTAAAAAAATGATTTATATTAAATTTATATCTAGGTATTTATTTTTGAAAACAAAATGTATTAGAAATTTTGTTCAAAATTTTAAAAATTATTTTGAATGAAACTGTTATACAAACAATATGCATGCAAGTTTTAGCTAAGTTTTGAACCGCAACTCAAACACTTCTGCGCAAAAGTCTGCTTACAGCGTGGAAAATAAAAATTTAACTTAAATGGAAAATATTTAAGGACTTGGCTACTTTTTTTATTTGATTATTGTAAATAGAAAATAGCGATATTCTATTTAAATATTTATAATTTTTTGTTCTTAAGACATCTTCAGATAATGTTATTTAATATAATAATCATTATATAAATTAAGATTATCCTTTCAAAAAAGTCAAAAATGTCAATGTTCAACTTCCCAAGCATTAGTCTCTTTTTGTGTTTAAGAATGAGATTGTTTCTTTAAACAAACATTGAACATACAAATTCTATCTCACTCCAATTTTAGAATGATATCTCTAAGAAAAAAGTTATCTCTGGCTTCATTGAGATTCGATTTCCTTGAAAACTCTCGATCCGACTAAAAACCAAGTTGCCGCCAAATGCAGGGCTGAAGAATAGGAGGCCCATGTAATATTTTAGTGTTTCCAAATAATTTTAAGCTTACCCCTTCAGGCACATAGTTTCAAACGATGCCGTCTTGCAAAATCAGCTTATCAAGTCTGTTTCTCTTTTCTGGCAGTTTTCCGGAATTTCCGTCTCACACACTCATAGGTGCACCAAACACGGAGCATGTGGAAGACGTTGAAACGGATCCAGTAAGTTTGACACCGTATTTTTTATCTTTGAGGCTATCGTTTCTATCCATTGCAATAAACATTTGTTTGACATATATTGAGTTCAACATATACGACTTTAAATAAATATCAATTGTTTTAACCAAACGGAAATTATTTGCTGAGTCACTTTACTTTACTAAGTTTACATTTGGCGAGAATCTTTATCTAACATAGCCATCCATTTCTCAACATAACACTTTTTGGGTTGGCCTGAATGCTCTTTACATTCGACACTGAAATAGCCACTTTGAAGGCCTGCAAATTAATTATTGCAGGACTTATCGGTTTGAGCAGATTTATCATGAACTTCCATATGCATTCTTTGGGCTTTCAATGCAGTTTTTTCCCCTTTAATACAAATAATCGAAAGTTCCCTCAAAATAACACATATTCGAAAATTTTCGTAACGGCGAGGAGCAATGTTGCCGATGTGGAACAATGGAATGGGAACAGTTCCAATATCGAACACAGATAACTTTTCCCTATTTCTGCTTGATATTATTGATTCCAGCGTAGATTCTTCATCTTAGCAGTGGCTTTAGTGAACATACTAGTAAATATACCATAATTAAAGACACCGGCTTTCGGATCCGGCTATATTAATAGAGGTAACCCGATGCTACGCTTTAAGATCGATGACCGTATCCAAGAGAAATGAATGTATTTTTTTTTTAAGTTTTTAAGATCTTTCTTGGAGGTACCGTGAAATATCGTCGGTCCACTATGTTCTTTGAATTAATTATTACAATACATCTCACGGCAGAAGTTAACTCTTTGTGCATGAAAACGATTGCGAAGATGGCGCAGATTGTTTTTATGTATTGAAGGATTGCGTAGACTGCATAAGCGACCTATCTCTACCATCCGATGAGAATTTTTTCTAATCTTAGTTTTGACTTGATAGAGGCCGAAATACTGCTTCAATTTTGATACAAATTAATTGTATAACCAAGTAACCCAAAAACTCCAAAGTAAGTAAGATGATTTGTGGGGCTATAAGTAAATTATTAAATGACCACACATTCTAAACGAAAGCAGCCAAATCAAGACAAATCCATTGATATCTTAAATCTAAAAATGATAATAAGAAGTCGAATATTATTTTTTTTCTTAAAAACACTGGTTCTATTTACGTGATGAGAAGTGCGAATGCATTTGCAAAGCTTCACCAATAACGAAGCTTTAAAAGCACAAAGCCTTAAAGCTCTTGAGCTTAGCTTGCTTTAGTTTTTGTCAACTTTACTGTTTAGCTCTAAAAGCTTTTCCTATTCTAAAACCGTCAAGGAGTCAAGTCAAAACAAATGAAATCAAAAAAATTAAATTTTTGAATTAATTTCGATTTGAAAAAAATTCACACTTATTAAGGACATGACAAGTCACTTCATTTTAGTTTGACATTTCCGGAAAATGTAAAGAAAAATATATAATATAATTTTGTAGCCGCCAACTTTAGCAAATTAGCCCTATGAGACTTATATAATACATCGCCGACAGTAAAGGAGTAAAACAATCTGAATAAATAATATAATAAAATAAAAGATATCTGAAAATTTGTTAAATTAATTAAATTTAATTGCATCGCACTTTGATCTCAATGAACAACGCACCTGCTCGCACTTGTGGAAAAATACGCTTACCATTTCCGACATCTGAGGTATATACCGACTTTTCCAGCGAAATTGTTGATGGCGCAGTTTGACTCTTTCCTTTAAATATTGCATACATTTTGCACAAATTTAATATTTGTACCGCGGTACAGGATAACACAAATAATATTGCACTCATAAAACAATTTTTTTACATATTATATTATTGCACTTTTTTGAAGTTGCAAATTAATATAGAATGAACTTGGCTCACTCGCACTTACACTTTGCTTT
Source organism: Chymomyza procnemis (assembly GCA_035046065.1). Classification (NCBI taxonomy): domain Eukaryota; kingdom Metazoa; phylum Arthropoda; class Insecta; order Diptera; family Drosophilidae; genus Chymomyza; species Chymomyza procnemis. Next base: position 43,071,446 of record JAWNOJ010000026.1, read on the forward strand.
GCCAAGGATGTACAAATTAAAAAAAAATTGTTTAATAATTGGCATTAATTATAAATTTGAAAATGTACCAATAGCATCGACATTTATTAAACAAATTTTGTATTAAACACTTGTTAATTTTATTTACTTCTCAGCGCCTCTCTTAAATTACTAACACCAAAAAAACTTTCCCTTTAGGAGCACCGGGGCTCCGCTGGACGCAGCAAATATTTTAAGACAATTTTTAAGTCACTTGCACTTTTGCCACCAACTCGCACTTTTAGTCATTATTACATTAACAAATTTTAGCACTTTTTTAAATATTTTAAACATTTTTTAACGCGAAAATTAAAGTATTTTCTTTTATTTTCCTGACTGCATATTAAGTTGCCGCATTTTTCCTACTTATGCGTGCTTAAGGAGCTGCCAGATGGCTGCACTGCCTTGAATAAAAAGACGCAAAATGTTGTTCTTATTGGCAGCAGAGCAGGTGGCAACGCTGTAACAGCAGTGCCCTCAAGAAAAGGATACAAGAGAATGAAGTAGAAGAGACGGATTGCATATGGAGAGTATTGAGCGTTGGATACCCTTATATAGGCATTGTATATGGTAAGCACATTATACAAATATGAGGTTAATTTGTGTTAAACAATACTTGACATAATTAAAAAAATATTTATTTGTTGGTTAATGCTTTTATATTTGTATTTATATTTATAAATCAATAAATATTTGTTTAATTTATTTCATTTTAAATGCATTTTATCACTTACTACATAAAAAAAAGTAAAACCTATTTGGTATATATATTTAAAAATTAATAAAACAACTGCCTTAAGATTGCTACTAAAAAACAAAACGAAAAAAAGGAAATTCATAACATTTACGAAAAATCATTTTTTCAAGTATATAGTTTCTCACCAACACCTTTTAAAGGTAAATGTTTGCAATAGTCAATATGCTTTATTTTCAATTCAATGTAGAGTTTTTTTTTTTAGTTCGTTGTAATGGGTGACACGGTACGCATGTGCTCCGCAGTTTTTATTAATTTAAAAAGTTTACGCTTTGCGAAAATGTGGTTAAATTGTAAATAATAAGTGCTGAATTATATTTTAAATAAATGTGTAAGTGCGTGCAATTGTTTAAATTGTTTTTTTATTTGAGTAAAATAATAAATTACGCAATAAAATCTGCAGTGAAAAGTGGGAAAGAGAAGGCTAATTTTGCGTAGGTGTGTAAAAAGATGCGCAATAGTTATTTTTTTCTATTTTTTTCCTTTTTTTTGAGTGAAGAGAGTAAAAAGTGCAATGTGTCTTTTTGTAAAGAGCACAGAAGCCGCTCTTTGGTTTCCTCTTTGTGCCATTTTCCTATTGTGCATGCGAAGCGATAAGTGCGAGCAGTGCGGTTGCTTTGATCTCTTTTGGTTAAATCCTCTGTCCCACTCGTGTGTGTTTAGTGAAGCGTATTCTTCCATAAGTGCGAGCAGGTGCGTTGTTCATTGAGATCAAAGTGCAATGCAATTAAATTTAATTAATTTAAATTTTAAGATGAGTCTAAATAATTAGCTTTTCAGTAAGTTTTTTAATTTTAATTTGGTATATTATTATTATTATTGTTATTAATTATTTATTATTAATTATGTAAAATTAAAAATACATTTGCTATATTATTGATAATGGGATTATACCTTGAACATCAAAGTAACTGACACACTTAAAGTTTTTAATTTAAAACCCGATAATTTTTATGTTATTATATTATAGAAAACATTTTTTTTAACAATAAATTTTATCATTCATTTTCATCAATAAATCTAAACTTTATATATTTTGTATAAATTCAATCATTTTCAAAAGAAGCCCGTGTTGTGTCCAATACTGAAGGTGGTTCCCTATTTATTTGAAAAGCAGAGCTAGACATATCACGATAATAATTGATCAAAAATTTCCAGGGTTGACATCTTATATTATGTAAGGATAATACATTGAGCATTTAAAGAATTAAAACTTTATTTTTAAATTATATTCACTTTTTTTTAACAAAAAAACAAAAAAACTTCATTGATTTTATTGTTTATAAGTTAGTTTTTGAAAAATCGGTTGAAAGGTCAAAAAAATCGGTTGAAATAAAAACTTTTTCCTCGTGAAAGCAAATTAGTTTTGAAAATTTTTGGATGTAACTATTTTTTAACTTTTACTTTTCACAATTTTAATTTTTTACAAATATTTTGATATTTCAAAAAAAATTTTAGTTTTTCCAAAGAAAATTAATTTTTTACAAAAATTTCCTTTATTAACAAAAATTTCATTTATTTACAAAAATTTCATTTTTTTACAAAAATTTCATTTTTTACAAAAATTTCAATTTTTCATAAAAATTTCAATTTTTTACAAAAATTTCAATTTATCATAAAAATTTAAATTTTTCATAAAAATTTCAATTTATCATAAAAATTTAAATTTTTCATAAAAATTTCAATTTTTTACAAAAATTTCAATTTTTCATAAAAATTTCAATTTTTTACAAAAATTTCAATTTTTCATAAAAATTTCAATTTTTTACAAAAATTTCAATTTTTCATAAAAATTTCAATTTTAATTTTTCATAAAAATTTGAATTTTTTACAAAAATTTCAATTTTTCACAAGTATAGAGTACTTCAACACCTTATTTTTATTTTAAAAAATAAGTGGGGGTCAATATACTAAAAGATTTTTATTGGTAAAAAAAAATTGAAATGAAAGTTTCTTGGTAAAAGTGTCAGTCAAACCAAATGTACTTCTGTAATCGGACACTGACCCAGAAATTTTCAATTGAAAATTAGATTTCTTGTAATTTAGGTTTAAATAAAATATCATTGTGGACGTTCCATAACTTCCTTTCAATTGCAAACACAGAGATCTAAAAGGTCCTTAAGGTTAGTGATTAGTTTCCTTCAACGGAACTTTCATGCCAGAGTTTATGGTGCCACTAGATTTTATTCCGTAACGCCAAAATGGGTAAAATTTCTAAAAATTAAATTTCTAAGCTCCAAATTTTTATTCTTTTAATTTTGAATACTATCCAAAAAGTCAGATAAAAAAGGATATACACTTTTCACTCGTAAAAATGTCATTTGTGCTAGTCCATTCTTCTATGCCATAAAACTTATAAAGAATATCGTTTTCGGAAGTAAGGGTATAACCTGTAATTCGTATCCGAGGCGCTAGTATGTTACAGTTTTTAACAAATCAAATTCATCATCATCAATATATAATATCCTGTATCGTGCCCATACAGTATACAGGCCCAAATTGTATGGAATACCCAGTAGAAAAGGTCGAAGACCCCCCAAAGCAACCTTAAGTATGATCAGTATGACTGAAAAGTTGATATACCCGTCCGCCTGTATGAACGTCTAGATGTCAGAGGTGTTAAAGAGCTAGAGTGCCCAATGATTTGGGAACAAATAGTTGTATGGATGTAAGATTATTATTATTTTAAATTATCTGGGTTATATAATATTCGCACAGCAATGCCTTTAAGTAATAGAGATTTACTTTGAAAAAATTGCTCACTATGACTGTGTTAGGCAATGGAGTGGCAGTGGTGTCGAACCATCGAACTTCGGTTATAGAAGATAGTACGCTAAGGTCCAAGACAAATTATTATTAGGATAAATAAATTATGAAGCGTATTTAGTGTTCTATAGTTGATTTTCTGGCCAAAATGTGGTAAAGCGTACCCCAAAGTTGAAAGTACCAAAACTGTTATATCTTCCACAAATTAGCCTATTTAAATGATTAATGTGAAGTAATTAATATTTTTCTATAACTAAACTACCAGAACCCATTCGGCTAGTTGTTCAGACAGTTCCGAACATTGCAATTGGCATTATCCAATAAGTACGCTTGGAAATGTCAAGATTATCGCTGCTGTCGAAATATTTTATAAAAGTTCACGCTTGGATTATTTACGGACTGTGCCGCGTTTTCGATTTTGGCCGCATAAAATACGATTTTGGCCACAAAAAAATGCTAAACAACAGTTACAAAACCTATTGGTTTCTCTTCACCTTCGCCTTCAAATCGGTTCTAACATTATTGAGCATAATTTTCATGAGTATAATTACGTATTTGTACGTCAGGAGCAGAAAGTCACATCCTCTAGAGTGCGTAAAATGGATCTTCATGTTTGGCGTCTACGTGCAGAGTTTTAATCTCTTACGTCTTGAGTCCTGGCTTCGAACATGGCAGACAAACGAACTCTTAGCCGAAATTCTAAATGAAATCGTCTGCATTTTTAGGGACTTCAATGGGGTATTCGAAAAATCAATCAAATATCGTATCGCCAATAGTACACTCATTGTTTATATTTTTAAATTGATAATAAGTTGTTATCGCTTTAATAATTTGAAAAATAGAATTCCCATTTATTTGTACTTACAGAGTTTTCAATTTTTTGGATTCTTTCTTCTAGAGTTGAGTTACCTAAGTTTCTTTATTTACCAGCTGCAGCTTATCATGTGGCTGGAGAACATCGTCTGCTTCTTATCGGCGTTTAGGCATCTAGAAGCTAAGAGTCAGAGAAGCAAGATAATGCTAAAACGTTTGGTAAAAACAATGGAACTATATAAACGCTGTCTAGATATATATAAAAAGATTCTACCTATTTGGAACCAATTCTCAACATACTTGTTCTTAATCACATTCGATTTTCTAATTGAGGCCGTACTCATGCTGCATTGCATGTTTTTTGCCAAAGTTCCCATAAGCAATAAGTACTCCGATATATTTGAAAGACATTTCGGTATAGTGCTTGCGCCAATAGTTGATATCCTACTCTTGGGGCTACTTAACGAGCGTTTGAGGCAATTACAATTCGAGTTGAAATTCAAGGCCCACGATATTATTTGTCTGCAATTAAAAATGGATGCATTACTTGAGAACAATACAACGAAGCTCATTTGTCTTGAGGTTTGTCAATGAAATATTATATTATTTCTTATAATATGATAATATTATATTCAAAATTATAAATTTTTAGCTGGAAATTTTTCTGCTGCAACAGAGCTTGTCACAGTTGAGGGTACAGATGCTAAGCGTTCAGATTATATGCTCGAACGAATTCACTTTGGATTACATCAATCTAGCTTTGTGCAATGCATTTTCGTTACTCTCTATATTCTACGAAGTGGTTCCAGACTTAAATCCTTATAAACATTGCGCCGAAATGTTCGAAGAACCGTATTATAATGTAAAAAAAATTTAGTGACTTAACTTGTCTCATAAGTATCTTTAAATAAAATGTATTTTTTTGGCAAGATTGTTGTATGATTTTAAATTTTCTAATTACCAGAAACCACTTATTCTATATCTACGTTGTTCTTAGAGCGATTTTAACGATATTTTCAAGGCTCAGCCAAAAGAAGAAACTTGAGAATTTTGCAAAAGAATAATTTGGCAACATTGGAAATCTTTTACATCTTAAAGTTGGCTTTGTTGCCTTGGATGACCATGGGATACCTGGTAATATTGCTTAAATACTACTGAGCACGTTTAATTGGTTGTCTTGGCAACGATATCTTCAGAAATAAAACTTTGAGAAAGATTTATTGCGCGAAATGAATAATTTAACAAATTAAACAGCAAAATACTTCTGAGCTGATTATTGTTGTTTGGAAGTTAATAAGGCTTACCTCTTAGAAGGAAGATGGGATACTGTAGCTGCTCTAAAGTTCTATTCGATAATACTACACTTGATATCAGATATCGGAGCAGTATAGTTCAGCTGCAAAGATTAGAGTTTTACGTAGGCTATGGAACTGAAAGCAGAGGGACGCCTGGAAAAGCTTTTTGGGGGTATCGATTTTAGAAGAAGATTTATTATTAAGATATGGGTGCAGTTGACCTTAAGATTAAACAAGTTAAAAATTAAGGAATAGTAAATGATAAGGAGGAAAATATTTTTACAGAAATGAATTTTTTATAGATCGTCTCACATCTGGGGCTAGCCAGGAACTTGGATTTACAATGTTAAATGTTGAAAACAGAAAGTTGCATAAAAATTTAAACATTTTTTAACAAAAAGGGAGGCCAGAGAACAACGTTGACCAAGTTGGATTTTTATAGTGCGTGATTGGTCAAAGCAGCTCGATTTGGGGAATCAAGATGAGATGAGATAGATAAAGAGCTGCATAGAATAGACCCTTCAAAAGAGAGGCATTGATAGACCTCATTATAATGTACGCATAAGACACGAAGAGGAACGAGTAACGTATAATTAGATATACAAAAAGTTAATGCTAGAGGTCGCAAATTATGAGTTACTCTATCTAGAGTTCCATCTGGAATGATGAAAGAAATTTTGCTAAGGAGTGTATTAAAGTCAATAAGACCGAGTAAAAGCTTATGCAAAAATAGCACGCCGTGGCATGTTCTACGATCACTTAGAGAAGGTAATTTTATAAGGCGAAGTCTGCATGAATGTAAATCCAAGTTCCTGGCTACCCCCAGATGTGAGACGATCTATAAAAAATTCATATCTGTAAAAATATTTTCCTCCTTATCATTTACTATTCCCTAATTTTTAACTTGTTTAATCTTAAGGTCAACTGCACCCATATCTTAATAATAAATCTTATTCTAAAATCGATACCCCCAAAAAGCTTTTCCAGGCGTCCATCTGCTTTCAGTTTTGGCATATACTCTGTACTTATGATATTCCATAGCTTACCTAAAACTCTAATCTTTGCAGCTGAACTATACAGCTCCGATATCTGATATCAAGTGTAGTAATATCGCAAAGAACTTTAGAGAAGCTACATTATCCCTTTTTCTTTCTAAGAGGTAGGCCTTATTAACTTCCAAACAACAATAATCAGCTCAGAAGAATTTTGCTGTTAAATTGTTCTTTTCGCGCAATAAATCTTTCTCCAAGTTTTATTTCTGAGGTATCTCTGCCAAGACAACCAATAAAACGTGCTCAGTAGTATTTAAGCAATATTACCAGGTATCCCAAAGTCATCCAAGGCAACAAAGCCAACTTTAAGATGTAAAAGATTTCCAATGTTGTAAAATTATTCTTTTGCAAAATTCTGAAGTTTCTTCTTTTGGTTTAGCCTTGAAAATATCGCAAATATCGCTCTAAGAACAACGTAGATATGGAATAAGACTAGGAATACGGATTAGTTTTATATTTTTTGCTCGTTATCGTTTATTCATAAATAATAAGAGAATGTTTAACTTGTTTAAACTTAAGCTCAACTCGACTTAGTTTTACACTTTAAAATATCAATAAATAATAAAAAATTAAATTTAATTCAATTTCGCGATTTCAAAATTTTCAGCCAAATACACAAAATACAGGTGTTTTTTTTGTTAAGGGTACTTTTATTTCCCCTCAAAATATGCGTAACAATTAGCTCTATAATTTCCCTCAAAAAACAGCGGCTTTTATTTCCCCTCAAAATACAAGTACTTTCTCGCGTTTATTTTTTCCAACTAGCCAAGCGGTACTTTCTCGTGTTCCCTTTATCCTTTTGTATGACAGCTACTTTATTACCCTTTATTTCCCCTCAATATACTGCTACTCTATTACCCTTTATTTCCCCTCAAAATACCAGTACATACACGCACGCTCTCTCTCTCTCTCTCTCTCTCTCTGTGCTCTCACACTTTGCCCAACTACGCTCTCTCACATTCGAGTTGCCACCATTGCCCGTTTGGCGCCACTGTGCCAGCCTTCGTGTCCTGCGGCGCCGTTCGGCCGCCACAGAGCCGAAGCGCCAGCACGAAGGCGGCGGCAGCTCAGCTTTCGTGCGCCTGAAATCGCAGCAGATTTCCATGTCAGTTCACGTTCGATATTTGTTGTGTTTGGTAGCGTTCAGCGGGGCGGATACGCATTGTGCAGCGACACGCCAGCGAGCGAACCCAACGAGCGCGTCGCGTTCACAAACCGGTACACCAACACATGCACGCGTACATGTATCCGCATCTGTGTGTGTGTGCAATAAGTGAGTGTGTGCGTGTGTGTGCATGTGCCGCAGGCCAATTTGAAGCCTGCCCGCGATTTAAAGTTTTTTTTCGCATTGACAAGGCTGCACGACGTTGAGACGGGCCCAAAGCGGCGCTCCGCAGCCCGTAGACCTACCACACCTCCCCCCTTCGCCCTAGAGAGGCCACTTAAATTAGTGCGCGACAAAAAGAAACAACGCCCAAAAGTGTGCTATACGCGTATGTGCGTCTCCAACGTGCAACTAACACAGCAAGGATTCAACAAGGATATTGTGTGAGAGCAAGGCAGCTTTAAGCCGCCAACAGCCAACACACACACACACACACACACACTGCGCTTCGCTTCAAACAACTCAAGTCAGCCATCAGTGGCGCCTCAAAGTCCGCGCGTTTTGTTTTGGCTTTTGGCGTTGTAGTAGTAGCTCCTGCCGCATGCCTTCCGTGTCGTGCAGGCACAGCCAAAATAAATAAAGCAGCAGCTAAGGCCAAGAAGTGTGCAAAAAGTGTAAAGCAAGAAATAAAAGTAAAATAGCAAAGTGCAAAATTTTTGAGTGTTAACAAAAAATTCAATTCACAATTTGCACGAGTGTGTGCTGCGTGTGTGTCTGCTTCAAATGCGTGCGTGTGTGTGTGTGCAGCAAGTGAAGTGTGACCAGCGCTCAAATTAAAGCGCAAAACTGCTGCACGCTTTCAGGCGCCGTTGCCACGCTTAAGACTTTCAGCGAAATATAAAAAAAATATATTAAAAAATGGTAATTGAGTTCATAAATCATTTATAATTAAAATGAAAGTCGCTTTTGGTCATTTCGCTACGCGAGATTAAGCTTCACAAGGAATTTTTGATAACAGCGCAGACAGTGCGTGCCGTGGCAGGCATAAGGATAAACAGCCGCCACAAATGTCTACTAGGCTGAGTATAGTTTTTGTATAATGTTTGAAAATTTTGTTGATTTTTATGTGCTGAGGTTTTTATTTGCATAAATCTTGCGGTTGCCTAAGCAATTTTTAACGAATTTGTGTTGATTTTAGGAATTCGCTAAGAAATTTAGTGATTGAATTAAGGCTGAGCTACTGCAAGCGTATTTTGTTAAATATTTCTATTGCTGCAATAGTTTTGAAAGAAAGCAAGTAAACGAAATATTTGTTTTGCTGTATAATCGTTTAAACGAATTTCGATTTTATGAATTCGATGAAAACTATGAAATTTGAGTTCGGCCAACCAAACGAATTTCTGCAAATATTTTTATTGCCGAAGCAATTTTGAATAAATTCGAATTTGAATGAAACCAACCAGTGGCTTTAATTCTAATTTCTGTAAATATTTATCTTTCCTAAGCTCGCGTAAACGGAATTCGTTTAGTATTTCTTTTGCTGTTTTTATTTTGAAGAAATTCGGATAAACGAAATATTTATAAATAAACGAAATATTTATAAATTCGTTAAAAAATATGAAATTTAAATATGAAAGCAATCAGTGGCTTTAATTCTAATTTCCGTAAATATTTCTATACCCGAACCAATTTTGAATAAGTGCAAGTAAACGGAATTTTTTTAGTATTTTTTTTCTGCATTTTATCTTTATCGAAATATAAATGATTAATCGGAATTCATTTTTATGAATTCACTAAAAATTTGCGTGATATCAATAAATCATAAAAGTCAAACCCGTGTGAGCGAGTTTCTTTAATTGAATTGTGAATTTCCTTAATATTTCTATTGAACTAAACGGAATTCGATAAAAAATTCTTCTGTTATTTAATCGTTTAAACGAACTTCGATTTTACTCGATGACAACTATGAAATTTAAATGAAGCCAAACCAGTGCAAAATAGTTTCAGTAAAAATTTTTATTCCTGAAATAATTTTGAATAAATTCGAGTAAACGGAAATCGATTAATATTTCTTCTGCTGTATAATCGTTTAAACGAACTTCGATTTTATGAGTTCGATAAAAACTATGGCATTGAAATAAAGCCAACCAGTGCAAACGATTTTTATTGAATTGATTTATTGAATCGATTTTGAATGAATTAGACTGAATGGAATTCAGTTAATATTTTCTTTTGCTGCATTAATTTTTTTATAAATTCGTAAAAACAAAATGCGTTTGGCTGAAAACTAAGTGATTTACGGGAATTTCAACTTATGATCCTGTTTTCTATGATTTGTATTATTGTTTATTTATGAGGAAAAATTCGATTAACATTTAAAAGTTTTTGTGCCTTTAGTTTCCTCAAACTGTTCAAAATTCGAAACGTAGTTAATCACTTAAAAAAATGTGAAAAAAATAAATAACTAAAGCAAACTTCTTCAATTATTTATAATATTTAAATCAACAACCGCAACATCTTTCTTTTTTGGCTACAAATCTTTATTGTTTCTTTTATAAAAGATGTACCTCTTTTGGAAAATAAAGAAGTTTTTTAAAAAGCAATTCGCGGTAAAAATGAAAAAGGTTATCATTATTCGGAATTAAATACTCCAGAGCAAGGAAATATAACATTTATATTAGAGTTGATATTCAAATGGTAATTATAGCTTCAGTGCTCGAAGTGGGATATTAGGAATTGTATGCCTTATCCAGAAGCAAGGAACAAATAGGCTTTTATTTGTATAAATATTTCTGTTGCTATTTTAAAGATTTTGGAGTAATGAATTTTGTTAAATTTCGATTTATGAATTCGATAAAAACTATGATTAAAGCTGAAACTAAACTATACAATATTATATGGCACCGAATTTCTTCATAGCAAAAAATGCAATTACCATTTTGAAGCAGATTGTGCTTGAAGATTTCGCAAACATCTCAAGAGCTCTAGACGAAGTCAATCGCTTAAACAAAAGTTACGAAAGTAAATATTTTCAGTGAATTTATGAAAACCAAATATTCTCATTTTTTTTTAAGTCTTTACTGTTTCTTTCATGAAAGATATGTTCTTTTTGGGAATAATAATTGAAATCGTTGTCATTAATTATTGCTTCACGGTTGGAATTGCAGTATTAGGGATTGTCTGTCTTTAAGTAACAAATAGAGCTTTTTTTGTACATATTTCTGTTGCTGCCTTTTTTCTTATAATCGAGATTCGATAAACACTAAATGATTTCAAAAAATGTAACCGGTTTTTATGCTCTCAAATTAGTTTGTAGGAAAAAACTTCTATGGACACTTAAAAGTTTTTGTTCCTTAAGCTTTTGCAAACAATTTTAAACTCAAAACGTGTATTTCTAACCAAAAGATAGATTAAAACTCTGCTAGATTTTGTTATTTTCCGAAAAATGATAAACGCAAAAAATAAACCTCAAAAATTTAAAATAAATAAATAAGTTAGTAATAAAAATTTTAGAAATGTTTTATAAAAAAAAACCCACTGCTTTTGAATTGAAATATAATTTTCAACTTCTTAATTACTTCTGCAATTTTCCAATTTAATGAAATACAGTGAATACAACAATTATTCAAACACTTTGAATTTTTCACCTCCAATAATTTTCGATTGGAATACTGTAGATAGCACTTAGTTTTAAGTTTTTTATACATACTATTCTTTTTGATTTACTATTTTTTTAACTTTTGAAAAATGTTTATATTTTCTCTATTAAGAAAGTTGCTCTAACTTGTCTGCTTGAAAAGTAAGCTTCAGGGTGAAAAATTCGGCGTTTGAATACTTATTGTGTTTACTGTACAGTATTTTAAATATTTTCAAAAAATATTTTCAAAAATATTTTTTTCAAACAAGATTTATAAAAATATTTTTAAAAGCATTTTTTTTTAAATGCTTTTAAAATAAATAAATATCAAAAATGGCAATAAAAAAATATTTATCGGATTATTGCGAGTTTCAAAACAAAATAACAAAAATATTTGCCAAATAAAAAAACTTTTTCAATTTCGAAAAACGTTTTATTTTCATATTTCGATGATAAACAATTTTGCGATCTTAACGTGCCATCTTATATCATTAATATTTTATATACGTTAATGATACCAAAGATTTTAAAATTTAAGTTAGTGTAATTAAAAAATTTTATTTTTAATACACATTGAAATATTTAAAAAAAATGCGTGTGAAATTAAAACAATTCCTATCTTATTTGGAAAACATTAAAAGCAATTCTAAAAAAATGTTATAAAATTCTACTTTTTACATTTATAGTAATTTTAGTTTATTTTTTCATTTATGAAAAAATTTGTTCTTCTAATTAGTATTTCCTGAGTTACATGAACTAGTTCTTTATCCCAAATCGACTTTTAATGTTACAAAACTAAAAAATAATTCGTATTAGGAGCATGTGAGCGCCTAGTTAAATTTAGTTAGTTATTTCGTTCTAAACCGGGCTATGTTTGGATTAAATATGTTGGCAAGAATTGAAAAGAAATTAGACTATAAAACCCAGGAGAGTTAGTTTGATTAAATCCTTCATTGAATTCCATTCACTTAGTACAACTTTCACAGTTACGGCCAGATTTCGGAATTTCAGTGCGTTCAGAACTAATATTTCCAAATGCTATCTTAAATTTTGAAATCGAAATTCATGAAATTTGTAGCGTTTCATTTTAATTATTGCTTGCCAAAGAATACGCATAACTCCGCTTCCTACCCTAAAGTAGTTGTAAATTTTCAAATATAATCGCGAAATGTTTTAAAAAAAATTAATAACTTCAAAAGACAGAAATATAATAAAAGAAATTGTAGAAATGTGTTACCCAAAAAAAAGTAGTTTGTTTTCTATAAATTTAAATTAATTTTAGAATAATTAAATATACTAAAATTGAGTAAGATGTTGACAAAGTTTGTAAGGGTTTTCTTTATAATTATTTTTAACGACTAATGGGTATGATATAATTAAGTTCGTAATTATATACTTAAGTTCGGAAAATAACTAAACAATTAAAATATTGAAATTACTATATCTTTGAAATTCTAATTAAAATAACTAAACTATTAAAATATTGAAATTACTATATCTTTGAAATTCTAATTAAAATCTAGCGTTGTTTTCAAGCAAAAGGGTCTGCTTAGTGATAAAGTCTTTAGTGTATTGAATCTGGAACTTATAAGTTTGTGTGAAAGCAGATGATCCGACATTTGTGACCAACGCATAGAAGTTGAGTTTGGAATTTGATTAATTTAATTTATTAATTTCAAAAACTGATTTGTTTCAAGGCTGCATTCTCAGCAAAGACTTAAAGACAGAAAAGAAATTCCCATTCCATTTTTCCATATCTCTTTCCAAGACAACAGCATCTAAGTACACCCTTGTTCCAGATTCATAGAGCTGGTCAGTTTCCATGCGCTGCTGCTTGTATCATGAAAAATTGAAGCTAGACAAATGTTTCCAATGACTGTCATTAGGATTTCACAGCCCTGGGCAAATGTTTATACAGCAGCAACTCCCCCCCAAAAAAACCAGCGAACCAGCAACAACCCTCGAAGTTCTGTGCAAACCACTTTAAGGGCAACTCCAAATCAAACAAATCGCGCCACAGAATCAAAACGTTTTGACACATGGTGGACAGGCTGTGTGAAGCTGAAGAAATCAAATGCTCCTCTGGCTAATCCATCATGCACATTGGACCGACACAGCCGAGGCCGGAGCCCCAAAAAAGCAGGCTACTTGTCGATGCTACGGGCGTACAGAGTGGCCCGGTGTGCACGATGTGCTGCTGTTGGCTTTACGGGTTTTGATTGATTAGTTGCAGATTTACGGGCAATCACCTAGCAAAGCGGAATGAAGGACGCGGCACGCGGAGACACAAAGCCATGTCAAGTGTTTTTGGCTGCGTTGTGCCACACCCACAAAAGTAGGCTATACAATGACAGCAATGATGGCCGAAAGTAGGCGAAAGTATTGGCCAAATTGAGAATTTTATTGCGCAGTTGTTTTTGCTGTCTTTGAATTTGGCCAACAATGTTATTGGCCATTTTGTGCGCTTTGAAGCAGCGACGAGGGGCTTGGTAACGCCTTAAAGCAGCTGAGGCATGGCCATCAGATTGTATTTCAAGCGATTTGATAAATTCTTAAGTAATTTAAACTTGAATTCCGAAAATGCTTTAAACTGGTTTGCTGTATTGGGTTTCAGCAAATATTTATCCTTTAAGTTGCCGGAAACGTGCGCCAAGAATGGGATTAATTTCACAAACTAAGTCAACATTCCTTGGACGTAAGCGGAATTAAAAATAAATTGTATAACTGATAGGGATTGTTTCTAATATTAAAGCAGTTAACTTGCTTTTGCTATTTTTGGTTTGTTTATTGTAGCCAAATTGAAAGTTTGCTTGCAAGCACAAATATTTGCAATTAAAATAAGATTTTGTATAAAGTTTCGTGATGAAAATTAAAGCATAAATATTGCAGAGGAACTAGTTTTAGGTTTTAGCTATTGAAAGTTAAGGATTTTAAAGGATAATGGTTTCAGGCGTGCTTTCTTTTAGAATGAGTTCGAAAATATAGCAATTTACCGGGTTTTTATTTTTAATTTTTGATATTGCAACTGTTAGATTCGTGTAGCATTATATGGTTTCCTAATTCTTACTAGGCACCCATCAGCGTTAAACTGATTTTTCTATACAAAATATTGTGGAGCTGGAATAATGATGGCGATGATTTCGGAACTGGAGTACTGTCGTCATCTGTCATAACCTAATTTCATCATTTGCAGACTTTAAGACTGCAATCCTTAAGCATCCCAAATATTGTAGAACGCACATAAATGGAAAGACCCCGAAAAATGAATGATATAATTTAGTTTTTTCGATTTACCAAAACCCAGGGAACTTTGGGAATTTCTTAAAATACAAAGTAATACTTAGTCAATTTTTCTTATTATTACAACTTCGTTAAGTTTAAGATAACTAAATGGAAGTTAATTTAAATTTAATAAATTATTTAGCAAGTAAGCCAAAGATCTGATGGCTTGGTTATAGGTAGTTTGGGAATTTGGAAGTCTATACCCTACCTAAGAATCAGAGCAATTGCTTACAAAACAGTCTCCTAAACGTTGGTAGAAGACTTTAATTAAGCCCAAGTTTCCTTTAAGCAATTTATATTAAGTTGGAAGCAAATTTAGTCCGAAAAAATTAACCAAGTTGTTGAATGTATAACAAACTACTTAAGTTGTTTGATGATAAACATAGTTGGAAATGCATCTCCCAAGAGATAAGGAAGCGTAATCTCCAGAGGAGCAGCAGATAACATTTAAAAAAAGCAGAGGAAGTAAACTAAAACGGTTGGAAGTTTACTAAAACTATGATTTTCCAAACAAAGGAAGGAAGTAGGTAAACAGATATGATGCTGCCAGATTAAAGTGCGTAAAGTTAAAGAACAGATTCGATATGTATTTGATGCTTTTTATATTGAGAGCAACAAAAACAGAAATAAGAGTCAAAAAATAGGAATATATTAACTTTTTTTTTTGGCCCTAACGTTTGTCACATTTTTTTTTTGTAAGTATATTATTGTTGTTTGTCTTTCATTTATAAAACTTTAAATGCATAATAGTAAATAATTATAAAACTGAGAAAATTTTGTATTTTTCTTGTTATTTTTTGGAGAAATGCTTGGGTCAAACTGATATGGTTAAATTGACAAAATGACTTCTTAAAATTAATTTTTTAATCCAATAATAGTTTATTCATTTGTTGTTAAACAACAAAATACCTATGATATATTAACAACAAAACATGAAAAAAGTATGACAGAGTGTTATTTTTGTTAAAATTTTTTAAATTTGTTCATGAATATGAACTGAAATTACTAATTAGTTTTTAGCGCATTCTTAATTGTTAAATATTTTAATTTAATTCTATTAATTTTTTATTTTATATTTTAAGTTAATTCTACAGATTTTTAAGTGTTTTCTTGTTGATTTTATAGCTGAGTATGTGGCACATTTTATAAGAAGCTAAAGTCGTTTTTAAGTACTATCATTTGAGTTGCATTTTGCTATACATTTTTTTTTTTTAACGATTTATCGAAAATTAAACAATTCTTTGTTTTAAATTATAATTATCGAATAACTGTTACGAGTATTTAAAAAAGTATAACAATTAAGCAGTTGCGTAAAATGCTGCTGTTTCTGTTAGAAGAGTTAAAAAAAATAATAAAAATAAATCATTGTAGTCCCTTAATACTTATTTTCTTTCTTTTTTGATTATATAAATTTTAGGCCAAGTAAGGCGGATGGATGCTACTATGTTTAAACAAAACAAAATATTTTGAAAGATAGCTAATTTTGTTGCTTCTAATTACGGCTACATAAGCTAGAAAGTTAATTCTACTTTTACTTTTAATTTTCTTCTTACAAGACCTATATATCTTGGATTCTCAAAAGCAAGCTTTTTTTTAACAAAAAATTTATCTGGCATTGAGCTTTCGATCTCAACAAAGCAACGATTGTCGCAATGTAACACTCAAGCACAGAATTCACTATAATTCTCTATCTATCTCCAGCTATAGAGTATCTGAAAATCGCTGCGCATAAATCTCAAATTTTATTCTCCTTTTTTCATATAGCTTTCGTTTGGCTATTCCTTTTATTGATTCGGGCATTAAGTGTCCTGGTAAATGCTGACAACAACAACAGTGCAATTAGTGCGTTAAGCGGATTTGACTGACCTGACAATGAATTGAATCTTGTCACATCAGCAGCTGTGTGTGTGTGTGTGTGTGTGTGTGTGAGTATCTGTGTGTGCAAGGGTCTGTGTATCTGTGTGTTTTTCGCTTTCATGCTTGATTGAACTTGTTGACATGATATTTATTTATGGCTTTTGTATGTATTAGTGCGTTGATGGTTCTGTATTGATGGCTAAGAGCATTGGCCGGCCATCTTCAGTTAAAGCCATAGTAATTGGCTTATATTTTTAAAGCAAGAAACATAAAATGCCACAAAAGCAGCCCACAACAAAAGAGCCTTACGTAATTGCAGCATGTAACCAATAAAAGCAATTTTCGGCTATTTGATTCATACAAAAGCATAGCTTAGGCCTGAGCCTATATTGGCAAGAATTGTAGCAGTGGGTGTGCTCTGAAAATCGCTTTCACGGGAATTTGTAAGGCAGCTAGCCTTTTGGTATGTTGCTTATGAAAATCTGTTTAGGAAGACTGAGGAAATCTTTTGTAAATTGTACGAGTTGCATATTGCTGCAAGTTTTTTTTAATTTGGCGTGACGTTACTTAGGTTAAAAAAAAAACAAAAAGAGAAACCGTTGAAGTCCAATTTAAGTGAATATTTTGCAGATTTTTCTTGATTTCCACCAACAAGATATCACTGTGAGTTAGAATGCCAGATAATTGGACGTTACAAAGGTTAAAACATTAAATGAAAACAATTGTCGCAGAAGTCAAGTTTAAGCGAAGATATTTTCTATTTTCAGTAACAAGAAATCTCTGTGAATTGAACAAGTATTGTAGGGTTATTACATTACTAAGATTTCTGATAGCAGTCTAGTATCTTGCTTCAAAAGAGTATTTTCCTAACTAATTCCTTATAAGGTTGCACTTGAAGGAATTCTATTGAAATTGAGTACCTTAAAATCAAGCAAACGGAAAGCTTCGTTGGACCTTTGTTGCCTAACTTCCAAGTGCAAATAGGTAACTGCGAGAGCACACGTCTCCTCTAACGATTCCCAGCACACTACCCCTGTCTGCAAACAGAACTAAGGAGTATACAACAATTACCATGAGCTGCAAAAGGCATCAATCAAAGCTCTGGCTAGCACTTTTCGTATAGCATTGTGTGGAGTTTTCCTTAACAACACGCACTTTACTTTTAATTAAATATTTATTTGTATGCCAAAGTAATACGTACACATTAGCACACACTGTGCACATTCTTCTGGTGCTTCAAATAAAGTATTTTCTCTGGGGTTTTCGAGCATTGTAATTATTTGTTAGGCCCCGGATGTGTCTTGGCCATAGTTCTTTTGCCGGCTACTTACTTAGACGCCTGTGATTAATAATGTTTAATTGTATTTAAGTTAAGGATAAGCGTGCTGCGTGAAAGAGTAGCAGGTTATAGGGAAGCGAAAGCTTTTCTTTGGCTATGGTTTTGCAGTTAAGCTTATGGTCTGCACATTTGATTGATTACAACATTTTGTCGCACTAATGCCTGCAGCAGCGGCAGCAGTACACGAACAACGTCAACTGAAGCAAGAAGAACGTGTACAAATAAGCTTTTGATAAGTTTACGTATGCTTAACCTAACACTTTAGATTAGTTGTGTACTTGTATGGAAACCATGTCAACGTTAATGATGGCTATAGCCATGAAGATGACGTTGATGATGATGAAGATGATGAAAACGCTGATGATGATGAAGATGATGAAGTGTAAGTAAATGGTAATGTAGATGATGAAGATGAATAAATGAGGATGTAGATGATGGTGATGATAGATGACGAAGAAAAAGCAGTATACGATAAAATGTAACAGTTGATAATGAAGATGACGTAGTTAAGGATGAAACAGGCGAAAATGATGATGAAGATGACTGAGTTGATGAAGTAGATGACAAAGATGATGTTGTAGATGACGAACATAACGCAGATGATGATGAGGTTTGCAAAGATGATACAGATAATGATGAAGTTGCTGCAGTTAATGATATGTTCGGTACTTAATAACGATTTAGATGAAGTTGATGCTGCTCGGTGTAATGCTTGACAAGCGTTGATGGTCGGCTTGCGGGTTTCCTTGGATTTTTGTGCATAAATTTTGGGCCACCTAGCACAGCGGGCTGTCTTCGCCAGTTGCCATTGACGTTGGTCACAAGTTAATTTTGCCACTTGAAAGCTAATCAACAATTAATGAGCAATTAATATGCAATTTTGCACGACTTAGTTAAGCGATGAGGCAAGCTACAGAGCAGCAGCATTTGGGGTGGGGCCTTGGGGTTGAGTACCGAGTCAAGTTGTGGCATGTGTGTAATCAGGCGTCACTTAAATGCATAAATTAATAAAGTTTGTGTGTGCGTGTGTGGGGGAGAGCCTGTGTGTGAGAGTATCTAACTTTGTTATTGTATTTGATATGCTATTAAATCATTAAGTATACGCCAAGTCTTTTGCGCTTAATGAAATTTCGAAATTGATTTTGTATGGATTTGAAATCAATTTCAGAGACTTAGTTTGATGAAATGAGATTTTGTTTTTGTTTAATTAAAACAGCAACACAAAGTTGTGGGTAATTTTAATTAGTTTTTTTTTGTAAACTTTTTTATTCGATTTTGGTTAGCAAAATTTGTAAAATTTACTTCTATTGAATTTGTTAAACTTGTAATTATGTTAAGTAGTAGAATCGAATGGAATTTAAGGCTAAGGCTGTCTTAAGATTAAAGAGCCAATATTGTTGATACCGCTCGCAAAATCGGGCTGCGCCAAATTGGGTTTGAAACTGAGTGTGTGGTGTTCTTAAGCGCGCTAAGCAGATTTTATGGAAATTTAATTGTAATTATTATTGCCATGTTCAATAAAAAATATTTCTTTTTAAGAAGTATTTTAAGAACTTTGTCTCTAACTTTAAGAATACCAAGAAACTTATAAGATGTCAAAATAGAACATGGTTGTTTCTTAGTAGGATTAATATATAAATAAATACATTGATTTTAAATTGAATTTGAGGTATCGTAGATCTTGACTTTTGGTAGCTCTTAAATCTTGTTCGTAATTATATTTTAGTTTTAAATTGTATTTTAAGAACTATTTTTGAGCAGCTTATTGACTTTTAAAACCTCGCTTATAAATTCCTGCAAAAATTAATCTGAACAAAATTAATTAAAAAGCTGAAAATTTATTCTAAATGTTCCCGTAAAAATGAATTATTAAACACTTTAATGCATTAAATAACTTCACAGCTGAGATATATATTGATTGCAATCAATTTTAAATGCTTGAATATATAAAAAAAATTATTCGCATAAAATAATGCAAAAAATGTTAAGTCATTGCGTGTAATTTCCATATTAAACAATTTTTTCTGCTCTTAAAAAATGTCACTTAATTTTTATACTCTGCACACAGGGTATGTTAAGTTGGAAACCCTCAAAAGTTACCGAAAGTGTATTAAACTGTGGTCTCTATCATTGAAAAAGTTGATCTATTCATGTCCGTCTGTACGCTCGTTAGAGATGTTAAACTAGAGCAACCAACTTTTTAGAAGAAATCTTGTTATTCAAGGAAAAGCTGGATTATTTTAGTTTGAATATGAATGGACGTGTACTATAGCTCCCAGAGGGTTCCTGTCACTATTCCATCAAATCATTTAGCTTTTTATAAAGATATTAAACCAAATACCACATAATTGAATGAAATTGCTTAACTATATCTCATCTAAGGCAAATTTGTGAAACATTGAATGAAATGTGAGATAAATGATCAAAATCGATCAAATATACCATATAGCTCTCATAAGACAATTATGTGATGAAATCCTAATCCTAAATTTCTTATACTTCCCCTTTTTTTTTGAACTTATTCCTACCATATACGGTGTATAAAAGTTTCTTAGTCCTAGCAATCCCTGCTTCATCAGTATGATAGAGTTTTTGAGAAAAGACTTGTTATCTGAGGTAACACAAGTTAAATTTTTGATGTGAAAATCAGTGACGAGTTTTGCACCAACTTAAAAAATCACAAAAATTTTGCATGAAACACTAACTTAGTTGTTTTTGATGATAATAAAAACAAATGTCCAAGCAGATTCAAAATCGCTTAACTCTCTCACAAAACTTGTGAAGATGACGAAGAAAACCAGAAGATGATCAAATTTAGTAGATGATAATCAAGTTGTAGAAAATGAGAAAAAACGAACGACCAAATTTGAAAACGATAACATTTAGCAGATGATAATCAAGTTGATGCAGATAATGAGCAGAAAAACGCAAATGATAATGAAGATGATGAAGTAAATGACGAATGGGCGGGTTCAGAACTTCGATATTTCCAGTAAATTTGTTGCACTCCGTTAGTTTTTCAACATATCCTAAGAAAAGCCACGTCGTTGAATCAGAGTTTGTTACATTTTGTTTAATTTTTAACTAACTGGAATGCAATTCGGTACTTTAATTTTTTAGGTCTTTCAAAGTATTTTGACAGTTTTCTAAGTCATACTTCCCAAAGGAAGACAAAACTTATTTTTACAAAGTTGTTTATTTCTAAAGAAATCTAATCCGATTCAATCAATCAAAGATATGTATTAATTAAGCAATAATACTGAAGTAATTGCAGAAAATTGATGTAGGGCATTCAAAAGTCGTTATTAACCGACTTTAACGTGTGTCATCTTTTTATGCTCGATTTAAACTAAATGTATTAAATATTGAATAAATTCATTTAAGAACACGTTAAATATTAATAGAATTGTGTACGCAACTGACTTTTGGCTCAGGCTCATTTGCATTAATAAATGAAATTGTTAAAAAAATTAAAGAAAAACTGTATTTATTATTATGGTATTATTTTTTTTTTATATTGGTGTTATAATTTTTTATGTATTTAGTTAAGTACTTAATATAACTGACAAAAAAAATTGCGATTATAAATTGTTTTAACTAATAATTTTATAAAAAAAATTGAAATAAATGCAAGCTTCTACTTTGTTGCAAAAATAATTCTGAATTATAATTTTAATGTGATTACATTTTTTTTTTAAATTAATGATTATGATACTAAATTTAATATTTTTTCAACAATCAAACGGAGACTTGATACATACTGCTAGAGACAGGAAAAACTTAAAAAAATATGTTTTTTTTAAATTTATTTCATAAGAATTTTTAGTTCTATTTTTAAAAAAGAGTTTTTTTATTTTTAAGAATGCAATAATATGAGTATTTTTTTATTAACGAATAAACACTTTTTAACTCGATGATATATTATTATTTTTTTATTAAATTATATGGATTAACATTTTTAATATTATCCAGACTACAAAGTAAACAAAATAACTAACATTAAAAAATTAATTTTAAACAAATTAAAAAAAAAAGTGTTTGAAAAAAATCATGTATATATTTTATTGCGCTTAGAGTTCTTTAGAGATTTTAATCAAATTGATATTTCATTGTAAACCTTTTTTAAAAATTCATCGAGAACATGAATAAATTTCGATCTTTAAACTATTTTAATTTTCGGTAAAAATGCTCAACTCAATAGCACAAATAATATTCATTCCTCGCCATAAATTTATTTTCAAATAAAAACAAAATACGCACTAAGGCATTAAATGCCATTTTAAAAGAGTTTGCTTGATTAATTATTAAAAATTAATAAACTATATTATTTTTTCGCAATGATTAATGCAGCAAATGTTGCCGTTTGGTTGTGTTACATGTTTAATGAATTTACGAGCGTCACAATAAATAACAAATAATTGCAACTACAAAAGATTAATATAAAAAACGAACACACACACAAAACACAAAATAATAATAAATAATGACATGAGCGAAATGTACAGAAATAAAAAACTATAACTTACAATGAAAATTTATTATTTAATTATGTTTTTTTTTTAACAAAAAGATGAAAATGCTGTTGCAAGTGCATAGGAATTATGGAAACAAAGGAATATGGAATAAAATTATGTACAAATAATTGAAACAAACTTTTGTAGATTTAAAATCAAATAAATTTTTTTAATGTAGTCAATGTTAGGACTGTTCCCAGTTTGGAAATGTCTGTTAGTTTGTTGGAAACTGAAATGAAATAGTAACAAATTTAAGAAAATTCATTCGAATTTTAAAATTGTACATTTTCTTAAGCTCTCGATACCTATATTCAAAAATAATTTATTTCATTAAACATTAATTTTTATGAATATCAACTCAGTGGAGAAATATTAATATCTTAGCGTCATCTATTACTGCGTCCTCAATTTGATTAAACTCAGAAAAATTTAGTATTATCTGAGGTAATGTTATATTTTTTTATTAATTACCGGTAATATGATATAACACCCAAAACAGAAAAATCAAAAAGGGGTTTGGATGAACGATTCGGTAACTTATAAAGATAATACCACATACCCAAGATAGGACCTCTACTAGGACCTTCTATCGAACCCGGTTTTGCACCGTCTGTTTTAGCTCTGTCCCACGTTGTGTTCGCCTGGGCCAGTGGATCTTCTCCAGGTCGCTCGACTTCCTCTTCAAGGGTTCTAACGCTCCTTTGTCCAATTCGTCTCCGTTTTTGTTTCCTTTTTGTTTGAAATGCCTATAGTTGTCATCGAGTTTGAAGAGTCGTTTATATTTAATTCTTTTGTATTGGTTTCTCTGTAATCGGTTGAGTTTTCGATTGAAATGGTGATTGGCCAGATGCTACGTATCCGAGTGGTGAGGCTGCCACCTGACGTTTTCTGGGAGTGGCGTCTACGACTACCACTATTTTTGGTGCTATCGTGAAATGGCACGTAGTTTTGATAATCGTGGGTGAGCGGGGTCTTAATTTTGGCATCATTCATGGCTGGCGTTGTTGTTGCTGTACACGGAAAATCGATGAATGGCGCTTGGTTCTATGCTGAGTCCTTCATTTAGCGTGGAGTTGGGTGAGGAATGGGGCAATGGCACATTTTTATTATAAAGCTCTATAAACAAGAATCTTTATTTAAATATAAATTTTCAGGCAAATCAACTCAATGTAAAAATATGAAACTATTGTACAAAAAAACTTGTACTTAAAAACTTGGATCAATAAGATCAGTAAGAATGGCTTATTTTTTTAAGAATGAATGAATCCTCATTTTTTTTAAATTAAATTTATTTTGTCCTAAAATTTGTCTTAATTTGGATAACAATTGCTTACTATTTATTTGGGTAGAATTGAATCTGTAATTAAGTCCAAAAATTGATGAAATACTTCAACTCTCCTTTTGTCAATTTGTTCGATCTTCAAATGTCTAACTCTACAATTGTTTCGTTTTTCAAAAGTAGTTTTTTGTCAAGAGCACGTTGAGGAAAAGAAATCTTTTTATCAATTGAGATTTTTTCTTGATATTTTAAATTCGTATTCTTGCCTGTTCGCGAATTCGAACTTTTCGTTCTTCTTCAGAAATATTCAACCTTTTTTTGGTCATTTGCCAAAAAACCATGTGAGTTCGGCTTGGAACTTTTGGGCCATCCACAAGAAAGATGGCGAAAGGTCATCCATCAAAATGAAAAATATATAATTGATTATAGTTCATTCTAAAATTTAAAAAAAAATGATTTACTTTCCCTTGTAAAAAAAATTTTTTATGAAATAGAGAAAAATCTTTTAAACTATTTGTTTTTTTTTATGTTTTATGTTTTATGAATTTGCTTTTTCCTTGATTATAACAATTTCTTAAGCAAGTGAACTATAAGTAATTTACAGAGTTTAGTTTTTTTTTAATTCTCAGTGTATTTTCTTTTAAAAAACAATTAAGTTGTTAAAACTAAATATGAACTAAAATATACAATAAACTAAGAAATCGACTGAGTTGAGAATACTGGAACATTCCTTTGACACGATTTCATATTTCCAATGAAGTAAATCTACAAAATAAACATAAATATTAAACTAAAAGCAAAAAACAATATTAAGCCATATTTAATTATTTCGTTTCTATTTTTATTTGTGACATAAATAATATGAAGTTGCATAAATAAACCAACATAAATATGCCTATTATATTAAATTGCATCAGCCGCCCCCCCAACCCACAATCCCCTTAATCCTGTAATCTGCATAACAATATAGAAAAAAGTTCAACCTTTAAACTTGCACAAAACACGGCTCAAAGCCGAGAGCCATTTAAGTTTAACAACATTTCGCGTATCGGAAAAAATTTGTTTGCCATTAGTGCGACGACAGACGGCCCAAATGGGTTCCCAATTTATTTGCCATACAAATGGCTAGAATAAAACGAATGCCAGCCCCTAAGAGAGCCATGAAATCGGAACGCCTGTTAGGGGTAATAATTTCGATTTTAACTGCTGCACGGAAAATAAAATCAATTAATCGTTGTTGTTGTCGGAAAAAAATGTGAAAAACTTGAATATGGAAACTGCGCGAAAGTTGCAAAAATTGCTACGAAACTGTAACTATTATATATGTCACAACATAAAACTTTAACAAAATAAAAAAAAATGAATAAAAAATAAATGTGTTAAAGCTATAAAAAAGTCATACCTAGGCTTACAACACATAAAAAATAATTAAAAAAGATCGATTTGAATTTTTCGCTTGTGCAGTAGCGGAGTTATGAAGTTGGGCCCAATGATATTATTGAGAACATTTCGTCAAATAAAACACAAAAGTTTTTTGAAATTATATCCAATGTCGTAATTAAGAAACAATTCGTCCAAACGGGAGATATTTAAAATTTATTTGGAACCATTTAATAATACTTAATTGGAAATCAATTCATAAAGTCGACTTTCCAAATAGTTTTAAAAATGATAAATTATTTTTCATATATCTAACCCTGTTTAATGCGGGTGTTGCCTTTTATATTTCGCGATTTGTCAATCCTAGTGTTGCAATCCGGCAACTGACAGCTCTATCGTAAGGTTTAGTATTTTTGAGGGTATACGAACGTCTATGACAACGTGACATGTGATGAATCATGGATCATTTAGCTAAGAAGATTTTGTGCTGTAGGCCAGCTAGATATAATTTTTAATAATTTTTTTCGGATGAATAATGTTCAACTGATTATTTTTATACAAAACTTAAGTCCGCTACTGTTTCCGCATACTTCGTACGTTGATGTATTGAAATGTAAGCAAATTTATTTAAAATGTCACTTGCAGGACAATAAAAATATTTACAATCATCACACGACCATATTTGCACACTCTTTATAAAGGGATATTTCGATTTGGCCGAAAGTTGCAATAGAGAGAATCCTCTGCTCTCTGCTCTTCATCTATATAAACAATAAAATATTTATGCAATTTATAAATAAAAAACGTTCAATAATTAAGATTTTATAATATCGAAAAATGTTTTTTTCAAAACTAAGCTACAGTACGCACCTATTGAGTTCTAAGGGATGAAATAATGATTATTATAATATTATTCTGTAATTTGACATCAAGGAACTTAAATGTTGCTAAAATGCTATTGGATGATAGAGTAAAAATTAAATTCTAAATGTATGAACTTCGAAATCTGCCGGATTTCCGAGGCATACGTGAAAGCCGTTTTTATTTCGAAACCATCACATTTATGCAGATCAAAAACATAACTCTCACAATCCATCGATTCAAAATGTTGAGAATTTTCTTTCGCAATAAACACCGGAGTTTTCTTAAATCGTTTATATTTATTTACAGATATATTATCTTGAATTTGTATTGTTTCGCTAGAACTTCAAAAAAAAATTTTTTTAATTTTTGTTCCAAAACAAAAGTTGTGAGAGTTAGAACGTTGTCTGAAGGAAAAAAATCACAAGAAATTATGCTGCAGTGTTTGTTTTTCATCTTTATTATTTAAATTATTTTTTTAGGGCAACAACTCAGAGAAGTTAGAAAAGAGAAATTAAACAATTAAATAATAGCGAAATATTAAAATATAACACTAATCCGTATCCCTAGTCTGATGGGTGAATTTTTTAAAGATATACATCTCCTCACATATGGGGAAACCCAAAAACTCGGATTTACAATATAAAATATATATTTTAATATATATAAAATTATAAAATATTAGAAAAAAAAGAATAATTAATGAATGCGTAAGTATATTAATTGTATAACTATTACTCGTATCGTATTTGGCCATACAAGTCTAATATAAGAAGCTTCTCAGCAAGAATTCGTTCTAAAATATTTATTTTTATGTGTCGAGCGTAGCTTGGATTGTATCTTCAACATATCATAACATTATGATATATACATTTTACTAACAAAATTTGGACCTAGAATATTAAAAACAAATTTTTACTTTTCGAAAGTCGAACTCCAAGATGATTGACGAAATTTGTTCTTTTTAATAAATCCAAATTTAAAACTATTTGAAGTTCACAAATAAATAATGTGACGATTTCTTGAACTCCTTCAAAGTGCAGCAGACAAAAAATAAAAATATCCTTAAAATCTTCTCATGTTAAAGTCTTTTGAAAATAGCACACCATCTTCGATTCAAATCACTTTAAGTATTTTTTTACGAATTCCTTTTATTTCAATCAGCGCATGTGAGTTGGCAAAATAATTCTGTACACTCCAAAAGAGATACCTTTATTCTATTTTAATTTAAAATCATTTTTAGAAGTCATTGGGTATTATTCTACGAACAACCTGTATATAATTTATAGATCTTTATACAAGCCACATATTTATAAACCCAAACATATTGCTCAGCCTAATCATTAAATTTTAGTATTTTTTTTGGTTTAGAAGTAGCGCATCCCACAAAGTCTGACTCATTATTAATAATGTAGAGTATACCACTGTCGGTCACCAATACAATTCTTATAAAATTCCCTCATTGCTCGTAGTCCCTTATTTTAAGGCCTTAAATACTTTCATTTATTTGCTGTTTGGTTGTTATTGTCGTTTTCGGTATTGGGTTTCAGTTGACCAACCATGAGTTATGCGCCCGGTGGCGTATGATTAATATTCAATTACTTTGTGTGTGAGTCAATGAGTGAGTTTCGAAATTATTTCAGGTATGGCATGCAAAAAGTAAGTGCCAGCTTATAAAAAATAAAATTCACTCTTTTTAATTCTTATATGCAATGCTAGGTTTGCACTGCAACATTGTTAAAAACTCTATGGGGCATGCTGCTTTCGCTTTTTATGGAAAACTTAATACATTTTATTTTCATTTGAAATGGATTAAGGTATGACTACGTTGTTGCTGTCGTATGTTTTTTATAATTATGTTTTTTTTTTTTTTTGCTTGAAGGTTGAAATATCAATATCAACATTTAGTATTAAATATTTTCAGTAGTGTATTAAACAATATAAAGAAAGCAATCAAAAAATAATTCACTAATATAATACATCTATGATTTTTCTAGCTTTAATCTAGGACTAAAATACAAGAAAAAATTTATATATTATTACCAGCAAAATTGCAATAGTGTAAATATAAAGATTAATTATTTCTTAAAAAGTGTTAAGTGCGGATCTATTTATGTATGATGTCTTAAATTCGACAAGATGTAGTGGTGAGGATCAGTCTGTAATTTTACGATATAAACTTAAGATTTATGTTTTAATAGCATGCGCATATTTATGGTAATATTAAGCACTGAAATCATTTCTAATATAATTTAGAATTCTTTTCTAATTGGATATAATTCAACAACTAAATTAATCAATTAAGTAATAATTTATTGTGTATTTCCACGACTATGAAATTTATTATTTATAATTGTCTAGTTTTTAGTTTTAATGTTTTTAAATTGGATTTTTCTTTTTTAAATTTGTGCGTGATAATTATTCAATGTTGATGCAAATTAAATAAGCTGAAAATACTTGAAAACTCAAAGAAGTTTGAAAATTAAGGTCATAATTTTTTTGCTCTTATTTGCTTTTGAATTCAATTAATTTTTTTATGAAAATTTTATTAATTGTGCATGATGAGCCTCTTTACTCTCTGAATAAGATAAATAAGTTTATTCAATACAAGACTATTTTTTTTTTTTTTTTTTTTTATAATACATATAAGTTATAAATAATTTAATATTTAAGAGGCACCTCTTTCTCCTTGACTAAGAAAAAATATTTTTTTTTTAAATAATCCGAAACGAGTCAGATAACACAATTTAAATTTGTCCAGTATTTTGTATTTCAATTTCAATAAAATATTTTATATTCACCAATCCACAGAATCATTACTGTCAGAGTGAAAACAGCATGATAGAAGATTTGCATTTATGCCTAAATATGATGCAACATTTTTTGTGCTTACAAAAATATAAGTCGTTCGTGTTTCCCAAAAAAATTTTAAGAAATATTTTGCGTTTGGCATTGCTTCAGCTTAACCTAACCTAACCTATTGCTTTGATTTTTAAAATTCTCTATAAGATTTTGTATTTTAAGCGCAAAGCCATTCGATAAACACGTATATACAAATCTACCTACGTTCGTCAAAATGACGTCGTCGAACTCCCGCCAAGGCGTTCAATTTTCAGACATAATGGTGCTGCTGAGGATAAAGGTTGCCGCTTGCCTCAGACAGACATTGGGTTTATCGAAGCGTACGCGACTCATTATGGAAATTGCTTTGGATTGTGTTTCAAGGCGCAGAAACATAAAATAAAAAATAAAACAGAAAACAGAAAATAACGAATCGACATTTTATTTTTAATGGCTTGAAAATTAAGAAATTCAATGGCAATCATTTATTTTCTATACGTATTGTTTCTTTGGCTGCGCAGCGTAGGAAAGAAATATCATCGGGGAATATGAGTATGGCTGGCTGCAGTTTGATTAAATATGGAAATTGAAATTTTCTTTATGTATCGATTGCAGCTTTTTAAATGGAATTGTTTACCTTTTAAATGTTTTATTTTAAATTTTAAGTGAATTGCGATATGTCGGTATGGATTGCACAATATTTGATTTAATGAAGCATCATATCAAATGAAGCTTTACTCGTAGATGTCAGAAAATATCGTAATGTGTTGACGACGATAATTATGTTTAAATGCTTCATAAGACTTTATTTGTTTTAATCTGGTTAAAAATGTTTAAATCTTTTATATTTCTTCTCCTTACAGGTATGTTGGGATTCACATAATTTCTTTAAGGGTACTCATGTAAGTTGCTTAATCTGATCAAAGTTCAAATTTGTAGTTGTCGGCTTATGGTTGCTGATTATTAATTAATCCTTTTTATGGTGTGTGGTATTGAGGGTTCCAAAGGCAGGAGCATTTTGACTGAGTTGGACGAACGAGTGAAACATATAGCAGTTTAGTTTTATAAGAGTCATTAACTTTATTTAGAATATTGAAAATGTTAGGTTTGTAGTTAAGCAAAACACCAAGATCGAGAACACTATAGATAGAGTAGTTCACAAAGTATGGCAACCAAATCGATAAAAATCTTGCAACTTGGTATGATGTTATTACAATTTTAGTCTTGTGAGCCTATCACTTCCCGTACATCATGTCTCAAAAAGTAATTGCTTTCAAGGTTTGTTTAGAAATACCATTGGTTTTTGTTTTTCGAAGGCGTCAATTGCTATACTGCTCTAATATGCATTTAGGGCCAACGTATAGCTGTCTCTTTTTAAGTATTGGAAACTTCACTTTGTTCTATTTATAGCTTCACATATCGAAGCTTATAATTCACAACTTGAAATTGCACATGTGTTTGCTACATATAGAACTTTTCTAGTTTTATGACTCGAAGGCGGTCGGTGGCTTGCGCTGGTCAGTTGGTTGGCCGTAGCCCATAGATTGTGGTATCTGCTTGACGGTGTGTAATAATGGACGTGTGTCCATTACTATATGCCACTTTCCCATTATCAACACATATATGTCCCAATATTCTAATCTCTATTCGAATAATATAAATACACAATACACGCTATAATACTAACACACAGAAGATGGAGAACCGATCATGCCTAGCCACCAGACCGTCATATTTTGCAATTTCAGTTAAGCAAAAATAGTAAATTTTTATTTATTTTTTTTTTTTTTGCACTTTCTACTTGCGGCAGACATAATCATTCTGCAGACAGACAGCGGTAAGGTATTCCATTTCACCACCCACCACTTAAGCTTTCGGCGTCGGTGGCTCTTCTGCAGCAGGTTGGTGGTCGGTGATTTTTGTGGGCGTCTCTTTTGACTAGGGGGCTTCTACTTGCTTTGGCTACTTTCTTCATAACCATAGCTATGTTGAGATCGCTCCTTATGGTAGAATTGCACACAAAGTAGGGCGTATTTAGCGATTGCCTCATAGGTTGTTGATTGTAGGTTGATGAGGCGTTCCCCATTTAACTAATGACATATGTCGACGCTGCCATCATAATGTTCTTGTAAAGGTTGTTTTCAGTAAAACCAAGCTTGCTTGGCCAAAACATATGGCGAGATTTGTATTCTAATAGCGTGATCTGGATGACAGTGGCATTGTTGGTGATGGGCGAAGAGGTGACATGAATGAAATTCACTTCCATGTGGTGTGCGTAGACTTCTCAGCGTTAGTTGCTATATTCCAGTCGTGGTTTGACTTTACTGAGTGCATGCTGAGGCCCTCTCGTTGACATATCACTACAGTCTACTGACATCATGAATGCTCCTTGGTCAGCAAATATGCAGATAGCAGCGGTATACCTGTGGGGAGTGAGGAGTACTGTATAGGGCCAAAGACGCAGCCTGGTGCGACGCCTTTTCTTGGTAGCCAGCTGGTCGAACCTAAGTAACGAGGATTTCGGTTCATAATTTTATGAGTTATGGCGCTTCAGCTAATAAATCTAAATTTAAATTTTGGAGTTACGAGCCCACTATACTTGGCAATGATTAGGTAACGGCCGCTAAAGATTGTGTCTAAATTGCATAGGTTTCTCTCCCCAATAGCCTAGCTGCCTCTACCTAACTATTGGTTACTTATTATTCCAAGTTTAATATTAATTAAAAAATTTTCTTTTACATAGCAAAAATCCTTGATGGATAATGTGAGAAGCATTACTAAGAAGACATCCGATTTCAATGGAAGTTTACTCTCAAGTTCGATAATTTGGGCTTGTCGAAAAAAAGGTAAAACTTCGTTCGAATTTGGTAACCAAAATGTTTTCAGTTAACTATTATTATTCAAAAATGTTTAAGAATGCATTTAATGCAAATTTCTGTATGAAATAGACAAAAAGTTCAAGATTTTTCTGTATTGAAGAATACATTTTATGCAAACTTCTGCAAGAAAAGTTGCAAAGTTCTTGGTTTTTTCGAAGTTTCTTATAATTTTTGAGAATATAACTTAAGCAGTGTAGATAACTCCTGTTGTCTTTTTGTACAAGATTGAGGAAAGTTGTATTGAATCTTCTTGTTTTGTAAATGTTAGCAGGCCAAAAATTAACGTAATTCTAAGTTACGTTAAATGAAAATGGTTGTCAATTTGTGAAAGATTTGCATTATCGTAATTTAACATAAAATTTAAAAAGTAAAATAGTGCTTTTTATATGCAACCAAGATTAAAACATGAAATACCTCATAAGACACTACAACGATGTTATTATCTGATTTTCCTGCTTTTTTTAAGCGCATATTGGGCGGAACAGCAACTTTTTCTACAATATAAACATGGAGCATCTCTCTATGGAACTGACTATTATGCGCAATGGAAACATATTTGGCAATTTTTTCAGAGCCAAACATTATCAAGTTTTGCAAATAGTTTTGATAAATGAGATTCCAACTTACAAGCAATTGCTCACTCCAAACTTGCGAAATACTTTGACTTAGTTTATATTATCCCAAACATATGTTTCGTCTTGTGGCATAAAAAACACTTCAATCAATTACAATTCATATAGCTGATAAGCTTTTATCTAAACCAATTCCAAAGCAATGCTGCGCAACTTTAACTTGTTTCCCAAATGTTTCTTGGCTTTCCGCTTTTGTATTACCTTATTTATGAGGCAGTCCGAATAAAATGCCGTCAAGCATTTAAGACTTTTCTAAGACTTTGCTGGACTTTTACTCAAGTCACTTTATATGCTTTTTCTATGCGCTTTTTCTTACATTTTTTTCGGTCTTCTTTTCGTAACTCTCTTGTTAAACTTAATACAATATATTTCATGGTGGCAATAATAAAAGAGATGACGAGTATGATATGGCCATAGCAAAGGAGCAGAGCAACAATGAAAAAGAAATGAATGGAGGCCAAGATAAATGGCACAATCTGTTGGTAAGATTGTTGGTCGCCTGTCTACGGACTAGACAGCTCCCAAAAATAGTGCGTACCATATAATATAATATATGCTCTATATATGTGTATATATATGTGGAACTTGATTTATGTTTATTATGCTGCGCTGTCAATATTATGGCCACGGTCTGTTGCAAGTTCTCGTGGTAGCCGGTTTATTACAAGACAATGGCGTTGACAATATAAGAAATATGAGCATATAAAATGCCATTGGCAATTAATATTCCATAGCTGTTGTTCTATAGTTAACTCGAGGCAAGTACTACATTAATACAAAATGAAAATAGAAAATGGCAATCATAAAACAAAAATAAAGAAATTGGCGTCCAACAGAAACATTCACTAAAATATTCACTGTGCACTCAATCATGCATTCATTTATTCATTCAGTGCCAACATGTTATCAATATTCAAGTGCGACTGCGGCTTATACCTTTTCCATACTATCCATAGTATATGTCATTCTACACTCTTTTTTTTGTACTTGTTGTCTAGAACCTTGAAAAGAGTGCTGGTGCCTTCTTCATTTACTATTCTTCTGGCACTACAATGACACTATTGCATTGAATGAGCATGATTAATTGAAAATAAACTCAACAGCCGAGAGAAGCGCGCAGCGGTAAAGCCATCATCTTCATTGCGCCAGCTCGTCATCTCTACACAGCATCATTCAGTGCGAGAGCTTTGTGCAACAATGCGAACATCATCATTAACATTATACTCATCAGTTGGCTGCAGGATAATGTTGATTATAGCAACTGAACTGTTTTCTACTTATTGTTGATGGAAAAATATTCATGCAAGAGGCAAAAAAAGTTGGCAAAAAAAGAAAAAATGCCAGATGAAAATAGCAAAAACAGTTGCCAACATTAAGGCCCATTTGTGTATTGCCAAACAATGCAAAAATGTTCATAGGGGAAATGAAACTTTTGTGGTTCATGTGATGACATTGAAAGCCTGTCTCATATAAAAAATACTTTATGTGTGTCATTGGGTGACAATGATTTTCCTAAAACAACAAAGAAAATAATTCATATTTGTGCAGAAAATTTATTTTTTTTTTCTCTATAATAGGAACAAAAACTTTCCCAACAGCCGTTTGGGAGATTTGTAGCAGAAATAACCTTGAATTTGGCTGTCTAAATTATAGTTTTGTCACTGCAAATCCCTAGGGTCAAGGGTACTACACGCAGAATACAGAACATTTGTAGAGAAGCAGTGAAGCTTCTTCTCTCTACTTCCAGCACCTTAAGATGAATCCATTAATTAAAAGGCATAAAAGTAAAGGTTTCTTCTACAACGTCTACATGAGCTATTGCATTCGGATTGTCTCTGGTTTATATAAGGATAATTTTGCATGATTTTCAAATTTATAAATTCCGCCTAGAAGGAATGTAGCATTGGGTTATAATTATAACAATTAGTAATACAAAACTGACTTAACTAATTCAAAAGCCCTAATTGCGAGGTCCAAAAAAATTATGAATGGTATGTTGCATCGGTTGCTGGAAAAACTTTGAAATTATGATATCTAAATGTGTTGAGTGGTAGATTTCCCAAAATTTTTTGGAACTATTAAAGTATTTTTTCAGTGACATAGACAATTAACGACTGGACAACCCAAAGTGTATGAAGAAAAAGAATTTTAGTCTCTGCTAGACAAAGCTCCGTGTCAAACGTAAACTAAGCATGCAGATGTATTGGGCGGGACTTGGCAATCGTTTTATTTTCGGGAATTTATTGAAAATCAGATATTTTCCTAATTTTGAATTTTCCATTTTGAGTGCCGTTCACGTTGATGCCGGAAGGTATCGTCTAACAGTCTCTTGGATGATATGAAAAAAACGGGATTTTGAACATTATGGTTTGAGGAATAGAAAAGTAGACACGATGAAAATCCCCAAAAAATTAACTATGTAAAGACTGATAAACTCCTTCCCTCATCGTTTACATTGGCACGAAAGCAAAACATCCAAGGTTCGATGTTCACTCTATATGTATGGTGGCATCACTCGAATGTGGTCAACTCTGAAATACTTAATCCTGTGGAAATCACTTAAAAAAAGTTATCTAAGCTCAACTAATACACTTAAGGTAATTTTATAACACGATAATGCCGGTCCCTTGTGGCTGTAAGGGTCAAAGATTATTTGAAAATATTCATTATATGGAAGATCTTACCTCACGTGCTGTATTATTAATATATTAGTGGTTTCAATAGTCGAAGAGTTTTTTTGATTTATGCCGATGAATTGGAAAGCTTAAATATTTGATCGTCGCTTAAAATTATTATTATAATCTCTTAATTACAACTTGTAATATCTTATCGATATTGTATTTATCTTTTTTTTTCAACACACCATTGAAGGAAAAAAAAATATTGTGGATTTTTTACATAGGAGAAACCCTGTAATTTACATTTAACTTCTCGTCCCACTGCAGTATTTGCTGCTTTTTAGTAACAACTATTTTTTTTTTTGCACAAAGGACTGCCACATCCTGGCTCAAATGATTCAAATATTTTTTCTGTCTCTGTTAACGTTAGTTTCCTTTTTTCAGATGAATTCAGTTTGCATTATTTCTATGGGTGATGCCAAAATTCTGACATAAACAACACATTCATTTATCTTCTGTGACTATCACAAATTGTTTTGCAAAATTTTTTCTTAAACAATTTAATGAATTTGCTGATGTACAATTTTTTACGATAGAGTTGTGCGGCAATCAGAAAGAACTTGCGCAAAAAACTTGTTAACTATTTCACAAAGGATATGTATGCGTAGATAACTGTTGGCGAATTTTTTTAGGTTGAAAAAACAGAATGTTATCTTTGTGACTTTTAGAAATTAAGATGAAAGTACGAAACGGGTCTGATTAACCCTTTGGCTACTAGTATTTTTTGCTGTAAAAAAAATTATTTTATGTTTGTTTCGTGTAAAATAGAATAAAAAAATATTTGTATGAAACAAAAATGATTGAATTTTTGCAGTAAATTTTGTAAATTGTTAAAGTTAATCTAATTAAAAAACTTTTTTTGAGAACTGGAAACGGAGCATCAACTGTAAAAAAGAGATTTGGCAATAATATTCGCTCAAACATAACTGGAAAATCATTAAAGTTGGAATTTGGACCTAGCTATCGAACTCTCCACTAAAACAAAAGGTCTATGGTTCGATTCCACTCGGCAGTACTAGTGCATTTGACAAGCACTGACAAAGCAAGCCATTAGGCGTTATTTCTCTATTAAGAAAAGTCAACGGAGTTCGGATTCGGCTATAAACTGTTTGTCCCGGATTTTCTCGAACAGCTATTAATAGTGATATCTTTGGAGATATGACACTATAGTCAACGAAAATATATTTATTTTTATAAAATTCGAAAAATTGTGGAAGTTATGCTTATTAAAGTGATAACTCCTTGCTTATTTGCCATGATAAACTGTACTTCGTTAACAAATAAGCGTTACTTCTTGGCATCAAAAGATTTTAATCTGAAATTGGATAACCTTGTTTTATCTTAAAAGATCGTTTGTATAAGCGTCTACAAATACCATGGCATCGGCAGCTATTTAGGGTCAAACGTACATAAAATTGAGTTTTTATTAAAAACTATTTGTTTCTGCTTGAAAGCTTTTAAACATTTTCCAGAATCTTGTAATGTCTGAGGTAATAAGAAGCAACTAACGTAACTCCTTGGAATTAAAAGATGTTAGGCTAAAGTTGGATAGCCTTATTTTATATTAAATGATCGTTTGTAAAAGCGTCTTTAAATACCATTCTCAGCAGCTATTTATGGTCAAACGCCTGCTTTTCGATTATAACTTTTTGTTTCCGCTTGAAAGCTTTTTAAAATCTTTCAGAATCCTTTAGTTTGTGATTTAAAAAGAGACAACTCTTGGTGCAACGTCACTAAATGATAAACAGAACACAAGCAATATTGGAGAAGTGAGAAAATCGGTTAGATGTGGAAGTTATGAACGCATTTTCATTTTATAGCAATTGAAAACTATACCTCGATAGCAAGTAATCGTAACTACTTATAATGGATAGATTTGAGGCGAAAAATTAACATGATCTTTGTCTCCGCTTTAAAGTTTTTATAAATGATCCACAATGTCCAAATATCTTAGTTAAAAACAGGCAGCTCATAATATCAAGACGATCATTCATATTGAACAATATTGGAAACGGAGTCGTTAAGATGAAGAAGTTATGATCACACCACGCGTTTTTGCTATAGTGAACTGCATCTCATTAGGAAATAATCGTAACTACTTGAGACCAAAAATTAACATAAAAGATCATTTTTTGAAGCCTTATAATTTTCGTGACTTTTTTTTTCAAGGTCAATTGCCAACAAAATCGGGTTTTGGATGAAAGCTTTTTGTCTCCATTTTAATGTTTTTATAAATGTCCCGCCATATTGTAATTTCTAGATTCTAGACATCACGGCCATCATTTAAAAAAAATCGGAAAGATGTGGAAGCCATGGTCGCACCTCGCCTGTTTCCTTTAGTAAACTGTAACTCCATAGCAAATAATCGTGATTGCTAAGAATGGAAAGTTTTGAGACTAAATATTAAAATGGTTTTAAGATTTGTTAATAAAAGATTGGTTTTAATAGTGTTAATAAATGTATGACCTTGTCTCCAGATGTTCAAGCTAAACAAAATCGCTTTTAGACAAAAACTTTTTGTCTCCACTTTAAACTTTTTATAAATGTTTCACAATGTCGTAATATCTAAAAATCAGGCAGCTTTTAAGGTCCATCATTCTCATTAAACAATATTGGGAAAAGAAATCAGAAAGTTGCGGAAGTTATTGGTTGCCAGAATAAACTGCAGCTCGGTTGCAAATAATCGCAACTTCTGGGAATGGTATATTATCATAAGGCTTAGAATTATCATGATTGTTTGATTTAATATTAAAAGATGGTTTTTAGAAGCCTTCATAAATTGTCTTCAGATAGCAAGGTTACCAGCCGGAGATATCGGTATTTGGATGAAATCTTTTGAGCTTCGCGCTTTTTAAAATGCTCCACAACGTTATGTTAGAAAGAAGTTTGTCTTAAATATAATACTAAAAACCAACAATTCAACGTAACCTATCAATAACCCCATAAATAAGAGAAATTTTGCAATAAATTTTACTATTGCTGGTATCTCGAAGATAACCCAATTTTCGTTAATTTATGCATCAAGCTGATGTACCGCACATTAGTTTTGTTTTACTCAAACTCATTCTAGCGAACATCGAAAAATAAACAAGTTTTTCCCCAAAACCTCAAGTTCCATAAATCTTAAATCCGAATTGTACCAAAAACCGCTCTTTAAGTAAGACCAATCACCTATAAGCCGACATTTTTTAATATACATTAAATATTATGCATGCAAATATGGAGAAGCTACTTAAACATATTGCCTGACGACAGATTTATGCCAGAGCTTATGCAAAGTGTTGCCAACCTTTGTGTAAACAAATTCACTTAATTACTTACGACGACGACGATTTAATGAGTGTGGCCACAACCCTAGACTTAATGCTACTGATGCAGACATCAAAAGTTTCCCGAAAATGCGCATATGAAATATCCTTGAACAAACAAAGTAACATATGTTGGATTATTTCTAACCAAATATTATTCATGTATGGGTTGTCAGGCATCAGGCATACATTTTTGGCAACACTTTGACAGCATTTTAATTTTAATTTTATTCTTTGAGTTTGTTTTTTTTGTTTTCTTTTTTTGATATTAACTCGTCACCATGTCACTTAAAACCGCAGAGTGTAAAAAAAAAAACTGAGACAACATATTAAATAAAAGGTGGAATGCGGCTTGGCACACATCGAGTGTGTGCAAATACTTGGAAGGCATCTCAAAATTAAAATTACTTAAGCATGTCCTTATGGCAAAATGAAAACATGGCCAGGACAAACACCAAGACACACACACACTCCTGCAGCGTAGACAAATGGCGGAATGGATGTCTTAACTGTTGTCTATCGTCAAGTGTCACTTTGTCTCAAATGGTACTTTGTTTGAGCATTTATGACCCGGCCAAAAGTTGCGATGCGGCGTTTTGCCATTACCCAACACTGATAGACAGTGTGGGGAATATTTGACGTTGTTGCTATGGATGTCTCCACTGCTGGCAACCCTGTCAAGAGGCAACAAAAAATAACAAGCTTTGTACAAACAAACATACAACATATTTCTTGTTGCCTTTGGCCTGGTTTGTCACCTCTCTAGCCAAAGAAAATAAAAATAAAAATAAAAGTATGTGTAAAATATTTGAGAGAGAAAAAAAAAATGCTTGCAGGATATTTAAGCAATTTTAAACGTGTCGCAAAAGTTTCATTCACTGCTTAGAGCCATCTTAGAGTCACATACCCGCCAAACATATTTCAATTGTGTCACATTTGGCGCTGTAGATGGCATTAAGGAATAACAGCGAGTACACTGCGAGAAAAACGAGTAAACTCTTGTTTGGAGTCACTCTTTTACCAGATGACAACACTATTTCTCTTTCTCAATTGATATTTTTTCGTGGTTTTTGAATTTTTTAGTATTCTTGCCATTTCGCGAATTCGAATCGAACTTGTTGTTTTTCTGCAGAACTATTCAACTTGTTTTTTTATTTTAATCATAAAACGTGACCGACTTCAAAATATTTTTAAATATAATAGAGGAACTTATTCTCTCAAAATGTGTTAAGATCTTAAAGGCAAAAAAAAAACATATATAGAAACGAGCGCATAAGTATGAAAAGGAAAACAGTCAAACCTAAATTATCGCTTAGATAAATTTCTGTAAAGTTTGTATAGCAACTCAACCCGATTTCTCACTGTGTTGAAGTAGCTTGACAAATCCATAGGCTGGGATAAGACAATATTTTGATCCAGGCGCCACATCAAATTGAAGTTGACAAAGCTTCTTCTCTACATTGACATTTAATGGCTCTTTAGTGAATTTGAATTTTTTCGCCTTCACATTTTACTTTCGTTTTTTTTGGAAATACTTGGCAAGACAATAAATTGTTGTTGTCATCATGGTTCCCATTTGTTGTTGTTGTTGTTGTTGCTATAATGGGCTTAATGTTCGCTTAGCGTCGGCTTTTGTCAGATATTGAAAAACTTGTCAAGCGACCACTATACAATATATTCAAATTAATATTTGTTTGCATCATTTTAATGTGCAGAAAATTTTAAATAAAATAAATTTACATTAAATTAATAAAATGAAATTATGCAAGGATGTGTCCATTTAATTGGCAATATTTACGAAAATAATAAAATTTCATAATTATTTTTTGGTATCGAAGACGGTATGCACTTTCCAGAGTTATAAGTTAGCCTTAAAAACAGTTTTTATCGAATTTAGTTTTTAATTTAAAGATTTTCACAATCTGAGCGTATAATAAATTGCAATTTATTCCATTTTTTAACCAAATTCAAGAATAAAACTGTGTTTTGCAAAATTTTAACTCAATTTTAATTTATAATAAGATTTATTTGAAATAATATATATTTTAAATGATTTGCAATTAAGTTTAGGTTCTTTTTAGGCAATTTATTATGGCTCTGAACATTTTCTGGAGTTCAGTTGAAGGATGCCATGGAGAATAAGAAATAGATATAAAGGGTGTTTTTTTTAGAACTATAGAATTTTAAATTGCAATAAAACAACGTTGGATTATTCTATTGACATGAATTTTATTTATCCGAAAGATAATTTTGTGGTATTACATTTTAAATTTGATTTCTGTGTCAGATGTAGTCCAAACTGGACTTCAATTTTCTTTGACTTTTTCCAACATTTGTGGCAATATCACGGCGAATGTTGTCTTTCAAATGAGAATTGAGCGTTTGTGGCTTAATCGCATAGATCAATGACTTTAAACAGCCCCACAAAAAGTAGTCGAGCGGGGTTAAATCACAAGACCTTGAAGGCCAATTCATAGGTCCAAAACGTAAAATTAAGTGGTCGCCAAACGTGTTTTTCAATAAATCGATTGTGACAGGAGCTGTGTAATATGCTGCGCCGTCTTGTTGGATCTGCTGGAAATTATAGCTGCTCAATTCAGGAATGAAATAGCTAAGAATCAGGGATCTATATCGATTATCATACACTGTAACGTTCTGGCCGTCATCGTTTTTGGAGAAGTACGGACCAATGATTGCACATAAAGCGCTTCAAGCAGTCAGTTTTTCTAGATGTAACGATGTTTCGACATTAGCTTCACTTCAAGTGATGCAGTTTTGTCTGTTGATGTAGCCATTCAACCAGCAGTGCGCTTCATCGCTAAACAAAGTTCGCTTATGAAAACCGGGAACCAGGGCAACCTCGTTTTAGGCCCATTCGACGAATCTACTCCTTGCTTGATGATCGTTTTGGTTCAACTCTTGAATTGTCAAACCAAACTTAGAATTTTGTGAGCACGCAAAAAAAGATCTTTTCGCAAAAGTGGATGAAGACACATCCAATTCTTTTGTTCTATTGCGGATGTATTCATTCGGGTCTTCCTCAATGCTAAGCTCTACAGCAGCAATAGCTTCTTCTGTACGCACCGTACGGCGTCTCTGAGGATACGAGTTTCAATAAAAAAATAACGTGGTGCGATAATGGTCCATTATTAATCAAATTAAATGCACGATTTTGTCGACGATAAAATGGACATAGTACGCGAAACGTATTCCGCACAGAAGCATTATTTTCATAATAAAATTGCACTATTTGCAAACGTTGTTCAGATGTAAGTCTATTCATGATGAATTGCCAAACCAAACTGAGAATAGATCACTTGACAGCCAACTTAAAGTTCTATAACTTGAAAAAAAAACAACCTTTACTTGAAAATCTAAGCGTATCTTTTTAGTACGCATTTTTTGGATGCACATGCTTTTTGCGACTTTAAAGGCGTGCGAAAATTAGCTATTCCAAATTTAATGGAGACATATTGTTGAAGAGGGAGCAACAAAACGTCACGACCAGGTCTTTATTAATTCCGACTTATACGAGCCACCAACCTTCAGTACATAATGAAAACACCCTGTCAGAATTTTATATACATAAAAAAAACACATTAATCATATGTGAGCGCATGCTTTTAATTTGGTTCGCAAGCTCGAAAGAATTGCTCATTTAATTGCAACCATAATAAAATTTATGGCCGCTTTGCTACCAACATGAGCATATGGTCAACGGAAATGCCCGGGGCTGGGATTTATAGAGGTGAAAGCAGTGCAAAAGGACTACTACTGCTGCAGCAGTGCAGCCAAATGGCCGAAAGGGATAAAATTAAGTGCACAATTTAAATTTACTTAAATGCATAATTAAATTTGAAACAAAAAAAATGATATTACTCGATATTTATACGCAATATGCTGCGTTTACCAACACCGCAGACATAAATAAGTTTAATTGTGACAGTCGTGCATTAACTTTTATTTTGTTGCTACATAAAAAGCCACATATTTGCTGTTTTTTTTTTGTTTTGGCCACGTTAAAAGTCTAGTTCATTTAGATTTTACTCATAATTTACTCAACTTAAGCCAGCACGTGTCGGCCATAAACTAAGCCTCATATAAGTCGGACATGTTTTTCATTTTTACAAACATTTCCACCCACAAAAAGTTTCCCAGCCCCAAGCTCCGTTTCCGGCAATGCTTTCATCAACCGACTGACTGACCCATATTGCATGTATGAGAAATTTGGCCAAAACAACATCAAATAGCAAAGTTGAGGCATAAAAGGGAAATGCCAACAACCGTACAACAATAACAGTAACAAAACGACAGCGAATAAAACACCAAAAAGGGAAAGCAAAAAAAAAAAAGCTTATCACTCCGGTTCCAGACCATTGCGTATTAAAAACATTTTTGTTACGCCAATAAAAACTGGGAAAAATTTTGCATAATGTTTGTCATAAAAAACCAAGTTGTTGTTGCTCTTGTTACTGTTGTTGACAATTCCTTTTGGGCCTGGTTTTCGTGGGTATGAGCCTAAAGCCAAAGTAAAAAATTGGTACCAACTGCAGTGGCAACAGTACGCCTGCGGTATACACTATAGCCTGAGGTGGCACAAAATATGCTTGTGCATTTTACAGCCACCGGAAAATTGTTAAATTTTTTGTCTTTTGTGTAAATAATATTAATAAATTTTAACTTAAAAAAAAATTATGTTGTGTTATATATATCCAATAAGCAAATATAAATATGTTTTATATATTATATAAACCTATTAGTGATGACATTCTTAAAATGTTATCGATAACTTTATAAACACAACTATGTTCATTTAGGCGGACATACGTTAATTTGTGTTAAAATTTTTTTATTTAATAAAAATACCTCAGAACCGCTTACCACAAGTTAATTATTATTTAAATTTGTATCAATTGAAGATTTAACTTAAAAAATATACTTAATCTTTTCTTTGTATTGTTATAATTCTTTTTATTCATTAAACCAGTTTAATTTATTTATTAGTTTAAAAATTAACAAAACAAAACTCATTCGAAATATTAGACTGAAGTTTAGTGTGCCTTTAATTAAAAATAAAAATGTACTGCTTTTTGTGTGTGTTATCTAAAAACATGCTCTCGAAATATTGAAATCCTGTATAATTCTGTTTAAGCTAAATATTTCTAGTTTTAAGCAAACACTCTCTTTATTTCGTAATATGTAACTCAAAAAATTATTATTATAAAAAGATATTTCTTTTCTTTACTATTGCAGAATTACAATAATTTTTGCTGCTCTTTAAAATAAAGCATTCAGGGCATCCTGAAAACTCATCTAACAAATTATATATAATACTTAGAGAAAACAATTTCTTGAATTATCAGTTTTTTTGTAGACAACATTCAAAAGCGTTCACCCAAGCTTGGTGAAGAATTTTACTTCATTTTATTTTGGTATATAATACTTTCTTTTCATGATTTGTTTCAGGAATCTGTTGAAAGACACTACCGAAGCAAAACATCAACATTAAAGGTCTCTCGGCTTCGATGTGCATGATACCCCATTTTTTTGCTTTCGACTAAATTCCAATTATATAAACTTAACATCAATTGTTTAAAGAAAATATTATATTAGAAAAAAGCAAGATAAAATACTTTGCCAGTTTAGTTTGCGTTTAACACGGACCTGTATCCACCAAAGCTGCACATCCCTCATCTTTAAGCTTTCTGGCCAAAACGCGCTTTGTCTTTAGCGCTTAAATCAGAAAATCATAAACTTTTCCATAAGGTACCACGATCACGCCACAGACCCTCAGATGCTTGAACACAATAAAAGTATTTCACCGAGTACGTATATTTGGGTATAGGAAAAAATAAATTGTTGAAAGAAACAGACGCCAATGCATACTGATTGTTGCCGTAAGACATCAAATCTATTCAAAGAGAGAAGTTATCGCTTTCAATATAGGCCATACCTTGCAGTTGTCATATTTTAAAATCGCGAATCTGAACATCCAATAAATTAATGAATATGTATTATTCAATCATCATATTCGCTGCAAATTGAATACATCAAACTAAACACGGCCATGTCTTTATATACTATTAGATCTCTTGTGGAAGCTAAGATATCTTATGTACACACTTTCAGATCTATTTTAGAGTTCTAAATTTCTACAAGGATTTCTTATAAACTTCAGTGCTTTTAAAGACAACTTAACATATATTACAGATTTTAAACTATAGAGGGGCCTGTATTTAGAAGTCCTTAGTCCCAGATTCGGCCCTAACAAACCTTAAATGCAGTTTTATAAGTAACAGAATTCTACTACATTTCCTTTTACTACTTCAAACAAAATT
Source organism: Chymomyza procnemis (assembly GCA_035046065.1). Taxonomy (NCBI): domain Eukaryota; kingdom Metazoa; phylum Arthropoda; class Insecta; order Diptera; family Drosophilidae; genus Chymomyza; species Chymomyza procnemis. The sequence continues at coordinate 43,116,074 of JAWNOJ010000026.1, forward strand.
AAGTTCAAACAAAATCAAAGTACTCCTTATGCTTTTTAGTTGCAGTGTATTTAATAAAAAACTAGGCAATGGGGTTACTTAAAACTGTGCGACGCTCTTTGCACGCATTTTGTTTATAATGTTTCGTCATTTAAGTTGCTGCTCCTTTGGCCAAGAGCAACCGCCCTCTACCCCACCAGCTTGCTGCAACCCCTGGCATACAACGTAAGCAGCCTGCCACATAGAGCGGCCTGTGAGACGGCTTCATTTTTTATTGCGTCCATAAAATGACCCAACGCAGACAACTAGCAGGCCAGACCTGTCACGTTGTCCATTCAATGGCATGAGATATTGCCCAGCTTCTCAGAACCAGTGCCAGAACCAGCACCAACTGAAACCCCGACTATTAAATGACGCCTGATGCTGTGTATATGCAGTCAGCTCGACAAGGTCCAAAAGCCAGATGTGTAAGACCTACCCAACCCAACTATATAGTATATATTGTTTGTCATTAACAAGGTCAGAGGCAGTAAAGATACAAAACTAAAATTTGCTTTGATGAAAGAAAGCTGTTACATGGAAAAAGTCAACCAGTCGAGCAAGTTGTCCGAGAGCATGGACCATAGAGGGGGCAATCCAATTCCGTATGACAGCAGCAGCATTGTGGGTCCTCGTTTGACATTAATTTTGTTTTCATAACTGAAAATGAGTCGCAACAGTTGCAGCAGTTACAGCAATTTACAGTTTTCTCGCTTGCCAAAAGGGTTGCGACTTTTCTTTTTTTTTTCCATTTTCTTTGGGGATGCACACACGCACACACACAGAGAGGCAAGATACATAGACGAAAGAATAGTGTTGGTAAGCGTGTGTTTATATGAAGACATTTTGCTGCACTAACACTTTTTTCTTCATGATAGAGTATGCCGATTACATTAAGTTTGTCGAGAAATATGGCACTGGACAGCTTTAAGAGTTTCTGCATTTGATTGGGGTGAAAAGTTGAACATTTTTAATGCTACAGAGGGGAGCTTGTGAGATAATAAGGATGCGTGTCACTGCACGAATGAATTGTATGCATTAAGGGTGTTGAGTTTCTTCTTAACTGTCTATATTATTTTTTGATTTCAAATCCCATATATATATAATGCTGACACTTTCAACACTATTTTAATATGGCATTGGGTTTTAGATTTAGCTCTTGTTTGTTTTGTATTGAGAAATTCGATCTAGTCATGTTGCCTTGAGAAAATTCGCATTAAAACTAAATAAAACTGCGCAGTCCAACCTAACGCATTGATGTTTTTGAGACAATTTCATAAACTAATTTAATATAATTTATTATTTTAATTTTGTCGGTTTTTATACTTTCGAAGTTCCGCATCAAGACGTAAAAGCAACTCAAAAAAAAAAAAAAAATAAATAAATAAAATTAAACGAATGTAACATTCATCAATAGTTAAACAGTCAATTATAATGTTAGGGTAACAATATTTTTTGACCTAAACTATTTCAAATTAAATTAAAAAAATTTATACATATAAAATATCTTGAAGAAAACTATTTATAACTCAATAAAAACTTGTTTTCATAATAAGACTACAAATTTTTTTATATCCTTTAAATTCGGTTAATTTTTACGTTTAAGTGTTTTCTTCACTTAAATTTGACCCTCTTCCTGTTCAAAATTTTTTGTATATGTACATTTTTACTTATTTATATTTTTTTTAAATTATTTATTAATTTATTAAATTTTAAAATAAATAAATTTTCCCCTTGAGTAATCTGTCATCGCTCCAAAGACAGACCTTGAAGATTTCTCTTGTAGCTGTTCGAAGAGAAAAGTTCCTCCGAATCCGAATGGTTCTGTCGTAAATTTATGGAAACTTGGACAAACAGCATCTATTTATTTTTTACGATTAATCATATTTCCACAAAATAGTTTTTTTTTTAATTTTAAACTTACAAGAACGATACAAATACATGATGGACACATAAAAATACAGCGTTAAATTTTTTATATTCGTATGTTCTGAAGATATTATTATTTGGAAAACAATAAATCTTGATCTACAATCTGATTTAAAATAAGAATGTTTTGAAGATATTATTGGAATATGTTTAAAAAAAAAAAAAACAAAATTCATTCAATCATTTTACCATTTTATAGACATGTATGACATCAATGTATTAAAAAAGAGTACATTTTTTGAATGCATCACATGGCAGAATTCCTTTTGGTAAAAACACATTTGACAATATGTTCTCAATATATACAAAAAACTTTGCTATGAGTCAAATATCAACCTGCATTTTCGCTTTTAGCATTATGTGCGGAAATTTAAATCTCTCCTAAATTTTGGAAATAATTTTACGGAAGAATTTTTAAAGGTCTTTGGCGTGTTATGTATAAGAAATATCATCATCCATAAATGTAAAGCAAGTCTATTGTATACAAAAATGTCAAATTCTTTTGAGTATTTATTTAATTTTAGCATATATTTAAGTGCTATTTAAGTTCAGTTTTTTGTCTGCCTTTGTAGAGTACTTATCCTGCGACGTCTCGAATTTAGGCATCTGTCTAACTGTGATGATTGTGAGCTTGATTGACATTCTGTCAGCGCTCGACTTTCTCTTGCTTTTGATGTTGCGTTTTTTACTCATTCATTTCTTTTTAACAGCTGGCCCTGACAAAAGCAAAAAGGACACAAAAAAAAGTACAGCTACACAGGCAAATTAGCATAGTTAGCAGGTCTGTGCATGTCTGTGCACGTCTGTGCATGTGTTTGTGTGTGTGCAGTGATGCATTTTTGACAATGGACATCAGCTGTTTGACATTTAGTTAAATGTACTTACACAACACTGGCAACAATGACACAGAGATACTTTAGGTCACAGCACAATTAAATGACAGATATTTCAGTTCTTAAAAACCTCTGCTTTACGAACCATATAACTATGGATCGTAGCTTTTTATGATATGAAGATTTTAAGCAGCGATTTCATTCAACAAAGACATCCTTATGTTTAAAGTTTCGGTTATGTTGCACTTCAAAATTAAGCACTGCCCAATAAAAGTTGGGTTTTTATGACAAGTCGTATTTGTGGGGGAAGCTTAATCTCACGGATAATAAGAACTACATAAATGATAAAATAGTTAAGTCATATTTTTTATTGATATCGCTTAAGTTTTAATATTACTTTAAGTAATATTCACACGTTTGTTTAGTAGTTTATGAGTTGTGACATTTATTTATCAAAATTTTCTTCAAAGTCAACTAGTGGTATCACATTTTAAAGTCAATATTGCTGCTAGGCAAACCATTTTCTGATCAAAGCACGAATTAATTTAAGTTATTAAATTCAAAAATAAATTGATTCCCCAATGGTTTTGCTTGGAGATATCTTTATGAATAGCTAGCTGTTCGAAAAAAACAGGGACCTGTAGTTTAGAGCTGAATCCGAACGGCGCACAGGCCAAAAATCGAAAAATCGATTATCGATTTTCATGATTATTTGATTTTCATACCAAAGTTCCTAGCGCATGCGGATACGGAAACGACAGCTCAAAATATTTGGTTGCCGACCTTGCACGAGAACGCAAAGTCGAAGTTTGTCGCTTACCTGAGTTTTCTGCTTAATTAATGTACTATAAAAATAATTCATTTATTAATAAAAAATAATACAAATTTATTTTGTATATATAACAATAATAATTTAATGTATTTTATTTTTTCAGGTATGTTAGCCCTTAATTATGATGCTTAAAATTTGTATATAAAAAGGTATGTCTCCCAAATAAATTTTTTAAATTGATATAGATTTATTTATTTTCAAATTTCCATATTCTCTGATATGGTGTAAGCGGGCTCAGAGTAGTTTATATCTAAATTATTATTATTAATTATTAAAGCCTTTTTTGTAACTTTGTGAGCAAATTTTATGACAATTGGAGCAAGTATACCAACTTCAAATGGTCCCAAGAGCCAAGTTTTGTATTACCATTTAGCCAGTGCTGCCTGCTTTTCTGTCAGTATTTGGATTGTGAGCAGTATTATTTAAAAAAAATGACAATAAAATGCAGAAAACTATAAAATTAAAGTTGTTGAAATGACACTTATTAATTTTTTTATTATGAAATTCTTTATTTATTACATTTTGTCTTTTTCTTCAGAGTAATACTCTTTTAAAATTGTTAAATGTAAAATTTTTTATATAATACTCAAATTGTTTTCTAAGTTTCTGCCTACTATACGAAATAAACTTGCATAATTCAAATATTTCCATAAAATAAGGTATACCTTTAAGTTATTATAAACAATATTGGCCCAATGCTTGAAAAAAGCAAAAAATAGCTAAAATGTAGAGAAATATTATTATATAATTATTATTATTATTATACATAAATAAGGAATAATAATCAGAATGAACAAAAATTAGCTATATGTCAAAGTTTTATCTAAAAATGTTTCCTTTAGTGTTTAAATTCTGTAATAATATGTAAACTGCTTACTGTTGAAAAAAGCTTATAAATATGAACGTTCCAGGACTCTCAATTTATCTGCGTTAAAGGTTCCCTGTTATATCCAATTTAGCCAAAAAAAAGCAACGTTAAAGTTAATCGCTCTCAAAATCTTAAAATCTGCAACTACGCTTAATTAACTAAACCTACCCAAATCGCCAGCACTTAATTTAAAAAAAAAAATAATCTAAAACAAGTCTCAAGTAGAGCTTCCTTTACCAAATACACAGTAAAAAGAAAACCCATCAAAATTAACCCAAAAAAAAAAAAAAAAAAAAACAGCAGCTGAGGCAGTTAAAGAGAAAATTGGTCAGCAATTTAGAGCCAACAAACAAGTATTTGCAGCATCACATGATTTTTTAATGCATGCACTGGAAAATAAAAATAACTTGCCCTTGAATAAGCCACCTTTTTATATGGCGGAATCCCTAAAATCGACCCATAAAAATTTCAGCCTCTTCGTAGGCCATGCATTTGGGTCAAGCGTTGCGGCATGACCAAAAACAAGTTAGAAGCCAGCCAAGGAATTGACTTACTTTTATGGCACAACTTGTTCTGCGTTGGCAGGACCAAATGTGGGACGGTAATGAAGGGACTTTTAATGTGCTCTAGCAGAGCCAACAGGAGGGAAAAATATGTAAAAAAAATTTTGAAAATTGTGCAGCTGAATGAATAAAGGATACCCTGCAGATTTTCCTAGACTCTTCAACAACAAATTAACTAGAAGCTGTTTTTGTGGCAAAAGAATTATGAGTTTTACGAATATACACAGTTTTTAAACTATGTAGCTAAAATTCGATGAATCCTTAATATATATATATATTATATCTCCTTCAATTCGTATTGAAGCATGGGGCGATATCTTATAAACTAGCTGAAAATATAAATAAGATATAAATAAATATATAAAATATACTTTTTATGAGAGTTGTTTCTAATAATTCTATAGTCAAAAATTCAGCTTAGAAAGCCATTTTTGATGATTCTCTTTTAGCTTATTGCGTTAGGGACTTTTTCGTCCAACAATCGACTTAAGGGGACTAAGGCTAACACAACGTAAATCTGAAAGAAATTTGCAGAGAAACTTTTACTCATTTGGTTTTAGTAGAAAAACCGTGTATGGAAAAAATACATGTTTCATTAAAATGCTGCTGCTTTTTTGGAAAATAGCATCGTATTGCTAATTCTATTCAAATGTACCAATGCGGGTTCTCTCGATCCCGAGAAAAATATCAACAAACAAAAACTTTACAAGCTTTCAACAAAATCCTACATACCTCGCAGCAGATAATGTTCCTTTAAATTTGCACATAGATCAAAAGACTTTTATATTACCGGTCGGTTAAAATAAGTGTTTTTGAGACAAACTCGTTTGAATGAAAAGGCGCAGAGTTTACCTTCGAGATTTTATGCAAGAACTCAAAATATAGCAATTGTAGAATTCTTTCATTTGATTTCCACAGTGTTCGTCTCCTTTCACGATAAAAAGTTTTTCTGAACTTGGCTTTAGTCCTTAAAATATACATGCTGTACTTTTATGCTCAGAGAGAGAGAGGAGTTCATGTATTTCGTATTTAAAATCAGGAAATCCGAACTGGGTTTGGTGGCAAGCCGAAAATTTTAATGCTGTTTTAAGAAATTTTGAGGGTGTAAGCTGATTTTTTTATTTTATTTTTTATGTGTCTTTTTTAATTTAGAATCTACTGAATATTTTTAATTTTAAGAATGAGAAAATACTTTTTAATTTCGACCAGCTTATTACTCTCAGTATACATTATTTATTTATTTATTGGGCTTTAACAGCAACCCTCTACCAGTTACAAAAAGTGCATAAAGTCGTCATATTCCCGAAGCACAGGTGCTGCAGTGTATTGAAAGGATAGCACATACATGAGACTGTCAAAAGGAAACAGAGAAATAATAATAAAATGAACAGAAGTTTGCTTTTCGCACATAAATCCATAAAAAGGTAGGGACTGTGATAGAGAGAGATGGAGAGAGAGAGAGAGAGAGAGAGAGAGAGAGAGAGAGAGATAGAGAAAAAAAGGCGCTGGCTAAACGGAATTATGCGTGAGTGTAAGTCCAATGAGAGAAAGAGAATTAACTTTTTTTTTGGCAGCTGGTCAGCTGCGAATTTATGACGTAGCTACATATTAAGCTTGGGTGGCAGTCCAGTGATAAGAAGGAGGAGCATATATATGGTGTGTGTGCGTGTGCGGGAAAGAGCTATGGGAGAGAGAGGCTCAAAATCAAGTTGTCATTGGGGCTGCATAGTCAAATGAGTTGGCATAAATCTTGTCAGTTAAAAGTGACAGTAACAAAGAGAGTTAGAGAGAGGCTTCAGCATAATGGGGCTCTCGTAGCTAAGCTGCTTTTGATCGGGGCACGTACAACTGGTTTTGGGGCTATATCCTGCGGTTATTTGTCCCCCTGCACAGACAATGTTTCATGTGCCAATTAACATAAAGTTTTTGCGGGGCTTCTAGTACACAATTTCCGATAAGACAGGGTTCTACTATAAAAGTTCGGCTGTTTACCTTTTAGCATGCACACAAATCCCTCAAAGCAATCAATTTGTTTTTATTGAATTCTCTGTCGAGGGCACGAGACAGTCTCAAACAGACGGGCAGACAGAAAGACAGTGAAAACATGTCAGCATTGTGGCAATAGCAATTTGTTATGGGACATTCATTTTGAAGTACACGCATGATGCGCTCAGTACCCGGTGCTCTCTTGCACTCTTCATCCGTAACCGTATATACTACGATATACACCTATAAAGGTGGGCGATGGCGCTGCGTAATGCTGCCTTTTTTTACTTGGGTTTATTTTTGGGCGAACAGCTGGGCGTCTGAGTGACGTATGGCTTACCATTTGTTATGCCTCATACTCTGTTTCGCATGCTTTGTGTACTTCTGCGAGGGTTGCTTGTTGCAGTTTTGGTAGAGGTCAGCAGATTTTTTTGTTTAAAACAATAACGATAATACAGAGCGCATATAAGTTATGTTAAAAATGCTAGCAGATTATTTAAAGAATTAATATATTAAAAAAATAATATTAGTTTTTCTTAAGAATTGTGATGAGAAGATCGAATCCAAAAATTGGCGCTTGAAGTGTGCCATCACAGTACCAAATTTTAGCCAAAAAAGCATGGGGTATTCAATTTTCGTTGCCACATGCTTACTCTCATTTTCTTAAAATTGTATGACCTACGATTTAGTACAGTTCGAATAGCCAAAGGTACCACAAAGTCTAAGTTTTAGAAGCTGTCTTTCTACTAGCATATGGGTTTCCGCTTTCGGACTCGCACCATTCAGTTCTAGTTCTCAAAAACAAAAATATTCATAATTCACTTTCAATTTTCTTTGCAAAGTAAGGTATTTATTGAAGGTATATCGTAGTCACTTGAGATCACCAAAGTTGGTATATCTTTAGCAATTATAGAAAATTAATCTTAACTTTATTAACTGAAAATATAACTTCAAAGTTTAAGAGAATTTTGTTCACCAAGTTGGTACCGGTACTACTTGTTCTTGCCGATAACAGCAACATCAATCGTTTTCAAATATCACCAATCAAGACTGCCTCGAGATAGCTTCAAAGCTTTTATGTCCTTAAGTTCCGATATTTTCAAAATCTTTTCGCTAATTTGTCGGCATGGCGTGCTTGAAAATATTTTTAAACGTTTATAAATATTCCATATTATACAAACCATATTATAATCTTAAGAAGTTTTGAAGACACAATGTTCAAGCACTATTTTTGCTGTATAAATAACATTTCTAAAGGTAGCTTCACTGCGTTGTGTTTTGTTATTTTCACAATCTTTTCGCTCACTTTTCGGCATGACGTGCTTGAAAATATTTTTAAAAATTTGATGGAAATAATGTTTATTAAAAAGACCAGCAAAAGCAAAAACGTTTTTTTTAATAACAGAAATTTAATTTTTTTTTTTTTTCTTCAAGTTCGTAAAAGTATTTAGATTATATTTTCGGCTTATGCTCAGTATTTAGTAAAATGGAGCATTTTTCGAAATAAATATAAATTTTTAATATTTTTATAAATTTTGTACATTTATTTTTTCCAATTGGTATTTAAATTCAATTAAAGTTAGCCGCATATTGTCCGTAGGTTATGTGGTATTAAAATAATAGAGTTGAGAGACGACTGCCAACTACGATCTACACTCTCTACAACCAAAAATGCATATACCTAACCTACAAATACACTTTAATATATCACCAACCATATAATCACCAATAATTTATAAGCGCCAGATTTAAAAAAAATTAATTTAAATTTTGCTGAAGATAATTGAACGCTTCTTTATTCCCAAATGGCTGATAGTGACATGTATAATTAGGCAATTACTTAACGATATTAACTAAATTCCTTACATGTTTTTAAAACAAAAAACGTACTAAATTTAGTTAAATCTGTTTTCGAATTTTCGAATTTTTTCGGGGCATCAATATATATTTAATAATGCAATTGCTTTAAACACATAATAGCAATTTACAAGATTTAAAAGTAAATCTTTTTTAACTTTTGAAAACTTGCTCGAACTATTTTCAAAGATAACAAGATTAACCCTCGCAATCTCATCTGCATTTGACCTGAGCTGCGTTTGCTTCTGTCGCTTGTAACAACTTTTTATATTCTCTTTTTCGCACACTCACACTAAGACACATTCATAGCCATTTTTACTCACATATACACACATACACACATACACACACACACACGCACATGTATAGAAGTACCCACACACAGGCACCCTGGCGCTGTGAGTGTTATGTACGCTTTTGGCCATTTTATGTGTCAAAAATGTTATACTTTAAAACTAACATTAAGTATACGTCATGTGAATTGCTCGCTTGGTTACTCTTTGCGCTTGTTTGTTTTGCTCTGCGTCATTGTTTATTGTTTCCTTTACAGGAATATACCAATGATAAGCGTACAAAAAGTTTTTAATATGTTAAGTAAAATTGTGTTTTTTTTATTATAGAACTTATGCAAAAAATAATGTATTATCTTTAAAAAGAATTGATCAACTTTTGAAATTGATTAATAACTTATTTGACAAATTAGCTTATTTGTAATGTATAAAAAGTAAAGAGTAATCACATTTCGTCTAGCCCAAAACCCCAAAAGAGTATTAATGCTGCGCAGTACTCGCATTTGGCACGCTTTCTGGCTTTGCAATCAAACAATCTTATAAACCCCCGAAACAGACACAGACACACGCACCCACTCCCACACCCACACAAAGCACTCATACACATGCACGTATAATTTTTCAAATTGATGTCTATCGCTTTGCTCCTTTTCAAAACTTTTGGCATTTTACATGTGCTATCCAACCAAATACCAGCTTTCAGACTTCCCACCCACACCCCATCCACATTTACAGACCAAATCCAAGGTATTATATTTAAAAAAAACTGATTTTTTTTCTGTGTGTTTTTGCCTTAGGTGCATGCCACACAATGACAGCAGCAGAGGAGTTTTCTAAACGGCTTGGCGCCCACAATGCCACAACTTATCGTACATTAATGGAGTTACCCATTCTACTTATTTTGATTCCTCTCTGGACCGAACACTAAGCCGTTTGATAGACTTGCCGTTGTGCAAGAAAAGAGCAGGAAAATGGTTTTTGTCTACTATCTGAAAATCTTAATAGTGGCACTTGCCGTATAGGACGATGTCCACAAAGGAATAAAATTAATTTCATAATCTTTTTTTGTTGGCTATAAAAATCTATGCGTTTAGTCCTCTACTGATATTATAATTTAATCATAAACGGAAAGCCAACAATTGGAAAAGTAAAGCGAGGTCTGAGTTGGCTTAAATAAATACTGTTTGTTGTTCATTTAGTTTTTTGCACAAAAAGTTGTTCTTTTGATGTGTGCTGTGCATTAGTTTTTTATGGTTATTTGAACTAGCTGATAAGCTCTGGGGTAATATTGTGGATGATTTAATAAAGTAGGCCAGCATCAAAGAAATAATAAGCTTTGGATGGGAAGGAAGTAATTGGAGCTGGTTGAAGCTAGTTGTGTTTTAGTCTACGATTTCTAATTTACTGATTAAACACAAAATATGCAATTTATCAGAAAGCATAATACTTTAAAATTTGTTTAAATAAAATAACATCAATTCAATAGGAGAAGTGAAATAAAGTATACATAGGATTATTGTTCTATCAAATCATTGGGGTTATATATTCCAAAAAAGGCGTTAAGAATTCTACATTGCAAAGCCAATTCCGATAAGGAGTTGGTATGCTACTCTCTAAAATTTCCTTAAAATAACCTAGAGCTTTTGGGCAACGATGACCTGTGTTTATAGATATCATCTAATTTATGCTGTCATCGCTCCAAAAGCGGTGCATGGACTTATCAATATCATTAGCTGTTCGAAAGGAACAGGGATCATCAGCTTGTAGCCCAATACGAAGAGCGGTGCCTCTAATCGCTACAGATTGATTTGGGCAAATAGCATATATTACGGGCTTAGAAGCGAGTACGCTACCACTATGAGGCCGACAAGACCTGTAGAAAATTGCTTCGCCACTTGCTCGTAAGGAAGGCAATAGATTGAGCATTACAATTCTTAGTCAGTAGATTGAAAAAATTATAGACTTTAGAAGCATCGCTTATTAGATAACTGGCATCGGTTTACACTTCTATTATATTTTTAAAGCGTAGCAACATGTAGAAACATACTTCTTAATACTGATTGATAACATGTGGAACATAATTTTATTCTTGAATGAATGGTGTTCATTCTGGGAGCCACATGTAGGTCTTCACCAGAAAATATGCTCTGCAGTTAAACCCCTGAACTTTACTATGTTGCCATATTGTTCCCAAGTTGTTTTATAGAAATTTCGGGGATCCAATAGTGCGCTTAACTCGCAAACAACCATTCTTGTTTTAACTTAGCGTTATTCGGAACTTTTGTAATAGAGTCTTGTGCTTGAGGGGAGAGTTATGTCTTAACCAAAGACTTATACTTTCAATTTACATTTTACTTCTGGATAGGGCACAACATTCTGGCACAACGCATTCAGCACACGCACAGTGCAAATGTGGAAAATTCTCTAACACTTATTTGGTTGACTATCGCTCCCGTGCTCATTGCACTCATAGCTGACTGCACTTCTTACTCATACAGATAAGTATTTGCTTAAGTTTCGTTTGTCACTGTTCTAGATTGAATGTTAGATGCCCAAATAATCATTTATTTATTCATTGTTAATTGTCCTTTAGGAATCTTACTATACAACCCATAACGAGCCTAAGTTTTATGACAACAAAATGGAGAGAAAGCGTTTGGAGAGCTTAAATCAGCAAGGAAATTATTTAATATTTTTCTACGTTCCGATGCTATTTCCCTATGTTTCATCTACAACTTTAAAAAGTCTCTTATATGTCTTTGAGCGGTTGGCCATCGATCACAGCGTTCTTCTGCTGACATACCGATTGTGGCAAATGGCATCAGTGAAAGCAATTTGAAAAAGAAGAGGTTTTCGGAAAAAGCTGCCAGAACTACAACATTTATATTTTGTTTTATACCTACCATAATTCCTCAGAAATCGAGTAAAGTATTGCTTTTAAAACTTAAAACTTTAGTTTTCTGCTTACAAATTGCAATTAGGCAAACTAATGAGCAGTTATGCTTTAATAAAGAAAGATCTCTAAAGGACTTGCATTCAAAATATTCCTGCATGCAAATTATACCGACAAGTTTCCATTTTCTTGAACAGATAGCGCAATGATAAAACCAGCAATCTTCTAGTGAATTTCTCAACAATAAACTCGTTAAGCTACCCTCGCTTATTCAATATCTCCAAGTGTATATATCTCTGTTATTTTATCTTAAAGCCTTGTGACTAACTGACAACGAAAAAAGTAAAATCTGCGACAATCCAAGTGAATTCGCCAAATGCGATAATAGCCCAGATACAATAACAACAAGAAAAACAAAAACAAACGCGAATACACAAATACAAACACAAAATGCGACGCGTGCGTTGGACAACCAGCATGTGTTGCACACACGCACACGCACACACACACACATACACATACACATACTCTGCGTCGCACCCATACATAAACATACAGGCATGTGCCACCATATTGTAAATTTTCCGTAGCATACTTATGTGCGCTCGCCACTGCTTGCCTTCTGCTTCAATACATTTTGTTTTTGGCTGCTTTTTTTGTTATTTATTTATTTTTTTTTTTGTATTTCCGGTGCTACTCCGCAATGGCTGCCGCAGCACAATTTCGGCTTTATTTAATTTTTGGTCAGCATTTTGGTAGTGGCCAATACTTGCCCAGTAGTGCGCTGTCATTTGGCGCTTAACGTAAATCTGAGCAATCACAAACGGGGTGTAAGTTCTATGCCTGTTTTGCCAACAACAACCTTTTGTCACCGCTGATATCTTCTAGAGTGCAGCCAGTGTCCATTTATACAGTCAAAGTGCAAATTACAACGGCAATCAATTAGCATCAATTAAAGCGGCCATTGATGCGCATTGCATGCGGGTGTACGTAACTATGACCCGCAGTTGGGAAAGCTGATTTTCAGAATTTACAACAACAACAGCAACAACTCTGCTGCGCCATGATAAACATCTCAAGTTGAGTTTCCATTTCTTGTGCCAATTGTGCGTGGTAATGTGTGCATAGGTGGGTGTGGGTGTGTGGGTGTGTGTGTATATATCAAAGTTTAGAAACATGCAAAACTAGCAGCCCCCAGCATGACAGCTTGGATTTCCACTTGACACTTGTTAGCCTTGTCGCCATTGCCTTTGAAATAGGTAGAAGCGGGTGTGTCTCTGTGTGTGTGTGTGTTGCTGAGTGTATATGTGCAACTGTAGGTGTGTGAGTGTGTACAAAACATGTCAGCTGCGTGTTGCATGGGTTTCCCTTACGTTTCGTTTGCACTGCCCCACATTAAGCAAAGTTTATGACAGTTAAGTGCTATGTAAATGACAACTAATTAATTGCATATAAACATAAATAAATGTTGTTGCTGTTTTTGTAGCAAAACATTTATATAGAGCTGCAATGGCAGTGTTTGTAAACAAAATTAAAAGTGCTCACTTGTCTGGGTCATGAAACTGGGCAGCTTTCGAGCAAAATTTTAAAGCTTTTATAGAAGTACAAAAGAGATGAAATTCCTTTTTTTCAAATGAGATTCGAAGATCATGTACTTCGGCTCACCTCGTGCAATGACAAATTGCAAAGGGCTGCGAAACGTTTTTGAATTTGGCAATCTGAATTTGTGAATGCCGCTGTACATATTTGTTTAGCGATTACGAGAAAATACTTCTTCACTGATTTAGAAACTCGACTGGATACAATATGTCTCTCTTTTTTAATTGCTAACCGATTGGAAGATCAGGCGTGAACTTACGCTCTTAGCTCGCGCAAAGACAAATTCAGAGGCCAGCGAAACGGCTAGGGTTGCTGTTGATGCTGCGGGCAATATTTGTTTAACGATTACTGAGAAAATATTTCTGTCATTGATTATGAAATTCAACAAAAGGCAAGGTATCTCTTTTTTAAATGTAAAGCGATTGAAAGATCATTACTTAGACTAAATACAAAGACAGGCGAAACGGTTGTAATGCAATTATGAAGTAAAACGTTAAATTTCTTGCCGAAAAACTGCACTCAATATTACACTTAAAATATAATTTACATATAGGCGCCAGATTGCACCAGTTTGAGTGAAGATTTGGAAACAGATTGAAGAGAAGAGATCATATTAATTGATTATTTTTTTTTTTATTAAAGGTGAGTATGAATAATACCTTGAAATGCGAATTGAACAAAATTTCAATACAATAATAAAGTCGCTTAGGTTGTACAAGTCAAAGTTGCGTCTTTTCATAAGTTTCCTTATGCAAAACTTAAATTAACTTGAACGAAAATTCGTCAAATGACGAAAATTGTCTCAACAGCTGTTGTGTTTTGAGTCTAGGAGTTGCGCCCTGAACCATGCCCACATGTCTGAATATCGTTTTTGCATTTCCGAAAGGAAATATAAATACTATAAAAAACTTTACTTTCTTGAATGTAATTGGCCATCCGTCCGCGACACAACCCATGCGTTTGTGTCATATTACAGCACGGGCAGGATGACGTAAGTAAAGTCTTGTAGAGCGTTAATTTTCTCGATCGAGAGAGGGGTCTGCTACACATTTGCTTACTAAGTCCAGAGTAACACCATTTGGCAAGTATGATTCTTCGCTAATCTCCAGGCTGATGTTGTTTTTCGTGTTAGCGGCGGTGCCAAGGTATGTGATGTCCTTGACAACTTTAAACGAATAAAAATAACTCTAACCTGGCCATGCACTTTGTCTTGTGCCCGTTAACCGCACCACCCACTTTCGCAGAAAACGCTGTGGTAACATCCCGCTTACATATCATATCAGATATCAATATCTGGACACTTTTATAGAGAATAGTTTTAGTACGATGTACACCAGTCTTAAAATTGAAGAAGTGGCACGATAGAGGGTCACCTTGTCTGAAACCTTTAATGGTATTAAAGGATTCGAAGACGGCATTTTCTACCTTGGCAGAGCTTATGGTGATGCTCAATGTCATTCTGCATTCGAAACAACATAGCAGGAATACCGAATTTAAACGCCTTCGCTTCCTTATCGTATACAGCTTTAAAATCAACGAAGACATCGATTCCTTTTTAATGGATCCTCTTCAGGATTTGACGTAGTGTTAAGACCTGGTCGAAGGTGGAGATACCAGCCTGAAGCCCCACAATAAGGCTTAAAAATACTAAAAAATACATTTTAATTTTAAAAGTTTAAAATTATAATTACTTAAATAGATTGCTTGGGCTTTGACTTATGTTCCAAATATTCTGCTCATGTATACATAGTTAGATCGATCTGATGCAATTTAGATTGTTCAAAAATTTTCGATAAAAAACTAGTTTTTAGTAAAAGAGCTAGCCCCTTGGTTTAATCCTAGCGTGGGGTTTAGAATTATATTTTAAATTCTATGCCAGAGTATCAATTTATCAAGCCATCTCTCTATGGTATATTGATATATTTCTAGGTGAGTTTCTCCCATTACGACCCAAAGCTATAGAGTATATACAATTTGCATTAAGAAAATGGACATCAAGTCGTTAAATGCTTATTTGCTATCCTCTTGAAAATTACGTACAATTTTATTGAACTTGATCATACTACAATTATTCATATTCACTTTGTCAGATATATTCATACAAACTCTCTAAATTTCAAGCAACCTGTTTGTTTTAATTCGAAAACAAGGCCCATAATTCAATTTTCTTTTAAACTTATATGAAATTAAAATAATCCTGACAATATGGGCTCCGAAGAGGAAACTTTATTATTTTTTGCTGAATGGTATCAAGTGGAAGCTGCTTTGAACCATAAATACTTAATTACATACTTTCCAATAGATAATTCATTAAAAATCCTAGAGCTAAGTTCGAATAAGACGTTTTTACGACGCTGCAAATTGGAAGATTTAACAGAAGGTGATTTTTACGTTGGTTCAAAAATCACAATTTTCGGACGACAATTTGATCTTATTGAATATGGCAATATGAAGACACGTGAAAAGCTTTCTAAAATTCACGAGAAGACTGTTTTGGTATTGAAAAATAGTATGTGGACCAAGTATCTTGGAGAACTACTGCTGCTGCTGATTGATAACAAGATAAACATAAGTAATGCTCTCATGATAACATTTACACCAAAATTGGTAACGCAATATTTGAACCTTAAGAAACAAGATGATATACAAGCATCTGCGTTAACAACTGAGCTAACAGTTGCTCCTGTCATATGTTTGGAGCTGACTGGTTGCCGTATTCTAGAGCTTATGGTGAATTTATATAAGAACAAGTCCTCGACTAAGGAAAATGTATCACCGGCGTTAGATGCATTTTTCCATCGTGTTGATGTTGCACATGGATATTTAGTTTCTAAGGATCACCAGGATGCAGCCACGGATATTAATTTTTTCTTTTCAACTTATCTCAACTCACCTGTAAGTTGCAAATATGGTAACGCAACTTTGGCGATAATCAAGCCACATGCCATTAAAGCGGGAAATTTGGGTAAAATTGTTGATGACATTTTGAAGGCACAATTCCAAATAACCGCCATGCGTATGATACATATGATACGCTCCAATTGCGAGGAGCTATATAGCGTATATCGCGGCCTAATGCCAGATTACATAGATATGATCATGCAATTGTCGAGTGGTCCTTGCCTTTGTATGGAAATACGATGCAGTGATACTGAGAAATGCTCACATGAAGAGTTTCGTAATTATTGCGGACCCATAGATCCAAATTTGGCCAAATTAATACGTCCGAACTCGCTGCGTGCCAAATATGGACAAAATAGTGTAATGAATGCAGTGCATTGCACCGATTTGATAAATGACACAAAATTGGAATTGTTTTATATGTTCGAAACGCTGGAATAAATTTTAAATTGATTTATCTTAAAAATTAAGTATTTGAACTTCTCGAAAGGTGAAAATTGTTTAATCTCAAGGTCAATAAAATTACATGTACAAATAAATTTTTCATAAATAATAATAACAGTAACAACAGCCAGTACGGCGGAAGCAAATTTAAACAGATATTTCCCAAAAAAAAAATTACTTATTTTGATTTTTTATTTTCATACTATTTAATTTTGTCGGATTTTTCCTACCCTTTTAAATCCAGGCAAATTTTTTTGGATTTTTGTTGATTTTACTTGGCATTGCTTTTGATTTATTTTTGTTGTTTTTTGTACATTTTGCATTTATTTTTATTTTGATTTTTTGTTCTGCGCTATATTCAAATAACATCAAAACACACAATTACACCCGCACACACACACACACACACACACACATATACGTATGCGCAAACACTCACACACACATGCGCAAAGTAAATTTATGTTGCCTCAATAACAATTTGAAAAACAACAAAAAACGGAAACGGAAATGCGAGAACGCAGCAACAACAATGGCGGCGGCAGCAGCAGCAACAACAGCAACAATACAATGGCATGTTGAGTGTATTAAATTGCCATTTATTTGATTTTTGTTTCATTTTTTTCGCTTTTGATGCTCTGCATTTGAATTGTATTTTATTTTTTTGGAATAGCATATTTTTGGGCGCATTTAAATAATGTTTACATTTGCATGGCATGGATCTTTATTGTTTTTTTGTTGTTGTTTTTTTTTCGCTTGTCTTACGTTTCGGAATTTCAGTTCGTTTTGATTTTTTATGCTTTGTGTTTTCTTTTTCTATTTATATTTGTTTGGCATTTTGTTTTGTTTCGTTTTTTTTTGTGCAAAATGGCAGAGATTTGCAAATTTAAAAAGGGCTGCATGCTGTGTTAACCCCGAATTCCTAAGCATACTTTTTGGCGTGTGTGACAATATGGATAATGTGCATGCATGTGTGAGAGTGTGTGTGTGTATCTGCGTATATATTAGATTATGTTACAATGAAAGTAGTAAAAAAAATAAATATATTGCCATTTAAATGAAAATAAAGGGAGTTATAGTGCTTTTTAAGCTTAAGCTCTGTATCGACCAAAAGGGATACAATTGCAAACTTTTTGTACGTTGTAGGCTGGGCAAAATAAGTAGAATTTTTTCGCATGCGTTTGTCGATTTGAAGAATTTATGTAAATTCGAAATTACCGTATGGCAGTCGTTATGGGGAATAGTACGATATTCTAAGATTTAGAAAACCAATTCTTGATTAATACGAACTACCAATTTCACTAAAACGAACAATTCTTGGCTGGAGTGATTGATGCGCATTGCTTTTGTTTTATTTTTTTGCATTTAACTCGAAACCAACTCTGCTGGCTATTCTGATGAGATCGTCAGTTCTATTCTGCATGTCTTCGAGTCTGTGAAAGGTCAGGCAGGTTAGGGTGTCTGGTGAGGCTTCACAAGATTCCACGCTTGGATTGGCATACTTCCATCACAACTTCGTCAACTACTATGTTGAAAAGCATCAGTGATAGAGGAGGAGTGATTCCGGTATTTGTTTGGAAAGGTGCACTAGTTTTCCTATTGTGCAGTACTGCCAAGTTGACGCCATTATATATCCCTTTTATAATTGCAATGATGATGTTGTATGGTACGCCTTTCGTTACAAACGCTTGCCATATTACCGCTCGTGTCTACTGAATCGAGTGCCTTCTTGAAGTTTACGAATAAAAGGTACTGCGTTCCACAATCTGCTCTGCAATAATGCATAGCAATGTGAAATATAATTATTTTATACTCTGTACCGCATGGGAGTAGGAATCAAGTGTTGGAGATCCTGCAAAATTACTTAAAATAATATGTTCGAGGTGAATAGAGTGCAACTATTCGTGCATACTTCAATATGAACGCCTACATCTCAGAAATGGGATATGAGGTAAAATAAAAAATAACAATTTTAGAATTACTTCATTAAAAACAAATTATTTGGTTGGGTATGGGATTTTATTAACTTTCATAATAAATTTAGTTTATTGCTTTTTGCAGATTATTCCAATAATTTTTCGTTTGTATTAGCAGAGATTCTTCTAGCATACTTTCAGCATTTTAATCTGTTGAATAGATCATGTTTAATATGTTTACAGCACGATAAGGACTCGGTTTTCAATGAATTGCAGCATTTTCATTTCGCATACATATCCTTGATGGCATTTATTTAAGAACTAGCCACTTCCATTACACATAGAATATTCAATAATTTACCATATTTACTATTTGCTTAAGGCAGCTGCTGCATCCCTAAAGGCAAAATACAAAAATTTATTCAGCTACTCAATGGTTATTGGTGTATACTTACTTTACTAATTTTATGTACTTCTCCTTCTCTTTGGGTGTCAACTTGTCCCATTCTTTTTTTGCCATTTCTTCCACTTCTTTGACAGTCATATTTGGAAACTTCTTTTTCATCTCCTCAAGAAATTTTAAAAATGCAGCTCTTTCATTTGCAGTCGTGTGACCGAAATTCGGTAGCTTCATTTTTCTACGGTTCATAATGGAGCGAAAACGAAATAAATTTGGAATAAGTGTACTTTTGGAATTTGGGGGAAAAAAATTCCAAAAATAAATATAAAAATAAAATTAAGAAATATTTGAGTGCATATTCAGTGACTGAACCACATTGACAGCTGAGTCGATGCAGCTATGTTAATAGGATTTTTTCATTTCTAAGGTGTCTATTGGTCGTATCGCCCAAAATTTTTTTTCATAACTTTACGTGTTGAACTGATTTTTTTTGACCCTTAAACGAATTACATGCAGATGGTGTACTCTTACTTTACTATTTTGTGTATTTCTCCTTCTCTTTGGCTGTCAATTTGTCCCATTCTTTTTTTGCTTTTTCTTCCAATTCTTTGACACTCATATTTGGAAACTTCTTTTTCATTTCCTCAAGAAATTTTAAAAACCCAGCTTTTTCTTTTGCAGCTGCTTGACCGATATCCGGTAGCTTCAAATTTCTACTGTTCATAATGGAGCGAAAACGAAATAAATTTGGAATAAGTGTATTTTGTTGGATTTTGATTGATTTGTAATATTAATTTGGAATTTGGGGAAAAAAAAATCCAAAAGTACAGATAAAATTTAGAGATATTTGAGTGCTTATTCAGTGACTCCCAACCAGTGACTGAAATTCATTAAATTGACGGCTGAGTCGATGCAGCTATGTTAATAAATTTTTTTCGTTTCTAAAGCGTCTATAAAGGGCAAATTTTTTTAAATACTTAAACGAATTACGCGCAGAAAAGTAGCCAATATTGTTTAAGGACTTGAAGTTTAAGTTTCTGCTAGGGATCCAATTTCCAAAGCTAATTGCCCTTTTCCTGACCAACACAGCATTATGGCTTAGAAAAGTTGCGTTCATTTAGTTATCCATTTTTCGCTGGCTTTTCAATTTGGAAAAACAATGCGAAAACCCCACGCACTTTAAGCCAAACAATAAATGCAATTAAATGTTGCATACAAATAGGCGTTGTGTTTTGTTCAAAAAAGTTCTCCTGCAGCTGCATGCATTGCATTCAATTCCATTTGTTTGCTACAATAAAATCCTTGAACTTTTGCGTCTGCTCTAAGCACACAATTTGAATGCTGACCCACTTGCGAAATTGTTGAACGCCAGTTCTTGAAAATGAGTCTCCAAGGAGATTATATTGTCCCACTCGTTGTAGTTATAGTTATTGTTATTTGGCCTTCATGGCTCACGCCGCCATTTTATAATATATAATTGCAAGTGGGACCGCCAAAAAATGTGGGAAGAAGTCGTCTGTAAGAACAGTGCTGGCAAAAAGTCTTCACACAAGAGATTTGGGAAAAAACTTTATTGTAATGTAAGCAGCATTTTGTGGGAATAGTTTATTCGATTGACATGAATTTTTATTTATTTCGAAAGATAATCCTATAGCATGACCTTTTAAATATGATATCTGGCATATGACCGGCACGGCCAATCTGGACGTCCAATTATTGATGACTTTTTCCAACATTTGTGGCCGTGTATATTTCTATATTTTTGCTTCATTGCTGAGTTCCCAATTTTAACGAACTAAAGGACACCTTGAAAAAGCATCTTAAGAGCGAAACATCATTGTGTTTTATTAATGTTCAATCCTTCTGTTGAGTATAGAAAAAGAAATGATTACTAAAATTATTTCTTGTTTTTGAAGTTAGTCCATCTTTGCTCTCTGTGAAAGTTCGCTATATGCAGCAGCATCTCTGCTGTGGTAAGACTTTCTTGTCTCACTATAATACTTATACTATATCAAGCACCACAACAATAATTCAAGTCAAGGCATTGCTTTTGTCTTTGTCGTGGGCGTGGTTCGCAGCAAAACCTATTATAATATCGGGGAACTTGGTCCGGTCTGTGGGGTACTGGTGCGTACTGTACAGCCAAATGGGGGCGTGCATGCGTGCGTGCTCGTAATTATGTAAGTTGAAAATTAAATAGGGAACCAGCATTTGGTCGAGGAAAGCAAATGAAATTGCGTTGACATAATCGCTGGTTTCTTGGTGCGTGTAAAAATTATATTACGAGTCCAACGCTCATTATGGGGTGCTAAGGTTAAGGTGGAATTTACATGTAGCATGTACTTTTGCTTAAGATTTTTGGAATAAATTATGGATTTAGTTATATTTGTTTATGACTGTTGTAGGCGGTGTATTGTTTTGTTTCAAGAGCTCACTTGTATAATTTTTAGACTTGAGAGCTTTTTATGTGATTGCGTGGGAGAGATAAAGTTTCGATACAAGCCGCCTACATATTAGCTTATTTACTGGCAATTAAGATAGTTAGGTAAATTCTGAATGGGCCTTTTTTTTTTGGATGTAATTGAGTTTAATGAGTTTTTTGAACTTGCGCAATGATGCATGTACAGCGGCTTTCATTGTAATTGGCTTTGTGAATTTTTTTTGAGCTTGAAGCTTTTCAGAAACAATTATGTTTAGGCTAATCCTGAAAAAAGTCAAATATTTTACTATTTGTGCACATGGGTCTCTGTTGTTTCAATTGAACACCCGTCACTTCCCCTATATTTTATATAAATCAAAGTTTGAGACTTAAAAGTGTTGATTTTTATGCAGTTTAAAGATTTTACCAAACTAAATTTAATCTATCTAAACTAACCATTTCAATCCCTCTCGGCTCATAGAAGACTTTTCTATCTCGCATTCCAGTTAGTGTTTCCAAGGAAAGATAAGAATTTGTCTACTTTGTGTTTGTATCTGAGCCCTGGTCGTGGCGACCCTCTTACATTAACGATTTTTGCATCAAAAGCCTTTTTTTCTGAAGCTTTATTCACACGCATGGCATGACCGAGTAAGACGTTGTCTATATTCTAGAGTTCATACAAGAAACTTAAATACTTGTTCAATATTTGCCATTCTATCTTCACAACTGTGGAAATAGTTCAGTTTAAAAGTATCTAAATAGTTTTTAAGAAATTCACAGAATGTCGTTGTAATTAAAAAAAAAGTAAAGATTCTGCGTATAACTCGTATATATGACGGAGTCGTCAACTTAAAAAATGGCATCAGACTTAATATTTTGTAATTTTATGTGAAAAGGCCGCCATAAGCTTATATTTGGACATAATTTGTACATGCAAACCATTTATCTAGAGATCTAGAAAACTTGTACATAATATTCAGCGGGAAAAAAGTTTCATATTTTAAAGAATATTATTTCCAATACTGTAAGTTCCTATCTTCTGCCCTAGATCACAGTATGGTATAATTATATATGTACAAAATTTATAAAATATACATTATAATTTTTTGCAGAAAAATATTTGGTTCGCTATCTTTGATGAATCAATATATTTATTTCCACTTACGAATCACACGAAAAAACTAGCGTTCTATAATTTAGAATATGAATTTGTAATCAGAATAAGAATGTGAAGCAATTCATTATAATAACATATTTGTAGGATTTTGTGTTAAATCATGCTCTCTAAATATTTATTACAATATTTCTTTGCTTTGATATCTGCTTTGGGTTTTTCACAATTGAAATTACTTTCAAATTGACTTTGTTATATCAATAAAACGAATGTTTGTTACTAATTCAATTTGGAAGATTGGCTCTGTACATATCAAAATATTTAATAACATTTTGAATGTCTCAAAATCCTGACATGAACCGCCAATCTTCATTTTGTATACAAATTTTCCCCAGTACTTTACAATTAATAGTTTCGTTATTCTTTTTCGAAACTCTCAAAATAAATATGAACATAAATTTACCTTAAATCAAACTAAGCCAGATTAAATTCCATATCAAAACTAAAAAAAATTGGAAATAAAATTGAGCCTTTTTTTCATATATTTTATTTACTTTTATATAAATACTATAGTTTATTACACAAAATTCAACTCCATTTGGCATCAATGCCACTTATGTGTATCGCATTTTACATACAGCTAATTTTTCCCCCAACTCTTACCGAAGTAGAGAGAGAGAACCGAACACAATTCGCATTTTGTACAATCTCAAATACAATAAAAACTTGGCCTACAGTTTGAGTTATTATACCAATACCAGGCCAAAAACAATATAAAGTCATATAAATGTACAAAACTAGCAAATAAAATACAAAGAAATTTATGACAGACAGCCTAAATATCTGGACATCAAACTCGACCAAGTGCTCTAATCCTGGGGCGCGGTCATAGCACGCCACGGGTTATACGTTCATGGAGGCCATGTTGAAGGCAAAACTTCAATGTGCCAATAATTTTAGAAATTTATTGCACAACTTCTCTACGAAACACTTTGGATTTTACGCACTACTTGCTGCATTCAGTTGTTCCCAGATAGAAACTCACACAATGAGACACGCAAAGCGTAAAACTTTTGCAATAAGCGCCATAGCAAAGTCAATAAAACAAAGTAAACGAGCAAACAGTGGGTCAAATTTTATGACACAACTCATTCAAATCCCGGACGGAGTACTAAACCGAGCGAAAACAAACGTTAGAGTGCCACGCACTAAAACCGCAACAAAGTTGTGCTAAAAGCTTGTAGTAGACTTACAACTGAATGAAGCCTTTGTCTACATTTTATGTGCATACTTTTGACTAATTTATTTATACGAGACATTGTACATTTAAGAGCCATTTAATGCCAACGCCATGCAGCGAAAGCAAAATAATATATAAAATATAAATAAAAATAAAAGCAGCAACAATATAATTATAATAATCTAAATAATAAATGCACTGCATAAATTTTTAATTAATATATTTGTGCACGGCTGGCTGCTCGCATTGTCATTAATTTTTTTGCATGTTTTTATGACAAAAATTTGCAATTAAAAGTGTTTAATATTTACGCTCATAAATATTTATACAATAACTGACCAAATACCAAAATATATGCTGGCATACACGTCGTATGTGCAATAAAAATGTCTGCATCAAGTATACGCATAGTTAAACGTAAACAGAGCATGCCATAGAGCGCAAGAGCAACTAAAAGTACGCACATGAAAGCATAGAGAATGTTTATTTATTAATTTTCTCAAACAAAGAAACTAAGCGTGTTATAACTTTTAATATAAAAATGTTCTGATGTTTTATTGGGTTCATAATTTTATAATTAAAATATTTCATGGTAACAATAAAAATATTTCATTAGTGACATTTTTGTCATATGCGCGTGGGTGCAAACAGAAGCACGAGCTTTGGCTCAAAATCCTAGCGAATCAGTTGAGCCATTTAAATGCACTGTGGGCCATATTGTGATTTTTATTGGTAGAATTTGATCGAAATTGTTGACATGATAAATGTGCATCATTGGTATACATGTAGACCATAGTTTTGTTGCTTGAAAATGAAAACTTTTAATGAAAGCTGAAGAAATTTTACTTTAATAATAAAGCCTGTGCGCTCTTTAGTAAACTATATCAAATATTTTTAATTTTGTAAAATATTATAATGCATTTTTTCTGATATTTCATGGCAATTTTAAGTAGAATATTTTTTGATTATTTTTTATTTTTTAGATGTGGGCCTAAAGTCTAAAAAATGTATAATACAATTGAGGTAAAAATTAGCAAGAAAAATTTTAACAGATGGCGCTAGTAAAAAAAAAGTTTGTTTTTCTCGATTTCGATTTATATACCTACTTAGTTATGAAACGTAAGGTTTGAAGCGGGAAGGACTGACGAATAGTCTACATGGAATGATTAGGAAGAAGTTTAGCCAAAGGCCATAGAAGCCAGTGCTATCCATTACTAACTAGGTTTATAGTTACTATTATAATCTTGTTCTACATAACAATAATAATAATAATGATTCCTATTGTCACTTCTCCACCATCATCATCAATTAATTAAAGTAACTATCATGACAATTTTGTTATTTTTTTGTTCACCTAGACTGTAATAGAACTTTTTATACTCTGTAATTCCGTCTGCGTATTTCTATAAGGACATATTCATTTTCTTCAAATCCACAGTGAAGTGATAAAACATTAATGTACCGCGAAATATATTATACACAGAGATTATTCGCAAATAAAGTGCCGGACTGCGAAGTCCATTGCTTTAGGAACTCGAAATCCAAGTGTTTTATTTCTGGTCAGACAATGAGCAATGTTGCGCCTTAAAGCATTTAAAAACTCAGCATCACCGATTCAAGTATAATATAAAATTAAATTTCATTCCAAAATTTGTCTAGATTTTAATAATATATTTTATAACTCTTAACCGTTAAACTTTAAGAAATACTCTACATTTATAATAATTAAGATTTTTTTATAACTTTAAAGCTCCAGTGATCGAAAAATCGTCTTTTGAGCTAAGCTAAAAAATCTTGCTGCTCTGTTTTCATAACAGCTCCCAGTACTTACCTAGTTTTGAATGCCTTTTTATTTTAAATATTTCAGAAAATTCTTATATATATTTTTAAAGTTAAATATTATTGAAATCAAAGCAATTTCCTTATTCTGATATTGATGAATTAAAATTCATTACTAACATTGCCAAAAAATTCATGTAAGTCCACATCTCGACCACTGTGCTCGCTCGTTACATTTAACGTAACCCACTTGGCCGCAGCAACTGACACTTGTCAGGCATTTCATGTGTTTATATTATGAACGCTTAATGAAGCCGCAAGCATTTTAACTTCCAAACCGCATGAAGCTCCTAAAACATACGCACGCCTGCCTGCTTGCCTGCCTTGACGCCCAGTTAACCCTAAGGCGGGCATATCCCAACATCCTTTTGGCATCCTGGTGGTTTATTAGCCAATTCATGACAAAAACTGTGCCAGGTCAACTAACCCGCTTACACACTCACCCACTCAATTGCTTTGCTTTGTTGCGTTTAATGTTCTGTGATGAATTCAGAATTCTGTCGACGTATTTGTACATGTCTGTTGCCAAAAACGCAGCCACACCTCTGCATCCCTCGCTCACCACACACACACACACACACACACACTCTCTTAATGGCCTAAAGTATCTAACTACTTGGCCTGCCACGCCCACTACACACAGTACAAAAGTGCAACTGTTTAACTTTTGGGGGGAGAGCCATCTTATGCGGGCACAAACCCACAAAAAGTGCCATCGTTTGCAGTTAAAACAGTGACAAGTGACGTCAAAGTTTTCCCTCTGACTTTGACTTACGCTGCGCGCTCGCGCGCTGTCGCTGCCTTCCTTAGCCAGGCATGACATTAATTATACGTCTCGTTGACCGCGCTATTAGTGCACAGTTTTTGGCTCGAAAATGTACAAAACTTTGTCATACTTAACGCTAAGTTTATGCTCTAGCTCGCGGCATTAAGCTGCCGCACGGGTGAAGGGTTGCGTTTTGTAGCTTAATCCTGGCTATCAGGCTCAACCCTGGTCGCTCTGATTCAAACTTTGCGCAGTTCAACTGCGGGTTCAAAAACTTTTGGCTATTGCACAAATTTTTGGCTATTTCTTATATCTGTTTATTAATAAAAATTTTATCTATCTAGCATTTGTACATTTTTAATAACTTTTTCTTTCTATCTTATTTTCAGGTATGTATAGCAGGAGACGATGTCCTGCAGAAAACACACAAAAAGATAAAAAGACTTTAAGCGCTTACAATTGCGGTAACTATTGGCTAAAAGCTTTAGGGTAAGATAAGGTTTAAGTTTTGAAATTTTAATGGCTTGAAGAGCTTGAAAGCATGAGATTGTGAGCACATTTGAGGCTGCGCAGAGATTTTTGTTTCAACTGTAGGGTCGTTTGTGAGTAGCCTTCTACATTTTATACCCACTCTGAGCAGCATATGACCACATCTACTCACTTATAGCTATAAAGCGCCCAAATTGCATTACTCATATACAATAATATCAACAGCAAAAACTTTTAATTTTCGTAGTTTGAGAGAGTTTAGCAGAAGTGGGCCTGGTAACTCTATAATACAGCATTTTTGTATCTATAAGAGACCAGAGCGGTAGATCAGTAAATTTATATTTTTAATTGTATTCTATATTAATATATTATCTATATTGTTATTGGATTAACTCCATTAATTCTTAGTTAAAATTTTCTTCAAGTAGCTCTACGATGAAGCTCGGACTATTGAAGAAAGCTCAAAGCTCACTTTCTATGAATAATACTGCTTATTGAAAATATATTATAATAATTCAAGTGCATCAAATTTACTAATGGCATTGCTTTAATTTTATTTAACTAAAATTTTTTAAAATTACTTAAATTAATTACCACAGCTTAAGGTCGCTTAACTGCTTACCATTGACTTGTAATGAGCTTTCAATTTACAGATTTTAGACAAATACTATAATCGCAGAAAATAGTACGAAGAGGGCTTTGCATACTTTTAAATTTCAATTTCTTTCCGAATTGAGTTTTACAAATTTGTGTGCTCAATTGAAAATTATTATTTAAGGTTTTTATGAAAATTAAGACGTATTCAGATTCTATGTCTTTAAGACGCATATTTTATAGAATTTTTTTGAATTAAACATATTTGATAATTTCATTAAAAAAAACGTAAGTTTTCTTAAACCAATTGAAACATTTTTGAAATTGATTGATTTTATAAAGCACCAAAATTTGTTATCATTATTTTTTTAAATAACAAAAGTAGTTTAGTTTTCCATAACAAATAACTTCTAAAAATGCATTGTAAAACTTTATTCTATTTCGTGTGCTTTAGAAATTCAAGTCTTCTAGCTAAAGACAAGTTACTTTTTCCACCATAAACAAAATGCACTTTATTAAAATCACATTCACGTCGAGAGACAATGCTTAACCATGTAACTGCAAGATAATAAATTATAATCGTACCCAGCAAGTACTCTAACTTTGTGCCTAACCAACTAAGTAAACATAAAGTAAATTCCAAGAACACGCTTAAGTCCTTTTAGCAGCCTCGTAGAGCATCAGACAGAACTCTAACAGATGTTGCATTATTTGTTGCTTACATTTATGCAAAACACAAATCTTTATTGTATTTAACTCATTATATAAGTCTCACTTACAAGTTACTTAAATATTCAATTAAAAGCAGAAATTGGATGCAGACGGACTGAATTTGTGTGTGAAAATATGAGATCTAAGGTATTAATAAGTATAACAAAGGCCCCTAAAAACAAATGAATTATTAGTCAGGGTACTACAATACACATAGTGTGTCCTTAACACAGGAAAATGTCTGCTGCATATGTAAATGGTAAAATATTATGCAATCTAATGAAAAGGAATATTTGCGTACACACAGATACACACACAAACACAGATACACACATTCACATAGATACACACACACACTCAGTTACCTGCACCTACACTCACACAAATTAGAATACAAATGAATTCATTCAATGTTTGACCAGCAACCGAAACAAATCGAATTTCAGGTAAGTTTCTCCATACAATGCCCAGGATATAAGCTCTGTGAGTTCCTGTGAGAATGACTGCCTGTGTGTGTGTGGGTGTGACTAAATGTGGTCCCAGTTCTCTAAGGGCACGCACCACCGGAATTCTTGTACTCATTAACCGCAGCAGAAGTAACCACAATTCATTATAAATTTAGCCAGCTTCAGGATTTTGCCATGCATTGGAAATAGCTTTCGGGCGCACATAACAATGCCATGGTAGTTGGCAATCTTCTATTCCATAAGAAAAGGTGATTATATATGTATGCGTGTATGGTTTGTGGTCTGTGTGTTGAACCAAGCCTTCATTTATTCAATTATTCAATAATAATAAATGATTTTATGCATACAAAGGAATAAATAAGTTGCTACATGTTGGCAAAGATGGTGTCAAAGTGTGCAAAGATGTTGCGCTAAGCCAGATAATAATATCCTTTTTGAATTTAGTGACAGTGGAACAAATACGTATTTGGTGTGGGGTGTTCGCCTTATACGATTTGTAGAGATGGAGTTTTCAATTGTTGTAAACATGTCTACAATATATACGTATAGTGCTTCTTCGAAATATGAAAAATTATAAAAATGCCTTGAAAATATTATGCACGAAAAAACCTCTCAAATTTTGTCGTTTTTCAAAATTATTCGAGAAAATTCATTTGCGTTGCAAAAAGTTCAAGTTGGCAACAATTGGTTAGGGAAAATTTTTTTATTTTAATTGGCTTTTTATATTTAAAAATTCTTGGTAGTAAATTGATTATTTTTAAGCACTATTTTGGAAATTGTATGCCATTTCGGTGAGTTGAATGACAGATTTGGAAAGAATCCTTTTTTCGAAAGAACATCAACAGAACAAAAGAATATGAAAAAAATATAATATAATTGAATTCAAAAAAATTCTTAAATTACGCAAAATTATTAAAATTTATACACTAAAGCATTCTCCTAATCAATTCCGCATTTTGTTAATGTGTTTAAAATTTTTTTAAAAATTATTCGTAAAGTTGTATTAGTATTGCATTGTATTGGAAAATGTTGAAGTTTAAAAAAAATTAGGGAAAACTATTTGATTTCTAATTTTAAATGGTTTTTAAATTTAAAAATATATCCACAAGATTTATTGAAATTTTTATGAGTTGTATGACAGTTTAAGAAGTCATCTAAAGCTTAGGGTGCAGCCGTTTAATATTTTAGAAATAATGATTTTTTTTTTAAATATGTCGGCACTATTATATTCTGCTGAATTGGGTTTTGTCAAATGAAGGATATTACAAAATATGCTTCATAAATTTAAGTCTTGAAAGTACTCTCCTAAAGTAGTATTGCCTGATTTCTGTCTTAAATTATTATCGTTTGCAGTATAGCAACTGTTTTTTTCAAAGTCGAATAAAATGGCTTACAAAAATTTCAGTATTTCATTTCGAATGAATTTTGAATTCCTAATATTGATATTGATTGATTAATATTGGTTATTTTTAAAAACTAGATTAATGATTTAATAAATTTTAATGAGTTGATTGCGCGTTAGATATAATTATTCCCTGAAAAGAAAAGATTTCTGTATACACCCAACTAATAATGAAAAATATTTAGCTTTGCTCTAGATGGTTAGTTGTACAAATTTTGAATCAAATATAAAAAATATTTTTATCGCTTTTAATACATTCATATAAAATACTTAAATTTAGTTGTGCACATTTTAGAAAAAGTTTTGTTTTAAAACTAATTTACTTGTTATAATATTATTACTATTCTTAAAGGCAAAAAATACTATTTTTTTAAACATATTTGAAATATATTAAAAAAAAATTAAGATAATAGAAGATTTAGAATACAGTCATAGATGGGAAACTCGCGACTTTTTCTTCGAAATTCAGAATTCGACAATTAATGGTCTCCAAGACCTTTGCTTAAACTAAAATCGTTTAACTGCATAACAAAGCTCAAAATATAGCTAATTTGTTTTTCATAAAAAATAAGATTTGTGAAACTTATTCCATTTCGCATTCACACACGCCAGGAAAACCATACTGGAATCCGAAAGGAGTAAAAAAGGGTTTTGCGAGAAACAAATAAATAAGTGTCAAAACTAGGCTTAGTTGTAAGTTCCTTATTATCTTTAGATATACAGAACTAGTCGTAGTTGCTCTGCACTTCTAGCATATAGCAAGAAGACCGTAACCAAAGAAGAATTTAAAGGTGAGATACCTGTCCATATATTGAAGAGAGTATGCCCAAATTGGACCCAGTGTGTGAAAATGGTGCGCAGCCGCGTTCAACATTTTTGTTAAATTAATTTTTACCTATATTACTTAAAATAAATTATATACAAAGTTCTCTCTGATATGGAAGGTTGTGTTTTTTTTTAAAATTACATTATCAAGCTCCTAATAGAGCATGTTTTATAAACCCAAACCATACGTATGTAACTTGCTGCACCAATAAAAAAAAAGTATACGACAACTCTTTAGCATTTAAATCGAAAAATGCCAGGAACGATATTTGTGAGTTCTACTTTTATGTTCCAAATGTGGCTCATCATGGGCATTTCCGTTTTAAGATACACAACGTGGTAGACTTAATGCAAAGTTTATTTTGAAATTCACCGGTTACCGGTTCTTACATTTTGAAAATTCGCCATACAATACTCAAAGTTGCCGCCACTGCCACATTTCAAACGCCTTCAAATGGTTTCCGTACCACAGTGCGTATGATTTTGTGTGTCAGACAAAGCTCATACTCTCACATTAATGTAAATATGTCGAAATTGTATTAAAACTTTTTGCTCAACTTCAAAAGCACAAGTAACCACAGAGCTGCTGCCAGCAGTGGCTGAAGCACTTTCGGCCATTGCGGTCATGTGGTTCACATTCCTTTGGAGACGTTTGTCATGCCAACATGCTGACTTATATACATTTTATACAATATATATGTATAGTTCGAATACATAATAGTTTGCATGTGAAATGCTTTTGTGGTTTGCATTTGATAAATTTTAGTGCTATCGAATGGCCACCAAATTGCCGCTTCACTAATTCTAATTTCCATTTGCATTTTAGAATTGCCATCTCGATAACTGATATCTTCATCCCGATAAGTTTTTGTGGTTTCTTGCTTAAATTATTATATACATAAATTTTACTTTATATATTTACATTAAATGCGGCTTCAAAATGTGGTCCCGTCTTAATTGCAATATATATTAGATTTTAAATTGTAGAGTACTTTGTGCAAGTAGCATAAATCAAATGCAGTTCTTTAAGCATTTTTGTGGCGAAAAATCGAGCAGCTCAAATGTGTTTGATATAAGCGAAAATCTGAAATTGATATGTAATTTATCCAAGTCGTTTGAAGATGATGTTGGTTGAAGGAAAGGGTATACTTAATTGCTTAACAGCTTTTACTTTCCTCGAATATTCGTCACTGCTGCTTAATTTTACTAACAATTAATAAATAAATTTTAAGCATCTGACGTCAGAATATACAGATTTTATTCGGCATAAAAATTTATATATATTTAATATAACAAATGAAATTTTGTAATTTGAAAAAAAAAAAAATTTTAATTACAATTTTTCTTACTGATCGTGGGTCCAGAATGTTAAGTTTGAGAAAAAATATGTCAGCTTATAAATATTTACAATTAATGGCTGATATGAGGGTTGCCTTTTAAAATTCGAGATTAGAAAAGAAAAATAATTTTTAATCATTGAAAATCGCTTTACTGTTTTTCACAGTATTTTCCATTAAGTTCTATACGCTATTTCAAATTTTTCTTCAGCTGACGAAAAACGTTGACCACTCATTTTATTTTGTACGTACAGAAATAAAATGAAGTCATTCGGTACCAAGTCAGTGCTATATGACTCCTCCAATCGATGTTATGAGTGTTCAAAAATTGAGTTGTTTGAAGCAAATTGTGAGAGTTCATATTGTAGTGGTAAAGAGTGATCCGTCTTCGCCTATTGGTTATTCTGATTTCTTGGAAGACAGACAACTGGATGGGTACCACTTAGAATTGACTGTTCTGCGGTGTTCTAGTGGTACGGTTGCAGTTTTTCTGAAAAAAAACAGGCGACAATATTTGCTTGGAAGTGATTCGTGTTGGATTTGTCTCTTCTTGAAAACCCAAACAGTCGACAGTTTACTTTCGGACTTATACACGTAAGTCCAAGATTCAACACCTGTCACGATGTCATAGAAATGTGTCGAAGCACTTCACTTCTTTCTACAAATCGGCACGAGCCTTTTTTTTGAGCGATAGACAAATTATGTGAGATCCAACACGTACAAATTTTTTTTGACAGTCAAATTTTCGCGCAGTATTGAATGTGTGTATGCTGGTCCCACTAATGCCTAAGGTTGTCTCACACTCACGATATTAGCTCACCTGATTATCTTGCAATATTAGTTTGGGCACAGCATCAATGTTGGACGACCTCTACGAAGTGCTTTCTGAAGTGAACTACGTACTCGGTTGAATTCGCCATATCATCGATAAACACTGGTCCTGAATGAAGTTTTTTTTTGCTAAAAATTGAAATAAGTTCATCCATGCACTGTTGTTCATTGCCATTTTCGTAGACCGTTGGCAACTTCCTACGTCAACGTAGAGCTCATACATAGTTCATCCGTAAGCTGCAGCAGTCCACAATACGAATGCAACCAAAGTTACCATACCATATTTGATAAAAACAAATACCACATAAATTCATTTGAATTATTTGATTCATCTATAACCAACCCAATGCAAATTTTAGTTCTTCATTTAAAATTTCCCCCCAAGTTTTCGAAACAATTGTTTATCGTTTAAAGCTTAAAGTTTTAACCAAAATAAACCAAATGAACCACAGCAATTTCGGGGTAGTCATCAATAACTCAGGCTTAAAATTTAAAGCTGCTTAAAAAGTTCAAGAACTCATAAAGTTTTGTTTCACAAGAAGATGATACAATAAGCAAACACATATGCAGACAGACAGCGACATGTGCGAAGGGGATGGAGCACGCCAGATGGGTTCCCATAGAAAGCAAAATACTGCGCACAACGCTGCAGACAGATAATATGTTGGCACCCAATGACACCCACTAAGACCAGGTTTTTCTGGGTCTTGCAATTATGACAAAAGCGAAAAAGGAACGAGAGGATAAACAGCAGCTAAAATCGTGGCAAAAATCAGGCCAGGGCAACTCAACCGCAGTGACGGTGTGTGTGTGTATGTGTGTGTGTGAGTGTGGAGCAGAGCAGAGCAGCTCGTGGGGTACCGGAGGTAGCTATATATGTCAGCCATTTGCAAATACAATGTTTGCACACACACATGCGAGTGTGTGAGTGTATTGGTGTATATTTGTAAGCTTTGGGGACGCATAAATAATAAGCAGCTGCAATTTTATGCAAATTTTGCAGGAGACGTCTGCAAAAATTCAAATCCTCAAACTCTGAACCCAAAAGCAACTGACAGGTCTTATGGCTGGGAAAATATGCCCAAAGAGTTGTTTTGGAATTCTATGCGGTTGACTTAAATATTTATGGCCTCTGCCTGTCATGCTAACCAGCTTAATACATACACATATACATACTATATACTTTACGATACATAACAAATAAATATGTATTTCTATAGTATACAGCGCATATGCCGTATTCCAACTGCAGATGTGACAAATATAATAATATCATTGTTGATATCAATGCATTGCGACAGTTGCCAAACAATCAGCTCACTCTGTCAGTTGATTAAATGCAAATGTGGAGTGAGCAGATTGGCACACACATGGCACAGTGGTCGAAATTAGTTTTTTTTTTTGGGAAAATTGAGCATGTCTTAATTATTTCATTATACTCATATTAACATTATTCTTTTGTATAATTCTGAAAATATTTCTTTCAATTGCTAGTTTTAAGTAAAAAATTGCTTGGCTCTGGTATCTTGACAAAATAAGGAACAGTGTATCCTAAAATCATATCTAAATAGTAAAATATTAAAATAATTAATAGACTTGCTGTACGTATAGTAGCTACACTTTACTTAGAATTCCAGGTTCTGCAAACGAAAATAATAATAAATAATGAAAATTTTGAAATATTAGAAAGAGTAATCCCTTTCGCTCCCTAGATGCAGGCAATAATTCAAAAGGTGTAAAGTAACTCACTCTGGTCGTAGATGTGGACAATAATACAAAACCCTGCACTTTGAGAAATTTCATAGATCATTCATTACGTTTGGTGAACACCTGTGCCAAGATAAACTAAGATTTCATATAAAATTTTCTGTGTTCTATAACCAGCTTTTAGCTTCTTTCATCTTCGCCCAAGAGCTCCTGTATCTAACTAAGTTTCTCCACTATTTTTTTTAGCAAAACTTTCATTATAGCCCGCCCAATACTATTTTGGTACGCGTAAATTGGTAAATTGAATATAAAATTATTAAAATATTGTCATTTTTAGATATTCTATTGCTCGACAGCTCCTTGTTGCCAGTGCACTAGGTTCACAAGGTTATTAAAAAGCTTCTACTGACTGCTACTGTCCTTAAAATTACGCATTAATTTCCAGCTAAAAGCTTTTCATTATAACAAAAAACATTCCACTACCAGATTATTTATCCCAAAGTAACAAGTTTCCACATGCGTAATTTTTTTCGACAATAATTCTTTCACAAAGTTTTACAAAATGCTCTCCTGTTTGAGAGCTTACTGAATATTTTACATTAAATTCCAAGTAAAAGCTTTCGAATATAATCTAACAATTGCAAAAAAAAACCCAACACCCGCTTAGCTATCCCACAGCAACAAGTTCCGTATAGCGTAATTTATTTCAACAACTTACATTCTTGACCACTGTACCCCGTAAGTACCCTAAGGCAAATCCTCAAGTAATACAGTCAGCTACGCTCTGTCTCTCACAATTAGCATCCACCATCCATCCACCAGCTTATCTGCTGCACATATCGACATTTCCCAATTTTACTCCTTTAACTACCCTTCTCGACCACTGTGCCTTGTTAGTGCTCCTAGTTTCCCCAATTTCAACATAATAAACTCAGACTCACTCGTATGGCTGCAGGTAATATCGGTTAAGTTTTTGCCAGTGTGCGTGCCTCACATGCAAATGCTATTAATGTTTTTGGCTACAAGCGTGTCGACGCTTTAATTATGCCTGCCACAAGCCCTCGCACAGCACTTGCCTAGAACTTTGGCTGACAATTAGTTAAAGTTGCTGCAAGGTGTTTTATATGCAAGTTTCTAACGAAATATTTTCATATAATCCCCCCCAAAGTGATTGCTTCTCCCCCAAAGTCAAGCGAAGCGCTCCAAGTTATATGCAGTTGTCTCACTCTAACGATGTCGGGGGGTTTTTCACTCGCTCTTTAACTTTTTGCCTTGTTGTCACATAATGAAACTTGATTTAGCTGACGGCAAAAAGTCACGTACAATGGTGCGTATTAGTAATCTTGTGTTAACTTTGTTAGGAAGCACTCGAGCATGTCTCACAGCAACTATCAGGCCAAAAAAAATATGTATATACAATAGTAAAAAAATCTTGCAGCAGTTACAAACTTTTTTTTTGGCAACGAAGTTTTAATGCTCTTTAGTGTTGGGATACTTATTTGTGTAGTTTTTTTTGGTAATTGCTGTGTTTGATGTTTCTAAAGCGCAGTAGCTTCGTTTTTTGCAATCTGTGACTTTGGTTTGTACTGCTTTTTGAGTTTGTCAATTACCTAAACTTCGCAAGTTACGGAATAAATTAAACAACAGAAATTATATTGATTATTCATATATATAAGTCGTTTCGTAAAAAAAAAACAATTGTTTGGCACTGCTTTTGCTAAAAGGATGTTAAAGTTGTTAACTAAGAATAAAAGTTATTAAAACAAACACTTAAAAAAAAAACTTACTGCTTAAAACTAAGACAGTGTTTTATTGTTGTTTGATCAAGAAATATCTGAACTATCGTAGAGATAAAAGATAGAGAAATGAAATGGTAGATTGAAAATCATATTTTATATTTGGTTCAAACATCCAAAAAAGATATAAGGTTCACCTCTTATTCATTGCGTCTATAGTTCTGCTAATGTGAAGATGAAAAAGTATCCAAATGAATATCCGTATATTTTATATTTCATGCCCATCAAATTGATACACTGCTTATCTGGCAGTTAGTTTTTGAAAAGTTTTTCGTTTTATAAACGTGAATTATGTCTAATATTTATTTTTCCAAAAGTCATTGAGATAAATGACAGAGAAATTATTTAAGGATCGTATTGGCTATATGTTGTAACACAAACATATTCCTTAAGAAGTCAAATCAAACATGCGTGGATTACAATTTTTATTTACAGGGAGAATACTTTCAGAAATACGGCTCCTATAAAAAAATCACTCTTTAACAGAAACAGAAATATAAATAATTTTATATTTTTCATTTCACTTGAAGCAGTTTAAAGTAGAACGTACAGACCCAATAAATATGCACTTTAAAAAGTTCTTTCTATTTTATAAACTTTATTAAACTTTAAAAACCAGATATAATATTGAGATCAGCAGTAAAATCTTGACATAGTTGCCAAGCCAGCAAAAGCGCTTAGCTGGTCGTTATAAAACACACTTTTCTCGATTTAATATATAATATTTTTTATTTTTAAGAATAAATTTATATTATACTTAAGTCAATTTATTTTTTATGCATTTTTTATGAATTTTTTGTTATATTTTATGATTTCAATTTATTTTAGTCCTATTACGTTGGACAGTCGTAAAGACAAAGCTGGCGCTTAGGCTGCATTTATGTCACTTTATGTGACAGACGCACATATACATTTATACATGCCTATATATATATGTGTGTTTGTGTGTGTGTGTGTGTGTGTGTGTGTGTGTGTGTGTGTGTGTGTGTGTGTGTGTATGTAGTGTATATGTAAAAGTCTGTTTAGTGGTCGTTGTAGTACTTGTAGAACGTAATTGCCCCACACGTGCCATTTGCAGTCGCGCCCACACGCTTTTTGAGCTAATAGAATTAGAACATAAACCGCTTTATTGTCTATGTCAAACTCTAACATATATACTATATATGCACACACATACACACACACACACACACACACATGCACACCTACGCCTGCTTATATAATAAAGCGTTTTTATGACATCCCTGGCAATTTAGACCTGCTCTATATACTATACGCTTTATTTTGGAAATTTCCTGCATGTGAGTGAGAGCTTTCACGCTTTTGGTCATTTTGCATGCACACTCATACTCACACACACACACACACATTTGTGTCAATTTTAGCCAGTGTGTGTGTGTGTATGTGTGTGGGTGTGTTTATATTTCCGGTATTTAAATGGGCGTATGTCTGAAATTGCTCAACAAGCGGAAGTTCGAGCAGCTTGACCGACCAACCAATGTCATAAAAATAAAACTCATTTCGAAGGAAGCAAAAAAAAAACAAAAAAATTAAACGAAAGAGCAAAATGACGCACTGCAGGTGCGTTCATTATACTTGGGAATTTGTTTCTATATGTCGCTTAATTTTTGTATTTTTTTTTATGACGAGCGCAGCTATTTTTATCCGTGTGAATGTAAGGGGTGTATATTGTAAAGGGTATTTTGTGTATACTTTCATTTGGCAATGATGACTTAATGCGTGTGAATTAATTAGATTTGGCAATGCTGTACACAGTTGCGTTTACTCAACGGCTTTTTGTCGCAACTGTACTAAATATAAGCGTTGACTTAGAAAAAGCATAAAACCAACGGATGGGGTCTCCGGATGAAATGCTTCGATATTCAAAACTGAGACAAAACGGTCTGAGAATAGTAGACAATTTTCGAGCAGTTTTTATTATATATATATATTTAGGTTTTATCAATTTGGGGATACAACTTAGTTCATTTGAACTTATAATTCAAGATTTTTAAAATTTTAATATTAAGAAATATTGAATAATAACAAAGGAAATATACTATCAATCAAATCAAATTTTCATAGATGGGTCAAAGATCCGCGATTTGGCGAATCGAGTTTTGTTTAGTAAGAGAACGAAAAGGATTGAATCCGTTCGTTGGATAGGAAATCGTAAAGGTTACTACAATATTATAAGCGCCTAAGACGCGAAAAGGAACGTGCCATCTACGAAATGGTACTGCTAGTGGTCGAAAATTATAAGTTACTCTGGACGGAATGACAAAAGAAATTTTGTTAAGGCGTGAGTAGCATGGAAGTTTCTACTACCAGTCTTGAAACGTTTGCAAGAGTCAATTTCTTAGCTCGTCGTCATCGTTTTTATTAGATTTTCATGACTACAATAAATAAATTTTTTGACTATGGTCATCGTTCCAAAAAACTCTATCTAATAGAAGGTTTTTGAAGAGAACAGTGGTTTTTTGTTTATAGCCGAATCCGACTGGCGGTGTCGTTATATATTGCTGATTTTTCTAAGGAACTAGCATTGATTCATTTGCTAGCTGTGCCAGTGCTAGGCAAATGTATCAGTGCTGCAGGATGGAATCAACCACCAACCTTCGGGTCAAATCACATAATGTCTCACTAAGATTATAGTGAAATAATCCTCATATGTCTAGAAATGAAAAAGCATATATGATATATTGTTTAATTAAAAAGATGGCGCACATTGAAGTTTAAAAGTCAATTTCAAGGCAGATGTCGAAACGATTCGCAGAGCAGCAAATACCATTTTTAGGTTTTAACATCAGATTGGTGCTTAAGGACACCAAAATCTACATTTAGATGCGCCACTTGATTTAAGGGCCAAAACATAGTTGATGCGGGCATTTTAGTACTATATTTTGAAATCTTTATGCTAGAATTATGATAATCGGGAACCCATCGGGAAATCCATAATTGGGTACTTATTTGACCAAAAGTTTGCGCTTATTACGTTTGCTATTTCAAAAGTTAATAATTTTAAACCAAAAACCTATTTCTTCAAACTCATGAAAGTCTAAATTCAAGGTTGAGATTTTTAAGTTTTTTTTTTTTAACCGTGAATCTTGCATACGAAGTTTTGGATTTAATTTATGTGATTACAAGCGTATACCTCAAATGTTTTAGAATCGGAAAAACGGAGATGGCTGGAAACTTTAAATTAAATTATACTAAATATTAGAAATATTTCATGTTAGCTGTCATTAAAAAACCAGAACAACTCTGTATATGTACTTCGATATACGACAGTTGCCTTTTATATATCTAGATTAGAGAACAGAAATTAATATTAATCATTGAAAATGGCTTTATTGTTTTTCAAAATATATCCCATACACTTTTGCATGTCGATGTCTGAGAGCTCGTACGCTTGAATTTACGATTTATCACCCGTCACGTACAATATATATAGAACAATTGAAGTGATTGCTTGACATTATATTATTTTTAAGTCTTTTTACAATTTCACTTTTTATTTTGTTTTTGAAACCAAAAACCCAGTTTAGGTAATATCCACAATTTGTATTAAAATTATGTTAAATGCAATTTGTACCAATTTTTTGCGGAAAGCCAAATTGCATCTAAAATTACAATTGCTTTTAGACTTTATTTATCGTAAATAGCCAAAATGCAAAAATAAATCGTATACGTTTTGGAATCAAAACATTCAAAATGAAATTTGTGTGGAAAGTGGCGTTAAATGCATTTGAAAACACACGCCAAAAATTATAAAAGTTTTGTTTACTCTTAATGTAGCAGTTGCACTGGGTAGGAGAGGGTATGCCCACTGTTTGCTGAGGTTTGTAACAGTTGTAAGTGTCTGTTTTGTATAATCGTTTTTATAATTTTTTAACATATAAGAGCTGGCAACGATTTATTTAAAGAATATTGTTTTTTTTAATTTTTTTAAATTTTTCTGAATATAGATCCACTTTACTAGAAAAATGATTTGCTGGGCATATATTTTTATCGAGCATACAAATTACAGTGTACCCCCTAGTCAGATAATGCGTATTGCATCCAATTTTATCTGTGCCAAAATGCTCGCTGGCGCTTTGAACATTTGAAATATGATATTTGTTAATTGTTTCATATTTGCGTTGAAAGTTTTATATCATTTGAAATTATAAGTGCATTTGGTTCTTCTTGTTTTTGTCGAAAAAGCCAAAATTTTGCAAATATATGGCATTTAGGGGCGTACAGCATTTTAATGGGCTTAAAATTGCACTAAACATTAGTTAGAAACACCCAGAAAATAATTTACAATTTTTGGCATGCCTTTGGTTTCTAATACAAATTTGAGCTGCAATCATTTGTACTATATATTTGAATCCATTATGAAAGTAATATTTTTAAAGTAATTTGACCAAATAAAATGAAATAATGTGCGAGCAATTTAAAGTATAGTTAGTTTTTGGATTGACTATGTTTGGAAAATGAATTTAATTCATGTTCCTGCTACAATTTAAGCCGCATGTAGGTGGCGCCACTAACAAAAAAGTTATTTCACGTTTATGCTAGCTAGCTTACGCTTTATTTTGTTTAATATAATTAGCATTTTTCATTAGAAATTGAGACTAAAAAATAAAGATTTCTTTAAATTGTTAAACTGAAAAATTATACAAATTTTTATTTTTTTGTTTTCTAATCAACTTTATTTTATATGTCAGTGTAAACTTCCCGTATGGCTTGGGCAGCTCCCCAACAAATGAATAATTTAAAATTTGTGCTAATTTTAAACTTTTTTATTTTTGTTTTTTTAAACTTAACTACAAGCGCTGATAATAAATAGAGACATTTACATATTTGCCGATACAGTGTACGTAGATGTTGAGAATCG
Organism: Chymomyza procnemis; assembly: GCA_035046065.1. NCBI lineage: Eukaryota > Metazoa > Arthropoda > Insecta > Diptera > Drosophilidae > Chymomyza > Chymomyza procnemis. Next base: position 43,157,822 of record JAWNOJ010000026.1, read on the forward strand.
CCAAAGCTTTATACGAAGCACTACTAATACGCTATTAACTCAAAGATAAACACTTAATAATTAATTCAAAATTATAGGGAATTTAAATTTAAAAAATAAGAAATAAATTGAGCTTATGGTATTATTTTGTGCGTAACTGTGGTGTTGGAACTCTGTTTTAATTGTATGCCAAAAACTGCTTAAACTAATAAATAATTAAAATGATCAAAAATTAGTTTAGTCTTAGCGCCAAATTTAAAAAATGTAAAACTAGTGAAATCAACTCGTTTTTAAAACTCTTTTTTTTCTTCGCTTTCTCCTTAAAATTTATCTACTTCATTTTCAGAATTTATGCAAAAGATTCTTTTGTTTAGCAAAATAACACTAAATCTTAAATATTTGTCACATATTGTCGGTTTTTCTTTTTTACGTTTTCCAAATTTATAGCTATGACACTGGCAGACAATAAAACATAAGTTAATATGAGTTTATCTCTGTCAAAGCTGCTGCCATTCATACTCTTTGCTCTCGCACTCCTTAAGCTCATAGATTCCCTCTAAGGCACTCTTAATCGCATAGTCAACATGACCCAGAATTTATTACCATTGCAACCACTATTCCAGTCCATTTAACTTTGCTACCTAACGTTAGTTTGTTGGTTTTCATAAGGTTCAACATTTTATCTACAACATCTACACTCGACATCGTATCTACAACAAAAACGACAATCCTGGTTACCAACTACAGAACATTGTCAACCACTTATCGCCCGCAAAACAAATAAAATCTAAAAATTTCACAAAAACCAAATCGGCATAGAACACAAAACAAAACTTCAAATGTTGAGTGGGGTCAGTTTGGCCCAAGGAGACGGAGAGAGAACGGCCCCACAACATGGTCGGAATTACGTCACATGCGGGGGACTAGAGTGTGGGGAGCACTCATTAAAATGTGTTGTAAATTCGAAAAGCAGCTGCAATAGCAACAACAACGACAAGTCTAAAACAACAATGTCGTAGAAAAGTTGGCAAGCTGAAAAGGTTAGTTGGTGGCTACAATGCTAGACACTTGATTAGGACTAATTGATTTTTGTTCAAATTTGTCTATGGGATGTGCGACAAAACACAAATTGCACTAAAGATTCGTATTCGTTTTTGAATGTTTATGTTATTTCCCCTGGAACATCTTTTAATGTTGGCAAATAGCTTTAATTTAAAGCTGAATTTGATTGCTTTCATATATTTTGCTTGATGTAACGATTTAAATGATGTACAGTGATGTAAAAATAATAAGTCATTATTGCGCTTGGAATAAAAGTCGTCCTATTTAGTTGCAAGGCTGTGTAAATTCAAAAAGTGTAGACTGGGCCTGGTTTAAGCTGGACCAATGCTTTGCTAATGTTTGTTTGTATAGGGCTCACTTATTTCAAGTGTGTCTGTGTCTGTGCGAACATAAACATAGATACAAATGTATTCTATAAACACGCATATGTTATGTACTGCATGAGTGTGGAGCATCTGTTTGTTTTTATTTTTTTTTTCATTTTTTATTTAGGTTTTATTGCTACTTAATCCAAACGTAGCATTGCTCTTAAATATCCTAAAAGCATATATATTTCGTTTACAGTAAAACAAATTAATTATTTATTTATTCGTATAATTTCCGTTTGTTATGAAAGAGTTTTTATTCCCTTTGATGTGCATTTTAAAGCGTAGATACAGATGATTTCATAAAAAATAAAGCAAATACTACGAAGTTTCCGCAAGAAATGTAGAATATTTGTCTCTTTGTTGAACTTATTATACGAGTGTGTAGTTATTTGCTTAATGTTGAGGATATTTCAAATATACGATATGGGATATGTATAAATATTGCAATCTTATAAGTTCTTCCTTGAAAGAATTAAACCTTTAGCCATTTTGGGATTTATTGGACCAAAAATCGAATAATAACAGCAGTAAGTTAAGAGATGTCGAAGATAAGAAATGTCGAATCGATGTGCCCTGTTTACGTCTAAAATATGTTTGACGTTGAACAGTGAATACTTTACTGTTTTGCTGCAGTTTATTTCGATTTGCTAAAGTTAAGAGCAAAAATTTCATTACGTTCCAGTGCAATGGTCTTCCATTTTCAACAACTTTAAATATTTTATTACTGTTGGTTAAGTCTGACATATTTGAGCTTTAGGATGATGCAAGATTTTAATTTTTGCATCTTTGATGTGTTTTTTTTTAATTTATGCAGAATTTTGTTGCAGAATTTTCTCTAGTTATATTACTCTAGTCAGGTTATCAAACTCTTACGCCTTTTTATATGTTGTGGTATTGATTTAATTTCAGCAAGCTGCCAAGTGTCATGACTTGACCTTCATATTGCTGTCAATGTCATTTGTTTATAAAGGATGGAAAATTAGCCAGGTCTCGTAACTGTAGAGAAAACTAATATTACACTAATATTAAGAATTTGGAGCTTAGTTTTTAACGAAAGTGTGGCAGAATGACAAACTGTACTAGGCGTGTAATTCGTGCCTACTAGTAAGTTGACTCTTCAACTTCAGCGCTTACTTTTCTACAACAGTTGTCAATTGATTTTCAAAGAACCAATTCACTGCTTCACCTGTTCTCACTTATTGTCTATTAACTAAATTACGCATGTGACAGCAAGGAAAATATTGTAACAAGTAAAAAGGAAACAGGACGTGAAAGAAAGGAAAACAATCTTTGACTATTTCTCAAGCCATTTGAAGCAATTTCTTTGCAACTTCAACGTTAACAACTATTATATGTATAGACACATATATCTATATATATATTTATATACTGCTTTGTATGTATATTCTAGTTGTAGTATTCCATTTCCTGCTGTTGCCATCAATTTAAAAATGGATAAAGGTACAAATTCTATTACAAATGCAGCCGCACGCGTGTCACACTATCTGCTCAGCACTTCAATCTCACAAACTTATAGATAGATAGATATGCATTTATATGAGTTTGTTTAACTGTGTGTGTGTGTGTGTGTGTGTAAGAGAGTTTGTTTTTTTTTAAACAAAAAAAAACAAAAAAAAAACGAGGCACAAATTGAGTAAAGGCTTTGCGCCTGTGCTCCATTCATGGCTTTTGCCACGTCACTTGGGTGACAATAAGGGGTTATACAATTGTCGGATGGCTATGTCAGGTCGAACGACTGACAAACTGACAGAGTGACAGACTGACAGTATGAAAAACTGACAGTTCTGCCATGACGGCAGCAAATACGGAAATCCACATAGATATAGTAGTATGGAGCTGTCTGAGTTTCGTAGATTTGTTGGTAGGCTGAAGCTTTGCTTTACAAAATTACAACGCCCATGCACACAGATACTCACACACACACGCATACTGGCACAAAATATGCCATTTTTTTAGCCACAATTTTATGCTGTTATTCTTGTTGTTGTTGTTTTTTTTTTGAGGTCGTTCTGCGACATACAAATACATATGTAGAATAATACAAAGAGCCTTATAGAGTATATGCCGTTGAAGGACACACGGCACAAACACACAAATAGGGAGAAATTCTAGCCTGTTATGTGCGTGTGTGTGTGTTGGCTTCTATTTTTTTTTTTGTTACTTCCACTTGGTATACCCTGATTTTGAAGGATAAAAGGTCTATAGGGATAGTGTAAGAGCAAATCTTCATCTAAACTTTGAAGCATGACGAAAACGACTGTCAATTTCTGCTGACAGATAATAAATTGTTTTCCTATAATATTGGAAGAATTTGATGAAATGTCTTTTTGGGTCATAGGGTTGCTCCTAGTGGAGTTTAGAAAAGCAGCAATCACATTTTCTCAACAGTAAGTTTTCGTCGAACCTGCCTTACCAGGAAGGATAGATCTACGTTGATACTGACATAGCTGTTTGCGTTCGTACATTGTCGTAGCTCTGTGACGGTATCGATCCTTAATAAGAATATATTTCGTCTCCATCATAATTACATTCAATAAATCCAAAAATATGCTTTCTGCATCCCAATACTAAGTAATATGATGAATTCTTTATGAATAAACTAATCATGATAATAATTAATGATGAATAAATAACATTATGGATTCCATTCCAATTGAAAATTATGAGCGCGCCATTTCGGGAAGCATCTTGTTTTTGCAATTGAGGCTGTAGTGAGAGAGCAGTATAATCGAGTCGGTATAATCCAAATCGCTTACGGGCAGATAATATTTTTGCTTTTTAACAACAACGCCATAGCAAGTGAAAAAATTAAAGTTCCCAGCACCAGAATTGAATGCAATAGGCCAACCGCCAGCATATAGATTTTTCCCCCTTTTGAGTTTGACAATTATCCTATTAGGACAACTTTATTATTTATCCTTTCCGTTTTTCGTAATTTCTCATATTTTTGACTCTTCATGTATAAACTTTTCTTTCGTGTTGTGTTCCTGTCGGCTTGCGTCTAATCGTCATGTGTTCTTGTTTTCTTTTGTCATGTCTTATTGTCTCCTGTCTTCTTGTCTTGCCTTCTTGTCTTCATAGCTTCTTGTCTTCTTGTCTTGTTGTCTTCTTTTTATGTCTTCTCATCTTCTTGCCTTCTTGTCTTCTTCTCCTCATATCTTCCTGTCTTCTCATCTTCTTGTATTCTTGCCTACTTGTCTTCCTGTCTTCTTGTCTTCCTGTCTTCTTGTCTTCCTGTCTTCTTGTCCACTTCTCTTCTTGTATTCTAGCCTTCTTATCTTCTTGTTGTCATCTCATCTTTTCGACTTACTGTATTATTTTATATTCTTCCTGTCATAGTGCATTGTATAGTCGACATGTCCCGACTTTCATTTCGTTTCGCTTGTTTTCCGGCTGCTTTCTGCCCTGTAACACGATGCTGGAGATGAAATCAAAAGGCAGCCTACCGACAAATGTCGCTGACACATATAACAAGATCCCTCCCAAAGCCCAACAATCGCAAGGACAACCAGCAACAAACAACCAGAACACTATATAACAATATTGAAACTTAAAGAGCTCTCGCTTATATAAGCTTACAATGGCAGCGAGGAGAATTCTAAAGGCATTGCAAATAAAAAAAAAAAAAGACCAGCCGAAAATGAAAACAAACAGGCAGGAAATAATAATAAAAAAATATATATAGTATATTATACTAAGAGGAAGGGAAAAGAAAAAATTTGTAGGAGCAGGCAAAAAAAAGCGCAACTGTAGAAATAGAAGCTGAAGGGGGAATGGGAACAACTAACTAAAGACCGACAAGTCGCTATTCCTTGGTTCCTTGGCCTAGGGGAATTAAATGGCAAAAAGCAGCGCGTAATTATCGAGTGAGTAGCTAGAGGGGTGTGCAGACCAAACAATATAAGAAAAAGAGATTTTGTATTTGCTTTTTTTACTTCTGCTCCTCTTCTACTACTACTGCTTTTTTATATGGCACAATTGAGCTGACAGTTGGGGGAAAAAACTGACGCTATGGCTGTCTGGGTTGTCCAAAGTCTAACCAAAATGCTACACTTTAAGCATTTGCTTGAAAAATTTTGTAAGAGTTGTGGCGCAAGGGTATATATGTGCACTCACAAGTGCCCTAAAGCTGTAGTTGGAAAATAAAATTGGAATGGGATATCAGTTTAAGTTAATTGAGGACACTTAAAATAAATATAGGTTGCTTTTGAAAAAGTTTGCACAAAATATTTGAAGTTGGGAAAGTTTGTATTAAGATAAAAATATTGATTTTTGAGTTGGTTGTTTTTATTGAGCGTGCCCTAGTATGCCTCTCGAACTGCAAAGCGCCATCTAGCGGACATTTAACCTGGAGTTTAAAAAGAAAATGGCGGCGGCAACATTGACAAGCTTAAAGTCACTCAGATATTCTAATATAATATCTAGGTACAAAAATGAACAATTTCAACACAAATTTGGCTTGTGTTGGAGAACTTTATTAAAGAAATATTAGTGGTATCAAATATATTGATTTTGCTACAAAAACTAATCATGGTGGTAAGCTCAGAGCTAATGCGCTCACGCACACATCTCTAATACCCGCATTTGGAGCGTGAAAAATCACTAGCACTTATGTGCCTTTGGCTCTCATCGTGGCAGCATCTGCTACAGAAACAACACGTAACCTTTTCCACACAAACGACGGAGCAAACCAACACCACCACCTTCCACTTCACTTCACAGCTTACTAAATGAAACCAAAGTCAACGACTTTTTATACTGCAGGCATCGACATACAATCAGTTACTATCTACATGGTTGTATACTTATGTGGGTGTTTGTGCGTGCCCCACAAACAAGATTCGACATTTGAACGAGAGTAATCCATCAGTGAAGGACTCACAAGGACTCACACTGCCTGCTCGTCGTTGGTGAGGAAATTTAGTGTGCTGCTTGGCTGCATTTGATATTGACATCAGTTTGGTTAACTTTATATAAAATCGCATTTAATGCGGTTCCAGCACAAATATTGAAAATTCGATTTCATTGTGTTTTGTGGCATTTCCAATTTTACTGTGGGGAAAAAAATGAAAATAAAAATGAAAGTTAAATTATTTGATTTGACAGCTTTTTTTGGTGCCTGTGAAGTTGTACTAAAGTCTGTGAAGCCAGCAATGCTTTTGTTAAGCAAATTTATATTGTTGACTGCCACAGACAGAGTCGAGTTCTTTTCAGCAAAGGGTTTTTACACTCATGCTGACGTACAGACTATCACATAAGTCACAATAATATTTTACATTGTTCCAAATATACATGACTTTGAATAATTGAAGCACAATTTATGAACCACAGAGCTGCAGCAAGTACATTTCAACAAAGCCGTAAATATTTTTATGTTCATCAAGTTTAAAGTTAATTTCATTTAAAATGATTTAAAAGCTACAAACAAAATGGCAATAAGTGTCTACACAATTCAAAGTGATTTAAATGGTACTTGATATGTGAGCTGAGGCTCTAGTTACATTAAGCATATTAAGTTAAAATTTTAATTTGAATAAAATACGCCATTGGTATTTTGTAAACTGAGACTGCAGCTGGAATTGTTGATAAAAAAACTATTTCAATATTCAAAAATTATAGCGTTTGCTGCTTAGGTATCGAATTGTGTAAAAAGATATGAACAGCAGCATTGTTTTTTAAAATTACGTATACGCATAGTGTACATTTTCCCATAGAGCAGTTTTAAAGACAGTTAAACTATGGCGCTTATTTGGATTCTTTATCTAGCATTATTTTTGAGTTGATGAGCGTTGAATGTAGATTTTCTCAAAATATAGCAACGTGAAATTCCACTACTGGTACACGCTTCGTGCAGGCTGCAAATCCGCACAATTTCATAGAAACCTTGGCGTTTATACTTTTGGCTAGAAGTGTACGCGTTAACCACAAAAAATGATGGGCAAGCGGGAAACGTCGAACTAATATCTCAACCGCTTCTTTAATCAAAGGCTTCATATGAAAGAAAGCATAAAAAATGCAGTTTTTCCCGTTTAGCCATTTTTTGACTATATTCTGCAACAATATCTCAAACTTGTTGAACTACAGAGTACTTGCTATTTTCCAGCCTCTTTTGACTTACATTTAGCCCAACACAGCGATACTTACACGATGAATTGTATTTCCAAATCATTGCTTGACTGCCAGCCAGCTCGCTTTAGTCTACCTACAGTTTCCAGATTTTAGACATAGTGAACAGACACATTGACACCTTGAATCAATGAGCCATACCATTAACAAATCATCAGTCAATCTATGCCTAGTGTTTGCAATGAAAATTTGCACAAATTTGTCAGAACAGATGCTCACAATGCACAAAGAGGCTATCAGCAAAAAACAACAACAAGCAACAAAAACAACTTGAGTGGATTTGGTAGAGATTTGTTAGGAAAAACAATGCCGAAAGAGCAAAACAAGTGCGCCAATCCCAGTATCGAGCTGCCAAATCCAAGCAAGCGCACAAAAGCAAACTACAAATTGCTGCACTTGTACCTACTAGATACAAGATACAGTCAAAAACTGGCAAAAACAGGTAAAAAGTCAACGTAAGTTTTGCAATAGAAAGCTGCTCAAGCAAAAATTTTTGAAACAACGGCAGGGCGCACTACACAAAAAGGGCTGCATGGTGAGCTGAGGAGACGAAGGTGTAAAAGGCACTCAAATAGATGCTCGTTTGTCGAACAGTCGAGCAGGTATTCAGCCAAGTATCCACAGCATTTGCATAGGTAAAGCTCAATGGATGTAGCAGCTGCATATGTGTTTGTAGCAGTGTTCAAGTTAGGATTGATATAAGTATGCAACTGACTGACTTTAACTATTTGCAGTGGCATCGATAGGCTATTTGTGATATCGAATTAAACGAAAAACAAAAGCTTATGTAATGTGGGAAAATTATATATAATATTTTTCTGCAGCAAAACTTTATTTTATGTTTAGCTATTCCAATGTTACGCTTAAGATATTAAATTTCTCATCTGCTCCGTCTAAGCTACGCCCTTGTTACCTTAAAGTTAACAGTCAAACTTATTGAAATGCTTCAGTTTTGTCGTTAGGCAATGCCGAGTTGTACCAATAAATACAGTCTGTATTGGACAAAGGGCCAGCGAGTTCAAGTTGAATGCCAGCTGCCCATAGACTTGGGTAAGATAGAGCGAGCTGCTCATAGTCCTAGGTAAGATAGAGTGAGCTGCCCATAGACAGGTGTAAGACAGTGCCAACGCCAAGCAGTACTCACAACCCGACCCAAACACAAGCCTTAAACTACCTCACACATAGATACACTATATAATATACGATAATGCGCACGGCATTAAAATATTGCGTATACGCCATGCCTTCTTGCCGTCTGCTTGTAAGGCAAAAATATTTACCTTCAAAACTAATTAAAATATGCAAAACTTGCCAAAAAACCATCCTTAAAAGTGCTCACCTACACGCATGTATAGTATAGTGTGTTTGTGTGTGTGTGTCTATTGTTAGTTGCTGCTAAAAGTAAACGCACGTTTGCAGTTTTTTGCAATTTTCCACTCAACAGCCTTTTTCCTCCTGCTGTGCTTTTCGTTCTTTTTGGCGTAGCGAAAGTTACGGGCTATAAGCTCTTTGTGCTGTACCATGTCCTGTGGGCGAGACAACGCGGCATGATTAAACAAGTTTCATGCTCATATGAGCAAGCACCTCATTTTTTTTCAACTAAATTTAAAGTCTAGTTTTCGTTGATGTATATTTCATAATTTTATCTTTGTTTCTTTGCAGGTATGTAAACAGATTAAGGCGATGAAAACTATGTATGAAGCTTGACTTGTATGGTCTAAAGTAAGTTTATTTAATTTTTTTTTAAGTGCTGAAGGAGCTGAAGAGTTGGTTCATTGTCTCCAGCTACAGTTGCTGGAGAAATCGTGATAAGAAGTGTTAAGCCTGTATGCAGTGATTCCCCATTGCCAATGGCCGCTGATATTATAGGCGCAGCTTAATTATTAAATTAGTAGCTTCATGCTCAGTTTATGCATCAGCTCCTTCTTATCACTACAGCTGCTGCGAACACCGTAGTATTAAGCCCATATGCACGGGTTCCCTATAATCAATTTCCGATGATATCTCATACTATATATTCGCAGCTTAATTATTAGAGTAGCCTAAACAACCTAACAGTCATCATAGTTGGTTCTTGGTTTTTCTTTAAGTCAGCAAAGCCTGCCATGAAATCCTTTATGCCTTCAATGCTACGCCTAATCTGCAGTGGATTTTTATGTTCACTTTACAGCTGGCCTAAAGCATACCTAGAGTCGAAATAGTACTCCTAAGATATAGTACAGATCTAGTGAGGTCATTTGAAAACTAATAAGCTGCATGCTTCAACATTAATATGGCGAAGATCCAAGTAGCCAACTGACTGTGCAGATATAGATACATCAAACATTACATAGTATGCATTTGATTTAAACAACAAACAATTTAATAAAAAAATATAATTGGAGTTGCAAATCACATATCCCAAGCTCAACATTCCATTTAAAATATTTTAAAATTTTTATGCATTTCTTAAAAATTGTTTCAACTTATGGAATTCTCTAAAAATATCTATCATTTCAAGAAATTTTTACTCTCTGCCATTGAGGTTTTGACTTGTTTTAAATTCAAGTTTTTTTTTTGTACAAAATATTTCATTTTAATTGCTTTCAAAACACATGAGTGCATAAGTTACCCAAAAATAAACATTATTAGAAAATATTTAAGCCAATTTAAGGCATTTCAATTCTAAATAAATAAAACTCTCAAAATATCTAACACTGCGTCATATCTTATGGGAAATCCATGACAAAGTCTGCTCTCATCATGCTGTCACTTTCTGACTTAGGGCCAAAAGTCGTGCCTTGTTTTCGCCAAAGTTTTAACTAATTTTCTTGTTTTTCCAAGTAGAATGAAAAGCAAAACTTGTACAAGAAATCTGCGTTAAAGTTTTCTACTTCTTTTGTGTTTTTTTTTATTTCCTTTTTTTTTGCTTTTTGGGTAACAATTAAAAAGATTTCTGTTAGTTTTATAAAAAGGTTTTGCTCATATTTTCAGCAGCTTTATGATATGCCGACAGCTTGGAATAACTTTGTAAAGAGCTGCCATGGTGAATAAGCACGTGTTCGTGTTTGCTGCACTTCAATTTATAAATAAGCTATTTTTAAAATTTGGCCTTAGTTAAACTTTAAAGTTGCTTGGCAACAGCTACATCATTGTTATATATCGTCGAGCTGGGCTGTGTATGCGGCCACCCGCTGTTAACTTGACTAGCCAGTAATTAAAGTCAAGATGCCGCTGTGTGGGTGTGGAGGGGCCTACGAATTAAGCCCAAAACATTTGAGCTGCTTTGTTTATGTCTTTGAATGGCAATGCCATTCCAAGCTCCATCGACTTCATAGTCGTCAACATCGTTGCCAACGTTGCCAACGTTTCGGTTGCTGTCATTATGCCGTCAACAATGTGCACGCCTTTCCAGCCAAAACGGCAGTCGACCACTTGAGGCTTAATGACCAATTTAATTGGGGGGCGTGCGGGGTGTCTCGGTGCGTTTGTATGTGAGTGCGTTTTGGGTGAATGAATGGGGAGGGCGGCCGCTCACACTCCAATTGCAAACATTTATGTCCAGAACATTTGCAAATGAAATGGCCCAAACAAAAGGCTCCAATGAAATGCTATGCAATATAAGAGCCAAGTTTGAAGCAAGCAGTTTGCCGATTACCTTTTCGGCCTAGTTGTTAATTAAGTTTAGCCCTGCTTCAATGTTATGCCAAAGTTTTCTATTACCAGTGCCAAGTTACGAGTAGAGCGCACAACACAACACGTTCGCTAATGAGGCACGTAGGCGTATGAGTAACGTTGAAAATTACCTAGCACCGAAAGAAAGTCAAATAGTGAAGTATCTGTCAGTCCGTCATCGTTCTGTCAGTGGTTCTTGTTGCTTCATATTGTTACGTGACACTTGACTGAGTGTAAGTGGTGTGTACTATGTGGCGTATGCATTATATACATTACGTATACGTTGTGTAGTACCAAGTACTATGTTATTTCTACAATATTTATACGCCACTGCTAGTAAATAGTTTTTTGAGCTAAGCAATAAGTTTGTTATATGCGCTATACATTATGTATACGTTCTGATGTACACTAATGTTGTTACACTACAGAGAGTGAAGAAGTGTTGTGAGTTGCAGAAGAGGTTTGTAACATGTTGATATATTCGACTAAGGCAGGACTAGTAAATGCTTTTGTTTATATTTATTTGCTGAAAACGTTAAAAAGTTAAAGTTGATTGTACACTTTTATTTTTTATTTTTCCCATAATTTTGGTAATTTTTAATATTCTTTATATACTTATTATTTTTAATATTTTTTTGTATTATTTATAAAGGCGTGCTCTTTTATAATTAATTATTAAGCACTTACTCTATTTGAAAATTGTTTCCAGCTTACCCTATTGTTAGTTAAAAACTTTAACTTGTTAAACGATTTGCACGATTTGCGTTGAGCACTGTACGCCTCCAAGTGGTGTTGGAGACGAGATTCTTGACGTAGTTAGTGGTGCCACCATCCACGTTAGGGATAAAGTAAGTGTCTTTTGGCAAAAAAAGGATTTATCAACAGCTGACCTTAGGGACATTTATTATCATATTTGTAAAATACTGGCCAAAGCTGATATCTTTATTTGAATATTCAATCTAAGAACATGTCGGTCAAAAAATGCTATATGAGTTTGAGTAGTATCGAACTATCTCGCTTCTTACCATAGTTTGAGCGATCAACAATGGCAAAGAGCTGAAGGCATGGAAGTTGAGTCTACCAACAATGCACAAAGCGAGGCAACCTCTGACCATGCGGTTAAAGAGTATAATTCAAGGAAATATATTTTTTGGTATCCATCATCAAGACGCCGTTTTTTTTTTCTTTTTGTATATGTTTGATAAATTCAAAACAATTTCGTTGCTCTGGCCATATCCATTAAGTGTCGAGCTGAGCTACTAAGAAATTTCACATACCCTCGCACGGACACTAACACACAATTACACATAGATATTCACACACAAACACACAGAGACACTTAGATGAAGTTCAGTTAAGTTGTGCGCGTAATGCAATACTTCCTTTAGCCCAATTCACTTTAATACTCTATTTTTTTCACGCTCGACTTTCACAGCTAAAAACTTTTCGTGCTCTTTTGCACGCAATGACACACACGCACACACTCACACGCATGGCCACACACAGATACAACACATACACGCACACACACAGTCATATAGAGCAACTCCCTCACACGTTCCAAATTGAACAAAATGAAGAAAAAACACAAGTTGGGTATTTTAATGGAGGTGTGTAAGTTGTGTGTATGTTTGGTGCGGGGATTTGGTTTAGATCGAAAAATTGTGCTCTCTATGTACAAGCAGAGAAATGTGAATTGTTTAGCAAAATGTCTTCCGTGCCAGTTCTCAGCTGTTCCGAATGATGATTGTCGCCGTTGTTGCTGTTGGGTATCCGATGCTGTAGTTGTATTTAAAGCAGCGCAGGTGCAATGCTTGCTACAGCTTCATACAATAAAAAGCAACGCAGTGCCAAGTGTGGACTGGTATGCCTGCTGTACTTTGCTGCGACTTAACTGTGAGTATACCCATATGGAGAAGCATTTAGATGCAGACAATATGAACCCAGCCAATATGGACGAATTGGGGTTGGCAAAAAAGTGTTTGCGTTTTTTCGAAGATACTTCAATGAAAATTGCTATCAAAACTCTAGGCCCGTCTTGCTTATCTTAGGTAGCCTTTACCAACCTAGCTTTAAAAAGGCGATCCTGATTTGCGTATGAGTCGTGTAGTAGGTCACACCAGAGGAAAGAAAGCTGTTACTGTTTAGGTTCTATAAATAGTTCATGCAGCATCTGCAGCCATATGCACGTTATGGCCGAATCTACTTAGCCGATCATAAGACGCTGTACGACTTCTACTTCCACGTATAGCTCATACAGCCTTTGGTTCATCTGAGTGTGTTAGTCGTTCTTAAACCGAAAGATTTTGCCAAAAATTTTGTTTCGAACGCCCCAAGCTTAACTGTATACGTCTACGACACAATTCATGCTTCTGCGCCATATAAGAGCACGGGTCGAATAAGCATCCTGTAGTGCATAGATTTTGTCGATTAAGAGATGTCTCTATTACCCATCTGCTTACTAAGACCATCATAGAAGTACCCATTGCCAATATAACTCTTGACTTAATCTTCAGGCTTATGATATTCGTTGTCCACGGCGGTACCAAGGAACGTGACAACTGCAAAAGTAAAGGCATATTCTCTGTCTTGTCCTCTTTGTATCTGAAGAAAGGTTCATATAATCTTTTAAAAAAAAAGTGTATTTTATTGTTATAAAGCCTATAAACTATAGTACATTACATTAAAGACTATGAATGATAATTTTTGTATTACCATAGGTAAGGTAATTCTATTTCGCTTTAAAACCGAACAAACTATTTCAACATCCTCAATGTTTAGCTTTGGGACTGCAGTTCTTGGTATATATGTATCCGTACGTATTTGTGTTTATAACATCCGCAAATTGTTGAAGATAACAATTATTGTGCATTGAAAGCAAAAGCAAGAGGCGGCAAGCGCAAAGGCAAACAGCAGCTACAGTTGAATCTCAAAGCTTGTTATGCCTGGAACCGCCGGAAATGGCAGTTTACGGAAATACACTCACACACAGATACGCACGCACACACTCACACACAGATACACACGCACACACAGGCAATCAGGCACAGTGGCACAGAGGCAAACAGAACACAAAAGCCAAACCAAATTGCATGGAGAGCTGTGCCAATGGCTTCTTTCTGCTCTGGCTTCTATTTAGTTTGCGGTTAAATGCTTGCAGAAAAAAAAAATAGAAAGAAAATCGGAATATAAAATAAAAAAATTCTAGTTTTATTTAACGAAGCTAAAATGCTCTAAAACGGCAGTTGCACAGCTTGGTAGGGGAGTTTCAATTGGTTTAAGTTTTGCATGTAAGCATAGCTTTTAGATTTGGTACTGGACAGCGTCTTAAGCGTGTTGTTTGGATTTTTATTATTAGATATTTTAGACTTATTATTAAATGAAAAAATTTATTTTTTATATAAAGCAGGCGGGCTGTTTGCTTCAGATTCAAACCACCCATTATTAAGAGATTTTCCGAAAGCTTTTATTTCATTTTTGATTTATTTGATAATTAATATTTCATATTTTCAATATTTTTAATATTTTTTAAACCTTAAATATTTTTAATATTTTATTATTTTTGAAATTTTGAATATTTTTTGAAAATTTTTGAAATTTTTAATATTTATTTTTTTTGTAACTTGATACATTTTATATGTTTAAAATTTCATTTTATATAGAATTTAAATATACAACATTATCCTAGATAAAATTCAATCACATTTTCTATTATTTCAATCAAATTCTCCAATAAGTTCCGTAAATATAATGAAATATTATGCACTTTATACTCTAACTTTGCATATTAAACTTCGTGTAGTTTTTTTTTTGTAATTTCATAGCCCTTTTTCCTCCACAACGGCTCAGGTGCTGCTCATTAAGGTTGTAATGCTTTTATATTTGGTGAGTTAAAGGCACAGATTGATATCTACCGACATAAACACAATCGAATTTTAATTTTTTCTGCTTACTCCCACTATATCCACCAGTGAATTTACGGTTGTATTGGAAAAGTGTATGTAACAATATTGAAAAAAAAAAAATAATTAAACGACATTTATGGTCCTCATTTGTGCCACCTGGTGATTAAGCATTCAGGTTTATGTCGTTTCGGTCTTTTGCACAAAATTTGCTAAAAGTTTGCAAGTGCTGTGGCTGGGCAAAAAAAAATGCGCATGATATTATGAAATCCCAAACAAACCTTGGTAATTGATGAGCTCTTTCTCATTCATGTTAATTAATCGATTCCATGTGGGCAAAACAATGAGATGAAAATGACAAAACCCCAAAAAACCATTTGTGGAATTATGTTGTGTGACTAACGACCAAGAAAATGTAGAGTGAATTGAAAGCAAATATTGCAATATCTACAGGGAAAATAACAATTATGATACGCTTTTTAGCCAAAAAAAAGGAGAAAAAACGGATGGTCATGATGAGCTTGTTTTAACTACTGTAAGATGTGAAAACTAATGAGCCCCATTACAATCGCAACTTTTATTTTTGAAGAAATGAAAAGGGAAGAAAGTGGTTTTTGGTTGAATTGAAATTGACACATTTTGTTTCTTTAAGGATTTCTCATT
Source organism: Chymomyza procnemis (assembly GCA_035046065.1). NCBI lineage: Eukaryota > Metazoa > Arthropoda > Insecta > Diptera > Drosophilidae > Chymomyza > Chymomyza procnemis. The sequence continues at coordinate 43,173,597 of JAWNOJ010000026.1, forward strand.
GAATGTTAATGTTCTTAAATCAACTATTTTAAAGATGTTTCAATCAAGTTAAAATATAACGAAAATGTAGATTTGTTGTTTAATTAATGAATAGGACTTTAACTATATACTTAACTTTATACTAAGTTAATTTTTTTGTATTTGCTTATTATTCCGCTTGGGCATATAGCGCCTCTACTAAAACCTTCCATAGAACCCCGTTTTTGTAGGTTACTGTTTTCTTCGAACTGCTATTCATAGGCATATCTCCCACTTTGGAGCAGTATAGTCAAGAAAAAATAAATTTATGTTTTTTAAAAAATTTACTCTTAAAATAATTATTACTATTTAAAAAAAAATCGCTTATACTAAAAAGCGTTTTTAATTGCTTTATTGAGATAAAGTAAATATTCAGTAGAGTCGTAGAAAATATTAAAATGATTATTAATCAAATTTTTAATTGCAGAAAATCTTCAATTAAGGCAAACTTAGTTTAAGAGCCCTAAGTCGAATTTGGAAATTTTTTCGAATATTTAAATTCTTGTTGAGATTAGATGCGTACTTAAATTCTAAGATAAATCACAACTTAAATGTTAATAATAGTTGACTTCATTCGATTGGGTTCTTTTCAACTTAAAACAAACAATATAATTTCATAGTTGAACTCTAAAGAATATTATTTATTTGTTTGAAGACATCAAAATAGACATCATTATTAATTCATTAGAAATAAATTAAGTTATCGAAAAAATATTTTTGCGAGTGCAAGACTCCATTTAATAAGTCTCCAACTTAATATGTATGAAATTTGAATTAATAGCATAATCTGGCGCACTTATCTTAAAAGCTTTTGCTTATCCTACATTCATCAATATGCATAAATATGCCATTATATCATTTTTCCAACATAATAAAAATAATTTTGTGCATTTAATACAGCAATATACCACTCGGTTGCCTGCGAGAATGTCTGACCTTGTACAAGAATTTGGCATTGTTTTGCCATTTCGGGGTCTGTCAACAAAGCCATGAACAGCAGCGTCGTCGTCTAATGGCTAAGAGTTGTGTTGGCCATAAAAGCAGTAGCAGCCGCCGACAAGTCTTCATTTGCTTTGCATATTTATAAAGAAGAGCATTAAAAAAACAGCACATTGCCAGCGAATATAGACAGAGTCAACAAAAGAAAGCTTCCAAACAAAAAGTCCACACATAACACATAAAGAATAAAGAATACAGTAGATTTATTTATATATACATGTAGATAGAAAGAACTAACAATTTGCCAAAGAATAAAGACAAAGCCGAGGCAATACTCAAGCCCATAGAGCAAACAATAAGAGACACACTGGCATAAAATCCCATATGAAGATACACTTCGGCATAGTTGCACGAGCGTATCTTAGTAACGCCCTCATTGAGTAAACATTGAGTCAACACTTCCGCTGTGATAACATCAACATGGCGCCAACATTATGTAAGTCAAAAAAAAAAAAAATACAAAAAAAGACAGCAAGAGCAGCAGATATTGCCAAACAGATAACATGCGAAAAATGGCAACAAAAAAACAACAAGATATTCCATATGTGTGTGCGTGGGTGTGTGCGTATGTGTAGGTGTGCCTGTATATCGAATGTTTAGCTCTTGACCAGCGCGATTTTTGCCCAATAAATTATTTTATCAGCTTTGACAAAAACAAAACAAAAAAGGCAAATGCAAAAAGCACCCAAAAAATCGAGCAGTCAACCAGCAGGGAATGCCACGTGGCATCCAATGAAATTAAGGCCGCATTGATAGTAAACAAAATGGCAGCTGCGGGTATGTGTATGTGTGTGTGTGTGTGTGTGTGTGCATGTGTGTAGCGGCCGCCATGTTGGTTTGCTGATTATGAAAATGTCATTAAAATAACACACAATAAGCGAAAATTGCTAAAAGGAAAAATAGTTTTGTTTTCTTTGAATCAATTAAGAACAAGCCGAGAATGCAAAGCCAAACACTGCTGACCTACAAATACACTATAAAGAAAAGTTCCAGGCGAAAATAAATCGACTTTTTTTGATTGTGTAATCAAACGCCAAATTTCTTCTGCTTGTCCTTCTTCTGAAGTTAATATAACTTGAGTAAACAATGTATAATATTATATTGTATTTTATATATAAAATATTAAAAATTAAAAATTAATATTCCCACTTCTCTGGGGACCTGCCGGCTAACCTAACCTAATCTAATGTTCAAATTTGTTAAAATGACTAACAATACTAGAGTTACTATGTTACATCTATTTCAAAATAGATGCCACAAATGGTCGCTCCACAACATTCATTTAAATGATGTGGCAAACTCTATGTTGTCACCATAAAACCAGGCTACCGCAAGTACAAAAAAATGTAAATAAATTAAAGTCAACTAATTATCTAATTGAAAATGCAAAATATGGCGATCAGCCCAAGTACTTCTAGGGAGGTGGCTAGCCGTAGATACAGTTGCTTCGTGTTATTTTTAGTTTCCTGGGAAAACGGATTTCCTTAAAGACGGATGTATTGGTTGAAATTTGAAATAGTTAGAAAGAGACAGCTATGCGTTGCCCCGAAATGCTTATTAGAGCAGTATAGCAATAGAAGCTATTGAAAAAAGCAACCAAAGCAAATTGATAGCTTATTTTGTAATGGCGATTAGTCTAATCTAATGGGAAATTCGAATTAAAAATGTTAGTTTTGAGAAGAGTTTCGAGCTGCAAGTTTAAGCCGATTGTGGTATTTAATAAATTTTTTATGGGAAGGGTTTGAATTGTCTCTACAATATAATAAAAAACTTTCAGAATTGGTTCCTATATTTTATGTTTGCTTTACATTTTACATCAAATCAGCATTTTGCTTTTTTTTATCTGGTGCTTTTATTTATTAGAAATTTTTGTAAAAAATTTCGTTGCATATATGAGCTGAAAAAAGCAGTATTAATTAGAATTATTTCTTATTATTCCTTACAACCTTTTTTCTGCAAGCTCCTCCAACTGCAGTACAACGCCTACAAATCAAAACCATAAAAATGGATTTAGGAGCCCAACCAAGCCATGACAAAGTTCCCAGAATTCAAGATGTAATAGGAAAAGCCACAGACCACAAGGACACTCCTAAGATTCCGTTGTTGTATTATGATAAGCATGGGTCTACCATTCCGCCTGTTTATCGTAGCATACATTGCAGAAACCTAGTATAATTTTTCCTCACAGCATTTCTTAAGCAAATACAAAATATATTAATTTAGCAGTACAACTAAGTCTAATTGTTCTTATAATTAAACAATATTGTAATTAAGAAATATTAAATTGGAGCGAGGCAGACTAGGTGTCCCTAGTCTGGGGCTTTGGCCCCTAATTTGGCAAGCTAGGATGACTTAAGATAGAGCAAGCGATGAATTGAGAAGGATCTTTTGTAAGATAGGAAGTCGTTAAGCTTGTTATAGTTAGCTCGAAAAACGCGAAAAATAGCATGTAATGTATAATTGGTTCTACAAAAGGGTAGTGATAGAGGTTGAAGTTACTCTGGATGGAATCCAAAAGTTTATCTATTTCAATTAATTCAATTTGATCAAAATTTTCTACGACTTGACCTACTAAAAAATAAATTTAATTATTAAAGAAATCAAAACAATATATAAAATGCATTTAAAATTGTTTTTATTTTTATTTACAAAAATTAAGAAAATTTATATTAGTTAAATACTAAACTTGAAGTTAGCACATCGATCATTTTAAAAATCAATTATTTGTTGAAAGTGTGAAATAAATTATAGCCAAAAATAGACATTATTATTATATTTTTACCTTTTTATACCAATTTGACTTCGGGGCGTTAAACTTGATTTGATATAAATGGCAGGCCCTGACATTTGTCTTCACATCGACCACGATTAAATTGTCTGTATTCGTTTTCCAGCGCATAGCCGTACAAATTGAAATTAAGATTTCATGCAGCAAATGATTATTTTGTAAGAGCTTTGTGATGTTCATACATTTATTTTTATTTTTATTTTTTTTTTTAAATTTCGCACTGCTGCAAAGACAGCCGAAACTTTGTTGTTCGTGAGCAAAAAAAAAACCAAGTCTACCAATTACCCAAGCCACAGTAAGTTGCTACCATTAAAAAATCTTATTTTACACTTGCCTCATCATTAAATTATTTTCACTTGCTGCGCTGTTTGCGCTGCCTGCTCATTACACAAACCACTGACGGCTTACGCTGCGTATACGCAACGTTTTATGTCTTACTGACTGATGTCGTTGTACCAACCAGTTCCATCTGTATATGTGCATATCTATCTGCGTATAGTCAAACCCAAGCAAACTCAATCCCATACTCAGCTGACGCATTGTCTGCGTTGTAATGTTGGTTTAATATCATTATTTTGCCATTGGTGGCTCACATCTGACGTCAGTGATGATGCCCCAAAGGCAGACCATTTTATATTCCCTTGCAGATTTCACAGCGATATACTTGTACAACGGTGGGGGTGTATATGTTTCGGTATACGAAACGTATTTGCATGTTGTATTTGTATATTGTATATATATATATATATATATGTATTTATCTGAGCTGCGAAAATAATGAATTTAATTTTGTGTGCTGCCAAAATGTTGAGCAAAAGCGCAAAGGAAAAGCGAAAGCTCAGCGTGAATTGTGTCAGGCATTTCGAGCTGATATTGTTTCGGTTGCCAAATTATTTGCCAATATTAAGCGATAATTTATTTCTACATGGGAAATCAATGCTCGCTTGGCTGCATGCATTTCACACCCCCGAACCAGCCGCCTCGCCAACATCAACTAAGCTTTTTGCCTTATATGCTAGCATTTATTTGCTTTTAAAATTTGTTAGCCGCGAGCGGAAAATTTATGTTTTGCAGCCATTTGCAATGTCTCACACAGATACACACGCATACACTCACACCCTAGTCGCACATATCGTTAGTATGGAAAATCAGAGGAAAATTAATTTTCCATATATTCGCTTGGCACACAATCACAGCGGCAATTGTGCACAAAATTTATTGCTCAGCTAATGTTGGCCTTAGGATAAAATGTAATAATACTTTTTGCACTCACTGTACGTTTACATTCATCGATGCTGCCAAAGAAGTTTGCATAAATTATTTGATTTTGCCTGATTTACCACACACACACACACTCACGCACGGGTACTCTCACACAGATACACAGAGGACTACGTTTAAATTTGAATTTCATTTTAACAAATTTATATGCAAAATACTTATATCTATATATGTTTGTGTGTCTATATGTTTATGGTACATATATGAAGCAACATTAATGAGCCTCAATTGAATTTGTTAGTTATTTGTTGCTGCTGCTGCTGCTGCTGTTGGCTTTGTTGCTATTTTAAGCCTGGCCAAAATATCCCACAGCTGAATTGCAATTTTAATGACCGGCTTACTTGACTGAGTAGCAAATTGATGTGATGTCTTCAAGTATTTTTAATACTCTGCAGCTGTAGAATTGAGGATGTTATAGAGTTGATTTACTTAGACAATCTAAAGTACATTTGGACTATGAAAATATAGAGTTTGAGTTTCTTAACCGATGTTAAGCGATTTTTTTATAAAATTGCGGAAAAGCTAGAGTCAGGGCTCCAATTATAATATTTTAATAATTGCATTTTGATGTAAAATATAATATATATATCATATAAAAATGACTATATATATGACTCATATAAAAATGACTAAAGCTTTTATTTCATTATACAAAGTTTCTCTATAAACGTCCGAAAATTTGAGAATAGAATTCGCAACATCGAAAGTTTGAGTAAAGCCAATATTATACCAAATTTTAATAATATTATGATTTTTGTAACTTTTAAAATTTTTCCAAATTTTATTTGCAAATAAAAATACAAAAGTAAGATTATTCCCCTTGACTATGGTCATCGCTCCAAAAATGGAGCCTGTACTTATTAGTAGCTGTTTAAGTAGAACAGGTACTTTACATATAATAAAATCCGAAAAGCGATGCTTTAAATGAACAGAGACTGACTTGGGAAAATAGCTTCTATTCGCTAGCCATGTCAGTGCTAGGCAAATGTACCAGTACTGCCTGCAGGTCTGCTACCGGCTCATGGCACAATTGGATATTTAGCCTGAGTGTCTGAGGCGGTGCCTTTGTCGCCTCTGCCACCCTCACATCGAACCTACCGGAGCCTCCACATAAGAATAACGTTTGTAAAATGTTATTTTAATATTATCCTAAATTTCGAATGGCGTCCCTGTCAAATTGATAGTAAATTTCCATCATGGTCAAGTACCGATTCCTAATAAATAGATTCCTAATAAATAGCTATCATAATCGATATAAGGAAAAAATAAAAATAGTACATCATTTATTTTAAAATGGTTTTAGAAAGCAATTCGCTATTTTTTAAAAAATGTACTTTTAACAAAAATACAATTTTTTAACACGAAAATAGCATACATTAACTTATGGCTGAAATTCATTTATTATCGATAACTTAATATTTAACCTCGACAGTCTTCTTTTTTTAAATACATTACAACTGCTTTTCAAACAGTTTTACGGAACAATAAAATTAATGAAAACGTTGACTTCTTGTTCTAATACAAATAATATTTTGTTTTGTAAGTCTCTGTGCGATTCGACTATATTGTATGCAAATTTTTGCCTCAACGATTTGTTTTTGAAGTTCATATAGACCTAATCATTAGAGGGTATTTCATATTCGTCTATTATCCACTACATCTTAATGTACTTTTTTGCTGAATCCCCTTTTTGTTGCTTAATGCAAATCGAAAACAAATTATTCATTTTTGCCGCAGCGATAATGAAAGTGTCCTATGCTTAGATTGTGGTAAGTTTTGGGAAGAGCCCACAGCTATTGATAAATGAATTTACAGCATCATCTTGAAAGGTATTCAAGTGGAATTTAATTGGTTCTGTTATTAATTATTGTTGCAAATGAGCAAGACACAGGTATTAAGTATGCGGATTGTAAATTGCTTATCGATTGGATTGAAATCAAAACTGCGTCATCAATTTGACAGCAGATAAAGCGAATAGGTTTAATCAAATTAAAATGAATGAAGTGAATATTTAGAGTTTAGTCAGTTACATGAATTGCGATGTATTTAAGTTGTAAAATATATCGATTATGAGTTTTTTAGACATTGAAATATTGAAACATATTCACTGACTTTTGTAATAAGTTGGAAAAGACAGAGATAAATAGGAAAGATTGGGGGAAACCAAAATAAAAATTTCTTTAAGATTATGTTTCCATTTTTGAGTTGGAAACAACGGAAAAGTGGAATAATACTTCAAATGAAATTTCAGATCAAATCTAAGCTACTTACAAACCAAAACAATTAACAGTCATAATATGGCAACATCTAAAAATAGGTTTTTTTTTTTAAGATTTTTATATATTTTTTATATTTATGGTTTCGATTCAAATTGGTATATATCTTAATATAACTCAAAACATCTTTATTCACTTCGTATATTGACAATACAAATTAAAGATATTTTCTTTGGAAATAATATCATTAATATTGCTTATTTGATTAGAATTACTAGTTCCGCTTAAAAACTGTATAGTAAACCGATTTTGAAACCATTGTTTGAAACTCCAACGAATATTTAGGTACCGGCTTGGGTAGCAACACCTGCGAAAACAAGCAAAAAACAAGAAAGTGTCTGATTTGCCCTATGGGTGCTGTCAACTGATTAGAGTCAAATTCGATGAACACTGAAAAACTTAATCTGTCTTGTAATGGCCTTACTCTGCTCACCATATAATCACATTTGTCATAGCTCTAGCATCTACTCAGACTGATCCAAAGATCTTTAAGTTTATCAGGATAACCCAGAAATTAATTATTTGATATACAAATAATTTTGGAAAAATTTTTCTAATGAGCATTATTTTTTTATTAATAAAATGTCGCGCTTGACTTTGGGATACTTGTTTTTTGTAAAAGAATCATTTATATTGCTTAAGCACTTGTAAATTACAAAATCTGATTTTTTTGGTCGATTTGCCGTTGATATAGTCCACTTGTTTTTATCAGACTATGTACAGTACTGGGAAATACTAAAAATCTTCAGAGGAATGAATTTGGTTACCTTACATTCAAAATAAAACAAACAAACAATGTGAAGTAACGATTTTTTATGAGATTTGCCGATGGCCTCATTTTGGAGAGCTATAAGTTATAGTTAATCAATTTTGATCAAATTTTGCATAGAACGCAAAATGATGGTGTGCAATCTTTGTATATATTTATGCACAATTTTTGGAACTTTTTTCTGGAGTAGTGCAATAAATCCCTACGGTATTTTATCATAAAACTGCAAATCCATCGGATGAGTTTTTTCTAAAAAGTTGTGTTCTAGCTCTTACAATTTCTGCGATCCGTTTGTCAATACATACAGAAGACGTAGCAACGAACAGAGGCACAGTCGAATTTGTATATATAAACTTCCCTAATCATCTAGATCATCATACTTTGGGTAAAGTTTTGTTTAATAAAAAATTTATATATCAAACCTAAATCATCAAGAGCATCAATAATACATTTTGAAACTTTCCAAATATAATTTTGCAAATACTTGAAATTTAATTAAAAGGTGTTTAAAGTTTTCCCAACTACAGTTTTTATTTTCAATTTGTTCACCTTAAAATTTTGCAGCTTCATTTTGGAATTAATAATTTATGTTTCGCAATAATATTTTAGTGCCTTCCTTTTGCATTGCTTTTACGTTAAAAACAATTTTCCATCCAATATTAAAATACACTCTGTAATTTTCGTTGTTAAAGTTTTAAATTTTATCTACTTCCTTTTTGATGCTTATTTTGTCGGTGTGTCCGTTTTCTCTGCCTGTGCTTTTATGTTCGCTTTTCTTGTTTATTTCCCAGTTTTCTTTTACTTTACTGGTGGAAAGGGGGGGGGGGGGGGAATGCCGTAATGAGAATATTATTGTTGTTGTTGCAGACAATTATGCAGTTGCAAGATTCAGCGGCGCGGACAACATTTTTACAAGGGGAATGCAACGCTTTTTAAGATTTGCAAAAACAAAAATAATAATAAGTTAAAAAATAATATTTACAACAAGTCATCTATAATATAAAATATTTTTTTATTTAAAAAAAATAGTATTATTTAGTATTTTTAATTAGAGTATTTGAACACTGACCAACCAAGTTCCCCACAAAAAATTCTAAGAGAGAGAGGGATATAAAGAGAAAGAGTGAGAAAAGGAAAAAGGGTGAGTCGAACGTTGCACAACAAATCAGATTGCAATAAGACATTTTCAATATTGATATACTCTATAATCTTGTGTTACTCCTTTCGAAGCTTTTTTGAGCACGAATCTCGAAGCTTCCTTGTTCCTAATATTTTAAAAAAACTGACTTTGCGAGCACATTATGGATTCCAATGCACCTTCGCTTTTTCAGTTTGATCATATCTAATATTATAGCCATTTACATTTAAAGTATATTTTAATTTTAAGACCAAAATATGTCTTTGATTTCCAACAACACAACTGTTTCGGATAAATTTTTGGAATTTAAGTAGATGATGTATATTAACATCTGGTGCAGATTTTGTGGAAACTTTGATCTAAAAGCGGTTGACTGGATGAATTGGCTACAATGTTTTCAGCAACATATAATTTTTCGTAGAACTATTTGTGTTTTTGCCGAATTTTCATTAAAAACAAAAAGAAAAATGAAGAAACGCATAAATTGTTCTCGAACTTTGTTGCTCTAGTGAGATAGATGTACTTTGAGTAACATTGAGACTGGCTAGACTTTTGCTCTTTTCATATAGTCGATTGAGATTGATACATTTTGAACGATTGATTTAAAAAATTAGTTAATAGAAATTGTAAGTAATGAGATCATGAAAGCAATATTTTTTTAATTTTTTTGTTCTCTTGGGTAAATTGATTGAGGAAAGCAATAGAACTGACAAGCTACCATCTCTATGCATCTTTAATTGTGAAAGCATTAAAGATCCCCCACATAATAGAAAGAAACAGAAGTACATAAAGTATAGTGGAAACATTACTTTTGATGATAACTTATCAGTTGCACGCCCTATGAGACCTTGTTCAATAGCTCGTGAGTTGAAGGGAACTTGCAATGAAAAAATAAATGAAAAAATTCACTTTGGTAACTTTGAGAGTCTCCGACCTTATTGTACCTTCTAGTATTTTTGATCCTGCTATATTTTGAACGAAAAATGATTGTTTGAGTTAATCTAAAGATAAGAGTTTTTCTAAAAAGGCAACTGAAAACAGGATGTTAACTCCAACTGTTTCTATCTTTTGTAGAAGTATTTTGTTCTTAGGAAGTCTCCTACTTTGCATGCCAAATAGATTTTAGGCGATTACGAATCAAATTAGTAAATCAATTTGGTAGTAAATTGGGTCTTTGAAGGCTCCTACTTAATTTTAATTTTTCTTAATAAATTTTAAATTAAAGTCAGTTAAAAGTTTCTTTAATAGTTAATAAAGTTTTTGAAAGAAATTTTCTATAAAGGCAAAAAGATATCCAAACTGCTTACATGGATAAATAATTCATAAACTCGAAAAAAGTATGAATATTGAAATATAAAATTTGTCGAACATTCTACACATTTTCATTGAAAATTTTATTCTGATTTAACGAACTCATGAAAAGCTGTCCAAAACTTCTTACATTTACTAAAATTTGTAATTTTAAATGATTTCAATTTAATTCTTATTAATTTAATAAGGTGCAGAAAAAAATTTTATGTAAAGGCTTAAAAAAACTATTGTAACTGGTCCCATCAGTGTCATGATATTGTTAAGCGATTTTGAGAACATATATATTGTACTATACCACTTCTAATTAACTTCACAATATCAAGTTTGATAAGGTATTTCAGCCAGTTTTCTGAATTATCTCCATTAGATCTTAACGCTTAAGCATCGTAAGATAAGTCAAAAATAAAAACCGTAGGCAGAAATAGTAATTTCTCGTCATTTCACGTTCATACTGAGAATTGGATATACCAGAGCCAGACTCTTCGGTACCATCAGAGAGTCTATTTTAAATACTTCTCAAATTCTTGCCTGAACGCAAACAGCCGGGTAGTAGGTAAATTTGTTATTGCCAGATGTCGCCTTCTGCTGCAAAAACTAAATGTACTCTGTAACCCTTAAGGTAAGGGTATTAATTATAAGTCATACTTGCCTTTAATATAACGAACAAGTGAATACTTGACCATACATACTGCGCACTTATAACTCCCACATACTTCGTATCCTTCCTTATAAAAGCTGAAAAATATTTTTAATAAAAATTATCAAGCACATTTTGCCTTTAAGCGGTTATTTTCTTCTCTTATTTTTTCTTTGTGTTTTTTTTTTTTTTTGCAACATTTTTGCTCTGACATGCAAAATGCATTTAAACTAGTTAAAAAGTCGCATTATTTGCAATCAAATTCAATGCTGATGCGAAAGTTTTATACTCCAGAATTGCACTAGGAGTTGCTTCCTTCCAAGCAAAGCAGAAAGAGCAAGTGAGATACGGGATAGGTTTTTAAAGAAATGCAAAAAAAAAAAATCGCTCACAATTTTACATAAATTTGCATGAAAAATTGCAGTTTCTTTGAAAATCTCTTCTTGTTACGATTTTCATATCAAAAAATGTCATACTCATGCGTAGTATATATCTTAAGTTTATGCAAAACTTTAAGGATAATTTCTTTGGCAAACTATGAGCGGCATACATTATTTTTTTTTTTGTCTTCAGACTTCAAGTTTTATTTTATTTTATTCAAATATTGCTCAAAATAAATTATATGCTTTTATTTGTTAAACAAACAGAGCGCAAAAACTTTTTGCACATAATTTTGCTCAAGTACATATAATATTTGCTATCCAAAAATTGTGACAGTTCTCTGGGGAGTTAAAGCCTTGCGTTTGGTTGTCCTTTTTGCTGGGGAATATGTTACAGGCCAAGGCGTGTAGTATTATTTGTTCAACAAATTTGAATAGACAAGTTTATAATGGTTTGCACTATGGGTAGCTAGTTTTGTTGTTGTTGCTGGTTGAATTCAAAATGACATTTGGCCAGGGATTTTTCTAAGGTAAAAGCTTAAATTTTAGGACTACGCATAATAAAATATAGAGTTGGGTTTATGCTTTCGTAGCAAAATGCAAATAAAACTTAAAATAATCCATAAAATAAAAAGGATACTGTATTTGATGCAAAACGAATGTTGCTTTTGAGATACATAAATTGTGAGATAATAAATTCAAAGATTTGCCATGAATTTATTTTGCTTAAGCTCAATTTTTGGCTACTATCGTAAAATAATTAATTTCTCGGAAATTGTATTAATTAAGAGTAGGTATAAACTTTGCTATCTTCTTCGTTTGCTTTTGAGCAGAATTTATTTTTAATAAAAAAATATTTAGAGTGCTCCAAAGATAATATGTTAAAAAATATATATATATTTTTTCCATTTAAAATCCAAGAGAAAATTATAAAATATGAGCAAAAATATAACATTTTGTGGTGGTTATTCATATAAATTTTTAAGTTATAACAATGTGCAATTATTTTCCAACTTAATTTTGTCGACTTAGGAGACTATCATCTGGGCTTCATCATCCATGTTTCACTTATTTTGTAAGTTCTGCTTTCATGACTGAAAGATGTATTGGAAAAGAGACATTAAATGAGAAAATTATATATAACACGAAATAGACGTTGTCAGCAAAATATTGTTTTCCGGAGCACAAAAATCGAAATCCGAAGCAAATTTTTCTTACTTAACTCTCGAACACTAAAGCGCGACTGAACATTTCGAAGACGTATTTTAATTATTTTTAACGAAATATTTTTTTTTTTATATAATGACTCTTCAATATTTAAAAAAAATAAGCTGAGAACCTAATATTTTACACAAAGGCAGATGAATGATATGTCAGGAAGTGGATCGGTTTATACCAAAAAATAATGAGAGATTAGACTCGTAAGATTTTTGTACATGCTAAAAACGAAAGCACTTGACAAAATGCGGCTCTAGAGAAATATTAAAAATTAGATAACTATTTTTTTTATTTATTTATTTATTAATATGTAAGGGTACAACTAAGTCCAGTTAACCTTAAGATTAGACAAGTTAAGATTAGACAAGTTAAATGATAACGAGGAAAAAATATAATAAAACTAATCCGTATTCCTAGCCTGATGAGTGAATTTTTTTCTAGATGTGCACCGTCTCACATCTGGGGCTAGCCAGGAACTTGGATTTACAATGTAAAAGATGAAAACAAAAAGTAGCATATAAATGTAAACATTTATTCCAAATAGAAGCCAAAGAACAGCGTTGACCAAGATATTTTGATGCTCCGATCAACTTTTCAGTCTGAAATTTTTTGAAGCGTTTATAAGCAATCAAAAATAAAAATTGCATATAAATTAAAAAAGTGTGATCTTTCAGTTTCTTAACTTAAATAAGTTCAGATATTAAAATAGGTAGAGAATCAGTTATTTCTGAATAAAGGTCTCTTTCTAGCTTTTATGGTTAACTTTTAATTTTTTTATCCAAGAAACTTGAGGTGCTACTGGAATTTTGTTTCGGTTACATATTTATAATAATCCTTTTAAGGCCTCAAATATGTGTCGGATTGTTCGATTCAATAATAAAAATAAAATTAACAAGGGCTATACTCGAAATATCTTCTCCTTTAGCAGTTCATAAAAAAATTTTGAAGCCAAAGAGAATACCTTGGTAGAAACTCTTAGAGTTTTTCTTTGTTTTTATCTATAATTTTTTGTGGACCATTTATTTTAAGTTCTAGATTCATATAAGGCAAAACTATTCAACCGAAATTGTATATCTTAGATGACATACAATACTTTCATATATCGAAATTTCCAATAATAAATATTTGGAGGGGCAACCCAAAAATCAGAATTTTTGTACTGTAACCCAGGTGAGCCGATTTTGAATTGAATACCGTACCAAAAGTACTAAGATCTAAAGAATAACTAAGATTTTTCTAAAAAGGTTAAATCTTAGCTTGAGTAGTACACGCTAAAGTACACCGTTCTCGTATATAAGTACTTATAATCAGAATTTTGAACTTCGATAAGTCTACGAGTCCAATAATACTAATATGTAGAAGGTCAATCCTATTGTGAGGGATTTTTAATAATCTGTCCCAAGTGTCCATATTTCATTCACCATTTTCTAACTTTTATATATTTCGTTTTGTTAAATCTTAAGTTGAAATCATCTAAGGCTTTAAATTATCTATAAAAAACAAAGCTAAACACACTTAAAATTCCATGTGCCCCCAAAACGCTTTTTATTTTCATCCAAATTAGTTCTCATTATATTTGATCATAGAACAAAGTCCTTGCAATTATGTTTTTAACATGAAAAAAAAGTCGACTTTTTCTATTCAATTTGTAGCTGCGAATCTTTCCAAACAAAATGCTAATAATCTTGATTGTAAATTCTCGCTGTTGTACAAGTATGTGCCCCCCCAATTTGTTGCCCCATTCGCCGTTGCCGGTAACTTTGGTGCAAATTTAAAGCATGTACAGAAGGCGAAGAAGTAGAAGACGCTGGAAGAAAAAAAGTTGTCAAAAGTTCAAGTTAAGAACTTTTACATGAGGCATTAGAAATGACTTTATCACTTGTTTGGTCTGTTTGTTTTTCTAGGCTTGTAAAGTCACTTGTAATTTGTACTTCTTGGAATAAGAAAATGCAATCTACATTTGCTTGGATGGTTGGCGGTGGTGGATGAGTGGGGAGCCTGGTGGGGCTTAATTTAATTTCAAATAAACAAAATTCCATTTAAGAAAATACATTTTACTTTGGTTTAATTAAAAATCAAAATGCGATAAGCTACAAGGAATGTAACTACGGTCGGACAAATGTTTTATCATTTTAAAAAGATGAAAGTAAACAGCGAATGCGAATAACAACAGCAGGCACTGTAAGATTGCACTAAGTTGGCATATGCGAAGTTATACATACTCTACGCAAATTTCGGAATATCTTATAATAATATCAATGAAGGTAATAGCTTTATATGGTTTGAGGAGATTCGATATATTATTTTTGAGATTTTATATTTCTGGTTGGTTTCCGACTTGGAAGATCTTTTTTAGGTTTTAAGCTATTTAGGTTTAAAGTCTTAGAAAAACGAATTATAACATAAATGAGATTGGATATATATGTGTTTGTTAACTTCGACAAAAAAAAAATAGTTCAGATGCGGGGAAGCTTACTGAGCCTTTTTAATGCTTAGTCACAACCTTATAGCCTAAAGGATCATTCAAAAATTAACATATGCGATAGATAAGAGCGCCTTGTGGACAGCTCCTTGGGTAAAAGAAAAATCACAATCAAATAATGCCAAGACAAATGCCAAAAACATTAACTTTTTCAAATAACGACAATCCACGATTGAAATGCCCGCCGAATAATTCTGCGATCACATAACTACACCTCTGACAATGTATAGGCGAGTCCGAAAACGGGAATACAATGGTTTGGGGTAGAGGGAGAAATTTATGACAAAGACCCCGACAGATTTACACTTCAATATTTTGTACGTTAAGGCAGAGGATTAACTCCTTTGATCACAGTTATAATTATATTAAAAAAAATAACCCTATACCAAAAGTTACAAAAATCCGAGTTCACAAAAATGTAGTTCAACTCATTTTTCCTATCCTGAAACAATATCCATTTTTTTAAACAAAACGAAAACATTTTCAGATTTTCCACTCACACTCACCAGCAACATGTTCAACCCAAAGTACCCCTTATCACTTAACTACAGTGTATACCACAACAGTAGGAAGTAGCATGACTCTTTTCGTTCTTGACTTTTCCGCCTGGCCAGCATGCCACAATTTCCGCTTTACAGTAAGTTTTATGCCATAAATTCAGCGTCAGCCAGACGACTCTGTCTGTGGCAACAATGAAGACTATGCTGCCGCCAGCCCAGCTCCAGGCACACAACAGCAAGTCTGGAACCGCTGGCTATATCAAGTCATGGACGACTATTTTACGGCTGCTGGCCTGGCCGTAAGAGTCGAAGAGACTCGCACAACGAGCGACTGGGTAATTTTAGTGTGGCCAGACCGAACTAAAGATGAGGCCGGGCAGCAGCAGCAGCAGCTTCTTGTAATGGTCATTAATTTGTCCTTAGCCGGTACTGGGGCGTCTCTAGTGGCAGGGGCGTGGCAGTTACGTTGTAGTGGCATTAAAATGCTTAAGTAGCACAACTAAATTAAGAAATGTGATGCGCCATTTGGGAGATGCGCAACTTGAAGGCGGCAATTTAGGAAATTTTGAAATACTCGTTTCTTAAAAATGGCGTAGATCCAACTGGCATTGCTTGTCATAAAGTTCAAAAGCAAGACAAAGACCCTTTTACCTGGCTATTTATGCTTCCAAGTGCTATTAATGAATGCAAAGCCAGTGCTTATGGTTAGGCAATGGGATTATATTTTGGGGTAGAGTTTTGGGGAAGGAGTTGTTGGTGGCAGCTAAATGAAACTTGAAATAGTTTTAATTTGCGCAAAGCAGAAGTAAAGCGAACAAAGGATTGTAATTTTTTAAAGGATTGTATTCATTCAAAGTGCAACAATAGACTACATTTGGCTCTTGGTCTTCACAGCAGCCATTTTGGTTATTAAGGATAACCCTCTGGAGTTCAATTAAAGAGTTGCGGTAAGGTAAATGAAATTAATTCATTTTGTAAATGTTAAAAATGCTTTAATATCAGGTGTTTAGGTACTTAAGAACTTAAAGTTTTGTCAAGCTCAATATTTTTATGAATCAACCTAGCTAAATATTATGAAAGGACAAACTATTTTTAAGTTAAGAGAGAAGGAGATAAAAGATTTTCATGCACCAAAACTTGTGGTTCAGTAACCAAATTTGAACCCAACAAAAATAAACTTTATTGAAATAAGAGTATTTTTTTATGAAGGCATTTGAGATCTTATTTAACGAACTTAAAAGATCAAATTCAAAAAAAAATATTATACAACAACCAACTCATGGCTTTAATTTTAGAGAGAAGAAGCTTGTAGTCTTTTTGTTAGGTAACCAACCTTCCTCTTTTTGTTAATCTCTTCAAGTGTCTAAGGAAACAAAGTCCTTTAATGTCCCGAAATTTGGTTGCTATCAAAGAGCGAATTTCTTAAGATAGCTGAAATAAACAATGTAAACTTCATGGGCACATTATAAGGTGAAGGCAAATCCAGACATATCTCTTTTCTTAATAAAAAAAATAGCTGCAGAATCATCCCGAACATAATATTGACTTTGAGTGTTATTGAAAGTCAATTAGCAAAACAAAAAAACAAAATCTTTGCCATTTTTGCTTTGAAAAATCTTAATGCGATTTAGCCGAACAAAAAGTAAAATTCTAAATCAAAAATCATTTCAGCCTTAAAATCTTTCCAATTAAATTATGTAACTAACAATTAAATTATGCGCATGCCAATCTGCCCCACTATAGAGCAGCAAATATTCAAGCCAAAAACAGCTCTGTTTCCGGCTACCCTCAATACAATCAAATAAGTCTGTTATACATTTGAAGCCAAAAGTGAAACTTTGTTGCCGTTTTTAATGAAAAACTAACAAAGTCCTACAAGTTTGGAAATTTTTGCTAGAAAATCAAAATAGACTGACTCAGCCTGAAAGCTGCAAAATACTTGAGCATCAAATTTGTCTATTTTATGCCAAAATGACTTGGCTAACATGACTAGTGCCGCGAACATCTTTGCCAGTTTCAGCTTCTTTACTTAACTTGGTTTAGTTCGGTTAAGTCATTTCAATAAACTCGAACAACAAAGACATATAAGGCAGGCAGGCAGCTGATAAAGTAAAGAATAACACAGAGTGAGAGAGGTAGAGAGAGAATACCAAAGGAAAAGTGATTTTGGAATATCGAAGATTGTGTACTCTTTCGCCTAAGCTATGTAAACAAGCCTACAGCTGCTTAATGTGTTTTTCATTGAGCCTATTTTTACAGGCGAGCAGATTCTGATTTTTATGCGTATCATTTATTTTGAATTTTCATACTTTTTTTAAGAGTATTTTGCGAAACTTTGTGCCTATAGCCAATTTCTTTAATTTGATTTTTTACAAACTTATATGGAAATATCTCCGCCTTTGCACCGATGACATAGTAAGGGAAACAAATATATTGTTTTTTATTATTTAATGCAAATCTTCATTCAGATAAAAGGATTATTTCGGATAGACACGTGCATTGACAATCGAATTTTTTGCTGGCACCATCTACTCACATATTACTTGTTCATAGTACAGCCTTGACAAATTTTGAGGAATAAATTTTTGAATGCTGTTTTTTTAACAGAAATTGTATTTTTTTTGAATAAAAACTGAACTGTACTTGCCAAATTGGTCAGAAATACACGAAGAATCTTGAATCCGTCTGAATCAAGTGTAATTAGATCATTGAATATTTCAAGTATAGTTTCAGTAAAAAAATTATGTACATCTTGCCGCAAAACATTAGCATTTTGAGATACATAAATACTTGATTTTTGGTGGAATCATAATCACTCAGAATCAATATCTTTCCAACCAAATCCACTATTCTGAATTTTTGCCTGCAAGAAGTTTTACACAAATCAACTTCTGCAAAAACTTCTTATTGAAGCAAACTTAGGGCCCCATCAACTTAAGGCTCTGCCAAACTGCTTCCAACATTTGGCATGCCATTTATTTGTAGCGCATTAAAGAGTAAAAATCCATTTTCATTTCAATTTTTCGCAACTGCTAAACAATTTGCCGACTGCTCATCCAAGCCAAAAGCAGCTCCCCCACATTCCTATATGACTCGTTGGGCTTTTGTGTTGCTGCTGCCGCTGCTGCTGCGAATATTTGAGCTTTGAAACTAACTTAGGCACGTAAACTGATTAAATTTCCGGAAAATACGCGCTGCTTGCTTATCAATCGATATGAAACATTTTATTTTGTTTGCTGCTTTCTTGGTCTTCTTTTTCGTTTGCTTGGACTTTTGGTTTTATACACTAGAGACTGTGTGGAAAGAAGGGTATTTTAGTAGTATGCAACGTTCGGTAACATGCTAAAGTATAGGATGCGGACTTCAGATCGCTGTTTCTATAACTTTAGTCGAAGATCAGTGTCATACGATCGTCGTGTGTTTAGTGGGAGTTTGGATCGTTCAACTGCTATGCGCTGCTTCGAAAGATTTTGAGTCTATGTTTTAGATTTGGCAGGTTTTTCGAGTTTAAGTCTTCGTCGTCCAATGTACCAGAGAGGACCCCAGAACTTACAGATACAAGTTCAAGAGTCTAGTGCCTCAACCATCTGAGTGTCGAAATATAATTAGCTAATAAAATTCTAAAAGCTCTTAAAGTTAAAATTGCAATGAAACTTAAATAAATTCATTATCAGTACCACAAAAGATTTTCTGTGTCATGTCGTGAGGTCGTCATACGCTCCTTCAAAAGATTTTAAGCCAATGTTTTGAATTTAGTAGACTTTTAAGTAAAAAAAAAACCGTGTACTTTTGAACAAGAGACCCCAGCCAGACCTTAAAAATACAAGTCCAAGAGTCTACTGGCTTAGCCAGCACTATGTAAAAGTATAATCAGTTTATAAAATAAAAATCATTCATTTATAAATAGTTCTTTAAGCTTTTGCCAATTTAAATCGAAATCCATATATAAGACAACATTTCTGGAATAAATAAATAGCAAATAAGTTTATGTCATAAAAAGTGGTATTGACGTCGAAAGCTTTTAGGCCAACGCGAGCATAATAAATTATTAAATTGTGCGCCTTAATCTCAATTTACGACAAAACGCATTGCATTAGAAAAATTCGATTTATTTTGCTATATTTTGCATCCAGCCTCAAAAATAAGTGTACATATTATTCCACAACCGAGTAACTACACAAACGATTTTATCACATATTTCCATATATTTTTTGCACATTGTTGTGGCGAGCAGCTTTGGGGCTAAAGTAAGCGCACATACGAATATTAAGCATACGCACTGTTTTTGCTGTCGCTGTTAAGTGGTTTGTTGCTCCTTTGTGCTGACAGCACACACACACACACACACACACACAATAACAATAGCAACAACAACAACAACAATAGCCATTGACTTATGTATAACATAACATGCTTTCGCTTTATCAGCAAACATTAATATCACACGCGTGAGCATACATATACATATGCATGCACATACATAAACATAAACACAACATATACCTACACATAGAAAGGATACATACGTAGCTGTCCGTGTGTGTGTGTGTGTGAGCTGCATATGATAAATGTGCATTGGCTTTGTGTGCAGTCATGTTGTTCCTTCACTTGTATTGCATTTGTATATGTTTTGTTGTAGTTTCTCTTTTAACACAAATTTCTACATTTATAGTTGCATATCCGTTTCCGTTGGCTCTCGGTCTCGCTCTCCCACTGCTACCAGCCTGACTGTTTCTCACTCTCTCACTGCGATGGCTGCCTCTATTCGCTTTTGTTGCATACTTTTTGGGGCGCCATTTTATAGTTACCACATTGCATTGCATTTTCCGGTTGCAGCTGCTTTTGACTTTTTCTGTCTGTTGCAGTCGTCAAAAAAGTGAATTATGTCAGTTCTCATGCTCAAGCTATCATTCATACCAAGCATGTTTTTTTTATACTCTATATTCATGAAATCGAAAGGGGTATATTAAGTTGCTCTAGGCTTGTGTTGAGGGTAGCAGAACGTCAGAATTGAATGCATGAGAGATCGACTGTAGTAGCACTAAAATAAGAAAAAAATTTCAAATTGCTTAGTAGATTCTATTGAACACCTTGACTTCGGCCACTTGTATCTTGAATGAATATTTGGATTTTTTACTTAAGCTGGCTTTCGAAATAGGCCTCGAATGAGTTTCAAAACTTGGCAAAGCGAACTAAAAACTAGTTAACTAAATCTAGCAGTGTTCGCTTATGGCAATTACTGACAATACTTTACTGACAATGCAAAAAAATGTTTGGGAAGAGAGTATTTTTTAAAAAATACTTAGTCGTTTAATTTTTTATTTTAAGTATCATTACTTTGCCATTTAATCTGTTATATTGCTAAAGAACTCTTGACGGCTTTAAAATAGCCCATTTGTCTGTCTATCGGTGCTAACATGGTCATTTAGTTTCAATCAGCTCTGATATATGAATTGAACACTGCAAATACTTGCTTAAGTTTCTTAATCGCAACAGCCGAACCAAATACACGGTCTGGAACTAACAGCTGACTGCATTTTGATTCAAAATTGAATAAAAGATTTTAAATTTTTTGCTTTTAAGAGTAAACATAAATAAACCAAAATATTTTCAATAAGGATTTCGATGATATTTTTTTAAATGTTTGAGTCTAGCCTAGTAGCCTAGTAAATGTAATATAACGTAAAGGTACTTCTCGATACTTCATAGATATCTGGACCCTCTTTCTTCTTCTTTTTGAAAGAAGTACGAGTCATTGGCTGCGTTTGATTTTTTAGCACATCATTCAAAAATGGATATATTTTATAGAATGGTTTTATAGTTCTTTCACATTCAGCAACAGATAAATGGAATCTATTGTTTAATAAGTTCAACTAAATTTAAGACAGACGATCGGATATAATATAATTGACCACGATTTAGATAGGTGCATGCAGTGAATTTGGTTCAATGCACTGAACTTATGTCAGTGATCCAGAAATACAAAATAAAGAAGATTTAATGCGATTTATTAATATTTATTTTGTTATGAAAACTCCTTTTATATTAAAAAAAGGTTTATTTCAAAAATATTTTTAAGTTATTAAAAAGTTTTTTCTTTGACTTCTTACTGAAATATTATTGTGTTTAATAATTTAATAATTCGATAATTTTTAAGCACATTTTTTATCCCCGTTCTTTGTAAAGCCAGATTCATCAAATCATTTGAATTAATAAAATTTATTTTTACCTTTTATATTCGTTTGTTCATTTCTTTGATTTAAAGGTTGAGTTTTTCAAATAGTTGATGAAGGCAAGGCAAGAAAATATTATTTAAAAATTAGTATATTAAACATCTTGCAAGATAATTCTAGATATGTTTTCCTTATTTATACGAAAAGAAGCTAAATAAATAAGGAAAATTATACGCAACAAAGCTTTTGTCTTATTATTATCGATATATGCGAAATAAACATATTATTCGATTTTTTTAACAGTCTGGTCGTCTACATCTGGGTGATCAATATGATCGCAAAATTATACTTCTTAAACAGTTACAGTGGCTTCAACTTAGGCATATTTCGTTACATTGTATAGCTCTTCATGGATAAAATTATACTAGATCAATCCCTATTGAACCGTAATGTTGAATCCAATTGGTTGGAAATTGTCAAAGTTATTCGTCTTTTCCATTGACCCGATGGCGCTCTGTACCAAAATTTTTTTAAAATTTATGCATTTTATTATATTGTATATAAGGTACGGAACACAATACCATTGCAGTTATTTTTCTTTTTTTTGGGAATAAATACACTTCTGAAGCTGCTTTGTATAAAGTACAATGCTTGGAACAATTTTTGTGGGTTTTTCTTCTATTTGGCGAAAAAAGAAGTCGTTATCTGTCATGTCCAACTTTAAAGCCTTTTTTTTTGATATGCGTGGGTAGATAAATGCGTTGCTGTTTTTGGATCTTAAAACATTTGATTTCTTTTTTCGACTTTGATTACCAAAGCATTTCGTTTGAATGTAAATCGAAGCGAAATACATGACAGCAGACACTTAAAGAATGAAATTTTTACATTTCTATAGAATCTTTTATTATTTAGAGTGTGGTGCTTTTTGGCTTGCTTGTATATTTAAGGATGTGATTATAAGCTGGCGGCGATTATATGACAGGTAACTTTTACCAAACATAAAATAAATAATGAAGCTGAAGCAATTACAATAAAATATTGCTCTCAAGCTGCATGAAGAAATTGTTTGTTTTGATAAAGAAACAGTGTTCTCGAAAGTTTTCAATTTAAGGAATTATATAAATGTATAATCATTTTTTTATACAAGATGCATATATAGTATTTTTTATTATATTATTGAATTAAAAACTTAATATAATCTTATATATAATGAAACTTTTTTTTTGAAAGTTTGGAAGTTGATTATTCCGTCTTAACGCTTGTTTACTCAAGCGCCTCCAGTCATTACTTTTCATTAGGATCTAGTTCCTTCAGTTGTAAAATACTCCTTAGTTTTAGGGGATCCGTATACTCAAAATCTGGCTTAAACTTTACATTTTAACATATTGAGGTAGCTGCTGGCTCAGACGTTTTTGGTTAAATTTGTTGGTATCGTTTTCTACGGGTATTAGCGTCATATACCATGATAGGACTCATCTTCTATTTTATTGTAGCTGCCGCCGAAGCAGGCTTTGTGGCTTAAGAACTTTTGAATTAGATGGTTTTATTATATTTTTCAATTCAAATCATTTGGATTTGAAAATGCTTTTCACTATTGCCTAGTTTCTTAACCGAAATGTTGAAAAACGCCCACTTGAGCACTCTTAAGCCTTTCACTTTAAACGTTTTCACAGCATTTTAGTTCGAAAACCTCATTTCTATCAAAAACCCAATACCTTATTTTTAGACACAATTTTCATATTGTCATCAATCCACTTAATAGCTAAGCAAACATTAAATGCCAGCTAAATTGTCTGCCCGACTATTTGAAAATGTTACACAGCAGGCGCTCCTCCGCACTTTGACAAAGAAATTAATGACAACTGTCACACATTTCTACCCCCGCAAATGTACCACAGTGCGTATGAATAACATTGTTTACCAAAACCGTCGTTGTCTTCACTTCTTAGTAAAACTTCCATTTATAAGTAGAGTACGAGTAAATATTCAAGACAAAGCCCCACCAAATACTTGATGATGTTATTGTTATTTAACTAAAGTATTGCCAGACAGCATTTGAAGGGCGCTTTTGTTTGTTTAAACGACGATACATTTCAATGTCTTGAAATTGCGTTTGTTGAGTAACTGGCGCAAATTTCGTAGCCAGTGACTTGGGTAAAGCTAGTGTCGAGAAAATTCATTGGAATTTATTTGCATAAATAAATTAAAAAGCAAAGTTGCCATATAAGTACAAGTTGAAGGCGTTAATAAAATATGAAAGCAACTCAATTTAAGACATATAATTAATTCAATGGGAAAATGTTTTCGTAGAAGTTGCTCTTTGGATTTTCACGCATAGTCAATGAGTAGAGAGATGTTGGCGTTAACTAATTACTTTGCTAATGATCTGCTTTTTAATTTGCCTACACTGTAAGCTAGGCCAACGAAATGTATATATGACCACAGTGGTGTAGTTTGGGGAATTGGGGGGTTTTTGGTGTATCCCGTGAGCAGAATGCAAATATTCCTATTTCTAGTTATAATTCAGTATTGCAGATATTTTTGAGGTACTTCAAGCGAAACATATTTAAAATCTTTCAAAAAATATACAGAAAGTACAAACTAAAGTGGAATTTTTTATTATGTAGAGCTTTTATTTCCATCCCCTATGGGGATGGTCATTAGACATAGAAGAAGTGAAAGATAGCAGAAAAACAGAGTCGAGCAGTGAGTGGAGGTACTGCTCAATAATTGTGCCCGTCTGAGAATTCCCTAAAGAGAGCGACATTCGCAATGGGCAGGTTTTTCAGACAGTGCCGTTTTTCAAAGTACTTTCTGTTTCTCCTCGTTCCCCTTACTATATCCATCTTCCTAAGCAGCAATAGCTATATCCATAAACTAGTACAGTCATCCGCAGTTCCAGTTATGCCAGAGTAAGCCCGTCCCCAGCCGAGAGAGGGACAAGTCGTGCTCAGCACAGTTTAACACTTCCAGAGTGCTTCGGTTGGGCTTGTTCTGAACACAGATCCTTAATACCCTGGTTGCGAAGAAATGAATAAACCTTTCTTGCACACATGTTCAAAGATTGTAACATTTTTTCTGTTAGTGCCTGAAGCAGACTGCAGGATATCGGAACACGAAATGAATGCTGCGTAGCAAGCTCCTTTTAAATCGCCCTCAACCGTCTTAGAACTGTTTCGCCTTGGAACTGTTTCCCCTTAAAGCTTCCTTTGTATCATTTTACGACAGTTCAGAATTAAGGTTCGTGTTAATATATAATTTTTAAAGTGATTTGAATTAGGTATTCTGAAGAATAAAGTCTAAGATCTTATTAGTAAACAAAACAAAGGGTGGACTACACTGATAATTCATTTTGCCTAAAATGTGAATAATTTTGAAATGCATATTACTTATTGAACATTTATTTTTGGGACAAATTTCATTCATGTGACAGTAGCTTCGAAAAAAAAAACCCCATATAATAATGCGCCAATTCACTCGTCATTCATTGTTACTCAGTCTACTTCTTTATACTCAAAGTAAGATGGACTAATTTTTCAAAAGAAGTACAGTCTGTGAATACATTAGTGTTTGACGCTACCGATGTGGAAATGGGACTCATGTGAAAATATAAATTTTTCGACAAAATTTGGGCTCATAAGCAAAAAGATATTTTTTAATATTTGTAAAGATTCTTGTAACACAAACTGACTCATCTACAAACTGCCAAAGCCTTTATGAAACATTTCTGCTTTTTCAAATAACATTTGACTTTGTTAAGGTCCTATAATTACTTCCAGTTTCAAACTCTAATTGAACCACCCTGTTTCAATTGGTAGCAATGCTTTGCTTCCCCATCATTAGCACTGCAAGCTAAAAGTTCTCTTTCTCTTCGAACTATCAAAAGACATATCCCCAAGCTGCCTTTTTGCAAAAATAAGAAATATTTGCTTTTAAATCGAAATTCTCCGAATAGAGCCGCAAATAAATATCTATTAAGTATAACTTAGGCAGATACTTGCCATTTTCATCCAAGAAAAGGCCTTGAGGTATGGAAGCCTTTTCTACCAGGCTTTCCAGGTTAAAAATGCGTTAATGGAAATTACTTAAGGAATCTTAAAAATAAATAAGCTTCTCGAATCCAGCCACCCCTTTGCAGAAAATAGATAGTACCACGTCCATGTCATTATATATTCTCGTAATTAAAAGTTTTGCAATACGGACGACGAGATTGCCAGTGTGCCGATAAGTAGGCCTTGGAAATTTGTTAAGTAAATAGTTGCCAGACATGGTTGAAGCCATGGACCATGCAACCTAACATTATGCATCTAAATGGCGCGTGTTTGTGGCACTTAATTATTAATAATGATTTTAGAGGCAGCGGCTGCAAGGATGCTTTTGCAAGGAAAGGACTAATGAAAAACCCTTTTGGCCTCTGTTTTTCTTTGCAGCAATGAGCACTAGCATCAACAACAACAACAATAACAACGAGAACAACAACAAGGAGCAGTTGTCAGTTGGCTAATGCAGCTGAGGCACTTCTAAAGTCAACGCCTAGAACGTGATTCCCTAAAAGCAGACATCTCTCAACGTTGTCAGCCTTGTGTGAGCAAATACAAAGCAAAAAATGTCTGCTTGCATGACAATTGTACCGTGCAGGCATTTAGACAACATAACACCAACAACAAGAAGGACATCAGCAACAACCGCCAAAGGAGCAGGAGCAGCAGCAGCAGCCGCCGCTGACGTCACAGCTGAGCGTCGCGTACGTGAAGTGTTTGTTAACAAGTTGATGCAACAGCAGCAGCGAGGGCTGCTTCACGACGTTGCTGTCCCGGCACAAGGACACTAGGACACTAGAGCAACGTTGACACGCGCGCGTTCTCGCACTATCGCTCTGCCTACACCCCTTTCTCTATGTACACACTTCTACAAGGATATCCAGCCAGGCTTAGCACCTGCATTAAAGTGCCGACAAAGCAGCGCAAGCAACGTGCAGAATAAGTAAGTACGCAGGACATGCATGTTCTAAAAAAAATAAACAAAAATACATTAGAAAAGCGTATAAGGAGGACTAAAATGGAAGAGAACTTTTTGGGTGGGTCAAAATAAAAGCATAAAAATAAATACCTTCATGCTTATGTATGAAAGGGTCTGTTTAAATTGCTTGAAGGCAAAAATTTTAAGAACTTTGCCGCTTGGATTTTAATAATAAAGTTGACAAATTCTTGGCAGAAACGGCAACAGAACAAATTTAGATTGGTGCAACTGGGAACAGTTTTCGAGGTGGAACGTTTCGTTTGTCTAATCGAAATAGATCTGTAATTAGACTTTGGTCATTGATTCAAATAGAGGTGAAATTAAACTTTAGCTTTTTATCTATATTTAAATGCCATTTTTACCTTAAAGCGTTCGGCATATGAAAGATTCCACAAAAGAACTTCCAAATTCACCGGAACACATCCATTAAGGACTTAAAAATAATTTTGTGAATATTATTGATAGCAGTGTTTAGTGTTCAGTTCTGCCGACGCATATTGCCACGATTTCGCGTAATATTATGATGAGCGATTATTATAAAAATGTGAGAAAAATGCCATGAAGAGTTTAAGCTTTTTAATCGATCAATGGTAACATATTATTAATAGATCAGTTTGCTTAATCCATCAGCACTAAGTTGAGCTAGCAAAAAAAATGGTAAATGGGTTATCCAATTCGGTCGGCACACCAGCATAACCGATAAAATAAAATCCATATGGAAAGTAACTAACCCAAAATCTTTATCGAGTTATTGAAAAATCAAACGTAACAACCAATTCATCCCCTATCTCTCGAGAGAGGGAGATTTTCTTAGGCGAAGCTGGTGTTATCCAAATGCACCGACTTAAGGCTTTGCTGCGCAGTTACGCTAACTCTGCGCCAAGGAAAACCACAATCTCAAAATCTCCCCAGATCTGTCTGGTTGGTTTTTTATTCCCTTTCTTAACTAAAAATCATTTACATTTTAGAAGACCGCATATAAAACGTCTAGACCCATAGTACCTCTTTGGTCAATTCTTCGGATAATTTTGATAGAAACAACCAGTCCTCCTCAACAGTTTTCTTCAATAACTCAAAGTGCTTCCTGTATCGCAAATTAAATTATAAAAAAAACCTAAAATCCCAATCACATCTGTACCTCGTAAACAATATGTACAAGTCACCGAACCACTGCTTAGACTATGACCTCCAATGTACCAAGCCATTGTCAAGCTGTAACCTAAAACCTCATGTGGTTTAAATTCCAAATCCTCTACTCCTTTAAGATTTCCAAAGATGACCCACTTCAAGCCACGTGTATGCCACCACCTGCTCAGTAAACCATGCCCATTTCGAGTCAGCCTGTGACATGTCTGGCATATGCAAAATGCCAACTGTTGTTCTCAACAACAAGGGCAAGGACAATATACCAAGTGCAAACAAGATCCGGGCTAACACTGTGGGCACAGAGAACAGAAAAAAAGTGAAACAAGGCAGAAAGACAGTTCACATGCAGCACAAGGGGGCTTATTGGGCCTAGATGTAGGCGCAAAAAGGCAGAAAAAGATATGTATGGAGCGTGGGTGCTGGGCTTCCAAATGGCACATGGCATACTTGTAGACCTTGGTATGCCAGGAGGCATACTTCGATGCGGTGCTTGTTTGGAAAACAGAAGAAGCAGCATGTTGGAATTTGCTCAGTTATAATGATGAGAGTGGAATATTAAGTTGAAAAAGGAATAAAATAACTGCGACAGCAAAAGTTACTTATATTCAAAATGTTCTCAATCAAGGGAATGTACAATCATGTGGATAGAGAGAGAGAGAGAGTTTAATCAGTGAGGTTTACACAGTTTCCAAAGTATAAACTAAAACCATGTCTATAGTTTGTTGATGCAAGGTATATTTACATATTATCAGCATATTATTGTACGTAGCGCTTTCAAAAAATTAGTCCTACTTTTCTACTTTTGAAACTCGAAGGCGATCAGAGGCTAGTGCGGGGCAAATACTGGTTGGCCGCAGCCCATTAATTGAGGTGTCTGCTTGATGTTGTGTTTCGGCGGAACTTTTCCCCTCAACACATATACATCCGTTTTTAAGGAAATCCGTTTTCCCAGGAAACTAAAGATTACACGAAGCAACTGTATCTACTGCTAGCCGCCTTCCTAGAAGAACTTGGGCTGATCGCCATATTTTGCATTTTTAATTAGATAATTAGTTGACTTTAATTTATTTAAATTTTTTGTACTTTTTACTTGCGACAGCCTCGTTTTTTCTGGTGGCCGTATAGAGCTTGCCATATCATTTTAATGAATATTATGCAGCAAGCACTTGTGGTGTCTCTTTTAGAATAATAATATTCATCATCATGGTTTGTTGATTTTGCTAAGAATTTTTCTTTCGAACACTCCAAACGCAACAGCAACTGTCTGAGACAAAATATATATATCTGCGTGAATCGCCTTTGGGCGATGAGAGAATATTCAAGGGTAATAAATTCTATATCTCATTGCCTCAGGGTAGGGTATGGGGTGGCTATTGGGCAATATATGGCTATTCCATAGCAAGATCAAGTAGCTATGTTCTGCTGAGTTTCAGTAGTTTAAAATAATCAACTAGCTCAATATTTATTTTATACCTTTTCTGTACCAACTGATACTTAATTCGAACATTCTTTTAAACTAAAAATAATGCGCTTAAGTCCTTGAATAAAACTCCAAACTGAATTAAATTTTTTATTTATTGCAGCTCACGCAACTGCCAAACGAAAAAGTGCGACTCGTGCAAGTTATTATTAAAAAAAGGGAATAATTAACTACGCATAAGTTAAAAAAGAAAGCCGCGAGCTTAATAAAAATTTAAAATTAAAATTGAAAGCAAAAAAAAAGACAAAAAAACACAAAAACTGAACAAAAAAAAAAACAAAAGACTTGCCACATACCACAAACAGCAATATTGTGGTCAATTACACAACAACAGCTACGGCCACAAAGCTATTGAGTAATCCACCGCAGCAACAACAACAACTCACAGACAACAACAACATTGCGACGAACATTCCACAAAGGGCCACGGCGCCATTTTGACCAATAATAATAATGGCAATGTTGCTGCAATTTAAGCGGCAACTGCCGCTACCAGCAGCAGCAAAAACAAAATGGCGAAAAGTGGCAGCAGCAGCAGCAGCTCTACCACCACCAACAACAAAAACAACAACACGTGCACGTGCACGTACAAAAGCAGCCGCAGCAGCAGCTTCACAGTCCTTGCCACTGCTGCTACTACCGCTGCTGTTGCTTCTAGCATATGCTGCACAAGCAGCAGGTAGCTCTGCCAGCAGCGCTGCCAGCAACTTAAACGCACAGACGCTGCAGCAGCAGCCACCCACACAGCCGCAACAACAACGCAGCAGCAGCAGTCCGGCAACAAGTAACAGCGGCCTGGTGCTGATCGCATCAAGCAGCACCACAGGGCGCGGCAGCAGCAGCAATGATGCCAACGGCGCTTCAACTTCCAGCTCCGTGCCCTCATTATCGCTTACATCATCAGCCTCGGCCTCATCAGCGTCATTGTCAAACTCCGGCAGCGGCAGTTCATCATCATCAGCAGCAGCCGCCGCCAACTCCGCATCATCATCGTCCTCCTCCGCAACAAACACTGGACGCAGCAGTCGCATCTCCAGCAGCAACAATAACAATGTTAATCATGATCAATTACCCGCCCAGCTCTCCTCACGCATCATACACACACGCAACGGTGCCATCTCGGGCATAATTGTCCAATTAGATGGACGCCATTTGGATCCGGTGGAAGCATATCGCGGCATACCATATGCATCGCCACCTGTCGGCAATTTGCGTTTCATGCCGCCCGTCTCGGCGGCCATGTGGTCCGGCGTCAAAAAGGCGGACAGGTAAGTGAACTTTAACAAACTTTAAATATGTGTAGGCAGTTTGTGCCGCCGTCGGGTGGTGTGTGGTTTGCTTTGCAGGCACTACCACTAATCCATGTGTCTTGTCCTGTCATGTTTGTATCCTGTTCTGTCCAGAGCTTAAATATGTTTACGCAAGTTGTCTGCACTTTGTAGTTAACATAAATTTTACACAAGCACCGCTTGAGACAGCTAAAATTTGTGTGCTCGGAAATATAAGCAAGGAGCTGCGGAAGTGTTGGAAAATTGTAAATCATAGTGCACATAGTGCTGGAAAGTGCTAGAGAGAAAGCATAAATGAGAGAGATTTTCGTTGCAGAAAATGTGTTTACCAAAGGAATATGAGGAAACAAACATATGCTGCAATGAGCAATATTATTTATGAAAACTTTCGTCTTTTAATTTCGATAACGATAACGATTTGTCAACTTAACGATTGTGGAGTTGTTTAGAAATTCTGGTTTTTCGGGTAGAAATTTTTAGCATCAAACTGCAGTTTATTAGTGTCAATGTTGGAAGCAGTAGCAGAGTTGAAAGCGCAAAAGATGCTTTACTAACAAAAGCAGTGCAAGCAGTTTTCGTAATATCCTTAACTGTAAACATACACTTCCTAAAAGTTTAATTCCCATTATAAAATACATTTTGTCGCTATATTTTTCTAAAATATCGTATGTAATATTTAAATTAAGGGGCTCTTACTTTTGTATGCCTGAGTAATTATTTCATGTCATCATGTTCATGTCATTCTATACCCCGGAAAATGAAATCTTAGAGTGAGAAAATCAAGAAGGACATTACAGCTCAAAAAATACAAGATAACGGAGTTCTTTAAACATTCTTTATATAAATAAAAATGGAAGTCACTCTATTTCAAAGAAAAATGTACTAAACTTATATACATTCTAAACTAATTAGATTATGCATATAAAATATAACTATTTGGGAAATTAGTAAAAGTAGCAATAAATCGGTTCATTCTATTCGTATTATAGTGATTTTCATAAAAATGTAAACGAATTAAACTTAAGCTTCAAAATGTTCCTTTACCAGTAAAATATTAATTATTTTCAGAAGTCCCAAAAACTGTTTACTCTTGTGTTAAATTTTGTTATTTCCATAAACAAACCGATCTTTTGTGGGCTTCAGAAAAAACTGCTTTATTTTAAACAAATTTTTGATTGGTTAGTCTTCTACATAACTAATGTGCAATATTTTGTGGACAGTTGATTTAATAACTTACTGGACCCGATAGATGTATTAAAATACATAAAACATAATTTAAAAACTTCAACAATACGCAGAAAACGAAAAAGTTGCTGTGATTACTATAAAAACAAACTTGTTCTATGGTTTATTACGATATTTAGGTCATAAAGCAAGAATTATAAAGAAATATAGATTGCGTTCTATGCTCTGCTTGGATTCTTTAAAATCTCAAAAACACGTAACATACTTTTCGTTTTTCATCGACTCACTTGGATAACCCCAGCATGAAACCCTGAAAGTATTGGGTGTATTTGGATCGTTAAAAATAAATACTTGGTAAGCTTTTTTTGACACAATAATGAACAACATAATTTTTCACATGTAAGACGGCTGTATTTATAAAAAGATACTGAACATATAACTACACAACATTTTGAAATACTTACTACTTAAAAATTAGGGAAAACTTAATTAAGATCTAAGAAAAGCATGGTCGTTACTGAATCATCAGTTATGAAAAAATGGATAGTCTAGCTGGACCAATAGAGTTGAAACAATGTAAGTTATTCAAAAAATTTCGAATGCTCGCGTGCAGCCAAAGAGTTGAAAAAATTTATATTTTCCAAAAAATTACAGATATTCAAATGCAATATTATTTTTGTTTCCAAAATTGTTCTTAAATTTTTGGCTATGTTAAAAATTATTTGTCCATAGGAAAATTGCATATAACAAAATTGAAAGAAAATTGAAACCTATGGATCAGCGTCTCCTGAGACTTAATTTCGAGAAAATTATATTTGCACTGGCTACAGGTTCAATCGAAATGATAGAGCTGCATAAATAGTTGTTCGAACTGGCGAAATCTGTTGAAATACTCCGCTTTACAAAAATTGATTTTCGACAATACTTAGTGCCTTATCGCATACAAATACTAAAACTAGATTTAAAAAATAACATATTTAGCAGTAGGCAGTCTAAAAAAACATATCTGCAGACTTACTTGTATGATGGAGTTTCTATAGTAATAATTGTAATTAAAAATTACGATTTATGGTCTCTCTACCTTGGTATTTTTACTGGTGTCATGCGGTATTTCATTATCCCAATCGTTGGCTTGATAGTAAATCGTAAGCCCAAAAAAAATGGAGCTGATGACTTTAAGTCAAGCTGCCTAAAAGCTTTTTGCTTGGTTATTATGGAAAATTTTTTATAATAAAAAAATAACACCTGGAAGTATTTTTCATAACAAGCTGCGCTCGTCAGGTATATTGCCAGGGTAACACACCAAAGTAAATGCTGCAATTGCGCCCCAAAGCCAATAATTTATTTGGCAGCAAAAGAAACTCAGCTGTGTAGCGCTGCCTTTTGCCGCTTCCATAAAAGTCCTATTCCTGTGGGTACATAGATTAAGAGATGATAATCACATTTTTTCTTTTAAATAAAAATAAATTGACTTAACAACTTTATTCTTTCTTTTTTGTGTTAAACCTTTATTATTATTATGGCAAACAGAAAAAAACCAGCCAAGCTTGCCTATATATCTAATGACAATCTAATATGCAGCACCCTTTAATTATACCGCTTGTTTGCTTAGTATATTCCTTAAATTTGGCATGACTTGGCAAGTCTTTTGTAGCCACCCAGGCCGTTTGGAGAGTCACAAGTCACCAAGCAGCCTATTAGAACATATAAAAAATAAAAAGAACCCCAAAATCCGCGCATTAGCAACGCCTGCGCCTACGCCAAATCGGGCTAATAACCTTTTGTAAAATATCTAAAGTAACAACTTGACTGCTGCTACTTGGCCATGGCCCGCTGGCCCAATGGCCCAAAAACCAACCAACAACAAGAACAACTTGAACAACTTTATTACGCTGACGCGTTGAAAAATCTTCTAAACATTACTCAAGCAGTTTATTGGCCAGCCGGCCGTTGGCTCAATGTCATTTTTTATAACATCAACAACAATGGCGAGGCGCGGTGTAAGGCGCGGTAGCTGTAGGTTTTGTCAGGACATCTCAAGCAGGATACTGACAAATAAACCGGCATCGGCTTTAAAAATGACGACCAAAGGCAAATACAAAGGGAGACAGACAGGAACTGACAATTGCGGCGCTAAAATGGCAGCCAGCAACAAGAGCACAAAAACAAGTAAACAATGCGAGCTGCCAGAAAAACAACAAATGTTAAACAGTGTTGCCAGGTGGCAAAAAAATGTACAACAACAAAAAAGTGATACAAAAAAAAATGTAGAAAGAAATGTTGATGCGGCAACCATCCATCAAGTGCGCCTAAAAGCTGTGCCGACTGTGCGGAACTTTGAAAAATTATATTTTATTTGCCGGGCGCTGATTTAAAATGCGTGGCTCTCTGCACAACGCTGCCAGTCCTTTTTCATTAGCCAGGGTTGCCAGTCAAAAAAAAAAAACGAGTGAAAAATAAAATAAAAATGAAAATTTTACTGCACCCTTTTATGGCGCTGTTGGGGAGGGCGACTGTGCCTGGGATTGTTGGTTACTCAAATGATATTTCTTTTGTGAATAATGATTTGCCACTTGGGAGCGCTTGTAAATTAGATGCTCTGCTTGTTTTCTTTTTTTTTTTTGTCGGTATTGTTATTGTAGTGAACCCCGCATCGCACAAGCCGTTGTTTGATTTTGGGTTCGCAGCTGACGGCGAAGGCGTAAATATTTAATTTGTAAAATATTTCAGGCGGAAGTACACCACTGACCTTTGACTTTTTTTACCCCAAAAACAGTACCGTCTTTGGGGCAGAGAGTGGTAGCTGGTATGTGTATTTGAGTCTTATTTTATTATTTTGGATGCTTTAAAGTATTCAGTTTCATGGTCTGCTACTTATTCCCACAGACACCAGCCACCACTTGACAATAATGAGCAAGTTAATTGAGGTGACAATTGCGCCTACGGCGACCCTCCAGAGTGCCCAAACACTCGCACACTCTTTGAGTTATGGCATTTTGATCATTTTTTACGAGTGCTGGCAACCCTCTTTACATTTGCTGCTGGACTTGCTCAAAATGATTTAGCGCATTTAAATGAACACCTCGTAATATAAACTTTATTACATTTTCGGTTCATTTTTTTTTTTTAATTTCTAAATAGACTTGCTGCAATTAGATGAGGGTACATTTAGCATTTTGCTATGATTGTTAAAAATAATTAGAGAAGTTTGAGTTTAAGCAGAAGTAGAGTGTTGGATGTGCAGGCATACAAAATTCTTCAAATAAAAAAAATTGTTTAAACCGAGATAGAACCAGCTCAATTTTTATAGAATCAATACTATAAGCAAGCTCTTGAAAAACTAATACTTTAGAACCTCAACTAGTCGAAACACATTTTCACTTTTTGAGTATCAGCAATAATATTAAAAAAAAAACATAACCAGAACATTTGTTTTAAGTATCAATGACATTAAAAACTAAATTCTAAAAGTACTTGAACTTTAAAATAAAAAATATTTGCTTATTTAGCGTGCTTCTGCTTAGTTAAACAAGTTATTTTAGATTGATTTTACAGCGAATTTGCTAATGAATGAAACTGAAATTACTTAAAGATTTACAGGAAAATATTTTGCATATTAAACTTAAACAATTTTCCTACAAAAATATTAATTTACGTTATATAAACACAAAAAACGAATTTGGTGGAACTTTAATAATTTATTTATTTACATTTTTAAAAATGGCGAAAATTCTATAATTTTTTATAATTATTTTAAAAAAAAATTTTTGTATGAGTCTTTAATTTATATAAAAAAATTGAAAAAGTTGTAGGTTTATTTTTAAAAAATAATTGAATATTTTATTTATAATAATTATTCTTAAAAACATCATTAATTTCAACGGCATTTTTTTGATATGTTTTATTAGAAATATATTATATGATGGAATATTTTGTAAAACTTGTAAAAAAAATTATATTTTACTTTTTTGTTAGTATTGAAAAAAAAAAACATTATATAAAAAAGCAAAAATGTTGAAAGGTAGGAATGCTATAATTTTTTGTAATTCCTTTTTAAATAGAGTTTAGAGGTAAAAGGCATTTTTAATACATTTTTTTATTCTAAAATGAAAAATGTTGAGCACTTTATTTAGTTGTCCTTAGTCTGATATTTTAGTTTTAGGTGCCTTTTGCTATATTTATTTCAAAAAAGAACACTCAAACTTTGTTATTAATATTTTTCTAACTTACATCAAACACTGCACTATATTTTTGGATTTTTTGTTACATAAAAGTATCCAAAAGTAATTTTTAGCATTTTAGCCCAAATTTTTTATTTTTTTGTTGAACTTTTATACAAACAATACTCAAGATTTTATACCAACTAAAAGACTGGTAGCTTTGTACCGATTTTTTTTGTAAAATTAACTGGCATTTCGTTTCCCTTAACTCCTACAACATTAAGGTATTATACCATCAAAAATGCAGTCAGTCTCTAATAACTTTATTGAATATTTTCCATGCATACCTGCTTTCGCATGATTGAAGTTTCTATCTATATAAACATAAAATATACTTATCTTAGAATTTTATATAAATTTATTCACGATTTTAGTCAACAATTTTGTTGGCGCAACATTGTTGTATTAAAATTAAAACGCGGCGCATAAATCAAGAGCTTCAACATTACTAAACATATCGATAACGATCTGTACAACACGGCGTATACAATTTTTCACGCTTCACTGCTGGGTTCGTGTGAGAAATTTATATGCCTCAGGCAGTTGCTTAGCGCAGCTTTTCTTTTTTTCAACTTCGCATGCAGTTTTTCACACCCGGAGCCACACCCAGACCCCACCAAAGCTAGCAGCCTATTTACCTAGTATGTGTTTATCATAACTTATACGCAATGTAGGGTAACAAATTGCCGCCTTTGGCTGAGGCAAAAAAAAAAAACAAAATAAAAAATAAACCTGCCTCTTTGATGCTTTGATAAGTCATGCATGGAACACACAAACACTTCTCAGTGCACCTAACTCACACCTCTAAAGTTGTTGGTTTTTTATTTTTATTTTTAACAAAAAATAAATGAACAAAAAATTAAATAAATTTATTTCAACAACTTTACGCACTTGTGCACTGCTGCGTCTATGCACGTTACCAGGGACTTTGGTGTAAGGATTAAAAAAATACAAGCGGATTAGAGGTACTAGGGGGAAAAAAAACACAAAATAACATCCCAGCCAACGTCAGCAACGATGTGTCGTCGTCACAAACGATGTGTAAAAGTCGCTATAAACTCATTTTTTATGCGTTCCACACGGTCCGATCCAGGCAACATAAAACTCAACTTGACGATTTTTCTAATAAAAATAAAAATAAGCAAAAAAAAAAAAATTAAATAAACTTCATTAATGAATGCCTCGTAATGCTCTCTCGCTCGTTGCCGAGATTTCCGAGTGTCTGTGAAAGCAGAAAAGTGCGTGCACTTCAGCTGGGCTAGCGGAGGTGCGAGGTAGTGCGAGTTGCACGGGCTGCTGTTAGGTGGTTCCAAGTGAAAAGCAAAAAACTTCCATCATTAAAAACGTTAATTCCAATTTGAGTCTGAAGAGTAGCTAACCGCAAGAGGCAGCTGGCAAAGGGTGCTGCGGTGTGGGTTAAGGGTATTCATGCTGTGATGCATAAATTTCTTTGGGCTGCCAAGTGTGTTGCTTTCCAAAGAACAGTCAGTGGGGGCCGTCAGGGTATCTGAAAGGTAGTAGTAGTCCAAGTGGTAGCCAAGGGGGGCTGCTTCGTTTAAATGAAATTGCGAAAATTCATTTTAAATTGAATTTTATTTAATTTGGCTGTGGCAAGAAAGCTTTATGCGCATGAGTGGGCCGCCAAGCTGCCAAGCTAAGGCCAGTAACTGCGAAGGAGGAGTCGAAGCGGGGCATGGTAGCAGCCAATCTAATTTGTGTGACCGCGCTGCACAGGTAGCAGACACACGTTGTTGCGAGCAGCAACAATGGTGAGAAAGGTAGATATCCATCCCTAGCCTCTAAAGACGTCTAAGGACAACATTTTGTCCACAAGCAGAATTAATCTATTTTGCTTGACGTGGTCGCAACATTGCATATAAATTTATGCGTTATGTCTATGCACTGAGAGAAATTTGATGGTAGATTTCTAAGTAAGTATTGTTTATGGAGTTGACCACAGTGTTGTTGGAATAAATGGCGTACTTCGCATAGTACGTCTGAAGAATCGTAGCTTAAAACTATTTAATTATATTTTCATACGATGCAATCAGAATTTGTTCTCACTTTTCTAAGAATTTACGTAATATTGCACTGCTTGTTATGATCACTACTTTTGTTGCCGATCCGAAATTTCATCAACACAAAGCTCTTCAACAAATTGCTGAAAGTTTTTGAAATAAACGGTTCGGCCGAATCCTAAATGAAAATTGTTCTTTGCGTATGACGAACGATTACTACTACAAAACAGATTCTGTTTGAAATTGAAGAAGATATATTGTAGGTGGCGCCACCAGAAAAAGCTGCTTTCAAAAGATACTGTTGCTTTTGTGACAAAACTTGTATTAATACTTAAAACGCTGACCTCACCTCTTGTGAGCTATTGGACCATTGAGATAGCTTTGCTGTACATACATTTTTTTTAGACATTGAAATCATAAACTTGTTAAAACTGATGGATGGGTCTATACATTCCAGTTGCATATCCTCAAATCGTAATACTTTTTCGTATGTGGGGCAACATTACCCAAGGATTCGGTTTAGTATTTTTTGGGATAGTTCTTTTTACGAGGCGGGGAACCAATCCCTGTTCAATAGAGTCTATTTGCGAGCTATGCCAATGCTAAGCAATTGCACCAGTGAAGTCGAACCATCGACCTTCGGGCTTAGAAGCGACTACACTACCTATATCACTTAAAAGTGCCTCAGTCCACATAAGTTGTATTAAGTTCCAAAAAAAACATTGAATTTTTATAGAGAAAACACATTGTTTAGTTATACGTACAATTTTAATTCAGGTCAACGTGGATTGTGTCTGCTCATAATCCCTGTTCATAAGTTATTTGATACGCAGGATTGAAATTTAGAGTGGGAAACGGTGAAAACGTCAGGATTCAAAATTGTGAACAAAATAAAAAAGCTTAAAAGATTCCGGCTTGATCCCAATACTACTCTCAGTAACTACCTGCCGAATTACTTCCAAAATATCCTTAAGCTTTTCAGTTGCAGACACGTTTTCTATGATTTATTCACAAGAGGCATATACAAATTTCTCTCAGTGCACTCACCGCCCATCTCTTTTGTCGAGTGCGCTAAGAGTCTCTTTTCGTGTATTTCGTCCTGCCGCTGAGATTATGCTTTTGTTTAATGTATTTAAGCCATGGCAGTTTTTCTCTTCAGAATTCTGACGCTGTCCAGGTTACCGTTTATTTACCGCTAAATGTTTGTTGCCTCAAGCGTAAAATGGCTGCCACACGCTCTCGTCCTGACGCCCACACGCACACTCTCCTCTCTCTATCGCTTTATAGCATGTCCCTCGCGCGCTCTCTCTATATAGTATGTGTATGGTCGTCACTATTTCTGCTCATTTATTTCTCTGACAGTATCACAAAGAATGTCTGAAGATTAGCGTTGACTCTCAGCTCTATAATTCCTATGTATCTATGCGAGTCACAGCTTAGTCTTGTTTTGGTTTTTGATTTGAAAATTGCCTTTGCTAGTGTATATGGAGATTATTCTTTGCGGTTTTTTGTTTAGTTTATAAAGGGTGTGTTTTTGAGAGCACGAAAGTATGCGCAACAGTGGTATAATGGTGAATTAAAGCATGTGAGAGATGAAGCAACTTTCTTAGCTACGGAACATCTGATAATGGACTGAAGTAAGCAACGTTAAAGATCTTGTTCACCTCATCAACAGAGAGTAGTACTACAGCTTGGTTGCAAACACAAATTAATTAATTTACAAAAAAAAATTTAATTTTGATAATTTTTTTAATAATAAATTTAGTGTGATCCCTTACATCCTGTATAGGATAGCAGATTAGAAAGAAGAAAGAGAAATGTCTGTCATAAGAAAAAGGACAAAAATCGTAAAAAGCAACCTTTTTATATATTGGCCTCCATTTGGTTTGCTTAACATTGTTTCCTTTGGTCGAAAATTTGTATGCAGCACAGGTTTGCCTTGGGATCGCCCGAACAAACAATTGTTTTTCTTTTGTTGGCATAATTTTTTGTTATTTTGTTTACCGGCAATGAACTGCAACAGATTCTTTTTTTTCGCAAAGGTTTGCTTACATTTTTTTTTGAATTTTGGGTGTAGGCAAATTAATATGTCAACAAGTGCCCGAAGATATTTGTACAATAAAAATTTTAAAAAAAAAAAAAGAAAATCTTTCTCAGGGTTGCATATGTGTTTGCTATTTAGCCTTATTTGCGTGGGGTGAATTCCATTAAGTTAATCTTAAACTTTTAAAATACCGGAACGTAAGTTTTAAGCAGAAGTCTTGTGATTTAAGTTAAATTTTTAACGATTTCCACGATTTTCCACGGTAATTTTGAAGCCGCCTAGTATGTTTTACCTTTGTACAAAATTAGTTAATTGCCTGTAATAAAATACAATAATACAAATAAATACAAAGTATAACAAGAAATAATATATGCTTTGGTACAAAATATTGCCCCTAGTCAGGGCATAACGCGTTACATTCCTATGCCGAAATTCTCGTCATTACTGCGGCAAGATTGATGTAATTTTTGTTGTAGATCCGTAACTTTATAAACCAACTTGATTAGCATTTCTTTTTCATAAAATCATATTTATTAGTAATTTAGGAATACAACTAACTCCAGTTGAACTTATAATTAATCAATATGAAAACTTTGAAATAATAAATTTTATTTTATTAATAATTTTGTTTTAAACAATTTAAAAATTAAGAAATATTAAATTATGATGAGATAAAAATATAATATAAAACTAATTCGTATCCCTAACTTTATCAGTGATTTTTTTAACGGTGCAAAAAATAAACGTAAAAATTTTAATTGGTATTTTGATAGAATTTTCACTTTAAGACATTGGTCGTGCCTTGCAATATTTTAGAAATACCATTTTTGAAAGCGATTTCTTTGTGACCTTCTAGAGTATTTAAGCCTAGGAATGTGTTGATTTTCTCTGATATTTCTTATTTTTACTTACTGTAGCAATATTTCGTTGTCGTTATTACAAGTAACAGATTCAGGCATTTCGATTATTTTTATTTTAAAAGTAAACAATTTCCAAAGTATCCAAAGTATGCTACTGCTGGTTAGTTACTTCGTAATTGATTAAAAATAAAGTTTTTTTATATATATGTCTATAGCCTTTAAGTTCCTCACGACTCAATCGTTTAAGATTATACTGCCGGTTACTGCGTAACACGTTCACAACTTTGTGTCTCCATAGCTGATTACTTCTCAATTCTCAATCGTTTAAGACTTTATTTATATTTTACTTCATCTTTTCTTATAACTCATTATATAATATTTTGTCTCATTTTTTCAAACTCATTTAAGTTTACTCAAATTTCTCTTATCTCGTGAAGGCAACTCAATATTAACGCTCCACCACTTGACCTGCGGTATTTGGGCTGCCTCAAGTTTTTTATGGTCGATTGTTTTGGCATACTTCTATTATCCCAACCTAATTAAGGCCAAAAGAACGAGCCTTTTTGTGTAGCTGCTGCCCTTTTGCCCTCGTCGTTAGCTGAGCAGTTTTATTATATTAGCGCCTTTGCCCCCTACCCATGCGCCAACTCATTAACTGCGGCCATCAAACTGTCATAAAGCGAAAATCAATAGAAACATTAAAAAATATTTGCACATATCTGGCAGCCATTCCCATACAATTGACCAAAAAAAAGGGAAACATTAACTTTAATGACATAGCAAAAAATGTGCATGCATTTATTTATTTTATATATAATATTATTATTTTTTATTTTTGCATTGTTTCATATAGAGTGCGTTCCATAGTATTTAATTTTTTTTTTATTGCATTTCAAATGTTGAGCTTAGCTGCTTGGATGCCCGTTTTATGGCTCTTTGT
The DNA here is from genome assembly GCA_035046065.1 of Chymomyza procnemis. Lineage (NCBI taxonomy): Eukaryota > Metazoa > Arthropoda > Insecta > Diptera > Drosophilidae > Chymomyza > Chymomyza procnemis. The sequence goes on from JAWNOJ010000026.1 coordinate 43,215,768, forward strand.
GGTACGCATCTGATTGCCATAATAATCATTAATTTTATGGCAAAACAATAAGGCAGGTAATAAAAAGTTGCGTATAGGGGGGCTCTGCCTCCTGCTGCCTTTTTCGCATGTTTCAATTTTGTTTTTTTTTTGTACAATTTTTTTGCTTTTGTTTTTGTTTCTGCTTAATGACCAGGAAACTGTGACAGCAGCCAAGCACCCAGCAGCCGTAGCTGTAGCCGTTGCCATCCCGTATCCAGAAAGTTACTTTTCGAGACAAAAATATTAAAAATAATGAAAGTGAAAAGTTTTTATGGCACAAGTTAAGTGCAAAATGTGTTTGTTTTGGTAGTTAGATCTGAGTTCAGGCTGCCCAGCATTGCGTCGCTGGCATAAAACTCATTTTGATGACCCATGACAGCGACAGCAGCAGCAGCAGCAGCAACATAGCCAACGCAACTTTCAGGTGACACATACATAACCAGCTACTGACACTTCTGACCATAGCTAGCCCGTAAAAACGATTTTTTCCGTTTATTTTTTAGCTGAATATTTAATGCTCTCCACTCAGCTATGAGGACATGTTTACCGTATAATTTCCAACTGGCAACGATCTTGTTTATGCGATTTCTGTGTGCACTGCTGGCAATGCTGTTGCCGCGCAGATAAGAGAGTTGAGCTAATAAAATGCTTTTGTTGGTAATTAAGGTCGGAGATGCTGAAGATGCTGCAGCTTTGCTCTCTTTTGCGGTAGCTACATGCAGTGTGCAGATTGTGTCTCGTACATAGGTCCTGACGGGGTCAGGTTCGCGAGCTTTGCTACGAGTTGTTGAGCGCTGTGGTTTGTTGTGTGTTTTGAAGATAGCGGAGCGGGGCTTCATTTTATGACTATCTGCTATAAGCGCCTTATAGGTGGGTAATAAAAACAAAATGTTGCGCACGATTTTAAAGATATTACTTGAATGGGAGAGTTCTCTTTTAAAAATAGTCGTCCAAACGGTGAAGAGAACTCAAACAACCGCTGTAGCTTGCTTGAGAAATAATTTATTTTAGACTTTCAATTAATTTTTTAAGTAAAGGAGCATAATCAAATTGACCTATTCGTTTGCTAAAACGATATAATATAAATTATACATGCATTGTGTTCTTTGAAAATACCCTCTATTCTCTTATTGAACAAATCAAAAAACTTGTTATAAAACAAAAGGGCATAATTTTACTTTTATGTTTATAAATTATCCATACTGCTTCCAGAAGCTCTAGGTTTCAACATAGAACTTCCAGCTGTCCCTATCTCTAGCAATTGCTCGAAGCTCGTTAAACGATTTGCCAGTTTCCTTCTGAACCATTTTTCTTCAGGTTGTTGGGATCAACCGCGTCGTCTCGAGCCTTACGGGTTCCACTCTAATGCGGCCGACGTGATCTTTCTTGGCAAATTAAGGCAGCTAGAATAAAGTTTTTTTCAGATTTATTTTATTTTTAAGGCAAAAGGCATAACTTAACTTTTTCGTTTGCTAAAATAGAAATAGTTTTCCTTTTTTTACTCATATCTAAAAATGTTGACGATATTATTTAAAAATCATTTCCTTTTTATACTCTAACGTTTTCTGTCTTAAATTTTATTTTTTTTAAATTTATTTTTAATTTTTTAGGACAAAAGTCTTAACTTTTTCGTTTGCTGCAATTATCTGTATGTGGATCAGCATTTATTTGGTAGTGGCGAATAGCTTTCCCTTATTTTCTCATTTTTAAATATTTTGTTAGAATTTTAATTTTAAAGGCATAATTTATTAAAAAAAAATAGCAAATGAGTAATCTCATGGTATGGTGAACAGTTTTTCTTTTGTTTTGAAGATTCTTTAATATTATATTGTTTTTTATATTCGAGCTTTTTTTTATCATATTTAGTTAGTTTTACTTTTTTTTAAGATTAATAATTTAATTTTAAAGGCAAAAATTATATTAATTATAACTTAAATGACTTTTCCGTTTGCTGAAATCAATAAGAGGTGGAAGAGGTTCTTATGGTCTTGGGAATTATTTTTTACCATTTGTGTTCTTATAATTCAAACTTAGCTTCCTTTAGTTTTCTTTTATTCGATTTTTAATTTGATTTTCAAGGAAAATTTCGAATTCCCAAGGCAGCAGACAGATCGGAAAACCTAAGACAACGTGGAGAAGGTCCATCTTCCAAGAACTGACCCAGGCGAACAGAGCTACATATCCGGCTCTTGAAAGGCTCTAGTAGGGGCCTCAAGTTTCCAAGTGGAATAACAAGGATGGTTTTTATGTCATAACGTTAGTTTCGTTGTTTTTTAGATTTATAATGTGTCTTTTTTGTTTGCTACAATGATCTGGACGTGGATGAGGTTTCTTATGGTTTTTCGAAATATTTTTTTTGTTTTAGTTGATCTAAATATTTTAAGGAGTTTAGTTAATATTATATTTATTGTTATATCCAAGCGCTATCTTGACAAATTTAATTCTTTTTTTAGATTTTTTATATTTTTTAAGGCAAGCACAAATTAAAAATTAAGAGTTTAAGAAAGTGAATTGTTTTTGTTTTCCCACATTTAAATATTTGATACTCATCGGGTTTTTTATATCTCAACGCCATCTAAGCATATTATCGAACTAAGAGAGATTAACTTTGAATTAAAGACATTACTTTTGGAGACGCTTTATAGATTATTTATTTTTGTGAATAACCAAATCTAAGCTTCATATCAAAATTATTATATACATCCCCTGCCTTATAAATCTTACGTTCCCGAATAAAAATTTGATCTAGAAAACTACTTTAAACATTGTAATATTGTACCATTCCATTAATACAAATCATAGCCAATCATTTCCAGCGCCAAAAGCCAACTACGAACAACCCAAACACACTTTGACTATTTCCACAACTCAAAAGGCGCTACAAATTGACCTAGAACTGAAAACCGAGCTTTAAATAAGCTCATTTCACTTTCGCCCTTTGCTTTTATTGGCCCTGAATCAGATTGATAGCTGTCATAGTAGATTAAAAGCAAATAAGGTGAAATAGTTCAAGGCAATTTGCACGTGGATGCGAGTCAAAGCGTGGGGGAATGAGGTGAGTGCTGCACCTGACTGTTTGTCAGGTGGTTACAAGCCAAACATGGCAAATCATAAATGAGTACAAGGCCAAAATCACAAACACACACAAACACACGCACACACACACAAATTGAAGCGATTTGCATGGCACCAAAAAAAAAGCAAACATTTTTCCAAACCAAAAGCAACAATTCGTTAAAATAAAGTGCGAGGAAACCATAACACCAAAAACCAATTTACGAAAAATAACAAGAAATGTAAGAACGCCATTTTTGAGAAGTTTCGGCCATGACACATGCAATGGAGCTTGAAATCTGTAAATATTCAACGTGTTCTGGGGAGTCTCGCAATTTAATTGTAAAATTTACTTTTGGATTTTCTATAGAAGTAGTAGTTTAAGCATTTGCCTACAGATTTTTAATCTATGTCGAAGTATTTTATTATGGGTACAACCGGTACTTTTTTTGTGATTTATTATTGAAATAAATTAATGTCCCCCTTGACAACGCTTTTTTCGCTGCAAAGACGGTACAAAAAGATATCTTTATAAATAAATGTCCGAAGATAACAGGGACCCACAGTTTTTAGCAGAATCTAAACGACGATGTCTTTAATTTATGGAAGTTTACTTAGGCAAATAGCGTCTAGCATAGAGGTAACTCTATAAATAGCTATTCGAAGAGAACAGGGACTTAGTTTTTGGCCGAATCTAAACGTCGGTTAGAGGCATTTACTTACTACTAGGGTTAGGCATATGCACACGTGTTAAAGGTGAGTACGCTACCATTACGCCACTGACCTCGGTATGAAAGGTATGAACCTTCATAACACAGAATTTAATTGTTAAAAGAAGAGAAAAATATATCATTTAAGGTATTGTCCGTCGACTACTTCTTCCCATGCTTCTGGTAATTTCCGAATACCGTCTATTACAAATATTTCCCCCTTTGGTCTTGTGGCAATTTATAAGTCATTTGATTTCTCTAAAACATCGCAACCACTGCTCATTTATTTGCATCAGTTGCAGATAGTCGTTGGAAGGAACAAGTTCTAGAGAATACCGGCTGGAGAACTAAGACCTTCCATTTCAGTATTTACAGATGATTTTTGACGCCTACGTGATCATCTTATAGAATTAGCTTTTGATGGTTTTCGGCTGCTTCGCGTTGTAATAAGTCTTTCGAATACAAATTACGATTAGGTACTAAAGTTCCTCTTTCTATGTCATTTAAGAAGCAGTTCCGGCGCCAAAAATAGCGATTCGTAGTTTCTCGCCTTTTTTATATATGATAACCGATATGTTTCTTTTGAATAAGTTCCTACTGTTGAAAGCCCAGAGAAACTGTTTACTGGCTTCATTCCAATTATTCTACAAGTTCAGCTAAGCCTCAAATCCAATGTCTTAAGTTTTTTAGGGTTGCTCAGATAGGCCCTATTATTATTATTGTTATTATTATTTTGAGACTTCGAAGCCACTTTCTATACTTTAGAAGCTATACTTATCTTTTCATTAAAACAAAATCTTAACTTCTCGCAAATGTCTATTATCTAGCATAAAATCCATTTACTTTCTGAAATTATAAATAGTTTATTGTAGACACAACTCATATCTTTTCAATCAAAAAGTTTACCTTTCCAAAATCGCCCACAACTCTTAGCTGATGCCATTATTTCACAACGGACACCCAATACCTTTCATAAGAGAATATCACGTTTTTTTCTGTGAAAACTAATTTTAAGAAATATATATTTTTTTTTTTTTTGAAATTATATTGTTATAATTTGAGTCTTCGTTATGTATGTAGCTGGGGAGCATCGTCAAAACTTCCTCTGATCTCTTCGCTATTAAAGATTAATAAGTTCTGATAAATATATTACGTTCTTTGAAAATACCCTCTATTCTCTCACCAGTTTGCTTCTGTACCGTTCTTCATGTACGTTTAATATAATTTTATTGTATCTGGAATTTCAGAATTTTTTCGATTTTTAAAAATAGAATAATTCAATTTTGAATTTTAGTTTGATAAAATTTTATTCATATTCTAGAATTTCAGAATTTTTCCCATTTTTAGGAAAAAATATTATTTAGTTTTTTGTTTCCACTTTAGAAATATTTTGCTCCTTTTTGGAATCTCTTCTGTGTCTTCTTAGAAACAATATAGCTTTGAAATTAATACATATCGAAATGGTTTAGGCATCTTTTCTATTCCATTCCACTTATTCTTTCATAGATCCACTTCAATTTTACTTGACACGAAATACAGTACGAAATATAAATACTTTATTAAAAGTTAAGCCTATCCATTTCGATGGTATAAAAATAGATTAAAGTCGTCAAATTTGATTTAAATCAAAAGTTAGAAAAAAAAATCAAGCAGTGTCAGACGAAATCAAAATCGAAAAAGAAAACGACTTCGCTGCCTCAATAAGCAGCCAAAGCTATGAGGCCAGAGATGGAACTTTCTTCTGCCGCACAAAGATTACACAATTCAAGCAAATTAATCTGTTTATAACGACAGTCCTGGCCAGGCATGAAAATAAGCCTATTTGCAGGACCTTGTGGTTGGCGGCGACAAACTTTGCAGCCTTTTTTTTGAAAGCAAAAAGAAAAGCAAAAACTCAAACCAAAAAAAAAAAAATCCTTCGACTTGGCTTTAACAAATTATTCTACTTACTGACTTTGGTTTTCATTTTTTTTCTTCTTCTCTGTTCATGTTGAACTTGCAGATTCAGCCCTGTTTGTCCACAACGACTGCCGGACATTGCCAATGAAACGGCCGCACTGGAAAGGATGCCCAAGGGGCGTTTGGAGTATTTGAGACGGCTGCTGCCATATCTGCAAAATCAATCAGAGGATTGTCTTTATCTAAATATTTATGTGCCCATACAAGGTAAGTGTGAGTTTAAATTTAAAATGTGAGTGCCTTTTCACTGGGAGTATCCGTGATTTTGTGTATGCGGCAAGCCGGGCCAAGAGTCAAGAAAAATGATGCACACGCGCGCTATTCCGCCAGCGGCAACTCCTCATGCGCTGCTCCTCAGCGTTTTTGAGCCTTGTTTATTTAGCACTTTGCAAGGCATTTGAATAAATTGGCAAGCGTCAAATTGGGTAGCTGTCAGGGGGCGGGGTCTAGCTCCACTCGGGTTTGGGGGCGCCACCGTCTCTTAATCCCTAAGGCAAATGCCATAATGGAGCAAGTGGCTAACAGTGTGCCTATGGAGCATGTCAAAAAAAGGGTCAGCTTTGCTGAAGTTTTAATTTTTTTTCTCTCTCTCGCTTTATCTGCGCAAAAGTATATTCGGTTTTTTTTCGCTTTGCTTAGGTTTTGGTTTTGGGTTATGCAAATAGACAAATGGTTCAACATTTCTCAATGCCAAGAAATTTCCAAAAGCTTTTGGCCAAAACAAAAAAAAAACGCACAAAAATGTTGAAAGAAACCAAATGCGAAAAAAAAGGCACAAAGTGGCCAAATTTATGCGAAAAAGATGTATGGACGATTCGTCTGGCCATTGCTTTGTTGGGATGGGGTTCGGGTATAAGCGACTGTATGTTTCTTGGATGATTATTTGCTGTTTGGTTGCACAGTGGGACCAACTATGAGAAGTTGATGTTCGAGGAGCTATTCTCTGAATGGTTATAAAAAATACGCATTAGTCCGATTGAATAACTTAATCAAGTTCAAAGTGTCGCTAGATCTGGAAAATCATTCTTTTAATTATCAGAATACGAGATCTTATTATCTAAGCATCAAAACTAAAATATCTTGGATATCATAATTTTTTGAAAAATAGTGCAAAAATCTTGTGTGAAGTGAAGAACCCACAATATAAAATTTACTTAAGAACAAGTTGCATACCGTTTTATCGAATAATACCATCTTGATTAAAAAGTTCCTGGAATCATCACCGTGTGGTAGACTGAGTCACTCAATTTGAGTCATGATTTGGATCAAGGTAGTATGTAGGTTTGACTGACATTGCTTGTGTTTGCTTTAAACTCTATAGAAAATTTAATCGTACAGCTCTTATTTCTTTGGCACATTTCTTCTAGATCTATATATCTTGCCTTCTATTTCCGTGTTTTTTTTTTTAAATCGAATAGAAATGTATTAAAATGAAATATCAATACATGAATAGCTTCGCTATAATATATTTTTGTCAGCTCAATCAGAATTTGTCAGATATCCGTCTGAATGAATTAACGATTATTAGATTATTGTCAACAAACTTCTTACGAGAAAACTTAGCAGAAGTTTTAATTTTAAAGGACTTCTAAAAAGGTAAACGCTGTTGTCATTCAAATGGCCAGCAAGTAGCTTGTGTTATGTAATTTGAAACGAATAATTCTGAAAAAATGCCCAGAAATTCGCAACTGGAATAAGAATTATTTCTTGAAAGGCGTTCTTGGCTAGACGGTAGAATATTTTATGTTATCTGACACTGAGAATCCTGAAAAAAGGCGCAGAGGTTCGTAACTATAATGAGAAATATTTCTAGCTAGATAGTAATCATGTAATCGAACACTTATAGTTCTGACAAGAGGCCTGGAGGTTCACAACTGAAATTAGTATTGTTCTTAGAAACATAATTTTAGGCTTAAGTGCGCTCTTCGCTAGATAGTAGATCTGACGCTGATAATCTTGACAAAAGGCCTAGATGTTCGATACTATAATTACAATTATTTCTAGATATACTGCCTTTTTCTTAGCTAGATTAGTAGATCATTTCAAATAATCTGACACTGATAGTCCCGGCAAAAGGCCCAGAGTTTAGCATCTGTAATAAGAACTATTTCAAGAATTCGCTAGATAGTAGATCTGACACTGATAATCCTGACAAAAGTCCCAGAGGTTCGCAACTATAATTACAATTATTTAAAAAAATATTGCCTTTTTCTTAGCTAGATTTGTAGATCATTTCATATAATCAGACACTGATAGTACTGACAAAAGGCCCAGAGTTTCGCAGCTGTAATAAGAACTATTTCAAGAAACATTGCCTTGGGGCATTCTTATCTACATAATCCAATCTGACACAATGCTTGCAAAATGTTTTAAGAAACAAATCAAAAAAAAGTTGGGAAGCACTCTCACTTTTATTCGATTTGTTTCTTAAAACATCGCTCTGGGATGTACCAGAAAGTAATGTCTGCTTAAGTATAAGTTCCTTTCAACCTATCCGTTAATTATGATTTTATCAGATTCTTTAAAAACTCAAATTCTACAAAAGCTTTCCACGCCTTTGTTTTTCAAAATGGCCCAAAATTTTCTCAACAAAAAGGCAAAGAAATCTCTCCTCTGCCAATTTTATGTGCAGACGTCATTGAGCAACTGCCATTTGTCAACACTTTTCATGTGCACGAAGCAATGTGTCAGCTCCTAAACTTGTCGTAGTCCTTCAATAAACAGTTAATACAAGTCACGTTTTATGAGGAGTCGCGTGCCACTGTGCAGCTGCTTTGATATGTATCTATTATGTTCGAGACGTGCGCATATCTTCCTGCGATATTAATGTGCGAAATGACCCACAAAAAATTTAGATTTACGCCAGGATCAAGTTTTTTTTTCTTCTTTTTGTATGTGTGTGTGTGTAGGGGGGCTTGCAGGTTACGAAAAATAAGTTTTTAGCATAAAGACGGGCGGCAATCATTCATAAATGCTTCCAATTTGGGGCAGAAGCCGTAGTAAAATTTGGTTAAGTTTCGATACAAAATAAATTGCACAACAAATGTGTTAAATGTGCGCATTAAGTTGGCAGCGCTGATTTCAAAAACATGGCCATGTTATCAGTCGTTCGGTCAATCAAAGTGTCAGTTGTAGGCAACAGCGGCACAGCAGGAGTTCTTTCTAATGGACAACATTCGATGTGGCAGTAAATTACATTTTAATTAAAACGCAGAGAAGCCAGACAGAGCAGGAGCGTAGCGGGGCATAGACGTGAGCAGACAATGGCAGTACCTAGAAAGTGCGCCAGTGCTGGAAACACCTGGCAGTCCGTAGCGTTTTGCAGTTATGCCAACTATGAAGTGCAAAGGCATGTTGTTATGCCAAGAAATTTAATAGACTATCGGTGCGTTCGTTGTCTTGAATTTAATGCGTATAAAGGCTGATTTTTTGGGAGCTGAGTTTTTTGTAGAAATTCTTTCTTTTTTAAGGTGTATTATTAATGAAATTTATAGTTTGTTAAAAGAAGTAGAGCTGATTTGGAAATGTGTAACTACAATACATTTAGGAGTCAAAAGTAAAGTACCTTTTAAACCATCTAAGCTACAACGAAACGATATTATAGTTTTAGGGGTGTTCCAGGAGCTCCCATTGTGATTAATGAGACATAAATGTTACACTACTTTAGAACAAAGAAAAAAAGGGAATTTGTATGTTTTACTAGCTCCTAGCTAGAGCTGGAGGCATTTCATTTTGAAACCAAGTGAGTGGGAATATTTGATGTCTATCAAGTCGCCTTTAAGGTGGAGTCGGCGGCCCGGAATTTTTGCGAACAATTTATACTTTATTAAACAGTTACGAATTATTGATACCAAATGTATTGTGAATTTCCAATGATTTGAATAATCTTTGCACACAAACGAGTACATCCAAAATCAGTCTGCCAACAAATTGTTCTCAAAAAAAAAATTATGAAATTCAAAATCGAATTAGAATTAAGCTGCTACAAAAATAGGCAAAACCTTAATTGGCTGTCGAAATTTAATCGAAACTAATTTTTCTATTTTCCGAACTCTTGATTTTTGGCATTTTTTGACTCCCCAATTTGATACATTTTATAGCTACTTCAAAAGCGCATCTTGAGATTCTGTCTCTATTAATTCTTGTTCGAATAGAACAGTTTCCAAAGTTTTTAGTTAAATCTGATTCGTGTCCTAAATAAATAGAATTCTTCATGGATTCCAGTGTGTTTCTGGGAATTGATTTTTAACCATTCCAAAATCGAATTGATAGTCTGTCTTTATTAGTTTTTGGTTAAATTTGGCGGTCGGTTTCTGGGAATCGAATTTTTAGCCACTTTAAACGTGAAGCTTGGGAGTCGGACTCCGTTAATTGTTGCTCATGTAGTAAATCAAAAGTTTATAATCAAATGGGACTGGCGGTTTTCCAAAAGGACTACAATTCTGCATGGATTCCAGCCTGCTTCTACGAATCAAATGTTTTAGCCACTTCAAACGTTTCTTTTTTTTTGCTTGAGCGTATATATTTTGACATTAATTTCCTTGTCTTATTACCAATTTGAAAAATAAACACTTCAAAAAAAAAACACCCTATAACAGCATTACGAAAAAAAAGCTTACCAAGAAGTAGCAATCTAACTGAGTGAACGGCTGCCTGACTGCCTGCCTGACTGACTGGCACACTTCAACTGCAGTCCAATGGCTATGCCTCTCTGTGTGCAGGGAATCAATTAAATTCAGACAATCTGGACTGAAATGAAGTACCAGCTACTTCAATATATCTTCAACCAAACCACTTGCTTTTGGCCCTAATACGCCATGGTATCCAACAGCCACTTGGTAGCCACTAAAACTTTGCATGTTTTTAAAGAGATGAAAGATTTTACTGTCATTTCTAATTAAATGGTAGTTACCCATGCTTTGAAGCTTGTTTATCCACGGTAATTACGTTTATTTTGATTGTTTGTTTATTTAAGCCAAATTGCGGCGTAAATTTTGTTTTTGCCCTGCCCCGAGGCTGAATGCCATAAAATTGCCTGTTTATCCTGAAAACAAAACCAAAACACGAAAAATAACAATCTTTATAAGAGGCGAGATTTAAAAGTAGCTTCTTAGGCATAACAAGAAGATGAAGATGATGATGAAGTAGAAGAAGAAACAGCAAGAGGAAGAGAATGAAACAAGTATCTGAAGATTACGGCATAATAGACATTGAATGACAGGCTACATAGAAGTTTTTCTTATCGATTCGTTTTTAATTGACTGACATTGAGGGTCACAAATGAATGAGAGTGAGAAAAAAGGAAAGGAAAAGTAAGCAGAAAAATGTACAAGGATATTGCATAAAACAGGATTTTGACTAATTACCCAATATAGGGTGTTCTTTAGGGTGAGTATACGGAAGGCGATTTTTTTTATTATGTGTAGTTGTATTTTGTTTGTTTTAGAGCGTTGATGCTTCAAGACATTTAAGATAAATATATGAACCTAAGATCTAGAGCTTATTTTTAGAGCGTTGATGCTTCATGACATTTAAGATAAATAAATGAACCTTAGATCTAGAGCTTATTTTTTAAAGTGGTACAGTCAGTGAACAAAGCTTAACTCCTCTCTGAGTTTTTCTGACTTCTGAAGCAACAACTATATCATTTTAAGCGTGGGCCATCAAATCACTTTGACTTTACCTTATTGACTCAGAAAAGATCGTTCTGATGGAAAAGTATTCCTTCCTCAAATTGTACTTAGAGCTTTGTAAGGTTGTAACAGATCAGATTGAAATTTTAATGATAAATCTTGAAGATGCTTAATGGTAAATTTATTTTGTACAAATTGCTTGAAGTAAGTTTCTTTAAAAGATTAGGTTCGGAATTTAAGCATAAAACTTGAAGATATTTTAGGGTTTTCCTATTTTTAATAAATTTCTTTAAGTTTCTATTAGATTGGATTAAGATTTTAGCAATAAGTCTCGAAGATATTGGCTTTTTTTTATAAATTTCTTTAAGTAAAATTCTTGAGCAGATTCAATTTAGATTTGCATTAAAAAACATGAGATTTCAGGCTAAACTTATTTTTATATATTTCTTAAGATTACTGAATAAACTGATATTTATCAAAAGCGACAACTACCTAAAAGATATTTTCTTTTCCAAATACGTTTGCAATTAAAAAAAAACCATTTAGAACATTTAATTAAATTTCAAATTGCAAAAATTATTGGTTTGTCTGAATATAATAATATATAAATAAGAATAATCTAAACGAAATATTAAAAAGGCTTAGGAATATTGAACTTTATTAAATTGCATAGATGCTAGATTTGTTAATGAAAAAGAAAATAGCTTTTCTTTATAAAATTGTTTAAACAAAGCAAAATCTTCAGGCTTCATGTAAATCCCTACAATGTTTAAATTATCGGAAGTAATTTTTAGTAGCTTGACTTTAATTTAAGCAGATTTAGGCCAAAATGATACGCATTTCATGTTCAAACGTTAAACAAAAATAAATTTCAATTAATCTAAATTTAAACATTTGTTTATAGTTTTCTTTAAGATATCAATCAAGTATTTTCAACTTAATTCCAATTCAGCTGATTTTGCCCCGTAGACTGCCTACTTAGTTACCAAAACCCACGGTGCTGTCATTTGTAAATATTTCTCATAGCAATTTGGTGTTTCCACGAACAAGGTCAGCTTTAGGCAATATAAATGCCAAAATTAAATTCAATTTCATTAGTAAAAAGGAAAATAAAATAAAATAAAAAATCAAAACAAGAAAACTCAAATCAACTGCCAAAGACAGAGGCAGTAACAAGCATTTCAAAGCTCAGTCAGGCAAAGAAACACTAGAAACACTCATCAAAAGTCCCAAGTTAGTCTGCAGTTGTCATTTAATGTCTGGGCCATCATTTTTTGCAACATTTTCAACTTAGACTGACTTAATATGCGCCCACACTGCCTTCCCCACAGCTAATGCAGTCTGCTATTTATATTTTTTCCTTTCTTCGATTGTGCCTCCATCAAACAAAGAAAAATTGTTGAAAAAAGGTAAAATTGGAACGCTTATCGGATACTGACGATAACGATAAACGAAACAGACTATGATGATTTTGCGCTGAACATGAAAAATGAATAATATACGAGGGTTGCCTTTTATATTTCGGCATCCGTCTTCGGCGGTTAGTTTTCCGGATTTATTGAAAGACAACTGGCAAACAAATGGTTATGTACCACTCAGAATTGACTGTTCTGCGTGGTTCTAGTGGCACGGTTGTGATATGTCCGGTTTTTCCGAAAAAACAGGCAACCATTTGATTGGAAGTTCGAGAACATTTGTTGGTTTGCTCTTCTTGGAACACCCATTCAGGCGACAGCTGTTTACCTTTGGGTTCGTACACGTAAAGCCATGATTCATCGCCTATCACAATGTCATAAACTTGTTTCGAAGCATCGCGATCGTCTTTCTTGAGCATTTCTTTCGACCAATCGACACGCGCCATTTTTTGAGCGATTGACAATTTGTGTGCGATCCAACGCGAACAAATTTTTTTGAGAGTCAAATGTTCTTGCAATATTGAATGTATGCTGATCCCACTAATGCCTAAGGTTGTCTCAAACTCTCGATAGTTGGTTACATGACGATCTTGCAATTTTGGTTTGCACAGAGCTTCAAGCTACGAAGTTCTTCCTGGAGTGAACTACGATCTGGGTTCAATTCACCATATCATCGATAAACACTGGTTCTCGATGGAGCTTCATCGTAAAAAATTGAATTAAGATCATCCATGCGCTCTTGTTGAAGTAATTCACGAGGAAAGTCGTAAAAAATAATCGAACGAATATTTTCACAATTTATGTGAAAACGTTCTGAGTACGTATAACCTCAAGAATGCCAAACCTTACGATAGAGCTGTCAGTTGCCAGATTACAACAAGAGGGTTGCCCACTGCCGGAATATAAAAAGCAACCCTCGTATTTGGCTGTATCTGAACTACTGAAACGCAGTCGAAATAGACATAAAAATACAAAATTTATATTTGTCTGCAATTTGTCTTCAATGGCAGACATACTTTGCATTTTATACTCAGGCACGACCTTGGGCGCTTGATGATTAGGCGTAGGTGACTAGCACAAGCCAGCTCTATCTTGGCCAGGTGTTGCTTCGGGGCGTACATGCTGCTGCTGCTGCTGAGTTGCGACATTTATATGGAATTATGATAAATAGTGTTGCTGTCTGGGAATGGCCAGCTATGATAATATGCTTGTCTTTCAATCTCAAATTGAATTAATGATTGCATTACGCTTTACGGCCAGCTAAGTGCAGGCTGCCGCTCAAGTATTGCTAATTAAACTCGACGCTCAAGAGATGTAGCTACCTCACTTATCAGCTATAGAGTAGCATCCTATAAATAACACTCTACAGTTCAATAATTTAGTTACCAAGCCAACATGGGGAAAAAAAGCTATTTGTCATAAATAACAAAAATAAGAAAAATAATTTGGTACAGACCCAAAGTACTTATTTATAGCCACTCCACTCCAGAACTTAAGTAGATGCCAAAACTTCTTGAATGCGATTTAAATATGACACAAAACTTCTCGTCTAATAAATCTACAAACAAGTCAATATGTAAATTTTGACAGTTTTAATGCTGTCGGGCCGAAAAAACGAGAGCAAAAAAAAAAAAAAAAACCAAGCCAAGCGAAAAAAAAAATACAGATTTCTAATGAACAGGCGGGCAAAGTCTTAAGCAGCTTAGATCTTTAGAAGGACTAAAAAATAAAAAATACAAACCAAAACAAAACAAAAGCATATAAATCATTATTTATATGTCGGCCATGTCAGAATAATTTCCACTTGGCTGCAATAAACAAAAAATTAAAAATAAAAAAAAAATATTCTACACTTTAAACGTAAAAATCCAAAATGTCAAAATTATAAAATGGTTTTTTATTTATTTTGTTTTGTTGTCTTAGTATGGATTTCGATAGAAACAGGTGTATGATACGATTGATGTGGGTATTGCTACACTGAGAGAAAGTTGTTGAAAGTTTGTCGTTTATTTTTTTGACAAACTGATGCAAATGGACGTCATGCATAGTAAGTAAATGTGTAAGACAGCAAAACACTACAGCGTTGGCTTGGGGTAAGATATAGACAATGTACCAAACCAGCTCTAGGTTCAAACCAGTCGCCGCCCTTGTCTGCCTAGAATAGGTATCTAAGGGTTCAAATCGCCATAGCTGAAACAATGCCGATATATCGAGTTTTGAATTAGTAAAACAGAAAAATGTAATTTATCCTTATCACCAAGACTGGAATACTAATTCCGTAGCGGCAAAAATTGCTCAACCATAAATATTTTTCGCGAATCAGATGAAACTTTATCCAACTTTAGTGGTTTCTGGACATGCTGACGAATCAGTTTATAATAAATAAAAAATATCGCAATAGAAT
The DNA here is from genome assembly GCA_035046065.1 of Chymomyza procnemis. Lineage (NCBI taxonomy): Eukaryota > Metazoa > Arthropoda > Insecta > Diptera > Drosophilidae > Chymomyza > Chymomyza procnemis. The sequence goes on from JAWNOJ010000026.1 coordinate 43,230,964, forward strand.
TCGCAAAAAAAATCGTAATTTATCGGTGTATGATTTTCAATAAAGATTTCGAAACTGAGGATGAAAAAACATTCTAAAATGTTATCATTACTCTCTTTTAGCGTTCGTTGTTAGGTAAAAAGAAGAATAAAAATAAACATTTTAAAAAAAATGTCTCAAATATTATTCGATTTGAGTTATGCGAAATTTATAAGCTCTACAAGAAGAAAACGGAATAAAAACATAGACTTAGTCTACAGTTTTAATTTCATGTCGAAATGTTATTAGTTTTTTAATGCAACTGCTCGAAGCGATTTGAATTTAGGCAGTATCGGATGGCTCGTATCAACAAAAATCGACTAAAAATATTTAATATTCTTTACTTTGAATTTCTTCAGCTGCAGCAGTAACAGATTTGTAGTTGATTATTTGCAACAAAGTTTCGTAATATTCGCTGCTCAAAACGATTTCAACTTAGATAAAATCGGGCAAGTCTACGGAACACAAATCGGTAAAAAATCGGGTTTGAATTCAGCTGCAGCAAAAACAGGCCGAAACTTGACTAAATTAAATAAATTTTCGCATTATATGCAACAGATTTAATTTATTATAATAGAAATTATGAATACTTACGATAAGTTCAGGCAGGTATAGAAAAATCTGCAGTATTTTATTATATTTCTAGTTTCAACACCATGTTTTCTTCGAGTGTATGCAAAGTATAGGCTTGTAAAGATTTGAACAAACAAAAGTTTAAAATATTTAGCAAACACAAGTTTTTTAATAAATCTTTTTTTTTTTTTTTGTTTGGGTTACTTTTTCCTTGCTCAGAGGCAATCAGTAGGAAATTCACAGTAGGCAGCCCTGCAGCTAGTTTAATCTACTTGGACATGACAATAAAATTTATATCATCTTTCTTTGCTGCTTCCTTGGGTCTGCTTAGTAAAAGACTTTTCGCGCCTCTGTGGCTTTTATTTTCCTTGGATCCTTGTTATATTTTATTTTTTTTTTTTGCTATTTTATTTTTTGCAGCACTTTTTTTTTCTTTGTATTTCACATTTTATTTTATTTGCTGCCATTTTATGTTTCGCTTGCCATTTTATTTAAATCCTGAGCTTGTTCTCGGTTGTTGTTGTTGTTGCCGTTGTAGCTATTGTGGGCCATATCTGACGCTTTATAAGAAATATATATACTATGTTTGTATATATAAAGCAAAAATGCCACATTAAGTATGATTTGCTGCTTTTCAAGGCAAAGTCCATGGTACTGCGCCTTTTTATGTCAACCCCGCCCATTGTACCGAGCAGAGCGTACAACCAGCGCGAATTGTGTAAAATATCACTTTGGCAATGCCATAACAATGGCGGGTCTAAGGCGGGCTTTACTTTCGACAGACCACACAAAATAAAAGCAAAAAAAACCAAAATCAAGACCACAAAGTACAAGCTAGTCGCTGGGGTTTATCTATAAGGTGGCTCGAACTGGCATAGGCTTTGACTTTGCCAGGATTTGCTGCTGATTTGTGTCAGACTCTGTGCGAGTGTGTGTGATTTTGTTAGATTGTCTATGCGGGTTCATTTCTCTAGTTTATCAACTAGATGTTCTTTCTCTGCTTTTTGTCTGTTTGACCATATTTTGTGCTTAACTGACTTTTGCTGGCCCTTTTTTTTCTGCCCAGCTTACACACTTATGCTTTGGTCATAGAGCCATTTGAAAAATTAATGTCATAATTTCTAATCTTGAACATTTCCATGTGATTAACTTCTTAAAGCGTTTGCCTAATGGCTTACAATGAACTATGGCGTTCATTGACCAATACAAAATCTTCAAGTTTTGGCCAAAAGCAGATATACTACACGCTGTTTGCCAAGTCAATGACTCATCTGACCTTCACATAGACAGCTGCACGCACACATGTGTAAACATGCCAAAAGGCAAACTCTGCTTGGAACACCTCAAATCGCACGCAAAGCATAACAACCCATGCAATAATGGAATTTTTTCCCTTCGCACCCAATATAAATCAATAAGCCAATCAAGTGCTGGCAATCAAGGAAACCAGCTTGGACAGCTGAACATCTCTTCAGCTGCTCTGGTCCACTCCCTATTGCTGCGGCTGTCAAGTTACTTATGGTAAAGTTGGAAAGAATGTTTAAAGTCATCGACTATAAAGCATACTCTACAGTCAATCTTTTCTCCATTGTCTGAGCATAAGTATTGGTTTAAGAGAACTATCGGAACATCAGCCGAATCGAACTGGTCTTTAAGCTCCAACCGGTGGCAAAAGTGTATAAAAATATTTACTTTTCTCTTATATGAGTTTTGAAAAAATATATGATTTTTTCATTTGTAGATTTACTTCTAAGTAGTAGAGCTCGGTAGCGTAGTACAGCGAAAAGGTGTTTCGATTTCACCTTGTAGCATATGTAGCAAAAAAGCGCTATTTATCTAGGTTAATATCTATTGGTTAAAGGTGTCGCGTCCGAATTCGGCTTATTGTGGGTTCCTGTTCTCTTCAAACAGCTATTAATAAAAATATTTTCATGCTCCTCCGCCTTTGGAGTAGTTATAAAATTATACGTACATCCTGGAACTGTTCGCCTATTCGAACTATGTGAAGAACATATACGCTGAAGAAGGCTTTATTGAACAAAAGTAATATTTACACCATTCAAAGAATTATCGTTCCGAAGCGGCTACTTTACCATAGATTTCTGTTAATTTTTAAATACTATCTCCAATGAATGAGTCATCTCTCTCCAATCATTGAGCCATTTCTCGATTTTTCAATCCGTTGTTAGCCAATTCGAGTTACAGACAACAAAAAATTCAGCAATCGCAAGGAGCACACAATATGTGATCAGTACCTATGCCGGCCAATATAGATACCCTTGACTGGACCCACAAAATTTTGTGTTTTTTTTTTTCTTCATTCCGGAGTTGAGGATCCCACCTAGTCTCCCCATATGCATAATTTTGAAGCGTGGGTAACGCCGATGTATGCGATGATGGAACGCTTGGATTCACCAAACTTAGAGTATTTTGTTTACTTTGACTTATCTCCACAATGCGACTCCAGTAACAATTCGAGAACCCCTTCCTAAAGATATGTATTTCAAAAAGTCACAATTCGCTATAAAAAAATCTTCCTAAAGACGTAAATATGAAAGAGCAGCTCTGGAGTAAAAAATCATATTTCAATAAATATAAATAAATATTTCAATAAATATATTTGATTTCGTATGTCGACCAGTATTTTTCTAGATAGATACCTTTGATTGAGTCCTAGTAAAAACTCTTTCCAATCATAATTTCTCGATTACTTCGACATATTTCAAACTGATTCGATTTGCAGCTGTCAAAGCAGCCAGTAGTCGGATGAGTATAGGTAACAATTTGCTATGTCAGTCAATATTTATGGAGATAAATTCCTACGTTCCTAAAAACTGAAAGTTTTTATTTTTCATTCCGTAGTCGAAAATCCCTGTAACTTGGGCACCGATTTAGCGTTCAGTTTCCCATTTTTTTATCTATTTTGTTATAAATTAGTAAAATTTCGTTTAAAAAAATTGGTTTGCATTTCAAAATCAGCTATTTTTTAATTATTTTTTGCAATCAAAAATTTAACATTTTTAATTGATATTTATGTTTTTTAGCTGAAAAGTCATAGAATTAATTTGCCATAAAAAGTTGTAAGATGTTTGATATTTTGCAAGTTCCTATAGGTTTATTCGCTTAGTCACCAAAAAGAATTTATCTAAGCGATTTTTCTTGTATTTCAAAAAAAAAATATTTTAATGTTTTTATATTTTTGTTATATTATTTATTGGCTGAGATAAAGTTTTGCCAACCGTTGTCGTGACTCACTTTCCAAAGTTTTCAAAATTGTTTAAGTTGAGAGGAAATGCAAAAAAGTCGCTAAGAAGTCGGAAACACAAATTTTGCGTTAAAAAAGTTATTAAAAATTACTTAAAAGGCGCGTAGAATTTTTTTCATTTAGCAAATAACTAAAAATGCTTTGATCATTAATTAATTGCACTCTACGCAACGTCAAGTCATTCTCGTTTATTTTATGTAGAAAAACGTTGGAAATTCGTTCTAAACTAAACTTAAGTGGGCTAATATCGCGTTTAACATAAAACAACACCGAAGGCTCTGCGAACCACGCAATTATTATGACTGCTCTGAATAGCGAAAATATAAAATAGAAGATGAAAAAAAAGCTGCAAATCATTTATTCCATTTGATGCTGAGAAAAAAAAGCAACAAAACAAATGTAATTAATTTGCTTTAGATTTCAAGGTTCTCATTTCGAAAGCCAAACGATAAATGACAGCAAAACGTCCAAATGATAACAGCCAAATGGAAAACAACTGCCAGAGGCTAGCATACAGGATACCAAAAAAAAAAAATAAATAAAACGCAGAAAAATAAGTTGGAAAAAAAGAAGGAAAATCGCATAAACCAGTGTAAAAAAGGGAGAATTCCACTGAATTTGCGTTTTTCACGCTGCTTAAGCACGCTACAAGCTATCCCTGGTAAATTGCATAATTGAAGAGAGAACAAAACCATAGAGTGCCATGGCCAATTTCATTTGCAGAAAAATGCTTGTGCCTCCTTGATACCAGCAACCGTGGCAAGGACACGCTAGCTACACCTCCTTGACGATTTATTAATTAAGTTGAAATTTTTCGGACGCGCATTTAGTTTGCATTTAAATTGCTTTTTTAATTAGCTTAGATTAAAAACTTTACGCTTGCTTTTCTTCTATTTATGAATGCCGCCTGTACAACTGTGTGTATGTGTTTGGATAAAAGTTGAACAGGATCCAACATGTTTAAAAATTTATTAACAAAAGCTGCAAATATTCATATTCATCTAGAACACTTAAAAATTATTGTTAGAACGAGGGTTGCACGCTATATATTTTGTGTGCGTGTTTATTTTAGTGTGACCAGGTGTGATTTGTAGTTTTCATAGGAACTTTGCTGGAAAGTTATTTTGTGTGACATTAATTTTTTTTTTTGCTATAAAAATGTAGTTTCAATAATCCTTAAGATCGACAGAACCCATTAAGAATTTTGTAAAAATTCTAAAATAAGACAAATAAGTTAGTTGATTAAAGCAAATCGCAGGGAAGAAGTAGCTCTCTAAAGAAATGATAACCGCAGGAGTCCGAGTTCTTTGAATATAAACGTTAATTTTGCAAAAATGTTATATCTAGCGAATTGATTATCTCGAACACAGAAACAAAAATGAAGAAATACTGCCAATACTTAAATCATAAACCTCCAATAAAAACCAAATTTTCCAACAAAGACATATAAACAAAATGGGGTATTCACATCATCCGATTGTGTTGCAAGTATTCTTAAGAATTAACTCGTCGCAGCCATTGTAAGAAATGTTTGGAAATGCATGTAACCTTAGATCGACATTCACTAAAATTTGACAAAGGTATCGAAAAAGCCAAATCGTCATAGAATCTTATAAATTAATCATTGAAAATTCTAAATGTGTGTCCGGAATTATCAGATCATCAGTTCTGAAATTCATCTTCAGTTTAAACAAGCGTCTACAAGCAGTTCATTATTTGGAAAAAGTGTTCATCCAAAACTAAAGAATCAAAAAAAAATATCAAATAAAAACAATTTATTGCCAAATATTCGGCAGAATTAGAACCCACCCAAGGGACAACACTCACAATAGAATATTCGGCTCAATTTCGCCTTGTAGCACTGGCCTGAGTTATTATAACAAATTTTGGTTTGCTGCATTGAGTATAAGACTTTCAAAATAATTCTAATTATATAATTCTTATAAAAACAGCTTCAAAAATAATAAAGGAAAAATTTGTAATAAGAAATTATGGCTTTCATATATTACTTCTAAACTTATAAACCTAAGATCCGTAAATCCACCCTCGCACTTGATTAGCATTTTACAAAATGGGGCGCCATTTTTAAATTAAGTTCTTAGTTTTAAATTTTGATGAAGATTAAAATTTCATAGCCCTGCATTTACAAGCTGAGCTCCTAATCTTGTTGTACTCGTTGGTTATATTGATAAATAAGTCAATAAGTCTTGGACTTGCAGCAAATTTTTCTTCTGCCAAAAATATCTCTCTTCGTCCATTGCTGAATACAAATGCAAATTAGTTAGCATTTTTTTGTTTTTTGGAATTTATTTTTTTTTCGAGTGGGGCCAGCAACTTTAACTGATAAGAGTTGGAGAAAACTTTGCACTAAAGCAACAGTAACCCGGAGAGTTGCAAAAGAGGAAACAATAAATGTAATTTTACAATTTCTGTTACTTTCTTTTGCTGCTTTCTCTCGTCTTTGGCATTGACAATTGTCTGGCTAAGCAAATGAGCTTCAACTGTTTGGAACTTACGCAGCTAGACGGACCCCAACACACACACACAACCCAACTAATTCCAAATGTCCTCAAACTTGACGTCAGCTGCAATCTCTGCAATGTCCCCGAATAAAGTTTTTCGGTGACAAAGTAAAAAGTTTTTGTTGCGTTTTGTTTTAACATTTATTTTCATCCCAAGTGTTTTTTTTTTTGTATCTCCTCGCCTCGTGGTAGCTACAGTGGCACCAGTGTTTCCATATTCCTTTTTGCGACAACCAACGTGCGTGCGCCTTAAGGTAATGCTCCATAAGTTTTATCGCATGTCGGATTTTCATTTTATTTTCCAGCTGAGTTCATTTCAGCAACTCATTTTTCCAATTCTATTTCTGGCAAAACATTTAGTCAAAGTTTTATTTGATGACTGTCGGTCGTTGCATATGCCATAATATCGATTTCCGATTACGATAGTGACTCGCTTGCGTGCCAGTGTGACCCATGCATATTACTTAATTTATAACAACTGCAAAAAGTTTGTAAAGTTTTTTCTGGTTTGCTATTCTAATTATGTTGAACTTTTAGTTTGCCTTGAATGGAATTGGTTCTGCTACAATTAGCTGTTTGATGTGTCAGACATTGAGGCATAGAAATGTATTTGGAATATATACTCGAAAGTGAAAAATTAATTTTGTCTGAACGGTATTGTTTTATGATTTAGTTCTTATACTTCAAATTCCAAGACCATTAATTGTTACGGTATAATGTGAATAACTTTTTTTCAATTATTATCGTTAAAACTAAAATTTTTTGGTCAAGGAACAATTTGTTGCCTTTGAAATATAAAAGCAATGATACAAATTCTTACAAACTAAACGATACGGCAGTTAATTTATAATCTCTCTAGTAATAGCTGAATATGATACCCAGGGTTGCTCAACTGCTACAATAATTCTTGACTAGTATTTCTTAATTTCAATATTTGTTGCGTCCCAGTTCGATCAAAGCACCTCTGCATCCTTAGATAATCTCGACAATACGTTTGTAAAAGAATATTTGTTAGTTTGTACAAGAAACGTGACGAACTGGCCCATAGCAATACAAAATAGAGATGTTATAAATATCTTAAGCGTCTAACTTTTTTTAAAACCAACAAGATTTGTGATCTTGATTTGGGGTAGGCCTGTTTATTTGCTTGTCCCAGTTTCTACAATCCAACCTACCCATTCTTTTATGTTAGTGTAACTTCAGAAACTCCTCAAAAGGCATCTTCGAAAGCTTTCTTTGCATAATTCAGATAATAACTATGTGATACCATTGCTTAGTTATTATTTCACACAAGCACCACTGTCTTAGGAAAATATAATATATATTTTTTTATATCTTGGGGACTTTGTCAGCAATTCCCACTACAAGAAAAGAGAAATAAATCCACAAAACACAGTTTGCTTAGAAATGTATCTTTAATTTAAATTACATATGGTTTTAGAGTTATCAAATAGAATTTATGAGGTCTGTGGACCTCGGTAGCGTGAGTGGTAGCGCAGTCGGCTTTAAATCGGAAGGGTCAGTAGTTCGGTACGACCCTGCAGCACTGATGCATTGATATGGCAATAAATAATGGTATAGAAATAAAATATGTCCATACCCCGTGGCTAATACATTTGTTGGAACCGTATATATCTAGAAATGTAACTATTATGACATAATCCTGACGCCATATTGGGATGCTTACCAACAAATCACTTTGGATATTGTTCTCAGCTTTCCAACAACTGACATAAGTCTAGTAATAGTTATTGCTCAGTTATGAACAGAAACCCATACCTCCAATGACAAATCTCGTTAGTAATCAATCTCAAAATGCAAATATTGGTATACATACTAGATCATAGTTTCTCCTTAGGGCTAGGTAATAATTTCTTGAAAGCAGCATGAGAAGTCTCTGCAAGAACGTCAACACTTCAAAAAATTAGCCTATATACTCCTATTGAGTGACATTTATACGAAAAACCTGTTGGAATATAAGTGTATTCGATAGTCGACATTTGCCGTATAGCTTGCCGGCTTTTCTTTATTTTTGTATTCCATCAGTGGCATGTCGCATATTTTCCAGACTGATGTGATGCGATGTGATTGTGTCTGTCGTTTGTGTTACTGATTGTATTTGCTACAGCTTTTGCGATTTGCAATTTCCTAGGCTTTGACAGACAACAACTGCTAGATGAAAATCCATAAATACATATGCGCACGCCGATACACAATATATATACATATCTCTATATATGCACCACATATTGTATATATATTTATGGTTACCGATTGATACAACCGACTTTTATATGCATTGTAGCTTTGATTATTTGTAGCAGATGTACTTTGTGTTTAAGTACTACTCATATTTCAAGGAACTAATATACTAATGTTCTTTAAAGAATTGGGGTGAGTGGGGTCTCTACCAATAGTTCTATTTATATATGGTTTCTAAGAAACAAAAAAGCTGAAATGGAAATGGAAGCATGTTAAAAAATAGATTCAAACTTAAAAATGTATATAAAGATGTATTAAAAATGTATATAAAAACCGAACTTAGTTATTATAATATATTATTTTCAGGCAAAACATGAAATTGGCACAAGTGCTGTGGTAAAAGAGCGATTGAAAGTTAGGGATGGGGGTTTTGCGAATCAAACGTTATATTATTATTATTATTATTATTATTATTATTATTATTATTATTATTATTATTATTATTATTATTATTATTATTATTATTATTATTATTATTATTATTATTATTATTATTATTATTATTATTATTATTATTATTATTATTATTATTATTATTATTATTATTATTATTATTATTATTATTATTATTATTATTATTATTATTATTATTGTTATTATTATTATTATTATTATTTTTTTTTTTTTATTATTATTATTATTAGTATTATTATTATTTTTTTTTTGCTTTAAAGTTAAAAAGATATTTTATACAATCGTAAAATAGAAATTTATTAATATTATCGGAAGCAAAGTTTGTTGTCATCACTTTCTTGCCAATTTTGCTGATTATAAAATATTTGTCGAATCCGGGTTCGAGGTTCTAAGTCGCTTGAAAAAACAGCAGAACATTGGCAAGTTAAGTTAAGCTCATATTCGCATAACTCAATATAGACGAAACTATCTTAAATTTAGCTTAATACATTTAAACATTATAAGTTGCACCTACAGGACGAGTTAAGTTTATAAAATTGCGGCTACTTTCGGAAAACGTATTTTATATACCGAAATCCTTATAATAATCAGGCCGTCAGCTTTATCTTGATTTCAATCAAATTTGGAACTTAGAAAGCTAATAATTTACATATTTTTCATATTTTCTTGGCGGTTGACACTGACTATTAATAAAGGGTGCTTTTTTAAGAGCTAACGCAAGGAGGCAAATCCCCTCCTCACAACGGGCTATACTCAGAATACATCCCACCAAATCTTTGCTGGAGGAAAAGAAGAAATTTTTTTTTTCAAATTAATATAACGATTGACATAAGTTAATGTTTGAAGTAAGTAACTTAGTCCAATTTTTGCATACATACCTCCAGCATATCGGCCGTTATCTCAGGAAAAAATTCTAAAATATGGGCTTCTCGAGCGAAAATCTGTGCCATGTTGTCGTCGGAGACATAATACACAAAGAAATCATCTAGGGACCTCAAATGATATGTTTAAGTAGTAAATAAGAAACCCCACATTTGTTCACGGAATGCCTTAAATGTGACATCATCTTGTGGATACGACACGTTATCTGACTTAATATCTTCCATTTTGGGCAAAAAAGTTTGCGAGTTTCTATGCTGTTTTTAAAAAAGTGCGGTCCAATAGTGCAAATGGCTTTCAGACAGAGCATAGTACGAATCATATATAACCATAACATTAACTTTCAATGTACGCAGATTATCCTTTAAAATGTTTTTATTAATTGAACTGTTTTCAGCTAGGGAATCGCAGCGTGTTAGGCACGTTAAAAGCAACTAACAACTTCTTTAATATTTCTGGTAAACAATATTTAATTTTTCTTAAAATTAATAATTTCTTCTTCTAATAGCTAAGCTATTTCAACATTTTTGAATACAAACTGACGTGCGCCCAATATAAAAAATATATACCTATTTTCAGAGAAGTGGAAAAGTGGTCTCTTGCCGAAATTATTATTACCTGAACAACTTTTTTTTTTTCAAATAATGAATCTTTCCCTTTTTTTTATAGTAATCCCAAAAAAATTACTGGCTTTCAGTAACTAAACATACTCAAGATTAACCTGAAAAGAGAGTATAGAAAAATCAATTCGTATACGTGAAGATTTGTCTGCGCTGGAAAGTTATCCAACTTTTTGTTACAAACGAGGCGCTACTTCTTCTATACATATTGACTATAACTGAAAACGTTTATGTTGATTGTGAGCATAAATATTCGTGTGTGTGTGTGTTTGGATTTATTTGTGTAGGTGTCTGTGTGGGCGTGTGTGGATGTGTGTGTGTTTGTATCTGTGCGCGTATTTGGCATCAATAAATCTACAAAATGTGTAAAGAGTAAAGCCGTCGATTGTCGCCTCTGAAAGTTACAATATTTGTAAGTTACGAAATAAATCTGAAAGTCTGAGCCAGCGCATAAATCTCTTCTCCCTCAGCTGAGTGCGGCATTTGCAGCTTTATGTCCTTTGACACCCTTTTTATAAGGATTTAGAAAACAATTGTGGAAATCTGCTTGAAGACTCTAAAAGTTAAACACTATAGTCGTAGGGAATTGCTTATGCATTGAGTTGGTTTAAAAATATTTAATAGTTTGATTAATATTTTAACTTAGAAGAAAGTTCACAAATCTTGAAAAAAATGGTAATTAATTTCAACAAATTAGTAACTTTAAAAAAGAATAATAAATTGATAGTTTTCAAGAATGTATGTTTTAATCAATTTTTTTTCATACCATTAGTTGCATGTATCCCTGGAAAGAGTATTAAACACTCATATCTCAATTTCTGTGGAAACAATGCCACATTTTTTAAACTCTTTTATGCATTCAATCGATGTTTGTGCGCAAATTTAAATATTCAATATTTATAAAGAAAAAAATGGCGCATTTAAAGCAGATCCTTGCGTGCCTCCGTATGAGCATTATGAAAATTTAAAATATTTGTCTTTGTCGGCATTTATTTCCAGGTAATACCTACAACAATTTGTCACACTGTTTGTCCCAAAGAAAATGGCCGAAAAAGTTTACCTTTTGAGTGGCCACTTGAAGGATAACACAACATTTGACCCTCATAGAATCGTCCACTTTCATGCACACAAATGGACCAGGACATTGAATTTAAATTGAGCATTAAACTTGGCCAAGTGCCTACCAACTTGAAGCTCTATTTTTTTTTGGGGTTATGTACGTTGAGTTCGCCCTATATATGTGTGTGTGTGTGGGGCTCGCTGTGTGCGTGCGTGTGTGTTTCTCCAGAAAATTGATAAGTCGAAAGTTTGTAATTTGCTTTGACCTGTATGTTGAGATATTTATAAGTCAATTTTCTTGATAATAGGAAATAAAAATATGTAAATTTACGTTTTTAAGTGCCATACTTTTGGAAGCTTTTATGCGAAAGCGGTTTGAGTAGGTTGGGTAGGGCTGGAGGGCTAAGGTAATGGCTGGCAGCATCTAGTTCATGAACTACTTTGGTTCCCTCTCTAAATAGCTGCATTTTAAGTAAAGCAAAATTTGCAGAGTATAAGTTAGATTCTAACTTCTTCTTTATTATATATTTACACCTCTTACTTTCCTCAAGAGCATAGAGTTGATGCTTAAAAATTATTTTTAATCAAAATTTTTTCATCAATTATCTAATTAGAAAACTAAAAAACATCTTCAATCTTTTGATCAAAATCAATAATTAAAGCATGTAAACTTTAATAACAAAAATTTGTAAAGGTTCAGCAAAATATTCTATCAGTGCCTTTGGATTTGCTCAATTCAACTAAATGTTTCTACATAAGATGAGTTCCCGAAGCTTTTTTGCAACCCTGGTAAAATGAAAGATTCGAAAGAACATTGCATAAAATATGTAAGCTCGCATTTATGCATGAGAAAAAGAGTGTGAAATAAAAGCAGACACAAAGACTAAAGATTGTCACAAAGCGAACCACAATTAAACGAAGCGCAACGACTAGGAAAAAAAATGGCGGCAAAGTGTGCGGAATATATGCAAAAGGCATCACTTAAGTTGAGAAAAAGAAAAACAGTGTGGGAAAGTATCATAAAACTGGCAAACATTGCATGCATTTCAAGCATTTAATCGTTGGCACACACTGAATTACAAGATTTATGTGTACTGTGTGTGTGTGTGTGTGAGTGTGTGTGCTTACAATTGTATGCAGGGGCGGATCCAGTGGGTTGCTCTACGTATCCGGCTAACCTACTAAACATTCAAAACTTTTACAAATTTCGAGCATGTCCCAGGAAACACTTTGGCGCTTCTATGTACAACTCAGTCAAAAATCACACTAGCCATGGAACTGGTACAAACCGTACACATTTTTTTTTTCGTCTTGTAGCGCTGTTTCTCCCCCCCCCCCCCCACCCTTCTCTTTTGTTTAGATGTTTATGTTAGGCTATGAATTTAGTTGGCATGTCACAGTCTAATTATGGGGCGTTATACACTGCCATTTTGCATGCTAGCTTTACATTAAGTATACGCCACCTTGTCGTCTACGGATTTGTAATGCAATGCTAATACAAACAAAAAAATATTACAAAACAATATAACCCTTGTGCAAGAAGAGAGAGAACAAAAAATGAGCAGTTGGGCAATAAATTTAAACCACAAAGTCACCCTTATATAGCGCCGAGAGTGTTGGCAATTCATGCGAAACGCTACTCCTACTCACTCCTACTCACATCATATTTGTTGCTGCTACTTTTTGCTTATTTACATTTTTGGTTACATTGAATTGTGTGCAAATGGGTTTTATCTAATGGTTAAATAAACATTGATATTTTAGAGAAAATTTTATGTAAATACTTCTATCTTTATGCATCTAGGGGGGTGCTTTAAATCTTTATAGCATATTTATGTTGTTTCTATGCAAACGCTGTGTGGCAGTGTTGGAAAGCGATGGTAGTTGGGCCTATTTTAACACTATTTAGTTTAGTTGGTATATGAACTTGTATAGATGTTTTCAAGAATTCACAAAAAGTCTCAAAATGGACTGAATATTTGATATAGAAAATAAAATTATATAAAAGTGTACCTAAGGCAGCATCTGCCCATTTCGAGAGTTTATCTGTCTAATTTACTGAGAACTTCTAGAGAAAAAATAATAGCTTTTTATGAATAGGCTGGTCTTCCTAGCATTTGATATGTGAACCATCATTTTTTAGACTGTAAAGAGTCAAGTGTCATGCGTAAACTTAAAGATATTTACCATAGGTCAAACTTTGGTATAAACGAAACGGAATGATATATTTCACTTTTACTTCACATGGCAACCCGTTATGTGGGTAGAGCCAACCTAACTAACTGTCCCCCTGCTTTGTGCGGGCCTGCTCAAGTTGATCCCACCAAGTGAAGATAGGGCCTCCTTCCCTACGTCTTTGCATCTGAGCATAGCTGTGCTACACATTTCCTTACTGAAACCATAGTAACACCTCTTGGTCAGTGTGATTCTTAGCCTATTCTCCAGCCAAGGTACGTAAAGTCCTTGACAACTTCAAAAATATAGTCGTCCACTACCACATGGGCACCCAGTCGCCGTGCATCCCTGTTTGTAGACAGCATATACTCTGTCTTGCCCTCGTTGACCGCAAGACCCACTTTCGCTGACTCCTTTTTGATTGCGGAAAAACACGGCGGTAACATGTCGCTTACAACGTGCAATGATATCAATATTTTCGGCGTATGATAGGAGCTGAATACTTTTATAGAAAATAGGGCCAGTACGATGTACACCAACCTTCCGCAGTACCGCTTCCAATATAAAATTGAAGAGGTTGCACTATAGAGAATCACCTTGCCTGAATCCTCGAACGGTATTAAAGGGTTCGGAAACGTCGTTTCCTTCCTTAACAGGGCTAATGTTCGTGCTCAAAGTCATTCTGCAAAGTTGAATCAACTTCGCAGTGGTCGCTGGTTCGATTACAACTAACTCTTTTATTATGAAATATTGGTTCACGTTCTCTTCGAACAGCTACAAATAGATATAACTTCATGGTCCGTGGACAATAGACATCGTTTGCACAAAAATTTGCTTTGTTTAATTTTGCAAGAAATCGTCTGCATCTTTCCAATATTCTCAAAAAAATAATATTTTATTTTATATTTTATGTTTTTTTAAAGTTGACCACGGTTTATTTATTTATGTCACCTCAAATCGGTTGACTTCAGAATCTTTTTGTTCCATCACTTTATGAAAATCTTAAAATCATTAATAATAGAAGCTTAAAGCGACTACTTATCCCCAAATTGATTGCAATTATATGGCTGTCCACTTTGCAGCCAACACACATCTGTTCGGTTAAGATTGATAACTCATTTAATACATATAGACATTTTGAGCCTTGATTGCTTTGGTGGTCATTCAATTTACCAAAGCAGCCATTTCCCATCGTTAGCACTATATATTAAATCAATGAAAAATCCATAATTTATACGCCAACATATAAAGCTTAAACCCAATGACCTACAATAAGAAAACTGCCTTGCTATGTCTCTACATATAATATAAAGAAAATATTATATAGCACTATAAACTAACAACTGGCTGTCTCAATAAACAAGCCATAGATAAATATATATGTATCTACAGCTAGAGTCAGGATAGGCACAAAAACATTGTCATTTATTACCTTCCATATACTTGACTGCCTAACTGCCAGCATAGCGTATACAATATTTCATTATAAATTACACACGACTTACGTCAATTTGTTTGGTGGCCACTAAAGTGAACTTGGCAGCAGGAACTCAGAGCAGGAAAAAAATAAATAGAAACAGAAACCCCCCTAGCCCGCAAAATATGCAAGACATAACTAATACAGAGAGGATTGGCGCTAGCAGGAGGGACTACGGCTGCTGAACATATGACGGCTGGAGTTTATTAGACAGCAAAAACGGAAGTGGCCATAATTTACTAACGAAGCCGTTACAGAACTGCCAAAGCTAACAAAAACCAAGAAAACACATTGGGAGACACACAGGATACACACTTGTATTAAGCTAGAAGCACACATTGGATAGATACTTGGAAGGCAGTAAAAGTATGTTTATCAATCAAAGCAAAAAAAAGCAAACAACCAAAAAATACTTGCAAATAGTTATGCCAATAGACATAAATTTTCAAGAGTCCAAAAAAAAAAAAAAACATTAATGAAGCGATAAGTTGTAGAAGTCGAGTCGAGGATACCCTGCAGTGTTCTGGAGCTTTAGAATAAAAAATCCATAAGTTCAATGTCAATGAAGACAATTAGGAATTTCTTAAAAATATTATCGATATCGCTTTTGCTGGTATTTTTTGCTGCACTTAGTGTTATGAGGCAGGATCTGGCATATTGTGGTTCGATTACTTGCCTTTTTTCACATTCGAGCTGTCTCTGCATATCCTTACAATCTTTTTCTTTTTGCATATAATGTTGTTGAATTAGTTACTTTTCTTTGTTCTGCAACAAACCTTCGGAGTCAGAGCATTCCAATTCCGGTTCCTATCTTCATATATAATTTGCTGCACTGGATCAAAATCTCCTGATGTTTCATCCCAAATCAAAAATGTCGTGCTTGGAAATCGAATACTAAAGTTGCGTGAACTCGCTGAGATGGTAAACATAATATCAGAATGGGCTTACATTTTGCATCCCCATTTATTTATGCGGAATATACTTTGAGGTATATAAGGTGCCATTGCGAAACTGGGCGAGATTTGTTTTCGAACATTTTCAATTATCGTATAAACTTTAACTCGATTTATTATTATGAAATTTAAGAAATCTTTTATTGCAATCACCTTAAAATGACTTGAAAAGGAATAACTTGCCTTATGCGTCTAGATCTGATCAGAAAAAAGCTTATTAATAATTTTTCACAGCAATAATCTCCTCTTTATATTAATAATACATTATAACTGCACTCTCATTCGCCTTTTGTTGATTGTTTCAATTAATTATGGAAACTTTGCAAGAAATATGCTTAAACTTCTCTAAAATCAAAGACTTCCAATAATACACTATTGCTACTCCCATTTTCTGCTGTCTCACGCACAAATTGCCACAAACTTAATATGCCCAACATGGCAGTGTAGCCAAAAATCGCAAAACAAACAACTAACAAAACACAAAAAATGAAACAGAAACAGAAAAACCGTCTAGTTGACGTCCATTAATATTGAACAATTTGTAAATTAATGATAGTGAGAAGTGGCACCACATGGCGTATTATTTGCTTATTCGCCTATTACGCATACGTCATGTTGTACACGCTGTTATTGATGAGCTTGCCTTGGAGCTTATCATTAATGCGTAATCTGAAATTGCCTGAAGATTTCCTTAATGTTCTGGCATGCAAAATTGTTAATCTTCTTTCTGCCACACATTGTTGCCGAGAAATTGTTGCAAATGACGCACAGCTGGTAAATAGTTTGTATTATGCACTTACTTTGCGAAAAGTTGCACATTGTAAATGCATTTTATGATGTCCTGAAATAAGTAGTTGCAAATGTTGCACAAAGAATGACATTTTATGCATTTTGATTACATTTTGAGCAAATGCGCAGTACTCGGAATACAATATAGGTAGAATATAAAATGTAGAATTCCATTCGATTGAATTTTCTTGCAAAGAGTTGGTGCGAATTAAGTTGCAATAAGTTTAATAAACTGCATAATATTATGAGGCAATGAAGCGTTTGTCGTTAAATAAGTTATCTAGATGACTTAATTTTTGGTGTAAAAAAGTACGTTTTTTTAGAAAGTTTATCTGCAGCTTGAGCAGAGCTATCCAACTGTTTCTAATTGTAATGTAATTTTTTTTAGGGTTGAATGGAATTATTGAATTTCTCACTTTGCCAAAGTAATTTGAATAAGAGTGCCCTAAATTAAATCTTTATTCGTAACGAAATTAAGCTGAGAATTATGAATCTTAAGTTTCACTGAAATGTTTCAAAGTTTATGTATAATTTCTTAATAAATCCTTTTTGAGTTGCCAAGCTGAGCTTCGCGAAATAAGTAATTATTAAGATATTTTGAAAAAAGTTAGTTTTATTTAAAACAAAACTCGGAAAAGGTTTTTAAAACGAGTTTATAGCATAAGCATTCAAAGAAGTTACATTTTCATACTTTTAGTGCGAAGAATTATCTATAATATGTGGAAATATTTTTCGTATTTTTATGTTTTCTTATTTTCCATTTTAAATCTTAGTACAGCCATCATCATTGAATATTTTCTTAAACTTTGCTGCTTTTTTTTACTTAACATAGAACAAAAATCTTCACAAAACAAAGTGAAAATTTTGTTTTAAAAAAGGTTAGAGTCGGCAAGCTGAGGGTTGCTATATGAAAAACAAGAAAATTATTATAAAAATATTTTTAAATTTATTTTCATACTTATTTTTAAAAGTCTAAATTGAAAATCTTCACCTCATTAAAACTATTGCAAGATGTGCAGCCAAGAGCGTAAATTCTCCCACTGCTTTGATGAATCCGCCTATCATACAGAACTAAGTGGAAGCCTATATTTTGACAATGGATTCGCAGAGAAAATCTGCCGGGAGCAGGAACTGAATCATTTTAATAACAGGTTTCAGCAGGAACTGAGATTTGGCTACTGAGGGGAGAATGAGGCGTGTTATATAGGAATATCTAGCATCTAAGATATTTGGTGCTATGTACAACAAAGGTCTCCCCGATATATTGTCCAAATATTTATTGCTTGCGCAGTTTAAAGAAACCTTAGGCAGAAAAATTAAAATATTTCCAAGATTGTAAGCAAAATTTTTCGCTATGTTGACAAAATTATATGAACAAAATTGTTCAAACGCAAAACCCAGAAATGTGTTACATATAATTTCGTCAAAAGATGAGACTTTATTATTATTTCAGTAATTAAAATGATCGCTGAGTCAGGCTTGCTATTTTTTAATATAAATATTTTTCGATTTGTCAATCTACGAATTTATTTTGAGAATTGAAAACTCTATCAAAATTCCTCTAAATTTGTGTGCTTCAGATAAAACAATTGAAAAATATTTTATTTACCTTGTTTTGCATAACAAAACTCATGCCACATTGTATTAAATTTTAATGCTTCTGATTCTTTACTAATGATAGAACATAAATCGACAAAACTAACAAAACATAACTAATTCTTAGAATTAGTCCAGAAACTGTTCAGTTTCTTACACCAGAGACAACAGATCTATATTATTCGATAAGTTCATTGTTCGCTTTATTCGCAAAATAAATCTTTTGTACTACAAATTTTGCTTACTAAGCAGAAAAACGCTTTAAAATTGTGCACAAAGTACAAAAGTAATGCAATTATATTTACAGTTTTTCCATTATCCAGCGGATTCAGCCATCAAGTGTCCATAAAGTAGCCAATGTCAAATGTAATGCAAAACCAAGGTGCCACACAGCACTTGCTTCGATTTATTTCAAAGTCTTCAACGCCAAAGCAACTTTAGCTTTTCGTTTTGCAATACATTTCCTTTTTTTCCTCTTTTTTCGAAGTAACGCTTAGTGTAATTTTCTTAAGCAGTTTTACGCCTGAACGCTGACATAATGTTGTTAAACGATAATACGTTTAAATTGAAAAGGTTGCTGTAGCGGGGGCTGTGGGGTTTGCAAAAAAAAATAAAAAAGCAAATGTAAAGAAAAATATGAAAAAGAAAAACGAGTGAAAAGAAATTGAAATCGGAAAATGCAGGCAGCGCAAGAATAGCAAGCCACACAAAATCTCCAACGACAAATTGCATATTTCAATTTGCAACAACATTCGACCAAGTTGGCATGCTTTGGCTTTCCCTTTCGCAGCCATTTTGTTAGGGCAGCCATTTTGTGGCCTCTGCAGGAGAGTGAGTGTGTATCTGTGTGAGTGTATCTGTGTGTGTGAGTGGGTCTGTGTGTGTCTGTGGCATATATCTGCACTGTTAGTTAAGAGTTTTAGACTCAGGTGTTTGCCGCATATTGGTTTGCTTAAAATATACTTTCACACACACACACACACACCAAAGACTCACACAGCTAGTGCCTTAAGTGTATTAGTGTGTATCCTGTGTATCCTGCATATTTGAGCCATATAAAATGCATGAGAGCAGCTTTGTTACTTCGTTTGCCGTAAGTTAAGCTACACAGTTAAGCTGATGCATGGGTTAAACTGTAAAATGTATTAAGATTAAGTGCCATTCAGGTTTTAGTCCTAGTACCCCGCTTATAGCATTCCCCATTTTCCTGATTTTTTTTTGTCGTATTTCACTTCCACCATCGCTTGGCGTTCGTTACCCACACTTGTTGTCTGCCCCTGGATGCCACGTTTCGAAAGGTATACCGGCTCAAGTTACCCATATTAAGTATATGGGTATAAGTATTATATACGCATGTGTGCAGCTGCTTGCCAGACCAAAAGTAATCTTCAAGTTGATTACTTTGTTGGTGCATCTGTTTAACACGGGCGGCAAGTGAATGTCGAATGCACCTAAGGGTAGCACCCCAGTTGTTAAGCATAAAAAATATTTAAAAAATAAATTAAGCAACAAATTAATACGAAAATAAAACTGAGCTATTAAAGTGATATCAGTTGTAATAAAGAAATAAACAAAACTGTCAATCACCTTTTGTTGTATCTTAAATAGAGTTATAAATGTTTGCTTTTGTTAAAGTTTTTTCATTTCTTGTTAATATTTATGAGATATATGGAAATCTATGAGCCTCGATAGCGTGCTCGCCTTTAAAGACGTAGGCTGGTGGTTCAATTTTACCCTGCAGCACTGTTACATAGCTAGCCAATAAAGTGAAGCAAAAGTTACCTATAAAAGTGTCTATTAATTAAGAACACCAACGTTCGGATTCGTAGTACAAGCGTTCACGCTTCTCTTCAGAAACCCCACACTTCGTCTTTAGGATGATGAGCATAGTCCAGTGGAACAAATATATTTATTTTATATAGAATTTCAAACTTACAATATAATTAGAACTACACAATTACGAAGCTTGAAGGAAGCCTCTTTTATCATTTGAGACAGAGATCACTCTTGTTGCCAGCAATCATAAGGTTCACTCTGGTAATATTAAAGCCAGGTCTACCATGAGACTGGTCAGCTTGCATAAAAAACGGACAGAGAACAGTCTGGTGGTCGCCTGGTTGGGAGCAATCAGATATTGATATTTTTTCGACAGAGATCGCTCTGGCTGCCACATAACTGACAGCAGTCAGAATCTTTACTCTTTTCAAATAAAAGCCAGGTCCAACATGAGGATGCTCAATTTTCTTAAAAATAAAGTGTGGACCGCATTTAAGGAAATCTTTAAGATTATGCAGCCTGCTCGCTTCCATAAATATTTGTATTATATTTTTTTAAACTCTTCCACACTTCTAACCAAATATCTAAATGCAAAATTTGTTGCAAATTATTATGTCATTTGCACCAACTATTTTTTTGTTTTTTTTAGTTATTTTTGTTTGTACACTGATTGGATGCACTGCAGCGTAATCAATCAAATTTTTCTTTTTCCTTTCTTATTCTATGAAATTTGCAGATAACGCAATTTTCCGCAACTACAACGTTTGTCAATGTTCTTCTTATTCAACTTCATAAAACCAAATTCAATTCAAAGCCACACCTCAAGCAGCCAACCATAATTTATGACGAAAACAACTAGTCTTGCAACAATGTTTCTATAGAAATATTTATATATTCTCTCTGCCGCTTTAATAAACCTGCTTTTCGCTTTATAAGAAGATTTTATGTACAAACAGCATATATCTAAAGTTAGATATTGCAAAGCTGAGCATTTTTAACAAGTTTCTTCAATTATTTGAGAAAATAATTTCAAAATTTATTGCCTGACTTGCCAAGTGCTACAATAACATTTAATATGCTATTCCAGTTAAGAAGTGTCCTGAGAGCGCCGTCAGCAATGCAAATGCTTGGCACATCATAATAAGGTATTCCTATTTTTTTTCGCTTTGCTCCGTTCATTGAAGGTGAAAATTTACGTTCTGCATGATATCTTTATTTTTTACCCCCCTCTCCTGTGCTGGCTGCAATAGCCATCGAGTGACAGCGATGGAGAGAAGAGAGTGGAGCAGACAGACGCACAATTTCATAGACAGCGCACAGAAGTATGCAATACTTTACGTTGCGTACGTGTCTGAGAGACTGAATAATATTTTACATTTTTATGAAGTACGAGTTTGAGATGAAAATGAAAATGGTGACGATGCCAAGGCAATAAAAATCTTACATTGTGGGTTATAAAGTGCAAAAAATCAAGCAAATTTGCCAGCACAACAACGTATGTTACTTTTCTTCGTGTGCGTGTGTGTGTGTGTGTGGACCTTTAAGTTGGCCCAATTTTCCATTTCCGCTTGCGTCATTTCATTTTTTGGGAAATTTTTACATTTTGTAGGTGCTGAGTTAGAGGTCTTCAAATTGCTGCTAGCTACCTTTTTAATGATTTATCGGCATTTAAATGTTGCACAGCCAACGATGCTTACCAAGTGACTCGTAAACTTTTGACCCTGCCATGGGTTTCTTTTTATACTCTCTACAGAAAGTGCTAGGAGTATGTTAAGTTGGTAGGAAGAGACATATTTTGTGAGAGTGAATGCTGCTTGAGAGCTCCACCTGCACACAATAAGTGATTTTGTGCGTTAAATTTCGTATTGATGGACGAATTTCAGAAGTAATATATATATGGATGATGAAACTCTAATACTTTAAAAAGGAATAGCTGACTTTTATTTGTTCGTTTTCTTCAGAAATGACAAGACTAGTTGTATTGAGAAAAAAAGAAGCAATCGAACAGTTTTACGCGCTTGCCTTCTGATGTTGTGGATTATGATTATGATTTTCCTGAGCAGCGGGTATATGGCGCGGTGTTTTTCGGCAGGACTTTTGATTTTAAAAAATTTCAACGCTGCGACTTATTTAAAAAAAAGTATGGTTTTGACACTTTTGTATGGATTGTTTTTATTATGGACTGTCCTTTTCCACAGATGTTGGTCTCCAGTCAGTCTCTCATACAAATCACATAAAAAAATTTAGAGATTGTGTCTCAAGTTAAGTTTGACTGCATCAGCCTCAGGCAAGGAGTGTCGTAACACAACATAGTTTTCCGACCATCAATTTGAAAAGATTTCAGAATTGATATGAGAACAATACAAATTTCCGTAAATAATTCAATCTGCTTAGGTTTCATTTTTAAAGAAATTAAAGTCTTAAAGCTTCTTAAACAAATTATATAAATTGTTGACATTCGCTGAACATACAACTAGTTTGTTTCCCAAAATACTAAGCAGTTATTTGTTCTCAACACATTTATTTAGTTCTTATTTTTTACTCTTAAATACAGAACTTTATATTTGGCATCAAATATTTATACATTTGTTTCTTGCACTTTGTTATAATTATTGACATATCCTCTAAAAATTCGTAAAGTATTCTATAATTGTAGAATAAAAAACTAGAAAATATCTCTGAATCCTCTTTACGAAAAAAGAAGATATTATGGTCAATATTAATATTAAATTGAAAGCATAGATGTGGATTGTTGTTAACACTTTGGTACTAGTTTGCTGTATAATTCAGACGGTCTAAATTTGACTTTAAAAAGTGAAATTTTATTGTTTTATTTATGTCGGATATGTTCAATTTGTGGTTATAAATGAATGGCCTGTCTGCTACCATCTTGGCTTTTATACATTTGTGGCCTGGGATCCACAATAACCTTACCTCAGAGTACAATGCTATTAATTTGTGCCTTTTAGCTGATTCATAGTAGTGGTATTTGTCTATATTCGCAATACTTTGTGAAGAAGTGAAGAAAGGGAGTCCGAGCAAATAATATATTTTCCTGGAATATTACTGACAATGTTTATTGCTTCATGTTTTGCTATAATTTCTGCGGAAAAATGGATGTGTGGTTTAGAAGTAAGCCGGATCATACTCAGATTCGTTAATTATGGGGAATGATACGAAGTTTTGACGTTTTGATTCATGGTTTTGATGGCCAGAAAGTGTTGGAGAAAATGCTTTGAGAATAGCATTTGGTGGTAATTTCCAAAAAGGCTGACGACTAAATAAATGAGCATTAGATGGAAATTCAGTTGAATATTTCGATGGATTTGATGATGGATTAAACGTGTTTTTATTATTTAGTTTTTTGAAAAAAACAAATAAATTGCTTAGAATGTCTGCTAGCTAAAATTTTAACATTTAGAACATCTTATTGTCTCAAATCGCATTTATTTTCTGAGTGATTTTGAGTGTGTTAGTAATGCTTCTATAAGCGCAAATACTATATGTCTATAAATTACTACAAAACTGATAAAGATTTGCTGTTCGCTTCAAAATATCCGCCAACTTCACTTTCACAGCATTATTATCAAAAAAGTGTTATCAATAAAACTTGTAAATCGAAAAAAACTTTCAAATGAAAAACTCTTAAACTTCATTGCGTTTACAGTGTATACACTCTTCGATCATCTACAACTGTAGCGCTCTCCTCAACTCAGTTGTTTCGGTTTTGGGTGCTTCTAATTTAATGCAACAATATTTTCTTCACACTTTTCGCATTTTTCTCATTCACATTTACTTTGTTATCAGTGCGGAAGCAAAAGGCGTGTGTATGTGTGCGAATACACAAACAAGTGCGAGTGTGTGGGTGTACTGGGTGATTGTGTAGGTGCAAGTCTGAGTGAGTGTGTATGTGTGATTGTGTGTATATGAATGTAAATTGAGTTTGGCCCACAAAGTACTTTGTAATTTATGGCGTGCAATGTGCGTAAGGAGTCACGTGATAACTTTATACACACACACAGATACACACACAGACCAAACACACTCACACATAAACAAACACTCATTCATTTTTCCTTTTATGAGACTTTTTCTCAAGAAACCATACCATCTCTGTTACCATATAGTATATGTGTGGGGTATTTATTTATGGTTGTTTAGCAACATTTTGTATGACGAAATAATAATTTCAGTCCTGGCAGCAGCCGTTTGACATTTTGTTTGTTTTCTTGCGGTTCACATTAAGTTCTTTGGCCTATAATATATTCCGAGTACGTGCACACGTACACACACACACACACTCTATATATCTCCCAAAAAAAAAAAAACGCTAAAAATCTTGTGTTGAGTTTATTAACATTATCAGCGCTGCGCTTGGCTCAGATTATGTGAGATTAGATGGCTCATTTAGAGCTGGATTGTTTTGCATTAATCCCGGTTCTTAAAGTTGCATTAAAAAAGGTTAAAGTCAAGAACATGTGCGTAGTGGGGTTAAGTTAAAAAAAAAAAAAAAAAAAAACAGCAAACCAAGCTTTATTTTTAAAGGTAATTAATTTTGTTTGGGTTTAATTAAAGTGCTTAAAATTTCCAAATAAGCCTCAAGTTAATTAGAGAGCGCAACAGCAAGCACAAATAATGACAGCTTTGCGGTAAAGCAGGCAGAAGTAAAATTAAGTAATTTTTTGAGCAATAAAAGTCTGAGATTTTTCTTACTTTTATATGAACAATACTTTACCATGAAATTTACGTAAAGTATTGGAAGGCTTGGGTTACATCATAAATGTAAATAATTTGACAATCAAGTTTAAGTGGACTTCGTAGCCTCTAAATCGAAAGGTCAGTTGTTCGATTCCAGCCAGTAGCACTGGCACTGGTTTCGCAGCTTAGTGTGCCTACTGAACATGAGGTTGTGGGATCGAATGACCTTTACGTTCCGCTTTTACTTTTCTATTTAATTTTCCCATTCCAAATGCCTCTATTCCTCATCCCCTCCCGACCATAACATAGAACCATCGCTTTTCTGCGTAGTAGACCAAAAATAAGGCCTTTTTCACGATCGTCAAATGTACTTGTACTATAACACCAAAAACATGGGTAACAGGTATTAGAGTTGAAAACCCAAACGATAAAGAAACCAATAGATTATTGATTATATTTATATTGATTCTATTTCTTTTAAATCACGAAATTAAAGATATTTATGGCAAACGTTGTGTTAAGCAGTTGAGAACTATAGAGAACGCGAAAAAATAATTCATCGCTTTTTCCAGTGTAATGGAACCAAAATGGAGACAATGTCATTTCACAATAACACCAAAAACGACGGTGACAAGTTGCAATGGTACTCCACTGTAATAAGTGGGTCGAAAACCCACCCAACCGATAACAGTAAACATTAGTAGTTAACTTTACATAAACGATTTCACATTCTCTTCAAACAGCTTATATTAATACAATCAGCAATCCTTGCGTTAACGTATATCCGCAATAATATCGGATAAGCATTTTACACATTCCTTTCAAACCATGGGTAAGCAAACATTTCACGAATTAGGTATAGACGAAGCTAGATATACATCCCATGTTTTTGGTTATACATTTTAATTATATTTATATATATCGATTAGACATTTCTATTAATTCATAAGCACACGAAATCAAAGATTTATAGCAAACGCTGTGTTAAGCAGTTGAGAATTATAGCGAATGCAAAAAAAAAAATGCAAATGGTGGTAAAAAAACTATGAACCCTTATGGAATTAGTTTTCTTTTTTTTTTTTTTGGTAAATTTGAACCTACATTGTGAAACACACATCAGAAAAGTTGCAAAAAGTACTATGGACGCATTGTGCATGTGTTATGTTCAGGAGAGTCGCAGTAAACAACGTTAATATATCGGGTAGTCGCTGGCTCGCATCACTGTAGATTTTGTTAATTTGAGCCGAGTTGTAAGAGTATAGGCCACTCGAAGTTAAATATAGAATTGAATAAGGGGCGGTAAAATTTAAACATATTTGACTGTAACTTCAGAGATCCAGGTAAGAATACTGATTCACGTGTTTATAATGTGCACTTGGGGTCTGTGACATCTTCGTCTTGATGTTAGTTACACTGTGCAAATATAGTAACATATGACAATAGTATACGCTTTGCGTTAGTACCCATTTTGTACACTGATTTCAATGAGAGTAATTTTCCAAACCGGCAGCTGTGTTTTTATCTCTCCATGTAACTCCATATATGCACTCCATGGTTTTTTTTTATTTAAATTATAAGAAAAAGGTTTCAAAAAACTAATAAAGTTCACAGTCCTTAGCGTTCAAAAGCCTAAATCCAAAAAAGTCTACGCGATACTCTTACGCATTGTTTATTGGACAAGCCTAATTGGGTTTTACCAGCGTTTAAGGGTTTGCGCCGCCTAAGGTTAGAATTTTAACCTCGGCCCTACGACCACGCCCCTGTGTACTAGCCTTTAAATCCGCAGGTCGGTGGTTCGATGCGAATTGTCTATTTGCCTAGGTAAATCTGCATTAATTGAAGACACCGCCGTTCGAAAGCCACAGCTCTAAGCTGCACACAGAGTAAATTGGGTCCTCTAGTATCTCTTATTTTGCTGCTTCTAAAGGGTGTTTTTTTAGAGGTATAGTACTTTCAAATGCAACAAAACAACGATGGATTATTCGCTTGACATATTATTTATTCGAAACATAATTTTGCGGTATTACATTTTAAATATGATTTATGGTATATGACCACCACGGCTGGCTGGGATGTAGTCCAATCTGGACGTCCAATTTTCGATGACTTTTTGCAGCATAAGACGCAAATTGTTGTCTTTCGAATGGTTAAGCGTTTGAGGCTTATCCGCTTAGACCAATGACATTACAGAGCCCCACAGAAAGTAGTTAAGCGGAGTTAAAATCACAAATCATGGAGACCAATTCATAGCTCCAAAACGTAAAATTAGGCGGTCACCAAATGTGTCTTTCAATAAATCGATTATGGCATGATCTCTGTGATATGTTGCGCCGTCTTATTCGAACCACAGCTGCTGGACATCATAGCTGCTCAATTCAGGAATGAAATAGTTAAGAATCAGGGCTCTATACCGATCATCATACACTGTAACGTTCTGGGCATCATCGTTTTTGAAGAAGTACGGACCAATGGTTGTACCAGCCCATAAAGCGCACTAAAAAGTCAGGTTTTCTGGATGTAACTATGTTTCGACATTGAGGATTAGCTTTTCTCAAAGTGATGCAGTTGTATCTGTTGATGTAGCCATTCAACCAGAAAAGCGCTTCATTGCAAAACAAAATTCGCTTATGAAAATCGGGAATAATGGCAAACTCATTTTGGGCCCATTTGACGAATCTACGCTTTGCTTGCTAATCGTTGGGCTTCAATTCTTGCACGAATTGGATTTTGTTTGCACGCAATCCAAGATTTTTCTGCAAAATTTTCTACAAAGTGGATGGTCACAGATACGATTCCTGTACTCGGATGAACTCATTCGGGTCTTCCTCAATGCTACGCTCTACACTAGCAATAGCTTCTTCTGTACACATCGTACGACGTCTCTGAGGATACGAGTTATCAATAAGAGAAAACGTGGTGCGAAAAAGTTCCATGATTTATCGAATTAACTGCTCTGATGCACGATTTTGTCGACAATAAAATGGACGTAGTGTGCGATACGTATTCCGCACAGAAGCATTATTTTCGTAATAAAATTGCACTATTTGCAAGCTTTGCTCAGACGTATGTCTATTCATGAGGAATTGCCAAACCAAACTGAGATAAATCACTTGAATCGGTCGCCATTTTGAACAGTAATGCCAACTTAGGGTTCTATACCTTGCAAAAAAAACACCCTTTACATATTTACAAAAAACAGAACAAGCCAAACCTTTTTCAATTTTAGCCACTTTTCTGCAACATTAAACTTAGTTTGTAGAGTTGTACACTTTTGCAACGTTTTAGGGCATTCTTAGCAGTATCATTACAACTAGCTGCTGCCGCTGCAAAAGTGGACAAAAAAAATATAGTTCTTTCGAACATATAATTTTTTTTAGAGAGACTTTTGCTGCTAACTTTCTATCAAGAATTTATTTAAAACTTTCTTTTGCTTGCTGCAACTTTTGAGTGACTTTTAAGCATTTCACACTCCGTTTAGTTGCAGAACCAACAAACTTTATTCAAATATTGCTGCACAAAGTTTTGCTTACTTTCTTTCTGTTTAAAAAGCCAATAGAACTTTGTTGCACATTTAATACAATTGCTTTTCATTTAAAAAAGCTTTAATTGCTTTAATCATATATCGCACAGTACAAAAAGCCTTCTAATATTTTGTTTTGATCTCAAATTACTTAAAAGTTTACAACTTTGTTCTATTTTGCGTTAATCTCTTACAACGCTTAAGCTCCATAAACCAAACGATTGAAATTTGTTCAATTGATTGGTGCTGCAACAAAAGCAACAAAAAGAAAGAACAAGCAGCGAAAAAGTCATATAGGTATGGGCACTGTGCACAACTTCATGGAACAAATTCATTTTGCAGCACTAAACTTTTGCACAACATAAAATTCGTAAAACCTTACAGCTTTGAAAGTAAATGATAAAAAATAAAAAAGTAAAAATATATAAAAAAATTCGAAAAAGAAAAAGTAAAACTTAAGCGCAAGTAATAAACAACAAAACTGAAAATGCATTTCACACAGTGTTGGACAACGGAGCGAAAAGCTGTGTGACAAGCTGAGTTCAATCTGGGGTCAGCAGAGTTTGCAATGGATGGTTTTAGTATCAAAAAAAAAAAAAAAAAAAAGGCAGATAGGTCAAAAAAGTTGAGGTAAAAGCAACAGCGCACACGAAATTTACTGCCTTAAGTTACCGGAAAAAAAGAGTGGCAACTAACAACTACGGAGTAAAAGTTACTCAAAGACGAATATGGCATACGCTTTAGTTTAGTATAAATTTGAAAACGCGACGCAGCTTACTTAATGGTAGCAATGAATAAGGTTGTCTATTATACAACGCGAGATTGAGATAAATAGCGCAATCTATTGGTATAATTATTGATTTCTTTTTATTACCTCCAATATAAGTCTGGTGTCATTTTAATGGTGGCGCCATCTACCAATGACAGAATTTATACTTTACAATTCAAACAAAGTTATTGTAAGCCATGGAATTGCAATACTTTTCAAAGTTACTCAACAACTCAGCTTGCTTTGCCAAGGGTATATAGTTGTAAAACAAACTCATCCAATATAATATAATATTTTTATTAAGATCATAACTGTGTCAGTCAAAATGCAACAAAAATGTAGCAGCACACAAAAGCTCAAGTTTTAAGTTTATTAAATCGATAAAAATAAAAAAAATGTTACAGCTTACAGCTTACAGAAGTCGATATTATTTTTTTATTATTAAAAAGAGGAAATACATTTTTAAAGTCAAACTGTGAGACAAAAAGAATAACTAGACTGAAAAGCGAGCAACAATGAAATACTCAATTTCGGTAGGAAAAATTTAGTGTGGTCACAGAGAGAGAGCACAGAAAAGAAAATCTACTAAAAATTGATGAAGAAAAGCAACAACAACAACAACAACTACAACGCAAAAAAAAATCGAGGAAGAACTAAATGTTCTGTCAGCCAGAAGGCAACAGTAATGGAAAAGCTTTAGGGTTGCGCAGAGCAGGGAACTGAATTGAAATGAACTAGATTTTTGTGGGGCTATGCAGCATCTTCAATCGCTGGCGACAATCGGTTCATTTTGTGGGCGGATTTTGTCTTGGACTTGCGCCTGGCTACGATTACCACTTGAGGGGGAAATGAAGCAAACTAAAAGCAAAATGCTAAGCAAAGAAAATGGAAAATGAGTTAAGAATATTGATTTCACCTAGATTTCGTACATTTCGCTTTGTTTTACCAGCCTCAAGGCGTATTTTACTGGCATGAGACGTTACTGCCGTTGCAGCACAAGCCCTCGATACTGCCTCCGACTGCTACTAGTTTTGTACTTGTTTTCGTTTAGTTATTTGCCGTGTCAAGTTGAGGCTTGTTATTTCCCATATAGGTAGGTAGGTATACACACTGGCAAACAAAAGCAACAACCTAGTGGCAACAACCTGGGGGCAGATGATTTTGCCACCAACTATAAAACAAATACATTCTGTGTGTGGCTTGCTTTGATCAATAAACTATAATGTACTTGAAACTTGTGCCGATAAAAATATCTAGTTCATTGAAAGTGAAAAACTTTTAACAAAGTTAGGTCTTCGCTTTAAACTTGAATTGCTTTAAAATTCTAAGTACCTAGTGACGTCACGTACAACTGCAGTGACGTCATGAGAGCAAACGAGTTAAATTTGATTTCAGTAGTTAGAATGCAGTTTCTTTTAGAGAAGTTGATTTGTCAGGTTTGTAAAGCATTTGTAAATGGAAAATAATTTTAGTTTTGGTTAGGTGAAATAGATGGCCTTCTCCCATAAATCTCTGCAAGACTTGGCATAGCAGCTTGTTTGAGGCTGGGTACCAAAATATTTCTATTAACTACGAAGAATTAGCTGTATAATGCACAATGGGTAATTCTTCCCTGCTGTATAGGAAGGATATTCGTAGGGCACCAAAATATTCTGAGTAACAATATAACAGATGGATTTGCCTGATATAAGTTATCTTGAAATGACGCTGACATGGTATAAATTGTCTTGGAATGACGCTTGTAACTTGGTGTGTCCTTGTGGATCTGTAATTTTTGTCAAAAGTTCCATGATATGAATTGACTTGGAATGACGCTTCATTGGGATAACTTGCCTTGGAATGACGCTTCTAACTTGGGATGTCCTTAGTAGATCTATAATTTCTGTCATAATTGCCATGATATAAATTGTCTTGGTATGACTCTTCCATGGGATAACTTGCCATGAAATGGCGCTTCTGACTTGGTATGTCCTTAGTGGATCTGTAGTTTCTGTTAAAAATTCCATGATATGAATTGACTTGGAATGACGCTTCTAACTTGGTATGTCCTTAGTAGATCTGTAAATTCTGTCAAAATTTCCATGATAAGAATTGTCTTGGATATAATAAGGCTTCGTAATGAGAAGATAAAGATATTCTTTTAACTGCTATTCTATTAAGACCCTTGCACTTCTCTACAGCCATATGACTAAAATACAACCTAAAGCAAATCAAACAACTAGACATTTCCGCATACAATTAAGAATCCCCATCAATTAGTTGACATTTTGGCACTTAAAAACTTCAAGCAATTAGTTTCATCTTAGTTTAGAAGCATTTACGATTATTCATAACGAGTTGCCCGTTCGTCCCTTGCCAGTCCACTGCAAACTTGCTTTATTTTAAAATTTAATTTCATTTCCATTCATAGCCTTAAAATTTTAACACAACCACAAAATTTCCATCATTAGCTGCCTGTAGCAGTCAGTACCCTAAGCAACCCAATTTTCAGGCACTGCCTGCAATCGTTTCCCATTTAGGATTTCCGTTTACCATTTGCCTTTTTGGCATTTTTATGCAAAATCAACCCAACCACAAATATGATTAAATTTATGTCACTCAAAATACATGGCATAAAACTGTCAACTGTTTTGTTGTAAGACAAGCAAGTCCCAGCAGTGTTGCCCATATAGGGTGCAATTTTAAGTAGAAATATGTAAATAAAACAAAACTTGCTGGAAACGGCAACAGAACCCAGTTACAAGCAGTAGGACTGCGCCTAAAAGTTCATACAACATGTACAAAAGCGTTGGATGTTTTGCTCCAACTGTTCAGATTTATACTACTTGAGGGTGTACACCCACACACACACACCCACACACACATACACTATATTCGAAAAGAGTTACTGGTTTGGGGTTAGAACCATGCAACCAAACATTGAGGGCAGAGCAAAAAGCGCAGCCACGCGCATGTAAATTAAAACATGCTAAAGTTATTAACAAGACAGTCTCAAAGCGTCTCTCTCTCTCTCTCTCTGCCTTGGTCCCTCACTTCCCCTAGAAACAGTTCCACACTGAAATGCCGTTAAAAGTCGCACAAGTCGCATTAGTTTTGACTCCCTGCACACACACACGGAGAACTAACATGCCTATAGTTATTTGTATTTATTTTCACAAAATATTTACATTTGCCGAAATTATGCAGAAAACTTGGCGGACCCAAAAAGTATTTTACAAGTTTTTAGCCCGAACAAAATAAATGTTCAGGATCTTTGAAAGGAGGGCGTCATGAAAAGTTTTTCCCTTTTTCTTGAAAATCTATGCGTGTGTAGTAGTTAGTTCTTGTATGTTGACTTCTAGGATGTTGCAATAAAGTTCGTCTTTTTCTTCTTCTGGCTGTTGTGTAGTTGTTGCTGCGGCATTGTTATAGGGCATATTAATTTTGTATAGATAGTTGGCTGCCAGCAGAAGAGTCCTTGCGAATTATTATAGCACTCTAAATGCGCAATGAGGGGATATACCCTTTTCTGCTTGTTATCTGTACGTTTTGCTTCGTTACGTGAATACGTTCGAAAAATCTTATTTTATAATTCCCTAGAATGGTGTTAAATGGGATGCATTCAAAAAATTGTTGTTTTTTTAAATGATCTTTTTGCTACATAGAATTTCAGTTACAAGAGTTCCCAAATGCAGCACTTGTTATGTTTAAAACTTTATACTGAGCAAGAGTAGATACATGGCATGATGGTATTCTAGTTTTTTTTTAAAGCAAAAGTATACAATAAAATGAAATTTCTATAGTCGGCGAAAAAGAGAATCCGCAATATTTATCGATCGTTCCAGTACAAGCAATAGATTTTGGCTTATTTTGATAACAGGTGCAAAATAACTCCAGTAAGCTTATCAGCTAAATTCTTGTAGATTCTGAACGTTCCCCCTCTTAAGGTGTCTGTTTTCGTAGTGCATTCTATTCCAAATTTTTGGTTGAAACAATTTATATTTTGCTCTCAAAATCTTTTCTTAATAATTGTCAGAATTACAAAAGGTTTGAAAAGTATGTTTAAAATGTTAAGACGGTAGGGGTGCTTTTGCTCAAAAACCTCTCATAAGTATCTTATGCATTATTATTTTTTTAATGCCAAGTTCCCATCTATCTTACTGACAATGATTTTTTCTCATATTTGGAATCTCTATGAGCAAAAAAGCATAGTATATTTTTCACAACTAGAAAAATTTAAAACCAATAACTCTTAAAAAATCTATTAAAAGTTAAAAAAAATCCAAAATCTCATTTTTAAGATATTTTTTGCATATTTTACGATATTTTAAATGAAAAAGATCATAATTCACAACTATTGTCTTGAAATACCTTAAATCTTGACTCACAAAATAAATTCGGATTTGGCCAAAAACTGTAGGTTCCTGTTCAAAGACAACAGCTTTAACTTAAGATATATCCGTGCTTCTTTGAAGCGATGATGGCATATTCAAGCGGAAAAAATTGTTTTGTATTAAATATCCAAAATTTACTTTACAAAAAATTTACTTACAAAAATTGAACGTATTGTGGTATAATTATCTGCTTCAAACATTTTTGATTCGTATAAAAACTTTTTTATTTTTTCTTTGACTTAAAGCCATTTAAAAATACATACCCCCAATTTTTCAAATTTTTTTGCACAAGTTAGAAAAAATGAAATTTCTTTTAAAATTTTACTTGAAAATTTGTACTTTTAAGAAAGAAGATTTCAGGAGTTACAATCTCTTAAGTTGTAGCTCTTAGATATTGCCCTTTTTTTAAGAACACATCTTGAACTGCTAAAGTTTAAACAATTTTTAGGTCTAAGCATAGTAGAAATTCAGGATATCCACTTTAACCAACTACTCCTTTTAAGCCTTTTTTTAAATTAATTGAGAATATGTAATCTTAATGATGATAATTGAGTTTAATTAAATTTGTGAATATTAAAAATCACCTTTTAAAAGCTAAAACAAAAACAGCAGGAGTTGTCAACGTTATATTTATTAACTTTAAACAATCAACAGAGTTGTACAATAATAATATCTACTAACTATTGGGTCCAGTATCTCATCCTGGAAATAAAGTTCGGCTACACAAGGCATTAATTAGGTTGCTCTGGACATATGCCATGTAACTTGTGCAATGGCGTGCATCTTAAACATTGAGATTCTGCAAGATTATCAAGTAATAACTTTCAGAAATAATTTAGGCTCTGCTAAGTTTACAGGCAAATAATATTTATACAAAGACCAAAAAGTTCCCCAGATCAACATTTAAGTAAGCAAAATATTTCGAAAATTGAGATACACTAGACAAAGCTTAAACGTCTTAAAGGCTCACGTTCGTTAGGATTAATAATTGTACAATTGCCCTACAAATAGTATTCAGTCAAAACTCATTGAAGTGTTGTATCTGTATCTAACAGATATTTGCAGACTTTTTATTTGCAAAATTAAACTTATAATTGGTATTATTGCAATTTTAATGCATTTTTAACTATCTACAAATTACAAACCTATCCACTCTACAAAAAACAATCGCTCTTATTATCTTAGTAAAGAGTATGCCAAGTTCTGTTTACTTTTTTGCCAACTTTTTCTCAACTTATAAGTAGCATCAACAACGGCTGCTAAACAGCTTGAACGTACAGACATTGCCATTTGTGTCGGGCCAGGACATTTCAAGATGGCATAAAAAACTTTGTTCAAAGACAGCGGCAAAGTGTGGGGGGGTGGGCAAAGGAGTTTTCTTAGACAAGTTTTTAAATGCCGTTTGCATGTTGTGCGGCTGCCAATGCCAAACCCCTTGGAAGCCATCAAATTACAGTGATTTGTAGTACGCTGGCAGTCTCCCAGACAGGCAGTTAAAGTTTTTTTTTTTTTGTTTTTTGGCGCTGACTTGGGAATGAATCTAACTAAGAACCTAGATGATGGCGTCCCGCATAGATGAAAATCAATTTTCAAAATGAATTCATTAAGCAAACGCTTCATTAAATCCGCTTTTGCATGCTAAATTGAAATTAAAACCAAGCGTGTGTAAGACTTGGTTGGTGCTGGAGGCAGGAGACAGGAAGCAGGAGTAGTAGCGACAACAACAACAGAAGTATGTTAAAAACGACAACTACGAGGGCAGACTGAATAGTTGTGGCAGTTTGTACGAAAGGAATTTTATCTCAAGCTGAGCCACCGATTCATAACCTAGCTCATACGGATTGTAGAAACTTATTTATCTTTAATAAATTCAGCCAATTATTTGCTATTTCATGCAGTTAGTTAGCAGTTTTCTACATAGAAAGACTATTGTTTTCAAGTATCAATCAAAAACCGACTGGAAGGACCCTCGTCTCGTGGAGGTGTCGCATATTTAATAGCCAAAGTTGCCATGTGGTTGTTAAACTGCGATTGTGGCAACAATGGCGGCCATGTTAAATTTGAAGTTGCCTTTGGCTTCAGCTCTGAGCTAACTTAAGCGCTAAATATGTCAATGTGTGCACAGCAATGTGTGTGTGTTTGATGAGTGTAAGCGTGTGTGTGAGTGTGTGTGCACAAGGTGTCGCTATCGTAGCACCCAGATGAGTAGCTGGCAACGCGGATTTAACGACAATGGAGACGCCTGTGAATGAATTTCATCGAATTAGCGTGCAAGGTGTGAATATGACTTTGAAATGATGCCAGTTGTCCATATACACGTGTGTGTGAGAGCGTGTGTGTGTGTGTGTTAAAACGTTGCATGATTTTAAATAGATATTGACATTGGTTGGCACACGCACACAGTTACACACCCACACCCACCTACCCCAACACACCCACACACACAGAGACACACATGTGTCTGACCCCATTCATTGTCTGTGCTCACAATACGACGCGTGCTTCGCCTTTGTTCACGCTATTTATAAAAGTCACTAGCACAGTAACTTGTTTTTCCACATTTTCCTTCCACTTTTCCGTGATTTTCTCGCTTTTGTAATGCTCTGCATGCTTTGCTTACCACATTTTACTACTTCTAACTCTTGGCGACACACACACGCCAGACCTCCCAACTCTTTTTTTTCCGCTTTGATAAGCAAGTTCTTTTGTTCCTTCCCCTACCTCCCAAAAAAAAAGAAGAAAACCAGAAAAATGAATGAAAATAATAATAATAAAGTTTCCTATGTGGGCACAAAATATTCACGCTCATATTACTTTTGTTATTTTTGTTGTTGCTACTTTTTGTTCGAACTCTCCTTTATGCTGCTCCACACATAGATACATATGTATCTAGTATGTAATACTTAGTATGTGTGTGTGTGCGATGAGTATCTATATGCATAAATTCATATGCATTTTGTGGTTTTGAAGATAGTTTGCAACAGATGTAGTGTATCTTTTGTATGATTATTTGCTGCTATTATTAAATGTAAGTCAATTGTGTTCTAGATGTTCTTGTAGAACTACTGTCTTTAGGACAACGTTTTTATTAAAAATTTTAGTATAAACTTATGTTGCTATACAATTTAATTCTTGGTAAATACAAATTTTTATGGTTGGAAGCTATTTAATTGTTAACAATGGCTTTACTTACAAATTTTATTTACTTTTTCGGCCAAATTACAATGGATGGTAATTTATAATTAATATTACTAATAAAAATCCGCATTCTTAACAAGTATCAGATTTCAGTGTTACTTAATATTCTATTGTTATAAAAAGAAAACGTTTTAAAGCTGGCAATTTATATTTTTTTCACAGAATAATTAGTAGTCAATATTATATTACGAAAAGTCAAAAACATTTTATAACTGAAAAGCAAAGCAGGGAACTTCTATTCCAATGCTCAGCATAATGTTTATCTAATTTGTTAGAAAATTAATTACCAAGCAGTTACCAAATAGATCATCATCATCATTCTAGTTGAATCTTGGCAGACGTTTGCTAGGAAAATTGACTGATTGCATTCAACTTGGTGATTGTCAGCACGATCCTTGTCCCTATTTTCTTTAAGCCGACGCACTACCTCCACGTGGTTCTCCCTGGACTGTTCCAGAAGACCCGTTGAGTGACAGACTAATGTGCGCGGCGTGATTCCTGGTCCTGTAAGCGAGGTTGTGCGGATGGTCTGCAACCTTGCGTCGAAAAAAATGATTGTAACGAGACCCCAAGTAGCTGACAATAAATATCTTTAAAAAGGCTCTGAATTCCGTGATTACGAAATAAAGTCACCTACAATTTTCACATAACTGAAACTAGTAAGAACCTTACTTATCTGGCCAACTGTCAACTATGACAACACTTCAAGTTCTACAATGCGTATACGTAATCTTAGTCACAACATTTTCGATCTTTAGCACTACCATTAAGTAGAACAAATCATGCATTTCACGATGATTTTTACGTCATATGCGCAAACTATAATAAACTCTACAATTTCCTAATGAACGATCTAATCAATTCTTCTACTTCACTATCTTAACTCGTCTTGAATCGCCTAATCGAGCATCTTTGACCAATTACGAACTATGAAAACGCAGCTAGCGCAAAGCTGATCTTTTGGCTACTTTTTTACATCCTTTTTCCAACTTTTACATTATACATTCAAGTTCTAAGCCATACCTAATGTGAGACTCTGCAAATTTATAAAAAATTCACCCACTAGGCTGGCAACACATTCGTGTTAGTTTTATATTATATTTTGCTCGCTCTAATTTAATATTTCTTAACTATAGTGTTGTTTAATTATAAGAACAGTGGCATTAGCTGTTAACCTAAAGTAAAATTTATATTGGATTTGTTTAAAAAATGCTGTGACGATCCTTAACAAAGTATACTAGGTTTGTGCTACGACGACAGGCAGCCGACATGACAGACCCCAAGTTCTTTATATCAAAATGCTTATTATAATACATCAAAGTAATCTTTGGAGTTTGCTTGTGATCTCTGGCCATCCATAGTATTATAGTAGCGCTGACCTTCGCTATTACTTTTTGAACCCAGGAAACGTTGTCATGGTTGGGTGCCTAAGACTGTTGTTCAGCAGTAGAAGGAGCTTGTAGGACAAGTTTAAATTATGATTTTTTGAGCTCTACGGTAGTTTTTACAAAAATGGCTGTAAAATAAGCACATGGTAGAAAAAAAAAACGAATGCTGATTTAATCTTTAATATAACCAAAACATAATATATAGGCCCCAATTCTAAAAAGTTCTTTATTATTATAATGTAGATACAATCTAAACCCTGCAGCTGAAAAATTATTGCTATACTGCTCTAATAAGCATTTCGGGGCAACGTATATAGCTGTCTCTCTCTAACTATTTCAAAGTTTATTTGTATTTATAGCTTTACAATTTGATGCTTATAATTCACAACTTGAAATGGCACATGTGTTTGATTCATATACAACCTTTCTACTTTTAAAACTCGAAGGTGATCGTGGCCAGTGCGGGGCAGTTATATTTAGATATTTAATAAATGTTCATTTTGTCAACTTGGCTTTGTTTATCCGCTAAATGAATAAAATAAAATGAATGAAAAATAAAAGAAATTTCACAATTCCAACAGTTCCAAAAAAGCCCCAAACTATGACAAAAAATCTTCTAAAACTGCAAAAAAAAATTAAAATTAACAGAACTTCCTTTAACAACTGGCAATCCCCAACTCAGTAAGCCATCTCATGTGATCCTATTAACCGCAGCTATTTGGAACCTTTGTTACGACTTTCTGCTGTCATTCTCGTTTGCCCCTTTGCACCCATTTCAACATAAATAGATTTTTTGTGTACTACATGTCAACATTTTCGTTTGATATTTTCCAACACTATTTGGAGGGATTATGTCAGGACTGCAATACATTCAGCTGAAAGCCTTTGATTATTTGTTACTGCTGGAGCACACTGCCGCACGTGGCACACTCAACACTTGATGACTTTGGGCTTTTCCACTTTGGCTCAGACGGGTACCGATGTTGTTTACGTGTAATTTGCCTATTTACGGATTAGACGCTCATTTGTCTTGCGCCGGCGGCTGGCAGCAAATCCGAGTCGTACACGAACTGATTTAATGCCTTGTTTACCTATTTCCTTAGACGTCGGTCAAAATAACACGGAGTCAACCTTTTTTACTTTTTTTTGCAGTACTTTCGCACGATGCGTGTGATTTGGGTATCTCATATATATAGACATTTTTGGCTATTGCTTGGCCCATATTGATTAATGTCTATGGCCAACACGAGTCTGGTACTTTGGCCAACTTAGGTAACTTAAGTATACAATTTGCATAAATTTTTGCCTCATTGGCATGCTTGTGCGTGCACAAAAGGTATAAGCACTGAAGTCGGTCAAAACTACGAGGGTTGCCTTTTATGTTTCGAAATTAGGCAAGCCTAGCTGGCAACTGATAGCTCTATCGTAGGATTTGACATTTCTGAGCTTATACGCGCTGAGAACGTTTTGACATATGAGCGCGTGTTATTTCGACTAACTTAAAAGATTTATCTCGGCCAAAAAATTAAATTAAATCGTAAACATTTTCTTGAGATTATTTTTGACAACTTTCGACATGGATTAACTCAAGAACAGTGCGTGAATGAACTTAATTTAATTTTTGGCGATGCAGCTCCATTCACCGTTTCTGTCGACGATATGCTGAATTCAACCAAGTTTGTAGTTCACTCCAGACGTCATGTGACCAACTATCGAGAGTTTAAGACAACCTTAGGCATTAGTGGGAGCAGCATACATTCAATATTGTGTGAACATTTGACTCTCAAAAAAATTTGTACGCGTTGGGTCCCACACAAATTGTCAATCACTCAAAAAAAAGGTTCGTCTATGACATTGTGACAGGTGATGAATCAGGGATGATCCCGAAAGTTGTCGACTGTGTGGGTGTTTCAAGTAGAGCCAAATCCAACAAAAATCTTTCGCGCACGAAGCACATTATAACAACGCAGAACCGTCAATTCTGAGTCCTACACAATCATTTGTTTGCCAGTTGACTTTCAAAAAATCAAAAAAATCTTTCAAAATCTTCACCACGAAAATGCGAGCTCTCACACATCGACTAAAACAACTGCAATTGTGAGCACTCAAGACAACGATTTCATCCGACATATAGTCCTGACTTGGCACCGAATAACTTCTTTTGCACGTAAAAAATAAAACGAGAGGTCAACGTGTTTCCACAGCTGAAACAACGGTTGATGCTTTCAGAATACATGTTTCAGAGATACCTCAATCAGAGTGGCAAAAGTGCTTCGACAATTGCTTCAAAAGCGTGCAAAAGTGTATAGATCCTAAAAGAGAATATTTTTAAAAACAATAAAGCAATTTTCAATGACTTATATTTTAATCCCGAAATCTAATAGGCAACCCTCGTAGAGTAAGACCAAATCACATTGTAGTTAAAGTCAAAATAAATAATTTATGCAATAAGCATAAAAATTCAGTCATTTACTGTCTGCTCTTTC
The DNA here is from genome assembly GCA_035046065.1 of Chymomyza procnemis. Lineage (NCBI taxonomy): Eukaryota > Metazoa > Arthropoda > Insecta > Diptera > Drosophilidae > Chymomyza > Chymomyza procnemis. Next base: position 43,271,774 of record JAWNOJ010000026.1, read on the forward strand.
ATTATTGTCTTGACCATTAAATTTTAAATGCAACCAATAAAATTACTAACCTCATTTTATGCCTTCATTTGTCGTTACAGTTGGTTCACGTGACTCAACGTCCAGTTCGAGCAGCTCCAGCAGCAATAGTGCCAGCAGCTCAGGCAGCTCTTCGGCCGCAGCTGGTCCTGCCAAATACCCTGTGCTTGTATTCGTACACGGTGAATCATACGAATGGAACAGCGGCAATCCCTACGATGGCTCCGTGCTCGCTAGCTATGGACAAATATTGGTGGTTACCATAAATTATCGCCTCGGAGTGTTGGGTAAGTGCTTTGGCGGAAACCTACGGAAAAACTAACCTAACACACTCAAATGCTAATTCTAATTGATATGCTGAGTGCATGGTGCACGTTGCTGGACAAAAACATTTTGCAGCCGGCAATGTGCGCCACGCATTTTAGCCAAATGCACGGAGCAGGTCAGTCGTTGGTCGTATATCCTCACTCGCTTTGAAGCCATTGGCAGTGACTGCTGCACTTCCGCTGACAACAGCTGCAGCCAACTGACTGACCGTTGTACGCTTTTTCCATAATCTAAACTAATTTAGTTATAGTCACTTGCTAAAATACTAAAATGCACAGTGGTACGAAACGAATTGGATTATATTCATTTAATTAGTTCAACAATTTAGACAAATTTCATTGAGCACAACCAAATCCATACAATGAAGGAGAATAATTTATAAAATGAAATAAAATTCTGAGCATTTTATTGCAACCGAAAATTGAATCATTTTATGCAATTATTTTTTGAATTGCAAAATGCATATTTTCATGATTAAGTAAATCGAATTTCTTCAGTTACTAAATAAATTAGTTGTTACTAAATATAAAGTTGTATTTATTTTAAAGTGTGCGTCTTTATGTTTAAGTATTTCGATATATTTGGGCATGTGGGCTATGTCTTTTTTTTTTAATTTTTTTTTGGAAAAATCAATTTGTTAGTTCAAAATAAATATTTAAGTTGATATTAAAGACTTATAATAATAAGATTTATTTATTTTAATTAAAAGCTGCAAAAAATATTTTTTGTAACTAACTCAACATTCATAAAAAAACATAATAATAAATCTACTACCTTTGAAGTTGAAAGACTTTTTTTAAGTATATCTTGTTAAAATTTAGTGTGAGGTTTTTAATACATTTAAAGCAAACATTTTATGTTTACTTTTATTTATTTAATTTTACTTTAAACATATGAAAGTTAAGAAAAAAATTGGAATAAGAAATTTAATAAACTTTATTATTTGTTCAAAGTATGTTGAATACCTTTTTTATTTTAGCACGCTTAAGCTTGTTCCAAAGGTTTTTATTTTTAATGTTCAATATATAATTAATATTTGGGATTTTGTTAAATTTAAAGCAGAAATAATATCATATAAAGCTAAATTAAAATAATTAGTAATTGTTATAATCCAAATTTTTGATTAAATAAATTAATTAAATAATATTTTTTGTTTACAGTTAATTTTTCTTTTGGTAAGCTTTATCAAAATTTCTTTTTTTTCATATTTAAATTAAAAAGTTTGCCTTGTTAATATTTAGTACGAGGCTTTTATTAAATTTAGAGCAGAAATAATATTTATGTTTTGTTCTAATTTGAATTATAAAAAAAATTTTTTTGAATAATATTTCAGAAATATTATATTTATGATTATTTATTTTTTACGTTTTTTACTGAAAGCAAGATTAAAAAATAAGTTAATTTGAAATAAATTTTGAATAAAAATAAGTAATTAAATAATACTTTTTGTTTAAACCTAATTGAATAATTTTTTTTTATTTTTGACATGCTTTTTATTTTTATTTATATTCAATTATTTTATTTGTTGCAATTAATTATTAGTTTAAATTTATAAAATTGATTTGTTAATATTAAATACAAAGTTTTTAATTAAATATAAAGCAGAAATGTTAATTTATTTTGTTTTTTTTACTGAAAACAAGATAGAAAAAATTGAATTTTGGACATTTGAATTATATAAAATTTATTAATTAATTGCAATTTAAAGTTAATAGTAAATCTTATTTTGTTTTTACCTTTGGGCAGTTTTATTATCAATTATTATTTTTTTAAATATTTAAAATTAAAAAATCAAATTTGTAGATACGTTTTAAGAGAAACAAATATGAATAAAGTCTTTGAGTAATTAATTTTTTTAACATTATTTTTAAGTTTTTAATTTAAAAGTTTTTACTGAGTTCCTATCTTTGAACAATTCGGATGATATAGTAAAAAAATTCGCTTTCATTATAATTAGTTTCTTTACTTCTTTGATGATGATCCAACATGCCAAGCCTGTTTACAATTCAGCTCATTATGGAAAGACCTGTTGTTTATTCCAATAATTGCATCTTTTTCCATAATATAATATCTAACGATCTATTTAAACACAACAAATGACTTAATTTGTCAGCATACATAACACTTTGACATTAGACTTACAACTTATTTAAAAACCGCAAATAAAATGCGCTTCCATTGTGTGCCACAATGTACAAAGTACACTGTAAAAATTAACATTCACAACAAATTACTGTGACCTCATTTGGTGGTGGCGGCGGCGGCTGCTGCTGGCTAGGATTTTGTTGCTGCTGCTGCTGCTGTTCAGTAGCGGAAACGGAAGTGCTGACATCATGATTTGCACGCGTGACTGTGCACACATTTTCAAGTGTCGTCCCATGCATTTGACATACTAAATGGCTGACCAGCGCATAGCTAGATAGATACCCAAACCCCTACTAGGTATAGTAGTTAGATTGACGATATTCGTAACCAACCAACCAAACCGACTAACCAAGTGCAGTTCGATTAAATTTACATTAGTAGAGGACTGCAGCCGTTTGCAACAAGCGCAGCGGTTTAATCATGTGCAAGCAATGCTGATAAATACTCATCGATGTCTAAACCCTTTTTCATGCATCCGTAGGATTTCTGAATGCCAATACGGATCGTTACTCCAAGCTTCCTGCCAATTATGGATTGATGGACATCATAGCGGCGTTACATTGGCTAAAAGAGAATATAGCTGCCTTTGGTGGTGATCCAAATAGCATAACGCTGGCAGGACATGGCACTGGCGCAGCATGTGTGCACTTTTTGATATCCTCCATGGCCGTGCCAGAGGGTAAGCAACATAACTTTTTAGTGTAAATACTTGTCTAATAACGCTGTTATAGGTCTGCTTTTTAATCGTGCCATACTCATGTCCGGCTCGGGTCTGGCGCCCTGGTCATTGGTCAGTAATCCCGCCAAGTATGCAGCCATTGTAGCGCATCATGTTAACTGTGCCTCGGATCTGCCTCATGCGCATCTCATGAAGTGTCTGCGTGAAAAAACTTTGGAGCAGCTGTTAAGTGTGCCCATACGACAGCCGGAGTTTGGTTTTGCTTTTGGACCTAGTATCGATGGTGTGGTCATTGATGGTGGCGACTATGTGCCACCGGCGCCTGGCTCACCAGCAGCACAGGCGCAAGCGCAAGCCTCGACAGCAGCTGGCAATGGGCTGGGCGGTGAGGCTGGCATTGCGGCAGCTGGCGGTTGGGGTACACCGGGACAGCTGGAGAATATCGGTAAGTTTTGGTGGAGGTAGACTGGGTAGCAAGTTAGTTATGGCATTATCCGATAACACTTCCTAAACCATGGAACCTGGGCTTACCCGGTTGCACTGGGTCACCTTATCTCGCGCCATTTCTAGTCATAGGCCATTAAATAGTAATTAAATTTGACATAATTTAAATAATTTATAATGCGCCGCCCTCTTTTTTCTACCTTTTGACATTTGCATGCAATTGATGACGATGCTGTACCCGCTGTGACGCCCTTCCCGGTGCCTGCTGCACTGCTGAACTGTGTGAACTGCCATGTTTGTTGCCACAACAACAACGACAACGCCAACAACAACGACAACAACAACTTCTACTGCTACAAAAACATGGCCGCCATTAACAACACGCACTTATATACACACGCATATGTACACACACACACACACACCACTAATACATGCGCACGCACGGACACCATGTGACGGACGCCATTTTAATTAATGCAGTATTAATGAGAAAAACTGCCATTAACAAGTTGTCAAGGTAAGTTTTTGCGGCATTTTTTTCGACGTTCCCCCTTGCGAGTAGCGTCGGCTCGTTTCAGTTCGGTTCTTTCGTTGTATTTTTAGCTTAATTATTTTTTACCTTAAATTAATTTTAACATACACAAACATATAATATATACACTTACACTTGGCAACACACTACATAGGCCATGTGTTCTAGCATATATTGTATAAAACTGCAACGCGCGTAATTAATTAAAAGTTTCACGATATTTGTAGGGGGTATACCCTATAGAATATGAGCTAATATATGCGTTGAACCAGAGAGGTTGAATTTTGTGTACTTACGACTTTAGGCAAGTTTAGTCTAAACAATTGCGCTTGGACTTTTTGAAGCAAAGGCAATGTTTACTTTGTGCTAATGAGAGAGTTTTTGGACTGAGGAATAAATCAGCCAGCAGCTCTGTTGCATGTATCGGTGAAATCTTTAATACTTCTAAGCTGATACAGCAAAATCGCCTATTTAATATCTCACAATCGTTCCTTATTTTTAAAGTTGGCTTACGCTAAAGTGTGAGCGTAAGGTAACCTATACAATGAGTAATATTGCTAAGTAATACATAGGTTCGTTTAGACTAGCCAGTAGATATAAGCTAGTTTCATAAAAACAATTTATTTTATTACCCAATTGTGATCACAAATAAATGTGAACTTATATAATCTAGTCAGCCGATACTTCGCAACCCCTATAATTTTGAAAAACCCAATAGAGTCAAAACATCTGGTAAAGCAAATAAGATAAAAAAAAAGCAAATCAAAAACTGTTGTAAGTTTTTGTCGGAAAGTACGATTTTGGGCTACCCTGAGGCATTTTTCTGCAAAAGCATCAGTCGCTTTAGTTCACATAAACCAACGAACGACTACTTTGACCAATTTCACCAATTTTGTATAGTCAAAGTAGTAAAAACTGCTAAATCCTTTAGAACAGGGAAACTGATCTTAATATAATTAAAAAAAAAGAATAAAATGGCACAAGTTATGAAAAAATCGATTTTATACCAATTAGCTTTATGAAAACTGTATAAAAATGTAATATGATCGAAATCGATGCGTTGTTTGAGAGTACTAAAATTTCGTAATAAGATATCCACTGATTATGAAAAATTTCACACATTGCTTTTGTGCTTTAAAAACTCTTGCGTGCCAGTTGGTTACAATAAGCGAATTATTTATTTATTTCCTATTAATTTTCTTGAGATGGTGCAAAACATCCCCATTGGAACTCTTTAATATATTCCCGATGTCAATAAAGTTCAGTAAACTTTGGATAATAGCAAATGTTTTTCAAAAAGTTGCTTACTCTACCACTTTAAATTTCTAAGATACAGACGACTTTTCCTTCTCGTTATTACTATATTAATATAAAAATTTCTATTCTTCTAAGCTTGTGTCCTTCGATCTTCTCTTGAACATCAAATTAATATTTCATTGACTGAGGCAATGACTGTCTTCCATGTTCACATCTGTTTTTTTGCATTGTCTACTATTTATTGACCACCCACACCTTAGATTACCTTTTCAAAGTTAGTTTAAAAACTTTTTATAATTTCTTTGAAAAGATTTCGATATTGAAAATAAATAATAATCAACTATAATTCTTTAGTACTTTCTAACATAAAAAAAATTTAAACTAAATAAATCTGCTTTTCATTAACGTTTGTTGTCGCCTCGATGAAATGGTTTTTTTTTGGCAATTGTTGAGTCTTGCACACTTATTTTTATTTAAGTTCTTTGTTATATAATGTGTCGATATTCTTTAAATTAATCACTTTTCGATGTTACTTCTTCTATTAGTATTAAAGTACTAAGTAATTAATATCTACCAAAAACCATTCAGGCTTTCAATATAAAGTCAGAAGAATAAATGTTATGAGCCTAAGATTTGGTTTTATTAGAATCCACCACTGGCCAACAGGACTTAAAGTTCGATTTTTCGACCAAAATTAAAAGAATTTTCAATTTCATGCAATAGTTGCTGGCCGCTACTACTGCACGTTCACAACGAATAGAGAAGATCTTAGAAAAGATCTTAGAATTATTTATGCATGTTTGGCATATGTATATGACTTTAATTTGTTGTTGTCGCGTAACTATTTATTTGGAGAGACCTTTGCAACATGGTTACGAAAATGCAAAAAAACGCTTTAAACAACAAATAATTCAGTCGAAAAAGACTAATATTACACCCAAGCACCCAGTAGCTTCGTCAAACAATAGCTAGCCAAACCTGAGGGAACTTTTGTCAGCATCATCATCGAGATCATAACAAGCCATATGCCTTCAACGTAATATTACGATAATGTATATTAACTGACAAAACAGCAGAGATGTATTTCCTCAACACACTGTTTAGAGTGTATCCCGCAGTCCGTGCATATTGTCAATTGCAAAAAATTTGCTTATTTTTTAAAAAATATGGCGTGCTTTTACCATCAAGATTTTATCTCAATATCAAACATTCAAAATGGCGTTGGCTTAGGCGTGCGATAAGCTTTTGGCATTACATGCGCTGAGCCATATAACACTCACCACACACACACTTACACTCACACACACTCATATGCATACATAATGTATTTGTTGTTCATTAATTTATGCACATTAACAACGCAAAGTCAGGCGCCATTTTGTTATACAATTTGCTTGCCATTGTAATCCCATTGCATTCATTTGCATCTGTGTGAGTGTGTCCTTTCGAATGAATTGCATTGTGTGGGTCGGTTATTGTGTACTTGTATTGTTGCTTGATTTATGCACTTTGTATATGCATTCTGCCAGGACATATACACATATATAATATATTATTAACAGCTAATTAGCAGTAATTTCATAATTGATGTGCATTTTGCGATACTTGAGCAATAAATGAGAGAACCTTTAAAGCTTTGCGTCCTTAAAGCCGATAAAAATTTGCGATTTTTTAGCGAGAAGAAAAGTATAACTCTAAGGAGTGCAGCAGAATATGTTGGATTCTTTTCTTAGACTTAGTCGGTGCGAACTGATGTCCAACACACAATAGAGTATATTCTCTTTGTAAGTGAACTTAACAGCATCAGATCCATGTCGCGTCAGTAGAGAGTATACATCTACGAGGTGGAAAACTGTTAAATTAAATATTAGATTCTATCGTAGACTTAGTCGGGGAGAACTGATGTCTAACACACAATATACAGAGTATTTTCTCTTCGTAAGTGCACTAAACAGCATTAGAACCATGTTGCGGCAGTCGGGAGAGTATATCTCTAGAAGGTGGAATACTACAATATTAGATGTTTGAATCTTTTCGCAGACTTAGGCGGGAAGAACTGATGTCCAACTCAGAGTATATTCTGCTTGTAAGTAAACTCCACAGCATCAGAGCCATGAATAATGTTCCGGCAGTAGAGAGTGTATACGTCTATGAGGTGGCAAGCTGTTGTATCAGTAAATCCAAGAGTTCGGGTCAAATACCGCAAGTAGCGTAGTTTGCAGTAGAAAGTGAAACAAAAAAGTGCCATTATCCAACAATTTATTGCCAATTACATATTTACTTTCTCCAAAGCCAACAATTTCATTTAAATCGACTGTACTCTGTAATGGCAACGTTAAATAAATTCCTAAATAACTCTAAAATGGTGAAGCGTTTCGGCTTAACTCGCTCAATAGTCTAAGTCACTATTTTTTTCTTTTTTTTGTAAAGCTTTGAAATTTAATAATATGCTGCTGGCAATCTAAAAGATGCTTCAAAGTTAAGTCTTCCTAGTAAAAATATTTCTTTTGTGCGCATCGTAAAGCAATTTGCTTTTAAAATTCCTGCAAACACACACACACAGATACACACACTCACAAAGACAACTTTTAGTATTTGTATAAGGCAAAGAAATTCCATTAAAGATATGCACAAAAGCAACAAACTCAAAATAAAATGCAGAAAAATTAAATACGTATTCTATAAGGCCAAAGGAGCAGCAGCAGTAAAAAAAATAAAAGTTTATCTAAACAAATATCCGAAATAGAAATAAGTTAAAGTAAAGTGGTTTAAATTTGACAGAAACTTAATGAAAAATGTAAAATTATTAGAATTTTATTTACAAGCTTTACGACTTTTCAATTATAAATTTTTACTTTTAGAATTGTAAACAAAATCAGGATTATTAAAAAAAAATGGTATATGAATTCATTGAAAAACGGAAATGCTAGGGGGTTTATGGTTGCTTTTTTAATATATATATATAGAGGGTGCGCCATCTGAATCACTTTTCAAACGATCGGCTTCACTTAAGTACAGTTTCATCCAGTAAATGTATCGCTATACAAGCTCAAGAACGCGAAATCTGTTAAATATTCTTAAATTTAAATTTGTTTTTGCTTCTTAAAGTAATGTGCGTATTTTTTTTCATATAAAAAATTGTCTGATAAAGTATTGCCTTTCCTGAAATCCTGATAAAATAACATTACGTAATTTTTGGGAATGATAACATCAGGAAGGACAACGCTGATCAATGACTAATAAAAAAATTTATTTCCCTTGGCGACCATCGCTTTTAATAGCTGCTCGAAGGGAACAGGGATTCCAAGTTTATAGTCGAATCCGGCGGTATCTTTAATTAATAAAAATTTACTCTGGCAAGTAGCGTATTTTTGCTAGTTGCGATAGTCCTAGGCAAAGGCACCAGTGCTGCTGGGTTGAAACGAACCACCGTTCTTCGAGCTTAGAGGCGATTACGTTACCACAGCGCTGCCAAAGGCCACGAATAACTCTAGATATTTTAATAACTAGATCAACAAATATAAAAATTACATCAGTTAAGGGAAAGATGAGGGTTATTCACGTAGTAAGGATCCCAATTTGAATAACACTAACTTGCAAGAATAAATAATAAAAGATCGCCTACATTTATAAGTAATCGGAAGGGAATAAATCTAAATGATGAAGGCAGTCTGACACCACTTATATATCGTCCAAAGCAAGTAATGGTATTTAGTAGTAGTTTCGGTACAAAACCTCATCCAACTCCAATGGATTACAACCTCAATTCTGTGCAGAAAATTGCTTCCTAGATGTCCCTCAGCTTTCAAGCAAATGAACCAAGCTGATCAGTACTCTTTATCTTTTGGTAGCTATTGCAACTAGTTGAAGGGGTACGAGCGACTTTATAAATCTCGCCAGGTGCCCCTGCTTTGAATGCAACTTGTACAGTTGAAGATAAGGAAGAAACTCCATTACTTGATATTTCCACTAAGGAAAATTCTACTTTTCTTGATTTTTCCACCTTGGGAAGATCCTTCTTCACGTGATCGTTCTTCACTTGATCCCCTTTCACTTGATCTTTCTACCTGGGAAGATCCTCCTTCACTAGATCTTTACACCTGCTAAGATCCTTGGGTTTAGCTTTGCCTTCTTTAGTCGCGCATTGATATCGAATACGTCCTACATAGTCGTTGTGTCATAAAACGCTGAACTACATCTGCATCGTCTTAAAGTTCACACAGTTCGTGTCTGATCTAATAAATAGACGGTTATGGTTGTCCAAGCCTTCTGACCTCTTTCGTTAGAAAACAATACAATACGTCACATTTAAGTATCGAAGGAAGGAAATCTAGTATTAGGAATTATTGAAATGAAATTGAAGAGTACAGATGTTTAGATCAAAAAAAGCAGATACTACTCGAATTTTGAACTGAAACTGGTTGTTTTCTAAAGCATAAATTCAAGGGGAGTAAATTAAATAAAGAAAATAAATAAGTTTGGTAGTCCCGATTGGAAACCTCAAGATATTCAATCATTGTAAAAATAAAATTGGGCCTCGAATGAATTGAATTGGTGCCTGTTCCAAAATAAGAAGGACATTTCCTCTTTGAAAGATATGCGTTCACGGCTGACATTTTTTGAAATCCGCTTCTAGATATTCATCAGTTTAAGCAAAAAGTATCTTATCCCAATAACTCAAACTCAAACCAATTTAACAAACAAAAACACATTTCCCAAAAGCACACAAAACCCACCTATAACTTAAGTCCTCAAAAATGTTCATGTACAATTCATTAAGTTTGCTTTCTCTCACGTTTTGCTGATTTCAGATATGACTTGATGGCTGGCGTAACACGTGCCGAAGCCTTTTTCTCCTTCAACTCCGGCGACGTGCAATATGGCATTGAGGCAGATCGTCGTTCCAGAATTTTAAAGGCCTACGTACGCAACACGTACACATTCCATTTGAACGAAATATTCGCAACGATTGTCAATGAATACACGGATTGGGAGAGACCCGTACAGCATCCAATTAATATCAGGTGAGTAATTGCGTTTGTGTTTTTTTGGTACGCAAAGTTCCGGCTAAGATGGAAATTGGTGTAAAAAAGAGACCATGGGATCGAATGAAACGAGCTCGTGATTGTTGTGCAAAATAAATATTTTCTTCTTAATTAAAAGTGCGCTGGTATGCGTTGAGTTCCATAGTTCCGATTTCTTTAGTCGCTCCCTTGCAATAACCATGCACCCCGTGGCCCCTCAAACTCTTACAATTTGGAAATATCCAATTAAAGCGGCTTAAAAATTCTTGATTTCAATCTTGCCGCAAATGAAATGTAAATTTTCATGTGCCCTTGCTGTGGCCCCCACATCACCCACCCCTCATGTTTGCTGTTGCTGCCGACGCCCCCTTACTGTCAGTCATCATAAATAATGGCCGCACAAGCAGCTCAAAAGATAGTGGGTAAACGGGGGGGAAAAAAGAAAATGCCATCAATGGGTTAAATTTAATTTGCAAAAACGAGAAAGGCCAGTTGTGTGCAACATTGCGTATAAGTGATGTATGAAATTGCATATATGCAATCAAAAATTATTTACTTTTGATTTCTATCAATAAGCACAACGCGCTACACATACAATAACACAAACAAACACACACACACACACACACAGATAAATATTTATATACTTTTGTTTGTTTTTGTATATTTGCATTTAGATCAAAATAACAAATTTATGTTGATTTTAATACACTGCAGATTTGAGGTATTTAGGGATATGTTGGCTTTGTGGTAGTTATTAATCTCTTTGCCAAGTAAAATGAGAATTTTTCTGTGGAAGTCATATTCGCTGCCAAAACTAGTTCACGCTTCACACGAAAAAAAAATTTGATTCGAAATTTTATAAGGCGAGAATAAGGATCACACATGAGTCCTGTACGCAAATATATGTTTGCTTAGGCATTAAGAATATTAATTTGCAGCTCGAAGAAAAGGAGAAAGATTCATATTGAAGTATTAGGTGACTGGTATCTTGACTAAACTGCATACTCCAACCGTCGTCAGCACGCTCGAAGCAGAGGTAACCGGCCGAAATTAAATAAAAAGACTAGGAATATGTATTACGACCCAAGGATCCTTTGTACCCTTCGCGACTCAGCAGTATTCTAAGGATTCAAAAACCTGAACATATTCCAGAATCTTTTTTGTATTAATCGAGACGAATGGAGAAGATTTGTTGAGAAAGCCAAATCCCACCCCGGGTTGTAGAGCTGAGTGATGATGATGAATCATCTGTAAGGGGGATTCTTAGCCACTTTCTGCGTTGGACCAATACTGAAGTTCCATTCTTAGTGCCAAGTCAAGAAGCTGTTTTGTTAAGTTTCTCCATTTTTAGTAGTTCCCCCAGAGGTAAAGTACTCCACGCTTTCCTAGCAATGCTTTTACACATGTAAAGTTTCTATGACTACTTATTTATTGTGCTGGCCACAAAGGCCTTGAAATTAAGTTTAGAATTGCAGGTTATTTTTAATTTTCGATCTTACAACTGGTTCCTACACGCTGATCCTTCTCATCAACTTTATACCGTCTTGTCACGGTAACCTACCCATTCTCTAAACTCTAACTTAATTTTTAGACCCTTTTAATCGCTATTCTAGTGTATCTCAAAGTCGCCCAAGATTCGTACATTTTTTTCACCATATTTTTCAATTGAATTTTGCATGCGATTCATTTGTTTTTAGTTTGTTGCTTTTATTTTTGTTTATCAGCCTGAAAAAGTGAAAAACTCTTGACAAGCATAATGTATGCTAAACTCTGCACATATTTCACACAAAAATGCAATATATATATACTTTTATATATATATTTATACATGTTTCAATAGTTTTAATAAAAATCCATATTCTTTTGATACAGCAATTGCATTACCATGCGTACGTATACTTAATATTTCTCGTTTTCATATCAAAATTGCTGCTCAAACGTGCGTTAACTTGCTTGCAATGAAGCAGCAATCTGAGTTCACGCTTCAACTCGGTCACGAGTATTAAACCACCTCACCACCACCCGCTGCCACCCTCTGCCACAGCAAATGCTACGCCATAAGCATATATCCTTCGAGGACTAAGTATTTGAAAAACGATATAGCAAAGAGCTTGGAAATTAAATACATATGAAAACTGCTACATTGTGCGCATTTATATGCATAAGCGAATTTTCTTGTTTAAAATTTGATATGGAAATATGATTTGCTTTCGAGCCAAGTTTTATGGATTTAAACTGCCGAGAAGCTTTTCAGAGATGGTGAGGTATTTAAGCAGAACATTGAGGCTAATATTAGGTGGCATCTTGGGTTATGAATTGGGTAAAGAGCTGCTGAGTTATGTGGGCAAAGCTTAGCGTATTTGGATAAGGTCAAACGGCTATCTTGCCAGGAGAGAAGTTAGACTTAGACCAAGTTTGCTGCATAGTAGAATGAATACTAAATATGTTTCTTATATTTGGTAAGAGAAATATTTTCTTAAATCTAAGGAGGAACTTATGAAATCTCTTGCCAGCTCGTAAACCGTGAGCAAATAAGCTTCAAAGTGCAATAAGAGTGCTCTCTTACAGCCACACTAAATCCGCGTCTGTCCGACCGCATTGTAGACTCTTGGATCAAATCGAACTACCGCACTTCAGCAGAATGGCCAATTACATAAATTTTAAAGTAGAAGTCGTAACTTAAAAGTCATATATCAAAACTTTGTCAATATTTTGTAGATTGTTCTTATAATGTCTTATTTAATATTCTCAGCTGGTTTTAAACTTAGAAAGGATTTTTTTTTAACTATTATTTTAATTAATAATAATAAGAGATTTTGCGAAATCGGCTTTTTTTTCATAATTTTTTGCTCTTTTTTTTCTTTATTTTTCCACTTGGAAACTTAGTACATTTATTTAAGCTTTCAAACGGTCACTGTTCTGTGCTGTCTACTCAGTGATGTCCCACAATGAGCTGAGCTGGGATAGTTATTGAAGAACGTTTCGTTGTCAAGTTGCTTTTGGTCGTCCTGCCCGTTTGCTTCCTTAGGGGTTCCAATCTAATGCCATTCGAACAATGCTGCTTGGGATCTTGCTGAGAGCATACACTTTTCAAGTGCATTTTTATTTCCTGATTTGAAGTTGAGTAGAGGACTCACCTGTGGCGCCCACAGCTCTGCATTTGATATTCTGTTTGGCCAGAATAAGCCACATATAATTTTCAAGCATTCGTTGTTCAAAATCTGCAGTTTTTGCGTTTTTTTCTTTGTGGTGAGCCATGAGGTCTCACTACCTGGTAGCAGCATGGATTTAACACAGGCCTTGAAGATACGGAGTTCCATCTATTTCTTTCTTAACTGTCTGCCTCCCCATATGCGTTGCAATCTCCTCAATGCTGTACGAGCTCGAGACAGCATCATGCACTTTACCATTGTTTGAGATAACGTTGCCAAGGTAAGGGAAGTTGTTTACGATTTCGATTTCGTGTGCATTTATGGTGATGTTTCTTTGGCTGGAGTGATTGAAACGCATTGCTTTTGTTTTTGTTACATTTACCCCTACATTAATAATCAATAAATAAATTTTAAATTTAGTTTGAGATCAATATCTTACTTTATATTCTCAACTTTATTTAAATTTAACAAGATTTTATTTATAATTTATAGCTCTCTATCAAAAGGATTCCCTTCATTTATTTCCTCAAAATTTCTTTTAAAATTCTACTAAAATTTTCCAATATTGCCAAAACTAAACAATTAAATTTCGTACAAACTTTCACAAATTTCAGAATGCAAATATCTATTTTTATTAAAAGATTTTTGCAACAAGCGTAAAATTAACCTCAAAGCTCTATTTCTATATATTTGCATTCATATCAATCAAACTCAACTATTTTTGGCATTTCGTAATGATTTTTCAAACATAAATTGAAATCAAATCAGTGTCAGCAAAAAGTTTCGAAATATTTTGACACAGATATGCATTTTGTATTTGCCAGAAATATATTAACTCTTTTACGCAACGTTGACCAAATTTAAGGCCCGGCTTAGTGCAGTCATTGACAAAGCAAAACTATCTATTTTTTAGACAAATAATATGAGAAAAAATACAAACCTCTACAACGCTGGCATATATAACTTGCTAAGCTTTTATTTTTATTTTTTCATACTATATTTTCTATGGGTTGGGTCTATGGGGTTTGCCTGCTGTTATTGCTGATGTAGAAGATATGCAAATGCGGCAAATGGTTTTTATTCAAATTTTGCTAGTGCATTTGAAATGCATAAAGCGAAACTCTTTACAACACACTCCGCACAACTGCAAAAACTACTCATCGTCCTCGTAGTTGTTGTGGGCAACCCTGTACATGCAAAGGAAAAAACTCAACAAAACAGACTTGCATTACTTTGAGTTTGGGGGCTAAGCAGTCTTCTCGAAGTAGCTTCCCAAATAGGCTTAGCAACAACTCTTTGAGCCGACTTTGAAGCATACTTTTACAGCAACTCTGGCCACTCTATTGAAGTAGCCGAACTCCAGTTTGGCAGTTAAACATTTTCTGGTAAATCAAAGTGCCGTTTGAGTGTCACTCAAAGGGCCTTGTTAGTTGTGCACTTGTTGGTAATACGCTGTTGGATTTTCGTACAGCCAAAAAAAAAAAAAACAGCTAAAGGTACCTACTCGAACTCGAACTGGAACTGGAACTTTGACTGACAGCTGCACAAAATTGCCTGCCAAAGGCTTGTCAGTACGTTGAAGTCATGAAAATTCTGAAAATTGTTATTTGATTATAGCTTTGAGTGCTCTTTCAATAAATTTTTATATATTTTTTATTGATTTTTTTTTCTTATTTTTTTGCAGAGATGAAACACTGGAGGCCTTAAGCGACGCTCAGGTGGTGGCACCTGCTGCACAAACCGTCGACTTGCATTCAGCAGATCATCGCAACTCGTATTTATATGTATTTGATTATCAGACGCGTTTCGGTGACTATCCACAGGTAAGTTGCGCAAAGTGTGCACAGATTTTTTTGATAAAATATTGTTAAAATAATGTTTATGTGCTTACCTATATATAGTTCACAAACTACATTTAAAGTTTCATTATGACATCTTAAAATTTCAACTAGCGGCACAGTATTTATTTCAGTTGATTCAACTTTTCATACCATTCCCGTGAAAAATTACTTATTTCCATTAAAATAATCTGACAGTATGTTTATATTTATGTATTAAAACTTTTATCACTTGTTTAAAAAATATTCGCGATTTTTTTTCGATGCGAAATACCAACATAATTACAAAAATATTGAGATCAAAGCCTAATTTTTTTAATTTAAAAATAAAACTAAGGGTTGATATAGAAGAACTCCGTCAACTGTATTGGAAACTTTCAAAAGTAGTCCCTTTTACTTACATCAAAACCCAACTAAAATTTCACCTTCACACAAAATCAATAACTAAGCTTTAGACCATGCGCCACATTGCTCCCCTGCATCACCACTACTTAGTATCACATCATGCCTCCTCCCTCTGCCTTCCACAAACATTTAGCACTAATACAACTCCGTTGTGCACTTTCTGCATTGGAATTTTGCAGCGTCAGGGCTGCATTCATGGCGAAGACTTACCGTACATCTTTGGTGCACCGCTCGTTGGTGGTTTCAATCATTTCACGCGCAACTATACGAAAACCGAAATCAGCCTGTCGGAAGTTGTGATGTTTTACTGGTCGAACTTTGTGCGCTCCGGGTAAGTGTGAAACCAGATGCTTAATGAGATTGTTTTGTGCTCAGCTAACCATCCATAAACACACACTCGTCTATGCGCCGACTTGTATAGGAATCCAAATGAGCAAATGGAAACGGAGCATGGCAGCAGACAGGAGCGCAGTCGCTATAAGACCATCGAGTGGACGGCCTATGAGAGTGTGCACAAGAAGTACTTGAATTTCGGTAAGCATTGTGGGGGCACTTTAGACGTAATATTAATTCTGAACTGATTACTGTTTGAGGTTGGTGGGATTGAAGTTGAAATGTGTTTACCATGAGTAACGACTTCTTCAAACATTTTTCGATTATATAGCTAAAAAATGAAATAAATTCATTTATAAGGAAAAAGTTTGTCTTTTAGCAAATCCGAGAAGATTGTATGGTTTTTAGAAAACAAAATTCGTAAAATATCTAAATAAATGTTTAAAAATGTTGAAGAGAAATCGAAATCTTTTGATTCCAAATAATTCCGTGATCATAAAATCTGCTCTAGCAGCAGAAAGAGAGTTTACTATATAAATGTAGCATGTCCTGTATGCTGTTGCTAAGTATACAGATGTAATTTTTCTGATAAAGTACCTACAAGGTAATGGATACTGTCTTTTTTGGACAAGAAATCCCAATATTCCCAAAAATCTCTATTTTTGAATATAAATCTGTCATCTTATAATTATACGCATCAAAAGTGTCTAGCGAGAGCTTTTATTTTATTCTTCTTGAAGATTCTATCATGTGTTTAAAAGAGGACCATATGGCAACAAGACATTTCGATTGCTCTTCTGCAGGCTTGGCGGACGGCATACCCCGAAATAACGCACGAGACCGAAACTGCAGAGGTTGTAGTATTAGCAGTTATTAAATCCAATAGCAGGGCCCTAATTATGGGCCTTTTGTCTTTCAAGCAGCCACCCATGCTATAGAAATTTGAGGCCGTAGATTCTACCGCAATAAACTGTACAAGAAAGCATTTCAGTTATATATAAAACCCATCTGCCAAATAGGCACTATTATGATGCTAGAATTTCTCTTTAATGTCAAAAGATTTCGGTAAACTGCCAACTCCAACTGCAGCTTTCTTGAATACAGTCGAGCTTCTCTAAGAGAGTCTAAGCAAAAGAGCTGGTCGCTATTCTGGATAAGTTTAAGACAGAATGTCTTGGCAAAGCGGACTTGAAACTAATGATAGCAAAGAAGAGCAGTATACTTTAAGATGCCAATCAGACTATTCGTATCTTTGGAGTATAAAATATATCTCGGAGACGACGAATCCATCAGAAGCCATGTTTACTGTCACTTTCAAGCGACGAAGTGAGAGAGAGTCGGTCACTTTAACAGGAACCAATAATTTATGCACTTCATCTTTCACAAAAAAATACAAAACAGAGAGGCTTTCACAAATAAAGTAACGCCGGTCGCTATCACTCAGTCCCAAGTCATACGAAACTTATTGTCCTTGCATCTGAATCATTCCCAAGACTTTAAGGCGTTTTGACACGGCTTGCTGCTTCACTTACAATGAATCTGCAGATTCCAATCGATCTTTGGTCTAGTAAGGTTTCCAATTTATACGCATCCTTGAAGTCGTTTTCCATACCACTTTTCGACATCGCAATCACCATCATCCGACTTTCTTTCACTACGAGCACACTTGCCGTATTCGGGAGCAATCGATAGACTTGAAGCGCACTAAAGTGTAAAAGAAAAGGAACACTTCCCGCAAATTACGCAATCTCGACTCAAAAACTGAGATTTGCAATAAAAAAAATGAATTTATGATGCAAATTTTCCGATGTCTGCGATTATTATATATCGTTTTCCATCGATGAATACCGATCAGATCTTACCTATAGAGAAACCCATTTGCAATCCGCAGAATCAAGTTGACATGAATTTGATATGATACAAAGGATATTCCGGCCGTAGGATAACAACTCTTTGATACGAACTTTTAAAATATGGGGACAAATTTTGTAGTGTCAGGAAAAAAATAAAAATTTCAACTGGGAAGCTGAGAACTCACTCACTCACAAAAGAATTGCGAATTAGGCGACTATCTGTAAATGTTGGTGTGATAGAGCCTAGCCATGGTATTCAGATACAATTGGAACTGCACGTTTACTTTAATTAATACGCTAAATAATATACCATTCTTTAATTATAGACACAAAACCCAAACTCAAGAACCACTACCGCGCACATCGTCTCTCCTTTTGGTTAAACCTAATACCGGACCTACACAAACCAGGTGGTGATAATGTGCCCGCCGCACATCATCAGCTACACGATGACGAGGAAGACAACAATATACCCAACGATGCTTCGGTGAAACCGCTGAATCCGGCGTATTCACCACGTGGCGCCAATGCAGCCGCCATGGGCAACTTTACGATTTTCACAAACCAAGTCTTTTCACTGCTGAATCTCAGTTCGCCGTCATCCTCACTGCAGCGCAATGGCACACGCTATGGCAGCGGCAAGCTCTATCCCGAGGATATGCTGGATGGCGAGCATGCTAGCGGCTCTAGTGCATCACAGGACAATGATGGCTTTGCCGCCTACTCCACGGCTTTGAGTGTGACCATAGCCATAGGCTGTTCGCTGCTCATACTGAATGTGCTCATCTTTGCGGGCGTCTACTATCAGCGCGACAAGACGCGTCTCAATGAGCCACGCACGCAGACCAAGTTGAAGCGTCAGGAGAATGGCCAAATGCCAAATAATATATGCGGCGATCTGGAAACACTAACCATACACACCAAAAGCGATCCGGCTACCATACTCTCGCATCATCATGCCATGCAGCATCATCAGCTGCCGCCGCCCGAGTTTGCGGATATACCGCACAGAGCGCCGCCGCCACCGAAGCACATGAAATCGCTGCAGGATGGTGCCCAAGGTGGTGGCTCGGCAACAGGCAGCGTAGTAGGTCTAATGCCACCACCACATGCGCTACAAGTGCTGGGTAATCAATGTGGCACATTAACCAAGAAGAGCTGCATGAAGCAAACGGCAGCGCAGCAGCAGCAACAACATTCGCCAGCGCAGCAGCAGCAGCACGTGGTGCAGCATCAGCAGCATCAGCAGCAGCACATGCAGAATCATCATAATCAAAGCATGACCACTGTGCTGACGACAGCCGGCGGTCTTGTGGTGCCAGCACCGCCCACCGTGCCAGTGATTGTCTCCACGCAGCAGCATCAACAGCAGCAGCAACAGCAGCAGCAGCAGCAGCAGCAGCAACAGCAGCAACATCCATTGATGGATGAGCTCCGGGTGTGACATTAATTGACCGTGCGTTTTAAATGTGATCTCTAAGCGCACAGTCGTTGTACTTCATTGAACACTCATTTTTTGCATGTGTGAGTGTATCTGTGTGAAGGTATCTATGTGTTTGTATCTGTGTGTGTATCGAGAGTGTTTGGATGTGTGTGTGTGCGCGCGTGTGTTAGCCGTAATCAGACGTCAACTGTGTTATATAATTCCATAGATTGACGCACAACATAGAAAAATAGAGTAAACCAAAGCATATATTAAGACGCCTCAGCGTCATAAATAAATTTAAATTTAAGCACATTAATTTAAATATATTAAAAAAAAAACAAACGGTTACAGTTTAAATAATTTTATTGTAAATAGTATTTAACTTGTTGTATACCTAAATAATCCTTGTACTCAGTGAGGATCGCGTAATCTTTGTAATATTTAGAATTTCTTAGGTAGGATTAGTCACTGTACTGTGCTTAGCCATTGTTATCCATTGAAATTTCCATAAGTTGGTACGCAGTAAGTTTTTCGATCGCTTTTGTTATTGAATTTAGTTAATATAACTTAAAATTTGATTTTTATTCAATTTAAATAAGTTATGATTAAGTTTTCAGCATTTCAAGTGCATTAAAATTTTCAAATTAAAATTTTTTTTTAAATCAATTATTTAAGCACTTTTAGTAGTGTCCATAATATGCGATTATTTAAATTGAAAAAAACTAAGAGTAAGACCTACAAATTTAATTAAACAATGTCTTCAAATTTTATTTTTTTCACAACAAAAACTCGACTCAAAATAACATCAAATATTCAGGTACTTTTAGTATTTTTTAATACAATAATTATAATGCAATTTTTGTGATTTAATTACAAGTGCGTTATTCACCAATTAAATATTTTTAAATATTTAGTTAACATTTTTTAACTTTATTTTTTAAAAATCAAACTGAAAACTGAATAGAAATACTGTTTCTGCTTTTAGCAAAAGAATTTAATTTATAAGTTCAATTTTATTTCAAAATTAAGTAAAGTTCATAAGTTAAAAAATTAAATCAAAAATATTTTATTGAAAAATTAGCCCGTGGCTATCTCAAAAATCCTTATGAATTATTTTTCTAAGTAATTATTTTTCTTAATTTTATTTAAAATTGAAAACTATTTGAACTTTGAAAGTTTACGATTTATTCTATTTGTTTTTCCATAAAAAAAATAAATAACCCTTTTTTTCTTATTAAAAACTTAAAGCAAAGTTTTAGTCAATTTTATAATTAAACATTTTTTTTTTTAATTTTAAAGCGAAGAAATTTTTATTGTTTTTATAATATTTTAAGGTTACTTTTTTTAATTAAAGGCCAAGTTTATATAAATGTTATTCAATAGTTAATAAACTAAATAAAAAAATTAAATTGTTTATAATTGTATTGTTTTTATAATTGTATTTGTTTTTTTTAATTATTTTTTTTTAAATTAATTTTTTTTTCAGCCAAGTTTATATGCATTTTAATAATTAACATATTTTTTAAGTTAACTGTATACATTTATTTACGTAATTTCTATGAATATTTAAAAACTTGTATATTTATTTACTTAAATGAGATGAATATTCAAAAGCCTTTTCACGATAAATAATTGTTTCTGTTTTAAATATACTTTAAGCTTTATTTTGTTAAAAATTTAATTAATTTTCTGAATTTCTTAGTATCTCAAATTTTAATGAAGTATCTTTTCTGTTTAGTTTTTAAAGTTATTTATTAGTGTTTTTGCATGTTTTTTTATTTTCATTGTTTGCAAAAAATATTTAAATGGCAGTTTTTTAAAATTAAATTTTTTTTACACACTTTAAATTTGATTTCTTTCCATAAGCTTGCATATATACTTTTTATATAACTTTCATATAAACATTAGGACCAACTTAAAGCAAATTTAAATAGTTTATCGCTTCTATGTTTCATTTCTAGTTATCAACATAAAAAAAAATAAAAATTATATAAATATATTTACCCTCATAGCGCATATAAAACGTAGCGAAAACGAGAATGTTATAAAATAAACATAAATGTTATTCTTCCAAAGACTGAATTATAATTGTGTATTTGTAAATACAAAATTAAGTCATACATTATAAAAAAAAAATGAATGTACAGTATTGCATAAATCTAGCCTTCAAGAGTTTGAAAGAGAAACCAAAAGGGTTTCCTAAAACTTGCATATGATTTCCATACTTTTAGCCAATGCTTCAACCCACTGTGCGGCTTTAAACTTAATTTGGCCTAAACACAAAAAAATTAAGGTAATTTAAAGAAAAAGCATTTATGAAATGCGCCGCATTAAATTGTTAATACGGGACGCACAGTAAAACTTTGTTATGTTAACTAAATAAATATTTATGAAGCTATTAAAACTAATTGCAAATGCAAAACTCTGTATGAAAAAAAAAACCAAAAATAAACTAAATAAAGTTTAAATTTGAAAAAACCATGAACATAGTTAAAAATTCCATTAGACAATGAGCTGAAACATAATTTTCGTGTTATTTTTTCTTCTTACTTAATTTTAACTACGAATATTTAGTAACGATTCTCAAATGTAATTAACACAGAAATTAATTGCGGTAACTAAACAGCTCATTAAAAAATTATATTGTAATTAACAAAAAAAAAATTATAAATAAATTGAGTCGTAGTTCAAACTGAAATTAAATGTAAATTACATAAATACATTTAGTTTAATGCAAACAGAATATAAAAAAATAAAAATAATATATATATAGCATTAAACATTAAATAAACAAATAAATTCAAAGTGTAAACTGCATAAAATTAAAATGTAAAAGTCTATAACTATATGCAGACATTTAGACGCATAAATAATTGCTACTTTATATATGTAAACATAAACATATACAACTAGTTTAAATATAGCGAAATAATATATATATATATAAAAATATAATATAGCATATATAAAACAAAGCAAAAAAAAAACAAAACAAAACAAATAATTAAAACATAAATTATGTAATTAAAATTAATTGCATTAGACGGCAAGTGAGTCAACAATTTAGCATTAAATTCTCACATAACTGAAAAAATAAAATAAATACTTAGTAAAAAAAAACAAATAGTTAAACTAAATAAAAGTAAATAAATCAGCAAATTATAAAACCAAAACTGTTGAGATATTTAATTTTGTGGTAAAAAAACAAACTGTCAAAAAAATAAGTGCAGTAACTTAAGTTTAAAAATAAAACACAAACCAAAATATAAGTAATAATAAAGTTGGAAAAATATGTAAAAATTGTGTTGCACTTTTATTTCGTTCTAAAGGCAAGTGCGGCAGGACTTAAGGGCATCAAAAATATTAAGTATACGCAATGACATGCATGTACAGCTTCTAAAATATTACGTCATGGTTCTTCTTTCGTTTTTTCATCATATCCAGGGAGGGCTTCACTTGTGCTGTTGATAGATTTTTTAAGAGCCGGAAACCAATTCCTGCGGCACCCATTAGCTTGCTAAGACAACTACCCAGGACGCGCCGCTTGGAGGCTGTGTTTCTCCGAACGAGGCTTGGAGAATGGTCTCGGGTGTGCACCCATACCATGAAACCGTGACTCTAGAAAATAATAGGAAAAGTGAGCATCAGATACCCCGAGAATCTGCTCATGCACCCAAACGTACTGGCGATGTACCTGCTGGAGAGCACCCAAACCATAAGCAGACTCAGAAGAACACACCCCCTAGTACTTGCTTTTGGAAGACAGAGATCGCTCTGGCTGTCGTGCTGCTGCCAGAGATTAGTAATAGCTAGCCCCAGCTTATGTCCCACTGCAATACTACCTTGAAGGCAGCACTTTAGGAAAATCAATCAAAATATACACCAAATGACGCCTCTGATACCCCAAAAGTAGGATTGAGACATGGTTTCCTCAATTAATTCAATAGTGCAGATCTTGATTTGACAGATCATGAGCATCCTGGTGCTGCGAAATAGTCCAACGACGAGGAATTGCAGGCGCTATTGGATGAAAATCTAAACCAATCGCAATACTCAAAGTGACCCGGGAAGCAATTTCTCAACGTTGAAAGTCATGGATAAGAATCAGAGGTATGGGGAATGGATGCCACACCAACAAAATGATTGGCAAATGGAATTTGGAAGAACTATTTGCGAAATGCTGCATCAACGGCTTGGGATAAAATCTATCCTGCATCAAATTGTCACTGGGGACGAAAAATGAATATATGTAGAGTATTTCGAGAATTCGAAACGAAAGAAGCAATGCTTTTACCTGGTGAAGCTGGCCCAAAGACTGCAAAACCAAATCGTTTTGGCCGTGTTTGGTAAGATCTGGTGAAACGATTAATGAGGATCGCGACAGACAACAAATCATCAATTTAAATAATGCGTTGATAGAAAAACGGCTGGAAGTTGGCCAAAGTCATGGGAAAGTTATCTTGCAGCAATAAACATTTATTAACCTCTCAAAGTAAAATTATTGTCTTAGTGAATAAGTCAGACTGTAAGTTAGTTATTAATTCATGGGATTCCTGTTGTTTTTACCCTCTAATTAGGTAACATATTTAAAAATTGTTAAAATTATGTTTTACACATAGAAAAGTCTAATTGCCTGAACTCTTTATAATTTTATATTTTAACATACAATTTAAAATTTATATACAACTTGAATTTTAAATATATTTAACAATTAACATAAAAAAGAAATCATATATGCATTTTTGTTAATAATCTACCAATTTTTTTAATATGATTCCCGTAAAATGTGTTATAGATTTATACAATCAGTTCCGCAAAGGACTTTGGGCAGATAAATGAATCTTGTACGATTTTGGGCTTATAACTTCAATTTGCACTGAGGACAAGTTACCCCGTTGGTGCTGGCAATTTCCAGTCAAGGGAATAAATTTCTACAAATTTCATGGATTTGTTTTCTTAGAGTTTGTCCAATCCAATCCCAACTTCGTCGGGCTACTTGTTGCATGCCAATTCCTGTTTTGGTAATAAAGTTTTGCAATTTCGAAAACCCAATTGCGTTTTTGACATATAAATAAATTTGGATATATAAAATTTTCTTACCCTGAAAATCCAAAAAAAAAAAAAATTTTAAATAGCTCAAAATTGTTACTCCAGCCACCTGACGTACCAGGCGAACAGAAACCGCAAATAGGCAGATTTAAATTGGTAACTAAAAGTATGCTACACTTTTACGCGGCACTTATTTTAAAATTCAAATTCAGTTACAGATTTGAAAAAAAAGTATTTTTTGGAAACCTGCTGCTAATTCTGTGTGCCTGGTCACCCAACTTTGAGGAAGTCGCATATTATATGAAATTTAAAATCTGAAAATAAAAATACTGCAACGGAAATTGTTTGAAAATGTACCAACGGTCAGGTGAGTTACCAGGCGATCAGAAACCGCAAATAGGCAGATTTAAAACGCTGCCTGAAAGTATGCTACATTTTTATTCGACGGTTATTTTTGACTTTTTGAAAATCAGCAAAATGTATAGCATACTTTCAGTTACCCATTTGAAAAAAAATATTTTGCAGCAACCTGCTGCTGATTCTGGGCGCCTGGTAGATCAACTTTGAAGCAGTTCATATTTCTGGGAACTATGGAAGACTTTTGCGGCAAATCAAAATTTGAATAACTCTGTGTGTGTATGGGTAGCATGCTCTTGACAAACTAAGAATAAAAACGAAATACGAAATTAAAAACAATTTTTACTTTAAAATTACATAATTTATTTTTCAAAATTGGTCATAATTTATGGATAACTTATTTTAATATTTCATATTTTGTATTTGTAAGAAGAGATACAATGAGGTCCTAATAAATATTTTTACTTAAAATTCAAATTAATGATTTTTCTGTAGCCATACATCTTTTAGTCCATTTATTTTTCAAATAATCAGATTATACTCCATAAAATAAAAATCTTTCTTTCGTTGAAAATGGTGTAAACTCTTTTGCGTTTAAAAGAAGAAACATGAATTTTGAAATATATTTTCGCTTAATCGTAATATTAGCTTATATTGTTGATGAAGTTAACGACGGTGCCAAGGTACGAGGATTCAGTGGCAACTTCTAAAGTAGGCACCCCTGCATCATTATTTCGCTGACTCCTTCCTAATCGGCGCATGCAAGGAACTGGACACCTGTATAAAAAGTAGTGCCCTTCGATGTACAGCGGCCTTCCGGAATACCTGGTACGAAATCTCGCTTGTGAGGGGTGCTGATGGATCCTTTTGTAACTTAAACCAGCTAATGAAAAAGTCAATGTCATACTGCAATATGAATCGTCAGCTTAAGAATCGACCAAAAGATGATGTGTGTCAATCTGTGTTCCTTGGGTTTATTTCAGTTTTTGACGCAGAGTGAAGAGCTGACCTATGTTGGATTTCCAGCTCTTTAAGTTGTCGTTTGATAATTCGACGGTGCTACTTGTAATTCTCAATGTAATTCTGCAAAGTTGAATCAGATACGCAGGATTACCGAACTTAGACAGGGGGGCATACAGGCGTTTCCTTATTAGGCCATCAAAGACAGCTTTGTAATCGACAAAGAGATAATCTATGTCGATATGTTTTTCGTTGGCTGTTTCAAGAATTTGGTGTAGAGTGAAGATATAATGGAAATCCAGCACAGAGCTACTTGGGGTGCTCAGTTTTCGTGCTCAATGTAATTCTGCGAAATCAACATGGTGGCTTACAAGCGTTTCCTTATGGGGCCATCGAAGTCAGTTTTGCAATCGACGATTTATCCAGAATTTAGTGCAGAGTTTTAGGTCACTAATTGATCTTTAGTGGATTTCCAGATCTTTGTGCTGTTGTTTGCTTATTGGACAGAGCTACAAGCGTATCCTCATCGAGCTTTATAATCCACAAGCAGATGATTTTGTTGATTTGTTTATCGTGGAGTTATTTCGCGATACAATATTTTTAACCTGCAGCGAGAAGACCTGTTCTAGGGTCGACTTAGCAGTTTTGAAGCCGCACTGATAAGATCGGATCTGAGTTTTGGGTTACAGCTCCTGTATTTCACAAAGGACGAATGACCTTGTATGAGATGGCAATAAGACTGGTTCTTCGGTAGTTTGCGCATATCGTTTATTACTTTTGTTTTGTTCTCTTATGAAAAAAAAATGTATTTGTTCCTGTTATAAAATTCTTACTCAAAGAACTCAAGAAATAATATTTAAGCATCCAATATAAAAAAAACTATCCTCAATTTAAGTTATTCAAGGAGCAGCCTCTCAATTCTGTAAGATTTTTTGCGGATGAAATGGTAGGGAAAGATTGACTCTAGCATAACATTATTTATATTGTCAAGGAGAAAATGCATATCGTTGTCCAAAACCTCATCAGTTGTGCTGCCTACGCGCTTGTGAAAATTTGGTTCAAAATTATGCAAGTATCAGAATTACTTTTGAGCTGATCTTGTCAATCTTAACTATCTTCAGAGCTAAGTGCTTTACTTAATCTCAAATTAGAAATCAATTCTCTACAAAACCTTTTCAATATTTTATTTCATAGAAACCTTCAACAGCTTATACAAATTCCCCAAGTTTGTTTGTAAAACAAAAGTAACACAAAAATTTCTACACACTTTCGTTGGCAGCTTTAAATATTTTTCATAACTTGAAAATTCCTGAGGCTAAAGTCAGCAAGTTTAGCATAAAACTGAGTATATCAAATATTAAAGCCGTCAAGTAACTGCAACTAAAAAACAAAAAAAAAATACGGATTGAAGACAAATAAAAAGTGTATCAGGAGAAAAAGATGAAGCGCAGGCAAAGTAGTAAAAAGCGACTTGGCAAATGGAAGCGTAAATAAATGGCTATAACTCAGACTTTAAGAGGCAGTTAAGACGCTGAATATAAAGCGCACCAAGCTGCACGGCCATCTGTGTGAGTGAGTATCTACCACATATGTATATGTATTGGTAGTGTGTGTGCATATGTGGTTATGCGAAACAAATATGGCTGCTCACACACTCAAACGCACACACAGATACTCTCTACACTCTCACATACATACACAGCTGTTATCCAAATATGCAGAGCAGAGCTGCTGATGGCTTTCGACAAATGTTGAAGACGAGCTGGAGAGAAAAAAAATTGAAACTACAAAAAGAGAGGCAAGTACAATAATGGCCCTATTGATACGTACATTGTAGTATATACTTCGACTATATATATATATATATATATTGGAAAAAGGAAAAGCTAGCCAAACAGCTAGGGAGAGAGAGAGATTGAGAGGAAGAGGTGCGGCACAATATTCTAGCTAGACAAGAAGAAAAAATCCATTGAAAATAGATTTATTATGCAAATTTGCCAAAGCATAAGTGAATACATCCAACATCCGTGCCGCGATATGTGAGTCATTGAGACACTTCTCCTAATACCCTTTAAGCGGGTTAGTTGCACTGGCAAGGAGGCTATCGACGTTAATAACAATAGGGAATGTAAGCATAATTTTAGAATCTTAATCAAACCAAATATTATATTAAAATACCTTTTACAGTATTAATTTAGCGAACTTGTCAAAAGTCAATCTGAACCATATAAGTTATAAATGCATTTTCATCCTACGGACGATATGTAAATTTAACTTCGATAGCGTAGTCGATGCGTAGTTGCTCTAAAACGGAAGCCCAGTGGTTCAATTCCCACCTCCAACACTCGTCCCTTTGCCTAGCACTGGAACATTACCAGAAAAAACCACTATTTGCCTAGCACCAGCAAATAGGCGCTATTACTTGGGCATAGTTAGTAAATAGGCGCTAGCACTAGGCGCCATTTGCATAGCACTAGGACATACTTAGGATAAGCGCGCCATATGCCTAGCATTGTGGAATAGCCAGTAAATAGGCTCCAATTGTCTAAGTAAATCTCTGCAACCGTTTCTCTTTGAAACGCAATAAATGGAGATTTTATCCGCCCATTAGGCGATGATAGCATAGTTAATGGCAACACATTTATTTATGGCAATTTACACCAATAGAGTTCAACCATTGGGCTAGAAATGCGGACTTGCACATATGCATTTTATTAGTACATTTTAAAACGCTAAAATCAATATTTTTGGGGAAGATCACTTAAAGTTCTTTTTAATTCAAACTACTAGACTACAAAACAACCCTTTATACTTTAATCTGTGAATTACTTCTAGTCATTCTCTTTAAATCCACACTGAAGTGGTAAATTAATCTTGTCACCCGAAACATATATCAAGACTCGCAAAAGATGCGCAGAACTGAGAGATCGGTATTCAATTGTTTTATTTGTGGGCAAACAATTATCTTCCATATAAATTAAGAGACACATAGTGAATCTCTTCAAAAACTTTAAAATTATTTTTGCGAGGTTTGAGTCTAATGTTACCTTTAACAGGAAAATGGTCAAAAAGCAGTTTTTCAGCTTCCCAACCTTGATTTTCGAAAAAAGTGTGGGAAGTAGTATAATGTAGTAGTTACTTACTGATTATATGTACCTCATGCTATTAACCAAAGATCACCCAAAACTTTAATTTTCGATTTCTTCGTAGAAAGCATTAGTAAACATGACACAATAGCAATATAATCGTATTTATTTTTGTTTACCGATGATACTACTGGCATTGGCTCTTCTACAAGGACATATCCAAAACAATAAATTTTTGGTCGAACTTTGCAACACCGGCCAAGCAATCTACTCAAAGTTCCTTAATTTTTTATTAATTGTTTGCTAACGACATTTTTTTACTATTCCCCTTGACGATGGTCATCGATCCAAAGGCGGAGCATAGAGGCGAGTACGCTACCACTAACGCTACCAAGGCCCACTTCCTTATGATGTACAACACATTGAATTCTAAAAAGAAATTATTAAGATGAAATCCAAGACCTCGAGCTGCAAACTTATTGGATACTGGATCTCCGCTGCGGAGTTTGTTAACATGGTATGTGACATTGTTGTCTTAGAAACCCTGTAGTCAAATATGCATCCAAAGTGTACATATAGCGTGATGAGTCCAGTCCTAGTGCCTCTCAAAACGAACTGCCGAACCTGTTCTTTCCTTTGATACTGATTAAAAGTAGATGCTGTCGGAATTGCAGTTCCGCCTTGGTTAAGCGCAAAATATATCTATAACGCCTTTTGTTTTCTGGGTAGTAGCACTCGGTTGAGAAAGCAACTGCGTAGCTCGACGCCCAGCCAAGTTAATTGTATCAGTAATTTGGGAGTCAATCAAGGCCATCTCGCAACTCACAAAAGGGTGCACGTTGGGAACTAGGCTCAACTTGTGGTATCAAAATTTAAAGGCTTGGTGCGCCGTCCCTTTTTAGTGCCGACAGACTCGAACTTGGGCAACCCCGACATTTTTGGCTTATACGTCCGAAACTGGTCACCCATCTGTCTGCAGCTCTGCCCTATGCTGACGATGCATAAATTCGATATCGACAAATGCTGTCAACATACTGTATCTCACTTTTAGGGAGACAAGTCAATCGTCGGCCACTTGATGAATCAAAGTGCCGCCAAACTGCATACAGCGGTCAAACACAAAGCAAGTTTGCCAATCCTACAGGTTAGCATCAGCATAGTCATGCTGGCGTGTGGCTCATGCCTTATGTGCAGATAAAAAAAGGAATTAATAAATATTGCAAAGAAAGTAACTTTAAAAATATTACTTACATCTTTTAAATGCTTGTGTCCAGATTAACCTTCTATATGGCTATAAAGCTTCATAAGACACCATGATCCATTTTTTGTCCCCCGTGACGATTTCATGCAGGAAAGACTTTCTCTCAAACCGTTGAACATTTCACAAACAATTCTTCGATTTTCCCATTGCCTATCTTTTAGTTGGTCTGGCACATATAGCCCATACTTCAGGATCAAACCCATGGCTTTTAAACGTTGACAAATTGATGCCCGGATCCCATTGAGTGTTTGCGCCAATTGTTCTGAGTTTGGGTCTTTAACCAATACTTGTCCCTGAACTTTTGCGCTGCACGAGTAAGTTCATTATCCGCCAAATCAAAATCTCCTCTATCATTTTAACCGACAAACTTCAACTGCCACTCCTGGTAGTGTAGTCCGAATTCGGCATGTCTCGTTAGATTCGGAGGCTCGTTCAACTTTTGTATTACGATTTTTATTGTAACTGCTGCGTTTTTTTTTTTACTCTTAACTATCCATATCAAATTGTTGTACGATAGTGCCAGACTTAACTGCTTAATTTATGGAAAATAAAGTAAAACTGGTTGGGGCTTTTGTCTAAAGTAAATGTTTGCCCAAATGTTAAGAAGCCTGCGAATATGCTGCCATACATAGCAGTAGACATGGAAGGATATATATATCTATATATAGAGAGATATACTACGCATGTGTGAGTGCGTGTGTATCTAAGGCTTGCATAATTCGCATAATTGAATAAAAACATTTCAACGAAATTGCAGCCAAAGCTTTTCAATCAGCCAAAGCGTTAGCACTGGCAGCACTTTTGGTAAGCACTTTCTTGGCTTAAGACTTGCCTGATTTTTATTAGTTGCGATTTCCAACAATCGCAGATGTACACACACGCACGCACAAACACACATAGTTACAGATATCCCTTACTCTTTGTTCCCAAAAAACTTGGCACATAATCCTTTTAAATGTCTACATAGAATTTCAACAAAAGTTTCGCTTGGGCTTGTTAGTAGTTTGCATATGTTTTGTTTCGTTAATACGTATCCCTGGCTTCAGTGGGGGGCTGTGACTGCAGCTGGGAAAGTTCTTAACTTTTGCTTTTGTGGGCGGCGATTTCACGCTGTGCCTAATTTATTAGATACAGATTTAAAATTAAATAATAAAAGTATTTGAAAGTTGCTGCTTGACGGGAAAATTATCACTTAAAATTGCTGCCAAAAGGGTCAAAATGTCATGTGTGAGCTAAACAATGGGTTTCATAGGGCTAAGCGCTGGCTCATGAAGAGTTGAAATGTAATTTATGTGCGCAAATACTATGCAAAATTGCTTTGTAGTAAATTGCCCATGCTATATTACGTATACGCACTGTATGACAAGGCCTCAAAGGCAGCTGTAGCTAGTTACGACATTTTCTTTTAAGATTATAAACTTTGTAACAATTTTCATTAAAAATTGTCTCCTAAAAATGACCAGTAATGATGTTTATTGGTATATCTAAAACTCTAAACTAAGCGCGCTTATAGCAGATATGCCAAATGGGACAACGTGTTCCAACTACCTAACCTGCCAATGCCAAACCCCAACCACTCAAAGTGTCTAATAAACATTTTTACAGCCACTCAAACACTTTACGGTCACCTTTAAGAACTTTAGCGAACATTGCAGAATTTATTTAAAATACATGAAGAGAGGAAAAAAAATGGAATCCCAAAAGTTTTTTGCCACATTTAATTTTATTGCACATCAGCGATAATCCAAACCGAAATTGAGTTCCTGTAGCGCGAACAAATATAAAAGGCAATTTCTACAACAACGAGAGCAAGAAACTCAATTTGAAAAACCCACAAAAATAGAAAAAATGGCACACAAATTGACTGAGCAAATATAAAAAAAATTTGAAAATTTTACACAATTTGTAAAACTTTTGTTTTGTTACTAGAGAAAAGGATCAAATATGTGCATACTTTATATGAATATCTGGTTTTGAGCGCGTGCATACAAAGTTTAATAGAACTTGCCGAATCGATTTGACAAAAAAAAAAAAAACAAAAAAAATCCTCAAAAAAAGGAACCCAGAGTTGTGCACATTATACCACTTTGTATTGTAGGACAAACTTTATTTCCAGCAATTAGTTTGTATTATTTTTCATCTCGCTTGAATTTTACTTTTTTACCTCTTGCAGACTGACTGCAAATTTTCAACTTTTCCCGAATATGTATGTGTATATGGTTTGGTATTTGTTTTGTTGCAAAATATATGGTAAAGTAATACAGGTAAGCAGATAACTATTGGTGTACGCTTTTTGGTTTTGAAAATGCCACTGAAAGTTTTATTAGTTGTTGACCAATATCTATTCGTAGGAAATTAGCGCAAATGTTACAACTTTGTATACACTGTCAAGAGATTCTATGCAGTTTTTTGGTTAAAAAAATTATTCCCCTGTACTATGTTGTCATCGCTCCAAAGGCGAAACGTGGAGGTATATCTCTATTAGCTGTTTGAAGAGAACAGCAACCTGCAGTTTATAGCCGCATTGAACAATTTTCATTTGCTAGCTATGACAGTGCTAGGCAAACTTATCAGTACGAAAAGGTGGATTCCTTATGTGCTGGCGCATTGTCGGTCGAGGAGAAGAATTCCATTATTGAGGCTCCAGTAGTTCGTAAAAGGCGACTTATAGGAGAAATAATCAAACCTGAAATCGGCTGTGTTTAGTTTTCACTCTCTTGGGAACAGTTTGGTTTATAATAAAATATATAACGCATAATCCTACAAGCGGCTTGTGTCCCTAAATGGGGAGTTAACTATCTGGAGTTTTAGTAGGGAGTGTCTTTGGTACGACACTTCAACAAGCGATAAGCTGGTGCCACGGATGGTCAGGTATCCCACAGAGTTTTCTTTTAGGCGACCATAGGACATGGACCTTCGCGAAGTAGTGTGGTGATTCAGGTAAAGCTTTCATACTTGGCATGAAACATAGATCCTCGACTTTTATCAGGGTTAAAGAACACGACAAAACAGAAGTATCTCTTCATCTTGGGGTAGTAGAATATGCCGGCTTTTCATACCAACATATTTTGTTGGGCGTTAGTGTGGTGCATTATTCCACACTTATATGATGATTATCTTGGTAGTAAGACAACGCCCTGCTTTGCGCGCGCCATCCCCAGTTGGTCGCTCCAAGTGAAGAAAGGTTCTCCTCCAGTTGGTCTTTTCATGTAAGCTTCGTCGTAGGTGAGTCTTCGTCCATACGAACGACACGGTACAGCAAAAGCAGACGTTGTGCTGTAGAGCTCATACAGCTCATGGTTCTTTCGTATGCGATAGTAGACTCTAATCCGAAAGCGACCAACTATTTAGCGAAGAATTTTTCTCTCGAACACTCGGACGGCAGCTGGATCTGTCCGTGACACAGTCTGCGTCATATAACAGCACCAAGAGAAAATGAGCGTTAATTTGATTTAATTTTGTCGATCGAGAGAGATCTAATCTACAGGCTGTTGTTATTATCGGTGTTGAAGGCGATGCCAAGGTACGTGGTGTCCTTGACAACCTCAAAGGTATAGAAGTCCGCTGCCATTTGGGAACCAGGCGCCGTGCATCCCTATACGTAGTATTCAGCATATATTTTGTGTTGACCTCGTTAACCGCAAGAACCATTTTTGCTAACTTCATTTAGATTGCGGCAATCGCAGTGCTAACAACACGTCAACAACACCCAAAGATATCAATATCAACGAGCTGGACACTTTGTCATTAATGACAGATTCTCAAAAAAAAAAAAACAAACAGATTCAAATACGGATTAGCGTCATTTAGCTTTATCTATTGTGCACGCTCATCTAGGACAATTAGTTGGTTAAACTCAAGCTACTGTAGCTGGGGTAAGCAAGCGATTTAATTTAGTGAAGGATTCATATCTCTAAGGTTCGCGCTCTGCAAAGTTTATACCTACAACGCATCAAGCTTACCTCTACTTTGCTGAGTATTTAAATGAAATCGATTTAAAATTCTACTTTCAAAAATGCTTACCCCACACTATTCTGTGAAATAATTAACTTTAAAATCTTTAGCTTAAAAACCACAACACGTTGACTACCAAAATCCGCTTGAAAAAGCTTTAAAACTCGTTTGCATCGCGTTCGCTTGAGTTACCTCTGTATCTTTAACTAATATACCACAAACTAGTATGCCTAAGTACGTGGAATCCTATTTAGCATTGGCTGAGCGAATTACGCTCCATTTTTCCGACAAGCAGCCAAAGTCGAAACAAGTTCATAACTTGGCAACTTTGTTCCAAACCGCTAATTAATGCGCCCGCCATGCTTGAACATCCATCGTGAGATTCGAGGTAAATAAGCTTTATGTGTTGTTAGAGTTGTCGTTGTTGTGCTGTTTGTAGGGTTGCCTAATGCTTTTACATTTTCCAAATGTCTTGACTTGCGACCCAGTTAGCTAATTAACACACACATCTGCTCCCATTCACACACAAACATTGCATATTCGCTGCAATGCAGCAGCAGGCAACGTGGCAACAACTGCAACAACGGCAACAGAGGCAACTGAGTTGCCAAAAGTTATTGCCAATATGTGCTGCAGAGTTGCCAAATTGAATCGGTTGAGTTGAAGAACTATGCATTGAAAAAATTAATGCAAGACTTGGCTTACATATTTTTGAGGGTGCGGAATATTGAAAGCCAACTATGAATTACACTTGATGCAGGAACTTGTACTTCACCACAAGTGATGTATCGATGCATTGATTAATTTTTAGTGAGGATTGATTGGCATCTGAGTTCACTGTTCACGGCGAAGGGAGCGTAAAATGCAAAATTTAATGAGTTAATACTTTGCGGTTGTGCTCATTTGGAGTTGTGTGGCAGTGGCGGAGCGGTTCTCTATTTTATTGTAATTTTTTAACTTGGTAGGAACTAATTGCAATTTTGAAACAAAATTAAACAGAACCAAACTATTGCTCTTATGGATATGGTCCAAGTAGAGGATAGATAATACTGCCTCTCGAGACATATTTTTAAAGATATACTTATCTATCACGATGGTATCCAAATGCGTCTTAAAGACAATCATGATTTAGACAGATTTATTTCTCTTCTTAAATAATATATTTTTAATAACTTTTTATTTCGCTTTTTTATTCCGCTTGGAAACTTCTACTAGAGCCCTCCAACGAACCCTGTTTTGTCCCGTTTGTTTAGCTCTGTCCCATGTTGTCCCAATTCTTAGCGGATGGCTGTTCTTCAGGTCTTTGGTCTTGCGATCTGTCTGCTGCCTTGGGGACGTCAGTCCAGTGCCATCCTGACAATACTGCTTGGGTTACTTCTCAGAGCATGTCTTATCCATGTCCATTTTTTCTTTATTATCTGGAGGTGTATAGGGGGCACACCTCTGACACGAAACAGCTCTGCACTGGGTATTCTGTTTGACCAGAATATCCTATCAAGACATTTATGCATCATAAATTATGCAAATTTTTATACTCTAATAAGATTAATCAGTTCATAAAATATTTTTACTTACCAAACAAAAATTTAACACAAATTTCAAGTCCCAAACCTAAGTTCATACCACTTCCGAATGT
Source organism: Chymomyza procnemis (assembly GCA_035046065.1). NCBI lineage: Eukaryota > Metazoa > Arthropoda > Insecta > Diptera > Drosophilidae > Chymomyza > Chymomyza procnemis. The sequence goes on from JAWNOJ010000026.1 coordinate 43,307,516, forward strand.
CTCGATGCTAACCCATCCACGTTGCAACCAGCCATAGCATAATCTGAATTAGCTTGTCAGCATGTCGCCAACAACTGGTATTTCCCAAGTTCTCCACTCACTCACAACAAAATTTAAACTAAGGTTTAGGTCAATCTCCGTGCTACTCAATTGCTGTCAATGACTTACTACAGTCAGTATCCTCTGCAAAGTAACCCCAACCCACAATACCCCAGTGTATCTGACAAGTGTCGTATGTCGTGCCATCAACTGTAAAGCAACTTTTCATGTCTCCAACTTCCCCATGCCCAGCGCCCCTCAGACGAAACCCTTGTAAAAGACGTTGTGCCAGCAACTTGCAACACGGCAGTGTGGATCGTCTCAGGAGCTTTCAACGCCCTTTAAACTTGGCAATTATTCATGTTTATGAGGTACAGCGTCAGTGCTTGGTTGTAGCACGATTTGCTGTTGACTTTTTAATAATCAAAGCAGCGTCAAACTTGGCTAATATTGTAGTAAGTTTTTAAGGTAAAAAGCAAACAAGTTGGTCCACAAAACTATGTCACTGTGTTTTGTGAAAACTTTAAGCTTAAGCTGCTGCATCTTGGTTCCCAAATGTAAACTCCCACTAATTAACATCTTAATGGTTTGACCGCTAATTAAACAAGTTTACCAAAGATTATAGTGTAGTCCATAGGTTGGATTAGGCTTACATTGTGGAATTTTGAGACAGGGAAACCAAGTCGTGGATGTGGCAAGTCTATGAAATAATAAACTCACACTACGGTTTTTCAATTACTTGAATCTCTATTTATTAAAGATACCGCCGTTCAGATTTAGCTATACACTGTATATCCTCGCTCTTTCGCCCAGCTATTTATTATGATATCTCCATGTTCAGCGTTGGGAACGATGATAGTCTATTCAAGAAAAATTTAAATAATTGGAAATTGTTTCCACTTTTCCAGCGAATTTTATGAAAATCCGAGACTCTTATGCCGAAAGGCTTAATCAAATAACTATTTAATGAGGGTTAAGCCGCAAGGTAGTCCTTATACAAATTGGGTAGGATATTGATATGAATTACGAATATCGAGTATCTACTAGTTGCACTTTAACATTTTTGGTCTTCCTTCCTTTGATGTAGCTTTGTTTATAAAGGATAATTTTTCTATATTATTTTTGGTAATATTATTTTTAACAGATGACATGATGTGCTTAGTCTATAAATATAACCAAAAAGCCATATAACCCGTCAATCGGCTCATAGATGAACAGCACTTAAAAAATTGTCGAATTTAGTTATCAAAATCAATTTTTTCAAGCTCATTTCTAATGGAAACTTGAATTAGAATATTTATCACACTCGAACTGATAAGCAACCAAAAACTCTGCAAGATCTGCCTATGCATTTCGAAAAGATTTCACTGGTCGGCGGCATATCTAGGTTTATGTCCATTATAACTGAGATATTATTTTTCATGTTTGAACAAATATCGGAACATATTTCGAAATCCAAAGGAATGAACCTTTTTTTTACGGGAACTTCAAAAAACCACAAAACAAAGAATATATTCCTACTGTTTATGGACACGAGCAAAGCTAAAATACCGTCTTTTGCCATTGCCTTCAGAGTTACTCGTAATATTCAACCTACAACATTACCTTTTTGTCCATCGAATTATGCATTACACTTTCCTTTTCGGGTCTTTTTCGCAAACTCAAATCTCTATGATTACCTTTCGTAAAAACTGGCTTTGCAATATATGTCTATTGTATCTTCACTCATCTTGATTCGCCAAAACGAGCATTTGGACCAGACACGAACTATAAAAGCCCAACTAGGTCAACCTTGATCTTTGGCTTCTTTCTTTGCTAGTAAATGTTTTAACTTTTAGGTTGCTTCTTCTTTTCATCTTTTGCATTGTTTTTCCAAGCCAGCCCCAGATGTGAGACGATGCATCATACTATGAAAAATTCAGCCATCAGGCTAGGGATATGGATTAGTTTTGTATTATAATTTCTTCGTTATTATTTTTGTGTCTTAATTTTTAAATTGTTTAATTACAAAGTCAGCTGGTTTTAGTTGTACCCTATAAATTAAAAACAAATAAATAAATAAAGTCTGCCGCAACCATTTTTGAAAAAAAGATTCTCGTTTTACATCAAAAACAAAACCAGGTGCTGTGCTGCTTCTCGTCATAAACATGACACACATTTGACTTGCTGGATAGTTAACCGTATAAAATGTTTAAATTGTTTAACTTAATAATAAAAATAATAGAAAAAAAGGAGTACTAATGGAAGATTTTATTCAACATTACTTTTGCTGGCTGTCGCTTAGCTACTAAATACATAATAGTATTATGAGCAGTTTATAACACGCTAAATAAACATATATTTATTTAAACATTTACAACCTAAAATTTTTATACCGTTCTTATAGATATAGACTTTTCATAGCAACTGTGAAAACCTGGTCAAAACGGCGAAAAATGACAAAAAACTAAATGCATTTTTAAAACTTAATAACTTTCATAAATTGAAAACCAGATACATATCTCCCTCAAAATGTATAATTCAAAACAACAATTAATTCTTCCTAATATTAAATAAGAGCTACAAGTCTATTAAAATTTAAAAATTCCAACGACTGACTGACTAGCTCACAATAAAAAGCTCATTGCTACAACACTGCTGTGGCCGTAAGGACTAATCGGCATTGCGTGCCGATGTGTTGCAAGCAGAACTGCTAGCATTGGCGGTAAGTTTAAAAAACAAACATATTTTAAATTTTTTGTGCGGCCAGCTATAAACTTAATTTCGTATTATTTGTTAGTAGTTTAGTTATAAGAAAATACTGATATTTTATAAAATATCGCTACATAAACAATCATTTCCCACAAGCAAACGCAGCGATACACTTATTGATGTCTCACACAACCAAATACCTATCGATGTCATTTTGTACGATATTTCAATGCGCAAGATTTAAATGTGCCTTCTTTAGCCATCGTTAGCGAGCTGCAAAGTAAAATTGTGCCGAATATAAAATTCATATGGGCCAAAGCAAAGATTTTGAAGCAATTATTGCAAAAGTTTTAAAAAGGGAGCAGGCATTGTTCAAAAATCGAATTAAAGTTTCAAGGGCAGCTCACAGATATTGTATAAAGGCTAAAAGATAGATATGTAAGTGCTAAAAAATAGTTTTGCTTGGCAAACAATTTGAATGCAAATAATTTCATTTCAGCTTGGCAACGCCTTTCTTAAAATAGAGAAAAAGAAATTGAAGCCAATAAAGAAAATGGCTGCAGATTGCTCCGACTTGCACGAAAAAGTGCATCATATAATCATATTTCTTGAACTCTTGAAATCTGCTGTACAATTTATTATATAAAAGATTTGAAATTAAAGTCTTGCTCATTCGTGAGATTGTAATTCTAACACCATTGTCAATATTTTAAAGAACAATTCGTGCCAATTAGACCAACCGCCTCTTAAAAGCTGTTCAAGTCGTAAGTTTGTCTTATGTTAAAGTACTTTCCATGTAGTCTCTGTGCCCAACTTTAACTCAGCTGAAGTCCTTGAACTAGGTGTAAATTCTGTTTTTGTTACTTTCTACGCTTTTGCCTAACTTGGCATTTATTCATACTTAAGTCGTGTACACCAGCAAAGCGCTAGTAATAGTGAAAGAGCAACCTATGAAATATGATATTCATAGAATATCAAATCAAATTCGTCAGCTGAATGCATATTCAAGATGCATGATTGCTAAGCATCCAATCATTAATCCGGATCTGATTTAAAGCAAGAAATTAATGAGTTTTGTCAGTGGGAATTGGTAAACAAGTCGTCTCAAGTTATTTATGCTTATTTATTGTGAAACTTAGAATTAACGGAAGGACAAGTCTGGTTTTTGTAATAAACTTTCAAATCAGACCAATATACTTGTAACTTAATATGAGATGTTTAGAACTTTTGTCTGCTGTCGCATCTTGGTCCAACTATTAAATGTTTTTCACTTGGCTAGTCTTATTTTGTTAAAATTATGACTGATACATTTTGACTGGGAGGTCGAAATAAGAATCACTGTACGTCGGGGAATTAATGTGTTTGTGTTGACAGGAGCAGGCGTGGGTAATTAGCCCAAATCCTAAGACAACTTTTGCATATTCTATTGTATTTTATAAAAGGAGCACAAATGTCAAGCTGGTGTCAAGCACAATTGTATTAATAGACTTAGCACCTGCTGGTTTTTAATCTAGTATCCATGCTCGGTCTTTTAATAAAACTGTTCTAGTACACCAGGCTTGCGCTTAGCTTCTTCTATCAGAATTAAATTCTGCACTGCCTAGTATCGGTGCCACGCCTAGGAATCAGAGGTTATATACGTGAAAAGCCTCTGATTAATTACAATTTAAACTTGGGGTAAAAGGATTGTTAAGGATTCCGCGGTTCTGGCAACGATTGGTTGGCTCAGTAAAGTTTTACCTAAAGACAGCAAAGGCACACCCAAACTTAATGCAGAATCCTTAACAACTTCCCACTTAACTGCTCATCCAGGAATAAATTTCCAGTTTATGTTGGCGTTGGCTATAAGAGACTCCATAAAATCTTTTTAACTTCACGGTTTTTCACTTAAACATCTCCGCAATATCTGCGATAATTTCAAGCCTAAGCATAAGAGACGTAATGTAATGTGATTGTGCAGAATATTACTGTGCCGCAAAGTCATTGAAAATCAACTGTCTCGAAACATCGCGAGGTAGCCTTAGGTGGTCTCTTGAATGATGTTGTATTTCACACATAATGGCATAAACCAAACTTTATTTTGATAAAAAAAAAAGTTCAATCGCAAATCGAATTCAAAGTGCGTTTTATTTCAATTTATTTTTAAAAGAAAATAGAAAGATTCTTTTCAGTTCAACTTAATTTTGTTTTGAAAACTAAATTGTATTATAAAATATACCTCATACAGAGCAACAAACAAACACTCTATGGAAATCGAAAACTACACAGAACTCTATGGAGAAGTTTATAAAAATTGGTAGACTGCTTTCTATCGTAAACACCTGACAAATGATTGTCTTTAAGAAATTTCCTATTACCTCAAATACTCTGTGCGCTAAATACGATTTAAGAGATTAAGTGCGCTAAGTGTATACTATATAGCGTTGCGGATTAACTTGCATTCCCAAAGACCTGCTCATGTTTTGTACATAATATTAACAACATCGTATTAGTCCGTGCGACAAGAAACTGCAATTAGTTGCGAAACGCACATATTTCTCCATTATACCTTTCGACTGCACTTGCGGGCATATTTGCTTGCCTTATCGGTACGCGACACCGAGTGCAGTCATTGCCAGCCCAGAGATTGCCCGCTAATTCGAAACTTTAAATTGCGCCAAGTTCTGACAAATAAAACAAATTCGCCAAATGGCAACTTAGGCAATCAATTTATTGAGCGCAGCGTATAAAAAAATAAGAAGTGAATTTTATAAATTTTATGTTTAATGGAAAAAGTTTCCTACATCGAGTGGATGGGCCAGACAGCGGCAGGGCAGCGACGTAGTCTTTGGCTAATTTGATTGTCATTAGTTGGCAGTTGGCGCTTTGGCCAAGTTAAAAGCAGAGAAGTGACAACGCAATGAGGCTTCAAAATCTTGCATGTGCCTCTTAAAATGCCATATAACACACACACACACACATCAAGGTAATGCATATAATTGAATTTTTATGCCAAAACCCCCAGCGACGAGCACTTGACTTCGATGCCTCGATCCGCCACAGCTAAAACGGCTTCCATTTTTTTTTTTGTCTAGATAAGTGCCACCGGAGCGGGACGCTTTGCAAACCGACACTCAGTGAAATTAAAGTGAAATTGAAAAAGTTTTATGAGCTTTTCATGCAACAACAAAAAAAATTGAAGAAAAATATTACAGCAGCCGCCGCCGAGATGCCGCCGTAGCCGCCATTGCCATCGCCATCGCCACCACTGACGACGCGTAAAGAAGACAAAGGCAATGCCTTCAATGCGTCCATTGTTGTTATGCTTGCCATAGTTGTGCCTTTTGTTGCTGCTGCAAAGGGTGTGTTGGCGGGACGGGCTTTTTTTTTTGCAGTAAATTCATCGTCACCACCAACGCTAAATTACCCTTCATGCAACTTTAACCAGGCCAGACCATAACTTTTTGTGCAGCAGGTTGCTTAGGTAACACTTTTATATAGAGTTATGCTCAGGTCTGTAATTGCATAATAATTGCAGAGCCAAATCGGTACAGAGCCCAACCGTGTAGCCCGCCAGCCAGCCAGCCAGCCAGCTACTCACTCCTTCTGTGCGTCATCTTCATCATCTCATTCCCGGCAAGTTATCTCTGCTGCTTGCTTAAACTAATTTTCCTATAGAATTACTTTGGATGAGTTTGGTAATTAATGGCAGCAGCAGCGACTGAAGCCCAAGCCCCTAAGCCGGTAAACAAGCTAAACACCTTTGTACAAAAAGTTTATAAAAATAAAGAGCAACTTTTTTAATAAATAACAATATAATGTAATTTCTGTTGATTTTTGTTTTTTTTTTTTTCGAAGTGTAAGGCGAGCTTCTTATACGATTATTTTGAAACAGAATATCACTTTTAAGTAGAAACTGTAGACAATTTGCCAAGTCAATGAAAGCAAAGAAATTAATTTTAACAGATTTTACAGGATACTTTCTTAGAAATCAAGAAAGCAACAGTTATAAAGATTGTATATAATTCCTTTATAAAATATATTTTATATAATTTACTTATAAGACACTTTTAGCATCATTAAGCTAATTTTAAATATCAGTTTTATCTTTTACTACCATTTCGCCAGCTGATTGCACTACAACTGCTGTGGTGTGCGAATGGGCTTGCTCCAGGCAAGTAATCTGCAAAGAATTTTAACCGAATTAACATCTAAGAATCTCAGAATAAAGTGTGTGCTCCAGGAGAGACTTTTATCTGACGGGGAATTTTAATCGTAATACGTATATTAGTATTATTCTTGACTATATATATCGAATTTGGTATTTTTTTTTACGTGATGTAAAACGTTCTTAAAGGATATATATATTTCCGACATAAAAAACTAGAGTATACTGACATACCGATGGACATCCAGCTTTTTTCTAAAAAGTTGGTTGACATAGCTCCTATCATCTGTAAGATCTACTCACGCATACATACGAATGTGAGTAGATTAACTTCGTTCGCTGGCGTTCTGATCATAATTGAGTTATCTTTGGAGGATCTCCGACACTTTCTTCTAGGAGTTACCGACATTTTCTGCTGTCACAAGCGTAACTTCAACTTTGTATCATATCATACTACGTTTCCCAAACGCTGAACACCTAATAGGTAATAGGTAGGTAGGTGTTTTATGTTTGAATCCTTCTCGCTATAGAAGAGAGTTCGCTGTAGAGTATAGTTTGTATTCCCCTTAACTGTACTATCCTCTCTCCATACGAGTAGAATAAGAATAATTAAAAATTTAGCTGTTCGAGAGAACCGGTACCTCGAATTTATGGGCAAACCCGAGCAGTGTGTCTAATTAATAAAGATTTTGATAGGCGAATAGCTTCTTTCTGCTAGCTATGCCCAGCGGTAAGTAAAAACACAAGGGCTGCTGCGGGTATTCGAACGACAGATATTAAGAGGCGAGTACACCCATGTCTCACTTAGTACCATATATAGTGTCAGTTATACGTCTTCTTTCTATCTAGACTCATGTACTCTGTATGTAATTTCCCCATATCAGTGGACCTTGGAGGTGTAAAGTTGGTTCCAAGTAAGCTGATGTAGCAGTATTTGGCATTCTTATCTCAATTTTTCAGTCGATTCCTTCCGAAAACCTTAGAATATAAGAATTAGAATTATTTAACAGTTGAAAAATCAAGAACACATTTCTAATGTTTGCAAATCTATTCAATCCTAAATTGATTTATATTGATAATACATCTCTTCGAGTTCTGTCAGATTTTCAGAGCAAACCACTGTTTGGTTAGCGAAAACTTTCTGCAACTACTACATTTGCATGGACTTCAAATTTCATAAAATAATTCAAACTTTATATTTTTAGGAATTTATTTACCAAACAAATGCAAGAATCGTCTTAATTCAGCTGCTATTTAAAATGTTTTTAACATACTGATGTATTCAAAACGGCGGCGTCCAGTATTACAAATGTCAAGATCTCAATCTGAAAATGTCATAGAATGTCACAGAGATATGTGGAAAACAAATAAAAAATTACGCAAATCAAGTGACTCAGAGCACCAGACAGTGCTGATTTCGGGAACTTTACGATCAAGCTAGTAGGCAGACTTTCAGATGAATCAAAATAAAACCATTCTTCATGATTCTGTGGGGCTTTAAGCATGAAATTATCTAGTTGATTGTACATTTGCAAGGAGTTTGTTAATCTTGAACTTTGAGATAGCATAGTCCCGGATAGTCGTTTTTAATACAGTCCAATAAAGCGTATTTCTGTGCAACTGTCTATTGTTTCCAATTATACTCTCATATGTTGGCTATACTCAATTCAATTCAAGACTTTAACATGAAGTATGTTGACCTTAAGCTTCAAATGTAAACTGACGTTTATTTTCGTAACTTTCATCAAATTGGAATTAAAAATAAAAAAATGGGCTTACAAATCTTACTTCGCACATACTTTAGCTTTATATACTAATAACGTCAATCCAATTTAAATAAAGTGCACAATTCCCTAGAATAAATAGATTTCCAACCTCGAACTTGGTCACATAATCAGTTGCCGGCTTAGGAGTCACCATGTGGGCGTATACTTAATTTTGCTCTGAGTGCAGCTGACTGCACTTTCTGGGAGCAACTCCAAGCTTCTTTTCGTGTAGTCCAATTTTCATATCCCAGCGACTTAGTTCAAAGCTGCATGCCAAAGATTTGACATTTTCAAGACCCAAAAATGCGAATTTAAATGACAAAAAAAAAAAAGCTTTTAGTTCTTTTAGTATCTTGGAATCAGCTGCCCAATGTCCTAGCTCAAAATGGCGTAGGGAAAAGAATCGCTGCACTGGCAGTTTCGAGAGTCTCAGAGAACCCACCTACACACTTCCAAGGAGTGACTGTGTGTGTGGTGTGTGCAACTTATAAAAAACTTTAAATTGCAAATTCAACACAATTTTCTTGCGAATATTTTATGGGGCAACCAAAACATTCCTTTGAAAGGAATTCGCATTTGGAATTGCTGCAGCAGCGTACGCAGCAAATATTGCAATACAATTTTGTGCAAATAATTTCCGAACCGCCATAAAACATAGCAAAAAGCAACATAAATAAATAATAAAAAAAAAGGAAACGTAGCCTTTAAATAAATCATAAATATTTTGAATACACCCTATTTTTTTTTGCCAACTATTTCAACTATTTTTCATATGTGCGCAATTTCTTAATTAAATGCAAAATATTGCAAATTATGAGAAATTCTTGTGTAAAGATTTGCGGCTATAAAAATGAGAAGAATGTCAAGTATTTGTGCCGCAGCAAAGATTTATTCTAAAAATGCATTAAAGGTGAGAAGTGTCTTCTGTTTGAGTTTAATCAATTTCAAAGTTCAAGTTAACGAATTAGATGGGGAGTTTTGAGGCAAATATTACCAAGAGCAAAAAATACAATAAGACAAATAATTGTAACTCAAAAATGACATTATTTTGACAATCTATCGATTAATAGATTTTGTTCGCGAAAGCTAACGATAAGACTTCAATTTCTTCTCTTCTTATTAATCTTTGCAGGCATATAAATGTCCCGTATGTGATCCTGGAAGTGCCTATATATTGTTTTTATGTAACTCAGTATTTCTTTGTTCTAAATACGTGGTGAATCAATATGTAATATGTGCAAATCTATTCAATGCTAAATCTACCATATAAACTCAAGAAGAGTATTGATGATATTTCTTCTCGAGTTCTGTCAGATTTTCAGAGCAAACCACTATTTGGTCTCGAATCTTAACTGGTCAAAAGACAAATGCCATCCATAATAGACGGAAGGATGTGGCTGCGTGAGCTTTCGATGATGTTGACGTAGCACAGGGAATAAGCATTCTACGATTGAATCACCAAGTAGTCTGTATAAATACGGAATCCCCAGCTCTTCATTCGATCGATGCGGTAGTTGGTGACAAAAATACCACATTGAGAGGCGTGAGTAAGGCATTGTCAGTTGAAGTTGGGGCCTACCCAACTGTGCCCAATAGAAGTGCTTCTACTATGGAACTAGTAATGTAAGCTGTTAAGAGTATCAAAGTTCTGCTAAAGCAAGCATAAATTAATCTTAACTTAATTAATGGAATGTACAACCATATGTAGATCATGGTCAATATACCGTGCTGAACTTTAGCGTTGATTCAATCTTCCTATTAGGATCATATAGTAAGCCTTCGGCACAAAAGTTCTTATTTTCATATCATTTAAGAATTAGTTCCGGAGCAAGAAACGGCGATTCGAGGTTTCTCGCCTTCCTTAGTAACCAATTTCCTTGCTTTTGAATAAGTTCCAAAAGTTGAAAGCACAGAGAAACTGTTTACTGGGTCTATTGCAACTATTCTGCGAGTTCAGTTTGGATCTTGATCCAGTAAAACCTCAAATGCTGTGTCTTAAGTTTTTTAGGCTTGCACAGGTAGCATTTTCTTTTAGCTGCTGAAATCAAGTATTAATTATTAGTGGTACTAGAAAATGAATACTACTTTACGAACAATGCTGTCTTCACATGGCCTTTTGAAACACTTTCTTCTGAACTGCCACGACACAACCTTTGCGGTGCAGCTTCAATTTTTCTTCTACAAGTTAGTCAAAAAAGGCAAGGGCAGTGCCATAACTGGAGTGCAGGACGAATGTGGCAACATGGTAAACAGAAACTTGTAGGGAGACTCCAAACATGTATTCCTTTCGAATCTGCAATAATTGATTATTAGACATTATCGTATTAAAAAGTTTTTTTCTTCAACTTATCCTTAAAATTAGTCTTCTGGATAGCATATGCCAAACAGCTCACGTGAATCATTCCCAGGATTGTGTTTTTGGCCTTGTTGGTGCCTGTAAAATTATTTCAACTACTTTACAGCTATAAAACTCGTTTGTTCCTGTAAATGAATAGGATAATTATGAAGTTTCAGCAAATCATATACCATCAATGAGAAATATTTCATTAAATTACAATTGACAAAAAAAAATATTCCTCAAGTTTACTATTATTATTATTATTGAAAGAAATTGAGACAAAATTTTAAATTGTGTTCAATTTGTGATGCCATAGCAGCTTAGGCCTTAGGCGAAGGTATTCGATTATTTTCTTTAAAAACAAAAATATTTTGAGCTATTTTCGCAAAGGTCAAAATTCAGGTTCAGGTTGCTTTTCTATTTGAGGTGGGCCTAGTTGTACTTACACGAGAAGGCTGTGCAATCTGGCAATTATCACACTTTGAAGAAGAAATAAAGAAAACATGTATCATCTATTGCATACATTATTACCACCGGGCGCCTGGCCTGGGAGCACCACGTGGGGGCTATTACAACGACAGTAGGGTCAATAAATGTTTTCCTACGAGTCGACTTAAAGTATTTAAACTTTTTTTTTCTTGAAACAGATACCTCCATGGGCACAATAGACGCATGGGAGTCGCATTGCCGAAGGGGCGCATTCACGTTCACACATTACAAATACCGTCATGTTCCCCGATCGTCCTACAATTGATTTATGTTAATGATAACTATTTTCTTAATTTATATTATTATAATATTAATATTATAGTATTTTCCATTTTTTTTTAGGTCATAAGGATGACGACGATATTGCTTTTAAACTTGGGTGACCCCTAAGGTTTTCTTGTATGAAGGAGCCTGAGCATTTCTACAGCTTGGCCATGTCGATGGTAGTTCACTCCATAAATGTTGATCCATTTTAACTAAACAAAAAATTGTAAATTTGGATTACAAGAATGCGTCACTCACACTTAAATCTGAAGGCCAACTTAATAACTTTTTTGTTGGATATAAAGTTATTGAAGATGACCACCATATTTCAATGTGACAATTTTGTTTTTTTAATAACATTTTTTAATTTCATTTGAAAAAAGATTACCAAAATTTTATATATTTTTAACTATTGAAAACATTTCGTTGAAAATTTGATTATAATAAGGCAAGTTATCAAAATCTCCACACTTTTCATTTCTTTATTTTTGAATTATTCTTTTTTTTTAACAAATTATTAGTTGACGGATTTGATTACACTTAAATCTGAAGAGCAACAGATCCCATCTTTTCAAAATAGAATAAAACCCGTTTCTCCTCACTTTCAAATGAAACAATTTATTTAACTTTTTATTCTTATTTTGAAACTCGTTCTGAGTCGCACAATTATTTTATTATTATTCAATTATTAATTTTGTGTTTACTATTTAAAATTTATATTATTAATTTATTAGTTTGCACTGTTTCTGGTTTATTTTGTTTTATTTACTTGATTATGTTGGGAGAACAATGAATGTAGTCGACTGAAGATATTTGAACTTAAATGTTCAAGATCAGGCAATCAATTTTAAAAAAAATTCAAAAATGAATATGAATAACTATAGACCCGTGGGGGTCCCAGTGCTGAATGGCGTACGCCGACCCTCGTTCATACATTGAATTCTAATAATCATTTTGTTAAGAAATTTTTAAATTTATTCCTTATTTTATTTTATTTTTATTTTTATTTTTATTTTTTATTTTTATTTTTTTATTTTATTTTTATTTTTTATTTTATTTTGTTTCTTAATTTATTTTATTTTATATTTTAATTCATATTTTATTTTATATTTTAATTCATATTTTATTTTATATTTTAATTCATATTTAATTTTGTATTTTTATTTTTATTTTTTTATTTTTATAAAAAAAATTTATAAAAATATTTTTATTTTTTTTATTATTATTTTTTATTTATTTTATTTTTTTTATTATTTTTTATTTATTTTATTTTTTTTATTATATTTTATTTATTTTTTTTTTCAATTAATTATTTGGTTGTAAAGTTTTTATAGATGGCATGCTCTACACACATTTTGATATATTTTTCTATTTAATGTTTTATCCTAACTTGTATGCATTTTATTTTTATTACATTACATTGATTTTATATTTATTTTTTTTTATTTTTATTTATGTATTTGCTTTTTCCAAGACTATTACAATTTCTTAAGCTAGTGAACAATAAGTAATTAACAGAGTTTAGTTATTTACAACTTTACAACTGAAAAATTTAAATTGCGTTAAGTATAAATATGATTTTATATTTAATATTACCAATTTTAAGTTTAGAATGCTGGAATGGGTCACACTTATATCTAAAGTTCAACCTTAACAACTCGTTAAAGACTAAAAATTAAAAAACTCAGGCGAACTACCAAATCCGAATGTGACATTTATGTTTTTAATTTAAATTTATTTGAAAATAAGTTGCACATTTTAATGAAACACTTTTTAAAATAAAAACTAAAAAATAATAATACTGACCCAAAACAACGAATTTGAAGATGGTAGTCGAATTTAAGTAGGAAAGTCATAAGATTCTAAGCATTTTCTACTTCTTTATTTTTTAACTTTTTTTTAACAAATTAATAGTGTATTCTAAAAGATGTTGGATTGGATTACACTTAAATCTGAGGAGCAACTGACCTCATATTTTTAAAAGAAAATAAAATCAGTTTCTCCTTATTTTCAAATGCAACAATATATATTTAATTTCTTCGACTTTTTAAACTCATTTTTTCAATGATTAATTATATTTTAATATAATTTACTTTGTATTTTATTTTTATTGTATTTAACATTATGATGAAGTTAATCGAACTTAAATTTTCAGGGTCAGACACTTAATTTGCAAAATAAACAAATATTAGTGTCTGATCCCGATATTTAAATAAGACATTTAATTTTTAAATAAAATTATCTATACCTTCAGATATTAGGTTAGGTTAGAGCGGTTGCCAAAGGGAGTATGCCCTTGGCACACTTAGGCCGAGCACGGCCCATTGTGATAAAGGATATTAACTTGTGATTAATTCGAACATTAAGCTCAATTCAACATATTTTTTTCAATTACTTATTGATTATGTTTATTTTCGATTTTATTGCTTTCTGGATTTCTATTATTCAAATAGTAGCATTTTTTCATTAAGTTTTTGCTTTTTTTCAAAATATTTCTTTCTCTTTCTCTTTTATTATTTTCAATGTCTTAGTTCACTTACCATTTTTACGCATTATTTTTAGTTCTTCGATTTTGAAATTAATTTTAACTTTTTAAATTCAGACTGCTGGAATAGGTCACACTCAATCTGAAGGTCAACATGGCAAATTCGTTATAGAAAAAGTTATTCAATATGACTTCCCCATATGAGAATGTAACAATTTTTTTTTAAATTTACAGTTTTTAAATTTATATTAAAATATATTACGCAATATAATGAAGTTTTCAAAATTAAAACTAAGGATCAACAATACTGACCCAAAACACCGATATAAAGTTCTCGTAGTGCATTATTGGATCATAATATTACATTTTCATTTAATTTCCATATTTTCTACTTCTTTAATTTTTAATTAAGTCTTAAAAACAAATTGAGAGCTGCTGGACTTAATAGCACTTAAATTGGAAGAAACACAAGTTCATCTTTTATAATAAAATGAAAATAGAGTGTCTTCCATTTTAAATGCATCAAAGATTGTATAAGTTTTTCTTAAAATATTTTCATTTTAACTCGTTTTGCAACATTAAATTATTTTTAATTGTTATTAGGTTAGTGCTTAATTTTTATACATCTTTTATTTGATTTATAATTTCAATTATTAAATTGCATTTTTTTTACTTTTTTTGGGTTGTTTGGTGATCTTTGGAGTAAAGTCAACCGTAGTCGATTAATTTTATTATGTATTTCGTATAATTATTTTACATCATTTAATTATTTTAATTTGTTTAAATGCTCAAAGCTTTTCGGATAAGGAAGTTGTTGTGGCATCACACTAAAATCTTCAGTGGTAACTAATCCAAACTATTTATAACTATGTCTGAATACACTACGACTGAAAATCTTAATGCGAATTATGCAAACTTGTGTAACGCTTCGAACAAAAATTCGGAGATCATACAGAGATGACAACTGAACTGTTATCTCCATTTTGCCATATATCTAGCACAAAAAAAATTGATCTACAATTTACGATATTAAGATTTAATCGCAATTACTCAAAATTATCTCTTGGATATATAAATTCCAACTACTTTATACGTAGATTAGAAAATATTCTTCAGGAATGCGATTAAGTCTCGGATTCTAATTGTTGTCGAACTGATTTTCTTTGTCTTTGCATCTTTGCATGTTTGCGCACATTGAGCAGTTTTTTGTTGGTTATAAACTATTAAATTTTGTTACGTTTTTCAAGTTTTTTCAATATTTTTTAATAGTAGCGAACAGTAGTTAATTAAATATTAAGATGTAGATGAGCGAACTTAAACCATCCGATTCAGATGACTTCAATTTTTTTTTAACAAATTTGTGTATCTCAGTCGGTTGCTTCTCGGACCTTCAATATTCTTATTTAAATTCGCTATTGGATTCACACCAAGATTTTTTTATATATTAACCGTTCACAAGTACAAGAGATTTCGTTTGCTTGGAAATCTCGTTGAATAAAATTTATCCTTATTTCGTTATTTCACAAATTTTTAACAAATTTTGAAATCTTAAATTTATTTTTTTGCAACAATTATATTGCGAACCACTATGGATTTTGAAACAATTATTATTTGTTTCTATATTTTTTATTTTGTTTTTTAACATATTACAAATGTAACTGAAGAAAATGCTGTATTCGTTTACACGTATATCTGAAGACTAACGGATGTCAATTTTTTACAAATAAAATGACAATCGTTTGTCTTCATATTCAAATGCAAGAATATTTCACCGTCTTTTTTACATTTTTTTAAAATTTTTTTGCAATACGCAATTATTTTAAGTTATCCCTTTTGCTTTTTGTTGTTATACCTACTTTTTCCTATTTATAATTTATTTAAGTAAATTACTAGTTTATATATTTTTTGTTTATTTTATTTTATTTATTAGAGTATTTTAGAGTAAAAGCGAACAGTTTTCGATTAATATTTCGATGAAGATGATCGAACGTTCACAAGTACAAGAGATTTCGATTACTTTGTAATCTCATTGCATAAAATTTATCCTTGTTTATTTACTTAACATTCATATTTAAGTTTTACAAAAACTTCACCTTTTTTTAAAAGTTTGTTTTTTCCAACAGTTCTATTCTGAACCAATATGGATTTCGAAATAATTTTTATGCGGTTGACCATGCTCCCAAAGAACGTTTCTATATTTTTTGATTTTGCTTTTTTAACATATTATAAATGTAATTGAAAAAAATGCTGGATGTGATTACACGTAAATCTGAAGACCCACGAATATCTTTTTTTTTTGTAAATAAAATGACAATCGTTTGTCTTCATATTCAAATGCAAGAATATTTAACCGTTGCTTTCAATACTTTTTTTTAACTTTTTTTGCAATACGAAATTATTTTTCATTATTCATTTTGTGTTTCGTTTTTATACCTAATTTTCTCTATTTAATTTTTTTTTATAAAATATTTGTTTATTTTACTTTACTTGAGTATTTTAGAATTAAGCGAACAGTTGTCGATTAATATTTTGTTGAAGATGATCGAACTTAAATTTTCATAGCCAGACATTCAATTTAACAAAAAAAAAAAAATGTTAATGTCTGACTTCGAAATTTTAAATAAGACATATTTTTTTTACCTCTCACTATTTTTTAACTTAAGTTCTTTTTTTTGATTTCAGCATTTCGTTCTTTAAGATAATTTTATTTTTTATTATTTTGGATTGCTGAAATGGGTAGGAATTCATTTTGAAGGTAAGCCTTGATATAACTCGTTCAAGATAAAGTTAAGCAAGATAGACCTCTATGTTCCCATGCAACAATTTCATCCTTAATTTTTTAATATTTAAATTTTTCTTTAAAGCTTTAAAAGATTTCGTAAGATTTAAGTATTTTTTTTTTCAAAATTAAATTTGTATATGATATAAAGACCAACAAACACACGAACTTCAGTAAGTCTCGTTGACAAACGCGATACATATTTAGAAAATTTCGTCAAGTCAAAAATTAATTTTAAAGTTAATTATAAATAAATAATATCCAAAATGTTTTTTATTCTAAGAATCTTATGTAGATTCAAGTATATTCATCGCAACACATTATACCAAATAATGATGTTTCCACTTCAATCCAAAGACCAACACGTTTTAGCTCTTCGAAAAGAAGATAAAACAAATGTTATGCTTTAAGATTAAAATGCGACACAATTATAATCATTGGCAAACTTTTAAACATTTTCTTTTACTTTATTTACTCTAATTATTAATTAATAAAGTATTATTTGTTGAATAATTTGTTTTTCAATTAATAGGTATTTCCTACAGGCAACGGTTTGGCTGATTGTTGATCTCAATTTTGAATTTATTAATATTTTTTTTGAAAGCTCACAGCTTTTCGTACCAAAAAGTTGTGGGATCACATCAATTTCTTAAGAGATAAAAATAGAACATATCTGAATATATTACTTCTGAATATCTCAATGCGAAATATGCCAATTTATTTAACGCTTAGAAGAAAAATTCGAAGATCACGCAGAGACTCTCCATATGAAGATCTAGGTCTCAGTGTTTGTATCTTTAAATAAATTAAGTAACACTTTTTTGTAATGTTTGTTATTTCCATGTTGCCCATATATATACTCAATAACTTCTGTTTAATATTTGCGATCATTAAAATCACCATAGTGATTTTGTTCCGGATTATATTCGTTTTGTCGAACTGCTTTTCTTTCACTTATTTTAATACCAAGAAGGTTGCAATTTATTGTTATTCCACTCCAATATAAATTTTGCACACATTAACTAACTTGTCTGATTTATGAATTAATAATTTATTTTATTTTAGTTTTTCAAACACGTTCCAAGATTCTAACATAAGTAGATTAATGATGATCATGATGATCGAACTTAAACTTTCAAAGCCAGATATTTCATTTTTTTTTAAACAAATGTGAATATCTGACTTCGAACTTTGAGTAAGACATATTTTTTGAAAATTAAATGGTCAGGTTCTTCTTATATAGACATGATGTTTCATATATCTGTCTGTGTTTTCTTCGAGCCGAATTCAATTAATTCTTTTTTATTTTTGCTATTTAATTTTTTAGAAGAGATGCTAGATTTGATTACACTTAAATATGAAGAGCAACGGATTCCATCTTTTTAAAATAAAATAAAACCAGTTTCTCTTCATTTTTAAATGCAAGAATATTGATTTAACTTCTTATTCTCGTTTTTAAACTGCTTTTGTAATGCACAATTATATTTTAATGTTATTAATTTTGCATAGAATTGTTTTATTTACTTTTTTTAATTACAATTTCTCTCAATAATTTATTAGTTTACACTTTTTTTTGCCTTTGGTTTCATATTATGATGAAGATGATCGAACTTAAATTTCCAAGATCAGACACTAAATTTGAAAAATAAACAATTAGTTATGCCTGATCTCGATATTTAAATAAGACATTTAATTTTTAAATAAAATGATCTTTACCTTAATTAGAGACGATTCTTCAAATAATAAGTTGTGATTAATTCCAACTAAGTTAGTTTAACTATTTGGGAATGGGACACACTTAAATCTGAAAGCCAACACAAAAAACTCGTTAAGAGAAAGTTATTCAAGGTTTTTAATTTAAATTTTTAAACTTTTTTTAAAATAAATTACGAAATTTAATGAAGTAGTTTAAACACAAATCACCGATATGAAGTTCTCATTGTGCATCATTTGATTCCATTTAATTTAAAACAAATTGAGAGATGCTGGATTTAATTGCACTTAAATGGGAAAATACACTATGTTCATCTTTTTATAATAAAATGAATATAGAGCATTTTTCATTCTAAATGCAACAATGTTATAAGTTCTTCTTAAAATTTTTCTCTGTAACTCGATTTTCAATACATTTACTTAATTGAATTATTTTATTTTTTTTAAATGCTCAAAGCTTTTCGAATAAGGAAGTTGTTGTGGCTTCACACTAAAATCTTCAGTGGTAATTTATCAAACGATTTATAATTATGCCTGAATACACTACGACTGAAAATCTTAATGGGAATTATAAAAATTTGTAGCAGAAAAATTAGGGTATCACACAGTGACAATATCTGTCGGATCCTATATGAACATCAAGATCTCAGTGACTGTATCATTAATTCTGAAAAAATTGTTGGTTATCTCCATGTTGCCAATTTAATCATCTTTTAAAAATTTCTTTAACAATTCTAATATATATATTATTTAATCACAATTAAATGCATCCTAGTTACAATTGGGTCAGAAAAGATCCATTGTACTGTAAGTTTTTTTCTAGGGTTATATTAGTTTTTTCGAACAGCTTTTCTTGCAATATAATTGACACATTGAACAATTTTTGGTGTGGTTGTAAATTACTAATATTTTTTTTCCGCTTTCAAGTATTTTTCACGATTTTTTTTTATTAGTTAAAAGTATGATGAAGATGATCGAACTTAAATTATCAGGCTCAGATAGTTCATATTTTTTCAAAAACAAATGTGAATATCTGAATATGATATTCAAATACGATTTTGATTTGATAATTTTTATGATTAATTGATAGATACTTTTTAAAATTAATGTGGAACGTTGATTTCATTATTTTAAATGTGTTTTTAGT
The DNA here is from genome assembly GCA_035046065.1 of Chymomyza procnemis. Taxonomy (NCBI): domain Eukaryota; kingdom Metazoa; phylum Arthropoda; class Insecta; order Diptera; family Drosophilidae; genus Chymomyza; species Chymomyza procnemis. The sequence continues at coordinate 43,327,374 of JAWNOJ010000026.1, forward strand.
TCTTAGCAGGAGACGCGACATAGGGTCTTGATTGTCACAAACAGCCGAGTTAAGAACACGGACCAAGACCAAGAGAACTCTTAACAATAATTAAACATAGACACTATGATGGAGTCAACGCACAAAATCTGATGGACCAAATGTCCATTAGTGGATCTCTGCTAAAGGATTGACGACCAGCAAGATTTTGATGTATGTTTGGTGGGAACTATACTGAATATACTAAAAGCTATGTCCATCAGAACATCGATTGTGACTCACCAGAAGCTTCAGGAGCTTGTTCGGAAGATCCTCATATATCCACCTTATCGGGACCTGGCATCAAGTGATTAGCATCGAGAGCTCCTATGACAGTGGCGTAATTAAGTTATTTTTAAAATGGCAACAAGTTATCGAAAAAAGGCGTATAATATTTGACCCAAATCGGTTCATTCCAAATATGGTAAATAAAGCCTTCAATTTCATGGAAAAATAATGGATTAGAGCTGTATGAGAAATCTCCCATAATATTTGATGGGATTTTCTTACGATATGTATGTAGATATGTTGGCATCTTAAATTCAATAATTTTAAGCAAAGATCGGCCGAACCTCATGGATTGCTGTAAAATAAATAAAAAAAAAAATACAAATAAAAATCTAATAAAAATAAAGAGTAAAGAAATATGTAAGAAACAAAAATTAAAAGAAATATACCATCACGGTTTAGTAGAGTTTGATCCAGTAGAATTCATATCTTGTAAGGCTATATACGCATAACTCAAGAACGCGCCGAAATAATGGTACAATGGACCCAAAAACGGCACGATTCGTCGTTTAGTCTGAAATTTTATCCATATAGTTGACAATTAGCGCACTTTGTCTTACCACAAATGCGTGAAGAAAAAGGACTCCAAAAATTTTGGCAAGCTAAAGATCATAGAAGAACTAAAAGAACCATATCGCACGAGATGCTTGCGAATGTGATGGATAACCCCAAAAAAAAGGCCGCTTTTGTATACTTAATAAAGGTGATTGTGGTATTTGGTCAAATTGTAAAAAGTTGATCTTGATAATAAGAACAAATTTGAAATACATTGAAAATATTTAGGTTATTCGAATCTTTCATTGAGCCGATTCAGATGAGCGCATTGTAATTTCAAAGACTATAATAGCAATAAGCAAAGACAGTTTCTGAAATTTGGCAACATTGCATACATATTTTCTGTAATATTCTGTACTATATTCCATTTTAAATGTCAGGCAATACCAGTTAGTATCTCAGTCCCTAATTTTCTCACAAATAATTTTTCCAGCGAATTAGTAAAAAAAAAACTTTTTAAACACTGAAATTTGTTGTATCATGGATGTCAAAATAAATGATTTTCAAGGACTTTTAGGTATTTGAGTAGCTTTGTTCTATTTCTTAAATAATAAAGCAAAAACTGACCAAAATAAAATAATTTAACATTTATTTTCGTTGTTTTAATGCGTGATTGCAATAAAAAAATGTGTTTCAAAATGCAAAATTTAAATTTTAAAGTCTCAATTTCGTAGCACCTAAACTATATAGCTGGGGGCTGGTGCGTATCGTGGTAAATAAACAATAATTTCTGCGTTCGGCAAAATTAAAAACTAAGCAAACAAAGCTTTCAGTTTTAAAATCGATTTAAATTAGTTGACTTTTATTGTTTGCGATTTGATTTTGCAGTTTATCTTAATTTTTCAATGCAGTCACAGTTCAATGCACAATTTGTATAGCAGATACATAACCTATATATAGGATATATATATATATAAATTCATATATTGATATGTGAAAGTGTTCTTTGTAAACATATCAGTTTTGTATTAAATTATATTTAATAATTTATGTAACAGAAAGTGCAAAAAAAAAAAATCAATATATGCATAAATATTGTAATTAAACATGAGCTGACGTGGCGTATACTTAATATTCAATATGCTGACATTAGAACTGTTTTTAATGATGTTTTTATCAATTTTGGGTGTGGTATGACATGCCTGATATCTAATAGAGTTTAGACTGAGGGAAAAGCGAAATGTAGGCCTTTAAGAGAAACGCTACTGAAAAAATATTAAATATCTTTTTCTTTTTTTAACACTTTCAACGACAACAATCCGTCGATTGGTCAATTGGTTTGGTAGCCTAAGCTTAATGCGTTTTTCAATTAACAATAAAAAAAAAAAAAAAAACAACAAAATGAATCATTAAAAAATCAATTTACTTTCATTGGCTGCCATTTACGAGAACTAGTTTTTTGCTCCGTTCTACTCACATTAAACCCAAAGAGTTTGGAATGCGTGGAGTAGTACTACCTCAGTCTAGGGACTAACCTCGAAGTGGGAGCCGGCAGCCAATGTGTAAATAAACAAATATTAAATGTGCTATAAATATTGATTTCTTTTTTCCAGTTTATTGCAGTTTTGTTAATACTCATTAAAAATTATGAAACAGAACAATATCAGATCAACTGGATACACTACTTCGTAGGGAGGAGATATTTGTAATTGAATAAGGATTAAATGCTTAAAACAAATCCTTAAAATAGCAGATACTTTTTCAAAGCAATGGCGAAGTAATGTCAAGTTACAAAACAGTGAGTTTGTTAAAACTTTAAGAATTTGCTGAGCAGCTGACCGAACTGTTCGAAAGGATGTTGTTTTTTTCGAGTTATAGAAGGTTAAGTTGGCATTACTGTTCAAGAAGGTGACCGATTTAACAGCTGTCAAGTGGTTTATTCTCAGTTTGGTTTTGGGCTATGTTAAGTCATTGGTTTATGCGGATAAGCCACAGCCGCCTAACTATTTGGAAGACAACATGCGCCGTGTTGTTGCCGAGATAAGGCCACAAATGTTGGAAAAAGTCATAAAAAATTGGACATCCAGATTGGACTGCATCCGACCCAGCCGTGGCGGTCGGTCAGCCACAAGATTAGCTTTCGGATAAATGAAATTCATGTCAATCGAATAATCCATCGTTTTATTGCTATTTAAAGTTCTATACCTCTAAGAAAAGCACCCTTTATTTGGTTGGTGTTCTATTCCAGAATTTCAAAATCGCACATTTATCCAGCAATTTAAAACTTATTCCATATAAAAATAACTTCCAACTGTACACTATTTGAATATAAGGCCAAGATAGGAATTCCTTACAATTCCTTGTTATCGGGTTTTTACGGAATTGAAAGCAATTGAAAGCTACACGTGTTTAAAAAAAAAAATGGTCGAATTTCAAAATCTATGCATTTACTTCTTGAACTTGTTATTTTTTTTGGCAACAGTTCAGTGTCCACAAATCAAATTCTTGAGAATATTGAAATATGATACCTAAATAATGCTTATTGGCTCATTAGAGATATAAGAAATTAGTGGTTTTATTTAGAGACTTTTTTGCCGCGTATTAAAGGGGCACTTTTTGTTTTCAAATAAAAATAAATAAAATCATATGTCTATGAATTTTAAAGTTTTTTAAAAGAAAATATGATTTAATGTATTTCTGTTTTTTAATTATATGTATGTGTATGAATAGATTGTGACGACTTACCCGGGAATCAAGCACTTAAGCTTCCAACCCTTCAAATATTCATTTCTTTCTGCATAAATCCCTGAAGTTTGCTTATTTAGGAACTTTAAATAATTTTTTGGCAACAAACCGTAGCAGCCTTTTAGATTTAAAAAAAAAGCCAGCTGACCCTTTTTGGAAGTATTACTATACAAAAAGTCCGCATTTGGGAATTACAAAGATCCCACGAATTTTTGTTCCTAAAAATATCACATCAAGTATTATCAATTGTTCTTTGTAAGTTATTCAGCAGTCATACCGAAAGAGGTGACATCTGCCTGTCCTGAACAAAACAAATAATAAAAATAATATATCATCATCATCATCATCATCCTTGGCGCTACAACTACCTGCTGCTGCCGCTGCGCCAGCTGGTGGTGCACCAGCCGCTGCTGCCGGTGGCGACAAGAAGGATGCCAAAAAGGAGGAGAAGAAGGAAGAGTCTGAATCCGAGGATGAAGACATGGGCTTCGGTCTGTTCGACTAAGCGGCCACCCAACAACACAGCTTCAACTTTTTCTCTCCAATAGTCTCTATCCTTCGCCGCTTCTTCCCAATTTTCGACGATTAGTTTCTGTAAATCTGCTTCAACTCCATTTATCCAACGTGATCGCGGTCGCCCAAAAATAATAAAAATACATAAAATAAAAAAAAAATTAATAAATAAAAACAACCATTACCAGCGCCTACAGTAAAACATTTTTCTAAAGATATTGTAGTTGCGCCAGCAGGATACTTCACAGCATTGGACATTTTACACACAAAAAATTTCCAAAGTGTTAGTTCTTGGAACATCTTCCGCGTTCTTGAAATCTGGAATATATATGTCACATTTTTTATATTTAATATTTTAAATCTTAAAGTGACGTACCGATTAGTAGTATGAAAATCTGGCGGCACATCTTTGAGGCATCTCACATTAGGCGGTTTTGGATGGTTTGGATCACCTTCTCATTTAATGTTTGTAAAGACTACCCATCATTAATTGCTTAAGATCGTGCTACATAAAAAGATAACTGATATTTTAAAGCGTTGGCAACATTTTTCCGATGAAATCCAAAGATCCACTGTGAAAAATCAAACGCAAATATTAATAGGAATAATAAATAGTAGTGTTTGGGAAAAGTTCCATTGAGAGGCGAATTTAATAAAAAAAAAATGTTTAGGATATCCGACATTAAATTTATTGATTGCTGAAAGGTCACAGTTCTATCCCTTAATTTATTTAATTTATTAATAAAATCCAAGAAAATATAGTTCTTCGGCCCACCAATAAGTATCTACTTGGGCATAGCATAAAAATTTATTTTTTTATTCGCTGTTTTTTTTTTGATAATGTTCTATTCCTGAAATTGGATCAGAGATGATAAGATCGATTTGCAATAACTTTGATAAATACCATCTTTGAGCCAACACCAATGAATAGATGTCTTTTTATATGTAGTATTTTCTGTATTTTTTTTTCACCCCTCTCATTATTGTATTTTCGATTACTAATTTTTATTTTGTTTTCGTAAAATTAAAAATGAAGTTATATTTTAGCGTTTATGATTTTTTTTTCAATTTGGTAATATCGATTTGATTCAATAAAGATTTAACGATGGCTCTACCAATCATATGGATGCTGGAGTACGCCCTACTTAAATCTGAATATCAAAGTATATTATCTTTTTTTTTAAACACGATAAAATAACTTGATCTTCACATTTAATTGTGACAATTTAGCATAAAATATTAAAACTTTAAGCTAAGATTCAATAAAAAATATATTTTATTTAATAAATATATAATAAAAATAATTTGTTTTGTTATTTTGTAATTATTTATTTCACAAAATTATTTTACTCAATAAAATATTAATTTTATTTCTTTCACAAGTTCAAACTTTTCGAACCAAGAAGTTGTTGCTGTGGGATAACACTAATACCTATGAGATAAAAATTGAACATTTTTTACAACTATATCTGAATATATTACTTCTGAAGATCTCAATGCGAATTATGCAAATAAGTGTAACGCAAAATTCGAAGACCACACAGAGTCTCTCCATATGAAGATCCAGGTCTCAGTGTTTGAATCTTTAAATAAATCAAGTAAAATTTTTTTGTAATGTTTGTTATTTCCATGTTGCCCATATATATGCCCAATAACTTCCCTTCACTATTTGCGATACTATCAAATTGCAATAATGCAAATTTATCCCTTGATATGAAATCCAAGTTTTTTATAGGTAGATCAGAAAATATTCCTCACCATAGTGATTTTGTCCCGGATTATATTCGTTTTGTACAACTGCTTTTCTTTCACTTATTTTAATACCAAGAAGGTTGCAATTTATTGTTATTCCACTCCAATGTAAATTTTGCACACATTAACTTAACTTGTCTGATTTATGAATTAATAAATTATTTTATTTTAGTTTTTCAAACACGTTCCAAGATTCTAACATAAGTCGATTAATGTCATGATGATCGAACTTAAACTTTCAAAGCCATACATTTCATTCTTTTTTAAACAAATGTAAATGTCTGACTTCGAACTTTGAGTAAGACATATTTTTTTTTTAAATTAAATGATCAGGTCCTTCTTATATAGAACAGATACTTCATATATCTGTCTGTGTTTAATTCCAACTTCGAGCCAAATTCAATTGATTTGTTTTTATTTTTGCTTTTTAATTTTTTAGTTACCATTTTCCACGCATAATTTTCAGTTCTACGATTAAGTTATTTAAACCTTTAATTTTTAAATATTTTTGATTACACTTAAATCTGAAAAGCAACGGATCTCATCTTTTCAAAATAAAATGAAATCCACATCGCTTCATTTTATATGTAAGAATGTTAATTTAACTATTTATTCTCATTTTTAAACTCGTTTTGCAATGCACCATTTTAGTATAATTAATTTTGCATTCAATTGTATTATTTACTTTTTTTAATTACATTATTTTTTTTTTTAATTTTGCATTCATGTCTTAGTTTAGTTACCATTTTTGTTTTTGAGTTCAATTTTTTACCTTTTAAATTCGGAAGGACATCGTGAGAAACTTTTTCAAGATGACTTAAAAATGCGAATGTGATAGTTTTATTTGTAATTTACAATTTTTTAAAATACATTACGGAATTTAATGAAGTTTTAAAAATAACACAAAAGATCAATAAAACTGCCAAAATTACCGATATAAAGTTCCCGTAGTGCATCATTTGATTATAATTAGCCAAGCAATTTCCACTTCTTCAATTTTTAATTATATAAATCTTAAAAACAATTTGAAACACGCTGGATTTGATTACACTTAAATGGGAAGAAATGCTATGGTCATACTTTTATAATAAAATGAAAATAGAATCGCTTCCATTTTAAATGCAATAATGTTTAAGTTTTATTTTAATTTAGAATTATTTTTAATTTTCATTAAGTTAGTGCTTAATTTGTATACACCTTTCGTTTTAATTGATTATTAATGAAGTATAGTCAACCGCAAATTCGTTATAGAAAAAGTTATTCATCATGACGTACACATTTTTTTTTTTAAATTAGTTTTTAAATTTACAGCTTTTAAATTTATTTTAAATATATTCCGCAATCTAATGAAGTTTTCAAAATTAAAACTAAGGATCAACAATACTGACCCAAAAAACCGATATAAAGTTCTCGTAGTGCATTATTGGATCATAATATTACATTTTCATTTAATTTCCATACTTTCTACTTCTATAATTTTTAATTAAGTCTTAAAAATAAATTGAGAGCTGCTGGACTTAAAGCACTTAAATTGGAAGAAACACAAGTTCATCTTTTATAATAAAATGAAAATAGAGTGTCTTCCATTTTAAATGCATCAAAGATTGTATACGTTTTTCTTAAAATATTTTCATTTTAACTCGTTTTGCAACACAAAATTATTTTTAATTGTTATTAAGCTAGTGCTTAATTTTTATACATCTTTTATTTGATTTATAATTTCCATTATTAATTTGCTTTTACTTTTTTGGGTTGTCCGATGATCTTTGGAGTAAAGTCAACCGTAGTCGATTAATTTTATTATTTATTTCGTATAATTATTTTACATAATTTAATTATTTTAATGCTCAAAGCTTTTCGAATGAAGAAATTGTTGTGGCATCACACTAAAATCTTCAGTGGTAATATTCGAACTATTTTTAACTATGTCCGAATACACTACGACTGAAAATCTTAATGAGACTTTTGGAGATCACATAGCGACTATGTCTATAGGAATGCCTAGATCTTAGTAATTAAATCTCTAACTTAATTATTTAGATACATTTTGCCTACATATATCCCTACCAAATTCCTTTCACAATTTACGACAATATTTAATGCAATAATTCACATTTATCTCTTGATATATTATCCAACTTCGTTACACTTCGATCAGAAGAGATTCTTCAACACTGTAATTTTGTCTCGGTTAATAATCGTTTTATCGAACTAATTTGCTTCCACTTTTTATTTTAACACCAATTTATTCCTGAACTCCAATATAATCTTTGCACACATTGAAGAATTATTTGTTGATTATAAATGATTATTTTTTACGTTTTCAAGCGATTTCAATTTTTTTATAGTGGCAAACAGTAGTCAATTAAATTATTATGATGCAGACGATCCAACTTAAATTATCCGAGTCGAAAGCCTAAGATTTTTTTAAAAACAAATATAAGGATTCGAATCGAATATTCAAATCAGACAATCAAATCTTTGTCGGCTTCAGCCAAGATTCTTTATAATTTTTTAACGTTAACCGTGTACAAGTATTTATTTGGAGATTAGATTTCGCATACTTTGTAATCTCCTTGAATATGCTTTACTCCCGAGTTATTTAAAATTCATACTTAGGTTCTTTATGAACTTATTTTTCTTCTTTTTAAAAATACTGGTATTATGAATTATTTCTTCGAAAAATTACACTCTGAAATATTTTTTTTTTTTTTCGATTGAAGTTGCCCGTATTTTTTGATTTATTTTATTCCTTATTAAATTTGTTTTTTTTTTTTTTTTTTTTTTTTTGTAACCATGAAAGTCTTAGACTTTTGTTGGAATTAATAACAATTAAAGACAAACGTTACACTTAGTGCTATATTTTTTTAAGAATTCTAATATTTAAATTATTAAAAAACTGTTTTATTTTTACAAAATCATTTTTAAACTGCTTCCGAGCTTACGCTTAATTTTAAAACAAAAGCGTAAGTCGAATGCGAAAAAAATAATTTGTTTGTTTTGTCTTTTTATATTATTTTTTTAATATAACTTAATTTTTTAAATTAGAAACTTGAAGTTTTTTATTTTCCATGTTTTTTTCTTTTTTTATCAGACCAACTCCTCCTGTATTGTAATAAGTTTACCGAATTGGTTGTGAAAACACAAATCGTTGCAGACCTAAGGCAGCACAGTCTGAATTTCTACAGTCGGTTCCGCCCGAATCGCCGCTCATATTAGTTCCCGATCACAAGATTTTGGAACGGTACCCAGGAAACACCACGTGGAGGCTTTTGCAACAACAAAAAGAGTCAACAAAAGTTAACCTACGAGTCGACTTGAAGTATTTGAATGCTTTTTATTTTTGAAACAGTTTACGTTTAAATACCACCATGTTCCCCATCCTATAAATTCTTTGTTATTTTGTATTTAAAAAATCAAAATCGATTTTATTCTTCTTACCAAAACGGCGTTACGTATATTTTTTTAGTTCAGCAGCATGACGTCGAGGTTGCTTTTATACTTGGGTGACCCCTAAGGTTTTCTTGTATGAAGGAGCCTGAGCATTTCTACAGCTTGGCCATGTCGATGGTAGTTCACTCCATAAATGTTGATCCATTTTAACTAAACAAAAAATTGTAAATTTGGATTGCAAGAATGCGTCACTCACACTTAAATCTGAAGGGCAACTTTAATAACTCGTTAAGAGATAAAGTTATTCAAGATGACCACCACATTTCAATGTGATAATTTTGGTTTTTTAATAACATTTTTTAATTTCATTTGAAAAAAGATAATTACCAAAGTTTAATATATTTAAATATTGAAAACATTTCGTATTTGATTATAATAAGACAAGTCATCAAAATCTCCACACTTTTCATTTCTTTATTTTTGAATTATTCTTTTTTTTAACAAATTATTAGTTGACGGATTTGATTACACTTAAATCTGAAGAGCAACAGATCCCATCTTTTCAAAATAGAATAAAACCCGTTTCTCCTCACTTTCAAATGCAACAATATTTATTCAATTTCTTAATCCTATTTTGAAACTCGTTCTAAGTCACACAATTATTTTATTATTATTCAATTATTAATTTTGTGTTTTCATAGCTATTATTTCCTATTTAAGATTTATATTGTTAATTTATTAGTTTGTACTGGTTTCGGATTATTTTCTTTTAAGATTTATGTTTTTTAAGAAATTTTAAGATTTTTTTAAGATCTAGACCCTTAAATTATGTTCTACAACTTGGCCATGCCCAGAGTAGTTCACTCAAAAGATTTGAATCCTTTTTAAACACAAAATTTGAAAAAATAGTAGAATTGGAAAATCTTGGAAATAATACACAACTGGAATTGGCTTCATGTAATTTGTAATACATTTTATATTGATATGTTAGCCCGCGATTATTTACTTTCTTCCACGAATAATCTCGCTAAAGTTTGGTACAAAAAGCATAGTTTTTATTTAAGTCTCTTCGAGGTCCTAAAAATCAGATGTTGCCTGGAGTCATTGGTGTCCTGCGACTAGATAAAAACTTTGTTAAAATGTAAACAAATTTTTATCGATTATTTGAACACTATTATCGCTTGTTTGTGTATAAGTTAGTATGTATCATTATAATGATTTTTTAATTTGAATTTTTTAGATTGAATTTATAGATTTATCTTTATATATACATATATATATATATTTCCTAATTTTATGTATTTTAATTTTGTATTGTTTTTTATATTATTTTTTTTATAAGATCTCGATTTTTGAGTTAATTTCTAAATTTTGTATTTTGATTACTGGAATGGGTCACACTTCAATCTGAAAGTCAGCCCTGATAACTCGATAAAGAAAAAGTTATTCAATGTGACCTCCATATTCAAATTTGACAACTTTATTTTTAATTTAAATTTTTTAAATTTATTTTCAATTTATCCTTTTTTAATTTATTTCTATCTTTGCCTTTTAATTAAAATTTTTAAAATTTATTTTTAATTTTTAAAAATTAATTAAATTGTAAAATTTATTTTAAAATACATAACGAAATTTAACAATATAGTTTGAAAATTAAATCCAAATATCAACACTACAGCCCAAATCACCGATATGAAGTGCTCGTAGTGCATTATTCGATTATAATTAGGCAAGCCATTATATTTTCCATACTTTCCACATGCTTTATTTTATTAATTAAATCTTAAAAATACATTTGAAAGTTGCTGGAATTAAATACACTTAAATGGGAAGAAACACTATTTTCATCTCTATATATTAAAATGAAAATAGTCTCGCTTTCATTTTAAATGAAACAATACACTTTTTCGTTTTTGTTTTTTTTTCGATTTTAATAAATTAAGAAATGATAGATTTGATTACACTTAAATCTGAAGAGCAACTGATCTCATATTTTTAAAAGAAAATAAAATCAGTTTCTCCTCATTTTCAAATGCAACAATATATATTTAATTTCTTCGACTTTTTAAACTCATTTTTTCAATGTTTAATTATATTTTAATATAATTTACTTTGTATTTTATTTTTATTGTATTTAACATTATGATGAAGTTAATCGAACTTAAATTTTCAGGGTCAGACACTTACTTTGCAAAATAAACAAAAATTAATGTCTGATCCCGATATTTAAATAAGACATTTAATTTTGAAATAAAATTATCTATACCTTCAGATATTAGGTTAGGTTAGAGCGGTTGCCAAAGGGAGTATGCCCTTGGCACACTTAGGCCGAGCACGGCCCATTGTGATAAAGGATATTAACTTGTGATTAATTCGAACATTAAGCTCAATTCAACATATCTTTTTCAATTACTTATTGATTATGTTTATTTTCATTTTTATTGCTTTCTGGATTTCTATTATTCAAATAGTAGCGTTTTTCATTAAGTTTTTGCTTTTTTTCAAAATATTTCTCTTTCTCTTTTATTATTTTCAATGTCTTAGTTCACTTACCATTTTTTTCGCATTATTTTTAGTTCTTCGATTTTGAAATTAATTTTAACTTTTTAAATTCAGACTGCTGGAATAGGTCACACTCAATCTGAAGGTCAACATGGCCAATTCGTTATAGAAAAAGTTATTCAACATGACTTCCATATGAGAATGTAACAACTTTTTTTTAAATTTACAGTTTTTAAATTTATTTTAAAATATATTACGCAATGTAATGAAGTTTTCAAAATTAAAACTAAGGATCAACAATACTGACCCAAAAAACCGATATAAAGTTCTCGTAGTGCATTATTGGATCATACTATTACATTTTCATTTAATTTCCATATTTTCCACTTCTTTAATTTTTAATTAAGTCTTAAAAACAAATTGAGAGCTGCTGGACTTAATAGCACTTAAATTGGAAACACAAGTTCATCTTTTATAATAAAATGAAAATAGAGTGTCTTCCATTTTAAATGCATCAAAGATTGTATAAGTTTGTCTTAAAATATTTTCATTTTAACTCGTTTTGCAACACTAAATTATTTTTAATTGTTATTAAGTTAGTGCTTAATTTTTATACATCTTTTATTTGATTCAAAAATTCCATTATTAATTTGCTTTTACTTTTTTGGGTTGTTTGGTGATCTTTGGAGTATAGTCAACCGTAGTCGATAAATTTTATTATGTATTTCGTATAATTATTTTACATCATTTAATTATTTTAATTTGTTTAAATGCTCAAAGCTGTTCGGATAAGGAAGTTGTTGTGGCATCACACTAAAATCTTCAGTGGTAACTAATCCAAACTATTTATAACTATGTCTGAATACACTACGACTGAAAATCTTAATGCGAATTATGCAAACTTGTGTAACGCTTAGAACAAAAATTCGGAGATCATACAGAGATGAAAAAAAATTGATCTACAATTTACGATATTAAGATTTAATCGCAATTACTCAAAATTATCTCTTGGATATATAAATTCCAACTACTTTATACGTAGATTAGAAAATATTCTTCAGGAATGCGATTAAGTCTCGGATTCTAATCGTTGTCGAACTGATTTTCTTTGTCTTTGCATCTTTGCATCTTTGCGCACATTGAGCAGTCTTTTGTTGGTTATAAACTATTAAATTTTGTAAGGTTTTTTAAGTTTTTTCAACATTTTTTAAGTAGCGAACAGTAGTTAATTAAATATTAAGATGTAGATGAGCGAACTTAAACCATCCGATTCAGATGACTTCAATTTTTTTCACAAATATGTGTATCTCAGTCGGTTGTTCAAATCAAATTAAATGCTTCTCGGACCTTCAGCCAAGATTCTTATTTAAATTCGCTATTGGATTCACACCAAGATTTATTTTTATATATTAACCGTTCACAAGTACAAGAGATTGCGTTTGCTTGGAAATCTCGTTGAATAAAATTTATCCTTATTTCACAAATTTTTTAAAAATTTTGAAATCTTAAATTTATTTTTTTGCAACAATTCTATTGCGAACCACTATGGATTTTGAAACAATTATTCTTTGTTTCTATATTTTTTTTTTGTTTTGTTTTTTAACATATTACAAATGTAACTGAAGAAAATGCTGTATTCGTTTACACTTAAATCTGAAGACTAACCGATGTCTATTTTTTACAAATAAAATGACAATCATTTGTCTTCATATTCAAATGCAAGAATATTTCACCGTTTCTTTTTAATATTTCTTTTAACTTTTTTTGCAATACGCAATAATTTTTAATTATTTACTCTTTGTTTTGTTTTTATACCTAATTTTCTCCATATATTTTCTTTAATAATTTATTTTATATATTTTTTGTTTGTGGATGTGATTACACGTAAATCTAAAGACCCACGAATATCTTTTTTTTTAATAAAATGACAATCGTTTGTCTTCATATTCAAATGCAAGAATATATAACAGTTTCATTCAATATTACTTTTAACTATTTTTTCATTACAAAATTATTTCTATTTATTCATTTTGTGTTTTGATTTTATACCAAATTTTTTTTAATTTATTTATTTTCTTTATTTATTTGAGTATTTTAGAATAAAGAGAACAGTTGTCGATTCATATTTCGATGAAGATGATCGAACTTAAGTTTTCATAGCCAGACATTCAATTTAGCAAAAAAGAAAAGTGAATGTCGATCACGAAATTTTAAATAAGACATATTTTTATAAATTAAATTATCTTATACTTATCGAATGTAGCAATTGCTTGATGTATTAACTTTTGATTAAATCCAAATTTGAGCCGAATTCAGCAGATTATATTTTTATTTATTTTTAGTTTTATTGCTCGCAAAAGATTCCTTATCGGTATTATGATTGTTTATCGCAAGTTGTATTATCCATGTTTAGTTTAACACTTTTAATTTTGTATGTGTTAATCTTAATATGCCGATGAAATAGTTTTAATGTGATATAATTAAAAACATATTTTTTAAGATGACATTACTACTGATATTTGATACCTCAAAGGCAATCCCAAATTTTACAAGTACAAACAAGTCTGTAGAACTTCATGGAAGGGTAAAATTCAAAAATTTAAATAGCCAGCGGGACTCAATTGTGCGAATCCAATGAAAATTGTTGTTTTTACATATTTTAAGTTAACGCCATAAAATTATAATATTCGCACGTTTTGCGCATAGAGGGGATTTAGTGTGCGGTCATTGACCGCAGCAGGGGTCCTTATGGTGATACGGCCTACTACCAAATGAACCAAAATGGTTGAAAATGGACTGACTGTATGTATTTATAGGTATTCAGTTTGCAGGTAATTAGGCACACAAAATGGTATTTGTTTCGGGGGTTAGGATGGGTCAGGCAATGAATGCTATATTTATAGAAATGAATGGAAATTAAAAATTTGTTTGAAAATGTACAAAATTTTGAGGAATTTTCTCAAAGTATTTACAAATTATATTTTTTTTTTTAAGATGGCTCGCATCGGAAACTTTGAACTTCTAGGATTTAAAAAAAAATTAAAATTAATTTAAAAATTAATCGAAGAAAAAAAATAGAAAAACGCAGCCATTTTTTACTCTTTCTTTATACCAATAATGTGTATATTTTGTATTAATTATAAAACTGAAAAATCCTAAAACTTCATAAAGAAATCCAAATAAATTTAAAAAAAGCAGCCAGCGGCAAATTCCTAATGTATGTCCTGTACACACTTTATTTTTTTTTTTGTTAATTCCTTTAGCGTGTTTACAAACGTAATCAGATAATAGCAAGATTTGCGCAAGATGCCGCCGCACCATTTAAGCCAATTTAAATTTGCTGCAGCGGGGAGCGTAGAGGGGCTGCTGTAGAGCTGGTAGCCAACACAACACGCAAAGTAACTTGTTAAATAATAAAGTGTCCAGAACGAAAATTTCTTTTCAGCATGCAAACAATAATATGGCGACGGATAAGCAAACAAAATAACGAAACAAGCAAACAAACAAACAAACAAAAAAACAAACAAACAAACCACGTAGACAAATAATATATTACAATACACACACATACACATTCTCACTCACACAACATACAACATGGAACAACAACAGCAACAACAACAAACATAAAGTACACAAAGGCAAAAACTAACAAATTGTGAAAATTTGCGTGAGTTTTTGTCACAAAATAAGCAACAAAAACCATTTGCATAATGAGGCTATTATAATTTCAATTAAAATTTTCTCTTTACCATTTTTTTTTTTTATTTTATTTTTTTTTTTTGTTTGGGACATGTACGACTAACGGTAAAGGACATACGCACGCACATTAAATTTACAGGCGATAGCGATTTTTATATACCCTACACATGGGCATTGTAGACCGACCCTACTCAAAATAAATTGAGGTTTGAAAATATCTCGATGAATCAACAAAAATCTTAAGACGAATGGAAGTATAAAGAATTAATACACAATTCCCAATCTTTTTAAACTAGCACACTTGTACTCATCCACCTATAATCAACTCGTTCGATATTCTGAAAGAAAACGCACATTTCAAAGGTTCTTTCATAAAATGTCAATCGATATAAATAATTTGTTCTAATTTGACCGATTTGCTATAGTTTGCTATAGTGACTAAGTACAAAGCAAAAATCGCCTAAAAAGCCAGCCTGATTTGGTTCCATAACTTTTTCACTGAAATTTTTTATGAGTATTTAAAGGTATTTCGAAAAGACGAGAATAAATTAATTCCTTTTGCTATCAAGTTTCGGATACTTTTCGGATACGGCGAAATAAAAAAAAAACAAATAAGTAATTGCATTCTCCAAAATAATTTTTAAACAAAATGTGGAAAACATTTTTGATTTAGCCCCCAACATATTTGAGCGCAACTGCGCATACAAACGTGTCAGACGAACATGGGTTCTATTAACTACTCTGAACAGCCCAATTATAGTTTGAAGGTCTTAAAATTTTCCTTGTAGATGCTACACACACTTGCGCAATATTAATTTACCCTTTGCACCAACTGTGTAGAGAGTCTACAATCGTCTGTAAGCTGGTGTGGAAATTGTGCGTAGAATCCGACTATAATAATAACACGGAACCTTTTGCACCTTTAATTATGAAAATGTTGTAAAATAACAACACCTAAATGGTTTTCCAGCAAGAAAAAATAATATAACAAATAAGGTCAACTAAATAAATAAAGGGAAACAGCAGCACAGTTCATATAAATTCATTTATAGGCACATCGCTAATATATTATGCATACGCAGCGTTGTACAACAAAAAGAAACCATAAAATTAAAAAAAAAAAAATTGCACTTACCCATGTATTGGATATGGAGTCACCACTACGGTTTGAAAATTGTTTTATTCATTTTAATGGAAGCATTCTTTACAGTTTCCAATGGCGATGCTTAAGAATTGCGGAAATCCTGCAGCGTATCTCAATAAATGGAGAGCTACAAAAGAAGCAAAATACTGATTTCATTGGTTTTAAGTTTGAAAGAAAAATTTTACCTTTTTGTAAGCCAAGTTGCTCAAAGATGCTTATAAATAATATCAATTAAATACAACTTTATATCAGAATATCGCTTCTGTGGAGACATCGTCTTTGTATAAAGATCGTATTTGTTTAGACATAGTTTTTGAATAGTTATTCTAAATAGGCATGTATCGACATCCTCTCATTATAGACACTATTTCTGTGTACACATCGTCTCTTTATAGACATCGTATCTGTATACATATACATATACATCCTATATATATATATATATACAAATTGTTTTTGCATAGACATCGATTCTGTATAGACATCCTCTTCATTTATGGACATCGATACTAAATAAACATAGTTTCTGTATAGATATCGTCCCCGTATAGACATCGTTTCTGTGTCCATATAGTCTTTGTGTTGACTTCGTTCCTGTATATACATATCGTCAACTTTACTGTATATAGTGTTTGTAAAGATATCGTCTCCGTATGAAAAAGAGTCTCTTCATACATATCTTTTCTTTATACGACGCAGTTTCTTCATAGACATCATCACAACCAATATCCGTACACAGTCATTCTAATCTTATCTCTCCCTCAAGTATCTTGGTGTTTCAGATTACTGAACTAAAGGATAATGCACAAAATAACTTTATAATAATAAAGTAACATCGATGATCAACTATGGCAAAGGATTGGGTAACATCACCCAGGACATCTTACAACATTAGCAATCATTTTACAGGCGCAAAAACTGGCTTGATCTGTAAAAATAAGAAAGAAATTCTGGTTCAAAGTAACTTTTTAAGAATGTCAACTATTTACTCATTCTTGAAGAGATTAAATCCTTTGCAGCTGCCATAACTATGAAATGTTACTAGGGAGAGACAGGTTTTTATACATCTGAATCGAAGCAATTTTGTTCCGAAACAGCTTTTAAAGTGACATTAGCCCACCAGAAAGTGCAAGGATCCTCACATGTTCCCAATATATAGGATTCTGCAAATAATGGATCAAATTTATTTCGGATTCTTTAGCTGCAAGATTAGCGATAAATGGAAAATTACATTTTCTTTCAAAAATTAGCAAGCTTAATAAGCGGGACATATTTTATGGGACTGCTGACTAATACCAATAAATTTACTGACGCAAGTACTTTGATCTGGAAATTCCTTTTTTTTTTTTTAATTATTTAGTATCATTATTTTTTAAATTATTTAAATTTAACCAGATAATTCTTAAAAATAATAGAATAGATATACTATAATAATAATGTAAGTTTTTAAATATTACGAATTACATAATAGAAACCACATGAAACTCAAATATGTTTATCACTTTGCAGATTTATATTTTATATTAATTTATCACGAAAAGTTGCCTATCGGTACAAAAAATCAACGATAGGACAACGATTCCTGATAAATTAACACAAAAATATTTAAAAGAAAAAACTTGTGTTTTAATTTTATTATTATTATCATAAGTATCTCTCTCCATCGAATATTGGAAATGTATTTTACTTTGAAAATTTATGTTTTATATTAAATTATCACGAAAAGGTCACCTTCGGTATAAAAAACAACGATAGCCCAACCCGTTCGAGAGAAATTAACACAAAAAAACTAACTAAAGCTAAAGAAAATAATTCCATCCGATTATTTATATTTTATATAAAAATCTTATAGTTTAGATTATACAGATGTGAGAATTTGAATTATCATCAAAATGTACTTTTTTTTTCAAAATAAGACAATGCACGTTTTAGGTTGACGAGATAATATCGCTTACCAATTATCAAATAATGGGGTGGAATAGGTTTCTTTAAAGGACATCGGAATATCAGCATTCAATTGGACTGAAACCATAGTATCTTGGTCTGCAAAAGAAAATGAAGCTGTTAGTTGAGTATTCAATATTCTAAAAGTTTTTAGACATTTCAACTTTTTACGCATTTCGGATTAGTCAAAGGATTAGATCTATTCCTCTCACACGCTTCCAAAATATGGGATTCTGCAAATAAAAAGGATGCATTTTTTTTCATATTCTTCAGTTCCGAGATGAACGATACGTCAAAAATTACCTTTTTTTTTGAAAGGACTTTAAAAGCTTAAAGTGCATATCACCTCGTTTATTTATTGCTCAAATATGGGACCCCACAGTACATTTATGATAGTATAACAAGAAACTTGGTCTGCAAATAAAAAAATTGTCTGGAATCAGTTGGATTTGAGCACTCAATATCCTAAATTCGTTTTTTTAAGAATACAAACTTATTACGTATTCCGAATGATTAAGAGATAAGATCCATTCGAGTAGCCATAACTACGGATTGTGGTTAACGCCACAGAGTTGATATTCCACATCTGAATAGGAGCGAATTTGATCCGAACCTACCTGCTTTTGCAGTCAGAAGGCTCCATACAAGTTACAAATATAGGAGATTCTGCGAGCGCAATTAATGTATAGGACTCTGCAAATAAGAAGGATAAAATTAATTGTGTATTCTTGAGTTCCGAGATAAACGATACACCAAAATTTACCTTGTTTTTGAAAGGACTTTGAACGACAACATCCAAAAAAGAATAAAATGGGAAAGAATGGAAAATAAAAAATTTATCAGTGAAAAACTTAAATAACGAAGCAAATAAATTTAATAAAAAATTAATTTAAAAAAAAATTAATTAAAAAAAAATGTTCAAAATATATTAAATTTTACCTTTTTTATATATTTATATTTTTGGCACGGTTTTTTTTACCAAATTATGCAGTTGCATGCCATCCAAATCTATGGGTTGCTACAAAGTTTAAAATATACGCATTTTTGTTCACCTTGAAGATTTATATTTGATATTAAATCATCACGAAAAGGTTACCTTCGGTATAAAAATCAACGAAAGGCCAACCCGATCCTGATAAATTAACACAATAATATCAAAAAATAAACATCTATATGTATTAATTTTATTATTATTATAATAAGGACCTCTATTGAATATTACAAATGCAAATCACTTTGAAGATTTATATTTTATATTAAATTATCACGAAAAGGTCACCTTCGGCATAAAAATCAACGAAAGCCCAACCCGTTCGAGAGAAATTAACACAATAATATCAAAAAATAAACACCTATGTGTATTAAATTGATTATTACTATACTAAGGACCTCTCTCCATCAAATATTGGAAATGCTTTTGGAAATTTTATATTTTATATTAAATTATCATGAAAAGGCGACTTTCGGTATAAAAATCAACGAAAGTCCAACCCGATCCTGATAAATTAACACAATAATATCAAAAAATAAACATCTATATGTATTAATTTTATTATTATTATAATAAGGACCTCTATTGAATATTACAAATGTTTATCACTTTGAAGATTTATATTAAATTATCACGAAAAGGTCACCTTCGGTATAAAAATCAACGAAAGACCAACCCGTTCGAGAGAAATTAACACAATAATATCAAAAATTAAACTTCTATGTGTATTCATTTTATTATTATTATCATAAGGACCTCTATTAAATATAGCATCTTTCTCAAACTTATATTGGAAATGCGTTTCACTTTGAAATTGTATATTTTATATGAAATTATCACAAAAAGGTGACCTTCGGCATAATAATCAACGATAGCCCACCCGTTTGTGATAATTTAACATAAAAAAAAACTTTTTTTTTATTAATGTTATTATTATTATAATAAGAACCTCGTATCAAATAGAGAAAATACGTTTCACTTTGAAAATTTATATTTTATATTAAATTATCACGAAAAGGTGACTTTCGGTATAAAAATCATCGACAGGCCAACCGTTCGTGATAAATTAACACAATACCATAAAAACTTATATTTTTTTACTTTTATTAATATTATTATGACTATAAATTTAAAGTGCACAATTCTACAACAAAATATTTTTGAAAGACGTTACTTTTTTCAGCTTCAGATACCTTTATTCAATTTATAATTTCATTGTAAATAGAGTTTCAAGAAAAAAAATAAGAGTTTCAATTAGTAACCTAAATTACGAAAGTTTTTCACACACGTCTCATAGTCGGCCGTAGTAAAATACTGGTCGATTTTTAATATCTCGCGCATTTCATTTGTTGTCTTCTCCCGTATCATATTGGCAACTTTTCCACACGTCAATATATGCAGTCCCTTAATATCTAAATAATTGGAAGCTGTAACCAGTCCATAAAGCGTAGCATCATCTACATCAAGGAATTGCTCATCCCAAGTGGAAATGAAATGATTACGGAACTTGGAAGAGAAAATAGGTTTACTAGGGGATGGATCATTCTTGTGACAGCTGGCCCAGATCATTGCTTTACGCAATATGGTAGAGTTCACTCTAGGCAAGGGTACAGTTGCATTGTCATCATCATCCTCTACGCAGCAATCCTCCAGCAGTGTTTTAATGACGCCTGAGCATTTTGCTACTTCGATATCTACTTCCACTATTTCATTATCAGAGGACTGCAACTTAATGGTTGGCATAGTGAAGTGGTTGTCTTGGAAACGTTCTGTAGCAAGCAAAATATTGCGATTTTTTCCAATTATGAAAAGAAAATACGCAGCATCTTAAAAAATAAGTAAAGTTAAATATTTATGAACTATAAATATTTAAACGAAATCAATTTTAAAATGAAATGATTTTTTTAGTCTTTTCTTCAATACAAAAGTTGCAAGAATTGTGATATTATATTTTATAGTTTTTGAATAATTTATTTTAAACTATTTAGTCATAATAATATAAATGCTAGCATTGAACACAACGCAACGATAATTCATTTAAATTTTAAAGACGATGAAGAATTTTGGAGACGCAGCAGAATAATAATAATAATAAACTCTTTTCATTTTTCATTTCCTAAAAAAAGGATATAGGATTTCTATTCCGAATTTCAGTTAGTTCGAATAATTATTAATGGAGATATTTTAATTTGAAATTTTGTCTTAAAATCGAAGGCAAGTTGAAGTCGTGTAAAAGCCGTTAATTATAGTAACTTGAGAACAGCTCTTTTACCAAATTTTCGCACTTAGGGGATACTTAGGATTTTTGTATCCGGTACGAGACAAGGTATAGTACAATGTGTACATTGAATGTTATACCTACAAGCAAAAGTAAAATACCTTGCCAAGATGGCAAGAAACTTATCAGAAAACAGTTCATGTCAGGAGATGCGGGTATATATCCAAGAGAAATCCAAGGAATTGGATAAAGAATTTTAGGAGATTTTTACACAAATTTTCTTATATGGTTGGTCGAGTTATTGTAACCAATTTCACTTTATAGAGTATTTTAGCTATATTATCATATAGCACACTCCCATTGGACAAAATTTGTCAAAAGATGTAATTTTTGTAGAATGTTCAATTTTACAGTTCATTATATCATATAGTTTCCCACGCTTATATGAAAAATTACCAATATGGTTTACTTAAGCTTTATTTCTAATTTGATTACAGGAGAGAGATGGTGCAGAGTATTCCAAAGTTTTTCCGCTCCCCGCTTCTTCATATCTTAATTACACTTTAAAAGTTAGAAGACCTTAGAGGGTCGCAGTGCCATAGGGCGTAGGCCCACCCTTGTTCATATATTAAGGTAAATTTAGATTAGGCCGGCAGGCTCCCAGAGGAGTGGACCTCATATAGATCAGAGAGATACTTAGTGGAACCGGAGTTTATCGGCTGTGAGATTTAATCTAACATATTGGAATATCTTTGCATAAGATTGACAAATTATAACAGTTAGTTGTAGAAATTCCTGGTTGCTACTACGGCTACTCCAGTTGATCACATCAATTGAAGATAGGTGCTCCTTCACTTGGTCTTTTCATCTATTTCCAAGTTCTTGCACTAGCCAACTAATAAAAAATAATTAGTAATCCCTATTAGAACTCTTTAACAAGGCCCAAATTTTGTATATATCTCTTTGGTTCTTAGACCCCAACTATATCGATCTATTATGCTAGCCACATTGTGAACTCGCGCGCCTATTGCTCATATTTTCGAACTGGCCACGTCAATGTAGCGGGTAAATGCAATAAATTCTCCGTATATGAGACCCGGAAAAACCACTGCAGCAGCAGCAATAACTCCAAACCCCAAATAACGTGAACTGGCTTATGCAAAAATGCCACCAAAGATAGTGTTGCCGCCCCGCGTTCTATCCCACAAAACATTGCGCTGCTGACTCTACAAAGAGCATAAATTTTATGCCAATAAATTTAAATTAGTGGAACCCGGACGGACACGAACACGGGCACAGGCGGCTGTCGGGCCCAAGTCTGCGTTGCACTATTAATGACAAGCGTACTTCCCCCAAAATATTTGAGATGTAATGTGTTGGTAGTCCTACTAGTCCTGGCATTGTGATAGGAGCGAGCGCGTAGTGGACTAATCAGTTACCTTGGCTTGTGGCAGTTGGGCCTGGGCACGTGATGTTACTACTAATTAGAGCTGCCATGTAAGGCCCTTGTGCCCACTAATTGGCATACAAAAAAGTTTTAGTCTGAAACAAATGTTGAAATTTTGTGGCTAGGACAATTTTAGCGGCAAGAATATACGAGTGTAATATTATTTGCGGAAACGAACGAAACTATCAAGGACTTCGGTAGGGAATTAAATAAAACTTAATGCTAAACTGAATGTTTATTTTACCAATATTAACCTTAGTTGTCAGGGAGTAATCGTAACTGTCGCAGTAATTATAAAAAAGGCGACCAATTAGAGGTTGAGATGAGTTAAAACTGCCAAGTATCCTACGACAACAATCCTACATGCAATATTTATAAGGGAGATGTGCGTAACCAACATGGCCGTCTCGACCAAATTCTAAGCAAAATGGCAGCCAAAGTAGTTTATCATTGTTACCAACAAGCCTGGTCAAGTCAAGTGAAGCGTATGCTGAACAACAGCCGGAATAAAAGCATTGACCAACAACTGCTGCTGCTGCTCCTGGTACTGAGAGTTGACTTCATTTATAACCAAACTTGGAGAGTAGTGTTGTTCCTACTGCTCTATATAGACCACAAAACTGCTGCTTTCTTTCATCACTACTCTTTATACGAAAAGCAGCACTAGATTCGAAGTACAGTGGAGCTTCTTTTTTTGACAGAAAAATGTGCAAGCAAAGCGAGCGTTAAATTTGTGCGGCAATATTTCGGAAAAGTAGAACTTGTCATACCTACGCCATATAGAAACTTTAATACGAAAGTCTTTAAAATATTGTGTGGTTAGTTAATGTTTGTAGCTTAAGAATTTAGTACGCCTTTAATCCAAAACGAGTGCAGCGTAGAAAAAACGTTCAGGAAATTGGTGGATAGAAGATACATAGTATAATAGTTCAAAACCCAATAGTTACTTATTATCCGCAACAGAAGAATCTTGACTTTCCATTCCTTATCCAAAATTTATATTAAATACAATTTATTTTAACTATCCGTAAGGTAAGAATGTTATCTCTTTTATTGCTTTCAGCTTGCATTCAATATTCAACAGCCAAGCATTCCACAAAGGACGTATCTTTGTATCTCTGCATTGACAGTCCTAAGAAATATCCACTTTTCAAATCTCTGGTTGAGGAAACAGAAATAGCCAAGGAGTCAGCAGTCCGCAGAATTAAGCAAATGTGAAACAGCCAAGGAAGTTTTATCTAAGAACCCCACAGCCAACGTCCCTACGTCGAAGCAGTCACTTTTCGTTACTCTAATGGCTATATTGCAAAATCCTAGAATTCAGGAAACCGGAAACAGCCAAGGATTCCACATAGAGTTATCTAAGAATCTCATAGCTAACGTTCCTCTCTATCGTGGCTAATTTTACAAAAATTGTACAATTAAGCTGAGTTCTTATATTAGGTGATTACATAGAGTGAACCTAGTTAAGCTGCAATCGTATTCTAAAAACCTACAAAATATGTTAAGTTTGCAGCCTATAAAAATAATGTGATGTTTGATCAGACGTGTACGAATCAAACAATTTCAGGAGGCGAACAACAAGAAATTTTAATGTAAAGAGATAAAAACAATAATTCATATCGGCAGTAAGTCGTCGCACAAATATAGCATCTTGAAACTTTTTTTTCTCGATAATTACTTATGCGTTCGTAACTTTTTTCTTAATATTGCAGCACCTGTATATGTCTACCTCAACGCTGAAAATACATTTTCAAATTGACTTCTCAACAACAGATTAAACATAATTTAAAATATGTTCCAGATGGTCAGCTCGCTCACTTCGCTCGCCAAAGCACCGTTCTAGTTATTAGTAAGTTTTCTTCATTATAGATAAGCAATTTCCATTAATTCCAAATATTACCAAATTCCGATATAGTTTTGCTAAAAAATCTCCTCCCTAACTCCTCAAACTTAGATCTGAACATCGCACCTCGGTTAAAACATCTAATGTCATATGCATGAATCAACTTCTTTACTTTTTTTTTAAGAACGTTCTGTTGGTTTAGCTTCAACATAAGCGTCAATTTCTTGATACAAATATTTTCTCTATTACAACAGCTTTGACCCACTGTAATTTATTGGCTCTTTTTCTTTTTGCTATACGAATCACTGGTCACCCTAGTCGCTCGCTGCCCAAGCATTGCTGGCAACGTAGAACGCCGACAGCTGTCATCAGGCGAAAATCAGTGGCAATAGGGAAAGACCAACTGTATGCGGTTTAAGTGGAGAATTCAAGAGAAATATTTATATACTTATAAAATAATACACGAACTTCATTGCATAGTGGTAGAATTACACAGGTAAAGTCATGTCCACAAATCCTAACATTCGCTGCTATTTAACATGACAACTGTTGTTGCACATTTTACATTAACAGCCATAACAGAGCTCTGAAGCGGTTACCTGTATAATTCTACCATGTTTTATTGCAACGAGCAGAAGGCTTAAAAGTTTCGAAGTCAATATTGAGTGAGGTAGGTTTTGCTATCAGCTGGGATTTGAAGTGTGAGCAAAGGAATACTAGCAGCAGAGATAGAAGCAAATTCTGGCATGAAATTAATTGTTTACTATTATTTTAGGCAGACCGTATTAATTTCTCCACCTATGATTTGAATAGAATTGAACAATAGGATTATACTCTTCTTATACGATATCTGCAATCGGAACATTAAAACTGCGAAGTATCTAAAATATTTTGATCAATAATCTATTAAGCTAATTTATCAGTTTAGTTGATTCTCGTTTCATGCTTTTAGAATTCCCCATTTGCTTTAAGTCAAACAAGAAACCATTTAATGTTCAAAATTCATTTATCGCAATAAAGAAAATTTATGTATAGAACTCATGCACATTCTCATCCTTCTTGACATTGTTCTTATAGCCCTTCTCAAAATCCTTCGTCATAACAATGTAACGATTCTCACGTACAGCTTGCATGCCAGCTTCCTGGCATATGGCACTGATATCGGCAGCGGAAATTTTATCGGGACGTAAAACAAATCTTTCCAAATCAACGTCCTCGCTCAGATTCATTTTCGAGGTAACTGTCGAGTAAACCATACGCTTCTGACGACTATCGGGCAAAGAAAATTCAATTTTACGATCCAAGCGACCAGGACGTAATAAAGCAGGATCAAGTGTATCAGCACGATTGGTGGCCATGATGACTTTAACATTGTTGGTCACATCAAAGCCATCCATCTGATTGAGCAGCTCCAGTAAAATGCGTTGCACCTCGCGATCGGCACCAGTTTTCGACTCAAAACGCTTGGTGGCAATGGCATCAATCTCGTCTATGAATATTATAGCCGGCGCGTTCTCTTTAGCCAGACGAAAGACATCGCGCACCATGCGTGGTCCCTCGCCCAGATATTTCTGCACAAACTCGGAGCCTACAACGCGTATGAAAGCTGCTGTGGTATGATGTGCCACTGCCTTGGCCAACATAGTCTTGCCACAGCCAGGTGGACCATACAGCAGCACGCCACGCGGTGGATCAATGCCAATTTGTTCGTAGAGCTTGTAAAGTGTAAGTGGCAGCTCCACGGTCTCGCGTATCTCCTGCTTTTGCAAGTCCAGGCCACCAATATCGGCATAAGTAACATCTGGTATTTCATCCGCCTGCAATAGGGATATGCGGCTATCTGCCTCTGGCGGAAGCACAGCCACCAAAGCCTTGCTGTGCTTGTGTAGTGCCACGGAGGCGGCAGGTTTCAGCAACTCCCTATCAATTGTGGACAATATGCGTACATAGTAATTGCTGCTTGTCGAGGCGCCCACAATTCCTGTATTCTCATCGACAGTTTCCAGAAATTGTCCAGTTATCAAAGGCACCGATTGTATACGCTTTACCTCCTCTTTGGCCAGATGTAGCTCCTTTTTTAAATAATTTTGCTCGTATTTAATGTAGTCCTCTAGCACTTCCATCATTTGTAGAGCTTCCTTGAGTTTCTTATATTTCACGTAAAGATCTTTAATATCATTACCAACAGGGGCGGCATAGCGTGGTCCCTTTGTTTGAGAACTGAAGTAATCATAGCTCAAATCACGTATGACAGTCTCCATTTTGGTCTCTTAGTTTAGTTATTTTGTTTTTCTTTAAAAAAAAATTGGTTTTATTTGAGCTGAACGTATCTGTTGAAAATTATATTGACAATCAACAAATAAGTTTATTTCGAAGACCTTGTTAAATTTATGGGGAACAAATTTAGAAAAAATGTTTGGCATGCACAGCCTGCTATGTATAGTTTAAATTTTATAATATTCTGATGTTTTGTTGGTTTTTTTTAGAACTTTTATTATCAAGCTATTGCAAAAACTGTTCAATGGCTTTTTAATGTTTAAAAAGGTGATTTTCTCGTAATCAATCAAGTCCATTTTCTAAAGAGAATAAAATTGTAGTAATTTACCAAGCCCTAAGAATAATATGCAGAATATTCTGGCGAAACAGAATATCAAATGCAGAGCTGTGCAGCGCCACAGATGGGTCCTCTCCAAATCAGGAAAATAAAAAGTACCTGGATGGGGCATGCTTTCAGAAAGAAACCAAACAACATACTCTGAATTGCACCAGAATGGAATCCTTAAGGAAGCAGATAAAGTGGGCGACCAAAAGCTACTTGAAGACAAACCGTTCTTCAAGAACTAGCCCAGAGATCAAGGAAAAAACAAGCCCAGCAGATAAGTGAGGATATTTGGGGTTTAAAAAAAAATCCTGAGTCTTTGAAATACTGTATTCGATATCTATAAGCAGCTCAGCATTCCGCCAAAAATTCGTTGTTTTAATAAACGCTAAGTGCAGTGGCATCCACAAATGCAGCAAGTTGCACAAAGGACGGAGTGTATCTTTGCATTGACAGTCCTTGATTGTTGCATTTGGGGATGACACAATTCCTATTTAAGCAAGACAATACCCTAGAAACGTGGCGAGCACTCAAGCCCACAATTTAGACAATTTCGCATAGCGGGCATTGCCAAAGAGAGTGAACGAGAGAGCGGAACGGACAGAACTATAACAATGACGTCGACAGCATGGCGGCGGCGACGACCAAAAGGCAGCAGTAACAGCGAGGAACACTTCCGTTTCCGCTAGCTTGCACTGATTGTTTTATATCCTGTCAGACACGCTGCTGCATCGGTTGCCTGTTGGCTGACTATCGGCTGCCGCTGCTGCCTGTCAAGCAAAATTCACAAACTTGTTTTGCAATTTCTTGCCGGGTTGACTTGACTGATGGCTTGGGTTTGGCCATGGCCACCACCACCCATGTTGCTGCACACACCCCAGGGACCTGCTGAGATGCCGCGACAATTCAATACGCGCTGCTCTGCTCTTGCTGGCTCTGCTCGCCTGCCAGCTAGCAGAGAGTCCAGTGCTACTCAGCGCCTGCCGCTGCTGCATATTTAATCAAAGTGAATTACAAATGCCACAAAACGACAGTTAAAACTTGGCAAATGATGGCTTATTTGGTTGTATCAAATTGAAAGTGTTATATACCAACAAAACAGCTGACTGAGACGACAACTATGACGACAACAACAACAAAAGACTTCAAAGCTTAAATGGCGACAGCTCCGCCCCGCTCACCAAAAGTTTGGAGCATCTCTGCAGACAGCTACTTCTTGATGCTTCGTTTGGGGCGGGCGGCCAGTAATTTGCTTAGATCAAAAGGTAATATACAAGGTAACCATCCATTTAGCAGCAACAGTACATAGGATTCTATTACTTAACGCATTTCTAGGGCTTTTCGGATGGGTCCTTCGGTTGCTTGTATTCCTATTCACTTAATTTATGCAACATTTCGTTGCTGCCTTGCCCCCAAAAATTTATTAAAAACAGCTCTCTCCGTTGTAGTAGTTACTTTTGCGACCTGCTACCTTTTTTGCCTTGTTTTTGGGTGTTCCTCTTTACTCAGGGGGGGAATTTGCTACCTTGCCTCAAGTACGTAGCAGCGCTCAACCGTTTTTACTTGGGTTTCCTGCTACTTTTTAATAATTACTCATTTGCTTTAACCAAATTACTTTGTAAAAAATGACAAAAGACGCAGCAGCGCGTTTTCTTACAACAGAACCCCTTCAGTAGACCGAAAAAAAAAAAACAAAAAATAACCAGCTATTATTTATAAACTTATTTTTGGGCAAGCGCTTCTCATTATTGGGTTAATAAGATTTCTGGCTACAATTGTTTTGTATTTATATGGGTCCTCCTTCTATCTAGAGTTTAATTAAAAATGCTTTCAAGTTGGCAATCTGCTTAGGTAGTATGAAATGGGTATTTTAGATTTTTTGTGTTCTTAGATATTTACAACTAGATATATATTCTTTCTTGAGGAGCAGAATTTATGGCTTTGTAAAATTAAATTTTAAAAAAAAGACTGAACTGCATTTAAAAATAGTATTGAAACTTTGTCTAGCACTGGCATAGCTAGCAAATAGACGCTTTTGGGCAAAGTAAATCCCTTTAGGTCCCTGGTTCTCTGGCTGTTGATACAGATATCTCTATGCTCCGCTTTTTGAACTATGACGGCATATTTAATCAAGTGGAGTAAAAATTTTATTGAAACATCTTATAATCGAAAATTATTTTATAATAAATATTTTCATTAAATTGGCTAATTCCGAAAATACAAGTTTTTTTAAGTTGAAAGGTTTTGGGAGCAGCACTTACGGCTTTGTGGGCAGTAAGTATAAATTGATTTTATTTCTAAATTTAAGAAATGGAATTTCAATTTTTAATTCTAAGGATTTTTAAATAGTCGAAAAGTCAAGTTGTGTTTAGTAAATAATAATAAAATTGGTACATAAATTATTATATATTAAATAATTTTATTAAAAGAAAATGTAGTAAAAATTAATAAATTAAGTAAATATTAATTTAGTAAATAAAAATAAATTAATAAAACATTAAAAAAAATAGGTAAATATTAATAAATTTAGTATATAATAATTTAGAAAAAAATAAATTTAATAAATATTTAGTCAATAAAATAAGTTTGGTAAGTAGTAAATTAGTAACTAAATTTATTAAATATTTTGGTAGATAAAAATAGTTTTAGTGATTATTAAAAAAAATATTGTAAACACGTTTAAATTGAGTAAATAACAACAAATTAATTTACTATTTATAAATTTAGTAAACAAGTATAATTTAGTAAAAAAAAAATAAAAAAAAATTATTAAAATAAATTTTAAAAAAATTAGTAAAAAAAAATAATTATAAAATTAAATTTGAAAAAAAACTTAGTAAAAAAAATTAAGTAAATAAATACGAATTTAGTAAATATAAATTTAGTAAATAAATATAAATTTAGCAAATAAATATAAATTTTGTAAATAACAAATTAATTAATTGTTCATAATTATGATAATTATTAATATAATTATTAGTTAATAAATTTAGCAAATATTTCTTAATTTTGTAAATAAAAATTTATATTAACAAATTTAGTTAAAGACAAATAAATGTAGTAAAAAAAGATAAATTTAGTAAAAAAAAAGATAAATTTAGTAAAAAAAAAAAAGATAAATTTAGTAAAAAAGAAAAGATAAATTTAGTAAATATAATAAATTTGGTAAATAAAATAAATTTAGTAAAAAGAAAATAAAATCAGTAAATAAATATGAGTTTAGTAAATATTAATTTAGTTAATGAGAATAATTTTAGTAAATATTAATAAATTTAATAAAAGAAATTAATTTAGTTGGTAAATATAAATTTTGTAATTAATAACAGATTAAACAATTATTCATAACTCATTATAATAGTAATTAATAAAATTAGTCACTAAATTTATTAAATAAAAATAATTTTGGTAAATATGAATTTAGTAAATATTAGGAAATTCAGTAAATATTCATTTAAAAATTTTTATAATATTGACTTAGTATTGATTAGTAATATTAATTTAAAAAATATTATAATTTTCATTAAGTAAATAAAAATAATTGTAGTGAATATTAATAAATAAGTTAATATTAATAAATTAATTAAATAAAAAAAAATTAAGTAAATATTAAAATATTTAGTAAATAATAATCAAATTTCTAAATAAATTTGTAAAAATTTGACTTTGACTTTTGGAATATTTGGAAAGAAAAAAAAAATAAAACTTTTCAAACCCATTTATCGCGTTCGTAAATGTTTCATAATAAATCAGCCCAACCGACCGAGAATTTTGCTGCAATCAAACAATCAACTTTTTAACTGTGCATAAATTTATAGATAGTCTTTGTTTATCCGATTAGTCGGAAATACATCTATCATGTAGTATTTTTTTAATTAAATTTTAAAACCCATAAGCCCAACCTATAAGAATAAATGTTGATAAAGTAAAATTTTTTTTTGTGTTCAAATTTTTGGTAAAAGTCTTTGATATGCAAGAATTTACCTATAAACGAGAATAAAATCAAAATTCTTCAATTCAAACCGAAATAATTTGAAACAACAAATTTTATCGTCATGATAGCAAATTGGCACAAAACATTGACAAAAATAAAATTCTTCAATAAAATTCGAATTAAAGTATTCTATTAAGTGCATACGCCTTGTTTTCCAGAGCGAATAAAATTCAATTATCCTATGGAAATATTTAAATGGATATTTTAAAAATGGTATACGAAGAACTTTAAACTTTTAATATATAAAATTTATTGGTTTGCATTGCTGCATTTTTTGCTCAACAAAGGATTTTATATAAATTTGTTTATAAACAATTTTCTGAACTGCAACAATCTGACAGACAGAAAATAAAAACATTTACTATTATACATTTGTTAATTAACAAAAAATACATGTATATAAAAAATTCTTTTTGGCAAATCTAAAAAGAAAATACCTAAATAAAAACAACAAAAAATTGAATTCTAGATATTCCTAACAATTTTTCTTTGTATAACCAACATTTCTTTAATTTGCAGTTTTTCTACTGAATTTTTTGTTTAAACAAATTCAAGAAACATTCTAATTGACTTGTACATACAAATACTTATAAATTCAATTAGTGAACGAAATAAAATAACTTACAAATTTTTGCAAATACATTTGACAAATCAAAAGCGCAAAGTTGACGAAAAGTCTTTAGAAAATCAAAAATCAAACTCAAATAAAATGCTTCAAAGGTAAAAAATCTGCAAAGTGACCAAAGCGACCCCAGAAAAATCAATGCAAAAATGTTTTTCCTTTGTGTTATCATTGAAAAACTTTTGGCGTTTTTTTTCTATTATTATTTTTATTTTTTATCAGCAAAGGACCCAAAACGACCGAACAACACAAAGCCGCATAATTTTGACGCATAAAAATTTGTCTGTATTTGAAATAGAAATCAAAATGTGTAGTTTTTAGAGACGCAAACAATGACAAGAACGGGGAACCGGAGACGGCGTAAGAAATGCCGAATTTTATAGGAAATCCCTTTGGGTGTAATAAGCAACAAATGTCGACAGCCGCAAGTTTTCTTTTTTAAATCAGAAAATTATTCTTATGCACTGCGCAGGCCGCAGCGCGGCAGCAAGGACTCGTGTACCGGAATACTACACATTTGGGTGGACCAAAACCAGATACATTGTTTGTTTTATTTAAGTTAATTTGTTTAACAATTGTATGTGGTATACAATGAATGACAAGAAGAAGTATGAAGCGAAGAAGTATGAGTGAAGAAGAATTAAGTGAAGAAGAATGAAATAAGTAATCAGGAATTTGTTACTCTATGAAGCATCCTAGATTATCGATTATCGAACGTTATCGAGAATCATGATAAAAGAAGTGTCATGAAAAAGTTTAGTTTTTAACATATTTTCAAAATATTGAATTATAGCTAAAAATGAAACTCATTGAACTCTCTAGTACTAGTTCTAGAAGATAGTCCTAATATTCGGAGCTACAGGCAATTAAACAAATCACACGTTTTTAATAGTGAAAGGCTTAGCAGCAGCGATTAAGCACATGTGATGCGTTCGGTTTCCGGCATTCTATAAACATCTGCAGATCTACGATCCAGAGGGGAGCTATAAATGAAGCATTTAATTCAACCCCTGCCAAAATTTCTTTAAATAACTCGACCTTCTCAGCTGCGAATAACCAAGAGTCCCAAATAATTTTATAGAATATTTCCAGCGATATGTCCAGTTCTCTTGCACGTCCTAAACTTCAATTAACCCACAATGAGCCCCAATCATATCTCTTTGTAGATGTCCGCTCTGGTTTACATCGAAATATTCATCATATTGAGCCGCAGCGAGCAAGTATTTTGCAGAATTATCTGCTATCCTACCTTCTAGGTTGTGACGCTATGGGCACGCCCATAAAGTTCTATAAAGCTTGTAATGTATAAGAGAGGGTGGGCCTACGCCCTTCGGCACTACCACCCCCCATGAGCCCATGGTGCCCACCGTAAAGTTTACTATCGCATTATTAAGTTAGAAGTGCTTTTTGGTAGCGAAATCACCGCTAGATAGAGACTCACGGAAGAGTGGCGACATCTAATCATCAAACTCATACCTCATGGCACATTCATTGTAAAACTTAAACCGAAGCGTAATTACTTTAAGGGTATCCAATCACAGGTCAATGCCCTAAAGTGCAAAATATATGCTCATATTGGTAGCTTATGTCTCTGGCACCGCGACAAGGAGTACCCGATTACCGGTAAAGGAGAATAACCGATGTCGTCGACAACCCCATTGTTTCAGGTTTTTGTATATAACTAACGCGGGAAATGTAAAATCTTGAATAATTTGAACATGGATCAGAACTGCAGAAAAATAAATTGTCTGAGGGGTAATTGTGTATCTATAAGTCCAACCCGCAACGGAATATGTTTTGGATGGAAAGCGTTTGTTGTTTTTGTCAGAAACCACAAAGAACTAAACTCCTGAGCGAAATTTAAAAAAGTACTATAAAATAATGTTGGTATTATGTAAATAAAAATAAAAATAATACATATAGAAATTAATAAATTTACAAATATATATATATATATATATATTTATAAACAGAAATCAAAGAATAAAATTACTATTCCCAAGTAAATCTGCCAACAAACAACGGGTTTATATAGGGCTAAATGGCAAGCTGCTATATATGTACTAGAAAAATTTTTTATATTAAAATTGATATGAAAATGTTTAATTTTTAATGAAAAATGTAAATTTATTTTAAAAGAATTATGTGCCTTTGAAAAGCAAATTTTAAAGCACAACACAAGAAATATATGCAACAAGTTTCTATATCTTTTAAAATTTCCTTAAAATTGAGTGATAAAGCTGTTTTCCAGAATACTTAAAAAATAAAACAGTCCTATTCAAGGAATAGCGACATATTGTCCATGCTTTTGGTATCTAAACCCAAAGTTCCACATCAAAAATATTTAATAATTATTTGACTATAATTTGCATAAAATATAAAAATAAATTAAAAATTAATTATTGGCGGCACAAGTTTTAGTTCATAAAAGCGGTAGATCATTTGTTTAATTTCTTTTGAAAATATTTCATTTACCCCAAACTCTTAAAATTTTGCACAAAATCAGAGCCACCCTAAGACACCAACATACGCCCAGAGCCACATAAGGTCCTTTTGCTCTATAGGGCATTGACAAACTTTATGGACTTTGATTTTTATGGCCAACCAATACAACACAGTTGACTCTGTATGTAGGGGCTCCAACTATTTAAATATAGTTAGTACATATGTACATACATAGTACTTATATACATCATTATATACTCTTTCCTAAGTGAATGTCATTAACCCTTTTGACATTCAATTTACTTTGCCAAAGTCAAATTTAAAGCGCCGCTCTTTATTACCATTTTGACTTGGCTTAAATTGAGCTTAGCGCCGCCGCTCTTGAAGTTTCAGACTAACAACCGCTGCCCTCCCACCCCTGTGCTTGCACCAGCGAAACACGACTATATTGACATTGTAGGCGCAGCAGCAGCAGCAGCAACCTCCTAGGTCATGCCGCCCGCCCGCTGCCAAGTCTTAAACTTAAGTCTGACGCCACTGTTTATAATTTAATCAGCTCTCAATGCCATGCAACCAAGAGCTTCTCCGAGTCTCTCAGAGCTCCATGCGGCGTATAGCCCCCAAACATGTTAACCCCCCTCAATAAGCCTCCCAACCCAACCGCGTGTGCGCTGCTGACACAATTTTAAGCCTATAATTTACAATGTTTTATGTTTTGCTTCTTACTTGTTTTTTTTTCATTGCTTCCTCTCAATTTTTGGGGCCTGACTTTTGGCGCGCCAGTTTTATTGGAATTTTCTATTTTGGTTAAGTCCACCCCATCCTTCTTACAAAAGTTTGAGCCGAAATTAAAGTGCGCGCAAGTGTAATTAAGTACGTGAATTATATAAATCCGTATACTCTCTCACATACCCCCCACAGACCCTACTCAATGCTGGCAAAGCAAGTCGACTCTGTGGAAGGGTTAAAAACTCATTGCAAATTGTTATAAATTTTTCAATTGGCAGCTAAACGTCAACTAAAAATATTTTTATTTGAAAAAAATGCAAGTTATTTTTTATATCAAAAAGTTGAAATTTGTCGTCTTGAATGATAGATGTCGCTAGCAATATATATAAATTTCTTGGGAGTTGGTTTAGTTGTCATACGTTACTGTTGACCAACCGAAACCTTTAAAAGTACAAACGACATAATTCATCTAAATAATAACATTCTTGTTGTTTGCCACAGAAATCATGTTCTAATTGTTGCAAGTAATTTTCATTCGCGTTGTTTTTCGTTTTTTGTTTTATTTCACCAACGAAAAAAGCAGCTGAAGTTCATCGTTTGCTGGTAGAAACGTTTAGGGAACATGCTCCAGTAATTAGAACGTGTGGGACATGGTTTCGTTAATTCAATAGTGAAGATTTTGATTTGGCAGACAATGAACATTCTGATGCAACGAAAAAGTTCAAGATAGGAATGGCAGGTGCTTTTGATTGAAGACCCAAACCAATCGCTACAACAATGGGCGCAATCACTCAACATGATGCGGGAAGCACTTTCTCAAACTTGGGCAAGATCTAGAGGCATGGAAAATGTGTGCCACACAAAAACTATGATAGGAAAATGGAAAATCGAAGAACTGTAAAATGCAGTATCAACGATTTGCATAAAATCTTTACTGCAACAAATTGTCACGAGACTAAAAATTTATATATTTATATACTAAAAATTTATATGTATTTCGAGAATCCGCATCAAAAAAAGCATGGCTTTTGGCCTGGTGAGGCTGGCCTATCGACTGCAGTCAAATCGTGTCTGTGTTTGATGAGACCAAACGGAGGAGGCGTTGTACTAAGATTTATTAAAATCTTTTGAAACGATTAGTAAGGATCGCTACCGACTACAAATCCTCAATTGAAATAATAGTTTGACAAAAAAACGGCCGAAAATTGTCCAAAAAGCGTTTTAATGGGATGGCATTTATAATTTGCCAAAACGGCGAGCTAAATGTGTAAAATCGAATGGTCAAACTTTGAATCAACAATTTTGCATTATCCCCTGAAAATTCTGTGCTTGATTTATCGAAAAAACCGGCAATTTTCAACTTACACCTCTGGTATTTAAAACCCACCCAAGACAGCCTAAGGTACTGGCCATTGAGACACAGTAAGAGACAGAAATCTGAATACTTCTCAAAAAGACCAATTTTCAAGAAAGTATTTTTCAAAACAGTACTTTTCCCATTATATCTACAAGGTATAGATGAGATTATTTCAAAATCTCAATAAGAGCGCCTCAATTTCTTGTAATCAATTTTTTTTAATAATTTTTTTAATTACCTATTGCTTGCTATTTGATTAATATGCTAAAATCATAAGATTATAATATCTTAATTCTGACAAAACTTTTATTACTTTTTTAACGCTTTTTTTAGTTTAAGAAAATAAAGCCTATATCAGACTTAAGTATTGGAAAATATAATTCAAAGCTGGCCAAAATAATTATAACTTTTTATGCGGTAGCTTATGAAAATTCCTTAAGTTATTTTTTGAATAATAACTATTAATTAAGACTTCAATTTTACAACATTCTACATTATTTGTAATTTTAGGACTCATAAACTTTACGTACAAAATTTTAGTCTAGAAAAAGTTGGGAAATACTATGCAGGGGAAAGCAGAAGTAGGGGAAATAAAAGTTGCTTTAATCTTAAGCCAACTTGGAGAAATGCGAATTCAAACTTGAGCTCAGATTATAAGTTTTTAATCAAGATTTTTTTATAAAGCTTCAAAACGTATATACACATTGAATGCCGAGTTGAGATTCTTTAGATTATAATTTGAAAGCTTATGAAGCCAAATAATTTGAAATCATCTTCTTCAGAATTATAAAGGGCATAACATGTTATTTTGAAAGTACTTTGGAAATTAGTTTTCTTTAAAATGTAATATGGTACATCCCAGTAGTTTGTCAGACCCAAAGCCTCTCAATGCAAATAGGACAATAAGCACTTACCAGTAGATCAAATCCTTTTAGTTATTAACCACCGACAATCTCCTTTTTTGTCTTTGAATAGTGTAGTACCACCGTTTGAATTATCAAGTTTCCTCACACAGAATCTTACTTTTCTGAAAATAATATAAAAAAAAAATTGTTTAATAAAAATATCCGTCAAAATTTTAAATAAGAAATATACGAAGAAAACACCGTATTTGCACACACTACTTGGGGATGCATATTTTTAAATCCCCCCAATAGGGGTTGGCTTCAAATTAATGCTTAAAAAATGGGAAATATGTTTCCCCTTATTGGTAGGTTGCCCCTAATAAGTAAATGACTCAATGAAAATGATACGAATGTTCACACAATTTAATGGGAAATTTTAATTCTGTTACGAAATTGCACAAATATTAAATTTATCTTGCTGTTTATTTTTAAATTTAAGCCAAAAAATTTTATTTTCCAACATGTTTAATACTTAGATATTTCAACAGCCTGATAAAACCTGCTCATAATTAAAAAAATATTTTAATATTATTTTTAAAATTGACTTACAATAAAAATGAAATAAAAATTTGGTAAGATAGAAGATCATTTCCAAAATTACACACATTTTAGATTGTATGAAAAATTAGTTTGATAACGAAAATTATGCATTGTTCAAATCAATAATTAACGAATAATTAACGAAAATTCTATATAATTATAATTATAACTATTCTAATAAATAAATTTAACAAATTATATTATGATATTTTACTTACCAAGAAAGCTATAATGCTGTGAATGTATGGAATATTGTTGTTAAGTATTCCCTAATATACGCGATATAGTGTGCTGCAAATATAAGAAATATTCACAAAAAATTAATGTTTATTTTTTAAATTGAAGTTCGTTTTTTAGAAAAAACGAATGACAGAAATATAAGTTTAAAAGTTAAAATTTAAATTTATTCATAACATGGAAGGAAGGGATTTATGTTTATGTTACTCGAAACAAATATTAGCAAATTATATAAAAAAAAATAAATAAACAAAAAAAAATAATATATAAATAAGTAAAAATTAAATGGAAAAATAAATACATTAAAAAAATTAATAAAACAATCAAAAAAAAATAATAAATTAAAAATATACAAATCAAAAATTAAAAATAATAAATTCATAATAAATTAAAAATAAATAATTTAAAAAAAAAAATAATAAATTAAAAATAAATAATTAAATAAAAAATAATATTAAATTAAAAATAAATAATAAATAAATACTAAAAATAAATCAATTTAATATTAGGAAAAATATTTAGCAAA
This sequence comes from Chymomyza procnemis, assembly GCA_035046065.1. Lineage (NCBI taxonomy): Eukaryota > Metazoa > Arthropoda > Insecta > Diptera > Drosophilidae > Chymomyza > Chymomyza procnemis. The sequence continues at coordinate 43,366,323 of JAWNOJ010000026.1, forward strand.
ATTATTGTGTTCAGATGTTAAATGAAAAATAAAAATCAAAATTGTAAAAAATAATTGGTTGGTCTGAGATGCTAGATTTGACAAGGCTTTTTTTATTTTGAGTAGTATAAGTTTTTGTTGGTTGTTAATATTTTATTAACTTAAATATTATTTTAAAAAAGATCAATTGACATACATAACTTATGTATATTAATTTTAAGTACTTCACTTGTTTATTTGCTTTCTATTTTTGTTAGTATTTCATTTATTTATATATATTTTGTTTTTATATAATATAATAATAATATATCGTAAAACTACCCTATACTAATATTGTATAGCGTGCATAAATGACCGTTTAATTCTTTGCGCGATTCACTTAAGCATTGGTATTCTGCATGATTGCGAAGAAATCGAAAATAAGTATATTATTTATAATAAATCTATATTTTTGGTATGTTTCAAAATTAGGTTAGTCCGGCCGGCCCCCGAAGGGGCCTCACATAGATCAGAATGATCCTTAGCGTTAAGGCAGGCATGTTTCAAAATTAACTAATACACAAATTTTATGAATTTCGAATAATATAATATTAATTTCAAAAAACATTCATTAATATTCCGGAAAAAAAAATTTTAAAAAACGCATATTAAAAAAAAAATTATGAAGTGTGAACCTTATTGTGTATAAAATTTATAAAAACAGAAAAAATGTATAAACTTCCATGCTAAATTTGCTTCTTAATTTATTAATTATATTTTAATATTTAAAGCCCTTTTTAATTTTAAATATTAATATTAAAAGCATATTAAATATTAATGTCAAAACAAAAATAATTGCTTATAAATGAAACAACCTTTTCAGTGTCAACGAGAGTAAAATTCGTTCGCTGGCGCCTTGACACCAAGTACATACAATATATACACATACATTAAGTTTCCATCGACGCGCTTCTTAGAAATTTGGCAACAGCGCCTATTTACTGCTGCATACAATGCGCATACAGACTAAAGTCTAGCGTTTGTTGGCGCCTTTGTTCTTCGCTGGCAGCATAACTTTAAATACATACACAACTACTTTATGCACGAAATGATATATAAAAAATGCGACACAGCACATCACAACAATATTCGAGCAGCGTGGAACGCAGGTGTTCGATATATGCTTGTGTGTATTTCTGCTCACTTCGCACACATGCAATATGTCAATGCTTAAGTGTGGCAGCCTCAACTACCATCAATACCCACTCACTGTGGCATTTGTTTCTAACGGTCACTTTTACTGTTCTATATATGTCTATACACACAAACAATATATATTATATACATATGAGGAATATATATATTATATACAAATATTTTGGACACATTCCCTTTATCTTTTTCTAATTTAAAAAAACTTAAAAATTTGTACATATTTCCGGCTTTTTTATTTAAATACAAAATGTCTAACTCGTGCCAAAAAATTCATACCAAATTAACCTTTTAATTAAATTTTTCATTTGGTTGCCACGGCAGAAGTCTTCGATGTATTTTTTTCTTTAATTTTGTTTTATTTTCACTTTTCCACGCGGAAGCAGATAATGATGGCTTCTTTTTAACATTGGTACAGAATTGTTAACAGTTTTGGTTATAGCAAAGTGAAAATGTTACGCGTGAATCTCTGTTAACACAAAATGTTACGCGTGAATCTCTGTTAACTATTTTGTAAACAAAATGTTACGTGTAAACCATTTACTCATGCTTTGTTGCATAATTTAGTTATTAATTTTTTTTGTTTCTTTTTTTCCACATAAACGGACAATATGCCGCTTTTTTGTTGGTATTAAAGCGACAATGCTACGTAATATACAAATATTAAGTATACTTTGTCGCGCGTCTCAGACTTCTGCATAGAATGCGCATATGCACTGCTTTCTGGTGTTTTTCAAACACATATATTTATGTATATACCTAATGTATGAAATAATATACAAAAATACACGTAGCACAGAGAGTAGATTGGTGGTAGACAATTATTCCATATATTTCTGTGCTTTTCATTGGATTTAGTTGTTTTTCTCGTTGTTTATAGTTTTGTTAGTTTTTACATATTGGTAAAGAACATATCAACAAATATATTAAAAATTCCATGTTAAACAAAAGACATTTATTTTACATAAAAAGACAAATAAATGCAATTTATTTTCAGTGCAAAAACACAAATACATATGTAAAATCTTTATTTGCTATAAACTTTAATTTTAAGTAATTTGCATAAGCACTTTATTGACAGTAGCCCATCTATGAAAAATAAGAATTTGTTGATTTTGAGATATGCATAAAAAAAATTGTATGTATTTAAACAAAAGGCCTTTATATTTGCATTGAAAGTTAAAAAATACATATTTTCAATGTGTAAACACTTTCTTGATAAACTTTGTACATATTATAAATGCATACTTTTTCAATAGTTTTTGTGCCTAATTTTAAAAATAGCGAAACCATTTAGATTTGACATTGTTTCTCTAATTTAATTTAATAATGAATAAATTATGTCAAAGTGATCGATATTTTCTTTGACACTCTTGCACTTATGCCTTTATATAAATGGGCTTCAGTATTTGCAACTCACTCTAGTAAAAATTAACTTTTACTTTATTTGTTTATACTTATTATTGTGTTTATTTTTCATTTAATTAATATTATTTGCTCTTTCTTCACGCAGAAACGTAAAGAATGATGGCGTCCTTTTAACATTGATAGAAGAGCTTAACATTTTATGTTAAAGCCAAGTGAAACTGTTACGCGTGCTTCTATGTTAATCATTTTGTAAACAAAATGTTACGCGTGAACCTCTGTTAACAAACAGAAAATGTTACGCGTAAACCATTTACCAACGCAGCTTATATGGACACTTGCGGCCATATTGAAGCAAAAAGTATATAATGTTGAATGCTGCGCGTACGTGCAATTCCAAGAAAATAAGTATATATACTGCATATGTGGATATACCAATATGTATATCGACTATATATGTATATATACTTTATTTTTTTAAGCCAAGTTACTCAGAAATTTGCTTTTTGGTGTAAAGGTCATATTTTACTTTTTCTATTATGTGTTAACAATTATTTGTTAAACTTTACAATAAAGTATAAATATGGAAAGAAAACTTGCAAATAATTGTATTTTTTATATTGTATTTAAATTATTAACTTTGCGGCTGTATAAAAATTGTTTAATTTCAACAAAGTTTCAAAACCAAAATGAGTTTGATATTGTAGAATTAACTTTTTGCCAAATTTGTGTACAATTGAAAATCAAATGTAATGCGACGTATGTGCTGCGTGTTTTTGAAACAGTTATATTTTTTTGGTTTGAAATGAAAAGAAAATGTAGCGCAAACTTTATATAAAAAAAAAATATATATACAATATTATTATACTTTAAAAATATAGAGAATACTTGTATAAAGTATATAAAATAAATTCTATATAAAACTTCTAACATAAATTATATTTCAGCATTTGTTTTTCAAACGATATAGATTTCAGACAAATTATTCGAAATTGAAATAAAATATATAGATTTTAACAAGCACTTATACATATTTCAATAAATACCTGTTATATTTTTGTATATATAACACTAAGCACACTTTCTATATACGTTTAAAACTATTCGCACTACTACTGTTTTTCACTCATTATTCAAGATCAAGGCAACCTTCTACTTCGACTGCAACCGATGGAAAGAACAATTAATGGACGCTCTGCAATGTAGGAAGCTTCCTCTGTGTCACAGAGAGAGCTGCCAACTTGTTGCAATTTTTATTTCGATATTCAAATAAATATTTTGACCAAAAGTGAAAAACTATTATACTACATGAATTAATTTTAAACGTTTAGATTGGCTTCATAGTTTTGTCGAATTTAAATTTTAATTAAAACTCAAATGTACCGCATCGATAGCAACAATGTTGCCACATAAGGTACTGCCATATTGTGGCTAGGCATCTGAATGTATCGTTTATTACAAGAAACTTTATAATATATTTAAGAAATTTAAAAATTCGCGCCAAATCAGTTTACTCTACGATTTTTCAAATAAACGATTGTTGTACGCTTGTGCAACTGCAAGTACTCTAATTCCGATCTGGCAACAGCAACCATTCCAATTACGCTCTGGCAACACCAAATACTATAATTACGATGTGGCAACACCATTCTGAACATATGTTTGACAATTTGTAATTGCAGCCGGTGCTACTTTTCAAATTTGTTATTTTTATAATTATTATTAATATTATCAATAAGAATGTAATGGCAAGAACATACTGCCTGAGATTTATCGGGTCTGTTTTTTATTAGCAGATTTTACTTAAAGAACGCCTTTATTTCTTTGGATTTATGTAGCGTCCCTGAGAAGTCACAAACGATACGATCGTCTATTGCCAATTTTATTGCGTAAGCAAGTTATGCTAATAAATCAACTTGTATTGTACCTCAAAGTTGGGCACAGAAGTATGAGTCTGCTCTACAGATAACCCAAGAAAATCGGCCAAAGCCGACGGCGTCGATTTGAGATTACGTATGTATGCATATTTCTGTTGCTTTTTGGCTCGGTCTATGAGTTTTTTTTTTTGTTTTTTTTTTTACAGGTTGCAACTAAGACAGCACAAGCCTTATTTCAGACAGCTACTCTTGTATAGCCCAGCAGCTTATGATGAATGCCGTCAGTATAGACTTTAGAGGCTGCTCTTCTATTCCTTTTTGACAGATCATACTAATCTGTATGATCTGTGAAGCGCTACCAAAAGATGTTCTATGCTGATTTAACTACATAAAATACAGTGAACGTTGGTTTTGCAATAGTTACTTCACCTGAGTAGATTTAGTTCAAACCAGAACGTCAGCTTTTCGTGTCTCTCTATATGCTGGTGTCCAGAAGCATTGTGCTGTTCACTTAACTTGGTCGAGCAGCATGTATGCACGAGACAAGTTGGCAATCCTTTTCGCTCTCAAATAAGAAACAAGCAAGATGGGTCGTATGCACGCTCCTGGTAAAGGGTATTTCCCAAATCAGCTCTCCCATATAGACGCACTGTGCCGTCATGACTGAGGATGTAAAAGAGCAATTCAACCACCTCGGCAAAGAGTGCCTGACCTCCCCACTAATTGGTATCATCTTACTTGACACCCATGGAGTGACTCAAATGCGTTTTGTAAACGGCAATTAAATTTTGCGCGTTTTGAAATCGGTAAGTCTTAAGCCCGACATTTCCGAGGAACTATGATCAAGAAACCTTATGCCTTTCGCATTAATATTTGGTTCGTTAAGGACGGCAAGTTCCATTTGATTCTGGTTGAGTCTAGAATCCATAGTCTGACTCGTTATTACAAGAAGAAGAGCGTCCTGATATAAAACTGGAAATACGTATCCAGCACTGCATCTGCGTTTTGTACACGCTATCAACCTTTTGCTGTTGCTGTTATTTCACTATATTTTGTAAAAAAAAATTGAAATAAACTAATAATGATCATAAATATTAAATACTTAGGGTAGGTTAAGCCAGCAGGCCCCCAAAGAAGGGAGGACTTCACATAGATCAGTGTGATACTTAGGGGAATATTAAGTACCTAAAAGCATTGAAAAAATATTTTATAAATTTATGTTTCTTTGCAGCCGGCAAAATTTTGGATTGAAATAGTATAAAACTCGTTGCAATTAAAGTTTCACACCTTTTTGGTATGCAGGAAGTTACACTACAACTGAATCGATCTACTGAAATGATGAACTTCCGTACGTATATGGCAAAATTTTTGATTCTCTCTTAAAATGTATATATATTATAGAAAAACGCGCGAACATATTCAGGAAGTCGCTCCACAAACGAGAAAGGAAGTTGGAATGGAATTTGGCTGGAAAAAAAGATAATCAAAATACAACTAGAATACTAAATGCTCCAAGAAGTACAAATCTATGATGGAATCTATAACATGCGCAGCAAATGCTTCGAACCTTCAAGGAATACTTCGTCTGGAGACTCAGGGATGAGTTAGTATCTAACACGACAGATGACTAGTAATGGACACTCGAGATGATTTAGACCTTTTATATGTGAGTTTTCATTTATTTGTTTAAATTTCCGGTCTCTGAGCCATAGACGTCGCAAACATCTCTATGCCAGCGGCTCATCGTGTCGTCATTTACAAATATCTATTCAAAGAAGGCGTAATTGTGGACAAAAACATCAGAACATCCATAATTGGAGGTTCTATTGATTCCACATGTGATTAAGGCTATGCAGTCGCTGCACTCTCGCGGCCTTATCAAGGCGCAATTCGCCTGGATACACTAATATTGGTATCTGACCAACGAGGGCATTGTAGAGCTGCGCAGCTACTTGCATTTGCCACCCGAAATTCAAGTACCTCAACTCTGAAGCGCCGGCACGCGCAGAGACTGTGCGTCCACGCACAACAGGCAGCAGACCACGCGGACCTGATAATGCCTCCAAGACCGATGAGAATCGTTCGTCCTACCAACGTTCCCCAGGCGGTAGCGGTGTCGACAAGAAGGTTGATGCTGCTCCCGGTTCCGGCGAGGTTGAGTAGAGTATATTTCGACCAACATCAAATAATTATATCATGTAACTCCTTTGGGGCATCTTTAAAAATCATCTTTTTTTTCAATTACAACCTAATTACCCACTCTGAAGGTTTATAGTGTTTCGAAGTCGTTCGAAAAATTTGCGTTTTGCATCAAATTATTGAAACCAAATTTGGTCAATAAAAGTATTTGAGTTCCAATCTTAGTCTCGAATTATATTCCAATCGGCTGACACCACCTGGGCTGCAATATTATTAATTTGTATTAATTTATATTTGAGGATTTACATTAAAGTTAAGGTTGATAAGTATTTGTACACACACTTAATCTTGAAAACTATAAGATCAACATCATTATCATTTACAATTACTATTTTTCTATAAATTTACTTTTCAATCTTCAAGGTACACGGATTTATGTGCTATCTACCAATGCATTACAAATTGCCTAAAATCTTGCTATGGTTTACAGTACTTCAACGAATTAGCTAAGCTTACTTATCCTACGAGATGATCAACTGAAAAAGCTCGCGAAATATATAGCTTATAGGAGAGCGACTCTTTGTAATTATAATCAATGACCCAACACCTGCATTTCTGTATCTTCAAGATCACTTTCTTTTGAGATTTTATTTTATGACCGAAATCTGCTAGTTTTACAAAGAAGCTTCAAATAGTCAGAATTTTAAAATCTCGCATTTCAAAGTTTAACTTTTTATCTCGATGTACTCCGATATGCCGAAAAATGTATATTACAGAATCATCTTCCAACAACACTCAACCATCTCGTTGAAGGAAGCCTGTTGTCTTGTATAAAAAATTCGCAAAAAAATGCTTTGTTTAATATTATGACTGATTATCGCTCGTAATCTTAAAAGGTTTACGGTGCATCGGAATTTAAAAACATATTTCAAGTTAGTATATTCATTTTTAACAAATTTCTTCCGAAAAGTAAAACTGACCCGCTTACTAGTACGGAGCTTACGAAAATGTTGAGAATGCATGATGAATGCATCTTTCATGTTCCATACACAAGGAGACCCGCTTTGTGGCACACAAACTTACTCAATTACAGAGTTTACAAGCCATTTAGAGGCAATAATGCGCACAGCTGACACCAAAACAAAAGCTGCTGAGTTGTTCCAGCAACCGGGAGCAACACAACTGTCAGTGCGCCCCCGAAACCTTATCAATTAAGTTTAAGTTCCATGTGTTTTTTAGTGCTGTAATATTTGTATACACTGCAGCTGTAGGTAAATGGGGTATGCCGAGCTGAATGTAGCGTATGCAACGTGGAAAGGCGGGCTGACAAGAACTTAAGTGCTTTTTGTAAAAAACTCTTAACGGGAGTTTCTGTGTCAACATCTAGATCTTGAAGACTTTAAGAGCTTCTGTTTTTGAAACTTGTCCATAGGTTTTCGCATTCTCCGCAATAGAGTTCTGCGGATTTTAACTAAATCGTTTAATATTTCGATTTTTAACTTAACAGAGCGTTGTATCATGGCTTCATGCATCAATGCTTTCAAAAAACACAAAATCGAGCAATTATTATTAATCAAAAATTATTAAAAACAGATTGCCTACCAATAACTTTTGGAGACACCATACTAGTTGCTGAATATCTTGTATCTACGTATCAAAATTTTAACCGACCTATGAGCTATTTAAAAAACTACTATAGTCAACGCATTTTATTTAAATTCACTTAAGTGCTTAAAAATATCTATGCAAGTAATCGTACTATAAGGAATTTCATGCAAAAATGATTGGTTAACCGATTTGTTCTATAAAAACAATATATTAGTCTACGAACTTGAATAGTCTTTGCTAAAATGCTTAAAAAAACTACCTAGTGCTTCATATAAGTCTAGATTAATAATACTTCATATCTAGACTAATAAAGGGAATTTAAGTAATCTTAAGCAAAAAATTATCCTTTGTCAAATTTGCCCTATGTAAGGTATATAATAGTCTGCAGACTTTAAAGCACTTTGCTCTCGTGCTTAAAAAAATTGAAAAAACTCCCTAATACCAAATACCACGCTATCTACACGAATAATCGAAATATAAGCAATTTTATGCAAAAACTCACTTTTTAATCGATTTGCCCTATATTAGTCTAAGGACTTTAATTATCTTTGGTAAAGTGCCTAAAAATCATCAAAAATTTCAAAATTTACCACGATATCTACACGAATAATCGAAATATAAGCAATATTATGCAAAAACTTACTTTTTAATCGTTTTGCCCTATATAAATTATATAATAGTCCTTTAATTAGCTTTGTTATAGCGCCTGAAAATACTGAAAAATTCCCTAGTGCCAATTTTAACCACGATGTCAATGCAAATAATCGAAATTTGAGAAATTTTATGCAAAAAACTGTTTTTTTGATCAAATTGCTCTATATAAGCCTACGCACTTTAATTAGCTTTGCTGGAAATACTTAAAATTTAAGATTTCTTATCAAAATTAAAGATAGTTTTCGAGGTTATCTGAAATATTTAGAAGTTTGAAAGCTATATAATATAGTAATTTGCTGTAGTGTTTGAAAACACTTTAAAATTTAGGATTATTCATCAAACTTTGGATTTTTAACGAGAAAGTATGAAATATCCCATTGGAAGCTTTATGATATAGTCGACCGATTTTGAGCAATATATACACACATTAGTTATCCATCAAGTAACGAGTTTGCTGTTTTGTGTTATATCAATATTAGCCTACATAATGTTTCCCGTTCACTATGGTCATCGCTCCAAAGGCGGTGCATAGTCGAATTAGAATCGAGTGTTTTCCTGAGATAGTTGAACATTTCTAATATAATATATTCCCGATTTTGAAAAACATAAGAACCACTAGTAAAACGCTATAGAGTATTCCATTGTCGCGCAATGCGCCGACTGTATGTCTATTTTTATATCTCGCTCAATGCACCACTACGATGATGACTACGACTCATTCATACTAACGATAAGTGAAAACCTTGATAAGCCTATGAGTATACACTCGTATAGTGAGCATGTTTTTTGAGATTAAAAACAACAGAGAATCTGTTTGTAGCTTCTAGCTGATAATTGTTCTAAATAAGTAACCCCAGTTGTACGGAAATCACTTTTAGTTTTACTGCGACGATTGTGTGCGACGGAAGCAAAGCGTTCGTTGTTGCTGCAGTCTGAAAATCCATAAGGACTGACTATGGATGTACGAGTGGGTGCAACGGATCTAGTCAAGCTGGGTGTCAAGTAGGTCTAAGGTGTTACCGCCAGTCAACGGGTCAGCCGCGTGAGCTCAGTTGGCAGCCAATTTATTGAAATTAAAGTGCTCTTTGGATTGAAAATAGTTTCTATTTTAAATGCGATTAGTTTTTACTGATTAACGATAAGCGGTGCTTTCAGGCTTATTGCGCACAAGCTGGTGCAGTATCGTTTGGGCACCAAGGAGACCGTAGTATTGAACACGAAATATGGTAAGGTGCGTGGCATGCAGCGCAAGACGCTCTACGATGAGGAATTGTACTATGCCTTTGAGGGCATACCCTATGCCAAGCCGCCGCTGCATGAGTTGCGTTTTCATGCACCACAAGCGCCAGAGCCCTGGCAGGGTATTAGAGATTGCACCTATACGCGTGCCAAACCGCTACAGAGACACTTTGTCTTGAAGGTATTGGAAGGCTCGGAGGATTGTCTTTATCTCAATATCTATGCCAAACAGCTGAAAAGCAGCAAGCCCTTGCCCGTGCTGGTCTGGATCTATGGCGGTGGCTTTCAAATAGGTGAAGCCACTAGAGATGTCTATAGTCCGGACTATTTTATGAAAAAGAATGTGCTGCTGGTTACCTTCAACTATAGATTAGGCGCACTCGGTAAGTCGGCATAAGGCAACAAAGTGTAGTAAACTTACTGTACACACTATTTACAGGTTTTCTCAGTCTCAAAGATCGTGATCTGGATGTGCCTGGTAATGCAGGGCTTAAGGATCAGGTGCAAGCCTTACGCTGGATAAGTGCAAATATTGCCACTTTCAATGGTGATCCGCATAATATCACGGTAATTGGTGAAAGCGCTGGCGCAGCATCCACGCATTTTCTCATGACCACCGAACAAACACGCGGACTCTTTCACAAGGCCATCATGCAGTCGGGCTCCGCGTTGTGCAGCTGGGCCACACAGCCCAATCTTAACTGGGCCTATCGGCTTGCCTGCCGCATGGGCTACAAGGGCAGCGATAATGAAAAGGAAGTTTATCGTTATTTACAAAAAGCACACGCCGGCGAGCTGACCACGCAGAGCAATTTTTTGCTTACCAAAGACGAGCAGCGGGATTACTATATCTTTGCTTTTGCACCCGTAGTGGAACCGTATGTGGGTGCAGATTGTGTAGTGCCCAAGCCAGTGTCGGAAATGCTGCCACAATCCTGGGGCAATGACTTACCGCTGATTATAGGCGGCACCAGTTTCGAGGGTCTATTTTCATATGTCAGCACCATGGAGGATGCGGAGCACATGCTATGCGCATTTACAGCGCTACTACCACGATCTACGCGTGAGCAACGCACGGAAGCGGAAATACGCGAAATGGTACGTCAATTGAAGATAGCCCACTTTGAGGATGCCACACGCGGCAGCATGGAGTTCAATGAGTGCCTGCAATTGCTATCCATCAAGCACTTCTGGCATGATATACATCGTACATGTCAGGCGCGTCTTCGCCAGGCACCACAGACGCCCACCTTTCTGTATCGCTTCGATTTTGATTCGGCACACTTCAATCACTATCGCATACTCACATGCGGACGGCATGTGCGTGGTGTATGTCATGCCGATGACCTCTCATATATGTTCTACACTGTGCTCTCCAGCAAGCTGGACAAGAGCACGCCGGAATACAGCACCATTGAGCGCATGATTGGCATGTGGACAGCGTTTGCTGCAAATGATAATCCCAATTGTATAGAAATTGCACCAACTACTTGGGATGCGCTTGAAGCGAACGAAGCTGAGCTGTGTCTGAATATAAGCAGAAAACTGGAGTTCATCGAACTGCCCGATTCCAAGCAGTTTAAAGTCTGGGATAGCTTTTATAGTAAAGTGAATTAATGTGCGAGCTGGTGGTGATATATATCATATATATCATAATATTATTTTTTATAATGGATGCTTCGCGTCATCCTGAACTTTAACCTCACGGTAAACTGGCTTTATTAGTTGTAGCTCTTGTTGTTGCTATTGTTATGGCTGCATTTACGGAAATTAAGGTTCTGATTGTTGCTTGTGCAAGTAATTTTCCGTATAAGCAAGTTTATATTACTGTTTAATTGTATTACCCTGTAGCAAATGGTGTAAAGGGTATATTAAGTATGTGCAAGCCGTAATTATATGTAAATATCCAGAGGTAAAAGTAGGGTATCCTCCAAAACTTACCAAAATTATGTTAAGGGTGACTAGTTATGTTCGTAAGTCCGTATGAACGCCTAGCCAAACTAGATCTGAGATGGTGAAATCTAAAGTAACTAACTTTTCATAAAAAAAATAGTTTGTTTTAGTTTTTTGATATCGGGCGCACTTGATCTATATTATATTAAACCAAAAAGTTCTGAATGACTACTAATACATTTGTTTTAAAAGATATGAAAAATTCGGCATATACACAAGCACTCCTAAGAACAGATGTTGTATGTTTTTACAAATATTGCTTTATGGTTTTTTGGCTTTCCAAGCGTTATATCAAAATAGTATAGTTTTCTCAGAAAACTTTTTCATAAAGTTTATATTTCTTAAGAAATAACTTAGTCGAACAATCAAAGGTTTTTGTTAAGCAACACTACCTTTTGAAAAGCATAGGGTATCTCTTAAGTCGGCCGTGTGCGACCCTAGCATCATCAATTTGTGTAATAATTGTTTATACCTCGTTGATTATTAATCAACCAATAAGATTGTATACTATTATTATATGTTTGATATCGATACGATATGTCATGAGATCTGTAAACTTTCGTGTAAATAATTATAAATCTTGAAATCCGTTTATATCAATACAAATACTCTTATCTATATGGTAATCATTGTTTGCACTAATATAATCAGAGATTAAGCGGCGAACATGCTGATATAGTTTTATTCTGTCAACGACTGACACCTGGTATTGCTAGCGATTACAATTCCATCTATGATAATTGTTCTAAAAAAATTTGTGGTAAAAAACATCGCAAACTAATATATAATGGGATTAGTGTGGCTCCGAGCATATGCTGAGACTTAAGCAAAGTCGACCTTCAGATACTTGGGATATATCAAAACCGGTTATGCTTTACTACCATATAATGGCGCTTGAGTGGAACGCCAAATCCGGCAATTTTCCGTGTTAACAAAGCCAGAGCTCTATCATCGAAAGCTGTTTTCACGGGGTAGATTTATTTTCATTATTCAATGCGACACTTTGAGCGCTTGTTGGCGAGATATTGGTTCAAAATTTAATGGAAAAACGCGTCTATCCAAATCGATAGGTTTCCAAAAATGGAAGTTGTTCAATAGTGACATGATAGCTGGTATAGCCTTCAACATCAATTATATGGGCTACGCTTTATGAAGTTTTAAAAATTTTAATTTAAAAATTAATATAATTATTTTGTGGCGAAGCATCTGAACTCGAAGTCAAAATTGGTCCACTACATGAAGTTTTTGAGATAGTTTAGGATATTTAACTCATAAAGTTGGTTTTATTGTTGTTGCTGCTCTTGAGAAAGATTTTAGATAGTTCAGTTTATGTACCCCCAACAGTTTTGCTGCTTGAGACTATATAAACGGCGCAAAAAGTTGCGATTCGGCCATTATGAGTTAGTGGTGTTATACATTTGAGAGTTTCAAACGATAATTTAAAGATTTTTTCGTCATTTTGACTCATAATCTTAAATATTTTAAAATTCTGACGTAAAGAGCACAATGCTGAAACGGGAAGAATGCGTAGAACACATTACCTCTTTCAAAAAGAATCCTCAAATCTTTGAGAACTTACGTGACCCCATTGTTTACTTTTTCCTATGATTATACTCTACTAGTTAAAAGTATTATTTCTAATAACTTTTTATTAATATTTACTAATATTCATTAAAACAAATCAAAGGGAAAATAATTATAATTGTTTTTATTGATTTCTTATAATTATTTGCAAATTTACTTTTTCGCTTCCACAGCACGAAAATGTACAAATGAGACAAATACCTGGAATGAAACTTCAAGCAAGACAACTTTAGCACAAAACTCCAAAAGAACTAGATCATACAATAATAATTAATTATTTTTTAGTACGATTAAGCAATAATCCACATAGATCAATGTGATCCTTAGTGGAACCGTAGTTTGTCCGCCGTGAGTTATGGTCGTGGTTACGTTACTGGTCCAATGAAATCTAGGGCAGGGCAATTGCATAGAAGGTGTTCCAGAGTTTCTTTGACTTCTGGTTCCCTGCACTTCCTGCATGCAACGTTGTCAGTGATGCCCAGCCCTTGGGCATGGACTGCGGTCATGCAGTGGCTCGTTAGTAAGCCCAGCCTGCAGTCTTTCCTAGGAAGCTGCAAGTATGCTTGGCTAGTTTCGGATCGGTTTTCCCACACATAATGCGGGCGGTTTTGTAGTTCATCGTGTTATGCCAATTTCTGTCGGAAGCGACTGCAGCGATTTGGTGTTTAGAGCCCCTTTGAGGTGCCCCTAAGTCTTCAGCCTTCGTTCCTGTTGATTCGGCACCCTCCTCCCGGCACCTGTCTGCAATTTCGTTGCCATCAATGCCCTGGTGGCTGGGAACCCAAAAGATACGCACCCTCTTCTAAACGCTTAGAGCATCTAGTGAGCATAATAAGATTTTTAGTAAATTATTTGAGCTAGGAATAAAATAGATTTAGAGGGTCTCGATTAGAAGATTTAATAAAAAACGAGTTTCAAGTTTTGAAATACAATAATTCTAACAAGTTCAAAGCTTTCCATTATCAACAAGCAATTGCTTATCAGAAACTATGCTGTGTACTTATATGGACAGTTTGAAGGTGAGTTTCAAACGTATAACGTCATCTTAAAATTTAGAACCAAGTGATATATATATATAAAACATAGTATATGATCAAATATGCATTTATATGACTTTGACAATTATTAAGTCATAATGATTATTGCATTGTTTACATTTAGTTATAAAGATTATTTCTGTCGCTGTATTCCGAAGCTATGAACAGTATGCGGCAGAGATGTGTACTTGCTCTACCCTCTCGTTGCCATTTGAAACTTCGAAATAAATCACTTAAAATTGTTATATAAATCAAGACCATGATGATAAAAAATACAAAGAGCAAGGCGATAAAATGGGTTTTTGCAGCATGGAAACTTATAATATTTGTTAAGCGATTATTTGCAACTATAAATTGAACGTATTACTAGCTGTATGCATTTTTGCATAAACTTATTTTACTAGTTTCATGTACGTAAGAATATTTAATTGCTTGAAAATTATTACAATATAAAAATTCAAAAACGATTTCAAATAAACTGACACAGCAAAGCCGGTTTTCAGCTTTTTAACGCGAGTGTAGAAACTGAGGGATGTACTTGCTGAGTGCTTGAATTGCACAACTTATCGCTTATAATTTCGCGTATAATTCTAACATATAAATCTCTATTATTTTAAAAAGTTTTTTTAACGTCAGGTTCGTGTTATATATAAGATATACTTGAAATATAATGGATAGTAAAAAGTTGAATATTGCTGAAGAAGAACGAAAACTTCAAATTCGCGAAGAATACGAATAATTAAAAATTGAGAAACAATAACGATTAAGAATAAGGAAGAGATAATAATGCTCGCGTGGAAAATTTTGACAAAAACTAACTTTTGAAAAAAGTAAACAATATTAAAATTTAAACCAAATGAAATATAATACATTTTAACAAATAATTTTGATAAATATTAAGTTAAGCCGGCAGAGAAGAGAAGATGGAGGGCCTCACATAGATCAGTGTCATCCTTAGTGAAGATAAATATTACAAAATAAAAATTTTGCGATTGATTAGTTTTCATCCATTTACTTAAAATCGCTTAAAATTTCGGAATACAATTTTTAAAAAATAGCATAAATATTATACAATATTTTATATAATATAAAAACTGAATTAACTAATTTTTCAAGCGATTATTTATGCCCATTAACACAAAGTCCCGTAATATAATATATAAGCATTGGAATAAAAATAAATTTGAGCACGCGATATGACAAATAAAAAATGTTCTTAAAAATAATAATAATTTTTAAAACACAAAGACAAAATTTAGCACAAAAAAGTTAAAAAAAAATCATGCATAAATTTTTACGCAAATTGTAGCAAGAAATATATAAAATATATAAAACATAAAATTGCAACATAAAAGTTAAAAAAAAAGTTTAGACAAACATTAAAAAATTATGAAAATTTTGAAAAAAAAAAAATATTTCTATAGATTTCCCCAAATTCTAGTGCAAATTTGGCGTATTTTGTAGCCAAAAAAAAAATTAAAAACAAAATGACAAAATAAAAATTAAAAAAGTTTACAAAAACATTAAAAAATAGAAATTTTGCACAAAAATATTTTACACAAATTTAAGTTGTGTCAAAAATTAGTTATAAATTTTCGTTGTATCAAAAGACAATTACAAAAATATTATAAAAAATATAAAATAACCAAATAAAAGTTTAAAAAAAACTTACTTTCCATTTAGCTAGACTAGTACAAATTGTTACAAAAATTATGCATAAAATTTTACAAAAAATATGCATAAAATTTTACAAAAATTACGCATAAAATTTTACAAAAATTATGCATAAAAATTTACGAAAATTATGCATAACATGTTGAATAAATTATAGCAAAATATTAAATATAAAATGGCAAAATAAAAATTTTAAAAATATATAAAAACTTAAAAATTAATTCCACCCATTTGTCGAATTTCTAGTACAAATTGTTACCAACATTTTGCATAATAAATAACGCAAATGGTAGCAAGAATATTATAAAATATATTAAACATAAAATGACACAGTAAAAGTTAAAAAAAGTTTACACAAACAAAATACGGTAAATTCTTAGAAAAATATTTCTACCCATTTAAGCAAATTGCAATTAAAATTATTCCAAAATTTATGCATAACATTTTATGCAAATTGTGACAAAAAAATATTAAAAAATTATATAAAATATAAAACATAAAATGACAATTTAAAAATGTAGAAAATTTGTGTACAAACCAAATCCACATCCCATTAATAATCTTTCCAAGGCATACTTTCGCCCATTTACTTAGAACTAGAACATTCCGTATGCACTACTTGCATACCCTAACTTTTTACACGCGCTTAGTTTTTAGTAGAGATCTGCCTTAGCGTAGAACGTATCCCATACGGCCAATGTGTCCGCTTCAGGTAGCTCCATAAGTTCCAGTTTGTGATTTATATTAAAACATTTATATGGCGCATTGGGCTCTACTTGCACAGGCAACCACTCGGCCGGTGCTATGGCTGCACAATTTGGATTATCGCTAGCCGCAAAGCTGGTCCACATGCCCACCATGCGCTCAATGGTACGATATTCCAATGTTGATTTGTCCAACTTGCCCGATACCAGGTGAAAGAACATATAGGAGAGATCATCGGCATGTGCGACACCGCGCACCTGATCACCGCAAAGTAAACGTCGAAAATGATTAAAATGCGGAGAGTCAAAGTCAAAACGATACAAATAGGTGGGCTGATTTGGGGCATATTTGGCACGTGCCATAACCATGCGATGTATATCATGCCAGAGCAGTCGATGCGATAGAATATGCAAAGTCTCCAGCAGCTCCATAGAGTTGCGCTGCTCATCGCCAAAATACGTCTGCTTCAGGCGCTGCACTAGCTGCTGCAGCTGCTGCGGTGTGCTTGCCTCACGTATGGGTCGCGGTATGATGGCTTCAAAGTTGCGTCTTATACTAGCATCACCATGCGTTATTTGGTAATACAAAAGACCCTCGAATGAGGTGCCACCTATAATAAGTGGTATGTTGTTGCCCCAGGCGTGTGGCAGCATTTCCTTATGCGGCTTGGGCACCACACAGTGCTCGGTGATGTAAGGCTCTACCACAAGCCCAAAAGCAAATACCACAAAGTTGCGTTTATCCTCTTCCGTTATAAGATCCTGATCGTGTGCTGCAATTTGACGTGCTGGTGCCTTGTTGAGAAATTCCAAAACATCCGCATCACGTTCCGCACCCTTATAGCCCATGCGGCGTGCCAGACGATAGGCCTCATTATTATGTGGCATTTGTGCCCAGGAAGAGAGCGCACAACCCGACTGCAAGATGACTTTGTGAAATAGGCCACGCGTATGCTCGGTGGTCATCATAACATGTGCCGAAGCGGCACCAGCGCTCTCGCCCATCAGCGTTAAATTATGGGGATCACCATTAAAGTGCGCAATGTTTTGGCTTATCCAGCGCAGCGCTTGCACTTGATCCTTGAGGCCAGCATTGCCAGGCACATCCAGCGTGGGATCTTTGAGGCTCAGAAAACCTGGTAGGTGTCAGTTGTTGGTAAATAATTTTGAAAAGAAAAGGAGAACACAGCTTACCCAGCGCTGCCAGCCTATAGTTGAGGCAAACAAACACCACTTGCTGCTTCATAAAGTAGTCGGGTCCATAAAAATCTCTGCTAGCCTCGCCTTTCTGAAAGCCACCGCCATAGATCCAAACTATAACCGGCAAGGGCTGCGCCGTTTGCATGCTCTTCACATACACATTCAAATGCAAGCAATCCTCAGAGCCCTCAATCAGTCCCAGCACCATATTTCGCTGCATGGGCTTGCATCTATAGGTAGTGCAGTCCAGCACACCCTCCCAAGGCTCCGGCGGTTGTGGTGCACGAAAACGTAACTCACCAAGCGGTGGCTTGGCATAGGGTATGCCCTCAAAGGCATAGTACGGTTCCTCATCGTAAACGGTTTTACGTTGTAAGCCACGTACACGTCCAAATTTGGTCTCCACTTCGATGGTATTGTTGGTAGACAACAAATATTGCCGTATTCTGTGTCCCACAGCTCTGCGGGGGATAAATACGTCAGTTTTTTTGGGTCAATTCAAATGCGCACTTAAACTAGAGATAAGCTTTGAATTTGGCTTCGAGCTTGCTTTGTTGTTGTGGTTGTTGTTGCTGTTGTTTTAACAAGTCCAACAAGGTCAGACAAGGTCAACAATGCAAAACAAAGTGTAAAGTCAAAGCATTGACACTGTGCGGAGCTTAATCTTTGAATTCTTCAAAATTGTTTGTTCTTGGGACTTTGCATACCAAATATGTATAAATCGCTTACTCACTTGACGCCCATTCGTAATAGTCTAGAAATTCCAACCTGCACATCCATAATTTACTTTTTATTGTTATTTAATTTATTTTGATTATTGCACTTTTTTCTTATTAAATTAATTAAATAAATTTTGCGCGATTCCTGCAGCTTCCAAATTTAAAATGCTGCAATTTTTATTTGCATTTCGCTTTTGTATACTCGCACACACACACAACTCATATGTACACATATATATACACACATTTTTGCATATCTTTTGCTTTGTTTGGCTTTGTTTTGTTTATTTCTTTAGGTTGCCATTCGCGGCTTGCCAAAAAAATAAAAACAAAAATACAGCTAAGTTGGCAGCGCCTAACATAACGGTGCATTAACATTGTTGTTGATTTTGCAGCCAATATTAACAGCGTAAACAATGTTAATTTAACATAGCATTAACAGAGTAACGGGTAGTACTTTACAGAGCAAGCAATAACAAATACATACAAACATGCGGAAACTTAGGCTCGATTCGCGCAGAGACCAAATCAAAGGCTAAATTATAAAAGTTAACACTGTGGAATGCCTTTTTTTAATAAAAATAAAAATAATAAGTCAGCAAATAATTTTTATTTTTAACATTGGTTGTTGTGCTGCAATTAGAATTATACCATAACAATTATTCTTAGAAGCATTATTAATATTTTATTAGAACTTTGTGAACATTTATAAACATTGTATTTATTGTAGTGCTATAAGCAACTAAAAGTGTGTATAATATTTACATAATTTATAAATATCACTTTTGAAATTTTGCTACAAGTCGAAGCAGCAATATAAATGAAAAATATAGAGTATGAAAGAAATTAAAGAGTATGAGCTGCAAAAAAATTTAAAATGTATTAAACTGCATTTTAATTCATGAAATTATGATAACTAATTTTAAATCAGCGCGCGCCATGCAAAACAAGCGAATGCCGCGCGCAATATTTTAAATTTTGCAAAAACAATAACAAATAAATCATGAATGTTCTCATGGAAGCGGGTGCGCAGCGTTGAAACGAAATTCCAAAAGTACTCCCCCGCACAAGCCGAGCCTATTCGAACGCCGCGCAGCCGCAGCAAAATTTGTAAATTTACAATTTTAATCATTCCATACCCTTTCCTTATATTTATCAACTATGACACTATGCGAACGCTTAGGCCTCAATACAAACAAATGCATGGGGAAAAACGACAACAATAAGAAAGAGTGTTTGCATAGCCATCACTTCATTGCAGCTTTTGAAGCCCAATGAAATTTGTAAATTCTCAATTTTACGCATTCCACACCCTTTCCTTATATTTTTCAACTATGACACTATGCGAATGCTTTGGCCTCAACACAAACAAATGCAGGCTGAAGAGCAACAAAAGCATAGAAAGTGTGTTTGTGTAGCCGCTACTTCATTGCCGCTTTTCAAGCCTAATAAAATTTATAAATTTTTAGTTTTAAGCATTTATACACTTTCCTCTTATTAAGTTGCTATGACACTAGGCAAACGCTTTGGCCTCAACGCAACAAATGCATGGAGAAAAACGTTGAAAGAGTATAAACGTAGCTACCACTGCATTGCCACTTTTGAGGCACAGGCAAATTTGCAAATTTTTAGTTTTGAGCTTTTATACCCTTTCCTCTTATTAAGCTGCTATGACACTAGGCAAACGCTTTGGCCTCAACGCAAGAAATGAATGGAGAAAAACGTTGAAAGAGTATAAACGTAGCCACCACTGCATTGCCACTTTTGAGGCACAGGCAAATTTGCAAATTTTTAGTTTTGAGCTTTTATACCCTTTCCTCTTATTAATCTGCTAAGACACTAGGCAAACGCTTTGGCATATAAAGAGTGTTTGTAGCTCACTGCAGCCTAATATTTGAGCAAATGCAAAAAGACTTTAATTAAATAATTTACAAATTTGCCATGCAGTGGTGGCTACACATATACTCTTTTTTCGCCTTTGTTACTTTTTGCTATGTATTTTAGTTTGTGTTGTGACCAAGTATTTGCAAAGTGTCATAGCAGCTAAGTGATAGGAAAGGGTATGAATGCTCAAAACAAAAAATTTACAAATCTGCCTGCGCTTCAAAAGTTCCCATGCAGTGGTGGCTACACAAACACTCTTTCTACGCCAAAGCGTTTGCCTAGTGTCATAGCAACTTAATAAGAGGAAAGGGTATTAAAGCTTCACACTAAAAATTTACAAATTTGCCTGTGCCTCAAAAGTGGCAATGCAGTGGTGGCTACGTTTATACTCTTTTAACGCTTTTGTTGCACGTCAGCATGCATTTGTTTGTGTTGAGGCCAAAGCGTTCGCATAGTGTCATAGTTGAAAAATATAAGGAAAGAGTATGGAATGCATGGAATTAAAAATTTACAAGTTTTGCTGTGGCTGCGCGGCGATCATTTAGGCTCAGCTTGTGCGGGGGGTAGTTATCAAATTTCGTTCAACACTGCCCGCCCGCTACCACATTTGAACGTTGATGATTTATTTTTGTTCTTGTAAAAATTGAAACCGCAGCGCGCGCAGTTTGGTCAACTCGCTGTTTCCCACGATCGAAACATGGTTTCATGGTGTTTTTTTTAGCAATTACTGTTACAGTTCAATTAATATTTATAGCTTTGTTTCATAAAATATTCTTAGAACTCTACATTGGCTAGTCTTTATGCATTACATTAATTAATTTACGCAAAACTCAACTTTCGATAATTGTTTCGATAAATTGCTCATTGCGGTAATACGGGCACACTGTTTGCTCAGTTATATGTCATATATTTGACACAATATTGTATGACTTGCTGATTTACTTATATAGTTATGTATATTATGTGTTTTTAATTAATAATTAAGTGTTTAATTTTTTTAAGGCGTAGGAAGTTTTTATTTACTTATTTTTTATTACTTATTTCTCGATTATTTAAATATACGAAAATTGTAAAAGCCGTCGACGTGCTGTCATTGCTTTGAACAAAGTTTTGAATTATTGTACACATAAAAGTATAAACATTTCGTGATCTTTAGTCATTTATTTTTAATTGATGTGTATGGTTAATATTGTTAAAAAAAAGGTAATAAAGTCGAGGCGGAGCCTTATTGGAGTACGTTTACCTTATATCTTTCTTTTTTAACAAATCATAGGCTATAGTTAAAAAGTGGCTTGGTCGCCATTTCCGCCTGCTCACCGCGTTTCGACCACGACCGTTTTCGCTCGACGTTGCCGAAGTGATCCACTTTCCATTGTCAAATGGTTTCTTGTGCAATCTTTAGTTCTTGGGCAATCGGAAAAAGTAAGTATACATAAAAGTCAGACTCAACAATGTTCATGATTTTATCGACTTTTTCGACAATTGTTGTTCCAATGTGTGGTGCATTTTTGACAACGAAATAACAGGAACGGAATCGACGAGACCAAAATTGCTCGTTGGTTGGCTATTACAGTATCAGGTTCATAAACATTATTCAAATTTTCAGCCGACAGGTTTTCGTCCTTATCGTAGACAAACTGTTTCTCTTTGCTAGTGTTCATCTTTGAGTTAAGTTTAAACATAAATGAATCAACCAATCACATAACTGTCACACAAGTTCTTTTAGTACAAAATGTCATCTATCTAACGGCATCTTTCGAAACCTGATCGGACATCTACATCGCGAGATACTGATAAATAACGCCATCTATCGGAAAAATAATTGATTTCTTTTTACTGCACCCAATATATTTTTCACAAGTTTCATCAAATGTTGCAATCACTCTTGTTATTATAACTTATTTAAAACATTATAAATATTTAAAATAAACTTTTTTTGAGATTCATAAAATATATGGAATAATATATTACGCATTAAATGTCAGGTACCTAATTTGATTATAGTGAACAAATAATCTACCTTCTGTATATTGTGAAAAAATATTAAAATAAATAATAAATAAAGTTAAAAAGTCCGGTTTCACTAAGGATCCTACTACCTACTAAGGGCCTACTGGCTTAACCTAACCTAATGCTGAAAAAATATTTCCGATACCCCCTATTCCCGAAATTCTCCATTTTAAGTTCTACACAGAAAATTTACTTTTATTTTTGTCGCTTACAAAGTTTGCTGGTTTATTACCGATGGAAAATTTAACCTTGAGGTAATACGTTGCACTCAAAAGGTGATCAATTATAAAAAAATGGTATTTTTGTTGTATTCGTAACTCTTTCATACATTTTAAGATTTATCACGTTTTTAAGCCCCCTTAATGCCTACTTACCTTTAATAGGTATTTTTGTGTATGCAATAATAGGGCAAAGGTTGCTGTATTTTAGGTACATTGTTCTACAGCTATTACGTGGTGCTTGACGATTTTTAAAAACACAATAAGTTTTAGTCTTATTCTAATGCATACAACTTTGGCTTGTATTGTTTTTATAGTATTTTTACAGGATAAAAACGTTTTCGTAAATAAATGATATAAATTGATCATGTTTTTT
Source organism: Chymomyza procnemis (assembly GCA_035046065.1). Lineage (NCBI taxonomy): Eukaryota > Metazoa > Arthropoda > Insecta > Diptera > Drosophilidae > Chymomyza > Chymomyza procnemis. The sequence goes on from JAWNOJ010000026.1 coordinate 43,389,734, forward strand.
CAAGATATTGTATTTATAATACACTAGCACGCCAACCTCGCAACGGTTTTCTTTACGCTACCAATATCATATATACATAAATATTTCCGTAATCTTGAAACCATCATATCATGCTGGAATCTGAAACAAGGAATCTATATACAATTCGTTTAAAAAACTCAACTCAGTTTCCAAGTCCAATCTACCTCGCTATAAATACTAAATTCAATATCATGTCTTGCGGCTATAGCATTTCGCTTTCACAAAGTTTATCTCTTCGTAAATGGTTAGAACCTGATCTCTACGGAAAGTGTTTCTTTAATCGACTCTACCCATCGTTACCTAACTCCCTTTGCTTATATGTAACATGTTGTACGTTCAATAGTTCAATCTCTTTGCTGTTTTTAACTCTATTATTTTGTTTTTCAAAGTTATCATATTATCAAATTGGTTTGGGCCCTACAAGTTTTATGTTTTTCTAATCAAAATATAGTTATCTACGGTAACACATGTTAACGTTTCGACTTTTGGTAATTTGCAGATGGCGATTATGTGATTTTTTTGTATTTCTTTATAAGATTTGTAGAAAGTAATTGAAATCCTGTTACATGTGCCCTTTTAAGAAAAAATACTTACCACAATATGCAAACAATATTGACATAAATACAAACTTGAAATATTACAGAAGAATTATTTCAAAATAAATGTAAAAGTAGTTTTATAACTTTATTCAAGTTCTTGCTGAATTTTATTTTGGTTTAAAACAGAAATAAAAACTTAATTACTTAATATACAATACAGCATAAAGTTGACATAAATAATGCAAACTACAAATATCAATTAATGTCAAAAAATTATTTCTGAAAAAATTTTAAATATTTTTTAACTTCATTTTAGTTTTTGGTGTATTCTGCTATACGCTTAAAACAGAAAATATTGAATTAGAAATATTTAACACTTTAAAGTTGACATGAATATAATATTAAAATATCAAAGAATTAAAACGTATTATTTAAAAATTAATATAAAATGTTCTTTTATCTTTATATTGGCGATGTGGATTCATTCCATTCGGAATTAAAATGCATAAAGCATGCAGCTTGGTGAAATTGGTAGCACGAAACTTTCGGTTTTAAATGTAATTCGCATAGAACAGAATTAAAAAATTAAGACAAATCTGTATTTATAGTTCATGATTCAATTTTTGCTGTTACCGCAGCCCTGGCAGTGAAATGAGAGCGCGAGAGTAACAGCTGAGCGCCAAGCAGCTGACCGCAATTTTCTCTCTCATTTTCTCTGTTTATATTGAAGCTTTTTTTTTGGTTTATTTTTGTTTGAACAACAACAACAACAACGAAACCAGGGAGCGACAATGAGCGCATTCGTTTGTAGCTGTGGAGCGCCAGAACTAGTTTTCAAGTTGAAGAGAGCAACTAACTAAGTTCAGTTGGATTTTTTCATTTGTCGCAATGACAACAAAATTTTGAGTTTTTTATATCCGGATAAATAAATTTCACAAATGTAATAAATGTTTAAAAAGCACAAAGTATCGTAAAGATAAAGGGTAAAAGCAAAAACTTATCAGAACCAAAGCTCATTACGTGTTGTACAGTTGGTCGATATGGTTAGGTGAGTAGCAGCAGCAGCAGCTATTGGAGGTTGTTGGATGTGTGCAAATTGCTTATCAATTTGATTTCTGCAGCTCGGCAGAGTCGCTCGTTGAGGTGCTCACGCAGAATGGCTTTGTTTGGGGCAAACATTGCACGAGCGTCTATGGTGATGCATATATCAGCTTTGAGCGCATACCCTATGCGCAGCCGCCAGTGGGCACGTTGCGTTTTAAAGCACCAGTGCCGGTGACGTCATGGACGGATCCATTGGATTGCCGCAAAAGGGGTGTCAAGCCGCTGCAGTTTAATCAGTACACGAAGACACTGGAGGGCGAGGAGGATTGTCTCTACGTCAATGTGTACTGCAAAGAGGTGAGTGCAATTCTATAGCAAACTATAAATGAGCTCACGGCACTCTCTCCATAGCTGGTGTCCAAGGAACCTTTGCCGTTGATTGTCTTCCTCTTTGCCGGCGGCTTTGAAAAGGGCGATCCCACCAGTGAAAATCATAGTCCGGACTATTTTATGATGCGCAATGTAGTGGTGGCCACTGTTTCCTATCGCTTGGGTGCACTGGGTTTTCTATCACTAAACGATGCCAGCGTGGGTGTGCCTGGTAATGCGGGACTTAAAGATCAGCTCTTGGCTTTGCGTTGGCTTACACAAAATGCCAAGTGTTTCAATGCGGACGCAAACAATGTGACTGTCTATGGTGAAAGCGCTGGTGCGGCTTCAGCGCACTATCATATGCTTAATCCAAAAGCTGAGGGTCTCTTTCACAAGGCCATCATGCAATCCGGCAATGTGCTATGCTGTTGGGCACTGTGCCCGTTGCTCAACTTACCGCGTCGCTTGGCTGCTGCTTTGGGCATGGAACTGGCCGCGGCTGCTACTGATGCACAATTGCTGGAGTTTCTACAGAACGCACCAGGCGAGCAACTTGTCAAGCCCTATTTGCTCAGTAAGGCGGAAAATCTGGATGACTGCCTGTTTCAGTTTGGACCCGTTGTGGAGCCATACATAGGCGAAGATTGTGTGCTGCCCAAACAGCCTAAGGAACTGCTAGCCGATGCCTGGGGTAACAATATACCCGTGCTTATGAGCGGCACATCCTACGAGGGTCTCTTAATGTATGCACGCATACAGATGGCGCCCTTTTTGTTGACCACGCTTAATGATGAACCGCAGCATATGCTGCCCGCCGACCTGAAGCATGCCTTGTCCTCCGAGTTGGCACAGAAATTGGGCCAGCAACTGCGACAGACGCATTTTGGAAGTGAGCCCATTGGCCCTAGCAGCCTATTGGCCTACTGTGAGGTTAGTTAGCAACACTCCACATTGTCCATATACTCTTTCTCGCTATACACTCTCCATTCTTATTTAGTATGCCAGCTACAAGGTCTTTTGGCATCCCATTTTGCGCACGCTGCAGGCACGTTTTGGTGAACATCATGCGCCCACCTATCTCTATCGCTTCGACTACGACTCGGCCACATTTAATCATCAGCGCAAAAAGTATTGTGGTGATAAGGTACGCGGTGTGGCCCATGTGGATGACCACTCATATTTGTGGTATGGTGACTTTTCGTGGAAATTGGATCAAGACACAGCCGAGTACAAGACCATAACACGCATGATTGATATCATGACCACATTTGCGGCTACATCGAATCCAAATAGTGCCAGCGTGTTATCCGAACTACACGCAGACCAACAATGGACGCCAGTTGATAAGACAGGCCGCAGCTTGCAGTGCCTAAATATATCCGACGATATAACAATTATGGACTTACCGGAATTGACCAAGCTTCAAGCATGGGAAGCAGTCTACAAAGCTAAGGAGGAAGTCAAAAAGAAAACCATCAAATGATGTGTGCCGGTTACTACTTTGTGGTATTAAATTGCAAAGATTTTTTTTTTAAATTACCAGTCGTTTTAAATTCTTGAAGGTGTTACGCGCTTACCTGACGTAATTTCTTTTTCAGTTGTTTTCTAAGTAATTCTGATACTTAAGGTATGATAATCAGATAGTGTGTCAAATGTTATGCATCAGTAGAAGTTAGTGAAGCGCAACCAAACACTTTACATGGACTATTTTTGAAAACAATGGCAAAGTCTCATATTCGCCAAAACGATTTTTTTATGTGATTTCAAAACGAAAGTTATGTTGCTTCAAATGTTTATAATAAAAAATATTGCTTAAATAATTGTAAATGGGGCATATTAAGCGATAAATTATGAGCTACTAAAAAAAATATATATTTTTAAGGAACCAACAATTTAAATCGCATGAAAGTTTCTATTTTTTCGATTATCGAAGCATAAATGCCTTGATCTATTCGTATTATTTTTATTTAATTGTTAAAGGTATTTTTTTGAGCTTATTATTAATAAATTTGTATACCTTGTTTCATATTTTGATACCATCCACTAAATGGAATAAAGGGTACATTAAGTTTGTGCAATCCCAGAATATATATAACACCCATAAGACAATGTCAGAGACCCCCAAAATGACTTAAAGTATGATTAGGGTGACTTGAGATGTTGATAGACCGTCTGTATGAACTCAGCGAATGTAAGAGCTAGAACAACCTACTTTTCAGAAAAAACTTGTGATACTATATATATATCTCTCATGGGACGTGTTTTACCAACTCAATAAAACCATTATGGCGAATGAAGTTTTAATATATCTTTACTATGGTTTTAGATCTTCCCAAGCACAACTGTCAAAGTTCACAAAATCGGTTAACTGTAACATGTACATCCGATAAGCCAAATCGGTCGCAAAATTAGGTTTTGCCACTAAATTCGTTGTCTGTTTAAAAAAGTATTCCATTCTTTCCAATCATTTGATCTGCATGCGTTAACTCGTATCATATAGCTTTGAAATCAGTCCAAGAGATAAAAGGTAGTAAATTTGGCATAACTGCCTTTGGGATATTCGAAACAATTTCGGTACTTATGAACGCCTATTGCTTTGTACAGACCGAATATGTATATAACAATCAGAAAAAAAAATATCGGAAAGCAACATTAAGGATCAGGGTGACTATAATATTTTCAAAAAAAAAATATATATATTGATATAGCTCTCAAAAAACCACTTTCGAGTGAAACATTCGCTTGTTTATTAAAATATTGGAAACAAATTCGGCTCGCAAGATCTTTTTGCGTTTTCCAAGCACTAAAATAAATTTTTTTGATATGGGGGATAGTTATCGTAAGGGTGCCACCTTAAAATATTGGATAGTGTTGGGTGAATAATAAATTTTTCAAAACCCCCCGGAAGTATTGATTGTATCATTTGGTTTCCAAAGGGAAAATATGAAAAAAAAAAACTTTAAAAAAGTTGTATCCAGAGAAAGCATGTCTGAGCAATATTTCTGATTTAAATGAATGCATACAAATCGTTATTTCAAAAATTTATTTTTAAGCGCCCACTACATAAAGTATCATTTATTTCAGATAGGGTATACTTTATGTACTTTTAAGGGTAGCATATCTTAACGTAAATAAGCTCAATATATTACAGCTTCAATAGTTGATTTAAATTTAATTTTTTTTAGTATGTGAAAAAAAAAATAGTTTGATATAAAATATATTCGAAATATACAATTGTAAAGTTAAAATTGAAGAAAATTATGACAGTAAAATGTTTGGTCTGATAATAGACATCTCGGTTGCCAATAGACCTGCCTCATATTAACTGCTCATCAAACTTGTCTCTCAATAGGGCTCGCTATTCATAATACCCCCAGTGCTCGACATTTTTTAGTAAAGTTGACCAATGACGTTGCAGGCGAATATTTTGGAATGCAATAATTCTTGCTTGATTCTTTTCGCTTTTCAATCCAAAAGCGGCAATAATAACTAAAAAACTGGCCTAAGAAAAAATCGCCCTTTACACTTGTCAATTAGAATTTAATTATACACATTTAAATATAATTCTTAAAGCTAAGACAACAAAAATATTCTGCAAAGATTTTTTTGCTTAAATTATGCCAATACAGAAAAAGAAAATTAACTTGAGTTCTTCATGCGTCTTCAGTTTACGCCCAAACGAAACCTATATTTGAATCGATTGAAATCTGTAAACATTTATAGAGTCAAGATAAGCCGAATGAAGCTCTCTCTTGGCCATAGGGCTTTATCAGCTGTGTTAGCCGAACGTCTTTGAATATTAATTTTAAATGTATTGAACACTTTGAACAGTTTTATTTGGACACTTGGAGATACTCGTATGCGATGACGGCGGCGGACTAGTCAGTGCTTATATAATCGTTGGAATTTTTAACCCCAACTCATTATATTTATGTCTTGCAGCAGCGAGACTTCACCCATAGTGCAGACTACACATGGCAAGGTGCGTGGCACCTTATTGAAATCGCTCTATGATGAGTCTTTCTACGCTTTCGATGGTATTCCTTATGCCATACCACCTTTGGGCACATTGCGTTTTAGAGCGCCACATGACATAAAGCCCTGGTATGGCGTCAGAGACTGCACACGTCCCATGGACAAGTGTCTACAAGTGAGCAGCTATACCAAACAAGTGGAGGGCAGTGAGGATTGTCTATACTTGAATATATCGGTGAAGACAGTAAGTTGCGTTTGGAGAGCATTTGGCATACAGTAACTGAGCAGCTCTTATTATCAACAGCTACAATGCGATAAACCACTGCCGGTTATGGTCTACGTACATGGTGGTGGTTTCAAGGGCGGCGATGCTTCTAGACGCGCCTGGTCACCCGAATACCTAATGCAGCATAATGTTATCTATATCAGCATGGGCTATCGTTTGGGACCCTTTGGTAAGTAAGCGTCTGCTTTTTGAGTATATTTCTACTAAAGTCACTGTTTCGCAGGTTTTCTACGCTTTGCGGATCCAGAACTGGACATACCCGGCAATGCGGGTCTAAAGGATATTGTGCTAGCGCTCAAATGGATCAAGTCCAATGTGCGCAACTTTAATGGCGATCCCGATAATATTACACTCTTTGGCCACAGCTCCGGCAGCATGGCCGTACAACTGCTCATGTTAAGTCCGCTGGCGGAAAGGCTCTTCCATAAGGCCATACTTATGGCTGGCTTCAGCACGGAACTCAATGCACTACCTAATATGGAATATCGTCTGGCTAAGCATTTGGGTTATGAAGGCGAAAATATTGATAAGGATGTGCATAACTTTATAACCAAAGCGGATCCTAAGCTAGTAGCCTCGGCGGACTTTTGGACACCCAAGGAACGTGAACAGGGCATGATTTTGCCTTTTGTACCCACCGTGGAGCCTTATAAGACGGCCACATCGTGTCTGCTGGCTGAACCGGTTGAGCTGCAGCGCAAGGCTTGGGGTAATCGCATACCCTTGATGATCGGTTGCACTAGCAATGAGGGCTTGTTCTTTGCCAACTTGTTCAAGACCAATCCACAATTGCTGAAGGTATACAAACGTCGTCCCGACTATTTGCTGCCCCGCACTTTGCAGCTGCGCTGTGAAGCGGGTCTGCGGCGTCAGCTGGGTCAGCAGCTATTGCAGCTGTACCTGCAGCGTGAGGATCCCAGTAGCGATAACTATATGCGACTGATAGAGGTGAGCTCAGTGGTTGCAAGTGCAACTATTTGTACGTTCTAATATATTTGCCCTACCGCACTTTTAGCTTCTTTCCAACAACATGTTGCATGCCCAGAATCGTGTATTGCAGGCACGTCTTACATACAGCCAGGCGCCCACCTATCTCTATCGCTTTGATTTCGATTCTAAGGACTTCAATTTCTATCGCATACGCTTTTTAGGCGCCGGCAGCCGCGGCGTGGGTCATGTAGATGAGCTGGGTTATATATTTGTTATACCCGCCACTTTTAAGCTGGACACAACACGTCCGGAGTACACCACAATATGCCGCATGGTGTCCATGTTTTATGAGTTTGCTTTGAAGTCCGATCCGAATTCACCAGTTACACAGCCCTTGGTGCAATGGAAACCGCTGACGCGCTTCGGACCACGCATGTGTCTGCTCATAAATGAGGAACTTAAGTTTGTTGAACATCCCTGCAAGGAGCAGATCAAGTTCGTGGATCGTCTTTTCGAGCAGGCATCGGTGCCGTTGCTATAGTCTGAGTACATTTCGTTATTGAACATGAACTTCTATTGATAATGGTTATTCAGGTTAGTCAAACACATTTCGTGATAAGATTTACGATAGGCTATTCAAGCGTATTATTATCAACAACAGTTTTTATGCGTTTGTTTGTGGATTTAATAGTTTCCATAAAGTATGAAATTTAGTTGAAAGTGCTGGTCATTGTTTCAACTAGCAGAACTAGTTTGACTTGTTTTATTTTAAAAATTACAAAATTTCTTCTAGATTTCTCTAGATTAAAACCGCGGGTTTGCTGACATAAGTTCCGAATCAGCCAAAATTCGCTAAGCTGCGGAGGCTACGACCAAGTCAGCTGTGGTCCTCATATGCTTGTCATTGATCTTTAAGCCATACACAATATTTCCAATAAATGTTTAACTTTTAAAAAGAATTGAGCCATGGTTTTTTTAATGAAAAAAAATAATATTCCAATTAAGTTTTAATATTTAGCTTTTATTGAGTTTAACTTTTAAGACCCCATACTTAATTTACTGACAATGCACAATGTCCAAATGCTGCCAACCAACAGTTTTCAACAAACTTTTAAAATCTTAAATCCAAGTGAATAAATTTTCTAAAATTTTAAAATTTCGAAGTTCAAGCCTTTGGCGCCTTATTCGCTATTCTAAAATTCCTGCTATTCCAAGTGCACCGATACAAACTTTCGATGGGGCCAAACTGACCGAAATCGTGCCTAAGCTTTCGTAGATCAGCTACAGAATCGGTGTACTGCTTTGCATTTAAATTCATGCTCTTTTGTTGGGAAAGCATATTCCATTCTTTAACTGGACTTACCTTCAACATCCTAATGGGACTTTAAGTCACAAATAACCCTAAAATGCCAACGGGTCGGGACAGAATATGGAGTTGACGCATAAGCCCTTTTCCATGAAAAGATTATAAGCTGAAACTAAAATATTCAATACGATTATGCGCCTGGCATACTTTTCAAGGGCGTGTAAATGTGCGCAAATCCTAATGATTAGAAAACCCAGCCAACTATCTACTTCTATCGTTTCTTTTCGAACGTTTTGTTCTGTGCAAATTCTTGTCTCTCGTAAAAAATAACATTTCAAAAGAATACCTTATTATTCAAAATCACCAATTCGGCTTTCATCAAAAACTTAGTATGCCTCAGCAAGTACCCAGGATGTTGCAACACATTCTTTGACTCATTTGAGATGCGTCATTATTGCAGCATTTTTTGGATGGTAAGCAGAGTCTGTCACGAAGAATTACTACTGAAAGTTAAACTTGTCCTTCCTGTGCGTCAATATGTCATCCTCAATGTATCGGAAATCACTCTATTAGAGTTATGGTAAAAGAAGAGCTCTCAGACGTGCCGCTTTAGCTGGAATACCACAAGGTAGCGGCTATTCGTCATTTTTATTTTATTTATTTCAAGACTCCTTACTATAACGTTTACTGATGATATTGCCTCATCTTCATCAAACTATTGTCACCAACTCTATACACCAACTGGGTGTTACGGCATTCAAGACTGGGAAACTGCTGCCAATTCAAAGTCATGTAATATAAACCCTTGCGAAAATACTGTTGATCCACCTCTGATATACCCGCAATTCGTACAAGGATAACGCAATCCGTTTTGTTAGTGACGTGCCCAATAAAATGGGCATATGTTTTACGGGGGGGAATATGTTTTACGGGATTCTAGTTTATTATTGATAATCCACTTAGATTATCCATGCTAGTAGATTAAGGCTCTATTCTTGATAGTTTGCTTTGCTACTTCTGAAGTTCTTGAGGAACTCATATGGCGTTAATGTTAACCACATCAGCTTGCAGATGAGGCAAACAATTTTAACTGCCTATAAGTATTACTATCAGATTACTAAACAGATGACCCGTATCGATCGATAAAAATAAAGCTTAACAAGACGCTCATTCTGACCGTGCTCTTATATAGCGCAGGAATATTCAAGACAATCTAGACTTCTATGACAAGACCAACTGAAGAAGGACCTATCTGCGCTTGAAGTAATCAACTGTAGAAGCCGCGCGCTAAGCAGAAGCTTCTGGAGGGAGCCACTGAAGTCGGCTGTAACCCGACAACTCGTACTAGAGTTAGCTAACTCAAAATATGTCTTAACCCTTTCGAAGAAAAGAAGACTAGACTGTAAGTTTTGATAACTTAAATTCAAAATTTGAAACAATTTTCCGATATTTAAGGGTAGTAGTACTCTAGAAACAATTTTAATTTAATCAAGTTTCACATAATTTGAAAATTATAAACGTATAGTTATCTTGCTCTTTCAAAAACTTTCGTTTATATTTGGTACCCCTGCACTGTACGCCGCTGTCGACAGGCCCTCTTTATGTCACTTTTATTATAGCAAAAAACATATAACTACTACTTTTGGATTATACTTATCTCTCTCTACAGGGATTGATATGCTTCAAAAAAAGTACAAAATACATTTTCAGATTTATAATGAAGTTCATTAGATAAGATAGAAATAAAATGATATACTACTCAACGGGTTGGGCTGATAAAGCGCTTATGAAGCTATAAAAAGATCTAGCTTAAAAAACTTGTGAAAAGCTCCAAATAGTTCTCCCTCTCTCTCAGTTCAAAAAAATTACTCACGTCTTGAGCTTTTTGGGCCGGCAGTTTTTAAAAGTCTGGCTGCGCGTTTTAACAATTTAGTCTACAAACAGCACTCGGGTAGAAAGCAACAAATAATATCTAAGCAGAAGTAAGTCGTCTTCTATCAGATATCATTTGATTTATGAAAACAAGGGGGAATTGCATAGTTGAACTTGAATTTTACAGCATGGAGACTTGTGAAATAGCTTTACCAGTGGGGCAGGTCAGAGGCATTAAGCGTCGCAGCATCTACGATGAAGACTACTTCAGTTTCGAGCGCATACCCTATGCCAAACCGCCAATAGGTGCACTGCGCTTCAAGGCACCACAGCCGGCCGATGTCTGGAAAGGGGTACTGGACTGCACACAGACGTCGCCAAAGCCGGTGCAAAGGGGTTTACTGACTGGCGAAATCGAGGGCACTGAAAATTGTTTGTACTTGAACGTATATGCAAAGCAGGTAATCTAGAATTCTGTAACTAAAGCGCTTCGCTTATGCTAATCCGTAAATGCATTTGCCTTTGGTATATATAGCTAAAGAGCGCCAAGCCATTGCCCGTAATATTTTATATATACGGCGGTGCATTCTCCGTAGGCGAAGCTACACGTGCGCTTTATAGTCCGGACTATTTTATGGCCAAAGACATAGTGCTGGTGACTTTTAACTATCGCGTGGATTGCTTGGGTAAGTCTGCAAGCTAAATGACGTAGACTTCGTCTAACGCACTCACTGCTTTAGGTTTTCTCAGTCTTAAAGATCCCAGCTTGGAGATACCCGGTAATGCTGGACTCAAAGATCAGGTCTTAGCTCTGAAGTGGGTGAAACAGCATATTGAGCACTTTAATGGCGACAGCAATAATATAACCGTTTGCGGTGAGAGCGCTGGCGGTTGCTCCGCGCATTATATGATGTGCACGGAACAAACTCGAGGTCTGTTCCACAAAGGCATACCCATGTCGGGTACTTTGCATAATTACTGGTCCGACACACCACCAGCAGACCTTGCTTATCGTTTGGCCAAAATGTACGGTTATCAAGGTGAAAACATTGATAAGCAAGTGCTCGATCATTTACGCGGATTGGAACCCGAACAGCTGGTCAATCATCCGAACTTGTTAACTAATGCTGACAGACGCAATGGTTTGCTTTATGCCTTTGGACCCACAATAGAGTCGTATGTTGGTGAGGATTGTGTGGTGCCCAAGTCGCAGCTGGAAATGGCACGCACAGCTTGGAGCAATGAGCTACCTTGTATGCTGGGCGGTACCTCATTTGAGGGACTCTTTATGTATCCGGCATTGAATGCTAATAAAGTTGCATTGAATAGACTTATGGAAGATCCCTTGCGCATGGTGCCCCACGATGTGAGCATTAAGCATACGGAAACGGAAAATCTGGAATATTGTAAAAAGCTTATTAAGCTGCATTTTGGTGACGAGCAGCCAAGTGCGGCCTTGATCAATAACTTTATGGATGTAAGTATCGAAATTCACTTTCTAAACCTATGCAAATCGGGGTTAAGTTCGTAGCCAGTGTCTGTGACGCACTAAGGATGTGACGCAACTTGTGCGGACGGATAGATTAATTGAATGCAATGCATTTCGATTGTTTAGTTTAGTTTTTAAGGGACTAGCGTCAGTTAAGAGTGGAAATATCCCCTTAATAGTAATTGAATGTCGAAACTTCTGAAAACATCGTGTCTAAGAAGTTTTTCCAGGTACCATACGTCTGTTGTTTTTAATTTTCGTGTGACATTGAGATAAATTCCTGATTTCTTTCTAGAAGTATGATTTCTGGATCCACGGATTTGAAAACCTTTTGAGTGGTTTTTATTATTGAAAACAAAAGATTTTTGGAAATATGTCATAAAATTAGTAAATTTAATGTAGATTGGTAGGTTGGTAATTTGATGGCTTGCTTCAAGCGCGTAGCTAGTACTCTCATTTTACTGCTACATTCTTGAGTTCTTCTCGTTATTTAGCAAGTTTTTGTGACAACTCGTTGAGAGCCAATCTATGTGGCTTAAAATGTTTTGTTCAATTTTTATTACCATGAGATCTTCAAGTACATTGAAAACTGGTCTCTCTAGATATCTTCTATTAACCCATTTCTACGACTTTTTCAGTATTATTCCTACAAGATCTTCTGGCATGGCATCAATCGTACGCTGCACGCTCGCTTGAAGTATGCCACGGCACCCACCTACTTCTATCGCTTTGATTTTGATTCACCCAATTTTAATTTCTATCGCAAAAAGTTCTGCGGCGATGATGTTAAGTCTGGAGTTGCTCATGCCGACGATTTGTGTTATCTGTTTTTCATGGATCAATCCTGGAAACTGGATAAATCTTCCAGGGAATATAAGACCATAGAGCGTATGGTAGGCATATGGACTGCCTTTGCCGCCACCTCAAATCCTAATTGTAAGGAAATAGCGCCAGCTGAGTGGAAACCCTCAAATAAAGACAACCCAGAACTGGTGCTTAATATAAATGACGAAGTGAGCGTTATACCATTGCCAGAGCATAAGAAGTTGAAAGTTTGGAATACTCTTTATAAGCAAAATGAATTGTATTAAATTACAACAGTTAAATGGTAGATAATGCTGGTACGCACATAAATAGCTTACTATAAGCACAAAACTGTATGGTTTTTATTTTAGAAGTATCTTGGAAATCTGTAAAAATTACGGATTTCAGTGACCAATAAACATAACTCATAAATGTCTTCTATATGAAGAAGATGACTTCGGAGAACCCACCAAAGTTAGTTAAACTTCAGAGACCTACGAATATCGCAGTCACATTTGCTGTGGGAAAAGTAGAAGTCACTTTCTATGTGTTTGACATATTTCGGGGCTAATAAGGTTGAAAAAAGGCACAGTTTGTTTGGCTCTAACAACTTGGTGGGCCTCAGTAGCTTGAGGGTACCGTACTCGCCTCTAAATCGAAAGGTTGGTGGTTCGATGCCAATGATGATTCCATAGACGCTGTTTACCAAGGAAAATCACTCTATGCTCCGCCTTTTGAACGATGACCATAGTCAAGAGAAATAATAACACCTCAAGTATCTCAAAATTGTTAATAATGATAAATCATCCAAACCGGTTCGGCGTCTACGCAGCAAATCGCAGCAGCAGTGCAAAGATTTTACGATATTAATCCAAATCTCACAGCATCTTATCTATAAAGTTATTTTTTTAATGAACCTCCTCAAAGATGCAGTAAAGATAAGAGATAAAAACAAATGTTGCGTATAGAGATAAGTTTTTAAAAGATGGTTCCAATTGCAAATTATGACAGAGAATTGATAGCGCTTATCTCTTTCACTGGACATCTCTAGACAATAATCTGAATGCATTTCAAACTTCTTTCTTAAAAAAATACTGCTTGGTTCCTCTTCGAAAATGTCCGGAAAGATTTGTTCTTTTGTTTTAAAGGGATTAAAATTGAAGCTGAAGAGTTTGGATACAGTTTTCTTCAGTGATCTCATAGAAGAAATGATTTTTGCATTGATTTTTCAGCTACACGGCCACGGTGCAACGCTTCATAAGTTGCAATTTCAAGGTCGAAGGCAAAGAACGGCCTGACCAAAGTTTAAATGTGGAGATTTTTTATTCTCCCTTTATTATGCCACTTGGGAACTTAGACCCTCTTCGCAGGCTTTCCATTAGACTCTGTTTTGTGCTGTCTGATAATACTTATAGAACGATTCATCGCTAAGTTGAGTTTGGTCGTTCGGCTCATCTGCTTACTTGGGGGTTACAGTCAAGCGCCATTCGGAGAATGATGCTTGGGTTCTTTCTGAGTGCAGCCTATTTTTTTCTTGATTTTGAGGTGAATAGGGGACTTATCTCATCTAAGAATGAGGAGATTAGAATTTGCTGGATTTAAAAAAGCAAATCAAATGGCGTCATTTTAATTGGGAAATGCTGCTTAAAAGGCTTGAAGATATGTTTGTATAGGATCGTGACTGTAGATGAAATGTATATATGGGGATAACTGCAAGAAGCCCAATCCAAAATAATCTACATCGATGTCTCAAAAGTTATGCTCAAAGCATGCAGATGTGATCAATTGTGTGATGGTAAAACCTTGCGGGGAACATTTCAACTACAACGAATCCATTTGTGTAGTTCAGATAATTATGTTTGACTTCATGATGCAAAATAATTTATAAGGTTCGGCGGCTTGGATCTTTTCAAGTCGTTGCTCACTAATTGGCTCAAGCCTAGAAAAACCCCAATTTTTGGATATGATAACTTCTTTGAAAACAAAGCAGCGAGCTGATTTCAAACTGCCCACAAAAATGCTGAAAATTATTTTCAAAGTTTAATTTTTTAGAACTTAATTTTAGGATTCTTCAGTCTTGAAAATTAAATCATAACTAAATGTTAACAAAATTTTAAGTGATATAAATTTTTAATTCATTCTTTTTAAGTTTAAAGTATGCCAAGATAACGAGACATCCGCTTAGAATGGGTTTTTTTTTATAAAAACTTTACAAACAGTTAACGGGAATACTGAATGCTCATTTTGGAGGAACCTTAAGTCAAGCAAATTTTCTTTTCCGGTTGCCAAATACAAGTGATTTCTAGCAAGCAAATAGATAATTGTCAAGCTTACAAATAAATAGAAAATGTTCGTTATCGGTTTAAAAAAACACTGCAAATATTTGCAAAGGATCAGGCAGATTTTTCCACTGAGATGCTGCACTAACCCCTCCATTATCTATTTACCCGCGGGCGCATTGAGCAGCTGTGAGCCTGAGGACATGATTGTTGAACTTTCCGTTGGTAAAATTCGTGGAATCAAACGAACAGGACTTTACGGAAATGCGTTTTATAGCTTCGAAGGCATACCCTTTGGTAGACCACCTATTGATGAACGACGCTTTAAAGCGGCAGAGGCGGCTGAGCCTTGGCCAGATGAGATTTTGGATTGTCTAAAGGAAGCAGAGCGGCCCATGCAAATGAACACAAGCACAGGCAAGGCATTGGGCAGTGAGGATTGTTTGTATCTGAATGTTTATACGAAGCATGTAAGTGTATTCAGGTAATCAAAGGCTTATGTGGCATTTTGGGAATAGTTTAATTTCAGCCAATTACCTTTGCCGGTTATGGTCTATATATATGGAGGCGCATTTCGCACGGGTGGCGCTGTGCGTGCCAAATACGGGCCGGACTACTTGCTGCAGGAGAACGTGGTTTTAGTTGTGTTCAATTATCGCCTGAGTAGTTTGGGTTTTCTTAGTCTCAGCACACCCGAACTGGCAGTGCCTGGAAATGCGGGTTTGCAGGATCAGCTGTTGGCACTGCATTGGGTGCAAGAGCATATTTGTCATTTTAATGGTGATTCCAATAATGTAACGCTCATGGGACAGAGCGCAGGTGCTGCATCGGTGCATTTTATGATGTGTTTGCCTCAAGCCAAGGGCCTCTTTAACAAGGCCATTATGATGTCGGGCTGCATGCTTAATCCTTGGGCGCAGACGATAGAACCCCAAACGCAGCTTTGCCGTTTAGCGTCAGAAACTGGTTTCAAGAATGACAGCAACGAGTCGGATGTGCTACAGCATCTTATGGAGCTGACACCGGAACAACTTGTGCAACACAATTGGTTCAATGCAGAAGACTTTTGCTTTGGCCATTTACAGCCATTTGCTCCCTGTTTGGAGCCGTATGAGAGTTCGTCTAGTTTGTTACGTGGTTCCTATGTGCAGCTGATGCGTGATGCCTGGTCTTGTGACGTACCACTGCTGTTGGGTGGCACTTCCTTTGAGGGGCTCTCTATGTATCCCTATTGCCAGATGTCCAATGGTTTTTTAATGGATCTGCTGAAGGCTCAGCCGGCATTGGTGTTGCCTTATGAGCTATATAACAGCATGTCCACGGAGCAACGTGACACTGTGGCCGCAGAGTTAGTGCGCTTTCATTTTGGACCACGTAATATTGAGAAGAACAATGTAGCACAGCTGCTGGATGTAAGTTAATTGCTTTTTTAGGGATTACGTTCTTTTCACTCAAGTCTTATGCAAATCGCAGCTATTTAGCTATAAACTGTTCTGGCATGGACTGCACCGCGTAGTGCGCTCCCGTTTGGCAAATGCACAGGCGGATACATATCTCTATCGTTTCGATTTCGATTCACCCAGTTTCAATTTTATGCGCATCAAGTTATGCGGTCATGATATCAGGCGCGGCGTTTGTCATGCCGATGACTTGGGTTATATTTTTCACAAGCGGAACGTTAAGGAGTTGTCCGAGAACTCCGCCGAGTTCAATACCATTCAATGCATGGTCGACATTCTAACTACTTTTGCGCGCACTGGAGATCCCAATTGTGAAGCAACGGCACCGGAAATTTGGACACCTGTAACGAATAAGCAACCTTTTAGGGCTTTAAACATTGGAAGTAATATTGAGGTCTTAACGCAGATTGAAAAGGATGGTCTTGAAGTTTGGAACAGTCTTTATAAAGATGATTTGTATTAAATATATGGTCTTGAAGTTTGGAAAAGTGTTTATAAATATGATTTGTATTAAATTAATTAATAAAAAAACTATATATTTTTTTATGTTAACGAAAGAACGAGTAATGTTAATTATTTTTGTATTACGGATAGATAATCGGCTTGGTAACTTGCAACCACCATCACCAATCCTCCTAACACATCGGCATTAATCCGGCACTAATCCTACTGAATCAACATTAATCGTTCTTAATCATCAGCAGAATGACAACGGGTGTGACAAAGCTATATCAACGTCAAATATATCCGAGGCAGCTTGTACTCTCGAAAATCCCTTACTTTAATAATGCCAAATACGCTGGTATTGTCATGTTTAAAGGCAATAGCTGTAGAAACCTACTTAAAAAACAAAATCCAACGAAGTTTCATTTGTTACAGAAGTTCACATGATCCGCCATCGAAATGCTGCCGAAGAGCGTCAACAACTTAGGAGAAAGAAGTAAATAGCTTGGGTAGGATCTAATGACGCATTTGAAAATAATTTTTTTAAGTCCAACACAAAATAATTTTGTTTTTGACTACAAATAAAATTGGAATTTTGAAATGGAGGTAGTCAAACAAAGCGAAAAGGTGACGAAGACCCATACTTACTATACCTTACTTACTAACTCTGGCCAGGCGCCCCTGCTCTGCGTGCGCCTTCTCCAGTTGGTTACCCCAAGTGAAGATAGGTTCTCCTCCACTTGGTCTTCACATCTGAGCTTAGATCGTCCACTTGGTCTTCCTTCGTTGAATTTTGCTGGAGCATCTTCGTTCATAAAGACGACATGGCCGATCCAACGCTTGTGCCGTAATACGGTGGACGACATCTATGTCGTTTTAGAGCACATACAGCTCATGGTTCGTTCGGATACGATAGTCGTCGCCAATCCGCAAGGGACCGAAGATCTTGCAAAGAATTTTTCTCTCGAACACTTCAAGTGCTCTGCACGACACAACTCATACTTCTGTGCCATATAACAGCACGTGCAGGATGACCCTCTTTTAGAGCGAGGTCACTGCAACACATTTGCTTACTAAGCTCATAGTATTGGCAAGTGTGATGCTTCGCTTCAAGGACTTGGCGCAATGTGAAGACCTGACCTATGGTGGATTTACCAGTTCTGAATAAACAACTTTATCGCTTTAACATTAGACAACTTAAAGGGTTAGATAATACTCGTCTATCGAAACTGCAAGACTTGGTTGCTATCTTTCACTTCACGAGCTGCGAGCATCTTTCCTTATAAATTTAAAGCTATTAAGTTGAACCAGGAACATTTGGTTTTAAATAACTAAAGGTTTCGTTAATCATGCTCGCATCAAGAAGAGTTAAGATAGGTAAAAAGATTGAATGAATACATCGTTCATAGAATAGGAAATCTTAGGGTTATTATAATTAGACATAACATAACATAATTAGAAGTACAAAATGGTAATGATAGAGTTTGAAAATTAGGAGTTACTCTCGACGGAATGATAAAAGAAATTTTATTAAAAAAGCTTATGCACAAAAATAACGCATTTAGAGAAGGTAATTTTATAAGACGAAGTCTAGCACAGTTATCGAATGTTGGGAGACCAATTTAAACCCCGTAGAGCCAGTAAAAAAAATTTTTTTTAAACAGGCTCAAACAAATCTTAATAGTGTGGGTATTGAGAAATTATTTAAAAACCGAAAAATGTATTTTTATGGCAATTAACAGAGAAATGGGGAAAAGTATAGGTATACTTGGAATAATGTAGATTTTAACTTTTATAAAATGAAAAACTTGTTTTGGAGTATCTAATCTTGTTTTTAAAGATCCAAGTAGACCCAATAACTATTGCCAGCACTGTAAAAGCTTCACACATGCACACTATAATGCCGAAAGCTTTGACTAATTAATCAAAGCTTTTTTATAATGCCCAGAAAAGCTGCGTGAAAAGCTCATGCAGTGTAAACAACAAGTTTCGCATATGTTTCTGTGTACATTGTTGTGGTTTTTGTTTACATTCCTCGCCGGTGATCAAGAGCTTAACCCATGTGCCCCCAACGTGCTGCAAGATATCAAAATATTTGATGCGCACCGCTGGATGCTGCCGATTGCTTTGTTTGCAATGCGCTTAAACTAGCCCCTAAAATGTATCCCTCGAATATGTAAATATTTTGTATGCAATCTCGGTGAATACTTTAGATTATTATGCAGCCGGGCTTTAGACGCGCCTACAACTAGTAGCTGGGGCACAATTGCCACCCGGCCTCCCCGCTCTCCGGCAATAATCTCAGCGTATATAGTCACTGGCAAGTTTATCTGCTCGCTGGTCGCCTCAACGCGCACTTGAAATAACATTTTTTTTTTTTTTCATATAAAGTATCTGTATCTGTAGTCAGTGTGTTTTTTTTCTGCTTCTTTTCTATTTTGTATTTAATTTGTATTCTGATATTTGCGTAGAGTATATAAAATATGTTGTTTTTATTGTTGTTGTTGTGGGCACTTGTATTTTTTTTTTGCTGGTTTCGCTGCCAACAGCAAACAAAAAGAATTCAATAATAAAAGTTTGAATTTGAGTTTCAGTTTAGCGCCGCTTGTCGCACGCTACAGTTCGTCGATCGTTTTCGGAAAAATTGAGAAAAACTTGTAGAAATCAACTTGACAATATATTTATGTTTTTTGCTGTTTTTTTTGTTGAATAATTTTAACGTACATTAAATATTTTACAATGAATAAAAATCTGGGTTTTGCGGAGCGTCTGCGTTGGCGTTTGAAGTAAGTGCTACACGTACTGCGCGTTTGACCTTTTTTTATGTAAAATAAACTCTTTGAATTTGTTAATTTTTAGTGAAATAATTATAAACAAAAAGGCAGCTTATTAAATTATGCGTTTAAAGCTATTGTCAATTGACGTGGGTGTTGTTATTGTGACTGATATGCATGACTAATCTGCAAAGTTGTTGGTTTTTCTTTTTTTGAATTTGTGATCTAATCATGCTCAATTTAAATGCCGTAAGATATCGTTAAGTGTATTGTCTTTTTATTTTTATACAGTCTTAGTAATTTTATAATTGTTGAAAGCTTATCTTGCAATGATTTTTTGTGGTTTCGTTTTGCTATAAATAACATATTGAACACATTTTTGACTCAGGTTTTTGCATTAATCAGCAAACCAGATTTATCAAAATTGTTGAACTACTTATAAAATATGTTTGCATTTTATAGGCTTCATTTTGAGCACACTTACTTGTATTCCCTGAAAAACTAAGCAGAATAATTATAATAAAAATATTATAAATGAATAAAAATTATAAAAATTATACTATTTCCAAAGCAAATTAACAAATTTACTTCAATTTGGTTGGGCTTCCTGCGTGTGCCCCACGCTTTCTCGATTGTTTCATCATCTATCTTTCACGCATTTTTGTATCTGAACAATATTTTTTTGCTTTAAAAAACTTCTTAGCTGATCTTCGTGAATCTGCAACAGAATTTATTGCCAGAAATTTCTTTGCTAAATGCAGTCTACGCCCAGCTCAATCCAAAGAAATAACCAGATAACCATCTCCAGTTTTACGAATTGTTCACTGGAACATGTTCTTACAGCTGCCTCCACGATCATTTTGATAAAACAAATATTAATTGTATTATGTTCACAAAAAGGCAGCGGAAATACAAATTGTTCTCGTCTGTAAGACCAATTGTGCTTTATCGCCTTGTGTTTCTCTATGTCCAAGTCATGAAGCGACTGGTTGGTTTACAGAATTCGATTTTTAATTAGAAATAGAGAATCACATACCTAACTTTTGTTAATTTTGAAATTCAATATTTATTATTTACAAATTCTTATTTTTAGCATGATTACTTTTAAACAACCCCGATGAACTTCATCAGCATCAAAGTAAAATATTTTAGTTTCTATTTAAAAAATAAAATTTAAAATCGGTAAGATATCCTTTAAGAAACTTATCAAGAAATACAAACTCTTTTTTAAAGAAGTATGTATTTAGTTTTGCAAGGTTCTTGAAACCGAAATTTAAAAATTAAGCCTCAATTCCATACTAAAACAAAAAGACCGAATCGAATATATTTTGCGTAGAAAAGATTCGAAATATCAGAAACATCCTGCGTCCAATTCTATTCTATGAATAGTGTATAAAAATTACAATATTATTAACTAGTGGGCTCCGGCCCTTGCTCGCTTCGTTCATCAACCACCACACCTCCGTCTTTACTTGAAATAATCGCAGCAAATTCTTGACAGGTCGGTCGATTGTAAATTCGCGGATGATCTGTTGGATTCATGGAGAAACTCAAATGATATTTTTCGCCTGCGTTACTTTTTTGGAATCACGTAAAAATTTATATATCCTCCTCTTCGTAACTTTTTTGGAATTCCTTCCCCTACAATCCTCATCCCATATGCAGCTGCACCTTTTAAATCTACATATTGGTCATTGAAAGAGGCAAAATCTATCATATTGTTATAAACTCGAATATTTAATTTATTTCTTCATTTTTGTTCAACATTTATTTTTAATGCTTCTGGATATTTATCTTGAGGCGGCAGTATAATTTTGCCTTGATGACAACAGCAATGTTTTCATCACGACACTTCATTTTCGAAAGTAAGAGCGTTACAATATTGACACACCTTATATCCCCTATATCGAAATATTCTACTTTGTTGTTCCATTACAACAGGCACAAAACTCAAGTCAGTATTTTCGCGAAAAAATATTATATTATATAAGTTTTATTTTTTTTTAATTAGTGAAGAAATTAAAAACGCAAAAATGATTCGGAATTCGTGAGTCACTCATTGTGTGCGTCTGCATATGTCTCATCTGCCGTATACCAATTTCAAGTAAACTGGTCAAATCGCTTACGAGCTATGATAAATATAAGTCTGCAAAATACATTTTTTGGAAAGCATCAAACACGACGAACTCTCGATGAGTGTCTTCTAACTGCGAAGAAATAAAACGTACTTACTTTACTTTTGTCGTTGATTACAGCCGACTTCACTTTACCAAATAATCAAGGATTAATTAATAATGATATATTTTTTTATTAAATTTTAAGATTTTGTTTTTGTAGTGCTGCATTGTAGACTTAGACCTAAATTCTACAACGAGCCTTATAAGGAATTAATACAACCTTAAGGCAAACTAATTGTTTTTTGAAATATAAATAGTTTCTTTAAGTTTTCTTCATTTCGATAAACAATCAATGATTTTTTTAGAATTAATTACCTGAATTTTTTAAGAAGTCTTTGTTTCTAAATGTTTGGAAATTCATTTTATGCCTTTTGTGGTTCCGAATGTCAACATTGAGTATAGTCTAGAATTTCGTTATGAAAAATATTGTTCATATAAATTTTTTCGTTGTGAAAGAACACGATTCTTGTATAACAATTTTTGTTGTCTAGTCGTCAAGGAGAATTATCTTTAACACTTTCACTTGCAACAGAAATTTTTTCAATCAATTTTCATATGTTACGATATTCTAGTTTGATTTTCAAAAATATCCAATTATTGTTGCCGGGAACTAGTTCACAGGAGATATTAAATCAGTTATTTAGCTCCGTTTTTTTTGGTATTTAATTCTTCACTTGGGATATTTATCAAGGTTCAGACTATAGCCATATGTTCACTATGGCTGCCTAAAGGTACAACTGAAACTAAGTAAAACTAAAACAAAAGTTGGATTTTCAAAATATGCCATTGAGTTCCCAGGAACTAACTAGTTCATAGTAGATAGTAAAAGTAAGTTTCAGAATTTACTTTTTCACTTGGAATTTTTTATCAAGTATCAGACTATAACCATAACTATATAAGCAAAACTAAACTTTTTTTTGCCACCCCAAAAAATATTGTGACTCAACCCCATTTGGTAGTAGTTCTATTTTTCGCTATGAATCACATAACTAAACTTTTTAAGAATTTCATAAAAAAAACACTAGCAAAACGCATTTAGAATCTTACACAGCTGTTCCTAGAAATTATTTTCGTTTCCAATTCCAACACTCGATAGCACTACATTGAAATTAATCTTAAAGTATGCCAAGTGCATTTAAATTCAATTAAAATTAACTGATTTCCTAATGAGAAAATTCATGTTACATATAATATACAACATTTATGTATTATATAATATATATAAAAATTTTTTTCCAGTAATCGTGATTAATTAATTGTTTTAGAAATTTTATATAAGCATAAAAATTACATTCTTGACCTTGGCATTCAACTAGATTACACAATGTCGATAAATTTCTTCTTTAAGTTAATTAAAAAGGTTTCGCACCTTTTAAGTTGCTCGACCGTACATGGAACATTTTTCCCAGCCATTAAAAATAATTATTTTTATTGGTTTATAAATGTAGGTTGGAGCAAATTAGCTGAACAATAAACATTTCATGGCTAAAAATATTTTAATGTGTGATTTTCGATGTTGTACTACACATTAACAGCTCGTAAGACCAGACATAAAATAAGCAATAAAATATTAAAAATTTTAGATTAATTTATTATTAACTATTATATAAAATTCTAATTAATTGATAAGAAATTGAGGCCTTGGACTAAGAGTTACGATTACCTTTGCCGCATAGACATTTCCGCAGTGCTAAAGCAGCTCATTAGAAGTCTCATATTGCCTAATCATCGCTTATTGGAATTAATTTTATTTCAGACTTCATAAATTATGGGTTTAGGGTTGTATGACAGCTTGATGTACTTTTCGATGCTGCTTTAGCCTAAAATCATAATTATTCAGCAAATTTTTCAAGAAAGACTTGGCGAAATGGATTTTAATGTACATCAGCAAGTCTGAACTGCTGTTGACACGAATTTCCGCTAGATGGCGCAAGCTGCAATAATAGCTAATTGCTCGTATTTATTATTTAGCCCTAAAATCATAATTATTCAGGCATTTTTTACAGAAAGATTCCGCGAAATAGTTTTTGCGGACACCAGCAAGTCTCCAACTAAATCGCTTGAGGGCGCTTGGCATAGAACTGCTGCTTTTGAATTTTTTTTTAATCTTGTGCTCATTTTATAGAGTAATTAAGTGCATACTATTTTAGTCCAAAGTTTTCCACTCTATCTTAAGCTACTTATAAACTGCCATCATTTTGTGTAATAAGTCCATTAAACATGATCTTAACACTCTATGTACTTAAGACAGCGATAAGAGCCATCACTTTCGCTATTATCACAACGTTTTATGAACTCAGACAGTCAGTCAGTCAGTCAGCCGTACAGTCAGATGGAGCGAGTTACTGACAAACCGAAGCTGATAACAGGCAAGATGACAAAGTTCAGTGTAGCTGGAGAAAAACTGAACTTGAAATAATTCAAGTGTCATGTACAAGATCTTAACTTGAAATTGATAGTCAGTTGCAACTTAATTGGATGTTGAAAGGGCGCTAGGGATTTTGCTCAAAGCGAGTGTTGTTATGAAAGTTCCACCCGATGAGTTGCTGGTTGATCGAAAATCGATAATATTTCTGATGAATATATGATAATTGTGGCAATGTTGAAAGGGTCTCTTAAAGCAGGCTGAGGGAAGCCAAATTTCGACTAAGCTGTTTTGTTTTTTTTGGTATATATTATCAATTTCTTTAATTTTTTTAGCTCCGACTAAGAACCAAAACTGGTCTGTATCTGACATTTGATCTGGGGTCCCAGTCTGGTTAGTTCTGTCTTTGCATATCCAGATCTGTCTTCGCACATCCAGATTTTCTTCGCACATATAGACCTGTCTTCGTCTATCATCACAAGATCGATCTTGTAGGCTTAGCTGAAAAGCTGTTTTATTATAACCCATTCCCAAAAGGCTCTCTACAGGCCTACTCTGTATACGTATTATTTCTAAAAAATTGTTTGCTAATCAGCGTCTTCCAAAAAGCACTTTACAGGTCCAGTTTTGTCACTTAGTTTTTGTTTTCTAAACATTTTGGTACGATTAATACCATTTGTTGTTCGATAGTGATTAATTTTTAATATTTGGAGATTTCAACATAAAGTATCGGACATGATCTTTATTTCCGATACATAGAAAAGAATGGGCTACATACTCGAAAGAATATTCAAGCAGAACGCATATTTTGAAAACAGGTGAGAGATTTGAAGTACGTGCGGTGATTTCTCTTTGCGTAACTCTATCCTTCGAGTTAATATCAATCAAATAAATGAATTCATCAAGTTGTTCTACAAAGATCATTAAATTATTGAGATCTTAGATAAGTGGGTGATTCACAATTTTGAACAAGTTTCGTTATATTGAAATATTACCCTTCAATCGTAATGGCACAATTTTTGCTTCTCGTAAGTACAAATCGCGAACTTGCGTTTTGTTTCAAGATCACTTGAATTCTCGATATATTGCTTTCTAAAAACGAGTACACAAACGGATTTAAGTTGCATCAACTCAAGTATTGGATCAAAGCGCACAAAATATGGACTTCCGGATGAAGTTATGGTGGTAGAAGTGAAAAGGTTTTCGAAGATGAAGAACTAGAAATATAACTTAATCAAGATGCGTGCTAAAACCAAAAGAAATTAGTAGATTTTTTGCAAGTGACTCAGCAAGTCATGGGAATGATTGAAAGACACAGGGGTATGATATGAAAGATGTCGAACGGCGTTTATTTGCTTGTGAATAGTTTCTACAAAGGTAAAATTGTAAGGAATTTCTGTATCGTATAGTAACTAGCGTCCAAAAATGGGTCCGTTATGATAATCCATGCCCGGACATGTCATCAAGTGCACAACGAAACACAATATTCATAGCGTCGAAGTTATGCTCTGCGTTTGGTGGAATCAGCTTTATATATTATGACATATATGGGCTGCTGAAGCCGTATATATAAAATCTTAGAATCGTAACTCTGCAATCCAAAACATAACCTTAAAAACTGACAAAAAAATCTTTTGACGGAAGTGAGTAAAAACCTTCCAACAGTAGATACTGTCAAAAACATATCAGACAACCCTCGCATCATACTTCATCCAAAGCCGATGAACTGCCTTCAAATCGTAATAGATGCATTGCATGTAGCAACTGTCAGTTGGATGCAACATTTTCATCTGGCTTTGAAAACAAATTAAAATAATTAACATAACCCAGACAATGGATGACAACAAAATGGGCATTTTAATTAGCCAACTATGTGGAGCGCCTAGAATTACAATTTCTCATGTTAATTTTTAGAATTTTATAATTATTACAGAACCATCGAGCATAAAATACAACAATACCGTCTGTCCACCAATGAGACGGTTATTGCGGATACGGAATATGGTAAAGTGCGTGGAGTGAAGCGCTTTACGATTTACGATGCGCCCTACTTTAGCTTTGAGGGCATACCCTATGCACAGCCGCCGGTGGGTGAGTTGCGTTTCAAGGCACCACAGCGACCCACACCCTGGGAGGGAGTACGTGATTGCAGTCAACCCAAGGATAAGGCTGTGCAAGTGCAGTTCGTTTACGATAAGATCGAGGGTTCCGAGGATTGCTTGTACCTGAATGTCTATACCAATAATGTGAGCGGAAGTAGTACAGCTTTGGGCTTAAAGTTTTTAAAGATAATATTTTTCGTATAGTTGAGTCCCAACAAGGCACGTCCGGTAATGGTTTGGATACATGGTGGCGGTTTTCTGATTGGCGAGGCCAATCGTGAGTGGTATGGACCGGATTACTTTATGACGGAGGATGTTGTTTTTATTAATATACAATATCGCTTGGGTGCTCTGGGTATGTGGAAAACATAGTGAGAAAGGATTATTATGAATCATTTTCAATCTGTTACAGGCTTTCTGAGCATGAAATCGCCCACACTTAATGTACCCGGTAATGCTGGCCTTAAGGATCAGGTTATGGCCTTGAAATGGATTAAAAATAACTGCGCGAGCTTTGGTGGTGATCCCGATTGCATTACTGTTTTTGGTGAGAGCGCTGGCGCTGCCTCTACGCACTACATGATGCTGACCGAGCAAACCCAAGGACTATTCCATCGTGGCATACTGCAATCGGGCAGCGCCATGGCTTCCTGGGCTTTCAATGGAGATATCACAGATCGTGCTTATAGAATTGCCAAGTTGGTTGGCTACAAGGGTGAAGAAAATGACAAGGATGTGCTGGAATTTTTGCTCAATGTCAAGGCTAAGGACTTGATACGCGTAGAGGAGCATGTGCTGACCGAAGAGGAGCATGGTAAGAAGATCATGTTTGCTTTTGGACCAGCTTTGGAGCCATATACAACAGCTGATTGCGTTATACCCAGTCATCCAAGGGAAATGATGAAGCATGCTTGGAGTAACTCCATACCCATGATGATAGGCAATACGTCTTACGAGGGCTTGTTATGGGTGCCAGGTGCGCATATATTTTGAGTCACCTTAAGCTTATGCATCTAAAATGAATCCACTTTACAGAGGTCAAGTTACGTCCAAAAGTGCTGCAGAGATTGGATGACCCTAAGTATCCCGTGCCAAATGAACTTATCGATAGAGCGTTGAGCGAGGAACAAATCAAGGATTGCGCTCTAAAGATACGTAATATACATGTGCCAGGGGAAAAGGTCACCGCGGATAACTATATGGACGTTAGTTGACCCAAATTGCTAATTATACCTTACTAAATCCTTTACTGCTTTACAGTTCTGCTCTATTTACTACTTCCTGTTTCCGGCTCTACGTGTAATACGTTCTCGACATGCTCATGCCGCTGGTGCACCAGTCTATATGTATAGCTATGATTTCGATTCGGAGGAAATTATATTTCCCTATAGGCTGATGCGTTTCGGACGTGGCGTTAAGGGCGTTAGTCATGCGGATGAGTTGACCTATTTGTTTACAAGTCTTTTGGCACGTCGCCTGCCCAAGGATAGTAGGGAATATCGTAATATTGAACGTACCATTGGCATTTGGACGCAATTTGCCAAAACCGGAAATCCCTATAGTGAGAAAATAAATGGCATGGATACCATTTCTTGGGATCCTGTCAAAAAGAACGATGAGATTTTCAAGTGCATGAATATAAGCGATGATTTGAAGTTTATCGATTTACCCGATTGGTCTAAGGTTACGGCTTGGGAGAGTCTCTACAAAGATAATAAGGATTTACTTTTTTGATGTTTGCTTACATTTTGAAATTACTACCGCCCTGAGCAGGGCGTTTGAATAATGTTTTGAAGACAGTAATTTTAGGTATGTAATTTGTCAAATCAAAATGTATGGTGGATTTTAGTACAATATTTAGTATTTTGTAAAAAAATCTTGTCTTTCTAAAGCTAAAAGTTGAACTACGCTAAAACACCAAAAAAAAAATGAAAATAAAATAAAAGAAATGTTTAAATTGAAATTAAAATTTGCATATAAGTAGTTAAAAATCTTAGATTGAAAAACTCGATTCGATCGAAATCAAAAAATAAAACAATTTATATGAAATATAAATACAATACAATACAATGTATATATAAATATTTAAATCAAAAAGTTGAAAAAAGTAACATATTTGTTTAGATACACCCTTGTATCCTTGGGTCCAAAGCAAGAAAGTAATGGCAAACAGAACTTTTGTTTCTATAATACGATATCGATGGAAATCGATAAACCATATTATTTAAATATTTAAAAACATTAAATTAAATAATAAAAACTTTATTGTATATATATAATTCGCATTTCAATTTATATTGTTTTTGTTGCTCAATCTTATCTGAAATAAAATGTTTTTAATCTTTTACTTTAAAAACTATTTATTTAACTAAGAACGTTAATCTATGTTTTAAATGACGGACTTGTTGCAGATAAAGTTAGAAATTATTATAAAAATAAAATTTTGTAATAATTATTAATAAATTTGGTATTGAATTCATAAACCAGTAATCAGTCGAACTGGTGATTGGCCAAATACGACTTATCACTGTGGTGGGGCTGCCACCTGTCGCCAGCGGAGAGTCGCGTACATCCATTTGTCATCCGGATGTCCACATCGACGTTGTACACATTGACTTCCATTCTAGCGGATTCTAGAATAGCTCCCAGGTGACACTCGGATAGGCTGTCCGACTCGTAGACATACAGAATCAAACTGATGATGGCGTGGATGATGATGCCTCAAGCCGGCTTGCGAAAGCTACCGATAAATAAATAAATAAAAACACAAACGAATAAATAAATAAATCGATATAATAATTAAATAAATAAATAAATTAATATGTGAGGTAATAAAACCATTTCAAAATAATATTTTTTGACTTAAAACATAAAAATATTTGTTTCCAGTGGTTTATGAGTAAAGACTTTTTTATGGATAATATTAAATAATATTAAAAAGAAAATTATTTATTATATAATCTTCAAACTACGAAATCGCATAAGCTTAATGCGATAAGATATTATTATATATTATTATAAAAGCCAGAAAAATAGGGATTTTGGGTCACTTTGTATATCTTTTTTAGAATCAAAGCAGTTAATTTTTTAAATAACGATTCTACGATGTAAAAATTTAAAATACGTATGCATGGAAATAATTTATTGCATTTCAAAGCATTAGCCCAAAATGTATTATCTTTTAAATTATATAGTAATAATCATTCTTGTCTGAGTAATAATTTTATTCATTTAAAACAATAAAAGGTGATTTTTTAGGAAATTAATTTTTGGCAAACATATTTTTGAATATTTTGTGTTTCTGTCAAAGACGTTCGATTTGGTGGGTAATTTAGCAAATCTCGTCGTGCATACAAATAGGGCTCAGATATTATTGCATTAAGTTTCAAATATTCCAGATCGCAAACTTATTTCTAATTAAATAAATAAATCAGAAAATTAGCCATATTTGGGCTGAAGAGTAACCAGATGCAAGAACTACCAGTGCATTTGTGCCCTATGGGCCTTACATAATCAGAGACAGAGATAACCATAACGCTATTGTGAGTGACGATCGTAGGGAGATGGGCGTAATTTTATTGTGAATGACCAAAATTTGGCCCAAAAGGCAGAGTTCGACTTAAACAATAAATGATTTCAACAAGATGGTGGCTCATACCTAACTGGTGGGATACTTCGGGAGGTAGTTTATTTCACTTTTGGAGTAGGTGAATCATGAAATTTATGGCCTCTAAAGCAATTGTTTTGTAAGGTTAAGGTCAAGTTGAGATCTATATAGTAAGAAGCTCGTAGCGATAAACGCATGAGAAGCCTATTATAAAAAATACATTCGTGAGATAGACTTCGATATGTATAGTATGCACCCGCCAATGGCCAAAATTTTCAAAATATTAAGTTTAAATATTTAATTATATGGATATATTGATTAAAAAAAATTTCAAACACCGCTTAATTTAATTTTTTTGTAAATTTTCTACTTCGTAAATTTTCTAAATTGTAAATTTACAAGCTCATAAAAAATAACCCTTTGCATAAGAAATGTACACAAATTTTTACCAAAGTTAGAGGCGGTTTTACGTTAGTTTTATTTATGGCATTTATTGCGTAAATAAAATATACGATTTGAACCTAGGGGAATATAATTAAATTGTAATAAATTGAGTACAGAACGATTGCGTAAGTCGATTTATAATGCAAATTATATACAGCTTAATGGGATTTTTATTAGAAAATATAACTTATAGTTTGTAAATGTGACTCTCAACTAACTAGATATTATTCAATGAATGATATTGTTAATTTATGTGAGATTATAATAGCTGGGCGCTTAGAAAATGTGTGTTCTGCCATGCAAGATTTTAATATTTTAATCGTAGTACTGCGATCTCTTTAACTGTCAAAGTACTAGACAAGCAATTATCGATTATGTAATTGCAATAATGCAGATAAAATAAATTATTAGAATTTAGTTTAATATTTTTAAAGTCTTAAAGGCAATTTACATTTAAAAAGATAACCAGATTTTTATAAATATTTTGCATATTTCTATGCCAATACTACGTTCCAAGTACTTTAATCAATAATCTTGTAAATAATTCGAAATGATTTATTAATTGTCTTTAGAATAACAAGATTTCTATCGAGCTATAAGCAAATAACTAAATAAATAGAAAACGCTTATGAGCAATAATCAAAACCGGGAATTCTTCAACCAGAGATAAGTGAATTTAGTTAAGTTATTAAGATCTTGACAATTAGACGATCTATTCTTTCCGACGTCAATGCATGGTATAGTTCTCAGGATTTTAGTAATGCGACTAGTAAAAAAGCGTTTTTGGTATTGAAAATTAATATTAAATAATTTTGATTAATAAAAAATAAAAATGAATTGCTCTTTTATGAATTATTTATTAATATAAGCCTTTCTCTTTTAAATTTGACCGAATAATAATAAATTTGTCCCAAGTCAGTTTTTAATATATTTTTAAAATAATATATCAATGCTCTTTTCATACATTTTAAAGCCAATAACCAACAGAAAGAGAAGTCTCCCAAAAAGTTGATTAAGTTAACTAGAAAAGTCAGAAATGTCTGCCAAAAAGCTATGTTAAGCTATCGAAATATCTATTGTATCATTCCGATTTGTGAGTTTTATTTCAGATATAAAAAAAAGCAAAAAGTGTCATTATAACAATTAATTTGTTTATAATGAAGCCCCAATATTTCAGTGCTTCACATCTTTATTAAAAGTATTTTAAGGGCCACAGAGTCCATCATTTAATTAGAGAATTCTTGTGGCAGGGTTTTTTTCTCACTTTATTTCGAATATTTATTATTTGTAGAGCAGTACAGCAATAGATGATATTAATATAAAAAAAATCAATGCATTTTGGAAATCTAATTCGAGAATCCAATTAAAAGTAATGCCAGCTGTAGGCTTGACTATAATATAAATTTCCAGGGTGGGGCTTTATATTATGTTCGAGTAATGTTTTAGCGTTAAAACTGTTTTCCTGTGCTGCATTCAATGGTCAGTATTTTGAAGAGAATGTAAGTAAGCAACCTTTTTTTAAAATAAAATAAAAACAGCGGAAGCAGATTAATAAAATTACTAACAATCATATAATTAATTGTACTATATTTAATATTAATATCTCTAATAATCCGGGTATTATAAAGCAGATACCACAAATGGTCGCTCCATAACTTTCGTTTATAAGTTGTGACAAACTCTATTCTGTCTTCAGAATGAGCATAGGGCCGGAAGTTGAAAATAAAAAAAAAATTTAAAAATAAATAAAAAAGTGGCAAAAAAAAAATTTTAAAATAAATAAAAAAGTGCAAAAAGCGGCGATCACCCGGAAAACTCGGGGGAGTGTGGCTAGGCAAAGGTACTGCACGCGCAACTTACTCCCAGTTAAGCGCAAACTTCGCAATTAAGGGGATGCGGTCAACCAACAGACCAGCACGAGCCACCGACCGTCGCCGATTTACAAAAGAAGAAAAAATGTATATGAACCAAACACATGCGCAATCTCAGTTGTGAATTATAAGCGCTGAAATGTGAAGCTATAAATAGTATAAAATAGTTAGAAAGAGACAGCTATACGTTGGCACGAAATGCTTATTAGAGCAGTAGAGCAATAGACGCTATTGAAAAAAGAAACCAATGCAATTTGTAAACAAAGATTGGAGGTAATAAGCTTTTACATTATAAAGGACTGACAAGTGTATTTTTTGCCAATTTTGTAATTTATAATATATAAATCAATAGTAAGACCTATATGTACGGATGAAATATGGGGAACTTGTAGTAAATTACTACTTATTCAAAAAACCCAATCAAATTACTAAGAACGATAACAAATGATGTTAAAATGGTCTTTGAAAAAAAAATCGGTTATCGTCAAAACGGTTATCGAAAAAAGCTCTTACCACACATTGCGACTTCTTCAGAACGACAATATACATATGAGACACCTACCCCGGAACTTTAACCAAGAAGATTTAAACGCAAATTCCCAACAGAGTTAACTTAATTAAAATAATGCTGTCCCCTTGCAAAGGTAAGGGCCATTGTAATTCCAAGCCATCTATACAGATTGTAATTATCAATGGAAATAAAAATTCATACTAAGCAGTTTGTTCAAAATTTGCTTTGATTCATCAATACTATATCCTTTTAGCGATACGGCGATTATTACGCTACTCGATCGTTTCGATACCATATTTGTAGTAGCCGGATGAAAGTTCCTCAAAATCGGTGTTAGTTTTTGTCAATTAACTCTTTTCAGCTTTGGAAAGAGATGTTTATAGCAGGAAGCCAAACCTGGCGAATATCCCGGGTGCGGAAGGATTTCCGTATAAACAAATGGTTATGCCCATTCTGATATTATGTTACCATTCTCAACCAGCTCTGAAGGCCGTCCGCAACGTGATTCCTCATTTGTGCTCGTGCGATCAAACTTAAAATCTTGGAACCACCAAGACATTGACAGTCGTATTCAATGGAGCAGAGTTGGCATAATGTTTATCAAGCCGCTCCTTCGCTTCCCTGACCAATTTGCCTTTGAAAAGTACTAAAAAAAACATTTTAGATAGCTGCAGAAACCAAACAACTTGACATATGCCAATGCAATTTCTTATGTAGTCTTTTGAAGAATGGAATATGTCAAAAAATAGCATTTTAATATTTGTGGCTCCCTCTATATGTCAGTCTCGAGATTTTTCATTTTGCCTTGTATTTATTTTCTTGACTATCATTACCAAGTCAAGACAGATATACTTGCTCATTTGATAGTCGAGAAGTGGTAGAGGGTATCCAAAACCGTACCCATCGAACTTTACTTAGCCCCTTTTTCTTTGTTCTGAAGGCTTTAGGGTGAACAGAATCGAAATAACCAGTGTTTTTTTAGTTTGCATTTTTGCATGCTTGACAGCTTTTGCAACTTAATAGATTATAAATTATTTCAATCGAATGATGCATTTTCATTGGAAGAGTGAGGCGTTACGTATATGTAATTGCAGTGTTCATGCATTTCTATCAAGTTATAATATAAGTAATAATAATAGTTTCACCAAGACGTATAATAAATGCTCTTAACGAGCGCAGCCATTTGACAATATTGTCGAGATTTAAATTTAAATTATCTTAAATATATATTTTATCAAGCTTATGATGTTCGTGTAGAACGCTATAGCCTCATTATATTATGCCATATAGTTCGATTATCATTATGATACACCCACACAATGTTTTTAATTCATTTAAGTGTAAATGTTAATCTAACTGCCGATGTTCACGTTTGTTACCTTACTAATTATATTAATCTTTTATTTAATAACTGCCATTTCGTAACAACAGGCGAGCTATAGATAGAATAATTTCATCTATTTGAGTGCCTGACAATTTGGCTCAGAGCTTTTGAGTATTTTTTTATATTCATTTCACTCAATGTACTTTGGAGTAGTGAAAAATTTGTTGTTAAGTTAGTAAAAAACGGCGATTACCAGATAACTTAGGGGCTGCGGTCAACCAACAAACCAGCACAAGTCACCGACCGTCGCCGAGTCACAAAATTAGAAAAGTTTCTATAT
Source organism: Chymomyza procnemis (assembly GCA_035046065.1). Lineage (NCBI taxonomy): Eukaryota > Metazoa > Arthropoda > Insecta > Diptera > Drosophilidae > Chymomyza > Chymomyza procnemis. The sequence continues at coordinate 43,424,070 of JAWNOJ010000026.1, forward strand.
GTATTTAAAGTTGTGAATTATAAGCGATGTAAAAGATGTAGTTATTTATAAATAAAGTTAGGAAGAGACAACTATGTGTTGCTCCGTAAAGCTTATTAGTGCAGTAAAGCAATAGACGTTATTGAAAAGGAATCCAATGAAATTTGTTAGCAAACATTTCCTTGTTAAAGAAAAAAAAATTCAATAAATTATACTATTTTTATCTATTTAAAATTGCAAAATATGGCGGACAGGTGGCTAGGCGTGGTCAGTACTCAATCTGTATTAGTATTATATCTTGTGTGAATGTGAATTATTGGGAATGGAAATATACGCCTTACTACTAATTAGCGACGTATACTATGTATTAATTTAATAATGGGAAAGTGGCAGGCAGCAACTCTGCTCACACGTCCATTTATTAAACACCGGCAAGCAGATACCGCAATCAATGGGCTGCGGTCAACCAACTGACCAGCACTAGCCACCGACCGCCTTCGAGTTACAAAACTAGAAAGTTCTATATGTATTAAACACATGTGCTATTTGGAGTTGTGAATTATAAGCATCGAAAGGTGAAGCTATAAATAGAGTTAAATAAAGTTATAATAAATAGAACAGTTTATAAAAGCTAGAAAAAGTCAGATCTACCGAAATGCTTATTAAAACACCATGCAATTCGAAATAAAACTCCAAACTAATGAAAAAAGAGTTTTCCATCTGTAAATTAGAAAAGATTTTAGAAATGTATACATTCCTTTTTATAGGAAAATTTTGGACCAATGTCGACTATAATATAAATTTCTAGAGTTGGGCTCTGTAAATTATTTTCAAGGAAAGTTTAAGTGTTAGAATATTTTCTACAAATCAGCAAGACATACAATAGCCCTTCTTGAAGCCTTGCAACCACATGCAACACGTTCTTTTACAAAGTGCTGCCCCGTAGTAGGTATTCCAGAGTAATCGATGCGCCTTAGGTGATTTTCGATTGGTTATAAGAAGAATGACATTAAGCAACTCCATCACCTCTTTCAGCATTGTTTTCAGTTTCAGCTGCTTGTGCTTTGCTCGTCGAAGTCAGTCGTCTAACCAAATCTACCACAAAGTGGATACGGTGTCATATTAAGGAACTAACACCAGTGAAAAAGTAGTAACCAAAACTCTAAAAGAGACATCACACACACGACGACACAGCATTAATGAGAGAGGGCCTCAGCATCAGCAAACAAACAGATAGGGGAAACCTTAAATTCGACCTACTACATGCGAAATTCAGCCACAAGGAACGAGCTCAACATGCCTGTGAAGGGAATAGCCAAAATCGGAGTTACCTAGACAAAAAGGCGCCCACAAAAATCAGCGGCCATCAATCTGCAGCACAACAGCCAACGACGCCGATCTCCAATAATTTCGGTATTCTTAAATAAATAGTCCCTCCAAAACTTTTGTTAAAAAGATGTGGCAAACTCTATTCTGTCTTCAGAATGAGCATAGGACCGGAAGTAGAAAATAAAAAAAATTTTAAAAATAAAAATGCAAAAAGCGGCGATCACCCGAAAAACTCGGAAAGTGTGGCTAGGCTGGGGAACTCTGCACGCGCAACTTACTTCCAGTTAGCGCAAACTTCGCAATTAAGGGGATGTGGTCAACCAACAGACTAGCACAAGCCACCGACCGCCGCCGATATAAAAAAGAAGAAAAAATCTATGTGAACCAAACACATGCGCAATCTCAGTTGTGAATTATAAGCGCTGAAATGTGAAGCTATAAATAGTATAAAATAATTAGAAAGAGACAGCTATACGTTGCCCCGAAATACTTATTAGAGCAGTAGAGCAATAGACGCTATTGAAAAAAGAAACCAATGCAATTTGTAAACAAAGATTGGAGGTAATTAGCTTTTGCATTATAAAGGATTGACAAGTGTATTGCGGGTGGTGGTATGTCTAAAATTTAGATGACTAATCATACCAAATTGCAAAGTGTTTTGTTTGATCGCAAACAACAAACATTAATAATATTGAAAATAAGGTAAGAGAGTTTATTGAATTAATTTAGCGATGGTCTTGAAAGCTTATTCCACCAAACTGCTATTTGCTTCACGTGTTCGTCTTACTCGGGCTATTATTGCTGCGTTTTAAGCCCTCAATACCGCCCAACGCTATCTGAAATTGATAGTTTTAACTCTTTGTGACTAACGTTTGATTGACTTTCTATTCTTCTAGACTTCTCCCTATAAGATTACCTTCCGTAAATAATTGAAGAGCATGCGGCGTCGACAAGCTCTTATTCGGGCTCCATTAACTTTAATGCACTTCTGAAGAAAGCTATATTTGCTATTTCATCCCAAGTATCTCGCATTTTTCGACCTCTACCACAACCATTTTGTAGCACCAACTACGTTTTTAATTACCTTAACGATATCCTCTTAGGAACCGCCGGAATAGAATATCTCTTTCTTTATTATGATTTTTCTTAATTTGCCAAATCTAATCGCTTATCTTTCGGCTTCTTTACTTAGTAATGTTTAAACTTTTACGTTACTTTCTGTTTCCAACTTTTACATTGTAAAACCGAGTTTCAGCCCCAGATGTGAGACGATGCATATCTATAAAAAATTATTATTATTCTTAACTTTAACAATTTCAAATTGTTTACTCCTAAGCTCAACTCTACTTTTGTCAAAATTAGTAAATTGAGATTATCTTTATTATAAGTTTTTGTGACAAACCCAAAAAGCCCACTAACTTTATACACATTCCCCGCACTTAAACGTGCCGTCAACTCATAAAAAGATAAAAACCCCAACAAAAATCTTTATTATTTATTATCAAACCAATACGATGACCACAAAGTGGTTTTTTGAGTAAAGCATATAGCCAGAAGTCCCACGAAGCCAAATCAAGCAAATAAGTCGGTTGTGGAATGATATGTGTCGATTTTTTGGCAAGATGATTACGAAGTACGAGTGCGGTGTGTGATAAACCGTTTTCTGGTCACAATTCTGGCCTCTTGAGACGAATTGCTTCAGGCAAACGACATGTAACACGCAAGTGTTATTCCTTATTAACAGTTTGACCGATTGAAAGGAATCCAAAGTACACTCGTGGCCTTCAGCACGACATTCGCACGAATAATCGGTTGTTTTCTGGGTCGTATGCGTAAATCCATGTCTCGTCTACAATTATAATGCGTTTCATCTTATCTGGAAAGTCAGAGAGCTTTGTTCCACACGCATCAACGGGATGGTGTTTTTTTTTTTTCAAGAAATTGAGTGTTTGTGGCACTAAACTAGACTTGACATTTCGTAGGCTCAAATAGTATTTGAAAGTGGTTTTTACTCAATCAACTGATATTATAACAAGAAGAGTAATGTCTCTAACACTCAATCGACGATTTTCGAGCACTAATTCCTTGAATTCCATGACATGTTGCTCATCGTTGACTTGAATGGTCGACCAGGCCGCCCTGCGTCTTCAACAATTTTTCGACGCGCTTAGAACATTTTATATCCACGTGTTTTGAATAGAGCCTATTGGCCCAAGGTCTACTACAACATTCTCAACGATTCAGTACCAGAAATTTCATTTCTAACAAAAACATTGATGGAACTTTGTTTTTGAATAATTTCGGAGATTATAAAAAACGAAAAATGCACTTTTAGTTGTTTTCAAATCACAAGTTTACAAAACACAATCTTCAAATCTTTTTTTGCCATCGTTGAACATTTTATACCATTGTGTTTTGGATAGAGCCTGCTGGCCAAAGGTCTACAGCATACTACTATTCTCAACGATTCAGCTTCAGAAATTTCATTACGAATACAAATTTTGATGGAACTTTTTTTTTGAATAATTTCGGAGATTATTAAAAACGAAAAATGCACTTTTAGTTGTTTACAAAACACAAGCTCAACTAACTTAAGAATTGTGCTATTGACATGGTTGTCAAAGACAGTCCTGTCAAGCTAAAAATAAAAGGTCTAGTGGCCTATTGGAAATCCAAGCCTGTTTAAATTTGAAATTGCCGATAGTTCTTTAAATATCGCCACACACAAGCCATAGTAAATGTTGATGTGTTCAATGTTTAAACATAATTTTATGTTATAGTCCTTGGCACTCGACTGGTCACAACTTTAATAAACTGTTGCTGAAGCAGACGCTTGCTGTGCAGCAAACCAGTTCCAAATATAACACATACGCCGCGTGTGCGCTCATTAAAGAAGCGACAAACAAGCGAGAGACAATGCAAAGCGAAACAAAAGCGTAGAGGCAACCGCAAAGGAAAACCTAAAGCCAAACAAAACAATAAAAACAATTACAACTAGTCGAAGCGGTAGCGGCAGCATCCACAATTTAAGTTGTTATTGTTGCTGTCGTTGGGTTTTCAGCATATCAACAATAAACAATAAACAAAAAAAAATGGGCAGCAGCAACAACAAAAACGATAACGTTTAAACAAAACAACGGCGCACAGCATAAACAACAAGCAAACTCACTCAACCAGACAATGCCATGGGCATTTGAGTGCAAAGTATGGGCACTCACTCACTCACACCACCACAACGCCGCCAACTCAAACGCATACGAGAATATCACTCATACGACCCCACAGCGAGTGGAAAGCGGCGGTAGCCAAGTGTGTGTGTGCGTGTGTGCTAGTGTGTGTGTGTTGGTGTATTGTCCGAGCTGTGACGAGCGTCGAGCGTCGAACAACAGCGACCATCACACACTAAACTTAGCCGGCATTTACTTGAAATGCTCAGTTGACGAGCAACCCTTGAATAAAACGCTACGAACCCAACCAACCAAAGTAGTGAAGAAACTCGACTCACTCGTCTGTCGTCACATGTCCGTCGTCGTCATTGTGAAGCTCTGCTTGAAATTTAAATTTTTCGCCTCGAATTAAGTGACAAAACTCAACAAGTGTGTGTGTGTGTGCGGGTGTGCCTCAACAGTTTTCCCCAAACTGCATATTAAAAATTTTCCAAAAAATTAATTGAAAAACTGCTTACAAAACAAATAATAAATTTACAATTTATGGCAAAATTCGTTGTTGACTGCCAAAAATTCAGAAAAAATAAAATTTTCCGCAAAAAATAAAGTTGTACCAGACGCGTTACGCATACGCCGCATGGGCACAGCCGTTTTATAGATTTTTTTACAGTTTTTTTTTTGGGGGATTTTCCTTTTTTTTTTTTGGCGCACTGTTGAAAAGTGTCCTTCGACGCGGTTTATTTTTATTGAGACTTTCAACAGCTTTTGCAAACTTGCCACAACTTGTGTGTGTGTGTGCGCGTGTGTGAGTGCGTGTTTTGGCCAAATATACGATATTTCATTTGTTTCGCCAAGCAGTACTTTCTTGAGAAAATCCAAAATTTCTACAATTTAATATTGGCTTGACGTCGCAGCTACAACATGTCATTCGATATACCACTTGCCGATCAAATGCGCATTGCGCTTAAGTAAGTTTCACAAAAAACTAACTAATTTCAAGTACTCTGTCAATAGCTTTGAGTGTAAAATTTGTAAAAATCTTAGCGTTACTGTAGCGATAATTTATGGTACTTTGTTGAAAAAAAATTAAAAAAATCAAACGTTTATTAACATAGCAAACACGTAGAAAACTAAGCTTTTCAATTAATGCAAAGTGCTGGGCTTTGACTAACTTATCTCTAAACAGCTGTCGTTTGAGAGCTCATAAAATGAATTATATTATTACAATAGATTTTTGTCAGCTGGAATAATCACGAAATGCTTAGGAAGAACCAGCTGTAGCATAAAAGCTTCCCTAAGAACTGCTATTTACGAAAGCGATCTGTACATGTTCTCAAAACTACTTTAAAAAGTAATTTCTGTATGTCTCATAACTTCTAAGTTTTCTGCAGGGATAATGCATTGATCCATTAATTCATTAATTGCTGTTCGAAGAGAACAGTTTACAAACGATTCCGAACTTCGCTGTTTTACTTGATAGAGATTTACTTAGGCGAATAGCGTTTTCAGTCTTAAAGTTTGGATTGGTTTGTCATATTTCATGGAAGCAGCAATTGAACGACATTTGCGATTATTCGGGGCTATGCGAAGCTATAGGCGTTCAATGCGAAAACCGACGAAGGCAGGCATAGAGCACGATATAGACTCAGAGGGAAGATCTGTCTTACTTAGAGTAAGCAACTGTAGAAGCCAATCGCAGAGAGAAAGCCGCTTGGAAGGAGCTGGTTAGGAATTGAGAACGCTGCTTGAGAGCTCTACCTGCACACAAAAAGCGGTTTTAAGCGCTAAGTTTTGTTTTGATTTACTTAGGCAAAAGCATCTATCTTGCTAGTTATGTCAGTGCTAGGCAAATGCGCTACTATAGAACTACCGATGTTCGGATTCAGAGATGAGGTTCAACATGAGTTTAGGGTTTTAAACATAAAATTGTGACCTCAAAAGAGAAGAAGAATACTGCACTGCTGCGCGGTCACAGAATATAAATCATACTTTCGAAACAAGAATGTTGGAAAAATCTTTGTGGTTTGTATTTTCAAAAAATAAAAAAAAAATAGAATAGAGTAAAAAAATAATAGAATTTCTAAGAATTTTTACATGATTCTTGTTCTTATGCTGCGTTTTTGTTTCGAAAATAAATATTTTATTATAAAAAAATAGGGAGATTTGCCACCTGCTCGCTTCGCTTTTTGTTCTTGTTACTTATTATTTTTGTCATTTTCCAAAGCATTTTGTACAATAGTATCTTCGCTTTATTTGCTTTATACGATTTCCTTTTTTAAATATGCGATAAATATTTAAATAAAATTTATATCGTATTCGTTTTATTCGATTTGAAAACCTGCAAACGACGACGTTCTTTTCTTTCTTAGTCTGTCAAAATCATATGCTTTTGAACCATGTTTGACTCTCTTACATAAAAATCCGTGTGCCCCGGAAAAAGAACATTAAATGTCGACAAAACAAATTATAAATGTCATGAAGAGAAAATAAAACTTTTTATATAATAGATAAACTGTCATCTCGTGTAAAATATTTTAATTTGAAGTACGAATATAATAGAATTACTAGGAATGATTCTACTTCAAATCATGCCTATAACCTTCGTCTAAGTCTACCACTTAAATTTAAATATCTTATGACAATAAATGTGCGAAATTTCTTATAATTTGAAGTACGCTGAAAAATGTTCAGGCACGTTTGGCGAAATTTATGCACATTTTAAATTCCGACAATTACTTAATTTAGACCAAACCAATTCTAGACATGTTAAGAATTTAGATTCTACAAAATAAATTCTTTTTTTACGCAATTTATGAACAATTTAACGAAAAGAAACAGAGTCTGCTGGATATCTTTTCTAAAGTATAAATAACTACTTAAATGAAGAGCAAATAATTGCTCCTTTCTCATCATTTGCTCCGAATTATTTTATTTAAAATGTATCACGCAAAGTTTTTAAAAAATCGAAATTTGCATCAGTACATAAAATACATAGTGATTTTACACAGAAATAGTAAAGTAAAAAGTAGTCTAGTTTTAACTCCAAATCGGTTTGGCTCTGTTTAAATTATTGAAAATTTATTGCCAGTTTATATTCTACTAACCAAATTAATTTTTTAAACACATTACACAAAGAGAGAAAAAATTAATTTAAATAATACTTATTTATGCAGGGATAAATAGCATTTTCTTAATTCTCTTCTTTGAGTTATTTTATTTCAAATTTATCTTCAACAATTTTACAAATATCGAAACTTTGTTTTAAATAAATCGGATTCTTCACAGATATATTCGAAAATTTTCTAGTTTCAACTTCAAATCGATACGGCTTACTCAAAATTGTTGAAATAGTTCAGCTCTACCCTGATACCTAAAGATATAAATATATAAATGTTAAATAAATTTATTCTTCTGACTATGCGATCATAGCTTCAAAGGCGTAGCAGTGGCATATATCTGTTAATAGCTTTACAATGAGAAAAGGGAACTATAGTTAATAGCCAAATCCGATCGGATAAATAGAGTCTTTCTTAGGCAAAATGTATATATTTACTGGCTACACGTGACGTAATGGTATAAGCAATTCTGATGAAAAGAAAAACAAATCACATTTTTTCCTAATGTTTATTACCAATTTTTTTTTATTTTTTATTTATCTGCTAGACAATAAACGAAGCTTTAAAAAATTCTAAATTTCAGTATGAGCTTGCATTTGAGTGCTTTTTGTAATTAAAAATAAATAATTAGGGAACTATTTCATTAAAATAAAAAAAAAAAAATATGCTACATGAATGCTTAAATTAATTCCAAAATATTTCGCTTCCCCAGAATATTTTATACATATTTTTAAATTTTACTACGAGCTTGTCTTGCAGTCGCTTTCATTACTTAATAAAAGCTGCTTTCTGAATAAAAAACAAAGCTACTTTCAAAAAAGTAAACTACATGGTGGATTTTAGGGTTTTAGTTTCAAAAGAATTCGGTTCCCAGCAAGTTTTATACAAATTTGTTTTAATTGTAGCACGAGCGTGCATTTTCGTTGTTTTCATAATTTGAAACAAATTGAATTCTGCTACAAAAATAAGCTATATGGTTAATTTTAAATTTACAGTTCCAAAAGATTTCGATTTCATCAGCATTTTTGATAAAAATATGACTTGAAATAAAATGTATCAACTATTTCATGCACGCCAAAAAAGTACAAAGCTTCAAGGCCGGAAGTTAAATTATTTCCAAATCAAAATGATAAATTTAATTGAATTTGTTTTAAGTAAAATTAAAGTAAATTGTATTGAGCTGAAAATCATAAAAAATAAAATAACTACAAAACAGCAACTTCTGTGTTCCAATTATAGCTATAGTAACTATTGTGAACTGCAATTGTTTTGAAAAAAGGTAGAACCCAACTTGGTTAGAATCAGTCAAGCATTTTGCTCATTTTACTCATTTTTACCTAGGGACTTTCTGGTTAAAGATATTCGTTTCGAATTCATTCGAAGAGTTACGGATGCATAGCCAATGTTTTATAAAAATTTAGAAAAAATGCGCTGTGTACAAGATATTAATCGTTTTGTGAAATGATTAAATTTGCAGATTTCACAAATCCCTAAGCAGCTAACAATGATGACTAACTTCAACACTGTATCTTGTAACTAATTTCCGAAAAAAATATGACTATGGATGGATTTTATTCTTAATAAATTAATTATTATTTTTATACTTAAGTGTATAAGATACATAAGATACATATTGCACCCAATAAATCATTTTTTTAATCAGTTAATGTCTAAAATCTAGGAATTTTGGCTACACTTTTGCCAAAATCAAAAAATAAAAGCGATCTGGCATTACATTTTTTTTTGTTGCCAACTCAACCAGTTCAAAAAGGTTATAATGCCATCAAAACCAACAACATCTCACTTTAAATTTATTTATGTGTCTAAAATGACTAATAAAATTTTTAGAGTATTCATTTAAAATGAAGCAAAAATAAATAGAGAATAGGAATATAGTCTTTCGGAGTCTCTGTTTTCTTAATAAAAATCTGTAGCTTTTCGATATTTTATTAGTTTAAAGTTACAATTTTACAAATTTAAACAAAAGATTGTATATCGAATCGATAAGAGCTGTAAATGATAGTGGCATGGAATTAATTCAATATCTACAGAATGTGGCATTTTTTGACAGTAGGGCCTTACCTTTATTTTACTTCAAACAGAACTTTATCAAGAAGTAAATATTTAAAAGACAGCGACCTTACAACAAAAATGTTCGATATCAAGAAACCATCAAGAATAAACTTTTTATATATAAAAAAAAGGTTGGACATCGCTCACGTTTTATTTATAAGATTTACTTCTAATATAATGGCTAGAAAAAGTTGAATATGTCTGAAGAAGAGTGAAAAGTTCGAATTGCAAGAATATGAAAAACTAAAAATCGAGAGAAAACGTCAATTGACAAAAATTGAAAAGCTGGAAAATATAGACAAAAATCAACATTAAAATTAATACGAGTCTAGACACTTGAAAGGAGAACAAATTGACATAAAGATTGGATTCGTACAAAAATGTAAAATAGAAAATGCAGAAGTTTGTGTTAGGATCGTTTGAAGCAGGAAAAAAGTAGAATATTTGGACATAGGGTATATGAAAAAAGAGCGATCGTAGAAACGGTGTGGGTAAGCCCCCATAGTTTTTCTAAAATTAATGTAAGTTTTGGAAACATTTTGAGTTATTATTCTCAGATTTTATACACTAACTTTTTATTTTAAAGCAAAAAATACTCAGACGAACACAAATTAGAAAATACAATTCATTTTTTGAGTCTAAAATTACCATATATTATTTAGCAATAAAAAATGTTTATTATTCTTTAATTTTATACACTAAGTTTTTATTTTAAACCAAAAAATAATCAGACCAACACAAATTAGGAAATACAATTCATTTTCCGAGTCTAAAATTACCCTGTTTTATTAAGCAATAAAAAGTTCACTGAAGTAAAAAATGTATTTTCAACAAATAAAAAAAATTTGCCGCAAAGTGCAAAACTGGATTTACCAATTTGCTTTCCAATGGCAAATACTAAAAATGCTCCCAACTTCCTCTTAATTTTTTATCACGATCGTCAGAATTTCGACCGGGTATTGAGAACGACTAACTTAATTGACACACTTAAGCCGTATAACTGAAATAGCCTTGATTTTACCCTTACTACTTTTTATGAACGGTCTAGAATTAATATGATTAAATTTAATTACAGTGCCGCCCTTTTAGGTTATCGTGTCAATATACAATATTTGTTTCGTGACAAAATATTCTTATTTAATAATACATTGCAGATCTGAAAGCTGGAAGCTGTTCTCTCTACGAAAAATTCAACCTTTTTGCTTTTGCAGTACAATTAATACTAATTATTAATCTTATCTAAAACCAATAACTATTAGACATAAGTTTCGTTGAAAAAGTTAACTTTTACAAGTTTTAGAGTTCCCCGGTAGCGCCAGACCTTATCATTTAAACACATATTATTGAATACCTTATGGCATTATGATAAGATTTTTGATTTCTTTTGTATTATTTGAGTAGACTTGTGATTTCGATTTAACTTTTATAGATAATAAGTACTGGTGATTATATGTACAAAGATAACTCAGAACTGGTAGATGAAATAAATATTCTATCCTACAGAAATAAGTAAAAAAGTACAGGTTCTACAAGCTTTCTTAAGTTGCTATATGGAAATTCAGGTAAATTTATTCATTAATGTTTTCAATTAGCAATAATCAGAACTCAGTAGAACTTCAGCGGTTTCGATATTGGAAACCAACGATATTGCAAGCATGCAATTGTAAACAAAAATTGTGAAATACATTGTATATCATAAAATTTTAGTGTATTAATTCGAAATAATTATTTTTTTTATGGTATTTTACTAGCTTTATCAATCTGGTTTTATAGGTGCCCAGGGAAAATTTCGTTAAAATAGTATTTTTTAAAAGATAAAAATAAAATCTACCAAAAACAGAAGCCCAAGAATTATGGATACAACACAATATTTTAGCTTTCTTACTTTATTCCACCGTACAAAAGGTCACATAAACGTTTGGTAGAACCCAAGTGTTCGGAAGAAAAACTTAATTTAAGCAACAAAGACAAATACTAAGTTGCCAATTTAGAGTTTCCACAATATAGGAAACAATCAACGTTCTCGAAAAATGGCATGGTATCCTTAATGTTATGTGGAAATATATAGAACTTACAGTAAGATCAACCTAATTTTACCAGCCAAATGTTTTGGTTTAATTGAATTAGGTTTGAAGATACACAATATCATCAATTTTTCAGGTCAATTTTTAAGTTTAGTGATACCAAAAAGTTTTGAAGTGTAGTAAAACTACTCCTAAAAGTTAGGAACGAAAACAGTCTCGAAATCATAATATTTTTGGGTATATTATAGATTATGTCAAAAAAATATATAAAAAATACATTTTTTTCCGTAAACTTTGCTAGGACAACAATAAAATGTAGTCTGAAAAGTTGGTTGCTATATGTCTGTCTGAGGTCCAAGTGTTCATATAGACCGATAGGTGGATATGGGCATATTAACTTCTTAAGTGACATTCACCATACTTTAGGTAACTGAGGGGGTCTTTGTCTTTTTCCACAAACTTAATATTCCCTTTTTACTTTCTGGTAAGGGGTATAAAAATCTACCTTTCGCTGAGAAAAAAGACAACCATGCTTGGATTGGCTCAGAGCCAACTGCCAAAAAATAGTTTCATACTAACACAAAAAAAATATAAAGCCAAGTTGGTTTTACTGTGCTTACTAGAATTTTAGAAATAGCTGAAGCAGTGGCATCTAAAATCCCTAAAACTAGCAACAATTTTCGAAGATATTCTAATAATCTGCTGTCTGTGCATTTTAAGCGCTCGAAATCGTAGATGCAAGAATGAATTTGTTTTTTAAAGATTTTGTTCATATTATTTCATTGCATTTTATATATATTTTTTTTTAAATCCGATTTATTTTGGAATCTTTTATTTTGTAGGAGAAAATAAGCCAACCTAAAACACTTCCTTAAAAAAGAGAAAATGCTTGAAACTCATTTATATATTTAGTCCAATATCCCTAATATCTACCCATAAGCATGACGAAATTTATTAATAAAAAAGTGTTAATATTCAAGTTAAATGCCTTCATTATCATAATATTCCCGAGCATTTATATATTTTGTAAAATTATTGTCAAGCATTATCGTAATGCCAACACATTATCAGTTTTGACATACATAGGCAATAAATAGAACTTACATCAATCAAGAAACGAAAAACATAAATTTGTCTGACAACTCATCACAAGTTACATAAGCCGGGCCTTCATTCGTCATTTAATCAAGCTAAGGTTCAAATTGAATTGAACCCAAGCACACAAGTACTGTCTATCGAAAAATCTATACAATTTGATGCCTCCAGTTGCCATATGGAGGCTAGGCCAAGCTTATCAATGTGACTTGCAAAGTTTCCAAAAAAAAAAAATAAAATAATGAATAATAAAATAATTTATAATAATAATAATAACTGTGACGTTCAAAATGCAAAGTTGTGTTCATATTCCATAGTACATGGTATCAATAATTCACATGAACTTGCCCAATTTGCCCAAAAACGAATCCGGTTCAGCAGTAATCTAGAAGAGCACCAACTGCGCTCTACGCTATATAGCTTTATTATAAATAGCAAACCTAAACGTTGATAAGAATAATTTCTATAAATTCGTATCTAGACAAGAATTGCATCCGCATTGACTACACCCATTGTGACTGCACTTCTGATAACGTCAGTTGAACGTTAATGCTCTAACAATTGCAAGTAAAGTTAATGTTTGTATAATCTGCGACTAAGTGGCTGACATTGATTAAAAGTTTAATCGACAAATGGAAAGAAAAAGAAAACGAAAAAAGTTAAGTTCATTCGTAATTGTTAACTGCAGAGCTTTAAAATCGAATCGATTATAGGACACTTAATGCAATTTATTTTTATAATCTGCGCCTAATAAAAGTTGACCTACGACAGAGATAACAATAGCTGTGTCGGACACAGGGCTGGGTATTATCTGTGTAGATCTTAACTCAGACTACCATTATAATATCTGTTACTTAGGCAAAGCCCTAGGTTTGTAGACTTTCAAGTTACTTTTGTTTGAGTTTAAGTTGGCATATGCTAAAATTGATGTATGATATGATATTTTTAAGTTTTTGGAACTTTACCCCGTACCCTGACTATACAAGTTAAAAGATGAGTAATAGCTTGAAGAAAGCAATTATACAAACTTGCAGTTAAAGGTCTCAAAAGTAGATCACTTTTATTGTCTTAAGTAAGATTTCAATGATCTTATTATTTCTCATGTTTGCTATTTTATTATTAATTTTGATATTTATTTTTTCGTATCGATTTCCAGCTTGGTCTTTGGCTGTACATATACCAGTATCACAATATTTTTTTTATATTAGAAATATAATTTATTGCAATTTATTTTATGTTTGAACTAAAACTTAAATCTAAACTCATAGGTTGATGCGTCCACAAATTAAATCTTGGCTGAGTTTGTTTACATTGATCTTTGGAATAAACGGCTCGCATAACTTTAATGATTTTGGTCCCATATTTTTAGAGTTCCGATTGAGAGCGATATCTCTCTAAACTCTCATACGACTCAAATTACGACAGCTCGCAGTTTATAGTTTTTGATGTGCTTGCCCCGATCCATCATCAGTTCTCTCAAGAGTTAATCATTTATGTTTATAGAATATTTTTCATAGAAAGCGAGTATTATGCGTGTCTCTAGTAAAAAAAAAATATGTGCATTCTCCCACTCAACCAACCAATAAGCTATTTTTCAATTTCTTCAAAACACAGGAAAAGCCATTCAAAACCGTTGAAAAAGCTAGAGGAGCAAAGTCTGCAGAATATAGCGGGTAGGGTAAGACCTGTCCCCTCCATATCCAAATAAATGTTAGAACATTTTTTTAAATATTGTTCAAGAATAAAAAACATTCGATTTATGAGATTTTGTGTTAACTTAAATTTTTTGTTTTAAAATTTAAAAGTTCAGTAAGTTGATAAGTATGCTTATTTCTGTGATTTCGAGAAATAGAAAATAAGCATAATTCCTCGAAGTCAATGGATATGAATAAAAAAATGAATACTCTAGTTTAGTTTGACATTGACATAAGAAAAATTGTGAAGTTCTCTCATCATCACCCTTTCTTTACACATTCAAGTTCAAAGAAAACAAGAGCTATATTTTTAATAATAATATTTCTTAAACGTTCTTTAAAATATAAAAAAAAATTAAAAATCGTTGCATAACTATAACTTCTCCAGATATGGGAATTTCAGTTTATTCATGATAAATACTGTGTTATCCGTCTTTTTGGAACAACTCCCTACACAGTGTTTACGCTTTATGTCTCAAATGTAGAATGTTAACTTTGTCACACCCCTTACCCTAGAAGTATCATGATTTTCACAAACTTTGCCGTTGATAATTATTTGTTAGGATTCACATAGTCTAAATTATAAATCCGTAAAATAAAATGCTAATTTTCAATTATCGATTTAAGATGGCGCTGGGGTGCAAAGATATTAAAAATATGCCAATTTATGTCATTTTAGTAATGCAGGGTAAAAAAAATACGTATAACGAAGTATATAATATAACAACTGTTGTATAATTAGTATAGGGGGATGGCCCTAATGCGAACCCATGGGTCTATTGTACCCCTTTAGCCTTTTTTCTGCAATTAAATCAGTAATATTGCTTAAGTACGTTTACTTCGCTGCCCAGTTATAAGATCTTCAGACAAAAGTTATACGAGAAAAAGTTTATACTTTTTGCTTTTAGCAGTTATATGATATAGTCAACCGATTTGAATCAAATTCGACGCAGTGATTCCCAAGACAAAAAGTATTATTATAAGCCGATTTAAGTAAAAGAGCAAAATATAAAGATTTTCATGCAAAAATAGAATTTTTCAACTAAGAGTGCTTAAATAGCGCGGAACTTTTGAAAATAGACTGGGTGAGAGAGTATGTAGTCTGAGCTGCTGTAGACAGAAGTAATCGAGTCTGATGTTGCCACAGACTTCTAGATGTTTTCTTAACTGCATTATGATTTTGTTTACTTACCGGCATTCTGCTTCCTCATCATTCAGAAAGATTGGCAAGCCTACGTATTCTTCATTGTGGGCGGAATTATCGTAGGCGTTATGTTATCTATGACTGTGCAGGGATGCTCCCTATGGGCGGGAGCTTTATGATATAGTTATACGATTTTGCTAACATTTGACATAGTTGTTAGGAATATCAGAAAACTATTTAGTGCCGAAGTTGGGTATAATAAACACGTCAACAGCTGATTTATCAATGCAATACATTTGGACTTATTTGACGTGATGAAAAAGACCTCAATAGGAGCTGTATTATATATTTCCGGTAACAAAAACTTAAATAAACTTGCATTTTATTAGATAACAATAATTATTTTTATGAAAAGAAAACCAGCTCAGAGATCTAGGCGTTCACTCAGACGGACCGACGGACATGGGTATAGTAACCCTGATCATGCTATAAGTAGTTTTGGAATTCTAGAAATAGAAATATTATGTTATTTTAAGCTGCTGAAAGTTTTTGTATAAGTTTATGTAGATATATTATTAAAAGCCCCCGAAACTGAAGCTAAACTTGTGAATACACAAACCATACAGTTTTGCAGATGCAATAGTAAATTAAACCAGAGCGTCCTAGTTCTGCTGCTGCTTTGGTGTGAGTATTTAATTGAGATCAGGCCTCCGAGCTTGCCCGAACTTCCTGCTTTCCCCTGTAACACTGATGAAGCGGTTCATATATACCGCTGAGCACTCGTTGGCCATTACCTCTTTAGTAAAAAACAGGAGGTACCACGGGTAGGTTGAGATTGACAGAGAGGCTTTTGAACCCCCGAAACTGAATTTCTTATAAAACTCTTTGCGAAATTGTGAAACTTTAGCTGTACTTTGCCGAGTTTTTCGAAAGTTTTGAAGAATATCTATCTGGCCAAACTCTACCAAAGCCTTGACCATAAACAAACTATAAAAAACTGCCACCGTCTGTTTGCTTGATAAAATTTAAACTGTTTTTGTTATAAACAAAAAACGAAAAAAAACAAGAATTAAAATAAATACAATGTACTATGACCAGCTGATGATAAGAGAGCGACAATAAAATGCGTGTGGTTCGATTAATTTAACTGATAATTATCAATTATAAAATACACATTATCGATAATTTATGTCAACATAAAGATAAGATTTCTAGTCAGTTGCTAAATTCAATAAACTCTTGACTGTGGTGGTGTCTTTGATACCATTTTCACAGCATGGACTTAGTTCGTAAAACCCCTTCCAGAATTGCAAGTGCGTCATCAGTTTTTATGCTTTTATTGTGAATCATAAAAATCATGGCAGCTTAATAACTCAATTTGCTTGCCGAAAATTTATCGATTATGACGAAATTTAATGAAATTAGTGATGCGCAAATTTCGTATCAAATCAAAAAATTCAACAACTTAATATAGTTGAGAGCTTATGGCATTCAATAGATGGATAGACTTTATGTAGCAGTCAAGTCAATGTCAATGCCATTGGCATAGTTTGCACAGACTTAAACTTTTCGCATAAAAAAAAAAAACGATAAAATAATTAAGTTATTTTTGTGCACACAAAAAGTTAGTTAGCTCACGTGCTGAGTTTATGTGGTCTTTGTCATATACTGCAAAAGTCAAGGCCCGCCTAAATTATAAAGTATATAAAAATGCAATATAGGCATTAATCAAGAAAGAGTAAATATAGCAATAAGTGCATAAGTTTGCAAATGAAAATTCTAAAAACATGTGACGTCAGCATTTTCATAATATTTTGCAGAATAATCCATTAGCGTCAATTAAGTTCACACAAGTTGAATATTGTGTAAGATTTTCAGAATTTCATTGTTGTTATTATTTCCAGAATGCGATGCGATGCAAAAAAAAACTTTTATCAACATGGCCTAGTTTATAAATCGCGCTAAAGCAAACTAATCGTGTAATACTTGTCAGCTTAAACAGTTTATAGCTTTTTATAGTTTATGGAAGTAAAAAATTTCTTGGATCTTTATGGATATTTACATTTTCTGAAATGTTATTTCAGACACTTCCCTGGCAATTTCTTATTATTATAGGTTTATCTTAACTAAAATTTTCTGGTTTAATGAGATTGGGTTTGGTTTAGTTTGGTGATAGATAGATACGTAGATAAAGCTTGTTAACCGGGTTAAGGCATACCCAGACTGATGCTTGCGTACATATTCCAAACTGATTATCTCTATTTTATTGCTTCTGATTAGAATCTTTATGTGAATATTTTAGACTGAATGTTTAAGTTTACAAACTTTATGCGATTTCACGCTTCTATAACTTGCTGCATATTAATATAAAAAAGTTCGAAAAATATGTATTATCTTAAAAAAGCCTGGATTGTATTCATACCGAATAAATAATAAGATAAATTTGTTCCCTTTGACTATGTCATCGCTCTAAAGATGTAGCCTGAAGGTATCTCTGTAAATAACTGTTCGAAGAGAACAAGGACCTACATTTTATAGTCTAATCCGAACGGCGGTATCTTTAATTAATACAGATTTTTCCATGTAAATATCATATATTTATTTCTCAGCTATACAACTGCTAGACGCATACCGAATACCCTCCGAAATTTTTGTGTGACGTCATAGAATATTGTCTTAAGAGCAGTAATTTTGTTGTTCCAGCAGAATCAACACATTTTGTAAAATTTTCTAAAATTTTGACATGATTTGCTACTATAAGTAGCCTCTTTCCCATAGAGACGCTCGTCTCCAAAGAATTAAGTTAACACAAAACTGACTTTTACCTAACTCAAAAACAATACGGATAATATAGTTTATGACGGATAAGAAAATATGATATATTGCTAACGATTTCGTCATTTTTAAGGAACTGTCTTTAACATAAATGCGGAAATAAATCTCTTACAAATTTTTTTTAAGATAAGGAAATTTGTTTTTGCAAGAAAACTGACCTGCCTAAGTCAACTTCACCGCAACAACCACTTCGCCCAGAATTGGCCCAATCGGCCCAGAACATGCATGCGAAATCCAAATATAATTAATAAATAATCCTTAAGTAACTAGTATTTGAATAATTATTGTAAGTTTCTTAAAAAAATAAAAGATACATATAGAACATAAGGAAATTATTCTATTAACTACTTCCAATTCTAAAATCCGTGGCGATTTCGATTTCTACAATATTCTCGCTATACCCGAATCTCGTTTAAAATATTCTGCAGTATCGGATACCTCTATGGAACTCCCTTTCAGTAAGTTAAATAACTTCTATAAAAATTGCTATTTTTGATTAAAAGTACTACTCTTAGAAATTTTTCTAAAAAAAATTAGTCTGTCAACATCTTCAAAAATCGCTTTTAAATTAAAATATATAATCTTGTACTCAAATTATTTGGGGATTTCGATTTCTACAAGCAATACTCTTTATACCCGGATCACTCTTAAATCAGTCTGCAGTGTCCGATACAACTGTGGAAGGTGCCCCTCAGTAAGCTTAATAACTTCTAGGCAAAGTACTATTTCTAACTGAATCTACCATTGTAAGATATTTTTCTTAAGCTAAGGTAATGAATCCACCAACCATTAAAAGCGATTTCGAACTAAAATATATCAATTTGATTACTTGGCGATATCCATATCTCAATTAAGACATTCTGCAGTGTCATATATATAGGTCTGGAAGATGCGTGCCCCTCAGTAAGTTAAATTAGTTCCATACAAAGTGCTATTTCTGACTAAATCTACTACTCATAGAAATTTTTCTTAAGCAAAGATTATTAATCCGTCAACCACATTGAATGCGCTTTCAAACAATTAATTAGCGATTTCGATTTCTACAACAAATACTCTTTATACTCAAAACTCGTTTAAAACATTCTGCAGTATCGGATACTGTTATGGAAAGTGCCTCTCATTAATCAGCTAAATAACTTCTAAACAAAGTGCTATTTTAGACTGCATCTAGTACTATAAGAAATGTTTCCTAAGCTAAGGAAATTATTCCATCAAACTCTTCAAATTCGCTAACAAACCAAAATACATCATTTTGGTACCGAATTATTTGACGATTTCCATTCCTAAAACAAATTCAGTGTGCTATACTGGTCTGTAAGTTTCCCTTCACTAACTTCTGCACAAATTTACCATTTCCGACTGAAAGTAAATGTGCGCATACGATGTAGAATCCAAATACATTTTAAGAATTCATCCTAAGTAACCTTCACAATATCGGAAATCAAACAATTTCGATTAAGCATATCTCTGTAGCCCTAATTGCTTAAGTAAAAAACATAAATCTTCAACTATTGTCAAAAAGTTTCGTATTATAAATAATTTCGTGCAAACGAGTACACAACTGATTAGCGTATAATTAGCACGTATAATGATACTACAGAAATAGTAAACTTGTCGGAATGCTGCACTTGTTTATTTACCGGCGGTTTCTTATGAATATATATGGTACATCTAATGCGGCAAGCCTCAACCACATCGGGAATTGCGTCTCTACTCATTGCGACACTAGACATTTGCTGGATTGTATTCTAGAAAAAATAAAACCATACGAACAAGTGACGCAACGCGCATAAAATATGAATAAAGTCGAGTGCCAATTAAGGAACCAGAATGAGCTCTGAGTCGTACTCGTAAGCACTATGAATACAAAATCTTGAAAATAATACGAATATAATTGCAGTACTTTGATTAATTCTTGCATTGCAAGTGGTTGTTGTAGTTGGATTCCCGCCAACAAGGGACAGAACTTGACCTTGTCAAACCAATTAAGGTCTAATATCGAAAATTCACACCGATTTCCATAACACACAATATGCATAATAGTTCGAAAAGCTAGTTAGGTTGACTTTTGAATACGCTTTCGATTAGTATTCATTGGTCTCGCCATTTTTTAAAGCTGTTCATAGTGCTAAACTCAATCTTCGTATTGAAGCGATGATAGCATAGTCAAGAGGAATTCATTTGCTTTTCATTTTAAAATAAGTTCATATGGTGAGGCTCGTTTTTTGATAATGCGAAAATTTTATTTTTATAAAAATTTTTTTGAAAAAATTCTGTGTACAAACACATTTTTTCAAGAAATCTATGTTGAATATATAACTAAAAAATTAAGTATTATATTCCAAATAAAGAATTTCGGGCGAGAGTTTATCAATTTTACAAAAATCACAGGATCACCGGATTTTTAACAGTTACAATCGTAAGCATCTCTAGGAAACTGAATTCGAAAGCGATCTGCATCATCTTTTCCTACATAATAGATATGACAATGATACTAGAATTTGATACTAGAATTTTGTCGCAAAATTGTTAACTGAGGCATAGAAATTGAACGAAATACCATCCGATTATCATTTCGATTACGTAAATGTATAAAGTAATTGAAGCGAATCACTATAATAATTGAACGCTACGTTTCTTATGATTATTTTTTTCGTGTCACATCTAGAAAAAAACTTGTTTTTTTTTAATGAAATGCGATTATTTCTCAAATTGTCGATTTTTTGCAATATTTTATTGGAAATTATTATTATATCAAGATATTCAAGCTCCACTGTTCCCTAAATCGAGTCCATCACATATATATGAAAGCATCTCGCTTTTATAGTGAAATCATGAGCGTTTAAGGTGGTGTGATTTATTTTTAAAAACCTTATACCTCACTTAAGAAGGCTGAGACTCATCATATATAGGGGTCTTATTTTTTTAAATGATTTTCATAGAATTTTCATTAATCCCAAAATAGTATTAATTTCATTAATACAAACTTTCGACTTATTGTTTATAAAGTTGATCAGAGTTTTTACATTTGTTACTAACATTAAAATAATTTTATATAAATCTATATGATTATTTTCAAAATATAATCATTTTTGTTTAAAGAAAACCTTGCATCAAGATAAGGAAAGTGAAATAAAAATCCACAATTATTCTGTTTTTAATTTTTAATAGTCGAAACAAATATTATTTAAAGTCCGTAATTCGTTTCTATCATTTTGTTGTTTAGAAGTCTACATTTTCTAGCATTTATAGCTTCAAATTAAGATTATATTTTATAAGTCTAGAGTAACGATTTCAAAGTACCATACATGATATTTCCGAAATCGTCAAATCACCATGTTGAAATAAAGTAGCTTAAATAATTTTTAATGTATTTTTCCTATAAAATTATGTTTTATTTATAAATTCCCTAGGCTTTTCTATCATTGCTTCCAAGGTTGCGGATTGCTTAAATAATTATTAATTAATAGCTGTTCCAAAATATCATTTAAATCTACAATATTATTAGTTATAGTATTAAAGTTTTTTACGCATAATATTTTAATAAGTAAATAAAATAAATATATAATCTTCGGATTTCGGATTCTTGAAAATAAGAAGGGATATTTTATCTTTGTTTAAAATGAAAACGATTTCATAAGAAGAAACAAAGGGCCTTTTGCTAAGTTATGAATATTTTTAGAAATATTTAAAAAATAAATAAATTACTTCCCCTGACTACGTTGTCTTCGCTCCGAATATGGAGCTTGGGAATATCTATATTAATAGCGGTTCGAACAGAACTTTTACTACTACTATAATATTATATTAAATATATTATAAAAATTTTAGTAAAATTAATATTACCTGAAATCAAAAATATATATATTTTGTCGAAAAAGCAAAAAATTCTGACGATTATGGATTCAACAGCTTTTGCTTCTCTAGCCTGAAAAAAAAATAAATTCATAAAGGAACTGGAGGTCTTAGGCAAAGTTTTTTTTTTCAAATAACTTAACTTTATTAAATAAATATAAAAAAAAATAAATAATTTGTATATAAATCTATGGTATCAGGTTTGAAAACTTTGAAATATACTTTTAAATTTAATGATTTATTTTCGATTAAACAATCTTGGATTTAAGAAAAAAAAATCGGTTCAAATTTTCCAAATACTAAGAATTGAATGTAAATAACCAGAATTAAAAAAAACAATAGAAATAGTTATTTTAAGTTAGTTTCTTTATAATAATAAGAATATAAACCTTAAAATAGTATAAAACTTAGTCCGCTTGACTTAGTCTCGCCTAGTAGAATATTATACTTATCTTCTATATGTATGTTCCATCTATTGGAATCCCATCCGACAGCTTGGAACAAGAAGTTTTAAATCAATTTACTTATTGAAGAGATCGTTCTGAAAGACTTCATATGCTTCATTCATTATAGTGAGTCCCAATTTTAAGTTCGGTTATCCCAGTATTCTTACTTTTTATACGGCAGCATAGATACACAGCCTATACGAATTCATAGAAGTCTTTTGAGACTCTATCTACATGTACCATATAATTTCTGAAGTGTATTACTTCTATTTGCTCAACTTATAGGGTATAATAATTTGTATAGAGACGGCCTAGATATTTGACCCTGTGCGTTAAGGTTACGAAAGTAAAAAGAAGCAACCAGCTGCTAATTTTGCATAATTTATGGCAAAATAAAAGCGTTTTCAATATGTGCTCTTTTTTTCCCTTCCCTATATTGTTTGCCATATTTCTGGGTTTATCCGTTTGTCTGGTCAGTGGTGGGGTCTGTGCGGCCCGTTGCTATAGACGGGACGGGCCCACTCAACGTTTCGCACGCACGTTTCTAATGGCAATAGATTTGAATTTTAAATGGGCCACCAAGAGGCACACGTTCTAAGGCGTTTAAAATACTCTGCGCTGCTTGAATTTGTAGAAACTTGTCCAACTTAGTAATTCCGAAAAATATGTAACGAATATACCTAAGATTTACGTTTTTTTTGTAATATAATTAACCATTCGTTTTTATTTTTTTAAAGTAACAACAAAAGCATTAAAGTTTTTAAAGCGCATTATTTATTCTATTCACTTTTAACTTGACATTTGGTTATAAAAAATTTTATTTTATAATTACAAACTAGAATAACTTAATAGTCCACGAAACCAGACGGTAATTTAAAATTTGTTTGTGGTTTATTTGTTTTCGTAAAATGTTAACAAAGCTGGTTATAAAACATTTATTTAAGCTCGGATTCGGGGTGTTTTTTGTTGCTTTATTTTACAATTGATTCAAATCAGCGCGACCGTAAAAAAGTTGTTTTTAGGCAAAAAAAGCAGACATAATTTCATTTAAAGAACAAAAGACTTCCGACAAATTTTAGCATATGATATAATATAATAACAGTTTTTAGAAATGTTAAGTCATTCTTATTTACGAAATCCATGTAATATCTATGATACGGTTTATGCAAATTATAAGAGTACTTCTTGCTTAAGTGCAAATTATAAGAGTACTTCTTGCTTAAGTGTAAGAAATCTTCGATTTCTAACGAACTTTCTATTTTGAGATCAACAAAAAACCTTAAAGTGAAATAATTCTAACAAACAGCAACCTTATACAACAAGTTTTTAAAAATTGTTATTAACAAAACTTAAAAAATTCATCGGCCAAAAGAATGGAACTAAATCGTGGATTATCTTAAAACAGTGTTTGTCGATGGTATGATGAAATACAACCGAGGTCGTATTTCACTCGAAGATGAATTTCGTGGAGGTCGTCCAAAATCAGTTGGTGTTCCGGAAACCAACTGCTCAAACTAATATTGCAAGAAAGTCATGTGACCTATCAAATATACGATCGTGTTGCTTCCAAACATGTCTATGATATTGTGACCGGTGAACAATCATGGACTTACGCGTCTGAGCCCGAAAATCAACAGCAGTCGACTGTAGGGGTGTTTCAAGAAGTGCCCAATCCAACAAAAGTTGTTCGCGCAGGAAGAACTTCCAAACAAATGGTCGCTTGATTTTTTTTCGAAAAAAACTGGACATGTGGCCACCATACCACTGGAACAACGCAGAACGTTCAATATTAAGTAGTACCCAACCATTTGTTTGGCAGTTGTCTTTCAAGAAATTAGGAAAACCAACCGACTAAAACGACAATGCGAGCTTCCTACACATCGGTTCAAACATATGCATTTTTGAGTACTCAAGACATTGATTTGATAAGTCATCCGCCTATAGTCCTGACTTGGTACCGAATGACTTGTTTTCATTCCTGTACTTAAAAAATAGTATGAAAGGTCAACTCTTTTCGTTACCTGAAGAAGCGGTCAGAATGCATGTTCTCGAGATACTTCAGAGTGTCGAAAGTGCTTCGACAATTGCTGCAAACGCACTTAATAGTGTATAGATCTTAATAGGGAATATTTTGAAAAACAATGACGCGATTTTCTATGATTAATATTAAGTTTTGTTCTCTAATTCCGAAATATAAAAGACAGCCCTCGTTTAAGGGCAAAGCTATTCTGCTAAACTTAAAACTTCTGAATCTGAAAGCAGTTTTACTGATATTGAATCAGTTTCTGAAATAAATTAGATATAAATACAATAAATATTTCGAAAAACTTTTGTTATTATTATTACCTCTCTATGGTGAATATCCTAGGTTGTGTGGTATCGAACCACCGACCTTCCGATTTAGAAGCGAGTACGCTATCACTTACGCTACCGAGGCGGAAACTATATTTATAGCTTTACACTTTATTGCTTATAATTCACAACTTGAAATTGCAGATGTGTTTGCTATTTATAGAACTTTATTAGTTTTATGATATGATCATACCGCAAACAGAATATAGTTTGTCACAACTCAATGTTGGAAGTTATGGAGCAACCATTTGTGGCATATATTTTAGAATATCAACATTTTGGGAGTTATTAATTTTTATTATATTGTTTTTATACGATTTTTCCTAATTTTATTTATCGTGATACTTTATGAACAAAATTTCTTACGAGGTGTACAAATTTGCCTCCGCTGATTTTTTTGATGAATTTGTTATTTTGTTATAGCGTTTAAAAATACTTACCATTGTTACCGACTTCTTTTGCCTGTCCTTCTTGCTGCCACGGGAAAACTGCCCATCTTCCCCGCCCAATGGCATGCATTGCTTACTTTTTGCTCAAAAAAACTCTTCCAATTCAAATAAAGTGTATACGCTAGTCCCTACTCTATAACTCCAGTTATTTTATATGTTAGCTTTTACGATTTGTTTACGCGCTGCGTTCCGTATTGTTTATAAACAAACGTGACGCCGCATAACCAAACACTTTGAATCTTAAGATCTAGCGATAATTGCGAAATATAATCTAAATAACAATGTGAAATTCTCTTCTTCTTGTGCCTCTTGCAGGTATGTCAAGTTCAAGACGAAACAGCAACGTTTGCGCAGCAAGGACAAAGTGATTGCGGATACCATCTATGGCAAGGTGAAGGGTGTCAAATGGCAGTCTATCTATGGCAATAATTACTACAGCTTTGAGGGTATACCCTTTGCCAAACCACCAGTGGGTGAGCTGCGTTTTAAGGCACCCGTTGAGCCGGAGCACTGGAGCGAGGTGAAACGTTGCACGCGGGAGCGCAGCAAGCCATGTCAGGTGAACATTGTCATGAAGTTGGTGCAGGGCAGCGAGGATTGTTTGTATCTGAACGTTTACACCAGGGAGGTGAGTGCTACATGAGATATGACTGTAACACTTGTTTAATGCTTTACCTTATTCCCAGCTGCATCCCAACAAGCCGCTTCCCGTGCTGGTTTGGATATACGGCGGTGGCTTTCAAATGGGTGAAGCCTCACGAGATCTCTACAGTCCTGATTACTTTATGATGGAGCATGTTGTACTTATATCGATCTCTTATCGTCTGGGTGCATTAGGTTTTCTTTCACTCGACGATGCTGAGCTGGATGTGCCCGGTAATGCTGGACTCAAGGATCAGGTCATGGCCTTGCGTTGGGTTAAGCGTAATTGTCACTTCTTTGGCGGCGATCCGGAGAATATTACCGTTTTTGGTG
Organism: Chymomyza procnemis; assembly: GCA_035046065.1. Lineage (NCBI taxonomy): Eukaryota > Metazoa > Arthropoda > Insecta > Diptera > Drosophilidae > Chymomyza > Chymomyza procnemis. The sequence goes on from JAWNOJ010000026.1 coordinate 43,450,603, forward strand.
AGAGCGCTGGCGGCGCTTCCACACACTACATGATGCTTACGGAGCAGACACGTCAGCTGTTTCACAAGGCCTGCATTATGTCGGGTAGCGCGGTTACTCCTTGGTCCATGGTACCACAACTCAACTGGGCTTATCGTCTGGCACAGGCTACGGGTTATGCGGGTGAACAGAATGATCGCCAGGTGCTGGCGCATCTGCGTAAATGTAAAGCCAGCACTATGCTGCGTGTGGCTGAGGATATTATCACGTTGGAGGAGCGACATCAGCGCAAAGTTATGTTTAGCTTTGGACCCACTGTGGAGCCTTATCAGTCGGCACACTGTGTCATACCGCGTCCACCGCTGGAAATGATGCGCAATTGTTGGGGCAACAGCATACCACTGATAGTCGGTGGCAATTCATTTGAGGGACTGCTTATGTTTCCCGAGGTGCGCAAGTGGCCACAGCTGCTCAATGAGCTGGGTGATTGCGAGTATCTGGCACCAGAAGATGCGGGTCTCAATGAGCAGCAGCGCCGCGAATTTGGCAAACAGTTGAAGGCCGTTTACTTTGGCGAAAAGCAGCCCAGCCGCGAGACCATACTCGAATACAGCGATGTAAGTGTTAGACATTGGTAAACCTTTACTTGGAGCTCCAACAATAAACTTGTCTCTATTGCAGCTCTTTTCGTATAAATACTTTTGGCATGGCATACAGCGCACCATACTTTCGCGGCTGCATAATGCACCACATGCACCCACTTATCTTTATCGCTTCGACTTTGACTCGGAGCACTTTAATATGATGCGCATCATCACCTGTGGACGCAAAGTGCGTGGCACCTGTCATGCCGATGACTTGTCCTATTTGTTCTACAATGCTGCAGCAAAAAAACTAAAACGTCGCACAGCTGAATTCAAAACCATCAGACGCTTGGTCTCCATGTTGGTACAGTTTGCCAATTGTGGAGATCCCAACATACCACTGGCCACACATGAAGAGCATCCACAACTTACCACAACGCCACATTGGTTGCCCGTCTCCAAAGATGATGCGGTGTTTAAGTGTTTGAACATATCACATGAGGTTGAAGTGATTGATCTGCCCGAGGCTGAGAAACTTAAACTCTGGGATAACATGTATGCCGACAAGCGTTTGTTGTACTAGATGTGTCAGGGCGTCATGTTTGGGCTCTTGGCCTTAAATACCGTAGGAATCCCCACCAGGTGTAGCTTTATTTACCTTAGTTACCTTAGTTACTAGCATTAGCATTGGCCCTAGGGTGGCCTTAAAAGCACAGAACATAAACTTATTTTTAAGGCGTAAAATATTTCTTGAACGCAAACAAATTTGTATCTTTTGACATTGGAATTTATGAGTGAAAAATAATAAAATATTTAAAGAATAATCACATATCTTATGATGGTTCATAGGCATTTATTTGAAATTGTTCTTTAAAAATAAATAATAAATAAATACACGGTTATACATAACATATTTATACACCCCATACACAAAAAATCCTAGGCCTTAAAAGTGAAACACAAAATTTTTGATAATATCTTTTTATGATAGAAATTAAGAAGTTTAAAAAATTGTAGTTTAGTAATTTTAAAAAACTTATATAATATTATTATAATAATAATAAATTAAAGGTTTTTGAAAACTTCTGAAAAATATAATTTGTTTAGTTTTTGCAAGCTCAAAAGCTATATTGCTTTGGAAATTTCCAAATAAAAAACAGCAAATATTCTATTTTTAATTAATTTTATCTCAACATTTTTCGAATAAGATTGCATATCCCAATTATAAAAAAATTTTTTGACGTCGGTCACGTTTAATATAAATATAAGAAATACATAAAATAGAAAAAATTACAATATATCTGAGGAAAAACGAAAACTTCGATTTCGCCAAGAGTCAAGAACACGAAAAACTAAAAATCGAGAAAAAATATCAATTAAGAAAATGGGAAAAATAAAGAAAAATTCTCGCCTGGAAAATTTAGACAAAAATCAACTTTTGAAAAATCGAAGAGCTAGACACCTCAAGGGAGAACAAATTGACAAAAAGTGGAAGCGTGCGTTGGATTCGTACAAAAACGTAAAATCAAAAAAGCAGAAGCTGTTGTAAGAATTGTATGAAGCAAAAGAAATTAGATTTGTGATTTGGATATAGGGGATATGCAGAAAAAGTGTCAATATTGTAATGCTCTTACTTTCGAAAATGAAATATTACAATCAAATCATTTCTGTTGTCATCGAGGGGTGAGAATTAGCGAGCGAAGGCAGCAGGTACAAAGCCCCTAGCCTTAAAAAAATTAATTTTGTTAAAAAAAATCCAATTAATAAGTTGTATTTGTATATTTAGTAAAGTAAACTTTAGTTTTAAATGGACAAAATTAAATTAAAATATTTAAAAAGTACAGAGAAGGGTATACCGACATTGAAGCTGAAGAATCGTTGAACAAATCGTATCTTCTAATACAATGAAGATATTTGTGTGATTTACGGTGTGACTAAGAGTAAATATTGGGACTTCATACATGATGATCAGATGATACCTGGGATCTGCACAATGTGTCTTCCAGCAGAACATTTGACTTTTATTAGATTTTTTTTATAAGGGGCTCTACTGTGGGTAATGGTACATATATACATGACATTATGGGCAAATAATGGATTTGGAGTACTACTGTTTGGTAGCGAAACCTGGCATTTGACGAGTGCTATCAACAACAGCTACAATGCTTCGTCAACCGATATCTTAGACGCAAAGTCGGTACATTCTGGCCTAGACGAATCTCCAATGTGCGTTGGTGGGAGTTAACTGGACAAAAAGGCTTACTAAGCGAAGAATTAAGATAGCTCAGGATCGACAAAATTGGAAAGTGATAGAAGATAGGCTAAGTTCTCAAAATAACGCTGTGCTACAATAAGAACATGTCAATAATAATAATAATAATAATAATGAATTTGGAGCAGGAATGCAAATATAAAGTTAATGTAATCTGGAATGATTTTGTTTCCAAAATTGAAAAATGTTTCTACATCTAAGTTTCGATTTTGTGTCAATTTAAAATAATGTGAATAGGTGTTCATATGTAAGAATTATTTGGTAGTTTTAAATGGCTGGATTCCATGTAGGTAGATAACAGATAGATATGAAATGACTTAATTCACTGTATCTGTTGCATTTAAATGCCCATAGGATGGTAAAATTTGGTATCTTTAGCTAATACAGACTCAAACATCTAAGTGCTAATACGGAGACGAATGGAGAGATGGCTCAGTTCATATAAAATGTAATTTATTATAAATCAATGACTAAAGATGATAAAAAGTTGATAAAATACGAGGTTGTTCAAGGGATTATTGTTGAAGCAATATTAAATTTTGCCAGAATCAACATCAACAGAAGACTATTGATGCCAAAATTCTAGTGAGATATGTAGCGAATTCTTTGTTCAATGGCAAATGATAGGTACTCTTCTCTACTTTTACCAATAAACAAAATTATACTAATGATTTATCATGGTGCTTGATGTTCCAATAAGGAAAAGTTGGGCTTAACTGTAGTATTGACGCCTGAAGCTTACAGCTCTGCAGAATTCCATATTATTAAACAAATTCTACATTTTTAAAAATATATATATAATACAAAAAAGAGTGTATCTGGCCACTTCAACACACCTTTTGCATACTCACCATAATGGAACGCAGTTAAATATGGCGATTTGTTCATACTTTATCAGTTAATTTGTTCAAGCAATTTCACATATCAAGCTGCCGCAGCGCAAATCAAGTTCAGTCCAGCCATAAAGTATGCAACCTGTTATGCCATTAAATATACTTAAATGCTTAACTTACAGTGGAAGCTCCCATGCGATAAAAACAAAAGCTTTAGAACACCTGGAAGCTACAAAAATTAAGCACAAACACAAACATATATACCCCCAGTACACACCTCCAAAGCTTCAGTACCCATTGCATATACCGCACAAGGCAGCTTTTTTTGCGAGGGATCGATGGCTATGAAACTGTGAGAACTTGTGGTAGGGTTGTTGGTAAGTTGAGCAATCTAGAAATTCTTTCTTTAAATCGAAATCTAATAGGTCTTTGTTATCAAAAGTAATTCTTGAAGACACAAAATCTTTAAAAATATATAGCAATTAGATCCCATTTTCGCATATAATATACTAAGCTGACTTTACTGGGCATTTTCAACTTTCCTTTGTTGTCAGAATTGAGTTTCGCTTACTTTTTCCTTTTATTTCTGAAGAACAGTATATGCTAACAGGTCAATTGATCAGTCTAGCGCTAGATTACTATGATTTTTAGTCAGCTGTCGGCACATGAGCATTTTGAGTGAAGCTTTGTTATTGTCAAAAATAAAATGGATAATATAGAATTTCGCGTGTTGATAATATATTGCTTTTTGAAGGGAAAAAATTCAGTTGACGTGTTGTAACCCCATAAAATCATGAAGTATGAAAATGTTGAGTTCAAAAATCTGCAAAAATGTTTTCTAAAATATTTTCAAGTAACAATTAATTCCTAAAATTATTAAAGTATATAAGTTGAAAAGATTTTAATTTTTTCCAATAAACCGAAATTATCGAGTAATCAAGCCTATTCCTTTGGGAGGCGGGTGTTTTCTTGGTAATGTAACTCACATTTTCATCTATTTTTTTTCGAAATATATATAGCATATTTTTTTATATTAATTTAGTTACGTTCTTTTCTAAAAAATTGTATTGTTGTTTAAGTAGAACTGATCTTAAAGAAAAAAATCATATAAATTTATTATAAAAAAAGGGAAAATTTTAAAATTCTTAGTAAATTCTTAAAAAAAGTTCTTAGTTATTCTTTTACCAAAACATATTTTGTTTTAAAAAATACTTCAAAATTAAGTCATTTCACGGTAGAAACTTCTATAAATAGAAACTAAAAATAAACCTAATAATAATTTTCTATCAAATCGCAATGAGTGAGTGAGAACCCGTGAGTGGTACTGAAGTGTTTCACCAGTTCCACCAAAACTTTTATAAGGGGCTTCGGGGTGGTTAAAAGTTTTAATGCGCTCCCAGACCAAAGCCACCTACAATGACGACAAGAACAATTAGCGAATTTGTTTGTAAATATGTGCTTATGTGTCTGCATTGTTGTGGTTTTTAATACCCTTTAAATATCGGGGCGGATACTTCATATACTTGAAAGAGTTTTTGTTTTTCCAAAATGGCCAACATCAACTGGTTAGTTGATTCAGTCATGCATCAAGTTTCAAAGAAAGTTAAACAACTTTTATCCTCTGCAGCATATGGTCCCAAGAGTAAATTAATTTTGGTTGTTAGTCTGTGCATCCGTGCGTCTATATGTATGAACGCCTAGATGGCAGAAAGCTAGAGCAACCAATTCTAGAAAAAAAACTTATTCAAAGCGACGCAAGCTTAATTTCGTATAGTTTTTTGATATCAGCTATATTTTATGTATAGTTTTAGAATGTTTGCACCATCAGGCTCAAATTTGCTCAAAATAGATTATAGTATATCATATATAGCTTTTGTAGTGCAAATCGGGCAAATAGGGTTTCTTCACATTTTTTTTTCTTGTATTTAAATTCTTTTCGAATAAATCGTGACAAAAATCCCCGCTCTGAAGATTTTCTGTTACTGTACCAAATTTGATCAAGATCGGATTATATCATCAAAGCGAATAAGTTCGGATGCCACAATTTTCCAAGAGTAAGCTTGAATATTTTTAGTATAATGGAAACAGTGGAAGACGACTTGAAAGAATAAAAATTATATTGTTATGTAGATCGTATACCAAATCAGTCATTGAAGCACTTTCAAAGCTACAATTTTATTATCACTTTGCAAAACTCGGCTGTTGCACTTAATTTCTTGTATTTTTCAAAATAACTTTACTTTTAATTAAATTGGCCATCACAACTCGTTAGTTGGTCACAGCTGACCTTGTTTTTAAAGTTATTATTTTAATTCGGGTTTTTAAAAATAATTAAGTTTTGGGTAACTATGTTAAATTTAATCAAAATCGGTGGCTTATATCATTTAGTTCCCATTAGTTTCGATAAAAGATATTTTTTTTATACATTTTATTGCTTTTGTTTTTTAAGATATCAAGTTAATTGACACTTTAAGCTAATTTAGGCTTTCAAAATCGGTTGAATTCATGATATTGTTCGCAAAGGAACTTTACAAACAATCAAAGCAATTTTACTTATTGGCTTACAGAAAAGTAATACAAGTTATCCCAAAAATCGCACGCACCTGCTGGGCACCACATAGGCTATTGAAATTGAGCAGTATTACTTTTGATAAGAAAATTCAAATTCTTTTGCAGCTTAAAACGTTAAAAACGTTTAAGTTTTCAAACATCTTTTCGTTTTCTACTTTCATGTGAGCCCGATCTACATAGACCCAATGTATTATAAATCATCATAAAACATATATATTGTATATAAAATAATTATTATATAATAAATTTCTTAAAAAATATCACGAACATGCTTATTACAATATCAATTTATCAGGGTATTCAAATGTCGGCAGCATCTCCGCTGATTTTATTTTTTTTTCCTATATTCCCACTGCAAGGGTCACCGATTCGTAAACTTGTCGCTGTGTATGTTTCTGTGGCTGTGTAGTTGTGTGAGTTCATGTGACACTGACTGTGTCCTACCATTAATTGTAATTAAAAACTTACATAGCTTTGGTTCTAATAATCCTCATGTAGTAGCCGCGACCTTAACTGAAAATGTTGCTTAATTTGTGTACTTGCCTATTTGCTGTGTAATAAGTAATTACATGTGAGTACATTTTGCAGCTACAGTGCCTGAAAATTGTACTACAACAGTTGGGGGGTATTTTTCAAATATTGTTTGTGCTGGAAGTTGCATCGATTTTTGCGTGATTTAGGGTAAAGTTGCAAATGTCAAATGATCGTAAAGTGTTGCCAACAATCTGTTGGAATATCTGATTTGAGACTAAAAGTAAGCTATAGCTCCTAAATCTAATAAACCAGCTTAGTTCTTTTGCAAATTGTAACCCATTAGCTTAGTCTTTCTATAAAACGAAAATTTATTTCGAAAAAAAAAATCTAAATTAATGTTAAAATTACAGACAGCTAAACAACGAAACACTATAATTAAAGTAAGCAAACTCTATTCTCTATGGCTGCCCAGAGAAAAATAAAAAAATAAAAATAAATAAAAATATATTTTATTTGCAAAAAGCGGCGATCACCCGAAAACCTCGGGGAGTGTGGCTAGGCAAAGGTACTGCACGCGCAACTTACTTCCAGTTAAGCGCAAATTCGCAATTAAGGGGATGCGGTCAACCAACAGACCAGCCCAAGCCACCGACCGCCGCCGAGTAATAAACGAAGAAAAAATCTATAGGAACCAAACACACGCGCAATCTCAGTTGTGAATTATAAGCATCGAAGTGTAAGGCTATAAATAAACTAGTTAGAAAAAGACAGCTATACGTTATCCAGATTGTTGCTTATTAGAGCAGTACAGCAATAGACGTTATTGAAACGGAATCAAATGGAATTTGTATTCAAACTTTGGAGGCACCTATTGGAAGTAAAAAAAAAATTGTTTAAATTAAATAAAAATTTACTATTTTTATCTAAAATTCAAATTGCAAAATATGGCGGACAGGTGGCTAGGCGTGGTCAGTACTCAATCTGTATTAGTATTATATCTTGTGTGAATGTAAATTATTGGGAATAGAAATATACGCCTTACTACTAATTAGCGACGTATATTATGTTTTAATTTAATAATGGGAAAGTGGCAGGCAGCAACTCTGCTCACACGTCCATTATTAAACACCGGCAAGCAGATACCGCAATCAATGGGCTGCGGTCAACCAACTGACCAGCACTAGCCACCGACCGCCTTCGAGTTACAGAACTAGAAAGTTCTATATGTATTAAACACATGTGCTATTTGGAGTTGTGAATTATAAGCATCGAAATGTGAAGCTATAAATAGAGTGTAGTACAGTTATAATAAATAGAACTAGTAGCAGTTTATAAAAGTTAGAAAGAGTCAGCTCTACCGAAATGCTTATTAAAACACCATGCAATTCGTATAAAAACTCCAAACTAATTGAAAAAGGAGTTTTCCATCTGTAAGTTAGAAAAGATTTTAGAAATGTATACGTTCCTTTTTATAGGAAAGTTTTGGAGCAATGTCGATTATAATATACATTTCTAGAGTTGGGCTCTGTATATTATTTTCAAGTAAAGTTTAAGTGTTAGAATATTTTCTACAAATCGGGAAGACAAACAATAGCCCTTCTTGAAGCCTTGAAACCACTTGCAACACGTTCTTTTACAAAGTGCTGCCTCGTAGTAGGTATCCTAGAGCAATCGATGCGCTTTAGCTGATTTTCGATTGGTAATAAGAAGAATGACATTGAGCAACTCCATACCTCTCTCAGCACTGTTTTCAGTTTCAGCCGTCGAAGTCAGTCGTCTAAACAAATCTACCACAAAGTGGATACGGTGTCATATTAAGGAACTAACACCAGTGAAAATCAGCAAACAAACAGATAGGGAAAACCTTAAATTCGACCTACTACATGCGAAATTCAGCCACAAGGAACGAGCTCAACATGCTTCTAAAGAGAATAGCCAAAGCCGGAGACAAAAAGGCGACCACAAAAATCAGCGGCCATCGATCTGCAGCACAAGAGCCAACGACGCCGATCTCCAATAATTTCGGTATTCTTAAATAAATAGTCGCTCCAAAACTTTTGTTAAGAGACAGCCATACGTTGTCCCGAAATGCTTATTAGAGCAGTATAGCAATAGACGCTATTGAAAAATGAAACCAATGCAATTTGTAAACAAAGATTGCAGGCTTTTGCATTATAAAGGATTGACAATGCGAGTGGTGGTATGTCTAAAATTTAGATGACTCACCATACCAAATTGCAAGGTGTTTTGTTTGATCACAAACAACGAACATTTACAATATTGTAAATGAGATAATTAATTAAGTGGTCGTCCTAAGAGCTTACTGGCCTTAATCTGCTGTATGTTTGACTCGTTCGTTATGAAACAGTTTATGGGAAAAGATGTAGAAGTTTGAACTAAAAATTCCGTTTCGATTGTTCGAGTTTTAAGGGTTAAGCTATAGATCGAAAAGCTGTACTGGGGAACAGAAATCGACATGTTTTAATAAATTTCATCTTCTGCGGGAAAATGTGCATCAGATAATACACTTTGATAGATATAGGTGATCTTTCGGACGAACACGAGAGATCGGCATGGCTCTATGACAATGCTACTATATACTAAGCGTTTTGGTATAAAGTACGCCCGGTCTACTACGACATTTTGCGTTATGTATATTACACGGAAAAGGTATAGTTTTTCTACCTTTTACTTTTAAGTATAAAGTGTTCAATAAAATCGGCTAGTTGCAATTTTTTAAGTATATCCCACATATCCAAGCAAATACGTAATAATTAGTCAAATTGAGAATGAAAAATATTTTCCAAATTGTTAGTAAAGATAAAAGATAAAGATAAAACAAAAAACTGAGGTACACTACGTCTAGCTTCATCGATTCGCTCTTTCTGTTTCCAATAAAAATATCGTAATTAACTGATGGAAATTCTAATTAATATTTTCTGAGACTACACCCATCTATATATTTACATACTTGTGTACATTTCACACTCAATACTTTACAAGCGGATATCATTTGCTTTGCCCTCCTCCAAGTTCGGGGAAAAAAAGCTTTTGAATTTTTAAAATCATTCGCAAATGTTTGTTGCCACGTGCAGCAAAAGAGATTGCCAGGGGCAAACGTGATTGGAAATGTTGGCATGGCAGACATCGTATAACCATATTGACCCAGTGCAACCCCCCGAGTAACGACCAAGGATATTAACCGCATGTAGCAATCGAGTCACGAAATGTTCTGCACCGAAATGCCAAAGTCACGCGAGATTGTTGAACTACTGGAAAATTATGGTTGTTTGGTCAAGGCGCAGCTGTGGTTTGTGGTTGGATTACGTCGCCGATGTACGTGAAAGAGGCGTGGTTCAATTCCTTACATACTCCTCGGTTTTGGAATTCATGGCGCAATTGTTGCGCTCGAAATTAATTTTGTGGTATTGGACGAGTGGGAGGTTTTTTTTTATTTAAATTTTTAGAATTGAATTAGCTTTAAATGTTTCACGCGTGGATTAGTTTGATGGGAGGGAGCAAAGGACTTAAACAAGTTGGCATTCAATTCAAATATTTATGGATTAAAGACGTAGGCAGTTTTATCGAGACGGTTTTTGTAGCCATCGTCTGCATTTTTCCGAAAACGTATTGCGAAAATTTGGAACACCATTTGGCATTAAGGGCATGGTAAGTTGAAAGCATAGAAGGTAGCAAGTATTTGCAGTCGACAATTAGAAGGTAGTAAGTAGTTTCAGGATTAAACGACCTGAGGAAGTTTTGCGGAATTTATTCAACTTTTGAATAAATCTCAATTTTCCTCATTCTCAACGATTCTGTTGGTTCAGATTTGCACGGATCTCAAACCCTTCCATTCCTTGTCTTCAAACTTTTTTGTAGACGCAGAAATCACATATTTTGCAGCGTTTACACCAATCTTGATTGATTGATTTATCATTCAAAGCAGATTTGTAATAGACTTTTCTTCCATTATTAAAGAAATCGTTTGTTCCTGCAAATTTTAACATTTTAGAAGAGAAAGAATTCAATTTTATTCTTAGAAACAGACGCTGTTGCATTGTCGACAAATGTGTAACATTTTAAATGCAATAAATAATTGGTTGATCTGATGAAGGCAACTTTTATTTACCAACCGGACTAATCTCTATGCCTCACATATTAAATAGTTCAGTGCTTAGTTTGATTTCAATAGGTAAGAAATTTTATTTTAAACCTAAACAAATATTCACAAGCAGATTTATTTCAATAAAAATTCTTAAGAAGTTGTATTTCGCAAAATTTCTAGCTAGAATTCAATGTTTCTTTGTTGAACAATAGCAATTTTTAGAAAATGTACGTAAATATTTTTTAAAATTAATAATTGTAATTCAATAATTTTTGTACAGATTATTAAAACAATAACTTTAGCCATATTTTCCTATTAAACGTAATTTACTCAAGTTGCCCCAACCCAAAGAATTGGGTTTTGCCGTTTTTACTTAAATAATTCATAATGTTTTGCCATATGGCCTGGCAAAGTTCAAAGACCAACAAGATTCCCAAGTAAATAGAATTTAGATACAAAATCCATATGTTGATTAATCACCAAAAAATTAACGCGAAAATTACTTTCAAAATCTAAAGATAAAGCGAAGAACAGAAGAGAACAAAGCAATTTTAATTTTAACAAAAAGCTGCAAAATGGTAGCCATCATGTATCATAAACATTAAAAAATTAATAGATATAAGTGGTTTGGACACTGTTGCAAAATAACGAATAATGCATACACTATGTCTTAAGCTAAGAAATAAATTTTCGGGATTTTTTTGAGCATGGAATTTTTCTTTGCATTCATTTTGTTGTTAACTTCCAGATTTTTTAATTAAGTTTTGTAAAAGTTATTATTTCTAGACCTGGTTTGTTTCTCTTTAAATTTTAATCTTGTAAATTGTAATTTTTTTTAAAGAAAAAATCTGAATCAATAGGAATGATTGGATAAGAGTCATTGCAAGATTACGACAAATACATATTCTAATACATTAATTTAAATATAATCAATTTTCACATATTTGTTGGGATACAATCGGTTGAAAATAGTGTTGGTGAAAAAATAATTTGCAATATTAACGAAAGATTATTATTTTATTGTTTTGGCCAAACACTGTTACAAACGAAAACTAAAGCTGATACTCTCTATTAGTGCTCCGATCAACACCAAAATCAAAAGGAGAAAATGGACCTGAATTGGCCGTCTAGGAAGTCAGATGAAGACATCGCCGAGAGTTCTTTCCAAAGGAATTCGGAGGGTACCCGGTGCCGAGGATGCCATCGACAGATCTGGGTGCTTGCAGAAAGTCGTAGTACCGCCCATGATAGAAGGTGTTGGAAGGAGTTTGTGTCCACCGTATGCTTCACATAGGAACGTCAATTTTACTTGATTAATTTATTACTTTGTTGTATTAGTTGGTTTTGACAAGGTATTAAAAAAAGAATAAATTATTTAATTAAGAATAGTGATATAAGTCAAAAATAATATAAGCAAATTATAAAAAAACTAACACCATTATATTTTATAATTCACAGCTCCACTAACTTATCTTTGACTTACATCTTCATTTAAAGAAATTTTCAAAAATATGGTCTAAGCTAATGTAACCCTTAATTTGGAGATTACAGTGTAGACAAAAAGTCCCAAGCAATCGACGACGTCAGACACAAGCAATCAACATTTATAAATTTAGCAAAGTGCAATTTACTAATCACAATTATTTTAAATCAAAGCGAGTTGACAACAGCAAAAAGATGAAAACTTGTTAAATTAATTTAAATTATTTAGAAAGGACTGTGAATAAATGTGTCACATTTATAGATCAGTTGTAGAATGAGCGCAATTGAAGCAGAACACAAGCTCAACGCTTATGATCTCTCGCACGAAACTGTGTTACTGTGAACAAGTACACTGAAAAAAAAAAACTATTTGAAAGTAATGAAATTCATCCAATTAAATGCTATCAATAAAATATATAAAATGTATATTAATACAGAAGCGCTTAAGAATACAATTACAGTAACTCATTTAATAAATTAAATTAAATATACTTTAAAATAAATTTTTCTATAATAGAAAATAAAGAAAAATAGGGTTTTGAATTACATTGTTGGAATAGTTTTGATATAATTTGATTTAAGTCTTTGGTAGTACCCAAAAGAGCTTTTCACGCAGAAGTTCGTTTTTTTTCAAACTTAATCGTTGGTATTTGAACTTCTGCAATAAGCATATAAGCCTGCCCAATCAAATGTTACAAAATATATATATTTAAAAAATCAATGAAGCCCAAGGTAATTAAGCATATGATCAAGGTAACTACTTATTTACATCTGTCTGTATGAATGCATAGATCTCAGAGAAAAAGGAAACAGGTTGCTCAAAATTTCATATTACAATACATATATTTACATGTCGTTAATTATAGTTGTATGACATCACGCTTTGAGGCTTCCATTGAAGCGTACTTAGGCTCATGGAAAGAAATCCAACATATTTTAAAAAGAAATTAACAAAGATGTTATTCGAAAGATTTTAAGAGTTTTCAAACAGAAAAATTAAGAAAAAAGACTTTTCAGCTGTCGGGACAAAATAGAGAAATATATACCATATGTATATTCTATTTAGATTGTTAACCCGACTCTCAGCCTCATAGAACACTTCGTTCGGAAACAACCTGCGAACTATACTGTATTTCGTGAAAGCGAGGCAGTACTGTTTAAAAACCACGGAGTTAGTCGATAATCGAGAGTGGTTTACGATCAAACATCTAATGATTACATCTGTAAGAGTCGAGTCTTCAGCCTTGAGAACCGGAAATGTAGTGAATCAGTACAGTGGATTTGGCGAAAGAGGACCTGATTTTTGAGTGCTCAAACACTAAAATTTTATTGCAAGCCGGTTACTCCTCAGATAGGCATTAGAGTTGGTGGATTAGTAACAAAGCAATTTAAAAAAAGAATTTTATAAAATATTTATCAAGAAACTAAACGTTCATATATAATTGTTATATATGTAGAAATTTATTTATTGATTTTGTCCTTTTTTTTCCACTTAGGAACTTAGGGCATCTACGAAGGCTTTTCATCGGGCTCTGTTTTGTGCCGTCTGCTTGGCAATCTCCAACGATATGCTGATTTGGGCCAATTCTTGTAGAACGGTTCGTCCCAAGTTCCTTGAGAATAATATGCGGGATATTCTGGCCATACAGAATATCAAATGCAGAGCTGTGGAGCGCCACACGTGAGAACACTATTCGTCTCCTAATCAGGAAGAGAAAATGTACTTTGATAGGAGCATGCTCTCAGAAAGAACCCTAGCAGACGACATAATAAATTTATAATAATTTAATTATTAATTATTAAAGTTTCTTTGTGGGAAGTATTTTTTTTAGAAATCTTAAAGAATTTTTCGATGTTTTTAAACTTGTTTTGCCACAAATCCATCAAGTGAAGTCTTCTAAATGTATTTAATGCAAACTCTAAAAGTAAATACTTTTATTTTAATACCTCTATTGAATCATTTCGTTAAAATTATTTACTCATTTGTGTAAACTTCAAGTTTATTCAAAATTATAACGTTTTGATAACAAAGCTTTGTAAAGTTTACTACTGATGACTTCAAAGTGCCAAAAACAATTCAAAAAGGACAAACATTTGATTGACATTCAACTTATTAAGCTCTGCAAATAATTTTTTTTTTTCAGTGCGCCAAGATATTGTCACTGCGTCAAGGTCACTGAGAGCTTTAAACTGCCAGCTTCAAATTTGGGTGCATTGAACTTTGTGCCAAGCCTGTCTCCCGAATTTCAGCGCGTAATATAATCATTTAAAAGCAAATTTCTTGGTATATATGCAGCAGTACCCATAAATCGGGCTGCCTGTACTACCCACTCACCAGAGAAGTCCGTTGCAAACCAATTTCAGCACAACATTATAGTCCAACAATATATGAAGCTTTCGGGGTGCGAGCTTTTTTGCTTTAAGTCTTCAAGCTATTAAAAAAGTAGCAAAAGCTTTTTCCTTCCTTAAAAGGCGTGGGGGTAGTGGAGCAGCAAGCAACAGGATAATGCCGAACATGTGGGCTTGTTAAAATCAGGCGCTACTCAGCTGTTGTTTTTCCTTGATTACAAGGCAGCTTTGTTTACATTGCCTTAAGTCTCCCCCCGCCGCACGTGGAGCTTACAAGTTTTTTGCTTTTATTATTATGATATGGATGCCTTCATTTGAGCGGTCCGTCGGACGCGCGTGCAGGCTTAAAGATAAAACTTTATCATTAAATAGTTGATGTAGGAGGGTGCGGCAGGGACGTTACTACATATGCATGTATCAACGATTGGTTTTATAGTTTTGTTTCCAGCAGAGGGGAGTGGACAAAATACGAGTTACCACATAAGCGATTTTAATTATGTTTGAAAGTTTTCATATCGGATAAAGCTAATCCCAAGGTAATTATTATGAAATGGAAATGAAAAACTTTGTTTCAGTTATGTTTGTGAAGGATTTGTTTTAACTGGGTTTTTGTTGTGATGTAAGACAAAAAAAAAAAACAATAGTGTTTATATTCCAAGAAATAAAAACAAGACTTGTATGTTGTAACATGGTTGAAAAATTATTTAAATAATATACAATTCTATAGGTCCTACAAGGACGATGAAAAAATGCAGAGAAACAAGTTAAATGTGATGTCACTGGAAAGTATAGAAATATAACGGGAGAGCCATCTATATAGAGAAGTGGAATATACATAAACCATCTGAATCGAGCCAATGAAAGATTCGAATAACCTAAGAATTTTCAATATGTTTTAAAAATTCGTTTTATTATTAACCTTTTTCACGATTTGTTTGAGGTATTTCCCAAAAAGATCAGCGATCAAATGACCCCATTTATTAGGGATACAAAAGCAGAGGTGTTTGCCAACACACTCAGAAGCATCTCGTGGGATGTAGCTGCCATTGCAGCTCGAATGTCTTTTCGCTCTTCTAGGGTCTTCGGCTTGTCAAATCTGCGCCTTTTGGCAGCCAGTCAATATCATCGATTTTGGACACAACACGTTTCGGGCATTTCCGAAGCAAATAATCGATGGTTGCAGTTGCTGTATGGCATGTGGCGCCATCTTTTTGGAACTAAATATTTTTCAGGTCTTTTCTAACAAGCAATAAATACGAAAATGTTTATCTATACCGATGGTCGTTGATGTCTCAGCAGGTCTGAAGAAATACGGCCGTATGTCGTAGTGATTTTTGAGATCGTTTGGGATCTGCACAGACACGTGTTCAAAAAAATTTGAGGCTTAACTATGTATAGTTTCGCTTTTAGCTGCAGTACGGCCACGATATTTTCAGCGATGTGCACACTGAGTTAGCACAACAGACCGATTATTTTCAATGTAAAGCGATACTATTTCGGCACGTTTTTGGCTAAAATTGTATTGGATCAAACTATACCTAAACCGGAATGCTGAAGCCTATCTGTTGGTTGCAAATTGTCAAAGTTATTCGATTTTCTATCGACACGATTCAGATGGCGCAACCCTGTAGAACACATTTTTAAGCACATAAGTTCAAAATGCCCTGTTGGGTTATGTGCTTTTAGGCTGTATATCTTGGAAATCTCTTGTTCGAAACCTCACGTCTAAGTGTAGCTGAACCATTATAAAAATGGGCTCAGTAAGCAGATAATCAGAGAGATAAATCATGCAAGTTACAACTCAAATAGTATTCTGAGTACGTATAAAATTGAAAATGACAAACCTTAGAAAATAGCTGTTAGTTTCTAGATTGCAACACTAGAGTTGCCCAATCCCCAAAATATTAACGGGAACCCTCGTATTCAGCAGTATTCACAGCTATCAATGCACATTTTCAATATTATCATATAGTCAAAATAATCTTTTCCAGTAGATTCTAGAATTATTAAAGATAATCGCTTTCCCTTAAGTTTCACCTGCATTAAGACACACTTAAAATTATAGCGATTCATTCACGGAAAAATGCACTTACAGCTACATCGAGAAAGATGGCTCCTAAACTAAACTCTCAACCGTGCCCCACTATAATACGTTAACTTACGCCCAAAGCCTGTTTCTAACTAAACTACCATCCTGTGCTTTTTGCACTTTTTCCAACTCTTTGTATTAAATATATTTTTTTATTTTTAGCTTAACAAGCGGCGTGTTAACTAGGTAAGTTGAGAAAGATAATCTTTTAATATTAATGAAAAAAAAAATTCACTTATCATGCTGTGCGTTGTACCTCCTTTTGGCCTTTCAAACGCACTCTCGCCACTGAGTCATACAATTTTAAATCAATTTAATCTCAGCGCTTATATCTTATCAGCATGAGCAAACATTACGCATACGACAAGTGGTCCCAGCGTTGAACACACGCGCCCAAAAAACCACCACAGCACGCATAGACAATGTTTGACAAATTATCAATATGACTTCTATTATCTATTGTTATAGAGCAGATGTTATACTCGTACGAAAATGCTGATTACTTGCGTGGGTTCAAAGTATGTGTACTGAGGTTTTCTAATATTTCGAGGTATCCACAAAATGTGCAACGTAATTAGGGACTTGTGCCATGTGAGTCATTTATGTGGCTGACATTCACTGGAATTGCCCGAAAATTGTTAACTACAATATTATGGATATATTATATAAGTTAATGTGATTTCACATAATAACGTGCTTATTAAGTAGATAAGAGCGTGCACACTTATGTAACACATGGAGAAAGATGAGCTGCACGAGAACAGCGATACAGAGAGTGAACACTACACGTAGCTGCATGTTATGCTAGGTTTGCACTGCTCTGTTTGAAGCGCAAATATGATAAAAGTGGTTGTATATTCATAGTGCGGATTATGTAATTATTTTACAGGGTTGGAATTAGGAGTTAAGAAGTTAGAATATAGACGTGAGGAATAGGATTCTTATCTACTTCGAATCGATCCTACTTATTCTTTTATTTGAGTACTAAGTAACTACTAAGTAACTAATATCTACCATGTAAAAGGTACACTTTTTCAGTCATCTTATTTTTTATATATTTATTTATTATTAATTTAGGGGTACAACTGACTTCAGTTGACCTTTTAATTAAAACGATATATTTTGACAAGAAAAATATAATAAATATAAAACCAATCCGTATCCCTGATAGATAAATTTTTCATAGATATGCATCGTCTCACATTTGCGGCTGGCTAGGAACTTGGTTTTACAATGTAAGACATAAAAACAGGAAGTAACATAAAAGTTTAAACAATTCTTAGCCAAAAGATTAATGTTGATAAGTTGAGGTTTCTTAGTTCGTGATTGTTTAAAGATGCTCGATTTGGTGAATCAAAATGAGTAAAGACTAAAACGAAGATAATAGACTTGCAGCATGTACTTGAAAATTAAATGGAAAAACTATAGAAAATTACAGAAACATGTGGTAAAAAGAATATTTTCTAATTTATGGCAGCAGCCTTTAAGTGAATCTACGTCAATATGTAGCCTACGGTCCAATTATATTAAGCTTACAGATTCTTAGCATATATTTCTTGACTTTTGTACAACGTTCTATTTGCTTTAAAGTTTAATGTACTTTTAAAGATATTTTTAGAATTTCGTAGTCTTAACTTAATAACATTGACTTTTTATTATTTTTTTACTTACAATTTGTAAGTTTTTATACATTTTTTTTTAAAAACATACAAATTTCGGACTTTTAATTTTTATTATTATTAACTGACATACAATGTCTACAAAAAAATTCTTAGATTCTTAGATTGCTTAAAAACTTTTATTGTTTGTAAGTCAGCAATATGATTTATGGTACATAATTTTAGTTCCTAAATATATTATTAAATTTTTAGTTATAAAATTGTTAAGCACAAAGTTCTCGTAATAATTGTTCACCTTTGTACCTGGTGGTTGGCCAGAAAGTCCAATTTTTTATATAGTTTACATGAAATTCATGACATTTCTATAAAGTAAATTGTTTTAAGTTTTTAAAAATGTTTAAGATTGTTTGAATATTTAACTATATGCAGTAATGTCATCAACGGGTTGAGAATATACAAATCGTTAAGTTAATACTTACAAATGCTTTAAGTACATATTAGAGATGAAAGTCTACTTCACACCACATCACTGAACGTAGGATATTAAAATGCTTCTAACTTTTTGTAACTTGCGCGTGCTTCGAACTGCAACGAAATCGATTGAACTTAACTGAACTATCTTTGCCCGCCTATAAAAAGCAAATTCAAGTGTATAATTCTTACGAATAGTTAAAAAACTTAATTTTTCAAAATGATATATAGTAGACGTTCTACTGGGTACTTCGCCTCTAATATAAATTTTACAAACTATAACTCCCAGTGATCTTCGCACAGCTATTAATAGATATATCTCCATACTCTGCTTTTGAAGCGAGCGATGCCCATAGTGAAGATGGTTCGATTCCATCCTACAGCACTGGCATAGCCAGCAAATAAAAAGACGCTATTTGATTGTAGCCGCCTGTTTCTTTTTTTTGCGAACAACCATTAATAGAAAAATCTAAATTCCCTTAGAGTAATGGCTAAAGTCAAGGGAAGTAAATTTATTTATTTTATGTTTATTTATATTTTGTAAGATTAAAAAAATTTGCCACTAGTGCCGCACACCGCAGTGTGAACATAGCATGCCTAAAGAACGCCAACTGCGCTGCTCCAACTAGACGCCGAAGATTCGCAGCATAAGCACGCGACGGTGCTTTTGGCGGCAAACAAACTTGACTTTGACATCAAGCTAGCGCGTGTAGCCACTGCCACAACAACAACAAATGGAGCAACAAGAACAACAACAACAGCAACAGAAGAGAAACAACAAGTAGCTGAACCCACACAAAACATAATAAACTAGAACAAGTGTGGGAGTATCTGAGAGGGTGTATCTGTGTGTGTGTATGTAGCTGTAAGTGTGGGTAACTATGAGTATGTGTAGCTGTGAGTATGTGTAGCTGTAAGTATGTGTAGCTGTGAGAACGTGTGGGTACGTATCTGTGTGCGAGCGTGTGTGACTGTGTGCGTGTGTTTGCATTGCACGCTTCTTATGCTGCCGCAACAACAGCAACAACAAGCCCAAAGCTTTTCATTAGAACTTTTGCTTGCTTGTATTGGTGTGTGTGTGCTGCGTGCGTGTGTGTGCGTGTATGTGTGTGCGCCACGCTCTGTGCTTTTTGTGCTGGCTGCTGTTGGCGCTGCTTTCAAACGACGCGTTGCCTTCAAACCGAGCAGACGTTGTTGGGCAAAGAAATAAGCAAAGCAGACAGAGCGCTGTGGGTTGCAGTCGTTGACAGAATAAATCTCAGACAGCAACAAGCAACAAAAATAAATAAATAAAATAATAAATAAATTAAAGATAATAAAAGCAATAAATGAAAGAGTAAAGAAGTACAAATTGCTGCAAAAAAGTAAAGTTTGTGAAGCAAAATAGCAGAAAAAGTTTTGAAAAGAAAGCAAAAAGTAAAAGTGATGTGATAACAAGTACCTAGTGCTTTTTTTCGCGCAGGCAGCAAGTGAAATTATCCTGCAAGTGTGCGTGTGTGTGCGTGAGTGTGCGAAAAAGCTTCTTATCAGTGAAAAGGCAGCTGGCTCTGTCCTTGTTTGTTTTTTACTGAAACAACAATAATAAGAACAACAATAACAACAACGACCACAAGCTGACAGCATCAGGCAACAAAAACAAACCAACAGCTGTTTTTCACAAGCTACAAAGGACTACAGTTTATCGAAAAGCTCTTAATTAATTTGTTGCATCGCATCGCTGTCAGAGCGCATTTGAACGAAAACAAAATGGCTTCCATGGCAGCAATTGATCAAATCAAAATTGGACTAAAGTGAGTAACTTTTGATAACTTTTGATTTTAATCAGAAACTTGGCAACTGCTTTGGTTCGGCAGAAAAATATTTTCTCTTTTATTAGGAATATCTATGTAATACAATATGCTTGAATTGAAATGTGTTACTATCAAAAGGCGTCTGTTTTATTATAAAGACATATTACAATTCATTTTCGTGAAACGTAATGGCGGCTGTACATATCTCAAGCATTCTGTATATGCAAGTTTGTTAAAAAAGAAATGCCTCGTGCTCTAGGCCACATTTAATTTGAATTAAGATTTTCTTGTTTCTGTCTTCTTTTTTATTAATTTACGAAATGAAGCCTAGCTTCTAATACTTAGCTTAATATTAGTTAAACGAGCACTAGCTTCTAGGCATTCAACTCGATTTTTCAGTACATCTTCAAATTAAGTTCACATATTATTATTATTATTGTTATTTTTCTGTTTCTGTAAATTTAAAAAAAAGGTCTGCCTGGAAAAATTTCCTTATCTCTTATGCGAATGAGAATGTCCTTATTTAATAGAGATTTAATTAGTCAAAAAGTGTCTATTTGCTAGCTAGGGACTGTGCTAGGCAACCGCTGAGTTTTGCTTGGTAGAATCAAACTACCCACTTTGAGACGAGTACGCCCACCTTGGGCTTTAGCGGCGACTGCGCTACAGACGCCCACCATTTATCAATATAGACAACAATTTTATAAAAAATTAAAATATCCTTTTGCATGCTGCAGAAAAACGAACCTTCTGAAGTATCACAAATACGTTCCCTGTTTTTTCTTTTTGGTTTTTCTTTTATTTAAAATTTATTTTTTTTATGGACTATAATTAAATAATAAAGGCTTCGCGTTTGAGAATTCCACTTAATACATTACCATAAATGCGAATTGTATTCATAATTGTTCTGAAAAATGTAAAAAACATATTAAAAAACATGCCATATTGCTTGCAATCGAAATTAAAAACATGCCTCGGTATTATTATTAATTTTGTTGGGAAGATTAAAAAAGCGAGTTGCATGTCTATAGTGCCCACTTCTTTTCTTGGAGATTATCTCTTCGTCCAATGATATCTATAGTAGTGTGCCAAAATGGTGCAGTTCTATATTCTTTTTTATACTTTATTATCCTGTTTCTTTTTCTTAGATATTTGTCTCAGTCCAATGCTATCTATTGAGATTAGTAGTATCTTTACATGGTATAGTTCTTTATCCTTTATATTTCATCGTGTAGTTCTGTATCCTGTATTATAAGACAGT
Source organism: Chymomyza procnemis (assembly GCA_035046065.1). NCBI lineage: Eukaryota > Metazoa > Arthropoda > Insecta > Diptera > Drosophilidae > Chymomyza > Chymomyza procnemis. The sequence continues at coordinate 43,472,482 of JAWNOJ010000026.1, forward strand.
TAAAAAGTCTTTCTTTTTCCATTCAGCAGCACATTAGCAATTTCATTCTCTTCTAGATGCAGGCACCCTGGCCGATGAAATAATTCATTTGCTTTTTAGGAGCACTTTGATGGGTCTCTCTAATAGTTATATATTTACTGTTTAATATATTTAAAATTTCCTTCATCACCTATTGGAGCATAGAGTGTCTTCGATTGCTTACTTGTCGGACTCTATTTTGGTATATACTTCTCTCTCTCTCTCTCTCTCTTTATTTACTTGTTTAACAAGTCATATAAAATCCCCAAAATAAAATCACTTAGATATTCCATTAACAACGTTCTTTATGAATGCCAAATGACGTTTCATATAGTCGTTACATTTATGAATTCTGATAACAAAATCTACTGTATAATCTGCATATGACGCTCAAGTTTTTAGAGGGATTCAGCTGTGATTCAATAATGTGAAAAATTATCTTTGGTCTTTGGTCAAAAGTGGTCTTTACTAAAGCTCAGCTCAATAGTTTTATTTGATGAGCCTTGTTTTGGAAAAATAACTTCTATAGCGAGAATATTTAGAGCTATTTTAAGTGGAATGACACGTAATAAAAGATCACTGCTAAGATTGAAAATCTACTTCATAGAATTTTAAAAATTTCTTCACAAATTTTGATGGCTATCCCAAAGACCGTTAGCTTTCGCCTTCTCCAGCTCCAGGGCAAGCCCACATGCTGTTTGCAATACGCTGAATGACACCTATGCTGATCATATATCTTCATTGAATGTTGAGAGTCGTTTCCAATTCGAATATAACCAAATATTATGTCAAGAATTTGCAACACCCCCAAGCGCTTCTGCTGCTATTCATTATAAAAAATAAAATATTATAAAAGCACGCGCATGATGACCGCCTTGCAGAGCGTCGTAGATTTCGTCGTAGTCGTCCACAGTTCGAAACGTATCTAAGGGGCTGCCTTTGTCTGTGATGCTTCTGCGCTATATAAACATATGGACATTATGAGCGTTCTGTAGATTCCTGCTATATACCTGCGGTTAAGCTACTCACTAAGATCAGAGTAACGCCTATCGGCAAGTATGGTTATTTTTTAGTATCTCACGTCAGTGGGTTTTTGTGATAGCTTCAAAAGTATAGCCGTTCTTTGCGGCATGCATCTCTGTTCGTAAAAGGCAGACCTCTATCTTGCACTTGCTGAACGCTGACTACATTTCGATTGCGAAATATTCAGCAGTTACATTAGGTTTATAACGTTTAATGATTCTTTACAATTAAAATATTTTAATCTTGTCGGTTCAACGCTGTAAAAAATCGGGACTTAATAAAGATTTCCATAACAAAATAGGGAATATGGCTGTTTCGAGATAATAGTTACTTTTAGATAGAGAATTCTTTACCTTTAATCAGATATTTTCAGTAAAAGCAGCAGTTGGTATATTAACAATCACTTATAATTCTACTATAATCTCGCAATGACGTTTTTATTATCGTTGATAAATTTACTATAGCCCATCTGAAAGAAGTGTTGCACTAAATCTTCACCAAATTGACTCATTTCGATTACAAAAAAATACTTTGTAAAACTGACATAGTTTTAAATCTTAGTAGTATAAACAAAAAATAAACTAAACATTTTTAAGATTCAGCTGTATAACAACCGTATCATAATGGCTCACGCCAGACTTTAAAGTCAGCAGTTTTAATGTTTGTAAATAAAACTTGGGTTATGTCTATAAGGCGGGCCCACTTTTTTTTTATTGCTTAGTCGCAATAATTTTCAAATTGTGCTGATTTAGTTTGACAGCGATAATTTAGAAATATTCTTGCAGTACAGACGCTACCCAAGTAAGTGAGTTTACAAGTATTTGCACATGTATAACATTTTCGCCTGAAGCTAAACTATCGATTGCAAAATTTTCTTAGAAATATGACATCAGCTCAATGTGTCATTGTTATCTGAATTGTTTTGCTATTAAGTTAACCCTACAAGCCGCACTGACCTATGCAGCAGTGCAATTGTATTCACAAAATGCTCTAGTTAAGATGTTCTTAGAATTTTGACATAATTCCAACAAAATATCCTAACTTTATAGAAAGCTTAACGAGCGTCGGCATTTTCGAAAATCTCCTTTTGCCATGAAATTCAAACACTTTTGTTTTTTCAATTTCGTGCAAACTGATGATGTAATTAAACCGAAACAATAGCACAAACAATGACGTCATTAACATCTCCAGAGAGACTGATAAGCGCAGGGAATTTGCTTTCTACTTCACGTATTTTACCCCCTAGCTACAAGAGCAATTCCCAAAGACATGAAACATGCTGAACATAAGCAGAGCAGCATAGAACGTACCGGCAATATTTAGACTTGATAAGCGACCTTGTCTGGGTTTATACTATATGGTCAGGGTTAAGTCAAGTACAACAAAAGTAGAAATTAAGCTTTTGGATTGAAATCTTAACGCTCAAATATTTAGACAGCAAACACAGATATAAATATATAATATTACTTTGTTTGTTTAAAGAAAAGATAAAAAAAATGATATGAAATAAGTTTGAACAGCTGCAATTTTTTCTTAACTTTTGATGGGCTACAATTTGGCACACATTATGTTGTTCTAAATGAAAGTTATGAAGCGGACAAAGTCAACGCATGTCCTTGTCAGAGAACACATAATTACAAGGAACAGAATGTATACAATATCATAAGTTCCCATTAGTTTGCACTATTTGACGCTTATTGTGGCATATGACATGGCAAAATGTTGGAATTCTATGCCAGTACTGCGCCATGGGAGTCCCATGTCATTATTCTTTTCATTTGACAGGTTTAACATTTATGTCAGCCACCTTGTTATGTGCATACAGTATATCATAAAAGTATTTTCCTTACGTAAGCATGCCGACAACTCTTAATTAAATAATACAAGAGGGGAATTTTACTATGGAACTTTTTTCTCATTTCAGCGGGTTTTCAATTTTGTTACTAAGCGGTTCTTAGGTATGGCTTCACACAGATCTACCAAAGATTCAATTCCCTAGATTATAGCTTTTTTTTTGCTTCAGCTCGATAAAGCACACAAATTATCACTGCAGTCGCTTCTTAACTTTCTGCGGGCGACCAGGAGGTTCGTGTAGTCGGTTTTTCTCCCTCTTTTACTTTGCTCTTTCTCTCCTTCCCAACCATTATTTGCTTTCCGGTGCCTGAGGCGGTGTTTGTCGCCTCTGCCTCACTCACATCTACCTATCTATATATCATACCCATTCTCCGATCTGCTAAATCTACTCGCTATATGTCTTATAAATAAACTTTCAAAATGTGTCATTATTATAATATGTATGCTTCTCGATGCATACTTTTATGAACCACTGTATAGAACAACCTTAGACAACTCACTACGTCAGCATTATTACAGTTAGGGTCGGTCTATCTGATGATTCCCAGAAATGTTCTTATTTGTCTGTTCTATGCTATATAGGACAACATGGCAAACATCTGCGCTATGAACTAAAAGGTAATTCCGGGAGAGGCATGGAAATTGCTGTCATTATGAACGTCCATTGTGCGGCCGAGTCTTTAGTACAAATTTTTTTGTAACATATTTATACAGCGGCACTTATGCCTTTAAACTGCGCAAATAATTAGTAGACATACAATCAAACACACATAGATACATTCACATAGATACACTCACACAGATACACTCACTTAGATACACATACAACTACTACGAAATGCCGCCAAACTAACTAAATACTTGGTTTGCCACAAAAGCTAAACTATGTAAATTTATATTTTATTTGGTTATAAACACAGTCAGTCTGAGTCATTCATTGTCTTCTGTTTGTACATAAAGCTCAGAGGGCTTATATGCTCATTATGTGCCAAAGTTTAGCACCAAAACGTTGAGCGAGTGTGATTTGAGATCTGTGGGGGGAAAAAAAATAAGTTGAAGTTTTTTTCACAAAAAAATAAGTTGGATTTTTTTCTTTAAGTTTTCGTTTATTGCCTTTTGTATCTCTGAAGATTTCAATCTGTGACAAATTTAACTATTTCGTGTGCTAGTTCCGTATTCCATTCGCTAATTTTGGTGATTATTTCACGTTTTGCTCTGTCTACTATCTTGGTAATTTCGCAGATAGTTGAGAGCACTTTGTAGGTACTATGAGCGTTTTAATCATTTTAAGCCTCAAATAAACTCTTACAGCTTGGTGACTTCATCTTCGTCATCTTATAGCAGCTTAGCAGCCTGCCAATGGGTTTTTCTAAATAATACTTTTATTTTACTTCTTTTGTCTATAATTAAGAAAAATCAATCAATTCTCATAGATTTTATGCTGTTCTTTGCTTTAAGTAAGCTTAAAAAAGATATGTTCATAATGAACTTTTTCCCATGAATATGTATTCATTTGAGCTTATGAACCCCATAGTTTTACCAAGGAACATTTTTAGCTCATTATCCGCTATCAGCTTGATATTGCTTCCAAAATTTTGTATAAAACGATGGAAAAAACTTAAAAAAATAAATCTATCCGCCTTGACTATGGTCGTCGTTCTAAAGGCGCAGCAGGCAGATATCTCAACTAATAGCTGTTCGAAGTTAACAGCTTATAGCCGAATCCGAACAGCTGTTTCTCTACTTAATATAGATGTTTCCAGGTAAACAGCGTTCCACGGGAGTACCCTGCAATATAATTATTTACTTCTATCACGACAATTCACAGAACACTGCCTTAATTTCTTCAGACGTTTGCAAAATCCTACATAAGCCCTTTAAGACTTTTTTAACTAGTTTCATATCAGTTTAGAGCCTACGCTCAAGACTTCTTTAGCCGATTTAGATTCGTTCAAACCACTTAAAATCGCACTGACTTAGTTTTCTTAGACGGTAGCAAAACCCAAAAAATCCATTTTAAGTCCATTCTAATTATGCCTGCTTAAATTTTATGACCAAAACTTCTTTAGCCACTTTCAACTAGTTTCGTACCAGTACAAGAACTTATCTATGGATTTCCACTACTTTTATGTCACTCATTCATATCTTGAAAAAAAGTCTTGATTTTTATTTCTAAGAGAAATTGTGTATTAATTTGAGGCTGATCCGAATTTTTTTTGCATATAAACTACTCGACTTACGATTTTAAGCCATAATAAATAAACCAACTAAAAATATAAAATGCAGAAATATCATAAAAATGACAATAAAAATTTTATTTAAATAAAAGTTCAACTTAGAATATTTATAACTTCTGAATAATACAAATACACCAGTGCTGCAGCCTGGAATCGAACCACAAATCTTTTAATTTAGAGGCGAGTACGCTATCACTACGCTACCTAATTCTGTGCTTATAATTCACAACTTGAAATTGCACATATGTTTGGTACATATAGAACTTTTCTAGTTTTGTAACTCGAAGGCGGTCGGTGGCTAGAGCTGGTCAGTCGGTTGGCCGCAGCCCATTAATTGCGGTATCCGCTTGACGGATAATGCTTCACTTATAAATGCGCCTCCCCTTCGAATAATACAAATACACATATCCCTATCCGTACACTAATATAATACTATCACAAGGATGAAGGTTGATGTTTACACTCGCTGACCACGCCTAGCCACCAGATCGCCATATTTTGCAATTTTAATTGAGAAAAAATAGCCGGTTTTTTAATTTTTTTTTTTGTATTTGCTACCTTTGGCTCACCTTGATGACAGGAGAGGGTTTACCAAATCTTTTTAAACTATTTTATACATTTTACAATACCAACATATGAATATTATCGAGAACCAAACTTGAATTTTTTATATGTGGAAAGCTTTGTTAACAAACAGCAGTTAAAGAGATGGCGCCAGTAAAAAATATATCTTCTAATAGCAGGCAAATGTATTAAGCTTAAATTCTCAATTTAGTTAAAGAAACTCTTTTTTCTAAGCTTAAATTCTCAATTTAGTTAAAGAAACTCTTTTTTCTAAGCAAATTTTTTAACAAATCGTTATGGAATTTTAAAATTAGTTCCAACTAGAACGTAAATTTCGAAGCCGAGAGATGTAGAAAGGGGGATTTTTAAATCGAAATTGTTTTTGCAAGACAGTGAACTTTGTACCGGTTCGTGACGGGAAATTAAATGTAGATACTAAGTGCTATACTTACACATGGACAATAAAGCAAAGCACGATTTACATGCTTAACTAGGCGAGTGGGGAATTATTTAATTATTAACTTTTAAAAACATCCTTTTGTTTGTAATTATAACTTCTGTAGGGATTTAACGTTACTGTTGGAAATTGATTGGTTAACAAAAGAGTTATATATATATAGGCAAGTTGATAATTAAATTGAACCATAATACGCTGATTTTTTGGTTTCGTAACATGTCTAAAACCGGAAGTAACAGGTTTTCCTCTTTTACACTGTAAATCCAAGTTTTTTGTCAGTCCCAGATATGATACATATCTATAAAAAATTGCACCCATCAGGCTAGGGATACGGATTAGTTTTATATTATATTTCTTTATATTAACATTTTCAAATTATTTAATCTGAAGATCAACTAGGCTTAGTTGTACCCTTAATAATATAAATAAACAAGATAAAAATGGTATCAAAATCTACTGAATATTTATCTATTTGATACAGTTTGCCATAAGTTACTTTAAGTTAGCGCATTGCATTAGTTAAGAACTGCTAGATGCACACAATCGCTTAACTAATCAAATTACATTGTCTAGCACATGTCTTCGGATTAAGTTACAAATATCAAAATATCTATAATTATTTATGTATGAAACTGTTTTTCATTAAAAAAGTTGTCAAATTTCGCAATACTTTGCAAGCTAAAATCTTGTGAATAAAATATTGATCATTTTATCTACAACACAGGCCATTTACTTTGTTTAAAACTTAGTCATATTACTATATGACTTTCATTTCACATCCATCACAATTGAATAAATATTTTACACCTATTAACCTTTAATTTTCAGCCAATTTCCTTCAAATTTGTATCTTAAGCGGCACAATTGGCACGCAATCCACAACGAATTGAATTAAATAACGCCCGTGCAACAATTAAACAATATGATTGAGCTTGGCCTTGGCCATTTTTGTATATTATATACATTTGTGTATATAATAAAAAATCTTTTCATATATATATATGTATATATAGTATGCCGCTCGGCATGCCGAACGCACACAATGCGCTGGTGACAAGTACAAATTTTCTACATTTTTATTGCTTTTTATATTTTTCATTTTTATTTGCTCTTCATTTTGATTTAACGAATTCTTAGCGTAAAATTCAAACAAAACAAAAAATGTAAACTATATTTTATACACTTTTTTGTCATATATGGCGCAGAGATTGCTCATACGCCGTGTGTGCGCTGATGTAAACGTGTTTTCAGGCTTATTTTATGTTGACGCCCGCGCTCAGGCAAACATGAGTAGGCAGCAGTGGCGCAGCGAAGGGGGTATTATTGGCTGATTTTGAATATGAATGTTAGGGTAAACTAAAATATTTAAATTTTTATTATTATTTAAATTTTTAAATATTTTAGTTTTTGGTATCTTGCACGTTTTAGTTGAGAATGTAAGGTTAAAGGATGTTAAGTCAAATTCATTAAATCCCAGAGGCTAAGATGGATAGGACTTGTGTTACGAATGGACCAGAACGGAGCACAAAAGCTTTGTGGTGGCAAACACACTGATTACCTATTAAATCGCTCATATTTTGCTTATTTTTTATAAAGTTTTACAAACTGTCTCACATTTTACTAGGGACTACTTGATTAATGTATCTTCGAAAATATCTGGAATTAACTGTGACTGGAGAAAAAGTGTAGGTGTAGCACGATAAACACTAGAAGAAATAATTGCATTTCTGAGCCCTCTACAGCTACTCATGGTTAACCTCATAAGATTCTCAACACATTCTACCTGTTTTATCTAGATTTTGCGCCTAGCGATATCCGGCTTTATTTTGTGGATATGGTAATCTATATAGTAATAGAGTAATAGAATAAACAATTCGCTTTCAATGGGCAAAACTTTGAACGATTAAGTTTGCGGTTTATATTTGTGAAGAGTAGCTAAGTGTTTATATTCCTCTTAAAATCCACATTGAAGCGGTCAACCAATATTGTTATCAGAAATGTATACTAGGATTAGTCGCAAACGATTTACAGAACTATGAAGTTGGCTGCTTATGGAATACTCCAACTCCAACGAAACCCACTGTCTTCTCTATTAAAAAATGTTGATACAAGGTGGATCTTAACCCAGTGGAACTCTGCAAATCCCCCAAACCGATAAATTATCGACGCCACTGAGGCGCACATATAAAAAGTCCCCACACAAACACGTGTAGCCGTCAATTTCACTTAATTTTTATTTTGTGTTGTTGCTTTTTATTTCTAATTCTATTTGTAGTTGTTGTTGTATTACTTGTTGTTGTTGTTGTTGTTAAAAACTATATGTAGCAACATGCAAAGCTTTTGTATTGCGAAAAAGAGCACAAAATGTTTAAACGAATAAAGCATGAGTAAAATGGAAAATGAATTGCCGCAGCATCAGCAGAAATTTATAAATACATTCAACACAATGCAGACTAACTATATATAATATATAACTATTTAGAATAAAATTTAATGCGCTTGGGATGCTAGACGACAATGAAATGCTCTGTAGTAGCAAAATGCAAATCTATTGTAAGGTATATTGGAATTAGTAGCAGAGAGCTAATTTTTGAACAACTCTTGATGTCAAAAAGACTTTCATTTTTTTCGAAATCAGAACTTCGTTTTTTGAACTTGTTTTAATGAACTTTGTTCTATGCTCACTCGTTATTGGATTTCTTGTGCTTCAATAGCTTTAGAATATTTACATATAATCTTATATTACTACTGTATTTTTTTTATAATCAAATTCTAACACAATTAGTCATAAAACGCAAAACAAAACTCGCTGATGACTTAAGTAGATATACAATATCTTAGCATTTATGGTCTAAGAGATCTAGGCGTTCATACGGACGAAAGTTCACAAAAATGCGACATAAGAAACTTGTTGTCTCGAATCATGACACAAGAACTCTCGTTGTCACAGATCTAACGACAAGAACTCTTGTCTCACATCATTTCACAAGTTCATAATATACAGCATGCTATGGATGAAGTGTATCTAATACGAACGACATTTCGAACATTATTCGTTAGTTGTCAAATTAAATGAATGAACGTATTGCATATACGTACGTATATCATCTGTCTATATATAAGACTGTACAAAATTGAAAGAAATAAATCACGACAGTAATGAAAATGCAAATTTTTAACAAATAAAATAAATTAAACAAAATTGCACGTGGGTTGAACAAAATTAAGTTCTATAAACTGGTTAAGAACAAGTTAGAGGCTAGGTTTAAGCTAAACATTAAGATAAATTAGGTAACTGGGCTGACGCAAGCAGCTGTCAATGAAATCATGCTCTTAAATATGTATATAATAAGCTAATTTGGGATAGTTTGCTGGCTTTTGGAACTTAATTAATGCCTACAGTGCGCGGTATAAGAATATTTTGCAACAATGGTAACTGACCTCAGCGCTAACCAAAGCAACGGATATGAATTTTAGCTGGCCTGGTAATAATAAAGGCTAATAATACGCCTAACGACAAACAAACCTGATTCATTTTTTTAGATTTGCATACAAACGAATCTCATTAGCAGTTTTGCGAACAAAGCGAGCACTAAGTTGTGTATAAAGAATACCAAAAATATTAAATTATGAAGAAAGAATACCAAAAATAACAAGTTTTGTGTTTCTTAAGCCTAAAACGGCTTCAGTTTTTTGTCTAAGTTATGCCAAGGCGCTAAGACCAGTTTTCTAGCAAAAATTCGGTAGCGCTTTGTGCAAAATGTTTAAGATTGCTACCGTTGTACAAATACTTAAAAGTCGCAAAGTGGTAGTCCATTTAGTCCAACTGCCCAGCAGCTTAAGCATGTCCACAATTAAATCTTGTCTTTAGGCTGAACTAATAATGCGCTTCAGATTGCATTAATATGCTTACCCAACTGCCTTTGTCAGCTATTTACCCGCTCATAATTATGTCAAAATCTTATAATTACATCTAATAAGGTATGCCTAAAATTATAAATAGCACTTACAGTGCTGCCAACACACAAGCCAGCAAGTACAGACTGTACTTGGCGCACACTGCGTATTAGTAATATACACAATATTGCGTATACGACATGATTGACCACGCTCAAGCTTTAGCAGCTGCCCGCCCAACTGTCGTCAAGTGCATTTGTTTATATCTCTCTATGCATTCCATCATACTCCTTGACCTGATATAATGTACACAAATACATGGTTGGCTATGACTACTGCACACTCATGGTTCAACCACTTGACAACAGTTCTATACTATTTTCTACTTACGCTTTGTATCCTTGCCACAGAGACGCGGCAAGCTGTAAGCTTGATTCATTCATGCCGGATTCAGTGAAAGCTTTGCAAGCGTTTTGCAGCCGCAAAAGCTTATCATGCCAAAGCACACAAGCTTTGCGAGTGCAGCCTTGCCAAGGTCACATGGCTGCGTGAGGGCCAAGGCATACATGCTTCAAGATTTTCAGTAAACAATTCTCCAACGTTGGCCGACAACTTTAATGGCCCAAAACAATTGGAAAACTGAAGTATTTTATGCATTCCAGTACTACATATACGTTTTATGGCAATTTTCACTTAGTATGTCTGGCTTTTATGATAATCATATTAATTTTTATGAACCGCCGCCGATGCCGCCGTCAACGTCGTCTCACTGCCTTGCGGTAGGTAAATAACCCTGACTGAGTTTTCGCCGCCAGACAAGCGGATTTTAACCGTTGTTTGTTTAGATTGAATCACATGGCATCCGCATCAATTACAGTAGCTCGCATTGTTTTTTGTAGTCTATAGCTGATAAGCTGCGACGCTTAGTAAAGATTGACTTTTCATGGTATGATTATGAAATAAAAAAAAAAAAAAAACTGCAGCTGATTAGCGTATAGCAGCGATCGACAGATTGTTCTTAGACAAGATTGCATTATAAGTCAGCAGAGATAAGTTGTAGCGTGTTTTAAATTATTGTATTGACTTGCTGGTCATTATATGTTATTCAGCAGATTACAGAGGACTAGGGAATGGAGCAATTGTTGGGTGTGTGTAGATTCGATTTCTTAGTGAACTTATGTCTGTTTTAGCTGCGATATGAAAATCGTATCCAAACATTAGTTGTCTTTTTTGTTGGCCTTGAGAAATTGAAAATTGACTGAAATTGCATTGGCCTATTGCATTCAAGCCATTTCTCTGTAAATCGTATAAAATATATGCATTAAAATTTATTCGATTTATTTTGTTAGAGTTGCACTCAAGCGCTAAAAATTTAATAAACCATTTTTGTTATTGTTAAAATTGAAAAAATTCCATTGTTGTTTTGTTTTTAACAAATTCCAATTAAATCAGTTAAGAAAATCAATATTTTCATAAGTTTAAAATTGATTAAATTGCACGGGCAGGTATTACCATTGTGACCCTACGATTTTAATCAAATTTTTTAGGCCAAAGTTTCCAAGAGTTAAGTTGGGTTAAAGGGTTTGCTCCCGCCTATCTGTTTGGTCTTTGGAATTTTACGTTTGTTTATATGTAAAATCTATATACGAGAATTTTGCGATTTTCGTTTGTTTATGTATTGCATTTTAGTCAAAATTCATGTCGGTAAGCTTCCACGGGGTTTAACGCAGGGAAGACACACTACTACATAAAGTGTCAAATTTTTTGAAAAATTTTGAATAGACCAACAAAATATGATTTTTGTTTTTGCTCCTTTTCAATAACACTATTAATATTTTCTCCTTGATATTGAAATATTCTTAGTTTTGTGAATTATTGAAATATAGAAATCTTAATTTGTATGTATAATTTGTTCTCAAAGGCTTGATAGGAAACTTAAATCTCTCTTTTTTTATTTTTTTTATATATTTTTCAGACTAAGCTGTTTCTTAAATAATGTTCCAAATTCTAGCAGATACGATTATGATGCGAAATTAGGAAACATATTTTTTTAATTATAAAAAATGTGTATTTTATTTCTATGCATGGTAATAATATCTAAAATTAAGATTAAGATAAAAAAGTCATACCTAGCAAGGTGCAGTTGTGGAAACTAAATTAAGTGTCTTATAAATTTGATTTCCAGACCAAGAATAATTAAAATGTTGTTTCTAATTAAAAATATCTTCGCATAAAAATTTAATTAAATGAAGCAGGCTCTTTAGAAAATAGGAAAGTATAGGACACGTGCTTGAAGATGGCGCACTTTCTATAGCTTATTTAAAGCTTCAGATATGGATGAAATAATATATGAAATAATCTCAAGTATTAATACTTAAGAGAAATGCACAGCGAGAAACCTACTCATAGCCACTTAAGCCTAAAATTGTTTCTATTAATATAAATTGCATAGGGTGGGTCATCTGTTGGTTAAACACTCATAAAGCAGTTTATTTACTCGCTCAAATGGCGATCCCCTTTGATGAAAGTGCATTTAGCACTGCAAGCTCGACTACATTTTATTTTTGAAAATTTTATTGGAACTATCGGCAGCCGCGAAGCTTTATCGATTTCAAAAATGATACTTTGAGTGTGGTACTTCAAGCACATGATGTTCTTGGCAAATTTTATTGGAACTATCGGTGCTTGAGCGCACCAAAAATTATACGTTGAGTCTTACTTATAAGATTCAAATAAAGCAAGATTTGAAGCATTATCAATTACTTGTTTTTTTTTTATGTGAAAAAGAAGCAGTCTGAGAGCCTTTTCAAAAAAGAAAAATTGAGAACGTTTGGTTGATTCTATTTTCAATAAAAATCATTCTGGTATATAAAGTCTTGAAATTAATCTCAATTATTACCATGAGCTCAATAAGTTGAAGCATAATCTTGTGCGAAAAAAAACTAGCGGCTTACCATCCTGCGCAGTGTTCTAAAAAGATTTTCCAAATGCGAGATTTTGAAAATTAAACAAAGTGAGTATAAAGCGGGTTCATGATTCAAACAATGCTCTCTGCCGAAGTTAATCTTTATATATGAAAGATACCACAGTTGCGATTCGGCTAAGGACAGCTCAAAATAGAGCATTGTCTTATGTTAAAATCTAGCGTTAGGAGGCAGCGTTCTTTAGCTTAAATTCACGATTATAAGGCTTCGAATATAAGTTATACCTGCCGAATTTTTCTAGGAAACTTTTCATATAAGTCCCATTACAATAATTTAAAAACACATATATTAACTTTTCCACTTAACTACAAATTTTAAGAAATTTTTAATTTAATCCAAGCAATCCTACATTTTTTACATTTTTTTTTTAATATTTGGAAACCAAAAATGTATTGCAATTATTCATTCTTTGGTTTTTATGTCGAGATCATTTCCAAAGTTCCCATTCACTTTATTTGTTTAAAAAAATTCTGATTTTTACGTTAACAAAAAATCAAATTTTTAAATTATTAACTTTTGCCACGTATAAAATGTTGTCGCGTTTGTCAGTTTTGATGCCACCACGTTCCCTACGCCATGCGGTACAAATCCTATCACGTCCGTATAAGGAGCTGGCACCTTTGCGCGAGCTACTGCCATCAAAGGGTCGGTCTGTTGGAAAAACTCGTTTTTTGTCTTTACGTGGAAAGCCAGGTTTTCAGCGGCGTAACTATGAACGCGAGCCGCCACGCAATCGCACCGAAGCGGACTCGCAGACACGTGGACCAACTCTGAAAGAACGTTTGATGGGGCCACCCAGTGAGAATGCCTACTCCATGGGCAAGGGTGCAGCAGCCGGTGCAGCACTTATGGGCTTAGTGGGATTATGCTACTATGGCTTGGGTCTTAGCAAGGAACAGAGTCTATACGATCGCTCCATAATGTGGCCACAATATGTGCGTGAACGCATACATGCAACTTATGCGTATTTTGGTGCTTCTTGTGCCGTTACAGCTGCTTCAGCTGTAGCCGTTTTTCAGTCCGAGGCACTATTAGGACTTATAATGAGTAGTGGTTGGATTGCCACCTTGATTACGTTGGGTCTGGTCATGGGCTCTGGTGCGGTTACACAGTCCATTGAATATACACCAGGAATTGGACTAAAGCAGCTGGCCTGGGCCGTGCACTGCGGCATGTTGGGTGCAGTCATTGCGCCCATGTGTTTCATTGGTGGTCCCATCTTGACGCGTGCACTGCTCTATACTGGCGGCATAGTGGGTGCTTTATCCACAGTGGCTGTCTGTGCTCCTAGCGATAAATTTCTTAATTTGGGTGGACCTTTAGCTATTGGTTTGGGCGTGATCTTTGCGTCTTCATTGGCTTCAATGTGGCTACCGCCTACTACAGCTATTGGTGCCAGCTTGGCCTCGTTATCGCTCTATGGAGGATTAATCTTATTCAGCGGCTTTTTGCTCTACGATACACAACGCATTGTGCACTCGGCTGAAGCGCATCCAGAATATGCACAAAGTCCATTTGATCCCATAAACCATGCGCTAGCTATCTATATGGATGCATTGAACATTTTTATACGTATTGCCATTATTTTGGCTGGCAATGAGCAGCAGCGCAAGAAATAGACCGGAAATATGCGACATCTTTATAATAGTTTTCACAATTAAGCAAATAAATGCTGAACATTCCAAATTGGGCATTTTATTGTAACTAGTCAGAACTCGAACTAGTTGGCAACTAGCTGTGCACTGCGCCAAATCAAACTAGTTTGCACTCACTCAAAGCTCACTCAATATTTGCTATATCATAACTTGCTACCGAACATCTGAACTTATTTTCCCCCAAGTTGTGAAAATCTCTGGCAATGCGTAAATGGAAAATATTGCTAAGAATATATTGAAAAGCATGGGAAAACGTTTATTGTCATTGCCATTTCCCATGCTTTCAGTTTATTTGCCTTCTGCTTTCTTAGCTTTTTGTTTTTCTTTCAGTTTTTTTCATCTTTTCGCGTCTTTTTGTTTACTACGTCGGAAATTAATGGCCAGATGAATTTTTGCCCCGGCCAAGAATAACACATAAATTCTATTCAATTGTGACATTTTAAATACGTCCAGTACGAAATTTATTAATAGTTGAAATATTGATTGGGTTTTTCTTCTAGTTATCTTTCTTCAATGCTTATAAATAATATATCTTTGACAATGGCCGAGATCTTTTGTCAAGTCTTTCCTTTATGTGCTTGAGAAGATTAATTTGTATGGATTTTGAAGCATAAGTCCACTAATGAAATTTTTCGTAATTTTATTTTAATTTTGAATTACAACTAAATCTCTTGACGGACACTCAGTTTTTTTTCTTAGATATAATAAAATAGAGGTAGAGGTTGACCAAAGATGATCTTACGCAGGCCATTAGACAATATATTTATTTTTTAAAATAATAAATATGTCATTAATAATAAATAATAAACAAATTAATTTTAGGCATTAGGAAATGCATATTGCCTTAGGCACTCGGCGTCTAACATGAATATGTCAAACTTAAGTTCGTCCATTTCCCCATTCTGGACCTACACTTCATTGAAATGGTGGTAACATTGCAACGTATCCTAATACGTTCTTGTCATTTATTTAGGTCCTCATCTGGTTTATTTACTCTTCTAGCTACAAAATCCAGATTATCTTCTCAACACCGCATATTATTAGTTACCCGCTGTTTTCGCTTTCTAGCATATTATCCAAGAAGTAAACTAATAACAGAGAATATAGAGTACAGTTTCTATTAATTCTTCTTCCCTTAACATTCTCTATTGTTAGTACGCGCTTCTCATTGTCAACTTCAACATCATTATAAAAACAGCACGTATTGCTGAACTTGTAGGTATTCATTCTAGCAGGTATTGAGAAAAATATCTCTGCCTAGGAAGCTTTTTCGTGAGGTAGTAAGTAGTTCGCTCGCTGCGTTTTCTATTTAAAGAAGAAGGATTCGCTCTGTCTGTCTAACCGTGTGTACAATTCTGGCATCCATCCTGCCAAGATTCATAGAACTTTCCAGTCTATTTGCGTGGTAAAATCACTTCTTTGCTCTAACTTAAGTTTTGCCTCTCATCAGTCAAAAGATTGATTAGAGTTGCCCCATCAAATACAAGGTCTACCAAAGCTGTGCTGTGGACCCATTGTATTCGTATTGCTATAGTTCGCTGTATCTGGCCATATTACGTATACGTACAAGTTGGAGTGACAAACATGCACTAGGAGCTCTCGCTTGCTTGGTAAGGACCTTCGGTGTGCCAAAAAATGCTGCTATATTGGAGACCTTCTAGGCAACATATCGTATTTGCTCTCCAAGTTAGTTTGAAGTCTAGTTTTATACCTTTACCGATTTCTGCTTGGTTATATCAAGTATGCGCCTTCACAAAAAGTTTAAAAAGTGCAATGGGACACTCTATTAGATCAAAATCCGTGCCAAATGAAAACTAGGAGAATCACTAAGAATGAATCAGCTAATTCGATTTGGCTAAGCTAATTGGAATTTACTCAAAAGCAAGGTGATTGGGTATCGTACAGATTGAAGCAGGGAGATATCGTAAGACAACAATTCGGAACTGCTACTTGTAAGTCAGAAAGGGTAAGGAAATTTTTTACAGGATCGTTCCTAAAGATGAACTCTTGATTTGCTACGATAAGCCCAAGCAACTTTAGCACAATTATTTGCCTATTGAATATGTTATTCTGATGAAACACATATCAAAGAGCCATGCTCTGCTTATGGTGGGAGTAGGCGAGTGTGGGCAACTATGAGCAGATAAAACAGGAGTGGGGAATATCATCAAAGGCAACTAAGGTATGAACAGACCAAAATCAACCGAAAGGCATGACAAATAGATCTTACAAGAGGCTAACGTTTGGCCAACTAAGTAAGTAAGTTTTAAAAGTAACCTGACAACACAGAAATGGGAGATGTAACACTCCCCCACTGTATTCTACAGACTTTGCAACTACTGACTTTTCAATAAATGCTCAAGAATTTTTGGGGGATAAGAGCTACGAGCTTTTTACAGCAATAAAAAAAGTGCTTATGAGTGTTTGGAGGATGGAGGAAACTCATTTGTTGGATACGCTATACCAAAATTACCAAAAAGATGGAAAAAAGTATCGCTTTCGACCAGTAATACTTTCAAAAATGTATTTTAAATAAAAATAGCTCGCATCTTAAATCAAACCAGCAAATCGTTTGAAAAACTCAATTTTGGTTAACTCGTTATATTTCCTTTTTTTCCAACTCATGCTTACTAACTTTGGTTTGTATAAGTATTTCAGCCATCCCAATCACTGTATCGATATGAACGAATTTGAATGACTAGTCTATCACAACAATCTCGTAAAAATTTCGGTTTTTGCTATCCCATTGATATTTAACTAATTCTTAATTAGTGTTTCCATGTGCTGCAGCAAGACTAATCGAAATCGGTTAAGCAAATCGCAAAGCAAAGCATTTAGCATTTAGAAAAAAAGGTACTAATTTCCTTTATAAATCTGTAAAGATTAAAGACACTGCCGAAATTCGGCTATAAACTGTAGGTCCCTACTCTCTGCGAAAAGCTTCTAATAAAGATAGCCACATGCTTGACTTTCGGAGCGATGGCGGTGTAGTCAGGGGTTTTTTTTTTGTCAACATGACAGTCTTATATCTTTTAAGCGATTTTTATCATTTATATTGAATATAGTTATCCAGGTATGTTTCGAAGCTGTTTTACTAATAATAGTTGTGCACATCCAATAAGGATTCCCAAGGCAGCTGTGCTAAAATCTAACACAAATGGGGAACACATAAAAGTAAATCTGAGTGTTTCGATACTGCAGATTATACAACCAAACAGTAGAACAGACGATGAATCAAATCTCATTTGAATTTCTCTGGTAAACTGCTACATGGTGTCAAAATTCCCTTTCAAAATTTCAACTTATTTACCAAACACAAGCATCCCCTCTCTACAATGCACATCTGTTTCAAAAAAACGTATCCCAAAATAGACACAGCCGGAAAATTGGCTAATTTTACGGCAAGGTCAAAACAATTTGTAAAAAAAAAGTGTTGCGAACATATGGAGCAAAACTGTACACACTTTTTTTATGATATACAGGTATTATACAAACAACCAAACTTTTATATACCGACTGACCATATACGATGGGTTCCAATGTTTACTGCGCAACGCACACAAAAAAGCAAAGAGTATTTTTTCAACTATTAAGGTGCGTCGCCTGGGGACGGACCCTAAGAGAAATTGCTTTCACACACGCAAAGTCTTTATTAGCAGCAGTTTTTGTGATTATTCCCGCTGCTATTTCTATGACAGGTGAGAATTAAGCAGACCATTTCATAAATATTATTTGTATAGACTTTTCTTTTTATTGGTATTGGGCATTAACTTAAGCGCTCGATTTTTTTTTTTTTGTATTATATTTGACAAGTTTTATTTTATGTTAAAGTTCAAGGCTAAGCTGATAGCCCAGAAAAGTCACAAATCAAAGGTGCTGATTTTTCGTATTTCTTAAATTATTTTTAATTTTAATTAAATTGCCAATTTTGTGCCAGCGAAAAGTGCAAAAAACTGACCAGATTAAGTCAGCTATATAAATATTGTATCTATCTAGGCATGTGGGAACATTTCTGTCGCTGCTGCTGACATTTGTTTGCTTTTCAGATCTCATAAAATTGCCATACTAGATCTTATATTATAGCGTCATTCAACTGCAATTGAGTCTACTTAAAAATTAATTCACGTAGGGAACGTGCTAATTCGGTATGGGTTGTCTTTATGAATCAGCTTTGCGGTTGATGTGACTTTATTTATTTTATTTAGTTTTATATCAATTGAGGTTTGTTTAGAGGGCCTTGCGACGGTTCAGCTAGTTTCAGCTGCCTTACTAATAGTTGAAAGCGAATATATTTGAGGGCAGCGCAGAAACTTGAAAGACGATATATGTTTAGTCAGCTAGTTTTGCAACGGAAACTTTAGGAAAACAAATGCATTATGCAGGCATACAATGACTACATGAATCGATTTCAGAGAAATAATGAATTTAAAACCCAAACGTTTTCTTAGCAAAATTTACAATAAGTATTGCCTGATAGCTTGCGAGATTAACCAAATGTATCTTCTGGTAGACTGACAAAGATAATGCATCCAAGTCCTTTCGCTTTTTTTGGGTAGTGTAAGCAAATCTTATAATTAGATTTTTACATCTGCGGATTGCTTTTAATTGGATAAGCTTTATATTAAATAAAAAACACTTCAAAATCATGGAACAAATAAAATATAATCAAAGTATTTCTAAAATTTTAAAACTTCATCGAACGAATCATTTTTAAGTATAAATAACAATATCGAAAATCAATTTGTCAATTTAAAAAGTTTCGTGCTGCCTGTAATCGAAATAGATCTTTATAAATGGTGATTCATGCCCTTAGGAGGTTTTAAGTTTAATTACAAGTTCGCCAAAGGCTTAAATGGATTTGGATATTCGAAGCACTTGAGAAATGATTAAAACAACATTCTATTTGTATTTCAAAATTAGTATATGAATTAATTTATTTATTAAATATAATTGTTTAAAAATATTTTAAACTAATAATTGGGAAAAAAATCATGTTCTCGATTTTTGGTTGACTACGTCAAATATAATCAAAATAAGTCTCCTAAAAGTTCATAAAAGTGTATTACTTTTCAGTCAATGCCAATATCGCACAACAAATATGCCATCTCATTTTCCAGGGATTCTAAGTGAATTTATTAGACTTTACATATTAAGAGAATAAAACGCCATCTTTCGATAAAAAATAACTAAATGTAAACAAAGATTTGGCGAGCATAATTAGCATATTACCAGTTTTATTTCATCCCACATAAGTTGACCAATATATAAGTTTTAAGACTTTCTGAGCTTCAAACTTAGTATTTGCGAAATCTTTAAAATTACTTGTTTGTAGTCACAGTAAAGAGTATCACAAAGTCGTTTACATGCGATTTATATGATTGGTATTTTTTTTCGTTAAATCAAACGATTTTGATTCTTGCTGCAAAAAGAAAAACATTTTGACATTTTCCCTCTACATATTCTTGAAAATAATGAAAATTCCGGCTAGAACCGGTTGATTTTTTGGCATTCATAATTTGGCACGGAACAGTAAAGATTAGTTAAAAAATCATTTTGAGTAAAAAATAAATCAACAAAATTATAAAGTAAATTGTTTAGATGGTATTTCTAATTTTTTGGTAAACAAAAAAAAGATCATTATAAGACGATTAATTTTTGCCTTATTAATCGTTTGATACTTCTAGCTTTTTCAAAGACCAACTTTAAATCTTGAGTTTGACCTTAAAGAAATATTAGGAAACAGAAAAGATCTTTGAATATTCTATAGAATAGGGTCTAGAAAAACAAATGGTATTGTAATTCGGCATATTGGCAACGAACTTAGAGAGAAAAGAGGAATCATCGCCAAATTTGTCGCTTTTCGCCAAAATATTCACTTTATGATATAGTAAATTAATTAAATCTTACTACAACCTTAAGAACTCAAAAGATGTTGTTAAGGCATTGATTAGGAAAATCATTTCTTATTTAATTTAAGAAATTTTGGTTGATTATTGGCTAAAACACGTTGGAAGTAAAGCTAAGTTATGTTAATGGTCTGGGAATTCTCAATTCCATAAACACAAACTCAGCAGAACTTGATATCATAAAGCAATATTCGAATTAATATTTTTCAAATTTTACTCTCAACAATGCCACAAAAACTACAAAATTGAAGCCCCAGAAAATAAATTAGCTGCAATATATACCATATACATTCGAATTTCTCGGGATTTTTTAAAGTTTAGGCTTTACTTCCCACTTTATTTTCTTAAGTTTGAAAACTTAAGTACCTCTACCTCTCGGAGACAAATAACATCGATTCATTAGGCGTAGCCCAATTCATTTCTATATAGCTATCAATTTGCATTGTAATCATGCGAAGTGCGATCGACCGACCGTAAATTGACGTCATTTACAAGTTGCCAACTTTTTCAATAATATTTAATTTAAAGTTCAATTTCATATATATATATAAAATCGTTTTGTTTTCATTGTTTTTTATCTTTTAATGCAAAATAATGTTCGTGTGGCATGAAAACAAATTTCTTATAATGGAACGCAAAAAGTAGCACAGGAAACCCTATTGAGCTGATACTACGTAGGCGGTAGTCTGAGACCCGTAGAAGAATACCTGGGTCGCTAGCTGATAAAAAAAAAGTTTCGTATTATCAAAATTATTTTTAGTTAACGTTTAGCGGAAAGACCTAATCTTGTCTCATCGTTATAAATATTTATTTTTGCTTAAACTTTTTATAAACAATTTGGACGCCAAAAAAAAAAAAATAAAATGAAAAGCTGGGGACGTACAAATTGTGAATTTTGTAGATAGAAGGGCAGAAGCGAAAAATCTGGGTCACAAAGGAATGAATATACACATGTTGATGATGAGGGAGGGTCAAAAATCTTTTGGCCAAAAGAATATTCTGTACGTATTCTAGCAGAGAAATTTGAGTATAGTTTATACTTAGTTCACAAACATATTATTTTATATACCGACGCGTTTCAATACCCCATATGGGATCATAGAAAAATCGAAGATATACCGCAAACCGACCATGACAAAGGATTCCAAGATTGGATCAAGCGCTGGCATAAGTGTGTTGCAGTCAATGGGGGGTACTATGAAAGGGACAATGCTGATTTTGATGTATATTTTTCATTTTCTCAATAAATTTCGGAAACTTTTTGACCAGTTTCTGTAATCTTTGTATCAAGATTAATTTCGGCCTTTTCGAAGTTGAAAAAAGTCTGAAGGTAAACAAAGCTGGACTGTACCAAACTCATTTTGATGCTTATTTTTTTGCAAAACTAAAGGAAATTGAAATATCTATTAACTGTGCTTGGAATATATTTTTGAAAAATTGCGCATAGCTTTTAATATAACTTTTTAGCTTAATTTTAATAATTAAATTTAAAAATAATTCAAAATATAAATAAAATATAAGTGATTCTTTATCAAAATAAGCCTCAAAATTAGATTAAGTTTGATGTACCAAATATAATTAACTTTAAGTAGAAACTTTTTGAACCTCGAAAAACGAGGTTTTGAAGAATTTTAAAAATAGATCCATAAAAACTGTTTTGTCATCATTTTCGGTCACTTAAACGGAAACTGCATGCGGAAACTTCAAAAATGTTCTGAGTTACTTATTTCAAAACAAAGAAGCAAAATTTATATTGTTTTGTTAATATTTGGAAAACTTATTGTTTGCGGCTAACGATACGGATGCATCCATTTCTAATAATAATTTTCGTTGAGCTGCTTAATCTGCTTCTTGAAAATGGCAACCTTCAGATATTGGTCAAAGCTGTTTGTAGGAGTTTTCAAATAATAAATATATTTCTGGGTAAAGTGAGGCGTTATGGTGACAATGTACTTTTAGTTAATCTTTTTGTTTTTGAAAATTGATTGAGGAATTAGAAAACTTCTCGAAGTGCAATCTTGTTTATACTTTTATATTTTTCATAATTTTTAAAAACTTTAATAAAAAAAATAAAAACCCTTTATTTAAAATTACACAGTTTTTTTTTTTAATAATGAAAAAGAAAGGAATTAATTAAGGATTTGGGAATGTGGGATATACAGGTTCTTCAAAATAATAACACTGAATTTAGTACGCTGACAGTCCGATTGAAATTTAAATTTTTCGTTTTTGTTTGAATTTTGCAAATCTGTGTGTCCCGCCGGCTGAAGTACCAGGCGCACAGAAAACAGCAGCAGCTCACTTAAAATCCGCAACTAAAAGTATGCCGCATATTTTTCTCCTAAAAATTTCAGTTAACATAATTAATTTTTCAAATTTTGATATATATGTATCGATAATTTTCAATCAACGGTTGGCTTTTTAAAATAACGGACAAAACTGCGGTCAGTTAGGTATTTCGATTTTGACGGAATTTGACGAAAATCTGGTTACCCAGAGGGCTGAAATACCAGGCGCACAGAAATCAGCAGCAGCTCACTTAAAATCCGCAACTAAAAGTATGCCGTATATTTTTCTCCTAAAAAATTTCAGTTAACATAATTAATTTTTCAAATTTTGATATATATGTATCGATAATTTTCAATCAACGGTTGGCTTTTTAAAATAACGGACAAAACTGCGGTCAGTTAGGTATTTCGATTTTGACGGAATTTGACGAAAATCTGGTTACCCAGAGGGCTGAAATACCAGGCGCACAGAAATCAGCAGCAGCTCACTTAAAATCCGCAACTAAAAGTATGCCGTATATTTTTCTCCTAAAAAATTTCAGTTAACATAATTAATTTTTCAAATTTTGATATATATGTATCGATAATTTTCAATCAACGGTTGGCTTTTTAAAATAACGGACAAAACTGCGGTCAGTTAGGTATTTCGATTTTGACGGAATTTGACGAAAATCTGGTTACCCAGAGGGCTGAAATACCAGGCGCACAGAAATCAGCAGCAGCTCACTTAAAATCCGCAACTAAAAGTATGCCGTATATTTTTCTCCTAAAAAATTTCAGTTAACATAATTACTTTTTCAAATTTTGATATATATGTATCGATAACTTTCAATCAACGGTTGGCTTTTTAAAATAACGGACAAAACTGCGGTCAGTTAGGTATTTCGATTTTGACGGAATTTGACGAAAATCTGGTTACCCAGAGGGCTGAAATACCAGGCGCACAGAAATCAGCAGCAGCTCACTTAAAATCCGCAACTAAAAGTATGCCGCATATTTTTCTCCTAAAAATTTCAGTTAACATAATTAATTTTTCAAATTTTGATATATATGTATCGATAATTTTCAATAAACGGTTGGCTTTTTGAAATAACGGACAAAACTACGGTCAGTCAGGTATTTCGATTTTGACTGAATTAGGCGAAAATCTGGGTACCCAGAGGGCTGAAGTACCAGGCGCACAGAAATCAGCATCAGGTCACTTAAAATCTGCAACTAAAAGTATGCCGCATATTTTTCTCCTAAAAAATTTCAGTTAACATAATTAATTTTTCAAATTTTGATATATATGTATCGATAATTTTCAATCAACGGTTGGCTTTTTGAAATAACGGACAAAACTACGGTCAGTCAGGTATTTCGATTTTGACTGAATTAGGCGAAAATCTGGGTACCCAGAGGGCTGAAGTACCAGGCGCACAGAAATCAGCATCAGGTCACTTAAAATCTGCAACTAAAAGTATGCCGCATATTTTTCTCCTAAAAAATTTCAGTTAACATAATTAATTTTTCAAATTTTGATATATATGTATCGATAATTTTCAATCAACGGTTGGCTTTTTGAAATAACGGACAAAACTACGGTCAGTTAGGTATTTTGATTTTGACTGAATTAGGCGAAAATCTGGTTACCCAGAGGGCTGAAATACCAGGCGCACAGAAATCAGCAGCAGCTCACTTAAAATCCGCAACTAAAAGTATGCCGCATATTTTTCTCCTAAAAATTTCAGTTAACATATTTAATTTTCAAATTTTGATATATATTTATCGTTTATTTTCAATCAACGGTTGGATTTTTGAAATAACGTCCGAAAACATTTGCCTGCTGGCATTTCTGTTTGCCTAGTAACTCATCGACCAGAAGGTGAGAATTTACTGTCAAAGTCAGTTCTCAAATATCAAACAGTCCCATAAAATATATACAAATAGTCTGAGCTTTCAAAAAGATTCTTTATTTTTATTTTATAGAAAATCTTAGTTTAAAAGTTTCAAATAAGAATTTGTGGTATATTTCGTTCCAGTTCTCTTGAACTGCGAACAAAGCATCTTTTGAAGGTAAGGCAGCGCTGGTGCGAAATTTATTTTCTTTGATACAGCTGACAAGGACACTCTATCGTTATGCTGCTGACAGACGAATAGATGCTGTGAAAACTTTAGATCATAGAAGAACAAATTGTTTCTTTTCAAACGTGGCTTCCAAAGCAAAAGAGAGGCCTTTGGAGCGTAACTCCAAGCGCACCGATTTAATCTTCCAATGGCCGCTGGTGCCGAACAAACCCAGGCCGTGCAGCGGCTTACGCAATAAAACAAACCAATATTTTTTTAAAATAAGAAAACGAAACTTTTAGACATAACCGATTTTCGAATAGTTTATCAAAGTTTAATAAGTTCTAGAAATTATTATCGCGAATTTTTCCATGTCACTGATTTCTTATTTGAAATTCATAAGTATATTTGAAGAACCATATGGATAGATCAATCATCTGCTAGCTCAAACTAACAACTTTATTTTTTTTTCGATTTCTTACAGAATGGTCGATTTTAAAGTACAACAACGTCGTTACCGCACTAGTGAAAAGACTGTCGTCAGCACCACCTATGGACCCATAAAGGGTGTCAAACGCAAGTCCATTTATGGTCAATCCTATTTTAGTTTTGAGAAGATACCCTTTGCCAAGCCACCAGTTGGTGAACTGCGCTACAAGGCGCCACAGCCACCAGAGCCATGGACTGAGGTCAAAAGTTGCACTTCCCAGGGCCCCAAGCCGCTGCAAAAGCATTTTGTATTCGAAATGACGGATGGTTCGGAGGATTGTCTATATCTCAATGTGTACAGTAAGAATGTAAGTAGCATCTAAATGGAATGGAAAGAACTTTTGCTCATACAGTCTTTCAACTCTTAGTTATATCCCACCAAACCCATGCCGGTTATGGTTTGGATTTACGGTGGCGGCTTTCAGTTTGGGGAGGCCTCCAGGGAATGCTATAGTCCCGATTACTTGCTGCGTGAGGATGTTGTGGTCATATCCATAAACTATCGTCTGGGACCCTTAGGTAACTTAAGAGTAGCTTCAAACTTAAAGCATTTCTTATAAAATTGCACGCCCACTTCATAGGTTTTCTGTGCTTGCAAGATCCCGAGTTTGATGTGCCCGGCAATGCGGGTCTTAAGGATCAGGTGCTCGCTTTGCGTTGGGTCAAGGCTAATTGCTCGCGTTTTGGTGGCGATTCGGGAAATATTACAGTTTTTGGTGATAGCGCCGGCAGCGCTTCGGTGCATTACATGATGATTACGGAGCAAACACGTGGACTCTTCCACAAGGCTATTTGCATGTCTGGCAACACACTTTCACCCTGGGCTGTCACACCACAAAGAGATTGGCCTTATCGTTTAGCTGTACAAGCTGGCTATACGGGTGAGAATACGGAACGTGATGTTTGGGAATTTCTACGCAACGCCAAGGGTGCGGATATAATCAAAGCCAATGGCGAGTTGTGCATTGATGAGGAGAAAAAGGAACGCATTGGTTTCTCATTTGGACCGGTCATAGAGCCCTATGTGACCAGTCATTGTGTTGTGCATACAAAACCAGTGGAAATGATGCGCACTGCTTGGAGCAATAGCATACCCATGATTTTGGGTGGTGTCTCCAATGAGGGTTTACTCTTATACTCTGAGACCAAAGCGAATCCCAAGTGCTTGAATGAGCTGGGCGATTGTCGTTTTGTGGTGCCCATCGAACTGAATATGGATCGTGACAGCGAGCTGTGCAAGGAGTACGGTGAACAGCTGCGTCAGTGTTACTATGGCGACAAGATGCCCAGTTTGGATACACTACACGAGTATTTGCAGGTAGCTTTTGGAAAGTACTATAATTTGTTTGCCGATTTTAATTGCACTTTATTTGCAGATGGTCTCACATGAGTACTTCTGGTTTCCCATTTATCGCACAGTATTGTCACGTCTGCAGTATGCGCGTAATGCTCCCACCTATTTGTATCGCTTTGACTTCGATTCGAAGCATTTTAATCACCTGCGCATACTCAGCTGTGGCAAGAAGGTGCGTGGCACCTGCCACGGCGATGATCTCTCCTATTTGTTCTACAACTCTTTGGCGCGCAAGCTAAAGAATCATACACGGGAATATAAATGCATTGAACGTTTGGTGGGCCTCTGGACACACTTTGCCAGCTGCAGCAATCCGAATTTCGATCCTGAGCAGTCGGATCTATGGCAGCCTGTTACAGCGGCGGCCATAGAGCGACATCAGCTTAAGTGCCTTAATATATCCGATGAATTGAAGGTTATCGATGTGCCCGATATGCGCAAGATAATGGTCTGGGAGAGTTTCTTCCGACGTGATGAGCTGCTTTAGAGCGCTATCAGTTTGTATTCCTAAGCATATAGCTTAAGTTAGCCTTAAATGTGAACAATTGATTCAGAAAGCTTTATTTGTAGTCCTTGTTTTTACACAAAAAAAGAAAAAAAAGGAAAAAAGAAAAGCCGAGCTTTAAACTGTTTTTCCACAAACAGCTTGTTAAGTTTGAGACAAAGAGTTTATTTTAGTTAGATTTGGCTATGCAATTAGCTCTTAGCTTTATCATTAGTTAGCCCTCGTATGCCTAAGAACATATGAAATTTATTTAAACAAAAAAAAAAAAAATGAAAGAAAAGTCGCAACTGAAGTACCTTTAAAGAGAGAGCACTATGAGTAGTAGTTCAGACTTGCTACTCGTAGGTACGTACTACTTAGTGAAGAATCCAAAATATCTAAGCTAAGCTCATGAATTGATTAAAATAAATATTTAATGTTCCTTTTAAATGTTGCAACAACAAAAAATAAAATATTGAGTATATGCGTATAAATCTAGGTATATCGAGTATATTTAACATAAAAAAAACATAAGCTTGGAATTGTTAACTTAAAAACGGAAAAACTGTTAATTTTTTTTTTAAGTAAAACTTCTAAAGAGCTGCGAATTTTCGAAAAAAAAATTTTAACGAAAATGATACAAATTGTAGTGTGGAAGAAAGAAGAAAGAAAGCTTCTAAAAGCTGTACGTAGCCTCAATTCCGACTGAAATAGAAAATGTAAGTTAAGGTATTAGGATCTTGTAGCATAAATCATAAGGTCTTCTTCTTTTTATGCTAAACAAAGAGTAGATTCCGATTTTAACAACGAGCTTCTGAAGCAAAAATTAACATCCTGTTAAGGTCAGTGGTATAGTAATAAGGTAACGTCATAAGGGGCAGTCTTTCTCTTGCATTTCAAATCAAAGCTTACTTTACCAACTTTAGGCGAGCTTTCAAAGAGAATTTTGAAATCTTTGATAGTATAGACATAGTTTTTACCGCTGACGTTACCTTATTATTGCACCATTTAGAGTGAGATGAGTGCACAACTTCAAAAATTCTTCCCAATTTACGCAGAAAATAGACTTCCAACTCCACCAGAAAACTATAAAAGAAAATGAAGTATCGATTTCTTTTCTAAAAAGAAGTAAATTTGCCCTAAAATTGCATGTAGGTAGAGCGTTTTATGATTCAGCAGAATACAGGTGAAGAACTTCTTTAACTATGTTTCCAATTTCTTTTAAAAAGGAATTAAGTTAGAATTCAATTTCTTCCAGAAGCCTGTGGGACGTAAGTCTAAGGAAACCTACTTTGGCAGACTTTATGTAGAAAAGGCCAACGATAAATCTTCATTTCATATCCTACTATTACAGTGAGCTATTGCAACGTAAAAGCTTTTACTTAATAGGTATAGTTTCTACCAATGCCATTACCTTTTTATTGTACCATATTTAGGAGTGAGCAGATAAGTGCTCAGAATTAGGCATTAAATTGTTTTGTATCTTGTTACAACAAAAGTTGTAGCAGACTAATCGCAAGCTTCTTCTAAAAATTGTAAAAACTTTGCCAACAATGAGCAAGCGGCATATAAGTAGATGGCGCCAGTCAAAAATTCGTTTTTTTGTTTTAAAACCAAGTAATTATAGTTTTCCCAGCTTATTATATCGGTTTTCTTCCACACACTTCTTTTAAAAGCTCTTTAGATGTTTAACTTGAGATATTTTTTTTTTAAATAAAAATCTTCCAATTTTTTTTGTTAAGCAAAAATGCCCAAGGTCTTGACATAGCTTAGTGCAAAATTAAGTAAAAATTTTCAAAAAATTGAGTAAACCATAATATAGCTTCTAAAAAAAATTTAGATTAACAAATTTAGTGCAAGTTATATTTTGATTTCATATTTTAAACATTGCCCGTCACTTTTTTTTGCCAAAATATTTTGCAATATTTAGCAACAATGCCGGTCCAAGTTTTATAGACATATATATAAATATATTTCTTTTTAAATATAATTGTTGTTAAAATATCTATTTACAAGACATAATTATTAAAAAAAATAAAAATATTTATATAAAACCGTATACAAAACTTAAATTAAATAATAACAAATGAGGTTATTTGTGTGAACTGTTGTTGGTTTTTGGTAAAAACTGCAAATATTTATGTATATGTACGACAATTTGTTCTATTTATTTTTATATATATTAAAAATAAACAATATTTTTTTTATATATTTTACAAGTCTGCTTACTAAAAATTAACTGAATTTAAAAATAAATTTTAAATATAATTGTTTAAAAAGCTTCGAAATCATGTGATGCAAAATATAAAGTATGAAAATTAAACTTGAATTGATAAATATTTTATTAGTTAAAACTAAATGTGACGAGAATTAGTAATTTTATTGTATTGTAAATTAATAAAAAACGATTTTTGATTGACAAAAATATGCATTTTTTTGTAAGTAAATAATTTGTGACTGTAAGGGTTGTCATTGTGGGATGTATTAGATCTCTCTTGAGTTTGGCGAACTATTCATAATAATATTCATAAATCAAAATTTATGGTAAAAAGCTTGATTTTTAGTCAAAAACTTTACAAACTTTTTATACAAAAGAAAATTATTATAGCAAAACTTAAAGTTTCCATGCCACTGTAAAAAAGCGATTTTCGCAAACATCTTCAGGAAAACGATTTTGTGCAGTGCTTAACTCACTAAGTATTCTTCGTCAGATTTTCAGTTGTATCAAGTTCAACATCTGAGTACTTTTATTAACTTTTATAGTACTAATAATTGGTTGATAACACTTCCACCTTTATAATTTCCCTATGGGAAAGAAATATAGGATTTAGCTTCTGTGCCAATTAAATCTAGATACTTATGTATTCTTAGCTAAAATTCCAGTTGTAGCCGGATAAATACCAACGTACAAGTACTGTTTTTTATTCTAGAACACTAGAACTTAATAAACATTAAAAAAATTGAAATATAGGCTTCTTCTCTGACATGATGGCTTTGAAACCATTCTAAAACTAATATTTTTAAAAAGTCAAAAATACAAATCCTTTTTGAAAGTAAGATTTAGAAAAATTGTTAAAATATAAAAAACTAGAGACTTCCGTTGTGTCTGCTTCAATGGTTCTGATCTGATCTGTTTCAAAAAATTTCTTTAAATACATAAAAAAAAAGTAAGATCAAACTTAACATTATAGATCAAATATAAAAAAGCTACACCTAGCTCTTTTTAAGTTTGGATCCCCAATACAGATGTTGAGCCTACAATTAAAATACAAAAGTTTTCTAGAGTTCAGAAGAATCACATTAATTATTTTTAAACCGGTTGGCCATATATTGTATATTTAAATATAGTTTGTTGTACATAATCTGTTGCACCTTCTGCTTTTAGTATCGAAGATAAAGGCGATTCCGGTTCTGGCCAACCCAAAAAATAAGGAATTACTTAACTGGAACAATATAATATGTACAAACGTAAGCTCTACTAGCAACGTCCTTGGAAGTGACTTGACAATAATTTCTTCTATAAACTATAGATTCTTTGTTCTTTACAAATAGCTATTTATTCAGATGCATCATGCTTAACTGTATCAAAATCACTACACAAATGCAAACTGAACTCGCAAAGTCGTTGGGAGTAACCTACCAGTAATTTCTTGTAAAATTCTTTCAAGTTTGATTCCAAATACCCGTAAAATTATTAATAAAATATACAAATCTGCGCCTGGGCTCTATCTTAATATAATGTAACGCTTTAAACTATAGGTTCCTGTCTTCTGCGAACAGCTGAAGGGAGAGTTATGAGCAAAGTTACCATAGTGGCCTACTTTTTATTTTTGAACCCATTTTTCCTCAAGCCTTTGGAACTCCTAACTCTATCGCACTGAATCATTTCTCTAATTAGTACGAATTGATATGAAGTTCGCTAATTGCCTGTAGCACAAGACTTGACTAGTCACACCGAAATTGTTAAAAATGATTACAAACATGTGATTAATGCTGTCAACTCTGCCATTTGTATACAAAACGAAAGATAACTTCGTAACGTTTCTTATCAGCCCGTAGAAATCTAACCGGTTTGCTTATCGATACGACCGCTTTATGAGTTGGCACTTCATAAAATACGTCACGGCGACGAATTCGCGTGTTAAATTGTTTGCAATTGTTCGACGGGCGTGAACTTGAAAAATTAATAATATTCATAAATCAAAATTTATGGTAAATGAACAATAATTAAAGGGAATACTTTGTAGATAGCCAAATTAGTCAGCGAAAAAAAACCTAGCGTGACTAATTAAATTACAAATGGCATTTGAGTGGAAAATAATTTAAATTTAAGTTAATTATTGACTAAAACAATTAACATTTAATCAAAATTATAATGGAAGTTAAACAATATTTGGAATTGTCAAAGCGGAACTTAAAATATTATGATGGTTCTTTTTTTGTGAATTTCTATAAAATATAGAAGTTTATGTGAATCTATGCTAATTAGCAGCCGTCCAGACAACTGTTTAGTATGTGAGACTCATAATTTAGCATTTTTACGTAAAACTTTTATTGTTTTTGCGTATAAAAAACCAAAGCCTAAACACAACCGGTTTCAGTTCAAACAGCTGTGTTTGCGCTAACAGCCGACATGGTATAATTATAATAAGGTGACGACAGTAAAATCAACAAACTCATGCGCTACTCTTTTTTTAATTTACTGCAAGAGACATACATACCTTTTCTTTTTTTTGCTTACGCCAACTTCTGTCGCTACCTTTGGTAATTATACCATGCAGCTACTTGAGGCAACCGCAGGCAGCTGTTAATTGTATCTCACAGTTAAATTAGCTGTAGTTGGCTCGTGGGGGGCTTTGGACTCGTTAAAATCCATTCACATTCACATGGTCGTTACTTCAAAGCATTGCCTTTGGCTCAAATAACTTGGGCGTCATTTTGTGGTAAGAAGTTCATGTTCAAGGTTGTGCGCAGGTTTTTCACTACGGGCGGCTTACGGCTAACATAACAGTTTTCAATGGCAGTTCTTTGGGAAAATTGTTTTCCCAAGAATTTACGTTTTCAATTTGTTTGGCCTAAGCGCCTAGAAATTCGCTTGGAACTTTTCATACTTATGGCCCTCATTATGAGCCACAACAATCTTGTTTAGATTTGGTTTGACATTTTAGAGCAGATTACATTTTTGCAGATTACCTTTTAAGCTTATTGTGAATTATTTTTAAGTATTAATTTTGAATACATACTACGAGGCTGCTCTTTCTAAAAGAACGTGTTTCAAGGCTTCGTGAATGGCGATTTTTACGTCAAAAACCAAACAAAATTATTTTGTTTTAATTGTTAGATTGTCATTTCCAGTTCTTATAAACCAAACAACGTCCATGACTACTTTAGCAATAACTTCAGTCGATACACGAACATTATTTGTATGTTTGTCTTCTCGATTTATAGTAAATATTCAGTGGGAAGTAAGGAAAACTCAGTTCTAACACTTAAACTTAACTTGAACATAATATACAGTGCCCAACTCTAGAATTTTATATTATAGTCAACATTGGTCCAAAACCTTCCTATGAAAAGGTATGTTCAAATTATTAAAATCTTTTTAAACTTTCAGTTGAAAAAGTCTAAAAAACCAAAAGTTTTTACTAAAATTTCCACTTAGTTGGGAGTTTTTTTACTGCTACTAGTTCTATTTATTATGACTGTACTTAACTCTATTTATAGCTTCTCCTCTCGATGCTTATAATTCACAACTCGAAATAGTACATGTGTTTAATACATATAGAACTTTCTAGTTTTGTAACTCGAAAGCGGTCGGTGGCTAGTGCTGGTCAGTTGGTTGACCGCAGCCCATTGATTGCGGTATCTGCTTGCCGGTGTTTAATAATGGACGTGTGAGCAGAGTTGCTGCCTGCCACTTTCCCATTATTAAATTAAAACATAATATACGCTAATTATTAGTAAGTCGTATATTTCCATTCCCATTAATTTACATTCACACAAGATATAATACTAATACAGATTGAGTACTGACCACGCCTAGCCACCTGTCCGCCATATTTTGCAATTTTTAATGAATAAAAATAAAAAATTTGTATTTATTTTTTTTTAATCATGTTTTTCTACTTCCAGCAGGTAAATGCCTCCAAAGTTTGTTTAGAAGTTCCATTGGATTCCTTCTCAATAACTTCTATTTCTGTTCTGCTCTAATAGGCATATCTGGGAAACGTATAGCTGTCTTTTTCTAACTAGTTTATTTATAGCCTTACACTTCAACGCTTATAATTCACAACTGAGATTGCGCATGTCTTTGGTTCTTATAGATTTTATCTTCGTTTATTACTCGGCGGCGGTCGGTGGCTTGTGCTGGTCTGTTGGTTGACCGCATCCCCTTAATTGCGAATTTGCGCTTAACTGGAAGTAAGTTGCGCGTGCAGTACCTTTGCCTAGCCACACTCCCCGAGGTTTTCGGGTGATCGCCGCTTTTTGCAAATAAAATATATTTTTATTTATTTTTTTATTTTTATTTTTCTCTGGACAGTAATAGAGAATAGAGCTGGCTTACTTTAATTATAGTGTTGCGCTGATTACGACGATAAAAGCTATGTAAGTTTTTAATTACAATTAATGGTAGGACACAGTCTGTGTCACGTGTACTCAGACAACTACATAGCCACAGAAACATACACAGCGACAGGTGTACGAATCGGTGACCCTTGATGTAAGGATATGGAGAAAAAAAAATAAAGGTGCTGCTCGACATTTGAATACCCTGATAGATTGATATTATAATGATTATCAAGATTATTAATGGATTATTATTTTTTTAGAAATATTTTTAATAATGATGTATACATTGTGTCAATGCAGATCGGACAACTGTTTTCGGATGATCACCGCCTTTTGCATTTTATTTATTTTTCAATTTTTTTTACTTCCTGCCCTCAGCTCATTCTAATGACAGAATAGAGTTTGCCACATCTATGAGGAGATATTATTTACTATAGTAAAATTAATTATACTATTGTTACTAACAAACTACTTATTTATTTCGATACTTTACTTTGGTTAACAAAAATGTGGGCTTTTTTCATGCTTTCACACATCGCATCAACGGGAACAGCGTTGTGAGGCGGCAAATCTAAAATAAGAAAACGTTTATAAAACAATTCAAAGCAAAATGAGAATATAGAAGGGATTTCGAATCGTTCCAAAAAATTATTTTCATATTATAAATAAATAACTTGTATAAAGATGGATAAGCTACCGGAAACTACCCAGCCGCTTATTAGAAGTAATGATGCAGCTGGATAGAGAATCCAGGATAAATGGTTTTAGTTTTTTTAAATAACAAAGAAAAAGTAATGTTTTTCTTTTTTTTAAATAATTCTTAAACAAATATTTTTCGCAATACAGCTGCTTTAAAAATATATGTTTTAACTGGGGGAGCTTGCATTTATTGGGGGATGATCAAAAGAGTTCAATGAAACTTACTAAATTTCTCTACTTTTCACACGCCCGCTTAAATGCGGAAAATTTCTCCCTTAGTAGCATCTCTATTAGTTCATGATTGACCGTACCCAAAAGCAACTTCATTTCGCAATGCGATGGGTTTCTTCTATACGGCTAACTTAGCCTGAAACACTTTGGCTGCTGGAGTTTACTACGTTAAATATTCGTAGAAATTACCATAGCAAACTATTTCTGAACTTGGAGAAAAGCGGTTCAGAAGGAAACTGACAAATCGTGTAACGAGCTTTGAGCAATTGCTAGAGATAGGGAAAGGTAGAAGTCCTATGTTGAAAGCTTAAGCTCCTAGAAGGAGTATGGATAATTTATTTATATTGATTTTTCGAAATTCTCAAATTTGAAAAATAGCAGCTCTTTGCAGCTATGTTAAATAACAGCTGTTCGCTGTTAAATAGCAGCGGTTTGAGTAAGCTTTAACAGCGATCTGTACGAAAACAAGCTTTTAAAAGCTTCAAATCGAGTTTGAGCTTTTAAAAACGTATATCGCATTATAAACTTTGGCAGCGATCTACATGCGTACAACTTACAAGAGCTTTCGATGCAGCTTTAAGCTTTTGAAAGCTGCCACGGCACTGCCAGCTACAAATAATAAAATTACACAAACAAAAAGCAAGCCGCAAAGTAACAGTAAAAGCGAAAAGCCCATAAAATGCCGCAAGCAACCAGTTCGATTCGAGAGAGAGAGCGAGCAGAGACAGCTTTAATAGTGCAACAACAATTTGCTGTACAACAAAAACAGCTGTTGTAGCCAGAAAGAGAGCGCCAAACAGCTGTTCGCCGCAATGCTTCCGTTATCGCGCTCTCCATAGTTTTCCTTTGGCGCAGCGATCGCTCAACTTCATTCAGTTCGTGGCGCTTCTTGATTGCGGTACGTGAGCGCATTGTTCTTGCTGAGTTTTCTTGCGTGCGGCTAGTGTTGTTGTCGTTGTGTTTGTTGTTATTGTTGAAAACTGGAATTCGCGTCTCCTAAGCGCTTTCACTCGCCCGCGCCTACCCCGGAACACACTTAAAACGCATAAACACCAAATCGTTGAAAATTTCTATTTATTTTTTGTTAATTTTTTGGTGCTTAAAATTGTTTAAAACTAAGCGAGAAAATACACAACATAAAGTGTTAAATATAAACAATTTAGTAAATATTTAAATAACTAAGCCAACCAATAGTTAGCTGCAAAGATGGCTATGCGATTTTACGATATGCTAAAACTGACCTTTAAGTGAGTTTGTTTTTATTTTTATTTCTTTATTTTTCACAATAAAATAAACAGCAATCAACAATTTTGTATGTTTTGTGTGTCTTGCAACCAGTTGCAACAATTTGTTGTTTGAAGATTTTCAATTTCTTGTGGTTTTTGACTAGTTTTTTTTTTTGTATGGTATTGATGGGGAAATTATTGCGCAAAACTTTAAGTTTATGCATAAAATTATTAACTCAAAATGGTTTTTAACTTTTATTTTTAACGTTTGTTGTCATTTTTTGTGCAAATTATTTTCATTTGTTTATTATTGTTGGCACGTACGTATGAATGTTGGTTATTGTAGCAAAGTTATTTTTATTAATGTTTATATTTTTGAAAAACAATATATTATTATTGCAATATTATGATCAACGGATTGTATAAATAATTTGGGCATTTTGCAATGTTTAGCTTACCATCGCTTTTAAAATGTGATTGGTTTTTTTTATATATATAAATTTTGTAATTTTCGGCAATTTGGAGCAATAAACTTTTGAGCTTGATTGAAAATGCGTTAGTAATGTTTTGATTTTGTCTGCTTGAGAAAACTGGTCTAAATTAGTGTAAAATTTAGAAATTTTTAATAATCAAGACTTGTTTTTGAAAAAGCAAGCTCAAAATACAAGTAACTTAAAAAGTAAGCATATAAATCAAAGTTACTTTAGTTATAACATTTGGAACACGAAAATTAATCAAGAGATTTCAACGCTCTACAATATGTTGGCCAGATGAGTCTCAATTTAATAAAGCAGCCTTCAATTTTAATTCAATTTGATTTTATTTAAACAATTTGTTATTTGGTTACGATAAAAATTAGAGAGATTAGATCTTATGTAGCTTTACAACAAATCATGGAATCGCCTTAATAATGCAAGTTGGGTACCACCAATTTCACTTAGCCGTATTTATCATGTGTTTTCTTGCTTGGGAAATGTAATCAGAATGCCAAAATTTAGTAAAGAGACCTGTCATCTTCTTTAGAAGATCTTTTTCATTTAGAGCAAGCACACGAACACACACAATTATGCGGAGAAATAAATTTCTTACGTTTTTCACCAGAATTTATCGAAACGCAAATTAAATGATAAAGCGATAGAACGATTTGGATTTCTTATTCTTAACTCTAAGCAACTTCCAACGTTTTGATAAAAATTTAAATCATAAGCCGCTTAGACGAAAGCAAGCTTCATCTGAGATCTCTTTTTTCAACTAAGTATGCTAACAGCTTCTAAATCCGTAGGCCCCCAGCAAAAACAATTTTTTCACTTTACTTGGCCATGGCAACCCGTTATAGGGTTACATCCGACTTAAGTAACTCTCGCCACACGCACCTACTTTGCGCGCGCCTTCTTCAGTTGATCAAACCAAGTGAAGATAGGTCCACCTCCACTTGGCCTTTCCATTC
This sequence comes from Chymomyza procnemis, assembly GCA_035046065.1. Lineage (NCBI taxonomy): Eukaryota > Metazoa > Arthropoda > Insecta > Diptera > Drosophilidae > Chymomyza > Chymomyza procnemis. The sequence continues at coordinate 43,509,911 of JAWNOJ010000026.1, forward strand.
GAGCTTAGGTCGTCGCCTCCCTCTTCCTACATCGATTTTTGCATCGAAAAGCTTTTTCGCTGGAGCGATTTCGTCCATACGCACCTTGAAGAGATTGTGCGGTAGTACGCTGGACGATATTTATGTCGTTGTAGGGCTAATACAGTTTATGGTTCGTTGGGATACGATAGTGGTCGCCTATACGCAAGAGACCGAAGGTTTGCGACGAATTTTTCTCTCGACCACTCCAATCGCAGCTGCAGTAGTACATGATACAACCCATGCTTCTGCACCAGCACGGGTACTATGAGCTTCTTGTAAAACGTTTGTTCATCGAGAGAGGTCTCTGCTACACATTTGCTTACCAAGACTAGAGTATCACTCCATTTGGCAAATGTGGTGCTTCCCAAAAGGAAGTACTGAAACATACTTCTAAACACGTAGGTTCAAAATACAAATATATACTGATTCCAGTTAGTCACAACGAAATCTGAATTCAATTTAAAACTACAACCAAACGCTAGAAATTTATTTTTTAAATTCTAAATCGCCATAAATCCTTAACAATAAGACATAGAGAGTAAATAAAATTCTTCTGTATTTTTGTCCATTTTAAATGTCAAATCTACATAGCTCCCCATCAAGAATTTCTACTTAGTCACAACGAAATCTGATGTGAAAATAAATCCAATCAAAGGAATTCCGCTTTATTTATCGTAATAGTTAATATAATATTTCTATAATAATAGTTTTTAAAAAACTAACCATTTTTAACACGAAAATTTGTTAAAATAATCTTTTTAATCTTTAATCAGCAAATGATTATTTAAAGATTTAGCATTGCGAAAAATTTTAAAATTGTATTAAGCAAAGATGGCAGAGCTTCTATGCCTTTTGTCCTGTGTTCCTTAACTTAAACGAATTCATCTTTTCAACGCTCTCAACGCCCCAAAGGCAAAGTAAGGAAATATCTCTATTTAGAGCTGTAAGCACAGACAGATCACATAAAGACTTCGTAGAATACACACTCTTGATCTTGCTCGCGATTAGGCATATTTCCCAACAACTATGCTTACGCAATGTAAGTGATAGCTAGTTCAGTTTCAATGCCTGAATCTTTTTTAAAAAATTAAGTAAATAAATGAAATTAAAGGGAACTCTAAAGTTTTCTATTGGTTACAAGAACTGAGCAATGTTTTATTAAGATCACTTGACCATATCATATAGCTGCATTACCGAAAATTGGTCAAAAACGCCAATTTTTTAAAAACAAACCCTTTCGATAGGCAAATTCGGCTATAGGCAATTTCTTCATATTTCCAAGTTGTATAAGTCTCAAAATCGGTTGAGTATATCATATCGTTCAGATGAGCTTCGTAGAACAGAATTCGCCAACTTTGTTCATGAAAATATCGTCTAAAATCAAAATAATAAATGTTTTAAGGAATATTTCAAAAATATTTGTGATTTTACGCCAGAACTGGTACAGGGTATACCAAAGTCATCTCCATCCGACTATAACATGCGTCATCGTTTCGTTTGGTAAAAAGGCCTAGGGGTTCAGGTATATGTATACAAAATTTAATTTCTTTCAATCAGTAAAAATAGGTTTATAGCTTTTAAATGGTCTAGTATGTTGAAAAATGCTGGAAACATGTTGCCCAGAAAATAATAGAACTTCAACAAAAACAAATTGCAAACGTTTTTCTTTTTTTGGACTAGAGCAGAAAAGCAAAGTACTTTTACTCATAATTTCTAATCAAAAGTATTATAATTTGTTATTTATTTATGAGACAATAATAATTGATTATAATGCTTTGAACTTGAAAATTGTCAATCTAATCACTGAAGCAAGACATTAAGCGTATAATAATGATTTGACAAAATGTTCTATAAATACAGTTTACGATACTGGATACAAATTCTGCAAAAGTAAAGTCAATATTTTCACTCAAGTTGGACAAAAGTAAGTTGGAAGTTCATATATTTTTAACATTCCGGTTCTTAGACTTCCACTTATTATATATACCAGTTTTGCTTAACAATATTTTTATTTAAATTTACAGAGTGAACACCACAATTATGCATTTAAATATTAATAAACTTTTTCGATCTCTATATTACTTAGAATTAGTTTAAATGTTCTTGAAGTATTGGGATAACTTTGGTAATCGTTGCTATATTTGTTATGAGGCGGCAACCAATCCCTGCACACAAGCGTCGAGAAGCCTCGCTGCAGACATTGGCTTGCTTTCTAGCGGATACTCTCCTGGCTACCCTTTCCTGTTTTTTATATAAAAAAAATGTTTTTATTTCTATTTATAAAAACTCTTGTTTTAAAAAGTTCATTGTCCAAAAAGTTACTGGGCTTCAAATTAAAAAATCTAAGTGTTTGAATAATTTGTGCATCCACAGTAATTTGCAAGCTGAACCACATATCAGCTTGCTAGTAAATCTAAAATAGTTACAGGTTGTCCAGATTCAGCATAAAAATTGAAATAAAATACCTTTCCGCTCTGTCTTTCGAAAGATCATCAAAGATTCATAGTTTCACACAGACTCAATGCTCAGAAAACTCATCGCGGTGTTACTCCTTGCGTACTTTAGTTTAAAATTAGTAAATCACCAAATCGGCCTGTTTGACGTTCCGAAAAAACAGGCTACCAACTTTAGCGCAATCTAAAAGTAACATTATATTTTAATATGGAATATTTTTGGGACTGAAATTGTTTCTTGGCCTCTTCACTTCCATTCAAGAAATTTATAACCAAATCGAGTGCTCTTCATCTTCCATAGGAATCTGCGTAATTACAGTTTTTCCTGACCTCTTAATAAGCAGATCATACAAAACTTCTGAAACAAAATGAACGTTCTTCACAATTAGAGATTTTTGCTTTTTGGTCTCATAACAAGATCAACATCCAAAATGTTTTACATCAAAAAGAGAATCCATCTAGGTAGAAATCAACATAAAGTTGGCAATTGCTGCAAAACTTTATCTCATTCTCAGACCGAGTACACGATTGTTTCGAGACATGGTGATTTGTCTATATAAACGCCGATTTCTGAGACTCTTGATAATTGAGTGCACTGAGCTAATCAGATTTATTTTAAAATAATGCCGCTTAGTAAGGCAAATTGTGCTACTCTATAGCTTATCTTAGAATGCTTTAATCAACTTATGCACATTTTTTGACTTGATATTTCTTTTAGAATCTAAAGCGATAATATTTGCGTGTGTGTTGGTATAGTGATTGCTATATTTCTGAATCTTAGAGGAATATTAAAAAAAAACCCATGCGAAAGTCTTTCGAAAATCATGTAGACTATATGCTATCTTTCCAAATATTTCATTATTTTCATAATTCAACGGAATCACAACTTCTAGAATTCCATCCACCATAGTTATTTGGTAAAACAACTGTCTTCGCATAACCTTTTCTCAAGAACATGCTTAACTTATATCGTACAATGACTATTTTGAGTTCGTATATCAATGCATAACACATTTATAAACATTTTATATGGAAAAAATAGTTTAGTTGACAACAGAACAACAGAATTTTTTACCGACTTGCCTTTTTTGTAAGTAAACATTATATAGTTTATCGGAAAAAATAAACATTCCATTAAATGCGTCTCGGAATTGTTTAGATTACACGTAATTATATATGCAAAATGCCAATTAACGGTTGCATCAGCTGAAGTCCCTAACTTATTTATTTCAGAACTATTGCAAGTGATTTATCCGATGTCTGTATATAATATTTTACGCTCAAAGTACATTCAAAGTCCGCATTGATTTCAGTTATAGGGTTTTAAACGTAAAACTAAGATAAGTTATTTAATGTATACAAATCATGATTATTATGCCGATTTGCTCGATGCGCATGACACAGCAGAATTAGCAAAAATTCAGCCCAACCAAACGTGTTTGATTACAACTATGGATAATTAATAATAAACCCAGAACAGACATAGACATAAACATAGTCAGCCATTTGTGTATATAATTTTAACGTCTGTGGCGTAGACACTGGCAGCTGGGGCCAATATTGGGTTTGATAAACTTTTTCGCAAATGCTAAAGTAGCCTATCTTCAGAAAAGAATGTAAAGTTGTGTGTGATTTATTTTATTGGAATTACGATTTGGTATTCTTTATAAGAAAAACTTGACTATCCCACCGGCACTATAAAGGCGAAGTTTGGGAATATTTTTATCAATAGAGTTTGAGTGAGAACAAAGATCTAAATTTTGGTTATTGTTCCTATAAAGCTGGCATATCCGAAATGTTTTTAGAGATTATCCGAAAATTTCGGATAGATTCGGATAAATTTCCGACGTAGACTTGCGTTGGTATTCTTTATTAGAAAAACTTAACTATCCTACCGGCACTACAAAGGCGAAGTTTGGGAAGTTTTTGGAAGTTTACTTTATCATACACATTATCGTTATTATTCTGATAAAGTTGGCATTCCCGAAAAGTTTTTAGAGATTATCCGAAAATTTCGGAAATTTATGAAATTTTTTTTTTTTTTTTAAATTTTGGGTTTGTATTGATAACTGAACTTCGAACGAGTTAGTTCCAATATGTTTATTACAAATATCTTTATCTACATATCACAAGGGTGTACAGATCTCTGATTGCGCAAAGTATGCGACATTGTTTATTAAAAGTTTGTTTACAACATATCAAAATGAACTTTATTTAATAAAAATATTTTGCTTAATTGCTTTAATTACATGTTTTTTGTGTCAGTATCCCCCCAAAAAAAATCGTTGAGACGATTCCTAGCTATCTAAATTACACAAGGTGTAGTTCATTGGGCAGCTCAAAATTAAAAAATATCATTATTTCAGTTTGTTTACCTAAGACAGCTTATATTGAATTTTTGCATTTAAGTGAATTCCCCTAAAAATAACTATAAAATTCGCTTGTATTCCGAAATCAAGAAAGAATGCAATTACCTTTACCTCTGTCTCCCCGGTCAAGTAATAATTTATCATCAATACGAATACGCTTTTAGAAACGCCATGTTTTTGCTGCCATCCAAATATTTCGATTTCTTGTTCTATTGCACGCCTGATTTCACGATGTTCAATTCGCTGATGCAAAAACTTTAAGTTATCAAAGGATTTTTTTCAATTATACGATTTCGAAATAAAAATTTGTGCAACATTTGCTGCTAGAAATTGTTTTATTCTAGAATAATTATTGGGGATTCAACACAATGTACCGTTCATAAGAAATAGTTTACATTTTTACTTATTAAATGTTCCAGCAAGTTCGCTACAAATATTAAGTGGTGCAGCACCAATATTGGGTTTGATAAACTTTGAATTTATAGAAATAAGAAACACGAGTAGATGGCGCCAGTGAATATTCTGTTTGTGCAGCATGCAAAACAGCTTTGAACTGAAATTATTGGGATTAAACCTTTTTTGAATGACCATCTTCATCGTTATCGCCTAATATATAGTGGCTGTGGGTAACAGGGTGAATATATTTTACAATTATCAAGATAGCTTGTTTTAAATATTAATTTCGTAGTTAAATGAAAAAGCATTTTCATTTCGCTTGAAGTTTTAAAAAATTATTTTATTTTTGATTTACACGACCAATGTTTTTATGCAACTTTTAAAAATAATGAAATATTATATTCAGTTTTTAAGGAATTTTAATTATTAAAGCTTTGTTGCTTTTGTGTCTAATTGTAAAGCTTAACTCTACATATTAGTACGTTCATAATATTTAGTTTTAATTTTATTTTTCTTATTACCTTTATATTAAAATTACATAAATATTTTGCAAATATTTTTTATTATTAATTTAGCATTGGTATAGTTAGGAGAAGTTAAACTTAATCTTAGTTTTTTTACTTAAATATTTTTTTTACTTATTTAAATTCATCTACATTTCATAGAAAGGACTTCTGCCCAAATTTTTGCTTTATGAAGTTCCATTTGCTTAAGTTCTCATTGCCTAATTTAGATTTAAAAAATTTTTTTTTCACTATTTCCTAATTCATTTCCTAATTCAAATCTTAGCACTCAATATTTATACTGCGATCTTAATTCTTTTATATATCTTAAAAATTGTGTCCTTTGCAAGTGAATGTATCTCGTTACATAAATATCAAAATGGCCCTTTCTTGTCAAAAAAATTTACAACCCTTAACAACTTTTTTTTCTATATAATTTTGCCGGTTTTTGTGTGAAGTACTTCAACCTTCATACCAAGTGGTACGGTTAGAAAATACGTCTTAAATAGTAATTTGTTTAATCATTTTTAACAACGATCTTTTCGAAATATTTAATATGCATAAAAATCCCTAGTTTTCGCCAATTCGAATTCGCTTATACTCCTTCTGAGACGTGAATAATCCGACTCAGCGTTCTGCAGCAGGCATTCTGATACTGAAGCTGACAACCAATTCAAACATAGAAAAGTTTTTTAACAAATAATTTATGTTACAATACGAAATATTATCTTTAAGTTCCATTTTTTGCTGAAAACAGAAAAAGTTGTCCAAGTTAGCGATTATCTGTGTTTACGAATTGCTTATAACCCCTCAATAGCCCCCCTTTAGAGGCCACTGATAAGCAAACAAGTGTCTGGGTTGGCAATTCACTAAAATCGAATAGTTTCGGGCCATCCCCAACATGATAACATTTTGTAATTAAGTAAAATAAATGTTTTTTGTCATTCGACTACTAAAAATTATGTATTTGGGCGTTTATATACCTTACTGTGTGCATATATGTTCTGAATAAAGTCCAAATCATCAACCGAACGCTTTAGATCGAACTACAATTAAGTGTGTATTCGCTTATCATTAATATATACGATTGTGTTGATACAATCGATAGATAGTAGTTGTCTCAAGTCCAAATATTTTTAGCCAAAGCAGCGTGATAACTTGTTTAATTTAATTGTCTGCGAAATTTAAAAAAAAAACCCCAAATCTAATGACTGACCCAGTAGCTTACATTAGCAAGTATATAATATAAACTATATAATATAAGCTGCACTATGGAACATTTCTAGAAATTTTTAAAAATAATTAAAATTATTTATGAATTTTCTTCACTTAAGGAATTATTAGATAATACTGCTGCCGCGTTCTGTGGGGGCCCAACGATGACTGATTTACGATTTGGTTCAAAAGTGAACACAGAGCTTTCCATACAATTTTGGTAACTTTTACGTGCAATACATTGTGTGTGTTCCAAGTCCGAATCTATCGGGAGGGTAACCAAGCCACGGGCATGATCCAATGCATGCTCTTTGAGGTTGCCCCCTAATGAGAGTATCGTGCTGGCTGTGGTTGATACCCAAATCGCGCAATCTTGGCTCGACGTGGAGTTGCTTTCTCAACTGGGTGCTTTTGCCCACAAAACAGATGAACTGATAGATACACTTCGCTGCAAGCCTAGGGAGGAATCGCTGTTTGCAATCCGAATTGGTACCAAAGAAAAATCAGCTTCGGATGATGACTCTGAGGAGCGTTAGTTTTTGCATTGAACCAGACTCATTGTGTTATTTGACCAACGTTGTTTTAAGACAGCAATGTCACATGCCATGTTAAATTAACTCTGGAGCCGATTCAGTTCGACTGCTGCCGCGTTCCGTAGCTTAATTTTAATTGACTAAATTTATTTTATATTATATATTTCGACTTTCAAAAAATTAGTTGCAGTAATCATCAAAAGTAATTTTACAACATTTCAAGAGTCTTTAATTTAATAACAATTTGGCTCAAATTATTCTTGCCGAACAATGCTTCCGTTCCTTTTTCTGTGCATGCGTAAGTAGGACGTAACCAAAGTAATCAACCGTCTTTTGTCTGAATAGTTACTACCAATTTATTATATTGCAGTTACCATTCTGAAACTGATGACTGATGATTCAAAATATACCTAATAAAATTCCCATCGTAAAATTCGAAATATACAGCCGGGCTCCCATTTATATATTTTTCTATTAAAGTTCGTATGATTTGCTGTTTCGTACTCCCATTTCCGCAAACTTTTTCCATAATTTTCTTCTTCAATTGCGAAAAATTGACATGCCTTTGCTATCGATAAATGTTTTTCTTATTTGCGATAAATTTATGAATATGCCCATCGATAAACTTTCACATGATTTAATTAGCTGACTGCAAAGAAAAATTGAAAAAAGTAGCAAGAGTGCAGTATTTTTTCTGGATTTCTGTATTTCCAGGTAAATGAAAAGAGAGAAATTATTAAGGAAAGCATAATGAGCATTTGAGAAGATATAACATGCAGATATCTCTATACACGACCTACGAGTTTAGTGGCATCTGGAGCCCATATAAATACCATCTGGAAATATAAAAGAGTACTTAACTTCGTAAACCAACTAATTAGTTAAACAAAAAGTGTAGTACATTTTAAATCCATTTCGGCGATTCGGTTTAATTCTACATGCAACAAAGCAGACGGAATTTGTGAAATTTGGCAGCGCGAAACTTTCGATTGAATAAGATCCATATAAGATGTGGATTCGAAAATGATGAGAGAGAGTAGTAAATCAGGGTATTTCAAAGTTGTGAGAATGCATCAATTCTTGATATTAGATAACATAAAATAATCTTCCCAACTAACTACATTGACTTTTTAGGGTATAAAGCTTATCGAAGCAACAGTAATGATAAAAGCATTTCGAAGCGTAGTACGATTTTCAAGGTTGATATTTATGAATCGCTATTATTTTGGTAATAAAATTTTGTTTGGGTGTATTATTTTTAAAAGTTGTATACATTTTCATTTTGCTGCAATGTCTTCATATAAATCAACCCAACTAATCAGCCCAAGTCAGCGAATTATTGCCAAAATAGTCGATTTAAATGCCAGTAAGTGAACCATGTCAGTGCAGTCAGATTATATATATAATGTCTACAAAATACAAACTGATAAATTAACCCAGACTTTACGATATAAAACGAAGACACCTACCTACATTCAATTAGACAAACAAATTATGCACAAAAGTTGAAAAGCGAAATCCAAGATCAACAAAAGCGAATGGTCGTCGCAACTGTCTCATGCATATTAAGTGGGGACCCATTGAGGTTGGTCACAATCGGCATTGAATCAGCCGGCAAATAGTAAAACTTTTCGTAAAACGCATGCGTGACTCAAAGTATCCGTAAAATATTTCACGAGCTTGCGTAAAAAGTCATTAAATTTTCAGCGAAACCCATTAACTCCGTAACCTCTCTTCTGTGCTTGCAGGGTGCTCAGTTTTAAGTATGAACAGCGTAGGCTGACCACAGCCATATTTTCGGTGATACAAACTAAGCTGGGCAAAGTGCGAGGCGTTAAGCGTAATACCATCTGGGGTGGCAGCTACTATAGCTTTGAGAAGATACCCTTTGCCAAGCCACCGCTGGGCGAGCTACGCTTTAAGGCGCCCGAACCGGTGGAGCCCTGGCAAAAGGAGCTGGATTGCACCTCGGCGGGTGAGAAGCCACTGCAAACACACATGTTCTTTCGCAAATATGCTGGCTCCGAGGATTGTCTGTATCTAAATGTCTTTGCCAAGGATGTAAGTAGCGTAGTTAAGCTTCTCAAGCCAAGAGATACTCATGCATTACTTTCAATTCTACAGCTGCAGCCAGACAAGCCGCGTCCTGTCATGGTCTGGATCTATGGTGGTGGCTTTCAGGTGGGTGAGGCCTCACGCGACATGTACAGTCCCGATTTTTTCATGTCCAAGGATGTAGTTTTGGTTACCGTCTCATATCGTCTGGGCGCACTTGGTTTTCTAAGTCTACAAGATCCAGAGCTTAATGTGCCCGGCAATGCTGGTCTCAAAGATCAGATTATGGCACTGAAATGGGTGCGTGATAATATTGAGGCATTTGGTGGAGATCCCAACAATATTACGCTATTTGGTGAAAGCGCTGGCGGCGCTTCAACGCATTTGCTTATGTTGAGCTCACAAACCGAGGGTTTGGTGCACAAGGCCATCATAATGTCAGGCAGCGGTTTGTGCCCCTGGGCACAACCACGTCCCAGTGCCTGGGCTTATCGTTTGGCAAACAAGTTGGGCTACAATGGCGCCAACAAGGATAAGGAGATATTTGCATTTCTGCGTGAAGCCAAGGGCGGTGATTTGGTTAAAGCAGCAGCCACAGTGCTGACCAAAGAGGAGAAACACAACCGCGTGCTGTTTGCCTTTGGGCCAGTTGTGGAGCCATATACCACTGCGCAATGCGTCATTAATAAGCCACCCTATGAGCTGATGCAGCATAGCTGGAGCAAACGTGTGCCCATGATGTTTGGTGGTACCAGCTTTGAGGGTTTGCTTTTCTATCCAGGTAGGTGGCAGTTTTTTACATTTTTGATTGCGCTAACTTTTGCTTGCACCCACAGAGGTCAAACGTCGTCCAGCCACTTTGGATGAGGTTGGTCCGTGTCAAAATATGCTGCCCATAGATTTGGATCCAGAGCTGCATCCCAAAGATGTTGCGGATCGCGCACTTTTGCTTAAGCGCACATTTTTTGGTCCAGATCCTTGCAACAATGATAATATGATGAAATTTCTTGATCTGGAATCCTATCGCGAGTTCTGGCATCCCATCTATCGCACAGTCTTGTCGCGTGTGCGTCAACATAGTGCTGCCACCTATCTGTATCGCTTCGATTATGATTCCAAGTTATGCAATGCCATACGCATAGTGCTCTGTGGTCCCGAAATGCGTGGCGTCTGTCATGGTGATGATTTGTGCTATATATATCACAGCATGTTGTCGCATCAAGCCGCTGCGGATTCGCCCGAACGCAAAGTCATCGAGGGCATGATCGATATCTGGACTAGCTTTGCGACCAACGGTGATCCCAACTGCGAGAGCATCAAGACACTTAAGTTCGAACCACTGACTGATATGAGTGACGTCAAGTGTCTTAATATAGGAGAGGAATTTGAATTTAAACCGCTACCAGAGATGGAGAAGCTGAACGTTTGGAACAGCTTGTACGATAGCGATAAGCTCTAAGGAGTTTGCGGTGGGTGGGTCTCTTTTTTGGTCAATAGCTTTAGCTACCTCAGTTTTAGATTTGATTTTTGATGAACATTCAGACATAATCTAGATTTCGATGACGACAACAACGGCGAATGTAGATTCCGAGGGTTTTGAGTCGCAAGTGAAATCCAATCTTGTGTCTGAATATTTTCAAAGCTTCTGTCTTATAACTAAGTATTTGTTACATGCTGAAACATTTTAATATTTATTATTGAAATTGAAAACTATATATAGAGTTAGATAAGTTTGGGATACTATCAAGTTTATATTTAAATATGCATAATAAGGCTTGTTTAAGATTTCGATTACGATTAAAGTATCGCAACTATTTCAGTTGAGATGTTTAAAACCAGTGCGAAATCTTTTACATTCCCGAACATTTTTTTATGCTGAAAACTTAGAAAAAAAGGTTTTTCTGCAGAAAAATATATATACTCCTACATAAAAAAATTTGTTTTAATTTTTTAGTTGTAAGTAGATTTTGGAGCATAATCAGTAATTAAAGAAAAATGAATCTAAGTGAGTCTTCAACGATGTGATCATACAAAAGAAATAACTTGGCTTCAAATAAGGTATGTGGAATATACTCATGGGCATTATCTTCTTTCAGAACTATACATGACAAATAGTTTAAAAATATGTATGAAAGTGGAATATTTTATGTCTTCTATTAGAAAGAACCCAAAATGAACTCAAAAAATGACGGAAGCAGATCCTATCAAAAATGGTGCTATTCGAAATTAACTTGCATTTGTCTGGAGAAATGAAATTTCTTATTTTTAATGCTCAACCGTATAGCACGCGACTTATCAAGTTGTCCTCAGTTTTGGGTTACCTATACCGTTACTTCTTCTGATTACAAGCAGAAAATAGACTTTGCTTTTTTGTGCAGTACAGTTGTGCAACCTAGAAAAAGTGTAGCACAGAGATTGATTGACGACTTGGGAGTACCCTGTACTACTTCTGTGCTAAAGAATCATTAATCAAGCATTCTTAAAATAACGATTTCTTGAACCATTTGGGATAGTAAACTGATTTTATTTAAACTTGGTATATTGCCGGAGAAACCATCTAAGTAACGCGCTGTTTTCCATGCTAAAGAGGAATACTGAACAAAAAAATATATATAACAAGACATTATTTCATTGGACACAATGACGATTAAGTACAAAAGTCTACGGTACAAGAATAAATCGGAAAAAGAACTTGTAGAGTTGTAGGCGCAGAAAGACAGAACGCGTACGTTCCATGTTCTAATCCGATTCATAAGTTTAAAGCTGAAGTTCGTCTTTAAAAAAAATATGTTATTTCCGAAGTTAGTTTCCGATTCTTAAGAACATACGTCTTTACGACCGAGTTACTAACCCAAAGCAATCCATTGCATTTTAACAAAAAAGATACACCTTCTAAAACTTAGCTTATGTAGAAGCTAGCCAGAAGACATCTAGCTGAAGCTGGAGGTTGTGAGCTATTTAAACTATACAGCAGAGCAATCGTTTCTGGACTTGATCAAATACATACAGGCCATCTAAAACTTTCCGCTGAAGTTTCATTGGTCACCGCTTTGAAAAGAACCAACGCCAATGTAGAGAGTTCTGTTGTGTTCTATTTTGAAAAAAATATGAATTTTCAGAAAAAAAGGATTCTAACCGATTTGACCCGTTGGTTTTGGTAAGGCTGAATTAATAAACCAAATTAAGTTGTAAGTTGAGAAACAAATGTAAGTCAATGAATTTTTTTACCATAATTTCATATTTTCACCAAATTGGCGGATGGAAGCTATATGACATAGTTTACCGATTTTGACATAGCGATGGGAAGCATCAAAAAACTCTTGGTTGAAGAATAAGAAAAGTTTAGCTTTTATGAGTTGTTTTATGACCACTCTACGGCAACTATATAATATATTTCCGATATATAAAGCACAACTTTCAGACGCGTATTTCTAGTTACCCTGATCATACTGTAGGTAATTTTGGAGATCTGCGACTTCCATTACTACTTCTATCAAATTCGATTTAGTGTTTGGAAACACCAAAAAAACTCTTGACTGCCAATTTGATTTTATTAGTCTTTAGTAATCCCCTTAACGTGGCCTGTTTTAGATGGGCAGTTCCAAACTGTACTATCGATAAATTTTCTTAATCAATAGTCCCAGAGTAGGCGCTGTTTTTGTGTGTCAAATAAATACAGCTTTTTCTCAGTCGAAAACAAAGTCGAAGCATTTCAGTTGTGATTGTGAACTGATAAAAGGTAAGCTGAAAATTTTACATAAAAAAATAATTCTTATAACTTCCGCATTGAGTAGAAGAAAGCTACAACAAAATGGCCGAGAACAATCTTGAAGAGCTACAGCAGTTAATTGTTGCAAAAAATAATACACTTAATTCGGTTCTGCGAACTAATCAGCAGGTGATCAAATTTAGTATTGCTGCTTTGCGTACTATGGAATCAACTGTTAAGATGATGTACCTGCTAGACGCGCAAAATAAGAAACGTTTATTGAAGCGTAAGCGTCAGTTGGCCAAACGTTCGAAGACTTACAAAAAACACTAAAACAATGGGAGCACCAGTGAATAATACAAATAATTATAGAAATAATAATAATATTATAGAATGGAAGGTTGGGAAAGTGAAACTGCTTGAAACAAATATACAAGCGATTTTCACGAAACTTGACGGGAGCATACATGAAGCAACACAAAATTCAAGATGGCCTTTTGTAGAGTTACAAAGAAGTCCACGCTACGTTGGAAACAGGAGGAGCAAAGCGAAAACATTTTAATGCTTTATTAGACAAACAATAATATTGCTCTTCACTAATATCTTAGAAATTTTGCGGATATAAAATAATTAAGCCACAACAACATTAACAAAATATTTTTAAGTTTTTGACTTCGCCTTATAAAGGTTAGGTTAGGTTAGGTTAGGCCGGGAGGTGACCTCATATAGATCAATGTGATCCTTAGTGGAACCGTAGTGTTTCGGCTGTGAGTCGTAGTCGTGAACAGATTAGCCATCCACTATGCGCGTATGTTTTGCGAAGGCTAACAGTTTCTGGGGTGACCTCTGCGCCGCCTCTGCGAGCGAGTCAAGCACTGGTGTCCCTAGGAAGTTAGTTCTCGGGGTGAAGAGGGTAGGACAGTTGCATATAAGGTGTTCCAGGGTTTCTCTCACCCCTGGTTCCCTGCATTTCCTGCATTCATCGTTGTTGGTGATGCCCAGCTTTTTGGCATGGACAGCGGTCAGGCAATGACCCGTTAGTAGGCCAAGCATGAGTCTGCAGTCCTTCCGGGGAAGCTGCAAGATGTGCTCGACTAGTTTCGCGTTGGGTTTCCCGCACATAATGCGAGTGGTTCTACAGTTCGCTTTATGAAGTTCCTTTTTCTAAATGATCATAGAACATAGCATGGCGTGTTATTTTTTAATAAGCGCTTAATGGTTTCGCTATCTCTTACCATCTTCGAAATCTAAGTATTCATAGAGACGGACATGGGGTCTATCAACTTCTCTAGTCATCTTAACGGTGCTTCAGGTAAGTAACTTTGCACGATTTCCGTTTTTTTTTTTCATTGGCAAAATTACAGCTAAAACATAGCGAACATCGGACGTTTCATTGGTGGATTTGGTTGCGATATCTTACGATAATAATAATTTGTTACCCGATTTTTCTTTTTGTAACTTGCGTGGGATAGCAGATTTTATTTCGAAAAGTTGGTTGCTCTCACTCTTATCATCTCCGATATCTAAACATTCATAGATACAGAGATATGTATATTAACTTCTCTAGTCGCCTTGACCGTATTGTATGTAACTTTTGGTGGGTTTCCGATTTCTTATTTTGGTTGTTGAAAATATTTTCGGCCAGCACAAACTCAAGATACAATTTTTACAATGCGGGAACAATTTTGAAACAAAAACTTTTTGAAATATCAATGTTATTATTTGCTCTTTTTGCAATGATTGTTAGTTTGATGCAGCTGCGCTTGAAGTGTTCCTTTAAAAAAATTCTTCGGTCCCATTCGGATCGCATCCTAGCGAACCATGAGCTGTATGAGCTGAGAGATGTCGCGTATTACTTCACAACGTCGGCGTTGGCTTGACCATTTCGTTCGCATGGACGAAGACGCTCCAGCGAAGAAGGTTATCGATGCGAACGTCGACTAAGTGACGAGGGGACGACCTAAGCTTAGTTGGAACGACCAAGTGGATGAGAACCTATCTTAGCTTGGAGTGTCGAACTGCAGAAGGCGCACACAAAGCAGGGGCGCCTGGCGAGAGTCAGTTAGATCGGCTGTAGCCCGATAACGGGTTGTCATGACCAAATAAAGCATATGTAGAGTAAGACATAGTTCACATTGCTTTTTATTTCTATAACGAAGAAAACTGAGTTCATTTTGGTTTTTTTTTTGCCTCAGCAGGCACTCCCATTTTGTTCAAAAATAAATCATAAGTTTATTTTGTTATATACAAATATATTACACAACCGAATTCTTAACTAAAGACGATCGTAAGGAACACCTAAGGCATGGATCTGAAAAAGATATACACACAGCCACTTTCGACGGTGAGTAAACTCAAAACGCTCAAACTAAGGAATAATGCCTCAAACTAACATTTGCCGCATTTTCCTAGATATTTATACGTTGCACATCTTTGATCTTTTTCGTTGGCTTCGCTGTTGTCAATGGTTTCTACATGGGATATACATCAAGAGCATGGAACAATTACGTGCAGGCTTCTGGAACTTTTCAAACAATTTCAAGACAGCTTCTTCCAATAAGAAGATCTGCTTCGCTTAGACGATTTTTGTTAACAAATTTTTAGTACAATAATAAATTCCAAGTTTTTACCATAGTTATTCAAAATTTTGCTAAACCGGAAGATTTAAGCCGAGTTTTGCCAAAGTTATTTAAAAGTATGAAAAATCAGCAAATCATTTTCGAGCTAATTCATTCATTTTGACCAACTTAAGCGAGCACTGCCAAGAACTATTCCCAAGCACAAAACTCCCATACTGCTTACAGTTCTTTGTCGGATGTCTGGTGGTACGAGCATCTAGTCAGTGAGTCGCGATGACTTAGGAATAGGACAATCACAGACTGGTGAATGGCGATGTCGTATAACGAGCAGAAATAGAAGAGAACTTGAGCGAAGATTTGTTTCCCAATAGACTGAAGAAGGACGTGGATCTGTCCAGTGAGTAAGTCGAACAGTTCTAAGATACGCGCAGATCGCATCACGAGAATATATAAAAAAAAACTTGGGCGAAGATTTGTAGCTCCCTATAGGCTAATGATGTGCTAGGAAATGGCTTACAAGTAATGAGAGAGATCAAGCCAGCACGATAAAGCGTGCTCATTGTTTTGGTTCCAAGTTCTCAGCGCACATAAATACATTGTAAAAATGAAGCCTTGACAGTGATAAGTTATCCCAATTGTTGTTGTGGATAAATCTGAGGTTCGCTGCACTGTGGGCGTTGAAACTACTACATAGCTCTAAATCTAAGCTACCAACTACCAAGTTAGGTAGTTTTACTTCGAAACAATATTCCAGATACACTTGGGGGGCACCACAACGTGGATTTCAAGACTAGCTTATCCTTATTTGATAAAGCTTAAGAATTGAAAGCCCGTTGTTTTATCAACAGCTAATTACCACGCACATACAAGCGACCCTGTGGGTTCCATTCCGATTTTCTGTGCAAGATTTGTCTATTTTGAATAAGCTCTCTTTAGTTGTTCATGAAACAAATGTTGAAAGCTACAGCCATCTGCAGCCCCAGGCGCAAGATGAACAGCTTTTTTTTGATAGAACTCAATAGATAGAAGAGGACACTCCTCTTCACAGCGCTCGTTATACTAATTACCACCAAAATCAACACAATATTGCCCCAATAGTACGATTTAGATTTGCACAGTTTTAATATGATAGCTGAGTTATATTTTCAACATTTTTTTAAATAAGTAGCGAACTATAAGCAATGTCTTTCATGCTGGTTATATTGCAGATTTCTACGACTACGAGAGTTGATTTCAAAATAAGTTCGCCTAGCTTTTATAGTTCCATTAGATAAGAACTAAAAAGCCGATATTTTTTTTAGAATTAAGCCCAAGAAAGTGCTTAAATTCGCTAACGCATTTCTAGCAACAGAAGTAGCCAGTTTTTACGAATTTAGTAGTTTTAATAAAAGTGAATCCCTTTATGAGGTATTATTTATGTACTTAGTTTATTACGTATTTCGATGTGAAACTATCTCTTTGTATTGAATGTAGTCCTACTTGTTCCAGTTTTTAATATTTTGTTTTTATATGAACATTTGGTGCTCAGTACTGAAGTTGTATGTGTCTTTGCGTCACGTTAAACGAAAAGCATTTGCACGATCGTATAAAAATAACTATATATAAGATGACTTGTATAACTTGCATAACTCTTTAGATGGGTTTATCCCGACAGCTATTGCATTCTGAAACATAAACGGAGTTAGATATACAAAATTAATTTCTTTTTGACTTCAGTAACTTACTTGAGAAGCACTCATATTCAGCCTTATGTGTATCGTTCTTTGAACGTAACCTTCCATTGACTTTTCTTGGAGGTGCTTCAAAATATTTTGATAATAGCTCTTGCCCGTCTGCATCCATTTTATTTGCCAAATATATTCAACCGAAATGTATTCCAAAAAAAAAAAACTAATTACAACTTTTTAAAATTTTGTAGCTCCAGTAAATGTTTACTGTTCGAGCTGTTCTATTAAACTGAAAATAAAATGAATACCGATTTGCTTTGTTTCAAATTTGAAAAGAAAAGCCTACTAAATGAAATATTTTTCCTTAGAACGATATTGTTACCATATAAGCTCCCAGCAAATTGTCTCTCTGTAATGATCAATGATCTTTTATTAGATTTTAGTAAGTTTATTTGGTACACAAATTTGCTGGGAATTTCGAAGGATAGCCCCAACTGCGAGTTGTTGCTAATATTATAAATGATTACTCATTGGCATATAATCTGTTGTCAATAATTGGACTGCATCAGGTTCTGGTTTTGACAACAAAATCGAGTTTTTGGCTTACAAAATTCTGCGTATCGCGTTTAATAAGCGGTATGTGCGGAAATTTTTGATTTTCTGTCTGAATGGAAAGAAAAGTTCAGCTGAAGCCCAACAACTTTTTGAGTAAGTTATTGCTGAATCTGCTCTGATTGGTAACTCAGATGGTTTCGCCACTGCCAAAGTGCTAGGTATCGAAGGCAAACAGTCCTAAACTAAAAATTACGCGAAAGAGTCATTGGAGAGTGGATCTGATCCATGAGAAACTCAAACTGAATTTGCCGAATCGTTAGATGTAACGAAGACAAAGTCTATTGCCATTGACTATGCGGTCATATGTCAAATTGCGGATCATTAACCGTTTCCGACAGGCGGTGTATGGAAAGAGCGAGTATTTGCTAGCTATGTCAGCGCTAGGCAACTGCACCGGTGCCAAAATGAAAATTCTGTGCTTGTCTCGATATCGGAAGTTTGTCTGTGACACCACTGTGGGATGGTCAGCACTCTAATTAGTAAGTAGAAAGTTCGAGTTCGTTGTTTTAACTGTTGTCGAATAGATGTAACTGCTGATTGCTGACTTTATAGGCCGACATTATCTAAGATTCGTGGTCTTAAAGCCCTTTCTTCCGATTTCTAACATACTTAAGTTCCTTTGCCCTCACATTGAATTTCTTGATGAGCTTCACTTGGTTGTCGGAAATCTTTTGCTTCACCAACAACGAAACCTATCTCTCCCAGTATCGCTAATAAATCTCTCTCAGCTTATAGCAGGAGATTCATAAGATATCATTTTAAAGTGAATTTTCACAGTGTTACGGCAAACAACCCTATATAGAGTTCTTAATTACTACTAGCACATCCCAATCTGCCAGACACCAATCTTAATTAGACACATTTTTCTGAAAATAAATCTATCAAACTAAGAAAGGGTGAATTGGCTTATAGTGCCCATGACATTTCCTTTCTTTCGAATTGCGTTCATATTTGGAGTATACATTTTTTCAATTTTTTGCAACTTCAATCTTTTTTACGACTTTTTTTCAACTTTTTAAAATTAAAATGTGGAAATTGTCAATCGAAATACCAGTCCAAAGCGCCTTGAAACTTCAAAATCAACGTATGAATCGATGTAATGTTGATAATATTGATTCTATTAAAATTAAAATAAATCCAATATGATATTTTTGATTGATCTAGGCGGGGGATCCATTTTTGGCAGCAACAAATCTAATATAATCATTGTTTCATGTGCCCCTAGGCATTCCAGTTGCTTTCATTTTTAAGAACTAGTCTTTTCGAAGTCACAGCTTTTTTATTGTAGCTTGCCACTTCGTCAACTCTCTTAAGCCGTGCTCACATTTTGAGATTACTTCAACAGATGTCCACTAAATCTGTTTCATAGAGTATGCCAAATATTGCCTTTATGTTTTCTACATATCCACATAACACATTCCCTCAAACAATGTCACACACTCCCCAAAGAATGTTCTATGTGTGTAAGCCAACGCTTGACAACCGAAAGGGGGGTACCAAAAAATTTCGCAGAGTATGTCAGAAAAAAAAAAATAAAAAGATTCCATTAAAATTTCTGCAAGTTTTTAATCTATTTTTTAGGACATGTTAAAATGCTATCGTGTGTGTGTGCGGTGTTGGGTTGCACTGTTGACGGTTCTGGTGCGTGTCCGTGTTGGCAGCTTCAGGCCGGGTCCGGGTGACTGACTGGCAAACGCTCATCAGCAATGTGAAAATTTCATTTGTCCACCCCATTCGTGTTGGGATTTTTTTTGTCCGTGCTGCTTCTTTTTTTCTTATTTTTTGGTTTTTAGCAAGTTTTAGACTCGGTTATGGTCACGGCTGTGGCATGCGGCGGGACGGGCTTACCACGCTCTGTTGGCGAGCGTGTAAAAATGGGCGTAAACTCAATAAATTAGAATTTTTTCAGCATTTTGTGTTTGGTTGTTTTCCTTTTAGCCATTCTAGGTTTTTGGTCATCTCCCGCTTAATGGAATATGTATTTTTTTTGGTTAGAGAACTGCGATGGCGTTTTGATTAAATATTTTTAAGCTACTTTCGATTCGAATTTGGATTTGCTTTAATTTAATTTTTTGTTGCTCTAAATAGAGAGTTTTGGAGTTTGTAGTAGTATCATTAATAAATGCGTAGTCTATACTACGGTGCTGATATATCCCAAAAGCTTAAAATAGGCCATCTGAGTTTTTACAAGTATGTGATGTGAAGACATGTGAAGAAGTTTCCTAAAAAGAGTCTTAGAAATACAAAAAAAAATGTAATAAGCATCTTGTATAGTTTATAAGACTCAATCAATATTATTTTATAGGAAGAGGGACAACGAAAGTAGGAAGTTTGCGTTGGCAACTGCTAAATATACGATTTAAAGTTTCCCTGACTTCATGCTGCATCTGCACACCTCATAGGTGCGGCTAAAAGCCGTTATAGATCGAGCGACTCCCTTCACAAATGAAATCTGTAATCTGTGATCTGTAATGTGTCAGCTGTAATCCGTAATATGTGATCTGTTGCCTGTTATCTGGTTTTTGAAATATGTAATCCGAAATCGACAATCAATATCGTAATCTGTAATCTGTGATCTGTTATTTTATTTATGTAATCTGTAATCTGTTATCTGTGATCTGTTGTCTGTTATCTAGTTTCTAATATGTAATTCGTAATCGGTAATCAATATCGTAATCTGTTGTCTGTTATCTAGTTTCTGTAATCTGTGATCTTTGATCTGTAATCTGTTATCAGTAATGTGTCATCTGTGATCTGTAATCTGTAATCTGTAATGGGTCATCAGTAATCTGTGATCTGTTCTCTGTTATCTAGTTTCTAATATGTAATCCGTAATCGGTAATCAATATCGTAATCTGTAATATGTAATCTGTGATCTGTTGTCTGTTATCTAGTTTCTGTTATCTGTGATCTGTGATCCATAATGTGTCATCTGTAATCTGTAACATGTAGTAAGCAATCTGTAATATTCAATCTACAGATAAAATATTACATATTACAGAATGCATTTGATGACGTTGTGAAATACTTGTGGCACCTTGTTGAATAGATTAAGAATTCAAAAAAATTCTTTATTCAAAAATATTCTAAATAATATATATATTTAGCTCTCTTTAAGTATTTCTTACCCAATAATTTTCAATTCCTAATTCAGTATTTCGATGTTACAACTCTGAAGCATTTAAACAAGAATATTCTGCTCGTTTTGGTGTTTAATTACATGGACTGTCACCTGTCATTATTTAACGTGCTTTATCATGCATAAACTTGTACGAAAAAAGTTGCTTGTTTTTTTGTGTGTAAGATAACGCCTGTGGCTAGGCAACATTTTTTTTTCATTTTTAATTGTTTTTTAATATTTTTTTTATCAGTTTTTGCTATCGTTAAGCTCAATGCCACAACCACAGCCAAAACCACACCATTTGGCGTAAAGCAACTTGACACTTTAAGCACTTAAAAAAAATAAAAAATGGCAAAAACTCATCGGGACTTACATACACAAGCTCAAAAATACACTAATACTAGTGTCAACATTTACAAGGATATTGGTATGCATAGATGGGTCAAAATATGTGAAGCGGCATATACTTTATTTAATTATTTTAAAAAATTAAAAAAAATTTTTTATTATCAATAATTGGGGTACAACTCAGTAAAGTCGACCTTCTAATAAAAGAATTTTAATATTTGGAATTATAAATTGAATTGAATGAGGTGAACTTTTTTACAGATATGCACCGTTTCATATCTGGGACTAGTTAGGAACTTGGAAAATAGGAAGTAACATAAAAAGTTTACACATTTCTTGATAAACGGTCGTGGACTAAGTGAAGGATTCATTTATTAGTCTGAGATGTCCGATTTGGCGAATCAAGATGAGTTAAGATAGACAAAGAGATGGATTGAATTGACCATTCGTAAGAGAGGTAATCGTAAAGATTATTAAAGTTAGGGCAGTAGACGCGGAAAGAAATGTGCAAAACAATATTAGATCTACAGATGCCAAATTTCTCGTCATATGATGTCTTCAAGCTGAGCAATGGTTCTTGTCACAAACACTTTTCTGGTAGCGTTACAGCGGGTGATCTCTGTGCCCACTCAAAATCATCATTTTACGATATTACTCATCCGGGAAACAATGATCGCAAGAAATAAATTGATTTACGTGAAGTATGGCATATTGCGCCATTAATGGTTGTTGTTGTTCCATCGTCGTCTTCGAAAAAATAGGGACCGAATGATATCTGCACAAACATCAAATCAAACTCTATTTTTGATCGTATAGAGGCTGCTCTTCAGTCGATTGAGGATTTTCAGTGGCAGAGAACAAGCAATTTGGATTTATTACACTTAAATTTTTTTAACGAAAAGCACACTTTTTTGTCAGAAATGAGAAGTTATAAGAAGTTAGTGTTTCATAGTAAGAATCTTTTAAAAAAGACGCTCCCAACGCGGTATGATATTAGTCGTTCTGTAATTTCTGTCAAAAGTTATGGAGTTGCCCTTTGCTTCCACTTTAAATGGCTTGCCCTGTATTTTATAGTGTAAATTTTTACTTCATTGTTGCAATTCATTTGAGAAAATTTGATTAAGTCCAAGCAAAAAATGATTGTTTAAAAATTCTTTTAGAAAAATCAGAAAAATCTAACAAAAGTTTAGTCTTATGGGAACTACAAAGAATATTAGCAAAAAAATTCCAGTTTGTCAAAGTCTTACACTTGTAAATGAATACGATAGATACAATAGATATATACAGGAGATATTTATATAAAATTTTATAAATACCAAGCTCTCCGCTTTAATTCGCTTTTAATTGTCTTGTTGACAATTAAGCCAAATTTTTTCTTGTTGCCATTTAAAACTTGATATTTGTAATAAAAATATTTAAGTAAATAATCAGATAACAGATAAAAAAATATTATATTAATGTAAATAGCTAAATAGCAGATAAAAATGCCGAGTAAACCAAACTTCCCGTCAATTAATTACAAAATGTTACAATTTATTTTTTTTTTTTTCAAATAACTAAATGAAATATAATAATGTTAGTTTACTTTGTTTTTATAAAGGATATATTAAGTTAATAGTGTTTGTTGGGTAGAAAAAGTTTAATATCTTAAAAAAAGAACGAAAAGTTCGGATTCGTGAACAGAAAGGAATACAAGAAATTAAAAATCGAAAGAAAATATCAATTGAGAAAAAGGATTATTTAAACAAATGCTCGAGTGGAAAATTTAAACAAAAATGAACTTATGAAAAAACGACAAAATGATAGAGTATTTAAGGGAGAATAGACTGACGAAAAGTGGAAGCGTTAAATTCGTACACAAATGTAAAATCCAAAAAGCAGAAGTTTGTTATAGGATTGTATGAATCAGTAGAAAAGTAGAATATTTGGATATAGGCGATGTGAAGAAAGAGTGTCAATATTGTAATGCTCTTACATTCGACAATGAAATGTCTCGAAGGGATCGTAGAAGGGGTGGATAGTTATAGAAAAGATCCCATTACTACTTTTGGATTATACTTATCTCTCCTTTTAGGCTTTAATGTGCTCTAAGAATGGTATAAAAAACAATTTGAAGTTTCTAGAAACCTTTATTAGGTAAGCCAAAAATTTTGAAAAAATGAAAATAAATTATAACTCAATGGGCTGAGCTGATAAAGCCCTTATGAACCTATTAAAAAATCTTGAAAAAAAACCAATAAATACCTAAAAAAAATAAAAAAAATTCTTAAGAAAATACTTAGGATTCCAGTATATAAGGAATATGCATGAAGCATTGAAAAATTCATTACAAAAATTTTAAGAGTTCATGTCCCAGGTAATACAATTAAGAAACCTTTAGAAAAACATGATAAATGTTGGGGATATTTCTTAGAAAAATCCTTAGAATTGCAAGATATAAGGTGCATTAATAGGTGTTGATGTTCCAGTTAAAAAAAATTTAAAAATCCTTAAGAAATATCCCAAGGATCCCGGAACATAAGGTATATCAGAAAGAGTTGATGTCCCACGCAAAAGGCGAATTAGTAGATCTTTGAGAAAAATCCTTTGGATACCCGGTATAAATACGAGTTGATGTCTCATATTAAAAAAAATTAAAAATACTGAGGAAAATTCTTTTTGAAAATCCTTAGCACTCCAAGATATAAGGTATATTAATAAGAGTTGATGTTCCAGGAAAAAAATGGTAGATCTTTGGGAAAAATCCTTTGGATCCCTAGCATATAAATATGAGTTGTTGTCTCGGAATAAAAAAGAATTATAAATTCTAAGGAATATACTTAGAATTCCAAGATATAAGATTAATATATCTATATATATTAATAGAGTTGATGTCCCAGGAAAAAAATGGTTAATCTTTGGGAAAAATAGTTTGGATCCCCAGTTCATAAATAAGAATTGATGTCTCAAATTAAAAAAGGAAAAATTAAAAGCCAAACTCATTAGGATTCCAGAATATAGGGTATATCTATAACAGTTTATGTCACAGGTAAATAAAAACTTTTTTAGAAAAATTCATAGGATTCCAGAATATAAGATATATTAATTAAAGTTAATGTAAAAAAGTTAAGTAAAAAACATTCTTAGAAAAATTCCTTATGATCCCAAAATATAAAGTAATTCTTCAAGAGTTTATATTCCAGGTCCTGGTTTAATTTTTCAGCTTGTCTGCATAGGCATTATATTCAACTCGGAATGTTCCGATAATCGTAAATACAAAAACTTAGCTTCGACGCCATTGTAGCTTTTTTGAAATAAAGTTCAAGGTATCAAATAGTCGACCTTCAAAACGTGCAGCATTTCGTTCACTTTTTATTATTTAATTTTTTGGTATGCAAAAAGTTTTTTATATTTACCTTTTTTTGAGCTAAAGCGTTGAATTCAAGCGCAATGTTAAACTTGTTTCATTTTTATTTTTAACATTTAGCTGTCTTATTTTTATTTTTATTATTTTTATTTATTATTGTATTCATGGCAGTCAGTTTGATCATATTTGTTTGTGGTTTTTATGCGGTTGAAGCTTAACAAAAACTGAACAATAAAACGCACACAAATGTAAAACCTACACAGAGAAGTGCGAATATATATAGATATATAGGTATATATATATATAGCAACCACAATTATAATGGCGCTACCAAGCTGCAGGACCTTGGAGTCGGGAGGCGTGCTAGAAATCTTCTAGTGGAAAAAAATTTAAACGCGGCTACTGTCATTTTAAAAACTCTATAAAGCGTTTTTGAAAAACTTTACCTATCAAAAATGTTAAAGCAAGTTAAACGAAAGATTTCGGGCACAATCCAGGTACGACTGTGAGAAGCGACGTGCGTCAGCTGAGGTGAGTTTAGCCAAGAGAGTGGCGCAACCACTGGACGATTTTGTGGCGGCGCTTATTGAAGTTCAACTTTTATTAAATTAAATTTGCTGGATTACAGGTATTTAGAGTTTAACAGTCTGCGGTCGGACTTCCCAAAGCAATACAAGTGGCATTAGCGGTTGTAATTGAATTTTAGCTATGTACCATGGACAATGCCAGGACATACTATACACTGGGATGCAAAAAACGTACAATATTTTTTTATGTGTGCATAAACGGCGCTTTTTTTGATGGTCGGCAATCATTGAGACTTAATTGAATTTAGCGCACGGCTAAATGGCTTAAATGGTAGCCAAATATTTGGTAAAAAAAAGTGGGTAAAGTGTTTGTAGGAGCTTTATGTGGTTAGATAGTAGGCTAGGTTTTTTTACGGCTTTGATGTATAGTGATGGGTCTTTCTACAAACCTAGAAATAGCGCATATGGGACTCGTGATATTTACGATAGACGATAGATATTTAGCTTTCTGTTCTTATGGGATGCATGTATTATTCAGGATACAGGTGGGGCAGGTTTTAGTCTCGTTTAGCTTCATGCACCAGTTTGCGAACCATCTTTGCACTCTTGCAAGATCACAGGCAATATGTGCTGTTTGCGTCAGCAAACGTAGAGATTGTGAGTTGATGGTTTGTGGAGCCCAGAACGCTACCTTGGAGAACTTTTTCATTTTATATAAAAGAATCAAAGGACTTAATCAATTAAAAATTCGCCCCAATGTATACCATTGTAGAATCTTTTATTTGTCTTTCATTTTTTCATATTTTAGAAGCACTCACCTCAAATACGCTTTATCCTGCTGTTGCATGCGAGCAACATAATTCTAGCATTTAATTTGACCAGAAAGTGCCACTCACTTAGCACACTGACCCGTTGCTTTTCAATAATTCCTTTAGCCTCGTTTTTATGCAACACCAAAAAGGATAAAAACTTTTATTTTTCTCTACCGGCACACCACCACTTTGGATAAATCTTTGACTCAAACTTTGTTAGCTTCCGCCAAAAAGCCGTCAGCTTTTGTTTCTCTCGGCAACCTCTGCTCACTCACGTACACACTCACACACAAATACACTTAACTGACCTCAAAAGAGAGCGAGCGCACTACAGTTGCCTTAAGTGCTGCCTTTTTGGCTGCAGCCTTTTGGCGTTCGTCCTGGAGGCTCCCTCCTCTTTAGCTGCTGCGGCGCAACGCTTAACGCCTCAGTCGCTGAAACTCAATTATGTTGGCAGCATAAATTATGCACTTAAGTATCTCAAATTACGCGAAAAAGGTTGCAACTGCGTTTTACCTTAAAATACTCACACACAGATACACACACACACATACACAGTCGCACACGCACGCACACACTCGCACAAAAGCAACTCAATTTGAGCGAAAATTTCATTTGGCAAAAAATATAAGAACAGCAAATACACTGTTACATCATAACAAACATAATTTAAGTGCAACGCCAGCCAAGAAAGCACCAGAAAAAAAGTTAAATTTGTGGCACATAAAGTGACTGGCAAAGGGGGGTGGTGTTGCACACCAACACTAATTCACTCACTTGCCTTCCAGTCACACACACACACGCATACTCGCTCACACCCACACCTACACACACGTGTGCATAAAATGGCGCAAATGCAAGAAATTATGCACTTTAAGGATACGCATTTGTGGTGCACTCCATTGCTGGATCCCCACTTGGCATACCCACCTGCTGCATATTTATGCACTTGAGGGCAAAGTTATTGAGTAATCAGCATGTAGCATGTTGCCTTTAAAATTTCAACTTCGAGCTGCCGGACAAGCGACGACTATTGGACTCTCGACTAGCTGCTTCATTGCATTCACTACCACTTGGACATTTATTTGTCGGACGAAGTGTACTCTTTAGCTGCGCAGAGAGTATCTTCACTTTTTTATAGCTCATATCGAGTTGGTGCGG
Source organism: Chymomyza procnemis (assembly GCA_035046065.1). Taxonomy (NCBI): domain Eukaryota; kingdom Metazoa; phylum Arthropoda; class Insecta; order Diptera; family Drosophilidae; genus Chymomyza; species Chymomyza procnemis. The sequence goes on from JAWNOJ010000026.1 coordinate 43,537,341, forward strand.
TTCATGCATCACATCAGCGACATATTGCAAGAATGTGCGTCAATTGGAAACTCTGTTTTAAATAAAGGAAGAAGTATTTTTCCGCGCTATAAGGCTTCGACGTAGGTATTCCTATGGACAGCACCTTCGCCGATTGGAACCAAAGTTTGTTTTGCGTTATGCCAAAGAGGGTACTCATCTGTGCTGAAAGGCTTTCACAGTCGTATGACTTATGGAAATCATATCCTACGAGTACAACTTCAGTCCGATTTGTTTCGCATGAAATGTGTACACGAGGGTATGGCTCAACTCAATTATCAAGTACCTCGGACTACTGATTCCCCCAGTTCGATCTATCCTACCTTAGGGGAAGGAGTTTCCACCATGTAAGGTTTTTATAAGAGAGTGACTTATGGGAAGCATTTTCGATGATTGTAGTTTCAGTTTGCTTTGTTTTGGGCAAAAGATGAGTGAGGGGAGTGGGGAATGGCTCATTGTAAACATGTCCCACGTTTGGTACCTTAGATTGATCTCTTCCACCCTAACTGAGGGCGTTTGCACACTAAAAGAATTTCACAGAAAACTTGGTTATAAACAGCATCTCCGTCGATTGCTTCAACACCTAAAAGTGTACACGGAGGTATGACTCATGGAAAGTATCTTTGACTATCGAGATTTCAGTTGGATCTGTCTTACCTAACTAAAGCTACTTCCTCCGCTTGATTTGTTCTGTCATAAAGGGATATTTTTCCACACTTATCTATTTCCCTGCTGCAAACGTCATGGAAAGTATCTTCAACTATTGGAATTCAGTTTGATCTGCCAAATACTAAATAAGGGTATTGATCTGATGTACATAAAGACAAATACTGGAAAACAAGTTTTGAAATTAAATAAATACAACCCTTACAACAGAGCTAAAAGTACCAAACTATTTCTCAGGTTGGGTATTTTGTTAGGTTCCTTTAGTGGCTGTCAGCCTATGTCCCGACAACTAATAGGTGTTGGGTAATTTGAGAGAAAATTCTTGCATTTGTCCGTTTATATCAGATAGCCTAGTTATTAAGCGATGAAGCCCAATTTTTACAAAGGTATTTGGACAGGATTGTCTAGGTACTGTTGAGTCATGTTCTAAAAAATAATATTGGGTAGGGAGAGCGCGATTTCAAAGATGTTTCATGACATCTGGCTAAATCTAATTTTTTGAATATCAGCGCTCAAGATTCATTAGTTGACTTGGATAGGCTTGAAGATAATTTCGTATTCTTTCAATAAGCGACTGTGAAACAATTATTCAGGTGGTCTAGAATCACATCAGGCGTGACTAAGTTTTGCTCAGATAGTATTATGCCAAGGGTTTAATTTTTGGTGAATTATGTTACTGCGGCAGTTGCAACTAAACGTTCAAACTCACGTTGGTCAAATATAGGTTTGTTGAGATGCAGCTGTTGGTAATGTTTCTTATATTTTTTATAATTTTTTTTATTAGATGATCATCAAAGTCATCTGCTGCCTAAAGCAACTTTATACGCCATACAGAGCTGTGTTCAGATAGCTAAGAAAAGTCAGTAAAAAAGAGTGACCTGAGAGTGACCTGGTTACGGCAATGAACGAACAGGACAGGTTTTCATAATTCTATACTTCTAAGCTTTATTCTTGGTGGGGAGCGTGCTAGACTCCACGTTATTATTTTCCAACACTCTCGTCCCTACCAAAAACTATTTGTGTTTAAAGGGTAGACGGGTTTCAAACTCATTCACTTAATTGGTTTTTAGAGTATCTCGCATTCATGACATTGATCTTTTGCCTTGTTTATTTTTGTGGCATTTGTTGTTGCAGCTTCTTGCCAAAGTAGCCCCATTGCCGCCTGGCTACATAAAATGCGCAAATTGGATGCCAAGGCACGTGGGTGCTGCTACTCCAGTAAGACCAACAAATATTTAAGGAAAGGGTTCGCATGAGGCATGCATGGAGGATGGGGTGCAGCAGCTGAAAATGATTGCGCGACATGCTTTGTTTATGTTTTCTTTCTGCTTCTACAATTTATACTCTATAGACAGAGTGTCAAGGGTTTAATATGTATTTTGCGATGAATGTGCTGAAGAAGATATGTGGCTAATTAGAGGCTGTATGCGACAAATGGGCAGAATGTGAAGTAACTTAAGTCCATTTTTCGACCAATTTGATTTCTTTCCGTTACTAAAAAATAAAATAGGTTTTTTATAAGGTTTAAGTATAAGGTATAGGGTATCTAGGCTAGATTGTTTATAATAAAAACATGCCAGCAAAAAGTTAAACATATACATGTACCATTGACTCAAATATTTATACCAAAAACTATTAAAAATAAGTAAAATTATTTTTAAAAAAATGTTTTCAAAATATATTTTCACTCATTGCTCATAAAATTCTATCGATTTAAGCCAAATAAGTTATTCATTTTAAGGCTACAGCTAAGTTCACTTGATTTAAATTTTATAAACAGAGAAGTGAGGAATTTGTAGTATAGATCGTGCGAAATATCAAATATAATTCTAATTCGTATCCTTTATTTAAATATGTTTGAGTTAAAGTTTGGTATGAAAAGTTGCACCCGGTGATATTTGCCTTAAAGAATCTTAATTTGGTAATGCAAATTTTATGAAATATTTTAAGAAATGTTCCCCCTACCGTATTTTATACTAATTTTAGCTTTTTTACTTCAAAGTTATCGATTTATTTGCAATAATTAAGTCAACAGTAAGCCGTTATTGCAGCAAAAGGATTGGATTCTCTGAATTCCCAAAACCTAATTTAAAAACAAACAGCCTTAACCTTTGGGGTGTAGGGTATTCAATCCGACGGTGTAGTCTTAGCTACATGCTTTTTTTTATTCCTTTGCTCTTTTTGGCTACAAAAGTTAATGTGGCATGGACACGGACACGGACGCGGACTGCAGCGATTTATGTTTACGATTGTGTGAGTGTGGGTATGGATGTGTATAGGATGCGTGTGTGTACGTGTTGTGTGTATGATTTTCCAGTATATGCGTGTGAGTGTGTGTGTGTGGGTGAGCGCAGTGCTGCCAAGCTGTTGGCTTTGCTGCAAGTTGTGTGAAATGCGTGGGCTGCATTTCGTTTTTTTTTTGCTCGCCTCTCTTGGCCAACAACAGTTTGGCAAACAAATTTGCTCAAGTGCTGAGTGCAAGTGTGAGTGCGCACATAAGTGTGTCTGTGTGAGAGGCAGAGTTCAAGTACCGCTCAACATGACGTATGAGTGATAATAATTTTACACGTCACACCAAAAACTAATCAACAGTAGCACCAGCATTCATTCATACATATCATTTAGCTTCAGGCAGACACTAGACTGAAAAGCAAAAAAAAAGTGGCTGAAACTATTATTTATTAAAGCTGGCTAAGAATAACAACAACAATGGCAGGAAGCGAAAAAAATAACAAAACATTGGCTAGAACAGAGGCGCAACCAAAGGGATTTAAGGCTAACAGGTGTGACGAACTGATGTACGGTTGGCCTTGGTTGGCTTGGTTTTTCTGCAAAATATTTTATTCAAATTCGAAAAAATTGAAAAATTTCTATTTTTTCGAAAAATTTTGGGATTTAGATCACAAGTTTAGTGAATTGTTTGTATTTTGTGAAAATGAAGTTCATTCGAATTTGGCTCAAAAATATTCAGGAAAATATGCTGAATTTGGGAAGTGTTGATTTAGATGCCAAATCTTATAAAAAAATAAAATTTTATTCTTGGAACTATGAACGCCATTCGATAGGAAATGTCTACAGCAGTCTACAAAACATAACCCCTTGGCTCAATATTCATGAAAATATGATTTTTTTCTTAAATGCCTCTAACTTTCGCGTTTATTACCCGATTATGAAATTTAAAAGTGTTTGGATTGCTATTTCGGATGTTTTTAAGCTGGCATTCAAATTTTTCGTATATGAAACATGCCAAAAAATTTGGGAAAAAGGTGAAAAATATATTTTGGAACGATAGAAAATATTAAGAAAAACCAACCCTTTTTATTTTGGATAAATAATTATGAAAATATGCTTAGTTTTAAAGGAAGATATTTGTTTTTCTGAATACATATGCCTGCAACTTTCGCCTAAATGGCTCGATTAGGAAGCGTTTTGTCAAAAACGCGTGTTTTTTAAGAATTACGACTTACAAAGAATTATTCTATATTTTTAAAATCCCATTGATTTCGTTCATCTTCTTTGCTAACCAAATTTGTTTGAAGTACTTGAAGTTCATTTTAAATTATTATAATTTCTACCAAAGCAAATTAATGGCAACCTTTAAGCTTGAATGCTTTGTAAATAAAAAATATTGTTGATTTTATAATATCGACGCAATAGCTTAGCTAAGAGAATAAAGTTGCTCTCGTCATGCCACCATATGAAACAGCCAAGGCATCGCTTCAAAAGCTGTCATACAGTCAATACCCTTTGTGAAAAAGGACAACTGCGCCTCTGTGGCAACAACCACGACAGCAACAACCATAGCAGCATCAGCAGCAGTCCAGTGGCACATAAATTAAACGCAGACAATGAACAATGAGAGAGCATCTATGCATGCGCCTGTTTGCATGCTACACTTTTTTTTGTTGAACGCTGTCGCCTGCCTCTTGTTGCCACTTCTCTCTGTGCCCAACAGTAGCTTCGTTTATTTGTTTTTCACTTTTTTTCTTCTTCTCCAAACTCATTAAGCTTCAGTAATGACACTTTAACGCTGCGAGCACGTTCTAAGCGCCAACAATAATTCATGCCACTAAATGATTTATGTACATATGTCTGCCCCCGTCTATATACAACTTTGCATCTGGGTTTTTCTTTTCCAAAAAAAAGCAAACTCAAAAATTAGAAAATTAATGCAAAAATAAATATGTGTCTGAAAAATTGCTTTGAAAATTTTGATCAGTAAATAATATGTTTTTGTGGCTTTATTTAAGAGAGCCGAAAAATCTTCTTATTCCAAATGAGAAGTCTGTACAATCCTACGGCGGTACTCCTTGATCGATAAACTATTTATTAAACTAATTCATGCATCAAAGTACTAAGTAATATCCACCACTCATCCACAAAAGATACATTCAAATTGAAGGAGTACTTACAATTATCATTTTTTGACTTCCTGTACTATATGATTGCGTTATAAACTTATTTTAACCGCCTGAAGCACATTTTAGCCGTTTTTTGGCCCAACGTAACCTCTATTGAGGAATCGTACCTTTAGGCGAACCAGATTAATATTATGAACGATATAACGAGAAGTAAGTGGATGTGGATTGGTCAAACGCTGTTTAAAGACAACAACAACAACACAGCCCTGCTAACAATGTGCTGAAAGCTCTTTAACCGAAAGGGACGCAGAATTGGAAGACCACTAACAGTCTGGTGCAGATCCATAGTTGAAGAAATGTATCCCCTGGAATGAGCGTTATGATGAAATCATAACTGTGGCTTAACATTTCATAAAATCTTTATTTATTCCTATAAATCTTTTTCGTCCCCGAACTAATACATTTTTAGACACTTATGCCAGCAATTTTTTCAGTTTTCGAAACAGTCAGAACCGGCCTGTTCCGGTATGACAAATGCAATATATTTTCTGATGCAGTACTTGCAATAGATGGCTTTTATAATGACTTTTCATCATCATTGCTTAGAGATGCTTCTCTTGGCACTCAAAGTTGAAAAGTGCTCACATGTAGAGGTTATAGTATTTTCGCTCTAAGTCATAAGAGGCCATAATGCTTAATATTTGAAAACCAATCTTATAAAAAATTTATTTTATAATAGCATACATTCCATAATCCTATCTTCAATTATTCAAGTTCAAAGTTTTCGACAAATCTTTCTTTTACATGAACATTTCACTGGACGATTTGCTTTGTACCAAAATCTACCCAAAGTCCGGTATAAAATTGGTGTACAATACTTGCACTTGACTACTACAACATCTATCTTTAAAGATGACGCACGCACCATCTAACAAATACACCCAAACATCTCAGAAAAACTTACTCACAAACCAATTTCCACTTACTAATTGAATCATTTGGTTGACAGCTAAGTGTGGGTGTTACTTTGAAGATCTACACTTCCAGAGCCCGCATAGAGTAACGCGGCTAATTAAGCTTTTGTGGTAACGTGTTGAAATGTTGCTTGCCAATTACAAAACTTAAACAAGCCATTGCCATATGATTACTATAATCATCTGAAACTAAATTTTATACAGACAGTTGGATATTAAGTCTACAATTTGGTATCTGGCCATTGCCAAGCATCGTTTACAATTTGACATTACGCATACGCGCTGTGGGCCACAACCAACAAACACACACACACAAGCAGCTGTAACATCATTAGTTCATTTGAACGGTTGCCAGAGACGCGTCGAGTGAAACGGGTTGACGGGTGTCATGGCAAATTAACGCAAATGCTTTTAACTTTTAAACAACCGGGCAAAAATTAATTTTGTAACCAGCGTTCAACTAATTTTATGCATAGAATCTAAAAGCCAACGGGGCTGGCTAAGCCAGTGCAAGCTCCATGCCAAAACGTGCCCAGGGCCATATCCATGGACAGTTGTTGTCCAGGGCTGTGACATTTGTGGAAACAGTAACTAACACAAGTGCTCTGACAAGTCGAGTTTTTCAGCAAAACAAGCCGCATTAATTAGTAGCCAACAATCGTGCAGCGGAGCAGTCACGAAGCATTGGAATGGTCGAGCAACTGCAGTGCCAGTGCAGGCGGTCAAGGTCTGGGATATGCAATATATTTGCAAAACTTGTCCACACGTTTGCCTCGGGAATATTTTTAGTTTTTTGAGCTGGTGAGTGGAATTGCATAAGAATCGACTTGGGAAACATTAGGCATAAAGGTTTAACATGCGGCGATTGTGAATAAGACGCGTTTGACACTCATTTTTGCTGGCCGGGAATCAGGGGAAGGGGAATTTGCAAATTCATGCTTTTAGCACAAATACGCAACACTCCAAGCACGGATTTTCCTTTTTATGTATTGATGGAAGCAATCCTTGTGTATGCTGACACTGGAACAAAGCAGTGCAAGCAGTACCTTGCGGAGTGAAGTCGTTTTTCAAAGCAGAATAGCATGAAGTGATTAAGCCGCTGGTCTGCCAATAATTTGGCAATAGCTTTTATTTTGCATTGCAAAATGTAGTGTCATTTATTAATCCAATTTTTCAAGTAGTATTTTTAAGCGTAAGCAAAATTATGCTATCAGTTCTGACGTATAAATCGAAGGACTTCTCAAGCAGTGCCATCAGACTATTGAGTAAGTTGCGCTTTCATTGAAATGTTGGTTAAGCAGTGAGAAGGAATCGTGTTTGTGGCCTTAAAAAACTGTTCTTTGACGAACCAAGTGAACATATGAAAATTATTAACCAATTATGGAAGAAATTTCTTTTGCTCTTTGAAACTCATTGCTCTTATTCAAAAAATATGTTTTTAGCCTTTACGAGCTTAATTGTGTTACTCATTGAGGAAGTCAATGCACAGACAGTAGCAGTTCAGTGCTTTCTGAGTACAGATTGCATATCCTCATGTTGCATATGGCCTGTACTTCAGAACTATGGAAGAAACAAAATTATCAAAATATTAAAATATATCAGTTCAGTCACTTTTTAAATACGTTATCGTCTTTTATGACTGTTGTGCTTTCTGAATGCAGAAATTTTGTGCATTAATTCAATCCAAAAATTGTACATGTTTTTCATTTTTTGACAAACTGATTCGCAACATCCTGTCCAGCAACTCACACCATATTATAATTGAAGGCGTACTTTTTTGAAGTTCTCTAAAACATGTCTATGGAAGTAAATGGGTTGGCAATTGACGAAGGTACAGATAGTGCTGCGCGTACAGCATCTTTTTAGTGTTATAACTTCACCTTTTGCTGCTAAAAATATAATTTTTTTAAGTCCGCTCAAAAACCTCCTTGGCAACGGCGGGCTTTCTATATGACGCAAACTTCAGCCCGGCGAATGCCGGATGAAGATGCCACACTTGATCAACAAGTTGTGTGGCTTCGCAATTCGCAGGAAATTTAACCAATTTGAGCCTGAAATAAGCCAACACTGTTTTGTTCGCTAAATGGAGGCGTTTTTATTGATTTTTGTTTTTGAAGTTGGAGCCAATGGGAGTCTCTATTAATTACTTTTTGAAGCGGGTTATGGGACCTAAGATCTATAGACAAATACAAATAGCGGGGTTCTTGATTTTAAACATATTCTGGGACGAACAACATCTTTTCGTCAGCCATGCCAGGCACAGGCAATTGGAACGTACAACCGCAAAGCTAATGTTGGTTACGACCTTGTAAATTGTTTTGGCCGTGGCCAGCTAGTAAGATTTAGATCACATCTTTAGAATCCATGAAAGCGGTGGGGATTGTGTCAAACTATCGACAAACATGAATCTGAAATGGGCTCTTGTTCTGACTTAGCAGCAGCTCTTATCGGCAGCATTTCAACTGCAGTGGTAGTTTTTAAAGAAAATATGGGTAGACTCTCGATTCCAGAGGTTGGCTCATGATATCATTTTTAAAGGTATCGACAGTAGTAAAAACGATATGAAGCCAGTTTTGTATATATTAAAATTAGTGCGCAAGTTAATAGTTATAGTATGAGACTACCGAGTCAAACGCATTAATATATTGTTGCTCTCGCGCTCACTTAAGCTGGTGCCGATTCAACAATTTCCATAAAGAAAGAAAATTTATCGTGTAACTTCTGCTTAATAATGAAAATTTTGATGTAGTTCTCACGCTGTTTCCACTCAAATCCAACGCCTTTTGCTGCTTTATGTATAAAATCTACGAACTATATAAAAACCACATTCCATGCTTAATTTTAAAGCAAATAGAAACTTTCTTGAAGCTCGGAGCGGCCATACTTCGTCTTCTATTTTAGTTTTTGGCCTTTTGGCTCTTGCTCTATGACAAATTATATATGCGCTCTCAAGTGTCCAAGGCGGCTAAAATATTTGTAGCCCAACTATGTGAGTGTGTGTGTGTGTGTGTGTGAGTGAGTGAGTTTCTCCATTTTTGTTTCCAAATCTGTGTGTGTGTGTGTGTGTGTACTCTCAGTGCATTTGTTTTACGACATTTTCCGTTTTGTGCTGTGCATGCAGTGCACGCCCCTAAATGTATGCAACACGCCGCTGATATGCATTGAGTTTTATGCAAGTACATTACTTCAGGGCTTGTCTGCATCTGTGTTTGCGTCTGCCACTGTGTATGTGTCTGTATCTGTGTGTGCGTGTATGTGTATCTGTGTGAGTCAAATGTTCACGTATGTGTGAGTGTGTTTGCTGTTATGTATTTTGCGCTGACACTAAAAGCTATTTGTAAATTTCGTGGTTGCAATTATGTTTGCAGTGTTGTTTGCCACGCTTTGCTTGCCTCATACCCCTACAACGCGAAACCCCTGGGGCACAATGCACTTAGCACATATCTTGCTATTACGCTCACTCTGTCAATCTCTCTCTCTCTCGCTCTCTAGCTACCTCTTGCCCAATCTCTCTGCCTCACTCTTACTTGCTGTCGGTCAGTTTTTTTTTGCATGAGTTTCTGGTTATTATTAGTTGGCTGCGGTTTGACTATGGCCTCACAAACAACACTGCTCTGGCTAGTTATTGTGTTTGCTGACCACACACCAAACTTACACACACTCGCACTTCCACACACACACACACACACACACACACGCACATGCAAATAAATATTTACACAATCGTCTAAGCATCCGTGAAGAGAATCATACTAGTTGCCGGTTAGTTGATGACTAGTTTGAGGGTAACGCTGACAGCTTTAGCACCCGGAAACACTTGCAAATGCTTCAACCTTAAAACAACCAAAAAATACTGCTCCAAAATGTCTTATAGAGTCTCAAAGTGTCAATTATGCGGTCACCAATAATTTTTAATACATGAAGTACGAAAGGTTTTTGAAATAGCTCCATTATTGACAATTTTAAGCAAATTTTTAACCAATCTCAATCAACACAAAAACAAAAACTAATAAATACGGGCAGATTGTGGACCTCGGTATCGTAGATACCATAGCGCACTCAATTAGTGGTTTGATTCCATCCTGCAGGACTAGTACCTCTGACAAGCAATAGTTCAGCTAGCAAATAAATCATATTATCCTAGATAAATCCATATTTATTGAATACAACGCCGTTCGAATGCGGCTATAAACCATAGATACTTGATCTCAACGAACAGCTGATAATAGAGATCTACGTTGGAGCGATATTAGCATAGGCATTTCCATTGTCTACACACAAATATTTTTATTGCTTTGCATTTTCATATAAGTACTTTTTCATAGTAATTTTAGAAGTTTCCACTTAATCTTTTAATACCCTGTACCGAATGGTATATGAGGTATGCCGATATATGTAGAAACAAGCGGAGACACTCCAAAGTTACTTAAAGTATGATCAACCCAACCCAACTTCCCGTTTGTATTAACGTCTAGATATTAGAGAAGGTGGAAAGATGTAAAGACCTTTACCTGGAGTGATCAACTGAAGAAGGCACGCGCAAAGCAGTGGCGCTTGGGGATAACTGGTAAGGTCTTCTGTAATCCGATAAAAGGGTTTATGGAGGATTATAATGGCCAAACAAAGTTAAGTAAAGTATAAGAGAATGTAAAATCAAGAGTAACTATTCGGGGGAAAAAAAACGTGGGATACAAGTTCTTTTTATTTATTGATATAGGGGATATATAATATATGTAGTATCAGAATTCAAGTTTATTTCACTTGTTGATATATGTTTCATCAACTAAGAAAATTAAAAAGTTTTGTATGAATAATACGTTAATTTACATAGATATTATAATCAAATTCGTTACACAAATCTTAAAGCTCCCAAGTACTCTATCAAATTTGATCAGCTAAATATATAAATTATCGGAGAAAATAGGTGATTTTGGTATTAAATTCGTTGAATTATTCCCATCAGCGAATAATGTTGTGGTATACTATGTTTAAGTTAGTGTGTCGATTTAGTGGGTTTGAATGTAAAATTTTTCTAACATTTACTAAAGATTTGTCACTTTTCCATTGACATCCAATCTTTCGAAAATGTAATAGTTGATAGTTCGATTTCCGCATTCTATATGAACCATCGTGGTTTATTAAATCAGCAGCAAAAGGCGAAAGATATTAAACAGATTAATGGGAGAGCTATATAGTATGGGTAAGTACTTTTTAAGACAGGTAAATACTTTTAAAACCAATTTAGAAGCCACCGAAAAAGCTGTTATTCGAAAAAAATTTATTTTTGTAGCCTTTTTCAGAGTGGTCTTTTTGTCAAGTGGGTTTCGTCTTTCTTTGTGGCAAGAAGCTGGCATTAGTTTTAGAGGTAGATTCCATTATTTATATTATCTTTTTTAAACTAGTTTGACGCTAGTTTAATTTGAAGTAGTTCATGCGATTTAACAGATATCCCGCCGAGTTGTATATGTGGGTGTGCACAAGTGAGGACACGTGGCATACTATGTTTAGGTTAGTGTGTCGATTTAGTGGGTTTGAATGTAAAATTTTTTCATTTTGAATTTTACAGTTTTTGCGCATTTTTGGCACAATTTTAAATGAAAATAGTTAAAGTAATTATGAATATATTTTCAACGTTGTACAAATTTTGCATTGTATTAATGGTGCCGCGTTTGCGTGTGCGGGTAATGATGGCAATTTGTATAAAAATATAGTGAATGGTATTGTAATATTTTGGGAGCACAATTTACGAAACGAGCGCATGAATTATCTTTGTAAATTCTAGTCAAAGACTCAGAATTACATTGTTTAAAAACGCAAATAGTTTTAAAATCATGCAACAACTTAAAAATAGTTAAATAAAATATTGTAAATCAGGCAGCATCAACTAATGCGAGAGTTTGGCGGCACATAATTTGGCTACCAGAAGTAAAGTACAGAAAAGCGTTTCATGTGAGAAACTTAAGAGATTCCACTCAATTGAAATGTTATTTAGAAGTATTCCGCTCAAATCGTAAAAAAGGTTTTTCAATAGTATTTCAGTTTTATTTTAGTTGATGTTGGTTTTTTTTCACAGCGAGTAGAAAAGATCAAGTTTGTCAAGTCGATATAAGCTGGAAACATTTCTACAAGATGTTAGAATAATGCAAATAATTGTGAAACGCTAGTTTATATATTGAATTTTTGTATTTAATTTCGGTTTTAATTTTTGAAAACATTAAAGGAGCTAAAAGCAATCTTATTAATATCATAATGTACAAGATTTAGGTATGATGAATAAGATTGTAGGACATAAATTTGTATAACAATTGATGGCAGATAATTGTGACCCAAGCTATTAGCTAAGACTTTCGACAAAAGGGATTGTTAGACCAGATACAGTCAGGACATATGGAGTATAAACATTCCAGTTAAAGGCTAAAACTGAACCGTTTTTCCATAGATTTTTACAATAGGTACCCCTGGGCATTTATTCGATAATAAGGGATGACATTTTATATAAGCTGAAGTGGATTTTATGGATTTTATTATATTGTATAAAATGTTAAGCAATATTTGTTATTTTTCAAATAACGAAACAATAAATTCATACCTCAAGGATAAATTTTGTACTTAACATAATTTTCTGCACAATGAGTACTTTATGAGGCAATTAAGCGATGTCGATGAAATTTTGACACTGCATTGGGCAATATTTAGATACAGTGCCAAGTTTCGTTCAGTTTTGGAACCGTATTATCATAATTAATGTTGTTTATATCTCTATTACTCATTACCGATATTTCTAAGAAGTTTTGATCTCTGTTTATAAAAGTGATAACCACGACCTTTTAAAGTATTATTTTTAAAATAGAACTTTACACAAATTTATTCGAGATTTCACAATCTTAAGAAAATTTTTATATGCATTTTAAAGAACTTTTTCTACATACTTGCAATATTGTTTTCAAGAAAACTTCCGGCTAGCAAAAGTTGTTTTAAGAGTAAGTCTATCCAGTGAGAGATTTCGCGATTGTTTGGTTTAGTTCGATGGATTATGTTCATCTGTAGAATTCCCTTTTGAATTAAAACATAGAATCCCGGGTTTAGGTCTTATATTTGTGGCATCCAGCTGGATGAGCTTTATCTACATTGCTTCCTAGAGCTCAAAGTTCATTCAAAATTAGAAGATTATTTTTTTTTAAGAAGTTCTGTATTTGGAACAAAATTTTTTATTTAATAGATTTATGCAAGTCTTGAACTTTGTAAAAGTAAAGTGTGTGAAAATGTAACAAGTGTGATTTTGCACTTGGGATTCGACCAAAGCTGGTCATTCCACCTTGGCTTTTAACTTAACCGAGACTTCAGCAGTGTTTTGCTGCTTTTCGTATGTAATATCAGAAGTCAGGTGAGGGCAGCCAAGTGGCACAGCTTTGTCTATTGCGACATTCATGGGGCAAGCTTGGTCTGCTTCACCCGTAGTTGTGCGGCTTAAGTAATCACTGCATTGTTTAATTCCGCGAAGAAATCCTTAGTGTCTGTAAAGACTACGCTTCGCTGAATAAGTTTAAGCCGAACGTTTTGCTGGCATAACCTTAAAAACCGCATTGCGACGTTTGCTTGAATCCCATACCCTACCTTGTATTCCATGCCAAATTTTCTTTGGTGAGTGCGGCCTTAAAGATTTAACATTTACTGGAGGTTGGAATGAGCAGGCTTTACTGGAACTGAATTAAACTAATATAAATTAAAGAAGCTGGTCTACTTTAAATTTGAATACTACAAAGAGAAATAGGCCGAACGTGGTAAAAAGTCAAGTATTTGAATAATAATAATGTCTCATACAAGGTATTCTTCAGATAAAGCGCAAACCAACTACCTTCAATTCTAAGTTTTTTCAGCAAATAGTAAAGAAAATGAGTTAACATTTTGAGCGTTTATGTTTATAGAATGATTTTTTACTGATACCAAATGGACCGCGTGGACTTCTTGACTCTGGTTCTCTCTAGAGCTCATTCACATAGAATATGAGTTTCACTTATAAATTATGCATTCAATAAGTAGCTTGAAACCATTAAAATAACTAAATTACTCTCTCATAAATCAAGCCCATTTTTAATGTAAATAAATAAATGTACGAAAAAAGTTAAACAACAATGCTTGGAAAACAAGACAGACCAAAAACTCGGACAGCTTAGACAGACAGATGAGAGCTAACGCATTTTTGCCATGCAACAAACTTTTCTCATTATGAAATTGTTGAAAAACAAGCAAACATCTGGATCTCCCTCTCTCTGTCTCGCTCCACTCAATAGGGCCCCACGTTGGGCGCTTCCACAACCAAAAATGCAACAAGCTAACATTTAAACAAAAATAAAACAATGCTCAATAGTTTTTTAGCACATGCCAGCACTCTCATTCATTGTTTTATATTCTTCTTCATGGCAGCCAAAAAAAAAAAGGAAAAAATACAAAACAGAATAAAAGTCAAGAAAAATATTTGTTATACGATAAAAGTTTAAGTAAATGGCAGAGTGAATAAAAATGTAAGTCAAATATAGTATTCATGTACAAAATAAAAATGTTTATAATGTTTATTTTCCCAAGACTGACAAGGATTAATAGTAACATCATGTAGGGAAACATATTTTTTGTAAGCGTTATTTAATTATAATTTTGGCGGAAGGGATGTGGACCATTCGTTGAGCAATTATGAACTCCAGCACTATATACAGTTACCCCTTTCAAGTGTACCTTCATAATATTACGTATACGTCATGTGCCACCACACGACTTTAATTATTGGGAGTACTGTTGAGTTCGGATAGTTTCTATAAGATGGGTGCTTGTACCTGCAGATTGTGGATTATATTGGACACGATTGGTTATGATATAAAAAAGGTTTTGAATTCTGTCAACAATATTTGTTGTATCAGCCTCTTTTGCTGACAATTAAATTGTTGTTTGTCTTTTTGAAATTGTGCAGGCTTGCGGGATGTTTTGGTTTTTCTTGTATCGAATACTTGCGGACGGTTTGTGGGGAATCGTGGGGAATATGAACCGATAAATCATGCAACGGGAGCTTTCACGCTTGTAGTTAGTAGTTTCAGCATCTAAGATAGAGTGTCCTGACTAGTTGAAAAAGAGGAGGCGAAGTACGACATAATGATTACAATAATCTGGATCAACTCTGGATCTACAGTTTTTTGCACTGGGATGCTGTCTAAAACCACGGGGATCAAATATGCAACCTGAGTGTACATTTAGTACGATAAGTCTCGTTCAATGCGCCTAATAACGCCCTTCACCGCTATCAGCCGGTGCTGATTTTTCTTTGATACCAATTTGGAATGCATTCTGTTGGGTGTGCATTCCATTTTGATTTGGAGCGAAGTATATGTATCACCAAAGTTTTTGTGCAGTTTCGCAGTGGAAGTTCTGCTTTAGTGGTTAAATAAGTCATGCAGCTAGTGATTCCAGTGTCGAAAACCAAGAGCTTCCAGGCCAACTTAAAAAGTTGGAAAATAAGAAATCGGAAACTCTACTTGAACAAGATTCGTGCCAAAAGAGAGCTTTACTCGCAAAATCAGTGGGAGCGACTCAGAAAAAATATTGAAATGCATTGCAATTGAGTGCCGTACATCTTGAAGCCAAGAAATGTTCAAAGGCGATGCTTCACTTCGAAGCTGCTGCTTGATCTACATGAAAGAAAGGAATTTTTGCACCGAATTTATACTACAATGAGTCCCAACATGAAAAATTGCAAGACCAATCTCGTAGAGCTAGTTCCAAAGTTATCTTAATTGGCGCCAAAGCAGAATACTTGCGGCTCAGACATCATGGAAGAATGTGGAGGGAGAAGAGTGTGGTCTATTATAAGCTGGTAAAATCTGTCGGAAGCATTAGCATTGCTCGGCCCAAGGGTAAGGTTCAAAAATTCATTGGAACCACTAATATTCCAGATCTTACCATAACCGCTTTATTTTCCTACCAACTACAGGCTTTATTAATGGATGTAACAGGATTTTTCGGGTATCTTGAAGAAATAAAAAAAAAGGTTCAATAATTGGATCGAGCTCAATCGATTTGTAAAATGATATTCCAAAATTACCAGAATGATGGAGAACACCAGTGGCTTCTGATGAATAATACTCTGAAAGTTTTATTACTTTTGGTGTTTCTCGTTTGTTGCCTGTAGAACTGCTCGCCAGAGAGGTGGCGTTTTTTCTCCCGTATGTAGCACCAGTATGGGCAGTGGCACCAGTATCGGCAGTTCTATGACTAAGGCCATAGAAAATACTTGGTGATCCCATACCGACTAAGCGCACTCAGAGTCACCTCAGGGTGGAGGCTATATATTACAACTGGAGCTACATGCACGATACCAGTTTTCCGAACAATACAAACAGATTCAATCAATGACGGCATGGGAATTGAGATAATACAGATTTAGAGTGAATAGATGAACATGAATATGGTGAACCCAACCTAAAGTTAGACCAGTGGGTGAAGGTCAAATGAATTTCCACCTAATGCAGTTCATGACAGGCAAGTACCTGTATAGTGTAGCGTATAGATTCACTTATGAGGAGACGCGTATCTGCCCAATCTTTCTTTACGAAAGAATGTATAGCACATAGTTTGAATGAAGTTTGGAGGAATAGCCAGCTAATTGAAAGAAGGCAGAAGGATCTAAGGCGATACACTGCAAATCCATGAAAATAAAACGTGATATATATCACAAAGAAGGCATAAGTTTCTGTTAAATATACATTTTTATATTAAAATATAAGACATGGAATTAATTTTTAACGCATTCATGCTTTAAGGAAAGATACTTTCAAATAATTTCAGATAATTTTAAGGATTCGTCTGAAATGGTTCTTGACTAATTTCCAAAAAGCCATATTCCTAACAAAGTTCTACCAAACGACAAATTGCCAAATGAAGCTTAGTGTATACAATTTAATGTTAACTAATATAAATGTTGCCCATATACAAATTGCATCCTTACAGAGTCTCTCAAGGTCGCCTAACTGTGCCTCCTGTTCCACTAAGTTTTGAAAAATCTGTGCAGCTAACAATTTCCTTTTTCTCTCGTAACTACAGGCTTTTACTATGAAACGTGATTTTATGCAAAAAACTGAAGCAACTTGTCAACACAGCTGCGTTAAATATCCTGTTGCCACCTTCCTACATCTCACATAGATACAACATACATGCACACTGCAGCTACCTAGTTATTGTATCTGTGTGTGTGCATGTGCTTAACTTTATTTCGTTGCAACTTTTGCTAATTATCTGCAGCACTTGGTTGTTTGCATGTCTTTCTGTAGATAATACTCTGCCATTTCACTCGCACTTTATGTTCTTCAAAAAAATGTTTCCAAATTTAATTTATTTTTGCATTTTAGTGGAAGCAAATTTCTTGGAACATTTACATTTCCTTTAGGTAATTAATGGATGTAGTTTTTAAAGTTGCAATTGTTGCCATGCTCGCAGGACTTGCAACTGGAGAGAAGTGTGGAAGAGTGTGTATGGGTGTATGTGGATGTGTAAGCCTTAGGTTCTAGCTGCAACTTAAGCAATGTGCAACATTTGATTTCAAGTTTTTGCGAAATTAATAGGTGCAGTTTGAAAATCAGCAACAAGTAATCTGACTTATAATTTAATTTATTTTTGTGAGCAACTTTTTTGGGGAGAGAGTATCTGATTTCGATTGCTGCAGCAGACATCTATGATCTATCCAACGTGATGTGTGACATTGCTGTCTTACTAACAGGGGAATCGATTTTATAAGCAAATTTTACAATGAGTTTGGAATAATATGCCATACTATCGCGCAGCGATATATATAGGTGGAAAATACTGCCCTATTCTACTGTCCCAATATGAAGAGACACTTTTGTTTGGTCGTGTTTTTCGTCTTTGGTAAAAGTCGAGATCTATATTAAGCCTCTATGGAACTCAGCGTCAGAACGCTGTTTGGACACAACTCAAAGCCAATCACGAAAGGTTCACCCAAATTTGGGTAGTAAATCTATGATACAACCAGAAGAGCCGTACCCCATGGTCAGCCCAGAGAAAATACTGAGGTATACCGGACCACCCAGTTTTGCCCCTGCGAAATTGTCGTGCCAAAGACACTCCCTATTTAAACTATAAACAGTTAAGCGTAGATAATCCCCCGTATGTTGTCTAGGAGTCTTATGGCACACGCCAGCTAATAGTTACTATGTTCCTTGTAAGATTCTACGATACATACTCTATTGGAGGCCAATCTCTTCCAAAGACAGGTTAAAGTAAACGTAAACAGATTCCAAGTTTGTCGCTGTTCGTTCCTCTTACGATTTACTGGAGCAGCGGTGATGGTATTTAAAAGCTCTTCTCCCCGACCGACTCACCATTATCACACAAGGAACGACTGCTGCAGCACCAGGACCTTTTGTATGATGCCTTAAAGTTCTCAACTTGGAAATTAAACAGATCATGTCAGTTGTAAGCATGCGGAATATAGTTTATCAAGAAGTATTTTGAGATACCAATATTTAAGATAAGATATTGCAATAAGAAAAACAAAAAAAAACGAATTCTTTGTAAATTAAAGGATAAGAATGGTACTAAGCGGTATAGTTAAAGGCATAATCTACAAAAGAGCTTAGTTATTCTAAAATATTATATACCAAAGAGCATCTTAAAATACTGACGTGATAAGATGATTCCAACGCAACTCAACCCTGTTGAGCTGTCTTGTTTCGCCTTAGTTTCGGTATCCTAAATATCGAACGTATTTAATATTATACATTTTTTTGAATATCTGAAGACTGTGTTGCATCGCTCGCATAAGGCTAGCAATTTTATTGCAATCTTTTTATTGCTTTTAGTTTGAAAGAGAAGAGATACAGTCCAAGTTCTTGATTCAAAGCAAAGATTGGCTGGTTCCAGCATTCATCCAAGACTTCGTTAGTCTCAATAAATATATTTCCCAAATATATTTAAGAATCATTACAATCTTTAACACGCCTTCTTTTCTTATGCAGTAGGAGTCTCAAGTCGACAGTTTCAGCTGTACACGCAATATACATATATAATCCCACGATGCTCCATACTGACAAATCTGTTATTACAAACGGCAACTAACCGACCATCCTTCCAGCAAAAAATTCAAGCCATCGAATTAGAGAGCATTCTACTTAAGGGAAGTAGGTGTGATATACAACCAGATCGCTGTCAATGCATTCGACTTTTTGAAATTACCATAATACAGTATTCCAATTTTATTTTCAATTGTTCGTAATTATTCTTTTTCGTTTCTTTGCGAATCTTAAAGGTTTTAAGGTTGTGCCGTAGTCTCAATGTGATTGTAATGTTGCCTGCATCTGACTAGTTTCCTTTTAGGTAAGCAGAGTGAACCGTGGTGCTTTATTCTTCCCCGTAAAAACTTACAAACAAATATTATTTTATGTAACTACGAGACCCCTCAATTTACTCAACATATTTGCAGGATGTTGTAGCTTATGTTATTATCAGCAAACTGTGCTTGATACATACTTCCTAGTTGTGCAATGTCCGGAGAAAGCATAAGTCTCTTTATTTATTATTAAAGCCTCATTCCGAAGTTCAAGAACTTACATTATGGAACCAGCTTTAGTTGGCATTAAAAGTAAAACCACTTTTTAAGAAATGCAAGTAAATTTGGTATCCTTAAAAGGATTTAAAGTGATTTATTTCTTGTTATTTTCGATGGCATAGAAACCGCAAATCACAGACCTTAACATGTGCAACAAATAGAACCAAAAAAAATAGCTCTGGCAACCAAATGCAAAGGTTTCGATTATCTTTTAAAAAATACATTTAATGGCGTGCCAGACCGTGGCATGTGTACTTGCAAGAAAGCCAACAACACTATTTACCATAAAGTCTTGCCAACTATAGGATACTCTTTTTATACGAATTTTTAAATTTTGTGTTACGCCATGATTGGCTTATGGAATTGTAGACAACCTGGTATATTATTTGCTACTTTTTACATAAAAAACTTAATTTATTAAAAATAGTTTCCTTCAAAACCAAAGAATCTTTCTTTTGAAATTTATACGTAACACGAGTAAATGCTGTATACGAAAATATATACTGGTGTCGAGTTTAATATTCCAATTGATGCTAACTTCCCTTAAAATAGCCTTTCCCTCCATTCCGATGCCTTTACTTATTCCAAAAATATTCAAAATCCGTTCTAACTCAAGCTGAACCGATATGTAAGAAGATCCACAGCAGATAAAAATTTAGTCTAGAATGATTTGTTTTGCTTTAGTTTGATTTGGGAGTTCTGGGAATATTGCAGCGCATTTAGAAAACTAACAAAAGATTTGGCAACACATCATCTGCTTGCCTACTTATTTCTTAAGTTGGGTTCCTCATGGATTATGATGAAACCTAACATTGAACAATTTTCGTAAAATTCAACAAAAAATTATTTTTGTGCATTAAGAGTAATTTTATCATTCTTGAAGTTTTCTTTCAAAAAATATTTTATTTTAATTTAAATTTAGCCAAATTATTAATTCCAATTGAGCAATTTCAGTATATTAAGTGCGTAATTCACTTTTCGGAACCATATACTCTTAAGATTTTAAAAAATATTAAAGTATTTTCACCTATCTGGTTAGCGAAAATTGTATCTGAGAAATGACGTGTTTAGCAACTCAATTTAAATAAACACAATTTTTTAACTTTATATTGATGTGTCGTCTTTGACAATTTTGGAGGGTCAATGTTCTTAGAAAAGCGAGTTTTATCTGGATGGTCCACGATTCCGACCAATTTTCCATTTTAACAACATTTTATAATTAAAAACAGAAAAATCAAAAATAATGTAAATCACAATGTTGAAAAATTTGCTCATACATGCAATTTAGGGTGATTACAATATTAAGCAGTTGGGAATTATAAGGCGCTTCAGTTCAATTCTGCTTATATGAGGCCAAAAAGCTGCTATGTTTTCTATCATATTTTGTGTAGACTCTTCCTGAGGTGTGGAATGGCTTTTTAGTATTATCCAGGATGGTATCCATTTGAAAAATTCATATTTTATGTTCCATTATAGAGTTTATTTTGACATCGACGGTGATCTCCAGATTTGTCAACCAAGTCGCTAACTTGCTAAACAATCAGTGCGTGTTTCTGGAAGACTCTTTAAGGAATTAAGGTTGTGCCTTAGACTCAGTAGGTTTATAAGGTTGCCTGCATCTGACTATTACTCGTTAAGAGATCTCATACGCCTAGCAGAGATTAATGCGGGGCTTCATAATCCCAAAAAGAATTTACAAACAAATATGGCTTTATTTAACTTTGAAGTCACTCAACTAATTAAACATATTTGCAGAATGCCTGTAGTTTATTTTTTCATCAGCATACTGTTTTTGGTGCAGACCTCATTCTTCTGCCATGTCCTGAAGACAACTCATTTTGGTTATGGAACCCTCATTTCGAATTTCAAGGGCTTATATTATTAGCTAGCTTAAGTTTGCATTAAGAGAAAAACTTACACTTGGAGTATACCCTTTGAGTAATTTCCTTACTGCATCAACTCAATATGCCCTTTGACACATTGCGTATAGGGTATTATTTATATTGGGTTAGCCTTGGCAGAGCAACAAAATAGAAATCACAGTGGCAGCTATGTCTGACGCAGTCACAGCCAGTGAGTGGGGCAAATAAAGTTAGAAATAATGCTGAGAGTCTGACGGGGGAGGGAGTCATACAAAATGCTAAGGAAATGGCCAAGGATATAAGAAAAATACAAAGTTAAGGTATCAGACCAGGAAGTGCAGATTGCGTAAAAGGAAATGCAACCAGGACAACGGCAGCGAAACACAAACACAAATGTAACCGACAGACACGCTAAAATCAGTGACAGGAATACATATAGCATAAAATACGCGCTCCGACTGACAAATACATAAAGTACGAATATCTACGGGAAAATGTTTTTGAGTCGAACGAGCGGGGAAAATCAAATGACAGACGGCATGGACAGCTGCAACATGCGCTTTAGCTTCAGCGATGTCAGACCTAGCAATGGCTTGCGATTTGCCATAGAAACTTTATTTTATTTTCGTTTGCCAGTTGGAAAAATTGCAAAATCACGTAGTACCAAGAAATAGAAAAGCGCGTCTCGCGTTTTGCTGCTTTTCAAACATTTGCAACACTTTGTGATAAGCAGTTGCAGGCGTCAGTCAGTCAACGGCAAACCGAACCAGCGATAAAAACCAAAAAAAATAAATAAATAAATAAATAAATCTGACTCAAAAGTTTTACTAATGAGTTAAGCATAGGTCGACTTGGGTATACCCTTTACTCTGAATTAATTGCAGTATTTGCAAATATAACTTCAAGTTTAAAAACATGGATTTTTAGCAATGTTACAATAGATCTTATACAAATATTCCGTCGTTTCAGTGAGAGCTAAGAAATATTACGGAAAAATATTTTGTCCACTCTCGCGAATTCCCTCTACTGTTATTAAAACAAAATATGCAGCAAGTAAGAAGCAACTTCAAGTTACCAGGGGTATGTACCAAGAACATTATAGAAAAATTTAGCAATTATTAAATAATGGAATTTTTTAGGGGGTAGCTTTAGAAAAAAAAGTTAATTCTAATCTAATCTAATTATTAAAACAAAACAAAATACTAATTCTTCTAAAAGAAGTGTATATCTTAAAATTTTAGTTAGCTTGAACAAATATTCTGGAAAATATTTCACCATGAATGCAGTCTTTTTACATCTAGAGAACATGTCTTCGATGTCGCTGATCACTTTAACTTGAGAAGTGCTTTATCGATCAGTTTCAATTGTTTTTCATTCGTTAAATTATACATATAATACTCTTAAGAATAGACGTTTGCTACATTTTGCCAATTCTATTGAAAATATGCCAGACGCATAGTCGCTTTGCATATCTTGATTGAAGCTCATATGAGCGCCTTAGGAGCATCTTTAGCTATGCTAGCATCTATTTGATAACAAATTCCTAAAAGATCAGCATTATTGATGCAAGAAATTCTGAACAAATAAGATGTTGTATAAGCTATGCAGCGATATGGGAAAGTACATTAACCCCAGGTATTTTCTTTATCATTCGCATTTGAAATAATAAAAACCACAAGTATTCTTTTAATTAAATAAATTATTTAAGAAGTGTTAGTACATTAAGTATTACATTAAGTAATATAGTCTCGGCTTTCATTTTTTTTTTCAACATTTCCTTATCATAAACTGTATTTTCGGAAAAATAACATGCGATTTGGGGTCTGAAAAAACGAGTTATTTTTTTCAAGAATATCGGACATATTAAAGCCCTTGATGACACTAACGCTTACGCATTTTTCGACAAATAAACTTTAGGTTTCGGGTCTCAAAAAATCGAATTTTTAAATTTTTTTGAGAATATCGGATATAAAGGCCAGAAACGCTGACGATTTAGCTCATTTAACTTTGAAATTTGTAGTAATTTTAAAGTTAATTAAAGATTAGTCACGCCTTCCATTCCCGCTTTATACTTCAAAACTCTCATTATAACAATCCAACGTAAGCAGAGTATCTACAAATCAGTAAATGTCTTTTTTTTGCGTGCATATGAAAGTTAAAATTGGAAAACTAAGTCGAAGGACTTGTTTATCTTTGGTTTTATTCATTTGGTAAGCCATAAAAAATAAAAGTGCCAAAATCAGAAAAAAAAGGGAAAAAACTTGTTGCGACCTTTTACAATGTTTTTTATATGTTGACTCTGCGACTACATTGTTGCTTCTGCTTAAGTCAGTGAAAAATTTAAATCTTTCGTAAATAAAAATACTTTGAAACCTGATGCAGGTTAGATAGCAAAGCACCAGATACACTTTTCACCTGACTGCCGGCACCCGTAACGCGACTCTTGAGCCCTCAAACTTTACATTATTGCATGTTTTGCATGTGTCAACAGACAAACAAAACAGCAACCATCACGGCAACTACAGCAACAACAACAACATGTCTGCCACGGCTGCACAGTGGTCAAAAGTGGGAGATTCTGGAACAAAAATTGTAGGCTATTGCGGGATGTCTGAAAGGACTTGTGAAGCAATATGTCAAAAAATCAATAGTTAATATCGTAAGACTATTTTACAACCGTACGCCTTGATAGTCTCCAAAGCAGAAGAGCATTGTTTCCATTCCAGTGGTGCAATTGCCTAGCACTGACATAGCTAGCAGCTAAATAGAAGCTAAGACGCTTTGCCTAAGTAAAGCTCTACTAATTAATTACCAACACTGTTCAGATTCGGCTATAAACTGTAGATATCTGAACTCTAGAAACAGCTATTAATAGAAATATTTTCAATCTCTGCCCTTGGAGCCATGTTCATAGTCAAGAGGTTTAAATTAAATATTAAATCTATTTTACTATACAAATAACCCAATACTTAAGTTAGAGGTTAACAGTATATAAAGGACAATAATCGTTGTTATTCTTTTTTAGAATAAGCGGCATCTTGAAAAAAGTCAATATTTTTTATGAAATCGTAACTCTCTCGAGCTATATGAAAATATGTCTTTAAAAATCATAGCTATTAGAACTAAGCTACTATTTTTACTAACATTGCCAATTTTTTTGTGGTTTTTTCATTATGACATCTAGTAAGCTAATTAAAAAAAAGCCCCATAAAACATTCTTGAGAAAATGCATTTTAATCAAATAATTTATATTTATGCGAATTACGTTTATTTTTAATTATAAAATGTCGCTAAAGTGGACTAGTATATCGGAATCGTGGACTGTCTAAAGCAAATTCACTATTCCAAGAACATTGAACAATCTCATCGAAAGACATATCGATATAAAATTTAAAAATTAGTTTTCTTTTAAAAACAATAGTGAAATACCTCACGCAACAATAATCATTTTCTGAGATACAAATTTCACCAACCGACTTGGTGCACAAATTTACTACTTTTTCTGTGAAAATACTTGTTATCAAATTTTTTACAAACTTAAGACTAAACTGATGAAATTCCATATACTGTTCCGAAAAGTGTATCACGAAATTAATAGTCGGAAATTGCTCAATAATTTACCCAACAACTCGCATTTTTCACTTCAAAGTGAATAAGCCAAAGATATGTTGTTAAAAGCATAATATGTATTCTTTCAAATATAAGCAAGTTACTTAGATCGTGCATTTACGTTAATATCAATTAGCATTCTGATGGATATACTCTCATTGTTTATAAGCAATTTGCCTAAATTTAAATTAAAATAAAAGATTTTTTGAAAGAAAACTTCAAGAATGATAAAATTACTCTTAATACACAAAAATAAAAACCATTTTTTGTTTGAATTTTACGAAAATTGTTCAAGTTAGGTTTCATCATACTCCATGAGGAACCCAAATTAAGAAATAAGTTGACAAGCATATGATGTGTTGCCAAATCTTCTGTCATTTTTCAAAATGCTCTGCAATATTCCCAGAACCCCAAATCAAACTAAAACAATACAAAACATCCAAATAGAGAGAGTATCCCATAGTTGCCAAGACTTTATGGTAAACACTACTGTTGGTTTTCTTGCAGCTGCACATGCCATGGTCTGGTACGCCATTAAAACAAAAGATTAAAAACCATTAATTTTATAAGCAAAACATTCACTTTCGCCCACTGTGCAAGGACAACAACTATTGCAACAACAACAGCAACAACAATGTTACTTGTCTGCCAAAGGCGAGCTTTAAGCACAACAACAACGACAACAACAAAAAGCAGACACAAAAAATGGCGCTCGCCTAAAGTATGCAATGTTTGTTTAGGTTCTGTTCCATGTTTCCTTTTTTTGAAGTCCTTTTTGTTGTTCTTTATTGTTGTTGCTTTTGTTTTCAAGTTCTAAGCCGGTTTTGCACCTTTTTTTTGGAAGAGAGTTTCTATGTTTGCTGTTTGGCATTTTGGGGGCGAGTCGACCAAAGTTTATTGCAAGGATGTTTTGCGGGTTCTCCAACAGGACATAAGGTACGAGTATGTCATATAAAGTTAAGGGGTGTGTCTGGGTTAAAAGTTTTGCGAGTTTGAAATGAGCAACTAAGTACATGGGATATATTGTGCGGTTTATGACTATGTAAGAGTTACAGCAGGGAATGGATGCAATCCTGGGTGTGTGCCAAGAAATAATAAAACCCATAAACAGGTACTTGTTGGTTAAATGTTTTGAGGACTTTTTTAAAATTATTGCCAAAAATTATGAAGACTGGCAGTTGTTGGAGGCAATTAGTTTTTGCTTTTGTGAGTGAAGTTATATGAAATGAATGTTCATGGCATTTATAATGATAAGTAAATCAGAAGATATTAAAATTATTTAACTTTTGGATAAACTACAATAAATTCCTTAAAGACAAAAGTTTCTGGTAAATTTCAATAGTATTTTGAGTACGGGTTGTATTCAATCATAGAATTTTACTGATTTTAAAAAATATTGCAAACATTTTTGAGTTTGCTAACTACTAACTTGAGTCTGGATTTGGCAATTTGATACATAGAGGGTGTTTTTTTTTAACTATAGTACTTTAAGTTGGCATTGCTGTCAAGTAATTTATTCTCAATTTTCTTGCAAATTCATCACGAATAGACTCACGCCTGAACAACTTACGTAGATTCGTCGAATGAGCCCAAAACGAGATTGCCGTTGTTCCCGATTTGCATAAGCGAATTTTGTTTAGCGATGAAGCGCACTTCTGGTTGAATGGCTACGTCAATAAACACAACTGCCTCCTTTGGAGTGAAGCTAATCCTCAAATGGATGTCGAAACATCGTTAATTCTTCAAAAACGATGACGGCCAGAACGTTACAGTCAATGGTGATCGGTATAGAGTCATGATTACTCACTTTTTCATTCCTGAATCGAACAACCATGATGTCCAGGGACTGTGGTTCCAAATAGACGGCGCAACATGTCACATAGCTCGTGCCACAATCAATTTGGTGACCGCCATGTTTCAAGTTTTGGATCTGTGAATTGGCTTCCAAGATTTTGTGATTAAACACCGCTACACTTCTTTCTGTGGGGCTATGTAAAGTCATTAGTCTATGCGTATAAGCTTAACCATTTGGAGGACAACATTTCCACAAATGTTGGAAAAATCATCAAAAATTGGGCGTCCAGATTAGACTACATCCGAGCCAGCCGTGGCGGTCATATGCCAGAAATCATATTTAAGATGTAATGCCACAAGATAATCTTTCAGATAAATAAAATTCAGCTCAATCGAATAGTCCATCGTAATTGCAACTTAAAGCTCCATACCTCTAAAAAAACACCCTTTATAATGATAGTTTCTTAAAAGCGTTTGAAAATACTGACCATTGCTATCTACTCCTTTCGTCCATATATCTGTCAGCATACGGATGCCGCAACGGAAAAACTGCTAATTTTTCGAGGTGCTCCAAGTATCAATCCAAACCTCTTCTTTGAAATTAATATAAATTCTCGTTGCCTAGATTATGTGCGATCGATGGAAATTAGTGGTCATCAGCTGAGGAAATGTCCGTAGAGTATGGCGCGTAGGGGAATATCTCCCATTTCAGCAACCACCACTTAGTCCTTCGGCGTTGGTGGCTCTTTTCCAGCAGGCTGATGGCCGGTAATTTTTGTGGGCGTCTATTTTGTCTAGGGGTCTCCTGTTGATATTTCCAACTTATGGTAGAACTGCGCACATAGTGGGGCGCATTTAGGGTTTTCTTCAACAGTCACTATCACTATAGTCTATTGACATCATGAATGCTGAGCAAATCGACATTTAAATTCTAGAGATGCGAGACTACCACACCCCGCAATACACTTGTCAATGCTGGACATTGCAAATCGTAGTTGATAACCAAGGTTTTGAACAGACAAATTGCATTGGTTTTTTTTTTCAATAGCTTCTATTGCTATACTGCTCTAATGAACGTTACGAGCCAGCCTATAGCTGCCTCTTTTTAACTTCACCTTGTTCTATTTATAGCTTCACACTTCAGTGCTTATAATTCACAACCTAAAATCGCACATGTGTTTGCTACAAATAGAACTTTTCTACTTTTGTAACTCGGCGGCGGTCGGTGGCTTGTGCTGGTCTGTTGGTTGACCGCTTCCCCTTAATTGCGGAATTTGCGCTTAACTTGCGCGTGGCAGTACCTGGCCAAGCCACCCCTACATGGCCCGCGTGTGTAGTGATCGCCGCTTTTTGCATTTTAAAATTTTTTTATTTTATATACTTTTATTTTTTTATAATTTATTTCTGTATTTTCTACTTGCGGCAGGCATGATTACTTTGCAGACAGAGAGCTTGCCACATCTTTGGTAAAGAACGAAAATTATGGAGCTACCATTTGTGACATCTATTTTAAAAATCCTACATTATAGGAGATATTATTTTGAGTTATAGTACAATTAATTGCACTATTGTTGGTAATTTTATTAATATTGAGCCTTTTGAAATTGTTAATAATTGTAGTACCCAATTTTTCAGAAAAAGCTTATTGTTATCTGAGGAGCTGAAATATCATTTTAGTTTTTTGATATCAAGGATATTACGCAATACCAAGTTGATGATTATTAATTTTTATTATTATTTATGGTTACTAAGCTCAAACTAGACAGTAATAAACATGATTCCATTTGACTATGGTGGTTGTCGTCGCTCGAAACGGAGCATAGGGTGATTTTCCTAGATAAATAGCGTCTACTATTTGCTAGCCATACCATTCCAGTGCTAGGCAAATGCAACAGTGCTGAAGGATGGAATTGAACCAGCGACCTTCCGATTTATACGCGAGTTCTCTATCACTCACGGCAAAAGTTTAAATTTAGCACTAAATTCATTGAATTTGATGTTATTCTCAACATTTTTTGATTCAAAAACGTTGGATATACTTTATTGGTAAAGAAAAAGAATTTTTCCAACAGAACTTATTATTCTTCGTTTGATTTTTCAAAAATTGTAACCCAATCAGAATTTCAAGGATTTTAAGTCAAGTTATCAAATATTTTTGTTTCTTAAGCAATATTTCTGGTTTAATTTCAAAAAAGCGTTAGAGCGTATTTGAAAATCGTTCGTGCTCGACTTCCATAGTCCTAGAAAACATATTAACCAAAAGACAATTGAATTCGACAAACAACATAAAAAATGAACGTGGGGCTCAGTGGTATCCTCTAAATGGCTCTTTTCTTTTCGAGCAGCTATTTATAGGGACACCTCCATGTTCTATAGTCAACAGAAATACATTTTTTTATTCATAAAAATTTAACTATATTAGATTCAAAGAGTGTCTTAAGTGTTTGAGTTAATTGACTTCCAGAATTTCTCTCGCTGTACTGCCGTTGTTGCTTTTGCGTCCTTCTTTGTTCTTGTTGTGGTTGAGGGATATTCGGAACAGTTAAAACTCTTCCAGCAGCACTTCTTTGTCTTCGTACTAAATGAAGGACAAGAGCTACATTATCAAGAAACAATATCTTGTCATATCTTTGTTTTTCCACATGTTTTGCCTTGACCATTTGGGCTCACCCTAATATCCTTTAAGTTTTGTTTTTCATTTTTAACCCCTGCATTTATTTAGCTTTTATTTGTTTAAGGAAAATTTAAGTTTGTCTGTTTTATCAATTGTTATTACTTCTAGTCCTTACTCGGAAAGTTATTTTCATTGTCCTTGGTCACAACGAGTAAGTTTTGCCAAGGAAACGGCAATTGTTAATATGCAAAAATGAATGCGCCTTATTTAGAGTGTGGTAGTCTATGTAACCCAACAAACATATTTGCTTGTTGGAGATTTTCGATTAGAATGAATGAAAGCTTTTCATTCATATGCAAAATCTATATTCGTTGTTTGCGCTTAATAGACTTTTAAGCAGTCAGAACTTTTGTAAGGATGTTTTTTTTTTTGAATATATAATACAATATAATTCCATTCGCAGAATTTTTGCAAAATTTTTAAAATATTTTGTAAATTAGAATATTCCCAAAATATATGACCAACATTTTGTAGGATAAGAGAAGAAAATTGAAATTGTGGGAAACAGGTTTGCGCTGCAATTATCTGCTATAGAGCTTATCCTTGATTCTTTGATATCTATAACATCATATTTGGATGACAATTTTAGGGATCGTTAAGAACCAGAATTGTAAAAACTGACAAGATATTGGGTGAAGCACATTAGCGCTACAAGTGTGATTTGTATCTTATCCGAATCTACAAAAATCAGACGACCCTGAAAACAACTGAAAACAGGAAGTAATATGAAAGCTGAAACATTTCAATCATAGTTCGTAATTGTTCAAAGATGCTCGATTTTGCAAAACAAGTTGAATTAAAATAAAGAAAGATGAATTGAATACACCGTTCGTAAGGTTGGACATCGTTATGATTATTATAGTTGAAACACTTTAGGTGTGCATTACAGGGGATGGTTTCATCTTTTTTTGACCTTTCCGTCTGAGTCGTAATAAAATGGGACAAAAAGCTTTCTACTCGCGGCAAGAGGCATGTTGACTTTAGCGTCTTACTTAAGATGTTATTATGTCTCACTATATTGTTAAATTCCCTCTTGAATACGTCTGAATTTTCGGAAGTGGAATCAAGGCTGTGCAACCCAATTCGACAGCCAAGATTTTTTTGCGTCAGATTTGAAAACAAAATATTAACTTTAATGATTTTATTCTTTAACTTTTTAATAAAAACAAAAATAACCACGATTATGCCAGCCAATGTGCATTTATCATATTTGTTTTCATTGTTTTTTTTTTTATTTAAAAATATTAACTATATTTTAATCTTTTTTTATTCGGAACATATCTTAATCTTTTTAGTGCTTTTCCCGCTTTTTTATAATTTTCTTCGGCTTGTTATTAATATTTTTTATTAATACTTCATAGTAGGGAGAAGTTTTCATAAATTCGACTTTTCTTTTTCATAAAAGAACTACTTTATTTCATACACTCAATCTCTACTTTATTCCTTATTCCATGCGCTGAGAATGCCTGATATTTGTACTCTTTAATTTTATAAAGTTGAGAAAAGTTTTCAAAAAATATTTTTAAAAATTATGCACTTTAGACTTAAATTATTCCCAACTGCTATATCTATATTTAGTATAGTTATAGAACAAAGAAATACTCAATTTTTAATGCAGCAAGAACCATACCAATTTCTCTTTCTAAATAGAATCTATTGTTTTGAATCTTTCACTTTCGATACATTTTTAAATTAACTCAATTCTAAAGGCAAGAAAACCCATAGCACAATGAATTTCTCCATATAAATCATAATTTAAGTATTATAAAATCTCTTGAAAGACTGTCTCAGTATTTTTTCTGCTAATAAATTCTATTTAAGCGAAAAATTCATCTCATTCAAAACATCTGACTTTCATTGCCCCCTGCAAAAAATTCTTCAATGTCACAGCCAGCAGCGCCTTCTCTGCTCCAATTTCTTTTTCCTCCAATAGATCTTTAACGATAATCGCATAGCTGCCCTCTTTTCCGGTTCATTGGGTTATGTCTGCTGTCAAAGTAAATATGCTTCCAAATGCATGTCTGGCACAATGTTTTGTCTCATGTTGCAAGGATACTGCAATTGTTGCTGCAGCTGGGAGGGATCCATTCGTTCATTGTGTATGACTTGGCATGTCGTTAGACTGCCATTTGTAGCGCACACAATTGCTAATTGCTTTAAATGTATTTTAGACCCGGAAGTGGATTTGCTTAAGCCCTTGGCAACTATACATAGAGAGAATACTCTGCGGCAAGGACACTGGGACACCCTCTCAACCATGCATATATATCATACTATTTAAATATGTATGCAGAGAGATAGAGTATATATTCCACATTGTTTGCCTTTTATATTTTAAGATATACTGCATATTGGCTGGCATTATCTGGTATTTGGATTTATTTCATTTGCATTTGTCATATTTTCTTTGTTTTTATTTATTTAAAATTATTAACTTTTGCTTGTCTTGGACATTTGACTTTTTGCATTTTCATCCATTAAGTGTGACAACACGGCGTATGCAAAATTTTAGTTGACAATAAGGACATTGCAGCAAAAAAGAAGAAAATCTAAAATGAGTAAATGTGTGGATGGGTGTTACACATTGGGAATTCGAAAATTTTGAAAAATTCTTGTTAGATACAAAACTTGAACTTGTGTTCTAATAGTTTAACTTGATATGGGCTGGATTGGTAATCTGAAACCTTCTACTTTATTAAGAATTTGAATATTCCCATAAGAGCTGTAGAGCGTATGATCTGATGATTTTCGTTTAAGAATACATGGAGCTCGCTACAGTACAAACTTGCGACTTACAATCGTTGGCATTGTTGTTTGACCTGGTGACCAGACAGCTACAACTTTTATGATGAGGTTAGTATCCTGCCTCAATGGTATTCCGCACTTTTTCTGTTTTACTTTGCTCTACGATATTATAAGCGCTTCAGAAGCGCAACATCTATTGCTTGTTAAATATCAGACTAAGTTGAAGAAAACGTGTGCCCAAGCTGATGGATTCTAACGAGTTTTGTTGGGAGATTTCCTGGCATTATAGCAGCTACATTATTTTATTTTTCCTTGGAAAGTTGTATTTCGAGGAGTCAAATTTGTAGGTTTTTGAGTGAGTTCGTATATGTTAGCAAATAGCAGAAAATAGAGCTAGAAAAACATACATTTATTGAGTTTTAAATGAGTCTGACGTAAAATTCAATTATCATTCAGTTTTCGCAGAACCAAATAAAGATTTCGTCAGTACTAAAATCTTTAAATTTTGTTTATTGTTAATTATAAATTCCAGCCTTAGAAAAATAACTATGCTTGATATAAGTAGATGGCGCCAGAAAGAAAATCCTTTTTGATAAACTTAAACGTGTTCCTGACCCGTTCTAGTGGGAACATGCAAAAATCGACTTTTTTAAGATTTTTTTAAGATGAAATAAAACTTTTTTCATTTTATCGATTTTTTATTTTTTTGCAAAACTTTACCAACTTAGTTATCAAAAGTATAAATTCATAAGTCTATTCGAAGTATAATTACATATAATATTAGATAGATGGATAGATATGAGGGTGGCAGAAACCGACAAACACCGCCTCGGACACTCAGGCTGAAAAGCGCATTGGCCATATTGGCTAGTTAGATAGGAGATAAAGGCAAAAGTGAAAGAGGAGGAGAAATCCCACTACACCAACCACCTTGTCTCTTCGAGCAAGTTGAGAATTGACTGCAGTGGTAATTTTTATTTTCAACGAACTGAAGCACATCGCTGCCGTGGATACGCAGCCTTGTTGTTGAGAAATCTGAACAATAGCATAGAAAGTGCTCGGTTTAACAAATAATATTACATTTAAATTCTAAAATTGCAGAATTTATCGTCTAAGAAGACATTGTTTTAAAAGAAGAACAACTTGTATTAGCGCTAGATATGTGTCCATACAAAGTTATATATCTCAGTAAATGGTTGCCCGAATTGCCTGTAGTTTTTAGAGATTTGCACATTCAGAAAAGTAAAATAATGTTGTTTTTAATTCTAATCAAGTCAATCCCTTAATGTCAGACATGATTGTAGAATATTTTCAGAATTAATTTAGTGTAAAATTGTACAGAATGAGGAAGTAAAAGAAAATCGTTCAAACTATATTTTAAATTGAATTTTAAAAAGTAAACGTTGGCAGAAAAATTGCCTAAAAATAAAGTTCAGCGAAGCAATTCTTCCATGGCTTGGAGAAGTAACATATCAAAGGAATTCTGCCATGCATTGGGAGAAAGAAACTCAATTATTAAAATGTATTACAAACCTAAGTTGATTCCATAGAAGACCTTGCCCTCTTCCATTTAGGCCTATTACTCAACCCAAATCCTCTACGAAAACGACATCTCTGAAAAGCGAAGCAATTCTTCCATGCTTGGGGAAAAAACCAACGATTTTGGCTCAAAATGTTTTAGAAAATATAAGTTTGTTCCAAAGAAAACTTCGCCAAGCAGTTCTTTCATGGTTTGAAGGAGTAATATGTCAAAGCAATTCTTCAATGCTTTAGGGGAAAACATAAGTTTGTTCCACACTCTCCCAGTCAAGCCTCTTAATGTAAATCCTTTACAAAAACCACATCTCCAGGAAGCAAAGCGAACCATTCATGATTTGAAGAAGTAACATGAAACTGAATCATCTGAAACTATAAAATGTATTAGAAAACATAGGTTTGTTCCACAGAAAACCTCGTCCACCACCACTCAATCCACTTACCCAATCTAAATCCTCTACGAAAACGACATCTCCAACCAGTATGCCCTTTGAATGGATGCAACCCTTTAAATTTGATATTTAATTGAAATCGACAAGTTTAAGGATTGTATTGTATGCACTTTCAATATGCAATTAAATATACATGCTCCCATTGTCTGGCCCTTTTGAGGAGGAGCAATCGAATCCATCCAACAGAGCTCATAAGAACTTCATCTGTTTATTATGGTTATGGCAGATTTTATTGTATTGTTGCTGTCCTCAGAGCTTTTGTTTTGTTGCATAATGAGTTTTGTGTTCTGCATAAATAAGATACATGCACACACACAAGTCTACATAGATACACACACACACACACACCCTCACATAGAGTGCAATTATTTACTTTGTAATTGTCAATATTTATTATTGAGTGTTGAAAATTGCGGTTTGCAATTCAACACATTCACCTGAATAACCAGCAGCAGCAGCAGCCAGAAACCCTAGAATAGTTTGTATTTATTTATTTATTTATTTATAATGGGATTTTAAAATAAGGCATATACTGTATATGTTTGAAATGAAACAACTGTGTGGTATACTTAATATTGTATTAAATGTTGCCTGCATAAAACAATTATATTCGAGTGAATAAATACGGCAAAGTTGAAGCTTTATATAGCAAATCCTTTCAAAGAAAATGGCAATTTAATCAAAATTTCATAAAGTGTAAATATAAGTAATGCCTAGAAAGTAAAATTTATGCTTCTCTACATAAATGTTAAAGCAATGTAAAATCAAGTATTTTTAAATTAAATTCCATTATTTTTATTTGCAATGAAATTCGAATTCAAATAAGCCCATAAACTTGGATAAGGCATTCCGTCAGAAAGAACCCAAGCAGCATTGTCCGAATGGAACCCTAAAGGAAGCAGATGCACAGGACGAACAAATGCAACTTGTAGAAGAACCGTTC
This sequence comes from Chymomyza procnemis, assembly GCA_035046065.1. NCBI lineage: Eukaryota > Metazoa > Arthropoda > Insecta > Diptera > Drosophilidae > Chymomyza > Chymomyza procnemis. Next base: position 43,572,581 of record JAWNOJ010000026.1, read on the forward strand.
CTAAAGAACTCGCTCAGATCAGCTCGACGTGGCATATCGTTAAGATGACGGCACAAAACAGTCATCATCTTTTATCCAAAAAAAGCAAGAATTGTTTACAAATTGAGGGATAAATTTCTTAGTTGTTTCCTTACTTTGAGTTTACTGTCTATTGCTTGAAAGAAGAACTCAGTGCACTTATGTTCCTTAAGGTGGGGAAGCAATTCGAGAGTAAATTTAAAAATTTTTAAACAATCCCAAAAATTATTTTATTATTTTGCCTGTTCAAATATTTTTCTTAAAATTCTGATATAAAGTGATTCGGATTGAAAAAAGTTATTCAAAAATTTCGAAATTAAAAAAAAGCATCACGAAATGCACTTCTTCTGTAGCTTACCACTTCAGGATTTAAGATATAATGACTGTTTCAATAATCTAAGTAACTTAATATCCGAAAGTTTTTTGACCTTAGATTCAGCAAAGCCCAAAAAAAGGTGAAAATATTGTGGTGATTAGAAAAAGAAGCACTTTTGGGAATGGCGAAAGTTTTATGACAGATTATTCTCTCAAACAAACATCTCTTAAAACTATGACTAAAACCATTGCAACAAAGATAGAAGTAGAATGGAATGAAATAAATTTATTCAGTAATAAGTCAAATATTATACAATTTCGTAAAAAAAAAAGATTGTTTAAGAAAACTGATTTCAATTAAATTTGCTTACTTTTTCCAAAGTTTGTTTTTTATATAAATAGGTATGTATACCGTTTTTTTAATGGAATACATTTTTTGGTTTTCTCCAATAATGTAGGAATTCTTAAATAGATACCACAAATGGTCGCTTCAGAACTTTCGATAATAAGAAAATATAAATTCTTTTCTGTCTGCAGAATGATCATGTCTGTCAAAAGTAGAAAATGCATTAAAAAAAATAAATAAATTAATTTAAAAAAATTTAAAAAGCAACAAAAAAAAGTAAAATAAAAATAAATTGAAAAGAAAAAAAAATAAAATAAAAAAAATTAAAAATGCAAAAAATAAAAGCAAATAAAAAAATTGAAAAATGCAAAAAGCGGCGATCACTTGTATGGTTGGCCTGGCCAGAAACTGCAAGGCGCAACTTACTTCGAGTTAAACGCAAACTTCGCAATTAAGGGGATGCGGTCAACCAACAGACCAGCACAAGCCACCGACCGCCGCCGAATTACAGAAGTAGAAAAGTTCTATTTGTAGCAAAAACATGTGCGATTTTAGGTTGTGAATTATAAGCGCTGACGTGTGAAGCTATAAATAGAACAATGTGAAGTTAAAAAGAGGCAGCTATAGGCTGGCTCATAACGCTCATTAGAGCAGTATAGCAACAGACGCTTTGAAATCAATGCACATATATACAAAAAAAGTATGATTCTATTGATACGATGTTGGTCAGAAACCGACGTACAGGTGTATTTAAGTTTTGTGGAATTTCGGCTATCTTTAAGTATTCAACCATTTAAGAATTCTTTACAAATAGGTAAGCCGCTACAACAGAAATATCTTTTGTGAATAAATTTTACTTCCCTACGAGAATAAAAAGAAAACATAGCGCTTGACTTGAAGAAGCGAAGCGACAAAAAGATGCAAAGCGACAAGAAGATGCAAAGCGACAAAAAGTTGCAAAGCGACGAAAGGATTGACTTAACCATGAGAGAATGAGTTTGGTTCAGTGACAACTTTTTCTGGCTTGAATGAGTGCTCTGTGCTTTTGAGTCGTTAATAAAACAATCTTAATTTTCTAAAGTCTCGAAAAAATTGAAATACTGAAATCTGATTTTTCTTTCGAGAAAATTTGTACATTTAATTAAATATGATTTTGCTTTCAAATTAAAAAATCGTTATTTTAAATTATTACTAGGATTATATTTAAGTACAAAACGATATATTTTGTTATTAAAGTCACAATATAAAGATTATATACAAATTTACAAACATTAAAATCAAAACGATTTAAAACGCAATTATTAACACAAGTTTTCAGGGATTATACAATATTATCAATTCAATGACTTTTATAGACTCCGTCAACCAAATAAATGTTTCATAATAGAAAAACTTTAAATAAAACTGCAACAAACTCCAACTGCATAATTTACAATGACATCAAAAACTTAACCAAAAAAAAAAGCACCAAATGGTAATCTAATTTAATTTTATATTCATGAATAAAAACTCAAAAGTATTATGTAAAATCATGCAAAGCCGAATTAATCAACTCGCATTATATTCTGCGTTTTTGTGATGTTTGAGTTTTATGCAATAAAAATCATTTTCCTTTTTTTTTTTGCATAACTAATTTAATAAATAGCTTCATGTGCCATATATTTACAACATTATTAAATGAAACAGAGCATTTAGGTTTGGCTTTTGAGGGGTTAATTAATTTTATTACAAATTTAGTGCCTAAAATGTCATTTATTTTGGAATAGAATTTCCACAAAGCTGTAACTGAATGCTAATTTGTGAATCGATTCGGAAAACTACAAACGAAATGCGCTGGGAGCGCCAGCGACAGCTGCAATTTATAAAATATAATTTTTGTTGACCAAAAAAATTTCTAAAATAATTTTAGAGCATAAATTGTTTTCCACTTTGGCAGCAACTTGACAATTGCAATTTAAAGAACTCGAATTTTTGACAATTGTTTATGACCACAAAATCGAATTGGTTAGAAACAGTGATTTCGTTTGTATATTTTATTATTTAAATTAAAAGTGATTTGAGAATACAACAGAAAAATAAATCAAAATTAATTAAATACTGTTTTTTAATTAAATTGGTAATATTTAGTCAAAAAAATAGAATAATTTTATTTTTTAATATGTTTCGGGATTGGGCAACTAACAGCTAAGTTTTGGAATTTTTGTGTTTATAAAGGGTGTTTTTTTCGAGGAATAGAAATTTAAATTGCGATAAAACAACGAAGGATTATTCGATTGACATGAATACTATTTATCCGCACGATAATCTTGTGGCATTGAATTTTAAATATGAGTTCTGGCATATGACCGCCACGGCTGGCTCGAATATAGTTCAATCTAGACGTCCAATTTTCGATGACTTTTTTCAGCACTGGTCGCTTGTTTTTTCGGAAAGCCTGGACATGTCGCGGATAATTCATCAATACACTTTACATAAGCTTCAACAAATAAATTTTAAAACATTTTAAATGTTATAATAATTATTATATAAGATGAACAATTCTGCTTTCGTCGCCTCTAGGCATAAAAGTGATTGATAACAATTTATTATAACCAACATTTGTAGACATATTTTTTTCAAATTCATTGTTGGTTAAAAATGTTTGGTGTTTTGTAGGACTTGCCAATTTTTTTCTGCGACACAAGGTCGTGAGGGCTTTCTTTCTTTCTCAAAAAAAAATGCCGAATCCAAGTTGTTCAACTAATAGTTTTTGTCTACAAAAGTATCAAGATAAATAAAATTATAAACAACAACCGTTTAATTAATTGTACTTTATTTAATAATAATATCTCCAATAATGTAGGAGTTATTAAATAAACAAAACGTCGTTAATAAGAAGTGGCAAACTTTATATTTTGATCAGAATGACCATGTCTGTCCAAAGTAGAAAATGCAAAAAAAAATAAAATAAGAAAAATTGAAAAATGCAAAAAGCGGCGATCACTACACTTGCGGGCCAATGTAGGGGTGGCCTGGCCAGGTACTGCCACGCGCAAGTTAAGCGCAAACTCCGCAATTAAGGGGATGCGGTCAACCAACAGACTAGCACAAGCCACCGACCGCCGCCGAGTTACATAAGTAGAAAAGTTTTACATATACCAAACACATGTGCGATTTTAGCTTGTGAATTATAAGCGCTAAAGTGTGAAGCTATAAATAGAGCAAGGTGAAGTTAAAAAGAGGCAGCTATAGGCTGGCTCGTAACGCTCATTAGAGCAGTATAGCAACAGACACTTTGAAACCAATGAACATGTATACAAAAAAAGTATGATTCTATTGACACGATGTTGGTCAGAAACCGACGTACAGGTGGTTATCTTTAAGTATTCAACCATTTAAGAATTCTTTACAAATAGGTAAGCCGCTACGACAGAAATTCTTTTGTGATTAAATTTTACTTCCCTACGAGAATAAAAAGAGAGCATAGCGCTTGACTTGAAGAAGCGAAGCGACAAAAAGATGCAAAGCGACAAGAAGATGCAAAGCGACGAAAGGATTGACTTAACCATGAGAGAGTGAGTTTGGTTCAGTGACAACTTTTTCTGGCTTGACTGATGCGAAATTCAGCCAAAAGGAACGAGCTCAACATGCCTGTGAAGGGAAAAGCCAAAGCCGGAATTCCCTAAACAAAAAGGCGCCCACAAAAATCAGCGGCCATCAATCTGCAGCACAAAGGCCAACGACGCCGATCTCCAATAATTTCGGTATTCTTAATTAAATAGTCACTCCAAAACTTTTGTTAAAAAGATGTGGCAAACTCTATTCTGTCTTCAGAATGAGCATAGGAACGGAAGTAGAAAATAAAAAAATTTTTTAAATAAATAAAAAAATGCAAAAAGCGGCGATCACCCGAAAAACTCGGGAAGTGTGGCTAGGCAAAGGTACTGCAAAGCGCAACTTACTTCGAGTTAAGCGCAAACTTCGCAATTAAGGGGATGCGGTCAACCAACAGACTAGCACAAGCCACCGACCGCCGCCGAGTTACAAAAGTAGAAATGTTTTACATATACCAAACACATGTGCGATTTTAGGTTGTGAATTATAAGCGCTGAAGTGTGAAGCTATAAATAAAATTAGAATGAAACAGCGCTGTACGTTGCCCAGATATGCTTACAGACGCTATTCAAAAGGAATCTAATGAAATTTGTAAACAAACTTTGGAAGCAATTCCCTTGTTAAAGTAGAAAAAAAAATTAAATGAAAATAAACAATTTTTAAGTACCAAACACATGCGCAATCTCAGTTGTGAATTATAAGCATCAAAGTGTAAGGCTATAAATAAACTAGTTAGAAAGAGACAGCTATGCGTTCCACAGAAAAGGAAAAGGAATCCAATGGATCTTGTAAACAAAGTTTGGAGGCACCTAATAGAAGCAGAAAAAAAATTAAATAAAAATTTACTACTTTTATCTAATTCAAATTGCAAAATATAGCGGTCAGGTGGCTAGGCATGGTCAGGACTCGAACTGTATTAGTATTATATCTAGTGTGAATTAAAATTATTGAAAGGCAAATATACGACCAACGAATAAACGTTAATTTAATAATGGGAAAGTGGCAGGCAGCAACTCTGCTCACACGTCCATTATTAAATACCGGCAAGCAGATACCGCAACCAATGGAATGCAGTCAACCAACAGACCAGGACTAGCCACCGACCGCCTTCGAGTTATAAATCTAGAAAGTTCTATATGTAGCAAACACACGTGCGATTTTGAGTTGTGAATTATAAGCATATTATTATTCTAGAATTAATTGAAGTGAGAAAAACACAGCTATACAATGCCACGATTTAAATATATTAAAGCAGCATAGCAATAGATGCTATTGAAAAGTGTACGAATAGAATTTATGAACAATCTATAAAGATCGGTTCGATTTTATATAATTCTCCATCTGCCATTGCGACCGATGCTAAAAGTTCATTTTGTATTGTAAAGGTTTGTAAAGTCTATCGTAGGAACTGGTTGGCTTGCAAGTCTTAAATTAAAATGTTGATTTGTTAAATGGAGCCCCACAACTCATGAAGTTATGACCTCTCCTACGTATGGTGCTTTCCCTATCTTTTATTGGGTCTTCCAGCGTAAAAATGCGAGATCTTTCCCACCAACGCTTTCTTAATAAAAATGATTTGAAAACCCCATTTATCACAAAGCCAAACCATCCATTGACTTTAAACTCAATCATTAGTGTTGTTCCCGCCGATAAGACGTATTTTCGGGCAGATGTTACTAGCCAACTTTAATTGCTACTAATTCCCTTAGAATTCCTTAGAATTATGGGCCAAACGACGAAGATCGAATAGTCAATTTTTTGTCAAGCAAAAGTGTTGCATGCATCTCATGTCCATTCTCAGCTCCCACAAAGTAACCCCTGCAGGACATAAAAATACACAAATCGAATACCTAAGTAGTCCAGCAATTTGTTCTCAACGTAATATTCATATAGACTTTTTGTAATATTTTGCCGGAAATTACTTGAAATAATGGCGTTGGAGAAAATTTGTAAACTGGACGAATTCCCGTTCACCGTGAATATATCAACGCATGAAAATAACCGCCTAGAAGAACAGATGCGCTGGTCCTCTACCAATTTGGACAATCCCTATCAGTTAGCCTCTACGTCATCAAGTACGATGGTAAGTTGTAACATGGACAAGTCTGCTTATAATCACTAAAAGATTTCAAAGAGCTGCCGCCTAGAAGGTTACAAACATGGCACCACAACCTTGGCTTTTAAATATCAAGGCGGCATTATTATAGCAGCTGATACGCGTGCAACCGCAGACGGATATATTCTATCTGACAGCACTCCCAAGGTGGCTGAGATCAATCGTCATATGCTGGTAACAACGGCTGGAGCAGCTGCTGATTGCGCCTATTGGCAACGCGTCTTGAAAATGAGCAGTCGCTTGAAGCAGCTTTATGGTCAAACTCGTCTGCCCGTGAAGGCAGCCAGCGAAATGTTGAGCAAAATTGGATTTAAATACAAGGACAAGGGACTTTGTATGTGCATTATGGTCGCTGGATATGATGGTGATGTGCCTGCGCTATATATGGTTGACACTAATGGAACACGCTGCGCTGGTAATCTATTTGCAATGGGCAGTGGTTCTGGTTATGCTCAAGGCATTTTGGACACTAAATATAATTACGACCTAAATGATGAGGAGGCATTGGAGTTGGCGCAATGTGCCATGTTTTATGCTACCCACCATGACGCTAACACCGGTGGCACCGTAAAAGTTTATCGTATTACAGCTGAAGGTTGGAAAAATATTTCCAATATAGATTGTAATGTTTTATATCAAAAATATAAAAAATAAATATAATTTTATGCAAAGGCAATAAACCAAAAAAGAAACTGTTTTTGCTGGAGGAGGACAAATATGGTCAGCCTACAGTAAAGGTTCAGTCTTTGGCTGCTTGCAGACGTTCCAGGCCGTTGGCACAGGCCGCGCTCCGTCGTGACACTGCACTTGTCTGCTTCCAAAAGTCTGATCAACTTAAGGCCAAGAGTTCAGAGTAAAAACCAATGTTTCTTTCATACAAAAAATTAAAACCAAACTACAATTTACTCATTTTGATTCGCCAAATCAAACATTTTTGACCCATGGCGACCGATTTAACAGCTGTCAAGTGATTTATTCTCAGTTGGTTTGGCAATTCAAGAAGTAAAGCCAAACGATCATCAAGCAAGGCGTAGATTCGTCGCATAGGCCCAAAACGAGATTGCCGTTGTTCCCGATTTTTATATGCGAATTTAGGTTACCGATGAAGCGCACTTCTGTTTAAATGGCTACGACACCATTTGGAGTTAAGCTAATCCTCAAGTGTATATCGAAACACTTTTACATCAAAAAAAGAACTGACTGGTGCGCTGTATGGGCTGGTGGAATCATTGGTCCATATTTCTTCAAAAACGATGACGGCCAGAACGTGAAAGTCAATGGTGATCGGTATATATTAACTCTTTCTTTTCCGAATCGAACAACCATGATGTCCAGGAACTGTGGTTCCAAAAAGACGGCGCAACATATCACACAGCTCGTGCCACAATCGATTTATTGAAAGACGCATTAGGTGGCCGTCTAATTTTAAGTTTTGGAACTGTGAATAGGCCTCCAAAATCTTGTGACTCCACACCGCTAGACTACTTTCTGTGGGGCTATGTAAAGTCATTGGTCTATGCGGATAAGCTTAACCATTTGGAAGACAACATTCGCCGTGTTATTGCCGATATACGGCCACAAATGTTGAAAAAATTCATCGATAATTGGACGACCAGCCGAGGCGGTCATATGCCTTGAATCATATTTAAAATGTAAGATTCAGTCAATCGAACAATCCTTCATTGTTTTATTAAAATTTAAAGCTCTATGCTTCTAAAAAAAAACCTCTATCTTATATTTTGTTCGCTTACATCAAATGTTACCTAATTTTAATTATTTTGTCTTGCAGCCGTATGTTTACTTATGTCTACTGCGCTCTTGTTACATTGATCGATAATATTTGCATTGATCGCCTATCGATAGCACTTATTCTAGTATTAAAGTACTAAGTAATTACCAAATAATACTAAGTACATAGTAGCTACCACGTCCCCGCACAAGTTTATGAGAACAATTTACTTTTTTATTTACTTAAGGCAACAATTATAAGCTCAACCAGACCCAACTGTAGCCATTAATTTTAAATAAAAAATAAATATATGTATTTCGATTACGTGCACTACTTTTTGCAGCCCTAGTATTTGCTTGCCTGCAACCCTTTGCTGCCAATCAGACTACGCTCATGACGAAAACGCTGCAAAAAGGAAATAAAAACAAATCAAGTGCAGCGCCTGCAGCCGACAGTCTGAAGCAGTTTTTCTAATTAAAATAAACAAGTGCAAGCGTTATTAGCAAGTGTTAAAATATGTTAAATCAATAAATAAATATATAAGCAATATTTTGAAAGTGTTAGCAAACGCGCGGTAGTGTTTAAATTTTTAAAATAATTAAATGAAAATTAATTGCGTTGTCTGTGAAAAGTGTGAAAAGGCAGGCAAATGCGTGTTGCGCTTAGCGTTCGTGCGTGCGAAACGATGCGCAATAATATGCAGGCCACAATTTTTGTTGTTGTTTTTTTTTTCAGTGAGCCAAATCTGTGCATGTGTGTGTGCGTGTGTTGGCAAAGAGAAAGCTGTTTACCGTTTTCTTATAAATGCAATTTATCAAATTTATTCAAATTAAATGTGTTTAAATTTTAATATAATTATTGCATTTTGCATTGTTTATAAAATAAAATAAATAAGTTTTGTTAGTAGAAGTGATTAAAACGGCGATGTGTGTTGCTCTGAAAAAGTGCGCTGGCGGTTTTTTTTCTATTTTTTTTAAGTGTTTGTGCATACGTGCGTGTATGTGTGCTGCTGCAATGAGTCTCATTTAGTTTGTTGCAAATTTTGCAGTTTTAATAAATAATTCATAATTAATTAAAAAAGTTTTGCAACTTATTTGCTAAAGCGTTTAGTAAGTTATTTTTTTTAATCTAATAAATACCTACAAGTTTTAATGGAAAATAAATAAAAATAGAAAAAAGTGCGAAAAAAATACCAATTGGAATTTTTTTTTTTTTTTTTTTTTTTGTGTGTTGAGCCAGCGCGTGTGTGCCAGCAGCAAAGCTAGCTGTTGGCTGTAATACTTCCTTTAGGCGTTTAGGGCGAGTGCAAGCAGCACAGCTATTCTGCAGCGACGGGCGCTTTTAAACAAAAAAATTTAAAATATATTTTAAATTATATAATTAAATATTAAATAATTAAATATTAAAATATATTTAAAATTTTTTTGTGCCCGCAGCAAGTTTAATAATTCAACAACAGTAAGCCGCTTTCATAATTAAATAATTAAGTGCATTAACTTTAACTTACTAAAAATACAGGTAAAGGTGAGTTTTAATAACAAACTATTAATTTTTTACTATATTTACATTTTGCAAATACAACAGTTATTTGAAATTCGTTAGTTTCAAGCCTAAAAGCTTTTGATGTAAACATTGTCATTATTGTCATCATTGTCATCATCACCATCATTCAGCTCTACAACTCGGTATGGGTTTTGGCTTTCTCAACAATTCTTCTCCGTCAAGGACGCGCCAGTTCCTTATTTCTATCTTCAGCATGTCAGCGTCAATATTGTCAATTAGGCGCTTTCTTGGACGATCTCTGTTTCTTGTGAAGAGTAGTGTGTATGTCAGCACAAGCTTTTGTGCTCTTTTCTGGTCCATCCTTAGGACAGAACCTAACCATCTTAGTCTCTGGGATTAAATGAATTTGACTATATCTTCGTCATGGTTTGGCCCAAACGTTTTTCGCAGTATTTTTTTTAGAAATTCTTCGTCTGCTGTCGTCATGGTCCAAACTCAATTGGCCTTAACTTGACTGGAATTATAAATTCATAGCTCGCATGCCCTCTATAGCAGTTTTGACATTCCGATCTTGTATGCAGTGCCTTGTGCTGTTGCCATTGCTTATCAACACAGCCACGTATTTAAAGTTGTCAACTCCTTTGAAGTGATTATCACCTATGCCCTGATACAGTGGTCTTCTTCTTTCGACGTAAACATTGTAGAACAAAGAATTAAAAAAAAAATTATACAAACATTTATTAAAAATGTTAATAAAATCAAAGACGAAAACAGCAAAACTTCTGCACAAGGCATGAGGCTTTTTTCGGATCATTTTCTTGTTGGTAAATAAATAGCTCGATAGCATGGCAAGTCAGCATATTTCCGATTTAATTGGTGGTCGGTGGTGCGATTTAACACTGCAGCACTGTTGCATTTGCCTAGCACTCGCAAAGCTAACAAAAAGACTCTACTTGCCTAAGTAAATCTCCAAATGAAAGACACCGCATTACAATTTCCAGTATTTTAGTCTTCCCAATCACTGCGTTGACTTTGTTGAAAATCGTTTGAATATTGATACCTCTCATTGCAAAAATGGCTCAAAAATCAATTTTAATTACTTTTTAAGATATTTTAAACAATTTCAGTGCATTGCAATACTTTAAATTTCTAAATCACTGCATCGAATTGGATTAAATTATACTGACAAAACTCGAGTTGTCCATACAATTTATTGTATTTCGTTTCTTTTGTAAGTTTCCCCAGTGAATTTTGCCAGGTATTTTAGTATTCTCAACTCTTAATTGAATGCCATCAATCTCGGTTGTCTATATCCTAAAGCATTACGTATTGTCCACAAACAAAACGTCGTAGTTGTTTTAGTTCCAAGGAAATCACTACTGAGTTAGGCTTTGAAACATTTGTATTATTTAGGGAATGTTACTGATTCAATTGCGAAAAAGTGGTATTGGGTTTCCCAAAGGTGTTAGTGACCTTCTTTAACGTACACAATCCTTAATCTATAATTTGAACCGATTTGTATGATGAAGGTAAACATTTTTTTTGCGCTAACTTGTAGAATACCAGATCAAATATCTTTTGAAATTCATAAGCAAACAAGCAGAATTAATTGCGTCATGGTCGTAAGTCCTATATGCCAGATTTTTGAACAACTGATTCTCTTTCTAAGAAAATTCATTATTTTAAATCGTAGCCAAAACAGAGCAGCAACTATTCCTTATCAAACATTCGCATGGCGCTTGCACTGCACGGAAAAGTAACTCTTTTGTTAAAGTCAACTGCTATATCGGTGTCTCCGAAACTCTGTATTCTTTCAAATCCTTGTTTACCCCTATCGGACTTTTGCCAAGGTGTTAATATGCGATCTCAGCTGTTTGCGGCAGGCATTTCGATTCTGGCTGTGTGATCGCTGAGATCTATTTCGGAAAGAATACATTATTACGAGGTATACAGGCCCGGCAACCAAATTGATTTGTAAGATATCATGAAGGTGTTATTTTGTATTGTTGGTTGTATCTAAGTAGTCCTTTTTTGTGGCTTCCACGCCAGACATCAGCAGAGAAAAAGCGCTGCTTTCTTGTTAACCTGTGTCTACTTCTAATAGGTCCTTTTTGAGGGGTCTCATCAGCAGAAATGGCTGTTGCGCTACATTTTTTATTGGACACCACACAGAAAGCGTGCTGCACTCTTCGGTATTAATATTTATGGATTTTTTTCAAGTCCACCAGACAAAACCGAGTATTATAACTAATTGCTATAAGTTGGTTCGAATATAATTGAGTCACCCACTATGAGTTTATTACCATTTAGATATAATGAAGAATATCGAGTAACTGTTCCAAATATTAGTAAAAAAATACCTAGTTCGTTGTAATTTGTGCTACCATGTGGTTCTACTTCAAATTACTTAACTCGCTGACCAATTTACTTGGTCTTACAAAATATAAATTCAACAACAAATTGAAAAAATTTAAACGTCAAGAGTTCTGGGATGTGTACCAAAAATTTGTGTGTATTTTCATCGTTTGGCCGTTAACATTAATTATGATATTATTTCCGTATTACCACGTAAGCTTCAGCGGTTTGGCTAATTTATTAATGCAAACGTTTTCCAAGATATGTGGTATCAGCATTTTTATATTTAGCTGCATATTAATGTTTCACGATCAAGGAGTGCTTCAACTGCTAAATTTATTCCCATCTGCAGCAAGGATACACGACATGTTGTTGGGTCAGACAATAACCGTGCCCTGGTATATATTTCTAGTGTTTCTGGTTCGCGAAGTGATTATATTGAAAGGCATATTACTGCTAAACATAAAGAATTTTTCTGAGAGACTACTGGTATACTTTTGCTTCTATCGTTTAACACTGATGTTCCATCTGCTGGATATTGGCTTTTTGCTGCATGCATATTACACCAAGGATCTATTGACTTATCTGGAATCAAGTAGCGGCAAACTAAATTGGTCTTTGTGCTGGCATTACAATGGACATCTGTTGAAAATACGCGAATCCCTACAAACTTATAGCTGGGCTTTTCATATTTGTCGAATTTTTTCGGAGTTGATATTTACTTGTATGCTTATTCACGTTATGGAAGTCTCTACCTCATGCTGGCATGTCTTAACCATAAGCTCCACTATTATTAATTCCAATTTTTTGTACCTCTCTATCACTGCTCGAAACACATACAAGCATGAACAGCAAATTTTGGAGACCTTTCATACACGCAATTTTTTTAAATTTTTGCGGCAACCTCAAAATCGTCGATACTACAGGCGCCTGATAATGGTATGTGCTTTGATAGACCGAAGTAATTTGATTTGGGCTAATTTATTCTTTTGCAGTTTGAAAATGTTTGGCTGAGGCATTGCATAAAACATAATCGCAGCGTAACGCTTTTGAATTTTATTTATGCACGAAAAACGATTTTCTTGGAAGTTCTAGGAATAATTATACTATGCTCTTGGCAGGAGCACAACGCTCTTACGCACAAAAATTGTTTGTCACTATAAAAATGGCAATATTTTGTGACGATAAGTACAATTTTTTATAAAATGCATCACCGTGGAATGGAAAGATAATTCTTAACATGCTTTATAAGTTCATAAATATTTGAAAATCATTTAGGGTCAGAATTTTAAATCTTGCTCAGATTATTAAAGAATCTTACGACATTGACAGTTGTTAGCTTTTGCTGTATTCAAAAAATAATAATAAATAAAGTTTCACGAAATATTATAAATCGGTATAATGAAGTGTTTTTAGGGAGTTTCAATGGTGGCGTCATTATCTGTATGAATCCCTAATGGCTTATGCAATTTGTGGTGCCGATTTCACATTTCTCTTATATCAATCATAATATGTTCTCTCTCTGCTATTTTTAGCTTAATTTTAACTTCGATATAAACCGATTGTCTATTGTCGAGTTTGAAAAATTGGGAGCAAACTATGTATAATATAATCAATCGTCTTAACTGATCATCCAAAGTTCCTATAATAATACCAAAATTGGAAGAGACAGAATATCAGAACATATATTATTGATTTTGTAGTAAGTTTGTTTTGTGCATTACGAGCAAATTGTGGACAATATAATCGTACTGATCTTTCAAAGTTCGTACAACAGCGAAAAAATTGGAAGAGACTGGATTTGTTGCTGATATCATAAGGCAACCTTGAAATGAACGCTCGGATATATTCGCTTGCTGTAAGTGATAGCGATATCAAATGCGATGTATCCAATCGCCGAGGGCTAAAGTTACATTAAAAATCCTTTCTAGTAGTGTATGAAGTTACTAAGAGTATTATGTACTAGACAAATTTCATAGTCTACATTTGTTAAGACAGTCAGCAGGAGTTAAGGACACTGCGCTTGTAACTGAATGATTGGAAATTGCAGCTAAATGTAATATTGTTAAAGAAGATTTGAATTTGTTCTTCTCTAGGCTGCGAAGTAATGACTTAATTATCTCAAAAAAGTCCAAAAACTTACATAAAATTGTATACCACACATAAAAGCCATTTGATGATCGTAAGACTTTTAGTAAAGTTTTGATTGAAAGCTATAAAATAAATAAACTTATCCCCCTTGACTTTGGTTCTCACGGAGCATGACGATATCTCTATTAATAGATGTTCGACCTAGTGTTTGTAGTCGAATCCAAAAGGCTGTTTCTTTTTAATGGTAATTTTCCTAGGTAAATAGAGTATATTTATTTACAAGCAATGACTCTGCTAAACAAATGCAACGGTGCTGCGTTGTGGAATCGAATAACTGACCTTCTGACTGAGAGGCAAGTGCGCACTACTACTCTACCGAAGAAGTTTGCTACATAATCGTTTATTTTCTATAGAATTCAAAATTATAATCTTGTATGTACTGTTTATAGATAAACGACTTCGAGAATATACCGATTTTGATAAGATACATTATACAGTTTTTGATAAGATCTTGTTTTTAAGTTTTTTAAAAAGGTCACTTTAAATACAAAAACACGAAGAGACAGCACAAACGATGTTTATAGATAGTTCGTCTTGTGGCTGGTCTGCAAAAATGGCATACCCAAGGTTTAATTTTGGCAAATTTAAAAATATTGTTTTATATTTTAGATGTAAACTTTGAATGTCAATGTTGATTTATGTAGAAAGTCTAAGGATAAAAGGTTTTCATAAATTTATTTTATTTAATAAAAATCAAAGCATGTTTATTTATTTTACTATTGTGTCAGTCTCCGGTTAGTCTTGTTGGCCACCCTCTACCACACCATCATCCAATCGCTGCGCTCGTTTGTTTAAATGATGCGCGGAAAACGCCCTTAAGACAATATAATGGAGATAATATTTTGCTGTTTATAGAAAAAAAACCATAAGCCTCTGATAAATTCTTTCAGTGTATTCAAGTTACAAAACGTAGGCAATTATAAGCCAAAGGAAATGGCAGCCAGTCCGGCAGCATTGAAAGGAACTTGTTGTAGCACTCAGTTGCCACTTACAACAGTTACCAGACCAGTCACACACACCCACACTCAGATAGATACACATCTTATCCAGGCATTTCATAGAAATATATATGCCTTCCCTTTGTTTGTCTTTGGCAAGTTGGCAGCACTTTTGTTTACTTTTGCACATTTCACTTGCAACAAAGGCAACAACAGCAACTTCATGTGCCTGCCTTTGTGTGTTGCCATTTTGTCTTTGGGAAGAAAGTTTTTGGCATGCGGTCCTGTAAGTGCACACAGTACAAAAACAACAGCGTCCGAAAGAAATTCGATTTCGCCAAGCTGACTGTGGGATGCACTGCAAAATGCAACGGAGAAGTATATTTTCCGTCGTGCTGACTAAAACGAAACAGAAAGCAAAACACAAAAATAAAATTGATGCTTTAGTGATATCTGGGAAATTAATTTGACTGACGCCATCTACTTTAATTTTTTCTTTCTTATTATCAGCACAGCATCATTGGTTAACTATAATGGGTGCTATCAACCACAAGGAAAATCGGTAAAAAAAATCTATGTTTTCGAAAAATTTGTTTTCGCTTATGTATTTTTTAATATTAGCTATAGTTTGTTGTACTAACTCAAAAGAATCGAAATGTTTGTTTCAAAAGATACTACAAATTCGGTAACCAGTAGATTTCTGAAGTTACCAAGTATTATTTCATATATGATTAAAATCGGGTAACTATATCGTATCTTATAATTGACAAAATTAAAAATATTAGATACTTTTTTTGGGCAGAATTGTATTTTGCTTGCTTATGAAGATTCCATCGAATTTGGGGGTTTGAGCTTGAATCGGTCAAATCGTTCTTGAGATATATATATAATATAAGATAATGATGTAGCGGAAAATAATAAATATTTGGGAAATTTTGTTGGCTAAATAAGAAAAATAATTGAAATTCTGTAAAATATATATATATATATATATATATATATATATATATATATATATATATATATATATATATATATAAGTTCAAGACTCTGAATGTTTTTAGTGTTTTCTGGTGCTCTACCATGGTTGATTCTCAATTTAAAAAAATCAAAAAAATAAAAGAGAAGCTTTATTTTTCAATTATTTAAATTATTTAAAAATATAGGGTATCAATATGATTTTGAGTTTTTTCCTAATTGCTGAAACTACGAGAGGGTGAGATCACGTTTTTAGATGGTTTTTGAACACTTTGTGCAAATTATATAATAAGTTAAGTTGTGCACCAAGTTATTATATTATTAATGATTTTTAACAGGCAAATTTTCATATAAAAAAAGTCACTTAAGTTAATTAAGGCCGCATTTAAATATACTTTCCAAAGCTCAAAAACTATAGATATATTTAACTTATGACAGTATTCAAATTCACGGCACTAATTTTGGAACTCTCTCATTCTTCTAGATGCTAATTTTTCGAATTTTTTAAATATGAAATAAAAATTATTAAATTATTTTTTTTTTGGGAATGCTTGGTTCTCTATTTTATAATGTAATATATATATATAAAAATGTAAAATTGCATCATTTATAGTCATTGCCAGTTCGAAATCAATAAATTTATCTTCTATTTTATTTTAGTAAAATCGCTGTTATATTCAAACTTTGGTGGATCTTGTTTTAAAACAACGAACAAAGAAGTTTAAATATGCAAAATTCTTTGAAAATGCGGTTGCTTTAACTTGCTTTCTAACAAATATAATTCAATTTGTCACTCAGTTCTTTAGAACAAACGCTGAAATCGCTTGCAAGTTTTTCGATTTTACAGACAATAACATATTGAAAACGAAAAAATAAGAGAATGCAGCAGTCGTTGGCTTAATGAAACATTTTCAGATTCTGAGATCAATCAACTTTTAAAAATAGATTTTAAGAACATGTTACTCCACCAATTTATAATACCCATCACAACTCACTTTTTTACAGTGTATAATCAACAACAATAATAACAAAAGCATTGACAAACCAGTACAAAAAACTATAGAATACAAAATGGCGTACAATTATGTCGAAAGAAAAGTGCATTACACAGACACAGAAAAGGACACAACTACAGTGACAAGGACTATGTAATAACAACAATAACAATCTATTGTAATAACAATTACAAGGCCAAGCAAGTAAGCAACATTTGTGAGAACTTGCAACACTTGTGCCTGCCTCTGTGGGGCAGCTAGCTGGTCTGCAACACTTTGAAGAGTTTTGCCTGCATTAGTCGCAGTTCGTTGCGCGAACCCTTTTATTTTTGGTTCAGAAATCCTGCACCCTTTGTGCAGGACGCTCATGTCTCGACTTGGCTTTATTTTGGCTTAGTCGTGCAAAGTATCTTTTGTTGCTGCCAGTTTGTTGCTATTCAAGTTTAATTAACCTAAAAGTGCTTGCATTATTTAATTTTATTTTTCTTGTTGATGTTGTTTTTGTCTTATTTTTGTTGTTATTATTGTTGCTGTTGATGCTGTTGTTGTTGCTACTGTGGACGGACACTAATTTAGTTGAAAGCAAAATTTCATTAGCAGTGAAAATGTCGCGTGTGAAAATATTTATCTTTATTTCTTTGTTTTTTTTTTGGGAAAATTGCAGCAAGAGTTCTAACTAAAGCAGCGACATTGTTGTTATTATTATTATTGCTGTTGTTGTTTTTGTTTGTTGTTGTCACATCATTGTTGTTGTCATGTGCAACATTGAGCTGAAAGCTGACAAAGTTTGTTAAGTAGTGTAACTTAATTTATATGGTATATGATGCAACTTACTCCTGCTGCCAAAGGGCATCTAAGTCTGAAGTATACCAAACTTGAAATGACAATGAAGCGAATTTCCGACCAAGTGATGGATGCAATAAGTTAATGAAAAGATAACGAAAATACGTACTGTACTTTGTTTATTGTCTTGAAAGCCAGCCGAGTTCAAGATGTTTACAATCTACAAAATGTGCAAAGCAGCAGGTGGATGTTTCTCTGCTGGGCCCCAAACGCTACTATTGGTCTGGATCAGCAATTCTATAATTTGTGAGATTTAGTCCACCGAGGACTCTAAGTTTGAATATATGTATTCAATCATTCCTTACAGCATCAATCGTCAATTGACCTTCGAAGCATTGATTAAATCTACACATATGCAAGGAGAAATTGGCACAAGAATGCAATTGTTTAATCATAACATAAAAATAAAAAATAATAATGCTGCCGCTTTTAATTGTAACATAACGACTATAGTATACTCTTTGTTACCTGTTGCAGCTTATCCCTAAGCTCAGTCTTCCCATCGAATATTAGAGTATAATAATGTTCTATATGAAATGCGTGAAATATCATAAGCTAAAGAAGAGGTAGCGGGAGGGTGTAATAAGCGAAGGCTAAAACATTATTAAAAAAAAAAAAAATAAAAGAAATTGCAAGCTAACGGTATTTTTCAGAATTGTGCAGCCTTCGGCTCTGCGGTCTCTTTTCATGCGTTGCGCTCTCTTCAAGCGCGGAGTCGAAACGCATTCAGCCGAACAATTGCAATTGTAATTGAGCCGAGTCGACTCACGGAAGCGTGTGATGCGTGTATGTATTGGTGTGGATAAGTGTATGTGTGTGTGTATCTGTGTGCAAGCATTTGTATCTGTGTGTGCGTGTGTGCGTGTGTGTGTGCTCTTAGCAGATTCTGTTTGCATTGTTATTTTAACGTTGGTCGCTTAGTGGCAATAAAAAGAAAATGCATTCCATAGGGAAATTATGAAAGCGGATTTCTTTTGTTTAGAATCGTTTCAATATTGCATGCAGCACTGCTTCTCTCATATGTGAGTGAGTTTAGTTGAGTGTGGTGGGTATATGTACGAGGTACGAGTGTGTTTGTGTGTGTGGATGTGTATCTGTGTGTGTGTAAGAGTACTCAACTTTATGGCCATTTATGCTTATTGCTAATGCGTCTGTTGCTGCTGCCGTTGCCAGTGCCGCTGATTTTTGTGATTACCGCGAGTTCAACATTTACATTTCGACTTCGTTATGGATATTTCAAATGTTGATTACAAGGCATTAAAAATTTATTGAAATTATTGTGAATATGTATTATCATTTAACATATGGCACCAGCAGTTCTGATATGTACGGAAATTAGCGTTGCCCAAAATAATGGCGAACTCTTACTTGAATATAATATGGTGTGGTTCTGCTAGCAAATGATATTGAGCTTCGGTTACGATGGTGCTGCTAAAGGTGCTATGGATGGTGAAAGACTTTTGGTGACTTTGGAAGACTTAAAGGTGGCAAGCCAGATTGCAGCTTTATTAGCAATGCTCTCAGATATTCTGACTGTGACAGCTTTAACTTGAAAATAACTATCTTGTTCTGAAGAATAGTTCCAGAATTGCCAATTTTGAAGGTAAGTCTTTTAGACTGTATGCTATGTCAACTGATGGCACTTAACTTTCCTCCTCACTTAGCCAAATGTCCAATGTTTAGTAATACAGAAAACTTATTGTACTATTGAAAGGATATAGCAATTTGTTCAAGCAAGTAGACTCTTGGCTGTGTATAAACTGTACGAAATTGCTGCAAAAATGCTTTTTAGGCTAATGCAGTTAAAGGTCTTCTGTCGCCTATCTATCTTGACCACTCAATTAGCTTGTCTTATCTTTTAAATAATCTAGAATGCTTTTTCCTGCCCACAAAGTTTTCTCAAATCTTACAGTACTATCCAAATATAATTGGAATGTGTTTGGAATCTTCAGCAATATTCTATTACTGTGGGCAAAATGTATCGGGACTTTCAAATTTCTACACGATTGGATTTCCGATAGCGTAAAAATCCTTATATTTTTAGATTGACTTTGGCAACCATGGCCAATTTCTTGTCAGTATCTCAGTTCCTTAGTTGAACTTGTGTTTTGTAAACAAGCAAATGTGCATTTTTCGATTTTCACAATGTCTGATATTATTCAACAACGAAGTTTCATCAAAGTTTGTGGCTGGAAGAAATTTCTGGAGCCGAATCGTTGAGAATGTTGAAAAAGGCCTTTGGCCAACAGGCTCTATCTAAAACACGTTTATTTGAATGGCATAAAATGTTCGAAGTGGGCCGAGAAAGTGTCAAGGACGCAGAGCGGGCTGGTCATAAATCATCAAAAATTCAGCGACAGATGTTATTGGAATTTGTTATGTTTGAAGTAAATAGCCCTAGGTCTTTAACTTAACCGACTGAGTTATTGCGATATATTGTGTTTTTCAATAGTAGTTGTTTTTTGATGTGCCCAAGAACTATGATTTAATTAAATAACGATATTTGGTCGATTCTATAGAACAATTCCGTTGAATAATTTGACATGTGCAGTTTTATTTATTTATTTTTTTTTTTCCTTATTATTCCGCTTGGGAACTTAGGGCCTCTACAAGAGCCATCCATCGAACCCTAATTTGCGCCGTCTGTTTTTTTTTTAGCTCTGTCCCATGTTCGCCTGGGTCAGTTCTTGGAGGATGGATCTTCTCCAGGTCGCCTTAGGTCTGCCGATCCGTCTATTGCCTTGTGGATGGATGCCAGCTATCGCTATCTGCAGTTTCTCCATTTCTTCCTCGAACTGTGCTAAACTTGATGGTTCCTTTTAGGGTTCAAACGTTCCATTGTCCTATTCCGTTTTTTTTTTAAAATGCCTTTGGACGTCATCGAATTTGGGGAGCCGTTTTTAGGGGGTGAAGAGACACGTGCAGTAGATTCTTTGTATTTATTTTGGATTTTAACACGCAACTAAATTCTGTATAAAATTATTTTAATCACTGCGTCAAATTCAATCAAAATCGGTGGACCACCATATTACGATAAAAAATATAGATTAACCCTAATTACTCTAATCACCAAACCTAACATTGATCGTATTCTCTGTATTAAGAAATCATATATTTTTTTCTGTTTTTTGTCGTTGAATCGTTATGATGTCTATGGACATAGAAGATTTCCCAAAAACAGGTTCTTACAATGTTGATCTCTGTTGAACAAGAATAAATAAAGAGAAAAAATTGTTATGTTCACTTTGGAAGGCATACGATCGGGTTAAAGCCTCATCAGCCCTCGTCAGTTCGTTATTGCAATATAGAACAATTTCTTCTGCCCTTGGTCTAGGATTTCAGGTGGATCCGTCGGGTCGCTTCACCGGCACACGCATGGTGTACCGGAGCTTCTTCATTCATTTGCACGATATAGGCGACTCCGCGCAGACGTAGAGTTTTAATGCATTGGACGACATGGTCTAGTCGAATGCCGTAGTCGACCTTAAGGCGAAGTATTTTATATTCTAAAAATCCACTGTGGCTGTTTATATCTGGATTATAGGCATCATTTAAATAGAGTAAGATTTCTGATTGCTGTCAAGCTGTGGAGCTGTATCAAATCGCTCAATAGCAAGCCGTGAGTCTTCCGAGGGATAAGTCCTTTAATTCGGACTCGCTTCTTAAAGGAAGAAGCATGTGAATCCATTCATTAATAACACAACTAATTATTAACCTTAATTCCTAACAACGCCTCCAGAGACTTACTTTCTTGTTGTGCAGATTTAATACTTGAAAATGCTTCTCCTTTCTAGCATATTTCCACAAGCCCTACATTGCGCTTCTTTCGGGACCTACGCAAAATCTTCAACTTCAACTCACTTCGGTAAAGCACCAAATAAATAAATATTTTGAAACCATGGCATGCCTAGGCAGGATGCAATTTTATGAACTCTTTTGCAAAGATTTTTGTACGTTCTCAAATTGATTTTGGGTTCGTAGCTCAATGCTCTCTCCTTCCTCCTTACTCTACGCTGTATCTGCTGTGTCCTTTTCAATGGATGCAAAATCAAATTTCATTTTTTTATGATGGAGCAGAGAAGTAGCATGAAAATGTCATCGCTGCTTTTTACAATTCAATACAACGTCAGTGTGTGTCTGTCTGTGTGTATGCGAGTGTGTGGCTGCATATGTATATACATTTAAAAGGATGTATGTACATGGGGGGGTGGGGGCTCTACTGCTGCTGGCTGGGGTCATATGCACATTGTATGAATGCTATGAATGTGCGCAATATCAAGCGCCATTTTGTATCATCATGGGGGTACAGCAGGAACATCAATGCCATTCAATATGGCCGCACTTTGACTTTATGCCAATTTCATTGAAGCTTATTTCATTTCCTTTAAAAGCGACAGAGCGAACATATAATTTGCTTGAGCAAATGAGCAATGAAATCTAGCAGTGTCCACGGGCACGAGGGAGGAAATCGAAGTTTTATCAAGTGTATAAATTTTGTTATTGTAGCCGGCTGCTGCAGCTGCTTCTTCGATTTGGAAATGTTTGATGTGCAGCAAAGTTTTGGGTAATTGAACTGCTTTGCACAATTGCACACAGAGTACAATTGTTAGTTAGTTTTTAGTTGTTTTTAAGTTTCTTTGGGGAAACAAGAAATTTGTCAATTGGGGAAATCAAAAAAGAGTTATGCCTTTTTTTTTAACAAAACTGTTGAGTAAAAGGACAGTAAGGCAACTCAATTATGTGTCTTCTATAATATGCTTATCTGCTGTGTAGCAATAAAAGCAAGACTAAACTTTAAATTAATCCTTGCGGACAGATAAAACCCTTAAAAAGCCATACCGCCATACCGCCAATAATCAAACGAATTGCTGCTGCCAGCCACTGTGGAATTTGCCTATACAACCAGCAACTT
This sequence comes from Chymomyza procnemis, assembly GCA_035046065.1. NCBI lineage: Eukaryota > Metazoa > Arthropoda > Insecta > Diptera > Drosophilidae > Chymomyza > Chymomyza procnemis. The sequence continues at coordinate 43,595,374 of JAWNOJ010000026.1, forward strand.
AACCCACATTTTCATGTAAGTAACTAGTGCAGTTTACGCTTGGGACACAACATTTAATAAGTTCAGCTAGTTTGTTTGTCCTTCAAAACATGAAAGCCAGCCACCATGTCGTATGATTGGCATTTAATATTTATTAATGGCCTTAGCCGTGATTCTAGTGGGGATAAGCGTATAAAGGATATGTGGCGCTAGCTGGCAAACCCAACCAAATTGGATGCATCAGCAAGCCAGTTAATATTAAATTGCCGCTTCAATGGTCACAAACAAACCAAAAAAAAAAACCGGAAAAATACCAAAAAAAAGAGAGCGCTATGTAGACCTACAAAAACTATGCAGAGATTTTTCTTTCCGGCTGTGGTTTGGTTTGGGTTATTTGGGTTGTGTTTTCTTTCCTTCTCAGTGCGCAGACATCAAACGCTTCATAAACGCGAAATACAACAAAACTTATGACTCCCATGGGAGACACTTGAGTGACTACAAAAACAAGACGTTAGTCGCAACTAGAAGATGAAGCGAAAACTTAACAGCGGTTTGCTTGCTCTAAAAAAAAACGAAGAAAAGAACCAAGTTAAGAGAATACTGCTGAAAAAAAAAACACTAAACAGTTTGTTGAAGCGAAAAGTCGGAAAATAAACGAGCAAGAGTCCTAGCTGGGCAGAGATCAAGTCAATGTACGGTCCCAGACACACATGCACTGAGAGAAAAATGTGGGTTGTAAGTTGCTGTAAACTTTTAAGTGTAATCGTGGCAGTATTAAGGAATTTTATTTATTTATTTGTACTATATGATATTCAGGTAAAACTAAAAAGTAACTAAAAAAATAGTAATAATGAGTAAGCGTATGCGATTCAAACGAAATTATTTTTATTGGTGAGTCAACCGCATTGATTAACATTACTATCATAGAATCTAACTTTCTTTATTAATATAAACTCTATATTTATCGCTTTTACATTAATTTTTATGATTAAATGATAAACAACTTAAGTGTCAAAACTGTTCAGTGACAACTGATCGATAAACTCTTATCTAAAAAGAAAAAGTATTCAGATGTGCAAAACAAAGCTTTGAACAAAATTAATATATTTTTAACGTGTTATTTTTATTTTATTAATTAACTGTTAAGCCTAAATTATAATAAAAACAATTCATGTAACGGCGGAGTTGTAATTCCTAAGTCATTCTCTTTAAAAGACTCAAATTCTTTTCACATAGTATGGTGGTAATTTGTTTGTGAAATATATAATTATTTAAGAAAATTTGAGCATTATTATCAACTCTGAGGGGATATAGTTTACAATAAGTTTCCGTACATCGTTGGGACCGATTTTCACGCAGCTAGAGTTGGTTTTCTTACTTTGAGAATATGTGGGTAAAGTGAAATTTTTATATATTTTTGTTCTTTAAAAAAAAAAGTTTCGATAAACCCATTAAAAAATTAAATTAAAAACTAGAATGTCCAAGTGAAAAACTGGGTTTTTCTTATAATAGCAACCAATCCTTTAGAAATTTCATCGCATTAATTTTTTAATTTTACTGATTTTTTTTTGATTATATTAGTTCAACTATAGAAGAAGAAAGATCCTTTTCTTAAGCTTATTGCGTTTTTGTACACGGTATTATTCATTTATAAAATTGTATATATGAAATACTTTTTTTTTTTAATGAACATAGTTTTTTTATTTATTTTATTCTTAATTTATATTACTTTTTAGATTTTTGCAAAAATAATTTAAATATATGTAATTTTTCTTTAAAATTTTCTATTTTTATTAAGTTTTAATATTTCTTACTTTAAAATTATTGTCCATGCAATTGAGATATTTAAAACTCATTTAGAATTCGCAATTAAATAACAATAACATAAAAACCCTAAGCTTTGATATTTTAAGTTTTAGAATAATTTTAAAAAATTAATAAAATTATATATTAAGAAGAATCGTTTTATAATGCAAAAGAAAATAAGCCACTTGCCCATCAAAAGTCTTATAAATTACTCGCAAAAATACATAGAATTTGTATGGCTTACTTGCTTTCAGTAACGTTGATAATAAATTGAATTCAATTTGTCATAATTTCTCTCAGTGTACTTGCAGAAAAAAAAAATAGTAAACTATTTCTTTGCGCAGCGTTGTGGAAAATTAAAAACGCCAAGCCAGCCAGCCAGCTCAGCTTCGAGCCTAAATGAGCGACTTGTATGACTAGGACCACGCCCCCAAACTAGCGCCCATATCATGCTGGTGCTTATTAATAAGCCGTCTCACTTGAAAGACTTATTAGACTAACATAACTGTGTAACCTACATAACATAGATACAAAAATATTGTGTGTCTGTGTGCGTGCGCGTGTGTGTGTGGTTTTAGTGCATTTATCTTTGCCTACTTTTAGGCTATTGAACCAGCATTAAGTGCATATTGGATTTGTCTCTAATGAGCTGCTCTAATGAAGAAATTGTGCGCTCAGTGCAGCATTTCTCCGAGTTAAACACTTAAGTTTTATCAATAGCTTGGCCTAGCTTTCAATCAGCATATTACGCATACGCAGCGTAGTCATAGTTCTTTATGAAATACACTGTAATTATGGCATAAGCAGTACGTTGAGCTACAACTGAAATCATTATGTTCTTTTATGCGAAGAAGCAAATTTTCTGGAGATATATAACATTTTATTAAAAAATTATAATAACTTATGAAAATTTCGATAGCAAAGGCTAAAGGCTGTAGTCCACTAAAAGAAAATAGAGCTGCTTAATTTTTACGAATAGTAAAAGGTATTAAACAGTCAAGATACCAACTTTTATCGGCCCATTTGTTTTGCCTAGTTTTATTTAGTTTATTTGCACATATTGATTTATTTATTTATTACTGTCGGTTTAGTCGTTCGACTAGAAGACCACCGATAAGCGTGCCTATATATATATGGCTGCGTGTAAGTTTGAAGTACGCATGAAATATAATATTTTTACATTTACATAAATTTATTGTTGATATGTGCGTGTATGTGTCTATATATCGGGCACATTGTGGCCATGTGCAATGGCTTTGATTGACAACGCGGCGTATGTGTGATATTTATTAATTTGGTTTTACATCTGCATGACCTCGCATGCGTGAGATACATTTTGTAACTAAATTTCTATTTTGCAAATTTTTAAAAACACTCTAAATTATTTGATATATGATATGACCTATAATTGACTTAATTTCAAAAGCCACTGACTCTTTGAAAGTATATATCAATTTGTATGGAATTTATACGAATTAACCCCAAAAACTTGGCCTGATTTTTGTGCAAATTACATTGGTTTCTCGTTGCAAATTAAATGGCAATCAATGTTTTTGGCTTTGGAGTGCAATTATTTTTGATTTAGCTAAAATTTAGTTATATGATTTTGCAATATTAATTATAGTGTAAGTTTGCTTTAGACGAAGGCGATGGAAGAAATGTCTGATATATCACTTTGATCACAATTATTATTAAAATGGGTGTTTCTTTCCTTTAAAGATATGAAATTTTAAATTGCAATCAAACAACGTTGGATTATTCGATTGACATGAATTTTATTTAACCGAAATCTTGTGGCACTGATTTCTGGCACATGACCGCCATGGATGGCTCAAATGTAGTCCGATCTGGACGTTCAATTTTCGATGACTGTTTCCAACATTTGTGGCCGCATATCGGCAATGTTGTCTTTCAAATGGTTAAGCGTTTGTGGTTTATCCGCATAGACCAATGATTTTACATTAGACCCACAGAAAGTAGTCTTGCGGTGTTTAATCACAAGATCTTGGGGGCCAATACACAGGTCCAAAAGGTGAAATTAGACGGCCACGTGTCTTTCAATAAATTGATTGTGGCACGAGCTGTGTGACATGTGGCGCCGGCTTATTGAATCAACTCCTGGTCATCGTGGTCAATCAATTCAGGAAAGAATGAATTGGAAAATGTTTTTTAATTATCTGCAGATAAGCTGATTGTGTTTATGTTCAAAATGTTCACCAATATGCATAAAATTGCAATTTAAGAAGGAAATTTTAATTTTATCCTAGTTCCAGCCAATAATAATCAGCTGATAAATATCTAAATTTCTATCTATGCTTAGCTCATAATATTACAAAGCCAACATTGCAGCAAAATCGTGATATACATATCGAAATGTTTGGTATGAAGACACTTAAATGATTTGTATTCAAAATCTAACCCACATGTAATGCAATTGTTGACCATTTATCGCTATAATTGTTGTTCGTTTCGCATTGTTGCGCTAAATTTATTGAATTTCCTGCTTGAATGCGTATGTGAGTATCCCTGTGTGTTTCGCTGTGTGTATCTATGTGTGTTTCTGTATGTGCGCGTTTAGTTTGCATTGAATCATGCAATGGTAGCTGAGCAAACACTGCCGCGCTTTGCTGATGAATGGCATGCCAAGTGGATTATGCAAAATGTTTTGACTCGCAAAATGCGTTAGATAGATCGTATCGAGTGTCTTGCATCTACTACACACTCACATGTGCGGTCAGCGGTTTTGCAGCTGAATGCGCTTGATTTGAGCACAAATCGAGCAATGCGCATAATTTAATTTTCGATTCACAAAAATATGTCCTGCAGCGTTTGCACAAAGCCCGCTTTATGGCTGTGATGGACAGACGCAGACTTTTTACCTGACACTACCAGCCAAGTCTGTGCTGCGTCTCTTAACTGACAACACCAACAGCAACAAAATCAGTAAAAACAATGTTGCCGATTTTTTTCTGCGGGTTTTATTTTTTGAAGGTTTTATGTTTTGTTTTCTTTGGCTAGACGCGACTTGACTTGTTTGACATGTTTTGTCTGTGGCACTGTCAGGAACGTATAAATCGGCGTGATTAAAAATGCCAAGCCATGGAGTGGGAAGGGAAACAAAATGTGCCACCTGACAGCGGTTAAGCAACTTGCAATTGCTTGACAGCAGAGTTGTCACCCCACTGTGCTGTTGGCTGTCAAGTCTGCATTTTATGGGGCTCTAAAGAATTCAGTTTGTGAGGTTATGGCAGCCAGTGCGCTGTTGTAGATAAAATGGAACAAAGGTGAAACGCGAATTACTTGTCCATATGGACTTGTTTTTGTGGAATCGTCTAGTTTGTTGTAGAAATTTATAGCTAAAGATTGGAGCTTGTTGGCTTGGATTTTAAAATTGAAGAAGTATGAAAACTTGAGGGAAATTCTTATGTTAGAAAAAATAGGACGATGGCTACACAATCTTCGAAGGATGTTCTTCCGTCTCTCCGATAAGTTGATTTTGATTATAAGATTTTTATTAGAGGTGGTAAAATTTTCGCCGCTATTCCGGAAGATCGGTGTTTCGTTTGTTGGTATTTTTGGAGCCATGACATAATGAAAGGAAATAAGTTTATTCTTTTTTATTAATTTATCGATAATTCATTGCTCCCGCGGATAGTGTATACTTTTCCCCATCTCTTTCGTAATCTCAGAGTATTATTCCCCAAAATAGATCCCTAGTTTCCTTTATTCAATCATTGAGTCACATGATGTCTTCAAAACGCTTAAACCAATGAAACCGTAAATGCCTTTGTGTCTGTGAAAAAAAAAACCTGTACGGCAAAGTCTGAAGAGTACGGCGGCTGGGGTACACCCACATGGGGCCAAGCCTTGTAGTCTTGTAAGAGAATATTCTTATCATGCCTTTCGGATATTTCTGGCCATTTTTTCAGACTTTTTGGCAGATGTCTTCGATAAAATCTCCCAGTCTTTGCATGACTCATTTGGTTGGTGCAGATTCAATTTAGACTTCTACAAGCATTCGAAGATCTTACGTGATTTTCTCATCTCAATACGACGAAAAATTTAAATTTCTCGGAAATGCCGTTAAGTTAATACAAATTCAGATATTTTCGAAGAGGAAAAAGACAGTGATTTTGACGGAAACAGTCGCTGAGGAACACGCATTATTGTCAAACTATTTCAACGAAATAAGTGAATGGTTGCAATACTCTATTCTCTACTGCTATAAATTGCGATGGGAGACATCTTTTTCAAACGAACCGACCAATCAAACGAAATAACTGCGCTATGCATCCAAAACATTAATTTAGACGCTTCACTTTTGTAAGTCCAACCACATTTTTGTCAGTTTATGATAGGGTTCCTATCTGTCAGTGTGAGACTATATTGCTGTACATTTTAAAGATCCATGGAAGTATGACATGCCAAATCGTTATTTTGCGGCTTCTACACTCACCCTGGCTGTAAGTAATAATTTCAGATACACAGGTATCTAACGTAATCAGCCCCATACCGAATTATCTAACGTTTAAACCCGATACCGTATTTTCTGACTTTTAAGTCCAATCTTTTCCAAAGTTCTGTTTCAAATATTCAAAAGTTTTAACAAACAAGATAAAAACAATATCAGTAATACCGAGGTAGCATGTGTAGTAATATTATAGTTGTAATATTATTTTTTAAAATAGCTGGACAACAATAAATTTTCGTTTTAAAAAATACTTTTCGAAATATGGAGTGTTGTGTTTTACCTAAACTGCCACTGAAACCGCTAAATTACTCAAACTTCACTGGTAAACTCTGCTGTGTCACATAACGTATACGCCCCTTAGACCTATGACATTATACAGCCAAGTTGTTTGACATTGTCAGAACGAGTTTTGTCAACATTTGGGTACAAACAATTAAAGAACCTAAGCTGGGTAGGGGTCAGAGGCTGTTCTAAGAAATAAGAGCCGGGAACCCTCCAGCTCTAGCAATTCTTTGTTGTTTGCTGTGCACATGTGTCTTGCTGTCTTCCTGTCACTTACTTTTGATTTCTTGTGCTCCTTATGTTTTATGTTTTGCTTTTTCATCGGAATAGCCGTGGTTCCCCTTTTCCAAAATTGTCTAGCTTTGATTTATGCCATACCACGTACGCACACACACTCACACATACACAATCATTGCAATCTTCTTTGTTTGTGTAATCTGTTTTTTATACTTGTAAAATTTTTTCTTTTTCCAGAATTGTATAAGAAATTAGATTTGCTTTTGGCTTTTGAGCCTTTTGTAGCCGCTGGCATAGAAATGCAATATCAAACTCGTGTTTGTTTTCCACAGGGAATTAAAAAAAAGGCTCGTTTTTTTGTAATTTCTGCGTAAAATAAACAACTTCAGCCTTTGTTGGCGTTGTTGTATTTGTACAAGACTGCGAGCTGCTTATGCAAATGTAGATTTAATGAGCATTTGTTTGATAGGCAGACTAATCCAGCCCCTAATCGGCTTTGTAATCGGCGTAAGTAAGAGCAAATAAAGCAACGCCTGGGCATAAGGATGCTGCTCTGATAGAGCAAACGAAATAAATATGGCGAGAAGCAGCGTAAATTGCCATCGTTTATTTAATAACACGCATACGCAATGTGTTACGCGCTATTTTGAATAATTAAAAAATGCTGCACATTAAGCAAACATTATGAAACGCATTAAGTTCAATGTGCAGGCAGTTATAAGGGTGTGTGTTCGTGGCGGTGTAGTACGAGGGTTGTTTGATAGATTCGCTATTTTATGAAGCATATTTACGGTAAGGAAGTTTGCCAGCGAACTGCGTCTAAACTTTTTTCAATTTAGTCATATCTGAAGAAAGATCTTTAGTTTTAAAATAATTTTTTTGTGGGCATATGTGGGCTGGCAAGCAAGATTTCGCATGTGTTTTGGCGTGGCTACATCTGCCTATCGTTCAGTTCATGGGGTTCTAATTTTTCAATACTTTGAACTTATTCCATGGCATGGAAATAGCTGGTTGAGTTACATCTAACTGCTCGCAGAGTATTATTGCGATTGGTATTGGTATTTAAAATTTGTTATATTTTTTAAAATACACTTGCTTCAGGATCGGGGTTTGGGTATTATGAATTTGATTCTAATCATTAGTAAGTTCAAAAAGTAGGGTTCAAAAATCTTATGGGGTCCGCAGGTTTTCCAGCAGGTTTATTGTCAGTACATTTATGCAACTTCTCGGTGTATCCAGCGCTGGCTTTTCTTGCCGCTGTTCGGCCCAGGGAAGAACCAGTTCGTTGTCAATAGTCATGTTTTGGCATGCATGAGCGCTCGAGATCACTCTCAGGATTTTATTTTGGTAGCATTATTGTTTAGTTTAGGAAACTAGTAGCTATATTCTTGTTATCAGCTTTGGCATTGTCCTAATCTCTCTTCGGTGTGCAGTCTTCCTGGGCAGGTTGCCAGTACACCAACTTGGTTATTGGCCCGACCTGGTATTTGGGTATTTGTTCAATGGGAATGGTAATTCAGTAAAGGGTGACGGGCTGGATATACTTTTTAGCTGTTATTTTATGTTTTGACTTAAATTACTTCATATGTTCGGTATATTACAAAATAATTATTATATTTCTCAGTATTATTATATTATCAGTAATTCCACGTTTATCTGTAGGCACTTTTAAACGAAGTCGACAAATTGTGAAGGTATGTTTGATTCTTTGCATTATAAACTATAGTATTTTTAGTCTATATGCTATTAGTGCCCTCTATGAGATCACAAAGAATATAATATGGAACTTTTTAATAACAAATATCTTACTTTAACAGATATTTGTTACTTATTAAAATCTCGTCAACGAAATGATGCAACATTGCTACTTTGAAAAAAAAATGTTCAAATATAAAGTGAAATTACTTTAATCACTTATTCTTCTAGTTAACATTGACAAGTGTCAGTTCGCTAATTTGTAAATTCCTAAAGGAAATATATGAATAGAGAATGACGCCGGTGAGAATGCTGATTTGCATGTGTCCCGGGAATGAGCGACATCTAAAGGAAACATTCACGCCAAAATTTGTGCTTTGGTGCAGCTAATCAGCATTGTTGATGTTGACGATGGCTTCTGCAGTGCATTGGGCTATTGCAACTCTAAAACTGCCCTCGCATATGCCATTGTTCTTTGTAGCATTAAAACAACCAAACAACAATTTAAAGTTTGATTCAAACAATTTGCGCGCTATCAAGTTTATGATCAAACAAATGGTACACAAAAACAAAAACTTAATTATTGCCAGACACACACACACACTCACACACACACGCACACACACTTATATAAGTACATAAGTTTAACAAAAACAGCAGCAACTTGAACAACAATTAAATTACAACAACAGCAAAAACAACAAAACACGTGTTAACTGCACTAAATGTGCAATAACTTTGGAAATAACCAACCCCTCAGTAGGGGCGATTCTTTTGGAAAATTTTGCGGACGATTTAAAGCGGATTCGAATTCAAATTTTTAAAAGTCATAAGAAAAATAAAGACAACAGTTCAAATATTTTTCTAATTCACGAATCTACCAAAACATTGTGCACAAGCCTAGGGAGAAGAATCAATAATAACCATAAGAGGCTATTAAGAATGCGATATTGAAAACCTAAACCCATGCCGTTTTTCTTTTATTTCTCATTAAAATCAATTAAAAACAATTCATTTCAAATTATTTTTATTCCTATACTATCAAAAATTCAGAAATCTCTTTATTTTCTTTAATTACTTTCGATTTGTCAAAATTTCACCCATATGCATTTGTTGGTTGTTGCTTTGTTGTCATTCCTCGAACCCTCAAAATTCTTTGCATTGCTCCGAACGACTTCATTACCCATAGCTAGTTGCAAGATAGTTGCTGGCATGCCTTAGGGTAAGGGCGCCAGTACCCAGGAAAGACAACATCAGCAGCACTCCCAATGTTCCCATTCATTACGATATCTGTGCAAAGTGCAAAATGGTAGTAAGCGTTTCGTGCAATTAGCGTGTGCCACAATCTCAGCAAAAGGCTAAAAAATGATATAGTAAGGACATAGGGGGGAATATGTAGTGTGGATGGGTAGTGCAGACAAGAGAGTGGATTGGAATGGACAGATAGACATGTAGGGACACGTACGGTTTTAGAAAATGAATTCGCAAGCAGCTGCTACATGTGTGTGCGTAAGGATTCATTTTGTTGTGTGTGTACTTGTGTGTTTGTGCGATTGAGTTCATTCAATAGAAGAGGCGTAGTTTTAGGAGGGATGCAGAAAAGGGGCGTTGTGGGTAATCTTAAGTAAGGTTTCTAAGTATTGACTGCGCTTGGTATAAGTTAATATTTTTTTATGGAGAAAACCAGCTTGCTTGGTGTCGAAATTTTGTGGGTAAGGCGTGCAATATTTCGTTGTGAAGCTAGTAATTCTAAACATTTCTTTTTTTTAATATATTATTACAAAAGTTATTAAATGATACTACATATTATAAGTTTTGCTGCTTTATTTCATATTTTGAAGTATTAACATTGTTGGCAGATTTTTAGCTGTGGAACACAGCCAATCTCAGATATTTTGGGTCGTTTTAGAAAAAAATGAATAAGAAAAATGTATCGCTTGATATGCAATATAAAGTTGACGTAAATACAATTTAGAAATATCAAAGAATATTTGAAAAATTTTACGAAAATAAGTGTACAACTTTAACAAAGCAGTCGGCAATTAATTACATAAAACGAGCCGATTGATAAAATTTATAGCACGAAAATTTCGCTTACAAACCTAATCCGCATAAATCCCTGTGGATTTAAAAATGGGAGCACGGCTGATAATCTCATATTATCTGAAGTAAAACTTAAGAACACCAAACGATCACAAATCTGAATCTAAGGAAGTTGTGGCACGGTTTCTTAACCTATTGAAAATTCTTGAATATATTAAAATTAAATTAGCCTTTTCATTTGGAATAAAGCCTCTTTAAAATTGTGTCTAAATTTCGGTCTTTTCCTTTCTTCGATCTTCATTTCTTCATTCTTCTTTTTTTTAAATAAATCTTACATATTTGAAGCGTGCGTAATGTAACATTTAAGCTAAGCTTGTGCAAAAACTGGCAAGAGCTATTACCAATTTTTTGGTAAAAGTCCCCTAGGGCTTCGCTAACCAACGCCCACAATTTTTTCTGGATGAGAACAGGAATGTCTTGATCGCGACATTTCATTTCGAAAGTACCACATAGACAATCTTTTCTCTTATCCCCCACATACAAATATTCTACTATTTATTCTGCTTCATAATAATCCTATTATCAACTTTTGCTATTTGGATTTTAAATTTATTTACGAATCCAACGCACGCTTCCTGTTTTGTCAATATGTTCTCCCTTTAATTTTTCTAAAGTTGATTTTCATCTAAGCTTTCCACGCGAGCATTATCTTTTATCTTATCCTTTTGCTCAATTGACATTTGCTCTCGATTTATAATTTTTCGTACTCTTGGCTGTTTGCGAATTCGAACTTTTCATTCTTCTTTAAATATTTTCAACTTTTTTCCCATTATATTTCAGGGACCCTTTTTTATATAATAGAGGGACAAATTAATAATTTCTTACAGACTGGGAGTAAAATCATTTCGCAACAAACAGTCCAATTGTTTCGTCACGGTTCAGGAAACAAGTTTTTAACATTGAAATTCTATTACCTCAAGTATCACTTTAAAAACAGATTCATTATCACAGCAAAACAAGCAGTGCTAATGATAGCACACTGCTTTAACATTGTTACTCTAACCAAGCAGTTCAAGCAGTTTTATGAAAAAGTTGTGTAAGGTGCTTTTTGTATGATTTTTTATGATAAAATTATTTGCTTAAAACCAGATATCAAGGGGTTATCTGGGCACTGGTCACTTAATTTAATTTTGATAAAAATCTTGTGATTCATGCTTGGTTTTCTTAAGCGAATCCTTCAAAATATAATGCTGCTGAAAAGGGAATGTTATAATAAGAAGAAAATTATTATTTTCAAAGCTCTGCCAGTAAGTGAGATTACTAGATAACTAAGCTACGCCCATGGAAATGCTGTATATATACACTGGCTTCAAAGCCACAGTTGGTTGTGGCTGTTGCACGTACAGCTGCACTGCAGCAGCGGCTTGTAGGAGCAGCTTCTGAGGCATACAGACAGACCCACAGAGTTGCTCATAGTCATATATGGTGTTCGTATTAACTTTTTCGTTATATTAATTGCCAACATTTGAACTTTTATTCAATTTACGAGCTTGCAACAGCGACAGCTGCAGTTGCAATTGCCGCAGCATCAGTCTTAAGGACAATCAGCGTTCGTGCAACATGAGGCAGGGCTTGGATATGGGTCGATCTGGCATGTGTGCCGTACTCTGTATGAATGCCTTAAGTTTCTGCTGCTTGGTATTTTGCCCTTAGTCTGGTTGCTTGCTTCAAGCCGAGTCAAGTCAAGTCACTGCTCAAATATGTACCCACACACACACACACACATAAACAGATAACCTACACACACACACTCATAAAACAAAGGCGCGCGCAAGTGAACAAGCGGCGTATTAGTAATATTTATGTATGTGCGCTTGTGTGTGTGTGTATGTGCGCTTGTGTGTGTGTGTGTGTGTGTGTGGCAGGGTCTTTGGTACGCTATAAATACGTGTCATGTATATACGACCATGTTGTGTGTGTAGATCCTGGGTGCTTGGGATTTATGTTGCAGCACGAACGCGGGTTACACCAGGCATATTATTTTAATTTCCTAACGCGAAGGTTAATTGCCATTAAACTGAAAATCTCAAAAATGTTTTATGCGGCTCGCAACTGCCATACTTAAGCCCATAACTAGTTCTTATGTGGAGTTTGGGAATTGTGCAAAAGATTTTAATGCGCCTTTGGGGTGCCATAAAAACTAACCCAACAAACAAAAGGTTTTTTTGACTCTCTGGCATAAGGACAAATATATCAACAGGCCAAGTTGTTTTTGCGTACAAGATGAAACATTTATTTTAGATCTTCTTTATGTTGGCTAAGTAGAGGTTGCCTCTGTAAACATGATTGGGTCATTTTTACGCTCTGCCTAAACCAGAAGTGGGTTGGAGGAAGGATATAATACTAGTTAGTCACTTTAAACTTGGTTATACTTTATTTTAGTTTTTGTGTATATGGGATTAGCTTATAGATTACAGTTTTCTTTGCCGTAAATTTAAGGTTCCCAAAACAAGACAAAGATGATTGTTTGAAAAACAATGTATTAACTATTTTCCAATACTGACTTTCTTTTGTATACAAAAAAAGTATATTGTGAGTCAATATAGCGATTTAAAAGGTCGCTGAGTTTTTGAATGAGTTAAGTTAAGGCGATTTTTGAAAGTCGACAAAGAGGATTGTTCGAAATACAAAATATGAGCTATTTTGCAATACTTTTTTCCTTTTGTATACAAATAAGTCGCTTGTGTTTGAAAATAACGATTTGAAAGATCACAGAGCAGTTGGAAAGCGTTAAGTAATTCTTCGAAAGACGACAATTTGATGTTAATTCATTGTCATAGTTCTGCTAGATCTTACATTCGCATACGCATTCTCCAAATAGAACATCTCGCATAACAATAAATCAGTTGACTTGATGTCTGGTTGAAGCTGATGGTTTCTGTAGCAGTTTTGGTAAAAAACGCAGCTACCGGAAACGGCCATCAAGATCTTGCATGTTTTGTCACAGTCGCATGCAAAATTATTTTGAACCTCAAGGAATAAACTATTTTAACCAAAATGTTTTTTTTTTCGTTGCAATTTCTTACTTTTTTTTCCCAATGGGCCGGACTTACAGCCAAACTACTTGAAAATAGAGTACAAAAGAGAGAGGCAAATAATATGGCAAAATTATGCAGTTGGCGCGCAGAATGCTAACCAAAAAAAGCAAGCAACAGCACACAAGTGCAACAATATATATTTCGTATCCTTTTGCTCGCAAGTGCAGCCAGGAGTGGCAAGTGCAGTGCCAGGAAGTGCAGACGGTAAAGTTGCATTGTATTGTACTTACTGAGACTCTTGCCCCTCATAATTCTGAAGAGTTGTGCACCAGCTGAATGCGTAATTAAAATGTAGCACACAATGCGAATTGCTAGGAGAGTTTAAATATTAAAAAAAATGAGCAAAACGCGTAACAAGAGCAATGTTTTAAAAACGCATTATGGACCTGACATTGTACATAAACAGCAGCGCAAAAAAAAGGTCAGCAAACTGTGGTTATATATTCAAAGTTTTTATGGTCACAACAATACTTGAGGTGGAAATGTACAATTTTGGGAGAAGAGGAGCTGCTGATGTAGAAGAAAATGTTGACTGAATGTAGACGTGAACAGCTTCTTTAGTTCGCTGCGCTGAGCATCAGCTTTGAACTAGTCTAAAGTTGGACGAAAAATGCTATAACAAACGGGTTCTTTAGTTTTTTCTGCGTTGAGTGACTATCACCCATGAGAAGAGTCTACCATATATCTATGCTGCCCTTAACTCAAATTTTGATGAATTTTTTATTTCAAAACAGTGATCCAAGTTTTGACATTACCATAGTATTGACGCCCTTGTGGCTTCGAAGAGTTCTGTATTCATTTTTAGCAACATTTCTGCGACTTGCCCGCTTATGATGGATACAATGGATCTACTTTATCGCTTATACTTAGCAATTTTGCATTTAGCATTTGTAAAGATTCTGAGTTGTAGAATGAAATCCCATGTAATTCAATATTTCCCTGCATTCATTACTTAGAATGCAATATAGTTTCGAATGGCCAATGTGGATTATCTTTACTTCCAACGATTCCACAGCAGCTTACATCATACGATACACTATTGTCAGAGCTTAATAGATAATAATTTTTGTTATAATTTTTTTTAGAATAGAAAATCATACCATTTAATATTTCATGCGCCAATGATTCTACAGGAGTCAACATCTTATGATCTGGATGACGCATTATTGAGAGTTTCGAGTGCCTAATATGGATTATTTAATTCTGAGCGTATTATCTTGATCGCAAATTCTGCAGTTTTATTTAGTAGCCTCCTCATACAATAATGAATGAGACTTTATAGTAAATAGTATTGAGTGGATTTTTGCCAATTACAATGTAAAGTATGTAATCTTTAGTCAAGGGGATGGAGCAGCCGTAACTTGTTGAAAAATGCCTACAGAAGCGGAGGATTTAGGTAAACAGAAATTCCCTTAAGTGACTTTGAATCGCAGCTTAGCCAGGAATATAAAGTGCGTCTGGGAAGATAGTTTTTAAGTCAGTTGGTCTATTGCCAAGGTGCTTTGACTCTGGGATACCAATCTATAACTGTAAGAAACGTTACGTACTCCTTGGTATGCCATTTATCAGGAAATACAGAAAGACGGAATGTTTCCGTAGGTCAAAGTTGAAGTAAACAAACCATCGTTGAGGTATTTAGAGGTAATTCCGTTTAATAACTTTCTACGATTATCCTTTCGAATAATTAATGTTAAACCGTATAGTGCGTTGAAGCACTTTTAGGCAGACGACTGAGTGGGTATCCAAATAAAATCGTAAATTCGTGTGATTTTCTAATCACAAAACCATCTCACTCGGCAGCTGAGTGTAAATGACAAATGTTAGTGCTTGTAATTCACAAAAGCTTTAAGTGCCAAACAAGCTAAATATATTCGAAAAGATGTCAATTATTTAACTTGCAAATGAATTTGGCTTACTTTCTTGGGTCATAAGCTTATAGCCACGAATTGGGCAGAAGTAAGAAATAATTGTAGGAATAACATTTTAAAATTTTCTTACCTAGGCAGTTATTTTATTAAAAGCGCGAATGATAACTATGGTCAATACAAATATTATGTCTGTTGGTATCTGAGAGATGGAAACGCACTCTTTTTAACTCTACTTGAAGAAATGTTAGGCCTCATTTAATGATAAACGCTTTTCCGAAGCGACAAAAAAAAAATCGGCACCGACAAGCTTGGGTATGCTGTCTTGGCTTTTATTTTCCGTGCCGTGTGACGTCATTCATCGTCCACCAAAACAAAGCTGTTAATGATTAAAAAGATCTTGATGCAAAGTTAAAATAAATAAAAAACAAGACTGTTTTCACTCTGAAATGCATTAAAAATAAAAAGGCGGCACATTATATGATGCACACTGTCACACTGTGGCGCTCGCACATTAAAACTGTGAACGCGTTTATTTGGCTAATAAAATTGATGGGTTTCTGAAACGCATGTCAACGCTCTCTCTCTGGTAAGAAACGCAGTTTGTTGCCGGGCTATAAGGAAATTGCACGCTTTGAAGAAGTATGGCTTAGCATAAGATTTAAGCTGTGGTATGGGTTGGTATTTTTATGAGCATTTTATGACAACAACAGCAGCAATTTCGGAGGCAACAAAAATAAGTACACAAAAGACAAAAGAAACTTAAGCTCTTCTTTTGGATACTTTCGAAATCGATAAAAATGCAAATTAAACAACGAAAATTCCTTTTGCTGCTTTATGGGTAACGCAGCCGTATGCAAGTGTAGATAGCACAAACCATACGTATAGTATATGGTACATATGTGTTGTTATCGTTAGTTGGAAGTCCTGAGGTCGTTAAAAGCAAATCCAAGCAAAATCCAATGCCGGAAAATGGCTTTTGTTTTTAAGGCAAAACAACATGAGCCATGCAAAAACTTCAGAATATGAGCGAATGTATGAATGAGAGCTTTGCTAAAAACAAAGACAGAGAGAGAGGATATAAACATTGTACAGTTTCGTCTGCAATTGAATAGCAAAGATGCATATACATACACACTCGTACACACAATTTATGAGAATTATTCAAAAATGTCAAAAGGAAACAAGTGTTCAAGTCAACTGCATGCACATGTTGCTGCTACAACTAGGTACAGTCAAAACAAAAGTTATTCGAACACATTTCTTTTCAGAATGTTCGCTGACTGCAAAAAGTTGTGAATTTCGGAAGCTTTTTGTTTTAGTTAATGAAACTTGCAAAAATAATACCGAACTCCGAGTCAACTTACTAAATTATTCTTCATTTTGTGAAAGACTTTAGGTTAGCCGAATGACATGAAATTTTTAGAGAGAACTTAGTTCTATTAGACTCAAGGTTCATACAAAATGCGCCATAATTTCGTCAATACGAAAATCAAAAAATTTTGAGGCCTTTCAATATATGGTATTTCAAACATTTTTTTTTCATTATCAAGATATTGTACTGTTGTACAATTTGTTTGAGCTATTTTCCAAAAACATCATCGACCAAATGATCCCATTTATTACGGACTCGAAAGAGATGGTGTTTTGCATCACATTACTCACAAGTATCTCGGGCGATTAGCTGTTGTCATTTCAGCTCGAATATTGTCTTTTAGCTCTTCTATGGTCTTCGGCTTGTTGGCATAAATTTTGCAAAAATAATACCGAACTCTGAGTCAACCTAGTAAATTATACTTTCGTAATAAATACGAAAATCAAATAACTTTCAGGCCTTTATATGGTATTTCAAACATTTTTTTTCATTATCAAGATATTGTACTGTGTGCAATTTGTTTGAGTAATTTTTCGAACGCTTTTAGGGTAACACAAACTGTGCCAACATCCATCTATACTGATCACCTTTGATAGGGGTCACCAGGCTTGAAGAATTATTTTAATAAGATTTCCTTTTTGGAAAAAATAATCAATTTATTCCTCTTGAATTTTCGGTAATCGGTCAAAAGGTAGAGCATGGTGATAATTCTTTTATCAATAATTAACTGAGATTAACTAATCAAATATCGTACTTCTGCTATGCATCGATAACCGGCGCCTTTCTATTTTGCTAAACTTCTCTCTAATTGAAAATGAAAATAAAATAATTAAACTAATTTTAGCTGCCTGTCCCAGAAGTAAGAAAGCTGTTCATAGACAGAATTTTGCTTTTATATTAAAGTGCTAAGACTTCAATGTTCAGCACTCTCTAATCTAAACCATGTAAAATCGTTCAAAAGTACATTACAATTATAAAGAGCAGCCACAGACATTCCTACTTGCCTTAAAGTCTATCTGAATGTAATTTATGAAGTGCCATTGCCGCTGATAGTTCGCAAATATCTTGGGTTTTCTGATTAAGTCCGATATACTTTCATAAGCTGGATCTACTTATGCCTTTCACGGCGTTATCGAAAAATACGCTTACGATGCAATGCAGCCTACTTGTTCTTACTTAGTTCGCATATATTTCCTGTCCTGCTTCAAATAGACACTTCAACTACAGTTTTCCCAATGATTTGCCCCCAAGTGTACGAATACTTCTCGTTTTGAGTGTATTTTTTGCAAATCGTGGCTGTATTTCTGAAACTCGAGCTACTTTAACTGGGCGCAGTCAAGCGACAAATGAAAATTGCAAAAATGATCGGAAATGACCAATTTGAAATAAAAATGTTGCCCATTGTGGGCGTGGCAGTTACACACTCATACGCTCAGAATGTTAAATGCAGTTGAACAGGAAAACAGCAGGCGATATCTATAGATGTCAGTGTGTGTGTGTGTGTGTGTGTGTGTATGTTTGTGTGGAAGCGGAAGTTAAACGCTTGACAAGCACAGACACACGCTCACAATTGCACAAACTTGCACATATGTAACCATGGAAGTAGTAGAATGACAGCCATTGCCTGTTGGATGTGGATACGTTCTAGCATTTGGTACATTCGTATAGACATAGGAGGAAGCATGCCAAATTTCATACGGAAAACTTTAGTCGGCTGTGGCAAGGGAACGGTTGCACTCACAACTGTCTGTGTGTAGTAGCTTGGGGTACATGCAAAAGTCAAGTGCAGGAATTGGACAATCATCGAGTGCGGCATGGAATATTAAGGAACATGAGCGCACATTCAAGATCGTATCGCTGACCCATATGGTTGCCTCATGGCAAATTATTGTAACATGACAAAGCTGGCAGATAAATTAAAAGCACTCTGCTATCTGAAATGACAATATGACAATTGTTTAGTTCGATTTATTTCAGAAAAATTGTGTGAGTAAGAGATGGATTCATGTCGCAACTGAAGTAGTGGATTAGGTTTAGGGTAACTGGAAAGTGTAGATTACAACATTGATAGAATGGCTTATAAAGGACAGGTACTAGAGGTGCTTCAGAAAGCTATCCAAACTCAGCCTTTTGGAGTCAAGCTTGTACAATAATTTAGTAGGCGAACACAATGCCTTTTAGCATTACCCAGAAATTTAAATTCATTGCTGCATCTCTTAGGTTTGTTCAAAGGCTACTAGAGAAATTACGGACACAGTTAGAGTCTTTCTCTTGTTACTGGTAAAACGTTACCCTATCTCTGCATAAAAGATTTGAGTAAGCAACCATACTATATCTGCATATAATAATATTGATATCTGTTTTCCTTTTATTGGACAACTTTTGAGTTTTACTTCGTGAATGACTAGAAGACATAAAACCCGCAGCTCAATTGTTATCGAAAAATCTACCTTGTATATTGGCGTTTGATGTAAGACACGAAATGTCAATAATTTTTGCTACTTTGCTTAAAACGATCCGTCGTTTAATGAACAGAGAAGGATTTCCAACAAACAGAAGCAATAAATGTTTTTTGTAACTCCTAATACTCCTAATCCCGTTCTGCACAAAAATCTTAGCCAATAAGATATCAACAAGATATTAATCAAAGACTGCAACTTCAACGTCAAAGCGATTAGTTAATTTTTAAGCTAAGAGGCATTTCCGAGAAACTTAGAAGCAATTAATGGTCTTTAGCTTGTTAAAAGTAGTACAAGGTACAGAAAAGTCAAATTAACCCATTATAATACTCAGCAAATGTTGAATGATAGATAGAACCCTACCCTTCTACCTAAGTTGGTACTGCTTATCCAGCACTTCAGATACAATCGCAATTACAATTACAACTAATTTGTCTAAATTTTTTGTCCAGTTAGCTAATTCATGCCACAAGTAGGAATTACCTCAGCGAAAGACATCCCTGTCGCAAGTCCCTTCGCTGTCTGGGAATATTCTGCTTAAGGTGACTTCTCGAAATCAGTTTGCAAAACCTTAGCAACCCTTTACCGGGTCACAGGCGACCTCTCTATCTCTTGTCAGGCGTTCCTGCTTTATGAACGCGCAGTAAGCTAGCCGAAGGCATGCTAGGACCTGCTCCACTTTGTCTTTCCATTTAAGTTTAGGTGAGGTTGTACCCTTTGACGACTTTCACATCTTCTTCACTTCGGAACTGTGGTCTTTATTAAATTTGCTGTTGAAAACAAGAAAGAAAATTAAAATTTCTAAGCCCGACAATATCCTTAAGACAATGCATATACAATATATAAGAGATAAATTACTGAGCTTAAGATAAAAATATCTGAGATCAGAATCAGACGAATAAGAGTTTAGGCAGCAATTGGAATGTAAAACGTATAGACATGTCAGCGGGCACGTCCGAGTATCTAACCGAATCCCCAGCAATGAATCTTCACATTTCGTTGTAAGACATCCTTCTGAGTTGATTTCCTATTCATAGAGTAGCAAGAAGCTCTTTATCTTAGCCTTTGAATTTTGTGTAAAATACCTTTAATTCCAATGTTTTATACCATCTGCAATACAATAAACTTTATTTCTATTGAAATGTTAGTCATCTTTGTTAGCTTTCTTCAGTTCGTTCAACTTTATTTGGGACATGCACGTGCATGCTCGCATTCACACACAACCGTAAGGCTCATAACTCAAACTTGTCATCTTATGCAAGAATTTAAAAACAATAACTTATGGCACACACACACACAAACACACACATATCATTTTTCCATATACATATGGATGGTTCAATAAATCAAGAAAAAATATATATATTTGACAACAATAACAAAAGCGAGCAAAAAAAAAATTGGAAGATGCTATAATGGTTAAACCCTTTTCAACATACGCAATATCCACATGAAAAATGAAAGAACAACAAGGAGCGAAAAAAAAGTTCTCCCATAAGAGCATCATGCCTCCTGGCTTGTGCTCATAAATGTGTTCATGTGAGGAGTATGGCAATGAGGCTGGAGAGTAGGAGTAGAAACCAGAATGCTTGTATTTGTTTGAGTGCACAAAACGGTGGCAAGTAATTCATCAAAAATAATATGTAGCATGCAGCATGTAGCATGTAGCAAATGAAAAAGCTACAAAAGGCAAACTCTCTGTCCAAGTGAGACAAGTAAAACAACAATAACAGGAAATTGTTTGTGGGTGGGAGCCATTTGTATGCCCAAGAAGACCGTTTTGGCTACGTCTACTCACAATAATCTGCAGACAACATTTTAGTTAAAAAAAAAATAAAGACACAGGAAGTTGGCAGCCATTTTGTTGTCTCTGCTAAACTCTCAATATTTAAGAATTCAAATATAAATACCAAGAGTTTATAAATATAAACATATTTATTTGCAGTCATTTAAATTTTCAAGTTCCATTTCCGCTTGGCGCGCATTTAAGCACTTCCGTTTGTTAAAATGTCAATTTCCCAAACTTCTAAAATGCTGTTTATTTTTTTATAAACTTTCTTATGAATAGTTAATTCGCACTGACGTAGGACGGAGTAAAATAAGCATTTTTAGAACCTGTGCACTGTAGGTCAAGTTTATGGTTGATTTGGAAAAATGTGCACAGCGTTAGAAGACATTGGTGAAAATGTATGGCTTGAGTTAGCTTAAGGTTACTTGGGCTACAGTTTTTTTAAGCATCTATAACTGAAGAGCCACAGATGTGTAGATACAAAGTTGCATAGATATATTGATGTATAAATACAAAGCCAATTAAATACAGATGCATTTGTATCTATACATAGATTCACCAGTATATGAAGATACATAGCTACGTAACTTGAGAAATTTATAAATATATGTATAAATTATATGTAGATATATGTAGAGAGATGTAAAGTTATACATATATTGATATATATATAAACAGATATACTTATGGATACTTGGATATATCTCACTCAGCATCACCGAATCAATGCTGGTCCCGCGTTCACCGTAAAATCGAGACTGTCTTCGGCTTATGCAAATGTATCCGTGATTTTTCTGAGCTTCAAGCCGTCTACCATATGATTTTATGCTTATTGAAGTCGATAGACACGATTAAAAACTATTTTATCCCAAACATAAAATGAAACAAAACAGAAGTGCTTCAAAATCTTTAACCGTAATGCATCATAGAAGACACAAATGTGTTGAAGGCACTGGTTCTATGAGCTAGTAAATTAGTTAGTAGTAACAATCTTTAGAAGATTATCAACCCCTTTGACGAATCTCTGGAAAAATTCACCGTTGAACAACCTAAGAAATGTATAGCGTCTAGTAGAGGTATCTAGTGCGACTTGGGTGACCGAATCTTAAAGCAAACTTCAAGCGATCTATTAGCTCGAGCTACAGCTACAGCCTAAATGACCATTGTGTCCACTTATACAATAAAGTTTATATTGATTACTAGTTGATGAGACTTGTCCTTGGCTAGGCTTCTAAAGACGTTGTTTGAGTTAAAAAGGGGTGCGTCTTAATATTAAAGGCACATATATTCCAGAGACGCATGGCCAATAATGGAAAAACATCTTAAGCCGTCGACCAAATATAAAATATGTTTTTAAAGATAAAATTGCAGCAAAATTACTTCAAATGAGTGGTCAACTAGACTCTTAAACCGTTGTCTAACCCTTAAACGGTTATTTTATTAAAAAGATACGAAACATTAAATGATTGGCTTCTTTGTGCGTGCTAAAAGAATAGAGATTTACTTAGGCAAATAGTGCAAATTTTGCTAGCCCAGCCCCAATGCACGGTGCTCCTTACTGTTATCGATTCAAAGGCAGTGCATTGGTATGTCTTAATTAATAGCTGCTCGCAGATAACAGGGATCTAGAGCTTAAACATGAATCCAAACCTCGGTGTCTTTAATAAATACCGGTACTAGACAAATGCGCCATCGTTTCTCTAGGCAATCGCGCCATTGACTTTTTATCTTAGAAGCGAGTACCAATGGTGACAATCATTTCGTTATTCAATAAAAAATATTTAATTTAGTTTATGGATATTAACAGGGTAATTTTTCGCTGAACTGCAGTGGTAGAATTTTTTAGAAAGCAGTTTAGATTAATACTAATTTAAGAAGCTCAATTTTTTTGCAAGAGTATCCAATGATCACACTTTTCGAGAGGCACTCAAACTGTTTCATAATGCTGACTGCTGTTGAGAAAATGTACTACAGAACTTGCAGAAATTTTCTAAGCAATCAATACAACCGAAATATTTACTATAAAGTGCAAAGAATAAAGATTCCATCATCAATTGTTAAAAGAAACACAAATGCCTTCAATAATCCGTGTTTTTATTGCAGCGTGACGCAAACTGCGGCTCCCAATTAGCAGTGCGCCCACAACAGTATGCTATACTTTTTACGACTCTAATCAAATTAGAATAATTCAGCACACCCCAACACACACATACACATTTACAGACATTTGCGAAAAAAAACCAAAAAGAGCAAAAAGCCTAATTTGCCAGACTAAGTGTCGACACATATTCTCACACATATTGACACAAGGACACACAGCAACACTCATACGCTCCGTATGACCAACTTTAACCACATGCATTTGCTTATGACCATTTTAGTTTGCTGCCACATATTTACACACACACACACCCCCCACACACACACCACGCACTGTGCATAGCCAACGAGAGTGCTCTCATTTTTTTTGCTGTTGTTGTTTTATTAAGTTTTTAATTAATGTATGAGCAGTTTAAACTTGTAAAAAGTCCTGTCATGATAAACTAAAACAATATTTCTCTCTTGGGTCTGACTTGCAGCAGCGCCAACAGACTATGCCATGTCGACAACTCTACGCCTCTGTTGCTGCGCTCTGCACCTCTCTGTCTCTCTGAAGCCCATCGGCACACTGGATCTCTGGTGCTCGTGCAGCCAAAGAGGCAACCAACGAAACCAGATGGCAGCATGCTGTTTAAATAAATGAAGTTAAGCCATCATTGTGGGTGTGTGTGTGAGTGTATCTGTGTGTGTATCTGTGTGTTAGGGTATGCCATTAAAATATTTGCTACTCATTATTCACTTTAACAAAATTGTATTGGTAATTTTATTTACTCACATAATATGCGCAGCGCTATCCTGACCCTAAAAAGAAGGGAAACGTGCAAGGATTAGGTAAAGTTTCTTGAAAGTACTAACTATAGAGCGCTTAGAAGCAAAGGTCAACCATAGTAAAGATTAGTGCCAAGATGACCTGCTAATTGATAGATAAAGGCTGCAGAATCGTTTTGTCTAAAAAGTGCCTGATTTTTGAAGCAAGTAATACCTAAAACCAGCCAGAAGAATGCACTGGAAACAAGTGTTCCATGTCATCTATTTTTGATAAAATTTTTAACGGCAAATGGCATACAAGACAAGGTATCCAAGTTTCATGAAATAAATATGTATAGGCTGATCTGAATGCGACTGATGGGTTCTTTATATAAATGTCCTTTGCTATTTATAGCTTTATTATGCAATCAATCTTTTCTTGTACATAAGCTTCTTATCTTGAAATCTTTATATAAATAAACATGATGGAATATAAGATAAATTTTGGAAACACCTTTAATGATTCAGCTGCCTGTTATTGGTTTAAAGGTTTATAGGTTGCTGGTCGGTAATACACTCTACTAAGTCCCATGTATACCAATTCAAACATACATACACAAGCTTAATCCGACAAACTTATGTTTTTCAAATTCCACTCTATTTTTCTGATACTTACATTTATTAAAGAACATTTTAGGAGCTCCCCAAATAAAATAACTTGTACCTCTGTTACTCAGTCTTCAAAATTTAACATTAGGCAGGAAATTTGATAATGCAGATATCTAAAATTCAGAATTGTGTAAAGATGAAAAACCAAAGCACTTAAAAGTTCTCAAGAGTTGTAACAATGGGACCTTATCTTTGTTGCCCAGAAGTATGCGGCATTTAACGAAATGTCAGAGAATAGTCGTACCAAAGGAACGCTCTTATGCAAGGATGTACATTTTTGGGATTTTCTGTTACAAATTTGAAAGAGGACTTTACAGAATATGGCTACTACGAGATATCAGAAGGGAACATCTCAAAGTGAGTACAAGAAAGCGGAAATTTCATTATATGCATTTTGTCAGTGCAGAGTTTCAAATACCTAAACGAAATCATTATGAAACATAAAAAGGAAATAATAGGAAGTGTCTGTTACTAGAAAGGAATCTATGAAAGTACAAAGACAAGGAATAGGAAAAGATTAAAAATCTAAAGGTAAATCATTGCGAAACCTAAAAAGAAACTTATATGACGTGCCAATCGTGAGATCTTAGAAAGAGTATAAGAGAGCGGAAATATTACGAAATATCATAAAAAGTTTGCGTAAAAAAGCAAAAACTAAAAAGGCTAAAGATAGATTATAGAAAAATAGACTTTTCCGGAAGTTCAACGTTAATCATCGCAAGTATCTTTTTCTTCGAATATCCGATAATATCTTGTTATCTGTGTGTGCTTTTCTTTTGAAGGTTAGGAAATATCGACACGCGGCGACCCAAGTGGATATGCCACAGGGACTAAAACCCATGTCCTCGGAGCGACAGTCACCTATGAAGTTGCCCATTAAAACTGCCAGCGGTGTTCGTCTAGTATCTGCTAAGAAGAATGGTGGCAGTACGTTGAGGATCTGTTATTGCTCCTGCTCTCAGTCAGAAATCACTGCAGATATCGATCTTTAAATCATTAGATTTTTAGAGAGTTCTGGTATTTCGCATACCATGTTTGTGAACGACATGGCCAAATATTTTTTTCGAGAGTTTCTGTTACTGTTTAAGCACTTATGAAAATCAATTGAATGATTTAAAATGCTAAAATTGTAGAAACGGACTCTACCCTTTGGCTTTCTTTCGTCTGCTCATATCATCCAACGCTAAACTTTTGTAAAGTTTTGTTTTGTATAGTTTACTGTGGAATTTTTACATATTGAAGAAGCATAGTGTTACCTCAAAGTATCTTCATTAGTGCAAAGTAAGAAAATATATAGTTTCTATATATAGAAAAAAATCAAACAACTGCGATCGACCTAGCTTAAATCCTAAGCAATATAATAACCAATACAACGAGTCCAGTCGACTTCTGTCAAGTTTTACTATTATTATTGTTAGCAATCGCTATTATTTCTTTCATGGCAAGACCCGTTGGGAATTTGCATAATTCAAGTTTTGACAGTTGCTTCAAAGCGAGATACTCTATGGACTTCATTTACCAATGTCAAACATTTTGGTCATTAAAGTCTCCAGCAGTGCCTCGAATAACTACAGATCTTCAACTATCAAGTCATCCTACACATTTAGCCACCTGAGGCTTTCGATGAGCATTGACAACCCATTTAAGTGAAACATGCTTATGCTGATGCTTTCATATCCTTTATTCATTTAAATTGCATTTGTGGTCAGTTGCAATGAGTGTGCTAAACCATTCACTCTACGAATGCATCAGGCTGTCAACAACTTTGGCTCAAAGGAGCTTTTAGACTGCCAGCCCAATCATTTTTCAGCAGACGAGGCATGCTAGTATGCTTCAATTTCTATGTATTTGTGCTCAAGTAGTAGTCTTTCGTATCCTTTTGTGTATATGCATGTGTGTGAGTGTGCGACTAATCCTTTATACATTTAATACACACAGACGACGCACCATACTGACCCCGTTCACAAAATTTTAAACGCCATCTATCAACAGTGTTGCCGACCGGCATACACCACACTCGCACACACTCGCACAGGACATACACAGGACATGGTCAAAACTTTGCACAATTAAAGTTTAAGTGTTGCACAAACTTGTGCCATGTGCTTGAGCGACGATGAGTTTGCCACCAAAGCTTGCATAAATTTCATTTTGTTATTATAGACTTTGGCACCCGGTAAGTGTATTTGTTTTTAGCCCTTTTCAAATAAAAAATATATATATGTGTATATACTCTATATAGATCGAAAGACGTGGGTAACACCTCTGCAAAGTTGCTTGGTAGCAAACAAAATGTAATTAAAAAGTTTGCCAACACTTGTGAAAATAATAAAATCGATTATGACTCGGCCATGACGTTGTTTTCGGACCTCTCACAAAACTGCTTTTAGAATGTCCTCTTGCAACACTCTATGAAATTAATAGATATTTCACTTATTTCCTTCGCTTTGTGTTTGGCCAACTTTCTTAACTAACTGACTGAGCGCCATTTTTCTGTTGGCCAATATTTTTTTTCTTTGCTTTTTTGCAAACTGCTTGCTCCATGAGCATCTGTGTCGAATGTCAGCTGCAGCTGCCATTTTGTTTGTAGTTTTTATTTCATTTTTTGACATTTAACCGAATATCCGCTACAAAAATGACATTTTAAAAAATTAAACTGATGTAGATACAAGACATTTAGATTGCAAATTACACTGCTTGGTTAATTATTTGCATTACTGGACTTGGAAGGATAAGATAGAACCATATTAGTTGGATCATTTTAGCTCATAGAATTCTATATTTTGAAAACAATTATTGACAGCTATTGATTTTTATGCAAATATGCAAGAATTTTTTAGGCTTGGGGTATGTTGCACATTTTGGCCAATTTTCTTGAGGTAAGTATTTGACAGCGAGGCGGGAAGTAACAACTACTTGCAGAATTGCGAAGTGATCTTGTGCAAAAGTGAACCTGCGCTTGTCAGCTGTCCGACATATCTGTCAATCAAAGCATCATATCGTTAGTTGTATGTATTTTACATATTTACATATTTTACAATATGAATCGTTTTCGCGTCGCATAATGTGTGAATTTTGTGAAATTATACTACAAAAATGGTGAAAAACCTGTGAATATTCTTCGAGCATTGCGAAAAGCTACGGCAAGGCATAAGCAGATATGAGTTCGACGTTAGCTGCCCAATTTCATGAAACATTATTATTTTAGCATTAAAGAAAATTTCTTTTCAAAAAGGAACCCAATTATCCAAGTACTGTGTGTTCTATTAGAGCATATGGAAACATAACTCATACGAATCTATATCTTTTTTGAATTGTTTCTTGAAAGATCCGATACGAAGGTTGTACTGCAACGGAGGGTTATTGAAGATGAATATTGCATATACCACGTCGATTCCAAAAGGAAAAAATAGTAGTATGGTGTATCTATTACATCAACACCTACATCGACGTCAAAGTTTAACATAAACGGTCCTTCACTGCATATGATGGCACAATTGTCAATGGTCATGCTCTGTATATGTACCAGGCGGGTGTGGACTACTTTGCGCTGTTAAAACCACAAGAAACCATTAATGGGCAACGATTTCGCATACAATTAATGTGTTTGAGCCGTACATTGCATGCAAAACAGTCAGAAATAGCGAAAAGGCTTGACAAGCTAATTTATGAGATGACAACATGCCACTTGTGGTTGCAAAGTTAAAAATGATCTGGAAACATAGATGGGCGGGTCTTATCCTACCCGTCTTATGATGTGCATCTTTTGACAACTGTTTTTTCTATGGATGCAATTTTTGGGGTTAATTGGCTTAGGTCTTTTGAGGACATTGAAAATGGCTCTTTGTTTGTGATGTTGAAAAATTCTTACAAAGATGGGAAGAAGGGAGGCATTGCCAACGGATAATACTTTCGATGATGCAAGTTTAATTCTACTTAGTTTTGAACTTAATAAAACGTTACGATTTGCATTAGTCTCGTTTTTCAGAAAATAAAGTTCCTGAGATACTCGAGTAATATCATGTGTTCTACTTTGTGCAATTGACGAAAATCAAATCATGAACGAGTATTAGAAGAATTAGTAGCTCCTTATATATTAGAATCGTCCGAAAAAAGTCACTAATAATAAAAACTCAATAAAGCAGCAAATATATGTTCATAATATATGGCAGCAAATATGAAAGGGTCACTCTATACCAGGATTTTGTTATAAATGAGTAATGAAACTTAATTCCAATTACAAGAAGGTAAATCTTTAGATGTGACATGGTTTGTGAATAATTTTTAAAGATACATTTTAGAGATTGATGCCACTCAGACCATTTTAAATCTGGCAAACTCTATAGATATGTATGGCATGGTTTGCGAATAATTTTAAAAGATAGATGCCGTTCAAGCGGTACATTTCTGATAACAAATCTGAAAATAAAGTACCCCATTCATTGTTAGGGACTCGAAATACATGTAATCTATCTATCATGCCTCTAATAATTTTCTTCTATTTTTTTAGTTCAATAATTATTTGGCATTATGCTGATTTACATTAGATATTGCCAGCGCAACTATGTAACGATTGAAAGGAATCCTTTTCGCTATTTTCACTATTTTCACTTAATTTTCCGTTGATTCTCTGGCGCAATTTCAATTTCGAAACTTCATTGTCAAATGGCATAAGAAAGGAATAATTGATAAAAGAAATGCACACAGTTTGTGCAAATGGGGAAAAAGTCGCATTAAAACTGTCAATAAAAGCATTTTTATTCATTACTTTGTCGTATTTTTTATTTGAATTTTACTTCTCTTGCTTTGCATTTCGCTGTCACTGCAGGAAAAACTCTTATATATACAGAAAATGTCGTAATGAGAGCAAATACTTAGTTGCTAAAAGCAACTATTGGGAACATTTTTCCATTCGAACTTATGTTCTGGGAAATTGGTAGAATTCGAATTAAGAAAATCACATTAAAAATTAAAAAGTTACCAAAGATTTAAACTGATGACAGCCACAAGATAATTACTTAAATTGGTATGGCCATTTACACAAGATTGAATATTTATATATGTATATATATTACGAATTGTGTATATATTTTTTCGTTCATTAAATATTGATTGCAATTTGTGTAACAATATATTGAATAGTATAATTTTTAT
Source organism: Chymomyza procnemis (assembly GCA_035046065.1). NCBI lineage: Eukaryota > Metazoa > Arthropoda > Insecta > Diptera > Drosophilidae > Chymomyza > Chymomyza procnemis. The sequence continues at coordinate 43,625,143 of JAWNOJ010000026.1, forward strand.
TTTAAGAGCTTTTAGTGCAAAAGTGGAAAATATCAATTGGCTTATTTGTAAAGCATATAAAGTTCTATAACAATAACGACTTTATTTATAAATACAACAAAGTGTATGACAATTTCAGGGTTTAATATTTTTTAATACTTTTGGGTCATTAAAAATGTACATTAATTAATTTACATAAAACTTGGTTGGGTCTGTTAACCATTTATTGGCCCATGAATTAAATGAAAAATAACAATAAAAAAATGAAAGCACATTAATCGTGTATTAAACGTTCATAAAGACCATTTCAAATAGGCGTAAATATAATAAATACTTTTATTTTTATCGATATTCGCACTATTAAATACGTCAGCTGCAAAAATGTTTTCATGTTACACGGAAATGCATACACGATCGTTGAATGCCCTGACCATATTTGCAGTAAAAGAGGAATGCGAGAAGTCTGGTCGTGACTGTGCGTTTTTTTATTGGAAGGATAACTTAATTTGGTTCGTGATAGAGGTTGTTTTAGTGAGCAAAAGCTAGTCTTCCATCGGAAGCAAAGGCATTTTAGATTTGGTATTTGAATATTAATAGAGAGCATAGCATATCTTCGATATGCCTTCTTAAATATTTTGTGCCTTTGAAAAACTTTTCTATGTCTAAAGCCAACATTCTGACAAGCCTTTGGGCTGAGTTCAAGAGTTTTGACCAAGATTTCCTAAGCTTAAAGTAACATTATACAGCGTAGCGATGCTCAACAAACACGGCCAAGTCTAAAAAAATAAACATTCCATATCAAAGCATGCCTGAATGATCGCAAATCCTTCTACCAAGTTGATCAGCCGGATACCCAACCACCAATCCCAACAGCAATATATGTTGAAAGACCCAAAAAATGTATTTGGCCAAAAAGATAAAGGTAGGGAATAATAATAGTAACTTAACTATTTATAAAATAGTTTTGTAATGTTCTAAAATAAATGAAATCGTCTATAAACTTTCAAAGGAAGTAAATAGTAACGTGAACAGTAATTTTTAACTTATTTCTGTATAATTTTAAATAAAAACTTTCAAACTTTACGATTGCCATGTCATTTGGGAAATATGAAAACGACAAAGAGGTTATCAAAACAATCAAAAGTGTTTCTGCCTAATACAAAAGATTTATCTAAATTTGAAGGGGTTTCGGATCTGGGATCGCTACATTCGCTCACGTATTCAGAATTCATTGCAGAACATACCTATTTTTGAATGTGAATGAATCACCCAGGTGATGCCATCAGCTCCTTTGATGAGTGACAGTAGAGAGTGAGTTCCTGATGCTGGATACTTGATGAAATAAAAACATTGAATTTGGCTGATTCGCTGCATATCCAGGATAAGAAAGTAGAGGTTTCTGGAATTTTAACAAATTGAATAAATTGAAAACGCTTAAAGTTGGGCAAATTATTATGCAGCATGGAATCATGGAACAAATAAAATATCGGTTCCGCTAGTAAGTTTTATTTATGGACTGCCAGAAAAGAAGTAACTTTGCTGTCTTAATAGAGAGTGGTTCACGACCGCATTTCAAATAATCAACAGATATTCACATATAGACATTCACATATGGGACTGATGCTGACATACCGAAAAAGAATACACAGAAATCTTGATCTATATATTTCTTTTTAGCATCAAAATTTGAAACTATTGAAAAAAAAGATCAGAAAGCCCTTTGGTGTATATGAAAGCCTATGGTATGAATCCAGTTAATTAATGATCTATGCTCTCCATAGCTCTATGTGAAATGTCAGACTGAGTCTTAACTGCTGCCCTAACCTAATCTGGGTTTAGATTACGTGAAGTTTTCATGAATTTACCTGATTTTTCCAATAAAAACGTTTGCCATTTTTAATCTTATTTTATGCAATGATTTTTGGGCTGACCACAATATAGAATTTACTTTGTTTACCAAATTTTTAATTCTAAAAATTTACATTTAGGAATTTTCGTTCACACTCCAATTTCTAAATTTTAACAAAAGACAAGCCAAAGGCTATTTGCGCCAACTCTATCCCTTAAATTCTTACAAAATTCACACATACTGCCTGCCACATTTACAAAATTTTAAACCACAATAACATTTTGGCAAATATTTTTCCACAAATCCTTAATTTAAACTGTTACCAAAGGCATATAAAATGTTTCCCAACGACTATTAGTCACTCACTGAGCAAACTACGATACAAGTACCGCAAGACAACCATACAAAATGCAACAGAAAAGTAAATCTTAAATACCTTGGCAAATCGAAAAGTTTTATTTTGCAACATCCTTACACACACACACAGGCGCACAGACGCGCACACACACACACATTGTGCCAGGACTTAACTTACACTTCAATGATTTTATTTCTGTTGTTTGTTGTTCTTGCGTGCAGTAAAACTTTGTTTTTGAAAATTCCTTTCGTTTTTTTTTTTTACATTAGCTTGCAAACGGATTTAAAGTTTATGGCGCAGGTGTTGGTTTTGGATTAGAGCAACCGAAAAACAGTTTCACCTGTCGTATGAGCAACAACGTGCCAGCAAAACCAATCCAGGGTTAAACTGTAGGCAATATATACAAATGTATATATCATCTGTATATATATATATATGGCCAGCTAACACAATTTCAAGGCATTCAAATAAGATGAAGGCCCAACCAACTTAAGCTGTAACCAAGGCCATGAAAATCCTGGCTATTCAATTGAATGTGAGCTTCGCCTGTGGCCAAGGCTCAAAACCGTAACCACAAATTTTCATTTTACGGCTTTTCAACATGACAACCACAACAAACAGCCCACATTTGCATGTAAACATGTTCGAAAGAGATGCAGAGAGTAGGGCGGGACAGAGAAAGAGATTGCAATGAGAGTGTGCAAGCGAGATGGTGAATGCAGTGTCTCTCTCTTCCTCTCTCTCTCAATTTGCAAGTGCTGATGATGTAAATGCAACACAAACATTGAGAGTGTACTTGAATTGATGTTAAAATAACATTCAGAGGTGACAAACACGTCACTTTAATTTTACGTTAAACAAAAAAATTGGGATTCTTTTTAAGCATTTTGGATTGGTTCTTTACAATATATTGTTTTTATATAATCATAATAATTATTAGAAAATATCCGATATTTCAATTTTTATAGACGAATATAGAAGAGTTTCAAAGAACACCCATTGAGTAGGGTATAGCTTGATTAATTCAACGGCAAGCAAGTGTTGCAAATCGTAGCAAAAGTAGGGCTTAACCTTTTCCAGTAAAGGACCTCATAAGCAGCCGACAAATTATGGCTTCTTTTGGGACTTGCAATATCAGGAAATTAAATTCTATAAGAGTTACATAAAAGTAAATTACTAATTGTTTAGCATTCTTCAATATCAAATCTACGTCGAAAAGTGATGCAAATTGTTTAAGCTTAGACGGCCCAGATAACTTCAAAATATATAGGTTGCACCTATATAGAGACAGGAACGCTGGTCCTGCTAAGAGCGTAGCTTTGACGGTAGTATCCTGATGGAATGATCTGCATTCTGCTTTATTGTAGCAGAAGCCTATATGCATCATACGGAGTCTACTCAATGCTCTTCTTAAAGGATGTTTTTTGTATCTGAATAGAATGTTATTTAAAAAAATATTAAGAAAACTTTTTTTTTAAAATGAAACGTTATAATAAATATATATAAATACATAATAATTTTCCACATATTAGTTAGCAGATTATAGATCTGTTGTTTACAGATTTTTGGAAGCGTAGAAATTTTGCTGATTTTAGTTCATGGTTTATCGGACGAACGTTTTTATGTGGCATGTCGAAATGGCAGTTTTCATTTTTGGTGAATTTTGGATAAATTTATGCAAATAGATATACTACAAGCTCAGATCAACATTTGTTCACTTGGTATTACTTATCGAGCATATCTTGCCCTCTTACGTTATGATTAAGGAATATAATGTATTAATTATGCCCTAGAACTCTGTAAGCTTAATTGCTTTATTGTTTGTTTACAATTTAAAGAATCGTAAGTTTAACTGGCGACAGTCTCAAAAAGCAAACGAAATATAGTTGTGCAAGATTAAGAGTAATTTTTAATTTGTTATTTTTATACCAACCCAATTTTAATATAAATTTCCAGCTTTTGAAAAAAAAATAACTCTAACAGGGTACTTTTTTAGCGACGCACGAAATTGAGCTTTGGATAAGTACTTGGAAGGCGCTCGGATTCGGGTATATAATATAGTTCACTGTTATCTGCGCACAGCCATTAATAGGGATATCTACTTGCTCCGCCTTTATAACTTTAGTCAAGCGACACCAATCATAAAATAATAGATGTGCAGTTCCCCCATTTTGAGCAAAGACAGAAAACTCGAGGGGTTAAATTTATTTATAATTATATTTTAAGCATGACCTTGAATTGAGTTAAAGATGACACCTCAAAAATATTTTATAAATGTTACGCCTTGAAACTGAAATTTACTTAATAGATTTTTCGAATAACCCAACTTTACAATGAGTTTTCGGAGTGTCAAATCCCTGAAACCTACCTTGACGATGGATATACTGCCTATTTTGTTAAGATGATTTATTGTTAAGATGATTTTAAAGTTCGAATAAATATTTAGAATTTAGAATTTTTAATTTAGAATAAATAGATTTTATCTGTAAAAAATTTCATACCATTGAGAAACATTTCTATTTATATTTGTTCGACTTAACGTTTTATGCAAGAAAATGTAGCTTCTACAAAAGCATTCCCTTCCGATTCCGCCCAAAAAAAAAAGCTTGTCCTTGACAATGGTTGCATTGTTTAACCAACCAAGTATTGCTAGCTTAGCACAATGTCAACATTTCATTAATAATGCCAGAGTCAACATTGAGGTCGGACAAGCACCACTAAATGGCGCTGAACAAATATGCAACGGCATGAAAACCGAACTCATCGAGACCATCGAGCATTCATTAAGTGTAATCATCGTCATTATCAGCGGTAACATTATTACAATAATTATCATTAATTTATTAAAGGCAAACGCATTGTTTGACATGAAAGTCACAATTCACACACAAACACACACTCACTCACCCACTCACACCGAACCCATTCCTTCGCGGGCATTCACTTGGAGCCGCATATCATTGGTCTCCCCTGAGTGAGCGAACGAACAACTACCACAACGATATGAACAACAATTTTAATGTCATTTGGCGCACGCGTTGCCAACTCACTTTGCAAATGTTGCAGCTGGCAGCAAGTCGCAAAAATCTTCTAGGTAGTCGAGTCGTGTAGCTCATGGGGGAGCCATAGAAGGTATTGCTCGAACAAGCGCCATTTGGTGACAACGCATTTTGTGTCTTTATTTGAGTAAGCCATGCTGCTGGCTGTGCGAGATGCCGGGAGCTGTTTCTTCTAGTGCTTTGGCCGCAGCTTAGTGGCAACAAATTTCTCAAGTCTCAAGCTCGCATTTAGCTGGTTATTGTTTTAACATTTGCCCCACGCAGTTACAGTTGGTAGCAGAAAACGCGCATCTGACTGTTTCGCTTTTATCTTATCATTATTAACGTTCATTTTATTGTCATGCTTCTTGGCTTACGCGTTGTTGTCCTGTCGCCGCTGTGTGTGTGTGTGTCCTTGTGTATTTGTGTGTGTGTGAGTATCTGCGTGTGTGCGAGTATCTATGTGCGCCTCAATGTGCGTGTGTATTTGTATATTTTAACAGTGCTTTTTATTATGTCATTATTGTCATTTACTTGCTCTGTGCACTGTGTAGCACCCATCCCCACTTGCTTACCCTCCTTCCCCCAACCTATTCCCCCATCAAATTCACCCCCGCTGCCAAATTGTTTTGATCGCTTCCTTTGGCCTGCACACATTTCTGTACATTATTTTGATTATTTGTGACTGTTTGTAAATGGCTGCCTGTCAGCACATTATGCTTTTTCGTTTCCCACTCCTCCTTTACACTTATTTACTCTGATTTTTGGATATTTTATTTGCAGTTTCTTTTTTTTCTGCGCTTTCAGCAGGAGGAGTACTTTAGGCTTGAGATGAAGAATGTGCTGGGCTGTGTGATTATGTTGTTCCTTATGACATAAAGAGTGTATTAATTTTGGGAAAGTGGAGCCAAAGACTTATTTTCATAAAAGAAGAAATATCAAGTCCGAACTTAGACAAAAGGCAAAATTTAAGTTAAAATTTGAACGTTGAAGTTTTGTTGCCATAGTTCCATTAGGTTTTTTACAGAAGGTCTCAAAAAGATCTAATTAATCTAATTTTAGTTGAATTTTTTGTGTTTAAATGTCATTTGTCTATAACAAAGGGTTCTTGTGGAAGATCTGAAAATAAGCTTCAAGATTTAATTTTTATTCAATTTCATCCATTTGTTACTTTTTTAGTTATGGAAGGTACTGTCAAGCTAGCGAATTAAAGTTTTTGAGGTTTCTTACCACTCTTAAGCGCATTATTATACACGAGACTCATTTTTTCTATGTTTATTAGGATATAGGTAGCAAATTTGAGCAATTATAATCTTTACAAAATTTCTTTACCTAAATAAAATTACAAAATGATGGATTGATGATTAGCCATATGAAACATAATACAATTGATGCATCCGAAAATAAGTTTTTTATAATTTATTTTTGAGATTTTCATTCGATTAACCAGATTTAAAAAATAACAAATGGCAATCAAATTACTGATTTTGTAAGGCAAGAAATCAAATGTATTGATGGAGCTGGGTGTTCCTAAGATTTCAGCATACGCTTCAACTAACCGATAAGAGTGTCTAGAGTTCGCTCTAATTTGTTATTTTCACTTATTTTTTATTACATTTGGGTGAATGCTTTTGGTGTTTCTTACTGATTTACTTCGTAAGATTATTTTAATGACGAATTTCATTTTTGTATTCTGGCATTTGCTTTGTTTTGTGCGACTTTTTGTCGCATTATAATGAACAAATCTCTGGAGAATTTTAGAATATTATTTGTGTATTTGAAAGTGATAACTTCTTGGATAAGTATTGTGAGAATTTATTTGCAGCATTAGGGCAATTAGTTGGATTTATGGTGTGTACTTTGATTGTTTCCAATGTCTAGCTTTGGCTTTGTAAGGTTTGTAAAAAAATGTAATTTTATGGGCTTTGTGGACATTGGTTATTTGTAAGCGAATGGTAACTGTATGATGTAATAGGATTGTTAGGGGTTTTTTTTTTGGAATTTTAGTAGCTCTCAGTGGTTTTTTACGCCAGGCAACAAATACGTTTTATAAAGCGACAGTACAGATATTTGGTTAAACTTGTGGGCCCTAACAGAAAAATTATTTTTATGCTACTTTTATTGTTTTATCCATAAGCCGACATTAATTACTAGTATTTTTTTATGTTTTAAAACATTTACTTAAAAAATAACTGAAAAGTCTTTTTGTTTCTTAATTCTACTCAAATCTCTACCTTACAAATATAGATCTGACTTTTGAGTCTTAAGACGTATGCGCTTCAACTACAATCTCTAGAGCATCCTTACAATTAATAGTGAAGTCTCGATATTTGTAGCCAACACATATGTGGATAATTGCCTGTTCCATGCCGTATTCAACAACAGAATATGTTCCTCGCAGTATCAATATGCTCATTTGCGGCATAAACCCCTAATCGACTTTCATCGTTATTTACACTAAGCACTCCCAACTGGGGTCACTGAATTCCCAGTGCACATAATCAACTGTACCCCATCATCAATAACTAACACACAATAAATAATTTAATTTTTCATTAAACCCAACTCTTAGACCAGAAAGGACATACATACACAATATATACAAAATATCAGCTATTCTCCTCATTCTACCTCATCGAATAAAATATATTTTTGTCTGTATATCAATGTAAATAATTCACAGCACGCATAAATTGATTGCAATATCAATTACTGAACTTTTGACTTTTAATTAAAACACGCACAAGCAAAAACCAATGTGCACCGTATCCTGTACCATCCCACAAAAGAAAAAATCGCCCCCTTCATATACACCAATTGGTATCCCCTTTGCAGAGGCTACTCAGTGGTATATCTGTTAGTGGCTCTGTTTCGATTTCGCTTATAGTCATAGCCAGTTGGCAATTTTTGTGGGGGGAAAAAAAATCAGGGCTCCATGAAAGCCGATGAAAATGCATATATTACGCAATAAAGCATCCTTTTTCGGGTATAAATAGTTGGATATTCAGTCAGCCGGAGCAGTGTGACCGTTAAAAATGTGAATTAATTTCGCACAGCGGCAACGATTGCAAAATGCTGCTGCTGAAAGAAAATAGCTGCAACCACAACAACAACAACTACAACGACAAGAGCTGCAACAATCACAGCAACAAGAAGAAGTAGCAGAAGTGGTTTGCTAGTGACGACTTGTAATTACGCTTTAATGGGATTGCAGTCGATGTTGATGAAACCAATTTTGTGAATTCAAAAATCATTTTTTTGAATTTCAGTGCTTTGTCGAACGCAACATTTTGGCATTTTTAGTTTTTGGGTTTCGAAATGGTTTTCAAAATTCAGCTACAACCCAAAGCATCAAGTGGGAGTTTATTTTTGATATTATATCTACTTATAAAATGAAAGAAAAAGTGAAAAATTTATTTAACTATTGGATTCTTTTTAAAGAGGATACGATTGAAAAGATTTGACCCTCTGCTTTTTATCTTGTCCTGAAACCAATAATTCGCTGCTTTGTTTAATGCAACTAGGATAGTTATGCCGTCAACAACAAATCTGATTTACCACGAAACTCTATAAGAAGATCTAGAAGATGTTCCAATGAAATTTAAGCACTCCATACAAGTTAATAAGAAAAACAAGAGGCCAGTCTACTGGTTCAAAAAAATTCAACCGGTTTTTCAAGCCGTAGTTCAAACCTAGAGGAAAGGCAAATTGCTAAATAAACGCAGAGGAAACTGAACTAGCAGCGAGGGTCAACCACAGGTCATCGCCGAGCTATACTCGACACTGATCATGAAAGGGCGCACATATAGCTTATTTTCTCTGAGTTTTTGGACAAATATTGCAATTTAAATGAGTGGAGGCGTACTCTGCTTAACTGTGGCTTTCATCATAAAAACCGTCTTGAGTGTAAAATAATTAACGGAAAATCAATCCTAGAAGGGCTTATGCTTGATTTGTATCCAAACTGAGTTGGAAGGATACGACAAAACTCTTGCCTATTGCAGGTTTAATACAGCTTCATAAGGTTTTTTCTGATCTTTGAGCGTTCTTTACTTACATCGTGTAGAATGACGCTCTTAAGTAAAAATAAAAATAAAAGATGAACCCTAGTAATGACGCAAGTAACTTATTCTTGGACACACTTAAAGTTGAGACGATTGTACACTCCTGCCTTACCTCAAAGAAGATCCCTCTTTATAAGAAAAATATGATAAAAGGTTTACGCCATCAGTGAAATAAAAAGGCCGTATTCATATCCTAGGTTAATTCTTACCTAACTGAATTGTAGAATACTTTCATTCGCTGACATTCCGCTAAGTTTTATTCGTTTCCTTTTTAAAAAAGAATACCTTCAAAAGCTTCATCCAATAGTTTTCAAATGGTAACCTCCTTGTACATCTACCGTTCCGATACTTGTTTATTTTGTAGATCCTTACATTCTTCGTTAAGGCTGCCATAAACAAACATTTTTAACCACTAACTTTATATACCCCTAAACCGCACTGTATACGTTAAGAGTATAAAAACAAACAGGATACGAGACAGCGTGGCAACAGGAAAATTTAAAATTCAACTCTTGAAAATTATAAATCAATTTAACCACCGACGCCGCATAAAAGTATGCAACGCGAAGAGAACGCGAACGAACGCATCGTATATAAGTAAATATGTGGCCAACTTGGTCAGTAGCATTGTCAGCAAACCAACATGGACCTGACCAAGGAGCAACATCAAACAAAACAGTTGAATAAATTGCCAAGTGAAACGGAAATGCAATGACACCGGACGCCATTGACTTGCCCGGTTCGTGCTCTAGCCTACGCATGCGCAGCGTCAGCATCAGCAGCATCGTCGTCAAGAGCTGCAGGCACATTATTAGCAACATTATCCTCACCATCATCATCATCAACATCGCCATCCTCATCATCATTAGCATCAGCGTCAGCATCTTCATGCGGCTTGTCGCCACGGATGTTCGCGCTTTAATCTGTAAACCGCAAGCGTTGCCATCAGCTGCCAAAGGATTGGGCATTGGGATGCATTTTAAGTCAAGCAGTTTAACTGTTTGTAATTGCTATCCACAACCCAGCCCTGGTATTGTTATTGTGCGTTGTTGCGGTGGCAACCCTCGCCGCACAGTTCGCCTCCCGCCCCTGCCGTGCAAGTGGCAACTGAATGTTGCAAAAGTGCTTGTTACCGGATGTTGTGCAATAAAAATGCAAAGTACACACAAAAGTTGCTTGCCACTGCAAACTGATATGGTAAACAAAAGGCATTGGGTTTCGGCAACGGATTGAAAATTTGGAATGAGGTTGAATCCGTGGTTTACTTGGCAATTGGTTGGTTGACTTGCAATGCATTCGAGGTGGCGGATATTCTTTGCGGCTGGGCGTGCTTAATACTATAAGAGTCTCGATATCAGCTCAGTCAGAAGATCAAGTAGCGGAAGTAATCAATATGATTTAATATGTTGTGGATGCGCAACTGCGTTGGAATGTATATCATGCATGAAGAGATTGCGCTTATTTTTGAAGTGAACGGGTATGTGAGTTATTAGCAAAACTTAGTAACAAGCAGGAAAATGGCAAGAGGTGATTGGGGTATTTGGAATGGTTTTTGGAGAGCCCATAATTGTCTTTGATTTTGATTATTCTTGTACTCTTTTTATACTCCGTTTCTGATTCTTCCCAGCGAATGATATCATTATTGGAGTATTCTCGTTCTATTGGTATACTTTATTTCTATTTCATCTCAGCGATTGATATCATTTTAATATTCCTAACATTTTTCTCACAATAGATCATATCAAAATTTCTCATCGTTTCCTCACAGTAATTCATGTCAATATCTCTCAGCAGATTTTTCCAGTAGATTTTCGTGGTTTAGCATTTATTTGAATAAAGTTGGGTTGTGAATTGGGATGTAAATATTGTACATCCCTTAGTATTTGTCGTTTACCAATTATGGTTTCAAGTGGTTTCCATTCTAATCGAATTTGGTTGATTTGGCTTCAGTTGACAAATCAAGAATTAAATATTAGCATTTCGAAGTTATCTACTCCTAAACATATGAAGTTAAAAATCTCCGCAATCGGATAGTGTCAAAATCGGATAATATTTCCCAAAGCTATCATGCCTCTTTTAAACTTACTTAAACTTAAATACTTTTGAGAAATTTTTGTGAAGAATATTTCCAAAACAAAATTCAAAAAGAGAACAGATTATAACACGCTCAAACATCGTATTCTCATATCGATAATTGCAATTTATTTTCATTTCTAAATAAATCCTAATAAATAATTTTCTTCTTTTTGATATTCATATCTTCGCTTTCGAAGTATGGTTTGTGAATAGAATTTCGCTTCACTTTAAAGAATATTCGATAGTTGGCCGTGCTCCAAAGAATATTCGAACCATTTTTTCGGATTCTATATTTTAAGATGTCTTCACCTACTCAAATCTGCTCTATCTGCATCTACACGACAGCTCTTACGAGAAACGACAACATTTTTTTAAATTAATATGTTTCAGTTTTTCTAAAATCATTTAAAATTCGTGTAGTTCCAGAAAACATTTATAAAATTTAAAAGCTCTACGAATTTTCTTAGATCCATAAGATTTTCCATAATCAGAGATTAAAAAGTATATAAAATTATACAATGAAAGCATACAATGAAGGCCGCCAACTTATGCTTGTATTCAAAAGTTATTCCAGAAGTTAAAAAGCTTTCAATGAAAAGACACACTGACACACATTACTTACTTATGTATGTGCCAACATGCATTCAGAAAGCAGCAAGGATAATGCTGTAATTAATGGAAAGTTAAAATAATCAAAAGTGACTGCACAAGCATCTTCCCCACCCCGAAACCCAAAACAAATTCCGAGTTTAACCCAACCAGCGAGCCAGCGAACCGCAACACACACACGCACATAGGAAAGCTTAAGAACTTAACGATATGTGAAAATCACAAATTAAATTACTTATTTAAATGTGATTATGCGCATTATATATATGCTGGGGATAGTTTGTGTCATGGCTGGCAAGGGGATTGGTTGGGCAGATGCCACGATAACTGCAGTGTAGTTGCAAAAATAACGCTGGCTGCATATTAAGGGCATTATGTATACGCAATGTATGACATTGAGCAAACCTGCTTATCGAAGTCACGTCGCAGCTGGCACGATATTTGGCATAATGAGCGTCACTCCAAAGCTGCTCAACTAAAGCATTAGTAGCCAGAGAGACGCTGTTAGAGACAAGAGGAGATCTAGCGATGCACATATACGCTTAGAGAGACAGTGAAGTACGCAGTTATTTAAGTGCAGAAGGGTTTCAAGCTGCAGGAGCTTACTATTCGTAGTGGAGCTGTCTAAGCCCCTAAGAACTCCTTTTGTCAGACTTCCCACCCGGTGCTGTAGCTTCGAAAGCAGTGCAAGAAATCCGACATACAATGGTGCGCAAATGTCAAACAGCAAACAGCAGCTAGCACCTGAAATGCATTAAATAAACATCATTATCGCAAAGACTTTGCAACAAGCTGCAAGTAGCAATGCCTTACATATACACAGACACACGCACGTGGGCGACTACATGCAACAATGCAACTTCACATGGTTGCAGACACACACACACACACACACACACTCCAAGATATATGCTGAACAGCATATTTGGCAAACAATGGGATTCTGCGGTTGAGCTATGTATGCATTGAGAAAATTTGTTGGAAAAGCGCTTGAATGCCAGTCTTGCAGCCAAGTTGGCCAAAAGGAGTTTTTGGCGGTTTTGTAAGAGTTTATAATCGCTGCTGAGTGAAACATTGAATGAAAACCAATGAGATTAAGTAAAAAGGTTTTCAATGAATGATTTTTACAGAAAGATAATTGATTTGCCGTTCACTTTAGCGTTGATTTGAAGACAGGAAAGTTGCTTGCTTGGTCTCTTTGTATTTCTAAGACTTTGGCATACAGGCGGAGGGACAGATAGTTAATCTTACAAACGGCCTAGGATATAACAAATGCTCCCACAAATGCATGTGTTTCATAAACTTTATTAGTTTTAAAAAAAGGTACTAAAAAGGCTACGGCTTAGCAATTTTTGGGACTAACCACATTCTAGTAGATCCCACAAAGGAACAGAATACAGAATACTGACCAAAGTATATAAATACTTCTGAAAGCGAGCCTCTATACGTATATTTAGTTGGATTAGGGTTGAAATTTTTGATAATTCCTTAACTGTCGCACATAGACACTGTTTTTTATTTGTTTTTAATTTTAAAAATCCTTGGAGGTTAGTGGTTAGACTGGCATCTATGTAAAAGGCCGACATCACCCGGTTACCGCGGCCTATTGTGATGCCTTTTTAAAGTGATAACTGATGTGAAAGAAAACTGCATAGAGTATATGGACAGTATGGACAGATCTTCGAAAATAGGGTGCTTTTTTTCGCATAAGAAATGTACATTGACAGCTATATTCTTTCAAGCAAAAGCACAATAGCGCAGTGCCTTGTTACTACGCCTTTCAGCATTCTAATCGTAGCCTTGTGGAACCAAAGTGGTTCGAATTGGATGGCTTCTTCGCCAGAGTGCTCGAAAAATGTCTCTTTGTCTGTCATATGTGTATCATATCTTTATCTTGCATAACATCATGTAGTGGTTTAGCTGTATCCGCAACTGCAAAAGTAAGTGGTAGCGCAGGGCTTCTCTTCTCTCACAGTGCTACGAATAAGCTTGCGTAAATATGCCGCGTGATATCAGAGGCTTGATAGCCTCATTGGTGTCGACCAACATGTCCTTCTATGGACCGGTGTCTAATATTAATTACATTTGTGCTGCTTGACATACCGCATAAATCTTCGTGCAAAACACAATGCATCAATTTGGCAGACGAAATGAAAAAGATATTCTTCGAAAAGTCGCCCGTCATTCTGGAATTACTTGATTTATATTATATGATGATGATAGCTACTACTCTTCTGGCCTCGATCTTCTACAAATCTGTAAAAAAAATGGTCGCCACGTATATCTAAGTATAACCTCCAACCTCTTCTAGATCTAGTTAGGCTGTCAGACGATATCAAGCGCAGTCTTAGTCTTAAGTCGTAAGAAGCTCAGTTAATCTTTAAAAAACAAAAAATCTTGGGATGAGATCTGTACCCCTGCAGGAATACCCTTAAAACAGTGTATAGAGATACTGCGTTTTTAAAGCAGCTACAAAATATTCTCCAGTTTTTTTTCCGTTCTCGTCGTAGCCAAAAACACAATTCCGTCTGGGCGGTTCCAAGTAAAATACAACAAAAACTGCTGTTGTTGCAAAAATTATGCTTCTAATGTGCCACGGCCAAGTACAGGGAAAAAAATAAACGCAAGTATTGGTGTGTGCGGGCATTTTTATTTTCACACATTATGCGCCGATTCTTACGCCACACAGATACCCTTACCCACACACAGTTACACTTGAATTATGTAAAAGAAAAACGCCGCACGGCAATTTATCATTTTCGCCATATTGAAGTTTTAGTTACGCGAAAGCGACATAAAGCAGCCGAGCAACCAAGATCCAAATTCTGGCCAAGACCCAGTCGATGGCGGCTATAAGTATAAGAAGCTGGCCAGTAAAAGAGACTAAACAGCGGGGTTGCCAAAAACCAAAATATTCGCATAGAAACACATACATATATGCGTATGTGTGTGTGTGTGTGTGTGCATAGGCAAAAAGCGACGTGCAAGTAGTTCAAAAACTTTGGCCTAAAAGCAATGCCAGTAAAAACAAAAAAAAAAAAAAAAAACATATAAGGACAAAAAATAACAAGAATAGCCCTGGGTGATAACTAAGACCGTCAGGTTAATACACTATCTTTTTTTAAATTTAGTTAGTGAGCTAATAGTAATACTTATAGAAAAAATCGGATATGGAATTCAGTAATTGTCTTTTGTGAAGTGGAGCTATCTGAAATCCTTTTATCAATTTTGGCACAGAATAACGGTGTGATAATTTTAAAAAGATTGATTTTTGCAGTTGTTACCTACTCATATAGCTTTTTCAACTAAGAAAAGTCTAAATTTTGACTGCTCTAAACACATGCCCCCCAAACAAGTAGAACTTTTTATATAATCTAGAGCTACAACAACGCATAATATTGAAAAATACGCAGTAGTTTTCTTAACAAAAAATATGAAATTTCTATTATGATCGAAATTCATATTATGCAAATACAACTACTGAAAAAATTCTGCAATTAAACATTTTGTGAAAAACGCATTTAAAATTTTTGCACCGAGCAATTTCCTATAACTACTACTAATATCTTCTTAATGAGATGGTTTTTAAGAACCTTATGAAGACATATTAAGGATATATAAATTATTCAATGTACCCCAAAGCAGTAACTTTTTAATTCATCAAATGGAAACGCTCCATAAGTTTATTTTAGTAAGTTCTCAATATCCTTGTTTTACCGATTGGAAATATGAATTTATCCAATGTTGCATAGGTCTTTGTTTTAAAATTAATATTATTTACTTTCCCTATTAATTTTTTTCACAAATTTTTAAAGTAGAAGCTTTTTTAGTGGAAGATTAATACGCATATAGATTTCAATACTACAAAATTTGCTGCATATAGTTTCTAATATTATAAAGGATGTGCCATCATTTTGTTGAAAAACATTTTTAAATAGAAAGTTTTTCAATTACAAAGTGGGAGGAATCAGTTGTTCTTAGTATCATGTATCTTGTTTCTGAATCAAAGCCTGAAGATATGGAAATAAATATAACATTTTTGACTTCTTACAATATTCAATTTAAATATATGTAAATCCAATTTCTCTTTTTTTTTTTAAAACGGAACTCTTCTATTTCTTGATTTGACAAGGCCCTTTAACTTTAAAAAGTAGATATTGTTGTTTTTTAAAAATTTTTCATTATATTTTTTTTTTCAAATAAACAATAGAAGATACCGAATGATAACTTGCGATAGGGAAGCGAAGTGACCATAGTGGTGATCACATCATTTTATATATATTTTGAATAATTTAAAAATCACTGAATCGTTCGAGCATAGAGCCCTAGCTTTTTGATGACATTTTCAGAAACAAGTGACTTTTGGGCTTAAATAAATACAACTTTACTAAAGAATACTTACTGATTTAAAGAAATTCTGTAAAAAAAAAAAACAAACGGATCGTTTATTTCGATTTTGTTTTCAAAAAATGTACATATCAAAAAATGAGCATACGAATATTTTAAAAAACAATAAAGCTATTTTCAATGATTAATATTTTTGTTCTCTAATCTCGAAATATAAAAGTCAATTCTCGTATAACGAATTTTAAGGAGACAGCTGTTGTAATGTCAATTTCTAAGTTTGTTATGTTTGAGAAACTTAACAGTGTAGATTACCGCAAAATGATATTGTGAAAATGTTTTTAATTTAAAAAAAAAATCCAGTAGTTTCAAATACTAGAAAACATGTTCTAAACATTGGAAAATATTCTTTTTGAACTACAACTGCTTCAAAAACGCTACATATGCCAAACTGACTATTTTCGATTTTAAGCAATCAGCTGGTTGACAAAAAATAATAAAAAAGATACCATCGATGGAACTACAAAGCTTAATTTTAGGTTCTTAATTTTTTTTTAATTTTTTTCCAAAGTAAACATAGTTTACTTTGCTGAAATGCAATGAACATAATGATAATATAAGACAAGATGCAATTTCAGCCACAAACCTAACATACCCGCTGCATGCTTGCTATTTTAGGGTATTCACAGTAAGGCAAAGGAAAACCAAAAGAAATGTTCGCTTGGTCGTGGGGCGTCGAGGCCAACATTGGCTGCCATTTGGAGAGTCCCAGCTACACAGAGTATGACATTATTTATGGTTTGTTATTTGGCAAAAAGTATGCAAGAAAATATGCTGTGACTCTTTCAAAATGTTCCATTTATTTTTTTTAGTTTTTTGCCTTGCCTTTGGCGTTTTGCAAGGTCTGCTCGTGAATGAGGGGCGAAAAAAATTAAACAAAAGTTTCCTTTTTTTTTGTTGCAAAGTGGCGCAAATTATGACAAACTTTAAATGTAAAATTAAAGCGCTCGTGAAGGACTCAGGCCACGGTACGTCCGAAGGACAATAGCTGCCTATAAAGCGCCCCTTAATTAAACATGCAAAAGTAAATCGACAGCAGCTAAATTGAAAATGAAACATTTTTATATTACGAAATGCGCATAAATTAAAAGCAAACAGCCCACAATGCTCGGCTCCAGCTCCTACAGCGCTCATCCACAAAGTACCAGCCCTCCTCCCACAAGCCCCTACAAATATCCTATCTACAATATATTATGCCAGCATATTAAATATAGCACATAGACGGACGATGCTTCTCACTTCAGCTTAATGACAATAAATCGAAATTAATGACAATGCCAAAGCCAACAAGGACACGTTGGGTGTGCCAACCAACCAGCACTTGGGTATCTGGCTTCAATGTGCCTCTTTTGGAACGTTTAATGGCTGCAGCACCGCAAATGGCAGCACCTGCTGGTCATGCTACTGTCCAGCAAGTGACGTCATCGTCGATAACATCGCGTTGCTGACGTTAATGACACCTGCGAGACAATTTCCATAACCGATATATGTCGTTTTGGGTTTTGTGGCAACTTGGCGGCAGTACGAAAACTGCGGTAGCTCCGCCGTTTTCAGCCTCTTCTTAAATGGAAAACTGCGGTCACATTAAGTTATTGATGAATTATTAATGTGAAGACATAATTTTACTTGGCTGGTAATTAATATGCTTTCAAGTTATATGTGTTGGACGCACTGAGATTAAGCAACTCTGAATCGATTGATTGTGAAATCGAAATACGGAAATCTAGCTTTAGTCGCAGATAAGCTGTTGCCGAGCTGCTGATTTTGTTATCGATAACTTTGCGTTTTTAAATAAATTTAGTTGACGAAACATTTGCATTGTGAAGTTCAGGTAGCTTGTCGTTTTTGCTTCTTTACGAAAATTTACGGTTTCCGTGTACTTTATGTATTTAGTAACAAAACTATTCCTACGACGATTTTACTGTTAATTTTTGAAATCACCGTCTAAATTATGGTATCTAGTATTGATTAGCTTTCATTATCGAATGGAAACTATTTAAGAAAACGTGAAGGTTGTAAGTAATGTAATTTAACTTTCTTAACTTTTTATAACTATATCCTCACAAATTTTGTTTCTTTTCTTAAGTCAAATACCACCAACATTTTTCTATGGGTAGAACTTTAAAAAACTTCAAAAAAAGGTTTTTGAAGTTGAAAGAAGGATTTCATACAAATATCAAACAAGCTTAAATTAAAAGCTAAGCGTTAGCTTTACTATTTACTATATTTACTATTTACTATCATTTGTACGAAAAATGTAATTTCTGAAACATATTTTTAAGCGCTTTCCGTAATTTTTCTCCGATTTTTTTTCGCTATCAAACTGTTAACTTGCCAAAACTATATTCCAATTAATGTCCACAGGTAGATCCAATAACAGCTTGAAAAGCAATATTTTTAAATTAAATAAATACAACATGATAGTATTTTGGAAATATTTTGTAAACAATCCTATAAAAATATTGCAATATATTTTTGGCTTTTGTTCAGATTACCAAAATTTTTTAAAATTTGTAAGTTAGTCTAATGCAACTATCGGTGATAGTTGCTGATGCTTATATTTTAAGAATTTTCCGGCGTAGAGTTCTTATGCAGTGACAGAATGGCCCGATTACAATAAGGTCCATTTTCCCCAAAAACGTCGTGTTTTGGCTATGGTTTTATAAACATTTAGGAAGCTATGATTTTTATTTTTTTAGCCGTGTCAAAATGCATTTCGTGTTCAAAGATTTCCTTAGTAATTATATTATTTAATAGTTACAACAGTTTTTCAGAATTTCATAATTATTTTTTTTACAAGAATTTGCAGCAAATACAAATATGGTATGGCCTTCCATTCTCTCGTTTCTAGGTTTTGTTTGTTAATCCTTACAATCACCTGTCGTCATTTCAAATCACCTACTCGCGGCTTCTGTCTGTTTTTGACGCAATTTACTACCCAAACACTTTCTTATTATTGTCGATAGTTGTCAAACCTTTTGCTTTATTTCCAATATCGGCCTCAACTAGCAGTTGGAAATATTCCCACCTTAGTACTATCACTAAAGATTGTTAATATCATAAGTATATCCAAACTTTGCGTCTTCAATTGATGAGTATTTTTCATTTAAGTTTTCTGCATATTTTTAAGCAAATATTTTTGAAAATTACATTTTGAAAATTGAAAACCCAAAAATACAAAGTCGATAAATCACAATTATAACTAAGTATGCAATAAAACAATGGCAATGCACAAAAATGCTTTCGAATGCACAAAGTGGCCCATTACTTTGTCTCTAAAAATGGTTCAGAAAAAATATGCAAGGGAGTGCGGGTTCTCGAATACTTGCTTTACTCGGCCATTTGAATATTTTAGTTTGTTGGAGCAAAACTGTTGGTCATTTTGTATTGTTGCTTTTTGGTAATTAGAAAATGTAAAGAACATTAAAAGATATGCTCTCTTTGTTGCATCTATTATGCTTCTAAGTGGTTCATGAATTTGTGGCAAAAACAAAGAGAATATTCACATGGACAAATGGTGCAAATGGATGGGAACTTGAATTCTGGTCATTACTCATCATCATACATTTTGTACAGAAACAAATGAAAAAAATAAAGAATATAAAATATGCAATTGTAAGAGATCGACTTTTTAATAAGCAGACATTGCTAGCTCTTATTGTGTTCGATATGGGTCTGGAGACTAAATACTATTATAAAATATATTCATTGTCTTTCCACATTAATCGTTTTAAAGTAGTAAAAGGAAATTATGACAAAACTAGTGACAACTATTATGGATATGCTATACAATTTTATTGGGAATAGTCTTTTGAAACTTTTTAAAGCTAATCACGAGTTATTCGACATTTTCGTACAAACATTGATTTTTCTACTTGTTAACTTTACTTAAAGTTAAACATCAGTTTTTACCATTGATTCCAGTTCTCATATGAATTTCGAATATATCCTAAAACGTAGACTCGATGGCTCTGCTTCATTAAACAGATGTACAGATTTATGGTGAATCAATTATCTTTTAATAATATAAATTTTAATATTATAAATAAGAATAAGAATAAGCAAATTCAAAACTTTCAGACAAGTTAGATAATTTGCATGATATTCTGTGCCCCAGAGCTTATCTTTCAGAAAAATTTACAGTCTTTCTTTTATGGTGAATTCACATCATAACTTGAAACTCCATAAATCAATCAAAGACAATCTTTACCTTCGTAGTCTCCAAAAATGTCTAAATTAAATTTTCGTGTAAAAATATTTATATTATTAATATTATATAAAATATTCGTAAAAGGTATAAATTTACATTAAATTTTCGTAACGAAGATAAAGGTTGTCTTTGATTGCTTAATTCATTTTAACTTTAAGTTCTGATGTGAATTCCCTTGGTCACAGTCAAAAAAAGAGCTTGAAAATTTTTCTAAAAGACAAACTCAGCAGCACAGAATAGCACATCAATATGCAAAAGAGCTAAAGCCTCAATATCCAACTACAAGGTACAATTTGAGTCCCTTAAAAAAGAAAGACTTCAGCGAAAACACTCATTACATATTTCCACTTAACTGAAAACCATTCGACAGTTTCGTAAAAGTTAGACAACTTGGATGCTATTCTGTGCTGTAGAGATTGTCTTTTAGAAGCATTTTCTTAAAGTTCTTTCTTTGACTGCGATCAGACAACTTCACCTTAGAGCTTTAAGTAAACTACTGTGAGTAATTAAAGACAATCTTCATTTTCGTAGTTTGCGCAGGCACATCATTGCCTTAACATCCACCTAAAAGTTTCAATTTGAAATTCGTGTTCATCAATAATATAAAACGTTCACTGATTCCCTAAAAATATGTTTCCGCTACAACTTAGCTTTTTTAAAGATTTAAGCGCAAACGTTCCTGCCATATTTTCACTTAAGGGAAAATCATATTATTATGCTATCTAATTTGTGTCAAGTTCCATACAACATTTTTCATTTTAAAAAAGCATAAAATTGACTTTAAAATAAACTTAAGAATTTACAAATGTCGCGTCATGGGCAACCTTCTTAGTTGCTTTCACAGCCACCACTGCCAGAGTTGGCACCTCCATCAGCTCCACCTACAACAACACAATGAGGTGTCAAAACAAAAGAAAAGCAAAAAATTGGGGGAAAACAGCAAAAAAAAAAGAGAAAAATCTTTTTCTTTTCCGTCTTTTTGCTGACTTGACTGTATTTTTCGCCTCATTTTCACAAAACTTGACGCTCTTGCAGCTGTTTACTTTGTTAATGGTCTTTTGCAGCTCAGCTCTGCTCAGTTCTATTTAGCCGAGTTCCTCGAGGTCTCTATAGTACGCTTCGCCAGTCAAGCATTGATTTTTGTTCATTTTTTTGACCTCCAAGTCGCCAAAAAATAAATAAAATATATGTAAAAGTAAAAAAAAGGAAATCTCTTGCCATTGAAAAGCGTGGGCATTTTGATTTTCCTTAGCATTTTTGCTGTTTAACGTTTTTGTGTTCGTGCATCTGGGACGCGGAAAATAATTTATACAAAGCTTCATGATTTCATTTGCTTCGAATTTCAATGTGATATTAAACGTCCCAGCCGGAGCTATTCCATTTCCCGTCTGCGCTTTGTTGACTTTGTTAAATACTTTTCATTTTTCTCGAGACAATGCGATGGTTTTGTTCAGTTTGAAAGATCCATTGGGGGAGCTCTAATATTTAATTGTAGCCAGTTTTTTTGTGAAATTTAATATTATAGCCAAATATATTTTCATTAAGGAGAAAGTATTTATAATTATTTCTCTCATAGGTTTTCCAATAAAAGAACACGCTACTTTCGAAGATTTATTTTTTTAATAACGAAATTATTTCATCTATTATGAAAAAATGCTTACTGATTCTTTTTAGTCTTCATAAAATTGGCCTTGAGATTTATGGCTAGACGGAGAGACTAACTACGAGAAGAACTAGCATCTAATATCATTTTTTTCCACGTTGAATGCCAAGAGTGTATGAAACCATATATCTATACTAAAATTATGATTCTTGTAAGTCACGATAAACTCTGAATTTGATTGATAGAAATTTATTTTCATTATTTGTGGTCAAATTGCTTTCAATGCCAATAGCTTCTAATCCCTTATTAAAATAATTACTGATTCTTTGTAGTCAAGATGAAATCAGAATTCTATACATAGCAAATATTGGGGCTGAGTATTAGGAATCTACGTCAAGAAATCATCCCTATTAAGTTGGCGTTGGGTTTGAGGAAGACCAAGAAAATTGCAGTTTCATAGTTTTGATAGACTTCTTAAGATATTATCAAACAGCAGTTCTACTCCAAGACAAAATTAACAAAAAATAATTTTTTTATACCAATTGTTCTATTGTTATGATTATTGATAATAATAGATAATATCTTAGATAATATCTGATTGCAATATGTTTAGATGTACTACTCAGTAACAAAGTTCCTCCTTGCTTACAAAATGCTTAATATCATCTAGTTGATTCAAGAACTGTCACGCGTTTTCATTTATCACCCCATTGATTACCATATGATTGTTCCTGTTAAAGGAACCTTCAGCATTGTATTTATTGTTTTTGCGTGTCCTCATATGATTTTGAAAGTATTTAACATCCTCCGCCGTGCCTTTTTGATTGAGTCTATGAGCGGATGCGGATCTGGAACAAGAACAAAAAGACATACTAGAAATGTTATGCCCTCAGCAGATGTGCTTCATAATAATCCCCAGCAGATGAGCTTGAAAATAATCTTTCAGCAGATGAGCTTCAAAATAAGCCCCCAAGCAGATGAGCATGAAAAAATGCGATCTTTGCAGTTTTATCCATACTTTTTGTAAAGCATCATTCGAAAGACGATTCAGTTAAGTATCCCAACATGATTCCAAGTACTAACGGGTGCTACAAAATGATAGTAACAGTAATCATTTTTAAACAACCAGATTTATCGCTTTATACATATTCGTTTCGCACGCCATATTTCAATTCGCAGTTTGAAAAAAACAATAAGCGGTGAATATTGAAAACACTTGTGGAAATAATAATAAATTTTAGCTCAAAACATATGGCATACGAAGTACTCTGATACAAATTCGTCTGGAATTAAAAGATTTTTAATTTTTGCCACATTTACTAGTGAAAACGACATTTTATTATTATTTTCTTACAAACTAAAATGAAATGAAAGCGTTTATTTTTTGTTAAATGCAAAATTTCAAAAATTAAATACTGCAAAATATTGTATAAATGAAAAGTATTCACAATTTTTTAAGAAACTCCACATATATTCCTGAAGATAACCATTTCGAATTAACTCCTAAAGTTTTGATGGCATCTGTCAGGATTGTAGAGAGTATAACTTCTTTCAAAACAATTTTTGATTTATTCGCATAAAATTCGATTTTGCTGTTTCCAAACTTATTAATGTTAGTGCACCACTATCGAAAAATCGATTCTTGTACCTATAAGTTTCATTTCGGTAAGCATTGCAATCAATAGAGTCATTGACTAAGTCGACGTAATCCTTACGATTGCATCAAATGGTTTTACTTAGATATTGTTTTAATTAAATTATTAGTTATGACTTGAGTTTTTTGTTCTGAAATAAACAAACAAAATAACAATTTTGAACACGTACCATCGAAGATAATAAAAATGGTTTCATTTTTGAGATTTAAATTGTCTGAGCTTACGTGTTTTTTTTTTGGTTTAACCGGCAGATTGTCAGCAAAAACAGTCACGCATGTTGGTCTTTGTATTAAATAATCAAAGATATATGTTTGTTTCTATGACATGAGATTAAAAAGTCTCGGGTGTAATGCCTTATACATTTCCTCTCATCTGCATAATCAATCATAATCATAATCGCTGAACTCATTTGTTAGTGGTAATGCGATCTCCTTACGACTTTCATTCTAAAAGTATGCGCTTAGCTTTGGATTGGATATGTGAATCTTCACCTCACTATTTCAGACTTAATGCTTTGTTAGGCCAGGGTTGAAAATGTACAGTCCCATAGGGTTAGGTCTATTTCAAAGTCGCTTTACCATACCTCATTAAGTCCCAGGAACACTAGGAATAGTCGAAGGAACTCTTCCTCTTGAGACAGTTGTGAGTTTCAATTCCGTTGCCAATACGCTATATATCTTGTCATTTTCGGGATTTGTTGGTTTTATTATTGTTTGCATAAGCTTCAATTGGAAGTTTGAAAATCGATTGCGTGGATAATTCGCTCACATAGCCTTGACTACTGTAGCGGCTGTCATCTAAACCAACATACCGGTATTCATATGCCAAGAGATTGACAATAGTGGAGAGATATTTCATAATAATAGATCGGAAAGACTTGCCAAGATGCCAAAAGACCCGCAGCTAAAGTCGCCAACTTTAGTGAGCTGTAGTTTCCAATAAAAATAACTTGTTGGTTCTCACAATAACCAGCGTCACTTAAGCTTTTTGTTTTCAGATCGCAGCTTCCGGGAAAAATGAACCCCAGGCGAAATTTTTACACACTGTTTCCTAAAGCTAAACTCCTTATAATTTTGAACCCGCAAATATTTTCATTTTTCAATGATTTCACTTTAAATTCCTTAAATATTTAACTATCGATATTGCTTGTTTTCACTTTCACAATTTATGAAATGAAATTAAAGTGCTTTTTGCCAGTTTATCATCAAGTAAACTTTATACCCCAAAGATGATTCATTTCTGTGCACACACTCGTGCTTCTTTCTTTCTGCTCAGCTGGTCGCTTAAAATATTTTCATTTAATTGGTTTTGTATGAAATAAATGCAGTTGTTGAAAGTTTTGAATGTAAATTATATAAGAAAATTGAATTCCATTTGCGCAAGAGTTATGGTCACAATACTCAAATTGTAAATTGCTTTTTGGCCAAAGATGTTGGCCCTCAAACTGGCAGACAATTCGCAAACTCTTTCGTAATTTTGTTAAAACTTGTCATGCCAGAGACAATCTTTCCGCCAGCCAAGTTGCCATCAAATTGTAGTGCCTTGGAGGTAAAAGGTAGACAAATGCTGGGCTTTATTTGTCTCTCAACAGCAAATCAGTTAATGGGCAAAAAGTTGTCGAGTTGTGGAGCGTAGTTATATAAACCACATTGATTTGATGCTTCAAGTTGGAGCCCCCCCCCCCACCCGACTCAATGTGGCAACAGCTGAGTTTGTGTAGCGCAAACATTTGCAACATCACCTCGAATGTCTCTCAAAAGGTTGGCAACCTTTGACACTGGCAGCGCAGGGTAAACATTTGTTGTCCATTTGAATCATTGCCACCTACTTGTTGTAGCAGAGTTGGGGCGGGGAACAAACCAAACAGACGCAGTGCAGCACTGCCGGCAGCATCTTGAAAATTTATTACATTTTCAAGTATTTTTCCGGTTTTGTTGGTCCGGAAATTGTCGAAACGTGTGGCCGGCCGGCTTGCAAAATCCTTCAAATGTGCTAAAATACATTATTAATAATTTCTATGAAAACAGTGGGGCTGTCGAGTCGAGTCGAATCAAACGGACTGCACAGCCCATACTTAAATCGTGGGCAACCTTGCGCCAAAAAAAAAAAAACTTTGCAAAATACAAGTAAACACGGTTTGCTTGTATAATAAATTATTTATTTTAATGCCAAGCTGCCGTTGTGTCCCTTTTTTTGATTCAATTGCAACTTTTTTCTTTTTTTGCTCTTCACTTTTTGCAGATTTTCTATTTAGGGCATTTTGCAACAACTTAAAAACCTTTCTGGATTTCCGTTTCACGTTAATAATCTATTTAGTCATTTGTTGACATTGTCAACCTTTGGGGGTTGACTATAATAATTTGTAATCAAAGTTTTGTAATTGACAAGGTTTCTAATTAGATAGACCTTTAGGGCAACTTTTATTGCTTTCCAGCAATCATTTGGGCTTGAACCAAATACTAAGAGTTTTATATAAATAAAATAAAATTTAAATTTTAAATTTTCGATATAGCCATTTAACGCAACAACCTCAAAAAATGTTTGAATTTTGCACAAGGATGCACTTCTAAAAGTCCATATCGGTTTAAATGTTTGAGCATTTCTATGGTTTCATTTATTTAAATTTTCAGGACAGTTGGTTTATTAAAAATATTTATTGAATATAATTTCTGGCAGCTGTAAATACACTTTAAAAAGTTTAGTTTGCTGGTGAAAACAACTAGTTTCCTGCAAGTAATACGTTTGAAGGCCTTCGAAGAGCTCAATTCTCGTAAAAGGTGGAGCAAGCGTTATTATTGTAGGTTTTTTGTATCTTGAATCCAGTAAATTTTTTTTTTAATTCAATTTTTATTTCCAAAATCAATAATCCATCATCATTAAATTATAATTTCTATCGAATGATTGATCCTTAATTTTGATTTACAATAATAGAAATCTGTTCTTAAAAATAGTTTTCATGGACTCTTATAAGGGTGTACTTGCAAAATTATTTATAAGGAAGTAATAAAGAAATAAGTTCATTCTGTCTCTACTCGAGGCTTTCATCCAGATCGCACGAAATAGTGTTCCAAAGATCTATCTAAAGGACTGTCTCATTCCGTCATGCCATGCATTGGCTCTGCTCTTCGGCATAAGTACATAAGTATACGGTTTTTATCTGAATAGATATTTTGAAAAATTCGATCCCATAATTATTTTTTTTCATATCTCTATATTTACTATTTTAATTTATTTTAACCTTTTCAGATTTACGCACATAATAATCCTTACTGGTAAGTAAATTTTTACATAATTCTTTGATAATCCTAACTCAATCATAACAAAAAAAAAACACTTACTGATTTCTTAACTTATTGATACAAATACTCGTTAAACTATTCTTATTTATATGAAAATTGCTATAATAAAAAGTTTCCTCGTATTATATTTTTAAATGTCTAAAAAATAAACTCAACTAACATACAAAATTGTTTTTTGGTAAGTCAACTGAAAATTGTAGAGTGTTTTTGGGATAATAATTATTTTTAGCTTTAGTTTAATTATTCATATAAAATTTGTGTATCCGCATGACATTTAAATAAGCATGCATGAAATTAACAAAGAAAATTAAGAAAGGCAAAATTATTATTTTTAAATTAAATTTTTTTTTATATTTTTCATATTTTGTTTATATGTTTTTTATATATGTTTTTTATATAAAAAATATTTTTAATACAGCCAAATTAGTCCAATTAATACCACCATAGCTCAGAAGAAAGCAATGGTATTACTTTTTTTCTGTTACTATTAAAAGTTGTTTATTTAAAATTAATTTATTTAAAATTTGTTTATTAAAAATTTATTTATATAAAATATAACAATATGAAATTTAAGCCTGAAAAAGCAGAATAATTGCTATTATTTTTGAGTTGTTGGGCTTCGCGACATCAACTTCGAATCTATTTTTGTAGAGTATTATTTAGTCGATTGGCATAGCCAATCTTCAGGTTTAATTTTCATCTTGTCAATTATTTTCTGCAGCAAATCCAAAACCAATACAAAACATTCATATTGAAAAAACCCAAAATAAAAAAGCAAGAGAGGAAATGAGAGTGTGACTGAGTAAAAAGGACTGAAGAGAAAAATTGGCAGAAGAGAAAGGGAGGGAAGAAGGGAGAAAAGAGAAAGGAAATTTTGCAGGCACATTTATAATTGACTTCAAGGTTTGCCTTCAACTGCAATTGAAAGGTAAAAAGTGAAAAGAATAAATATGTATTTTGTATATGAACATGTATTTTGTATAAACGAGGGCAGGCCAGTAAGTAAAGAATTTGCTCAAATTTTTTTGAGTTGTTTGAA
Organism: Chymomyza procnemis; assembly: GCA_035046065.1. Taxonomy (NCBI): domain Eukaryota; kingdom Metazoa; phylum Arthropoda; class Insecta; order Diptera; family Drosophilidae; genus Chymomyza; species Chymomyza procnemis. The sequence goes on from JAWNOJ010000026.1 coordinate 43,653,326, forward strand.
TTTAGCCACTTTATCATTGAAGCTTTCCAAAGTCGCAAAGATTCGTTGCTTTATAATACATTTTAGTAAATCAAAAATCTATGTTTAGAATTCTGAATACTCTTTACAAACAAAAAAATAATTAAATGGGAGGTGCCTTTTTTGTAAGAACTTTTGCGTGTATACAACTCTTTATGCCCTATACCCTATGGAAAAAAGGGAATATTAAGTTTTTTGAGACGAATATGTGTGTTATAATTCACATACATATAGAGAGATTTTTTTATTTTTAAACACAATGTCAAATTTGATTAAACTTGTTAACTATGTTCTACAGGTAATATTCGGTTTTTGATACTAAATTACTTGTATTTTGTTTGATTTAAACTTATAGCTTTTTTTGATTAATTTTAGTACTTTATTGTTGTTAATCATTGGGTCGAACTTGATTGATATCGTTTCACTGCATTGAATAGATTCCATGGGGCAGTCGTTAGCAAAATAATTTTTGTCACAAAATTATTGCATTTCATTTGTGTTGGAACATTTAAAAAAAAAAAATATGTACTTATCCAAAGGTATGACTTAGTACTGTGAGAGTAAAAATCGAATGAATATTAAAAATATCAAACTGAATTCAAAAACTCCTTAAAGAAGTTGTTCCTAATACTCTTATTGCAATTTTCATGAATATGAGACATAAATCTTAAAATTTTAAAATAACATAAATTATTATTGATCTTTAACTAAGTTTTATATTATTATAGTATTAGGAAACAAGTACATATATGTCATGTATATTATGTTCAAAATTCTTAGAATTATTTTATTTAATATTTTACATTACTTGTTTTATATAATAAATAAATTATCCTCCTAGGAGCTTAAGGATTCAACATAGGACTTTCACCTGTCCCTATGTCTGGAAATTGCTCGAAGTTCGTTTAACGATTTGACAGTTTCCTTCTGAACCGTTCACCTCCAAGTTGTTTGGGATCGACCGCGTCGTCTCGTCTCATTCCACTCCAGCGTGAAGTGTCTTATCATAGGTTTTTCGCAATGTATGTCCTAGCCAGCCATATTTTCTTTTAAGTAATTCGTCATTAATGCTCTTTTAGTTGGTTCTTCTCCATAGATCTTCATTCATGATGTTAGGTTACCACATCTGCAGTGTATTGCAACTTAGCTTTTGCTGATGTCAACCAAGTTTCCGAGCCATAAAGCAACACAGACTTTACACATTCGTTGAATATTCTTGTATTGATACTTATGTTCGTTGTTCTCCATACGCAGATTAGCAAATAAGCATGTCGCTCTTTCCATACGGATTTTTTTTTTTTGGCTACATCGTCTGTAGATAAGAGACTAGCTTGACTGATTTGATACATAATGATTCGGTCTTACGCATGTAGATCTTTCGGCCAGCTTTTGAAGATTCTACAGTGAGCAGATCCAATTTTGACTGCATTTGTTATTTGGAATGCGAGAGAAGGACAAGGTCGTCAGCAAACTCAAGATCCTCGAGATTGTGACCCCATTCTACATGTAATGCCACGATTCCCATAATCAAAAATCTTCAGTACCCAATCCAGCACAGCCATGAACAGAAGTGTAGAGAACACGCAGCCTTGCTTGTTTTATATAAATAGAAAAAATAAGATTGTATAATGTATGAATATCAAGGCGAAGGCCCTAGGGCCTAGTATCTCAAACTACTACAGATGAAAACAATTTAAGCCGATGATTGATTTTAAAATGTTTTTTGAGTCGTAAAAATTATATGAATAAATAAAAAATTAAAACTCAACTACTTTAGAAATAACAGCGTGTTGAACACATTATTTCGAGAAAACTGCTTTGCCAGTAAACTATTCAAACAACCCTCGTTTATACATCGCAACTGAAGGAAAACTCAATTCAATACACTTGCGGCTTTTACTTTTCAATTAAACCGACAGCAAATATGAACAAATTATTTGGTTATATTTATAGTATCTGTGTGCGCTCGACTTCGGTACGTATTTCTCTGTGTGAAATCAAAAGAAACAGCTCAGTTGTGATATATTGATGGATATATGCATATATATCGGTTCCATAAACAATTCAAGGTTTCGCATTTCAATTAAGTTTAATGCAAATTACAAGCTCAATGTGTTGCTTACTCGCAGCTCCGACGGCAAAAGGCAGTCGCCGACAATACATTGTCATCTATCAGAAAATATGAAATGAAATACAATCATAATTTAACAATATATCAATATTTTCACATATTTTTTTTTGTTTTATTTCTCATCTCAGAACTTTCCATGGCACTTGTTGTGCTTTTGTATGTGTCGATAATGACATGCAATTATTTTCCCATTAAAACTCATTTCCATTATTGTAACTGAAGTGACAAATTAACGTGTTTTTCCACAAAAAAAAAAGAAAATCCAACTCCCTAGTTGGGTTGGGGGAAAAAAGAAACTATGGGCTGTAAGTTAATGGCCAGCAAGCCACATTGGCATACATTGATTAAACAATCAATCCTTCAATTTGACAATCAGTCATTTTTTTCCATTATTTACGTAAAATGCAAGTGCTTTGTATTTACGCCGGAACCGAAGATCTGTAATTAAAGCGATACGTGCTGCTGGTTCACATGCAGCTCTTTCCAGGCGACTATGCGTTCATCATCAACTTTGACGTCACCATCAGCAACATCATCTTTGACGTCATTATCAACAGCAGCATCATCATCTTCGACGTCATCATCAGCAGCAGCATCATCGTCATCAACTGCATCATCAACATCTTCGTCAGGAAAAAGCTTAACATGCGCATATTAAAAATTATTATTGTATTCGTTGGAAAAACTTAAAATGCGCATATACTGGCGAAAAGTTAATGCCTCGGCAAACGCAATGAGAAAAGTTGGCAAAATTTTCATTTAAAGCTGCTTAATTTTTCTGCCATTTTATTATTAATTTTTTTTTTCGCGTCAAAATTGCAGTCTGAGCAACTATAGTAAGCTCTTTGGCGTCAGATTGAAATGTAAATCTTTAATTTTTTAAAGCATATTTTTAGGTATAAGCCATATTCTACGTACTCGTTGCTCCAAGAACGTAAAGGAAGGAACGTACTCTGAAGGTAGAATACGAAATATTAAGAAAAACTATTTTTTTTGAATGAATAATTTTAATTTTTTTAATTAATTAGTACAGAGAATCTTACCAAAAAAAAATTACACGGTAAGCAATCGGTAAGCAAGTAACTCCTACTATCCAAATAGATTTAGTAACTATTGAACTTGAAAGTTTCGCTAATGCATCTGTCCATTTGACTGGATTTTAGAAAGCTAAAAGAAAACTTCTATGGCAAATTTTTAAAATGAATTATATTTTGTTCCACTAAATTCATATCCTTGTGGGCCTCGAGAACTTCCAAACGGTCGGAGGCTCGATTTCACATAACAGCATTGGTGCAATTTGTCTAGCACTGGCATGGCTAGCAAATAAATAAACGCTAAATACCCAAAAAAAAAAAAAAAAAATCACTTAACTAAAGCAACCGCCGTTCGGATTCGGTAATTCTCTGTTCTCTTCGAAATATGTACTTAGTTTAGTGTTTATCACATTCATATTTTGTGTTATTACTTTATAACCTAGCAAATTAACATAATCCTGGCAAGCAGCTCTAGAATCGGATGAACCGAAGAACGCTTATTCTTATAAATAGCTTAAGCGCGTCTGAAATTACGGGACAAAAATAAATGAAAATCAGTTTGCTCAAAAGACATTATTGTTGTTTGTCGGTGGTTCGATTCCACATTGCAATACTCATAAGTGGCCTCCATTTGCCAAAAGAAATGTTCTTTAATTACAGAGGGAATTTACCCTTCATTTTTATCGCTTACGTCGCCTAATTCTATTTATAGCTTCATACTTTGATGCTTGTAATTCACAACTTGAAATGGCGCAAGTGCTTGGTACATGTAGAACTTTTCTACTTTTGTTAACTGACGGTGTTCGCTAGCCGTGGCTTCTGCTGCTCTGTTGGATGACAACATCCCATTTAAGAAGAACTCTGGAGAGCATTTTTTCCCTTTCCTCATCCCCGTAACATATATATACATCCGTCTCTAGGAACAATCATCTGAAAAGTATAAACTGATACACGAAGAAACTGTACCACGCTTAGCCACTGCCAATAGAACTTGGGTGATCGCCGTATTTTAATGTTGTTTATTTAATTTTGTTTGTATTTTTGTATATAATAATGATCGCTCTTTATTTTTTGGTAATCTGTTTTAAGTTAGGTAGACATTATTCTAAGAACTGTCTCTCGAATTCCTAAGTTATGTGTTTGTCTCTTGAATATTAAATTAAGTCATATTAAGTTTTAGTTATTGGAAGAATTTTAAATGTGAAATTGCTTACTTTTTTTTAAATTTGTAAACAGTTTTATTTACTTGTTGGGAAATAAATAAACTGAACTTATTTAAAACACAACATATTTTCGACTAGTTTAATGGCAATAAAAATTTTTATCTATTGAGTTTTTTTTGCAAATGTCATCATAAAGATACTCATCCAGTCTTATAATTTTTGCTGTGACTGAACCCAACGTCTTTCAAACGCACTCAAGACCTCAAACTTAAGAGCATGAGTCATAAAAAATACCACAAAAAGTTCAACACATTATTAAAAAAGAGGAATATAATAAAATTAATGCATACATCAATATTAGAATAAATTTTTTATTAGCCATAAAAAGTCCATTGAACTTTTTTACTTTTGTTCGTCAAGAGTTTGCTTTTTTTTGCAACTCTATTATGATGTCTGCACCAGGCTCTCACAAGAGTTGAATGAATTAAAATGTTTTTGTAACACCTTTGTTTTTATAGCATATGATTATCTAAGAGTTTTTTATCGAAGCATTTTTAAAATGTCTTATGTTTTAGAAATTTTAAGTAATTATCGACTTTTTGCCATGATAATTGACTTTAGGAGTGTGATATCATTGCCATCTGATATATTCCATAGAATGTCTTAAAAAAATTATATTTCCGTTGTTGGTGTATTTTTCGATAATAGTTTTCTCTATAAACTCATGTTTTTCCGCTAAAAACATTTAATGATTTGTAGACAATACGAGGGCGCAGCAACATTTTGTATAGATCTTTATGGCAAACAATGTCAAACGCCGAATGTTTATCCAAAGTTATCATAACTTCTAAATTTTTGTATTGAGCTTTAGATTTTTGAGCAGATGCATACAGCTGCGTTGAGACCTTAATCCCTATTGGGCGGAAGGAAGAAGCTGATTATGCTCAATATGGACGTCAAGTCTAAATAGGCTCAAATTTTTTTGAAAATCCACACAAAAGAATAATTGGTCGATATGTTCCGGAGAGCCAATATTTAGGAATTGCAATAATTTTAGCCAACTCCCATTTACGTGAAAAATAGCCAGATAGAATGCAATTATTATGGGCTAGCATTAGTTCTGCACATCTTCGTAAGAGCTTTAAGCAAATGTTAGGATAGTCGAACCACCAAGCTTCGGCTAATTAAAGTTTTAGCTTCCAAAAAAAAAGTCGACCTTTTAGAAAAAGCGGTCTCCTTTTTTTAAGATTTGAATGAAATGAAATCATTACCATAAACTTGAACAAACAAAATTCCGCACAATAAAAGTATAAATTTCTGTGACTCCTCTGCAGACTAAAGGTCGTATTGAAACAAAAACATGAACGACCCGTCCGATTATAAACCGATCGAAAAAAATATTAAAAAAAAATATCAAGTTAAGGAAATAAGAATAATTGCTTTAAAATAAACTTACCAGGGTTGTAAATTGAAATTTGCCGGTTTGAATGATAGATGTTGCTAGCAATATGTTTATGAGTTGGCATAAGTATAAAAGTAAAAAGGGGACATTTCATCAAAATATAATTACTTTGGCAGAATTTCGAACTTTTCTTATTTCACGTAAAAATGCTTATCGTTTGCTGATAGAAATGTTTAGGGAACTTGCTGCAGTAATTAGATGGTGAGAGACATTGTTTTGTCAATTCAATAGTTGAAGATTTCGATTTGGCTGGACCAAAAACAATCAATATGATCGGGGAGCAATTTCTCAACGTTAAAAACCATGAGCAAGATGCAGAGGTAAGGGAAATGGAAAACAACAAAATGATAGTAAAACGGAAAATCGAACTGTGAAATGCTGCATCAATAGTTTGCATAAAATCTTTCCTGCATCAAATTTTCACGGAAGACTAAAAATTGACATATAGTATTTCGAGAATCCGCATCAAAAAAAGCATGGCTTTCGGCCTGGTGAGGCTGGCCTATCGACTGCAAAGTCAAATCGTGGCTGTGTTTGGTGGGACCAAACTGATGTGCTTGCTATACCAAGAGTTATTAATCTGGTGAAACAAATCCTCAATTGAAATAATAGTTTGACGGAAATTGTTCAAAGACATGGGGCAAAGTTATTGTGTAAGATGATAAAGCGCAGGCTCATACAGCTAAATTGATGAAAGATGCTGGGAAACGAATTTATTGGAAAATATTCTTCTACACGCTGTACTCTCCAGACCTCGACCCGTCCGATTATGATCTTTTTGCGTCAATGGCACCACACACTTGCAGAGCAGCGCTTCGCCAACTTTGAAGAAGTTGAAAAATGGCTTGTCAGATTCTTTGCCTCAAAAGCAAAAAAGTTTTATTGGGATGGCATTCATAATTTGCCAAAACGCTGCGCTAAATGTGTAGAATCGATTTGTCAATACTTTCAATAAAAAACTTTCTATGTTCCCTTGAAACTTCTGTGATTTATTTATAGACAAAACTGACAAATTTCAACTTACACTCCTGCTAATTATCAGTTAATCTTTACTTGCAAAGCTTTATATTAACTGTATGGATCGATCAAGAGATTTGTAAATGACTTTAAAGTATGTTTTTTTCGATTTGGATTTGGATATAGAAAACAGTACTTCATTTGGCGCATTTGCTATAACCGCTTAAAGCATTCAGTAATTGAAGCTACTCTATATTTTATTATGACTCCGATTTGTTAATGAAATCAAAGTATATTTCTGAAAATATGTATTTTGATTTTGAAAACGAAACTAGTTTGCTTCACTTGAAGCGTTTAAAGGATTCAGCACTTCAATCTACTTTATATTTTATTTACTGCAGCTGCTTTCATGGTCGAATGGGTGTCATCGTCTAGACATTTTGTTATGTCCTTCGTCGTAAAGTTGTACTAAAATTTAAAGCTGCATTTTCAAGTGCTCGTGTGTTTGCAAGCAAGCAACATCGCGCATAAGTCACGTTGTCTCTGCTGTTCTGCAGCTGCATAAATCTTTGGCACAGATTCTCACTCTCACTCAGTGCACATTAAAAGTTTGACTAAGAGCTTATGGGGCAGCATTTGTTAAAAACGATTTTTAATGCAGCCTCGAAATCTCGGAAAAACAAAAGCCCCACCGCCGCCCCGTTGCGTACTATGCCGATGCCACTGTCATGGCCATTGCCAGCTCAGCTCACATCGACATCATCTAATGGCTTTCCATGTGTCACACAGACACAGTGGAAAAAGTTTTTCCCGCTTTTCCTGCTGCTAGGTTTCTTTTTTTTTTTTTTTGCTTTTTTTTAATGAGCGCGCATCATTTTGTGTCATTTGCCAGGACTTAGTGCATTTAAACTGCTTTTTTTGGGGGGGCGTAGGAGACACCATAATTAGTTGGTAGCGCATTAGAGCGGCATTAAATTGGAATTAGTAAATAATTTTAATGATTTTGTCACAGCTTGCAACATAGCAGCACACTTGTGCCACAGCTCTGCTTCACACAAAACGAAAAACTCCAAATTTATGTAAAAAGTGATTATTAATTTTTTTTTTTTTTTTTGTTGATTTTGGCAAATTGCGCTTGAAGTTGCATGTTGCACGTTGCTGGCTTTTTAATTGAAAAGTTGTATAAACAGCAAACAATTTGCCACATATCTAAAATGAAATCATGCTGTGATTTTTCAACTCGGTTGAATTTATAAATAAATTAAGAGCTTCCGGGTTTTCTTCTTCTTTTTTTTTTGCAACAAAATGAAATAAAATAAATTTTCAATTTTGTGCTAAGCTGTGCAATTTTGAAAAAGAACCAAAGCAAAGCAAAGCATTTACATTATTTAGCAATTTTGACTTTCTGTTGCATGCAACATTTGTATCGAAGTAAATAAATTATAAAATATGTAATTTTACGCTTGGAAAATGCTGAAAATTTCCCATGGACAAGTAATTTGTTGTAACTGATTGATGTACGGCAGTTATTTGATAAAGTAAAATGTCAAAAATTTTATTCAACTTGGCCTGCCTATGAAAAAGTATCATTGGATGGATAAATAAATAATCAAATTGCATAAATGGCATCTGGCAATAAGCTTTTGTTGTAAGAATGCGATTAAAGTGATATTTGCGTTGACAATTCTTTGTAGGATTTACTTGGACACATTGCTCGATGGGTTTAAGCTCAACTTCATCGAAAGCCAAAGTTAATTTTTCAACACAAAGTCTAACATATTCTCAAAAGTAGGTGTTTTTGGAGTACATAAACTTAAATAACTTAAAATCTTGAAGAAATAGACTATTGTAGATCCGGTTACGCAATGTGCTTCAAAATTTACCTTCAGTTGCACAGCTAATCCAAGGAATTATGAGAACGGTTCAGATTTACTTTTTGCTAGCTAATCGGACAAGCAATTGCGCTTCAGCCTCCCAACTTATTTTTGGTATCCGTTAAGCTTCTCCTCAAAAAAAAAACTTTTAACAGAAACAAATTTTAAATGATATCATTTTCCGAGGGTGGACCGTTTTGGATTCTATTTTAAAGAAGAAACAAAAAAAGGATTGGTTCTAAGTGTTTCCAACATCTCTTGTAATCATAACTCAATATATTTCAGCAAAAAAAAATAAAAATTTTATATCGCTTTAAATATTTAAATTTTAAAATATTTCTAAGTAACTTCAATAACCAAATGTCTTTTTTACCTTTTTACGATAACAGCATCCCATCTGTTTGATGAAAAAACGAATTATAAATTCTGCACAATAGCAATATAGACCTCCAAAAAGATAAGAAGTGTCTTTCATAATCGGTAGGTCAATCTGGGTCGTACGGCTCTGTTAAGGCGGCTGTTTGGATGTATCACGAAAAATAATGCCTGCCGAATTTAGGCATCGAAAATAATTTCATTTTTTGAGGTAGTGCAGAAGACCCTATGGAAGTTGTTTGATATTTCCTCGATAGCAAGAAGTAAAATAAAAAAGTTTATTATAAGATAATTTGGTTGCTCTAGCTTTTACCGGCTCCAAGATATAGTCTTACAGAGTGGACAGATGGCGAAGCGGACATCAATCTGAGATTACACTTTATGTAACTTTGTGGAATCTGCGACAGTTTCTTTCGTTTTCGATTTTCAAAAACTTACTATATCATTTGTATATTGTATTATCTGTGAAAGTTAATATAAAATATGATAAAACTCAAAACTCAAAATCAAATAGAATGTGTCACCGTCTATAAAAACCTTACTTAAGGTAAGCATGTTGTTTTCGAAACTAAACTTGCAAGTTCCTAGTCTCCTTAAATTTTGCCACATTATAGTGAGATCCCTTAAAATTTTCTTTTATTTTTATGCAAAAGATAAATAAAAGTAAAAAAGCGGTTTGCGAAAAACTATTCCATTAAATTTAGACATGCTAAGTTCCCGGGTGACTCTCTATTGGAGTACGCAATACAGCCGTGTTTATCATAGCCAGACAAAAATCATGATGCACTACTAAAAAATAAATTTTCCATTAACGATAACTCCATGCTCCGCCTTATGGTGACAGTATAGTCAAGGGCCCAAAGGTAGTTAAGAATATGGAATTAGTTAAGAATGCTCATAATGACTGAGAATTAAAGAAGTAATAGGTTGAATGGACCGTTCGAAAGAGGAAATATAATAAACCGGATTATCGGTGGCACATAAGATACATAATGAATTGTGTATGCCATAATAAGATCTAGAAAATTGTTGGTTTTAGAGAAAACAAACATAACTTTACTCTAGAAGGTAACTTTATTAAAAAGAAGAATTATTAATACAGAATTGAGGCTTATACAAGAACATCAATGCATATTCTATGGTTATTAAATGTGGGGTGCTTCAACAGGCAAAATCTATCTGCATGATGAGAGATGGTTCTCAAATCCAACCGCGCGGTGCGAAGTGCAAAAATTTCATTACTTTGGCTTGATGTTCTAAACGTATTCGTCTGGTTATTAAAATAAATCAATAACTATAAGGAATTCAGTATTTAAATTGTTGGCAGCATTGCTTTTTTTTTTTTTAATAATAATCACTCTTTGAAAGAATTAGAGACATTATATTTCAACAAAATGCTAGGACATGGAAGGGAACTCGTTTTTCTAAAAGACAAGCAGATGATTTGAAAAATTGGAACACAGTTTTTGAATAATGGGCTGAAAAATAAATTTCTTTGTTTAATTTTATTAGTACAATTCACGAGTTACGTCTATTTCTTTTTATTTTGCTTATTTATTTATTCTAAATAACGCAAATTTCAAATGTCGTTGAGAAATAATAATAAAATCATATAGGTAAAAATTTTTAAATGTGAGTAATTTTGAAAAAAAGCTCTTAGAATATCTTTAAAAAAATCCAAAAACAATCAAAATAATCACATAAGCGCACTTTTCTTTAGTAAATCCTTATAAATAATGTCAATTTTTTTGTGATATTTATACTGCAAAAATATCTTTAAGATTGTCTAACATTTCCTATTAAGATACTTAATTATAAATAGTTCTTTCTTTGTGCTCTATTATGTTAATAGTATTATTCCCGTTTATACAGATTTATGTTTGGCCATTAAAATGGTTTTAATGACTGTCGATTTATAAGCCAAAGTTGAAAGTAAATATATCAATCAATTAGTGACAATAAATGTCGAAGCTGCGAAGATAAAAATAATGGCTAATTTAATATGTAGAACTGATAAAAACAAAAGTTGAGGTTATCTAGGCCGAGCGTCAGTAGTATAGTCTACACAAATATTTTAAAAAACTTTTTTTGATTTAAAATCTGGTAGGAAATTAAGAAATTAACAAGAAAAAATAAGTATTGTTAAATTTTATAAAAATATTCAGTACTTTTTCCACAGTTATATAACTTCTCTCATATGCCTCAAATTTAAACGACTATACGAAATCATAGATTTACTTTTAAATCAAGAGAAATGCTATTTTCCCTAGCAAGATCTTTAGTAAAGTTGGAAAATAACCAATTTATATACTTTTCCATTTGTGGATACCTCACAAGGAGTTATGACATAAAGGTAAGATTACCCATACAACTTGCTGATAGGGTACACAAAAGCAATCCCAAAGATAAACCAGAATCTGCCAGATATTATTTTTCAGTTTTCCCCCGCATTAAAACCATGAAGTTGCATAAATTAATAATTAAATGCATATTATGTTTGATTATATTTATGTTAATGTCATTCATCAACGAAAACTGTTTACCAGTTGACCAGGGTTGCATTTGCAGGGTTGCAATTGCATCATCAACGGATGAGCTGCGCTTGAGGTTAAATGATTTAAAGTCCGCTAAGTTGGCGTCGACGATTGCGTCGACGTCAACAGCGACGCCGACGTTGCCATCGCATTAATGTCAATCGGCTGAGTAATTAACGCTTTTGGAACATATGCTAAGCATTCAGTGGGAAATATATTCAAAAATACAGTGGGCACGAAAATTACGGCATTAAAATTATACGAAAGTAACCAAGTAAATCGTTAAAAAGTTTATGACGTGTGGTGTCTGTGAAAGAATCTAGTATCATCGTCATCTCTGCTTATCGTAGGAGGCTGCTTAAAGAGACGTCAACAAATGCAGACAACCTTCTCATCATATTGAGTCTAACATTAAATATCTGTCAAAAGTCCTTATATACGATAGGGTATCGGATGTGTCTAGCACCGTCAGTGCCTACATTTTTTAAACGATTACGATTCAGAAGAATGTCTTCCGAAGAGTTATAGAAATAATGATGAATAACATCTATGGTTTTTGGTCTGGTCCGAACAGAATCAATTAATTTATTTTTCTTTTTCAAAAAATATAAAATATTCCGAATTGCACGTACGGAATATTTAATTAATCAGGGTTTTGAATAATCTGCATAGAACTATCTTTGTGAGTCTTACAACATTGCATGCTGAACCCATCTTTTACCTCATTTTTGTGTACAAATGGAAAATCATAAAAAAACGATATATCATGGAAGGAATTTAAGACTGAATGTGTTGAAATAATAATGTTCCTTGACAAATGTTCTATAGGGCTTGATTTTGTAGGCGGAGAATGGTTAATTGGTACGATGAGCCCAAAGGCAATACATGAAACTTTTCAAACAAGAAGTTTAAAAAAAAAATTTCCCCATAGTCATTTTCGGATGGTACTATATTACGGACGATTTCGATTTTTCAATAATCCTCACATCGAGGTTTTTCAGGAAAATTCTGGTTTTTGGTATATAAAACTCGCATGAAGCCTTTTCGCTTTAAGTTTTATGAAGAATTTCGTCAGGACTATGTTTTTTACTGTCGAATAAAATATACGAATTCAAACCGCAAATATAAGACTTTAAAGTATGTGAATTTAAAATGGATATGAATAAAATATTGCTAGGCAATTCGATTGTGTTTTTTTATATTTCTATTATTAAATGAAAATGAATGTGAAAAATAATTCGAAGCGGTTCTTGCAAGAGAAATCGTTAAATAAAGTCAATGGTGTGTCATTAAAGAGTCTATAAAGAGTCTCAGCGATTTGGATTCAGTGCACAATAAATTGCTAGTTTTACCGTGAAACATATGTCTTAAATTATTTATGAACAATCATTTCTAAAAATTCGAATTTGACATTGCTTAGTTGGCAAAACCTTAATCATCCCTTAACTGAAAGTTTGGGTTTTCTTCTCTTTTGATTATTAATAGTTTTTTGATTTTGGTGGTGGAATGGTATATCGGTAAAAAAAGATTTTGGTGGGTTCGATTTAATTTCTCGTAAGAATGAGCTTACATTTTTTTAATATTCTGTACAATTCTTGTTGCATAGTTTAAAGACTTACTTCGGCATCCCATTTGTTTGGCCGGAAATAAAACAATTCGAATTCCAATAGCAGCCGACTTCGCACTCCATCGATTTGGTGAATAGATAGTTTGGGTTTATTTTCTCATAAGATATTTCTAACATAAAGTTTATGTTTAATCTTTCTGTGCAATTCTTGTTAAATAATTTATATATATCTTAATATATATTTTGGTTCTCACTATTGGTTCAGCATTTCATCGTGGATTTTAAGGGTAATCTTATTTTCCGAAAGTAAAGCACAGATAAGATTTCTCAGTCTAGAGAAATAGTTTGTTTGCATTAAAGAGAACTTATAGTGATTTTTTCGAACATCGCCATTTTCACCAAAAAAAGGAGAACTTGACAAAGCAGCGATAATTTCACAACTCAAGTGAAAATTCCGTGACTATTTCATTTCACTTCACTTATTTCATTGCGTGAATCTGTTCTCTTGTTGAAATTCTACTGAAGGAATCAAGATGTCTTCATTATTCTTGTCCCACTGTTCTCTCATACCAAACATAGACACCTTCATCAATAGAGCTACACGCACTCACACACACTCTCTGGCACTCGCACAGATAAACAACGCTAATCTGTCTGGGCAGAGATTTGATTACGTCGAATGCGAATGCATCGCCTGCAACATGAAATCCGATTCGGACGTGCCAAATTGTGGCAGCTCTAATGTCGGCAACATCATCAAATCGCCGGACAACTTACGGACAATAATTAGCGATTAGCGGGTTAAGCTCTGTTGATGATCACGGAGTGAGTAGAAGTGTGTGGCAGGGTATAACTGGCCATGCCTGAGGCCAAAACAATTCAAGCTTTTAAATCTGGCTTTAGTTTTTTCAGTGTCAGTCTCTTGACTAATTAAACTCTGTATTAACTTGGCTTATTATATATATCTTTTATTTACAACAAAATTTATGAATGGAAACCTTACCGTAAGCTAAATGAATACTTCTTTAATCTCAATAAGATTCTGATGACGATTAGCGATAATGCGCTGCATTTTGGAAGGCTATGCATAACTTAAAGCGATACGCATCTATTTTTTTAAATTAATATACACTGAAAAAAATTATGTGTAAATTTGGGGATCATTAAAGTCTGTACGATGTTATTTATACATAATAGAGAAACATTGCTTGGGAATCACATTTATAACACCGAATATATTATAATATGTAATATGTATAAATTATGTAAATTAGTCATGCGTCTGATCTTTAAAGCGATTTACCCTGAAGCCTACTCAATACTCTAAGTAAGATTATTGTAAGATTTTTTTATTATATAAAATACACTTGAAGAAATATGTAGAGCTGCAGTTAATTCGTTTCGTAAAGTCAGCGCTCGAGGTTGTGTCGCATTATGATCCTTTCAGTGGGTAACCTTTTTTTTATAAAGTTCTACAAAGGGATTACCTGGGATATACCACTGGATGTACCTACCACATTTTTACTCATCGCAACTCAACTTCAATACAACAAAATTTAATTTTATAGTCTACTCAAGTCCAACTATCTCAGTCTTAAGAGCCAATCCTTAATTTGAAGACTCCCTTTAACTACGTTATATTATTGACTACAGTTTCTTCACCTTAGAAACCAGCTTCGGATATTGGTACAGCCTGTTACGAAGATTGCGTATTCCTACCACAAACTTTTAAGATTTAAAGAAAAAATATCGAAATACCATACCTCTATGCTAAAGACATTCATGATGGCACGGCTATAAAGCAGAAAAGAAATCTCTTTCGATATATTTTGAACTTGATATACCCATGTCTATTTGGACGTCTCGTATGAACGTTATGTCTCGGAGATAGTAAAGATTAGAGATACTTACTTTTAAAATAGGGCTTTTTATGTAAGGGAATTAAAGTTTATTTTAGTTTTTGATATTTGGGAACACATGATATAGTTGCTGCCATGTTTATGTTTTGCTCCACCTCAAAGAAATTCAAAAGTTTTGTAATAATTATTAGGTTGCCTATAAAGGAATAAATCAATTTTATCAAAATCTGTTAACTTCATCATCTCTCTCGGCTCGCATAGGGAAAATCCGTTGAAAAGGTGGGGTTTTGCACCAAAATTCATTGTAATTCGTTTGTTTTTCATTTTGTCTCGTAGTAGTTTTCAGTATTCGGTATTTTTTTATATTTTTGCGTCATCAATATGAATGAAATCGGTTGACTATATGACATAGCTTCCTATACTAAATCGGTTAAAAAAATGCAGTTTTTTTACATAATTGTTGTATTGCATATGTTTTTACATATTTCGTAATCTAAAGTGTTATTTTGTGCTGTCTGAAGTTGGAGTTAAGTCGGTTGACTATATTAAATTAGCAAATCGTACAAAAAGTCGTGTTTTGTTGGTTCTTGAGAACTTAAACTATATAAAAATCTCCTTTACAGAAAAGTGGTAAGCTATTTCTGTGCCGAAAGGAATGTGTTGGAAATGCTGATATCCCATCGGTTTTTAATATTTTAAGTTCTTTAAAAAAAATTTTGTAAAATATAACTTTTTTCTTGTTTATTTTATTTAAAATTTGAGATACTTTTTGCAATTTTATCCCATGATTGATCCGAATCATCAGCCTGTTAGGCTTTGTTCTTTTTTTTGTAATTAATAGTGTTTATCTTAACTAAGTCTTTTCCCCTGTTACTGCGCTCGTCAGCCTCAAGCAAATTTACTCTACAACTTGGTCCCGGACTTAAAAAAAAACTCTTTTTGCGGAAAAGGAGAATAAAATACTTCCTTCTTGAATTCAAAAAATATTTGTTTTATTTATTTAAAAATGTAAGCTTTTACTATTATCTTAAACACACAAATTTTTTGTTGTTTTATTAAATAAAAAATAATTAAATAAGTAAATTAATAATATTAATTTATTGTATTGTGACATATATGATTGATAGAAATTGTCTTGGATTAAATAAAAAAGCCAAATATACTATAGTATATATCCTCAGAAAACTACCGGAAGAATATTCATTATTATTCAATACTTCAAGGTATTTTTAAAACATCTCTTTAAGTATAATAAATAACTTTGTTCAAAGTACTAGCAAGAGAAAGTGCTTAAGTTTATAATATTCTCAGAAATGTTAATTTCCATTGCTGTTTCTTATAATAAAATAATATACAAAAACCCAGATGACAGCTGAAGTGTATAAGTTCATATTTCTACAACCTAATGACTTTACACCTTTTTGGGTTTATTTGTTACAAGGTATCCCACAGCTGTAGGCACAATGTATCCCGCCTCTTTATTTTATTAGTCGTACAAGACATCATCAACCTAATCAGAAATATCTGGCCTGAGGACACGAAGACTTGTGTATACTCTGATTTTAAAACATTGTATATGAGTGAGTACTGGGGTATACACTACAGAAATTTTACTTAATTACGACAGATTTTAAGTTTATGAACTGGTATGGTCATTTTTCTTTTATAAAATATTTGATGCAGATATAGCTATATAAATACCATCTTTCATGTACATAAGATTCTAATTTTTTTTCCATCGGCTTCAATACTATCACAGACTTGGACGGTAATTGAAGAATATTTTAAATACATTTGTACCACTTCCGCAATATTTTGGGAACGCTACCGGATCACTATCCGGCTATCGGTACCCCGCTGAAACTACTGTTATATTTATGACTTAAACCGGACTCCATTTTGAGTCTGGCCAATTTATGTGAATATTTTGCAAATTAGTTCAGTATTTCGTATATAGTGAAAGTAAATGACACAAAACCAGATAATACCGGCAATGGCATACCCTAAGACAAGTTATTTTTAAGTTTAATAATAATAATATAATTTTAATGTATACGATGTTATAGAAACGACTGCAAGAGTAGCCTTGTACTGCACAAGCAGCTTCTCTTTTTAAAATAATAATTAATTAAAGACTTTAGTTTTAAACTTTAGAAAATACATTTATATGATTTACTTTTTAGAAAGCTTCTAAGTTATTTTGAAACAATTTTACTCCCATTGACTATGCTGTCGTCGCCCCAAGGCGGAGCATGAAGATTAGCTCTATAAATATATTTGCGAAGAGAATAGGTAACTATACCTTATAGCCGAATTGGAATGGCAGTGTCTTTGATTATTGTGATTTACTTAGGCAAATATCATATATTTGTTATTAATTTTTGTTTTAGATTACAACAATAGCTATCTATAAGAAGTGTTTTTTATATAGCGATAAAATTTGTAGTTTGAAATAATATTTTTAATTGAATTATCTGCACTTTGCTAAAACTATCCAAAATAAATATTGTAGAAACAGAGATATTGATGACGGTTGATTCCGAACTACTTAAACACTGGGTATCTATAGGTAGTCCACAGTGTATTTTTAAGTAGCAATAGAAGATTATGTTGCACGTAATTTTGACAGCTAAATTATCTACAGTTTGATATAAGAATTACCGAAATAAGTTCGACAGATACAGATATATTTACATTATAGTTATTATTATTGACGTAAGTTGATTCTCAGTTTCCTCCACGCTGTGAACAATCCATCAATAAGCAAATTTCACGTGGCTGTTTTATAAAGCGATATCTCTAGGACCTCTAGATCCCAAATCTTGATGCAAGCCTTTCAGTTTAACACCAAAAAAGTATAGATCTTAAAAAAAAAATAAGGTTGCGTTACCCCAAAAAAATTTAAATTCTTTTACTTTATCTTCGCAAAATAATTCAAGAAATTTTTTTTTCCACTTCGAATACTGTTTTTGAGTTTTATTTGTCTCAAAAATAATATGAACTTCATAAAGAACGATAATTTCTGCGAACCTAACGGTTAGAAAAACTTAGAAACTAAACTGTTACTGTCAGATTTTAGAACTCAATAAACTATTGATATTTTCTAATTAACTTGAAGAGTATTTGCAATTCGTTGTGATTTTTTATTATTTGCCAAAATTGTAGCATTTTTTAAATGAAAATCATTTTGCATAGCGATTAAAATAGTTAATCAAGCGCTTAGTGACTCGTGCTATTGCGGCCTATAAATAAAAACCAAAATTGCCCAACACTTTTTTTTTGTTTTAATATTATAATTTATTTAAAATTTTGTGTTTTTTGTTTTTTTTTTTAGTTTTTGTTTTGTTTTCGCTTTTAGCAGATGTTGCTGCTAAATTTATTTTTGTTTTGTCTTAACTAATTAACGAACTACTTGAAGTGGCGTGGAAAAGGCGTCAGAGTTGGCAGCGGACCTCGGGGCGGTCGTGCCGTGGTATGCTCGAAATAATGGGCATAACGCTCGATGATGGAGGCGGGCAGCGGTGAGTGGCTGTATGTGAATGAGCTGCCGACGCTGTTGCTGTGGGGACGTGAGATGTGAGCGTGCTGCTGCTGCTGGTGTGGCGCTCTGACGGCAGCGGATCGAACTGGAACCGGAGCTGGAGCTGAAGCATGAACTGGCTTGGCAACATGCTGCACCGCTGGAGTTACGACTTTCTTGGCAACATGCTGTGTGTTGCTATAGCTAACTGGTTTGGCTGGAATGTTGCTGGGCAGCGCCGGTTTGGCAACAATGTGCTTGGATGTGGCTATGGCTGCGGTGTATCTGCTGGCGGCTGTGGCAGCTGACTGCAATTGCTTGGCCTGTGATTGTGCCTCTGGTTCCTTGGACGCTGTTTCTGCTGCACTCTCAAAGGGTGGCAGCAGATCCAAAGCAAGTGATGGCTTGGGTGGATTTGGTGCATCACGCAAATGTTGCAAGTGTTGCTTTATTTCTGTGTAGTCATGTGGCACCTTTATGTCCTCATCGACCAGATGCAACTCTTTGATGTGTTGCATTTGCTGATGATAGTAGGATTTCTTGGTGGGCTTGGTGACAGCAGCTGCCGATGTGGTTGTGGTGGTGCGTGTGGGTCTGGTTGTGGTCGTTGTAGAAGATGCTGTTAGGGCAGCACTGGCTGGCGCATCATCCAAAAGTGGTGGCAATAAATCATTAAAAGGCAGCAATAGGTCTTGGGCCGCGGCGTCATTTAATTCCGACACATCGGCATGAGTGAGACAGATTGAATGGCAAATCAGCGCCAGAGCTGTGATTAATAACTGGAAAAAGTAGTTAAAAAACAAAATGGCGTTAAAGTTAGAAAAGCTTAAAAAGCTATAAAGAAAGGGAAAGTTGGTAGTTGAAAGTGTAGTCTTATGTCATGAGTTTTACATTATAACATCTTAAACTTTGAAGAAACTTAATAAATAGTCCTGGAAGCTAATGCTGACTTTACTGTTTTAGAGAAATCTTATTTAAAGGGACTGCATTTATAAGACAAAATAAAATACAGGTGCAAAATCAGAGAAAAACTAAAAAAATTCATTAGGAATCACAAAAATCGAGAAGTTTTGTTAATTCGACTGTGAAAAAAAGGTTTTTAAGATCTTAGGTTATTACAAACCTATACGAAAAAAATATCTATAGAAAGCCATTGATAGGTATATAATTATTAATGTCCAGGAGTTTTAAGGTTTTGGATGATTAATATGAAACGATTGATGGGGATATATAATAGTCTTAGATTTCATTGCTCATACGGAAGCCTGTTCTTCTATAGGCATATTATTAATCCTGTCCAAATGGTTTTAAGGTCTGACGATTTATGGGAATATCATTCTTATTGTCCAAAATATGTTTGACCATTAAAGATGCCTTTTAAGAATTTATGGATCTTTATGAATTCATTATTTCATATTAAATCATTTAAAAAATAAGTCTTCTAGTCTAAAGATTCCGTTGTTTTATTGGATGGAACTTTTCAACTTTCTTTAAAAAATATATATATATTTTAGAGATCTTCACAATAATCGAATAGTTAGGGTCATTTTCTTGTGGGGAAAAGGGATTTAAAGATCTTAGATTGAGTTGATAATACGAAAATCTGTTCGTATGTTCATATCATTACTTTGCCCAAGATATATTTGACCATTTAAAATATCTACGTACCTATAAATAAACCTGTTAAATTTCTCTTTTATATTTAATGTTAAAATCTTTTAAAATAACACAAGTTTTTAAGAAACTGAAGTTGCATTAATAGATCATTCCGATATTTCTCTTTTTAAAAATTAATGGGAATATCATTATATCTGTCCTTAACAGTATTAGGACATGTAAATATATCTCGTCAAAAGATTTATTTGTTAGGCGTCAACTTGAGGAAATAAAATGTTTGAAAATTAATAGCTTTTAAAAGTAAACCAAAATTTTTCTACAGATAGAAACTGTTTTTTTAGATACCCGAATAATTTAAGCTTATAAGAAAGTCTGTGCGTCTGTCAATGAGAAGGGGTTTTAGATCTTTCTCATACGATCGTTTATTCTAAATGTTGAAATGAACCGATTAATTATTGTTCATGTTGAAGATATAGTTGGCTATGATTGACACCTGGTAAGTTCTATAAGCCTTGTAAGATGAAAATATATATTGAGTAGTAGAATAAGAACATATCAATACATCTCATAAATTTTTTGTATTCTTGAGACTTCAAATAAAATATTGGTACAAAATAGATTTAGGGATAATAGGAAATTTTTCTTCAGTTATTGATAAGAAGCAAAAAAAGTTACGGTACGTCGACTGCGGGAGCAGCATAATAAAGAACTCTGATTAAGTTGCACATAAGATAATTTGTTACTTAAAATTGAATCCGAGGCTTTATCATAAAATGTCTAAAATCGCTAACCAAACCATAAGACAATCAAAGATAACTTTCAAACCTCCATGAAACTATAAATAAACAAGCCATCTTAATTTATAATTTATTAATTTCAAAAATTAGTCAAACGCTCAAATAAATTATCAGCAAAAAATGAAATATATTCGAAATACTTTAATTAACTTCGTCTTCCAACAACTTGCGAATTTGATATCATTTTTCTTTATTATTTTTAATGCTTTAGCAGTTTATTTGCATTCGATATGCTCTATCCAGTTTTTTTATTTTTATATATTTTTTTTTTCAATCTTAATTCATTTTGAATTTAGTTATGGTTCATTTGGCTAGCGTGACTTGTTTGACTTTCGGATGTGGGCGAATTTGTTTAATCAAAATATTCCATGACATTGTGTGACCTTCAAAGTGCATGCAACTTTTGGCTGCCGTGAAAGGGAAATGTTTTTAGCCATAACCTTGCATTGTATTGGCAAATTATTAGTTCATTAAATTTCACATAGAAGATACAACAATAAAGATTAAGAAAAAAATAAACGTTAAACTAATAAACAAAGCATAAATTTAAATATTCTACAAAGCCGTTAGGCACATTTATTTAACTTAACTTTAGTCATGGGAATTGATCTGTTAAACTGCTAAGAATCATTTAGGGTCATTAATCTAAAGTTAAAAATATTATAAAAAATTAGTTCCCACAGAATTCTGTGCTGTTTTATGATATCATGTTGCAAATTTTGACATACGCAAAAATAATTAGCAACATTTTTCCCAAATGAGCCTCTATATTTTTTTTAGCTGACTTAACTTAATATGCTTTGATTATATTCAGACAGCTTTCAAATTTGTTAATTTATTTATTAAATTAAACTAATTAATCATATTTAAACTATTTATTAAAAATTTGGAATTTATGAATATTCATTAGTGAGCTTGAAAAAAGCAGGAAAACAAGTAGCAAAATTCAAGAATAAATATTTAAAAAATATAAAAATAATTAACATTAGTTAGCAATTCAACTTTGTTGCTTCTATAAATGGTTGTGGTATGGCGAAAGATTTTAAAAACTCCCGGATTTAATATGCCTTTCGTTTTAGGTTTATGCAATCAATCCTGTGAATTTATTTTATTAAAAATGGTCATGTCTTTCAAACTTAAGTATATATTTACTTCAAAAATTTACTCAATTATGACTTTTCGACAAATTGTTTATGTTTCACTAGTTTCCTTTTGCGATTCCGGCACAATAGGCTTTTCAGCCTTAAAAACCTTTAAATACCTAAGTGAGCTATCTATCTTTAGCTCAATTTATATCAAGCTCAGCTCATGCATATGTTGGGGTATCAATTCTCATACCACAAGCTTTTCCTCCTTAATCTTCCTGGAGCTTCCTACTTATTTTTATATGAAACTGCTCTTTTATTTCTAGGCTTATCGTAGACTTTGCGATTATTTGGTTGAAGTGCACCTAAATTCTAAATATCTCCTAGAAGCAAGCTTTTAGACAGGTAAACAATTTTTAGTACTGGATTGTTTACTTCTACTTGACGTTAAAAATTATTATTTAAAAATCTTCTATTTTACATATCATATGTTTTATGCTTCTAAATTAAACAAACTGAGATTTTTCTGAAAGTTGACTTTATGACCATATTTTTGTCTTCTAATGATAGTTTTAATCCAATAATTATCCTGATTCATTTTAAACATTTTACAAATATTTTTTGGCAGAACAATGAAACTATTTCACATGGAAGACTGGCAACAGTTTAATAATCTATTGTTTCAAGTTTCTGGCCTTAGTTTGCGAAATTATTATTAAAATATGTAAGTCCCGGAATTCTTTTCAATGCACAGAGTTCTAACACCGAATAACTCTTACGGATAGACAGGTAGCTTGATATATGTAGCTTCATTGCCTTTAACAAAATGTATATCTTTACGTAAAACAGTTTGGGAAACAGATTTTAATAGCGTTGTTTGGAAACGATTTAGAAGTTCTGGTAGAATCAAGAAAAGTTTGATAATTTAAAGAAAATCGAGACGACATAGCTTGAACGTGCAGATTTCTTTACAAAATATTTTCTTTCATTTCCATAAATGAAACATATGGAATATATATGTTCCATAGAACATATATAATATACCCATAACACTACTCTACTCTACTCGAATACCGGGTATTTATGCGTTGTTGAAAGACTATGCTACATTTACAAGGTAATGATCCGCAAAAAATTCCAATCCGTTACCTAAATTTGCCTGAAAATTAAGAAAGTTTACGAATTTGAGAATAAATATTCGAAAATATTCTTAATTTATCGTTTATGAGTTGGCATATTGAAGGATAGGTACTAATTATTAGTTATCCATTGTGCCACTGAAGCCTCTTAAAAGTACAGAAATCAGCGAAAATCATTGCAATTTTTTTATTTTTTTTGATATTTTTGATATTTTATTTATTTTTGATAATGTATTAATATAAATATAAATCCCAATTAAGTCAATAATAATATAGCCAGCTTTAGCTTTTAGATAGATATTAGATATTCGAAGCACCTAAGAAAGAAAAAAAAGGCTTCCAGTTTATTAAATACTATATATATTTAAATATTTTTTTAATAATGTAATATATATGTATGATAATTAATTTAATCAAAAATTTGCTGCGCTTAGATGAGGCAGTTTTTCGAATACATAACCTCAACTACCTGAAAACTCTGACAAGTTTTTCCAATTTTTATTCTGAATTCGTATAATAATATCCTAATCCATGACGACCTTAACAGTTTTATAAAACTTTGCCCAAAATTATTTTACAAGAAATTACAAATAAAAGAAGAAATTTTTTAAATCAACCGAGATGATTCTATAATACATTGGAAAGAAATGATTTTCAACTTCCTTTTCCATTTTTTTTTTTTTTTTGCTGTGTGTTTGATTGTTTGAAATGGGCCCACAATATGCCTATAGAAAGTACTTTTCGAAGATGATAGGTCAACTACCTTTACAGATTTTGTAATTTACATCTTAAATCCCAATGAAAAAAATGTACCAATAATTCTTGTAAAGGGTAATCCTTTTCATGGTACGAAGTTTGTCAGCAAATTTGCAAAAAAAAATAGAGTCTTACGCAAAAAATGTAAAGATTTTCGTAAAATAAATCCGCTCAAAGAAAACGTTTTAGAAATAAATAAAATATTAGAAACATATGTCTTGTTTCTACGCAAAAAACGTCTATAGATTTATGTCAAATATCTTTACAAATTACAGAACCTAAACAGCCTTTCTAATAAATCGTCTTTGACTCAGACAGCTCAGACCTTATAGATTTGTGTTAACAACGTCACTATTTACGATGCGACATTGTTTAAAACCATTTGGTTATTTATAGCTTTTTTAACTATTTATTGCTTATAAATTCTTAGCTTAATATGATCTATTTAGTATTATGTATTAGCAATTCAAATCATTTGAGAACATGCTCAACAGCCAAAGCCCCATATAGTCTTATATAGAGCAGAAACTACTAAGGAGCTGTTAGAGCGATTTAACAGTTTTCAAATTATACAAAAATTCCTTTCTAATCGGGTTCCATTAATTTGGCTATGACGCTGACCATTTATGGAAAGGTTAGAATTAATTTATGAACAAACCAGAATAGAGCTCAAGTTTTTTTTTTTGGTAATTCCTAAAGATTATGCATAATTTGTGTTTATTTAGTTTATTTGTTGTCTATAAAAATAGCAACTTTTATATTTATTTGATAACGTTTTTGGTTATGTTTGATCTCCAAAGTGGTTTGCTGCGATAAATATTTGACGTTGACTTCTTAACATTTCTTTAATTATATTTAAGTTTAATGAATGAACAAGTAAAACGACTTGAACCAGTTTTAAATATTTGTAGGTTGCTGTTTGCTTTAATTTTTAATCAAAGTATAAGTTATGCAAGTGAGTTGTTCGGGTTCCGGTAATAAAAAAAAGATATAGAATAGTTTGACGCTTAATTAAGATGATGAAATTTAAGGCTTTTTGCTATATAGTGATAACAGCAATAAATTTCGTTTTTAGCACTTTTAAACATTTAAATGGGGTTTCACTATTTTTTTTTTAAGTCAAATTCAGTTCAGTTCATATTTGCACATTTTATAATTTCACGATTTTTTGAAATGTCTTTAATTTATTTCTGCAATATGCATCTTTACATAATAAACACTTGAGCTGTACGTAGACTTACGATTCTAAGCAACATTTCGTACGAATAACTATTATCTCAGCCAAACAAGACTGAACACGTTCAAAAATTTAAATGAACTAAAAGTCGCGCTGCGCATGCGAAGCGTTTTTATAGCGAAGCGTCCCAAACGATCCGTACTAAAGTCTGAACCAGATTAAAAGAGCGAAACATTTAAGGCAAACATACTAGGGGAGAGCGATATTTCAATATGATATTTACAAGCGTATGTGGCGAGGGTTGATTAAAGAGTAGATGGTTTTATCAAGAAAGATTTAAAGAAAGCAACTACGAGATGGTTTATTTTATTAATACGATGCGTCTTATCTGAAACCAACATATTGTACAACTTTCAAAAGCAAAGCAAACCCCATATAAAAATGAAAAAAAAATAGAAAAATTAGTATAGTTCTTGAAAATCTACAGCTACAGTAGGTTTTTAATTATTGGATAATTTTAGAGTAAATTACATTTATTTAGTCGCTACAATTGTATTCAAGGAGTAATCCAAACAGAACATTCCGAAAATTTCATCTTTGAAGCTATCAAGTTAAATATTTACCGAATTTTTTTAAATAATGTAGATACAACATATTTTATTGATCCAAAACAATACTTTTTTTTTGAATGGCCCAGTAAATATAAAAAGATATCTTTGTAGTGTTTAAACCAGTTTTTTAAAGTGACCGATAGTTTCAGAAACAAGCTATTATAAAAAGTTGAATGTAACTGACAAAAAAAATTCGCCGTTTGGAACAAAGGACAAAATCGGATGCAAAACGTAGGTTGGAGAAAAATTTTAAAGAAAAAATGAAAGTTGATATAAATATCTACTTTTGAAAAAACAGTGAATTATAGAGCTAGACATTTAAAGGCGAATAGATTGATAATACGAGATGTAAGACGAAATATAATGTCGGAGTTAGTGAGTGAAGCGAACAAGAAGCGAAGCCCCTAGTAATAAATAAATATTATTCTACATAAAACCTAATATAAAGTACTCATAAGAAAGTTTCTAGTTGGTGTTCTCTACTAATAAGCTTGTAGAATTCATTTTTAAATTAAGAAAAATTAAAATAATGCGAAATTTTCTCCGAAGTATTTTTTTTAAGATTTAATTTGAAATTTAAAATTTATTTATTTTTTGAGGTTTGATTTTTATGATATCATTGGTATTTTTAAATATAAAAATATAAAAGCAAATAAATAATATTGTTTATTTTAAGCGTATGGAGTAAAACATCTTCTAAGAGATTCTGAGATGAAAAACGAGATATTAAATTAAAATCGAAAGACAATCCAAATATTTTTAGTTTACCTAGTGACGTTATCTTTTAATTTTTTAATTTAATTTAATTTTTAATGAACATTTTTTAATAAATCTTAAATATTAATAAATTTCTAAGGGTATTCTTATTGGTATTGTGCACAAGATTGAAAGCTTTTGGACTTGGAAATTGATCATAAAGACTAACAAAAAGAGCTTATTTCAGCAAGCCACTTTTAAAATTAACTTTTTATATTACTTTACAACTATTGATTAATAGTTTAACAGAAATTGTGCGGACAAACTTTATTTAATTACAGATATTTACTAGGCATGCATTTTAATGGTTTAGTTTTCCTCATTTACATGGTACGATGCGATTATTTACTTTCATGTAGGTAAATTTTGTAAAAATTCTTTAAAGCAAAATAGAAAAATACAAGATTTTTTTTATATCCTAAATTTAGTTCTTCTTGTTAAAAGTATTGGGACTTATATATTTTTATCTAAATTATGACAAAAAAAAGAAAAACGATCTGCTTCTTTCAAAATTATTTCTTTGCAAATATATTTAATTGTGTAAAATTTATAATAACTCTTAAATAAAATAGTGGAGTTCAATGGAAATCTACAATTCCTATTCCTACACCTATATCGTGGTATTGTCTATAGACAGATTGTAAATAAATTGTTAAATAAAATAAGGATCTTATGTAGCATACAAAAGCAGAAGTCGAAGAACTCCCACGGTTATCGCAAGTCGGCAAATAGTGATTAGATAAGTGGACACCCAATACAGTTATTTCATCTCATTGTCTTTTGTTCTGTTAGAAATTTTGTTGGTTACATTTACTTCTTCTGAAGCGTGGGTATCCGGTATCGGCGGGCTCTCCAATGCTGTATTATCCATCGCTTAGTCGTATTTTAAAAATATTTTAAGTTTTATCTTTTGTGAGATATATTTAAATAAAGGCCTGCCCGTACCCAATCTCAAACACTCATCTTTAGAAGATATTTAAGGTTTTGTTTGCTCCTTCTAAGCCGTAGCTGCACGATCCCAGTCTTCTTAGGTGGATACTTGGTTTCGTGATAATATCATCGCTAAGACGCATTTGGAAAATGTAAGCATGTTTCATGGAATGGCATTTTTTTGAGGGTATTTGCGGTGATCTCCAGACCCGGTAGCAAATCTCCAACACCAATCTTTGGACGATCTTTAAGGTGTTAAGGTTGTGTTTTAAGAAAAATATATTAATGTTGCCTGAATTGATTAGGAAGGATTCTTTTTCACAAAGCAGCAGAACATTTTTAAACAAATAAATTACCAAATTTTGACTTCAGACAATTTCTGAATAAAATCTGAGCTAACACAAAAAAAAAGGGTCTAAATAGAATCGTTTCTTAGTCGACAGAAAATTTGCACTCTTAAGAGCATTTTAAAAATCAGATTCTACCGTAATATAAAAACTTTAATTAAATTAATAAATTGATAATTAAAAATAAAAACAAGAAAATTCTATAAAATAAAGTACTTAAAATATTCTGTTCTATTCTTAATACTTTTTCTTAGTTTTTATGATCTCGCTGGCAAACAATTGAATTTTTCTATCAGTGTAGATTTTTATCATCGTAAATTCGAATCTTGCATTATAATTAGATAGTAGAATTTTCTTGTTTGAATGCGAATTTTATTATTTTGCGAAATATGTTACTTGAATTTTATATCAGTGTAATTCTTATTATTAAGAACTTGGGTCTATCTTGCATTCTACGTTCATCTTAGAGTTTTACTTGATTTATTCGCTCAATGTACTTTTTCTTATTGTCAACAATTTCGGGCTATTTTACATTCCAAATACATTTTAAATACGAAATAATTGATTTCTTCGCACAGTGTACATTTCTCTTATTCTCAAAACTTCAGGCTCATCCAACTTGTCAAGCCACCCTCGCTGAGCTACCTAAGGTCCGAATGCAGGTATCTCATCATTTAGCCGCAGCCGCCGTGGCAAAGACAGATGGCATAGTGTAAAGTTTAATAACCGGATTAAGCCAATGCAAGTGACGACAACTGTGCCGATCTGTGGCGACTGGCAACAGCCAAGCGCGAGCAAGTTTATGGCCAGGCCAACAATTAAATTGGCCGCACTGGCCAAGTTAAGAGCTCTCATAGCTATCGTATTGCTCATGTTTTTTGACGGAATGCAGCATTGCGATAAACTAGCTGATAATAGGAAGGTGTTGCATTGTTTTGAACTCTTCAGGTTCAGGGTCAGACCAATGCGCAGACCAATGTTGGCCCTGGTTACTGGTTACTGGGCTTGTCTTGCTGATAAGAAGATTAAATGCTACAAGCTGGTTCGTGGTAGTAGTGTTGTAGCGGATGTAAATTTTTCACATGTCACTTCATTTTTCATGAAACTTGATTCCTAAAATAAAATGCTAAGCGAGGCTTTGACATAAGCGCATAAATCTTGGCAAGCTGAGAACGTGCTTTGTTGGACTTCGGGTTATGGACAGCGGACTTGGGGCTTGTTCTCGTTAGCTTGACTACTTCCTGAATGCTACCTGTTGGTTGGCCAGCTGGCTGGTTGGTGGTCAGCGATGATCAGTGCTGCTCAGTTTTAGGTTTTAGTAGCTTGTTGTTGCGGGTGGCATCTGCAAGATTTATTGTAGTATTTAGTTGGTGCTTCTTTTTCATTTTTGCGCCGAGAGCCTCAGCCAATTAATTTTAATGGAGCTGAGGAGGAGGCAACAGGTTTGCCAAACAAACATTTACACCTACTGCGCATTCTTTGCTGACTTAATCTCTATTGATTGAGTGAGTATTGGATTTTTGTGCACAAAAGTGAACGCCCTCATTTGCATATAAATTGTCAAATGATATAATATGTTATATGTTTTTATCAATTCCTAATGATATGTGTGCAGGTAAATTGATGCTAATTACAAGGCTTCAAATGATTAGCAAAAAATTTATGTTTGTTATCTGCGCATGCAATCTGCTCATTTATATGCTGATTTTCGCGCCATATTTTTTTTTTTTTTGTTATTTTTCACATCATTTTTTGATACATCCGTATTTTATGCAAATTAAGAGATGTTAATTTTTTTAACACTGCTGGCAATTCGAGCAAATAATCATCATAAATTTAAGCATATAATAAATTTGAGTGCTATTTTGGACGAAACTTAAGTTGGATTTATGTAGCAAGCGCGTAAGATTAATTGCGCCTATGACAGCCGGAGTTTGATGTTGACTGAAAAAATTCTTTGGTTTTCTTCAGTTTTAATGTCTTTTCGTATATTTCTTTTTTATTGCAAAGAAATGGAGCATTAAATTGGAAGTTTGTATTATATAACTTTGTATAGAATATATTACGAAATTGAGTTAATGAACTTGTCCCAAGCTGATGAATGTTTATTTTTTTAATTAACAAGAACTCTTAGAAATCGCAAGACATTGCAGAGAACAAGAAATTTTTCACCTTGTGGTATTGTTTAAAGTTATCTAACTTATTTATGGCTGCTATCAATATCTGCGACAGCATCTTAAGTGCTACAAGATACTTTATGCCTTTTGTCAGATAAAAAGAATTGGCTTTGCTAATTTTTCTTCATTTTTTTTTTGTATTCAATGATGCAATTGAGTGTTTGGTGTTGGCTTTAAATGGTTATTCATTTTTAAAAATTAAACCAATTAAATGCTTATTCATTAAAAAACTTTATAAATGAAGTTTATTTATTGCAAGCATTTAGGGATACATACTGGTTTTTGGTAAAAGAATTGTAGACAAATTTTGTGCTAACTTAATTTAAATATTTCTTGTTTAAGCTTATTTATTATATAACAGATTGAATAATTAAATTTTTTTCAAAGAAAGCTTAGAAAGATCGAGTTGAGATCTACGATTTTGGGGCAAAATACAATTTAATAGCATCAGATGATAGCGCATTGCATTCATTATAAAAGCTGGTTTTGTCAATTTTTTTTTTTTTAATATTCCGACCTAATGATGCTTCTAGGAGATAATGCACACCGAAAGGTGACTTTTTCGGGTTGCATTGGTAGTTCTATCAATGCTCCCGACTACTCTTTGTTCCTAATGGGGCAGTTTGGCTTATTCATGCGGAATCTCAAGCAGAAATGGTAGATATATAATAAATTATTCCTTCAGGGTAATATTTTTGATATAAATAAGGGGCTTCGACACCTTACAATCGCTTTGCTATTGTTTTCCCTTCAAGTGTTTCACTCTATCAATTTTTTTTCGTTTTTTTTCAAGTTAATTTTTGTCTCAACACCTTCGACACCTTACAATCGCTTTGCTATTGTTTTCCCTTCAAGTGTTTCCCTCTATCATTTTTTTTTTTCGTTTTGTCAAGTTGATTTTTGTCTCAACTTTCCATACGAGCATTCGCTCGATTTTTAATTTTTCGTATTCTTGTCTTTTCGCGAATTCGAACTTTTCCTGCTTCTTCAGAAATATTTAACTATTTTCTACTCATTATATTTAAAGTATATCTTTTATATAAAACGTGACCGATGTCAAGAAACTTTTTAAAATTTCGTCTTTCGGAATATTTAAGAAGAAAACAGTTCTTTTTTACCTAAAATTTTACACATATTTTCGGTTTTATAGAACAAAAAGTATAAAAAACTTGAATTATATTATACTATATATTACAAAACTAACTTTATTTCTCTTCACTATGCTATCATTTCTAAAAAGACGAAACAAGCAGTTGTCTCTATTGTTAAATGTCTGAGGAGAATAGAGATATGCAATTATAGCAGAATTCGAATGGTGGTGTCTCGAATTAATAGAGATTTACTAAGCCAAAATGCGTCTATTTCCTAGCTATGTTAGTGTTGCACCAGTATTGCAACGTTCAGTCAAACCACCTATCTTCGGGCCTAAAGGTGAGCCGCTACCACAACCGAGGTCCATCCACATGGCTTCGCTTCAAATGTGGCTCACATTATATCTTTTTGTCTTGAAGTGCTTGCATCACTGGGGCACATATGCCTTATTCTTGATGTTCACTCCCTGAATTGGGAACAGAAAAACTTAAAGCTTGAATATTTCTTCATTTCAATATTATTATTATTAATATTTAATTAGGAAAGAATAGCAGCAATAATTAATTAGGAAAGAATTTTGTGTTTTTTTGTTGTGAAACCACTCCACAAAGTCATTCTTTTGGGTTTCACTTGAGTTTAAGTTAACTTCACAACTTGGTGTCGGGTTACAGCTGAACTCATTCGCTTTCGCAAGGTGCACCTGCTTTGTTTCTCAAAGGAATATAGGCCTGGATCCACTTGTTCTTTCCACCTGGTTTTTGGTCGTCCACTTTGTCTTTCTGCGTTAGTTTTTACATCGAACAACACCTTTGCAACAGCTGTCGAAGCTTGTGAAGACTTTGTGGCGTAATACTCTGGACTGTGTCTGTCGTCGTTGAGCTCATACAGCTCATGGTTTATTAATAACACAAATAGAAGATTCTTCTCTGCCAAGTTTAAAAACAAATTTAAGCCTTTGACGCTTTGGAACTCTTAATTTTCGTCTCTTTTAGTAGCTGGTAGCCGGACCGAGTTAAAGGTCCAGCTCCACTTGGTCTTTCCAACTGAGCTTAAGTCATCCCCTTTATTTTGCTGCGGTCATTTTCACTTTCTTCACTGGAGCATCTTCGTTAATACAAGCGGCATGTCCAAGACAATGCAGATGTTGTGTTGTGTGTCGAGCTCATACATCGCATGGTTTTATCGAATGTGATAGTCGTTCCCAATATAGACAGCATATAATTTTTTAAAAATTATTCCCCTTGACTAATGTCATCGCTCCAAAGGCGGAGCATAGGGTGATTTTCCTAGGTAAAAAGCATGTAATATAATACAATATACAAATACATGTGTTTTGTATAGAACGTGTTGGCCAAAAGCCTTTTTTTAATATTTTTAACGATTCGGCTCGGAATTTTTATTCCGAACACAAACTTTGATGAAACTTTGTTGTTGAATAATTACAGACATAAGATCAACTATCTAAAAATAAAGGAATATGTCCCCTATCGAAAATCCAATTCTAAATTTGGAATTCCCGGTACTTTTTACTCACAGTAGTACAATAATAAAAAACTTACAAATGAACGTATCGGCAGATATGATTCTTCGCTTTACAACCAAGCTGATACTGTTGTGGTTAATCATGGCGAAGTTTTAGAAGTCCGGTGAACTCAGATCATAAAAATAAAACGTTAACTATACTTTGGGTGATCATTACAAGCCGTTTTTAGGATTACAGCGGACCACACTAGCTCGCAATAGGTACCCTTGCTTTACATTTACCTTCTCAATTTCGTTACTTCTAGGGCAGACAGTAGCTCCTCCAGTTAGTTTTTCCATTTGAGTCCAATTCAACCCCTTCCTTTGCTGAAACTTTTCCGCGACATTTTACACTTAAGTCAAGAATATTAAATTCTCTTAAACTTTTAAGTTACAACACATTTCCCAGTCCCCTCTCAGATATCGATTAAACTTTCAAATAAATCTGTTATGTCTTGCGCTACATAGCAACCTGCAGCTGCTCCGTTTTGTTGCTTATCATTCCGATTATGTCTTGTACGCCCCGTAATCCCTGTTTGTGCAATTATTTGGCCATTTAACATTCATAGAAAATTCGCAGACCTTCAAATTCATCAAAAGTAAATTATTTATAAGCAGACACCTGCGCGATTCAAGCCGAAAAAATGCTTTCATAGCCAAAGATTGAAACGTTTACATGCAACCAACTTCCACAGAAACTGGCTATTTATTTATATTTTATTTTTATTTTTATTATTTTATTTCATCTTTCTGTTGATGCCATGTTCCTGCGGAGTTGTTATTGTTTTCGATTGTACTTTATGTTCAACCCCCCTACACACCCTGCCTCGCATCTGTTATTTATTGATATGTATTTATTTATATTTATGTAGGTAACACATATAGCGCTTGTATATACTATGTACGTTTGGGGGGAGGCGCATACGATGTGTGTGTGTGTGTCGATATGATGATGAGGTCCTGCGAAGCGCGAGCCTTTTTTGTATATAAATCGAGAAATTTGTTGTTGCCATACAAACAAGCGACTTTAAAAGGCTTGCGGACGACACCAATGCGTTTCAATGCGTTATATACTACATAAATTCCACACATACATACATGCACATACATAATATATCCATTTACCATACATATAGCATTGGATTGTGTGTGTATATTGTTAACACTGTTTATGCAACAATCGATACATGGCGGCGGTTATTGTTTTTGTTGCAAGCTGCAGCTGACAGTGAAACTATATAATTGAAATTTAAAAAGCAAAAAAAAAAAAAAAAAAAAAAAACAAAGCTCTGAAAAATATTCCATAATTGGCTGTAAATATATACATGATTTAAGAACGATACGCGGACGTACAGTATATATTACATTTAAATTTATAAAATATATCAAAATATTACATTTTGTTTAAGTGGCATTGGGTTTTTTTCCCAAAATAGTGAGATTTTCATGTTCGGAAAGTATAGGGAGTACAAATTTTTTATGTTCTTGTTCGTGTGAAAATGAAAGTTTTTCTTAATTCATTTAGAGAATCGACTGAAGTGCAGTTGAGCGTATAATTTTACAATGTTAAAATTAAGAGATATTCAGTTACAGCGAGGAAAATATAATATAAAACTAATCCGTAAACCTAGCTCGATGGGTGCATTTTTTTTATTTTTTTTTTTCTTCAGGAGACCCAAGACCCAGTGACCACTCAAGTTTATTTGCATTCTTCAATGCCAGTGGACAGAAGGTTTAAGCTCCAAAGATTACAATGCAATAGGTACGAACGCTCATTTTAGTTGTTTAGGATAATTATTGATCCTAATTGCCAATTGGGGCAGTTTATGACTCTCCACACATTCTGGCTGTCTTTCACACAGTGCACGATGCATTGTTGCCTCATACAATCACCTTGTTATTACTTTCGGCTGTATCTTCGCGTTTTTCACTCAATTCGCGCCTCAAACACACCACACGACGACATGACATTGATTAGGCGGCGATAACATGAGTTCATTGGCTCTTCTTGAGGTAGAATCAGCTTATGAAAGCAAGTCGAATGAATTTTTACATCCTAGTTGTTTCA
The DNA here is from genome assembly GCA_035046065.1 of Chymomyza procnemis. Classification (NCBI taxonomy): domain Eukaryota; kingdom Metazoa; phylum Arthropoda; class Insecta; order Diptera; family Drosophilidae; genus Chymomyza; species Chymomyza procnemis. Next base: position 43,687,893 of record JAWNOJ010000026.1, read on the forward strand.
AAGCATGATATTTAATATTTCCGCCAAGCCTATAAATTTTTGCGATACATCCGATGTCTACTATTTTTTAAAATACCTGAAAATGACATCTTTTTGAAGCGAACTAATGAGCCCGCAAATTTACAAAAAAAAAGATTTACAATCTTTTCTAGGAAGTTGAAAAATTGTGACCAATAAAAAAATCCCATTTGTATTTTGAATGATATAACCAAATCGATTTGATAAATATTAAGACTTAGAAATTTCAGATATGTTTCATATATATTTAGTTCTTCTCTCATAACTTGGGCACCCATAGGTTCAAGAAGAATTGAGAATTCTATGGCAGCAATAGTCAGCACCCCTTCTGTTCTGTTTTATCATGATCTTCTAAATACTTTCTCCTCTAATCAAATATAAGCTATTTTTATTGCATAACAAAAAATATAGTTCTATATTAATACCTTTTATAACAACTAAAACTAAAAGACTTTATTTAAGTTCCAGACTATCTTAAAATTACGTTTATAACCATCCATTCCAAATACCTTGCCTGTTAATTTAGTTTTAAGTAACATTGTTTCCCGAAAAAAAAATGAACTTCTTTATAAAGTAGTTATGGTCATTAAAAGTTATGTGCCTAATGCGTATCTGATTGGTAAGTACTTTGCCCTGCTTTGTTTATATTTCAAAGGAGCCCACCACTGCTAGAAGTTACGCCTTGGGAATTATAAACATCCCAAAAACTAAGGAATAAAAATGTAGAAACTACAAGCAAGCCGCAGTTCCTGGTTGCCACACCTTGCTCTTTTAGGCACTGCCCCTTTTATTATGCCTTTGAGAAACATTTTATTTAAGAGTTTCAGATTTTCATACACTACAAATAAGGGGTACTTCAGTTTTCTAAAAGAACATATTAATTAACTACTTTAGAACTAAGTCTTTCAAGTTAACATTTAGCTTGAATATAAAATGTAGTATTATTTTATTATACATTATATTATTGATAGGATTTCATTGTATTAAAGTATTTTAGAGATAAAAAAACTATGATTCGGCTTGATAATATTTGATTTTCGAATTTTTCGGTATCAATTCTTTTCGGTTTTGCTTTCCTTCAAAGGTTTGAAATTAATATCTTAATTATTTACTATGTTTACATTTTTATTAATTAAATATTTGAGTAAAAAGTTTAAATAATTTCTGAAAAATTCTTATATATAATATAAGAATATATAATATAATAAGTTTAAAAGGCTTTGAAAAAGCTTGAGATTTACCAGTTTCTTAAGAAGTAAAGCAGAGATTTGAAAAGTTTGTTAGAAACATAAAATCTGTCCCACAGTGCATAGATTTGAACTTATTATGTTAGATTTTCCTGGCAATATTTAGGATTGAAAAGCTGTCTCTACTGTCTTGAAATTGCGATCGAATATTTTTATATTCTTGATTAAATATTATACTCCATTCTTTTTTTAAATCAATAAAAAATTCTTGTTTCAAATGTTGGTTCTTTCTGCTCTAAAGAAGTCTTATTTATGAAACAAAGTTAAGAATATTTTTAATAAGCTTGCTTTCTTTAAAGATAAATCAAAATTTTGAAATCTTTTTCGAAAACTAAAAATCAGGCACATTTGAACTTTTTGGGTTTTGATGAAATATTAATACAAAGGTATTTGCGAGTTTTCAATAAAAAAGAACAGTAAAATTTAAAAAAGTTTGTCGAAATCCTAAAATCTGGACCACAGTGCAATGATTTAAATTTTGTAGATTTCCATACAAATTTTTGGGATCCCAAAGTACTTCTCTCGCTTCTTGCTGCACCTTAACCATATACTCATAGCGAGAGGGTATTCCACGGTCGTATAGTATTTCGAACACTTTTTTTTTCTCTTTGTTTTAACGTTTTTATTTTGGGCTTGCACTTCAGCTATTACAGGTAAACAAGGCGTTTGCTGTAGTGCTTCCTGGTTTGGACCTTACCCGGCATCACTTCCTATTTTGTTGTTCTTACTGTGTGGCAGTTACTACCGCTGTTGTTGCCACTCTTGTTGTTGCTGTGGTTGCACTTGCAACTAGCGAGGTCGTTTTGGCTGCCAATCTGTTTACTCACGAACTTGCCCATGTCTTTGTTTTCCTTTTGGCCTTTTGTTTTGTTTGGTTTTTTTTTTTGTTTTGTTTTCGCCTGGCTTTTACAACTTCCTGGTCATGCTTCTGGCCTTGCCTTGTTGTGCCATGCCATGCCTTGTGCTACCTTTCCTGACCGGTTGGTCCTTGGATGGGCTTGTCTTGCCTTTTAGCTGCCCCTTGCCTTTGACTGAGTGCCCCACAACGTTGACGTCGTTATGGTTATCGCCGTCTTTTGCTGGCTTCCTCTGTTTGTTGTTCTTGGCCGCAAGTTTGTTTTGTGCATTGCCAAGTGTAGTGCCTCGTCCATCAAACGACACCGTCTACTCCGGCGTCAGCTACCCAAGCCGAGCGAGCACACCCAATGCCAACTGGTTCGCCTGTAATTAGCACAAAAAAGCTTGGCTAAAATTTCGTAAACTTTAAGTTTTTGAGCTCTCTTCCTTTTTGGGGGCCATAAGTGGAGTTGTATATGTAGTATGACCTCTTTCTGCCGTTTTTTATGCTTTTGGCTGGCTCCAGTTCGCAGTCGCTGCTGTTGGAGCAACTGCGGCAACACGCTGTGAAAATGTTGCATGATTTGCAGGCCAAGTCGCTGGGCGCACTCCAAAGTCATAAAGTGCAAAAATTGTTACACTCAGCCAGAAATGAATTATGAAAGTTGTTTTGCAGTTCTTCGAAGGAATCTCTGTATCTGTGTACTAGGATGTGCGTGCTCTGGCATTCTGTGCACAGCAGAGATTTATATATTGTTTTGGGCACGGTTGGGAGGCGAGGAGTCGTTCCTTTGCGCTCGAAACTAGTGAAAGTTACAATAAGTTGAAAATTGTATTTGCAAGTTTTTAAAATAATTTAATTCAATTTGGCTTAGAAAATGTGAAAATTGTTTAATTATAAGCTGAGAACTAAAAACTCAGTGCTTGGGGGTGTTCTATGAAGTTTCTAAAGCATGTGGCATGTGAGAATAAGAGATAAATTTGAAAATAAATGCTTTATAGGGATAAAATAGAGTTGGGGCGGGTTTTAAAGAAAAGGCAAATGACTTTATGTGAATCGAATCAACTAGTCTTGATATATTTGCTTTAAGAATAAAAATCGTTTCAATGCTTCTGCACCGACAAAAATAGTCTAATCCGTGAGCAGTTTTGTTAGAAGTTTCGAGAACAACAGTTATACAGCTTTGTATTACATTATGAATTTTATTGAAACCACCCTTCACCACTTCGTGATTTATAATTTTTCGAATTTCCACTTCGCGAATTCAAACTGATACTCAGTCAACTGTTGCTCAGCCAACGTCTTGTCCTTCTTAAACTCACGGGTTTGGGTCTGAACGTCTGAACTTTTAAATTGAATATTGTTCTATCAAATCAAGTTAAGAAGATCAGGGTTACCACAAGGTAGCCGCTTTGGTTCTTTTGAACTTCTTTCTAAATGATTATGTATGCAGATGAAATTAAACTTTGTACGACCTAAGGTCTAGGGTTTCTTGCATTTTGTTGAAACCACCCAAGACACTTAATAACCTTTATGCAACCAAACTGCTGTATGTTTAACTCGTTCCTTCCACTCAGGAATGTTGCTTTTGCGCATACTTTTAAGTCCAGCATATGTTGTTTCTTCCAATAATTTTTTTGGCAGACCACGAATGTTGTGAAAGTCCAACACTTTCCACGTTTCCTTGTTGTCGAGATCGATCTTAATGACGTTCTGCTCCAGAGCCGAAACAGCTGAAACATAGTTGTTCGGATGCGACCCATAGCGAACGGTACTACCGGAAAAAATAGCCTTCAATACCTCCACTATCAGGAATTGTACAAAAGCAATTGGGACCCTTACAATCAACAGCCTGCCTTCTTATAAAATTAACTTCTCCAAATGATTGTTGACCATACCATGGCGTGTCATTTTTCCATAAAATCTTAACTCGTAATTTTCAACCTCAAGCAGTACCATTTTGTATTGCACAATCTTTTTGAGTCTTATTATCATCATGGTATCCTTTATTTTGATATGTATACAAATCTATATACATAAATCATTCAAAATGAACATAGGGCAACAATAAACTCACTCCCTCTACGCCTGTCCCTGGCAATCAGTTTGACTTGGTTCCAGGATTTTCCAATTGCGTTAGCCTTACGATTCACCGTTCTTTCCCATGTATTACGAGGTCTACCAGTGCTGATCTAGTAATATCGGATCGGTGGCCTTCTTAGAACATGGTCAATCCATGTCCACTTCCTTCTACGTATTTAAACCTCGAAGGGACACATGTTCGCCATGGCGAGCAGTTGGTCGTTGGTCACCAATCGAGGCCAGATAATATGCAGTAGCTGCTTTACGAGTTTGAAAATGAATGTCTGCAATTATTGCCGCATAAGTAGGGTCGTGCTTCAGGTAGTGCATCCATAAAGTAAAGCAGCCTGAACACTGGTTCTAGTCCTGAACACTGGTTGGTAGTCGTAAAAATGCTCGAGTCTTACGCTCAAACTATAAAAATTTGTACGATTTCCTATCTATGAATGGTCTATTCAATTTACCTTTTTGTTTATCTCAGCTCATTTTGATTCGCCAAATGGAGCATCTTTGTCCAATCATAAACTATGAAAACCCCACTTGGTCAACTTTTATGTTAATTCCTGTTTTGAGCTTTTAGATCCAACAGATCCGTATCCCTAGGATTTGTTATATAACATTTTTCTCGCTTTGAATTAATTTTTTCAATGTAAATCAATCAATCAATCATTAAGTCTCCAACTAACAATTTCGAATTCCAATTTCCTCTACAACACTAATTTCAGTTACTTACTTTTCACTTTCCTCAATCCTTATCCTAAAGAACTCCATGTACCCTATGCTAGGAACCGCGCTGCTGAGTAAAACAGTTTTTGTGAGCTCTTTTCTGAGAGTATGAGGTCATGCTATCGGGAGGAACGAATGCCTGTTGTTGATGCGCTTGTCACGTTGGCATATTGTAAATGAAAAAATTAAATTAAATTTTGTATAAATAAGTAAATAAAATTCGTCACAACTGTGAGCTTTCGATTCCATGAAATTACGTGTTTTCAAGTCAATTGATTGCAAAAATATAAAAAAAGTTTTCGGGTAGAAATAAATTAATCAGCGAAGTATTCAATAAAGCGTGTACGCGTTTAATTTTGGTTCGTTTGTTGGTGAATTGAAGGGCACTATGGGCTTCTGAGTTTGGCTAATTAAAATTCATATTATTGCGAAAAATCAAATGTCCTACCATCTGCAATACGTAAACGCCACGTGACAGTTGGAGACCCCAAAAATTGCATTTGCGGTGAAACGAAATATGACTGATCGAATTTTTGTGCTGCAGATAAATTTTAAATTAAATCTAAAAATGCATTTAATACTTGGCTGTTTTTGCTTTAAATTCTAAACATAATCACTTTTTGCAAAATACGACTTGTGGCTAAGCTATATTACTCAAGCATTTAAAAAAGTATATTGTTTTATCTTCACATGTTCAAACTCTTCTACAATAGCTTCTCTAAAACTTGCACATATAATATTCTATACAAATGCAACAAAAGCCATAAACCACGTAGACAGTCTAAACTTTTCAAATCAATTTTAATTACCATAAATATTTTACAACTTTTCGTCGTTTTCAAGCCACATTTTGCATCCAGACAGCAGGCCCCCTCCTACAGTCTCCTGCACTTACCCACAAACGCAGGTCGCGTACTCGTCAAAAATTTATTTGTTGGAATAATAAAGTTTTGTCTCTTCAGGAACCGTACACGTCCGACTAAGTGTGGAACTTGACACTTACAACTTGTTTTTTTTTTATCGTAATATTTGTTTATTTTCATACGTTCTAAATTGTATATGGCAAAAATTTTAGCAATACATTTTGAACTGTCATGGCGACGCTATGGATGTTACGAAGATGAACGTACTCAGGAAGTTGCCTGCAGGCATTGGTAGCCAAGTAAAGTTCCAACAAAATTCATTATTTTAATTTAAAGGATTACATTAAATTGAAAGATTCGTGTTTATTGAGATAATCTTTTTTTTTTTTTTTGTTACTAGATGGCCACCTAAAAAGTCTACAGCTAAGAAGTTGAGATTGCTCTTTTGGGAAAGTTCTGCCTTATTTTATGTACAAAAATATTGTAAGCAATCGATTTTGCTTTAAATTCTCTTTCACTGCATGCCTGTTTTTCGGATCAGCCAAATATGGTATTCGGGGCATAATGAGATTCTTAGCTTGAAAGATTAATTATTTGATAAGATTTTGGTTCAAAACTGCAATCCAAAATGAAAATGAAGTTAGCGCATTTAGAGTAAAACTCACTGTTTCTATAAATGAAAGTCCTGAATCAATACGTTAATATTATATGGTTTGATGTAGTATTATGAATCCTAAAGAAAAACATTCATTAACTGAAGTACACAGATCTAAACCAGTATATTCAAAAACAGACATAGATTACATACATTGCCTTAGTTCTAATCTTCTCAACCCTTGTAATTTAGGCTCTTTTGTCATTGAGAAAAATAAACTGACTTTTGCACAAAATCAAATACCAAATCATGTTTGTGTTTTTCCAAGAGTTATTTATTTTTTAGAACTTATCCTACAAGCATTGTTAAGCCCCTTTTCGGTTGCCCTGTAACCACAGAAGGGTTAAAATATGCATGGGTTTCTGTTTGGCCACAAAACTTAACACAATTCAAAAACAAGTCCAAACTGACAACAACCAAAAGCTAGCCATTTGGCCAACTTTATCGAAATATTGTTTAGCCCAGTTTTCATTTTGGCACTTGTAGCAGCAGCAGCAGCAAGTGAAGCACTTGAATCACGTGCCTCTCCTGCCGATTCCCAATACACAAATGAGTTTATGGTTTTCATTTTCATTATTAAAGCCGCACAATGAAGAGGCAGCAACTGCAACGAAGTGGCAGGCGGCAAACAAGAGTTGCCTCCTCACTCGCTCACTGACATTTCAACTTCAATGTTGCCAAATTTCATTATGACGACTGTGTGTGGGTAAACGACTGAGGAGGGAATGCCGGAATGCCGAATCGTCAGAACTTTCAAGTGTTACTCATAGGTAACGAATTGTAAATTCTGTTCGACTGCTGTGTTGTTAAGAAAGGTGTTGGGAGCCCCGAGTTTTGGCCACTTTGCACTTTGCACAATTAATAGGCAAAATGTGTTACAATATTTTTGATGGCCTTGCTGTGGTCGTCGCTCCACCAAACGACCGTTCGCCTGACTGTTTTATGGCCCGGCTCAGTTGTAACTGCAGGAACGTGCTGAATTTTAATTAGCTACATTTTAATAGGTTGTGGTAAATTACTTAGTTGTTGGTCCAATCTCTGGCGCTGCTGTGCAAACTTCTTGAGCGATGCGTCCGATGGTATTGGAGATTGACCAAAAATAGTGGCATGAAAGTGTACAATTATTTTTTCGTAAAAACGAGCTATTAAATTTCGTTAAGTGAAAAATGTTTGTATTGATGGAGTAGTTAGAGCCTTGTACCAGAGCTTAAAAACTTTGAAGTTTCAAGTTGTAAAAAAGAATGAAAAAAAAAAACAGTAAATGAAGAGAACTTCATAGAGGTAGATGTTCAGCTGCGAGAGAATATGCAGAGAATTTCATCTAGCTGCAAAGAGAACATTCAGTTTTCTTCATTTTTGTACTAACTCAGAGTCCTATGTGTTATTTGTGTAGTAGTAGTGGACCCGTCGTATTCCCAAAATCAAGTAAACAATTTACCACATGCATTTTTTATAAATGTCAGCACAAGCGACTAAGTGACAACTGAAGAACAGACAAGCAGACAAACCACACCAAAAAAAACGGGAGACAGTCGCAGGAAAAACATAACAAACCATAAGCCAAATTACACGCATGAATCATCAAAAATTATCAATCATGTTCGAGTAAGAAGAACTTGGCAAACAGCAGGGAGCTTCAACAAAATAACACAAAAAAAAAAAAAACAAAAAACACAACTACAGCAAACTGAACTCAGCGAAAATGTCAAAGCTGAAAGATACATAATACAGATACAGATACTCCATCTAACAAGTGCAGAAGGCGCACAGTGGCCAAAGTAGACAGAGACACTCACTGGCTGCCATGTTCACATTAAGTGCGCCATAAGTGGAAATCAACAAATATAATCTAAATAAGTGGTTGTTAAACAAAAAAAAATATATATATATATAAGAATGAAAGAATTTTTAGACTTTGTTATCGCGAGGCGTCGCCTTGCCAGACTACGGCGAAGCAACCAAGAGTGGGATATAGTGATGCTTTGCGCCAGATATGGCTTTGTGTCAACATGGCTGATATAAATTTGTTTTCCCAACAACAAACGTCAACTATAATGGCAAGCTCATAATGGACTTTTCCGTCTCTCGCAAGCCAACATACCAATATTATCAGCCATGAATGATACTAATGCAGCAGCTACTGATACCTTTGAATTGCTTTGAAATTCAATAAAAATATGCAAATCTCTTTGTAGACAAGTTCCCCAAACGATCAAAGCATAATAATTTTTGATATTGATTGAAACTGAAAGTAAGAACTTTCACGCAGACAGAACGTTTTTCGTCGAAAAGTTGATGAATGAAAATGAAACCGAAATTAACGTGAAAACGTTGAAACGTGACTGCACTTAAGAGTTTGTGGATACGGGTTGTGAGGACTTGGTAAGCGGCATCACTCCATTACCGGTTCGTTTTTATGGCCAGCGCCTAAAAGTAGGCTTTAAATTTAATGCGTGTTGCAATGATGAGTTGGCGAAATGAAACACGTAATGGCCAACGCATTGCTGCACAGTGGTCGCAGTATTATAGTTTTTGCGGCAAATTATTTTCGCAAAATTTGCACTCTTTCGAGGTCATTTTTTTGGTCTTTCACTTTTATTGGGTGTACAAGTTCGTTACGGTTTTCAAAGATGGCTTCACCTACAATTTGAGCACTAAATTCAAAACGATTACCAATTCCATTGATCAGTTTCTAAAAATCGAGAATTTTTTTCAAAAAATCTAAATATACCAGTTTCCAAAAAGGTTAGTTATGTTTTGCCTCTACACAAATGTCCGGATTTTTCTGAAATAATCGGAACTTTTTGTCTAAATAGAAGGTAAATTGCAACTGAAGCCCATGATAGTTTTTTAGGTAAATTAGCTTCGTCTAATAAGTTTTCCAGGGAATAATTTGTTTGAAACCGTTTCAAAGTGGTGATGTCAGTGCCGAAAACAAACAGCGGGCTGATCCGTCCAAGGAGTTTGAGCATGAGGAATTGGGTATCTTACTAGATCGAAATACGTACAAAAGTCAAAGTGCATTATCAGGATCATTGGTTGCGATTCATATGGTTGTTAAGTGTCAAAAATTGCAGGTCTTAGCCATTCGCTTTGTTCTGTACACTTTACTCTTTCCCTCTACTCTACCTTTTGGGGCGAATGAAGAAATCACTTTGGGGGTTTGAATTAATTGATAAGTGGATAAATAATGATTGGATAAATGCCAGAGAAAAGTCAATGTTCAAAGAGTGTTTTTGAATATGGCAAGAGAAATCGGGATAAGTAGTCGATTCCGACGGACCATACTTTGAATAAAATATCTTCTACCTTTGGTTGATTAAAATTAAAAGCTTAAATATATTAATATCGTTGTATGTTAGCCCCTTTGGTCGCATAAGACACAAAAAGAAGAAAAAGGGCTCTGACAGCGGCAAGGTCAAGATGGAAAAGAGGACCTAAGGCAAAGTTAGGGATAAGTTAAAGTATTAACTTATCAAGTATTCTTCGACAAGGCCTCCTATAAGAAATATTACATATTGTCAAATAAAAAACAGAAAATACGTTGATCAGTTTCTAAAAATTGTATTACGTTTGCGATTATCGATGATTTTTTTCAATAAATCTAGATTTATCAGTTTCAAAAAAGGTTAGTTTTGTTTTGCCTCTACACAAATGTCCGGATTTTTCTGAAATAATTGGAACTTCTTGTCTAAATAGACGGTAAATTGCAACTGAAGCCCATCGAATGCTTGTAATTGTAGAGCTTTTAACTGTTTTATTTTATGAGTCTAAAAAAATTAATTGAACTATTTCTTAATAATAAATAATACAATATTATAATAAACTTTGTCCTTTAGACCAACGAATTTCTAACTACAAAAATAAATGATAACCTATATTTTTTAAATATTAACTTTTTCTTACAGACTATGACAAATTGGAAGGAGCTCACTGGAGTGGTAAGTAAAAAACTCTAATTCACAATACAACAACATTAATTTGTGTGTCTTCAATATACTTGGCCGTATATGATATACTTCAAGAATAGCATGAAATAGAATAGTTAATTGTAGAGATTGACTTAAGCGGTAAAAGTCCAGATAAATATTGAAATAAAAGGATTGTCGAAAAAACCCCGTAATCTCTACTTTTACTTAACTGCTTTCAATCATTTTTGTTTGCTAACAAAGATGATTGGCTTCAAAGGTTGATTATTGAAATAACAATTGCGGTCAGTTAATATCCAGTTGAAAGTCCTGGATTCTCAGTTTAAAATTTATTTCTAATATCTTTGTCTTTTTTTAAATCGTTCCAACACTTTTGTCTAACACTTAAAAACTTGCCATGGGAATCAACGGAATGCATTGGTTCACAAAATTTCTGTATAATGCTGAACATACCGACAATCTATGCGATTATTTTACGCAAAATATTTGGGTTTGGAGGTTAAGCGATTGGGAGTTGCCCCCAGACACGTGGCAATAGAATTTTGCACAAATTTGCGCGCTGTCATTTTGCAACAATTAGCAATATTTTGGCGCGCGCGCACACATACACGCATAGACGGCATACATGGCGTATGAGTGATGATATTCATACAAAGCCAGAGACATAATGAAGCTGCTGCTCGTTGATTTTGCTTGTTTTATCTCGTATGTGGGGGAGCACAGACCTCTTATATATATATATATTATATATATATTTTTTTTTTTGCGTCTCTCTCCATGCAACATTTGTGTGGTCGACATCGGAAGGAGCAGCATGCTGACCAGGGACACCAACATTGTCTACATTGGATACGCTGTCTCCTCTTAACATGCATTCATTAGTTAAGTAAACACTTGACGTTTTTATTTTTTGCTCGTTCAAATGAATGAGTTTGTTTTGTTGTACTGGAAGGAAAAATTGTGGTATTAGTGTTATAATAATAATGACTGCAAATATTTCAAAAGTTATACTAAGTTGTTTTATTTAGAAAGATTGTTTTTAAACAGTTTTAGATTTTAAGCGAAAATATTGAGAGATTCGAGATTGAAATGGATTTCAGAGATTGAAGCCTAATGGAAGTACTTATAATTATCTCATACTATATAATTAAATTATTTGGATCTTAGTGAAAAATAGTGTTAAGATAAGCAAAACATTGATCTATTTACAATATACTTTACATTTTAAAACTGTGGCTTATGCTATTTTATGTTGATCGCGCATTTTTTATTCAACTTTTGGTACGAATACGTCAAACATATTCAAATTTCAAACTGTATGCAAAGAAAAAACCTTCCCAAACAAGTCTTTAAAATATTGATAGCCTGCACAAAAAGTTCAAATAAATTCAACATTCAAAAAATTATTACTTATTTAAGCAATTCTTGTCTTTTTTTTCAAACAGAAATAACTTCAACGCCCATAAGTACGTGTCAGAATAATACAATACTTTGCACATTGGTGTCGTCGGCCCGGACCGCATTTGAAATACGCTTTCCTGAAAGGTCGATATTTTCTTTTTAAGTGAAACTAAAGTGTTGCCCATTTCGCTTTGGTTGTTCGTAGACAACAAATAAATTATTTTATCTTGTTTAATTTCATATATTTCGGTGGGAATTTTAGTGAAAATACTCCAAAGTTAGCTGAAATGAAGCGATAGGATAAAAAATGAAATAAAAAAGCCCATTAGGGTAGAGTTGCGGATTAGGTTTATATTATGTTTTCTTCGTTCTAATTATACTTAATTATATAAGTTATACTTAATATTTCTTAATATTAAATTTTTTATTATAATGTTAACGGGAATTAGTTGTATTCTTGAATAAATAATAATATTAAATTTTTCTTTCATATCTGCTATCTTCATCTGCTTTTCCCTATAAAGATTTATTAAGTTATACGCATTTCCATACAAATATTGTTGCGCAATGGTAGTTGATAAGCACAAAAATATAAACCGTTCCTTTAAGATATATTTCATAAAGTCTCTGTTAACTCATAGTTACAATTTATATAAGCTTTCAAATCTACAAAATACATTTATTTAAGGAGAAATTTTTTAATTTATTTATTAGATTATTTACTTACTTCGATGATATATTTTAAGATATATCTAGTAAGCAAACGTTTATTAACTTCTTGAACTATTAAAAAGTGTCTACCGAAAAGTAAATTTTTGTTGGGTGTTTCGATTTTTAAAAAATTTTTTGTTACTTCAGTATACAACAATATTGGAAGAGGATATTGTTAACTTCTGAAAAAAATTTAAAAGAAATATTCGCTTAGGTCCTTAACACATAGCTATGGTTAATAGATATTTATGGTGAAATAGACTAATAACAAAGGTAGTTAGATAGCTTTGAATTGTGGGAAAAACTCGAGAGCAGTGTTTTCAGCTAATTATGAAAAAAAAAAAATAAAAAAAAGAGCCCACGCAGTTTAGAAAGCGAAAAGATAAAAGATTCCAGAAACGAATTAGGGAAGAATCCGAGTCGAAGAACTGCTGCATATAATAAGACATTCCAAAATTAATTCGGTTCCTAGTACAATGTTCAGTTATGATTACTGTAGCAAATGATATATGACTGAGTTACTATGTAGGGATAGGGTTGTCTCTAAAAGTCTAATTCTGCAAAAATCAATTTCTTGAACCAAGCGTTCAATTAGCAACAAAGCTATTTCTAGAGGATATACCACACAACCAGTTCCAATAGTTGCAAGCGTATTTGCTTTTGCTGCATATGCGACTATTTGTAGGAACCCTAAGGATCCGTAGTGATAAGTGCGCTTACAAATCTATCATTATTTCTTGGGTTCATTATTACCTGACTTGTTCGTATGGTTTCTAGCTCTTTTTTCGATTTATTAGGTTGAAACTAATATACTCAGTTGTTTGATGAGTAAAGAACTCCTGAAATAAAACCTACAATTGGAAGGAAAGGGTAGTACGATATAAATTTGGCGTTATGTATGAGTGTCTGTGTGCGTACTACGACTGTAGGGCGAAAGTGTTGGCCAAGCGGTTGCAATTTATACCAGAAATTCGACAATTTATTTCAGCAAAATTGATTTTCCTGCTTTTTTTCACCCTGTCAGTGATGGCGGCTGATGTGATGTTATTTTGGTGTTGTATGCGGGAGCGGTAGGGTGGCGAACCAAACGACGAGCGGCATTTGAGATGCCGCACACGTAAAACGTTGTAACAATTCAATCAGTTAGCGATGCCAACAACAACAACAACAGCAGCAGCAACAGCAACAGGAAGGTTCAAGGAAAAAGCGTTAGCTAAAAAATTGATAATATTTGAATGCAGCACATTGGAAAATATTTCCACTGCAATGGTCAGCGACAGAATGGGCATGAGGCGACAGTACCACGCGGTCAGAATGTTAACCTCAAGGATACAAAATAAACCAAAAATGAAATAGAAATAAAAATGAAAAATTCGAGTGTGCAACATTTTAAAGACTCGGCGGCAACGGAAGTCAAGCTGAAAGGGTTTCGTTTTTTTCTTCTCCTAAAAGTAACTAAGTACATAAGACCCAGAGTTTTTCTCTCATTTTTTTTTTTTTTTGGTAGCAAGTAAAAAAGTTTGCACCTTGATGCTCCTGTCCAGCAGCTGTAAAAGTTTTCAATTTGAATTTGAACATGAATTTATCATGTAATCAACGTTAAAATGTGCTATACCCAGGAAACTAAAAGCAGAGAAACTAAGGAAAATGCAGTCTGCGAAAATGCACACGGAGAGAAAAGTATAGTACACAGTGGAAACACTTCATTAATATGAAATATTCCGAGATATGGGAATTGTCGGAGGAAGCACAAAGCAGCGACTGCAAACATATGCGCAGTCTCGAAGGATTGTTAATAAGCGTAAATATTTTTACTTTTGTCACAATGGACACTGTGCAAACGTGCATGACATTCTCACGTGATTTGCAGATAGTTGGTTGGTGTCAGTGTGCGTGACTTTCGGACAAGTTCGTTAGCTGCAATCTACTGGCGTTTTGCACAATGCAAAACAGGTGAAAAATACTTGGCACTGTGAGTCTTTGAATCTACAAATAATAAACTTTTATTGCATCAAGTATTAGGTCACTAAGAATCACTAATAAGGTTTTGTTTACTTCTTAAGTTTCCGATATTTGGTTATAATTTTCTTATGATAATTAGATACATTTTTAAGGAATTACATGTAGTAATTTTAAAAATAATGTTGTATTCTTTTACTATGTTTAATTTAAAATATTATTTAAACTTAAGAGGCACGTATTGAAGATAAAATTGTGTGTAAAAATGTTTTTATTCAAAGTGTTTACCATCCAAAGCGAACATTTTTCTTAATCTCTCTACTAATAATTAAATAGCGCATTCAAAAAATTCGTTCTCTTTAAGCTTAAACTAATTATTGGACCATTTTTCAATTTTGTAAGGAAAAAACCGAACTGGTTGAAGCTGTGTTGTAGGGTGGCCGCTTAATCGAACAGACCGAAGCCCATGTCTTCATCCTCGGATTCAGACTCTTCCTTCTTCTCCTCCTTTTTGGCATCTTTCTTGTCACCACCGGCAGTAGCGGCTGGTGCACCACTTCACCGTTCAAAAATCTATAGGCCGCAAAGAGAATACCTGCTGGGGTAATTTTTTCGTCAGGTAACATCACTTTGTCCTGGTTTTTGGCACCTATACTGGCGACCACTTAAATTCATTTGCGCCCATCAAAAAAGCCAGTAGTCAGAGATGGCAAAATCTGCGGAAAACAAAATTTATATATATTTAGTTCAGTTCATAGTCGATACAGACACCTGCTTCCATCTCTAATTTTGTTTGGCAGATTACAAATCTTTCCAATGACAGCGGTTATGATTCCTATATCAGCCACAATCTGAAATTGAAGACATTTTTAAAAAACGTACCGAACACCTAATAATATTATTTTGCTCTATCTCATGGTAGTACTCCAGTTCTAATAAGTAACGAAAATTTACCTTGCTTAAAGTTTAAATCTCCTGTTATTATTACTCTAATTCTTTAGATAATATTAAAGATGAAATTTTTTACTAAAAGTCAAGGTTAAAATAGTCTAGTATTTATAATTTGTGTAGGATCACCCTGAGTCAACATGTGCTCTTACACGTGTGCAGAGTCTATTCCTCAAGTTTTAAGAGAATGTACAATACAAAACTTTTCAGAACTTCTAAAAAACATTTGTTTCAAGCTTTCCAACTAATCTTGTTGCAGTATTTTCATAATGACTACAGAATTAAATAAAATTTATAACAAATATAGCCGAGAGCACAAAAGTTTCATATAAAAAAAATTAATGCTCAATATCTATATCTGAGCCTTTAGATTGTCATTATATTATTTTGTACGATTTTCTTTTTGTTAATATTTTTTAAGACATAAAAAGCTTTTTCTAGGCCAACACAATTTTCTTTCAATCTTCTAAAGCTCCCCGCAGTTGCATATAAGTTCTAAAAGCAATTACTCAAAAACTGTGTCAATTTATGTCTATTCTAGTTTATAACTAAAGATGCTGGGAGATCTCAAGTAACCGTTTCGAGTAGACCCATTGTAAACATACTGCTGAAGGTAATCTTGAGGATAAAAATCGTTTTACCCAAAACTTTTGTTCCCTTTATGAACCGACACAATAAAACATCTGCCAAAAGCTACTTGACGCAATATTTCTTTCAGCTTTTGTTTTAGTGGTTGCATTTGGCCAACAATGGACGTATCTGTGTTGGAATTTTCGTTAAAGCAGGACAGGATTACGTCTTTATAATTTTCGCAAGTAGAACAAATATAATTATTTGCTAGTAGTATGCATTTTTATGCACATTAAGTGGATGTGACAAATTCATTGCGAAAACTTTTGTTTTACGGAAAAACCAGCCAAATAGCTGAAATTATTTTTTTACCAAATTGCTTTACATTTTTGGCAAATTTAAAGTTAAAAAATAACTATATCACAATTTGCGGAATGTACGTGATACTGTGTACTTACTATACACGAAAGACAATTTTATACATTCAAACGCAACAAGACTTTGAGTTACTCAAATTCTGTTTTTGTCAAAAATATTGTAAATGGCAACAAAGCTAATTTATGCTCTGGTGTTTCCCAATTTAGCTTGGGCACAAATTATTATAATTATTTCAGAGCTCTTGAACTTCTACTCGTAATAAGATTTTAAATTCATAACAAATCTATTTTATAATCCGATTTCTGTGTAACTTCTTCTTGTTGCACAATTTTTAGAGTGATGTCTTTTATTTCTATAGATTACTCCTTAAAATGTGAGAAAGGTTATTTGTCAGCCAACAATTTTTAATTTATAATAAATCTATTTTATAATCAGGAATCAGTTTATCCAGAAAACTATACTAATTTACGAGCTTCGATATCGTTGTAATGATAATAATTCGGTTCGATTTAAAAAGAAAAATGGGTGCTCTATGGAACAAAATCAAAACATACATCATTGCAAGTATTGTCCATCAGAGACGATTGCTTTTCTCAATCTCTCATTTTTTCTCATTTTCGAATGCCAACACTTAAAAAGGAGTACATTTTAAACTCGTTATATTCGTAGGGGCATTTTTCGAGTTATTTCCAGACCTTACAATTTTCAATCTTTGATATCGTTTGGACCTAGCGTAACATAATCTTGTCATGTCTTTCAGCCGTTTCCGGCCAATTACAAAGTAAGACGAATTATTAGAAGGGGCATCTCTTACGGATTAGTTGTATTCGAGAAAGTTCTCTAAAAAAGGGTTTCGCCTGGGTTTAGTAGCTCATAGTAGCGCACAACCCGCCTGCGCCCTGTCTACTTATACAGATCATGACCTTTAAATCGCGGATGTTTTGCTTTTGGCGTCGATGTAGGTAACAATGTAGCGCAATAATTTTTTTTATTTTCTGGGACTTTTCGTATATTCATATATTCAGATTTCATCTGCGGTAAACGGTTTCGTGCAATAATACTTGCCTTTTAGGAAGCAGCGCCGAAGTGACAAGATATGAACAAAGGCAGTTAACCAGATCTCGACTCTCACGTTGTTTCACCAATTGTCGAGCGATTTCTTAGGTTCTACAGGTTACTCCTTAAACAATTTTTTCTAGTCTCATGTTCAAAAAATAATTTAGTAATATGAAAATCTCCAACCTACCATAAGTGGCCCAAAAAGGGAACTGGTAGCATCCTATTGAGTCAAAGGCATGAGATGATGATCCTAAAATTTTTGCATAGAAAAGTACATGCGACTCATTACCAGATCTGAAGAGCACCGCCAGTTTAAAAGTAAAGTTCTTAATAAACAAGAAGAAAATCATATTTTTGAAATGGATGCGTTCCAGGAGAATGCCTGCCGTAGAGCAGCCAGCATAAGAAATTATTATAACTTGGATGTTTTTTGACCATATATAAGCACGCTTGACTTTCAGCAGTTTGTAATACCTAACTACTTAAAACCGGGAGAAATTTAATGGGCCTGCATCAAAATCGGATAATATAATTTTGTATTTTTTATATTTGGATAAGTTTTTGCCCAATAGGTAATTGGTAGAGTTTTGGATTATGTTTGTTGTAGTGATACTTTTTCACGAACATAGCTGAAATGGCCACAAATCTGGTGAAAAAAAAAAAAAAAACAACAAACAACAACAGTCAGCATTGAAGTTGACGTTGGTCACGGCAGCAAACGGGAAACACAAACAAATGTCACTCAACAATTTTTATGAGTCTGACAAAAGTGAATTATACGAGTGGTGAGACCCAAAGCTCTCGGAGTCCAGTGCTGCCTCTTTTTCAAACGCAATTTATCTATGTTAAGCGACAATGGTGACCAGCGGTACAGTGAGTCCAAACGTGTCCGCCGCCCCAACAAAAACAACAGCATTTTCAACCCACTGTGCAGAATTGTTTTGTGTTGAACCCCAGAGCAGAGCTGAAGAAACGTAGAAACAAACGGAAAAGTGTTGAATTTCTGCTGCACTTTTTGTTGTAGTTGTGTTCTTTATTTCATGTCTCTTGGCAGAAAATGTTTTGCTGTTTGTTGTTTAGGTTTTTTGTTTTCCCGACTTGCCAAGAATCGTGTTGAGCACACTTTGTACCACGTTGAAGTGCAGATTATACATACTAGCTGGGAAGCAGCCCCCGGACACTTCAAGTTCTAAGCACTTTAAGCGAAACGGCAAAAAAAAGGATAAAAAATATTTTCGGTCATAATTTTTATTTGTTCTTACAGTTTTTTTTTTCTTTTCGGCTAGCTTCCTTCAATGCTTCATATCCTTATAAAAATGAGCAATTTTTTGTATATGTTTGGGTTGCATTTTTATTTATGCTTTTAATTTCCTTTGTGATTGTATGATATTATATGGTTTGTATGAAGGGTATATATGCCTTTTTGGAGTGTTTGACCACGTTGTAGCTATTGTGGTTGACATAGCCAATATTTGAGAGCTTTGTCAATGTCTGCATCTAGGGGCATCCATTTGCTTTCTTAAGATAAAATAGCGCTCAAGTCGGGGGCAAAAAACTTGACAGCTCAACGCATAAAAACAATGGGGTTCCTTTTTATGCTCATTTATTTGTGTTGTTCTACGAATATGTTGATGGAAAGGCTTTTTATGTAGGGCCATTCGTTTATGAGTAGTTGATAGACCATAAGTTGACCTAGTTTCTATTCATGAACACTGAGTTGGATACGTATACATTATTTTTCAAATTAAGTAGGATGCTTAACTTTTTAAGGGCTGTAGGATATGCAGCTAAAAAAATAATTGCACTAGAAGTGAAGGGGCCCCAGCAGAGCCTAGCTATAGTTGTAACTAGAATTTGATTTGTTTTATTAAAACAAGTTATTTTTATAGGATTCGACAGTCCCTGATTACTTGTTTATTAAACAAATAGTAGTTTAATTTTATCTCAATTTGTTTCATTTTGCATCTACGAAGCATTTACGAAACTTACTTGATAGAGTTAGAAAGCTACGAAACGGATATATATAAAAGCAACTATGACTTTTGACAAAAAGTCTCAGGACCATTCTATTCGGTTATAATTAGAAAATATTGTACCACAACAATTTCTGCAAAGCTTCCAGACCTATATATAAAATCAGTGTTCTGATGGAAGAAGAATAGCTAACTAGGAGCTAACTGATTGTTTCTCGATATACCAATAATTGGAGTAGTTGGCATTTTTTCGCCACCTGCTACCCCTTCCACGATCGTTGCGATTGTACTCCCTTCAAGTGGGTAACTCTATTTTTTTTTTTTTTTAATTTGATTACTGTGCAAATATTCCACTTGAGCACTTTCTTTTATATTTTCCTTTTTCTCAATTTACATTTGCTCTCGATTTTTAACATTTTATATTCTTGCCTGTTTGCGTACTCGAACTTTTCGTTCTTCTTCACAAATATTCAACTTTTTTCTACCCATTATATTTCAAGTATATCTTACAATAGAGGGAGTTTATAAATTATTTAATAATTTATTTATTTATTATTTAAAAATTTTTCTCTTGTGGTATCCCGGAAAGAATTTAGCATAATGGAGGTCTTATAACTGGCGTAATCTCAACATCCTTAAATTCTTTAAAATTTCGGTTTATACGATTAGTTACGTAGTGCTCAATAAAACATATCCATATACAAATGACAAGTAAGTCGCAAATAGATGGATCTATACGGAGAGCCATATCTATCTGTTATTTTATCAATAACAGAACGTACTCGCTTTTCGTAAAAATGAAATGAAAAAAAAAGAAAAAATCCTTGTAAACCGAGGTAGGGCTGTATTTTTCCTTTTTACTCTTTAATTTACGTTTATCGATCAGCACGTACCTCTAGAGATATTTATTGAAAAACGTCGGTAGCAAAGTTATACATCCAATAGATGTAGTGGTAGTATAGAAGAAAAGCAATTCACTTTATCGAAATTTTCAGTTTGGATTCGTGATCTTCATCTCATAAAAGTCCAAAACCAACTGAAATTATTGACTATTATAAAAAAATTCTACTGCAACCAGTTTATGCCGAAATCAGCAAATTAAACGTTAGATTCGATGTGACCATTTTGAGATTGAAATCCAAAATTTTCGCTACCCAAAAAGTATGTATTTCCACACACAACTCGAATTCTTACCATATTTCAAAATTAAAAAAAAAAATCTAATTCAATTCAATACCATAAACGTATCAAAATAATATAGAACAAGACTTGCTTTAAAAGTGTTCTAAAAGTAATATTATAAAAATTGGAGCTACATCATTTTGGAGCTTTTTCTAGCTGCGTCATTTTGAAATGTGAAAGAAAATTGGTTAAATTTCGGTAATTATCCTTAAAAAATTAAGCAATTTGGTGTGCTGATTAGTTTTACACGGAATGACTATAGGATTGTATGAAAAAATTTTGAATATCGTAGCAATGTTCTGATCACGCATTTCATTATCCATAATTTTAAATAATAGGAACGAGGTGGCTGGCTTTTGTCTTTTTACTCAAAAGCCCAAGGGCTAAAGTTTTTTTAAAACCAACATGGA
The DNA here is from genome assembly GCA_035046065.1 of Chymomyza procnemis. Taxonomy (NCBI): domain Eukaryota; kingdom Metazoa; phylum Arthropoda; class Insecta; order Diptera; family Drosophilidae; genus Chymomyza; species Chymomyza procnemis. The sequence continues at coordinate 43,708,842 of JAWNOJ010000026.1, forward strand.
GTAATATTGTCTGATTCGCTAATCTAGAACAATTTCTTAGGGGCACAGGTCATTGGTTTACGCATCCAAGCCAAAAGGACCAAGGAAAGGATAACTTTGATATGTTTCCATATAACCAACAGTGGACTATTCAGAAGGCAAGCTTAAAGTTGTTACTACTAAAAATCGTTTGCCAATGCTTGAAAGTGTGGATTACAATTGAATTGATGGGATAAGCTTTGTAAATCCAGGTCGCAAAAGTTGTATACATATACAGTTTATCTTCCTAATAATAATACAGAATAGGATCACAGATGGAAGCTCTTTTCGCTTTAAGTCGCTCTCTTTAGAAGTAGTTTCGATCAGTCTCTCGAATTCAGATTCATTCCAAATTGGAAAAAAGTGATCACAGCTAAAAGTTACTTTCACTCGTAAGGCGATTTGTTTAGGAGTTATGACGATTCAAAGTTATGAATAAATTTAGTTTATTTAAGATTCAGATGACCAGTTCTTTGCTCGCTTAGCTGGCCAAAGCAGTTCTTAATGTTCTCGCCATAGCTTAGGGTAACACGAAACTCATTTTTTTATATAATCTTTATCTTAATATTTAAAAAACACGACCCTTTCGAACCTTTTTTTATTTAATTAAATTTATTTAAAAACTTTATATGGAAATTGAAAAACTAGCCAATTTAATCATTTCTTTGTAGCGCTTGATTACTTTACTAAAAAAAAAGTAATTTTTAACTGACAAACCTAAAAGGCTTTTTAAATTGTATTTAACAAATTTATTGCACAAAGTTAAGTGAGCATATACACTATGACAGTTTAAACAATGACAACAAAATACTTAAAAAATTGCATTAAATGTAGAAAAATTCAGCGATTTTTTTTGCACTGACATTTACAATTTTAAAAATATATATAATAAATATAAATGGTTTTGCTCGCATTTTTTTTTGTATTTAAAAGAGAATAAATGCATATAAAGCTGACAGTTTCAGTTGCACTTAATTGGGGCACCAATTGAAGGCCGGAAAGGCAATGTTAAAATATAAAAATAAATAAAAATAAAATAAATAAATAAATTGATAGCCCATTACTAACAACATGCGCATGCAATTTCCATTTCAAACTCATCAGCTGACAAAACAAAATAAAAACAAGTCAATTTCTTTTATTTTTTGGCTACGTATACACTGCAAAGTATACGCTTTGCGGTTATATTGAATATATGCAAAATGTTGCTGCTCTTTGTAGCAATAACATTTTCTCAAACGGCTCCAACTATTGTAAATGGGCGCTTTGATGTTTTATAATTTGTTCAGAGATTTAACCAAAACATAAAATTATTTATTTTTATTTATAATTAAAAGCCAACTTAAAAATTTAAATTATTGTCGAAATAAAAAATTTAATAATTTTTATTTTTTGTTTACAAATACATTAATTAGTTATTCCTTGGTACTTGGCGAAAAGATAACAACTAACTTCAGCAAATTTAATTAATCCTTTGATTCTGTAAAAAAAGGGATACCTTACAAAAGTAATATGTTTTTGGCTTTGATTAAATTATAAATAAAAAACTACAAGTCGGAAGTATTAATTTGTCGAAAAATTTTGAATATGGCTGGATTATATTTTATCAAAATTTATTAAAACAAAAAAATTATTTGATGTATTTACTTCATTTACTTTTCGTAAAACATTTATGTTTATCTTATTTTTAAATATTTAATTAATGCGGCTGTTATAATTTTTTAGTTAAAAATTAAACTATCAATTTGTGGCAACCGTAGTTTAATTTTTAATGTATAAAACTATTACGAAAGTTATCAAGTCATAATTAATACAAAAAAAATAGACAAAACATAAATAAAAAAAAGAATAGGAAAAAATATTAAAAAAAAAAAATAAATAAAAAAATTAATAAAAAAAATATTAAAAAAAATAAATAAGAAATTAAAAAATGTAAAGAAAAATACTATAAATAAAAACAAATAAAAAAATCATTAACATTTTTTTTTTAATTTTAAGTAATTTAATAACAAAACTTTTTAAGATATATGAATATTTAACCTTTTTCTAACGCAATATATGTTTTCCAAGTAGTTTATTTATAATGCAGCATTTAAAATTTTTGTTATAAAATTAAAAACGAGAATAGCAAGATATTATAAATTTAAAATTTGGTAAAAAAAATAAAAATTATTTTGTCAATTTCTTTCACAAAAAAATTTAAAAATATAACTTTTAAATATACGATTATTTTACAAATTTTATATGGCAATTTGTGTGAATTCTGTCAAAATTAAGAAAAAAAAAACATTTTAAAAATTAATTTTTAAAAATTAGAAAGCTACACGATTATTTGGGTATTGACTTATTGCAAATTATGGCAGCTCTGCTTAAATTTTCAAAAAATTCATTTTTAATACCACGCTTAGTAATTTTTTAAAAACAATTACAATAATTACAGCATGACTTTAATATTACTAAGTAAAAGTATTTTAAATTAAATATTATTTTTGCCAGCTCTTACATAGGATTAAGATTAAGAGAAAATTTAAAAATAATCTTTTTGATATCATGATATGCAAAAATAATTTTTTTAATTTTAATAAAAATGTAATCAATTAAATAAAATTAATACAAAATATGTTTATAATATTATTATTTAAATATATAGTAAAAAAAATAAACAGTTTTTACATCAATTGCAATACTTAAAAAATAACTTAGCTATCTATATTAAGAAATATAATGATATATTGCAAATTATGGCAATATCATTTAATTTTATTACTTCTATAGAATTTTTAATTTTTCTTTTATAAAGATTTATTATCGTGCTAAAATCAGCAAAAAATTTGTATTCTGTTATTTTGCGTTTTTTTTCAAAATTGCTGGCTGAAGTAAATAAAAAAATTAACAATATATTGTTGTTAGAATTTTTTCGTTTGTTCGAATACAAAATTAATAAAAGGATTATCAAATTACCAGGGAATAATTCAGTGAAGCTGACTAACGACAATTGGCATTTAAAGTTGGAAAAAACTGATCACTGATAAAAGCTCTTTTCGCGCTATGTTGCTCCCTTTGATGATTGAATCTCAATTTCTTTCTTTAGATTAGTCTAATTTTTGCATAGAATTCAGAATTCGTTGTGACTAACGACAATTGCCATTCATAGTGGAAAGTCACTCTGTTTACGATTTGTGGAAAATAAAACTTTTGAATTAGTTTCGATGAATTTTTATTTTGCTACATTTTTTATTTTAATAAAAAGCCTGTAGCGCTAAAGGAAATCCAAAAGCAAAAATTTCTTTGCGAATAGGAACGCTTTTTAAAGATTAAAATTATAGCCGAAATTGTGAAGAAGTTTATAGACATTGACGCCTTGGCTATTGTATAGCTATCTTGATTTTGTATATCTATCGGATCCACTATTCATAAGGACAAGCAACCCGCAGTTCCATTTCTATTACGGTTCTTTACATTTTTAATATTTAATATGAATTCTCATTATTTTCAAAGAAGTAAAAAAATTCCTATAGGTAGGTTATCCGGAAAAAAAGATTTTTTTGTAAGATAAAATATAACGAAATGAACGAGTTAGGGAATTAAGTGGCAGATACTTTCTATGGTTTTTCCAGACATTGGTGTTTCTTTAAGTTTTAAATTTTGTTGGTAACCATACATAAGGATAAGCAGCCTCCATTTCTATTCTAATATAAAAATATGGTCTATAGAAACTAAATTCTACACCATTTGTGGCTTCTTCTAATGACTCTATTATTATATTTGAATAAACAATATAATTGAAGAATTCTAAAAAGTGCAACTAAATTAAAAAATTTTACTCTGTGAACCCGCATAATAAATTTTTTATAATAAATTTTAACAATTCGTTTAGCTGACCAAAGGAGTCACACGTATTATTAACTCAAAAATAATATTTTTGCCCAACTCTTGTAGCTGTTATTCCTATCAAAGTTACTACTAAAAAAAATACACACAACCCTTAGTCAGTTGCTCTGACAGTGTATTGCAGCAGTCGCATATTTCGCAACAAAATTCGACGCCAATTTAATTTTTTTTTAATAAAATTTATTTAAAATACAAACTACAAAAACAAAGACAGCGACTGACATATGGCCGCAACGTGCCTGCCATAAATATAACTTAAAATACATTCTATACCCTATACTTTTGGCAGTATACGCTGCAGTTAGGGTATAAACACCTTTTGTTAATGGTCTCGGCCTTATCACTAATATGGCGCTTCAGTTTACAGCAAACCTTTTTTTAAGTGTGCGCACATTAAACTTGTCTTGGCTATGAAAATCTACGCAAGTGAACAAAATGGCGTCACACCCGCACACACACACACTCGATATACTAGGAACTTCGTGAGGTTATTGCTAATCAACTCACGTTTTCGCTGCTCGTTTCAAAATGTATTTTGTGACGCCATTTTGAACCCAACTAAATGGCTATAGCGTTTGCGTCATAGCAACTGCCGCGTTGTCCCAGTCCCAATCCCGATGTCACTGTCACTATTCCTACCTCAGCGTTACCCGCTGAGCTCTTGTGCTTATCACAATGCTTATCAAATTCATCGCAACATCCTTTCTATATATTTTTTTTCTTGCTTTTTATATGCTTCACTAAAACATTTCTGCTGTTTTTTAATAGTTCGTTCTCATTTTTTCGCTTCCCATTTTTTTTTGGGACTGTCAGTTCGACAGTTCGACTGTCATTCGTTGCTGATTAAAACAAAGTCGATTTCAAGTACATCAGTCAGTAGGAAGGCTGATGTTGGTTGGTTAGTTAGTCAGGTCACGTTATAGAATTGCCTTCAGTTTTTAACGGCGTTCACCAAAAACTCGTCATGCTATTCATAAAGCATACGCCCCGTTGGCCCGAACCTAACCCACTACATCTTGAATTTAGCATATTCCCGTTGTCTGTCAGCACCAAATGCGCATTCACTTGATTTACTTTGTCTCTTAAAGAAATCAACTGAGCTGAGTTTATTATTACTGCAATAGCTTTTTGTACCGATGCAGAAAACATCACGGCGGGTGATTGGCTTAGCTACAGTGGGACAATTTTTTACGTTTATTTTCAAACTTAACTCGAAAAACTTTATTATATATGAACTTTAGGTAGAAAATGTTCATTTTAAACGGAAAAACTTGTTAAGTGGATTTTTGTCAAACAAAATGTTGTGTCAGAGATGGCATGCCGAAAACTATGGCTTCAGAATGAATCTTACAATTTTAGTCCTCTAAATGTCATATTAAGACTACAGAAAAACAATACGAAAGGGCTTCAAAAATGTTTTTCATTTGTTTGTAAAGGTAATCTTTTTTGGCAACGGGTTCCTCAATTTAAAATATTGGTGATATTTTGAAAGTCGGTCTACAAAGAACTGAGGCAGCATAAAATAATCAAAAATATATATAAAATTTAATATATACAGCTCACGGTATATAACAGCGATAATTAAAATAAAAACAAACTTTTCAAGTTAAATCATTAAATGCATCAGTGACAATTATTTTTAAAAGATTACATTTGAATACGAAAAAAGCAACTTACAAATTTACAAATGATTTGAGAATATAAATTGTATTTTACCAATATTCAAAAGTTAAATGTATTCTCTGCACTTTAAGTAGCCAAACATAAAAAAATTATAAAACGCTATTCGGAAAAACAAGGATATACAACTTATAACCGAATCGGATTGGCAGTGTCTTAAATAAAAGAGATTTACTTGGGCAAGTAGCATCTTTTTGGTACCGATGTTAGCGCTAGGCAACACAACAATGGTGCTGCAGTGAACCAAACCCCCTTCGGTTAAGAATATTAATGAATCGTGAAAATTGAGATTACATTTTTAAACAATTGATCTAAAACACACTACTTTTAACTTAACGTTTTTCTTTAAATTTCATTTATAAAAACGAGCAGTTTAACATTGGCAAAATTCAAAACAATATGTATATTTTCTTAAAGTAATCATTTCGAGACCTTTGAACTTTATGTAAACAGCACGATTTCGTTGTGGGAAATTATTTTAAACCCGTTTTCAGATGATTCTTATTTTAAAATTAGGTTTAAAAATTTAGCGCATTTGGACTGCGTCAAAGTAGCGTCGTCGTTAGCCAGCAAAATATTTAGAAACTTCTCCAAAAACGTCATAACTTAGGTAATATTTTCGTACGATTCTGCATTTTGCTGATAAACAATATGAAGCCGTATCTGTTAATCCAAAGAATCTAGAACATCATTTATTTTAATTGTACCACATGCAAAATTAGGGTCTGCACTTTTAAGATGTTCAAATATTTCGCGCATCAACTTAACTCAAACAAAACCACTGATTCTGATTGCATTATGAATTTTGAATATTTTCATTATTTACATAGAATTTTTGCAATCTCATCCACTGTAAGTGTTTCATATGTGAATTGCGTTGTTTTTGTGCCGTGTAATCAAAGTTGAGTATTTCAATCTTCTACGAAAAACCTCCAATATGACAACTTGACTGCTTTTCAGTTTTATCTGACTTTGTACATACATACATATATATGTATTTGTGTTGTAAATGTAAATATGTGTTTGTGGCTGGCTGGTCTTGGTATTCGTGTGTATCTGTGTGAGGGCTAAGCCACAAAGCCAAACAACTGAGTCGCATTTTGCGTCCGCTGTGCTTTCAGTGCTGTCAGTTGCAGCATCTCTTGAAGGCTTCATCATAATCAAAAGCCATTCATGGCAAGTTTCTAAGAATGGGCTAAGTCTTGGTTTTGCCTACACTCGCGCTACCTTACTCTTCCCTCCCCCTGCCAGCTATCATACGTTTTGAGCTCAAAAGCTGGCAGTTAACTGTACTGGGGGGGTTACTTTTTTTTGGCCAGAAATTGGCCTGGTCGGCAACTGCTTGTTTTATGCGCTTGTTTGGTACCACCTTTTTCATGTTGTGCAAATCTGTGAAAATGCAAGCGAAAGCCCTACCCCAGCCAAGAATTTATTGTTTCATATATAAATGATATGCCACAATTAAAATATATATTCCATTTTCTTTTTGTTTCTTGAAATGTCATAAATAGAGTTTCAATGCATCGCCGCTTTTCGCCACTTGGTAATATTTTTGTTCGCCCCTTTGGGCCATTTCATGCACATGTGCCATATATCTTGGTCAATGCCTGCACCCACCACTTGCTGCTGCTGTGTCCAGCGCATGCTGGTGTTGAATCTAATTTTCCGCAGATTTTACCATATACTGCAACTATTTTTTTTTTATTTTATCGTTCTTTATTTTTCTCCACTGCTTTGAAGCATTTTCCAGGCAATGACTGCTGGCCCCAGTGCATAGCTAGCCAACAACAGTGCTTTCGGCAGTGTGTTAGGAGGTATCCTTGTCGCTTCAGTGGCCTTTGCCAGACTCACCAACTCACCGACTCACTCCGTCGCTTGGCGCTTGGGTTTGGCCCCAATGCTACGTCATCTGAATGTAATTTGCATGCACTTTTACCTACACTTTAAGCTGTCCCCAATGACTGCACGGAGCACTCACTCTATTCCGTGCTAGTTGGCCGCTTTTGGTGCTTTCATTGCCTTGGCTGTTGGCTGTTTAAATGACGGCTTTTGTCTTCGATGCATTGACCTACAAATATGCGAATAGTTGGTAGCTCCTAAATGCACATTACGTTGGAGGGAATTGACTTTGGCATGCCAAACATTTGGCAGCGGATTTAAGTGGCCAACTTGTTGACAGTTTGACTTGGTTGATCCTCTTGAAATATTCAGGCGTGACAGTTGCAGTCTCAGCTTAAAATTTGCCAAAAATTTTAAATCAAATACAAGTTTTATTGCACTCAAGTTGATTTGTGGCTAGTAAGAATCTATGGAGAATGTTGTGTCGGCGACATGTGCATCAGAAGTTGGTTGTAAAAGTGAGTTCATCATTTAGTCAGTAAAACTATTTGTTCGGTTAGAACGGATACGTAGATAGCTACAAGATTTATGCCAACATTTTCCAACAACTATAGAGCTAAAATGCGTGATGCATCTCATTGGATCGCTAGGCAATATCAATTTGGAACATACTTTCTAGAGCATCACCATGATAATGCTGAGAATGGCGGATGGGTTTAGTCGCTCAGGAATGCTGACATGAAAAATTGAGTGGTTACATTTGCAAATATTTCAACAAAAACGTCTCCGGCAAGACTGCGCGAAATGTTTAAGGCGCAGAAACTTATGGAGTAACTGACGGGTGCATCCCATGGCAGTGCCGTCATTAATAGGGAACGGATCATGATCGTAATGTGTTAAAATATAGCTTACAGCGTACGATAAAGAATAAGTAGGTTTTAGATGTAAAAATCAACAAAATGTATGGCCAAGGAGTTGCTGTAGGAGAGGCTAAAGGCACTCTAACGGAGTATGTGGTGCCGTCTTTGGCAATTTTGACTTTTCCATGGATGACTGCATTCACGAAGCGAGTGACCATTTTAGTTGCTGATTGACTGATTCTCTTTCTGCAATAGACATTTGGAAGACGCAGGAGCAGACGCGATCAGACAACCTTGGAGTATATCCTACAAATTTGGTGGATAGCAGACTTAGGACCTTCGGCTCTAAGGTATTTCCTTTTTCGGAGAGAAAATTGTTCAATCATATTTGTGATTTGCTGAGCTCTAGCATGAGTTGCTATTGTTCAATTGCTTCAAGCATACAGATCATCTTAATGAGCGAATTATGTAGCTTCGCCCAAGTAGGGCAGGACGCATTTCCAATTCTATTGGGTGCGTCGATAATCATACGCATATAAAAAGGCAGCTGAATCACTCCGAATGTAAAGCGTAGTGTGAGAGAGCCACCAAACAGACCTTAATTGTGGTTAAGGTTAATTGCTTGACAGCTGTTCCCGACAGAACAAAGTTGAAGTTGATTTTGAACTTTTCGTTTCAGCACGAATCTGTGTCATCATATCAAGGAGCTACCGAAGTCGCTTCAGTATGAGCTAAAATATAAATACTGCAGATGTGGTTTCGCAAATTAGCATGCTCCAAAACAATAAACAACTCGTTCAAGCAGTGACTGATATTTAACCAGATTAACCAATATTTAGAAACCCATTTCATGGTTTCTGTAACGCTTCTTCGCAAGTTTACGTGGCAGCAAACTTCAATCTTCGAATTGAACAAAAGGACGCAAAGAAAGCAATTCAACAAGTTAAACACATGTGGTTCCCAATGAAAACATTGTTATTGTTTTACCTTGAGGTCTGCGAGACGGTTTCTTTGCGGATTCTATGTTGACCCCAATCCTACGGTAACGGCTACTCACAGATTTCATACATAATTTTGGAAGCTGCTGTCGACTAGTAGAGTTTTTGGCAGATTTTGTAAGACTTCTGCAGGGGTCGAGAGTTCTAATGCCGATGCTTTGATTTGTAGCCCTGGCTTATAACCCGAAGTCAATTTCCTATAAAAGAATCCCACAATTTTGGCGAGTATATTTGTGGGACAAAGTGTATGTTAGGTGTGTGTCATTTTAAAATGTGTGTAACATCCAGAACTAAGGCATTATCAAAGTTACTACTCAGTTGATATATACATGTTCTTCTATTTGCCTGTCGGCATGTGCACCTAGAACTCAGAGGTTTTGAGAGTTAGCTCAATGAAATTGGGAAAACAGATTTGATTTTTCGTAAAAGCCTAGGATTTTATTTAGATTTTTGGTATGAAAGTTAAAGTAATATATTTACCATATATGTATTTCACAGCACTTCAAAAAGTTTTAGATAAATAACATCTTTGTTTACCTAGAGATATCGTCGAAAAATATAATAGATAGAATATAATATATATATAATAGATATAATAATAGAATTATGATTATATTTATAATGGTCACTTTTATAATTATTGAGGCAATTTGCGAGAATTTCAAAATCAGCTTTATTGGCCAGCACCTGGGTTGTTACTCTAAAACTTTTGATGATTTAACATATTCACCAGACGGAACTAAACACACCGATTCTTGCGGTTTTAAAAAACACTTTTTCCGCATATAACAGCCTGAAAATTTTCATATTATAATCCTTGCTATTTAAACTAACTAAAGTAGCCCACGCAGCACGAGTGTTGTGCAGTTTTCTGAAAACCTGGTCGGGCCATTTTAATGCCAAGATAATTGCAGTCTCCAGTTGGCATGTTGCTCTGCCTATTTATTACTTCACACACATATATTTAGTGCTTTATTTTAAGTCCTTTCAACTATTGCATTATGCCCCCATGTGTTGGCCAACTTGGGTTGCTGCAATAGCGCTGGAATCTCGAACCACTAACCACCAAGCACGTAAATGCGCGTCAAGCGTTTGTCCTGTTTCACAAAAGTGTGTGTATGCGCGTGTGTGTCTGTGTCCATGTATCTGTGTGTGGGTCGGTCTCTCAATGCAGCCATAAATCTTTGCAACCTGCATTGTGCTCCTGCCCAACGCTAACATTACACTTATACATACACATATGGACACACTGACACACTTGGAGGCTTTCAAATGGCAGTTCAACTTGCCCATAAGTGGCTTAAATGTTGAATTTCAAATACAAAGCGAGAAAAAGGCCGAAACCTCTCCTCCCATGGCTCCCTCCCGGCCAAAGTGTCGCGTTATAGTGGTTGCAAGTACGGTGTAAACCAGTGGCAGTGGTGAGAAGAAGCGACGTGTAGCCAGTATTGCAAAGTGCCAAGTAGTAGTGTGCTCCTCGCTCACTCTCTGGCAGATCTCAGCACAGCGCATCGAGCTGCAGCCATGCCGTGTGCCATGAATGTCCTTATAAATTGTCCGCAATGTTAAATGTTGCATGTGCTCCTCCATTGGCATGTGTGTGTGTGTGTGTGTCAGAATGTTGCTTTTGACTTTGGCACTGGCGTTCCAGTTTTGCCTGCACCACAGGAATTTATGGTTTTTATGTAACGCACACATAGACACAGACACGCTCACACACAGAGAGTCAGTGCCCGCCGGACAGACACTTTGCCACTAATCAGCACACGTTTTAGCCAGTCAACCAGCCAGTCAGCTCGTCCAACACCCCACTCTGGCCGCATCCACATTAGTTGGTATGCAACGGAAGCTAAAATTGTTAAAAGCAATAAAGCTAATAAGTGATGTGGCAAATGTGCGATGTTAGTTACCTGGATGAGTTGTTCCTGCTTATGCCAGTTGCAGGCAACAGCGTGCAGCACGGGAAATCAGCAATTAGACATGGGGTAAAGCTCCTCTGGCACTGGTTTGCAGAATGTAGCCTGTCCAAGCCTAAGGCTTGCGTCACGCATTTCCGCCAGCGCCAACTATTTCCGCTGTAGCTGCACTTTGAGTTTTTCTTGGTTTCCACGGCACTCTTTGTAAGTGTCTATCTGGCTTGTCGTTTGCAATTTTATGACTAATTAGCTGCCGAACAGAGCGTCAATTTGCTGCTGGGTGGGAGGGTAGCTTGATAAGTTGGCGACTTTTGAGCAAAATATAGTAAATGTTTTTCTTTTTATCCTCGCATATTTAGCAGACGCTTCCCTGGAGGGCTTTGTTGAAAGTCTAATTTGTCGTTTGTAAGTTTATGTCTAATTAGTTGGCGACGAGTGCGTCAAGTTGCTCAAGTTAGTCAGAGGGCGAATCGAACAGTTTTTGATTATAAAAACACTTCTGTGTTTTGAATAATTGCTTTTAATATAGATAGTTTTAGCTGGAAAAAATAGGAGTGAATCCGTTCATTAAGCACGGGAATTTTCGATGTCCACTTTAGAGTGTCACTTGGAAACGATATAGGAATGCTGGCAGATGTACATGGATTACTTTATTTAAAAATTTATTTAAAGTTTTTTGATTAAATTCCATAATAATAGTTTTGTTTTTTTGGCAAAGTCTCTTACAGCCGATTCACTTATATTGCTTCGATAGCATTATGAGTTAATAAAGAAATTGGTGGCATATCCCAGTCCAACTGGCTTTTCCTGAGTCATTATTCTAGACGTGAAAGTCATTCATTCACTAATATGACTTTACAATATTATAGTCCCAGATTCGATTTGTTATTTCTAGGGCTTTGTTTGGCTATGAGTAATCAACGGCTTGCTTACTGTACTTCATTCCCTTCTTTACCGGGTTTGACGGCTTGATTCTGTACTCCCATCCCTCGTTTCCCGTGGTTGAGCTCATGATTCTTCCACGGTGAAATCGTCATAAATAATGATTATCTTTTTGTAACCAACAAGCAAACTGCATATCAAATAAATTAAGTTTACTTACGTGACGACCTGTTAACGAAAGACGACACTCCCAAAAAAAAAGATAAATCGCATCTGACCAATCATGGAATACAAAAAAAAAATCTATTTCCTTAATCTGTGTGTAAGAAAGAACTTTTTTAGTTCTTAGGTCAACTTAAGCTTTAACTTGATACAGTCCAGCCTTGACATCGCTTCCCAGGATCTTCTTATCTTTGTTAAATTGTTTCAGATATCCACAAATTTCCCTAATTGGCAAACGGCGATACCATCGTTGCTAACCATACCAAATCACCCACTGCCATCCAAATCCAAAATCCCCACATTTCAACAACTTTTCAAACTGCTCTCGCAAAACTCCACCAAACTGTAACCATCGCAACAGGCAAACAGCTGACTTTGTTGACTTTTAGTCTATTAAGACTGTGGGCGTGGTCGCGCCTTTTGTCATAGGCGTGTTCATGCCGCTTACTTGCTTCACTGCATCCTTAATTGCCTGCAAAAGACTATTCCTCTTCTCGTGGCTGTTGGTATTTTTTTTCTTGTTCGTTTTTTTTTTTGCGAAACTCGCCTTTTTTATGACACGCATAGTCCTCAGCGTTGTCAGCAACGCCCCTTGGCTGTCTACAAAGTTTAGATGCAGTTTTAGTTGCCACAGAGTTGCCAGTGTTGCCAGAGTTGCCACCACTGTCGTGTTGCCTCTGTCCCCAGCCCGTACGTTCGTACGGCTTTCTTTGAATGTTGTGTTGCGACTACGTTTAATTTTGTAGCATAAAATACGTTGCACAGTAACTTGTTGGATATTTGTACAACCTTCTGGCATTTGAGACGGGAATGTCGACAATTTGCAACAAATTTTTGTGGCTTTAAGCAGATTTTCAAGTGAGTTTTCGGTTAACGTAAAATTATTGTGGCAAGCCGGCTGCTGTTGCAGTGTGCACTATTACATAAAATATTTTTTTAAATTACTTTGTTTAAAATTGATAAAAATTTTAAGTTTTGAGTTAAAACGGTAGTAGTTGATAAAACGCTTTAAGAAGTTATGAGCGATTAGACAAATTGTGTGGAGTATTTCAATAAGGATATTCTAGAATTTGAATTTCAATACAGATTAATATAACGATTTTAAATCAAAAATGTTTAATAAATTAAAAAAGCCACTCTAAGATAGTAATTCTCAACCATCCAATGAACTCACCAGACTTTGCTCCTTCGGACAATTGGCTTTTTTAAGGGATTAAAAAGTTTATCTGGAGGTCACCGGTATGGAATATCGAAATATATGGTCACATGGAGTTAGTTGCTTATAGAAAAAATGCTAAATAAAGATGCCTCTACCTTACACGAAAGATGAATTTTGAATCACAAATGGATCTCAAATAAACAAACTGCTTTATGTAGACAAGAAATGGGACGAAAATCCGGTAAAAAACATGCAGTGGTATTTTTACTAAAAGTGGCTAGACTGAATCTTTTAAAGTAAGTTCACATCAGAGAGAAAACGGATGGCGTGACGTTAGGTGCTTATAGATTCTTAATATCATCTACTTTATATGTAAGATTGGGTTATATTCTTAAACTACCAGAGACTTTGGGAAATAATGTCTCTTCAGACGGAAAATACTTCTCGGCACTCTTTGAATATCAAAACAGCACATGGCTCAAAAACTAAGTTAACTAGGCGGCAGTTGCTTAAGGGTGCTCATGATTAACTTTAGACTAAAATTGTGCACAACGTTGCTCTACTACAATGTAACTAGGGCATTTCAATTAGACAAAAAATTATATTCTAAATATAAACATTTTACAATTTAAGGAAAAAGATCGGGAAAAAATCATGGCTATAAAAGCGTTCCTATCCCATAAGGAAAGCCTAAAAATGAGTTTTACAGAAAAATATTGTCACCAGATTTTCGTCATATATTTCAGTATTCTTCCCTATTCTTCATCTAAAAACTTCATTCTTCAAAGCCCGAAACGAGGTGTGCTGGGTAAGCGTAGCTAGGGAAATGCCTTCTATTGGAAATAAGATCTTGTGCCGGATGTTGTTTAAGGACTTGTACTTATCTTGAAAAGAGTTCCATTTTTTGGTGCCAAAGACGAATTTTCCTTTCTTTTTTTTTCTGCAAACGCAGAGCAGTAGTGAAGGAAGCATCCAGCTGAATGTATAGATTTAGGTAGATCTTGCATTTATTAAGCGCTGGTCAAAAAACTTTAATGACCCTTATACAATCAAACTCGTCCGTCCATTTCTGGAATATTGCTCCTGCGTTTGGAGCCCTCATAAGCCCTTCTGCATAAGCTCTTACTTGGGCAATCCCAAGTAACATTATATTTCTTTTTTTTTTTTTTTTAAATAGCTTTCCTAATAAATTAATAAAATCACTTAAAAGTGCATCCAATCAAATATTGAAATTCTGAGGTTCGTTCCAAATGCTTAGTCCATGATATACCTTGTGAAGTTCTCGTTCAGCCACACTATTCAAATAACCTACATTCACTTCGCCAACTTAAATTTTTCATACAACGTACACCCTGTAACCGTTTCCTATTTAAAAGTTTTTCAACCCACCCACCCAACAAAAAATAAGAAAAAGCGAAACAGTCAGCACAAATTTGTGCTAATTTCGTTCATAATTAATCACAGCCAAAACACGAATACCTGCAGTACGGAGAGTACAAAAAAAAGACGAAATAAACCAGAATATATTGTTAAATTTACTACTGACAAAAAGACGACAAATGATTTCCGCTGCTAAATTATCCACTTCCGTTGCATGTACATCATTTGTATGCCACTACAGAAGCGGCACAACTAGCAGCAAAGTCTGCCGACACCTGCGAATCCCTACTGCCTACGACTCCTGCTAGCGCCTAAGCCCGTCAGCCATTGCAGCACCCACAGACAGGCAAAAGTCAACGTCAAAATGGCAGCCAAACCCACGCCCAGGCGGAAGCGGAAGAAGGCTTTGGTTGAGCAGTGTAGTGTAGGGGACACAATGGAGGCCATGGGAGCAGCGCCAAAGCCGTGCCATAGCGTGCGCAGGGCGTTGAATTAAAATAAAAATAAAATCTAAAAAAAAATAATGTAAAAAAATAAAAATATTGTTAACACACGAAAGCAGCAAGAAAATTTAAATGACAAGCAACTAATGGAAATTGCTAACAATTTTCAATGGTTGGCGGCCAAAACGCCCATTCAACCCGGCAGGTGCGCAAACTTTATCCAAGCCCCAAGTGCACACACACACACAGCGAGTGTGGCTGCGAGTGGGTGTGCGTGCGTACGTGTGTGTGTGTGTATTGGAGCAACGCCTTGGCACCGAAAATCAGCTAACAGCACAACAAATGGCTTCATTTATTTGCGTCTTTTGTGCGATGTTAGCAAGACTTCCTTCCGACCAGGTTGCCCAACTGCGGCAACAGCAGCAGCGCAAAAAAGAAAGCTTGATTTACGCTGAACAGCCAGCCAGAGGAGTAGCGCTCAAATCCTCTCCAAGCTCCCTACACCGGCTACGTTGTTAAAGTGTGAAAAGTTTGCGTTAAAAATGTTGCCGGCGCACAGCCATGCCGACAGCAAGAAACATACAATATTTATAAATAAAAACAAGTTGGCAGCACCGTTGTTGCTATTTCACAACAGTTGCCGGCTCTTGCAGTGATTGAATGGCGGCCAGAGTTGCCACGCTGCCCACACTCGCACACTAACCAACTCCAAGTCGTCGCACTCATCGTCGTTGGCGTCGTTAATGTTGAGGGTTTTCTCAAGTAAACTTTTGGTTTGCCGGAAATATAAAAGGAAAACCTCACTTTAAGTTTTAGCTTTTTCCGTTTTGCAAGCTGCATACAACAAGCCGTCATTGCTTTTACAATTTTCTATTTGTTGGCCAGCTTGGCAGCATTTTTTGGTTAAGTTTGTTGTCGGAGGGACGCAGCGTTGGCAATCCTGACAAGCACTAGCACTAAACTTTTCTAGCACTTGACGTAAACTTTTGCTTTGGCGCAACCTTTGTGTTAGACTGCAGCTATAAGATGCTCCAGTTATGGGATAGAGTTGGCTCCTCAGGGTGCCCAAAGTTACTGGGCAGGGTTGCCATTTGTAAATGTTCCTTTTGCCTTTGATTGAGCTGTATGATGCACATAGCTGCTGGCTGTAAGAAATTAGCTGTAGTAAAGAAGTATATAAGTGTAGAGTATATACTTGTTTACTCGAGTTCATCAGAGAGTAAAGCACTTGGCTGATTTAGATAAAAAGCTGGAATCTTTGTGCAATTTGGAACAAATTGCTTTGTTTAAGTATTAAAGCAGCAATGCATGGAGGACAAGTACTGAGGGAGATTAAATGGAAATGTTTATTTGATGAGTCTTAAGGAAATAGGAGTATTTAAGTAGGTATAGGACGCATCATTTTGCTTTGGTATTCGTGGTGACTTTTTCTAATAACCAAAGAATGCTTAAAAGTAATGTAGCAGTATACAATATATAGTCTTTTCGCGAGAAAAATATGTTGAGATCATATTTGAGAAAGGTTCGAAGGTAAACCATGCAGTTACATACTTTCAAGTTTTATGTCATGCAACAATTGGAGCCCTCAGACTATTATCAGATTGGATTTTAGTTTAATAGAGAGAAGAATAGCCAGTACATTGATAAATAAACTTATCGTAAATAATGCTACATAGAGTGGGGTTTGTAAAAGAATTGGCCCCTCTGCATTGACGCCTGGCGATATTGTAGTTCACATATATATTAATTTTGAAACAATGTATAATTTAATTTAATTATATTTGAAAATGATCACAATTATTAGTGTACGTAGTACAGAGTGTTCTGTTGGTTTTAGAAAAAAACGCTCCACCTAAAAATTACGACAGATATTGGCGGCAATAATCGAAGTGCAGCGGCGACAACCAATTAATTTTTTGACTTTGAAAATGTGGAGATTTTTGATAATCTGTTTTAACTTTAGGAGGACTGAGGACTGTAACTGTCGCCTTTGAACAGTTCATTATGTGGGTACGGCCATAAAGTGGCCCAAAGGCATTACAAGGACATTGTAGGAGATAACATTCGGCTCCATATTTGTAAGGGTCTACACGTGATACGTGATTTTTGGTAGATCTTCGTAGATGCTCTGCATATTGTGGAACCTAGTTGTGATCTCGTATGAGCTTGTTAAACTAAGCTAAGTCAATACTATAATATATATCCGTATATTTTGTGAGATACGAATACAAAAGACTGAGAGCTCTGACAGCGAATGATTGGTCCTATGGTAAGGTTTCAAAATTTCCCGGAAATACAACAATAGTAGGTCTTCGATCCCCACACGTTGTATACCATGCAGACTTTGCTTTTTCCAATTATTGTCTTTTTCAACAAATGAGAGGTGAAAATGTATAATTTTTAGGAGTCATGAGTTCGGGGTAGGGAAATCAGAGTAATGTTTTTTTTTTGGAGATGGGCTTATAATTCACCATAGGGATGACATAACGCAGTTGCTTTCATTGGATTGTATTTTGAGTAATGTACATTTTACTTATATTCAATAAAAAACACCGAATTAATTTGCGGCCCCAACAATAACCAAACGTACCCTTCGCCTTACATTTTGGGCTTTCAATCCTTGGTTACCCGGCATGCATTTATTGAATTATTATGCTCCCAAAGCAAATCGTCTTAATGAGTCAAGATACAGAAAGTTTCCTGCCAGTTCATAGGCCAATTTTTTGGGCTTGAAATAAATATGAATTTTTTAAATAATTAAAGTTATATTCCCAAGTTTCAAAAGTAATATCTTGGTATACAAGTTATATTTATATCTGCAGTTCTTAAACCGAATGAATTGGAGTCTTGATAGAAAGATGTAGAGTTATTTAGAGTTAACTTAGGAGCTTCCTATCAAAGACCTTTTAAATGAATTTCCGTACTCACTTTTAATTTTATTAATAATGTTCATCATTAAAGCAAACCATTATTTTCATCTTTATCAATAAACTGCATTGCAGATATCAGATGACGAAATTAAAGATAGTCAGTTCACTTAATTTCCTTATTTATATCGACGCTCCCAATAACGTCTACAAGTTATAATAAAATCAACTACAAAAACCACATAAAAGTTCCTTAAATATGCTTGACAATCACTATTGCTTTCCACTAACGGTTAGTTGTCAATTTGACTTTCCAAAATGGCTGCCATGTTCTTTAAAAAACAACATGAAATGGTTGCGGTTTTATTGCTTCGCTCTGCCATTTTTGTAGTTTTTCTCCATTCTGTTTTTTTTTTTTGTTTGTGTGAGACTCGGAAATGTTCCACCGAAATGAGTTTTTGGCAGACATTAAAAAAACAAAACAAAAACAAAAAAAAGAAAAAGCGAAATCGCAAAAATTCGAAACTTTAAGCACAATAAAAAAAAGTGCATACAATGCATTTTATGGATTCCTTTGCTTTTTGCAGAAAACTCAACTTTAATGCAAATACAGCGTTGCCTCTGACTTCCGGTGACACAGTTCCACCAAACAAATGAAGATACATAAAGCATGTGTACAATGATCGAACCTGGTATACTCTTTTTTTTTAATTTTACGATAAATTCTTTGTAGTTTTTTAAACTCAATTCGTCTGATTCGCTCATATTTTTTAATCTTCCTCATATGAGTCTCAGTAATTGTTTTTTTTTTGTTTAATTTCATATCATCTAACTTAGAATTCTCTCTGCAATTTCTATTTCAAGTCTTGTCTTTTTGAGTTGATGGATTTTCAATCTCGCAATCGCTGCATTAGATTTACATTGAAAAACAATAATTTTAAAATTAAGAACAGCAATGCCCTGAATCATTCCTAATTGCCGAACTTTTCTGCTCAAATTGGACTTTGAATTGAAAAAATTTATCAGCTCCAGAGAAGCTAAGTTTACTAGGAATAAGGAACATTATGAAGGGCATGTTTTAGGATTTCACACAAAATCTTCAAAGAAGCTACGTGAAACAAGGCTTATACCAACAGATGGCTTAAGAATTAAGTGTAGCCCAGAAAAACTTGGAAAAACAGAAAGTTTGCAATGACCAAAAATGCCATTTTTTGATTATTAATGTAAGTTGGTATTTCGAGAAAGACTTGTGGCAATTGAAACGTGAGTGCTTAATCCTCCATCATCTAAGTGAAGATACAATATATCATTTAATATTTTTATTCATGGAAAATTGTGCAAGTTTTTATCCATGGAAAAATATTGAATATTACAGTATTGAGTGGATTGCCAAAAAATATATTAAACATCGAGGCAAATTCCAGTTCATAATTATAGAGTATACAATACGGCGACTACTTAGCGAAACAATAAAAATACGCTTGACAACAAAATGTCACCGAGATTTGTGCTCATTTGTCTGTGTGAAGCAATGTGTCGATGTTTTTGTTATTTAAGTGTTAGTATGTCCTGTATACCTATATACCGCGAGTTTGTACATATAAAGTATACGACCCTTTGGCCATTGCAAGCATCACAAAAGCGCATTTTGTTTGTCAATTTACAAAACAATTCCATTGTCACTTGTTTCTATGCACAGTTCACATTGCTTTCCCTACATTGCATTTTTGTTCAACGATCTCGTCCTGGGGCAACACACATCAAACGTTGCCAGCCTTTTTTGTATTCGTTTCGATTTTAATTTATTATTCAACACTTCAACATGTTGCCTATGTCTAGAGAGCTCATCAATATGCACTATACCAAAGCAATTTGAACTACAAATGCAATGGTAGCACAGCAAATGCAACAGTGCGCTTCTAAGTTACACAACAAAAAGTGTGTGACAGAACGACTATGGAATACGCTGTAGCTAGTAATTGTTGATTTTTTGGTTAAAATTTCTTTAAATTTGTTTCAAAGTTTTTATATATGCAAAGTTTCTCTTCTATAAACTTATCGATATTGTCGAAATTTAAGCAGAGGATTATAGTCCATATTCTGGAACAGAATGAGTCAACAAATCATTAAAACGTAAATGCAATATAGAACTAAACATTTTAAATCTACATTTTGGGCACTGAAAGAGGCAAAAGTAAATACTTTGTTTTGAACTCGAATGTTTTCCTATTATTTTTCATATAACATACCTCTGGATATTAATCTTGGGGCGGCAGTATAATATTTCCTTGACGACAACAGGAATATTTTGATTGCAATATTTAATTTTCGAGCGTTAAAATATTGACACTCTCTCATCATATCCCATATATCGAAGTATTCTACTTTTTTCCTGCTTCATGCAATCTTAACATAAAGTTCTGCTTTTTGGATTTTACATTTTTATACGAATCCAATGTACGTTTTCTTTTTTTTTTTTATCTCTATAATTTTTTTGTTTTTTCAATAGTTGATTTCTGTCTAAATTTTTCACGCCATCAACTATTCTTTTTACTTATTTAACACTTTCTCTCGATTTTAAATTTTTCGTAATCTTACCTCTTTCTGAATTCGAGCTTTTCGTTTTTCTTTAGAAATATTCAACTTTATTCTACCCAATTTCAAGTATGTCTTAAAATCTATATATTAAACGTGACCGACGTCAAAAAACTTTTTTTTTAAAAAGAGAGGGAAAATACAGCTTTGATTAAAATATAGAAATAAATCGTAGTTCAAGAATTTGTACTTTAAATTTTAAGTATAAAATATTATAGCAATTTTTCTAGAATATAAGATGTAATTTAGGAAAAACTGGAATATTTATTTTTTTAAAGTAAATTAGAGATTTGCTCTTCACAGCTTAGTTTGATTTCAAAATATTTGTATCTTTTACTTTCCGTGCTTCACATTCGAAGAAACTTCCCATGCACTGTATCTACTCAAACCTGGAATTCTGCTCCGAAAGTGAAAAGCTCAAATACACGATGACAGATTCCATTTTCTTTTTTCTCGCCCAGTTCGGTATTTTATTTCATGTGTGAGTTTGTCTGAAATTGAAAAGCTCAAAGTTGGTCAAAGCAACTATTGGAACGATATACCTACAGATACAACACACAGCCCTATATTCGCCTATTGCAATTTCATACTTTTACAATTTAAAAAACAAAAAAAGGGACTTGCCACTAGTGTTAGTTCTCCTGGTTGCCATAGTTTTTTATATTTTTGTTGCCTAACACAGGGATTTCTTTTTTTTCCTATTTTCATGCCTTTTTGAATGCTTTGTTATTAATTGTTCAAAGCTTAGGCATCTTCTATACAATTTTAGCCACTCGATGCCGCTGTCATTCATTAAAAATCGTGCAGGACATTTGATGAATCGTAATTAAAAGATCTCATGCTGCCCTTTACAGAGACTATGGGCTGTGTGCTGTCCATTTTAATTGTAAATACCGATTGCACTCTGTCGAAATGGAAAATCTAATTTTTCTTTTATTGTACAAATATATTTTTTTGAAATATATTTTTTGTATAAAATTTTTTATTGTTATGTAAATATCTTAAAATACTTCTTGGGTAGTCTTAGTTTTCTAACATTTATCGCGGTCTTAACACACATAACTCTGCCTAAGCATTTGCAAAATATTTTCAAATATTTATTTTGTGATTTATTTTATTTTAATTTTGAAAGAATAAAGCAATACCGATTATCACTATCCTTCCTTAGAGGCCCCTTAAACAAACTTTTAAGATGCGATCAACTATAACGCCTTGAAGTGCTTTCAAGAACAATGTGTACCATTATTTACCGGAACTGTAGAGCATCGTCGTCCTAAAAGCAAACTTTATAATAAAGCCTATCTCTATGATTAAGACAATCTATGCTTTTTGAGCAGAATTTACTTTGAGAACATTGTAATTCACAAATGCTTAAGGCACTTAACTACTATATTATGATTTTCTGTTTCTAAAATTATTGTTTATTATAATTAATATTTTATATTTTACTTATTTTATTTGGAAAGTGGACTGCTGAAGCATTTCCGTCGCCTGCTTAGGCGTAAAGATTACAAGAAAATGTATTGTCTTCAAAGAAACGAAAGTTTATAATAATAAAACTTTTATGTCTAACAACCTAGTATGTTGCAGGATAGAATTATATATATATTATAGAAGATAGAACTTTTGAGAAAAGAATATTATAAATGAGATGCGATTATATTTAGTGTATTTTTTTTCCCCAAATTTTTAGAATGTTTGCAATATTATGCAAAGAAACCAAAACATAAACGGGTTTTTTCTAAAATTTTAAATAATTCATAATAATTATGGCTTCGTTTTGATTATAAGTTATGTTCATTAACTGGGAAAAATCCTAAATAAACTCTTTATATGAAACACAAATGACCATTTTTATGCGTTATGGCCTTCGATAGATAATTTAGCAGACTTACTAAAAAATTCGATGCTTAAATATAACAACAAAGACTTAAGTCCCAGAGACGTTAAGGGTTAGAACGAGCAAAGATACATACAGTATCTTAGATATTGATATATTCAAATTATCTTTTTTCACAATATATATAGATAAGTAATTATTTTCAAAATGTAACCGTAGTATCCGATTCAACTGAAATTCCGACAGCCGCTGTCAACAAGAAAAACTAAAACCCAAATAAAGACAAACTTCTCCGGGCTGTGAGTCATCCGATAATTCTTGTATATAAGATACAACAGTATATGTAACTTTTAAACTCAAATTATAAAAGTTCACTTTTCCTTTTTTTTCATATTCGAAAAAGGTATTTTTATAATAAAATCGTAATATCAACAAATATCTTTAAAAATAAGAAAATTAACAAGAGTTCTATACTTCAAAAGAATTTAAAGAGTATAGCTGCCATATTTTCAATTTTTCCGTTGATTAATTTTTAAAATTTTACACCTTTAAATAAAAGTTTATTTAATGAATTGCTTTGTATTTGCAAATAATAGTTTCATAAATAAATGAGAGTGGTTTCAAGTAAAAAAAATTAAATAGAAGAATATAATAGAAGAGAGTAAAACATAGGTTTTACTATTGCGAAAGTCCCGAGACCCGACTCTTAAAAACTATGTATGTTGTTGCCATAATTTCGATATATCAAGAAAACTAGTATTTTATTTTGAAATATAAAGTACTTGACTTTTGAGGCCGAAAATCTGAAATTATCCTTCAGAACAAAGTTCGGCGTGGACCTTTGCTATACAGCTGTGGGGAACTGCAATAATACAGCGTTACCAATCCAAATTTTGTGACAAATTCTTAATGCTCCTTTTTAAGTCCCAAATGCAAACACATATAAAAATAGAAATACAGTAATAAATATATTAACAGATAACACAACCATAGAAATAATTTAGCCTTAAGCTTGATAAATAAAAATAATAATGTAACAAATAAAAGAAGACTGAAAAGAATCCACGTTCTCGATCTCATTAAAATTTTTCACGATATATGTTTGTTATGTAGTAGGAATCACTGGAGAACTACTACTTCTTTTATTGTATATTAACCCTCAAATTTTCTGTAAAATTTTGAAGATAGATCATACATAAAATTTATATTTAAAAAATATATATATTTTTCTAAAAAAATTAAAGTACAGTTTACCCATGCGATTGGGGAACTTTTGGGGCTCTTACTCTATGAGTTCTAATCTCAGTAATTAAATTACAGAAACAAATGTATACATCGTCAAATCGAATTCTTAAGCCTTCGAGAGAAGGGTAACCTTGTGTCATAATTGGAAATAAGGAAATTGGTTTACTTATGAATCTTGCTCTGTAGAGAGGCACCATCCCACTTCAAACTTGTAGACATATGAAAGACTTATTTACTTTTATAACAGTTCAATGTGTCCAAGCGACGAATCATATTTTTAATAATTCTAGTGGAGTAGAATTAAGAATTAGAATTTTAAGCTACAATTATCAAACTTACAAAATCGTGTA
The DNA here is from genome assembly GCA_035046065.1 of Chymomyza procnemis. Taxonomy (NCBI): domain Eukaryota; kingdom Metazoa; phylum Arthropoda; class Insecta; order Diptera; family Drosophilidae; genus Chymomyza; species Chymomyza procnemis. The sequence continues at coordinate 43,733,027 of JAWNOJ010000026.1, forward strand.
TTCGAAATGGCGGCGATTAATATAAAAACATTACATTTTTTTGCCCAATTAAATTTAAGTCTGTCGTTGCGGGGTTCAGGGAGGCTTGTCGCAAATATAGATCAAAATTACAAAATGGCGGGTTAGCTTAAAATTACAAAATGGCGGGTTAGCTTAAAAAGTTGCCGCAGTCTCTAAAAGGCTTTTCGGGTTGGCTGTCGAGCTAATACCATAACGTCTAGTACCAAAGACTTAATTGAGGCAAGTGAATTGAATTATGAGAAATAATTTGTGATTTTTCTACGTATTTGCTTTGTCTTCAATTGTGTTGGGCTTTTCTGGTATTGTCAGAGAGTATAAAACTATATTGAGAAAATTTCTTGTAATGCTTAGAAAAGTGTACCAATTATTACTGATTAAATTCAAGATAATGTCTTAAGCACGCTACAAGTTATGGGATTCTACTGCTTTTATATGACAGTTCCCTGGGCCTTTTTCTCTTCTCATATTAAAGTACTACAATACTTTTTGTTTTTTCAGACATAATAACTTTATAATCGCTAGTTTGTATTCCTGCTATTTTTTTGCATTAGTTTTAAATTTTAATTAATTTACAAGCATCTTAATATGAATTGCTGTTGTGCAATTTTGAGATCTAAACCACAAAAGCTTGACAAAGTATTACAATTTAGCTGCAGAACACATGTAATTAAAAAGTGCAGGGCTTCGGATCCTCGCTTCTCGCTTGTATGTTTGAGGGATGCATGCTGCATGTTGGTTGCCACAAAAGCAACAATTCATGCTTTTATGCACACCAAAGATGTTGCACAGACACACAATTCAAGGGAGCTCATGCAACAGTCTGAAAGAGGAAGCAGCAGAAGTAGCAGCAGCAGCAGCGCAACAGCAGGAGCTGAACCAGGAATACCAGCAGCAGCAACAGGAGCAGCAGGAGCAACATCATCTGTTGCAAAGAAGCAGAAACTAAGTCAACAACTTTCCATTTTGTCAATGGGTTGGCTGTGTTGGTGTTCCACTGACTGTTTAGGCTGACGACTAACTGACTTGACTTCGTCTAGTACTGGAGCAGCTCTCTATCTGTCTGTCTGTCTGTTCCTGGCACTGTGCTGCCTGTAAATGACATACACTCCTGCATATGAAACTAAAAAAAAAATAATTTTTCAATTCAGAAATGAAACTTTTCACACAAGTTGCGCCCCTCTATCCATCTCTTTTCCATACTTATGCACACATGCATGCAACGGAAGGGAAGGGAGCGAGCACTAGCGCTGAGCAAACTTTAAAGTTGGCAATTGCAAGCAAGGACTCCCCAATGTGAGCTGGTAAACCAAATGTAACAGCATCTCAGACTTTTAGTGCCGGCGTTGCTCCCGTTCCCGGTCCCAGTGGCAGCACCGCCGCTATGACTGCAATCGTAATTTGCTAGCACAGTTGCCTTTGCCGTTTGCCGCTGTTGCTATTGCTATTGCCATTACCATGTATTTCTTGGGGTTTTTCACATTTTCTTGGTGTTTTTCTTTGGCGCTACACACAAAACTCCAGTAGGAAATTACAAACCAAAGTAAACGCCAAGAGCCACTGCCACCAAAGGAAGTTGGTTGCTCTGTTGGGCAACGGGCAGGGCCGAGTGCCGAGTGTCAGTGTCATATCCTGTGCCAAAAGTGCACACAGTCCAAACCAGGACATCAACAGACCAACCAACATAGCCCCCATAGCCAGCCAGCCAGCTATGCTGCAGCGCAGACACAAAAACACAAATTTCGAGCTCCTTGCTCCACATTACAAATGAATAATTTATGCGCGCGCTCAACTGCAGATGGATGATGGTAGATGGTAGCAACTCCGTGTCCCTGGCAGTCACGAACTGCTGCGGCGACCATAACAAAGCCAAGCGTAACAGCGCAGCAGCAGACCCTGGTCAAAGAAAAATGAATTGTGGCACTGTCTCTCTGCTGGCGTTGTTGTTGTTATAGCCAGTCCCTGACCCGGGCCCGGGCCGGCCATAAAGCGGGAAGCTGTTGCTGCGCACAAACTGAACAAAGTCCTTCTCGTTTTTCGGCTACATCTTATCCTCAGTGCTATTCAACTCTTCACTTGGAAATTTGCCTGCAAATTACTTGGCTTGCTCTTGGTGTGAAAATTATCTGTTTAGCGGCAGAAGATGCACCAGAGAGAGGAACTCTAAGAAAAAAAATGAAAACCACTTTTTTTTTTTAAATGGGGCGGTAAAAGTCTTAAAAGTTATTAGAGCAAATTTTTGTCTGCGCCCCTACTATGCAGCGCGCCAGCCCTCTTGGCGTGCAAACCAACTAATGGCCGAGTGCATATCTTTCGGCACATATTGAGTTATGGCTTAATTGGATAAAAGCCAGCTTTGCTGGTTACCAAAAAATGATAGAACGAACGCCTGAAGGCGCAAAGTTTTTACTCAACAACTTGGAATTTTACTTGTGGCCTTAAGATCGTGTTGTTGATTGAAGTGACCGGCTACAGGGCTGAGAGCTTTTTGCACGAACTAATTACTTAGTGAAAAATGTTGGAAGTTGTGGATATATACTATGGCTATGGAAATATACTTTGCATTATGTATTTGTATTATAAAGTAAGGGAAATGCGCCTTCATTCAATTTGTTGGTCATTATTGACAGTACAATAATTTCTCTATTTCTAGGAATACTTGAGTTAACAAAAGTTAATTTTAATGTGCCTTTTAATTTAAAATGGTTTTCACTTTTTTTCTCAGAAGTTAAAAGAACCTAGATATAAATAGCTTTTGTTTAGACAAGTACCACATAAAAGAAGAATTTCAATTCATTCTTTGAAATTAATTAAATTAATTGCTTTTTGATTAAAACAAATTATTAGGGATATCTTTTTTTAAAATTTGACTTAAGTTTTTTCTTGTTTTTAAAACATAAAGTTCTATTTTATACTTTTAGCTATATCTTTTTATTAATATTTGCTAACATATTGATATATTTATATAAATTTGTTGTTTCTTTAAAAAAAATAATACTTGGCTTCTTCTGGAAGAGCAACTTCTTCTATACTTCTTCTACTATATCAGAAAGCTTAGTTTAACAAAAATCTACATCTTTCAATATGTTTTGGTCATAACCAAATCCTTAGAAATCAATATTAGACAATTGTACTAACTTTGACAAAAATCCATATTTATTAATTATTGTCTGAAGTCTTTAATACACATTTGAAGTGTGAATTGGGAGCTCATTCCGTTCGCTTTGTTTTTTTTAAATTATTTATAAATCAAAAGTAAAACATTTACCTTTCAAAGTATTGTCCATTAGAAGTGACTATGTTTCAAATAATAAACGAACAACAGTTTGCTTTGAGCACGTATCTTGATCCATTAATACCTAAAAATTGTTGGGTTGATTAGGACGCTTTGAGCGCAACACTGAAATTACCATTTTGGATTCGTCGCAACTACTCGCTGCATGACTTGTCGTTCAGCGCACATTCTCCATCCATTTCCAATATCATTCACTGGGTTTCAGTTGTACTTTTCTTTCGCATTTGAATCAAAAAGTTAGACTTTCCGGAAATGCCTTTTATTAAACACATATTGGGACATTTTCGAACAGTAGCCAATTTTGTTTTTAGACACTTTCGCTGATGAATTCTATTTCTTGTCGACAGTTGCCAAATCGTTTCAGTAAAATAATTATGCCCACTACTTGTGGAACAATGGACCAGAATATATTTGTACAACCGTGAAAATGCTTAAAGTCAATAAGAACTTGTTATTGGAATATTTTTAATATTGTTATTGTTGTGGACCTCGTATGAGCCATTACTAGCGGTATCTTAATCCTGAAGGTCGATGATTCCACACGGCAGAACTGATTAATATCTAGCAAAACTTCGCGATTTGCCTAAGTAAATCTCTATTAACTAAAGATACCGTCATTCAGATTGGGTTATAAATTGTAGGTCTCTGTGCTTTTCGAACAGCTATTAGAGGAATTATTGCTATAAATTTATTTATTATTATTATTTTTTCTTTGCTGGAAACGTGCGACTTGGAACTAAATTATTTGTGCTTTTAAAAGTAATGCTGAAATCGAAAATATACATTATTGACTATTAAATTATCAGAAAAAAACGACTTGTAACGAAAGTAAGTTTGCAAATTTTGGTCAAAAAACACTTGTTGATTTTATAATGAGAACTGGGCTGTTTTTAACCAGTCTGCAACTAGTTCACTTCGTAATAGTTTAAATATAAAATTCCTACAGCGAATGAACTTTACGCACACATAAGCAGCATGGACTCTCTTCACATGGAGCCATAGACACGCACGTGTGCGGCTAAAAACGGAAACGGAAACTGTGGCTCGCTCTCACACACTCGCTCTTCCTCTTTCGCTCTCGCTCTCCCTGTCTCACTCACACTACCTAGCATCACTTCTCTTTGTTGCACTCACAGAATCACAGTGTGCATTGGAGCTTGCCAAGGCTTTGACAATTATTTTTGTTGCATTTTGTTTATTTACACATGCATGCAGCTTTAAATGTGTTAGTGTGCGACTGCGTGAGTGTGTGTGTGTGTGTGAGTGTGTGTGTGTGAGTGTGCGTATGGCCAAAGCGGATGTAAAAGTTTGTTGTTAAAAACAAAATAAAGAGGTTAAAGCGTCGAAAATGCAAAAAAAAAATGCAACGTATACTCTGCACATATATAGACCATATGCAGATTCGTGCCTGGGAACACACGTGTGTGCATTTGCAACGGCGGATGCACGTATGCACAACATTAACGGAAAAGGACTCTTGTGGTAAGCAGCATATTTAATTTATGCGGTTTTATGGAGAACAAAAACAAATGAAATTTGTATTGAAAAATAGCAAGAGCTGTAAAAACAAACAGATTGATTGTACCATTTTGTGTGTGTATTTTGGGGAAATCCTTTTAAGTTCTTTAATATAAAATGAAACAATTAAGGAATTGAGCAAGTCAAAAGCTTTGACAAGAGAGTACAAGAAACCCTAAAAGGGACAGTTTATTGAAGAGTTCTAGTTCTAATAAGAGATATTGAATTCAAATTTATTTATTACCTTGCATTTCACTCTCACTTCAAGATAACCTTCCAGTACAAACATGCGGCAGCCATCACTACTGCTTGAGTACAGCAATAATTTCGAACTTAAAAACTATTATATATTTGTGTTACGTTGATTGTGTTCGCATTTGGTTTTTGAGAAGTCATAACTTGGTACTTACAGAAAAAGTCAAGATTTACTAATCGAAGATTAATTCATCTAGGAAAAATACCGCCAAAGGAGTTTGAACGAATTTAAAGCTCATCTTACATTATATTTTGACGGTTATTGTAATGACTTATAACGATTGGCTTCATATAAAAGTAAAAATGCAGTAATTGTAACATAATATGTATAAAATTTTATGAACCGAATTCAGCTAGGATAAGTCTAATTTTTTGACCGATTTGCTCTATGGGTTGTATGTGGTATAGTTAACGCATTTTTATTAAATGTCACAAACTCTTGCTGCATAATGGGGTATTATAAGCTTAATTATCGATCGAAATATTTGTAATTTTTCATTCCTAATATCAAAAAACCTCAACTTGCATACTCTCATATTAGACGATTTACTCCGGAAAGGTTGTAGCTCTAGTTCCTACCAACTCTGAGATCCAGGCGTTTATACAGTCGAACAGACGAACATGAGCGTAATAGCTTATTTAGTCATTCTGCTCATATTAAGGGTAACTTTGGGCATACGACTTTCCCAAAATCAATATACCCTATAGTACTACCTATGACAACAACGATGTAATCTGTGCGCTGAAATTAATACTAATACTACAATCGAATTGAAAAAAAAGAATTTCAAGATTTAAGTATGGCAAATCTATTAGACATAGGATTTCATATTTATTTATAATTTTCTAAACCCAAAGAACAGTAGCGTTTCCTTTTTTTTTTGGTTGTAGCTGACGGGTAATTTGTTAATTTAAAATTATAAAATTAGATCATAAGACCCCATGGCATAATCTTAAAGCATTTGTTTCCATTAATAAATTTATGATATTTCCCCAAGTCTTGTCGACGATACATCCTAAAATTGCCTGTATTTCCAACGTCTCGCTGATAATGTCAAATCAGGTTTCCTTTCATAAACAAACGTCACAACACCCAAAGCGCCGCGGCTTAGTCGCAGTCACAGATTGGTCCCGACTTTGACCATGTACAATGCCTAATTAAAATGGCAAATCGTCAACAACAACTACAGGACAATGTGCTGTGCAATGATGGTCAAATAGCACGGCCAATTGATATGCAAATTTATGCCCCGTCTAACAAAAACAAATGGCAAATGTGCAAAAACTCCACCACTAGCCGCATCGAAATCTAAGCGTCAAAATTATGCAGAATACAAGCAGAACAAAAAGGACGCCACAGACCCTGACATATGTACAGTGAGTTCAAAATGTTTTTGGACAACAAAGGAATTAGATTTGTTTTTGATAATATTTTGAATGAATAGTTTTTTTTTCGCTAATATATTGGTTTTCAATTGCTTACTGGCAGTCGATAGTTACAATGGAATCTAAATTCGCTGTAAGGTTTTATCTTTACTTGGCGGATGAACTTTCATAACTTTGAGTGAGTTACTACTAAACGGAGCGACTTAGAGCGCAGAGAACCTTCGAATGTGATTGGCTTTTTGCGACTTTGAAAACCATTAGCTTCTAAACTCGTGGGTCGCTGTTAAAATGTTTACTAAGATCAGTTAGTTGCGATGAAATCTGTTCAAGCCTCACTCAGTATGGGATATAGAAATATATTTAATTTTTAACAGAAGCTCGTTTTCGGTGAACGGATTATTTTTGAAGAAAAGGAGCATGATTTATATACCAATTTTGATTCTTATTTAAAGATATATGGATTCATCGAATGGAGAGTCTTATAATAGTAACAGATACTTGCAATCTTAAAACAAATGTATCTCATAGGGTGTCTGATCAGCTACGTAGAAGTGGTTGTGAGGTTTGGTTGGGACTCTGCGCCCCAATATGCTTTTAACGTTGTAAGCCTCGTAACTTTTATAAGTATACAAAAATAGGTTGTTTCACACATTCGCATCCATGAATCGTTTTCCGAATAGAAGTAACGATAATATCCACTTATTATCAGGATATTTTAAAAATAATATTTTATTCCTGTTTAGTTGCAGCTGGCAGGAAACTTAATAGCACTACGTTCCATATACCACAAGTCAGTGTCGTAAAAACACAATTGCATTTGGTTTTTCATCTCTATTGGCCTGGGACATGTTTTACTCTGCGTATACATGATAAATTCACTGCACTTGGCCAAATACCAAAATAATTTTAAATTTGATTAACGATTTCTGGTCACTTTCGGCGTCCATTTGTCGCATAGACCAAAATTGATGGGATTTATTTGATATGCCGAAGTTGTAACCAAAAATGCAGTTTCAAATTGAAAGATATTCCGCCAGAACAACTATAAGTAATTAATTTTCGGCTTGTTCTTGTTACGCTTCATTAACTTGGCCAATTGATTATAGTGTCTACGAAATGTGGCCGCTGCCTTTAAAAAGAACTTCATTTGAGATAATTGCAAAATTTTGAACGCAGCGCTGCTGTGTTTGCTTTCAATTCAGCTAAGAGCCTGGTCAGCAGTTCATCGTTGAGATTGTAGTCCATCAGGCTGGTCCAAAGCGCACAGCACACTGTATGCACTCGCACTTAGGCCTTGTTAACGCTTATTATCCTTGTCACGTTTGAGGACCAACGCGTTTTGGCCTTTGTTTACTCTTCGTGGTCGATGCTACTGTTGCTGCTGCTGCACTTACTGGCTGTTGTTGTTGTTGTTATTCGCCCACCTGGAGGCGCAAACAATTTGCTTGAGTGCTGCAGTAATTTCTTGCAGGTAAATGCACAAGCAACGCTTCCGTATGGACACACATGGCTACATTTGGACAGACATGGTCAGACACATGCACAAACATGACCACATCCAATAAATGAAGCTTGTAGTGCAGCACTCACTGACATGGCTGTCTATCGTTCGGTTTGGTGGTAACAAGCGGAATTCCAGGGATCAACGAGATTGAATAGATGACTGCACAAACAAAGATTGAATTAGTTGACATGCTTATTGCAATGACAGGCTTAGTTGTTACTTGGAGTGTGTGCTTCAGTTCAATCGGTTGAAAGTAGGGTTATGGGTTTTGGTGATGGAGTATACAGTGGGGCTGTTCGATTTGGCCACGGTTCTATCCATAAAGCATCATCCATCTTGTGGTGCAGAGAAGATTGTTAGACAGAACTATGGAACTGTTGTAGAATTCGTGAATTCCTTGAAGTTTTATTAAGATGAACCCTTGGCCTACTGTGAGTTGGTAGCCAGTAGGAAAAACTATGTTGAAATCTTGGGAGTGGAGCACAGCGATTTCGATCTATAAAAAAAATCCTGTAACAAACCCTCAGATAAGATGAGCTATATTTTAGCTAACTTACTTTGCGTTGTACGTGTCTCTAGCAATTTGGAAATAATTTATTATATCGGAAACAATTACGTAGTACAATGGCTGGTTCACCCAACAAATCTCAAAGATCCTGCTCGTAACAAAACCTAGATTTTGTGGGCGTTGACGCGCAATGAGGATACCAGTTACCCCAGAAGCGTATTAATGGAGACTCTTCCTATATTAGCAATGTTGTGCTCTCTAAGTTCTCTCCGGAACCTGGAACATGGACTTTGCATCTGTGTGATTTGACTGCTGGCAAGGCTACCTGTACAAAGATTATAATCAAAATTATTTCACTTTTTCACCAAAATTCTCAACTGAATTTTAAATTTACTAAATCCAAACACGAACAAAGCCAAAGGAAAACATGTTTCACACACACCCAATCCGACGCAGATATATACTATATAGAAGTATCGTGCACATATATACACAGAACTGTATATATGTAGAACTGTGCCCGACTGTTGACTGCATCGTTGGCATTTATCAAATGTGCTGCCACATCCTGTTTATAGCTGGCCAACACTTGTCATGTAAAACTGGAAAATGAATGACCATCCTGGCCAAAAGCGAGTAAGAGAGAGCCAAGTTCGTTGCTGGAGGTTCATCCCATAAAGCCACATTGGCTGCGGTTAACGGCTGCAACTCCAATGCCAAACATTAATTTAAATATATATATATATATATATTTTACTGAAAAATAAAGCAACATGGCGTATACATCATGGCTTGTCTCTGGCTGTCTCTGCCGTTGGCTAACTGATTCTCTCTCTGGCTTTTTGCAGCTCCTAATAGAGTCATGACTATTGTGGTACAGCAATTAAGTCATTGTACGGGGTGCAAAAATTTCGTAGACAGCCATAATTAATTAGATACGCAATAAATTACTCATACGCCAGCGGCAGCACACAGCACCCCGGCACCATAGCACCCCAGCACGCCAGCACCCCGAAGGACACACTCACATAGAATGCCTAACGAAATGTGGTTAAGTTTTATGGTTAAAATTTTATGAGCACATGTGTTTGACGGCAGCCAGGCCGCATCTTGGAAGTCAGTCAGGGCATCTGCGATCAAAAATGGTTCACAAATGTTGCACGAGTTTAACCTCAAACTAAAAAGCCACTCCGACTACATTACTTTCCTGTGTTTACATTAATTTGTTGATTTTGATAATTTAATTTTTTCTCAACTTTGGCAAGTTTGCAAATCAATATTAATTGCTTGAAATTTATTCGAGCATAAATTTCGTGCAAACAGATTTGCTTTTTCATGGAACTCAAGGAAACGAGTGGTACGCATTATATGGGCAACAGCCCTCATAAGCACACAATTTGCAATAATTTTAGAATTTATGTTTCTGGGCTGTCCAATTGTGGCCCTTGTAACTTGAAAGTTTTGCAACCTTTTAGCTAAATTTTACTCAGTATCCGGGGTGCACAGCGCTGTGGACGAAAATACGCTATGATGAGTAGGAGGGAGCTACCAGCTATTTGTTATAAAAAATCAGTTATTTGCCGCGTTACTTTGTCGATTTTATATACCCTGCAAATATAAGAATTAGTGAATTATGAAATAAATAAATGGCGTAGTAACTTCTATAAAAAATCTACTTCTTTTCACCGATTTACCCTTTGTTATACGGTTTTCATCAAATTCGAGGCATTGATTGGGAAGACTGAGATTGGGATAGTTTTAAAAATAAAGAAACTAAATTGAATTTATTATTTTTATTTATGTTTCGACCGGCCTATGGGAGATGTAAGTAAGTTGGTGCACTCATCAGGCAAGGCATACGGATAACTTTTATTTTATACTTTCCGCGTTATTATTTAATATTAGCTAATTTTAGCCGAATTCGGATTTAACTGTATGAACAACCGAAATATTCATCTAAACCTTTTGAGGCGCTGCGATATCGATAATATATCGATTTAAATCGATATCATAAAACTTAAATAAACATGTAACATGCTTATGTTGGATGACAATTTTTTTTCTGAAAGATGATTGATTCTTAGCATCTCTAAGAACTAGATGTGGATATGGCTATAACAAACGCAAACTTAACGTGATGTCGACGTAATCTTGAATTATTTCTTTTACTTTCGTAATTGCCGATGAAAATTCAGAAAATACTTAAAGTTTTAAACGACTCTGAATATAGTTCATATTATGAAACGCTTGATACCTGAACGTACCAAAATTGCGTAATGTAATGACAGTAATTTTCAGAATAATTTCAAACTTAAACGGTTTTTTGGATGTCTGTAAGCCATCGTCATAAACATAATTTACCATGTTCATGGGGTCAGTGGATATTAATTAGAATTCCGATCCCAGGCTGTAGTTTTAATATTTTAACAAACTAGTCTTCCAACACGATTTAATGACCGTTTACTTAATTTGTATACGTTGTAAAAACATATTAAATTTTGAGAGTATTTCAGAATTTATGAGATAAATTTACGTAAAACTGGCATAGCGCTTATTGTGCAAAATTCTATGCCTTATATCACATATTTTTATCTCATGAGAAATTTTCAAGTAATTTCGAATTCAAAATACAAATTTTTGTCACAGATTTTTGTCTAATAAATGGAGTTCAAGATTTTTTCCTATTTCACGTAAGTTTGTATAAGATTTATATATATAGATTTCATGGAAGACAACTGAATTTTTGAAAACTGACCAAGCAATTTAAATTTCATTCAAAAATTTTAAAAAATGTGTGTTTCTTCTAGATAAAGTCCACTAAGATCTTGTCACATTAACAGAAAATGGTGTAAATATAGGAAATATTTGGGGTATTGATGAGGTGGCATTCTCAGTTATTTTTTGTAACCATTTTTTTTTTAGTTTTATTTTAAGGCAATCCCGGAATGTGGTAAAAATAATTTCATGGCTGTGTGCCGTACAAAATCATTTTTAACTCGTTTTTCGGATAGACTTTAGCTATTGTCTTCAAGTAATTTTCAAAAGAGTTCCCTGTGATCGTACCTATGAGCGACTGGCATTAGTGATGTCAGGCAAACCATTTTGTCAGTAAGTCCACAGATATGTTTTGGATTTTTGTTTCATAAATTGTTTCTCGATTTTTTGAATAATCTATTTTGTTTTTGGTGCGGCCAAAAATTTTATTAAATTAGTTATTTTTGTACAAGATGACACATGATTTTTTTCCCATTGTTTCAATTTCTTCCAATGAATCTCATTCGAACCGCAAAGTGTTGTCTTTTACGAGAAATAACATTATTATTATTATGATCTTTTGTAAAAATTTCACTTTGCTCATCATAGTCCTACTTTTCCGTATTATTTACTTCATCTGCCCGAAAGTGTATACAAAAGTCATAATGCCAAAAGGAAAACGTTTTTGTGTGGCTTGTTCTAACTTTGTGGCTTCTTTTGCTGTTCGTTTGTGTTATGTACTTATTATAAAATAATTAAGTCCTTTAGGAAATTATAGTTCCTTGTTGTTTCAACTTGTACGCTTTGCTGTGTCCTGCTGCCTCTCGCGATTTCCACTCTCTACGCTCGGACAATCTGTGCTTTATTGTGTTTCCACTGGTATCAAGTTCTACTGTGGTTTGTATTTTCTATTAAATCTGTGATTCCTGTGCTTTGCTGCATTTTTCATTACACTTTGATTCAAGTTTTTTTTTTCTCCCGTATTTCTTTCTTTTTTTTTCTTTGCACTTCCCTGGAGTGCTTTGCTTTGCGTGTCCTTTTGCACAAAGACAAAAAGTTGAATGTTACTTAAAGTTTTACTTTAGTTTGTGAAACGAACAACTGCAGATATGAAACTTTGCCAAGAGGCAAGAATAATAAAGTAATAAGCTGTTGGCATAAATTCAATTCGTATGCGAATTCTCGTAGTCGAATTCGAATTTCGGCAGAGCCAAATGACATTAAAGCACTTCAAATACAATATAAATTCATTCTGCGACTGACGATGACCAAAACGATAACCGTAAGCAATGAAATACATAGATACGGGATACGGGATACAGATACAGATATGGATTCAGATACGGCTGCAACAATAAAAACAACACCAACAATAATAACAACAAGGCATAAATAAAGGCCAACAATTGATACTTTGGCCAACTGAATGAACAAAGGACAAAATGCTATTTGTATGCTTGTATATAGAGTAGCCCATCGAACAAATTGTTTGAATTTATATAAACAGAAAAGCATGACAGGACACTCGCACACACACACACTCACACGCGCACACACTAAGGACATGAGCAATATTTATTGTGTGAATGAGTGCTGATGTGGTGGGCACGTTGGGGAGTGTTGTGGGGACGATTGAGTGGCATACAAGCAAATTCATTTGAATTGCAAAACAAACACAAAACCAAATCGCCAACCGACTAAACGAGCTTAATCATGTTGTAAATTTGCATAATTTGACATATACGAGAGGCCAAGCAAAGCTAAATATGCTGAGTATATAGAAAGTCAACGTCCTGGGTACCTACCTACTACAGGCATCCTGGAAGCTGACCAACAAAGTAATGCCAACGACACACATCTTTAATGTGCTTATAAGTAGAAGACAAGTACGTACTACCAGCTATTGCTGTGAAAACAATGAAGAAAATGTAACACGTGACTATAAGTCAGAGTGGAAAATTAATAGCAAACATTCCAGTGGAACGTGCAACATTCAGAGTATATACATTCCATATAAATATTCGAATGATGTTTGGATTGTAATTATCCTGAAATTTAAATTTGGTGTTCATTTTGCTGTCTAATTGCACTTTCTGTAGAATTTATGCTTAAAAAAAGAAACGTGGTGTTGCATGGCTACTTGTGAGTTTCCAAGCATGCTGCCCAAGATATCAATTAAGGATTTCAAAAATATTATAATCCTTCTTGAATTTTGAGCTATCTTGCAATCAATTTAATTTTCGCTTTATGTCTGTAAAATGATACAACAGTAAGAAAATAAAAAAAAATACCTAATTTCCGATCTGATGAATACAGCCGGCGAAGAGGCAACTTTATAATTCGTCATCTCCTCATAACAATCGTGGATTCGCTTTTAACGATAATGCTTCAGTAAGTGTTTTGCGCCAATTTTTTGGAGGTTTGTAGAATTTATACTATTGATAAAGGGGGCTACCAGTTGAATTCAAAACTGATTTGCTATGTGGCACCCGAAACGGAGTCTTAATTACACCATAGCATCAAAAATTCTAGATATTGAAGATTATCTACTCTGCGACTTTTTAATATGTATAGTAAATTATGTGACTCTTAAGCAGATTACACAATTTTTTGGTATACCGAATTCGTAATTTATGCAGAGAATAACATTAGAAAGAATACTTTCCCTATATAACATGACCCCGCTCAGCTCCTACAATCCAAAGTTTGCAATAAAACAGGTATTCTCAAAGATTTATAGTAATAACAATAATAATAGTTTTTTCATAAAAACATTTTAAAAATAAAAATAAAAGTTGGATGGATGGGCTTAGGGAATACATTTTTTAGTTCTCAAATCTAATCAATACGATTTCTTCGTTGGGACACCATCTAAAATTATTATTAATCGCATCTGATATATACCGAAGTCAATTCGCAACATTCCATATCAATATTTTGGTTAAGCGTCGATAACACACCAATACTCTTAGAAACGGCGTTGAAGGGAATCTATAAATTTTTGGCAATGCCAGTATATTTACTTTATGTAAAACATGCCACATCTTTTCCGTCATACTTTAAACTAAAATATCCTTGGCGTCCTACAAAATAAATTTTCTTCGCCATTCCGCATAAAAAATACTTGCCAAATGGGCTCTGATAGTTGCAAGAAAACTAAGTATACTAAACATATAGCTGAAAATGGATTGAAAATTTGTGCGTATAGTATTGTATTTCTCTTGTTTAAATCTATAAAGTCCAAATCTTTGAAAAGCTCAAAACCAGAAAGGGTAATTCCCATTTTGAAAATTCCAAATCCAAAAAGTATAACTGCCTTTGCTGTTGACACACTTCTCTGGAAAAATTTTTCTAAGATATTTTATATCCAGATGTTGTGGTATCCCAGATTAAAGTCAAGTAAAAGACATACGACTGATGGATCCCACAAGAAATATAGAAATTTTTCTTTTTCTTCTCTCTCTCTCTTAAATATTACGTATATAATAGAGGTGCATATATTGTAAATACATAGCATTTTGTTGCACTGAAGTTCGTATTTTTTCAGTGCAATTTAAGGTTTGTTTTAATTTTTGTATCCTTCCACACATTTTAAAATAGAGGACTTACAAATCAGCATCCCACTTGGGTCTGAAATAAGAACTAATATAAACTTAAAATAATTAAGTATTTTGCGTGAAATTTCGAATTCAACATCAATCTTGAAATTTCGACAACAATCATGTCATGTAGGGTCACCTACAAATCGGTTGATATACCTAGATCTTGGGGCAAATCGAAGTCTTATTACCGGGTAAAATATTTTTTTTTATGTTTTGAGCTTGCTAACTCTATTATAAATATATAATAATACAATCTACTACTGCTACTATCTACTACTACTACTATCTACTGTCCTATGCTCCGATTAGAAACGATATTTTTTACTACACAATGTAGAATTCTGTCTATAATACTAATTGTCTCAATTGAAATAATGTCTTGTTAACTTTATTTGTCATTCTGTATTATTCTTTGTATCTACAAATAAAAAAAATACCACGTTTTATATATTCGCCACTTTTTAATATATTCACGATATTGAAGCATTTTATTTTTGCTTAAAAAAATTTGATATTAAAACGTATTTGCCACATTTCTTTTGTTTCCCTCAAAATCCAGATCTCTCCTCTATTACCAATTATATTAAGATTGGCTTGGTCTTTAAGTGGCAATTCCGCAAGTTTTTCTATAATGAGCTCAAATTGCAAAATGTCACAACTGCTTAAGATGTCCGGAAAGTGAAAGACATTCCATGCCTGCCCCGATGCAGCTCAGCTGTCAGCCAAGCACTTTGTATGTCCAACATGTTATGACATCTTAATTGAAGGTTATGTAATGCACATTGCACTCAATCCGATATGCGTTCGCATCATTTTCTACCCCTCTTCCCGTGCTGTGTCTGAAATTGAGTACGAGTGTGAGCGGGCACAATGGATACGACTGTAGCCAAGGATATAATCATCAAGTTTTATGCGTTCATGAAGCACAGCACATTCACTGCGTTTTAAAGTGATTATTTTGCAATTAAATTCTTGATTATTGCAACAATTTGCAATATTTTTACGCCGTAATTGCAAACAGTAATACAGATATAATACAATGGGTCCCTTGTGGGGTGGCGGTCAGGAAACGGAAGCTACTTGGTGAAGCGTTGCGATTTATGCGTTTATAGGTTTTTTTAATTCTCTGTTTACTTTATACACTGTAAATTAGAGCTCAAGGCATATTATGGCTGCAAAAGAAATGACAAATCGTAGAAGATACATCAAGTCTTTAGAAAGTAAGTCAGGTTAGAAAATAATTCTGGACTGTAATGGGAAAAATCTATCTATCTATATATATCTTTATTTATAAAGCAAAACTATTTGGATTTAACTATTTTATTTCAAATAATCTGCATTTTTTTTTAATTTTAACAAGTTTTAATATTCGAAAAAAGTTGTTTTTTTAAGATTACATAAGAGAATACTAAGAAAAATATTATGTTTATGTTTTGCTAAGAAATATCTATATCCTATCCAAGCGCATAGTAGCCAACATTCTATCAACACTATTTATATTATTATTATTGCTAAACATCTTTTAGTTTCTTCATAATTAAGTGCAAGGAGAAATTAAAAAAAGAAAGAACAAAAAAAAGTGTTTTTCGCTTGACCGGGTGTAAGTCACTCTCAGGCTGATTGCAGCTTGTAAAGTGGCAGGACCAAGTCCTTGCAACTGTTTGCAGTTTAATGGAATTTTTAATTTTTTGTCGCCCCTTTTTGCAGTTCAACTAACTCGATGTTATTAAAAAATTTTTTATGATTATATATAAAAAATGCAAGGACATTAAAAGCGACAAAATCTCAGCTCCGGCCAGCTCAGCTGACAAGCACCTGCAGGGCAAAATGTGATTATTAAAACATTTGCCACCATTCAGTGTTGAGTCTCCCGTCGAACATTAAGCAAGTTTCTATGTTCCAGCCACGATAGCAATTTCTCCAGCAGAAACACTACGCCACTCAGCAGCATGGCCAGCAGCAGTGTGAACAGTGCAGGTGCAAAGTGCTCCAGGTCAACCTCTGCCTGCTCTGCCTTGAACAAACTGCAATCCGGCTTGGGTACACGCCAAAGCTTGTCATTATATTGCATAAGTCCGGTGCTGTGCAGCTGCAGCACGGCATGAGCTAGATGCTCCCGCCAGGGTGAACCCTTTTTGGCTGCCGAAGAGGCTATATATGGCGGATTAAACATAATCTCCTGCAGCTCGCAAAATTCGCGTTCGTCCAGCAGCTCTGTGAGCAGTCTATACATACGATCAATGGCCGAATGGAAAGCAAATCCTCCAGCTTTTATGCGCGCTGCACCCTGGCTTATGCTCAATATATTATCCGCGCCGGTGCGGCAGATGCGCTGCGTATACACATTTCTGACCAATTGATTTGTTGTATTCGTAAAAATCGCATAGTTGTAGGAGACATTCTCCATGCCAATAACCAGACCACTGCCATACAGCGCCGGCAGCGAGTTGATGCTGCGCGGACTATCCGACAGCAACGATGCCACTATAAAGGCGCCATAGAACTGCATCAACATGAAACTAAAGCTGCAGCAGGCAAAGACCAGCAAACGCGTGGAGAACAGACAAAAGAGCTCGGTGGATGGCCCCTGCTGCAGATAGGTTTGCAACATGGTGAACCACACAAAGGAGAAGCGTGTCTCTAGGCGTTGCGGCTGCACATGACGCTCCTGACGCACATGCAGTAGTAGCAGTAATGTGCTGCATATAATCAAGGCCAGAACACACCACCAGACCTGGTTGCTCAGGGGCTCGAAAAAGATGTTGCGTATATTATTATGGCGTGGATGACGAAAGAGAAAATGTATGCTGTGCAGGGATTATAAGAGAGCCAGCCATATGAAGTAAGCAGTGACTGCTGAGTGGAAATTTATGGAACTTACTATTGCGTGTGCAGCACGGGCGTATATTGTATGTAGAACTGACGCTCACTTAAAAATCTCAATGGACACAAGGCAAAGTCCGCCTGGTCGTTAAGTAGCTGACCCATTACGCCAGTCCAGCTGCCATTGGTAAGCTGTTGTCCCCAATTATTGGTGAAGTCTACCAGCAAGCTGCAAGAGAGTGCAGCAGGAAAGGATTACATTGAAGGTAACCGATTAACGTGAATTGAGGATGCTAGATGGTAGTCGATGTGAAGGTTATTTTAAAGCAAAAGTGAGGGGAGTTCAATGATACTGTGGCTGTATAGCACATGGACACGTTGATCGGAAGGACCCTATAGGTGATAAGGCAGATCGTCCGTGAAATAGAGAAGTGAAGTGCTAGAAAAAAATCGAGAATAGTTACAGATGGTTGGCTCAGAATAAGTGCATTTTGTATCTCGAGACGAAGAAAATGTGTTCCTTTCTAGCATTTTCATTATAAAAAGTAATATGGAATACATTATATCAGTCAAAGGCTTAACGACATAACTTAAAAATTATAATAGTGCTTAAATTGTAATATAATAACCTCATAGAATTGTTTTATCAAAAATATTTTTATGCACTCAATTATGATGCATTTTGTTCGAAATTTTGGTCTTAGTTTGGGCTTTGATTTATATGTATTTGAAAAATATTTGTAACCATTTAACGAAATTATACCTAGATATCTTTATTTCGGGCCAACAAAGAGTAGATGTACATAATTTTTTCATTGTATCAAAGTTACAACGCTACAATTCCGATTGGAGCTCAGTTGAGTATGTCATAATCCATTAGATTAAGAAATTGAGAATATTTAAACACATAAAACGCAAAATGAATTTTCTGTTATAATAAAGTAATTTTCATAATAATCGATTGAATCCTTAAAGGATCAAATTAATGATCTTTATTAAGAAATACTTTAAGATGTCATAACTTAAAATATAGAATTTGACAGAAAATGATTAAATTCCTGCTTTTTTTTGTTTGTGTCCACTCTTAGTCTGTATTATTTATATGAACAACTTTGGAATGTACTGCCTAGTTTATTTCAAATAGATGCAATCGTAGGACACCGCTGTCAAATACGATTTTAATGGTAATTCGTCTGTTTTCCATATAAACGAGGTTCTGTAGTAAATTTTTGGTTTTTGGAGATCCTAAACAAAAGAATTTGTTGTAAACTCTCACAATAGATTAACATTTTTGACGATTTTTCGCAATTAGTCTCTAGTCTCGCAAGCTACCTGCTCACCCCACGCTCTTTTCTTCGCTGCATGCAAAACCGTAATTAAAACCGAAATATACACTTACCAATCAATTTTCAGATTACCCAATTCTCATACCTTCAAAGATCAATACGCATAGCCAAGTATTTAATTAAGTTTTAACCTTGCTTTGCTGCTCTTACCTCAAGTTATACATGAACTCCATGTGCCGCAACAATTGAAAGGTTTTACGTTGCATGGGATCCAATTGCAACATTTGCTTGTCATTAGCCAAATATTCTATGTCATCGTAGCCGGGTGGTTTCTCCAACAACTAGAAGCTTAATTATAACAAAAGCAATGATGCACATATACATTATCAGGCATTACCGCCGTGCTGCCACGCAACGTTACATTGCCAAAATCTCGACGTCTAAGTATCCAGCTACTTCTGAAACCCTCCAAAAGTTGTAGCCTTGCCTCCATAGACCAATAACCCTTCAGCTGTACGCGCAAGGGCGTTTTCAAATGTTGACTTATGCGATAGACATCGTATAATAACCAAGTTGCACTGTAAGAACATAATACGCACAATATTACGCATACGCACTGTTTGACGCTTTCTGCTTACTTTTGCCTGCTTTGAATGGCCACAGTTATATCGGCATCTATATTTATATTATATTCCCCCAAATGTTGCTCTATAAACTTTTCATCTGTCAGCGCGGCTTGACTTTGTCCCAACATCCACCAGGCTTGACTATTATTAAAGTACGAACCAATTGAGGCTGCTTCCAAGACCCGCTGCTTGCTGGCTGCGCGCTGAAATTCCCTCAGCAATATGCCCGCTCTTGGTGCACCATGGTAGAAAAGCTCTTTAAAGTTTCCACTGCCATTTAGGTTGAAAAATTGCACAGGATAATTTGTTTGCAATTTCTTATAGCTTTCCATTTCATTGAAATTGTTTTCACCATCTACCACTACCAGGGCATGCCGTAAGTGCTGCGAATGCAGAAAATCCTCAAAAGCTGCAAACTCATTGGAATTTATGTTTTCAATTTTCCGGGCAAATAAAAATGTGCGCCAAATTATAAGCGGCCATAAAATAATTTTCACTTGTAACTTAATCATTTTATATGAGAAACTTTCACTTGCGATTCGTTTCCTTTTTTTTCCAGCGTCTTTGATGTGGTCCTTGTTGGCGTTCCTCTTGGTGCTCCGGAACACCGCTGCGAAATTGCGTTCGTTTGGCTTTAGCGTGATTTGCAGTTGGTTTTTATAGCCGCAGCTTAGGTAGTTACCATATGCATAATTAATGGCTCAAGTTTAAGAACGGCTGACAAGAAAATTGTGTTGCATACTCAAGAGTACATGATTTAATGCAGGATAATAGTTGTTACGCACTTGGAAATGAATAAGAGATTATTAGAGGAGGTAGAGCTGGTGGAGGGAGTAAAATAGTTGATGTCGGAGTATAGGGGTTTTCAGTACGTCCTGGTGCAGTTTGTAATACTAGTTAGAGTGTAAAGATCGCACTGAGACCTTAATAAATGTGAATCAATCAAGTATGGTAGCCCAGAAGTTCTAGTAAACAGCTGCTCTGTTGTAAACCCATGAAGCGAGGTGCTTGGCTCTAACCATCAAATCCTTCAATTTCCTGTTAGCCATATATTTCTATTCCAAAATTTTTTTAACCAAGGAAGCCCAACTATTTCCCAGCTTTACCGCCATACCCAAGAGTTACGTCAGTTCCCTAATTTTTCCAAAGGTAGCACAAAAACAGAATGAATGCTCGAATAGCTCTCGACAGAAAGCTCACTAAGATCATCTTGGTTCTTATCTACTAATGGAATTATGTCTTATATTCTGGGATTTAATTCATTTACATTTATGTACAATATGATGATATTAGTGGTCGAACATTACGAGTTATTCTGGAAGGATTGACAAAATTTTGTTGAAGAGTGCATTGGAGTCAACGTGCCCGAGTAAGAGCCAATGCACAAATAACACGCCCTGGCATGTTCTTCAAGAATAGGACGGCAATCGAATGTAAGGTTCCGAATTTAAACCAGAAGAGTAAAAATTTAAAATGTTTTTGAACAAACTCAATCAATTCTTGGGTGGTATTAAGGGCTCCAAACGAAAAAGTAATATTCCAGAGTTCATAACAAGAGACTCTTAGAAACGAAGTGTTTTGGAGTCATTTTATTAGGCCAAGCCCCAGAATTGGTCGACAATAGAATGTTGAGATCTCAATTTAAGCCAAGAAAAGCAAAAATTTTTGGTTTCGTACAGACTGGAGTCAGTTCATAGTTCGTGATTGATCAAAGATGCTCGATTTGGCGATGTAAGATGTGTTAAGATAGACAAAGAGACGAAAAGACCATTCACAGGATAGTAAATCGTAGATGTTATTATTGTTTACGCATAAGAGGCAAAAAGGATCGTGTAATGCCTAATTAGATCTTTAAAATGGTAGTGCTAGAGTTCGAATATTACGAGTTACATTGGAGGGAATGCCAAAAGAAATTTTGTTAAGGAGTGTATTGGAGTCAATGAGCCCTAGAAAGAGCCCCGATGAGCAGTAACATATCATCCAATACCAATACTACACTGATAGTTGAAGCCAATACCAGACAAGGATTTTGAATGCGCATGAAGAGAAGCTTCAGTGGCATAAGAGGAAAAACCAACAAGGGGAGCTTTGAATATTAGAGATGGCATACGCCGTTGCGTTGCGTTTTGCGGTCGGATGGATTGGTCTTATTTATATTGCAATATTATATTTAATTATCTGGCAATGCATGGGAATTGTGGAAGGCAAAACTTGCTTCTTTTTCTTAGATAAATGGTTTGGAAAAATGTGTGGGCAAGTAATTGCGAGGAGACTAACTATTGCAAATATATAAATTGATAAGAAAAACAATCAAATTGAGGTGTAGTACTTTGCTGCATCATACTTGTTTAATTTGAACTAAAAATAAGCTGTAAAGAACCAATTAATTCAAAGAATCGTTTTTATATTATTTATTTTTAAAAATGTTCATAGTCTTGACCCTTGGGCGCTTATATCATCTGAAATGCAGCTCGTTAAGTGGCACAACTTGGAATGCAATTTTTTATTCGCTTTAAGCTTTATTCCTTTCTAATCTTGATCATTCCTCAACTGACATTCAATCAGACTTAACAACAGTATTAGAGCTGCTACTTTTTTTTCAAAAAACATAAAAAAATCAGCTTATCTTCATTAGTTTCGACCAAATTTTAATTTAAAAATTCATATACCTGCCCGCAGTTTGGCCAAAAATGTTCAAGTTTTTGTACTTTTTTTTGGGGGGGAAACACTAAAACATCCTTGAACAAATCCAATAACCAGACAAAACATTAAGTAGCACAAAGCTGCTTGCATTAGCTGCGTATACTTCATTTCCCGTAGCCTTCCTTCTTGTTGCATGCTCCAACATGTTACAACATAAGCGCCAAGAAGCTACAAGAAATAGCAAAAACGCGTGTAACCTTTGTCAAAATGTGCCACACACTCTACGTTGCGCGCTCTCTCTCTCTCTCCCTCTCTGGACTCAAAACTTGAAGCAAATCCTGCTGCTTGCAACTTAATTTCATAGCACGAAGCGTTGCATGCAGCAACTTCATTCAAGCAATTTGTTTCATGGCTTCACGTGCAACTTGCAGCAATGTCGCGCAACAAACTGTACAGCAGACGAGATTGCCACACAGAGCGATACCGAGGGAGCGCGGCTGAGAGCGCGTTGATTTTAAGAGCTCGCGTCTAAATTAAAAGGAATTACATTGAATTTGGCAGCATTTTTAGAGAAAACAATTTGCTTTTTCCTTTTTTTTGCTTACTTTACTTTTTTGTATATTTTAGTTGGTGGGGGGGACACGGAGACTATAATAACCTGCTGCAAGGCCACACGCAAATTGGGCGACAGGAAATGGCAAAATTTGCAAAAAAGCAGCAGCAGCAGCTGCAGGACCTTTTAAATATAGTGATTTCCGTATTTTTCATATTCAGCAACATTTGCTACCCGTCGTTTTTCAACAAAACACGCAAGTTGCATACGCAAGTGTTGAGTACTTACTTGGTTGTAGATATGGAAGTGATTGATATAATTTTGAGTTGTAACAATTAGAGATGGAAATGGGATTTCATTGAGGCGGAAGGATTTCGATTTTGTTTATAGTTCATACAGTTTGAGCCTAATTGATACTAGAAAAATTTCAGGTTGGTTATGATCTGTTTATTTCTCTCTTTAGGTAATTTTTCCCTTTAAAAATTTACAACTTTCAGTTACTTAATGAAGAGTTTTATGTCCTTGTGTGTGAAACATTATGTCATTTAAATGACCATCTAGGACCAAATCGCAGACTTTGATCCGAAACAGGTAATATTCGATAACTTTGCGATACATCTGGGGCGATATTTCGACCACAACATTACGTATGTTGTCTTTCAAATGTTGAAGAGTTTGTGGATTGTCGGCGTATGACGCTTTAGTTGAGACAGCTGACAAGCTCAGGGTCTTTACTTTGGATAGCCCGAAATGGAAAACCCTATATATAAGTTATTACATTATACATTCAAATGGCTCTAGTGCAAAAAAGTAAATTAGGGAAATTTCGTATGATGACCATCCAAAAGGTCTTAAATTTAAAATTTGAGGACCAACTGCTGTAGGGATTGCCGATTTTTTCTAGTATGCAGGCGACCCATGAAAATAATTGCAAAACAATTACCTTTTTTAATTATTTTTAAACCCGGATTTATAAAAAAATTGTAATTTATGTGAAAAATGTTAAAAATTCAGAGAGATTTGCAATTCAAATAGCAGAGATAATGATGAGACTTAATATATATTTCAGAAACTTTTCTAACAGTTTCACTATAAAGTAATTCATTATTTCATTTATTTCAAAAACGACTTAATAGAAAAATTCTAATTTATTATATGAAATAATAATAAATTCATGGAGATTAATTTCATTAAAAAAAGAGAAAATCTTATTTTTTATATTTCTTTTCCAGAAATGATTATAAAAGTTATTCTATTTATATCCGTGAACATAAAATAAAAAAAAAAATCAAATTAATTTGATCGATTTGTTACTTATTAAATTTAAAAAAAAAATACAATTTATTAAAATAAATTAAATTAAAAAACTTAATTTAATATTTTTGTATTTTTTATAGTTTTATCACAACTTGGACAAATATAATTTAGTTAGTATTTATGTATGAAATCATCACTGTTGCCAAGTCTTTTATATTCGATCTTCTATTAATTTTGTAACAAAAACATCAGCAAATTTTGCAATATTTTTTATTTAATAATATTTTGGCGAACTCTCTCGCTTTTTTTTCGACATGAAGTTTTTTTAAGGAATGTGGATCACTGCAGGTTTTGGTACCGTAGTGGTAGCTCACTTCCCTCGAAATCGGAAGGTCGGTGGTTCTATACCACATTGCAGCACTGGTGTATTTGTCTAGCACTGGCATAGTTAGCAAATTAATAGACGTTATTCAACTAGGTAGATCTCTATTAAATAAACACAGCGCCGTTCGTATTCAGCTATAAACTGTAGGTCCCTGTGCGCTATATCTTCACGCTTCGCCTTTGAACCGATGACCATAGTCAAGAAGAATATACTTTAATTATTTTTTAAAGCGGAATATTATTAAAACGAAATCATAATTAGCTTACAGCATATTTTTGAAAGAATGTCTCTTTAAAGGACATCAAACAAATTATCGAAATTTAGCATGCTCGCTTTTTCTGAAACTGAGTCTTAGGTTTTCTGTATACCAATCCAAAGGATCTCAAATCTTAAGAAAAGAATACTCATGATTTACTTTAGAAGTTCTGCAGTATCTTGATTATATCTCAAAATAATAACATAAATGTTAGCAGCAGTTAATCGAGTAGTGGGCAAGAGAATTTTGTTCGGACTCCTATAATACAATTTAACGAATTTAAATAAAATTAAATTAAATAAAATAAATCTTGTAGTATAAAAAAATCTTTTAACTAAAATAAATGATTAGAAACACCGAAATGTCAGCCATTTTACAAAACCTGCCAACTTTAGATTTCAAACACCAGTGCTCCAAGATATTATACAGCTGCTCTACCGCTGCCATCTCTAGCTTCCTACTTTCTTGCGCAAATTTAAATAATTATGACACAAAATAAAATTAATACAAATGCTAAGACCCTCTTAACACATCGCCTATTTGGCAGCCCACATTACATTTTTTTTTTGTTCTACGAATTAACCATTCCAGCTGCGTCTGTCACATAAAGCCGTACCGTGCTTTCTACGGAATTCCAAACACGCTTTAATTCTTAGCACATTGCATCAACAAAGCCATATATATGACTTAGGCTCCTGTTGCCTTGACAATAAACAACGAACAAAAATTCTTCTAGCAATAACCACAACGATTAAAGGCAGAAAAACAAAATTTTAATTAATTTTACTTCCAACAACGGAAATCATTATTATTCTTATTATTTTCGCATTTTTTTTCTCGAGATTTTCACGACAATTATTTTGCATTTCAGCAGGCAGCATTTTAATTGTAGGTAAGCAAGTATGACAGCAAGCCCAACAACCTGAAAAAGTGCCCAGCACCAAACAGCTTGACAAAAAAAAATTAAATAAATTAATACGGCACAGAAAAAAGGACCAAATGAATGCCAAGAGCTATGGGCGTGCTATATAATAAATCCCTCACAGAAACATCGAGGACCGACGACGGCGCGTGTTCGACTTTCCCATTGCTGCTTTTTTTTTTGTCATGCAGTTTTTTACCAAAATGGAACAAACACTAAAAAGAAATGGCAGCGACAATTTAACGCTCACGCGAAAAATCAACAAATGTTTCCAGGAGGTAGCCGGCTTTACCCAATTGGGACACAATGGCGGAAAATTGAGGAAAAGCTTTTAACTGCTGCGAATAGACTAAATTAGTGGGTAATATCTTTAAAAGATGGGTAGATGGGAGCTATTTAAAAATTTTAACCTTTTTGCTAAAAGGTTATGCATAAGGCTTATATTGAAGGAAAATATTTATTTCTTAAAAAAAATATCTCTGTGTGGGTCAAATTTCGAACGCACAAATGATTATTCGGAGGGACTATTCGTCGTACGCCTATATAAACTTCATAAGATGTAGAGGTAGACCAGCCGAAATTGCAGTCTCGCTTCACTATATAAGCACAAAAATAAATAAGTAAGTAATAAATAAATAAATAATATAAATAATAAATAATATATTAATATTAAATAAAGTCTTAATAATCGAGGATATACAATTAGGTGCATAGATACGTTCCAGAAATACTAAGATACAATTTTCTTCACCAAAACACTTGATTTTGGGTGTTAACTTTAAGTCTTCCTCAATGGTAAACTTGCCCGCATCAGTGGCATACCTCTTTTAAAAAGTAAAAAAATTTATTATTCCAAAATGTGTTAAGATAAAGTTGAGTTGACAATTTTTGTACATTTTTTTCAAAAGACTTTGTACTTAAAATTTTACCTACGATTTTCTTATTTTTGAGTGATTTCTTGGATAATTGGTTCTTATTTCATTTTTAGTTCAACTCAAATCTAGTGTTTATATTTATACATAAAAAAATTGTAAAACAAAGCAGGGAGATTCATTCAACTTTCGATTTTTACGGGAGAACTGATCCCGCGTACCTCTTCTTCATTTGTATCATCTGGAAGCGCTAAAAATCCTCCAAGGTCTGAGGACATGCAACATGGGGACTCTACCTCCCTTTTTAGTGTTTCCATTTAAATTTGGATACTTTCATAGCGTAGAGCGTTGTCATCATGTAGAATATTCTTGTCAAGTCTTTCTTCGTTGAACTGTTGACATTTAGATTGTATCTCTTACTGGCATCAACAATTCGATTTACTAACTCTTGGAGGTCTTGTATGTTTAAGAACTCTCAATTTTCTTTGATACCTTTTTCTATAGAACATATTTTATTAGCGAAAGACTAAACTTTTGGTCTTTGTTGTTGGGAAAACAGTTTATTTTTTTCGTTTCAAATATAAAATCTTAGTTTGAACAGCCCTCATATTTATCAAATACACAAGTTTTGCTTCAACATTTTCAGAGCATTCGTATATGTGAAAATAGTAGAACAAACTAAACTTTTATTGAAATTTGATTCTAAATTAAAACAATCTTTTGCATTTCTCTGCAATTTCCATATAATTTCATTATTGTTATTAAAAGCGATTAATCAATATTTCCTTTTTATCTCAAGTCCTTTTGCTTCAGTTTTATGTAACTTAAGTTTTTGTTGTTATTTTTAATTTCATTTTTCTGCATTTTTTGCCTTGGGTATTAATGCAGACTATTTCCTGAATTTCATTATTTGCTGTCAACGATGGTTGAAAAATAGAATAAAAATTCCATGGGAAGTTTAGTTGGGTGCGCATAAAGTCAACTCATTACGAAATTACTGATGAAAACTAAGCGCGAAATGGAAAACAAGAAAATAAACTATAAAAAAATGAGAAACAGAGAATGAAAAGTGTTGACTTGAGCCATATTCACTTTTATATGAAAGTTAATCAAGTCGTTGACTTAATTAAGTGATAAATACTTTGGGAAAAGTAATACTTCTTCAAAGAGATATTATACTTGGTGAGAAATATTCGAAAATGTTATGATAAAATTTTTACAGTGAGTTAAAGTTAAAGCCTTTCTTATTAATGGTTTGTTGTTTCTTTTTTCAGTAGATCTTACCGTATTTCTCGTACTATAGCAAAAATTCAATCTGAAGTCAAACAGATTGGATACCCATGAGAGAACCATCAAAAAATTAAAAAATATTAAATTTCAGCTAAATTTTCTGAGTGAAAATTATATAGCTTGGAGATTCCACAATATGTGGAAGTAATTCGTAGAATAGAAAGATTCAAAATCTGTGAGAATCGACTTATTTGTCTAGATTTTGCTGTCGCAAATATCAGCATATTAGGTCTTCATCTCCACCCTGCACATACGCTCAAAAGTAGTAAATATAACCCACATTTTGCGATTAAATATGACTTACAACAAAGAATTTCAGAGCAATGGCTGCTTCCAAGAGGAAGGAAAAGTAATTCTCGGAAGTTCGCAAAGAAAACAAATTAAATTTAATCGATTTGTAAAAAGCTGTCCAGGCAGCGACAAGGACTGTGTTCAGCACAGACTGGTCAACAAAAACAAAAAACCGAGTAAAAACTACGAAGTAAAAGAAGTAAAGTGCAGGAGTCAGCTATTTGGCCAGCTGGACAGCCGAAGTGTTGGCCACTTGGCCAGGCGCTTTCTAAGCGCATTCTAAACAAATTAAAATTCAATTAAAAAGATGAAATGCCATTTTAGGTCTTAAATCGCAGGCTTGGCAGTGGCGGGTATAGGGTTTACGAAAAGGCTGTAGGGCTATTATAAAGTATTGCCTAAAATGGGGGTTCTTTTCTTAATAATAATGACTTTTAGAGCAGTGAGGAGAGATAAAGTAAAAATCTTACGCATTGTTGGATCTACGGTAATATAAGCCTGCAATCGAAGTCGTGGAATTACCTTTAGAAAACTGAAGTGTAGGTAAGCGATGCAAAAACAAGTTTTTGATCCTCGACAAACTTAGACTGAAATCGAAGTCGTGGAGTAATCTCAAGATGCTAAAAAACCTAAAAATTTCAATTACTTTTAAGCGTTTGCGAATTTTTATAAATATTTTTTATCATTTGATTGCCGGATATTGTCTTACTCCACGGCATCATGTTTCGCAGTCTCCCTCTACAAACACAGCCACTGCAACAGTACAAAGTCGCATTGCAAATGTCACAACTCAACATACAACTAGGGACTTGCATAAAGGGCCGGATGAGCGGAAGTTATAGGTCTTGGCCAGATGCACGCTGATACTGCAAAAGTTGTGTCTTTGCCAAGTTTCAAGCTGTCCACAATCATTCAGTTGCAGTTGTTGTTGTTGTTGTCATGGTTGCTACTTAATCTCAGCTAAAAGACATCACATTCAATTCATTTAGCGGCAACACGTTATCACAGCCAACATTCCCTTTGCCTGGCTGCCAGCTCCTTAGACCACCAACACCGCCAACGAAGCCACTACCATCAAGCTAGTCGGTCATTCAGTCTCTACGACTGGTTCGAAGCCAGCCAA
Organism: Chymomyza procnemis; assembly: GCA_035046065.1. Lineage (NCBI taxonomy): Eukaryota > Metazoa > Arthropoda > Insecta > Diptera > Drosophilidae > Chymomyza > Chymomyza procnemis. The sequence continues at coordinate 43,762,194 of JAWNOJ010000026.1, forward strand.
GCATCATCAACATCATCATCAGGCAAGCTACGTTGTCATGGGTTACAACGCAGCATTCTGTTTGGGGCATCATTAATGCCTCCGCTTCACGCAACTTGAGACTCAAGCATCATTTCCAATTACGCGACACAGTTACTGCCAACGCCCACAAATTGTGGCAGGAACAGGAACAAGGGAGCAAGCAGTGCGACTCGAGCTACTGCTGCCGCTGCTGAGTCCGACACTTTTTCGTTTATGATTTTTGGTCAGCCATGGGTTTGGGTTTTGGGTCCTCGGTTCCATGTCTCTACTTGTCGCTTGGCGTTTTTGGTCATTGATGTTGCTGGCCTCATTATGACGCAGTAGTCGTTGTCGTTGTCGCCGTTGTTGTTGTTGTTGTTGGCAGTCCTGCCAGCTGTCATTTGCTGTGTGCTGTCTTTCATGTTGCATTAAAATCTTGTCTTCGCATTTCAATCTCGAGTTTTTTTTCTGTCATCAGCTCACTTTAGTTTTAGATAATGACCGGGAACATGTTGTCACTTGGTCTTTAGTACATTATTCCAGCTGTGAATTGGCTTTTAAAGGCAATTTGAGGATGTTGTAAATCTTGTTTAAGATAAATTTTTATAGCTTTGAAAGTATCGAGGGTGTCTTCTTCAAAAACAATAAATTGCATAAAACTAGAAATTGTAGATTTGCGGTAAACAGATATCGTGAAGCCAAGGCATGCTAAGAAGGAATTGGGACTCGTGCTTAAAACCGACTCAATCGACAACAGCCGCTGCGTCATCGGATCAAGGCGGAGGCAGACTGCGATTGGCCTTGAATATAATTTAGCATGCGGGCGCATTTGTATGAAATAAAATCTTAAACGAAATTGTAGTTAGCCTAGGAGTAAGGCCTTCCGATACCACCAGCATTTTATTGTTTCACCTTCTGGACTAACTTCTTGTTTTAGTTTTCCACTGGGTCCACCACGTGATGTATTCGTAACACTAAAAAGATTTATCAACATCCATTTCAAACATGCATCTTGTTATGTTATCTTAATCCATAAAATGAGAAGCAAAAGTTTAGAGAAGTGGCGCCTACCTCATACGTATTACTCTTCTGCAAGTCTCTTTGAAAGTTTTTTCTGGAATCAACCATAAAAAATTATGGGTTCTTATGTTGAGTTTGAATCCGTCTAATAATTGCTATATTTTATTATTTTTAACTGAATAAAAAAATTTTTCTGTTATTGTTTTATATGAAGAAATAGTCTCATAAAAACGGTACCTCTTTATATAACTTGAATTGATAGTAGATTTCGTAGATAAAAACTTTTTCCAAGTAGAAATACCCCCAAAAACGCCGTCTACTTTCAAAATTGGTCAGCCATAGTAAGCAGATCAGTTGAGTCTACCAAAGGCCGAAAGTAGAGCTAAAAAATTGCATGGGAACACGGTCACATTCTATTGCTCTAAAAGAATTGGAGATAAAATAACATAGCAACGGGACGAAATTTGACCATAGTGGGGATTTTCTAGGCACGACAATGGTTTCTAGACTACGCAAAAATTATGATCGACATGATCCTAATAAAGTAAACAAAACATGGAGTTGACATGTGCAGCGCACAGGGGGAGAAGCTTCCTAGCATGGTATGCAATACGAAAGGCAACCCCAACAAAATTTAAAATACATCCCACTCAAACATTGTACTCAAAAATTTTAACTCATAAGACATATCCAGACCCTGTTTCACGCTAAATCCTCAGTGACTTTTTGGTCAAAAGTAAGACCGTGTCATCAGCGTATGACACAGTCAAAGGTCCCACATTTCCATTTCCATTACCATTTTCATGGATGAAGCCCGCAGTGAAAACTGCCAGTGTTGATGAACAGAATGTGTATAGGTTCACACTTGACGGAATCTCCGAAGTAGATATGACTTTGGTACTTTGTACTACGGGGTGGAGAAAGCAGCAGCAGCATTGGGCTTGTGTAGTAGACTTTCGTGCCAGACTCAATCAAATGGTTGCGTCATCGTGTGCTGCACCAGTGTTGCAAAGTGACGGGTATATTTTGAGAAATGCTGTGCAGTAGCTCATGGTGGCCACTATCTGGGTGGAAAATGACAGCCTAGTTGAGCCAATGATACTTTGCTGAATAATGACATCAGACTGATTGGCCAGTATGTCGTACTGGATGCCTCTTGCAATCCCTGTGCATAGCGACTTAAAGGGTAAACATGATGGTAAAATCAGCACGTTGGAAATGATGGCAACAAGCAGCATGCTACTTTAGGAGAATTGCATACTGAGGCGATTTGAGTTGTATCTCTTATCTTATAAGAAATAATGAGAAGGGTTTAAACGCACCAACCAACAACATAACTTGGGTACGGATTTACGATGAACAATAGAGGTAGTGAGTCACTTTTAAAACAGTCGATCTAAACGTGTCGAAACAGGCTGCTTGCCATCGTCAATCTAGTCTCCTTTTCATTGGTTCTCCGGGAAACTATGTCGACTTGCGGGCTAATTCTAACTTCTTGGGTTTTTGTGTTCGACAGTTCATATGCAAATTCTAATTGTGTAGTAGGGAAAATGGCACCCATAAGGTACCAGGCAGACTACCAACAACGATCTTAGTTGGTTCACCGCTGTAGAATCTTAATTGGTAATTTCAAAGTGACTAATCGTACCAAAGCTGTAGCAGGAATTTCATAGAATATTGGCGAGTTCATGGCTAATACCGTATAGTAGAAGCGAAACCTCTAGTACAAAGCTCTATGTCCTTTAAGGAAAAAAATCTCATAAAATTTTCAACCCATTAAATGATTTTCCCTTTGTTTATCATAATTTAACACAATTGGAAAGGCTATTTTGACTAAGTTTAAAAATTCTTCACTCTTTTGTTCGCAATCTTTATGTATGACTTTGTATCCTATTCTGCGAGTAGTTCAGTTTCGATGTTCGTACAACAATATTTTTGATCATAAATCGTTAAAATTACAGAGATACCGAATGATTAAGACTTTCTAAGAAGAGGTTGATAAAATGTGCAAGAGAAAGTACTCGAAGCCTTCTGAAATCTTAGGATCTGTAAATTTTGATCTAAAAAAGTTTGTTATATTTTTGTTATTAGGTTTCAAGTCCAATATGCGTATTTTTTGAGAATTATTCGAATAATCCAAAAAATTTAAATCGATAATGATATTTCGTCAGAAGAACTTTGCGGAAGATATATTTTTTGTACCGTGAATCAGAGGAAGATAGGTTTTCCGCTTTGTTCCACTTCAACAGCTAAAGCTCTGAGTACCTTCCTCAGCAGAGCTTATCGTCATGACCGTGCCCGCGGAGATACTGTGCCGCATTGCGTTCAAAGACATCTTTGTCATCGTAGAGACCATACAGTATTTGGATGAACGATATCCGATAGTCATTCTCAAAATAATTGGAATTGAAGGCCTTGCGTTAAATATTTCTATCGAACGCATCAAGCGCGGCTACACCTGTCGGCGACTTCTCCTCATATAACAGCACAGGCAGGATAAATGCCTTGAAGAGCGTCAGTAGAGAGAGCTCTCTATAAATCTGTTTAGAGAGAGTGTTACTTCACTTATTTTCTAGGCTGACATTTTGGCGAAAGTCAAAAATGCAAAGGGAGATGTTTTAGCATTTTAATCTTTCACATGTAGCAACTGCTTTTTAATAATCTCTTAACAACTTATCAATATTTTTTGTGTATATTCAGTCCGATGCCTGCTGGCCTTCAACTCAATAATCAACAGCAACCCGCACTCTTAACTTCCGAGTGCTTTTATTTTATGGAAATAAAAAACAGAAAAGAGATCTCGCCCTACGATCTGCAATAAATATGCAAAGGATGCCGAAATATAATTTAAAATCCTTCATTGGTGCTTCCGGTATAGTGTTTTTTGCTCCCTATTGTTGTGACCAATGTCAGTCATCAATTATGGGCATATATGGACATCAATGGACAACTAAGGACTTAGGAAATACTGCCGGTTGCCGGCAAATACAAACAACAACAAAGTTGGGTAGCATTTCGTCATCTTTTTTTTGCCAATAAGCGAGTGTATCTCTTCTCTATGATGGCGGGGAGCGGTCTGCTGTGTGCAAGTGTCGCCTGGGCGGATGCTACCAACTAACTAAACTATGCAAATTGGTTATTTTATGGCCGCACTCGCAGGCGCAACCCTTTTGTTGTTTGTCCTGAATGTTGTTAAACAAGGATAACAATGGAGCTGGCAACAAAAAGTAGGAAACAAAATGAAAAGAATGAACAACGGCAATGCCAACTAATGGCACAATTTAAGAGACTAGCTGGCCAGCAGGCAAAGGATACATATAAACAATATACTATATATGTGTGTATGTGTACAGCAAGGATATGTGAGAATTCAATGAAATGGAAACTAACAAATAAAATTGATGGAAAGAAGAAAAAAACAGCAAAAAAAAAAAACAGAAACCTAAAACCTTTGAAGGACAAATAATAAAAGGACAAAAAAATGAAAAACAAAAGCGAAAAAAAAAGAAAGAAATCAGCGCAAATCAAACAGCGCAGCAGCTCAGGAAAAATTGGGCAACACCATAGGCAGCAGCATTTCAGGCGCAGCGGTGCAGGACACAAAAAGAGATATGGCGACCGGTGCCGGTAGTTGGCGGCCAGGAAAAACTAAAGCGGAAACGCCGCAACAAAAGGCCAGTCCAAGCTTCAAGCGTTGCCAGACGCACCAGCGGCAACAACAACAAAAGCCTGCACGATTCCATGAGATGGAACAATGAATGCGCCATTGCTGGACGCTACGTGGTAGTCCGGGGGAACCAGGCCAAGCAGTTGCAAAGGTTGCGCATATCTCGTGCCGTGCTTCCGTTCAATTTGAAGCCTGTTTGTTGCCGAACTGAAAGAAATGTTGACGGAATGGGGAGCGCGAAACGAAGACTGAATCAAAAATAAAAAAACAATAGCGGAAGCGACCAGTTGGCGGCCGATTGGAACTGCTGCAACAGTGGCTGCGTCCAGCACCATCAGGAACAACAAAAGCAACAGCGGCATGAAGTAAATCAAGGCATTGCCTACAAAGCGGTGGCAAAAATTAAACAAACACGGCACTAGCCAGTGGTTGGTAATGACCAATGTCATGATGACGATGACGATGATGACGATGACTGGACTGCTAGTCAGAGGTGCAGTCTAGAGGAGGCGGTTACAGCTGTACTCACTCAAGTACAAAGGGGATTAGTTGTGAGAATATTATTTATGGGCCTGATTTTATATGACTTTGGAACTGGCGAGCCGCCTTAGATTCCAGCAGTGACTCAATAAGCAACTAACGAAGTCACCTACTTGAAATGGAGGTAATGGAAACTTATGTATTCCGGCCCATTAAGCAATTGGACATTACGCTCTTGTGATTTGTTCCCTTTCGGTAGCGCCAGAAACTCTCACTCGCATCAAATTCATTTTCCTACTACGCCTCTGGCGATACCGCTGAAGTCGGCAAGGACTTTTGCTGCTTCCCTGACGGTTTCCATTGTTTGAAGTTATTATTGGCCAAGTGAGTCGACCCAGTCAGTCACAAATACAATCAGCTGCGGCACTATTCGAGCTACGGTTTGTTATTGCCTCTACTTCGTAGGAAATCGTTGGATTTTTATTTTTTCTTCTCAATATAATTTTGCGCTTTTATGTTTGTCTTTTCAGCAGCTCTGCCGCTCTCTCTACCTCTCTGTTTGTGCTTGAACTCCGACTGCCAGGACACGTCTTTCAGCATCTCAACTGACCATGTGAGTTGGCGTATAATTTGTAAAAATTATTTGCCTTGGTCTCCGGAAAGAAAATGTTTTTCAGCATAGTGCACTGCATAAAAGCCAAGTTGATGTTGGCCTGACCTGTATGGGTTGGGCTTGGGGCTGGGCTTGGTCAGTGCCTTGAAACATTGCGGCAATAGCCTTGAGCAAGGGTTACAATTTAAATAATACTCTGATGATGCTTGACAGAAAAGCCAGGGAGCAAAGTATCACAAGACTGTCAAGCGCTTTTTTATACCCTCTTATTTTTAACGGATCACAATTCAACAAGCAGTCATCACTGCCTTTAATTGGGTAAAGCAGATAGGAATAACTGTAGGACAAATATTAAATTTAAATGCTGGTCATGGTAAAGTAGGGCAAGGAAATTAAGAAGTGTCATTGAAACCGTACGTCTGTATATGAGCATTGATTGTGTGTTTCAAATTTACAATGAATACTGACAAGTTATTTATTTTATTGAAAAGTAAAGATGAAGTACACGCTCTGTAAGCCTTGTTTATATTCTCTTTGACAGCCCTGTGCTGATTATTTGACTTCCGTAGGGCTGCACGCGAGTATCCCACTTGCGTCGGCAAAATATGCTTCTTGAGGTGCAATTTAATAGATGTTGTGTAGTAGTTCCCTGACACTCAGCTCAGCTATCCTACTTGCTAAGCTAGTCAAAAGTTCCGGGAGGTTATAATGTTGCGGGGTAATAGTTGGGATGATGGGACAGTTTGTTGTTGGCTGGAAAGTTAGGCAATGTTAGGAGCTTAGAGTAAGTTCAAGCTTGGTAATAAACTTTCCCAGTTAGTAGTGCTAGCTGTAGGTAGAAAGAAAAGGAATAATGTCCCACGAACAGTTGTGTCCCATCTTGCGAGTTTGTTAGTGACATTCCTATAGTTGCTTGGAAGTAAGAGCCGCAAAGGAATTTAGATCTCCCGTGTTTAAGATGCAGTTTAGGCAGACGGCTTTAAAAAGACTGCTGTAGGTCATCTGCATGCACAATAGGAAAATGAGCTTATTTTTTATATCAAAATTTGCTAACTTTCATACTATTTTACTAAAAGTAGAGCTTTTGCAAAAAGAAAGATTTGCCAGAAGTGACTGTATTAAGACTTCTACGCAATGGAAGTCCCTGACTAGAGTTTTGCGTTCTGCAGTGCCGTTCCAATAATTAGCTGTGGTCTGCTACACTAAATTTATTTTATAACCCAATTCAAAGAGCAACACCCCATTATTTCGAGCTGACGGCGAAGGCGCTCCTATTAAGGGTGTTTCGGATGTTTCAGTGGCTAAACCTATAGATTATATTATAGTAAATCCTACAGCATTTTTAAGGGGTTTCTTTTCTAAATCGCTGAAGTCTTAGCTGTGGAAGAAGAGCTCACTCATTGTTTTTACAGTGTCGTACAAGCCATTGGAATTATTCCAAACATCTTGTCAATTTAGTAAATATTACAATATAGATGTCGCCCACAAGATGACTCCAGACCCGTAGAAAGCCAAAGTGGAGATTGAGAGTTATCTAAAACTCTTCTGTGCCTTCAGGTGTATTCTTTTGGCTTAGATTTGGGCTTAGTTTTATTTTTTTAAGTTTTGTGCTCGCCCAGCCATTGAAGATACCCTCGAAGCAGAGTTATCGCTATGCGCAAAATCTGTTCCAGGCTGAACAAATTTTCACTTTACATCAAATCTGTAGATTATCTTCTATTGGGGGAAACCTCGTCTCGACTCGACTTTTGTGTGAATACCAAGACTGTGAATACCAAGACTGTATCCCATGTAATTTAAAGTTCTGGATTTTTTAAGTAATTTGAAGCAACGATATATTGTAGTTATTAAATTTTCCAATCTCACTTCGAATTGGTTATGTGCACTCAAAGGGTTTGATGAAAAATTTGGATCGCTGCCAAAAATGCACCTTGATGGCAACTTAAGGCTCGTTTGGAAATTACATGGGCGTAAAGTGGCAACAGCTGCCATGCCACGGTTCAGACAAACAAACTGCCAGAAAAATGGATAATAATTTCATATACTAGATACGCGCAAACACACAAACTCACTTGGGGTATATGGCAGAAAGACTATATTTATATGGTTGAACCCACTTAAACCCACACCGAGATCATGATACTCAGCAGTTTGCCAACAATTTTCATAATCATTTAGCGTTTTCTTGTGAGCCAACCGCAAAACTGCAGCAAACGCATCCTTAGAACTCAATAGCCATTAAGTTTATCGAAAAACGTTCGAAGTGTGTGCACACTGTGTGAGCCACACCCACTTTTATGCCAAAGCTTTAGCCCTTGGGCGAGCGAGCATACGAACCGCACACTTGGCTCAATGAGCACCGCAGGCTGTGGCCAAGGTGTCCAAGGATGTGGATAAGGTTGCGAGCGGGCGGCGGCGGCAGCAGCAACACTTGAATTTAAGTTCCACCTGCTCTAAGGGGAACCAGCAGTCAGTCAGTTGGTAGGTCGGCACTTTTGGCGTTGGTCCTTGCTCTCGGCGTTGGCGACCCTTGAGAATCAGCCGACCAAGAAACGCGGAAATGGCGCAGTATGCCGTTTGGTTTGCGAATCTAGAGCCAGACAACTATGGGGCAAACAGTGCAGGCCAGACCAGGACCCTTGCTCGTCATGCACTTCAGCAGCAAACCTCAACATCAGCAACTTTGGAGAACTTTAAAACACTCGAGACACTTTTGCAACTTTCTTGCAGACGCGCTATGACTCAGGGGGTGCTACACGGGGCCATGGACAGCACCTAACGACCTCTGTTGATGAGCGCCCGAACAAACCGTCTGCCTATTGATTTTTTATGCTCACTCACAGACTGTTTGCTGTTGGGTTTGGTTGGCATAATTGGCGCTTTTCAGACTTATGCAAAATCAATAAGTGTCCTTGCCCAACTCCAACACTTCAGTCGAATGAAGGACATCATTTGCTTGAGCGACAGCCGCTTTGCCAGTTTAAGTCGGGCTAAGGGTAAAGCCCTGCTCCACTAATGGCTGCGCAGTCAGTCGGTTAATGCCAGCAGCTGGCAGCTCGGCACATTAGGAGCATTATTATTTGACGGTAACAAGCGATAACTCGACTGACTATGCCAGTGCATCCCGAAGATAATGTGTTGAAGATGGCAAATCGATGCAATGAAGTTGCCGCCGCCATGAAGCGCCTGGCACTTAATGGCAACACTGACAAGCAGCTGGCAAAGTCCGTACCCACCCTCAATCAGCTGCCAGGCAGTAAGATAATATAGTATTTCCACGGCCTGGGAGCTGGAGTCCTCACTGCAGCTGCAGTAAACTACGAACCATGCTAAGAGCCTTGTTATCCTGCTGCTGGCCAGCAACCAAGCTGCACACAAAAAAGCTGCTTAAAAGTATTAAAGCCACATCACACATAAACTTTTAAAATGTTTGCAGTGTTGTACAGCATCCAAAGGATGGGAAAAAAAAATTGGCCCAGAGTTGCCGCATATATATATTTTTTTGTATTTTTTTGTGTTACAACAAATTGGATTTGCGAAAAAATCGCTCACCTTTCATTTCATGCGGATTAATGTTGTTGGGTGAGTGACTCGCGAGCATTCGCAATCACACAATTGAGACAGACAACGCTTGAGCTGGAGCCTGGGGTGGCTGGAGTACTGCGAGTAAACTAGAGTTGGAAGTTGCAAGTGCTGCGGGAATGGGAAAGAGACAACTCAAGTAGCTTTAATTTTTTTTTGCAAAGTTGGCTAACCTTTTTGGTGGGACTAGTTTCCGTTTGGGGATTTCTTTTGGACATTTGTAATACATTGAATAAATTAAGTGGTTAAGTAATTGAAAAGCGATTAGATGAACGTGTTTTTTCAAGGGATTACCTTCTTTTTGGGGGGGAGGAGCGTCATTTAAAGGTGATTGTACCTTAGTGCTTAAGATGGCTTGAGGTTTGCTTAAGGAGAGAACTTCAAGTTTTATTGAGGGTTATTAGAAGAGCAGATAATTTATAACTGGTTAGGGATATAAGATTACAGCTTTAATTTATTAAAAAGCAAGAATCTTGAAAATGGTAACTAAAAATATGATTCATATGTATGTGGTATAGGTGGCGTTGAAGGAATTTCTGTTAGAAGGAATTCAATTGATGGCGATATTTAATAATAATAAATCCCATGAAGTTACTATTTTGAATTCACTATTAATAACTGGTCGAAGCGAAATGCCATCTACAACTGAGAGCCGAACTCGAAAGTCGAGTTCTTCAATATTTTCTTAAACAGAAAACGTATTTTTGTGTTGACAATGTCAATATTTTTTGGTTATAAGATTGTATAAAAAAAAGTAGAGCAGCTCAGGCGATTCCCCTTAACGTAACTAGATCTATTGTGGAGGATATAATCTAAAAGAGTATATTATCGTGGTCACAATCGCAAATGGAAAATTTTCTTTTTTGTAAATAACCTATCGATTATCCTCTTTCCGCTGTGAGGGCAATAAGTACTTAGATGGTTTCAAAATGCAATTGAAATATACCATATTGTCTTTTTGTAGTACCAATCGTTTTTGTCAAGAAACATCATTTTTAATGATTGGCACTATGGAAGCTAATTGCGATTGGCTTAAAACATTTAAAAAGAACCTTCTGGACTTTGTTTGATACACAAAAAAACATAAAAGACCAGGTGGAACACACAAACGTGACAGTTTTAAATGGAAAATACGCTGATTTACAAAGTTAAAAGCTTACCTAGACTCAGTAAAAATAACCTCAGTTTACTTTTGTTCTAAAAGGTTATAAGATGTGGATCTATGTTTTAGAATACCATATTGGAGAGACATCAAAGAATTTTTGGAATCAAAGAGAACTTTTGTATAGTAAACGTAGTCTAGTCTATCGGCGTTTTTTAGAAATGTTTGGAAAATTAGATTAGAACGCTAAAAAGCCAGCTACAATTCATTAAATGTCTAAAAAAAATAAGTATATAATGTAAAATTCGAACTTCGATCGCTTTGGAAGCCAGCCATTTCAAGAAAGTAACCGACACAAATGTACTTTTAGAGTTCTATTTTCTTAAACAAAAATGCTATGAATTAGCCTTTGAGTTAGTTACCTGCGCAATAACAATTTCAAACAATGATAAAAAAATAGATATAGTTAGTTAGTCTAGTAGTAAATGCGTTAAATTTCTTAAATTTTTCACAATATCTAAGTCCAAATTGCAGCAGAATATTTAACGGTAACATTGATCGCCATCCAGCAGGGCGATTTCATTCTATTGTTCCGAAATATTCTTAATTTCCTTCTTCAGAGCCTCATCAAAATATTTCTAATAGAAGGCAATAAGAAGCTTGGAAATAGCCTGATGAGATTGTGGACCGTTTCTTCTCATCGTTTAAAAAACTAATATAAGTTCAACAATTTATTCTAACACAATAATTTAATTTGGATTTAAACATAGTAAAATAGCAAAACAACTATCGTCTTTGTATTATTTCGTGTTCCAGATTAAGATAGGTAACGTCCCTTCGCCATCCTACATCTTTAACATCATTCCCACTTAATGCTATGCCAGCCAGCCGCTCCATTTACCACCAACGCCATTCACAAGTGCTCAAGAAATGGCGACACAACAATTCTTCAGATTCAATACTCTCCACATAATTGTAGCCATTTACGCTAGTTGGCATTCTCTGGCTACATTTGCATTATTTTCCAACACACAAATACATAAAGTACATGCCATAGATGTCCGCATACATATCTGATTTCGCAGTACCCGTGCAGGGGCGGTGTGGGTGTGTGGTGCGTCATCCAACACCCCATGCACAATACAATGGCTAACATCTTTCGCCTTTTGATATCAGTACACAGACAAATCCAAAGTCTTGTTCCTTCAGCTGTACCACCCAGTGTTGACTAATGGCTGAGCCCGACAACAACACGAACAACAGCAGCAGCAGCAGGAGCAGCAGCTGGCAATCGGTAACGCCCTCAACGCAAGTCGAAACCGCCAGGACTCAGCCAAGGGCCATTGTTGTCAGCATTATTTGCATTTTCTGTGTAAAATTTACTTCCTTTCATTCATTCAATGCAAGCGAAAAATGGCGCATTCAGAAAATATCAAAAAAAAAACGAAGAAAAACCCCCACGAAGGGGACAAAACCTAAGGCTAAGAAAAATGAAAAGAAAATGCCGAGCTATGACGAAAATTCCAAGGCGCATACATATATATTCACTTACAAACAAATTTTGCAACATTGTAGCCACTGTCTTTGTGTGTGTCTTCGCAGTTAGTCCTTGTCGACTCTTTTGCAGGAACTCATTGCATGGCGCCTACAATAAACTGACTTTTTATTCGCCGTGATTTCATTTAGAGTTTAGTGAAATAGAAAAACGCCAAAGCGGGCCAAAGCCAATATGCATAAATAAATGCCGTACAACGAAACCAAATTTGCCAATAATACAAAAGTGTAGACTGAAAAGGCCAAGAAGGGAGCAGAGGCAGACAATGAAGTGGTGTCTGGAATGGTAGGGTCATAGGAGGCTGCAAAAGTCAAGCAGAAGTTGAAATTGTTTTGAATTTCTGCTTAATTTTTATACACTCTACCCATCGCAATGTTGCGGGTATTTTGGAATTTTCGCTGCGTTTATAACAAGCCAGAGACGGAAGTGTGGCAGACAATAGATTGTTTTGGGTGGGAAATACTTGGAATATCCTTGGGCATACACATACGGCACACCTACGAGAAACTCAGCTCATTAAAATTTATTGCTAAATCTGGTTAGCAGACGCAGCTAAGACTTCTAGGGTTTCATCATAATTGTATAGATTCTTGAGTGTTTTTTTCGATTGGTTCTCTGGAATTGAATTATTATCGTCAATACGGCCTGCATTGTTGGGCATTTTTTGCTATTGGTTTTCTGAAATTGGAAATTATTATCAAAAAGAACTGAGTATCCTTCTCTTCGTTAACATTTTTAGAGAATGTAACTTTATTTAACAATTTTTCGAGGTAAATTTTGCATGTATTCGACGGACGACACTTATTTTTGTTTTAATAGTTCAAAGCCATCTTTATTTGGTACGATTTTGAGACCTTGAAAATATGTGAAAGAGCTACTAGAGCTACTAAAGAGAAGAGCTCATAAAAAGCAATGCTACAGTTATAAAAGTTTAAATATTATAATTGTTTCTTAATAAATATTTAAATAAATAAATGAAAATAAGCTACTAGGAAATAATAACTTGGTTCGAATATTAAATATTTTGCAACTCTTTAAGCAGAGTGAAAACCCCACTGCTATTTTGAAAGCATGTTGAAGAAGTAAAAGAAATAAAATTTTAGTGAATAATTGGAAAATTTTATCCTTTTTCCAAATTTATATTATTTGTTATTTTTCAAGGAATCTGCAACTAGATTTATTTTAAGAGCTACTAGAATTTAAATTTTTGCCTCCCAATCGCTTCAAATTTTTAACACATTTTTTTAATCAGCATTTATTTCTAGTTTTTCTCAAATAAAGTGACAATTTATAAAATATTATATGTTAATTAATTGAAAAAAAAAATTTTTACGTAATATTTTGAGAGATTTCGCACTTAAGTGAATTTCTTTACTAAAACCTTCCGCATTTTTCTATCTTTTTATTTTTTTTTTTTATATGCTCTTTTTTCAGGTCTTGCAAACAACATCCACCCAGAAAAATTTTTGGTTGTACTTTATCCCTTGTAGTCCACACTATGTCCGATAATGCTTAGATACTGAAAACTAGGCTTTATTTTATCATTTAAAAGTGAATTCTTTTACTAGATCTTCTCGCATAATTCGATTTATTGTTTCGACATTCACTTTTCCAAAGTTCATACAGCGGATTTTTGGTTGTCCTTTAGTTTGTGCTCCATACTAGCGGCTTCTGGTGTCTTTACTTCACTGGGAAGCATACTTTATAGCTGTATCTTTTATAAAAACATTCCTTTATTGGAACTCTACATATCCTTTGACTTAATCCATGAACATCCACTTTTTTACGACCTTCTGAAGAACATGCATCAACTAACTCGTTTTTCATGTAGTCTCACTCTGCTTAAATTTGACTTCTTTGGTCCACCCTACACACTGATATTCGCTTTGACAACTCGACTATAGTGAACAGAACAATTTTGGATTACTTACTATCAACAGACCCGGAATATATTGCTTCTGGACTATCTGCACCTTGAACTGAAACACCTGAATAATGGGCATGCACTACTTGCTGTAGTGTATCCCTTAGTCGCCTATCGCTTCCATACCATAATATTTTTTATAGCCCTTCAGTAGGCATTGCATAATAAAAGCATTAATATTAACCTCTTACGCCCATTTAACCATTTGGCTGGCTGCACAAAGCACCCCGCCCCACCGCCCCCTACACCAAACTACTCCCCAGTTTAAAAACCGCCACTCACTCATGCCTCGGCTCAAACTTTTGTATTTCTTATTGGCAACATCAAAGTCCGGAACTTCGAGCATAAATATATATTTTTTGGCCTGCTTTTGCGTCCTGCTTTCGTCCTTTCGTTCTCGTCGCTTCCTTTGGTTGCCTTTTGTTTTGCTTGTGTATTCAGTTTCGTGTTACAGGTGATTGCATTTCGTTTGTTTTCTTTGTTTTTGTTATTTGTTTAGGCCAAAAGTTCGAATTTTGGCTTGATGCTTGTCTGCAATCCTTTTGCCAGCTTGAATTGTCAGCGGAAATGGTTTTTGGATTGGGCGTCGATCTTATGCAAATGTTTGAATAAAATATAAAAGCATTATGGTTATGGGTGGGGGTTTTGACGATGATATTACGGTTATGCTCTGGGGTGCGCCATTATTGTGCATCTTGCAGTGAGTTCGTAATTAGCATTGATTTTATGGCCTTGAGCGGAACTAAGTTCCCTACATTTTGGCGCATTACTTTGTGAATTCTATCTTTGTGCGATGTGCTATGAAACTGTTTAATTTGATCAAATGCTGGAAGAGCTATCTTTTTTTTATATGAAAGGGAAAAAATCGAAAAATATGTCTCATGATGTATCAAAGTTTGATGCGATGTTGAGAAAATTGTTACAGATATTTAAAAAAAGAATATATTGAAGGATTTTAAATTCCAAATTGCAAAATAATGGCAAAGTAATGTAAGTTCCGATTGTGAAAGCCAAAACTGTATATAACACACATAAGGATAATTCCGATAGTCAATACCTGTATCCGTCTTTACGAAAGCCTACATCTCAATGTTGATATAAGCTAAAGCAACCAACTTTTTCGAATAAACTAATTATTATACGTGGGGATGTAAGCCTAGCTTAGGTCTTAGGTTTTTCATATCCGTCATATATGAAATAACTCCCATGTGGATGATTATGCCAATTAATTACATAAAGTAAAAACTTGGTTTTTTCAAAGAATTTGTTGCTTTTCATCTTCGTTGAAGTATATAATTACTATTTTACCTACCATGTCCTGATATTTTCAGTGGTTTCTGATGCTGGCACAACGGGAAAACAAATGCAACTTTCCAGACAAATACTGGAATTCGGCAAAGATGCCCATTGTCCCCGCTACTCTTCAACATCGTGGTCGGCAAGGTTAAGAAAGAGGTGTGCAACACCAAGCGTGGAATCACATCAAGCCTCACCACACCCCTTGAAGATTTGGATTATGCAGACGACATCTGTCTGACCTATCACAGGCTCGCTGACATCCAGGGCAAAACTGATGACCTGGCCAGGCTGGCAAGCAAAGTTGGTCTTGAAATAAACGTAGCCAAAACCAAGGAAATGCGCTTCAACCACTCCAGCGAAGGGAACATATCATCTATGGGAAAGCAATTGAGTTAGTCACCAGTTTCCCATGCCTTGGCACTGTCATCTCCAACAATGGCGGCGTGGATGATGACGTCACAAACCGACTTGCCCAAGCCCGATCAGCATTTAGGAGACTCTACCGCATCTGGAGCAACAAACAAATAAGCAGACGAACAAAACTCTGAATCTACAACGCGAGTGTAAAGTTCATACTGCTATGTGGTGATGAGACATGGCTTACCATCAAAAGATGACACAGAGACGGAAAATCTTCAGTAACAAATGCTTGAGAATTATATGCGGGATATTCTGGCCAAACAGAATATCCAAATCAGAGCTATCTCGTTTCACAGCTGAGCCTCCTATTTACATCCAAATAAGGATGAAGAAATGGACGTAGGGCAGGCTATCGGATGAAATCCAAGCAGTATTGTCAGGATGGCACTGGACTGGAATCTCCAAGGCAGCAGGCAGATCGGAAGACCCAAGCAAACCTGGAGTAGATCCATCCTCCAAGAATTGGCCAAGGTGAACACAATATGGGGCAAAGCTAAACTGACGGCACAAAACAGGGTTTGTTGGGAGGCTCTAGAAGAGGCCCTAACTTGGCAAGCGAAATTAAAAGTTAAAAAAAATAATTATACAGTTTTCGTTGTTTTCGTATATCAAAAACCAGTCTCATACATCAAAATCTAATTACTGCCTAATTAGCAGTGAAGCAAAAATAAATTTTCATTTTATTGATATAAACATAGAATCGCCTTGAGATGTATTTCCGATAATTAAATTTACATAAGCCAAAAACTTTTGAGTTTGCATTGAAATAGTTTTGATTTCTCAAAAAATTTCACTAAATTAATTTGCAAATTTGAAAGCCAATTTAATTTCCTAAAGCTATTTTAATGACCAACAACAATAAGCAACAAACTATTCCAACAATCAAAAAAGAGTCACAAAGTGTAAATTATTGCAAGCATATTGCTCATAAAGTTAAACTCACTCACTCACATTACGTATACGACCCGTTCGACCAAAAAAGAGAAAACAAAATTCAATGAAAAAAAATCCCCCAAAAACCAGTTGAAAAGTAGCTGAAAGCAAAAAAAAAAAACGAAATTAAATGAAAAAAAGAGGAGACGTATCGTATCGTATGTGCACTTGATTGATGAGAAACCTTTGCGAAATGTCAATCCAACATAATTGAGTCATGCAGCGTACAAAATGTTCAACTTAAAAAAAGAAACAGGGAGAGCAGGGGAGCAAAAGAGGAAAAAAAAACTATATGTAACATAGAAGGACACCTATAAATACACACAGTGCTACAGAGTTTACTCGGAATAAAGTGCATCGCACACAGATACAACCTCACACAATCTCGTGGATACATCCACATGCACATGGATACACACACACACACAAGGAGCAGCTATGGCTGAAGCCAACGTCATTGAAACTGGGTAAAATCGCCATTACCAACGCCATACGTTGCGCTGAAGCTGAAGCTTAAAATCACTCAGGTGTAGCTTACGCCGGAGTAGTACATGACCAGAAGCTGGCTAGGACATATAAGCAGAGCAGCGGCTCTCTTTTGGGGGCTTGTAGGCGACGCTGCTGGCAGCAATGTTGCAGACCATCCGTCTGCACAAATTCACTGAAATGCACGTTATAATGGGTAACAACAAAAACGTTTATAAAATGTGAAGATACAGTGGCGTTGCGGTGAGGGGGAGGGAGGTCATTGGGGTTCTGAAAGAATTGTTTACTTTGAAATAACTCAAATTTTCTAATTTTAACTTTAAAAAACGAAAATTTCACCTACAATTGTTTGAAGCGATTTGAGCCGCAATCTGTAGATCTATTATATTCGCCTCTTTTATCTTAGAAAATTTTTCTTATCTAGAAAGTTTAGTAGTGTGCCTAGATTTACATAATGTAGCTCCCTTTCCTGTCTTATATGACAGTTCATAATCTTTCTTTTTTTCTTGCATTATCGCTAGGTAGTCTCTTTCGTAATTTTGTAAGTAATTTTTAGTAAATTTTGTTTAAGAACGCTTCCTGTTTGGGTGATAGTTCAACCAATAGTAATCTCAGCAGAAAATTCTGTAGAAAATCTTAGACTGTTTTTCAATAGTTTTAAACATTCTTTAAGCCGCTAGTATTTTTCGCTCTATCATGCATTCTTCTCAGCTTAATATCAGCGGAAGGTTTCCTGTGGCTAAGCCGCAAAATGGGGAACAAGGCAAGTGGCAGCTCCATACCTTGCAAGTTCATCTGTATTTTTGCATTACCTGAAAACCCAACGTGGCCTGGTACCCAGAGTAATTAATCGTGAGTTTGTTCGTCGAGCGTACTTCCAAAAGAATGTTAGGATGTTACAAAAGCATGTTATCTGCTGTGAATTAAGTGTCTCGATTCTGGATCTTTCAATCAATTGTATTTAAAATTGAAAGTTAAATGTGTCTTTTCCCGAGAAACTTTTCTTGATCCTGCTACTTCTGCTTCATTCATAATATTTTGGATTTTTTTTTTGTATTTTCTAAATATACTTTCCCATTCTTTTTTATTACTTAGTACTTAGTCACTTATAATAGTACATAGTTGCTATACCTAATTTATTTTTATTAATTTAATTTGAATTTTTTTTTTAAATTCATTAAATTTAGTAAAATATCTAGTTTCATGATATCTACATGTCCTCAGATCTTGACGTACTACATATTTTTGTTTTTTTTTTTTTGGCATTACTAAACTAATTTTATAAATAATTCATTATTTTAAAATAATAATTATGAAAAGCTTTTCATTTCAGCGAATGATGTCATCGGGCCAGCAAAAGTAAGTTCAATTTGCACAATTTTTCAAAAATCTAAAATCTATCTATAAATCTTTTTCATGCGAAATCCGAGATAGAAACCGAATATCTTTGTAGCCTAACTTTGTTCAAACATTAAACTATTTTGAAAATTTTTAAGCTAAAAACTTTAGACTCAAATTATAATTATTATAATGCATTGATAATAAATCAAAGTATTTTCAAATTACGAACAAAAATAAGGCGCACATGAAAATGTTATTTGTCGTGCAAAAAGTACTTCCAATTTTAAGTTAGAAAACTCTTTGGTATAGAATTTTATTTTAAATTCAACATTAAAAGTAATTTTTATTTTTTGTGGCTACAAATACTTGCAAAATAATTAATTTTTTCTAAATAAGTTTCTATTGCATAAAAAATACTGTGTTGAAGGATGAAATGCGAAAAGAATATTAATTTCTAGAATTTCAACTTTTGCAGCAAGTTCGCTCTAGAACTTATTAGCGCCTTTTATAAATCATTTTTTTTATTTAA
Source organism: Chymomyza procnemis (assembly GCA_035046065.1). Classification (NCBI taxonomy): domain Eukaryota; kingdom Metazoa; phylum Arthropoda; class Insecta; order Diptera; family Drosophilidae; genus Chymomyza; species Chymomyza procnemis. The sequence goes on from JAWNOJ010000026.1 coordinate 43,781,145, forward strand.
TTTCAATTTTTTTTTTTTAATTTTTAACGACCGATTTAAAGTTTTTACTTTACATTTGAAAATGGTTATTTCTACCGAAAATTTTTCATTTTTGAAACAAATCTTTATTTTTTCTATATTTGAGAGATTCAGATTTCTGCTTTTTGAAAAATAACTAAATTTAATTTATTTGAATAGAGTTCGCATTTGAAATTGAATTTGTTATCACTTATCATTGGTTCGGGGTAGTAGTTAGAGTATTAGCAGCGTTATGCCTCTTCCATAGCTAGTTCAACGATGTGTGTTCTTCCGACTCTTCTTGTGGGCTGACTGTTGTTCAACAGGCACATTACCAGCACTTTCGGTTGCTAGTTCAGATACTCGGTATTTCGAGCGCTTACTATTTTTAACACTTCTTGGATCATAAGACCATACATAGGGTTTTGTTTTGAAAGCGTAAAGTGACACTGCAATTGATGGAGCTTGCAGCGCCCTATTGCTGGATTACGTAGATCAATATTGGGTTTATATGGTTTTATAAACCAGAAACTTGATTTAGGTTTTCAGCTTTGGGCGGCTTCCTTTCAGTCATTGCTACTACTACTACCACGGCTAGTCATATCACTTCTTGGATCTAGGGAACACCCAGTATATTGTGGACAGTCATGTCGTTCGCAACATTTTACTTAAGAGTCGTTGCAATATGCACTGCAATATGTGAAGCTTGAGTGCTGCATAGCTGGATTACGTAGTTCCTATATTGGGTTTATAATGGGTCTATAATCAAGCTGACTTATTGAGGCTTTTGGGTTTGGCTCAGTCTTTATCTCTCTAGTACTTCTTTTCCAGGTTAGTCGCCTGTCGAGCATCAATGGTCACAGAGTTGTTACGTGCTGTGTGCGGATTTCTACTTCTTCACAGTAATGCTCCAAGCACTGAAAGATGAGCTACCAATTTAATTTCAAAAACTTTCTTTGTATGTGCATCCCTTCATAGCAAACTACTAACTACGCCCGCCACTGTCCCTTGCAGCGACACTGTCCAACACACACATTGAAACGTAATGGTAGCAAAATTAATGCTTCCAAGTAAATGCTAGGCGACTACACCAGGATGGTGACAATTTCTGCGGAATGAGCGAGGGATTAGGATGCTACGGGTGACGGCGGTAACATTCATGTCGATGTCGTTGTCGCTGCCGCTTGAAATGAAACCAATGAAGGAAACCCAAGTAGCCAAGTAGCGCCACTAACTAAAGCCATTTCCAAGTAAAAGTGTGACAAAATATAAATCTTTCTAAGGGCAGCTAAGTGTGTGTGTGTGCGGGAGTGCGGGAGTGTGTGTCGGAGTGTGAGTGTGTATGTGTGTGTATGAGTGAGTGTGTGTTGGAGTGTTTTTTTTTTTTTATAGGAAAATGAAATCTTCGAAAGATACCATCTACTGACCGTAGATGGCATGCACGATTCATAACCCTCCAAGTAGGGTTATGCCTACGTACTAAACAAAAACCTCCGTTCGCTCTCCAGTCCTTGTCGCGCTCACCGGGACTGCCAGTCGAGGTAATTCTTCGGTGAGCAGGATGTGATGCCAGGTCGCACTCCATCTCCTTATGCGTTGTACTGTAGCGTGACGCTCCTCCCTTGGCTCTTTAGTCGCCTTTTACGACCAGCCGAGAACGCTGTGGTAGTATTCTTGCCCCGCCAACCACACGGGAGTACTCCTCAACCATCATCTGTTGGCCATCTCGTCCATACGGACACGCTTCATCATGTTGATGATGATCGCATGGGCCGCCTCCCAGACGCCTTTGTCTGCCAACATAGCAGACATCAAGCTTCTCGGGCTGAGAGGTGCTCCAGAGAGCGACTGTAGCTGGATCCTCTCCGGGGCGAACCTGGAGCAGTGCAGCAGTATGTGCTTTGCTGATTCCACTGCGTGTGTGCCATAGAGGCACTGTTCACGTGGTACCCTCGGAAACAGTCGTGGTCCGTGAGGAACTGCGTCATGTGGTTGTTCACCACTTTGTGTGCGCACTCTGCCCATTCTGTTAAGTCAGGAATAAGCTGGTACGTCCATCGTCCTCGTTGTGACTCTTGCCACCTGGTCTGTCAGACTCCTCGGGTCCACTCTCGGATCTCTAACTGTGAAACACCTTCTCGCGCTAGGAATTTGGCTCTTTATTTCCAGGTCAATGGGTGTAATGCCTGCAAGTGCATGCGCAGCGTCATCCGATATAGTACGAAAGCCCCGCATGAGTCTGAGAGCCATTGTCCGTGATACTGCACGCGCGCTATCTAGGTAGGATGCTTTGCTGGTCACACTGCTCCAGTTAGTGGCAGCGTAAAGCAGCGTTGCCTTCGTAACCGCCACAAGCAGCCTCCTGGCCGGCAAACTAGGTCCTCCCACGTTGGGCATGATTCCTGCCAGAGCCGCATACATTGCGTGGTATTTGAAACTGGTCCTTCGGTCTATTAGGACTCCCAGGTACTTCAGCGTTACTGCTGAAACGATTTGCACTCCCTGAACTACGACCTGCATGTTCTCCACGGTTTTTCTGCTGCTCATTAGGACTACTTCGGGCTCTAGGGCTGCGATACTTAGGCCGACTTTCTCCTGCTCCTGTTCAATGGTCGACTTGATCGTCGCATTGCTGTTGTCCTGGAGCTCCGGTATTGGCTTGGCTGCCGCTGTTATCGCCACGTCGTCAGCGAAGCAGTGCAGCTCCACACCTCTGGGTTGACTAATGCTCAATATCCCATCATACATAATGTGTGTGGGAGTGTGTGTGATTTCGAGTGTGTGTAGGAGTGCGTGCGGGTGTTGGTGTTAGTGTGTGTGTGTGTTTGTATATTGGAGTGTGTGTTAGTGTGTATCTATGTTTTGGCCATAAAGTAAGTTGGTTCAATAAGTTGCAGTCGTTGGTCAGACGAACTCGTTAAAATGGTCAGTTATCCTGGCTGCCTCCTGTAGCTCTCTTAGGTCGCCGTCATCGCTGTTGTTGTTGTTGTTGTCGCCGCTCTGTGCTCCTCTGCTCCCTTTGTAGCCAACGACCCAATATCAGCTGCAACTGTTTATGACCTACACCAAGAGAGCGAGAGTGAGAGAATGAGAGAGAGCTCACAACACATTCGTCGTCAGCCGTTCAGTCGGCTTGGAGCATAACTTCGTCTTTTACAGTTAAATGTTGCTCTGAGCGAGCGTAACGGCATTGTGGCGCTGAGTAAATTTCCCCAAAGTTACCAGTATTTTAAGGGGAAGTTAGGGGAAACTTGTAAAAAGTGGTAACATTTAAGGTGCATATTGAAGGAGTAATAAGGGTAACAAATATATATTGGGCATAAATTTCCCCTCATTTGGTTCTTGTTGATTTTAGTTTTTTTTTTTTTTTTTGAATTAATTTTTTAATTTAAAATAAGATTTTGAATTATTTATAATTGCAAATGAAGACAAAAAACGTTTTAATTGTAAGAAACTGAAAGTAATTAATCAAAATTAATAAAATCAAAAAAGGAGTAAATTTAATAGAAACAAATAAAAAATGTAAAAAATTAATAGTAATAAAAATTATTACAAAAATGGAGTTTGAAGTCGATGGACTCTTTAGTGCTTGCAGAACTAGAGATTCCTCACACACACACACACACACACACAATGATCTTCCCCATTGCAAAAATTGGCATTGATTCTCAAAATATGGAACATTTTTGGCCATGTTTTCGGTCAAACCAGCACGAATGGCAACAGGTTTTGTCATTATTGTATCATTGGACTACAGTCTGTCTCTGTGATAGAGTTATCCTCCTAAGTTGGCTGCCTCTGGTAGCTTTTGTAGACTGTCTATCAATCCGTGCCTAACTTGCTTAGCTGGCTACGCTTTCCTGATATGGGTGACCATTGGTTATATCGTCTACTGTGCCTATGATCTGTAGAACTCTATGCAGATCTCGCATTATCGAAGCTATGTGCGAAACCGTATTGACCTTAAGTCCGCCAAGTCATCGAAGTCGTATTTCATTTCACGACGGAGAAGCTCTAATAAATCGCTTAGCCGAAGTTTCAAATATTATAACTACCATAAACTTTTCTTTCATAGATCTTTTTATTCTTTAGATTGCAAAATCAAGTAGAAAGTAAGGGAAGCTTAGTCGCTTCTGAAACGAAAGATCGATGGTTCGCTGCGACCCCTGCTGCATTCGCCTAGCACTGACATAGCTAGCAAATAGACTTTATTTGCTTAAGCAAATATCTATTTTTATAGAGACATCGCTGTTCGGATACAACTTTAAACTTTGAACAGCTATTAATGGAGATTTCTGCGTTTGTAGAGCGATGTCAATATAGTCAAGGGCAATGCATTGGTATTTGTTTTTTATTAAGAATTTCATAGCCAACTCCATTGTATACTTTCTTTAAATTTATATAAATAAGCAAATGAAATTAAAATGCCACAACATATTAATTTGTAATTTGGCCTTGGAAGTGCTTGCAAAGTTTCGCTTTTTTTTTCTAGTTGTCACAACAATTTTCTCAAACTCGCAACGACTGCACATTTTTTCAAAATTTGCTGCACTATGGAACATTTTCTAGCCACTTTGTATGAATTATTTAAAACTCTTCCAAAATCAAATCAAACATATTGGGTTGCCTAAAAAGTAATTGCGGATTTTTCATATAGTCGGTAATTGCAATCTTTCTTCTGTCAGTTATCAGCTCTTACTTTTAGCTTGCTTTAGAAAAAAAATTTGTTTGTTTGGCGTCAATTTTAAAATGGAGCCCACAAAGGAGCATTTTCGTCATATTTTACTTTTAATATTTGCGTAAAGGACAAAACGCGGAGCAGGCTGCTAAAAAGTTACGAGATGTGTATGGTGATAAAGCCTTAAAAGGAAGACAGTGTAAAAATTGGTTTCGCAAATTCCGTTCTGGCGATTTTTCACTTAAAGATGAGCCACGTTCAGGTCGGCCAAATGAAGTTGTTGATGACCAAATCAAAGCATTAATCGAATTGGATGGTCATGTAACTGAGCGTGAGATAGAAGAGAAGTTAGATATACCAAAATCAACCGTTCATTCTCACATAAAAAGTCTTGGACTGGTGAAGAAGCTTGATATTTGGCAAAGAAATTCTTGCTTGTGATATGCACTTTAAACGCAATGAATTCGATCCGTTTTTAAAACGAATCATAACTGGAGATGAAAACTGGATTGTTTATAACAACGTTAGTCGAGAACGATCATGGTCCAAGCATGGTGAACCAGCTCAAACCACTTCACAGGCTGATATCCACCAAAAGAAGGTTATGCTGTCTGTTTGGTGGGATTGGAAAGGTGTGGTAACATTTTGAGCTGCTTCCAAGGAACCAAACGATTAATTCGGATGGACAAATTGAATACAGCCAACAAGTAGAAGCGACCAGAATTGCTCAATCGTAAAGGTGTCATATTCCACCAGGACAACGCTAGACCGCACACATCTTTGGTCACTCGCCAAAAACTGAGCGAGCTTCGCTGGGAACTTTTGATGCATCCATCATATAGCGCTGACATTGCACCATCAGACTACCATTTATTTCGATCCTTGCAGAACTCCTTAAATGGTAAAACTTTCGGCAATGTTGAGGATATAAAATCGCACTTGGTGCAGTTTTTTGCAGATAAAGGCCAGAAGTTCTATGAGCGTGGAATACTAAATTTGCCAGGAAGATGGCAAAAGGTTATCGAACAAACTGGCAATTGTATATTTGATTAAAGTTCATTCTAAGTTTTATTAAAAATGCATTTACTTTCTTTTAAAAAATCCGCAATTACTTTTTAGGCAAGCCAATAGTTTCATTTTTCAATCAGCCCATTCTCAGAACATTGCTCCAAAATTAAGGGAATTCAGCTTCGCCCAAGGCTAATTACGAACTCACTGCCGGAAGCACAATAATGGCGCAACCCTGAACGTATCCGTAATAACGTCGCCAAAATCCGCACCAATAAACATAGTCATCATTTTATATTTTATTCCAAAATTTGCACAAGATCGACGCCCAAATCCGAAAACCATTTCCGCTGACAAAAATGCAAAAAAATTTTTTCAGCAGCTAATTTCGCTTTGTTCTTTTTTACTTTTAAGCAAACACTTTGTTCGGATACGTTGAATCTATTCTATTATTTCTTTTTATTTATTATTTATTGTTTATTTAATTTTTGCAGCTTATTTGCAATTTTAAGCCAAAGTTCAAAGTTCGAGTAGCTCAATACTTGCTGCATTTTGTTTGCTTATTAAGCTATAATAATTGCATAATCTTACAAAACAATTAATATTTAATTTAACAAAATATTTAATTTAATTTAAAATCAAAAAATCTCAAAACAGAGCGAAGTTTTTGCTACCCAAAATGTACCCAATATTTACCACAACTAACTAAAATAAACCCCATATTAAGCTGCTAGAATGCAAGCATTTTCTCCCAAACATCCCTGCTTTTACGCTCACACTGAAGTTACGCTCATTTTCCAATTAACTTTGCCCAGCGCTCTCGCGCTCTGCCACACAGCATTTGCCAAAAACGAACAACTTGTCCAAACAGTAACTTTTGGCGCTGCAGTGCCGCTCTCTCGTTCTCATTAGCGCGCTCTCCATCTCCATCTCTCTCTCTCTCTCTCGGCGCGCCTTATCAAAGGAAAAGCGAGCTCGTGCCTTGGCGTGGCTTTGGACGAAAGTAAAAACAACAGGCGGCTGGCTGCTGAGCTGCTGAGCGAAAATAACCCACTAAATGAAGATGAGCCGAGTGCGAAGGGATATTTGCTGTGTGTGTGTGTGTGTGTGTTGTTGTTGCTGTTGTTTTCATTCAATGAAACGGAGTGTGTGTGTGTGTGTGTGTGTGTGTGTCAGAGCAGCCAAGGAGTTGGCAAATATAAAACAAACTAAGGCAACAACAACATAAACAGCAGCGGCAATGCGGTGCAGGCGGGGGCACAACCAACTTCAAGCTGACGTTGGCAGCGTGGTACATTCGCTTTGGCACACATTTTATACAAATGCAATATTCACACACACACATACACTTTATGTTATCTGCATATGGGATTGTGTGTGTGTGTGTGTGTGTGTGTGTGTGTGTGTGTGTGTGTGTGTGTGTGCGCGTGTGTGTTTCTTTTGCCAGCCCAAAAAAATATGCTTACCAATCTTTACATAGAATATTTCTCTGCTTTCACACACTCCATCACACAGACACACACACAGACGTACACACACACAGACGCACACTCACACACACACACACACACGCACACACAGACGCACACGCATACAGACGCGTTTTGTGTACTTTTTAACAGCTTCTCGTTTCCGCTTTGCATGCGAAGGCTGTCTGAAAAGTATAAATGATTTTTGTTTTTTGTAAGAACTTTCAATTTTTAAGAGCAACTTTTTAAGTTATTAAATTATTTTAAAGCAAAATTAATTCTTAATTTTTTAAACTGTTTTGTAAATTCGTTCAAAAAATGCAGACTATTCGAAAATAATATTTGTATCGATTCAGCTACCAAGCGGTTTGAGTTTGATAAGTTTTTGTTTATATATTTATTTATTTATTAATACGTAAGGGTACAACTAAGTCCAGTTGACCTTAAGATTAGACAAGTTAAACATTCTAAAATTATGAAATAATAAATGATAACGAGGAAAAAATATAATAAAACTAATTCGTATGCCTAGCCTGATGGGTGAATTTTTTATAGATGTGCACCGTCTCACATCTGGGGCTCGCCAGGAGCTTGGATTTACAATGTAAAAGATGAAAACAGAAAGTAGCATATAAATTTAAACATTTATTCCAAATAGAAGCCAAAGAACAGCGTTGACCAAGATAGGTTTTTATAGTTCATAATTGGTCACAGAAGCTCGATTTGGGGAATCAAGATAAGATAGGATACATGAAGAAATGGAATGGATAGACAGTTCAAAGTAGACGAAATCATAGAAGTTATAATTTGCGCATAGGACACGAAAAGGATCGTGTAACGCATAATTAGTTCTACAAAAAGTTATTGCTAGAGGTAGAAAATTACGGGTTATTCTGGAAGGAATGGTGAATGAAATTTTATTAAGGAGAGCATTAGAGTCAATGAGACCGAGTAAAAGCTTATGCAGAAATAGCACGCCGTGGCAGGCGAAGTCTGCATGTATAGGATGGCAAACGAATGTTGGGATCCCAGTTTTATCCCCGAAGAGCAAATATTAAAAATTTTTTTTGAACGGACTCAATCAACTCTTGATAGTGTTGGTATTGAAGGTTCCAAATGCTGGAGCAGTATTCCAAAATTGGGCGGACAAGCGAAACGTACAGCAGTTTGGTAATATACGGGTCATTAAATTCTTTTGACCACTGCTTAATAAATGCAAGAACCCCTCGAGCTTTGGTTCCTTACCAATTTTAGTTGGAAATTACATTTTTGTGAACATATATGCATATGAGTGCGGCAGTCCAATGAAATGTTCTAGAATTATTATACCCTTTTTTTGAGTACATTGCAGCATAGATAGATAGATAGATAGATGTGCGGGCGGCAGAGACGACATAAGCATCGCCTCTGGCTAAGTAGCCCCTTGTGCCAAAGTGAAAAGCGACGAGGTTCGATAGAGAAAAAGTGAAATGTCGAGAAACCCACTGCACGAACTTTCTCGTCTCTCGGAGAAAGTTGAGAAGTAACTGTAGTGGTAATCGAGCTGGACCACAACGCTACCCAGGGTACGCAACCTTGTTCTTGAGAAAGTTGGACAATAGCATAGGAAATGCTCTGTATTGTCAGCCTCCTCGAGACAGGCCGTCAGTTTTTAGTCCCAAGTCAACCATATGTTGACCACTTGGTTTGTGTCTCGTACTGAGCCCCACCAGAACTTTCAGATACCTTCTGCCGAAATGGAGATGGAAGTCTGCAGCTTTGGTTGAGGGTTCTTTCACGAAGTATTTTGTAACACGGCAAACTACTGTAAGCTTCCAGTGGTCCCGGTTGTTAGTTCCGATGTGCGCTGTATGGTTACCGCCTTACTGTTAGTTATGAATAGCTCAGCAGCATCTATCAGCATCCGATCCTGGAATTTGCCAATTCATCTGCTATCTCGTTTCCCTGTATACCTAAGTGTACAGGTACCCAGCTGAGACAGACCTTAATACGACTTGAAATCGTATGCAGCATTATAGCGGAAACTTAAGTTTGAATTTTGGTCATAATGAAAATCTCCCTTTTTGTTTAAAATTAAAACTAGAGAAATGAATGTTTTTCTACTCCTAAAAGAGACGGATTTGCATACAAAAAATCTCTGTCATCAGATTTAAGCTTGAAATCTGCTTTAAAGAGTAAATATATCAATTAAGGTAAAACTGTGGCCATATCAAATGAAGCGTATTTGAAACAATTAACTTAACAAAAACTATTTCCATTTAAAAGAACATATCAAAAATATACTACAGCTCGAATCTACTACATGTTCTGCATTAGTTTTAGTTCACTTGTTATTATGAACTCAACAATCTTTATGAATTAAAGCAAAGCTAGTCAATATGTTCCGTTTCTTTGCTTAGTTGCGAGTACTGAAGTAAAAAATACCAATTCGCATGTAAAAGTTGCATTTTTAAGTAGTGTAAGTTACTTCCGGAGCCTGCTTTCATTTTAAAAACACAAAGTGCCGCTTATGCAGCGCGTCTAAGCCTGAAACTCAACGTTTATCTACGCAGAGCAGAACAAATGCAATTATTTGGTTATCGATTACTCCATAAAAAACAAAATCGATTGCAGCTTCATATATTCTCGACAGGTTACATATACCTGAGCTCATCACATGTACCCTAGAAACACTCTAAGGATAACAGGTGCCACAAAAAAGTTGCCCTGTTCTTTTTACCTTTTTTGAACCCAGTTTCCGAACTAAGCAAACAGCCGCTGGATTTACTTGCACTTGCTGCTGCTGCTGCTGCTGGTGTAGGGTTGTCAACTCCATTCACTGCTCTACTTGGAGCCATCAACTGAAGCTATCGAATTCCTCCCAATGGTGCGGTGCCGCATTAAACGTTTAACTTTCGTTGCTGCACTCGAACTTTGACAATCTAAGCAGTTTACTGTGTCAATATGTTGCTCTGGCAACGACAATGACAACACTGGCAGCCAGCATCATGAGCACCTGAAGACCCTATCCCTATCTCATAGAAGAGAGTTGTGTAGAGTTGGCAGCAGTCAGCAAGCACCATCAAGTCTTCACTTCAACTTGCTTCACTTCAATACCGTCATAAGTTATGCATGCAAATTTCTCTAGCCTGTTTCTCCTCGAATCTGCTTGTTTTTGTTATCTGCTTCAGAGAAGTAGCACCAACAACAACAACATCAGCAGCATCGACACGAAAGGACGAAAAACGCAGTTGAAAATTTTCAACAAATGCGGTTATATGGCAGGAGATTATTTTAATGGTTCTTCTTGTTGGCACATTAAACTTAAACGCTCTTATGTTTTCGTTCATCCTACCTATAGCACCTACCCATCTACCCAACTATCCGATGTTCCGTCTGTTGTACGTTCTAAGCCATTAGGTTTTGGTTTCTTTTGGCGCAGTTATTGTTATTGCAGGATTGCAAACATAGGTATTCCCACACACACCTTGGAAAAGTTTCATATTTTTCCATTCGAGTATAAAAAGTTGCCAAATGTTATTCATGGCAAATAATTTTACGGCAATTTTTTCCTTTGTTTTTTTGGTTTTTTTTTTTCCTATTTTGGCACAGTTGTTGTTACTGCAAGTAATTTGCAATTGTTTGTAGACGTAAAAGTTACGTGAGTCAAAATAAAGTGGATTGTATTGCAATGGGATTGTGGGAGCTGCTACTGCATGACATTTGAAATGCTAATTTGCTTAGTTGCCAAAAGTTGGCATCAAAATTTGAGTTATAAATGGAGTGATATTATAGAGTGTATTAAGGTATTTTTGTATGCATAATGGTCCAACATAATAAAGATTAGGTTTGCATCATTATATTGGAAGTAGTTTTTGTTTTTTTTTTGAAAGAGATTTGCACACCCAATCCGGCGCGTCGAAAGTTGAATGATTTTACACATTTTTCTGGTAACCAGCTAGCAGATAGTATCTCTTAAAAATAAGTTCTATTTGGTTTCGAACCATAACCGAAATATAAGTTCTCTATGGCCTTGATCCAATTACTGAGCCAGTTTTAACTGTCTGAACCGGTGAACTCCAAAGTGATCTACCTACATCTGTTGTAAAAGCCCGTATTCGGAAGGAACAGCGAGTAAGTCAAGATCTGCCATTTCAATGTTACCAGATAGCTTTTGAAGCGTACATCCAGTTGTAAAACTTGTCTTCTTGTTAAATCTGCTTGAGCATTAGTTCCATTCGATAATTTTCTGCATTAATGGTTTTGCTTGGTTTTAGCAGCTTACAACAGATAACGCACTCCTGGGTTCCACTACATGTAGATCATGACCTTTGGGCCATGTATGTTTTTGGTTTTGCTGGTGCAAAATTTCTTAAAAAATAACTTCGTTTCAACTCTTTCGAAGACCTCATTAAATTTCTTGGCTTCAATATGTAAAACAAGGACTATACTTGCTTTTTATTAAATCTTTATTATTTGAACCGATTGCAAATTTCTGGCTGAGTCCCAGCATCCAATTCCTTATCTGCAGCCTTTTTTTTAATTCTACGTAGACGCTTTGGGCTCAAAATAAATTGCCCAAAATATTCCATTGCTATACAATGGGTTCCATTAACACAGAAAAGCAAAGCTTCCCACAAACGCCAATTATTTAACACAGATCCAGTAATTTTCAAAGAGATGAATAAAAATTTTTCACTCCCGATGTTTGGATTTGTAGGTACAGGTTTTGTTTGAATCGCTATGAAGAGATATCACCACCATCCGCCTTTGGAGCAATGACAGCTTTGTCAAGAGAAATAATTTTAAGTTTTTAACTTAATTCAGTCGATTGTTTTTTTAAATATTAATTAAAAACAAAACAAAATTTTATGCGAAATAAAATATAAATTAATTAAGTCTAAGTTTTCTTTTTTTTAAATAATTTTGGAACAAAATCATTGTTTATATAAATATTTAGGCCAAAGAATTGCACTACAAATATATTTTTGGAAAAGAACAAAATTTTAATATAAAATTGTACAATTGACATTATTTTAAAAAGTTGAGAATTCATTTTATAAATTCCCCTTGACTATGATGTTTTCACTCCAAGGGCGGAAATATCTCAGTGGAGATCTACGATTTATAGCCGAATCCGAATAATGTAGATTAATGTAGGTAAAGAATGGCTATTAATTTGAAAATAAAATTTTCACTTGGATTAATTCTTTTTTTAAAAAAAAAAACATAGCGCAACCAATCGTGCCACTTCTAATTGAGGATTTATGTATTAAAATAAATTGAAAACGGGTGAAACTGTGACAAAACATGCCAGATCGATTGGCTTGTTCAAAAACTCGATTTTTACACAATAAAACGCATATCGGTTAATTTTATAAAAAGTATTTGTTGAGAAATGTTTTTGCTAGAAAAGGCATATGCTTGCAAATATTATTATTAAATTTGCTAATTTTTTTTTTAGCTTTTATGGGAACTTTTTGTGAACATTGTTAAATTTTGCGCAAATTCTGTAAGAATTTTTCAACAATTTGCGGCTCAATAGAAATTTATAAGAAAAATTTAAAAAAATACCTGCTGTTGGGTACTCAACGCGTTTTTTGCATACAAATACGGCTCGGTCCTGGGCGATACTTTCAATTTACATTAATTTGCTTATTGGGATCGCCGACTTAAGGAATCCCAATTTCCATTCATTATGGAAGGCAAAATGGGGGGCAGTAGGAAGCTACTTTCTTGGAATATCAGAGAATGAACTGGAATAAGAAAAGCGAGAGATCTTGTTTATCTCACTACCAACAGAGTAGAGCACTTCAACTTAGTTGCAAACATTAATTAATGTAAAACAATAAAAAAATTATAATTGTAATTTGGATTTTTAATAAATTTCATGTGATCGCTTACAGCTTGGAAACGAAAGAAGTATTCTATGCACAACTGAATTTATTGAACTCAACTGGGTGTTTGACTTGACGTAAAATCTTTAGCGAAAGTCTCGAGTTGTTCTGCTATATGATAAATAAGAGTTATTAGTTCGACCGAACAACTACTTTGAGCGTCGCAGTTGTTTCTCACATCAATTTATGTAAAATCTACCGTCTTAAGGAAACAGAGACACCTGCAACTACTGGCAAATGTCCCCAAAAAGCATGCTACACTTTTGTGAAAATTCATAATATTATTAAGTTTTCTTAATTTCACATTTATGTGCACAGTAAGTAAATAATGTTATATGTAAATTTAATAGTCAGAAAGAAAATATAAGTTAAAAACATATCCTTTAAGTTATTTTCGACAAGTTCTTTAAAACAAAATGCAGTCTTAAAGATGATGTAACCATACTTCGCAATTTCACGATTTTTTTCAACTAAATACTTGTTTTCCATAAAGTTCATAGTTCATTTCCTAATCAATAAGCATTCCCGCACTTATGATGCACATATGTTTTTAGTTTTGCCATAATTCCTACTCCATGCTAAACACATATTAAATCGCTCCAACTACCAGTGTATCCCCACCTACCAAATAGATCAAATATTATTTACGCAAAATTAACCACACTGAAAATTTTGGAATGCGCTGCACTTGTGGCAATGCGCGAAGCAAAGCGAAATAATATTAAGTATACGCGGCGTTGCGCAAGCAACAAAGTGACAACAGACTTCATAATTCATAAAAGTTCATGCACAAATTTTCTTACATTTTCTTTTTATTTTTAATTTTATAGCGCAGCTGCAGTTCCAAAAAAAAACGCTTGGGGGCAGCTGGACCCACGAATCAGTCGGTTTATTTTGGGGCTTTTCGTTTGCCCACCCGCTGTTTAGCTCCTTTCAGCGGGCAACAACGCAGGCTGCTTATATTTTATTTGTTGGTAAAAATTGCATTCATGAATTATTCAGCGAAGTGAGAAATTTGCGTTTTTGGGTATTTTTGTCAAAAAATAAAAATAACTAAAAAAAAAATGCCAGATACAAAAGAAGGAAATTCATATTCCTGTTTCTTCTTTTTATTTTTATTTTTTTTTTCATCTCTCGTTTTGCTGTAGTTTGAGTTAAGAGCGGCAACGCCCCACGCCCACGCTGCTACGCCCCCAAGCTTCGAGTTGGCAGCGCATTTGGTAATGTGTGCCGGTTATCAGCATTTTGGGTTAATATTTAATGTAAATGACAGACGCGCTGGCTGGCCCAGGGTCTATCAGTCTGGCGGGACACGCGAGCGCGCACACTTTGCGGCAACTATGGTTGCGTTGATGATGGTCCTGCAACCGCATCCGTTGTCCCTGTTGATGTTGCCACTCTTTGTGGCAAGTTAAAGTTGTGCGTATTTTGCATAAAGTGTACCAAATGAAGAAAGCAAAAAAAAAGTGGACCCCGTGGAAAGTGGGCGAAAAGCTTGCACTGCAAATGCGTATAAATTTTCATGCGGTCGCTGCTCGTCTGGCTGGGTTGCCAGCCGCCGCCGCCGCCGCCGCCTGGCTGTGCCAAAAAGGAAAATCGACATGAACAATGACAACTCTACCCTTAGCTGTTAAATTGTTTAAGTGGCGCTATGTAAATTATTTTCATGTAGCTCTTTCGCTCCATTTTCCTTTGTCGCCTGTCCGAACAGGAAATGGAAACTATTTATGCAGATCGAATATGCAATGAACTATACGAGAATATTTTCATCTATTTTTTTTTTTTTTTGGGGGATGCTGAATGTCTTTTGGTATATTTATATGGCTGTTTTTTGTACGCCTTTGTAGCGTTTTGTTAGTGTGACCAAGATTCAATAAATTAAAATTGTAAATGTCTGCAGTTGTGTGTGTGTGTGTGTGGGGGTGGCACAGCAACTTGCGCATTTTCTTACTTTGTATCATTTGCAAAAGTTTTGCATATTTATGAAACAAATAGTTGAAACTGCATTGTAATTGGGCGTAAGATTGTTCAAACGAAATTGTCAATTTTTGCAGTTGTTTTCTTTTTTTTTATTATTGAAGTTGTGCCAGAGATAGAGTCTTATAATGGCTGCAGGGTGTGCTTGGAGACCAGTAGAACTTTGTGACTAATTAAATTAGTAGAATATATGCAAAAGCATAGATAAGTGTTGTGCAAGTTTTAGCCATGTAAAACTACCTGACGATATAGGGTTACGCTTCCTGTTTGCTTGTAGTCTACATTTTAGACTCTTGGGAGGAGTTCAAGCATGCTTGCTCTACTTTACTTTAATTGACCATCATAACTCTATATCGAGCTACAGCTGACTTCAACTTCTCGTCAGAAGAGCCTGCTTTGCACGTGCTTCTCCAGTTGGTGGCTTTAGAGTCGTCACCTCCACTTGATCTTTCTATCTGTGCTTTGGTCGTTGCTTTGTTTCTCTTCGTCGACTTTGGCATAGGCATCTTTCTTCACTGGAGCGTCTTTGTCCATACGAGCGACATGTTCGGAAGCGATGGGCCTCCCTAATCCGTACGGCACCAAAGATTTTGCGAAGAATTTTTCTGCCAAACACTTCAAGCACAGCTGCAACCGTCCGGGACAAAACCCATGCTTCTGCGCCATATAACAGCACGAGCGTCTTGTCAAGCGTTAATTCTGTCGATCAAGAGATGTCTCCCATTTGCTTAATAAAACCATAGTAACCAAGTGTGATTCTACGACTTCTCCAAGCTGATATTGTCGGTGTTCATGGCGGTGCTAAAGTACGTCAGTTCCTCAACAACTTCAAAAGTATTGCCGTCCACTTTTGCTGACTCCTTTTCACTCAGCTGTGACATCTTGCTTACAATCGATCAACATCGCAGGAATACCCTACTCTGACAAGTTAAAGCTTGCTTGGTATCAAAAAAAATAGTTTTTGCTGTAAAATTCCATTTTTAAACCAAACGAGTTTTACGAACCAATAACAACAGTGGAACCACGTACAACATGACTCCCAACACATTTTTTAAGCGGCGCAACTTGCAATGGCGATGTAGTTTTTTTTCCAACTTTATCCCTTCTTACTTAAACTTTTGAATACGAAGAATTGAAGAATTTCAGAAGAATTTAAAATTAAAATTGAAGTAAACATTTTTTAGTGCTGTGAGAAAGAGTCTACTACTTTTTTTAAGGAGCTCTTATGATCTGGTGATATGCTGTTCTGTTTTCACAAAATTCAATAACAATCAAATGTACATCATCAACATGAGTGGCGCATCGATCTTAGTTGAAACTTGGCCTTTCCTTGAAATCTCCTCCAGGCCTCACGATGTTGAGCTAGTGTTCTCCAGTTTCTTCTTCCAAGATGCTCTGCAGTTTGCTGCACATTGTCTATCAAACGAGCATGTGGGCGACCTCTTCTTCTTTGTCCTTCGGGTGTGTTTTGCAAAATTTTCTAATTGCGCTATTGGGGTCCATTCCTTCCTTGATCCTTTTGCTGATTGCTATACGGCAAAGTATTTTTCTTTCAAAAATGTCATTTTTTCTTTTTCGTTTTATAGAATCGCATTTTGGATTTTTTTTTTTTTTTTTAGTCTATTTGAAAGTATTGTGGAGTCTGCCAAATGTTTTATTTGCTGATTTTATTCGTGCATCTATCTCTTCGCTACAGCTGTTCGTGGTATTTATTAATGAGCCCAGATATTTGAAGGATTCAACCTGCTTAATATTGCTTTCGCCCTACTGTATTTCACTGTTCGGCTACTGGCGATTGCTTACAAATTTTGTTGTCTTATTTTTAATATTGAGTTCTACTAAATTATCAGCAAAAGCTGTTTTTTTTTGTTTAAATAAAGATTTAGTTAAGTTCAAAAATATTAGAAAGAAATATATTACTACGAAGAAATCCGCCTAAATAAAGTGCAATCTTACTATGTTCTCAATTGTGTCTTAAAAAACTCTCATTAATTTTTATAATAATTAAGTTTTTCATCAACATCTGTAGGTTTTTGGTTTTGAAGTTGTCGGAAAATCGCGCGAAACCTTTTGCTTACTTCTGTTTCTTATAACGACTCTTGACGAAATCGCTTTACCGTCTACCGAAACTGAAAACTGAATTTAAATTAAAATCAATTTTGATTGATTTGACTAACTTTTTTTTTTTATTGTAATCCGAAGTTATTTTTTTATTGCATACGGCAATTGTGATTTCTGCCCAAAGCCAAATATATATAGTCTTTGCGATTTGAAGTCTATGTGATTTTATTTTTCATCAGATAGCGCACGCGATCTCTCACCTTTGGTTCCAAGGTAAAAAAGGTTCTACTTGTGTTATCAATTTCACGCTCACTATGATAGGGTGGCCAAAGTGTTGTATAAGCCATAACACTAAAATATTATAGAGTATATATAGAGTATAATAGCGTAAGAACATCAATTGCTTACCGCATGAAATAGGCGGCCTCAAGAGACGAGGGTTGATAGTCTATAATATTTTGTATTTCTTTTACGAACTCATCATTATATAGTTTTGTCGCATTTATGTAGCGATCCTTGCAGGCAATATCACTGCAAGCAAACTAATAAGCTCCAAGAAGCTCTGTAATATAAGGATAAGCACTTACAGTGGCACCTTGAACTTGGTGTAGGAGGGATCCTTAAACAGAATATCTTTATCATCGAAATTACTTTTTCTGGCTGACGTTCGTCGCCGCTGCTTAGTCAACATTTTTGAATACTCAATATCTTCAGTATCGCGATGGTCGAAGTCTGACATTTGTTCAGGAAAATCTGTAAACTGCAAACTATCTTCTGCTCTTGATGTGCGTGAAAACCCTCGGCTCATCTTCCGAAGCCGTAAAAGTGTTGTATTAGACATTTTAATTTTTAATTTGAAAAAAAAACTTTGCAATTATAACTTGGAAAATAATTGTGTCTTAGTGAAAACTATTTTAATATTTAAAACAATGCATACTAGATTTTAGATTTCACAAATCACATTAGCCACAAATTACGAATTTACAAGTCCTTTCAAGCATATATGGCATATATATGTATATCAATAACAAATTTCTTGCTTCCAAGCTGGCAGGCAAAAGTTTTTAATAATTTATAAATCCTTTGACGCCCACACAGCTGTATAAATCTCTTTTATGTTAATTTTGTCTTAATAAAATCAATAAACTAAAGTAAAACATAATGAATTTATCAACTATCGCGCTTATATGCATAAATTCTAGACACTCCCATCAACCTACACACACACAAAATCCCTCGCAAAGCGTTCATATTACGCACATCAAACAGAGGCGTAGTTTAAAAGGGTAGACGACTTTAGTGGCCGCCACCTGATGCATAGACGCCGTATCCTTGACCACCTGGTGGGTTACTTCAAAACATAAGCATGCCGACAAAAAGTTTTACCATTTTTTCTCACTTACAATCATAACAGCCATCCTATATAGACAATTGTCTTGACCCAAGACGACTACAAACCCAAAACTAAGCACAAAATCTTACATTTTTATTTCTGTATACTTTGTGTTGCAGTTCAAGAACTATTCTGGCTAGATTTGCCAGACTTTTACATTATTTGGCCATCACAATCTGTTAACGGATTACAGCCGACCTAAGAGCTCTCGCCAAACAGCAGCCACTTTTTTTACTTTTTCTTATATTATTCCACTTGTGACCTTATGGCGTCTACGAATGCTTTCCAACGCACTCTGTTTTGTGGCGTCTGCTTAGCGGTATCCCACGACCTGCTGATCTGACCTAGTAGAGCATGCCCTATCCAAGTTCATTCTCTTTCCCTGATTTAGCGCTGAGTAGGGGAATCACAAGTGGCGCTCCACAGCTCTACTGATAGTCAGTTCGGCCAAAATATCACGCATATAATTCTCAGGCATTTGTTGCTGAAAACTCGCAGTTTTTGCGTTATTCCTTTGTGGTGAGCCATGCCTAACTACCATATAGCAGGATGGACTTATCATATGCATTGAAGATACGGAGTTTCGTCATTCGGCTTATCTGTCGGCGGTGTCATCTCCCGAATGCTGCAAGAGCTTTTGCAAGCCGGCTCGAGATATCATATTCATATTTCAGTTTTTTTCCGCGCATCATTTATCCAACTACAACTAGAGTAACGTTCGTTAGTTTGAGGTCTCGATCAGCGGGTAAAACGGGCTGGCGTTTGCCTTTTAATACACTACAATTCATATTTTCGTAGTTCTTATAATGTTTGGCTGTTTAGGTAAGCAGGTTTTCATCTAGTTTATAAATTTCCAGTTGTATAATCCTTTTATCTGAATTATATAACTAGAAAACTGTATCTCTTTATTTCGATTCTAAAAAACTATATATTATGTTTCAACTCGCGCGCATCATTTATACAACTAAAACTGGAGTAGCTTTCGTTAGATTTTGGCTGTGGTGGACAGGTCTAGCATATAGTTCAATACCCTACTTACAATAATGCTTGGCTTTATGTATAGAGAATTAAGCAAGTAGTCTGAAATTAAGAGATGAACCCTTGTATCGCCGTTATATCACAATACCGTCACTTAACGTTCTTGAACCCTACATAATATTCATGTTTATTTACATTTACTATATAATTTCATTTTTAATTGATTTATATAACTATTAAATTTTAACTCTTTATTTCAATTCCGATACCTTGTACTATATTTTAAAGTATTTTCCGCGCATTATTTATACAACTAAAACTCGAGCAGCGAACGTTAGATTTTGGCTAAGGTTGACAGATCTAGCACATTGTAACTCATCCTAGTTATAATAATTTTCAACTTAAAATTAAATTCGCTGAAAAATTCTTTTATTCGAATTATTTTACTATAAAACTTCACCCTTTTATTGCAATTATGATATCTTTGTAATATATTTCAAAGTTTTCTCCGAGCAGTAATTATTCAATTCAAATGAGCGTACGTTAGATGTTGGCTGAAGTTGGTAGGTGGCTGGCACTCTGGGCTATTATAATTGACATCTTTGCAGTTTGCTTAATATATAGAAATATAGAAATAAAGATAGAATCGTTTGTAACCCCATAATATCTTCAAGATCGTTATATACGTCTTTGAAACCTATAAGATTTTTGTCTATGTCTAAATCTAAATATCTGTAGCATTTATTCGAGTTTTATAACCATTTGTAACTCTTTAAAATAATAAATAATGTATTCGTAGCTGAACAATCCGTTTATCTGAATAATATATATTTAAAAAGTTATAGTAAATCTTCCAAAACATAATAATAATTCAGAAAAAGCTTATACTAAAAATTCTTAATTAGGAAACGAAATTTCTATCCATTTCTTGTATTTTTGTTTTTATAGAGATATGTCTTTCATTATTTTCGATTTATTTGAACCCCCTTGCCAAAAACCCGCCCACAACACTGCACACACATTTGAACCACAGCTCCCCGACAGCCCCCATGCCTCACACACACAAACCATGTGCGGCCCATTTAGTCAGCTATGGTTTCGGAATGGGTGTGGGGGACCGGCTGCTCGGTAAGGTATGCGTTAAAAATATGCAAAATATTTTAACCAAAAACCTTTCAAAAGATTGCAGGCTGCTGCTTAAATGGTCTCATATAAGCACTCACACACACACACATGCACACACACGTACACACGCACACTCACATTGTATATGCGTGGCTCACCATGGCGTATGCGTAATGCTATTAAACAGCATGTAATATATGTTTGTCTGCGGCCTCATGGAGTTTGTTCGAAAGACGTGCATTGATACCATTGACTTTACCCCCTCCCCACACAAATAAGGCTGATAAAGTATCGCAGTTTCTATATCAAGAAACCAATGAAAATTCCGCCCCTGCCAAGGAAACTTACAAGTTTCTGTGAAGTGTGCAAAAACTTTGGGGGCTGGCTACGCGGCTGCATGGGAGATGCTCTCAAGCTGCCCTCGTTTTTAGAGTGTACACCTTTTTTTGGTTGCCAAAAACTTAAGTAACACTGGTTGGGCCTCTTGTAAATAAGTTTTTAAAATAAAATAAAGTTTATTACGCAGAAATTTTGCACAGCGGGTGGCGGCGGCAGTTGCAGCCTTGAAGTTATGCAAAATATTTTTTAAGCAGCTTTAAATTCTTGTATTAATAACAGCTTAATAATTTATGATAGAAGGTTGAAGGCTGATGCCTTTAATATGGCAGCGGAAATTGATTCCAAAAGGGTTAAGCTGGCTGTGTTGCTCTTTGCTATGTTAAAGATGAAACATTAAAGGATTTGTGTATTATAATAGACAGAGTATAAAACGCCATTTTGATTTGGTAAAGGGTGATTTTTTTTTGGATTTTGTAAGTGAAACCACTTTTTGCGCAATTATTGAGCTTAAGTGAAAGGTGTTTGATTTTCGAAAAATAAATATTAAATTCCGCCAAATTTTGTGAAATGCTTATAAGGTTTAAAGGTTGTTTGATTTTCGAAAAATAAACATAAAATTCAGTCATATTTGAGTCAACAGAACTATTAATATAATTTAGTGTTTTAATACAAGTTAATTTAATTATAGGCGGGTTTGCGCTGCAAATAGTAGTAACGTTTGCACCTATTTTGGCATCTGCTGCCTGAGCTATATCTCCAGGTATCTTATGAAAAAATTCTTTAAAATTGTCTGCGAGAATGTCAATAGTTTGGGCTGGCTGCTTTAGATATGACTTTCAGTATACAATTGCCTCGCAAAAAATAGTCCAGTCGTAAGTCACAATATCCTGAAGGTCACTTAAACGTGAAATTAACTGCTCAGCAAGCTCGCTCGTAATTGGACGCTTGTTTTTCGTGCTATATATAAGGCATATGACACTATTTGATTCAAACCATTGGAAGCCAAGTCCAATCCTACAATTTTGGGTAAAAAAGTTCATAATCATCGGACTGCAATTCTCGTCATTCATTGCAAAAGTACGGCCAATTGAGGACCCGTAATGCGCACCATACGTTTCCTTATTCGGCATGCAATGTAGGTTCTTGTAATGCTTCTGTTTACTTTTTAGTGCAAATGTGGCAGCTTTCTATATTAAATTATCCCATAAGCCAAATTGAATAGAATTTGCTGGCGTAACAAATGTATAAGTAAATCTGATTGCTTTTCCGACACATATCAAAGATTTCCAAAGAATTTATAGCTTCCAATAACTGCCACAACTTGGAGAGCCACCTGAGTCACTCTTTGTTTTGAACATTTTTACTAGTTTCAAAGCTCTCTGTACGAACTATTGGTTGGAGCAGATTCACCACAAGCTTGGCTCCCAACGATTCTGAGAGTTCAGTTCACGTGTGCCACAGATATTGAAAGACTGAAGCCTCTAATTCTTTAGTTTGAGCACGCCCCTTAAAATTGAAGCCTTTTGGAAACTGTTTTACTACTTTTGATTCGTTGGACCCACTATTTGTACTGTATTGGTCGGAGCTCATTCATCATTAATTCTGTAAGTTTAGTCAACGTAATCTAAATGTCAATGGCTCAAAAACGAAGTTTATGATAGTGAGCAGGAGAAGGATCGGATATGACAATGACATAATAACAGTTGAAAACGCACCAATTGAACGAGTTCACAATTTCAAATACCTTGGCGCGTGGTTAAAGACTGATTGGAACTCTGATCAAGAAATCAGATGCCGCATTGAAATAGCTCGTAGTCATTTCCAAAAATTCAGACAGCTGTTCACAAACAGACAACTCAATTTTCAACTGAGACTACGCTTGGTAAAATGTTATATATGGTCTGTCTTGATGTATGGGGTAGAAACTTGGACCTTGAAAGTAGCTCAGATGAACAAGCTAGAAAGTTTTGAGATGTGGATATATAGACGAATGCTTAAAATCTCTTGGGTCGACCACATCACAAATGAGGAAGTCCTAAGAAGAGTTAATAAAAGCAGGGAACTTCTTAAAACCATCAAACGCAGAAAAGCAGCATATTTTGGTCATGTAATGCGTGGCCCCAAATATCAACTACTTCAACTCATTATGGAAGGTAAAATTGAGGGCAGACGCGGCATTGGTAGGAAGCAACTTTCTTGGCTACGCAACATCAGAGAATGGACTGGAATAAGAAGAGCTGAAGATCTTGTTCACCTCACTACCAACAGAGAGGAGTACTTCAACTTAGTTGCAAACATTAATTTAAAAAAAAAAAAATGTATTTTTGATTTTTAATAAAAATTTCTTGTGATCGCTTACATCCTGTATAGGATCGCAGATTAGAAAGAAAAGAGTCAACGTGTGGTACGGATTTTATTATTCTCAAAGTTCTTGGGTTGCCGAGCAAGCTCTTTGTTTTTGAATAGTTTTATCGAGCGTCCAACTATCGGTTGGAGCAAATTCACCAAAAGAACTCCGCAAATTCTGTTTATTCAAAATAAAACTGAACAATTTCGAGTAGTCAACAAAGTGAAACAGACGTTGATGCATACAGATTATGATAGATAGATGTTCGCTTCGAAGTAAACATAAGTTATAAGTAAAACCATCTTTTGAAAGCGTACCCTACTACTTCGTAGTCCAAACCAAATAACTGATTTGTTACCAATCTATTGAAACTTTTAAAACCTTTTTAAAACCCATAATATTCATTTTATTTTTAGACGTTCCACAACACTAATTTCATTATGCCAACTAAGACTTTTTTCACAAACAACAACTACCTTCAAAAACTGTTCAACTCTTATTTCCACAAACTCTACACTTTATCTGGCCGGAATAGTTCGTTTTCAACGTGACCTTCAAATATCCATTACCCCACTAAAAAAGGATCCATAAAAATTTCCGATGCCACAACAACGCTTTAATCCACTCAAGGGTTTATAGCATTCCCAGTTTCTACGAAATTAATACATAAAGTCGTTACAGGCATTGAATATAAACATTTCCCACATAGAGCAGCTTAATATTCATATACTTGTTGTGGGTTGCTGCTGCTAGTGCTGTCGCTGTCAGCAATCCTGCTGACAATATTATATACCATCCAGGAACCAATAAGTGTGTGAAGCAGTTGCTAGGTAGTTATGTTCCCGCAGCCGCCCCCTACCCGCTTTGGCAGCCATTACTTATTTTATGTGTCTTATTCACGCGTTTATTTCTTGTTTTTATCCACAAGGATCGAGGTAAAGTGGAAGTGAAGGTCGAGCGTAAGCACGCTTGATTTGGCAAAGGATGCTTCAAATGACCCACAAACCGTCAATGCTGAAGTCTATGCTGATGGGGAGTGGTATCATGGGGGGGGGGGGGTTTGGTGTGTTTGTAGTAAGCAGACAAGATGACAACAATGTCTAGTAAGGACAGTTTTGGGCTGTGCGTGTTGTGCTTGTTGTCCTTGCTGCTTTCACTTTCAGCTGTCCAACAAACAGTCTGTGCTCCCTCACCACTTGAAGTACTTATAAGGCAGCGCTCTTTGTGTAGCACAAGCAGTACGAAGGACCAGCACGAAGGACCCAAAAAAAAACAAGATGGCAGCTTAAATATGGCGGCGGCATTCCATTGTCAGCGCAAAAATCCGCAACTATTTCATTTCATTTAATTTGATTTATTTGCTGGTCTCCGGCGTAACTTTTGTATTTTGGATTTTACGCATTTTATTTTCGCTTTGGCGCTGCTCCACGCTTCACTTGGCTGATGAGGTCGGGGCCAACAGGCTCGGAGCCTGCACTGACAGTGTGTTAACGCCTTCGTTTTGACAGCGCAGCGTGCGCTGCGGGTGGGGGTTGTACTGGGAGCAAAACCCACTTGACCCACGAACTACATACATAGTTCCCTACAAACTCGAGTCCAAATATACAGAGCAATGCCAGCGCAGCGATACTCATATCCTTGAAGTATGCGTCGCGTCCTTGAGCAATAAAATTGGCGTGGTACGTTGTATGCAGAAGAAGGCTGTAGCTGCTGCTCTCCATTTGGACTGTACTTCGGAGCTGAGCGCTGTTCTAGGCATTTGTTGGCAACGAAAAAACTTTGAAGCCAAGAGATTAAAACCATAAATTCCATGGCATTCCTTCTGTGCAGTGCGGTGTGGGTTGTGCTTGCAAATGAGTCTGGCAAAGAAAATGTTGCATCTACTACAAGGATATATATCTGCGTACATATGTAAAAAGTCAAATATGGCGAAAGTGCAAATGTATATGTTGTGTTGGTGTCGGTGTTGGTATTGGTGTTGTATGTGGGAACAATGAAAATATGAAATATTAAAATTTGTATATAAGGATCCCAGTTGTTCGAAAAGGAAGTGCCTGAATGCAAATGATTTAGTATTTGTCAGGATAAGTTACAGAACAGTTGAAAAAAAAAACTAAAATTTTGGCAAATTGAGTTCGGAGCACTAAAGCGATCTTAAACGTGCTCTTATAATTAAGTTGAGAAAAAGTGTGATTTGCATAATCAAATTTCAGCGAATGTTTAAAATCGGATAAAAGTGCAATTTAAGGAAAGCTATATTTTTTAAAATGTAATACATTCTAAAGATAAAAATGATTAATTGTCACTACAAAAAGAAAACTTTTTAAAAAATATTAATTTTTCTCCAGTAACCAATCAAGTTCAAATCCCTTTCTGTTTGGGTAAGGTTAGGTTGGAGAGGCAGTTCGGCACAAGGGCGAAAGCAGCCGTAAACTATGCGGTCCTAAAGCGAAACAAAAAGTCAGAGCATAGTAGGAAAGAAGGGTGGAAGTCTCGTTATTGATCTTAGCTATTGAACCACGAAGTGGATTAAAAAAAAAAATAGTAAGATCCGCTGTTGGCCGGATTGTCAGGTCTTGAAAATATTGCTGTCCCATTATTAGCTGCGATTTCTAGGAATTGAAGAGCAGTCACATGGTAGATGTTACATACATTCTATTTCCTCCGCAGGAGTCGCACAAAAGTCTAGTGTCTTAGTTATCTATTTTAAAATCCATTGCCATCCAAGTGCCTAGCATGGGGTATTCTAGGGGATCGAATGTCCACCTTAAGTTGTATCTTGGACAAAGTGCGCGAGAGACGGAGCTATAATTTTTATTTCTCACATAACCTCCTGCAGAAGTATGTGTCGTTGCGATAATTATGTGAAGCGCTGAACCACACGCTTGTCCACCACTTCATCTTGGGAGATTCCATTGAGTTGCGGCACCCAACGCTCTCTCCTTGACTGCTGGGCACAGTTGAACGTTGCCGCAGTGCTACGGATAAGCTCTTATTACTTATATTTAAGATCTGCAATTTTTTAAAGAAACAAACAAGAACGCGGTCCTTCCATATAAAAGCATGAGCAATCTAGCATACGAGAGTAGAACAGTATATAGTAGAACATTTAATTATCGTAACCTAAGGTAAGCTTATGTTCTATCTGTTAGATTTAACTTAAATATATTTCTTCAAGGATGGACGAACGAACAAAAGGATGGTATGATAAGCAGGCACTTTTATTTTCTCGTTTTCCCTTTGTCGTAAAAACTTTGTAAAAATATTCTTTCTATGTTTCAGATATTACCATATAAATGTATGTAAGAACTTTAACATATTTAAACTGCTTGTAGATCTAAGAGCGCAGTAACCCATTTGGAGTTGCTCACTTTTTAGCGAATTTTTTTTTTTCTTGTGTATTGAGTTTTTTTATGGCTTTTTCAAAAGTTTGTTCTAGTAAATTCTTTATATTATATATATTTGACTACAAAACATTTAAAGCTTCATTAAGTAGCTTCAGCTACTTGCTCTAAATTTACATAACTCCCGTTGCTGGTGGGATTTTACATTTTATTTCAAGACATCTCAAAATGCAAACTGGATTATACAAAGCGTTTGTCTTTCAAATACACCCAACTATTTAAAACTTTCTATTTGCTTGAAACAAACTAAGTTTCCTGTTAATATTTAGATATATTCTTACTTAAAGCTATAGCCTTCCTTCTTGTACACATTAAAAATTCACTTCGAAGTTAAATTCGGAAAATTTACTATTGCTCTGCGGTTAGCAAATCCAACTGTGTTATATTTTCCACGAGAACTTGTGTGAGCGCTGCGCTCTTATACCTTTTTTTTTGGCAAATATATTGAACACTTTAAGAATTTCATGCAAAAAGTAATAAATTTGAATGGAGCTTAGGGTAAGTAACATCCGCTATTTACGGCCATGAGCAGCTACAATTTTCCATGTGGCGTGCTGATCAGCATTGCTTTCCAATATCCTTAACGCGATACACAGGAACAGGCTTGTATTTATGTATTGAGTGCTCCCAATGCGCTTTTTAAGCTTGGCGTTTAGAACTTTAAAGCCGCTTAAATTGCGTCCTTGAAAGCGCGCGTGTGTGTGTGTGTGTATGGCGCAAAGTAAAGTCCTTGACCCTGCTTGCCAGACAAATTGCGCTTAATACCGCAGAAAACAACAGCAAGTCCTTCTAAGCTTTGGCCAACTTTAACGCAGTCAAAGGCATCACCACAAAAATAAACTCTGCACACGTAAAAGCAGCAAATGGCAGCTGCCTGTGGCCGCCATTTTGAAGCTTTTTGTTTTGGGTCTCATAGAGTAACTGCCGTAAATTTTGGATTTTATAGACCTGCTACTGCAATTGGCACGTTTTGTTGCCCATTGATGTATTCCCTGGTAGTGCATTACTTTCCTTTTCTTTTTTTTTCTTTATTTTTGACCCCATATATATAATGACTAACTTGACCCTGGCGACAATCTTATTGGCTATTGATTATTTGGCCGAGTTGTGGGGGGTGGGTACTACTCCGATTGCTTAAGCCGCAACATAAATCTGCTACTCAAGTCATATCCATATGTTATACGCCAGCCCCACTATATATATCCAATTGTCACTGCTCTTAATCTATGCCTGCGCTGTTGGGTAGTACTAGCAAACTTCGATAGAAACTAGCCAAGTTATTTACTATCCGGTTAGTTTGCTGCACGTGCCATGCAAATATTTACGGCGCTTAAAATAATTGAAATGTGCAACAAGAATTCTAGATTTGTATGCTTCCAGGCCCGGTTGTAAATCAGCAGCTCTCACATTTTCAATCTCAAATGGCTTTAATGTTGCAACTGTATCCAGGGCCTATGCTGTAGCCGGTATTCCGCGAAAAAAATGCCTAAAATCTGGCAATAACACTTAAGAGCAGACATATAAATCGACACGGCGGCACGCCTTCACCGTGGGCGGTCATTTTGTCCAGTGTTTGCTTGATTGCGGTGACACGGCCGCCATGTTGCGGATATGTTAAGGTTGCAGCTCCATGGGAACGGGGACTGGTCCCGTCGGGGGGTCTTGAGCCTGCCTGGCATTGGCACGCATTGAAGTCACACGCATTTTGTTTGAACACCGAGAGTTTGTCAGCAGCAATTACCGTGAACCTCAAGTGTTCTTTATTTTTTTATGCAGCTTTATCTTTGTTTGCTTCGCGCTGACGTCGATGGGAGCGTGTAGCTGAGAGATACTCTGTACACAGTGCATACGAGGGGACTAGGTGAAAATATCTGTAGCATAAATATTCTGTGAAATAAATTAAGCCGATTTAATAGTTGTTTACAAGCTCGCAATACGGTGGAAGTCCGTCAGTCCGGAAACTTTTGTGAATATACTGCGCTTAAGGTTTTAATTGGAAACTTCCTCTGCCGCATTTGGTAGTTCAATTTCTATTGACTTCATGCCTAGATCTTTATCCTAAATAAAGCTAGATTTACAAGAAAGCTTAAACTATATTGAAGAGTGCGCAAAGATCGCTTTCAATAAGTTACACAGTTCAATCAAATTGTTTTATATCAAGTACATTATTCTCTCCAAATATTTTGCAATAGAAAAATTCAAATTATTAGATTAAAGCCTAAAAGAGATCAAGGATCGGTTACTACAGGCATTAGAATCGAACTCCAGCTTAAGATGGCTTACGTAAGCTTGAAAGCCTATAATGCTACATTCTTTGAAGTATATGTCCGATTTCTTTCCTTATTGTTCCTTATTTTTGGAAACTTGTTAATAAATGAATAATAGGCAGTTACATAGTTAAATAATTGAAACTTGTTGAAACATATAAATGTAGATTTTTATTTCATTTATTCTGTAATTTCACATCTAGTTGTTTCCTAAGACTACGAATTCGAACTTTTTTTGAAAACCTAAAAGACAATAATTTAGAAAAAAATCATAAAAATGCAACCGCCTTGAATGCTTTACAAGCTCGTTCTCAGAAAAACCCTTACTATTTAATGCAATTCTTTGCACTGAATAATGACGTTTTACGGATTGGACATTCTAAATGCCTACGATACGATAAGAGAGCATTAATTGGAAAAAATTGAAACAAAAAATAAAATTACTGGCAGTTTTCCGATTTTAGTATAGTGCAGTATAGATATACAAAATATTAGTATTATGCAGCACGTAGATTGTCAAAGAAAACTGTCCAGCTGTACTTCAGCTTACCCTAGTAATATTTAAAAAAACAAAAACACTTTTATCCTTGACTATTACTCCAACGACATTCCGATTTAGAGGCGAGTTCGCCACAACTCACGCTACCTAGGCCCACAGCTTATCCTAGTATGATATTTTAATTTTATACACGATTTTTTATCACATTTGCGTCAATAGTAATTTGAAATTTTTTTGTTATATAAAAAAATATGATTTCTTAATGGTTTTTATAGAAATTATCTCGAACTAGAGATCTTGAACGATTACCACAGCAAAACACACTTCAAAGGCATTAAATCGTAATTTTTTATATAAATTTACATTACTTTTTTGGAGATTATGCGATTTTCAAAGAAAAACGCTGAATTTCTATTCAGCCATCCTGTTGAAACCAATTGTCCTCCAATTCTTCCTCTTTAATTTGTTTAAGAAAACATTTTTATTTTTAAATAAATATTGACATACGATGTCAAAAACAGCAACTGCGCTCAAAACGGATTTTCTGAATATTCCATTTCGTGACTTCCCAAATAAAATTTGACTATTTATTAATTTAGTAATAATTTATAGTGTGAATTCTAATACCATGTTCCAAAACCGATATTCATATTTGCGCCAACCTATTTTATATTTAACGCAAATACATTTTAATACGGAAATGTTTATTATTTAATGACAATCGCAATATTATTTTTAAGATCTATAAAAAACTTAAAACAAAAAATAAAAAGTTTATACACAAAATTCTTTTTGTGCAAAAATGATTCGAATTCCAATAACCGCACTTAATAAAATCCTTTTATTTGAATATTTTCTATAAAATTGTGAAATTAAAAAAAAATCATTTTGGGTCTGGGAGGTACAATCCAAACTCCACATTTTTTCCAGATTCTACATAAGAAATAATTAAAAAAAATTAGTTATAGAGAAATATTGAATTTTATCTTTTTTAATCTGACACTAAAATTTTAAAATGTTTTATTAGTCGTATTTCGATATAAATTCTGAATACTATATCTTTGTTGTGCCAATCCATTTAAAACGAAATCTGTCTGATACTCCTCTATTAGAATAGGAATAGAAATATTACTAAATAAACCTTTACATATTAAATTTGTTTTTGTGTGATATAAAATTGGGTCAAGAATAGAAAATACTAAGTATAAAAATTTGAAACACTTCTTGCATAAAACTTTTGTGAAGGTACAACTAAAAAAACTTAAACTTAAAAAAGTGTAAAAATTATAAATTATGATTGGGGTTTTCCAAGTTATTTTTTCAAGTCAAAATCAAATAAACGCTTAAGTAATTACGGAACATTCTAGGTATGGAATTGGGTTTCACTCGCGTCTTATTACTTGAAGAACACAATCGTCGGAACCACTTAGAATTGTCAAAACTACACAATATTACAAACCCGAAACAAGTCCTTTAAAAATCCAACAAAATCTTAGAAAATCGCATAAATTCCTCTACAGTTCCTCATTTAGCGCATAGTGTATCTTTAAGTCTTCAGGACACCGTCTATAATTGTTCCACTTATTTTTATGGGTATAGATGCTGCCGCTGGCACGAATTCCCACGTTCAACGCGTCGCATTCAATTTACTTGATTTTATTTTCTGCACTTCCGCTGCTGCTGGGACTCTTTGACACAGTGCCGGCATCCGAGCTATGTCCTTGCTGCATCCACCTGTAATTTGTACACGATTTTTGCTACTCCCTAGCTCTCTCAGAGCTTAGCACTATTTTTTTTTTTGGCAATCGGAGCTTCAATGCAGTTGCCAGTTTAGAACATAAAAACTGCAACTTAAGTGTGCAATTTGATTTGATTTTCCACTGTCACTCAGGCAGGACATTTGAGCCCCAAACATGGCATGACTAGCATTTATTTTTGGCAAAGTCCTCGAGGCACACTTTTGATGGGCAGTTGTGGTCGTTTGGCACTACGACAATTGCATCATGAAAATTTTGTAGAGCCAGCACGAAATTCTCATTCGGTTTAATATTTGCTGGTTTTTCTTTCGGTTTCTTTTTTTCGTATATTTTATTTTATTCTTTTATTGGATAGTTTCTAGTTTCATTTCAACTGGACTTTTGTATTTGTGTTTTTGTTGGAACTGCAACTGTTAATACAGCATGTGTCGCTGGTATTTGTGCAATTTCAGGATATGAGGGGTTAGTTCATTGTTATTCCATTGGCTTGGTATGCTTACGAAAACAGCAGCAGTGCCTGGCTTATCCTGATATTTGATAAGGCTCTGATTTACAGACCAGCTTGTAACCAAACTGTTGGGGTTGCGATATGGTCAGGTTTTTTTTAAATAGTTTTTTTTTTATAGCTGGAATTTTCTTTTGAGGGGCGAAATTTAAGTTCTACCAACCAATGGGTCGGTTTTACTTACTATTATATTTAGGGTGTTATCGAGATGTATCAATATTTTTAGACTTATTAATGTTATGATTTTCTAATTTTCATATAAAACTAGTAACGCTTTTTTGCTTACTCTCTTTGGATAAATGAAAAGCCAAGTCAAGATCGTATCAAGTACATAGCGGGGATTTCAAACTACTAATAGGTGTTAGGAGGAAACACGACTCGTATCCCCAATATACCTTGAAAATATTTCTTATTTTTCGACTTCAGAGAACATTGATTGAATCCATTTCGTGATCTGAATTTCGGAAGAATATGACAAATGTTTCGATCGTTTATATATTGTAAAAAATTTGGAAAATCAGTATTGTATGCCGTATGGTCTGTAGTTATGATGCGTCGTTTATTTTGTAGAAATATAGTTTGTCATTCATTGATATCATACCTCACAAGTCGATGTTTCGAAATGGGCCCGTATATCTGTACCTGATAGTAAAGCTCCAAAAAAAAAAATAAAGTTTTTGTCATATTCATCTTTATAATCACAAAGTGGACAAGCCAGTACTTCCATTGTAAAAAAAATTAAGTAGGGTTAGCACGACGTTGGGATACTCTTTACCACTTTTGTGCAGAAGAATCAATAAAATCCGTTTTTATTTGGCCCATTTACAATATTTTCCATAATCAACCGATTTTTATCAGAATTGATAGAGTACTTGGAAGCGCTTAAGACCTACAGACTACCCAATTGTATCAGAATAAATTAAAAAATAAATACAATAAAATACATTTTGTAAAAATAGATTTTCCGTTGGAGGAGCAAATGTATTTGTAGTTCGAATGTGGCCAGAGTAAGTTAATTAAATAACTTAGTACAAAACTCGTATTTTCATACCGATATTTCCAATGAGAGCTTAAGATACAGCTTAAGGCATGGCAACGGAAAGCACAAAATCTTTCCAAAGTTTCTGGGATTTGGTCATTAAAAATGAATTTGTTAAAAATTAGATGTTTTGTTCACTTAGCGCTATTTGAACTATTTTAATCATATTCGTGACAGTGATTTTGAAGGGTAAATTACTTTTTCAAACCGATTTTAGTTAGGATAACTTAAAAACAAACAAGTTATGACAAAATTAGTGAAAAAATCATTTTTTTAATAGATTTTTCTTACGAGAACAATATGATATACAAACCATTTAGATGAAGCGTTGATTTGTAATTCGATAAGTTAAAAAATGAATTAATGAAGAATTAAATGTATAATTTTTTAACCAATGAGTGCGTATAATATATCTAACCGATTGGGCTCACGATTTCGATCAAAACCAGCAAACACGAAAGTTTCTCGATTTTGTCTTAATGTAGTCTAACCCAAAGGATATACAACAAAGTTAGTCAATAATACTCTTTAGCGATTTGTCCGGTGAGAGCAATATAATATTGTCGAAAGAATTCGATCAAAGTTACAGCAAAGTTAGTCAATAATACTCTTTAGCGATTTGCCCTATGAGAACGATTTGATATTATTGAAAGATTTCAAACAAAGTTGACAATGGGACTTGGAAACTGCCATTAACTATTGGGTGATATTATTTGGTAACAATATCTCTATAAACAAACGACAATGATAGCAAACTGTTTTATTTTTATGAGGTAATTCTACATCATATATGCCCGAAACAATTTCAAGTGAAATATGCAACAAAAGGAATTAGAATGAATTGCCAAATTTGGTTTAAAGACAAGCACTTGAAAATCGATTTTTTAAGCTATTTTAAAATATTTCTAGATTGTACTTATTTGTTATATAAAATACGTACAAAAATCTTTTAAAAGGTGAAAAACTATTGGATTTACAATCAAAGCGCAATCCGTTCGAAAACGAGTTCAATTCAAATATTTCCTTTGGTGCGTTTTGCGTTATCTGAAGCTTATTGATTAGCTTTATTCATTGCACCTGACGTGAGTGTGCTAGTGGCTAACTTTGTAAAATTTCTATAAGGACTTTCCCGTATAATCCCAGTTAAACACTCCAAATACGCAAAAGCCAGATTATGCTATTGAAGCAATTAAGACACAAAGAGCAAACGGCGCCATAAATAAAAATGATTATACATTCATTCAAATGCAAAGCAATGAATCATTTGTATAATCACTTTGCTGTATATCAATAAAAGCGCTGAGTGTCCTTGTTGCATGCAACGTGCTGCAGTTCTTCCAAATGAGCCGCAGTTGACGAGGACAGTTCAGTTGCACAAAACTGAATTTCAGTGCCGCCATTGGTTGTTGCAGTCCAGTGCTGCTGCAGCCTCATTGCGGCCAGTGCTGGACATACAAAAGCCGACAAACGTTGGCCACTCACAGGATGATGATGTTGTTGTTGGATGTTGTTGGATGTTAGTGTTGTTTAGTGTTGGTTGTTGTTGGTTTTAAATAAACATACGAACTTGGCGCTTTTAGAATGCAAAAAGTGTTGCCTACATGTTGGCGCAGAGTGGCGCAAAACTAAAACCAGAAAATCAGGTGAATGAGCACTTTAAGTCTTTGTTGCGTCGAATTGAAATGAAACAACAAACAAAGCCAATAGTACCGACAACAACAACAACAGCAGCAACAAAGCCACCATGCTGGCGTTTTAATAGGATTACAACAACAACAACAACTGCAATAGCAACAACTAGGAATGAGTCAAACAAGCGCCAGTGTTGGATAGCAATTGAAAATGTTGGCATGGCAAAGCATTCAAACTTTTCCCCACAGCGACAACAACACTGGAGACAACAACAACAACAACTAGTACAACAACAACAAGAGCTACTACGAAAACAACAACAACCTCGTGTCGAACTAAAAGCGCAATGCGAAAACTTCCTGATGCGGAAGCTTGCCACCAATGTTTTTGTTTTTGGCTTTTTTGGTTATAGCCTTTGGAGTTGTTGTTGTTGGTGTTGTTGCAGCTGCGATTGTCCTTTTTTGGCTGCATTTGTTGTTGTTGTTGTTATTGTTTTCGAGGCTCTGGTTGGAACCGCCCCTTGTTTAGAGATTGTCCTCTTCGTAGCGAAGCGTAGAGTCTGTACATAAAAACTGCAACAATCAAAAAAAAAGTATGGCCAGTAGGTCAGCTGGCATCTTGGGAAAATGTTGGCCATGTTTGCTGCGAATCATTCTGACGAGTACCTCAACAACATCATACTAAAATGGAGCAAGGTCAAGGATATTGCTCAGAATAGGCAATAGTTGGCTCATGTAGGGAGTTTTTGTCAGAACTAGGTGCTGGATATAGTTTGTTTAAAATTTATTTAAATTTGTTGTAAAAGTTGATGTGATTTGTAGATAGAGTGGTAATTGTATTATTACATTTGTGCAAAATATGCAACTGAAAAATGAAACTAAAAGGCCGACTGCAAGTTCCTCCTTCCTTATACCAAATTTGCTAATCCTAATTCCGGGTAACAGTTTCGTTTCTCCGTTCATATAATCAACTAGATTTTGTGCTCCTTAAGACGTAGATTTATCAAACTGTACCATCATTTTCAAAACGTAAGTCAAAAACTTAATAAATAAATTCAAAACCATTGTGTTATGATCGCTAATATAATATGTTGATCGAAATATATTCTCCTAAAGTATACATTTTGTAAAAAAATTTGTAGCACACTGTTTTATGAACTCTTTGATTCTAAGATGCTCTATATATATCAAAATGTTGACAAGCATTTTCTGCGTAAATTTAAATAAATAATTTTCGTAGACGCCTTTTTTCCTGAATCCATATTATCTTTATCTTTATCTTTTTTTTTCATATTTAGTTTTTTGCACATGACCAATAGTTTTGGCTTCAGGTCCACAAAATAAGTTAAACATAACTTGCATATGCTAATATTACGATCAACTCCGACACTTTTCGTGCGAACCCGGCTATGCTTTGGTCAAATATACAAAATTGCATAAACTTTTTTATTTGGCGGAAACCCATCAGGTGTTTTTCATATATTTGTTTCGAATAATAATACATATTTCTAAAAGTTTCATCATTTGAATCTGGTTTTTCCAAATATTGTATGATTTACGACAAAAATTTGTTTTGCACTTGGCGTGCCTCAAAACTCACAAGTGGTTTTTGATACAATTACCTTCCATCTTTCTTTATCAGATACGTCAACTGAAAATATTTGAGTGATCTAAGATTTTTCTGGGTAGAACCACAGCTTGGCTCTATTGATGTAGAGATAAATCTGTTTCTTACTTTTAGTGTCAACTTAGTGGCAAAAGGGCGACAGTTACTTTGCGTCGAGCTGCAGGATAATGTACACTCTCTCCACACTCTGTCTTATATTTTATTTACATAATTAAATTTAACACTTTAGTTTTCAAGAAATTCCACCGGGAAACTTTCTCGAATCTATTGACATTATCCATTATGGAAACCAACCGATTGATATCGAAAAAGTAGGCTATATTGTAGTTAGCATAGTACAAATTTTTTATGTTTCTTCCTATCCCAAGTACCTTTTATCGGCTTTTGCTCAAATTGCACTCATACTATAACTAACATCGACTTGAAAATAAAATTTTTTTCCCAAACTGACAGTCCCACCAAATTTTACTTTTCACCTTTTGGCGCTTGGTCATGGCCAAGTTATATGAAACTAACAACAACATGGCAAACCTGCTATACGATTTGAATGCCCAGCGGAAACGGATGTGTTGATTGTTGCCATTGGGTTACTACCAGAGTGGCAGTGTCAGTGTTGTGCCTTTGTTAATACAACAAAACGCTACGGGGGGGTACAGCTGAAATGCGTTGTTACAATCAATTGCTAAAGAGTGCGGCGGGGAGGTTGGTCGACCATATGACACAGAGTTGTCATCAACAGAAGAAGTGGCAGCTGTAATGTTAATAATGCCATGCCACTAGATGACCATGATGACCATGATGATGAGGTCTGATCATGGTTTAGTGACACGTAATGACAGCTAAACTTTCCAACACTTGACAGTTACAAGTACAGCTATGTATATAACGGTAACATTTACAAAATGGCCATGGCCAATGGCTGAATGTGCGGCAGCATCATGACCAGCATTGACATCATCAGGCAACATCATTAAAATCGAACCATTGGACAACAATGACTGGGGCGCATCACTGTAAATGCGTGACTTTTGACCGTTTAATGATGTTTCAACGTCACATTGTGCACAAATAAACAATCATCATCATCAGCAGCAGCAGCAGCAGCAGCGTCATTATCAACAACCAAAAGCAGCCTTGGTCAAAGACAAAATGGAAGCTACAAATTCATAGCCAGTTGAAATCGTCATGGCCATTGTTGCGCTCTATTTGATGACACGGCCTTTCAATGGCGGCTTTGTTCTTGCTGGTTTTGCCGCTGTTGTTGTTGTTGTTATTAATGCCACTGTTTGTCAGCAACAATAACGCATTTAAAGCAACAACGACAACAACAATACTCTACACTACAGCAGCAGCAGCGGCGAGCGCAGCAATGAGTAAGTAATACTTATTATGGCGCAACCTAACGAGCGGCGATTAAGCAAGCGGCGCGGGGCCACTGTGCGACACACTGCTCGTCCACAGCGGAAACGGAAATGTAAGTCAATGTGCGCGAGCTTTCAACAATGGCCGCCATGCCGCCGCGTCATAGCGTTCATTTTGTGCGCTGATAAGTTGTTGACAATTTCGCTGCTCCTTTGCCATATTACGGTGGCTCTCTTGCTCTCTCTCTCTGCTCGCGTCACAGTTTATTGTTTTGGTCTCATTGTTGGCCATTTTGCTTTGCCTAATTAAGCTGAAAGTTTTGATTTTAGCCATGTCTAATATGAGTATGGCTTCCAGCCGACACTTGATTAATTGAGCGGAAAGTAAAAGTAGCCTTAGTTGCTTGATAGAATGCCATGGACAATTTATAATTAAAGTGTCTGAGTTGAGACACAATTGAATGGAATTTTATGAAATCGATTTGAGTGAGAGAATGGGTAGTTTGCAGAGGAGAGATATTTTGTCTGCTAGTTGTTTTTACTAATTAAGTCAACACTATTTTAAAATTGTTACAATTGTGGCAAGATGCTTAAATTGTGTACGTTTTTACATGCAGTGTGTAGATTCAAAATTTTTTCGTATTTTGAGAATGAGAATTAACGTTGTATCGTCAGTCTCGTTAAACGACGTAACCTTCATTTAAAAAACTAACGTCAATATTGAAGAGTAAGAAAATTTCTCAAGAGAAGTGTTTAAATTGAAAAAAGTTCTTAGATAAATTAAGCAAAATGGCTCTAACAATAAGTATAGAAATAATAATAAAAATGTACAAAAACAAAAAAAAATGGCTAAACATTTAAAAATAAGATTTTATAATTACTGTTTTCTTCCTAAGTTCTTCAACTGACCCGTTCAAATTCATTGTATTATCATCTCTGAAGTCTCTTTTTTCATATAGAAACACTTTTTCAAAATATCTGGCGCACCACTGAAGATCAAAATTCTGGGGAATACCTAGTCGAATATTGTTTGAAATCTAATACTACATTTTTTTTTAATAAAATTATATTTTTTTGGAATAGTTTAACAACAATATTTTTCGGCCTTATTCATGTGTATTTTTTACAAGATGGGATTATCGGATTGTTCCGAGATAAAACGATTATCTAACGTATTCTTGTGACAATAGCCCACTTCAATAGTGCATGACAGCATAATGCACCTGGAATCGTAACCTTTTACAACGTTTCGGCAATTCCAAAATTCCTACAGATGGTTTTCTCTCCCAAATAAATGGGTTAGGTACAAAAGACTTGGAGGTCAAAATGCCTTCCTTTTTTGTTACGATCAAAATTCAATAAAAAGGGCACCTGTTGACCTCACAATATTTTTTTTATAAATTGTCTCTATTTATTATTGAATAATTCTTAACCAATTTTTTAATATTCCCATATAATTTCCAATGATAATATTGAAGTTAACAAATGAACCGATGCGACTTGATTAGATTTAAAATTCTACTGTATCAACCTTACTTATACATGATTCTAAAAGACAAAGATTACTCATTCCAAAAGACACTGTATTTGCTTTCTCAGGTTTTTTTTGGTTTGGTTTGAAATCCTGCAAGCCATTGCAACAAATGAATTGTCTTCTAAGAATCCTTTTTTAAGGATACTTGCTTTATGTATGACTTATTAGCAAAAAATTTGAAGTGGACATTTTTTTTGTCAACTTCGGAAAACGTTTTGTTTCAGAATTTTTTCAAAACGGTCAAAGACAACATTTTGTGGGCTTTATTTCTTAGGCATTATTTTCTAGGCTCGATAAGCACTTAGTAAGCATATACCTTGCTGTTTATGTAATATAGAAGACTTATATATTTTTTGCTGAATTGAGCACTAAAGATAAACATGACTTCATAGCTTCAAAAACTTTCCATGGCTTTGTTAGGCAAAACATCTATTATGCGCTTCTTTCGCATCAAATTCGAAAGTCAAATATTTTTCTTCACTTAAGTTAAAAACTTTGCCAGCTTCAATAAATCATCACAATCATCATAATGCGCATGAAATATCAAGAATCCTCTCTGCTTATCAAACATTCTTCGTTGTTAAACAATCAACATATTTAAATTATTTAAATAAATGCATGAACAAGAATGCATAACACGTTAACGACATCATATAAAATACAACCACATAATATTTATGACTTGCTGTCTATAAATTACAATATTATTTAATTAACAAAAGTTAAAAACTTAACCAGAGGGCATTTATTTAAATTTATCCATAATTCGCCATTAATAATTTTATTTATGAATTCTAAAGAGGAAGCCATGTTTAATTGTCAACAATTCCGAAGGGACAACAAGCGAACCAATAAACATTAAAAATATGAGCAGGAAATGTCATCCAATGGGTTAACAGAAATATTCAAACACGTATTAATTAAGCGGATTAAGTTTAATGCTGTGAATAGTGGATACTCTAGGGGATGGCATTTTACTATTGCTAGAAATTAACAAGGTAAAGTTAATTATTGAAAGTTGATATGCCTAATAGTTGTGTCTATAAACTTTCAAAAGGTATATTGTTTAAAAAGCAGTAGTGTTGCGAGTGCTCATTGATGAATTTGTAAGAACAACCTCTTAAGAAACTTTTTTTTTAACATATTTTACCATA
Organism: Chymomyza procnemis; assembly: GCA_035046065.1. NCBI lineage: Eukaryota > Metazoa > Arthropoda > Insecta > Diptera > Drosophilidae > Chymomyza > Chymomyza procnemis. Next base: position 43,821,171 of record JAWNOJ010000026.1, read on the forward strand.
ATTATGTATAATTTTGGCTAATTTGTCAAATGATATTAAAATTATTTCAAGATCCGGTTTTGGATACAGCGGATGCAGTCAAAATTTACTAATATAACAATATTTTTGGGACTAATGTTTTTAATCCTAGAACTATAAGCACGAATCTACCTTTTTAAAAATTGTGATTTTTAAGTGATGTTTAAATGGTCAATATTATTATTATTAATTAATGTTTTTAAAAAATTATATCATACAATTTTTTGTTTAGCGATAAAACTCTTATTTTAATATTCAAATACCATATCCATAAATACGAGTCATCCAAGCCTATTTCCAACTGTATTTTTCGAATTCTCGAAATGATCCGAAACGATAACCAACCCACAAAACTCCTATTGTATCGATTGCAAAAGCCAGAAGTCGGAAAGAGTAAAATCTACTCCCGGGCCCCCGCGTCATCATGTTGTAAAATCACACTGTCATGCCGTATTTATTGTAAAGCACGGCTCAAGCGTGAAGTTTTACGATCCGGAACAATAAATACTTCTGTTCACATCTTTGCAGTACATCCGAAGTGAAATATCGTCGTTCGGCACCTCTTTCATTGGCTCGATTCCAATTTTATCTTGTACTTCCTTAAGCATTTGATAGACTACATCTGTACTTTTGGCTTTCAATTAAAACAGAGAATCAAAACTTTACGCAAATGTATTTTACACAAATCTGAACATTTTTGGAAAAAGAAGAAAGATTTTGTTGTAAGAAACAAACATTGATGCACTGCGCTTATTGTCGACAGATGTCAAATCTCTTTAATAAAATAAGTATGTAATTTGTTTCAGTTAAGACCTATCTGTCTTCACAAAATATAGAATATGACTACGTAAAAAATATAAAAAATTGTAACGAAATTTATAAGAAAAATTTCGATCTGTAAATGTTTAAATTTTGTATTTTATATACAATTTCAGCCGCCAAGGTTGCATTTTAAATTGATATCTTTGCTTCCGAGTAGGAATTGAGTTATTACAGATTATTACAAAAGCTGAAGGCTTGGCTATTATCCAGCAGGTTGGTCACCAGTACATTTAGGCGGTTATGCAGATTCTCGGGGTATCTAGCGCTGGCGTTTCTTATTACTTCTTGCTAGGTAAGGATTGGCGGCTAAGACATGGCCTTATTTTGGTGGCGTTGTATGACTCTGCACTTGAATGAGTTTATAGGACCCCATAGCTAGATTTCGTCTTTCATATTGCTTATCATCATTATTAATGTTTGTTAGTTTTAGATTTCCTTTGAAATAAATTCATTTTCAAGATTTATTCATTAAATTACTTTAATTGCAGCTATAAGGGATTTGACAGTATTTAATATATTATACGCGGATTGTCGTAGAATCAATGGTTAATTAATTACAGGTGACGTGCCCAAACACTTATCATTATTAAATTTTAATTATACTTATTTTCGACATTTCAAAGATTCATATTATTTATTTTTAAATAAGTTAAGCAGTTTTTTAACTTAATCTTTAACTTATTCGACTATGATACTATATTTATTAGTTTGTTTAGTTAACAGTTTAAGGATACTATCAAAAAATTTAAATTACTGCATTAAAAAGTGTTATAATCCAAAAGAAAAACATGTCGCAAAAGTTGCCTGTGCGCCTTCATCATCTTTCCAAACATTTTCTGCTAATATTAAATGCAAACTGCAAATTTAAATTGTTTTTTCTTTTGTTTAGCTGCTAAACCAGGTATGACACATTTTTATTTAAATTGTAGATAAATAAATAAAATTAACAGAGTTTTTAAAAAACAACTTCCAGTTCCTGCACAAAAGCTTAAACAAATGCGATTTGCATAAAATTAAATTAACGGATATGTAACGCATGACAGCAATCGAATTCGCACACACACACACACACACACACGCACAGCAAGTGTTTCCGCTGCTCAACACTGGAATTTGTTATCGACTTTATGAACAAGCAAATACTTTGCATTTTACTTCAAAAGTCCACACAGCCGACAAACTACTACAAAAAGCAAGGACTCGCCAGCAAGTTACGGGGAAAGTTCAAGCAGCAAGTGTAGAAGAGGCGAGTGGGTTTTGGGGGGGTTCCTAAGAGCGAGCCGTAAAATCGAATCGTAGCACTTAACCAATACTTGCCTTAAAACTAAAGTCCACGCTTGACTAAACGCGTTTCAAAATAGACCCACACCACGGGCCGGCCGAGTTAAGGCGGCCGTAGCCCCGGAAAAGCTTGCACTACGGCAAGCACATTGACTCGACTACGGTTTATTTTTTTTTGAAAAAGTGTAGCCCCCGTCACCACCACCGACCCACTCACTCACTCACTTGGTGAGCACTCACTTATTTAAAGTTGTGCTGGTCAGTCATGTGCATGAAAACGTATTGGCAGTGAAGGAAGCGGCAACGTTGAGAGCGACGTTGGATTTTTGGGTCTAAGCCAGTTACGGCGCCGGGTGGAGGCTGTGTGTTGGACGGTGTCAGGGACAGGCTACAAAAATGGGTTAAAGAATTTTATTTCTTAATTTTGTTTTCGTCTAATACTAATTTGATTCTGCTGTTCTGCAGAGTGTAAGCAGGATTTGTGAGAGCCACACGCAGGATGCAGGCAAGCTTATTGACCCGTGTCAACTGAGCTTTTACTTTCTTCGCAATTTTTTTGTTTTTGTTTTGGAACTAGAATTTTGCATGCTGGTTGGTTGTGCGGCAAAGGGGGGGCTATGCTGTTGGTTCACTTGCATTCCAGTCAATAACTGTATATGGCTCTCTCTTGTTTGGGGGAGGGAGAAAGCAGTTCCTGTTGCAACGTTGGTGTTATTAGCCAGTGTTGCCCCCATGTCAGCCAGTTTGTCGTACATAATGAAAGACATGGTTGGCTTACACGCACGATTCCAAGCAGTGAGTGCTGCCTGCCTGCAGTGTTGTCAACGCACTAGGGTTCGGGGCTTACATAAACTATCTATAGAATTTCTGTGTCCAGAGCTGCATGTACTTTTTTTTCTCCTTTATAGTTTTTATTTTTTTTTCTCTCTTATTTTTTCTGTCTCTCTGACATAGTTTTGTGTCGCATGGAAATAGTTCGTAATTGAAAAATGCGCATTTCGCAGTTTTGCTTATTGACTTTTATTGGACAGTTGGCCATGAGTTTGACATTCAGCAAGCCAAGTCTTAAGACATTTTGTATTGAATGCAAAAGTATAGCAAAATAATGCAAATAAGTGCAAATATGCAAATTGTATTTGTATATTTCAAGGAAAATGTAGCAATGACGTAATGTTGCTATTTTTGGACTAAAACTTGAAAATTTTATTATGAAAAATCTGAAAAGCAAGGGTAACTAACGCTTATCCAGATACAAAAAATCCTAACCTAACAATTACAGTCGTTGATTTCGCTTGCTTCGAGACGCAAATTTTGGCTGGCGCCACCTATGGTACTCGTAATACGCCTTTATCATTCATTAAAGAGAAATTTATACACCTTTATTTCAGAACTTTTCTAAATTTTCTTTAATTTCTTAACATTAAGCTTAGTTCATGAAAATTTTCTTACAAAATGTAGTTAAATCCTAAAAATATCAACAGCAATAGGGATCGACAATCAAAGCAGATTCAGTGCTGGATTCGTGTATCCATTTTGAATGCTCTTAGTTTTGTAATAATGAGCCATAATATAATACTATGTATTCTGAACTTAAGCATAATTGAAGTTTACTTTATTATCTTCACCGTTTCGATGAAAATGTTTTGCGAATGGTAACAACATTGTTGCTCATAAGTATCTACGGGGAAATGCCGTGCTTAAGACTCACCGATTTCATAAACGCAAAGCTACTCAAATTGGCCCTTGAAGTTTTTTACAATTAGTTAAATTTGATAAACATCGATCGGTTAACTTAAATCTATCACTTAATTTCGAGTAAAATTTAACTTTTTGATTTAAAAACAAACCAAGTGTTGTCTTACGTTAGCAGACATTGTCATAATTTATAAAAATTGTTTACTGTATCCATATAGCTCCCAGGGGCAGAATACTGTATCCCCATTTAATTAATTATTTTTCGTTTGATTTTCAATTTATATAAACGATTATTTTCGAAAAACCAATACATAATGATTATTCCTCTATATACTACTTATAAAGCAGTTTATTAATACTTATAATTTGCAATCAATTATTAAACTAATAATTGCAAACATAAATGAAAAATGCAGCTTGTAGTAATGTCCTGACACTTTAGTTCAATACAATTTTCAACTAACTTCCAAAGTGCAATATATTTAACAACATAAAATACCTAAAATAATTTTATTAACAGTTTTATAAGAACTTTTAATTATTATTAAAGATTACAGAATAATTAATTTCAAGTTATTAGTTCATCCCAAATGCAACTGCATGCTTCATGTGCAGCCATTAAACGAGAAACTATAAGAAGCTTAGCGTATTTATCTTGGCCGGTAATCCTTTAAAGCAAATATAAAAGCTTAAATTCATGTCATTTGACACAATAAAGATAAGAAATTATGCCTCTGTTCGTAAACTATTTAAGTCAAGTATCTTTTGTCAAAATGCAAATAGAAACAAACACTTGAATATCTCTTGAAACAACTTGACTTTCGATAAAGTTTCGTAGAAGTGGCGAGCAGGTGTCAAACGATACAAAGCTCTTAAGTTTGTTTAAATATGAAAGACTTGAGTGTTGCTGCGTATAAAATTAAAAACAAAATGTGATACAAAAAACTATTATCTATCTATTAAAAATCAAATATTAACTTAATATGTTATTTCTTTGCATTTGGCAAAAGTTTTTGACAGATTTTAAATGCTTGTGAAAACATGCGCCTAGGGCAGAATGCAAACTTAAGTTGAATCATTTGTTTTTATGCGGAAATTGCTTAAATGAACTACAAGCATTGGATACAAAACTTATATTGCTAAGAAATAGTTTATATTCTTAAAATATATTTAAAGCAAATTAAATTAATATTATAGAATAGTCAACTATATGAAAAAAAAAATTGCATTTAAAACTAGAAAAAACTTAAACTTAACTTAAAAAACTTAACTTACTCTCCCGAATTGGCAATGCTCATCTTGAATGCAAGAATTCTGTGCCTGTATCAGTACTTAGGAGCAAACTACTACTGAATTCTAAGTATTTTCAAATTCAAAGAAATTACCTAATAGACGGATTTTTTCTATTCTCTTTATTGTTCTGCACTACTACACATTTAACCAAAACACACACACACTTAAAATCCGTTTTTTAAAAATGTATCTTTTGGCAGAATTAAAAGAATTTACATTTCTTTTAATAATCTAAAATAAAGTTCTGAAACTTCAGAATAAGTATGAGAATCTGCGGTGAATTATTCTTTTTGGGACGTTTGGGAGATAAGATACAATTGAAAGAAGCCGTTGTTCACGAGTGGACCGCTGTGCAAGTCAGATTCGAACAGTATGCGATTCGTTTTTGGGCCGTATAGGCCTTTTAGGCGAAAAGAATGCTCATATTGCGTAAAAATAAAATGTTTGTGAATTTTACATTATTTGGAATTGAGTGAAGGAAGTTTTCCAAACTAATTGTGTGGCACTGTAAGGATGTCTGAAAGACTAAGCTGTGATCACTTCTTATCAACTTTAAATGTCAAATAATTGGCAGTTTTATTGCTGGTCTTTGTATATCAACGCTAAATTAAATGAAATAAAACAAATTCGCATTTGTTTCATAACTGTTGTGCTGACTGTACCTAAATTTCTTGTCCATAGTAAACCTTAACGTCTTATAATATTCTTTCAAAAACTGTCAAGTATTTTAAGCTAATACAAACTATACAATTGCCGTGATATATTTTTTATCGAAAATACAAATTAAATGTCTTTTAGATTTATCTTTAATTTCGTTTGCCATTAAGTTGCATTTACTTTGATAAACTATTTCGAAAGATATTTAAACAAAGTTTGAATTTCAATCTACACTCTCTTCGCTTCTGCATGTTGCCAAAGTCAAGTTTTCAACAATTTGTTAGTCAAGAAGATATGCTGACACTTTTCATCAAATGCAAATAAGTTTATGCATATCCTGTGTAAAGTGTCCATTTCATTCCAACTCTATCAAAAGATGCGCATCTCCGAGCTCCTGCATGTCCCGTCCAACACCTTGGGTATATATTTATTCAGCTTCATGTGTCGACAAGGCTGTCAATATTAAACTACAAATTGATTTTCTATGTAAATTTGTTCTGTGTCTACATTTTGGTCAGTTTTGTGTTGGTTGCTGCCAAATTTGCAATAATTTTCTTCTTGGGACAAAAGCGAAAAGCCAACGAGAAAAAGAGACAAATAAATATATATAGGCCAATTTGTAATATCGAGCTGAAATTCATACGACGAGAGATAGATATATACTCACAATTAGGGTTTGTATTAAATTTCAATTTATTTTACTGCTGCACTGGGGCATTTTATTTTATTGCTCTTGTTTTTTTGAACCATTTGTAATTGGGTAACTGCCTGCAATTATGAGCAACAATGCAGCAACAGAGCAGCAGCAATTACAAAAGGATGTCAGAAATTTTCATGAAACTGTGATAATTATTTGAAAATAGAGTATATTGGGCTATAGGAGAAGCAACACATTTCATTTGAAATGAAAAGTTATTGAAAATTAGGCAATGGTTGCACTGATATAAAAGCTGAATTAGTTGTAGTTGTTGTGTAATACGATTCATAGCATTAAGTCTGATTTTGAACTTCTAAAACTTTATTTAAAATGTGTGCAACATAAGTTTCCAAAATTAAGTGACAATTATCATTAAATAAAAAAAAAAAAAAAAACAAAGGGGACACCCGGATTTGAACCGGGGACCTCTCGATCTGCAGTCGAATGCTCTACCACTGAGCTATATCCCCGTATACTTAATATCTTCGTTCAATCATAGAAATACTTGTCTAATTTATGAAGCATTATGAATTATGAGTAATTATACGTATATAAAGATAATTCCCAAAAAATCAAGTCTGAAAGCAGTTACTATATATGAGATCTCGGCATTCATAGAGACAGATGGGAGTATATAGACATCTCCTTGGGGGCCCGCGAATGCTTCTGTCTTATGCACATATTTTGGGCTTGAACATATATATTGCCTAAATTCGACGCAAGCTAATATAATAATATTAATATTGGAATTGCTGTACCCTAATCTATAGAATGATCATCTGGTTCTGCCAGCAAATAGACGCTATTTCGCTACGGAAAATTCTACCAATGTTCAGATACGGCCTTAATCCGCAAGTCCAACTTCTCTTTGATATAACATCCATGCGCCACTTTTGGACCGTTAATAGCAAAGTCAAGCTGGATACATTTTTTTTTTATTAATAGTAAAATATATAAATAAAAAACTTACTTAAGGATTGCTCCTTTTAACACAAAAGAAGCTATATAAAGCCGATAAATCCGATATGCGGCGCATTTGATTCCTGCTCAGCATTGCCTATTGTGCTAGACGCAATATTTATGCTAATTATTTAAAAAACTTAATTAAATAGCGACTTCGTTATTCTACTCCATTGATATTTATGTTTTTTGTTTTTTCACAGAAAGCTCTCACGAAAATGTAAAAAAGTGGAATTAGTATTGAGTTGTGCCATTGTCCAATAAATGTCGTCTCTAGAGGTAAGTGCCAATTAATATTAGTGGGTTGAAAACGATATACAAAAATCGTAGACATCTGTCTACATTATTACATCAGAACATTCGTGGATATCTTTATGTATTATAAATTATTTTTGATCTGAATACGCGTCATTAGTGGCAAGCTTTGCTTTTCTTTTATAAATCAACGAAAAATGCGGCTAGAGTTTATCGTTCGGCGACGCTGCTCTTAGTGAAGGAACGTCTATCAAGTGCTTTCTACGCTTCAAGAATGGTGATTTTCATGGTAGTGGAAGAGCCTGTTCTCTGAAGCTGGGCTTCCAAACGCAAGAGAAATTGACATACATATGGCAAGTGACTCATCGAGCCGTGTCAAAACGCCTCAAAGAGATGAATATGATTCAGAATAGTTTTTCGCTCTTAGACAATGTAATAATAGAGCGTCACCCCTTGATAGCTAAAATGTTATGTCCAAGAACTGAAAAATGAGAAAGCATTCGATATAGATAATAAAGTTTTGAAAAAGTGTTGGGGTTTGAAAAAAAAAGAGTATGTTTGGTTCGGTTAGGTTGGTGTTTGACATTTGACAACTTTTTAAACATTTATTTTAATTAACTTAATATCAGAAATTGCCTTACTCCATTATTTGTTATAACATTAATTTACATTTACTTTGTATAAGTATTTAATAGGTATTTATTTTGCTAATTAATCGATATCAATAAAATGTAAGGAAATCCATAGAGGCTGTTTGTTGTACGAAGATTCTACTAAAATTTTTGATAGAATGTAAATTAAATTAATATTAGCTGTAGATTTTCACTTAAACAATAAGAAGCGCTAAGTCTAGTGAATACCGGCGACTCCAAACAGGATTTTAAAGCGGAAACTTTTAAATCTACCAAACACACGCAACTTTGTATATTAATAAAATTAATTAATAATTCCAAAATTGATCGGAATCTGAGCAAATTCTTTTAATGGAAAATGTTATTTGAAGAATTTGGTGGCTTCGAGTTTCACCTGTGAATCGAAATTTCTAAAGATTCATAATTGCAAATTTCTTGATCTATGTCTACAGTCTATTAATTGCATAGATTAACATCGATATCTGTCGACATTAATGGCGGAAACATTCGATTTTCTGTCTTAATGAAGAGAAATGGTCAGCATGTAATTCAACTGCATGATTGTACAAGTTTATCGTAATTCTGTTCCGGCCGATAAGTTAGACATATATTAGTTTCGAGCTGAAAAACGCTGATTTCAGCGTCGAAAACAATGAATGTTTTAACCAATCCAAAACGATAAAAGATGAATAATTGATAGCTGTGCTGGACCAAGAACCGTGACAAACGCAAAATGAACTCAAAGACTTAGAGAGAGACTCTGCAAACAATTCCATTAATTAAAAACAATTGGCATTAATTCAAAGAAGGTTGAAAATTTGTTGTTTCATACATTTAAGCTGACATGTGGCGAGAGGCGATTTTATTTTTCCTTTTTGATATTTTATTATTTTGCCTTTGCCCACGCTTCACCACACGAACTTTAAGTTTATTTTATTGTTTTTTAACCTTAATCTGTATAATCCCTAAACAGCCATAAATCTGCAAAAATCACACATTTATATTGCGAAATATTAAACATACAAATTTGATATATATTTACCCATGTTGGTTGGGGATAACAAATTCAAATATTTTTTAAAATTTGAATTTACAACACAATTACACATATATATATAACAGTGGCGTGAACGAGTAAACTTTCTATGGGGTCTTTGTTTAGATGAAACCAAGTATTTCGCATAAGGTTATATCCCATATAGAATGCAAAAGATCTTCCGAAAATTATCAGATATAACAAATATTGTAGTAACGCGTAAACAGCTTGATTTCTTATACAATCATTAATTATTTTTTAATCAAATTTTGATAGTGTTTAGGTTAATACTTAAAAAGGGGAATGAGAATGGAGTAAAATACTTAACCAAGAATAAGAGAAAAACAATAATGTTCATCAAAACATTACTGATTTTCTAAAATGAAATTTTGGATAATTTTATTGTATTTACAGATCATATGAAATTGTTACATTATTTGATTCAAGCAAACGGACTCAATGTCTTTTGTACCTAAAATGCTAACTTCGGACAGCCATATGCATCTGTCTATTTATATGATCTACTCTATATAATCTTTGAGAGCATAAGACCAGTGGACACCAAGGTATACCATCTGATGCATTTTTTTGTGGCAAAAGAAAAAGCTTATCGAATTTTGTTCATATTTATCCCCGTTTCCCCGTAGTTATTAAAGCTCGCAGACTATAAGCCAGAGATACCAAAAATTATCATAAAATGGGCTGTTCGTCTCAGAATATTAAGTTTGTTGAAGCTGGTCGATTTCGTTCAAATTCATTTAATTCGATCAGATTATATCCTCAGCAATATAAAAATATTTCCTATCATCATTCCCTTAAAACTGCTAAATATTTGACTACGCTAAGTTTTGTAGTGATCCAGAACCCACAAATTTATAATATATAAATTTATGATTATTCGAAATATGTAGTGTTCCACCTATATAAACAACTCCCTTCATGAGAATTTCGAAATTAATCAAAATCGATTGAAATTTTAGCTTTTGAGACAATATCTTTTAGCACACAAAAATTTTAATTGGATTTTTTTGTTATTATTATTGAAAGAAATTAAGACACAATTATTAATAGTGTTCAATTTGTGATGCCAAAGCAGCTTAGGCTTTATGCTAATTCAATGGATTATTTGTGTATGAAATATAAAGAAATTGTATTTTTGAAAGTAAAGTGTTACAGTCTAAGATTTAACCTGTTATGTCCTTGAAAATAGAAACCTAAAAATTCTTCTCTTTTTTAATTTGTTAGTTCTTTTCTTAAAACGAGTGGAAGTATTAACTTATGGATTTGGCCCAACTCCAAATCTCCCTTTATGAGCCGCAGCTGCAAACAAGTAAAATAAGTTTCTAATCCTCCAAAAGCGGAGGAAAGTGAAGTTTTTTGTTTTTAGCAAGCGAAATGGAAAAACACTGCTTTTCCAAATGCTCTCTGATTGTAAGTTATTGGAATTTTGAATGAAATGGAAGAAATTACAACTAAATTGAATTTTTTATATGTAGGAGGTGCAAGAGTCTGTGTACCACACACACAACACCATATGGCATATGCATAGGCTTTGTAGTATTTGTCTGCGTGTGTGTTTGGTTATAGTCGGTCGAGATTATTATTGCCATTGCGTAAATAACAATCATTCCGCAAGTTTTGCTCTCTTTGACTTTTAGCCAACCCAACGACGGGACAACTTCGACTGGCTGTTTGGACTTGGCCTGGCTTGGTTTGGCATTTTTATTAAAAATGTTGTATGCCGCATAAAGTAAAATGCAGACCAGGCATTGGTCTGGGACAACTGCAGACCCAAAACGGGTCGTACTGACTGGCTAAGCCAAATGCGACAAGTCCAAGTGCGGCGAAGCCTACTACTGACTGAGAGCCGACTACTGGCAGAGACATGGCCAAAAACTTTTGGCCTCAAACTTTTAATTATAAATAATTTTCAACATTTTAAATATGTCGTTGGCACGCAAATCTGTTCCATGCAACGTTCTGAGCCATGGTTAGTTATACCCCAAGAGCGCTGCTTCTTGCCCTGAAAAAGTATGACAACGCAAGGCAGATAGATTCGGAGTTGCAGAGACCATTAGAAAAACTGCCGTTTGTGCAACGTTATGGCTGCTGCCAAATGCAGTTTTTTATGACTACGAACGCAACTGCTCAAAATCTTTTTCCCTCCAATTTTTATTTTCTAGTATGTATTATTTATTTTTTATTTTACTATTTGGGTTTTTTTTGGTTGGGTTCATGCATGTGAAACTGCGGTTAAAAGAGCGGAAATACATTGAAATGACAATAAAACTAAAACTTGCTGAAGCTACGCTTTATCTATATCGTTTTTTTCTGGGATGGTAGGTCCTGGGTTTCGGCTTTAAAGTTGCAGAAATGACTTTGCCGTATGTGCATCAGCCACGAATTTGTTTTTTAGTTTGTAAAATTTAAAAAAAAACGATGCTAATAGTTGTTTGTGGGTTTTACTTTTTGTTGTCGGGTTTATTTTTTTTAAGTTAGTTCTAAGCGTTAAAAATTGTAAGCGCCGTGCGTATATTTTTGTAGCGCAAAATTGTTAAAAGAACTCCTAAGGTAAATGTTGAAACAAATATTCCGTAAACACCCCTTATCAATTATCTTTAAACATAATTAATATTTGTTAATCATTTACTTAAAATGCCTAGAAAATGACTGTGTAGGCATTTTCGGACTTTCTTAGTTCACTTTTAATCAAGAAGCCGCAAATCGGATTACTGCTGACCAAACCAGCTCTCGTCAAGGCAACGTCGCTTCTATCTTACTGTCTCAACGGATACTTGTTTGTTTTCTTTGTATTACTCTATCGCCACAAATACAACCATTACATTATCCTTATTATCCATATTTACCAGTAACTTATTGCTCTCATCTATACATAGCTCAAAGTTCATTCAAATGCGTTTATCCAAAACATGTGGGACCATGGATTTTTCAAAGTAATTCTTGAAGTATCCAGTCATATCACAGCGTCGGAGCATTAATTTTGTCGGTCGAGAGGTATCTGCTACACATCGGCTTACTTAGATCGTAGTAACACCTTTTGGCATTTTTGGCTTAATTTTTGGCTTAATCTGCAGGGTAATATTGTTATTGGTGTTTACGACGGTGTCTATTTTCTTAGCAACTTCAAAAGTATAGCCGTCAGCTACAACATGGGAGTTTAGGCGTTGTACTTCCTTGTTTGCAGACAGCATATACATTTTCTCCCTCGTTAATCGCTAGAGCGAATTTCGTTGACTCCTTTTGGAGTAGCAGTAACATCTGGCTTACGCTATATTATCTTAGGAGAGAGTCAGAAAAAACAGGTCGATACACATCTCTCTTAGTCACGCTAGATCTTAGGAGAGAGCCAGAATAAACAGGTCGATACACATCTCTCTTAGTCGATCATAAAGCTACATTACACAGCCCCATAAGACAACATCTGTTTGGTACTTCTGGAAACGACTTTGCATAGTCATACTCATATCGCGGATACATGCAAGAGCATTTAACATCGCTGCCTTTTGGATTGAGACCACCATGTCATTCGAATAAACCATAAGCTTTATGAGTTCTATGACGATATAGCACAACGTCTGCGCTCCTTCAGTCAGCTGTTGTTCGATGCAAACGGCAACACAGAAAAAGACCGAGCCCCAGATGGAAACACCCCAAGTGAAGGCGCACTTATCTTTCCCTGGAGTAATCATCTGTAAAAGGCTCGCGCAAAGCACGGCAACGTGACGAGAACTAATAAGGTCGGCTCTATAATCAAAAAACGTACAACATTAAATTATGATTTCAATTTGCTTTCATTTACTAAAAATTTTTGTGTTGTAAAAAATGAGGTCAACGGGCTTCTAAAACTGTGATATTAGAATTCGACCAAGATCGGGATTACCCAAAAACATCTTAGCAGGAAGGACCGCAGCTACTGCCACAAGGACCACATGGGCCACAAGGTCCACAAGGTCCACAAGGTCCGCAAGGGCCGCAGGGTCCGCAAGGGCCGCAGGGTCCGCAAGGGCCGCAGGGTCCGCAAGGGCCGCAAGGTCCACAAGGGCCGCAGGGTCCACAAGGGCCGCAGCAACCCGCGCCGCTACTAATATCACTTAAACAGCAGGCACCGCAAGGTGGGCAGGGACCACATCCTCCACAGCAAGGTCCACACATGTTTAGTCTGCGCAATGCTACAAAAAAAAAAAATATTATTTTTTAATTTTTTTTTTAATTGTGTGAAAATTTTCTTACCTCAGAATTTACAACAAATTATACACTACACGTGCTCGTTTGACCAAATACCTTCGGATAATGAAATTTTATTCAGTTGATCAAAATTAGCTAAACTTTTATTTTCTAAATCATGGCCTACTAGAAAATTGTATTGTATATATATTGTTTCTTTAATAGGTTGGCAGTGCGCTTTGTCATAAATGTCATAATACTGAATTGAGTTGGCATTCTTGTTCATAAATCAAGCCTATATTCGCAGCTATTCGGTAAAAGTTAAAAAAAGTTGTAATTTAATAAAGGCGGAACAATTTTGCACGTAGAATTTTCCTAAAACTTTACGGGTAAATATTAAACTGTTATTGAAAATTATTATTTTATATAAGTTTATAAAAGTTTTGAAGGTAAAACAGAGTTATTTTAGTTTTGTTTTATTTTTTTCCAAGAAGAGGTCTCAACCCATCGATAGAAGTGGTTGTCTTTTTGGAAAAAATATAGGCATTTTTTTACTCAGTTGGCCACAAGAAACGTTTATGATTGATTTTACATTAAGAGGACGTCCAATAAATAAGCGTGAGTGTGAGTTTGTGTGTTACGGAATATCTGTGTGAAGTTTTTACATATTTGTGTATGTGTGCAGCCATAATTCTCGTTATGCCTTCAAGTGTCCAGTGCAAAAGTGTATCAAGTTCAAATAGCACCATTGTATGCATTTGATTTGGAGGCAGTGAAACATGCAGTAATTAAAACTGATTTGGTACACAAAACTCGGAAATAAATTTGTCAAATTGTCAACGTCATTAGGCGAGGGGCAACAATGGAAAAAAACAATACAATTCGCCGGAATTGTGAGAAGTGCATTTTTTATAAGATATTCAGGAAAATTGATATTATTAGATATGATTGATTTTTGAATTAAGAGCAGCATAGAGTGGCTGAAAGTGATTCATGGTGACAGGTGCAACCTGTGTACGTGTTCATATGTTCACACCTGGTCACCCTACGTTTGGTGTCTAAGCAGTGTCTTTGAAAATTGCTGGAACAATTCACAAACACCACTTTTGCACTTGTGATGTCATATTAAGGCCCAAAAACTCTTTGTAATGAACCGAACATTTTTTTCGTATCTAAAAACTATCCTATCCAATATATATAATACATTTTTATTATATATATTTGTATTAAATATGAAAGTATATATTATATATAAATATATATATAATTATATATTTCTTATAATAACGTTTTTATTATATATACTTTGACAAGAAAAACCCGTTACGCTTGAATCAAGAATTCGCAATCTTAATCGAATATTCTTAAAAGATTTTGACTTACCTTAGGTGGACACTGCCATATATCCGGCGTCATCTCGTCAGACGCTCCTATTAGTTACTTCAATGTATCAGGTTGTTCCCTTGTATTCTTACGTCGGCTTTCGCCTTCTTTGCTGGAACTTTATCAATATACAAGCGAGGGCCGTGCGGCCGCAGATGTATGCTAAAATGAAGAAATTTTCTGCTGAACATCACAAGTGCAGCTACTTCCGTCTGCGACGTCACCCATGATTGTGTGTCCAATGCTTTGGCAAAATTAGCCTTTTGTACAGCGTTATACGTATAAAGACTACTTTCCAATACCATCTACCACTTTTCTCCACATTTCAACCACTAATATTGCTTCAGGAATTCGCAAGTTTAATTGATTAACTTAGTTCAGATTTTTTTAAGATACACAAACCTTCCGCAGAACAAGGCCTCTGAATACCGGGATACTTTAATCGGCATCTAATATAAAGTTGGGTTGGCTGGTTTATAATTATCTTATTGTCTGCAATCCAGATGCTTATTTGTGGAGGTGTCGTTCATATTCGAACTCAGTTGATACAGTCATTACCCTTTATTTGATTAAGGATTCTTATTTGTTTGGGTATTGTTTATTCTTTAATTTGATCTCGTTTGATGCAGTCAATACCCTGCATTTCAGTATCGATCATACTATTTTTTTCTGGTTTCTTACAGCATTTTGCATTTTGTAGGGTGCATATCGAATGCAAAAGTTACTTCTATGCGCACATTGCCGTAATCTGCGCCATACAGAACAAACTTGAACATAAGGTTCTAGATTTAAACTCTATTTTACATCTATTTATTGTTTAATATTATATATATTTCTTTTAACATAAGTATTATGTATTTATAGCTTATTTGCATAAATTATAATGAAAAAAATATTGAGAATATTTTTTCCAATTTCAAACGCAAGACACGCACCTGTGAAAGATTATACTTAGTATCTTTATTATTAATTAATTAAGTTTTGATTGTTGTATCAATTTTTTTCTTTTTATGAACGTGTAAGCTTAAAACACAGTGAGCACTTAATACAGAGCAACTTCTGTTATTTCAAAGTGAACGATTTACAATTTCAAAAAACTTCTTTAGTATCAATTTTAATTTTCAATCAAACCGAAGAGATCCTATTGAATCTGCAAGCAAACCAGCTTAGATTAAATGTTACCTATATATTAGTATGAAAAATGTATTTTTTCCATATTTTCATATTTTCTAGAGAATTTATAGCATTCACTTAAAACTCTTTAAAATGTTAATGTTGATCAAGGTTAGCCACATTATTATGCATATAATATAGATGCATGAGACTTTACCTTAGCAGATGCTCTTTGCCAGCAAATTATTTATTATAATTTCCCCATTGAGTACCACTGCCAGCAGCCAGCTTATTTCTCACTATTTCTAAGTTCAGTAGAATCTTACAGGCGCATTTCTAACCAATTTTCAGCTTTGGGCAAGAACTGAACACTTTTGCATTGCTAACATACTTATACAAGTGTTTTCAGGGTTAGAGATACAATGCTGCTAGACAGCTAGTTAGATACCAGATACAAGATACAAGTAACAAGATACTGAAATAAGCAACTAGCAGCTGCTTAGTTGTGGCAGCTTCAGTTTATTTGGAACATAAATCTGTAACCCAAAGCGCAAGATATGCTTAATGCATCAAAAGTACTCCACACTTACCCTTGCGTCGTCACCTGACCCCGATTTTCTCTGTCTATTTGCAGTCATCTACAGCTGACTATGCCAGTTACATATGTATCTAGATACAAAGCTCTAAACGTGTGTATGTGTGTGTGTATGTGTATCTATGTGTTTATATTAAAGTATGGCTTGCCTTTTGCAGCTGGACATTTGCGTGTTTGGATTGTGTTAACCGCAGTGGCAATACTCTTAGCAGGGTTGCCAGACCAACAACAAAAAGCAACAACAATGTCAGGTAGCAAACTCAGCTTTATGTCTGTGAATGTATGAGTGTGTGTGTGTGTGCCTGTATGTGTATGTGTAACATGCAACATCCAAGACATAGCCACAACAGATACATGACTTTGCAATTAAGTTATTGTCGGTTGTTGCAAGCACTTAGAGTCAAGACGAAATCCAAGGAGATTGCCGCCCGCCCACTTGCTTGCTCCTCTTGTCTAAGGCTGGCAGAAGTGCTTTCCTTACTTTGGTTAAGCAAATGCAAAGGATAAAAAAAAACTTTTGATTTGATTTATTGGTTGTTGCACTTGCTTTGCTTCGGTGCTGTAGCTGTGCAACATCTTAAATCATGAATGCCAGGACCCCCGGTTTCCCTGCTGTAAATCCTGCTTTTCGGATTTGCCTGTTATTTAACCTCAAATTGTTGCGTATGCATTTAGTTATTAGAGCTGACTGACTCCTCTGCTGCTAGCTGCTCATTGTTATATTCAGTCTGAAGGACTAATAATGACATGCTTTTTGTGGTCTTAGAAAAATGTATTCAAATGGAAATGGATTATGCTGTAAATTGTTGTCAGTGTAGACTTGAGACTGATATGATGGTATTTCTATGACACAATCAGCTTGATGTCCTTCAGGTGCTGCTATTTGGCACTAAATGATTGAAGGATTCATTAAAATAGTTTGCTGAAGCAGAGCGAAATGCTTTAACTGAAACTTTAAGTGATTTTAGTACTTGCACAGTAGAAAGCTAGAAATAGAACAAAATAAGAAGAAATCATCAAATTATCAAGTATCGATAAAGCTTGGTTAACTATCGATAGTTTGTGTGCAGTTTGTTGCAATGTCAACTTAAACTTTTTAATTTTCTATTATAAAAGTCATACAGCCCAAATAATTGGTTCTAAATGCGAGATTATCGCGAGTACTACTAATTATTGTCGTAAGTGACTTTAAGCTACGCACACTCTCTTGGCTTAGTTCTATCAACTCTTTCTTTTTCCTTTGCGACAGCATCAGTTTTTTTCAGGACTTCATGCGAAAATCCAAGAAAAGTATGTGCCGATTTACTTAAAAACAACAGCCAGATACTTTGAAATTCAGTTCCAGTGCCTAAATTTTAAATACAAAGCTCTTTAACTGCTAAAGCAAATACCTCACAGCAATTTATCATTTTTTTTTTCAACCACAATACCTTTTCTTTCGATTCTTCTGCAATCCTTGAACTAAACGTTCTCATAATACATGTGTTGTCACTCATATTTCAAAATAGGCGCATACACAATGTCAAGGATGACTTACGACGGTACCCAAAAAAAAAAACCATCTGAAATTGAGAATATAAACTGCACCTATTACTGTTGAAAATCTCAAATCGAAGCCTTTAGCAATTTTCCTTTATGCTTGCCATGCACTTGACTGACATTTAATTAAGAGTATGATTTTTTTCTCATTTTAATTTTCTTTTCACTTCGTTTTTAATAGTCTTAACTTGAAGCTATTTGCAGAGGACAGAGTGCAGAGTGCAGAGCACTTGGTAAAGGTTTGATTAAAAGCTGTGTTGGATTCAATATTGGATAGATGACGTACGACAACACTTCAAAAATTGAAAACACAAACAAAGGTTAATCAAACTAGAGGCTGTCAGTTTGCTTACTTTTTTCAAGGTTTTTTTTTGAGATGTGTTTGTGCTTTTGAATTCAATATTAATTTAAGTACTTGATGCGTGTATGTAATTCATTGGAAAACTGATAGCTATCGGTAAAAAACTATATCTATTAGCGTCTCTACTTGAGAATAATATTGTATATTGGCCGATAGAGAATGTTTGTATCTGTATTAAAAAAACGTCTTGGGCGGGGAATTTTATTCTTCTGTTTCAATGGAAAGAAAAGTTCAGTTGAAGTCCATCGAATGCTATGTTTATGGAAAATGTGTTCTCACCGATGGCTCGTGTAGAAAAGACAAAGACAAAAAATTGGAAGATAATGAATGGAAAATCTTACTATACTAATATCTGTGATTATTCCGAAATAAGCTCGCAGAATCGTCGCAGGCTCAGGAATCAATATTCAATCAGCTCCAACAATTGGGATAAGTTCAAATGTAAGAAAGTTGGCTTCATATGTATTGAAGCTAAAAATGGGAAAACGTAGATTTTCATTTTGCTTTTAGAATAATATGATATGAGTGAATCTGTGCACCGTTAATCCGAAGTGAAAAAATACTATCCCAAGAATCTGTTCCATCCACGTCTGTTTCGACGCTTAAACAAAGGTCATAAAGTATAGTTACTGAAACTAGGCAATGTATTAAAAGCAAGAAAATTGTATGGAGTACATATTGAAGAAAAATGCCGTATGCTGATTTTTCACTGCTTCTGTACTAGAACGTGACTTAAGGCGACAATTGGATATAACATATCAAGAAGAAAAAATGCAGTTCAGTTCATGTGCGGGAAGTAGAATGCCCTATACCTTTCCTTTCAAAAAAGTTAATTTCTACCGAAATAAGTTAAACATTTGGGTTGGTATTGTTTGGGGGACAATGATAGATATACTCAAAAGATCGGTAAATTTTGGGTACAACCGCAAATTTAAATGAGAATCATTTTACCCAATTATTTGATGGCAACCTACGTGATTGAAGTATTGCAGCAGTGTGTAGAAAAGGGGTGAGGAAAATTGTACATATCTGACCAAAACTTTCATTGTATTATGCCTGCCTGATTTTGATGCACTTATCCAAGACGGTATAAGGCATAGCTGTTTTTGAAATATGATAATACCGCAAAGAAAAAGGATATACTTATATGTTTTCCTCATCAAATTAAGAGAATGTACCGAACCTAACTCCAAAATCCAGCGACGCATGTTTCAAAATGCTTATGGTTCAGATATTTTCATACTTAACGCGTAGTTAAGCATAGAATCCCCAAGAAACGATTTAAATACAGAATATTTTTTTCTTTTTTATAAAAATATATTTCTTGTATTCCGTTGTTGCTAAAGTTGCAGTGTTTCAATCTTAAGTACCGAAACCCTATACCCCGATATATACTTGGAAGGAGTTTATTAAAGCTGAAGCCATCTAAAAGTCCTTAAGCGTCACTGTCAAGGTTTCAAAAATCAACCAAAAAAATTAATTACTTACTAATCGTGTAAATCGCAGTACTGCAGCGTATGAAATTTATACATTCTTAATTTTGGTTGTAATCCCGTTTTTTGGCGACTCTACTTAATAGGTTCAGTGTGTGAAAAGTACTATGGATTTTAAATCAAGTTAAAAATATCAAGTTATCCTTTCAAAACTTGTTTTCTTGTTTATAAAAATTGTACGTACTGAGAAAGTTACATTTTAAAAAATCAAAATTAAAAGAAAGAATGATTATCTTATTTTTTGGAAAAATAACTAAAACTTGTTTAAATGGGTTTTTGCCGAACTTTGCTGGATGTGAAGACCCCACCTATACTATTAATAGATTTACCCAGATGGGTGGCCGGAATTGATGTTCATGGGTATGCCTTATAAGATGGCTATAAAATCGGTGTAATAAGCGAACCTAAACTGGAGGAAAAACTAACAAATCAAAAGAATGACACTTAAAATTTCGGAAAGACTAATAAATGCCTACCAAAAATACCGGAACCTGAAACGATTATACATAAAAAGAATATTTACTAAACCATTTTGTTGAAATTAAAAATACATTAAATATGCACAACTATAGAGTATACAGACTTTTTAACCCGGGGAATATAAGTTCATTACTATCGGGATATATGATATATGCTATATTTTCCATATGGGATTATACCTCATTAAGGTCAAAAAGTTTTAGATTATTAAATCGTTCAATTTTCATAATATAATTACCAAAATACACATGCGCATTTTATCAAAATCGGTTGATTTTTAGCTTGTATGGGGAAAATCAATTAGCGTAGTCACTATTTTGTTCTTGTGTTTGTTTTTAACTATAAGAAGCAAAATTCCATTCGACTAAAATTGATATAGCATTGATATTCATCTTATCAAGCATACCAGTCATCCATATTCTTATGACAATATTTTTACTTTTTTTTTTTACCATACTTTTTAGAAAAAGGCTGTATCAATTTAACCTTTTTTATATTTCATCGCAATTTTAGTAACTTAAAATCGCTCGCTACCATGTCCAAGAAGAACGGTTCTCAGGACGCTAAAAATGATGCCGAATTATATTCATTGGGTAAGCCTTGTATAGCACTGTACTAATCTTAACTAACACTAGTAATTTATCATATCAGATGAATACTTTAGGCAGCATGTAGCTCCTAAGATAAAGAATGAAAATATAACGTTGAGGAAAAATGCTTCTGTCATGGAAAAAACTGCACATTTTGCACGTTTTCATTATTTTAAAGATAATCTCTCGAAAAGTCAATCATCAACAAAATTGGCCATGTCTGAACCGTCGCCGGAAGTCCCAAATGCTTCTAAGTCAATGCACCCCATAAAGAATTCACTAAAACACTATGCTCCATTTCCGATGGGACATGATGACAAATTAGAGGCTCGTGCTAAACGTTTTAAACCCAATAAAGAGAATGAAGAACCTTCATCCGTAGTACCTTCCAACAAAGAACCTTTGAATAAGGAACATTCGAATGCAGTTCCGACGAACAAAAAAGCTTTGAAACCGTTTCCTTTGAACAAAGAACCTTCAAACGCTGTACCTTGGAACGAAAAACCTTTAAACGCAGTAACTTCAAACAATGAACTTTCGAACGAAAAATCTTTGAGCGAACAACCTTCGAATAAAAACGCAGTATTTTCGAACAAAGAGCCTTCAAACGAAAAATCTTTGAATAAGAAAACTTCGATTAAAAAAATTTTGATCAAAAAACCTTGGATTGAAAAATCTTCGAATGAGAAATCATTGATCGATAAACCTTTAATAAAAAAACCTCGTATTAAAAAACCTTCATTCGCAAAGCCTTCAACAGAAGAACTTTGGATCGAAAAACCTTTGAATGAAGAACCTTCGATCGAAAAACCTTCGGACGAAAAAGTTTCGTTCGAAAAACCTTTAAAGAAAGAAACTTCAATTGAAAAACTTTTGAATGAAGAACTTTCAACCGAAAAACCTTTAGAGGAAGAACCTTCGATCGAAAAACCATTGAATGAAGAACCTTCGATCGAAAAACCTTCAAACGAAAAAGTTTCGTTCGAAAAACCTTTGAAGAAAGAAACTTCAATCGAAAATCCTTCGAACGAAGAAACTTCAATCGAAAAACCTTCGAACGAAGTACCTTCAATCGAGAAAGCTGCAAACGAAGAAACTTCAATTGAAAAACCTACGTACGAAGTACCTTCAATCGAAAAAGGTTCGAACCTAGTAGCTTCAATAGAAAAACCTTCAAGCGAAGTACCTTCAATCAATAAACCTAACGAAGTACCTTCAATCAAAAAAATCGCGAACGAAACAGCTTCAATCGAAAAACCTTCGAACGAAGTATCTTCAATAGAAAAACCTTCGAACGAGGTACCTTCAATCGAGAAACATTCGAACGAAATACCTTCAATCGAAAAATATTCGAACGAAGTAGCTTCAATCGAAAAAGTTTCGAATGATGTAGCTTCAATCGAAAAAGTTTTGAACGAAGTAGCTTCAATCGAAAAAGTTTCGAACGAAGTAGCTTCAATCGAAAAAGTTTCGAACGAAGTAGCTTCAATCGAAAAAGTTTCGAACGAAGTACCTACAATCGAAAAACTTTCGAATGAAGTAGCTTCAATCGAAAATCCTTCGAATGAAGTATCTTCAATCGAAAAACCTTCGAACGAAGTATCTTCAATCGAAAAACCTTCAAACGAAGTACCTTCAAACGAAAAACCTTTGACCGAAAAACCTTCGAACGAAGACCATTCGATCGAAAAACTTTCGAACGAAATACCTTCAATCGAAAAACGTTCAAACGAAGTAGCTTCAATCGCAAAACCTTCGATCGGAGAACCCTCGGATGGAGATCCTTCTATCGAATCAATCGATCAACTTTTAAACGAAGAGCCTTCGATCGATAAACTTACTAACGAAGATCATTCGATCGAAATACTTTTAATCCAAGAGCCATCCATTGAAAAACTTTTTAACGAAGAGTCTTTGATCGAAAAACTTTCTAACGAAGATCCTTCGATCGAAATACTTTTAATCGAAGAGCCTTCCATTGAAAAACTTTTTAACGAAGAGTCTTCGAACGATAAGGCTTCAGTCGAAAAGCCTTCGATCGCAATTCCTTCAAAAGAGAAACCTTCGAACAAAGAATCTTCGAACGAAAAATTCTCGAACGATAAGTCTTCGATCAAAAAAACGTTGATCAAAAAACCGCGGATTGAAAAATCTTCGAATGAGAAACCCTCGATCAAAAAACCTTTGATTAAAAAACGTTGGATCAAAAAACCTTCCATTGAAAATCCTTCGAACGAAGAACCTTCAATCAAAAAACCTTTAATTAAAAAACCTTTGATTAAAAAAACTTGGATCGAAAAACCTTTAATCGAAAAACCTTCAATCAAAAAACTTTTGAACGAAAAACCTTCGAACGCATGTCCTTCAAACGAAAAACCTGCGAACAAAGAATCTTCGAACGAAAAATTTTCGAATGAGAAACCTTCGATCAAAAAACCTTTGATTAAAAAACCTTTGATCGAAAAACCTTTGAACGAAGAGCCTCCAGTCAAAGAACCTTCGAACGAAGAACCTTTTATCGAAAATCCTTCGAACGACGAAATTTCTAAGTTTCAAAACGATTTAATATTAGAACATGAAGATCATTTAATTTGCGATGCTACCAATGAAGAAAAGTTCTTTGAAGATGTGGCTTCTGATGTATTGACTTTAAACTTTTCTAATAACTAGGAGGAAGTTATTTGAATTTGACTTCCTATTTTGTTAATAATATACCAAATAAAATAACACTACCGTCAACTTAAATATTAACTGTATACCTAATGGGGCATAAAAATCCATAGAATTGCTGAAGTTATGTAGTAGGCTCATGTTGTTTAAAGAAGTGCATAAATTCACGAATTTCGATGACTTATGTGACCGCTAATCATAATTCAAAAAAGGGTTATCATTTTGGTACTTGTGTATGAACCTTGTTATGTACTTTCCTTTTACACAGGCGGTGATCCCTACAACCGGTAATCAATCGCATACACTTTTCCTTCTGAGAGCTTTAAGCTGCGGTCAATATTTTGCAAAGGGTGTCGGCTTCTGACAAGTTCTGCTTTTGGGACTACTGACGCAAGGCAGATATTACCGTGGTTCTAGATACTTTCCTGGACACAAAACAGTAAACACTTTTTCAACAAAACCTTCTGAAACTTTGAATTTTGGGTATGGTAAAATAAGGCAATGAGGGTAAAAATCACAAAATCACATTTCTTTCGAAGTACAAAAGCAATATAAAGCATTAAAATATGAAGTTATGCGAAACTTGATTTCAACGATTCTATTTCGTTAATTGTTATTTCATATTTTCAAAATTTGCTTTAAATTTCATGTTTTGTCAACACGGCTTGACATATAAAATTAAACAAAACTGTCGCCAATAAAGATATATGTTCATTTGAAAAAAAAAGAATCAAAATACTGCAAATTTAAAATTGTTATTGCTAAAAATTCATTTTTGATCAAAATTTAATTTTAGTATTTTTTTTTTCTTTTGTCATACAATCGTTTCAGCCGTGCCATTTTTATTAATATTTTGCCTGAATTTTATTTTTCTTTTATTTCATATCTGCACATAGTTTTTGGCTGAAACATTTTGCTTTTCCAATTTCGACACCATGCATAGAATTTGCAATTGTTTCAACAAATTGTGCAACATCAAAAAGAAAAGCATAACGAAATCAAAAATAAAAACAGAATTTAGTGCAATGGTTGCAGACGCATATAGCCATTTTTAAATACTCTTTCTTTTGAAATTTTTTGTGATGGAAGTTTATAGCATTTAGTTATAATAATACATATATAGATTAACAAATGATTTTAATAGGGCAAGGTTTTGCCATTTGGAAATACCATTTTTTTTATCACTGTTAAACCGAAATCTGTGCTTAAGATTTCGTGGGAATTCACATGCTTTAGAAATTTATTTATTCAAAGGCTTTATTTTGTTACTGAGTTGGGTTTAAAAAATATATGAAAATACATTCTGTAGATCTGGTGCAAACTTTTTCTAGCAAAAGCATCTATTATCAAGAAATAAATAAAATTTTCTTAATTTTGAATCGTAATCTTGCGCAAATCGAATATTGGATATGAGAGAATAAATCAATATTGGATTGGTATAATGTTATAAAGGAAAACTTTTTGTTGTATTTATTTCTTCATTTTCTTCTTCATTTTAATGTTTTGATTGCGACATTTCATATTCGAAAGTGATAGCGTTACAATATTGACACTCTTTCTTCATATACCCTATATCTAAATATTCCTTTGTTTTTTTCTGATTCATACAATCCTATCACCAACCTTCTCCCTTTTGGATGCAATCCAGCACATGCTTCCTCATTTCGTCAATTTGATCTCCCTTCAAGTGTCTAACTATATAATTTTTTCATTTTTTATTTTCAAAAGTTTTTTTGATCTTTTCCTTTTTCTCAATTAACATTTTCTCTTGATTTAAAATTTTTCGTATTCTTGCCTCTTCGCTATTTGGAACTTTTCGTTCTTCTTCGGAAATATTACACTTCATTGAGTGCCAGGTGCAGCTGGCAAGCGGAAAGCATAAACGGAAATTTACAGATGTAAATTAAGTCAAAATCGAGTATGAATATTGAGTGAAAATAGGATAAGCAAGAAAATTAAAGTGGAATAATAGCTAATTTTTGCTGCGTTTGCCCGAGCAACTATATTATTATACATATTTTTAAACTTTTTAAAGAAGTTTTTGAAAAATTATTTTTTCTAAAAATTTATAAATTATACAATCACTTCTAGTGATAATAATTTCGAAACCTGTCTATTATCTACGGCCATAATCAAGATATAGAAGATTTTTCTAAGCAATAAAAGATGAATCTGCAGAATTATGCAGCCAAATGATGCTAGACAAGAAATGAACTGTTCTACCAAATTCCTATGCTCCAGAGGCTGCCTGTAAAATGATCTAGATGAGTTTGATGGTTACACTGAAAGATACAAATTCTTCCTTCTTTGGTCTTTTTATCAAAAGATTTGGTCTATTCTGCTGCTATCCATTATTGTCTTACTGAGAGAAACTCTACTTTTTCGCTAGTTACATTCATTTACGTGTGTTATATTTTCCATCTACCTGTTACATACATCTGCACAAATTCAAGATAGCCTCGAGCCTACACTTTACAGAGTATATAAAAATGCACTGCTGTAATAAAAAATTGCACAACAAACAAATAGAAATAGACAATTGTTGGTTTTTTGTGTCGCTTGGTTTTCATATTGAGCACGAAACGCTTTGAAGACAAACTTTGGTATTACGTATACGTAGCGTTGTACAACCAACTATTGACATGTACTGGTAGTTTTTGCAGTTCTACACATTTATTCAAGCTATAATTCTTATTTCTTTACAAATATTTCAATTTTTATTACAAACAATGTCGAATATTGTAAAATTGTAGAAATCTAAATAAGCAAGCAATCAAATAACCAAGAACATTGTAGAGACGAGATAAGACTCACGCTTAGTGTAGGCAATCACAAGCTGTTTTCGACAGACAGTCTGTGAATACTACATAAAGCTTTAAGTATCTTAAGCTCTTAGGAACTGCGTATTGAACTGCTCATTCTCCTTTTCTAAGTATTCCCATTCAATGTGCTGTAACCGCTCATTATCGTTCTACATTGAAATTAAGAATCTTGAAGTTATAAGTAAAGCAATAAATTTACCAACACATACCTTTGGCTAACCAAGTTCCATAAGGATTCCATGCGAAACTACTAAGGGAATGTAGGAAAATTAATGCAACTCAATAAAATATGCAACAGCAGGCAAAAAAAAAAAAAGAAAGGAAAAAAACCAACCCAACAGCAGATCGAAATTCTAATAAGCAGCACGTAATACCACAAGGATTGAGCTGCTACAAGTACAGGTGGTAGCCATGAGCCATGTCGCACGTGGGCCAAAAGACAAACAGTACGAGACCAACAAAAACAACAACTACTACTTCATACGTGAAACAATTGGAAATACATTTGTCAATAACCGCACAGAAAATGATGCAGAGTTTGTAGCTGTCGCAGAGAGCAAGCAACCCACCCAGCCGCACGACAACCCTGTCATGCGTGTGAGGCTGGCAACACTAGCTGCGGCTTAGCAGTGCTGCTGGCAGTGCCAACAGCAACGGCAAGTTATTGAGCGTTGGTTTTGTGGGCAGCAACCCTGGCAGCTGGTAAGTGTGGTCAAGGGGCATACACAAAAACCAAAAAAAAAAAAACCTTACAAAACTAACCACATTCAATAGGTTCGCGGGTTGAAGGGAGTAGATTTGTGTTAGACGCTTTTATGTGTTATACATTTGCAGACACCTGCGACATAAATCTATTATTATTCAATATATGTGTGCATGCATATGGGTAGTGTTGGAAAACAGCAGCAGAAATGGTCGCATAAATAAAC
Source organism: Chymomyza procnemis (assembly GCA_035046065.1). NCBI lineage: Eukaryota > Metazoa > Arthropoda > Insecta > Diptera > Drosophilidae > Chymomyza > Chymomyza procnemis. Next base: position 43,848,677 of record JAWNOJ010000026.1, read on the forward strand.
AACCGCAAAAAAAAAACAGTCGCTTGTGAAAACTTAACTAACATGAACTAGTAGCATGCAGGACGAAGGACTGGTCCTTGATAGGGAAATTGTAGCTAGGCGTTTCTACCAAAGTGCTCATATGAGCTGATCATCAACCATATCTATCAACCCAGATTGTGATTTTATTTAGTAAAATACTATCTATTGGACTTAGAATTTTGAAGAAATTTTATTAATTTAAATTAATCTTAAGTTTATTCTGGATGAATCGGAGTACACACAACGCGAGCCACAAAAAATATGATGGCATGGCACACCAAAAAAAACTTACAATTTGTTTCAAACATTAAACTTAAATGTTAAAAAATTATTTTTTTGTTTGTTGTCTGAAAACTGAAACAAAAAAAAAATACATATATATATATATCTATTTAAAATAATGCGAAGAACTATTTTTTTTAAATTAATAATTTAAAAAAAAAAATGCACATTATGTGCTTTTCTATAAGAAATCAGGCTACAAACACTAATTAGTTTCATAGCAATAAACGAGGAAAATATATCTGAATTGTTATATTGTTTATTTAAAAGGTCTACTTTGCTTATATGTACCTCTAAGCTAGCAATGAGTCAAAAAAATTTAACAAGGCTTCATCTAGAACCTATTGGATACGCCAAATGATGTTGCTTATCGGTGTGAGGAAGATTCAAATAACTTAGAAGCAAACACCTACCCTTCTCATTTCCTGCGGTTTGTCGCTATTAAAAGATTTATAGTATTTTATAGTAAATTTATCTAGACTTTCATAAATCCCAACAAACAACCTTAACTTTATAAAACGCAAAACGCCCGTAGCAATTGTCCTCAATAGCGCTCAAATACCCTACAAAGTAATTAGAGGCTTTCCCCACGTGCTGAAGTCTGCTGTATCCATGTGTTTGAAGCTAAAATATAAATCTGCTGTTCATTTTCATTTTCATAAAACATCAGAACTGTGACAATTTTTCAGCTTTACAAGCGCGACTTACACACACATACACGCGGACTACACACATGTGTGTGCATTGTAGCTGCTTTGGTGTGCGTGCGCTGACCGCCATTTTGTGTTTCGTGTAGTTGAAATTTCGCATGCTGCTGATAATGGTTTATTAAGCCAATAAACTGTAAATGAAAAGCACTGCAAAAATCCATAGAAATTTTCCCGCACTTCAACACACTCCCTCCCCCTTTGGCATTTTCCAACCACCCTCGGGCACTTTTCATCCTCCCTTTTTACCGCTTGCTGCTTATTTAATGGCAATTAAGTACAGAACGAAAAATAAAAATGGCAATTTTAGTATTGCAAAACTTTATTTACCATTTGATTTATTGATTAATTTTTGTGCAACCGAAAATGTGATTTAAAATACATATTATAAGTAAATAAATAAGTACAAAAAAATCGAGCATATAGTCGAGCGTTACGTCGGCATGTCAATGTAAACTATACATACTATATATATTTTATCTTTTATTGACATTTTTGCATTGGATATTTGCCCAGCGAAATAAATTGTACGCTTGGGCGATTTGCGATTTACAATAAGCACAATTGTTTTGTTTTTATTCATTTTTATTTTAGTTGTTCCAACGACTGATTCGTATACGTTTGGCAGACACTGCGTATGCGTATTTTATTTTTTAGGGAGAATATATTGTCTTGCTTGACTGAAGTTATTGAATACAATTTAAAGAAATGTTTTTTTTGTGATTGTATTGAGTTGAAACGAGTAAAAACTTGTTTACTTTTTAAAACTGGTGCTTTTATTGACTTAAATGTCATGTATCATATGAGATCCATACTCACAAGACCATATATTAATAATACAAATTTTTTTTCTCGGTTGTATACATTGACTACCCATAATAACATCAATATTTTAGGAATTGTTAAATATTTGCATATATTTTTTTTTTGTTCTTAATGGATTATTAGTCAAATTATTGAATATATTAAATTTTGTTATTTATTTTTATAACTTTGAAATGGAGTTTTTCATTTTTAAAAAGATTATATAGGAGTATTAGAAATACAGAAAAAAATAATAAAATCAGCAACAACTAATAATTAAAGATATTAAAATTCTTTCAAAAATATGAATATTATTAATATAATTTAATCGTATATTACATTTTAATTTGTATTTTGTTATAAAAACTTATTGACTTTTTAAAATTGATTAAAATTCAATACACTCTTAAAATTATTTTACTTTAATTTTCCTAAATTGGTCTTCCCAGACCATTATCGGATTACCGTCGAACGCAGTAGCTTTCGTCAGGCGCCCCAGCATTGCGCACGTCTAGGCCAATAGGTCACTCCAAGTGCAGATAGGTCCTGCTCCACTTAGTATTTCCGTGTCTATACTTTTCAAATATTCTAAACTTTCCAAATATTCGAAATATTCTCAACACTATTAATATTCTAAGTGTTTTAAACTTTATTAAATATTCCGATTATTATTAACGTTCTTAAGTTTTTTTTTAAATTATTCCATACAAATACAATTTTTTAATTTTTGGAAAACTTATTTTCACATATTTTGGCTGCTTAAATAAGTTTCTGGGACCATCCATACAGCTATTCCTACCAGTGAAGGTTTACAAAGTAAATAATCGTTTTGCGTAGAAGTAATAATCCTAGCTTTGATTTATTATAAAGTAAAGAAATATTTTATATGATTTTTTTTTCAGTAATTTAATTTCAAAATTTCTTTCCAAGCATATTCAAGCGTGGAACTTAAATCTTTTTTCGAAGTAGGTGAAATATGCTTGCGTGAAAAACAATATGTTACTAATAAGTTGAGCTTGAAGCTACTTCATATCTTCCTTTATAATGTGCTTATAAATTTATTTGCAATATAACTAAAAAGGCCTCACTCAAGAGTCACCTTAAGTAGTTACTTCGTTCCAAGTGTCACTGCAAAAAATACATTCTGACACCATGTCACTTTTTTTGTATAAACAAGCTTTCCATGCAATCTGTCAAAACACCAGCAACCAGCCACAACATTGGCAACTTTATATCAACTATGCATTGTCATGCTTGGTCACCCTGAACCAACAAAAAATGCTGCCTGCATATATTCTCAGATCTTTCATGACCCACGCCGGTTTCGAGTTATGTATTGCATGACAGACATGCCGCTTCACAACTCGTAGAAAAAAAACGTTAAGAGGGCCAAAAGAACTTGCTTCCAAATGGAGTGGAGAGCCTGAGTTGTTATTGTTTATCTTACCAGAAACGAGACATTATGGTATTTTATGCCGTTTACATTTCACGTCATATCGATGTAAGTAAAGCCAGGAGAGAGGGAAAGCGGCAGAGATGGCCAAGTAACGAGGGCCAAAATGTTTGCCTCTGGTTTTTGCAGCCCCAAAAAGTATGCTTCACTTTTATGTAGTTGCTGCCTGCTGGGCCATGATATGTGAGGCTCTTAACCCTCCAGTATTATTGCCATCGAGGAGAGACACGCATATCCATTAACATGTTTTCATTTTGGCCCATAATGTTTCCTTTTTCATAAATGTATAAAATAAAAATATTTTTGTAGGCAATTTTTGATTGTCGCTTTGTTTGATATGACATGTTCGTATGGCTTTTCATACCCTGCACCCATGGGTATTACACTTTTGCGTTATTTTTGTAACGAGATTCTTGGTATTTGAATGATGAGCAGCAGCTTAGCTGTTGACTCTCTTCTCAAATTATACCTATAAAGTTCAGGTGAATAAGGCGGTTGTGGAACGATATGAGTCGAATATTTCGCAAAATTATCACGAAGTACTCGATTTTTCCTTGTTAACAGTTTGACCCGGTTGGAAGGAATTCAAAGTGACGACCTACATCAGGGTAATCGAAAAAATCATTCAACATAACCTTGATTTTGGGACGAGTTTGGCGTGATTGCGGGTCTTAGGCGAAAATCCATATCTCATCTCCAGCTATAATCATGATCTCATCTTGATAGTCGGAGAGCATGGTTTTTACATATATCAAAGCATCCCTATTTTTCCAAGAAATTGATTATTTTTGGCACTAAACGAGACTTGACTTTTCGCAATTTTCAAATGGTCTTTTAAAATGGTTTTAACTGAGCCTTCCAACAAGACCAGCGATGTCATCAACACTCAATCGACGATTTTCGAGCACCATTTTCTTAATTTCGTTGATAAGCTGCTCATCAGTTGTCGTGGATGGTCAACCAGGCCGCTCTTCGTCTTCAATTCTTTGAACATATCAAATACACATGTTTTGGATAGTGCCTTCTACAACATTCTTAACGATTCGGTTCCAGAAATTTTATTTCGAACACAAATTTTGATGAAACTTTGTTGTTGAATAATTTTAGACATTGTAAAAATCGAAAAATACACACAAGCTCAAATAACTAAGCAATTGAGATACTGACATGAAATTTGACTTTGATGTGAAAGATTAGTCCCTATTCGAAACCCAATCCTGTTTGAATATAAAATTCCGAATACTTTTGTTCACAGCAGTATATGAGTTAAATAAGCATTTAGTCTTTGACACTTTCAAATTCTCTACTTACATTTTGGAACCCTCAATAAATCAATTAAAAATTAAGTGTAATTTAAAACTGTTCTCTGTTAGACTAGAAGAGTATTCTTCCATCGTCTGTCGACCGGACTAATTCCTCTTTTTGATAGCAATTTTCCCAAATTACATATTGTTTTTGCGTTTATGTCACTCAGCTAAATTTGCAACATTAAGAAGTTATCTTTTCGTTTAATGTGATACTAGAAATAATATGTATATATATATATAGCTCAATAAATATTTATGTATAGTTTATAATCATCTAGTGTAGACTTTATTTGATGTTTTTATTTATCAATAATTGGCTTAATGTTCTACTTTTTAATTTTCTTAATTTGAAATAATTTTCTTTAGTTATAGATTTGACTATATATATATCTGTCTCTAAAACTATAAAACATGCTAAAGTTTCCTTTAAACAAATATTTGTTTAATAAAAGATTATAAGAATAAATGAAAATTATAAAATAAAAAATTATGTGATTTTCAAGGTTATCGTTTAACTCTGCTCGCTGTGCTGAAAAACTTGAAAAAGTTTAAAATGTCTCAAGATGTACTCTTTTAAACAAATATTTATAAAATTTAAAGACTCTTAACTTTTGTAATAAAAGATTATATGATTTGTAAGGTAATCGTTTAACTTTCGCAAGTTTGGGATTTTTTTGAAACCTTAAAAGTTATACCCGCTTCGACCCATATCAACAATTGTCAATCTTATAAAAATATTCACATTCAATTTTAATGATAGCATTCGATAGCACTTATTGACCACAGCAAAAAAGTTTTTGTCTTGAAACCTTCCGGCAAAGTTAAGACTTTTAAGCACTAAATAGACATACTATTATATTATATGTGCACTATGGAAGCAATTGAGCATTTTGTAGCTAAAATAATTGCTGTAAATGCTAGAATTTTGTAATTCCATATAAGTTAGCAATGAATTTATTTCTAATTTATTTAATTATGTTCGCTTAGCTCATCAGCCGCCACCCGAACGCATGATATTTCATATTCGAAAGTTAGAGCGTTACAATATTGATACTCTTTCTTCATATTCCCTATATACAAGTAGTCTACTTTTACGAATCCAATGCACGCCTCCACTTTTTGCCAATCTATTCTCCTTTCAACACGATCATATTTTCGTTGATTCAAAAGTTGATTTCTGTCTAAATTTTCCACGATTGGATTTTCTTTTATCTTTGCATTTTTTCTGATTCTTCTTGCCTGTTCGCAACTTCGAACTTTTCGTTGTTCTTTAGATATATTCAACTTTTTTCTAAACATTTTTTTTTCAAGTATATCTTTTATATGAAAAGTGACCAACGTTAAAACATTTTTTGTATAATAAGGCATTATTTTTATTATTTCAATGGTTCTCACAATTTGTAGATGCAAAAAAAAGCAACTTCTCGTTTTGGTACGCTTGGTTATACCGATTATTCTGATTTCTGAAGATGTCAAATGAGCGAATTCTATCTATATCATTAAATATATCAAGAATGCCGAAAGTTTCTTTAAGATGCAATACATTTTTTTAATGATTCGGCCGCTTCAAGGAGCTGTTCCATAACGATATTACAATTTTGAGTATTTCGTAGTAGAAACCATCAGCAATACGACAGGTAAATTTTATAGCTACTATTTTGCCTAATTCGCCCATCGTCCTAAATGAACACACCAAAAGGTTTATTTATCTTGTCACTTTTTATACATATTTTTTTCCGTTCTTTCTATATGACACGAGCTCGAAAATTGTCTCAACCTTTGACAAAGGCAAAATAATTTTATGCACTGCTTTGTCCCAGCGAAATTCAAACCACAGAAGTTTACAAGTTTTTCTTGCATATGATTTCACTTTGGTCAGTCAGTGGGACCAAGTTACATTGAGAAAAAAAACGAAATACGAAAAATGGGCGCGCTCACATCACGCATACGCAGCGTCAGCCTAATTGACAAGGGTACAAAATGCGGCAGCAGCAAAACTTTATTTATTATATGAGGAGTATGCAGGATTTCAATTCTTTTTTATTTGAATAGATTTATTTATGTGATTTTTCTCTGCTGAAATATGTCAAATGCCATGTTTTAAAGCTAGGCTAGAGTTTGCAAAAGTTCTTTTATTTTTTTTTTGCTAGTTTTGATTTTTTGACTATGGCAAGTGACATAAAATTGTTTAAAAAAAAATAATTCAACAACAATCAAAAACAAGTTTGTGATGAATTAAAATATAAAATGTTCGAAAGTTGTGTTGAAACTAAATATGTTGCCTTTAAAAAGTTTCAATTTAATGCTGTGCACGTGGCGTATGAGTAATGTGCTGCACATATTTTGCTTTCGGGTTATCTAATGACAAACGCAGTCAATGTGCAAAAGGTATGAGTTACCTGGCTGGCAATAAAAATTTATCAAACTGCAATGTCAAATGGTTAGACACCACCGTACTTTACTTTACTCACCAAAGCTTCGGCGTAAAAAAATTGCTAGCAATGAAAAGCAAAAAAAAACACCATACGCAATTGGAGCTGCTCCTGCACAGGAAACACAGAGGTAAACAATATTTTTCAGTTCATTGAACGGAATAAGCTCGTTTCCGATAAGAAAACCATGTGAGCAAGTGTAGGAGCCAGTTGAGCCAAAAGTAGCAGAAAAAGTAACTGGAGGAAAACACTGAGAGAAAAACTGAGTTAAAGCGCATGATTTAGGCCCGATTCTATAAATGGCTGTCTTTTCTATAGAAGGTTGTTCTGCTTTTCTGCTCATCTTACTTTGAATTGTTCAACCGCGATAAAAATTCATTACATATCTGCCGTATTTTGAAAAACAAGAAAACCAAACAATTTTTTTTCGCAATTCGCTGAAAATACGTTCAATGAGATCAGAACGTCATCACCCTCCCGTTTTTACCATATACAGACCACGATCTTTAAATCTCTCACCGCCATAGCGTTAGATTTTTATAATTTTTTGTCTTATCAATTTGGAACTGCTGAAAATATCTTTGAAGCTGTGACCACAATAATAGATTCGATGTAGACGATAATGAGTGGTTTCACTAGGCTTAGCAGAGTTTTTTTTTTTTTTCTTGGAGTTATAGAATCATTTCATCTACAGTCACGAGCGCAAAAATGTTTCCTTTCATATTTATTAGGAATCTATAAAAATATAACTTGTCCCGCATGGGCCTTGGTAGCGTAGTGCTAGTAGTAGTGCCTCTAAATAGGAAGGCCAATGGTTGGATTTTATCCTGCGGCGTTGCTGGATTTGTCTAGCACTAGCATAGCTAGCAAATACAATAACCCTATTTACCTAGGAAAATCAATATCAATTAAAGACACCGCTGTTTGAGTTCGGCTAAAAACTGTAGGTTCCAGTTGTCTTCTAACAGCTAATAATAGAAATATGTCTCTATGCTCTACCTTTGAAGCGATTACCATAGTCGTGGGGAATAGATTTTTTTTTATTTATTTTAGACTCGAAGTGAAAAATCATCTTTCGACATATTACGGCTTCACACTTTCAAAACCCCATTTCCTTGTCGATTTGAAATGTAATGTATGAATGACAGAACAAAAATTTCTTGCTGATTTTCTAGCAATGATGCTGCCATGTTTGGAATAAATTTAGGGCCAGTAAAATCCCAAAATGCTTATCATCAAACTTTTTTACAGCATTTGGCTAGAGATTTTCGTTTGAGCTTCCTTAAGTTCGGCGATTTTTTAAGGAAATCCTAAAAACTACATTTGATTGCAGTTTATTTTGGGAGTCCAGTTGAATAAAAAATTGATAGGAGAGCAGCCAGCTACAAGGCATATAATATTTTTTAATAATAAAAACATCAAATATTTTTTTAGTAAACTACCCAGTTTTCCTACCCCCCTTTTCGCTCAATGTAGTTTTACCCACAAAACACAGGCAGTTGCTAATAGATATAAGCGCATATGTGCACTGGCTGCTGGGAGTAGGTGTTGCATATATCTGGGCGCTCATGCGCATAGATATTCGCTCTATGTGACTGTCTGTCTGTCTGTCTGTCCCCTGTGCCTGCTTGTCTTTCGGTTTTTGTGTTTATGTGTCCTCTAACCGTTGGCCTGTTCCTTTGGCTTGTCCAACATTGGTTTTACTGCTTGGAACACACTCAATGCGACATGCCACAGCAGCAACTGCAACAAATGGTCAGTAAAGCATTTTTGTGCGACAATAAGAAGAAATTCAAGTTGCAGCAAACTTAAGCTTTTGATATGCCAAACTCTATTGTTGTAAGGAGTTGTTGCCTTTCTTGTTGTTGCTGTTGCTGTAGCAGCTTTGTAGTTGTCATTTGACAGGACCATTTCACATATTTATTGGACCACAAAGACAATTTGCGCAATATTTTATTCAAGCATTTATTTATCTGTAACATTTTTTATAATTTACTTTGTCTTATTTTATACAAATGCTTAATATTTGTTTTATTTTAAGCCAAATAATTAAAGTCATCAAGCCTCAACACAAAGTATGCAACATATTAACAATGAAAATTAAAATTATTTACTCGACTTAGTTTAGAGCTAAATGTCTGCTAAAATAACAATTCATGGCAGACCTAAATGACAGACGAAATAAAACTTTAAATTAAATGTGAACCGCATCTGGAAAATTTTGTGTTAATTAGAAGAATCCAATTTGTTTTCATTGTTATTAGGCGCGTCTAGACAGAAGATGAAAAATAATAAAATGTATCACTAAGAGAGAGTTGACTATCAAAGATACAAGTCGAAAGATAAGCCAATGGCATACATGATGCGACTGTTAAGCATAAAGGACATTTGTAAGACGATTAAATTAAATTAGGTTATGGGTAGTTTTCAAGGCTAAGCACATACCTAAGCGATATACATAGTATGTGTCCTACATACATAAGTAAATGAGATAAGCAAGTGAAATACAGAATGAAATAAGTTGGGTAAACCGATTCAAAGAAAGAACTTTTGAAAGAAAAATGTGTCTAAAGTTGAATGTTTTTAGACAATCGTACATAAATTGATATATAAGTGGTATAACATAAGGAAGTAGAACAAATTTTTAATGACGGCCGCAATTTCCAAGTTATAATCGTTTATATATTTTAAAATTATAAGTAAATATATTTTATTTTGTATCAAATGTAGTAGATTTCTTTTTATACCTTGGTAAACCTTAAAGGCAACATAATCCATGTGTGCCGGTGCGTATGTTTAGACACCCACAATTTGGAGACTATAGAATCCAGAGATACCAAATCTTATTATCTGATGCGTCCTTTTCTGTAGAAGATTCTGTAAGCATTGTGCATTTGTCCGTCTGTCTGTTCTTCTTTAGGAGCATCTACATGTTGTGGACTGAAGTAGCTAGAGACACTAAACCCTACCAGCTGATGCGATTTTATCTACAGAAGTTTATCATGTCATGTGTTTTCTCGTTTCCCACTGAAGAGTTTAACGCATTTGGGGAACTACTCAATAGGTTGACTTGAAATAAGGCAATTGAAGAAAAAAATCGGAGATTTTTTGAAGTCTGTTGCGAATGTATTTTATTTTTATTGTTTGCTTTTCGAAATTAAAAAATAAGTGAACTGGTGGCAACAATTTATTAACATGATTTGTGCGGTTCCAATTAACAAATCCACACTCAAGTTTAAACGATTCAAGCCCCGAGGTTCACGGTATATCCCGAAAATCGATCCTTATACTTTTAGCAACTTACTTCAAGAATACTTCGAATTTCGTCATATTCGTATGAAGTTCACCAATCTTTTAAGTGTATCTACACCCTTATATTCAAATCTTGTAACAATGCATATTTCTCAATGTATTTGCTAATTTTTTCGAATAGAAGGAGAAAGGTATTTTACTGTTGACTCTTCGACTCGCTTGCTATTCTATTAAACCTTCCTAGTAACTCTCTTTCAAAATCATTCAAAAATGCATTTCCCACCAATCTAACAAGTTCAGATATAAGCACACCTCAATTACCTATTGATTTCTTCAAAGCTGCTTCGAATACACATTTCTTCTATACTTATACCCTGCAACGTCACTAATTAGCACTACTTTATTTACTCTTTCTTTCGCAAACGACCTCATGATGCATTAGCTTTAATGCATCCCATGTACATCATTTGCCAATTAAGTTGGCAAATCGTGTTACATTTTGGATTCAATAAAAGACCCGAGTAAAGTCAGAAAAACCAAAATGACAGCCACACCTAGAAGAGACTACACGTCAGTTTAGCACCTTGAGGTTAAACCCAAAACTACCAAGAATCAGCAAAGACTATACAACAACAATTACAAAGATAGTCAGAGAAGTTGGTCAGTGCAAAACGCATAGCCAACATCTGCAATTTAACCTAAGACACGCACGCCGGCCCATTGACCAAGGAATCAAAGACATAAAGGCATGAGGCATCGGAAAGGATAGGGTAATATTCGTATGGGTGGTGGCAGGTGCCCAGGTGGCAAACAGACAGCAAAAACTTGTTGGCCAAAAGGTAGCAGAGAGAATGAAACAATTTTGCAGCACTTAACCGTTTAAACCCTAACTGAACCGAGCACGCACGTTTGACCTAACCCCCCTTCATTCGCCATGGAACTGAAGCAATGTACAAAAAGAAATAAAAAGAAAGTGGAACTGATGACAGTTGGCTTAGGCGACTGGTGCATACACTATACAAGCAGCACTAATAGACATTTTTCGACACTATTGCAATAGGATCAATTTTTCTATGAAATCGGTTAAATTTTGGTATCAGCGGCCATTTTAGATGTGGAAGCTATGGGATACCTGTTTTATGAATTTGAAGAGCTTAAATATCATTTCATATATTTCTTCTCACTTTTAGTAGATTGTGAGTATTGTAAATAATTTTTTTTGCGAATTTTTTTTTTTAAATTAATAATATATTTGAAAATAACACTTCTAAACATTTAGTCACACTTTACCGCTTGCGATAAACCAAATATATGATTTTTTCATGTGAAACAAAAGATATCTGAAGACAGCCGGCATGGAACAATGAATTATAATGTAAATAATTTAGCAAATGATTCATTACAAAGTAAACCTAAATAATAAAAATCATTCCCTTTGACCACTACGTTATCGTTCCAAAGGACCTGTTAGAGGAGAACTGGGACTTGTAGTTTATAATCTAATCCCAATGGCGTTGTCTCTAATTAATAGAAGTTTTTATTAAGCAAATTCCATCTTTTTATTAGAGATTCCAATGGTAGGCAACTGCACCAGTGTTGCTGAGGGAAATCTAACCCAACTTTGGTTTGAGAGTCGAGTGCGCTACCACTTATTTACCGACGATCATTAAAAGAGATAAATAAATATTAATTCGGATAAGTTTTCAGTCATATTACTTTTCAAATTTGTTTCATTTAAAATGTATTTATTACACTTTTAAGATCCTCATGCCTTTAAGTGAAGGAAAAGAGGTGGAACTTAACATTTATAGTCTGCGACTTTTTGCATACATTCAAAAAATACTATGCCTGTCTTCCAAAGACGCGGGATGAAGATGTCTCTATTAGCAGATGCTCAAACATAACATGGACCTATTATGGTCCACTTTATGGTCGAATTCGAATGACGGGGAATTTAACTAAGAGATACTTACTTGGGGAGCTAATGCCTTAAGGGCAATCGAGTAACCGTCTTTCAGTTTTAGCGATCTGTACTTTATCACACGACTATCGATTGCAATTGATTCCAAACGTGATGTTCCCATTTTTTCCGTATTCGAGTTAACTTTGCTACTTTATTCTCGAGTTTTCTCACATTTTACACTCCTCTGCTTACTAACCCAACATAACCCTTAATAATTCGACTATAGAGTATACCAAGGAAACCAAAAATGAAATCGAACACAATGCGCTCTGAGAACAAAACAAAAAAAAAAAAAACAAAAGAAATAAAACTAGAACCAAGTTGAAGATTTTGCTAGGGTCGAAAAAAATTAAAACCACGCAGAACTTAAATTTATAACTGCAGAGATGTTGGAAACACGAGATTGTATATGCGACTGTGGGTGTGTCCAAGTGCCTGAAAACAAGCGCGAAAATGAAAGCCACAGTAAAATGCATTTTAGGGAACACACACACACACACACGCAGATAAAGCGGAGCACAAAAAAAGCAAAGGAAGAAAAAGGGTTTAAAAAAAAGACTTTGGCCCCTGCGGGTCATGTAAAAAACTTGACAGCGACGATTTGAAGCTATGACCCCGCACAGTGCGCAATGACAGTTTTCTACCACTTTTTGTCTCACAGTTTAAGTGTATGTGTATGAGTGTGTGTCTGTGTGCGTGTGTGTGTGTTAGTCTTTTGACTAGTTTTGGTCAGCACATTGTATGCTCAGCGTTTGATACACAAACTGCAAAATGGCAGCTCACCTTAGCAGAACACAACCAAACGCAACTCATGTCAACTCAACTGTTTTTTGTTGCATGCAACAACAGACAGACACCACACACACGCACACTAAATACACACATACACGCACACTAAACACACACATGCACCCTAAACACACACACACATCTACACCCACACAAAGAGACACACACATTTTCATAGAAACACAAAAAACTTGTCACATGTGCAAGAAAACATTTCCTCTCAACCATTTTTATAGACTACTCTGTCACTTTTTATATTCGCTTTCCTCAACTATACGACTAGTTTTTAGTCGAAATTTCAGTTGCTGCTTACGCTGCGCTACGTGCAATCGTAGTTGATATTTCTTTTGCTTGAAATTTTTGTTTGCTTTACTCTGACAGCGTTGGGTTGGGTTGGGTTAGTTGTATTTGGTTTCTGGGCTTAGGGTTTGGATTGTAATGTTCCAAATCCGATTGTTTTTTGTGTTCGCTTGGGTAAAACGTTAAACTGCTCATCCATTTGCATTAACCAGGCCATAAAACAAAAACACCTGCAAGCATTTTTATACCTCATATCAACCCATATGTCGTATACGTTATTTTTCAGCACTAGCAAAACTTGCGTATATATCTCATCGAATTAACTGCTGCTTATATACTATATAGAAAAAGCTAAGATTATTCTCATAAGTTATAAGCAAACATCACAAAAAGATTTTCTTACATATCTCTCAGCCTTAAGTCTGTGATAATAAGTGAAGTTTATTATTTTGTAGGCCCTAAGGTGCTAAGCAATTATATATTTTCTGGGTTTTGAATAGTCCATCCCTTCGATTACCAATAAACGCATACAAAACTTTTTAATCGGAATATTCGTTAATATAATCGAAACTTGATATCAGAAATATTTGCAGCTTTTGATGCAAAAACCAAATATGTAAATAGCTAGTTCTCTTATTAGATAAAAATCGAAAATTAATCTAACCTAATTTTGGGCCCCGATAGCATAGTGATATTGAATTCGCCTCTAAATCGAAAGGTCGGTGGTTCGATTCCGCTAAGCAGCACTGGTGCACTTTGTCCAGCACTGGTATATCTTGAAAATAAATAGAAGCTATTTACATAGGAAAATTTGTATTAATTAAAGACACCGCCATTCGGACTCGGCTATAATCTGAAGGTTCCTGTTCTATTCGAATAGCTATCAATAAGGTACTAATATGATAATAATTTAAAGTAACGAACATACGTACTATTTCGGTAGTAAATCTTACATAATTTTCTTGAAAATCTCATAATAAAGAAATCCTTGGTACGAAAATAGTACTTCTTTTTGGAGCACCTTCTACTCTTCTTAGTACACTCTTTGGGAGTCAAATCTGTAACTAGAGAGCCTAGAATATATACTTTATGTCATGCTTATTTATTACTACTAATTTTTTTTAAATGATTTCTTCTAAATTTTGGAATTGAAGTATTTCCATTTATGTACTTAAGGGTACCTAAATTTAGTTGACTTTATATTGAAATAATCTAAAAATTATACAATTTTACAATCCACATTCATAAACTTCACAAAAACGTTCACTTTGTCACATCAAGGGCCAAAAAAATGGTGTCCCATATAAAAATTCAAAATAGTAATATAAGAAATATAAACATGAGAAAAGTTCATTTTGACAAGTCAAAATAAATTAAGATAGTAAAAATAATGGACTGAATAGATCGCTTTGTAATTTTTGAATTGGTTAATTGGCGTTAAAAAGGTAATTACTCTGAAATATATCATATGTTACTGTATAGAAGTGATTGAAATATAAAATCGAATTTCATTAGATTGTACTAAATTTAAGGATTTAACACTCGCAAGCAGTTTGATTCTCAAAACCGATCAAATCGTTATTGGGGCGAAAAGTGCAAAAATATGGAGCACTTAAGATACATCATAGATATCTCACTACATGCTAAATGCTATTCAAAGGCAAAAAATGTTAATTTTTAATAAGCCATACAAGTCGTTTTGAGGCATTTGAAAATTATATTCTGAGATAAAGTCCAAATGAAAATGCATTCTCTGACAGTTACGTGACATTTATTGGTATCTTAAAGGTTTATAATTTATTTTGTTGTTTATTATCTTTTTTAGATATTAAGAAACAAAATATCTGATTGTTGATTCTTCTTCCGAACCCTTGTTTACGCAGTTTTGGAAACGCCTGAGCTCCTGTTGATGGCATGTGATCTCAGCATTCTTTGGCAGATATGCCGAACGTGCATCTTATCAAAACTTAAGATTATGGGATATGAAAATTTTTACATGCAATAGACCCTGGTATTGTTAAGTCTGCTTTCCCTACGACCACCGGCTTTTGGTGTTTTAGCCGATGTCCAGTGGTCTTGTATACACAAAAAATAAATTTGAGGTGATAAATTTCTATAAAAAAGCTGCTGCCGTGTATTAGTTTGTTATCAAGCGTTGCCACAGCGGCCATCATCCTTTATATTGTCATCGCAGCTGCAGTAACTTTACACTCTTATGGAAAAATAAAAGAGTACAGGTCTGACGACTGTTTCATACAGCTCAGCCTGCTATTATCGTTGTATTTTTGTGTTTCAGACAATACAATCATTTTCCACCTTTACAATGCTTTGCTTGATATCTTCATTGCAGTTAACTTCATCATTCAACACTGAGCCCAGGTACTTTGATTATAAATCAGTTCCCGATTGTGTCTAATAATAATAAGAGTCTTAATATAGATTAGGCAACATTAAAATTCATCGATTGAATTCTACAGTACTTTTCAATAATTCTTGAAATTCTTAAAGAATAAAAGTAAGCAGTAGTGAAATATGCAAATAATATTCGTCAACTCTTCATAAATTGACAGAGTATGCTAAAACAGTCTATGCTGCCTCAACATTAGCCTAACTACAACTTCCGACATAGAGACAGTCAATCCCATCTCCCGAACCAACATGTTTTTATTCACCGAAACAACGCCAAGTTAGAGCCTTCTTAAGCTTATTAACTATTTGTAGCTTATATAACATATGTATGCTGTCTATCAAATGTTGTTAGTTAACTGCCTTCGCATTGGCTTAGTAGAGTTTCATCTTTGGTTTTCCTGTCACATGTCGCGTCAGCTGTTTCTGCCATTTTGCAAAAACCACGTCACAGCTAGCTGAACATAACTGTTAAGTATTCTAAGTAGTTGCCATAGTAAGGATATTATTTGCGATTTAGCAACCGACGCAATTTGTTTGTCACAATATCTTTCGCATTTTAGAAGTCTGCATTAATTCCTGGCATCGTGCATGGAAAATAATTTGGTTTCTTTTCGGTGGTTTTGGTTGGGTTGAGCTGTGCTGAGCTGAGACGACACAAAAAAGAACGTGATTTGTTTATATAAGCAGCTCAGGGCGCACACAGATACAACACCTTTACATGTAATAGTTAGCTGCACAGGTGCTTTGGAGTTGTGGCTGGATATGTGATATGTGGCTATGTTTGATACGTTTGTGGGTTTTAAGCCAAGTTAGCACTACTAACAAACTGTCTACAAGGGTTTGCTAATGAAAGCCGACATTTTGAAGAACTTATAGCAGAGGGAATGCTTGATTTGTGCGCTTATAATTACTGGCGACGACAAGCTAAAGGTAAAAAGTTACACCTGCTTAAATGGAAATTTTTACCTTGTGATATATACGTATAAATATCGCAAAGCTGTGGCCAATACACTGCGTATACTTTATGTACGTTTGTTGACCATGGCAACGCTTACAACGCGCAATTTAACAGCTTTATCAAGTCACTTGCATTGGCGTATCTTATTCAAGCACATTGTGCTGTATTTTCAATATTGAAAACCGCAAAATCCCTCAAAGTCAATGAATCTGCACAGACACTCACTCACTAGAGAGCGGGAGAGAGAGTGTGCAAGCCGAAAAGCAACAAACCAACGACGACCCAACGGAACAATATAAAATGGTTCAATAAAGCACGAGCAGTAAATAAAAACCCGTATACGTTACATACGGTTACAATAGATTGGCATTGCCCAGCGGTTAACTGGAAACAATACACGGCAATAAAGCTCAAAACGTAGCGCGAAGTGCCAAAAGAAGAGTCAACCTCACCCAAAAAAAACAAAGAAACTGCTTATATACATACAAAAAAAGTGAGATACCTAGTTGCCCACCTATATATTCACACGTATCTAAACCAGTTCATGTAAACGAAGAATCATGCCTGCGAGTTGTTGATGAACGTTTCGAAATAGCAATACTATATAAACGAATTATTGAAAACGAATATCAAAAGTCGAAAATATTCTTTCAACTTTTGTATAGTTTGTAAAAGAGACCGCATTTGTTGTCATCGGGCTGACACAAATTAAAAGAAGCTTTACTATCTTCAATAGGAAGTCTGAGCCATCCTATTGTGCTTCAAATGCGAGCAAATTACTAAGTTCATTAAAATTTTACAGAGTATTAAATACATTTCGACCTGTGACCATGTCTTCATCTATCCTAAAGACCCTACCCTACCATCTCCAGGCATATCGCATAGATAAATTTAATCGACTGTAAAGCTTCTAGCTCGATGATAACTTGCATCATGCTCCTGTGGTCGCCGAACAGACCCTACTTCTATAAAGTGCATCGCATTTCTTCAAATAACAGAATTAAAAGATGCAAAAAAGTCCATATATTTTAGATGTTTCGTGAGTGTAAAGTCTTCTGTAAGTAGTTCACTGTCTATATTGGTTCGAAGCAGTTGTTTAGTCTTTCGCTGACAGATTCTGAAATACTCATCTGGTTTAGGTGTAGCCTGAGTCTACATTGCGTTATTGTGCTGTGAAAAGTTTACTAATTATCCTGAGCTAATTCTCGCCCAACGAAGATTTTTCTTGAACTTATGTCAGTGATTGGTTCGTAAGAGCTCTTTAGACTTTCGTTGGCAGAACCTTACTGTGCATCTGAAATGCGCATCTGGTTCAGGTGTAGTCTGAATCTACATTGTACTGTGTGTAGTTTATTAGATATATTTAAGGAATTCTAGTAACACTGTAAGATTTTCTGGAACCTATTTAAGTCTTTGGTTCGTAAGAACTGTTTTGATTTTTACTGACAAAACTTACTGTTTTTAAATTCCGAAATGCCCATCTATACTTTGCTGTGAGTAGGAGGGAACTGCCAACTCTCAAATGGAAAATTTTCTTGAACTTATTAAAGTCATTATTTCGGAAGAGCTGTTTAGTTAGTTCGAACTAGCTAGTCTAGTACAATTGTCGTCTGAATCTCCGCTCTGATCTTAGTAATTGTGTTGTGGTGTATCGTCACTGCAATAAAAAGGTCAAGACGGTAGCGTCTTTTGCAAGATTATCAACTTCTTCATAGACAGCAATATTGCATCCATCTCAGTGAAATGTCATTCCACAGTCCTAAATAAATTAGTTTTATTTTAGCTGCACGCACTTGTGTAGTTTCGCTTTAATTTTAAAGCTTGTCATTACATTTATCGAGGCCTAACTATCATAAATGATTGCTATATTCCCGTTTCTGGAATATATATCAAGAGATGCCTACGGTCAAGTTCAGTTAGTAACAACATTAATTATTATTAATTTATTTTCATAGAAAAATGAAAAAAAGATAAAATGAATGCCGTCAACTATTCCAAAATTTTGCCTAATAAATTAAAAGTTTAGAGCTAGTAATTCACGTCAATAATGTAATACACATGCTTATTCTTGATAAGTCAACTATTTTTATACTTTGTTTCAACATTTTTATTCAAATGCAATTGCTGCTGACGCAAAAGCCGTTTCAGGATCACTATCCAGCTGCAAAATTAAGCTTAGCCTTCAAATTATTCAAGCTACGTATAAGATGAATGTCATTCCGTAAGCATATCGCATGCCATCTCCCAATCAACTGTAGCATCTATGCCTTACGGGTTTCCAAAGCGGACCCCAGGCGCATGCCATACCAACTAACCCCCAAGGACTAAGTGCTTCCCCACGTATATACAGTGTAGTTTCGTGCGTACGCTTAGTTTCAGTTTGGAAAATGATTTTCATTTTTCATTTGCCTACGCAGTTATGCGTACCAGCTCAAGGTAAGACAAAACTAACACACCAAAAAAGCGGAAAAAACATGTTATAAACAACTCCCGAAATGGAATTTTTTAAAATACTAGTGAAAGGTGAGTGAAAGGCGTGCGAAAGCTGTATAGCAAATAATAACAACATTCTGTGCTTATAAGCGGCCGCATACAGCGCGTATACGCAATATATTTTCGATTGTCCGCGTATGTGTGTTTGTGTGTGCCCGTGGGTGTGCGTGTGTTTGCAAAGCGCTTTTTGGTTTTCGTAATAACAGAAGATGGGCTTTGGGCTATGTGTAAAAGGGCGCTGGGCATGGTCACGGTTATGGTAGGCGGCACGGAAAACAGCACTCAACGGATGGGCCACACGTAAACCACTCAACAAGCACTCAACAATTCCAGCGCACACATACACACACACACACACGCAGTCGCAGCGCGCAGTATACAGCTACAAAGCGCACACAGATACGCAGACACACACAGACATACACGCACTGACACCAACACTTTGAGTAGCGCCATGGGTCTGAATTGTTGGGTCTGGTCATGTGGTTATAGTAGCGCTGTCCCGGGCTCGGAATGTATTGGATATCTACGTGCTATTTGAACTTGATACACTTTTGCACTGGGCACTTGAAAGCATTACGTGGATTAAGGCTGCACACACACACACACACACAAACACATATGTAAACACATCACAGATACTTTGCCACACACACACACACACACACACACACCAAAACGTTCATATATTGGTCGCATTTTAAAGCATACTTTGAAGCGTCGCTCGCTAAGTGGCCCTCTTATTGTAAAATCAATCATTCCAAATGCCAATTAAGTACAGGGTAATACGATATGAACGATTCTAATGGACATCTTCATAAAATAAATACGATTTGCTAACAATTTTCTAACAATTACTATCGATGTTTGGCCTTCTATGCTTGAAAATCATTTAATATCTGAA
Organism: Chymomyza procnemis; assembly: GCA_035046065.1. Classification (NCBI taxonomy): domain Eukaryota; kingdom Metazoa; phylum Arthropoda; class Insecta; order Diptera; family Drosophilidae; genus Chymomyza; species Chymomyza procnemis. The sequence goes on from JAWNOJ010000026.1 coordinate 43,868,751, forward strand.
AAGCTGATGTAATTCCGACTGCGACAAATTGCGGCCGTTCTATTGTTTTCTCTGCGAAGCGGATTGAAAATCAGAAATCACGACTTGAAAATCTGTGAGATTCAAGTTACCGTTGCAGACCTAGGACCGGCACAAACGAATACGAGGGTGGGTTGCCTTTTATATTTCTGGATTAAAGAATAAAAATAAATATTACCCATTATCTTTATCGCTTTATTGATTTTTTAAAATAATCCCCATTCAGTTCTAAGCAATTTTGTATGCGTTTGAACCAATTGTCAAAGCACTTTTGCCACTCAATTAAGGTATCTGCAAAACATGCATACTGAATGCATCAACTACTTCTTTAAATGTCCAAAAACGTGAGCTCACATTTTACTTTTTACGTACAGGAATAAATAGAAATCATTCGGTGTCAAGTCAGGACTATATGGCGGATGACCTATCAAATCGATGCTTTGTGTGCTCAAAAATGCAGTTGCTTGAGCCAGATCAGCTGCGGTCCCAATTTGGTGTTCTTGGTTCTTCCTTGTAAAATATCATAAAATATTGTTTCCAACATTCAACTTAATTTTCATAAAACTAAATGTTTTCCAAACAACTTTACTTTTAACATTTTTTGCACAGCCAACTTTTAATTTTTATTTGAAATTGAATATATAAAATTTTCTAGCAGGCCACGATTTGGGCAAAAAATTTTACCAAAATTTGTTTTTCAAAATAAAATCTCAGTTTCTGTAGTGGCACCGACGAGATCACTTCTCGTTAAACATTTATAAATTTTTTTTGTAAAGTTGGAGGTAAAAAAATTTGCAATATTTAAAAAATTGAAAAAAAATAATAATTTTGTTTTTGTAGAATTGTATGGATTAAACATGTGTGGGCCTTGCTGTGGAGGATGCAGCCCTTGTGGGGGTTGCTGTGGTGGATGTGGACCCTGCGGACCTTGTGGGCCATGTGGACCTTGCCGGCCATGTGGAGCCTGCGGGCCATGTGGACCCTGCGGACCATGTGGAGCTTGCGGGGTATGTGGACCATGCGGGCCATGTGGACCATGTGGTCCCTGTGGTGGGTGCTGTGGACCTTGTGGTGGCTGTGGTCCTTGCTAAGCTGTGGGCTTTTCTTACACTTGTTTGTGAAATCCTGTGAACTCGCTTCTTTACATCATAAAAATTATTTATAGCAAAATGAATGGAACTAAAAACAATTTCGTATTGCGCTTTTGTACTTTGGGGGTGGCCATCACAATAACGTTTACACTCAACCTCACTAGCCCTCACCAGGCAACCCTGAGCACGTCTTTCCAAGACCGATAGTATATCTTCCAACTTTTTTTTTTACCTAAGCGTAGGTCGTCACCTTTAGGTTTCTACGCGTTAGCTTCAGCATATACGCGATATAGCAATAGTCGTTTCCAATCTGAAAAGATCCGCAGAGAAGAGTTTTTTGCTCATATACCCCAACCGTAGAAGCAACCATCCGCGATGAATCAGCTTGTGGAAACCTATATTTTTACGTCATATAAAAGCAGCGGCTGGGAGAGAATGTCGTATAGCATGAGTATTCAGGTCTCTACTACACATTAAGATTATAGGAGCGCCTATTGCTGTTAAGAATCCACTCAAAGCAAGATTCTTGGGCCCTTACGACCGCCGTCCAATCTATGATGGGATGAACGCCCTCCCGCTGTCGCTAAGTTGAGAGCAATGTTGAAATGAATGCCAAGCCTATCCAAACTAGAAAATCCGTATTTGATTTGCGTGCGAGACCTTAAATGCTATGATGTGGAAATCAACCCCATGAAGAACTTCTATTTTAAGGGTTTTTCTCATTTTTACTATATATATAATGATATATCAGTTATATATTATTTGAACAATGCCCTTGTAAGATTATAAAGATTAGCTTCTTTTTTCTTTGTGTATATAAACTTTGTAGAGATATTGTGCAGGATGCAGGCCGTTCACTTAAGAAATATTTAATATATTACAAGTGTAAGCCATGTATTAAGTTTGTGAAGGTTTCCAACAGTACCACCCTAGCAAACTAACGCTTAATTAGGTTGACCAGGTCTGCACGCACGTGCCCAGCTATTACTTCAGAATACTTTTCACCATAAATCACATTCAACCACTCTTTGCCACTTTTAATTGAAAAATCAATCATATCTAACAATACTTTTGCACAATTTACCGAAATATCTTATCAAAAATGTACTTCAATCATTATTCCAACAATTCGGGCTAATTGTATTGTCTTCCCCAATGTTACCCCACGCCAAATGACGTTGACACTTTGACAAATTTATTTCCGCTTTTTGTATAGCAAATCAGTTTTAATTATTTTATGTTTCACTGCCTCCAAAATGAAAGGCACACACAACATCTAAGAGTCTGCACTTAAGGGTGACAGCTTCATCATGGCGGTAGCTAGTAGACGGCTGAGTGGGCGCCAAGTGGGTTGTGCCGTGCACGGATTTGAAGCGTGAAAATCCGGAAACGGGAAATTGTTCGTTAAAATTCTACTTATATCTTGAGTAAGTTACTGATAGGTGTATATACAATATATATATAATCATATATGTTGGCTGTATTATGAATCAATACACATATAATTGATTGTGTGAGTGCTGTGCGCCAGGATGCGAATGTGTTTTATGTTCGGTATCTAAGACATAAATATCTTTGTCACAATGGGATTTGGGCGCAGCTTGCTTGTCTAATAAACTAAATGAGAGGAAAGTTTTGAGAGTTCAAATGTTAAATTTGTGGGCTATTTTTTCTGGTTTTGGCAACTAAAATATGTAATTTTAAACCTCATTAAATGGCTTAAATACGGAAACGCAATTTATTTATTTATTTATTATTTATAAGGGGATACTACAAACTCCAGTTGACCTTATAATTAAACAATATTAAATTAGAGCGTGTAATATAATATAAATTATTTCCGTATCTCTAGTCTGATGGGGCTAAATTTTCTTTCTTATTTTGTCAAGTTTTATTATTTATATATATTTTATAAAAATAGGAAAGGTAATTTTATCAAACCCGGTCATTGTTTCTTACTTATATTTACGTAGTTCGCAAAACTGACCCGATTGTCATGTTTTTAAATGAAATATTAAACTTCAATAAATAAACATTTGACGGACAAAGAATAAACACAGGAAGGTAAAAAGATCTAAAATATTTGCTGACAAATTGTTTGAAATGTAATAAAAAATTTATGGTTTTATTTTTAATAAAACAATGACCATTACGTTTGCTGCTTTTTACCAAATATGCGTACTTTTTAAAACAATTAGGAAACATCTTAAGGTTTTACTTTTCTGGACGAACTAACAACTTTTCTATTTCTCTTCTTTTGCCATCCTAGGCTCTTTGCCATCAAAATTAAGTAAAATAAATTTAGTTTCATAATTAGTTTTAAAAAATTTGACGTAAAACAGTTGCACTTTCAAAAATCATTTTAAAGCTGAGATTTTCATCTTTTCGACACTTAAATGCCCCTAAAAACAGCCTCAAAAACTTACCAAATGTCTATGATGTGTTTCAAGAATTGTTTACTTGCGATAAGACTTCTTATCCTGCGAAGAGTACCACATTTATTGCAAAAACCTGTTAGTGTCTATCATCTATTTTTAAAAATTATTGCTATGATTTATTAAAAACCTTGAAATTAAACAAGTATTGGAAGTACAATATATTAATAGGTAATATATATTCGTTTTGCTAAATTTTATAATCGTATAAACCCAGCAATATTATTTGCTATGTCTTCTTTTTTTATTACAAATAAAACCTACTTTATCTAGACATTGAAAAACATGGCAAATTAAGCAGGTCTTAAATGAGGTCAACAACCTTACTTGTGGAAAAACCAGACGGCTCTGGAACATAAATAGGCCCAAGTATTAAAAATTCATTAAGTCAACAATTTGTCTAATTAAAAGCGCGGCTACGCATAAAAACAAACATGCCATATGTGCTCCATATAATTTACGATATGTTTTAACCAGACAGGCAGCTCTTCAAAGAAAAAAAAAATAAATCCGTTTGGGTAGTATGCGATAAACCGAATACACTTCGTTTGACTAAAAATATATATATGTATATATAATTTAAACTTTATAAATTGCGTATAATTAGTTCATACATAATTAACCGAAATTGCTTAAAAGGAAATAATACGATTCAAATGGTTATGATGGAATGCCAAGGGTGTTTCACTTTTAGAACTAATGCGCCTTAAAGAAAAGTTAATAATAGTTTCAGCAAAAAATTATTAAGTTTTTAAGTTAATTACTTTAACTACATACAAAAATATCCATAATAACCCCTACGTATTTTCGCAAAATGATCTAATGAATATTTATATATGAACAATAAAATCTTTATGGTTTGCGGAGATAAAAATATAACAATTCAGATTTGGATATAATTATAGTTCTGCCAGATTTAACTTTTCAAAGCGATATATAGTGGGGCTATTTTTAAAAATTATTTCCTAGACTAATATTAATCTAATTATAAATCAAATCTTAGTAAAAGAAGAAGATCTGTTTATAAATTAAAAAAAAATACGCATTATAAAAGTTTGCAGCGACATTTAAGTAGAGTTTTTGCTGAAATCAAAATTCGTGTCTTCAAACAAAGATTTCCAAAAAAATTTCCTATTTTTAAAATAATAAACATACAAGAGTTTTACGCAAAATTGTTGATGAGTACTATTTATTTGTATTTCTTCAAACTTTTTGTTTAATTAAAAGCCCATGAAGTATTAATTTCCAAAAAAAAAAATATCAAACTGATAATCTGCATCATATTCTGTAATTTAATTCGGTCACTTTGGACATGTAAATTGTACTTATTAATTTCTATAAAAAGTCAATTTGTCTAATGGGAAACATTAAAGTAAAAGTATTTCAACTGGTCGTATTTCAATATGCCGTTCTTTTTAAGGATATGGCTGCAATAATACTCCTTTTATATATCCAATTATTTTCTACTCTAATATCTTCAAAATATGCTTGTATGCTTGTTTTGACTCTAGAATGGAAATTATAAAAGGCTAAATGCCAAAAAAAAATCGGTTAGTAATAGAACTGTAATCTCTCTCTCTTTCGGCTGCTGCAGCTTGATCTCATGATCTTGATCTCTCATCTCATAATTTGTGTGCGTCTTGATCAATTCCATTGCTATATTTCGTCTTGGTGACGCACCTGTTAGCTTTTCTGCACGTCTCATTATCCCATACAAGTATAAATAAGTGCAATTTTTTTGGGATTCTCCGTTTCACGAGACGGTTTATTTTTAAGACATTTCCGAATTTTCTTTTCAAGATCATAACTATCGAAAAGAAGTCCAGATTCGTATCAGTTGCAGCGCCAGCTACTTTAGGAACAAATCTCTTCTAATCAATCATAACAAGTTTTCTTTTCCAACTTCAATCGGCTATACCTTGGTTTTTGGGTTTATATTTTAGTCATTGTTTGTGATATAGGTAGATCTTTGAATATTTCAGAGTGTATTTATCTTAATTTTAGTTTCTACAAATTGGCTTGTCAGAAGTAAATGAATTTATTTATATAAAACTGCATAAGTTTGTAGAATTAAAATAAATCGATTTACCAAAATATGCTAGTGTTATTAAATCGATTTATAAAATAAACTTTAGACCAAACTTAGTATAGCTAGAAAAGCCACGCTATATGCCTGAGACACCATAAATTAAAAACTCTTTCATTCGGTTTGCATTATAAGATGTAGTTCCCTTTCATGCTGGAACATTACTATTATCGGAGATGGGGGCCATGCTGCAACTTTGGAGCAATTACAGCGTAATCCAGGGGAAAAAGAAGCGTACTTGAACTTCAATTTTATTTTGATTGTTCCATAACCCGAAAAGTTCAAAACCCTTTGTATATTCATGTATACCCTTCCTATTATGTGTAAAGGGTACAAATATGGGGACTTAAATACAAGTACTTAAAATTTACAATTTATATTAAGTTCACTTTTTGAATATTTTGATTTGTTAAGTACCTGGTTGAACTTTCAAATCAAGCAATGTGGCAGATGGTAAGTGCACACACACACAAAGCTACTTCACATACATGTAAGGATATATGAGTGTATATAGAAATTTATGAATTTATGTATATATATTGTGGGTGTGTGTGTGTATTTGTGTATATGTTCTCGCTTGTTCTGCTGGGCAAAACAGTTGACAACTTTTTAAAAACATGCAACATTCATATGGATATGTAAGTGTAAATGCATATGAGTGAGTGTGATTGTGTTAGTCTGCATGTTTGTGAGTGTGTATGTTTGTGTGTGGGGGTGTGGCAATGCGTGTTAGTGTAAAAGTCTGCATGTGTGACAGTGCAGATGACTGTCTCCCAAATTGTCTGACACGGTCTGTGTTCGCTTACAGCCTCGAGGCAAGAGTAACAAGTAAATCTGTTAAATTAAAACAAAATGTCAAACAAAATGCGCACATGACATGCACACAGATACAAACACGCACACACACAGAAACACATACTCGCTTGCAGTGCGTCAATGTGCGTGTGTGTGTGTGTTTGTGAGTGTACGACAAATAGTTGTTGCTCTTTCCACCTTTTACAATTCAGCCATTTTGTTTTTGCGTTAGAGAGAGTGAAGAGACCGGCAAACATATCCGTCAACTTCTCAGCTCTGCATATGTTTGTGGCAAATGTATCTCGTTATTTTTGTTGTTGTTTTTATTGCTATTGTTGCCGCTGTTTTGTTGTTGGTGTTGTTGCTACTGTCAAGCTTCATATTTGAGATATACACGCTTACCACCGCAGACATACACATGTATGTACTTATATGGAAATATCTATATGAATTAACACTTCAAGATGTTGTATATACGGGTGTACAGTGAGTAAAACAAGTTATCAAACATATTGCTCTACTGTAGTCTACGTGGTGCACTTGATTGGTTTTCCCCAAGCGGGATTCTTTCAAATGCGCAGTGCTGTTTGTATAACAACAATAGCAGGTTTCTAAAGATTACAAAATAATTATTAAATGGAAGCTGCCTAATTCGGGCTGTTTAGTATTTTTTGCCAAAAATACAAATGCTTTTCTTTGCTCCCAAACGTATCGCTTATGATCTGCTGCAGTGTGGATCACATATTTCAACTCGGCGTTGTTCGGAAGGCTTTCCGATTCCGCTGTAGCTGAGTTCCATTTATTGTGGACGGTTATCTAATATTTCCTTTGACACCGGCAGTGATCTACAGACCCAGTAACCAACCGCATACACTGAACTTAAGTAGATCTTCATCTTAGTCTTCCTTCAATGGCTTCTTATGCCAGTCGGAGATTATTATGTTGCTAGATTCTTCTCCAAACTACACGCGGGCCAACTTCGCAAACAATTATGTTATGAAATTTTGATACCAGGCAAACTGTAAAGCTAACAATCTTAAATTTCCCATCAAGCCTACCAGACATTAGCATCAGTATCCTTGTTGTTTTGATAGCCAATCGTATACATTCATATTTGCAAGATATTTATGGTATTAAGGTTGTACCTTGGGCTCAAGTAGTTTTCTTTTGAACGCTCTTACCGTGAGCAGAATTATTTGTGGACATCTCACAAAAATGAATTTTGAATGAATGAATTTAAAGGCTAAAAAAAGCATTCATTTGATTTATTTCAATTTCTATTTTCATGTTGTTGTGGCATGTTCTTTGTATTCCTTAAGGATGGTGTGGCAAATTTTTTGACGTCTTTTGGCAAAGTATTTTTAGCTTCCCCTATCCTTAGCTATTAAATGCACTTTAAGTTTCCTACATTTATTTGGTACAAGCTGTTAAAAAGAATTAATACGCAATACCGCTAAAAATAATACATATTTACAGAAAATAATTTTCATTAATTTCACTTCATTTAATTTATGATTATCATAATAAGTTAATTTATGACTATAAAAACAATAAAAAAATAATCAAGATTAATTCATAAATTCATTTTTTTTTCTAGAAAATTATTATGAACGTTCATATAATTATATTTTATGTGCAATTAATTAACATTTGCACTTTAACTGATTTGTTTCACGGCAACTTAATATAACCTTCTGTCATAATTCATTGGGCAATAAGTACCTGCATGTATACAGATATCATATATGACACAATATATGGAATAACAAAACCCTATTTTTATTCTATTTGATTTTATTTTTGCCATTTTTATTTTCAATTTTAATTTTATTTTTATATTTATTTTTTTTGTGCTCTACCACACTCTACACACAATTTCGAGCTCATTAAAAATTTTCAACTGAAATATTTTGCCGGAAGTTCCATTTGAAATGTTGTTGCTATATACTGCTACTGGCTTATATATACAAACTGCATATATATATAACATACAGATAGATACCTTGAACAGGAGCACGTGTAACGTGTCTACTCATTTGTTTATTTCGTACAGTAGCCTGCAAAATTTTATTTACAGCATGAAATTAAGTATTATAATATTATTATTTCTTAAGTGTTTGAGTTGGTGTGATATTTATTCAGATTTTTGCACAAGTCTCTCACAAATTAAGCAGTTATTGATTACTCGGGACTCTACTAGACCCTTCTTCCATGTTTAGCTTTGTCCTATGTTGTGTTCGCCTGGGCCAGTTTTTGAAGTATGAATCTCCCCAGGTCCAATTCCATTGTCCAATCCGTTTTGAAATGCCTATGGTTCACATCAAGTTTGGGGAGCCGATTATTTTTATTTTCTTTTATTAGCTTCTGTAATCGGTTAGGTGTTTTCTATCGAATTGCTGCTTAGTCAGATGCGACTTATGCCAGTGGTGGTGCTGCAAACAGACGTATCCTGGGAGTGGAGTCTACGAATTCCATTGCTTTTGGGGTTATTGTGAAATGACACGCAGATTTAATAATCATAGAAAGGCTGGGCTATACAGTCTTAATTATGCTGGTGTTGTTGATGCTGTACGCAGAAAAGCGATGAATGGCGCTTGTTTCTTTGTTGAGCCCTCATTTAGCGTGGAAGGGGGTGAGGAATTGGGCAAGGGAGTTGCCGATGTTGTTGAATGGCATTGTGAAATAAAAAATGCTTTCTTTTTTTTAGGAGGAACATTAAAAAATTCATTCATACCTCTTGAATGTCATTCGAACCCAAGACCTCATGTTAAGTAGGCAAGTGCATTGCCCACTTACCCACTCACTTTTTTGGGCTTTATTTTTATTCTTTGATTCGGAACCTGAATTTCAAAGTTTCTAAAGCCTTTGACAGAAGTCTTTTAAAAGCTCCAATAATTTGATTGATTTAACGGTGAAGCTTTTTCTTGTTAATCTCGAATCAAACTCATTCTGCAATATAATTTCCATCTGTAGCAAAAAATTTTTTTCCCAACTTTATTATAGCTTTTCAGTTCTTGGTCCAAAATTTTATTGCTCTACAACACGATCCATGAATTGATCCTAGGTACGAAAGAACTGTTTGACCCAGCTTATCTGTATAAGTATTCACTACAAGGAAAGTTAGTATTTACGTTTTACCCCGAGCGGTGTCATGCAGAAGTAATATTTTGTTCGATATAGGGTCACCACCATAGTTCTACAAGTATCTTCAACCAGCCAAGCTTGCAAGATTGCGTATTCTATCTTTTTACAGGTCCATAATACTATTTATCTTTCATGTTAGTTTACCAATTTTGATATATGAAATCAAATACGAGATATTTATTCACTAATACAATTCTTCTTCAATTATTCGACTGCATTTTTTCCTTATGAAATTTAAAAAGTAACACCTCCCGTAAAATACCTTTATATATCTCGCTTGTTTTGGGCACGAACAATACAAAGTACTGTGAAAAATTTTAAGCGGGATTTTGTGAAAATGTTAACCTAGGCCTCAGGTGGCTACATAAGAATTTTGATCGTACCTAACTTTTGATTTGCAATACTGGCGCATGTCATTGCGAAAAATCTGTTTTTCCATTTGTAAAATACATTTTTTCTTGTGCCCCAAGAAACATAATTTCATATTTGCTGTTGAAAGTATAAGGCAAATACAATTGGAAGGTCCAATACATAATCTTTTTTTCTTACTTATAACATTCCTCTAATTAAACAATTATAAAATCTGCTAGTATCTCAATATGTACATAGTAAGTTCATTCTACATAAAATATTAAAAAAAATATCACAATGGCTTTGCATTCAACTGAAACCTGAAAATATATTTTTCACATTCATTCAAGCTCATTCTACAAACAGTACTGGGCAAGACAACACCTAAATTTTAAGTGTATTTTCAAGTTTTCAGACTTAGGGTAATTTTTTTTTTCATTTAAAATAAATTCTTCGATCAATCCACGAAAGTCATAAAAATATACTTTTTTCAGAAACGTCTATTACTTGAAAATGTGTTACCCTTGGATTGGTGGCTGTGGATCCTATTGCATGCCTTTTGGCTACGGTTATTGGGGAACGAGTTGCGGCCCATGTGGTCCTTGTGGCTATGGCAATAGTTGTCAACCTGGAATTGGCTGGTGTGGTGGCTGTGGACCCTGTTGCTGAAATATTTACAATCTACTGAAATCTTGACAACTTGAAAATACAGAATGAAATTTCGAGTGCTCCAAATCTGCCGCACAGCTTTGGAAAGAAATAAACAACAAAATTAAATGAATTATCTTGTTTTAAATGTAGAGCAGATTAGTATTTGTTATAGCGCGGGGACTACAGAATAATCTGGAATATCACAACATAATATGATATATAGAATATATCAGCTTTGATATTGTAAAGAAAGCATTCATTATATACTGCGCAGAAAAATCTTCCAAACAAGGGATCTCCTTTTCAACTAAGCAAGTGCCGTTCGATAAAAATTAAAGCTGTTCAATTTTTTTTTACCAGAATATAATTTTGTTCTATTTCATTTTCATACAATACATTATCGTTACATTTTCGGATCAACAGAAGTAAGTTCCACAGCAAGGACATGGTCCACAGCCATTGTTAGGTGTACTGTCATTGGAAGGACCACCATTGGGAAGAGCACAATTTGAAGGACCACCATCAGAGGGAATACCGCCAATACAGGGTCCGCCTTTATTAGAGGGTCCGGCGTCGTTAGAGGATCCTCCACCAACACAGGGTCCACCACCATTAGATGATCCTCCACCAATACAGAGTCCGCCGCCATTAGGGAATCCTCCACCAGTGCAGGGTCCGCAACCAATACACGGTCCGCCGACATAAGAAGGTCCACCGCCAATACATGGTCCGCCGACATAAGGTCCACCGTCATTTGAAGGCTCACCACCAATACAGAGTCCACCGCCATTAGGTCTACCTGAAGCACCGTCAGGTCCTAGTCCTGCACCAGACGCAGCAGGCACCGCATTTCCATTTGATGCATTCGGCCCACAATTGGAATTAAAACAATCGTCTTGCTGCATTCCATTTTTAAAATTACACGTGTCACGGCGAAACATGTTTGGGCGGAACAAAGACGGTTCACTAGAAAACTTTTAGGAATAAAAATAAAGATACAAGTGTAATTTTTATAGTAAAACAAATTTTCTTACCAGAAAATGTTTAACACTTAAAATTTTGATGTTGTTCTGTTGCAGGCCAAGTGTGGACTGAGCTTAAAAACTTCAAAATTTAAATTTTACTACAGTTTGAATTAAAAGTGTAGGGCTACTTTAAAGGATAATTATAGAATATAATTATCAAACATTGCTTAGGTACTTTTTGCTAAAAAATCGATTAGTAGCTGTGTGCCATAATATATTAAAACTGTCCCAGAGGATTAAGTTAGTTTCGTATGTTTTTAAAATACCACTGAAATATTTGAGAAGAGAAGAACAGCTTCACTTTGTCCATTTCGTTAGGTTTACTCAATACAATTCGCTTTGAATTCACTCGAAAGCAAAAGTTTCATGCTTCTTATTTCATCAATTTTAATCCCGACTAAATCTCCGCAATAAAGTAAAAAAACTTTAACAGTTTTGTTGATATATTTTTTGTAGTAGTTTTTGATTATTCCGGAATTGAATTTGGAATCTATTCAAAAATATCATGAAACATGGCATTTGGCAGTAAGAAATAAATGAAAATTTAGAACAAAAAAAAACTCGAATTTAATTGCAATAAATATTATTTTTTAAAACAATTTTCCTGTACTATGAATAAGCAATTAAATTATATTTAATGAAAATAAGAGTTAAAAGATATAAAGAATAATGAAAATTAAAAAACGGCATTCCCTTTAAGCTGTTCTGTTTGCAATTAACTATTTTGGCGCCAAATACAATGAAATTATTTAGATAATTATTTTACACAATTAAATGGAATAGATATAATTGTAGTGTTGGGAGGAGAACAACATGTGAAGGTATTTCGTGAAAATGTTAACCTAACTATTGATTTGCAATACTGGGAAAATTCTGTTTTTCCATTTGTAAAATACATTTTTTCTTGTGCCCCAAGAAACATAATTTCATATTTGCTGTTGAAAGTATAACGCAAATACAATTGGATGGTCCAATACATAATCTTTTGTTGGGAGAAGTACAACATGTGAAGGCAGCTTTTCTACTTATTTCGCTTTATTCTTCGCTATTATTACGACTACGTACTCGATTTTGCGGTCTCTGTGTATGTTCTCGTTTCATAGGTACCACGGTACACCATTCATTGTACTGACGATCTTAGAGTGTGCCATGTCTAGATTGCTTTTGAAAGTATTACCCCATAATACTTAGCTATTAGTCCAGATAGGATTTACCTTTTTATGTAGATACTACAAGCACAATTTAAATTACGCCAAACATTCAATGGCTGGAAGTCAAACTGTTTACTTTTATTTAATTAAAAACGTTTAAACTGTTGAGAAAAGACTAACACATTCTTCTCAGATTAAATAAAAATTATTGAAAATACCAAAAAGTGTAGATTACCAGTAACTATTTTCCTTTCCGTTTTGAAAACTGCTTGTACTGCTTTACCCGTAAGCAGTTTGTGCAGCAATTTTTGTTGCCTACTGTACGCACGCCTGTAGAATTAACTTTTAACAAAATGGCTGCTTGTGTCTGTGTAGCTGTTTGTGTTAGTGTATCTGTGTATTTGTTTGTGTTAGTGTATCTGCGTATCTGTGTTATATTTTAGTTTCCTGCTGTTTTGCAAAAATTAAACTACAAAATTACATGCGGATATATTTAATTAGATGACATACCCTTATTATGTTTTATTTAAGAGTTGCTCTTGTTGTTGTGCCGTAATCTGGATACACATGTCGCCTATCTACCGTGTTGCCACCAACACCCGCAACATATCCCACCCCTACCCCATATTATTATTAACCCACTTGGCGGATGCCTACCTTGGCCTGCACTTTGCCATGTTGCTTGTTGTAGTACCAGGTGAAAATTAAGTTTTTCCACGCGTGTTACACCATTTAAATCTATGTAGACATGAATGCTTTAATCGTAGCTATACATGGTATATGGAACTCGTACAAATGTAATGTTGGAAATGTTGTTTTTTGGCTTGTAAATGAGATTATTATGGGTTTTGGTTATAGAGTGTTTGGTAACCAATTTCCAGCTCAAAAACAAATGTATTAAAGTGTTTACTGAACCAAAGCGAGTAATCCAAACTCCATACCCTATGCCGCCATAGACTATATTGTGATTCATTGAATCACGTGTTTCCCAAGTTTCACATATCCGTTCGTTTTTTTGCTGGCCTCGGGACATTTCGCCTTTGATAACATTTCGTCTAGATACTTTTCTGCTGTTACTGTTTTCATTTGCTCGTCTACGTCATTACCACTTTTATTGCCAACTTCAATGTCTGCGTGTGCTTCCGGTATCGTTGCTATAAGTAAGTCGTGCCATATATCAATGACATATACAAGCACCTCATGCCCAAACTCCCAACACCCAACACCACAGACATAGACGCTTAGTGTTACAATAAAAGAAATGTATCCCAATATATATATATATTTATTTCGCATAGATGAGCCATTCATCTGCCACATTGACGCCAAGTTGCTGCTGGGGGACGCCCTTCTCTAGTTCCTTGCTATCCTTACAAGCATATTATCAGTAGCAGTTGCTTAAGCGTTCTCTAGATCAACTTTACATTAAAATTGTGCACAATTTTGCTCTATGACTACGCTATAGGAGTATTTCAGTTAGTCCAACAATGAGGACAACCAAAATATACAATTTTTATATTGAAAAAAAAACTAAAAATGCGAAATTATTAGACTACAATAGCGCATTCCATATTTCCAGTTTTAAGTGATTCTTCCAGTTGGCTATTAAAAAGGCCCAAAAAATTACTATTTCATAATGATATTGACCCAAAATTTTCGTATGTAACAATATTTTTTTATTTCTAAAACAGATGAGATTTTTTGCTAGAATGAAGAATGATTATACCAGTTTGCGTCATAAGTATCTTGGTAATTTAATTGTGAAAAATCACTCGAATAAACTTTATGAGATCATGAATTTTGAAGTATAATGCATCAAAAATTGACTTTTATACGTATTAGTAACCTAGAGAAAACACGGTTGTACTTGCGCTAAATCGAATATTTCCCTATTGTATATTTTTTTTAAGTCAAAGGGGCTCTGCCACTTGTACTCTTCGTCTCTATGTAGGCGCATTTTAAACTTATAAAAATCAAAGTATCTTCAGGGGTTTGCTTTAATGTATAAAATCCCTAAGTAATATATCAACTAGAGACGAATCTTTTTATTTTTCAGGTTAACGTGGCGAAATCTTTCAACAAATGCAGTGTATCTTATATTCGCTATGCGTGTGCTGCCATTTGACAGACTTATTTCACATAAAAACACAATCAGTTAGCATTGTGGCCATCTTAGCCAAGCTTTGGTAGCTCTTGGTTTGTCCATTTTGTAAGCGCTTCATTACTTTTTCTCTTTGATTCGATTTTTTATGTAGTAGTTCATCGATACTCGAAATTCAGAAAGGATTCACTCCATTTGCTTTAAATACTACTTGTTCCACACCTTTGATTCGGCTGCATTAGGATTCCAATTGCTGTCTGTCCCATTTCGCCTGGCCATGACTTAATTCATTTGTTACATTATTTAAATTGCAGTGCCAGCAAATTGAAAGCCACAAAATGGGAACACAAAGCCAGCTCTTAATTTTATTTGTTAGTTTGCCCCCGAAACCATGCCCCAAAATAGATTGCGCCAGCCAGCTGATTGGTTTTTGTTCTATTTTTTTTATAACTTTCAGGAATTTAAGGTTAAGGTTTAGTTGGGAAAAGAATTTACAAAATGACAAATTTTTTGAGTTAGGACGAGCCAAGGATATGAGTACGGGTAGACTTATGACAATCAAAAGTAGGGTAAGTATGAGTTAATTTTTCGATAACAATCAAAACTGTATAAACAACAAAAGTCTACTCGCTAATATTTTATTTTGTGTTAAATGAGGAAAGCTCGCTTATCGATTATACTCGGATTGCATGTGCCTTTTGTATGTTAACAATTAACAGGGCTCTAATATTAACTCATTCTAGTTATTGGTGAGATTTTTTTGAATAAAAATTCTTTTAGAAATTCATCGATATAACTTTGGTGATGCGTTAGAAAATTATATCATTTAATTAATTAGAAATCTAATGTTTTTAGTAATTTATTGTGAAATCAGCTGTAAATTTTCATACAGATACAGTATGCTTTTTAAAATATTTCAGTGGAATATTAACTTTTATTTGACAAATTTATAGAGAAGCCAAAAAATGAATTGTATGCGTGAGGTCAATGTTGGTAGCTCTAATATGCGGGTTGAATTGGAACCTGGTTACGAAAACCCCACAGAGTTAAATGTGCCAATGGTCACAGTTGACCAAAACTCTTTGCGTCAATCCAATGGCAAACATTACTACTCTGCACAGTCTAATAGGGTCCCTGAGAATGAGAGCCCAAGCAATTGCAATAACTTGGATTTGCTTGCAAGTAAGAGTGCAAGGAATTGCTGTTCTCTTATTTTCATATTGATTTTTTTGTATTTCATAAGCACCATTAGATATTGAAACCAAGTCTCTACTTAAAGATGATATTAAACGTATGAGCTCTAAGTTGAATATGTTCATTTGCACCTCTGAACTAGGAAATTTAAATCTTTGTTCTGAGATAAAGGTATTGAAGCATGGAAGCTGCAACAAACGCAAGCGTTCCAATTCGCAAGTTGATCTGGGTCGGAACGAGTGTAAGCCTAAACGTCGTCGCAGTGAATCAGATCCTTTACAATGTGAGTAATTTATATTAAAATATGATGGGTAAATTTTAATACATTTTTCTTTAAGGAAAAAAAAAAAGAGGAGAGTTAGATGAATCCAAAGCTAACAGCAAAAATTAATTTTATATCTGAACATGTTTTTGAAAGAATGTAGAATTAAATTTGCATTTCGCTTATAAACAAACTGGATTTTGAAGCTGAGACCGCTTTATATTTTTTGTAAAATTGTGGCCACCCTACTATGCTCAAAAACAATATTTTTTATAGACCTTCCCTTTCTTTCTTTTTTCCCAAACCTTTGTTTAGCTCAGTGCTGATTCACTAATGATCCGCCTGAGCTGTGGGTGTAGAATCTCAGCGTTATTCGACCGGCATTCGGCGACCACTTAATCGCTGAGACCCATTTGATAAAAGGGAGCTTTTTGGCAGTGGTTTGCCGGCCCGATAATGTAACTCAAAGATTTAATTTTGAAAGATGTCACACCTGTATTAGGCTGGACATGATGGCAAGGTTACTTGCATCGGACTGCTTGTCTTTTCGTTGCCCTTTACGCTCGACAGACAGTATCTTTGTAAGCAGCTAAGCAACAATGGCAGTGCATGACGAGCTGTGCCAATGGTCTGCGTTCATCCCGTTTGAAAAATATTTTAACCCGTGACACCAAGTTCATAAGAAGTATTCCATGGATTTATTTTAGGTGTCCAAAGAGAAGCGAGTTTTGCAGTTCTTAAAGCGTAGCTTGGGCACACTAATCTGTGTCAAGAGAAAGCGTGAGTAACTGTCGGACGTTCTCTCTTAGATTCGCAAGGCTCAGACCCACACTCATGCCAAGTATAGCCTTGAAGCAATGACAATAACTGCGCCAATTTCTTACAATTTTTAACGGCTTTGCTTCAAATTTCGAGCATTTAAGAGAAAAATCAAAATCTTAAATATCTCAATACTTTTACTTAACTTTAAATGGCCATCACAACGCGTTTTCGACTCTTGTCAGGAGAGATGTTCTCCTTAACCTGCACTTTCCATTTGACCTTTGCTTGTCATATCTTAGCATGTCTTTCAAAACAAAAAAAAAAATCATGTTATATTTAACAGGAAAAGTTAAAGCTTCGATTATTTGTGCCTAAAACTAAGCATAGCTTAGAAATTATTAAAAAAAAAGTAGACATTTTTAGTTCCTACAAGATTTCATTTTATTAAACTGTATTTACAATTGCACTATTATTAAAACTGCACAGTTATTTGCTTCAATCTAAAAAGATGGCTCTTCAATCAAATAGTGACCACAAAGCAAGTACCTATTTTATTTGAAAGATTTGTCAATAATCTGTGTGCTTCAGCATCCGCTTCTAACAACAATATTGTTTTTTTTTCCTCATCTAAAATATATTTATTTCTATAAAATAGACGGCTTGTATGAGTATAGTGAATCTTCTTCGATCGATGGGTCATACAGAGAATGGTATAATAAAGCTTCATAAAGGATAATACTGTGTTCAAGAGAGTGTAACCGTCCTGACCAACCCAAAATGTGAAAATATGAGGAAATATGATATTTTTGCCAAACTTTAACAGGAACCAGGTGAAATCATTAATGAGTGTGAAAAACGACCAGAAATGGCCGAAAGTTATGACAATTTGATTCTTTGGCATTATAACGTTAAGGTATTACCTCAATTGCTGTATTGTACTACGCCTTCTGAGTACTGGCATTTTCGACCCCGATTTGGGTCTTTTGAAGAAATTGATAAATGACTCAATGACCGCAACAAGGCTAAACTTATTTAATTGGTATGTTTTTGAAAATTTTTATATGAACTGGGGAAAAAGTATTGGCAATAATTATTTCCATTCTAAAGAATTTTACAGGTATTTATGAATTTTTCTTTTTTCCTTGCACAAGGATATAATATGCATTGAGAAAGTTTAACGTCTCAGTAGGCTTATTTCAGCTAAAAGTTAATTTAATTTTTTATTTGAGCTCAGTTCATATTGAGACCTAAACGAGGCAACACCTGAATTAAAGTGCAAAGTCAAATATATATTTTGACTTTTAGGTAAATATTTTGTAAAATAATTGTCATTTTTTTTAAGTAATTAAACTATTTACATTTTATAGTTTCTTAGTAGAAACATGCCTAATCATCCTTGTAATATGCGTAATGGACTGCAGCCATGCACGCCTTGCGGTCCATGCTGCGATGTATGTGACGGCGGAGCAGCATGTCGGTGTTGTCCATTAATTGGTCCCTTTGGTCCACAATGCGGTAGCAGATTTGGGCCCTGTGGCTGCTATGGACCGAATGGTGGCTGTTAAATACAAAATTTGAGTAGGCAAATTGATACAAATGGGTTTACATAGCCAATCAAAATTCTGACAGAAAAATTTTCATGAAGCTATGTATATACAATAATTTGATCCAAATGCACAATCTCCTCGTTTAAAGGTCTAAAGATATCAACACAACAAATTTAAAAAGAAAAATTAATAAAAATATTACAGTCAAATGCATAACTTTTAATTCGATGGACTAGATGTCCTTGTAGCTACTTTTTAACGCTATATATTCGGCTTCAGTGGTTGACAGAGCCAATGAAGCTGGGATTTTCGATGACCATGATACAGAGCTGCTGCAGAACATCATGACGTATCCTTCAATTGAGCGCCTTGTAATATCTTCAGTGTAGTCTAAATCTCTGTAGCGAGTCAATGATAAATTAGTTGTCTCAAAACAAGTATCTTCATCAATTGTTCCACATATATACCTGAAAATTCGTTTAATAGCCTGTACATGCTCTATTTGACAAGTGTCCAGAAAACGACTGGCCTACGAAACTGGTCTATTCACCATATCCAACAGCTTCACGATATGGATAGTCGATTATAAACGAAGCTAATTCAAAATGTCTCCGGTAGTACATCACAGGACGAAAATAAGAAAAGCAATTTGAAAAGAAGTTCTCATGGGAGCCGTTATTGATGGCACACTATAAAAAATACTGTAGTTGACGTAATGTGCTTAAGTATTGTAAATTCCAATTATGTTAATTAAGGACGACGGCATTCGGATTCGGCTGGAAACTGTAGGTAGCTGTTCTCTTCGAACAGCTATTAAGAGAGGTATCGTTATGATCTGCCTATGAACGATGATAGCATTGTCCCGAGCTATAAATTTAATATTATTGTAATATATTATTATCATAATAAAGTCGATAATTACCTACTAACAGAGCAATTTTCACCGTTGCATAACGCCGATTTAATAATATCACTCATACGCAAGGTGTGCTCGGTTTCCTTCATGATACTTCATCGTATACCGATGAAAACAAAGAAGGAGTGCGAGGTTGCAGTTTTCTTCTTATGAAATAATCTTGAAATTTTACACTAAAATATTTTTATAAATCATCGTATCCCTGTTTGATAATATAATCAACCATAGAGAATGTGAGTTTTAAGCCAGAATGTCCCACCTTATGAACGATTTTGTGAATCATTGTTTATTTTTAAAATATGGATCGAATATACTTTGATTTATGAGCCTCGGTAGCTTAATCGCCTCTAAACCCAAAGGTGGTTTGAGTCCACTCTGCAGCACTGGTGCATTTTACCCAGCAAATAAAAAGAAGCTATTTACCTAGGTAAATCTCTTCGCCTTTCCAAATCGACTTTAGGTCCCTGTTCTCTTCGAACAGCTACTAATATCGAGCACCACCGAGTCAAGCGAAATAAGTTTGATTTAACTTCATGATAAAGGTAAAATTTCCAGAATATTGGTTGGGATCATTTGCGAAAATATGATCTAAATAAAAGACTTCTACGAACTTTGAAGTGAAAACAGGCTGGTCGGCATTTTGATCAATAGAAATGTGAACTTCTTTACAAAAAAAGTTGGCACACTTAATTTTAATCGTATTGCCGCCTTATGAGGCCATCAAGGTCATCTCACTCTTGCACTAGAGACCCTTAAAGATATCTGGGCAGAAGCAAGTAAACTCTTAACAACGCTAAAGA
Source organism: Chymomyza procnemis (assembly GCA_035046065.1). Lineage (NCBI taxonomy): Eukaryota > Metazoa > Arthropoda > Insecta > Diptera > Drosophilidae > Chymomyza > Chymomyza procnemis. The sequence continues at coordinate 43,889,080 of JAWNOJ010000026.1, forward strand.
CCTAAGATGGTGTAACACGAAATAACTTAATAATAAAAATCAAAAACCTCTTTACTTTTAAATGGCTGCATGCAATGATATGATGATCGCAATACCTTCATATTAGCCTTTTCGATCTAAATAAATGTTTGGGGACGGCATTACCCAAAATACTTAGAAGAAAATACTACAAAATAAGTTGATTTTCATTAAATCAAGCAGGCGCGTGCAGAAAATTCAAGCTGTCTTGATTGTACATGCTTAACTTTTCAGACAAAAAATTTATATCGTATTCATTCAACGTCTAGGCAACATCTAAATTCTCAGTTATCGTTAAAATTTTTTTTTGTGGTTTTTAGGTAAAGGAAAACAAAAAATAATGTTTTTCTAAAAGTTTTATTACATTTAATTTTTTTAGCTAAATTTTTCAAGGTTCCATTATGCCTCATCCATGTGATATGCGCAATGGGCTGCAACCCTGCACGCCATGTGGACCATGTTGCGATGTGAATGGTCCACGTAGATTGCGTCGGCCCTGCTGCGGTTCAGGCTGTGGACCGTGCTGTGGACCATGTGCACCTTGTTCACCATGTGGACCACAATGGGGTCCCTGTAATTGCTATGGGCCCTATGGGGGCTGCAAACCATGCTGCTAAATAGTTTGAACAACGAGCTATTAACATCACAGAGAAACATTTCACCCGGACTAAAAAACCATAATAAAAGTTTTACGATATAACGATACATCTATTTTACTTGTTGAATTACTAGGGAATCTTTATGGATCATCGGAATGTTTTATTCCAACGAATCGGTGGGCCAAAGTGTGTGTAGCTGAGAGACATTTTCTCTTAGTTCTTGGGAAATTCATATTGTCAGACAAATTTAATTTTGTGCATGACTGATATAGATATATAGCTCAATATATTTCTGCCCCACTAAGATGTTAACCTGTTCTATGGTTACCTTGCAGCCAGCTACCCGATTGATTCTTCCTACTCTCGCAAAGTAGTTAGGCAAGGCAAAACTGTCAAGATCAATATATTTTTAAGTTCTCGATTTCTTTTTTTGATGAATCCGACCAACAATGAAAGGGTACAGAAAAAAGATTCATCTTCGATATTTCACTTATGAGTTGGGATAACAAAAGAGCAGCGCAAAGTTCAAGTTTCGGTTCTGTAAGCGTCTTTACCGGAGCTACCCGGGACTTCGAACATAAGAGTCTTGAGATGGAGTTTTTTCCCTTTGAGGCAACATATATGCAGGCGCCGTAGTTATTGATACTTGCATCGCAGAACCCATGTACCTCAACTTCAGAATTTGGAGCAAAAACAAAACGAGGAAATGAAATACGCTGGGCGTAAGTGAAGGTGTTTCGAAAATCCTGCCATGCGGCATCCAATCCTAGTGGTAGACTTTCGTCCCAATCCAACTTAGCCTTCTACAACAGCTGAATAAAAATTTTAGTTTAAATTTAGTTGTAATTTAAATTTATTTTAATATGACAGGGCCGATTAATCCGAGTGGGTCGTAGAATCGAGCGATTGCAGATAATATTCTTCTTTTGCATGTTTTCGAAGTTTGTTGAGCGGGTACAAAAGATTTCTTTCCTTGTGAACCAAAGCAATACATTTACGGTTTGATGAGACCAGGAAAGTATGAGCTGCTACAGCCAGGCGAAACCATTAATGTTAAATATAAATGGAACTCGTGTGTCATGACCAGAAGCGATGGTGGGTTCAAGGTGATTTTACAATATAATGAATTTCGGTACAATGTAACTATGAGGATCGAAAACTATCGGAAAACACTTAAATACTCTTAACCCAACCGTTTTTATATCAGACTTTTCTCCTTCCGATTATTGGCTTGTTCCACGAATGCAAAATAACTAGAGAATCGGTACGTGTCTTTTAAGGAAACTGATCGATGATAGAGAGGTTAAAGTATGCTAAAGTACTCATATGGTATTTCAAAATTTCGCGAGAAATGGATAAAAATTATCTCTTCATACGCACGGATGTATGTTTTACTTTTACTCATAAAATAACGCCTATTTTGAACACGCGAATCGTAATTAATCTATTTTTCCAATAAACAGACTGAGAAGTAAGCGAATGGGCATGCGTGTGCATTATTTTTTTTCTTTGTTTTGTTATCTACTTAAAAAACAGTGCTGAAAAGCTGAGATCGTAACTGAATGTATTCAGAATTCCATATTGAAGGTAATGTAATACAAAGATAAATTTTTTTTTAAACTTTTCAGCGTACGTACAAGTCTATCTCTCTATTATTCCTATTTTGTATTGCATTTTCAGCGTACGTACAAGTCTATCTCTCTAATATTCCTATTTTGTATTAACTTTATAAACGCAAGAATCATATAAAATTATGCAAAAGACTTGGAATGTTCAAGTCAACGGCACAGACTCTGATCCCAGTGGTCGTGCTACATCGCCTATCGATACGATAAGGGAGTTTGGATATTGTTTCACTACTGCCACAGCTGCCTCCCTCCTTGTGGCCAAGTCTTAAGCGATTTAAAACTAACCGCTTCTTTTGTGGCAACGTGACATTATAATTCCCGAAGATGAAGATTTATTACCAGTTGAAACAGCTACGTTCTTGCCATAGATAATGCAGACATAATTAAGAATTTGTTTTCCTAAGGTTTCACTTCTGTATATACTTATTGCTTTTAAAGTGAGGCCACAAACATGACCTTGTCGTCTGCAGGCAATATCATTTACCCACGTAACGAGCTAGAAACCCGAGATCCTTAAAATCCTTAAAAATGACTACTTCCAAACATGTTGCCATAACTTTTAGCACTAACATATGAATTCTGCCACAAAAGGCTTAAAAAAAACACATTTTCAGGAAATTCATACATGTGGGGATTTTTCTGTTAGGGACCGACCTCATTAAAAAAAATATGACAAAAGCAATAGTTGTCAATGGAAAAGCTGCTTCATTACATTCAATAATGTATGCACTGGAGATGCAGCCATTCCTTGTCGCAGCTTCTACTTGTATTTTTGTTTAGCTGCAAGACTTTGTTGCATCCACTTAATGGCAAGTGGCAAGCTGCTATGCCACATATAAAGAGATAGAGAGAGAGAGTGAAAAGGAGAGGTGAATGAAAACTAGAAATTTATATAAAGAGACGACCAAGTTGTTATACTAACAATGGCAAAAAGGTCCGATTTAACTGCACTGCACAGTGGTACAAAAGCGAAGGGCAATGAAGAACATAAAAGCCACGTTTAATTTATGCCAACATGCTTCAAGTAATTGCCGCTCTTGGTTGAATAAAACGAGTAGAAAAAAAAACCAAGTACAAAAATAAAAGTAGTTGCAAAGTTCAGCATTTAAATTAGCCAACAAGGGATTTTAATTAGTGTCAAGTGCTTCAAGTGCAACGAAATAAATGTGCGTGCTGTGCTGCTGCATTGGCTGGTGTCCGGTGTTGGGTAGTCCTTTGGGTGGGTGGGGGTCACTTTGTGATTACTGCTGGTTGATGTAAAGGGCGCTGTGGTGTGTGCGGCAGGGTATGTGTGTTACTGTTGACGCAAGCAATTGACTTAATCAAAGAAAAGTACCACTGCCAAGTTAGCTAGCTTCATGAGCAACAGTAATTGCAAAAGCCATGTGCACAATTAAAATGTTACTCATACGCCCCGTGCGGCTGTCCATTTATTAATGACTCTAATGTCCAACTGCATTGCTGCTAATGCCAGCAAAAAGGTAGTTAGTCGTATGTTGTATATCCGACAGGGCATGATTAAATAGTTATAAAGCAAAAAAAAAAAACAATCAGAAATCCGGCTAACTTCATTATTTCATTAATTATAAAATTAAGCTTAAAGAAATGTTTTAAAATTAGAAGAAAAGTGCAAGACAATTGAAGCGAACTCTGAACTTGTTAGAGGATAGAGCTCGTTATTTGTCTATATTTGCGTATTATACCCTTACCCTTTTTGTATTGAAATTGATATTACTATATTGAATATATCTGGACCCCGGTAGTAGCGCACTTCCGATTTAGAGGCGGAAGGTCGATCTTTATGCTCAGCCTTTGGAGCGATGATGGTCAAGGGGAGTAAACTTATTCTATTATTGATGGTGATGATTTGCACCGCGACATGTAGGTCTATTATATCCGCTACTTTAGCATTTTCCTTCTCTATCTTAAGGTTCTATGCCATTGTTAAACTTTACTAGCATGCCTATCTTTATATAGTTTAGCTCACAATCATGTATTATTTGACATTTTATGATACTCCTGCTTTCGTGTTTCAGCGCTGGGCAGCTGTTTCTACATCCACTGCAGAATCTGCAAAAATTTTTTAATTAGGTGATAAGTCAACCTGCAGCACTTCTTGCAACTGTTGAGAAAAATATTCGTAGATGGCGCTAGCAAAATATTCTTTTTCTGGAGCATGAATCTAAATAAAAATATTTACTTTTTGTTTACATAGAAAAACTTTTATTAAGTAAAGACGCAGCCGCTTGGCTACGTTGATGGACCCTACGTCCATTTCTATTTTCTTCAGCTATTAATAGAGATAACCCCATACTCATAGTCAAAGCGAATAAATTTATTTTACAAATTTATATTTGTATTTATCTTTAAATTCAGATAAGGTCTTTCGATAGTTGTTAAACCGTGTCATCTCCAAAATCTCTTTTTTAATTTTGAGGCACTGCAATTTTTTTTTTCAAAAAGAGTACCCCAATCAACATGAATATTTTTTGGTTATACATTAAAGTCAAAACTTAAATAAAAGCTTCGCGCTTTATAATTGTTAAACATATTACACAACTCAATACGTTTACTTGAAAAATTATTCCATTGATCATCAAAATTTTATCAAAACAAAAAATACCTTAAACTTCTTTCGCAGAGCTTCTACAAATATTATTGATGCAGCCCTCGCATTGACCTTACATATTTATATATATATATTAACCTATCGTTAGTATGTTATTCCGTAGCTGACATATAAATTCATTTCATATTGCAGCTAGATGAGAGAGAGTGAGTACCATGTGGCATTGCAATCCTTATACCAAATACATATAGTAATACCCGGGACCAAATTGTGTATTAGAATGTCTTGCTTTTTAGCGACTGAAGCTCTGTGTACGGGAGTCATGGCAAATGTCAAGGGAACATATTTTCATCATTAATTTTGTTCCACTCGTAGATGTTTCTGTTGCTATTGCGCACTTGGTGCCTGTTTGTTGATTTGTGCACAGTGTTGCCTCTGTTGTTGCTGTTGTTGCTGTTGTTGCTGCTATACCGTTGAGTTTACAGTTGCAAAAGTGTTGCCATGTTGAATTATGAAGCATGTGTGCGCATGTTGCCAGCATCATTGGTTGTTATTGAAGTGAATATATTCACACACACAAACACACAAACACACACACACACACACCAGCACAGACTTGTTCGAAAACTTGATGATGCAGCACTGGGAATAAGTCTGGAGTGGCATGGAAATGAATTGTTTCGTCATCCTAGTATGCTCGAAGATACTGAACATCTTGTACGCAGCGTATGAAAATTTCAAACGCAAGACGATACATTTAATCAGCGCCAGATTGAAATATAAATATGTAATTCGAATACTTGCCATATGCCCGAAAAAATTAATTGGCCAAGGCATTGAATGATTTTTATTTATGATTGCGTGCATTTTTATGAAAATATTAGTAGAATTCTCGCATTTGTTGAGAGTTTATAAACTTCGCTCATTTTTTTCTCAGTTTTGTTAGCGAAATGATTGATCACGAATATTCTATTTTCTACAATTTTATTTAATCAGGTTTGAACCTCTCACAATCAACAAATAAAACGCTCTACGTGTCGCTCATTCTGCCGCAGAAGCATGGGTTGTGTCGCGCACAGATGCAGCTCTTGAACTGTTGGAGTGAAAAATTTTTCGCAAAATCTTCAGTACCATGTGGATTGGTGAAGACTATCTCACTCGAATACGACGACAGATGTAATCCAGCGTTTTATAGTACATTGTGTGCGTTGCCTCGGCGATGTCGTTCGTAAGGACGAATACGCTCCACTGAAGAATGTTTACAATGCAAATGGCGACAAAGGAAGACGTAAAGGACGATCTAGGCCCAGATTGAGGACGACCTTTTTCCCTTGGAGTAACCAACTGGAGGTAGCACGCGAAATGTAGGGACGCCTGGCAAGAGCGGGTAAGTTTTGCTGTAACCCGATAACGCATTGTGATGGCCAAACGAAGTGAAGTAAGCAAAAGAGGATTGGACTTCGAAATTAATTTTTATCGGTTTTGACAGCATGAAAGACTACGAAAGCATCGCCGCAAGATTATACTACGAGAGGTTAAATATAAGAAATTCTCAGCACCTACTCAATTTTCCGTGTGCTATAGGAAACCCTTGCAGAATACTCAGGATGACCATCATCCCAAAAGCTATTAAGAGAACAAGGGTACTTGCAAGAACTTCTAAAATATACTGCAGCTGCCATCACTCTAAAAGGTGAGCTCAGTATGCTTTCATCTTGGTGGCATGCACCGCAAAATGCAGCTGGATCTGGCCTCCAAATCCAGCCTGCCGCTGCCAGCCTGTTCGGGTCAAACGCGACAAATTCGACTGACTGTCTTGTCGCTTTGTGGTTAGATTGAACAATTTGGTCAACCTACTTTGGCAGCACGCCACAAAAGGTGATGATGAGGTTGATTACTTGCCGGACTTTCTTATAATTTGAACTGTACAAATAATCAAAATAGTTTTTGGCGCGCATTTTAATTTGATTTAATTCGATTTGAATCCATTTCTTTGGCCATCACGTTTTGGCATTGGCTTAATAGAAAACGTTGAAACGTTTTTGGGCGCCTCTCGTCCAATGCTTTCACCAATTTCAGGTGGGTGTTGGCAACTAGAAGGTAATGTTTCCTTTTTTTTGGGGAAATTGGAGTATTTTTAAACAAATCTGTTGACAATAAAGAGGCGCGGTTGGTAGCCATACACCGATATGGCCCGATATTTTATGTGGAGCCCACGAGCGATATTCGTTTTGCGTGTTCATAAATCTGCTAGCTGCCAAAATTTTTGGTGATTGACGGAATTAAGGTTAGCCAGCGGCCCTTTATATAAAAGCCAGCATGATGTGTGAGCTTACTTTGGTACAAAATTTATTGAATTTTTGTAATGAGGGAGAAATACTTGACTTTTAATAATGTGTCAATATGCAATTGTTAATTTCACATTTAACAGTCTATTGTGAAAGGACCACACTCCAAGGTTTGGGATAGTATTACTCTAAAGTTTATAAAACTTTTCATGATTTTGATCTTTTTTTTCTTCTTTAACTTATTATTTTGTTTCTTTTGTTTTAAAGAATCTAAACGAACGCAAATTGTTGTTAGAAACTTAATATTTAAATCAATGTTCACTGAACATAATTGCCGTGGTTAGAAATTTTAAAAAAATGTTATTCCTATTAAACAATATGTTTCGTTTTACATAACGAACACAATTCAATTGGCAACAAAAGTCTACAATTATTTATTCCTCATGCCCAACTCATGGCTATAAGCTTATGGCCCAAGAAAGTAAACCAAATTCACATTCAAACTGAATTATTGCCGACTTTTCGAATATATTTAGCTTTTTTGGCGCTTAAAACATTTGTGACTTACAAGCACTAACATTTACTGAACAAAAACTTGAGACGTTTGAACTCAGCTACCGAGTTTAAAGTCACTACATATATCTCATTTTTTTTACCCAGTCAGTCGTCTGTCTAAATCTGCCCCATAGCATTCTACGGTTTCATAGTCAGCAATGATCGATGCACTTAATGATTCGAAAGGACACTATAGCAGAAATTATTAAGATTGAAATTGGACCAATGTTTTGTATTAAAGAGCATGATAAGGGGATAGGGTCCTAGACCCTACCAAATGCTTGCACTAGTTCGAAACAAACTGCTGCACAATATGGCTTCTTTACAAACGCATTTTAGATTCTATTAGTTATCAACTGGCATTTTCCAAACGTGCCAGGGCCCCTTCTTAACTTAAATTGCTGATCCGGATTAATTTGTAGAGAACGAGAACCGTTCTTAAAATTATTCATAGCGAAAGCCACTTGTACACTTCTAAGTTATGGCTGGCTGGGTCCACTGGCTTAGATTTTGAACATAAAAGTAATTTTGTAGGTAGATATCTTCAAGTAAATCCAGAAAATTTTGTCAAATCCAGGCTTTTTTAATGCTAATTGTCTATTTTTATTTGTTACTTCTTTAAGGGTGATTTTTTGAGTAAACCAGTTGTTCTCATGAGGTAAAGAAAGTTATACATATGAGTAGTCTTTTTGTCGTCAGAACGATTTCCTCAGCAAACGCCAATTTTCTTTTTGTTAACCTTGCAGAGGTGAACGTTCTTATTCTACATAAGAACAGTTCTTCTAATAGGCTTTTTTGAGTAGTCGGAAGCCTTGCATTGGATATGGTCACAAGTATTCAAGAAGGCGTCTAAATTTTTAATTTATTCCACAGCATCTTTCTTAATTCTTATTGCATTTGGGCGTAATACAGGAATATTCAGATAAATAGCTGTATGTCCTGCAGTTTTTCCTATTTTAATGAAAGGCTGAAGGCAAAGGCTTGGGAGCAACCCACCTTATACGGTATTTTCAAATATGTCTTATATTGCCAAACTGGAACTCATGATATCGTGGATAAAAATTATTCACTTTTAAAAATGAAACTATGCGATAAACTGCACATACCCCATCGATAACCACGATCCTAACAAAGATCGGCCCATACCAACGTAATGCACAGTTCAAATAGAGAAAGCGAGCTTAAGGTACACCGATTTCGGTCAATTCCAAACTGTCTTGCCAGCACTCTGGCTGGGGTGAGTTCTAAAAAATCCATATTTGACCCTTTTCGTACTTAGTTTTGCTGAGATATGGTTATGGCGCGTCTCAGCTTTTAGCACTCTTTCCGAACCTTCGTTAAGATACATTTTTTCATCTGACTGAACTGCATGTGCTACGGCAACTGGCTGGAATTTTGATAGATATTTTTTATTTTTAGCGGGATACAATCGAATTTGACTTAATTTATGTGAAGGGTTTTTCGACAAAGAAGCTGCATCACATTTGCTTGCTCTTAATACGTTCAAGTGCTGCTACCCCCGCTGTCAACCCTCACACTCTTATCTCTACCTTAGTTTACTTACTCTAATTACTTGTGAACATCATCCAACATATAACTCGCATTATTTGATTTTTCATAAAATATAAACGAATTTATATTTATATGCATTAATTTTTATAATTTTCACGATCATAAGTTGTTATATAATTTGAGAACTATTCTACAGCAACTTGATCCTCCTCGCTTTCGCGAAATCCATTTGGAGGCTCAGCTTGCAGAAACATACGTATACGTGAGATATACTGTCTGATGCGTCGTCGATCAGCGATGGCATCCTGGCCAAACGAGTGAGTATCAGCAGAACGTAGGCGCCGAAATTCTCGAACAACCTGAAGCATACGATGACGTTCCATCCGGGTAGCTGTTGTTGGTCTAGTTGATGTCACATGGATGCCATCGCCCACTGGAGTAGTTTCGCGAATATCATTTATAACGCCATAGGCCAGTTTCATACGGCGTTTCAAAATAAACAGATCTAAATGCAACATAGTTTTGTATAAATCGGCACAATTGGGTAAGCTGACGGATCTGAAACGCTTCACACCAGGATTTGTTCTACGTGATGATCTTCTAGCAATTGGTTGTATAGCTGCATACATTGTAGAGGTAATAATATAGAGACCACAACTTGACCGGAATTTACTGATTTTGGATACTTCAAAGACACAAAAATTTTTTGAAATTTGGAAATGTGTACGGAGTTTTAGTTTTTAGATATGTAAACGCTCTTTGACAATATAAACAAAAAACCAGAAATTAATTGGAATACTAGATTTTAAGCAAAACAAATAGACTATAAAAACTTACCTACTATGTTAAATGTATGAGAGAATTCAGATAAAAAATTTTCTCTTTTTAACACTCTATTCATCCAACAGAGAATTAATGGTAGCTCTGTCTTCTCCAAGGTTTTCAAAGTAAAAGTTTTCGCTTTTGCCAAAGTCAGCTGTATAAAGTTGATATCTAAACGAAAACGCCAAAGGAGTCTGCCAAAAGTTTCCAATTTGCAATTCAGAAATTCTGGTTTCCCCAAAATTCTAGAAAAAATTGACATTTAGCATCATGGCTACGTGGACAATGACAAATATTTCATGGAGAACTTGTCATGTGTAACGAATGTCATAAATATAGAAGCATTTACCCTGGGAGCCCTACTCTTGGAAGAATTCCCGCTGAAACATGTCTGCAAGCAACTTTGCAATGCAGCAAGCAGCGTTTGTTAAAGATGATATCCTACTTTTTTTTGCAAACAGCGCCTATTATAGTTTGTCCCCCAAAAATGCCTTCCGATATTTTGCCTAACTTATGCAACAAAGGCTACTTGCTGCGATTCACCTCCCACAACCCCTTTTGCAACCCATCCCACGCCGTGCTGTTGTGCCCCCAGTGCTTTTGTTGTCAAATATCTTAAGCAGCGCGTTTTGCTGCGCCAATGTTGTGCATTTATGCAAATTATGTATCTATGTGAATGTGTATCTGTGTGAGCGTGTATTTTTGTATGTGTGTGTGCGTGTAACGCTGTGTAAATGTGTATCTGTGTGCATCTCTGTTTATGCCTTTGCCTCGTTGGCATATCCAACACAATCAACTTCATGGCCAAGCGCAACACACAAAAAAAAAAAGAAGAAAACGTTCAAATGGATGTACAATAGCCTCAGCGCAGCCTCGCACATGCCACAAGTTTTACGCCCACACTCCATCCTTAGACACATAAGAGGGCAGCTTGATGAGTTTGGGATTAGCTAAAGTGTTTTGCTAAAAGACTCTTTTTCGCAGTATCAGTATGATACTATGTGACTCAATACAAATAATCTTTGAGCCGAGAGTCAAGCAGACAAGCAAAACGAACCAATTATAGTTTCAAATCAAGAGATATCCTGTATAATCTTTATCAATTAAAAATATATTTAATTGATGTTTCTAAATATTATTGGAAAATTGGTTGGTATAGGAGTGAATAATGGCCGACCCTCTACTAACTACCACTGGCTACTACTACTAGCTAAATACTGCCAACAGTTCGCTTGTTTGACAATGCTCAAAGAATCCTTACAAATGCGGTACAAGCATTAAGAATTCCCTAGCTAGAAATAACATGCTTTTCGCTTCCTCAAAGATCTGGAAAACGGAGACAAGTACAAAAGATAAAAACACTTTTAGTAACCAATTTAAATCTGATTGCAATTTCTGTTCACCTGGTAACTGAACTGGCTGGCTTTTGATTTTTCCACCATTTTACCTGATGGGTTTTTTAGAATTGTATTGCTGAAGCAATAAAATTTATGAAATATTATTGATAAATGGGTCAAACACTGCCATTAAACTCTTAGGTAACATTGCAAAGTGGGCTTTTTGGGATAATATAGTTAAGATTGGATTTGATTAAAGTTATTGGGACTTCGGCTTTTATTTCTAAATTGGAACTGAGATTATTGTGTTTTAATATTTATAAAAACTCACTAATTTTAATTTTTTTTTCAGAACTTTACTGTCTTATGCTGTTTTGAACGCTTTAAGACGTGTATAAATCGAGATGGCTACATAAATCACGAATTTGGGCTTAAAAATATACGTACACACATTCACTTGTGAAGAACTGCTTGGCAGAGAATGGGCTACTCTTTTAAAAGTAGTTAAAGTTAAGAGGCTCAAGTCAACAATGTTTATAAACTTGAGAGCTTATAAAATAAAGAGCACGATTTTCCTAAAAGACAAATCGATTTCAATTTGTTAGAAATGTAACATTTTTTTGTATTTTTAATATTATTTCAAATATCTTTATAAAAGATATGAAATTTATATGATATTGGTGCAAAAATTTAACAAAATAGTACAATAATAATGAATTAAAATGAAAGCTCCTTAGCGGCTTTACAACTAACATATTATAATTATGTCGTATGTGTTTGTTTATATAAAATTATTAATTAAGGAAAAAAATGTCTAATAATGAAACCTTAAAAGGAAATAAAAAACTATCTACTTAAAACTATTTACTTAAATTTCTCTGTTTTTTGTATTAAATGTACAGGTAGCTTGATTTTTTCATTATTCATGCATATACGCGATATATGTATAGATGTATAGAATGAGACTTAATTTGAGGGAATTAAAAAAAAAAATTAAAAATAAAAAATAAACTTATATTCCAGTTCCAAAGACTTGTGGAATGTGCGAAAAACAGTCAAAACAAAAATGAAAAAAAAATTGGTAAACTCTGTCTCGTACAAGTTTGGACTCTGCTAAGTTGAGGTACCAGGCGCACAGAATTAACTGCAGGTTGCCATACAACATTTTTTTTGTCAAATCGGTAACTGAAAGTATGCTACACATTTTGCTGCTTTTCAAAAATTTAAATCTAACTGCCGAAATTTACAAAAATTTAAAAACAACTGCCAAAATAAAGTGTAGCATACTTTTAGTTACCAATTTAAATCTGCTTGTCTGCAATTTCTGCTCGCCTGGTAGTTCAGCTGGCTGGTACCACAATTTTCGCGTATTTTTGCTTAGCAACGAAATGACATTTAAATGAGAGAGCGTGTACCATCTTACTCTTAACTTAAAGATTCCATAAAAATAGTGGAATTTGGAAAATAATGCTAATATATATATTTTTATATTTTATATTTAAATAGTTATTTATTCTTTTTGGGCAAGGTTTTTTTATTTTTTTTTTCAATTCAATTAAAATGAGCTATTTAACTATTTATCTTCCACCATGCTCTACGGTCCTTGATTTGGTTGATAAATCAGATCGCTATAATTTGGAAAGAAGAATGAATCCACGCCATCTGCAACTGGCTATATGCCGGGATGAGTAACTAAAGAAGATACTGTTAACAGCTCCAGATAGATGTTTTTCCCGAGACTCAGGCGCTTAAGCTTTTACTTCAGAAAAAAAAAAGGAAGAGCATAGTCAAATCTTTGGCACAAGGATGTAAAGCGTCCTTTTTAGGATGAGCAAATTCTTAAAAAAGACATAAAAAATTTTATGATACTCTCATTTTATTACTGATATATTAGTACAATAACTTAGTATAAGAATCAACTTATCATTAAAATCAAAAATCATAATTAAACAGTACAGTACAGATACGCTTTTTTTTATTAAAATTATATCTAAATATATAAGACATAATAATTGAAGTTAAAAAATTAAAATTTATTTTATAATAAAAATAATTAATTTGAAAACTAAAGATACTTATTTCCTAACTTTTCTGTTTTTACATATAAGTCAAATTTATGATAATAAAATAAATTAACTCTCTCTTTTGCAATATATTTGAGGTCCTGAAAAGAACCAATTGTTTTTCGATATTTGAACCAGAGCTACTATAGCTACGGCCTTTTCGAACTTTCCAGGCTGTGGCTGTCTTTCTTTGGACGCACTCAGTGTAAGAAACTGCATATGGAATGACATTTTCAAGGAACCACGTTAACAACGTCACGTATTTCGTCCTGAGATACACTGCCAGTCATTTTAAAAACTTTTTCCCCTCCAATTCCGGACTTATTTTGATCCAACTGCTGCTTTCGTAACTCCTGAAAATAAATGAATAGATTTCATTTCTAACAAGGTACATTTTGGTTTTAGTCGGTCGATTAAAACAGCTACATATATGTCATCGATTTTAATAATGTAGGCATGATGGATTGAACGTTTTATGAATGTGAATAAGGGAATAAGGGAGAGAACAGAAACTGTTATAAGCTTAATGTCAATTATGCATATTCTTAAGAAGAAATATGCTTTGCTTAAGATAAGCTGTTGGAACTGGTCGAACTACATGCATGTGCTCACGCAAGTGTTCAATCAAATGATTTGGATGAACAGAATTCGGACATGTTCTCGAAAAACTCTCTCTAACCAAACTCATTTTCAATAACAAATTGGCCTTTAAATAATTGAATTTATCAATTTTCTTTAAGTAAAGTTGCATTCGAATATCTCAAACTGTCAGGCGAACAACAGAATCAGTAGGCTGCAGCAATGATAAGAAGATTAGACGACTTTTGAACTGATCTAAGCGGAGTAATGACGGTTTACGTTTCTAATAAAATCAAAATGAATTTACGAAATTTATTGATAGTAGTATTTCGGTAAATAAAACATACCTTCCGAAGACTGTTGGCTATGACAATATTCTGTAGTAATGATTAGGTGATGGGACGACTTTTGAGCTGATCTAAGTGGAGTTATAGAAACTTGACGGTTCTTATAAAATCTGTAACAAAAGCAAATTACTAAATTTTATTGGAAGCGTCTCGGTATACAAAATATACTTTTCGAAGAAAGCTGTGTACGATGATGTCCTCCAAAACTGCAAAGCACTAAAGTTTTCCAACCTGAATATAATCACGAAACGTTGTTACTACAACAGGATTTTGGTATTCATTTAGAGTAGCAGCTGTAACACTCTCACGTTTCTGGGCTGCGTATTACTACCGCAAAACCCACGACAATCCTGATGTTGACAAATTAATAAGCTGCCCTCGTAGCTGCAGCATCCTAACATATACACAAGCACAACACCAAAAAAAAGGAAGAAAATGTTGAAAGGACAAACATGCTCTGCACACCAAAAGCGCACAGAAGGCGCCACAGCGCACATTCTGCGTCTTATCTGCGGCCGTGCGGCAAGTTACAAGTGTTGCGCTGCATTGGGCGTACTCCATACGAGCGCGCCAGAAATTATGCTAATTTTTTGGTTTTTATGCAACCAAGGCAGAGCAACACATGCAACAGCAGCAGCAGCGGCAGCAACACCAACGCCAGCATCATGTGGTGCCCCACCAAAACTCCATAGCCAGACAGACACCAACAGATACCCGTTGCAGGTCAGTTGGGTGGCGTGCATTGCTGTAAAATTTATAAGGCATCCGAGTCTATCTGCGATGGCTGTTCCACTGGATTTAAGTGGTTTAGGTTGTCCAATGCCGCTGCCAACGTGCTCCTCATGCGTTCTGTCTAATGATTGAAAATTTACTAAATTGCGCGTCTAAAATATTGCTACGCTCATTTTACTTATCTGCCACAAAAAGTCAAGCCCAAATGGGTCACAGCTAGGAGCAGCAGCAGCAGCAGCGTGACCCAAAAAAAATATATTTGTTGCACATTGGGGAACATTTTTCGTTGTCCTGCTACTACTTCGCACAGCTTGTTGTACATATCCTGTTGCTAAGCAATACACACAGAAAAAACAAAAAAAAAAAAGAAAAAAGTCGGTTCATGTTGTTGCCAGTGTTAACATAAAACTTGTCCAGCGATAAACTTTTGCGCAGAGAAATGGAACAACACCGAAAAACATTTGTAAGCCTCTCGAGCAATGCAACAAACACAGTTGACCAGACACCCCCGAATGTTGTGCCATGTTGGCCAAGTCCAGCCAGCTTCTAGTTTTAGAATTTCCTTGCTATTATTGTTGTTGCTGTTGCTGGGCATAGTCCATTTTAGGTCTTTGGGTTGGCATTTGAAAATTTCAAATTTCTGTTTGCTGCTCTCCAATGGCTACTTAAATGCCCTAGTGCTGCATTTATTTTGTGTGGCTTCTCCTTTTGGTATCATCTCTTTGCAAAAACACACAATTTCTTCCTATGAATTTGTATTAGTGTTGGGCAACTGGTTATTGTCACTTGTGTATTAACTAGCTGTGTAGCACTGATTTGTAGTGTTGAGCAATAGCAAAATTATGAATCAAACAACTGGGTGTCAGAGACACTTTTAGTTAAGGCATTGGAACGTTTTGATCAGCTTAAAATTTAAAAAGGCTTGCAACACACTTTCTTGATTTTGGGAAAATTTGATTTTAAAGATAACCATGAAAACTTTCCTTATCCAAATTAAGACAAAAAGTTTGTCACGTAAGAGCGAGATCTTGGCGGATTATGGAAAAATGTTTATTAAGAACTGTTTGAAGAGAACAAGGCGGTATCTTTAATAAATAGACAATACTCTCCGATAGCTATGCCAGTGCTAGGCAAATGCACCAGTGCTGAAGAGTGGAATCCCCTTAAGAGGCGATGACATAATAATCATCGTTATATTAAAATGTATCAGATTTCTTTGTTTTAAATATGATGAGCCTTCGCAATATAACTTGGATGAGTGCGATCTCACACGCTAGTTCTAATGACAAGGAAAAAATCGCTAATTTAAACGCACCTTGTAGCGTGCTGAACTCTTCCCTTGTAGCTTATTCTTATCAAAGAAAATTTATCAACGCATAGAGTGGATATAACTCTCTTATGACTGATCGGATTCGGAGCACATGGGACAACTTACGTCTCGGTCATGAATGTTAAATCCTCTTTGCTTATAATGACAAGGAAAAAATCCCTTAAATTTATGTGATATAATAAATTTAAAATAACCAAGAGACGGAGCATAGTGTACTCCCATCTAATAAAGTAGGTCGCTGCTTCTGCCATCGTTTTAAAGATGGACCATGAAGATGTGTCCATTGAACGCTGTTCGAAGCGAAAACGGACCTACTGCTGCACGAACCGCTAACAATCTGTGGAAAAGGTGAGTGCACTGAATGCTCATGCCGCACAACTCAATATAACTGCCGAGGTAAGGAATTTTTAAAAATTTTACTCTGTCAGATGGTTTGGTGATTAAAAAATCTCTCTAAACATCTCAGCGATGTTTTGATTATTTCTACCTTGAAGTACGGGAACATTGTTTCTCTGTACTTCATGATTACTAGCATACCAAGTAGTGAGGTTTCTCAGACACACTTAGTATTCCTGGGACGACCTAACCATATATTATATATTGATTTCCGATTTTATATGGATACACCGACAAATGCAACCCAAAGCATTCTACGGTTTTATATTCAGCAAAGATCGATGTACTTAATGACTCGAAAGGGAATTTCTGTTTACTTAAATGCTCCATAGACATTTTTTACCAATATAGGCTGCTCCTGTAAACGCTAATACCCCGTCTAAACAGAGCTATCTTATACCCCGTCTCTCCCTAAATTGCTTACTAGAAAACTCACAATGCTCATTTTGAAATGTGTGCACGCAAGGTTCAAGCGTAGTACTGCTTAGAGGATCTAATAAAATACGAGCAAAGTTCCAGAAGAGGAGAAACAATATTGTTTCCATATTTTATTTTTTATGTGTAAAGCTTGAGTTCACCGGGTTTGTTAAGTTGTGATCTGGAGAGTGAACCAATATCACGGCTACAGATAAAGGCACCTAGCAGCAAGATCCGCAACCGCCACAAGGTCCGCAACAGCCGCCACAGGGACCACATGGACCGCAAGGTCCACAGCAGCCGCCACAAGGACCACAAGGTCCACAGGGTCCACAACCGCCACAGCAACCTGCACAAGGTCCACAGCACGCATCACTGAAGCAGCACGGACTGCAAGGACCGCAACCTCCACAGCAAGGGCCACACATGTTTGCTCAAATGACTGCCAAAAAAAAAAAATTTGTTAGCAAAAATTTTAGCAGAAATTTTTTTTTTTTTTACCTCAAAACTTTACACAAAATTTAAACAATTTTAAAAAAATATGTAGTTGGTCGAAAGACGTGTTTCGTAATGAACATTTTTGTTACAAGCTTCAGTACCTCAACATTTGACAAAAATCTCAGAGCATGCTAGATGGGTATTTTTTTGTATTTGAAAAAAAGCAAGTAGTTTTCGGTTCGAAAAAATTTTAATTATTTTTTTTTTATCGCTGATATCTATATTTAATCTTATAATTATTAGCACGACCAACCTTCCAGTTTGGCCACTACGCTACAAATGTTTTAAACTTATCATATTTAACATAAGAAATTGTCTCCATATCGAATCGAAAGTTTCACTGGTATTTTGCTTAGCTGTTTGAGCAACATAGGTCTGCATCATGTATTTTTG
The DNA here is from genome assembly GCA_035046065.1 of Chymomyza procnemis. Taxonomy (NCBI): domain Eukaryota; kingdom Metazoa; phylum Arthropoda; class Insecta; order Diptera; family Drosophilidae; genus Chymomyza; species Chymomyza procnemis. The sequence continues at coordinate 43,907,163 of JAWNOJ010000026.1, forward strand.
AGAGCAGTTTTAAGATTTGTTCTGATCCGAAGTTCGATTGGAAGTAGTTAGTGCCTCACGCTTGCAACCAAACTTAGTCTCATTATCTTTTGGAACTACTTATGTTTATGTGGAATGATTATTATTGGTCAATGGAGTTCTTTTTGGGTATTCCTTGAGCAGGAGGTGTTGCTCAATACGCTTAACTTAGAGAAACTGGAAGACTATGTATCTGAATACTATCCAATTTATTGGGTTTTCAAAATATTCCATGGAGTTCTTCTTGGGCTTTGTCTCCTTGTTACCAATTCTGAGGAGAATATGTTGCAAAGTTCGCTACGCTTAGAGAAGTCGCTCAAGGGAGACTGACTCTCAAGGAGTTTTTTCTGGCTTTTGTCAACACTGAGCAAGAGGTGTTGCTCAATTCGCTATGCCAAGAGTAGCCGCTTAATAGAGACTGTGTTTCTTGGGGTTCTTTTTGGGGAGTGGGTGCCTGTTATCAGTACTGTGAAGTAGGTGTGGCACAAGAGACTAGTCGCTTAAGGAAGACTGTGTCTGATGGAAGCTTTACATATAGCTATGCAAAGAACCTACATATCTACATGTTAGAGTCAAACGCCAACGGCAGTGTCTTTTATTAATAAGAATTCTCTTAGATTGATAATTTTCTTACTTGTGGGGCATCGAAAGATCGGCCTTTGGTTATAGAAACGAGTACGCTACCCAGAGCCCATGTTGTTCATAAATACCATTATAGAGAAAATAAGAGAATTAAGTAATTATAGCGATTTTATCACTTAAATATGTTTTCGAAAATATTTTCCAAGTATAGTCTAGTGTCTAATAATAATTTATTTTCTTTAATTTCCTATACTTGAAAATATCTTTCTAAAGTGTTGACAACATCTCACTCTCCACGCCGCCACACTATCTGGCGTATTTGTGCATAACAAAGTCGTTCATGGCCCAACTAATGTGCACAATTTACTCGTATTGACATGCCCAATGCGCAAATTAAGCCAGAATTTTCGTGAAAATATGGCCTGTTAACTGTTTAAGTGCGGCCATACTTTTGGCCCTTTTTGCTTATAAATGTTGAAAAGCTTAACGCAAAACGGCTATTGTGCCCAGTTGGCATGATTTCTTTGCTTTATTTGGTTCGGTTCGCTTCGCTTTGGTTTGGTTTGGCTTGGTTTTGTTTTCCAGTTGTTCACAACAAAGCGCAGAAAAAGTTTCATTTCTATAAATAAAGAGCCAGACCATTTGCCATATCAGACCAAGTGGCCACAACTTTGCCCATACTCATAGGAATAAACCCAGGCCTGTTGTGTTAATGAATTGCACGCTTAATTATTTGCTCAGGCAGTGAGTGGTGGCTAGGGCGCAGGCGAAGGCGTCTCTGTCTACGTCGGCATTGGCCACAATCAGCAGTTGCCAATTGTTATGTATTGCTTATGGCCAGAACGGCTGTTGCGCGCCCTTAAGTGGGCAAGGGTTGCTTTTAATTATTGTTTATATCAGTCCAATTCCAACTTTTTTTGTATTTTTATTCTTTCTGCTTCGAATGCCTGCTGTGGCCATTCGCTTGTTAAATATTCAAACCAACACAAAGTTTCAATTGAACATCAGTTTGGTATTTTTATTCAAGTTACTTTGGCCACATTCTGGCATTGAATGAGCCGCACAGATCTGACGGCTATTTACCCCCTGAGTTTGCAGTTTGATTTTAGCTTGATTGTTTAAGTAAATTTGCATTGCATATTTAATTAGTTGGCTTCGCTTTTTCGTGGTTCACATTAAAAGTTCAACTTCCATTTTTGCATGGATAAAAGTTAAGCTTATGTGCTCAAGTTAAGCCTGGTAATGCGAGAAGTACTTGGAGCTAAGTGAAAGCAAGCTGAATTAAGGAAACAGTTTTGGAAGTTCTCATTTGCACTTTTGCTATTTCTCACTGAATTAAAATAAGAAACTTAGTTTTATAGATAAGTTATTAAGTTGTTCGAAGAGAATAGGGAACTACAGTTTATAGCGGAATCTGAACGGCTGAGTCTTTAAATAATAAAATTTACTTATGCGAATTGCGCCTACTTTCAGCAAAAGCAGCAGTGCGCCAGTGGAATCAAACCACCGCCAGCGAGGCATATATGATTATACTAAGTCCGATTAAAATAAACCAGTTGTCGGCACGCATTCCAGATGACGAAAGAATTGCATTTACCCATGTAATACCACATTGCGTATACGCAATGCAAAAAACATTTATAAACTAATTTTTCTTTGCTTCTCTTCAAAATAAAGCAAATATCTTTAAATATCTTAGTCATGTACAACATCTGCAACGAATCTATTCATCTTTTCACATTCGATGAATATTTTAAAAATAATATCAAACCGAATCGCTAGAAGGTAAGATGACAAGCTGAGCCCCATCTGGGCATTGACGGAGAACATAGATCAGGTTATACTTAACGTATCGTGCAACATACCTACAAGTTCTTTCCATACTTTGGCATACTTGTAAAATAGGTTGGGGGAAGAAAGTTAAGATTTCTATTAAGAGTTTTCACAGACTGTCATTAGAAGCATTATTTCTTTTATTTTTGAAATTATTAATAAGTCAAATTGTCTGACGAAAACTCGTAGATTTCTTTAAAAACTTATAACTCTTTTCCAGAAATCCTTAGTGTTAAAGCTGTTGTGAATTCATAGATTCATAGATTTTTAAGATTGTTAATTAAAAGGACTAGTGTATACTTTTTTTAAATTCAAAACAGAACAAATGCTTCAGTGCTGCAGGGTGGAATGGAATTTAAGCATAAAAATTAATAAGATATAAATCAAAAAAGCGCAAATTCTATCGAAACGCATTCAAACATAATTTTGGCCATTGCAATATGGTGCGTTTCAGTGTCCTTCGAGGCAACTCTAGTTATCTTTATCCTTTATGCTTTGCGTGTCTACAATCACCAAGACACAGGCTTGGCTACATATTTCGATCTATCGCCGGATGTCCATTTAAATTTCCGACGTCTTCCCATGCCGCCCAGCAACCGGCTGTAACCGATATGTCTTCGCGTATGTTTTTTTGCGTGTGTGTGGTTGTGTGAGAGTGTACAACAGTGCGTATGAGTTTTACATACAAAAGAAAAAAAAAGGAGATAAGAAAAAATATCAGGCAGCAAGGCGTTAAACTGTTAGCTGCAACGAACAACAGCTGTTGGCGACACCTTGCAACAGTTGCTTGCAAATGAACAGAAATAGAAGTGGCAAAAAAGTGTGAGAAAAAAACCTTAAACCTAAACCTGACGTTCCTAATGCCATTTGCTCACACACACAGACAGTTACATACACACATGCACACAGATACACGCACACATGTGCATATTTATTCCGACTTTTTGCATAGACATGCATTGTGGTTAAGCAATTTGCGCCAAACGAAATGAAAGTGCTAAGCACATTGGCCGTCATACTATATAGCCGCATGTACAGTGAAACACAGATACACGCGTAAATACACTGAGAGAAATTGGCTTCTTCGAACAACTTTAACTAAAGGAGTAATTGGTGCAGGTGTTTTGATGAAAATTGGTTTAGTGATTGTATCGAGACAAGAGGCGACTCTTTATTTTATGGTATTTTGGTATGGAAAAATATCCAAAAATTGGAGAAAAGAAGTTTTTCGACGGATGTTATTTTTCCTGTTCAATAAATCAAACTCTATTTTAAATATAGATAATACGGAATACCTCATTTATTTGTGTTTCTTAATAGAGACTAAGAACAATTTTTATGTTTCCATAAATTTATCATTCGTATTTGTACATACTTTCAAAAAAGAGTTGTTGACGTTATCAAAATTATTTTGCGACGCAGAATGCGAAACTTAGTTGTGAATAGGCGCATAATTTCAGGATTTTCAGGTTTATGAGCTTATGTAGCTGAAAAATAAATTTTTTTCGTAAGTTTTTAAGTTATGTTCAGCATGAAAAATGGAACTCGTATTGGCTCGCTATGTATTTGCCTTTACTTTTTAATATACAAATTGAAGAGATCATTAAGAATTTTTTGAAAGTTATGAGCCCTCCGTAGGTTCTCAGACATTTCTTGCTTTAGGGTACAGTCCGGCAACATGTTTGGATTCATCATAAGACATTTATTTAATTTTTTCTAACAAATTCTGCAACGAATATCGTTATACTACCACAAAATATTCAGCACAGTTTCTTCAATACTTGATTTTTTGTTTACTCTCCTTGCACAGAAATGCTAATTAAATGAACGTCTTTTCTGGCCGTGTACTAAATGTTTGGTGTGTGGCAGGTGCGATTTGCAAAAGCTGTCATACAACGTTTATCCATATGTTTGAGTGTTGTGGTGCAACATATCAAGCGGCAGCTTTTTTTGCAAGCAAAGCTTTGCAGCAAACTTTTTGCACAGAATGAATTCGTTCCAGCGGAGAGGCTGGGGGGCATGGCAGATTCAGTCAGTGGCGTAACCAGGCAGTGAGTCAACCGCTCATGCCTCAGCCATGCGGCTTGCGCTAAATTTCATAATTTTTGCCAGCGTCTGCGTCTGTATCTGTCTTCCTGCCCCTGCTGCCCTCACTGTGTGTATGTGTCTGTGTGCGTGCGTTTTGCTTGTTGTCTCCAGTTCCAGTCACGTGTCATTCATATCGCACCCAGCCAAATGCAATAAACCAAACCACCGGCAACAGAAAGCCCCACACAACCCACCCAGATACTCAAAGTATCCTTTTCCCAACGACGACAGTTGCCATTGCTAGTGTGTGCTGCATGGGGCCAAGCGCATTGGAGCAGCATGGAAGGGTAAACTTTAGCACAAGGTTGGCATGGCGCATCGTTTGTTACTCGTTCTCGCTGTCGCGTCGTCAACTTTGCCTTATTTCGATTTATTTTTATGTGCATTTCCTTGTGCAGTTTTTCAATATATATGTGTACGTCGTATCCGTACACATACACATATCCTACGTATCCTTCATATTGTATATGTATTTTAGTAGCCGCTTCGCTGCTCTGCTTGCTTGCCTTTTTAGCCCCTCGCACTTGTTAACTGAAAATATTTTCTCATGCGTAAAATTCATGACAAGCGAAGCAGACAGACGTTGACGCATTGAAAAATCCATTGCCGAGAATGGTGGCCACGGTGCATGGGCAAAAAGGATTTCGAAGTCGTGCTTTTTTTTGTGCCCTGCACATAACATAAATACAGACTTCGTTTACAATATGGCTATGATATATGGCAGTTGGGTTTTATTATGAAGCATGCAAATTTTTGGCAACTATATATAGCCGAGTAGAGCATTTGAATTTTGATTAATTAGTTTGATCAACAAGGATCTTTGGAAAAATGAAGCGATATAGACATATATAGCAAATAAGCTAACAATATCAGCAGCTATGGAGCATGTGATTAAAGGGGAAAAGGCGACAGCTTTTGAGCTACCAAGATATTTAAGTTATAATCCGATATTTTAGTATCTTTGGTCTACCATCGAAACTTTATCAGTTTTCATAATAAAATAAACCTTATTTGGCTGTTATATTCTGCAAAAATGGGTTAGTTCCAGTGGTGGCGAAACCCAACCAATGGAATACTTTTGTGCAAAGATAGGCGCTTTTGCGTAGCTATATATTGGAGACCTACATACTGCAATTATTCGCCGAAAAAGCCAGAATTGTGTGAATGTCTTAACTATTTCTCACAGCTTGTATATTTGCCCAGTAAAAAGATGGCAATCTCTCAAATTAAAATGCCATCCTGACAACTATCGTTTTCAACAAAACCAATGAGAAGATTGAACTTAACTTTCTTAAGATATGAAAAAAAATTTAAGAAATTTTACTTGACTAATGTCGTCGCTTTAAAAGCGGAGCCTGGGATATCTCTATTATAACCGAATCCGAACGGGGGTGTCTTTAATTGATAGATTTTTCAGAGGCTATTACGCAGGTGGCCTTTTATATTTTGGAATTAGAGAACAAAAATAAATATTAAATCGCTTTTTAATTTTTTAAAATTTACCCCCTTAAGATCTATACACTTTTGCATGCGTTTGAACCAATTTTTCAAAGCACTTTTGTCACTCTGTTTGCAAAGGTATCTCCAAAGTATGCATTCTGAGCGCATCAACCGCTTCTTCAGGTGACCAAAAACGTTGAGCTCTAATTTTATATTTTTGTGTACATGAATAAAAAGAAGTCATTCGGTGCCAACTCCGTACAATATAGCAGATTACTCACTACAACATTAGGGTTGCCTAATACCAAAATGTAAAATGGAACAATTGTATAAAATGAGATAAGGTCTAGTTATTTGCAATGCTACTAGGTAAGTTTTTTTTATAATTGAACAAAAATATGTACTAAGTTAAATAAAATATAACTAAATTAAAAAATGTATTATAAAACTATCGAAGCAATGACTGCTGAGGCTGAATTGTTGACTATATTTTTTATTGTGGATCTTATCTCAGTAAAAGAGGCTCGAGGCTCGTACTTTACTTGAAACGTTTTCAAAAAAAAGTCTTAGGAAAAAAATAACATGGCAACTTTACGAAGCCTTACCAACTCGCAAGAGCTCGTAAGGTCAAGGGGCGGTGTTTCCTTCGGAATCTTTTTATGTACTGGCTGTTGTTCAGCAGGTGGATCGGGAGTACATCTGTGTGCTTGTGCAGATTAGCGTTCTATCCGGCGCTGGTATCTCTTACATGATCAAACATACCAAAAATACATGTAAAAGCTCAAAAGCTCTCTTCGCACGCAAGCTCAGGGGCTGCCCATACTTGTTGTACACTAATTTTTTAGACGGCCAGCTATATTTTTTCAAGATCAGCTCAGCAATGGCTACATTTGTGAAGGTCTGTTCAAAAATCTGCTTAAAATGTGCTCACCTATTAATCAAAAATAATAAAAATTTTAAGGATTCTGCAGCAAGCGCTTAAAATGGACGATTAAGTTTATTAACTAAATTTGAATTTATTTGTTTCTAACTTTAGTTATATTCCCGATCAAAAATACTAGTAATATAAAATAGTATTATTACTTTTAATATAGTATATATTATGATTATTTTTTAATAAGGCGTCTAAGCTGTAACACTTATTTTATTTAACGCCTCTTGAACTTAACAAGAAGAACATTCTCACAGCTCACATGCATGGAACCTAAACACAAAACAAATAAAGCACTTGAAATAACTCCTCTGTCACTTCTTGTTGTTTTTACCAGTATTCTGCTCATTTCTCTCCTACATTTAGTTTCATTTTTTTTCTTTTCTGTAACACGCCTTAAGTGCTCTAAGATTTATAATGCCTTTTAAAATTTATTACATTGCATTCGCGGCGCTCTCTTGGCTTTGCAATATAAATATTGTATATCGCTCATACGCCACGTTGCCTTAGAGTGTCATCTTAGTCACTACGAATTACTTTTTTCACACTAAAGACGATTTAATTAGTTGTTTTTTTTATGTATTTAATAAAATATAATTATATATAAATTAGCTAGAGAAATAGATTATTTAATTTTTAACATATATTTAGATTAAGAATGAATTTGGAAAATAAAAGATCGTGGCATAGAAGCCTCGCAATGTACTACATAAAACTTATTACTCTCAAAATCCTTTCCATTACTCAAGCAAATTTAGCTACAATATTTTGATTTTGGTAGTTGGACATCAAACTTATGTAAACATAACTCTCAGGAGGCAAAAGATTCATTTTAATGCACAATATTCAAGGAATTCTCAGTCTACTCATATATTTTTATCAAAAAAGGTTCGGTTTTGATTTATTGAAAGTAAAACAGGTTGAAGTAATTTTTGTTTTGACTTAAAAGAGGTAAATAATTTTAGATGTAAAAAAATTTTTTTTATTTTACTAGAGGGCTTCGTACACTGCTCACTTCGCTCAGCAAACCCCATCCATCCTACGATCGCTTGGCGATTATTTTCTCTTCAAGTCTCTACTCTATCATTTTTTCGATTTTTAAAAAGTAGCTTTTTGTCAAAATTTTCCATGCGCACCAATTTTTTGTCTTTTCTTTTTCGCAGTTGACATTTTCTCTCGATTTTTAAATTTTTCGTATTCTTCTCGAACTTCTCACTTTTCTTCAGAAATATTAAACTTTTTGCTATACCTTGTATTTTAAGTATACTTTTTAAATAAATCGTGAGAGACATTTTAAATAATTCCTGCTTTAGGACAATAAATTTCAATTTAACTCAATCAGCCTTCATTCAAGTTTGCACTATTGAAATTGTGTACGAAATGAAGGATAAAACCATTGCCAGATTGTGGAGTTCATATTGGATTGATCTTTCAAAATATAATAATTTTTCTTTTATAACTATAAACAATATGATTGTTTTGATCAGTGAAAATTACAAATGCGTAGAGATCGTGTTAAGGGGATCTTCTTATTAGTAGCTTACAAAAGGTGTTTTTTCAGGATGTTGTTTTGAATATGAAAATAAAAAGAGCAACATATGATCTTTTGTATATTTTAGAATATATATTTATTTAACAAAAAAAAAGTTTATTGAATATCAAAATAAATAAAAATTGCTGATTTATAATCAATCTTGCGCAGCAGCTTGCAAGGACAACTCAAACTCAAAAAAATTTGTATCTGAAAAAAAATTTTAATATTTCTTTATAACGAAGGCTTTTCTGCTATTACTATTTGGAGTTGGACTGACAAACTTTGAAACAATATTGTTAAATAAGAATTCTGACTATTGAAGCAAACAAACATCAATTTTTTGAAACTAACTGATGAGAAGACGCCCTTAAGCAATTATTCTTTTTACTACAGGGTAAGCCATTTAAAGTAAAGGAAACGGGCAACTGCATAACTCTTGAAAGGAGTTACAGATCATACCGCGTAGGTATCGTATTTCCAAGACAATTTAGACATGAAACAGTTTACAGCAAAGAAATGCGCTGAAATTGCTCAGCCTTATATACAAAATAGTTTCTTAAACGTGAAAACTAACTATTTCCCGTTTTTAGCAAAAATTTTTGATTTCTGGATAAAGTTAGTAGTGACAGCCATGCATCCAGACAACGAACAAGACGTACCTACCAAAATATTGAGGCCGTACGAGCCAATTGTGTGGAGGAGCTGCAAACATTTAGTGATCGTCGTTGGGCAACGCTAAGATCACCCTATGTCGCATAGTTCGTATCGTTTTGAAGATGTTTCCATACCAAATAAAAATCGCACGCAAACTAAAGTCATACTGCATGACAAACAATGGATTTACAATAACCAAATTAGATTTCATTTTTTACCACCTAAGTCCCTCGAATCTAGTTGGCTTTCCGAAAACTTTCAAAACTTGGCCCAAAAAAATTCAAAATATGTCATTAAAAAATCAATCCTAAACACATTCGGATACGTTCAAGTTTATTTATTTTTTTTTTGTGTTTACAGTTATTTTTAATTTTGATTTTTTTTTTTTACAAAATGCCTTGCACATTGCGGAAGATGGGAATGGCGCAAACGAGGCGTGCCAAGAGGCTGGAAGCGAGTATAAATGCTCCGAAACCGGTGCTTCCGCGTGCATTAAAATTCCATGGTCTGTTTGGAGCGACTTTTGTGAAAGAACACATGATAATAGACGAACGCTGGTCGCCGGAATCCTTGATCGATCAGTTCAAGGGCATGACCGATTTGCTAAGTAATACGCCAATTTAGTAAAATTATTGTGTAATTTATACTTGTATAATAATTACCAAAGCGCATCGTGCAACCTACAAGCGACATGAGACGAAATCAAATCGCCAACGATATGATGAGGAGTATAAACGTTTAAAGGGTCAATGCCATGATGGACGCACCAAATTGCGGAATGTGCTTCACGTGGATAATGCACATCAAATAAGCAGCTTACTGATAAATCATAAGGATTTACAGCGGTTATATCAGAAGATGCCTGCGCATTTGGTGGCGGATAATATAAATCAGCGCACATTTGTTATGCGCAAGGAACGCGATCGTTTGCAGTGTCGTTTGAATCAATTGAAGCAACAATATAGAAAAATGTTGGTAAGAGCATTGCTTGGACTTTAATACTTTCAGCACTGTGTTATATCTCTGCTTTATAAGGTGGATGCAGCAGCGCTGGAGAATCGTCTACAGTTTCAGAATGAGTTTGAGCTTGAGGAGGAGATCGCGTCACGTACATTTAAGAAAAAAATCACAAACTCCTCTGTACGTCTTAAGGCTATCAGAACCATAAATAATACATATAAAAGAATGATAAAAGTGCTTTTACACGATGAGATATTCTATGAACCCATCTTGCGTTCCCTCAGCACTGATATGCAGGATCAGGCCGATTTCATAAAGTATGTTATATACTTGGGCATGCCTGCCATAGCCAAGTTTAGAGAGCTTAATTTGCAATTTCGTTCGTTGGATGATAAAGGACGCAAAATCTTACAAGCTAAAATAAAAGGTGTGTCAGAAGTAAGACTGTTGGAACGACCACACGGAATTGAGACAACAAAAGCCAAAGAGGAGCAATTGCCGCCGCAAATTCATGTGAATCGTTATGTACGCGAAACACAAAGCATGTTGATACTCCAAGCAGAATTGAGAAGCATCGAGAACACTATTACGGAGTTCAAAAGTGTGACTCTGTGCTCGCACGCTAGGGAAATCTATAATCGGTAAGGAGTGTTAAGTAAGAAGAGAAGAGTAATTACAATAAATTTTCATTGGCAGCATGAAAACGCAAGTGGATAACAATGAGAAACTACATGGCATGATAGAAAATGATATGATGGCTCATAATATGCTGGAATCGAAGGCTAAATGTGCCAGTGTACTGAGGAATGTCTTGATTAACAATCTTTCCGAAGAGGAGATTAAGTAAGTTGTAACGGCTACTTTGAGTTGGATCTAATAACATTCTTTGCGTTCACAGAAAGAATCTGTAGTTGGTTGGTAGTAAGGATAGAGTACGGTGTTGGCTAGAATGCCTAACATGCTCCACGTATGTTAGTATAACAAAAAATTAGGTTTCAATTTACAGTAACTGCCAATAATCTGAGATAATAAGATACATTCTAGTTCTTTTTGCTTATATACGATAAAAATTACTTATATTAAGTAATGTGGGCATGGCGGGGTAGACCCAACCCCTATCTATATAATAACTTATTCATGATATGCATAAAAGTATGCCTGCTCTTCCTTATTTGTTCTAAAAAATAAAAAAATTATACAAATGTTGCAGCCCTAGTCTACAACTATACGTTTTCGCATATTACCTTTGCTTTATCGTATTTGAAAAGTATATCCCTTTATGCATAGTTGTCCAATCATAAGCGTGAAGTGCAGTGAAGTGTACCATTAATTCGTTAGACGATTTGTCTATATCACGAAAAGTAAGAGCTTGAACATTAAAAAGTTATTTTTTCTGATTTATCCTAACAATGTATTGAATTATGACAGCATTCAACCTTTGCTTAGCTGCCAGTTTCCCACATTAGCTGAAAACTTTTCAAAATAACTATATAAAATTTTTATATCTACATAACACACTCTTTAACAATGACTTAATAATTCTTACAGTCGTCTTGAACGCATTAAGGAAATGAAGAGAATTATACGAGAAGATGAAGAATATGAAAAAAATGCTTTGCTGTATATGAAAAATCGTGCGCATGTCTATGTGATCATACGGTAAATATGTGAAAACTTCACACAAAAAACAAATTTAATTAAAACCAAATAACCAAACTCAAACAGTGTAAGCCTTTGGAATCTGGCCGAGATTATGCGCCACGTAGATCGCTCTAAAAAACAATTGACCATGGAATATCCCAACTCCTACTTAAAGTTGCCTTTACTTAAGTTTGAAATGTTGAACATGCTCGCTGTACCACCTGAAGTCTATGAGTACAATAGTTAAGTTTTTCTTATACTTAAACATTCTCTTTAAATCTGAACTGTGTTCCTTCATCATAGTTGATAGCCTCATTCATACGGTTAAACGTAAGCTATACCATCTAATGAAGGGATATCCAGTGGAACCAACGCCCAACGAAATCAGTCGCTATGTGGAAGAGTATCATGCAGATTACTTGGCTAGCTTGGACTTGGCTTTTGACAACAATACAAATGATGATGGAGCTGCACAGCATTCAGATGGAGATGATATTTTGCAAGAAAATAAGACATTGGCACATGTGCCAAATCGCAAAAATATTAAGGCCCTTAGTGCTAAAATCATTGAAGAGCTATCCAAGAAGGATCAAGCGTAAGAGTTTCGGTAATAAACTGAATTTAATGTGATTTGTCTTCTCTACTTAGTTTAATCAGCAGATGAAATTTCTCATAGTCTGATTGAATTTAGTAAAGAATCTTTGATGCTTACGGAATTCTTAAAATAAAATGTATTTTTTTATAGAACTTTTTGTTAATGTTTTTATATCGTTAGGGTAAAGCAGGTACTGAGCAGCAGTCAATTTATCTTCTTTAAGAGATTATTATTGTTGATAATGCGTTACATTGAATTTGTAAAATCAATTTGCTCTTCTATACACTAACTGCATTGCAAATTTTACGATTATTTTTAGATATTCCAACAAGCTGTATTCAATTGTTAAAAATCCGCGCACATCTGATTACTGACACTTTAATCTCTAATAATTTCTCAGGCTATAGGAAAATATCTACGTCCAAAGAATGCCAGTGAGCTCACGAGTTTCCACTTCTAGAGACATCTCGATATTCCTAGATGTAGCAATGGTCCTTAGTGACTCAAATCCAAATGACCCGATGAAAACAGGCATTGTAATCTGATGCGCATCGTGGTCGGCAACATATGGACGGAATCACTAAAAAAAATGTTGACTGCATCAGACTCAATGAACCCGAATTAAAATTTTTTGTTCGAACAGACTAAATTAATTGCTGATAGTGGATCGCCTGATTGTTTGGCAAAAATGTGGAACAGAATGCGCTCGACTTTTACTAGGACTTCGCCATTTTTTTATTTTAAAACAAATTTCGCTAAGCAAAACTAATTTCATTGATTGAGGTTCGCTGTAAATAAAAATTGTAATCTCCTGGCAGCAATCTTAGAAGTAAACACACCTACTCCTGTGTCAGCTCAGTTCATGTAACTAAACTTAAAATTAATTGCCATAAAATAAGTACACGCACGAAAAACTACAAAAAAAAATTCTAATTAAATTCAATATAACTTCACTTGCCTGTTTGACCCACTTCCGAATGCTTCCAATACTGCAACTTCTATCCGTTGCAGTCTGCTCGATTGGGATGCGTTGGTAGTGGCAACTGCTACCATTTTGGCCAGGCTCTGATTTCAATTGTGGCTTTTTCAGTAAATGCTTTTGACAATTGCCTTTTGGCAAATTCTCGAGACTTTTGTTTTAGCAACGCCAGCATAGCGGTTAGGTGAGTACACAGATACACACGCACACAGAGGTAAGGGCACACAGATACACACACATGCATACACGCACATGGAGCTACGGGCACACAGCAACACACACACACACACATGCTGCTGCTGCAGCCATACCGGATGTACTCACGCATACAAGTGCAAAAGTAGCGCAAACATTTGTGTGCGTCTGTATCTGTGTAGTTATATGTGCATTTGGCTAAAGGCTCTTGTCATATGTTGCAAGTTGTTGTCGTTGTTGTTATTATTATTGTTGTTGTTATTGTTTTTGTTGTTAGACTTGCTACAAAATGGTTGTTGCACTTGAGCAGGACAAAATTGTTTAATTGGTAGAGACACCTGCAGGGTAATTGTAATTAATTGACAGAAAATTATTATCAATACGCACTGTGTGACAGTGCGAGAGCGAGAGTTTCGCCTGAATTGACTTTTCCACTTTGTAGATCATTTCAATTAGTAATTAAATATAATTGCATTTAAAATCGTATATTATTGACCTAATAATTATGTGCTAAGCAGCGCAAATATTGATTCAAATCTGTGTTATGATTAGTGTTAGGCATTTGTTCATTTTTGTGATTTATGCAAATACTGAAACATTATTGTACATAAACATAACAATAAATCAAACTTCATGTAACTACAATAACTATATAAAAAATAAAATTTTATTGCTAATTTTGCAAGAAATGCTAAAATCGGCTACAATTCTGAGTTCCGTAATATTTGTACTCGTTGAAATTTTGTCAATATTTTATTTTAAAAAGAATAACGAGTAAACTCTCAGAATTACCACTTATCATAAACTTCAATATATTTATGGAATAACTACAGCCAAAAATATGATACCTATTTGCTATAAGAGTCATACAATTGGATGGGTATAGTTTAGCTGAACAACTATAGACATGCTTTAAGGTTCGGTAAATATCTACCGATTTAATGAAATGTTTTTGCTTGATTAATAATAATTTCAATAATTTTTTAATTTGAAGAAATGTTTATAATTTGATTCAACATTTGTATTAAAGTTAAACTGTAAAATAGTTATATCAAATTTTTTTTTTATATCTTATATTCAAGATCATTTCAGCGTAGTGATTGTGGTATCAGAAATTTTATGCCGATTCGTTGGCAAGGTTCAGGTGTGTGTTCTTCGGAGTCTTCTTGTGGTCTGACTTTTGTCCTGCAGGCTGATTGCTAGTACATTTGGTTATGCAAATTCAAGGTGTATTCTGTGAATCCCATACCATGAGGTGTATTCTTGAAATCATTGATTTTTTTGCATTATTGTTTGGAAGGCTCACATTAAGTTTTTTTTTTAATACAAACAAACTGTTTATATAGACTGTAACATAACTATTCATACCCTCATCTGCGTATTCCCTTTACGCACGTATTCTTTCTCTTTAAATCCACATTGGTGTGTTATACCAATAATATAACCCGAAATGTATTAAAATTAGTCGGTATTAAATATCTGGACTGCGAATTCGGCTGATTTTAGAATTTAATTAATTAATTTCAAACTTCGAACTTTTTTCTTCATTCTTTTATTTTACGAAAAGTCAATTTATAAATTTTGTTCGAGGTGTTTTGTTCGAAATCAACAAGTATGCAGGCTTGTTTTCGAATAGAAAAAGCAGCAACAAAATATTTACAAAAATATTTACTCCTCAACATACATTTTTTTGTGGCGTAACTCTTAGGGCATTACTTAATTCTTTTTCTTTTTTATTTTAAGACTAATAATAATAAAAAATAAATAAAAGTTGTGGATCTTAGAAAAACTGCTACTGGCACTGCCTCATATCTAATTACTTAGTTCCTTCAACTATTTGCACCCGGAAATGTTCTGTGTTTTTCGACAGAAATAATCACCATAAAATATAACAAACTGAAGTAGCATGACGGCAAATAGTCAAATGCAAAATGGTGCCCAACCTTTCACACACACACACAATAAGTGGTAACCACAATGAACACACACGCTCACACACACATGGCACGCTCACTTCCGGTTTCTGCTAGCTGGCCAAAAAGTCAAACATCGCAATATTAAACAACTTGGCTGGCTGGCTGGCTGGCTCTCTGACTTGATGTTTTGTTTTGCGGTTAAATTGTGCTAAAATGTAGATAGGTAGCCATGGGTTAAATGTATCTCCAAAAGTTTAGTCGACTGTGTCCAGGCGTTTTTTGGTTTGTTTCCTTTTATGGACATTGGAAGCCAAAAGCAACAGAAAATTGTCGAGAAAACAAAAAACCGGATATAGAGAAATATGTTTCCTGTGTGAGTTTGACTTTATGGTTGTGCACATGTGTGTGTGTGTGTGTATATATTTCTTTGTGTAAGTCTGACGCGTAAATATTAACATGCTGGGGTCTATCAACAACACGATTGACAATTTGATTAATTGGACTCCATGCTGGGAAGTTGCATGCTGACATTAAGCTAAGCTCTCTTTATATATAAGCTTGTCTGTGTATGCGTGTGCCCTTGCGTGTGTGTTGAATAAGAGTAAATTGACCTCAGGATAGCAAGCCAAAGGCAAACGGATATACGTTTAAGTAAGCCCAACACTGGGTTGCAAAAGTTAACGTACAGTGTGAAAAATTGTATAGAAAATCGCTGATTTTTTTCTAGAATTTTATATATTAAGAATACAACTTTGCTGCCGCCGTTTACTATGAATTTTTTAAATCCAATTAATGTACTATTTATTTTTTAGGTAAGTAAAGAAGTGGATTCCGGAATTTCGAGTTAGAAGTATTTTGAGGTCTGTCTGTAACTTATTTATTTAAGCGTACAATGAACAGTGTTTTTATGGAAAAATTCTATAATAACCAAATAATATTGAATCGTATCAGTTGTTGGAAAGCTCAGTATCATTTTAGTGCCGTACGCACCGGCATTTATTGCTTTATTTCATTAAAATATTATTTTCATTCAAAGTTTAAGTGTAAACAGTGCCATAAGTTCAATTCGTCTATTTCTAAAAAAAACTTACATAATTACAGCGTAGTGGCAGCGCACACGCCTCTGAATCGGAAGGTCGATGGTTTGATAAGAGAATCTCTATTAATTAAAGAAACCGCCATTCGGCTACGGCTTGTAGGACTATTAATAGAGATATACCCATGCTCCGCCTTTGAAACGCTGACTATAGTCAAGGGGAAAAAATTTATTTGTAAACAATTACATCTCAATTCAACATTTAGGAAAACATCTTGATTGATATGCATCTATTTTAAGCCAGATTTTTGTAAATTTAACAAATGGTTACACAAATACATTTATTTTGTTTGTCATTATAATCCCATAATTTGTCTCAATCAACAACCAAAAATGTTACACAGACAAATTCGAAACTAAAATTGTTGTACTGTGTACGCACACTTATGTCTCTCAGTGTTGATGGGAATAATCGCATATTTACCATTTAGTAGTATTAAGTGTTGTCTGTATAAATCACGTCAGCACATTTCAGACCAAATGATATAGTAAAATGAATAAAAAAAAAAATAAATAACGATATCAGATAACATTAAAGTAAACTTATAGCTTATCTGCTGAATTTTCTGAATTTTTTACTTGGTTTGGACTTAGACAAAAATAGAATTATGAACATATTTCGAGTTCCTCGTATGGATGGCGCTACAATCGAAAAAAAGCAAGTGCTGGGATATATTAAACCAACCTTTAATTTTAGAGGCAAGTACGCTACCGACGACCATACGTCTATGTAAGGATATTTTAAACTGAACCAAACTACACTCCAAAGCACAATCTAAAATCTGTCATCAGCCACTTTACTCTCCCAATTCAAGACCTTGTTCGTTTAGACCCTTGCATAGGTCAGACTATGGGAGGTAAAAGTTCATGTCATGCACTTACATTTCATAAAATTGTAGGGGGCAAGATATATGTTAATGTCGAAATAACTTTTTAAAAAACATCTTACCAAAATTCAAAAGTCATATTGTCTGCAGCTGTTCCAAAATGGCGGTACTCAGTGATAAAATTTAAAATTTTTTTTTTGTAAAGAAACATTTTAAAAGTCAATTATTGTACAAACTTTTTGTTTTAAGCTTGCTTTTGAAAAGATATTATGGCTTCTGCTAGGGTCAATGTTTTATTTATTTCATATGTTTTACAGGTAGGCACGAAATATCTATTTCATATGATTTAGAGGTAAGTACGAAATGACTTCTTGCGGTTATTTACTGGGAAAACTGGTAGAATCACAAGAGTAGAGCGAAGGATATCCAATAATAAAAAGCTAAGTTAAAGTAGAGCGCACACGACTTTTATATATAATACCTTGTGCATCTTTTCTGCAAAAGAATTTTTTCCGGATTTTTTCCGATATTTTCTACATACAACCGATTCAAATCAAACTTAATGGAGCAAGAGAAAGCCCAAAAAAACCCTCTATATAGTTTTTATACATTCCAATATAAATACAATACAGCAAATTTGGCGAAAAAATCGATTTTTGGGTAAACGTCTAGTCATGCTGATCAAACTTAGAGGGTTCCCCGACCTTGCCCTATGAATATTACATACATTTTTGGAATATACACAGGTAACTACAAAATTATGAATGTTATAATGGTTCTGCACAGAAGCAAATATTTCTTAGTAAGCAGTGCAGTCGGCAGCAGCGCATATGAGCGCAAGAGCCGACACTCAAATAAGTAGTGAGAATGAGAGAGAATGAGAGCGGAAACATTTGCATGTGCTGACTGTGCTGCGACAGAATATTGTGCCCCAAGCAAGCGTAACATGGTAGAATTATTAAAAGGTACCGAGAGTAGCTTGTGGAGGGAATAAAGTGCTTATAACTAAGTGACAAGTGCATGGTACAACTATTAAAGATAGCGACACGCAAGAAAAAAGAGGTAATCAATAGCTAAGTTGCATGAAGGTCTGAATGAGAAAAATCAATAAAATCATTAAATCAAGCAAAAGCATTTGAAAATCTGAATATTTATTGTTGCCCTAAGAACATACTCAAAGTTGCAAAGTTGCATATTTTTACAAAAACATAAAAGTCCCTTGAAGGGCAGTTCTTGGTTTTTGAGTTTGTGAAATTCCACAATTTTTCTCAGTGCATTAATATTTAAAAGAAAGTTATTATTTAATGGAAGAATTATAGTTAAGTTATACTAGCCTATTTGCAGGAAAGGAAGGAAAACTACACAACTTCATATTCTCTGCTGTCGTTACCTCATAATATTCATACCATGACGCGTGCTTTGTAAATAGGTAGTGAGCTAAAAACTAGATCTTTTTTTCTCTGCCGTTACCTCATAATAATTTTACCACGATGCGTGCTGTGTAAATACTGACTCCGCTCACCTTCGCTATCTATATTATAATTACTTTAATTAGGCTACAATTACTTTTCGTCGGATTATTAATCAAAAAACATACTACACATATAAATAATTGCCTCATTTGTTAATAATAATAATTTTGTTGTGCTAATAGTCGAAAAATATATATATACCCTTAGTCAGTTGTAGCATGTCCTACTATTCGATTGTGTATTTGAAGCTACTAAACGTGCTGAGCAAATTGTTGGGTCTGAATAGATATCGTTTTAAAAATAATGAAAGAAAATTTAAGCATTCCCAGTTTTGGAAAATATATCAAAAACTTGCATACTTCAGTTTTGTTTGGCCAATAGCATTATTGTTGGTCTTAGGACATATGGGGAATTTGGAGCTAATGGAAGGACTGACACTGCCAAATGTAACACTTTTTTTGACCAAAATATTTTATACAGCGCGTTGTGTGAATATTCTGACAGACAGTGCAGTATTGATGTGGTATGATCAAGGTATCCTGAAATTACTCAACTTGTTTCCTTGCCTAGCAAGTTATCATCGTATTTTGCTGGGTTATGGCATTAGTGTGCCCTGGTACCTCTGTGCCATGTGTGTGATACGCGAAATGTTTATGTTCGCATCACTAATTTGCATGATATCGAAAATAAATAGTTGGCTAATTTTACCGTTGGTATTCTTCCATGGACATGGAACACTTAAGTTTCATCTGCTGGATATGGGCATGTTGCTGCACGCATCTTACACCAAGGATCTGACGGTTTATCTACGATCCTATAGCGGCAAATTAAAATGGTCTATTTGTTGGCTGTACTATGAGCAGCTGCTGCAAATTGGCAAATCCCTGCAAACATATGGCTGGGCCTCTCACATATGTAGAATTATTGCGGAATTATTATTTATTTGTATGATTAACATTCATTATTATTGGATGCTGCGTGTTGGTGATGAATCTATTGCATTTATCGTTGTACTTTGCTACACTGGAATCTTTTCCAGCATTTTGCATATGGCGATAATTGCGCAAACAACTTACAAGCAAGAACTTCAAATTCTGGAGTTTTTTCATATGGTAAAATTGTTCAAATTTCTACGTAAGCCGCGCAAACGTACCTGCTATAGAAGCTTGGAAATGGTACGTCTTTCGATAGAGCTATTCTATTTTGAAAATTATAAAAATAAACGATCCACTTTCTTTCCAGGTTGAGAGTGTTTATTTAATGCGTTGCATGAAGTACAATCGCAGTGTAAAACTGCTTAACTATATTTACACACGCAAATCGGTTATTTTGGATTATCTTGGATGGATTTTTAAAAATTCTCTAGTCTTGGCAAGCTTCACCTTAACTTTCGGTACAAACAAAAAGTTTATTGAGTATCAAAAAGTTAACTCTTAATTTATTTAGTAACGTTAAATATATTGAGTTATTGTTAGCTATGATTTTTCAAATTAAGATATATATCAATCAATATAAAAAAGTTTAATTGATATTTGATTTTAATTTTTACAAATGTTCTTTTATCAGAACGACGCTTCAAAGCGTGCCACGTTGAAAAAATATTGCAAGATCGCTTTAAAGTCGTAGCATAAGTTCTTCATCATCAATAGCTATTCATAGTGCAGAGGTTTTCGATTATAAAACTCTTTCAGCAACCACTTGGATAGTTATATTAAGAGATACTTAATTGGAAAGTGATATTAATACAAAAATTACGGTAGTATCCATTTCTCAATAATAGAATTTCTGGAATATCCTAACATTTTAGATCGTCCCACAAAAATAAAGTATATTATTTTTATACCCTGCATCATATGTTTTAAAGAGTATATTAGGTTTGTGTAAGCTGAAAATGGTGGTAATACGCAGAAGGCAAATTCGGGGACCGCCAAATTTACCTAAAGTATAATTGGAGTAACTAGAGAGATTGATATATCATGTCTGTGTGTGCGCCTATATTTCAGTGATGGTAAGATCTGGAGGAAATAACTTTATGGGAAATCCGAGAGGATACCATTTTATTTTGGTATTTTGATTTTGGGTATTTATGATGGTTTACCCCGCTAGCGTACTCGCCTCTAAATCCAAAGGCCGGTGGTTCGATTCCACCCTGCAGCACCAGTGCTTCTGCCCAGCATTTGTAGCAAAAAAAACGCCATTTACCTAAGTAAATTTCTACAAATTAACCACCGTTCCGAATCTATTAAAACTGTATGTTTCTGTTCTATTTGAGCAGCTTAAAAAGTGATATCTCTATGCTCCGCCTTTGCAGCGATAACAGCATAGATAATAGGAATAAATTAAAAATTAATGATATAGTTGACAAAGCGGCTTTTAGCATCAACTTGAAAAATTAAAAAGTTTTAGATAAATGGTTGTTCATTAGAAAATTATAACCTAATTAGGCACTCAGGTGTTTTTGGTATTTCTAAGTAATGATTAACGAAAAAAAAATTAATATTTTCACAAGAAAAGTTGTATTTCCATTGTTTTTCACCAAATGTTTTTAACAATTTCAGTTAATTAAAGTATTTTAGTCTTTCCAATCACTGCGTTGAATTTCATCAAAATTGGTGGAATGTCTCATACAGCTCCAATTGAAGAAATCGGCTGACAAGTTCAAGTTTTGCACTAAACTCATTCTCATTCATTTGTTATTTAATGTATCCAATTTTTTTGAATCAATGCGATTGTAGAAAACTGGTTCAAAGGGGAAATCGGTAAGATAATAATTTTTTTCACAAAATCATTGTAGGTCATTTGATTTTCAAATTTGGTTCACAAATGCATATTCGTCTCGTTGAATTTGATTGAAGTCGGCATATTATGTCATATAGTTTCCAAAGGGAAATCTGTCGAAAATCAATTTTTTTAAACAGAATTCGTTGTATTTCGTCTGTTTTTCAACTTAATAATCACAATATTTGGGTATCTTTCAGCAAGAAGTTAGTCCCTTTTTGTTTAGATTGGTCGAGATCTATTAAATTTAATACATTTACGTGTTTAAGTTTCAAATAGAGCAAATTCATGTAGTGACCTAAATCCAAAAATCAGTTGACATTTGAAAAACAAAATGTCTTTCTGTAAAACAAGGAAGCATTTCATGCATTCAAAATTATTTTCAAAAAAATCTTGCAAAATACTAGTTTGCCACGTACTAATACTAATGCATACCCCCACCGTCCCTTGCATTGTCAACTCTTTAGTTTGTTTATTTAAAGTAAATATAGAAAACATGTACAACAGACGGCACGTGTTTTTTAAACGGAAATGAGTTTTAGCGACACTTCCGGTTGACCTAATTTTGCTTAAAAGCAAGTCAAATCCCACACTCACTAAAATCCAAATCCGTCGTGTTTTTTAGTGTAGTTGCCGTCGGATTGTGGTGCAACATGTGCGTAGGTGTTTGTAAGTGAATCTATATGTAGGTGTGGGTGTTTTATGTAGCTGTTAAAGCTTTAAGTTCGGGATTGAGTCCTGTGGTTTTTTCGCGCGTAGCATTGCCAGCTTTTGGTAAAGAGCGCGCTTTTTGGTTAGCCCAAATGACCTGAAACCGTCAGCACGCAGCATTCTGTCAACGGCACACAGATACACACTAACACTCACACACAGATACACACTAACACAAACCACGCGCGCACACGCACACACAGATACTCACACACACATATAAAAGCCGCATAGTAGTAGGCACGATAATGACGTAATAATCTCTTGGCAAATTTTTCGTTTTAATGTCGAACGTGTTGAAAAGTTGACTAAGTAATGTGGTATGTGTAAACGATTTTGTAAATGTGTTTAATTTAAATAATTAGCAATATTTATACAAGTATTGAGTTGAAAGTTATCTACGAGAGCAGTTTGTAAAACAAGCAGCACAGTTGCTTAGATGGCGTAATTACCTCAATACTTCAAACATAAAATTCAAGGGCAACATACAATTTCTCAGACTTTTTTATTAGTTCTTACCAAAATCAGCTCAGATTCGTATTAAATTACTTTGTAAATAGTCTATACGTCAATCGCAGCAAGTTAACTTTACGAATTTCGACAGGTCATAACTGGAAAACAAGCATGTTAGTTTAGGATTTCTTCATCGCTAAACAACTCTGCAAACAAGCATCTTAGAGGAGCTTGGTTACGTATCTATTGATCGCCAGCTGTTTTGGGAATAAATCTTACGCCGGATCCCAATTTCAAGTGACCATGACCAAGAAAGTCACTAAGCTTCTTGGAGCGAAAAGAAGTTCGCATATGTTTCGGTTATATAGCTAAGTAACAAATCTAATTCGTTTTGGGACAACTTCAAATGGCCACAACTAGGAAAGTAACAGTCCTAGGGTAGGATTGCTCAATTGCTACCCAAGGTAGTATTAGAAATTTATCTTTTTGTACCTTAAATATACAAATCTAGTTTAGTAGTAATTAGAGTGTACAAAAACATAGTGCGTTGAAGTCTAATGAAGTTTACCTTGTTTCGCAAAGGTTATTATCAGAGATCTATGCTCCATCCTAGCTAATAAATAACTAATAACATTAATTTCTTTGTGAATTATTATATCCTCGTTAGCATTAAAGCTGATGCATCATCAATATCTACCTATCAGCAATTTATATTTGGAACAAACATTATACAAATCTCTAATATACTCCTTGAGTTCCTCCTTAACTCCTTTACCACACTCGATACTAGAACAAAGTGTCCTAAATATAATCCCAAATTTTCATACTCTTACAGAAATTATTACAAAGACATATTTGTTTCCAAATAAGCCAAATATGAATTGCGACGATCATCTAAAATCTTGACAGTTTATGTATGAGTACACATATGAAGACTAAGAACAACTATAATATAAGATAGACGTTTACCCTTAAAGCCTTTAAAAAGGAAAGTTAGTATGATTTCTAACTTCCACAGAACTGGTCGTCTAAAAATATCCGACAATTCGTTTTTGTACTAAAAAATAAATTTATTCCCCTTCGCTTCAAAGGCGAAACACGAAGATATTACTTTTAATAGTTGTTCGAAGAGAACAGGGGCCTATAAATATAGCCAAATCCGAACGACGGTGTTTTTAATTCACAGACAGTGTGGAATCGAACTACCGACCTACCAATTTAGAGGCAAGAGCACTACCACCACTGTTCCGAGGCCCAGTTATCATTTTTATGCATTCGTTTCCGTCTATCAGACATAAAAATATTTCTCTAACTCTTTTCTTGTACGCTAGTAAATATATCACTCCTTTGTAATATTTGCTTTTTAGCTAAAAACTTTTCAATCTGCCCTAATATTACAACTGTTAGCAAAGCGCACATACTATTTGTTGGCAAAAATGCATTCAAACCCTCAATGACGCCCCCTAGTACTACCAAAGTGATGTCAGCTGCACACGTGCAATATATGAAAATTATTTTGTTCGAATATTCTTACCTTTTTTGTTGCAGTCTTGTTTGGTTCGATTCGATTTTAGTTAATCCGATTTTTGCTGCAATATTGGGGGAGCTCACTATAGTCACTATTTGCTTTACAAAGTTGCCTGAAGGTAAAAAAATATAAAGCTTAAATTAACTCTTTAAAATAACAAATACCAATTCCAAAACGTAAATCCTAATAAGGTCAACAAATTTTCAATCTAAATCATCTATACCTTTGTTTTCGTTGTTTTGCCAAAATTTGTATACCCATAAATTATGGGCTTTAAAATAAGTTCGTAAGATTACAGCTCCACTTCCCTGTATTCTTCTATTAGACTTCATTTAACAATATAGTACCACGAGAAACTCTGATTAACGTAAAAGGCGCCTGAAAGAGAATTTGTCAGATGCAGGTAATCCTACCATCATATGAAGCCTTGAAGTACAACCTTTAAACCTCAACAGTCTACTTAAGATTAGTCTTATACGATTGGTTTTTGCGTCCGGTGACCACCGCCGTTGAATATACATGCCCATAATAAATATATTCATACGAAAATGCCAAAAAACCTATGCTTTTTCAAATGAATCCCTGGGATAATATGAGCCGGAATGGGATTGTAAGATCGCATCCTCACACCTCACGAAAAGCGAGCAGATTCAAAAAAGCGTGAAATAGGCTTTGAGACAGTAAAAGCCAAAAATATAGTAGGCATCTAAGGAGAAGCGACCAGCTGGACCAGCAGAGGGGTAGCGCGGAAGAAGACTTGAGAAATTATTATTAGGTCCACAAAGAACTCTATATGTAACATTTGTTTAAATAAAAAACGTCAAAGATTTAAAGTCCTCGGTACAACTTTTTCTGATGATTTTGTAGATTTTGTTAAATAAATCTATAATAAGTTTTTTTTACCTTTCGGAAAAATGTAATACAGTCAATCAAGGCGGTGCACGACAGTAAAATACCCTGTACCGTATAGCAAAGCGGTGATGAAATTTTGTACATATTTAAATAAAACTTCCGAATGTACTTGCCAAATTGGGATTTGATACACTCAAGTAGGCATCTTCTAAAGCTCCGAACTTCAAATCAAAACGGTTTGTCTTTAAACCGTGAAACTCTACTGCGGAGAAATGCGGTAAGATATCTGCAGAATTCGAAAAATTTGATCTGTTGCAGAAAAAATGCGCTTCAGATTGTTTGGTGATATTAGGTTTTATGCAGTCTGAGATCTAGACGATCATAAGCACGCAACATGGCTCCATCAGTATCCGAGGTAAGTCCGATTTGCTGCCCCAAAGCTGTATGTCGATATATCCTTAACTTAAAGATTACAATTCTAACTCACAACATATCTTCCAAGTTATGTACTTCAACATGGATATTATTATTTCTGTTACTAATAGCAGATTAACGCACCCAAATATGTTCAGTATTCAATGATATGACCTTTTTGAACTTTTTTAAACGAAACTCTTACTTTTTCGAAGATTGTTGAAGCTTACTTTGCAGAAAGTGTTATTATATACTAGTAATATCTGGAAACGAACAGTAAAAAAGTTTATTAATACAATATAAGACTCAATGTCCATGAAAACCCAATCAATCAGTATTCACTGTACTTCCAGCTATATTTTCTGAACTTTTTCTTGTCTCTTTGTCATTGCTTGTTACCTTGATTACAGTTCAAGTTTTCTTCTTTTTTCCACTCTGCTTGGTAAGAAGTTAAAATAAGTTAGTTTCGCTTGAGTTTTCAGTTTCTGGTGTAAAATGTTTTTTATATGCCAAAGTTTTTTATTGCAATTTAGATAAACTATAAATTGCATTTGACCGTAAGTTTTTGACAAAATGTTTAGTTTGTCATGATGATGCTTTGTTGGGTTAGGGAAAATTGCTTAAACTTAATTTATCTTAACTTATTTGAAGGTTGACTCATAAAATGCCAACAAGTTACAAGAGTTAAACGTTTACAATTTTGAAAATTATAAATTTTAAGCGATTATATGCAGAGAGAGAAAATACCAAAAACTTTATGCATAAAATTATCTTTGGGACTTATGAATGGGACTTGAATGTTTAAAGAACGAAGCGATCTAACAAATATGGCAGACTTGCAGGGCGAAAACTTGTAAAAAAGGCAACATTTTGGCATCGATTTCATACTATTTGAACACATAATTAGAAGTCCGAAGCGTAAATATATTTGCCGAAATCATATAATACCCAAAGTCCGCGAAATCTTTTTAAAAATCTTTTCTTTCAAAATTCATTTATTGCTTTTAAAAAAATTCATTGCAACTTGTTATAGTCCAATTGTTTTTTTTTTTGACTACCTTTGGTGTGGAGCTATTTATGCCCATTAAAGTTCTAAATTTAAGCGTCAGGCATAATTTCCTGAATATCATTTAAGCATGAAGACTCATGAAAATTGGGATCGCGGCCCTAAGGATATCTTGCTAATGTCGAGCTTACCCTCTCGTGTAAGAAGAATACTTTCGGCCCATACGCTTCCAAATTTAAGCGTAAAGTTGATCAATTCCGAAACATCCATCTGGATTGCGTATCTAGGAGTACCTTGCGTATATCGAGCTGAAGACAGTCCCAAGCCTCGAAGCTTATGTACGCTAAAAAGTCTCTACAAATATAGCAAACAGCGCCTGGGAAGAGAGTATCTAAAGGACATTTTCGGATTACTACAAAAACCACATACTTGCAGAAGCTATATGAACCTTTTGGCAAAGCTATAATGGTTAGGATTATGCCGTAGGCAGGAACTCTTTCAGAGCCAACGTCCAGTATTTGGCAGAACCAGACGACTCCTGTGCATTAAGTCAACAAAGCAATAGGAAGGCAAAATTGCACAATTGGCATTATATTTGATCAAAATTTGATTAATTACAACGCGAGATACTTCAATAAGCGTCAACAACGTCAGAAAAGAAATTTTCTGATTTTTTTTTTCTCTATTTCGGACTTGAAGCTACAAATTTTAAGTTAAGTTAACAGAAGCTCTACTAAATTTTGACAGGCGACAAAAAGTGCACCCCTAGATAATCTCAAACCACAAATCAAAATATGGTCAGCCAACTCAAACTTCAGAAATGGCTCTCAGTTTTTCAACACAAAACGCCAATTAACAAAAGTTCCAACCTTTAGCAAAATAATCCAAGTAGAGCCTACTATAGGTTGGGGTAGCTACGTGAGGGAACCTCCACACAGATCAGTGTGATTCTTAGCGGAGAGCCTAGTAGGCTCTAGTTATATGTTATAGTTAACAAACAATCTTACAAATCATTAATTTACATTTCGAAAATTCCCATTCAACTAGTTAACGCTGCTTTTTGCATCACTTTTCAGAAATTCTAGCATTTAGAGTATTATCGATTTTAGTAATTACAAAATAAAAAATCCTCTTACAAAATGGAAGATCCACGTTTACGTGAAATAAAAAATTTATCGCACAATTTGCACCTCTTCATAAATCGCAAGAACTTTGGCATAAAACAAATTATGACGGCAGAAAAACATCTTGAGAAATGCAAGCAGAAGCCTCTAAATGCTCATGAGCAGCGCGAGATTGCCGAACAATTGCAGGACTTTCGTAGTTTGCTCAACGATACTAAACGTCAAATAAGCCATCAATATGATAACCTAAAGAAGTTTCTCGATTACAGCCAGGATCTTAAGGACGAAATAGTGTACAAGCGAGCCGCAGCACTGCTGGAGGAAGTGCAGGCACTGCTCGAGTAACTCCAGTGCCAGCTTAAACACAAATCTTAAACCAAAGTTGTTCATGCAAAAATAAAGTCTACATAATGTCTTGTTAGTAGTTCCAGTACAAGCCAAGTGTTCGGTTTTTTTTTGCGCTCTACTCTTGGTGGTTCCACAAGTTGGTTAACTGACCTAAAAAATAAAAAGACGAGCCTTAGCCAAGCCGCAAAACCGTAGAAGTAATTTCCATGCTTGTAAGTAATTTCTACTTAGCCACAAGTAACTGCAACCAGTGCCAGAAAGCCTTCCTGTTAGCCGCGTCACCCACCCACTTGGTGGAGTCGTCTCCAAAATTAAAATAAAGTGCTAGGAAACTAAAAAGTGAGTGCAACATCTTGAAGTTGAGCAAAAAGGCAAAAGGAGCAAGCAGGCAACAGTGGCAACTGTTAGCTTCCGTTTTTGAGTTCTTTGGGCGGGAGTACATGTTTTTTTTAGTACTCCTTGGATTAAGTGTGTTAGGGATTTGTGTCATCTTGTATGCAGCAGGCGAAGCGTATTGTGTTGGACACTGTGTGGCTATCTGAGGTAGGTTTGTAAGTTTAAGGTTGAGATAAAACTAACGATGGAGCAGTGAATTCCGCGCTTAATTGAGTCTGAGTTAAATGTGCAGATAATTTATTGAGATGACCAGATACTATAAAGTTGCAAGTACAAGATGATCATGGTTGGCCACTTTTAATAGCTGTGGAAACCCAGAGTTTCTAGTCAATCATCTGATTTAACTCCTTGATGAGCATTGGTCGCAGTTAAGCAACGAAATCGTATACGGATTTTGGGCAAATTGCATCCCGCATTTTCTAGACTCGTGTATTCAATCGTGCATTTCATGGAGGGTGCAATCCAAGCAATTCTGAAAAATAAAAACTTTGTGTGGAGCTTCACTGAAGATGTGTACAATGCTACTTCATTTACGGCTTAGGATGATGCTAGATATTGCCAAGAATTTCGTTTTGTATTAGGACAGTATGTGATGATGATACACTTGATAAATAATGTTCCTCATGTAGAAGTACTACGATCACGATTTTCGGAATTTTTGGCCAAATTTCCTGGTTAATGGTAGCGGACGTAATCAATCGAATCAGCATCCGCTTTCGTTACAACATTATAATTCAGAGTGTTGCACGATAACTCCTTTTAATAAAAAACTGAAACACCCGGGCTACCTATTTAAAACTCTCAAATATTTAGGTGTGTCCAATCCTTCTCTACTTCCGGCAATTCATCATGGATGTAGCTTGAATTTTGCTGCGTGTTGGACCAGTATGCGATGAAGACACACTTGGTAAATCATATCCCACAGCCACGAAGACACGATTTAGAGATCTGGATTCTTAAAGCCATTTTCTAGGTTTTCGGAGCGGACATAGTCTTTGCCTACCTTACATTCGCTTCATGATATCGGCAGTTGTTGTAATATTACGAAGCAGTTTCATGTGAACTCTATATAATTTCGAGCTTTCCCATAAACTAAAGACTAACTGTAACAAAGATTCTCAGCAAAAGCTGAAGACTACGTGAAAATATTTCCATCTAATTCTCTAATTCACTGCGCAATTTTTCACTTTTTATACTAAACATACATCAAGGTCTCTTTTACTGCTTGTTAAATTTTAATAGATCCAAAATTCTTTAAGTAATATTTTTCTCTTAGGATCATACTAAATTTGAGTTATAAGTTCGTATCTTCTACAAGATAATAATCCGTTTAGACATTTAACTATTTGCTGAATAACAATAGGCAAGAGATCATAAAATGCATTGAACCACCAATAACTATTAGTATCAACAATAATGTCAACAATAAGCTTTCCTTTTTTACTCTCTCAACATATATTTTCTAATAAATACGACCCCCTCAAGTCTTTATTTATAAACTTTTTATTTACCTACTTTGTCCTATTATACTTAGCCATTATTAACCAGCAAAACTTTGGATGACTTTTGTGTTTAGAACTTGCTACTTTGTTGCACTTAACCCTTTCGTCTTTGCTGCAAAAAAGGTAAAATGTGGAGACTTTTGATTTAACCCTTTTGCAACAAGTTCTCGTGCAGCAGTTTTTGCTCTGGTTCTCGCCAAAAGTGTAAAAAAAGCTGAGAAATATTATATGTACACTGGAAAAAATGAAGAAAACCTAGAAGGTGCATCAACAACGAACGGCTGACACCGAAAAAACTATAGACCAAAAGTTGCATTTTTAATAAAAATAAATGCTTAGATTGTTAATAAGAGTAAGTAACATTCTCGTTGTAAGCTCTGACAGTAAAATTACTTTCAAACTTTTTTTTGGCAAAAAAATATACATTTTAAAATAATTTCCTGGCATTCCAAAGGCGGGCATAGGGATCATGCCAAATGTGAAAGGAGGTTTCTTTAATCAATGATTTTTGTTGAATCAGCTCATTTTTACTAAACTTTCATATGCAGAGCTAAATTAATATATTTTAATACCTATAGCCAATAATATTACATAGCAAATTGTATGCTAGGGTGAGCTTCTGTACTTGATATCTTTCTAAATTCCTAGCTTTATCAATCAGTATTATCTACAATAAGATACCAAAATAAACTACCTTGGCATCATTAAAATTGCGATATCGAATTAGTTGTCGTTGAAACCAATATGAGGGCTTGGGGCCTCTGAATCATAGCTCAACAAAAAATATATTATTATGAAATGGTATTTATGAAGTTCTAGATGACATCTCGAATAATATTTGAATATGCACTTAAAATAAATATAATCTACCCAAAAATAAATTTAAATATTTAACCCAAATTTGTAACCAATAATCGACTGACTCAGTCACCGGTTGATGCTATGTTTGCATAAGCTTGAATTTTAAGGTCCGATTATAAAAATCATGGTGTAAGCTGAAGAATTTCTAAAATTTTAGGGTGGCAGAGGCGACAAAAGTACCGCCTCAGACACTTAGGACCATTGTGCGAAAGTACTACTACTCTATACTTTTAATAACTTTTAAGCAACAACGGCGGAATAGGATCTTAAAAATCGACCAAACTGTATCCTTTTGAATTCAATTTAAAAAAATATAAAAGTTCGTGTAATTTTCTATCTTTGTGTTATTATCTAACTCCAAACGAGTTGAACTTACGATGCAGCAAATTTTCTTATCAATAAAAGCTAATTCAGTTTCCGTTTCAGCACATTGCCATCGTTCTACAACCGATTTGATGTATGCATACATATCATCTTATAAAAGATACTACATAGTTCTATTTGCAACTTATGTTTCAAATACTTTTTCATTGACGACACTTTTGCACTTTTAGATACATCTTCTCAAAAGATGAACAGTTTTTCCGTCGCGAAATCCGCATGCATTCAGAAAGATAGGCAAAAGTTGTAGATAACAGCGGTCAATATTGTGAATAGCATGAATCTAACTTAAGCCTTATATTGTATATAATTTAATAAGGCCTATGCCTTTCAGCACTGCGACCCCCATGCGCCTATTGTGACCCCCAATAAGTCTGAATAACACTGTCATTGCAATCTTAAACTGAAAATTAGCGTAAAAACGACAGAACTTTCATATATAGTAAAACCAAAACGAAGTATCTATATATCAGGAAAAAATTCATAAAAAGCAGAAAATTTAAATATCTAGGTTCGAAAATTAACGACGAAGTTGCGTGCAATGATTCTATAAAAAATTGCAATATTATTGAGTAAATGAATTGATCAATGTACTTCATTTCTGGAACTGAATGGTATACTAACTGCGGCTATTATGGCACAATGGGCTGAGTGTCCGAGACGGTGCCACCCTCAACTGCGGCGTGGACGAAATTGTTGACGGCGGACGTAATAAAGATTGAAGCAAGCTTAACCAACCCAGGTCACATAGAATGTTATTATTATATTTATAGGCGATCAATGGAAACGCCCGCCAAAAAGATAATGTTCATCAAAGATCTAAGGAGCAGCCTTAGCAGAGCCAAAAATACGTGTGTCGTATACGTGAAAGTATCAATATCAAATCAAATATCGGAATAATAATATAAAAATATAATTTTTAATATAGAAAAGACCTAATGCTAATTAATCATATACTGACTTTTTTAAGGCCTACGTACATAGGTTAAGTTCACAGAAAGCCAAAATGTATAATTATTCAAAATTACGCTACACACTTACTTCTACTTACCATAATATAAATTCCGGGTTCACAGAGATTGCTTGCAAAATACGTTCATCGTTCTGGAACAAAAAAAAGAGAAAGATTTAATTAATATTGAGAAAAAAAAAAACCATGCTTTTTCAAGATTATAAATGAATGAAATATTGATTTTACAGCTTTTCAAAATTATTTATATATTTCGGTTGTTGCTTTTTTAAGAAAATTTTCACCTAATTTGTAGAATTTTTATGACCAATCTTTAATGTAAGTTGGCTGAAATCTGTAAACCGAGGACGCAGCTCAGTTTATTTCTACAACTTTTCTTATTAAATTCTTAAATTAGTTGTCTTTTAAGTTCCAGTGCTCATTGTTGTAACAATCCAACAAATATATTATAATACAAACAACGAATTTGTAGACTCCATGGGTTTTGAGTAATAATCATACCTAATCCGAAAATTATTTCGGAAGTATAAAAACACTTAAACTCTTTAGAATTGTTTAAGAAATTTCTACAAATTCTTAAAATGCGCATATTGGGTCCACAAAGATATATATCTTGTATATATTATAAATTAAATCTAAATTCTTAAAACTTCTACACCAACCAAGAAGCTTATAAAAGTATTGTACATAATGCTGCAGTAATTAAATTTTAAATCAAAAGACAAGTTTCAAAAATAGTAACGATGTTTTCAGGAATGCTTAATTGCTAAAATTGCATTTTTGTAAATATTTTAATATTTTCTTCGATACAAGTGAATCAAGTTGGTTTTCAAAGAGCCACTTACAAATCGCAACTTTCCTCAACTTAGAGGCTGATATTATAAGTAGACGTGCTGACACCGCTTGAATACTCTTTTGCAAAGTATTTATTAATACAATTTCGCATGTTTTCAGTAAAAGTTTAACATTTTCTTTAAAAATAAATATGTTTCCAGTTAAAGTCTAGTATGACATTGTTGCTTATACCCATTACCTACTGCGGATTGATGCCCTTTAGCAAAGAGCTAATTCACTTAAAATAATTATTTAAATACGTTATATTATTTTGCTTACCTTAAAAAATCTTTGCAATATTGTTTTCATAATAAATTCATTTAATAAATAACTTTTACAGTTCGTATAGAATTGTGCAATGTAGCGCTGAGACCCTAGGCAGAAGTAACCTGCCTAAAGTCTCTATAACTTGGTAATTTATGAAACTTTACAATTCTCTTTGCTTATAAATATAACTTGGGTTCATATTATTAACAATCTTTATAACAATAAATACATTTTTATTATAAAATAAAAAAATTACATTTGTATCACCAGATTCTGCAAGAAAACTGTGTTCATACTTTGCTCTTACTTTTAGGTGCCCAACAACTCAATCCGCTTGCGCACTGAGTGCCTCGATGCGTGCCTGAATTGTAGCCTTTACAGACGACTTAGGTAGCTTCACACCAAAATGTTCATCCAAAATAAAACGCAATTGTGTGGCCGTGCAATTGGCCAGACGCTGTTGCTTTATCAAATCTTCAACAAAATCGTAACTTTTTATTTGTTCATCATCGATTTTGGCCATTTTGGCTACGCTGGCACCATCGGCTGTTGACTTAATTGTGCGCTTCTTCGCCGGTTCCAATTCCGGACCAAAAATGCGCTCATAGTCGGGTAGAAACTTTTCAATACGTTTGTCTTGCACTTGTGGATCAGGCAGCTCGGTTAGACCATCTTGTTCGGTTTTAATGTCCAATGATAAGGCAAGTAAATTGGACTGCAGCACCTCCAAATTGGGATCATTGATTAAATTGGGCTGATAGTCCACACGCAGCTTTCTTATAACCTTTTCAAACAGCTCGACGCCCTCTTTGGGTGCGGTATTTTCAATGCAATTCCAATGACAAAGATCCGGATAGCGTATGTGATTGGCAGCAGGTAAATAGACAATTTTAAAGCCATCACCGGACAAAAGCGAACGATAATTTGCATCAGCGGCACGCTGTGCTTCCACCGGCAGCAGTGCTACATAACGCGGCACCGATTTGCGTTTGCACATAAAAAGGCAAATGGCAATCTTTTCGCGCTCCAGACAACGCTGCCATAGGGCGCGAAACAAACGCTTTGAGCCAATTATATTCTGGTCATCGGGATACATAAAGTTTGACGGTTTGCTATACCAAATATCGGGCAGCGCCGAGCGATGTTTAAAACCCAAAAGCATCATGCCAGGTGGATGCAGATTGCGCACACGATTCAGTTGCTCTGTGGTTATGCGTATGGTCATGTCGCCCAGCTTGATTTGATGCCAACCGCCGGTGACCTTAATTTGGTACTCGTGTGTTATGTCCTGCGTCTCTCCATCACGCTTGCGCACCATAATAACACGTTTCTCACGCACGGGATTGTTGTCACGACGCATAATCTTCACCTTTTTGGGGTAAGCACGACGCTGAAAATAGTTGTAGTACTGCGCGGATATGGCCAGATTAGGACCCAGCGAAAAACTGAAATGACCCAAACAGCGACGCAGAAAATCTTGCTTTAGTTTGCGGTCTTCCAAGATTTCGCGTAGCAGCTTGGCATCCGGCACTTGAAAGGCATCCATTTCAATATCTGCAAAAATGAGAGTGGTTAGCACAGCCTGGAATCTGCCTAGAGCAAAAGCAGCGTAATTGATGTAAGCAAATACAAAACCGTCGGCCAATTGGCTGCACTTGGTCACAGGTGAAACATTTGCTTTGTGCTTTAATCTACGAAATCATAAAATCTTGAGACTATAGGCTGAGCAGCTACAAGAGGAACAGATTTCGATAATGTGCAAACATTTGCATAGACCTACCACGCGAGAGCGTTATAAACTCCTTGTAGAAGGGCTCATAGTCAAAGTCATCCACCATGGGTATAACATGAAATTCAAATTCCTTGCCCTCCAAGTCGTTGGCCTTCTGCAGCGCTGCCTGAAACTCATTGCTATTGGGTGCATGTGGCGTTTCTACATCCGTCATATAGACAATCTTGGCATTATTCAGCTTCTTGCCGCACTTTTCCAACAGCTCTATGCACAGGCGTAGCATGTTTGCAAAGTTACCACGACCAGCTGGCTCAGCCAGTCCATAGTCTTTGGCAAATAGTTTCTCTACCGAAACTAAAAACTGCAAATAGTGCTCCACAATGGGTTTGTTCAGCTGCCGCAATGGCAGAAACACTGCGCAATTTGCTGGCACCACAATGTTCTCCAGACAGCTGACTTCCTGCGGCAACGGACTATGTTTGGTGTTGGCAAATATCAGCCCCATTAGATCCTTGTCGTTGACCAACATGCCGGAAATAAAAGCGCTGCGTATAATATGCAGCGCCTCCATGAGACGTTTATGATCGCCGAACTGCAGATTGGCATCGACCACAAACAGTATGGCTTCGCGTCCATGGAAATCACGTTTCATGGCAATGTCCTCCTCATCTTCGGAGTCGGTCAGCTGTATATCGTTAGCTGGATTCCAGGTGCTCATTTTGTTGCTAAGTTTTAAGAAATGCAAAATTCTTGCAGCCGGCGAATTTCACAATGCAAAAATGACGCCACATTGTTATCGATATGAAAAGCGCAAACAGCTGCACTGCCGATAACTTATGTATTTCAGAGAAGCCAGCTATTTTGCTTGGTGCTGCCATACCGACAATCGTGTTGGCGGCAATTTAAAAATGTTAGCTATTTTGTTGTTTTTTACTATTTTAGAGGTATGTGCTGCTTTATATATAAATATAAATTATAAAAATATTTGCTGCAATGTTTGCAATATATTGATTAATAATTACTTGGGAATACTTTCATTTGTGTATATTGCCACTTGTTACAGTGGCATTACCTCTTCGAAATATAGATGGCGCCACTAGTTGGTGGCCGTTGTGGTTTTAAAAAATGCAAAAGCGACTGCTCTTGTTTTCAACACAAATAATTTGATTTGCTTTATCTAAGATGTTTTATATTCTCTTAAAGCTGGGATTAAAAATTATATAAAAAAAATAACTGGAAATCTGAAACAAGAACTTGTAGCGTTTGTCACTTGTGAGGAGGCGAATTGCCACCTAACAATCAACGCTGCATTCTCTGAACCGTATGCGGTGAGTGAGTGCATGGAGAAAGGCATATAGGGTATGTGTGATTGTAGAACAGCTGACTAGGTAGGGCGTAGGAGAAGGCTGACACTGCCTGATCACCTGAATAGGATAGGCAGATAAGCAGAGTTCCATTTACATTAATATTTGTATAGACGTTGGAATACCATGACTATTCCCATACGTCAAAGTTGAAATAAACAAACATCGCTGAGATATTAAGAGAGATTTTCTAATCTCGAAACCTTCTCACTCGGTAGCTGAGTTCAAATATCTCTAGTTGTTAGGACAAAGTGCTTATAAGTCACAAAAGCTTTAAGTTCCAAACAAGCTGAATATATTCGAAAAGTCGGCAATTATTAAATTTGAATGTGAATTTGGCTTACGTTCTTGAGCCATAAGCTTATAGCCATGAGTTGGGCAGAAGGAAGAAATGATTGTAGGAGTAACATTTAAAGAAAATTTATTTTAATGGGTCAATACAAAGAATTATGTTTGTTGGTATTGTACTCGCTAAATATAAACGCAACGACCGCGGTTATTCTTTGACTTGAATATTGATTCAGTTTCTGCCAATAATTTGAGTTCGTTAGGTAGAATCCAACGTGTCCGAATGGTAACAATTTTATAAATTTCTTAAGCGATTGTCTAATGCGGTCCGAAAAAAGCCAATAACCTGAAAAGACGGCAATTCTGTTATTCAAGCCAGAATTTCGGATCGTACACTTGCGGGTAACTTAATTAAAAGCGTCTATTTCATTTTCAATTCTGATAATGCAAAAGTTGTGGCCGTCATGCTTGCCAAAACTCGTTTCGATTTCACGCTGCAATTAAGTAATTAAAAGTAAGTTTTAGAATATAGTTTGGTGCACCTGAATCTTTACTTGGGGTAGCGTGCAGCCAACAGCATTGCCGAGTGCCATCGTATTATTTTTGCCTTGTGTGCTTGTAATTCGCAATAGCTTTAAGCGACATATATGCTAAATAAACCGAAAATCCTGAAGTTGATTTATGTGAATGAGAGTTTGGTATAATGGTAAACCATTGCAATTGAGCAGTGCATACTAAGATGTACTTGTTGGTTATTATGACATTGTTTGGGTGGTCTTGAACATATTGATTAAAAAGTTATAATCTGATTTACTACACAACTATGGCCAATCAATTGTTTATGTCCTTTGTTAAGCGCGCGTACAAATCATAAATTAAAAATGCAATTTTTTGTATTGTTCATTTTGGCAAATGCGAAAAAGTAGTAATAGGCTGGTCCTGCACATGCGCAAGCAACCAGTTGGAAATATCATCCGTATGTGTACATAATCATATGGACAATACTGTTTGTGTGGAGTGTGATCTGTACACTGACCGCTACTTCTTACTCGAAGAAAGACGAAGTGTATATGACGTACAGATACAACAATTAGAATCCATCAGCAGAACCTAATTCATATTTAATTTCATATTCACTTCTTGCTATGCAAAAGAAAAAAAATGCAACCGAAATTAAAACACCTCACTTAGTTTCCTGTTGCAGAGAAAAGTTTTAGTTTTAAGTAGATGCGAAATAAATTGAATCGGATCTTTATTCATTATAAAAACTCCATAATTTTTCGTTAAAACTTTTTCCATAAGTTTACCAAAAGTTGCCAAATCAAAATTCAATATAAGACGGCGTTTATTTAATAAATTATTTTTATTAATTATATTTAGTTAAAACATTTAACAAATGTTAACAAAAATTTCGAATTTTAATCGCTCCTTAAGCAGAACGATTTAAATTAAGAAATAAGCAACAAATTTAGAAGTACACAGCACTAATATAGTTTTTCGATAAAGGGTGATTGATTTAGCAAGTTATTTTTGGCAACACAGTTTTTAGCAGCTGGCGCGGTTTACGTGTAATTGTCAAACGCGTACGTTCAGATTGGCCTATATCAACTTGTAAAACAATATAACTTTTTCGGTAAGCCAAGTGTCATGTGGTAGCATTTTGTCGTTTTTATAAGGAAATTTATTTATTCTTATTAGGATTCGGCCATAAACTCTATTCTAGTTTTTATTTTGAAGCAATGACGGATACAAATATATTTTAAATATTTTGAAGTTTGGAGCATCATAGACAAAGTGGCACCCACCTTTTTTTTCCTTGCGAACTGGATTTGAACTCTGATCTGTGCCGTCTGCTTAGCTCCGTCCCATGGGGGCCATTTCTTAGAGGATGATAATAAAATCTTTATAAGTTGAAGACGGCCATTTCGATATAGCTTTAAACTGTAGCGCTTGAAAATGTTGATTATTTGAATAGTTATAAATCATAAATCGAAATAAAATAGTCAGGCCATGGAAGTTGCTTTGCATTCGATGAATGCCTTTGTTGTTTGAAGCTCAAAAAGTGATTAACTCTTGAATCTAAGCCACAATTTTATTCAACCGATCAATAAAAGTATTATTCAATATAATCAAAATAAACCAAAGCAATAAACTAGCTGTGGGTCTTCCGATCTGTCTGTGCTGCCTTGGGGATTCCAGTCCAGATTGCATTGCCGAATAGCTTCATAGTTTTTTGAGCTGACGAATTTCTTTCAGTAGTGCTTTGATGTCTAAAAAATCCTGTCTACAAAATCTTCGTCAAACGTTTAGAATCTTCTGCCACCAATCAAATTGACTTTGGGATGACCAAGTGTTCGCTACGATGCGATAATATTAGGTTAACGTCCCCGCAATAGTTCTGAATAAAACAATCAATTTCCTCAAGCGCAGCTTTACTTATTCCACAATAAGTTTGAATTAGAATAGAAACCTTCAAAAAATTGATATCTTCCCAAAAGCTTATTCTTGGCATTCTCAATATTTTTTTTACATATGTTATCGCACTATAAAAAATACATCTATAGCGGATCACAACAGCACAAAATCTGAAATGTCTGTTATATTATTGTAGCATATTTTAGGGCCTTTGCAAGATAATGTGCTTCTTTTGTTCGAACAGCTCACACCAGATGGCGCTGCAGAATTAGGGGTTTCACTTGCACTTGACGCTGAAATATTATTTCGGAATATAGATTGAACCTAACAGGCACTGCAAAGATCGGTTGGGATATTGTTAAAATTCTGTTACGATTTTTGGTAAGCCATGAGTAAGTTCTTAATAAGCTAATGGCTCAGTCTTGGTATACGACCAAGCCAAATTCAATGAAATATAAAAAATCGAATGGAATTCTAGATTGCAGTATATACCAGCGATCTATCGTTTTTACAAAGATTCTCCAGCGAAAATGTTGTTCGATGCGAAAGATTATAAAGAAACACGAAGGGTACGACCAAAGCTCTTACAGAGCCAGTGTCTACTTGGAGGAGGACCTGCCTATTCGTGGAGTGATAGGATATTGCCTACGCAACGCAGGGGCGCCTGGTGGGGTTGTCTTTAAATCGTCGGGTTGTAATTAAAGACTAAAGAAAGTATACAAAAATTCAAAAAAGATTATTCTGTACGTCTTGAATAATGCGTTTGTAATCGGGTTTAGCTTTGGTAAATATTAACCCGTGTGATCCATGTTCTTCGAATTTTACAGTCGGACGGACATTCGGAAACAACTATATCAACCTGAAGAATCGCACTTGTTACTATGGTAACATATGCAAATATGTAGCAGGGAACTCTCTCGTGCGACAATACTAACGGTCTACAAGAAGCTAATATTTCCCCTGCTTTGATATGGGGCAGAACGATGGGTAGTGTCGCGCAAGGATAAAGTTGCTTTGGGGTGTTCCTGTGAAAAGATCTTATGTAAATCTGCGATGGTTTTAACATTTTTGGAAGACTATAAAGTCTGCGACAGAAATGGAAAAGCTTGGAACGAGTGAATGTTACTAGTAAAGATAGGACCATACCTAATCTAGAGTGAGAAACTTTGAAGGCAGTCGGTGGGCCTTAGATGGAACCGTTCGGGACATTTTCGGGTATATAAAAATTAATTCGATACCAGAGTCTTGTGCGGCTAAGCTTCCATGTTGTAGATGACATCTATGTCAAGGAATGAACGTACCTTGGCACCCCCTTGAACGCCAACAATTTGGCATTCGATGTCATTATCATTATCATCTGCGTATTACGGAACATCGTCTATGCTGCCATATCATGCGAAAAATCGAAAAGATTTGAAGACCAATTGGAGGAGGACCTAACTGGTGTATAGAAATGAAAGACATTGTTTTGTAGTTTTCCGTATATTCACTTAAAATTTTTATATTGTTAAGAATGAGCGGCCCGTACTTGTAATTGAACGTCGGGTTTAGTAACATGGACCGCAATCACAAATGGTTAACCAGAGCTACCACGGAGGAAACGGGGACAGCGTGGACTAGTAAGCCACACAAGGGCCGAAAGATCCGCACGGTACACAAGATCCACAAGGTTCGTTATGTCTGAAAGGTGCGCAATGTCCAGAAGGTTTGTAATGTCCAGATGGCGCAATGTCCAGAAGGTGCGCAATGTACCCAAGGTTCGCAGGCTCCACATTCACCACAAAAACTCGCATCAATCTTCACTTAAGCAGCAAGGACCACATCCGCCACGGCACGGCGAGGCCCTTGATTGACTCATAAAATACTAACTACAGAAAATTTTTCTTTTACAATTTTTTTTTTTAAAATAATGAACATTTTTTTTACCTCGATAATTTACACAAAATTTTGCTTGAAGTGTTTATGTTGTTGCCGGCTTAGGAAATGATATTTTATTTTGAGGAACGAAATTTGGTAAAAATTTTGCTCAAATCATGGCCTGCTAGAAAATTGTATATTTTAAATATTTTTATAAGATAAAAAGTTTGCTGTGCAATAAATGTCAAATTGGTAGAGTGGATTGAAATAGATTCGGTTTCAAGAGTATCTCTTTCAATAATATACACACTCAAAGTTAAAAATGAAAAGATTTTATAAATGTTCATCAAATTTAAGCCACAGCTGACTTGGCAGCAGCCAATCCGGTTGTCAGTTGGTGTACGAGAGGAGAATTTTTCTTAAAATCGTCCGTACTTTTCGCATTAATGACGATATTCACGTGAATCATGAGCTGTATGAGCTCTACGACGATATAGATGTTGTCAGCGTTTTATGAGACAAAATCTGTGCCTGCTCGATTATAACTATGGATGAAGAAAGTCCACAAAAGAAAGATGGTCAAAACTAAGATTTGAAAGAACAAAGGGAAAAGGAGTAATCCTTATTCGACTAATCAAACGGAGAACGCTTGCAAAACCCAACGCAACTGTTGCAACTTGAACTCTAAAAAAGAAATGGCCACAATGTTGAATGCTTTCACGGAAAAGTATGTGAATGAAGATGAATGATGATGTTGTATTGCTGGCCAAAAAACCTAAAAATCCTTTTCCTAAGTAAATCTCTCATAACTATAGACATCATCGTTCAGAATCGGCGATAGTGATATCTCTGGGCTTTGCGTTTAGAGCAATGACAGCATATGCCAGGCAAAATCAAGTCATTTATGTTTTAAAATTCTCAGTTTTTTACCTTTTTCCGACCAAATTTTTTCCATTAAAAATCCACACAAAATAAATAAAATCGAAATCCCGACGGGCACTCTTTAATGATTTTTACGACTGACGCTGCTAATTAGCGGATATATCTATTCCCCAAAAGACTTGATTGACATTATTTTCCACCCAAAACAGCATCTGTCTGGAGTTCTATATAATTGTCTTCACACTGCTCAAATTGTCGATAAATCGCTATGATAGACTAAACTCCTACTAACTACACAAAATAATGTATGAAAATCGCACAAAATCGTTAATTAATTAAGTAAATCTTGTAACTCTTGTCTAAAAATACATTTCTGTATCCCACATAAAGTCAGCTGATTGTTTACAAGCGCGACTCTGATTGACTATAAATTTGTACTCATGATTAATACCCACCGATTCCCGCATAAACATTATCAACGTGACATATAACGTGCCACACACGGGGGCACGACATGGTCGTTCCAATTTGGAATCTCTCACTTGCACACAACGCAACTGAGCTTATTATTCAATTATCCCAGTGGATTCGCGTGTGTCCACCAAGCCAGAGCTTTTTGACCTGGGTTTTGGTGCTCTCCATGTCACATTATGTCGGCTTTAGTAAATAGAACCATTTATTATGTCATAAATTATGTACTTGTTGTTCCGTAACCTGCTGCGTGTGTGTTGACACCTCATGACGGAAGAGCATTGACTGCCGCATGGAAACAACGATTAGTTCTGGGTTTTGAATCAGACAAAACATGGAAATTATTTAAGCAGAGAGTAATTTAAACACATGGGACTTGCATTATTTTAATTGAAGATACAAATAGATCTGTGGTACTTACATCTATGGGCGGTAGAATTTCAAGATACTGTAGGATTCTTTTTAAGAAAGTAGGAGTCTGAATGTAGATACTTCCATAGAGACTTATGTTCACTGCATGCCTGCAAAAGTACCAGCGGACTCAAAATTACTCAAACTATTTCTGAAGGAAGCCCTCTAAGTAGTTGCCTTGTTGCACAATGCAAGAAATCAAATTTTGAGTCATAGTTGGTTTTGTTCAGAACTTTCAGTATCTTGTACAAACCAAAATTTTAAGTTACGCTTTTCAGTTCGAAACGGTTATATTAAAAGATATTTACTCAATGGAACCCGTAAAGACTATTCTGAGGACTTAATCTGGTATAGCTGGCAAAAACACGCTGATGCCGAAGCAGATATCTATTAATCAAAGACACTACAGTTCGTATACTGTAGATCCCCGTTCTCCTCAAAACTTAGCTCCATTAATTCCAGCGCGGAATATACCGAGAATCTGCACAATCAGCCAAACCGAAACCTGCTAGACAACAGACAAATCACAAGGTAACTCAGAAGAACACATTCTCTAACCTTTGCTATGAAATTGGCAGAAAGTTCCTAATTCCTCGACCCATACCCTGTAACAATTATAAAAGATATTTTTTAAAATTAGACCGCGAAGCCATTTTTAAAGTCTTAAATTATTGTCCACAAAAGGCAAGACAGAATCAAGCT
The DNA here is from genome assembly GCA_035046065.1 of Chymomyza procnemis. Lineage (NCBI taxonomy): Eukaryota > Metazoa > Arthropoda > Insecta > Diptera > Drosophilidae > Chymomyza > Chymomyza procnemis. The sequence continues at coordinate 43,950,471 of JAWNOJ010000026.1, forward strand.
CAATTTTCAGTAATTTCACAGAGTTTTTTTTAGGGATTACAAAAATACAATTTATTTGTTATTTATTTTTATTTAAGGGTACAACTAAGTCCAGTTTACTTTATAATTATGTAATATTAAAATTAGCAAATATATTAAAGCGAAGAAAATATAATATAAAACTAATACGTTTTCGTAGCCGGATGGGCACTTTTTTTTTATAGATATGTCTTATTAAATAAAATCTTTATAAATAATAAAATATTTCAAGATTTCTTAATATATTAAAGATAGCAGATTAAAACGGCGATTAAAAAAACGGGATTCGGAAACGAATACTTCGCACGTCTAACCAAATTAACAAAAAAGAAAACACATTTTATGCCTACAAAAATTGTATTTCTGCATATTTTTTAAATTGATATTCTTTTTCAAAAGTTCTTTATTTAATTAATGCCAGTAACTTAAATTTATGCTGCAATTACTTGAAATATCAAGGGTCCAACATTTCTATAACAAACGATAATTTATCGAGCGTAACTGAGTAGACTTGATAAATCGTTGGAAATTCACGTGTTAACATCGCTGGTTCATTAATTTGATTAATGTCACTCGCGAGCCACAAATTAAGAGCAAAAGCTTGGGGAATCATAATAATAATAGATATTTTTACAATATAAAAACACATATGTGCTTCACAGAGCATAGATATAATATATAAAGCGCCCTATACCATGTACCTCGGTGACATAGTCTGGTTTCTGTAAATTTACATTTAATTATCTAATTTATGTAAAACGGATATGTTTCTATAATAATTATTATTTAAAGTAACCTATGAATGAAAGGGCAAAGAAGAAAATACTAATTAGTATTAGATTTTCATGATCACTGTGAAGTACTGCACTCCGAATAGTGAGTGCCTGCAGTCTCAGCTTGGGCAATCCTTGTCAACGCTGGGGTAACTCCAATCGATCCCACGGCTGACGAGAGGAAAAGCTCTACGAGCTAAGAAAGTGATTTCGAGACAGCCTAGTCGTGGGAGGCAAGAAAGATGTTAAAATGATTCAAAAATTAAATGGACAGTGCGATTTTTTCCGAAAATAATCGCCTGAATGGTCGCGAGCTGTGCTACTACTTTAAGAAGTTGAAGGACTTGGATACTTTCGTTAATATCTACATAGAATGAGAGAGTACAAAAATACACGCTGCACTTATGATGATGCACAGTTTCCTGCTTAATTTAAGTGCCGACAATGGAGAATGTTGCGGTAACAACTGATAGAAACTGTTGTGTCCTCTGTCGGTAGTTCAAGTCATTGAAAAGAGGCTACAAACCGAAATAAACTGGAACGTTGAAAAGTTATTGTAGGGAAAAAAGATTCACACAAAACTTCAAACCACAAGTAACAGCTCAGTCCAATAAAACAAAAATCATATAGTGGTACCACAGATTAGTGTAGAGGCCGCGACCGCTGTCTTTAAAAAAACTCAAAAATGGACAAACACGAAGTAAGTTACCGTCGTTCCAAGTTAGAGTATACCCAGAATGATGAATTTTAGTGTGTGTAACAAAGCTACGTGGAACGTCGCGTAGCGTCCTCAGCGTCAATAAGAAAAAACCATCGAAATATAAATTAAAATGGATTCGATCAAAATCGGTAAACTTTTCAAATAGTTCCCAAGGACTAATCGGTCAAAAAATTAGATTCTGGCACAAAATTCGTTTCAGTTCGCTTATTTGCAACTTATGTCTGACAAATTTGCTTTACAAAACCAATAGTTAGTCTACTAAGCGTGCTGAATCGCTTGATTGTTTCATTTAGATCTAATAGCGCATATTTAGATACCAAATTCGCTGTATTGAATTTTTTTTTTAAGTTATCACTACCAATTTGGTTTATGAAAGTATTTTAGTCTACTCTGCGGTTTCTATTTTCTGGAGTTAAATGCTTGTTTTGAGGCCAGAAAAGAGCCTTTGATGGATGTGTATTCTTCACAATTAGCACAGACTTTGTAGTAGCTCTAAATAAATATGAATAATTGTTTTCATAAGAGAATGCACTTTACAATTAGAGTATTCTATGTAATATTAAACCACACTCGTTTTATATTTTGTTTTCAGACTTTTAATAATTAAATATTTGTTGTACTTATCCACGGCATAGCCATTCAAGCACATAAGACACTTGTAAGCTAATAATTTAATAAAAATCACTCATTAAATTTCTCTAGGCTCTAAGCAAATAAATTAAGCCTAAAACAACTACTATAAAAGTTGATCAAAAAGCGAATAAAGTTAAATAAATAGGCAATTAAGCACGCCCTTGAGCAGCGTTGCAATATGCAAAAAAATATTACGTATACGCCACCTTGTGCCTGCATTACGATTGAAGGTCAACGCTGAAATTTCTTTTTGTGTCTTGAAGAAGAATGCAAATAAAGATAAGTAAACGCTTATCGCACGTATCTTTTTCCTCATTATCAATTTACAAAAAAAAAAAAAATAAATCAAACAAAATAATTCAATTGAATTTTTCTCAACGTTTTGCTGGTTGACAGCTCGAAAAGTATCTGTATCTGAGTGAGGGAGTGAGTGAGAGCGCATAAAGTTGTTGTTGTGTGGAAATTGTCACTGTTTTTGTGGTTGTGTGTATCCGTGTGTGTGTGTGCGTGTTAGTATCTGTGTGTTGCGTCTGCATCTGTATGCTGCGTACCTATCTGTGTGCGCTGAGCGTGTGTGTTTCTATGTGTCTGGTGTATCTGTGTGTGTTGTATGTCTGTGTGCGTATCTGTGTGCAGTCGAGCTCATTTACAGCGCCGCTTTTTGTTCACAGCTTTTGTTTAGTCGAGAAATATTTTCTTTCTGTCATTGCGCCAGTCGGCAGTCATTTAATCCATTGGATTGACTTGTGGACAAGCGCTTCTGTTGCTTCGTCAACAATTGTTCCAGATTTAGTTACTTCTCTAACGTTGATCTGCTGTCGCGCAAAACTTGATTAAACAAAATAAAACGAACCAGCCGTCGTTATTAGCAAAACAAACAAAAATTATTCGTAATTATTTTTAAAGTGCTTAAAAATGTGTTAAAAAAATCTATACAACTTAAACGAGAAATAAATACGCTCTTAAGAGGTGTAAATTAAATGAAAATCATTGTGTTCGTCGATACGAGGTGCTAAAAATATACGAAACGTGCCTGAGCAGCTCATCAATTTCGTTTAATGGTGTGTTTTTCAAGTTACTTTTTATGGCTCTAAAAGTGCTTCAAGAAAAGTTTTCAAATCGAGTGCAAAAATCGTTTAGGATTTGAGCTACTTAACTCAAATAGTTTATTTGTATAGAAGTTATTGACCCTAGCTTTTTCAAAACAAATTAAAAATATTATATAAAATATCAAAGCCATAAAAAACGTAACCAATTTCTTATGCGAAGAAATTGAAAATTTGTTGTGAAATCTTAAAATTCTGCTGATATTCTAATAACATAAAGATAATTATTTGTTGAAAGAATTCTAGATTATTAAAGTCTATATGAAATTTTCTTATTTTTTTATACTAAAACGTTGTTCTTATCACGTAGAACCAAAGATAATTTATCAAAAGTCTTCAAATCTTTTTGGCAGAATTATGCAATCTATGTTCTGCCGAAGCAAGAACTAAAATTGGAACGATACAGGAAGATTAGCATGGGGCACCATAGACCCAGGGGTGTCATAGTGCCGCAGGGCTTAGGCCCACCCTAGGTTCAGTGCAATACTGTCTCTAACCGCTTCAATAGGTTCATTTGAACACCTTGGTCGTTGATGAATGGGTTGTTCACGATCTCCCACAGTGCCGCGCTCAAAAAAACTTGACATCAAACGACGGATAGTGTTTGTCACACGGCGTCGCCTGTTTGCCACGAAATTTACGACGAACGACTGTTTTCAATGTATAAAGTAACTATTTCGTCAATCATGGTTGAATTTTACTGAAGTTAAGTTGCTTAATATTGAAATACCGACATAAGAAATGGTGCACCCTGTAGATTATTCGTTCAGCAGCAAAGAAACATTTAAAATTTTCAAAAAAACATCGAGGAAAAACAAGCGCTGATCATCGAAGTAAAATGCTTTTTTAACGTTTGGCTGTGTATAAGTCAAGAAATATATATCGAGCAATAGAAATTCCATACCAACAGCTATATTGCTGCAACATAGATCGTATCATTGGCAATTTTTAAATAAATACCAATGCTATGCCAACAGGTGTATCGTTTGGAAAGATAAAAGAAATTTAATCTGAAAGAATCAGATAAATTTAAAGTATATTGAACCGATTCAAGGCAGGAACGCCAGTGCTGCTATAGGCGAGGTTTTAGAGTTGGTAACAAAGTGCATCTACCTTTTTACAAAAGATAATAATTATTAATTATTATTTAAACAAATTAAAAAAAAAAATTAAGTGAAAAATAATTAAAATCTAAAAATGAACCATAAAAGTTGTCGAAAATGTCAACTCATGATATAAATAAAGAAATCGTTATATATAAGTTATTAAGAAATATAAAAATATATAATATACAAATATATTCAAAACTCATAACAACTATTGAGACTCCACTGTAGAATGCTTTAAAATTATTATACAAAAATTTTGTTAAGAAAATTTATGATCGCCTGCAAAAAAATTGAAAATAAAAATTTAAACAAATATAAAAAACTTAAATTATTATGATCGCATTAACAGCGTGAATAATAGCCAAATGCACGTGCCTAGTTTAAATATTTGGCCAAGTTTTAATCGCCCTTTGATAATAATACCTTCTAATATTTTGCGGCAGAACACCACTTCAAGTTTTGTTTACAAAATATGAAAATCTGTTCGCCCTAACAATGTCATATTTCGCACTAGAGCGTCAATCCGGCGGATTGCATTTATCACAAGTTTTTGTTTACTCTCTCGAGCGTCGTTCTTGAGCACTTGAGGCACGAGCACTCCAGCAATTTAAAGTGGAATTTGAATTGAATAAAAATACTGACGACGCCTTAACTGCCCTTCACAGATGCGTTTCAATTCTGGACTCCCGCAACAACAACAAGGAATTATAACCAATGAAAAGTCAGCACAGCCGCTTAGAGGTCACAAGCGGCCATTGACCATAGAAGCCGATCCCGAATCTTTGGACAGTGTCATCAGTAATCCGCAATCATATCCCATAACAATAGTACCAAATAGACCGGCCAGCTTCTATGGCCTGGCAGCCGCCAATGGCAAGCAGTTCAATCGTCAACCCAGTTGCAGGTAAGTCGTGGGGATTGGTTGGCAACATTTCAGGCACTTGACACATGTTTTGGCAGTCAGCTAAGTGCTTGGATCAACACAAGTTATGAGAATGATTAGTTAACATGGCTCTAATGCAAAGCCTAAATATGACTTGGGTAAAGTTTGCTGCTGTCTTTGGAACACTTTCAAGCTTCAGTTGAGTTTTGTCTGCGGGCGCGTTAGGTTTCCGGCAAGTGTGGAAAAATCGAAATTCAAGCAACTACTATGCACGCTCCTTTGCACGATGCGGCCGATGCTGAGGCAGCTGCCGACAAGGAGGAAACCCTGAGTCATATGAAGGAGTGGAAGCGTCAGTATATGCGTGGCATATCCACAACGCCCTCGCAGGCGGGCGTCTACTATGAAGCGCTCAAAGGATCCACTCACTCACTGGCCAAAGGGTGCGCATAAAATGCAACACTTACTTAAGTAAAATATAAACGCATAACGAAACGTAAATTTCGCCCCTAAATTTTGATGTTTATCAAAAATTAAGTTCGACGTTTATATACGTTTTCCGATTATTACTTCCTTAAGCTTTATGGCCGCTCTGCCTAATTAGTTTGTCAAACGTTTGACATTCAACTTGAACTTGTCAGCATTCGCTCAATCAAATGGTTGCTGCCCTACACTTTGAGTATCTTACAGATACATTATAAATATAATATAATATACTAGAAGATACAAATCTAGTATGAGTTACATGTCGCACGCGCTGGACTAGCTTTGTTTTGCTGATTAGCTGCGCGTCGCCTATTTGGCTCTACTTTAAATGCTCGCACGGTTTGCGGTTGTAATTTATGCCGCCGACAGCGACGTTGACGTTGGCTGCGCCGTTGAAGTTAGCGTTGACGCCAACGCAACCGCAGGGTTATAACATTTTTATACACTCTAACTAAAGGATAAGGGCATATTGAGTTAGTAGATATAAAATGAGCTGATTGAAGTCAGAACGCCGAGAGTTATATACTCTACATATTTTAGGGAAATTTTTATTAGTTAGAATTGTTTTCTTGAATATTATTCGTTTATAGAATAATTGCCTCTATTGTGCCTTTCGGAGAAAAGTTCATTTATCTATTCATTCATCATTTTTAATCTGCAAGATTTCGAACGAAATTGTTCTTTTATCCTGTTCGTTTCATTTCTTTTTGTATCGATAAATATTTTTGTTTTCTATATTTTTCTATGGTTAAATCAGCTGCTGCGTTTAGCTTAAATTCAAAATACAGCTGTCCTCCCTTTTTCTATTTACATTATATATAAGTCTGCATAATTTTATGTGGGTTTGCTGTTTCGTGCAGCCTTTTCCGCAAGTTTATATGATAATTTTTTTTTTTATTTTCGATAAGCATTTTGATTTCGCTCATTCTATCGATAAATTATCATATAATATAATCAGCTAACTGCAAAAGTCGATGAATCTTTGAATGCTATAAACCAATGTGTACAAAACGTAAGTAAAAATTTTAAAAGTGAGACTTTAAAGACTGTGGATATCAAATCTTAAACGATAATTCAAATAATAACGTCAAAAGTTTATATTACTTATATCATGGAATTATAACTTTTACGCAAAATCGGCGGGTTCCAAACAGAGATAGTACTCAAGATTCTATGACGCAAGTTGCACCTGAGGATAGTAGCTTAAAATTAAAAATTAATAAACTAATAATGTATATGCTCAAGTACAGCTGTGCGCGGAAAATTTTGAGAATGCTAGCTAAAAATCTTAATAAAAAGCTAATGTTGCCAAATAAGTTTAATTTATGCTATCCTGCACTTTTTTGATCAAAATTGGTATGGAAAAAACGTAAAATTAAATAAAAAATCGATTTAAAATACTCGTAACAGGGACCCTAGGCTACTCTAGAAATATTTAAAACTATTTTGACCATCAATAAAAATTGTAACTAATAATTCGAAAAGACTACCCTTTGTTGCGACCGAGATTAAATTACCTTGTCTTTCTGTATGTTAACAAAGAATATAGAATTTCTACTAAACAATTATAATAGTTCTATACACTTTGATGTAATATGTTATATAACCTGTGGTAAACTCCGGATTTTAAGCAAAAGTTTTGAAAAAAATTATGAAGCTTACTTTCTGATTAACTGCGATGAGTTGAAAGCTGTATTCTCTATAAATATTCATCTTGAAGCTACATTTTTCCAAAGATCATTGCTCACAAATTAAAATTCTCAAAGTAAACAGTTTTCTTAATACAATTTTATTTATTAATCCAATTTTAAAATATTATATATCTAGTAAAGTTTTTTTTGAAAGTTTGTATCATTTTTATTTGAAAATATCTTTTGTTAAGTGAACGGTATATGTCAAAAACTTTGTAGCGCTATAACATTTGGGTTCAGGCATCTATGTCAACGTCATTTCAAAAATAAAGATTTAAAACAAAAAACAAGACCCTAATATTGAAAATAGTTTAAAATGAAATTTAACTTAACAAATCAAGATTTTACGAAATTAAACTAAAGTAAATGTATTTAATGAAATAAATGAAAACAATCATTTTTAATTATGTTGCGATTTTGGTCGAAAGATTCGGATTGTAAGAAAATGTGTCAATAAATATTCTGCCACACGAATCGTTTTTATGTGATCCATGCGAACTGAATAGCTTCACATATAAATCTCTTGATTTTTTTTTAATTTTGGAACAACGCCGCAACATATTACTATTTTTTTTAAGCTTAAAGAGAATTTTCCTGACGTTAGTTAATATGTTTGAATTTTTTTTATTCCGACAAAATTTTTAAAATGCGTTAAGTGTATTATCAATCGAAAAAGATGGGTCTTTTTAATTTTCGATTTTTTTTTTTTTTTAATTTTTCGAAAAAATTCTAATGAAACGTGGTTTTAGAGATTGGGCAGTTGTTGAAATGATGCCTCGTAGAGCTGTTCTATGATATCTGTTATCAAGATCCTACCCATATTAAAGCCTATATTGGGCTAGGCTAGTAGAAGGTATCTAACATGTAGAACCCATCGGCACCATAAGAAATAATTTTTTTTTTTGCCTCGTTTTGTATGTAACTATTTCCAGGATTTCGAAGATAACCTAATAAAATTGTTTACAATTTTTATTAGACTCTAGAAGTGATTCAACTGTACTATCAATATCCAGCATACAAAACAAGGCCTTTCTTGTGCCAAGCCACTAGTAGCAGGCATCTACAAGTCGTCTATACCCGATTCCGTGCGCACGCAAATTTTACATTCAAAATTCACAAGATTTAAGCGTTGGCTATCACTCAGATTATTATTATTTTACTTGTGTGGCAGCTGGTGATTGCACTCATTAAGCGACTGCATTCAAATTCTGTGTCCAAGTTGGTAATAAATCAAGTCAAAATTCCGTAACGCCCATTTAATTGCAGTTTTCCTTATGCAATCACTGGATGCCATGCAATGAGTCTTACGTATTTTGCAATGTCAAAACTTTTATTTGGCTACGGAAACAAATCACTGTCTTGGCTTTCGCTCGACTTTTCCCAGCCACTTCCTGCAGACGCTCTCTCTGTATGTCATAAACGTTTCCCTCGATCTCGACGAGCGTTTGTTTTAAATGATCTAATGAAAACAATTAAGTAATTCGGCTGCGTCACAAAAAGATAATAGAAACGTCTCATGATGCCGACACATCACACATTTAGATACTTATATATTTCGAGTGAGAGATAAACATTAAATTCAATTAATGATTAACCATGCCACAATGTCAATTAATAAAGCGCCACTCCGTTGAGTCCAACTGTCCAGTTGTTCAGCTGTCCATTGCTCCACATGGTGTCAATGGGGGTTACAATGACAAGGCAATTTGCTGGAATGGAAATGGGCGTGTGTGGGAGCTTGTTAAATCATGTAGTTACAAATAGCTGCATGTGATTAAGACAGATTGCATGCTGTATTCTCTATATATGAATGGGAGGGGAGTAGTCTGAGTCTGGGTGGGTGTTGAAATCGACAAAGCCATTCACGCGACATTAGTCAGTGATTGTGTTTGGATACAATATGGATTTACCGCAAAAAAAAAACAAACTGAAACTGAGTCCAACAACTGTTGAATGTACTTGGCACAAACGTTGACAGATCGGCAAAGAATGTCTTAAATGCCGAAAGTATTTCAGCTAGGTTCTGTAAGAATGCTATCGATAAGATAATAATCGGATTAAGTAAATGTCAAAATTCGATTAAAGGGTAAAATCGGCAAAGAATGACTTAAATGCAAATAGCGTTTCAGCTGCGTTTGAGTTATGTGCGGAAACTATCGATAAGAAAATAATCGGATGAGCAAATTATTTAATTACCAAAAGTATTGCAGCTGCTTTGGAATTATGTACCAAAACTGTCGATAACATAATAACCAGATTAAGAATGTCTCAAAGTTTTTTAGGATCAAATTTGCAAAAAATGCTTTCAATACTAACAGAATTTGAGTTCCAGCAAAATCACTTTTAATATTGATTAATTGAAGAATATTTGTCTCCCTATAACTTTTTGAAAGATTAGTTCGGCTCTTTACATTTTCACATACCTTCAAAAACTCACTAAATTTAACCTACAAAATATTGGTAACTTCAAATTACATCAATGAATAATCGGTAATCCCTTTGAAGGCATATTATAACTACGATTTTACGATTTCTCTCTATCTTATTAAAAGATAAACTCTAATACTACGACTCTCGTCTACTTTTTCACATACGCACATAAACTTATTAAATCTAGATTAGCAAATATTTGGAAAATATTGAATATATATAGGATCTTTCGAAGATATTTTAAAAGGTCTAATCTTCTTATTAAATGATATACTACTTCTTATCTTAGGACTCTTCTCTGCTTCTCTATACGTGCAAAAATCTCACTAAATCCAAGTCAGAAAACATAAGTAGCTTCATATTTTTACTCATCAGTTGAATTTTCACAGCAGTCCCTTAAAAAGATTTCTTAAGCTTTAAATAATTATAACTATATAACTATAAAAAAAGGGTGGTACTTTTGCTGGATTTATAGCAAAACAAAAGCGTAAAACCGTTGATTTTTTAATCAGTAAAATTTTGTATTCAAATAGACTAGTGGGCTCTGCCACCTGCTCGCTTCGCTTAAAAACGCCTTCTCTTTTTCTAAACTGTTTCTCCTTTTGTTTCGACATTATACGGATGAACAACCATAATACAATACAATGAACTTTTCTACTCATCTTTAAAAATTCCTTTTATTTAAAAATCTCGAACATTATGTAATATAAACTTGAAGCTCCACAGCAGGCAATTGCATGCAGTTCTGCCAAATATTCAGATTGAAATTAAAGGTTTCAACACACAACATACATCTAAAATGTTGCATAACTCTATAATCTGCATAAAAATGCTCGAATATTTCAAGAATGCTGTCAAGTGTCTAATAGTTTAACTCTACAAAAGTTCTTAATTAGTTAGATGTTTACCTCAGACGCATGAGATAGATATTCGTAGTACAAAACCCAGCCCATATTGATCTTGCAATTTAGGCCTCTATTTTTACAACAAATTGCCAACACCTTTGGCGTTAGATAAACGTTTCTGTTTATCGTCGAACCGACGTTGACATTGGCAAAGTGCAATGTTAATTAGTTGCAATTTACGCCATTCAACACGGAGAAGTGCACTCTTAATTAAGACAATTAGTGAAGCGCCGAAGCACAGAAGTCATGTCTGGACAGTTAATTTCAGATGACAGTTGCATAAATCATAGATGAAGACATAAAGATGACATTGAATTGCAATGATGTAGGTTAAGCCGGAATAAGAGAATTAATCTCATTTGGAAAGAAGCAAAGGTTTAGAGATGAGCAGATTTTGATGAATAATGAATAATATTGAATATACGACTTCTTTTAAAATAATCATATTTTTGATAGATTAATATTAAAGTTTAAATTCTAATCTTTTATTTTTGTGGTTTTAACTTTTTCTCAAAATTACGATTGTAAAATAGAGTTTGTAGAAGCTTTAATACTTCAAAAGTTATTTCTCAAGATGTTTTGTCTCTATATTATTTGCCTCATATTAATGCAATAGAATCATAAAGTGACTAGAAAAAATATACTGTGCAGATCTAGAAGTTTCGTACAAAATTATAACGCAATGTAAGAAAGTGCATATTTTACGTCTCCAAAATCTCTACCTTAAATCCGCTACTGGTGATAAAAAAACCTATAATTTCATAGTTATAAAGTTCTTTCTCAAGATACTTAGACTCTAAATTATATTTCGCATTTCAAAGCGAAACCATAATGTATGTGCAGTTCCTGAAGTTCTGTTGAAATTATAACGCATTGTAAGAAATATATCTGGAAGTTCATAGACGTAAGTTCTACCTTAAATCCGCTTATGGTGATAAAAAACCGAAAATTCGAAAAACATACTTTAATACTTATAAAGTTCTTTCCCAAGATACTTAGACTCTAAATTATATTTCTCCTTCCTGACGTACTGTTGCAATTATAACGCATTGTAAAATCTGGAGGTGGGTTTTCAGAGATACATACTCTTATCTTACGTCCCTAAAATCCCTACCTTAGATCCGCTACTGGTACTCTTTGATAAAACTCCAATAATTCTAAAAACATACTTTCGGGTTTTACCTCACAAGGGAACTATATATAAAATAAATATTATTTTTTTCAGGGTACATCTCGACTAAGTTTCTGTTATTCTGCATATTTATGTATTTCCAACAAAATGAAAGCTTAAGTTCCTCATACAGGTTTCTATTCTTCTTTTTTGATTTTTAACTCGTTCTCCGAACTCTAGTTCCGTAGTTCTATATAGGTGTTATAATGGACATTTAGAGTGTGCTTGCTTTCTCTATGAAGGAGTCTGAGCATCTTTACACCTTATTACAGCCTAACTCACATATTGTCACTATAAGAGCGCCTAATGCAGATTGGTTCCAAACTAAGAATTAGAATTGTTTGTGGGATTAATTAAGGCCCATTAAAAAACAGTGTTGCATAAGGATCTGAGGAGCTATCTCACTTCTTCTAAAATTTTAAGCGTTTTGGGGCCACACGTATTTGATTCTGTTTTTACTGCAACACAGCGGCAGCCTCGTGAACCTAAAGCGCCAAGTTCAGTAAAAGTCTGTAAAATGCGCAAAGTGTAGGGCTGTTGGACTTGCCAAGGCAATGCGATATGTCCCTTCTGAAGTGGTTATCCAAAAGTCTCCAATCATCAATTTTGAACCATTGTTGTATATATTTTCTTAATCAACATTGAATACCAAGAAAACTTCTAGCATACTTTTAGGCTTCCCACAAATACAATGATTTTTAATTTTTCGTTTTCATTGCAGATCCCGCAACTTTCGACCTGGCAGCATGCGCAAGGTGCGCCGCCGCGCAGTCTTCAAAAATGGTGACTGCAACGTGGTGCAAAAACACTTGCAACGTCGTCGCATGCGCTTTCTGCAGGACATGTACACCACCATGGTGGATTGGCAGTGGCGCTGGACACTGCTGGCCTTTGCCATGAGTTTCATACTCTCCTGGCTGTTCTTTGCGCTACTCTGGTGGCTAATTATGTACACGCATGGTGATCTGGAGGAGCTGCATTTGCCGGATAATCAGGGTAGGCGCAGTCTATTGTTTTAGTAATCTTTATATGCAAAATTTGATTTTCCGCAGAGGAGTCTGGCTGGGCGCCCTGTGTCTCGGCCATTGATGGCTTCACCAGCTGCTTCTTGTTCTCCATTGAGACACAACACACCATTGGTTATGGCGTGCGCACCACTTCACCCGAGTGCCCGGAAGCCATATTCATGATGTGCTTTCAGTCTATCTATGGCGTAATGTCCTCCGCCTTTATGGCTGGCATTGTGTTTGCCAAAATGACGCGCGCCAAGCAGCGTGCACAGACGCTGCTCTTCTCCAAGCATGCGGTTATATGTCAACGTGATGGCTGCCTAACTTTAATGTTTCGTGTGGGCGATATGCGCAAATCGCATATAATTGGTGCGGGTGTGCGCGCACAGCTTATACGCACGCGCAGCACCAAGGAGGGAGAGGTTATGACTCAACATTTTACCGAGCTGGACATAGGCTCGGATGAATGCGGTTCGGATTTGTTCTTCATCTGGCCCATGGTCATTGAGCATAAGATTGATGAGAACTCACCGTTGTACAATATGAATGCCACCGACTTGTTGCAGGATAAGTTTGAAATTGTGGTCATACTTGAGGGCACCGTAGAGTCCACGGGTCAGTCTACACAGGCGCGTTCCAGTTATATTAATACGGAGATTTTATGGGGACATCGCTTTGATCCGGTGGTGCTGTACAATAAGGATTTGCAAGCCTATGAGATTGATTATGCGCGTTTCAATGAGACTACACAGGTGGATACACCGCTGTGCAGCGCACGTGAGCTGAACGAGATCTACAAGATACAGGAGGGTTTCCGCACGCCAGGTAGTAGCTGCTGCAGTAGTTAGCGTGCATTCGGCGCTAGTATTAATTTTTTGTTCTATGTCCCAGCAGAGACCACCTTTACCATGCGTCAGTTGTCCCACAATCATTCCGAGCAGGCCTCCTAGGCCTGCGTTTGTATATATGTCCTTGTGCGCGTTTGTCGTCGTCCAAAGTTACTTGTGTTTGTGTTTTAGATACATCTTTGTTGCTCTAGTTTGTAGTTACTTGTCGTAGTCACAGTTACCGTCTATGGCGTCCGCTTTGGACGCCCAAGTACCATGTTTCATTTATGTTTACGTGTAAGTTGCACATTTGCATTGACGTCGCATTATTTCTGGTAAATATATTTACTGTTTATTGCAGCAACCCCTGACTGCCTGCTGCGCGGTATGCCGCCACCTTTGCCTTCACCAACATCCTTGAAGAGCAACAGTTCGGGCTTTCATTCCTGGAGCTCGGCGGCACAACAACAGCCAACGCCGCGCAAGCTGCGCTATTTGTGGCAACTATCGGTGCCCGCAGGCAGCGCTGCCATGGCTACCAACGTGCCACCACGGTTGCCGCCCTTACTAAGAGGCTGCTCTATTGACACTTAAAACTTGCTTATAAACTACGAAATAAGTTAATAAATGCTTACATTATATTGTATATACTACGAATTACTTTGCAGCAATCATATAAATGATACTTAATTGCCTGGTAGCTGGCGGAGCTGAGTGGCGCTGGCTGCACCCTAACCACTCATTAGGCAACATTAATAATGCCGCAGCAGCATGGGCATGGGCCAGTGCCAAGCGAAGGTGCCAAAAAAAATGCGCCAAGCCGTAAAACAAACAAATCGCAAAACAAGTTCGTTGCCTAAGTCTTTTGTTATTTAGGAGTGGATTGCATTGGTCAAACGATTTATATATTTTTGTGGCGCTAGTGCATAAAGCATTCATATCCTTTTAATTGAAATTGAATCAATAACTCTTATTTGCGCAAACTAATCAACACTAAATTATAACACTCAGTGTGCAGCCGCAGCTCCAGAGTTGGTTGCATTTATTTATTATCACATTTATCAAGCTATATGTATGGCCATTCCTAATGAAATGTGGGTGTGGGTCGTCGCCCCATACCTTTTGCATATGCATGAGCGCCCCATAAATACTCCGCAACTGTCCGAATTTCTGTCCGAATTTCAGCAACTCTATTATATGGCCAAAATATTGTTCAGCAACAGTCGCAGCAACTGCTGCACAAGTCATTGTCTGTTGAGTGTTCTACGTCCTTAACCCACTTGCAGTTGTTGCACTCAAATCATTTTGCAGAACATGCCACTCCGTTTGGCCAGCCAACTAGCCGTCTTGAGGCAGTTGCAAGTTGGCTTTATGTTTAATTACTTGTTAAATGTTTGTCATTTTTATCAGCCGGTTCGACCATGTTTAAAAGGTTGCCCACCGACCATTAACCATTAGTTCGGAGCAACAAACAGCACCCACAACATGAGACCACTGCGCGTTGAACTCGAGTTTGGGTGTTAAGTATGCTGGACTGTAATCGATATCTGGTCATTGACATGCGTCACTTTGCCACCCAGCACTTGGTGCATGTGTGTATTAGGGTGGCACTGTTTGCACAAAACAATTGAAAAGTGGGCATTGGTAGCGTACTTGCTTCTTAACTTAGACGTTGGGGTTCGAATCCGTCCTGCAGCACTGGTGCATTTGCCTAGCACTGCCATAGTTAGCAAAAAAACCCTACCGATGCCGACATTCGGATTCGTCTTTCAACTATAGGTCCCTGCTCTCTTCAAACAGTTATTTATAGAGATATCTCCATGCTCCTGACTATCCTATAATCGCTTTTAATATTAGAATAACGACGAATTTTACTCCGAAAATGTATAAAAATATAGATAAAGATTTTCATAAATAACTAATAAAAGTTAGTAGAGATGTAATAAGATTTTACGTTGAATCGAATGAACAAAAACCACGAAGAGAGAGGAAAGCACTTCTCTAGGGGAGCGCTTAGGTAGTATGCTGGATAAATTTGTACATCGTCATGAAATATTGTGCTCTCTATTCAATCCTCATATTTAAACATATAAGTCTAGCTGGACGTTACTCTAGAAAGTCCTACACATTTAATTGACATTGCTTGCTTCTGGTAGATGAAAGCCAAAATAGGAATAGGTATCTGTAGAACTTGTCTCTAGGATGATTTCTTTTCATGCGTAGTTTATAAGTTGGTTGTCTTGGTTGTTTTTTTCAGGTTGTACACTGGAAAAATTTTACAATATTATATTTCTCTGCTGTGAATCCGTAAATTTAAACATGTAAGACAAGCTGGAATTTCCTCTAAATAATCCTACGTCTTTACGATATTGACTGTTTCAGGTAGATGCTTGAGTTCGAAACAGCTAAGCAGTCTAGAACTGGTGAAAAGGTAAAAGCTTTAAAAGATTTTTATAAGAAAATGTTCCTGCTTTGTTTTTGAATAGATTGAAACATCTTTGTAAAAAATTTAAGGTGGTCCCAATAAAATCCTACAAGTAGCAATCAAGGATTTACGAAGAAGTAAGTAAATTAAGCACACTAACTTTCAAGAATTAAGCCTTTTAATTTAGTCAATTAAAGGTTGTTCCAATACACAATTAAAATGCAATAAGTCGAGGCAGCATTATAGAATAACTCTTTTTTGACTAGCATTTTTCAAAAATTATTCAAGTGGATTTTTTTGTTTGAGGGCCACTGATAGATATTGTTTAATTTATAGCAATCTTAATGAAACTCGAAATACGCATCATGTAAGTAGCATTGGGGACGCTATGCTCTCATCAAGGGTAAGCATCGAAACACCGTGAAATTAGAGAGAACGGATCGCATCGCTAAAATTTCCAATGTGAAATTATTATGCTTTACTTTAAACTCCCTAATTCTTGTAATTTTAAGCTCGAATTTAGAACTATCAAGATTGAGTCACAGTAAAAAATTAAATTAAAGTAGACAAAAATTTTTAAAACAAATAAAGATTGCCAAAAAATGTGAATAAAATTATGAAATGCCGTGTTATGACGCTTAAGAAATTCATCTTGAATATTTCTACAATTTGAATTGGATGTTGGATATAAAGATATAGGTTTTTGGTAAAAATAATTAAAATTATATGTTTTTAGGGTGGCCCAAAATTAGTTTCTAGTGCTGCCAATTAAATGTTTGCCAAAGATTTTCAAGGCACCGCACCACCCTAACATTATTGATATAGCTGGACAGCAAACTGAGTAGCTCTTAACGTTTAGGATTTGATTGCAGCACTAAACGTGGCTAGCTGCCGGCATTGCTGCTGGCCATTTGGCAGCAGCATTGGCTGGGCCTGCTGCTTTGTTGCCAAAAATTAATATATTATTATTTGCGCTTGAAAAGACTGCAACACATGCTGGCTAGGTTGCTAGGTTTGCAAAGACAAAGGCGCCACCCAAATTGCCGGCCGTATCTCTCATTGTAAGTCGTTATGTTGTTGCGGTGTTATTAGTCAATCGCAGCGATTTCGGTTGTGCACTTAAGCATGAAACAATTTTAGTATTTATTCGTAAATACAGTAAAAATACGTTTTGTTGGGAATTTGAAAAAAAATAAACAAAAAGCAGCTCGGTAATAGCTGGGGTATATGGGACCATTGTAAAATTAACGAATTGGTGGTTTTTGGTTCGACTTAATTTGATTTAATTAAGTACAACTATATGAAGAAAAAAAACTATTTCAAGAAGTAAATCGTCGTAGCGATCCCACACTAATGATTGGTGCGAATTTCGGTCTGTAGGCATAATAGACCATTATACTTCAACAACGAAGAAATAGTCCTCGAAATCATCAATCGCAAACGTTATGGCGCCATCTGGTTTCGTCAGTCACCGCAACAAGCTTTTATTATATTTTCTACCTACCGAAATCGTATAATCTGCCAAATATGTTATGTACAATAAATTGGCCTTTTAAAAGCTCCGATTTGATGCTGTAGGACTAGTCTTCAAGGGAAAGTAATTAAATATAAATGTTACGCCTAACACTCTGAACAAAACCCTCAAATAGGAAATGCTATAAGAGAGCACACAATTGTGTCGATCGAATTGATGTCTAAAAATTTTTGTATCGTATCTATTGATTGATTTTACAATCCGCATAATTTTTTCAAGCATTGGACCCTTTACTTTTTGTAAGAGAATTATATGCGAGAATGATACAATTATGATAAGAGAGCATCGGTAGAAGACTGTAGGGCCTGGGAGTATAGAGTGCGGTCGATATTTTCCACAGCTTAGCTCATTTGATGGATGCACACTATTGGTATATGCAGATCGACAGGACAAAATATAATTTTAGTTAAAGTTAGTAGATATTAATAATAGTTAGAGTTATATATATGGATATTCCTAAGAATATAAATATGTCATCAAAACAGATTTGATATATTACTATAAAAATTATATAGAATACCAGCTTTTCATTGCATAAGAGTTACCACTGTGCCCTGTGAAAAATCAAAATGCTTAACAAATCTGTAAAGCAGCAGACAAGAGAATGACTTAAGAGTTTTCCGCAGACATTGTCATAGGTTAAGATTTGTCTGATCTCTGGCACAATCTGCATATAGATGCCTTAGATGCCATATAGCAGTAAGTAACCTGTAAGCCAAATGACAGCCGCTATAAACTATTGTTGCTTTCCAAGCAACCCGCACATGGCTCAGAGTAAAAAATAAAATAAAATAATAAAAAATAAAAAAAAAATAATGCTGGCTAAGTGGCGCGAACACGCCTTAAATGTGACCTGTCAGACTTTGGTGCATATGAGCCGCTTTGGTGGCATTTTATTGTTCATAGAAAAAAAAATTTATTTCTTACATTTGATATTTAGCAGTCAACTGAATGCGCGAGCAGAGGTGCTGGCTACAATCCCTCTTATAGATCTATAGAGCAAAGCGATTAACCGCAGTCTAGCTAATAAAGACATCAATTGCCGGAATTGATGACTCACTACCAATCCAACTACACGTCCAGTTTGATAACAGCAAAAAAAAAAAGAAACTCGGTAGATATACGCGAAGTTGGGGCTCAGAGGCAGGGATGGATTTTCGCATATGTGAAACAAGCTTAAAATTAACTGCGCGCACAGCAAGCCAAAACAAAAGGTAGATACCGTAGAACATGGAACATAACTCATCCATAATCAACACTGTTTACATAAATTTCAAAAATTATTACACGGCCGCAGATGAGCTGAGGAGTTGCAGTTGCAGTCAAACCGAACGAAGCGATCAATGGAACGGAATTCGATGCACTGAGAGAAATAATTTGGGCGTAGTTGGAAAGGCAGTTAGTGACTCAGGTAAGTCTGCTGCTGTTAATAAAATGTAAAAAATGACAAATACTCACAGCATTTCATTTCCCAGCAAATGGGCCAGCTGAAATAGAAAATCTGTTTTTAATTTTGATATATAATTTTAGATATTTCTAAAAAATAATGTTTGTAATGCATTTTTCTTCAATTTCTGAAAAATATTTTTTTTCCAGTTTGTGCTAATTTATTTATTATATATATTTATAAATAAAGCCTAAGGTACTTAAATTTTTTTTATTATAATTTAGATTAATTTTTGGGATCGATTCTACTTTATAAAGCACAGAAAGAAAAAATTTATAAACTTAATTTAAGTCTAACAATTTATATTTACCTACAAACTTTATAATTTTTAAGCAAAATAGATTTTTTAAATTTGTAAATGATGAAGTAGAATTACAAATGAAAAAGTTTACTTATGAAAAAACTTTTTAAATTATATTTATTAAAAAAAAAAGATTCAGGGCGAAATTTTTTATACGAAAATGCTGGAAAAATCTATCGTTTACGTTATACATCATATTATTTAAAAAAAAAGGCATACTTTTTTAAATTTATATTTTGAATTATATCATTCTTACTAATTCAGTTTATTCAATTATTGACATTTGGAAAATGTAATATATTATACTGGCTGAAAAAATTTTTTTGAACATTTATTTCTGCTTAAAGAATAAAAAATAGTGCTAGGTAATATTAATTTTAAATTAAAAATATTAAAAATTATCTCAAGTTTTCTTTTTTTTTAAGAAAATTTGTGTTTTATACTTTTTAAAATTAATTCGTTTTTAGTTTTAGTTTTTTTTTTTCAAATTTTTATAAAAAAAACTATTTTAATCCTTTAAAAAAAAAATTTGTTTATTTATTATTTTACTTCGCCTTCTCAGCGCTTTTCTTTTTTTATATTAAGACGACCAATACTTATTTTATTTTTTTTCAACAAACTAAAAATATATTTTTTTAACTTGCTTTAGTATTTATTTTTCATAGTCAGAGCTGTTTTCAAAGAAATTGTGTTAATTTAATCGAATAAAATTTAATTTAAAAAAATAAAAATAATTTACAACAAATTTTAAATATTAAAAAAAAGCAATAAATTTTATAAACAAAATTTTTTTGATTTATTATTTTACTTTTCTTTTTCAGCGCATTTTTAATATTAAGGCGAACAATATTTTTTAAATAAATAAAAGATATATTTTTAACTTTTCCTAGTCAGAACTTTTCTTTTTAAAACAAACAAACAACAAATAATAGCAAACAACAACAAAAATTCCAGGGAGAGCAGAATTTGGTAGTGTATAAATTTCAACAGATTATTTCATAAAAAAATTACGATTTCAAAGAAAGAAAATGTTAAGGCAAAAAACAAAGTTTTTATATATAAATATTTTATATAACTAGATATTATAATAACTATTGTGAATGAAAGTAGAGAATTCTGGAAATAAGATATAGCACAAAAGCAGATAGAACTAAAAGGAGTAAGTAGCTGTACTTATACTCATAATAGACGCGATTTTGAATTTAATTTCAATAAAAAAAATAATATAATATAAATAATTGTAAAAATACTAAAACAATCAGAACAGAAATTAAACACTTTATTTTACCAGAGAATCAAAAACCCTTAGGCACTCTACTGGTACATTACTTAACATTATTTCATACCTAAAGTCTCCTTTCATTAAATTGACACTTTGAATTTAATTTCGCTAACCTCAAAAAATTTTTGTTTCGCATATCAAAAATGTACAACTTTTGCTGCTGGTGCCACCTATTGACAAAAAGTGGCAAACAAGTTAATACACTTCAGCCCAAATAGTTGTGTCTGACACAAACTTCCTCTTAAACCATTTTTCTATTCTAATTTCTTTGTTGACTCAAACGTTTCTCGCTCTTCGTTTCGCTGATAAAATTTCGCACAGTGTATGCTGGGGAATTACTTGGGCGCTTTGCCAAAGGGAACCCTCTTGGTTATTGGCTGGGACGCACCGCGTGATGAATGCTTAAATAATGCGCTTAACCCTGTGCGAACATAATTTATGGTGTGCAGATATATACACTAGCCATGGACCATGCTCTGGGACCCGCTGCTGTTGGAGCTGCCGCTGCTGCTGTTGTTGAACAACACACGCTGCTTTTCATTGTTATTACATGGACGTGGCTGCCATTGTGGATGCATGCCACTTCCAGTGTCCACTCTGCAGCCCGTTTGCTTAAATTGATTAATTACGGTTATTCTGGTCGCGCTGCAGTTGGCAGACAGCAGTCGTCCGGCAGTCAGTTGCTGCATAAGTAGCATAAATGCTATAAAACTTGGTCAGAAGGATGGAAGTCTGCCTGGCCGAAACGCCAAGTCATTTGCCAGTAAGGACAAAGCCGCCAAATATGAAATTACTCAAGCGTAGCAGCGGCAAGGCAAAAGGTTGACGCTTTGCCTTTGCCGCAAAATGCCGCAATTGATTTAAGTTGCCAAAAAAAATTATAAATGGCTAAAAGCACCGAAAGAGATGCAATGTGTCTGTGTGTGTGTGTGAGAGAGAGGGTGATGTACTGCATGTTGGGGACGCAAAAGAGACAACAGCAGTGCCGAAGTGAGTTGGCTTTTTATATGAATTATATTTAAAAATGGGGACTTAGGCAGGGTGTTGGTTGATGCTGGCATACCCTGTAAGCGCTTTTGAAAATAAAGCAATGATCATGAGCCGAAATGGGAAATGTTTTCAAAAAAGTTTTAAAATAAATTAATTTGGTTTGTTCATTTTTTTGCAATGAAATTAAGTTTATTGCCATTTTTAACAAATATTTGAAAATCTCCAATTTGATGATTAGAAATAGAAATATTATATTAGGTTATTTTATACTTGTTTCCGATTGGTTGTGGCATTAAATGTAGTAGATGTACATCAAAATCAGAAGAAAAATTTGTTAACTGAATTTAAGAATAGCTCCCAAATGCTGAGAGCTACTACGTCTTAAAAGCTTTCGTGTGAAAAGAACATTCCTTTGGAATTCAAGCGGTATAGATTTGAACTATTTTATGAAATTCTTGTAAGCTGCAATTTTGAGATAGCCCCAACACAGGTATTCTTGGGTGATTGGCACCTGGAATTTATTGTACCATTCATTTTCTGAATCAGGAGAATAAAAGACATTCTACTACGTTTTTTTTTGTGAGATTGAAGCTAATTTGCATAATTTGGGAGATTATGGATACCCTTAAGTATTTAAAAATTTTGTACACAACTCAAAACACATACAAGAAAAGTAAATACAAAAAAATGGATTTATCTTATTATTGTCCTCACTCCATCAGAGCATGGAGATATCTCTATTAATAGCTGTTTCAAGAGAAGAGCGACCTACAGTATATAGCCGAATCCAAACGGCGATGTCTACAATTAATAGCGATTTTCCTAGGTAAATAGCGACTATTTATAGCTGTGCGATTGCTAGACAAATGCACCATTTCTGTAGGTTGGAATCGAACCACTAACCTTCTTTTTAGAGACAGGACCGCTCCGAGACCCACAAAAAAGTTATATTTTGTTAAGAAATTGAGAAGAGAGATTTGCAGTACAAGGAGAACACAAGAAATGTATATTTTGTGAAGAAATAGATATAGATAGTTTTATTCTCTAAACCTAGCAAATATTATCGTTTGCCTTTAACTTTTATTTATTTTGAAGTAACCTCGAATCAATAGATCACAAACTGTGTATACTTAAATATTTCAGACTCTGGAGTTTAGGAGTTCATATCGATGCTTAGTAAAGGACATACAGGCAAGTTTCTGTTTCTGGATTACTGTCGAACTTTGAAATATGTTTGACGTTATCTATATCTATACATTTCGTCGAGCAAGCCCGTCAACATTTCTTTTCGTTACTTGATTTTTGTGTTTCGATATAAAGTTCCATACAGCTGTCAACAACAGAGTCCATATGACTATAACACCCCTTATAGTGTATGGAAATTTGTAAATCGCCTTTGGGGCCTGCTGCATGTTCCTCTACACTGTTATAAGTATTTTTATGTCGCAACAACAATTTGTAGTACTTGCAGGGACTGTTTGTCTCTCCCTCTCTCTCTCTGCCCATACAGCCTTAAGCTAATTTAAGCGCAACTTTGTTAAGATATTTCGATGTTTCAACAAAGTTAAGGACAGAGGACCTCTTTGCAAATTGTTGCAAACAGACGCTGCGACATGTTGAGCTGATGATGCCCCTAGGCTTAACTCCTTGTTGAATAATATTGAAATTAATTATTTTTGTTTAAAAATTATTAAGTAATTTTTATGTTGGCAACAAATGAGTGGAACATTTTTATGCGACTAGCTAGTTTATTTTTATTTATTAATTATATTTATTAAGTGATATAATAAATTAGCGCTGCACTTGTCGTGTTTTGGGGTTATTGTTATGAGTACGAGTTACCTTGTTGCAGTCATTATTATTACAACCAGCTAGTGCTCCAATTAAGGAAGTGAGCAAAAGACACGGAATTGCATTTAACCGGTTGAAGTTGTTGCATTTTAATTAAAAATTTGCATACATTTTTGGTCAGTACATTTGGTAAGTTTTTTTCAGGTACATTTCACACCAACTGCCAAAAAATTCAGTAATCAAAAAAAAGCAACAGAAACATAAGGGAAACAAGTTGGTTTCTTTTATTTTCATTTCCATTTATTATTATATGACAGATCTCACATTTAAGTTGACGGCTGAACTGTCAAAAATAACACTTGAACGCGTTGTATGCAGCAAGTTCGGTATTATTTTTATTGTGTCGGCTTTTGATGTGAAGTGAAGTTAATTTACTGAACTCGTCCTGACACAAAAGCAAATTGGCATACTAATAAAGTATACGGTATGGCTTTGTATAAGGTGTAGCCCTGCCCTAAGGTGCAATGTATTTTTGATGAGCTTGAAGTAAAACTCAAGGGTGTAGCTGATGCTTAATTGTCAAAAGATTCTCTCAAAAGAATAACCCAAGCAAAGCCGTTGCGTTAAGCATTCAAGGTAAGCCAGGAAATATTTTGTTTTCCCAATCAAATCTTACAGTGTATGCTCTACAAGTTGCAGATAATGCAAATCTTGTAGCAGCACGCTTAGAGCTTAAAAGATGGAACTTCAAAAACATATTGACACATCAGCTGCTAGGCATCATTAGTCATGTGGAGAAACATCCAAAAGCTTAGCTTCAGTGCTGACGCAAATACTGTAGTCCCGATTGAGTCCTGTAGATCTCATTTATAACTAAAGCAGCATATATAGTTGTGTAATTTTGGCTTGTCTTCTCGTGCTTTTGCGCTCATCGATCAATGTCCTCATATACTTTTGCTAAGCTTTGGAAGTTTAAGTTCCTTTGGAAGCTGCAATAGTTAATGGAAGTCTATATATCGGGTGTTATTTAGTACCTTAAGGTAAAACCAATAGTTATTGGATTAAGCATTTAAGATGACAAACAAAAGGCACACGCCGAAGACTTGGATACTTGATATAGATAAACAAATAAAACATGCGCTTTTACACAGACACTTCCCAGCAAAAAACAGATTACTTACATCTAACATTGGCTCATTTTGTGAGACTTGGCGATCGACTATTTACCCTGAACAATTCCGAGCTTTTCCATCCAAACACGTTTCCATACGAACAATGCGTAGTTCAAATGTTATCGACAATCTGTATCTCATAGATACTACAGAAAATTACAAAATTTTCGACAAATAGATCACACAAAACAAGGGCGACCTAAGAAAAATCCCGGAAAATCGGGACGAATTAAAGTTACTAGCAATACTTTATTGAGACCTGGGGAAACTTTGAACGCTTACGGTAGGCTTTGTACGAAATCATTCTTGACGTCTTTGTAGTCTAGTCGGTAGCCTTGCGACGGGATAGTTTGAGACGTATTTCTCATTAATTGTTGTAGAAGTATCAAAGTGTCTTTCATGAGAATAAAGTCGAACCACAAAAGATACTAAAGATCTGGTGGCGGGGAACTTTCAAGTCAATATGGGCTCTGCAGTTTGAACCGCGGTAGAGCCATTAATTTTAAGGTTTGTCCAGGAACCTACATTGCTGCATGTTCTGGTTGTTCATTGCAGGTTTTCGATTGAGTCAACGAATGAAATTCCAACAAAACCAAGAAGAATAGTTAGTAGTAAGTTTTTATGTTTTAATTTAACCTTCGTGTTGGGTTTTTCCCTATCTATAATTATGCAATCGTTGCTGAAAAAATATAAATAATTGAAATTCGCTCGAAAAACACTAATCGTAATGGTTGTTACCATTAAAGTAAATAAGGGAACATTGCTCTAAAGCCTCGCCAATCTGAAAATCTGGGGAGCGGAACTTTTGGCCTTCAATTGGTCATTTCAGATCATACGATCTCGTAAAATATGAAAGGCGACAATTTGAGCGATAAAAAACCGGAGACCGAAAGCGCTGATGAAGTACTTAAGGAACGAAATCCCAGCTACATGTGGAGTGATATCGAGAGACATTATTCGCCGTTGAAAAGGAGTAAGCGAAAGTGGGTCCAGCCAAGTGTATTCTGTCTGTAAGCAGGGATGCACGGCACCTATGCTCCCATATTGTGCCTGACGGCTACGCTGAATAAATGAAGGAATTTACGCGACTTGGCAGCTCCGTGAACGCTAACTTTAATTTTCGCTTGGGGATTCAGCAGAAATCACACTTGCCAATAGCTGTTCACATGATCTTTCTCGACCAACTAAATTAATGCTCTATAATTTCAACCTCCCCATACTCTGATATGGCGCATATGTATTGTCGCGGATGGATGCAAATGCATTTTGGATGGTCGAGAGAAAAATTCTTCGCTTAATCTTTTGCCACTTTTCGAATTCGGGTACGACTATAGGATTCAAATAAACTATGAGCTGTATAAGCTGCACAACGACAAAGATGTCGTCCAGCATGTTACGGAACAACGTCTGCGCTGGCTCGACCATGTCGTGCAGAGGTGCAGAGAATCAGATAGAAAGACCAAGTCAAGAAGTACCTATCTTCCTCCATGATAACTAACTGCAGAGCACATGGCGAGGTGAATGACGTAAGTGTATGAAATGAAAGACAATGTTTGTTTTCCCACTTAAAATTTTTATGTTGTAAAGCATAAGTGTTCCGTACTTGTCGGGGTTATCGGGATAAGTAGCATGGGACTGCAGCCACCACAAGGTCTACCCCGGGGAAAACGGGGACAGCATGGTCTAAAAGCCACTATGAGCCAAAAGTTCCGCACGGTCCACAAAGTCTACAAGGTCAACAAGGTGCACAGGATCCACACCCATCACAGCAACCCACAGCAATCATCACTTAGGCAGCAGAGAATACAACCTTCACGGAAAGGCGAGATCCTCGTTTAATACAATGCCAACTAAAGAAATTTTTTTTTAAATTTATTTCTCAATAAATATTGAAAATTTTTTTACCTTAAAACTTTACAGAAAATTTAGTAAAATAGAACGCGAAACGTTCTGATCAAAAGTGAAAGACAAACTGAAGTTTTATTTTGAGGAACAAAAATCGGTAAAATTGTTGCTCAAATCACGGCCTACTACAAAATTGTATGTTTTTAACATTTTTATGAGGAAAAATGTTTACCGTGCAATTAATGTCAAATTGGTAGAGTAGTTTGGAAAGGATGCATCTTTAAAAACTTATGAAAAAGTCTGAACTATTTTGAAAATGTAATAGAATTTTATTGAAAAAAATTGGCTGAATATATTTCAATAATTACATTTTTATTGGAAGCGATGTTATATGATATTTTTTAAGGAAACACCAAGTTTGTCAAATTTAAAACACAGATGACTTGGCAGGAGTCAGTCGGTGGTCAGCTCATGTTCGAGCGAAGAATTTTACGAAAATCTTCCATACTTTTCGTATTTGTGTAAATTATGAACTGTATGAGGTGTACGACGATGTTGATGGCATCATTATATCTGTGGATGAAGACGTTCCTGCAAAGAAGTTGTTCAACGCAGGAAATCGAATGGGACGACCTAGAATGAGTTGAAAAGATGCAAGTGCAGGAGGACCTATTTTCGCCTCGAGTAACCAAATAGGTTAGGTACTCGCAAAACAGCGTTGCCAGGTGAGAACTGAGGAGCTCGGCTGTAATACCTCAACTGGTTATCAAGGCTACCTGCAGAAAAGTATATAAATAACAGCTTCGTTTTCGACTTAACAACACATGAAGCTATCAGCAGCAGCTAACTTTCCTATAGAGTGAAGTTTGTGTCTTTCTACAAAATCAGCTATCGCCGAATCTGCTTATCATAAGAGGCTTACAAAAAGTAGAATTCGCACGCGTTTTATGATGAGGCCATAAAAGCTGACTGGTACTCCTCATCTGCCTAAGCCGCAGTACTAGACGCGCCCAAATCTACCGCACACGAGCACTTTGTGCTAATTTCTGCCACCTCTCATTAGTAAAGTGTTTTTATTAATTAACAATATGGCCAATAACCATACCGTTAATACCTCTTAAACTTAACATTTGGAATCGCTTAAAAGACTTTAACTTGATGGCCATGAACCTTTCACATTTGCACATAATTTTTTTTGGAAAGTTTTATGCTTATGAAAATATGATTTCATGGGATTTCGGTGTTTTCATCATGGCGTTCTTTGCAATCATAAACAATTTGCAAATGATTCGAAATATGCTCATGATTTTTTTTTGGTAAACTTTTATAAGCTTAATGATGCGTAATAAAATGAGGCCCGTAATCAGAAATCAATAACAGACATAGCCAGGGAAAGTAATTATTGGCTGTGGCAGCCAGAAAAGTGCAGCTATTCCAACGTCTTATCGGATCACATTTTTGCTTGGATAAGCGTAGCGGCACAGATGAAAGTCATTGGGGCGTAAGGTACGGCATATGATGCGTTAGGACGCGCCCGTGGCGGCTCGTTTGGAGCCATCGTCACTTGATTGAAGGCAAATGCAGAAGCAGGCAACTAATCAACGCCAGCGCAAGTGCCAGCACAAGATGAACTGCCCAAAAAAGAACCAGAAAAACCGCAATAAACAGAGCAGAGTTGTGCCGTCAAACTGACCTACAGCAGATAGGTGCAGGTAAAGTTTTATTGATGAAAATTGCATGCCTCAGGACTGTAATCAACTCCATGGACAGACACCAACCAGATCCGTCAGTCAGACGGTCCCAGCGTCAGAAACAGGCCAGTGTGCGTGTGTTATCTGCGAACGACAACTCATTTTGCTGCACAAGACTGGCTTTTATCTACGAAAAACATTTCGAAGAAATGCCAACTTTGGTAAAATGCTAAAATAAATTGCATCTTGATAGTAAAACTGGGTCAGTCTTTGCATACGAGGTGCCACTCAGCCCATAAAACTTTACTTAAGTTTAATGATTTGGCAAATTGTTTGCGTCAGCGCCATAGAATAAGCTGGCGCCATCTAGCGACACACTGCTTAATTAAGATATTAATCATTGAGCGAGCAGCTGCCTTGCATTGATTTTTTACATGCAATTTTATGTAGCTGGAAATTAACTTTTTTTCGGCATGACTTTTTTTGCTGGCTGTGCATCTTCAGTTTGATTGGCGGGCTGCAGCACAGCCTTGCGGTTGTGTCCTTGCCTTATAATAAGCTTTAAATAGCTTCAATTACAGTGATTCAGTCAGTTGCATAATGTGCTGGGCGGCTGGCTGATTTCTCTATTCTGTGGCATGCCGCATCCCATGCATGCAAAATGTGGTCCCCAACTTAATAAATCTGAACCGGCTGCCGTCCGAGTAGGCGGCTGGTTGATATATGACAATGACGCTGACGTTCATGATGATGATGATGACGAAGATGATGACGGTGACGCTGACGCTGACGCTGACCAGCAAAGGCACAACCGCACGCCAGGAGGTCATGTCACAAAAATATCCATTAACACATCATAAAAATTAAAAATTAAGAAACCATACCCCTGCAGCCACCGCAACACTACAACAACAATAACAACCGAAACAACAAGCCAATAATACAAGTCAGAAACAAGTAAAATATTGTCAGTTGGACACCCGTGGCAGCAGCAACGAAGTTTCGATGCTCTACGTAAAGTGGTAGAAGATGTTTTTTAGAACCTTTAGTATGCATTTTAGATAAATATCCTTAGATTTCCGACGTTAAAGCGGCATATTTTTCTTTATAAATATTTTATAAAAAAAAATAAACTCAAAAATAAGAATTTTTCTGCATGGCGGGTATTTTGATCCTCCACAGCACATTATTTTAAGAAAAATTTAGCTTAGTGCATTTAACTTACCGCTGCTGTATTTTCCATCAGATTCTAAGAAAACTAACTTTGCGCAAAACGGGGACCATTGAAAAAATTTATAAGTTCGAATAAAAAAGCTTGCAATGCTAAAAAAACAAAAATGTCGAATCTTATAGGAAAGTATAGCAAAATTGCTATAGAACAACAAGTTATTTATATGGTGAATCTATTGCAAAACCATTGACTAGAAACTTTCGTAAAATTTTGGTATTATTTTTAGCAAATGTATTGCTTATTCAGAAGAGCGCACAATAGAGTGCTACGCTATAATCAATTTTCGCTGGAGCTGATAAACTGAAAGGTGTGGCAACACTGGCTGACACATAGTCAAATTAATCGATAACAATCAATATGATTTTGAATAATTTGAGTGCATCCACGCGATTTGTTCTAATTTATAGGGGAGGAGCTGTGGAAATTGAATAATTAATCTCTATATTTTTTTCACATTTTTAATAAACTTTTTGTTGCAAGAGCAACCAGTTACTTCAAGCTGTTTACTTGAGAAGTTCGCATGGTTTGTATGAGAACTAAATCTATATTAGTTAGCTAATACGGACTAAAACAAAAAACATACCTTTAAGCGCTATTTAATTATAAGGGATGCCTTACGTTTTAAAAAACAAAAGAAATAAAAACATTTTTACTATGATTTGTTAGGTTATTAAGATCGCTGATAAACTCAATATATACGAAAATAACTTCAATTAACTTTAAATTATATTTTATTGATTAAGGAAATTTTATTGTTTATCAAACATATTAAACTCAACTGTTAATTGCTAATAAGTTGGACTATTTTTATATTCTTTTAATATAAAATTTTGAGCAATAAAGCTTTCAGTAGTACCTTGATTTCCCGCTATCTCATATCTCATCGCGTATCCTTTTAAATGCCTTGCCTCAGTTGGTTTACCTTCAAACTTTTATATAAAAATATATATTTTTTTAACTTAATATATTTTTAATTAATATATTTTTTTTTATTTATTGCTAACTTCCGATTTTTTTACTTGTAACACAATGAAGATAAAAAATAAAATTATCACTCAGGGGTTAGATATTCGAAGCACTTGTGAAATTTAAAAAATAATGCTGTATGTAATTTAAACGAATCATATTGATTGATTAATTAATTTTTGTTAAATATTATTGTAGTTTCTAATAATTTAAACAATAAAGTGCATTGAGTTTAAAACTTGGAAATTATTACAAAGAATAAATAAAATTTCGTCGTGGTAGATGGCTTAAATTCAGACCAGCTGCAGGAAATAATACAACTCCTTTATATATTATTACTGACTTATTTGAAATTGAATATAAAGATTTTTGTAATAATTTTTTGGTTCGACATTCAAGTTGCTTAAATTCAAATTCTGTAGCTCTTAGCTCAGGTTCTTTTGCTCTTACCTTTGAACTTGTTAACTTTATCATCACATCATCCTCACAAATGTGACTCACTTTTCTACTTTTAGGTTGGTCTCTTAAACAAATTCTAAGTATGGAGCTTGTAAAATTCTGCAATGGGTAGTATATTCTTCTTCAAATTTTGTTAAGGTTTTGAACATTATGATGATGTGGAGGCTGTTGACGGTGAGTATAATGACGATACTAAACGTCCGATTTTTATGAGAAATGAGAGCATTTAAAATGTTCATGCCCAATTTATTTCAAGCCAAGATAGTTGCTTTCTACACCAATTGAGAGCTTTACTTGCGTATCTCAAACTTCATTGAGAGCCCTGAATTATGTCACAAAACCCCCAATAAACTCATAATTACTCCAACCGCTTACAAGTAGAGTATACCGAAAAAAAAAACCGCACGGCTGGGTAAAATAAAACGCCAAGGTATGCCACGGTAATCATTTCAAGAAAAACAGGCAAAAAGTGAAACCGGTAATTATGCATTATGTATGCACGCCACCAACACGCCGGATTAAAATGAGCTGCCACCGTCGGCACCGCACGTCTCCCCGAAACAGCACCACTGCAGTTCCAAAAGTTGCCCGCAGGATAGCCAACGCCGCTACAAGCACACCGATATACACACACCACACACAACCACACACACACAGTGACAAACGGCAGAGTTAAATTCAAATTGACATAAGTGAAGCATGCCCAGGGGGAGGCGAAGTTGGGAGTTACAGTAGAGTTTAGTGTCTCGATGTTGTTTGGCTTGGAACAGACCCACGCAGTGGTGGCCCCACGCTAAGTAGGAAATACTTGAAAAACTTTATATTTACGTTTGTTTCTCGTTGTTGTAATTGTTGTTGTTTTTTGGGCAATTTACGTGCCATGGCGCGCGACTTGAAAACAAAAGACTTAAGCGACGAACTTGCAGTAACATAAATTTCACTTAATTGCAAAAAAAAGTGAAAAAGAAAACGAAATCGCAAGACATAAGACTCGACAAAATGCATTAAATCGATAAAACTTAAGAAATAAATGAGTTCAACTTGAACACGCCGGCAACATTTTAAATTCAGCGAGGATGGCCCCCAGAAATTGCAACGAGAAATATGCAAAGCACATAAAATTAAGCAAAAATTGCAAAATGTAAAGAACAATTTATCTCAATTCCATTGAAATGATAATATGGATAATGTCAATGTGTAGCAAGGTTGTATGTAGTTAAGCTGATACTATGTACCTACAGACTATGGACTGCGCTTCCTGGTGTGGA
Source organism: Chymomyza procnemis (assembly GCA_035046065.1). Classification (NCBI taxonomy): domain Eukaryota; kingdom Metazoa; phylum Arthropoda; class Insecta; order Diptera; family Drosophilidae; genus Chymomyza; species Chymomyza procnemis. The sequence goes on from JAWNOJ010000026.1 coordinate 43,982,636, forward strand.
AGCAGTGCTGGACAGAGGCTAAATTGATGTAGTACGGTTGCTTAGGGCATAAAATGCTAAATCAGCGCAGTCAACGCAGACATTTGTGTCAACACTCACATGCAATTGCTGTATTGTCGCTCTCGCGCTCATTTGCGCTGGTGACGACTGCGCTGCACTGCTATTGAGCATGCTTTTAGAGTTTCATAAAGCTTTAGTAGGTAGCTGTAAGACATCGAGTCTTAAATTTGGAAAATAAAATATAAAATAAAGATATTTTGGATGTTGCAAGCACGAGCGTTTGGATTTTTTAATGAGAAACATTACTATTACAACATTTATTTCACATATGAGGAGATTCTCTATTTCTTATTTACCACATCAAAACTCAATAAATGGAGGATTTCTCAACTTAAGAAGTATTGTATTGTCCCGAAATTGGTTAGTTTACTTTACAGATGCCTCTTTGAAATCCCATTTTTGTTGTAAGCGAAACACTTTTAAAACTTTTGAACGATCTGATTAAAATTTGTCGTGAGAGACAAGAATCAATAACAACAAGACTATTTCAAATTGGCCACAGTGTCAGCCCTTTACGCTTTTCTTTTTGTTCTGAAGATTAAGTAAAATTGCGAGCTAGTGCTCAAATACTTTGTGAGAAAATTAAAACCATAGCCTAGTGAACATTTTCAGTACAGCAAAAGAGAGCCGTGATTTACGTTACCTTATGTGATTCAACCATAATTTCCTTATTTAACAGAGAACTATACTTAAATTCCGAATCAGAACGGTAGTATCTTTAATTAATGTACATTCGCTAAGGCACAACATTCACAACGATTCTTTGAAACAAGCTCTTATTGCTTGACTTTGGGTCGGCAAAAGTCTGACAGCTTGCGTGCAAATATTTTGGAAGAGTAAATGAGGAGCGAAGGATAGTGCACATTTAGAGTATAGCATAAGAGCATCACGACTTGCATTACCTTATCCATACCATACCATAATTTGCTCTGTTAAAATAAATTTAATCCCCTTGACTATACTGTCATCGCTCCAAAGATGAAACATGAAGATAGCTCTAATAATGGCTATACAAAGGGAGCTACAGTTTATAGTCGAATCCGGCAGTCTTTTTTTTAGAGAGAGTCTATTTGCTCTAATTTTTTTGCTATGGGGTGGCATAGGTCCGACAGTTAGGGTCAATATATTTTGTGAGAGTAAGAAATATAAGAGCCTAGCCTATCACATTTTAAATACAGTAAAAGAGATTCGGGACTTAAGTAACCTTATATTATTATAATAGGCTCAGTTAAAATAATTTTATTTTCACTATGCTATCATCACCCCAAAGGTGGAGCTTGAAGATAGCTCTATAAATAACTGTTTGAAGAGAGCAGGGACCTACGTTTTATAACCGAATACAAAAGGCGTTATTTTCAGTGAATAAAGAAGTACTAGGTAATTTCGCTAGTGCTACTGCGGGGAATCGAAGCACCTACTTTCGGTTTTAGCGAATACAATGAATTTATTAACTAAGTCAAATGGCATCTATTTGCTAGCTATGTCAGTGCTAGACAGACAGGTGTTCATTTAACTGCTAGGTGTTCTATTGACAGGCGCAGAACTATATAGATATGAGTTACGATATATTGTTTTAAGTTTAAAGCGGCAGAGGCTGTGCAATTTTGAGAAGCTTTAGGCGCAAAAAATTTTAATGCGATAAATTATTATATTATGGGATATATTTTTACAAAAATAATAAGATATATATTAACCAGAGAACCACGCTATAAACAAGTTAAGAAAAGAAAACCCCAAACCACTGATGGACAAGCTCTAATTTGATATAGTTCCCTCGCTTAGGACACAAATGGCTGCCTCAGCGCAGTCAGCACACGCACAATTTCAATCTGTCAACTACCTCACACGCATTAACCTAATTAACGCTCTCGCACTCTTTTGCGCTCTAGCTGACTGCCTGCTTGTTCCATGCTCAGTCCATGTATGAGTCTTGCTCAACATCGTCCCAAGCCCTAGTTGAATTTGTCGCCTTAAGTATTGCGCACAGTAGCTCATTTTTCTTCTACTGTCTGCCTTTTGTTAATTTTTTTGAATTTTTATCTTTATTTAAAATTTTTTATATTTTTATTATTTTTTTTTTGTCCCAAAACTTGAATATTTTATGCGCGGCCTGAGCCAAGTTTATGCTCTCTGCGTCTCTGCAGGCAATGACAGTGAATATGGCTCGTAATTTTCAAGCGTTGTAAGTGTTAAAGTCAACAATCGTGAGAAAAGAATTTTATTGTTGTTGTTGTTGCTGTTGTGTGGGGCTGCAGTTTTTCGATTTTTTTTTTGTGGTCGTTGGAGCACTTTAAACCACTGAAGGTCACTCTGCCTTGATTGTTACTGGGGCTGCGGCTTGCTGGAGTTATAGCTGGAGCTGTGGAGCTTGCGCTTGCGCTTTTTCGGTGCGATTTTTGTGAATATGCTTATTGTTGTTGTTATTGTTGTTGTATTGCTTTTTGTAAACGTTTTGCCGCATATGATGGTCGTCTGGTCTGGGGCAGAGTGAGATACCAAGTACGCTGGCTGGCTGGCTGGCTGGCCAGAGTCAAGCAATTGGGCCGGCAGCCTTTTGTCCGCTTCCAAGAGCTCGCATTTGGTTGTGTTTGTTATGTTTCGCCTCATGTTAAATTGTCCGTTTCATGTTTCTGTTTTAAATGTCAGTTGTAATTTGTTGGATTAACCCATACACATGAATTATGTTTAGTTCGAATGTAATTGATTTGAATGCAATTTGAATGAACGACCAAGAACCACAAAGTTCCAAAACCAAATGGATTACCAATAAATGCAGCAGCAGCAACAGGAGCGTCGCAAAGTAAATTGAAATTTGAAAATTGGCCCAAAGTTGTGGCCAAGTTTAAATGGAATTATGCAAACCAATAACGTAATTTTCCCATGTACTCGAGGAAACGAGGATGAGCGGGTTAACTTGGTCAATGGCAATGGGGAGTGCAACTTGTGTTATTGGTTTTTGTAAACGTTTCATGGGGAATCAATAGAGTTGTCAGTTGAGTAGCGCGGTAGCTTTTATTTATGACAAAGATTTGGTTAGGAAAATGATTATAGTGTGGAGATTTTGCAGTGCGGCTTTGTAGCTATAGATCTAAAACGTGGGTGCAGTGACACTAACTGAGTAAAAGCTATTAGCACTTGTAGATCTAAGCAGTAGGAAAAACCAAAGAATACTGTTTTAGAGGCGAGTACTCCGTTTTTCCTTGATTCTTAAGCGAGAACATTAGGTGTTTCACTCATTTTTTCAAAGATTTTTTGCAAATAAGCTTTAAAGCTCTCTTCAAATAATATATCAGACTCTATTTCTTTTAATGTGTGTTTATTTCCAAATGTATATAAAAAATATATCTTTTGAAAATATTTATTTTAGAGTTCTACATACTTTTTCTTCTTCGACAACCCTTTTCCGTTGCGCTTATGCTTCTCCTATGGTATGCATATGTCATCTCAGCGTTCTTCTGCAGGCATTCCTATGATAGTTCGTATCTATGCTGAAATCTACCTGATGTTGATGCGTTTTCATTAAAAATTTTGTACCCAAAATAGCAATTTTTATGATTAAAAAGCAAAAAATGTAAACCAGAAATATTTTCCTATGTACATGAATATAATATTTCTGAAGAAGAACGAAAAATTCGATTACGTGAACAGGCAAGAATACGAAAAATTAAAAATCGAGACAGAATGTTAATTGAAAAACAAAAAAAAAAAGTTCAAAGACAGTACTTGCGTGGAAAATTGTGACAAAAATCAACTTTGAAAAAATGAATTATGAGTACAGTGAATACTTTTTTTTAAAAAGTACATTTCTGATTATTATTTACAAGAATTATATCATTGAATGTCTTCTGTTTGGTCTTGAGACGATAGATATACCTTATATATCGGTATATGAAGGCATAAAAATTATTTGAAACAAGTTTCAAAATCCTCAATAATGTACATCGATTGTGAAATTTGAAAGACAACTTGTTAATAGTTGAACCCATGGATCATTTTATTGCACATCATATTTAATTTTTTCATATATTTATTCTTATATATTAGTCAGAGGAGATGATATTTGTATATTTGACTATAATTTCGGTTTTATTAGATTAATTTTGTTCTTCTTTAGGTGTCCGGAATGGCTTTTCAAGTTTGAATACAAAATGTTAAGCTATTTGGCTGTAAGCATCGAAATGCCACTGCCACAGTTTGGTGACACTATGTCTTTTGGTACCTAAGAAGTAAATGATCATACGACGAACAACGGACACAGACGGGTATAGCTTAATCGCATAATAAGTATTCTGATATTAAGTACTTGAGATCTATTACCAATCCTTCTTCTCTTTCATATATTTCATAATTTCTGTACATACCTCTGAGTTATAACAACCCACTGCTTTGAAAGCACCAGGCATAATGCCATAAAATATATTAAATTAATGCTTATAATTTTTGAGCAAAAATATAAAATTACTAACAATCGAATAATTTATTTTTATATAATTAATATTAAATTCTTCTAATACATAAATAAATATAGACATGGACATAATATTAGTCTGCGCCCGAGCATCAACACTAGCCACTGAACAACCGCCGATTAGCAAATGTAGTTGTGAATTATAAGCATTGAAGTGTAGCAAATATTAGAAGGAGGCAGTTATATGTTGCTCCAAACATAGAGCAGCTTGGCAATAGATGCTATTAAAAAAGCAACCAATGAAATTCGTAAGCAAATGAGTCGAATTGGGCTCACTTTTATAAAAGTTCCATACCTGCAAGTTGAAAGCGATATTCCTATTATTTAATTGAAAAGCTTCGATATTTGCTGACAAAAATTTAAATTTCTTTAGGGAATTTGATTTTATACAAGTTTCAATTCTTTCACTAATTCTTCATTTAATAATAAGCTTTTCGACTCAATTTGTTCGATATAATTCCTATAAGATACACTTAAAAAAATTTTAGGCGCAGCTCTAACGGCAATTGTTTCAAATTATTTTAAAGAGATTTATTTTTAAGCCATTTAAATGAGATCTTTGAGTAGGTGATTCCCTTTAAATTTTAAGAATTATATTTTGAAGTAAGCATGCAAGATATCTTAGTAGCGAAATAAAAATGGGCAACAAATTATAGTTTCAAAGATATGGTGATTCAATTTTACCCACGAAGCCTACAAAATGCACTGTCACTTCCAAGTTAGGGCTGCCAACTTGACGTGCTCAAAAATATACTAAGTGTGACCTTATCGCATTTTTATTCAGTGCTGCCAATTTCGTTTAATCGTCAAATCCAAAATTAGATTTATTTACAAATTAAAATATATAATTCCCATGTTGTTTTTAAAGCTATTTTTCATTCTTAAATTTAAGTAGGCTTTGATTTGTGACTGTCAAAGTTTGGTATTTTATTATGGAAATTGTGACAATTGTGCAAAACGAGTACGACAGAAAAAATTATAATTCTATTTTGTATGTGTTGAAATTCCATGAGAAATAGTTGAAAGTGTATATAGCTTATAGAATTTAATGATTACGGAAGGAGTGACCATGACATCTGATCAGTGTGTATTTTGTTTAGATAAACAACGATGTCCCTGTTTCATACATTGTGGACATTCCTTTTGCACGGAGTGTTTTAATAAATATCTGGAAATAGGAACTGATCGTCGTTGTCCGCTATGTCGTCGAGAGTTTCAGGTGAGCTATGGGAATGGCTATAGAGAAGATGCGGTACCGTAGCCAGAATATTTTGGAGCAGCGCTGTCAGCAAAGCACAAGGCCAACAGACTATCACTCCCGCGCTCATTTGCGCTCTTGCTGACTGCGCTGCTTTTCGGTTTTGGGTCTTAAAATAGCAAATTATGGACATTTTTGAAGTGACAAACATGACATAAATATCGATTAATGCTTCTATTGTTACCTTTTATAATTTTTGGTATATCGATATACGGCGAAGACGCAGGTTTTTGCCACCAGAATGGTAAAATAATATAGGTATACTTTATAGAGGTCTGTTGCCACTTCTGTTTAGCAACAAAAGTATTCTACTCTTATTAAATTACAATGAGAATTGTGGCAAAGTCAAGAGAGCTCAAAGACAATCTATATAAATTCAGGTGGGCTTCGAGTACAAAAGTATTTCTTATCATTTTACTTTGGGATTGGGTTGACGTAAGTCTGATAGCTAGGGTCAAAACATTTTGTAAAAGTAGATTGAACTAGCTTATCAAGATATGCTGTGAGAACTGTTCAATAAATATCATCATATTCCAAAGGACCAGCCCTCTTTATATTATTGTTGTGGCTCAAACATTTTGTGAGAACAAGCATATTAATTGAGTACCGCAATGGAGCAGCGCGACTTACGTTACCTTATGTTATTGTACCATAATTTGCTCAGTTAACAGTTCGTTTTCTCTTCTCAGGCGGATCATTATATTGATATGAACAACGATACCTTATTGTTAAACTTGACGCGACAAGAGTTGTGCTATTTTGAGGAGCTCTATCGTGAGTTGCAACTCGAAAATCGTGAATTATAGTAGAGCCATGCACGAGTACAGTGCGTCAAAGGACCTTGTAATGTAATGCTCTTGATGACGTGAGTAGTTTACTAATACGGAGGAGAACCCTGACCCCAAGGGTTTATAGAATTATTCATAATCTTATCTTATCTAAGCTAATTATCTTTTTTTTTTGTAAGTATTGTATGTTATTTTTAAGTTTTGTACATTTTATAGAATAAAATAAATGCAAAGTCTATGAGTGAGTTAATTGATGATGGGACGTGCTGCCAATTTGCCTAGGCCTCAGTTGGCACAAATCGTTTTGAAAACCTGTTATGGCTGCTGTAGACCATCGATCAGCGGTAGCCGCATCTGGATTTGTATCTGCATTTGTATCAGCGGGACTGCTGAGTGTAGTCTTAATTAGACGCTTAGGCCGGGCTAATTGGTAGTTGGCCAACGCAAAGACTGGTAAGCTGCTCAGCATTGATAAATTGATAAGCCTTGGCAGGCGCAAAGCTGCAGATGGACACCTAATGATGGCAATTAATGTTGGCGCATAAAAATGGTGCAAAATTGTTTATTAAATGCTTAGGCCGCATGCGTTGAAGCCACAAGTTGGCACTATGAGTACTGAGAGTAGTGCTGGCGATGGTGGCCAAGGCGGACGACCGGCCGTCTGCAGCCGTGCCCAGCTTGAATTGGCCGTCTAGCTGTCTGGCACTTGGTCTATTTGTGTGTTTGTGCTTTATCTCACGAATCATTTTTAGCATTTTGACAGCATTTTGAGTCAACAACAACATGGCCAACAGTGACTCGTTGTTGGTAACAGTGTTGCTGTTGCTGCTTGCTGGCTGACTGCTTGTTGTTGGCGCATGCAAAAGATACAAATCTAAGCTGCGCATTATGCAATCGTATAAGTTTTGCCTAGTCAGCCCAGTCAGCCCAGTCAGCAGGCAGGCCGTGTTAGATGCATAAAGCCAAAAAGTATCTCATGGATTTGCGCAATTTGTCATCCTCGAGGCAACTGCGCCTGCGCGCCTGCGTGCATGCGTTTTGGTTCTTTTAAAAGATTTGTCAAACGCCGGCTGGCATTTTGTGCGGGCGTGGTACCAGACCGCGATGCGTGGCCCGCCAGCGTTTTATTGATAACATTTGACCGGGCTTTTGATATTGCGTTTATTTAGCCAATTATTAATGCCTCTTGTTGCGGCAATGCGTGTAATTTGTATTAGTTGTTGTGGCTGCCGTTGAAATGTGATATATATTTTGCTGCTGCTTGTGGCAACATGCATTAGTGACTGTCCGATAAGTTCGATTTGGAGCTTTGGCAACTTAACGCTGCGCTGCATGCTACACGGCCAACGGGCTGTATTGGGTGCTCTTGTTTTTGGCCTCGATTACATGTGGTTTTACATGTGGCAAAACATTTTTATCGCCGATTAGACGCGCCCGATAATGTACGCCAGCGTCAGGTCGTTGGGTCTTGCCACATTGGCTGCATGGCTCAATTCAACAGCCAACAAACTGTAGCAAGTTCAATGCACTTCTCAATTGGCAACAGCTTTCAACATTATACATTTCTGCTTTTTTTTTGTGCAACTTAGCCATATTCTTATCGCAAGTCATTTGTCAAATTGCTAAACTGACATTAAAGCCGCTTCATGCAAGCTGATAAACTTTTCATGCAACCAAGAGGAAGACAGCACTGAAAAAAAATTTGACATTTTGGCGTTGATGATCGATTGAGACGGCTCGCAGTACCAACGAGTGCAAGTTGGTGACATTATTGCGCCAATTTCGGTCGCTGGGGCATCAGTTAAGCGTCGCATTTTTTCGCTTTCAGTTTGCATGCAAGCGCATTGTCTTTTCTGTCTTTTGTGGCAACTCATGCGTGGGAGTTGCACGAATTGTGTCGTTAAATAATGCGCATGCGCCATGTTGGCGACAGACATCGCATAGTTGCAGCAAATAAAACAAACGACAACACTGGCAACACTGGCAACTCTGGCAAATCCTGCAGGGCACCAAACTGGTTGGCGGTCATCAAACAACCAACCACAACCAGCACACAACAACAACCACCGCCACTTGGACACTGTTGACAGCGGAAGAGTAGCCAAAGCGCGGCTTACATAAAATACCAACAACTTTTGGTGCTGCGGCGGCAACTGGAGCAAAGCGTTTTGGGTGGCCAGCAACAACAACAACAACAAACACACAGAGAGCCCAACAGTGACCGGCCTTGCATTTGATGTTTTTTTTTCTTTTTGGTTCGTCTTGTTTTTGTTGGTTTAATTGATAGACGAGCTGCCGCGGCATGCAACCCACGCCGCACGATGCCGCCGCTGCCATTGACGACAAGTAGAAAAATTAGAACGAATTATTTATGCTCTCAAAAGCAGTCATGCTGTGAAGTTGCAATCAATAAAGATGAAGATGTGATGGGATGACTTAAGTTGGCAACAGATGAGACGACTTACAATAGATGAATACAATTCGACTGGCAGTAACTCTGAAGGAGTTGTTATCGCTAAAGATGTAGATAAGATGGGTCGAGATTACAAAATGTCTGCTGAGGAAATTCTTGCAGTTGTAAATGATGTAAATAAATGAATGACTGAGATGGGATAAGTTAACTTGCAATCAGTAATATGGCAGTTCGCTTTAGTAGATGGCACTCTAAAATTAAGCTTGTTTTGGAAAAAATTGGGCATGTGAATTTCTCTTGCTCTCTTGCTCTTATTTTGTGTAGAATTTTATATAAATGGGCAGACACTGCTGTCTCCCTCGGGAGAAGCGTTACATCTTTGAGATTTCACACTTTTCAGAGTAGTCCTATAAACGTTGACGAAAACTTCATTTCTGTGCTCAATTTTTTCCAGTTTAAAACAGATTTTTACATTACTAAGATTGCAATAAGAGATTTACAAATAAGTCTCCAGGATCCTTAGAATACTTCTTTGTATGCCCAAGAGTAGAGCTGATTGTGTTCCTTATGATTACATACATACCTTCAGTTTGAGGATCAATCTAATGTCTTCCATTAAAAGTTTAACCAAGATATCAAGAGGTTAACAAAATAGGTAGATTTATAGCTTTTTAGAAGAAATGATGCAATAGTTTATCAATTAATTCATCTGGTTGCCAGGACACGACAGAATATCGAGTACACTGTCATAGTCCAGTTATAGTAATCCAATAAATCTATACCGAAATAAGAAGCTTTATAGCTTTACTGTCGCAGATTTTTAGAGGATATGGCGGTAACATGTAAGGACCTAAAGTTCACACATATCTTGAACTTCAGGATCAATCTAATGTCTTTCAGTTAAAGTCATAGCAATTCTAGAGATCCTGATCAAAATAAGAAACTTTAAAGCTTTTTAGAAGAAATGGCGGAGTAGTTCATCAATTAATTCATATTGTTTCCAGGATAGCGACAGAACACAGCCTCAGCTTCAGGATCAGTCTACTGTCTACCAGCGAAAGTCATAGCAATGATCTTGGAGAGATCCTTTACAAAATAGGAAAGTTTGAAGTGTAACTTGCGCTGAGCGTCTGAGGATATGGCAAAACGGTTTATAAGTAAACTTATCTGGTTCTGGACAGAATATCTCGTTGACTGCCTATGTGAGAGAACTCAAGTTGCTTTCAGCTTCAGGATATATCGACTTTCTTGCAGTAAAAGTGATAGCAAACTTAAGAAATCCTTGCTAGAATAAGAAACTTTGAAGCAGAAATATCGCTGATTTTGTAGATGAGATTGCTAAAAGGTTTGTAAATATTCTTTTTTGATTCCTAGGACAGGTACAGAATTTTAAATTGTCAAGGCATCGACATGGAAAGACTTATGGTGCACACTGTCAGCTTTAAGATGAATATACTGTTTTCCAGCGAAAGTCATAGCAATATTCTTAAAGAGATCCCTACCAAAATAAACAATTTTGAAGCAAAGCATAAATTAACTCATATAATTTTCAGGACAAGGACAGAATGCCGAGTTCAACTGCATTTCACTGAACTGGCGAGACATGGATATTTCTCGTTGAGGAAGACCACCGCGTAGTCGTACCTTAGAGCAGCTGTAATTAATATAAAAACACATTTATTCTTACTAAAAATTAGACTTGAAATCGCGGACCAACTAAATGCAGGACTTTCAGAGAGGATTCGCCAATTTAGTGTAGAAAAAAAATTCAGCAACTCGACCGGTTAAGCAGAGTACAATGCGTAAGGCTAATACGAGTTATTACTTATATTTTAGACTTGGAATCGGGTATCGCATATCAATTTCGTCAAAGTTTTCGAAGATCTTTTTAGAAATAGTATCTAACAGCTTTGCCGGGTAAACAGGACGTTGGGTTAGCAAAGGTTATTACCTAAAATTAGCTGGTGGTAACCCATATTTCTAGACTTAACGCAGCACATCTTGATATGAGCTGAAGCTGTGACAAAGAGAATGCGCTCGAGGCGGTAGATCGCCACTCTGGATAACAAAGTATCGCTTTTAAAAGTCGCAATTACTCAGTGACATTACATTACTATCTGCTGGCAACCTAAATATCTTTGTAGGATTCATGGAGAATGCAGGAACTCAAGAAATATAACCTCTTAGATAATAGATTTTTATCAGGATTAGCGGTTCCATTCAGCACAAATTGCTCGTGGATCCAATGGAGTATCATTAGCAAGCAGCAAAAAAAAAACCCCTTTTTCTGCAAGATTATAAAAATACGCAGTATTTCCAAGAAATTTGCATTTGATTAGCTTGCGCATTTGGATAAAACTGCTCTATTCGAAAACCTTTTCATTATTTTATTTTCAGTTTATTAAAATTTTTTTAATAATAAAGAAGAAAATTAACCGAAATTCATTATCTTTTTATTCCTTAAGCAAACATAAACTGCCACAACAAACCGTGTAAACCTCCTGGCAAGTGTAACCAAAATACATAGTTGACAACAAAGGTACAACACATGCATCACTATGCGTCTCCGGCTGCCGCAACTGCCACAGCATCGGCGTGTGTGCCACAAAAGCATAGACGACTTCGTCTGGTCTGTGGCACGCGATTTAACTGTTCAAAAAAGTTTTGCCGCACCGCGCGCGCCATTTTTGCGCAGTGGCATAAAACCCATCGAACTCAAACTGTGCGCACGCGCATGCAACGGCGTTGACAGATTGATGCCCCCAAACAGCCGCCGGCAAGAGTACGCCATCCCTACCGCACTCATTGCTCTGGCCAAAGTCAATTCAAGACGCCAACGGCGGCAAGTTTGGAACATTATTCAAATGTGTGTTCGTGTGTGCGTGTGTGGAATTTATCAAAGTCGGCTGCGCAGACGCGCAAACAGCACCCACAGGGGCAGCCATCTTGGCCAGGGCAATACATGGCCACTCTGGGCAGCCGCCATGTGGGCCATTTGTGTCCATTTCGTGTTGTACTTAGTTATAGACGTGGCTTGTCGTGTGGGCGTCAAATGGTTTTTGCGTACAAACAGAAAAACACAAAACCATTTGCAGGTCAGTTAAGATAAGCTGCATCCAAAGCGGCATACACATACAGGCAGTCAGTCAGTCAGTCAGTCAGCCAGACCGTCAAATGCGACAGCCAAAAGGCAACTTTCCTTTTGGCCAAGGGCAAAAGTTGGCCAAGACAGGGCAGAGCTGGGCTGGGCTGTGCTGTGCTGGGCTGGGCTGGGCAGAGCACTCGCAATAGCTTAGCTCGCGTAACATAAATTCTCATAAATGTCTTAAAGTTGACGTCGACCTCAAAATGGTCAGCAAAGCTACCAAAAAAATGCAAAAAATATTTGCACTTTTGGCTTTGTTCGGCGAGTAATTAAAGCAGTTTAACATGTCTGGGCTGGCAGTTGGCCTGACTTTTGCTTTGATTTGCGTCTGGCAAGTTTTCAGGCACACAAAGATATCCATATGATATATATTTTTTTTTTCGGACTGTCACAATATCAACAAGCCTTCATTCATGCACAGCGCGACAGCCCAGCCAGTTAACCAAAACTCTGTTTCTCAGTCAGTCAGTCAGTCATTCGGTTAGTCAGTCACTCAGTTGAGTTCACATTCATTCAAAATCCAACAAAACTTGCCATAAATCAACTCATTTGAAATGCATCAAATGCAGCAATCAAAAATAAAAAAAGGAGTAAAAATTGTAAACAGTCAGTTACACAAATATTTTTACACGTATCCATTGCTGTTGGCCGACCAGCTGTTAATTATACCCTTGCTGAGGGCAACACAAGCAAGCAGAACAATGTAGAACATAGGTAGTGATTCTGAGCAAGTCTGGAGAGCAGCTATACTATTAATCTTAGAAGTATTAACTTAGTTGACTTGAGTCCAAGGAAAACTTTGTGCACTTCGCTGGTCTGCTGAGGCTCAAGATTTTTAGGTGGATCCTAGATAAGGCTTACTAAGGCCAAAATAAGCGCAAAACCTTACCGGTTGAAGTTTGGAGCACAATCGATAGGCGCTAACTTTGACCATTTACTGTTTGAAATCATCAAAATCTTTGTGGATTTCATAACTCTGGCTGGGCTCAATATTTTTAGGTGGATTACGGATTAGTCTTACGAAGGCCACAATAACCATCAGATCTCGAAGTGTGGTGCACTACCGATAGGAAAGAATTATGGTCATCTAATCTTACTAAAAGAAGCACTAGCAATAGTATTCTTGAGCCCAACGAAATTTTTTTGGATTGTACAGCTCTGGCTAGGCTCAAGGTATCTAAGTGGATCTTAGGAACCATCAGACCTTGAAGTGTTGTGCACTACTGATATGCAACATCTCTGGTCTTCTACTGATGCTAAACAAAGTACTTGCAGTAAAATATGAGTCCATCGACATCTTCGTGGATTTCACAGCTCTACCTAGGCTCAAGATTTGTACCGTCAGACCTTACCGATTGCAGAGTAAAGAACTATGTTCATCTACAGTTTAAGATTTCCTTATATATGAGATGGAATTTAATCAAGTAAACCAAATAAAAAAAATAATACATTAAGATCTGTCATTCTACAAAATTGAAGCCATTAGCTGTTCCATTCATGCAAATATTTCATTGATGTTTCGTTAGTTAGTTACGAACAATCGAAAGATCAGTTACGAACAATTTAAACTCTGCTCGAAATAATAGTAAGCCCGAAGCTAGTGCTTCTAATTTAATAGAAACAACTTTAGTTCCTTTCGATTTTCGATTACAAGAAATCAATACTAGTAAAGTACTAGTAGTTAAGAAGTTTCAAGGTGGACATTTGATGTGCATTTTCTTGTAAAACGCAATTGGGATTTGCGGCTTACGGCCAAAGCACTTGACATTGTGACTTCTACAACTCTTCTGCCTGTTCAACTTGTAGGATGTTCTTATATGTGACAGTAACCTTAAGATACATTTTTAATTAATTTAAGAAAAAATCAATTAATGATTTTAAATTATTTTTTTAATTGAAGATTGAGACCTTCAATAATTATTATTCGTTTATTTTTGATATCAAAGCCATATCGACTTTACGATTTTAATTTTATAAAAATTATTTTTTGTTGAAAATATATTGCTTAAATTTGGAGAATATCAATAATAATGTAAAAATGTAACTTTTAACAATTAAAATAATTTTTAATAAAATAAATATTTTTGAGATATAAAATTAACCCAATTTAGTTCTTTAAAAATGAGGATACATAAAGCAATAAATATGTCATAAGCTGTAGAACAAAGGTCTTTGGAGTTAAAGGTTTCGGGCATATTATTTCCCAGCTAAAATTATATTTTTGGTATTCTATTTTTCCTAATAGTTGATATGGATTTCTATTGTTATCATTATTATAACTTTGTTTTTGTAATAACATCGGCAATAGCAGCTTTATGATGAAAATTGTAAGATGTTATGTTGTGATTAAAAGTTGCAGAAAACGCTGTAGAATCCCAATGTCAGCATAACCGATAGAAAACCGATATCTTTCTTAAAACAGCACGCTTTCAAAATTCTAATACAAAACTAGTCCCACTGCAGTGTATACAAACTTCGCCGCTTTCCAAATCGAAATTTCTCTGCCCACTACGTGTTACTTTTGTTTTTTGTAAGCTAGCGGGCGCGGGTGTTTCCACAACTGGGGCGTGTTGCACAACGTGTGAAACAGGATCAAAATCCTGCCAAAATCGATTGGAACAGTTGTCAAGCAGTAAATAGTTAAGACTCCAAAAGGCATTTATGTAATCCATGGCATGCATGTTTGACAATATATACACTGGGCCACTTGGTCCGGAGTAGTCAACACAGTGACGACAAGTAACCACTGGCTGGAGCTGGGGTAACCCAGGGTAGCGGTGTAGTGCAGCTTGTCATGAATATGCGCGCCAGTTGCTCACGCAATTAAACATTTTGTCTGCACGAGCTTACATGCATCAATCACATGCAATGCAGTCCAGTGGAGGACAATCATTGCTATTTAGACTAACTTGGAAGTAGTCACTGAATGAGTAAGTGAGTCAATCGATTGGCCTGGCTAACAACATGCAGTGTTATAAGACAGTTGTTTTCATGGCTGCTGCTGCATTGGTAAAAAAATGCTAATTTAGGAGTCATAGTCATCGCCAGTCAGTGAGTGCTGGCTGCCTCCATGTGGGCCGTAGGCTTTTATGATTGCTGAATGACAGTTCTTAGCCGGCGGCTGGGCGTGGCCAATACAACAATTTGACGCTTATTATTAGTGAGCTGCAACATGATACTCGGAGATACACGGCATTTGCCAGAGATACCCATATATCCATATCCATATACATACAATTACAATGTAGTAAGCGATTTGCACATTTCTTAATTGATTTGGTTGTTGGCCATGTTAATTGACAGCACGCACGGATGTGGCATTCAGATAAATGCGTGACATAAGCCAAGACAAACAGCCAGCAAGTCTGTGCGCTGGACGCTGCTGTCAGTCAAACTGGAGCAGTTAGTCAGTCAATTGGTTCATGTTAAAGCGCACAAGTTGCTGCAGTCCGAGAGTGGAGAGTTGCAGTTGCAGTTGAATAACTGATGTCTATCAATGACTATTTTTTTTTTGTTCGTTTGGTTTCAGTTGCCCACGCAGCGTTTTGGCCCAAGAAAATGGCGGCCATTGTAAATTTCACTTATCAATACAAACAATTAAATGAATTTTGCAAAAGTTATAAATATGAATGTCAAGACATGGGCATATAGCTGTTACCTGGTCTGCCTCCCTTGTTGTTGGTGCGGAGCTTGTTTGGCATCATCAGCGTCAGCTTAGGCCCCAGCGTCGTGAGCATTTTGACCCACATGCAACTGCCAGCAATTTGCCACCTAAGCGAAAATTATGAGCACCAGCATATTTAACGTGGCATTTCCTATGCCTCCAAGTCAAAAGATAAGCCTCCAAAGCAAGGCATCCACAACGACGACTACGTCACGTCACTTATGCGCAAATGTGGCTCAACTTGGTGGTAGCTCTGCAAGCTGTGAGTTTGGCCAAACTTCCCACAATTTCACTCTACTTCGAGCAGTTGGAGGGAAATTCTATACAAGATGTTGGCGAAATTCAAAATACTCTGCTTTTAAATTTGAGGGCAGCGGAAGTATGGGACAACAATTGGTGGAGACGTAAAGAATTCGTATTTGCGAAATGAGTCTAAGACCATTACGGCTTGAATTTTTGGGGTACAGTTATATAGTTCACTCTGTCAAAATTTTTTGACATTGATTTTGCAAAGGTTAGGGATAGGGTCGGCACCAGTAGGCTACCCTTCTAATTATAACCATGATTACTTATTTTTAATAGTCCAAACCCAATCGGCAAGTAGTCTGCTGATTGGATTTATCAAAAAAAAATATTTGAAATTATTTCAAGTTAATGAATTCAAAAAACAAAAAGTGTTTCATGTAACGAATCTACAAAAATATCGCCACAGTTTATAGCCGAATACGAGAGGCGGGATCTAGAATTAATAGAAATTTTCCGATGTAATAAACGTCTATTTATTTGCTAGCTATGCCAGTGCTAGACAAATACACTAGTGCTGCACTCTGGAATCGAACCCCAAACTTTACGATTTAGAGGCGAGTGCGCCTCCACTACGCTACCTAATTCAGTGCTTATAATTCACAACTTGAAATTGCATATGTATTTGGTACATATAGAACTTTTCTAGTTTTGTAACTCGAAGGCGGTCGGTGGCTTGCGCTGGTCAGTTGGTTGGCCGCAGCCCATGAATTGCGGTATTCGCTTAACGCGATAGCAGCGCCTCATTTATAAAAGTGTCCCGCCTTCCAATAATATAAATACACAAGCCCTTCACAAATAATACTACCACAAAGATGAAGGTTGATGATTACACGCGCTGACCACGCGTAGCCACCAGATCGCCATATTTTGCCATTTTAATGAGAAAAAATAGTCAATTTTTATAAAATATAATTTTTTTTTTGTACTTTCTACCTTTGGCTCAACTTGATAATGGGGTGGAGTTTACCATATCTTTTTAAACTATTTTATCCATTTTGGAATACCACCATTGTTGGCGATATGAATCTTATGGATTACCAAACTTGAATTTTTAATATGTGGAAAGCATTGTTAGCAAACAGCAGTAAAAATAGTTGGCGCCAGTAAAAGAATATATCTTTTAACAGCAGGCAAATATAGTAAGCTTAAATTCTTAATTTAGTTAAAAAAACTCTTTTTTTCTTACCAAATTTTTTAAGAAATTGTTTGGGAATTTTAAAATTTGTACCAACTAGAATGTGAATATCAAATCCGAGGGATATGGAAAGCGAATTTTTAATTCGAAATTGTTTTTGGAAGACAATGAACTTTGTACCGGTTCGTAATGGAAAATTGAATGTGGATACACTAGCTTAACCCAAGCTACTTAGCGGGCTGTAATCGTTTCATAGTCGTCTACAACGACAAAAAAGCAAAGCATTCACGACTAGGCGAGTGTGGAATTATTTGATTACTAACTTTGGAAAATATCCTATTATTTGTAATTATTACTTCTGTAGTTACTATAGAGAAGTTATTTTACTTAATATTAATATTATTAATATTTCAAATCTTTGTCATAGATTAAATTAAAGCAAACGGCTATTTGTTTATATTTTTTAAAACAATTGCGCCTTTGAGTGCTCTTTTTTTCAGTTAGCATCTTTTCATTAATTTTATATTTTTGCCTAAAAGTCAATTAAAAAACAGTATTTTATGATAAAATGATTAAAATTTCTATTTAAAAATCGTAAAAAAGCTTTTATGGGGAAAAATTAAAATTGTTAAAAAACTTTTTTGTTTAAAATTAAACTTTAAAGATAAGATAGGACTTTAGTTTTGTCGTAAATTGGTAGGTAACTTGAAGCCATTCGTACCCATTTAGTTTATTATTATAATTTTTTATTGTAATGTATATAAGTATCCGTAATAAATTCAAAATTTTCCATAGAATAGAGTGCTAAAATCAAATGAATCCCTAGAATATTGAGGCTGACTAGGACAAAAAATCAAAATTACATCGTATTCGGACGTTTATGTGTAAGTGAAATCTTTATTAATTAAAAAAATTCTGTTATAGAATCTTTACCTTATGTATTCCAAAATATTTTAAAATAATGCATAGAACAGCATTGATAGAGTGCTGAAAACAGAAGGATCTCAAGAATTTCATGGTTAACTAAATCGTTAGAAAAAAATAATACAGATATACGTCCTTTTCGTACAGTTTATTGAAGCAAAGTCTTTATTAATAACAAAGTCCCTGAATCTGATGCTTCAATAAACTAGAGGCTGCCTTTATCCTAATGTAGATAACTGAAATCCCACATAGAGTGATACGAGATTCCAATTTCTCATATTAAACCCAGTCAAGTTATTTGTTAATACCATGAGTTCGTCTGGTTACATACTTCATATAAAGACTTTCATACCCTCACTTACTTCTTTTAAAATGTGAAAAAAAATGAAAAAATCCAGCGGCAGTTGGTAGTCAAGCCGCCAATCGCGAATCCCTCGCACAAAGTCAACAAACATTTTCGTTATAATTTCTAACATTTTCCCTTTTGGCATAATTGCCGACAATTTACTTAACGATCAATAGCGTCAAAACGCCAAAGCAGACAAGAGCAGCGGCAACAACAGCAACAAAAAATTTATTGGTTCCCGCAGCTTCCTTAAATCTAACGGCTCCGACAATCAGGCATCATGCAACATGCCACCAATGCTTCCCTCCTTCTCCTCTTACTGCCAGTGTCCCATCATTCATATGTTGTTGGCCCCCCTTGGCTGTGGCCTTCATGTGAGTGCTGCCGTGAGTCGTGGCTGCCAACCTGAAGCAGATTCCGGCAACAATATGTAAGTTGGCTGGAAACATTTATTGGAATTGGAGCAAGTCAGCTGTAAATACCAAGCAATGGATGCATCTCAGCTGCATTCAAATTTTTTTGTGGAGAATCTGGTTACGGTGGGTGTTGGTTTGGGAGGGAAAGCGATTTTAGATAAATTAATAGTATTAGGAATCGACATATGTGGTATCGATTTCCGTTGCTTAATTATCGTTCTACTCAAAGGTATTCAGTTCAAATACAATATTTTAAAAAGATATGATATACTAGTTGAGCATCGAACTTCTACCAACCTAGAGTTGGTTATATCTTCTTTTATTTCGTGAAACTATAAATACGAGTTTTATTTCTTGCTCTTGCTATCATCGCTCTAAATGCAAAACCAATTCACCTGTGCTACAAGGTATAATTGAATAACAGACGTTCACGGTTTGCGACGCCATCGCTATTTAAGATTTTTATTAATTTTATTTAATACTTGTTCTCTTGTTTTCATACTTCATTTCATAAAAAAGATTTTCTAAAAATGTCAACAACTATGCTAAGAAACGATTTTAGTGGGCTTTTGTCAGTTGTGGGAAACCTGAGTCATCATTTTCGAAGTAATTCACTGCACAGAGACGCATTACGATGGGATTTGAGATCTTTGATGATGATCTTTTGATCTTTTTGGAAGTAATGAAAAGTTGGATGTGGCTCGCTAGTTTTGTTACTGAGTACCACTTCATTTTATTGACGTTTTTAGAAGACACATAATTTTTTTTCGAAAGGCTTTTACAGATAAACTTCGTTATTTCTAGTCAGCTAGTTAGGTATCTAGTTGTATCAGTTGGCTGTACTCTTGTGCATTACGATTTAAAGCGTAACATAGCTTTAATTTTTTTTATAGATCATTGGAAATAACGAAGTTTATCTTCACATATGCGTTTTTGGCACTTACGCTTATCACAATCGTAGTGGAATAATTAACTCTATTAAGCTGAGCTGTGAGAAAATTGCATATTTTTATTTACTTTCCTAATTTTCCTTTTTAAGGAAATAAGCAATTTTTAACGAAACCCCAATTATGGTGAACTTGGTATACGAAAACCAAAAAATGAGTGAAAGAGCAAGTAGAAGAAAAAGAGTTCTGCGGGGGTAGACTGCACTGTAGCAGAATTTAGGGCCATAAATAAGAGTGCTCAGTACTTTAAGGGTGTGGACCCGCCTGCTTTAAAGGATACCTGCCGTAAAGCTTGACGGAATTGAAGCAGTATTACTCAAGATAGCTTAATCGAAACTTCTGTGTAGAAATCTTTCATTCGAATTCGCAAATCTTAAGAGAAGATCTTATTCCAATTAACCTCTGTTCTATGATTCAAAAGATAGACTAAATTGTGAAATCCTTAAACACATCCACATAATGCAACTTGACAACACTGGTTTAAGTAGGCGATTGGCAAGTAAGGGTAGTACTTAGTGATAAATGCTTTAGGCATCTAAGGATTGGCAAGTATTCATATAGCGAACTTCTTTGAGTTTTTATGTAAAAGTGGTGAACCTCTAAGCGAGTGTTTTACTCTATTTAACGCTGCATCCTGTGCATCTCCACTACTATAATTTCTTGATTTATAACTCCCCAACGATTCAATATTTTCAGGAATAAAAACTTCTATCTAACTTTGTCTGAAATATGGACGAAGCATTTTGCTTTTAATTTTTTTGTTTTGTTTCGATGAAAGAATATTAAAAAATTTTGGATAAGCTCTAAAAGCTTCAAAGTTTGCACATTTCGTTTTATATGTGTAATTTATGATTACTCTAAAATTTGGCCAAAAGTGCTAAGAATTAAACACCAAAAACTGCTCTCCGCATCACCAAAAAAGTCAAGACCTTAAACTAACCCAATGATGCGCCATACACAAAAGTATATAAAAATTAAAATAAAACATTTAGATTGACAGTGTAACACTTCAGTTAAGCACTTCAAAGTTTATTTTTAGTTTCATTTATTGTTGCTGCTAAAAATAATTAAGTGAAACATGGCAACAGATAACAACTAATATAAATAGAAACTCTTGAAATTAATAACAAGTAATTAAAGTACTCACCGGCATACCAAGTAGAAAACCATCAAAACTAAGTACTCAAAGGTATTTTTAGATGCAACTGAAAATAAAGCAGAAGAGTTAAACAAATTTTTAATGAATTCTCAATGAAACTACAAAATTTATGCTGTGCAATTCTTCAAATCCATGAAGACTCAACAGCGACGTACCAAAGATGACTAATTTGAGTTAATCCTATGCAGACAGCCACCCGCTGATTGACGATAATGTCGGTTAAATGCACATTTAACACTTTGGAGGTTGGGATGTACACAATACTTGGAACTAGCGGCCTCGGCACCACTTTTGGGGGGCGCTGATTAAAGGCAGGGAGTGCGGTGGAGACTTAGGGCTATTTGCCTGTCAAAAACAAAGTGTGAGAACTGCTTGGAACGCACATTTTGGAGTCATAACAAACGGGCAATAAATTTCTAAATTTTCGCCAATAAACAATACCAAATCGAACATAATGATAATGCTGTTGATGCTGCTGACTATGATCATAATGATAATCGTGCTGATGACGATGACGATGGCGATGATGATAATGGCACAGCCAGTGCCAGTGCCAGCGCCATAAGCCTAACACCCACTGCTGATTATGTTCGTCTGTGAGAGACACTTGCTGCTGCCGACAACAGAGCGATCCTCTAGAGATCTGCGGCGTTGATCAATGCGGTGGTCAAAAATGTTGTTTATGTGCTGCTGATTATGAGCAGGCGTCGATGCCAAGCACATAATCTACGCTTTTTACTTGTAGCTCTTTGTTGTGTTTTTTTTTTATTTTTTTTTTGTGTAGCTTTTGATGTTTCAACAACATCGAACTTTGGGGTCATAATAGCTACGCTGCTGCCTGCTGACAACGCTGGAGCCAACGATGCATCGTAAATCATTCATTGAGGGAGAGCAGCTTTGGCCAGCAACAACAATATGAAATTTGTTGCTTTGGCTGCACACAACAAATTGATTTTAGTCACGATACTGTCAATTAGCTAGCCATGGGTCAGCAGCCGGAGCAGCTGCAGCTGCTAAGGTGTTGATGCCGGCGAACTTTACAGCCTGCCCGCTGACCCAGCTCCGACAACCACAACAACAACGACAACGACTAACCCAACAATTGGTGGGTTGTATCCAACATTTAGGCGCTTTTAAGGCTGGAAAATTATTGTTATAGTTGCTGCCTGGGCTGCCATGTCGGCTACTTTATTAAATCAAAAAAAAAAAAATTGATTTTCTTTGCTTCTTCGACTGGGACCCAAAAAAAAAAAAAATGTTGCCAAATTGCCAAAGCCATGGAGCACGACATCTCACATGATTATCACGTGTGTTGTCCAGTCAATAACATTGTTATTGTGGTTGATGATGATGATGATGCTGGTGCTGCTGATTGACAAGACAATGTTTTGAGCTAAGAGGGCCGATTGAAAAGTAATGGGATAGTACAGAAAAAGAGCCATTAGATGAAATTAAGTTTGTATATACAATTTTTTCGATTTGAATTTTTTTAGATGTGTAGACCTTTGACTATAGTCATGCTTCCAAAGGCGGAGCTTAAGCGAAAGTTCTCTTAAAATACATAATGAACTCACGGCACACTATAGGCTGAGGGAATACCCAATATAAGGTGAAAGTCCCGAACTATTAAGTCAGTAGGTTCTATAAGCTGAGGAACGAGCATACATATACAGCATATACTCCCAGAGTGTCAATCACTTGCAAGAAAGACAACTTCTCTTTTCGGCAACTACGAAATATAGGTGCAAGATGGCAGCAAGCTAGACGCATCAAACATTATAAAAATGATCTCAGCGATAGATCAGCAGAATGATCTTTAGATTAGAGCATTATACATCCTTAAGAATCGCAGTGTGTTGTATGCCCGAATTATTATTATTATTAGGAATCCTAAACTCTCAAAACTGTTGGTTCTGTGAGCTGAGGAACGAGTTCTCACTGCATGTACTTAATGAGCAGTTGCCAGTAGCGAAACTTCTTTGCTCGGCAACCACGGGATCTTAGTGCACGATGACACTAAGCTAGAACCACGAAATATTATAAAATTTTACTCTCTAGATGATAGCACCAGAGATATGTTAGAATGGTAATTCATTATACGCTTGATTTTTATTGATCTGTTATCTTTTACTGCAGCTTATCGACTAGACCGTCAACTTCTCAGCCTACCCTTGTGCAGTTAAATTTCATTGTTGGTCAGTCAGCCTGCCTCAAATGATGCCAAAATAGCCAAATATACCACCAAACATGAGTTATTCGACGATTAATGGGCCTTAAGTTAGGATCATTGTTTTTTTTTTCCTTCGAGATGCATGGCCAAAATATTATGGCCAGCTAAATAGCTGTAAATTATGTGCACAACATTAACAGTTAAATTCACAATTTATATGGCCATATCGCGATGGGGAGTCATCTCCGCATTTACAATGTATAAATCTATTAAGGTTATGAATTTGAAGTCAGATATCGAGGTCATTATTTACACTAAGATTTGCTTAAAGAGCCTAGAAGGATTTTATGAAAATTGGTTCAGATCATTTCTAGCAAGCTGGCACGATATTGATGTACAATATCGATAAAGGTCAATGTGAGTAATAAAAATCTCTAAACGTTCTAACGGTTAAAAATGGTCCTGAAATGCTGAAAAGAAAGGTCACACTTCAACGCCTGTATTTTCCATAGATTCTCAACGGATGCATTTCGATAATTCGAAAAATTGCTCAAAAATTGGTTGATGGCCAAAGAGTACACATTTTTCAGCGATGGTATCCGAAAGTGATCAGAGAGATGGGAAAAAGTTGCATTCTTTAATGGACAATATTTTGAAACCGATTGTTTGGTCAAAAATTAAACCAATTCGAGTTTTATTCCAAAATCTTCAAAATTTGGCAATTTATTTGCGACTAATCATAATATATATATTTTTTGTTACAGTTTTGATTTACCACTTCAGTGTGGTTTTTAAGAAAAGAATGTGTGCGTAAAGGAAATACGCAGACTATGAAATATAAAGATTTGTTCGTTGAATATTAAAAAACTAAAGATTACTAAAGATGTTTGTATTTATACGTTTGTAGAGGAAAACGGCTATGACCATGCAGATGCCATAAGATTCACATAATCTTAGGTAATTTTCTAGTCTGGAATTATAATTATAAACGAAGTCCATCTCAATCTTTTACTGGTATTTTGGTATCTCCTCAATCGGCCCAAAACAATGACTACGAAGTGGTTTTTGAGGGTAGTGAATAGATATAATGGAGCCAAATCTTGCGGATTAAGCGGTTGTGGAACAATATAAGTCGAATTTTTGGCAAAATGATCACGGAGTACGAGTGTGATGTGTGACGGTGCATTTTCATGATGCAAAAAAATGCAACAGTTGGCTCGCCACTATTCTGGCTTCTTACGAGGACTTACTTCATGCAAACTACGCATAATTGACCGGTTGGAAGGAATCAAAGTGCACTACACAACAGTTATCGAATCCCGGCTCATTATTTAAATTTCCCATTTATTTTCCCCCCCTACTAGGCGTCTCATTTTCTGAAATTAAGTGTCTAAGTTATCTCCATTTACCAGAAAATCACCTGGAATTAATGAAATTAGCAACATTTATGAGAAGTGTGATCATGGTCCATATTTTCAGAAGCATTTAAACTCTTCTGACAGTAAAGGCTAGGGTGGTGCGCATGCTTATCTGTACTAAATAGTAAGTGGATATGAAAAAAATACCCTTTCCGATTTGAGAGATTCTCTAACCATCTCATTCGGTAACTGAGTTCAAATGACTTAAGTTTTTTTTTCAGTCAAATGTCAGTGCTTGTAAGTCACAAATGTTTTAAGCGCCAAACAAGGTAAATATATTCGAAAAGTCGGCAATAATTTAATTTGAATGTGAATTTGGTTTACTTTCTTGAGCCATAAGCTTATAGCCATGAGTTGGGCAGGAGGAAAAAGTAACTGTGGACTTCTGTTGCCAATTGCATTGTGTTCGTTATGTAAAATGCAACATGAACTCCTATAGAACACATATTTCATGAAAATCAACTGGAATTTATGGAATTCGCAATATTACTATAAGAAGTCTGATCATTGGCAATATATTCAGAATGATTTAAGCTATTATGACGGCAAAGGTTAGGATGGTCTTACATGCTTAGGCAATTCTGTAGTAAATGTGCAACAGATTTTCTTTACGATTTATTACTAGAAAATCACCAGGAATTGATGGAACACGCATAGATACCTGTAGTCCGTTTTTTGTGCTCAAAAAGATGTTTTGTTATTGAAAAATTTAAGTATGACTGTAGAGGGCTAGGGTGGTCTTACTTGATTAGGCTTATCAGTGCCGAATTATACAGGATATGTAGAAGAGGCCCTTACGATTCAATACCAAAAAATCAGCTAGAATTAATAGAATTCGCAGTAATTATATTAAAAGTTTAGTAGTACTATTTAAGCTTTTATGATAGTAGAGCCTGTGATTATACTAGCTTATGCATATCAGTTCAACATTGTAGTAGGATAAGCAAAAAAAGTGCTTTTCTATACATTGCTTGGAAGATTTGAGTGCTGCTGACGTAGGGTTGCTGATGTGTCCCACCTGGCCTTCCAAACGCAACCCAGTAAACGACTCAAAAACAATATAGTTTTTGGCGATGGGGCGTCTTCATAGCCGTCTGATCTTCGCAAAACCGATCTAATTGAGTGATTTCAAAGTCGGGCAAAAACTAATTAACTTTTTTTTTGGTGTTTTATTTCTCTATTTTTTTTTGGTTTTGGCTTTTCGACTAGCCCATTTTTGGTTTATTATTTGCTTAAGTGCTGTTAGTTGGCCAAGGAGCTATGCCAAATCGAAATCGTTGAAATACTTTGCGATAATTAAAAGCAATGCGCCCAAGCATTTAGACCAAACCAAATGGCATGATTCCCGTTTCAGTTGCATTCGTTGTTGTTGTTGCTATTGCAATTCTAAAGCCGTTTTGGGCCTGGGCCTAAAGTCAGGCGTACCTGTTAAAAGATACTTTGAACCTGTTGTACAGTTAGAGTTACAATTTGTGCAATCGCTGCAGTGGCAAGCAAAGAAGGAGCAACAAGGAGCAGCGCAAACAACACATTGCCAGCGCGCAGTCGCTGCAACAACTTGTTGTGGTTATATCGATGGCGATGCACTTGAAAATCGTGATTTCACCTTTTGGTACAAGCCAGACCCAAAACGAGCAACAGAGACAACTACCAGCAACAAGAAGACAAAGACTTCTAAATGGCAAAGTAAACTGATTTACAATCAAAGGCAATGAAGCGCGCAGCGGAGAGTCCCCAATGAAGTTTTAGTTTTGCTTTGTTTCGTTGGAATTCGTTTGTTAGTTGGCCACGGAGCCAGACCAAAGCTGCCATGGCATCAACAGCATCACCAGCGCAAAATCAATTGAAGTAATTACGAAATGAAGGCACGAACTAATAAACTTGGTTCCTTCCAAGTCGCTGTACTTGTCGACGACGACGACGACGGAGACGTCGCCTTTGGCCGCCTTAACAAGCCTTAACTGTTTTAGCCTGACCAGCTTGGGCCCAAAGGAAGCTAGCTATGTATGTCTAGCAGCGGATGTGCGCCGGCATTGGTCGTTACCAACTACCGCGCCCAAAGCCTCCCCCTGCCCACTATGCCAATAAAAAGCGCTCATTTTACAGTTAGTTGAAATTAATTAAACGAAATGCACTTAATTAGAAGACAATTTCTAGTCAGCAGCGCCAAAACTGGCCATAGCGCACCCGAGCACCAACAACAAGTGCATGACTTTTGTGTCTAACCTCGAAATGCAACAAAAATCAGGCCAAAACAGCGCGCACCAGCAGATAGACATGGAAGACAGTGCCCCTGGCTGGGACAGCCAACAAATTTGCGCTCATGCTAAGATCGGACAGGCGCAATCGATCGCACGTCAAAAACTGGCGCAGCAGGGCCAACAAGAAATATGGCTTTTCATTTAAGCCAGGTCAACAGTGCAGCGCGCTGCGCCCAGGCGCCCAAAAACACAAAACCAAAAACCAGTGCCCAATAGAGTGACCCAAGCGCAAGACGTCAAATGAAAACGAAATTAAGAGAACGCCAGATGACCGGGGCATCACAGTTGGGCCATCACATCGCAATCGTGGGGCTGGCTGGCAGTCAATTTATTTATAAGGTTTTATTGTTTTCATAGCTTATGACTTGCCACAACTCGATGAGTCGCCCTAATCGACGCGCACAGATCAAAAAAATATTACTTGGTAAAAATCCCAACAAAAAATATTTAAAAAAAAAAGATGCGCCACACCCGCAATGGCGTTTGGTATTTTTGATACAACTTTTTTTTTCTACCAGATAAATGAAACTACAAATGGCATGGACAGCGCCAGAAATTAAAGCTATTGTCTTGGCTTTGGGTCAAGTGCTGTGCTCCAGCCGCATCAACGTTGGCGGCAATCACATAATGTATCTTTGCATCGATGTATCTAGGTATCTGTGTGACCATGTTGCTGTGTGGCGCTTGGCGCGTGCGCTACGATTTCGCTGATTTTACGCCGATTTCGTTTTTGTTTTTTTTTTGAGTGATTTCGCTTTGTGTCTAGGAAAGTCCCGTACTTTGAAATTGGAGTCAATCAAAAAATTGCTCTGGTTGAACCATTGGCACCCAAGCAGTAAAGCCCTAAGGTCAAAATTCCACTGCTCACCTTCGTCATAGATAATTATTGCTCAAATATTGATGATAATTCAAATTTGTTAAAAAACTAAAGTTTCTGCGTAGACCAAAGCGTTGTCATATGCATGACAGTTTTGAAATTTTGCTCTTCGGGGTGTATATTTCTAATGTTCAACAGACGCCTTATTATTGTAGACTTCGCCTTATAAAATTATCTTCCCTATAAAATCGCATACCAATTCTGCATAAGTTTTTAATCGGACTCATTGGACTCTTACGCACTTCTTAAAAAAGTTACTCTATCATCCCAACCAGAATAACTTGTAATTTTCGACCTCTGCACTACCAAGCTCAAATGATCGTTTTAGCGTTTTATGCGCTTATTATAATAAAGGTCCATTCATTCGATCTCTTTCTCTATCTTAACTCATCTTGTTTCGCCAAATCAAGCATGTTTGACCAATAAATAAATATAAACACTTAACTGGGTAAATTTTTTGAAATGCTAGTAATCAGAAAATACATAAAGGCTGAATGTTCCCATACGTCAAAGTTTAAATAAAAAAACATCGCTGAGATATTTAGAGCGATTTTCTAATCTCGAAACCATCTCACTCGGTAGCTGAGTTCAAACGTCTCAAGTTATTGTTCAGTCAAATGTTAGTGCTTGTAAGTCACAAATGTTTTAAGCGCCAAACAAGATAAATATATTCGAAAAGTCGGCAATAATTCAATTTGAATGTGAATTTGGCTTACTTTCTTAGGCCATAAGCTTATAGCCATGAGTTGGGCAGGAGTGAGAAATAATTGTAGACTTTTGTTGCCAATTGTATTGTGTTCGTTATGTAAAATGAAACATGTTCAGTGAACATTTATTTAAATATTAAGTTTCTAACAACAATTTGCGTTCGTTTAGATTCTTTAAAACAAAAGAAACAAAATAATAAGTTAAAGAAGAAAAAAAGATCAAAATCATGAAAAGTTTTATAAACTTTAGAGTAATACTATCCCAAAACTTGTGGGGGGGGGGTGGTCCTTTCACAATACACTGTTAAATGTGAAATTAACAATTGCATATTGACACATTATTAAAAGTCAAGTATTTGTCTCCCCATTAAAAAATTTAATATATTTTGAACCAAAGTAAGCTCACACATCATGCTGGCTTTTATATAAAGGGCCGCTGGCTACCTTAATTTCGTCAATCTCGGCGTTACAACTGATTTATCTTAAAATTTTGGCAGCTAGCAGATTTATGAACACGCAAAACGAATATCGCTTGTGGGCTCCACATAAAATATCGTGCCATATCGTTGTATGGCTACCAACCGCGCCTCTTTATTGTCAACAGATTTGTTTAAAAATTACTCCAATTTCCCCAAAAAAAAAGGAAACATTACCTTCTAGTTGCCAACACCCACCTGAAATTGGTGAAAGCATTGTTGCATCCATTTTGGACGAGAGGCGCCCAAAAACGTTTCAACGTTTTCTATTAAGCCAATGCCAAAACGTGATGGCCAACGAAATGGATTCAAATCGAATTAAATCAAATTAAATGCGCGCCAAAAACTATTTTGATTATTTGTACAGTTCAAATTAGAAGAAAGTCCGGCAAGTAATCAACCTCATCATCACCTTTTGTGGCGTGCTGCCAAAGTAGGTTGACCAAATTGTTCAATCTAACCACAAAGCGACAAGACAGTCAGTCGACTTTGTCGCGCTTGACCCGAACAGGCTGGCAGTGGCAGGCTGGATTTGGAGGCCAGATCCAGCTGCATTTTGCGGTGCATGCCACCAAGATGAAAGCATACCGAGCTCAACTGCTTACACATTGCACACAGCTGCTGACCGAGTGCTAACCAAGTGCTGACTGAGTGCCAAAGTAATTAGTCTAATGGGTTATACAGTATTTTAATACACTTGCCGAGGGTAGTTTCAATTGTTGGGTGAATATATAGATGTGGGTCATCGAAATAAGTAGGTTGATCTGGTGCTTAGATTTGTAGAATTTTTACATCGCTGTTGTAGTTTTCTCAAAATTCCGAATTTTTGCTAAGCAAAATATATGAAATACCTTTCGACCTAGTCAAGATCATTATTGATCTTATGAACGGAAAAAAATATTGAAGTCACAAGCTAAATAATAAATAATGTATTACAAGCAAGGTACAAAATAAGCTTATCAATAAGATATACCAAGTTTTTTAGAAATACAAAATTTGAAACGACGAACCCTGCAATAGATTCACTTCCTCGGGCAATTAGAATTAACTTGAATTACGAGTATCGGATAAAAAAAAATATCGCTTCTCAATAATTAGGCAACCATGATCGACTCACTAGACAAACTTGGCCCCAATATTCCGTTCCCTGCATTCGCTTCAGCTTAGTTATACGCAAAAGCTCTTATATTTTGAGAGTTAACCAAAATCCTTTCAAATTCTTCGGTTTTGACTTATTGGGACTCAGAACTTGAGTTATAAATTTGCAATTGATTATTTATCTTTTGCTCTGTTAATAGCGTTATAATCTTTATAATAAAGAAAAACTTCTCTTATCGATAACTAGGCATACATGCTCGATTTGCTGGGCAACCCTGGGCCAAATATTTCGTTCCCAGCGTTCGCTGGTAAATCATATGCGGAAAAAGAAAGGTTACCAAAATCGTTTTTTATTTTCAAATTCATAGATTTTATTCGGTTCTGATTCTTTGAGACTCTAAGCTTTTGTTAAAAATTGAAAAATTAATTATTCTGCAAATATCTGTTCTGATCTATGTCTACTTAGTGTAGCTCATTATTATAAAACAAGTTTTCTCGAATAGTTATAATAAAAATGTTAATAGAAATTCTAGGTCAAAACTATCACAAATGATATTTTTTGCTTAAGGAAGTAGAACCGGAGAGAATTAAAAAAAAATCTATTTTTTTGGTATTTTCTTTAAGAATTCAGTTAAAAAAGAATTCTTTAAAAATTTCTGCCAAAAAAAATCCTAAAATAAAATTTTTTAGAAATGCTTCACCTACAGTTACTACCTAAAGAACTGAGCTGACGAATTTAGGCTCATTCTTTTGTTGTGAACGGTTCCAACAGCTCCCAACGCGGTATGACATTAGTCGATCTTTACTCCTGTGAAAAGTTAGGGAATTGCCCGTTGCTTTGAATTTAAATGGTCTGTCCTGTAGTTTGCACACTTGTAGATTTTTGCTATTGTTGTACTGATCTGCTCTTTGAAATTATATATAATATGCACAGAATATGAAGTAAGCAGTTACAAAAGTCGAGCACAACGACATTTTCGATATTTGTGATAGATTTTTAATTTTTGTTTTGGTTATGAATAAGAAGATCCTGAAGCATTAAACTAAACGAGAATGTTTTTCTTAACAATTCAAGCTATAGATCTTCAAAATCTGGTAATATTTACCATGAAAAATAAGAGCTTAAGAAAGTGTCCACTGTGAAAGCTGTATCAGTATATGCTTCTACAACTAAAAAAGGAAAAAGGATTTTAGCCACGATAGATTGTTGGACAGTACGAAGAGACTGAGTCTGATTGTTTTTAGTGGATACGATTTAAACCCTTATACTCTTTGCTAGAAATGGAGGGATTATATATATAATGGTAGATCTTCAAAACCTTTTAAGATTTTTAAAAAAAAATCAGAGCGTAAGGATTGTTACACAGAAGTACAGCTAAACCGCTTCCGATTATTTTACGTGGATTCGATTTAAAGCCGGACTCTCTATGCTCATCATAGGAGTGATGTGATTATCCAATTTCAAACTCGTAGGGCAAGATGGTTACGGATTCTCGTCAGTAAAGTTGCGTAAGAGATAAATTTATTCGCTTAACTTTAAATCGCCTTACGTCTTCCGTAAGTTCCGTAAAAGATAAATTTATACACTAAACTTTGAATCGCTTCAAGTCTTAAACGAGAGGACTTCTAGCATAAATAAACTTAATCTTAGATAACATTTTTTTCACTTGGGATTATCAAAGCATTACATCTACATAAAAAATATTTATTGATTATAGCAAAAAAAATTTATATTTTTTTATTTTTCGCAGAATCCTATATTGCTGGTTAAGTTCGAATTCGTAATTTCATACTTTTTAGCTGCAAAACAGTGAATTGATTGCGATGACGAGACCGCTTTTTAACTTTAAAATCTTTAAAATGCAATCTTCAAAATTTAATTTCTTCCTCTCAAACATAGAGTATTACGCATGTCGCACATCATCCTGAAGTTCCGTCTCATTTTCAGCAACATTGTAAAAAAAAAAATTGGGCAAACTAGTGGCATGTGACAAAGTCTGGTAGTTCCGCATAGCTCTATGACCAGTTTTTTGTAGCTGCTGTCCACTTATTAGGCAGATGATAGGCCTCTGGCCAAACAAATCGTCAAATTTAATTGATTAACATTACAAAAAAAAAAAAAAAATAGTGGGGAAAAAACTAGAAAAAATTTGATGATCAACAATTTGAAATGCACTTCAGAAATGTTTAAAAATGCTTAATCATGCGAGCGCCGCACATCAAAGCAATTTTAACTCGAACGCAATAATAAATAAGCTATAAATAAATCATCGAATATATAATTCTTCTGTCGACGCCATCAATCAGAGCTGGATGCAGAGCAGCGCCTGCCATAACTCAGACGTAGTTAGGTTTCCACACATCTTTG
This sequence comes from Chymomyza procnemis, assembly GCA_035046065.1. Lineage (NCBI taxonomy): Eukaryota > Metazoa > Arthropoda > Insecta > Diptera > Drosophilidae > Chymomyza > Chymomyza procnemis. Next base: position 44,015,040 of record JAWNOJ010000026.1, read on the forward strand.
GAGGTCATAGACGTTGTAAAGGTTTCACCAAATATAAGTTATGTCGGCCCACCAAAAAAAAGAGACTAACTGAAATAAAGTAAAATAGGTCATAAATCCGATATTTGAGCTTATAGAGGCAAAGCGTCATTGGGAAGATAAAAAATTTCACCTGCAGTTAAACGCAAATAGGGAGTTGAAGAAAATTATCCATACTTTCAGTGCGAGCAACTTGGAAATTTACGGAAAATCAGTATTTGGAAGTTTTTATAATCAGAAAGATTTTCCTCTCTTGTGCAAATTTTCAAGTCTTATAGGGTGAACCATTTAAAAATGGGAATTTCATTTAGCTATATACAATCAACCAAATGTTTTTCAATTTAAAACGTGATTTGTGACAATTCTAACCAATTTTCTTGAAAAATTTGAGAGATTTGTAATTGGGCAGATATAAAGTTTACTTTTATTTATTACAGTTGTATGGAAATAATAAGTTATAGAAAATCATCAATGTTTTCTGAATGGACAATGTGTAAAATAGCAGAGAATTGACATGGAAGTTTTTATAATCGTAGAAAGAAATTCCTTTCCGGTGCAACATTTTCTACTTATATCGCGTTGTCCAGTTAAGAAAATGAGATTTTATTTAGTTGTAAAAAGAATCAACCAAATATTTTTCAATTGTAAAACTAGTTTTAGGGCATTTATTTAACGATTTTCTTAAAAAAGCTAAATTATTTGCTTTCGATTGCCAAGCTTCTTATTTCAGCTATTTCGGCTAAAATCTTAGACTTAGAAGTTCATTAATAGATTCAGCATGGTTGGCATGGTACTTATTTTGTTTTATTCTCGAAAGAAAATAGTTTAGTGGCGGCAAATCACAATCTTCGCTCAAAACTAAGATTTAAAGCGTATACTTCATAATTATTAAAGAAAATGGAGACGATACACCTTTTTGGTACATTGGCTTCTAAAAGACGTCATGCAGTTAGTTATCCTAGATACGACAGCTTTGCTCATAAATCTCTCCCAAAAGCGTATTGTTCGTGGACTGCTACTTCGTTGGCAAAACGACAATTTTGAATATTTTTCAACTTTCTTCAAGCTGAAATCCTTCGATATCCTAAATATAAAATATATTTAACATTTTCAAATGTACTATTTGAATTATCAAAAGTCTAATGATGAATAGAGAATGAGTACCTAACACTAAATACACCACCCTTTATTACTAGTTCAATTTGCAAAGCGAAAAAAAATAATATGGAGTTGAAATATGTGGACATCGGTAGCGTTGTGGTAACTAAACTAGAAGGTCGATAGTTCTATTATACCCTGAAGCACTTGTGCAATTGCGTAGCACTAGTTTAGCTTGCAAATAGGCGCTATTTACCTAAGTTCATCTTACCTCCATTCGGATTCTGTTACTGTAGTAACCTTGTTTCTTCGAACAGCTAGAAAAGAGAAATCTCCATATTCCGCATTGGGAGCGATGAGCATAGTCAAGAGAAAAATAGCACATTTTTTGCATTTATTTTTTAGAAATTTCAAAAGTTTTGCCATTCATAATATTAAAGCATTTTTACATAAAGCATATTGCAATAAATCGAAATAATATTATAGCAACAACAAAATAGCATTTTTACATAAAGCATATTGCAATAAATCGAAATAATATTATAGCAACAACAAAATAACATTTTTATTTTTAACTAATTTTTCTTTATCATCTTGCGTTATTTTTCAATTACCATAGCAAACAAACCCTTTTTCAATCCCATCACACTGCACCTACAAATAATCCGAGAAAAACACACATCTATCTACTTCCTTATGAAATGTTTTCAAAATGCTATTCAATTTGCCTTTGGGCTTTCTTCATAAGTTGCCTAGGCTTGACTTTACTTTTGGGCCTGGCCAAAGCTTTGACTAACCACTCAATATTTATTACAAAACGTGGTTTTACCTCCGAACAACGTTTGCTTAATATTCACATAACAAATTCTTAACAATTTCAATATTTCTTGGTTTTAAAATTTACTTGAGATTAGCGCGATTCGATTCACAATTAGCGACACAGCTGCTGGCAGTAATTAAAATTTGCCATAGGAAGCTGGAAACACGAGCTCTAAGTGTGCCTCTCTTAGCGGCCCGGGATGCATTGGTTTCACATGGCCTTATGACCAAGCTGCGCTTTAATTGAACACCTCAAAATGATGCGCACGTAACGCAGCTTAACGATCCCAATGAGCTCACAGACAATGCCCACTTGCACAACAAAAGAAAAAAAAAAAGAACAGAGCATAGCTAGAGTTGTACACTAAGAATGACGAAGATTGAATACTCTTAGCGGTGAGCTTAAGTGATGGTAAAATTATACAGGTGACGTTGCCTCAGACGAGTTCTGTAGTGCCTAAACTTCAGTTCTACTATGGGTCAAACGAAGGAATTTTTATTTGTAAGTGTTAAGGAACTAAGTTTAAGTCATAAAAAGAAATATTTACGAAAATATTTATTGGTAAACATCAGCAAAATAAATAATTACTTATTTTATGAAGTATATAGTCAAATTTTAATTATTAATGGAATCGTTAGTCTACAAGATCAACAAAACTTCAAGCTGCATCTTTTTTAGTACTTTGGTAATATTCCTATTATCTTCCTTATCTGAAGATTTTCATCTGTGTGACAAAGACTACCAGATATCTTCTCTAGAAGGTACAACATAATTTTATAAATACTGCTAGATCGATATAAATTTGAAAAGGATCTTTGCTTTATAACTAAATGTTAAATGCAAATCCTCATTTGTTCTATCTTAGGGATAGGTAATTTAGCTATATGGAATTTAAATATGGAATTTTACAGAAATAATTTCGATTTTAAACTAATTAACTTTTTTCAGAACTTCTTTATTTAAAGCAAATAGGTATTTTTTTCAACCAAATATATTTAGTTTTTGAACAAACCAATAAAGAGATATTTATTTTATTTTGATTCAATAAAATGTTAGGCGGTAAAAAATTAACCAAATTAGTCAATTATAGTCTGTAAGCGATTATAAATACTCTAACAGTTGAAATTATTGCCTAATTCGGGAAGGCAACCGTTCATGTAGGTGTATATGTGCATTTATGCAAATGAGTTCTTGGGTTTGAATCCGATTTATGGAAAGAGGCATAATATATAATAATATAATTGGACAATGCAGCGTTAGAACACTTAGAAGATCTAAGGCGACCTGTATAAGACCTATGCTTCAAGAACTGGTCCAGGCGAACACAACATGGGACAGAGCTAAACGGATGACGCAAAACAGGGTTCGCAGGAATGTTTTTAGTAGAGGGCCTAAGTTCCCAAGCAGAATAATAGGGATATAAAACAATATGTTTGATGTAAAAAGTTAAAAAAAAACACAAAGCTTTTAAAAAAGTTTTATTCAATGCCAATTTTTCTGTAAATCTATTTATGAGAAATTGAATATACGCAATTTTTTTAACCCAAAAAAAAAAAATAAATCAATAATAATAAAATAAAATATTTTATGTTAAAAAATAAATATATTATTTCAAAAATATAGATAATATATGCAATTTAATTTTATCTTTTATAGTTTAAGATATAGAAAAATTTTCGAAATTATTGATTTTTATTAATTAAATCAGCATTAAATTAATAAGTTTTCAATGCAAGGGTTTTTTTTATTTCAAACATTTTTGGAATTAAAAAAATGCCTATATTTTTGCGTAAATTTTTTTTAAGAAAGTTTAGTTTTATTGTAATTACTTTATATAATTTAAAAAAATTAAAATTAACGATTTTTCATTAAAAATCAAGAAATAAATGTGCTTACAACTTTTTTTTAAATATTAATTATAATTTTACTTTATTTTATTTTTAGTTGAAATAAATAAATTCTATTTTTTTAGTCTTTTTTTATATAAATATTGAAATACTTTTATTAAAAAAAATTATATAATGCATTTTTTTTATGTTAAGTTACATATTTGGATTTTAATATATACATTTTGATTTATTTAAGAATTTTAGAAATCAAATAGAGTTTATTGATTTATTTTCATTTCATTTCATTTTGCTTTGAATATAATTTATTTTAATTAGCTTACGAATTACCATAACTATAAAATAAATTATAATATTACTTTATTAAAAGAATTTGTAATAAAAAGTAATATATTTTTTTCACAATATAAATAATTTATTAAATGACTTAAATTTGATTAATTTAATTTGTAGTGCTATGCAATTCAAATAAAATGCATGTATTTTTTCAATACTAAAAATAGAAATAACAAATAAAAAATCCTTTTTTTAATTTTTTTATTATAACTAATTTTATTATTTGTTTATTTTTGAGTAATAACATGTTTTAAATCTATTGCAAAGTTATCTACTGCAAAGTTAAGTGGAAAATAATTATAATTAAATTTTATATTTCAAATCATAAATGTATGTAGATAGAATTCCCAGTAATTCCTTAGAAAAACCCACTACCACACTTTGTCACAAACTTTTCAACCAACTTAATACACTCTCTCACTCCTCCCATACACTGTTTATTATATTACCAAAAACAAAAAAATAAAACAAAACTGGGGGAAGATCCTTGCCGGCAACATAATGAGAGCGTGGCTGGTTGCGGGCTGCATGAAGACGCCGGTTAACGCCCCGTCAAGTTTGCACAAGAAATTAAACCTCCAAGTGCTGCAGCAATATGTGGCAGCCGCAACGGAGTCAATATTAAAGTGGAACTTGCAGCTGAAGTTGGTCCAAAATGTAAAAATAAAAACAAAAAGAGAGTCGACGAGCGCAAATGTGAAGGCGAAATCAAGTCGATGTATCAGTTGTTCATCTACTTGCCCTTAAGTAAAGTAAAGTATCTTGTTGCAACTTCATTTCGTGGCACGGCCGAAATATTTTTTCGTATATGCACTTTTGGCCACTAACAACAACAACACGAACAACAACAACTAGCTGCTACATGTGGCATATTTTGCAAGTGGCCTTTGTTGTTGCCAAAAATTATTGTATGTATTTTCATTGCCTCCTAAACGAGGCAGCAGAGGCAGGCAGGCAGGCAGGCAGGCTGTATGCAGTGGCATCGTTTTGGCCATTCGATTCGATGCATACGGTTTTTATTTTTATTTTTTGACTGGGTGTTTTTATGTTCTTATAATGCGACTTATCAGATTTTTCAAGCTGACAATGGCCGAAAAGTAAAAAAAAATAAAAACCAAAAGCTGCCCAGCCCAGGCCACTGGCAACACGGCCGTGAAGGTTGTGGCAACTTAAATGCGTGCGACGTCTTTCCGTATTTTATTACAGCAGCAACAACAATGTTGTATGCAACATATTTTTATTTAAGTTTGCGTTAAATTTTTATATCTTTTTTTTGGGTATTTTCTTTTTTTTTTTTTGAGGGGGTTTTACGTTTTTTTGATTATAAGTTCGGTGACGCGCTGCCCCCGCAGCAGCGTGAGTTGATTTTTAACATTTTTATGATTTTCAATAAAATTAAATTGAAAATAAAAATAACATTAAATTTTATGTTATTATTATTTTAACGCAGTGAAGCGAGTATGTGAACATAAAAGATTAATCAGATTTGATTAGAACAGTAGAAGGAGAGGTAGTCTGTTTAAATAGTATTTGAGTTTTGTATAAAATTTGGTGCGTCAATATTTGCATTTTTTAAGACTTCAGAAATGAAATAATGAGTTGGTACTTTACTATAGAAACTTTGTCTAGCTTATTTTTCTTGCTAACTTTATTCCTACATTAAAAATATATAATCAATAGATATAAGCAATAATAATACCTAATACTATTTTAGGTTCATGCCATTTCTTCAAGTTACTGTATCCAATTTTTTCAAGTCCAAAGTTATTAATAAATAAGTTTTTCGTTAGTTTTTTTATTACCAAATTAAATTTCTCTTTTTAGCAATAAAATAGTTTTGTACTTACAGAAAATATTACAAAAAAAATATTTTTATATTACTTTTCAATTTAAATAATAAAAAACATAAATAAAGGTTGTTTTCTTTCGAGGTATAGAAATTTAAGTTGGCATTACTCTACAAGATGGCGACCGATTTAACAGCTGTCAAGTGAATTATTCTCAGTTTGGTTTGGCAATTCATCATGATATTACGTTTCTTTATGTTAAACCCATAAAAGAAACCATCATTAGCATCATAGATTTTTTCCCAGTTTTATTTAGTTTCGAAATATAGGGAGGGCTTTGCAAATATCATTCGAGCATTATGAGATATAGTAATATTTTTGACGTCTGCAATATTAGCTTGAAGTAAGTTTGAAAATATACGAACAATTATTTTGCTGCTGATGCCGAATTTCACTAATAATGTATATTTTTCAAGGAAGCACCTCTGGGGCACAGAATGTCCGCATAGTCGATGTTGTGAAAACTGTGATGCACGCCGTAGGAAACGAGTAAATTTCCTTTACAATTCCAACTTATAAAATATTTTATTTTATAGAATTTTTTTTATATATTTTGTATATTCTGCCATAAAAAATTACCATTTTACCGGGGCAGTGTGGTTTGCGACAAGAAAATGTCACAGAAATGGATTGGCAAACTAATTAATATTTTTCTGAGTGTCGTTTCATTTTACTAGTTTTACACAAATGGACAATCAATCAAGTATACTTAATATTCGACTCTAAAAATTTCGTTATTTTACCGAGAAAGTCTTCTTACGCCTAGATAATTACTCAAACATTGATGGGCCTGATATATGCAAATGAGATAAAAGTGTAAAGTTGACGGCGGCTGTGACAAAACTTGATCGCAATTAGAGAAAACATATCTGAGGATTATTATTCGTTTGAAAACCTACAACTGTGGTGCAAAAGCGATAGTACTATCAGGTTTAAAGGCAACAGATCGAAAAACAATGGAATACGTCCGATAAAAAGATTTCCACCATGGCTATTAGCGTTAAAATCATAAAGGATCAGATTGACTGCCAAAGAACACTGGCATCACATAGTTGGAGCTTTTCAGTAGAAGCATAGACGAATCCAAGAATGGGCAACTTAAATGAAGCAGCATACGAAGAAGCAGATATAGCACAGCTGCCCGCTTAACCGAGCTCATTGTGCACTTTTGCACTTCTGCACGTCATTGTGAATACCCCAAAATAATGTTTTAGCCACGCAAGACGTTTTTAAAATTATTGCTGAGATTTATTATTATTATTATATAATAATTTGTATTTTAAGTACCATTCAATATTTATGTAAAAAAAATGCATATATCAGCATCTTTCAAAATATGTCCACAATTTATATTTAAGTTTCCTTATCTACTTAGCAGTCGCTTTATTACATTGACTGTGTGGCTGTGTATATTATTGTATCTGTGAATTTTTATGTCTGTGAATTTTTGTATCCGAAACTTTGTGGTTCGAAGCAAACTCTTTTTTTTTTTTTTTTTGATTTTGTGGTGCTTGCATTTTGCGCTTGTCAAATATTTGCAAATCGCTTTGACATCTGGTTCGACAACTTGTTATCGTCTGCGTGCACTGTTGCACTGCGCACAGGCTCAACCGATATGCCGCATATATACATACTATATATTTCGTATTTAATAAATTGTATCACCATTTGATATGGCAACCCCCAAACCGCTGCAACGGCGAAGGAGCATGGGTTGAGCTCGTATGGCACAGCTGTCATGAGCGCGCAATATAAAATATGGTCTACAGTTTTTGATTAGGCGTGGAAAAATATTGTCCAAAAGCATTTTAATCGTTTTGATTAAAAGCTACCACGCCTAATTAGTTGGAAATTTGTTGTGTTTGCCATCAACCGGTTATGGTTTTGTTTGACGGTTTTTTTTCTTTTGCTTTTTGGCCGTGGTAAGAACGTGATAAAGCCCAAGAGACAGACAACAAAAACAAAAAAAAAAGCTTTCGTCAATATGCTGGCCAATTTAACAAATAAGTAATTCATAGAAAACGTTACAGGCAGGCTGGCACAAGGAAAATCTCGATAAAAAGCCTGTTGCACGTCGCCTGGCTGCCCATTGTGTCCAAATGATTTTCGCTTGTTGCCACAAATTGTAGCACAATTGTTGCCCAAAACAAATAAAATAATTTTTGTTAACTGGCAGCACGGCGCTAGACGAACACGCCCATTTTATTGTAAAAATGCAAACATATTTTTATTTTATTTTTTTTTTCATTTTTAAGTTTTTGTTTTTGGGTTCTAATTAATTTTTTGTTATGCCTGCACAGCGCAAACGTTCAACACATTTTGCGATAAACATCGCTCCGAAAAGCTCAAGAAAAATAATAATAAAAAAACAAATCAAAACTAATGTACTTTTAAGCCATTTTGTTTAAGGTTTTTTTTTTGTTTTGTTTTCTGGCCGCGTTTAAATGAACGACATTGGAAAATATGGAGAACGATTAGCCACGAAGTCATTTATTTATTTATTAGCTTGTAAGTCCAACAAGTACCACGCGAACACGTGCTCCCAAGACAAAACCAACATCGTACGAGTTTTAAATTGATGGAGCAATATATGAAATACCAGCTACTACTCTGGCACACCTCGCTGAAATTCAACGGAGTACAAAACGTGCAATGACTGCCTGCAACAACAACAGCAACAACAAATGCCTTTTTAATTGAAAATGTTGATTGAACTCAAGTTCGTTGGCCAAGTCTTTCGTTTTGACTATTTTATAAATGCATTGCCGAGACTTACCCAGGAGTCGTGGCTGTTATTGTTGTTGGAAGTTATACCCTGTATTTGCGGGGTAAGGAGTTTATGACATGAAAAAAATAAAGGTTTTCAAGCGAGTGCCGCCTGCCGCTTCGTACAACTTCGGTAGATTGCTTCTTCAAGAATCCCAGCAGCAACACATTTGGTTTCAGCGTTTCTATTCTCGAGTTCAACATTGATTCCTCTAGCAATTTAATCACTTGTCACATTTTGCTTCCTTGTAAGAAGACATTTTTATTAAAATCATCTAGAAATAATACATGGATTTCAATTTGGGGCATCCATGTCACATACTACTATTAGATAAAGACATTTTTGGCCACTTCAATGGAATCGGTAATTATTGGGATTTCAAAAAAGCTCGGATTTTATTAAACGAATAATATTTTCCTTAGTTTCTCTTATATCAAATGTATATATGCTATTCTGATATTTTCAGTTTAAGGTAACTCCTATCATATATCGAATGCTGTTTGAACGATTCTGTTAGAACATGATAGGTAGACTCAGCAATAAGTATATTTTATATATATGTATATGGAATATTATCAAAGAGTTCTAGTTTTTAGTTTTAATTCTTCTAAACTTGTGAAGTTCATAAACGAATAGAAACACAGTAAAACCCAACAAATTCTATAAAAACCAAAAAAGTTTAGGTTCACGCGATAAATTTTGGTTTTAAAAATAAAACCCCAAATATAAATCAAATCCGACTATTCAAAACAAATTAAATTTTGAATTTCAATATCTTCGCAATACAACTTTAACTGAGGATAAGAAATATTCAATGTTTACATGCCGAAATACGAAATGGAGCACCCTGCATTAAAAAAAGTTTTTTACCATGCTGCAATTATCCAGGCGAAGAAGAGTTTGTCGCAGGCGTTAGTGAGAGAAACGTTCAGGATAGTATAGTTGGAAAAAAATTTGGTTGATTCCGACGAAGTACAATGCTATATTTTCATATAAGTCATCAAAAAAGCTAAAATATGAGAACGCCACACTGTGGAGCCCATAATTTGTGAAAAACTAAAATTGTACTAAATGATTTTATTAATGGATTTGTTTTTAATGATCTATAAGCGAACTGAAACATAAATTTATCTGGAATTATAATAAATCAAAAACTGAGTTATATAGCACCAAAAAGTTTTAACAAAATTCTCTGTCGCTTTTTAGTCGCTAAAAATATATAGGTGGTCTGGCAATTTCATAATCAGCATCATAATTCAGCTCTAAAGCCCGGGGTGGGTTTTGGCTTTCTCAAAAATTCTTCTCCACTCGTTTCTGTTATTATCAAGGGCGCGCCAGTTCCTTACTTCCATCTTCAGCATATCATTGTCAATATTGTCAATTAGGCGCTTTTCTTGTCGACCTTCCCCAAGTACGTTGTTCATTATAGGTGTGCTTTTTCCAGGGTGGGTTATAGGCTCTACATCCAACCCCCATTTTGGAAGACCAATATTCTTGCGTTGTCAGCTATTCTGATCCGGTTTGCCACTGCGGTTGGATGCCTAATCTTGCACCGGGTTGCTCAGGGTGACAGATTCCATCACTTGAAGGTGACATTAGGAATTGAGCAGGAGAGGCTATGAGAGGTCAGAGACTTCATGTATGACGCGCTCACCACTCTTTTGGGCAAATTCATAATGGAATACAAAATCTCTTCTGTTGATAAATGGTAACCGTTCTTTATTGAAATGCTGGCTGAAGGTTGTAGAAATAATTTATATACGATTTACTTTCCATACTTTCAGGCAAAAAAAGTTCTTCATTTCGAATAGAATATTATCCATACGTGATTACATTTTCAACGACCGTATGTAGTAGAATGTACAAATTAGATCGATTGGTTTTATAAAGATGGCTGGATCTTCAGGAAATGCTTGATATAAGAAGCGAATAACTACTTTACTTTGATATCTATCGACAAAAATCTACGTGCATCAACCTTTGATTCTGAGACCAAAAATTTTGACTGTTCTATGTTTTTTTTTTTTTTTAATAAATGGTATTAATGGGAAGTTTCGATTTTCTGAATTAATGGGAATGTAGGGAAATGTATGGCGAATCTCCTCCAACCGATAAGTAATGCAGAGTGCTTACGGGGAATCAAAAATGATGATTGCAGTGACTCTGTAAACAAAATCCGTACTGTTTTTATGTGCGGTTCAGAAAAAGCCAAAAAATGGTCTGTCTAAGGATATTTTTCACATTGAAGCTGTATGACATTATAGAAAGAGTGTTCGGTCCAAGAAGAAAAACTACCATATTAAGCATGGTGAAGTAATTCCACCATTGTCTTTATCGTTGGCAAAGCAAAACATACTGTGCATACGGTGGTAGACTTGGAGAGTGAGATCTACTGCCAGCTGCTGCAAATTTGGCAAAACCATTAATCGGGAACTTTATCAAATGTTTTTGAACTGTGCATTCCATAAAAAACAGCCATTTCATAAAAATCGCCTCTTCCATAAAAACCAACAGGCAAGACCGGTAGCAACCGTATTTGCTTTCGTCGGACAATCCTTTAATTGTTGCATTTTCCAGGTAATTAGTTGTGACAGCTATAGGGCATACAGAAGTCGACTTTCTTCGTATATTATCGACACATTTTTTGCTGTTGCAAGTGTTGTTGCTTTACAACATGGCACCAAATTGTTGTAGTAATTAATAATAGCAACAACAACACCAGCAAATTATGTTTTTAATAACTGTAAATTTGTAGTTGTAAAAATTTACGATTTAATTGCAAAGCGTTTGAATTTATTACGAGTTCCAAGTTAAATTCCATTTATTTCTCTGGTCATTTTTTCCTTAGTTACTTGTGTTATTTTTAAGTTAAGTTTAAAAATAAAAGTGAAAATTTTTTAGCATTTGGCTGTAAATTTTCGGGGATCACGCAAACCCTTGTACTAACGAAAATAATTATAATGATTATAATAAAAACAATTAAGTCAAAAACTTGCAAAATCCGAAAAAGTAAGAAATGAAACAATTTGGATTAATTTCTAAAGAAATTTTCAGAATACTGTGTTAAAAATTCGCTGCAACACATAAGTATTATAAGAAATTAAAGAAGCAGAAAATAAAGTTTAAAATTAATTTAAGAATTTAAGTAATTACAGTATCGGAAACACAAATATTTTTCCAATTTTCAGGATATACTATATGCAGCGTATAATAACTTTTCCTATAAAGTCATTACTGCTCTATCTTTTAATCGATAGATTATTAGGTTGGCAGAGGTTATTTGAAGTTACAAAATGTATGGCAATATTTTTTGAATTTTAGTAAAACCTTTACGACAAAGTCATTTTCAAAGTTATTCTGAGGCCAACGCACTAATACCTGAATATAATTAACTCCGCTTTCAGAGGACAGCTTGCAATTCCTCAACTTGTGCTTTGCAATTCTGAAGATGCCTGACGCGACGACTATGATCTTAAGAAGCTTTATTTTTTTTACACAAATCTGCAGTTTTATATATTTTTGTTTAAATATTTTGAGCGTTTTGCGCCACGATTTATTACAACTTCTAACGTGAAATATTTCGAGAAAATTACTTCGATTTTGTTTTTGCACAAACGTGCAACAGATTGTGCAAATGCAAAATGTAATTCTTTAGTCTTCAGTCGCGTATCACGTATCAATCATGGAAAAATTTCGTGAAGACCATGTGAAATCGTCAAAAATAATCGCAATATCAACGACGTGTTTTTTAGTTAAAGTGATAAATCAGAATAGACAGGTACATTATCGTGAGATTAAGGCAACCCTAAGCTTTAGATCGAATAAGTTGTGTGCGCTTTGCAAGCCGCATAACCTTAAGTTTACTCAGAAGAAATCGAAAATAAGTAGCTTGGGAAGAAAGATTGCCTTTACTTAAGAAAACAAAAAATTATCAGAAATTGTAGCCAAAAAATAATTGATTTTAATTTAGTATTTCACAGCAATTTATCCCGGAAATTAGAAGTAGTATCTAAAGCACATTTTTCCGTCGGAAGTTATGTTTAAATAAATTTATTTATCTTTTAATATAACGATCGGTACTAAAGCGCGATTTTTTAGCAACTTTTTTTTTGGAAATACAGCTGGCGCGGTTCTAGTGGTTTCAATTACTATCATTTTGGTCTATAATAGAGTAATGAATGTCGCAACAAGCGAATAGTGCTAAGATGTTATTCAATTTTTATTATCTAAATTTAGCATTGTTTGCAAGTGTTTCATCGAAAGGTATCAAATAAAATGTATTCATGCGTTGCTGATTTGAGAAGAAGAACAATCAGAAGCAGCGCGTACAGCCAATGAATCCCAAAAAAGTTATTCGTGGGGGCAAACTTTTCCAAAGTAAAAATGGAAAAGATTAGCAGTCAAATATTGCCACACGCCATACATCGGGCCAAATAAGAGATGAGTACGTTGATCACCTTTAGGGCGAGACAATTGACGGCCTGTATCAAGTCATTTAGCGTTTTCGGACTATTTATTGTATTACTATATACATTAAGACTCACATCTAATGAGACAATTGATTGCAGCACTCGAAGCCAATATGAGCAAGTATATCGAAATTGGACACAACGCTTAAATTATTTACATGAAATTATGTTTAAATAATAAATTATATATGTAATATATGTGCCACTCGGTACCGTATTGTTAATATACTCTCCTCTAAAATCGAAGCTCCAAAAAAATCACCCTTATACAAATGTTATCCCCACTCAATATCTCTTAAATGTCTTATAACTAATATGTCCCCCTCTCAACTTCAAAGAGATCATTGTCCATTCGCATGTGCAACTTGTGACCTTAAGCGTAGACCACCAAAGTCGCACTACTTCAGAGTTCACATTGATAGCCAAGTTTGGCTAAGATGCTGATACAGCTCAAAGAAAGAGAGATCGAGTTGAAGCAGCACTGAACTAGACCTTGACTATGGTCAACATTTGTCCGGCCAACAATCAGTTGGCCATTGGCTGTTTGGTTTTTCGTTGGTTTTGTAGTGTTGCTTGTTTTTTTTCTGCTTCCAAAGCCTTAACTAATTGAATGTCGCTGTTAGCCAAGCTGCTGCCAACAAAACGCTGTAGCCGGCAAAAGTCAAGATCATCAGCAACGTCATCGCTGCTGCACTCGAGCGCACTGCTTGCTTTGCTTTTTTTGTTTTTTTTTTTGCTGATTCCAAGCAGTTTTGTTTAAGCAAGTACAATTACTTATTTAATCATAATTTTGTTCGCGTTTCAACAATCATCAATCATCAAATGAAATGCCGACAGCGCTGGCAGAATTCTAAACGACGCTAGATGACTGACTGACCGGCGCGCTGCAACGGCGACTAGGCCAACTGTCAGGCTGACAGATTGCGCGCTTTCAGCAGGAAACCAACCAAGTGGCCAAGTGGAATGCTTGAGTCAGCTATGCGATTCCAGCTGTTTAGCGCGCACAGAAAATAAAAAAAGAGTAGCCAGCGTCTTGGCAGCGCTGCAGCAGAACGCAACAATTATCTAGTCAACAGTCAAGTAGTCAGTCAGTACGTCCCTGCGTCCAACCGTCTGTGCGTCCGTCCGTCAGTCAATCGGCTGCTTGAACTTGCAACCAGCGCACAAATCAATCGATCACGTTTTTATAAAGCCGCAGCAGCAAAAATATGCTTAAAAAGTAACAAAAACTGAAGCGCAACTGAATGAACTTTCCAAACGCGCCTCACTGCAGTTGCAGTGGCTGCAGTTGCTCTAGGCCATCAGCTCGGCGTATTGGTTGGCTTGGCCAGTGATGACGTCGCTGCCATGCAGCTAGATGGATTGATTGATTGCCTGAAACAGTTAGCAGACATTGTCTGGCTTGCTTATTGCTATTTATGATCTTGATCTATGGATCGAGGGCAAAAGCACATGCGGCTTCGTCGCCAAAGCCAACCAGCCAACCAGCCAGCCAGCCAACCATCCAGTCAGTTAGTCAACTAGCCAAGTTAAGAGCCAGCCAGAAGCCAGCCATCCAGCCAGCCAGCCAGCCAGTGCACATGTTGATAATCAGCACGAAGCTGATAATGATGCTGATGCTGTGATGTAGCTTTGGCCTTGATTGTTGTTGTTGCTGGTTTTGGCCATTGCAGCAGCCAGTGTCTAGTGTTCCAAGTGTTTTTCAATCATGCAGCGCTGCTGCATAAGCAACATGCAGCATGCCGCATGCAGCAGGCAATGGTGCAGCGTGCTGAGCTTTGGCAATCAACGCTTAGTGCAGTTACCGCCTAGTTTTTGATTGAAAAGTTTCAACTTGGTCGAAATTGGTGCAAAACCTTTAAGGGTAACATCAACTGCCAGTTTATGCGGGTTAAAGAGCTCGTGGTGTTAAGTGCACGATAATCGATTCGATGCATTTGGCTTATATCTTTTGGTTGTTGTTGGTGTTGCCGGTAAATGCGCATTTTGTGGCAAGTCTTTAAATTGCCTATTTATGAGCTGCAACCAAATCTAGTTAGTTTTCGACTGAAGTTGTAATGCTGTTAACGCTAGGAGGCGATACGGAAATTTTCGTTGGAGGGGATTAGTACAGAAATCTAAAAGGAATGTCAACCGATTTTTGCAATATTTAAAGGGATCGAGGGATAATTGAGTTTGAGAGACTAAGAGCTGAAAAACTATTGATTTTGAGCTCCATAGATTTTGTCGCTTGATTGATAGATAAAATCTTCTATAAAATCCATAATAACTCTCAAAATACTTAACAAGCTGAATTAGATAGTACAATGTGCGCCAAGCCATTTTTTTAAAAAGTAATGAAACTTGAGGCATTGAGCTATCTCAAAATGAATAAATTGCTGAAATTTTCGTTTTTAAAATATTATAACTTAATGTTATGGTTGCTGAAAAAAAGAATTATGATTTTTTTTAACTGTAACTAAAAAGTAATGAAACTTGTTGCATAGAGAAAGACAATGAAGAAATTCTCGAAATTTCGCTTAACTTAAGGGTTTCTGAAAAATATTGATTGATGATTTCATATAAATTTGATATACTGTCATTTGTCAAATAGTATAAAAGATATATAAACTTTATGCAATCCGAATTTCCATATAAATCCTAAAAGTATGATGAGGTTAAATGTAGAAGTTAATATACTGTCCGTCTATATAGAGCGTTTATAGATCTGAGATATGCTAAGTGCTAGAGTAATTGCCTTTATATAAAAAACTTTTAATGGCCAAGAAATGCAAGCTAATTCTAGTTATTCAATAGCTTTGTTCTTTGTTCTTTGAACCGCGTCAAAAAAAATTATAAAGTTATGGGTGAAAATTAATTTGTCGATGTTCCTAACATAGTATGAAATTTAACAATTTATTAGGTCGAAAAATTATATTTTTGCACTAAATAAGCGCTATTCCATCCGTATTTCTTATTATTGTATTATTCTTATTATTATTATTATTATTATATTATTATTTCTTATTATTCGCTTTAAGAAAGAATTTTGTGCAATAGAAAAATCAGCTTATAAAAACATACACTACCAATTGTTTTTACTTAATCAGTTTTTAGTCTAATCTTCATTGTATTTCGATTGCTTTTCCAGATATCATGACCAAATTCGATGCCAAAAAGTATATTAATATCCTCAAACACTGTGCAAATCTTTAATCGGAGCACTGCTCGGTAGAAAGTTACAATTGTCCGGAGACCGTTCGATGCATTTTGATGGCTTAGCTGAAGCGAAAGAAAAGGACATTGATGGAAGTACCGCCTACTGATCGTTCATGCTGAACCATTTTGAGGACTCAATGAAAAAAATGACGTTTGCCATGTGCAGATTTGGCAAACTGAATAAGTCATCAAAGAAAGATTTTCGCAGATATAGGGTACATTTCCGTATAAGTCATTATAGATTTCTTTTTTTTTAAGTGTAGGGTAGTTACACATTGGATGTTGTATTTTTTCCTTCTACCCCTCATTCCCGCAGCTGCGACAGACATCGGTGTCGGACACTTGCATGCTTCAAGCAAAAAGTTCAACACCTGTTGCAATTCTCGTCTTGACAATATGGAAACGAAGAAGTTCCAGTATGCCCTAGGTGTCCCATTATCATTTTGCCTCATTTCGAAATATTATTCGAGTAGGTTGCTGTTTGCCTAAACAAAGTTGTATCGATGATGCCAAATTTTTTAAATAATTATCTATTCTAAAGAAAGCTCATTTTCTTTGAATACCCTGAAGATTTCGACTTTTCCATCAATGGCGCAATGACATTCATTTTTCTTTCTTACATATTGAAGAGAAAAACTTCAACGATATTTGATTGCAATGTTGTTCAAACTATATGTTGTAGTCATCGAAAAAATTATTGCGAAATACGAAATAAATACAGTCAAAACACAAAGCGGTAGTTGGCCCATTCTATATTATGTAAATAAGTTATGAGCCCAAATCTAACATGATTCTATTTAAAATCTGACTACAAATCGTGAATTTTTGAAACTAACACAAAACAAAGTAGCCGCAAACCCAAGCGTTTATAAAACTTATATACGACAAGTCCCAAAGTCTGATTCTTTAATTCTGAGATTTTTTTCAAGTTCACAATAAAGTTGTTTGAGTTCTTCGCAATACTCATTACGCAAGACTTCAACACTCTTATATAGTAATTCCATTGCAAAAATGAAGTTAAATTTAATTAAGTCATGGAAAAATTCAAAGAATTCGCTTTTGGACTGAAACACAAATTATCGCCATTCGCAAGC
The DNA here is from genome assembly GCA_035046065.1 of Chymomyza procnemis. Taxonomy (NCBI): domain Eukaryota; kingdom Metazoa; phylum Arthropoda; class Insecta; order Diptera; family Drosophilidae; genus Chymomyza; species Chymomyza procnemis. The sequence goes on from JAWNOJ010000026.1 coordinate 44,032,534, forward strand.
TCTACATTTGGACAGTTAAACCAAGTTTAGTAAGCAAATCCCGACTATATTTGCCTAGAGCAGTATTTGTCACTTTACGTGTCAAACGTGACATTTGTTCAAGTCAAACATGGACTGTTTGCATTGCCTTTCTTTAGGTGAAAAATGTGCTAATCGTTTTCATTTATGGAAAATAAGTATTTAGCTTCTAAGACATTTTCTTACGGAATTGGAGTGATAAATTAAATTACTGAGCTCATTTAGAAGCGGTACATTCCAAAAAGATGACTAAAGTTGTAGACGATGGTGTGTCCCATATGCAGAAAATTCTTTACAGTATTTAAATAAGAAATGCGGATGAAGGTAGTATAGTGATAGGGTAACCGCTTATAAAATCGAAGGTCGGTGGTACGATTCCCTATAGCAGCAAAAATATGCTATTAGCTTAAGGAAATCTCTATTAATTAAAAAAACGCTGTTCGGATTCGGCTGGAATGCGTAGGATTGCATAGCTCTCGGCATTTTTATTATTGGCACTCAGCTAAAAATCGCATACAAAATTAAAAGTATATTAATGTTAGGCCAATTTTCTAACAATATTTAAAGAAAAACCTTTTTAAGATTTCAAAAATGAAATACCAGCTGAAGCTGTAGTCTGCTCCTCATTTGGCGAGATTTGTGTGACCCTGTCATTGATAAGCTTCTGTTTATGAATGCATAAAAGAAGGTATCGTATCCAATGTAGCAAATTTGGTCGCTGGCCAGCATGGTTCGCCTTTCGATCTTGACCATACAAATGTCTCATGGAGAGACGCAAAAAAAAAGTGTTCCTAAAACAATAAGTTACCAAAAAAATAACCCTTTAATATCGAACTTCCATAATTTGTTAAAATAAACTACTAAAAAAGCACCCTTTACTATTATTGTAACAATCACTTTATAGTTATTAACTAAAAGTAAATAGATTCTTTTAATGGATTTTTAAAGTTAGTCAGTTAATTAATAATTTTCGCTTGTACCAGGGGTATCGTTTGAAGCTTAGTGGTTTGAATTATAGATGTCGCTAGCAATATGCATAAATTTTTGCGGTTGCTGGTAGAAACATATGGGGACTATGCTCCAGTGAATAGAAAGTCTGAGACATGGTAGTGCAGATTTTCAGTTGGCGAACAACGAACATCCTCTGGTGCAGCGAATAAGTACAAGGACAAGGAAATGCAGGCGTTATTGGATGAAGGCCCAAACCAATCGCAACAACAATTGGCACAAACAGTCAATGTGACCCAAAGAACAATTTCTTAAAGTTTAGAAGCCATGGGTAAGAACTGGAAGTATTGGAAATGTGTGACACAGCAACTAAATGATAGGTAAATGGAAAATCGAACAACTGTTTGTGAAATGCGATATCAAAGGTTTGAGAGAAAATCTTTTCTGCATCAAATTATCACGGGAGACGAAAAATGGTGGACCAGCCTCACCAGGGGAGAACCATGGTTTTTTTCGTTTCGGATTTTCGAACTACTATATATGTATATAGTATATAATTTATATATAAAAAAAACCATGGCTCTCCTCTGGTTAGGCTGTCCCATCGACTGCAAGGACAAACCGCTTTGACCGTAAGGCAATGCTCTGTGGTTGGTCTGATTAGGATCGCTACCAACAACAAATCATCAATTTGAATAATGCATTGGAAGAAAAACAGCCGGAAGTTGCCAAAAGACAAGGAAAAGTTATATAGCAACATGACACACAGCCAAATTGCATACGGTGAAAAAAAAAAATAAATTTGGAAATATTGTCCCACCCGCTCTCAAGACCTCGCTCCGTCTGATTATTATCTTTCTGCATCAATGGAACATTCACTTGCACATTAGCGCTTCGCCAACTTTGAAGAAGTTGAAAAATGGCTTGTCGGATTTTTGCTTCGAAAGAAAATAGGTTTATTGGGATGGCATTCATGATTTGCCCTTAAGCCATTTGGTACAATTGAATGGTCTATACTTTGAATAAAAAAAGCTTGCATGTGCCTCTGGAAATTTGGTGTATAATCTATATACAAGTAAATATTCCGTAACAAAATCTAATAAATAAAAACCAAATTCATAGTTTGAATTTTCAGAGCAATATTGGTTAGTAAGTACCAGATCGTTCATAACTTTTTTATTTGTCATGCCTGCCGTAGGTTTTGGTCGTGGCGCCATCTTGCGTAAGCGAGCGCAATAACCTGAAGTACCACCTTAAGTTTTGTGGTTATTTTTGTAACATATTTTTGTAAAGTTTTTCCTTTATAGATTTTTTTCAGTTTCAATGAAACTTTTAAAATGGTTTAACTTACAAGTTTCGCATTTAAAGTCATTACATAAACACGCATTAAATTTACCTAAAAAATGTTAATATAAAAATTCGAATTGTATTGCAAATAAATTGAAAAAAAAAAAAAACTGGTCAATATATTTGGCCAGTTTTTTAACGGCATTTTAATTATGCCGCCTAATGAGTGCAACCGAGCGTGTGGCCAAAAAAATAAAAAAATAATAATAATTAAGTTTTTTTAAATTGCAAAAAAAAAACAGAGCAATATTACGCGCTGTCGGCGCTGGTTCAAAAAAGAATTTATTTTTTGTTAGCCAAAGCCAATCAATGAAAAGTCAATAAAAATCTCCGGCACTCATTCAGAGGCATTTTTTTCGGATACACGCGCCACCACAGCAAGTGCAAAGCGTTAAGATACAACAACAACAACCACAAAAAGTAATCATTAAAGTTGCGTTTTACATTTCGACCAAGTTGCAACAACGTGTTAAGTAGCGTTTTATGAGATCATTTGCAGCAACAGCTTGGCCAACAAAACTTTAAGGCCCAGACACACTGGGCTTTGGTGTAAGACGGTTTGACGGTAGCAGCGTCAAGCTACAAGCTGCCGGCCAACTTTTAGCCATTTAGCCAACTTACCATGTTACCCAGGCTGCAAGCTAGCTAGTTGCATGCTAATTACCTGCCACGACATGTCGCCAAGATCTGAGTTTAACTTAGTTCGCTGGCATACATAATTTATATAATACTTTGTGCTACAATTATTTTTTTGACTTCGGCTTATATGCCTTATTGGTTAATAGAATTTGGGCCGTCAAATGCGTATTGGCAAGTTGGCTTAAATGAAAAACACATTTACTGCGAATATATAATTTTCTGTCAAAAGTTTGGTTCTCACGCAGTTTTTTTTTTTAAGCGTCTTATTAATTGTGTCGAAATTGGGTAAATATCTCAACGATTTTACAATATTTATAGTAACAGCTAAATATGGTTTATGGGGACAGTAATTTTTTGGGAAAAAATATGAGGAAGTTTTTGTTTTGATTATTGTTCCAAATATCCTCTAACATAGATATATAGATACTGAATACATGAGAACCATTAGCATCAGTTAAATATGTTCTGGGTGTTAGCAACTTTTTAAAGATGAATATGAAGGAAATTTGAGTTTTGATTATAATCCCAAAAAATGTCCTAACAAAGAGAACACTGAAGTACATAAAAAGTTACAAAGATCTTAAAGTATTTTCAGATAGACAGTGCATTGCTCTTCAATATCTCAAAATATTGCGTGTACAAATTAGGTAAAATTTTATAAGATGACTGCTTCTGCAATTTGAAGCTGATACTGGAAGTAATAATCTAATTGATTGAATAGGTTTGACAACTGTCAACAATAATCCCAGTGACTAAATTGCTTTTTTTTCTTCTCCTGGAAATTGTTCGTATTTATCTTAGATACAAGACTTGCTCTTCTGCTGTATTAGCAAGAAAATCTTAAGTTGAAGCTCATCGAATGCTTGCGAGAGTTTTTCTTAAATCGGCTACAATCAACCAAGTAATGCAGAGTGGTGATTTCAGCGTCAAAGACAAGGAGCGTCTTGACTATCTGAAAAAGTTTATGGATGAGCAGTCAGAGTTACTACTGGATCAAAAACCGTACCAAACGCAAACTAAACTAGCGGAATCGTTGAACGTGAAAATATTTTCGTGCTGTTAAAATAGGTGAGACTTGTATGTCGTACATAATAAAGCCAGGAGATACCGAATGGGGATTTTCCACTTTGGAACTGTATAATAAACGTCAATACAGAAAGAAACTGTAGTCATATTGTGACTGTGTAAAAAATGTGGAAAATGTGTATACATCCAAAAAGCCTAACTATTATGCTAAGCTTGGTCAACCCATTCCATCATTGTATTCGTCGATGCCCAGGAAAATTAGATATAGTTAACATTTTCTATTCGATTTAAAGGAATAGTGAAGGATAAAGGATGCCGCCTATGTTACAGTCAAACGATTGCGAAAAGGCGATTTTTCATTCAGAACTGAGGCTTGAAGGAAGGGATACCGTTACTTGTAGTTAAAAGTGGATATACGACGTTTTAAAAAGAAAAAATGCCATGCTAAGCTTAGGGAATCCATTCCATCAGGTGGGTGTGTTCGACTATGATTTGCTAAAAATAGTCGGATCCATTAATGAAGCACGTTATCGAATGGGGTCACTTCACTTTGGAACTGTACACCGAAACACATTACAGGAAAAGATCGGAGCGAAAATGAAATTAAATGTGAATGTTGTACTACTACAGGCTAAGTACCTGGTTCAATTGTCATGCTCTGTAACTTGAAGTGTGGCCAGAAGCGACCCGCCATGCCCGCTAAGCTGAGTTTATAATTTGGTAGCGCTCATACTCATTCGTAAATTTTTAGGAAACACTTAAATGGTAGACCTTTATGCTTGAACTCATTTTGGACCAACTCGAACTTAAGATATGGTTTTATCATTTCCAGCAAATATGTGGGTAAGATTTTGGTAATTTGCCTTAATTTTAAATGAAATATAAGCTATATCTTTTCCTACCATCCGGGAAAACCTTATATATAAGGGTAAGATTGCCATATTCTTTTCCGCACATAAATTCTTTTAAAAAAATTATGCAAAGACTATACTTTTCACACTTTCCATACACACCCCCTTTTTGGCATAAAATTAGGAAGACAAACGATTTGGAATCTATTTCCTAACACATACCAAAGTAGCCAAGTTTCGGGCTAAGTTGCCCAGATAATCTTCTCTAAATGCCTCTGCATATAAGAGAAGTATACCAAACGAACAACAACAACAACAACAACAACAACAACAACAACAGAAAAAAGTGCTAATGATTTATTCAAAGCACATTGAAAAGCCGAAACAGCCCCTTTAACGTAACTCATAAACACCCATAAGACGAACAACACCCACATATCCAAGTGATTGCCCACAGGGCCAGTTGGGTGGGCGTGAACATCACTCTGCCGCCTGCCGTAGCACACCCACAATGCCGCAGCATGCTGCGTAGCATTGGCACTGACCCACCTAGACACAGCGATGCCACAGCGTCCACTCCACAGCTGCGTATATCACATGCTGCGTATCTTGGTCAGCTTTTGGCCGCGGGTGCAAAACGAAATCGACATTTAATGCGCTACCACACAATTGTTGGCCATTTCCGTTTGCTGGCCAACTGGTCATTGCCGCGCTCCACAACGTCTTAGATGTCTACGTCTGGACAATAGCAACCATAGCTATGACCATGATATCGCATATTTCAATCAATTTGCTTATTATTGTCGACACAACGTCGACGCAGACGCTGGCAGCGACTGCGCTGCTTGCTTTTGGGGCATTCCCGTTAGTATAATAGACCATAGAGGTGCGCTGCAAATCGTTGTTGGCCTTATCGCTGGCTGGCTTTTAAGCCAAAATAAAAAACAAAAAACGAAAAAAAAAAATACAAAATGTTTATAAGAAAATTTTCACTACCGAGCCTCAAAATTTATGCTAAGTCCTATGCTGAAATGTTGCCAAAGCGTGAGATGCGCTACATATGCAAATTTTATTCAATGAACACAAAAATAGAGAAGAAACCACACGAGCTGAACTCAGCTGACTTGATCCATGACAAAGGCTTAGACGACCAAGACGCTGACGACGACAACGATCTTCACTGGATTTCTGGATTTCTGTCTGACTTGACACTTGTCAACGTTTTGGCGCTGAATTTGTTGCCGGCCATTTTGTTCTCGACAAAACTATGCAAATACCTGTCAAGTCAAACCAAGCCACTGTACGTACGAACCACTGAGAGCAACCACCACAAGCCAACAAACAGTCAAGTCAAGTCAAGACGTCAAGACAAAAGCTGACAACAACAAATGAAGATCAACGGTGTCTTATTTATTTTATAGTCGATCCGCTAAACTAAAAGCTTTACAACAAACTATTTGCAGTCATAAAGTAGCAAATTCCAAATACTCTAAGTTTTCCGCTTGACATGCTATATCGCATTTTTAACTCATTTTTGTGTAATTTTTTGCCTTATTTGTGTGGAATTTCATTGGCTTATATCTACGTTTTGCTTTTACTTAAAACAATTTTCTTTCAAGAATAAAAGTTTTTACCTTTTTGATGCTAAGGAAGACTCATAAAGTTCGGTACTGAAACCGCAACTAACTAGAGTTTAGAGGGAGGTACCTAACCTATCCTACTATAGATGAAAATCGTAAAAATTAAAAAGCGTTGAACTACACTTACAATAACAACAATCTGTATTTCTTGCATAATTCCCGAAAATTAAAAAAAAAATTTTTTAGCTAATATATTGATTCCTTCATATATCAAAATTATGATGATAAAGTGAATGTTTAAAACTCAAAATATGAAAAAAAAAAAGAAAAATAATAATAAAAAAATTATTCAAGTTTTTAATTCAACTTTTCTAATGAAAATATTCTTAGTTTTTTATAGCTTAAGTCAATGAGCAGACGATATCCTAATGTCGGTGCCGAACCCAACCAAAAAATATTGAGAATAAAAGTAATAAATGATAAATTCTCAATTTACCAAAATCAAAACTTTAATAATTAATTATCTTAGACGGATACTAGGTGCAGTAATTTTTTTTATAAGTATTTGAATGAGAATTGTGGCCGTCGGCAATGTAGTGGTAAACTATAAGTTCCTGTACAAACCGAAATTCGCGTCTATTTCCCATAGTAGCAATATTGCATTGACCCAGAACTGTCGTAACAAACAAAAATACCTCAAATGTCTCAGTAAATAACTTAACTTTCTTAAATACTTAGAATTCGTTAGAATTCGGCTAACAATGGGTAGATCCCTGGAATTTATCCTGATCTTATGAAGTAGCATTTGCTTCTTACTTTAAAAATCGACTTTGTGGAAAGACGAATGAGTGCCTAAATTAAATTTTTTTTTTTAATGCAGCGAATGAAAATAAGAATATCGAAATTCCCAAAAATTTAGAAAAATTGTACCACCCTTAATTTCAAATAAGCGTCCTTATCACATAAAACGCCCATATATATGGGTATGATAGCCCGTTCGAATGCTGAGTGTAATTTGCGCGGATCTACAGTATTCTGGTTTCTGAAATTTCAAAATGTCTATGTAGTTTTTAAAATTTTTTACTATGCTGAAATCACTTAACCACACCTCAGAATAAGCATAACGGAATCCAAATAGAAAAAAGTCAAAAACCCCAACTTTCTCAAACGGATTTAAGAGATAAATTGATCCAGAGTCGAACGAACACTGTTGTCACTGACATACACTCAAAGATGACAATAACCGAATCCGAAAAGGGTTCCTTAAAACGAAGTTCATTAATATTGGATACAAAATTATTAGGGATACTAAAGGCTCTTTAAAACAGATTAAAGTGGTAGAAAATTTATAAAGCAAATTTGGACTTTGGGCATTTTAAGCTGTTTTTTACCATTTCCAATAAATCCCTCTTAAGACCTTTCCGATACGGATAATGCAGTTCAATTTAATGTTCTGCGTTCGTCCGATTCCTATTTATATGTCTCATTAAGTTTATCCTATCCTAAAAATCCTAAAGGTAGCTAAATTCAAGGTTCTGAGTTCGAAAATATTTCTTTGCCTCATTTAATTTACCCCATCCTATAAATTTTTGTTAACACATTTCCACAGCCAATGATGCAATTTAGGTAGCTAAATTTAAGGTTCTAGGTTCGAAAATGTCGTCTTTTTATTTATACAAAAATTTTCAGAGAAGATTTGTATGTATTCCTTCAAGCTGCTTGCGGAGAGAGCTTATGATTTTTTTTTTTTTGGTTTATTCCGTTTGAGAAAAAATTCTTCTGGCGATACAATTCAACGGTTGTTCTACGAGGTACAAAGCAATCTAGTGAGCATCTTTAATGACATCCACTACCTTATTGTTTATGACTATGAAACAACGAACTTGGAGTACTTCACACTCCCCAAAGAGTATAACATAAAGTAGTTACAGTGCAGTGACGCCCCTGCATGAACAAACCCCAAAACCTAGCCACTACTTGGGCAGTGGAAGCTTAACATGCTTCTAAATGGAACCGAATGGTTGCTTGGTAACTTCACAGCCGAAATGGCTAAGGCAATGGCAATACATTTTTCGCGCCAAAAGTGTTGGAGGCGGTTTTGTTGTCCACTTGTGCCATGTGGTAGTTGTTGTTGTTGGTGTCGGAGTTTGGGATTGGTGTTTGTGATGTTTGGTGTTTGCTGGGTCGCCTCAGTTCAGTCTGTGGGCTCCCAAGCGTCTAAGGCACACGTCAGCTTGTCGCTTCTGTCGGCCAAGTTGTGGCGTTTGTTGGCTCTTTGGCGCCTGCAGCAAGTCTGCAATTTTTTGGTTGTTGTTTGTCGTGTTGTGCTGCAGTTGTTGCTGTTGCACTGACGTGTTGTGTTGATTGTGGCATTTTGATTGATTTCTTTTGACTTTTGGCAGCAGCACAAATATTTGGTAATCCTGGCCAGAGTGAGCAGCACAAACAACAAGCAAGCCGCCTCATCAGCAGCTCTAATGCATATTTTAACACCTTGGAAATTGCTGGCGGCACTTTACCCCTCCAACTGCCAATTGCCGCCGTTGCATCCGTCAACATTTAGTTTTCGGTATTTTAATGATTGTCTAATGTTGCATTTTTTTTTTTAAATTCGTATTTCGTGTATATTTGATTTATCGAAGACTTTCTATCGAGTTGTTGCTGTCGTTGTTGCTGCTGCCATCTTGCTTTCTTGAAATCTTCTATCTTCGATTGTTTTGCGAGAGAGATTTTTCCAGCAATTTTAGTTGACATTTTGGCACAAGCAAGCGTTGTTCTGGCATTTTTTGAAAAGTTGTTCATGCAAATTGACCATAAACTTGATTTCTGCCAACATTCAGAGACAATTTGTCAAAAATGAAAAAAAAAAACGCAAAAAATATGCTGAAATATCTGCCAAAGACTCGAACGTCTGCGTATTAAGGTCAACATTGAATTGAACACCTGGACGACAACAACAACAGCAGCAACTACCACATTGACGACAGCCAACTGGGCGGTCACTCTGACTCATAAGACCATAAGACTGCTAAGAAATGTTTTGAATATCTTTCAACTCAATGCATGATGATTGAAGCAAGCGAACTCCAAAAAAGTGAAATACTATATGACCTTAAGTTCATGCTGTTTCGGAATTGATTTTTTCAGAATACTACGTGTCACCAAAGTAGGAAATATTTGAGAAAACAAGAACATAAAGTAACTCCCTTTAAGTTTAACGCAGTAAGAGGCAAAAACCTCCTTATGTTGATATGTCCGCCAGAGCGCAATACCTCATAAGTTGGATAAGCTCTATAGTAAGAGGGGTTAGCCTTCTAACTTTGATAAGTCTTGCAGCAAGAGGGGTCGACCTCCTAACTTTGATAAGTCTATTTAGGAACAGTTGCAGTGCTCTACCTTTTTGTGAGCGATCCAAAAGAAGAATGAAGATGTTCATGCATAAATCTCTGTAGGATATACAAAGTATTAGATTTTATATTATTTATTACTTATTATTATATTACATTATTTTCATATATAATACATAAAAAATAACTCTTCGACGCTAAGTTTTGGGTTAAAATATTGTGATAATCAAGTTCGCCCAAAAATAAGATGGCACGCCTGATTCGTTTTGAATTCTATGAACAATTATTATTTATTTATTTATATTATTTATATTGAACTTAGGTTGATGTTTAGCTTTATGTAAAACAAATAAAAAAAGAGAAGTTGCAGTAAAATTTTCATCGATCTTGTATGAATGCTTGCTACAGTAATTGAGTTTTGATCTGTTTAAAAACAATTTTTCATTTTTGCTCCACGGGGCTTGAATTGCAATCCTAATATTCGATTGTCATCCTATTTTTGTAGACTTCTCTTAATAAAATTACCTTCTCAAAATGAGCGACGAACATGTGTGGTATTTCTGCATAAGCTCTTATTATTCGGTGTATTCAGTTCATCTTGATGCACCAAATCAATCATCTTTGACCAATAAAGAAATATGCAACCTCAACTTGATCTACTTCTTGGTATGCTAGTAATCAGGAAATACAGAAAGACTGAATGTTCCCGTACTTCAAAGTTGAAACAAACAAAACATCGCTGAGAAATTAAGAATTTCTAATCACGATACCATCTCTCTCTCTCTACTATTTTAGTTAAGACAAATGTTAGTGCTTGTAAGTCACAAACGCTTTAAGTGCCAAACAAAGTAAATATATTTGAGAAGATGGCAATTATTTAATTTCAACGTGAATTTGGCTTACTTTCTTGAGTCATAAGCTTATAGCCACGAGTTGGGCAGGGGGAAGAAATAACTGTAGGAGTAACATATTGAAAGATTTCTTACCTCTGCAGTTAAATTGTTAAAAGCAAATGATATAAATAAATAATAATAAACAAATAAATGATAAATTTGGTCAATACCAAAAAACTATGCCTGCTGGTATTTGTCGGGAATCAAATTCGTTTCCGGTTTACACGGTTTCATTGAAACCTTAACGAAATTGCTTTCATCATTCCTTCTAGAGGAACTCGTAATTTTCGACCTCTAGCACTACCAATTGTTAGATACAATTATGCTTTGCATGATCCTTTCTCGTGTTATGTTTTCCTGTCTTATGACAATTAGGTATCCAAAACTCTTCTTCATTGTAAACCCAGGTTCCTAGCCAGCCGTCGATGTGAAATAGAGTACATCTATAAAATATTCACCCAACAGGCTAGGATGGCGGATTCAAAAATAAATTTGCCTATGGTCATCGCTCCAAAGGTGGAGCATGGATATATCTAATAATAGCCAGTTTAGAGCCGAATTCTAGACGCAATGTCCTTAATTTGAGATTTCATAAGTAAATATCGCTTATTTATTTGCAGCCAATGCCAGTGGCTGCCAACAACGCTTTCAGGCCCACTGTTGGGCAAATATTTTTTGTATTTAATATAGAAATATTTTTCGTGCATAGTTATATTCCTTTGAAATGACAGCAGTCCAAGATCAGTTTTCGAACTATGAGGTACCATCTTATCCTTAGCTTATTTTCTTCGCTTCTACATGACTTATCTACGTTTAATTGCTTCTACATATATAGAATTATTCCGGACCAACGAAGCAAATCTTTTTTTAATTTATAAATCTTGTATTGGCATTCTAGGGAATTGTCAGTTTCATCTGATTGCATGTAATACAACACAACAAATATTTTTTATATTTGATTTATGGTATGATCATCATAGATTATTTGGTGTACTTGTCTCGAGTTCCGCTTTTAGGAGCGGTTTTTGGATGCGCCAATAGCTAAAAAGTATAGGCAGTCAAACCCGGAGAATTCAATGATCGTTAGTTGCTTTGAGACTTCATTCAATGTGATTGTGATTTTAATCGGATGACTGGCCAAAAAGGCCGAGTACATTTTGAAGAGGCTCATATTAAAAACAAGAATTTGTAAGTTTTGTAGAATTCGTCCAAAAAATTTATGTACATATTTAAATTTATCGATGTATAATCAAATCAGGTGACTTTCATGATCTGTAGTTGGTTTTTATATCATTATTAGGTGGTTATCACAAATTGAGCCAAAAAATATGACTAACTTTGAAGAGGCACACGGTAAGAACAAAAATTTGCTAGTTTTGTAGAATTCTATAGAATTTGTGTATACATTCAAATGAATTGTTCTATAATTTCTATAAGTATTATTCGAAATATGTATATTTATAAAACATTGTAGCTGAATTGAGCTTTACTTCGAAGATAAGAAATATAAAAAAATACTTAAAGCCTTAAAGGCAACATCTCGCACTAAATGGGCCTAATAGCTGTTGAAGACATCGCGCAGCTTCGAAATTTCACAACATGGTGAAGACATCACGAAAGTCATGAAAGATATCAACGTGAAAGCCATAAACACACATAACTTTTATAGTCAGCACAATGTCTATGTTTTACGATCTTGTTTCAATTTAACTCAACATATGGCTTCATAATCTCGAATAGAGCCAAAACGTTAAAAATTTATCAAAATAAAACTTTAATGCTTAGTGCATTTATCAAAAACAATATAGCCGTCTCCATTTAGCAGAACACTCTTGTGACTTGCGTCATAAAGAGATATAACGTACATTGCATTTTGGCCATCATGTTGAAAGCATAAAATTTTAACCTTTCAACTTGGTAGCAAACGGTGTCTTGTCCAACATAAAATCCGTATTACCTAACAATTGGCCAGTTGGCCAGCAGCAGCAGCAGCAGGCAGTCCGACTCTGTGTAAGTTGGAGGCACGCAAGCCAGACGCTGAGATGCGAGCATAAACTACTTGCCCCAAACTTATGCGAGGCTGAAGAATTTTTCGTTAACGAAAGATAAATTTTGCGTGTCTTTGCATCACAGTGGCAACGCCGCAGCCAGAGACGTCCAAAGATCAAGTCGCATTTTTTATGTATCCAATAAAATTTTATGGCCAACTTAACTCAGCAGCGGCAGCCTTTGCTGATCCTTCATGCTCAGTCAGCTGGTTGTCCGCCCGCGTATGCGTGTTAGCCAACTTCTGTGGAGAAAGTAACTTGGTATCTGTTTTATTTGTATTTTGTTTTTTTTTTTTTTAATGGGTCAGGCTTATTCTGGCGCGTGTTTTCGTTTTTCGTTGACCTTCGTCGTCGTTTGCGTTGGTGAATGTTTTATATATTTTTTATTTTTTAATTTGCAACAAATTGCGGCACATAAAGTGGAATAATGTGAGCACTTTATGTGACACTTGGCGCACGATTTCAGCGAAAATAAAAGAAAAGTTCGGGAAAATGTCTCATACGTCGTGCCACCAAGAGGCGATCCGCAACTACAATGCTGTTTGTTCTCTTTCGAATTGGCAGCACAAGTTACGGTCACATTATTTATGATTCGTGTTGGAGCAAATTTGTCAACAAATCGTGGCGCTTCTTGGCTGCAATAAATTATGCCCAGACACGGATTGGATCAACTTAATTTATTCAAACTATAGACTAATAATAGTTTCAATGGCGTGGAAGACGCCTTGGCAAGACAGCAGAATAAAGCAAACAAATATAAGTCTGAACTTTGTGGTTTTCTAGGGTTTTCTAACTCTTGTGAACACTATACCAACTGATGTGCTTTGCAACGATTCAGAGAGTTATAGAGAGCAAAGATCTTACAATTAAATTTTACTTCGGAATTGGTTTCCTCTGTATTCATATGTTTCTACATTATTTTAGTAATCATATTCAAAATGTCTGAAAGGAATAATTTTATGCTGCATTGTGAGAGGAATGAAGAGAACAAAAGATGGATATTCATCGGCGTTTTGTAAAGTGAAACACCTTTGTGATAAATTCATCTACCACCACTTAAAGTATTCTAAAGCTTTCTAGTAAAAACCTACTCTACATCTAGATTTAGGAGTATTGTTGGCCATCCATAACTACAAAACCACAATACAACACAGAAACAACAAATACAGGTGGTATCTAGAAGACGACTGGAAGACTAACAATAACAATTCTGCATAATCTAGCATAAAAAATCCAAGCCATAAAGCTTATAAATTTTCTACAAAATCCGAAATAAATTTAATTTTTGGAATAAAGTAAAATGCATAAGTTCTGTATCTATCCAGTCTGTTGGGTGTAGAAATGCTTCCGAAGTTCACTGCCGCCCAGGCGCATATATCATAGTTTAAAAAAAGACATTTGCCAATTTCGATTTCAAGCATAACAGCTGAAAACTAGTCAAAAATGAACTTAGATTAACGATGCTAAAGGACAATTAGCGAAATAGCAAATAGAAAAGGATTTTGTTAAACTTTAAATTAGAAATATTCATGTTATTCCTATTCTACTACGGTTGTTCTCTATCCAATTGCATTTTTTCTATTCAGGGTTGCTTAGGGCCAGCCATTAAAGACATAATACTTCGATCTCGATATATCGGATTATTATGAAAAATAAAGAACACAGAGCTTTCTTAAAAAGTATTTTAACTAATTACAACTAATTCTTAACATAAAAGCGTATATTTGAAGAAGGCATTGTGTCTTCTCTCTGCAATATATTATGTTGCGTCCAGAAAGAATGCTGTGTGGATCATCAGAAGTATTTACAGCATAATGCTCCTGGATAGACAAAGAGATTTGACAACTTTTAGATTTCCCGAAACTGCTGGTTATAAAATCACAAAACTATGTTTTTTTTTTCTATCAAAATTGTACTCAATTTTCATAGGCGCCTAAGCTACCACAACATCACAAATACTCTATCACAGACAAGTCGTCCACAATTCATTCTGTCCGCTGCAAGATCTTTGGTAATGGTAAAAAAGCTATTGATGAATCGATGCATTTCACCAACGATGCAGATGACAAATTATTAGTTCCATAACTCACTCCTACGCCCATATCAATAGCGTCAGTCGTTTACTCCTACCTTCGGCCTGTGATATGGCATGCAGTTTGTCATCCAGCAAATTTTGTTGCAGGTGTTGGTTAAATTTGGCCAAAATAGTGCAAAATCGTGAAATAAAATTTGTTCATGCTGTTTGTTGTAGATTTTAGTTGTTTCTGTTGTCTGGTTGTTGTTGTTGCGGTATGTCTATTATTATGGAATACTTCCAAAGTATACACGCTTTGTTGTTTTATGTTAATCAAAATTGGGCTCAGCACAGCCACCAAGGCGAGATGCTACGTCAATGCATATACACCAATACCAACACCAGCACCATCGCCATCCCCCCCTTGGACTTACTAACATTATCTCTATCATAGCAGTTATACACCCGCTGCGCCTCACATGGGTCACAATTTGTTGCCGCTTGCCGCAGTTCACCAAGTGTTCGTTGGTTCGTTCTCCTCCTGCTGCTGCTGCTGCTGTTGTGTCTATGTCAGTTGTTGCAAAAGTTTTACATAATTTTGTTTTGTTTCTTGTGGTTTTGCGTTTGTGCAGCTTATGCGCCTCATCTTGAGCTGGAAATGAGTTCGTGCTTTTGTGGAAACGTGTGCTGCACTGCAGCCAGTTGCTGGCTTGCTGGCTGGCTTGCTGACTGGCATGTAATTTGCATTTATGTATTTTTATTTACAAAACAAAATAAACAAACATCAAAGTGTAAGACGGTAGTTCAAGCAGCTTTAACTAATCCCCAGCGATTACTCGTAGGGACTAGATTAGAGCAGATCCAGCAGTGCATCCCAGTAAAATAGCAGCAGCTCCAAGATGAATGCGCATAGAGCCAGCAATAAAGCTGCGCCAAAGCAATGCACTATGCGGGCCAAATCTTGCATATTGAGGGCGCGCAGTTGACGCGGCATGCTGTAGTCCTCAATGCGCATGCGTCCAGCTGCTACCATATCATAAAAACTATGCCGCATCCAGAAATCCAACAATCCCGATTGCTGCGTCTGCAGTATAAAGTGCGTAAGCACGCCCTTATACATAGACTGCTCCGGCAGCAGCAAACTAAACGACATATGGCCGTGCATGCAAAGCTTATCCGAGAATTGAAACAGCGCACGCTCAAAATGCCGTTGCTGCGCCGCCAACACCATCCACTTCATGGTGGTTATAGTATAGGCATAGCTGGTATTAAAGCTATGTCGCAGCGCATACAACTCCGTCACATTGTTGGTCAACTTAAAGGCGGCCGCATAGCGTGCGCGAAAGTAACCATCATGGAAATCAAACTCCGAGCGCATGCCCAATATGCGCAAATTCGAGGCCAGCAGCGCATCAAAGCTGTCCAAAACGCCATGTTGAGGACGCGCTATGAGCAGCGACTTGAGCTGAGCCTGTGCTGCGCAAAGCAGAAATAGCACCATGCTGCACAGCGGCATGAGATAATGTGAACGTTTGCAGTGCCAACGCAACCAGGGCCAAAGATGCAGCACGGCCGCATAGAGCAGCAAGAAACACAGCAGCAGCAGCACGGTGGGCATGCCTATGACATGAGCAAAAGTCTCTGCCACACTTATGGGACGCTCCAGTGGCAACATAATGCACCAGTTGCCATACACCAGCGGATAGGAGTACTGCTGATACCAGCTGGCATATTTCTCGGGCATCATTTGTGCGGTTACACCTATATCCGCCGTGCCATTGCGTGTATACTGCAGCATTTGTTGATGACTTATATGGTCATCTGGCCGCGGCAAGCGTACGAGCTCCAAACGCGCCTTGTGTTTGGCTGCAA
Source organism: Chymomyza procnemis (assembly GCA_035046065.1). Lineage (NCBI taxonomy): Eukaryota > Metazoa > Arthropoda > Insecta > Diptera > Drosophilidae > Chymomyza > Chymomyza procnemis. Next base: position 44,049,117 of record JAWNOJ010000026.1, read on the forward strand.
AGGCACTTATGAATTTCCATAAGTAGCCAGTGACATGCAGCTGCCCACTGGCATCACGATAAAGCAATGTATTGGGTTCCGATTGATCTGGGAGAGCGCGCAGCGCATATCCAGCCAGATTCGATAGTTGACTGCTGTAGAGCTGCAGCTGCTGGTTGAAACGCTGCTTGAGTAGCTTAAAGCGCGGAAAGGCCAGGTAGTGATAGATGAGCAGCTCCCGTGTCCAGTTTTTGAAGTACAGCGCCACATGTAGCAGTCCACGCTGCAGGCAAAAGCTCAGCACATTCTGCGCCAAGCTGTGCTGCAACTCATCCTTACCATCAAATAGCTCTATGAGTATGGGTGCACGCTGCAAGTGTTCCAGGCTCTGCGTTAAGGACATCAGTGGTGCCTTAAAGTTTGCTGCACGCAGACAAACTATGGATATCAATTGGCTATTGTGCTGCTGCTTTAGGGAGTAGCTTGTATAGCTCTGCCACACCCACTGCGGTTGAGTGCTAAAACTACGCGACTGCCACTGCCGCCAGCTGCAGTCCAATTGCTCCGGATTGTAATAGAAAATACTGCGTTTCGCAATGTAGTTGTGCATTAGGTAAGCATAGAAGTTGATCAGAGTTGCGTTCGCATTGGTTACGAAATTATAACTGTCACCAAAGTTATGGAGCATGATAAGGCAAAAGTTTCACAACTGAGCAGCCGGACTCCAAACTAAAAGCTTTTTGTTTAAGTTTGCTTTATTTGCTAATCATTGAGGGCGCTTCATTAGCGCTTATCGGTAACCACATCGCATGTTATTATGAGAATTATAAGCAAGTAAACAAATAAGTTGAGGGGTAGTCGCATTGTGCCAACCACCCTTCGCTATAGGTACAACCACAGCGTCGTTCAGTACCCCAACCACAGCTTGATTTTGTAGATAATCAGCTCAAAGACAAACAAACCGAGACTAATGAGCAAACCCAGCGCATAAGCAAGCAATATGAGCTGCAAGTCCTTTCCGTCTAGTGGCAGCACACGCCGTATGACGCTATGATCCTGCAACTTGAGCCTTCCCGCTTGCACCATATAGTACAAACTTTTGTTCATCCAATATCATAATAAACCTGACTTTTGTAGCTGCAACATAAACAGATCCAGCTGTGCGCGATGTGGTGAGTTCTCGGGTATGACCAAACCAAAGGGCACCACCGACTTAAGGCACATTTTTTTAGAATACCGAAAGGCGGGACGCGCTAGTGAACGTCTATTTACAGTCAGTTGTGCCTCAAAGAGACGCCACTTATGCTCTGCAATGGTATAGGCATAGCAAGTATTGAAGGTGCTGCGTATTCTAATCAGCTGCGAACCATTCTCCAATAGACGAAATAGCGTCGCATAACGCGTACGTAGATCGAAATCATAGGCGTTGTACTCCTCACGCACACCCAAGATATGCACACCGGATTGGTAGAGCTCAACAAAATTGTCAATATGTTCTGCTTCGGGTGGCGCTAAGAAAAAGCCCAACAAACGGCCATAATAGTTGCAAGCCAGCAAGCTGCTCATTAAGAGTGCGCCAAGTAGGTATAGCCTGTGCCTGCGCTGCTGCAGCAGTAAGGGTAGCAAACGGTAGACTATGTAGACGCACAGCAGCAAGAGCCAAACAGCTGGGGAAACCAAATACATGTAAAGCTGCGATACACGCAGCAGCGGTTCCATGGGCAACATGGTGCACCAGCTGCTAAGCACTATGGGATAGGCATACTGTTGAAAGCGTTCCAAATGCGCCATTGACATGCCCTGCACACTGGCCGCTATGTCCAACTTGCCGGCTCTGGTCAAGTCCAACATTTGTATCTGACTTAAGGACTTCTTAGCATTTGGTGGCTCAATTAGCTGCAATTGTGCATTATGCTTACGCGCATACTCCGCCACCATGTTCCAGACAAAACCGAGCAGCTCGCTATGATTTGAACTCTTGCGATAGAGTATGGTATTGGGTTCCGAGAAGTCCGGCAGCGTGCGTATGCTATGTCCCTGCAAATTACGCATTTTATCCTTAAAGAAGTCCACCCGTGGTTCTGCAATAAATCTTTGACTCAGCAGCGCAAAATTGGGAAAAGCTTGGTAGCTATATATAGTTTGGTTTGCGGAAAAGTTGCCAAAAATGAGCACTGCATTCAGCATATCCTGTCGCAGGCAAAATTCAAGAACTTCACTTGCCAGCCTATGTGTGTTTTGCAGGCTGATAAGCTCAAGAAATACTTTGGTTTGACGTATGTAGCGCAGGCAGCGTGCCAATAGTTTAAGCTTCTCCTGCAGCTTATTGTCGTTTAGGCAGGATAATACCAATAACAACTTGGAGTTAACCATTTGGTTTAGTTTCAGTGGTTCCATTAGACGCCAAATCAATAGCGTGCTATTCCAACTGGCAGCTAGTAGTGCCTGCAGAAGGCGACAATTATGCAGGCTCTGTTCAGGTGCAAAGAGTAGCACTGTATCGTATTGACCCAAAGCCGCCAGCAGTGCGCCATATATAAAATCCACTTGTTCCAGAGACTGATTGGCGTACAACATGTTCTCGGCTGAGGCTACGACTGAATTACATTTATTTTGGTAACAAGCAGCAAGCATTTTTATTAATGAGCAAAGTTTTGTACTTATAATTGATCCAAGTAAACATTGGTATAATATACCAGCAGCTCCAAGACCCAAACCATTAAGCTAACTGCCACTCCAGCCACATAAACGTAAAGCACATAAAGCCATTCCTGCCAGTTGATGGGCTGACTCTTCCAAGTTATGCTCAAATCCCGCAGATGTAGTCGTCGCGCTTCGACCATTTCGTATAACGCATGTGTATTCCAGTGTGCCAGTAAACCGGATTCCTGTAATCTTAGCACATGTAGATTCAAACAGTTCAAATAAATAGAGTTCTTGGGCAACATAATGCATATAAATGATAGATTGAGTCCACACAATTCCTTGGCATAGCGAAAGAGTGGTCTCTTGAAATGTTGCTGCTCTGCAGCATATGTCATCCATTTCATAGAGGTAACCGTATATGCATACGATGTATTGAAGGAGCTGCGCAAGTTCATTAAATCCTTGTCTTTATCGTAGAGTAAAAATGCCGAAAAGTACTTGATTCTCAGTGCGGGCTCGAACCAATTGAACTCGGAACGTACGCCGGCAATGCGAAATTTTGACTGCTGCAGTCTCTCGAAGCTACAGATGTTGATGGGATCAAGCGGCTTAATCAAGTAGGCAGCCAGCTGGCTAAAGACGGCACAAATGAGCAACAGCCGCAGGAATAAAGGTAAAAGACCGTACAGCCGCACGCGTATCCAGCGCGTTATACAGACGCTTACGGCATAGCTGCCAATAAGCCACAACCAAGTTAGCGGAGTCGCCACTAGCTGCCACATAGCTTCATGTGTGCTCAGTAGGCGCCACATGGGCATCATAGTGCACCAACTGCCCACGTATAGTGGATAGGAGAGCTCATCCAGCTGTGCGCCATACTGCGCTGCATAGGTTCTCGCGCTGGCCGCAATGTCCACGGAATTGTTTCTAACAAAACTTAGTATTTGCGCGTAACTCAGATACACTCCCACAGTTGGCTCAAAGATCAGCCGTAAGCTGGCATTATGTATGCCGGCAAAACTGGACAAAGTGTGCCAGACACTACCACTCATTTGCAGCGCACCGCTGGCATTTTTATAGAGTATAGTCAGCGGCTCGGACTGATCCGGTAATGTGTTAATTGCATATCCATGCATATTCAGCAACTTGTTGGGATACAGTGCAAGCGTGGATTGATAAAAATGTGTCAATAACCGGAAAACTGGAAAGGCTTGAAAGCTATAAATACGCCGATTGGACATAAAGTTACCATCTGTCAAGAGCACGTTTAGCATAAGTTTTGCAAAACAGTAACTCAGAATCTGTGAAGCGAGCTCCTTCATATTTAACGATCCACCTGGGTTGCATACTTCCACTAGCACGGGTGCTTCTCTTATATAGTTGAGCAGGCTGCTCAACAAGTGTATGGTGGCTACATGCTGTTCCGCAGGCAAGCAAACTATGCTAAGTAAATTCTTATTCCATTTATCTCTCCATTGAAATGTTTTGGTATTGTTAATCCAAAGCGTTGTTGTCGCCGAGCTGGAGATACTAAGCAGCTGCTCTGTCCAGCAGGAACACTGTGGGTTTGGTTTAAAGTAGAGAAGACTCACAAATCTAGCATCATGCAATAAATGCTGCCAGAATTCAAACAAATTAAAAGTTCCCGAGGACATGTTTTGCAATACTACAAAGTCAAAAGACAAAGGAGTTGCAGTTATAGGCCAAGGTCTAGAGGAAATTTTATATTGTCAGCATTATTAAGGACTGACTTGCATTTTTTGCAGCTATTTGGAAAATTCCTCTGAATGCACATTAAAAATAATTAAATATTCTTACGCAATAAGTCCTTTCCTATATTGCAGTTAATTAACGAAAGCAGTAAGAAAATTGCTTTAAGGACAAATCTTTGAAGACTGAGCAAATGTGCATCACGAGAAACTGAAAATAAAAGTTATGTTTAAATTTTTTTTCTTCTTGGAAGTAGTCAGCCACTAGATACAACAACCTTTAAATTAATAATTTGTCTTGTTCCTGTTCAATTGACGGTTATGACCGCTGGAGATGTTTGACAAAGTTTTGAATGTCTAGCTTTAACTATATTACCGCCTAGAAATGTTGATAAAGAAGTCTCGATTCTCGACTCCTCGAGGTTGTAAATTCAATTTTTCAATCTTAATTGTTCAGTTTAAATAATACATGTATTCGATGTTATTCTCTAAATCAAAGTATTGATAATATATATTGTACATACGCACCCGTAAATGATCTTAGTAGCTACTTTAAAAAGTGTAAAGTGGGATTTTTAAAGAACTTTCTGTTTTGAATTAAAAACAATTTCTAAAATTCAGAAAAATGTATGAAATCTATGAGTAGATAGAACGATGGATATAATTGAGTTTTTAAAGATTATTCTCGGGTTTTTAGATCTGAAAAAACACTTATTCCAGTTTGCACAACATATTATATTTTTCGATAAAACTGATTAATCTTTTCTGTGGTTCTAGCCTTTAACATCATTATGTTTAAACAAAATTTTGCCAAAAATATGGTCCTTATCATATGTTTTAAAATTCGACGTCTCGTAAGATCTTGTAATATTATAGCTTTAATTGGTAGTCCGGAAATACAAGAGAATTCTGCGTCTTCCGCACTTCAATTGATAATCACTTTTGCTGTTTAATGAAGTAATTTTATTAATCTTTATGTTCCTATCCTTTTATTTTATTAGGTTGGCATGAAATAGAGCCGGTTTCCACCGCTTCCACACATCAAATGATTATCACTTCTCCTGATAAACGGAATATATGTATTAATCTTAATATTCCTATGCTTTTTCGACTATTCTATAATTTTAGCTACCCAAAGGTAATCAGCGATATGGGTGAAACTTTTCAAAATAACTATTTTTACGGTACCGGGGCCGTATAGTTGAAAGGATATATATGATAATATGTACTTATAACAAACAACTCTGCGAAAGAAAGTGCTGTTTTTATACAAAGAGCTGCAAGCTGATTTTAATCCATTGGAATAGTTCCGAAAGTGTGTTTTCTACCAATTCTAAAAATAAAATCTTTAAGATTAATAATAATTAACTTTTTATTAGGATATTATAATCAAATTGAATACTTACGAATTTTTTAAAAATTCCCAAGCAACGGCCTAATGTAAATCGTAAACTGTTGCTAATATCATATAGCTTCTGTTTGTGAAGATCATTTTAAGTTACTTTAATGAGAATTAACTAATTAAATAGACTGGTTGCATATTGTGTTCTACTGCACCAAACTAATCTAAAATCGCTTTTCCAAATTCCATATTTGATAATTCCAATACTGCATCGAGTTTTATCAAAATTTTTAGACCATTCGGTGCCCATCGGAAAAACACGTAAATTGCACTAAATTCATTTTAATTCATGTATTTTTCAAGATATCGTAATTAAACTGTACCAATATATAACAATACCATGCACCACAAGTTCCATGAGAAAAACCACAAATGCCAGTAGCAAACCAACCACATAGACTGACATAACATAGCGCCACTCTAGCTTACTTATAGGTTGGCTCTCCCAGGCTAAAGACAAATCCTGTAAATGTATTCGTCCAGCTTGTACCATATCGTACATTGCATGCTTATTCCAGTGCATCAGCAGTCCGGTCTCCTGAATTCTCATTATATGCAATCTAAGCATGTGTTTATAAATAGAGTTTTCCGGCAATACCAGACCTACTGGGGACATCTGCTGAACACACATATCTGTGGAGTAACGAAAAAGTGGTGACTTGAAGTATTCTTGGTGTGCCTCATACATGGTCCATTTGGCAGAGCTCAGCGTGTAGACCATGGTTGTGTTGTAGCTATTCCGCTTGGCCATCAAATCCTTGCCATTGTCCAGCAGCAGAAATGACGAGGCGTACCTAATGCGTAAGTCTGGATCATATCGACTGAACTCAGAGCGTACTCCCGTAAAACGTAGTTTTGCCTCCTGTAGCTGCTCCATGGTTTGCAGTGGTAACATTTGCTGTGGCCTGGTAAATAAAGGCATCAGATGAGCATAGACAGCACAAGTCAGTGTTACTTGCAGCATTAATGGTAGAAGATTATAAAACGCGTAACGCCCTAATCCTAGATACCTTAGCAGCTTTGGCAGCCAAAAACTAATCGCATAGATTAGAAATATCTAAAGCCAAGTTAGCGGGGATTCGGCCACATGCAACATGGCCTCATGTGTGGTAAGCACACGCCATATAGGCACCATGGAACACCAACTGCCCGAGAAGAGCGGATAGGAAAGCTCGCCCATCAAGGCGCCATGTTCGCCTATAAATGGCTTGACGCTGGCCGCAATATCCAAGGAACCATTACGTACAAACGAAAGCATCTGGTTGTAGTTGATTATCTGGCCAATGTTGGGCTCAAACAGTAGACGCAAGCTGGCATTATAATGTCTAGCAAAACCGGCCAAGGTATGCCAAGCAGCACCACCGATTTGCAGCGTTCCATTTTTATTTCTATAGACTATGGTTATGGGTTCGGATTGATCGGGCAGTGTAGTTATGGCATAGCCATGCATATTGAGCAACTTATGTGGATATAGCTGCAGTGAGGGTTGATAAATCTCGCTTATAAACTGGAATTCCGGAAAAAGATTATAGCTATAGATGCGTAGAGTGGTCGTAAAATTGGCATCAATTAATCGCACATTGGGCATGTGGTACTTCAAGAACAGTTTGGATAACTGCCCCATAGTCTCCAAGCTTTGTCCATTGCAGATCTCCACCAGCACGGGCATTATTCTGAGATAGTCCAATATGAAAGCAAGAGTTCTGATAATTCTTTTATAGTGTTGCGCCGGCAGGCAAACTATGGACAGCACATTCTTATGCCACTTACGCCGCCAGTAAAATCTTTTTGTCTGAGTAATCCAAAGCAAGCGAGGCACAAGCTCACTAGCATTTCTGTTGTCCAGAATCTGCTCTGTCCAGCAGTTGCACTCTCCCATGGGCTTATAGTAGAGCAGCGTGTAGAAACGCACATTGCGCAAAAAGTGTGCCCAAAAGTTGGACAAGTCAAGCTGCTTCGTCAACATAACTCAATAAACTATACCATCTTTTAGGGGTTGGAGCTTATAATATATGGAAGTTTTGTATGGTCAGCATGGCTAAGTGCTGACTTGCACTTTTTTTTGGTTGGAATTTAGAAAAATTTGTAGAAAAGGAAAAGTGTTGCCAGCTGGTATTGTCTTGACCCGTGTCCGAAAAGTAAATTGTCCAACATGAATAATTTGTGCATACTTAGGCCATCGTTCGTTGGAGTATTTAAGAAATCTCTTAGAGACACAGCAGGCAAATAATTCAAGCGTTGACAATGGTCAAATGCGCAGTCAAAGGCCAAATGTGAAGATACCTCCGATAATAACCACCATAAAAACCAATTAACAAGCAAAGTGGTGGAAATAGCGACGTATGTATGCTCTTTGGCAAGTTTTGGATTATTTAAGGAAATTAATTGAAATTAATTGGAAATAAGCTTATGAAATAAAAAGGGAGCTCAGAACATGACACCTTAGGTCTGTCATTTTCGGGGTTTGACTTCAAATACGGAATCCCGATAAAAAATATTCGGCATTACGATGAATTTATACCTCAGATTCATCAAGACAATACATGCTGTAAAGTTATGTATACCAGCGCATTTACTTTCATATTTTATAGGCTAGATGGATGGATAAAATTTTACAATTACCAGGCTAAACTTCTCCCCAAAAACGTAAATTTCCATAGGCATTATGAATATTTTAAATTTTCTTAATTGCGTCTGGGTTATTTTGAAAATTTAACAAAAAATATTAATTTTATTTTACTTAACAAACCCAAACGCAGTAGAATATCATGAAATAGGAATTACGAAATAACTCTTGTAAAAATAAAATTGAACAAATTGAAATAATTTAAAAATAACCACACTTTGCGGACCATTGCAGCTTCACCACTTTAAAATGTCATACAGACAACGCGTCATAATAATAAAGATGGAATTATCAGAGAGATGCAGAAGTCCAAAAACACTACAATAAGTAAATGCACATCTTACTCTGCATAATTAATAGCCGTTCTAGGGTTCCACAGTGCTCTCCAATCATGTATTTTTATTTAAGTTTTTAAATTGATTCCTTAACATATCTAGACTATTATTGAATATTTTCTGCGATATGACAACGCTTTTTTTAATACGGTTTTTAATAGTAAACTTAATTTCGAATTTCGAGCATTCTCCAAATTAATTGACTTGAAATTGTATAAATTCATGAATTTCATCAAACTTGGAGGATAATTCTATTTTTTTTTAACGAAAACGTACAACAATGCAAAATTGATCGTTTGGCAATAATTTTGCAAAAACAAATTCTACAAGACTTCTATTTCACTTGCAACACCATTTGCCAGAGATAACCAGAGACGTATATGTATATAATTCTTATCTATTGTAATTTAATCGAGAACAAGTTTCAAAAGGCTTCTAACGTCTTGTAGGTCTTTGTAGCTCCAAACTTCTTTAAAAAGTTAATATGCTCGCTATAAACATTCAGCAATTACCATCGTGACAACGACACATACAAACAAGGAAAAGTTTGTTTCTCATGCACACGCACACACAAACATAACCACCCACAGAGGGAGTAAATACAGTATATTCGAAAATTATGCAAACACTTAAGAATGTATGCATTTCTTAGCGAAAATTTGCTATATTTCATATATATTTTAGAGAAATTTTCAGTTTTATTTGGTTTGGAAAGAAAAGGTTTTTTTGATATCCGCATTTTACCAGGAAGAACCAATGCTTCACACAATAAAGACCCAAATAAAGCAAAATGACAAAATAATAATAAATTTAATATTAATATCTTCAAAAATATTGACATTTTAAGATATGTATAATGAGCGAGGCTGCCAAAAATAAAAAATTAAAAAATAAATTAGTTATGAAGTTTACAATTTTTTCTATTAAAAATGCAATTCAGTCATCACAATGAGCCAAAAGTAGAAAATAAAAAAAAAAAAAAATTATTTATAAAGTTTATAATTATTTATTTTGAAAATGCAAAATATGGCGGTATCGGCGTGGCTAACAAACGGAACTGCATAAGCCCTAGATAAGGACAAGCTTAAGTCGACTACCGCAATTTAATTGGGATGCGGCCAACCATCAACACTAGCCACTGTACCGCCGCCGGTTGGCAAGACTAGAAAAGTTGTATTTGAATCAAAACATATGCGATTTGAAGTTGTGAATTATAAGCATTGAAGTGAAAAGTAATAACTAAGCAATAGTTAGACAGAGGCAGCTATACGTTGCCTCGAAATGCTTATTAGAGCAGTACAGCTATAGACTCTGTAAAAAAAGCAACCAATGCAATTTGTAAACAAACTTTGTACGATGGTTCGTTTTTTAAAATCTTTCGCACTTGCAAGTTGTAATCCATATAGGTAAGTGTAGCTTTTTCATTGGAAAGGTTTGATAGCTCTAAAACTGAATTTTTATTTTTTTTTCCGTTGCACAGATGAGCAGATGAAATTGGTACTAAGTGGAATATTTTCTTTGTTTTGCTGCTAATTATATCTTATACCTCAGGTTCTGCAAGCTCCCCACTAGTAGTGTTATACAACGCCTTCAAAATAAGGCCTTGAGAGTGGTATCAAGCGCCCACCCATACCAGGTAACTTGGCTATTTACAACGAGTTAGGTGTTCCCTGAATTTAAGAAGTAATAAGTTTTACTGGCGATCAATACGAAAACGACAATGGAGGTTATGATATGCATTTAGATTATATAACTTGTGGTCTGATATGACACCTTCTAGCCGTCATCTGGTTGCCAGTGTACTCAATTTTCTTCCTGCTTGCCATACTAACCAGTACTATTTTCTCTTGAGAGGGTTACTCAGATATCGGTTATTAAATTGATAATACCACGCATAAGGCTCTTGAATGAGTGAGCTGCCTCGTGTAAGTTTGCTGCTCCCACCGTCTCACTGTCATCCGCAGCTTTTTCATCTCAGTCGCAAGAAACTTACTGTCATACTATTTATATATCATCAAAATTTCGTATGTATCCAAGAGAACTAATCTGGCATCCATAGCATACAGCTTGTACGTCAATTACGTGCAATATTTTGAAATAAAATATTTTATTGATTTACGAAAAAAGTTGGAATAGTTTAAAGAAGAACAAAATATTTATAATGATGTTAGTGCATAATTCTTATTGTATGACTGATTTGCCGTATAGAAGTTATATGATATCGACAATCTATTCGAATCCAAGTTGGTACAGTACTTGAAAACACCAAACACATGCAGAGTAGGGAATTAGAGCAAATAAAATGGCGTTTTTTCATTATTCCCTGTAGGCGCTATATGATTTCGGCAACCAATTTTAATCAAACATTACTATAATTCGCAACGTAATTGGCTATCAAGACGCAAATACTTCTATAATGAGTTGATTACGACAATTCGAAGCGCAGAAAGACCTGGGCTAAACCCCAAACACGTCTCCACGTCCAAAGCAAAACCCAATACATACATATTTATGGCGTCAGACTCCTGCTCTGATTTTGGTGTAAGTAGCTAGGTATGATATATTAAGAGCTGTTGTAGCCAAATGAAACTATTTCAGGGAATCGATAACGAACTGAAGGAAAATTGACAACAATACAAAGAAAGACATGACAAATTCATTCTGCAACAAGACAATATTGGACCCCACGTCGAAAAAATGGTCAAAAAATGAACACTTCGAAACCTAATTCAAGGCGTCAAAGTCGTGCCGTGGGTGCAGTTCGGTGTGATATGTTATAAGCTACTGAGCCAAATCAAACTATCACATGGAATCGATACCGAACGTAGATGATGCCTTTGAGCCAAGAACTGCAGGAAAAATTTATACAATACAAGGAAAAACATGACAAAGTCATTCTTCAGCATGACAATGTTCGACTCCAAATCGCAAAAGTAGTACAAAAATGCTTCCCGAAGTGGTAGATACTACCCCAAACGCCAAAAACTCCAGACGTTGACCACCACCTGTTCTCATCGATGGCACACGATCTAGCTAACTCACACTTCCGTTCATGGGAAGAAGTCAATAATTGAAATGGTAATTGAATTATCTGGAAAGATAAGCACTTCTGTCCGTCGCGTAATCATATGTTGTCAGAAAGATGGACGAAAGTAGTAGAAACAACAGCAAGTATTTTGATTGTATGAACTTCTAACAGCAAATTTGCTCCGAATCATGAGCAAAATCTCATTGATTTGTGCTCTAAGTACAGTTTGTACAAAGTGTCTGAATATTGTCTGGTCACACTGTGTTGCTTGGTAAGCATTTAGCTACGGTTCCACTGGACGCACAAAACATTGTAGCTTGTCATCATCTGCTTACATTGTTGTTGTTGTTGTCGTCTTCTCAAATTGTTGTTGTCGTCTTCTGGTATTATTGTTGTCATCATTGTCTTTGTTGTTGTTGTGGCTGTCTTCCACATTGTTGTCGCCATCGTCTGGCACTTGTTTTATCGTCATTTTACAAGCATTTTTCATAAATTACAGTTTATTGTTATTTGATAAACGGGCATACGGTGGGCGCTACTAGTATTGGATGTCCGACTGACTGGTCTAGGCGCAGGTTTTTGGGTGTCTGCGTCATCTCTCGCTATCTCTAAGTCTATTCAAACGGCGCGCAAATAAAATTCAAACAAAAAATTATATTTTTTTTTTTGTATTTTTATTGTAAGTATTATGATCATCATTGTGTTTGTTGTTGCTGTTGTGTTGGCGTTGTTGGTGCTGCCAGTTTGATAAGTTAAGAGTTGACATCTTTATGTGCGTGTGTGGGCACTAAACAAGCAAACAAATCCAGTGTCATCATCATCTTGAATCGTCGGCGGACTGCAGACGGATCTCGACCAGCAGCCAACAGAAGAAGACTATCAAAAAGTCATCGTAAAAATCACATAAACAACAAATGGGTATAAAAATTCAAGTCGCCTTGATGACAATTAAAAATTCATGATGTGCATTTTTTTTTATTTTTTTTTATAGGCCTGAGAACCAGATGCAACTGTAATTTATGCGTACAGTGTGACCAGCCGTTCAGAACTCTTCGATTAACGCTCGCTTGGTGAGTGGTGCTCTCAAGGGGGGGGCACCCAAATGCAAAATGAAACTCACCCACTTATGATTTATGGCGCTTATATGCCTTTGGGCCAACGTATTATTTATGCAAATATGCAACTGCTTCAACTAAATGGTAAATCTTTGGTTGTGTTTGCATAATTTTATGACCACAAATTCCATTTGAACAACTTAATTAGATTTAAATAAGTAAAAAGGCTTATTTTAAAGCTTTTAAATAAACAAAATCAATGAAAAATTGAAGCATGTCCCTTGAGGCGTTAGTTTACTTTATTTATGTGGCGCTCCAAAAAAATCATAATGCGCCTTTTGATTTTATTATTTTTTATCTAACAGACGAGATTAACTAGTGGCAGTTTTATGACAAGGAAAAACTATAAAAATTGCAGTACAGCACTTGAAATACTCTTACAAAAATTGTACTCATATTTTTATATCTATATCATAATACAAAGTTTAATATCTTGCATTAAATTAAAAAGAAATAGTTTTAGTTCTACTTCTTTTGGTTCTTGTTGTTTAAGTTCCTCTTCCTTCATAAGACATGTTTTTTTGTTATTTTTTAACAACTTTTTACTTAAATTCGTCAAAAAAAATTGGATTTCAATTCCAATTCCAATTTGCTTACTTATTAGGAATCCCTGCCCTGCTACTTCTCCTGAATAACTGAAGGAAAGCTGTTTTTTTCTTAAACTGTAGATAATTTTAAAATAATCCCGCTTGGACCACTACCTATTAAAGCCGAACCTTCAGCTTGAAGAGTTAAAATTTTCTGACAATTTATTTATGAGTGCACAGAGCTTGTTTCGGTTCAAGCACGTCGTTTAAGGAACGAATAATTTGCTAGGTCAGCAATAATTCGGTCAGCTTCGTAGACCTCTAATTTCTGCTTTCGGGACACAATTGCTTGAAGCAGCGATATCAGACTTCTGTTGCGACTCCTATCAGGTACCACACTGTAAGCGATCACAAACATAAAAAGTCTAATATTTAAACATGTAGAATATTCTGAAGTTTGAGCTTAAAGTAGTTAAAATCTTCAGGCAACCGATTTGTGACGACACAGAGTTTCTTTCAGATCGAGCATGACATATACGAATCGAATGACTTTTCAGTCAGCAACAACGAGCTGAAATAAAATTGCTTTCTAGACCTCTAGAAGACTTCATGATAAAATTTATTAAAGTAGCGAATTTAGACTTCTGGGTAGGCTTGTATCTAGGTATCGCTATCTAAGGAATCACACACAGAAAATGTGGAACTTCTTAAACTTACTTTAATTTCTTCTACATTGAAAGTTGAAATCTCCGGATAATTTAATTGTGACTACTCAGAGTTTGTTTCATATCAAGCAGTTCGTATAAAAAATGAATTCATAGCAGAACTCCTATCCAGGTATCAACTCTAAAAGATCACATACATAATTGCTTAATATTTTAAATTGTAGAATTAAGCAGAACTAAACCTAGAGCATGAAGACGTTGAAATCTTTAGAAAATTGAAATGGGACTACACAAAAATTTTTCCAGATCAAGCAAGAATCCTGGTAGGACTCCTATCTAGGTGTCACACTCTAAGAGACCATGAGGTGGGAACAAACAAGAAATTAAAAAAATCTCTGTAAAGTTAATATAAAAAGAATTATATAAAATGTATAAAAAACAGTTAAAAAAAAACCCGCTTCATTTTATAACTAAAAAAAAGTTTATGAGCTAAGTTTTTAAAAGAAATGATGATCACATAAAATTAATATTACGGAAATCCATAATTTTTTATGAGGCTTAAACAGGCTCCAATGCCGTTTCCGCCTAACTCACAATATCTTGTGCCTCCCGTAGATTTGCTGTCAAAACTTGTTAAAGGATATAAATTTTCCATAAGTGTCGCTAAAAAGCAGTAAAATTATAAAGATTAAAGACCAAACTATCTTTTACCTTTGCACTGCTGATTCTACAAGTTAAATTGAATATTTGTATAGAAAGATTTATAACTGTGTTTAGGTCAACAACTATTAATAATTGGACACATTGCCAGAGTCTCTTCAACTAGCTGACTATCTTCTACTACATCAATATCTCTATAAGGTTGCATTTATAAAGATTAAAGGTTTTCTTCAAAATTCTAGCATGCAGCTTCGTAAAATGTGCCAAAAAAAAACAAGCAAGTGATTGCTAAAATATAATAATCTTTACTTCAGTAATTTAAAATATAAAATGAAATGAAAAAACCTAAGTTGTATCTGACGCGATGCTGCCACTAGGATCTCCTTAAGCCGCTTTTATATTGATTCAACCGATTGTCGCATGCCAGAAGTTGCCACACTGCCCTGGCGTTGCCACACTGGCATTTTCGCAAAAAATTGTTTAAAGGGTCCAAAAATTTACATTGTGAAAAATAGAGATTTGAATTGAATAAAAAATTTTCCACTTTTTCCTATTATATATTTCTCGATACAACAGCGATTCTCATCAAAGGGGTAGTACATAAATAATTAAAGTATAGCCTTCCTTACATTTTGTATTATTTTTTTACAAGCCCAAAAATTTAACATTACTCACCTCACTATTAACAGCAAAGAATACAATAAGGATGTATAAGAATCTCGATGTTTTCGATTTGAACTGAAAAGAAAAGAATATGTAAGTTATTTTTAGTATGCATAAACGAGAGTGAGCCTTCGCCCTTTGGCATTGCGACACCCATGGGTCTATTGTGCCCTTTTTCTTAATATACCTAACTTTTCATTTCAATTTAGGTATTTTCAGAAATAAACTAATAAAAACCAGCAAAAAAATGTCATTTCAGAATCATTTTTGGGAGCCCAGAAAAATTCAAATTTTTGCTGGCGCCATCTGCTATGCTCAACGCTTCTTCTACAAAAATTGTGACGAGTATGCATTTTAATATTTTAAAATTAAATTAATATATATAATTCGTGCTGTTTGAAAACTACTTATGAATGATTGACGAAAGCATTTTTTTTTGTTTCAAATGGCTGATTTTACATATATTTTGCATATTACAAATCTTTGTATCTACAATTTATATTTTTGAAAATTAAAAGAGTAAAGAGCTTAGATTAGAATTAAGGAATATTTTAAATGATTTCAACATTTAATGACAAATTATTGAAAGGTTACAATTCAGCGAGTAACCGCTTCTTTTGTGAAAAAAGTTATAAAATTGAGAAATGAACTCAAAGCCAGGGAAGATTGAGATAGTATTTGAAAATCATCAAAAAAATGAAGAAAAATTTTAGCTTTCGATGGATAATGCTTTAAATGATGTATTTTAGACTTTTTTTGTAATAAAATAAACCTAATTTTTCAATACTAACACGGATTGCATGAATTTGTACTGTTATTCCAAAAGAATTGTTTAGAATTTCTGTTTTTTTTAATTCGAATAAAATTGCATACAAAAGCATAAAAAGAAGGCAATCAAACCCAAAATTTTAGAATTATTTTTGTAAAATGTTCAACTGAATTGATATTCTGCGCCGACTGTGAAGTTCTTAGAAGAGAAAAATTTCTCAAGAAAATAATACTACACAGAATAATTCTAAAAAAATATTTAAAAATAATCTTTTCACGCAATACACGTTCTTAGCGCGTTAGTAGTATTCGATATCGTTCCCCAATAATATTTTTGCCTGATAGATCAGTAGATTACACTCTCCTGATCCCATGTACGGACCTTGACTTTTCAACCGTGGATGCTTGGATTGCCATTCATGTAGATGAAGACGAATTTTCATGGGGTTTGTTTATTAAGTATATACAAATTCGATTTCGTTCACGATGGGATCGTACTGGTGCTTTCCTTAGAGACGTATTCTTTCCAAACGCAGTGAAATTCGGATTGAAATTCGTCGTTCAACTTTTCTCAGCTTCAATATGTACGTCATCGAAATTTCTTGCTTTTCAGGGATTAAATCCCTATTATTTCCACCAAAAGGCAAATTATTTGCTGCGTCACTCCCAACGTTTCTTAAGATTCAGTAAAGCTTCTCATGCCTCAGCTTCAAACTTTTTGTGTTAGTCAGAACGCTACTCTATAAACTTCCATAAGCTTCTCACAAGTCTTGAGACGCCCAGCTATGCGTTACAAAATCGAACGCCAGCCACATGGACTCACAAACAATAAAAATAAAAATTATAATAATTTATAAAAAATTGTGCCGTTTCGTTTAACTGCCGTACGCTGGATGTTGGAGTTGTCCAGGCCATGGCTGGCCATGCTTAAACGCATTCGTCTCTAATGGCGTCTAATCTAGTTAACAGTTTTTCAATTATAGACGATTGCGGCGGGCTGATAATAAATGCGATAAAACAAATTTCGAGCCAATATTTTGTTACGGCCAACAACACGGCCAATTGCCGTTCAAGCCAAACAACTACAACGATTACATCAGTGGCGCGTGAGATAAGGCTCAAAAGCAGTGGCAGCCACAACAAAAACGCCAGCAACAACAGCAACAACAACGCATAAGTTTGCCAAGTTAAAAGCCGCCATTTGGCCATTTTGGCGGACTTAAATGTTATGAGCGTATTTCGGTTGCAATTGTCAAAATAATTTGCTTTCAGCTTTGGTTTTTTTTGTTTTTGGCCTAAACATAAAACTGGCTGCGGGCGTTAATTGATTTACTAGCTTGTAAATATTACAATGAGCTTGTAAAGCGGCCGCCAAGCGCTGGAGAGCTACGATTATTATAAAACTTAATTAATGGGCAGCTGGATGATATCATTAATAGGCCTATTAAAGTCAAATTTGAAGGGTCATTGCTAAGGTCCACGCCCTTTTGGCAAAAGCGGCAAGCGGCAAAATTCTTTTTGATTTGCAACTTCTAATTATAAATTCGAGCCTCAAATTAAGGCGAAGAGATCTGATTTTAGGTATATGAGCAGTACGTACAATTGTGTCTGGGGCTAACAAGTCAGTGGGTCGGCCCAGTTCAAAGCAAGCCAAAAAATTGCGTATTGAGAAATAGCCCCCCAAAGACCACAGACCAGACAGCAGGCATTATGTGCCAGGCTAAAAAGCCTGGCCAATATGCCAAGATATTGCGAGATATACATTGGGCTGACTCCCAACATGGCAGTCACAAATCAATTTAATGAGTAACGAGCTAGCTGGCAGCAGCAGTCGCTACACTACTAACCCACTTTGAAATGGAGCTACAAAGGAAGCTGACTTCCAAGCTATTGAAGTTGACTTGCAAATGTCAGTAAACAACATTTTCGCTGTCCATGATGTCCATGTGCCACATGCCCACAGCCCCAGTGAGTGAGTGAGTAGTACTAGTTTTCAAGCCAAATGAAAATGAAAATATTGTGCAGCCAAAGCTATTTGTTGCCCCGCCCGTAAGGTTGTGTATGCGCCCCCACCAGACACATCATAATGATGCCCTCAATCTGTGCCAGAGCATACGACCGTCCTTTGCCAAATCGTGCGCCGTCAACAAGGAATATGTCAGAGGCCTTAGCCCAAGCCCCCTACTGTACTCTGCCGGGACGTGTGCCGGGGCTTAGCAAACATGGCTAAGACACGCCGACTGCTATGAACTGCTGGCAAGGCCTTTGACGAGCAGTCAAAATGTTGCAAATGTGTTGCAGCTTTTTGTTGCTCTGTTAGCGCATTTTAGACATTATTTTTGTTTTTAACCAAAAAATTTCTTGTACGTGACAGCTTTGGGCCACAAAAATTGCAAACTAATGTCAAAAAATGCAGCACACATTGTGCGCCACTCCGCTCCACTCCGTTTGTGCGAGTGACTGCAACTTGCAAGCCGTAGCCGGCGGCGCTTCTGCTTCAATGATTTCAAAATTTCTGTGCGCCTCAGAACGCGTTCGATTGTCGACTCGTAAGTTGCAGTCAATAAAACTTATAAATTGCGCTTATTAAATTGAACTATTTCTCGGTGGGCTCCCCCCATTGCCGTAGCGACTGCCTCCATGCGTTTGGGGGTCTCACAAATGTTGCAATGCTTCGCTGACTTTGAGTTAATTTCATTTGATTCCTGTTGTTATACAAATTTTAGACTAATTAAAATTAATCGGGATGTGGTGGGCATAGGGGCGTGTGCATGTGGTTTGCATTTTTTGTTTACTGCTTACCATGTTTTGTATAATTAAATTAATTGCCACCACGTTGCAGGCAATGACTTTAAGTTTTTTTTTTGCCTTTTTGCAATTGTTGCATAATTTGCCAATGAAGGCGCTCTGTTGGTCAGTACATAGGGGAGCTGCATGCCACAGACACAATACACTAGAAATGGCTTAAATCATTTGAAGGAAACAAAAGCGGTATTTATTGTGTATGGAGTGGACCTTGGTCTTACAATAAAACAAAAAGCTTTTGAATCTCTCAGAGTTTGGTCATACTTATTGGTCTCCTATCAATACGCTTCTTTGAAAAAACATTTCTGGTAAAGATTATCTTGTCGAAATGAATGCAACTGCAAGAGGCGTATAAGTGGAAGGTGTGGTTTGTAAGAAGACTGTCTACTAAAAATGATAAATAAAACTGTAACGCTCATGCTGCCACTGTGATAGAAGTATGCGATCTTAGCGTTCTTAAACAGGCGTTCCGACTCGGATCATATTATTCGCTGAAACCCATTTGAAAATAAAAAAAGATATTTCTGGAGTTTTGTTGAACGACTAGAGGGTTCCATATGCGCTCAGCAGTAGGTCACTGGACTGGATATTTGCAGGTTGTACCTACGTGCAAGAAGACTGTCTACTAACTCTACTACTCATGCTGCTCCTATGATATGAGTATGAGATCTCTGTGTTCTTAAACATACAAACAAACCGATTCGAATCATATTATTCGCTGAAACCTATTGGAAAATAAATAAATATATTTCTAGAGTTGTGATCAACTACTAAAGTGTTCCATATGCGCTCAGCAGTAGGTCACTGGACTGGACATAGCTACAATGCGCTGAATTCTTTTTGAAAATAGCTTGCACAAGTACCGGCTAACAAGCAAATGTTCTTGGCCAAATTGAAAAGAATATGATATGAGCTTTTAATAACTGCCGAGGTTAGAAATTCCTAAATTTGTTACTCCTATTAAACAATATGTTGCATTTTACATATGCAATTGGCAATAAAAATGTAAAATTTTTTCTTACTCCTGCCCAACTCGTGGCTATAAGCTTATGGCCCAAGAAAGTAAACCAAATTCATATTCAAATTAAATAATTGCCGACTTTTCGAATATATTTAGCTTGTTTGGCACTTAAAGTGTTTGTGACTTACAAGCACTAACAATTGACTGAACAAAAACTTGAGACATTTGAACTCAGCTACCGAGTGAGATGGTTTCGTGATTAGAAAATATCCTTTCGTTATTCCACTCCATATTACCCTACATCTAGGCTGTGCTATATGTAAAGTTGGCAAGGCCATCTAATATCATTTGTTAATAAATGAAATTGTGCAGAATGTACCTATGATTCAATGATATTTATTAGTGGATTTAAACAGTTTTTAGAAGGCACAGGATTTGACTTTGTTTAATATTGACCTTTACTCCGAAAATATAACGCAAAGTTGGGTAACGGAAAAGAAAGATATGAATATTGAGAAATCAGGAGACTGAAACGTTGAAAAAATAGATTTCTTCCTCAGCAATTGCCAGATACAGAAAGACCAAATTCAGATACCTATTTCGAAAGAATAAAAAAAAAAGTAGTGAATTTTAATCCCTTGTAATCACTTGACGATCATTTGGACGATATACAAAATGCACGACAGTAAACTTATTACGACTGAGATGAAAATGCTTAGGATAATGGTGGATACAATAAGCGCGATCCCAAAAAACGCAAATATGTTTAATGAAGCTTTTTTTATTCAAAAACCCATCAATAAGACATAGGAAGAATCGCTTGAAAATCGCGCCCATAGGGCAATATGCATGGAAGAAAAATATGTGAGTAACCGGGCAGCCAGATATTGGCTAATAACAATCTTTTGTGAAATCTACAAATTGGAGACAGCTGTTGATGGTAGTCCAGCTTAAGCGTACTG
This sequence comes from Chymomyza procnemis, assembly GCA_035046065.1. NCBI lineage: Eukaryota > Metazoa > Arthropoda > Insecta > Diptera > Drosophilidae > Chymomyza > Chymomyza procnemis. The sequence goes on from JAWNOJ010000026.1 coordinate 44,069,968, forward strand.
CTCATTGTGACTTTAAAACTGTCTAGCTGTTTGAATAAATATTTGTTAATCCTGCCATCAAGCTTAAGCTGCGCAAACAGATAAGAGACTCGAATATGTTTCTGAAAAACGCTGCAGCGGTCCGGTAGTCCAAAAGAATGCCGAATTTTTTACTTTTGAGAAGCTTCCATCAAGTCATGTGAGATAAAACCAATGTCATCACTTCGAACTGATAGTTTCCTTTTCCAAGCTTAATTGATGGAATATTCGTAGTGAAAACCATCCTACAGTTTGGGTGTACCGTACAAAAGATTTGGAAAATATCTTGAACATTAAAATACATTTTTTCAAACATATCATCATCTTCTTAGCTGTAGATGCACGACATGAAAATTATAATTTTTTAAATTAGAAAAATAGAAGTCCTATCTTAATATTCATTATCACCTGTAAGACTAAGCAACAAATGGCGTTGAGTTTTGTGCAATGCTTGAAGGCGGCATGTCAGACCCCAAGTCCTTTATATAAAAAGACCTTATCAGACGTGTTCCTCGCTGTCTTCTTGTATGTTTGCTGTTTTTCGAAATTTGTTTGGAAGCACCAGGGGTTACTTGTGCAGATAAGGCTTTTCTTATTATCTTTTGAATCCAGGGGACTGCTAGCTCGTTATGAAAAGTCCAGTTGCCTTGGCGTAGATAGGGACTTTCATACAGAAGGATATTGATAGCTAAAAACACTGATCACAGCTCAGCCTAAAATGAGTTTCCGTTATAAGCTTCCCATCAAGGACTTAAAAATGGCAGTCCATAACAATGGATAATGAATTGTTTCAACAAGACGTCGGATAGTTGATTGCTTAATGATATTAGTTAGATCATTGTTAAGGGTGTTAAAAGAGATTATATTTACAAAGATATTGATGTAGACAGTTCAGATAAGATAACACTGCGTGCGTGGTACTATCATCTCTTTTTTGGCTGTTTTTGAAGTCTTCTGCGAAACTGGTAAAACTAGAAATTGGTAAAACCAATAAAAAAAGTCTTCAAAGAGTTACTGCTCAAAAATGACTGTCATATATGTGTGGCTTAAGCAATAAATCTCCGCTAGATGATCAAGCATATAAACCTGATCACATTTCTTTCAGTATTTTAAAACCCAAACATAAATCTGTTTATACATTTCCGACTTGAATATACCTATTTTTACTTTAATTGATCCAGTTCAAAAATCCCAATACTTGTCTACTAATTGGTTAACATTTGTATAAATTATTCAGTTTTAAGTCATTAATTTTGTATCTAAACCGAAACCGTAGCACTTTATCTTATTTCGATGCTTAAGCTTGTGCTGCTTATCTGCCTTGTGACATCTTGATAAAGCATTTATTGACTCCATTTAATATAAATTTAAAGCATTTCAGTTGAAAGAAAAATTCAACTTTAGTTAATTAAGCAGAATCAGTTTCAGCTTATCTTAACTGAGGGCAAATTATTTTAATTACTTTGCCTAACTGATTTCGGAATAATTTTTAAATAATTTCAGACAAATTTGTATTAGTTATGTTGGAGCAGTGAAATTTTTAGTGCTGCCGCTTACCGCGTCTCTGCTTACTTTTAATTTTAATAATTTAAATAAATAGCCTTGACTGTCAAGTACTTAAGCACCACAACAAATCTTTCAAGTACCTCATATGCAACTTGCCACAGAAACCACAAATAAGAATACATCAACGCAAAGAACTCACAAACCTTCAACAAGAACTTCAGTTGCTTATTACAAGTTGGTCATCTATCTCTAACCAGAAGCTGTTAAACAATTCAAACCAGAGTTAAAATCAACAACTTCTAGACAACTTGACAAACCAAACAAAACAGCCAGCCAACGTGCAACACAGGCAACATGCAACACAATTTTTGTGGCAAGGTGTTAATAAAAAATAAAGACAACTTCAACAATGTATTTGCTGATGCAGCTAACTAAGTAAATTCTCTTTGGGTTTTGCAGCTCCAACTCCAGCTGTAGCCAAAGCTGCAGCTGGAGCTGTACAGGTGGAGTTGGTACTAAAATCAAATTTGGTTAAGTGCCTCCCGCTAGCCCCGCTGTCAAAATTTTGAACATGCAGCGAAAGGTTCTTAAATTAGAAAAGCGTGTGGTAGTAATTTTTTTTTCTACTTAAGATTTTGTTTTCTTTTTTTTTTTTTGTATTTGTTCATCATTTTTTTTTCGTTTTGGAGGTTGGTTGGAGGTACTTTAAGGCTTTTCACATGTTGCAACGTCATAAAGCTGGCAAAGTCAGTTGTTGGCCATTCAAAGCCAAGCCAAAAGCTTGTCTTTTGGGTCGTGTTGACGTTGCTATGGTTATTGTTGCAGTTATACGAGGGTTGTGCGAGTATTAAGTTAAAGTTAGGTTGGCTGCAATAAAAATCGTTTTGTAGAAAAATCAGCGACGTCAACTACAGAGAGATACTCATCGGTGCAGACTTCCAACTCTCGATTTTGTCACGACAAATACCTATTTGTAATTTGTCCCTTTTCAATGATTTCAGAATTCATACACCATCAGCGATGACATAATCCCGTGTCGGAATGTCTGCCAAAGAACGCTTAAAGATCGTTTGGTAATCTCTGAATGTCTAAACAGTACCCAAAAGATAACTAATCAGATGCAGTAACCCTTACTATCATATTCAGCCATAAATAGCGTTGATACTATCCAGTTCCGGAATGTCTACCGAAGAACTCTGATCTTCTAAACCTATTCCGCAGGATACCCAGAAAGGAATTGAAAATGAGCTGAATAAGTGTTAAGGAAATCACAAAACTTTGACCTGCAAACTTGAATTTAATTGAATTGAATCGCTAAATCAAGTACTATACGTAAAGGGTACTTAAACTTATAGACATTTTTATTTACAAGACATACATATATCGGAAGTAAATTTTACAAATAATATCTGAATAATATGGCGTTGTCTCAGTTTATATGGTTGGAGTGATTTTCTTGGCCTAGGACCTGCTAGGGTCTGCAAGATCATTAGAATGATATCATAAACGGTCCACGTAACGATCAATTATTGCCTTAAGTCAGACAACAACAAAAGATGTTTCAAGATCCTTGTGAAAATTGCGATTTGGGATATACCAGTATCTAAGTCATTTATATCTTTTTATTCATTGTCCTAAGAAGAATGCAGCAAAAACTTTAAAAAAACTTGAATTTTTTCAAAATGTATTTCTAGTATCTTTACGTCCGTTAAAAGACTTAAAGAAAAAAAAAAACAAAAAAAAAATTAAATTTGGTAACAGAATGCATAAAAATTCGGTAAAAGTTTGTAGTAGTTATCACGTGCAGTGCCGCATCATACCGACATTTATATTAAAAATTCATTAAACGTAAATCACTTATAGTGTTAAAAGTATAAAAAGAGTATACCAAAAAGTGGGTAATATTAATATAATATTTAAAATTTAAAAGAACACATTTGGAAGATATTTTTTGAAGCAATAGTAATCGATTTTAGCTTCTTGTTCAGACCACTTCAAACAAATTTCCTGCATATTTACTTAATCTTAACTGGTAACAGGTCAATTGAAAACTACGACCTATCATAGCAAAAATATTTTTTGTTTTTTTAATTCAAAGGTAATACACTGAGTATAGCGACCCTCCAACTTTTCGATACCATATTTGTAGTACGACTTCTTCTTTGCTTCAAAATAGACCTCAGCTACGGCGAACAACTCTTCTTTCGACGAAAATATCTTCCCAGCGAGCATTCTTTTGAGATCTGAGAACATAACATAGTCGCTGGGAGCATACGGTGGATGCGGAAATAATTCGAAACCCAATTCATGGATTTTTGCCATCGTTTTCACTGACTTGTGACATTGTCTTGTTGAAACAGAACTTTCCCTTTTTTTCCTGTCGATTCCATCCTTCAAACGGCCACCGTGAACTTTACAATTGGTTGTTATAAGCTCTTTTAACAAATACAAGAAATGGTATTTAACTATTATGAAGCAGGTTGATCGCCAGTACAACTGCGTGCTTGTGTAGATTTCCCGTCTATCTAGCTCTGGCTTTCCTATACTTTTTCAATGCAGGGAACAGCTAGCTTGTTGTAAATAGTGTCTAGTTGAAATGGTATGGATGAGCGTTGAATAATACTGCTATTGGAGGAGCTTGCAGAACCATTTCATTTGCGGTATATAAAATGAAGAAAATATGCCAATTAGGAAAGGAACCAACCGAATTTTTCACAAAAATTACCTTAAAATTCAAACCAGGAAGTAAAAACAGAAAACTGCAGTTTTAGAGCTTTGAAAATGTTCATTGTTGTCAACAGTTGTCAAACCTTTCCAAAGAAAAGGCTACCTACACATTACCAAATTTTTTAATTCTCATAAAGTTTGTTTACAAATTGCATTGGTTGCTTTTTTCACAGAGTCTATAGCTGTACTGCTCTAATAAGTATTTCGATGCGACGTATAGCTGCCTCATTCTAACTATTGCTTAGTTATTACTTTTCACTCCAATGCTTATAATTCACAACTTCAAATCACATATGTTTTGATTCAAATACAACTTTTCTAGTCTTGCCAACCGGCGGCGGTACGGTGGCTAGTGTTGATGGTTGGCCGCATCCCAATTAAATTGCGGTAGTCGACTTAAGCTTGTCCTTATCTAGGGCTTATGCAGTTCTGTTTGTTAGCCACGCCGATACCGCCATATTTTGCATTTTCAAAATAAATAATTATAAACTTTATAAATAATTTTTTTTTTATTTTTTACTTTTGGCTAATTGTGATGACTGAATTGCATTTTTAATGGAAAAAATTGTGAACTTTATAAATAATTTTTTTTTATTTTCTACTTGTGGCTCATTGTGATGACAGAATAGAGTGCCATATTTTGCATTTTCTATACAAAAAAATTGTAAACTATATAAATAATTTTTTTTTATTTTCTACTTGTGGCTCATTGTGATGATAGTATAGAGGTCATATTAAGAAAAGTTATGTGTATATTATATATATTTTTGTAGTTGAAGTGAAGTTATTACTTACTTATAATTATTATTATTATTACTTACTTTTGATATATTAAAACTAATTGTACGATTGTTAGTTATATAATAAATTTTGATTATTATCAGCATATATTATTATAAGTAATGTAATTATAAGTATAAGCTATTTTTAGCTATTAAAGAAATGTTTCTTATCTACGTAAAGATTGAAAGTAAACTTTTGGATAAGTGATTATAAACATCAAATTGAAGTAATATTATAAGGCCTGAAGAATTTATCATTTTTTAATATGAAAAGAAAAATTCTTTTACTTGAAAGCGTGATTAACGCTTTACTGACTGTTGATATAAAGAGTCTTAATTCGAAAAAAGTCAAATTGGTTAATATTTTATATTTAACGTTTCATAGAACTTAGGCCCAAGATTCTTTTTGATTTAGAATTTTCATATCAAGAATGCAAAGTAGAAAAAGGCGTGTGGAAACGTGGACTTAGTCAAACAGTTCCTATGGTTTTAGATATAAAGGGATTCATCCAATTAATAATAATTCCTATATATATTTAGAAATTTTTCCGTAACGACTTGTTTCTTGAAACCGCTAGACACCGAACCCTTACCGAAGATCCTTCAAAAATCACTGATATTTACAAGATTATAGAGCTTATCTATTGCTTTACTTTTATGTCTAAGAATGAAAGATAAAATATCATGTAAAAGGAACTTTTCGGTGTTATTGGTTTAAAAATAATAATAATTTAATAGTTCTAGAATATGCTGGCTAAATGATTTTCTGAAATTTAAAGTTTATATGTTAATACACAAGTTTTAAGAAATTTATATTGCTTATCGTGCTTGGAACTTAGCAGATGTTTTTCTCAAACCAGTCTTTAGAATGGCTTGTCGATTCGTTTGATATTTGTAAAGAAAGATCGAGTGCTTCCTTTAGTTGTGATTTTTAAAAATGAACCCGACAATTAGTCTTTTCCAACTGCACTATGCGGCTATATGTGAATGTGTCGTTGATTTAATGCAATGAATTTTTCATATATATTTTATGGGAGAATTCTCATTTTCATAAAAAGAGAATTAATGGGAAATTCATCCGCTTAACCGACCCACAACACGCCCCCGGATATGCATTAAGCAAAAGTCGTTATAAAGACTAAACAATCTTAATCGATGACAGGTACATATCTAAAGGAAGTTAGCCTGCTTTCTGAGCCCCTTGTGGTCATTGGTAGCGATCTATAGCCGAAGGTCGTTGGTGAGTTTCGCTGCAGCAGCCACTGGTGCATTTGTCTAGTACTAACATAGCTGGCAAAAAGACGTTATTTGCCTTAGGAAATCTTTATTACGGCTATAATCTGCCGATCCCTGTTCTCTTCTGCTCATGATAAAGATATGCCCTTGCTTCACTTTTGTTCCGATGACAGCATAGTAGCTGGGAAATTAAAAATTATTTCAAAACATAACTCCCTAAGCACGACTCATAACTGATTAAGCTGCCCTCTTGTTTGTTGTTATCTTCATAGAGACTGCGTCTATTAAAATGCTATTTTGACTGGAGTAGCTTAAGTAGTTGAAAAGCAAAGCAGAGGCTGTGACAGCGTTGGCGGCATCATCATCATTTCAAGTGCTGAAAAGCATTTTTATGTTCTTGTGGCGTCAAGTGCCAGGAGTCCGCGGCGGAACAAAACAAAAATAAAACGAAAACAAAAAAAAAATAAATAAGAAGAAACCTAGAGAGAAATTTTTGCGCAAAAGTTCCTAAAACTTAAACAAGAACAATGTTGATGATAATGGTAACAACACCAGAGCCACTGCCACAACACCAACCACATCTCTAGTTGAATTGCGCGGCGTGCAAATAATGCAATTTGTGCAATGTGCGCCTCGACTCACAAGACTCCCAAACGTGGGAGTCAGTTCTCTGAGCCTATCTCAGTCTGGGGCTCAGTCTCGGACTCGTTCGCAGTCACTGCTTAACTACCTGGCGCACTCTACACATTTTAGTAGCTTCCCCACTGTGTAGGAAGTCTCTTAACTACTGTCAGTCTTCACAGTCAGTCAGTGTACGTACGTACCCCGCGTATCAACCAACAGACCCAGAGTTCCAGAGACCGACAGTCCATCAGTCCAAGAGTCTAGGCAGTCCGGCAGTGAGAACGTCAGTGAGTCAACAAGTCAGTCCGGCATTGGTGCAGCAAGTTGATTGCATTCTTAAGCAAATAGCGCCATGTTGTTGCTGTTGTTGTTGTTGCAGGTTATTGTGGTGCCTCTAGTTGCTGTGGCGGGGTTCGCATGGGTTCGTGTGGCACAAACAACAACCACAACAAAAACAAGAAACAAATAAGTGCATTTAGTGTTTAACAAATGTTTGCTTTTGCCTCCGCTGCTGCTGTTACTGTAGCTTCTGCAGCTACTACCAAATCTTCTCATGATAATTTAATGATGAAGACGACGACGACTATGACGATGACGATGACGATGATGATAATAATGATGATGATGTAGATGGCGCTGTTGATAACAGTTAAACAGAACATTAACTACAAAATGAATTAACAATAAGTTGGTTTAAATGCAACGATGACAAGGTAACTCCAATCAAATCGCTGAGTATAATAATTATGAAAACATATGCGCATATAAAGCAAAGTGTTTTGTCTGCAAAAAATGGGACTTTACGGAAATGGGATGCACGAATCGAGCAGCTATCTGATGCGGTTGTTTCTGGCTCTAACGAGTGATTGTATCTTAAGCACTGCTTGTTGACCGGCATCAGACGATTTCTAATTTCATTATTTCTGGTTAAATTTTATGAATTCCGTCGAACCGACAAACAAAATCCGGTATGAAATTCAGAATTTGAATGAAAATGTCTAATTGTTTGGCTACTCTTTCGAGTATGGCCTTTAAGTGGCTATATTTTGCAAGTATTTATAGTGCAGTCTAACTTTTTTGTTTCGACTAAAATATTATTCGTAAAATCTTGTATTTCGAATTCTAGAAGAGCAGCACAACATTTCTGCTGGCATACACAATTTGTTGATGATAACAAATAGCTACACAAGTCTTCTAAAATATGCAACTCAAAACAGTTAAAGTATTACAAAATATGCGAACTCTGTCTGATACAGCAACTCAATCAAATATTTGGTCATAGGATGCCACATTTTTGGTAATATGCTAGCAAGTAAGCTAAAAAATTAAAAATTGTTTTTAAACAGGAGCTCTATAGCGCATAAATCATTTTAATGCATATTATACAATATTAATCTGATCCTTTACGAACTCCAGATATGCAGAAAATGTTGTACCACGTGTCCAATGCAGCTCGATGGGTAAAAGTAGACTTACGATCATTGTGCCAATAACTGCTATGCCAGTTGTCGGCGTATATCGCCTAGACGTGGTAGGATAGTGGGTGTGAACTTTTTGTTTGTAACAAGGTACGGACAGTAAGATACAATGGGCCGAAATATTTTATCCCTAAATTAATCAACTTGAGCAAGCGCAAAATGTTCACTTAAGGCCATTTACCCTTGAAGGATACCAGAAAAAAAATATTTGAATCCTTGTAATGCGGGAAACAGCATTAAAGCATAAAAATGAATGGAATTCCGATAAAATGTAACAAATTATAGTATTTACAGTTCTAAAAATGTTAATTCCAGAACCAACAGTTCGATAGGTATGGATTCCAATTGAAAAGTTCTATACCCAAAATTAACCGTGTATTGCAGTTGGTCGCGTTCCATACGAGAAAATAACCCGAGGGTACCCGTTGCTGATAGTATCTAACTTTTTAAATACTCCGTAATCTCAAGCTTCTGTTGATCAGCTTCTATTCTATATGATGATCATGATATCGTTTCGACTGAATACTGATAGATATTCTTTTTTATTACAAACTTCTGGTGCAGTACTAAGTAAGCCAAGAATACTCTGTATATTCGCTCTAATGAGTTCTAGACACAAACATAAAAACTTTTCTTCTACAGTACGGATTTTGGTCAATTAAGCGGAAGTTCAAAACATATCTTCTTGCCAAAGCTCCTGTTGATAAGATCCAAAACAATAAGTACCCCGTATACAAGATAGAATGCTTGTTGACGAAGAGGGAAACTGCTTGCAAAACCCTGTTGGTGCGGCACAAAACCAAAATCATCCTACAAATCCACTCCTGTGCATTCCATATTGAAGAGACTCTATTAATCTGTTTCCTTTCTACACGATGAATCGCGCGTTTGAAGCACATCTCCTTGCCAAAACCTATTGGTGAGATTCAAAACCGAAATCGTTCCCCAATTCCGCTCCAGTATCTTTTAGATCAAAAAAAAAAATTTATTGATCCACTGCTTTTTCACAGAATAAACTAAACGGGCATCTGAAACTCATTTCATCCATAGCCTACTGGTTAGGTCAAAATCGAATTCATGCCGCTACAGACACAAAAAGACTTTATTGATTCACTGCTCTTCTACAAGGTAAACTAAGCGGATGTCTGGAACACATCTCCTTTGCATACTGATATAGTCCGAAAACATGTTATTGATCCACTACTGTTCCACTGTTTGCCATCATTGTCAACAAGACGATGATTTAAAATAAATCTCCTTGCCGAAGCCTTCAAATGATATACAAAGCTCTCAATATCCCGAAGATCTGCTCTAATAAAGTTGAGACCCAAAAGCACCTATTAATCCGTTTTCATTCTTGTAGGGGCCATTGTCAATAATACTGGAGTTTAAAATACTTCTCTTTTCAAAGCCTTGCATTGAGGTCTGTAGCCGCAAATTGCTCCAATAAAGCTTAGAACTCTATTATATTCTATAAAATGGAGACTTTGTCGGGGATTTGAAATATGTCTATTTCCCCAAAAGCCCTCTACAGTGCTACAGCAGACAATCCTTGTCAATTACCGCGACTCCCTGCCAAAAACCACACAATTTAGCAATTCGCATCAGCAATCTTTCCGAGCTCTTAACCCCATTTCGAAATTATAATTGATATGAGCATAATGACAGAATTTCATTTAAAGCAATCGCAATGGAAATGCACTGATTGCCATTTGTGCAAATTGAATCTCCCGATGCTTTGATGTTGACACAAACTGACAGCGTTTCGAGCACATTTTAGACTGCGAAAACGGCCCACCGGACTAGACAAATGTCGTAAAAATGAAAACATAGCCGGAGCAGTGTCGACTTCAAGAGTCATAGTCATAGTCAGAGTCAAAGTCAAAACTAGATGTGCCTGCACATGGCACCCACGCTAAAATTTCACCAGATCATTTGAAAATGTTACCAGTTGGTAGTTACCAGTTGGACAACAGCTTGGACAAGATCCGCTTAAAGTTGAAGCTGACGCAGCGTTGCATACAGCCAACGGCAGATATAAATATGCAGCCAAACTGACGCGCGGGTGTTTCATTTAAATTAAATTAGAGTTGGTAACCAAAAGAGCTTTAAAATTGGCGCAGTTCCCCGCCAGAAATCTAACTGTGTATCAATGAGTGATGAACGCACTAAAAACTGACAGGCGCTGCAAATGGCCATGGGTTTCAATCGAAATGCGTGTCATAAATCAGCTGGCGAGGTGAATGCGCGGAAACACAACAAGCGGCAAGGAGCAGCCGAGAATGTCCTCATAAAACTGCAAGTCCAAAATGAGTCTGTAGGCAATGCACGCTTACAAGTGCCTAAGACCATGGCCATTATCAGCGAGCCATAGTCATGGTAGCCATGACCATAGCCATTACCAGCATTATTTGCAATGTGCTGTGCGGCAATTAGCCAATGTGCGGCAACCCGGTTGGTTGGTTGCCCAATAAAAATAGCTTGCAACACGCTAATGATCAGCATAATCATTAGGCTCTATTGAGATGCTGGCTGGTATGCGCGGGCATGGCGGGCTGGCGCCCACATAGCTTGTGAGCAAGCCGAGCAGCAATCCATTTGCTCAGGTGTCAAGCAATTCGTCATGAAGTGAGCCAAAGCCCGGCTTTAGTTCCGTTTGTATGGTATTGAGTCAGCGCAGCAGCCAACCAACGCATGCAAATTAGAACAAGACCACAAGCACATACGACTAGATTGACAAACGGATTTACCAAGCACCTGCTAGTTGGCTAGCTGGATTGTTGCTGGCTGTGGCCAGCTTTTCATAGCTGTCATGACCCCTACCATAGTTGCTGCAGCGGCCGCGGCGGTAGCGACTGCTTTCACAAGCGGCTTGTGGCAACTGACAGCTGGTAAATGGGCGCGGATGCGCCGCTAGTTGGAGCCCATTCGATTCGATTTACTTTTAATTTATAATTTGGCAAACCTTTTGAACCTGCTGTAGGAAGAAAAATGAAATTGCTGAACGGCTGGGCGCAATTTGCGGCCAACGAAGTAATTTCGAATTCAGTTCCGCGTCATAAAAACCCAAAGTCAATGTTACCAACGCCGCCGTCGCTGTCGTCGTCGCTGTCGTCGTCACCGCCATCGCCGTTCTAGTCCAAATCCAAGCTGGCGTTGCATACAGTGAGCAATAAAAGTAAAATAGTGTAAATAAAATCAGGTCAAAAGCGGACAATAGGGTGCACGTACAGTGCGCACCATTAGGCCAAAATCGGCGCCGCAGACGTAGTAGTTGCTTGACGGCTGCGCAAGGCTGGTGTAACTACCTGTTGCAGCCACTCCTTGGCCACTCGGTGGGCAATTGAATTGCCGCCTCGATTGGCTTTTTCTGCTTTCTAGTCAACCGCAGCAACCACACAACTTGTAACTTGAGCTACTTGGCATTGACCCGGGCTGCTGTCGCTGCCGCAGCAAACTTCTTCTGCCCAGTTGCCAACATTTAAATAGCCAATTTAGTGCATGGCAAAAAGTTTAATTGACTTGGGCCTGGCCCCTTGAGTACGTCTACCCAAAAACAATCAAATATAAAAGCAAAAAAAAAAAGAGAGTGTTTGGTGAGTGTGTCGTCGCACTTTGGACAACACATCAATCATCACTAAATTAAAAACAAAAGCAACAAAAACACCATCGAAACAACAAAACATTTAAAATTCCTGCATCTTTAGGCCTAACCGTCTACGTCTGCGTCAACTTCGACTCTGACTTTGACATCGTCGAGTGGTAGTCGGGAGACCCAGACTCATAAATAATGCAACAAGTTGCCGTTTCTGCCGCTTGTCTGCTACAACAAAATGTCACATTAAACAAGCGATATTAAAGCTGAAAAGCAGATGACACCGAAATCATGTTAGACGGCACTTGAATGAGTATCAAACGGCAGCTGCCATAAACCCACAAACACGCCGTCCGCATGTGGAGCAGACGCCGCCAGAAACTGCATTACCACTTGATGCGATGCGATGCCATGAGATGCCATGAGATGCGGCGACAAGGCGACAAACTCTCAGGCAACTAGAAATATGGTAAGGAGCAGCGGGCAGCGCAATGAATTACGGATACACTGTGAATGCTGGAAAAGATTGTCGGCAGTTGGTGTCAAGGAGTCATTACCTTGAGAAGATTTTTAGGCAAAGTCTCGAAATAAACTTGATCCTGCGCTGCAGTAAGTCTGAGAACTCTGTATCAAAATTACAGCCGGTTCCAAGTATTCTGTGTGGCGCAATCTCAGAAGCTTTCAGAGCAAAACTTCACATTAAAATTATCTGTCACACTTAAAATTATGATACAATGCAATCAGAAAACTCCTAAATAATTTCGAATCAGAAGACCCTTTCGGAATTGTGTTTGTGGCGACATCAAAGCATCTTTGATCAAGCAACAAGAAAACAGACTGCTAGAGAACTTGAACTTACCTGTTTCAGCAGAGCGCTACAGCACCCTGGATTATGGCAATCATGAAATGAGCAGCTCATCTATATAACTCAACTTTTACGATCCACACCATCTGATACCATACAATTATTCCGTCCTGAGCTCGATCAAGATACTGACTTTCTTCTCAGCCAACAAAATAATGTAGTGCTTTTGTTTATATTATCTTACTCTCGAAGTTTTATGCATTTTGGCCTCTTCCATACTGGCTAACATACTACTGTATGTCCAAAAAAATCCTGAACCACGACCCCTTAAAAAGAACTAGTAACATGCTGATCTAAGTCTGATGCAAAGCCTTAACACTTAATAGATCTTCTTTAGATAAGTGTATGCGCTACGGTACTGAGTCTGGTGACTCTTGTCGGTGTGATCATAAACATTAAATAATATTAACACACAATTACCAAAAACTTAATATTTTTGGAAGGATCTTAGTGATGTTCCAGTATTCGAATGTCTCCGGAAGAACGCTGGGATTGCATACCCATTCCTCAAAAGAAGCATGAGCAAACTCGAAAGATTTTTCTCTTTGCGAGAGAGATGGTATCACATATATAAAAGTAACCAAACCAATAAATTCAAGGGGTTCTTTAGAACCAGGTTTTACTCTATCTTAAGATTTTTTTTTTGCTATAAGTTGTGATTATTGTGAATTTCAGTATTTCATTGATTTGTTTGAGGAAAGTGTAATATGACAATCTGTAGGCTATTATTGTAGATTGAATAAATTGTTTAAGCCAAAATTACCTTGACCTTTATTACAGTTCTGCTGTGGATTAGATAGGCCCATTTTTTTACAGTTTGAGTCTCCGAAGAATTTAAAGCTTGACAAACCATCTTTTTATTTATACAAGTTTTTTCATTAAAAAAAACAATTAAAATTAGAAAGCGGGAAAAAAATTTTCAGTCTGTGCAGCTGCATACCAACAGTTTTTCATTTTGAAACCTTAAGAATTTTCGGAAATGTTTACGCAAATGTTTACATAATCTATAGGATGCCTTTTTCAAACTTACAATTAGCCAGTAAGATATTTGTTTCTAAGAAGGATAAAAAATCTAAAAACTATATAAACACAATAAACTCATAAATAAAAATACCGTTTTGTTAAAGAGTTTAAAAAATAAGATTTGCCAACTCAACGGAGAAGTGAAGGAATAAATCGTTTGCTTGTGCAAGAAATTCTTCTGTTGAAAACATTATCTAGAGTGGAACCTTAAATTTTCGGCAGACCTATGACCAGAACCGCGCCGAATACACTAGTCAACTAATTGAGGACTTTGTCTTCCCTCCCATACTTAATGTTAGAATAATGTAAACGAAGTTAACTATAGTTAAATTATATTCAAGTATTATGCGCATTGACATAACTTTCTAAATATCTTAGACATTTGCTAAAAAAAAACAATATTTTGAGAAAAGTAAGTCATCAAGACGTAGGGATTTTGCGTACTTGAAAATAGTTTCTATTCAACTGCTTGTCAATGAATCTTCTTAGTTGGAATGATCATAGATGCTCTTTCATACTGTACCTTCCTTTGACGTAATTATGAGATAACAAATCTCTCGTTTGCAATCGTATCTACTTTGCCTCTATTATCGATATATGTGACGATATATATATATATAATATATCGATTTACCCTAAATCCCTAAATTGCTTCGTCAAATTCACCATGCCCCAACACAACCCCAAGTTAGGGTATTTGAAAAGTGCATGGAAAATAAAGAAAAACAATCGTTTTACACTTGTCGCCAGCATTGACCAAAGTTGGCAATTGCCGCGCCACTTTTACGAGTATGTGCCAGGGGAGCAAACAGCCAAACGGCCGCATCAATAACCTGGTCTTGCATTTGGACTTTGTGGTGGTTACTACATACGAGTGGTTGCCCGTCTCTGGTGTGGATTGTGGTAGGTGCAAACGCCGCACGTCAATTGCTGCATTAGGCAGTGCCTGTTCCCCGTCCGGAGCTGTGGATTCAATTCGACCCAAACAAGTTGTCATTGGCGCGTTATTTATGACAATGTTCAAAGACAATTCCCTTCAGCGCAGCCCCGTCCCTGTGCTGATGCACGGAGAGAAGTTTGCAAGTTGTTTATGTTAATATACGCGCTGCCACAAGCCAAAGTTCGTACAGGGGCCGGAGGTGCTGGGTATGTGACAGCGGCAGAGCATTCAAGTGTCCGTCAATTGAGTTCGTTAATAGAGTTTGGTTGCAAGTTCGTGCCATCTCTGTTGACAATGCTGCCGCCTTGTTGCACGCTTGTTGTGTATTGGTCAGGTTGTCTGTCGTTTTGGCCAACACCAAAAGAGGCGGGCGGGCGTGTGTGTCCATGTATGAGTGTGTGTGACAATTAAATTGTCAACAAGATGACAGAGACGCGTGCCAAGTGCAACATATGGAAACGCTATGGCAAATTAGTTTGTTTAAAAATCGCATAAATATTACTTCCTGAATAACATCTAATCAGCTTTTCTGATATTGTGTTTTGAATTTTAAGTAACTTTTGAAAATTAGCGCGTTGTTAGTTGTTTAATATAATATAGGGCAATCTACGGAGTCATCTTTTATATAGATTTAGGCGGAGATTGGTGAGTGCAGCGCTTTTCAGACGCATCTTTGGCAATAATCAATAAAAATGAGGGTAGGTTATCTATAACACTTTGCTGCTATAAATTCGCTAAGAATTACAGATTATCGATTGATTAAATCAGTTCTCGATAGAAGTAAATTACTTTAAGATATAAAAATTTTTCAATCTTATTTTCAATATAATATATGCATTTGCTGCATTGAATGAGCCGATAACGAAACGAATATATGCCGCAGTGTCTGAGTTGGGTAATCCTGCAAATCTGATTCGACTTTGCAGAATCACATTGAGCCCCTCTACTAGTTCTGCCCACGTGGAAAGAAGGTAAGCTATAACCCTATAATGGGTGACAATGGCCACCTAATGCAAAGAAAGTTCATTATGCTTCTAAAACGTAATCATTCAAGTAGCACATAATTCTCCGCATTAAGTTAATATTATCTAATAATTCATTGTCGCGTTTTTGTAAACTGCACTTGGTGATTTCAGCACCAAAGATAAAGAGTGTTCTGATACGCAAAATAATTTGAAGATGAGAAAATGAAGGCTAAATAAATTTGGATATTGGGTGCCATACATATTTTGGCTGAGAAGCATATTTGCATAAGTTTCTAACTAAAGAAGAGAACACTCGATTCTAAACCGAAAGGTAAAGGTCGATTCCAACCTGTAGCACTAGTACTGGCACAGCTAGCAAATAAAAAGACGCGCTTTACCTAGGACATAATCTATTCATTAAAGACACCGCCTTTCAGATTCGGCTACAAACATCTGTAGATCCCTGTTCTCGTCGAACAGCTATTAATACAGATGTGTCCATGCTTTGGAGCGATGACCAAAGTCAAGGGCATACATTTATTTTTAATATATGCGTCTTCTTCCCTAGATATTATTGTAACCCTAGTAGTTTCAAAGAAGCAAAGTTAAAGTGAGTGCTGAAATTCATATGGTAATCTGAAAATAAATTCAAAGCTGTACTTCTTTCAAATGCATAAAAAGAAGGTATGATTTTTTCATGGCTTTTAACACTGTGCGACGGTCCTCTTTTTGGGTATGGCATACGACAATTACCAATTACCAGAGACGGAGAAAAGTAAGTTGGAATACGTTGTGTGATCATGATCATACATGTTTAAATATATTTATTCTAGACACTTTCCACATATGAAGTGAAGAAACATTTTTTTAAGTATATTTGACAAGATCATACATGGGAGATATCCGATAAAGACGTATATTACTATTAAAAATGCAATGTAGCAATTGTTTTCCTTATTGATAATTTCCAGTTCCATCTCAAAATATTAGTTTTACGCAAACTGAAACATAATTTTAATTGCATAAGCACATAATTCAAGAAACTTATTTTTATATGCTTTAAGAAACATATTCTAAACATTTTATATCATTTTTTTTTTGTTTACAAAATTCTATTTTTTTTTAAAATTTAAGTTTCTAGAGGATTTAATATAACAAAAAAATATATATATTCTTGTTTAAATCTAATCTATTGCAAGAAAATATTTGCATATATTCAAGCTAGAAATTTTAAAATTTCACACTCCAAATAAAAAAAACTAATATAACATAGCGACATATGATTCTAAACAAGCCAAACTATATTAGAAATTTTGGACTATTAAAAAAATATATGATATCCGGTTAAAGCAAAAAATAGTAATATTTCTTAACTTAATAATGCTTGTTTCATAATTTTCAAGCCAAATTCAAATTATTCGTTTTAAAGATTTAGAAATATGTCTGTTTGGAAGATTTTTAATAATTTCTTTCTTGTTTTATTATTAAACTCACTTAAGCCTTTACATGCGCTGAAAAATTATTTCGGCTTACAAATAATATATTACCATAAATAATTATAATTTAACCGCAATTAATTATTATTATTCAAAAATTAATCAAACTGGAAATTTTACAAATTTCGCGCTCCACAATCAAACACGCTCATTTAACATTGAAAAACAAGAACAAAAAAAAAAAAAAACGTAGCATTATAATTCCGCCCATATCAAACGTCCAACGATCTTCGTAACAAGCCCCATTATATATATGACTCTCAGGTGCGCAAGGTTTTTGACCAAAAAATAAAAGCCCAAATATTTTTTCACACACGTGAAAATTGGCAACATTTGCAGCTGAGCTGATAAATGGTTAGCGATAGCAGCCGCAACGCCAGAGCATAGCTTTATTAGCTGTTATTGTTATATATAAATTTATTTTTTCAAATTTTTGAGGCGTTTTGGCCAAAATGATGCCATAAAACATAAGCGTTTCGTTAATGAAATTCATATAATTTTATTCAATTTTTATTTTTATCAGTTCATTGGCCCACGGGCTAGCGGGAAGTTCAGTTTTGGCGCTCTTTGTTGGGCAAGTTGTGGTGCTCTTAACTTGGCTTAAAGAGCGTGGCTGTGGCGGCAGCGAGCAGCGCTGCATATTCCAGTGGCGTCGCGGTTGAAAAACGCTTTTTTATTGGTCAAAAGCTGATCAGCAACTGATAGCGCAGCCAACTGGAATAGAACCGCTAAGCGCTGGAAGGCTAGCAAAGAGCGCAGCTGGCCAAGAGAGCGAGAGAGTGCGAGAGCGTGAGCTGGCTGGTTGCTTGAGTTGGCTGAGAACTGGCGTGAGCGCATGCGGAGCGCAAGCTGCTAACTGTTTCGTTAAAGCTGCCGATTGGCGATAAACGAAGCAACGAACGACGCTGGCAGCGGACGATGACGATGATGACGACAACGACAACGACGACGACGTCGGAGACGACTTTGACTGATCAGGTTTTAGCGGCTTTTTTTTCTGCGTTTAAGCCTGGTTGCCAAGCGCTCGTGCGCTGCGTTTCGGCCACAGCCTGTTGCCTGTTAGCCGTTGTTGTTGTTGTTGTTGCTTTTGTGGTTGTTGGCTGGACTGTATTACTCGGTCAGTCGGTCTTTGAGAGGTTGTTGCTATTTGCCACTTAATGTGCGATTTTTTTTTCGCTCAGCGCTGTTGCTGCTTTTTTTGCGACTGCACCGGCAATTGCAGCTCAGCTGCGCTGCACTTAGACTTCGTCGTCGTGGACGACGTTGGCGTCGTTGTGTCGTTGTCGTTGCTGCCGCTGCGCTCTGAGCTGGCTGCAATTTTGATCCTCTTGCAGTTTCTGTGCGACTTTCATGCGGGAATGTTCCAACTTTTTGCAATTGCGCGCAACAACAACAAACAAATACAGCTTAAACTCATAGCAAGCAGCTTTTTGACGTGAACTTGCCAGCCCACAACAACAACAACAACCACAAAAATTTCAATATAAATAAATTATATTTATGTTTTATGTTAATTTTTTAGTGTTTGTGTGTGTAAAATAAAATGAATTAAACTAAAAAAAATTAAAGCTTTTCAGCGCTGCCATAAAACCAAATTTATTTATAACAAAAAAAAAGTAAAACAAAGTCTGTCTGTAAGCAAACAAAACTTGTTTAAAACAAAATAAAAAGTAAAGCAAACAGCATTAAATTAATTTTAATTACACATAAAAAGCGTGCAGTAAAAATATATGTATTTTTTGTAAATTAATTTATATTGTTTAAACAAAATAAAAAAATTTTGAAAAGAAAAAATCCACACAAAAAGTGCAAAAAAAACAAAAGACTTAGGCAACGAACTTGCCACAGGCTGCTACAACTTTCCGCCACATTTAACGGCACTACAACGCGGTAAATTAATAAAAAAAAGTTAAAATATACACAAACAACAACAATAGCAACAACAAGCTAATTGACAAGTCAAATCCTGCCGCAGCGACAACCGCCTGCCAACAACAATATGCAGACAACTTTAAACAATTGTTAAACAAACAGCCAAGCAACTTGCACAAACATTTCGCTTTGGCTTTGGCTTTGGCTTCAATCAAATTGGCCAATTGACGGACGCAGCATCTCATCCGGCTGGCCAAAGCGCCAGCACTCGCGTAACGTTTATTTTCATACGCCCCGTATGACAATTGAAAAGTGTGCCTCTTAATGTTTGCTACAAATGCATTTTACCGCCAGTGCCTGCCACTTCAACAACAACAACAATCAGCACAACAACAACAATAACAGCCACAACAACAATCAGCACCACCACAACAACCATCGCAACTGCCACAAACAACAATAACAACAAAAAAGTCAAATAAATTTGCATAAATATTTCACTTTGCATTTGTGTGTTGATTTTTTTATATTTTTTTGCTACTCAGCCTCAACGCAGCACAGCAATATCCGCCTTGGACTTGCAACAGTTTTAGCCAGTTTTTGATCTAGCCAACCCACCGACGCCCCCCCGAACAAACGCGCGCGATCTCCCTTCTTACACTCTGCTGCTGCTGCTGACCCAAAGCAAATAATTACGCTAAATGCTTGTGCTTAATATTAGTAAACAACAAAACTTTACTCAGAGTGTGTATCTGAGTGTGTCCGTGTGTGTGTGTGTGTGTGTGTGTGTGAGTGTGTGTTAAGTGTTGTCACAGTGCTTCACAGTGTGGCACAGTAGCTGGCATTGCCACTGCCACTGCCACGCCCACCACAACTGCCAACTGTTGGCCCAGTTTGCTGCATGCGGTAAGTAGCAAGCAACCTGACTTTCTATATTTGATTTAATTTTCAATTTTATGAGCAAGTAATTGCATTTTATGTGCCAACCATTAGCGTAGAGGTTTTCGTTTTTTCTTTTTTTTTTCTTTTTTAATTTAATTTTTAAGGAAATTAAAAAACAAAAATTAAATAAATAAACGAGTTTAGTAACACAGCGACTGAAATATACTCTCCACTCAAATGTGCCAAAAATAATTTAAATTGTTTAATTTATAAGACTCAAAGGCTAGATATTTATAGTATATTGCTACAGATATTTAATATTTCGTTTTATTTTATCATCAAACTGAAAGCACTTCAATGCAAGCAAAATTTGCTTTTTCCTTCAATTTTATTTAACTTATATAAAAACAATGTTTTAGTTTATATTTAATGGAATAGCTGCTAAATACCTCGTCGCGAGTAAGGAAATTTTTTTTAAATACAATTTTATAAAAAAAAAATTCAATCCGATTAGATTTTGTGTTGACTTAAACACGAACATACAGCTATCTGTATGTATTTTCCAAAAAATTTTTCTCCATTATATCATTTCTATAACAAAAAAAAATATTGCAAAATATTAAAATATATTTTAAATATTAATCGATGATTATTTATATTAAATTGACATAAATTGAACTTAATGCAACAGCTTACAAAGCAACCTTATATCATTTACTCTCAATTCATTTTATACATTGATGACCTTTAGCCCTCAAGAAGTTTGGAAATATTGCCAAATATGCGAAATATATAAAAAATATAATAAAAACTTATAAATATTAATATTCTTTATAAGCTTACTTTGTTGTTCCAAGCTAATTTTCCCAATGCCAAATAGTTTTATTTCAACTAGAACTAGATCTATATTTTAAAACTAACTCAAATATAAAATGAGAATTGAAAATGCTGATTGCCAGAATCATAAGATATGTAAAGAAAAAATAATTATGAAATAAACAAGAAAGTTTTGGTTATGATTAAATATTTAAAGTTAAGGAACTAGTTCCCAACACAACAGTAGCAGATATTTTTGATTTCTTTTTTTTAAAAAATTGTGATATGACGAAAAATTTGGAAAATTATTATCATACTTTACTTTGAGTTAAAAATACGATGCCTAATTATGCCTAAAAAAATGACATATCTTTTATTTTAACGAATTGCTATGAATTGAGAACAGTGCTCCACTTAGTAAAAATTGAAAAAATTTAAATCTTTGAAATAAAAATTACAAAAAATACCCAAAAATTCTCGAAATAACTTGTAAAACAAGGCATTTGATATATTAATTACAAAAGCCTCAAATTCCATCATCTCTGCCGATTTGTGCACTCTCTTCTTAGTACAAAAATCTGAAATTTTTCTCAAATAGAAATTATTCATTTGAATGAAATACAAATCTTTCATTTCAACCAAAATTTTTTTTAATTAAAACTTTAAAAATAATATAATGTAATGGGAATTAACTTGAAACACAAAGTCCACACTACAAAACTCTTCGATTGCATTGCTGCTGATTTGAGTTTGGAAGCTATCTTCCTCGTATATATATTTTATTTTGATATTTGAAAATTTGGAATTGCCATATAATAAAATTTTTCTAGTTCACTATAAGCACACGTCTTTACTTTTGGAGGAAAACTAAGTCGGAAATGTTAAACTAAAAGCTTTAAAAATTTGCATACGCTTACCTAGTTTTTTATGCTAAACTTAAAACCTTATATATTTAATAACAAATTCTAAATGTAGAAAACCCAGTATTTTGTTTTGTTCTTAATTCTGCCAAGTAATTTTAAAATCTTATTAAAGTTGTTATAATTCTACGCGGATATGCTTTCTTCCAATTGTTCAAAAAATTTAATATAACCTTTGGCTAACTTTAAGTGCAGTATTGGTATACAAAGAAATCTCTTTAATGGTGCACGAAGTTGCCGCCGCCCAGCTACCAAAAGCCATCAAATCCATCAAATTAGAGTTACCCGATCTTCTTGGCCACAATTAAGAGACCAAGCGACCGTTAGATATAAATAGCCGTATCTCGATTTCAGTTGATTTTATTTTACTATTTTTACTATTATTTTTTTGTTTTTGTATTTTTTACTACATTTAATTACAGTGATTGAATGGAAAATAACCCATACAGTCTTGGGGCGCTACTACATAGACACTTAAAATACAGTGGCTGCTTATTTCCTTGGTTTATGTAAAAAGCGATACCGAAACGCCACTACAGTGGGACATAATTGCAAGTTCAGTTGAGCAATTTAAATAAAAACACTTCAACACTTTAACAATTTACGCGTTGTTGTTCAGTTTGTTGTCCAAGTCGTCGTTGTCCATGCGTCCTCTCTTCTGATGCAATCTAATGGCCATAAAATCATTCGATGACTAAACTAAAAGCATATAAACCGATATAGATTATAATATATTATATACGCGTCTGTAGCTTTATTTAATAAAAGCATTAAGTGAAAAATTAAAGCACTATAAAAAACTGTCTTGTTAAAACAATAGAAACAATAGAAAATTTTTAATATGGCATAAAAAAAACTTTAAGCTAATTTCTTATTCGATTTTACGCTTAATGTTCGACTTTTAGATGAATCATTTTCATTTAAAATAAAAATTGAATTGTCAAACAACGTTTCAAGGAAACATTAATGACTTTATGAATAACCATTTGGTGGGCATAAATCTTGCGAGACAGAACTATAAGAGAAACTCATTACTGAGGTTTTGTTTGTGAGTCAAAATATTTGGATTTCGGTGACACAAATTGGCAGTTGGCATTAAGACAATTCCTTGATATCGCTTTTATAACGTCTTTATAATTTTCTAAAGATTTCTTGTTTTCTATAATAAAAATTCTGCTTTTGTCTATTATCTAACTTTTTGCATTTTTAAGGAATATTTTATGAAACTTAAAACAAAAATCGTACTAAGCTTCAATATGTTTGTATTTTCACAAATTATTTGGTATTTATTTGTAAATATTTATAACTTTTTAATCAGCTATGTTATAATAATGAAAGTAAATGAAAACATTACATGCATTAAAACTTCAGAGCAATATGCGAAGCTTATTATCAAAATAAAGCCTTCTTTCTGTTCAATATTTAATATACACATAAACGTATTATTATAATTTGCATTACTTGAAATAGTAGTCATAAAATAAAATATACGAAATTTAATGTCGGTCGCGGTTGATTCTTGAATACCCCGTACCACTTATCGGCAAAAATATTTGTTAAGCAACTCCTGAATCAAGAAAAATTAACTTTAAACAAAAAATTAAATAATTTAAATCTTTTCTTAAAAAGATAAATTTTTTAAAGAATTTTAATATGCTTAAAAAATATAATTTTTTTACAATTATCTTTTTGAAGTTTTTTTATGATTATTTTTAAGTATTTATATTTTAAATAATGATTTGCATTGAAAATGTTTTTAAATAGTGCAAAGTTGGACACTAAAGTATTTCAATCTATATTTTTTCAATCCCCCTAATTATATTTAGAAACAAATTTAAAAAAGACGATTCTAAAAATGAAATGATTCTTTGAAACGTATCCTTTGAGAGTTGAAAATGCCTCTAGTAGGTTTAATTTTGTGAAAATGGTGTGAATTTTAACTGTTTTCAAAAGGCATCACAGATACAAAGATACATAGACGTCATAAATACATAAATACATAGATACATTATTTCATAGATACATAGATACAATGAGACGAAGATAGAGAGAGACTTAATTTTGTCAAAATTTATGAACTTGAACTGTTTTTAAATGATATCCTCAGAAAAATCTCTTGACTTCCTAGGAATATCACCCTATGCTCCGCCTTTGGATCGATGACCATAGTCAAGGGGAAAAATAATGTTGATTTGTTAAAAAATTTGTCCTCTTTCGATATAACCTATAACTAAACATTTTTTAATGAATATTTTATATTGAATATTTTAACTCTTAATAAAGCCTCCAAATTTTGTCTTTCTTAGCTACGAAATTTTGCCAAAATAAAGTTTTGCATGCATTTAAAAATACATTAGCACCTAAATGCACATGAATTAGATTTAATAATATTCTTGCCACAAAAACAAATAGCATTAAAAAAAAATACAATTTCCTTAATTAATTTATAACATGCCGCACAATACCTCAATTTTTTCTCCAAGTCGCTTGCAATTATTTACAACTATTGCGGTCTAGCCGATCCCAGAATTAATTTTTTATTGCCTTTTTTTCGCATTTAATCAATATGCACGCTTTAAAAGCATAGCAAAGCATATAAAAAAAAGTAATTAATAACTTTTAAGGAAATTAGTTAAAATAACTATGAATATACAGACAAAAAAAGAATTAAAACTAAATATGCAAAGAATTATTTAATTCACATAATTACAAAGTGCAAGTCACGAGAGCGTCGATCGTTGCATATATATATGGTATACCATATTTATATATATATATATATATATATATATATATATATTTATATGTATATATATATTAAATATATTTATATACCTACATAAATCTACAAGAACAACAAACAGCTTAATTGCTTCTTAAAAGAAACACGACAAATAAGTGCAGAAAAAAAATTCTTGGCTAACAATTTTTTTCTTGGAAGCATTAATTGTTGGCTTACTTTGCCGCTTCTGGCCGTATATACACTCCGCGTTATTTAAATAGCTTCAATTAAGTTTTAATGATTCTGAAAATTAGTTAGATATCAAATATGTAAATAAATAATTCTTTTTTTTAAATGCTTTAACATTTTGAAAATTATTTTTATTAGTTTGATACATAAATATTACACTAAGTCAATTTATTATTATTATTATAGGCATGCGCTCGTATATTAAATTATTAAGAACATAGCCGATTTACAATTAATTTCCAGCTTTCCCTATTGTTAGCTAAAAACCATTTTTCCTTAAACGATTTGGACGTTTCTTTGAGCACCGTCCGCCTGCAAGTAGTCTTCGGTCGACCACTGCGACGATTGCCAATGGGGTTCCATTCGAGACCGCACGTGCTATATATCTTGTGTGAGTCCGAAACATTAATATTATCTGATCGATATGTCGCTTTTGATGCCCCGTCGCTTGGTAATCGCCCAAAACCTCGCATTACATATAGTTCTGGGCCAAAACACTCCAACGTTGCGCCTCAGCCATCGGTTGACGAAACTCTGGAGTTTTCTTAAGATATTATTTGTCATATGCCAGATATCGCTTCTATATAAAAGAACGGTTTTGACACATTTTTGCATATTAGAGTCAACATATGCAAAAATAACACGCACTTTTTAACAACGTTTCTTTTGTCATTCCCTCCAGACTAATTCAACCTCTAGGACTACTATTTTGTAAGCACTCCTTCTATAATAAGAACCCAATGAGCTTTTATATTCCTATCTTATGCATGATCTATTCATTTAATCATCTTATCTTAACTCGTCTTGATTCGCCATATCGGGAACCTTTGGCCAATCACTATAAAATATGAAAACCCAATTTGACGAACGCTGTTCTTTTTTGGCTACTTTGTAAAGAAATGTTTAAACTTTCATGACACTTCCTCTTTTCAATTTTAACATTGCAAATCCAAGTTTCCAGCCAGCCCCAGATGTGAGACGATGATATCTATAAAAAATTCACCCAACGGTCTAGCCATACGGCTTTGATTTATATTTTCCTCGTTCTAATTTAATATTTCCTAGTTTTCATATTGTTTAATAATATGTTGAATTGGACTTAGTTCAAACCTTAAATTAATAATAAATAAATAAAAAATAATACATTTCAATCTTTTAGGCATCTTTTGCTAAGAAATGTTTAAACTTTTATGTTACATCCTGTTTCCAAACAATATTGTAAATGCAAGTTCCTAGCCAGCCTCAGATGTGAGATGGTGTATATTTATAAATAAATGCACTAAATAAATAGTCTTATATAAAAGATACATGGAATACAGCTAAAAATATAGTTTTATGCCAAAAATGATTATAATATTATAAAATATTATAGATATATATATTTTAAATAAGCACACGTAAAAATAGTTAGAAGTCATAAATTTTACATTTAGCGTTTCTTAAATAGCAAATTATATTTTTTTTTTGTAAAACCTTAAAAAGAATTAAAACAATAGTTGTTTTCGTTTTCGTTGCTTTGGGAATCGGTAGCTTTTGCAGAAAAAGTATTTTGTCAATAAAAGATACCTTTTATTGTTAAAAAAATTTTTGCAAATTAATTTTTCAAAAACGTTCTGAATGCGCACAGCATCAGCCAAGGCAGCCACACATACACGACTAACTGCAATGTATTCCAAATAATAAAGTGCTTCTATTCAAATGTCGCGTAGTGTATACGAGACGATGATTCAACAAGAAATTTTCTTAATAGTTTCAAGACTTGCAGTTGTTTTTTTTTTTTGTGTTTTGTTACCGTTTGTTTCTCTCTTTAGTTTTTATTGTAATTTAAATTGCATTAATTAATATTTTTTATTTAATTTTTCAAGTTTCAGTTTGTTGTAATTTATGAACTTTTTTTTTTGCACTCTCTGCAATTATTGTGACTGATTCAATGTGTCGTTGGTTGTTGCGTTGGGTGGTGGTGGTGTGCTGCCTAAGTGGCGGCGGCGGCGGTGTGGTGTGGTTCAGTAGCGGTTCAGTGGTTCGGTCAGTAACGCGTTGCATTTGATTTACGATAATTGCGCTCATTATGAGCTCCATTGTATTAGTTGCTTGTAGTTGTTAGTAATACGTTTGGTGTCTAGGCTCGCCTAGTCTCTCCGTCGACTGCGACTTCGCGTCTCGCCATACTCGACGTCATTCCGTCATTTAGTCATTTGGCGCTCGTTTGCACGTCCGTCAACTGTTCAAGCTGTCAATCTAACTGTCTGCCCATTTGGCTGCTGTTTGCTAGTCGCTTTTCATTTAAACGCTTATTGCCCTTTGTTTACACACACTCATTCGCTCTCTTCTTGCACATTTTCCCATAAAAAACGATTGTTTTTCATGACGCACTCGCTCTCTTTGCCATTTTTTTGCTTTTAATTTGACATTTGTTGTTGTGATTAATTGCCTTTGATGTCATCGGTTTAGCATGACAGTTAGCCTGGCATGCTTGCACGCCCCTTGTCATCGTCGCGCATATTCGTATCGAGAATTCTATGCGAAATGTCATCGATTTATTTTAAATGTCAAGCAAGCATTTATTGAATCATTCAGAGGCAGTAATGCTCGTAAATGATAATGACAAACGTTTTTCTATGAGAGACATATGCAGTTTTGCAAAATCTACTTGAAATAATTAAAAAATCAAGCGGCTTTTAGTCCAACCCGCATGAAATCCGAAAAAAACACTTAAATTGAGTTAATAAAAATAACAATAAAATAAAGTAGTAAATAATAGCACCATTGCGAGAGATCTAAATTTAATATAATGGCTTGGGAGTTATAAAAAATAAAACTATACATATATTTCGCAAAACTGCGCTAGCCTGAAGTGGGTTGTAAACCCATTTTTAAAAGGCTAAAACATCATGGATGAGCTAACTCTTGGTCAAACTGCAACCATTATGCGTTAGTCAATTCGTACATCCAAATAAATCTTTATGTGGTAATGGCAGTTTATTGGTAGATGTAGTTCGAAAAAACCTACAGACGTATGCAACGATAAACTAAAAACTTTTTAAAAGCTCTGAAGTCCACATCTTGAAGTTTGGGCTACCAGATAATATAACAAAGTTAAAAGGAATAAAAAGATATCAAAATTGTGTGTTTTCCGATACACCATTAATACTTGTATCTTTCATAGCTAGGTATCGAGAATTGTAGGATTTTGTGCAGCTCCCAGTTGTTTCAGACGACAAAGAAACTAAAATCAATATGTAACCAGAGACGTTACAATTAAGCTACAAAGTCCCCAAAGAACTGAGGGTAAAAAGTTATATTTGCTTAAAAACCTAATTTTCTGCTTGAAAATCGATCTATAAGTTTATCAAATTTGTTTAGCATATTTAAATAAAAAAAAAAATTATATATACCAACATTTTTTGATTGAGCGTTTCTATTGGGGCTTCTCTCAAACGGCTCACTTCAGAGGTGTGGTTTGCTTTGATACTCGCTATCAAAAAGCATGTAACTTGCAACTCTTTTCGATTTTTAGACAGTTGGTAAATGTATGATGGCATACACCTTATTTTTCGGATTTGAATTAAAAATAATAATTTTAATGCAGTTGAGGAGATTCTCGAGGGTGGAATGCATTAATGAAAAAATAAATTTCTCTCGGTTGCCGATCATCAACCTAGAGTAATTTACTTTTAAAATTCGTGAAATAATGCTGTCATCCACTTTGTTTTTCGGATTTGAAATAAAAATAATAATTGTAATGCAGTTGAGAAGGTTCTTGAGGGTAGAGCACATTGATAGCTAGTAAATTTCTCAAGCTTTCCGACCATCAACCCAGAGAAATCTACTTTTAAAATTCATGAAATCATGCTATGTGAGAACTTCCTACAACTGTCCTAAGTTTATCTTTCTTTTAGCTTAAAGGTTGCTATACGCAAGATATCAATAAATAAAAAATTTTTCAACCCATCACGAGGGCATTTCTCCAAACTTCTTTGCAAAATAAAATTTAGAAAATCACTTTACTAGCTTATGATATTATGAAACAGGAGAATCTTCCCATTTACGTTTTTTAGAAAAACTTAATTTTGGCGAGGAAATGTTTGTTTGATTAAATAAATTCAACTCGGGGTCTTAAACCCTTAATAATCGTTGAGTAACACAACAAGACGTGTTTCGGAAATCGCTTGGACTTATTTAAAGACGATTGATCTGACATTTTTACCATAAGATTTTCTTTTTAAGTAAAACAAGTGTTTTGTTGCAAGATGAAGATGAGATTGCTAAATCGTTGCGTAACTTTGCTTATGAGAATAAAGGAAAACAAAAGTAGGTGGCGCCAACAAAAATTTATTTACCGCATCAAGCGAATACGAACCCGAATGAAATTGTAAGGCTTGGTTCATTGTAAATTTATTTATTTTTATTTTTTTATTTTTTTTTTGTATAATAAATAATTCTAATGGCTTTCTTTTAAAAGAACACCCCAACTAGTTTTTATTTTAATAAAGTTATTTATTTAATAGCCAGCTGCACATAATTGCATCTTTTAATAATAATAAAGACATAACATCTTACTTAGAATGAAGTACCAGATGCTTGCAGAAACCATCAGCTGCTGCATTGCCCAAGGGAAGATTCAAGAAAGCTGGCTTAGTTGCTGTCATAAAATATATTACGGCTTAATTAGTTCTGGTTTCGTATAAATGCAGCCATTTTTTTCTATGCCATGCGTTTGGCTAATTGAGAAGTTACAACAACTGGGGTTAAGACTAGTTCGTAAATCCACTTCCTGTGGCCGTAAGCAGACTCTTAACTTAACTTGCAAAGGAGTTACTATGGGGAAAAACTGAAAACGCTTATTTGACAAGGTAATAGATTTCTGCACATAAAAACGCAAATTATTTTAGTGCTCGCCAAAAAAAAAAAAAACTATTTTTAATGGATCTATAAAGAAACATAAATCTTTTTACTACTAAAAAATATTTTTTTTTTATTTGAAAAACTTAACATAAAGCAAAGATGTGTAGGACATTTATGAAATTTGTGTTTATTGAAGTTCGTTTGACGGTTATAAATTAAGAAAAACGTATATTTAAAAAAGAAAATAACTTTTTTAGTCTGAAAGATTTTTTTTATTCAATAATCTTAGAAAATCGATAAATATTTATAAATATTGAAATAATTGTATATATGACAGCAAAAAATTTAATATCTATGAAATATATAAAGGCAACTCCAATTTCTCTAAAATTGTTATAAAAAGTACTTATTGTAGAAAGCCAACGTGCATGACACTTCGAACATTTAACAATATTTTGCAATAAATATATTTATTTGTTTAATGCGAAACTATCCAAAACCAATACAATATGGCTACTGCACAGTTTCTTCAATTTTCGTACAAGAAGTACGTTTTGTGGATATAATTTTGGTAGAAAATTAAAAATAATTTGTATTTTTTTTTAATATTTTTTTATACGATTTTTTTCTTGTAGAAAATCGTCTAAAACAATACATATACATAAATGCAAATGCATTTTGTTGTAAAAAGTTAAAAAATTAAAATCAACAATGTAAATACAATGCAGTAATCAAAACTACTTCGCATTTTTTTAAAACATTTGTATGGGAAGTACGTCGAAATACATTAAGGAAGAAAATTTAAAATAAAATTTAGAAGTGTAAATCGTGTCAAATGTACATTGAACATTATTCTGCACAACTTCTTTCTTTGCAACCCCACCCAAAAACTATACAAAATTAAGTATTTAAAATTAAAAATGTAAAAAAAGCGATCGAACCATTCTATATCCGAAAAAAAAAATTTAGAATGAATTTACACGTCGAATATTGTACATTACTCTGCATAACTTTTTTTTTAGAACTCCACCATAATCTATACAAATTCAAATATTTTGTTTTAAAATTGCAAAAAGTATCAAATCATTTAGTATCTAAGCTAACTTAAAATTTAGAAAGAATTTTCAAGTCGAATGTCTTTTTCTTTACAAAATCCTTCAAAACCCTTATTTTTTAATATAAACCTTTTTAATTGCAAATATTCAATATTATTTAATTAGCATTATTTTGTAAGACTCTACTCTTTATGAAATCTCTAAAATCGATATATATTTTAAAATTTTGTTTTAAAATTGAAAAAAAAAAGAATATTACAATATGTATTCAAAAGTAGCTCACATTTCGCTAAAATTTGTGTATAAATATGTTTTGGAAATATTTTAAACGTACTCAACATGTCGAATATTTATCATTATTTTTTTTTCAGAAAATCATTAAAAATTGATGTTTTACTTTTTTTATTAAAATTAATTGCAATAATACCGAAAATAGTTATCAGATCCAAAAGACCCGGCAGCTGCCTAATATATTTATAAAAGAGGCGCGTGTTGGGTATAAAAATGAAGTTTAACAATAATACGTGTCAAATGTACATTAAACATTATTTGTTTTGTTTTTAAAAACCGCCAGAATCGATACAAAAAACAATAACAATTCAGTATACAAAATTATCTCATATTTCGCTTAAATTTCTGTATAATGTCTGGTGTCTGATGGATATCAATTTGGAAAGAAGATCTACTTGAAAGAAAACAATTTTTAAGGAATCGTTGAGTACGTATAAAACTCAACGATTCCTTAAAAATTGTTGATTTACATTTCTTATTTTGCTTAATTGTAAAAATATTAAAAAATAAATATAATATCCAAAGAACCCAGCATTTCTCCAAAATATTTATAAAAGAAGAATGAAGTATGGATTTGAATTCTTAATGTGAAATATCTTAAATGCACCTTAAATCTTATTTTTTTCGAAGATTTTCTTTAAAAAAACCATCAAAATCGATATATATTTGTCTATAATGTCTTTAAGATAAAAATGGAAATATTGTTAGATTCAATATCTAAAATTTACTAAGTTAAAGTTTCTGAAAAAGTATATTTTGTGGCAAAAGTTGTAGAAGAAAAAAGTATTTGAATTGTAGAACTACCTTATATTTCACAAAAAACTTTGTATAAGTATGATTTGTGGTAAACAACATTTAGAAAGAATTACCAAATCGAATCTTGAACATTATTTTGAATGTTTTTTTATAATATAGTTAAAAAGCAATGAATATTTTTGTATAATTGGAAAAATTAAAATTTGTATATACAAAATTGCTAAAAATCCAACAGTAATTTATATTTTTTATTTATAAAATAGAAAATAAAAACCAACAATTCAATATCCAATAGTAGTTCCTGTTACTCTAAAATTTTTGTATAAGTACGTTTTGTATAGTTAAATTTAGAAGGAAAATTTACTTGTGGAAATATAAAATCTAAACCTACTTTAGTAGGAAAGCGAAGACTGAACTTTAGAAGTACAAATCGTGTCGTAGATTGTTCAAAGTAATATTTTTCAGAAAATCTTTAAATATTTTTCCAATTTCTTTCTTTACATAGCCCCAACTGCCGACCCACAACATATATTCATTCTTAACAGCTGCCTGCCAGTTTGTTGCCTCAGACTTTTGATTTCGTATTTGGCTTGGAGTTTCTCATTAGGATTACGAAACTTCTTATAATAAATTCCCAACATATTTCGCTTACACTCCACAAAGCAGCCATCATCGATTACCGCAACAACTACGCCTGTAATGAGCCGTGCGCAAATATTTCGTCTATTACCTAACCCCAACGCTGCACACTTACTAATATACACTAACCAACCATGTACTTTGGCTAACAAATACATAAAGACAATAACAAAAAAAAAGAAAAACAGAAAAATTGTTTAAAAAATGCCAAAATCGATGCGCAACAATGTTAGGCGCCAAGTATGCATAAAATTTCATGTTTTTTGTTGTATTATTTTTGTTTTTGTTTTTAGCATTAAGCCAACTTCATACCACAAAATGTTAAGAGTTTTCACTAATTTCAATGTGGCACAAACAACAACAGCAGCAGCAGCGGCAGCAGCGGCAACATGGGGCAATGAAATCGACTCTGCTGCATAAATAAAAGTAAATTTAATGACAAGCAAATATTTCTTGTCATGCCTATCAGATTACAAGATTTCTATATGAACCCGCCGCTGTCGCGCTGTCCCCATGTGATTATATGTATATATATACGAATACGACTAGTCGCCATAGTCGACTAGTTGTATTCATTTGTCCATTTGTGTTTGCGTCTGTGTTAGTGTGTCGCTAAACATGATTACTGGCGCTTAAAAACACAAAGCGAAGCAGCCACAAGACAAGCCAAGACATCCAGACATCCCGACGGATGTCCATCCAGCAACGGGCAGCGACCAGGAGTTACATATGGAACACCGCATGACAAAGCCGTTAGTGTCATTTGAATGTGGCAGCTTGGTTATGATTATAATTATGATGATGCCGTCAGTGAAGTTGGTTATTTATTTATTTGCAGTTTTTTTTTGTTTTTTTTTTTGAAAAAGCCGCTTTAACGTTTCGGCTTTATGTGAAATTTGCAATAAACATTTTTTTTGCTGCAAAACATTAATTTGCTTTACCAAGAAAGAAATTTAACCAAGTCGCTGCACATTTGTTCTTTTAATAATTTTCCCACGAAATTACGCCGAAATTATATTCCGCATCGTTGGCTTTGAATTAAATGCAATTTAGCGTAAATTTTGAAACAAGTTTCGTCATCAGACGACTCACTCTAGTTAGTTTCAACATTTAAGAAATGGCACTATCCTGACTCGATTTAAAATACTAAAAACTAAATCATAGATGACTGGATTATTGCTGCGGAAGATTAAACTTTTCTTATCTGCAGAATATTAGGAGCAAGTTTAAAGAAGGTCATGATTCCTGCACTTTACAGAATTAATATGTTATACGAATAATGCAATTCAGTCACAGTCGAAACAGTGACATAATCTTAAATGGGAATTATGTATTACGCTGAAGTCATAGGAATATCTCTAGAAATAGCTAATCAAAGAAAACAGCGACCTATAGTTTATAGACGATTTCAATTAAAATAATGCATATTTGAGAGATTTCGGTTTTAAAGACAAGTACACTACTGCTACGCTACCTACCTACCTATACTTCAAAATCAATCAAGTTCAACCGAATTTGATATAATTCAAACATAATTCAAAAAAATTGCTGAAACCTTTTTGACTATAACTTCCCTAATATTGATGCATAAAGACGTACATACTCTCTATCAAGCATCATATTATAATCTAGATGATGTTTCCTGAAATTATGATAATCTACTTGCGTGACGACGGCGCAACATTCGACAAACTTTATCTTTTGCGTCTGCTTAAATGTGAGGGTGGCAGGGCGACAAAGGCACCGCCTCAGACACTCAGGCTAAATAGCCGATTGCGTCTATCTATATATATAATCGTATATCCATATATACTATCGTATATAGTAATGCGTGGGTTTGGGTCGATATGTTGTCAAGATTCGATAAACTTTGCCACCTGCGACAGGTAAAGTTTGGTTCTCTAGATTTCGTAATCGCCATAATCTAGAAGCTAATACGAACTGTTTAAGATAAGCATTTTGGTTTTAAGGAATTGGGTTCTGTTACAAATTTTATGCACTTTTTTGAACTTAGAAATAAAAGAAAATAAAAACAAAAACAGAACGCTATGGTTTTAGATTTGTTTTTAATGTAAAATTGCATATTGATAATAATATGCTCAAAAGTGAAAATTTTTAAACTTACAATTTTAACAAATATTTTTTAACACTAAAAAAATATTTCATTTTAGCAAATAATTTAAATTATATATTTTAACTGCTAAAAACAACTTTTTAACATTTTATAATAAATTTCTTCATTAATAATTACTTGACTTAAAACAAAAGTATTTACCCCGATTATTTTGCATTTTAATTTTTCCATATTTTTTTTCTATACAATTTTGCAATTTTTTATTTTCTTATTTTTTAAATTAGTTTATTTGTATTGTTGTTTATGTAGAAATATGCAGAAATGTGCTTTGTTGATTTTTAAGAAAAATTTTGTGATGAGAATTTAAACTAACTTAAAATTTAAAAACAAATCAGTGGATTCTGGCAGTTATTTAAATTTTTTAGTCGACGTGCATTTTTAACTAAAAACTCAATAAAATAAAGATAAATATCATGTAATGATAATAATTAAATTTCATTTAACTATAAACAAAAATAAAACATATATTTCAAAATATTTAGGTTTTTCCTCACAACTAAACATCAACAGATACGTTAAAAATAAAATCATTGGACTAAGTCTAGGACACATTGAACTAACTAACGAGCACTATTTCGCCAGCAACGCCCCCAGCTATTTGTCAACTACAATAACAATAGAACATATACTAAATTGCTGCTCACACCATTAAATAGAATCAGATCTGAAATTTTCGGAACCAGCAAATCCACAGAAAGCTTATACAATATTAATAACACCAACGCTACAAAAATCATAAAATTGCTGAAGGAAACCAATATCTATTACCAAATCAAACACTGAAGAACTTTTACACAAATACATCCCTAGTAACTAAGTTAAGCCGGTAGGCCCTGGGAAGGGACCTCACATAGATCAGACCTTAATAATTAATCCTCCACATATAGTTTAAAAATACTATAATTGTATATATTATAATTAAAACTTTAAAATAAAAAACACATAGCCGTAGAGCTTTATACTTGTAAGTTACACGTTTATTTTCAAGTAACATTTATAAATAAATAAATAAAATTTGTTTTTTTAATTTTTTTTTGTTAAATACAATTTTTATTATTTGTTAATTTAAGTTAACAGCTTTTTAAAACTGCAAAATAAAGAATAATTAATGCGTATTTTGTAAATTAATTATTACTTTTAGTTTGCCATAAAGCAATATCTAACTTTTAACTTTATTAAAAAAAAATAAAATATTGTAGATACCGAAAATGCAAAAAAAAATAAAATTTTTAGGCAACACTGCTTGCAGTGCGTTTGAAGCATAAAAAAACTGGAAGAAAAAATTTTACAAAATAAAATTTGATTCATATTTAACTTTAGGCTTTCAAAATAGATTATAAGTAAAATAAATTGTTTAAAAACAAAACAATATATATTTGCAAAGTCAAAAGTTGCAATAAATGTTTTAAAGTTATTGGGATAGAGTCTGCTGTTATTTGTTACTTCAATAGTGCCACTTTTCCTGGCACCACTTCAATATAAATATATTTAGGCAACCTTTCATATTGTATATTAATAAAACGAATTGCATTTGAGTCTAAAGTTAAGCTTATGATTTATTAATTAGGCTTTTTTAGTAAATAAATTACAAAATAATACTAAAAATCCTAATCTAAAAGTTTAAGTTTAGAATCCAAAACATTGTATGTTTTTGTTTTATTAATATAAAGTTCAAAAGTATGCTTAAGCAAACTATTATTTATTTTTATTTCTTCAACTGGCCAGACAGTGGCGTTTTTGAAGTACCAATTAACAGCAGACTCTTCTACCAAAAACACTCAGATCCAAGCGCTCAAAAAGCTCAGTTTTCCCAAGCCATCGGAAAGCTTCAAAGCACTTGCCGTTCATTAAACAAAAAAGTTTTTCCGCACTTTAGCCAAAAAAAAAAAAATTTATATATTAAAAATAAAGCGTTTGCACAGTGGGACAAATGCATTTACAAGACCAAAACGACTGCCAAACGAAAATCAATTTCACACTTTACCAGAAACTACCCCCCTCCCTCCCCCCACCAAAAAAAGACGCATGAAATCGCTAATTGTGCGAACGCTAAGTGGTGGGGGCTTTTTGGGAGTGCGTTTGGTTGGGCCTAAAGCTAGGCGTAGGCCCTACTACGACGCCATGGGCAGCCTGTTGTTGGTCAACAATTAAAATCGTAGCGAATTCGAGGCACAAAGAAATTTAATTATGCCGCATGTGGCGTGCAACAAGCCAAGTTAATGGTAGTTTTTGCCTTCGATTGGTTTAGCTTTTGGAACCGTACGAGTGAGAAAACTGCTGCCTAATGTATTGTGTTGCGGCTGTTTAGGGCAACGTTTTTTTTATTATTATTAATTTTGGGCGTGGAAATTACAATAAAACTATAAAAACTGTAATAATTATGTTGATGATAAGGTATGAGGTTTTGCTTGAGTTTGCTGAAGCTTTTGGAAAGGAGGTCATAGGGCAGCTGGGAAATAACAGAAACTTAATTGGGCAGCATATTTAAAAAAAAAAAAAAACTTAAAAAAAAATAAAATAAATTTTATAGCAGAAGTCGCAGAGTTTTGCAAAAACAAAAACAATATTGTCACAAAAGGGCAGCAAATACTTCCCGTCTGGCATATTATTATTTGCTTGGGCAGCAGGTTTCGTTGGTTTTTTTTATTTCCAATGGATAATTTGCTTAATTAGTTTTAAAACTAAAACGTTTCACATTCATCATTATAATTAGTTGTCGCTAAGGCCAATACAAAAAAAAACACATAGTTGTGTTTATAAATAATTTATAAATAAAATAACAAAAGCCGCATAGACTTTGCAGCAATTAATTTTCAAAAATAGCAATTTAAATAGTGTTGGCGTTTTTTATTTTTTATTTTTTATTTTGTATTTTTTTTTTTAACTTAACAACAATAACGAGCACATAAATATTGATTTGTTTCAAAACTTTATTTGTTGATTTTTTTTGTTCCATCTTATTGTCATTCATTGTCGCCTTTGTTGAAAATTTTTGCAACTTGGCTTCTGTGAGGAAGCGCACAGTTTAGGCCATAAATCTTTTTTGTGTGTTTTTGGCCAAATTCAACGCAAACGTGGCCCGTAGCGCCGTTACCAGCGTGTATTGGTTCTCCCGCCATATGTTCGTAGGTGCCAAAAAAACAAGCGAAAATATTTCAGATTAATGTTTGCGCTTGTAAGTTTTGTCAAATGCAGTCGCTATTTTATTTTATTTTTTTTTTTATTAATTAAGGCGCAAAATATAAAACAAAAATACACAAAAAACAAAAATAAAAAATAAATTATACTATATAAAAAAATTTCAACAAGCCACAAAGCACATTAGTTTTTATATTTTTTTTGCATTTGAAAATTTGCATATTTCTCGTAGGTGGTTCAATGAACTTGCTGGAGCAGTTTGCCCGTTTTTGTGTTTTGGATTTTTTTTAGCGCTTTGGCGCTCGGGTCTTGAGATGGGGGCGGCCATTGATGAGGCGACATTTGGCTTTCGTTCAGTTTTTTTTAGCTCGTTTCGTCGTTTGGCTTCGCCTACGCGTTAATTTGAGAAATTTGCAAACATTTGCATGAAATCGAATCAAAGCGAAACAAAATAAAAACAAATGATATAAATGGATCGTCGTAGTACTAACCCGTAACACCCAAAAGCTGTCGTTGCCTTACAAATTGTTTTGCCGTATACACTTTTTGGGCTGAGAGTCTATTGAGGCAGGAAGTTGTTTCAAAGCAGTTAAATCGGTAATAAAATAAGTTAAGGTTCTTTGGAGTAAAACAAAACGCTGAGATTTGTGAGATTAGTGGATGCAAATTTTTAAAGGATTCTACGAAGAATTCGAAGAATTAATACCTCGTCGAGTACAGGAACCTAGAGCTTATAGCCGAATTCGAACAGCAGTGCCTTTAACTAAGATAGATTTACTTAGCATAAAGAAAGAAGAAATCAAAAATGTTTGCATTTAAGTCACATTTTTCGAAGAATAGGCTATTTAGCCTGAGTGTCTGTGGCGGTGCCCTCACATCTATCATCTATCGAACATCTTTCGCATAAATTAAGCACACCTTGTTCAAAAATCTTATTTGTATAGAGTAATATTCAAAAATTCTAAACTAATAAGATCTGCTGGGGTAAATTTTAAATCAAGACAAAATTGATGAACTTTTGGCTATCCTTTAAAAGCTTACTATGAAGTTTTATAGTGCCAATTTAGAAAACTTTTCAAGGTGTCGAGTAAAACCTTTTGAGTTAAGTACCATTCTAAACTAATAATATTCGATTTTGAATATCCTTAATCTAGACATTATTAATAAGTAATACGAAAAGTAGCAGTGTAAATTTTAAATACTACTCCAAAGGGATTTCTCTATAAACATTATTTGTGTATAGAAACCAGCAGTATTTGGAAAAGATTCTCGTAAATGCAGCTGCAAAGGCAAAGGAAGTTGGCTTGATGATCACTCAATCAAAGATTAAATATATGATATTATCTAGATACATCGAGAGAAGAATACCACTAAATCTCAGCATAGGTGATTATCACTTCGAAGGAGTTGACAACTTAAATAGTTGGGTGTGTTGATAAGCAATGAAAACTGCACAAGGGACTGCATAAAAGACCGGATTGTATCGGCTAATAAAGCCTACTACGCATACAACAAAATATTCAGGTCACAGCTGCTATCGAGGGCATGTAAGCAAAAATTTATAAATCCATCAGCCAATAGTCTCATATAGAGCAGAAGTTTGGACCATGACGACAGCAGACGAAGAATCGCTAAGAATCTTTGAAAGAAAAATACTGCGAAAAACGTTTGGACCAAAGATAAATGAACGCGGTGACTACATCCCAAGGAACAATGACGAATTGTTGAGCTTAAACCATGGCGAAGATGTAGTCAAATTCATTAATCCCAGAGGCTAAGGTGGATAGGACATGTCCTACGGATGGACCAGAATAGAGCACAAAAGCTTGTGCTGGCATACACATCACTCTTCATAAAAAACAGAGGTCGACCAAGAAAGCACCTAGTTGAAAGTATTGACGATGACATGCTGAAGATCGAAGTAAGGAACTAGCGCGCTTTGGCCAACAAACGAGACGAATGGAGAAGAATTATTGAGAAAGCCAAATCCCCGGGGTGGATTTGTAGAGTTGAAAAGCTGAATGATTATGATGATAATGATAACGCATAAGACTATTTTCTTAGCAAGCCCGATCAGCTCAACTAACTGCCCAACCTTCGCGCTTAAGTTTGTGGTGAACTTTTATAGTGCATACCCAAGTCGCCTTTAAAAAAATCTTCATTCGCATTACGCTTTTAATTTTTTTTGCCAACTTACAACTTGGTGACAAAATTTGGTTTGCGGAGACATAGGAAATGATTGCACAATGTGCAAATTAAATAAAATCAAATAAATAACGCATACGTAAAATTGATAATGTCAATTTAGCAGGCAACAAAAGCGACAAAAAAAAAAACTCAACAACCGCTTGTATGCAATTGGCAATTATCGACAATTTCTATTAAGGCATTTTCCTAAAACAAAACAACAACGATGACTGGAACTTGTGGTGTTTAAATGCAATTGAGTCTTAACATGTGAGATCTAACAGATACAATTTAGTAGAAAAAGCCAAGTTGCAGAAAGCTTTTGCGCCAGCTGCCTGGGAACCAAACCGCGAACTCTCAGCAGCTGATAAGACACTTTGCTGCTTAATTTATGCAAAGAAAGAAATACTTGAAGAAAATCTCCAACGATTTGGTAACTGGATACTTGTAAACGGGAAATAGTTCAAGTGCAATTAAGTATGCATTAAAAAAAAAAAAAAAATGTAAGAAAAAAATCTAACTGGCTGTATACGACGTAAACCTGATTATTAAAATTATTTATGCATTTTTATCGATAACCTTGTGTCGAGTGCATAAGCTGAACCTAATAACTTATTATTAAGCATTTAGCTAAAAAAGCTAAAAGGCTTCAAACAAGCAATCAACATCTGGTCACTTGACACAAGTTTTCGATACGTAATTTTTATGATTATTTTTCGTTTATTTTCGTATCGTTTCGTTTCGGTTTTGTTTTTTTGTAAGCTAAACATATTATTTTTTACGCACTTGCCAATGTAATTTAAAATGCTAATTAAGCTGCCGGCATTATTTAGCATATGTTGTTGTTGTTGTTGCATGCAAAATGCCACGCAATGCAACTTCAACTAAAACTGCAACACAACAAATCGCATATTACGCATACGCCGCGTGTGCGCAACGTGCGGAGGCTGAACAGCAAGCAGCGCGCCCGGGTCGCTTGCATTAATTAATAAATGTCGTGATGTCGCTTTTGAAGTGTCTGTCATTATGAGATCAATTAATAGGAAAAAATTCTAGATCAAGGCGAAAATTTACAAAAATGTCTCACACGCACACAAGCGCATGCATACGTGTGTGTGTGTGTGTGTGTATCTATGTGCCTGTATATAAAGCACGAGACAAGCATGCTCTGCGTTCTTGACGTCCCTCGTTCGGTTTGTTGTTTGTTGCATAGGCATAAGCCTAGCTTGTAGCGAGGGTGGGCTACAAAGTTTCTGAAGTACTAGCATTTTCACATAAGCAATGATCATTGTCTTGTGGACCACACAGCTGGCTGCGCAAAGTGCAGCACCTAAGCGCCAAATTGAGCAAATACCAGAAAATGCCATATACGATCGTTGAGGGAAATTATGATAAATCGTTGTGGCCGCAGGCACAAGGTAATTTTTTTAAACACCAAAAATTGTTTATGAGGAAGCTGTTTTAGCAGTTGGTTGTTTCAATTGCGCAGCTGAGGAGAAAAGTGGTCATTGAGAGGAGTGTTTGGCGATTATTCATGCTAAGGCTTTCTAAAAGTAAACGAGAGTTGTGTGCCTCTAGAGAAATTAAAAAAAAAGTTAATTTAAAGTTTATAAAAAGGTGTTTTTTAAGAGTTCTTAATAGAATAAGCAGGAGCTGTGCATAAAGTAGAAACCCCGGAAAAATATCTGTTTACAATAAAAATAACTATGTTATTTTAAGAAGAAAAAATGTTCTATTGAAAATAAGTGAAATGTATATATTTGATTTAAAAAATGTTTGTGTTAGTTAACTAATAAATTAAGCAGCCTTTGTTTTTCTTTAAAAAAGTCTTAAAATAAAATTTAAATATAAAAATTATTTTACTGATTTTTTCTATGAATTTCCTAATGTTGTTGTTCAAGAATAAAGCTTTATTTATTTTAATTATTTTTTTTCTCTTAAATAGAAAATATATTTTTGCTTAATGAATTTA
The DNA here is from genome assembly GCA_035046065.1 of Chymomyza procnemis. Classification (NCBI taxonomy): domain Eukaryota; kingdom Metazoa; phylum Arthropoda; class Insecta; order Diptera; family Drosophilidae; genus Chymomyza; species Chymomyza procnemis. The sequence continues at coordinate 44,111,701 of JAWNOJ010000026.1, forward strand.
TAAATTTTATAAATTTGCTTTAAAATTAACAATAAAAAATAATTTATATATGTACCATTCTACGTAAATATTATATTATATATATGTGTCGTATACGCTTTGTCGATAACTTCTAAGCCTGCTCTCGCATTAGATCGGTATCCGCTGGCAACATTTTTATAGTTCAATGCGTGCATTGCGTCCAGGCCACAGCACATTTTGTTTAAACTTTTTTTTTATATTTTGTATTTTATTTGTTTTGTTTAAATAACGCTTGATCAGCCATTTATGCGAAACGCTTTGCCTATTTACTGGTTTCACGCATTTGTTTTTATTTTTTCAATTTAATTAAAAAATTTTTCAGCCTAGACTGCACGACGTAAACACGAAAATTACATCACACCAAATGGATTAAAAAATTAAAAATAAAAAAATTAAATTTATATGAATAAAAAAATATATATTATGCTTAGGCAGCTTTAGCAGGAAAATCAATCATCAGTTCAGGCATAAGGTTTCAGCTTCAAGGCTTTGTGCACTTCATCGATTATCGATATTATCGGTGGTTTTTATTTTGTTTGGCATTTTATTTAATATTCTGTTACAGAAGTTGAATAAAATTTATGCAGGAAATATTGGAATAAATTGGAATTGGTGGGACGAGGGGAAGTTCTTATTCTTCAATGTGGATTTCGGAGAAATGTCTTAAACTAAATAGTTCATCTTCACCTTCCGCAGTGTTTTTCATTATTTGCTCATTTGTGTCTGCCCATTGCTTTCGGATACTAGACGATGATATCGAATTCTAGAAATTTCTACATTTAGAAATTATTTGGGCTGAACCTAGCAACACGTCTAGTACCAAATAGGTGACCTTCAGTTCCCGTAGGATTTGTCTTTATTTGGGCATTTGTGTTGGGCCCGTTTATTTAAAACTCTAAAGATCCTACAACAACCCTTTTTTCTAAAATTTAGATATATGTTTCTGCCCATTGATATTGAACTGTATAAGACGAAAAGAATTCCTGGATTTACAATCAATTAGACTGGGGAAATTAATCTTGTTGTTTTAGAGAAATAACATTGACATCCAAAACAAAATAGATGGCCAACATCTCCCGTATTTTTTGTTATTTGGAAATTTGTCTTTACCCATTAATTTTATTTCATTTATTTATTATTAATTATTATTTATTTTCCCAGCACATTATGGTTTTTCGTAATTTACATATTTCTATCTGTCCATGTATATCAAATTGTTAAGGATGATATCGAATTCTAGAGCATTTTATATTCTAAAATTAGTTGGGATGGGACTATTATTCTTGTTCAATGTTTCAGAGAATCTACCAGAACCAAAAAAGGGTGACCTGCAGCTCTTGTAGCAATGTCGTTTTTTGGACATTTGCGTCGGCCCGTTTATTTTGAATTCTGGAGATTGTACAGAAAACCTTCGTAGGGTGTCTGTTGTTGATATTAATTTCTAGAGGATGATATCGAATTCTATAGAATTTCAGACTCTTATTCTAGGGCAACAATTTTTTGAAATTAAGTCACACGTTATATATTTTTTTTAATAAATTGTAATTATTTAAAAAAATATTGTATAAAAGATTACGTTTCAAAAAATCTTCATTTGGTGGGACCCAAGATTTGCATTTTCACTCATTCATTTTGTATTGCAAGCTAGCCGTCACGATCTTTGTTACTTATGCTTAATTTCGTTTTGTAGAACTTTCGGAGTACCTACATAAGCTTATTTCTGTGATCTTTGCTTGATATTTTAGAAATATTTCCTTTTTTTAAGTAAAATTTTTGTGTTGGCAATGTGGGTGATCCCTTTGACGGCACAGATTTCATTGTCTCTCGTGAAGTTTTACTTAAGAACCCCGACACTAAGAGTGTTATTTTGATTTGTGAAATTGGTGATGTTGCTGGGGAGTATTGAAGATGTTGATGAGCAGAATTGGTAAAGTTATTAAGTACAAGGCCGCAGGCTACTTGTCTGAGTACAATACTGATCTCAAGGCAAAGCTTGCGCACGTTTCGGCGCCACACGATCTTCATATGTATCATGCGGGTGTTCATGTATCTCTGGTGATAAAGGCTAACACTTAAATACCCTATAATAAAAGTAATGCAAGTAAACTACCACAGGACTCGTATAAAATATGGTTTTTATCTAAATGAGCTGAAAGTGTTACGGAAAAACAAACAGTTATTATGTCAAAATACAATTGTAAAAGTAGAAATTGATTAAAAATAAACTCGGTAGCGTATTGGTGATCTATTTGCCTGTAAACCTGAAGGCCAGTGGTTCGATTCCACTCCGTTCGGATTCGAACCTAAACCGTAGGTTCCTGTTGTCTTCGAACAGATGTTAGAAAAGATTTCTGCATGCAGCGCCTTTGGAGCGATGACATCATAGTCAAGTTGAATAAATTTTTGTGTATTATTAAAAAAAAAAGATTTTTTGATCTCTTTCGTTCGTTGAAACATTTTCTTTTTGCCGAAACTTATTGTTTTTAGATCGCAGCACAGAATTGTAGCGAAAACAAAAATATCTTAATATGTAATAAAAATTATGGTAATTCGTTAAATGAAAGCATTCGGTTTTTAAATTGCAAGAAGCAAGATTTGACAGCAATGGATATTATGTCTTGAAACAATTCAATATGTTATCATTCCGAAATAATAGTTAATTAAAAGTTGAACAAAGTGCCTGGTCGCTTCTGCAGTTTTTAAAACTGATTTGCTGCCTTTTGATATTACATTACAATCCACCTATCGAGGTTATGTAAAACATACACAAATAGAAACTCTTTTAAAACTAAACCAATATCATTTTTGAGGTAAATTATGATCCAACTGCATGCTCAAGTTCGTCGATTAATTAAAAAACAACAACTCCTTAGATACTTTACAACTTGTTTCTATCTCAATTACAAATCTTAATATATTTTTATTGCTGCTGACCCACTGCTATAGTTTTTTTTTTCGAAATTAATTTATGTTTTATTTTAAATGAATGACTTGCTGCTTTTAAGCGAACTACTTATGTTACACATCTTACTGCAATTTTCTTGCAGTGCATTTTAATTTATTTGGAAATTGAAAAAAAAAGACTTGAATAAAAACGCATTATTTTGCCGCCTCATGTTTTTAACTGAAATTGCAACTGCAACTGCGGCTTTAATAATTAATGTTGTTGATATCAAATTGTTTGTTGTTTTTGTGTGGTTGTCGATGTTGTTGTTGTTGTTGTGTTGTTTAGTTGCTTTAATTTCGTGTTTTCATACAAAGTTGCAACAAACTGCAGGTTTTGTGTTGTTTTTGTTGCTGCACTGCACTTGTTGTTGCTATTTGTTATTGTTGCTGGTTTTATGTTACACAAATATTTTTGCTATTAAAATCAACAACAACAACAGCGTCAGAAACAACAACCACCAAACTACGCACAATATTTGCAAATCGCCTAAACTCGTATACAAAAATTATTAACAGTGCGAACAAAAAGTAGGCAGACAGCGAGCATATTAATTATAAATTATAAAAATATAAAAATATACAGCGCAATATACTAATTAACTAATAGGGAATCTTTTTTTCTATTTAAAAAAAAAATCTTTCAAACTTTTGAAACATTTTTGGTATAATTATATGATTATTTTTTGTTTTAAAAACGTTTATAACAAAACCAGCATTTTTATTTAAAGAAGGTACATAAATTTAAGTCAGAAATAGGATTCAATAAGATAAAATTAATATTAATTTGTACGAAAAGTAATTATTCAAGATTTCTGATAACGAAACTATTTAATCCAAGAATTATCTCAATTAGACAACAAATTAATCAAATATGTATAAGACTAAGTAAATCAGAAATGTTTTTACTTTTTGTTCAAAAAAGCATTAAAATATAGTTTTTCTAAAAATTACAAAAATATTACTCTTTTTAGACTTTATCATTTTGGTTTCTGCTGCTACTTCTCTGAGAATCTTATGTCTTAAAAGATTTGGATAAAAATTGTAACAAAACTCATTATTTAGTTTGGACTTTAGGTTAACATAAATTATCCACAAAATGTGCGAACTTTTAAGCTTTTATTAGGGTATCCGTATAGATCTTAGTGCACTCCGAATAGAACTTAAAAGCAGTCCCTAACACATCTTGACCTTATTGTCGACAGAGTTGGGCAAGATGAAAATGGTAAAAAGGTGTTGGAGATCCATCTGGCAACCCACAAGCCTTATCACCGTCTGGCAACACTTGTTGGAGATCCATCTGGCAACCCACAAGTCTTATCACCGTCTGTCAACACAAATCAGAGCACCGTACAGATATATAAATGAATACTATTATAAACATTAAATTAACCATATTCAATTGAACAAATAAATAAGCAAAACTATTACCAACAAAAGGTAACCATATTGCATTTTAAGTACATTCGCGAACTTGCCTTCTGCCTCTTGATTATGCAAGTTTTTAAGTTAATCAATTTTTTCGAATAGGATTTTATTTTTTATTTTCCGAAAACTAAAGAAAAAAAATAATATAAAATTCGCTTCAAGAAAACGCTAATTGCTTTTGTAAAATTAAGATAAAAATATCTCAGTTGTTTGTATAGTTTTCGCTCTGACTGTATAAATACATAAACTTTATGCCTTAAATGTATAACAACAACTTGAGCAACTTTATATTTGAACTTGATTTTGGCGGCGGCATGACAAAAGTCTAGAGTCTAGAGTGATCGAGAGTGTGGCAGGGGCCACGAAGCTGACAAATGTTGCAGCTGCGTACCGAAAATGCAGGCGGTGGCAACAACAACCACAACAACACTGCCCCGAGGTGCGTGAGAACTTGCCATGCAACAACAACAACAACAACTACAATACGCTGCTTTAGATATATCAAGATTTCATATTTACATTAGCTTTGTGTACTTGAAAATGAAACTTGCAACAACAACAGCAACAACACGCATCACGCATTGTGCTGTTGTCGTTGTTGTTGTTGTTGTTGTTGTTGGTTGCCAGTCAGGCCGTTAATAAATTTTAAGATACTTATCAATTAGCATACGAATTACATGCCTTGCAATCATAAATAATGCGTGATTTTTTTTTTTAGCTTTAGCTTTCCATAATATTTGTTTTGCGTTGCAATTTATTAAAAACAAAAAAACTTTTGATGCATACATTTTGATTGCCACGTCAATAGAATTGTTGTTTCTACGAAGATTTGTTATTTATAAGCATTTCTACACACTCTGACTTTATGCGTGTTTTGATTTGTGCAGATTAGGAATGACAAATAAACAACAAATCATGTGGCATGCAGCAGGCAACAAGCTCCATAACTGATGAACGAGCTGAACAAACAAAAGACTTAGGCAACGAACTTGGTGGCATGCGCAGCAGGCAAGTACTGTGGGCATATGACTCAACTTGCTAAATGTGCACTGACCATTGAGTTGATACGCTGGCTCCAACAGGGTTATTCTTTAATTTAATATTGCTTTGAATGCTATTTCCAAAGTGAAATTTTAGAAAAATTAAAACAGCAGAACTAGCAATTACCTGCCCATTGGGTTATTCAATATAGTCGGCACATGAACAAAATAGCATAAATAAAACAAAAAACTTAGTGAGCCGAACACTTTGTCGTGTCGTTTTGCGGTTGCAGTTGGTCTTCTATGCGATCAAACCAAATAGTTCCTTCACTCGAGTCGGGATAATTATAACGAATTCACATTGAAAAGCTGTGTGGTTAACACCCTTTCGAGGAAAGTGTCTGCTCAAAATGAACTTGGCACATGTATGTACCAGTGTTTGCACACTATTTTACTTCATAACTTCGTCTTTTTTTTATGAAAACACAAGTGAAAATATCACGTTCAGAACTTTCAAACAAAAATTTAGTTAAGTGCGTTTTGTCACGTTTTCAATATGAGCCGAAATAAATCATCTTTTTCAGATAAAAAAGTTCAAGCTCTGATTTTAGGTTATAAAAAAAAGTGAGCAAAATATTTCCTTCTTCTAATAATTATTTTCCATAATATCATCGTATATTGCAGCCAGGGGCCACAGTGACAACTGTATGAAAAACTAACCGGTATATAGATCATTAAATAATTTAAAATTACTTTTAATTAATATTTTTGTCTTAGATGAAAGCGTTTATATTTTAGCATTATCCTTGGCGCAACAAACGGTAGTGGTTTGTTGTCCAATCAGCGCTGTCACTATTACTTACTTCTTGGGTATCTTCTTTAGTTCATCTAAAAACTGAATAATATGACGTAATATATTGAGCTGATAAAATTTGTTCATCTTGACTATGATCATCGCTCCAAAGGTGGAGCATAGTTAGATTTTGCTAGGTAAATAGCGTCTATTTGCTTGCCAAACCACTGCTAGGCAAATGCATCAGTGCTGCTGGGTAGAAACGAACTACCCACCGACCATCCGATTTAGTGGCGAGTGTGTTACCACTACGCTCCGGGACCCACATTGAGCTGATAATCATAAATTCAACTTTTTTTGTGTGTACGGAAATGCTGCTTATGCAACATAATGTCATGGCGTCTAGAAGGTTCGCGCAACATTCTAAGGCTTCTCCCGAGGTATAGCACACCATTATCAAAACTTGATCTGCAATACTGTATGTTCCAGTATTTTTTATAAACCTTCTTGATTTTTAAAGAATTACTACGAAACGCAGAATATCTTTGTTATAAAACAAAGCTGTAACTTGGATTGAGCATATTTGAGCCAGTTCCACTTTGTTTACATAATTTTCAATAGGGATGCAGATACCATACTTTTAACATTTTTGTCCCCCTCTCTGGCCATCAGCAACTGCTTCAGACACCCCTACTCACTTAATGTATCTTTGTTCCACTATTGAGAAACTTAGCAACAAAGCATGATTTGGAATTTTAATTCGTCTGTTCATAAGACTCAAAGTATGTGATTATTTTGAAGGCACTCTACTAAAAGGCTCAGGTGGAACCTACTTCCCATATTATAACACAAAAAGTTTCAATTATTTTAGTGCTTTCTTGTTTTCTGTCCTTCAATTACCCATAATTTCTCCATATAAGATATCACAACTTCTTTCTTCAAAGCGTTGTATTCCAACTGAACATAGCAAACATATATATAATTGTAACTTCCCTATATCATTGCAACAGCAATCAATACCCGCAACACTATAACCGTAATACCAAACAAAATTCATTGTTATGCACGACACTTCTATGCGATTTTAACAAATTGGGCCAATAAAATCAGCACCAGTTATAAACCAAATGAGCACCTGCTCAACTCAGTCAAAGAAGCTTCTAAATCGAACAAAAAAAAATACATAATAAAAACAAACGAACCCGAAATTTAAGGCAATAAAATTGAAACAAAAAAAAAAGAACACGAAATAAATATAAAACAAAAAAGAAAAGAAAAACAAACATCGTAATAAATAAATACGTTAAATAAACCGGTAAGTAAGACTACGCATAAGATACTCACTCACTCACTCGATCACTCGCTCGCATACTCTCGTACATACGGATGATGAATTTTTATGCATGTTCCTATGGCCCCGCCATATAATGTGGCACTATAAATTACAAAAGCCGGCAAAAGCCTGACTAGAAGTTAATGGTTTTTTAATGAAACAACGAACTGTCAGCCGCCAAGCAGCCAAAGCAGGCAACAGCCAGTTAGCCCAGTCAGTCGGCCTGGCTATTAAAATAACAAACAACAACCACAACAACAACAAAAAGAGAGATACTGCCGAGCAGTAGAAAAGATACATTTTTGATTACAGATTTCATAGCTCTGGCAAATCCGCCCGCTTCGTTAGTGGCAGCCACAATCAAATCAACTGCAATAACAACAACAAAAAACAATCCTAATCAATGTTGCCACACATCACCTGCTGTGGCCAAAACTAAACTCACAGCAGCCACAAAAATGTCAATGGCACTATAATCCCTAGATTTATAAACATTGCGCATGAAACACTCCCATATACCATGTCGTATCTTTAGATATGCAAGTAGATCCTGTATCTATGGACAGTGGGTCGGTCCATGTGGGGAAGAAGTATTGATTGAGTGATTTGGCTGAAAAGTTGGCTCAGACAGAGAAAGAGCCAAGTAATGAAATATTGAGCAGATAATGGAGAAAAAGCGGCACGCGTTGAAATATTTCGAAATTAAAATATCTGCGATTTGACAAATGGCTTAAAATGTTGCCGAATTAAGGAAAGTAAGCGAATGACGCAGACTGTGCTATTCTCTTTAGGGAGCTAAATGATTTGGGAGAAGCATTAATTAAATTTTCTTTTTTATGACATAAAATATAGTTTAGTGGGTACGCAAAAATAATAGTATAATGTTCAATACAATATTTATTTTATTTATTCTATCGAAGATTTTTGAATAGAACAAGTAACGAGGTACACGCACTTTGTTTTGGAGTAGTACGAATGCTTAGGTAACAGAACTCTGCCGCAGCACATGCCAATACATGCAAGCTCTCTCACACGCATTTGCTTTATAGTTGCTCTTACGCTCTTTTGCGCAATTGCTGACTGCATTTCTTACTCACACAAAGAAATGTCTCTGATTTCAAATTTAAAATATTCGCCTATTTCTCAGGTCTGCTTTTCTAGAAAAAGTTCGATTTTTTTATTTAAAGATTATTTGTGCTCTTGCTGATTGCACTTTTACTCATGTAAAATAATAGATGTGCATAAACTTTTATCATCTCTAGTAATCAGGCTCTTAAATGAAATTGTACTGAAGAAAATCTTCAAAAACCACCATAAATCGACGATCTCATTTGCTAGCAAAGTTGTACTTATAAAAGAAAAATAATAGATTTTCGGCTACGTCGTTTATTTATTTTAACACCCTCAAAAGGGTATATAAACAATCAGAAGGAAAATTCGTAGATCGCTTTAAATTACCTTAAGTATGAAAAGGGTCACTAGAGAACTTATATTCTTTTTTTTCATTATACATTTTCTTTTTAAAAAACCTTACCATTTAATGTTTACATTTGGGGTTTTTCCTCTCTATGGGTAACTTTTAATAACGTGTTCCATCTGGGCATATTTAGTTTGTGCAAACCGAACACAGCAGAAGGAAAAGTCGAAAACTATCCAGTTCTCTAAAGTATTTTAAAGGCAAGTACCCCTAGATCTTACAGATAGAAAAAGCTAGAGTTGGCACCTTTTTGGAATAATTCTGTTATCCCTTCGTAGATGCAATTTTATTTTAGGTTTTTGACATTTTGATTTTTATTTTTAGATTGATTTATTTTAGATTTCCAAAGAAATTACAACTGAATCAACCATACAAACTTAGATAATAATATTAATTTAGTGCAGAAAAGTGGTAAAGTGTATTTCAAAGTCATACATGCTGGTCTTTAAAATGGTTATAAAACTTGCCAGTATTGATTTATGTATCTTGAATTAAAAATTGAAAGCGATTTTCTTTTAACACATAACTTATTATACAAAAAAGGGTGATTTTTGAAGATGATGTATACATGACAAAAAAAAACGAATAATTTTATAAAATATTTATATAAGACGATATAGCACGATCTTTACAATTGTTTCATGATAATTTCCTTGCCTCAGCTGTGCTACAAATAATCTATACTCTGGGCTGCCATTCTATCTCGAAAATGTCGGCTGTTACCTCGCAGTCTTTAAAATATTGGACTTATAGTACGAAAATATTTGCAGATTTGTCGCTATAGGCATTTACCACAACAGCGGTCACAAAGATTTGTCTGGAGAAGTTCTAGATGTATCTAGACGTGAAAGAACTACAATTTGCGAGCTGGGTAACATATGGCAATTTCTTGATAACACATATTATCCAAATGCAAGTCTTGCATTTTTGCCAACAAAAATTCACAATAATGTTCCGGACTTCATTGTCTTTCACACAGTACAGCCGTAAAAGGCAAAATTTAGTTCTCGGGATGCATTGGAAGTTCTTGCCAAGCTTCTGGTTATTATTCTGTTATAATGCGGCAATTTTCATAGTCATAGTCATAGGCCTTCACTGTCCTTGACCAATGATGCTGTGGGAGCAAAAGGCAAAATTGATCTTTCAGTATGCATTGGTAATTCTTGCAAATCTTCTGGCTATTCCTGTTTGTTCTGTTGCGGCAATTTTACTTAACTATGGATCCATTCAGATGGTACAGAGACTGCAAGTCTTCAGCAACAAATGCTTGATGCGGGATATTCTGGTCAAACAGAGCCCCTATACACCTCCAAAGAAGTAAGAAAAAATGGTCTCCGGATGTACAATGCGTGTGTAAAGTCCATACTGCTATATGGTTTGGAGATATTTCTTACCACCAAAAAGATGACGCAGAGACTGCAAGTTTTCAGCAACAAATGCTTGATGATTATACGCGGGATATTCTGGCCAAATAGAATATCCAATGCAGAGCTGTGTCATATCAAAGGTGAGCCCCTATACACCTCCAAATAAGGAAGATAAAATGGTCGTGGATAGGGCATGCTCTCAGAACTAAGCAGAACCAAAGCGGAACCCAAGCAGTACTGTCAGGATAGCACTAGACTGGAATCCTCAAGGCAGCAGACGTATCGGCAGAACCTGGAGAAGATCCATTCTACAAGAATTAACCTAGTCGAACAAAACATGGAACAGAGCTAAACAGCCGGCGCAAAATAGGGTTCGTTGGAAGGCTCTAGTAGAGACTCCTTAGTTCCCAAGCGGAATAAAAAGGAGAAAAAAAATCCATTCAAACAAAATTAAGTTGTAAGCCATGTTGCCTAAAAATATATAGCTGAAATGTCAGCCGCGATTGAAATTTATATCTTTTTATGTCTGATCAATACAAAATCTTGGTAATAGTTTATAACCGATTAACTTCTATGTCTGTGGCTTTTGGCATAGCTTCACATCTTACAGCTGCTACTATCAAGCGTCTCACCAGTAGTACTCCACATAGCTTTATTTTAGATTTATTTTCATTCCCCAAATTTGGTTGTTTTATAGAAACATGCTTGAGAACATTCATTATTAACTTTTCCATTAATCATTTTTCGACAAATTGTCATCGAAAATGATATCCAGCGCAGACAACATGTATGTATTTCCCACTTCATGTGCAGCTTAGACAGCTCGAGTGTGTCCAAAAAACTTCCCAAAATCCTCAATATCTAACACATTTACGCATTGGCAATCTCTAAAAACTCAATCTTAATCCAACATGCCAAAACCAAGCCTCCATGTAACCATGCCCATTGATTGCCTATTGAATGCTATGCTCGATACAAATATTTTATCTGCTGCTCCAGATCTTGACATAAAACGCCTTATTTTGTTGCCCATTTGTTGTTGTTGCTCTTGTTGTTGAGAGAGACACGCGAGGCATGGCATTTGGTGGAATGATTTATACATTTTGTCAGGCATTTAACGCATAGATATTCAAAGTGTTGAGGCAATTACGCCCACACAATTTCAATTGCTGCCAAAAATGAAAAAAAAAAATCGTTTCAATACATTTTTGGGGGGAGATTTGGAATTTGTCATGCCACGGAATTTCCCATATAAGCGTTTTCGATATATTGACGCATTACGTATACGCATTGTGTATTGGCTTTTTATGATGCTGGCTTTTGGTTTTAAAATTGATTTTTTAAATTTGTCAAATGACAAGCGCTCTGACAACATTCAAGTTGTTTTAATTTGCTTAAATTTATTGCACAGCTAATTAAAAGTCAATAAAAATAAGGCAACAATGCGCGTCAGCAAGCCAGTTAGCCGCAGATACAAGTTTGAGCCAAATTAGTACCAAAATATTGTAGACAAAGCAGCATTTTTCTGAAGGTCTTGCTGTGCATAATTGGTCAAACTTTGGGTTGCCATGTAACTTTAAGTTGGTTTTAGCACGCTTATCGCCTGCTGTCAGTGCAGATCCTTGGCGCAGGCAGAGGCAGCCTCCAGATTTGTTTATAATTTTATATGTTAGTCACGCTTTTGGCAATTAAGTGCTGCAACACCGTGCGGCTACCGTGTGGCCCTCGACAGGTGCCGCTGGCAGAGAGTCAACATGCAACATGCAACATGTTCTGCCAGTCCCCCCCCCAAACACCCGCCTGTCACAGCTGGTGCTCCGCGTCTGCATGTACATTTGACAACATGCGCCGCATTTGCAATTATTTTGCGCTCATTAAACTTTTAAACACGTCGCTCACGTAGTGACGCGCTGTGCTCCATAGTGCGCCCGGGCTGGCCCGTACCTGCTGCTCATGCCTGCCAAACGCTTGAATTTTTAGCCAAGTAAACGCCCCTGCCCGCCGCTTGTCATTTCTTTTTGGATTTTTTTTTGTTTTTTGTTAGTTTTTGATTTTGCTTCCATGGCGCATGGTCGGTCTGTGAAAATGTCATAAAAATCTCTTGGGAGTTTGCTTTGATTTTTGCTGCCGCTGCTGCTGCTTTTTCCCAACATTTTTATTTTTTTTTACCACTCTCGATTGCAAAACTAAAACTTTGTGGCCAGATTTCTTTTTTACAAGCTCTGTATTTTGCTCTTTATTATTATTATAGCCATTTATTGTTTTTGTTTTTTGTTTTTGCGAGTTTGTTGATGCTGTTGACGTTTTGGGCTGCCAAGCCGCCCGCTTGGCATCATACAAAAGACTTAGGCAACAAACTTGACGCAATTTTCATTGCAATTATGCGTTTTTATTGAACCAGCGCATTTTCATGCAAAAAAAAATTGTTAAATTTATTACGTTTTTTTTTATTGGTTGCTTGGATTGTTTGTAATTGGCGGTTTTTGGCTGTCAATTGCAATTAGTTGCGGTTTAATTGAAAAGACAAAAAAAGTAACAAAACTCGATATAGGCGGTTTAAGAATGTTGCGGAAGGCAAAACTGACTGAAGGCGACTGGTTTCTAGTCGTAAGTTTTTGGCAATATGACTTCGACTTTTTTGATTTACAGGATTTTAATATAAATTATAGAGCAACTAGCCAAGGTTAAAAGCATTAATTTTTTATGGCATTATTGGGTTTATTTGATGATTTATTGTTAGCTCCGCTCAACGTACAAATTTTCATTCTAAGCCGTTTTTTTTTATAAACAAAAAATCTTCCTTTAAAAGGGAATTCTAATGGGGGAAAAAATATGTATTTTATTAAAAAAAAAGTAAAAGCTATTTTACGATTTATTACATAAAATAATGTTTAAAATCAAATGTGTTTTTAAAAAAAAGCAGCATTAATAAAATAAATATGGGCCTAGAGCATCCCCTGATGATACCATGATAACTTGGCTATGAACAATGAACGGGGTGTACGCTAAGTCCAAGAAGTAATAAGCAAAGTCAACGTTAGTTATACCGACAATCTGCACAAACACAAAAAATTTACTGGCGATCATTACCACTACTGGACAACAGTCTAACCATAAGTAGACTCAGAAGAATACACACCTTTGACTTTGCTTTGAATTCCGTATAACCACTAACTGTTTATGAAAAGTTTTAATTGTTTTCACAAAAGTTTAGACTAAAAATAAAAGAAAGAAACAACAAAGATTTGTTAAAAAAAACTTATGCGGTTCTACCTATTTCTTGATAAAAATTTCTCAAGACGGTTTCCATATTTATTAAAGATAACGATAGTTTTGCGTTAATGATGTCTGGAATTTAATTTTTTTTTCAATTGCAAAAATTTGAAAGCTTCGAATTTTCTTTAGTAACAAAGCATCTGTTACTACGTCAATACTAAAATCGCCGAAAATGGGCATAAAATTTCTCAAATAATTGATGACAGATTCACAAAAAATGGTATTTGTTCTATATGGGTTTGAAGTTTACTGAAAATGAGTTAGCAAAGTAAACAAATTTAATTAAATTAATTTTGTGGAATTTCTATTACCTTTTGAACCCCAAATGCGCATGGCACAATGGGCTTTTTAGCCTGAGTGTCTGTCCACTATATACCTTACCAAGTAAAAAAGCTGTTAAAAATTTTGATTTTTGAAGTAGTCATAGAGGTGCTGGTCGCCTTTTAATCCATCCAAAAAAAAACATTAAACTAACTTTTATTTTCTTTTATTTGCAGTGACATTGCGCTTATTTAATGTAAGTATTTATATTTTGGTTTAATTTTTATGAAAACTCTTAAGTTTACTACCAGCTAATAAAATATAAAATTGTAAAATCGTAAGCCGCAGCGTTAAAACATAAATTGTTGTTTATAAATTGATTAAAATGTTTATACTACTAAAAAATGCTTTTTTAGTTAATGCTTTTTAAAAGGTTTACCATATTAGGCCGCATCCCAGTTACAAGGTTACTTCATTTTTAAAGTAAAAAACTTTTTTATTTCAAAGTTTTTTTCAAATTTAAGTTTTTTTTCGAACTATTCAGAGTTACGCTAGTAATAAAATTTTTCAACTTCTCTGATTAAAAATAAGTGCTTTCTGTATGATTTAGCTGCCGACACAAGCATATTTGTTTGCTTTTGCATTTTGAAGCTGATATAATTAGGAAACAACAAATTTTTTCTAAAGTAAAAAATGTCAGAATTTTGAACTCCTTTCTTCAATCAAACGCTCTATCTATGCTTCTGAATAACGAAAATTCTGTAACAAGATTTTTAAGGAAATATAAAAATAAATAATAATATAATTTTATATATAAAATGTGCCAAAAGGCACAATAATTGCGCAATTAAATTTTAATTAAAAAATATTTAAATAAAATAACGTGCTTCATGCGAAATCGAATATACAGTATATTTCGGCATTACTTTCTATTAATAAAAAAATTATTTCCGGAATAATTTAAAATATAAAAAGCTTTATATGCTTCAGATTATATTAGTAATAATAATTAGTTCTAGCCGATTCGTATTAAAATATCTAACTTACTAAATTGCTCATTGGTTAATTTCTTGGTAAATTTTAAAGTTAAGAATTTTGAAGAAAAGAACAATTGATGAAGTTTGTAAATTAGGAATAGATTTCTCAGTCAAGAACCACTTTGCAATGTGCATTGGCGCTTCTGTATGAATATATAAGTAGAACACTAAAAGAGTTGGGAATATCAAATTATTACAAAACATATCTTTCTTACGATTAGATAAGAGCGACGTAGAAGCAACTGTAACTACTCTCTTTTGGCTTATAGAATAAATAGGACTTAAAGCCAAACTTGTATATAAAGATACTTTACAGATTAGAAGGAAGCAGATGGACGTGATTTTGGAAGCTGAGGCTGGCCTCTTTAGTCCCCTATTTATTTGGCTTCTAGTTCAAGAAAAACTACAGACATTTTTGACAAAATTTCATTTGTTGCTTAGAACTAAAGTCAAGAGTCAGTTACGCTTCAAGACAGCAGGATAAATAAGTTTTGGGCAAAAGCGTAGAGCTGCTGCACCTATAAATGAAATGGATATTGTCGACAGACAGACCATTACAATTTTTTTAAAAAATCAGATCGGCTGTATTTGTAAATGAAAGGACATTGTTGACAGACGGATCATTAAAACTTTTTGAGAGCAAGAAACAGATTCCCTTTACTTGTGAACAAAACGACATGCTCCAAAGACAGACAATTACAATTGGCTGACCCTGTACATGTAGCATACAGAAAGCCAAACTTTCGCAGCCCAAAAAAGTAATACCCCTGGTACCACTCGTACTGCAACCACTCAGCTTAGACTTTAAAAATGAAAAAGCCTTCAAGTGCGGCAGTTAATACTTTTATTACCAAGAAAAAAAAAGAGAAGCAAATCTCGTACAGTGCGACAACACTATCGTGCAGCGTCTACCCAGCCATATAGCCATTTCTGCATTTGCCCAAATATAAATCTTCGTCTGCATTCTTCTACAGCTTTATACAGCTGACAATTCAATTAATTTTACAGTTTTGCCTCACTTTCCTTGCTGTTTTGTGGCACGCATTGTTTGTATCTTGTTGCAACACTGCCTTTTGGCCATGTGTGCCACTTACCGGCGGCCAGAGCCAACACACACACACACACAGAGCACGAGAGATTGAGAGAGGACAAGGCGGCATTGGCAACGTTTCAATGTCAGCTTGCATTGAAGTGTCGCTCGTTTTCTGGTTCAAGTACGTCGCAAAAAGTCGGCATCTTCAACTCCCTTCTCCCAGACGTTGGGGCCCAGCTTGAGCATGAATCGAGCTGGCCAGGCAAACGAGCAAATTCCATTTCATGGTCATTTGCATGGAAATCGCTTGCTCTTGGCTGCCTGTTGCCGGCAGCTACCCGGTCGCAGCTCCATGTTGCTGTCTTCCGTTGTCAATAACGATTTTCATCATCAACGTCATCCTGCTGACCAACTAGCCGGACCGGCTACTTGCATGCAATGACTATGACGCTGGCTATGGCTCTGGTCTATCTGCCTTTTCGCTCTCGTCTTTTGTTGTCGTCGTCGCGTTGTCGTCACCGCAGTCGTTGTCTTGGCCAGTTGACTTTAAGCCAAATCTGGCAGACGCTGAAAGTGCCATTTACCTGAGTATTTAGCCTGAACCAGTTTATAGAGCGCCATCTAGCGTGCACAACTAATGAAATATATGCGAAACTTTTGATTGTACAAAGCAGCTCGCTGCCTCCCGCCTGATCTCGGCCAGGTTTTTTTTTTTTTTTTTTTTGTAGCTATGCGCCGTTATCAACGGCATCATTGTGACGTCTGCTGACCGGTCTCTCTGCTCATTTCTTTTTATTTCCCCCCTTTTCTTTGTAATTTTTTGTTTTTGTTATTATTGTAATTTTTGTCGCCCCAACGGGTTCGTTTTTGTCGCATCCACAAACCAAAGAAACAAAACAAAAAATCTATGCATAATTTATTGAAACTTGTAGCTGGTTGGGGACACACAACGGCAGCAGTAGGTTACCCTTTGTTATGGTAATGGCGCGTAATTTGAACGTTTCGTTGGGTTTTCTGATGCCAGCTGAGCTTACTCACTCACTCCTCGACTAGCCGGACTTTAATCAAGACGAGGCGGTGGCGTCCGGCTGCTCATGTTGACCACATTTGGGCTTTTAGCCAGCTGGTTTTAGTGTCATAATTAAGCGGCTAATTGATTTGCAGGCGTTTAATAATTTCGTTATAACGCGTTGAAATATGATCAGCGCATTGGCTTATAAATTGATATTAAAATGCTCTTAGGTGCTAACACAGCCATCAATCAATTAACAATCAGAGACTCGGAGATCGGGTCTCCGATTAATAAACATTTTTTATTTATTTTTTAATAAATACAGATTTGTGACAATTTTAAAAAATATGAATGAGAATTTTTAATTATACCGCACTAAGTAGCTTTAGCAACTTCTAAGGTTGCAAATGTTCGAGAAAAACAGAGTTCTACTTGCAGCGAATAGAAGTTCTTTACTTTACATGAATGAATTACAAAATTCATGCTTTTTTCAGAAATAAAAAGCTTCTTTTACAAAATTTATACTAATTTTAGCAAAAACATAATTTAATTAATAGCGATAATATATAATTAAGTATCTTCAACTGAAAAAAAAGCCAATTAATTGTAACGGGTGAAGGCAAAGCAATGCAGCCCTAAATTTAAAAACTGTTCGTCGAACCATAGAAAAAGAAGATATATATTAATATATAGATCTGGCAGACGCCTCCATATTAATTATAAGTTTACTTATAAGTAATATTTATAAATAAATAAATAAATAAAATTTAGTATACCGATGCGAAGGCCCTAGTTAGTACTAAGTTTAGTATTAAATACAAATTGTATTTAACTAATTCGATTTGCTTCGAAAAAAAAGCAAATCAAGACCTAAGCGATAAGAGTATTAAATTAAAGATCCAATGAAAATTGAGCTGACAAAGAATTTCCAATCCGGTCTGAAAACTGACATCTACAACCAAAATCATAAAGACTTTCAGAGGGCACCTCTAAAATTCCTACAAGTCTGTAAAGTTAAGAATATTTTGCTTCAGCTTTTACTTTGTATCTTGTAAGCGTGGAACGATACAATATATTTTTAGCCAAGACTTTGAGAAATCTTTTTTGCAACTTGTCTTCCAACCTTTATTTTTCAACCAATTATAAGATTTTCTGTACTGTTCCTTAAATAAAAGTATATAAAATTCATTTTTACCGCGCAAAGAGATGTTTTTAAGTTTGTTTGATTCGTTAACACAGCAAATGTTTACGACTTTTGTATAATATATCTATAATATTCTTGATAATTTTGTCCCTAAATTGTCAGGCCACACTTTGAAATAATTCTTGATATTTTATTCTGTAGAAGCTGGTTTTCCTCAAAAACCTTTCATTCCAGCTAAATTTAAGCCTGTAAGACTTCCTTTGAAGGTCACATCTCGGAAGAACATTGTTTTGATAATGCAAAATGCGCTTTCCGGCGGTCCTATTCTGGTAGTGAGTACGAATGTTCCCAAAGATAAAAAATTAGTAATACCAGTACAGAAATATGTAATATCTGAACACCGTACCGTTTTGCCTGAAGAATTTCTATACAATTTCTGCTACATTTTTAGATTATCGATAGTCTATAAAGTATTTACGACGATTACATTTCTCATCGCTCAATATGTGTTTCACGAAGTTCTGGTTGTTTGACACAAGGCTTTTTTCATATGTCGAATCTTGATGTTCTTAAAATTTTTAGGATGTCCTGCAAAAAATAGCCAACCAAACAGCGCAACAAACGACGGGGTTGTGTCTCTCATGTCATGTAAGTCAAACGACTGCTAGGCTTATTTCTGATTATGATATTTTAGGCTATGTAAGCTGAGCTACAGTGCCTTAATCTGTGAAAAGAGTATAACAATGGAGACAAAGAAGAAATTGCGTATCTCTATACAAAGCCTCTCGCAAAGCCTCCAAAAAAGAATTATCTCGGGCGCTCTCCCATACTGCGGTGACTATTCACAGCGAACAGCGTGCACGCCAGGTCCAAAAATAATAATAGATAATAGAACTGGAAACACTGAGAATATAGATTCTGTATAGACAGCCACTGAACTGTACTGATAATTAACCAGTTAACTACAAGAAGACTCTGAAGAATGCACCCTAAAAAATTCATAACACCCCATTGTAAGGGAAACCAGAAATTTTTTGTATTAACTACTTTAGGATTTAGGGCGTAGGCACGACAACGCATGGTGTTGCCATGCATACTAGCTGGAGTTGGACTAGTATTTTTATTTATTGTTCTTTATTTAAGCCAGGTGGCGCCACATCACAATGTGATGTGACACATTATCTTTAACCAGCAGACAATTCAGATGATTTATATGGTAGTTGCCAATTCATGTTAAATATTATATTTTAGAAAATATTAAGAAACAGCTGTACTTACTTATAAGCTGCAGAAAAACGTAATCCATATAGAGGCCCTGCAGCAATAGCCTAAAAAAAGGAAAGTAATATATGGTAATATAATATATGATATAATAATATAATATTTTTTATGGTTCTATCAAACGATCCACTTATAACAAGCAAAATATATGACATTAAAAACAAAAATATTTTAAATCGAAAACTGTAAAAGTTTTACAATGTTGGATCATAAAAGATATCTGAATTTTTGACGATTTCGACTTGACAACCTCAGTTTAGTATAAAAAAACGCAATTGAAAATCGTTTCAGCGCTTAAGATTTTCCCAAAACGTTTTCATAATGGATTTTACTTGTACCCCCATTCAAATAAAATATTAATTTAAATGGACTATAACTTTTTTAACTGCAGTAGCAATGCGCGTAAAAATTAAATATTCAATTGGCACTGCATAAAAAATAAAAATGCGAATATTTTTTTTTTTTTCATAACTTCGCGATAAACTGAGCCATATTCACGAAACTAGACTATCTAACTTTGTATTTCGTAATAGTCCCAAAAAAAAATAAAGAAAAAATATTAATAAAAACAACTTTAAATGCAACGGAAATGCAATGAAATATGTATAAAAAAATAGAATTAAAAAAAAAATAAGTGTATATGGAAAGCAAGCGACTTGGTAACTGGAGTAGAGATTACAACGGCCAAAATGTCAGGGCGTAGGCACGACAACGCATGGTGTTGCCATGCATACCAGCTGGAGTTAGACTAGACCTACTAGGCCATAACTATGGAGTTCCAGTGTCGGTAACGTCATAGACAAAGTTGTAGTTGTTGTTGTTGTGGAGGTTGTTGTGGTTGAGGTTGTTGTCGTTGTTGTAGTCAGTGTCGTGTGCGCCCCTTGGGAGAGGTCGTTCATGGGGCGTTTGGTCAATTGCATAGGCAGATCCGGCTTTAATGGTCGTTGCTCGGTGTCAGTGGCCAAGCTAGACTATATGGCCAATAGATCTATGTCTCTGTGTGTGTGTATCTGTGTGTGTGTACATGTTACCAATGTGTCGGCGTGCCGTTTTATTAGCTCATTTAAGTTATGACTATGTCTGTCTTGGCTGACTTTTTGTTATTACAAATACTTTAAAATGTTTAATAATATGCAGTTTGTTATTGTTATTATTGGGATTTATTATTGTTGTAGTAGTTGTTGTTGTTGTTGTTTTGCCAATTGGTATTATTAACGCCATAGGCTTTGCTTTTATTTATGTAGTTTTTCTCTTTTATTTTATTGCAAATTTTCAAAACGTCTATTTGGGTGTGTATTGTGACTCTAACTGGCAGTTTATTTACGAGGGCTGACTGAAAATTACTTCAAACTGTTGCTTGACTACGACTTGGAAAATACTCTATTCGCTAAATCTATGGCTATGATACGGCCCGCGATGCGCAGTGGTCCCAAAAATCTAAAATGTTTAAAATATTATAATATATTTTTAAATCTACTTTACAAAATTTGATTAAAATTAACGCTGTGATTTGGAAATCTTAATTTTGTAAGAATAAACTGAAAATGGACTAGAAATGATTCTTCTCAGTTGAAGAGAAAAGCTTTTATAGCAAAAATAGGGAGATCTTTAAAGAGCGAGCCAAAATATTTATTTCAGTTCTTAGAAGCCGGCAATTCTAAGTTCTTTATTTTTGAAAAGTGTATGGCAGCAGTGGGGCAGACTCTCAACTGATATAGCACGTATGTTTAAGGTGCACCTCGGTAGCGTAGTGCTCGTCTCTAAAACCGTAGGTTGTTGATCAGATTAGGCTGCATTTGTCTAGCGTTGGCATAACTAGCAAAAATGTTTTATATTTCTTTAGAAAAATTTCTCTTAAATAAAGAAACAGCCGTTTGGATTCGCCTACAAACTGTAGGTCTCTGTACTCTTCGAACAGCTATTAATAGCGATATCACCCTGCTCCGGCTCTGGAGATGAGAATTAATAAGACTAGCTAAACCTATTATAAAAATATTAAATTGAATCAAAAATTTGAGATGGAACGGTTGCTATTTGCTGGACAGATACTTCTTTATTGAGAGGCGATCCAATAAATTCGATGATCCTGATACAAAAAACTATTGTTTACTTATTCAATTTATTCTGAAATATTAATTCTGCGTTTGGAATCTTCGATACCACCACTTTTAGGAATTGAAAAAATCTGTACAAAAACAATTTTTAGTTTTTGCTCTTCGGGGTTTAAATTGGGATTCTAACATTCGAGTGCCGTCCTAATCTTATAGAATTCGCATTATTAAATTGCATTCCCCAAATGATAGGAGGCACGATGATGCCACGGCATGTTATTTCTTGATAAACTCTTACCGGAGCTCATTGAGCTTTTAATCTTTTGTTAAGAATTCCCTATAGTACCATTGTGTGTCTTGACCAAAGAAATACTTGGTGTTTTAACTTCTTGCAAGTAAATTTTAAAAAATAAATAAGTAAATAAATGCACAGGGCGGTTCAGTAGTGTTTAATGCAAACTATACCACAAATCTGATACGAAGGATATATTATTATATTATAAGGATATATGTGTGCACCTAAAAGCAAAAGTCGAAGGCCCCCAAAGTTGCCTAAAGTTACAAGATGACTAGAAAACTTGATATACCCATGTGCATCAGTCCATATGCATGCACGCATAAGACTCAGAGGTGATTAGAGCCAGAGCAACCAGCATTTCAGAAAAACTTGATTTTTGATATCGGCGTCTGATGATTACCGTATTCATTATGATCAGAGTATATGAAGAACAAATGCATTGAACAAATACTTGTTTCCACACACTGTATGAAATGTGATGTGATATATAGAAAGTAAATTCTGTAAATTTTGCTATCTCATATTAGTTCTGGGTGGGTACACTAATCTATTTCCTCGCAATTCTGTCAGAAAATACATAAAAACAAGATTTACATGTATTGTAGGTAAGGAAGGAACTTATTTAATTTCATTGTTTAAAAAAAAAATATTTAATTATTTTAAATCATATTAATTAAAATACGGCTTTAGACAATGGATGATTTGGTAGAAATAGGGATTTGCTAGTTTGCAGAAATTCATAAAATTGCTGTTTTAAATTTTAAAAAAGTTGTAAAAACAACACAACAGGCAAAAGCTACACAAAAATCCACAACTTCGCTGATACAACTTGCTGCTATAACCTTTCAACCTACCCTCGTATGTTTTCTATCTCAGTAGAAGTGTATCTGTGTGGGTTTGGTTAGTCCAAATTAAAGCCAACACTGATTGATTATGACCCAAGTTTGCAATGCCTGTTCACACCTGGTCAAAAACTTAAATAAGCATTCAAATTACCAAAAACTAAAAAACAAAAACAACAAAATTAGTTTTAAAAAAATTATATATAATAAAACCGTTTTAAATATATAAAATAATTTAATAATCGTTACAATTTAGCAACGCTTTAAATTTTATGCACGCAAGCAATTTATTTTTTGATTGACTTTGCATGGCAAACCACTAAATTGTATTGATATTTTCAATCACTTGTTTGTCAATGAAAATCCATTAGGTTTCACCTAA
The DNA here is from genome assembly GCA_035046065.1 of Chymomyza procnemis. Taxonomy (NCBI): domain Eukaryota; kingdom Metazoa; phylum Arthropoda; class Insecta; order Diptera; family Drosophilidae; genus Chymomyza; species Chymomyza procnemis. Next base: position 44,134,660 of record JAWNOJ010000026.1, read on the forward strand.
TTACAAAAAAAAAATGAAAAATAATATTAATAAATTGTTTTGTATAATTACTCAATAAAAACCAAAAATGCGCAACTTTTGACATAAAAAGTAAATCAAACGTAAAAAATGTATATAGAAATTATAATTATATAAAACGAATTCGAATTCAATGCAAAAAAAATTTATGAATATTAATAAAAAAAATTGCATTGGTCTAATGAGCACTGCGTCTAACACTTCCAGAGAATTGCGTGACTCAGATATATATATTATTTTTTCCTTACATTTATTAAAAATATTTTTTCGAAAGAAACTTATTTCCACGGCAATTGTGGATGGGTTGTATGAGCAGTTTGATAATGGAACCGGTTAGAAAATATGACATCTTTTGTAATTTGAAATTGAAAATATGCTTCATATGGTCAATCTGAAGTGATTTATGGGTTGATTTTTTTTTAATTCCTGCTTTTTCCTGCCATTTGCACAAGTTTTGCGCTTCCGCCTTCCCAGCTGTAGGCTTCAATGCGAACAACAATTTAACCAAACAAAAAATAATACAGCTTCCATTTATAAGTTTATGCTGTATTTGGTAAGTTAATAAATATATATTAATTTTAATAAATTAAATTAAATTTTTTATAAAACAAACTATACTTAGTATAATTTCTATATGGCAGTATCTAACGTTACGAATTTTGTTTATATTTTTCGCAATTTTTTTTGATTCCGCATTAAGACATTTTTAATATTATTTAAAAGGGAAACCCATTTTTGTATAATATTAAAAAAGTGCAAAGATACAATTAATTTTATTTTGATTTATTCTGATAAATATATGTAGATAAAAATAAAAAGAAATTGATAATAAATATTTAAAGTTTTTTTGTAAAATAATAGTCCAATTAACTCAATATCAATGTAATATTAATAAAAATAATAATAATAAAATAGTAGATGTTATGTATGCATATGTGTTTATATGATAAAAATCTTATTATTATTTATAAAATTATAATACATGATAAATATATTTATAATTTTATTCAACTTTACAATGTTTAAAATTAGTAAAAGTTTCATAGCTGCTTAAGTTCGTGTAAGCAATTAAATACTGGTATCGTTCAGTTATCGATGCCAGTAATTGTAATCATTCGCTAGTCTTTCTAGAGTTTTCAACCTACAAACCTCTACTTACTCGTTTGAAACATCTATTTGCAATGTGATCCTTACTTTTTTTAAAATTTTAAACATAAATAAAATGGATCTATCTTTATCTTTACCGCTGTTTTTGATTGTTGCTTTTGAAGATAGTCTGATTCTAATGAATCACCTTAAACTTAAGGTATTCTAAGCATACCTTCACTAACTGTAGCCTTCGGTTTAGTAGGAATAGAGACCATTTTCCCAGTTGAGTAAGGTGAAGAAGCAGCACTTTTGATAGCTTCTTCCCTGGCGAGGCCAGGTGGTGCTATTCGCAACCAACAGGGACCCATTGAGCTACTGAGTGATTTGTTGATTATGCTCGACGATAAGGGCGCCAAATTATTGAAAGTGTCTCTTTTTTTGGTCTATAATAATATAAAAATTATTATTTTATCTATTTTATTTATATAATATAAAAAATTATTATTTTATAATACAATACAATATAATAATAAAACATTATATTGTTTTTATATTATATAATATATTAATATAAAAAATTATTATTTTGTATTACATACATATTATGTTTTTTTGTTTAATTATTATTATTATTTTTAAATTGTGACAGTTTCTTTTAAGATAAAGAAAGTGTTTCGTTTTTTTATTTACTAAAAACTAATTTTAGAGAATAAGCCTTTAAAATCGACATTTATTTATAATTTTTGCTATATTTCCAATTACAAAACTACCTCTCCTGTGAATACTCCGTTTCTTCTATTTTGCCTCTGTAAGCACGCAATACGATTTTCTGTTGCAGCTGTTGGTCCTTGATGTTTTTTGGCATTTTATTATATACAATTATTTAAATTTTTCTATATAAATATATTTAAGTTAATATTCAGCTTTCATTTTCATATTGGTTATGTCAATTCAAGTTTCTAGTCAAATTTCGGTTTGAAAAAATGCATATCATATCTATCATAGCTTATACGTTTTTATTACAAATTTTTAAAATTTTCTTTAAAAAAATTTAAAGTCAAATGCGTATTGTTGAGTCTACTTTTAAAAATAAAATAATTGGAAGAGTAATTAATTTCGGTTATTGTAATTCAAAGTATTGTTCCACTTTTCAAAATTAAAAAAAAATATATATTTTTACTTTACTTACTGCTATGAATATTTTTTTGACTATTTCATTTATATATTTGGTTAAATATATAAATTTGTTATTATAATATTAAAATAATACATTGTTATGGGAATTGTAAAAACTTAATACTAGAGAATTTGCTGAGGACATTTTTTTGAATAATTGGCTGAGATTTTTATTCTGTTTTATATTGTAGACTAATATTTTCGCCTTGAATTTTTCTTTTTTTTTTGCGTAAGAAAATTTTATATAGTCAAGAAAAATGAGGGGGCATATTTTATATTTTTTAAGTTAAAGAATTTATATTATTTTAAGCCAACTACACACAGATTTCTAATCCTATAGCTAAAATAAGGTTTCGCAATTTGCACTAATATTATAAATAAATAAATAAATATTCCCTTCTGACTATGCTCATCGCTCCAAAGGAATAGCATAGAGTGATTTTTCTACCTAAATAGCGTCTATTTGCTAGATAATGCATCAGTGCTGCTGCGTGGAATCGTACCACCGACCTTCCGATTTATAGGAGAGTACGCTACCACTCACGCTATCAAAGTTCGCAACAGTAATATTATTAAACAATACAAATTAGCAAACATTTTAATTTAAAAATTTTTAACACAGTTTTTAAAACTTTTGCTACCTACTAACTTCTCATAATTTTTTGAGTTCCCCAAAACTCAGCACAATGAGTTTAAAATAAAATTTACATAAACCATGCAGTGCGCTGCGCTACAAAAAAAAAAATAAAATATTTTTTATGATGTTTAATTTCCGCATTGCCAGCACAAACAAACAAACTAAAAAAAAATCATTAAAAACAAACACAAACGAAACACTTTTAACTGTGCCGCTCTTGCAGCGTACAACATGGCGTATGCGCATTTTTAATTGCCGCTCAGCCACTCAGACAACTCAAGACGCCTTCAGTGCAGATTTTTGTTTGTTTATTTTTTTCGTTTTTTGGTTCAGCAAAAATTTACGGATTACTTTTTGTCAACGAAACTCAAAACTAAGCGAACAAATTAAAATTGACATTTGAACAATTTCTTGTTTCAAGAAAGGCGCGTTAATTTTAAACGCCAAAAATGGTGACATTAAAGCTGCATGCCGCCATTTCATAAATTGTTTTTTTTCGTTGTTGTTGTTATTGTTGGTTTTCCCAATCGCTTTATGAATTATCAATATGCAATGCAACATGTTGCAGCATACAGTCAGTCGCCCGCGTCATGGTGACATCAATAGAGCTGCAAATGGTTGGTTCCAGTTTTTCGCAAAACTTAGGAAATACTTTTCATAGTTTCGCCGCAGATCGGGTCGGGCCCGCTGCAGTCCAATGCAGTCCAGTCTGCTGCTCCATATAAGGCCTAAATATTTGCTAAATCACACGCGCTATGCCAATGGCGGCCACAGTCACAAAATCATAAAAGCAAAAAAGACAATGCTGCCGTCGCCATCATAGTCACCATGGAGTGGACGACGACGTGCACCCAGCCGGGGCTTTTGCTTGTGGTCACGATTTTAACATTTTTTTGCGCATGCGAGTCAATGTTTTTGTTTTTTTTTTTTTTTTTGCAAAGTTTTTCTTTTCGCAAATGCGCACCCCAAAATTTTCGGCGTTGCCCATTAATTTTCATTGAAAACGTTTTCATATTTCGTTCAATATGATCGTTGGTGTTGTTGTTGGTGTTGTTGTTGGAGTCGGAGCTGTTGTGGTCCATTGCTATACGATATAACACAATATTTTCATTGTAGTGTTTTGGCATATATTTATGTGCCGTAAAAAATGCGATCAAGATTAGCTTTGACTACAACAAAACTGCCAGGGAGCAGAGCCAGAGAGCCGGAGCAGTGAGTGCAGTGCAACTTCCAAGTGCAACAAAAGCCCATTTGTTGCTGGCTGCAGCTGTAGCTAAGCTGCAACTTGAAGTACAAACGCGACTCATGTGGCAAGTTGCAACCAGCATTGCTTTTTCAACTTTGCACTTCAAGTGCTTGCTTGTTGCACTTGGGGCGCAGGCGTAAATTAATGGATTCATTCAATGTTTTGGCAGCAGGCCACAGCAGCAGCCACGTTAACCATGCGAAGTTCAATGTTTGTGTTAACAACTTTAACGCTTTGGCACCTTGGCAACAGCAACAGCCAACAACAAACAGCCAAAATAACAAACACAACAACAACCACAACATTTTAATTGAATTAACTTTTAATTTATCAATTAGGCAAATGTCTTTCTTTGTCTCTCTGCGCATTTTAATTAAATCAAGAGCTAATACTCGTAAAACGACACAGCAATAACATGAATTTATCAAGGAACTAATTTAATTATAGAAACTAAACAAAACAAAAAAAAAGAGTTGCTCGCCAGTCCCAAAAACCCACAATTATAATGAATGACCCACAGACAATGCTATTTATGCGCAAATTAAAAGTAAAAAAAAATCCACCCAGCGCCTGCGCCAAAGAGACAATAGAATGAAAAAGTACAGTGAAGCGTCACCAAAGGCAACATACAACACGCAAGAGATTACAAAGTTTGTAAAATTTTTTTGAAATATTTTCAACTTCTTCTAAATCTTTAGTCACTTCGGATTTGGTTATGTTTCTTCCAAAGTATGGGGCTTGCAATCTCTGTGTTCTTTAACAGACAATACGATCCTGAAATATGGCAACGCTTGCAGCTTGGGAAATTTAACGTATCGGCACTCGTATACGGATATAACTTCTTAAGGACTTTTCTTTCAAGCCAGCTTCAAGCAGTAATTTGCAGATCTGGTAACCAATTGCATCCAATGATCCTAGTGTGTTCTTGAAAGTCTTACGGTTGTGCCGCAGATGCAATACAATATAATGGTAAAAATGCCTACTTTTGACTATTAGAAGCTTCTTACGCCTGGCACAGATTTACTTTGTTCTGAAATCTTTTCTGGGTGCCACACGTAAAAAAAATTAACATTTTTAAATTTAAAAAATATTTCTTTACTTTTCAAACTAGCGAAACTTTGATTAAATTGAAAAATTTTATTTAAACTAAAAGCTAGGCTACTTATAGACTAAAAGTCTACCAAATTACAAAGTCGCAAAGATAATAGCGAAGAAGAAATACCATTTACTGAAGAACAACAGTCTATAGATAGCAAAAGTCCACAATATTGTATTGCTGCAACTGGGTGGGACTTCGCTAAAAAAAGGGTGTGCAGAAGAAGGCTAGTTTTCGCGTATTTATTTGTTTTCACAACGTGCCAAGTTTAACTTGGTTAAAATCACCTGCCTGGCTAATTTAACCTAACCTAGCCGAAACTTCTTATCAGTAATATAAAATTATTTGCTATTAAATCGTTAATATTAGACTTACAATAACGTGAGAAAAAGAAAATTTTAAGAAAATTTTAGACACTTTTTTCGGCTGACTTTTCCTGTGAGAACAATCTACATGACAACCAACTTGTTTTTTTTTTTCAAATTCGACAAAATGCTTGAGAGCACCAAAATACTTTCAACATTCGCAGTTATCTAGGAAATCTTTAGAAACAAATTGAATAACAAGAATTTTCGGAAAATCTTTAGAAACAAATTGAATAACAAGAATTTTACGTAAACACTGTTTATTACCAATTTTCCCTATAAAAGTTATACGATGTAAGTCCGATATACAGAACTTAATCCAGCTAAATTCCATCTTACCAACTTTCATTATGAAAGTTATATGATATATCACAGACAATTCAACAATTCAGCTGATTTTGATCAAATTTGTCATAGTGTTTGAGATCATCACAAAGCAAAACAGATTTATAAAAGAATTTAAAAAGGCTCCGATTTCATGAACATAAAATAGACTTGGGTGCCCCGAAAAACGGCAACTTTTGCCCTAACACTGACCATATCTGAAATACAGGTGATCTAACCGAAAGACGGTTTGATGGTAACTAAGTAAGTAACTAAAACTCGCAACAAGTTCAAAGTTTTACGTTCATACGTTTATCCCAATGTTTCCCGTTGATTTATGTTTATTTTACCCATAAACCTAGTCACACTCTATACTACATTTGTTTTTAAGACTGTCTTAAGTATCCAAACTCAAACCATAAATTGCACATATAATATTATTTTAATTATAATTTTTTCCCAAAAAAAACTTAATTAATTTAGTTTAAGTGCAACCCAAAAGTTATCAATCATCAAATGGTAGAAATTTATTGCCGTTAATAGATAAAGTCTTGCAATTTTTCAGCACACTCCAATTCCGGAACTAATTTGCAGTTCTAATTTACGCGTATTCACTGTACCACAAAATGATTTGGGTTTTGGGTGTGTAGCCTGGGCGAGTCTCTTAGTCTATTCCAAGCAAATGCTAATTATATGACTACCACTAGACACCGCTAGATCCCAGTGGACCCAACGACGCTCTCATTGATTCTCTTGCTTGGCATACGCTTGAGTTGGCCAAGACACAAGGTTATAAGCCAAACTATATGCTGTCCATGCGTTCAACTGTCCCTCGGTACGTCTGTCTGTCGGTCTGTCCGTGTGTCTCGCTGTTATTGCTGCTTTATGTCTTTGCCACGCCCCTTTAATTGCCACCTAGCATTTAAGCCAACTAACTAACTGTTCATAAATAGTTATAGGTAGTATACCCAACGAGACTCCGTGCAACCACTTCTCTTGGCCACAGCCCACAAAAGTCACTGCAGTACTTCCAAGCATTGTTAGCTGAAAATTTATTTTCCCACTAACTTTGGGTTGGGTCTCTGCCTTTTTGGTCTGTCCACTGCTGCCGCTGCATTGGGCACAGAAACTTGCAACATGCCTCATATTGTATTGTATTTGTTGTAAGTTTGGTTTGTTTCCACAACGAAAATTAGTTAATTTAGCGCAGTTTGTTTAATTTTAGTGCTGCCAATTTAATTTGCAACTCGGCGTTGATGGCTTTATTTAAAGCGCTACACTGAGTTACGTCCTTGTGAGCAGACAATTAGGTGCCAGTTAATCAGGCAATGGGCAGCACTTTGCCACGTGGCAGTACTTCTTCCGCATTGCCGATGAATTAGTGAGGTGCATGCAACGGGTAGGGTAACTCATGAACTTAAGGGTAAATCTTTTCGGACTTAACGTAAATAATTTTATACTTGAACTTTCTTAGTAATTGTTTCAAATAGTTATTCATTTTGCCCTTACGCAATACTAAGTGTTTCGCCACAAAAGGAAAAAATATATATATTGGAGTTCCTTGCAGTTCTGCAATTTATTTGCAACTCTTAATATATGTGTTTTAGGATACAATATTGGTTCACCACTTCAGATATGGATTTTAAGAGAAGGTGATGGTGAATTCACAGATTTGAGTTCTGAATATAAACAGCTAACTTACAGTTTATATAATCAGTTTGATTACATGAAATGAACTTAAAATGAACATGCCAAGCACTATATTTCGTACAATGAACAAAATTTTATAAAAAGCTAGTTTTACTGAACAAATTGTCCCCAAAAAGTACTAGGCGCTTTTCACGAAGTAAGGGAAGTTTTGTGACTCTCGACGATTTAGATGAAGCATCTTTGGCTAGAAAATATTAGGGTCTAAGACGAATTTTGAGTTTTACACTTATTCAGAAAAGGCCCCTCTTTTTGAAGATTAAAAGAAAGAAATATTAGTTTTCTATCTAATTTATGGGTATTTTTGAGAATACCCATTTGAACACTATTTAAGGTCGCTGTTATATATATTTAGCGTTCTTTAATTTTTCCCATTTGGTTTCATAGTTAATAAAATCCAAAATTGATGAATCTTTATTATGATTGTATCAATATTTTCTTGAATCATATCAGCTGCCCTTATTATATACATATCGGTACATATCGCTTCAAAATATAATTACATTTTTTATACTTATAAAAAAAATGAAAGATCCTTAAAACATGCTTATTACGTTTTGTATAAATGTTCAAACTAAATGCAGTATAAATTTTAAGTTTTTTGAATGTTGCCTATAGCAACTTCTTCAAATCAATATGTCTCTATTTGTTGTTAAATAAATGATTTCCCTTAAAGACAAACATGTTCAAAAATTATTTTTTTATTTTTTATTATAATAAATTTAATGCGAATTATATAATACTCATTATGACTGTTAAACTTAGTACAACTTTCTGTTGTGATTATTGAGCAAATAAAATATTTGTCCAAATAAGTGCAGGCGAATGGGAAATGTATTTTTAAAAAAAAATAAATATTTGCTTAAACTTTCATTTGGTCAATATAAGAAAATATATATTTTTATGTTTGACCCAACCAATTTTGGTTTAATCACAGATTTATTACTCATGAAAATTGGGACTCTTAGGCGTTTGCAAAATTAGCTGATATCTTCTTTGAGCAAATAAAATATTTACCCAAATATGTGTACAAAAATTAAAAATCACGCTTTTTTAGGATTGATCCAATCAATTTGGGTTTATTGTTAAGCATTTCTCAATAGCAGATTTTTTATTCCTGCACATTTTGACGCAAACATCAAAATTTGCTAATATCTTGTTTGAGCAAATAAAATATTTGCCCAAATATGTGCATTTTTTATACAAAGCAAATGTTTGCCTAAAACTCTATTTGGCACATACAAACACAAATTAAAAATCACGCTTGTTTCATATACCCAATCAATTTGGGTTTGTTGTTAAGCATTTCTCAATAGCAGATTTATTATTTCTGCACATTTCTGCTTTGAGCAAATAAAATATTTGCATAACTTCAATCAGAAGAGACTGCGGCATACAAAGCAAATATTTACTCAATTTTCTAATACAAATCGAATCACAATTATTTGGCTTTTTTGTACATTTTCAAGTTTCAAACAAAAATCCGCCTCCATCCCAATGGAAATGATAATTTGTTAAAAAAGTCTGCACAAACACAGAAAATATATGTTGTCAAACAAAGTATCTTCACTTGTACGTTTACTATATCCGTTTTATAATTTATTCTCTTTAAAATTGTCATAAACTTTAGTCTTAATTTTCTTACCAAAACAAGATCTTTAATTTCTATGGGCTGCTAATTAGTTAATGTAAACATCGCAAGCATTTGTCAAAAGAAATATATCTCAAATGATTTAAATGACAAAAAAATAAAATACATAAAGCATAGCAGTTGCATAAATTTCATATGCAAAATGCAAACGTAGGCTCCCAGGGCATAAATCACCTAGGCCTAGGCCTAGGCCCACGCCAAATCATTGCACGAGCTCCAAATGGGGCGGCCTCTTTTCATGCATGTGTCGTCTCGCTCATGCATAGGTGTCGCCATTTGAGCCATTTATGCAAATTTTGCGACTTAAAACATAAAACCAAACACGCCTAACATATGTCAACCAGTCAAGCAGTCAGTCAGTCATACCAAACATTCATTCATTCACTCATTCATTCAGTCGGACGTTAGTTCGGCCTCTCAGCGTGGGGCCCAGAGGGCGTACAATTTGGTGTTCAAGATGGTTTTGTTGGCTGCAAAATTGCGTAAAGTGGCGAAAACTAGGCGTCTTGCTCTAGCTTACAACAAATGTGTTTTATTTTTTTGTTTTAAGTTATTTGCATAAATTAGGCCACTTGTTGTGGGCTGCCAACTTGCTGCCAACGTTGTGCAATTAATCACAGCCGCTTGGCAGCACTCAACGTTATCTTATCAGTGTTGCCTACGATGCAGCTAATTGCTTAAAATTTTAAGTTTGCGCAGAGTTGTCATCTTTGTGAAATAGAAAAGTAAACAAAATAAACGTGAAGCGCTACATTTGTTTATATTTATTGTATTTATGAAATCATCAGTGACAAAAGTGAATGGGACTTTAAGTAGTTTTTATGGCCCAGGCTAGTTAGTTTTAACAATTATGACTTAACACTTTGGCCAAAGTCGTTTTGGGTGGTTTACGATATGAGCCAGCCATCCAGCCAGAAAACATCATTTGAGCTTTATCAACTTGAGCATATTGAACTCTCGGCTTTTATGACTTACACACGTCGTATACCCTAGCTATGCTTCATGTTGACACTTTTTTTATTTTGAACTATTCTTCAAACGAAATGTGTCGAAACATCAATAAGGCGTCGTAAAAATCTAAATGGAATAGAACTGCGTTTCCGTTTTCTTTTAAAAGGATTGATATGGATATATTGTTTACTTAAAGTAGCTATAAAAAATGTTATGTTCGTAAGCTAGATACAAAGCATTTGCTGGGTGTGTGTACATCGCTAATACTCTAACCTTTGTATTGTGGGTAGCTTAAGGTTTTCGAATCTGTTGTTTTTTTTTTTTTTTTAAGTGAAATGCTGGGTGAATGAACTTGAACATAAAACGGCAATGGTCACACTTAAAGAAAACCAAATGATAAACCGTTTAGAAAATAAACTCTGCTCATTAAATTAGCTGCTATTTTTATAGCTTTGATAAGATAACCAACCAACCGACCATCCAACCAACCATATATATATTTAAGTAGCTTCGAAAATCATTTTGTTGGTTGGGCTTTTTTGGTTTGGTTTTTACCAATTAGTTGTCCATAAACATAACTTGGCCATAAAACATGAATGCTTAGAAGTATTATCATATTTGCAAATATCTTCGTAAGAAAACAACTCATTTTTACGAGCACATTTGTAGGCCATAAAAAGGGTATTTTGATTTGTAATATTTGTAGAAATCAAGTTTTGTATTTAAAACTGTCAAATGCCGCATTCTTAAGGTCAAATTATTAAAGTCTTTAAAGTTATCTTAACGATTTAACTTAAGTCTGTTGCCATAAAATTTTTAGCCATTTTGAAAATAATTCAAACAAAAAATAAATTTATTCGGCACAAAAAAGAGCAAAGTTTCTATACTTATTGTTTCTTGTATAAAAATAAAAAGATGGTGTGCATTAGAAACGAGCGCAGCTGTATTTGGCGCTCGTAGTATTCTCTGCCAAATAATCAGCTATTTTGCTTAAACGCTTCTAAGCCAACAAATCAAACAGTTGACTTTCGTGCACAAATCTAGCTCAAATCTCCAGCTTTCGACCGATTTGCACAAATATACTCAAGCAATTTTGAACCGACTCGCAGCAAATGCTTAAGAATGCACTTTTTCCAACCGAATTCGATGGCTTTTTTTTGGGACCTAGACATACCTACAGACCATGGCACATACATGGGTACAACTTTTAATGTATGTACAAGTGTGGGCCTACTGGAAATCCGTGGGTCTATTGTCCACCCTTTCTTCTAGTTCAAGTTAAATGTTCGCAGAAACTGAGTCACACCCGTCTGCGAGATATACATCAGATCCTTCTCACTAATAATGTAGCTGCCTAGCAGCTTTGCACTATTTCGTGCTAGCACTGGGCTGTTAGTGATTAGGTGTTCCATTGACTCAACATCCTGCTCCTAGAACCTACAAGTTTTGTTGCTCTTAAGTATCATTTTGTGTAAATAGTCTTTGCACGGAAATTGGCCTATCAACGCTCCACAAAGTGACCTAAGCTGTGTCCTATTTAAATATAGAGAATTCTTGGCACTTGCTGCTTCACGGCACACGGTTCTTCTTGAGTTTCAAACACTCTCTAGATAGTTCCAGTATATATACAACTTGCTCCAGCTCTTACCATATCAGAGATCCAGGCATTCGTAAAGTCAAAGAGACGAACATGGGTTTAGTCCCCTGTTCATACTTTAGGTATTTTGAGGGAAGCTTCTCCTATTACACAAATATTCAGTTAGCATAAATCAAATATACCATTTCTAGCAAATGGTACAGGGGATAAAAAAAACCTATCTTTCTAAACTGAATACATGAAGTTAAATGTCATAGTCGGTAATAATTTCCATGAACTTTGAAAAGATTTCAGTAGTTATTTTCCATTTCACTTATCTATTTTGTAATTTATGATATTGCTATTAAATGAATTTGTACTTTGTAAAAGTTAAAAATATGAAGAATATTCTCTGAAAACTTTAGTCAGTTCAGACATCTTTTAAGGAGTTTTGTGGATTTTAAAGGGCCTGCCAATTCGAAATAAAATAGCTGCAAATGGTCTATATGCTAGGTACAGTTTTTGGCAGCTTTCTTCAGAATATCAATCAGTATTTTACAGATTAATTCTACAATGTTGGCCTTCAGTCACTGCGAGCTTGTAGCTATGGACATGAGCCTTAGCATTTCCCCACACAGAAAGAGTCAAGAGGCGTTCAATCACAAGATCTAGTGTAAAAATCCTATAATCAAGCTCGACACTCGATACGGGCAAAGCTTCGCATGCAGTGTAACATGTAACACCTCTTTCAACAAGCCAAGTCCAGCTGTGCGTGTGTGGTCAAAAGAATATTTCATTCACATTAAAGTTTCGGCATTAGCCCAATATTGAGGCCCTAATGCACACCAGATGCATTCACAATAACTATTCGGACCATATTTGGAAAAATGCGACCCTATGTAGCAGCCATTCCACACAACAGTCAATTTTTCGCTATCTGCAATATCTATATTTGCTCTTCAAACCGAATGCAGCAATTTAGCTTAATCAAGTATCTATTCATGCAAAAATGCGTTTTTAAGAAGTGAGAAATAACACTTGAGTTACCGAATATAAATTTTGATAATACAAATTCAAAAGTTTTGAGTTTGCTTTTCACCCTTATCTTTAATTTTGATTAAAATACCAAACTTAACACTTTTAATAGTAACGCAAAGCTGTAAGACGCATCAGCTTTAAAAATCCAAAAAACAAGTTACAATAAAAATCACCCTTTATTCTACCAAATCCTTTTAAGTCGGCTTACCTTAGAGTTCTCACAAATTTTATACAAAAAGCTCAAATTAAGAGAAATAAACAAAAAATTTGATTTAAGTTTTTTTTGAATAATAACGAAATGCTTATAATTTTATTATCAGAAAAATGTAAAATTCTTCAACTTTATATCAATGTAGTTCCCTTAAGCTTAGTTATTTGATCAGTTTTTCTTTCTTGTCAAACCCAATTCTTAATAGTGAGTATCTCTTCTACTTGAAGTAAACTATAACCTATGCCAAAAGCCTCCACTTCAGCTTATTGTTTTGGCTTAAAAGTAAAATAACAACGCTTCTGGCCACTGAGTACAATTCCTTGAATTATTGTTTAAAGTTAACTTACATTACACAAATTCAAATTGATTGCTTAATTTTCTATAAACAAAGTAATTCCTTTTGATAAATCAATTTATGCAAATGCCAGTTTCTCACACTCCCAAAGTCCTACAAACACTTTGACCAACCCAACGACCCACACTTACCAATACTCAACACATAAAAGCCTACAAAAAGCGCCAAGCGCATTGGACCAACCCAGACCAAAACCATTTTTGTAATTTAGTGTAAACAATTTCAGAAATGAAAATGTTGAAATACCAATACGAAAATGATTAAATGTTTTTTATAGTTTTTCAATTGATTTTTTTTTTTAAGTTTGCGCTACGCAGGCAATAAATAAAGTAACAACATTTGAGCGAAGCGAGCGTACGGTGCGTATACGTAATATACAATAATAAATCTGCAATGAAAATCCCTCTAAGCCGGCGCGGCAAAGTGCTGCTTGCAGCAAGTACCAACGATCTAGAGTCCCTGCCCCAAGCTTAAGCACTTAACAAAACGCGCACGCGCAGCAACAGCAACAAATGCAACAACAACAACAACATGCCACATTATATAAAGTGGGCGTGCTGCGTGTTGCATGTTGTTGCTGTTGCTGTTTGGTTGCTCATTAAAATGCAACACATGCGTGCCGGCAGCGTTGTAGTGCAGCAAAAGTGTTGCACATAGCGTCATTGGTGCCATGTCTTGGAAGGATGTTTGTTGGCCGCCACAGCAGGCGCATGTGGGCAGACCAAGCCGGCAATTGCAACGAATTGTATGCATTGAGCAATCCACACTACACAATCCACAAAAGCGACAAATTTTTGCACATACGAGAGTACAATGTGCAACAAGCCCGCAAACAAAGCTGACCCAGGAATTTGACTATGTGTGTCTGGTTGATTGTACGCTGCTGCCTTTTGGTCACTTGGCACGGCTAGCTGACTTAGTTGGCTTATTTGGACTTATAATTGCCCCACCCAAACTTATTAGTGGCTGGACAATTTGCGGCAACAAGCATGGCGCAACATTTGTCGTTTTTTTGTTTTTGTTTTCTACCAAATGTTTATTGTGACTAGTTGATTTTAATTAATATAAACTTTTGCAGTTTTTATTTATTATTTAATAATGTAAGAAAAATAAACGCTTAAAATGCATGTTTTTCGCACATTAAAAGCGCATAAATTAAAAGTCAACACCCAAATGCGTCAACGGCAACGTGCGTGTGGCAGCGGCAAGTTCTTCCTGCTGTTTGTTGTTGGTGTTGCAGTTAGGCACTGGCACTGGCCACTGCTGCAAACTGGCAGCATAGATGCCTCATCACTCATACGCAATGAAGACATTTATATGGCAAGAGTCAGCGTCAGAGTTGTTGTGGCGCCAGGCGAACTTGCGTCTTCGCAGGAGGCAAGTTGAAGAAAAGGCAATTTCAGTATTTTACATGGCCAGGCAGTGGCGTAGTTTGGCAAGGGACGGAATAGGATTTGTATCTGCGGTGGGAAAACTTTGGAGAATTGTAAAATATTTTTTCGGTATGGTTTCTTGAACAGCACTTAACACATAGATAATACTACTATGCTATTGAATTTCACTCTCGTTCTCCGCGCATCATTTATCGAACTGAGAATTGGCAAACGAAACAAGAAAAGTATTGCCTGTTAAATAACTAAGAAAAGTTTAAATCGAAATAAATTATTCGTCAATAAAAAATTCAATAAATATTAAGATAAACAAATAATATTTTAAGTTAAATAAATAAAACTTAAAGTTTACAACCATTTCCTATTGAAGAAAAATAAATTAAAACTAGTTTAAATTTTTACACTTTTCATCGTAAAAATCCGTTGTTTTTGAATTGAAGGGCAGACGCTTTCGTGTTTTGCTTTAAAGGATTACAACTGCATGAGATTTTTAGAGAATTATTCCATTTATAACTATTGGAAGTGGATTTAAGTTAAAGTATAATACTTCTAGAATGGTTTTACGATCGATTTAATGTATGACAATATCATAATGAATTAAGTTTCTAGAGGGTTGCCTTTTTAAATCTCTATTGTTTTAAAGACAGCCAGCTCTTGTGGACTGGACAGTATTGCAGATGTCGTGGAAAACAAACCTATCTATTTGTATGAATATTGGTAACTTTGGCTAGTCAATCAAATACTTAGGAACCTCCATATCTCGATATCTTGGACATGAATATATTTTGCTGCCTTCTTTAATACTCGATCGCGCTTTTCATCTTAAGGCTCAAGATCAAATATTTTTAGCAACTTTGACAACTGCAGCGAATTCCTCCTAAATTCTAACCTCCTCTCCCACCCAATTCACTCCACTACCCAAAAACCACTGTCAGAGAGGCCTAGACCTGTTCGATCAGACATACCTTCCATTTCCCATATAGCTCACCTTCCACTTAACATGAAGGCTTCAAATTATCCACACGGAGTCAATGGGTAATATTATCTCAACATCAAGACCTAACTCTGTTTTTCCCCGGCGGCAAAGAACTGTCCTGTCCCAACTACGCTCGATATTTTCAAAATAACTGGCGAGAGTTAATGCAGATGTAGTTGACTCCCGCCCCAACTGCGGCTGCAACCCTCAAGACACTAGACAACCCTCATGACATGCAACTGTTCTCATGCTTGGCTACCCTCACCAGACTGATGCCTTCATCGTTTTGGACAAATCCGGTCGAGGCAGCTGGCTTCTTTGAACTGGATAGGTAGCTCTCTATCTTCTTGTTCTTATCTTCTCTAACCTTTTATCTACTTAATTATGTGATGGCTGCTACCGCAACAACGACTGCGAAGACGATGTCGGTGCTACACACCGAAATTGACGATGGTCAAGCCCCCTCTGTTTCGCAAGCCCAAACTATACCCGAAGCACCAAGACAGCTACAACAACAACTACCGGGAAGACAAATATCATAAATTTCTTTGAAGAAATGTTATCTGCTGCTCATAGGCTATCATCTATTGATCATGATATACCACTAGTTCTGTCACAAATCGATCTCAACCCCTCTTGGGCTACGTCACTGTGCCGCAGTTGCCAAACCATGCAACATGCACCACGCACCACGGCGTCTCGCTTAAAGTTTATCGTTGACTTTTCTTCTAGCCGACAAGCCACACACGCAATGGGCGTTGCCCAGGTTGTGGCAGCACCTGTTGCACTTGTTGTTGTTGCCAGTGTTGTTGCCTTTGTCGTGGTGGTTGTTGTTGTTGGTAAGACTCTTAACTGAAATCAGAGCAAGGCAAGGCGCATGTGCGTGAGAGCGGGCGAGTGTGTGCGTGTGTGTGTGTGTTGTGCCACCGATGACAGCATCTTAGACGCTCGTGTCGTTTGACTAGACGTTGTGCGTTGGCTGTGCAACATGTTAATTCTTCATGCGTTGCATAAAAGCCAATAACAAATGCCACGAACAACGCCTTGGGGCGAGCTGGAGCGCTTGTTGGAAGCTGCTGCTCCCTGATTTTGTTTTTTTTTCTGCTTTTGTAATTACAAACTAAACACTTTCTGCCTCGTTGTGGACGTTGTCGTTGTTGTTGTTGTTGTTGTTGTTGTTGTGGCAGTTGCATTTATTGTTGTATTTATGTCTAATTAAAATTGCAATTGCTGCGCACAGACATGCCAGGCATGCCACATACACCAACGACTAGGCTAGCATATATATTGCAGTATGTTATGTTATGTATATTATTTAAACGCTATTTTCTATTAAATATAACGTTAAAAATATTTCTCTTTTCAACTAATTTGCAGCCACATAAGTGCAGAGGCATTTCCTGCGCGCACAAATTCTTCCTGCTTCAATCAGTTGCGACTGCGGCTGCCGCTGCCTCAATCAAGCAAGTAAGTCAAGCAAATTGGCCATAAATCTATGCAAAACTAATTATAAATTATATGACAAAGTGTGCAGCATTTAATTATTATGTGCCACTGTATAAAAGTTAAACTATTTTAAACGCTTTTTGTTGCATATTTATTTATTATTTTTAATTGTTTTCAATACATTTTTTTTTTTGCCTTAATTTGGCTTAATTTGCGGGCGTGCGCATTGGTCTGGCTCGGCCTGGCCAGAGGGTCGTATGAGTAACATTTAATTGCAGCTATAACAAGCCACGCTAATAGCAACAAAAGAATTTATTTTTTGTTACTATTTTTTTGCTTATTATTATATTTTAAATTGCTCATTACGCGGCCATTCCACAAATAAAAAAATAATAAAGCCAGCACAGCAAATTAAGCAAAAATAATAATAATTAAAAAACAATTTTGCACCAATACATTCAGCAAAAGCATATAAATGTGCTAAAAAACATATATTATGTTCCTTTTTTTTTTTTAAATATAAAAACAAAATTGTCTATAAACACATGTTGGTGACTTAGTCAGGCAGGCAGCCATTTAAAACGCCCAAGAGCAAAAATAGAATAAAAAAAGTAATAATAATACGGAATACTTTATAAAATAAAATAAATTTTAAACTAAGGTGCAGCAATTGGGCCGCACTTGGAACATTATGGCAACAAAGCAAATGCTTTATAAACAATTCTTTGCGATTTTTTTTGTTTTTTGCTTTAATAAGTGCAACAAAATATTTTGCGTTACTTAATTTGGCAATATATGTGGCACCTCGAGTGCATAAAACAAAGATCTTAAAATTATTAATAATTACGCGCACTTAAGCAGACGCCAAGTGTCTGCCATAAAAATAAATATATATAAAAAAAATTAACAATCACAAATAAGATAAAATCAAAATATTTTTTATAAAAAACAATATGCGGAAAGAACTGCGGCCAAGTAGCGCAGCTTGTATACTCTTTAAAGTTAAAACTCTATGGAAGTTTCATTTCATTTTATTATTTATAAATTTTTTTTTTTTTGATTAAAAATATTTGAAAAAACGTTATTTACTCAATTGTCTTGACAATCTTTGCCATTTTCTTCAAATAATAATTTCTTAATACGACAAATTTTACTTTACACAATATTTTCATTTTATAAAAATTTTTTTACCAAAATATATATATTTGCCTCGAAATCAAAAGAACTTTCAATTGTACATTTTTCTTTTAATGTCATATTATTTTTTATAAAATAATTAATTCTATTATTGTTTTATATAAATTTTTTTTTTCAATATAATACGTACTTATTAATAAATTATCTATAAATTAAGTAATCTCGGGACTTAACGATTTTAGCAAACTTAAAACTTCAAAATAACTACATATGAATAAATTTTTAAAATATTACGAAATATTGAATAATCTCGATTATTTACTAAAAAAATTTTTTTCGCCTAAATTGTGGTCATAGCTCCAAATGCGGAGCATGCATCTATTTCTATTAAAAGCTTTTTAAAGAGAAGAGGGACTTATAGCTTTTAGCTGCTACTTGCATTATAAAGGGTAGAAAAAAGTTGGAGACTTCTGAAGAAGAACGAAAAGTTCGAATTCGCGGACAAGAATACAAAAAATTAAAAATCAGGAGAAAATGTCAATTTAGAAAAGGATAGAAGAAAACGCTCACTTGGAAAATTTAGACAAAAAACAACTTTTGAAAAACCGAAAAATTATAGAGCTTGACACTTGAAGGCAGAACAAATTGACAAAAAGTGGAAGCGTGCGTTGGATTCGTACAAAAATATCAAATCCAAAGAGCTGAAACTTGCAATATAATGGGTAGAAAAAAGTTGAAGACTTCTGAAGAAGAACAAAAAGCTCGAATTTGCGGACAAGAATACGAAAAATGTTAGGATTAATGTTAGGATTTTTGCATATAGAGAATATGAAGAAAGAGTGTCAACATTTTAACGCTTTTACTTTCGAAATTAAAATATCGCTATCCGAACATACCTTTCGATATAGAGGAAAAATGGTACTGCCGGCTCAAGATAAATATCCAGAGGAATTAAAAATAAATTTTGTATAAAAATTAAGAAATATATAAACACTTAAGAGAAAATAATCGAGTTTAATAACAATTAGTATGCATTTGCCTTTTTCAATGCCCGAAATGTAAATTTCAAAGGTGAGAATTGTAGGTGAAGCTTATGTGAAAGCAGCAACATGTCTCAAGGCGATCGTTGGAGTGTTGGGGGTTGTCGAGCAAAAGAAGCAAGCCCCTAGTTATAAAACAAAGTGTATATTCAGAGTATAAGTATAATAGGAAAGCACTCTTTTATATTATTTGAAAAAGCTTAAATTCTGAAAATAAACTCTTGTTAAAATTAAGAAAGTTAAAAAGTCTTCAATTTGAAAATGTTTCAAATAGATATTAATACAAAAATAAACTTCTAAAAAATTACAAAAACTTAATTTAATTTCGCAAATCGGAAAACACAAATTAACTTTACAACTTCACATACCATACCAAACTATAGAGTATACATATATTTTATAGGCTGCACTTTTTGGTAGCTGCCACAAATCATATGGCAACAATTTGCCACAATTCTACTTAGTTGCATTAATGTTCCAGTTAAAAGTTGTTGTTATGGTTGTTATGGTTGTTATTGTTGTTGTTGCCACTTCTATCTTACTTTTTTAGCAGTTGTTATTACCGCGGTTAAGCAACAATTAAGCAATTTTCATAATTACAAACAATGACCAAATTTTTGACACGCTTGCTTAAAAAAAAATAATAAAAAATATATATATATATTTTTTGTTTAACTGAAGGCATTGGCATAGCTTGGCAGTTAGCTGGCAGCAACACAGGCAACTTGGGGCGCGCTTGATTTGCGCATGTAGTCAGTGTAGTTGAAAGAGGTATATTGAAACGGAATAAGTTAGTTTATGTTTAGTTAAAAGTAAATAAACTTTAGGGCTACTGGGATGTATACTTTTGCGAGCAACTATTGCGGCAATAAAAATTAGCTAAATCTGTTAAATAAAAATAATTAATACCAATTTACCAATGCGCAGTTAAATTTTGATCTAACTTAAACTTAATTAGCACTAAATTTGGCATAAAATAGCCAAAGTCCACTTAACTTAATTTATTATATTAGAAATAAATGGAAATTTGTAACAAAACGCAGTTAAACGCTTTATAAAGCGATTTCTATCCAAGCTAATCTCTACGCAACTTTAGCCCTTTTGTCGTCTTTGTACAATTTTGATAAACGAGTTCGATGCCTAATTATATGAGCTAATAAGTTCGCGAGCCAACTTGTTTCCAAACATTTGCTTAGCTTTGAAAAAACAGCTAATTAAAATAATAAATATTTTGGCCATAACCATAATTTCTGCTCAAATCACAGAACACCAAAAAAAATCGCATTTATTTATAAATTTTTTCCAAGAATTTCAGCTAAAACTTGGCCAAAAGCTGAAATATAATCAAAATGAGGGCATAAAACGGAGTGAATTGAATTTAAATCTTAATATAGTATATATATTTATTGGAACATTTTGAGGCAGGTTTATCATACTTTAGAACACCATAAATTATTGCATTTTATATATTTGGACATTATTAAAGCTAACAAAAAAAAGAAAAAATTTTTAAATTAATTTTAAATTTTAATAATAAAGATATTTACAATCGTGTTCATTATTTTAATAATAATATTATTATTAAATCTGCAAATTTCCAAAGGTTAAACAGTTAACTTAGTTAGCAAGCGAAACAAAGGTAAAAAAAGTTTGCGGTTTTTTTTGGTTCCAAATAAAAAACTAGTTTGAAAAAATTAAAAAAAAAAACTTTCTTGTGGAACTTGGCAAAGCTGCTTTCGGTTTTTGAGTTGTGTCGTTGGATTCAAGTAACTACCCAACTACAAATGGCAATTTTTAAAGTCGCAATATTTATGCTTTCCGAAAAGCATAAAATATTGATTGCTTTTTATTGGCTTCACAAATGCAAAATTTCCACTTAACAAATAACGATTAAAATTAAAGTTTTTATAGTTGCAAAAAATTCCTTTAAAAACTTTGTTTGATCTTTGACAGTTTGTGGCACAGCTCATAGTTGAAAAAGTTCTAAAAACCCAAACTATGCGCAATATTTTTTAAAAATAATGGGCTATGAGGACCCACATGATTAGTTAAGTTGTCCAAGAACCTAAAGTTTATTTCCAAATATTGAACTTCGTATAAGTACAAGTTGATATTTTAGTTTTATTCTTAATTGCTGTTGAATTTATTAATTTTTTTATGATTATTCTTATTATTTTGAAATGAAAGCCTATAAAGTGTTTTTAGTTTTTTTTTAATTTTAGGAAATATTTATATTATAAATTTATTTAGTGAATATTTTTTTAAATTTATGTACTGAATATTTTTTTAAAATTCATTTAAATGAATTTAATTTTTAAATTATAATACTTATAAAAATATAGTATATTTATTAATTTTTATATTTATTATTTTTATTTAAATTTATTTATAAATATTTTCGAAATATTTATGTACTGGATATCTTTTTTAAGTTTATTTACTGAATATTTTTTTTAAAATGTATTAAAAATTATAGTACGTTGAAATATAAATTTTACTTATTTATTTTTCTGAAAACTATTTTTATTTAAATTTATTTAGTAACTATTTTTTATAAATTTATTTACTAAATATATTTTTTTTTTTAATTTTCAAATTTATTAAAAATTATAGTTTATTTACTGAATATTTTTTTAAAAATATATTAAAAATTATAGTACGTTGAAAAATAAAATATAGTTATTTATTTATTGTTTTAAAAATAATTTTGGTATAAATTTATTTACTGAATATTAAAAAAAAACATTATTTACTGAATATTTTTTAAAAAATTATTAATATTATAGTACGTTGAAAAATAAATTGCACTTATTTAGTTATTGTTTTAAGAACAATTTTTTTTTTAAATATTTAGTGAATAATTTGTAAAAAATTATTGACTGAATATTTTTTAAATGTATTAAAATTATAGTATGTTAAAAAATAAATTTTACTTATTTAATTATTATTTTGAAAACAATTTTTATTTAAATTTATTTTCTTAATATTTTGTAAAAATTTATTTTCGGGTTTTTTTATTTAATTTATTTACTGAATATTTTTTTAAAAATGTATTAAAAATTATAGTACGTTGAAAAATAAATTATACTTATTAATTTATTGTCTTGAAAATAATTTTTATGTAAATTTTGTTACTGATATATTTAAAAAAAATGTATTTATTGAATATTTTTTATAATTGTAAAAGTTTTATTTTATTATTGGTAGAGGTTTTTATTTAAAAAGATAATACCTGTTTTGTTTTTTGTATTTTTATTAGCTATTTTTAATTTTAATTTGCTCACAAATTCACCCTTTTTCTTTGTCTTTTTTGGTATATTGGTATATATAAATTTTTAATCTTTTAAAAAACAATTTTTTTTAGTTTTACTTAGAAACGATAGAAGGGTGAATTAATTCCTATGTGATTTTTTTTTGATACTTTTTTGTTTTATTCAACTTTATATTAAAATTAGCCATTTATTTTTAATTTTAAGAAATTATTTTTATAAAATAAAAAATTTAAATTATACTTCATTTAAAAAATGAAGTACTGCTGGAAAGCTGATAGTTATTTTCGAAGCTATTTACTACTGCCTAAGGGATTCAAACAGGATTTCGAGTGACTTAGGTATAATATAATCAAGGCATATAATCAAGGAATTTTCTTAACTTTACGAGAATTGTTTGTGATTTTTATTTACAAAATAGTTGAAAGGCATTGTGCAATGAAAAAAAAGCTCTCTAATAAGTAGAAAAGCATTTTAAAGAGAAACGTTATACTGATCATGCCTCTTGCCATGAGTGGGATTCGAGTGCACAACCTCATGTTTAGTAGGAGAGTGCCATTACCCACTAAGCTGCGAGACCCCACAAATAGTTTATATTAGAATTGAATATTAAAAAAATATGGAGTTTGTAAAAAAATATCTTTTATAATTCGAATTAGAAATCTTCTTGTGATAAACTATTCAAGGTGCCTTTCTGCTGATCACGAATCAGGTGTTAAAATTTTGAGATGTAACAGACTGCCTTCTGCTTTCCAACAACTTTCTGCACTGCCCTCGTCTGCCTAAAAAGCTTATTTAGTAAAATTTTCCGGCAACCAATTGGTCTAAAACTGTTGCATTTTCTATAGAAAAAACCAACCAATGTGTGGCAACATAATTGACTGTAATCTAAAACAATTTGCACCATTTTTTTCCTACTTTTGTTGTGGTAGTTTTTTTTTGTATTTAGTTTTTGGCAACAATTGGCTGCCATGCGTAATGTTGCAACTGACCAGGCGACACGTGATATATATGCAGCGCGCATTGTTGCACTTGCTGCTGCTGCTGCTGCCCGCACACCCACACAAAGGCACAACTAATCATTGCAAATTTAAACCCAGGCCACAGGCCCGTTAACAGCTTAACTTGGCTCAAATTGCAACAGCGCAGCGGCGGCGTACAAGTGTTGCAAATCTATGCAAGCTGCTACCATAAGCTAGCTGGCTAACAATTGTTATTTGTTAACAGTTGAGATATTAAACAATAATTGTAACTGTAAAGTGAGCTTAACGTGAGTGCATCAAACCATAATTTTCTTGCAACACATGCGGTGGACGCGGGACGCATGCAGCGGGATGTGTGTGTGTGTGTGGCAGCAACAGCAAAGACTAGACAGTGTAAAGAAGAAGAAGCAAAAAAAAGAATTCATTGAAGAAAAATGCGCAGCAGACACAACAGCAAAAGCAGACTTTAAGCCAAGTTAAAACCAACTGGCCGAGAGTCAAGAAACTCGGATAGTACGTAAAACATACCGCTCTATAATTAGAGCAGAAATTCTGACGTTTCTATTTCAATTTTCCAACTGTGGTCGCCACGCAAAACTGCCACGCCAAGTGACGTTTTGATTGAGTGATTGGCAACAAGACGCTTGGCCAGCACAGCCCGACCACGGGTACGAACAAACAGACAGTCGGTCAGTCAGTTGTCCAGCTGAAGTCAGTCAGTCAGTTGGCCAGTTAGTTAGTTAGCCAGCCCAACAAGTGTGCTTGTATTGCTATTGCACTCTTGGCAGCTTTATTACAAATAGTATCTGCATACCAAGCTAAGTTGGCCATAACTGAATGAAGTTGCAGATATTATAGCCAACGCCAAGGGACAGCAATAGCATAACCAGCGCACAGATTGTGAAAGAAGGTTTTATATTACACACCTGATATTAACTTGGTCCATTGTCTTTACTTAAATCCGGCAAAGTAATTCAAGCACTGGAGAAATTTCCATGTGCTGCAGCACATGACTCCAAAACAAAAGTCTCTCAGTTCAGGCCAGCCAAGTCAACTGGTTCAACATATTTCTAATTATCACACAAACAATTTGCAGCAAAAAAATTATATTACAACAGTTGGGCGGGCACACCCACTTTGTGCACAGTTAAGCTACAGCTTTCAAGTGGTAATTGCTCCAATTTGAATATGCCGGTTCCGAGCGACCATGTATCTATCCTATCTATCTATCTATGAAATGTATATAAATTGAATGAGCAGCAAATCGATTAAAATCGAACGCGCCCATTATGAACACGACGCTAGACGAGCGACTTTTGTCTGACGTTTGGCGGTTTAGCGTTTTAGCGCTTTTGACATGACTCCCGCTATGTATGAGTCGCACTCTGGCGGCGGGCTTATCTTTGGAGCCGAGTCTATAAGTCTGTCTGTGCAGTTGAACGCTTTTGTATGCGGATACTGACCAATACTGCAGTAGTTTGTGAATATCTCAATGTGAAGGTCAGTAGGTGGCGGTCGACTATTAGACAACAACGGTAATAGCAACTACAACAACAGCAACCACAATAATAATGATTATAACAACAACAACAGCAACAACAATAATTGCAACAACAATCAATTAGATGCCTAAAACGGCAAAAAACATGTTAACAAACACTCAGGCGGCTGCAACGCGTCAAACAAGTGCATAAGTCAGTATTCGTTGCACTCACTCGATTCTAAGGCAATAATCTTGAGTTAAATCTATTCCATGGAGATTATGCCCCATACACTATAGTAGGCTGCACTGTGCTCAGACAATTATGTAGTTTGACATTGGCTTAGATCAACAAGTTCAATATTATTTGGATAATGAGCCGATTTTGGGCCAGACGTCAAACCATTTAGCAAATATCTTTAAAAACTCAAAAAAAACTCTGTAAGTTCCTTAAAAAAGACGGTCAGTGTCTTCACCTTGAAATCTATCACCTTTTAATCTTTGAAGAATAAGTTCTAGATACACCACAATAAGATATAATGACAGAAAGTGCACCGAATTGGGCCAGATGTCAGGCCATCTACTTAATATTTTTAAAAAGTCAATAAAGATAAAGTCAAATAAAGATAAATTTTAAAATAAAGTTTTAAAAAAGAACTATACCTGGTACTCTTAAAAGAATAATAAAGATAATACTATAAAATCAACTGACTTTGAAGATGTTCCGCTTTCGATACAAACGCCAACTCATTTACTAAATATCTTTAAAAACTCAAAAAATACTCTGTATGTTCCTCAGAAACGACGATCGGTGTCTTCCCCTGCCTTCCCCTTCTAGATAGACCACAGCTTCAGATTGACCATTATAAGATATAATAACTGTAATTGGGCCGATTTTGGGCCAGACGTCACAACATATACTAAATATTTTTTAAAAGACTGTAAATTCGTTGTAAGTTTTTAAAAATAAATCAATCAATATCTTCAGATAGCGATCTATAAAATCGACTGACTTTGAAAATTGGATGATTTTGGGCAAGTCGCCAAATCATATGCTAAATTACTTTAAAAAGTCGATAAAATCGTTGTAAGCTCTTCAGAAAAGACGATGGGTGTCTTTATTGCTGGTTCCTAAGAAAAAAGATCAGTGTCTTCACCTGTTAATTTTAAAAGAATAATAACGCTCATTTCTAGCTAGATAAAATATATAATTTAGAAGTAAAATTTAAACAAATCCAGGTTTAAATAAAAAATCGCATTCACTTGCTTATAGGTAAACTAGTAACCACTACACTATAAGCCCAACCGAAACTAGAAAACAAAACTAAAAACCATTTCTTAAAAACCTTATAATGGCAATAATTGGGCAAATTTGAACGAATAGAAGACCTACTATTCAAAATTGGTTAAAAACGGTTATGAAAAATGGTTATGACAGCAAAAGTCAAATCAAAAGATTTTTCTTTGATAATATTTTACGGGTTTATGAGTAATTGTTATTAACATTGGTAAGAAATACAAGGAATGAATTCGACTATGTTTAAATAACATAAACATTTAGTCATAAACCTCGTAAAAAAAGGAGTAATACAATGGATTTTCCCATTACTTTAAAAATTAGGACATCAAAGTAATAATTTTTGTAATTTTTGTTGTCCAAATATATTACAATTTTTAGCATTCCGTGCGCTTCGCAAACCAAATTGCATCCTGTATGAATTAAGATCGAAAAGACCATTGCTTAAAAATAATTCAAAGTTCCATGTCGTGCTATGCTCAATACAGAAAATTCCAGCATAATTATTGTTTTCTTTCTTAGTAATTTCCATTTTTTTAAGAACACACCTGATTCTCATCGTATTTTATTTATCTGGATGCACTGGTAGTGTGATAGTGGTTAGGATAAGTTAAGCATTGCAAAAGTGCCAATCTACTTCTTCTTCTACATGACTCACATGAATATTTGTCCATTCAAGTTCGGAAGACTTTGAGTCAAAAAAATTATATTTGGAAATTATTCGCTACTTAAAAGAGTTTTTGAAAAAAGCCGGCTCTGACATACAGTCAGTCATCTGTGTAACTTTTAATCAAACAATAAGAATGTCTTTCAATTAACAAAGTTTCTGTTGTTCCATTTGAGCAATATTCAAGTTACCAAATAAAATCTTAAAAAAAATAAATACATCACCGATTCTGATATGCTTTTGCGGGCTTAAATTGGGATCCCAACATTCTACATTCTACAGTCTTATTCTTGTAGACATCGCTTTATAATTTGACTTTTTTTGCATAACATCTTAATCGGGTTCTAACGTACTTCTTAACAAAATTACTTGTGTCATTCTATCCAGAAAAACTAGCACTTCCATTTCCTAAATCCAGTCATACATTGCAGCATCCCTTTATGCGCAAACTATAATAACCTTTACAACCCTTAATATCCCATAATATCAACCTGTATATCCTATATTTTCTATCTTAACTCATCTAAATTTGCAATATTTGACCAAACGCGAACTATAAACCCCCAACTAGGTCACATTTTGTTAGGTTATTTTCAATTTTTGTATATTACTTCCTATTTTCATCTTTTTCTTCTGCAGTTTCTGGCCAGCCACAGATTCACATCTATAAAATATTCACTAGGGATACGGATTTGTTTCATATTATCATTTTTCCGTTCTTATTTAATACTTACTGGAATTAGTTGTACCCCTAAAGGAAAAATAAATAAATAAATAAAAATTTAAGGTTCATCATCTCTCCAAACATACATGCTTCACCTTGAAGTTACAGAACTTTTCACAAGCACACAGCTTGAAATATAAATAAAATCGCAAAGATATCGTGCGCAAGTCAAAACTATTAACAAAATCAAAATTTATGTCGAAAAATAGAAAAATTTTGATGAATTCTTATAATTAATGCAAGAACGTCTTATAGCAATTATATTAATACAAACGAGACTTGTTTATATTTTATTCATAAACGCAACAGCCAACAAAAAATAAAATCTTTTAATAAAACAGTTTTATTTAATAAAAACACATTAAATAGCAATTGATTATAATAAAATATAATAAATTTGCAAATTAGGAAAAAAAAACAATTCAATTTCCATTTAAATTAGAAAAAGGCCTGCATAGTTATATAACTCGTTAAGTAGTTATCCGAACTGACTGAAATTTTTTGATAATACTTAAAAATAAATTACTTTAAGTAAATGAAAAGTAGTTGATTCTTTAAAATCCCAACTAGCTGCACCCTACGGTGCTCAATTTTTATCATATTTCAGCCATCTTTAGCATTTCGACCCAGTTATTTCTTCTAGCCGATTTGATTATGCTACCAAACCAGCTGCATTTTCATTTTGCACCAAATAAAAACCCGAACCAGTTGCGCACTCATACCATAAAGATCTTGCTGACGTCCCAAAAGAGAGCAGTCTCCAACGCCACTGTCACTGCTAATGTCGTTGGGAATAGTTTTAATGGCTGGATTAACGTCGTCTTAGCTAATGGCTACAACTGATGTGGAGACTCCATCACGAACGTTAATTGCTTTCTTTCTTGTCATTTGGCAGCTGCTGCTCTCCTACGCAGTCACTTGAGCAAACATTTTTGCTCCAATTTTATAGAGATATTTTTTTCGTGGCTGTCCCCTCCCTGCGCCACTTATTGTGGTCACGAACCAAGTGTTTGCTGTTGTTGTTGTTGTTGTAGTGAGGCATGCGTGACATTTGTAATCTTTAAAGTTAACTTAAAGCCAAAATGTTTTGACAGTTTGCAGTTATTGTTTGATCTGCTGTCATGTGATGAGTTCATTAAGTATACGACCCGTAATTGAGCATAAGTTGTGTAGAAAAACAAAAAAAAAAATATAGCTTTTTGATAGACAACTGACACTGATGTCGGGTTTTATTTTATTTCTTATGGCTTACGTTATGCGCGGGTGTAACCAAGCCATTAGACAAGTGAAATTGATACAAAAGTCCAAGCCAAAGCAAGTCAGGCCAAGTCAAGTCAAGCCCGTGCCGTGCAAGTCTATGAAAGTAGGCAAAAAGCCCGAACCAGAGCTATCAATTGACCAATGACCAACCCATCGATCGAGTCAACAAATCAACCACTTCCTACTTAGTTTTATGGCTTATGTAGTAGTTGTTGTTGCTGTTGCTGTTTTTAAGACTCGATTTAAGTGTATTGTATTTTATGTGCTCTATCTAATTAAAACAAGGGCTTGGTTACTTGTCATGTGGCCTTGATAAGATGCTTAAAACACAGCCGGAGCAGCAACAGCAGCTCCAGCCGCAGCAGCTTCAGCGTGGCTCGCGCACGGCGTGTCTTGTTTGGTTTTTGGAACTGTAGACGCTTTTAGTGGCAGCACAGCTGGCCAGAGTTGGTACCACTTGGTCGCTCCTTTTATGCCAAAGGCGGCAATGCGACAGCGAAAATCTTAACTTTTGTTGTCTTTGTTGTTGGTATTTGGCCGTGTATTGAATTCCCAAGTGAAATTACTGATATTTGATGCTATTACCACAAATTTAAAACTGCAACCAAAGTCTCTTTGGCCTTACTTTGATGTTGGCGTCTTGGCTGCTGCAGTCTTATTTTGTTTTGGTAGGTCTGTCAACATCTGCATCTGCCAGATACTCAGCCACGCCGCTATGGCTAGCCCGCCCAGCCAGCCTGCCAGCCAGCCAGCCAGCTAGTCAGTCAGTCAGATCGGCAGCCCAGATATAGATTTCCATGTCCGGCCAGTTCAAAGCGCGCGCGCGTGCCCAGCAAATCAAATCGAATGAAATCAAACAGTCAGCCAGCCAACCAACCAGCCAGCCAGCCAGCCAGATGAAATAGATCCGCTTTAATATTGGTAATTAGGACCACACCTATGCCATATTGAATGTGATTTTTATTGCATATCTGCTTGGAACTTGGCACTGCCGCTCTTAACTTGGTTCTTATTCTTGCTTCCCCTTGGCCAAAAACTCATTAAGTTTCAATTTGTGTCCATCTATTGTTGTTATAGTTTAGTTTTATGTACATGATTTAGCATACACTTATAACCGAATGCGAAATTTTAGCCAACTTTTGTTTATGCAAAAACAAAGCACACGATTCATACTATCAGTTGACGGCCAACGGACAACCGACAACATCGCATCGACCTTAAACTTGCCTTACCGCTTTTGTTTAGCAACTCTGAAGTTTCTAAGTTGAAATTTAAATTTATTTTTTTTTATTTTTTTTTGTTCATATATAACTACTTTTTCAAATCTACATACTTCTAGTTGCAATTAGTTTTTCTTATATATATATTTTTTTTTTTGCAACGTGTGTAGACAAACATATATTGTTGTTATTATGTTCCTACTTCGCATATTTTATTTTTTGCTAAGTATCCCACGTCGTGTGTTTAGAGTTTTGTCGAATACTCTAGTGGGAAGAGGTACCTTGATTTGTATATCTACGAGAGCAATAAAGTTTTCGCAAATTCTACGTATATTATTATTTTTATTTCGTCGAAGAAAATTGCTATCTATATATTACTATCTTTATAATACTATCTGCCATTTACAATATAAACATGATACATCTTCATTTACCTTTGTTCTTCTCAAGTCGTATAAGCTTCTCACCGAAATATTTTATTTTATCTGCAATATCTTTCGCTAAATCGTCTTTGTTTATTTCATCATCATCTATCGTCATCGTCATCATTCAGTTCTACAACCCGGGGTGGGTTTAGGCTTTCTCGATAAATATTCTCTATTCGTCTCGGTTGTTAACAAGGGCACGCCAGCTTCTTACTTCCATCTTCAGCACGTCATCGTCAATATTGTCAATTAGGCGACTTCTAGGTCGACCTCTTTTTCTTATGACATAGTTTATGCTCAACATTTCGTCTTAGTCTTCGTCTTAGTCTTAGTAGTCACCGCGATCATTTATCTTTGGCCCAAACGTTTTTCGCAGAATCTCATCTCATCATCTATTGTCCTACTCCAAATTATCTTAATTTATCTGCAATAATTTTCAATCAATCGTCTGGATTCACTTTATCATCACCTATCTCCACTTATTTTAATCACAAAGTCAAAACCGTCAAACCTAAACCATGTCATATCATCTCAATTTATCTCACATAACATCATATTAAAAATCATGTTTATTTATTTTAACATAATATTCATAATGTTTTCTCATCTAAAAACAACCATCTGTCTTATCTTAACAATGTATAATATTTATAATGTTATCTCATCTTAAAACATCTTAATTAATCTAATCTCATTAAATTTTAACTCCTTTACTTTGTCTCATTTCATCTCAACTCGTCCATTATTTATTAATGATCTCAAATCAGCTCAAGCTATTCTACTTCATCTCATCGTTTTTTATTATCTCATTACATTGTATCTCAAATATTTTTATAGAATTTCATATTCTTTCAATTTCTGCAATATTAATCAACGTCCCAAAATCATCTTTTCGCTTCATAATTATGGATTTGTAGATTCTTATCTTCATAGATTTTTAAAATCTCATTTTATCTTGACTAAATTCTAATTGTAATATCTTATATCATCTGCACTTATTCAATACAAATTGTCACTTTAAATTGTTTCAACTTATCCCAACTTATTTACTTGTTTGAGATACCGTCGAATCTTATTTTCCTGCCTATTTGTGTTTTGGAATAAAAGACGAAATTTTCATAAATCTTTCTCTTACTTCAACACCGAGTAGAAGATATCATCATCAATAGATCAGATAATTCAATTTCAAGACTCTTATATATCTTATCTATATTCTTCTAAAGGATGGAAGTTCGCTCCATATTTTACCAATTATCGACTATTAGAATTTCATTTTTCTTTGCGGTTCTACAAAGATTTGGTATATCACACAAACACCCATAGATTTCATACATAGTTATACTTTTTTTGTACACAAAGAGTTGTGATTTATAAAAAGTTACAGAAAATGTACGAAAACGTTGAAAAGATACTTTAAGGATACAAGTTTATATTGTCTATAACATACCTGGTTATTTATTATTGAAAGAGCGTCTATAAGCGACCAGCTTACATACTCCACAACCTTGTTATCGGTATGAATTGCTCACTAGTCTGATTACTAGGAATCTAGGAATAATACCTTTGCAATCCACTGAAGTAGATCTTCTTTGATTATTATAGTTATGAACCCTTTACGAAGAAGACTTCGTGCATCCAATTCTTACATTAAAAGTATTTAGCTCGAATTCACATTCTGCATTTTCGATTTATACAGATTAATGTTGAAAAATTTAAACTTTTTCATTTTCTATACGTATGTCTTCTTCCAAACCCTAGTTACTTTTTGATTCACTAAACGGAAATTAAAATAAAAATATTTTCTTTGACCTATTGTAGCAACCAGATAAAATAACAATTTCATAGTCAATAAATAAAGCCCTAAATAAAATAAATTTTACTTTGAACACATTATAAACCAAATTCTCCAATGAGACCTACCTACCATCCGGAAATGCTTCAAGAATGCAAATCGTTCAACAAATCGAACCAAAATTTTTAATATAGTCAGTTTCCCACCAAAACGTTTAACGTTTTATGAAAGCAGCCCACACAGTCACAGTTGTTCCATAGAGATAAATCTTTTCACAATTAGTGTATCCAATCTTTGCAGTTTAGACCTTAAGTTTTCCAGCGGTTTTTTTGTTTTTGTAGTTTTTATATATTTCGTGGTCAGGTAACAGCAGGTGGTCCCATGGTCTGCCATGCCGCCAAAAGCTAATTGTGTTTTTCTCACATTTGCAGTTAGTCACTGCAGGCACATATGTATTGTGGTTTTTATATATATATATAGATATATCTGAGTGTGTATGTGTGTGGGGGCAGCTCATGTGTGTGTGTGTGAGTGTGTATGTGTATTCTCATATGTTGCATGCAACTTAAACAAACACACAATAAATTGCCTCACAGCAGGCAGCATCCAAGTCCGAATGCTGTAGGAAATACGAGAGTCGCCAGTTTGTTCTATTTCATTAATGCAGGTCTTGGTCTTGGAAGATCCCAACTTGTGTGTGTAAATTAACTCAAGTTGGCAAAAAAAAAAACTAACCAAGTCGAAGAAGAAGGAATATATATATATATATATATATATATATTATCTGTTAAGCCGGCACTTTACATTGCACGGAGGTAACCCCAATTGAGGAAGAAAAGCTTAAGCTGTGACCATTTGGAATAATTAATTGCTTCAAAGTAGAAGATTAAAAGCAGCATTAAGTGAGATTAAATTGTACAAGAGCGATTTAGTGTTAGAAATGCTAAGGTGCAACGGAGGTTTTTCTTAAATCCTTAATAAATCTTCGATGATAACTGAATTGGAGGTTGCTTTTGCAAAATGAGCTCAAATGAAAATGGCTTCATGAATAGAAACTTGATTAATGAATTAATCTTTTCACATGTCTGCCATGTTTTTTTTCATAAATTTTGTATTTATATCTGTAAGAAGTAGAAATGATATTTTGAAGTTTCTTGAAAGTATGGCAAATGTTTTGAGCTTTTTTTGCTTTTATGACGTTACTTGTAGAATTATTGGAAAACATTTGTTAAGAATAAATTTTTAGAGACAGGTTTCTGTTTGCTATTTTGCCTGTAACAAAAAGTTTAATTTAAGTTTAGATTTAAGAAAATAAATAGGCATATTCATTTGTATCTATGGTAATCGCTTTTTTTTATCTTAACTTATCGCACCATAGCAGGCCAACTAATTTGAATGAACTTTTACGTCGCATCATTTCAACTCATTTACACTCCAAAACTCTTTATTCCAATTTGTCGGAACTAAGTCTTACCAATCCCACTTTTTATAATAACTCATCCCACTTTTCTTTCATACCTACCTCCAAAATATAAGGTTGTTCGATCCAACGCTGCTGCATTCGTTGAGCACTGGCATCGTTAGCAAAAAGCCACAAAATACCTAATTCAATCGCTTTCAACACCGCCGTTTGGATTCGTTTATAAACTTTAGATTCCTCTAGGAACACATTTTATTACAGATATCCCCTTGATCCGCCTTGAAGCGATGATAGAACAGTAAAAAGGAACTCATTTAAAATTTAATTCCTCCCATTAAATCTCATCATATCTTATCTTCTCAATTCATCTAACTGAACCATGTTTAAATTCACTTTTCTATTGCTTTTTCACGTTTATAAAGTTTTGAAATCAGTCAATCAAAGGAATACCCACGTTTATGTATGGCAACAGAAGATTAACCGATTCTTATTCATCTGAATTTATCTCATCTCAATTCATGCAAGCTTTTTGCCTCTACTCTCATACTCATCTTAAATTAGCTCATTGATATCTAACACAAATTAATCTAAGCTGTTCTCATTCGAACTCAACACATATCGACTCATTTTCTCCCATTTTAACTCCAATCACTCATCTTATTTTACTTCAATTCAACTCGTCTCACTTTATCTCAACTCATCTCAAAGGGTCAACTAGTCCTAATTCATCTCAACTCATCTCATCTCCACAGATATTAACATTTTTCATCTCATCACATCACAACTTATACAATCTCATATGCTCTTAAAAGTTTAACTGAATTTTCTCTAATCTCTTTTAATTCAAACTCAACTCATCTCGACTCATCAGAACTTATATCATCTCATCTCAAATTTCGTCTACTCATCTTAACCCATTTCAACTCATCTCTTCACTTCGCATAGCCTCAATTCATATTAACATCCTGTCATCCCAACTCCTTTTGTGTCAAACGACTGATTTTTTCTGAATTGGCTTTAAATTTTCTGAACTCATCTCAGCAGATCGCAGTTAGGTCAAGTCTTCTCAACTCTCCGCTAGTTTTATCATCTTATCTAATCTGAACTATAGTCATCTTAAGTTAATTTTATACATTTCTCATAATCTTCTTAACTTACTGCAACTTGAAAGATCAATCTATGCTTAAATGTATAGGTTTGCTTCCTAATTGCGTAGTATAATTCTTAAATTATTTGAACTTTTCTCAGCTCAAAGTATGAAGAAAAAGTTCATTGCAGCTCATCTCTCAATATGTGATTTTGAATAAAATTTGTTCGCAATTTCGAAATATCTTTCTTAACTCTTACATACCGAGTAATTTCAACTTAAACCCAGGAGTACAACCCAATTATTACAAACTTTTTTAAATGAAATATAACTATATATTTAACTCTTACAATACCCAATGATTAGTTCATCTTTTACATTTTTCCGTTGTCGTGACTTACAGATAAACATTTTTCACTCACATAGTAAGTCATTTGAATTAACTATAGATTCACGTAAGACGCTAATTTTTATGCTTTAAACAATTGTCTAACTTTAAACAAAATAGCTATAATTCATCCAAGATAGTGATTTTTTACGAACTAAGTAATAACTGCAATGGCAACAACATCTGTAATCTCCGCTAAACAATTTAAGCTCGTTAATCACAAATGAAATGCTGCTACTTTATAGAGATTTTTGTGATTTGTGCATATGTCTCTACGACAATGCAGATCATTGAACTTTACGTAACCATTTCATGATCAGTTCATAAATATTATAATAGTCCACGATTTCCACTTGACTTTTCTTAGCCAATTTATATACTACAAATGTAACCCATATAAACAATTTCCATTTCATGGAAATGAAATTTTTTTTTTTGAAACCGGTTCAACAAAATTTTTTCACTCTATGGCAACTTCAATGGACTTTATGGTTCATTAGGCAACACATTTGCAATGAAAGCCGAAAAATGAAAAATAAAATAAAAAATAAAATAAATATGAAAACGAGTCATGTGTGAGATGAAATGGAATGAAATTAAATGAAATGCCAGATATAATCAAGCAGTCAAGTATTTAGTTTTTCACAGATTTTCACTTATATGCAAATCGGACATGCAACAACGAAGCGAACCACCAAGTAATGAAAGAAAAATTAATTTTCAAAACAAAATACATATATTAAATCGTAAAAAAAAAAAATACCGATGCCTTAATATTATGCCAAAGCCAAGTTAAGCCAAATGGCCATCTCAATGCAGCAGGTGCAAAAAAGTCTGTGAAATGTGTGAAGAAAAACCAAGGAAAATGCTGAACCGCTCATGCAGATAAACAGTTAGAAAAGCCATAGGAGTGCAATCGGCGTTACATTTTCGTTGTTTGACTGTGTCTGGACCACATGTTGGGTTCACATGCTGCAGATGCACTACAGCGTCATCTGCTGCGTTGTGCAGTCGTGTAGATTGGACAGCATTCTTCTTCATTTCATCTGTCAAAGCATTGGGTTTTACGATTGTTAAGCTTATATTGAGAAGAAGACTTAAATTAACCCCTAAAGTCATAGAAATGGCTAGAAATACGAAATTAATTTGTCTGCTTGTTTTTATTAATCTTAATCTTTTTTTAACTTGATTCCTTTGTTAAAAGATAAACATCGTCGAGACATTATATCCGCTTGTTTTGTTATTCTCAACTTATCTCATTTATTACTAATTTCCCGACTAAAAGACTCATTGTCTTTCGCATATCAGATTTTACACAATTTTGTTTCATCCTATCAAAACTTTTCCTCCTGCATTTGTTTGTTCTTATTAAAATCCTAAGGCTGTATTCTCTTCTACGCGCTATTTTCATAAAACAGCATCGAAACGTAAAGTTCTCTTGTTTTTATTAATCTCAACTTATCTAATTTTGGCTTAATTCCTTGTTAATAGACTCATTGATTAACATATTTTGATTAACATTTCGTAGCGCAATTGTTTATTCATTAAATCTTAAGGCCTTATTCTTTGATACGAATTTCAATTAGAAAACTATTTAGGTATTCTTTTTAGTGCAATGCATTTTGACTTAACCGAAATCTTCTAAAGTTCTTCTTGCTAAAGTTTGGTTAGTCGTCTCAAATTACATCGGTTAGAAACCCACCTCTACTTTTAAAATTCAGAACTTATGACACAACCTTCATAGTCTCATTCACATTTGAATACACCTCATATCTGCTTCTATGAATTGTACCGGGGAGTTTTCAGTTTCTATGATCTATGACTTAAATTAGATCGTTTACGATCAGAGCAAGCTCCTGGTTATCAGACTGCTGACCAGTTGTCTTGCGAGCTAAGTAGAGTACCCAACAAGTCAACCATTTTGAATGAAGGTAAGTACTTTCCTTTCAGCAACGATTCTCGAATACCAATACAATACCATTGGTGAACCGTGCGTGGTGTTTGCAAAACGTATCCCTATGAGTTGAGAGAACTTTGTAAAAAATTTTAATATCATATTATTGTTGAAGCAAATCGAAATAAGATGAAGAAAGTGAATTGGCTATAAGCTCCATTTATACGATTATATGGCTAGCAAAGCATTGCGCTGGCAACCCTTTCATCGAATACGGCGTAGAATTTAAAGACCACGTACTACCTGGAGACGATCCACAGAAGTGGAAATGCAGTTGCAGGGAATTGAGATACAACGAATTTGAAAATATATCCCAAGAGCCCGATGAAAGGGTGGTCATTGAAAAACCCTGATGCATTATATATACAGCGCTTAGCCTTTTTTTCGCATTCGTACATCTCCTCGTTACCAAAGTTACTGAAGTGTCCTGTACCCCGACAGATAATAATAATTCTGTGCATCAAGCGTAACACGTGAGTTAAAATGCAGCCTGACTATCGACGAGAATTAATATTTTTCTGGGACTTTTGACCATGTTATCATAAGTTCCAACGACTGCCATATTGCATATATCTGTCTATATATCTTGTAACAATTTACTCCAGTCTAGCGGTGAAAAAAAATCTATTTTGAGAGCTCTTATGGAAAAATGACCGCTTCACAAGAAACAGTGGTGTATGCATGTAATTGCCTACTTATGGGTGAAATAAAGTCAAACGTATCTTCGTTTAAAGAGATTAAAGGCCTCCGTTTCCAATTGCTTTCATTCATCGGATTGGGATATATTTCTCAATTTGTTACAGCTTAAACCTAGGGGCTGCAATTCTGATTCTGTAGATCATCTGGACTTTCAACTCTCGCGGATCACCTCTTACATTAATGGCGTACTGTTCGAAGGCCTCATATATATAACATTTCCTTTATTTGCTATTGCGTTAAGAAATATCTAGTCAAAACGAAACTCTCGCACAAATGCCAGTAGACAATAGTTTGCGCCAAGCTTTAGGCACGGCAGGTTGCATAAGTAAAGAGGATACAAGATATTAGATATGGGTACATTCAGCTCCGACCAGCTCAAAGAGGCTAATAGGAGTGCATCTAGGTATATTTCCTCATACGTTCTGGGATTTTTCTAGAAATATGACGAATATTTTGGCTACTTTTGATAATCATGCAATCAAATCTAGGAAAATAATCATTAACTATCGCCTTTAATTATCGGTAGGCTCATGGCGTACGTGTGGCCGCCACGGAGCTCCTGGTGCGTCAGCGCATTGAGCCCTTAGGTTTCAGTGGAAGAATCAGTAAAAACTAATAATGTCTCAGATCACAAGTTGTAAACAGTTGCTATTGCCACAACAAGAGTCATTTCATAAGTCGACGACGCTAGAATTTAGTAGTCTACAAATCGATTGTTCAGTATACATATATATTGTATAAATAGTATATCGATAGACATATATGGATGCAGCTTTGCGTTGACTGACTGACTGACTGCCGCCAAGCAGTCTGTTGGCTATTTTCAATACCAAATAACAACTACAACAACTACAACAACAACAACACTAGTAAATGTTGTCGCATAGTTGTTGGCAGTCGAGTATTAGCTTTAAATGCCGCATTGGCATTGAGCAAACACTTTGACTAGTTAACCGAAAGCCAAAGCCCCGCAACGACTAAAACAACAACAACAACATCGACGACAAAAACAAACAATATAACGTAGCCAGGTATCCAACAGATACAATATTAACTGCCGTCCGTATTGGCCATGTTTGTTTGTTTGTTGGCTTAGGTGACACACGTTGTCTTTTGATGCGAGTTAATGGTTCGGGAGCGTTAATGCTTTTAGCAAACATGGCCACCGTTTGTACCGTTGGACCACACAAACACACAGCTGGACTGAAAGCCACAGCCACTCGTATCCGTGCAGTTCAGATGCTAATTGTGCGGAAAGTCAACAGACAAACAGACGTTCAACAAGAAAGTCAACAACATTTAAGGCCCAAACGACGCGTGGCCCCTGAAATTGTTGGCATTGTTTAACAGCAAATTTTTTGTAACTGATAAATTCTCAGTCAATTATGAAGTTTTCACTTTTGTAACTCCGAACTTTGAATACGAAACGTGGAAAGATGATAAACTTAAGACGAATTTCTGATGCACTGGAAGAATAACGTGTAGTTATTAGGGATTTTATGAGCTATTGATTCAAGATGAAAAAAGTATAATTTATATCTGATACTTTTGTAAGTAATAAGCATCTGACAACTATATTCTAAATTTCGGATTCGGAGTTTCACAATTTTATTTATTCGTTTTGATTTCGTTTCTAAATAAAAATAAAGAAAAAGTTCTGAGGAATTCTCCCATGCACCTCAGCACCTCAAACAACATTGATCAACTTGGAAACTAACTTAATTTCAAGTTTTGTCAAATTGGCAGAAATTAAAGTCTCCAATAAATTGATAAATCTTCTGCTCTGACTTGAAGTTGCTAAATGAATCTAATCAGAATTCACAACAAAGCTATTAGATATTTATAATTATTATTTTTTAAGACTTATTGCTACAAGTTATCCGTGCGCTTACTTACTCCTTTTTAAAACTCTTCATAGTTTCTAATTTTTCAAATAATACGAATTCATAAATATTTGAATAAGTTATTATTATTATTGAAAAAACCTGAGACACAATTACAATTTGTGTTAGTATAGCAGCTTAGTTATAAAATCTCTTCAATAAACAAACGAATCTCCAGTAAGAATTTATTCTACCCAAAAAAAAGGGATAAATATTCGTGG
This sequence comes from Chymomyza procnemis, assembly GCA_035046065.1. Lineage (NCBI taxonomy): Eukaryota > Metazoa > Arthropoda > Insecta > Diptera > Drosophilidae > Chymomyza > Chymomyza procnemis. The sequence continues at coordinate 44,174,859 of JAWNOJ010000026.1, forward strand.
CAATTGTAATCAGTTTATATTAATATTTCAATTAAGGATTTATTCTGCTGAATCGCACTGCCTTCCACTATCTAGCAGATGCTATTCGGCTATGAACTGTCAATTGCTGTTGTCATCGAACAGCTTTTAATAAAAATGACCTTTTTGAGGATTTATAGCTCATCTTCTCATCATCTTAGCACTTGATTTCAAACTATATCAAAATATACCAAATTTATGTATTGTAAAGAGAGACGGTCAACCCAAAATCTTGTCGCTACCATGATGAAAATATCGATACTTTTCTCCTCGAATCATTAATATTAACAATCTATTGACCAAAGGCAACATTATTAATAACAAAAGATGGTTATAATTGCAAATGTTAAAATCAGCGTCGTTACCCCAAACTAGGCCTTGCTTCTTGCGCCTAATGACTATTTCGAAGCAAATAGATTTTTTGTATCACAAAGTATCGAAAATTGGCTGATGATGATTGAATCAAGGCCACACATCATATTTTTTTGGAGGTGGTGCTCAGAAATAACCATAGATATGGCCCCTTACCCCAAACGAGGACTCTCCAGACCTTGCTTCTTGGGTTTAATGACTATTACGAAGTAAGAAAATAGATTTCGTGTAACACCGGTTCGGGTCTACTGTAGGAATAGAAAAATAGCTCAATGATTAAATCAAAGCCACATATTATATTTATGTGGAGGTGGTCCACAGTAATAACCAGAGATATGGACAGAAGTAGATTCTATCAGTTGTTTTAGATAAAGAAAGTTTAACTTTTGTTTAATAATTCGACCTCTTTTTTTAACACAAAAAACGTATATATGACAACCATGCGCCTGTTCTGTATATATCATTGAAATATACCTAAAGTTTAGATATGGTATTCGAAAATTAGAAAAGTTATTGCTTTTGACAGAAAAGATAAAAATCGGTCAATGCAATTTTGATCCCGAATATATTATACAAAAAAAAGGTGTTTTCACATTTTATGAAAAGTTATCGAAATTTGATCGAGAAGAAAAACAAATAAAAAGCATTTAATATTTGTTACTGCCCTCCAAACATAAAAATTAGTCAAATACTAATAATATTTTAAATGATTTTGAGGGATTAAAATGAGCAATCCTAAGACAAAGGAACTTGGTCACAGGTTTCCTAATCATTTTCAACCAAACCAAGAAAATAATGGAGTAGGCCAGAGAGTTGCTTAATAGTTCATGTGCGTTTTCTAATTTCTGCTTAGGAAAAAGATTCAAAACAACGAAGTTCTGGTAATTTGGAAATTCTAGAGTGACAAATGAGAGTGAAGATGATCATTGTAATGCAAAGAAGTATGGAGCATTATCTTAACAAATTGAAAGATTCGTAATGGAATCATTGTTTCTAAGATAATTTTGCAAAAAATGCAAAATATTTTGTCTTGCAAACAAAATTGTGTTCTGTCATGCTTGACTTCAATTAGACCAAAGAGACCAATTGATTTAGGTTGGATTCCATATAACTCGGTATATCCCTTAAAAAAGAGGCAGATAGAACTAAGATCAACACTCTTCCATCACAGCAGTTTCAGCATCCGACAAACCACGCTTTTCCTTAGCAAGGGTATATTGCCAACATTTTTGCAGTCAGCCATATCGAATGGCCATAAACAAAATGCTATAGGCCATTTTGGGCAAGTCAAATTGTTTGCCGCTTTTATGGCCATGGCTAAAAGTTGTAAATTAATAGGCGAAAATGCTTTGTGAAATTTTCAAATTGCGGATAGCAATTGGCCAAAATCGAAAAACATAAAGAAAATATGTGCAGTGTGTGTTTTAGCCGCGGACACGCCCGAAATGCAAGCCATTACAGTTTGGCTTTCAATCAATTGGTAAACAGAAAAAAAATGGCTGCCATAAATTGCACTGCATTAAATGGTTTAAAACTTTTTTATGTTTATTGGCCAAATGTGTCGAACCACTTACAAAACAATAAACATTAATTTTACTCAACTCAACTGCGAATACAATATATATATATATATATGCGAAAGTCAGCTGACAGTGATTTGTTAGAAATTGCAACAACAAAAACGGCCAACTGTCAATTGCCAATTGAAATTTATGTGGCCAAGAACATTGCCCAAATGCACAAAAAAAAATATGTTGAAAATCGAAAGCCTTAAAAAGCCAAGCCGGCAAGCTACAGCAGCTACATATGTTAAATTGAAAAAAAAATAAAAATAAGAAACAAAGCAAAAAATACAAATCAAAGCCGTATTGGCAACTGGGTGTGACAATTCCTACGACTACAACGACAACGACGACGACGGCGACGACATGGACGACATCGTGCGACATACGGCGACACTCGAGTCAATTTTAATTACGTGGCTGCTGCAATTGCCACAAATAATGACGTTGCGGGGTTGCCCAAAAATGGCCTAGAGAGCTGGGCTGGCGGTTACCAGTTTGTGCCAACAGACAGTCGGCAGTCAGCCATGTGTTGTACAATTGTCGTTTGTCAAATTCGTTTGTCTCGGCAACCTGGCTTGTACTTGCCACAGTTTGTGGCAACTAGCTGCACTTGCTTTGCATGCTGCAGCCGCCCACGAAACGCACTGAGCTACGAAAAACAACAGCGTGCGAGTGACTTATCGACAGACCTGACCGATAGGCAGACCGAACGATAGGCAAAGCGTTTGAAAAATGAAGTGTTGAAATGGGCACGGCTGCCATTTTTGTTGCAACTTGTGGCATGTTGCGCGTTTTTTTTTTTTTTAGGTGGGTGTTTGTCTTAGTTTAACACTTTCGCCGCTCAACTAAATTGTCAACTGCGAGCGGGCGGCAGGCAGCGCGCTGTTTGTGTCTACAAGCAAATTGCATTGATTTGTGTGGGAATGTTGCTATAATTTGATTTGATTAATCAAAAAAATTTCGGAAAAATACAAAAAAAATGCCCAGGCACGTTAATTGACATGAACAAATTTCATCCCAGTGCGCGCGCGCACATACACACCCAACCAAACACACACAGATACACACACGCACACCCAACCGTACACACAGATACTCAATACTTGGCGCTGGTTTATTGGCAATAATTCACTCAAGCTAAATCTTTGCAGCAGGCCTAACGGTTTATTAGCATAAATAAAAATAAAATTGATATGTTTGAACTATTTCCTGAAGCAATGCGCGCTACAATTTTCGTACATGACAACGTACAAGCCGCAAGTCGCTGCCTGCAAACGCAGCAACGCTCGATGCCGCGCAGTCGACGCGTCTGTGGCAGACTGCAAACAAGACAACCTGCAACTGCAACAAGCAGCAAAACTAATACCAAACTAGCCAAGTGTAACATTTAAACTACTTTTTTCCTTAAAATGACGCAAAAAGGTGCATATGCACTTTGTCAGGGGGTTTGCTCTATTGCAATATCAATTTATCGATAATTTGACGCGTTTTATATTTCGATTTTTCTTCACTTTTTATTATTTTCAAGAAGGTTTTTCTTTTTTTAAACAGCCAAAATATATGATTTCAAAAGAAGCTTTGAATCGGTAGTCAGACCTATCAATTATGCCAAAGTACCTTTGTATAACGATGGAAAAGGTATCGCTTCCACCGGAAAAATGTTTCAATACAAAAACTCTCTTCTGAAGACAAATATCGGTTAAATCAATTTTTACCCCGATTATGTTATATCATCTGATCAAACTAGCGCTTAAAAAATTATAATCGCCTTCTGAAATAAGATACCATCAAAGTGGTCGTTGGTGGAGTAGTTCGATGTCTTAATTTCCCACAGCAGCTCTATTGATTTTCGCCTAACTTGACATACCTATCAAAAGGAATAATTCTTAAGTAAAACATTATAAACTAAAGACTTCATCGTTCAGATTTGGCTATAAACTGTAGATAACTGTATTCTTCGTAAATATAAATACAGACATCTGAATGATCCGCCTATAGAGCAATGACAGCATCGGTGTCGAAAAAAAATAAATCAAAATCAAAAGCTTTAGCATTTCCTATTGCGATATGAATTTATCGATAATTGACAGTGCTGCCAATTCCCTTGAGCAATTTTCTCTAGATGGCGCCAGCAATAAAATTAGCTATTTAGCAATCAAAATATAGAAAAATGCGCGCCTACTGTACTGAAGTACTTAGTAAGTTTGCTCCAAAGTCAAGGCCAATTTTGGTAAAATACATCATACAAATAAACCAAATCGCTGCCTTTCGGCGCTACAATCAGAAGCAGCGACATCAGAACTCGAAAAACCGCTTAGGCTTACAGTAAGCCAAGATTAAGGGAATTGCGGGTAATTGAATCTCAGTCAAAACATTGCAATTAAAGTTAATTGACTCGCTTACAAAATTTGGCAAAGGCGCTTGCAAAAATTGTCACCAAATCCTTATCCAAATACTAAATCTGTAGTCTTTTAAACCCATAATTTGAACTTTATAAATCCAGAGAGTGGCTTGGGGCTACAATAAAGAAAGGCCAAGATCACATTTTCTATGTATCTTTAGGCTTATCGAACCTTAGTAGCATTACTCCAACAACAACTTAGAGAAGTAGAAAAACCATTGCAGAAATGGCATTTAGAGTTACTGAGTCGAAGTCAAAATACTATAATAGTTGTTATTTTGACATGCTTTAGCTTTTTTAACTAAGAGTAAAAATGGGATACAACATTGAGATTGTAAAAAAATACTGATTTTCAAACATAAAAAAAGGAAAAATCGTTGACTAAATCCCGTGAAACTTAATCTGCAGAAAGTCTCATACAATAAAGTTAAGTCAAGACGATATCGCCTATTTGGCTTTTGGGTAACTTAATTTTTCACGAAATACTCGAATGAAAGTAATCTGGACTTGCTTTAAGAAACAAAATGTAAAAAGTTATAGGTTTTAGGATTACCGAATCCAAGTTCAAATGCTATAATAGAAATTATTCTCACATGCTTTCGAGTTGTTTAAAGCAGAGCTTGCAAAAATGGTTTCAAATTTCCGAAGATGCTGAAAAAACGGCTAGAAAATTGTTGACAAAAAAAAATTCTAAAGAATTTAAGGTATAAGTCAAGCCAAGACTATAGCTTTTATGTACCTTTAAGATAAGCAAATATGAGTCGAACTACACCAATACAAGTTTTTTTGCCTTGATTTAAAAAGTATACAAAAAAAAAAAAAATACAGCAATGGCCCTTAGGGTTACCGAAAACGAGCCCAACTATTGTTGTTTGAAAAAGAGCTTACGAAAAAGCTAATTTCCAAAGAATCCAAAAAACGAAACATTTTCTAATGGGTTTGAGGCAAAATACTTGAATCCAACCCAATCAAATCAAAAGCATACAGTTCGGTAAGATTCCTATTTATACATTTCCAAATCGGTTGTATTTTTATGAAACACATTTCTTAAATTTTTCTGCCAAGGTGTTATTTAGGCATTTATGCACACTTGTGTGTAAGTTGTGTTCCATTGCCACATTTACACGGACCACGCGATCCCAGCTATTGAAAATTAGCGGAAATCACTAAATAAAATAATAATAAATATAAGCTTCTTATAAAAACTTACTAACGAAAATGAAAAAGTTTTTAGAATTCTGGTTTATTTTTGCGGGTTTGTTTGTGTGCCAACCATATTGACTAACCCATTTAAAAGTTACTTGCGAGCTTTGGTGTATAGTGATTAAGTAAAACCCATAAATTTATATTGCATTATATTATTTTAGATAGGAATTAAAAAATTAACACAGCTTAAAAATGATATGCTATTAAACCTATCTTGATGAAGGAGTAAGGAAAAAAGAGCAAAAATTGTTGATGCAATTGGCATCGAGGCTAAGCATAGATAACAAAACTTACATGCTTCTAAAAGTTTGTAAAATAATAGCGTCGTACCTGCAAAGAGAGAAATTATTAAATTTTAAAATGTTAATTACCAATAAAAGCATTAAAACCTAAAATTAACTACGAATTAACGAATATAGTATAACTTAATAAGATCCACTTGTATTATTTGCTTATGAGTTCACAAATCCATAAGCAGAATTACTATTCCCGACGTTTTTTTGGTAAAAATATTTTAGGTATTTAGAATATAAGACGATAGCCCTATAAACTTAATGAAAAAATATAACGAAAAAATAAGATCGGTTGAAATATTGTACAAAACTTGTTTTTAGTTGTCTAATTACACAGAAGAAGTTATATACTAAAAAATAAAGTTAAAAATTAAAAAATAAATGCTAATTATAAATAAGAGCTATAGATTTAGAAATGAAGCTTTTTAATTTTTTATATAGCAGCTAAGAATGATAATTTCCTGCAACTTGCCTTAAGTGTATCAACATGTTGGCGCGTTAAACAACTCCAATATCTTGGCCATGTTTTTTTCTTAGATTCTTACAAGCCTGGTCGACCAAACTTGGTAGCCAAACTACAAAATGTTGCGCTGTCAGCGCGTCGAGGCAGCCATAAAGGCGCACTTTGCATGCAAATGGCGTGGCTCACATGAAGTTTAAATAAAAAAAAATATACTAAAAAAATAAATATAAAAAACAAGACTACTATCTAATGGTTATATAAATTTGGCACTTCGTGTAGTGCACTTGTTTTAACTGCTAACATAAAAGGTGATTTAAAACAATATCGAAAAAAGCCCGAGGCGAAATTGGTTTGGCATGTTTGTACGACTATGTGCGTCTATTAGAGCGCTACAACTGGAACAGACACACACACTATATAAACTATATACTACCTACCACCTATATAAACAAACTATTTAAATACAGTTTAAAGGAAGACTTGAGACAAAGAGTCGAGAATAAATCAATCGAATTGGCGACAAGCTCAAAGCTTGTATTTAAATTAACACGCATTTAAGGAGGAATCAAAATCTTAACAACTTGCTGTATGATCGTAGATTTTTGGAATTTTTCATGAATTTCAATTATGATAATTTGTTAGTTAAGTTAATATGTGTGTGTTAAAAAAAAAAGAAATCAAATAGACAGTCGTTAGAGGAAGCTACAGTAAACACTAATTAGCAATTCATTAAAATTGATTATGCTCAAAACCAATACAGAGTATTGGAGCAGTTTGGCCCTTTTGGTGGCATGTTTTAGATCTTACACCAACCACGTGCGTGTAGTGCGGGCTGTCAAATTAACTTAATTTATGACTTTATTTTTATTATGTTGTTTTAAACTAAACAATATATGCTTAAGTTTTTTCCAAACAAGTAAGTTATTTGAATTTTAAAGTAAAAAACGGCTATAAAGTGCAGCTGGTCATGACATGGTCAGTATTGGAAGACACTTCTAATCTCGTTTAAAATGGAATCTAGTTGTACGAAAATAGCTTAGTTAGTTTACAAATATTTAATTGATTTGTAAAAAATGTGTTATTTTTTTAGTGTTTCAAAACTTCATGTAAAGAACTTCTAATTTTGCTCTTTAATATATAATTTTTGTTCATTGAAAATCTTCACGTAAAGAACTTGTAATTATGATCTGTAACTTGTTAATTTTGGAATATGAATTTGGCATTTAAAAATGTTCTGCAGTGTCTACTTCACACAACTACTTCGGGCTCGCCGTGCCTAAGCTATAAACGAGGAAGTTTTCCGAAAAACCCTCAGCTTTTCAATAAAAGCAGTAGCCTTGCATCAATCTCATAGTTCACTGCTTGAATTTGCAATTTAAAGTTAGCAAAGGTTGGAATAATAGACAAAAATATATTTGCATATTTTAAACAAACCAAAAACTGGCTGAATCTAAATTTTTTAAGTGCAAAACCTTAAGTAGCTCAAAAATCCGAAAATGGCTTGGAAAACCCACAAAATTACAAAAACTTTCTTGATTCCGGCATTTCTAACGTTTCGATATCGTTATCTGAGTATTATAAATCACTTAAGCAGCATGATACGTCTGAAAAAAAAAGTTGGAAACATTTTACTTGAAAGGACACAAAACTCGGTTTTTGAGCATTTGGCACTCTGGAAGGTATATTAAAGTTAACCAATATGGTTTAAATTTGAGGCACTGACTGAAGAGCATATGTGGGCAAGTATTTTATCAAAACAATCATCAACAATTAAGAAACTTAGAACAAAACACTCAAAAGAGAAATCTTAAGATATAGTCAACCGATCTTGCTTAAATTTGGCATATCTATACGGAAATATGGACTCAACTCCTGTCGACTTTTGCCACATAAGTTTGTTAAGAAAAGAAACAAATATTGCATTAAAACTTAAATGCGATGTGAGAAAAAATAATAAAAATAGGGTTCGTCGATTTCGAAGCCTCAAATAAACATTTGCTTATGGAGAATCAATCCCTTGGCTAATACTCTATTTAAATCTATAATCTAACTGAATTAAAGTTAATGTGAACTCAACAGTTTTTTGGGAATAAATGTTCAGAATTACTATTAAATCAAAATTTCCAAAAGCAATCCATAATTCGGCTGTACATAAAATGACCAACTCTAAGTCACATTTACTTGACGAATTTTGTTTAAAGGCTTAGATGGCTAAGGAATTGAGTTAGCTGGGGCATTAAAATATATTTATTCCTCTCACTCTGGCCAAGCTCATCCCAAAACACTTGAAGCAGTTGTAGCAGCAAACACAACATGGAAGATACGATTGCAAGGACTTCTTGAAGTCCCATGGTACCATGGTATCTGGAAATATAAAAAACTACTACTATTCACCAAGAGATTTGAATCGCTCTCTATTCCCTATTTTACGCCATATTTGCCATGCCATTTGATACGCCAAGTTGGAAGTTAATAGACCCTCACCACGTTTGAGCTGGGTTCCTTAAAGCACTTGTGATACACTACAGTTTGCAGGCTTCTGATGCATATGTCTTACTTAACTTAATGTTCTACGTTAATTCTCTACGTTGAAATCGCTTCATTAGAACTTCAGGACTTCTGCAGAATATCAACATAAGTCATACAGCTTGGGAAGCTGATGCCATCCATGTAAAATCCAAAAAAATTCCTTAGTAAATATTTGAAAACGCATCGATGATTTTTGTGTACCTCCAATGCCAATGAGCCATAGAACAGTACAAATTTAGCATTGCAATTATGTATTATTATCTTAGTAATCTTTGAACTTTCAACTTCTACAAAATATGCCACACATCGTATTTGAAAAACAACAACGTTTTATTGAAACATTTTGCATTGTCCCCAAAAATTGTTTCAAATCAAACCCAAAACATAGCCCAAGGGTTAAACAATTTTATTGTAGCTACCGTACAGATCTCAAACTAAAACCCAATAACCCTCAACAACTTTTACTAAAACGTTAACTTAAATAACAACACAAACACTTAAATATTTCCAGCGCTAGTCTAATCCATCTAAAAAGTTCATAGTTATGCCACGCCTGTCGTGCGTCAAAAGCAACAACAAATTATACAAAAAAAAACACAAATTTTTTAATACGCAGTTTCGCATAGATCATAAATTTCCAAATGACACATAAAACATAACTCGTAGTATATTTGTATATAAGCAACAGAGTGGGACAACTGACACGCACTGTGCCACATGCCAAACAGCTTGAAGCCACGCCTCCACGGGGCGGTCACTTATAAAAAAAAAACGTAGAAAAAAAAAACTGCGATAAAGACGATAAAGTTATCATATATGCAAATTTTATTTGACAGTTTATTTTGAATTTAAATGTAACTGGCCGAACGCGCTGTTGTCATCTCTTTTTGTTGCCCTAAAACTTTGGCACAAACGCGGCCAAAGGGTACCTGGTAACACCTGTTGCTGTGCCGCAAAAAAGAAACTAAAAAATTTCTTGGCACAGCCCAAAAGGTTCAGAAAAAAATAAATTATAATTAAATATTATAACAAAAAAACAAACTGTTAATGACTCACTAACAGCGCGACGATTGAGCGGCTAGCCAGCACAAAACTCATTACGCTTTTTTTCACGTTCAAACAGTGTGGCCAAAGCACACAACAACTAATATGCAGTTAGCTCACACAAAAAAAAATACAGCCACACTTATGAAAATAACGGCAACGCGCGCCATTATTAAAAATTACAAACATAACGGCAACTGACAAAGCTATCAGTAACAAGCACAACGCATGAGGGGGTGGCAGGCAGACTCTAGACCAGAAAATAATAATAAAAATAATAAAAAATAATAATAAAAACCTACAAGTCTGCACACACAGGCTGGGCCGCAACGTTCAGGCCCCATTCATGGTGTAATTGATGATGAAAAAAGAGATCAATCATATTATGCGAACGCATATCAATCACAGGCACGACAAAATGTAAGCACACACACAAAGGCACACACACACACATGTGGCAGGCGTACACATATCTGGCTCACTGTATGTCGGACGGGCATACACGGCGCATGCGTAACTTGCGGCAATACCTACTAGCCGTTGGCCACAAAATATCAACATCAATATTGGCAGTAGCTGCCACCAAGGCGGGCCACGCCAAATCTTTAACCTCCAGCGTTTAAAGACGTTCGTTCGTTCGGTCGGTCGGTCGGTCGGTCGGCCAACTTGGCCAAATAGCACAATGTGCGTATGAGTAATCTATGTCTGTGGGGGCTATATGTACACGTCGCTGCTAGCGTACCACTAATAATAATAAGCCAGAAATTCCATTCAAGCCAACTTTGCGGCGGCCTCATAAACGAGTTTCATATTAATTGGCCTTTTCATAGTTTAATTTCGTACTGGCCAATTTCGCATTTAAACCAATATTTATTTTTTGCTTTGTAATTTTTTTCTCTCTTTTTTTTGCACACTTGCAAAAAGGGTATATAGAGCTTGTGGTGGAAGTTGTTGGAGTTTAGGAAGCGTTAAACTTAAAGTTTTCCTGCTGCTAGGAAAGGTAACAATATATATGTATTATGATCCCACTCATATTTTTAGCAGCTTTCCTGGTTTCTTGGTCAAAGAACATTTTAAGTTCTTTGGATCATTTTATAGTATCAGGTTGTTTTACTACCCTAACTTTTTCGAAACTAGCCAGTTTTTTTTTTGAAAATTTGTAGCTGTCTAAGTTTTTATGAGTGCATCACCAACTCGATTCAAAATAAGGAAAATATTTTCAAGACAATTTCATCTAAAGAAATCAGCATTTGCAGATTGTATAACAGCAACAAGCTGGAACCCCATCAAGATTTCTGCCTTTGGTTAAGGTGAAGCCATGATGCCTTGAGTTTTACTACTGGCCCAGGTCTAGCCCGCCGCGTTCTGGTTCTTATTGTCTAATGCCGCCTAAGCTAGTGTAAACTAAATATTTTGGCGTGCATTTAAAATTTATATTTAACCATTACTTAATTATTTATTTAAAAGCAAAGACTTAAAAAAGAAAAAAACATTTACACAGCGCTACTGCTGCGTTTTTGCTCAAAGGCGTTTCGCTCTGCTGCGTACTGGATGATGGAATGTAAGTTTACAGACCAGAAAAACACTTAATTTCAGAGCCTTGATTTCAGTAAGCTTAACAAGCGTTCAACAAAAATATGTTTTTTATGCTAATTCGCTTCTTCTATGGATAGCACAGCATAAGTCCCATAAATACTGATTATTTATGTTTAATGTTGAGAATCTAAACGTTCGCGGCTTAAATCTAAAACATGTGTGAACATATGTCGTGCATATATAGGTAGTACCTATACTGGCTTTATCGCTTCCCTTTTTCCTTACCCGAAAGCCATTATTTCCCATACATTCGCAGCCAGCGCATCCAAGCTTCGTCATACCGCATTAAGCTTTACTTGGACAATTTCTTTGTCGCATTGTTGCCGCACCGAACAGATTGTTCTACTTTCTGAACTTGATTTGCCTTTGGGTCATCGAAACGACTCAAAATTTAGTTTGTTTTATGCGGCAAAAGCGTTGACGCCCTTTTCATTTGTTCGCTAACTGAGCTGAGCAATAGCTCTAACTGTGCCTTCTCAGAATTGGCCAAAAGCCAGGGGCAGTTGGCGCCGCTGCTTAAGTCTGTCAGACATGGCCTCAACCTCAGCTCCATTGTATTTTAGCCAATTTTATAAACTCATTGTTTATTTTGATTAACATTTTCTAGAGCAGGCGAAATTTTTTTGTAACTCAAAAGCTTCTGTTGTGTTTGAGGCGCTTTGAATTAAATTGTCTGCTATATGGTTGATGTATTGACAAATTGAAGCAATGACAAGCGTTAACTCTCTTTTCGCATGACTGCAGTAGTAGTAGCTCCTAGGCCCAAGGCCTTTTCAGGTATTCCAGCATAAATGGAGCACACAGCTTGAGATACACACACACACACACAGCCACAACTCAATTAAAACTTTGGCTCTGGCACGTCGTAATTAAAAGAAAAATTGAGTAAAAAACGTAAGAAACTCAAAAAAAAATAGACAAACTCCAAATATGTTGGAACAAATGTCAAAGCAAAAAGTTTAGGCAATAAATCTTTTTTTGGCCGTCATTTAATTGCACACACATAGCCAAAGAAGATCCATTGAATGCATGCTGGTTACTTGTGGCACAGTGGTATGGGTTGCGTGTTGCAATGGGGGTCATTAGTGATTCGTGGCAGCAGTTTTTTTTCCCAAGACATGTTGCAACTTGTGCAGCAGCATCAAAATTGTTTCCAAACGCAACAGACCCTCGTAAGTAGACCTCACTAGGCTTAGCACGCAGGAGGCGAAGCCCCTAGAACTCAGCGACGGGTTGCTTGCCATCTTTTGGCATTTCTCTCAAGTCAAGCAGCACATAAATAATTTACAGATGAAACAGAACCTAGTAGGCAGGTAATAGTAGGCTTAGCTGGCAGGAACCGCAAACCCATTCTTCTCAAGACATGTTGCAATTCATCAACAAAATTGTTTCAAAGCGAAACAGCACCGCTTAAATAGGCTTCAGTAGACTTAGTAAGCAAGAGGTTGAACCCCTAAAACTCAGTGAAAAATTGCATGTTATCTTGAAGCATTTTTCTCAAATTTCTCAATCAAACTTGATTCAAAGCTAAACAGAACCGCTTAAATAGGCCGCAGTAGACTTAGAAAAGTGGAGGTGGAACCCCTAGAAGTCAGTGGAAAATTGCATGTTATTTTCCGGCATTCTTCCCAAGACATGTTGCAATTTGGGCAGCAACATCAAAATTGTTTAAAATCAAATCAGGTGCGCATAAGGTCTTAATATGCTTAGCAGGCAGGAGGCGAAACCCCAAGAACTTAGTGATACACTGCATGTAATCTTGCGGCAGTCTTCTCAAGATAAGCAAGCAGCATAATATATTTTAGAAACGCAACAGGAACTCGTATGTAGGTCTCAACAGCTTCAACAAGCAGGTAGCGAAACCCCTAGAACTCAGACAAAATTTTGTATGTCATCTTGCGGAATTGTTGAAGCAGTTTTATGCGCAAAACAGAGCCTTAAAAATTACATCTTTCTTCGCTGTATGATCATCAGATCATCCTTCCGCATCCGCCGAATTTGTCAGATTTGGCCCCCTGCGACTGCTACATCTTTTCAAACCTGAAAAGATGGCTCGCTGGTATCGTGTTTATTCCAAAGAAGAAATTATTGCCGAATTTGACGCCTGGTTTGGGGGACGGCCGACTACTACAAGAACGGTATCGAAATGATCGAGAATCGTTAAAATTGCTGTATGGAGCTTAAAAAAGATTATGTTGACGCCTATTTTGAGGAACTAACATCCGACTAATATCGAGGAGATTATGTTCAAGAATTAAGGCTTATTTCCTTAAAAAAAATTGTGTTTTCTTAGTAACGCCCGAGACTTCAATCTGCTGAGTAATTCATATCAATCAAGCCCTACAATTAGCCATCTTTTTTCATGGCACGCAGCTGGCTGCACCCCCTATTCATCTACGAAATGCTATATGGCATCTCATCTTTTGCATTGCTCAAGCACCGTCTTCGGAAGTGCACCAAGTATTGCAGTTGAATAACCCTTGAGTAACCCCGCGAATTTCTTTCAAATATCCCCAAGCTCCACGCTCCTGGCTCTGCCTTAGCAAAAAACACTTGCCATGGCTGCTGATCTCTTTGTTGGTGTTGCTGCTGTACCTGTCTTGTTTGCGCAGTCGGCCAAGTTGACCTTTATTTCTTCGGGGGAAAAAAAATCCATTGCATCGAGCTGTAAGATGTCTGCATTTGAGAGAAAAGAACCAGTTGGGGGCTTTGGGGGCTCTGGGGCTACGCGGCTGCCTGCCACCGTTGTTGTTGCTTGTCTGAGTTGTTGCATTTGTTGTCGTGCCAAAGCTGCAACAGCCGTTAAAGTCATTTTGCATCATTAGTATGATTTGTGTCTATGTATTGGTGTTGATTTGCGTCCAAATGCAAGTCGGCGTCGGTGTTTGGTCTCGACATGCGGCTAGCCGCGTCCGCCTGTTCCAACTGTCCATCCGTCCAGTTGGCTGTGAGAAATTACAAATGCTCATGTAAATACTTTATGCTCACAATTCACATACAACAACCACAGCACGGACACATAGAGACATGCTCATTTTTGTAGCATTATGTCGGCTTGCCGGGCTCACATATTTTTCAACATTTAATTTCCACCTTGACTTTGATAGGCCAAGCCATATAATAGCCAACTGACTAACTGCAGTTGAGTTTAGAAACTGAGTAGGGGAGTCAGAGATAAACCAAGACACTGGGAGAATTAGGCGGCAACTATGTAGCACTTTCGTCAACCCGCGCTTGTGAATTATAAGCAGCACTGATGTAGAAATTAGACTTTAACAACAGACTTTTTTAACTACAACAAATTAATTTTTTACTGCCAATAGTCGTTTATAATTTATTTAATATTATTAATAATCTAATATATATTTTAATTTTTAATATACACAAACTTTTTTTATTAAATTTATTTCAATGCTTGAAAATATCACAAATTACTGGTTGATAATTTTCTAGTTTCTTCATAAACGGTCACAGCATTTCAAACTTAATTTCTATTAAACTTTTTCTATCGAAGTTGTCACAATACGACAAACTTCCGCTATGCGGGAGTGCTAATTCCCTTCTTTATTCTTTATATATAAATATAAAGTCAAAATATTGTTACAAATAATAGAATGATTTTGTGAAATATAAATTAAGACTTCTGTAAAAACAGCTTGTGAATTATAAGCAGCAAAGGCTACATTTTTCGTATGAATTATGAGCTTGCTGCGAGTTACAAGTTATGCGGTTGAATTTGTAACAAAATATTTAGCTTGAAAAATATTTTTTAGTTTTATAATATTTTAAACTTAAAACTAAAATTTAGGAATAAAAATATATTGATTTTGTGAAGTAGTTAAATTTTGTTTCAAGTCAGCGCTTCTTTATTCATTTTTGTTCTATTTCTATTGCGACTACTACGATAGGAATTAATAAATTTTTATCTAAATTAGATTAAGATTAAGCAAGAAAGAAGAAATTTTGTTATTAGTTAATTTCTTTAGTCAGGCAGGAGATCCAAAGCAATACATCATGTAATTATTTATATCTCTCAGATGCTCAAATGTTTTCTCGATTTTACTTAAAAAAACAAATGAGATGGGTCAGTCAGGCTTTTAGGATATTGTAGACGGTATCACTTAAAAAATACATGAATAAATTTGTTCCCTTTATAGTCATCACTCCAAATGGCTACGCTAGTGCAGGACAAATGCACCAGTGTTGCAGAGTGGAATCGAAGCACCGACTTTCCGGTTTAGAGACGTGTACGCCAATACTATGCTATCGAGGCACACAGCCCTATATCACTTAATATATAATAAGAAACATAGAATAGAAGAGTAGAGGTGTTACAATACATAGTGTTGCATGGTAGCTCTATTATTTCATCCCGTTGTCAAAAATATGCTTGACCAGATTTTTCTGAAAAATTAATTGCTCCAGCTAAAAGATCTCTAAGATCTAGAGGTTTATATAGACATTATCAAAACCAAACTAAAATAATCCCTCTGATACTTCCATTTTCGAGCTCTATCTATATCAGATATCTAGGCATTCCTAAGGAGAGGCGGACATGGGCATATGAGCTTCTCTGATCAATACAACGAATTAAGTGTCGATTTGGCGAACGGCACCTATATGACATAGTTCAGAGATTTCAAAATTGCGCACAGTGATTGAAAGAACTAAAGAACTTCTATAAATCAAATACTGTGGGGATAAATGTGAGAACAAGCTAAATACAATGAATCTAGTGCCAAAACCCAATTATTGATCATACTTTAAGCAACTTTAGGTGGTCTCCGAATTTTTCATCTGTATGTTACTTACATCTTCGACTTTCACAGTCATAATATACCATATGGTATAGGGTAGAACTATCGCTACTACTTTCGGTGAGCAAAAATTATATAGGATGCGCCATTTCTTATGTCGGTATTTCAATATTGAACAACTTAAAAATTTGACAACCGATTGTCCCTCCCAGGACTTTTTTTGTGGGGTTATCTGAAAAGTAAAGCGCACGCCAGCAAGCCATAGACCATTGAAGAAGTTAAGGAAAATATTCTTTCCGGAATCACTGCTATACCAACTGAGACGTTCGAAGAGGTAATCAAAAACACCGCAAAATGGGAATATGGCGCACCCTGTATAATTTTTCAAATAATATGTCCATTGCATTTTACAGTGCCTTTTTTCTGGTAAATGAGTGTAACTGCTATATAGAGCATCGTGCGGTTTATAAAAATATATTTCTTCAAATTCTTACAAAAGAAAGGTGAAGATATAATAATATTCTAAAATTTCACAAAATTTTCAAGGCATGACTTCAGCAAAGAAAATCTCCAAGTGAACATGATAAATTTAATGAGATCTCCAACATTTTATGCCAAGCATTTCTCTCAGTGTACTGGCAAATGGCCAACTCTGCTATGGGCCAACTGCACATGCAGTGTAAATTAGCCGCTGATTGTGACCCGCCGTCGACATATTGGCATATTTTATCATGCTAAATGCATCATTAGACAATTTGATATATGACGGCAAATGCTGAACGACACGTGCAAATCCATTGAATGCGTTATTTGAGGAGATGTGTGTGAGTGTGTGTGTTGGCCATATTGTGTTGTCTGTGCAGTTGGCTATATTCGTAAACATTTACGTTTAAGGAAATTGGCGTGATTTTGGCGCATAATAGCGTTTAATCGTTTAAGCCAAAAAGCCATTGGCATGCAAATCGAAATAACAGCAAAATCGAAGAAACTTTCCTTGAATTCACGTTAAAATATTTTATACAAATTTTTACTAAAATTACGATAATTATAAAATATATAATTTATTTCAATTACAGGATAAACATTTTTTTCGAAGTATATACAAACATTTCATTAAAATTTTGGTAAATATTAAAAACAAAACAAAGAGTATTTGGTTCTATACTGAGAGTTCCCAGAAGAGTAGTCACAAAAAGTCTAGATTTGCTAGCTAAAATTAAGGTAAAATACCAAACATTTGTTAAGGATTTAAAAAGTAAAAATAACAAAGATATTTTTGATGTATAGAATAATATATATATTAAGCAGCAAATCTTCAATTCTTAAGTAAGTGATGTTGTCGACTAGCATTAGAAATCAAAAATACTTCGTCCAATATACTTAGCTTGCCACTTCAGTCTTGATTTCAAATGTTCGATCTTGACTTCAGTTGGCTTGGGTTTTGTTTCCTCTAAGTGCAAGTTACAGATTCTGGTTTATTTTTTTAATGTATCTATATTATATATTTCTGTTCATAAATATAAGTTTTAAAATTTAACTTATCAATCCTTACATTTCAAGTGCATTAACTGATGTACTTAGAGGTTTACTTATAGAAAATATAACATTCAACTATTAGATTTAAGATTATATTTAGAACGGAAAGTACTCATGTGTTGTAGCTTCCGCTTTCAGCTTGGCAAGTGTATTGGTAATTCTGCGAAATAACATAAAATGTTTACCAATTGTAAGCCTTCATCACTATAAGTCGGATTAAACAATAGCTGTGTAGTGCAGCCTAATACGTCAATCTTATTCGCTCAAGTAAAAAATAACTATCTTGATGTGACAACGATTGTACGCTCTCAGTACGACTTCTACAGCACGAAAATGACAAATTAGAAAAATTCCAGAAATAGAACTTTTCTCTTTTTGTGCTCAAGTCAAAAATATTATTTTAGTTTGAAATCGTAAAATGCATCTTTAACTCTCTAACAGTTTTTTCTGATATAGCATTAATTAAGCCAAATTATTTGCTTGTCAGTCATAAATTTTTACAAATATGACAATAATGTGACCAAACTCTCTGCAGATTTGAATACCAAAAAGTTATGACATCCCAAGCAAGTGTTAAATAAAATTCAATTAAAATAAAAAACAAGCGCAAAATGTATAAAATTTTGTTGGAAGTTCCCTCAACTAAAAAAGCCGTCTAAACAATTTAATTAACAAATTTTTTTTGTGGCTTTTATTTGCTACCACTGCGTATTTCCATAAAATCTAGTCGAAAAGTGCAGTGCGGCTTTTGGCTGCAAAAATGTTCACATTTTGGCCAGCAGCATTTGTGTTTTTCGCCAATTTTTTTGCGTTGCAATTTTATTTCATTTTGGCCAAGTTGTTGCGTTTGCCGCTTTTGAATTCAAATAAAGTCAAAACGAGATCGCAGCAAGTGGCACGCAATGATACCTGTGGCAACTACGTGCTTGCCACAGCTGTGGCAACTTTGGCCACATTGGCTGTAGCCACTTTGGCTACTGTGCGTCGTCGCTGATGCGTATCTTTTGGCCAGGTTAACTGGACAAATGCATTTATGGCGGGGTGCTGCTGACCAATCAAACATTTTAAATGAAGTGATTAAAATCGACTGTCTTGGCTGCTTGCCATTTAAGCGATGCACAGTTACACTGCAGCTACAGATATAAAGATACAGATACACACAGATGCACAGATACAGATACGCAAGCTCAATCTTTGTATCTTTTAATTCAATCATTTTTTTTTTTGTAACTCACACAGCGCTATTTCAAGTGTTTGCGCCTGTGGCATCATTTCTGAGTTACATGACATCATTTGAATCTGCCAAGACGGGTTGGTTGCTTGTTGGTTCCGCATTTACACTAAAATACACAGATACTCGATGATTTACTCACACGCGCTCTATTAAGTATATAAACAAAGTAAACGCGCATACGCCGTGTGGTTCATTTGAATAGGTAAACATTTTTTGATAGTTATGCGTATTTTTGTTTTTATTATTTAAACTGAGAAGTCAGTCATAGAGGGGTTTGGTGTTTGCAGTAGAATAACACGAATTGGAAAAAATTTACTTTTTTATGAACTTTAAAGCTGCTTCAGAGAAGTCAAACGAAAATAATCGAAACCCTAAGTATTATCTTATCCTTAAGCTTGTTATAACAGTTACTACAGGATGGGTCATTTTAAGTGGAATCAATGGGCAACTCTGCAACTTTTGACAGGGGTTACAGTTTGACTTCTTCTTTCTTTCTTTTATTTTGAGCTTCTTTTTAAGAAAATTTATATTATGGAACAGGACACCAACGCGCTGAAATTGTTCACTTTAAGTTTGATAACTATTGAAAATAGTGAAAACACTATAGTGAAACACCATAAAAAGCCAAATTTATGTATTCTGGTTATGTCAGTAATACCAGCCATACATACAGTCAACGAACATGGAGTTCTGACCAAAATATTGAGACCGTATGGGACAGTGCACAGCCGCGAAGTTATCACCGTTCTCAGAAGTAAGGCATCGATCGAAGCACTCCTAGTCGCATGATTCATGTCGATTTGAAAATGTTTATGTACAAAATATAAATGGTGCACAAACTAAACCCAGCTTACTATTCGCGTCGTGTCAACTATGCCAAACGGACCATTCAAAACGTATTCGCATTCTGGAATAAGAACTATCGTGTCAGATTCACCTTAAATGGAAATGTCAACAAAATCAAATTTGTCGGTTTTATGCCACCAAAAATCCCTAATTAATTGAAGAATTGAAGATGTTTGGTACTATCGAGCAATGGCAGTATTTTTTGTGATGCCAATTGTTCGCGAAAAAGGGTATGATTGGCTTTTGGTTCCAACATAATGGCGATGCCTCTCAGACTGCAATTCAAACAATGAATTTGTTGTGATCATTATTTCCCGGGCCTGGGTATTGCACTCGCCTTTAAATCGGAAGGCCGGTGGTTTGATTTCACCCTAGAGTAATGCTGCATTTGTCTAGCACTGACATAGCCAGCAAAAATACATGGACGCTATTCATCTCTATTCATTAAAGAGACTGTCGTTTGGATTCGGCTATAAACTGTATGTTCTCTTCGAACAGCTAATAATAGCGATATCTTCATGCTACACCTTTTTATATTGTAACCCGTACGAATCATATGAAGAAATGAGCCTGGACACAAAGATCACCAGATCCAACTCTAACAGAAATTTTTTTTTGTGAGTTTATTTATAATCCGAGGTATACGCTAATAAGCCAAGCACCATAGCTCAACTTAAAGTCGAGCTTGCGGACATATCGAGCGAAACGTGGGCCAAAAGTATGGAAAACTCCAAAAAAGCAGCACATTTTGTGCTAAAGTTGTAAGATGGCCATTTAGGTGATATCATATCGAAAAATTAGCTTAAGCATAACTGCTCAAACCAAAATAAATATTACCATAATGAAAACAATTGAAAAAAGTCTTCTTAATGGTGGCAGCTCCACTTCTTCACGTGACTCACGCACGCAGCACGCATCACGCACAGCTCTAGCATAAAGCACAGCAGCAAACAGCGGCCAGTAGGCATAGCGTTCAGTGCGTGAGTTATTTGTATTTGTTTTTTGTTGGAACACCCACGGCTAGGTAAACACAGGTACAGATTGCTTAGATGCAGCAACAATTAGAGTTACTTGAGGCCTTTACTTAGCCAGATTGTAGACGTTTGTCATTGATTTATGCCACAAATTGTTATGCTGCGCATTGTAGGTGGGCTCATCCGTTGTATTTTGTTCTAAATTGCTTAATCAATGGTGCAAAAGTCAAGATATGGTTGAAACGTATTAATCACAAACAACAAAAGCCCTCTATTGTATTGGTAGCAAATTTAAGGCAAAGTTTACCATTTGTCGCCTCAATTAGTTGTTGCCAACGTGCTCGAGTTGTTTTTATTATTTATTTTGATGGTTCTTTTTAATGGCCGTGGCTGCTGCTGTTTGACGCCCACCATCAACAGCCAACATGTTGTATACTTAATATTTATTCAGTCTTAATTGATTTTTAAGCTTTTCGTATGTTTGAGCGTGTTTTAATAGTTTGTGTAACCAAATTAAACAAAATTAAAAAAGCAAAAACAAAAAACAATTTCGAAATAAAAACAAGAAATTTGAAATTTTG
The DNA here is from genome assembly GCA_035046065.1 of Chymomyza procnemis. Taxonomy (NCBI): domain Eukaryota; kingdom Metazoa; phylum Arthropoda; class Insecta; order Diptera; family Drosophilidae; genus Chymomyza; species Chymomyza procnemis. Next base: position 44,196,274 of record JAWNOJ010000026.1, read on the forward strand.
CCGCTTTTATGAAACCACATTGCTAATGATATCAAATGATCATCAACATCATCAGCAGCAACAGCAGTAGAATGAATATGTATGCTTTAAATTGTTAATTGAATTAATGAGCTTTAAAAAGTTTATATAATTTATTATACTTATTTCTATCTATAGCTCTATATAGGTATATACGATATATATATATGCTTTGTGAAGTGATATAGTTAACATTCTGAACACAATGGCTGTAGCTCTCATTCTGTACGGCCATAAATGTCATTTTGCATGAAATTGAAAAATGTTTTGGCACTTTGAAACGGTACCAAAACTGGCAAACGACCAGAATTAAGATAACAGCTTATTATTATAGGTTTCATTTCGGATTTAAGCTAATTTCTTAGCTGGTTTAAGGTCACCTTGAAATAGAATTTTAACATAGATAATATCAAATGATCACATATTTTATATAAATGGGTTGATTTCAAAAGCATATCAAGCCTATGATATAGTATTGTTTCTACGCTCTATTATTATTTTGAACACATTTATTTGCATATTTTATTTATTTATATTTTTTTTTTTTGTAAAATATGCAGAGCAGCACACATTTCGCACAATAATTTACAAAATATTAAGGGTACACCAACTTGTCAGGTTTATTTTTTTTTTTTTTTTGTTTTGTGAAATTCCCATGAAGTGCTGCCAGAATTACTTGAGATTTATTTGCTGAAGTTTCTCATGTCCTCATGATTCTCACTTATTCTTCTAGTTCAAACTTACCATATTTGTTTTTTAAACCTTCAGATAATTCAGAATCTTTTTGGTACAGTTTTCTTAAAAGCTTTATGAATGCACTATTGCTCTTTCTTCGAAGAGTGCTTTCGATTTACTCCTTCGTTTTCGTTTAGAAACTGATAATTTTTCAAACGTTAAGTTTTCAATCTCAAAATGTCTACCTATTAAATTAATGCCCTACGGTCATCGACTGCAAGCGATGCTGTCTTTAATAATAGTGAGAGATTCAGTTAAGCAAATAGTGACAATTTGCTAGCTATGACAGTGCTAGGCAGTGTTGTAGGATCGAAACGAACCACCAACCTCTGAGTTTCTTTCACTAGGGTACTGAAGCAAACAATCTCTATTTGAACAAATCCAAAATACTGAAATAATTGAAGTAATATTCTTTGACTTTCTGAGATTGTTATTTAAGTTATATATATATATTAACTTTTGTATCCTGACTCACAGAATTTTTTCCTAATTTTTGCATTTCGAGTTTTTTCGGAAATAATTGTCATTCATCCAGCGGGGGTTGGTCCCTTATATAATTTTTTAATTTGCTTAAAAGAGTAAAATTTCGGAAGAAATTGGTCTTCTTTATCCCAAGGTAGCAATTACCTTATATAAAACCTTAAAAATTCTGAAATATGCTTTCAAATTTCGCTGCATTGTTATCGATAATTCTTATCCTTAAAAAAAAATAAGCAAGTACAAAAAAAAAGATCGAAATAATGCAATAAGAAAAGAATAATTTAAAGCAAAAACATAACTAATAAATAAATTTAAAAAAAATAATATCTAAACAACATACATTTTGAAAATTTTTAGCTTTTGTATTATTCTTCATGCCGAATAGAACCTTAACTGTGAAAACGTTAGAACATATGATGAAAAATTTGAATTTCGACAAGAACTTGAATTTTGCCAATTTTTCAAACACCGAATTTTTTTTTTTTGAAAACTCAAGTTTTCGTTATTTATTTACATTAACTAAAGCTTCACAAAATTTTTTAGACAAAAAGTTAAGCAATTTTATACCAGTAGCTCCTCACATAACTGAGTGGGGTTCTTTAAATTTGCGGTTTAGAAAAGCAGCCGCTTAGAAAACCAGCCACTTGTTCAATCATATACTTTTTGTTTAAGTAATCAACTCTGCTTTGCGGTATATGTAATGATTATAAATATTATTTCAGTTCAATTTCGAGTAAATTTGCAGAAGCTCGTTTTCTAATTTATTATTTGCTGTGCAATGTAGTGGGTTGACCGTAATTTGTTCAGGAAATGAACTGATTTAATTGTGAAGCCCTCAGGTTACCTCAACGAAATTACGAGGCCTAACGTACTATTCGAGCAAGTGCGCTATTTACTGCAAAATTAATGGAACTCACAAAAAATGTTATTTCTCATAGTTTGAAGCACAAATGCCTATTGGCTTTCCCCAAAAAATTGTTTATATATTAGGAAATAATTTTCTTATTATATTTCTTAAATTAATTTACTATTTATTAGAATTTAACTGACTGAAGACTAATGAAAATAAAAAAATTCTTCTCCTTCGAACAAGCTCAACTAGTTTTAGCTCTTTTTCGCCTTATCCATTATGTATTTCATAAATTGTTTCGTTAGCCCAGTACGCAGACACCAAAATGTACTCGTACGCAGCAAACTTATAAGCAAACATAATGCCTTACTTTAGAGTTAAGAAATATTATATTTTTAGATACATCAAAACAATTAAGTTAGAAATATATTTGGAGCGACTTGAAGATCGTTACAAGTTCATAAACCACCATCTAAGGCCTTTTTAACGATTTTATTTTCAGAAATTTTAAGCTTTTCAGGTTCATAAATTCGACTAAAATATACAAAAATAATCTTTAAAAATTAAAATATATCAAGACATAAAAAAATCGTTTCATTCATTTAAAAGTCAACAAAGTATAGCGATCTGCTACCGTTTGCATACGTATGCTTAGATCTACCGAACTAAAACTGTCATAGCTAAAATATAAGAGAAATTGTAAAATTTGATTACAAACTTAAACTGGAGAGAGAAAATTATTAGGAAATATATAATATATACGGAAGATTTTTTGTCTTGTACGAACATCTTATTAATGTTTGCAGGTAGGTTCTAGGATCACAATTTGAACATTTAAATTAATTCCATAATGATCATGCTTTGTTTTGAAGTCTTAAGGTTAAAAAAAATAAAGCTATATAGAGCAGTAGATCTTGTTTGAGTAATTAAGCTCGTAGAATTCCAAACACCAAAAGTTCAATTGAGGTACTATGCGATAATCGAGTTTCATGAAGATTTTAGGACGTTTTCTAAGCCGCATAGGATGCTAGAAGTTCTAAAAACTTATTTTTTTCAAATGAAAGTGTTAGTGCTTACGTTAATAATCACACTTTGAGAGTGAGAAGACAATCAATTGGCTAAAACTTGAAACGGTATTGGTAGAGTATATGAGGCTTACGTATTTTCTTTTTGACTCTTGCGTGTAACATTTATTTAATTCTTAAAAAGAAACTAGAACTAGAAACTAAATTTTAAATAGAATTAAAAGCGGCCTTTGAAAAATAAAACAAGAGAAATCTTAAAAGAAATCCTTGTTGCGGTAGTTACCATAGTCAAGCATGCTTGCCTCATAAACCGAATGTCGATGTTTGGATTCCCCCGCAGCAGAAAATATAAGAAGAGTGAAGCAGAAGTACAATGTTTAATTAAGTGGAATCAGACTATTTTGGCTTGTTAGATAGCTTGGTGGAAGTTGGTAGCGTAATCGCCTCTAAAAACGAAAGTTGAAGATTTGATTCCACACAGTAGCAATGCTGCCTTTAGCCTAGCACTGACTTAACTAGCAGAAATACGCTATCTGCCTTAAAAAATCTCTATTAGTTAAAGAGAAATCCATTTGGACTCGGCTTGTACTATTGTTGCCAGTACTCTCCGAACAGTGAAGTAGTTACAAAGTATTCAAGAGCAAGAAGGGTTCCCCGAAAGACTAATGTTTCTGATTCAGTCGACTTTGAAAAATTCCTTTGTCAAAAGTGGCTGAAAAAAATTATACCGCTCTAACTTAACCTACCTACCATCCCACCTATAGAGCATGTCTATGTCGAAACAAATCGAAAACAATCATCCCCACATATATATATATACATATGTAAATGAACTTTCGATGTTTTATTTCTTTCGCAATTTCAAATAATTTAAACTTAATTTATTTTAACGACTTGAGTAGCAAATTATCAAGCAAATTGTGCCATAAAAAAGACCCATACGAAGTTAAGCAAAATAAATAAAAATCAAAATTATTAACAAACAAACCAAAATTGTTTTAAGCCAAATACAAAATATATAAAACAGGTACTAAATAAAAGCGAACACATTTGGCAAGCGCTTAATTGAAGCCCCTTTCAATGGATCGTTGTACGTTTTATGGTGCGAAATATTTTCGAAAATATTTCATACAAAATGACTGCGCCTTTGGGCGTTTATTACTTTTGTTAATAATCATTATTTTTAGCATTTATTTTTAACAAAAATAGAAAAAGATATAATACAGCTGACAAGTTTCATATTCAAATGATTAACTTATTTTCAAATTGTGCCTAGAAAAACACAAGAAACAAAGCCGGTGGCAGTCCCAGTGGTTCGTACGGTGGCTACAGTGGTTGCCGTGTTATTGTTTATGCTTGCGTGTGTCTAAGGTGTGTCCTATGCCAATCCGAAATCTTATAAAAATAAATAGAAGATAAATAAACAAAAAAAATCAACAATTTACAAAGAAAAACAATGAAAATGTTGTGTATAGCAATGAATGCGTTAAATATGTGGAGCAGTTTGATTTTGAAAAACTGTAATGAAAACAAAATGGAGAGTTACTTTAGGAAAGAATATGCGAAACTTGTATACTCTGAAAAACTTACAACTCAAAGTTAACTAGTGTATCGTGACACTGAGTTGGGAAAATGTCAGTTATATTTTAATTTTTGTTTTAATGTAAGTTATCGATAACTAAGAAAATCGTTTTAATATTGAGATGTACACAGGCAAAATATGCCCTTTAAAAAAGTGAGACTTCTATAAAATTTAATAATATTGCTATTATTATTTTAGTTTAACGAACTATCGTTTTTCATTGAATAAAAGTTATCGATAATTTGAAAAAGCATTCCTATACGTATCATCTTAAGTTGTACCAAAATATGCTGAATGAAAAAACAACCTAACATCTATAATATTTGACTCTATCTTAGTTAATTTTATTTTAGTCTGTCGAGCTATGGTATTTTGATTAAATAAAATGTATCGATAAATCAAAAAATCAGTGCTATAGGAGACAAATAGTCTCATCTTAAGGTAGACACCTCTTAATTAAGCTTAATGACAAAATGAGTCGGACTTCTGTAAAATTTCATACTCGCTGTCTTACTTAAATATTCTTAGTCTTGGTTTTAAATAGTTCTTTTTTTTTAATAAAAGTTATCGATATCTCAAAAAACCCTTCCTACATTACACAAATTGAGTCATCTTAAGGTGTACACAACCAAAATATGCTGAATGCAAAAATCAGTCCAAATTCTATAAAATTTAATATTAACTATCTTAGGTAACTTTAGTTTAGTTCAGCGAACTATACTGTTTTTTCATTGAATAATTGAATATCGATAATTTCAAAAATTACTCCTAGATTACACAAATCGCATCATCTTCAGATATACTCCATCTGCTTAATGAAAAAATCAGTCAACCAATTACGAATTTTGATACCAAAAACAGAAGTAGTACGTTATCTTCGTTATCTATTTTTAGTCTTAGTTTTAAGTAGTTAGCTTTTTCGTTGAGGGTTCTTTATACCTTTATCCTCAAATCAACTACTTCATAAAAATAAACATTTGACGATTTAATTATACCATTTTAGTTGTAAAGCTGATAAAAGCAGTAAAGAGCTAAACTCTATAATATATTTTACTACTTTATCAATACAAATTTTTTTATAATAAAGAATGAATTTGAAGACTGGAACCACCACCAAACTACGATTAAGTCATCATAATTGAGTAAATCGTTTTATTATTTCTTTTTCGCAATATTTTTTATTTATCATCTATTTGAATTAAAATCTCTGTGTCATTCTAATCCTTAAGATATCTCTTATCTTTATAAACTTCATATATCTTTCAGATACCTTTAAGAATTCTAATTTGACTCAACAAAAGTTATCACTTCTTTTCTGGGCAATGGTATTTTATTATTATTTAAAACGACAGATTAATTATTACAAATTGAAAAGATAGCTCGAGCTCCGGCTAGAAAAAATTCAAATACTATTTAGTCGGGTTGAAATAAAACATACACTTCTTACTTTAGATGAGAGTTGTAACAAAGTATTGCGACCTAGCTACATTAAGGTAATATATGCTTCTTTATATTTTTAAAACATGCTCTGGATATATCTTCTCATTAACGACTTTCCAGCAGAGATTATCAAAGATAGCAATATTTAAAAAACGTTCAATTAAGTTTAACCAGAATATTTATATAAGTAGCCATGATTAAAGATAATATTTATAATGAAATAAATGATCAAAGATAAGAATTTTTAAAAAAAATTATAATTTAGTTAAGCCGGGAGATCTATTTTAGTAAAGTTGATCAAAGATAACATTTACAACGAAACACATCTATTTTAGTAGACATCAAAGATAACATTTTTATCGAAACTTAATCAAGATTTCGAAGATAACAAAACTTTTAATTTGGCTTAATCCAGTTTTACGAAAAATCTTCTACATCAGGCTGAGAGATATTCGCGATCTTTCAACTCACTCACATACGGCTCAAGCTCAGCAACAATAAGTAACAATCTTTTTTCACACACAACCCTATTGATCTCTCAGACACTACATCCAACTATGCCACTCCACAATTCTATAATAACCATGACCTCATATAGGGTATAAAGAGTAACAAATATGCGCTACCAACAACAATAAATTGTGGCACAGCGTCGGTGGCAGCAACTTTTTTGGGGCCTCTTGTTCGAATTGTGGCTACTTAAATAAACAACCCAACAGATAATGAAATATAGCGGCTCTTTCTCCTCAATCATTCTCTGGGTTCACTTGAGATATTTTAATCATAATAATAGATAGATAACAACAACGGTAAAGGCGTTAGATACATGGCTACAACAACAACAACATCAGCAGCAACTGGAACAACTCGAACAACAACAACAGCAACAATAATAACAAAAAGCTGACAAGAGCCTTTGTTCAAATGTCAAAGTTAATAAAGGCGCAAAAATTTATTTTAAACGATTTTTAATGACGTCGAAAACTTGTCTGGGTTTCTCAATACACCGATAGAGCAACCACAGGCTTGTGTGTGTGTGTGTGTGTGTATGTGTTTTATGAGTAGTGGTGACTCCTAAAAAAATGTTATAGCTCCGCAAGCTGCTGACACAGTGGAAGTCGTTTAGGAATCGGAATGCGGAAACCTTTAAAATAATATAAATCAAGGGATCCCCCATTAAAACTACAAACGGAAGTACTCACAATTAAGTGTTTTTTTTTATTATTTTAGACTTCATTAGTCAGAGTATTTTGGAGCAACTTTGGCAAAATGTGAGCTAAGCTGTAAAGTGAAGCTTTTTGGGAGTAAGTCGTAGCTGAGTAATAAAGGCCATTGGTCTGTTGGGGATGTCTTACGAAAATATTTTATTGAATTAGTAAAATAACAAAAACATAAGTGTTGAAGTAATTATTGTAGATTCTTTTATTAAGAATTTTTGATATATATAATTTGTAATGTTCCCAAGTAAATGCAGGAACATCTTTTTTCAACTGAATTAGCTACAATAGATCAGATATTATAAAGAAATACGTATAACGATTTTTTTGGTATTTTTTCAATTGCGGTTAATATCTTTAATTCGTCGGCCTTAGTGAGCTTTAGGTCTTTTCGGAGTTAACAAAGACCAATATAGTAAGTCACACAGCTTGGTTTAAATCATCTTCAACTAAAATAAAATAAAAGTAACTAATCTCTAATTAAGTTTTAAAAGTACAACTACTTCGGCTTGTTTTGCTCATGAATTTTTAGGTCCTATCCCCAATTATATTCTTAAAGGTCAAAAAAGTTCATCATCTTCGTAAAAACATCTGAAAATATCTTATGAAATTCTAAACAAGTTTAAATACAAAATTCAAAGCCTTTGTGTAAGATATTAGTTTAAAAAATTTAAATAAATTTAAAATTTAAATATTTATTTTTAAAGAAATAAATAGAAGAATAGAATCAACGACTTTAGCTCAATTTATGAAATATATTAAGTTTCTTATATTTTAAAATTCAAATTAATTTTAAATTTAATGAAGGCTTTATTTACAATTTTTCCTTTCCTTAAACATTAAAAAATCTATAATATTAGAGTTGCCAGATTGCAACACCAGGGTTACCCAATTCCGAAATATAAATGGCAACACTCATATTTAATTATTTTAAAAAATAATTTATTGTAAAAACAAAAATCAATAAAATAAAAGCAGAAAAATCCTGAATTTCGATAATGGATAGAATAATGACTAAAAATATAGATTTGTTAAAATTATGTTTCCGTAAAAATTGTTATCTATGATCATCTTTACTGGTAAGCCGTTAATAATAAGCCACACGCAGAGCATATATTTTACTCACATATAGATATCCTTTATTATCTTTCCGAAACCTAAAATACCGGTGTATATCGTTTTGACTAAAATTATTGTCGGGTAAGCCTAATAAAAAGTTACGACAAAATTGTCATCTGTTATCATATTTACTAGAAACACGTAAAATACTCCGAATGGCTGTATTTATAATTAAATTAATTGTAGTTCCCTATGAAGTCAAATCATGACAATATCCTTGAAATATCTTTTTAAAATAGATGTCTTGCTTGAAATTTTTTAAAGCAGAAATAAATATCATCTTTTAATCATGTAGATGAGTTAAACAACGAGGAGAAAATCTTTATTCGTCATCTTTACTCTTTACTACCAGGAATTCTTCAAAAATTCTGTTATAGAATTATATTTCTTATATTTTACCAGTATTTTATTTTTATATTATAAGCTCAAGCGTGAAATAATACGATCTCTTTGACTTAAGAATCAATAAAACAAAAATATTACATAGAGATTGAGAAAGTGTTATCTGTGGTCAACTTAAAAATAACATTGTGGAGAGTCTTATTTAAAGAATATCTTTGACTTGTTGAAGCTATTTAAAACACTGAAAAATAATATCATTCTTCTCCATTAGGAAATCGTCATAGAGTGAATAAAATACATATTCAATCAAAGACGGATACGTTTTGCCGTACTTATTACAACAAAGTGTATGCATAAGACGGCGTTACGAATTTGGCCTTCCGTCAACTGTGATTATGCCAAACTTGAGCAATTTGAATGAGGCACGCATTTCATGTACCGACTGACTTACATACCAAACTCTACCTCTACTCAGTGGTTTGCTTTTTTTCTTCATCTTCTCCGATTTCGACAATTCTTTTTGTCGGTTTCTTATTTTAAATTAGACAAAAAGCTAACCACAACAACAACAATGACAACAATACGCTGCCGCACGCTGCTGAAACTGAAACCGACACCTACAACATGGCATCACGTACAAATTTTGTATGCACGATTTTGCACTATTTTGATATTTATCCAACACCTGCGCAAAAAATAGAAATATATATATATATATATATAGAGTCTCTATCGCATCTATAGTATCCATATAGAAATGGAGTTGGAGATGAAGCTGGAGATGTAGACGAGACGTTAAAGTTGCAAATGGAAATGGCGCTGCCAACTGCTACACAAGTTACAGCTATGTTTTTTGACTGGGCCGCAGTTGATGATCACGCGGCAATGGCTGATGTGTCTTCTGCGTTGAGCATGAAAACCGTCAGCATTTGTTGCCGTCTGTCTACGGCTGCTTCTAAGACAACACATCTTCTCCGAGTCGTACTATATTCAAATTTCAGTCAGAATTGACATTGCCAGCAACGTGTAGCCATGGGAAACTTCACAAACGGAACACTCAAACTCTTGACTGCTGCTAGCTCTTAGCCCAGCATCATCTTCAGAGGCAGGCATCATCTCGTCATCTGCAAAAGCTCCAAATGCACCGCTTTGCAGCAGCAGCAGCAGCATGCAGCTGCCAACACATAAAACTGTCGAAAAACTATTGCCAAAATAAATATGATGTAATAAATATTAAGACTACAAAACGAATCATGGCCAAATGTTACTTGTCTAGCTATTTGTTTTAGCCACTATATGGCTTTGATTTGGTTATACATTTGCGCTTAATAGCATTTGTTTAACTTGTTGTTTTGTTGGCTAAGACGCGACCGCTTTGTTTTCGCATGCAAATAGTTTTGCACTTGAAATCTAAACCAACTAACAAACCAACCAAGTAAATAGACTCCGTCGTACCAGCCAAAAAAAAAGGTTTTGACAACAATAACATTACTAAGGTAAATGCACGACAATATCCGTTTTAATCAACCACCCGCTACCAAAAGGTAACTTAATTTTCAAAAACATTTCGATTATACAAATATTGACCATGAGGCTAGTTGATTGAATACCCTAACTGAGATGACTGAATGTAGGTATGACTAAGATATTATTTTCGGAAATTAATTTTTGTTCATATTTTTAAGTGGCAAAACAATGCTTGGAGTTTGTTATATAATTATGTGCAAGGAATTTTTAGAAATAACTTTCAATATTTCATCCCACTCTTAAGCTTTCCTTCTTTAATTTGTTTCACCAATTCTTATGCCGATTTGTCAAACGTCCCGCTTGAAACCAATTCTTCTACGGCGAGAATACTTCTCTGCTGCTTAAAATTTAGTACGAAACTTGTCAAACATCCGATTTTTTACCAATTCTTCTACGGCGAAAATTCTACTCTTCTATACAATAGTACGCAGACTTGACAAATGTCTGATTTTTTGCCAATTCTTCTACGGCGAGAATACTTCTCTGCTGCCTATAACTTAGTACACTGACTTGACAAACGCCTGATTTTTTTAATAATTCTTCAACGGCGGATATATGTCTCTTCTATAAAATAGTACGCAGGCTTGTCAAACGTTCGATTTTGTTACCAATTCTTCTATGAGAAAATACTTCTATGATACCCAAAACGAATTTTTAATTATTCTTCAAACGCGAAAATACTTCTTTTCTACGAAAACTTGTCAAACGTCCGATATACTTGGCTTAGGTCTTATATGAAGATTTTGATATTTCTTTTAAGAAAAAAATCCAATTCGCCAACATTATGTCTTGATACCAGTGATGCTTAGGGTCTTGATAAGGTTTTTAGTTGATCCAATTATAAGGCAAATGTTCCTAAAACGCCTTCTAACATTTACATATATTTATTAACCTTTACTTAGGTCATTGCTCCTACTTACAAACCCTTATTTACCCCACTTGGGATTTCCTAAGAGCCTTCCAAAATCCGAAAATGCGATCTTTATATCCTGGACTTATTTGTAAACTTCGGCGGTGATCTCTACAACCAATAACCAATCGCATTTAATTTTTAAACTAGAAGATTCTTAAGATACAATGATCGTGTCGCAGGTTTAAGATGATGAACGCTATTCTGCAAGCAACTAGATCTCTTTAAGTATCTTCTTATATAGCTGCAGGTTCCCGTAGTGCCAGATTTATTATCATAATTCTTTATTCTTAGCGTTTCTTAAAAATTTTTCAATATGATTATGTTCTCAAATTTATTTCTTAAAATAGAGAATAATATTAAAAATAAAATTGTACTTCTTACATGAACTAATCTCCATAATATTTTCTCCATCTAACTCCATAAAAAAAAATTGTACACAATAAATAAATTGATTAAATTTACCATGAATACAAATATCTTAAGCATTAACAAGATATAAAATTTTACTTTGCATACTATATAATATTGAAAGATTAAAGTAGTGCCCAAAAACTGTATATTTTTTTTATAGTTTATAAGACAACACATATCAGTAAACGAAATAAAGTTTAAAGTATTTCATTCATCCCACAGTTGTCTGGGTCAAGCATAAACGGAAACCAATTTAAAAAATCCATTAAGAGTAAAAATATTATTTCTTGTAGTCATAACTCAAAAATTGTTTGCTTAAAAGTTGGCAACCATTGGCTGCCAATTCTTGTTTTGTCATAAATCTTCCAGTGCCATAAGTGCCTCCCAATAGATCGTTCAATTTTGCAATAAGACAAACCAGCTTTCTTACGCTTGTGAGACCAATATTCTTTATAAAATGAAAAAAAAAATAATGCTTATATTGTCAAAGTCCTAAGCGTCTGACTAACTTTATCTTATTTCTTTTCTTGGGAAAGTATTTTAAAATATTTTCGAAAAAGTTTTTCATTTGTTTGTATAAGTTTTGTCAAAATAACGAGAATACCACTTGTATCAATATTGGAAAAACGTTAAAAATATCTGAATATACTTTTCGCAATAAATTCATACATTTTGAATTATTTTGGAATGCTTTTCGCATTGATACTATGAGAGAGTTATATATAACCATATGTTCTGTTGAATTCGACCAGCTGACCCTCATGAATTGTGAGTTATACTTAAGCCTTGGGCACTTTGTAGAAAGAAAAAGAAATAATAAAATTTTTTTTATTAATAAATATTTTTTATTAATAATTGTTTTTTATTAAAAAATATTGTTATGTTAGACAAAAATTCGAGGTATTGTGAATGCTGAAAATATAAAGTGAATAAAATTTGTTGTTGGATAATATCGAGAATGTTGAAAATTTAAAGATCGTCAAATGACTTAGTCTCAATAGAAAAAGAAGAAAACTATAAAAACAACTGTTGGTTCCGGACAAAATTTTATTTACCAAGTCAAAAAATCAATAGCTTTTTATTTACAAATGATTTCTGTTTTACGTTTTTAATGCCAAAAATGCACAAAGCTTACAAATACTATGTCCAGCTTTAAATTTCGTTACTTTTTAAGCCGCATAACTTCTAACCCGCGGCAAGCTCATAGTTCATCATAGTCATCATAACTTCATAGTGTTATCCTTTAATTTTTATAATTCACAAGCTGTTTTTGCAGCAGTCTTAATTTATATTTCACATAATCCTTCTATTATTCGTAGCAATATTTTGACTTTATATTTATATATAAAGAATAAAGAAGGGAATTAGCACTCCCGCATAGCGGAAGTTTGTCGTAGTGTGACAACTTCGATGGAAAAAGTTTAATAGTCATTAAGTTTGAAATAAAGAAGGGAATTAGCACTCCCGCATAGCGGAAGTTTGTCGTAGTGTGACAACTTCGATGGAAAAAGTTTAATAGTCATTAAGTTTGAAATGCTGTAAGCGATTATAAAGAAATTGGAAAATTATCATCCAGTGATTTGTGATATTTTCAAGCACTAAAGCGAATTCAATTAAAGAAAAATTTCATTGGAAAATTTAATTTTGCAACCCAATTAAGTTTATACGAATTACGAATGCTCTCCTATCAGCAGTTGCAACACTGCCTTGAATTTCATCATACCATCTGACATTATTGTATATCTTCAATAAGAAGAAAGTCCAGTCAAAGAAGTTATTTTTTTAACAAAATTTATTATATTTCGTATTTTTTTAAATATTGCAACGCAACGACTTTTGTGCATATAAACAAAAGTCGACTTCTCAAAAACTGCGTCGTTAGTGTGATAGTAAATATTCGACTGTCTCATACAGCTCTCATAATAAACAAATAATAATGAATAAATAATATTATTTAATAAAATACGATAATATTTAGAACTCATGGATACCTGATGGCTGGATTAAAGTCCTTAATTCATTAAGTTTTAAATTGTTATTGCAATCATTACAACATACTGAATGCTGTAGTTGAAAAGTTTACTGGTTAAACTTATTTTTTACTTCATTATTGCTTATAATTCACAAGCGGGCTTACAGGTATTGCTGATGCAATTGTGTGTTTGTAAAAATTCTTAATGAAAGGTTCTCATAGTTGCCACGTAATCCTCACACGACTTTGGTTTATCTCTGACTCCCCTACTGAGTTTCTGAACTCTATTTCAGTTAGTCTGTTGACAAAATTGAAAATTTTTAAGTAAAATCGAGAAAAATATTCGAGTCGTTTTTGGTAAGAAGTAGAACATCTGTGAGAGATATAAATAAACACACGACGTGTTGGTTTCGACCGCCGGTCTGACTGAAGAAATTAATAAATAACAAATGCTTCGAATTTTATTCTAATACAGATAAAAGGGTATTGATTCTGATAGTTTTAGCTGGACTAATTTTAATTTTTAATTTTTCTAAGTTTTCAGAAAACATTGGTCATCGAAGCACATACAAGCTCATTTTTTACCTCGGGATTAAATTATATAGCTACTATGCAATACTCTGTCTTGCAGCACCTCAATGATCCTTCCGTTGTTTATAAAGATATAATAATCCTTATTAGCCCGACAGCTTGCTGGGGATACGTGATACAGATTGATTCTGATCCCAAGCGTTGCTCGTCAAGTGACTGCTATGCTTAGTCTCAATAGAAAAAGAAAAAATTGAATAAAGAAGCGCTGACTTAAAACAATATTAAACTACTTCACAAAATCAATATCTTCTTTTTTCTATATTTTCATTTTAAGTTTAAAATATTATAAAACTAATAAATACTCTTTACAGATAAACTTTTCGTTACACATTCAACCGCATAACTTGTAACTCGCAGCAAGCTCATAGTTCAAACGAAAAGTGTTATCCTTTAATATTTATAATTCACAAGCTGTTTTAGCAGAAGTCTTAATTTATATTTCACAAAATCACTCTATAATTTGTAACAATATTTTGACTTTATATTTATATATAAAGAATAAAGAAGGGAATTAGCACTCCCGCATAGCGGAAGTTTGTCGTATTGTGACAACCTCGGCGGAAAAAGTTTAATAACCATTATCATCCAGTAATTTGTGATATTTTTAAGCACTAAAATAAATTCAATCAAAAAAAGTATATTTATACAAGTCTAATCGGAAAATTCGATTTTGTAAAAGTAAATCATTTTATGAATTAAATTTCGCTCGGTTATGCAAATTTAAACTAAATTCAGTTTATACAAATTACGAATGCATCAAAACCGTCTAACATTTATATAGCTTCAATAAGAAGAAAGTCCAGTCAAAGAAATTTTTTTTTAACAAAATTTATTTAACTTGGTTTGATTTTAAGATATCGTGCCGAATTTCAATGCTTAGAAGTCTGTCTTCTCAATAACTTCGTTGTTATTTTTCAAGTTATCCCAACCAAATTTGGTTTTTTAGTTTTCCCATTTACTGTAAATAAATCAAATATAATCTAAATGTGTGAGTTTTCGCGTATAATTTGTTAAAAATTTTTTGTGTTTCCAGATTGGAAAAAGTATTTTAGGCTTTCCAGGTACAGTTAAAGAATAAAAATTATACACCCAATTGACTTTATTTCGTTTGCTTTTCAAGTACAATACCAATACGAATTATAAAAGTATTTTAATATTTGGAAATTAACCAAAATCGATTTTTTGTATCATATAACTCTTAATAGGGCATATCCGTCATAAACATTTTAGGCTTTCCCGGTCTAGTTCCAAACTCAATTTGTGTACTTCGTTTATTTTTCAAGTTATCTGAACCATTTCGGATTATACTTAATCAATATCAATTGACTCGATCACATAGATTCGATTGGACTTTTATCGGTTAAGAGTAATTGTGTTTTCTACATAATTCATTTGATTTTGTTTGTTTTCGAAAAAATTCTGACCAACTTCGGCTCACGAAAGTAATTCAAATATTTTAAGCACTTTGGAGAGAAAAAAAAAATAAAATCGGTGGAATATGCCACATACTTTCCACAAACGGCTTCTTTAAATCAGATATATTACTATCTTAATCTATAATACCGTAACCAAAGCTACCCATCAAACGTGAACAATAACACTAATTTGTTTGCCGATAAATGGTACAGGACTATACTTCTATTAAAATACTTCGCAATATTTATGCACTCGTACCTCAGCAAACCGGGTATTTGGAATTACAATGATTTATATTGAAAAACTGTGTAAATAATTAATTATTAATGCTTTATTTTTTATGCAGTTTTTATCAATGGGATTTCTTGTTTGATTTTGTTTTATTAAAGCCTTTTCAATATTTTCCATCGTATTATTTTGTATATATGATATTACACACATACTCGTATGAATTCCAACTGCTACACTTTTATGGAGTGGTATTCCCATATCTCTGAAGCGATGACAAGAGTCAAGAAGCTTTGTTTTGTGAAAAAATTAAATTTTTTTTAAACGAATATAAGTATTTATTTAAGACTAAGACTCCATATTTATAGTAGTTCTAAGACCAAACAATATAATAGCAAATAATTGAACAAGCCTTAAAAAGCTCATAGGTTTTAAAACTAAGTTCGAAGTTAAGTTTTTTTTAACTTACTATTATTTACTTAACAATTATAAACGTTGTTTCCAGCTATTAAGTGAGGTATTAAGTTTTATTTAAGAAAACTTTTTGAAAACACTCAAGAGTCACAAAAACAAGTCTCACATATTTTGGCTGACCTGCCATGAACTTGACTTGAGCAATACGTTGAGTTCGATTTTTAGAAACTGCTCCGCTTCATGCATATTTTAGCCAAAATTTAAACAAATAGTTAACACTAAAATATGATTAATAATAAATGTCATTAAAATGGAACTTCTTGAATAATTTTTCCACGCATCATGACTATAAATAGTCATTTATATATTTTGTTATTAATAATAAAGTTTCTGCGAGTCATAAAATATTTATTAACTTATTAAAAATAGCAGTAGGCAAACGAAACGTATAACTATATTCAACATTTTGACAGATTTACTTGCGCATAAATAATGTTTTATATAGACAGACATAGTTTACAACGAAATTAATGTGCTTAATGTAAAGGGTATCTTGATTGTGGTATCTGACCAAGTTCAAATTAAAAACGGCATTTCATGGCTCACAACTAGAAACTTTGGCTGTGAAGAACAACTAATAAACTTCAACACGAACGAACACCTTCAGTACTACCAACAACAACAACATCTATTGGTAATAACTACAACAACTACAACAACAACATGGTAACAACAACAATGTCGGCCAAATATAGTTCATAAGCATTATGATTGCCTTCAATAAATTGCAAATAATTTCGACCTCATTTCGGTCATTGCGGCTTTGGCCAAAATCGAAAAAAAGCGCCGCACGGTCACGGACAGCTCTTTTTCATATGCCACCGTATTGGACGTGGTAGTGTACCCCTTAAAGCCTCCTGCAGTGACGCCTTGGCCAACACACACACACACACACCTCTAGTAGGCACAACAAATAATAACGCTGCGTGATATAATTTTAGATATAGACAGCACATAGTAAGTAGTAGTATATAGAGTGGCTTTGGTGTACGGCGGCCTTTAGACCCAGACACATGTGTTCGATCCAACCAACATACCAACATTCGTTCGCTGGCTGGGAAATTCACAGACCAACCAGCCGCGCCACGCACCGCAATGAAAATTTAGCGCGCCGTTACAATTTTTCTTACAACGATTTTCATTTTCATTTTTTTTTTCATGGTTTTTAATTAAAATGCTATCAAATGTCAAGTTTAAATGCAACTTGTTGCAGCTGCCGAGCTGCGTTACCAACGCTGGCCAGCTCTGGCACAGGCAGTCTGGGCCCATTCCGCTATTGGTAGCGCCAGCTTCATTTCCAGCCGCTGCAGTGCAGCCAAAAAACAAACACTTGTCATTTTGACAGGGCAAACAAAGCGTGACAGACGCGGCTTGGACAACATGTCCATTGCATTCTAAGACGACAGCGTGGCACGCACTTCAGTTCACTGCTAACGAGGGTCATTCATAGAGTTTAAGAGCCTGAGATTCCAACAAATCGCATAGCCCACACATGCACCGAGAGAAAGTATTGCAGTTTTTAGCATTTTTTGCGAAAAATGTGTTCAGAACGGCTGTTGAACGTTTTTAGATTTGAAACCAACTGAAATTAATTTACAAAAAATATCCAAAAATTATCAATAAAATGCGGATATAGAATATTTATTAAAAATACATTTTGAAAATTTAATTTTTATTCTAAAGATTTTTAAGGAATTTAAAGATTAAGTTTGGTAGTTGCTCATGTGCTTCGTACTTTAGATTTCAATGCTCTGAATAAATATGGGTGGACATGCGCCATGCCGTATACATTTTGGGAATAAAGTCTTGGATATTAAGGTAATAAAAAATATTTGGAGTTTGAATATTATATAAAGTAATAAATTATTAAAGCATTTTATTGAACTTAAGAGTATTCAATCCTATGCGATAGGAATTTTATTGGGAAATTTAAGTGACTAATTTGATTTTACATTTTTAAGAATCAATGAATAAAAATCTAAAATCCCAGATTAACTCGACCATGAAAGGTCTCTAATGCCAAGATTTTTTGTTTTGTACAAAAATTGGAAAAATATTGGGCATGCACCTAGTTAATTACTCCGAAAAGCTGTGACCTTACAATTTTATCGTTTAGGTTGAAACTCTTTACACAAAAACAAGGATAATGTATTGAAATGGGATACCAGACTTTGAAATATGTAACGAGAAAAATCTCTGCATTTAGACCTTTCTCATCCTCATATAGTTCTGCTTTTCTAGCTATAATTTCATCTTACATGCATCTGCAAGTTTGTTAGCCTTTATTTTAAGTTAGTTATAGATAAACTTCTTTAAAATAATTATTCTGCTTGAAGTGATTGAAGAAAAGAAGCCGCAGCGTAAAACAGGATATGCAAATCTGCAATTATCACAAACAGATTCGCTTGATTCATGCTCTCGTGCTCAATTGCACTGTTACTGACTGCGCTGCTTACTCTTATGAAGAAATGTTTGCTCAAAAAAAATAAGTCCTTCATTATTGCAGATTATAAATTATATTATAAATTCATATAGTCTATGCAAATATTAAACGAAATAAAGTCAGTTATGGTACAAATTAAAAACATTAATTTTAAAACAATATTGATTGCAGCTAAACTAAGATAAAAGTAATTACATCAATAATTTAAACTAAAACCAAAAAATAAAAAATATCGTATATTTTAAAAAAAAAAAGAACCATGTGAAATGGAGAGAATGACCACATACGAAAAAAGATTTATTTAATTTTTATAAAATATTATCATAACTAGCGGCATGACGATCCTAGTTAAGTCTTGACCTGCCCTTGAAATCTACCTTATTCTTTACGTTCTCCTGTGCTCCACATTGTCTATCCATAAAATAAATATTTGAAATAAATAATTAATTTCTTTACTCTCTCTGTTTTTTTCAGTGTATGTAAAACTTTAATTTTGCTGCGCGTAAGTGAGTAATAGAGTCAGGGAAGGAGCTGCTGCTGTTGCTGGAGCTGCTGCGTGGAGCCACCACGCTGCTGGGTGAGTATATCACCTGGCTAGGCGTATTTATATTTTTTTTATTTTTTTTTTTGAATGTGGGCATATTCGGACATGTTTAAGTAATTGCGCGCGTGCGTGGTGGCAAACAATTGACACACACTGTACTCTGTATATTAGAGCTTAACATGTTTGGTTGTTGTTGTTGCTGCTGTGGCTGCTGCTTTT
Source organism: Chymomyza procnemis (assembly GCA_035046065.1). Lineage (NCBI taxonomy): Eukaryota > Metazoa > Arthropoda > Insecta > Diptera > Drosophilidae > Chymomyza > Chymomyza procnemis. Next base: position 44,215,820 of record JAWNOJ010000026.1, read on the forward strand.
GTTTTTGTTGCTTTTGTTTGGCTTTATTGCTTTTGTATTGTTGTTGTTGTTGCTGTTGTGTTTGTCATGTTGATAGTTTGAATGCGATAAGCGAACGCTTGACTCAACTTGACTTGAGTTGACTGTTTTGTTATTTGGTTGGGCTTGTTGTTGGAAATTGTCTTAAAGCGCGACAATGTCAGTTGAGCTTTAGATAAATATTTTGTTGCCTCAAATGTGTACATAATAGCTCAAAGATAAGATTGTAATGAACCGCTTAGTTGTTGGGCCTAGAAAACGAAAAAATCCCATAAATCATTGGACGGGCCAACGAGCAACTTGTTAGCCAGCAACTTCCGCAAAGTTCAGTTGGCCAAAATCTGCCAACTAAGTCATTTTAAGCGGCACTTTTCGCTTTCTGCTAAATACTTAACATCCGTCAGTGAAAATCTACGTTTTTGTGCTAACAAAATAAACTGATTTTTCATGGCCCAAAACAAAATGAATGAATGTGCAACTTTTTGTTTGTGTTTTCTCGCCTTGCTCTGGAATGCGCTTCCTGAGCGCGCCGAGTACCAAACTACTACCAAAGCTTCGCAGCACAAACAAAAGTAATTTTTGTTACCTTAATTTTTTTTTCTTCAAAGTTAAAAAATACCAAAAAGTGTAGATTTTTTTTTATTTATTGATATTTATGCGGCGTTTTTATGTGCGTCGTGCGGCAGCTGAAATATGCGCGTTATACAAATTTCTTACACTGTAATATGATTGATTGCCACGTTGACCTGAAAACGCAGCATAGCACCCAAAACTAATAGTTACACTTAACAATGCCACCATCGGTGAGTGAGTGAGTGAGTGAGAGCAGCTCCAGTGGGCAGTATGGAGCAGTTGCCAGCTTTTTGTCTAAGACAGCGAGCGCGGCGCAAACAAAATGGGTCAGTAGTTGTAGCTGTAGTTGGGTTTTTTGTGTCTAAAAGGCTACTTGAAGTCAGCACTTGAAGCGGGTTGGGGGTTGAGGCCAAGTGTGTTGCAGCCCATGTTGCATGCCAGGCTGCAGGTAGCAGAGATGACAAGGCGCTATTGGCCTGCTTGCAGTTGACGAAAGCGGCAAGTTAATGAGCTGCGGCTGCTGGCACTCGTTTTTTTTTTTTTGCTTTTGTTATTCTTATTATTATTAATATTATGTATAATATATATATGTATATTTTCAATTTCACTTTTAAGCGTGTGTCAGCAAAAGTGAGCTTGTCATGGCTATATGGCTCTTGCCATTTGATTTTGGCCGGTACGCAAAACAAAAGACTTAAGCAACGAACGCGCCAATGTATATGCAGCCAATGGGGCGCGCATTACTATTTTTGTGTTTCTTTCAACTTTTTGGTAATTAAAAAACCGTTAATATTGTATAGACTTGGCCAAGTTGGTGTCAAATCAAACATAAAAAGAAATTATTAAGACTCATATATATAAATGCATATATCAAAGTGTTTGGTTCCTAAATTGAAAAAAAACCTCTCAAGTGAAATGTGAGAAAAACGCAGCGAGAACAACAGTTTAAATGGCTTATAAAATGCAAATGACTCTTCAAAAGTGTAATAAAATTTAAGTGTAACTTCATCCATGTTAGAGTGTCTTAGATGTTTGCTTATGTTTGACATTTATATGGCAACTAATAAGCGCTGTTATATGGCCCAGTGCAGCATATGAAGCGGCTGCCAAAAAAAAACAACACTAAATACGCTAACAAAAACACACACACCATACATCACACACACCAAACACCACACACACACGTATAGCGTTAAGTGCTCAAAAGCGGCAAACGGCATTAAGCTATTAAACTATAAAAAAAAAGAAATGGCCAAAAAAATGTATATATATAAATAACCAATTCCCAAAAAAAGAGCTAAAACGAAACAGCTCTCACTTGATGGACAGTGGGTCAAAATGCATATTGATTGACGTTGAAATGTTTTAAATGGAGCAACATGGCTAAGAGGCAGGTGCAAGCCACACAGCAGTCACACTATTGTTGCTATAGCTACACTGCCCGTCGGGTGTTATGAGTTTTTCCAGCAATTTTGTGACATTTTGTAAATGAAATATTAAGTAATTTTAGTGCGACAAATATTTCTTCAAATTTAAAGAGCTCTACGCAGAATAATAGACAAAAAAGGCGACTTATTTCTGTGAGCAGGCAAACAGTGTGTCCCTCTTAATATAAAAAGTGCAATTTATCGATATTATTATCGAAAATCAGCTGTTAACGATTCGATTTTCTGAAACAAAGGGAAAAGTAATAAATAATACTTTGTTTAATTTATCAAGCAACGCTATTATTATTAGGTCACAATTTTTTTGGTTAATTACTTTACTGCAAAATAATACAACAAGGTCATAACATTATGAAGTTAAATTTGACGCTCCTATGTGAATCATCGGGCAGACACAAACTGCTACCAGCGCGTTCTAGCATGGGCGATACTATGCAATTCATTCCATGACGCTCTCCCCTGACTTTCTGCAAGCACCGTTCTCACCCAGGTCTGTCGAATGCGTCCTCGGCGTCGGGCACCCTGCGTATTCCATTGGAAAAATCTCTTTGCGATCCAGATCTATTTTCTTCTTTTGATTTCGATGTAAATCGGAGCACTTCTACATAGTATCAACAAGTTATCGTTTGTAATATACGCCAAATTACATATGATAAGAAAGAAAAAAAACTATTCAAGGATAGTTACAGTAAGAGGCGTTCCAGCTGTAGCTGAGTCAAACGACACTCCACATACACTACTGAGTGTATGAAGCAAAATAAAAATGTTTTAAAAGTTAAATACTTTCTTCAAAATAAATAAAAATTTGCTGTAAGCGCCTTCTATGGGTTAATATTAGCAAAAGCAATCGTAAAACCATCAACACTTCTTTTCCACTACCAATTGCGAACAACTCGTTTGTTAAGGGATTTCTGTTTGTTTGTATGAAGTTATTCTTTCTTTAAAAGTCTGTTTGCGGGCCTAACGGTCACCACAAGGCATTGCAAGCTTCCTTAAAAAAGCCTCTAAAGCGCTTTTTAGTCTTTCAGAATTTCTCAGCATTTCTTTTAAACTTGTACTAGGAGTCGTAAGCATAGACTAGATAAAGAATACAAAAATACATTAGTTCAGCCTAAGTATACTTAAATAAAACAAAAAACCTTAAATTCATATTTTATATTCTCGCATTTTCAACCGAGCGTCCCAATCAATTTCATTTTTAAAAAATACTTTTTTTTCTCTAAATGTACCTAGACTTCTAAATTAGAAATAAGGACAAACTTATTTGATTTTATAGACTGCGATGCAGATTGTAATATATGCACGAGGGAGGACCTACGTCCTTGAGCAGTGCGACCCACACGTGCCCCGATTTAGTTTAAAAACAACATGATTCTAAACATGCAAAAAATTTCGACATTAAAATATCTGGCATGTATTTGATTTTAAAAATCAATAAATAGTTCTTAGACAGATAGCTAAAAATAGCACAGATTCCTTGCAAACAATATCGGTTCCAGGGCTCAAAATCTTACAGCTTTTCTCATTTTACTTCTAAAGTCTACTTACTGTACACAAATTTGGAGAACTAATGCATCGCTTTTTCAACTGATATACCATGCATCAGCCATTGAATCTGAATCGGAATACCCGCTGTAGAAAGCAAAGTTTGCCTGCACACTCATCATGGTAAGACGAAGTAAATCCGCAGCAAGGATTTTGTGAAAAAAGTGGCAGCAACTTTTGAAATTACAAGTAAGCCCTAGGTAGTTGTTGTTACATTTTAGAGCATTAAAATTATATGTAATTTAGATTGTTACTTAAATTAATGAGCTATTTCACCATGTTCTAGTATAAGGTTTGTTTTTAGACGCACAATCGGACATTTTGCTAAAAATGCGAAATCCAAAAAATACAAATAGTTTTCCTTATTATAAACAATTCTCTCTAGAGTAGCACCTTTTCCAAATAAAAGCATAGTGTTCTTTACAAATCGAAACACCAAGCCGAAAGTGTACCTCAACTTCGTTGCTTTTTTGGGAAAAACTCATTCAGATTGTAGCGCTTTAGCTTCTGGGCTGTCCGTGCTGTCCGTGCTGTCTGGATAGCCTAATAGTGACCGATTTAGTGATCGCTTTTTGGAAGCTGCAGCCCTACTCAATGAACTGTTTAGTGCGCTTCATGCTCAATGGGGCTCAAAATCGTAGCGATGCAGAGCGATAAGTCAAAGGCTTTTAAGCCATAGGCCCCCCTCGTGCAGCATTATGCTCCACTTACTGAGCTACTTTAATGAATACAATGGTGGAGCGCCCATTGAGCCTGCTGTTAAGAAAACGTAGCAACGTAGTGGCGACCCGACCTAATCATAAATTCGAAATCATTGACTAAAAGCTTTTGATAGATTTTAGAAATAAAAACTAGAAAAAAAAATGCTGTTTTTTTTTCAACAAAATGAAAAACTACTCAATGAGCGTTAAATTGTGTAAATCCATCAATGGGCCAGTTGCTGCAAAGTAGTCTCAAAGGTTTTGTGTGAGAAACGATTTGCCACATTCGAAAGTCTATGGACTACGTGACTGACTACTGGGCGTGTGTGGTATACAATTTTTCGTATATTTATTTATGTTTTTTTTCTGTTTAAGTTTTTGTTTAAAAGTTTGTTGGCAAAAATTTGCACAGCACTTAAAGTTCATTCATAAATTCGCGCATAAAGTGAAGAGTTTATGGCTGGACCAAACAATATGTTGACAGTTTTATTGTGCTTGTAAACGTTGGCGTTTGTATGCTCAACATAAGAGGCTCAGACTACGCCCCAAAAAAAAAATAGTAAAAAATCACAGAAGAAAAAAATGTAGCTAAGCTTTTATATTTTTATGCAAATCCCGGCGCGCAAAGTGGTCTATTAATTTGGCACAAAGCGGCTAAAAATAAGTTTTTTGAATTGATAAAAATAAATAATAATAAACAAAAGTTGGCCAAAAAAAATATATAATGGAATGATTTTGCACAAAACAAAAGACTTAGGCAACGAACGCGGCACATAAAAATAATTGACAAATATATTAAGAGCATAAATCAGAATAACTAATAGAGCGCGAAGAGAGCGAACAGCGGGCAACAAGCTCTTAACACCGTTGAAAACGTTTTCATTGATTTGATTTTTCGACGGCGACTGCGCTGCCAGCGCAAACGTCAGCAGCGAAGATGTAAAAAATACCGAAATTTCGGGCGTGCGCCGGAAAACAAAAGCACACCACTTGGTTGGTTCTGTTTTTGGGAAACTGCATTTTTCTACACTTATTTGGCGTATTTTCTATATTAAGTATCAGTTTTTAGCGATTTCTGATTTATTGTGTCGCATCTAGCATCTGCAGAACACTTTTTTTTAAAACTTTTAAGTTTATTTCCTTAGACTAAGGTAAAGCCCTTAAAAGCAGAAATATCTCTCTATTATTGCTGTGTTCATTTCAAATGGTTTCGCTTTTCAGCGCTCGAAATTCCGACAGAAAATCCTAATTCCAAAAAAAAGTGAATTAAACAGCCAAGCTCTACAAGTGATAGGTAAAACCAATACAAGCAAGCATTAGTTTGTTAGAGTATGCAGTGCAGTCAGTAACAGCGCAAATGAGCACGAGAGCCATAATCACACGAATCCGTGTGAGAAAATTGATACATTTTCAAACAAGATAGTCCTTGTTGCAGATCTTAAAGTTTTCTATTTCCAATATAAAATTTACTCCACTTAATTATGTTGTAATAGCTGTTAAAGAACAGAATAGAGACAGACAGAAAAAAAGCATTTATATCGCAAGATTGCGCTGTCCAATATGATTACATCTTTCAATATGTAAAAGCGGAAATTAGAAAAACTGAATCAAAATTCATATATAAAGCGAAAAAAACATTTTCGCGAATTCCGTCTTTTTGGCTTTAATAAAACAAAATAATAATGTTAATAATAGGATGATTTTCCTAGGTAAATAGTGTGTATTTGCTAGCCATACCACTGCTATATGTACTACTGCTTCTTTGTGAGATCAAACCGTCTTTGGAGCGATTAAGTAGAATAATTAAATAATAATAATAATAAATAATAAATTGTTTATGAAAGGCCTAAGGGTACTTGGAGAACTTCCATACTTCAAAAACTGATCCAGGCGAACACAACATGAGACAGAACTAAAGAGATGGCGCAAAACAGGGTTCGTTGGAGGGCACTAACAGAAGCCCTAAGTTTTCAATCGAAATAACAAGAAAAAAAATAATTGTTTATAAATTACTCCAATTGGATTTATCTAGACTTTTATAATTGGGCCTTATTTTAGCTTTAATGCCGCGATACACTGCGTTTTAGTTTTTCAAAAACGCCAAGGATTTAAATCAATTGGCTTAATCAAGTTTTTGATATTATTTTAGCTTAAAACTCTAATATTTCTAACATTTTCTATATAATTACTACTTCAACAATCGTTTTTTAACAAAATGGCTAAATTATAGCTTAAATATCGCAAGACTTTTTTAATAATTTTAATCCCTCTTATAGGCAAACAGTTTCAATAGAAAGCTATTTCGAAAAATGTTGAGTATCATTGTAGCTCATATGTCCAGTTACCGAAATATACGCTTTAGTCCGTAATATACAAATTAGATCTCAAATCACATGAGAATTTCGAGAAAATTGTCAGCATTAACTATTTTCACTTTTTGTAATTCCTCCTACAACAAGGCAATCGGTTTCTTATGATATGCTTCGATTTTCAAAATATTTCAGCTTAAAAGTCGCATAATCTGAGAGTATACAAAAAAAATATTTTAGCTTAAATGTTGAAATCCATAAGACAAATGATTTTAAATGGTTTATAAAGTTTTTAGTATTATTGTTGCTAACGAATAGAATTTTCATTCTGCTTCCCCAGACAATCACATAAAACATCCCTTTTGATTAAAATTGCGAACATTACATAATCTTAAGTTATTCAAAAACTCATGAATTTTTTCAGCTTTCATTTTGTTTCGATGTTATTTTCAAATTTTATGGCTTTTAAAAATTTTATTTTTTTAGCACTAAAAATGAATACTCGAAATTTTTGTTTCAATCTCTTCTTCAAGTATTCGCTTACAAATCACTGACAAAATCGTTTGATAAAAATTACAAGCATTAAAATTTATAATAAAAGTGTCTTTTGAATAAAATGTTCGAAAAAGAGTAAACGATAAATTGTTGCCAGCATTCAATTCGACAAACGTTTTGTTCGACAAATTCATTCAAAATATTCGATTACGTTTTTCGGCGCATCGCCCATAAATCTAAACTAAGCAACTTTAATTATCATTTACCGCTTGCCCAGCAAAACTTTTATAAGTTGCTGCCAGCGTCAGCGTCGTCGTCGTCATGCTCTCAGCAGCTGCGCTGGTGACGTAGACGTAGCCGTAGCCGTTGACGCAGCTGCTGCTGGCCAGCAACTTCTTGGACATGCTGCTACGACGAGATTTAGTTCAGTTTCAAGTGTTTGAGCGTTGCGTGCGCCACGTTCGCAGCGGAGTGTTCGGAGAGTTTCGCAGACGTTGTTTTTTGATTGCTTTTTCTTACGTACCTAACGTTGTTCGTCGTTTCGTACGCTGTTTGTTCCGTCGTGCCACACTTCCGTAAAAGTTCAATTTGCCGTCGGTGCGCCAAGACTATATAGAGTCCAAGATTCCCAAGTGTCCCGTACGCCCACAACAAACGTAACGACAACGCGAACGGAAACTACCAACGGAAGTTGCCACTGACCATGATAACGATCCAATTTTAATTAACGCGGCAACACCAACTCCAACACCAACTCCAACAACCAACAACTCCAACTCCAACAACAACAACCAACACACTCAAGTCGTGAGTCAAGCGTGAATGCGCGAAAAGCGCGTTACACAAAAGAAAATTAGTTTAGTTTTTACGGAATTCTTAATGAGCCTGAGCGCTCCGCAAAAATATAATATATTATATTAATAATACGAGAAATAAATAAAAAAAAAAAATATGAAAATTAAAAGTGAAAATTTATGTTTTCAAGCAAAATAAAAGTCGATGTGTGTGTGCCTGTGTGTGTACCACTCTGTGTTTACGTGTGTACCCCTCTGTGTGTGCGTGTAATAGCTCCTTCATACAGCTGTTCTCGAGCCATGTGAATTTTGTTGGGAAAATATAAACAACGAAAACAACAAAAAATAATAATAATACAAAAATAAATAATAACAAAAACTCTATCATTGGATTTATCAAGTCTCTAAAATTGGATAAATTTGTCTTCTTCAAAAAACAAAACTGGTAAGTGCAGGCGTCGTTTGTTCTCCAAAAAAATAAATCTATTGTTAGCCTTAGTCACTTAAGCGTCCAAACAAGAGGTCAATTTATGCTAAATAGCAAATGAGCCATTAAGAAGCACTGACACCATATACCCCTCGTACCCGCTACATGCCGCCATACCAACATCTTGAAATCTAGACACTTCATAGAGCTCCATTATAATGCTTTCAATGGTTTAGCATAAAAAAATTTTTAAGCATTTAGTAATAATTTTGCTATTTAATATATATGATATTTATTTAAAGAAACTAATCAAATAAATATTGTAGGGGGGGGGGGGTATGGTGAATGGATAAAAATTTATATTTTTAGCCAGAGACAATAAAGGAGCGTCGTTATAGCGCCAGTGGCGTAGTTGGGCTTTTTGCCGTGCAGGGTATGCGCGCTTGATTTTAGCGATATCGTTGCAAAGGCAATCTGTTGTCCGATTTCATACAATTCGAGGTATATCTATTCGCGAAATTTCCTTAATATATTTTATTCTTATGCAGATATGTTTAGCAGTACTTAGAGCATGAAATGCAAAGTATATCTTTAAGCATAATTTCCCTAAATGCAGCTCTCGAGGAATTCAACTTTTGCTTTATTAACAATTAAGAAATCTTCAGAAATATAATGTAGAACTTTTCTTCTACAATTCTTATAAGATTTTGCAAAATTTATCTTAGCTCAATTGGCGAGCTCTTTACTTTAAGACTTAAATCGAAACAAAAGAATTCTTCAGGAATCTATTCTAGACTTTTTAGCTTAAATTTCGAAGTATATCTCTCAGCGGAATTTCCCCTTAGATTACACAATCATATTTCAGAAGTTCTTTGTAATATTATAATATTTATTATTATTACATAAAACTAGATTATAAGAGTAAATATATAACCTAGTTGGTCAAGGATAACACTGGCTTCTATGGTCTTTGGCTATAATATAATAATAAATTTAAGCAAAGTTTCTGATTAAACAGAGCTTCAACTTAAATTTCATTTGCGTTTCAATGCGTAGATTAGGTCTACTCTGTATTTCGTTTTCCAGTTGTTGTTAAGATAAGGCAATGATAGTTATGACAGTGACATTTAGGCCCAACAAATCGAGAATACCTAGAAAAAATATGAACTCATATTTATGCTTAGAATTCAAATATTGCAAGATATTTTAAAATGCAACTTTTCTTCATACATTTTATAAAAATGATCCTATGAAGTCATGAAAGCTTACTAATCTAGCAACTTCTCTTCGAAGTCTTTGCAGTGGTAGTCCAAGTACAATTTATTTAATTTTTTAATTTTTGGCCAAAGAAAACTGAAATATCGCAAATATAAGTCTTTAAACAGCGATTAATCTGGTCACTCTTGCCATAAACTTACTTGGACACTCTAGCTGAACTAATGGAACCAAGTTGAGCTGAGCTAATAGAACTAGTTCACGAACCTCAGAAATTTTTCAGTAGCAGAATAATTGCATTGAAAGAAAGCTATTGAAATATTTACTTTTATTTTTCTACTTTTTAATTTAATCGAAGAGCAAAATTAAGTCTCGCTTCTCTTCAATGAAGTTGAAGTTCTATTTTGGATTGGGATACCTATGTACTATGTACTTATGTACTATGTACTTAGATATCTAAGTAAAATTATGCAAATATCTTCACCGAAATGAGTTTCAGAAAAAATTAAAAATTTTTACAAATCATTTATATAATTTAATATTATTTTTTATTTAGCAAAATTTTGCATCTCTTTAATAAATTAACAAAACTTAAAAATATTGCTTTACTCTAATTTTTTCTATTGTAAGTTGGCAAATTTACATTGCTGAAGAAAGCTCCAGAAACTCATTGTCTTATCAGCGCAATTGTCGTCGATTGTAAAGCTTTTATTGGAATTTTAATATTTTTTTAATTAAAAAAAAATTAAGCCAAGTATTTAACTTTAAAGGAGCACTAACTGGGCTCTACGACTCACTGTATTCAACATAATTTTTTAAGGTAAATAGTTAAACTCAGAGCTTAGATCTTAGAATAACACTTGAAGTAACATAAAGCAGCCTAACGCCCAAATAACTAATTAAAAAAAAATAATATTTTTATTTCTTTTTTTATATATTATAAGAATTTTTATTTTTCAATTGAATATACGTACCTAGAACATAGAAAAACTTGAAAGCCATAGACTCCATATAACATTGTATTTGGCTATAAATCAAAGAAAAAAAAAGAAAAAAAAATCATGTTTTAAAATAAAGACAAAATAGTTAAAAATAAGGCATTTTGCGTTGATTGCATTTTTTTTAATAATTCAACTACAAGAAAATGAGGTTATGCATTTTTTTTTTTTAAATTAACAATTTTTCAAGAAATCAACATATAAAAATACAGATGTTTAATAGATTTTTTTTTTAAATATAAAAAGAACTGTTAAAAAACATAAACAATTTTTATATAAGCGGTTTAGGTTTTTTTTAATTGAGAATAGTATTAAACCTTTTTTATTCATCAACTAATTGTTATAATTTAGAAAATCAATAATATAAATTTCCCCTGAACGAAAAAAAAAAACATATTTCGACAAATATTACACAAAATCTTGAGATAATGAGGGCATATTGTTCGCACATTAATGATATGTAAGTTCATTTTTAATTCTTTAAAATGTATTATTTTTTTTGTTTGAAGAAAAATTTGTTTACAAACTTAAGATGCGCAAAGTTTTTTGATATAAAATAAATATAAAATACTATTTTAATAAATATTTTAATTTTTTTACTTTGAAATAATATTTTAAAACATATACAGACAAATTTAAGCTGAGTATATATTGGGCATATGTTGACAGCACTGGGATGACATGTTAATAAATTTTTATAAATTTTAAATGCTTTTACAATTTTTTAAAAATTATTATTTTTTCTGAATATAATAGAATTGTTTGTTTAGAAATAAAGATATTTAAAATCTTGAAGTGTATAAATTTACTTAGAGAAATACATATCATAATTTTGTTAAATTTGCTTATTATTTTAAAATGAGAAGACCTTCGTAACCAAAATACATATATTTTTTTATCTTCATTTATTTATTTATTAAGTTTTTTCAATGCATACAATTTTAGTGCTGAGTTTGCTGAACACAATATTAAATTATATAAATAATTATTTGTCAGAAAATTCGAAATATATCTTAAATTTTAATAGAATATATATTTAATTTCAAAATAAAAATTAAAATTGTATATTACGAATGAACTTTAAATAAAAAAAATAAACTCATTTCTCTTGAGTATAGAGATATCTCTATTAAAATAAACATATTTTTAAAAATATGGAATATATATATAGAATACTAAGTATAGAGATATCTCTATTAATATAAACAAATTTTTAAAGAGAAAGAAATTCAGAAGAAACTGTGATTTTTAAACGCAGAAAAGAAAAATGTAATTAAAGTGAGCAAGAACTTCCTGATAGCCTTAGCTCAATTTTATATAGAGGTTCAGCATTTAAGATTTACAAGTGGAAATTCTCCACAACAAATCGGCCTTTGGATAATAAAAAAAAAACTATCAAAAATAGTTTGTGCTTGAGTCCAGCTCAAAATTTGGCCAAAAGATAATGACAGCCGCTGTGGATAAGTAGTAAATCGGTGCAAAATTTAACAAATACAAATCCCAGTGTCAGCTAATTTTTGGATGCCCGATCACTCCAAGCTGCCCCTGCTTGCACGCCGCTTGCCTCACTTCAGCTGCGACACAAATTAAGCGTTAATCTAACGTTTTTATTCTATTTTTATAATAAGAATTTCATTAATGCCGTGACGTAAAGGCATAGAAATCGCCACATATGTATGGCCAAACAAGTCCAAACAAACCCAACAAGTTTGCAAAAAAAACCAAAAAAAAAAAAACTACCTAGATATCATATAAAAATAAACGAGCGTATCCAAAAAAAATCTTGGCTTAAACTAGGCGACAAATTAGTCATAAGCGTTTAGTCGCTGCATGTGAGAGCTGGCTGCCAGCTCATAATAATTATAGACTAATTCAGCGTATAATTAGCTAATTAGAACTTTGCAGCAGAAAAGCCAAAAACCACGAAATACAGAGCGCAAGAAAGACACTGGCAAAAAAAAAATACAATACAATCTTCCGGCAACACCTTCTGTGCAAAAATTGTTTAATTTTTTTTTTGGCGAAAAATTTAAAAAAGAAAACTGCGCAACTTAACCCTTGACAAGGCAGCCAAAAGTAATTAATCAATTTTTTGACCAACCAACCAGCCAGCCAAGTTGGCTCTAAATAATAATGACTTCATAATTGAAATTTTCTGGTACAACTTAGAAAAAAAGGTGGCTTATTTGTTGTTACAGAAGAAAGTTTTATTTATTTTTTAAATTTGGCGTGAAACAGCGGCACTCAGTCTAGGCGGCTGACTTAAAATATATATTTTTTTTTTCAACAAAATTTAGTAGCAGCTACGAAAAACAAGCGCTACTTATAATATATTATATATTATTATACAGCACGTACATCTGGTATATAGACATATAATAAATTAGCAATGAATATTAAGCAGCATTTAAATGGAATATATAAATAATTAAAAAATATAGAAACAAAAAACCTGTGGACAGCAGCAAGAACAAGAACAACAATTAAATTATGTGCAAGCAAGGCTCGGCTCACAAAAAATCAATTTAGATAAGTCTGTCTTCGAAATGAGCACAAGTCAATAAGTCTATAAAATAATTATATTATTATATTTTTGTTTCTTGTTTATATTTTTATTGTTTTGTTTAAATTTTTTTGTTTTTTGGTTTATGTACTGCGCCTACAAACAATTGGCACTAAAAAGCATTTTAATGAATTAAATTGACGTAAAAATGCAAAAACCTTTTTAATGACTCTTTAAAAATGTTAATAAAAAATAAAAATAAAAAAACATAACTTAAAACTCGAAAAAAAAACGCCAACAAAAAAGTTATACAAAAGAATAACTTGAAATTTATTAAAATGAAGCAACGTCAAGGAAGTGCAAATCCGACAAAACAAAAGACTTCAAAATAAACGGAGCTCAAACTGAAGATGAACTTTAATGTTCATTTTAAATTAACACTTGAGATCGTAAAAAAGGCAAATAATAATAATAATTGAATACGGTTAATAAAACAAATGACTTAGGCAACAAACTTTGAACGCAATTTGCATGGAAAATTGTGAACGAGTTTGGAGGAGAAAGATGCGCAACTTTAGATTACTTTTCTTCAAGGGAGAGGGACTTAATAAGAGGCCAAGTCAAAACAGATCATCAAAGTTCAATAATCAAATTTCTTATGTTGAGAAGTTCAGCGCTTAATCTTCGTTGAAATATGGAAAATTCTTCAGAATTGGTCGAAAGGCATGAGTTGAAAATATAAATAAACAAGCAATAATTAAAAGTAAGATTTGGAAATCGTATATTTACAAAACAGATGAACTAGAAAACTAAATAAATCCCATACAATTTATTAAAAATTTTTTAATCATTTCAGACCACAGAATTGAGATAAGTCTGATATATAAAAATTTTCAATTGCACTAAATTCAAAAGTTTAGTTTAAAAATCTTTATAAATACTTAAAAGATTAAAGTCGAATTTGTTAGGCCAGCTTAAAGCTAATAAGGGCAAATAAGGTCATACGTCACAGTCAATAAATTATATCGCTTGTTTTGGTTTTAACATCCGCAAAAGTTTTATGAATGTGTTAATAAAAACAAAAGACTTAGGCAACGAACTTGACGAGATAAATTTAGGTTTGCGTCAAACATCGGGGGAAATTGTGTATAAAAGTGTTATTTTTAAATTATAAAAAGCAAATATAATGTTTTTATTATATCAACAAAGTTATTGTTACTATTTTTAGTCCTTTTTTATTAAATTTTTAATAAGATGAAAAAAAAAAACAAAAGACTTAGGCGACGAACTTGTTTATAATTTCTTTTTGCGTTAAAACATCGAGACAATTTCTTACTGTTAAATTTTTAAAAGTATAAACATTTTTCTCAACCAAGTTTTTGCATTTATTTTTAATAATATTTTATTGATCTCAAAAATATATTTTTTTTAATAACATTTATTTAAAATTCAAAATCGGCTTGCGTCTCAATATCAAACATTGAAACATCAGGCCAATTGTCTACAAAAATTTTATTTTGAAATTACTAAAGCAAATACAACGATTTTATTTTCTCAACAAGGTTTTTGTAATGTTTTTACAAAATTTCTCATTAAATTTTAAAAAAGATTAAAAATAAAACGAAAGACTTAGGCAACGAACTTGATTTTTATGAAATTCTTCTACAAAAATGTTTCTGTTAAATTAATGAAAGCAAATACAATGTTTTTTTATTCCCATTAAATTTGTTGGCATTATATGTGATAATTTTTTATACAATTTAATTTTTTTTTTAAATTAGAAATAAAACGAAAGACTTAGGCAACGAACTTGACAATTTAAATTTCTGTTTACGCCATAACTTCAAATTGCTTACAAAAATGTTTCTATAAAATTTATAAAACCAAATATAATATTTTTACTGGCGTAATAAAGTTTTTTTGTGTTATTTTTAATAATTCTTCATTAAATGTTACGAAAAACGAAAAACTTAGATAACGAACTTGACGAATTTAAAAATGTTACTCTTAAATTATTAAAAACCAATACAATGTTTTTATTTTCTTAACAAAATTTATGTAATATTTTATATTATAATATTAAATTTTTTTTAAATACAAGGACTAAGCAGCTAGCTTGAGGATTGAAAATTTCCGTTTACGTCTAGCATCAAAGCAATTTGCTTAAATTTTTTTCGATTAAATTAAATATTATAAATTTTTATTCAATTTTGAGCTATACTTAAAAGCTAAAAAATCAAATGACTAACGCAATGAGCTTGTCAATCGTTGTCAAATCGTTTTGCGTCTAAACGTTGGGGTACTTGCCTTCAAAAATTTTACTTTTAAGTTAGTAAAAGCAAATTTTAAAAGGTTACAAAAAATAATTGTTATTAAATTTTAAAATATACTAAAAAGCAAAAAAAAATCAAAAGACTTAGGCAACGAACTTGACGATTTAAATAACTGTTCGAGTCTAAACATTTAATCAATTGCTTACAAGAATGCTACTTTAAAATGATTTAGGGAAATACAATGTTTTTCAACAAAAAATAAAAAAAGAGCTCTTTTATTTTCAAGACAAAGACTCAGGTAACTTGATTTAGATTTCTGCGTGCACCTGAACATTACGGCAATTGCTCTAAAAAATCTTACCTTTAAATTATCAAAAGTAGAAACAGATTCATTTATTTGCTCAATAATTCTTTTTTATATACTTTTTATGTTTTATTATTTATTTATAAATTTATATATATTATTATTTATTTATAAATTTATATATATTATTATTATTTATATATAAATTATTATTTCTAAACTAAATATATAGTTTGCATCATAGTAAATTACATAGAAGAATCAATGTTTATATTAAGAAGGCCTACACTTGAAACACAACTGAATTTGTGTAATCTTTAAAAACTACAAAATAATACCAGAACTTCCTCTTTTTCTAATCTATAATAGTAGAAATGTTTCTTTGTATTAAAATCTGAGTACAATTATGGCCAGAGATGTTCCAGGAAAAAATAGTATAAACTATTGCCTATAAATCAGGATTTCATCAAAAATCAAGCACAAGCCCTTTAAGCAGCCAACAGCAGGAATTTTCAAGCGGGTACTACTTCGTAAACCTGTTTTGCATAAATCAATTTTGCTACATTTGCTAGGAATATTTCAAAAGTAGTGTTTCATAATAATTAGAAGTTCGTCGAACTATTTATGGAGAGATTTTAGTAAGAGTATTGATTGCTTGACTTCAATAAATGAGCCGTTAAAGAACTGAGGTCAATGGTAGAATAAATAAAATGTTCAAGCTAACTACTTCCGTTTTTAATAATTTCTGGTTTTGGAATTTTATTTCTTGCATCCAGCTTTAAACTAAAGACTGTCTCTGTTTTAAGAATACAAGAAAGCGCTCTGTACACCTAAGTGTGGGATTTGTTTGGACACAGTAGTAAGCGATCTTATTCTTTGTATAATTGTTTACAATGCAACCGAATGGCGTTAAGTTACAAGAATTAGGTTCCAAGTATTGGGCATCTGGATGTCCTGTCATTCATTGCACTTAATGGAATCGCGAATAACATAGGTGGAACGACTGTGATGACATTTCTGCATGAATATGTCACTATGAAGGGTCCCTTTGAAAATTCTAATTGTCCTAGAAACTTTCAAAGTGTTTTTTTTGGATGTGTTGTCTTGATATATGTAGTAAGGATTAGTTGAAAACGACCTTACCGAGCTCTTTTTGTTGTCTCTTGCTTCTGTTGAACAAGAGATTCTTAATGCTTATTTCTTTTATTGCCAAAAATGACAGCGAATTTTTGGGGTTTTTTTTGGATCCATCGTAAAATGCCGAAATAATTTTATCGACCACCTGCACGCTTCACTTTCAACGTCAACATACATCTATAAATTAAGATTACTAACAGGTAGAACAGTTGAAAAGCTTTAAGCTGGCAAATATAATCGGAAAACCTTTATTTCATTCGTTTTATCAATATCTCATACTGAATACCAACTTTTGCCAAATAAATATTAGAATAAATTTTCCAGAAGATAGATTGAGACTGTTATTTGCTTAGCTGTTGAAAAGAAAAACATAATCAATTCAAGCCAGAATTAGCTGTGCGTGCTAATTAGATATTGTTTTGTTTACCAGAAGAAAGAATAAAACTTTTATTCTCGTAATTGTTAACGAGCAGAAAGCTAGAATATCCATCACACATTTATCAGATAACATGTTATATTGACCAGAAGACAGATTAAGACTGTTATTTTCTCAACTGTCAAAAGAAGAAGACTAGACTAGAATTTTCTTTGCTATTATTTCAGAAATATGTCTTCGTTGTCAAAACTCTCAAAACTGAAGATAAAGGAAGTTAGCTTTCTGTTGCTCTTCGCGTTTCAACTCATAAGCTTACCAGTAGACCATATACTACTCTCTTCTTTATAAAAACAATAATTTCTTATATACAAGCAATGCATATACATAAAATTTACTGCCAAGTCATTGCCTAAAGTTATCTAGTCATTGATCTACACCAAAAAAAAATATATATTTTCGCTTTTATAAACGCAACACAAGCGAGTGACTTCAAATTTGATCAACTAATCGAAGATTTACGAAATAGGCTGAGTTTACAGCCCGAAACGAAAACATCTTAAACATTTAAATGCAAATCTTCTCACTTCTAATTTACACAAACGGTAGCAAAAAAACATTTTCCATACTCATAAAGGCCGTTTTTGGGCATTTGTTTAAAATTATAGTAAATATTCAAAGCAAAAGACAAACAAATTAAGTTTATTAATTTGTATGAAGCGCAAGGTGGGGCGGGGAACACAACAGCTGTGTTGAATGGCTTTGTGAAATTTAAATTAATTGTTTTCAATAAATTTTCTTATAGTATTTAATATTAATTATAAAGTTTTGATGACCGTGTCATGATTTTCTTTTCTTTTAAGCAAAATTAATATCTGTGTTAAATTGCCAAAGGCGTTTTATGCAAATTTCTTTTGCCGTTCGTGAAATAATTTTCTATATATATACAAATATATATATATAGGTATTTTCGTTATACATACGACATAGACATACTTCGGATACATTGTTGATGCGGCTTATTTTCTCACATAAATTTGCCAAAGGCGCCAAAGAAAATTTCACTCAAAAATATTAACCGGAAGCGCAACGAACGTCAAGTGGCACAACAACGAGAAGTAAAAAAAAAAAATGTTGCCCAGACGGCTTGACTTTGGCGGGCGTTTATCACAAAGCTTATATATAAGCTTGAGGAGAGAAAAAAAAAACATAATTTAAATATATTCATAAATATATGTACGTGAATATAGAGACATTTTGCACTTGGAACGACGCAACGTAGCTCATATATATTTCTCTCACTTTCGCATAAGAGTCGCCCCGCAGTTCGTACTACGTAGTATTTGGATTTGGGGGGATCTGTCTTTTTGGCTTCCACGCTCCTCATGTCAGACACTTTGTCAAAATAGCATTTGTTACGCTGTCAGTGCTAGCCACCTCCGCTTTGGCCAACAACGACATGCCAAGATTTCATGTTGTTGTTGTTGTTGTGGTAATAACGAGCGTTATCCAAGCATCATCATTATCAACTTTTAACCATCGGTTTATGTTGTTTGCCACCGAAATGATTTAATTTTGACAGACATTTTTTCTTATTGTTGTTACTGTTGTTGTTGTCTTTCTTTCAAGTTTCTTTCTTTTCATAGTTTGTTCAAAAAGTTTGCGCACAATTTTCAAATTTTGAAGCGCCGACTACACTACAGTTGTCGAGTTAATCTCATGCTTTGTAAGTCTCATTTTCATTTTAAATTTTTTTCTACTATTTTGAAATATTATTCACTTTGCTAATGCTTATAAAGGGCAACGGAGAACTATTTGCTGTTCCAAAAATTCCCGTATGCAATGTGTATATCCTGCAAAAAACGTTTCCCAACAATTGTTTCGTGCTTGATTGTAAAATGTATATTTCGTAAATATACAAGAAACGTTAGCCTCTTTGGGGTTCTACAAATTCTCATATACTATACATACTTTAAAAAAGAAACAAATAGAAAACGAGTTTACGCAATTTTTTCGAAGTCGATTTGAACAACTTTAGTAGCTTTTTTTTTTATTAAAAAAAAAATTCTTGGATTTTTTAGATTTCATTTGATTTTGTGTACAAACCCCTTTTGATTTCGAAATCACATTTTTAAACCGTGTACCAACGCTATTTGGGGTTCAAAAAATGTTCGTATGTTATGTAGATAATCTCCAAAAAATGTGTTTTTCGTAGTCGATTTGAAAAAGTATATTTGTTTAATTAAAAATATTCTTTAATCTTCTGATTGCAATTTATTTTTTGTACTCGAAAAGCGAAAGAATTTGATTTTTTGCCCAACTGCAAAACTTGCATTTCCGCTTCGAAAACTCTGCCTAAAAGTTTAAATATTCCAAATGTTTCATGTAATTAAGATATAAATCTTGTCCGAAAAACTTCCAGAAATTTGTACAGAGACCGATTATTTACAAAAACTTTTAAAAAATCGCCAAATGTGTTCAAAAAACAGATATTTAACAGTGTGCAACATTTAATACTTTTAGAAAGATTCTTTACGAATATTTTGTGGTAATAGACTAAAATTTATTTTTTTAAATAAAAAAATACAAAATTTAATTTTTTTTAACAAAAAAATATATTTTGAAAATAGCATTTTTATACAAATTTAATATTTAACTTATGCCAAAAATTTACTCCCAAATAAAATGGTATTCGAGTTGAACAGTTTGCGCAAAAAAAAATGCAATACCCAAAACAAATAAAATCGAATCTAAATGAAATGTTTCGATTTATTTGTTTTTTTGTTAGAGTTATGTCGATTCTTAGATTCTATTTACGTCAATTTTAAATTATGAGGAGAATATGCAGCCAAAGTCAACTGCAGCGTTCAGCTCTGTTAGAACCTTCATTGGAAATTCAACAATTTAGTAATTTTTAAGTAACTTAGATAAAGATTTGAATAATTCTTTTTAGTCTCTTAAGCTAAGTAGGAGATGCAATTAATAAAGAATTTCATAATAAAAAAAAACTTTAATTTGTCAATTGAAATCTATTTGATAGTTTAAAAAATATATTTATTATATATAGGCAAACTGTTGGTTTGATTAAATATGGTTTATTATATGTTTATAATAGTGTTAATAATACACAGTTAGCGAATGATACGTGTGAGCTCGTTGATGACCATGGAGAGACTAAGAATAATGCTCTGGTAGGTGTTGCCAGACAGTCCATACGGTTTGTGGGTTGCCAAATGGATCTCCAACAGAAACATATTAAGCAAAAATCAAAATGAATTCTAATACAATCTGTATTCTCCGTATAACCATATTGTTTTTAAACAAAGAAATGCTAGCAAAACAAACAAAATTGAACAAAATTGTTCGATTTTGTGTCAGAAGTGTTTTGCTAGCTTAAGTATAATATTTAAAATGAACACATAGATTCTTTTGAAAAATTAAATATTCAAGCTATTTATTTATGCTATTCAAACTTAAAAATAGCAATTTAAATTTAAACTCAACATAAAAAACTTTAAAAAGTAAACGCTGTACATAAACTTTCTGCAGGTACTGTCTGTTTGCGTGCTGAATTACTTTCGGACTGTGCCTCGTTTTTTTATGTGTGGGAGTTTTTGGCTTTTAATTTAAATTATTTTTGTTGTTTGACTATTTTTGCAGCTGTGTGTGTGTGTGTGTGTGTGTGTGTGTATTTTGGCCATAATTTTTGTCGTCTTGGCTGCTTGGCACGCATTGTACCAAGTTGTTGTTGTTGTTGATATGCATTAAGCGGCAGCACTCTCTTTACGCTTCCCTCTGCGCTCGGACTGGGCCTCTTACCAACTCTAAGGTCTATTTGTTTATTTCTTCTACAACTTCTCTCCTTTTTGGCTTTAAGTGCTTGTAAATTGGGTCAGTGGGAAGTTACACTTGAGTTGTTGTCGACAACTTTTGTTGTTATTGTTGTTGCTGTCGTTGTTGTTGTTGTTGTTGGGCGTCATGTGTCATAAATTTATTGTTGCCGTTGACATGCTGAGAACTCTTGCCTTGTTTTGTCATTTCAAATTTATTTTTATTTTATATATTTATTTTTTTTATGAATTTTTTACTTATTTTTTATTTATTTTGCCATTTATCTATTTTAGAATTTTATTACTATATTTATTTATTTAAGACTAAAAACTTGATTTTGATTGCAATAAATATGCAATTCTTTTGTTTTTGCTTGAGCTTAAATTGGTTTACTTTTTCTTTCTTTTCTGGTTTGAAATGCATTTGTTGTCGCTGCTTGTTAATTTTAAATTTATATTTTATACTTGCGTTGTTTTTTAAACACCTTTGGTGTGATAAATTTCACTTCAAGTCACCTTGTTAGCCACATAAAGTCGCCTAGCGGGTCTTATTTCCTTTTAATAAATTCATTTTAAGCTGATTGTGTACATAGATTGATTTTTTCAGATTAGCTCTCCAACCGGTGCCTTAATTTATTAACGTTTTTTTTTATTTTTTCTTGAAATTGTTTTTTTAGAAATTATATTACGTTATATCCGTTGGCATAAATCGAATTTAAAGCGATTCGTAAATTTTGTGTAATAATTAATTAAATGTGCATTAAAAATGTCAGCAAGTTCGTTACTTAAGTCTTTTGTCTGGCCAGTTGACAATGAGCATGTATCTTTGCGGCGGTAGAATTAATCTTTTAATTGTTGTTGCACTTTTGTTTAAGTAGTTTTTTATTTATGTGGAATGTGTAGCAGAGCAGCAGCAAGTTGCTTTAAATGAGCTTCTTTCTAAAAACGTTCTTTTTTTTATTAGTTTTAATTTAAACAAATTGTTTACTTAATTTTTTTTTAATTTCATTCTATAAAAAATGGCTAATTTTTAAAATCAATTTTCCAACAAAAATATTTCCTATAATACTTTCACTGAAGTTTAAAAAAAAGTATTCAGAAATCATCATAAAAATATCCTTGGTCTACAATAAATGAAGATGTTCAAGCGTAATAATGCCGAGTTTTTTCGTCTATATATTGCAATGGATGAAACATGGCTCCATAATTTCACTTCGAAGTCCAATCGACAGTCATACAAGTGAACTCGATACCATGAACCTTCTCCAAAGCGTGTAAAAACGCAACTGTCGGCTGGCAAGATCATGGCATCTGTATTTTGGATTGCGCGTGGAATAATTTTCATTGATTAACTTGAAAAAGGAAGGACCATCAAATGTGACTATTTCATAGAGATAGAGAACGTTTGAAGGACGAATTCGCAAAGAAATGGTGGCATTTGAAAAAAAAAAAGAAAGCGCATCCACCGTATCTGATCCCGAGCAACTATTTTCTGTACTCAGATTTCAAAAAAAGGCTCGCTAGGTCCACTACTTACATATTTATCAAGATAAATACCTATGATTGCATTTATCAAGATCTTATAAGAACACGTTAAAATTATAATGATTCACAAAAGATAAAGTAAAATTTCTATTTTTTATTATAACTATTTCAAATCATTTAAACTTATTATTTACCAATATACTTAGAATTAGATCTTCCAGATTCTTCAGAAGAATGAAGTTCCTTAGATTGCTAACATCTTTGTATTACGTAGGAATAAAGCGATAGCCAAAAAATAAGATGATCCATAAACAGCACAGTTGTAGAAAGCTAAAGCTTGTACCAAAAGTGTTCTTTCGGAAAGCACGTGTGTTTTCTTTCATCTCACATAATCAACGTTGACCATTTTTAAATTTACTTAAAAATTTTAGACAACGCTCATTTGACTGAAAAGCGGAAGCTGCTAAAAATTAGATTTTATGGAGTTAACTTTTTTAATAAATTAAGAAATGGTCAGCGGTGATCATTTTGGCGCCTTTTGTTAAACAAATTTAAGTTTTTAATGTTACTGCTATTTCCAACTTTAATATTTAAAAATCCAACGAGTTCCTAATGAGATTCATTTAACATAAAATTGAAAGCGGATAAGTCACATTTTTAATCGTTTTCTCGTGCCATGCTATCTAATCAAAATATAAGATCAACTGGACTTAGTTAATCGTTAATTAAATATTACTTCTTTCCTGATGACTATGAATCTATAGGCGTAGTAAGCGGCTATTTCTATTGAATGCTCTTCGAAAAGGACAGGAAACCATAGTTTATAGTCGAAACGTAAGAATGGTGTCTTGACTTAATAGAGAGACTTACTTAGGCATCTGGCTTTTTTATAACGGTGCCAGTGTTGAGGCATCCAATAAGCAACCTTTGATTTTAGAGATCAGTACACTACCAATAAACTAGCAATGGCCCTGAAGGTTCTACTCCTTATAGAAAACTTAAATTAAGGCATTCCTAGTACCAGCCCAGCAGTCCGTTCAGCCAATCATTTTCAAGTTGCCATAGATCAAGTTAAGGAATAACTTGGAAGTAAGCCTTTTTATATGTCATAAATTTTTATAATAACTTTTTTGTATCTTTCTTTATAAAAAACAATAAAATTTGTAACTTTTTGGCTTGAAAATTTTTTTGAGTATTTATGCACATTTTTGATTCATGCAATTTTGTCAAGAGAGCAGAAGCCATTTTTTTAAATCTAAACTTAAAGTTTATTAGAAACTTTGCCTTGAAAAATGTAACGTCAATGTCTTGAGAATTCGTTTAAAAATTTTCTAAAATGTTTTATCAAATATTTTTTTGCATTTTTAATCAAAACTAACATTTAAGTATTCGTGGAATTTTATTTCTAATTCAAAAAATATAAGTTCAGATCTTATCTTAATATCTTTTAATAGTAATTCAACAAAAATATTCCTTTCAAAAATCAGCATAGATTTCCTCATGAAACCATTTTCTCCTTTCCACTTTTCTTCGTACTTATAACTCTTATCGGCAATCCCTGCTTTTTATAAAGTATTTTCAAAACATCGCTCGTTTTTAATCTCAGACACAAATAGCACACACCAAGCGATCCATAAATTATACCCAACTTTAATTCAGTACACCAACTGACAATAGTTTAACAACCACATAAAGCTAAGTTTGCAAGAAAACAACTTTATTATTATCTTAAAAATACATAAATCTTAATCTCTCTAAAGTCAAGTTTCTTTTCAAGCAAACATTCCATTGGAAATTAATTTTTTACAAATCTTCCACTGAAAACCGCAATTTTTTTGGGGGGTATTTTGCGAAAATGTATCCAAAAACTGCAAGAGTTTGTTTTTGTTAGTTCATCTAACATTTAGCTACAAACGAAATTCCATTGTCAGGAAGTAAAGTGTAATGAATTCAACTTAAACTGACTTTATGGGTCGTTGTCTGAGACGTGTTTGTTGCAAGCTGCAAGCTGTCTGCAGCTGTGGCAAGAGTTAAGTGCTGCAAGTTGCCATCAATGCGGCAACTCGATGGCGAGTCGTAGAACAAGTGCATTTGAAGGAAATAAAACCGATGCATTGCATTTGTATGACTTGGTATAGTTGATTTTTATTGACACAACTTCTTGGATCTTTGACAGAGATGGCCTGGCACACATTTCGTATATTTTATGAGTTCGTGTCGTTGTTGTGGTTTTATGTGAGCTTTCGCAATGATCTGTTTTTTTTGCTTTGAACTAACTGCTGGTAGGGGCAGAGGTGCATCCAAGAGGGGAGTCTTGTGGTGTATATGCGAGTTCCCGATATCGAAGCAAACTTGAATATATAAGTCGAAATATTGCCAATATTGCACTAATTTATCAGAAAATAAACAATATATTCTAATATATATTAGAAAATAAAATATATTCAAGATAAAAATCAAGATATTGCATGTGTTTCGAATTTTTCTGGAAAACTAAGAATTGAAGACTAAAATATTATTATTTTCATTTTTTGTCAGCCAAAAAAGTTTCAAAAACTACTTTAACTTTATAGTATTGGTTCTAAGGTCTTAGCTCTCCCACTGCAAATATACCCAATATCGATAAGTTTGACGAGTCTTTTCAGCGTCACTTCATCACATTGAGAATAACATTTGTAGCCTACCGAAACACATTGAGTATAACTTTAAAGCCTCCCGAAACATATCTTATTGAGCTTTTAATACTTCTCGAAATACTACTTTATTAGCCGAATTCTCGAAATCAAACTTCTTTAAATGAATTCATAAACTAATAGTATGTACTAAATATATGGAAAGTTCTTGCTGCTTACTCAAATATGCAAGCGTAAGACTTCTACAGCATAGACATTTCCAAGATTGTCTAGTTTTTTGAGAACTTAAAATATCCTTCAACACCACTTGGTTAGAAAACAAATTGGAAGACTATCGAAATAAATTTCTTAAGTTTAGCTCTGAGTACTCAGATATCGTTAAAGGAAAATACACTCTAGATTCTCCGAAGAACACTTAGCACCAAAGAATTTAGGAAGCGAAATTTTTAATACTGTAACTTGCCCAAAAATTTAATCAGATAAAGGTTTCTATTGTTTAGATTTACTTGTATTAGAAAAGTTACCGGAAGAGTAAAGCTTTTTGCAACTATAAGATATTATATCCATTAAAAATATCTATGAGGCGTGCTTTAGTTCGAAAGTATTACTCCAAGTACATTTTCAATGCTGTAACTTTCCTTTCCGATAATTCTTTACATAGTTTCGCTTTCTTGAATAAGAATAGTATCTGGAACAATGTAAATGTTTTATTTAAAACATAAAGTATGTTGTAGCCGTAAAAATATCTACGTGACTTGCTTCAGTTCTTAGTATAGTAGATTATACTAGTTGCTCAGTAGACAGAGCGGCAAGTTTAAGGTGCTCAGATTCTTTCAGGCGCTTGACTTTGAAAATTTTTGTGCATAGAGATATTAGTCTCTAAATCAAGAAGAAACCTTCAATCTAATTCTTGAATTAGAAAAATCTTTGGAATAATAATAATTTTTTGTTTGAATCATAAAGTTACGTTATAGCTGTAAAAATATCTATGCGACTTGCTTAAGTTCTTAAAGTTCTAGATTATACTAGTTGAGTAGAGGTGTTTCAGTGAGGTCCTCAGATTCTTCTGGGCAGTTGAAAGCCTTTCATACTAGTTGCTCAGTAGAGGTAATTCAGCGATAAGTTTTAAGTCCTCGAATCTTTTCAGGCGGTTGACTTTGACAAGCACTGTGCAGAGACAAATAAGTCTCCTAATCAAATGGGAACCTCCAAATAAGACTTCTATAAGAGATTGCAAATCAAGTTAACTATAAGAATTCCTTAAGCAGCCTTTCCAAAAAAACACCAACGATCCATAATGATCCCACGATCATTTCTTCCCATTAAAAATCTTAAAATCTTTTACTATCTCCAAGTATCCCCATGGTCATTCCTTCCCATACGCCTCTGTACCTTTTTTTTGCATTATCTCTCAAGTTGAATGTTTAGTCGTATTTGATTTTTGTGGCATTCTCTATGTACAGGTATGCACATAGCCATTGGCAAAGCATATACAATCATTCGGTTATTTCTTATGACTTATACGATGCTCCAAGTTGAGGCCTAATGTAGTTAGTTTGTTTGTAATGGGGGGGGGACAACAAGTGACCCACTTGCCATCGAAACTTTTATGTAATGCTTGCTGTACATAAATCAAGAACAAGTCATTAATGTACGACATGTATATAGTAGGTAGATGTGTCCGTAAACAAAAATCAAAAAGCGCCCTCTGTTTCCGAAAATGAGTTTTCACAGATATATGGACAGCCGCCGTTGGAGTGGTTGGTGTTGGTGTACTTCACGAAAGATTTCGCTTGTTAACATTAATAATAACTTGTAATTTGCAGTTGTTGGGAGCCCCTGCCGCTACCGCAGTTGTTGAAAATCACTCAGACAGTCCACGTACTATGTGGTGGCTGCTGGAGATGACGCGGGAGAAGAAGTCAAGTCAGAAAAATAAAAAAAAACTAATTACAACATTTTTCACATGTGTAAACATTCATTCATAATATTAAACCAAGCTCAAAGCACATAAACCATCATAAACCGAAACAATACAACCCAAGCAAGAAAAGAAAAAAAAAATAACAAAAATAACTCTAAAAACCAAAAATTTACTTTGAAGATCTTCCGCTTAGCTCTCTGGGTTTCTCTATTTTTTTTTTTTTATTTTTTTGGTTTTTGGTTTTTGTTAATTTTTGTTCATTAAGTCAGAAAATGGCCAAGTTTAATGTTTGTATACACAGACAAGCTTCACAAAATTAATTAAACATTTATCAAAATCAACGCCACGTCGTGTTGAAGATCGGCCGTAATCAACATAAAGGGGGCTGGCTGTCCGCACGGCTAAACCAATATTTTTTGACGACTGTCGTTTCAAAATAGTTAAGATTTGTTTAACTGCTCGCTTTATGTGTTTTTAACACCCAAGTTTAGCTTTTAATGTTTTTGTCATTGTCAGCCAGTTTGGCTTCATAAATTGGCCAAAAACTGTTTCGAATTTTGCTCTATAAAAGCGATAAAGTTGCTTGAAACTGAAACCCGAAATTGTATAAAAAAAATATATGGAGCCCCCAAGAGTAAATTATTCACATACCTCCTCAGTCAGTCCAGTCCGTTGGCAATGGACATCAGTTTGCTGTCGTTTTGAAATGAAAAATGTACAAAACTTTAAAAGATATAAGAAATAAAACCAAAAAAAAAAGAAACACTTTGTCGTTCTTCTTCGTTTTTTTGGATTCATTTTAGTTTCATTTCAGGCCTTGTTTCTCAGTGTGGATTGGAGTGTATGTGTGTGTGTGTGTCTGTGTGTGGCAGGGGCAAGCTGAGTGTATGTGCCACGACAGGCTGCCTCGTTTCGGCCATATCGTTGACTTGGCCCAGCACTTGAGTTGCACTCAAGTGTTGTAAATATTTCGTTAAGCTGATTTTATTTTTTGTTTTTATTTTAGTTGGCCAATTGATTTTTTTTCTTCTTGAGCTTTTGGGCAAGAAGCGCGGCAAGCTTCATTTTTGAAGTTATAACGAATTTTGACTGCTCTTAACTTTTTCTACGGAGAAATTTTGCAAGCGGTTTCATTTTGCACCTCAAGATATTAGATGCAAATCTTTTCTTAAAACAAAAGTGATCAAAGTTGCTATCGTTACCACATCAATTATTCTCAAATTTTTACAAAAGCTAGCTAGCCATATATCATCATCAGCAATGCAACTGAAAACGGAGACACAAAAACAACTATTTTTTCGCTGGCGCCATCTACTTCTATTCAACTGCTTCATTATTAGCTCAGCTTTGCAACTTTGAGGCAAACTTTTCATCAGCCTGTTTTTAAAAGAAAAAGGTTCTACAAGACGTAAAGCATTTCAAGAAATAGATCCAGCTGGAACTTGGAAAAAAGCATTTAATTAGGAACTAATGCTGCCATGAAGAACACATAGAAATATACCAATATGCAAGTGACGGATCACATTAAAATAAGCTCTGGCTGCAGCATGACCTTAAGTTAAAAAATAATCAAAGTTTAAATAGTATAAAAATAATTTCGGTATATTACACTTAGTTTCTAAGCCCGTTTGAATATTCAATTAAAAAAATAAATGAAATTGTTTTATATTCAAAAATTTATTTTTCTAAATCTATTTTATCCCTTCAAAAGAGTCTCCATCCCATGCAAGACACTTATTATGTCTAGTGATTATTTCTAACGAATTAAAATATATTTTTCGACGAAAAGCTAAACATTTTTAAAGCAAAATATTGATACAGAGTTTTTAGTAATATTTATATATTTTGAATATAGGATTATGTTCTTAATTTCAATTCTCATAGTTTAAATTATGCAAAACTTATGAATAGTTGATAATTAAATACAAAAGGTTAGACGTATAAAAATCGTCAGAAAATATTGTAATATGCCGTTCGACAACTTAGATCTACATAATACGAAATGGAAAAATTTAACTTACAAAGTAACTGAAAAGTTACATAAATTTAAAATTATATTCCTCTCTAACTGATATTTAATTAACTACATCGCACTTTAGCTTTATTGAGAGAAAAATAATCCCAAGAGTCCTCTTCATTGAAACACCCGATGCGCTTATCAGCAGTCTTTGCTTTCTGCGACTTCTTTCTTTTTAAAAAAACATTTTTTGCGATTTCCAAGTTAAGCATTTATTTGTGAAAATTTGCAACCTTTCTCCTACAACAACGTAGAGTCTTTGTCTACGCACTTTAATTTACAAAAGCAACTTAACTTTTATAGTATGCAATAGCATTTTAGAGGTTTTTAAGTTGTTTTGGGTGGTTTGGGGTGTTAAGAATATAAATCATAGAAAAGGCTATAAACAAAAAAGTTACGCCTCTATATACGTTTTAACAGAAATGAGATATTTGAGGAATTTGTTGGCGAGAAACTACAGATTTATTCATTTTGAATTCTTTTCTCACATATGAGTTGTCGTTTACTACATAAACTTCTTTGTGTACAGAGAGTAATGGAACGAAAATAGTTCAAAAAGCAAATAAAGCTTAACTATAAGAAACCAGCCAAATATATAATAATCATCAGAGGAACTAATATTTGTTGCTGAATTATAAGCTTTATTTTTAAGAGAAGGAAAGCAAGAAATTCCTAAATATTATACCTACCCTATAGAAAAATGAAACTACTAAATATGGTTTACAAAAAAAACCCACTATCAAAAAATAGAAAAATTGAATATGACTTTATTCAAAAGAAAATTTCCAATACTTTTACCATTTTTTTCGTTTTGAACTTGGTAAAATTCTCGGGAATTTGGCTTTCAAAACGTCGATTCTGTCTGGCTTGCCTGCAAAAATCCAAACCTCGGAACTGTCTGCAATAACATTTGTATAGGGTAGTCAATTCCAGGCCAGACTTTTAAGAAATGAATTGAGTCCATATTGCACTAATGATGCTTAAGTTGTTTTAGTTTTTCAACAAATTTTACGTTTTACTTTTATAGTTTAAGATCTAAAATATTTTCATAATGTCGATGCACAAGCACCAACTTCATTGTCTTTTCAATTAAGGATGTACCTGCATTGTATACCGATGCATAATGTCATAAGAAGTTTTTTTTTTAAAGTGACTAAGGGGTTTTGCCACCTGCTTGCACTCGTTCAAATTAAAGTATTACTCTTCTTACATTTAATGGCGTAGAAGGATTTCTTTAAATAATACATATGAAGGTATATGAGACAGCTTAATGTAAAATTATTATAATAATGAAAATTATCTACTACTTAATGATTTAATTTGTAAACACAATGCACCTTCAATCCAACAATAGCGCTTTGCTGTGCTCCATTTGAGACACGGAACAGCTCTGTAAGAACTTGGCATAGGAAACTGATTTTGAAACTGTGGTCATTTTGATGTGCACAAAGATAATTTATTTTTAATATCACAATTTTTAATAACAATTTAAAAAATATTTAAAAGATATAGAGAAAAAGTAAATATTGCTGAAGCAGAACGAAGAGTTCGAATTCGCGAACAGACAAGTATACGAAAAATTAAAAATCGAGAGAAAATGTCAATTAAGAAAAAGGAAAAGTTACACGAAAATGCTTGCGTGAAAAATTTGGACAAAAATCAACTTTTGAAAAAAAGAAAAAATGCTGCAGCTTGGCGTTTTGAAACTCGAACTGACAAAAGCGTGCGTTGTTTCATACAAAAATGTAAAATCCAAAAATCACAGAAATTTATGTTAAGATTGTATGAATCAGGAGAAGAAGTAGAATATTGGGATATAGAGAATATGAAGAAAGATAGTGTCAAAATTGTAATGCTGTAACTTTCTAAAATAAAATGTCGCGAACAAGACATTCCTTTTGTCATCAAGAAAAATATTATACTGCCGCCTCAAGATAAAAGTGCAAAGGTATTACAAAAAATGTTGTATGAAAATAAAGAAATAAATGCACATTTAAGGTAAAATATGGGAGGAGGACAATACCCCCAAGTTTTCCAAAAAAAAAAGAAAAGTAAAATTTCAACTCCAAACGAAACTGAGAACAGACCGCCATCAAGGCATTATATTTTTTGTGTTGGATATTTCCATTAACTCTCATAAAAACCCAAATTTTAATTAAGTTATACCATTTAAAATATAACGCGTGTAATAATATCTCTGAAAGATATAAATCGCCACTTAAATTGTCGACTAAAATTGTATTTTCATAAACGCCCATTTTTTATGGTAACAAATCTTAGCCAACAGCTTGGAACGACCATGCTACAGCTATAGAGATATATAGAGAGTGCAGAATATTCGTACAGATTTTGGGGGGATTTTTTTTTTACTTTGTTTTGGCATTTATGCTCTGCAGTTGTTATCGCTGTAACTTCTTTTGAGATGTTTGCTGTTTTTATTTTTTTATTTTTATTTTGTATCTTTTCTTAAATTTTATTTTGGTTTTTTGGTAATTTGGGTTACATGGCTGCTGTCTGAAAAATTATCTTGCACTTATATTCACGCTTAATTGGCATTTTTTATGAAACTCAATCGAAATGTAAGCGTGCTGAAACAACAACAGCAACAGCAACAGCAACAACAACTGCTGCTCATGCTTTGGGGCAACAACGCAGATGTATCTGAGAGTGCGTGTATCTGTGTGTGTGTGTGTAAGAGTATCTGTGTATGCGCATGTCGCCGACTTTGGCGGCAATGACACTGGCACTCAAAATCAAAAGAAAAATCAATTTAATGAGCAAAACATGCAATAAATTACAATGCGAAACGAAAACAAAACCGGCAGTGAATTATATATATAAAAAATAAACAGCGATACATATATATTTATATATTTTTATTTTATTTATTGCTGAATTTTTCTTAACAATGTACACGAAATTGGGTCAGTTTGCCGACTGTAACTATGTACGGATTGTATGCCGCTTAATTGCTTGGAATTTATTAGTTATAAAAAAGTTTTACTTCTTATTTTTTGTTGTTGTTTATTTTTAGCAGGAAATACGCAGCGCTACTAATTTCAATTTGATTAATTTAATTTTTATTAATTTGATTTGAAAACAATTTATTTGATTTTATTTCGTTTGTCTTGAAACTTTAAACTGGTTTCGTGTATTTTGTTTTGACCTTTTGTTTTTTCCTTAAAAACATATATTTAAAATTTATTATGAAAATTTATGCATGTTGTATTTTTCAAACAGAGTTCTAAAAGGTCTTGTATATTTATTTATGTTTTATTTTTTCTGTTTTGTTTTAGTGAAAATGTTTAAAAACTTGACCCAGCATTGCTTCAAGCAGCTGCCTTAAATTTGGTTCAACGTCCAAAACTACAACAACAACAACAACCAAGATCCAGCAACAACTATAAACAACAACAACAACAATCATATAAACAAAAGCTATGTAAGTTGAAGAAAAAAAATATTTATTTAAAAACAAATAGAAATAAAATGAAATAAACAGGCCAAAGCATTTAAAATGTCAACAAAGCATTTGTTTAAACCAATTTATTTGCCATAAATAAAATGCCGACCATCTATACCCCACAGCCCGTCGCCTAAAATCAAATACATAAACAGAAATAAGCGCAAATTGATAGCTTAGGCATATTTGCAACTATGGAATACACTTTGGTTTTAGCTTGCGTTGGAATTACGATTTGCTTAGGGTTGATTTTTGGTTTGTTGTTTGGTTTCGGTTTCGTTGCTGTTGGGCTATGTTTGGGAATAAAGTATCCTAAATACAGAACTCTGCATATCATTTCTGTTGAAAAACTTAGTATTTCAGCCTTAAAGTATAATTTTCTAGCCAATTTAGGACGGTCCGCTAACCTAGAGTCAGCATACTTAGCCCAAAAGTACGGTTCGCTGCTTCCGGAACTATTCTATGAATTTGTCCCAATCAGTTGATGTAAAGAATTTTGCACTTACCCTAAACTATGAAGCTAATAGTTTCCTGGCCACTTTTTCGCCTAATCTGGAACAAAGGAAGTACTTACTCTAAGTACGTATTCTACTTCTTCTACATCGTAACAGCTTTTGTAAGCCGCAATAATTTTAAAACTCCTAAGCTAGCAGAGATATAGAAAAAGAACGCTTAATTCTGGTTAAAATTTCCTAAACTTTGAATTCAACGCGAACAGAAACCATAATTCGAATCAGTATGGCTTTCATATATAACGTATGAAGATGTAAAACTAATCAAAGAAAAAAAGACTTATCGATGAACACTATACTTAATATATGCTTACATAAAATATATAAAAAAAAAAAACAGTCAAACGTTAAAATGCCGGCTTTTCGAGGAAATATTAGACAATTTTATTACAAGTATTTGACAAAAAGATTTTGTAAATATGAAAAAAAAATCAAATATTTTTTTATATATTACATATTTGATATATTACTTATGCGATTATTGAACAACAATAAAAAAATGTTTATAACTTTCAACTTTCATGATTATATACAAAATTTAATTCAATAAAAAAAGTTACTAGATAATTGAACAAAAATCATGGAGCAACATTTTAGCTTGCTTGAAGCTGAATTTTCGCCTGTGCTGGCAGTCCCAAGTATTTTCAATCAACAACTTGATTTTTATCAATATAATTTTTCGAAATGTCTGGCATTTCTGTGGATTAAAAAAAATTCTAAAATCCCCAAAGAAACTTTTTTCTACTGTATTAGGAACCACCAGCGTGATATTTTTTAACACGACAAGACTAGTTTACATGACTGAATCCGAAGCATTACAAATCGAAAATCCTTTTCAAAATAATATTAATCCCACATAAATTCTGCAGCGCCAGTTTTGGGATTGTCTGAATAATTTGGGCATGTCTTATAAAATATATATTTAAAAGCCACAACAATAAATGATTGCAACTACAAACTGCTTATTGTTTTTAACGTTAGCTAATATGTTCTCAGATGTCTTCAAGAATTAATGGAATACCACGTAATGTAAGGGAATATATATAGCATATTTTTGAAATTTTTAATATTAACAAAAATACACCTAATGTTTATATAATTCAAACTAAACAGTTTTCTTATTTCAAAATCGAGTTCGAGTATTACTTTTTAAAATTGTTAGAATGATGTTCATATAATAGAAACCGCTGCCCGAAACTTTTCGAATGCATTAAAAACGAACAGTGTAACCCCAATTAAGGTAATATTTAAATATATTTGTTGATATTGTTGATAGAACGGCAACAAATACCTAAATAACTGACAATGAATAAAAACAGCTGCAAATATTTTTACAGCAAAACTCATGGGGGCAACACTGGTCAAACTGCCTTGTCTTTGGAAGCGTATTCTATCAACCAGTTACAATAATTAAAAATCGTTTTATCTTTGTTAGTTTCATTTCACTCCCATTTGTTAATTTACAAACTTTTCATGCTTTTGGCCCATACCTAACATACCCCTTGCCCTAAAGTGTATTCAAAACGGCCAACAGGTCCAGTTTTCTGGGTCCGGTTCCGTTTGTCGCCACGGTTTAAAGCTAATCCAAATGACTGATGAGCCTGTTTTATTTATTTATTTATTTTTTATTTTGTTGTAGCTCTTGGGTTGTTGTTGTGCCGCATAGTTGGCCTGCGTGGGGGTGTCATGGTAGCCATAGTTATAGCCATAACCAAAGCCATGTTCATGGCAGAGACACGAAAATGCAAATTGAAACTAGCAACCGCTTTGAAAAAACTTGAATTTTGTTTCAGATTTTTTTTTAAGATATTTTTATTTTTTAATTTTTGTTGCTTTTTTGGAAATTAGTTTAATGCGTTGCGCTTGGTTTGTGTGCGTGTTTTGTTTTATTTTAATAATTTTATTGATTTCTATTTGTTAAATCATGTTGCCCTGCTGTGCTCTGCAACAACAGCAACAATATCGATAAGAACACCAACAACAACAAACGACAACAACAACAACATCTAAACAATCTGAAACCAGTTCCATGCATTTGTATTGGTAAAAGCGACAGAAATTAATGAATGGGATCTCGGGCGCGCCACATGTGCCTGTATTTGTTTTTATTTTATTTTTATTTATTTATTTATCTTTTTTTATATTTTTTAATTTAGTTTATCTGGAATCATTGACAAATTTGGCATCAAATGCAAAGACAAACGATGTGTGGCATGATCCGCACCAAGATACACCCATATTTTGTGTTCATAGCTTATCTTTTGCTTCCGGCATTGAAATTCCTAAGTAATGCCTGAGAAACCAATTAATTTAGCTAAAGTATCTGTCAGGGGGGCAAAGTCAAAGGTGGGTAGATACAGTCTGCTGCTGCAGACTGTATGGGCTATAGATACAGAGCTTCAGCTTCACATATAACAAACATCATACTCCCTGCAAAAGATGATCTAGATGTTTTTAAAAACAAAATTAAGTTTCAAATTATATAAAATAACTGATGACAGATTAGGAATATTGGCTGGAAACAAGAACTCATTAGGCATTCATTCAAAATATTGATCCATGGCGAATCCAAGCAAGAATATAGACCCACATTAATCTCTGGCTCTACCAAGATATCAGTAAAGGAATTGGTAAATCTTGCAAAGATTATGATGTACAATTGGTAGCCATATCTGGGGACCATCGCCAGTGTAAAAGGGAAGTCCATATCACAAGTGCATAATCTCTAGTTGCTGTAAGGGACCCCTAAAACTTTTGAGCCAAAGACATAACATCATCTGCCGACCATCGCCATTTAATATACAATACTATAGAGCATGTCACACGTGCCAAAATAGTAGCTAATAATCTCTAATCTAGCTTTACGATAAACTCTGCTTGCCGTCATAGACCCCTAAAACTCACATATTGAGCCTAATACACGACCACAACACCTCAAGATCTTGCAAAGATCAATGTGTAAGATTAATTACCTAATCAATCATAATATTATAATTCATATTACAAGTGTCAAAATCGTTACTTCGTATAGAGTCCTCCTCCTTATAACCAACATAGTGATAATCTCTGCTTGACGTATGAGACCCCTAAAACAGAACTGGTCAGATGAGGGCAAGTCTTACCATCATATTGAGCCAGCAACACAACAGAGAGACAGATTCTAGCACTACTTAAATTTCTGCCTTATATAAGAAACCTTAAAAAATTAACAAAGTAGTCGAAGAGGAGGCAACTAATCATCATTTTGAGCCTCAGGCACAACATTAACAGCTTGAAGATCTTTCAAAGATTGGATACCGGTATTGAAGACTTTCAAATCGGTATGCATAGCGAGTTCTTAATTATATTTCTGTATCAAAACCCAAGTGTCAAAAAAAATATCTTTTTTCAATGGTTAGGATAATGATGCCTACCAAAGAAGGCAGAGAATGCATACCCAAACTTTAGGAAGAGATGAAGCGAGTTTGAAAAACCGGCCAACAAGTGCTCTCAGAAGCAGTAGCTGATGAATCTTCTGATTATTGGTTGTAATGAAACTTGCAGGGACTCATAGATATATTGAGATGTCGATAAAATTTTAGGAGAAACGCAAACAAATTCGAAAAACGAGGAAAACAAGTGCTTGCGAGAAAAAGATACTTCAGATGAATAAGTTCTAAGGAAGCCTACTGTGACTTGTAGATATATACAAAATGTAGATAAAAATATTAGGCCTAGTTATTAAATTGAAATTTAGGGAAGAGCGCCAACGAATTCGAAAAACGCGGTGCTTGCTAGAAAAAGGAACGTTGGATTATTAAGTTATAAAAAACTTATTGGGCTTTATAGATATGTGGAATATATAGAAAAAAAATATTCGGCACTGTTATAAATTTGAAAAAAAATGGATAACTAAAAAAACTAAACTCTAAAAATTAGTGTTTCAAGAAATGCAAATTTTTTTAAAATTTAATTTTGAAATAAAATTCATTTTTGTTTTAGCTAAAAGCTTCCCAAAAACTATCTTCAAACATAAAAATGTAATTACAACAAAAATTTCTCTCAAAAAATCTGCAATTTCTACGCCATTTAAACCGAGTGGCAACTTTTTAGAGTTCTAAAACTTCAAGATCTACCACAAATACAAAAAAAATCATAAACAGCTACCTATATATTAACCAGGCTACAAATTTAAGAACTTTATTTTACGCAAGCGAAACCACTGGTTTTTAATGGTTTAACTTAATCTATTATTAAACGCCGTTTTCGGTATGCAAAAAAAAATATTAAAAATTTGTTAATTGGACACACTCATAACGTACTTTATAATACAAGTTTAGCGTCAGTGCGGCTTTTTTGTTTTGAAAAATACAGCTTATCTCATTTTAAGATCTATATTGTCGCATTCAACTGCGTCAGCTTATTTTTTCGCGTCATAGAATAAAATTAAATTATTTAATTTAATTAAGTTGCGTTGCTTTATGTATAATAAATGCAGAAATTCGCACCCTAAAATCTTGATAGAGAAAAGCAAGAACTGGTTCATGCAGCAAGCCATCAACATATCAGCTTCTAATAATGTCAATAGGTTTTAAAATTAGCTTTAATTGGCATAAAAAGTGAGATTTAGAATAATATCAACAATTTTTATAGCTAAATTTAAATCAGAATTTCAAGAAGAGAGAGGTAAAAATTTTGACGAAATTGAAGAATGCGCTTTAGGAGAGGAGACGTGTGAAGACAATTTGTGGTGAGTAAGTTATATTTATAAATGCCAATGTTTCAAGTAGAAACAAAGAGCTGCAAAAAAAGGAGTATAAGATGTTAGTTTGGATATTCCATTAGTTGATTGCCAGCAAATTTTTATATATAAAGAGTGAGCAGTGTTTGCATCTCTCGTCGAACTTGAAGATTGCTTGTGCCAACGTAAAGCGATGACAGAAATTATGAAAACTTGAAAGTTCTTAAAGTAGCCCCAAAATCTTGACCAGTTCTAAGGATCTATTATTATGATGAACGCGCTAAAGCTGGCAGTCCCAACATCATAGCAAAGAAGCAACTGTCAAAATCCTATAAAAATGCTCTATTAGAATTCCAAATCTTCTTATCATTATAAAAAGCTAGTACCATCATATAGAGCTATCTTCATGCGTAACTCAGTGGAACTGTTTTGCTTTTCAAAAATTTCAATCTTTTATTTTGTTAAAATTATTAAGCTTCACACTTCATCCTATTATTGCCAACATAAAGCATTTCTCCTGGCGTATACATTGACACTTGACACCTGTCCAAGGCTTAGCTACTGCCTGCAGCATTCCAAGTCCAACATTTGAAGTTTGTTAGAGAGCTGAACATCTGCCCAAGTTTTAAGACTTAATAAATTTCTCAAACGGGTACATACAAAATTTGTCACATAAATTACAATTTGCAGCGTGGCATACAAACACGAGACATGCACTTGTCACACACGCAGATAAACGTACTCACAGATACACACAGGCACACACACAGCTACATACAGGCACACACAGATACACACATACACACACAGAGACATCTTGGACAGATTTCGCAATGAATTTCTACAAGCTACGCGATAGTGGCAACGGTCGACGACCCTAATTGCCTTTGAGTGTTGTCCCAAAGCAAGAAACACTAATTGTTCGTACAACTCTATTTTGCATACGCAGTGGTATCCACTTGGCATGGAGCCACTGCATCTGACTGCAAAGCGGGATGCATCCAGGCAAGTAGCCAACCGTTAGCGTCTCTGCTCTACGCAGTCAGAACATTTGGCATTCTAGTCAATTAGCTTGGCAGCAAATTCAATCGTCTGACATCTGCTGGATGCTTACAAATTTTGCTTCTGGCTTGGAGCTGCGAATGCTGCGAATTGGAGCGTTGGGGCATAAATGTCAGCTTGGATTTTCCGTGCAATTAAAGGAGCGATGAAATTGTCTGTAAAATGTGCTGGAAGCTGCTGTATGAGATTATATACATATAGAGACTTATTTGTTTTGCTTTTACAACTTAATTTGTGTTTATGGTTTGGTTTGGTCTAGAGATGACAGCGGATAAGAGTCATGTGAGAATAAATTAAACGATGAAAACTTTTCTTTTGGTGGGAGAGCTCTGCTGACTTGCTGAAGGAACTATATATATATATCAACGATATTTGCTCTTAAACTTCAGAAAAATTAAACAATTTTTCAAGAAATAAAAACAAAAGGTTAAATTAAGAAAAAATAAACTGTATACAAGAAGAACTCTAAAAAGAAGTAGAATTAAAATAGGATTGATTTTCTATATCCACGGCTTTTCGGTCTCAGATTAAAATCTAGTTTCTTAGTTTTATGTACGAAAACCAACCATAATATACCTATTATGGGTTAGGTACTTCCTAGTACCGCATGCATATACTTCTTCACCATTCGTATAAGCACAAAAGCTTTATATAATTTAAAATAATTTGTTAAAAATCAGACTTCAGTAAAGAACTTCGGAACGTCGTTGAACTTTAGAAAGGATATACAGCTTTGTAGGAAGATTTAAAGTAGTGTGAACAACTTACCGAAGCGTTTTCGTGTTTTTTTTAAATTAAAATTAAGATTCGGAAACAAATGCGGAAAGGTCGTAGAAATCACGTAAAATATATATAAGAATAGAAATATTTTCATAAAGCTTAATGCTAGATAAGATTAATTTAAATTAAAATTCCTTTCTTGTGGGATAAATTTTAATCATCTAAATAACGTTGCAGGGCTGCATCAAATATTATTATTAATTTAAATTTAACTTGAGACACGAATTATGAAATTTCGTATAAATTAATCAATAATAATATAAATTTTGAGGTAATAGTATAAGTTTTATTTGAATTATTGTGAAACGAATTTCGGAATATAGAATTTAAGAAATCATATAATTTCTTGTAGGATAATTTTGAATTACAGTAATTAAAGTTCCGAGACTGACTCGGAAACAAATATCGGCATGTTGTAGAAATCAAGAATAATTATAAGCAC
Source organism: Chymomyza procnemis (assembly GCA_035046065.1). Taxonomy (NCBI): domain Eukaryota; kingdom Metazoa; phylum Arthropoda; class Insecta; order Diptera; family Drosophilidae; genus Chymomyza; species Chymomyza procnemis. The sequence continues at coordinate 44,255,798 of JAWNOJ010000026.1, forward strand.
ATAAATATATAGCGTAAATATATGAATAAAATGTAATATTTGAAGTGACAAACTTGAAAAAAATATTTTTTAACTTACTATTCGGTTAGGGTTTTTTTGATATCAGCAATTTGGTCTTACACCTTCCTCATTATCAGAATTATTATCATATTAGAAATTTTAAGTAGCTATTTTTGACTAAAAGAGAAGATTGCGAAAATCTCAATCAAATTTTATAAGTAATAAAGATATTTTGATTATTACAAATTTTTCTTAATAAATGTGCGTCATTGACCACTGTGCTTTGAGCTAAAACTTCAAATACTTTTTTGGAGTATATGTATTATTATTTCATTTGTTTATATTGTGTTCAATTTCATTTCCTGTAGTTTTTAAATTTCCTCAAATACAACCAGACTTAATACAAATTGGTTTGTCAATTTTCTATAGCCATCTTCTACAAGCGACCAATTGTTCGAAAACCTGAGTTGGTATAAAATTCAACTGATTCTTATTTGCTTTTACAAGTATTGTAATTTCAATTTAAATTCAGAGTAATATGCCAAATACTGTTTAATAAACAAATATATTTCAAGCTACCAAAGTATTATTTTTCATTTAAATGTCATACTATCCAAAAATGAGAATGAAGAGATTATTGGGGGTTTTTTTAAGCTTATAAAATATTTATTTAATCAAACAGAATAAATAAAACATTATAAATAAAAATAATAAGTAAAATATTTGGCTCACCCTAATCTACACACGCATTTATATATTTCTCAGAAATTTATTTTTAAGCCTTGAAAGAATTTATTAACATTTAATTGGCTGCATACTAAAAATACATTCTATTTTAAAAATGAAAGCAGAAAAACAAAAATATCTATAAATAAACTGCAAAATATTTATACATATTTCACCGTTAAGTTTATTATGCAGTTTAGCCTGTTTTTAACTTTAGATAACTAAAAATATAAAAAATAAATAAACAATAAACAGCAATTGTTTCTTCTAGTAATTATTCATACAAAAATTTATAATGCAATAAAAATAATAGCAGGCCAGTCCCAGCACTCGCCTAACGATTTTGTGCTTGAATTGTTTTTATTTTATTTTTTTGTTTAATTGTGTTAAGCGAGCTACAGAAAAAAAATACAAAAACAAAAAAAAATAATAATAATACTAAAAATAAAAATAATTATAACTTTATTGTGCAAAATTTGGGCGTAACTCATGCAAATTAGCTATTTTTTTTTTTGCTTGGCACGAGTTTCATAATTAAAATACGAGCAACCGGGCTGACCAGCCCCCTTGTGCCGTCCTCCAATCGATTGGTTCAAATGAGGAAAAGACCGCAAGTTGCACAAATTATGCAAAATATATAAAAAAAAAAAAATCAAAACCAACCAAAGCAAACAAAAAAAAATTTAAGCGAAACAAAAAATAAGAAAAAACTTAAATCTCATATTGTATCTGATTGTTCAAAGCGTTAGCTAAGTTATAGCCATGATTATGAACATAGCCATGATCATTGTTGTTTTTGTTGTTGTTAAGATTGTTGTTGCTTTTAGTTTTGGTAGCAGAGTGCGCAGTCATTGGTCCACTAAATGTTGGCTCATTAGCATGTTTGAAGCACGCCTCCCTTCCAACCGTTTGTAATATAACGCCTCGAATAACAGGTGCACACTGCGAGAAACAAACGTGTAAGAATCGAAGATGATTAGCACAAAATTTTTCGTTCTAGCAAACAGTAGCTATTTTAGAAACATCTTAGCCTGTTCAAAATAATATATTCTCAAGAAATCTCTGCAGCACAGTCTTTTATATTTCATTTTGGATTGGATTGGATTGGATTTATTTATTTATGAACGTAAGTCAATCATAGCACATATTTGGGGTCTAGATATTCCTCCAATATAGTTTTAGTAAACTAATATTTTGGTTCAAAAATTTTCCAAAATAATATTACTTCCCTGAATTAACTTTGTTGATAAGTTGGTTTTGGCCCTTAGGTGCTAAGATCGTTGATCAATAACTTACATAAATTTATTAAAAAAATTACAAATGCAAGATTCTACAACTTTTCCCAAACCCTTGTTAGTTTCCTATTCACCTTTGCTTCTACCGCGGCGTGGCTATGCCAGGTCGGAGCTCTTTGACAGGCATTCCAGTCCCGGACGCATTTGAAAAAAGTGATTTACTTGCACAGTTTAAAATAAGTTGGGGAAACATTACAGGTTATCACCAGAAAATGCTATGATATTGAAAAGCTTTGATAATTTGAATAGTCTTAATGGAAAACAAAAAATACATGCACACAATTATGGCTATTTTATACAAAAACATCAACAGCAACATTCGCCTCTAAAACTGAAGATCGATGTTTCGATTCCACCATAGCCGCATAGCTGATTCCCGCATAGCTAGCAAATAGACAAAAGTTAGCTAGAAAATCGTCTATTAATTAAAGATACCGCCATTCGGATTCGGTAGTTCGAACAGCTATATGGAGCTATTCCCATGATACGCCTTTTTAGCGATGACAGGATAGTCAAGATGAATAAAATTTAAACTATTATATTATGGACAAAACTCATACAAACAAATATATATTTTTCCTTAGTAATCAATGCAGTCAGCAAGAGCACAAAATAGCGCGAGAACGACATTTAAGCAAATAAGTGTGAGAGAGTCATTACATTTACACTGCACGGCAGAATTTTGAACCCTTTAGGAAACATTCTATGTAAATGAAGAGTCGGTCCAACTCTGCTTTAATTATTTAAAAGCCCCACGACTTTTGAGGTTACCTCTTGAAATCTATTGTGGATTGTCACTCCAGTATCGGTATATTACTTCAATTTAAAAGTAAGTGCAAACCATAACGATTTCATTTTCTCAAAGTTAAGGAACCTATGACAGTCTACATAGTTTTCTAACACGCAGTACGTTAACTCGAAAGCCTTTAAAATAGATCATATTTGTGATTCATAATCTCAAAATGCTCAAGATGTTAACATCATCACACCCAAAAGGATCCCTTTTGTGGTACATTATCTCAAAAAACTCAAATGCTAATCCGATGGGCAGTATGCCCATTCTACTCATCAAATAACGCCTTGAAAGACACTCAAATGTCCTTAAAAGGAGCAACTATTAGTACAAAGTCTCAATAAAATGACTAGCACTGGCTATGCCAGCAAATAAATAAAGTAAATCTCGATTAACTAAAGACAACGCCGCTCGGTTTCGCTATAAACTGCAGATTTCTCTTCTCTTCAAACATTTATATCTATTTATAGAAATATTTCCATGATCTGCATTTGAAGCGAAAAACGCATAGGTAAGGGCGCTAAATTTATATATTAACTTATATTCCCATTGCACCTAACAAATTATGCTCATAAAGACCTTCAAAAGCCTTTTAAAAGTGCAAATTTAATAGTACATCATTTCAGATATCTTAAGATGGTGAAACCATAATCTAAGCTCGACTTCATATTCCCATTCTAATCATCAAAATATGAGGAAAACCTACAGCTTTGCTTGTCTACCTATTTTCCAAAGTGTATGCAAACGCTGTAGCTTGCTGATAATGACTAGATCCTAGCTGGCTGTGCTTCTTTCTGGGTAGCTAATCTAGAAACTCAGCCAATTGAGTTATCTTGCTTAGATTGAAGTCAAGCCTTGCCCCGAGCTCTATCGGCTTATAGTAGTAGCTGTTGTACTTGTTGTTGTGGTTGTTGCTGTGGTTGTGGTCTTTGTATCTTCAAGCATGTGTGAGTTGTTGCTGGCAATAAATCAAAATTATTATCCACACATTTGACTTTTTAAGGCAACATGCATGCATTTCACCCATTTATGGCATGCGTTCGTTTTGGCCAACAACAAAGTGGCCAACAGTGAGCTGCTGCCTGCTGCCAGCTTTGGTTCCTGGTCGAATCCGTTAGTCAGCTGGCTGGCCGACTGGTTGGCCGTACCAACGAACGGCCTTTAAAAGAATGCCAGATTGTAGTCGTTGTTGTAGTTGTCGTTGTTGTTGTCGTCGCATATGCCCGAAACGGTGGCGGTGGCAATGTCTATGGCTTTGGCTTTGGCTGCCGCCAAGTTTATCTGGCCAAAGAAATCTTAGCGCGCCAGACTCATATTTGCTGTCAGTAGTATGTATAGTACCCAACTATGTATAGTGTATATAGTTGCTGTATGACTGCCAGCAAACATTTGAATATGACGCACGAGTGCGCCTTAGATATAGCCATAGTTATAGGCAATATATCCAAAAGATACATATAACCAACTAGGGTGTGTATGCCTGCTGCTGCTGCTGCTGCCTCTTGGCTCTAACAGCTACACAGTGCAACACAGTTTAGTTGAGTTCAGTGCAGTTTTTGACTTGTACGCTTGATTTTCCATGTGCGATAAGGAATTTATAGTTTCAGTTTGAAAGGCATTAGATGGTAATATATTTAGTCTCTGGCTACGCTTTAGCTAGCTAGCTAGCAGATCTCTCTCACTCCCGTACACTGCCGGTGCTCTCTCGCACAATGACTTTGTTTGGCCAAGTCAGTTCAGCGCCGGGAATTGTAACTGGGACTGGCTGCCGTCGGTCGCATTGTTGATTATGATTCCAATGTATATGGTGGGTGGGTGTGTAAATCTATATGCAAATATTTTGCTCAAAGCCGTGCGGAACGCGTGCAAAACAATCGCAAAACAAAAGACTTAGGCAACGAACTTGCTCTGCTGCATTATTTTTACTTCGACTTAAAGACAATGTTGGCGACGGCTTACAAATGGAGTGCTAGTTGTTGAAATATTTAAATCATATCGGCGCTGATAAGGCGGACTAGAACAGGTATGGGTTGGTTAATAACAATATTAGTCTAGTGGCGTTTATATGGGTATGCCAAAATCACTTGAAGGCATTTCAAAGTTGACCTTTTTGCACAACACTAATGCCAAATTTTTCAGAAAAAATGTTTCAGTACTTTTTTGAAGTCTGTTTAATTGATTAAAATTAAACACACTACATTTTTTTAGTATATTGCGCATATAAAGTTAAGCCGCGCCTATTTTTAAGCAATTTTGCAGAAACAGCTTACTTAAAGGTTGAAAAAACATTGTAAATCATTAACATTACAAATTTTAAGTAGTAGGAAGAAGACTCTCAATTTTGAAGAAACGTTTTTCCGCAAAATTCATTTTTTAACAAAAAATAAAAAACCATACTCTTAAACTCTATCAAAAATTCTATAAGGATATGCATTAGGCATTCAAGCAATTCTTAAAAATTAAATTTTTAAATTTTGTTTAAATCAAAGAAAAAATAGCTATTACTTACATGCAGTTAGTTAGTTCAGAAATCCTAAAAGATCTTAAAATTAAGCGTGCATTTGAAAAAAAAAATCATTAAAGAAGAGCCATATTCAATGTCTATATAGCGAGGTTCTTTCAAGTCCAGCATACCCTATACACTCTTTCATAAAAAAATCAGTTTTATTGCTAAAACACTGCTAATCCAACAAAAACCCGAGTTTTTTGAGCGAATCTGCTATAATCATATATTAGCACGATACTGGCAAATACTAACTAGCTTCAGGGTACGGAATTTGTTCGGCAACAAATACAATAATTTTTCTAACAAATATCAACCGAGAACAGATTTTAATGAAATTCGACAGCCATTGTTGGTTGCCGTATTTGGTTTTAAAATCTTTTTCATACGAACAACCCATTTTTAATTTTTGGAGATGGTAAAAATCACTTCTATGAGACCTATAACGGCTAACTCTGACATCCAGAATTTCAAAAAACTTCATACTCTCGGCTAACAAGTTTTTCTAGAAAAATTACATTCTTTATCTTTGAAATATAGGTGTTGCTAGACTTGAGCTTGTAAACTTTTCTAGTCACTTCGATTATACTTTCGATCAGTTTTAGATGATCTACGACTTTTTCTACTGGCTGTATCTTTTTAGCTTGCATAAACTCAAATTTTGATAAACCCGCTAAAAAGCTACAGCGCGCATAATTATAAAGCAGCTTTTTAAGGAACTTCTGATATTATATATATAATTTTAGAATCAGCTTTACTTAAAAAAAAGAAACTATTTTTATTTGGCGTAAGTCTCAACAAACTTTTCTTCTCATTATGAAACTTAGTTTTCCATTACTACGTTGAATCTTTTTCTATTTCTTGGCATTCTATGCTTATTCTTAATATTAGTTTTCAAAAGCATTTTATAAAATAGTGGAGTTCAATAGAGATCTACTATTCCTGTTCATTTTACAGATTGTAAATAAAATCTGGAATAAAAAAAAGCATTTTAGTCTATTCTGTATTCAGCTAAAAAATAATAATTTTGCTCACAACAGTTTATTTTCTTCAAACATTTCAAACTAATCTAATTTATACAATTGTGACAAAAAAAAAACTTTTTTGCAAAATCTAGCGAACATAATCATTTTTATGTAAAAATTATTTGCAAATAAAATAACAATACAACAAAATTATTCACTGAGTGTTATGAATATATTATAAGCTCTAAACTTCAATGAAAATTGTTTTATAAATAAATAATAAAGACAATAGATTTTTATTTTATTTTAAAATGAGCGATTCAAAAGATTTTTATGGCTAAAGGAATCAATTGTAGCTGAATCTGTAAATTATTTAAATGCGGATTATATTATAAATCAGATAAAGATAAGAAAGCATCTATTATGTGGTTTATATAATAAATAAACTTTTTAAATAAAAAGTCTATATAAATAACAGCTATACCTATTATTAATAAAATATTTTTTTTGCACATAAAGAAAGATTCAGCAAAAAACTAAGGATAATAAAAACGTAGCAACATAAAACTTTATTGTTGAATCATTTATTATAAATCATGGTAAGGCAAAAAAAATGTAAAAAATATAGATAGCTTTTGATTTTTAATCAATGAGTGTGGGGTAATAAAGTTGTCTGAAATATTTTGCAAGTTATTATTAAAATTATGTTTAAAATATGTTGTTTTTCACTTAAAAGAAAACCGTATAGGATTATGTTTGTAAGCAGCATTTCCCTAGCCGTATGCTTTATTGGTGATAGCTTTCGAAACAATTTCCAAATTAGATTTCTAGTTTTATAAGATTATGAATGAACTTGAACTTAATAATTGTGGGTCACTGTTCTCTTGGAATATCTATTAACAAGACTATCTCCGTGATCTGGCTTTGTAACGATAACAGGATAGTTAAAGGGAATTTATTTTTTAAGTGTGCCAAAATAATTTGTGAAAAACTCTAACTTTTTGCAGTCAGGTATTAAAATGAGATAAAGAAAAATTAAGAAAAATTTTTCATAGCGAAACTATTTTTTAAGAAACCAAAAAAACGCTTAAGTCTCACAATATAAACAAGAATTATTATATTTATTATATATTTATTTCATATTTAAAATTTTACTTATCTACTGCCATTTTACGGGGAAAACGCTCAGTCATATGTCAATATTTTTAGCAAATCTTGGCGTTGGCGTTCCACAAAAGGTGGAACGTGTATCCTCTAACACTGTATACTGAGTTATTATTCAAATAATCCCTAAGAAAGTGTTGTCAATGAAGATTCTCTAATTTATATTTAAGCACAAAATCGCGGCACTAACTTTATACAACTGCAGAGAATCTTCGCGTTCATCTGCCTCACTAAGAGACTCTCTGTATTAGGCTGCTAATCTGCCTCACGCTGGTATTGATTGGCGCGTAGGTCTGAATTTCCCAACTTAACCTATACATATGAACCCCTAACCGCTCTGCTAATATTTTTATCTAGTCTGAAAAGAAATCAAGAGCCCTATCGTACATTTTCCACTTGTAGGTAACGATACAATAGCTAACTGACAAAATATCCTCAAGCTTATGGTATAATTATTAAAGGTACCAATGGTGCCACAAACTATCTCCAGCAATTCTTGCATATTTCGGTCCACTATGCAAGTTAATTCCGCTATTTAAAGATTGTATGAGAGCCAATTGTCGATATGCCCTAGACTGCGTATGCACATGAAAAACTGTATTTTGTTCCAGTTTTTCTTTATTCATATCAGTCATATTGGAATTATATATGAATTTATATTTTAAAGTAGTGTTTATAAAAAATTCTTGTAATTATCAAACCGAATGGAATTATTTCTGTAAACAGCTATGTAAATGTCAACAATAAACAATCACAATCTCGTATGGTTTTGCTTGCGCTATGTTTTGCTTATGCTTGCATATGCAAGCTTATGTCGTTACCTGTAATAATTATACCATGCTCAAGCTTTTCAATTTGTTATCTTTCGCAGATTGAATGCAAGTCGCTTTATATATATGTATTATATATATCTGAAATCCATCTATTTTGCCGTTAGAAAGGATTTTAACGCTATTTTCACCAAGCAGTGCAAGCAGTTTGCATCTTACCCTGTTGCCAAAGTAGGAACATTTGTTTCCATATCTAAGTCCTTATTCAATACCTTGAAAGTAGCAGGGCTGTTAACGCTACTCTCATCAGCAGTGCAAGCAGTTTGCACTCAACTTTTATTGTTAAAATAAGAACATTTGTGGGGCGGTAGCTTATCTTCTCAGTCTTTTGTCTGCTAATTAAGTGCACTTTGGCGCCTAGCGTGACGTCGTTTTCTGGCGCTCTACTTGTGCATCTTCCTGGACTATTTGTCTAAAAGCAGCCGTAGCCAAAACAGCTAAGTAGGAATTGTCTCTCAAACATTGTAAATCTGCAAATGCTGTGTATAGAAATTCTAAGAAATTTCTGTGACATATATTCAGTCAAACATTACCAATTGCTTCACAATTAGCAGCTAACCTAATTGTCTCTGATATAGTTTTTGGGATATGTTTCTTTAAAAAAAAATCAAATTATTATTATTTCTTTTGAATGTGTTCATCGCTCCAAAGGCGGAATATGCAGATGCCAAATATAGCTGTTCAAATAGACACACTCAATTTATAATCGAATCCGACGAACGGCGGTGTCTAAAATTAATAGAGATTTTTCTAGATAAATAGCGTCTAATTGTTTGCTAGCTATGTCGGTGCTCAACACATGCACCAGTGCTGCAGATTAAAATCAAACCATCTATCTACCGATTTGGAGACAAGTACACTAGAGATGTCCAAAATCTTTCAAAATTTTCACTTCTTCCCAAAAGAAATAAACAAACCACTCCATGGCTAAGACAATTCTAATTTCCTTACTACAAATGACGCGTTCCCATAGGAGATCTTATGGCTTCCCAATGCAATTAGTTTAGTAGAGTGCGCAGCGGCAAGTTGATTCAGAAAATTGTTGCAAATTCATTTCTATGCAAATTTCTTGTAACCATTTTGGGTTTCTACAGTTTCACTTTCAATTTGTAAGATACTTTTTGTTGGGGATGGTGTATCTCTTGTTGTTGTTGTAGCCGTTGTTATTTGTGTTGTTGTTTTTTGGGCTTTTGTCACATTAGTTGTTCAGTTTGTGTTTGTTTGTAGCCTCTAAGCTGTTGGATTGTTGTTTCTTTTGTCTTCCACATTATTGTTTTATATGGTAAAATGCAATTTGTGCAACTTGCAAAAGCGACAAACAACAAGCGGCACAACAGCAACAAAAACAACAAGCGACACAACAGCAACAAAAGCGACAGCAACAACAACAACAAGGCATGCTTAGATCTTTGTATTTATATTGAAAGTGAAGTCTCTTAGCATATATTTAGTTGTTGTTGTTGTTGTTGCTGCTGTGAAATTTGCATTTTTCCGCGCAGCTGTTTTTTTTTTTGTTGCTGTTGTTGTGCGCTTTTCCTCACTTGTTGCTGTTGTTGTTGTGATTGTTGCTGCTGCTGCTGCTATTTTCTATTGCATTAATTTTGGCTGACTTCTTGCTGCAGCTTTTGCTGTTCGTGGCTAATATGGTTGCTCTCATGGCAGTTTTCTTGTTAACTTTTTTTTTATTTCGGAGGGATTCATATGTTGGTTTGTTGTCGCTTTGTTGTTGTCTCATTGTTGTTGTTGTTGCCGCTGCTGCTGTTGCCACACATTTTGCAGTCAGCCACTTTGTAATTAATGGTTAATTAATTGAAACGAAGTAGCTGACAATCTTAATGATCCGTAATTTGTTATTATGGTAATTTATACAAGCGTCAGCCGCAGCCGCGAAAGATCGTAGCCGCATTTAATACCCACAACAACAACAACAACAACAACAACGAGAGAGACTTGGCAACAACCAACACCATAAAGTTCGCTGTATTGGTATTGACTGAGGTTGTTCTGCTTTTGTCTTGTAAGCGACAAACATGCCTGCTACAAGCTCATTAGCTTAAATACTTAATATATGTGTATTTTTTATGCCTTTGACTGATTGCTCTTGTTCTTGTTGTTGCTGTTACTGTTGTTGTTTGGTGTTGTTGTTGCTACTGTAACTAGCCACAACAATTGTCTAATTGCAGTCACGTACGATTTATGTACGCTTGTCTAATCAAATAAAAAAATAGTCACATGAATTATTATTATATACATAATCAAGCAAACGCCTACATAGCTCACTCACCGACTGCAAGCAATCAAAATAAATAAATTTCAGCATTGTACAACACTGGCTGGCTATAGAGACACAGTTAACTTTATGGAGACGCAGTCAAAGCGACGAAATACCAAAGTGACAGCTGAATGAACCTGAAATGGCACAAAAGATGCGCACGACAAACAACACAATGAAAACTTGACGGAAATAGTAGAAGACCAAAAAAAAATAATAATAATAATAATCCGAAATTGGGCGTCAAACAAGTTCCGTAAATCCGACCGACAGTGGAATACCGTTTTTGTTGGAAAGTAAAGTTTGCTGGCAGTCAACATTACAAATATTCAGATCAATATTACTATAAGTTTGTGGTACTTAGGCTAGTTTAAGTTGACAGTAACTGGCAAAAATTGATTAATTTCACAACACTCATCCAGCGGTAGCCATGAACCCAAGTACAGTTTGCTTCCTGACAATAATGTCCTGCGAGCATCAAGTTTCGTTTTCACACTTGGTTTTTTTTTTATATATTCGCGGTCTTCCACTTCTACCTTGAAGCTCCCTACTAGATATTGTGAGTTCCTTTATTTCCACGATTGGCTTATCCAATACACAGAAGTAGCGTACTCGCCTCTAGGTAAAAATAAGATCACTGGTGCGGTTCTCCGCAGCTGTACAGGCGCATTTGCCTAGCACTAGCATCATCAGCAAAAAGAAGCCATTTGTCTAAGTAATCTTTATGAATCTGGCGCTCTTCGAATAGCTCTTTTGGTAAATAATACCATGCTCCGGCTTAGCAGCGCTGATAGCATATTCATGGGCAATACATTTGTTTGGTGCTTGGCAACCCTATTGGACGCAAGTACCGTCCACGAGATTCTGCCCTGCGTGCATCTAATCCAATTTTAAGAACCAAAACAAGAGTGCTTCACTCTCTTAGTTCTTTCAATATATTCGTGGTCTTCCACTCGTTTTTTGCCAACCTTTTTCCTTGGAGCGCCCTACTAGATGTGGTGATTTCTTTCATTTCCACAATTGGCCTATCCAATATACAGATTCTAGAACAGTAATAAATTTTGCTTATGAAAGCTCAAATCGAAAAATATGGCGCAAAGATTGGAAAAAATTTTTTCCAGAATTTTCATAAAGAGCTCTAAAAATTTGAGCAGCAGATTTCTAAATTTTAGCAGGATTCTAAATCTGTAAGATTTCAAAGCAGCTATTACTAGAGATGGAACCGCGTATGTTCTCAAAGTTACTTTTATTTTGCATAAGCTATGTTCCGACTTTGAAGAAAATTATCCAGAATGAAAATATACAAAAATGTGTATATTATTTTTATAAAAATTAGGACTATTGATAAGGAGAAATATTTTGATTTTTAAGCTTTCATTGCAAGTGCAAGCAGCTTTTACAGAATTTTCCTAATTATTGTAACATGAGAATCTAAGTTTTTTTTTGAAAATCACTATAGACATTATAGTGTTTAGGCACATCAATTTTTAATTAAAACCTTTATAAAAACGAAGAAAAATTTAAACAAATAGAGTAAAAATTATAAATAATAAGTCAATCGACAAAATCCATTTAAAAATACTTAAAAAAAAAACAGCTTTCCGTGACAAAAATTATGTGATCAACTTTTCCCAAATGCTCTACATGAGGTATGGATATGCGATCCAGTGTTTTACGGAAGACAATTCGATTCTCGATTATTTCATGGCTGAGAACTCATTTCTTACTAAAAATTCATCTGGCCGATTTGTGTGTCTTTCGATTTGCTATCCGACACTCGAATTAATATTAAAAATATTGGTAGATGAGTTCGTCACTTGGTGCTGTAAAGACCTTTAATTCACAGACTTCGCGTTATTTAAAGCTAATAAACTTTGTGGCAATGAAGAAGTAGGAGATGATGAGATTACTTAAGACTAAATTATGTTGTAAGTCATCTGAAAACGTCAACGCAACAATTTTAACTCTTTTACTTGAAAAAGCTTGTTTGATCTTATAAAAATGTACAAGCAAATAGAAATACTTTCGATTTATTCAATTCAACTAGAATCTACGAAAATTGTTCTCAAAATAGTCTGCCAAAATCTTCTGCATTACTTACCGTCACCAACCTGCTCATCTTCATAGGCATACACGCTTGCGTTGTGCGCCTAAAGGGTATTCACCCCACATATATCCAAAAGCCTGTGTCGCAAGCCAACAACAATAACAACAAAAAAATGGCAAGGCAAAAAATTTGCATCTTGACGAATTTAATGATGATGATGAAAACGACTTTGGCAACAGATGTAAAAAAAAAATCACAAGAAACCAGCCAACATTTTGATCCAACCAAGGAGTAGGCTGAAAATTGTATGATAGTCATGTGGATGTGGATTTTACTTTGATGTGGGAGTGTTACTGAAGCTGCCTGTCGTGGCTGCCGGGTGAAACTGCAACAATAATGGCAACAACAACAACAACAACATCGGATACTTTTTGGGTGGCATTTGTTGTGGTTGTAGTTGTTGCTGTTGTTGTTGGCGTGGATACTGCCGCTGCTGCTGTTGTCTTTTGGTTGGCTTTTCATGTCAAGTGTTTTCCAGGCAGTGAAAATATTTTCATTGCACTTTGACATGACAGCAAACAAATTGCAATTTACACTGTAACCCAAGTTGAGTTGTTGTCTGAATATGTATAAGCTCCAAGGGAATACATTATATGAGTAAATAAAATGTATATAATTTGGAATATATTAGTGGAATATATATTAGTGATATAGCGTGTGTAGTTAATATCCGGAAAACTAGCTTTTAAGGCAAAATAAGGTGGAACTTCGTAGAAAATGTGTATTTCTAAGGATTGCCTAGAACAGAATGCGTAGAAAACTTATAACAACCGATAACTGATAACCGATAGTATCTTAAACTTTGAGTCAAGCTTTTATTTGTCTAATACAACAACGCCATTCGGATACGGCTATAAACTATAGGTCTCTGTTTTCTTCGAGCAACTATTTATAGAGATATGTGTACGCTCCATCATTGGAACGATAACAGCATATTCATGGGCAGTGTATCTCCTGCAGTTTTTAAACTCAATCTGAATATATTCTTCTAAATTGAAGTGGTTTGTACATTCGTTCCCACGATTGGATTATCCAATACACTGCCCTAAATTTTACTCAAATCAAAATATTTGGTAGAAAACTATGATTTCCAGAAATTTCACAAAGAGCTGTAAATTTGAGCAATAGTTCTCTTATTGGATTCTATTACTAGCGATATCCGTATTAACTGCGTTTGCAGAATGACCGCATAGTCAAGGAAAGTATTTACATTTTTTCCCATAATTCATTTATATTATAATTAAAGTTTGCCAAATATTTGCTATAAATTTGCAATCTTCAAATGTTTTTATATTGCAATCAAATTTTGCTTTATTATGTCTAATATTTGCTCAAAGTTTTATTTTTTTTATTTCAAATAAAATTAGGCAAATATTTGCTGTTATTATTTGTTCAACAACTTAAATATTTGCTACAAATTTGTAACAAACAGACTAACAAACAAATATTTGCCTTCATGTTGCACGCAGTTTGAGCAAATATTCTATACTAAGCTACATATCCTATAAATTTACATTATCTAAAGCATGCAGCATAGTCTCTCAACTTGTTTGTTTATAAAATAAAAATTGACCAAAAAATGTCAAAAATTTGCTCAATAATCGTTAAACTCAACTACAACCAAAAAGTAGCAAAAATTTGCTCAAACTTCGCTTTGTCAAACTCAACTGCACATAAATTTAAGCAAATATTTGCTCTTAAAATTTGATCAACAAACTAACAAACAAATATTTTTCTCTCTTCAAAACAAAATTTCTTTCTACAGCCTATCAATTACACAAAGTGACATATGATAATACCTAGTTATAAAACCTCATTAGTTTGATATAAATTAAATCTTCAAGCTTTTATTCAAGTTTCACCAGAAATCGAGCGCTGTCAAATATAAACTTAAGTGACACACAACTTGCCTAAGATGTGACAGACATCTTTCTCTAACTTCCAATAGGCGAAAACAATAACCCCAAAAACGTGAAAAATGCAAATAAAGAAAAACACTGACTTATTGAACTTGACTCATGTTTTTCTTTGTTTTCTAATAAAATAGACATAAAATGTTACCAAATTTTTTAATAAACAAAAGTGTGAAAGCTGAGACAAAATTGAAATCTATTCAAAACTCTGTCACTGACACTGACAACTCTTTTAGAGCTGCGCTTGGTTTTTGTAGAAATTAGTCAGCTGCAGTAACTAAATATTGAAATAAAAGATTTTATTTTTCTATAAATTTTTTGTATAATTTTTTATTTATAAGCGTCTACTGTACGCCGCACTCACGCTGGTGGTGGCGGCGGCGGCGGCTAGAACTCCTGGCCTGCCACAGCTTCGGCTTTTTTTGGAGGGGACCTGACCTGGCTTGGCTCTTTTGTTTGGCTGCCAAGTGGCGCCTCCAGCGATCACGTCACAGACAAAAAACAAAAACAAAAACTCAAACAAAAAATAAAAACAAGAAAAAATAGTTTTTTTTATTGTTAGCTTGATTTTCAGTTTGGGCTTAGGATTGTTAGCCAAAGACCAAAAATCACGATTTGGTTCAATGTCTTTTTTTCTTAAAATCTATGAGTGCGAGTGTGTGTGTGTATATACGAACCGCACCAATATCAAATGCTTAGGCCAAATCAATAAAGTTATCATGATTTGGCAGACGCTTGCCACACTACTATATAATTTAAAAATATTATTTCCATAACATTTAGTAAGTTGGATTTTTTTGTTTTTTTTTTTTTTTGAAAGCGCCTAATTAAGTTGTTGATGTCGTTTGAGTGAGTGTGTCGCTGTGTCGGTGTGTGTGTGTGTGTGTGTGTGTATGATCAGCAAACTAGTCAGCTGTCAAAAATGTATAAAATTTGTTTATATTTTTTTTTTAATAATAATTTTTTTTCTTTTTTGGGGACCGCCCAAAGACTCAATTAACATGTCACGCTTGGCTTGAATGCATTTGATTTGTTTTAATTTTAGTCTTTTTTACTTTATTTTTTATTTATTTTTTTTTTAATTTACTATTTTATTTTTTTTTCTTTTTAATTTTTTTGGTTGCTGAGCTCAAATGTCATTTTTGTATCACCCGCCGAAAGCAATTGAAATCACAACAACCAACAAGTGCAAGTATACCGACTATGTTGCATACTCTATAGAACGGAATTTAGGCCCTTATGAAAACTTTAAAATCGAAAGCTTCGTTCTTGTGCTGCTAAACGATATTTCATAAATTGTTTTGTCACTTGATCTTTATAAGCCGATTTCGAATTTCTGTGCAAATTCGAAGTATTCTCAGTTTTTCTGGAATGCTCCAATATCCCATGGTATCATTTCTGACTAATAATTTTGATTCGTAAGAGATTCAAAAGAACTTTTGTTCAAATTGGAGGTATTCTCAGTTGGCTGGCAAGCTAATTTTCTAATTCGTTTATTAGGAAAGTTTAAAAATCCTGCACCAAGACTCAAAAAGATATGGAAACTTTTCTCACAAATAAGTGCAAATCGTTAGAGATTTAAAAAAATTTTCTGTGCAAAATTCGAAGTTTTCTCAGTTTTGCTAAATTGGCAAACTATTTATATCGTTTATTAGATAAAAATAACCTTATACCCAAAAAGCATTATCTGCCAAATTGTTTCAGATTCAAAAGCCCTTCTGCGCAAAATTCGAAGTTTCTACAAAAAAGCTTAAGCTACCAAAACAAACCCTTCTTTCAGATTAAAACAGCCAACATTTTCTTATCAACTAAAAGGTCTTAGCAATATCTAATTGGTAAGTTCGATAGCAAAAAAAAATGCTTATACAAATATGCAAACTTTCAAGGAAACTTTTTTTTTGCAAGAAGACGTTGAGACTGTGAGGAAATGCTGTACAAAGCTAAAAGTTTTAGAGCAATCTACAGACGTTTTTTTTGTATACAACTTTTGGACCACATTACACAAATCTGAAAATCAAACAAAAGTTGCTTAAATGCCAAATACTTTTTAACAAAGAGTACAGATGATAAAAAATATACAGATCATATAAAGTTTGATGCAGCGATGTAGAGGCATTCAAATTCTGAATACTGCCACTCTAGCTTATCCTTTTATTATCCAAATATTAATCTCGATATAGCGATGATTTCTTAACTTTGAAGTGCCGAATAATCCCTTTCAGAATAAGTCCATCAGTATTTATAAAAAAAAACAAAAATGATTTTTTTTTTAATTTAAATTTCTTCACAAAGGAAAAGTTAACAAAAAATGTGAAATACTATATAAATATTTATTCCAAACTATGACGAAAAATAATTAACCAAAAAAGTGCATTAGTTATTATTTTAGTTGTAACAGAGATTAAATATTGTTTCAGAATAGGTTTCCACATTGATAAGGTAACGTAACTGATAGCAAATAAAAGTAGTCGGAAATTTTCGAAATGATATCAGGTGGGAAAAGTCTCTCCCATTGAGAAAAGTTCACTACATTCGAGATTTAAAAAAGTATATATTAGTATTGATCCATTACGAGATTAGTTTATACATGGGAAAAACATTAATCTCAATCACAGTTGAGTTTATTTTGTATAGTAATTTTAAGCATTTTTGGTCAATTTAAATTTTTTAATACTTTCTAGCAGTTTTCAGAATAATATATATATATATTCAAATATACCAAAAAATCACGAAAAATAAATCCAAAGTACCACATTTGCACATTTAAAGACTTAGTACTTTGCTAGCTTGTCGCGATAAGTTTTGCCGTAAAGTTGGAGAATTTGCCTTCCGAAATCGTAGATTCGTACATAGCAGCCATAAATCGCTTCATCGTCGTTTATCAGCATTCAATATATTTTTATATCAAGTTCCGTTCAGGGTATGCATCATTGAGAATAAAAACTACAACTTCCGCATCATTGCCGTATTATTTATAAAATTTGTCGCAGACTGCATGTACCCCTAACGCTTTGATTGCAGCGTATTTAAAAACAAAGCTTTGGCTTACGGGCAAAGTTAAAGCCCAGATTTTTATAATTTTTTGTTGTTGTTGTTTTTAGTTTAAGCCAAATTCGTGCGCTACCGTTTTGCAATGGCCGATATACTTTGTGTTTTAGCCTTTAGAACATGGTCAACAACAAATGCAAAGACAAAAAATAAAAACAACTAAAAATTAACTTGTTAAAATGCAAATTTGCTGTTTTTGTTTGTGGCTGAAACAAGGGCGGTTGGGCGGTTGGCATATCGAGTGGGGGCGGCGGTGTTGCAGGCGTGGCCTTGTTGCCGGCATTGATACAATTCCGTGGCCGTGTTGATATTGATAAATGACTTTAGATTGCATGCCACGAATTTGGCGTAATGACTTTTGGGGCTTGCAAACAATTTTTAACAAGTATACGCCATGTTGGGTGCTCCTTACGCTAGTTAAGTGCGCTGATTGACTGCCTTGGTGACTGACTCATTTACTATATGGCCAAAAGAAAAAAAAATTGATTGAATGCGGCTTAATTAAAACATTAATCAACATGGCCCCAAATGTGAGCGCATAAAATTGCAACATGCAGATGAAGTAAGTTGGCAACAGCTGCCCATTGTTGCTGTTGCTGTTGTTGTTGGCATTGTGAAAGCCAAGAAACTCTAGTTATTTTCACCTCAACTAGCCATGGGGGGGGGCATATATGTTTGTGGCTTGCTTGTTGCAGATGGACATGTTCTGATACAAGGCTCATAGCAAATTTGAAATTTATTACCACAACAGTTGGTCCCACACTACGTGGGGGTTGTCTTTGTTGTTGTCGATGTCGCTGTTGCCGCTGTTGTTGTTGTTGTTGTGGCAAGTCTTGTTTGTGCCCTGGCGGCACCCACAAGCAAGGCCAAGTTGGCCAATGTCTCCGTCTGACCGTATTTGGTGCACACTATTTATGCAGATTACTCGCTGTCTCCAACTCGGTTGGCATCTCTCAGTTAGACTTGCAACTCATACCCATGTAGGTGGCTGCTGTCTGACTGTGCAACACTTTCTACATTAAAATTTATGTATCCATTTTTATGTGCTGCACTTGACTTTGATGCAGCAAACGATCGAGCATTTCATCAATCAAAATGTATCTGTGTGTGGTTGTTATTATTATTTTTATTTACTGAGTTTTTTTTTTATTGTTTTGATTGCTTTGTGTCAATCATTCAAGGATGTAGTTGAAATATCTTGGGGGCATTGCCAGCAAAAGCAAAGGAAAAAAGCGAACAGCAGGTAATTGTAATAAAAATTTCTTTTCGTTATTGCTTTTTCTGCGAAACTCCATGGCATACACATTGGCATATTTCTTAACTTCTTTTAAGCTTAGCTGGCTAACATCTCGAAATTCCCAGAAATGCGTTCATTTTAGTATTGTCGAAAAAAGGAAACACACTTTACTCCTTAAATTAATATTATTCGGGATTAAATAAAGAAACTCTGCTGTAAGTTTAGCTTTAAAATTCAAAAAAAAAAGTATTTTCAAACTTTTTCATCAAGGAAAATAAGATTTTCGCTGATGCATAGGTCTACCTCTACAGTTTTCCTCCCAAATCTCAGTCATCCAGCCATAGCCATTAATTCCAAACCAGCTTCTGTTTTATTACAAAACGTTTGGAAAACTGTTTGGTTATGCCAACTACCACGCCCACTTTTTGCGCTAAAATTCATTTTTTATGATCGATCATAAATAATACCAGCGTCAATTTCGAAACTCCCAAAAACCCCGAAAGCTGCTAAGGCGGCACCAAAGTGCAAACACAGTGACATCTTCACCAAAGAGCCAATCAACAAGCACTTAAAAAAGTTTTCGTTTAAGCCAACACCCGCCTCTAGACGCACACACACTCACACACGAAGTAACTTGGCCTAATGCAAGATTTTGCAGTGAACAGTCAAGTCAGCATTTGGCAGTTGGCGGTTACCTGGAATCTGATGCTTTTTACGGCTTTGTCATTAATCAAATGAAATTGAAATGCGCCGCGTGTACATCGCATGCCGTTAGCTACACACACACACACATACTGATACACACTGATACACACTCACACGGATACAGATACTGCTGCAGATACAGATACATATGTATCTATGTGCCATTTCTGCCGCTGTTGTACTTGTTTTCTACATCAAATCCCCCCAGAGAGATTTGCCGATAAACAAAATAGTAAAAAAAAAAAAAACAAGCTAACTACCGCTGCTGCCATCCTCTGCCTACGTTAACGTCAACGTCAACGCCAACGCATTGTGTGTGTCGTCCGCCAATGATTAATACATCTTGATGCAATTTGGCCAACACTAAAATTGTAATAAAAATCATTCCGGCCGTTAACTTATTTGATTGACAATCACATCAGCAGTTTGATTGTTGATCACTTCATTAGGCGTGGAAAGTAGCAGCCAATCGAGGATGTCTCGTGCATTCATTGGCTGTAACCTCGTTTGGCCCAAATCATTTAATTGCCGCATGCCACACCAAATCAAACACAACTTGCTTATTTTATGCTGCATGCAATTGTATCATTAACATTTTTAGCAGATTGCAAGTAGACTATTCCAATGCTCTATAAAAATAAAATTTTATTTAATTTTCGAAAGTTAAATGTATAGTTTCCAAAGTATTATTTGCTAAAAATTAACAAGATTTGAGATTAAAAAAGCATTTTAAAAAGTTAATGGAAAATTGATTCTTACTTTATTAAAGTTACTGAGAATAAATCCATAAGTTGTACTTACAATAAGCAAATCATCAATCCTAAAATATAAATCAGTTACTTTCTCTCAATGTAACTAAAAAATATAAATTATATATAAGTGTCCAAGAGTTGATGGATATTTTAAAAAATATCCTTGTTTTAGCTTTTGTAAGAAATAATTAGATAACCCGCTGAGTTGGTAATTAAAAAAACGCTTTGAGTGAAACATATCGAATTTATTTATTTTAGTTTCCAATACTCAATTTAATTTTAATTCACAAAATTTTATAGAACTTATGCTAGATATATCTTTTTATGTCTAACAAAAAATCTCAAGTTATTTTTAAGTCTAAAACGTGAAACATGCTAGTTCTTGAGAACAATTGAATTAATTTTATCGGAAAATTTTTTTACTATTTCAAAATATATTCTTGTACAGATTTGTCAATTTTTCGAAATCCGCTTATGTAAAATTGTTTTGACTAATTAACTAACACACATTTTCATACTTCATAGTTGAACTTCAAATAATTTTCCATGACTTGTCAGTATTATTTTATCAAATAAACTCAAATATCTTTAAACAAAAGTTTTAAAATAAAAGTTTAAAAAAAAAATCATTACTTATGGCTTGTATTAAAAAAAATTGATGTTACTATTTCGTTAATCGTTATTTAACGAATATTCATTAAAAAAATCTATCATCTGTTAGATACAGCAAGCAATTGCATCAAAATAATTTTTATTATTTAATTATTGGGTTTCTCATAGTGAGTTGTGACAGTAAGCAGGGAGCTGTGCGTCATAATCATAAATAAAAATGACGGCAGCAGGTCTTCCGTTAGTGGTATTGCTCTGAATTTTTAATAATCCTTTTTTAACTTTTTAGGTGAAAAGAATAAGATAAATGAAAATAAAAAATCTATTTAAAATTTTATGTAGCTTTCCAAAGTCTTTAAAAAGAGTTGATTGTGTGATGGGTTCTGTATGCTCTCTTTCTCTACTTCGTAGGAAAAAAAACAAACCTTTCACGATCAAATTCTCTATGGTTAAGAAATTATACATTATTTATAACGATTTTTAAAGAGCAGTATGGCAGATCTGTATATGAGTCCCCAATTTAAGTTCTTCAATAAGCTTTTTGAAGTTTTCAACCTTTCTACGCAGATTTATCAAGCGTATCTTCAATATCAATACATATCTTCAGTCTTAAACATTGCTACAGGAACGAAAATTGTCACACTTATTTATTTATTATTAATTTTGGAATACAATAAAATTCAGTTGAGCTTATAATTAAAAAATTATAAAAATAAGAGCTATTAAATAATAGATAGCAAACTTTATTATAAAACTAAGACGTATCCCTGGCTTTATGGATAATATATAATTCAACATTAAAAATACCTCCGTGTAAACTGTATAAGATGATAAAATGATATTTTATAGCTGAAAATTGTTTGAGACTAAATTCTAAATTGCGTTCTAGATCTGTTATATATAAGATAGTAGTCTTTTTTTCTTTCTTTGTCCTAGCTATCACGGTAACGGAAAATACGACTTTCTTTAGGTTCTCGTATAACCGATCCTTTATTTCCCAAAAAGTTTATTTTCAATCCCGAACTTGCATACAGGGATTACCTGTTAGAGGCCAGCTTAGCCACTCTATACTGTAACTGACGACTTTAACCGCACTTTTTCTACATAAAGCATAAACTGTGTTATTTTCTGGAAGAAACAGAAATCTCATTCCGTAAGTTTTTCCCAAGTTTGCTCACGTCTTACCCACAACACAACGCTTGCAGCTTGCAACTTTCAACTTGGCTGCCAGCAATCAATATATAGCTGCCACATTGCAACATGCCTATGATTACTTACGCAAGAAGCGTATCAAATCTTCGTAGATAACAGAATATTAGAGCCTAACTAGTAGCTCACTCGCGCTGACCACACGGGTAGCCAGTCAAGTAAAACCCAATAGCCGCTGGCATGTTTAGTGGGCGATAATTATCTTGTTGATAAATGATCAAAGAGATGATTAACACATGGAACTCACATGCAACTAACGATGCAAAACTTAATAATAGCAACTCTATGAAATATGACTAAAGTTGAAAGAAATAAAAATAATTACGAAAACTGCAGCTGCAGTTTCTTACGAGTTTTCGTTGGTTTTTTTTTTTGCGCGCGATTTTTCGTTTTTGATTAATTAATCGTTGCTGAACATTTTATTAACGAAAATTTGGATAGCAATAATTGACTGGGCAGCGCGAGTCCATAGAAATGTCAAATTAATTTTTGCATTCAATGCAATTTGTGTGCAACAAAATATTTAAATTTATTATATCTTTATTTATTGTTAAATATTTATTGAGCTGTGCAGTATGTGATTTTTCTGCTTTTGAAACTCGTTTCGATTTCAGCTTATTTTCTATATACAATTTCGCTGCAATTGTGGAATTATTTTAATTGATTGTGGACAAGTTTTCTTATAGAGTGCGATTTGTTGTTGTTGTTGTTGGAGCTCTTGTTGGAGCTGCTGCACGGCGCTACAATGGCATCTGCACGCATTTTCCACGGGTAATTGAAACTTGTTAGTGAAGACATTAAAAAATCGTTTAGTACGGAATTTGGGTTAAAAATGCGTGGAAAATCGTGCAACAAATAAAAAAATAGAAAAAAGACGACAGCAAATAAAAAATGGAAACAAAATGCAACTGCAACAGCAGCAGCAACAACAACAACAACAAAAAGAAAACCACAACTAAAGCAGAAGCGCTAAAGCGTGTGATTTGGAAAACGTGGTTATTGGCTTATTGAACAAAACCGAAGGGGTAGGGGAACTGGAAAATCGGCTTCTCGGTCAAAGAAAATTGTGTAACCGCACTATAAAAATTCCTGCACAAAAACTAATCTTCATGTTGGCAATATTTTTTACCAAGTTTTTTTTTTTTTTTAATTTTTTATTTAATGCCTTGAGTTAGGAGCATGTTAGGTTGTTGCAACAAAATGTTGCTCGTAAGACTTGCAAAAAACATGCATTTTAGGCATTTTATTGCAATAGCGGTACTACTTGAAAATAAGATTTTAAGAGTTCCAAAATAAAATCAATGGTATTCCATTGAATTTAATGAACATATATAATAAACATATGGGCGAATATATCAGAATATAAAAATGAAAAATTTAATTTAAGCAGCTGGGATTTTCTTTCATATATGGGAATGCTTGATTCCTTCTTTTTGATCGCTGAACTCTTTTTCCTTGAAGAACACATCAAATGATAAAATTTTACATTTGAGATTATATATGAACAGTCACGCATCTACAACAGGCATTGACCAAGTTGAGTGTTGAACCTAGTATGCACACTGGAATTCAATATACGGTTGTCCATTTCTTTAACGAACGGAGACAATCGTTTGAGCAAGTTGAGAGTTGTATTTGTAGGCTGTCTATTTTTTGCCATTTCGATCATTAACTGACTAGCGCTCAATATTATCTTTAGTGTGGGTAGTCGGAATAACAATTTTGACTTTGAACTTCTCCTCAAATGAAAGATCTTGGTAATACGCCCTAAGGGATTGTAAACGACACATAGTGCGTCACCACGAATACGTTTTCAAGTATTTTGACAGCAAAATATATTGCGCTCTCAATAGCATTACAAAATCTCTATCTTGCTGGCTCCCAAGAGATAATGTTTAAAAAAAAGTTCAAAGACTACCAAAGAACGTACTTGATTGGAAGAAATCAGCTCTAGCTGACGGCTTGCGGCTCAATCCAGGCTCATTTTGCGCTCTCTGCTATGATATAACGACGAAGTGAGAGAAAGAATGACTTCGTTGATCTAGAGCCAAAATGCAATGCTTGTTCTATAGGAACACTAAGAGAGCTTTCGCTAGCAGAGCTTTTGCGGTTGAAGAGCTTTTATCAACGACATACCTTTATAATTATACCATAGAATAGCAAAACTTTAGATTTTATCAACTTTTTTGCTAGCTTGAAGATGTTGCCTTCAAGTTTAACCAAATGCCAAAACAAGATCCTTATTGCGGAGTTTTGAATATTTAAGACTTTAAAATAATTTATTAATTTATTTGACATATAAAGTCGTAAAATAATCCACCTGGATTTTTTCTAAATTGAAGATGTTGGATAAACTGCAATGAATTCACTGATGAGAATAGAAGATCGATAAGAGAGATCGTTGAATTTTATCCAAGAAACACTGATGACTGCGCTTACGCATAACGCTGACAGAGAAAAATATGCCGAATGAATTCACTGATTAGGATAGCAGAAAAGTAGATAAGAGGGATCGTTAAGTTTTACCAAAGGCGCAGGCGCACAGATGCCTGCCTTTACGTATAATTTTGAGAGAGAAACATTTGCTGACTTTTCAAATCGCTCCCACCAAAGCATGCTTGGCCCAGGAACACAACGTGTGATAGTGCAGATGCGCTGTTAGAAGTACTTTCTATGCATTCGAAAGCTTGCGCTTGGAACTTCTCCAAGTTACCCTTCAAAAATGTTCTATTATCTGCTTATGATAACGAAGATAGTTAAATCTAGGAGTCAAGGATTGGCCGAAATAGTTGTTCTAGATTATATATTTTCGCTGGACATGATCTGCTGCCACCCCGTGCAACACTGCGCATTATAGTTGTGGTGCGTTCATAATAGCCGGATACCAAACTTTCCTGCAATTCATCACCTTTTGCTGCCGCTTGACTCTTAAACACCCACCTCCAATAACAGCACCCAGGGCAACTACAAATCACTCGTTTCGGTAGTAAAAAAAAAAATATGCCAAAAATTTCATAGTTTATTTTGCTGTTGAATTTTATGTAAACAAATTTTACAACACTATAATTTGCATGAATCGACTCTTGACAACAATTACAACAACTACGACAGCAAAAAAAAAAAAACCATAATAAAGTTTAGCTTCCTGGCTATCGCTAACTTATTCGTCCATAAGACGTCTTTAAATAATCATCCATCTATTCACTAACAACGTTCCAAGACACTTACGTACACATAAATATGCCCAAATTTCGTTTAATTAAAAAAAATTATGTAGCATTTAAATTTATGAGGCAACGTGTAACAAGCTAGCCAACAAATGAAAAACTATCAAGTATTAAGCGATGCCGCCTCGAGCTGTTGGTATTGGCCAAAATGCGCTAACAATTTCAACGATTACCATTTATTTCACACAAAAAGACATACAAAGTTGTGGCATAGACCAAAGGACAACGTGCAGTAGGTGTATGTTGCATATAGAAACGAAATAAGATGCCGGCGCATGCATCTTCTTCATGTTTGCCGAAGATCTATGGGTTTTATGCATGGGCTCCATGCCAATGATTGGTTGCAAACTCTGCCGCCAGCTAGCCAGAAATTTTACAAAAAAATAAAGAGAAAAAAAAACACCCAAAAAGACGGCCAATAAGTTGGCCAGTTATATGAGCACGTCTCAGCGAGCACACAGCAAACTTCATAATGATTATAGTTATGCTGCTGATGATGTTATAGAGGAGTAGGACCCAGAAAGCAGCAGGCAACTTTCTTTCGTTTTTTCTTTTTTTTTTTTTGAGAAAATCACAATAATCGTGATCAAATTAGTCAATATTGGCGCGCCGAAAAATCCGCATAAAATCCTATTATTTTATATCATATTTTCTTTGCCTTGTATACTCTACTTAAGCTGACTACTTTAAAGACTTCAAAAAACTTGCAGCATTTTTGGAAGTATCTTTGAGATACTTTTAAAAAATATAAAAGGCTTACCAGAATTTGCTGCGTTGTTTTTTGATGCGCAGCCCAATAATATTTATGAAAAATTGGAACATCTGAAAACTAAAGAAATAAAGTTTAAAATGGTTTCAAAATGTCAGCCTTGTTGCTTCAATGCTTTTTTTAATAAATATTTTTTTCTTTACTTAAAAGCAATTTTCCACTTCACTTATTAGAAATATTTTAATTGCTGCTTAAATAAAAAACAAATACGAAAGCTTTCAAATTCTTTCCCTCAAATTTTGCATGCAAACAAAGAACCAAAATGAAAATTGACATAAAACTTGAATAATACATATTAAAAAAAATGAATAAAAACTTAAAGAAATAAAAAATAAAGGAAAAAAAATTAGAAATCAAAAGAGATAAAAACTAAAATAAATAAAACAAAAACTAAAGAAAATAAATAAAAACTAAAAGAAATAAATTAAAAACTAAAAGAAATAAAATAAAAACTTAGGAAAAAAAAATAAAACTAAAATATAAAAACTAAAGAAAAAAAAAACTTAAATATAAAAAAAAGAAAAACTAAAAGAAAAAAATTAAAAACTAAAAGAAATAAAAGAAAAAAATAAAACTAAAAGAACAAAAAATAAAAATTAAAAGGGAAACAAAATAAAACGAAAAAAAACGCATAACTAAAAGCAAAAAATAAAAACTCAAAGAACAAAAAATAAAAATTAAAAGGGAAACAAAATAAAACTAAAAAAAAAATCTAAAAAAAAAACAAAAAGTTAGAAAATAAAAAATTAAATTTAAAGAAAAAAAATTAAATTAAAGAAGAACAAATAAACATCAACAGATAAAAATTGAAAGAAAAAATAAAAACTAAAAGCAGAAAAATAAAAACTAAATGAAAATAATAAAAACTAAAAATAAAGATAAGAACTAAAGGAAAAACTAAAAAGAGATAAAAACTAAAAGACAAAATTAAAAACTAAAAGAAAAAATTAAGAACTACAAGAAAAAAATTAAAACTATAGGATAAAAACTAAAAAAAATCTGTAAGATAAAAACCAAAAACTTAGAAAATAAAAATTAAAAGAAAAAAAATAAAACTAAAGAAGAACAAATAAAAGCCAAGAGATAAAAATTGAAAGAAAAAAATAAAAATTAAAAGCAAAAACATAAAAACTAAATGAAAATAATAAAAACGAAAAATAAAGATAAGAACTAAAAGAAAAAATTAAGAACTAAAAAAAATAAAAACTGACAACTAAAAGAAAAAAATTAAGAACTAAAAAAAAATAAAAACTAAAAGAAAAAATTAAGAACTACAAGAAAAAAAATTAAAACTAAAATAAAACAAAAAAATAAAAAATGTCGAACTCTGTTTTTACTACTTATATTAAATACAACGACTAAATACTTTAATGAAAAAAAAAGAAGTGGATGCTTAAGAGGCGTCGTACTACACGATTCTGGGTATGATGTTAGAATAAAGTAAAGCACGCCCACAAGAGCTTGCAATGTCAGTATTTTACAAAGACCCAAATGAACGTCATGACGTTGTACAGATCCAAAAAAAAGTATTTCATTTTTGGGCACTCTGGAACTAATATTGCTTCCAAAGCAGTTACTATATCTGTGCTTTACCGAGGCCCGAATGAGGCTCAAGAAGTCGAGGGAAATAATGATAAAGATATTTTCAGACCTATGCCTTCCGAGATGATGTGATGGCTTTAAAACCTTTACTCATATGATCATCTTCTCGTATTCAATTTTCTTAAGAAATACAAATTTCTTTGTTGAAATAAGTTGCTTTGCTTAAGATAAAGGCAGGAATAGACCTCGACATTAAAAGAAACTAAGTATTAGATGTATATATTTATAAAGATTTTAGATTTAATAAGCAGAAAACATTTGCAATCCAGAAGCAGTAACTATAACAGCTCTTCTTGTTATAGAATAAGTCTTTCTTTACAAATCTTTTATATGAAATTATGCGTCACTTTAAAGAAACACAATATATCTTTGTTTAAAAAGAAGCTTATGGGTTTTTATAATGCAAATTCACCTGAAAAGTTAACAGAGTATCCCCATATCAGTTTACTTTCTTTGGAATAAGATCAGTTTAGGTAAAATCTTCATATTTTGCTGCCTAAAACTTAAATCAACATTTCTTCTCATTCGCGGCACATAAAGTGTATTCGAAAAGTATTATAATTTGAAATAAAATAATCCCCCTGGTTAAATTTTACTTTTCTTCCTTTATAAACTGCCATAAAATATAAAGTAATTTTTACAATTTTAAACATAATCTTTAGCCGGCAAACAACGGCAGGCAAATGACTACAAATGATTACGCATTTTTGCGCAAAAAGTTTCGCTGAAATTTGAACACAGAAATATACAAGAAGACAGAGATTCAGATATTCAGATATCGGGCGGCATGGAAGCAGGGGTACAACATCGGTACTGTCCACAGTGTGTGTGTATGTGTGTGTGTGTGCAGAGTGGCAGTTGCAAAGACACAGTGGTTGGTTGTAAGGCAACTTAATGGTCAGATAGCAACTGTTTGCCTTCTATGGCCAAGAGATGTTCAGCGATAAAAACGCAAAACATTGAAAACGAGCGCACTTTAAAAGCCAAATGTTTACTGTCAGCCAAAACTGACCAGGCGGCTGGAGTCTCAAGTCCGGGGCAGGTAGTAGTAGTGGTAGTTACAGTTGGACTAGGAGTTGGTCTGGCCAGTGTCCAATATTTGCCAGTTGACTGCTGCTGCGCCTGCTGCTGCTGCTGCTGATTGCTGTGACTGGGTGCACTTGTTGTGCAGCGCAGCTCTAATGGTTCGTGTCTTTGCTGTGGCGGCTGCCGTTCCTGCTCCTGCTGCTCCGGCTGCCGTGTAGCTCTCTAATGCATTGCACTTTGGCTGCCGCTTTAATGTCTTTGGTGATCAGGTGTTGATGTCGGTGCATTTAGTTTTTTTAGTGATTTTTTTTTTTTTTTTTTGCTTCATCTCATTGCTGTTGTTGTCTTAACTATTTCAAACAGCCGCAGTAGTTGCAACCAGGTTGCAGCCAAGTCAGCGCATTGCTGTCGATTTTTGCGCTGATTGCACTTAAAGAGCTTGCAACCAACTTGCTTGGGGCAGAGGCAGGCTAGACTGCAGCAGCAGCAACAGCGGCAACAGCGGCAGCGGCAGCTGGGAGCAGCATAAATTTACGCATAGCAAAGTCTTAAATATTTCCACTCTGGCATTTTCTCTTTAACTGTGGCATTTGGGCCCTTATCGCTCTCTCAAGTATTTACAATATTTTTCAGTGCAAATTTGTTTAGTCATTTTTGTTGGCGGTTCTCACGCTGCCACACACACACACTCACACACATATACATTAGATGCACAATAGTTGTGTGTGCGTGTGTGTGTGTGTGTGTGCTCAGATATATTTCATTCCACAAAAAGCTCAAGCGACAATCAAATGACAATTTGAACATTTAGCACTTGCAATTGCCCCATGTATCACGACTCTGAAATCACCGCCAAACCCATAACCATAAGCATGCCACAATAACAAGCAACACATTGCGCCCGCACACACACACACCATGACTATTGTGACATAAAGGGTGCCCTTTTGAGAGCAGCTATAGTTTGTTTGTTTATTTCGACTTGTTAAAAAATTGAACCCAATTATTTTCGAAAATGTTATTGTTTTAAACGAAAGTGCATCATAGATCATTTAAAGCATTATCCGTTACCTCTACTTTATCTTAATCGTCTCTCCATCATTACTAAATACCATCTATAAAAATTAGTTCTTTTTTACCAATTCGAACCCAAACCATTTTTCGATTTCTTCAAAAACCCTAACCGTTATTACAACAAATCAATTGGCAGCAGTCGCAGAAGCCATTCTTCAGAAAGAGCAAGATCTATAGAATACAGCGATTGGAGCAAGACTTTTAATTGCAGTGTTTCCAAATCATTTTTCATACTTACCGTCCGAGACCCTTACATAGGGACCGAGAGTTAAGACATATAATCACTTCGCAATGCATTTCAATCGGCATTTGCCAATTTTTAAGCAAAGCGAGACTAAAACGCATTGGATATTATCAATAGAGTTAAGGGGCACAATAGACCCATGTGGGTCGCAGTGCTGAACTGTTTAGGCCCATCCTCGTTTATACATTACATTAGATCGACAAGGTTATGCACAAATGGTTTCGCCTGGTTTTAGCAGCTCATGGCAGATCACAACGTCCTGGGCTTAGCCTTTGAAGCGTGAATGTTTTACTCTGGTGTCAACCTAAAACTGGTTCTTGTCGGAGTTATTGCAGAAATTTGTTGTATGGATCATCTCCAACTCTTACATTTGGGGTACTGTAGAAATATGTTTTGTGGATCATCTCAAGTAACGATTCCTTGCAAAAACCCCTTCCCTTTATGTTCTTCGAAAAGGTGCACCGAAGTACAGCACGTCCTTGCTCCTGATTAAATCCCAATTATTTTAAACGAGCGGAAATTGTTTGCTGAGTCACTCGCATTAATTATGCAAGTACAGTTTGCATTTGGAAGGAATCTTGATCTAGTAAAGCCTTCATTTCCTTAGCTTCAATCTTTTTTGGTTGGCCACAAATTTGCTTGACTTATCGGCCGGAGCAGATTTCCCATTCTATGAAGGTCAGCTGAACTTTTTTTTCCTTTAATAATAAAATCTTCCCTCAAAAATCGCCTTTTAAAAACAAAATCGCACATTTTCGATCAAACATTAAACAACATATTGTTATCAGAAGTAGACGCTCATATACTGCCAAAATTCTTAACAGATGTCAATCGTTTACAATGAAATTGGTTATCCCTTTCGGCCATAACTTACAATTGGAATGATTCCTTAAAAACGAACCTCATTAATTTAAATATCATTTTATATGATTTATAAGGTAACTTAACTGGATTACAACGAAAAAATAGTTTCTCGTAAAATAAAATAAAAATACGAAGATAATACATGGGTTGGCACAAATATAAACCAAACTTTATAGAGATTGAAATGATTTCAGTCAATATTTCACAATATATTAAGTACAAAATCTCAACAATAAGAATAGTTCCATTATAGAAAATAGAACCGGAAATTCGCATAAATTATATTGAATTGGGAATCTGAACGAATAGAAAATTTGAACAACAGTGCAGCTGAAATGATTCTAGTGATTGGTAAAAGACGAGGAAAAACTTTTAAAAGTGCTTAGCGAAACTAAGCTTAATTTCCAGGGCAATGATAAAATCTGAAAGATGAAACAAATTTTGCATTACTCTGAAGAGAAATTATCGAATGAAAAATGCAAATCAAATTTTCGCTACTCTCTACTCTCTCATTATTTTCAACTATAACATTTCTTTTATAATAAACAGAATTCTCTTTATACTACAAAAAAGTAACTAGGACCAATAAACTATTTGGTCAATTAATTAATTTTATATGTAAAAAAGAGTCGATTTGAAGGCCTACGAAAAATTAGGTGTGCTCGCATTGAATGAACCATAACTTGGTTATTGATGATTTAAACATTTTATTCTTTGTTCAGCCAGAAACTACATAGTTTTAAATGGATTTCTATGTCTCGCACAACTCACTTAAACTTAAAAAGTCATCAAACTCCTTAAGATATTATCTAATATTAATGTTTTCCTTATAAATTAAATTAAATCGGATAACTTTATTTTTAGAAAATAAAAAACCTGGAAACACTTTTAGATGACGCAAACTACCTCAAACTACATTTTTAAACAACTTAAAAACTAAGCTATTCTTAACGAAAGCAAGTAGTTCCCTTAAATGATGTCTAGTAAAAAACTGGCTTGCATTCCTTACAAAAATAAAGCCCCCAAAAAAACCACCCTGTGTGCTAAGCCCACATGCTTTTGCAAGTGCTAGACAAGCGCACGCAAATTGCAAAGACATCGAAATCGAAATTGAAATCAAAATCGACTGGCAAGTGCAGGCAGCCGTCACTCAATGGGTTTGCCAAGTTGCCAAATAATTTTCTAATCAAGTTAGCAACTTGGCGCGGGTGCTGCCAAAGGGGATCACCAGACGACAGCAGTTGTTGCTTTTCTGTTTTGGCCACGGTAGCTGCTCGACAGCGTTAGAGCACGCGATCTCATCATATCGTAACGAACGATTGAGAAATCTAACAACGACGTCATTTGTTTTCCTTTTGGGCTGACTGATCGTTCGGATTGACTCTGGCTCGAACGCTTTGTCGTTTTGGCCAAATTGATTTTTGGCGTTTCTTATGTTTGTTAAGCACTTTTAACGTTTTTTTTTTTCTTTTTCGACTGACTGTCTGTCTGCGACTTTTGGGTTTATTCTAAACAGTTTCTGTTGTAGCTCGAATACGTTTTTGTCGCCGTTTCTGGTATTTTTAATGGCGTGCGTTTGCTGAATTCGCGAAATCTATGCAAATGAAACCCCAAAGTCACAGCAAAGTCCAATGCGCCTGCGCGCGCCTTTTCAAGATTTACGACTCGAGTGCGCAAAATGTGTTTACACTTTGTCACCCTTCTGTCAGTTTGATTTATTTATTTGCAGATAGCCAGCAAAGAGCTAAAAACTTGGAGCTGGCATTACTTGGCGGCAACGCTAGGCTTCGCTTTGGGTAAATTAAAATGCAAGTATTGCTGGAATGCAATACTGCCGCTGGCCAGGCAATGGAACTGAAATGAACGAATGGCTGACTGACTGACTGACTGACTGAATGATTGAATGAATGAGTGATTGACTTATGCGGCCAACTGACAAGTTGCTTAAATAAATTAGTTCAACGGCGTCTGGTGTCTCTTTGTAGCCGTTTGTGTAAGACCTCTGCGATAACCGCGACAAGGTGTAAATGTGTACAAGCAAGGTGTGGCAGGAAGTGGTGCATGGACGTACACAGGAGCTTAATCAGTTTCAATCTTCATCAAATTTACATAATACAAGCTAAAAGCCATATATAACATATCAATTATGTGGCTATAACCAAGCTAATGGGTGTCAATGGGGCTGCGCTGGTGTAATTAATTTTGTTGACTGTTTTGCAATCGTTTGGGTTTTGGCCAGCTCAAGCTTTGCTCGAAATTGAGCGTATACTTCTCTTAATTTTTTGCAAACAAAATCAATTGCCTCATTCTAATTCACAAACACCCACCCTCTTATTTCTTGCAGTTTTCCAGCCCACAGAGACTGCAAACAAACCTTTGAGCGCCAATCGAGGCGCCGCATAACAAATGATTGGCACTGAAGATATGTCCACATCGGCTGGCATGGATATTAGTGAATCCTTTCGCGCAGAGGACCTATCAAAGACGGATTTCTTTGATTTTGTCACAGCGCCCGACATGGGCATTGGCATTGGTGTGGGCGTTGGTGTCGATGTGGGCGTTAGTCTGCATCATCATACGCATCAGCAGCAGCAACAACAGCAACACCAGCAATCCCAGCAAGCGCACAGTCACAATCAAATGCACCAGCAACAAACATCACAAACGCCACAGGGTCTACGTTCCAATGCCAGCAGCATGACGCACGATGGTGGAGGCTCCGCTGCTGGCAGTCGCAATGTTAGCAATGGCAGCAGTAATGGCGGCGGAGATCCCACATTGCAGGGCTATGAGGTAAGTTGAGCAACGCTATTCCAGTACCATCGCTGCCATAACCAACCCACACTCCACCAGCTGTAGCTTTATATTAACCCAACTTTGCGATTGCTCTTCTTCTGCAGTTCTGGCACAACGACAAAGATCCTAGTCGGCTTGACTCCAGCTCTATTTTCGAAGACCTTGATCGCTACTGCTGGCAGCAGCAACCCATCACGGCAAGTGCCGCCTCCAGCAGCATCAACAATGTACGCAATGTAAATAGCAGCCACACCGCCACGCAACCGGGTGCCACATCGCCGCTAAACACGCATGCGCAGCAGACATCACATCATCAGCCAAATGTAGCCAGTAGCTCAACGGCTGGCGGCTCGTCGACAGCAACCAGCGCGGGCAGCAGCAGTGATACCATCAGCAGCATCGATAATACCGACGGCCAGATCTATACACTGACAGTATTAAACGGCAATGAGCCATGGCTTAAGCGCGCTGAGGCGGAGCAACTGCCCAGCGCACTGGATCTCGACAGTCTGCTGGGCAGCTTTCCGGGCTACATTAAATCGGAGTATCCCTACGATGACAGCGGTTTTGGCACTGATGGTGCCAAGGATGTTATTGTCAACGGTGTTGGCAACGATGCCAATGGCTTAAGCAGTATTCCGCACAGTTCGCAGCAGCAAAGCCAGACATTGCCCTCGCTGGTGACGGCCATCTCTATAGCTGGCGGCGGTCATGCCGATCTGGGACAACAGCTGGCACAATTCCAAAACAACAATAACGACTGGCATATGGCGGATCATAATGCGGAACAAAACTCAGCCGAGTCCCTACTGCGCAGTGCACTACAAGGCAAGGGCTATGCCAAAGGGCTGCATATGCAAAATGGCATAGCCATGCTGCCAGGTTCACCCACGGTCAAAGATGACGATATGCGACGCTTGCTTTTTACACCCGATGGCGCCGATGCACTGGGCTTTGCAGACTCCACACTTAGCGCCGCGCAAATGTTCGAGGATGCGCAATCCTTGAGTCATGCTGGTAGTCATCTGCTTAGCGGCAGCGGCAGTAATGGACCCAGTCATGCACAGCACAATGGCAATGCCGGCGGCGCAGCTGGCATGCCCAACATTATTGTTGACGATATGTTCCTGTCGCTGGAGAATGCTTTCAGCGATGATTTCGAGAAGATCAAACGCATAGCCAATGAAGTGCAGCAATTTTGCAATGCTGGCACGCCTACAACTGCCGACTATGTTGGCTCCAATGCTGATATGCTGATGCAAATCTCGCCCAGCACTGCTGGCAGCGCAGCCGCCACACAGCTGCAACAACTGCACTCACCTGTTGGTACACCAACTGCACAAACGCATATGCAGACGTCGTCGGCGCAGCAAGCGCCACCACCGCAGCCACTCAAGCCAGAGGTCTCCACTTCCACAGCAAGCGTGGCGGTGACATCGGGCAGCGCTGGCCGCCTCACAGGCGTCAGCAAGCCCAAGAAGCAATACAAACGTACCAGCAGCGCCAACAGCAACAGCAGTAGTAATAATAACAACAATAATCCCAATGTGCTCAATCACAACAACAGCAGCAGCAATGCGCAGGTAACTGGCGCCACTGTGCTAGGTGTTGCCATGGGCGGCAGCACTGGCACCATCACACCCAATAGCTCCAGCGCCAGCAGCAGCAGCAACAGTCCGCCTTCGAATTGCAATGGTGCCAACAGCAGTAGCGGCGGCACCAGCAGCACCACAAGCAGTGCCGGACAACGCAAGGAACGCTCGCTGCACTACTGCTCCATCTGCTCCAAGGGCTTCAAGGATAAGTACTCGGTCAATGTGCACATACGTACGCATACGGGCGAGAAGCCCTTTGCCTGTTCGTTGTGCGGCAAAAGTTTTCGACAAAAGGCGCATCTGGCCAAGCACTATCAGACGCACATGACGCAAAAGAACAATGGCAACCTGGTCAAAGGTAGCTCTGCCAAGCATCAACGTGGTACAGCTGGCACTGCCGGCGTCAGTGCCGCCACTGTGGCGCAACAACGTCAGCTTAGCGTGGTGGCCAATACAGTGCCCAGCCTAAGTTCCGTCATGAGCGCCGGCGTTGTACTCAATGGACCCAATACGGGCGGCGTTACCAGCGCAGGAGTCTTGCCACCTGCCAATGGTCTGCTAGCGAATCGGTAGAACTTACTATCTCCAATAGTTTAAGTGCTACAAACTATTATACAAACAAAACAAAATACTATTTCTTGTTCCTTACTTATATAACAAAAGAAAAACAACTTGAATACTCTTTGCTAAATGGCAACTCTGCTCTAGGGTTACCAGCTTAGCCTACTCGAATTTATGTCATTGAAGAATTCCTATTTCAGCTTTCTTTTACAATTCCTAAAAAAAATACACAAACACATACTCAGACACATACCACTCACAAATACACACACACACATAAACTTAATATATAAAAACACAAAAAAAACTCAAAACTTCCAAATAGAATACTCAACTTTTTAAATTTATTTTTAATTTTTTACAAAACAAACACAAATTAATTTTAAATGTGCCAAATTTTAAGCAAGTTTTTATGCCTAGGATCCCTTAAGATCTTAAATCTAAATACTAATAAAATTAAGTGCCCCGAGCAAACAAGTTAAATGAAGCTAATAAGCGAAATGCATGGTGATATGATAATGAGGCCAAACGCTTCCTTTGCAAAAACATAAACTCTATGAACTCACCAATTTTTTAATTCATTAATTTTAAATTAATTAAAAGCAAAGCGCAGGTTTTTAAGCACAAATTAATTTTTTAAATGTTTCCTGACATCATGTTTTTCCCAAATTAGCATAATTTCTTTAAAAAAAAAAACAAATGGCGGCTTTGAGTTACTGAACCTCGGAACTTGTCGAGGTTTATGCAAAATTCCACTTATAATATTTCAGTATTCTACCGTTTCTATGCGAACTGCTTAGGCTTTTTTTCAGAAATTTCGTTTGAAAATTTAGTCTGTATTGGTATACATTAATTTTTTCAAAAAAGTTTCAAAGCGCAACTTTTGTACAAAAATTTTTAGATTTTTAGTTAAAAAAAGTTCAACTTCAGATTGTTTCGAGCAAGTTAAGCACACTTTCAAAACTTTCCCATTCGTTGTGCAATTTTAAAAACAGTTTAAAATAGTTAAAACTTATTAATTCCAATTAAAATTTTCATTTTCTTAAAACAGTTTCAAAACAAAACTTATTTAAAATATAGTTAAACTTTGGTATTTATAACCGCTGTTTTGATTTCCAATACTAATTAACTTAGAAGTGCTGTTTGAAACCAGTTGGAACCAGTGTTGTGAACTAAGTTCACAGTAAGCGCATTCTGCTGATAAAAACTGCTCATACATTTTTAAAAACAATTTTAAATAAATGGCTAGATATAATGGCTTTACAATTTATTACAATGGTTTTATTTCAAAACTTATTATTATACTTGATATTATTATTTTGTACATCTAACATCTAACTAACTCAATGTTATGAATCGATTTGAATTCTCTAGAAAATTTTAAAATTTTTGTAGTTCCCATTTGTAGTTCCCATATTTTCAGTGCACAATAAATATAAACTTTAACTACTTTTTGATTACAAGTTCAGTTTGGGCTGTGAACTTTGTTGCTAGTTCTAGTTCAATTTCGGTGATTGGATTTAATCCCAGTTTCTAAACCTAGTTCCGTCTCGAGAAACTGCATACGTTTTCTGACATAAACAATCTAAAAGTTACAACTACTAGTTCTGCCTTAAAAATTAAATACAAAATATATTTATTAAACTGATTCAGAATCCAATTGAAAAATCAGTTTCTAGTCCAAATTCGTGAAACTGTTTCCAAATACCAATCAAAGCGAATTATTGATTATTATTTACAAAAGTTGATTTAAATTTTAAAGTATCTAGTTCCGTTTCTAGAAACTGCATATCTTTTCGAAAATAAATTTAAAAATTCTGATAGTTTCTAAGTCAACTACTAGCGCTGGCTCAAAAATTGACTATAAAGAAGCTTCTGTAGCAGTCCAGCCAGAAAATTCGTTCAAGTTCGTTTGTTTTAGAATTCGATGAAAAGAAACTTTGAATTCAGATGTTAGGAACTGTTACAAAAAAAAGAACTATACTATATTTTATTGTTTATGCTATTCTACAACAATTGTTTATTTTAAACAGAAATAATAAAGTGGATTTATCAAAAATGAAAACTCTAAAAAAAACGACTGCAAAGAACAATTTTGTACTAGTTAAAGTTACATTTTTTCAAACATTAAAAAAGTATCAACTAACAAAAACAATTTTTGAACTAGATCCCGTTCAAACTTTTTCAAAAAAAAAAAAAAAAAATATTATCAATTGTAAAGAGCAACCTTTATGCTAGTTCCAGTTCAGACTTTTACAAACATTGAAAAGAAACCACGGCACAGAAGAATTTTTTTACTAGATCCAGTTCAAACATTTTCAAAAATTAAAAAAGAATAAACTGTTAAGAACAATCTGTTTACTAATTGTAGCTCATAATATTTCAAAAGTTTAATAAAGAGA
The DNA here is from genome assembly GCA_035046065.1 of Chymomyza procnemis. Classification (NCBI taxonomy): domain Eukaryota; kingdom Metazoa; phylum Arthropoda; class Insecta; order Diptera; family Drosophilidae; genus Chymomyza; species Chymomyza procnemis. The sequence continues at coordinate 44,294,086 of JAWNOJ010000026.1, forward strand.
CTGCAAAGAACAATTTTTTACTAGGTTTAAGTTCATTTTTTTTTTCAAACATTAAAAAAGATTCAACTGCCAAACGCAATTTTTTTACTAGATCCAGTTCAAACGATTTTAAAAATGCAAAAGAAACAACTCTACTTCACACTTTTTCAAAAATTAAATAAGAATCAACTCAAGTTGACACAATAATAAAAAAGAATCGAACAAAAAACAATTTTTTTAACCAGTTCCAATTCAAACGTTTTTTAAAAAAATCTAAGTCACAGAACAATTTTATTACTAGTTCCAGTTCAATCATTGTCAAACACAAAAAGTGAATCAACTGCAAAGAAAATTTAAAATTTTTGTTAACGTTCTGAGATCTTACTTTTTTGTTCATATTTTCACAATGCTTATTTTTAGGTTGGTTATATCGAAAAAAAGGGTTTTTCTTTGAAATAAAACATTATCTTGATTCCCAAGAACAAATATTTTAAAAATAAAAACTAAAATTTAAAAAAATTCCACTAATAAAAAAAGTAAATTATTTATATCAAAACATAAAGTATAGAAAAATTACAAACGCCAAAGCAGCATTTTCGCAGAAATACTATAAAAAAAATAAATGGGAATTTTGCATAACTGCCAATATACAACTTTCAAGAATTAGGCTTCTTAGTTTACTGCTACTAAGAAATATAATTGTTTTAAATAAAACGCTTTGCACTTGCCATTATTTTTGTATTCCATAAACAAATCTTATATATATGTCCCAAATATATATACGAACTTTGCCCAACAAAAACAAAAATGAAATAAATAAAAAATGCGCATGTATAAAAATTTAAAGTTGTAGAAAATTATAATAATTTTAATAAGTAAAAGTAATTAAAAATTTAGTTAATTAAACTGCCAATTATTTTGTGATAGATTTAATGCAAAAAAATATATATAATAAAAATAATTAAATAACTTTTTGGTGTTTGGGTTATGTTTATGTTTTTGTTACAAGAATTTTGTGTAATTTGCGCGCAATATTTTTTTAATTTATTGAATTCAATTTACATGTAAATAAAATGTTTAAATATTAAGTATATTGTTTATAGTTAAATGCACGCATAGATTTTTAAACTAGTTAAGTTTAAGTTAATCGCAAAATAAAATGTTTGTTAAGTAGTTATTATTTATGTATACACACACACACACAAGTACACTCACAAAAAACAGACTCATACACACACCCACATACACACGCACACACACAAAAGAGCTATCCATTAAAATATATATAATATATTGCAGTTAAGTTTTTATTTACGTGAAATATATATATACATATATATTTTAGTATTGCAAACATTAAAATTAAAAGATTTATTGACAATTAAAAAATGTGTTTATTTTTTTATTTTTTAATTTACTTGGAGTTTTTTATGAGATTATCTGGAATCAACCTTAGACATGACGCATTTTTTGAAAATGTTCCATTAGCATCTCTGTGAAGGTTAGGTTAGGTTAGGTTAAGCCCGCAGGCTCCCACATAGCTCAATGAGCTCCATAGTGGAACCGAAGTATGTCGGCTGTGAGTCGTGGTCTTGGATGCGTCCAATTTTCGCGTGTGTTTCGCGTCTCTGTGGTGGCCTTCGAGCTGCCTCTACCAGCGAGTCAAACGTTGGTCTCCCTAGAAATGTAGCTCTCGAGGTACAGAGGGCAAGGCAGTTGCTTAGTAGGTGTTCCAGGGTTTCTTTGACTCCTGGTACCCTTCACTTCCTGCATGCATTGTCGTCAGTGACGACCAGCCTTTTGGCATGGACTGCGGTCAAGCAGTGGTCCTTTAGTAACTCCAGCATAAGCCTGCATTCTTTCCTGGGAAGTTACAAGATGTACTTGGCTTATTTCGGGTCGGCTTTCCCACACATGATGCAGGCGGTTTTGCAGTTCGCCGTATTGTCCCACCTTCTGTCGGAAGCGACTGCAGCGCTTTCTTTCGATTTGTGGTTTAGAGCGCTTAGAGGTGTCCCTAAAGTGTCCCAGAAGACTTCTTCAGCCCTCGTTCGTGTCGATTCGGCCCTGGTGGCTGGAAACCCAAAAGATGCGCACCTTCTTACGGGTGCTTAGCGCATCTAGTGAGACCCTGCTTACCAGTACACATTAGGAGCTTATGGCATCGGCTTGCATGGATTTGATTACCCTCTGACTGTCGTCGAAGAAGTTGACTTGGGGCTGGTGCAATGAGAGCGCAAGTTCTAAAATTTTCTTTATTGCGAAAACTTCCGCCTGAAAATTGCTGCAGTGGGCCGGTAACTTAAGAGACGCCTCTGTATACAGATGCTCCCACTCCTCCCACTCAACATATCTAGACGAAGGATTGATTGAAAATTGCAATGTTGTGTTGCATGCGAATTTGATATAAATATCGAAAAATTGAAAAGTACAGTCGTGAGAAAACACGTGAAGCTGTATGAATGATACCTTACCTTAGACACGCTATAATTAATGCAACTGCTTGACCTATTGGAAAACGAAGATAATTCGAAGATTCCTAGGAAGACCGAAATAAAGATATTTTAAAAGTTCGCAAAAAATTGCACGAAAATATTCCTGCATGCTGGTGTCATCATCTGCTTGTAACCCGTTGACTGCACTAAAAGTGCACTCAGCACTCTGAATGTTCTTGACCCAAAAATATAAATTCCGTGATGAAAGTAAAATTTTTGTCAAATGTACCGCCACCCAGTAAACTCTGTACAAGTGATTTTCTAGCATTTCTACTCAGGAAACGATTTTGGCCAGTTTTTTCGCTTTGTGACGCCCACTTGAACAATTTTATAATAATATAAAATCGTAAACCTGCGGTTTAAAGTCTTTACCGTGTAAAACCATCGAACTTCGTCACAAACACCGTCAATCTTAGCATTTTCATCTCAGTTGCAGTTATCTTACATTGCTGTTCAGTTTTTGGGGGCAATTTTCTTATCGAAGCATACACTGATGACGACTAAAACCAGAGCTTGATCTGTTATTTTGAATGGGCAATAAAGAGTAGCTCAGTGACGAACAGCTCCCTTTTCTAGTATTTGGTATTCGCACATTTCGTTCGCCAGGAAGAGATCCTTTGCCATACGGATCACAGATTATCTGCAACTGCATGAACTTTGGGTTAATTGCTTTCGTTGCAGCTAGTTAAAGTTGGCCGAGATCAGCAGCAGCATATACAATAATTTTCACCAATAAAGGCAACACATAAAAGCTCGTGTTTTGCAATGCAACATGTCAACAACAACAACAACAACAAAAACGAAACGTAACGAAAGTTGCAGCAACAACAGCAACAACAACAACAGGCGGCACTTGTCAGTCAAAATCAAAGTACGCTGCACTCTGCAGGGTGGTTGCACAAACGGGAGGCGTTTGCAACGGCAACATTAACAGCATCATTTGAATCAAGCAAGACGGAGCGTGCAACAGCTGGGGGCAAGCAGGGTATTCACATGCCGCACGCATGCAGCAACCACGAAACGCAAAACTTGCAACTTGCAGGCAGCGAGCGACCAAACCAGCAAACATCATTGCAGATTAGAGAAAATTTTTCACTTCAAACGACTTATCCATGCCGCAAGATCAAACCGTGTGGCATCAGCAGCAGCAGCAGCAACAACAGCAGCCACCGACCGCAACGGGCAACATGCCGTTCCAAGTCATTTGAGATCGAAACATGTCGATTAGGGAATTTCAAGAGGCGCCAGTTGCGATGCGCAGCCGGCACAGGTGGCTGCCGTTTGATGGCCATGGCTGGCCAACTGACAGTCAGGCAGCCGGCAAGTCACCTTAGGGGACCCCACAGGCAACAACAACAACAATAACCAAGACCCGGATCATGCCATGTATTTGCCCCAAGCACGCGTCTTAATTGCTTTTATTGTTGAACTTTGTGCTCCAGCTAACAAATATTTGCTCAATCAGAAAAGCAAAACCAAAATTGGAAATTGACTACGTGAGAGGCGGGAAAGAGTGAGCGATTTTGGTATACCTAGATAAGTCAAATGCGACTTTGGGGTAGCTCTTGAATTAATTTGAAGAACTTTCTTTGGAGTTCTGGGCATAGATAAGTCGAAAGCAACTCTTGAACTAATTCAAGGCACTTTATTCTTAGATCTTCCTAGCGTCATATAGTATCTAAATGCGTTGAAAGACGACAAATCTTTCAGACAAGAAAATTGTGGACTTTAACATAGATCTTCTAAATACAAAGATAAATTGGAGCAGTAAGTTTAAGCATAAATTAAAATAATTATAGACATCTTAAAAATTTTCATTTCCGATGTTGTTTTCAAAGACTTAACGCTATCGTCCATGCAATCGTAAGGAATCTTATCTGGTGTATGTATTTTGACTACCCTTGACTATAGTCATCGCTCCAAGGCCGAGCATGGATATATCTCTATTAATATCTGCTCCAGAGTACAGAGATCTACAGTTAATATCCAAATCCGAACGGCCATATCTTTAATTTATAGAGATATTCCTAGGCTAATAGCGTCTATTTATTTGCTGTCTATGCTATTGCTAGATAAATACAGGGTTGAATCGAACCATCGAAATTCGGGTATAAAAATAATATTTTACTACTTCTGAAGGTTTACATTTTAAGGTTACAATATTATAAATATTTCTAAAGCTTGTTGCCCCTGTTACACAATGCGGGCTTCCCAAACATGCATCAATTCGACCAGCAAAACCGTCAAATCCTGGCTCGAAACTTACATAGTATATTTTGTGGGACAAGCACTGCTTATTGTATTGTAACTCGTGGTGGAACCAGGTGATACTACTACAGGAATCTTTCATCGATTGTTGTTAATATGTTTGAGTAGTAGGAAACTTCCGAAATACCCGAAAGATAATACGCACATAATTGGGCACTACGAAATGCTACAATCTACCCCTCTAGTTGTACACTCTTGACATGGCCTCTTCTAATTCTTATTTATTCCTTTGTATGACGAATAGCTGCGCGAATAACATTTTTGTTCTTTCGCAAAATCAACAAATTGGATTATATACATAATTTTATTGATAATTAATTCAAGCACCACAAGTATGGAAAATATAAAACCAAGCGATGGCAATTATTATGAAGAACGCTTTACTAACAAGTTTTTTTAACACGATCCTTCAACAGAAAGAACCTATATTTTTTATTTCTACATCACAAAGTCCTGACTACATGATGACTCCAAGTTATTTTCCACTGCAAAAAAATCCAAAACAGCCAACCGATTTTACCTGTTGTTTATCTCATGCAAACCTCAATCAGGTTGAGGGAATATTAAATTATTTAATAACAAATATCAGAAAATACCAAACATTTTGACAAATTTACAGCTTTCTAACAAGGAAAACAATGTTAATCTGTGTGTCTTTCAAGCTTTATGGAAAAACTAATAAAGTTTCAGGAATATTTGTATTTTTAATATATAACATTTAACATCTTAAAACTCTTATATGAAAGACTTAGTCTAGAATATAATTAACAATAAACATCAAAATACGTTTTGTCCAATCGAATAAATTTCCATTTAAGTAAAAATTTCTGTCTCAAACTTATTTTTTTGAAATATCTCAGAATAGGCAAAAAGATATAAATTTTGGACTGCAGTTTCAGTAATGAGTAATGCTTGTAGGTAATCGGCCCAATTGTCATTAACAAGATATTTAGTTTCAATATGTAGCTAAAATGCCATAACACCAAATAATGTTTTTCTGAATAAAAACCACAGATCTCAAGTATCTATACACAGTAGGCAGTGGATATAGGATACTCGGTATATGGTACCATGATTTCTTGTTTAGAGTAATTTTAAGAATTATTGCATGAAGACCCCATAGCCTAATTATTGAGAAAAAAAATCAGTAAAACGTCTATTGAACATCTTAAAATAATAAAAGGAAACAACATTTTTTGATATCCTGAGAAAGAATGGCTCGGTAAAAGTTCGATCGACTAAGATTTGTTGTTCAAAGTAATTTTAAGGGTTTTTAATAAAAGATTCAAAGCATGAGAAGTAGTTAGAAATGTATAGAAATGTACATTTCCGCCCACTCCCCGCTCTACTTTCTTCTTCTACGACAAATCCTGTAGCAAGCTATTTCTAGCAACCAGACCAACGTAGTCAGCACTACCATAAACGCATAACCATACCAAACATACTGCAGATCGTGCACTTTCAAAGTGCGAAACTCCCTACGTGGACTCAAGTCCTCTGGATGCAATTGGCCTGCCTCAATTTGCTCGGTGAAGCCCATTTTTTGCCAATGCGTCAACAAACCGTAATCAAAAACCTCCACAATTAGTCTATTGAAGGCCTCCATATATATAGAGTTCTCATGTACGGGAAACATAAGGGGCACATTATTATAAAAACAAAAATCATGACGCATACGAAACAATGGCGTTGTAAAGACCTGTTGTTGTTCATTGATAATAAACCACTTGGTAGTGGGTATTAGGTAGCCGTACTTTGTATCAAACGATTCTCTTAGTTTCAGATAACGCTGAAAATCCGATATAATCATGAACATGGGTCTGTATTTTCTAAATTGCACCAAGCGCCCGAAGAGCTCTTCATATTCCGGCTTCCAAACAACAATTTTCAGCTGCGCATTGAGCACATCGTCCAGACTCTTGTAGGGCAACTGCTTGGGCACACTGGTCACATAGGCGGAAAAAAATGAATTGTACCAAGAGGTGAGCATAAGGCCCAGTATACAAATTGTTAGATATGTGCCACGCACCAGGGCGGGCGCATTTAGAACCTCCACAAAAGATTGCCCCAAGGTGCCACGCAGACAGCTGTCATGCAGCACGAACTCATACAGATTTACACGATATCCAAAGCGCTGCAAGGTCGCGGACAAGGTAAGTGATATTAGTACCATGGTAAACAGCGCCAGCAGAAAGGTCTTCAATTCAAAGACTCTTAGATAATACTCTGCCGCTGGTACATCCGCTTCCACAGGCATCATGAGACACCAGTTGAGATGCTCTATGGGATAAGTAAAACCCCGCATAGGTATTGTGGGATAGGTGGGGGCCATTGAAACTGGCACAGTGCCATTGCGCACGGCCGCTACAGTTGCCGTGGATGGCGCAAAACTAAGATTCTTATTGAAAAAAGGTTCCACAAATTTGCAATTGAATTTTTGCTGAAAAGCGCTCATAAAATGACCGACTACACCGTCATACACTACATTACCACGTTTGTCCCGATACGCTATAAGACGCGGTGTGGTGCCGGCCAAAATAATCGGCAGTTTGAAGCCCCGCAGATTGTTGAGTCTCGGTGGAAACAGACTGATATCCGGCGCATACACTTTCCGCTCTATTTGGAATACAGGAAAGTGCGTATAGCTGTAGATGGCGTCTGTACTCTAAAAGCGCAAAAAATATACCAAGCTGCACTTTAATCGTAACATTGCCAACCCACCTGATGATCTGCAAAGATGGCCAGCACATTCAACAATTGTTGCGTCCAGCAATATTTAAATAAACTCAAGAGCAGCCGCTCATCTGCTATATTCACTTGCAATAGAAAAAGCACACGCGATTGCGCCATAAAATGTAGATTGGCCACCAACGCCTTGAGCAATCCTTGAGAGTCAGCCAAGTCCTCGCCTGCTATGTGCACCACAGTCACGAGATCTTTGCTGTGTTTGCCATGTAAAAAATAGCTAACATTTTCATTCAGCTGTATCAACGGCAATTCCAGCTGCTCCATAAGGATTCGTTCAAAGTCCAGTCCATCTACAGTAGTCGCAAAGTTGTCGGAGATGCTGGCATTATGATTTTTCAGCAGCAACAAATAATCATAGTTACTCTCATTTCGTATACCAGCCAATAATTCCAGAGTGGTAAATCCTTCAACATCGAAAAATGCATAATTGGAACAGCAAATAATAAAAATGTTTAGCCAGGAGCGCTGCATGGCGCTTCAGGAGTATATATAATGACTATACATAGAGTACCATGAGTGCCAGCTTTTATATCAAACCGATTAGACAAACCAAGTCATTAGCGTGAGTTTTTAACAAGCTCCTAAACAAACCCCTTGGGACTGAAACGGGGTAATAAATAAAATTGTACAAGAAAAAAATATCCAATTAAGCTTATTTCTTTTTTTTCAGAAAATCTGGTATCAGTATATACTTTTATTCTCTGATTTGAAAAGAGTAGCAAAAAGGAATATAGCGAACTCTTTGTTGTTTTACTAGATATATCAGACTGGGTCCGTTTCATATTGTCGCTCTCTGCGGGAAATTGTGGTAAGTTTTTTTTAGTTTAGAATTGTGGTACCAAGAGCATTTTTATTCTGTATTCAAGAATACCCAATGGTACTTTAGGTGAAATATTGCTAGAAAAGTTAATATGAGCAATTCCAACTGTGCGACTGTATGATCCACCTAGACATAACATATACCAGAAGCTAGAGCAACCAATTTTGCAGAAATAAATATGTTGTCCGAGGAGTGCCAGACTATTTATACCGGTACTCGCTTTTCGCCTATTGGAAATTACGCAGTTCTCCAAATTTTAAAATAAGAACAAAAACCATGTACCGTGTTACAAGATATAATATGGATACGATATGTCTTCCATACTGCACCATCTCAGACGTCAATCAAAAAGTATTCAAGGAACCAATTCGCTGGTTTATAGAGATATTAAGACCAAATGCAACACTCAACCTTTTTTTGAAGATGAGCAATATATCAAATTCGATTCTAGCAAAGTCTGTTCACAAAAGTATAAAATATCCATCCGTACACTGTGTCGGATTTGCATAAAATCGATTTGCTATAACGAAGCTTCTATTGTGATAATCGCTAATAAAAATGTTTCTTTTAAAATGAAATTAAAAAAAAAAACTATCATACTAGATAAAAAAGGCTAGTCCTTTGTGTTTATGGCGCTTAAGTAAAATCCTTCAGGTGCTTAGAGGTCTTTTTGTAATCAAGCTAAGTTTAGGCATAAGAAATTTGAATATTTATTCAATTTTGTGTTAATTTTTGGGAATTTTTAAGTAAATAATACTGCAGCTATATTTCGATTTAAAATTTAAAGATTTTCTTTAAAAACACAAGTTAGTCAATTATTGATTTCTGAATTTTCCGAAGAGTCCTTAATTTAAACTTTAAGTTTACTAAGGACATCAAAACCATTTTAAATATAATTTGATTGTTTTTAAGCTGAAAATATACTCTATAACACAAATTTTTTGGTTTGTGGTAAAAACCAATTGTTATTTTAGGCAAGATAAGGATTCCTTTGAGACATCATCCCTCGATTATATAAAAAGGTTTTTGACGTGGAAATCGTTTTATAAATAAGTTATACTTGAAATATAATGGGTAGAAAAAAAGTTGAATATTTCTGAAGAAGAACAAAACTTTCAAATTCGCGAACATCGAACATCGAGTTAAAATTTAAAAATCAAGCGAAAATGTCAATTGAGAAAAGGGAGAAAATAAAAGAAAACGCTCGCGTGCAAAATTTAGACGAAAATCAACTTTTGAAAAAACAAAAAAATAATAGTTAGACCATTGAACAGAGAACAAATTGACAAAGAGAAAAAGCGTGCATTGAATCTTAGGAGAGTTGTGGGTTGGTGAGTGAAGCAAGCAGCGGGCGAAGCCCCCTATTAACATTTAAAACCATTTTAAGATCATTTATATTTATTAGTTTACTGTGTTGGCAGTCACATAATTTTAATATTTCTGCAAAATTAATGCATAAAAGTTACAAAACATGGAACTACAAATTACATTGAACTTGGACATCCCCTTGTCAACGTACCAAAGGCGAAGCATGAGGGTATCAATATATTAAAAGCTTCTCGAAGAGAACGGCTAGCAACAGCTTATAGCCGAATCCGAACGGTGGCGTCTTTAATTAATAAAGTTTTTCCTTGGTAAATAGTGCCTATTAATTTGCTAGCTACGTCAGTGCTGGCTAAACACACCTTTGCTTTAGGTTGGAATCAAACCACCGACTTAACAATGTAGAAGCGAGTAGCACCAAAGGCCCACATGAACTTGGACTTAGTAACTGCAAAAAGCTTTAGAAATCACGAAAACTAAAGAAATCGTTTGCAATTTTCCTTAAATTAAAGCATGCTGATTGCTGGACAACACCTATCCATGCTTAGACTGTTGTTTTAGGTGTATTCCACTTGGACTTGCCTTATATTGAACTCTGACTACTGCGGCTACTCGAACAATACTCAAAAGCTTACTATTGAGCTGTCTGCCAAACCAAACACCACCAACCACCCAATACTCCATGTGTCTATTAATGAACGCAATCCTAGTGTTAGCCCTTTATTATAAGTTGCCTAATTAGCACCCCTGGGAACAATAATAAAAGGCAATTATCTTAGCGTTTTATGTAATTTTTATTAAAGAATTTTTTCGGTCAGCAAGCCATTCTTGTAGTCTTCCGCATCAAACGTATAACGCTCAGAGATAGAGCACAGATTTTTATAAATCTTATCCCGTTTTCTGCAACGCACCCCTGGTGAGATGCCAATTTTATAGATGGGTTTGTGTATGCCAACATCTGTGGCAAAGCTGCAAATCAGTTCAAAGGAATTAAATTGTACCAAACTGTGTCGCATTGCGGCACAGCCCACATGTGTATTCCGTTCCATCATCAGCAACATGGCGCGGATAGTGTGTCTAAAAGTGAATAGCTCAGATTAGTACGGGACAAACGGCATAGTTGCAATTAGTTGGCCTACCGAAAGGGTAATTCCTCCGGCGCGTACATAATGTTTTCTCTAGATATATTCGGTGCATCTTCGAGCCAACGCTCGACCAAGCTGTGCACCAATTCAGCATCGCTCTGAATTTCGTCTAGGAAATAGTGAATAGAATCACTTATATATGCAATATATGGAAAATGATCTGTGGATATGCAGGGACGATAATTGGTGGAACAGCGCATAACATTCAATTTGGATAGAAAAGCCAACTCTTCGGACCAGGACATGCGTGCCATGCGTGCAGCCGGATGTAATGTTCGGGAGTAACCCGCCGCCGATGCATTACGAAAAGAATTGAAAACGTGCAGTATATCGGCTTTATGCCTGTTCAGCGATATAATTTTTACACCCTGCTTACAAACAACCGTTGTAGGTATCTAACACGAAATAACGTCGATTAGTTGAGTTTAAGTTAGCAGCGAATCAAACGTACCTTCTGGTAGCAGGCCAGATTGCTTGGGCCGCAACGATTTGCCTTACAATTACTGCCATTGGCGGCTTCTCTCAGGCTAGCCGAGCACAGCAAAAGCAGCAATAGAAAAGTAATCCCTAGCGGGAAGCAAGCCATATCGTCGAGTGTGGTTACCAACTCAGCGAAAAGCAACTTATATGCGCATGGCCAGCTAGGGGCTGGGAATCAAGTAGTATTTTTTTTTTGCCACTACCAAAAACAGCTTCATAAACAAAGCTGGAAATCCAAGCTAAAAACAGATCGATGTTGCATATAGCACCGCCATAAAGCTAAGCAAATACCCAGTTTTTTGATGTTGTTCTCGTTGATGTGGTTGTTGTTGTGCTGCCGCACACTTTTCCACTTTGTCAGCACATGCTGTGTGTGGAAATGTATTTTCCTCATATGCATTTACGAATTTTCATTTAATCAGCTCATTTTTCAGCATAGCCAGGCGCTACAATGTGCGGACATTGGCCATATTTCACGCTCGGGGTCACATGCTAACATAATACTCATTAAATTTGAAATTTCATTAAAAATAACCAAAGAGAGAGAAAAAATAAAATGCGCTGAAAATCCAACTGAATATAATCATGACAGCCTGCCAAAAATGCAGCAAACAAATTTTCATTATTGTTTGGTTGTTGTTGCTGTTGTTGCAAGCAATCCGACGATCTTGTTCATGTTTCCATACAACTGACAGATGATCACTCTTAATGATGCTGCTGCCAGCAACAACTCTCATTATTTTCCCAAGTTTACTTTTTTATATATTTTTTTTATATTACATTTATTTATACTCTACTCGGGGAGTACCTCACTTTTGCTCAAATTTAAGCAGTATGGTGAAGGGAATTGTGCGGCATTATGTGAAGAAGCAAATAATAGTCTTTTCAAAAGCAGAAATCTCATTGAAAACGGTTACAGAAAAATTCATAAAATACACCCAAAGAAAAACTGAGAAGCTCACAAGCGAATCAACATTATCCAAACCTAGTCGGATTCTACTGATAAGCGTCTTTCTCCTTACAAAAAAGTAACATTATTTTTTATTGGCCGCAGTGTTTGCCCCAAATATAATTCAACATTTATAACAGCTTCGAAATGCAATGCTTAGACTATCTTTTTTACCGAAATACGTACCCAAGTGTCTAGAACTTATCTGCAACAAGACATTATTGATCTGTAAGTCCCCAAGCGCCTAAGAACTTATCTGCTACAAGAGCTTTCTCATCTTTTTGTGCGATTTCTTGAGATTAACCTAAGCAAACCTTCAAAAGTTTAAGAAAACTTTCATTCTATCCTTAGAATATGAATGAATATGGATATGAAATATATGAAATATGAAAAAAGACTTTGAAGGCATAACTCAAAACGAGATTTGTCTATACGCAATAAAAATTAAAATCAATCTAAAACTTAAAAAGCAATAAAAGATGCAAGATATAGCAAAATGATAATTCGCAAGATATACAATAAAAAAATGTTAGTTAAATAATTAACATTTAGTACACTTTTTGTTATTTTCATTAGATAAAACAGCGATTAAATCGAGTTCACGATTATATTTAAACTTTTATAAAAATCTAGCTGCTGTATAAAGTTAATGCTGGGCAATTTTTAATATCATAACCATCGTCTTAATTACGTAAATTGAAAATCTTCTTGGTTCATAGTAACTTGTAGAAAACAAAATTTGAAAGCCAAAAATTGTAAGCCAATTATTATTAGTAAAAACGTAATTTTTGTTAAGCTTGAAAATATTAGTTTTTGTGATTAATTATGTTAGCTACAAAATTTTTTATAATAGTTCCAATTTTCACTTTTAGAGTTTCAACATCGAAAACCAGAATTTTTTTAAAAACTCGCTTAAAATTTTTAAACCATTCGATTAAGATCTTCGAGAAACTACAAAAATTAACTGAAATCGTAATACAAATTTTAATTATTCATTTATTTATTGTTTTATTTTGACATTTGGCTCTTTTTATCAAAAATAGTTCTTAATTCAAAAATAACAAGATCTAAATTAAAAATTTTTCATATAACTTATTTCTAAAATGAAATTATGAATTTTCAACAGCATTAAATATAAAACATTCAACAGTCAAAAAAATATATTAAAGCGTTTGCAAGTTCTTAAACGAAGAATTTAATAATCCTAAAACACAATGTCTGATGGTATTTACAACAAACATTTTGTTTTAATGTTAGGATCCAGCAATTTGCTGCTTAGACACCGAATACCGTGTCGGAATTTACTCATTACCAAAGCTTATTAAGCTTTTTGAGGTAAAAGAGTGCGATTTTATTTTATTTTTTATTATTTGCTGCTCAGTTTCCAGAATTAGTAAAAATTCTAACCTTAAAATTACAAATTAAAGCCGTAAGGTCTAATCTTATGCACCAAGTCAAAGCTTTTCGAAGTAAGGAAATAAATCACAAAACGTTTTGATCTTTTAGTGACACCAGAATGAAAATTACATTAGGCAACATGGTTTAGTTGTAGGAAATCAAGGGTACATTTCCCAAGTAAGTACTGCTCAGAATAAGGATCAGATGTGGCCTGAAGCTAAAGAAAACGAAAAAACAAAAGCCAGCTTCGTGTTTTTTTAAATTGTCCTATAAAAGATATATCATTCTTCTTCTTTTGGGATAATACATCTTAAGATATACTAGATTTTCTTTACATAGTTTGAATGCCATTAAAAATTAATTTCACTTATTTATTTATTACTTCAATTTCTTTTAAAGCTTTCAACAATGCTCATGTTATCTGCTTTTACGAAAATATCTAAAGCTGCAAGAAAGTGTCGCTGCAACACCTGCCCTTTACTGCATTGCTGCAGGGTATTTCAAAGTCGACTACTTAAGCACTTCACATCGCCATATTTTTATATTTATGTGAGCATACGTATTTTTTTTATTTTCGGCTATTACAAGTTTTAATGCACTTTGCGTCGCGTCGAGCGCCTCACTTTGCCTCATTTGGCAACGAGCTGCAAGACCCAAGACGCATGCATCAGCAGCACTTGACCCGCTCATCTTGAAGAGCGCATCTGTGTCCCATGCTTGTTACCGCCAAATTGAATTGACGTAATGGCATGGCACTCGAGTAAGTCTCACTCACACTGTCTTCCCCCCCTCAAAAAATATACTTTTTTTTTTGTACATTTTTTTTTTTTTTGATGAAGTGCACCGGCCGCACTAACTTCAAAACAGACTGACAGACTGGGACTTGGTCAATTAGCTGCGCAAGAGTTTCACATATCTCAAACGTACGCTAGGGGAGCGTGAAGTGGTGAAAATCTTAACTTGGGGGGTCATCGTTTTACCTAATTGGTTGTGTTTTGTCGACAATTTTTTAAACTGCCCGCAGCAAAATTCTGGCAAATCTGGTTGTACTGCTTATGTGGGATAGGGGGGCTTTTGGGATGCTTTGCGCAAGATTTGCTCAGGTTTATTTATGCCCTGTAACTGAGCTCAGTAAACCTTAATTGTTTGAAATACTTTACAATAAAAAAACAAAAAGATTGAGTCAGTTGTGGCGAATTCCAAAATATTTCATGCGTTACAGTTTTTACATTCGCGAAACCAGAGTCAGGGCAGAATTATTAACTTTCATTGTTTCTTTGGCTTACATAATGTGGTTCGTAAGATCTAGCTGGTATATAATGAGATATAATGGCGTTACAGAGAGGAACCAGACTGTCTTTCCCTTGATCCAAATATTGTATATTATATAATTAGACGCCCAATACTTCAATTCCTTGCACTTCAATCTAAGTAAACTTTTCGATTTAATCAGTTGCTTTGCATTTAACCTCGAAACTCACAAAAATGCCGAACTCGAGATTTCAAATCCATTTATTTCACTCTATCCCAATTTTTGGATTTAACCAGCTACTTTGCTTTTACCCTCGAAGCTCACAAAAATGCCGAACTCGAGAGTGCATCGAACATCTCGTACAACATGAGTATTGAACACACAATTCTTCTAGTCTGTCTCTCCCTAGTTGCTACATAACATCCTCCAGTTAACTAGTAATACACCCAAAATATCAACTCCACTTAATTATTTGACTCAAACGCAACTATTCGATTGCATTGGATTTGGTCTTTTTAACTAGGAAACTTACAAAAAAAAACCCGAACTCGAGAGAATGAAATCTCCTTGGGCATTCAGCTTACAATTCTTCTCCAAGCAGTCTGTCGCTCCCAAAACAACTAATTATAAACCTAAAAATTTCAGTTCCATAATTATTTCACTCCAATTTAACTTTTCGATTCCAGCAGCTTTTTGCATTGAACAAGGAAGCTCTCAAAAAAACTCAAACCATTTTTATTTTTTTTTTACTTTCCTTATCTCAAACAAGTCATAAAACATTTTCCATATTTCAGCTGTGCTCCACTTTTGCCTAACGTCCTTCTAGTTAACACTTGGCCCGTTCTTGTTGCCAATCTGTGACTACCGCCTTGCAAAACATACTTTTTTTTTGGTTCAAAATTATTGTTACCAACCACGAGACATGCACGCGCCAACTTGGTTGGCCGAACTATGCTACCAACAGTCACCATACGTTTGGCTAACTTATCCAATAAAACGAACAGAGAAAAAAATCAACGTTTTGCCAACTCTTTGTGCCACTTATATGTACATAGGTTGGCACAACAGTAGCCAAGTCACATACAACAATGGAACTGCCGACTGGCCTGACTTGGCCTAGCCACGGAAAAGCCCATTGAAAAGCGAAAGAAATGGTGAAAATACCACAACTGGCCAAAAAGTGGTGGTCACTGGCCAGAAGCTAGAGCTGACAAAATATTTTTGTATATGATAAATGGCACAGTTTTAAGTAAGTCGAGCACTTGCAATTGTTCCTGGTCAGGCGGCGGTCAAATCCAAGAATACGAAAAACCCAAAAAAAACGAAAAAAAAAATCCAGAAGCCAAATGTTACTGTAGATGGTCTTTGCTTCAAGTACCCGCGGTAAGCAAAATCGAGTCGATTGAAAAAGTGATTTATGTGCAAATACCGAAGTTCTATGGAAATATTTTTACTCTGCGTTGGCGCTATACAAATGTTGGAAACATTTTAACGCCTCTCTTACTGCCATTCTGCGGATCTTTGCTGTATGACAAACTAGACATATTATCATAATAGATAAATCGAACGATATCTGCAGAAAAGGTCAACAAATTAAATGTTTACCAATTTGTAAATTTAACTTAGGTAATGTAGCAAGGCAACATAATTTTTTAGCTATTTGTTTTGAACTAAATTAATTCAAAACCAAAACTGCTTAAAATGTCAACACTATTTTCCGATAATCCTTATTTGTCCAAAAACCAATTATTTTCGAAGTGTAATATTGCATTTATTAAAACAATTAAATAATAAATAAGTAACTCCTAAATCTTCTTTTAAAAAATAATTTTAAAACTTCAAAATTGTCTGCTCCAAAATTCCTTATCTACAAGGTAGCTCAGAAAAATATATGCAATATAAGAACAGAGTTACCGCTAAAACACAAACCAAAACAAGAACAAGGTTTTTGAATACTCGATTTTCAAAATTTTTTTTAAGTAGTAAAGAAAATTGTATTATTTTTATTATATTATTTAAAAAATACATATATATTATATAATTTTTTTATTATTTTTTTTACTTACAAAATTTGTTAAAATTAGCAGATTATTTTTAAAGAGATCTCGTATTGCAGAACAACACTATAGAACATCAGTTTTGAAACGAAGTATCTTGAATGCGTTAATTTAATAAGACAAAAACATTTTAGGCCCATAAAAAGTAAAAGTTTTTTTCTACATAAAAGTTAAATTAAAGGATTTTATAAAAATAAAAATTTGAAATTATATTATAGAATAATGTTGATTGTTGTAAGTTTTAGAGTTAACATTTAAAAGAAATACATGAAGAATTTCGGAAAAATAATAAAAACTTTTTCATGATATCCTAAGCATATATAAAATAATACAATTTACTCCTTAATTCTCCTGTATTACAAAAGCGATTATCTATAGATAACATTCATAGTTCAAAAAGCATAATAAGGGTACAAAAATACATTAGGTTCGAGAAATATATTTAATTTTGAAAATATTGCTATGTACAGAAATTTTACCCTAAATTATTTATTTGTCAACTTTAAAATTCCGTGCCAAACTTCTCAAAATCAAAATGTTGATAAAATAGACAACTCATAAGAATTATGAGATAATAATAAAAAATTTAATGTTGTGGGATAACATAAAAAACTGGCAACACATTTTAGAATTTAAGCATATAACTTTCTTTCCAGAAAAATGATTGAAATCCGATATTGCCTTCAAAGATTTTTGCACGACTTATATAATGAACAAAAGAAACAAAGGGTTCTATACACAATACCCATATAAGCTTAACTTACTTTGAGTAGGCTACTTTTTGGGTTTAAGACTTTTTAACTTAAACTTTAGTTTACTTTCAAAAGAAGGCCACCTTTTTGGATTTTTTGGAAGATCCGCTAAATATAGAAATAGAAAATCGTGTTCAATTTTTCGCCATTAAAGGCCAAGAATTATTTGTGAATTAGATAAACAAAATTTCCTTTTAAATCCGAAGTGATTGGTCGTGACAAGTCCTCTTAAATTCTAAGGCTTTGCCATTTATAAGAAACGGAAATTAGAGTAGATGGCGCCAGCTAAAATTCGTAAAAAACAAAATCTACTAGAATGGTTGGTGTTAGTTCTTTGTTTTACGAAATTATTTTGAATATATTTTATTTTTTATGAAGGCGTTCAAGGCTGAATCGCGTATAGATATCCCGACTGCAGCCGGTGGATATCTATTTATTATGGAGTAAGACCATTATCCCATAACTTTCCAGCCCTTAGTCGGCGCCTTGTTCTACCACACATATTATGGCAAAATCTCAATGAGTTTGTATTTCATCATTGGCAGAATTTCTTCAGACAACGGCAATTAAAATTGTCTGCAAATCGTATAACCAACCACTGCCCAAATCCGGAGGCACTGACTCCAAATATGCACATCAATTAAATGTTAATTAAACAATTTCCATTTCAGTGACAAACTGCATTGCCGCTTAAGGAACCAAAAAATGAAGTCTTCTAAGCTTGGCACGACAAGTATATATAAAATAAACAGCATTCCCCGAAGATTTGCATGCCAACTGCAGAGCCTGCAGAGCGTTTATCCAAGTGCATGTACTCTCACTGCGCCAACAAAAAAACTTGGATAATGTAAATTTTCATTGCCCATTTTTGAGAGCAACATTAATGGAGCTTTGACCAAAACATTTTGCACTAGGTCGATGGTTTATGGTTTGGATTTTTGTGTTTTTGGTTTTGCTTTTTGGTCAGCTGTTTGACTATTGCCACAAGTCGCTGATTTATGAAAGGGTCTCATAATTTAGCACAAATATGGTCATAATTTTGGCTTTTACTTTTGGTCACTTTCCAGACGCCCAGACACGCTAATGAACTGAAAACAGATACCATTTTGTTGCAAGCCCCAGAGGCAGCAGCAACTACAACTACAACAATGACTGCCACTTGTTGCCATCAAGCCTCGTCATAGTCATCGTACGTACTCTTTGTCCTCAGCGTCAAGCATCAGCATCATGCTGGCTGTTGCTTGTCTTTGTCGTGCCAGACATTGGTTAAGCAGTTTCCTAGCAATCAGCGGAAAACGTGTCATTGCTCCTCAGTAGAGTACCGCCAGGCTATAATCATCATCAACATCATTGCCAGCCAGTGCAATGCCGCAATGTGGAGCAATGTGAACAATCACGTCCGGCTGCGTCTGTTACCGACGCGACGGCCCACAGTTTAGCCAGGCTTCAATAAATGTCACTCCTCGAGCTTTGCATCTAAAAATTGATGACAATAATTTGTTGCACTGGCCTGGGGGGGTGTGGCTCGCTTGGCTGAGTGGCCTGCGTTCACAAGCTTCACCAAGTGGCACAACCAAACCAACCGTATGCCGGCTGCCGTTTCGTATAAAATTTATACAAGGTGTCGCAGTTTTTGGCGCTTAACATTTGTTGCTGACAGCGGGCACACGGGGAGTGGCCAACGGGCCGACGGCATTGGCGTCCATGTTGTTTGTTGCACTTTACAACAACAAAATGTAACATAAATTTCGTCATTTTGTCGCAATCTCAAGCAAGTTGAGAGTGCCACCCTGCCAACTCCCTCTGAAACAAACTAACCCAGCAGGGTGTGGACTATGGCCATAGTTGATTTGATTTCGATAGCAAAATTTTTCAAAAAAAAAAAAAATTTTGATAAATTTATAGCGACTGGCCCAGCACAGAGAGCACAAAGTGCGGCCAGTTTGCATTTATGTGTAGCTTTCCCAATAAAAATCGTCTTAGATGGCAGCCGCACGATAAGCCAATGGAAATTCAATACAACAAATCTGTTGCACATTGGAGTAGTTGCAGCGCATTGGCTACCGTTGCTGCCACTGTGCCATATATGGCCATAACCATCCTTATCGTCCAAAAAGCTATTGCCATGTAAATGGCATCAATTGCGACCTTTTGGCATTCTTAAAGCAACATTTCGCTAATGAAAACGATACCTCAAGTGTCAGTGGCAAACAACAGCAA
Source organism: Chymomyza procnemis (assembly GCA_035046065.1). Lineage (NCBI taxonomy): Eukaryota > Metazoa > Arthropoda > Insecta > Diptera > Drosophilidae > Chymomyza > Chymomyza procnemis. The sequence goes on from JAWNOJ010000026.1 coordinate 44,313,972, forward strand.
CGTGAAAAACTGGTGCGTCCAAGCCTACTGTCGCCCGGTACAGTGACCAGCAGCTTACATGCTATTTACCACATTCTAGGCGACTTATAACGTCCATAAAAATGTTAAGCGTAAAACATTTGCCACATTGCCACCTTTTGGCCAAGGAAGTAGAGCACGCACGTGGCACAAGCAGCTATTACATTGCAACAGCACGAAATTGGATGCAATCTGGAAGCAGATGCTCCAACAGCGATCTACAGCATACCCAGCAGTGGCACAACAACAGCTGAAACTACATGGAAAAGCAACTAACCCAAACGGCTGCGGTTCATTACCGTAGAGCATAGGGTAAGTACTCATAATTTTTATTGCCATCTAGAGCTGTGCAGGAAACCAGAGAGTGCAATAACTCTTATGTTCCAGATGTAAAATATTAGAGTAATGCAGTCGGGTTGGAAAGTGCAACTCAAAGTAAGGAGAGCGCATATGAGAAATGCAGAAGGACTTGTCAAGCCTGTTCGAAGTTAGGCCTCATTCAATTATTAATATTTTTATTGTTTTTAGAAAAGCTCATATATAGCTTAAATTTCACTGGGAAATTAGGATGGACAGTTCTACACATGTCAGTCTTCTAGTCTAATCGTGTGTGGCAGACCACAGATGGATATGCAGCTACTGTTTGGCTCATCCCGATCAATTCCCACTCTCACGTTCGTGACGTGCACTCTGCGCAACATGAGCAATTGAAGAAGAGTTTGAGTAACCAATCCCAGGTCACGACACCCGAGCGAGGAAGCTTTAATTCAAGAAAAGGTGTGACTCACGCAAGCATCTGCCCCGGAACGAATTGTTATAAAAATGGGATCTGCTGATAGTTTTCGGATCATCTCATCTAGCAGCCCTTGCCCTTGACATCTATTGTAAATCGGCGAAGAAGCAAAGTGTACCCCTAACAGAATTATTATTGCAAAAGTTATAAAAACCAACTAATTTTATGAATTTTGTGAATTTTATTGATTTTATGAATTGTGTGAATTTTCTAAATTTTATGAATTTTATGATTTTCATTAATTTTATGAATTTTATGAATTTTATAAATTTAATGAATTTTATGAATTTTATGAATTTTATAAATTTTATGAATTTTATGAATTTTATGAATTTTATGAATTTTACGAAATTTATGAATTTTATGAATTTTGTAAATTTAATGAATTTTATGAATTTAGTGAATTTTACGAATTTAAATAATTTGATGAATTCTATGAATTTGATGAATTTTATAATTTTAATGAATTTAATGAATTTTAGACATTATTAACATTATAAATGTAGTAGACGCGAATGTCGAAATAACAAAATAATTTACAGGATATAGAGGTTAGCCCTTAGACTTAATAGTTTGTGGAAGTTGCTTGAAGAAATTTGCATGTCTATCTCAATTTTTATTAGTGACATTGGTTTGAAACACTATTTAAAAAAAAATCTTCCAAATTTTGTCCAAAACGCGTCCCAATATTTTAAGGATTTTGCAAAGATAATAAATTATTTTTACGACAATTATTAGGAAAAGACAATCTTAAAGTTAAATGTAAAAAATTGAGCTGGCCTACAAATTTGTACCTCATTTTTTATGTAAGACGTCTGATAGTTCGAGATAATTGGGCAGATACAACGTAAAACGCCACAGAAAGAGGTGGTTACCTTTATGAGTTTTAGACGATTTAGACGGTTTCGAATGTAATAAAAGAAATTGTTGAGCCAATACCCTTTTCGCTTATTTTTACTATAGTATTAACATTAAGTTTAATTGCGGAGAATTGTTTATCTCACTTTTTTTTCTAGGACACCACCAAAATTTTCGTATTTGCACGATTATTCCAAATTGTTCGATTTTTTTTACTAGACTTAATAAGAAGAAGACTCTATTTAAAAAAAATGTACTTACTTCATTTGGTCATTTTGCGCACTTCCTTGTAATAATTTATTTTGTTTTTTTATTTATATTTTAGACGCAAACGAACGATACCGATTTTTATTTTATAAATTTTGAAGTTTATTATTTTCAAAGAACTTTTGCTAATTAAACAGGACACACCACTCTCACTTATGCAAAAATGCATTCAAAACAAAACACAAAAGCAGGACGAACTGCCTTACCGTTGCATAACAAGGGCGTAGTCAGTGGGGCTCGTAACATAATTTATTTTAATATTGGCGTGTAATAAGGCAATAACGAATTTTAAGAAACTTATAAAATATATAAATATTTTATCACTCTATTATATAAAAAGTTTTTTGACGACGGACATATTTTATGAATGAAATATATTATTTCAAATAAAATGCTTAGAAAAAAGTTGAGCATTTGTGAAGAAGAACGAAAAGTTCGAGTTCGCACAGGAACAAGAATACGTAAAATTAAAAATCGCAAGAAAATGTCAATTGTGAAAAAGAAAAATTTTTATAAAAATTAACTTTTGAGAAAACGAAAATATGATAGAGTAAGACACTTGCAGGAAGAAAAAATTGACTAAAAGAGAAAGCTTGCAGTGGATTCGTACAACAATGTAGAACAGGTGGAGGTATTATATATTGAAATAATAGAAATTATGTAATTCGGGGAGAATAATTTCAGCAAGCTTTTTATTAAATTTAATGCACATGAATTGTTGTAAAAATACTTTCAATAATCAGTATAGCTCATTGAAAGTGATCTTTTTTTATTTTAAATAAACAATAAAAATTGAATTACCAAACGCAGAAGAGATAGTTTGGCGCAAATATTTAAGTTGAGTATTTATTGGTTTTAATAAAAAAAAAAACTTTAATTGCTGTTCAGTTTAACAGCTTCGAACATCATGCAGCCCCCTTTGACACCATGCTGACTACGCCCTTGCTACATCGGCACAGGAACTGCACTGCTCACACTTATTGCTTTTAATAGAAATAGCACACACAAAGACTTTCGCATCTGCTCACACACACAGCACTGTTGCACTTTAAAAAAATTTACCAAAAAACAAACAAAACAAAATGCAACTTGCACGCATCTTTTCACACCCACGCACAATATAGGCACTTTGATTTTTGCCTTCCTTTTCACACTTTTCACTGCATGAAGCGCACTTTATGAAATTTATTTTTTACAACTTTTAAAACAAATGCACACACTCAACAACTATTTGCAATAGTTGTTAATTATTACACAAACCGATTTAACACATTTTAATAAATTTTGGCATTACTTAAATTTATTAATTTGAATTTTTAGCAGAGACGCCTGCGCGCATGACCGAGTTTGTCGCGTAAATTGCACTTTTTCTTGCTCTCTGTCTCTCTTGTTCTATGCTTAAGAGAGCTGTAACAGCATTGCCAATTGGAAAGTGCGCAATAAGATTAGTAATTTGCCTGACGATCTTTGCAGCAGCACGCAGGTCTGGCAACGCTGTTAAAGAGCGAGAGAGAGAGTAATTAAAACGAAGAGTAAGAAAGAAGCGCACCAAAAAACTGAAGTAATTTACTTACTTTTTGCAGCAAATATGCATAAAAATATGTATTGATTGTTTAAAACAAATGCACAAGGGTTTAAGTATATTAAGTAAAAGTGGTTACAAGAAAAAGCGTAAATAATAAAATATTAATAAAACTGCCTAAACGCCAAAATTGCAAATGTTTCATAAAGCGGCAAAAAATTTATTTATTGCGTATAAAAGTGAAGAAATTTACAGTCTTAAATGCAAGTCTTATATTATACAAACTACAAATGCAAATGCAAGAAGTAAAATTATAATAAATAATTTAAAGCCATTCAAAATGTGGCTCTAAGTTAGGCATATATGTGCAGCCATTAAAAATCGATAGTATTTATTTTTTTTATTAATTTTTTCTCTTTAAGTGGTAATGCAATAAATTTAATAATAAACAATGCGTTAGTTTATGAAACTATAAATAAAAAGTGCTTAATAAATGAAAAGCGCATAATAAAAAAATATTGACTTTCAAAAGTGGGTTTTTTGGGTTAAAGTGCATATAGTTGAAAATCTCTGATAATCAAATTAGATATTGGTTTAAAATGTTGTTTTGTTTTTAAGCCAAAGTTTACAACTTTTTTTTATATGCCAAAAAAAAAAAATATTATGTTCATAATCTTAAAGGAAACTAATGTTAAAGTATAAAAATAAATGAAGTATAAAAACCATTTGGAAAATATGCCCAAGTCGCTAAGTGCACTGCATAAAACTTAAAGTTATTTAAGTACGAGGCTATACCCTAAATCCTTGTGGGTCAACAGTGAAAGTTAAATAAGAGTACTCCTTCTAGGTCTAACAATTGCTCAAAGATCGTTATACGATTTGCCAGTTTGCTTCTGAACCGTTCTTCTCCAAGTTGTTTAGGATTGACCGCGTCGTCTCGTGCCCTACGTATTTTATACAAACAATAAAATAAATAATTTACAGCTTGAAGTGCTTTAAAAATAATTAAATTCAAAATGTAGCAACTACAACAATGGCATAGTCTGCATATTTTTATATTTGATTTCTCTTATTTATATGTATTTTGCTTTTTAATTAATTAAGCCTTAATGAGTACTATCAGTTTTAATTTTTTTATTTTTAATTGTAATACACAAGCAAATAAAGCTTTTTTGTCTGTAACAATGTTATCGATGCGCTTTCATATGATAAATATTTGTATTATATTATTGTTATCGATATCCACTTTATGTCGATTTTAGATTAAATCATATAATTATTTCATTTATTGAACAAACAAAAAAATGATCCAGACATAACCCTTTTCAAAAAGTTTGCAACTGCTTTGAATGGAAAATATCTACTGTTTACAATTTTTAGGTGTAATATACAATTTGAACAAATGTTGCTACTTGTCTGTTTGCCTGTAACAATGTTATCCGTGTGCTAGCTGTTCCATTTTGTAACGTTTATTAATTTAAATTACTATTTAATAAACAAAATAATCCATATTATATACTCAATTCACACACAATCTTTATTTAAGGTTGCAAAGTGTATCGATTTTTACATATGTATGTCATTTTATTTTAAGTTTTAACAAAAAATTTAAACAAATATTACAAAATAATCCATGTAACGTATAAATTACATACAGCATTTTTAAAAGTTGCTAAGTGCGTTCTTATTTTAAGTTCTATTACACAATTTAAAAAGTTGTAATTCTCCCATTTTATTCTCAGCAACAATGTTATCGATGGGCTTCTGCATGACTATGTCGATATTATTTTGATTCTCATTTAATCGTGATATTAATTATATCGATGTCCCTATTTGTTATTTATGCGCAATTCGATAGTCTTCTATACAATAATGTTATCGATACTTTTTAAAAGCGAAATAACGCTTCGCGTTCTGCAACATCTAGATAATTAAAACATTTAATATGAAACTTTTACAACGTAACATTCAAATAGTTTAACTTAGCTCTTCGATTATTGTACAAAAATATTTTGAAAGATATGAATATTGCCTAGCGCAAATATAAGTTTCTTAACAAATCGCCTTATGTTACAAACGAAAGATGGCATCTTCCGTAAAAAATAATTCAATTACTAAGCAACTTCAAGTTTTTAAAAACATACAAATGCCTTAATAACCACTTAACAAAGTCATGCCCAGGTCAAAAAGATCTCACAGGAAACCATCTTGGCTGTCTTTGTATTCCATGACAGCCATAAAAATAATTACCAACAAATATAAATTCAGAAGCTACAATTAAACCGCAGGCTACAATTTTTCTTTTCTATAATACAAATATTTATAATTTTCACTTAAAAAAAATAATTTAATTAATTCATTATAAGCCAAAAAGCTGGCGGCAAATATACATATGCACAAAGTAAAATAATAAAACAATTTGTTAACAACTTTGGTAATACAAACATTTACACTTGATGCTTAAGCCCAGAGTTGAAGCTGATGGCAAAATGGGATTCTGCAAAACACGTCAAGTAATCATTCAAAACAGTTTTTCAGCTCTGGACATGAACATGGACACGGACATGGAGGCAAGCACGTCATGGCTTTGTATGGCAGTGTGGGCGTGCAACCAAACACCAACAACAGCAACAACTGCAACAAGCCCGCGGACACCTATGGGTGGTTATTGAACAAAACCAACGAATTTTATGGAAGTGAATTTAAAAATTATTAAAATATATTGGTTTGAGTTTTGAAAATAGCAAGGAGAAGAGAAGGGCTTTTAAGGAACCCAGTAAATAGTTTGGCTCTTTTGAATAAATTGAAAAATGGCTTAAAATATGTATGGCGGCCAAAATAGAGATTTTTTAAAGATGATACTCAAAAGTTACAAAAGATTTGGGGAAGAGCAGTCACTCTCGCCGTATTCTCCAGACTACTTACGGCTATTGGCTTTTTCGACGTATGCAAATGCATGAAAGAAATCCACTGGTGACTTTTCTTTTGAAGAGTTTATTAAACTGTATTGTATCGCAATCAGAGAGAACTCATTCTTTAAAGATGGTATTCGAAACTTACAAGAGAGTTGAGGAAAAGTAGTCAATTCCGATAGATAATACTTTGGTAAACTCATTCTTAAGAGATGGAATTTTAAAGTGATAAGAGAGTTGAGGAAAAGTAGTCGATTCCAATGAATGACTTTGAATGATATTGTTTCTACTTTATTAAAGCAAAGAATCGCTTTTTTTGAAAATAAATTGCTTGAAGAATAACATAGTCCTAATTTTTTTAACTGCCTATGCGGTATTTGATACAAATAAAACTGAAATAATTAACGTTTACGAAAGTAAACTAATTTGCTTAGAGAACAAATTTAGTATTTCTTCCCTTATTAAAAAAGGTTTATTTTTTATGAGCTTGATTTCAAAGAACGAAACATAAAATTATGAGATATATTTTGCATCCCCAAAAAACATATTCTACTAATCCGTATAGAAAAGACTTATTCATAACTATATTTTGTTTATGATTAACAAAAGGATCATTTTTTAGGAGCATTCTATTTTGATTTAAGTGAACAAAACATAAATTTATGAAATATATATTGCATCCCTATTTGGTTTGATAAAACGATCAAAAGTCCAACAAAACATAGTCCAGGAACGTCTCTAATTTTTATAGTAGAAATATTCAATTATTCATTAAAAAAGGGTGATTTTTTGGAAGCTTGCCCTTTTGATTAAAAACATAAAATTGTGAAAGATGTATGACAACTTTATTCGAGTCGATACAACGATCGGTAGCCCTAGAGATGTTGAATAGCACGAACGCCCAAACGTCGAATTGATCACCAAAGACGTAAAATATGTTTTCAAGTTAAGGGACAACCCTGTGGAGCTTGGAATATGGCATCTTTTTAAAACCGCATGTTAGTCAAGACTAATTCTTTTATTTTGCGCATTAAAAAATTGTAACATAAATTAGTGCTCACCATTCACAATAACGTTCAGACTCAATCTTTGAAATAGTATGAACTTGGCAGTCACACAAGGGAACGGTGGCGTCGAAAATCTGTGGGAAATAAGTCACTTGCCTTAGTTAAAAAAAAATTTAAACCTTTCTAAAAAATCACCCTTTAAATAGGAATTTTCAAAGTGATGAACAACCATTTTTCGAGCTTGTAGAGCTTGTTTCTCAACTACAGAGTTTCTCATTTTGTCCTTGCAGTTTCAAAAAGAATCACCCATTTACAACCTGCGCCTTCCCAAAAGCTCCGCTACATGTGGCAAGGTGCATGCCAATTTCGGGCTTGCTGCATGCTGCTGCTGCTGTTGTTGTTGGCTAGCTGGCGTTTTGGTGCATGGCGAGACAATTTGGCATACAACACATAGTACACTCTAGACATATATATATATATGTCTATATATTTATATAAGTATATATGATCGTCTATATGTTTGTTGGCTTAAACAAATACAATTTGCAATTATACAAGAAATCAAGTAAAAATCAGCATGCAATGCGATGCACGCTGAGACTTTTGGATTTTCCACCTGTGGCCGGCGTCATAATCCGTTGACTTCGTTGCCCGAATCAGTATTTGGTCATAAATTTACGTTTTACAATTATTTTTCAGTTCGTTGTGGCTTAAAACAAAAAAAACCAAAAAAAAAATAGGAGTTAGACATGAAAAAACGAAGCAGGAGCAATGCTTCAAACGATAAATCCCGCACATAAGATACCCTCTACATGTTTATTATACAATTCGATGATCTGAATAAAATTGTACGTGATTCCTTGATTCAATTTTAGTGAGCTTGATCGGGTAAGTTATGAATGTATGTAGAAATTTAGTCTTAGATGGCAGATTGAAATTTGGAATAAATTTAAAAAAATATACACAAACTTGTAATTTTAAAAGAAAACTTTTAGTGTTGAATCATAATCGCTGCTTAGTTAGAAATTTAAAAGTATTTCCCTGCTTTGGTATAAAATTTGCCTATTTTTTCTTTCATATTCGAACTAAAATGAATTCTACGAAATCCGAAGACGGATCACTACTCACCACGACAATGCGAGTTCGACTCAAACAACTGCATTTTTGAGCACTCAAAACATACATTTGATCAGTCATCCGCCATATGGTTCTCACTTGGCACCGAATGACATCTTTTTATTTCTGTACGTAAAAAATAATATGAGAAGTCAACGTTTTTCGATACCTGAAGAAGCGGTGGATGCATTCAGAATGCATGTTTTAGAGATACCCCAATCATAGTGGCAAAAGTCGACAATTGGTTCAAACGTACTCAAAAGTGAATAGATGTTAGTAGGGAAAATTTTGAAAAGCAATAAAGCGATATATAAAAGGCAATACAAGTTTAAAAATTTTTATTATATTCATTATTTACAAGTCAAAATTAAAAAAAGAAAGCAAATTTAAAAACAATATTTGCAAAATATAACGTGATGTCAGGTCACTTTTGGTATTCAACAATTCGCCAACTAAAGGGATTCTATGATCCTCCGAGGTTTGGGATATATGGGGTATGAACAATTTTTCTGGGATCCCTATATCAATTGCGGTTTGGAATATACTATGGGGTCTAAGCAATTTTTGGCAAGGGTTTATTTTGATGTAAAAGCTCTACTGCTGGTAATCATCGCTATCTTCTGTCTTAACTCATCTAGGTTCGCCAAATCGAGGATCATTCACCAATCACTATGAAAACTCAACTTGGTCAATGCTGATCTTTTGGCTTCTTGCTAAGATATGCTCAAGCTTTTGTTTTCACTTTCTGTTTTCATCCAAGTTCTCAGCCAGCCCCAGATGTAAGACGGTGTATGTATAAAAAAAAAATGTACCCATCAGGCTAGGAATACGGATTAGTTTTATTTCATATTTTCCTCATTATTATTTAATATGTCTTAATTTTAACATAAATTGTTTAATCTTAAGATGAACTTGTAATAAATAAAAAAATAAATAGATCATGAAAATTAGCCTAAAAAGTGTAAATTACAGAATATCAAATGCAGAGTTGCGAGTCCCCTATTCACCTCCAAATCAGGAAAAGAAAATGGTCTTGGTTAGGACATGCTCTCAGAAAGAAACCAAGTAGCATTATCCGAATGGCACTAGACTGAAACCCCCAAGGAAGAAGACGCACCGAACGACCAAAAGCAACTTGGAGACGAACCGTTCTTCAAGAACTAGGTCAGAACAGCACGTCGTGGGATACCACAAAACAGAGTACGGTGGAAAGCCTTCGTTGAGGCTTTAAAAAAATTTTAAATATAATTTTTGTCCTAAATAAAAACGAGATGCTACTATGAACGGGAATAGCTAGGCTGAAAAATTGATCCACACAACGTGTGTTGCGCTAATAACGTGACAGTAAACCATAAGTAGATGGCGCCAGCCCAAAATTCATTTTTTTTAGCACGCAAAAACGCAACTGAATCAAATTGATATTGTTAACTAGTTATTAAAATATTGTATTTACGGAACTGATTAATATTTTTTAATTTAATAAGTTTTTTTTATTCAACTTCGATATCATATACAATTTCGTTATTAAGTATTATAAAGTTGAACTATTTTGCAGTATATTATATTTTATTATAATTAATATGAATTATGTTAAATTAATTAATAAATTTATAAATACTAATGATGGAAAATACGTTGACCCTTTGCGAACGTATGTCTGCTCTCTCAGCTACCAAAGCATTTTTACAAAAAAAGAAAAAAAAATTCTAAAAATATAAATCTAACTAAGATTATATGCGATTTTAGCATTAAATTTAATGGTAGTCCGATTTATTTGTATACAAAAAATGGTAAGATTAAAAATCATTATTGATTTTTCATCGCAAATTTTTGCCTATGACATGAAAAAATCCCATCGTAGTAGCGACCTCTTGAACATGCCGGAAGCGGCAGAAGATGATTCTGAACATGTTTGGATTAAAAGTGTTGAATTTATTGAGTTTTTTTGCTGTTGATGGTACTTTGGTCCAAGTAACCATTTATGTGTTTAAAGCCATATTGGATAACCAACTTATTGCCAGAGTTAAATCATAACACCGAACTTCGCTTAAATGGCAAGTATGTTATCAACGGCCACGACTTTTGTATTATCACATTTAAAATGGTATAGACGTTTTCAATTGTTATACTCACAATTATGCAAAACAAATCCAGAATTTTAGTTCAAATAACAGAGTTGCCATTTTTTTTCAAGTATATTATATTGCATTTGGCGCTTAAAGCTATTGTGAATTACAAGCATTTGTGTTTACTGCTGCTCGAATAGCTCTTTGAAAGAAGCGAGTACGTTACCAATGTCCTCAAAGCGATTTCGCTAGCTATATTTGTATTCTAATATTCATCACACATACCACAAATTTAAATAGAAGCCAAAACTATGCACTTAAGACCTCACTGGGTTATGGATTACAAAGTTCTCCTCTATAACACTGTTCTAAAGCCTATCTGCACTTATACCACCAAATTATGGGATATTGCCTTCAGAAGCAACCTAGTCACTGTCATTACGAGTAAAGTTTAAGATCCTGAAACGAGTGGTGGTATTTACCGAATGAGAATATCAACAGATACCTCAAAATCAAATTGGTAATCGAAATAAGAGCTTAAAGCAAATCGATGCACCTGGGAAAGTTGGCCTTACATTTTAATTCTTCTCCAAGAAAACTGAGCAGAGTATGCAGCTTCAGTCGACTGCCCAGAGTTAAGTCTGGCAGATATGAATTCTCAAGGCGAATGTAAAATACAATTATTTAGTAATTGTTAAGTTAGACAAAGATTTGTATAATTATTGTTAGTTAGAAAAAGAGATGATACAACAAATAAAAATTTCCTGCCCACTATCATTGTTTATTGACTTAAATATAATAATGGGTAGAAAATAGTTGAATATTTCTGAAGAAGAACGAAAAGTTAAAATTCGCAAACAGGCAAGAAACCGAAAAATTAAGAATCGAGTGAAAATTCCCACTGAGAAAAAGGAAAAGATAAAAGAATTTAAATCTAAATTTGAACTGAAATTGAATCTAAATTTAAGAAAAGTTAGACAAAATTCAACTTTTGAGAAAACAAAAAAATGATAGATTTAGACACTTGTAGAGAACAAAGAAGAGACAAAATGTCAAAATCCAAAGGGCAGAAGTTGCTGTTAGGTTTGTATGAAGCAGGAAAAAAGTGGAATATTTGGATATAGGGAATATTGAAGAGTGTCAATATTACTTTCAAAAATTAAATGTCGTGAAGAGAACGTAGAAGTAGTGGGCGTGGGGGTTGGCGAGCAAAGCGAGTATAGTAAATATCTTAAAATATTTTCAAAAAAATTAACCTGACATATAAAGTGTCCTATATATCACTTTAGAAGCTTTGAAAGGCCTATCTGAACTTATAGCGCCGAATTATGCGGTTATGCCACCAGAAACAACATAGACATTGTACAACAAGTACTGCACCTGGTACCTACGGAACGAGTACATGCACAGAGACCTCAAAATCAAGCGCAAGAAGCTCAAATCTAAACAGCTGGAAAAGCTAGTACACATTCGAATCGTAACGCAAGCAAGAATACTAATCAGAATAAACAGCCAAGAAGACTGCAGCGCAAAGATCAACCAGCCCAGCGATTAATCTGTTAGGGCATTCAAGAGATATCGAAATACAATTATTTAGTAGTAACTTAGATTATGATTTGAATTATAGTTGTTAGTATCTTAAGAAAAAGTAGAGATCCAATAAAAAAATAAAGAACTTAATATATATTAAGATTTGAATAAGTATTGTTATCTTTTTTCTTAAGAAAAAGAGAAGATTCAATTAAGAGTTTCTTGATAAATTATGAAATGATAAAATTATCTTGATTAATTTGAATAATAAGAGAAGATCCAATAAAAAAATAATTAACTTATATTAAGATTTGAATAAATAAAGTGAAGCTCTTAAGAAAAGGGGAAGATTCAATGAAGAGTTTCTACAAATATAAAATAAATTATAAAATGTTAAAATTACTTATTTTTATTTTGAAAAATGCTTAAGCAAAGTTACAAATTGAAATTTGGTTCCCAAAGAAGCTGCCTCAGTTCTTGAGAAAACACCACATTCCATTATTTAGCATATTGGCCACAAGCTTCCCATAAAACCACATATACCCTTTATCCAATATTATGCAAGCAGTTTAGGAAACTTGCATATCGTGTCCGACCCCTTGTAGCGGCCATTTTGTAGCCCAGCGGGTCGCATGCGCCGCTATAGAGTCCCCATGCTTTGGGGCCATTTACAACATGGCAATTCTTTGGCCAAAATTCAATGGAGGGCCGCCTAGACACAGGCACAGGCACGCGCTGCCAACTTAAGCACGTAAACATTGCTACATTTTATGGCCATTTGATTGCATTAAGTTTGCATTTCGTTATCAATGCAAATGGCTAACAAGGAAATAAACGAAGTTGTTGTTGGTGCCGCTGGCGTTGTTTGAGCCAAAGTTGACAGCTGCTCATAAATTTGCATAGATTCCGCAATTCTGCGTAAATTATTTACGATGAAACTAACGAGCGTCGACAGGTGGCGCTGCATATGCTGACAGCCACGCAGCTTACTCACACTTTCTTTCTTTGGCTTTATGCGTTTCCCAACACTGATAACAAAATGAGGCAGTGCGTCAAGCTAAATTGATTTTCAGGCGCCGTTGCCAGCGATAGAAAAATAAACACCTTGGGGCAAGTGTTGCCCCAACAACCGGGAGCCGCGTGTTGTTGGTTTTTGTATCTAGTTTTATGTTGGCTTGTGGTCATTACCTTTTGTATATTCGTTAGCTTCTCTAAATGATGCACAGAAGACAGGTGAAAATGTGCGCTAAGCGTTTGTCTCTGTTTGGATTATATAAATGGGATGGCTGCAGGGATTAGCATGTCACGAGTAATTAAAAGTGAAATTTAACAACAAATACGGTAGTCAGTTTATAATGTTTACACTGCAGGAAAGCAGTTGGAAACGCTTCAACAAAGATGTTGGGTTGGCAGTCTACAGAAGAATGTTAAAATATTGCGAAAATCTCTTAAGCGGAAATGTATTTTTGTCAATTTTTCTGGGAATAGAATAATTTTCTTCTCTAATAGTTACAAGAGACTTATAAAAATAGCAAGTGGAATGTCCGATAGTTTCTATAATTAAATCAATCTATTAATTAATCTCGGCAAACTACAGAAGAGTGTTCGTATATTTAGAAAATCTCTTAAGCAAACATGTTATTTAATTAATTTTTGTCATAATTTTTCTTAAAAAAGAAATATATAGTTTTAAGTTTTAAAAGAAACTTCTGAAAATCATATCGATCTATCTATCCATCTTGACAAACTACAGCAGATTGTTTATATATTGAGCAAATCTCTTAAGCGAAGGTGTGCTTTTATTAATTTTTTGTGAAATAGAATTATATTCTTTATATGTTTTAAGCCTCTGAAGATAGTAAGAGGAATGACCGATGGTTTTTACAATCAAATCTAACTCTCAATCAATCTTTACAATCTACAGAAGAATGTTCATGTTCATATTTAAACTTCTGAGTAAGAGGAATGACCGATGGTTTTTACAATAAAATCTAACTCTCAATCGATCTTTACAATCTACAGAAGAATGTTCATATATCGAGAAAATCTCTTAAGCGGAAATAAAATTTTTCTTGGGATAAATGAATTTTCTTATAAGTTTCAAACGAAGTTTCTGAAGATAGCCAAAGTAATGTCGGATAATTTTTACAATCAAATTAATACATCCAGCAATTTTGGTAATCTCCAAAGAGTATTAATATATGGTTTTAAAAAAATTTCTTAAGCGGGAATGTACTTTTATTATTATTTGTTGAAGTAGAATAATATTCTTATAAGTTTTAAAAGAAACTGCTGCAGTTAGTAAGAGTCCGATAATTTTTAAAAACAAATCATACCTTCAAACAAAAAATTTTATTAAAAGAATTGCTTGGAACTTTAAAAATAATCATTATTTGCAGTTTCTAAGAGAAGTTACTGAAAATTTTAGCATATTATTTTGGGAGATACATGTTAAGGGGACACTTATTTAATTTAAATGCTATTTAAATTAAAACTTTTGACGCGTTTTCTCAAAGCTATATAAGGTCGTCATTTTGTTTTAGAAATAAACAACTTAATGATTATTTTGTACCTCACAGAATTTCAATTACTTCTTTTGTTGAACTCTAAAAAATATCCAGAATATGCTCTACAGTGCTGTTCTAAACTGTCTCATCCTGTACAGTTTGGCATCCATCTAATTGAATCAGATGAACGCTATCAAGATTACCGAAGTAACTCGTAACTGAAAGTTGGTTATATTTCAGTTTTTATTATTGGCCCATAACCATAAAGAGTTGCCCATAATTTGTTGCGGTAAAAAAATAAACTCGATTGCATCTTTATTAAAAAAAGTAATGATAAAATACAGGATCTTATATAATTTGTCGATTTCAAACTGCCCTATAAGGACCCAATATAACAAGCAGATAATTGAAGACGACAGCTTAAAGTATTTAATTTTTGACCCTTCTTTCATTATTAAAATTAACAAATAGGAGGTTTACAATCGTCATCTTTTATAGTTTTTAAATCATCTGCTAATATTTGTAATGTAATTTTTCCAATATTTCTTCCAATATTTCTGACATTTGGCTTGTAATTTTCAAGCATATTTCTCGGTCTAACATGAAACATTACAAACGAAAAGCTCCGAAGCTGCAACTTTTCTAAATGGATTGCTTCTAAGTAGCTTTTGGTTTCAAACGTTGAACATTTAAGTTTCCAAACTAAATTATAAAAAAAAAATTTACAAACTTAGAGCTGTGACTACTTCTGTTTAAGCTTAAAAGATGACACCCCATAAAAAGTCGAAATTCTAAATTACTTTCTTCTATAACGCAAGTGCACTGAACAATCAAAAGTTATTTAGGAAAAAATAAAATTTAACGCTTCATTTACTTAACTTTCACGAAATAACCGAATCCATTCTTCAGAGTATTTGGTTGTTCGCTACTCATAGTTTTTAGTCCTATGATTTTACTAAATAATTCTAACTGGTTGATTACTACTATTAGATCTCATTCCCATAACATTACGAGATAACCCACTGTCTTTTAAAGTAATTTTGCCAAAGTTTCCGATTATTAATGCGCTTAGAATGCGTTTGGCACAGGCTTCTTAAACCGTGAATGAAGAATCTTTATTTTTTCGTTTGTTTCTCTGAAGATTTTGAAAAATCAATAATCTCTACTTTTACTTCCTGTCTTTATAAGATGATATCCTAGGCTTCCAAATTGCTACAAAAGATTTTTCTATAAAAGCTAGTAAGTTGAAGTGAAGTATATCTCAACTAAATTCCAACTTTCAGCTTAAGTGTCATTGTTTTAAGTTCCCTAATTTGAGAAAAAACTATTGACAGCTTCGAAAACCAAAAATACTTAATCTTTCGTTACCAAATTTCATCAAATAGCAGAACAGGATTTTAAGAATAATATACTAAAGCTGAACTTGAACTTTCAACTATATTATCTCTAATTCGAAATCTTCTAAAAATACTTAAATTATCGCAGCTAAAAACCATCAAGCAACCGATCAAGTTTAAGTAAGAGCATTAAACCATCGATACTAGCGTATCGGCCACTCTTCAGGCCTTCCGGTATTTCGTTTATTTATTTTTTTTCTTCTTCTGTGTGCTGCCCCCAAGGGTGTTCCATGGAGCCCGGCCTAACGAGTTGCTTTTAAAGTTGCAAGTTGCAGGCAGGCAGGCAACTTCATTTGATTGATGGATGAGTTTGAGTTTGTCATGCAAATTTCAACAGCATTGGCGGCACATTGACGCTGACGACAGTGACGACTTAGATGACGATGACGATGACGATGACGATGACGATGACGATGATGACGACGATGACGACGACGATGACGACGACAATGACGATGATGATCATGTTGTTGTCTCTTGTCAGTTATGCCTAACGAGCAGCGCGCGCCAACTTTGGCCAGACCAAAGACCAGATCAGCGCCAGACCCATGTTCAAAGATTGACTCTGTGCGTGCCATGCAGTTTGCCGTTTTACCATTTTGATATCATAAATACGAAGTTGTATTTATTAATAAAAATTGCACACATTGATGGGCGTGTGTGTGTGTGAGTGTGTGTGGCACATAAATTGAAGCCAGCTGGAATTTTAATGACAGCCTGTGGAAATTAATCTAACCCAAAGCGGCGGCGGTGGTGGTGGTGGTGGTGGTGCTGGTGGCGGCGGCAGTTGCATCGTTGTTGGTGCTAACGTTCGCACTGGCGCACTGGGTTTGTGTGCCTTGCCCGGATCTGGACTGGCGCGATCTGGCGCTATGTATCTACAGAAACGGGTTTCAAAAGTGTCGCAGCTGTTGTGCCCTGTGATTTTTAAGTGCCATTAAGTGATTTGCTCTTGGAGTTATTGGCATTGTTTGGAATAAGCTGGAGACCATGGAATTCGAGGAAATGCAAGTTTGTTGTAGGTATTTCCTGCCTTGAAAACAACAACTGCTTGGAGTACCTACAATATTAAAGATTTGGTTGTAGAAGAATGCACGATCCAAGCAATAGAACAAAAATACACTTCCAAACCAGCAGAAAACATGCTTATAAGTTGATATCGGGAGGTATGATATATGCCCTAAAAATATCTTATTATAAAGAGCTGGAGTCATCATCTTCGTTGCTTATAATTTCGATAGCGTAGAACTAGACATGTAATTAGAGTCTTTAGCTTTGTTGCCTTCTAATGTTCCCATTATAACCTCTTATCGGGTTACAGCTAACCCCTCCAGCTTGCACAAGCAGAGTGCTCTCTGGTCATAGGTATGTTATGGTAACGATAGTTTTTTCTCCACTTGGTGTTTATCGGTTTCTTTCATCGCCGACTGCTGCATCAAACACCTTCTTTGCTGGAGCTCCTTAATCCATTACCTACGATACGGCCGAACAATCGGAGATGTACATTGGAAGACACTTATTGTGCCGTGCAACTCTTACAGCTCCTGGATCGTTTGATAATCATCTCCAACCTAATGTAACCCAAGATTGAACTATTTTTCCATCGAACAACTAAAAAAGCCTGCTGCTCTTGTTGTCTTGGGAGCACAAATTTTTGTTAGAGTAAGAAAGATCTCTGCTCCGCACAGAGCCTATAGTGAAACCTATTGGGAAGAGTGAATACTGTCTTTTCCTAAGCTTCTTTCAGTTTATTGTGGAACGGTCATGGTATGTAGCTTTAATCGCTGTGCTGTCGCGAAACAGAGCCATCTCCTCCATTTTGATGACTCTTGTGAGTTCTAGACACAAGGTATCTCTCTACGTATCGCAGACAATACTCACTATTTCTATATAATTGACATTAAGTTACTTCTAATCCCTTTTTATGCACCAAAAATTCGCTAAATACTTGGAGCCAGCGCACAAGTTTAAAAATTCTGCGTGCATTCCAAAGAGCTTCTTTTATACGTTTTCTAGTCCTAAATTTATTTATACTTTGCAGATTTTCCCAAAAAAATCTTTGGACCTCCCCATTGATCAATGAGTTTGATTCTTCCCACTATACCATTTATATTTGTTCGATCTTAAAAAAACGGAAGAGATTAAATTCGTTTTGGGCCGTGATTTAATACTTTTAGCACGATTTGGTTGAGAGCCCAAAGATGATTATTTGGATTTCTGACAAGAACCATATTTTTGGAGACGTTAAGCAGCCCAATTATCTCAGGAATAAGATAAGAGTAGTAAGAAATGGGCTACGATTTAAATGCTGCATGATTTAGATATGCCAAGGCGGCACTCTGTCCAAGTAGTTGAAGGCAGAAAAGACACCGTCAGCATGAGCACCTTCTCAGTGAGTATGTCCCCCACGGCGTATCCAGTAATTTTCGGTCAAATAAATAAGTTTGCGCATATAAATGTAGTAAATACTGCTTTATATTTATTAGTAGGTAAATCTTCTAAGTTCACGAATATTAACACAATTATCAGAATACAGCACGCGGATCCAAAGTAAACATATACAAGAGAGATGAAAAGCGTCCGGAAGCGGATTCTTGAAACTCAATAATGAATAATGCTGTGTTTTTTAGGAGTATTTACTTTGCTAATGCAGTGTATCTATGACTCGTCTTTAGCCCTAAAAACTGCTGTGGCTTCTGGTTTTTTTAACTACCGATAAAGAAGCCACCAGCAAATTGGCGAATTTCACTTGCATTGGCCAACATTTGCATAAAACGCAGCCGTTGCAATTTTCTGCAATTAATCGCATACCGCATTGATCTCGGAAATCGCCCCCACAGCCAAGTTGGCTGGTTAACTCATTTGCATTCTGGCTTAATTAAAACAGCGGTCGGCTGTCTACTCAGCTAACGGGTGCAGAAAGGAGGCGGTTGGCAAAACTGGCTTTCTCCGAAGCTGGTTAGGGGGCGTTATTATTGCCTGCGCAGACTTGGACAAGTTTCATGTGAAAATTTTCAAAATATCTCATCTCATCTTAACATACGGCAAGCAGTCTGACTTAGGTAGACTTAGCCCAAGGCGGAGGGGTTACAAATTGTAACAGCAATAATCGGATCGCAGCTGTAGTAATCAGATAAAATATGAATATAAAATACGTAATAGGAAATAGGTATGAATCTATGCAAAACTTTTGGACAAGATGACTGACGACTTTTTATATCTTTAAAAGTTGATTTAACTGAACTTTGGCACAAAAAAAGATGTCAAATTTTACGAAATCGGTCATTGTATTATAATTAGATTATTATAATATTCAGACATTTATTGTGCCTGTGGAACTCGTACAGCTCCTGGATTATAATTATTGATTTTCTAAAATAACACAAAATATAGAATCTCAAATTAATCACTTGCTCAATTTATCAATAAATGAAGCCCAAAAATTCCAATAATTCCTATTAATTTTATGTCTTAGGCTTGTTTATAGATTTTATTGCCTAATTTAGAGATAATCTTCAACGAATGAGTTAAGTATCCCAATGAAAAGTATTTTCTAAAAATACAAATCAGTTAAAAACGAAGTCTACAGCAAGTACCAGGAAAAGTGCAAAGTAGCACATCGCCCAACTGAGGTAATGGTACTCTTGTCCATCGAAAGTTCATCTTAAACTTATCTATGAGTTGGGCATCAAAGCCACCTGTAGCCTGAGTTGGGAGTAAGAGTTTCAATATTTCCTTAAGATCTGCAGTGAATATGCCATCACTGCTGATAAACAATCCTAACCCATTTGTGGATGCTTTGGACATTACTTCGTTAATCAGCAACACTCTAAAACCTGAGATTGGGTTCCTTATAACAGAAGCTGCCGATTTTGGATATAGCTGGAAATATTAAAATCTAGTAAAATCCCAATTCGAAGTATACAATATTTTCTGCAAAAAATACAACAAATAGATCTATGAGAGATATCGCATAGAGTCATCCAATTTTCTTCAATTTTATCTCTGTAAAAATCATTTTGAGTTCTGACGGTTCTTATATCTGGACATAAAGTCTATATGCCTATGTAAATCACTATAAATTAAAGATATTGCCGTGCGGATTCGGCTATAAACTGGAGATCCATGTTGTCTTTGAAAAGATTTTAATAGCGATATCTTCCCGCTTTGCCCTTGGAGTGATGACAGCATAGTCAATGGGAATAATTGACGTCTTACTGCTTCTATCAGATTTTACACAATATTACAGAAGTTCCAACAAATATACAGTATAGTCTTCTTGTTATAAATGGAAAAACAGCCAACTACTCCACTCACCGTTTAGATTTCTAAGCTATATTGAAGATTCTTCTAAAAACGTAGCTCTCAGCATTCAAGTCCACCCGAGAATCTCACGATTCAACAGCTAGTGGTGCCTCCCCTAGTGTCTTAGTCCGATAAACTTAACAGGTCTTCAAACTAACTAGCAGCCAAATCAATCTTATCTACCGAACTGTTATTGGAGTGACCTTAAGAGCTGCCAGTTTGTTTTCTTCAAATTGAAAACACTACCTTCTCTCTGATTGCCCTGACATATCAAAGCTTATAGGCCTGATAGTAGGACTTTATTGGTAGCTCCTCATTTATTTTTAAGGCTTGTTTGGAAGATGATAGATGCTATAGTATAATCTTATATATTACCATGACATCAAGTTAAAAAAGTTAACAAAGTTTTTTATAATTTGATAAAATTCTTTCTCAAAAGTAAAAGTTCAACGCTTTAAGTCTTCAATGCAACAAGAAATCACTTCCCATCATTCATTTCCCTTACATAAACTATGCAAGATGCTGCAAATATTTCCAAATCTCTCAAGATTTAAGTTTCCAAAGCATTCCAAAATATGACGAAACGATTTGTATACTCCTTCATCAAGCGTATCAAACGAAACGTATATAAATCAATGTGCTGACAATTGGCATGCTTTCAATTTTCAGCCAAGCCACAACGAAATGGACCAAATTAGGTATATCTGGCAGTCAGTCAGGCAGTCAGTCAGTCTGTCACTAGGAGGGTCCAACTTGGCCAAAAACGAGAATTGTAAAACAAGCCCAAGACAATCCAAACGGTATTTGCCCGTATATAACACACAAAGAGTTGTCAATTGATTTTCTGCACTATTTCTATTGACCTCCCCTCGAGTGCTACACGTTGTCGCTCCAGCGGCTTTTTTTTTTTTTTTTTTGCTTTGTGGTTTTTTTTGTCAATCCGTAGTAGTTGGTGACAGTAGCCGGATTGTGGCTAGCTGGGTAGCTCGAAACGCTGGAGACTACTACCAGAGAGTCAGTGCAAAATGAAACGAATTAACAATTTGATGTAACTGTGATTTTTGGTACTCGGTCGTCGCACACGCCCTCAACGTAGCGAATTCAAAAGAAATGCTTATCGTGCTTCACAGAAATCCCAAGAAATCCACTCCAGCAACAACAACAAAAACAACACCAACAACAACGACAGCAACAAAACATGAAATTAAAAATGCCAAACGCGAAAAGACAACTAGACGGGCGTATGGTTTGCTTCAAGAGTTTGCCTCCCAACAAAAACATAGCGCAGCTACAACAAATATGCTCTAAGGTTGAACCAAAATATAGCGAATCGGGTATACTCTGCCTAAGGTTACTTTCTACAGAGATTCGCAAGTTTTTAATTTTAAAAATTTTTCAAAATTTAGGATGCCCTTCGCGTTTGTACAAAAAAATTTGTAATTATTTTTCTAGCAATTTCATTTTTTTAAATCGAGTCGGCACATATAATAGCTATAAATAAAGTTCACTTCAGTTTTTGGGGCGAGTAACAATAAATTCATTTGTCCCTACGAGAAGATTATAATTAAACGAATCCTTTGTAATCCATGTTTTGGAATGATCCATAATATCGAATTATTTTAATGCTAAACGGAATGGCATTACAGAAATACGCCAAAAAAGTAGTGATTTGAATATTCAAAATATATACTGAAATAATATGAAATTGTAAGATATTAGCGATGGCTGAGAAATCACAGCTTTCAAAAACTAACATAATAATTTTAACAAAGAGCTTACGATGCGAGCTTCTACAGTAACACTTTTTTTTAGATTGCGATGATTGGAATGATATAAATTAATAAAAAATTTATTATAATAAAGACCTGAATATTCTAAATCATAAATTTAAGAACTATTGCTCACACAGACTTTTTAAATAAATACAGTTTGTCAAGAAAGTGTTTACACAATGAAAAAAAATAGTATATATATATATATATATATAAAGTCAAAACTTTCAATGTAAACATAAAAGCCTTTTGTTTAAATTCATGCAATTTTTTTGATGCACATCTATTTGTTTAAATGTTTTTTATTAATATATAAAAAAATAATTATAAAATTAATTACACTTATCGAGAAAATCAACAAAATCTAATCTACAAATTTTTTTTAATTTGTAAACACTTTCTTGACAAACTGTATATCTCAAAAAATTAATAAATGTAAAATATATCATACAACAAATATGGCATTTTATAAACGATTTTAGAAAAATGGAATTAAAACAGACAAAAAATAAAAAACAATGTGACAAAGAATAATGCCAAATTTAAGTTAAGTAATACTCGATCGAACACAAATTTTTTCGGAATACTTTGCGCTAATTAACTTAAAAATTGTTACAGATTTGCAGATGTTATTCGTTTAACTGCACAAAAACTAATTCCCTTAGATTTTTTAAAGAAATTGTGCAACATTTTATAATCTAGAAATTGTGTTACGAAGCTTTAAAACATCTTAAGTGCTTATACTATCTTAAAACCAATGCAAAAGCAGAACTTTAGCAATTTTTCCTGAGCTCATATACATGTCACATTCATAACATCTGCAATTCCATTCCAATTTTAAAGTTTTAAGACAAAATTGCGAAACCATATTTTTGGGAATAAAATAATAACTTTTTTTTTGCTGTCCCCATGAGTGCCACACCAAAGTCTATTTATTGACTTGCACATCTAAATCATTGTTCGCGAGAGAGAAAGGTAGCAAAAATAGTGCTACCTACAAAAAAATTTATTCAAACCTGAATGGAAAAGTGCATATATCGAATTATTTTTTAAAAGTTTATAGAAAATAGAAAATGTACAGAAAATATTTAAGTTAGAAGTATTTTCTTTAAAAAATATATGTTATATAAAAAAAAATTTATATTTATACTTTCGAATCACAGTTCCAGATGGATGGCATACTTTTGCAACCTCTTAATTGCGGCTAGCCATCTTTAGAACTAAAAGACACAGACAGCAAAATTAGAACCCTAATAAATGGGAATATTTAGACAAGTTTAACTAAAAGATTTTGAACAAAAGCGAGAAATTAACTTAGTTAGATTTGAGGGTGACAGAGACGACAAAGGCACCACCTCAGACACTCAGGCCAAATAGCCCATTGTGCCATACCGGAAAGGGAAAGGTGGTTGGGGAGAAGAAAAAGAAAAAAGTGAAATAAATGTTCTCGTCTCTTGGAAAAAGTTGAGAAGTGACTGTAGTGGTAATTTGTTTAACAAATTAACTTAGTGCAAACGCATATTCCATTTTCTAAAATGCCTTCTCCAATTCTTAGTCGCAAAATGTTTTCAAATGAACTTCTACAAAACAGATTTGCCAACACTTTTTCGCGCCTTTGAAACTATTCCATCAGCATGTAACAAGTTGCTTCAAACCATCAAAACACTCTCAAGTAGAGTATTCTCCAATAATAGCAACAACCCGGCTAGTGTAGCAGCAACAATGTAGAGTAAAACTGTAACGAAACCCGATTGAACCCGCCATGGGTGGCGTGGCGTTTGGCAGTTGGCAACTAGCGAGCGCGAGATGGCAACACTGGACGACGACGACGACGACGCCAACAACAACAGCAACAACAAACGTGTACGGAACCAAAATCCGAAAATAAAAAAAAAGTTTCATTACGACCAATATTCCAATACAAATAACAAAAAATCACTACCAAAATATCGCTGGCGGCCACATAAGCTACAGCCACAAATAGCAACTACAACGAGAGCGAGCTCTGGAGCAGCGTCCAGCAACAGCTGCGGGCCAAGCGGTCGCACATCCTCACGAGAAACGACAGCAGCCGCAGCAACATTGACGTTGACTGCAAAGACAACAAAAATAACGGCAAACAACAACAACAAAAAGTGCCCAAAAACAAAACTGAAAAAAAAAGAAATAATTAATATGCCTTGGTAAAAAGATGATGAGGTGCACGGCGGGCAGTGCTGCTGCTGCTGCTGCTAGCTAGCCGCTTTTATGACAAGCGACAAGGGCAGGGTCCGCTGTTGCGGCAGTTGTTGCAGTTGCAGTTGCAGCTGCAACTGAATATCCCGGCAGCCCGCCGGCATTTCCAGCAGTTTAACTAACGGCTTCTGTGCTGTTGTTGCTTCTTGTTGTTTGTTGCAGTTGTTGTTGTTGCCGCTGCTGCCGCCGTTTCCGCATCTCAGAATGTCGCCTCAGAATGTGCACGATTTTCCTACAGTTTCAATTTCAAGTGCAACAGCAGCAGTGGCAGCTTCAGCAGCGGCAGCAGTGGCAGCAACAACAGGCGGCACGTTGCGGCCAAGCGCCGCTATTAAGTCGACGACAACAACAAGCAATAACCCTAAGCGGCGGCAGCCGCAGCCGCCGCAGCAGCAACAACCACAATAGCCGTGTGGCTGTTTGCCACTGTTTTGTGGTGGTGGCTGCTGCCGCTTCTTGCCGAGATTTCTATCTTTGATCTCTTACTCCACATGCAGCAGCAACAGCGGCAGCAAAGCTTCTTGCATTAAAAGCGAGAGCAGGCTGAAAAGTAAATGGCCTAGGCGAGATGTGACTTGGAGACGCTATGGACCTGTAGGCGAGGTTTCATTTCAAGTATCTAAGATTTCGTTTCCGCTCAGACGAACTGTTTAACCATGACGGGTACGAAGAAATAAGCTTGTAGGTAGAGTTATACACATGAAACATGCATAGCCAGCTTTTTTAGGATCTACAATTGGAATACGAGTTAATTAAACGAACATCCTTAAACTTCAAAGATTTGGTCTCCGCTAATACGAAATGTCTATTTGAGACGGATAGAAGATAGAAGCAAGAAACTTTTGGCTATAGTTTAGGAACATAAAACTCCTATAAATCTGCCTTTTTAGGATCAACATCGGAAATGTGGTGTTGAACGATTATCCCTAAGTCCTAATATTTGGTTTTCACTCATACCGCTGAAATACAAATGAAACTTGCTTAGGCCATCTCTTTTAGAATCTACACTGGGTATACGCAGTTATTGAAACGGTTATCCTAAAGCCTCAAAGTTTTGGTTCCCGCTGATACGATATGTTTATATAAAAAGAATACAAGGAAACTTTTACATTAACGTCTACATGTCATGTCTACAAAGAAACTGGTATGTTCGCCTTTTTAGGATCTACACAGTAGCACAAAAATGACGAACTGATTATATGGCGGATACGAGGAATAAAAGCATAAGACGATTTATTTAGGAACTACACTTGAAATTAAACGATTATTGTAAGATATGGTCTCCGAATAGTTTATGTAAGACATATAGGAGGTAAGAGACTTTTCGTTACAAAAATGACGAACTGATTATATGGCGGATACGAGGAATAAAAGCATAAGACGATTTATTTAGGATCTACACTTGAAATTAAACGATTATTGTAAGATATGGTCTCCGAATAGTTTAGACTTTTCGTTAAAGTTATAGACATGAGGCTGACATAAGCCAGCTTTTTAAGAATCTATACTTGGGACATGCTCTCTATTAAACGATTCGCCTAAAAGTGTGTTATGAAGCAAGCTACGCTGCTCTATTTATCTCATTATAAAAAACTATTGGAATAGATATACGCTTTTCGTCGCCTAAACATGGAAAACATATAGGGATAAAATAAAAATGATGAATTTACTCCCTTCAACTAAGGTCGCTCCAGAGCCGATGCAGGCAGATATCGCTATTAATAGCTATTCGAAGAACACAGGGATCTACCGTTTATTGCCGAATTTGAATGGTGGTGTCCATAATTGAAAGAGGTTTTCGTAGATAAATAGCGTTAATTTACTTGCTAGCTATATCAGTAGAATCGAACCACTGACCTTCGGATATAGAGGCAAGTGGGCTACCACTACGCTACCGAGGCGCTTATAGGGATAATATAGTTAAATTAAAACTTCGTTCATCCATTGTACACAGGATCTGGAGAATGCTTTAAGTGGCCAAGGACTTGAGTGTTTTCTATACAAAGTTTGATTAAACGCGTTTCCATATATCAAATAGGGCAAATCGGTTAGAACAGTTTTTTGTTAAAGAAAATTTCACCGCTTTAAGTGTGTTAAGCGAAGTAAATCAAGTCAATCGTTTGATTTGTAGGTTTGGGTATGCTTATAGGTTATTTTTGGGGAAAAAAAAATGGCACAGGGTATGCCAAAGTCGTACGCTACTAAATTTTGTTTACTATTAAAAGGTCAGTAACCGGATTGCGTTAGTATTCTGTCATATCGAAATATTTATGGCGTTTGAAGTATATCTATTATATAACTTCAGTATTATTAACTTTAAATCTTTTTCCGCGCAGTTTTTAAAGCTTAATAGGTTTCATAAAATTCAATTTTTGTGAGTTCCAATGAAATTTTGAAAAGTTGAGAAAAACTGCGTTTCGCAGACAAAATTTAACTAAAAGAACACATACTTTCGATTGAACAAAGCCTCAATGGAACATAAAATAAAAGCTATGGTATTGAGCGAAACTAGCAGTAGACAGACCTCTACACTTTGCCGGACCACTTACTTCTCGTTCTGCCCTCGTTACAGCTGTTTGTTGCTCTGCCTGTCTGCTTGTTAAATTGCTCATTTAAACCATAACGAAATGGCTTACTGGCTAACTGACTAGGCTGACTGTCTCTCCAGTTGTCCGACCATTGATTCGTCCGCTCGTCCGTCTATTGAATCTTTTTGGTGGAGCATGCGCCACGGTTTTGCACTTCCTAGAATCATGCGGCACTTGTGCTGACTGCAGGTTGTTGTCGCTTTTGTTGTTGCTATGATTGTTATTGTTGCTGCTGTTCCTTGTGGCACTTTTAATTAGCATGACCGGAAAATTAAGACGAGTCCTACACCAAAATGAATCCATTCTGAGTCAAATTTATTTGTTAATATTTATTGAAAATATTTGATTTATATTTTAAAGAGTGTTCGCTTCGGATTGTTCTGATCGTTAACATGTGGCAGGAAGGGCATGACTGTCACTGAGATCTCATGAGCGATTCCGAAAATTGTTGAAACAAAACGATGACAGCATTCTTCTGTACCACTTATATGCACTTCAATATATTAATTAGTAGCTATTAAGAGCGTTTGTCTACAGAGTTCAGTTCATCAGTTTTTCGGTTGAACTATTCTTTCGCAGTGATGATATAGTCAATCCTTTCATATACTTTGCCTTAAATTTGATTTATCCACCCAAATAATCCATCCCCCATATTACCTACTCTTTAGGCACTCTTGCATTGGAAAGCATCCATTGCATCTCCGACTTTAGACTGTTATTCGATCATAAACTTAGGTGTAATAAAGACATCTACAATATTGTAAATAAAGCTAGAGGGGTTCTTCGTCTAAAGAACTTAATAATCCTTAAACAAGCAAAATGCTGTACGTTTCGCTTATCCGTCCAATTCTGCAAAAATTGCATTTGGAGTCCTCAATACCAACACTATCAAGAATTGATTGAATCTTTTCAAAAAGAATTTATTATATTTGCTCTAAGGGGTTTCAATTGGTATGCCAACATTCGATTGCCGTCCTTTTCTTGTATAGTTCGCCTTATAAAATGATATTCTCCAAACGATCGTAGAACATGCCATCGCGTGTTATTTTTGCATAAGCTTTTAAACGGCTTTATTGAATACACTCCTTCTTTTAACTTTCCTTCTAGATTAACTTGTAATTTTCGACCTCTACCCCTACCGTTTCGTAGATCCAATTATGTATTGAACGATGCTTTTCGCATCTTATGCGCAAATAATAATAACCTCTGCGATTTCCTACCCTATGAACGGCCTATTCAACTTAACTTTGTCTATCTCAATGCATTTTGATTCGCAAATGTAGAATTTTTGACCAACTTAGTCAACGTTGATATTATAACTTCATTGATTTTCTTTATGTTACTTCCTGTTTTCATTTTGAGGTGAATAAAAATTCCAACCAAAAGTTCTAAAAGCCAAAAAGTTATATCATACTCGTTTAATTTGGCCGATATTGACATATTGACATAGTTCTCTTCTCTTCAATTGTTCAGCAATCGAAGAATGATTCAAAAGAAGAACGGTTTCGAAAACAGTGCTGGATCTGCTTTAAACCTACCAAAAATTCTTCTATTAGTAAAATGCACCAAAAGTGGTTCAACTTATCCCAACTACTGCTTGAGTTAGATGTGAATTAATAGCAACTTATTGTTATCTTACTTTATTCACCAAAGATTTAACTATTTAGTTAAGTCCTTTTATAAAAATATTGAATAACATTAAATATTTGGGTAGAAACGATTGCTGATATTGACATGACGTCTTTTCCGAAAAAAATGCAAATGTGGGCTCTCAAGCTCTAACAGTCTGCAAGGTCGAGATGGTCATACGACATTTGGGTAATGTAGCTCTGCCTCGCCTACTTTTTACCGATATATAATTGTCATAAATCTAGCTTATTCTTTATAACTTGCAAGTACGGGGCTTAGAAATTACGGAAGCCGCTAAGAATATCTAACGAGCAGGTTTCCCTATGTAATTGGGAAATATGTTCCCAGACAAAAATTCTACAAGAAGTAAGTTTCGATGTCTACTAAAATGCGCTTAAAATGTGCTACTACTTATTAAGACTACAGCTTGAGTTAGAAGTAAAAAGTATATTGCTACTTTGCTGATTCTCAAACTCTGAAAAAAGTTTATGGGATTTATTGCAATAAACGCAATTGGCATCATCATCAAAATGTCAAATTGCAAACAAGTTGTGGCTACGTCATCGTGAACATAAATTAAAAAATACACTGGAATTTATACGCTGACGTTCCGATAATGAGCACAGAACTCGAATACTGACAGCTTTTCAAGCTGTGACAAACGCATTCCCCCTATATAAATGAGAGTAATGCAATTATATTTGATATTTAATGGCAATTTTTTTTTTGCCATTGGAACTTACTAAAGTACAGAACGCATTGGAAAGCTGGGTATATGAGTTCAGAAAGTCTAATAAGCGCGCAGCTTTATGGGAAAACAATTTGATGCAGTTACGCTATAACTCAAGTTGTCAGAGGAATAGAAGATGTCTAATAAGTTTACAATTTTAATGATATTTATAATAATAGCAGGACATGATGTGCTTCCTAGCGGATCAAGTGATGAATATATGGAGCTATGTTTTAAGACCTACACGGAACTACAAACTAATCGGCGTCTTGGGAGTTCTTGAAAATTAAAAAAATCATTGCCGCGGTAATCTACAGCTATGTAACTCATAACCCTAGGCATAACCCTAAAAATACAATACTTTGACTTCCTGCTTTTTATTTATATTCGTTCGAGTTTAGAATCCGCTTCGTGGAACGCGTTTCAGCAGACGAGAGAAGAACATGGATTGGAGTAGATTGCTGATGTTTTCGGGAGGGTGTCACTTTTACAAACTTCAAAGTGTCTAGCTGAAAATGTCATGAAATATCACTGAGACATGTAGCAACCTAAAAAAACCCACTCCCAGCAGCACACCATGGTGATTCCGGGAATTTTTAGTAAACTGCTTATTCTGACTTATGGCGTCAATTCCGACAACGTATTCCGAGTCTACGTAGCAAATTGTTTCCGTTTCAAAACTTTTCAACTTCTAAACAGTTGAAATTATATTACAAATAATAGATCGAATTTATGCGCCTAACGACTTCAGTAAAGTATATTTGATATTATATTTTTGAAAAACTAACATTCATTTACCGAAATAATATGATTTTGAAGCTATGTAGCACTAAATGAAGACATAGCCTTAAAAATACTTACATATAACCTCCTAATTCTGACTATCTGGGCCGATTCCGACACAGGATTACAACTCTACGCATAATTTCCGTTTCAAAACTTTTTTATTCCTAGGAAATTTGAGTTATAATTATAATAATAGATGGCGATTCAAGTAGAGAATATATGGAGCTGTGCATTAAGTTCTACAAGGAACTACAAATTACTACTTGTCTTGCAAGATCTTGATATATCTGACATTCTTTGCCGAAATAATCTGATTTTGAACCTAAGCAGCTCAAAAACAAAACAAAACCCTAAAAAAATCAATATCCTGCTAACTCAGACTTCTTGGGTCAATACCAAGAACGTAATCGGATCCTACGCATCAAACTATTTCCATTTCAAAACTTTTCAATTTCTATACAGTTTTAATAATAACAATAATAGTTGTATGGAATATATAAAGTTGTCTGTATTACAAATTAATCGGCATCTCTTGCAAGTTCTTCAAGAGCAGGTATGCCTAAATAATATATGATATTGAAGCTAGGTAACTCAAAAACAGGGCATACACCTAAAAAATACAATAACCTCCTAACTTTTACTTGTTGGGAGCCTATTCTAAGTTAATACTTTTCAATTTCTAAACAATTTCAATGATAATAAAAGAATATATAGAATATATGTTATTGTCTGAACAACAAATCAAGGGGCGTCTTGCCAGTATTTGATATAGCTGACATGCATTGCCGAAATAATATGATTTTGAAACTATAAAGCTCAAAAACAAAGGGCATAACCTATTAAATACAAAAACCTCCTAATTCTTACTTGGGCTTGTATTCAGACTCTACGCAGCAACTTATGTATAATTATATTATAATTGTAGTAATAGTTATATAGAATGTATAGAGTTTCCGAACTACAAATCGGCGTTATCCGAAGTTAACTGATTTTGAACTAATTTAGCTCAAAAACAGCACATAACCTAAAAATACAATCACCTCCCAATTCCTCCCTATTCCGACAACATATTCCGAGTCTACACAGCAACTTTATTCCGTTTCAAAACTTTTTCAATTTTTATGCAGCTTAATTTTAAAAATTTTCCATTAACATTAACAAAGCACGTAACTGTGTTAAATATTAATTTTTCATATTGTATATTTTAATAAATTAAAATTATAATATCGTAAAACTTAGATAAATTTAAAAAAATAAACAATTTGTTAATTTTTATAGTTATGAGTACTACGCCCGCCCATTACCAAAACCGCCAACCAGTTTCGTAAACCCAATCAAACCCATAAATCTTACACCAAGCTTACCTACCATACCAGAGGCCTATTATTTAATTCAACATCTCTATTTATAATGCGTGACTAGTTCCGAAACCAGTGAACTGTCTTAACTTACAATTAAATATGATAAGCTAACAAAAATAACTTAATAATTAATATATACGCATAAATATCTGTATAAAAATGTAGCAGATAATATTTAAATTTTTTTAAAGAGATAATTGCAGCATTTGGGAAACCCTATTAAAAAATAACATGCTATAACACTTAAACAAGTTTAATATACAGCCTGACTGGGTGACCAATTTATCAATCAAAGCCATAGAATGACATACCATCATAATCATAAATAAATATACGTATAAGACAGATTTTACCAAGATATGTAAATAAATATATTATTAAAAACTGAAAAAATAAAAAAATATTGTAAATTATGTTAGATAAAAATTATGAATTTTTAACAGCGGCCAGACAGAGTTTTTACTTTTTATGGAAATATATATATTAATTTTTTTTTTTTTGAGTTGATTCTTAATATAAGACTGGGTCAGCATCGCCCTTGGGGCTTAGGTGGCATTTGCTACATTTTTTTTTTTTTGTTTATTTACTTTTTTTGTAACTCAAATCGAGTCTATGGTTTTACTTTTATTTAATTTGTAACTGAAAAAGTATTACTTTTTTCCTTGCGTTACCAAAAAGTTCAAGTTAGCCGCATACGACTCCAATATCCATTATCCACGATCCATTATCAAGCACCTGTTCAATCTCGAAAAAAAATCAAATTTGTAAATGGAATGTTACATTATAAATGATTAAAGTGAAAGATAAAGTTATTGTTTTTATCGAGACGGGCAGTTAATTCTTTGCACTTTGTTCTTTAATCTGCGGAACCAATATTGTGCCCTCAAATATGCTTTAAGATGAATCGCAAATCAATTGCCGAACCGCGAAGTCGACTGCTTTTGGAACTCGAACTCGTATAGTTTTATTTGCGGCCAAGAATTTATCTTAAAAGATAAATAAATAAGTGCGGGTATGAAACTTTTTGCTTATAGCGCATTTATGATAAGAAAACACTAGAACTTCCTCGACCTACAGTAGTACGATCATCAGTGCAGGTAGCCGAGTTGTTCCCAACAGCTCCCATGTACTTTTATTTGCTGCTTTTTCCAATTTATTCTGAACTATATCTGGACTTGGCACTTCAGAATCTAAAATTTGATAGGGAAGATATTCGATCTTTTTATGCTATCATCAGCATTATCAAGAATTTATGGAGTTTGTTCAAAAACTATTTATAATATTTACTCTGCGGGATTAAAATTGGAGTCCCATCATTCGATTGTCATCCTATTCTTGTAGACTTTGCCTTATAAAATTACCTTCTCTAAATGATCGTAGAACTTGCCTTGGCATGTTGTTTTTTCATAAGCTTCTTATCGATTTCATTGACTCTAACGCACTTCTTAATCTCATTGCCATTCCATCCAGCGTAAGACCTAATACCTCTAGCACTTATCATTTTGTGGATGCAATTATGTATTTCAGAATACTTTTTGCATCTTATGTGCAAACTATAATATACTTTACGATTTCCTATCTTATGAACGCTCTATTTAATTTATCTCTTTCTCAATCTTAAATCAACTTTATTCCCGAAATCGAGCAGCTTTGACTTATCAAGTACTAAGAAACCCCAACTTGGTCAACGCTGATCTTTTGGCTTTTTTGCTAAGAAATGTCTTAGCTTTTACGTAACTTCCTGTTTTTATCTTTTAGTTTGTACAGCCAAGTTCCTAGTCGGCCTATAAAAAATTCACCCATCAGACTAGGGATACGTATTAGTTTTATAACATATTTTCCACGTTATTCTTTAATTTTTCTTAATTTACACATCTTGAAATTATTAAATATTGAGATCAACTGGACTTAGTTGTAGTCGTAAATAATTAAAAATATCAGTTTCAGGCAATGATTTCACATGATCCTCTAGCAAGATTACAATATGCGTGTTCCCAATATCATCGACCAAAAAAAGAGAAACTTCAGTTTCAACATCCATAAATTCAGTATTCAATATAAAAAATAAAAATAAAACTACGAACATCGCTCCAAAAGAAAGCTATATCTCTATTGATGGGTAGTCAAAGAGAACATACAGTTTATAGAATCCCAACGGCGGGTGTCTTTAATTAATAGAGATCTACTTAGGTTTATAGATTCTATTTATTTCATTTGCTAGCTCTGCCAGTGCTAGACAAATGCAGGGTGGAATTGTACCACCGACATTCTAATTTAGAGGCGAGTGCGCTAGTACTACGCTTCCGAAGCCCACTATTTTTGGGTATACTTTGGATTATAAGTGTTTCAGCTTTTAGGGTTTTCAGTGTACTTCAAAATCTTCTAAAAGGAATAGACATTTGTTATGATAAAATATGATTAAATTTAAATAAATTTGATTTCCCAATTTTATTTATTATATTGCCTTCATAAATTAAAAGGCGATTCGAGTGCTGGGAGGGCCGAAAATATATGCTAAATTGATGTCACAAAATCAAATCATAAATCAAACAAATTATAGCTATTATTATTATTATTATTATTATTATTATTATTATTATTATTATTATTATTATTACATGTACTGCATAAAGATATAAACAATGTGGCGAACACCATAGCTTATCTTTATAGAACCAACTTGAATATCTCAAGGAAAAAGCAAATAAATCATATTTTGTAAAATAGGCGCATGGTTAAACCGGGATGCCGGACAAACCTGTGGCCAACAGCGATCATTGTGGCATCTATCGTTGTTGTTGTTTTTGTTGTTGTTATTGTTGTCCATGGTTGACTGGACAATCATAATAATCACAGCTATAGCAGCCGCTGCAACAGCGGCAGAGCAACAACAAAAGCTACTTACTATGTCTATGTCAAGCCGATATGCGACTGATAAAAAGTGAGTAAAAAACCCGCACAGTGACATAGGATGCTCTTGGCAAAGGGGGGCGCCACAGGATTTACTTTCGAATCAATTGAGCTAGTTTAAATTTATGAAGACATGATCGAACTAGAAAACAGCTTTACTCTTGGAATCCTGCATAGACAGCAAAGGCGTCAGGGACTCCTGTGACTCATTCCGAAAGAAGTTGATGTTCGGAATATATCATATTGTATCCGACTGAAATATTAAGAAAAAAACTCAAAATTAGACTTGATGTTTAGCGAAGTCAATGCTTACGATATTTTAGTTACTTGCAGCAGATGACTTCATTTATTTCCATATTCTTTGAATCGGTCCAAGACCAAGCAACTGACTGCCTCAGATGAGCAGCTACACAGACAGGAAGTAGCAGAGTAATAAACACACAGTTCCTGGCAGAACCACCTATTCTGGCCCTTTACACTTATCACAAAATGTTGTTTCGATCCTTTGCTTGGTTATAGTTCAAGCTCCTGAGGAATGGCTTGATTTTGGTCTTCTTTGTCAACTTGTTGTTGCCCATTTTCTTGGTCTCCTTGCGAGGACCTATATCGATGGCTTCTCGGCTGCGTCGTCTTCAGAGATCTTTACGTTGATGACTTTGTGCCAGCGTAACGTTCACTAAGAAGGATTACGATTTTACCCTGATTCATTATTTTTGCCATTTAGTAAGATGGTCTGTTCGCTGACCAAAAAAAAAAGAATTGAAATAGCGAAAGGTTGGTTGTGCTCAATATCGATTCAACTTCGGAATACCAAACTCAAACAGACGTTCTCTTATCGGACTATCAAATGTAGTTTTAAAATCGATCCGTTTGTCGTGGGTGTTTTTAAGGGAATTGACAAAGAGTATGGACCTGATCTATGATGGACTTACCATTATGAAATTCAAGTCATCGAACGATAATGAGTCGCAAATTCTAAGAACTCGAGAAAGCCCATTTCTAACTTGACAGAGCTAAGATATACCGAACTAACACGGAGTTTCCCTAGACGTTACCCGCTCAGGGTAACAAATGCTGCTGAAAAAGGTTGATGTGTATCCAATCTGTTCTTAATGGATCTTTTTTAGGTTTTTGCAGAAAGTGAATACCTGGTCTATGGTGGATGGATTTATGATTATGAATTTAAAGAGGGCTGAACGATAAACAGCAGCCTTGTCTAAGACGCCAAGATAGCCCATTTCTATCTTGACAAAGTTAAGGAAGACCGAACTAACATAAGAGAGTTCCCTGGCGATCCCTGGCGTTCCCTTGTCAGGGTACGAAATGCAGCTTTTTATTAGACAAAGAGATGATGTGTGTCGATCTGTTTTAAATGAATTTTTTCCAGGATTTGGAGCCAAGTGAATACGTGGTCTTTGGCGGGCTTGCAGCTCTAAAGCCTCACTGGTAAAGTCAGATCAGTTTGTTGTTTAGACTGATTTCCCGATAGGTTGGGTTTTCACAAAGTACATGCATTAGACCTTATATGAGATAGCTATAAGACTGATGTCCGGTATTTCGGGACGTGCGATTGGACCTTATATGAGACAGCAATAAAACTGATTTCATGGTAGTTGGGTCTTCCACAAAGTCCATGTGTTAAGAGCTTAGATGAGATAGCTACAGGACTGATTTCCCGATAGTTGGGTCTTTCACAATACGTGCGTGAGGCCTTATATGAGACAGTAATAAGACTGATTTCAAGGTAGTTGGGTGTTTCGTAAAGAACGTGCGATAGGACCTTATATGAGAGGTGCAATAAGACTGATCCCACGGTAGCTGAGTCTTTCGCAAGGTAAGTGCGCTCAGATCTTAGGTGAGACAGCACTAAGTCTAATTTCCCGGTAGCTCAAATATATTAAGGGACGCCTAGACGAGGTAACCCCAAAACCGGTAACAAGGCCACAGAGAGAGTTCCTTGGGTGTAATAATACCCTAAACTACTCTCTCGCCACCCCCCTCGCTCCACCACTGTTTTACAACAACTAAATAAATAAATAAAAAGCCAAGAAGAGATATTTATTGATTGTGCTGCGGCACTATGGTTGTTGCTATTGTTGGTATTGCTTTTTCTGCGCTTGCCGCGGCAGGAAAATTGACAATTGCGCACCTGCTTCATTTTCTTCAGGCCAGGCCAGACAACAACAACAACAACAGCAACAGCAACAACAAATGGCAATAACAATGCCAATTCTACCTGGTTAATGGCATTTAACGGTCAACTCTGACTAGCAGTAAACTTTGTAAAACTTTCCAAACTTGCTGCAACTTTTGTACAATAGTTTGCTGCAGCTCGCAGTTACTTGCAACACAACAGAGCAACAGCGACAACATAAACATTGCCACAAACTAACTATCGCAAAACATATTTATGTACATACATAATAAATATTTGCATAAAAAGAAAATCCTGGCATATATCATAAATTGCATAAAGTGCAGGCTTCTAATTGTATGCTAATCGTATTATGGCCCAAATAAATCACAGCCAAGTGTATTAACATAATTATATTAATGTTGCAGCTGTGTGCGGCATCTATTTGATATTGGCCAGCCATTTGGTTGACTTTACTAATTTGGTTTTAATTAAAAATGGGCCCATAAGCTGGCCATAAAGAGCGCTATCAATGGAGCATCAATGTTTGCAACCTCAATGCTGCCCAATTAAGCCACAAAAGCAGAAATCAGCCAAGACCAAAACATTAGAACTTTTACAGTTACGCCCCGGAAGCCTCAAGCGCGCCTAACTCTGCCCAAGATCAATAAGCCTCGTGATGAAGTTGTTTTGATAAAGGCGCATTTGGCACAAGGCTTTGAAAAACGTGCGCAATTTATCTAAATCAGTGCAGGCCAGGCAGCGCAGCGCAGCGCAGTTTGAACCATGGCACAACCCGTGCAACATGCCACAACCTGCAGCAGGCCAGCTGATGCGAACAAGGCATTACGAGAGCCCTAGTAGCTGCTATGGCCAGCGCAAAAACCACTTGACAATTGGCATTGAACCGTCCGCACAGACCCCGGCAGAGCGCGCCGCATTTAGATAAAAATCATAAATGCATTGAAATGTCATTGCCAACTGCTGGTATCAGTTACAGTTACTACCAAAAAAAAAATCAAAATGTATAGCTCCACAAGGAGCGGGCGATAATGTACGTGCATCTCAACTGCTGCTGGGTGCGCAGTACGTTGCACTTACCCTATATGCAATTATGTGGTGGCATGCACTACTACGACTACCACTACTCCAGCCACGTCAATTGTCCAAAAACCTTAATTAGAAACACGCCGCAGCGTCTGTGCGACATGGCGCAACGCTGGACCAAACTTGACTGATGATTATTTATCACCATTGTGTCGCGTCCCGGAGTCGTGCGACAATGACACGAGACAGTCAGTCAATAATAATGGCCACTGACTGACTTTGAACTCATTGGGAACATTTTGTCTGCAACATGTTGCATACAGAATGATAGACTGGGGCTGGCCGAGTTGAGAGCTGACAGCGTGATTTTTTTTTTTTTAAACTCACGTAACTATCGTAGCAGCTAGCTTAAATTTTTTTGAGAAAAAACGTTAGCACATAAAAATAAGGGATATTTTTTACCCCAATACTAAAAAAGTGGCGCGAGTTCAAGACTTTGGAATGCCTGTATTATTATATATAGCTAAAGCACTTCTAACCATAAGAGTATTTTTTGGCCTACATTACATTTTATATAGTCTAACGACTTAAAGCATCACTTTACTACCGAGTACCTTACTCCTTTGGAATACCTAAATTATATTGCAGAAACACTCCTTACCGACATTTTACGCCGATTATTCCATTTGATCTACTTAACCGGTTTTAAGCAAACTTGTTACATTACTTGGAGAGATAAAAAAATCTGCAGAGTACAGAATTTAGTCAGAATATATAATCTTAAAATCACCTTAAAATCAACCTTAAAATCAAGGAATATATTCAAAATAAAAAAAATATATTTTTTACCTATAAGAGTTTTCTGTATGCTATATCATAATTTAGATCATAAAATTATTTTATTTTATTTCGTAAGAAAATAATGCAAAATCTGAAAATGTATAAGTTAATTTTCAAAGTATTATCACATCGCTTCTTCTCACTGCCAACGCCATTCTACCTGGTGCTTAAGTCATATCTACAGAATCGAACATTTTTTGTGAGATGCAATGACGCGGAGTCTGATTTGAAGAACATTTTGGCCCTTCACTGCTGACCTTCCGATGGTCAGGTAGTGTGCACGCTGCGACAACTCTGCTGTCCACAAGTCTCCATCTTTGATTAGACACTACCCACTTCAATTAGCTCTAAGTACCTGGGTACCTGGACAGCAGGCTAAACTGGAGGGCTCATTTAACAAATAAAAGATTCCAGCTTAAGGAGAGGCTCAAACGATTGTACTGGTTCCTCAGATCTGCATCAAGCCTTAGCATACGCAACAAACATTTGGTTTAGAAGGCGTTCCTTAAACCAATCTGGACATACGGGATCCAACTTTGGGGAACCACGGCCACATCAAACACTAACAGTGTTTCAATCAAAGGTACTGCGCATAATAGTGGGCGCCCCATTTTATGTGAGGAACTCCGTCCTTCACACAGACCCCAACGTGCCCACTATCCGCGACTATAGCCAGAGGTATCCGAACCGACTGGAGAACCACGACAACGTGCTTGTATTACAGCTACTAGACAACAGCACTTAACTCCGGAGGCGTATTTTTTTTTACAAGTCGCTTATAGTTAGGATATTCCCGACTTAACATGTTAGAAATACTTAAAAATGATAAAAAAGCTTAGCAATATCTTAGTAATAGGAAATTTCCTATTGTAGTATGTTTTATTTTAATATAGAATTTGAGTTTTGGTGGCAGTTCGTATAAAACTCTTTTGTTTTTCATCAGTTTCAGTCTCTTATATTTAAGAACTATCCTTTTTGGACTATAATTACATTATTGAATTATTTTGGTGTTAAGGATTTTTACTTTTAGTTTAATTTTCTACTTTTTACATTTCAGAAGCTTTCATTTCATTTAGTATAACAATATTAAGGTATATAAATATCTTAAAATATAAGATGCTGTTTAACTCTATAGGCAACATAGACCTTCAACTACCAGAAATATGAAAGATATTAAAAGCTGCGGGTAATTTAATGCATCACATCACGATTCTGAGTTAATTGACGTTATGTACTCGAAAAATTACCTAAATATGTATATTATTATTATTGATTATTATTATGATATTATTGATTATTATTATGATTATTTTGGTCACACATTATTTGTAGAAAGTCAGCCAAGTTTTATTTATCATTTCTAAAATACCATTCCTATCCTTCGATATGCGATCAACTATTATTTTTTTCTTAAAGTTATTCCAAGAAGTTGTACTTTATTTTTAAATTTCCGTCAACTATTTCAAACAATTTTTTTTCATTGTAAATGAATTGAAAATTTAAATTAGAAGAGTCTGGCTGTTGGGAATATAGTACCTATTTTGGATAAACATTAAGCTCTTAATTCTTCTTCCCACTTTCAAATATTTCCCATACTTACCATTTTCAAAGATTTTTTCACTAACCCTCAATAACTTAAGCTGCAGTTCGTAACTTCTCAAGATAGCTTAAGTAACCGAAATATGTTGTTTTTAACATATTTTATTGGAAGATCGCTATATCTTTACTAACAGATTTATTGCTGAAACACCTATTAAGCTGACAATTTGCC
Organism: Chymomyza procnemis; assembly: GCA_035046065.1. Lineage (NCBI taxonomy): Eukaryota > Metazoa > Arthropoda > Insecta > Diptera > Drosophilidae > Chymomyza > Chymomyza procnemis. The sequence goes on from JAWNOJ010000026.1 coordinate 44,354,073, forward strand.
ATAATAATGCAATTAATAATAGGAATTCATTCTTCCCAACTAGTTCACTGAAATTTTCCTTCAACTTCCTCTACAGCTCTAATTGCCAATAAGGATACACTCCATCACCGTCATGTCGTTTGCAATTAACCCTTTTGCGATGCTCACGATCTGACATACCGCCCAGCTCTAGCTGGGATGCCCAACTGCTCAAGTTTTCAATGGCTATTTAGTTCGTTTTCAATCAGAGCAGTCAACGTCAAAGATTCAGCAGCATCATCTTCATCATTATCGTCATGGATTCATTGTTGTTGTTGTTGTTGTTGTAGCTTTTGTCAGTTAACTGACATTCTGTGAGAACAAAATTAGCTTGCAATCAGTCGTAGTAGCAGCTATCGCATATTTCCATATATTGTTATTCGCTTAGTCATCTTTGGGACTTTGTTCATGCAGAACTTCATTGCTTTCTCTCGTTTCGTCGTCTGAAATATCTGAAACATGTCTGTCACATGACCCATGGCCATAAATCTTTTTAGCGTTTAATTGAAACTGATAAGCATGAACTCTTTGAAATTTTCCAACAACTCTTTTGTTTCTCTTTCTTCCGGTTTTCATCAAATCTTATAGGTTCGATTTTAAACAATAATTTCAGGAATTATCTTAATATATTATATAATTTTTTCAAGCTGTCGAGATTGCAAAAAAAAGGTAACCATATAACTATTTCAGAATATTTTAGTTGACACGGGAAATATGCCTACTTAATAACAAGATGTACTCCAAAATACGAAAAAACCAATACGAATAATTTTAATCGGATTCGATTTTTCTCCTGAAGTTTAAAAAAACAATTATCGAATATGGTCATCACTTCAGAGGTAAAGCGTGGAGATATCTCCATTTATAGCTGTTCGAAGAGAACAGGGAACTGCAGCTTATAGCCAAATCGGAACTGCGGTGTCTTTAGAGATTTACTTAGGTAAATAGATCTATTTATTTGCTAGCTATATCAGTGCTAGGCAAATTCACCAATGCCGCAAATGGCCAACCACCAAATTTAGGGTATAGAGGCGAGAGCGCGCCCACTAAGTTACCGAGGCCCTCAAATTACCCCCTCTTTTTAAAGCATAAACTTAAGTTTTACCCGTTTAAGGGAAAATTTTCCATAAGCAATAAGGAAATTTTGTTTATTCGCAAACTATTTGAGGGAACACATGCACAATTTTATGGTCAGAATCACATTTTCAGAATCGTAATCAAAATTCTATGCTATATGAGACGTGCTACTTTGGGCAGTCTGGAAAAATAAGGGTTATTATTATACTTTAATTTAATGTGCGCCTATTATACTTTGGTTTAAGTTTCGGGTATCTGAGCAGAAAAGTACAAATACTATTTTTTAAGAATTTTTTTGGATCTGAGAGTGTAATATATTTTAGGAAAATGAATTATGAACTAGAACAAACAATTCAGATATTATTCATTTTCAATAAAATATAGTGAATTTTCACATTCTTAAAGCCAGATTTTACCTACTACATATACTATACCTCATAGAGTTATACCTCTGAGATAATCATCATTTTAGATATTATTCATCTTCAATAATAGATATTTTTCGTGATTCTGGACATTCTTCAAAACAGTTTATATATTACAGTTGAAATATAAACTATAATTAGCTAATCAGATTTACATATATTATTCATCTTCAATAATGTATAGCTTTCGTCAATCTTGATATTCTTCAAGATAATACCTCCAAAAATCAATAACAGGATTCTTTATGTTAGCAGTCTTTCGATAATACTAAAAGCAATCATATTAAACTTCCGAATATTGAACAACAACATTTTAATTTCAATTAAATATACCAACAATTCTACAACACGTAAGGCTATTGTGTTTCTACCATGTTCTGATTTTTAGCACGGTTCCAAAAAACAATCGTATTATTTTCTTAAATGAAGCATTCCTCTAAAATGCTCTACCATTTATCTAGTCAAAATAGCTAACTTCACTTGCCTTCGTGATTTGAAATAAATAGAAAATGCCCTTTGCAAGTAAAGGAGTCAGCTCATAAGATGACACACGGTTAATTCGGCAGCGGAAGGCTTTGAGATACCCTGCAGCACTTCTCTGTAATTAAATGAATGATAATAATTGGTCAGAACTCAGGTTTTCTTAGAAAATAACAATTTTGAGAGGATTTTCTTTGCCAATTCACCCTTTGGGAACTTTATGAAATAGACAACGAATCCATCGATATCTATGAATCGGTACGATTGGGATGCCATCGAATTCAAAGAACTCGCCTTTGGAATACTAAAATAATTTAAAACGACAGAATTGATCAAGATAACTCCAAACTTCAACGCAGTACAAAAACTTTTCAGTTTTTTTCAACGACTTTAGGAAATAATACTATGTGATACCGATATAGCTGACCAATTTTGAGCAAATTTGGCAATATACTAGGAAACTTTAGAAGTGTATTGGGTACCGTATTTATAGTAACATTTCAAATTACTGAATTATTCATCCAAAACTTTTCGTTGATTTTGAGTTGTTACAACTAAGTCCAGTTGAGCTCACATTTAATAATATAAAAATTAGCAAATATTTGAGTCCAAAAAAATTAATTTAGAGCCTGATGAGTGAATCTATAACAAGTATGCAACTTCACACATCTGGGGCAGATGCTACGAAACGATTATTTATCCGAATTTGATCAATTTTTGCATAATACTTGAAATACTTGAATTATTCATCCAAAAGTTTTCGATTGCTAGGAGTTAGTATAACGAAATCCCGTTGAGTTCATATTTAGTGGTACTAAAGTTGGGAAATACTTGAGCAAGTAAAAGATTATATGCAGGCGTCTCACTTCTGGCGCTGACTAGCAAGTTGGATTTAGAATACAAAAGTTGTTAACAGGAACATAAAAGTTTAAACATTTCTTAACAAAGATGTCCAAAGAGCACCGCTGACCAAAGAGGGGGATTACCAGTTCATAATTGGTTATAGATGCTCGATTTGGCAATAGAAGAAGTCGGAGATAATCGGTTCCAAGAAATACCACAATAGTTCTCTATGTTCATTTTTGAAATATAAGTTAGATTCATTAAGGGGTCCGTTTGTGGAACGAAGTTACAAAAAATTTTTCAGGAATAAAGATATACAAGATATACAGTACTGATAGTATAGAGAAGTGAGTATACGTTTCTTGATATCTATTCGTCATGGGAAACTACTGCAGATATTAAAATAACTAGAATACCATTTGTGTGGTTTTCAAAGAAAACAAACAACTGTTTCTAAGCTATAATACTGTGATCAATGGAGAGCTGTAGAACAGCTGTGGATATTAGTAATATCGCTGGGCAAAAATTGTAGGACTTTACAATTGGTATAAATACTTAGTTCCTAGCTGAGGTTTCATTCAGTTTTGTTACTCAAAATATGCGGACTGTACTGCTAGTCTTCGTGATTTCTTTGTGTTTTGTATTAGTTTTGGGCATGGATATTTATGAACAACAATATGGTAAGTTATCTGAAATAACATAGTAAACTTTAATATTACAACGAATAACTACAGAAATTTGCAGCCAGAATCCAGATCGTGGCCACTGCAAGGGACATACAGACATGTGGTATTTTGATAAGACGCTAAACGAATGTAAAATATTCGATTATTCCAATTGCGGTGGCAATGCTAATCGATTTTTTTCGAATATTGCATGTGAAGCATATTGTATTTTGAAAAAAAACTCACCTACTAGCTACCTTTTATTGGTACAAAAATGATTAAACAAAATTTTAATAAAATAATTTTATAAATTTATTTATTTAATAACAAAAATTTTTATTGCTAATATGCAATACAATATATAGCCTCGTGTATGTATTCACGAATAAAATAAAAAAAGTTAAAATTTTTTAACAATTTCACTTTATAAAATATTTTAAACGAGTCACTCTGAAAAGTAAGAATACGACGAGTTATGCAACTTTGAATGGGTCAGAATTTATTTTTTCCTAAAGTATAGTTTTTCAGAAGTAAAGTCCATCAATATTATTTATGTTAATATACAATGCATATTGAATTGTACTTGAAACTTTAGATGCGGGATTTGGTCTTTAGCAACTGCTGGAAGACGATAATCACTGAATCGGTTAACATAATTATGGAATGGACGAAGGATCATGCTATGTCCGAAAATGCTAAAGAATTACATAATTTTCAAATGAATTTCCAGTCTAGTGTCATTGCTACAATGCTGCTGGGGTTCATTCTGAGAGCATGCAGTATCCAGGTACATTTTCATTTCTTGATTTGAAGGTGAACAGAGGACTCACCTGTAGCGCTCCACAGCTTTGGATTTGATATTCTGTTTGGCCAGAATATCTTGCATATAATTCTCTGGCATTTTGTTTTTTTGGCTGAAAACCTGCAATTTTTGCGCTATTTTCTTTGTGATGAGACATGTTGCACTACCATAAAGCAGGATGGGCTTAACATACGCATTGAGGATACGGAGTTTCGTCTTCTGGCTATCTGTTTGCTTATCCGAGGCGTTGCAATCTTCCGAATGCTGCACGAGCTTTCGCAAACCGGCTCGAGACATTTTCATACACTCCATCATTGTTGGAGATAACGATGCCAAGGGAATTTCCCCCTTTTATTATTATCCCGAATTTACGAATTCGATTTCGTTCTCACTTATGGTGATGTTTCCTTGGCTGGAGTGATTGAAACGCATTACTTTTGTTTTGGCTGCATTTATTTCGAGACCTGCTCTGCTGGTTATTCTGACGTACTCCTCAGTTGTACTCTGGATTAATTTTTTGTACCGAAATCGGTTTAGCCAAACACACTTTTCCTAAAATTTAAATTGTTGCTCTAATTTGGGCGAAAAAATTGCCCGAATATTCATTTTTTCGTGGTGTAACCCCTTGTACACTAATACCATTATATCTCGAGAACTGTTTGGACGATTATAGCCCAGTTGCATTTAAATTACACGTTTCATTACTCTATAAAAACTCCAAACAGTAGAATTTGATCAGTGAACATGATGAAATCTTCGTAAACAAACAAAATACAACATTGTACAAAAAACATATTTTCTAAACGATTTGTTCTATGGTAGCTATATGATATAGTCAAGCGATTTTGATCGAACTCAGCACTATACTTTGAAATACCAAAATGCTTTTTAAATCTGCATTTGGGGATACTTCCAAACACCAATGCAATACAACAAGTTCACAAAAATCCCATCTTTTTAATTTTAACGACTATAGGATACGATACAATATAGTTATCCGATTTTAATCAAATTAGACAAAATACCTCAAAGCATCAGATCAATTTTAGTATATTTTCAAACAACTGAATTATTATTATCCAAAACTTTTCGATTGTTTAAGAGACCAGTTGAGCTCATATTTTCTTATATAAAATTCAGTAAATATTTCAACGAGTAACAGATCATATGCAGCGTCTTTCTTCTGGAGCTGGCTAGCAACTTGGATTTAGAATATAAAAGTTGGAAACAGGAAGTAACATAAAAGTTTAAACATTTCTGAAAAAAAGCTAAAAGATTACCGTTGACCAAGAGGGGTACTCCCAGCTCGTAACTGCTCAAAGATGATCGATTTGGCAATAGAAACAGTCGGAGATAGTTGGTCCCAATTAAAAACTCACAGTGGAAAGAGAAGAAATATCACAAAAGTACTTCATGTTAATTTTTGGAATATAAGCAAGATTCACTTATGAGGTTATTGAAAACTCCGTGCAAAATATGGGCGACATAATCGCTCGTGTAAATGTAAAGCACTGTTTATAGGGCACTGAAAAATTGCATTATTACTGATAGTACAGAGTTGATTTTTATTCGTCATAACTGGGCCAATACTGCAGATATTTAAATGAGATTTAAAATGCCAAAGATTTCCAATATCTACAACTGTTTCAAAGTTTTTATACTCTAATTGTGAAGTTCAGTTAATTGCCTAGGACAGCTCTTGACAGCTGACTTCTGTCACCGATTGATAAGTTTAAATTCAGCCCATTAGCAATTATTAGCAACTTTCGGTTGGCAAAAATTTAAGAATCTTACAATTGCTATAAATACTTAGTTCCTAACTGAGGCTAGTCATAATTTAAAAACTGAAAACATTAAGTTAGTTACCTTAAAAATGCGGGCCGTACTTCTAGTCTTCTTGATTTGCTTGACATTAGTTGTTGCCAGGGACTATTATGAAATACGTAGAGGTAAGTTATATGAGATAACATTTTAATCCTTTATACTTAAGTCAACAATTACAGAAATTTGCAACCTTGGTCGAGATCGTGGTCACTGCAAAGGTCATACCAACATGTGGTATTTTGATAATACGCATTACGAATGTCGCATATTCGATTATTCCAATTGCGGTGGCAATAATAATCGATTTTTTACAAAAAGAGAATGTGAAAAATTTTGTGATTTGAAAAAAATTCATCTTTTCATTTTCGGCCATTTCTAATAATTTGATAAATTAATTTATTGTATAAAAAAATTGTTTGATTCTACAATGCAATTCAAAAATATTTGTCAAAATAAAGCCCCATAAAGGCAACTTTAGAATACATATCGAACAAAGGAAGCTGATAGTGATATGCCTAAAAATTGTCATTTTTTCTCAACTTAAGAAATTAACCGTCAAATGGAGGCTTCTCTTATTTTATTTTCAGTTACATTTTTTTTTATAAATTTAATAATTAAAACAATAGTAATAAGTATATAAATAAATACTTGATAGTAAGAAATAAAGATAAGTTAAATAAAATGTAATTAAATGTACAACAATTTAAGAAAATACTCCGGATGTAATCATATTATACAAACATTACCGATATCTAAATAATTAAATAAACTTACATTCTCTCGGTTAATAAAAAGTTATTTTCTCTTACTCTTAACATCACTGCGATCTTGGCGATCATACAGACGGACAAGCATATCGAAGTCTTTTGATCACATTTTTAGTACTATTTTGGAAGATACTTACAATATATTACGATATAGCTATTCGATTTTGATCAAATTTGTTACAATAATTGGAAACATCAGATACAGATATTCTTAGTATCATTTCAAACAACTAAATTGTTTATACAAAACTTTTCGATTGTTGTAAGTTCACACTTGTAGTACTATTTTGGAAGATACTTACAATATATTACGATATAGCTATTCGATTTTGATCAAATTTGTTACAATAATTGGAAACATCAGATAAAGATATTCTTAGTATCATTTCAAACTACTAAATTGTTTATACAAAACTTTTCGATTGTTGTAAGTTCACACTTATAGTACTATTTAGGAAGAAACTATCGATATATTACGATATAGTTATTCGATTTTGATAAAATTTGTTACAATAATTGGAAACATCAGATACAGATATTCTTAGTATTATTTCAAACAACTAAATTGTTTATACAAAACTTTTCGATTGTTCTAAGTTAGATGTGCAGTTGAGTTCATATTTAATAATATAAAAATATTTGAGCGAGTAAAAGATTATAGTCAGCGTGATACATCTAGCGCTGGCTAGAAACCTGGATTTAGCATACAAAAGTTGTAAACAGGAACTAACATAAAAGTTTAAACATTTTTTAACAAAAGTTGCCAAAAGAACACCGTTGACCATGAGGGGGATTTCTAGCTCATAGCTGGTCAAAGTTGCTCGATTTGGCAATAGAAGCAGTTGGAGATAGGCGGTTCCAATTAAAATCGCAGCCGTATTAAGTGAAGAAATATCAGAAAAGTTCTAATTATTAGTTTTGGATTATAAGCATATGTCACTTGTGAGGTTGTTTATTTTGTGGAATGATTTTAATAAACAAAAATTATTTTAATTTCGAGCTCTTCGAAGACACAGTCGTTGCTCTACGCGTACTGTTTATCAGTCACTGAAAAATTGCCTTATTACTGATAGTACAGAGTTGATTTTTATTCGTCATAACTGGGCCAATACTGCAGTTATTTAAATGATTAAAAAGATTTCAAAACATGTACAACTGTTTCAAAGTTTTTATACTCTAATTGTGAAGTTCAGTTAATTGCCTAGGGCAGCTCTTGACAGCTGACTTCTGTCACCGATTGATAAGTTTAAATTCAGCCCATTAGCAATTATTAGTAACTTTCGGTTGGCAAAAATTTGAGAATCTTACAATTGCTATAAATACTTAGTTCCTAACTGAGACTAGTCATAATTTAAAAACTGAAAACATTAAGTTAGTTACCTTAAACATGCGGGCTGTACTTCTAGTCTTCTTGATTTGCTTGACATTAGTTGTTGCCAGGGACTTTTTTGAAATACGTAGAGGTAAGTTCTCTTAGATTACATTTTAATCTTTTCTATTTAAGTGAACAATTACAGATATTTGCAACCTTGCTCGTAATCGTGGTCCCTGCAAAGGCCATACAAAAATGTGGTATTTTGATATTATGTATTACGAATGTCGCACATTCGATTATTCCAATTGCGGTGGCAATGCTAATAGTTTTCATACAAAAACTGAATGTGAAAAATTTTGTGATTTAAACAATATTCACGGTAACCGTGATTCATTGAAAAATCATTAAAAAAAAAATTTCTAAAATTTATATTTCAAGTACTTTTATTATTACATATCGGCAAAATCAGCTGATAGTGTGAGAAATTTACCTAAAAAGTGTGTTATTGTCTTAAATATAAAAATAATTGTAATAAGTTATATAGATAGATAATACAAATAAGTACTTTATAGTAAGAAATAAAGTTAAACTAAAATAGAATGTAATTAAATCTACAACATTGTAAGCTAAACGTTGATATTTACGAGAATACTCTGGATGGAATCGTATTATACAAACATCACCGATATCTAAATACTTAAATAAACTTACATTCTCTCGGATAATAAAAAGTTGGTTTCTCTTACTCATAACATCACTGCGATCTAGGCGATCATACAGACGGGCAAACATATCGACATCTATAGTCGCTCGTACTTTTGGTACTGTTTGGGAAGCTCATCATGTAAGCAAACTAATTATACAGACTGTAAGATTTACTATTTTTATTTTGAACTCTCTTAAAATCCATACAGAAGTGGTGAACCAATACCCTGAAATATATTGTATATTAAGATTAATCGCAAATAGATTGCCGAAATATAAATTGTAATACAACTACAAGTGGTTTTATTTGTGGCCAAATAGGCAGCTTTTGAGAGTCTCTAACTTTTTCTTCTAGGCGTTGCATACTCTTTAAAACAAAACGTATACGATATTGCCAGTTAATGTAATACAAGCCTATCATGACGCTTCAGTTTGAAAACGAATCCGCATAAAATTGATTCGATTCGATTTTCGATCTACTTTTATTTCGCTCTACACTCTAGTCTAAGATACTCTAAAAAAAGGGTGATTTTTTAGGAACTTATGATTTCAAAAAGCAGCCAAATTTTGAAAAGTGCATAAAATATATAATTAATACAATGGAATGATGGTTTGGGCATAATTTCATTCCAAACGCAGGTTACAATTTAGACTTATTCTTTTTATAAATTCTTTAATATTGGCTTCTGTTATCGCTATCGATGTTTGCCTTAACATAACCTCAAACAAAGTTGTCTAGAGACGTTAAGTCATATGCGATGGGAACAAATACACCGGCTTCAATTGTGAAATAAATTTCATACTTAACCTGCTTTTAATTGGTTCGTCTTTCAACGCTCGTCCTTGACAACATCGCTTTGTCCTTTAGCGTCTTGGAAAAAGTGCATCCCAGCGATGTGGCGGGACCCAAATGCATAAGAAACTCAAATTAGAACTGACCACACTCTTATTATTGCCTTTTTAGCCATGCTTTGCTTTATTTTATAAGAGCAGAGCTTTCACAGAGGCTGCCCAGAATAACTTAACTATTTATATTCCCGGTGGCGCCACCTATAAAATATGAGTTCAAGGAGCACATTCTATTATCTAAACAACAGAGCGAAGCGAACTTTATTAAAACTAAGATAGATCTCTTATTTTTGTTATTTTTAACTATTATTTGCCTGATTTTTTGAGTAGAGAGCTTCAAAAGTGGCTGCCAATAGAGTCTACAATAAATTTTTGTTTTGGTGGCGCCACCTATGAAATGATATATGGGTTCAAGTAGCGCATTTTAGAAACTTAACAACAGAGCGAGACGAACTCTATTGAAACTAATATCTATTATTATAGTTTTTTAAACTAACTAGACTTTCTAGATACAGAACTTCAATAAAATCTACCTAGACTTTATTTAAAAATTTTTATATCTGGTGGCGCCACCTATAAAATGGTATATGAGTTCAAGGAAAACATTCTATTAACTAAACACCAGAGCGAAGCGAACACTATTAAAACTAAGATAGATCTCTTATTTTTGTTATTTTTAACTATTCTTTGCCGGATTTTTTGAGTAGAGAGCTTCAAAAGAGGCAGCCAATAGAGTCTACATTTAATTTTTGTTCTGGTGGCGCCACCTATGAAATGATATATGGGTCATGGAGCACATTCAATAAACTTAACAACAGAGCGAGACGAACTCTATTGAAACTAATACCTATTATTATAGTTTTTTAAACTAACTAGACTTTCTAGATACAGAACTTCAATAGAATCTACCAAGACTTTTTTAGATATTTTTATTTCTGGTGGCGCCACCTATAAAATGGTATATGAGTTCAAGGAAAACATTCTATTAACTAAACAACAGAGCGAAGCGAACACTATTAAAACTAAGATAGATCTCTTATTTTTGTTATTTTTAACTATTCTTTGCCAGATTTTTTGAGTAGAGAGCTTCAAAAGAGGCAGCCAATAGAGTCTACATTTAATTTTTGTTCTGGTGGCGCCACCTATGAAATTATATATGGGTCAAGGAGCACATTCAATAAACTTAACAACAGAGCGAGACGAACTCTATAGAAACTAATACCTATTATTATAGTTTTTTAAACTAACTAGACTTTCTAGATACAGAACTTCAATAGAATCTACCAAGAATTTTTTAGATATTTTTAGTTCTGGTAACGCCACCTATAAAATGGTATATGAGTTCAAAAATCACAGCCTTTAATCAAAACTGAAAAACAACACAGCGAACCTGACTCTATTAGAACTATGAGCTCTTATATCATATTTTTTAGCTATACTTTGGCAAATTTTATATGAACAGAGCTTCCATGGACGCTGCCAAATAGAACTCCGATAATTAACACATTTGTATTTTTATTAGGCAGATACAAACAAATTTCGAATAAATTTTACAACAAAATTATAAACTCCAAACTTTACTTGCATTTAGATCTCATGACCACAAAAAAACTAATTGGATAAGGTGATATATATGTTTCTTTATTGTAATATTATAGCATATACACAAGTTGTCAAGATCTGGCTTTAAGCGTTATTAAAATAAAATCGTAGAAATTTCAATGTATCTCATGCAATATTTAAAACAAAAATGTACCAAGCATATTAAATCAATAGCTTGAAAATGTTACAACCATGAAGTTCAGTTCCTTCGTAATATTACTCTATTTGCGACTGACATATGCACAAAATAAAATTCTAAACAGAGGTTAGTACGGCACTTGCGATTTCTCGATAATAACTTGTTACGCTTTGCAGAAAGATGTTTTTTTAGAGCAGCCAAAGGTCCATGCAATGCCACAGTCCCTGTGTTTGCCTTTGATATTTTCTCAAATCGTTGCATAAAGTTTGCCTATAGCAATTGTGGCGGCAATCCAAATCGTTTTGAAACCGAAAGCGAATGTCGTGCTACCTGCTTCAATATAGCCATCGATGGAATGAAACAGGGAAAACATTCCAAAAAAGATGAAGATTCAAGCGAATTAGTGGCCGGTAATAAACCAGAACAACAAGCAGTTAACGAATATTACAACTACGGTGACGATAACCATACTAATCGAGATAAGGTTGAAAGTGTTACGCAATCCGAAAATGAGCCTGAATACTTTGACGATACTACTACGCTGGCAAGGCAGCTGTCCAAAGAAATTACGCACGAATATAACGATACATAAGGGGGAAAAACACTCTAGACTTTTGGGCGTGAGTTTTGGGGCGTATCAAATACCACTGCAAATGGATGATTCATTGATTTAAAAGATTATCTGAACCAACTCGTTCTATGCGGAAGTAATTTGCAAAAATAAAAATATCTAAAAAAAAATACAAACTCCAAAACAAAATCTAGCAGTTTTCTAGCCAAAGCTTTAATATCGCATGACCAATGCAGCGGAACTAAACTCTTAACGCCCCAAAACTTTGATGTTGATGTTGCGACTCATGTCAGTTTGTATACCACATTCTAATGACTCTATTATAGGAGCAATGCCAGGAAACAACAAACACTCCAACTAGATGCTGCTGCACCCACCTCCAACCAAATGACGTCAAGGTGCGCCAATGCGTTGTCATCGTTGTTGTTGGAGTTGTTGTCGACATCGTCGGCTTTTAAGGCCTTTCAAGTGTGCCGTGAACTGAAATTAATACTCAACCAGATCAGACCAGGCCCAGCCACACTTTGACTGTGTATATCAGTTGACTTTTTTTTTCCAATGTGGTATATCACATGTAATACACTATTTTGCGAGCCTAAAAGTTTGTAGAGATTTATGGCGATTTTGCAGATGTCGAAACGGAAATAAGAGTAAACGAAATATTGTTGCATATAGCAGCAGTATCGGTAGCCTGATGACTGAAAACTCAAACTATATTGAACACATTTATTTCCAAGTGTTCGAAAGATAAAAAACTGCTTAATATTGCTTATAATAATATACTGTTTATAAACATTTGAAGCAAAATAATATTCTTCTCCGATTAGTTCTAGAAAACTTATGTAACATAGACATCCAATAGAATTTATTATAGAGATTGAAAGCTTTTAAATATTTGTAGACTAAAATTTTTCAAAAATATCTCTTAATCTGAAGGTCGATGGTTTGATTCTACCCCACAGCATTGATGCATTCTCTACTAACAAAAGCCACCATCTTTCGAATTCGGCCATATACTGAAGTCCTGTAATCTTCGAACAGCTATTAATAGAGCTATCTTCATGATCCGCCTTTCGAACGTTGAACGGGAGTAAATTTTTATTTTAGTTCAAAAAAATACACTTAAATCATCTTCTTTAAAACCCTTACCTTGTCGAATTCAGTTATACTCCTACTGGGACCTGACTACTCCCATTTTTATCATATTATTATCGCTGAGACACTTTTAAAGAAGTTGAGATATGTTCTATGGTTATATTTTATTATAAAATTTCCATTTACATCGTTAGTGGTCTCCAAACCCTGTAACATCTTAACATACATTGATCTTTCTAAGGTCTTTAAGCTGTAAAGATTGTGCTGCAACCTTGCCATTCTACATTCTAAGAGCTTTGCTTGAAAGGCTCCTTACGCTTAACAGGGATTACGGTGATGCTAGATTCTTTCCCGAACTCCACACAGAAACTTAAAAAAAAAAATCACAAATAGTTTTTATCATATCACATACTCCTTACGTTAGAAATTGATTACCTTGGGACTGGATACTTTTTCGAGTTCCACACGAAAAGTAAAAAAACGTCACAAATGGTTTCTATCATACAAACTCCTTACGCCTTTTGGGGCCTCGTAGCTTAGTGGGTAATAACACTGGCCTACAAAACCCAAACCAATTCAAGAGAATTAAACATAAACTGCTTGCCAAAATGGATAATCGATACACATTTCAATACAGACACGAATTGGACAATGGAATGTAAGAACTCTTGGAAAACCTAAGGTGGCCTTAATAAGATCTATCCTTCACTAACTGACCCAGATGAACACAACATGGGACAGAGCTAAACAAGCGGCGCACAACAGGGTTCTAAGGAAGGTTCTGGTAGAGGCTCTAAGTTCCCAAAAGGAATACTAAAAAAAAACCCCCTTAGGCCAGACAGAGATTAGCTTGGAACTGGATACTTTTCCGAACTCCAAACAGAAACTCACAAAAAGTTTCTACCGTATACATTTCGAAAATTTGAAAAACTGTTGTCTGAAATTATAGTTTTAAAAAATATCTTTAAATCATACAACTTGTATTGTGCGGGTAAAATATTATCTTTAATGATAATCTTTTTTTGCATGTTGGTAATAGGAACATGTCTTGAGATTTCCAACTGCGGTACAAAAAAAAACCATATATGTTCTTTAGGAGGTATTATAAGTAAACAAAAATTTCGATCCATACCAAACTGATTTAAAAAAAAATTTAGTTTTTTGACATAAAAAAAAATAGCGAATGAGCTATGTTTAGAAAAATCAAAAGAGAATACTCTGGGAATATTCAATTCCAACACGATAACGCTACAAACTCTACAGTTAAAGCTTTAGAATAAATCTTATTGAACCTATTCTCAAAAATTGGTTGGGAAATAAAAAATCGATGTAAATTGAGCCTGAAACAACAAGAATTCAAGACCTCACAGCTAAATTCAAGTTGCTATTGCTTATAGAAGCCACGAAATAATCAAAAATCTAAATAATGGTAGTATGGATCGGTTTGATAGCAGCACATAATTGTCGTTTGAACCCAATAACTCCCAAATTAAGATTTTCAATCAAAAGTTTAAGCATAAGAATGGATTGAGCCATTTTTCTTAAGCAAATTGGTTTGGCAGAGCGTGGAGATAACTCTTTTAATTTCTGTTCGAAGATAAGCGAGTCCTACAGATCATAATCGAATCCGCATGGTGGTGACTTTTATAGAGATTTACCTAGACAACTTGCAGGCTTTTTTACGATTAATATATTTACAGTGTATGCAAACTTCACCATGAAAAAGCTACAATTATTTCAAAGTGTTTTCATTTCACGTTAAGAATTATTTATGGTAATAAACAGTTCCGCTAATGTTGCACTTGGGCTAAGCCTTAAGCACATTTCGATAGACGATAAATTCGCAAGCGAAAATATAAGCCCCCCACCCAATGCTAGCTCAGGCATGCCTCTAATTGTTGCACAAATGTGTTATAATTTCTATAAAATTTTATAGTTTCATGCTAAATTCACGTGCACACAGCCAACGCTTGCCGCATTTAAATGTTCAAACGTCATTGTCATTGAGTGCAACAGGCAATTAAAGCCATTGGGGTTTGGCGGGAATTGGATTGCGTCCAATAGCAACCAATAATAATAACACTAGTCCAACACTTTGTGGCGGCCAACAACGGTCGGCACGTTCATTGTCAGCTAAACAAAGCGATAAACAAATGGCCAGTGTCTCATTAAAGCCGGCAAGCTGCTGCAACGGCATAGGCAACAGCAAGCAAGCAATGCTGGCGGCATCCAGCGGCGTCCAAAATATGCAACATTCATCAATCACAAGCTGCAGCTAGAGTCAGAGGCAAAGTCAGCGCCAGAGCGTGTCCAAGGAATGAGTTTAGACGCTTTGCTGCACTTGAGGTCGCGTTGCAGCAGTAGACACGTATCTGCCGGATTGATTTGCTTGCTACATTTTCAAGTCAATTACACATATTTGTGGCATTTGTGGCAATTGAGTATGAAAACTTATGCCAAAAGTGTGTAGCCGCTTGTGCGGGTGTACGTAGGTGTTGGCTGTCCAAATGCAACAACTTGTATTTGTTTGTTTGCTTGCAAGGCTTGTGTGTGGCATGCCACAAGCTAGCCGCGTGTAGGTTCGCAGCAACCAACAAAAAAAAAAAAAAAACTAGACAGTAAATAAATAAAACAACAAAAAATAGTCAAAAATAACAGCATGAGTCCACCCACAGGCGGTGCTGGTCAAATGGCAAGTGAGTCACGCCGCCGGCTGACTACGTTTGCCAGCACAATACCATAACTCATGTCATTGCACAATAACTTGGCCTAGGCGCTATGCAGCAACTAAGCCGCATGGGCCAACTAAGGGTTAAGTGTAGCGCTTATCAAACAGCTGACAGCAGTCGTAGCGTCAACAAAGTTACAAAAAAAAGCTGCTGCACGCCCCAAAAAAAGCTTCGCTTGTTATTTGATAACAAAGCTTTTGCGGCGCGCATGACAACAGTGTGTGTGAGTGAGTGTGTGAGAGAGAGAGCGTGACAGTGAGAGCGGCAGTACGCGCGCTGAGCGTCTAATGAAGAAGCAACAAAAGCGCGAGAGAGAGAGAGCATGATGAATAAAGTGCAAAAGAAAAACAACACAAAGCGAACGGTACTTATTACTCATATTTGTTTACTACGCAAAGGTTACTGTTGTTGTTGTTGTTTTCCCAAGTGAAGAGCGCTCGCGCGTTAAGAAGAAGAAAGAGAGTTCAGCCGGTCGGTCAGCGGAATGGCATGGGAAAGTGCCATAACTCAGTGACTGCAGCTCGCAGATACTTTATCTTTAAACAATTTTCAGTTTTATCTAAAACAAAACTGTGTCAATGTACTTACAAAACTTCTACTGATAATAAATGTTTTGAAGGCCGAAATTAATAATGCAGCGTTATTTGTGACTGATAAAACTTTTAAATCGTGTTAAGTTGTAGTTGCTTTTGTGCTGATAAAAAAGCCAAAAGTAAAAGCCAAGTTGTGCTTTCACGCACTTTTTAAACACAATTATAAAGGGTGTTTTTTTTTTAGATATAGAACGTTAAGTTGGCATAACTGTTCAACCGATTTAACAGCTGTCACGTGATTTTTTCTCAGTTTCCTTTGAAAAATCAAGAATTTAAGTCAGTCGCTCATCAAGCAAGCAAACGATATCGCTGTTGTTCCCGATTTTCATAAGCGAATTTTGTTTAGCCATAAAGCGCACTTCTGGTTGAATGTCTAGGTCAACAAACAAAACTGCCGCATTTGAAGTGAAGCTAATTCTCAAGTGTATGTCAAAACACCGTCCCATCCAGAAAAACTGACTGCTTGGCGCGCCTTATGGGCTGGTGGAATTATAGCTACGTACTTCTTCAAAAACGTTGATGGCCAGAACGTTACAGACAATGGGGAGCGGTATAGAGTCATGATTACTAACTTTTTCATTCCTGAATAGAACAACCATGATGTCCAGAAGCTGTGGTTCCAACAAGACAAGAATTCAAATAAAAAGTGCCAAAATACAAAAATTGGAGAATATCTTATAACATCTTTTAGCATCGTTTCTCTGCCAGCGGAACCACATTTGTGACTTCAAATATTAGAACGCTGCTACAGCTAATATAAAAGTTTTTTCTTTAATTTTAAAACTTATTTTTATATGACATCATATGTTTTACTTTTAAATCGATTATTGTTGCTCACGTTGCAGGTGTCGCTAGGGGTTATTGTGTTTCTTTAATTGCAGATATATTGCAGATATATGTATTATCGGGTCTTTGTATACTATTTATTATAAAAAAATAATTAACTGCTATAACTTAGACTTAATATTTTTAATATCTTTTACTTATATTGATGTTGAGTTAATAAGAAAAGCCACAAGCTGATAGATGAGCTTCTATGCTTCATCATCGGCTTGATATTTATGACTCACGCATTCCGATGGAAGACCACAGTGAGCAACTGCAAAGACGGCTGCAAAGTAGAGACGCCTGGCTGGAGCTAGTAAGCTCGGCTGTAAACCGATAACGCGCTGTAATGGTCAACTAAAGTTTTAAAAAGTCTCACGCACTCACGCAAAGTGCTCATCTCTAACAACTATTGTCAAGGTAAGAAGCGAAAAACCTATTAAAAGTCATTCAGTATTTCGCACGAGAGAGTGAAATTCGTCATATTATTGTGTGTCGCTGTAGCAACAGCTCTTCTTTGTTAAGCGATTACAGTGAAAACTGATTAAAGTCGAAGAATCAATACACTGAACAAAAACTAAAAAGTTTTTGCGTCTAAATCAAGAAATTGTAGAATGGAAAAAACTGAACATCTAGATTTGTTTTGAAAAACAATTTTTAATTTTACAAATAAACGAAACACTTTTGATGCTACATTGCATCTAACTGATAAAATGTATATAATAAGCATACGTTTTAATATAAAGCTCTACTTAGAGCTATGTACAAGATTAGTTTTTCACGCTTCACGTGAGTGACTAACTAAAGGATGATATAATGATAATGATATCTAGTAAGCTTCCTTCAGTTTTTCTAAAATTCAATTTTCCAAAGCGCTCTTGACGCCTACAGTTTTGAAACGTATTTTTACAACTTAAAAATACTTCATAGTCACGCAATCACATTCAATCTTAAGTATATATCTTATCTGTTATTTCTTTCTTGTGGAAAAATGTGCCACAGTATCATTTCGCAACTCAAGCTTCTATAATATCCGATATCTAGGTGGTCCTATGGACGGTCATAGCTGAACCGGTTAGAATTTAGTTATAGAGAACTTGGCGCTTTCCATGCTTTCTTCTTATCGTTATATACATTGCATAAAATATAGTATACCCTTGGTACCTATAGGTGCAGGGCTACTTTTAGAAAAGCACTTCAATTTTTTTAAAATTCAAACTATTCTTGAAAAGTACTAATCAAATGCCTAAGCCAATGAAATAGTAAACTAATGGGATCACCATTTATTTAGTTTTTCTGCCACTCTCTTGTTTACCTCTTTTTGTACCTCTTTTGCTTATAATTCTTCTGCAATGGGTTCTTAGCAGGCATTTTTATTCTGGATCATACGATTCCTGATGTTTTTGGCACTTGTATAAGAAAATATGTCACGATAGACTTTACTTTTAGATATTGCCTCTTCAGCGTAGTTCTCTAGAGGACGGCACGGTAGTGTACGGCTCTGATGACTATTGCATATAGTTTGCCTTTTAATTTTTTTCGTAATTTGCTTGAGAGAGTTTCCGCAATTCCAAAGTTCCATACGCTGACAGTTAGTTTATTTCATATATTTTCTTACGCGTTTTGTAAATAATGAACCTATTTTTATATTATATGACAATTGTCTTAAAATTCACAAACGTTTTCAAGTAATTTTATTTATAATTTTATTGTGCTTGCGTTTATAATTCACTAGTTAGCGGTATTTTCAGTTACAGTTGAAGTCACATGATGCCAAAAAGTTGCACATTTTAGAATTTCATTTAGAAAATACAAACATTTTGTTGGCAAGCTAAACAAGAAAATAGTTCTCTAGTTGCAACAATTAATTATAAAATGTAAAGTTTGGATAACTTAAGCTTATAGTAGTAATTTATGACGCTCTCCGTTGTATTTTTGTAGAAATCTTAAGCAACTTTTACAATACATCAAAGCGCACGACGTTTACGTATCAAAAGAGATTTTTATAGACACAAAGACCATAAAATAATATTATTTTTAATTAAAATGACATCAATTTCCTGTCGTCAAGCGATTAAATACTCAGCCAAAGTGTTGCAACTTTGTGGCATGATGCGTAAGTTGAAGTATTTGCCATGCAACTCGGTTGCGTTTAAAAATAGTCATTTCATAGCCGAAACTATGCAACTTAAAAGCTGCAACTATTTTAGACTAAAAACAGAATTTTAGACGCACTCTTACGCTCGGAAAAGCGTCTGCTGCTGAGTGAGTGCTTGCACTCTCTGTCTGCTCACTCGCTGTGGCGGCGCTCTGGTGCTCTTCAGTTGTGCAAATTCAAATATGTAAACAAAAGTTTGACAAAAGTACCGAAAAAATATTCTCATGCGCCCGCAACAAAACAATTCAAGTGAAAGCGCCAAAGCAGAGTGGAGCTGAGCAGAGGTGGAGCAGCGCAGAGCGTAGCGTAGCCAACGCTATTGTATACGAAACTTTCGTTGGGTATTCACACACATTGCACATGAGCAAAGTGCACAACGCACAGCACACACAGCCAGCCGGAGAGCAGCGCGTCGTGCACGGAGAGCAATTGCTCGAACGAACCAAACGTTCTGACGGAACTTACGCACTCAGCGTGCCAGTGCCCAGTTCAGTCAGTCAGTCAGTCAGTCGCAGTCGCAATCAAAGTTTGGGGCGCAGCAAATTTATTTCGTCAATGGCATTGCTGGAGACGTCGGTGCGGCAAGCAAATGAAATGAAATTTATTCAATTAAATAAGACGTGAAAATTAATGTTGACGTTGCTGCAGTCGCCCTCTGGCGGAAGTGAAACATTTTCGAACTAGAAGTGGAAAAAGAAAAAGCAAAGTAGTTGGAAACAAAAAAAAAAAACGACGGCAAGAAAAAAGGTAGCAAGTAAATATTTTGTTGCAGAAAATGTATCTGTAGCGTAAACTGTGTGTATAGTGCGCCGTGAGTGTGGCTGTGTGTGTGGTGCAGAAAGAAGTCAAGTGTAGCTGCGTATACGTATTTTCCGCATGTGTATGTGTGCGCGCGCGAGTGTGCAAGAGGTACACGCCTTTTAAGTGCAGAGTCCCAAAGCAAAACCCACAACAAAAGCAAGAAACCACAACAAATAGTTCGCTGCGTATGGAAAACCCGTGGTAAACCCAACAATAGCTACAATATTGCGTTTTTCATGCCGGAATCTCAACGGATATGCGATACTTAATCGAAAAACTGGCAACACAATCGAGGCAACAACAACAACGGGCAGCCTGGCCCAGACAAATTGTCGTCTGTCCAAATTGTTTGGCAGTCTAGCTGGCCAAGTGCCATGCAGCTTCCGCTGGCTGCGTGTATATGTGCTGCCTCAGCTCATGCTGCGTTTCCCTCGGGTCAATATCCTTTGACCCAATTATGGACTCATGAAATTATGGCAGCGCGCAAGCAATCGCTCTGGCCCCAACTCGTTTATATGCTTTAATTTCCGTTTGGCATTTCATTTTATTTCATTCTTTTTTTTCTAATATTTTGCATATGTTGGTTGCAAGACAGCGGCAGCAGGCAACGCGCCAACAAAGTCAAATGTTCCACATCAACCCAAAGCTATCAAGCCAAACCCCCTTACGCCTACCCCAGCCCAAACGACGCAAACACACATGCGACACGCCTCAACGTTTGCATGCAAAAAATGTCATACAACTTGAGTTTTTTGTCATAATACTGTAGCGGCTTGGTGGCGCAAGGGAGCGGCAAGGCATTTGATAGTAGTCGGAGTTGGGGGTGTTACAACCCAAGGGGGTGATATTAGCGTGTCTATGCGTATTTTTGCAGGCGCGGCAGGCCAAAAGCATTTGGCTAAAACGCTGCTGGCCAAGGCTTGCGCAGTGCAAAAGGCTGGCAACTCTGGCGCTCACTTAACAACTTTCTGCTCTCTGGCACGTGCGCTCACTCTCTCTCTCTCAGTCTCAGACTCTCACTTGCGGAGTGGAGTAGTCGTCGCTACTTGCAGCTTAAGGACATGCCTAACCTACCTTTTGTTGAATTGTATAGTAGTATGTTGTTTGTATGGGTGTGTGCGGGAGAGTGTGCGGGAGTGTGTGTGTGCGGGTGTCCTTAAGAGAGAGGATGTGTAGCTGTTTAGCAGGTGATTATCTGTTGCAGTGTCGTATTTATCTCATTGAATCAGAAGTAGCAGCATGCTTTTAGGCGCGACCCAGCACATTAAATGAACTGATAGAACGCACAATGGGACGAATCGTAAATACTGAGTGCAAATTTTTATACGTGCAGCGAATTTTGTTGGCTATAGAGCCTTCGGTATAGAGCCATGACTACTATTTTTTTCATTACTGAATTGAGCAAGCATGATGTCCCAGATCTGTAGTGTCACACAGCGCGTGCCACAATCGATTAATTGGTAACTGTCTACTTTCACGTTTTGAACCTGTGAATAGGCCTCCAAGATCTTGAGACTAGACTACTTTCTGTGGGGCTATGTTAACTCATTGGTCTATGTGGATAAGCCACAAACGCTTAACCATTTGAACGACAAGATTCGCGGTGCTATTACCGATATACGGCACAAAAATGTTGAAAAAACTGATGGACAATTGGACCTACACACTGGACTACATTTGGGCCCGCCATGGGGGTCATATGCCAGAAATCATACTTAAAATATAATGCCACAAGATTATCAATCGGACAAGACAAGATTCGCGGTGTTATTACCGATATACGGCCACAAATGTTGAAAAAACTCAACGAAAATTGGACGGAGTTCCATTGGAGTTCCAGATTGAACTAGATTTGAGCCCGCCACGGGGGTTATATGACAGAAATTATACTTAGAATGTACGGCCACAAGATTATCATTCGGACAAGACAAGATTCGCGGTGTTATTACCGATATACGGCCACAAATGTTGAAAAAACTCAACGAAAATTGGACGGAGTTCCATTGGAGTTCCAGACTGAATTTGAGCCCACCACGGGGGTCATATGACAGAAATTATACTTAGAACGTACAACCACAAGATTATCTTTTGGTTAAATAAATTTCATGTCAAACGAATAAAGCATCGTTGATTCATTGCAATTTAAGGTTCTATACCTCTAAAAAAAATCTAATCAGGCATTCGAAGTATTACGAATTAATAGATCCCACAAATTAAGTTTGGAAAATTACTTTTGCTCAATTCAAAGTACAAAATGTGACAAACTATTTAAAAATTTAAAAACAATGCATTTTTAAGAGATATAACCAGCTTTTAGCTAGCCTATGGCCTTGAGATGGTTTAAATACGAATCACAAGCTGCTCCCAATGTAACTTGCATGGTTTTTGACCCACTCGCGGATAACGCCTCCAGACTGGCGATTCTTTTATTTATTTATTATTAATTTAACAGTACAACTAGGCTCAGTTGATCATGTAATGAATCAATATTCAAATTCGGAAATGTTTTGTTTAAACTAACCCGTGTTCCTAATCTAATAAGTGAATATTTTAAAGAACTTGAACAAAAAATACATCAAATTTGCATCTGGTGAATACGTGAAACATTGTATGAACGTTACAAAGTTCAAAGCACTATTTTTTCAGTCCTGCTTCTTTTACTCGCGCTTTATGATACGGTGCCGGGTTCTGTTGAAACATCCATGATATGCCACCGAAAGGTGTGTCTGCCGATGGTTTCAAAACGACCAACAGAATACTTTCCTGATAATATTGCGTATCTGAATTGACGTCAGGCTGGCTTAAACCGATTACAGAGCGCTCATCTACGGTTAACGCAGCCCAAGCCATTATCTGTGGCTGAGTGTCGTAAGATCGTTTCGAAAGTTAACGAATTGCTCAACTGCAAAAAATTTCTGATCAGAAAACACAATGATCAGAAATTGAACAACTTTCGACCAAATAATGCAACTTCCCGCTCACTCAGTCTGAAATGTAATGATAATGCGTCTTTTAGGAACTTGTAAGTCTTAACCTTGACTTGTAAGACTGCTATTGTCAGATATTTTCCGTTCTTTTGCATATTCATTGACACTTCATCGGGTATTTCGTTCAAGTTGCATCTTTAGCTCATTAACAATATCACGTGACGAAGTCTTTTGATGACCACATAATAAGTCTACCGATTTTGTTCAGATTAAATGTTGTGTGATAAAAACAAAATTACTTTTATGTACTGCATATGGTTACGATTTTTTGGAAAATAAAGGAATTACCCTAAATTTTGGGCTCCTCCCAAAATGTGTAATAATATGTGCACAATTTCTCTACACGAATATCTTCATAATACCGGCAATTTAGAGTACAGAAATTTCTCGTTTTCGCATGCCCAAAATTATAACTCTTTAGTTTGACTCATCGCAAAAGAAATGTTGTAACTGCATTAATTATAAGATAGTTGACTTTATTTTCCCATTGTTATAAAGTTATTAAGTTGAAACTTGGTAGCTGACAAAATGCAAAGCTTTCTTTTTAATATGAAAAAGATTACTTCAGCTGTAATGATGCCTAATAAGATTTGCTGTAGATTTTAAGTTTCTTAGCATAAATGTATTGTTTGAACTTTATTAATATTTGTTATTTTATTAATATTATATCAATTAAAATGGAATTGGGTCACAATGTCTGGAAGAATAGAAAGATATTGCAATAAACTTTGCATAAAATCTTCAATTTGACCAATCCAAGGAAGTTACATGAAATAATCAAGCAAGTTTCATAAAATATAATGCAGTTATTGGAAATACTTCTCTTAATCAAATAGGGTTAGCATATCCTGAAAAGGTACAAAATTCGAATCATTTCTATGAGAACTATATGACATAACCCAACAATTTTGCTCAGGATCAACATAGTTAGATAGGTAGATGTGAGGGTGGCAGAGGCGACAAAGGCACTGCCTCAGACACTCAGGCTAAATAGCCCATTGTGCCATACCGGAAAGGGAAAGGGTTAGATAGTGGGGAGAAGAGAAAGAGATATATTCCCATACAAATGCATGTAAAGGTATAGGGGTCTGGCCAGACACCGGCAAAGGATCAACATAGTAATTATGAATATCAATCAATATACTTGTGTTCCGAAGTTGGTTTTGATATTTGGAAAAACAAAAATAAACCGAATTTTATTTAAAATAGAAAGCCCTTTTTGATCGATTTGCTCTTTATAACAAAGAATCGGTTTTAATCAAATCCCGCAAAGTCCTTGAAAATATCGTATTTCGATACAAGCTCAACTTAATTTAATTTAACGTTGAAACAACAAATTTTGTGGATAAATCGTTGTTTCGGATCGGCTAGCCTTATGAGAGCTATATGCTTTAATAAAGCGTTCTTAATCGAATTTGACCTTATGCTTGGGAACAACAAATCACTGCATTGAAAACTCTTTAATTATATATAAACTTGCATACTTCTGGACAACTATACTTTTTCTGAATGCTTGTTCACTCTTGATTTTACCGTTTCTGAGATCTAGGCGTTCATACGTGAGAGCATATCAACTTCTTTAGTCGCCTCTTGATTACTTTGGAGGGTCTGGGATTTTTTCTTATGATAAAATGCATGCTTTCGAATAATAACAGATTTTTATGAAAAGTTGCTTGCTCTTGATCTTAACTTCTTTGAGATCTGGGCATTCATGCTTGGGTAAATAAAATTCTACAGACGTATTTTGATTACCTTAGAGGGTCTCCAACTTTTCCTTCGCTTTGCACAAAGTTAATGTACCCTTAGTTTTCTAAAAAATATATAAAAGTAAATTTCGTTGTTAAGTATAATGCTTAAAATATGTATTCAACATTTGCTTCAAGCACATTTTAATGTTGAATTACTTTTGCGAATACTTTCCTCACTTTTTGTGAAAATAATTTCTTTATATTAATAACTTTTGGGACCCTTTAACGTAAACTTTGAAATACAAAAAATAATTGTTAAATGTGAGGCTCCAACAGTGCTCGTTTTGTTATTGATGAAATTTAGTCAAATATAGCACCAATTTTGTATTACTTTTTTAAATTTCTCTTTATTCGTTTGAAAACTTTCTTTACATTTATCGATAACAATGTAGCTTGTTATATTTATAGAAATGTAGAGAAACTGAAGTTGCTAAAGTAGATCGTCATGTTTGAATATGTATAAATATGTGAAACTATAAAATTTAATTACCAAAGTTCAATTCTATTTAGGTAGCAACATTTTTTATTTATAGGTAAAATAAGTTTTTTGACTAGATTTTCTTTTAACAAATTGTTCATAGCTGTTTTGTCGCAATGTCCAGAAACAATTACTTTACAATTTAATATAATTTAATAGAAAAGAGAGTCTGATTCACAAGACCCTTTATCATGGCTCCCAAACATTATTTTAAACTCTTGAAAAAGACTTAAGAAAGGGAAGTTGTAATACCACTGGGCCTATTTTTTTCCATATTCTATATTGAAACAGAAAGTTTATATCAGCCACGACAGCGAGAAACTTTTATTTGGAGAAACAAGTCTTCCGATGGAAGCTAATATATCAAGCATTCGCCTTTCGGACTATTTGATTTTTAAATGTCTAAAATGTAGAAATAAAGTGCATCCCTAAAGCACTACCAAGTACGGAAAACTCGACTTCTGTTAAAAATTTTTATTTTGTTTTTGGAAGCCACAAAATACACTTTGATACCTCTCTGTTACTTTAATTTCGGCACACTTTTAAATACATATTTATTTTTCGCACCCAAACGAACTGACGATTAACTATAAGGAAATTCAAAAGATCATATCCTTGACCTTTCTATGGAAAAGGCGCAAATGGCTAATACCCTAAACCCAAGCCTGAAGCAAAGACATCCATTTAAAGTTCAACCACGAAGTCTTCCCACACATTCGCTTCAAAAACCATTCTACCTAAAAAATTTCCCTCAAAATATACGTTTCGTGACCATCGTACCTTACACACACACATCAAAGATACTTAAAGATGCGAATATTGCAAGGCGTGAAAAGCTTTTGAACGACAGCCATCACCTTCAGCACAAAAGAGTCCCAGTTTCAGTCTAGACCTCAACCTGCTGTTGCCCTGTCCCATTGTAAAATATTTTAATGGCAGGCACGGAATGGCTTTCGTGTCGTGTGGCCGGGGGTTGACATAAATGAAAGGCATGCAAAAAGTCATTAGAGCTAAAAAGCAAGCCCCCACCCGCCCTCCACACACCAAACACTGCTCCAAGCGCAAGAAGCACAAAGACCGAGGCGTTTTAATGAAGCACACACTTCAAAGCCATAATTCATTTTTAGCAAATCAACTTAGGTTCCGAGCGGGTTTTGTGCTGACTAAACGTGTTGGGTTTGGATTATGGCTGTGATTATGATTATGTGATTATGTCAGCAGCTCCATTAACAGCAGTTTCCATTTGTTTGCAGATCACACGCGCTTGCATTTAGACAAAACCCACCTTAGAGCACACCATGGGCAAGGATCAGGAGTTTCTGGAGGCTGCACGCAATGGCAATGTTAGCCATATTGAGAAGGTCTTGGCACAGAAGGCCAAACGCGCTGGCCCTTTGGCCAGCCTAAGACGTGGCACGGGCGTTAATGTACAAGACAGCGGCGGTTATTCGGCTCTGCATCATGCCTGCCTTAATGGACATCATGACATAGTCAGATTGCTTTTGGCACACGAAGCCTCACCTAATTTGCCAGACTCACGCGGTTCGTCACCTTTGCACTTGGCCGCCTGGGCGGGTGAAACAGAGATTGTGAAAATGCTGCTGGAACATCCCTATAGGCCAGCCAATGCCAATCTGCAGACTATTGAAAATGAGACTCCACTGCATTGCGCCGCACAACATGGCCATACTGGCGCCTTAGCATTGCTGCTGGCTAGCGATGCGGATCCCAATATGCGCAACTCACGTGGCGAGACACCTTTGGATTTGGCTGCTCAATACGGGCGCTTGCAGGCAGTACAAATGCTAATACGCGCGCATCCTGAGCTCATTTCACACTTAAGCACCGCTGCAGTGGAAGGCGTAGGTGCCGCTGCAACGCTTATGGCAGCACAAGCACATAAGGCAGGACGTCATTCATCGCCGCTGCCGCACTCGGGCTCTGTGTCAACGCCTTCACCCTCATCGCCCTCAGTTGGCTCGTCGCCAGCAACACCTACGCGCAGCATATTTCCGCATACATGTCTGCATCTGGCTAGTCGCAATGGTCACAAAAATGTTGTGGAGGTGTTGCTATCTGCCGGCGTTTGTGTGAATCTGCTAACACCTTCGGGCACTGCGCTGCATGAGGCTGCCTTGTGTGGCAAAGAAAACGTCGTACGCACGCTACTTAAAGCCGGTATTGATCTCAGCGCCACAGACAATGAGGGTCGCACTGCTTTGGACATACTCAAGGAGTTCCCACCGCATGTTACCAAACACATTATTGCCGTGATCAACAGTGCGTATACGCAATCTATGCCATTTATGTAGCTGCAACTTTGTTGACAACTGCTGCACATTTTTTTCATTTTCATTTTGCAGATTTCCGCCATCAAATGGACACAGATGATGGTGACGAGGTCATCTATCGACATCATGTGCCGCCGCCACAGCTACCAACGGCACAAAGCGCACGCGGACAGAAGCAACAGACGCACAACAACCACTACCACTTCAACTCCAACAATCACTTGCTCAATCATTCACATTCCATGCAACAGTCCGCCTACAGCAAGCAGCGTTTCAGCGGTGGCGGCGGCAGCGGCAACTTCAATGGCGGCAAATCATTGGACAGCGCTTTGCAGCCAGAGGACAGGTTCTACCACGACATCAACTCCCCAGTGCATAGTCAATCCAACGCCTCGCAAAAGTGAGCCATCAAGCTGTCAAAGTGTCACCATTTATTACATGAATTTCTTTCTCCGCAAATACGCAGCATCAGCCCGTCTTCATCGATGAGCAGCTTTGAGCCAGCATCCGTATCGCCGCGTTCACGTTCCTCCACTGGCGGCATTATTGGCAATCAGCCGCCATTACATATGAGCACTTTTGCACCAGGTGCGCCACCTAAAAAACCACCACGTCGTAATCTCTCCGTATCGCCTACGCATACGAGCCAACAGTTTAGCTACACCTCGCCCAATCATAGTCAGCAGTCGGGTCAGCATATGCGCCGCCCAACGCATCAGCAACAGCGTAGTCCTTCGAATGACAGTCCCTATTCGCATCAAAGTCATGGTAGCGTAGGCGGCATGAGCTTCGATGAGACGCAGCTCAGAGAACGTCAACGTAGCGATAGACTCTATGCCAGTGCACGGGACAGCACGCGCTCCGCCGCGGCTGGCATGTGCCTAAGCTCGAGCAGTAAGCAAAGTCAGCAGCTCTTTTTTTGATTTCAATCAACTAAATCTTTATTTGCTCTGCTAGATGATATGCTGGAGTGCAGCAGCTCGGAGCTGAACAGTGAAACAAGTGTGCCAAATTCTAGTGGAGACTCACCAGCCGGACATGCTACCAATTCTATGAAACGACCCATACCAGCACCGCGTGGCATCAGCAAGCTATCCAAGGAGCTGGTTAATTGTGAGAATCCCACGCTCAAATCATACAATCCCAATCGTAAGCTCAAACGCAATCGCAACAGCTGGTAAGTGCTCCTAAGCTTTACAAGATGCCCACAACTAACTAGCGCTAACTACTTACCAGCTCCATTACCGTGGCTGACAAAGCCAATAGCGAAAACAACAGCGAGGCCAAACAACAAATACCCAGCAGCCCCACACACTATAAACAACCACCGACGCCGGATCATCCTCCACCTTCCTCCAGCCAGGCGGAACGCACCATACACGAACGCATACGACCACTTAGCCAGGAGTACAAACGTCGCTCGGCTTTATTGCAGCTACAAGCAGCGCAACAGCTGATGTTGGAGACCGGCTCTTCACCTTCCAAACTCATACCAACGCTTAGCACGCCAGGCTATGACTATCCCTATGAGCACTCGCCGCCTACAAACACAGTGGTGCCGTTGTATCCTTCCAGCGGCATGCAGGGCTCTTCGGGTTCACTGAGCTCAAGCATTTCCTGCTCAGATCATAGCTTCTCCACAGACTATGTGGAGGAATTTGTAAGCGATGTACCCTTTGCAGGTTTACTCAAGGGCGCCACACAGCACAATGGTACTGCCAAGGAGCAGCATGTGGCCGTCAACCAACAAGCACAAACACACCAAGCGCCACGCGTGCGCCCACCCATACCTACAAAACCACAAATACCGGAACGCAGATTTGTCAAACCAGCAACAACGCCCACGCAGCAAGCACCACCAGGCACAAACGAGGCCAAATGCGAGACCAACGGCAACAGCCAGGAAGAGCCACCACTATTGCGCACACCCAGCACCAAAGATGACGCGCTTAGCGAGCGTAGCATGCATAGCGCCACCGAATCCGCTGCCACACACAACGAAGCCAACAACGAACAAAATGGCGATAAGTCATCCGGCCAGACAAACAACGAGAGCAATCTGCTCAGTCCTTTTAATGCGGAGGAGGCGCGTAAGAAGATATCCGAAATTATAGAGAACTTTGGTAGCGGCATACTCAATACTAATGTAACACCCACACATGACATAGAACTGGATTTCGAGGATCTTGAAGTGCAGCCGGAGCGTCGTGAGCTGGCCGTGCGCTTGCGCAGCGCTGGTCTGCTGCACTTGGAGCGCATGCTCTTCGAGAATGGCTATGATAACTACAAATTTGTGGTAAGTTTTGGGAAAACATAACTAAACATTTGATTCCAAGCACTTTGTGCCTTTGCAGCACAATGTCTTTGAGGAGCGCGATATATCGCTGCTGCATATACCCGAAAAGGATGCAGCCAAGCTGCTGCGTTTTGTGCAAACACTGCCAGCGGCTGAGTTTCAGCCGCAGCTGCCGCTCAAGACGCAGCAGGAGAACAAACAACAAAGCGATACCAAGTTAGGCGTTGCTACCTTACAGCAGTGGTTGCAGAGCATAGCCTTGCCGGATTACTTGGAGTTCTTTAGCAAACATCTCTACAATACCATCGAGAGTGTTTGTGGTGTCTGGGATGTGGAGCTGCAGACAGTGCTGGAGATAAATAAGTTGGGACATCGTCGGCGCATACTGCAGTCTTTGGCGTACATTAGGCAAATGCGTGAACCCAAGTCCGTAAAGACTCCACTGGCCGAAAATAATGAGACCAACAAAATGGCTACAAATGGCAACAAAGAGGCAACGCTTGGCCTGCAGACAGCAGCTCCCAATGTGCAGCATCGCAATTCGATAACCGGTTATCGCAAGAATCGGTGAGCTTTGCGCCAAGTCAAGACTTGCATCAAAAATTAACTTTTCCATTTTTGACAGCCCTGCACCACAACCCCCAGTTCTGCCTATGACACAAAAACAAGCAGCAGCTCCTCTGCATATACGCGCACCCTCCGAACTGCTCCTGGGTCTTCCTGCAAATTTACGCACAAAATGGCGTCATTCAGCACATACGCTGCTCAATGAGCAAATCAAATACGAGGTTTTTGTAAGTATTTCATGCAATTTCAAGAAAACTTAAACTATGGGATTGGTTTCAATATTAAGCAAAATTTGAGTTTTTCACTTTTCTCGAGCATGACTAACTCTAGGAATATTCCTACCTATCTACATGGCATACCGGCAATGGTCCCAAGACCCACTAACCAATCGCATATCTCTGGAAAATCTTTAAGCTTGTGCTTCTATTTCATTGGAACGATTAAACTTTGAAGGATACTACCTTTTCAGCGAAGTTCTCTAGAAGGACAGTACCGTCGTATTTGACGTTGTTCAAGATTCTAAGTAGAAGCTCGTGAAAGTTCAAATAGCCTGAGAAATGTTTGCTCCCAATGCGATCAAGCTTTGTCACACCTACCCTCTTGCTTAGCATTTATATCTCGGTTAACTTACTCCCGAAAGTTTTGTGCATCCTTTAACATTCGGAGGCCTAGAAGAGAACGGGTCTGACGACTATTGTATATAGCTTGCTTTCAATTTTCGTAACAGAAACAGTAACCTCCCAAAAAATATTATAAAATATTAAGTAAACAGACTTTTGTGTTAGACCTCTCACAGTCACATGGTACAAGTTCATATTTTGGGCTTGGAAATCAAAGTTCATCTAGTTCTTTATACTCCAACTTTCGTTCACAGCTTCTTTAATTATTTTGATCCCATTCGACCCATTGATTGGGAAGACTTAAATAAAAATAAGCCAAATTTAGTAGTCATACCTTTTTCAATCAATATTTGGATCTAATTTGATAAAGTTCTTGGGGAAAACTTAAAAACTCCTACGTACTCTTAAGTTATAGTTTAATAAATTAGCGAGTTATTCAATCAAAACTTTTTTTCATTTCTTTGCGGAGGTAATAAGCGATAAGAGCTATTACGTTAGTTATATATGTTAAAGTTAAAATTATTCGCCTTGCGGAGCATATATAGTATGTTCAAAATCAAATTTTAATAGCTGCTTTTCAGGGTTTAAATTGTGACCCTAATGTTGCACGATTTCGCGTCTTATGCGCCCTATTCCTTTCTTGTGAATAATCTACTCAATTTATCTCTTTCTCTATTCTTAACTCATCTTGATTCGCCAAATCGAGCTTCTTTGTCCAATAACGAATATTGAATCTTCCACTTGGTCAACGTTGATATCATAACATCTTTTGTTAAGAAATATTTAAACTTTGACGCTATTCCCTGTTTCCAACTCATTGCATTGTAAAATCCTACCCCGGCCCCAGGTGTCAGATGGTGTTTAAAAAAAAATATAGAAAATCTCCCATCAGGCTACGAATACGGATAAGTTTTAAATTCAATTCTCAAATGTATCTCTTAAATTTCTCCCCGTTTCCAACTTTCATATTTTAAATACAGGTTTCTAGCAAACCCCCGACCTAAGACGCTGCATATCTATTCAAAATGGCACACTTCAGACTAGGAGTTCTATATTATATCATAGTGGCTCTTATTTAATATCTCCTAATTTTAATATAGCTTCTTTATAAGTCCAAATGAGCTTACTTTTGCCCCAAATTAATATTAAACACAAAAACCGAAAAGTACTTTACACATTTCGCTGGTCAACTGCCAGAACAGTGAATTCAGTAGACTGTCCAGACTTTAGACCTGACGTGAACGTCTATAATGTTTTTGAAAAACTAAGTTTATTTAAGAGTCTCGAAAAAAATAACTTATTTCTTAATAACCATTGATTTCAGTATCTCGGCTCAACGGTTGTGAAAGAACTACGTGGCACTGAATCTACTAAGAAATCTATACAAAAACTAAAAACGTCTTCCGGCGAGGCAACGGACCAGCCCACAGAACAGTCACAGCAACAACAACAAGAACGCCGCGGTGCACCTTTGTCATTGGCCATCTGTCATCGTGGCGTGGAATTCATAGATGTGGCCAGCAAGGTAAATTGTAAATCTTAGCTTAGTCAGATCTTATAAAAACACTTAAAATTCCTACCAAAGCGCACCATATGCGAGCATGAAATACAAAACATAAACTGCGCTTGTCAGGACTCTGAGGACTTGCGTCACTTTGCCTATATAACCAAAGAGCAGGACTTGCACTACTGTCATGTCTTCAATGTTAACAGCACGGTAGGTCATTTCCAAAAACTTGGGCCAACCTAAGGCGTTACTATAATTCTGTGTTTTTTCAGGATTTGGCTACGGAAATTATACTAACACTGGGACAGGCCTTTGAGGTAGCCTATCAGCTGGCACTGCGGGATGGCATTACCAATATGCCGGCACTGCTCGACAATGGCATGCTGCAGGGCGAATATTGTAGCGGCAAATAGAGCCAAGCCCCAGGCACAGCAGTTGCAGCCCCAAAACAGAATCCAAACCAAAGCCAACCACAAGCACAAGCAAACAGACCAAGTCGCAGTTTATGCGCCAAACTATTTTGCTTGGCCAATTGGGCACTGGTCAAGTTGTAGTTAGGAATTTTTTTTAAAGGGAACGGCAAAAGATTTTTTTTTGCAGCCCCGCCCCCTGATACACGCCTAGTCGTTGCATAAATATATATTTTACTTTTTTATAAAAGATTTTTAAAAATGAGCATTTTACAATAACAAAACAAAACAAATAGAACAAAGACTATTTCCAAAAGGCACAATTTTTTAACAAGAAAACGCACAAAACTTAAAATATAAAAACAAAAATCATTTTTACTTGCGCAAATTTTGCTTTAGAAAGCAGCCAGCACAACTTTCTTTTATACATTTAAAAAAATATAAACAAAAAAAACATATGAACATTGCATTTAAATTAAAAAAAAAAACCGCATTGGTTGGAAGTGAAAAAATGTTTTAGCAAATTTTTAGCCATTAAAAAAAAGTAAAATCAAATTCAAAAGTACTTAGACATTTATAGCATATTTTATTGATGTTAAACTTAAAAATAAAAAATAAAAACAACAACATAAATTTATGGCAAGCATAAAAATTAAAGCAAATTGTCAAATGCGCGACGATTTTATAGCAATGCAAAAAAATCATATCCCAAGTTAAAAAATAATACAAAAAAAAAATACTAACTAAATATTTAAACAAATTGGCTATAAATTATATAAAATATATATACGCAGTCATAGCATAAATAACTTAGTACTATGCGTGTTGTTATATAATTTTAATTGAATATTTAAAACGAATGCAAATCAAAAAAAAAAACAAAAACAAAATCAGCTAAATGAATTAAAACGCTACAAGTTATAAGCAAAAACTGCTTAAAAAAACACAAAATTAATGTTTACAAAAAAAAAGTAATATAATGCGCAAAATATAAATAAACACACATAATAAATTATGTATACATTTCTGCGCTTAATTAAAAAATATATATACATAATTAAGCTTAAATATTTTACGCTGTTTTTAAATTTTTTTGAACTAGTCTTGTGCAAAGTTT
Source organism: Chymomyza procnemis (assembly GCA_035046065.1). NCBI lineage: Eukaryota > Metazoa > Arthropoda > Insecta > Diptera > Drosophilidae > Chymomyza > Chymomyza procnemis. The sequence goes on from JAWNOJ010000026.1 coordinate 44,388,377, forward strand.
TTTCAAAACTTTACGTTCTCTTTCTGCAATTTAGTTCAGGCTTAGCCTTGTTATTGTTATAAATAGTTTTTATTTTCAAATTTAGTTGTTTTTTTTTTTCAAAATAAATACAATTTTTTTTTAAACAATTTTCAAGTATTTTCTTGATGTGTGCAATGCTTTAAATGTTAGCCTGCTTTGTGGTACAAGTTCATAAGAAGTACCTATAACAAAATACTTTCAAAACAAGAGTAAAAATTATGCAAAACATGACAGACAATTTTATTCTAAACAATTTAAAAAATTTGTTATGCTATATACATATACAAGATATATACATAAATATATATATATTTAAACTAAATAGTTAAACAATTCAAATAGCTACAAAAAACCAACAACAACCACAACATTATGATATATACATAGTAAAAAACAAAAAAACAATATTTCATTAAACAAATTAAACTTTGAAAAAAAGCCTGAAACAAAAAAAAAATCATTAATAAAACATATACAAACTAAAAAAAAATACTAAACAAATATACTATATACCTTATAAAGAGAAATTTTTAAATGTTTGGCAAATCGCTCTTTGGCATAAAAACAAAGAAATCATAAATATTAAATAAATTAAATTAAAACAAATGCGTTCTCAATTTTTGTTAAAAAGGGTTTTCCGATGTTTGGCATTTTTTTATTGAAAAGATAAGCTTGAAATTTTTTAATACTAAAAATACTTCTTTATTCGAACTATTTTCGTGCTTCAAAAAAATACGGTCACACTCACCACAGTTTGGGCTGATCGATTTATCGAAAAGTGCAATAAAATACCGCTTTGGTATTTAAGTCAAATATATCGATTGAACTAGAATTATTTGAAAATAATGCAAATCGCATATTTGTCAGAACTTTTGAAAAAAAAGGCAAAATATTATTTTTAATGACAGACGTAAAAGTTGAACAACTTTAAGATAGACTATACCGCCTCTGCGATGAGATATCATTTAAATTATTTATTGATTTATTTAATAATCAATAATTTAGAAATTAGTCCAGTTGAACTTATCATTAAACAATCTAAGCAATTTTTTTGGTGAAATTTTAATTGATTTTGATCAATTTAATGACCCAGAACTTGAAAGGAGTAGAAATATTTCGAAAATAGAAATATTTTCAAAACTTTAGAATTTTAGATTGAGTTTTATTTAAAAAAAAATGTTGACTAATTTACCAATTGGAAGCTATATAATATAGACAGCGCCAGGGAAGACTAAGAATCTTTTGATTGCTAAAGTAAATAAATATACAGACTTGCTCCATGGAAACTATAAGCTTGAAATTTTTTAATATTTTGCAACGAATTTTGTATAAGATAACAATATTTCGATTGATAATGTTTGGGCACTCTAAGCCATTTTTGAATTTTGTGAGAATAAGTTGCATGAAAAAGCTATAAAAAAATAAAATACAATTTATTTACTGAAATATTCAATTTTTTGATCGACTTGCACTATGAGTGCGTTATGATATAGTTCAACGATTTGGCTTAAATTCAACGCAGTGATTGAGAAGACTTTCAACACTCTTAAACAAACTATTGTGAAATACTACTATGGCAACAAGATCATATATCCTCTATACCAAAAAACTAATATAAACTTAGTAATGAAAATTCGTTTGCCATTTTTGAAAAGTTGGCGACCATACAAACAGAGAAACAGCTACAGGTTATGGTCATATGGACTTCCCCTGTCTGCCGGTTCGTACTTTAGTTGTCTGAAGGGGTCTACGACTTTTCCATTTAGATGTTACAGACGTTTTTTTCCAGAAATGTAGTTTTCATTTTGGACTTTCAAAAGTAAAGATACAGTTCGTCATATCTGTCAACCAATGCGTCATATCGTTAGTTGAATGTTTGCCATTTGACAAAATGAATCGATTTAGCGTCGCACAAAGTGTTCATTTTGTGAAATTTGACTACAAAAATATTGAAAAATCACTGAAGAAAAGGAAAAGACTTTGAACATTATGGATGACAAACACAACAAGAAATTGGATAGCTACTGCAAATATTCGAACGAACTGGCTCTATAGTAAATGTTTTGAGACCTGTGAACCAACGAAATGCCTGTTTGGCTAAAAATACAGCTGCTGTTACTGTCGGTGTTGCCGAAGACCCGAAAGCTTCGATGCCACGGCGTGCTCAGAACTTGGGCTTGTCAAGCACGTCATTAACCGATTTTTTTGGCCTGAATTTGAAGACATAGATGCGGATTTCGCGTTCTGGTGTTTCAAGTGGCCATCGAGATCACGTGATTTAAACAGTTTTGACGACTTGAGTCTACGCAGAGAATCCTCAAACTCTTGAACATTTGAAAGATATCATTCGTAAAGTTATGGCCGAGACACCGCCCCAGATGTGCCATAAATTCAGCGAAAATTATCTGTTGTGGATCAAGGTCTGTGTTGTCATTTGAACGATGTTTTTCACAAGTAATAACATAAACCAAACTTTATTTTGAAATAAAAGTTCAATCGAAAATCACATTCTGAGTGTTTTACTTTAATTTACTTTTGAAAGTTACAAATCGACAACAGATTTTTAAACTCGAAACCTGTTCAAATTAATATCTGTCTCGAATACTTTTTATTTAAATTTCTTTTTTTTTAAATGATTTTTAAAAAAATATTTCTTAGAATATAAGTCATATCTATACATTTCAAGTGAATCGCACAATCTGTCATATCAATCTGGACAAAATTGATAAAAAAATTTATTTAGACTTGAAAAAAAAAGAATAATAAGCTTTAAAGGCTTAGGAATAAAAAACCTACGAAAAATTCTTAAGTCGATCGATTTAGATTTGTTGAAGACATGTTTTAAGGCAGCTCAAAAAACTGGACGATGTTTTTAGAAGTTTTCAAAATCCAAATATTAAGAATTTATTTCTTCGTCTTGTTACCATGTTTATAGGGTAAAAGAAATGCTTATTGATTTTATAAGAAGCTGCAAGACCTGAAGTGTACATTTTAATGAACCCTTCACATGAAGGAACTTCTCTTAACTAACGACTTTGAGTTACAGAAAATACTAACATTTTTTTCTAAATATCTAAGCAAATTACCAAAAAAAAAACAATTTCTTTAGCTCATCATACAGTTGAGCCCCCTAAACCATTTCCCCCCGGTTCAGACCAACATTTGACGCCTATTGTCAATTACCCAGTTAAGGCCAAAAGCAAAACGCACTGCATGGCACTGCGCACTGCACTTTCCCAGGCCCAGTCCAAGATAATTTACACAAAGGCAACGCGTAAATTTATCTTTAATTTGAGCCGGTTTATGTGTACGACGACTATGAAGACGACGACGAAGACGTTGGCTCCACGTACAGACAAACGCACGTACCCAGCCAGTTCCGAACATGTAAACGCATCGCAACTGGGGGCTGCAATGAGCCATGACGTCTTGTTGGTTTTTATAAGGCTAAATGCGTTAAGCATTTGATCATGCGAATATTAATTGGCAAAACACCAAAGCGCACTTGCACACACACACAGCCTAGGCTTTCGGGCCTGGAAGGCAGTTGGTAGGTTGTTGGCCAATCTTATGATTCCCGACACTGGCAATAAAGTTGCGCGTGCGTCAAATGTGGCAAGCATTTGGCTGACTTGACTTGCGCACAGATACTTAATAAAACTATGAGATAGCCTGCTATGCTGCGAGTCAGTTTATTTGGCGGCTGGCCAGCATCCCAGCTAGCCAGAATGACGTCCAAGCGTTGCGGCGTTGTCGGCGAGATTTTTCATTCATTGCAAATGATGACTAGAGCTGGTATCGTCGTTACACGCGATAGGCGGCTATTATGAGGATGACACGCATGTTCAGGTATATTTCGTAATTCGTTTGGGGGAGATTCTTGGTTAGAGGTGCGATTTAGTTGGCTTTGGAAGTATTGATATCTTGTAGTGGAGATGCGAAATATCTTTATGAGAGATTTTACAAAAAATTAAAATGATTCGTTCATGTATTACAAGGCGTTGTATGGGATATTCTGCAAGATTCTGCAATGTAATAGAGTCATTAGTTTTATGTATTTAATAAACCACGAATTTTAAGATAGCAAAGTGCTATAAATAATAATATTAAAAAGGCATATTCTCTTACTAATATATAGTTTTGATGCTTTGAAAAACAAATCGAGTTTTAAAATGCATAATTTCACAGCATATACTCTAATTTAGTTGCTAAAACCTTTAGAGCACTTTAAGTGGAATGAAGTTATCTTCATGTTCCGCTTTTGGAGCGATGACCATAGTCAAAGGAAAATACATTTTTTTTAATGTAAGCATAAAAATAAAGGTATTTTAAATATTTTAATTAAATAAAAAATAAATTTTTTTTCAAACATTACAAAAAAATTGAGATTAAAACTAAAAGCCATTAAAGGCTTTGCATAGGATTCTTCTACGAGACTTTGCCGATGTTTAATACGATGTATTTAGGCACGAGTCAAGCGCAGCTCTAAAAGCGCAAATATCGTTTCAAATATTTAACGGTTCAAATTATTGTGTAGCTCTGACTCTCTCTCTCTTTCCTCTTTCTCTGTCAGCCGCTCACTCTCGCTGTTTTTCTCGCTTGCGTGCCATTTGTAGCGCGCGTTCAAACACAATTTCATTATTATTGTTGTATATATTGCATTTATTGTGAATATCTTATGTACTCAGTTATCCATTATTATTATTATTATTATAGCTATATACATATGTATGTACATATAGCTGTTTGTGCGCAGTTGATGGCGATGCGAATTTTTCATGTAATTGAAATTGCGTGACTTAATTCTTTGATTTCGCGAAAAAAATGCACAATGTGTGCTTTGCGTATAAACGAAGCTTGCAGAATTGCAGCTGATTTATGCGCTAACGGCACATAAAGCTTGGCACACAAGCAACAACACAACACGACAACAGCAACAAGAACAACAGCGCCAACAAGCAGCAAAAACGGTAACAAAAGTTTACAAGTAAAAAGCTTTCGCTTGTTTTGTGCATGCATGTATGTGTGCGCTTTGGCACGTACTAAATTGACACACATACACGAACATTGAACAACTCAACACACACACACATGCACTGCCAGCAACACAAAAAAAAAGCCAAGAGAGACGACACTTTTATAATTGTTTGTCTGTGTCTGTGTAACGCTGCTAAGTTTGCTGTTCGCCTGCTACAAATGCGACAAACAGCGACGAAATGTTTTGCATGTCATACATTCTCGTCGTGTGCATGTGTATAAGGGTGTACTACTCTCACTCACACACACACACACATACGCTGATGTTGACGCAGCACAATACGCAGCTACCTCTGTTTGTTTCTTTCTAACTACCAAACACTCGAACGCAAAATGAGCGAGAAAGCGTGCTACTACAAACGCTGCGCGCCTGCTGTTAGTTGTACCAAAACGCAAAACGCTAACAAAACGCGCAATAAAAATTGTACCACCACAAATCGCTAGCGATTTTTTTGCGTGTTTTTTAAAGGAATTTCAAAGAAATAACTATAAAGGTATAAAAGGTATTATTGTATTCAGCATTAAATTTGTATTACTTCTTAATGAAAATACAATTGTTTATATAGTTGAACTAGTTTCATTGGAACTCTGCATCTACGGTAGCATTTGGAATTGGTATTTCGAACAACTAAGTTTTCTTTTTTATAAATTAGATAAAAATTGCTTTTCTTCAGCAATTTAGCAAGATTTGTCAAAAAAATAAAAAAAAATGTATATTGGAATTGCATCTATTATCTATTTAATCTGGTTCTCGAATATGTAGTGCGAAGACCAGTTGCTGAGATGACAGCAGCAATCTGACAAAAATGCCTCCAGTTTTTTTGCTTTTGCTGATAATTTGGATATTGTACAAATCTGCTGCAAAAGTAGTAGAACTGAATATAAACAACAAGAAAACAAATTTTATCAGCAGTCGCCGGTTCCCAAACTGTGAAATACAGTTGGGTGAAAGCAACATTCAGCAGCTTGAATCCTTCAAATACCTGGCTTCAATAATAAATACCATGAACAACTATAGCGAAGAGATAGATTCACGAATAAAATAAGCAATTAAACATTTGGCAGGTTCTACAAAGCTTTGATTTTGAATAAACTAATGTACATAAATTCCTACTAATGTACGGAGATAAACCTGCACCATGAAAAAGACGTATGACCAAAAAATTGAAATTTTTTAAAGAAAACGATGGCTCCTATCGCCTTCGATATAACAGTGAATGCTAGGAAGAACTTGGTGAACTGGCAATAAGCAAAAGGATCAAGCTCAAGCAACTGCAGTGGACCCCAGTATTGTGCAACTTAGCAAAGTCTTCCGAAACACATCCGAAGGAAAATCAAGAAGAGGTCGTCCAAATGCTCGTTGGATAGACAATGTTATGCAAGCTGCAGAGCGTCTTGGAAGAAGAAACTACAGAACCACATTCGCGTATTGCCACGGCAGAATCCATACGGCACTACACCGCGAAGAATGGAGGAGATTTCAAGGGAATGCCAAGATTCAACTAGGATCTTCGCGCCACTAATGATGACGATATTGGAATTATGAACGCCATTCGACAGGTAATATCAAAAACAACCAGCTATTTTTTCATACGACTTTGGAAAATGTTGGATATCTGTTATTTTAGTTTATATTGTTTCTCAAATATGTGTTTTCGAAGCCGACGCAAAAAATTCCAAGCGGCAGACTTAGAAAGGTCGAATTTTCTACACAAAATTTGTGAAACAGTAAAAAAAATTAATTTGGAGCTATGAATTTATTCGATAGGCAATGTCGAGAGGATTATAGAAAACTAAACCTTTTTCCCATTGGCTCAATATTTATGAAAATATGCTCATTTTTGAAAAATCAGTTTGTTGTCAAAAATGTCTGCAACTATCTATATACTACAAGACTATAAGTTTATTTTTATGCCAACTTTTTAGTAAGAACTTGGCATTTCCTATCGAGTATTATAAAGAGCCAAACCTTTTTCAACCTTTGCCTCAATATTTATAAAGAAAATGCATTTGGAAATGTCAAAGCTTTCTGAAATAATATTTTAAACGTTCTGGACAGGTATTTATTATTAAAAAGTTTTAAAAGGCTTTTGTTTTTACAATTCATTGCTGGGTGCTGTCTATTTTCTGAAATTTGGATATTTGGATATACTACAATAATCCATGCATTCCTTCTGGCTATAGAAACGATTGGCATTACCTCCACAATTTGAGTATGTGAACGGAATGCAAATATTAATAGAGTATTTATAGTACCACATTTGGGTATTGCCACGGCAGAATCCATATGCTGGTTTGTATGTGCATCGACCTGGAAGGAAATAGAAGATATCGGTTTGACAAAAAAAATAATGATCGTCGACAGTTCATTTGAAGGTGAATTCCAAAAAAAAAAAAAAAAACTAAAAACTTTGATGAACATATCTGTAAAGTATTCCATTTAATTATTTTTGTTTTTATTTTAGGTGTACCCACGAAATTTATTAATTGGAGAGACCGTCGTCTGGGAAAAAGAAACCATCTCCGAAAACTGCACGGTCACAAGGACAATAAAAACAACAACAAAAGCGCTATGCATATTGATATGTTTCGTTAAAAATATGTTTTGTTTGGACGAAACTTTCAATGCAACCGAATTTTTGGAACTCGTTGGATAGTTTTTATGTAAAATGTATTTATCCTAAAAACATAGAATTTTTATTTTGGCAAGGCGATAAGAACTTGGTAGAAAAAAGTTTACTTTTCCAGCTGTCAGTTGTTTTGTGGGAATTTGTTTTTACTTTACGGCAGATTTGCATGATTATTCCTAAAATCTACGATTTAACGCTTAGTTTAAGCATTATTTCTGACAAGCGAAAAATCTTGTAAGTTTTGGGACTCAAGTAAATCTACAAGGGCTAACACATGGCAGCCCTTTAGATGCCATACTTTTTAATTTACTTTTAAATGATTTTCTCTAAGTAATTTCGTTCTCTCAGTTCCTTATGTTGAAGATGTTCAACTTACCATACCTTTAACTTAACCCACCACGATTATAGTAAGAGTTTACTTTCTCAATATGGATTTTAGATCCATGAAATTGCAATAGAAACCAATTATTTCCCAGCTGAACAAAATCCAACGTTATGGCGTTTATTCCTCGGACTTATTGGCTCAAGCGCACTTCTTAACAAAGTTACTTCCTTCTTTTATACCATCCAGGGTTTTCGTACTTTTCGACCTTTAGCTAAACCAAAATGATTAAATAGGACTACTCTAAGTCCAGAGTCACTTGTAATTTTCGACCTCTAGCACTACAATATTTTAGATCCAATTATGCTCTAAGTACAATATAATAACCTTTATGGTTACCTCTCTTACGAACAGTCTGTTGAAACCATTGCTTTCTCTAACTCAACTCATTTTGAATTCCAATCTTGAGGACCTATCGTGAACTGCAGAAGGCGCACGCAAAGGCGCCTGACTAAAGCTAGTTAGGTCGGCTGTAACCCGATAACGAGTTGTCATCGCCAAATAAAGTAAAAAGTAAAGTATTCTTGAGTACAAGGTACAACCAAGTCCTGAAATTAATACATATTTCAAATAATGAAATAAGATGTACGTTCCAAAGCGTATAGATCTTTAAACTTGTAAAGAAATGTTTATTGCTGGACATTTTCAATTAAAGGCCGAAATGTAGAAATGCCTACTCTCAATAAATAGAAATTTAGGCAGTCGGTTAGATGGATGCCAGTATATTCAATGCGTTCCTTATGTGCCAAGTACAAAAATTGCTTTAGAACAGACTACATTCTACCCTTACAAAGGCGAAATTGAGAGCTCCAAACGTATGAGCAGTATTAGAAAATTCGGTGTACGAGTGAAATGTAAAGAGGATTTCGTGATATTAGGGCCTTTAAACTCCTTAAATCGAAATATTAAACGACAATATATCAGAATTCTTTAGAATTACCGATTAAGGTTTAGGTATTAAATGAAAAGATGTGTTCTCTGCTTCACGTACTCTGTAAGGTGAAGAGAAAAATCGTTTTTGTGCAGACTCCATTCTGCCACAATAAAGATGAAATTGAGTGTTCCAAACATACGAATAGTATTCCAATATAGGGTGGACGTGGGATATGTCGATAGATTTCCCGATAATTGATTCTGAAGTACAAAAATCATTACTATTTTTTTATTATTTTACAAAATATTGGCCTACAACCGAAAGCCTATATTTTAACTGATTTACGCTTGATATATAAAACTATAATAATGTTTTTGGCCTTTGCGAAAGAAAATGAATGGTCGGGCTTAAACCATAGTCAAAGTGATTATTTTAAGTAATTGTTTTTAAAAAAATGTGATTTAAACAGACAGACAGTATTTTTTAACTCAGCATTAACATAATCAATGCCATTTTTCGAAAATGTTTGGAAAAAGCAGAGAGAGTTTTTTGGCTGATTTTGTTATTTGGTTCGGTAAGCCCACTCTTTTGAACTAAGAATCAAATTTTTGCAAAAATTAAATTATAACTTATTTTTTCGCATGAAGCGAACATTTTGGTTTGCGTGTATAGTTGATTGATCTGCAGATTAATCTGCTTTTGTAAAGATAGTCTCTCGGTTAAGGTTAAACTACAAGATACAAAACTACAGCTGCTCTAAGCAATTTTTTCCATATAAATAACTTTTGGAAATTTGCAGAAGTATAGAGTCTTTGATATATTATTTGCTAAAAACATCGTTCACAAGATAATATTTTCTAATAAATGAAAATATCGCACAATGTGACACTGCAAAAAAAAGATTTCTGACTTTAGCCAAACAAATTTTTACAAAATAGGCGGTTGAGCAGATATTCTTCTATTCTGTAAGATATCTTCTTTCGCGCATCATTTATCCAAGTTATCTTATAATTTTTATTTTTTGAGAGAAGATATTTGTATGCAAATCTTTCGCCACTAAATCGGAAGGTCGGCGGTTCAATTCCACACAGTGGTATGATTACTAAATAGACGCTACATACTTAGGAAAATCAGCATATGCTCCGCCTTTGGAGAGATGACCATAATCAAAAGGGAATAAATTAAATTAAAAAACAACTAAGAAGTTCCTCTTAGTTCTTAGTTTAGAGAAAAATGCGCTTAAAGTTTCGAGTACAATTTACTTTTGCCGTTAAATTCGAATTTAATTATTTCCAAAAATAGTTCGGGAACCTTTTACTTTTGATATATTCCTCGTCTTCCAACTACTCTTATTTTTTTAAGAGATCCTTTCAAAATATATAAACAATATCTTAAGTGGTGGGCATCGGTAGCAAAGTGGTAGCGTACTCGCCTCTAAACTGGAAGATGGGTCGTTCGATGCCATACTATAGCAAGCACTGCATTTGTCCAGCACTGACACAGCTAGCAGATAAATAGACTGCTATTTAGCTAGGAAAATCTATGTTAGTTAAAGACACCCCGCCATTCGGAGTCGCTTCCTGTTCTCTTCGAATAGCTATTAAAAGAGATATCTCTATCTGCCCCTTAACAGCGATAACCCTGTAATGAAAGAGGGTGGGCCCCCTTAGGTCCATTGTGTCTCCTTTCCAGCGATAATCATAGGCAAGCGGAAACAGTTTTTAATATCTTAAGCACTATTTTTAGGGCTATTTTTTGTACAGAAATTTAGGCTTTCTTTAGCGACATGTTTTTGAAATAAAATTATTCCACGCGAATGGGGCTATACATTTTGTTCGAGTGGAATAATTTAAGCAATATTCTTAATAAATTTAATGCACATAGAATATTATAAAGTAACCTAAGCTGATCAGTGTTACTAGTTTTAGTTTTCATGTAAATCGAGCTATATTCAGAATAAAATGGTTGGCTTGCAGTTAATAAAGATTAAACTATATAATATTTTTATCACATTTCGACATATATTTATGTTGTATTTGAAAGCATAAAACATTTTCTTAATGAATTACACTTAAAATAAATATTAATATTATGCATTCTTCAAAATTGAGGGCATGCTTTGCTGTATTAAATTACAAAATGATTCGCAGTCATACTTAGTAAGAAATCGATTAAAATTGCCACCGCAAGAGGAATAATTAAATCTCATGCATCTTTTTTTGTGAATATCAAAATACCATCTGCTTCTGTATTCGTCGCATGTGCCACTTTCAGCTTTCAAGCTGCAAATTTCTGCAATAAATAAATTAAATATTAAAGACTTACTAACTAACATCGGATAACTTACTATAAGTGTCCAAATAGCTCAAGTGCAAAGCTAATACCGAACACAAAGAAATCCAGAAGACTAGCAGTACAGCCCGCATGTTTTAGTTAACTCACTGAATGTTTCACTTGCTTAGCTTATGTCCAAATTCAGGAACTAAGTATTTATACCAAAGTAAGCGTCTCAAAGTTTTGCCAACCGAAAATCGCCAATGACGACCGGACTAATTAATGGGCTGCATTTAAACTTCTCAATTAGTGACAGAACTCAGCTGTCCACAGCTGTGCAGCGAATTCAATTAAATTTCTCAATAAATTAAAAGTGCAAAAATGCACGCATTCAACGCATCCAATAAGCGGCCAAAGCTCTTGAGATTTCACAAAACCGGTGCTAACTTGGCACATAGTAGATTACGCAAAACTGCTAACGACTAGCTACCCACATCACGCATACGACATGTTGTACGCACACACATATCTATCCATCTACATACACATATATATATATCTATATCTATAGCATTTTCATCATATGCAAGTCTGAAATGAAAACGAAAACAAAAACGTAGGAAAAATTAAAACGAAATTCTAGATCAAGGCCAGACAGGTTGGGTTTTGTAGTCACATAAATAAGCTACTCGTAAGCAGCAAGTGCGATAGTAGTAACCTGAGCTCACGCACGCAATATGCGTAATACTAAACTAGTTTTTGGCATTTTAGAGGATGCATTGCGCGTTGTTGGAGGAGCAGCCAGGTGTAGAGAGTGCGGTGCGTAGACGTGCGTTCAATGTGTGCCAAAAGGAAGCAAAACGTGTTAAAACTGTCAGTTGAAATACATTTTGCCATTTGACAAATGTTCAAGTGAATAACAAGACAAAACACTCAGCATTTGAATAAATTTTCGATTTAGAAATCCATAAACGTTTCGCGCAGTGTACATTCGCTGTAAGAGTATAAATGTAACCCCATTAGAATGAATATGCCATGTATAGGCCAGGTAAGTGTATTATATATTATTTACTGCCAATATTGCCAAATATTTTGACACTCAAGATTGCGAAAAATCGTTTTATACAGCAAACGATTATAGTCTAGTGTTTGATATAAGAATAAATCTTTAGATCATATACTAGGTAGCTTCGCCCAAACCTATTCTATCACCATTTTTATATAATATAAGTATCTCTGAATATTTATCTTTCCTTCATGAAAACAGAAATGTTTTCAGCGCGACATTTCATTTTCGAGAATAAAAGCGTTACTCTTTCTTCAATATTCTCTATATCCAAATATTCTACTTTTTTCCAGCTTCATACAAACCTAACATCAACTTCTACTTTTTGGATTTTACAGTTTTGTACGAATCCAACTCTTCCTCTTAATGCCAATTTGTTCTCCCTTCGAGTGTCTAACTCTATAAGTATTTCGCGTTTTTCAAGCTGATTTTTGTCTAAATTTTCCACGCGAGCAATTTTTTTCATCCTTTAAATTTATACTCTAAGTTAGGTTGGCGTTGGGTCCACGATGAAGGCCGCGGCGATTGTTCTGCTTATGATTTTCCTGCTTCTCAATTTTGCATGTCTGCACTATGATAGTACCGGCACGCGCCAAAGTTTCATGCACTTTACCACTCAACATGGGAATTGTAATATCCAAATCGTAGGAGCTTAGCCCTGTGGCGGGTATCTCATGCACGAAGGTAGCACCCTTGCAGTGGAGGTTGATTTTCTCCGCCTTTAATTCTTGATACCAATAATACTAACATCTTGAGCGACTTCAAGAACGTCAATAGTTTCGAAAACATCATGAAAAGCTGCATGTTGATGTTCGCATGTTACTTGTAAACGAATCTACCGAAATAGAAGGATAAGTCGCATTCAGGACGATGATACATACTAAAAGTTTTCTTTAAGATTTCAAATCACTTTTGGAATTTAAAAAAAAAAACACAAAAATATGTTGACTTGAAGGTTAAAAGTACTACACTTAAGGATTTAATTAGAAACTACCAGTATTTCATGATAACTGAAACTTTTTAAGTTCAAGGTTCAACCCTTGCCATAATACAAACGACAAAATATATATAAAACTTCTGCATCTGAAAATGTACGTAATACTCAGCGGAACACGTCGGAGACCCCACGAAGTTACATAAATTATGATAAGGGTAATTAGATAAACTCTAAGGATCACAGAGATGCTGGAAAACTTTTTGTTTTTATTAAAATCGCTACACAATATCATATAGCTGCCATCAGGCAAATCGGTGAACATTCAATTTTTACTTGAATTTGATATATTATGATCATACTACCTACTCTAAAAACTTATAGTGTTTTCCGGTACTGTATCAAATTGGATTAAGATCGATTGAGGTTATTTCAAAGCCACATCTATTTATATTTCAGAATTGATTGCAAAAATCGTTACTCTAAAATTCCAACAATTAATTATTATTATGACTTATATGTTCCAAAAATCAGCAATAAAAGTTGATCAATCAAATTTGAAAATTTCAAGGAAATGCTTAATTTCAACTGCGTTTTAGGCTCGTCGGTTGTCAAATATCTCCCTTCCGCTTTTTTGCTCTTTATTCAATGCTTTATAAAAAGTGATACAGTGATCGGATTTAGTTCAAATATGCGCCGTTTTGTTCGATAATCTGTTTCCATCTAGACGGCAACTTCATAATACCTCCCTCGTAGAAGCCCCCCTCCTTATTTGCGAAGAACTCGGACAGCCACTTTTCACATGCCTCTTTTGAGTTCAACTTTACACCACCAAGGGCATTCGCCATGGACAGGAACAGGTGGTAATCACTTGGCGCTATGTCCGGGCTATATGGTGGATGCGATAAAACCTCCCATCCGAGCTCCCGTAGCTTCTGACGAGTCATCAACGAAGTGTGTGGTCTGGCGTTGTCCTGGTGGAACACTACACCCTTCCTGTTGGCCAATTCTGGACGCTTCTGGTCGATCGCCTGCTTCAAGCGGTCCATTTGTTCGCAGTAGATGGTAGAATTAAGCGTCTGGCCATATGGGAGCAGCTCATAGTGGATGATTCCCTTCCAATCCCACCAAACACACAGCAAAACCTTCCTGGCGGTCAATCCCGGCTTGGCCACTGTTTGGGACGATTCACCGGCCTTCGACCACGACCGTTTTCGCTTGATATTGTCGTATGTGATCCATTTTTCGTCGCCAGTCACCATCCGCTTCAAGAATGGGTCGAGTTCGTTCCGTTTCAGCAGCATATCGCAGGCGTTGATTCGGTCCAGAAGGTTTTTTTGCGTCAAATCATGCGGCACCCAAACATCAAGCTTTTTTTTGTATCCAGCCTTCTGCAGATGGTTTAAAATGGTTTGGTGACTAACTCCCATCTCCTGGGCGATGTCACGAGATGCCACATGCCGGTTTAACTCGATGTATTCCATGATTTGATCGGTATTTGTCGTCACAGGTCTTCCGCCGGCTGGCTTATCCATGGTGTCGTTTTCACCGGCTCTGAATCGTCGAAACCATTCCTCCGCGGTTCGAAGTGATAGAGTACCATCCCCCAAAACACCATTAATCTCACGGAACGTTTCTCTAGCGGATTTGCCTTTAACGAAGGAAAACTTTAAAATAGCGCGAATTTCGGCGTTAGTGAACTCCATGTTTACACGTCTATAACTGTTGAACGAAATATCCAAACTAACCATGCGTAGCGTCGTTTTGTAGGTTATGTCAAGACCTTTCAAATTATGTATAGTGTTGCCAGATACGAGCTCTGTAGCGCTTTGTACATAGCCGCGAAATTCAAAAGACAAAAAGGCGGAAGGGAGATATTTGACAATATATACTTGAAATATAATGGGTGAAAAAAAGTGTAATAATTCTGAAGAAAAATAAAAAGTTCTAAATCGACAGAAAATGTGAGAAGAAAATGTCGCCTGAAAAATATAGTTAGACCCTGAAAAGAACAACAAATTGGCACAAATAAGAAGCGTGCATTGGTTTCGAACAAACTTCTAAAATGCAAAACGCAGAAGTTGATGTTAGGATTGTATGAAATAATAATTGGATATAGGGAATATTGCAGAAAGTGTGTCAATATTGTAACGCTCTTTCTTTCGAAAATAAAATGTCGCGAATAAATCGATACTGTTGTTATCAAGGAAAAATTGTACTGCCGTCTCGTGATAAATTTCCTCGGTATTAAAAAAAAAGTAAGAAAATTATAGAATAAATAAACCTTTTAGGGAAGATATTGAAGTTTATAACAATCTCTATGCTATTGCCTATTGCAATGCCCAAAATGTAGCTTTGAAAGGATCAGTTCCATATGCGACGAGAACTGTAGGTGAAGGTTATGTGTGAGAGTTGTTGAGCACAGAAAGCAGGAGACAAAACCCCCGTAGTACAAACAAATAAAGTTAAATATCAATTCCAATCACTTAGTACAGCATCCTCTTTGTCTTGAGCTTTGAACTCTCCAATCGCTTAAGTCAAAGATTTTCTTAAATTTAAGAAAAATCGCATTCGGTTTTATTGCTAAATCTCACATTTTCACACAAATAAAAAAAGTTAAATATCAATTTTGATCGCTTACAACAGCATCTACTTTTTTGGCGTTTTTAACTCTCGAATCGCTTGAGCTCAATGATTTTCTGAAGTCTAAGAAAAATTCGCGTATCTCCCCAAAAAGACTGTCGTTTATTACAAAATCTCACATTTTCACACAAACAAATAAAGTCAAATATCAATTACAATCACTTAGAACAGCATCCTCTTTTTCTTGAACTTTGAACTCTCCAATCGCTTAAGTCAAAGATTTTCTTAAATTTAAGAAAAAATCGCATATTTCCTCAAAATGCATTCAGTTTACAACAAAATCTCACATTTTCACAAAAACAAAAAAAGTTAAATATAAATTTCAATCGCTTACAACAACATCTGCTGTTTTTGGCGTTATAAAATTTCGCTTCGCTTGAGCCTAAGATTTTCTGAAGTCTAAGAAAACTTCGCATATCTCCCCAAAAATACTGTGGTTTTTATTACAAAATCTCACTTTTTCCCACAAACAAAAAAAGTTAAATTTCAATTTCAATCGCTTACAATATGATCTGCTTTTTTAGGCGTTTTTAACTCTCGATTCGCTTAAGTCAAAGACTTTCTTAAATTTAAGAAAAAATCGCATATTTCCCCAAAACGCATTCGGTTTTATTGCAAAATCTCACATTTTCACACAATCAAAAATAAAGTTAAGTAAATATCAATTTCGATCGCTCACAACAACATCTGCTGTTTTTGGCGTTTTAAACGCTCGAATCGCTTGAGCCAAAGATTTTCTGAAGTCTAAGAAAAATTCGCATATCTCCCCAAAAAGTCTGTCATTTTTACTACAAAAAATTTCATTTTCACACAAAGAAAGGCGATTTCAACTGTCGAATCCGTCAAGCCAAAGATCTTCTGAAGTCTAAGAAAAATTCGCAAATCTTCCCAAAAATAATGTCGTTTTAAAAAAAACGCGCATTTTTACACAAACAAATAAAGTTAAATAATATCAATAAATAAATATCAGGATCGATCGCTGACAACAGCATCTTCTGTTTTTGGTGTTTTAATCGCTCGAATCGCTTAAGCCAAAGATTTTCTGAAGTCTAAGAAAAATACGCATTTTTCGCAAAAACGCTTACAAAATCGCACATTTTCACACACCCAACAAAAGTAATCACAAATGCTGCGCACAAACAAGTTATTGGCCATATCTCCTAAGCCTGGTTTATGTTGCTTTAAATACGTCAAAATTAAGCAACATTGATGGCTGCAGCCAACTGTTGACAGACGGCGGCAACTTGGGCTAAACTTAAGTAGCTTTAGAGAAAACCTGCTCTATAAGTCGGAATACCAATTGCTTATCGATTAAGCGTTATTAGCCACATTACTCACAACAAATCCCTATATGCCAGGTACTTGAATATTAGTTGCTCGGCTCGGCAACCTTTTGACATGTTTTGATTGAACATTTGACATTAACATATTAAAGGCGCATACCAGTAGCTGCTTGGTTTAGCTTATAGATACGGCCAACTGCTTATATTAGCCGAGTTAAGATATAAACCAAGTTAGTTTACGTAAAAGCTTTTGAGCCAGCATGATTAGTTGGCCGCATTGAATGTCTTGGCCATAACTTTCAGGTGTTGCTGCTTTTAGCCGCGGGAAGTAGTCATAATTTTATGGTGTGCCTGAGCTATTAACAAAATTGTTTAGCTTAATTCTATTTATTTAAAATATTGTTGAAAATAATTTTTCTTAAGCAATTATTGTTATTAAGGTTTTGTTTTGTGACCCGCCGGCAACAAGGCGGCTAGGCTGCAGTTGATCAAGGTTTTTGCAGCATTTTGGCCAGCTCAAGGTTAAAAATTATCTTAGATGGGGCTTGCAAGACAGATATATTAACCGATATGCACTCTTAGGCCTTCAATCATGCTGCCAGCTGTATGCTGCATAGTACGCGAAATAATCGATTTGATAAATACTAAATGAAATATATAATTTGGCACGCAGTTTATTTGCTTAAAAGACAAATCGATCTGTATACAAAGCAATGATATCTGGCCGAAATGAAAAATGCACAATTATGGCTAATAAAAATGTTTATGAAGCTCGCTATGCGCTGTCTGCGTCCCCAATAACTCCATAACTTTCAGCATCGACATCCTTGTCGGCTTTAAAGGCACAAAGCCAATTGCAACTGTCTTTTGATGACTTCTCGTGGCGATATGAATCACCATAAATCCAAGTGCGGTATAAATATTTATCGCAATTTTATAATCACTGCAGTCAAACTCAGCCAGTACGATAGCCATGAAGTCCATAGACCATTCGGTCGGTCATTCAAGTGCTCCAGACCTGCACCAAGAGCTACGCTCACTCACTCGCACGCTCAAATGCATCCAATGGCACTATAAAGTACTGGGCATGCGTGAGAATCACACCGACTCCAATCACAACATCAACAATAATAACATGGCCGTTAAATGGCACATAAAAGTTTTCCCCCAAAAAAAAAAAGAAGTTTTCCAACCAATTGGCAGGCAAATTTTTCACATATCACAAAAAAGCAAACGGTCATCATTTGATTTTAATGTCTTTGATAAAAGGTTGGTTGGCCTTAGAAAGTGGGTTAATTAGTGGCGAAACATGTTGGAGTCCGGCACAACATTGGCCTCACAGTCCGCGAAGTGTTGTACTTCGACCTCTTGTTCTAAGCCCTGCCTAAAGGACCGTTTTATGGTATCATCAACCGCTTCTTCAGGTGTCGAAGAACGTTGACCTTTTTACAAAAAGAAGTAGTTCTGTGTCAAGTTAGGACTATATGGCGGATGACCTATCAGATCGCTGCTTTGAGTGCTCAAAAATGCAGTTATTTGAGTCGATGGGTGAGAGTTGGCATTATCTTGGTGAAGAGTTATCTGCCTTTGGCGATTGATTTTCCTGATTTCTTGGAGAACAACTGGCAAACAAATGTTTGTGTACCACTCGGAATTGACTATTCTGCGTTGTTCTAGTGGTACGGTTGCGACATGTGCAGATTTGCCGAAAAAACAGTCCGTCATTTGCTTGTAGGTGCTTCGTGCGCCAATAACTATTGTTGGGATTTGGCTCTATTTGAAGCACCCATACAGTCAACTGCTGTTTACTTTCGAGCTCATACGCATACATTCATGATTCATCATCTGTCACGATATCATAGACGTGTTTCGTAGCACCGCGATTGTATTTTTTGAGCATCCCTATCGACCAATCGATACGAGTCTTTTTTTGAGCGATTGACAAATTGTGTGGGATCCAATGTGTGCTAATTCTTTTACCATCCAAATTTTCAAGCAATATTGAATGTATGCTGGCCCCACTTATGCCTAAAGTTGTCTCAATCTCACGATAGGCCTCATGACGAACTTGCAATATTAGTTTGCGCACAGCATCAACGGTTTCCGAAACAACAACTGATTTTGAACGACCTGCAAAAAATTCGTCTTGAAGTGAACAACGAACTCGGTTGAATTCATCATACCATCGATAAATGTTGGTGCTAGATGAAGCTTCATCGCCAAGTCAAAGTTGTAAAAAATTATCGCACGAAATTGTTCACGATTTAAATCCATTTTTTTTCTGAGTACGTATAACCTTAAAAATGCCAAACCTTACGATAGAGCTGTCTGTTGCCGGATTGCCCAATCCCGAAATATTAATGGTAACCCTCGTATATTTGACAAAGATATTTGGTTCAGCTATATTTGCTACTTTATTCGATATAACTTTGGAAGGCTACCAACTACCAATTCTGTAGCATAGAACTGCTCACCGGCATGAAGAGCAAACTGAGGCTGCTGGTTAACACTTGCGTTCAGTCTGTCAGTCATTCGAAATTTACTTTCTGCCGACGATAATACCATATCAGATGAGCTAAACTAATCAGAAAGAACACTTTATGGGAAGTCACTTAGGAGCGTAGTCAATTACAACATGAAAATTCTCTTGTATTTGACAACATTGAGGGAAACCCTGCTTCAACTCTATCACTCCAAGTCGTTTACTTTTTCAAAGCCGAGCAAACCAGACCATATCCCTTCTTATCGTCCAATAAGTTTACTAATGACTTTCGCGAAAATATTTGAACTAATACTTTTAAGAAGAATAATTTTCGTTAGAGAAACCCTAACAATTATTGCGGATCACCAACTTGGATTTATAAAGGGCCATAGCGGACCTAAAAAAACGGGTAACTAATATAATCGTAGATCTTCAGGAAAATAAGCAGTATTGCGCTATACAATACGTCTACAGGGGCTTCATTATAAATTGATTATTGATTGATAGTATCATCAGTTTTTGAGACGAATTCACGTCATTTAAGGGAAGTGTTGCTTTTCTTTAACAATGCAAAAAATGGCGCGCGAATTCGTATGGCAAGGCTGTTCCTAGTGAAAGAAAGGATCGCCTGTGGTTTTAACGCTTTAATAATACTTATTTAGTTTAGAAACAGTAGATAAATAATTAAAAAATGTCTGCAACATACTTCCGGCTTAATAATGTAGTATACCAAAAAATCTTACTTAAAAAAACTCAAATTTTTTTCCACCAATTTCCAAGCTAACCCAAAAAAAAAAATCGCCACATACCAGCAATCATATAACAATATGCTGAAATGTTGCTCCAATAAAGTCAAGGATATATAATAACGCCTAGCTGTGTTATATGCTGCCCAAGTTGACCTCGAATTGCGTTGGAGCTTTGCTCGCGCACACGTCATGGTTAATTGGGCATTCAAATGTCAAGTTCATTTTGGGCCACATTAGCGTTACCTATAAAAGGGTTGCCAGCTCCACCAGCCCAGTGCATAAAATGAGATTTATTGCAGTTTTCTGGCTGCGGTCGTTCGCTTCCAAGCGGAGACGGCTGCATAAATTTTGAGGCCAACGCTGGTGGCAATGGTCGAGCCGGCTAACAGACTGTCTGAATTGGCTAACTGGTCGTAGTTGCTGGCCAGCGGATTGGGCCGTTTGTTTTGGCTGGCCAATTGTTTTTGGGGCCGCATTCGATTCGCTTGGCTTTTAACTTGCTCTTTGAATAATTTCCAGTTGCCAAGGGTAAGCCAAAAGCCGACATTGTAAATCCGTAAATCCGTAAATTGGAATATCATTAGGAAAATGTGAAAAATGTTT
Source organism: Chymomyza procnemis (assembly GCA_035046065.1). Taxonomy (NCBI): domain Eukaryota; kingdom Metazoa; phylum Arthropoda; class Insecta; order Diptera; family Drosophilidae; genus Chymomyza; species Chymomyza procnemis. The sequence continues at coordinate 44,409,355 of JAWNOJ010000026.1, forward strand.
GCGAAATTTTATATGAATTGCACAATTTACGATTTTTAAATTATAGAGCATTTGTGGTTTATGGTTTGTTTATTATATATAGTTTTGCATAAATTTGAACATGTGCACCTTTGGTTAGTAATAAAACGCACTAGATGCGAACCACTTTTAATTTAATGATAAGATATCTGGTATTTGCTACAATTTGTCGTCGAATGTAAATATTTTCAATAAAGTTAAGTTTATTTAAAAGCAAAAGATAAGCTGCAAAGTTATAAAAAAAAATTATATATAAATAAATTAATGCCACGATATGATAAATGGATTTATGGGGAATGTAAAAAAAAATGGTTTCAAATTATTAAGGGGCTTCGCTTGCTACCTGCTTCGACTGCCTAGATTTATTTTCTATACAAATCTTAAATGGTGTCTTAACTTTGGAGAAGGGTTTCTGTGTCTTGAGTATATATTTATATTTCCAGGAGGAACTACAAGGCGACAGCTGTAAATTCACAACAACCGTGAAGTGTTATTTTCTATACAAATCTTAAATGATGTCTTAACTTCGGAGCGAACAATTCAGTTACTTGAGTAAATACATTTTTCTGTACCAGTGAAGCTTGGAGGAACTACAGGATGACAGTTATGAATTCCAGTAGGCTAATTATTTGTTGCCGGTAGCCCACTGCTGGGGCTCTGAGTGCTACCATTGACTCTTTAAGAGCTTATCCGCTACTATTTCAATATTTATGAGCCTGGTCTGCCACTAGATATGGAATTCTACTTCAAATAAGTCTGGGAAGTTCAGACAGTTAATAACCCCCTATAGGAGTACCAAATCACTAAACAAAGTTATTGGTCATTCCATTTTTTATCTCTCCACTTAGGAGCGATGTGTCTACAAATTTTGTACCTTGTGTAATATTATATATCAAACAAAATTAAAATTATGAATAATCTCGACTTTATGGGCTGCAGAAGTTGTAAAGCCTTGAACTTGAATATTTCTTTTTCTTTCAATTATTGTATTCGTATGATAACGAAATGGCGGACAGGTTAGCTAAGACAGGAACGAGGGCTGAATACGTATGGACCCCTTTTAGTACTCTAAACACCAAATCGGAAGCGAGCACTGCGGTCGCTTCCGACAGAAGGTGGCACAACACGACGAAGTGCAAAACCGTCTGTACCATGTGTGTGAAAACCGACCTGAAACTAGCCAAGCACATTCTGTAACTTCCTAGGAAAGACTGCAGGCTTATGCTGGACTTAGTAACGGGCCACTGCATAACTGCAGTCCATGCGAAAATGCTGGGCATCACCGACGACGATGCATGCAGGAAGTGCAGGGACCGAGGAGTCAAATAAACTCTGGAACATCTTCTATGCAACAAGTAAAAATTATTCCCTTTGGCTATGGTTCCGTTGATTTTCCAAGGTAAATAGCGTCTATTTGCTAAATAGTAAATGCACCAGTTCGGCTGGTTGGGCATCGAACCACCGACCTTCCGATTTAGAGGTGAGTACACTACCACTCACGCTGCCGAGGTCCTGAGGATATGATTCATATCATCTAATATTTCATAGTTTCAAAGTTTCGCTTTGTCTTTTGAAATATTTTTGTAATTTAAAAATATAATATCATATGAAATATTTATCTTTATAATATAGCCCAAATATGTTAATGAATCTTATAGCATAATACTTCTCTACTTTTCCTTCGGGTATCCACAGGCATATTTACAAACCCCACGACTCATTTATTATGAATTCTTGAAAAATATGTTTTATCGTTCTGTTCTTATTTGGCTAATTAAACTACAGAGCTATCTAGAGCGTTTCAGAAATCCGTATTCTAATTGATCATAAACTTAAATTCGACAATCATGCCTGGAATATTCGGAACAAAGCTAGTGCAGTGTTTGCGTTTTTAAGGCGATGGTTGTCTCAGTTTTCTTATTTTGGTATATGGTTTGATCCCTCAATACAGTCTTTACCAGCAAAAAATTTCGTCTGTACAAAAGCAATGTATTCTCATTGCACTATGAGCTTTGATTTTGAATGTATCTATCTATCCGACTGCCTTCTTATTCTGAAAGACTTTTCTTTTTAAAGCATGCCACGGAGTACTATTCCTACATAAACTTAACTTAACTTTAAACTTTACTTAATTCGACCTCATTGATTCTTCCGATTCTCATAATTCAGTGACATTTGGTGTACCTTCCATAATGACTCATTATTAACCTTCCAAGTTGCTAGATCCAATACTTTGCACAATCCTCGACGTGTCTTCTGTACTACTAGCCTTCATAATTTTCTGTCTCTCAAACAGTTAAATCCATCAACTCGCAACGTATCTGTTCATATTACCAACATGCTTGGCGAAAATCCAAAATACTGCCAACAATTTGTCAAAATAAATTTGTTTAAGCTTCAACAAAATTGCATTAAGAACCCAACAGACGCATAGGCCTCAGCGGTGCAAGCCTCTCGGAAAAGCCAAACAAAATGCTCAAAGCCGCAACCTACACAAAAGTCGAACATAAATTCGAATAGGAAAAAGTGTGAAGGTCTCTGGCCTATCTTAATCGTAACTGCTAAAGAGTGGAAAAACATAGATCGAACTTTTGACCCTAAGCTCGAGGAGCTTGTTTGTGGCCACTGCAACTTTTTATAGGCAGTGATTAATTATGCTGACATTAAATCGGCTAATAGAAATATATCTCAATGCGTTGAATATGATGTTGACGTGATTGTAATTGAAGTTTTTGTGGCCGTTGATGTTGTTGCTGCTGTTGTCGTGGTTGGCAACCCTGCGCGAGGGAAGTTTGAGAAGTAACTGGTATGGGTAGGTTTCTGCTTTTCTTTTTTACACATCTGACGGGATGAAGCGAGGAGTCAATGAGCATTTGAAGGGTTTAGCACCAAAGGCATGGATGTTGTACAAATTGGAAGGTGTTCTTACATCCTCAAACGGTCCACACAAATTGCGCGAATCGTTGCCTTTATTGATCTTGTTACGAAACCGTCTCAAGTACTAGATCACAGTCTACAACAAGTTTGATTTTGGCAACCTCTGCACGATAACTGAGGGCAGGTATTTGTGGCGTTGTGTTATCAACCATGAGCATCATCCGTGTACCTCCAATATTGTGCACGTTAGGGATTCTCTGGGTAATGTGTTTGCTACCCTTTGGACCGTTGTCTGCATTATTGGCAACAAGTTCTACACCTCGTTTCCTAAGGGCAAGGGCGCAAAGCTTACCATTTTAACATAGGGACAAGGAATTAGAACATGTGACAAACATATAATTATAACATTGCAGCCAAATAAGGTAGGACATGTTGTTTCCAAATTATGCCTTCAACATCCATCATTTCGGACAAAATCATTTATAGGTGAAGATCAGGAAGGTAATTACGTAAAAATATGTGGGGGCTTTAATAAAATCATTTGGAGCATCACTGAGCGTACTAAAAACAAAACTAAATAATACAAATTAGACAGTTCAAAATAGCTAAGATTTTTAAGAACCGCAGTCAGAATTTACCTATAATAACTTAAAAAGTGGAAATATTTTGGAATTACGAAATGATAGAACAATTTAAACTAGTGACTAGAGCTAAAAGTAGTAACTCCTCTAAATCGAAAACAGAATTAAAAATGATGCATCTCATCTCTGATATATTGTGGAGATGCTTAAGAGATGGAAAATTCACGATATGATGAGGTATTGATTTATTTACATTTTTTCATCATTCTTAACTTTGTACATTAAATAACAATTAAAAATTTGCATAACTTTAAAAACTACTAAAATTTTCTTATCATTCTTATATTTTTACATTATAAAAAAATATAAGAACTTCAAAATATACTAAAAACGTGAGCCCACGTAATGAGATTTCCGCAAAAAAGTTAAAAGAAAAGACTATTCCAATATATTATTAAGCTCAATATATGAAAAAAAATCGAGCAATTAATAATTAATTAATGTTTATCAAGTGGAAAATACTTAGGAATATATACTTGTACATCCAGGCTGGATGAACCCTCTAGAACCTCCTTCCCGCGCTTAATCCGTTAATGCGTCTGATTCTCAATAGCCATTTCGCCAGCTAGTTCGCTTGACTGCTAAGCTTGTCCAAGTATGTGGCAGCTTTCAGATTAATAGCAACTTTAGGACTCGGTATCTGGAGTTCTTTTGTCGCTAAGAAATATCTTATGGCTGTCATTAAGAAACCAGCCCATACTGCTGGCATTTTCCTTTGGAAGTTATGTGAAGCTGTAATGTCCGGTATTTGTCAAAGATGGCACCAATGTCTTTAAGATCTTCCTTGTGGGGTAAGAGTTATTCATGTAAGAATAACCCTAGGCAGGTATCTAAATTGAGTGTATGTGTATATGAAAAATGCACCAACGGCAGGCTCAGTTCTTTAATAAGCTAGTCTTTGTAGGTACAGATACAGGTGTCTCTGGTACAACGTCATTCGCAAAGGTGGAAACTAAAAGATACAGAGATACAGATACAACTAAAAGATACTGAAGAAAAGGGGTTGGCCCTAATAATGTACCCTGTGAAATTCATAATTTTCTGTTCCAAAGATTACTGAACGTCCTACAGTGATTGCATGAGCCGAAAAAGCTGGCCAAAAATCGAAAAATTGAGTACCAATTTTCATGTTTAATTTATGCTCGTTTCATACAGAGGTCCCTAGCGGTTGTCGACAGAACGCAAAGTCGTAGTCCGTCGTTGTTTGTTGTTCGATTTTTACGGCACACTACCTACTTTTCAGCCTGCCCTTGCTTAGACTGTAAAGGATCTGCCCCTAACAAGCTATACTCTGAAACTCCGACTCTCCGATTCTCTTTGGCAAAGTTGACTAACCCTTCTGAACAATTAAAAAAAAATCGCACTCGATACACGTTGCCACAAAATGTATTCCCCTTTTAACGAGACACTTTTCGGCCTACCCTCGCTTGGTAAGAGAATAACCATTTTCCACAACGTGCTGTGCTGTTTATTGCAAATTTGTTTGTGTTATATGCACATTTTTTTATGATAATTGATGAGGAAAATTGTGAAAAGCTCATTTCATTCGAGCATAGCGCGTGTTTTGAAAAATTATGCATTTTTTTGGCAGCATTTCATAAATCATTGCGATAATTGTTTGATGTAAATCAAATGGCTTTAGGCTGTTTGAGTTTTTACGATAATGCCAAAATGCTGCTTTCACGCTTAGCAAGTGGCCAACCAATCAGCCAAGAGCAACTGCTTGTGTTTCGGCCATTTAGTGAAAGAAAGAAAGAAAGAGTCACAAAGTTAAGGGCCAACAATTAAATTCGCTTAGCAAAAGCCATTAACGGCATTAGACATTGTGGCTGCAATTAAGTTGGCATCTATCAGAAGTAGTTTTTGTTGTTGTAGTCGATGCTGTTCGTATTGCTGCGAAGGAGCAGTGACCACTTTACTAGCCATATAATCAACTGTTGCATGAACATGAGTTATTTGCCACGCAGCGTCAACGTATTTAAATCAATTACAAGCCGCAATTTGCGGCAACTTGTAGACTAAAAGATGCTGCAGCTCTAAGCCAAGTGATGCGGCTGCTGCTGCTGCAGTAGAAGCAAGTGGTGGTGGTGGTGGTGGCAGCAAGTGGTTGCTGCCTTTAATCAAAAGCATGCGTTTGTATTACAGGTGGATGACATTCGGCCAACAGCGTAGAAGACAACCACAACGACAAAGACGACGACGACGAAGACGATGGCTGCGATGATGATGATCACCAAATAGACAACGAGCTTGGAAACGAGCTGGGCAACGGCTGACTGCTACTACTACTACCACCACTACCATGAATACCAGAATCAGCTCCAGCTTAAACTCTAGAGCTCCTCCACATGAGCGTGTTAAGTACGCGCGAATTAATGTGTTGCCAGAGTCACTACATCTTCAGTTGTTGCAGTTGCAGTTGCCATTGTTGGTGTTGTTGTTGTTGTTGCCACTCGTTGCCGTTGCCAACTAAATTGCAAGTTAAGAATTTAACAGCCAAAGCGCCGCCTGCCGCGTAATTTACGTCGATTTGATGTTGCCAACATAAATTTATCGCGTACACATTTGCTATTTGTTGTTGTCGCAATGAACACACACACACACATATGGACTACAGTGAACACTCCAAATGTGCTACATTGTGAGTAGAGTGTTTTTTTTTAATATTTTGACAGCAGTTGCACAGCATTTTGCAAAGCTTAACAATAAAATACTTTGCGAAAATAAGCTCTAAACTCTAGTCGCTATCAAAATTATTAGTTGAAACCGAAGTCACAACTCCCTTTAACTTTCTTTAAAATATAATTGATCGGATTGACTAACTGACTAACTTTTTGGCGATCACTGTCTATCATTGGTTAGAGAGCTGAAATATTCTATACAAATCTTTCACCATTTTGAAAAAGTAGGTGTTATAGGGAACAATTTGAAATAAGAAAAAATACTGTCTTTATTTGGAATTTTTATGAGAATAGGACAGCCACGTAATAAGTCGTGAAAGAACATAGCTTCATCTATAAAACGCGATTAATCTGATTGACCTACGCCAAGGGTACTGATTTTCCTATAAAAATCTTACAGCATTTTGAATTTTGGTCCCGAAAACGTTGGTGTCAATTCGCTGGTTTTAATAGAGAGCAATTTTTCTTTAAATAAAACGAAATTTATTTGGGATTTATAGAGCCACGTACATAGTCTTGAAAAGAACTATCTACTACTTATTGAAAAAAATAATAATCAAAGTCAAAGGCATACATAGTGCTGCCCACAGTTTGGCAATCGCACCAAGCCAATGCATCTATCCATAGGATGCGCCAAAAAAAATTGGATGCACCAAAGTACACCAACTCTAGAATTTCAAATATTTTCAAAACATTAAGTTTTGAGAGTTAAAATTTGTTTTTGGCTGTTTAAGAATCGAGAGAATTTAAATTGAATAGCTTTCAATTTCTCCGGTTAAGTTTTGATAACTCCAGAAATTGATTGAAAAAGATGACGGTTGTTCAGGATTTTGTTTTGCCCTAAGTACCAAAGAATAATAAATTAAACGAAACTTTACGTTAATTTCATCGGTGTTGAAGCGGTTGAAGATACTCGGGACCTTCAGCTTAGAGGCGAATCCAAAAGGCGTTGTCTTTAGTTAATATGGGAGATAGGGGAATCGAACCTCCTGTTCAAGATACGACGGAGAGAGAGATAACGCTACGGCTACATTTCAAACAACCACAAAATATGATCTTTAGTTACTGGAATTAAAAATGATACGATTTTTGCTGCACGCTTTACCTGTTTTAGAATAAAACAATGGTTTGGTCAGATGCGTTTGCAAAATGCTGGTGCATTCTTAGTGCAGAGCTACTCTTAATAAGTCCAAATACTAAAAAATGAAGCAAATTATCGATGTAATTTATGATTAATTCTGCTAATTAGGTTTCCCCAAGACTATTCTTAAACAAGAATTATAAGTGATAAGCTTAGACCGGACTTACTCTTGCTGGCGTATTTGTATAATAAACAAATTATTCTTCTTGACAATGTTGTCATCCCTCCAATGGAGGAGCATGGAGATTCTCTATTAATTGCTGTTCGTAGAGTACAAGGGAGAACCTACTTTTCATAGTCGAATCCGAACGGTGCTGCCACTAATTATTGAATATTTATCGAGACAAATAGCCTTTTTGGCTAGTGCTTCAGCATCGATTCGACCCAAAAACCTTTAGGTCATTTCGCCAACGAGGTCGATTGCTGTCGCATTTACCCCAACTTTTCCATACGTAAATGTAGCTTGTGAAGATCTTAGTTAGAATTACTTATTCCGGGAATAAAGCAGCGTCGCAAAATATTGACAGAGTTTTTTAACAAAGATCTGTTATATAGTGATTTCATCTGCCACTAATCGCTTGAGAACTTTTCATCATGAAAACAGCAAATTATCAAATGCAGATAAATATCTGCAATGCCTACCATGCATCCAAACTAATCTTCTTTAGAGAATTAATTACAGCCCATGTTGCACTGTAGGATTTGGTCGTAGATGATGATGATGATGATGATGCGACTTCTGCTACGTTGTTGGTGGCGTTGCTGCTGCTTTGGTTTCGTTTTTGTTTCCACTTTGCAGCGGCACAAAAATGTCGCAATACAATAATGAAAAAGCAAGAAAAATCATGTTGGTATGCGGTCGATTGATCTTCGTCTTCCTCGTCGTCGTCGTCGTCGTCTGTGTCGCCTGCAGCTTTGGAGTAGTCAGTGCCCTCGTCTGCTTGTCTTTGGATATTTTCCTGATTTCTTGGTTAGTTCGTTTTCAATGGTAGAAACCTATACGTTATTTCTAAGCGCGATTTGGTTTTTATTGACTGTCAGTTGGTTGCTTTGGATCTCGCTTGGTTACTGCTTGCTTAGGTGGCATGTGTGAAGAGGCACAGATGATGATGCTGCAAGTCTTTGAAGAGGCGCCTGCGTGAGTGCGGCAGCAAAAATATAAAATATTGTCTCTCCTTGGTGTTGTTGTTGTGTTGTTGCTGGTGTTACTGGTGTTGCATATTGCAGCAGGCATGACATGTTGGAGCAGGAAGTCGTTTGCCACATTTATGAGTTACGCTGCGCCTGCCTCTGAGTGCGTATATGCTGTGTAGGTATGCGAGCGTGTTGCAATATCGTGCCACATGCAATGTTGCCTTTATCATTGCCACTTGTTTCTGCAAAAATGCACAACAACTAGTTTTGCATCTTAGGAACTTGACTAAATGATGTCATTAGTGACCACCAAAGGTAAACACTTGCAACAGGCACAACAACAACAACAACAACAACAACAGCCGCAAAGGTGGAGTATATAGAACCATAGAATTAAGAAATTAAGTGGCAACATTTAGCGGCCGGCGTGCAACATGCGTCTCTGCATTACATTGCAACATGTTGCTGGAAGCAGTTATGCTTTTAAATTGGTTGCCACCGCTGGCGGGCAACACGTTCAAGCTAATTGTAAGTGGAGCAACAGCATCAAACAGGGACGCACGCTGCAATTGATTTCAAGGGGCTGCAGATGTTGGTGTCAGTGAAAAGAGTTCCAGGTGCGAACTAAGGTTCGTAGTGAAATCTTTGAAGCAAAAATATTAAGGGATGCACTTTGGGGTTCAACTAGTGTAATAACCATGGTGCACCTCACATACAATCTAGCACCAAGCAAACGCGCTTTTTGGTCTTCTTGAATCAGAAGCTGGGTAGTTGTTCATTTTTCTATAAACCAAAGAGTTCTACGCGTTAGCAGGCAGGATTTCCTACATCAGCTGGAGTCTTCGTGGATTAACAAAAGCTTAAGACGTTGGAGCATCTTGTCCTGTTTTTAGTAGGCGTAATGATCAAGTGATTCTTTCTGACGGACTTATTAACGAAATTACTAGAACAGAGTACAAGAGGAGGAAAAAAAGGGGCTACTTTTGCAGCTAACTAAATGCGGCTTGCGATGGGAAAGCAACTCATTAATTCTGAGTGGGACTATATTTTGATACCTCAACTGATTCTTCTTGACTGACTTAACGCAATTCTTAACGCGCTTTTAGCTATCGTTATGCCATTAATTGGATACGATTATAGTTAGGTACAACTAATGGAATGGAACTTACGCTAGGAAAGCGTCTCTTCTGTGCAGGTCTAGATTTTAGTACCTCAGTTGATGCTTTTTGACTGAAAATCCAATACTTCATTGCGGTATTACAATTATTGCCTAAAGACGCCTAAGACCAGCTTCCAGTCCCAGCTAAATAAACTAACCTGAGTTTCTTAAAATTTTGTAGTAATACTTGAATATCATTCTTTTTTATATAATAAAAGTACCTTCTTGGAAATCTATGATGAATTCCATTGATTTCTGAAATCAGTTTAGAGCTAATTCTATTAGTTTTCAACTACATTCTGTATTTTCGGATACTTCTTTTTTTTTGTGATGGATATAGTGATGTATCCGTGTTTTTACATAAAATCGGTAAACACAAAAAAATTACGAATTGTTGGAAATTGGCATAGTTGTTGTTGTCAATCCTTAGCAGTGGTTGTACTTGGCGGGAGTATGGTTATGAGCCTTACGGATCTCTGTGAGGACGTTGGACAGTTCTTCACGCTTCCTTTTTGCACGAATGTGTGTGCCGTTTTAAGAACTCCAAAGCGCGCTTATCCTTGCACACCTTCAACAATTTCATGGTACGTTGCCCAAAGAGAGCGTGGCCAACAACCTCATATACCAGATCGTGACGGGTTTAAATATTCTTCAAGCGGCATGAACGCAGCTCCGTGGCTTCCTCGCCGCTGGTGTACGTAACGTTCTTGACTTTAGTAGCCTTCTCAGTTTCTGAGAACATTAAACTTGAACTACAAGAAAGGGGCACAATAGACATATGGTGGGCGTAGTTCGAAAGGACATAAGCACATCCTCGTTCCTACATTACATAATATTACATTTATAGTCTTCAGGCCCCGATTGAGAACGATGCACAACTCGTAACACACTGCCATTGTTGCTCAACTGCTGAGAAAAGTGTTGTGCAAAATAAAGGGTTATGCAAAAGGCGCATGACAGTAAGAGCCGGAATATAAATTACGCTTTGATATGCCATTCGATTGTGACTAAATCTTAAGAGAAAAACGACAAATATTCAACTAACAAACTTATATTTAAAGATAATAGATATCAATTCAAAATGGCGTCGTTGCCGAAAGAACTTTCATATTCATTATATTCAATAATATTTTTCAAATCTTTTCATAAAACGCTGGAAAGCAAATTTAAGAACTGAAATGCGTTATTTGAATGTCTACGACTCTTTAAGGAAAAGCGCAAATATTCAACTTGAAAACTTATATATAAAGATATAGGAAATATATTCAAAATGGCGTCGCTGTCGAAATAACTTTGCTGCATCGTATTTGCCAAACCGGAAATGCATTAACAGAAATGCGTCATTTGAATGTCTGCGACTCTTTCAATCAAAATTGCAAATATTCAACTAAGAAACTAACATATCAAAATGATGAAATCTCTTAGAAAGTTTCCTTTACCTTGCTGCATCGCACTTTCCTGATCCCATACATAGTTTGCAGTGTTTACGGAAACTAACTCACTGCTAAAATCCCCTAAAAAGCTGCGTTGTCTCCTTGTCCTAACTGCTGTTATAAAACGTCATGGGGCGCCAATCTCCAAAACCCTTCAGCTTTACCCACCCCTGACATCACCAGCGCACAGCAACAAAGAAAATTACCCCGATACTTTGTACAACAAAAAGTTATGGTTTTTGGCCAAAGGCCTCAACATAATGACGTAACCGCCGAAGAAGCGTTAAATCCCAAAAAAAAAAAAAAAATTGAATATTGCAGTTGCTGCAATTATATTGCAACAGCCCCTACTACATTTGGGCCAGGCCTAATTATATTGCACTTGCAATTGACAATTGTTATATATATATATATGTATGTACGTAAGGTAAGCCATGCCAGGCGGAATGATTTATGTTTAGAGCCATTTAAAGTTTGGCGGCGGCACCATAAACAAATTGTCGCCAAGCTCTCTAAATGGCCATGCTTCTGAGCTGCCATTAAATTGAGTTGTAATTCAATTGCAATGCAATTGTGGCAACAACAATAAATACTAACAACAGGATGCTGGCAATAATAGCCAACCCAAAGAAATGTTCGGCACATGGCAATTTTTGGCCATCTCAAAATTTATTGGTTCGCATTTCACAATTAAACATGGCTCAAAGCTTACACGGGGCAATGCGACCTGCTGGCTGGCTGGCTAGCTGGCTGGTTCATTAGTTGAAATGGCTTATATGGCTTTTTTCATGGATTAGACCATGACGTTGCAACTTTGTTACCATTTCAAACAAATTTAACATTTGTTTTATTCACTGTAAATATTGTATATGTCAAGTGTTGCCACCACCAATATGTGAGACGGCTGCCATTTTGGTTCGTTTCTGATAACTTGCAACATCAACAGTCAGCAGTGTGTAGTGTGTTTTGCTGATATTTTGTGGCATGTGCAATTTGAGTTTGAAAACTTGTCCAAATGAAAACACCAGCAGCAAATATGTAATAACTAAATCAAATTTGCCAGCAGGCAGGGACGTTGTAAAAGGGGTACAAGGAAGTCTAACGGCCGCTGAAATACTTGCCAAATTTTTAGGTGTAACTTATCAGGTGCCTTTCGGAAGTCTGGGTAATGCAATTCGCAAAAAAAAAAGTTTAATATTGAGAAGTTTGATGCTAGACATAATTTAGCATTAAGTTTCTTTATTTTGGAACTATTTCCAAAGGGCTTCAGTGTCATTTTCTTGTTATTTTTTTCGTTTATTTTTTCAAATCTTTCGTTACCCTGCACTTAAAATGGCCCAAGGAAAATGACTTGTGTTTTCGGAAAGAGAACATTTTATATACGTAGCGCCTGATTATATCAAATGTTCTTCCAAATGTCACAAGGTCTTTTCTATTTTATATTTTTTAATTTCAGTATATAAATCGAATTTCAAACTCTTTGACTATATTTCATAATTCCAATTGAAAAAATCAGTCGTAAAATATGATTTTATTGTATTATTTGTTATTTATTTTTTGTCAGTCTGGAAATTCGATACATCGTCCCAATTGCTGCATCAACACACAAAATATTTGAAGAATACCATCTAATCTAGTTTAAAGCTGACTAACTTATCCTGCTAGCAGACAAAATTTTTAATTCATCTCCACAGATTTTTAGTTTATTAGGGCGATACAAATTTTAAATCATAACGCTCACGTCTTCTTTCATTCATCCTAAAAGACTACACTGAGTATACGTAACCTTTTATAAAATTGTCATTTTGCCAATTACATATTTAAATCCTTTTCATATTCCATTATAATTTCGATTTTAATGTCTATACGAAGTACGAAGTCTATACGTCTATGTACGAAGGGTATATAAAATTTCTGCTAACCAATAGTTCCAGGACGAGAAGTCGAATAACATCCATAAAAGTCTAAAGTGTGATTAGAACAAGTAGAGAAAATAATATACCCATGCCCATTTGTACGAATGCATAGATCTCAGAGATGGTTATAGATTGGTCAATAAATAAATCGTTGCATTATAAGAAATATTAAAAATAACAAAATGTGGCACTTTACAGTTCTTTTGAATTTCCCAAGAACTAACTAGCTTCTAAAGGAAAATTAGTTGAAATATCGAAATTTAGTTTGTTATGTTTCCTTTTTTCTCCAAATTCTCTTAACCAAATGCGATTTAAAGTTTTTTTAGTATTCCCAATATATGTAATACAGTTTCCATAGATGAAAAAATGTATTTATTTATTTTTCCAGATATTGTAATCCAACTCGGAACTTAAAAGTTGTTTACCAAAGATAGATTTACTCATTGAAGGCAATTTAATTGGAATGCATCAACGTTATGTATTCGTACGTTCATAAGACACCCATGTCCGGTCTCATGAAAACATTGCACATTGCAAATCTGTCTTTAAGGTTGATATTTCAGACTTAATTTCAGCGATTACAAGTTAAGTCTTAATTAATTTCTTGATATCTAATTTATTTAACTATTGTAGCTTGCATTTTGCAAGGAATATATTTTATATGATTTTTTCAAACAAAATATTTCATATACTATTGTATATATATATATTTGTCAATTTTGTATTTTATTATACGAAAAGAAAATTTGTTTAATTAATTCTCTCCATTCAAAGAAATTAATTAATTTTTTTTTGCTACACAAATAGTTAAAAAAAGTTTTGGAAACTTATAATAAGACTTTACCAGGTGCAATTTATTTATAAGAATTTTTGACATACATTGAAAAGTAATTTTAATACTACATTTGTTGCTCCCTTCTCCATTAAAACTAATATTTCAGGTGCTTTTAAAAAAACTTTTTAAAAATTAAATACGATTTTTCTTATTATTTTTCATAATGGAAAACTCTGCTCAAATTAACAGAGGATAACATAAATAGGTGACGCACACAAAAACTTAGTTTCCTGTTTTAATTTCTAAAGCAATGCCTATATCGACTGCGTATTGTGCCAGGAAAATTTCCTTTAAAAGGTTTAAACTGTGCTAAAATAAGCAACAGATGGCGCCAGCCCAAAAAATCATTCAGCGAAGCACACAAATGCGAAGCTGCATAAAATACTCAATTTGAATGTCTTTTTTTTTGTGAAGCAATGCTTCAAAAAATTCCAATTTCTTTAGGCTTTAAATCTAGGGCCCTTTTTCAACTGTAAAAAACAAAAACTTTCAGATTTTGAAGGTCGCACAAGATAAACAAACAAAAGCGAAGCTACTACAGTTTCACTAGATGGCGCCAGCAGTCATTACCTCTACTTTGCTTCAAAATGCTCTAAAGTGTATACAAATATTTTATATACTGCAAAAAACTGAAAGCTTAATATATAAAATTATAGCACAACGTAAGTTAATGGTCAAAATAATTCGCTTGAAAACAACAAAATGCACTTTTTTTTACGAGGTCCATCAGCTGGTTACAAGGCTTCCAAAAATTAGCAGAGCTGGAACTTCATAAGTCATTTCGTGGCCAATTATAATAGCACATAAAATTGTAATTAAGCTAAGGCTAGTTTTATTTTTAAGCCCCCAGTTAGTCTACTTTTTATCTATAATTAAAAACTCAAAGCAAGGTATGAGCTTGTTTTGAATCAATAAAAACGAACTTCTAGCATAAAACGAATGACGTACAGGGGCCTAGGCTGGATTTATACGTATTTTTTTTTTCTTTTCTGTTTGAAAAAGAAAATATTATTGTCAAATGTGCTTTTAATTGATGCAGACAGCTAGTACATATTGGACAGTTGCCTGGACATTTGAGCTGGCCAACAAATGGCAGGTAGAGTAAGCCGCTTGTGGCCGACAGTGCGGCAGGTTGGCCAAGCTTTGTTGGCTTGGCTGCATCTGACAAGCCCGCATTAGCAATAAACATATCTAATTGGCGTCTCTCGAGCGGTAGCCAAAGTTGTTGCCAACAAGAAATGAAATTTTCATTTATGGCCTGGCCAAAACGTAATCGAGTCTACAAAATGACTTTTGTTTTTAAGATTTGCTATTGCAATTGTTACCATGTATTATTTGTTGCTATAAGCCGGCTCGTGTGTGGCTTGTTACATTTTAAGGCGTGATTTATGCCTCGAAACTAAATTTATTTCATTTTTAATGAGTAATTTACACAAAATTGCATTAATTTGTGCGATTTCGTTGTCATGTGCAACTGAGATACAATGACGGACGGTGGCGGGGAGAAGGGGCCTAAGGCAAGTACCAGACAACAGCCTCCGACTGTGCAACAAGCAACAACAACAAAACCAACGACAAGTCATGGCAAATTTTTGACATTTCCGTGATTTATGTTGCTTTTTTTCTGATCAAATTGATTTCTCAAATTGTAAAACAAAATTAAAATCAAATCTTTTATCGGCATTAAAAAATAATTCATAAAATTCAATTTAATTAAGATATAAACTTAGATACGGACAATATACAATAATTATATAATTAAAAAAATGCTGCATATATGCAGGACCCCATAATTACCAAATCTATTACTGCCAAAGCTCACTTCTTATAGTTCCGAAAACTTTTCATAATCGATTTTCCCGAAATTCAATATAAGTAAAAATTAATATTTGTGCATGGATTCTAGACCCAGAATCTTGATTATAATCTTTTAAATTCGATGATTTATACAGATCGTACAAACTGCTGGTAAATTAATTTTAAGCATCTATGCGGATAATAATATTTGCGAAATATCCTAACAAAATAAATAATATAATAATAATAAATAAAAAATAATAATCCAAAACTCAATAAGTGATATGGTACTATAATATTGACAAATACCATTCATAATTAGAGAGATTTTTGATTATGGGAATCGTAGCAATCAATCTCGAGGATCTTGAGTTTGCTGACGACATAGTCCTTCTCTAAACAACAAATGCAGTCAAAATTGGATCAGCACAGTATAGAATCCTTAAAAGCTGGTCTAAAGAAGAACATGAGAAAGACCGAATCAAAGACATGATTAGCCGTATGCAAAAAGCGAGGTGCTTCTATGCTAAGCTGTATAATGTATGGCGAGCAGGAAACATCAGCGCTGGAGTGGAACCCGCAGAGCACAAAACGACACGGTGAACCCCAAAAAATTGGAGAAGAACGGTTCAGAAGTCAACTGGTAAATCGTTTAACGAGCTTCAAGCAATTAATTGAGATAGGGACAGGTGAAAGACCTATGTAGAAACCTTAAGCTCCTAGAAGGAGTATGTATAATTTATTTATTTTTTTATATATAGCACGTGTATTGAAACCTTATAAAATTTGTTCCATGTCAGCTTTCAGATTCAGAAAAACAAAGTTCTGATGTATATATCAGTGGGAATAAATTTCCGGAAAGTAGCAAATTCTGGTATCTGGGCCTAATAGTTAACCTACATTAATGACGTCGGGTGAATGAAATATCAAGGAAACTCTCGTTAAGATTAGAAAATGCCACGAAATTTAGATTAGATGACATACATAGATAGTTAAGTAAAGCTAAGATACAAATTTTAAGGATGATGACAAAACTCGGGAAAGCAACAAATTTTAGTACTTGGGCCCAGTAAAAAAGTAAGTTAAGTACGGCGCAGGTAAATATTTGAAGGATAATAATGGGTATGACAAAGCTTAGTCGCACAAAGAGTAAGCATACTCTAGGTTTGTTCATTCTTAAACCAACAATTATATAAACAAAACAAAAATTTCATTTTTTCACATAACGTAAAATGAGTAATCTAAAATCCAAAAATTCCTTAAGATGAGACTTCGATTCACAAATCTACATTTAAATTTTGAACATTGGATATTGAAACTTGTTCCAAAAATAAAGAGCTAGAAACTACTCTATTATACAATTTTTCTAAGCTCAATTTCAAACATTTTTTGCTTGTAATTTTTATGTAAGATGTCTGGAGTTCGATATATGTATATGGGCAGACACAATTGTCGCAATAACAGAAAACCCTACAAAAATAATGATTGCAGAATCTTAAGACGCTCCCAAAATTAATAATTCAAGCCGTTTTTTGCATATTGTTACTATACTATAAACATTGGGCTTAATCACAGTTATTTTATAAATTTTCGAATTGTTTTTCTAATCCACGACTAAAACTATTCGTTTTTTGATTATCCCAAATTTTTCGAATTGTTTTTGCTAGAATTTTTAAGAAAATAAAAATTTCTGATGTGACTTACTTTATTTGCTTATTTTTTTCTCCCCCATTTGGTAATATTTATTTCTTTTATAATTAAGACGCAAACGAACGATCTCGATTAATATTTAAATCATTTTAAAATTAATTTATTATTTTCGTAGAACTTTTGCTGATTAAACAGGACACACTGCTTTCACTTATGCAAAAAAGCATTAAAAAAAAACACAAAAGCAGGACGAACTGCCTTACCGTTGCATAACAAGGGCGTAGTCAGTGGGGATTGCAACATAATTTATTTTTATATTAGCATGAGATAATAAATATTTACAGAAAAATATAAAAATAATAATTTAAAATATGTGGATTTTAATATTAATTGATTGGGAAGTACAATTTAAGCATTGTTTGTACTAAATTAAATGCAAATGTTAGAAATTGTTTTAATGATTTTTTGTGCTTTCTGCAGCAGAGTTAAAGCTCTTTGTATAAACTGATCTATATATTGAATAAATATGAAGTCAACAAATGCGACGGAATAGTGTTAATTAAATGCTTAAGTTGCAATAAAAAACAATAACTTTAATTGTTTGTCAGTGACAACAAATGGGACATGCTCTCATGCCATACTGACTACGCTCATGCTACACTGGCAAAGAGACTTTAAAACGCAGCGTAGCTGCACCGCTTGCACTTATTGCCTTTTATAGAAAGAGCACACAAAAACACTTTCGCATCTGCTCACTCACACAGCACTCTTGCACTTTAAAAAAATATAAAAAAAAAATCTCGCATGCAGCTTTTCGCACCCACGCACAATATTGCCGAAGCGCACTTTAGTAAAATTAATTTTTAACAACTTTAAAACATAAGCACGCACTCAACAACTTTTTACAATAGTTGTTAATAATTACACAAACCGATTTAACACATTTTAACAAATTTTGCCAATACTTAGATTGATTTATTTTCATTTTTAGCAGAGCCACTTGCGCGCTTGACCGAGTTTACCGCGTAATTTGCACTTTTTGATTCACTCTCACTCTCTCTCTCTCTATTTCGTCCTATTCTTAAGAAAGCGTTGCCAATTAGAGAGCGCTCAATAAGATTTGTTAATTGGTCTCACGATCTTTGCAGTAGCCTGCAAGTCTGGCAACGCTTTCAAAGAGAGAGTATATAAAAGGAATTGTAAAAAATGCGCCAAAAATCTCAATTCATTATATTGCGTCTGCCGGCAATTAAAAAATTTTATAAAATATGTATTTAATGTTTAAAACAAAAGTGCAAATGTTTAAAAAATTGACTATAAATATAAGTGGCGTATGTGTGTGTGAATGAAATAGTTGGCTATGCATTGGTAGGCCCAAATTGCATGGTTTTTCTTTGTGTAACTAAAAGTGCAAGAAATAAAATAACAATAAATTGCAAATTTTTTTTTAACGCAAATATGTATTAGTTATGCATTTTAAGCAACAGCATACCTGCACTTGAGTAGAAGCATAAACAAAACAAAAATGGAGTAAATAAGGTTTTGGCAGTACAAAAATTAAAACAAAATTTGAACAAACGTGGTTCGTGAAGTAATACAAGTTTAATAAAGCAAACTTTGGATCTTAATAGCACTACCTACTGTAGTTTCTGTATACCTCAAGGCTTAAAACAACAAGCCACATTATATAGTGTTGGTAATATGCTGCATAGAACAATACAATTCGATTGTCACAGCAGGATTCAAACTGCGAATTAAGCAGTTGTTGTTGTAGCTGTGCTTCAGGTATAGTTTGGACAACCTAGGCAGATGGGTATTGGCCGTCCTTGGCAGGCTTGGGCCTGCATCGATTGCGGTGTGTAGCAAATTAAGTGGTAAGTGTTTCTGATGTCTGCTATTTACTTAATTCACTGTAAATTCTAGATCACTGTTCTCTCCAAACAGCCATTAATACAGATATTCTTACACTTCGCTGTTGGAAAGATGGAAACATAGACTACGGGAATAAATATTTATTTATTAACTTAAATGACCGATCACTGACATAAGCCCGAGGAAAACAGCCCCTTGACCCTAGTAACGAAAATGCATGAAATTCCTAATACACCAACCCCTCTCCTGCAGCAATGGTGAGTAGATAATATTTCTATCAATTTCATCCGAAAAGTCTATTTTAAGAAATGTAATTATTTTGCAAAAAGCATATATATCTATATATGTATCGATTAAGTTAAATGACAATTCCCAATGATTAAATTAAGCACAAATTTTAGTATTCTATGGAACATTTACCTGCATAGACACTTTATTATATCTTTTGAGCAGTTTTTCCTGTAAATGCAACTCTTTATAAAGAGTGCTGGAAATTGAATCAAAAAATGATCTCGTGTAATAATTCAATACCAATCCAAAACAATTTAAAAGTACAATAATTTTGAAATGGAAAAAATCTACCAAACTAAAATGTATACATAGATTTAAAAATTGCTTTGAAAAATTGCAGTAACAAAATGCCATTTATTTTGAAAATTTTTGCGCGAGACAAACATATTGCGAATGATTTTGAGCTGCCAAGATCCCGGAATTAATTTGAATTTGATTTGACACATGGGATTTTTTTGCATAACATAAAGTGACGCGTAGAAGAGCCAAATATGTTGCCAATTAAGCCGCCTTAGACACTAACGTATTTTAATTAAAGAGCTATGCAGCCGCCCGATGGTGCAACAATTTCCATATGAAGATTCAATCCATAAACGGTCCAACCAGATTGGCAAACAGCAACAACGTTTTAAATATCACACAAGCCATGTGAAATTATCTTAACCAAGTTGTGGAGTGCTGCCTTAAATGACAAGCGCAGATCAAACTCCAAAGCGACCGATGAAAATAGTTATAGAGATTGAGATGATTTAGTGCCGGACCCCGTCGCGTCAGAGTGTCCATAAATGCCAATGTCTGAATTAATATGTGTATCTTAATGAGAAGCCGCGGTCGATCAACACGGTGCGTTGGTATTT
Organism: Chymomyza procnemis; assembly: GCA_035046065.1. Lineage (NCBI taxonomy): Eukaryota > Metazoa > Arthropoda > Insecta > Diptera > Drosophilidae > Chymomyza > Chymomyza procnemis. The sequence goes on from JAWNOJ010000026.1 coordinate 44,429,657, forward strand.
TTGGAATTTTTACAACATTCGTTCAACAACTGCAAAAACTAATCAGACAACTTAACGTTTTGTGGCTAGGGATGAGAGAGTACAGCAGTCTCGCAATGTGTTCTTAAGAACTTTGGTATATTGTCTGTTAGTTGTTGATGTGAGGCCCCGCCACAACACTTCACTGTCATCGCTGGCAGAAAGACGCTATTCCCCTAAGTAAATCTCTATCAATTAAGAACACCACCTTTTCGAATCGGTTATAAATTGTGGGTTCCTGTTTTTTTCAAACAGCTATGAATAGAGATAGAGATGGATGTTCCAGGATGGAGGGGCATAAATTTACTTTCTAATTTCTTTTCTTCAAGCATTCGACTTTAAGCACTAAAGCAACCCACCAGCACTTGGATATATTAGGAACAACTGAAGTTTTATGTATTAATGACTGTTTCTGCAAAAAGTCCACATATCTTTTAATTCTTTTTTTTCTTACTAAAAAATTTGTTCTTATAATACATTTTTCTTGTGTTTCATTTGGAACATAAATTCTTAGGACCCCATATACAATCATAGTCTTATTTTCATTTGAGTGCACCTAATTTAGTTTTTTTCGCTTAGAACATAATGTATTATTAAAATTTTCTAGCATTATCTATGTACTTTACTAATTTTACCTTTTTTTTTAAAGTTAAAAGTTAAAAACTATTTTCTATAATTTTAAGTTTGTGCTTCCCAGCTGCTAATGCCGTAGTTTTTATTTTTGAGATCTTGCTTAAACAACGCTCACGCTACCATCTCTAGTTAGTATTGATAAAAGTGTTGGTGGCGTATACTTAATGTATTTCCAATGCATTCGAAGAAATTATAGTAGCCGTCATGATTTATAGTTGTTGTGAATTAAGAAATTAAAATATTTTTATGGCTATGGCAGTCATGGCCAGTCCGGTTGCGGTACAGATTTTGTTGTTTTCGTTTTGCTTGTATTCTCTTGTCTTTATAAATTTCCTTGAGCATTAATTGCCAAAATGTTGATAAGATTATTTTTATTTTTGAGTATGAACACCCCCAATAAGCCGGTAACAAGACAACGGCATGCCAAGTACCTGTGTATAAAGTTTTCTTAATTAAAATTTGTTGCATGCTGGCATAGGCTAGCAAAATGTTGCAAGCAATTTGTTGCAGCATTGTTGGAAAATAAATGTGACTTTGTAATTGCTTGTGTAAGCTTTAAGTCACGTTAAGTCAATTAAGAGAAATTAAATTTTCGGTTACAGTGGAATTATATATTTAAGTCAAGTGGAGTTAAGTTGATGTAGCTCTTGCACAACTTGATTGCTAAACGAGGAGTTCAAGGATATTAGAGATTTGTGTAATGTTTGTTGAAGACATAAGAGGCATTAAGTTGCATTTCTTAAAATAGATCAGCATTAAGACTAATTGCGATATGTTAGTATTGTTAGGATGATGCAGACATTATGGCAGATGAAACTGCATAGTTAGGATAGGACATAAATCTTTATTAGCAGCTCTTGTCTTGAGTGTCCTAATCAACTTCAAATCAAGAAAAAAAAATGGTCTTGGATAGGGCATGCTCTAAGAAAGAACCCAAGCAGCATTTGCAGTATAGCTCCCGACTGAAACCCTCAAGGGAGCAGACTAATAGGACGACCAAAAGCAAGAACTTGGTCTAGCTCTGATCAGCAAGTCGTTGAACAACGCTAAGTAGACGGCAAAAAACAGAGTCCGATGGAAAGCCTACATAAAGGCCCTGAGTTCTCCAGTGCAATAATGAAGGGGAAAAAAAATCTATAATTACGACGCCTATACTCTGCTAGATAACGTACTTGGGTAGTGATTTGCCACTGTTCATCTACCCTTCCGAACATCTGTTAATACAATCTTCTATTTCTTAGAAACTATAAGAGCTAAAGCTTAAGCCAGAAAAGTGCACATTTCGTAACCGTAGAAAGTCATTGCTTTAAAAATAACGAAAATATAATATAAAAAATTTTAATTAAATAACGTCTTTTTATAGCTTTAGCAATGCAATACTTCGGTGTTGAAATCGAAATTTATGTCACAAGAATACCCAAACTGGTACATAGCCCAAGATGAACTGTTGTCCATCACTGGACGCATGCAGCGAATTTGTCTCTGATTGGTTTCCCAATTTGGCAATAAATAAACACTAAAACAGTGTAGAACAAGCTCTTGAAATTATTTTATACTCTAATATATAAAAGTTGCATAGAATTGGGAACGCATATGTCGATGGTACTAACTTGGTATGAGAAGTATTCAGTATTTATCTTAAGATTACGATTTTGAGTGGTATTTTATGTGAATCTATATCTTTCCTCTCTTGTTCCCAAGTGGAATAATAAGGAAAAAAAAAATGTACTTTCTTACTTTACTTTCGCTCTAAGTTCCATCGCTTAATATTTATGGCCATTTAAAGCTTTGAAAATAAATGTCCTTCGATTGCTTCTATTTTTCGTGGCGAGAATCAGTAAGATTTTTGCTGTACGAGTTGAAAATCTATGTTATTGACATTGAAAGTTAAAATAAGTGACTCTTTATACGATATACATATATCATCTTGGCAACTTTTTTCTTATGGATTGTTTATGCTCTTCCAAAAGGGTGAAGATGTTATGTAGGCCTAAAATACCGGTTTTAAAGTCTTTATATTTTATTTGCTTGCAAATTTTGGGATAACGCTTGAGATATTTATGAAGTTCTTGATATTTTTTCTCTTATACCAAATTTGGTCTTATTTGTGTACGCGTCGCATTCCATTTTATTTTCTACCAAATATTTATATACAAATAATAAAATTTTCTAATTATTCTAGAAACATTTTGAATTTTTAAAGAAATGTATGTATATATAATGTTGCGTACGGAGTGTACAAAATCGTACTTAAGCCCATACAAATGCTGAAGATATGCTTAAAGTATTTGTAATTTGCGTATATTTAATAATATTTATTTTAAAAAGGTTTTCTATTTTATTCGTTTTTTTCTTGGTGTACAACTTAGAAGACTTTCAGAAGATTATGTTTATCGAAATATGGCTATATCCTTTACCGGTCTTCCGGTACACTAGATTTGGGAAAAATGCTTATCATATCCCCGGATAGCGACTGAGACATCTTCTTGTGTCCCTTATTCACCGGACTCCTGCAGTAGAAAAGTTTATCTATAGATTGAAAGGAAATGATAGATTTGTGAAAAATGCTTCCCGAAACCTCAGATGACAACTGACAACCTTCTTCTATTCTTCCTTCACCGGACTCTTGCAGTAGAGAAGCTTATCTATAGGTAGCAAATGGTATACTAAATTTGTGAAAAATGCTTCCCATAACCTTGGACAGCAACTGAGTAATCTTCTTCTGTCCGTTCGCGCGTATTTCACTGCTGTCACGTCACCTAGAACTCCCAGACCATAAGACAACTAATTTTAACATCAGCCAAAAATTTTTCTTTGCTTTACGTTAGAGCATCGCTTTTAATTATCAAAAATTTAAAATACGAACTTGAAATAAATTGAAATAAACCAAACTTAAAACTCGATCATAAAATAAATGAAAAATCTGAACAAAAAAAAACATAAGGAACTAGAAACAGAAAGGGACGAAACTGATATAAACCAAACTCGATTATAAAATAAATGAAAAATCTTAAAAAAAAAAAAAACTAAATAGTAGAACCGAAAGGGAAACGATAAGACTATACGTCAAATTTCCAATGTCCAGCCAAACGGCATGTGGATTCAGGCTTAATCCCAAGTGTTCACCACAAATTTGTAGTACAAGCCTTCTCAAAGATTTAAAGCAAGAGCAACCGTCTAGAACTACAGAGTATTTTCACTTCGCATTCAAGCCGTAGGTTTGTCTTCGACATAAATGTAGTTAATTATTTCTCAAAAGTGTAACTAACGATGACACATTTAATTAAGTGTTTAAAAAGTTCGCAAAACATAAATCTTCGGCAATTGCAACACACACACACACACCGACACACAGTATTGACAAGTGGCTCAAAGTTCTGGCAAAGCTTGCCTCGGAGCTTTAAGCACAACTGCACTTGCTGATTAAGTTCTGGACAATTGGCATTTGTTTCGCTTTCGTTTGTCAGAGGTTAGACGACATTAAATTTAATAAGATTATCAGCACTTCGAGAAAGACTGGTCGAATTATTAGTTTTGTGTAATCCAAGTGAATATGTGTTCTTTGTTCCGGCTGGCGCTGCTGGCACTGCTGTCACTGCTGCTGTCCAACCAGCTGACCGTATATGCAGCCAGCTTCTGCACCAAATCAGATCAATGTGCCATAGATGATGATGCCTCAAAGCCACCCGCAGCACAGGCACGCTATGATCATACGCGTATCTATCACGTTGAACTGTCCAGCTTGTCGCAAGTGCAATTGTTTCAGGCGCTGGAACAACAAAGCGACTCACTAGCCTTTATGGGCCATGCACGCGTGCCGGGCCAAAAGTTAACCATCATGGTGACGGCTGCCAAAGTGGCTGATTTTGATGACCTGCTGCACAGCTACAACGTGACCCATCGCATACTTAGCTACAACTTTCAAACGCAAATCGATGCCAACTACAGACAGGTGCAGCCGGTAACTACGCCCGTCGAGCAATTCAATTGGCAGCATTACTTTCAGCTAGACAGCATCTATGCATGGCTAGCACATTTGGCTCACCAACAGCCAAATATTGTCACGCTGCTGGACATGGGCAACAGCACGCAGGGTGTGCCCATTAAGGGCGTGCGCATAGCACATTCCGATGGTGCCGCTAATAAAGCGAGCATCTTTGTGGAAAGCGGCATACATGCCAGAGAATGGATAGCTCCTGCCACGGCTACTTATTTTATTAATGAGCTGCTGCACTCACAGGATGCAGCTGTGCAGCAGTTGGCGCGTGATTACAACTGGCTCATCTTTCCCAGCGTCAATCCGGATGGTTACAAATATAGCTTTACGGGTGATCGCATGTGGCGCAAAAATCGTGCACTTTTTGGCATTTGTCGCGGCGTTGATCTAAATCGCAACTATCCCATGAGCTGGAATACCACCGGTACCAGCGGTGATCCGTGTCGCTATGATTACTCAGGTCCTAGCGCTGCCAGCGAGGTGGAAACACAGCGGCTTATAGAATTTCTCAAGCAGCACGTAGAAACAGAACGCATACGCAGCTATATAGCGCTGCACTCCTATTCCCAGCTTATTATGTTTCCCTATGGCTCCACGCCGCAACGCGTGGACAACTATGACGATCTGCAAGCCATTGGCCAGCTTGCTGCAGCACGCATCAAGGCACTAACAGGTCGCATCTATAAAAGCGGCAGCATCTATGAAACCATTTATCCCTCTAGCGGTGGCTCCAAGGATTGGGCGCATAGTGTACTTAAAATACCCATAACCTTTACGTTTGAGTTGCGCGGCCCGCCCGATAGTGAGGATCTATTCATTTTGCCTGCCCAGGAGATACAGCCCACGGCCAGTGAAGCCTTTGCCGCAGTGCAAACCATTGTGGAGGAGGCAGCCAAGCGTGGCTACTACAAGTAGGCGCAATCATCATGCCAACAGCTGCATATTTTGTAATACCTGCTAATAATCTTAATAATGATAATAATAATAATAATAATAATGATGATGTTGTGCTGCTGATAATGATAAATGTTGTCTGGCAGTTCACATGAAAAACACATTAGGATCGAGCTTTTGTGAAATGTTAAATAATGATGGCAAAATCATGACAGAAAACAAGCCAAACAAAACTAATAATAAAGTTGGTAAATCAAAGCAAAGACACACAAATGCATATGGATATGGATATGTCTCTGGCCATAGATGTAGGAATACCTAGTATAACAGTTACGAGGCATTGTCAGAATTGGCTAAAGCTAAAGACAACTTGTGGGCCAAAACAAAAAAAATAGAAAAACTCAGCAAAGAGGCAGCAAATTTTTAATACCCTTGCGAAGCATGTGCTCACTCATACCAATGTGAATCCATAAGTATGTTAGGAAAAGCAAGAGATTTTACATGCATATAAAGATGATTTTTATTTAGTCAGTTCCATATTTAATACAAAATGCACAAATTGATAATTCCATTAATTTGATCATGCTAGAAGTGATTCCTATGCGGAAACAGCATGTATCCCTGTTGTTCGCTGTCAAATAACAATAACCTGTTCAGATCTGAATAGCGATTTAAAGGCTCAAAGAATACATATAGTTACTCTTTCCTAGCAATTTCAGGGGTAGGAAAACAAACCAGTTCTTGTTAATTGCTTATGGCACAAACATTTCTAAAGCCAACGCCAAATAGGCACATTTTTGGCTAATCATAGATATGTATAGGGAAAGGTACAATTTCTTTAATACTATTTAAAAAGCTACAACTATCGATTCAGCATGCTGGTCAGATATTTCGTAAATAATCAAAAACCTAACCATTCTGGTCATTTCGAACAAGTTTGCCTCGTTATACACTATAACTCATTGTATAAGTTAAGAGCTTTAAAAAGTAAAGTAAAACGATGTCGCCAAAATCATGCTGAATTACTGCAGCTTAAGCCGGTTCAAGTAACTTCTGACTATTATTATAATATAAATTCCCCAAGAATTTCGTTTACAACTGAGTTTCAGGCACTATGCTACTTATGAAGTTACATTTTTAAATAAAAATTTTCTTTACGATCTGCCTTAAAATGTGACAATAAGTAAAATTGATGATTAATATTACAAAAACAGAAGTAGTAGTCTTCCAGTGATACCTGCTAAAATTTCTAAAAATATGCCCGAGTTTCCTTTAAATATTGTGCTTCTAAGAAGAACAACATTATTGATATCGCTATCAATGTACAACTCAGTGTACAAATTATTAAATTTTGCGAAAAAATAAAAAACCTCTGAAGCTTTTACAATAAAGGCCTTGACATTGTTTTAATTCTATGTCTACACATTATCCCAACTTCATTAAACAAATAACTAAGTATATTATTTTTATTATAAAACCTTAAACGACTTCTAGAGGTTTCGTACCAACCATTAAGTGGAGATACGATATATCTGAGGATACTTTGGGATATCAATGGTGTTATTTACTATATATTAAGTGGAGAGACGATATATCTGAAGATACATTGGGATATCAATGGTGTTATTTACTATATATTGTCTTCTCTGCTTCAAAAGGTAGTTCATGTTGATGTAATTTATTTTTCTGTGCCTTGTCATTGAATTAATGTCATTTAATATGGAACGTGTTGAGATCATATCTGGATGATCTTTTGACTACTGCCCTACGAATGCATTTATTAGTTTGTTTTCGCGGCCTGCCCTGTCTAAATAGAGGTTTCAAATTGGCTTATATAATAGTTCTTTGATTAACCTGAAGGCTCTTTCAGTGTCAGCAATAAATAATATTTACCTGACCTGACCTGACGAAGCCTGGCTTCAGCTGAAACCAACCTAAACACGGAATTTATGAGGTCGGAAAGGCATAACAGCAACAAAAACTTCTCCTGGAGAAAAACGATTAACTGATTAGATAGATGTAAGGATGGCAGAGGCGACAAAACCGACTGCCTCAGACACTCAGGCAAAATAGCCCATTTTCAGTTATGGTAGAACATGATTCACCGATTAGTCCCAAAAAATACTGAGCAATTAATTAGCAAGCAGCAAGCTCCTGCAATAAGCGCGTAAACACTGTAAGATAAATATCAAGCAAGCAAAGGTGCTGATGGTTTTAAATTGTTTTGTTTACTAGAAGTAATTTCTAATTTACAAAAATAAACACTCAGACTTGATTTTATGAGATTGTGGGAATCCTAGGCTGTTCGTACGAAACAGCAGCCCTCTGAATTTCTGTATTTACATTGTAACGAGAAGTAAACTTCTTGTTTCGTATCACCCAAAACAATGGAACTTAACTTGGCTCTTCGAACAGAGCCTTAAATGCCTACTCACTTTTATCGGCGCCGCAGGGTAGTTGTAACTTAATGACGCTCAAAACTTAAACCAAAACGTTTTCGCTTCAAGTTCCAAAAAATATAGATCTTAATCCCTCAACAAGTGGCCGCTTTCTCAAGTCAAATTAGTTCAATGCACTTAACTTGATGCTCTCGAAACAGAACCCTAAATGCCTTCTTAGTTTTATCTTTATGCCGTTTAGTTCTATTCTTAATTGTTTTCGATTTAAGTGTCAAAAAAATTCAATCTTTACTCTTTTTTTAAAAAAAACGGCATTCCAAAAACTCAGTTAGCTGAACAAAATTGTTACCAATTGCAATATGCTCGAATGGTGACTGACTGACTGACTGCAAACTCGTCATAGCCAGCCAGGGCCAAAGATTGCAGTCAGTGTATGTAGACAATATATTAATGATGCATTTGGCCCACACTTTGCCACAATAGCAACAGCAATAGCAACAAGTCAAGATTTAACCAGTTAAGCAGACAGACAAGACATGGTTCCATCCCGTCAGATGAAAACATGACGTTGGATTTCTTACGCAGACTTGTTGACGGCAACTTTTCCACTTTGTTGCTGATGCGCGGTTGCCTGAGACGATCTAAGCCTTGTTAGCTTTATTGTTGTTGTTGTTGCCGTTGTTGTTAGCGTTGTGGCTGTTATTATTGTTGTTGGTCTTAACGCTATTGTAATATATAGTTAGTATTATTGCCGTCTGTATGAGAACTTGGCACATGTGCCAACAACGGCAACAGCGGCAACAACGCCAGACAGCCAGAGGTAAGCCTTAATAATGCTGCTGATTCTATAGTTAGTCCTCGTCATTGTTTGTTGATATTAATGCCGTTGCCATAATCACGATCTAATTTATTTACAAATTGTGTTGAAATCATATGCACACATACTACATACATAGCAGTAGTAGTTGCAGTTTAGATCGTGTACCAAAGCAATTTATGATTTATAGGCTTGCTGAAAAGGCACAAAACGATCTGGCGAATTTCTCACAAAGTCTAAAAAAAATACTTTTGATAGATCTAATTATGCTAGAGCAGTCTTTAGATAGTGTCAGGTCGCAGCATATAAAAGACAAGAAGACTTATGCGCTTGTCCCAGGCCGGTCACTAATTTAGATTTATCGCACTAGCTGCCAGCCCGTGAATGCGTGATGCTCGTTGTTGCCCCTTGTAGCTGCTTGTGGTTACCGCCAACCAACCACCCACCCATCCAGGAAAAACGCTCACTCACTTACTCACTCACCTGACTGGGAAAACTGGTTGGGTGGAAAAACTGTTGCGCATGTGCCATTAAAAGCGGCACAATTTTTCATCAAGCTGCACAGATCGTGAGCTGGTGCTGGAATTTCAGTTTCACGAAGAGATTTTTCTAAAGGAAAAGCTGGCAAACGCTTTTGACGCAAAACTATTTTTCCAAACGCAAACATGTAGAAGCAATTAATTGTTACTGACGTTGCCGCACACAGCTTATAATCTATGAAATTTTGATAAATTATTTGATTGTTGACATTTGACTGTAAAATTGGCGCAGCAGACTTCACAGTCAGATCTGGTTATTATTTGTCACTCTACTGACTCACTGGAGTGTGAGAGCTGCGCACAGGCCTTCGCCTTTGCGCCCATTGAGCGTTGCACAAAAAATAAACATATCAGTGTGCGAGTGATAAATAAGCAGGCCACAACTGTTTGGAAGTTATCTTTTGTCCACAGGCTACACGCAATGCGAAGGACAAACTCATAAATCAAGTTCGCCAGCAGGCTGTTCACACAGATTCGCGGTTTTAATCGCTGATTTCCGTTGGCCCCGATGCGAGTATTGCAGTACAGCCAGAACCTGTTGGTAAGCAATACGTTGACAATAATGTGTTCCCAACTACCTCAGCGGGTTGCGAATGCCATTACCATTTGAAGAACTTTTAAGGATACTACCAAAAAAGCAAATTCAAAACAAGCTTTTCTGGTATAAATATTTATGCAATTGTTGACTTACCTAAGGCTCTTCTTGGAGCTGCACACAAAATTCTTTGAAGACATGTTTGTATTGTACAATGAATGTACACAGCGGCTTGATAGCGCTGTAGGCTTGCTTATAAACAAATTATTTGTTCAACAAGCTAACTCTATCCAAATGCACAGAATGAATGAAGGCCTAGTGATTTTCTGACTTGCATTTGATGGCTACATATTTGGGCTTCACAAAAACCTTGAAGGTACACAGCGAGATAGGCTAAGTGCGACTCTAATTTCCGTTTGGTGGTGGTAGCTACTTATTTGGGTTTCACAAAGACCATGAAAGCATTTGGCGAGCTAGACGAAGCTTTGGTTTCCCTACAAACATTTTAGCTGTTCAACAAACTGAAGCTATTCGGATGCATAGGTCAAATGACGGTCCAGTGGGATTCTGATTTGCGTTTGGTGGCGTTTCGCAAACTCGATGAAAGTACACAGCAGGATTGATAGTTTTAGGATTCCTTACTAGAAATTAACTGGAACCTTAAGTTTCGACAAAGCTCAACAAACTGACGACATACGGATAAGCAGAATGAATGTTGGCTTAGTGTGATACTGATTTCCGAATAAAATCACACCATCCGGATGTATATGTGAAAACTGCAAAAATATAAAATCATCTAGTTGAAATCTACTAAATAATTAAGTAAAATTAAAGATTTACGTCAAATTACGCTTTGTCTTCCGCCGCACGACAAATGCATCCTAATTTTCAATGTGCTACATCGACGTTTTCCAGCTCTTTGACTGCCTATGCATACACACCGCGCGAACCACAAATATCTTGCCACTTGATTATTCTTACAAAAAGTTACTTTATCTAAATTTATTCAAATTTAGTTTTTGTTATTTGTGTTGTTGTATTTGACGCAACAGCCGCTTGTTGTTGGCTTTAAACAGTTAAAATAATTTTACATAACTTTAGCTTCGGACAGATCATCCAAGGGCTTGTTGGGTGGTGGAATTTTATATTCGGTCTCTGGAGTCTCATAGATTTTCTCCTCCTTTGGCTCAACCACGGATACATTGTCGGGCAGTGGCTTCTTGGGACCAATCTTGTTCTTGGGATCATAAGGCAACATAATTTTAACCTTAATACCCAGCACACCTTGACGCAGCAAGACATGGCGTGTGGCTGTCTCGACATAGTCATTGCATGGATCACCAGAGTGAATCATAAGGCCATCGACGAACTTCATCGATTTGGCACGTTGACCGCGCAGCTTACCGGACACAACAACTTCGCAACCCTTGGCATTGGACTCCATAATGAAGCGCAGCACACCGTAGCAAGCACGACGCACAGCCAATCCACCGGTCAACTTGTAACGCAGTGACTCGGCCTGGGCAATGGCGCAGAGACCGCGTGTAGCAACCTTCTCGGCGTACAATTCAATGCGACCGGACTCAAAGTTGAAACGCTTCTGTACCATGGCGGTCAATTCGCGAATGCGACGACCCTTCTCACCCAAAACCTGTTGGGTCTTGGTAGCCATGATGATGATCTCAGTGCGAGAGGGAGTGACGCGTACCTCAACGCCGGAGTAACCATCCTCAGCCAACTCACGGGTCAGAAACTCGTTCAACTCGGCCTTAAAGATGCCATCGGAGACGAACTGCAAGCAAATAAATGCAACAAATTAGTAAATTGTCCCAAACTATCTAAAGAATTATGCTTAAATGCCTGGCGTGCATTGTTTTGTTTTTGTTTCACGAGCTGTTTGCAGGGCGCTCCACATGTGTACGCGCTGCGCCCACCGCCAATTGACGCTTGTACTTTGAGGTTAACTTTTGTTTAAAAGCGTTTTGTATACGCTTTTTCCATGTTTTTCACACATTTTTGCACACAATATATTCGGCAAACCGCGCGTAATGTTTTCTTTGCAATTTTAATGCACTTCTCGTTTAATTACCTTGCGTTTTTTTGAAATCGTCAGGTTCATGTTCATTTTACACGACTCGCACGGAACGTGGTCAAAAAGAAAGAAAGATAGAGGGCTGCTTTACCGATAACATGGCTGTCACTTTCAAGCACTGCCTTACCGGCAGCAGAGTTGCATTGACGATTCTTATGCATAGTGCTGCCACCTTTTTTATCGATTATGCACTGCGCAGGACGCCATTTTGATGGCATCACTATTACAACAGCTGATTGTATCTTTTTTAGTATTTTTGTAAAGTTGGCAACAATTTAAATTTGTGCAGAATTAAAATAACAGTTTTAAACAAATGGGGGCTTCAAAAGGAAACTAATAATTTTTTAAAATCAAGGAAGATGCACGATATTATTTTTTATAATTATATTAAAGATTTTTTTCTACTTTAATAATTTTTTTTTTTTCTAGAAAGTGAAACATTGTTGCTGCCTTCACGTATAAAGTAACTCCATTAAAATAATATATAATTAAGTATTTCATAATTAATGTATGTACATTTAGCGCTTAATCATTTTAATTGCTAAAATACAAAGAAACAAGAAAACTTTTAAAAAAATTTAGAAAACAAGAAAAGTTTTGGGAAAACGGCTAAAGATTTTGTAGCAAATTTATCATTTGGTGACTTTTTAACAAAAAAAATCAATTATGAATACACTAGTTTAATGAAAAGCTATCTAAGATTAAAAATATATCTTATTTATTAGTATTAAATAATCAAGTTAATAATAGACATTTATTTCAGATTTTGCTTGATAATAAAGACTACTAGCGGATAATTCAGAAAAATATAAACAGCAGTTTTAATTTATTAATAATGTGGAAAAATTTGTTGCAAGAAGGTTGCATGTGTCTATATTATTGGCGAGTATATACTTTATACAACCATTCAAATTTAAATAAAATTAAAACTGCTTTTTAATGCATCTTATAGTTGCCACTTTTTTCCGTGACTTTGGTTGTTATCGATGACACAGACATCGAATAGTAAATACCGATAGCCTTCATATAAATAAATGGAGTAGAATTTTCAGCAAAATCTCTTTTTGTGAGTTTTAAGTTTTAATAAATAAATAAAGAATATTTATTTTTATTTAAATCACTTATGATTGGTCAAGCGTGTTAAAAACACATAAAACCACGTTTTGCTGGGCTTAAATATTTTTGTTGTGACGGAGCTGCAGCTCAAGCCCCGCCTTGTTTTTTTTTTTTCTTGCCTTTAAAAGCAATCAACACAAAATGACGGAGAAAATAACATTAGCCGATGCGCTTTCCAATGTAGAAGTATTGGATGAGCTCTCACTGCCAGACGAGCAGCCCTGCATAGAGGCTCAGCCATGCTCCATCATCTACAAGGCAAATTTTGATACAAACTTTGAGGATCGTAATGGATTTGTTACAGGAATTGCCAAATATATTGAAGAAGCTACAACGCACGCCAACTTGGTAGGTTAATTTAAGTGCTAATGTGAATTTGTTAATAAATTTTTCTTCTTTAGAACGTGTTATTGGATGAGGGACAAAAGCATGCGGTTATGTTATACACTTGGCGTTGCTGCTCTCGCGCTATACCACAACCCAAATCCAATGAGCAACCAAATCGCGTAGAAATCTATGAAAAAACAGTTGAAGTGCTGGCACCCGAAGTTAACAAATTATTAAACTTTATGTATTTTCAACGCAAGGCCATTGAGGCATTTTCGGGTGAAGTAAAACGTCTTTGTCACGCCGAAAAACGTAAGGATTTCGTTTCGGAAGCCTATCTGCTAACACTTGGCAAATTTATAAACATGTTTGCTGTACTCGATGAACTTAAGAACATGAAATCAAGTGTTAAAAATGATTATTCCACATATCGGCGTGCCGCACAATTTTTAAAAGTAATGTCTGACTCACATACATTGCAAGAGTCACAAAACTTATCAATGTTCTTGGCTACACAAAACAAAATACGCGATACAGTGAAAGATACGCTTGAAAAGATCGTTGGCTATGAGGATTTGCTTTCGGATGTGGTCAACATATGCGTGCATATGTTTGAAACAAAAATGTACTTAACACCCGAAGAGAAACATATGTTGGTTAAAGTCATGGGTTTTGGTTTGTTTCTAATGGATAGCGATGCTTGTAACATTAATAAATTGGATCAGAAGAAGAAAATACGTTTGGATCGCATAGATCGCATTTTTAAGAACCTTGAAGTGGTGCCGCTGTTTGGCGATATGCAAATTGCACCTTTTAACTATATAAAACGTAGCAAACACTATGATCCCAGTAAGTGGCCACTTTCCAGCTCAAACGCCATTAGTCCACAGGCAGATTTGATGGTACATTTGCCTCAAATACGCGAAGATCATGTTAAATATATATCAGAGCTTGCACGCTATACAAATGAGGTAACAACAACCGTCAAGGAAAACCCCTCGGATGCGGAAAATCGTGGCACTTCCGATTTGGCACTACGCGGTCTACAGCTCTTATCGGAATGGACTAGTGTAGTAACTGAATTGTACTCGTGGAAACTACTGCATCCAACTGATCATCATCAAAACAAAGAGTGCCCCGTCGAGGCAGAAGAATATGAGCGTGCCACACGCTATAACTATACATCAGAGGAAAAGTTTGCATTAATTGAAGTTATTGCCATGATTAAGGGTCTGCAGGTGTTAATGGCACGCATAGAAACAGTCTTGTGTGAGGCTATACGACGCAATATATACTCTGAGCTGCAAGATTTTGTGCAATTATCTTTGCGTGAACCTTTGCGTAAAGCTGTCAAGAATAAAAAGGATTTGATACGCAGCATTATAATGTCAGTGCGTGAAACATCGGCCGATTGGCAAAAGGGTTACGAGCCCACAGACGATCCGGTTTCTAAGGGCAAAAAGGATCCCGATGGCGGTTTTCGTATACACGTGCCACGGCTGAATGTTGGTCCCTCCTCCACACAGCTGTATATGGTGCGTACTATGCTGGAATCGTTAATTGCAGATAAAAGTGGCGGCAAGCGCACTTTGCGCAAGGATATTGATGGCAATTGCCTTATGCAAATCGATACCTTTCACAAAACCTCTTTCTATTGGAGCTATTTGTTAAACTTCAGCGATACATTGCAAAAGTGCTGTGATTTATCACAGCTTTGGTACAGAGAGTTCTACTTGGAAATGACAATGGGTCGTAAGGTTAACAAATGTCTGGTTAGGCATCAGCACAATGAGGAGTGTAAGGATTTAATAACCATGGAGAAGCGCATACAGTTTCCTATTGAAATGTCAATGCCTTGGATTCTAACCGATCATATATTACAGACCAAGGAGCCTTCTATGATGGAGTAAGTAGTCAAAGCGACGCTAACTGGCATATTGCAAATACTAAATGAGATCAAATTGTGTTACAGATTTGTTTTGTATCCTTTGGACTTGTACAATGATTCGGCACATTATGCTTTAACTGTCTTCCGCAAGCAATTTCTGTATGATGAAGTAGAGGCCGAAGTTAATTTGTGTTTTGATCAGTTTGTTTATAAACTAAGTGAGCAAATATTTGCGCACTATAAACAATTGGCTGGCAGGTGGGTAAACAAAACATATGCATTATTGTAATTTTACGCTTTCAATTTTCAAATTTTTAGCATATTTCTGGACAAACGTTTTCGTTTGGAATGTGAAGTATTGGGCTTTAATTTCCAATCTTATCCACGTAACAATCGTTATGAAACATTACTAAAACAGAGACATGTGCAGTTGTTGGGTAAGCTTTGACGTAAATATATGGTTGCATTATAAAATCACCATAACTTGCCTTACAGGACGTTCCATTGACTTGAATAAACTGATAACGCAGCGTATTAATGCCAATATGCATCAAAGCATTGAGCTGGCTATAAGTCGTTTTGAGGGCAACGATATAACAGGCATTGTGGTAAGCATGAACAACATTGCAGAGATTTATGCCGAAAGCAATTAAACGATTTATTACAACCAACAGGAACTTGAGGGTCTGCTGGAAGCAAATCGCATTTGTCACAAATTATTAAGCAAATATCTGGCACTGGACAATTTTGATGGCATGGTCAAAGAAGCTAATCATAACGTTCTGGCGCCTTATGGACGCATAACGCTACATGTCTTTGTTGAATTGAACTATGATTTTCTGGTGAACTACTGCTACAATGCTGCCACAAATCGGTAGGTACTACCTAATAGCACAGACACAAAAGTTGCTAATTTACCTACCCGCCACAGCTTCATACGCACCAAAGTCAATTTATCTTCCTCGCAAGCAATACAACGTGAGAAACCACCACAGATGTCACACTATTATTTATGGGGCTCAAAGCAGCTAAATGCTGCCTATTCCACACAATACGGACAATATACTGGTTTTGTAGGCGCACCACATTTTCATGCCATGTGTCGGCTGCTGGGTTATCAAGGCATCGCCGTTGTTATGGACATCATATTGAAGGATATTGTTAAGCCGCTTATACAGGGCTCTTTATTGCAGTTTACAAAGACACTTATGATAGCTATGCCCAAGTCTTGCAAGTTACCACGCTGTGAGTACGGATCACCAGGCGTGTTAAGCTACTATCAGGCGCATCTGACAGACATTGTGCAATATCCGGATACAAAAACCGAACTATTTCAATCTTTCCGTGAATTTGGCAATTGTATTATCTTTTGTTTGCTAATTGAGCAGGCATTGTCACAGGAAGAAGTTTGTGATTTGCTTCACGCTGCGCTATTTCAGAATATCTTTCCCAGACCTTTTTGCAAAGGTAAAAAGCGCGTAAAATGCTTAAACGAACTTACATTTTATGCATGTATTTTACAATTTTAGAGAATGAAAAACCAGAGGCCAAGCAAAAAAGATTGGAAGCACAATTTGCCAATTTGCAAATTGTCTCAAATGTGGAAAAAATTGGCACTGCTAAGGTGAGAGAACACACGCAAACTCTGCAATTAGTTTTAGCTTACACTTTTTGCCACTAACCAACAGCAAGCCATGATAGCACGCGAAGGTGATCTGTTGACACGCGAGCGTTTATGTTGCGGACTGAGCATCTTTGAGGTCATATTAAATCGCGTTAAGAGCTATCTAGATGATCCCGTTTGGTGTGGCCCACCACCAGCTAATGGTATTATACACGTGGACGAATGCTCCGAGTTTCATCGTTTGTGGTCCGCTCTACAGTTTGTTTACTGCATACCCGTACGCGGCACAGAATATACTATTGAGGAGCTATTTGGTGAGGGTCTCAATTGGGCTGGCTGCGCCATGATTGTGCTGCTTGGACAGCAGCGTCGCTTTGAAGCACTGGACTTTTGCTATCACATTTTGCGAGTACAGCGTGTTGATGGTAAAGATGAGGATGTTAAAGGAATTGTAAGTTTATACTCGAAAAAGCTATCAATATTAGTCAAAATACATAAATTTTTCACTTGCAGCAACTTAAGCGCATGGTAGATCGCATACGCCGTTTCCAGGTATTAAATTCACAAATATTCGCTATACTCAATAAATATTTAAAGGGCGGCGATGGTGAGGGCTCAAATGTTGAGCATGTGCGTTGCTTTCCGCCACCACAGCATCCCTCTGTCATATCATCGTCTTCACATTATCAGGATCCACAAAAACTACGTCAGAGCATGAACAACTAAACAAATGTTTTGTGTCTTGATAGTTTCAATAGCTTCGTTAGGAAGCTTTTCGTGTATGCCTAGCCGCATCTATTTACATAAATCGATTTTATTGCAATTATGTTGGGCATATTGGTATTACGTTTGTAGCAAAGTATAGTACATCTATATGTATAATTACTTTTAGAAACATTTTTTTAATACAAAATATTATTAATTCCGTACTACTTATAATTACATTTACATAAAGGCATTTATTCTATCTATGAACAATGCGCTGCAAACGTTCGTATTTATCTATACATATAAGCTTATATAAAACTTTATATATTTTATATATTTGAAAACAATACTACAATTGATTTGAGTACCGAATTAGCCAAAGAATTGACAAAACTAAAAAGGCTTGCGCAATGTGGCAACATTGAGGAATGTTATATACAAATTGGCTTTAAACATAATACAAAAAAAAAAAAGTATTAATAATTGACAACAACAAGATATATATATGGCGGCGAGCCTATATCGCATGCAATAGTTAAAACACTAAAATTTATATAGAATATGCATTAAAACCTATGTCAAGAAAATAGCAAACCAATACAATGAACTTTATCGAATAAAATTTTCATACGTATTTATAACAAAAGCTTACAAAATGTTTTAAAAAAAATGTATATACTTTATTGCAACTAACTTTTAATTAGGAATGTGTTGTTTTATTGTTTATATCTCATTTAGTTGCTACAATTTTTTACGCCATTTGTTGTAAATGCGCTGGTATATGTAAACAAAACATTAAAGTTATCAGCGTAATTACGTGGCAAGTCAAAACTGGCGCGATCTGCGCCCAAATAACAGGCGCCATAGGCACTGCTCTTGATAATGCGTACCAGCTTGAGTTTATAATCAATTTTTTGCTTATTCATTTCTTGCACAAAAGCATCTTGCAGCAGATTCCAGCTGGTCCAGACAGAACCTACACATACCACGCTTAGCTCTCCGGAATGCACCAAATCTTTTTGTACTTTTGGCAAACAAGCTTTGATCATGCGTGCCAAGTGTGCACCAGCCTCTTGAAATAGCGATAATGCCAGCGCGTCGCCTTTTTCAGCAATATCCGATAGTTTTTTGCACAAATTAGCAAAGAAGGGTTTATCAAACTTGGCATAGCAATGTGGCAGCATATCATAACGTGTCTCAATACTGAAGTGATCTTTTATCAGTTCCCAAGTTCTGTCAATCGAATGCCTTGATTTCTCAAAGTTGTCTATATCATCG
Source organism: Chymomyza procnemis (assembly GCA_035046065.1). Lineage (NCBI taxonomy): Eukaryota > Metazoa > Arthropoda > Insecta > Diptera > Drosophilidae > Chymomyza > Chymomyza procnemis. The sequence goes on from JAWNOJ010000026.1 coordinate 44,448,522, forward strand.
AAGACAACTTTGATAGCGCGATAAGCAATGTACCAAGCTGAAATGGAAGAAAAAACATATTTTTATGGAAATTTAAGTATAATGCTTATGTAGATAGTTATAGGTTTTTATGTTCAATAGGATTTTATGTCGATTTTTCATAAACCAAGGTATAGCTATTAAAGACCAATTGGAGAGAGGAAGTTCTCTTGGAACTCTAACTCGAAAACGGTTTGAAATGGCCAACTAAAAGTAAAGTAGGTAACGTTGAACAACCAAGTGGGCTTTGCAGTAGCAAAATTAAGCGCAAATCCATTCACTTTCGCTTATCAAAAAACGTAATCGCATTAGGTTTGTGGCAATGACACATTGTCTAATAAATAATTGGCGATAAGACTTGAAATACACAAATATGACAGCACAGCCAATGCACTTTATGCAAATTTCAAAACAAACTTACCACTACCCTCATCTCCCAGAAAATTGCCCCAACCGCCACAATTGACTGTGGACCCATCAGGATTTCGCAGCAAACAATTCGAACCGGTACCCGAAATCAATACAATGCCTCCAATTGCTGACGCTGTAAACATGCTGCCCATGGTATCGCTGGAAACATCATAATTGTCAGCTAAGTTGGGATATGTGTTGCGTAGTTCTTGCTCAAGCTCTCGATTTGTTGCTTCCTGTTTAACAATTAAACAATTATTTATGAAAACAAATTTAGCGTTGCTATCTTACCTGCTCACAGCCGCTTAAACTTAGACCCAAACTGACCAAGGGCAAATCTTTGGGTATATTAGCTTCTTCTTTAGCACGCTCCACCATATCCGCAATACGGCGTGCACATTCCTGTATGCCAATCATCCAATGATTCGTGCCCAGGCCTGTGGTGCTACCCACAGATTCTCCATTTTTATTGCAGATGACCAAATGTGAATGCGTTGCGCCGCTGTAAATGACAATTAAAATTAAATATAGGCATGACCCATGATGTCAATACACTTTACTGCTCATCCCATGCAGGCACTTAATTTTCAACAATGGATTTTTACTGACACGCATGTTATACAAACCACAAGTAAATCAATTTAAATTGAGCTAGATGGATCGTAACGAACTTGCGGCATCTTTTTTTCAACTTTGCTTATAAGCACAACAGGCGCATGTTTAAAATTAGTTAACGTTTAAAGGTTTTCTATTTATAGAAAGTTAATTGAATGTGCGAAAATTTTGCACTTGGCGACAGCGAGACTTTACTAGTACACTTTTGATTTTTATTTTTTAAGTAAATGTTTGTTTTCAGGTATAACGACGGTGTTTTTTTTTAAATAGAGATGAACTTAGGCCGACTTTCGGCTATAGGGGCGAGTACACTACTCGGCGGCGGTAGCGACGCTCCTGCGATGAAAAGCTTAAGCAAAGGAAGACCTTCGTAGTCCCAACATCTCTAATTGGTGTCTGTAAGCAATTGAGTGGCGAAGAATAAATCGGAAATCAAATAGCCTTTCCCATAAATTTAAAGCTGCTTTTTTGGTGAAATGTAGTTTGAATTTAAAAGCAGTCAAACGTTTTTAAAGCTAACCGTGCTGCTCTTATATTTGTTGAATTTATAAATTTTTATATATAATAATAATATATACACAATATATTACAATTATAATTGTTATATAGACTTTGCCTTCGATTATAGCTGAAGAGTCAAATACAAGCCAAGCTAGCCACAAACGATGCATATTAGTTGCCTTAGCATTCAAGGTTTTGATTCACTAGGCAACAAATTCAAGATTATTTCCATTCACATAACTCTGTTAACTGACCTGCCTCACATTTTTAAATTCAATCATCTAAAAATATTTTTATTATCAAGACAACAATAAAAATGCAAATGTATACAAATGCAATTTTGCGATTTGCGCTCAACAACTTTCATTAAGTCTGAAAAGCCGGCAGTAGTAAATGTACTTAAATTGAAATAAATGTTTGTGTATGTGCATTTTGCTGATTGCATACAATAAACTGTTGTTATCACTTAAGCTAGCTTATGGGCTAAATGTTTAATTTATTTCTATCATAAATCTTGCTGCCAATTTACTTTATGTAAAAATTTCATATTGCGACTTGGCGGTTAGCAACGTAATAAATGACGTAAGGCAGCCTAATAAGTTGGCAGCACCACAGTGCCAATTGTTGCTGCCAACTCAGCTAAATGACAAGTTATGTGCAATAAAGCAAAACAAACCACAAAAATAGTCGCATATTTTAATGAAGATTAGAAAATAAATAATAATAAAGCTAATTATTCATAAACTTAAAGTTTAACTTAACACTAAAGCAGCAAAAAGCAGAGAGCTATACACAGAGAAATTGAAATACAAACGCGGATATTGTTGGCTGCTACCGGCTTTAATTTAAGCAACAATTCAACGTGCAATAAAAGGTCAATCAATTAAAATGAAATTGCTGACAAATACTCATAAACTTTTGCTAATTCGACGCCTGCCCGCAGCACTGTATTCAAGAACAACAACAAAAGCGCACAGTACAGCAGCAGAACATACAATTACGCAGCCATCACAAGCCGTATTAACCAATAAACAGCTCGATGAACTCGAACGCAATGCAGAACTTCGTCAGCGTAAAAATAATGTGCCACTCATACGCACACTAGTCCAAGCACTACAAGATCAAAGTACACCCAGTGAGAAAATGGAGTTGTGCCGCAAACAGCTTCAAACTGAATTGAACAAGTTGCCCAACTCAACACATCCGCGTCTGCTTCACTATGACAATCAGCCCAAAGTATTGGCCAATTATGAGCAACGCAAGCTACCCGCAACAGGATTTAAGGAGTTTTCAGAGTTATGTCGTGCCCTTAACCTGTTTCGTATGGATCATTTGGGCAACTATACAGGACACAAAAGCTATTACCTAAACGGACAACTGGCCATGCTTGAGCAGAGCATTATAAAATATGCACTAAACTCGGTTACACAAAATGGCTTCAACTTAATATCCGTGCCCGATATTTTACCCAAAGAGATCATAGAAAGCTGTGGCATGAGCACTGACGGCGAACGTGCACAGGTCTATAAATTAGAAACCGGCGAATGTTTATCGGGCACTTCAGAAATGGCCTTAGCCGGTTTTTTTGCCAATCAAACGCTAGATGAAACCCAATTACCTTTAAAGGTAACTGCGGTAAGTCGCTGCTATCGTGCTGAAACATCAGGCCTACACGAAGAAAAGGGCATATATAGAGTGCACCAATTTACCAAAGTGGAAATGTTTGCCATTTGCACACCGCAACAATCCGAAGTAGAACTGGAAGAGTTTAAGAACATCGAATTGGAGCTATTTAGGCAACTAGGCATTAATTTTCGACTGCTAGATATGCCAGCATGCGAACTAGGTGCACCCGCCTATCAAAAATATGACATAGAAGCTTGGATGCCGGGTCGACAGATGTGGGGTGAGATATCCAGCTGCAGTAATTGTACGGACTATCAAGCTAAACGTCTAAACATAAAGTACAAACGAGCTGCTGATGGGGAGGTATTACATGCACATACAATAAATGGCACCGCAACGGCTATACCGCGTCTACTAATTGCTCTCTTGGAGTCTTATCAAAATAGCCCTGAGAGTATAGAAATTCCAACAGTTTTGCTGCCGTTTATGGCTGGACAGCAAACTATAGAGAGGAACCGAAAAATTCCAGAAACAAAACTTGTTAAGTTTATCAAGACGCCTGCTTAAGCTGAGGTTGGTTAAGTTATATTGTTATTGTTAGAAATAAAATTTGTCTTAAAAGAAAACAGTGAAGTGGAAAATAGAGTGGGCCTCGATAACGTACTTGTCTTTAAAGCCAAAAGAAATCAGTGTATTGGATTATAGTGTGGGCCTCGGTAGCGCACTTGCCTTTTAACCCGAAGGACCTTGGTTCGATTGTACGCTGCAGCACTGGCATAGCTAGCATATTGACGCTATTTGCCTAATTAATTGTTTTCCATTAATTAAAGACAGCACTGTTTGGATTCGGTTATGAACTGTAGGTGACTGTTCTCTTCGAACAATTACTAATAGAGATACCTACATGCTCCGCCTTTGAAGCGATGATCGCAGCCAAAGGAAAGTAAATTTAAAAAATTAATCAAACATTTTTAAAGAGTAAGTATAGTCTTTAAGGATGAAACAAAGAAGACGATAGCATATTCGTTCAAAATTTAAATCGCCTTTGAATTGACTGAATCTTCTTCTCCTGTGCAGATTCAAGCTTTTGGCTACAAATGTTGAAATTTTTGTAGCAGTTTGCTGGAAAGAACTAAGTAGCGTTTTTAAAGAACTTGTATGCATAAAACATAAATGCGCAATCTATTTAAAATTGTGTAAACATGATCGTTTGTCAAATCTTTATTTTGCATGACAGATAAGAATTATGCGAACTTTAATGCCTTGCTTAAATGCTTTTCATAATTAAATTTGATTTATACATTTAGTAATACTGCTTACAAGTCTTAAATTAATGAACAAATAGCTACAATTAAAATAGGAAATATCAATAATAAATATATAAAGGTCTCCAAATCAGAAATTTAAAACCATTTGGCCTGTTATCAAATATCACAATGTATTATTACGCATACTTTAAGAATAATGCGGGCTTTAGAACTAATGCGATATGAAACTACAATAAACCTTATCGCAGCTACAAGGCATCTGTTATTCCGATAATATGCATATTAATACAACATGCACGTAGCCAAATATAATACATGGTCTAACGACCCTTACTTACCCTTCAACACCGCCAAAATATCTCATTTTATATTGTTATTTATAGTGATTCAAGCCAAAATGTTCGTAAAATGGAATGCGGGATTTATATTTTGTTGTAGCTGGGACAGCGTATCGTTTATCAATTTCTGTAAACAAAAAAAAAAGGCACGAGCAATTAAGCAATAAACAATGTAAGATTAATTTTAGCAAATGTCAGGCACACATTTTCAAGCACTCCAACAAGTTGTGAGATGTTGGTTGTATAAACCTTGTTGACCGCACGAATACCGGCCAAAATGTACACACTATCAAAGCCGGCAATTGCCCAATCTTATCAAATTTCATCAAGCTTTTACACAAATTAACACATTTATATATATTGTATTTGAAGTTGCTAGGGCATTGACAATTGGCTTTAAAGAATCTGCAGACTCAGGCTATAAATATAATGCTTCGGCTATGGCCATGTACATGAACCCAAGAAGTGCTCGGTTTGTCTGGTTACAACATAATGCAGTCAGTTTAAAAATAAAGCGGTCTTTTAGCTTTGCCTAAATGTAGTTAGCTCTCAGTTAAGCCAAGTTAACGATCTGCCACTAGGGATTGCTCAAATGAGGACTAGACCAATAACAGTCATAGCTGCACAAAGTGAATGTTTTGACGCTATTTCAAAGCCAACAACCATAGATTGAAAAGTTGAGACCATTGTGTAGCTGGTTTTTAATGCATTGAGCTCAAAATCAGGGCTAAATAACAAAACAAACCCAGAGGGACTACACGTTCGTAGTCAAAAAAAAAAAAAACAAGTTTGTAACGCCACACAGTCACTTTCCAGGTATACGAATACCTGTGCATAGGTATTTTATTGTGTTTTGTTATGAGTTTTTTTTTTTAAATAGCAACAGGTTGTTGCCGCCTTGTGTTGCAACACATCACTCAAAATTGACTTATTATTTGCTTGCAATTAACGAACACTAGCCCCTCACAAGCGCATGGCCATTACTATCACACTAATTGTTAATAACAATTGTAAGTTATGCCAAATAATCTAAAATTTCTTTTAGCTGCTTACCCTGTGAAAGCACGTCCAACTGCTACGAAGTCTAAACACAATATAGTTTTCTTTAGCTACGAACATTTTTATTTAAACACTTTACGTGCCGCTGCTTCCATTCATAAATGTTTTTGGTTTGCTTAATCGTAGCTGCTTGCTGCATTGCTCTTAAAACTGTCGTTTCTGTAAGCCTGCCCCTGCTTACATACCATGCAACTTGTACACATTCTAACTATAATTAACTTTACAATTTATAAACATTTTATAAAATTACACATTTTAATGTTTTTGTTAAGGCACAATAAAAAATAAAGCGCCACTGCAGCTAGCTATACATCGATAAGCCTATCGTACGTCATCGATCAGTACAACATGCTATCGATTTTTCTTGTCACTGCCATCAGCATATAAAGTATTGTCATCGTGCTGACGCTTTTGTCATAAAAAAGCAGCAACAAAAGTCGTCTAAGCATAAAATAATACAAACACATTTAATTTATATGGAAAAACTAGCAAATATGGAGGATATGGATGTTGATGCCGAAATTTCGGCAATGCCTAGTACAAGTAGTGCAAATACAACTGCCGCTACTAAACCAAAAAGCAATATAATGGCTGCTGCAGGCACAATAGCTTCGGTAACCATTTCGCTACATCCATTGGTTATAATGAATATATCAGAGCATTGGACACGTTTTCGTGCACAACACGGCGAACCGCGGCAAGTATATGGTGCACTTATAGGCAAACAAAAGGGACGCAACATTGAGGTGATGAACTCGTTTGAGCTTAAAACCGACATAATTGCCGAGGAGACAATCATCAACAAAGATTACTACAACAAGAAGGAACAACAATATAAACAGGTGTGTACTAACAATTTTGTACATGTAAATAGCATGCTAATGTTTACCTTGGACTTGTAGGTTTTCAGTGATCTCGATTTTATAGGTTGGTATACAACCGGCGAAAACCCTACAGCTAGCGATATTAAAATACAAAAGCAGATAGCCGAAATAAATGAGTGTCCCATAATGCTGCAGCTTAATCCTGTTTCTCGCAGTGTTGACCAATTGCCTGTTAAGCTATTTGAGTCGTTAATTGATCTGGTTGACGGCGAAGCTACAATGCTTTTTGTGCCACTAACCTACACACTTGCCACGGAAGAAGCCGAACGCATTGGTGTGGATCATGTGGCACGTATGACTACAAATGAAACGGGTGAAAAGAGTGTTGTAGCTGAACATTTAGTTGCCCAAGACAGTGCTATTAAAATGCTCAATACCCGCATTAAAATCGTACTGCAGTATATCAAAGACGTGGAGGCAGGCAAGCTTAAAGCAAATCAGGCAATTCTACGCGAAGCGTACGCTTTATGCCACAGATTACCTGTCATGCAGGTGCCCGCCTTTCAGGAGGAATTCTATACGCAGTGCAACGATGTGGGGCTGATAAGTTATTTGGGCACTTTGACCAAAGGCTGCAATGACATGCATCACTTTGTGAATAAGTTCAACATGCTGTACGATCGTCAGGGTTCTTCACGTCGCATGCGTGGACTCTACTACTAAATAGCAAAGTTTTTTACACGCCTTTTTATGCTACATTCAACGATAATGAAAAACTATTAAATCTTCACCCAATATAACAATTTGTGTTTAATGTAATTTATTTATTTTTTTGCAAACTAAACAGACGGAATTAAGCCGGCAAAACCAAAGTGGGCGCAAACCACACCACATATCACTTTTTACACTCCTTAAGAGCTTCCTTTGTTGTAAGTTTCATTTGTCTATTTTTCAAATGCAAATACGCACACATTTTGTACATACACAGACTCCATTCTTATCCTCTAATGGTTATAATCGTCCAACTTTATATTGGCAGCGTATTGTTGCAAAAATTCCACCTCGAGCGGATGCATTTCCTTTGCTGGTATAATAAGGGAATGCAGCGGTCCGCCCAAATCTTTACCGCGCATCTCTTGCAGCGTACATACATCTATTTTCTGTGTATCCTGGCCTACGCGAGCCAGACCCACACATAGTGATTGCTCATTTAGCACTGTATTCCGTTCTAATGCATCCTTTTTTTCAACAATAGCAAGCAGCTGTTGAGCCGCTTCGGAGACGCTCATAAATCTGGGAGGCATGTATTCCTTGCGCTTACGTACGAGCGATTCGGGTGTGGGTTCTTTTACTTTAATGTCGAGCAGACAAAGTGTGTGCATATTATGCAGGCGGTTTAGTTTAATTTTATCATAAAAGCTATCTGGTTTCCATGTCTCATCCCAATATGGTATCGACACAGTTTCGCCAAATTTGTACAGCTGTAAGCCACAGCAGCCAATTGCATTCATAATGGATGCATTATGAATAACCTTGCAGGGTATGTTTTTTTCCTTGGCACGCAATATGAAATCTGTATGCGTCGTTGCCCCAAAGGGATCGCCAACAACCAGTAAAGCTACATCTTCTTCAGCTGCTCCTGCCAATATTTCATCAGCGCCCTGCTCCACCAGATCACGATCCGCCAGTAGCAACGGTCGTCCATAAAATTCTTGCTGTAAGTTTTAATATGTTTTATAATAGTCTCTGACATCTTGTTATTGGTTTGCTCCACAGCAACCTCTGGCCACACTTACCATATCTTCAAGGCTGCAACCAAGTATAGAAGTATACATTTCCAGGTACACACGACTGCACTGCTTTACGATTTCAAGGCCTTTTACTGTGATATCCTTGATATCACCAAGGCCCAGTCCAATAAGATAAAACATACTGATGGCCGTATTATCTACTTCCTGAGCAACACAATTATTCTTTATTTATATTTTGGCTATTAAAATCGGTTTAAATATCGCAAACCGGACACACGTGCCCGTAAGGTGTCGTGTGAGCTGCTTGTTGCTTCACGTACGCGGTAAGAGTGCACTTGCTTTTATATACCTCCTCTAAAGGTGCAATGAGTTTTTTTTATAATAATTACAATTCAGCAATATTTATTGTCGTTAAAAGTAATTATTTAGCTGCTTATATTAGTATCTTTATTTAAAAGACAAAACCTTTTTTCTGACGCACTATCGATATTTTGCTTCAGGGCTGGCAATGCAATCGAATATGTACTGCATCGATAATAATTATCTGCAATCATACCATCGCTGACATGCATATTTGGCGGTAAAAAAATTATTAAGAACAAAATGCTGTATATCGAAATTCCAGTTTTAAATCAAGAGGCTCTAAAATTAGTTGTTGCACCACATATGGCTTTATTAGGTTTGTTTAATACTTATATAAATTTGAACAATGATTTATGATGCAAATTAAAAAAATGGCGAAATTTGTTACTTAGAAAATGCAGCTGGGAAATACATTTTATCCTTTTCAACAATTTCTTCCAAAACATTATCTATATCCGCATTTGGATAACGCTCTACCCAAGACTGAATGTAACCCTCGTGCGTGGCCTCATAGGTCTTCAGTTCGACTTTGCCGTTATTGACCACAGTATTGGCCTGCACCAAGATAATTCGCGGCTTCTTGTTTGCCAAGCAAATATCGCGCCACTTGCTCCATGGATGCGTTCCAGTCTCATTCACCTCTGAATAATGTTCGTACATTTTTGTGGCTGCTTCTATATCAGCTGTTGATTTGTAAACCTGCAACTTAGTCAGAAAATCACCAAGCGCTTTCTTGCCAACAGTTTGAATTTTTGAGCGATCAACTGTAAGCAACAGGTTTTTTCCATCGTCAGTTTCAGTCACAGTAACTAATCCCTCGCCAGCTTCTAGCAGCACTTTCATAATAACGAACCTAGCGCGGGAATGTGCCTGCAGCCACAGCTTCGATTTAGGATTGTACATTTCCAAAGCAACGCCCATGCCATTCCAAATAAGACTAAGCCAATTGACGTAGATGATATTGTCCTGTTCCTTGGCATCTTTAAACCCGAAAATTTCGAGTATATCTCTCTGCAGCGATAAATATAGACCGACTGCTTCGGCACGACATTCTTCATAAGACGAGCCAATAGCACCGAATTTTGTATCGTAGGTTTCACCAGGCTGATACCAGGTTTTTATAGGCCCGCCAGTAATGAGATTTGTGGTATTCTCAATATCAAAATTGTAGGTGCCACTTTCGTCAATGCGAAATAGTTTACCACTGCCGTGTCCCAGCAACTCATGCAAACCAACTTGAACTTCGAAAGCTTTAACCTTGTATTCTTTCATAAGGGTTTGGTCATCTTCTGACAGAAATGGTATCGGATCTTTACGATTGATGTTAGCTAATACATTGCCCAATGACACGTTTTTGAAACCCTCGTCTTGACGTATTTCGTCATCTACAAGCAAAATGTTATTGTAATGTTTTACAACCCCAAGGTTAATACTCACAGTTGGGTATATTAATGCCAGCGGGTACACCACTTCCTGCAAATGTCAACACATCTAAAGAAGTAAAATCGGGCTTTAAGTAAGAATCCTTCTCGTAGGCTTCAACCCACGGCAAGTATTCCAAAAGTTTTTCCGCACGGTTTACCAACTCGGCAAACTTGGCAGAACTTTCCTTGTTTACCATGGCAACAAAGCCCTCAAATTCAGCACGTCCTCCTGCTGGATCCCTATACGTCTCAATAAAACCAATATATGTTTCAATAACAGGACCCTTGTCCTTAATCCACCATCTAGAGCCATTTTTATGCTCGTCCAGCGAGCCCTCCTCGAAAGACTTAATGTAATGATCAATCATTTTGGACTCATTTTCATTTGCGGCATAGTTTTTGGCCTCCCGCAAATTCTGGTTCACACGTTGCAGTAGACTATAATAGTCACCACGTGTCACACGAAAACTGTGGCCCTTGTACTGTTCCACTGGCAGCGTAATACCCTCTTTCTCTGTATTTGCCACTGAGCCAAGTTTAATATCGTAGATTGGCTGCCCATTCTCCACTACTTTAAATGTTCGGCACATATAAGGCTCAATACGCTTAGACGTCAACCATTCGTTAACAATTTCAGAGTCTTTTTTTGTACAGTTGTCAGACCAATAGGTGGTTATGCCGTCTGGTGCAAAGCCCAAAATTTCATTCCGCGATTCCAATGCATAAATAAGATCTTTAATCTTTTCATATAGCTTGGCTATGTGTGGATCTGATGCGTGAGCTGATGAGGCACGCACAATTGCTTCAAATTTCTCTTCGGAAAGATTAGGCACAATCTTGCTATCGCCCATGCCCTTATAGTTGCCGGCATTGGCAAACACACCACAGGTATAAACCAAAAAGCCCTAGAGAACCAAAATATATATATCAAACAATGTTTGGAACAGTTAACGATTCTAGTGTTTACCGTAAACTCATCTTCCGTAACACCAGCAGCCAAAGCTTTTGGTTTCAGCTCCGCTGGCTTTTCAGCAATGAAAATGCGATGCAACAATGAGAAGATCAGTGGCGCCTCGGGGCTTGATTGTATAAGTGCAATCATGCCACCATCCCAGGAAGCCTTGCTAAAGTAATGCGCATACAACTTTTCCTTATCAGTTAGACTTTCAAATGCATTTTTGCATTCCAAATCAGCAATGGGCTGCGTATTGGGCAGCACAAAGTGTGCAGCTTTGCTATTAGCCATGTTTAAAACCGGTAGCTGCGAATTGGAACTGAAAAAAATTACAACCAAATTGATTAGACCAATTGTTATGGCTGAATTGGTTTAGAAGAGTACCTGTAAGGAAGTGCCTGTTGGTAGTAACGTAGCTTGTACTGGGGCGTGTTATAGATGCTATGTGCTGTTGTATGCCTAAGATGAGCACTATTGAAGATGTGTGAACTAAATGTGAAACTGCGTTTCGGAATGCACTTATAGCCAGCGCATAAATTGCAAAGCCTATAGAGTTGTCGATGAAACAGCATTTTATTGCTTAAATTTTGGGCAGAAAATTTACAAATTATGTCGACGTCTATACCGGAGTAGGCCTTAAAACATATGCTTTATAAACTAAACATATGGTTATTGCCGGCAGTGGACTGTGTTACAACTGAAATACATACATATGTAAAACATAATTTCGAAATTTTGCCAAGACATTGCTATGTAAAACTAAGAAGTCATATTTGTTAAGCATTTTGCCCATGTGGCAGCAAATAAAGTTTTTATGTTGATAAAATTGCTTACAATGCAATTACATGCACAAAAATGAAGTATGAGCGTTTGTATGTATTTGCCAAGCGGCGGTCTGCTCTGCCGGTGTCATATTATGTGTACTAAGCCCTTACATTGCTCAGCTAAGCCAAAATTTAATAACATACCAACAATGAGAACTAATTAAATAAAGAATTTAAATCAATTACGTACCTTTTAAACAATAAAAATGTGCAAAATAATAAAAATGCCAAGTAATGCAATGATTGGCTGGATTGATTCACTTTACTGAAATATTTTGACAGTTGCAAACAGTTGGCAACGCCGGCAACTCAGTTGCCGGTGCTGCCATATAACGTGCCATTTGTAGTTTCGGCTTATAAATTGTTGGCAAAATTTTAGTTTTTTAATCAGTTATTAAATTAAGCGTGATTTGGTTAAACCAAACAGCTTTCGGTTACTTTTGGCCTAACACTAAATTATTGGCTTGCATTGCTGGGTTATCGACAACTCCGAATAATATTGTCGCTATATAATCTGTTGATACCGCTCTTGTCACCTTCAGTTTGACCTTACGTGGAAGTGCTTGTAGCCACAAACAAACAAAAAATGGAGCTAACTGGTTGGGTAAAAAACTATGAATGGGGTAAAGTTGGCCTGGAGTCGGTAGTGGCACGATTGGCTATGGCTAATGATCCAGATTTCACGCTAAGCGATGAGGAGCCATATGCCGAAATGTGGATGGGCACTCATATATGCGGTGTATCTGTTGTTAAAGAAACAGGTGAAACACTAGATCGTGTTTTAAAAAAGCAATTGCCATATCTCTTCAAGGTTTTGAGCATTAAAAAAGCATTAAGCATACAAGTGCATCCAAACAAATGCGAGGCGGAAAGACTGCATAAAGAACGTCCAGACATCTATAAGGATGACAATCATAAGCCAGAGCTGGCCATAGCTTTGACACCCTTTACTGCCTTAGTAGGTTTTCGACCTATAGATGAAATACTCGATTTTTTCGATGAGTTTCAGCCGCTTACATCGCTAATTGGCAACGAAACTGTGCAACAATTTCGCGAAAATCCCAATGAAACAACCTTAAGGCAGTGCTACGAAAGTCTAATGAAAACTGATGAAACAAAAATTACCGCGTGCATCAAAGCCATAGCCAAAGATTATAAAAAAGGTAGTAGCTGTGAAATTACAATTTTTCCTATCATTAACTATTTTTGTTAATTTTAGAACTAAAAGAAAATGAACTGCTGTACATTTTTAACAAAGTAAACGAGGAGTTCCCTAATGATGTTGGTGTCTTATCAATTTTCTTTTTAAATTTGGTCCATATGCAACCGGGCCAGGCTGTGTATCTAGGCGCAAATGTCATACACGCTTATCTGGAAGGCGATTGTGTAGAATGCATGGCTTGCTCAGATAACGTTATACGCGCTGGACTGACGCCTAAATATAAAGATGTGGAGCAATTGGTATCAACTGTTATCTATCAAGGAGCAACTGCACAACATATGCTTTTTATGCCATATCGTATTGATGATAAAGTTCAGGTATATAGCCCACCAGTTTATGATTTCGCGGTAGTGCATGTGGCTATAAAGCATACCGAAGATGCTTATAAACTAGAAATTAAACCCTACGGTTCAATTTTATTAACACTCGGCGGCGCACGCACGCTTGTGCTTAATACAAAATTCGGTATTAAGCAGATTTTAATACAGCGCGGCACCATTGTTTACATTCCAGTCGAAGCAGCGCCAGAAATAGAATTCAAAAAAACTGAAGACTGCGACGAGGATTTCGTAGCATATATGGCCACCTATAATTACTATAAAACGGCTTAAAAAAATGTTTGCAATTCAAAGTTCTTGTGCAATATTTGTTATTATAATAAAAAAAAACAACTTTTCGAAATCTTTGTCTGTAATATCATTTAAACGTTTACAACATAAATTATAGTGGCAATTACAATAGCAGCTATATATATAATTATATATATTCACAGTTAAATATATATTCTAAACAATGTACACAGTACTTACAAACAATAACAAGAATAAATTTCGCACATAAGGTTTTTTTGGGGGGGCATGAATGCAAAAACACATTTCAATTACTTATGCTAATTGTGGGAGGGGACTTCACAAATTTATGTTTTTGCTAAATAGACAACTACATAAGCATGTAAATCAATAATAATTATATATTTTGTATAGTTTAACAGTAGAGTATTTAAACATCTATAAAAATTTGCTACCTGTATGACACACTAACTTTTTTTCAGCCAAGTTGCTGCTTCTTGTTGATATAAGTTGTAAATATTATTTCGGTTTGATTTATAAAGTTTTGTAAAATGCCATAAAAACGTTTTTGTTTTTTGTACCAAAAAACAGCGTACATGCATACCAAAAATTTCAATATAAATATTTTTCACGTGTATATAGTTTTACAGTAGATAGGTAGATAGTTACTTATTTAGTTAGTTTCCAGTTGCTGATAGTACAGTTAATACAATAAATACATTTATGTAAAAAAAATTTTTATACTTTGTGCCCATTTTGTTTTGGTTACTTTAATATATGTCTTAATTTTGTGAGATATTGGTGGGCATTTATTAACTCTTGTGTGCATTTAACTTTTGAGCAGATTGTTTGCGCGTTTATTCACACCATCCATGCGTATATTATTGGCATCGCCTTTAGCATTAATACGTTCAATCTGTTTGTTTTGATTCTCTAGCTCGGAGCCCATATCTAGTGCCATATTACGTAAGTTGCCTAGCATTGAGTTTACTTGGCCCAAATTTTCATCCATCTCATCTTCCCTGGCATCGTTGGTAATACGTGCAACATAACCAGTTTGTGGTGGTGCACCCATACCACCACGTTCACGTTCATCAATAACACGCTGTGGCTGACTGGCAACGATTTTGCCATCATCATTGGCCTTCCAAGCGCTATCGCTGTCATCATTGATATTCACTTTCTTGCATGAGCCAAACAGGCCGCAGCACTTTTCCATACCGCTAAGATTTTTCTCGGCCTCACGCATGTCCGCATTTATGCGATCCATGCCTTCTTCTATGCGATCCAATTGCTCACCCTGATCATCCAAAGCAACTAGTGTGCGTATGCCAGCTTCCTTGCTCTCGTCCATTAGACTAAGCATACGCCTGGTACTTTCCAATGACTCGTCAGCCACTTGGGCGGATTTTAGCTGCAGCTCCTGCAGCTCGGATCTTGGTTGGTTTTCCGCAGCAGCCATTGTGATGGAATTGATGAACTCACTCAACTGACAACTGAATTAGCAAGTGGTTGTTAAGACTACAAACAGATGAGTCACAAGACGCCTGTACTTTCTCTTCACTTTCTTTGCATAAGCTCGTTAGTTTACGTTGCAGTAGCTTTTCAAAAAGTTACAGCTAGAATTTTGTGTAAGAATTTCCAATTGGTAAAGCAATATTTTTTTTTAAAACCCAAAAGTTAGATACCAATTTGTATATATCCACGCTCAGTGTGTGTATATATTTTTACCGATAAAGGTCAAAATATCGCACACAATACGATGATTTATCGATTGCCATACGTTTAGTTGTGTTAGCCCTAGTTAGTGTTGGAAATGATTTTGCTTGACTTGAAAAACAAATTGAATGATATATTTGTTTTATTAAAATATAAAACAATCTTTGCACCCTATGCCACTTTAGTTGTATAAAAGTATTTGCAGCTGAACAAGATTTGTATAAATTTTCAAGCAAAACTCTATGAAAATTAAATAAATAAAAACCGCGCTTAGCTGCTCTGTTTCGCGCGTTCTAGTGCTGTAAAAGTTTTTAAAATATTAACGCTTTGTGTTTTTGGTACAGCGTCAGATTCATTTCAAGAAAAAATATAGCTCGTGTTAATGCGTGCGCTTTTACTTTTTAATAATATTTAAAAAGTGCTCAATTGTAAATACAATATGGACGATTCACGCCAATCTATAAATGGCGGTCAAAATGACGAAAGTGCTACCATGTATTGGTCATTTGCCGACGATACGCTCGCCAGCGGCAAATGGCAATCCACTGCAAGCCAAACGAGTAAATATTCGGAATTGGATACGACTGTAGTTGATGAGCAGGACACGTTTAGTTTGGAGCAGCACATTAAAAGAAATACCAATTGTACAAACATGGAGCAAGAGCAAGCTTCACCCTTTCGTCCGTTTGACAAGAGCATACTTAACAAGCATAATGCACTAAGCTCAACACCTTCGAAAATTGCACCCAAAGGGGAAGCTCCGTTGCTGAAAACAGTCTTTGCTATGCCATTGGACACTGCTGAATATAACAAAGAAAACACTCAACCCGATGTGTGCAATGAGATTTCACTATTCTCGAATAACTCATCCGTCGACGTCACTGGTTCCACTGTCAAAGCCAACACATTAATAGACAGCGTTGTTGAAGAGAATCCAGCGCAGGAAAATAAACTTTTGCTACAAGGAACCCCAGCACCGCTACAAAAAATTGTTGAAGGTAAGTCTTTTTACTTGCATTAATATTGGTTTAAAATAGAGTGTTTTAATAATAGTTTCGCGTGAGGAGCCATCACCAAACTTATTGCCACTTAGCAATACCAAGGCTAAGCAACTCAATATTGATGGTAAGTTTTAAGATAAATTTACCAAAGGTTTGTTTTATCTAATAAAGTTGCATTTATAGATTCTATACAAACTTCTTTAGTGGCAGTTCCTAAAGCATCAAAAATTCCAGCCATTCCACATTTAATACAGACTGCACCAAAAGACACTTCAGCTGCAGTTGCCGACGTTGTAGATGAGATCAATGATCTGATTGCCACATCCATGAAGCTGTACGATGTATCTATAAAGCCTTCGATGCCAAAGGCTTCGATTACTGAGAAAAAAGTGCCAAAAGCATCTGTAGTTCCGCCTCCTCGGCTGCGGCGTTCTTTCTTGCCTACAGCAAGCACAGAAAATCGCTTTTCATTCAAGCAACGCATGTCCGTAGTGGTTAAAACAACTTTGAACAGTCCAGCACGCAAGCATGCTGCAAGCTCCGGCGCTAGTCTTGCAATAAGCCGCAATCGTCGTAGCTGTTTACCTATAACGAAAATAGCTGACGCTACCAAGGTAACATCATATAAGTCGCTTCTCTCTGCGCCCTCAACAAGCGCAAAGGTTGATGCTGGTGTTGTATCTAAAGTGAAGCCCAAGCTTATTGGGAATGCGCAGCTCACATGCAAAATTTGCAATACCACTTTTACACTGAAGAGTTTGATGGACAGTCATATGCGCATGCATAGTTTAATTGAGAATGGTGCGAAGAAATTAAATAAAGAGCTGGCTGTCACAAGCGGTGATCCACACAAAAATCGTTGCAAATATTGTGACAAGAATTTTGCACTGGAACGTGCACTGCATATTCATTTGATGCAAAACTGCGATAAGATTCCACCCAGTGAGAAACGCAAACTTCAATTTACGGAGTTGAACCATGTAAAAAAAGCACAGCTTCCCAAGGTTAGCGGATCTGCAGTTGCAGCACCATCTAAGCCCCGTCAAAGCACATTGGAGAATTTCTTGAAAACGCCGACTGAAAAGGGTAAGTTAAGCGTAAAAGTGACAAAATTGCTCGTTTTTTTTATAACAAAATTCATTTCAGCTGAATTGAATTCAATGCAGCCACCGTCAATCAAAAAAGTTCCAAAAAATACAGCCCACTCGGGCGTTTATCGCACACCCACCAAGACTGTGCCTTGTCATATTTGCAAGCAATCTTTCAAAAGCATCCTTGAATACACTGATCACTGCCTCACAATGCACTCCAAAAAGGTGAACAATAGCAAAGCTGAAGCTCAGAGTGCTGCTAAAGATTAAGACAGATTTTTTGAATAAGATTAAGTTGCCATTATACAGTTTCTTTTAATAAAGATGAACCATCTACCAGCATGTTGATATTTTTTAATAATTAATACATTAAAAACCTTAACTATTTTCCCATTTACTTTGCTTTTTTCTCAGGCGGTGGCTTCATGTCAACGTTTTCTGTTTTAATGTCTAAGGTACCAGTGGCTGGTGTAGATGCATTATTAGTTTCAGTCGTATTGGTAGCGCTCGGTGTTTCCGTATTGGCTTCCTGTGTAGCAGGCGTTGGAGCAGGTTGTTGTGGCGCTGTTTGCGTTGGATGATTTTGTAACATAGGAGGTATCGGTGGTGGAAACTTGCGTAGCAGCTCGGCAAGTAACATGTCGACACGTTGTTTTTGAAACAAAGTGCCGCTGTCATCTTTTGCCGCATTTGTCTCCTTTTTTCCAGTTTTAGATTTATCCGATACTGTGTAAATTGTATTTTGTTAGTCAATATAAAAACTGCAGTTTGTCTAATATTAAACTTACAAACTTTATTACACGAGAAGTCCCATGTGTAACCTTTGTTGGGATGATAGCGCGCATAGCTACTTGCCTCTTCAAAAGCGGATTGCAGGTTTACAACAGTATTGAGCTATATATGGAATACGCTTTGCATTAAAACTGCTGTCAACAAAACAAAGAAATTAATTTCAAATAGCTTACAATTCGTGAATTAATGACATTGGCTAGATCAGGAGCCTTATAAACTGTTCCACCAATTATATAGTAGTCCGCAATTGGCGTTGCTTCTGAAGGATTGTGTCGATGTTGTTTACGTATTACATAGAGTATGGGTTCGGCCACATGTAGAAGTATATACTCTAATCCAGTCATATTGCTGCAATTGAAATATCTTAGTTCCACATTATAAATTTATAAAGTAAAAATTTTACTGCAAGTGCTCAACGCCTAGCCGCTGCATGCGAATTGACTCATTGTTGCACATATGATCATAAAATGGATTTGATTTGCGACAAAAGTAATCCATTACAGTCTGTGGACTTAAACTGGCCATCATTTGTGTATCATGCCAGGATAATCGAAGATGGTTTTCGGGTGCATTTGCATGGGACATTTGCCGGTTGGCCATGACGATTTTATATATATGTTTAATCTAAAGGGAGGAAACGATATTTGACGATGAACGCCACTGACAATGACACTGCACGAAATTTGTGGGTCAATGGCTTCTGTGTTTTGTATTGGCACGTTTCTTCTCTCTTCAACTTGTTTACATATTATTTTTAGCAACACGCTGCCACTATTTTTTTAAAACTTTGTTGTGTAATAAATAATTCAGTGTCGTGCACAGGAAACAAACTGCAGCCTCGCGTCTTTAGTAAAGACTGAAATAGTTTCAAGTAAGTTAAAATAATTCAAGCTTTTAACAGTTTAATTAGTTTTATTAGCATGTGTGCACGCTTGCAAGTTTACAATAAAGTGCTTCTATATTTATTTGTTGTGCAATAAATAAGACAAAGCGTGACGTAAAAAATAAACAATGTATTCCACCAACTACCACAAATCTTGCAAAATATGTTTGGCTATCGATAAATAAGTTTTCTTTACAATCGATGTCGTGAGGTCTTAACAATCGATATATTGTTTAGCGCGATTTATAAATCTTGAATGTTTTATATAAATCAGCTATGTGAAATATGTGCCAATATTTATTTTAACGCGAATACAAACGCAGTTTAAAATTAACTGGTTTTTTATGTTGTCTGTAAGCTAGTACCGTTTTCTACTGCGATTAATATTAAGGTACATCGATAAGTGTCGATAAGAACCTAGAAACTAATCGTCAACAAGTTCTTGTCTATTAATGTGATTGGCAAATTACGCAGAAGCTGCATTTTGCAGCGCGAAATTCTCTGTTGCAAAAAACAAGTGTTTTGAAATCAAAAACATTCTAACGGCTACGCGCTCAAAATTATTTGTAATTCGTGAATGCTATATATTTAACAAAGAACACTACTACTACTACTACTGCTTCCACACATAAATTGAAGCAACCGTGCGTCGTTGTCATCATCGTTGATGCGTACAAATACATATGCAATCAAAACAATAATTTTTGTCAAAACACAACTGCTTTGCTCACGCCTTGTGCTCAATAAACGGATCGGGAGCAGTTTTAGGCCATTTTGTTAAACATCAGCATTGGTCACTATATTAGTTCACTTTGTACGCTTCGTCGTGGCGCTGCTCGCGAAGAACATCAACGTCAACAACCACAAAGAGCACTTGCAATGGTAACATAAAAAATCAATAGACCAGCAATTGTTATACAAAGAAATTAAATAAACTGCACCTTGCATTATGTTCCTAAGTGCATGAACCCTGTGCACGCGCCCTTTTGGATCAAATCCGCACAATATATACATATATATAAATATATATATATTTGGTCATGAGATCCCATTCTATTATTTAATTCGTTTATATAAGAATGCTTATATGCGTGCGTTTGTGTGTGTGTGTTTTTTTTTTTTTTTGATGTGGTGCCAGTCAAGGCCGCTGGCACGTAAATGTTTTTAATATAATAATATTTATACCCTGAAATATAAAAATGACACTCCGATTCGTTGTAACATAAGTTTTATTCATGTTTTTTTTTATATTTTCGCATTACAAGAAATAAGGCATTCCAGATCGCTTTAATTATTTTTTATATATTACTTCATAAGTAGTATATGAATTATTTTACTTAAATGTTTTAAAAATTGTTCTTGGCCTTTTTGTGTACAAATCTTATAAATTTACTTCTCTTACACTTTATGTTGCAAAAATCATTCAAACTAAGGTTTTCAATTGCTTTCACACATAAAGCACAATTTAAATATGACGCACTTTTGTTGTGTGTCTCATAGTCATAGCTAGGCTGTGTTGTTTAGCATTCCAGTTTTCAATGTTTAACCTTGATTTTCGCGTACAAAATTCGTACAACGCTCATTACTTACTATGTACATTGTGCTTTTAAATATTTCTATATAAATTCAACGGAATTTAGAGCTGTTTATTTGAAAAATTTCAAATTACGCCAAGGTCTTGTTGTAAATACCTGAAATTGTTTTTATGTGTATATAGCTTTAATGAACCCTGTGTTTTCCGTGTGTATAACATGCATATTTTCAATAATTTTTCACAACGAAAGTATATCAGTTTTACTCTTTGGCAGCAGTACATAGAGCATTCTATTTTCTTTTAGATTTTGACATATTCTGAAACTAAACGCTGGCACAACTTGAGTAGTACCAGCCTAGTCCAGACTCAGTTTCAGCGATATGCGTTATATTAAACCGGAACCATACTATGAGGTAGTTTTACATACACAGAGCACCATTGGAGCCGCTTAAGCTACAAAAGTGCCAAAAAAAACAGCAGTAGAAGCGTATAATGCACAATTTATGCCAATTAACTAAAGAACTATTTAGGTATGCTAATTATATGATTTTTACAGGGGCTTCCACCGTTCAATGTTACCGGTAGTCCATTCAATGTGGTACCCATACACAACTATCCGGAGTTAATGAAGGATACATGCGCGCTCATTAATGCTGAATGGCCGCGCAGTGAAGTGGCACGCATGCGTTCATTAGAGGCATCATGTGATACCTTACCTTGCAGTCTGGTGCTGACCACGGAGGGCATGTGTCGTGTTATAGCACATCTTAAACTAAGTCCTATAATGTCCAAGAAAAAGGCTTGCTTTGTGGAGTCCGTTGTGGTGGACAAGAACTTTCGTGGACAGGGTTTTGGCAAGCTTATTATGAAATTTGCCGAGGACTACTGCCGTGTGGTGCTGGATTTAAAAACAATTTACCTCTCAACCATTGATCAAGATGGTTTTTACGAGCGTATAGGTTATGAATACTGCGAACCGATCTCCATGTACGGACCACGTCATTGCGAGCTACCAAGTTTACAAAATGCCAAAAAGAAATACATGAAGAAGGTCTTATAGACATCAACGCCAGTGGTAAGAGTGTTGGCCACTTTGAATTGCGCCCAACAAAAACAGAGCCTGGCAGTTAACTAGTCAAATTAGTAAATCGCTTATGTTACCATGCTGCCAGCGGCTGTGCCGTCACTTAGGCGTTTCTTGACATTATGCTACTGTATTTGCAAACAGTAAGTTTTTGATTCCATTGCACATTACAAAACAAATATTATTTATTTGTCGCTTGTGTTGATTTTTAAATATTACCGTCTACGTGTATTTTTTAAACTTTTTGGTTTATTTCGTATGACAAAATTATAACGTACATTTTTTGAATATGTATGGCTTAAATGAACTTTTAAGTATAATTAATTTATTTAATTGTAATAATATATATTTATTTATTGTAGTTTTGCTCAAATGCTAACTGGCCAAAATCTACCTAATTACATATGATAGAGAGCTCAATAATATATAATACTTAGAAACAATATGCATCTTCCAAATATTGTATAGAAACATATCGAGGCATAGCATTAAGCACTTAACGAAAGGCAATAAAAGATAATAAATATTATAGACATTTTAAAGCAAGTATACTACGTCATCTATTCATTTTGAAACGGAAGCGGAAGATTTATTATTTACAGATTTCAATTTTTTTACCCCCAATGATAAATATTACACATGTTGCATTTGACAAGTTCAAGTTCAAGGCAGCGACAGCGAACAAATATCTACTATTGGTTGTTATTTTTATGCAATTAATGGGTCTGGCATGATGTCTGCCCAACGCACAATCATGCATAGTCTACATATATACACACACTGATTTAAAAATAACTTGCAGTTTACAGCGGTCCGCGGTTCTCTTGCTGAGGCAATAAACTTTATATATAATAAGTATACGTAAAATATACAGTGAATGCCAATAAAAGAGAAACCCATGTGGTTGACATAATTGTTGTAGATATTTTTTATATTTAGCATATTTTTAGTAATGAAATCAAATCTCTTTATTTATGCACTTGAAAGAGCGTTATCCATTTAAGTTTTAAAAAATTCTTTGAACTTTTCTCTGAAGTTGATATCGGAGATATCATATTCCAAGTAGATGTGAGGTAAACACTATCAACTTCACTTTAAAATAACAAAATATATAATTATTATATAAAAAACTACAATTTCAATGAAACTGAAATAAATAAGTGGACTTTGCTGCCTGTACAGGTTTTGGAATGTCAGCTGTGCAAACCTAATTCCGCCTATATCCACTCATGCCAATTTTATGGCTACGGTTTACAATGTGTTTCCAAAGGCGTGCATTCACTTTACAATTTTTTAAACAAAATATATATATTTAAGCTTATTCTCTGTTTAGGGTGCAGTGCAGCATCTCTTTCATAATATAAGCTCTTTTGGCTCTTAATTGAAAGCGGAAATGTCTGCTAGCTTGTTTATTTTTAGCTAACGCGTGCGCTGCACTTTGCCCAAATGGTATATACCTCTATCTGCACATTCTGTGCATACCTGTAAGACATACCAAGCGACAGGTGCTAATGGCTCAAAATTTTAGGTGTCAGGCGTAACTTGTATGGCAATAAAATGCAAATTAAAAGCATTAGCTTTTTATTCAAATTGTTATTGTGCTTTTACACATTAAATAAGTTATTGTTGTGCATATAATATTACGAATTTTTTCTTAAAATGGTGTAAATGCTTTTGTGCATTGTTTGCATGCCCAACGATCGATTAAAAGAATCCATATGCGTCAAACTTCCTCTAAGCGCTTTTGGCTATGCCGCATACCTTTGCATAATGCTGTGGCATATCTAAGCTCTCCACCATAAACTTGCCCAAATCATATTTGGATACCATGCGTCCGGGTGCTTCATCATGCAGCACAGTATAAGCGCTAGCAGGCTCATCTGCAATGTGCGGCGGCAGCACTGCTATGTAGTCCAAACCAGACCCCTTTGTCAAGTCTAGCATACGCTTGTGCTCTTCATTTAGCTTATGGAATACAGCAGGCACCTCATTAAGAGGACGCAATAAAAATGAAGACATACAAACTGAAATTTTTCGCAGTTGTTTTTCCTTCATCGCGTTAATAATGTTAGCTGTACCTTGAGAAAGCTCAGTGGTAGCTTCCAGCTTGTTACGTGTACCAAGTATAACGCAGACACCATCAGCGCCGTCAACGACTTTCTTGCAGTCTTCTAATTTGACCGCATCGCCCTGCACCAACTCCACTTTATCATTAGACTTGAAACGCTCGGGAACGGTTGACTCATTGCGATACAACAAACGCACTTTCAGACCTTTGAGAAAATGTTAATTTGTCAATTGATTCAAGCTATACCGCCTGAATTAGGCACTCACCTTTTTCCAGAGCATAATCTACCACACACTGGCCGGTCATGCCGGTGCCACCAAGCACTGCAATGCGTTGCATAATGTAATTCTTGAAGTTATGAAGTTTCAAAGTACTAAAAAACGACACACTTGATTTTTCGTTTAAATGCAATAAAAACCGCAGCGTCACTTAAAGTCAGCTAAATGCTAGCGAACTGGAAATAGAGGCAAAAGTGCTGTAGCTGTGGAGATTATGATTGTAATTGTATTCTCCGTGCTGTCAGCTGATATTCGCACATGCAAAACTGAGTGCAAGCTATTTCCTATTGTGGATGGCCTGGTAAAAAGTTAAAAAAAATAAATTTATTTTTTCCAAAATTATTAATTTGAATTCGACTTTGCTTAATTTAATTTAAGTCGTTTTTAAACTTCCCCCAATAGTTATAATAAAAGTTTTGATTTAAAAATCGTTTTTTTGTAATCTGGTAACTCCCTGCTATTTTCGATTATTTTACGTTTATGTAAAAAGAAGTTTAAAATATAAAAACAGTGAAAAAATAACAATAAATGAAAATTTATTAAGTTAATGAATTTAAAACAGAAATGCATAAACGCAAAAAAGCCTGCACAACTAAAATATACAAATGATAGCGATTATAAGTGAAAGACTTATCGATAGTCCGTTTATTGCATTGCATCGCTCTGGAATATTTAAAAGTGTAAAAATCTTTTGCTTTTAAATATTTTAAAACTTAAAAAAATTGCTTATATTATAGCCCAGAAGAAAAATAATGGAAGTCAGCTCAGCACAAGAAATAAGTTAATAAAGCTTATGTGTTTTATTTGCTATAAATGAAAGGAAGCAAGCAAAATGTACTATGTACATGGACGTATAAGAATAAAACTGCATTAAAAATTCACGCCTGCGATTCGCCTCCGTTGTAATCAGAGTATGGATTATCGGCTGGATTCTTTACGCGTCTTAACGTTATGCCCAACTTTAATTCACTTAAGAAATCGGTTGCTGGTGGCTTCTTTTCGGCGCGCGGTTTAACTCCACTAATTGTTGCTGCTTTTTGATCCACTTTCTGTAGAGCAAAGTATTACTAGAAAACGCCAGAATTGAAGATTATTATTATTATTATTATTACCTTTAAGGTAACGCCCTTTCTTATGCTCTCCAAAAACGCATCGCGATCTCCACCGGAGTTTTCACTGATTTTTGGTTCAGACTTTGTGCTTGAGGCTGGCGCAGACGTTGCTGCTGCCCCAATTGGTGGTGGTGGTGGTGGCGGCATTGGCACAGCACCACCTGGTGGTAGAGGAGGTGGCGGTGGTACAGCAGTAGTCTGTGGTGGCGGAGGTGGCGGCGGGGGTGGTCCAGCTACTAACGCCTGAGCTGTTGACATTGAAATTTGAGCGGATTTAGTTGGTGTTTTTATTTTCGGAGCTGCTGGTGTCTGAGGCTTGTGTGTGCTTTTAACCACAGCTGTAGGTTTTGTGGATTGCGTCAACTGCGGGTTCGATGTTGTCATTTTACAAGTAGCTGTTGGCTGCGCCACGCTTTCTGGCTGTGGTTGTGCTGGTGCTTGCAGAATCTTTCCATTATTTGACTTAGGTATAATTGACAATTTTGGAGGTGGCGGTGGTGCTACACGCATTGTGCCCACATTTCTGTGAGGTGATATGGTGGCATATTGTACTTCAGTCGTAGTCTTGGGCGCGGCTGGAATGTTTCTGTCTTCACCACCTCTTAAGTTAACCGCTTGTACTGCTGATGGCGGAGGCGGTACATTGTGTCTCTCTTGTTGAATTTGGACGGGCACTATTGTACCGACGCCTTGTTGATTATTATTATTAACCTCTGCATAGGTATTTTCGATGGGCTCAATAGAAATATCCTTAAAACGTGAAGTAAGCGCTGCATAGTTTGAAAAAGTTGCCTGCTTCTGCTCATGTCGTATAGGCAGGGGTGCAGCATGGGTGGATTCAATTTGATTATTGTGTGATATTGTGGCATAGGCTAGCTTTGGGGTAGTTTGCTTTGGCTGCAAGTCCTGCTTTTTGGGCTGTTGCAATAAGAGTTTTATTGTTAGATAAGAAATTTGATAAAGAAAAAGTCAAAACGATAACATTGCAATTAGTACCAAAAATTTGGTTAATCCAATCCAATGCAAGGTTCTAAACGTTTTGATGCTCAGTCTGTTACATATCGTGTACTTACAACCCACGTAAAATTGGAGTGCACAATTTTCTTGATGAGCTCCTGTCGCTGCATGCCATTAATATCCTCATCTGCTATTTTATGCTCAATCATATATTTCTTTAAAACATTATCACTTGAGCCAGCGTTCAAGTCAAATGCATTGCGCGTGCGATCACGAGTCACATCGCCAGCAATGTGCTGGAAATTAGTAGGTCCACTTATCTCATACTTTGAGCCTTTGGAACTGACCATTACATTTGAGGAATAACTGGATACGACCGGCGGAGCACTGCTTAAGTTTTCCAAACTGTTTGCTCGACTCATGCTTGCTTTTTCCGCATAAGAGCTTATAGTGTTTCTAACAGGTGGTGGACGTACTGCTGGTGGTGGATGGGCAAAGACGTCAGTGCTTACTTGCATAGACGGCGGCTACAAGATAGAAGCATATTTTTGCACAATTTTAATTATGTCAAGATTGGCTTAACTAATTATGCTAGTTTGAACGCAGTTTTTATTGGCAATTACCACCCAATAGCCAGGGCCTTTATTGCTCCTAATTATGTCATATACATAGGCACGCCTCTGTGCCGTCGGCAGCTTCTCAACATCATCGGAGAGATTTGCCTTACGCAAATATAACTGCAGCATTTCATCGGTACCATTACCACGCAAATCGAAGGTTTTTCGAAAGTCTATGGCTTTACCCTCCAATTGCCTAAACTCCACAGGCTCGGATATGTAATTGTATGTATTGTCCATGTTGCATCAAAAACTGAAAAGCGATACGGTGCCATAGCGGCACTATGGTTAATTCTCAATCACTTTGTCCTAACAATAAAATGAAAAATATAAAAAAAAGAACAGCAGGTATACTATAGATAAAACCAGCTATAGCGTTGAAACTCTCTCATTATCTCGCACAATTTGGACGATAAGAAGCGTGGCTGTCACTTAAATTTTTTTATCAATATAGGATTCATATGTTGAATCACCATGTCTGTCATACATATTTCTGTACATTTACAACTCTTGGTAATGCCCAAGTTGGCTAAAAAATGCCAAGACATTTTGCCAACGGTTAACCATTTAGACACTTTCAATTGAACTCACAACTTCGTATAATGGTAAGTAAAACCCATTAACCATGAAACAGTCGAACCGCACAGCTCGGGTAAAACTATAGCACTGATTAACGGCAAAGGTATGTCATGTTAGGAGTGTAACGTTTACTCATTTCGGTTTCTATAATATGCGGTTATCTTGAAACGGACGCGCTGATAAATATAAATAATAATCACCTAAGACTTCGATATTTTAAGCTTAAGAGAAACCAAAAACAATAAAAATAATCACAGTTTTTATTGTTTTGGCATAATGTTTAGGTTTTGGAGGCTACAACTACTGTTCTTCTCTTCTGCTTGTGCAACATTGGGCCTAGCCTACATTGGAATTACGTTACAACGTCATCAGCGATTTGAAGCCCATTGCCCGACAGTGGCTGCAAGTAACTGGCAAAATCTTAAAAAGAAGGAAGCATGACTCTGAAGCACTTCCAGAAGCACTTCTTGCGGGAACAAGCTGGTCAATGCATTCTACCGCAAACTATACTAATTTGGGAAAACGCGGCAAAAGAGGGTAGTTAGTGTAGCCTTGTTTTATGGCCCTAAACGTTTGATGTCTGTTAGCTTCCAGCTAGGCGCCTTATCTCATGTTAGGGGCTACTCGCTCAATATGTTTTATCGTTTAAGTGCGATTGAAACATTACTGGAAGCCGATTAGCTTCCCGCTAGGCCTTTGATCTTATGTTAGAGGCGGATTGGTCACCCTATGCAGGTTTGGATGCAAAGTAAACAGCCCTATCATCAAGCTATGAAATAAACGACCAAAAGAATGAAAACATTTATAAACCGCAAGCGTTTTTTGGCTGATCTGGCACGGGCAGCTAAAGGTGTAAATATATTAAAGACGCGTTTTTGCGGTGACACTGATGTTGCCGAGCTTCATGAAAGCGTTGAATTGCCACGCATTGTACTTGCCTGCGTGATGACCAACTGAATGTCCTTTCCATCTAAAATGAGTGGTGCCAACTTTTTCTGCTTCTTCTTTAGCAATTGGTGCCACCGCCGTTGTGGTGCCGACTCTGTCCACAGGCAGTGCTGCCTCTGGTACCTCCAACTTTTCGGCAGCTATTACTTAGGCCTGCTGCAACAAGTCCTCAATATTGGCCTCACCGAATACAATGAATATATCGCTGTGTGCTTGTATACATTAGGAATATTTTAAGAATAGCGCGTTTAACACTGTGAATTTGTTTTAGACCCAGCTTCAGCATGATCATTCGCGCCTTTTTTTCACCACGTGACTGTATGGCAATTGGCACAACGTCGAAAGGCTAGCCGGTGACGCCCAGCTGCGTTGCGCCAGTTCCAGCCGCCTCCAAATCCAGTATGGCATCCTCTGAGTCGCTAATGCTGCCATCATCCTAGTTAGGTTTTGTTTCGGCTGAATTGAAAGACTATGTAGCATCTGGAAGAGGTCAACCGAATCGGAAATGAAGTCCATGGTATGTTAAGTTTTCTTCCCGGTGTATTTGCTAACAGTTTGGTATAAATTACATTTTAATTATTAAATGAAGAAATAAAACCATCTCATGTGATTTATTTTATTGCTTTAAACTTTTGTAGTTGCGATTTGCAGTCAATGCCGCACGTCTTCACCGTTCACTCAACGTAACGCCCCAATTTTAGTTTTTATAAAAAGCTCCGTTCGAGATCCAGTTCGAAATGAAAAAGTTCATTCGGCACTAGTTCGTAACGTAGAAATAATTCAAGCTCCATTCTTGAAATTTATTTGCAAAATAAACAATTCCAATTACGTCTAAACAGCTGCATGGGCGAAATTTAATCTATAAATATTCCCTTTTTTTCGAAAATACAAATACTTTAATGTTATCAAAGCAATAGTTGAAAAAAGCTGTAATCGCCTGTCACAATCCTTGACAAGCGTACGTCAAAATACTATCGTAGCTCATTTAAAGTTGGGCAGTCAAAGTGAGAGCATCTAAAAAAATTGCAAGAAAAAAATTTCCAAAATGGAATTGGAAGAAATTACTTTTGAGTATGCTCCTGGGGCCATAGTTAATAACGAGGAAATGTACAGAATTTTGGGAAATGCTGCCCAATTGCCAATACGTAATTTAGCTGATCCTTTTTTAACTGAAGTGGCTCAAGAGGTGGAAGCCAATGCGGATTATAATGCAGAAGAAGAGCAAAAGAAATTGCATGATTTTTTGGCTGGTGCTGGGCAACTATTGACTGATGGCAGCGGCTTACAAAGTAGGTACATGGGTTATTTGCTTGTCAAATCCTCTATGTCTATTTTATGCAGCTTCTGGACAAACCATACAAATGGCAACAGACAGCTACTCCATGTTGAAGTGTGCCAATTGTAATGCTCTCTTAGACTCAACCACTTACGAAAACCACACTTGCAACTATGATTTGAATAAAACTTTCGAACAGCCACCAGAGCAAGAAAAATTTACAGTGGGCATAGAAGTTCCTCCTAAGAAGACGAGCAGTGATCGTATTATTACGGAGAATCAAATACGCTTGCGTCGTTATTTGAAGGACGAGTTTAAACATGACTTGTCTGCTGGGCAGGCTCGTGTCAAGAAATCCAAGGGCCCCAATGAGTGCAATATATGCGAGCGCAAATTTGTACATGCTTCTGGCTTAAGCCGCCATATGGAAAAACATGCACTAGATCTTATACCCGCACAGATAAGTACATCTTCAAATGGGGTTTTAGCCGCACATGGCTTGCGCGTGGTCTTGCAGTGTATACACTGTGGTCGCGCATTCTGTGATATATACACAGCTCAGGATCATATTTCAGTGCACTTTCCGATACAGTCGACCGTTACTAAAGCCGATCTTAATTCAAATGTTGTTGAGGAGCAACTTGAACCAGCTGTTTTAGATCAAATCTTAAATGAAGGCGAAGAAATTTTCACATCCTTGTTTAATGTGGAAGCCCCTGAACTCCAGACCGATACCAACAATTTTTGCTTTGTCAATCTTATCGTCAGCAGCATTTTACAGTGCGAATTTTGCGAATATATTTTCACAGACAGTTCGCATCTCTTGGTACACTCAGCTTCACATATACCTGAGCGCCGTTTCGAGTGTACCGCTTGTGATATACAAATGACCACCTCAAAGGAGGCCAGCTTTCATTTTCAAAATGATTGCATTTTTATGCGTGAGGGTGCAAAGCACTTGCAAATCTCACTGCATCGCTACTTTGTTTGCAACGTATGCGAGCAGAAGTTTAGCAGCACAGAGCTGTTGCAGGAGCACCGGTGAGCATAAAAAACAAGACATCAAATCCATTCTTTATACGCGTTTCTACTTTTAGTCATACTTGCCGTCATTACTTTCCACGCTTGTGTAAGAATCGCATGCGCCTGCTGCTGCCCTGCGAGTTTTGTGACGCTATTTTTGAATACGCCCATGAAATACAACCACATTACGAAGAAAAACATGTTAACAAGAAAAAGCGCGATAAAGATTTACGCAGTAATGCCGGCGGCTCTGCTGGACGCGTGCGTCAGTATCTTTGTGATATTTGTGGCAAGTCTTATACGCAGTCTAGTCATTTATGGCAACATTTACGCTTTCATCAAGGTAAGTACTATGAGGAGAACATTTTGAAACCTGCTCATCCATGTATGCCAGGTGTCAAGCCTTTTGTATGTCAAGAAGATGGCTGCGGGCGCAAATTTACAATTCGTCCGGATTTAAATGATCATATACGCAAATGCCATACGGGGGAGCGTCCTTACCATTGCCTGGTATGTGGTAAGCGCTTTTTAACTGGTTCCGTCTTTTATCAACATCGTCTTATACACCGTGGCGAACGGCGTTACGAATGCGAACAATGTGGCAAGCGTTTTTATCGTGCCGATGCACTCAAGAATCATCAACGTATTCATACTGGGGAAAAGCCGTATAGCTGCTTGTTTTGTACCAAAACATTCCGCCAGCGTGGCGATCGTGATAAACATATACGTGCACGTCACTCCCATTTAGATGAAAATACACGCTTAATTATGCAAATACAGAAGTTCCAATTAGAGGCACAAGCAGCTGCTGAGCAGGCAAAGAAGGTGCAGGAAAATAACATGAAATTTCCGGCACTGCCGGAAGGTGAAATTGACTATAGTTTAACTATAACTGAGGGTGATGCTGACGGTATTGAAGAGACCTCAAATATGTTATTGCCGGAGCTTTTACAGTTTACCAACGAAGATGTCCAAAATATTGTATATGAGAATTCCGAGATGTCTATTACCGAGCTGGATGAGCAGATTAATCTACAGTCCGAACTGGAGAACAGCGATAGTAATTTATCTGTTGGCGATCGCAATTGTGAGAAGGCAAAAGTAGTCGTTGTGGATAACAATGGTCCGAAGCCGTTTTTCTTTTGAAGATTTACGAAACCTGGTATCATGCACTAAACTTATGCATCCGTCTATAAGAATTACTTAAATACTTTAATTCATTTTTAAATATATTTAAAAATACTTTATATAACTATTTTACTTTTACTCTCTTAAATCCGGTTGGCTTCATTTTTCATCTACTCAGTCCAACGGTGGCAGCAATTTTGATTGGTACAAACATAATACAATCTCATTTCTTCTTCGGCTCGTCTTGTTTGTGCCTGGAAAAACACTGCCTCCCGGTGGGTGCATTTTGGACAAGCGTGGTCCTCAGTGCGTGGCAATGTGGGATCCGATATAACATCTGGTACAATATGCGTAAGTTCATCGATTTCGTGCATAATTTTGTTTACATAAATGCAATTCGAGTCGGCCTCTTGTTTGTAGTCGCAATTTCGGCAAGCGTAAAGTAAGATTTTATTTTCTTTGTCTTCCTTAGGGTACAACATGTTGTTGCATTCTTGGCAAAATCGTATGCCCACAAAGCCAGGGCCTTCGTTATGGCTAACATCAAATAAAGCAGCCATTTAAATTGTAATTAGTTGTAAATCAATTGGTTTATTATAATTTTTTAATGAAATTAAAGAAATTGTTTTTTTTTGCTTTACAAGAACGCGATATGCAATTGCACTTGTTTTTTAGAGTTGCCATACTTTTGCAAAAAACACTGTCTTCTAACACTGGTGCAACAAAAATCGTTTGGTTTCTAAGCATAATTACGTTTTATAGCAATCAACAAATGCATATATGGCTGCAAAAAATATTGTATTTAATATCTAACATTTATGCAGTTGTTTAATCAATCGCGCTTTATATAAATATTTATTTATTCGATACATTGATAACAAATGTAATTGATTATAAAAAATCGATAAGCTCGTTGGTTTTACAGCACTACTCAGCCATCGGCCATTTTTCCCTTCTTTTGGATTTTCCTCGTACAGACGCCAACATGGGTTTCGCTACTCTCTGGTACTCGCATCCACGCAAATATGGCCAAGGCTCCCGCTGTTGGTAAGATTCGAGTTCCCTGTTATATTTCAAGCGAAATGCTGTAGAAATTTTACAAAAGTTTGGTCGCTAAATTGTTTATTTAATGTAAATTTTGCATGCTGTGTAAATTTGAGGTTATGCACGCATGAGACTCCCATGCGCATGCAATTCATTTGTAGCTACAATTTGTGCCCCCGGTTGAGTACGGAAATATGTTGCTAAATATTTTTTCTATTTCCTTAATTGCGGGTGGCGAAAGCAATATCTTGCAGCTGGTAATTTGCTTTAATTTTTTTTTTGAGTTAAAGCGCTACCAGTTGAACTGACATTCGCTATTAGCAAAGTTTTGTTTTTGTGCTACACATTAATAAAAAATACTTATTTGTATTATACTAATTTGTGTTTTATTTGTTCACAGCCGCGCCTGTTCCAACCGTCACGGTTTGATTCGCAAGTACGGCCTAGACATGTGCCGTCAGTGCTTCCGAGAGTACGCCAATGATATTGGCTTCAAGAAGGTGAGTCACTTAAGACACCAAAAATTTGTGTTATGCTAATGTGTTTTGTTTCATTTGCAGTTGGATTAAAAAGCCACTTCTTTTATATACATATTAATAAAGGTAGTCGCTTTGGGGAATGCCTTTATTAATATGTCAACAGCAGCAACAACAAAACAACAGTCTGATCATTTGGAGATTTAAATGGACACTGCAAATGTATAATGAGGCTATGGTTACAAATTCCATTTAATTTGTTATACAAAACTACGCAAATAACTTGTAATTGTGTGTAAAATGTGTTAGTAACTTTAAATCTCCTTTTGATTAAAACCATAACAAGCTATGTAAAATATTGTGTTGTCTTCAATTGTACTCGTTTAAGTTTAATTGCCCGTTGTCGAGTTACAGCCGAGCTCACTCGGTTGGTTAAGGAAACATAGGTCCTCTTTCACTTGCACTTTGCTTTGCAGCTTTGTCGTCGGCTTTCACATCGAACACCTTCTTCGCTGGAGAGTCATACAGCTCATGGTTCATTTGAATGCGCAAGTCGTCCTCAATCCAAAGGAAGCGAAGAAGTTTTCACACGAGTTGACTTAACTGCAGCTGCATCTGTCTGTGACACAAACTATGCTTTTGCGCCATATAAGAGCACGGGCAGGATTGTAGCGAGTGAATTGTATTAGCCACTGCCATAAATACGGAAACTTTGGTTTAAAGTCAGCGTCACACGCTTACAGCCGGTATCAATGCAGTTTCCTCATTTCTCCATTAATGGTTTGGACTTTTTAATAGGTTAGTAGTTGATCCCGCAGAAACACCAACGCATTGCAGCGCAGCATTGAACGCTCAAATTGATAAAACCTGTTTGAATCATGTCGCACCGTAGCTGCTGAGAGCGCTCTTAGCCCGCTGCAAGCGCTCAGCTGTTGTATTGCCAAAAAATAACTATTTTGCACATTCGCCAATTGAGTCTGGCTTAAGCGTTCGGACCGCAAACAACGCAGCGCGCAAGCCTAAATTATGTTGCTCTAAGTTGAATGTGACATATTCGCGCTTAATTTTTGAAACCGTAGCGCATCATTCAATAGCTGCTGTGCCTAATTTATGGCTAAAAAAAATTAACTTAAAGGTCAACGCGCTTATATTAAATTTGTGTTAATTTAATTTAAATAAACGCCATGAAATTGCAAGTGTTTGTGCCACTTCTAAACAGCCTTTGTTTGATGGCTTTGATCGCAGCAGCAGCCACTGCAAGTTATGCAACCTCAACGGCAGCACGTCGTGAGCGTGCACGGCAGCCACAAAATCCAGTTGCATCCAAAGAGCAACAGTCTACAAAGGAGGCAAGTGCTATCAGCACTAGTTACCAAGATGATAGATCGCATAGAGACGGCGTAATTGCGCAATACAGATTGCCACTGCCAGCGCCGGCCAATGCAGCAGTTGAGGATATAAAAACTGGCAGTCGCAACAAGTCAAGGCTGTTGCAGCCACATGAGGAGAGTCCAGACAAACCAAAACGTAGGCGAACGCAGGTTGTAATGCGCCGCAAAATGGTAAACAGTAGCACAACAACAAGCAGGCCAACAACAACAACGACATCTACAACAACTACAAGTAAGTTGCAATACTTGGATTCTACTAGTGGTAACCATATGCGCCGCAGTTGCAAAGTTCGGCCGACTCTGGCACTGACCTCGCTTTTTTTTTGTTGATTAAGTCTTTGTATAGAAAATGAGAAGTTGTCTAACAAATGGCAATAAAAAAAAGTGGCACCTTCTGTGTTGGATTGCAGGTAAAACAAGTTTGCAAGCAGTTGTCTTTTGGGTGCACAGCATAATGGCAATATCTGGAGCAGCAACAGCTTTCAAATACGTATGGTAGCTGCAGCGAGACCTTGATAAGTTTAAAACCATAAACCAGCGGCGATTATATGTATGTTGCTTGAAATTTGCGTATGCACTTGAACAGGGTCAGAACTGGTACAGGCTGTATACCCCGAATGGGGGCAGGGTTTATAAGCTCCAAAAAATAACAATATATTGAAATTTTGGTGAAGTGTGCGAAATAATGTGCTGTTTAGCTTATATTTGACAGACTCTGTCCCACAGCAGCGCTGTTCAGTCACACAGAATAGTTTTGGTTGTCTGTATAGAGCGTGCCCCTTGTAGAACTAGAAGGGCACGATTTTGTAAGACAAAACAATTCAACCGTAGGCTGGTCGCGTTAGGTAAGCTACCAGAATTTTAAGGTACGCTCTGGGATGATTATCTAAATCGTTAATTTGCTTGTCGCCGCAGTTCTTGCATGTAAAGTTAGTAGACCGTGATTGTAGTATATTCCCTTGCAGCACAATTATACACAATGGTTTTGAGTTGGAGCAAACAGTACTTGTTTGGGATTCAATAAACATACTGGAAAAGTGCCACCAAACTGATTTGTATTTATGTATTTGCTGGTGTCCTGTCTTGCCGTGTAAATGCTTGTGCATGCAAAAATCTATGGCATGAATTTTTGATTTAAAGGCAATGGGTTTATTAGCTCTTGTATTAGAGATTCTGGGACTTCAACTCCTACACTCTGCCCAGCTTTGGACTCATAAACCATTGATAACAGCGTATTTTTCGACAGACTGAGTCCGATAAGGTTGGGAAAACATTGCATTTTTTTGTATTAATCTATGATCATATCAAATTTGGGGCAGATCGTTTTGTAATGAAAGGAGTATAGTCGCGGTTTCAGACATTAAAATAAGATCTGGATTTGTAGTAAACTGTGCAGTTTTTTAACAACTAAACGTTAGTTTAAAGACTGACTTCATGGTAACTGCTGGACAAGTACGCATACTTCCCGAAAATAATAGGCAATGTCTTCAAAGCGTGCCCCACTTATTGCAAGCAAGAATTTTTTTATAATTCATCTGCCTTGCCTAGTCTGACAGTCAATTTGTGGCAAAGCAGGCATGTCCTCAATGCAGGAAAAAGCATAATTATCCCCATTTAAAGCTGTTGTGGAGTTGGACCTATAGTTAAGAGTCCGAATTGTACTCCATTGGGGATTATGTTAAGAAAATAGTATATATTTGCTAGCGATGCGCTTACTAAGCAAGAGTACCAGTGACCACCAGCCACGGACCAATGCTTAGAGACACGTTAGCTACCCATGCCGAGCAATACTAGTCACATTCTACATTTTCTATAAGGTGTTTGATATCATTAATTAATAATAATTAAAAGTGCAGCAATATCAAGTCTTCATAGATCTACTACTGGCATATAAAATACAATTATGCGATATTTCGCTTTCCCGCTCTTCAACTGAAACAATGAAACCGTAAAAGTAGTAAATGCTGATTAAGACAAGCTTCTGCTTGGCATGGGAAACTCTATAGCTTTGTGGATGTGGTAACTTACCCAGTGGCTTACTCATAAATTTAAAATGCAGCATTTAGTATCACTTTGGGTATATGAACGTACTTTACATAAGGAGTTTCATAAGTAAGGTAAGGTTGTTGCGTCTTATTTTCAAAAGTCTTGAAAAATCGCTTTAGGTTCTCATTCAGAAAGGGGTTTTGTTATGTTGCTTTAGAAAAAAAGGAGAGCACGCAAAATGTGCGAGCCACGAAAACCCCTATGGTATGCGAAGCTCTACTTTTAAGTTGAAGTCGGAGGGTTTTCAGATAATCCAAACATCATGCGGAATTAGACAAAAACTTTTCAACTTATTAAAGAAATTTACACATTTTAGTTGCAATCCAAAAATTTCTTTTGAATCTAAATTTCAGATACATCAAAAACACGTGATATACTGCCAACTTTAAATTTCTTCAGATTTAGTGAGGCAATGGCAGAGTATAGTAACTTCTGTAGTACAATTTATGCTTGCAACATACTTTTTTTTTAAGCAATTGTTGTACTCACTTTCAAACGGGCAACAATAGTTATATTTATTTAAGCCAATGTTGGGAACTGCGTTTCAGTTAGCTTCAGTTTGTAATATTTTGGTATTTAGAGCAGAAACACTGATGACCGTTGAACATAAAAATGCGCATAAATAATATAAACCAATCGCTGTCACCTTCTAATGCTTGCTTTTAGCTCCACGTCCCAGTTTAGCGAATGGTTTTAACTTTTTTTCACCAAACTTTTGGAGTTTCGGACAGCAAAGTGTTGTGGCTGTTAGTACGCCTCGTAGCACAACAACAAAGCGACCTCATCCGCCCAAGAAATTCACACATGCAACGGCTTCTAGCGCAAAAGATGAGAAACTGAATTATCGCAAGCAAGTAAAATCCACGCCAAAGCCTTTGCGTAATGCATCAAGATCAAGAACTACTAGCAGCACAACAACAACTACAACCTCGCGTCCTATAACCGATGGACCCTTTCGCATAGCTTTGCCCACATTGACCTTGTCTAGCGCAGCGGCGCCTGCCAAGGGTAATGAGCGTGAAAAGGACAAGCGCGCCACCACCAATGAACTGCGACAACGTTTCAACTGCCCTAGAGAGAATGAAGTACGCTTTCAATTGTTTCCCAAAATCTGTAAAACTGACAAGGACTGCGCTGTGTGGCAGCGTGATGAGATATGTTGCGATATTTTTGGTGCCAACAGCTGTGTGGCAGGCAAACCTAAACCGCTGGAAGAGACGGCACACGCACGTTTGTTCATTAATTTTGTATAAGTTGGTAGTTTTCTCATAAAAGTTTATGTATTTTAGCGATATTGGGTTTAATACCACGTAAGTGCCCGACAAGACCACTGGCCGAGCTATGGTGGGATGTGCAGGAATGCAACTCGGACATGGATTGCTGGCCGCGCCTATGTTGCCCAGATGGACGTAGACGTTATTGTCGCACTTCGCAGCCGGAGCTGGAAACGGCACCTGTACCTGTTAAGCGTTCCTTTGACTATTGTAAGTGAAAAGTAAACATAATTTTTATGAAGCATACTAGTAAGGAGAGGTTGGCCTTTAACGACATGATAAGTTGTTGAAGGCTGAGGCTCATTTCTAACTTAGTTCGCAGCGTAGAATCCAGGTGAGAATTGCTCTGTGTTTGAATTTATTTGAGACTTAATTGACTAAACCAAATGATAAAATCAGAAAAATTAAAGGAAATCGAAAGAAAACAAAAATCCAAATTAACGTCAAGAAATTCAGAGCAAACAAAATCGAAGCGTTTGAAAATATATTTTATATAAAATACAACCTTTAGATTTCAGAGAAAGAAACAGAGTACGATTAAAATTATGTGGTTTGTAGTATTATAACAGAACAGTGATCTTTGCATGCATGAGAACTTATTTTTTGGCTGCATATCCTCAAGTGAAATGAAATGATTCTCTGCCTAAAAACAGCAGATATGAAATTAACTGAAGACTAGATGTATAAACAATATTTCTTTCTCCAAAAACTGTTTACTTCTCTTCAGAGTAGCTTATGTTTCTGCCAAAACTATTGGTATAACTATATACACTTTTAAATACTATTAATTCGTATAACTAATATTTTCTTTGTAGTGACTGAGTACTTGGAATGCACCGCACCACCGCCGCCCATTTTTGATCTGCATCCTAAAGCCTGTACCTCCACATTGGACTGTTTTCCAAATGTGTGCTGCCAAGAGGCTGGTTTGCGCCACTGTCGCCCACCAAAGAAGTCGGTACTAACACTAATGGCCAACTTTCTGAATGTAGATTTTGTAAAACGCTTGGCCCAAAATATAGTTATCAAGTAGTCCCTCCCAATTGAAATCAAGTTTTCCATGTATTCACGTAGCTAGCATAAGTACACTCGTATCATTTGAAAGACTCTTTCGAAATATCCGTCATGATATTTCTCATTTTCATAATTGTTGCTCTTAAGCTTGTTTGCTTAGTTGATTGTACTGATAAGATTTTATGTACAAAAAGTATATTGCGTACTCTGTACGTTATTTTGTTTTTTTTTTTTACTGTATTTATAGTGTATCAGAAGTAACTTGTTTTAATGCCCATTTACTATGTACACATACTATGTATTTGCGTAGTTTTCTAATAATTCTCACACTATAGGGTTTCGTAATACAACAGAAATTTGTTATATATTATACATTTATTTACTCTGTATGTATGTGTCGTTCTTGTAGTCTTTAAGTGATGATAATAAAGTAATTTATCAAGACAAAAAAAAACTTAGACCTTACTGCGTTTTAGAGTCGTTAAGTTCACTACGATTTTTTTACTTGGCTGAAAATTTGTAGGCTTTAGATAACGTAGTTATGTATGTGTTTAAAAAATCTTTTTAAAAAAGGTTAACGTAGCTGACACTTATTACCTTTTGGCCTAAAGCGCGTATATTTCCGTAGATTTCCATGAAAATTGCGAAGGTTCTCGGCGTCGCTTGACTAATGCGAAGTACGTAATTCTATCTGGCTAACGTACGCTGGGTAAAGAATGCACGTAACCATATCTCTAATTCGTCATTTGAATATGAGATTTTTTTTATTATTTATTAAGTTAAGTTTAGGTAGCTGCACAACAGATCTCATTAGGTTTATTAAAGATTTAATGGACAGTGACTCCATGTGGACTAAAGCGTAAACATGTTGTACAAAAGCTAATTAAGCTCGTAAGTAGCTTAACGCGAAACAACAGGCGTTTTCACATCAATTGTAGCATCTTTAGAGATCACTAACAATTGCGACTATTAAACACTCTGTTTTTTGTTTTTTATTTATTAAATTATTCTTTGTTTTTCTTTTTTTTCTTTTGAAAATAATTAAATATAGCGACCGACTGAATTACAAATAATTATTGTAGCAGTTTGTCGGAGAAAATAAGTAATAATTCTCGCCTTTAAATTGACAATCATGTCAATAAGTTAGTACTACTGTTCAAAAGATCATTTAATAAAAACAGATTTTGTTTTCCAAATAGTTTTCTTAAATACAGATATGCACAGACAATAGCTATTTTGAATCACTTATTTAGCTAAATACCTGGAATGTGTTCAAGCACAACACATTCTTGTGTCTGAAGACGCCTTTTAGGTGGTTACAATATTCTCAGGGCGTTATCCTTCTTGTAGAACATGAAT
This sequence comes from Chymomyza procnemis, assembly GCA_035046065.1. Taxonomy (NCBI): domain Eukaryota; kingdom Metazoa; phylum Arthropoda; class Insecta; order Diptera; family Drosophilidae; genus Chymomyza; species Chymomyza procnemis. Next base: position 44,488,984 of record JAWNOJ010000026.1, read on the forward strand.
TTGTTCAAACAAATATGAACTCGCACGAAGCATAATTAGTAAAACTGCCGTTCTCAGAACCAATTATTTAAAAGAAACACTGTTACTTTTGCGCTGTCTGTTATATTGCGAGTTTTGTGTTAATTTTTATTTATTAATATAACAATTCAATCAAAGTATTTATTAAATATTTACAAGGCCCACTCTCTCTTTTCTTATGAGTTCATAAAAATAATGTAGAATATGTAATATACTGCATTCTATCGTTCTGTTCCAAATTTGGATTTTTAAACTATAGACTGTTCTTTTTTAGAAAGTATTTATAGAGTTCTAGACTTAGGTATTCGGTTTGACCATAAACTTAAATTTGACAAAACAATGTCTGGAATATTGTGAACAAAACTATAGACTGCTTGCGTTAAGTCGCTGGTCAAAAGTGTTTAATGTCTCTTACATCTCTCTACATTTCTCATGGTTTCGAGCCCTCAATTGCGTCTTTATGAGGACAGGGGAAAAGCAAATTCTCGTTGGTGAGGTTGGAGTAGAAACCAATCTATCCGACTTTGCCTTTTTAATCTTCACAAGTTAGATAACCCTAGAACATGCCTTGGGATACTATTACTGTAGGCCCACCTCTATTCATACATTGCATTATCCTCTAGAGAAACTTGTAATTTTGTTCTACCAGTTCTACAATTTTCTAGATCTAATTGTGCTTTGCACTGGTGAAATTGTCTTATGCTGACATAGCCACCAAATAGACGCTATTTGCCTTAGTAAATCTCTATTAATTAAAGATCGCTATAAACTAAAGGTCCCTATTCTCTTCAAACTAGTCATCGAGATATCTGCATGGTCAGCCTCTTAATGGCAATAAATTAATTTTTTAAATTTTTTTTTTAAACGCTACAGTAGTAGAACCGGAACAAACTTGGCAGCTGCTAAGACATGAAAAATATTTTTTTTTAGCTTTTTATGCCAACTTTCCTAAAAGTTTCAGTTCTTTGAACTTAAGTTGAACCACAGCAAGCAATAAGAGTCAATTGATTGCTCAAAGCTTCAATTTAAATGTTTTTTATTGGACATAATTCAAATTGAAATTGAAAATTAAAATTGGGTATAATTTAACAAAAGTAGGATAAATTGTAATACTATTAGATATAGTAAAAGTCTTGTGCTGCAGGGTATACAGTATCTATGTATTGGATATTATAGGTCAGCTCTCATCCTTTCACTTAGAGCAATCGCACTTGGCCTTGCTGGCGCCGCACTTGCAATCTTTGCCACAATTGCAGGAACCGCCCTTGTTGGTCTGAGAGCATTGGCAACCTTCGAGAAAAGGACGAAATAAATTTAGCATAAAATCACAGCACTCGCTCATTTAAGCCACTCACCACTTCCGCATGGGCAAGGCATTTTGTATTGAGGATTTTGGTTAATTTAACACTTTGAGACAAATATAAGAAAGCACTAAGAGAACTTAGTTTTTACAACTGATGCGCTATTGTGGATGTTGCGCGATTTTATACACTCTTAACCTTTCCACACGGTTACCGCCGTCTTTAATTCAGGTTTTGCACACGTCTGCCACAACAACAACACAATTAGGTTGCATTGACCGGCTGTTGGGATTTTTGCTTTGGTGCCGGGTGCACAAGTGGGGGCAGCTTTAAAGCTCAAATTTGACGCATGCTGCTTCTAACTTTTTAGGCATTCGCTGTTGTGCAGCTTTTGCGCATGCTTTTCAAACAGCGCATGGCGGCGCTAGTGTGCGGGGACGCGCGCTCTTATCGTTATAAATGACAATGTTAGCGTTGCGCTGTTGTTGTAGTTGTTGTTGTGTCGTACGCCTGTCGTCTGGCTGTCTGTCTGTCTGTCTGCCTGCTGCGCCTAACGTTTGCGTTTGCCTTGCGCGGTGCCAGCCAGTGAGTACATGGAGTACATGGATAGTCAGTGTTTTTCCGATTTCATAGCGCGGCTGCTGCAGCGACGTGCGACATTTTTGCAACGAATTTAATTGCAACGAAATGCAAAAGCTACAAGTAAATATAATGCAAATTAATTAGTCAAACAAAAGGCAAGCTAAATCTAAAGAAGGCATTTTATTTTGTGTGTTTATTTTGTCCTGCGTTTGGTATAAGTGTGTGTGTGTGTGTGTATGTGTGTATAATGGCCGTTAAACTGCAACACACACATAAAATCGATAAATCCAAGTCAAAATATTATAAAGCAAAAATCAACACTGCTTGCGTGTGTGTGTGCCTGCGTGCGTTTCTCTGCGTGTGTGTGTACATTAAAAAGCAAACAAAATGAGCAAAAAATGGCAACATTAAGGACGAAAACAAAAACAAAAAAATTACGCTTTGCCTAGGAAGTGAAAGTGGCAGCAGGACAAAACGTGTGCGGAAGTGAATAGTTATACACATACATACATACATATACAGTTAGCAGCAGCTTGTAACGGTAACGCTTATATACGCCCCACCAATACTAGCCCCCTACCCCCAACCAGCCAGTCAGCCACTGCTTAAGTTAACGAGTGCGTTGTTTTAGCTGTCACAACTTAACCACACACACACACACCAAAACACACGCACACTTACTAGATACTACTTATATACTTTGCCTTACATGTGAGAGTGTATGTACATACAGTTGTTATATACAAAGAGACGCATATAAAGCGTATGGAAAAATTACATGCGCACCCGCCCACGCATGTCAGCGCCCTTGTTCAATGTTGTTGTTATTAATGAAATTTGAGCAAAAATCGCTTGCACTTCAAAGTGACTATTTATATGTGCCCGTTCGCTGTATGACACCTAAAAACGCAAAAAAAAAAAAAAAATGTCAAAGCCCACGCCAAATTCCAAGCGTACCAGGCCAAGCGCATAGTAACTCCATCAGCCTACCAAATCAACCAGCCAACCAACCACCCACACAAGTGGTGCGTTACCATTATAAAACATGGCAATAATATTGATGTTGACGATCACAGAGCCGTGTTCATTTTGGGCCAAAAGAGTACACTCAATATGGTTTCCTTATTGAACCTGACGGCACTAGGCTAAATATAGTGCGACGCACACGCAATAAATAAACGGAAACTAGCATTTTGACAATGCGAAACATATATACACTTTAAACGCCTAAAAGGTACAGTAAGCAGCGAAGATCAGGAAACAGGTATAAAATTATTTAATGCTAATCTTTAAACTTGTAGTAAGCCTATGGGGACTTAATTTTCAAAAGAAGTTCACCAGCATTTGCGTAGAGCTACATTGTAGTTACTATGCGAATTTAAGCAAAATTTCAAATATTGGTTGCACAACTTTAATTCCATCAACTTCCAATAGTTGTCTCTAAGGCTGATCGTTATGAATCGACTGTAAACGATATTTTTTTATATTATTACTAATTAAGGGAAACAACGAAGTCCACACATTATTAAAATTATTTGAATAATTTAGCTTAGCCCACTTGACTTAAAATTGAAGTTGTTATGCAAATTTAATGTAAATTTTAAATATTCGAAGCCATACTTTGCTATCGCCGTTCTTCAATAGGGCTTATCTATTTTAATCGATTGCAAACGATTTTTATTTATTATTAATTAAGGCATACAACTAAGTGCGGGTGAACTTATAATTAAACAATATTAAAATTATTAACGCCCGTCTTTTTGCAATATTAACTAAGAGATCTTCCAATGCCTTATGCATTGCATAATCCTCAATGTAAATTTAGTAGGTATGAAAATTCTAGATATACATTTGGCATAGAAGTCTAGCGCATAGGCTACAAAATATTTTATAATATAGGCTATTTTATTTTCGAATTTTTTACGAACCATGTAAAGCATTTTAACAGAAAGATATTTTTGGTGAGATATTAGTGGTGCCAAGTAAAGTTGTAAACGTAGAATCCCTGCGAACCCCAGGGTTCTGTTAAGGACCTCTTCATAATACTAGGCTCTAATTGCGCAATTGTACTCGACTGTAAGCCCGAAGGTTACATGTCTAAATAAATCTATATTAAACAAAGACACTGCCGTTCGGGTTCGGTTCATACTCCATCCAATTTATACAAGCGATTTACCTTAGCTTTTGATCATTTTTTATAATAGTTTTTAGGCATGTTCGTAAAGCATTAATGGCGGTTTTTAATGTTTTTGTCAAAATATAGAATCTAGCCTAATCCTTTGAGTTGAGTTTTTTAATTCAAATTAAACCATTAATTAAATTCGAATAGTGTATTAGAAGAGGTTTTTCAAGTTCAATTTTAAGGTTAATACAATGTCATATTAACAGAAGCAGTTTTCCTACGCACACTTGGAAACACTAAAGAACATATTGGTGAATAGCTTAAGCTTACTTCTAATCTCACAAAATTAAAAAACTATAATTCCTTATAAATTGACTAAAATAATTGTTCCATTTTAGTATTAGTATAAAATTTATACTGTTGATCACCTTCGTTTCCAAAGATTAAGATAGAAAATTCTGCTATAGCATACTTCTTGAGGCCATTTTTTATATTTTGTATGCGGTGCTTTAAACATTATTGTACATCTTTATCTACGTAAAGCGTAAGAATTCTTAAACAAAGTCATTCACTCTGTCGTTTGCTATTTTCGATAAACTATGAAAAAACCTCTTTGGTTTATTACAATTTTTGATAAGCTTAAAGCCTCATCGACAAAAATTGACTGAAGTCTTCTCGTCTGTATGCCTGTTCTATGCACTCTTTATGTAATCTGCATAAAAAACTTAAGATTCTCTACTGATATCTAGAAATTGGCTTCGCTTTCGTTAACCTTTTCCAAAACGGGAGTAAACTTAATAGCTGTTGCAAGGAACAACCTTTAAGTAGTAGCTAAACGAACCCACCTTAAGCATTTCAAAACACGGCGAATAACTAAATCTGTGTTGTTGGTATCAAAAATATATATATATATATATATTGTAAACCTTAAGCCTCCAGCTCTTTTATATCCGCAACTCGTTCAACCAAACGAGCCGAGGTCGAGCCATAAATAAAAAAAGGTTCTCCTTCTCACAAGTGTTTGTGTGTTCGGGTGTGTGCGTGTGTGGGCGTAATGACCAATTGATTTGCTCTTAATCGTTGCAGATAAACCAAAGTATGGCGCTTAAGTAAAACATTCAATCAGTTGACACTAAACAAGCTAGCTCCCTGGTCCTGGACGTGCCTCGTGCCTAAGATTGCTTTCTTGCGTGTAAGTGTGAGTGCGTGTGTAATTTAACTTGCAACACTTACGGACGGCTACGAAATGACTGAACAAAAGAATCAAGTAACCCGCGCTATGCCGGAGCAAAGCAATGATTATCGCGTTGTGGTCTTTGGCGCCGGCGGCGTGGGCAAGAGCTCCCTAGTGCTGCGTTTCATTAAGGGCACGTTTCGTGAGAGCTATATACCCACCATTGAGGATACGTATAGACAGGTTGGTATAACACTTTTACTGCTCTTACCCAATGCTAACGACATTTTTTTGTTTCTTTTTTTTTGTAATTGTTTCTGTGGTGCCCACGCCCATAGGTCATCAGCTGTAACAAAAACATTTGCACATTACAAATCACAGACACAACAGGTTCACATCAATTCCCAGCCATGCAACGTTTATCCATATCGAAGGGACATGCATTCATTTTGATCTATTCGGTGTGTTCGAAACAGAGCTTAGAGGAGTTGCGTCCAATATGGGCGTTAATTAAGGAACTAAAGGTAAGTCTTTGTAATTGACTTATAAACAATATTGAGTGTGTACTTGTGTGCCTTTTGTAATTGGTTAAAAAGTTTAATTAAACGTAATGAAAAACAAATTGGTAGTAGCCAAACTGACGCCTTAATTTTATATTAAAATTTTGTTTCTTTAGGGCAATATTTATTTTAAAGCCTTCTTTGTAGCTTCTTTAAGGAACATTCTTTATTTGTCCAGAAAAATTAACATTATCTGCTTTATTTGCCGTCGAGTTAGAAATGAATGGGCTTCGTCTGAAATATATTTTCGACAACTATCGATAGTATATGAAACAATCGATTAATGAAGTAGATTAATGTAATCGATTCGTGCTATGTAGAAAAGATTGTGCAACTTTTTTAAATTTACGTTCGAAAATGTTTTTTTTTACGAATGTAATGTAAAACATTACAACAAAATGCATTTAATACATAAATATGTGTAGGTAAACTAAAAGAGAGAAGCTTACCAAAATGATTCAAATACTAAAATTCAAATTCCACGAAAAGGCAGTTACTTATTTCTTCTGAAAGAGAAGCAATTTTTTTGAATTTGGCAAATATTTGGGTTTCTAGTGAGTTTAAGTAGGCAACACTTTTTCTCCGAAAAAAAATGTTTGGCATTAAAGTAGAGCATACTTTTAGTGAAGATTTTCAGTTTCTATAACCTACTGTCGATTTCTGCGTGCTTGGTAGCTGAACCCCCAGCAGGTCAACATTAGATAATTTGAATCAAAAAGTATCAATTTTTTTTAGATATTTCGAATTGCATACAGCAGTCAGCTTGGATATGTAAAACGTCTTCTTTAGAACCCCTTTGGCACATAACTATATTAAAAACGTTGTTTTGTGGCGGTTCATTTGTTTTCCAACTTCTACATGATTTGTATCTATCCGCTTGAAAACTGAAGATTGATATAAAGCAATCCAAAAATTCCGTAGGCATTGTACCTTTAAATATAAAATACAATCGGCTTTTGACATTGTTTGCATTAAGATCCAGTGCATAAGTTACAAAAATATAATCTCGTATCTTTTATTATAATATAGTACGTACGGCCGGGTCAGGTCATAAACTCACGTATTTTCTAGGGTTCAGTTTTAAAAACTTTTCTTAATAATATCTTTACTGATATTCCAATGCATAGTCTATATAAGACTAAAAACACTGCCTTATACCGCTCTGGAAATAAATATAGGCCATAAACTCAGACATTTCCCAGGGTTCAGAGTTAAAAATTATTTTCAATCTTTATAATTTTTTAATTTTTCAAATTTTTATTTGACAAAAAGGCTGATTAATGAAAGAATCTGTCAGGCAACTATTGAATCTAATACCAAAAATAATACTATCTACAAATAAGATAGTAGTAGAGCTAAACTCTATAATATTTTTTACACCTAATTTTAATATTACATAATAGCAAGAATTGAAATTGAATTAAAAAAAATACTTAACACTAAATTTACTACTCTATAATATATAAGATTTATATTAAATTCAAAAATCCTTCTACAACAGGGCGCTGACATAGGCAATATACCGGTTATGCTGGTGGGCAACAAATGCGATGAGAGTGCCGAGCTGCGTGAGGTTTCTCAAATAGAGGGTCAGGCACAGGCCACAACATGGAGCATATCGTTTATGGAGACATCGGCCAAAACTAATCACAATGTGACAGAGCTCTTTCAGGTAAGCTAAGCTTATAAACTCTTTATATATTTTTTTAATTGGAATATCTCGCCTTAAGGAACTGCTTAATATGGAAAAAACACGCACTGTTTCACTGCAATTGGATACGAAAAAGCAAAAGAAACAGAAAAAGGAGAAGAAATGCAAAGACACGAATGGAGCCATACCAGAAAATGGTGAGGCGGGTGCAAGTGGAGTTAAGGAAAAGTGTAGCATTATGTAAGCCAGAGCATCAGCTGAGATTTTAGTTTTAGGTTGATTAAATACTCGCTTTTTTTTGGGATAGTAGTGTGATGCTAATGTTGGAGTTTTATCACTGTACTCAGATATACAATCCAATAAACAAAGCATAAAAAACCATAAAAAAAATCACAATCACTTTCATAAAACAAACACTAGTACATTAAACTTGTTTTAAGAGACACATACACAAGTTGCTTGAATTATAACCAATGTGCAAACATTAGCTACTTAGGGACTGAAGTTAATAATACTTTCGGTACATTGAAATCCAAACCGCTTGCAGACGAACTAATTTGAGTTAAATTTTCTTGAGAACAATAAATATTATAAAACAAATTGCATCTGAAACGTAACTGCATACATATCAAAGAATATTTACATGCGAACCATACCAAACATAAAATAAAAGCACACCTAACATATAACGACATATTTGCAAATGGACTAGACAAAAACATAAAAAACAAACACATAACTATTAAAACATTTACATAGCAACATGCTTACATAACATACTTAACATATAATACCTAAAATACCTATACATATATATGTTTGTATCTCTAAATGAAAGCCAAAGTACCTACTTACAAGATATGTATTATAACTCACCTACTTTAAAGCTCTATAACTAAACTAAACTAAACTAAACTATTTGTAACTACAATCATAAACCATTTAAATATGAATATTGCACAAGACTCTCTACAAAAATATACATTGTGTATGCAATGAATGAATGAATGAATGGTACTAATCAATCAACTAATGTTTGGTTCTTAGTTTTCAATTAGTCATTTGTAGAATTTCTTCGATTAACTACTTAGTTTAAATGCAACTTATAAACAATAATATTGTATTTGCAGCATAAGTAACTATTTACCACCAATACTTAACACACAAATTATAATGCAAAAAAATTAAACTTTTTAAACTTACAGCAAAAAAATACTCAAAGTAAAAAAAAATATATATATATATATATTTAAATGCGTGCATTATACTTTTTGCAATTGTTTTCAATTTTAAACAATTTGAATATATGCAATTGTTTTTTTTTTTTGTATAATGCAAAACGATGAAAGTTTATTAAAATTCATATAAAAGAAATGTACAATTTACAATTATTTGCTGAAGGTATTAACATTTCAATAATTATGAAATAATATTTAACAATAATAATATGTTATGCATGTATAAAAAACAATTTTTGAAAGCTAGTTAGCTTTAAGTAAAGTTCATTTCAAAACACATTGCTTATAAAGTTTAATTTTAAAATAATGTACATCGAAGGATATTTAAAAAGAAAAAAAAAAGAAAAAGCAAAGGAAAGCATACATTTTTGAAATGAAAAGTTATATAAGTTGCCTGTTTTTTAAAAACAACCAATACATATGCTAACTAAAAGTAAATAATTTATGTACTACTTGTGTATTACTATAGCTGGAAAGAGTGTGCCACGTTTACGCGGTACTCTGCGTTAGGAAGTTAAAATATTTAATAAACTATTTAGCCGATTTAGTTAAAACGCGCTGTTGGCAGTTGTTTGATATTATAGAAAGCATTAGTTTCTTAAGCTAGTTGCTGCTAACCATAGCTAAATTATGCATAACTAAAAACTAATATAAATTTGCGCGAAATAAAGCTAAAAATTATATTATATTCATTTAGAATTTGGCTCATTTGTTTTTCGCACTTGCTGTACTTACAAAAAAAAAACGCTAAGTCGGACTTAAAAAACTTAACTATCAACATATAAAACGCTTTTTACTAAACTGTCGTCTACAGCTACTCAGTTTTAAAAAGTAGTAAATAAGTTTTATTTGTTTACTACTCTACTTGCTAGATTTTTGCCTTTTTTGGTATGACAATTGTTTTGCAGCACAACAGTGAGTGCTAAAAGTTTAGCGACAAGCGTTAGATATCATTACTTACGTCTATAGTTTGTTTTAGGCACAGTAATGCGTTTGAATTGAATAATAATAAAACAAACACACAAGTTATATGATTAATAATTATATGAATATATTGTTGAATTCCAATTCAGGTAGTAAATTTATCATGTTATATAACAATTTTTGATAGTGGACCAATTTGCGTATAAGATTTAAAATCTATTTAGATAAATTTTCTCAGTTTGCCATTCCACAAAAAAAAAATAAAAATTAAATGACAAAAACAAAAAATAAATACGAAATATACAATATGCCAATTTAAGTTAATAATTATTGTTAGCCTATTTGTGCATTAAATATTATTTTTATTTTTTGCTTATTGTCCAACAAAGGACATTGTTTTATATTTAAGTAGGATCTGTTAAGCCAGCTACAGTTAAGGCTAAAATTGTACGTAAAACATATGCGCAAATTTTGCAACAAAAGCATACACATAATAAATACATATATATATATATAAATATATAACAAATGCATGATTTGAAATACAACGAATAAATATATTTACACCGAAATTTCTTTTTTAATTTTTCTGATATATATATATATACATACATAAAAAATATATTACAAATTAGTTGTATATTTAATTAGTTTATACATGATATATGATAAATATTGCTTACATTTAATATAATATGCAATTTAAAACAGACCACGTACATTAATTGTGTTACTGTGGTAGCTTTGTAAATACATGATTCAGCTTATAATTTAGTTTTATATATATATATAACAGTTTACAAAAGTGGCAGGTGCAAAAATATAAATTGCCTGTTAAGTAACACTTAAAAAAAAAATCTTATTGTTGCAACAAGTGAATACACACGTACACCCAAAACAATTTAAATAAAGAAAATTTAAAATCAACAACAATATTATTATGTAAAAAATTGAACTACTTCTGTTAGGTTCACATTAGTAATTGAGACATAAATGAGCTCGTAAAAATTAAAAAAAAAATGCTTACATATAAAACGGGGAAAAAAGACTGAACTTATACTGCTGAAACTGCCACAAAATTGGCGTAATAATGACTAATTTTAGTTACATTAGCGTGGAGCTACTTTTCGCTTCTATTACACCATCGTCATCGGTATCATCTACAAGCGTAAAGCCCTCCTCATGCAGTGCAGAATCCGTATTAGAGCTATTGCCACTGCTGGAACTATCGTTCTGCTTGCCCATTGACACATTTACATTGGTAACTATTTCTTGGGTTAGTGCTGGTAGCGCTTCTATTGCTTCTTGTAGCTCCTGTACACCAGAGACTGCAGTCAATGCTTGTGCGTTTGCCTTTCCATTATTTGAATTTGCAATGCTCATTTTTAATAACATTTTTAAATTTTCACCGGATATTCGATCAACATTTTCCGCATTTGCCAAAGCTGCCTGCTGCTGAGTGGGCATATTGTTAAACGTAGCCCTACCATGTAGGAGCGCTGCCCAGGCATTGGGACTAAGTAAATATTTGAAGGTTAACTTTAGTATATAGCATACTAAGGCAACGATAGCAAATGGCGCTATTATATTGGCGGGAAATGGTAGCACATCTGTGGAAAATAATGAAAAAATAATCAAGTTTACTTTGGTAAGTTTTTTCACGCTTTGGCACTTACTCCGCATATTAGCTATGGACTGAGTTACACTTGTCAAGAACATTTCTAATTGTTTAAAAAATATATCATTTAGGTACATAATTAGGACATGATCAGGTCGACAAAATGGCATCTTCACCCTGGTGGCTTTTCTATAAAATAAAGCATAATTTCAAAAAATTTATAAATAAAATTAACAGACATGCAGGGATTACCTAAGTATTTCTTTTTTTCGCTCAAAAGTGTCGTCGCCAACCAAGAAGGCTTTAAAACGACCGAATATAGACGGTTGTGCATTTTCCCCGTGCGGATCGAATTTATGCAGCACTTCAATCATGTCTTCCACATCCATTTTCTAATACAGAGTAAAAAGTGTTTTTGCTTTAGCTTAACTTTAAACTTTTTTACTCATTCATCTATTATTAATTTTGGGTTCCATATAAGTCTAAATGACCTTATAATTAAAGAATATTAATAAAGTAATAGAGCGAAGAAAATATAATATAAAACTAATGCGCATCTTTAGCTTAATGGGTGAATTTTTTATATCTTGGGCTAGGTAGGGTTTGAATTTACAATGTAGAGTTGGAAACAAGAAGTAGCGTAAGAATTGAAATATTTCTTAAAAAAGGAGCCAAAAGATCAAGTTAAATAAGTTGGGGTCCATAGTTCGTGATTGGTCAAAGATACTCGATTTGGCAAATCAAGATGAGTTAAGAGATAGAGAAAGATTTGTATTGAATAGACCGTTCGTAAGATAGTAAATCGTAAAGGATATTATATTTAGTGAAAAGAATTTTACATGCCATAATTGGATTTACAACATGGCAGTGAGAGAGCTTGAAAATTCTGTCTTACTCTGGATGGACTGACAATAGAAACTTTGTTAAGAAATGCGTTCAAGTCGAGGAGCCCAGGATAAAGCTTATGTATGTAGGGAAGGTATTTTATAATGCAAAGTTTGTTAGAATAGCTCGGCTGTCGAAACTTGGAATTTTTAATTCCAACACTAAAGCGTAAAAATTAAAAAGTATTTGAACAGACGAGGGTCATGTTAGTAGGGCTGATGACCAAAATTAAATTAAGTTTAGCATAACATTAGTAGAACATGAGGGTTCTACGTGCACTTAAAATATAAGCACTTTAGCTGATCTAGTATTTTTGCTCTTATTTTATTTTATATTTTTTATTATATAAACTACAGCAATGCAGCCGACTAAATGAAAATCAAGGCAAATAATTAGATTAGCGTGAATATCTTTCACTAGGCGAAAAGTTAAGTTAAGTTACATATACCTAAATAGGTTTATATATTCAATAATAACTTATTTATAAACTGCGAAATAATTATAAAACAAGCATATAAAAACACTCACCCTATTGCACTCGACATAGGTATAAAAATAGCCAAACAGCGCAAAACCGACAATTATAGTGTATAGAATGCGGAACTTATAGCGTTTATGCACAAGCCAACCGATGGCGAGGAGTAGTTGCACAATTAAAAAAAACTGCACCTAAAAAGGCAAACGATTTACAAAAATTCGAAGTCTATATAAGGGCATAATTACCTCGGAAATTTTCAATATTTGAAATATATCCTTAAAAATATCAATAATAAGCGTACGCACTCCTGCGCCAAGGTGTGTATGATCACACGATGCTTCGCCAGGTTCAGGACGCACTTGCTCAACTATTTGCGTAAGTACAATATCTAAGTCTCGTACATCCTTGGCAGATTCAAGTTTATCCACTTGTTCCGGCAGCAATGTAAATAACAACGCTCGTTTGTATGCATTTAAGTCAGCATCATGCTAACCAACAACAAACAATAGTTAATGACGTCATTGGCTTTACCACTCGTAACTCGCAGTGACTTGTACACTTACCTGTAGCTTGTTGCGATTAAACAGCAATTTTATAAACTTTTTGAAATAGATAAGCGCCAAGGCATCTTCGACATTGCATGCTTCACTCTGTGACACAAAAGGACATTGGCTACAGCTAAATTCTTGCGTAAATGCAGACTGTGACCAATCATGCGGTTCCAGCCATTGATTATTGTCAAGATTGTCATCTTGGCAATAAACTTGTGTTATAAACAAAAAATAAATTCTTAAAGTGCGCCAACGCATGGTATAAATGTATATTTGCAATTGAATCAAACTAATGACTAACGCTGTCTGCAAGCGCGGTAGTTTATGGCGTTGGTATCAACAAGCAGCTGTTTTCCAGTGTTGGGCAGTGAAACAATTAAGCAGCACAAAAAATATACAGCGCTGCATAAATATGCGCAATTACGCATCATTTCGCTTAAAGCTGGATTCTCCAAATTAAGTTCAAGTTAAAAAGCTACTTAAGTAGCAGTTACTTTCAAGGAGTCGTGATTTTACTCTCGTTACTCGTTACTCGTTACTACAAATCGATTACTGAGTATTCATTCTCAAATGCGTAAACAGCTGACTGGCTCAACACTTTCGTGGCAGTGTTTGTTGAAATTTTTCTTCATTAATATTGTTATTATTTACATATTTAGCATAAGTCTTTGGGAAAGACTTAGTATCTGCAAGCAATGCACGAACCGTATAAAAAATCTTTGCCAATTGCTGCCGCTGGCAACACAAGCACATCCGAAAAACTTTGTTTTGACAAAAATGAGTTCATGAAGGTACATGCAGCAGCACTTAATACGTAAACACTAATCAATTTTGCAAAAATTAACGTATAAACTCTTTTAAACAAACAGCCCAATTTCTCAGTAGACGAATTTTTACATAAAAATCGTAATGCGCCAAGCTTGGAGCTACTACGCGATAATCTTGGACTTTATCTAAAAGGACTGCGCGCCTCCATGATAGATCTAATTAACGAAGATTACGCTGATTTTGTAAGTTTGAGTGCAAATCTAGTGGGTTTGGATCAATCAATTGCTAGCATAAAAATGCCACTAGAGCAATTTCGTGGGGAAATCGAAAGCATTCACAGTCTCATAGATGAGAACGTGGCAGAATTGCAAGGACATCTCGAACACAAACGGCAGCTGCGCGAATATAAGCGCAATTTACAAAGTCTTAAAAAAGTATATGAAATTAGCAGCAAATTGCAGGATTTATTGCAACGTAAACTTAATGGCGAGCAGACCGCACAGGCTGTAGATTTGGAGCGTGCTGCCCTGGACTTGATTCAATTAAAATTTCATGAAAAATATTGTGCTGCGTATATTAATGCAGCGCAGCAGCAGCAAATTGAGAAGCTGCAGCAGCAACTATATCAGCAATTACGTCGCTTTTTCAATGATGCACTGCAGCAAGCCAAAAGCAATGCAACAGAGCATTTGGAGCGTTGCCTACGTATATATATTACACTCGATGCCTGTGAAGAGGCAGAGCGTGCATTTCGTGAGGATGTAGTGGCGCCTTACATGAGTGGCATTATAAGTGAGCAGCAGCTACAAAATTCCCCACAGGGCTTGGCTGGCATATATAATAAGATATTGAACTTCATTTCACTGCATATGACGGATCTTCTGCGTTTAACGCTCTACTCTGATAAGCTAAATGGCTTTAATTTTGTCGTTAATAGCTATTGGTCAGATGTGGAATCGCGGCTGGAGTTGCATATGAATTCTATGTTTGCACCTGGTAATTCGGAGGTTTTTTATGCCAAGTACAAGTGTACACGTGATTTTTTGGCAAAAATCGAGGAGCTGCTAACCAACAGCGGCGAGCAGGCTGTGGCCAGCTATCGACAGCATAAGCAAACTAAAAGCTTTGAGGCGCGCTGGAATTTACCTGTTTATTTTCAGATCTGTTTTCAGGTAAGTTGAATATATTACTTAATAAAAGAACATTTTTATTTTCATAACTATGCCCATTGCAGGAAATTGCCGGAAAGTATGAGGCACAACTGGAGCCGCTGTTACATAACACCTCGCTTGCTGCTCAACCAGCCGCAAATGCTTATCATTTAATTACGTTCAATGCCGCCAAAGAAGCATTAACAAACTGCTGGTCGGAGGGCGTTTATTTAGCTGAGCTATTTCCCAAATTTTACAAACTTAATGTGCAAATCATTATGCGTTTATGTCGCTGGATTACAGAAGTCATCAACATGGTCAAAAGCTCTGCATTTAAGGCACCGTTTAGCAGAAATCAGCTTTTAATTGCTTTACACGCAGATATACGCAAGTTAAACACTTTCTTGCCAGATTTGCAGCAGCTTATAGCACGTCTAGTGCCAACAGATAAAAGGACAGCGCTTTTTACTGATGTGCTTGGTAAATCCAGTGCCAATTTGGTTGCTACTTTAAGCGCATTTTTGACCAACATTGAGGAGGGCTTA
Source organism: Chymomyza procnemis (assembly GCA_035046065.1). Classification (NCBI taxonomy): domain Eukaryota; kingdom Metazoa; phylum Arthropoda; class Insecta; order Diptera; family Drosophilidae; genus Chymomyza; species Chymomyza procnemis. The sequence goes on from JAWNOJ010000026.1 coordinate 44,504,550, forward strand.
GTGCAGCTGCTTGTGGTCGAGTGCGGAACAGAAAATGTGCGTCAAGTAAATGATCTGCCTCGTCTGTATAGAAAAACGAATCGTGAAGTACCCACACGTAGCTCTGGTTATGTAGAGCAAATGCTGCGACCACTAAAGAACTTTGCCGCACAATATGAAACGCAACTGGGCTCGCTTGTGGTAGAGCAGATACTTACAGAAGTTTGCAGTACGGTAACCAAGTCGTAAGTTGTGCAGCTGATTTCTAAAGATTTAGTTTCCTTAATGTGCTTTTATTTCGTACAGCTATTTTGATGTTGTTAATGATGTACTAACTTCAGTGCAAAAAACTGAAGAGTCTTTGCGTCGTTTGCGTAATCTTAAGAGTGGCGCTAACTCCGGCAGTCTAACTGCAAACACAGCTGCCGTTTCCGATGATGATAAAATACGCATGCAATTACGTGTAGATGTTGCTGCCTGGACAACAGAGCTTACCAAGTTCAACTTTCAGTCCACGCACGTGGCTAAGTTAGCGGAGCTAAATAATATAGTTAGTGATAGCATTAAACTTAAGGAAGCAGGCATTTAGTGGTATCTTATATTGTTTGTTTGGTTAGGCTACTATTTGATTGATATAGCGTAATGCGCTTTGTTTAATTGCAATTGATTGACAGATTTAACTCCATAACATGCATTAGACAGCTAAAGAATTAAACAAAAAAAAAAGGCAATCTTATTTCTACATAGTATTCAAGCAAGCTGAATTAATTTGTGGCTAAGATATTTAATTGAAATTTCAAAAATTTCAATTCGCTGTATTGCTGTTAAAATATTTTTTTTAAATTAAATATTAAGTGCAGCCAGATTAAACATGTTCTAGCTTTTATTGTTGTTCCAAAATTGGTATACAATTTTTTTTTAAGGCACACTTAAATTGTTGTTATATATAAACTATATAAACTACAAATTGTATATAATTACAAACTATTACATCCATGTTCCTTGGTGTACAGGATGTACAAAATATATATCATATATAAATGCAACAAATTTCACTTTCATTTTAAATGTAGTACGTAATTATAATGGATTCGCCTCGAGTTATTCGCTGTAGTGGAAAAGAAAGATAAGACCGAACGAGATTATAATTAGCAACTTTGAACTAGAGTTACTAACAATGTGCGAAAATGTAACCAAATTTTTGCGTAGTGCCAACTGCATAACAAATGTAACTTGCATAACAAAAAGCATGCTCGAAATTAATTAAAATAAACAAACTGCAAATTTTGCATTCAAAAAATAAATGTAAAACAATGCAAGCATAAGTTGCTGCTAAAGCTAACAAAGCTGTTACTTTACAATTTGAGCTCCTCGGTGTCTGGCAGCTTGCGGAAGAACCACTGCAAATGCTCCTCGGTTACTTCTGCCAAAGTGGCTGGTTGCCACTTGGGTTGCTGATCTTTGTCTATGAGTAAGGCACGCACTCCCTCTTTAAAATCGCTGCATTCCAAATGACGCACGGCCAGACGATATTCCATAATAAGGCATTGCGGCAACGAAAGCTGTGAGCCCAGTTCTAGCTGACGTAAGGTGATCTTCATTGAGGTGGGTGACATCTTGCAAAGGGTCTAAGGGAAATAACCGTAGTTAAAATCAATAAGTCGAGGTGCTAATATTTGACTTTACTGTGAAATCGTGTCTTAAACAACTAAGTGTTAATTAAGCATGTGAAGTAGTTAGCTTTTAGCACCAACATTATTTAAATTGGCATAGTTAATTAACGCCCTATTATGCTTGATTATTTTTCATAAACTATGCGCCTACCTCCAATGTCTTTTTCGCCCAATCGCTGCCATCGCACTTCAAATTTTCAATTATGCCTTCCACTGAATCTGCCGCAAAACATTTATTAATCTGCTCTAAGACGGGCTGCAACGAAAACGGCTTATCCGGAGGCGCATGGTATTTCTTCAGCAATTCGGGCACGTCATCTGCGTCCGGACAATTAAGCAGTGCTGACTCCAAGTCAGGTATTTTGCTGCTATCGCAATAATGCGTGGCTATGCCAGCATGAAACACATCAACACCGCGCAAACGGTGACCCGTTAAACCAAGATATAAGCCAAGCTTGCCTTGTAATCGTGGTAAAAAGTAAGAGCCACCTACATCGGGAAACAAGCCAATTGCCGTCTCTGGCATGGCAAATAGTGTACGCTCTGTGGCAACGCGATATTTACCGTGCACACTAAGGCCTACGCCGCCACCCATTGTTATGCCGTTTATTATGGCTATGTAGGGTATCTTGTAGTTGCCAATCAAAGCATTGGCGGTGTATTCTTCGCGAAAAAAACTCTTGGATTCATCTGTGGGGCCAGCCTCGACCAAGGCGCGCACATCACCGCCAGCACAAAAAGCCTTCTCTCCAGTGCCCTTAATGATCATGAGGGACTTGGATTTTTCACATTTTTTAAGATGTTTGTAAATTTTGCGAACCATTTCCAAATTGATAGCATTTAAAGCTTTTGGACGATTGATAATAATCATACCTTTGGATGACGATTCCGTGGCCAACACAGAGGAGGAATTTGAAGTTTGGCGTGTTTGATATGGATAACCACCCATGCTTGTTGTTGCCGCTGCAGACATTTTAACATTTGCGGCTTTGCTCAACAGTGGCAAATGTTGATTGAGAGTTCGATGCCCGAATGTGTAGACAAACCTTTGAATTGGCTTTTGCTGTTTAGCATGAAGAATTGCTTTAATTATGTGCGCCAGCTGGGTCGTCTACGATAAATTTCCAAACTTACCATTTTGCGTGTGTGTTCTTTGTTTTTGTCCTATGTGTGCTGCTGGGCCAAGTTCAATGAGTTGCGCAATAAGCAATAATAAAACTACAGCTGAGCCGCAGTTGGCACAGCGCTGCCAGACTATCGCACCGAAGGCGGAAGTAAAAAGATTTACTAAATATGTTGTAATAAATGTGCAATATTAAATAAAAATAACAAAATTGAGAAAGTCATAGTGAAACAAACTTAAAAAGTTCAAATAAGACGTGTTACTTTATTATTTGAACTTATTGTTGCGCATTGGACTGGCAACACTGCAGTGCTGCCAACTGTTTCGCGCAATGCAACTGAAAATCTTATCGCGATAAAAATAAAAATAAGAAAAACCAAGTAATTTGTGTAGTTAACAAGATACCCGTTATCGGTAAACAAATAAACGGTGAGTAAACACACATAATTAGCATTGAAAGGTATCAGCATGCCATGAATCAGTGCATATAGAGCCAGCAACGGGCTCAGTTAGCTATGCCCCTGTTCTTTAAGTTTTCTAATTCACGAACAAAGCACCGTCGTTCATCTACTATTCCTTCTTCGCGACCGCAGATGAACTATGACGGACTACTCTCACAGTTGACGGAAGACAAACTGTTACTTTTTGAAACAGGCCCAGCCACGGTTGTCGAGGGCAGTCGCTGTACGCCCCAGGATGTTGCTATTGAGGAAGAACAGGCTGCGCCCATACAAACTATACCACTTACCTCAGCTATACCTGCTGCTGCGTCAACAATATCTAAAAGCCAAAAAAATGCAAGCTCAGCGCACATGCCAATCACGAGTACCGTAAGTGCAGCGAATATGAACCAAAAAGCGGAATGTGCTGCAACGCCGCAACGCAAAATATCGACGTCATCACGTTTTATGAATGCCTTTAGTCAGCTCTATGGTGGTGGCGGCGGTAGCGCAACAGTTCAAACTGAGCACGCAGCAGAGGATCAAGATTTGGCAGCTAATCGCACGCCTACCAAAGGCATGGAGTCTAAGCTTGTAGCAATGTGGCATAATGTCAAATATGGTTGGAGCGGTAAGATGCGACAAACTAGCTTCTCGAAGGAGCAACCTGTATGGCTGCTAGGACGCTGTTATCATAGACGTTATACCCCACCTGTAAGTATGGAAAATTCAACAACAGAGCTACCTAGCGGAGCGAGCACAACGCCGGATAATGCTACCTCAGCTTTTGATAGCATACAAGCAGTCGCCAACACAACCACACCCTTGACATCCATGTATCCCACAGTTAATCCACAAAATGTGGATGAAATTGTTGTACCACAGGAACTCGGCATGGATGCAGCCGAAAATCAGGTTGCTGAAAATCCTTGGGAGGAGGGCATTGAGGGATTTCGGCGTGATTTTTTCAGTCGCATTTGGATGACATATCGTCGTGAGTTCCCCATAATGAATGGATCCAACTATACTTCGGATTGTGGCTGGGGTTGTATGCTGCGTAGTGGTCAAATGCTGTTAGCTCAGGGTCTGATATGCCACTTTTTGGGCAGAAGTAAGTAGTTTCATACACTCAGTGATTATGGTTTAATAAAAATGCTACTACAGGTTGGCGTTACGACTCCGAATCGCAGCTGCACTCCACTTATGAGGACAACATGCATAAGAAAATAATAAAATGGTTTGGAGACAGCTCCTCAAAGAGCAGTCCATTTTCTATACATGCCTTGGTACGTTTAGGCGAGCAATTGGGCAAGAAGCCGGGAGATTGGTACGGACCTGCATCAGTTTCCTATTTACTAAAGTAAGTTATGAAATATTATTTGTAGGACAACAAAATTAATAATTTTTTTTAAAGACATGCTCTAGAGCATGCTGCTCAAGAAAATGTTGACTTTGACAATATAAGCGTATATGTCGCTAAGGATTGCACCAGTATGTATAAACTATATAAAGTCTGTAAGAAACGAACATAAATTAAATAAATTGTTCTTTTTAAAGTTTATATACAGGATATTGAAGATCAGTGTTGCATTCCTGAGCCTTTACCCAAACAACATGTGCCTTGGCAGCAAAACAAACACATTTCTGCCGATTCGCCTAAAAGTGAACAACAACATTGGAAATCACTGATAATTCTTATACCATTACGTCTGGGCACAGATAAGCTAAATCCTGTCTATGCACACTGTCTGAAACTATTGTTAAGCACAGAACACTGTTTGGGTATAATAGGCGGCAAGCCAAAGCACTCGCTTTACTTTGTGGGCTTTCAAGAGGACAAACTGATACACTTGGACCCGCATTATTGCCAGGAAATGGTGGATGTGAACCAGGAGCACTTTTCGCTACACTCGTTTCACTGCAAATCCCCACGTAAGATGAAGTCCAGTAAAATGGATCCCAGTTGTTGTATAGGATTTTATTGTGCTGCTAAAAGTGATTTCGACAGCTTTATGGAAAGCGTTCAGTTGGTAAGCAGTTAGTACTAGCTTAACGACTACTTAGTTTTAATTCACTTTTTTATAGTACTTGCATCCTATGCGCTGCGCTTCGGGTGCAACAGTGGACAAACAGCAACTATGCTACACTGCAGCAACACAAGCGCAACAAAATCTTTCGCATAGCCCAGCGCAACAGGAATATATTGAAATGAACTATCCTCTCTTTACCTTCTCACGCGGTCGCTGTCAGGATCATGCTCGCGATGAAATGAGTGACTCGCTATACAAACCGCTTATACGACAAGTAGCACAACTTAGTCAGGAGCTAGGAGCCTGTGCGCCAACAGCAATGCAGTTTAATAGCTGTGATCATGATTTAGATGATAGCGAAAGTGAAGAGTTTGTTTTACTTTAAGTTCGTTAGCGCTGTTAATACGATCGCCCCCACAGTCAAGGTCCATATTTATTCTGTGTTATTCTTTGTGTTAATTAGTAATTACGCTCACGCTTGGTCGGCTGCTCACTAAAAAAAAAAACCTAACTCGCCAATGCATCTCGAAATCAAAGACTTTTGTTTTTTTTTACACACAAATACATTTTCACATGCATACTATTTTTGTATTTCATTAGCTTAAATAATATACATTCATGATTGCTATTGCGATTAAAATTCATTAGCAGTATAATAAGACCCATTTACAAGTAGTACAAGTGTAAACTGAACTATTTTTCATGGAGCTGCCATAACTTGTGAGATTTATAATTTTTTCAAAACCCTGCTGTATACTTATGTCTATAACAATAGTTAAAATAATTCGCGGTATTATTAATTTTAGTGCAAAACTTACAATTGTTGTAACAATACACATCTTGTAGTTGTTCTCGAAAGTATTTTTAGTAGATTTAATATTTATGTGAGTCCCTTTGTGTAATAGATTTAATATTATTATTTAGTTTTAACTTTATTGTAAATACCCCAAGAGTTACAAAAAAAATTGAATAAACACTTTAAACACATATATAAAAAATAGCTGAAACACATAAAAATGTATTCTTGTTTCATAAATTTTTAAATAAATAAATTATAGTTTATATAGTAGAAGAGATCTGTTGAACTGCTTGTAGCAGCATGATAAATTACGGAATGCAAATTTTAACACAAATTCCGAAGCTTCTTTAACATAAAAAACTAAAAGTTATTTTCAAAGAATTCTAATGGAACTTTGTGTAGTTATATAAAACATATTTTGTTCAGAAATAGTAAATTTATGTGTAAAGCTCTGAACCCTCAAGTCTTTAGTTTAGCTCAGAAGTAGTCCAATTCCACTGTCAATTTAAATTATTTAGTACATATATTATCTAAACTATATAAATATTCTTAGTTCTAGCTTATCTAAATATTTTTTGGAGCATACTTTGATTGTTATTAATCTTCATCTTTTGTTTACATATAACTAGACTCAGCCTCCGTAAGTTTTTTGATTGCTTTTATCATGTGTATCCACTCCGGACACACGTGCCAATCGCTTTAATAGCTTGGCCAAATGATCCCGCGCAGTCTTGGCACCTGTTGCATTTATACTAATAGCCATTTGATAAGCTTCTATAGCTTCTTGCACTTTATCCCATCGATGATAGAGTACGCCCAAATTCGTGTGATAAAGCAAGTTGTTGGAATCCAGTGTGGTAACTCGCTTATAGAGTGCTTCGGCTTCCACATAGCGCTTAAGTTTACCCAACACATTTGCACGTATAAACATAATGCTGGCTTCATTTGGCAGATGCTGCAGCGCTTGTTCGGAAACACGCAAAGCATCTTCATAAAGTGCACGATTATCCAGCATAGTAAGTATATTTGCCCAGGCTTTGGGTTGTCGTGGATTTAGTGCAACGGCATGTTGCCAGCTATGCAAAGCCTCAGCATAAAGTTTTTGTGCAAGATACAGATTGCCCATGTTGTAAAAACAGACAGCATAGTCAGGACGATATTTTAGAGCTGTTTCATAGCTGGTTAAGGCCGCCGTATAATTCTTTTGTGCTGATTGCACGATGCCTAGATTCATCCAAGCGACAGGAAAGGCAGGAAATACACGCAAAGCCGCGCGTATGTATTGCTCGGCTGCGTTTAAATGACCATGCTCCCGATAAAGATTGCCCAGATTCATGAGTGCAGATTCGTAGTTAGGATATAGTTCAATAGCTTTTTGATAGTGCTGGAAAGCCTTAGTATTCTCTCCATTATCCGTGGCTAGGCGTGCTATGTTATAGTGCACCTTGGCATTATTAGGACACACGCGCAGCGCAGAGCTAAAGAGTTGCTCCTCGTTCAGCCACTCTATGGAGCGTTCTCTAGTGCGCAATATCATAACAGCGAAAAGCAACATTAACATAGCTTGCTGAATTATGCGACGATATGTCTTGGTCATGTAATAGTCATAGCAATAAATGAAACCATAAATAGAAAGCAGGCAAAAGCCAATTGACGGCACATAAAGTATACGCTCCGCAATGACAAATCCCACACGTATTAAACCAGAAGCTGGCAAAAATGGTATAATCATAAGGCCCAGGCTAAGTATTAAGCCGACAAGGCGACGAAAGTTCAAAAACGACACCAGTATGAAGGAATAAAAACCAATAACAGCTTGCAAACGCAAATCCCAAATGGTGGACACTAGGTTCAGGCAGCCCAGCGCCCAATCAAAGCAAAGCCATTGCGGGCAAAGCATTAACCATAGATTGACAATGTACAAATAATGCTGCGAAAGCACGCGCACTAAAGGATTTTCATGGTGGGCAATGGGATTATCGACGGCTTTAAACTGAGGCGACTCAAAATTTTGCCACCAGAGACGCATTAATAATAAGAGTATAGTGCCAAAGGCATAAATCTTATAACGTACTTGTGAATTGAGCAGCATTAATTGTTCCTTAAGCGGGTGCAAGTAGTAGGCATGCTGAAAGTAATCCAACAGTACACATGACAATGGTATGGTTATGGCAGTTTCCTTAAATAGCATGCCAAGCCCGGTAAGCAGCAAAATTATGCACGCACTAGTCCAATGCTGTTTACCATCATTGGCCACGGTTAAAAGCAGGCACAATAGATGCATTAGCCCAAACATAAGTTCCGCCCTGCCCACAATGCCGCAAACAGCTTCTGTGTGCACTGGATGAGTGGCAAAAAGTGCTGCAGCTAGTGTTGCCCAGCGATCCGCATCAATTTCTTGTACGAAAATCGAACGCGCTAAACGCCACATAAGCAAGGTATTAACACAATGTAGCAATAAATTTAGGAATTTCATATGCGCCGCACTCAGGCCCAGCAATGCGTACTCGCAGTGAAACATGAGTGTGGTAAGTGGACGAAAGGATTTATGCGAAGTAGCGCCGAGCAGTGGGGCGCCCCAAAAATCATGCGTAAAGATAGCAGTCCAATTGGTAGGCAGTGAATTGACATCTCTATTCTTAACTATTGCAACGGTGTCATCGAAAACAAACTGGGCGCCACTTAATGCGTGCGAGTAACACAATAAACACAGTGAAACAAGTATTAATTGGCAGACCAGACTGTGCAGATTAGATTTATCCACATACTGGCTAAGACGTTGCATCTTTTTAGTAAGCTTTTCCAATACATTTAAACTTTTACTTAATAATCAAACATTTCTATTTCGTTAAGCCGCGTTTGTTACTCTCGTTTTGTATACATTTTATTTTATTTTTTTTGCATTTTTCTGCAGCCATTCACATGTTTGCGCAAACATTAACAGCTGTTCAATTGCAACGCCATTCGCAGTAAGAGAAAACATATAATAACAAGCCTACAGCTGTTTAAAAAATTTTATTCAACATTGAAAATTCGAAAAACAATGACTGAAGAAATTGTTTTTGATTGCCTACATGCAGAAATAGTTAATTACTGTTTGGATGGCCGCAAGGTTAGTTGCTTAAGTCTCAATTTAAGATGCAAACTTATTGTTGCAAAATATCCAAACAGGAACATGAAAATGACTTGTCCACATTGGAGTACATAGGCTTTACCACTGGATATAGGCTTATTGAACGACTTACACGAGACGTAGCACGTTTTAAAGATGAGCTAGAGGCTATGAAATTCATATGCACTGACTTTTGGACTTTGATCTACAAAAAGCAAGTCGACAATTTGAGAACCAATAATAATGGCATGTATGTTGTACAGGATAAGGCATTTCGCTTTTTAAATCGCATTTCTCCCGGCGCTAAACAACTGGAGCATGCACCAAAGTTTGTTGCATTCACTTGTGGCTTGGTACGTGGCGCGCTTAGTAATCTGGGCATCACTAGCACTGTCACAGCTGAGGTACAAAGCATTCCCGCCTGTAAATTTCACATAGAGGTCAATAGAAATTAATTATAGAGAGAAAAAACATGCGTTTGTTTTTATTTTTAAAATTAAAAGTACCACTGGTTAATATAATTTATAATAATTTCTCATAGAATGCTACAGTGTTTTGTTCAGTCCATTCAAGGCACTCGCGTAACGCCCATTGTTCTTTAGGTAAGTGCGGTTGCATTGGATTTGGATCTGTGTGTATGCCCAATGCTGGTTGTGGTCCTATAAGTATAAGCCATTTGCCCTCATACACACGGATATATTCTTCGAATGCTTTACGATTGTTAAAGTAACAGAAAAGCAAAGCAAAAGGCTGTTGGACTGTGGCATTACAACAGCTGCTTAGAAACTTGGCATCCAGCTTACCAAGCGGCGCGTCATCCACATAGCTTAAATTTACAAAACTACGGATTGCATATTTACTTTGCCACCAGTTACGATCCACTTCTAAGCCATAGATTGCAAGCGTGTCCTTTCCTGTTGTTGCTATAAGCCATTCCAAAAGACCACAGCCACAGCCTATACTTAGCACGCGTTGTATATTATGGTTTTCCAAAATTGTGTTAATCGCTATGAGGTTTTCGGCTGTGGGCCAAATCCAGAGCAACTTACGTTTAAACTGCTTTTGCAAGCTACGCCCAAAACTCAGTAATTTGCTCCAATCTTTATTTGCTTCCAGTGTTAAATAATATACATTCTGCAATGCTGCGATTTCGGATTCTTCGTCCAACATATTGAGCACTACTAATGCTATTTACAATAGACATGATATTGCAAAGCAATTGTTTCCGATAGAGCGCTGGGTAGTAGACCCTGACGTTGTCAGTCTGTTGACGTCTTTAGACGCACGCACGCGGATATATGGCAAGTTTCCAACTGGATGGCTGCATACAATGTCTCACTAAGATTTATTGTATATGATGCCAAAAATGGATGCTCAAACTAATAAGCAGGGCATAATCATGTTATGCTTGCTATTTTTAGAAAAAATACTTTGTACGGCATATGGGGAGGGTTTGAGATTATGATATATTGATTGGAAGACTTTAGACTTGGTAGTCAATTGCTGTGCTTATTTTCATAGGAATATTTAACATTCTTGCGCCAATGCATTTCACTAAAGTTTAAAATGCTTTGTCCAGGCATTTTAGCTTGTTGCTGTTGTAATGTTGTTTCTTGTGTCTCTATTCTGCTTTCGTCTATTACTAGGCAATCTTCCGGCTCGTCAGGTGACATTTCATTGGAATACTCTTCATTGTCCAAATCTAAAATTATTTTTCTATACAGCTTAACATGTTCTTTCTGCTTATCATCAGGCAATATGGGTAATGCTGCGGGTGCTTGCTCTAACGCTGGCTCTGGCAGGGATACTTTAACTGGCTCTGGATTACCTACACTTTTGATAACGCTACTGTAGCGCACAGCCGGCAGCTCTTCCGTTGAAGCCGAGGTCTTTTCAATAATAGGTAAAGTGTTAATAACCTCAACACAATTTTTAAAGTCCACGCCAGGATGCATAGCCCGTAAATGCCGATACATATTATCTTTACGATTCACTGTTATTTCACATTCAACGCAACGAAACTTCTCCGTTGTTGTATGCTGCTTAATGTGTCGCGCCAAAGCATCCGCATCGCTGTAGCTTTTATAGCATTGAGTACACGGATAGCGTTCGCGTTGGCTGTGACGCTTCAGATGCAAATTGAGTGTGGACTGGCGTAGAAATGTCTTCTGACATACGTTACATTTATGACTGGGTCGATTTTGATTGTGTTGTAGCTGATGTTGCTTTAAGTTTGCTTTCGATATATAATCCTTATTGCAAATATGACATTTATAGGGCAATCCATTGCTGCTGTGCATTAAAGAATGCGTCTTTAGAGCTTCGCTACTACGAAACTGCTTAAGACAAAGCGAACATTTGGTGGGCACAAGTTCATGTGTACGCATATGGCGCTGCATAACAGTCTGTTGCTTAAATGATTTGCCACATTTGCTGCAACTATAATTGGAGCGTATGCCGTGGTTGTTGAGGTGATACTTAAGATGAGAGCGTGTAGCAAAACGCTAGAAAGTAGACTTTTGTTAAAAACGTTTAAAAATGTCTTGCCCAAAGGCTTACCCGATTGCATTGGCTGCAGTTGTACTTCTTTAGCAGTTCATTGCCACAGCCATAGTGGTAATATTGTTGTGTTCGACTACGAAAGGATTTATTGCATATGGTGCAGTGATAGCCTTTATCTGTGGTCATTATGTGATTATTCGACGTAGTTGGGTCAATGGCAGTCGAAATAGTAGTTTCCTTTTGTTTGGGCAGCGTAGCTGCAGCTACCTTGCACTCCAAACAATCTGAGACATCATCCAGCAGACATAGGCGACATTTTATGTGTCCACAGTTATCTGTAACAATGCGGTTTTTTCCAGTTGCTTCACTGTGGCAACGTGGACAAGAGTTCATTATAAAAAAAAATGTTTTATTTTACAAAAGCGTCAAGCGAAAGTATTAAAATTATCGCATACTGAAAACTGCATATGCAACTGCTTCTTCTTTACTTTAGCTAACAGCTGATATTTATGAGTATTCAATGCGAAACGTATACATAAGCAGTTTAACCCTCGGCAGGTTCTTGTGTTCATATGCTGCTTGTAATTCATTTTTTGTAATATTGGGAACCAGCTCCCTGTTTGCTTTGCACGCCAGCCAACGCTCGCTACAGTTGCGTGGGTGAAACGCGTTAAAAGGCGTTGTTAATACTTAATTTACTTTACATCCCCTTATCGAATTACAGCCGACTTGCTCTTGGCAGGCGCCTTTGTGCGCATCATCTCCAGTTGGTTATTTCAAGCGAAGATAGGTGCTTCTCTATTTGGACCTTCGAATATGCTTCTGCGACATAAAAGAGCATGGGCAGTATGACTGTCTCGTAGAGCGCGTTAGTTTTGTCGGTCGAAAAACATATCAGCTTCGTACTTGCCCACAAATGATTAGCTTACAGACGAATTTTTCGGGTGTCCAATAAAGTTTTATAAAGTTATTGTTTGTAAAAATACAAAATATGTTTAATCAAGTTTTGTTAAAGTGTCTTAAATATGTTTGTACCAGTAAATCATACGCTACGCATGTATAACACCTAATCTTGCACATTTTCCAATTCTAGTTCAGCGACATGTGCCGGAAATATGTACGACTTTTGCAAAGGCACCTGCACAAAATATCTTTCACAATATTTTGCATTACGATGGATGAGTACTTCTTGCAGTATGTGGTCATATGTGGGCTTCTTGGAGATAAGTAGACGACGCGTTTCGCCAGTGCCGTAGCTGGACGACCGTAACCCATATTGACTGGCGATTCTATAAATTAAAAACAAAATTAAATTAAACAGTTTTATATGTTTTTTATACGAAGCCTTACTTGTGAAATGAGGCACGTTCCTCCTTGGAGAACGTGGGCTCAAACTGTATATCCCGCAATTCTTCACAATTCGAAACATAGTTTTTCATGAGCATGCGGTAATAACCCAGATTTGTAGCGCCCTTGCCGCCACCAAGTCCAATTCTATTGCTTTTCAACAAATAACTCGAAAGAGACAAAAAAAATGTATGAAATAGCTGTTGTTTATAAATAAAACTTCATTGTATACCTCACGGGTTCTTCGCGTCCCTGTTTAAGGCGGCCCAAGCCACCGCCAGTCCAGCCCATGAGTCGCATGATACGAAAGCCTTTATTTTTGGAATCCAATTTGGCTTGCTCCAAACTGTCAGCTGATTGCTTTGTAACATCTATGTTCAGGCCTTGCTCGTTCTTCTGTATTTTTATGGTATCTCGTGTGGCATTAAGCTGACAATTTTAATTGGGTTATTGTAAAGTTATTTAATGATGCTTTATTATATTAAAACCTTTATGCTGTAGCAGTTATCCTGTAGCAGACGCAATGCTTGTTTAAATGCTGCCAATTTGGCCAATTTTAAAGTTTCGCCCGTGCCTTTGCCCACAACTTCATCGTTTACAAGTATTTCAGCTGCATATAAACCATTCATGTGCAAAGCAGATATTTCACGTTCCTCGTATTTAACTTTGGCCGCACAACAGGAATTACGTATACAACTGCGTGCACCACCTAAGTATATTATTAGGTTTCCAAAACGTAAATTGTCGTAAAGATTCAGGGGCGTACCACCACCAAAGCTTATGCGATTGCTGCTTTGTGCCGTACAGTCCGGCTTTTTTGTACCACTGCGTCCTAGTTGTTTGGAAATTGCATTATAAGTAGTGTTGACATGCGTTGGCTTTACTTATATAAGTTGTACAATTTACTAGTAATTACAAGAGGATTTCTTGTGATTGCTATTAATTTACTTTTCGTCTACCTTTAGCGCGTTGCTCCGCTGCATCCGATGCAGAAACAAAAGTACGCTTAAGACGGTTAGCGCGTATATCACGATAATCCGCAGCTATATCTTTGGCCAATTCAGCAACCAATTGCATCGTCTCGCTGGGGTACTTGCACCCCAGTAACTCCATATTAACAAATGTTTGTGCCAGGCATACCAAGCGCTCCTCATCAAAGCGATCCTTATATGCAAGCATAAAGTTGCGTCGCAATTCCCAATGATCTTCGCTTTCATAATCTGTCTTATAGTTATCCACATCCCAGTCGTTGGCAGCATTTTGTTTTATTTTACTTTTTAATTTATTTTGCTTCATTTCACTACTAGCAGCATTACTGTTTTTGTCATGTGTAATCGTTAGTTTATCGTTATTGCTTTGAATCGCATCGTATCTGGCGCGTTTTACCTTTGAAGCCATAGTTAATTACACAATTGAATGCGTTATTTAAGTATTTTCAAATGAAATATTATAAAAACCAAGAAGGCACGCACGTTGTTAATAATTGCTTGTTTTTGTATTATACAATGCCATTTGCAGTGCTCGAACATTTGGTATCGATAAACGATACACTTTTTTGCGCATCTCCATGGTGCTCTCTCTGATTGCCTTTTTGTCGTGCGTGTGTGTTTTTAATTTCTTGCGTTCAATTTATGATTTTTACGTATTTCATTTTGATTTAGTGCACAAAGTGACAAAAAGCGTGTGCGGTAGTTTATTGATAAAGAAGCCTGTCTACAGCTCGAAGCTTTAAAGACGCTTGCATTAGCAATTAAACAGCAACAACTGCCATAATGAACATACCCAACGAATATATCACGAAAACAGAAGATGTGGCGGATCAGGTAATAAACTTAAATGCAATGATATTATGATAGCAGCAATATGTACGTCAATTAACTTGGCCAAATAGCATATATTCAAGTTAAACTGTAACCTGGTTTGTGATTTGAAGTGCAGAAATCATAGCTACAGCAGCTACGAAAACTGCCAACGTCATCCAAACGCGGCAAAGTTCGCAGCTAAGGTGCACTTTAGCTGCTGACCATGTATAAGAGATATTATTCAAACCACTTAGTAGCCATTACAAAAGATTTTAGTAATAGTAAAAAGCTTAACAAAAAGAAATTAAGAGGCTGTTTTATAAAATATGCATACTCTATCTTTGCCTCTTCCGCATATGCATACTATATGTGTGATTATGTGTGTTTAATTTGTGTATTAGTTTGAGTGTATGGGGCTACGCAAGTGAAAGTGGTGAGAGTATGCGTTTTAGACTGAGCGATCTGCTGCAGCAGCGCACCATGTAGCCGCGAGTTTAAGTTCCGTAAGATTTAAGGCAAGGAATATGCACCAAATAGCCCCAAGTGCCCCAAAGTTAAAGCTCTATGTGCGCCTTGGTTTGGTCGCGTATGTGTATGGGTTACTTCAATTTGAATGTCGTGCACATGTAGGCACAAAACCCGTTAGGTTTTGGAAGAGCATGTAGATAGAGTATGGCGATCGATCGTCTCAATCGAGAGTGTGTGAGAGACACGTCACTTAAGTGGAGCGCGAGCGCACGGGCGGCCAATGCTTGTTGTTGTCGTCTTGAAAGCTATGCGCCAAAAGCCACGCTCGAGTGTATGGAAAATCAAAAATTGTTATCTCTCTCTGGGTATTTTGTCTTATCGATCTAAACTTTTATTTAAATTTACTATTATTACTATTAAAACATGATTTGTTTCGTTTATACTTTAGGTTATACGACGCGGCAAACATGTTTTGCCCACAGTTGCACGGCTTTGCCTTATTGCTACCTTCTTTGAGGATGGTTTACGCATGTACTTTCAATGGAACGAGCAAAGGGAATATATGGATATGAGTTGGGGTTGTGGCAAATTTCTGGCAACTGTTTTCGTTTTAATAAATCTAATTGGACAATTGGGCGGCTGTGGTATGGTTATAGCTAGATTTAAAGTTGACATTGCAGTTGGATTGCTATTCTTCATAGTCGTGCTGCAGGTAAATGTAAACTAAAGTTGCTTTATAATCGTTATTAATTAATGTCTACATTTTTAGACGATAGCTTACTCCATACTATGGGACATACAGTTTTTGCTAAGGAATTTTGCCTTACTTGGCGCGCTTTTACTGGTGCTTGCAGAAGCGCGCATCGAAGGACGCAGCTTATTTGCAGGCGTGCCAACGATGGGCGAAAATAAGCCTAAAAATTTCATGCAATTAGCTGGACGTATACTACTTGCTTTCATGTTCATTACGCTCATACGATTTGAGTTGAGTGTCTGGCAGGTTATACAAGATATTATAGGTTCCATACTGATGGTTCTGGTTGTGCTGGGCTACAAGACAAAATTATCGGCGCTAATTTTAGTGGCACTTTTAACTGTGCTGAACTTGTATCATAATGCATGGTGGACCATACCATCGTACAAGCCATTAAGAGATTTTTTAAAATACGACTTTTTCCAGGTAGGTAATATAAGGCGTTACTACACATATTTCTACAAAAATTGTAATTTTTGCAGACACTTTCTGTCATTGGTGGCTTGCTTATGATTGTCTCCCTGGGCCCCGGTGGTGTTTCCATGGACGAACACAAAAAGAAATGGTAACTGCGTGAAACAAATTTTTTTTACGCGTTTTACTCCTTCCGAGAAAGTTTAGTTAGGTTTTTACCATAAAATGGAACAAGAACAGGAGCATCAATAAATATAAAAAATATAAATTTATAATAGGGACTTCCATAATATCCCAAAATAATCTAGAGGCCCATTAAAATCAACGCATTCGCACACATGTAACGACAAAAACTTTGCATATAAGACCTTTTTGTACATAAAATATGGCAATTTTATGCCACAGATGAGAGACTTTAACTGATTTTTGTTTTAAACCTGACATGCCCCACATATACCATTTGCAATTTGATTATAAATTATCTTTATTTGTACACACATCTTTTTTAAGTTGTAACAGTGGTGTTTGCGTTTGTTGTTCGATAGGAGTTTGATTATGATAACAATGTATAAAATATGATGATTGTACCAATTGACGACGATTTGTTTCTTTCGTTTATAAGCAAAGTGTAATAGAATTAAATTGTAACGTTTTAATAAAGAAAATACCCAAAACATTTTAAATGCTGTACACTTAATTGTATAAGAGGAATATTAGTATTTTTTAAATCGATACTTTATACGAAAATATTAAATTATCGTTTTTCGATAGTTTGCGTCGCATCTCTAAAAGCATATATGTATGCGTTTGCACTTGTAAATAAAGAGCCGGCATCTGGCCCAGGTAAAAAAGTATGTTGTTAGTTATGTATAAAAATCTATGTTATATTTATATTTTAAAGATTAAATCTCTGTATCAATTGCCCTATGTCATTTGCTGTTGCCGCCAAGCAGACTTAACAAAGCAAATTTGGGATGCCTGCAGATTATAAGTCAGACGACGACAGGCTGTCCAGGCATACCAAATCCAAATTTGGTGAAGTTTGTGGGACACTGTGGTATCATAACAGACCCACAAAATCTTATCTGAGAACGTGTGGTTCCAACGGCATCACTTACATCTCAAGCAGACATACAATGTTACATGGATGAAATTAAATCTTTAAAGCTACCGAAAGAGATTGCTGATCGGCG
The DNA here is from genome assembly GCA_035046065.1 of Chymomyza procnemis. Lineage (NCBI taxonomy): Eukaryota > Metazoa > Arthropoda > Insecta > Diptera > Drosophilidae > Chymomyza > Chymomyza procnemis. Next base: position 44,522,186 of record JAWNOJ010000026.1, read on the forward strand.
CCGACCATACAAGAAGTTTTGCCAATGGTATACTTGAATGTTTAACAAGTGGCTCAGTTGCCGCTACTTTCTGGTGCTGCTGTGTTCTGACAATTCCATGCCAGAGGCTTACTTTTGCGCTTTAAAAATGTAACTGAAATCCCACACGTTGCTTGCGATATGGTGGCTAGCTTAGCAAATGAAGTAAAGATTCACATTGCAATACATAAGCTTGGTGTCCATTATACGTGTTACAATTGCTGGCGAGGATTCAACAGAAGACACATAAGGCTGCTATCTATTATATTTGTTACAATTGCTGGCAATATTATTATATTTAACAGTCGCCTAATTGTTTTACACTTTTTGGATCGTAATACCTCTTCGAAGTATCAAGATTTAATAAGTGCTTGACTTTTTCAAGTTCACTTGCGTTCTACAAATGGAAAGAATGTGATATAAATTAAACATTATGTAAGAAACTCATCATCTTATTGTGGCAATAAAAGAACACTATTTATTACGTACTGTAAGTTTATGTATAAATGAGTTTTTAAATAACTAAATAAAACAATTATGATGCCTGCACACCATGAGCCTTTTTCAAGCCTTGGAAGAGCTGTAGTTTTTCAAGATTAACCTCCTTTAGCGTCTGCACTGCCAGCTCCAATTGTACTTTCTTTAAAGCATGCTCACTGGCAATGTAGGCCTCGATAAACTTCAGACAAATCTCATCTGCGGCAAAGTCATCATCTGTTTTGCCAATTGCTGTATGAATTTCTTGCTCTATGTTGCTCTTGTCTGTTTTGGTTTTCAACGAGCTTAGTAGTTTATCTAATGCGTGGTTTTCCGCCGTTGGTTTAAGTAGCGACAGTTGCTCTAAGGTTTGCTTATATTCAATTGGTGTCTTATGTATTTTATAGCTTAGGGCTATTAGCTCGACGGCATTGTGTAAATAATCGCGTCGTATCATATCGTAGAGCAAATCATCTATGCAGCGATGCCAAGCGTAGAAAAAGGCCATGGGTCCGAAATGACGAGTGGAACGCAACAAATCAAACTGCTTCGATTCATTTAAATGCTGGAAAACTTTGGCGGATATAGTGTGAAAATCCTCTTCATAGGGCTCGAATTGCACAATTAGGCGATCCAGCACAAACTCATATTTATGCTCGTCAAGGCAACGGCGAAAATGCTGCTCATCGGTGAACATTCGCGGTGTAAAAAATTTGCGCCCTTCCAATGGAAAATACAATTGGTTCATGCGTTTTCTTGTATCAAGCGGTGAGTAAGTTAATGTGCCATCCGTATCGCGCTCTATTATCTTGCGCTCGGACTGCCGCAGACCGAAGGTTATATCCGTAAATACAAATTTGCTGCTGGCAAAATCTTTAAGTGCCGGATCCTTAGAAATAATGCGTTCCGAGTCTTTTGCCACTGGCACAATGGGCGGCATTTGCAATTGATGTTTTGCTTTTTCAATGGCTCTTCTATACTCATCCTCCAGCTGGCCAGTAGTCATAAGCTTGATTTCACTTTCATTGTTTCGAACTGTACGCTTTCTGAAAACTTTTTCCGGATATAATTGCGTCATGGATCGTAGCAGTCTCTGCGTTTCTGCGTCATTAAACAGCGGCTGTGGATCTTGCTCATAACTTAGTGTTGTACTCTTGGCTGCTATATCAGAATATCGTCGCTGTGCATATTCTAGCCGTTGTGAGAAACCATTAAGTTTACGTATATTCCGCAGCAAAGACATTATTGGCTTTAAAAACTATAAACTCGTGTGCCGACGAAAAACTTATATTGTTGCCATCTGCTGTTATCGATAAATATATATAACAGCTGTTTACGCGCTGTCAACATTTTTTTTTTTATAACAAAGTGGCATTTGGTTTTCACGTCTCGCTGCGAACGTCAGAAAGAAGTAGAGTTCGGTGCAAGTTTTAGGTGGAGCTGTAATTTGAGAAAAAAAATCAAATTCATAAAAGTTATTTGCTATTTAATAGCATAATTAACATGGATTCAGCCGAAATAACCACGGCTTATGCTTGCCCTCAAAAGCGGCGTATTATGGACTCAGACGTGGCAGACGATTCGTTGCAAAATCCGACTGAGCCCAAACAACGCAAAAAAGAGGTGCTACCAAAGCACAACTTGCTAAACTTTTGTGATGAGTTACTTTACGAAATATTTAAGTACCTGGATTCATGGTCCTTATTAGCACTAATGAAGTATTTAAAATATTTTTAAATGATTGGTTTGTATGTGTGCTTCATTCGTTTTGTTTTCTTTGCAGTTGCTCAACGCGATTTGAGTCATTGCTGTTGGACCATCGCTTCTGGCACAATATTGACCTTAGCAACAGCCCATTGCCGTTGGGCATGTTGGAGGATATACTTGGTCGCGCAACCGAAAAAACACACACAATTAAAATGTGTGGACCACCTTCTGTGCAACATGTTGCCGGTGAATTTAAGCAGTTTACCTGTACGCTGACCACAGTATTCCCAAAGGTAGCCTCACAGCTACAGGTTTTGGAGCTCGAAGGTGTAAGCCTTGACTTTGACTATGTAAGCTATGTACAATTTTATCAGTTTTAAGAAACCTTGTTATATATATTCCTTTTTATATTTCAGATACATATTTCAGAATTTCCATCTTCATTAAAACGTTTGAAGCTAAAAGATTGCAGTCTCAAGGTAGGCGATCAGGTCAAGAGCATTTTTCATACAGTGGAAAAGCAATTGTATAATTTAGAGGTAAGTAACAAAGACTTGCGTAACAGTATGCGTGGCTTATTTAATATATGAATATTTGTGCTTTCAGGATCTCAGCATTGAAGATAATAATTGGTTTGAACCTTACTATATAATGGCACTTTCCAAGCTTCCTGCCTTACGTCGTTTGAGTCTCAAAGGCTGCGAACTGATGAGCAAATTCGTACCCTATGGCAGCATGGCTGCACGATTCGGCTTTTCAAAACTTGAGGTATGACATAAGTATCAAAAAAGTCTATACTAAATTATCTTTCTATGTATTTTTTTTTTCACTAACTTTTCCAACTAACTTATCCTAATTGCTTTTTTGCAGGAGCTGGATTTACGTTTTACACCCATAAACAATTCTGATTTGCAATGCTTTGGTGCCATTGAGACACTAAAAGCGCTATTGCTGGACTCACCGCCGCCAGAGAAAGATAGTCAGTGCCGCCCGACTGCAGATGCTACCAATGGAGAATTAAAAGTTGATCCTATAACACCACATGTCAATGAATCTGATGTAAATGAAGATGGACCTTCCACATCACGTGCTGCACTTGAAAATTATCGCGCATCCATCAATGCTCAGTCGAATGGCAGCAACGATTCTGCTTCACATGCAGACAATGCAAAGTCGAACCGAACAGTTTTCAAGGATCATTGCTATGGTAGAACAAGTCCAGTCGCAAAAGAGGTAAAACCATTCGAACCTGCATTCAGCGATGCATCTGTCAGTACTAGTTCTTGCGAGGAGAGCAGCGACGATTCTAGTAATGACTCTCGAATTGAAACAGTTGACGGAAATGTGATCCAAATAGCTCAACCACGCCCACCTGTTGTGCTCATAGCAATGGCAGACGGTGCTGCAGCTGCACGCCCTCTTCAATCTGTTCAAGCACCAGGAGTTCCAGTTAGATCACGAGCTTTTATTTACGTGCCCCAGGCAAACAATGTGCCCAATGTTGAAGGCGGCGGTGTACGTACACCAGCCTCTATTTTGGAACAATTGTCAGATCATATGCGCGGTAGACTGCACAATTGCCGCGGCAATCAGCCGGCAAATAGTCGCTTTTTACCTCGACGCGATCAAGTCATATACATGAATCCACAAGCTTCCAGGGAATCACCAGTTGTTATGGTTCCAACACGACGCAATCGCGCTCAGCCACGTGCCAGTTTTGAAGCAGTCATGCAACATCCCATGTTTTGGAATATATTGGATCCGCTGGACAGAGACCATTCGCGCCGCTTTATTTTGCGCCAATTACCCTGCCCTCCACCGCCGCCTTCAGACAATTTTGTATCTGACCGCGCTATATATCATTTCGGCCGAGCTGCAAATCCCGCTCAGCCAGAAGTCATTTGGATACGTAACATAAATCGTTCGGCTAACAATCGACTGGAACGCATTTTGTTAAGAAATTATCAATCAATAACCAATCGCTCGCTAGAACATCTAGTGCAGTGCTCACCCAATTTACGTTACATAGATGTCAGTGGTACGAGCATCACAGTAGAGGGTGTGCGTAATTTTCAAAATATTAAACCAGACTGTGAGGTGTTGGCTGAACACTTGAATATGGACGCTGCCGCGATGGAATCAGAACAGGAGCTTAATAAACCAAGCGATAATGACAACCAGCAGGGGCAGCCTGCGGCCGGGCAGTGCTCTACGCCTGAAGAGCAATCTGCAGCCGTACAACTTCCTGCACAGCCACCCCCTGCCTGTGAAATAGATGCAAATGGCAACGAAGAGCCGCCAGAACCAGCGCCAAGCGTTGATGCAAATGGCAACAATGAACTAAACCAGCTGCCTGCAGCTCCACCAGAGCCATAGAGCCAACCCAATTTTCATTTCATATTAAAATATTTTAATTTTTTTTTGTCTTAATGCATTCAACATTAAAAAGGCACATTAATAACATGTATTGTGTAATGTTACAAGTATCGTTTGGTCCTTTGTCAGCTACAGGGAAATGCTGTAGCGCGGTCTCTTAGTATTAATAACTTTTTTCGTATTGGCATAAACCTAATGCCTAATAATGTATGTATAAAATTGAGCGATGAATACAGTTTAAAATTAATATTGCTAAAAATTATTGTTTATATGCGTTTATTTTCGATGAAATGTTAACTTGGTAGCGTATGGTAAGAATTGTTCAGTTGCGTTCATATGTATTTCATAAAATTTTGTTTACTTGTCATTGTTTGATGAGGCATCCTCATCTTCAGCGGATTCCTCATCACTTTCAATTTCTGAGCCAGATTCGTCAGAGCTCTGGCAATCGGCTATCTCGCCGGTAAAGAATATAACAGCCTTGGGAATAACACGTTCCTTGAGATAAAAGCCCAGTTCGAAATCATTTTGTAGAACGGACTGTTGGTGGTAAATGTTAATTGGTGGTAATCTACAAGATGGGTATTGCTTACATTTATATCACAATAATGCTCATCCTCGGGATCTTCCGGCAAGCAAGGTGGTGTAAAAAAGTCAAAAAAGGAAGTACCATCGTCTGTAAAATACGTGTAAGTTTAAAGAGGTTTTAACAAAGTTAACGCAACTTACCTTTGTCACGTTCCTCTGGATTCTTCCAGTTAATGGTACAACCTTCACACTTGAAAATTTCAGCACCGTCGTAAGACAAAGGATTCTGTGGATCTGGCAAGCAATTCAAATAATAAGTCTTGGTCAGCACGCTATTTGTGAAAAAGTCATTTGGCTCAAAATGAAACTCAATGACAAAGTTGACATCTGGCTCATTGAAAAGCTTGCAGCGCACATCGACAAGATGCTGCAATTGTTGAAATTGCTTAAGTTAAGCCTTTTTATCACGCGTACCGCAACTGCTACTTACAGTCAATATCTTAACATCCTTAGGGCTTATGAGCTCTGTGTAGGATGATTGAAGCACTTTGAGCCAAAAGTACTGCACCAGTGCATTGGAATCATCATCGCCATGATTATTTCGAAATTCACTGCAAATTCAAGCGAAAATATATGTAGCTTATTTTTAACACAACAGCTACAGTTTATGCTTACTCCAGAATTTTCTTGCGCTTCTCAAAAATGACATTGTGCTTCATCTCATAGGATTTTTCCATATTGTAAATATCACGCTGCAGATCCACATCCAGCTTAATGGTTTCCAAATACAGCTGCTTTAAATCGGTAATGGTTTTTTTTTCTTCATCAGAATATTTGATTTCCTATATATATAAAAAAAAAATATATATATATATGCAGTCGCTATAAAAAGTGACGCAGCAACTTTTATAACGTATGTACCTCGGTTTCAGTTTTGTTATCCAATTGGTTAGCCGTGGAACGTGGCTTACGCGTGCGCAAAGATTCCATCTTGAACTTTTATTGTACTACGCTGAATACAATTTTTTCGAATTTATTTTTCTTAAAAATTAATTTTTTGTCGAATAATGAAGTAAAACGTAGCCGTGCCGAGCTCTGAATGATTTGACAATTACCAGAAAGTCTACTTTGTTGGTTTTGTTTTCCAATTTGAAGTAAATTTTGGACTACTTGATTATTTTTCGATATTATTTTGAAAACAGTCTGGCAACGCTGCAACGCAACATATTCAAGCAATTAAAATGCCATCCTTGTTTTTGGTCACAATTTTACGCATATTTAATTTTTTTGTGCTTTTTCTTGGTTGTTGTAAGTTACACCCAGGCTCATTTGGTGTGTAATTAAGTTGAGTTGGGTATTTGGTATCGGCGTCAATTGTATGCAAAACACGTGCGTATACGGTTGGCCTAGGGTTGTCGCGTGCCTTCGTTTTGTCAAATGAGCTGCGTTCGGTTATCAATTTTTATTGCAAATTTTTGCAGCAAAACCTTGCGATGAGGCTGAAACGCGTGAAACAGTTCACTTTTTGTTTTTTAAAAAGTTTTAACTGTCAATTCGTTTTTTTTTATAGCCTGCTGTTACTATTAACATAAACTTGTGCAAGCGACTACATATGTAAAAGCTTAACTCTAGTTTGGGAAATGAATGTTGGAGATAGTTTGAATTGTAGCCTGCTCAGCGTTTTTACTCTAATAAATACGTCTCTTTAGCAGCATTTTCTCAACTTTTTCGGCTGGAAGCTTACACAGGTACAGTTGCCCGCATCTGTATAGTTCTCTTTCGGGAGTCCTGCTCGGTCAGACAGCGACAGCCCAAGCTGCTAAACTCTTAAAATACCATAACGTTCAAAGCTCCCTTGATAAAATTATTTACTTTTTTCCAGCTGTGCTTCAATTCCTCTTGAGACGATGACAAATGGCTAGTTATGCGTTTTAATTGGAAAAATAAACAACGCAAAGCAACTGATCGTAGTGTAGTTGGCTCAACATGGGAACTTAATGCGCACGTCTAATAATCTATCCGATTGCGCACTTTTTTCCGCTTATTACTTCTGAGTCGCAGCCCTACAGCCGCAAAACGCTGACAACTTCCGGCGAAATAAATTAAATCAACATTAGTACTGCACGAAGTTAAATCAATATCAGTACTCATCTATCACCTTGCACACTTTTTCCGCTCATATTGCTTATGAGCCTATTGTGGCCTGTCTGCCGCAAAACGGTGACAAATTTATTCAGTGTAAAAAAAATAAATAAAAAGTAAAAAATCGCAAAATCAAATTTTATAATATGTACTTCGTATGTGTTAGAGTGTCACATTTTAAGCAAATAAAGTTGATGCTCTAGCAAAAGTCAAAATGCCTTCAAAATTGAGTGTCCCTCTGTGTACTTCGCCGGTACCCAGTACTGCCAAGGTTACCCTATTAATCCAGCAACTCGGCACACAAAAGCATGACTTATTGGTAAAGCTGCTTCTTTAAAATAGAGCTAAACTATCCTTAAAAATCGCATATTGGAATTTCTTTTGTCTTAGGTCACAAAGGTGACCCGTTTCAAACGATTTCGTTTTTTGTTTCCCATACCATACGGCACAAACTTTAAGTTTAAGTTTAGGGCAAACTCGGAGATCCGATACGTTATTAACATCTGCATTCACTATGCGCAGTACTTAACAAGTTATGAAGAATCCAAGCACCAGTGCATATTTAAAAGGAAAAGCTACTTTTTGGCCATAGCAAAAATTAATAAAACTCGTAAACAAACCTCGAGTCTGTGGAATTGATGCCGCGTTATAAACAAAGGCATAACTTGCTTTTATGTGTGAAGTTAACTGAAATATAATACTATTTAGGAATGTAGAAGTTTACCTTTTATATGACGTGAAAGTACGATATGTGTCGCTTACGACAGGTGTGTTCGTAAGACAAATTCTTTGCAAAATATTTGTTTACATTTGTTTTTGGGAAAACTACTATATATGACTACACAACGACGTAGATGTGGTCCAGCGCATTGTAGTCTGCCATGTGTGTTTGTAAGAAAAAGCTACAATCAGGCGGGTGTTCAATGTGAAATCGGACAAAAGAAGACGCATAGGACGACATATACACAGATAGAATGTGAGAAGGCGCACGCAAAGTAGAAGTGCTTGGCGAGATCTATTCAGCTCGATGGTAACCCAATATTCGGTTGGAATGGCCATCTAAAGTAAGTGCAAGAGCATTAGGGTAGCACTGCTTCTTCAACTGCATTCAAGCAGTTCGAAAAGAGGCTAATGCAGTAGTTCGTTATTTTTAAAAACGTATTACCATTTACTTGGCACAACAAAAATAGTACGCAATTCTTATCGAGAATCATGAACGAAAAATGACATAAGTATGATTTGCTGCGCTTAGAACTTCAAATAGTATATCTATTTATTTAGCTGATGAAGAACTCTAAAATTTTCTATGGTGATTTCTACAACGTCTGCTGATGCCTGTTGCTTACATTTACAGAAATCTATTATACCCGTTTCCCCCTGGATATAACATAGAAAAAAAAAAACAAAAACAAAAATGTGTAAACAAATTTAGCCAAGCGGAAATGGACGTACGCACACAGACACACCAACATGGTGTGTATTGTGTGACTTCGCTTGTAGAATGTCCTGCTTTATCCTTAGCGTCAGTGTTTGTTTACAAATATGAAATTACATGAACACTTCGTTGCATAAGTTTCGTACAATACGCATTTGGTGATATTTTTTTTAGCAAACACTTACTCACAGAGTAGTTTATGATTGATTGCTTGAATTATGGTGGGTCTAAAACAAAGCATTATATTTCTTAGCCATTCCGCAAATCACACGTGTTCGTTATGTGGCTTGGTTGTATTATCTAGTATAGGGAAAGAATCTTGCTGGAACGTTTTGGTTCACAGATAATCAGCCATGCTATGAAAAGTGTGTCTAAATAATTTAGTCGAATTTGTTTTAAAGTTGTTTGATGTTCCCAAAAACTTATTGGATTCTCAATGGAAACGATTTCTAGCAGTAGTAACTTAAGCGGAACGTTATAGGGTTAGGGTACACTTCTTTTTAAAATACTTATAGATTAAATTGAACTCAAATATCTCGCCGAAATTGTATTTGCATCGTGTTTTATCAGAAAAGTAGTTTTCGTGTTTCTTTACTGATTTGTACAAAATATTCATTTAAAAGCACAATTCGCGAAAAATTTAACTCAAATAATAACTATAAGCAACAATTGTGTAATTTTTCCTTATTATAACGCTTGGGAACTTAGGGCCTCTATTAGAACCGTCCATCAAACCCTGTTTTGCGCCGTCTGTGATGCTGTGTCGCATATTGTGTTCGCCTGGACCGGTTCTTGAAGTATATATCGTTTCCTATGGTCGTCATCCAGTTTGGGGAACATATAACTTTAATTCTCTTGTATTGTTTTCTGTCATCGGTTGGGTTTTCGATCGAAATGGCGATTGGCCAGATACGATATACCCCAGTGGTGGGTTTCCCATCTGCCGTGTTTTGGGAATGGCGTCTACGATTACCATTTTGGTGTTATTGTGAAATGTCAGGTAGATTTGGAGTGTCTATTGTTTGTATAGCTCTTAGCTGGAGAGGATCGATATAAACGGAAGTATTTCTATTAGAATTAATATTCGCTATTTAGGCATTTTCGGTATCGCTTTCAAATCGAATTAGCACTTCTAAGTTTAAAGTACAATATACTTTAAATTTTTGTCTCAGCGTACAGAGATTATATTTTGTCTGTAAATAAATAATATTTTTTAATTAAATTATTGTTTATTTCGCACTGTCAGCAAACTTATGCCGGCAAGTGTGGGTAGGTACTTGAGCGCATGTCGCAGTGCATGTGTGCGTGAATGCGGCACACACTTGGTCCACTTCTCATCATATTTGATATTATTAAAGTTTTTCTAAAATACCTTGGGGAAATTAAAAAGAAATCACAATACAACAAATATATGCCAGGTCCTTGCAGACGCCATTCAGTTTGACGCTTTAAGTCCGTCCGTCTGTTGGTATGACGCTCATTCGGTCTATAGCTCTGTCTGCCGGCATATCCTTTAAGTCCCAGCCTGTGACAGCAACAAACGCAATTGCTGCCATTTTCAATTTGTATTTTGGCACTCAATTAAGAGGTGTATAAAATTTTGCTACATAAGTAATATGCTCCACCTCTTGCCGTAAAGCTCTCGTCATCATCATCATAGTAGTCGTCGTCGTCGTCGTTGTCGTCGTCGTCGGCAGCATGAGCAACGTCAACATAGTTTGAATTTAATTAAAACCAAAATTAGTAAAACACTGGCAGCAGCCGTAGCAACAGTTACTTGACGCAAGGATTAGATATTTTGCCAGCCGTTGCCTCTCTGCTGATAGCTCTGCCGCTGCTGGAAAAGTGCATGTCTGCAGAAAATCGAATCAGCAGCTCAACAGGCCCGCCCCTCCCCATAAAACACATTCGCCCCATCCCAGCCGGGATCCAACTGCAGATTTTCTATGCCAAAAATCTACAACAAAAGCATAAGATGCACAGTAGCTGTAGCTGTAGCCGAAGCTGAAGGAGCAGCCAGCATGCAGCAGCATCGCATTTGATGATGAAACGACGTGTTAATTAAGGTCATAATAATTCAACTTAAATTGAAAACTTGCCTGGCTGCCAGCTTCTACTTCTACTTAGGTAGCTTGGAAGCTGGTCTTTGCGTGCTGCTTTGGTTTGGCCGCAACTACCTACCCGCCGCTGTTGCTGTTGCTGTTGCTGCTGCCCCGGCTAGCGCTGCTACCACCATGCAGGCTGCTAAGCTGATTGCAACAAATTATTTTGCACCTTGGCTGAACTTTCCTTTCTGTGCAGACAGCATGGCGTTGATAAACGAATTTTGTTAGTTTGCTTTTGCTTATTTTAATGCGGCCACTAGCTGCCAGCCATTACCGGACTGAGCAACATAAGAGTATGTACACTGAGAGAAATTACACTAATTAAATTTGGCAGAAATCGAATGGTGGAGCTATTTGCAGGGGGGGTTTGAAGACAGCAACGCAAAAGTATTGCAAAAAAGTGAAGCAGTCAGAACATCGTAAATATGGATTATGAATTTTGATAGACAGATCAATAGATTGTCATTCTAGTAGAGTCAATCTTAACTCAAATCCAGGCTAAGGCGAGGTAGTGTATCTTCTTTACTGATTGGCCAACGTGTGACTTACACGCTTGGGTAGGCTGTCGATACGGCGTATACTACTTCAAACAGCAGGTTTATAAAGAGAGAATTGAATATTATCTACAAGCGGAAGTAGGCCTCATCCATAACTCCGTCATTCATGCAATACTAAAGGATAGCCTAAAAATGAATCAATATACTAAACTAATTATTAGTAAGATTAAAAAGAACAAGCTCAGGTAATGTGCCTTTAAGATATCATTTAAATATTTAACGCGCTTTCATTCAGCATTCTATTAATGTTCTAAATGTTGAGAAGGCTTTTCTCTACTTGCAAATTGCCTGTAGCAAGTTTTAAAGGCGTACATATGTGATAGGAGCAGTGCCACAGTAGGATTGCTACAGCTTATTCTATAAATTGGCAGACTCGTGGTACTTTGGACGGCTTGCTACCTAACCACGCAGTTCTTGGGCGAACTCTTATTTTGCTCCCTGAATGTTTGTAGGCAAAAGCTTGTCGACAAATTTCGTATGTATCTTTCCTCAGAGTATACGCAATCCAAAGCTTCTTACGACTTCGGATGTTGGATAAGCATTTATCAACGCTGCTCGACGCCCCACTTTTTACAATATTGTTTGGGATAGTTGAGCAGAGTAAAAAAAAACTACTTTTGAAGTAAAAACACAATTCTTCTACCAATAGATAAGATTAACACAGCAATTATCGTTTCAAAGAAAATTGAGTATCCAAACGAGTTTTAGAAAAAAATTGGAATTGTCTAACCAAAGAAGGCAGCCAAGGTGGACACAAAAAAGCAACTGTTAGAATTCATCAGTATACAACGCTGCTCATGTCAATCAGAGGTAGCAAAGGGTAGATCTTGCGCATCTAATCTCATAGTCATTAGTTAAATTCCTGCCAGAAGAAGCAATGGAGTATTTTGTTTTCAAATGGTATGACTAGCAAAACTATGCGTTTTTTCTAAGAATTTCTGTATTATTTAAATCGTCTTCAGCTGCCATTACAGGTTATCCATTTATATGTATTTGTCATAGTTGGACAAGCCATATATAGTAACAGAGACATCGACACATACAATTACGTATCATATGCAGCCTGCAGAAATATTTCCTTAAAATACTAATTGCGTTACTGTCGGAAAAATCCACACTTAGGAGACAACAGACTGCTAGGTAAATAAAAATCTCCCTATGCTCCGCCCTTGGAGCGATGACCATGGTCAAGAGAAATAATTTGCTTACAAGAAAACTTTTTAAATAAAGAACAATCAGTGATAAAGAATCCTCGCGTACGGTGTACAGCAAAAATCTAGCATCATGATAATCTCTGCCTGGTGCGAGAGACCCCCTTAAAGGAAAACAAGTCAGTTGCTGGCAAACCTACCAACACATTGAGCTTGAGGCATGAACTGAACAGCTTAAAGATCATCCAAAAATAAATTATTGGATCTGAAGACCACTGCCAGTATTGCTGGCAGCCCTATCAACATATTGAGTTTGAGGTACGAACTTGACAGCTCAAAGATAAACCAAACATCATGCGATGAATTGATGGATCTGTGGACCACCACCGGTGTAAGTCTTACTTAACTGAATGCTAATTGAAGGTCATGTAATGCGTGGCCCCAAACTACTTCAACTCATTATGGAAGGTAAAATTGAGGGCAGACGCGGCATTGGTAGGAAGCAACTTTCTTGGCTACGCAACATCAGAGAATGGACTGGAATATGAAGAGCTGAAGATCTTGTTCACCTCACTACCAACAGAGAGGAGTACTTAATCTTAGTTGCAAACATTAATTAAAAAAAAAAAAAAAAAATGTATTTTTGATTTTTAATAAATTTTATGTGATCGCTTACATCCTGTATAGGATCGCAGATTAGAAAGAAAGAATTGAAGAACGCTGATGACATGCCTACAGTAGGAGCATAAGTGAATGCAAAAATGCTAAAGTGTCTTATGTACCATTCCTAAAATACCAAAATGCATTGCATTGCTCGAATGCACAACATTTTTTTCTAGTTTAAATCCGCCATCAGTTGTAAGATTCGTTTCATAAGCTGTAATTTCTCTCAGTGCAATAGGTAAAACTGAAAACGTATCTCAAGTAGTAGCTGGAGAGATGTAGTTTGGCTCTGAGGTCAGTGCAGTGGCAATTGTTGTTTTTGGTTTTTTTGCATAAAGTGGACGCATCTAATAAGTTGCAGCTGTTGAGCTGTGCTCCTCTTTCTTTCTATAAGTTTTACTTAAAGTTTGTACCTTCTTCTTCTTCTACTGCCTTCATCTGTCTTTTGTGTGTGTCTATGTGTGTGTTTTCAAAGTGCAAAATTGTGTTTTGGCCATTGAATTTTATTAGTTAAAGCGCAATTAACTATTATAAAAGTTACAAAATGCCTTAACCCATTTGCATATTACTAATTGGCTTAGGCAGACATTACATTTGGCCATAAACAGCCACATCGCAAAAGTATTATATTTTGAAGTGTTTGTTGCTGCTGCTTAAGGAGCTCGAACAACATAAAAGCGTTAGAATATCAGTTTGTGCCATGGTTTTAGGCAAATGAATGCATACAACTTGAGCGTTTTCCTAACGTCTATAAAATATCTTAACTATCTATATATATGTATATATAATATATATAATTCTACATACCTCAATGCCATGCTTCAATAGTTGCTGTAAAGCTTGGAAAAACTGCTCATAATTAACACATACAGAGGTATAGACGAAGGAACGAACACTTGTGAGGAACACCAAGACAGTTTGTCTTTGCCGCATCCTAATTCGAACGCAGTTCACATATGTATAGGTTAGGGATGATTGTGTGATAGAATTGCTACTCACGAAAGATTGGATTAGGTGCATCACAAATAAATCGTTTTTTGTTTGCTGAAAATTAAAAGCGTTTTTTACTAATTGAGAATCAATATTTGTAGCATGATGCAACCGTGCAGGATGCATATGGTATGCAGGAAAACAAGTGGGGGCAAAGGTACCACACCGAAGATGGCGAAAAGTCGTACAAGTCAATGTTCCTTTTTAGTCCCTTAAGCAGCGCAGTGTGTAAGGGCGCAAATGAGTGCAGCAGCGACAAGCAGGCAAATGCGTGTGAGAGTATTGACACATTGAAAGGGCGTGCTGTCTGCGCTTTGGCAGAAATTTGTGCCCCAAGCACGCGTTCTATGTTAATTCGAAACCGAAGCACCACTGCTGTGCCCCATTGTCAGAATAATTGTTGCTAATGTTGAGCTGAGTTATTTCTTAATTTTCCATCTACTAAAATTAAATTTTATGTAAAATCCTTTATCTCATATTATGGTATTACTTGAAAGAAAACCAACCAATGCAATTTATAATAATTATATTTTAAGTTTCAAATTCTTGGTGCTATAAGAAATATATTTTTTAATTTATATTGTTAATATTTAAATTAAATTAAATTATAAAGTTACTGTTGCTAATTATAAAATGAATTTTAGGTCCTCTTTATGCACTTTAATATCATAGCATCTACCGCCGAAAGTGTTCTTCAACTCTTGAGAATATATTTTTTTAAGAATTTTCAAAAACTCTATTTAATCCAATTAAACGTTTTAATAGATGTTCCCAATCAATAGATGCTCCCAAACAATCCCAGCATAAAGTGGAGTTGGCATAAGTACCTAGGCAGGTCTGTTTAGGTCTGTGCTATTTCTTTTAATATTTTACAACTCCTTTGGAAGTTAAGATAAGAGAACTATAACCGCTCTACTTAATAATCGATTTTCTTAGCATTTTTTTACTTTAACAAATTAACTACATTTCTTTTTTTATGAAGCTGCGCGGAGGTTATATGCAGGATAAACCTTGTGTAGGGCAAAACACGTCGTATCTATAAGCACAACATGGAAGTGTACGATTTCTGCATATTAGGAGTCTTCGCTCAGTCCAACACTGCACCAAGAGATTGTACCAGAATATTGGCAAAATCCTTTATCTCAACTAAGATTAAATAATTACATTTGATAATAATAATAATGATGATGATTATCTTTGGGAAACCATTCAAAAAAGTATAATTATGTTGATCTTTATTATTCCCCTTGACCATGGTCATCGCTGATTGTCCTTGGTAAATAGCGTCTATTTGCTAGCCATACCACTGCTAGGTAAATGCACCACTCTGCCGGGTGGAATCGCACCACCGACCTACCGATTTAGAGGCGAGGGTGTAGGCTGCCACTAACGCTAGCGGGCTCCACATTTTGATCTTTATAAATTTAATAATTTATTTTACTTTTAGTCAAACGACGTGGAGTTCATATAAAGAATGAAACATGCAAAGGGCGTAGCACTAAGCTCAGACTGAATATCGACATTTTGACACGACATTTAGGGGTTTCCCAGCGAACTTCGTAGGCCACCAAGCGTTATAATAAAATTTATCTAATATTGTGATTCATTTGCTGTACATTTCTGAAATTTTTTAACATTTTGGAGAAATAAGCTGTTAAAATTTAGTATGTAAGATGTAATGATTTCCTTATTCACTAAAGATCAAACTGATCGATCTAAGGTTCCCCCTTCTCTAAGGGTCTGCCGACCTAAACTAACCTATTGGTTTTCTAAATATTTAGAAAAATGTAGTGTTTTGTATTGAATATTCCTTATAGTGTCTGAATTTGTAATTAATAATTGATCTTTATTTATCGAAATGTTAGTTTTTTTTTAATTAAAAAATGTGTACCCTCAATATAATAATTTCTGCTATTTGTACATATTGATTTTGCAATGAGTAGTTTGCCAATATGTTCTGCCGCTACTAAGATAATTGTACAAACAAAAAACCCTTAAACGTTATTTACTAGAATTTACAGGATTGATTATCTATTTATAAAGATAATCAATATTTTTTATTTTATTGAGTCAGAATAAATTCCCCGGTGCATAATTTTGTAATTTTTGACTATTGATATTGATTGCAGATTGAAGGCACTCAGGAAGGTATTGGTAGGTATTGAACATAAGGGTAGTAAATTTACAATGAAAAATGTGACAAAAAAAATAAATGTTTGGGGTGACATATTCTATTTGCAGCTAGAATGATATCGCACCGATTGTATGGGGTTAAATATTAGATATGGTACAAGGGTGCGGTAAACAATGTGCTGAGTTCGGATGTAAACGATGCAGGGCTCCCGAAATGAAACTGATTAAAGGAAATATAATATATCATCAATGAAACAATTGAAAAATTCTTTGTCGACTCAAGAAAGTCGTGATGATATTCTTCATAAGAATAAGCCTATGCGAAAGAAAAGTTTATTACAAATGTCTGATTCTTTCTACTAAAATAAAGATAATTTTAATGTAACTGATCACCTAATCTAACACAATACTTTCATTAAAAAAGCAAAACTGGACAAAAAATGAATCTGTTGTTTAAGAATAAATGCTGGTGAAGCGAATTTATCTAAAAAGACAATAAGCAATCATGGAGTTTGTTGCGTTAACAATAATATCTTGCGCTTTGGTGCTCCTTTGTGGCTTTAAAAAGCTATGCCCTCGGTGGCACTTTTCAAAATTGACCACGTGAAGCTAACTTCTAATTTGTGCAGATAGTTTTTCATTTCTATTGGTAAACGTGTAGAAATTGTGAAAATGTATTATGCAAATGTCATTTTCAGAAGACGAAGCACATCTGTTGCTTAGTGGCTATGTAAAAATTCTCAGAAAACTTATGACAGAGTATTATATGAAAATCACTGTTTGGCATGCTCTGGAGACTGACCGGTGCTACTTTGAGTACCGCTCTCGAGGCTAAATCAAAAATTACATTATATTGCTTGAGTTCTGTAGGCAGTCATAGCCACATACATTTATCACTCACTTATAATACAAATAATTAGGTTCAAAACGAAGACTCCAATCTTTTATGGGGAGATTTTTGACATTTCTATCTGTGAATTATAATTGCAAGTTCCCTAAGACAGTGTGCTGGGGTGGATACTCTACATTCTGTATATTTCGGACATTCTGAAAGATTACCAACAAACAACTTTAATGTTTGCCAACGACACAGTTTCATATGCCCATTTAAGGCTAGAGCGCCACTATCCCCTCACCTAGCATCTGTAGAGCGTTGGCTTGCGGATTGGTGCATTTAGTTCACTTTTAATAAAGTTAGCTGCCCGGCGGTGACCCAGAACAACACATGCATCTCACAAACTGACCAAGCGGCATACTTGGAAGTTCATCTAGCGAGAAAGCTTACTTGGCACAAACACATAGAAGCCAAAAGTACGCACATGAAAATGAAGGCAAGTGGCCAGCTTACTTTAACTTTATTTTAAGTGGCCATCACAAGCCGTTATCGGGTGACAGACGACCTTATTAGCATTCATCAGGCGCTCCTCTCCTGCCGATCACACCAAGTGAAAATAGCTCCTCCTCCACTTGGGCTTTGCATATGAGCTTTGATCGTTCCCCTTAAACTCCAAGGAGGAGGCTCAATTTTCACATTACAATGTTATCCGGTACGACTCTGTTCTAGAGCCTATCTGGTCTTATAGCGCCAAACTAGGGGTTAATGCCTGCAGACATTGCAACCTAGACATTGTCCAGCGAGCACAGCCTAAGATTCTGAGAACAAATTCCGATGCATCGTGGTAGGAGAACATCCATAGAAACCTTATAATCAAATACGTTATGCCTCTAAAACCAACCTAGACATTGTCCAGCGAGCACAGCCTAAGATTCTGAGAACAATATCTGATGTATTGTCGTTCCTACCGGAACGAGAACATCCATAGAGATCCAAAAATCAAGTAAGTAATCAAAATAATAGCGGAGAATAAGTAGAAATAGCTGGAAATGTCCTCACAAGCGAATTCTTTTACAAGAAATCTTATGTGGCCAAAGTCGACTACTGCACCGCAACGATCAAGCAGCCCAGCGTTAATCTGTCGGCTATAAATTCCCTGATCGAATTCGAAATGCAATCATTTAGTAACTGTTAAGTAACTAAGATTAAGATTTGAATAATGAGAGAAGATCTAATAAATGAGGAATCTCATGTATAATGCTAGACTTTCTTCCAAATTTTATAGCACACGAACGAAGACACATCTCTAATCTTGATACACTTAGCATCCAAACCGAGTAACAAACGCTGTCTGCCGCAAGTTGTGCACATCCATTACACTCACAAATAGACATACTCATCCTTGCAACATGGAAACTTTTTACTAATTTACATTCATTACATACATTTGCAATAAAACCACGCACACTAATGCAGGCACAATTTATGTACATGTGTGTGTGTGCGTGTGTTAGTGTGTGTATTTTGTAGTCGCACTAATACTAATACGCAACTACTTGCAACTAAAGCCGCTTCTATACACAAAGATGGCGACAAGTACAACTATCGCATACATATACGTGCACACACACATAGATACACACACACACACGCGCACACACACACACATACACTATCCATCCACACATTGACATTTTACATGCTTCATTAGCGTGTAAGCGCGGTAATAATGAAATTTCCTTATGGCTGCATTTCAAAATGTTTTTGAATCTTATTTGAATGCTCTCAACATTGCTTACAGCCGACCTGCTTGCTTCATGGTACCTGCCTGCATATTGATTCAAACTTTTGCAGCAGTTGCCAACTTAAGATGTGCCACCCGCTCGCTACCTTGCCACCAACTTGCCGCCATTTTGCCACCACAGTTTATGCAGCCTTGAGGTAAGGGCGGCAAGGTAAAAATATAACTCAAATAATCACACACGCAGATACGCACAAACACACACAGATACACACACACACATACGCGTAAGGTTCCCCGAAAATAAAGCAGCAGATTCGAATTTTAATATTCAAATTATGCTTTAAGGTGCATTGACATGACCGTCGTCGAGCCAATCAAAGATTTCGAGCTAAACCAATTGTCTTGAATTTCCGTCGAGTTGATTTTACGTATGATTGCAAATGAAAAGAACAAAATTCGGCAGTGAGTTGGTTGAGCTGGCAGAGAGCCTGGGGATACACTGTAACAAGCTCGGAACAATGAAAACTGGCTATGGTTTCTAACCTTGAAAGAATTTTTTTAAGTTTCTGCAAGCCACTGCACCCAATGGCCAGAGATTGTGTCGGAGAGATCTTGCATAGATCTATTTTGCGAATTATAATAGAACGGTTGGAAGACTAGCGAATTTCTATTATTTGTAGCTTGTTTTTTTTGTTGGTTATAAATAATACTCTGAATTTCAATCGTTAAGCGAATTTTTAAGAAATAAAATAAATTAATTTTATAATTTAAGAAATAAAATAAATTAAAAATCAATTTTTTATAGACAAACTAGTATACTAAAAGTTACAGATTAAGTAAAACATCTACTAGTTCGATCTGGGAATAAGAAAATTAATTATCTATTTTAAAAACCACATTGACACGCTTTAGCATAATCTCAAAAATTATAGTTAGACTTAATATGTTAACATAACGAAAAACAATAAAAAATTACTTATATTATAAACTAAAACATGTTTAATTTTGCTTAACAAATTTTGAACAGTTTGGGTGAGTATCGTGCGCGTTTTGGAGTTTTGTCCGGAAAAGCGCTCAAAGTTGACTCACTCATGAAGTGAAGTAGCAGGCGCAAAGAAATCTGCAGAAAGCCACTTTAAATCCATGCCTAAGAGTAGGAGACAATTTTTTAGATTTTTTTTTTTAATTTCATTTCAAATTCTGGCAAAATTAAATTAACGACTGACGGTGTTTAGTCGAAACGCTTAAAATTGAGTCCGCTATGAAGTCAAGTACCAGGCACACAGCAAACTACAGAAAGTAGCTTTAAATCGATGCCAAAAAGTATGTGACAAGTTTTTTTTAACGAAATTGACAGTTGCGCATTTCAAATTCTTGCAAAAGTAAAGCATACTTTTAGTGAAGTTTTTATATAAAAATTTTTACCTACAGCTGCTTACTGTTCGTTTCTATTCGCCTGGTAATTCAAGCTGACAGCTAACCATTTTTGTAGGTAAATTTTTTTTGTTGAGCAGATTTCCCACATATATTGAGCCAAAACTACTAATACTACTTCGTGTCTTTGACAAAATTTTTAGAAAAAAGATCTTCAAAAATCGAAGAACATCTGAATTGCTATATCAGGCGAAAAGCATTAGTCAGCAAGTAGCTGAAATAATTTTTATAAGTGCTGTATTGCATATTTATAGTTGTCGTTAAGACTGATTCATTTTCGATTGATTCTGCACGCCTGGTATCCCAGTTTCGATGTAAACAAATTTGTGCGAAATTGCAAAAAAATGTTGTACAAACACAGACGTGTTCCATGTACGAAAAGTTTGAATGCAAATTTACAGCCAATCGATATAGCAGTGCCAATCGATTCTCCAAATCAAAATATAAATGCTAAAGTTAGAAGGGATTTTTGACAATGAAATTTGTTTTAAAAACTAAGCTTATTTTCAAATATTGAGCCATTAACATTTACTCTCAACGGACAAGATTGCCCTACAGTCTTGCTAAATAATGCGGTATCTCCAAAATCCAGTAAAGTTACCTATCTAGGTATTCAACTTGACAGACGACTCACATGGCGTAGACACATTGAAGCAAAAATAACACACCTCAAACTAAAAGCAAGTAATCTATATTGGCTTCTTAGTGTACGCTCTTCTCTAAGAGTGGAATAAGAGGTCCTGCTCTAGAAATTCGTCTTAAAACTGAACTGGATTTATGATTCCCAACTTTGGAGAAACGCCAGTCACAGCGGTGTAGAAGTCATCCAAAGAGCCTAATCGAAGATACTGAGTACCATCCGGTGTTGGATCGCATCGTGCTACGTTGGTAATGAAAACATCCAGAGCGATTTATTCATACTTCCGGTCAGAGATGAAATGGCAAATGAAAAAATATCCCAACAAACTACATGACCGGATGGGGCCTCGCGAAGAACTTAATACGGTTATCTAGCCCATCTCGGCTCAACCCTACTCTAAATATTAGGGACTAATAAACATATTTCAATTGTAATAGCGACTGTTAGTTAAGTAAATTTTTAAGATTTGTAAAATTTGTCTTAGTCTCATAATGAGAAGATTTAATAAATAAAGCAATACTTATATATATAAAATAATAATATTGAGCTAAAATGAAAATTAATAAAAAATGACTTATAGTTCACTAGCTTAAGAAATTGTTATTAATCATGGAAAAAGCAAAATATAAATAAATAAATAATAATAAACAAATAGAAGTAGCGTATTATATTCAATCATTTCGATTACCTACACTTTATAGCTTTTAGCTTCCAGAACGCCCTGAGTGAAATGTCGTTTTGGCAGTTTTTGCCATAATCGGAATTAATATTTTGGGGTGATTGAAAAGTCGCGAGCCGGACATATAGAGGGGGTAGCCACAAATATGGAACTGCCAATTTTTGTTGTAATTTTTTTGTGACATCTGCCATCCTTCAAAGAACCACACGCTGTCTAAAGTGCATCTCCTCAGTGTTTTTTTTTGCTATAGAAAAAAATGAATTTCATGTGCTCATGTAGCACTTCTATTTGAAAGGCTTTCTGATTTTGTAGAATTCTAGACAAAAATTAAATAGTTTCCATAATTGACACATATCTGATTCACTTTATAATTAGTTTAGTAAGAAATCTCAGTTATTGGAAGTGTGAAAGTCTAAATTATTCTGACTAGATACTCAAAATCAAACTAACAATGCTTATAAGTTTGACGTAGCTTTGCCAACCTTTTTTTTTGCAAATTCAATATACTCTTTCCGCATAAAATTACCAAATAAAACTACAAAGCGAACAATGGCGGAACAAAGGCAAAAACAAAACAAATAAACATCATTATCGAATGGGGCCAAAGAGTCGCCAACAATGCGAAACATAAAGAAAATCTCTCTCTACAAATCTATACGAAATTTGTCTATATTTTGTCAATGTTTTGTTTTATCATTCAGTCAAAAAATTGAACAGCGGAAATGATGTCACAGTTGGCGGAAATGTCAAAAGAAAAGCGCGCGCCATATTGGATTAGCTTTTGCTGTCAAACGCTCACTTCCTCTGTCTCTCTCTCTCTCTCTTTTGTCACATGCTGCGCCAGTTAATGCAGAAATTGCATTATGACGCAGGTAGAGGCTGCCTCGATAGAGGCAATAAATATTTGCATATAGCATTATGTGCAACATTTGTTAAATGCCACGCCCACAATGCCATAAAGTAGTTGTTGCTGTTGTTGCTGTTGTTACGCCTTACTGCTGAGCCCAAAAAACTTCTACATGGCATGACCGGAAATAGTTTAATTAAAATGCCAGTAAAGTCATTAAGGACATTTTATTGCTCAAAGGCTGTGCATGTGCAGAGAGCGAAAGGTTTGCTGCCTTGGACTAAACTGATTCACTCAATCTACGTGCATTGGCCTGCTTGGCATGACCAACTGCCGCCATCGCCACCCTCGCCACCCCCCATTTTCCACAATAACATTTCAATAAGTATGCAAACTTTTGACTGACCATTTTCATTATTTGTTTATGTAAATTGAAGAGTGCGCGCTGAAAACAAAAACAATGCCCATAAAAGTCGCAAAACAAAAGTTAAAGTCCAAGGGTTTGGGCTTGGGGTTTTGGGTTGTCCATGGTCAACGGCTGCTGGCTGCTGCTTGCCTGCCTGCCTGCCGTCCGCCTGCCTTTAAAAGGCCATAACAAATATATAAAACATGCAAATTCTTTTTTATACTCTTTGTTCGTAATGAATAGTATTATGAGTTTGTCAAGAAGTTTGTGACGGAGTTTGCCGCAAAAACCAGAAAACAAAGCAATGAAGGTATCGCGCGTAGATTAAATTTATTTAAGTTTTACTTTTTGTGCTAAATGTATAAATCATTGCCGTGATGATTTTTGCCAATCTTTGCATTGTTTGGGCTGTAAGGATAATGGGATTTGAGCTTAATGTAAGCTAAAAGAAGCGTAATTATTAAATGAAAATTTAATTGGAAGATAAAATAAGCTAATATTGCCTATAGCTGTACAAACTTGTAGAATATCGCAACGTAAAATAGAGAATTATTTTTCGCATCCTGCATTTTTATCTCGAGCTTAAAAACCAAATTACGATTTTGCTTTCTACATTTAATTAAGGGTAACATCAAGCAGATAAGATAAAGATAGATTTTGTTTCTGTTCTCGTTGGCTCATGATTTGGAACTTAAAGTTGAGAGTTTGAAGTTAATTTTTTGTATATTACAAATATAAATATGATTATTTAGTGAAAAACTTGTAAATTACAAAGTGTAATAATACTGCCAATAGATGCTACTTTGGGATCGTCAGACAGATTGAGCAGTACAGCTTCCGCTCTATTGATGAAGACAACACTTGACGAGATAATTTTTCTTTGGGTTCTTCCACATGGCTCGACATCCTGGTTACACTTAAGCGGCAGCAGATCAACACTTGACAATATATTCTTTCTTTTGGTTCGTCTATATGGCTCGGTATCCTGGTAAATTATACAATCGAATGCAGCTGCTGTTGTATTGTTTTAGTTAAAAATTCTTCTTAAAATTTCGTTAGCGAAATGTTTGGTAGTAACAATATAAACTGTACAATAATGTCAATAATGTCTTTTTTGAAAAAAAATGAAATTTTTTTAAATTAACTTTGGGGTAGAAATTGAAAAAGTTATTGTTTCTCATTGCTTCAGGGTAGGCGTTGGGATATTAAAAATTAAACTTATTAGCAATGTAAAAGGCGTGCGTTTTTATGAGGATTAGCTCTTCTCCACCGGCTTGATCACCAGTACACTTGGCAGGTTTTGCAGATTCTTGGTATCTCTAGTGCTGACTTGCCTTATTATCGCTGGTATCCAGGGTACTTGGTTATAGTTAGGCGCCTAAAACCAACTCACTTTACTCCATTTCTAAACGGAATGTCTTAGAGCAAAAAGAACCTTCATCTAAGATTACTTTAGGTGGCGGATATGGGTGGGTCTAAGACCATCTCAAGTCTTTACTTAGAAGGTATTGATGATAATGGTTTTGTTAACCAAAATTATTTGTAGTGTTGCAGTTAAATGTTTATGAAAGGAATATTCAGCGTAATACACAAAATTATCTATCAAAGGTAAAACTTAAACTGGCTATAAATGCTAAACGGAGCGACATAGAGCGATAATAGCGTTAACTCGTGAACATTATGATTGTATTTTTATGTATTTATTAGTACTTATTTTAATTAAGACAAGTTTATTTTAGTGATTGTAATTTGCCACCAATCGTTGTAGCTGAATGTAGATGACAACCGCTTGAATTAACTGTAAGCAAACCTTTTATTGATGATTCGACTTTTAGACTCCATTCGGGTCTACGCAGGGCAACATAAAAAAAAATATAAGAGATATCATATGTATATATATATGTATATTTAGTGTTCTATATATATGTATATATATATCCGTATCATCTCCTAATTTGATATATATTTAAAGAGTTTTGGGGTTTAACAAAATTATCATTAAAGTTTATAATAAAAAAATAACTACCAATTATAATTAAAATTTTTTTTTGTGGATTTGGACTTTTTTATTTTTTTGTAAGTTTAGTTTAGTTTTAGCTTTGACACAAAAATTATACAGCCTCCCATTTCCGAACTTATTTGTTTTACGTTTGAATTCGAAGTTTCGTACTTTCAATTTTACCAATTTGCAGGTTTTATGTGGTTCAAATCAGACTCTTTTGTTGCATAGCATGGAATTTAAACGAATCGCCAAAATATAATGTGAATAACATAAAAAAGAGCAAATTATGCAAACTATGGACCCAAGTCAGTTGATTTATTTTAGACAAAGTTGTTTCGTTCAGACATTGAAATTGCAGAAATAATCGTTTTTAAGTATTAAATGATAGAAATATATTTATTGTGTAGAGTCAAGTTCAAAAATATACAGAAGGACCATCAACTTGTGTCATTGATTGCCCAGTCAGCAACTATTTATTTATTTTTTTATTTATTGCAGCAATTTTATTTATTTACTGCAAGAAAAAGAACGCTCTTAATACAAAAAAATTAAAAAAATTTTTGCCTTCTATTTAGCTTAAGTCGTTTTCTGATACATATTATTACATTATATATTTTAAGCTTTATTTTAAGCTTAAAATAGAGTTATTAAAAAACTGTATTGTGTTGTAATGTTTTGAAAATTCAAAATTATCTTTGCAGTCAGCAGATTAAACGATACAAAAATGTATCGATAGAATAAGGGACATTTACAAATCGATAGCAAATCAAATGAAAACGGTCGATATAGCATTTCGAAACGGGAGCACGCAAAAGCAAATCCACATTAAATTATACGGATTAGATTTATTAGAAATTGGAGCAGTGCTGATAAGCTTTATTTTTAAGTAGAAAAAACAATAAACGCTTGCTCTTTTTAGACTAAGTTTTTAAAAGACACACAACTTCTGTGCAAAAAAAATTGTTGACTATTTGCTTATTTTTGCCAGTTTTCCCGTATATTTATCGATCATAGCATATATTTATCGATAAAAGCTGCGCCAGTAGCTAGCGCTGGTTTTGCTAGTATTTAGTTTAGTATTAAATACTAGGCTTTATTTGTTAGAATACAAAAATATCGATAGAATTAGAAAAACCTACAAATATATCGAATTTAAAAATACGTGAGGCAATCTTCAGACATGCAAAAATGCTCACCTCTAAAAGAGCATTTTAACTTCGAGAACCAATACTTATGCTTCTTTTTTTGATGTTGTTGTCCTTTTTGATAAGAGGCACGCCCACCGATGAAGTTGAGGTCGCCGACAATGGAAAACAAGACCATAAAAAGTTAATGCAAATAGCCACAGAGTCAGTCAGGAGGCACAGATACAGCTACACTTACTATCACAGTCGCAATTCGATGTAAGAACAACAAAATGTAAAAAAAAAAAAAAATTACAAACAGAAATATACAAAAAACCAAACAACAAGATTAAAATGAAAACAATCATGACAATCAGAAACCGCAAATGTCAAATTAAATTATCAATAAATTCACACCCAACGGGCGATTTGGAAAAGTAGCAGAAGAAGACGACGATGCTATGCCATGTAGAGTGGTAAAACATCAAGTGTATGAAGAATGGCCAGGAGACGAACAAACTCCCATGCACTCCATGGGCGACACGACAATCCAACAGCCTGAAGCTGGACGTTCTGAAGCGCATAATGAAATCATTTACAAAATGAAAACAACAACATTGACAGAGACAGTAACAGCTACAAAAATACACACACACAGAGTCAGGCGACAAAAACCTACAGACAGCAGAGCAGAGACAATGAGACATGCAGACAGACGGAACGGCAGACAGACGTACACGTATTTAAAATGGTTTTCCCTATTCCGTAGAGCCCTAGGGCGAAGTGTCCAGCGAAGAATACAGAGATGATTGTAACGCCGCTGCTAGCAACAACTTCGAGGGAAACGCTCAGAAAACTTTGCACACCATTGAGTTGGCTCAATGTACGTAATGTGCTGAGAGCCAGCGTACGACGGTATGGACGAATGATGATGATGATGACGATGATGATGGTACTGGCGGTACTACTGGTGGTACATTGGAAAAAGGCACACTTGCAAATCATAAAACAACAGACGCGAAGAAAAT
The DNA here is from genome assembly GCA_035046065.1 of Chymomyza procnemis. Classification (NCBI taxonomy): domain Eukaryota; kingdom Metazoa; phylum Arthropoda; class Insecta; order Diptera; family Drosophilidae; genus Chymomyza; species Chymomyza procnemis. Next base: position 44,549,207 of record JAWNOJ010000026.1, read on the forward strand.
GTTTTTTAAATCTTCATAAATATTCATTATGGAAGTAGAAGGCATGGCCAAATAGTGTTTGGGGTTGGAGCAGCACTTGGTCAGTTGTGGTGCCGTCTTACGAGTGGGCAGCTGTGCACACACACACACACACACACCGCCACACATTCACACACATGTACTTTATGTGTTTGGTTATGTATATGTAGGCTAAGAGCTAAGCGGTATATTTTTGCAGATGGCCCGCTATGCCAACATGCAAACAACATGAAGTTGCTTTTGGCCAGCAAGCAATACCATGGCCAAAACAAAATAATAATAAAATGGCATTAAAAAGCAATGTAAGGCAAAAACAAAACAATGTAAAAACAAAACAATAGCAGCAGCGTTCATTTTGCACGCATACGCACGCACACAGGCAGCGGCACAATTCCAGTCAACGTCAACAGTGCTTGTCGCAGGGTATCCGTCTCACACAAAGAACCGGACTGTGTCCTTAAAAACTTGAAGTGTCTACGTTCCGGCCTTGAGTTAAGTTCGTGTCATCTCGAGATGATCTGGATTTTGGCATATGCCTAAAAGTAGGCAATACTTGTTTGGGCTTAAGAGAAAATTACCCAGCTGGCGCTTGTGATTTAAGAGTAAGTTTGCTGTGTTTTAATTGTCCGTTAATAGTGGGAAATATTTGAATTAAATTTCAAATTGCCGAAAGCTGAATTAGAAAGCGTTTTGTTTTAGTTTAAAATTAAGCAATATTTTAATAAAAAATTATGAAAATGTTAGTAATAGTGAAATTTACGCTTGATAGCTTTTTGTTGAATTCCAAAGATGTTTATATCACTCAAAAAATTAAAATTACAGCACGCATTTTGCGGCATTATTTGAGTAAAATATTTGCAGTAATTTTGCTGGATTAGACATTTTTAAAACAAAAACAAAGCTGGCCAGCTACCTTCACATCTATTGAAGCGCCTCTGCTGATTTGGATAACAAAATTCAACAACAACTGCAGGAAGTTGATTTAAAGTTTCTATCCACTCTTATCAATTTAGGCTTCTTCATATTGATCTTAAGGTCGGCAGACTTTGCGTTTTCCGCAAGTCTGCTGAGTTTGTATTTAACGCCTGTAAATTTACAGATAGGTGAATAATAAGAAATAATAAGAAGAGATGGGCCTAGTGTCATCTATTCCGCGCCAATCCTGCGCAATCGTTCTAGGCGACTTAGTTTGCTAATTGTTATTTTGGCAAAGGTTGCCACAGCTTGCCAGTTTTCGATGCTTGAACATTCAAAGCTACAATACTTTGCGTCTTCGCTTCTCCCACACATCTCACATTGGTCGCTCGTGTAGGCATACCCCGAAGCAATCATGCCCAGAGAGTAGTTGCGGTAGCCAAACATTTAACTGTCCATGCTTGCGCGTGATCCACGTTTTGATCTCTGGTATAAGGCTGTGTGTCCAGCGACCTTTTCGGCACCTATTCCAACTCCTTTGCCAATTGTTAAAACTCGTCAGACTGAGAAAGAGCCTTTCGTAGGATTCCACATTCCGACGCCAGTTTCTGAAGTGGCATCATGCTGAACGGGACTAGAGCTGCAGCATCTGAGACAATACTCCACGACTATACGACGCAACAGGGTAAGCTTTGGCCCACACTGGGGCAGAGTACATAGTGATGGACGGTAGGATGCGTCTGCTTTCTTGTTTCGGTACTCGGAAATTCAGCATTGTACCCGAGAGGCACCTATATGAAGCTGCTGTCCTTTGCTGCAGCAAGGACATGTGCGCTCGAAAGCATAGACGGGTGTCAATCACGGCTCCTAGGTATGGCTCGCTTTGAGGCGATAGATTCGCCGATAAACTGAATATGGGCAGTCTTAACTCTTTTCCGATTGCTGATAAGCACTGCTTGTATTTTCAAGGGTGCTGGTTTTAGTCCTGCTGCAGAGAGTCAGGATTGTACTGCTTCGATGGTAGTGTGCTTGTAGAGTGAGTGTCATGAAACATATATTAAGCACGTAGTCCAGATCATTTAGCTTTTGCTGCGGGTGTCAGTGCAAGCAGTTAGAAACCTACAGGTTGGGGTTTTTTTTCAAAACCCCATTCAGCATGAAAATGAAGATTAGAAGCAAGAGGATGCATTCTTGGCGGACTCCATTAAAGATGAAAACTTTGCCTTGAAGCCCACGCTGTAAACTCCCGTGGGGTCTGAGACGTGGATGACTACTAATTCAATCTGCAGCCGACTACAAGCTTTTGCAAATAAATGTCTAGGGATTGTTGGCCGTATTTACTGGTCAAATACTATTACAAACGAAAATTTGCTGTTTGTTACTCGCCAGAAGTGCTTCGAGCAAAATAGCGAAATTAAATCGAAAAAGTGCAGCTGGATTGGCCGCACACTCAGGAAGTCGAATGAAGACAACGCCAAATAGATTTTTTTTAATGAAAACCGCAGCATGCCGGTGCGTGCAGCGTAGAGCGTCGGGAAACATTTTTGTTGATTTCAATTTGAAGTCCAAATCAGTAGATTTCGCAGCGCAAAGCGAACAATCGATAACATTTATCGATCTTAGAGAAGCATGCAGTATTGGTTGCAATTTTCATGAAGTATTTTGAAGCTTCATTATTTAAATTGTTTTTATTGTTTAAATTACGTGCAGAAATGTTTATAGTTTCGTTAAAAAGAAAAATTGTTGTGCCATCATGACTGCCTTAAAATTTATACGGCTTCAAAGTCAAAATTTCAAAGTGTTCACTTCATTTTTGTTTGTAATTCTCTTAATAACTATTTGTTGCTTTTTGCCAACTGCACTTGCTTGCTGTGCATTTGCAGCTACCTTGGTTTGCTTTTTCAGCCGCGTTAAGTCGTCCGTGCCTTTGACCCTTTGCGGGTTAACGCAAAAATGGCAGGTTGTTGGTCTTATCATTTGTCGCATTCAAATGACCTTAATTTGCCAAACTTAAGGTACATTTACTCTTAAACGCTGACAAACAAAATATACCATTATTTAAGGGAATTTTACTCTTAAAGGGAAATAACATAAAACTAGAAAAGAGCAACAGCCACCCGCTACCCACTGCACGTAATACCAATTACATTGTGCTAGGCACGCGGTGAGGGGGTTGGCTGCGCTTATGCTGCTGCCACTAAGTAAGGGCGGCAAACGCTACACGCAATGCTGCGCCAGCATGTGGCTGGCAATTACCACCGCTGCTGCTGCCGCTGCTGCTGCGCTGTTCGTGTGCGCTTCGTGCGCCATAACTGTTGAATCAACGAGTGGTTGCCGAAGCCATGACCAAAACATTCGTGTGAAACGAGGTTGCTGCCGCTGGCGGCGCGCAGTCTTCAAATAAACGCGAAACGAGTCGGTTGTGTGTGGCGCATGCAAAAATACGCAAGCAGTAAAGTTTCACAAAGTTTTCTAACAAAATTTCCAAGTGCAAAAAGCAACAACAACAAGAAATAAATAAAAGTTGAGAAAAAATATAATTTGCTGTGTGCAACTTTAGTGCAAAAGCAAAAACAAGCAGCTGTGCGCTTCAAACGCAGCTTAACACATTTTACGCACAAAAATTTAAACGGATTTTCTTGGAGCCGTGTGTGTGTCAGTGTGTGTGTGTGGAGCGGTATTACCGAGAGGCGCGCTTCGTTAGCGTTACGGCGGCGGCATCGGTGCTGTTACGATTTTTGGTCTCTTTAATGCGTGCAGTGCGACGGACGCTCTTACGACTCGCTCTCTGGCGGCACTAAAAGGCGCAAAACTTTATTTAGAATTTGGCTGCGAGTGCGTGTTCCTGCATGCATATGCGTGCACGCGTTTGTCGAGGCAATTAACGTTAAAAAACAAAAACAACAAAGTCAAGTCGCGCTGCAACAGGCGCTAGAATTTTGTAAAATTTGTGCAAAATCTACAAAAAATTTGCTAGATTTTCAACAAGCTGCAACGCGTGTGTGTGTCTCTCTTAATTTGTGCGTGTTTGTGCTCCCCCCCAGCCACAAAAGAAAAAAGTGCGCAAATTTTTTGCCAAAAAATTTAACTGCCAAACGACTTGTTGACAGTCTCACTCACTCTAAACTCAAAAAAAACAAAAAGAACTGCTACTTGCAAGCGCAAACTTTTGCAGGTAAGTGTTGACTGGTCCAGCTTGCAGCACCTGTTGAAAACGCTGCGCGTTAAAATTTATGAATTTATTATTATTTCCACTTGAAAAATGCTTAAATGCATTTGTTTTTTATTTAATGCATGAAATGCAATCCATTCAGCTGTATAATTAATATAAAATAAAGCTATTGCGATTTTTACAATCACTACATTTTTCACTTGCGTCGCGCGTAAAATAAGTGCAACAAATTGTATATATATATATAAAAAAATAATAATAGCAATTAATTAAAAATATGATGCGAAATTTTACACATTTTTTATGCATAGTTGTTGTGCTGTTTGTTGTTCTGATTGCTGCTGCATACAAATTGCCATTTATTGGAGCGCATTTCCTTGGCCAAATTGAAATTGGGGCTGGCGCGCGGCGCGCTGCACAATTTGCATATGAATATTTAAAAATTTGCACAAGTACATTTAAATGAAATAAATGCAAGTAAATTGAAATATATTAAATAAAGTTATGCTTTGATTAAAATGCTACTTGTTGTGCAAATACATACAACAACATGCGGTCAGCGATAATGCGAATTACTTTAATTAAGCAAAAATTTGCAAATAATTTGTGGTCGCCGTTTTTTTTAATTTACATTTTTTATTTTTATTATTAATTCTTCTTGTTCGTTTGTCACTTTTTTATTTTAAGTACAACAATTTTTTAAGACTTCAAATTGCAAAAAATACACTGAAAGCGCACTCAAAATTTACACTGCTATCAAAAGAGAATCTTGAGTTTAGCGGAAAAAAGTTAGAAACTTCTATTTTTTAGGCATTTATTGAAAATTTAATGCAGGTTAATGTTTTTAATTTTAAGTAAATAAATTTTGCAAGCACTAAAATTTCGAAAACTACAAAAATTGAAACTGGAAGCTCACTAAAAATTTACAATTTCAAAGAACAGTTTGAGTTTTTTGAGAAAAAATTGTTAGTATCTCCGACTAATACTTTCTTTTTTTTTATTTAATATTAATGTGTTAACACAAAGTTAGCGTCTAATTTTATGTTTTTTATTTTGCAGTTAAATTAACAAACTTTTAAAAGTATTTTTTGGTAATAGTTTTACTTATTTAATGATTTTATTAAATAAGTTTTATTATATGTTTATAATAGTATTAATAATACATAGTTTGCGATCCATACGTGTGATCTCGTTGCTGACCGTGGGCAGAGTGAGAACAATGCTCTGGTAGGTGTTGCCAGACGGTCGAAACGGTTTGTGGCTTGCCAGATGGATCTGCAACAGTATTAAAATTTGAATATATTTTTAAAAATCAACTGAAAACTCACAAAAAATATTAAAAAGCTATTCTAATACTCATAATAATGAAAGTAATAGACTGAGTTTTTTAAGGCCGAAAATGCTTGTAAAACTTGAGGAAATAGTTGAAGATCTTTACAAAGTTACACTAAGTACGATGAGGCTGATTAAAAAAGTCAATCTACTCATGTCAGTCAGTGCATGCTTATATACTTAGAGCCAGGCTACTTTTTATCAGCAAAAAACTTGGTAATCTACAAGGTGTGAGTTTATTTTAATTTTTTGAAATCGACAATCTGCGATATAGCTTCCAAGAATAAAACCAAGTATTTGGTCAAGTTAATCTCTAATTAAAGACGCCGTCCTCCAGATTCGGCCATAAATTGTACGCTCTCTTCGAATAGCTGCTGATAGAGATATACCCATGCTCCGCCTTCGAAGCGATGACAGCATAATAATAAGGAAATCTTAACTTGATTTTGCCAAGAAATCGAAAATGATGTTTGGAATGACAATTATATTTTTAGGTAATTTTGTTTCAATCTTTATCCTTACTTAATGTACAATTGCTTTTAAAATTTTTTTTTTTATATCTTCACTTTTTAAAATATATACAATTTTGTTATTAAGTTTTTTTTTATAAAATATTAAAGAGATTTGCTCTTTTGCAGCTTGACAACTAAGATGTTATTATTCAATTTGGTCTAGAGCAAAAAAACTTCTTTTATGAAGTTATTGGTTTGCATGATAAACTTATTTGAAAAATATTTTCTTTGACCAAATTATGATTTTTAAAAATGAAGTCGGCTTAGGGCTAAATAGCTATAACTGAAGTGGATAATATTTTTGTTGTGTGAAAATTATTTTCTCCGACTTTCAGTACAAATTATTCTGAGGTTAAGTATGCGATTTTAATGAGAACAACATCCGGAATCCTTTACAATACAACTGTTTAGTTATCTGCAAATGAATTAAAGTAAATATAATGAAATTTTTGAGCAATTGTCAAAAGTGATAGCAAGAAAAGTATTAATTATTTGTAGAAAACACAAAACTTATTGCCTTAAGCGTGCTTGATCGAAGAAAAGTTATAAATATTATTTCTAGATTGTGATTGGTTCTCTTTTTGGCTCGATCGCAGATTTCATTGTAACTCACGAGAATCAGCAGTTATTTTTGCTTTTTATCTATAAAACCTAGTGAAGGTTTATTTCTTTAATTTTTTCATACGTAAAAAGTTTTAAATGTTCGTATTTTGTTTGAAGACTTTTACTTAATAATTTGATAAAATTGCCAGGTACAAGTAGTGGATTGAATAAATAGTTGGCATAAATATACAGAGTGCAGTTTTATTCGCTAGAAAATCTTTATTGTTTCAATTATTGCAATTCTATTATTTTGGAACCATTAACAAAGAAGATTCGTGTTTTGAATTTAAATGGTTTTTATTGCTGCGGGCATTCGAAAACTGTATTTTTAGTTTTAAATTTAATATTTAATTTTGAAGATAAGCTAATTTTTTTAGTTTTAGTTAATATTTCACTGCGTCTAGTTTCTTTAAATATTAAGGGGAGCAAAGTGTTAAATACTCTCAAGTACTACGTCGAATTCCATGAAAATCACACAAAGGGCATATCCTTTCGAAGAATATGTATATACAATGCAAACTTTCTTTGAAAATGCCTTTTTTGTAAACTTTATGAAAAAGCTTGTTTTGAATAATATTTGCTACATATAATAAAGTATTTTATTAAAATAAATATTATTTATTTTGAATAAAAAGAGGCCATCAAGTAAATCGCTCATATTTGTAATAAAAACGATAAGAATCTAAAGATTAACTTCACAAGCCGTTTTTTGTGCTTTTATGAAACATATCGAACTTTTTACTTATACCAACAGTTGGTAATGTAAGTCAAAACATTTTTGTATATGGATAATCGTTGAAAGTGTAATCTCAGATCTTGAAAAATAATTTAGTCGTCAATCGCGCTAGTAAATGTGAGAGATATCATGCAAGGATATAGAACAGCCAATATGGGCATTTCCAGGAGCGTTAAGGTAGTGAAGGTAGTGACATTTGCGATATATCAGTTCAAACCGGATCGGATTTAGTAAGCAATAAAATGCAAGTTGTTTTTGACTTATTGCAAAATATGAAGCCTTCCGAGTTTTAGTTACAGAGAAATAAAATTGGAGTTAGTCGTAACGAATAACATTTGGTTAAACATAATAAAATTATTTGGCATTTCTTGTTTTATTTAAAAAATAAATATCTAACAAAGCAGCTTAAACTTAAGCAAGTTATGGACTTTTAAGTTTCAATTTATTCTATAAGATTGCTTCGAAAGCATTGTATCTTGTTTGGGTCTGTACTAGATACGCACTAAAAACTTTTCAAGGATTCTTGTTTTATTTTCGCAGTGATTCTTGTATATTTCTAAGCATAAACGCATATCCAATATTTTTAGTTTTTTTAGAAATGTGCTCAAATTTTCGAATTTGGTTGCGCGGATTTGCTAATGAAAGAGAAGAATTCTAACCTTTAGCCTCTTCTATTAAGCTTAAGTGACTCCAAAGTCAAAAGCATGTTTGACCCCCTACACCAATCGTTACTAACAGCAATAATTTTATTAATTTGTTGTTAATTTTTTAAATCAAATAAAAAACGTAATCAAAGGGCTATGAGTTTGATCAAATTTTTGCATTATTTTTTTGTAATTACAATTCTTAATGCAAAATATCAAATGAAAAGCATTTTTATAGTTATAATGCGTATAAATATTAATTATATAAATTATGAAAAACATCTACAGCTTGGTATTATTTAACAAATAATTAACATATTAAAACAAAAGCATAGAATTTTTTTATAGCTGGCACTCGTTAATAAACTCATAAAAAAGTTAATCTAACTATTAGAGCCTTCAAATACATAAATATGCTATATGTTGTATATAAATAAATATAAATACATTAAAAAATAACTATTTTACTGCCAAGTTAAATAAAAAAAATAAAACGGAAAAGCGTAGATTTGCTGCCTGAATATTTTATTAAAAATTTGTATTTAGTTAATCGGCAAAGTTCTTATTTGCACATAAACTAAATTTTCATGCATTTCTGTTTCAATAAATTCGATTAAACTTTTATTTACAAAATTTAAAACTGCAAATTTATTAAATAAACGTTGTACTAATTGCAAAAACTCATTCAATGTCTAAATTAAGTGAAAACTAATTTTCATTATATATTTGCTTAAATCGATTAGCATTAAATGGGCACTTTATTATTAATAATATATATTTATAAATAAATATATATATTTTAAGCCTAACTGCATGAGTGATTTTTATATATTTTTTTGCTTCGAATGATTTTCAGTGAAATTTTTGTTGCATGAATGCAATCAAAATGGCCGCCATTGTTGCAGACAGCTTATAAAGCACTTACCCCCCATATAATTGGTTCGAATATTCGATAACTATGGCTTTTTAAAAATCGACTTATATGCTAATCTGCTTAAACGCTGCGCATAAAATTCAGTTAAAAATTAAAATAAATTGCTTGTTAAAGGGATTTGAAAATACTTTTTTTTTATTTTAAGCGTAAAGCTTTCTATGAAAAAATATTCACAAATTATTTTTATACAAATTGGCGCGTTTTTAGTTCCAACAATTTGTTGGATTTTACTTTTATAGTTGGCGGATAATATTTGAAGTCCATAAATAAGAGATTAGTTTTAGTTGAATGCATTTGTTGTGTTCGCAATAGTTTGGTTGTTTTATGGACCAAATAATTGTAACAATTATTTTTATTTACAAAATATTTACTCGCAGAAGGCATTTAAATGAATGAAATTTGCAAAATAATAATATAATATCGAAAAGGAAAATGTTCATGTAATGTGTGGCAATTTTGGGTTAGTTATTTTGTGTATTTTCTATGGGTTCTATTTAGGCGGAACTGTCAGTCGATTGTTGTATGTTCAGTTAAAGGTTTAGCATTTCAAAATATGAATTGTTAAAAAAATATTCTCAAGACATCGAGTTTTCGTCAGCCACGGAGCTTATTTTTCAAACAACATTTTCGCATATGGGGCGGCAAAATTCCTCAAAGTATTACAACCACAAAAGGTTAACGTAAGTTATTTGGGCTGATGAAGCGATTGACAAAATATTAGTTGACACTCTATCATTGTCATTGAAGATTACCTGAATAGAATCGAGTTTTATAAAAAGCGACGAGGATGCAACTCTATTGTGGTTGGATATACTGTGTTTTCTTTAAGTTTTCTTACGGCATCACAAAATGTATAAAACTGTTTGAAAATCTCGATGGTAAAAATATAAATAAATTCTCCTTGACTATAATGATCGCTCGAAAGTTGGAACCTGGATATATTTGTGGAGATACCTGTTCGAAGTAGAGAACGGGGACCTACAGTTTATAGTCGTAGGTCCCTGTTTTCTTCAAATAGCTGTTAATATAGATATATCTGTAATCCGCCATTGGATCATTGAGATCATCGTCAAGGGAATTAAATTAATTTGTTTATATTAAAGAATCTTATTTTATTGTATTTCTTAATTTAACTTTTTACATATATTCTCGAAATACCTTTGCGATACTTCCCATAAATTCAAGTATTAATGTGTGAAAATCCACCAAATTGAGGGCAGTGGTCCCTAGGCTTCTTATATTAAAACAGATTCTTACCAGTTATTGGGATGCAAGCACGAAATTTAGTTATTATATATAGAATGGTCAGAATACGAGTATTCTAAAAGTGACTTGATTATATTAAAAATCAAATAAAATTATTTACACTTGTTTATGCTCTCAAAGTTTTAAGTGGCGTGGCATTTGGTTATCTCTATTAAAAGCTTTTTCTAGTCAACCAGAGACGCACAGTTTTGATAGATAGCAATTCATCGACGTATTATTCTAAAAAAAAAGCATGTATCAGTGTTGAATGTTTTGGATGCTTTTTCAGGCTACTCAATACTGATCAAATGGAAGAGAATATATTATTTCTTAGTTAATTCTCCTCTTTCCTCTTTTTATTTTTAACCAAATGGCCAAAAGCAAGCTGCAGCATGGTGTTCAGATACTTAAGGATCTATTGTGGAGCCTTTATTAATAACAAAAAAAATGTGAGACCAAAACTGTCTTATAATAAAGTAGCTTTAGTATTTTTGTTTGTACTCAAATATAATTTCGTATTGTTTTTAAAATTCTTCGTAGTAAGCTATAGATCTCTTAGTTCTTGCTCCTTTTTTTGATATGTCAGAGTTAAGTTAACAAGATTTAATTTTGATTTTCAATTTATTAGTGAGAAATAGTTGCAGGATATCAAACACTTTAGCCGTTGCTTGATTGTTTCAATACATAATTTACTTATACGAAACCATTTAACTTTTATTTTATGCTCAACTAAACATTTCTGCATCAAATTGTTATTTTGAAAATATCAAGTATACGACTAGTTGTGCAAACTTCAATATTGAGTCAATATGTGTGCATTGAGTCCACACTTGCCGGCTGTCATGTCTATCGCAGACGCAGCATTAAATATGCTTTGCACATACACACATACAACCTTTAATTTCCGCTTAAATATTGCGGCTATTTGGGTTTAAAAATGAAAAACATAGCCTACCTTCTGGGGCAGACATGACAAGTAAATAAAAAAAATGTAAAGAAAAATAAGTTCACATTCACGTTTAAATAATTGAGTCATGGCCAACCGAAATACAATCTCATGACAGATATACAATAGTTAAAGTCATTTATTTAATTGTCTGTCTGTATATATAGACTCTTGTCAACTTATCGGAATTACTCCATTTCAATGACAAAGTCATTGGCAACAAATTAATGCCCATTGGCAAATGTTGGAAATAGCCAACAAGCCAACAAGTATATTAAATTTCAATTGAAAATGTTTTTAGACTGCCGTGGCAGTGGTGGTGGTGCTGGTGGTGGTGGGTGGTGCAGTCGCAAATGTGTGGTCTGTCGATGTGGTAATTGTTTTAAGGCAGTCAAACATAAATTTTGCTAATTAAACATGACCACACAATGACTAGTCAAAAATATTGCATATTATGCTTGTAGAGGGTGAGTTTTTTGGGAAGAGAGTTTATGTTGTTAGCTAAGTTAAGTTACTTTGCTAGAGGGTTCGAATGGGCTGCGAAAAAATGTAAAAAGAAGCGAACTGTCAGGAATATTTTCTAGCTTTAAAATAATTACATTTTTTATTTACATTTTTTGATTATGACTAAAATATTGATTTGCTTGCAAGCCAATATTTCTAATGTTAAACTCTAGATTTATTGCTCACCAACGAATAGCAACTTGCTTTGGCACAAATTCTTTGCCTTTAAATAGCTGCACCCTAAAAAGTCACCCTTTATGCGCCACATGCACTAAGTATGAAAATGTAAATAATAGGCAATAACGTAGCAGCAGCAGCCAAATCTAAACAAGCTGGTCAGCTAGCATTTTCCAGCATGTAATTGGCCATCTAATAACCACATATGAGTCGAGTACACACACAGCTACACACACACAGCTACACACACACACACACACTCGTACACACACATAGGCAATGCACTTGTTTATAAAGCGCATTCAAAGGCAATAACAATCCATGTAAACCATTGTACACAACTACATACACATTTGGTTGGTACATAATGCTCCAGGGCTGCAGTGTGATATTTATAGCGTTCGAAATTAATTTTTCGTTAAATTATTTTGTTCCATGTAAGAAATTTTTGATACATAAGTGCAAATTTTCAGTCTATTGAGTCGATGATTTTGGCAAAAACTGAGCGATTTGATGCACAAATTTAAATAAGAGAAGAAAAAAAAATCAAATTAAATGCGGTTCTCCCGCTGAAGTATCTTTAGGCGGTTAAGGTTACTCATGATGTTTACTTGGTTTTAATTGCATATATACTTTAATTTTTTTGGTTATCGCATTATTGGGCGGGTTGTAGCCGAACTAAAAAACTTTTGCCAGACGCCTCTGCTTTGCGCGTGCCTTTTGTAGTTGGTGAAGACAGGCCTTCCTCCACTTAGTCTTTCCATCTGAGCTTTTGTCGTTCTCTTCATAATGACGTATATATCTTACCATTATTTGTCTTAAGTGTTGACTGTTGCAAAAGAGTAAAGAATACTTTCAAAGCGGCAGCTAACAGCCCCCTTTTCTCTACGCATTTTTAACCTATTTATCACTTAAATTTTATAATACTTCCTGCTTTTGTACTGGACTGCCTACGAAGAGTTTCCATGATCATTCCTGCAACTTTATGTTTTTTAATTCTATATTGTTTCTATATCTACCTAATCGAATATCTAAGTTCGTCTTAATTTCATTTAAAATGAAGCATCCCCGCGTTCTTTTGGGCAGCCTCCGCGGCTTCAATTATTTTGGGGACCAAATTGTAGCAATATGCTGGCAATATTTTCGGTAGGCTTACAATTTTTATTCTCAATAGAACCAAATTTTTGGCTACGTACAGTTTGTCAAGAAAGTGTTTACACATTGAAAAAATTGTATTTTTTTACTTTCTTTTGTTTAATTTGTTGCAATTTATTGACAGTAGCGCATCTATGATAAATTAGATTTGGTTGATTTTCTCGATAAGTGTACATAATATTGTAATTAATTTTTAACATATTAATAAAAAAACAAATAAACAATTGGATGTACATAAAAAAAATTGCATGAATTTAATCAAATGGCTTTGAATTTGTAAACAGTTTCTTGACAAACTGTATATTAATATTAAGTCGTTCATATTCGTTCTAGATCATAGTGCGCTCTTCATGTAATGTGCAGTTTTCCTGGAAACTTTGAAGTTAGATTTTTTCATTGAAAACCATAAATAAAAAGTATAAATTTTGCATAAAAAAACAATGAAAAATTATTAATTAGAGATTCTTTCCTTAAAAGCTTGGTTTGAGAAGATCATTTTAAGTTCCTTTAATATAAACAAACTGATCATATAGACTGTAAGCTGTTTATATTCTATACTCAAAATCTGCATATTCCCTTTAAGCACATATTTATCTCTTAAAATCCATCTCTGAAGTGGTGAACCAATATTGTATCCTGAAATATATATTAAAATTAGTCGCAAAATAATTGTCGAACTGTGGACTGTGTTTGGTCATTCTCGAATTGTTTGACCAAACAAGCTGAATACATATACTTCCAACCATTAAATTATTATTATCTAGTTTTTCTGTAAAAGCTTGCAGAGTAACTCATATTAAGTCTACAAAAATTAGAAATTTATATTTGATATTTCAAATATATTTCAAAATATCCATTTTCGTCTATTTCATTGGCACGGCCACTTTTGTGCAATTGGATGATGCAATGGGAACTAGATCCTCCGGCAGTATGAATAATTTCTTTGAACTTGGTGGCAAATAAGACGCTTATAGAATAAATTATCTGCGTATTATTTAAAGAAGATAATTTATAAATTCAATTTTAATTTTTCTTTAATATTAATTAAAATTTATTAAAGTCGAAGTTTTTCTAAAAATCCCATATCATAGTGAAGCTTCAAATGGCAAAGACAAAACAAAAGCTAGATTATGTGAAGTTCAAAATTGTTTAACTATTTGAATTTAATTTTAAGGAAACTTTTATGGTAATGTTTAATTTGGTATTGAGATACACTTGACTACCAGTATTTAATAGTTTTTTTTTAAATTCAAAATGGTGAATCTATGAAGACTGCTAAAAAAAATAAAAAACTATTTTAGGCTTAGAAATAATAGAAAAGTGGGTTTGTTGTGGGTTTTAGTGTCTCCCACAAGCGGTTCCAGGTATTTTGATGTATTCGTTGTGCAGAAAACGTTTTCATGTTCCATGTTTTCTCTTGCGCCTGCTACCTTGGGAATTGAGTCGAATGTTGTGGTAGCAATGTAGCCGTTGGGCATTCTATATTCTAACAATAGCCACTTACCATTTAGAGAATAAGTTTTTTGATATCAGCAGGTTTGGCTTGTTGAATGTTATTAAAGGCCGAACTGTTGGCTTCTTTTGAAATAAAAAAATATAACTCATTGCGCTTAGAATATGCTGCATCGCTACAAATGCAGAGTATGAAGTTATCTTTATAAAAAGTTGTTGGAACAAGTACGTAGAGCTTTTAGCTAAGTTCGAATAGCGGTGTCCCCCTATTAATAGAGATTTAGTTAGTTGTATCAGTAGTATGAATAAAAATAAAATTAAAATAAGTTTCATGTTTCAACTAGAGCGTTAAATTTTAAGTGTTTGTTTCCAGAACTTTGTTTGTAGATGGTTACGCTCCATGCAGAACTTTTATAAATTGCATTTTATTATCTATAGTTTATTATTTTTATTCATGCAAATAAGCTAACCATCAACCTTATATATCTTTTGATATATATTTTAATGCCAAGGTTGAGTTTTCCTATCAAGTGGGTTGCCATTTTAATATGACATTGAAAGTTCTTTTTTGGTATACAGCAAAACTTTTTTTATTCCACTTCTCCTTAGCTACAACGAAACAATTTTATATTTTTGTTAATTTATAACAAATTCCTAGTCATTGTTTTTATAAAAGAAATCATAGAAAAGCCTAATCGAGATTACATGCACTTCTACTCAACTCACAGTAGTCCGATTTCTGTAGCAAAATCATTGAGTCATTACACCAAGAAACAACTTGGCATATAAAGTTACACTATGCTCCTTGACTTATTCTTGGCGGCTCCTCATACACAGCTTAAAAATCCTCACACTCTACAGCTCATTTAAAGCTTTTATAGGAACATTGTTCCTTATGCGTCATTTGGTTAACCATCCACCTGGCGTAATACAATTGGTTACAGCCAATTTGGCTGCGATGCCATTAAACTTTGCCAAAAATACGAAATTTTTGGCTTGTAGCTGTTGAAAACCAAAGCAACTTTTTTGTATGTTCATTGTGAGAATTTAAATAGGTCTGAAAGTTAAAAACATTAAAATTGTAGTTAAATGCTTCCATAAACTTAGGTAATACGCCGAAAATGTCTTACAATTTGCATTAGAAACTTTCTATGAAAAAAAGCACACATTCAGACGATAAAAATTATTTTACGATTACGTTGAATATAATGAATTCTATTTCCAAAAGTCCCACTATATATTTTCCAGGCAGTTGTTGTGATTTGTGCACTCTGCCAGCTTAACTAGCCTTTTAGGTATTTCTTAATTGGTCAATAAATTTTATTTTATTGCAGAGCTATAGTTTATTATTATTGGTAATGCATCATAACACTTCTATTAATGTCTTAAGGCATAAGGTATAAAATAAAGTGTGTATGGATGCCGGTGTTAGTCATTGCCAGATTTAGGACGTGTGATGATGTCTACTTAGGGATATAAGATGTATATATGTACAAATATAATACGATATTTAAGACTGGGTTATTATGAGTTATGTTCAAAAAGGTTTCAAAATTTAAGAAAATTTAAGAAATAATGGATGGATACAACCATTTGGATACCGGTAGCGTAGTGGTAGCGTATTCGTTTCTAAATCGGAAGGTTGGTGATTCGATTCCAGCTAGACGCTATTTACCTAGGAAAATCTTCCTATCATAGTCAAGGGAATAACTTAAAATTTAATATGCATTTGGAACAATAAGAAGCGTGTAAACATTGCAAAGTTGTTGGTTTTTAAATTAATATTACGTTATAAGTTGCTACAATTTGCAGTAATTACAAGCGACTCTATTTATCGAATATTACGCATAGAAGGTTCTTCATATTTAGTTCTTCATTTTCAGAATTAATATTCAAGCCAAAAAAAAATATTAGAAATGATTGGATTATAAATATTACGTATACGTTTGCAAGCAATTAATATTAGAGTTAATATTTGAGCCAAAGTATGCACTATGCGTTCCTTGCTTCTAACAATAATATTACTTATACGTTTAAATATTTTCAAGCATTAATTGCTATTTTCTTGTATTAAATGTAATATAATGCATACAAAATCTTTGAAATTTCGAATAGGCTTTCTTATTCTCAATGTTCGATTGAATTTAAAGTTAATATTCGAGAGTTCACAGCTTAAAAAATCTTAAAATAATATTACGTATACGTTAAAATGTTTTCAAGCATTAAATTCTACTCTACTTATAGCAATAAATGCATAAAAATTATTTCTTATTTCGTATATGATTGCTTATTTTAATTGTGCGATTGAAATTACAGTTTTTAATCGCTTAAAATATTACGTTTACGTTTTAATATGCTCAAGTATTAAATGCGACTGTGTGTCCAGATATAATATATAAATATTGGTCTTTATTTTGAATAGGTTTTCTTATTTTTAATTAATTAGGGAATTAATACTCGAACCCAATACAAACACTAAAAAACGTTGAATTTTGAAAAAAAAAAAAAATATATTACGTATACGTAAGCAATCAAAATCATAGTTTTTATTTGAGCCTTACGAAGAAGGAACATTACAAAATTTGTACCTCCAAAATAATATTACGTATACGTGAAAATATTCTCTAGCATTAAATACTATTCTCTTCATATAATAATATGTTGCAAAATAGTCTTCCTTATTTCGAAATTGCTTCGTTTTTTTGAAATGTCCGTTGGATTGAAATTAGAGTGAATATTCGACAGTATGAAATTTACAAAATTTTTGGTTTTAGAATACTTAAACGTTAAAATGTCGCCAACATTAAATGCTACTATTTTTATAGATACAATAAATAAATATTCTCCTAATACTTCTTTATTTTGAGTGTTCGATTGGAATCAGAATTGGTATTTATTGGAAAAATGATTGTTTTGAAAAAAAATATTACGTATACTTTGTAAAGCAATTAAAATCAATGTATATAATTGAAGCAAAGTACAAACATTAGAAAATCCGTGCCTTTTAAAATAATATTTTATACGTTAAAAAGTTTTCTCACATTAAATTTATCTATTCTCTTTATATAAAAGTATATAGTGAATTAAAAATCTTTCTTAATTTGAATGTTCGTTTGAAATTAGAGGGGAAATTTACAAAATCTTTTCGTTCGTTTGAAATTAGTTTTTATATACGAGAATACGATATTTACGAAATTCTTGCTTTTGGAATAAAAATATTACGTATACGTTAAAATACTCTAGAGCATTAATTGCTAAATATAATACATATATGTTCTTTTTTATACTTTTTCAATGGAATCAGAATTCGTACTCGAGCCAAAAGAAATAATAAAAAATATTTGATTTAAAAATATATGTTGCGTATACGTTTTTAAGCGTTTAAAATTATAGTTTATGTTTGAGCCAAAGTGCGAACATTAATATTCTTTGCTTTTTTAAAAATATCAACTAAACTTAAAGCTTTTCCCTTATTCAATATAACATAATGCCTAAAAAAGCTGCCTAATTTCGAATATACTTCTTTATTTTGAATTTTCCATGGAACTCAAACTTCTTGAACTCGTAATACGTGTACATTGAAAACTGCTCGAATATAAGCTACTCTATAGAGTATTAAGCGTAAAATATTCCTTATTTGAATATTCGATTCGAAAAGGATTAGCAGTAGAGTCGAAGTATTTAATAATGTCAGAGAGCTTTGTACCAAAGTGACAAGGACCACTAATAGTAAATACGATTGTCGAATTGTAAACGCACTCTGGTCAGTTCCGGTTCCAATTAAATATTACGCACTGCCTGGTACAGACATACCGACCAACTGCATTGAGTCTGAATTCAATTGCCAATTGTAGAACAGGCAATTGTAATGCTCATTTTGGCTAAATTTTATTATTGCCATTTTGCTAGCAATTAATAAATGACAAGCAGAACAAAGCCCAGTTAGTAGTAGTAGTTGGCAGTAATTTAACATGGCGTAAATAATTAATCATTAAAATATGTATATTTTGTACATAAGTAAGCTACACACATACATATATACATATATATATATATAAGTATGTATCGAAATTATGAGCGTCAAAATGGCGGCGGCAGCGGCCATTTAACTTGGCTACAACTACAATTTGGCCATTTTCTTGGTCATTATGCCATGCTAAACAATTTTTGTTATTGTTATTTCGATATGTTTTCCCACCCCCAACCCGCAACCACTTCACTGCGCGTCTCTTGAAGCTTGTTTGATACAACTGCCTGTGCACTTTTCATTTCACAGCTCATTTTAATTTCAGCTGCCACATAATGTTATACAAACAGTTAGCGGGAGCGGTTGGGGTAACTTAGGCAGCAGTGGATTGAAAGTAAGTAAACGCTGCCACACGAGAGAGCTTGGCCAATTTCTTGTTGGCCCAGCGCTGCTACTGGTCGTCGTGCTGATAGCCATGTTATTCCTTTTGGCCATTGACTAATTAAAAAAAAACGCAGCAGCAAAACGATGCCGCATAATAAGCAAACTGCTATTTGCTCTCTACGCTTTGCTCTGTCGCACACTCTTCCCGCTGCACACCAAATCATCACCATTATCCTGCTACCACTCTCTCTTTCTCTCCCTCTGCCTAGTATTTTTGTGGTACTTGTTGTTATTGTGAAAACAGCACAAAGTAGATTTTTTCGTATTTTCCAAATGACCCAATAAATTTTCGCTCATTATGACGCCAAGCCACGCGCAATTTCTGTATATTTGTATGCTACAGGGCACAGTGAAGCCTGTAAAAGACGAATTTTCGCTTTTAGCCTAATTTGCTTAAGCCTTTTTTCATGCACCAAATCAGTTATGTGCATTGCATGTAAGATCTTTATCCCATTTTGACATTCTCTGAAATGAATTGGAAATTAATCGTAATATCCTACTCGAGCCTGGTGCATGCAAAGCGCATGCATGCAGCTTGAGGGTGTTTTCAATGAGTTCGCTTGTTTTTTTCTACAGAAATTTGAATTGAAAGCTTGCACGTCATAAATTTTAATGTCATTTATGAATCTTAAAATTGAAAAAGTGGGAATAGTTTTAAATTTTCATATATCACAGCTTCTTGTTATGAGTAACCATAAGATCATGGGAGCTGCGTTGAAAACTTCCTTTGCGTACTACGATTGTTATGAAGGAGTATGAATGAGAGTGGGCTTATGTCCTTCAGCACTGCGATGGGTCTATTGTGCCCCGTACTACGATTACAAAATTGTAATATTATAATGAAAGTTTTTTTGTCAATTATTTGTCATAATTTTGCAGTCAATAAGTATGGCGCTTTTTATGAATAATTTTACTATTTACTTTCTAATTTATATGTCTTTATTTGGAAAATAATTGAACAATTATAATTATAGGAAGTTATTTTAAATTACTTCGAAAAATTAATTTTAAGTAATATAATAATAATCTTAAATTAATTGATGTTTTTTAAAGAATTTGTGAGAATTATGAATTATACTTTATGAATTACTACTTATACTGTTTAGTTTGAAAACACACAAATGTACTATTATTTTAAATCTTAAAATTAATTTTGTTTAGGAGTTTCTAAAAAGGTGTCTGTCCATATATTTATAATCAAAATTGCATATTTTATTTTTTAAGAAATTTTTTTAATTATCCTTCGCATATGTTTTAGTAAGCATTACGAAACCACATGATATCAGCTTTCGTAGAGGCCTTCATTTTTGTTTTTTCAATTTTCAAATAAATACTTTGTTTTACAATTTTAAAAAAATTGTTTTGGGTATTTAAGTTTTTAGTTTTAGAATTTGTTTTTAAAATATTCTTAAAGCACATATTCTATCATCGCTCAAAACGCGGAGTATGAGGGTAACTCTATTGATAGCTATTCGAAAAGATCAAAAACCAACAGTTTATAGAGGATTCAGAACGGTGAAGTCTTAAATTAATAGAGAGTGAGATTAATAGAGAGACAGATAGACAAAATAAATCTTTATTTAAAATTTATTTTTTTGATTAACTATTGAAACTATGTTGTACTGCATATGGCTTTCATTACAAAACAACCTGATGTTTGAGATACGTCTAGAATTAAATTAAACTATTTAAAATTTTCTAATTTTTTGATTTTTATATGTATATAATATAATAATTACTTAAAAACACTTTTGCAAAATTTGCTGTACTGAATAATTGACAACCGTTTTTCTTTTCTTTTAGAATTCATAAGAAACTGTTGAAAACATTGAAAAGTTTGGAGAAACTAGTTACAAAAATAGGTGAGTTAACTGAAAATTGAAGACTTTATTTTGGCAATTTGTTGTGATTTTATGATAATATTATAAATTAAATTTTATTAATCATTTAGCTTTGCTAAAACACAAATGGCAATTTTGAAGAGTTTATGTTACAATTCAGATTTTTGCGCATATTTATTTCATATTTTGATGAGTTGTCCCACTTTATGAGTTTTCACTGTATTTTTTATTTGTAAACGAAAAAATATTTTGAAGCAGCAGCTGAAATAGCAAAAGACGTGCAGCAAGCATTAAGTAATATAAATGTGAAATGAAAGAAAACTACAGAAAATAAAATAAGAAGCGAAGAGAGTGAGAAAGCGGAACATGAACCTGAACTACAACTACAGGTACGTCAGGTAATTACGCTAACGGCCAGGTGAGGTAGAGGATAAAATTATTTTTTTTTCGTATACATATTAAGGCAGCAGGTTTACGGCACCTAATGAGCGGCAAATATTGTGACGTTTATGCAGTGATAATATTGTGAAATGGTTTTTGAGATTTCGATGGGAAATCGTGAGATATTATGGCGATTTTAGCTGAAAATAAATAGTTTTGGGAAGTTTCTAGTAAAGAAAGTAGGTAGTACAGTAATGTTTTACAATTAATTAAAATTTGTTTCTGATGAAGCCTTTGCTGTGGTAGTGGTCACGTACTCGCCTTCTGTTTGTGTTAATCTTCTTCAAAGAAAAGATAGTCTTAGTTTTTAGTTATGAAAAATCCAAAACTTGATTATAATGTTGTTGCTATGAAGTCGTTGCTCTAGTATTGTAATCAAATCTACCCACCTATGGTCGAGAATACGATTCCATTCAGCAACTCTGGTGCTATTTGCCTACGGAAATGTCTATTAATTACATCCATCGCCACAAACTTCAATCCCTTATTTTAGAGTTATGACAGCAATAGTTAAAGGGCATAAATGCTGTTATTTATTTAAAAAGTCGATTTAGTTTTTTTTTCCGAAACAGAAATAGTTCTCAATATCTTAATATCAAAACAAAGCATAAGACAGCAACGAATAACTTAAGGAGATCTTTGATTTTTATGCATATAAAGATAATTCTGTTTTTTATAATCTTTGATTTCGCTTTCGACAAATATTCAAAGAAAATATTTATTGGCTTCAAAGCTTCAAACATCCATATAAAGTTTAAATGTGCACAAAAGATCTATCTAAATCTTAGCTACTATCTTTACGGGAAGATTTTTATACTGTCGTATAACGAGAATGCTAAAAAGATTATTCGTAGCCTGTAAGCTCTGTAGAGCTATTATAAATATTTGGGAATAAGAGATTCTCCACCTGTACAGACTTCTGTTGCAGCCAGCATCTCTCAATAAACTTATCCGCAACATACTGCTCACTCCGTTCAAAAACTTGTAAAATCGCATTTTCGGACGCATAAACCCAACATTTTAGTTGTACAAATAATATTTATTATGCTTAGCTTGTAAATAGTGTAAAATGCATGTTGAAATTATGTTACCTCGGCTTGATTTGCTGCAACTGAGCACTGTGATTGTTTAACTTGAGGCATGTATAATGATTGCAGTTGTAGCAGCTGCTGCTGAGCTTGCTACAGCTTTGGCTACAACTGCACTACTAGTTGGTGGTGGCCCCATGAGTAAATGACCAAAATCCTATGCCTAGGCGTTACTTAATTACGTCTGTGCATGGGGCATGCATCATCTGCATGCAATGGCACAGTGCCGGCTCTAAGCTGCTCTTTATCATCTTTTCGCATCTCTTTCAAACACATTTTATCTCTATGCATTTTGCTTCATCTTGCTGTAAGTAGTTTCATCTTTACCCTCATCTCTTCCCAAACATTTTCCAACATGCTTCATCCTTGCTTGTCTTTCTTGAATTCTCCATATGCTCCAGCAGCTCTTCTCCTCTGCTTTTGTTACTCTTGGGATTTCCAAATCTTCCTTCATGACTGCACTACTCTCTTTATCTTTCCTTAACTCCTTTCATCTCGTCTCAACTCTTTCATCATCTCTCCTCAACTTCCAACTTCTCCCCTAATCTCCCTTCATCTCCCCTCATCTTCCATCATCTTTTCCTCCTCTACCATCATCTCCCCTCATCTTCCATCATCTTTTCCTCCTCTACCATCATCTCCCCTCAACTTCTATCATCTCCCCTCATCTCCCTTCATCTCCCCTCATCTTCCATCATCTTTTCCTCCTCTACCATCATCTCCCCTCATCTTCCATCATCTTTTCCTCTTCTACCATCATCTCCCCTCATCTTCCATCATCTCCTCTCATCTTCTCGCTTTTCTTCATGTTGCTGCATTTCTCTACATCTCTACCCATGCTGCACCATTTAGCATCTTCTACATCGGTTCCTGTTTAGGCATTCAAGTGTGCGCATTTGTATAATTAATTTGTGCACTGCTAATTTACACGCTGGCCGACTGGCTTTTTGGTTAGTTGCCATTGGGGCTGCAATTTGGTCAGCAATGTTATTTGATTTGATTATTTTGCAGCAGGCCCAAGGTAACTTTGTGTCACTGTGCGTGTGTGTGTGTGTGTGTTTTTGTGTCGGTATGTTTGTGGTTGCACTCGTGTGAGTGTGTTTGGTGCATGGTCTGGCATATTTATGACACTGGTAATTAAATTTAATTGTTGCACTTTTAGACACAGAAGAGTGTAGCACGCGCGGCTCGTTACGCTGCGGTCATTTGCCTGGCCTGCGGTGTCATAACTTAACCCACTAACGCCTGTCATGCACGCACACACACGGACACAGGGGTAGTCCGTATGCCCCAAACCAAAACCGTAGTACATTTAAATATTCATAGTATATGAATACTCATATATCCTTGTATAAGCAACGCCCCTCATGTTTTCACTTCTTATAAGCCATTCAGCTTAACTTCTCTGTTTTAGTAGCGTTTTTCACGTTTTGTTCTCTATTTATGCACTGTATTTATAAATTGATTAAGAGCTAAGTATTATGCGCTTTCTGTTGTTGCTCGTTATGGACAGTAGTGGTGGTGGTGGTGGCAGTGGTGGTGGTGGTGGTGTTAGTAGTCGTGGTGGTGCTAGCAGTAGTAGCAGGCGTGTCTCAAAGCTATAGAGTATGCTAAGTAATTACGAAAAAAAATATGGAATGGCAACACAATGGAATTATTATATATTTTTTTGCGTTTTTAATTGTCTCGTCAAAGAGCGTGTGAAAATGTGAAAAAAGTACTTTTCACGAGAGATGGATTTTATTTTAGAATGTTTTTTGAAATAAAATATGAAGTGAACCGATTGGTGTCATAGCAATTTGGTTAAAAAAAGGAAATACTTTGTGCTGTCAACGTGTGAGAGTTATCTTTAGTTTGTCCTAAAAAATATTTTAAAACGAGAGGAAGAGAAGCTTGGATTAAAGCGAGTGTGGGCAAATCCGCTAGTTTTTATTAGTAAGTAGAAGTGAGTACAGATATTAGCGATAGACGTTCTGTGCAAATGGAATAGAAACATTTATGAAGTCAATTTGAGTCGTTAAATATTAATTATGCGCAAAATAGCTTGCATGGATCACATTGTCGGAAAAATATGCAAAACTGCCCTGCTGGCTTTCACAATGAACCTTTTTTTAAACAATTGTGAACTTATTCATCTTTGATGATAACTGCTTTGCTAGTATCCATCTTTGACGCATGCTCAAACAAAATTTAATCAATCAATCACAAAACTATTGGAAAATCTTTGCACAAAACAAAAGATCTTTCCAAGGCCATTTTTCAAAACTTGGTGGGGCTTATACAAAGCGAGCTACATATAAATATCGCCTTCTATTGGAAAAACAATGGATTTCTTTTTATTACACTCAATATTGAGACTTTATAACTAACTGCCTTATAAATACCCACACAACTTTCACGATAAAAAAATAAACTTTACAGAATTGGTTAAAATTTGTTATATCATTCGAACAATTAATCACAACAATTTTTATATACCAAAATAAAAACATATTAGGAGATACAGTACAGCAGAGAGAACTATTAATATTGAAAGTTAGAGCCATGGTTCAGCTAAAAATGCCAAGAATGACTTCATTACACTAACAAAATATTGTCAGGAATTTGTGATCATGAAATAACCATGCCGCAAATGGGTGAAAAAATTGGTTGGAATCAAACTGTATTATAAATATGGAATGTCAAGAAAGAGTTTACATTTATGAACAACTAGAAATCATCAACGCAAAATGCAAAAAAATCAGTTTGGAATCAAACCCTGTCTATGGAAAATGTTAAAATAAAAAAGGGATATTAAATAAATTACCAGAGGGCGCCTTATGGTCATTTTAGATCTACAATTTCGAAATTAAAAAAAAGTTGTAATTATAATTTAATGTATCAGAGAAAAATAAGCCACGGAATGCTGGCAATGCATCATGAGTATGATATTGAGAATAGGGATTATATTCTAAAGTTACTTTACTTCGATGACCGTCGTAAATTTGCCATTTTGAAAAAATAAAAAAATGTACAAAATAAAAATGACGAAAATTCTAGCTCCAATAGTTTATCAGTCTTTAAAATCGAAGAGATAAGAGTGTTCCAGAGAATGCCCTATAAACCTATTCGTGCTTATATAGCCTGCAAAAAGCGTGTACTACATTTTAAAAATTTACTTTTTTCTTCAGTATTTTATTGTTAAGTAATATAATTTTAAATTATTTTAAGCACAATTTATTTTAAATTTAAAATGCAGCTAAATTAGGCAAATCGTTTTATTTCTCAAATAGATTTAAAAATACTAAGCTGCATCTTCTGTTTTGTTCAGCCTAAAAGCAGACTTCAATTATTTTTCAACTCCTTCAAAAGAGTATTTCAAAGTCAACATATTTAGAACTTTTTTGCACTTACCATTTTTTATTTTGTTTTATTTTCTGTTTTTACTTCAGTGTCGTCTCATTTGCGCAATTTCCCCCTCAAAACCAGCTAACCAACGTAGCACTTTGAAGCACTTTGCGTGCCACTTCTGATATGATAAGACTCGGAGTGCTGTGGCACCAACGTTGACGTACTTTAATTGCTTCGTTAAATGCTAAATCATAGCCGTCACATGTGCAACACATTGTAATTAGTTTAAATTGTGTAGGCAAATCCATATTTAGGGAAATGTTGCAATTATTTGCTAGTAATGGATAGATATTCTAATGGAGATTGTTAGGCTATTGGGGCAAGTGGCACATCATCAAACGGATGCATGCATGCAAATCAGTCAACATTTTAGGGTATTTTTTGCTTGCATGCAATAAAACATTAAATAAATAAAATATTTAACAGCAACGAAGGTGCGTGCTACAATATTTGTCGTTCCAACCATTTGCAGTGCCAACCGATCACGTTCTAAACTATTTGCACTTTGTGCAACTTTTTGTTGCAATTTCCTTTACTGTTTTTACGTTTTAAATCACTGCAAATTCCTCTAAATATCAAATGAACAATGCAAAGAGCACTGAATAGATAAAAAACAAAAAATTGTCTGTATTGCAGTTTTTGTTGCTGCTGCAGGATTTGGCATTTTTCGATTTTGTCTGCCAAAAAAAATACAATGAAAACTAAAAACAACAACAAAATTCAAGTGCAACAAATATAACATTTTCATTGTTGCCAAAAACACCATTTTGACCATTTTGTTGCAATTGTTTGTGCTGCAGTTTTTGGCTTAAAGCCGGAATTCCATCGTTACATGTATTTACAATTTTGTGCATAATTAAAGAGCTAAAGTTTTGTGCATTGTGATTGTATCATCATTTCTGCTCATATATGCATTATCAAAATGGCAATTTGACATTGTTGATAAGTCATTATAAACAAACATTTTGCTTGCATATATACAGGGTGATTAGCAGCAGACTAGTTGAAAATTCTATTATATTTATTGTGGCCTATGCGAGTTAATTATGCTGCAAGAACTCGAATATGTTCAAGGTTTTGGTAGCAGCATTTTATTGGCTGGAAAATTTATGGTTTTTGAAAAGGGCAATCTGACTTTAATAAGTTAGTAAATGTTTTTGTGTGGGGAATTAACCATAATTTATTTTGTTTGGCAAAGAATTCCAAGAACTTTTAGTTTAAGATATTTCCATTAGAAGTACTGAATTTGTGTTGCCTTTGCATCTGGTATTTGGGCCTACTTCACATGCTTAGGCCAACACTTCCAAAACAGTGCAATCTTAGGTGTTCCAGTTTAATTCAATGCAACTGTAGTTTTTCGCGTAAAGGGCGATCCATCTAGTATCTGAAATTTGAGCTAATGATTTGCTAGACTTTTGAACTTATTCTAAATGTGACAGTATTTGATAAAAACAAAAATTTATGAAAAATATTATTCCGATTAGAATGGGAACGCCTTAAAAAAGGTAGAGTAATCAAAAAAATGATACTTGGATCCATAATTTTATCAAGAGATATCTTTTCTGGTGTAGCACATGTGTGTGTGTTCATTCCAAAAAGTTTTACTGCCCAGCAGAAAGTCGCTATGTCATTGAGAATCCTATAATCGAAAAAGTATATTGTGCTGCATTTCTTTCATTATTGGAAAACTTTTCATCGAAATAAAGATGAAAGAAGAACGGATTAGAGAAAGAAGACTGGGAATACTTGTATACAACAAGATGAAGATTTTTATAAGAACTTTTTTTGCGTTCAATTCTTGTAAGCCGCAAAATATCAGTAAAATCGACTATTTATCTGGTGGCATTCTGTAGCCGTCGAAACTATCAATGGAGAACCATGGTAACAGATTTTTACCAAAATTAAAGTGGGACAAAAGACTTGGAGAATATTTGTATAAAACAGATTGACTGACGATCCTTTTTATAAGAACTATGTTCAGCACCCAATCCGCGGCGGAATATGTTCAAAATTATGGGTCAACTTTTTTCCAAATAGAGATGGAGCCACCGTAGACGTCAATGAAGAATCGATAGTGATAGACGAATTTTTATGGCATCAAAATTGAGCAGAAAGATTGCAGAATATTTGGATAAAACAGTATGACGCTGCTTTTCATAAGAACTATGTTCCACGGCCAATTCTCGTAAGCAGCGAAATATTTAGAAGTAAAAGCAGTGATACGACTTTTCATCTTGCGTCATTATGGGCCATAATCTGATAAAATAAAGATAGAGCTGCCATAATTGTCAATGGAGAACGGATTTGCGCAGTAGTAATCATTTTTTTCCTAAATAAATTTGAGAAGAAAGATTAGCGAATATTTGAACAAAACGGGTTGATGAGGAGCGTCATTAGAACTATGTTCTGTTTTATGAGTAAAATTTTGGGATGCGTCTTTTGATCTGGTGACATTCTAAAGCCACCGTACACCGTAGTTGTCAATGTAGAACGGATTTGGTAAATGATTAAATTAAAAATTAATATTAAAAATAAAATTTTTCAGGAAGATGAAAAAAAAAGTTAAAGGTGAAGCCAGCCAGCTAGGAAGAACAAAAGGTCTCAAGTTAAAAACCAACATATTTTGCTGATAAAAGTCTCAAATCATCAAAACTATCGAAAAATGAGTTGATACGGTTTGGTAATTGCCAATGTAGCCGTGGTGTTCAGTAGAGCCAAATTGTGGGGCTCGGTATCGTGGTGGTAGTGCTGAATTGGAATATTGGCGCAGCACTGGTGCATTAATCTAGCTAGCAAATAAATAGATGCTTTTCGTTGGGAAACTATTAATTAAAAAAAACGTCGTTTGGATACGGCTATAAACTGTAGGTGTCTGTTCTTTTCGAACAGCAATCAATCGAGATATCACCTTGTTCCACCCTTTGCAGCGATGCAAAGTTAAGCGAAATAAATTTAAATGGCACACCCTTCATTTATTTCTCTGCCATCATTAAGCATAAAATCTTATTGAGTTATATCAATTCCCTTTCATTAAAATTTCAAAACTACTTCACATAAATCAATTTTTCAAATTAAATTTTTTGCAACTTTTGGGTACAAAATTTCGTATTGACTTAGAAACATTTTTGTTCTTGTACCGGCGAAAGCCTAAATGCACACAACTCCAGCCACTTGAGAGCAGGCCCATACTTGCTATATACTATATATGGAAAAACAATAGAGTCCTTTTTAGGATTTCACTTCTGGGAAGCCAAAAGGTTGCCAGCGCTCTGTTTGATCTTAGGCACAAATGGCACGCAAATAAAATGAAAAGCAGCCCCAAAAAAGCTTTAACTTTGAATGAGTTGCCATTATGTTAAATATTTTTCCAAGGAAAATGCTTATACGTCGAAAGCAGCAGCAGCAGCAGCAGCAGCAGCACCCTATAAATGTTTCCTATGCACACATCATGACCTCTAATTTGTTTGTGCAATAAAACAGAAAATAACAAACAAAATGAGTTTATTAATTTTGATAAAGTCATTGAATGCCACAGACATACATATACACCGTGTATTGTCCGTATCTATGTATGTACGACGAGTTCATATATTTTATGATATTTATTTGTACATGCAAATAAATTGTCATGCATATTTCATTACATAGACCAGGAATTGGGTAGCCGCAATTGGGTTCGGTTTTGTTGTTACACTTTTCGCGTTCACACAAAACAGCCAAAAACACAAAACAGCTAAAAAAAAAACACACACACATACACAGATATACAAATAAAAATGACAACACTTTTTTGTTGGTTAAGGAAATGCCAAAATTACACTAGACTACAAGGGTTTTGAGGCTTAGTCGTGGCTAAGTCGAATTTGTTTTGGTTTGGAGGAACAGTGTGGTTTGGTTGGAGAGTTGAGCTTAAATGTTGTTTCAAATGAGCTGGAGATGTATTAATAATCTATATCTGTATTCTCCTATGGACCTGACCTTTAAAGGGAATAGCTTAGTTCACAGTACATTGTAGTTTTTTGGTATCTTTGATTACTCGTATTAAGAATTACTCCCCTTGACTACGATCATCGCTCTTAAGGCGGAGCATAGGGAGATTTGCCTAGGTAAGTAGCGTCTATTTGCTAGCCATAGCTCTGCTAGGCTAACGAGCTAGTGCTGCAGGGCCTTCTAATTCTTCTGTATATTTAAATCAAAATTCTTAACTAAGAAGCCTTCGAAAACTTGAAAATGGGCCACTCTGAATTCATCCTGGATAGCTTGTTGGTGTGCATTTGGAAAGTGTCGGGCTTAAAAAATAATTTATTTTGAAGCTAAATAAGAAATGAAAAACAAACTTTTTTTTTAATTAAGAAGTTTTATTCAAATTTTTATTTAGTAGCTCAGCACATATACATAATTTTTCAATAAATAAGTAAATAAAAAATAAATTAAGTATCCATACTCCTTAAAGTAGCTTAAGATTTCAACATAGGACTTCCACCTGTCCCTATTTCTAGCAATTGCTCGAAGTTCGTTAAATGATTTGCTTGTTTGGGGTAGACCGAGTTGCCTCGTGCCCTGTGAGTTCCACTCCAGCGTGGCGTGCGGGATGCATATGCTCATCGTTTAGCTCTTTTGGTTGGTTCTTCTCCATAGATCTTAATTGCTTATGATGTTAGGCAACCATATCTGCAGTATGTTGATTTAACATCTATTTACATTACACTATAAACAGTAAAAAAATTAGTTCCTTTGCCTGGAACCCATCGAAGATAGAAAACAAAAATAAAAATGAGTCAAAATTTGCAATTTCGATTTTTTTAAATTCGATATATTCACATTTAGCTCTGTAAGAATCAATCAAATCGAAGTAACTTCCATTGTGTCTTTTTGCACATTTAAAGGGTGATTTTTTGAGAAAAAAAAATCAATTTTTCAAAATATTATAAAACTTTATTTGAGTATATCGAAAAAGTTGTATTTTAATGCTTAAAGATAATATCATGTAAATATTAGCCACAGCATAAAATCTTTATTTTAATTTACAGAAACGATCGATATTATGATTAGATGCAGCATCATGTAAATAATGCAAGTATTCCATATGGTGGGTCCAATAGAGCCACACTCACTGCTTTTTTACTTCTTTTGTTAACATAAAAAAATTTTTATTTTAAGGAAATATAAGTTCACTTCATCGATCATAGTGTTTGCGAAAGTTATTGCATTTTAAATTTGTTTTGAAATAAATTTTATTTCAAGTTAGAGTCTACAATTGTGGATTTCTGAACTTGGAAATTAACGCTCTTAACGAAGATTGAAAATTTAGTCAATTTAGGCCTCTCCAAGAAGTGCCTTCTTCGGCAAAACCTGAAAGCTTAGTTTGTATAATGTTAATCTTTTTACATTTCTTATATTTCTCATTTATTATTATTATTACTCTTATGGTTTAATAATGACAGGTGACGCGCCCAAGCAGGTACAAGATTTAAGTATTTTCAGTGAAATCAACCAATTGCCGCTCTTAAATTACTTTCATAAGAAACAACACGTTTAACAATCTATATTTTTTATTAGCTTATATTATTATTGAACTTAACTACCATAGCTTACCGTACTTAATAGGAAAACTCGGGCAACATAAGGACTTCTTCTTTGTAGTCTAAGTCTCTTACAGAATGTTTTGAAAAACTACCTTATCAATCATATTCTATAAATTTATGAAAAAGGTTTAAATTCTGCTTAAGACATGGCCAATTTGCAGTCTGTAAGCGCAAACCAAACTTCAAACCAATTTTTGGGCCTTATTGCGTTTAAGATAAAGGAAATTTAAACTCTTACAAAGTAACTAATACCCAGAGCCTGCGTTAATATCTATTCTAATTTTTCCAAAGTTTTACATAAGATGCTTTGATTATTTGCTGCAATAAAAGCACGCCAATTGTGTTGGCCAGTGTTACTTCTAACCAAAAAAAAGGAAAAAAATAAAAGGCACAAACGAAAGTGAGGAAATGCCCGCCAGCAGTTTTTGACAGTATCCTTGACTTTTGTTACTTTTACTTGTCGTTTTTAAGACTTGAACTCTAACCGAGAGCAGCAGCAGCGCCACCACCAACAACGACAACATAGACTGGTAATGAAAAACGCGCCTTTTGTGGGCTCCCTTAATGGGCGCAGGCGTTTTGCCAGAAATGCTTGCCATGCTTGAGCCAACCCACTCCACCCCCTCCTAAGCCGAGTAGTCAGTTGCTCCGGCAAACGCCTCACCCATAGATTGACGTTGTCGCTGTCGCTGTTGTCCCAGTTGTTGCTATTGCCACATGCCGTGTTGCCTTTTATTTTCAGCCGGTAAACTTTTTGAGTAAATGTCTTTGTCAGCAGGTGTAGGTGGTGCAGGGTGTGATGGGGCACGGCTGTGGTACGCCATTTGCAGCAGCAACTGCGGGGCTTTCTGGAGCTTGCCGCCGGGCCAGGCTCAATATGCAACGTGGCGGCCTTGCGCTGGCTGCCTGCCGTTTACAGTTTCATTACCTTGAAAAGAAAAGATTCCCTTTTTCTGCCTTTTATTTTTTTGTTTTGTATTTTTTTCCCGTTTTGTTGTTGCTGCTTCTTTTATTTTAACTTTTTGTTTTGTATTTAAACTTGTTCGCGAAAAAATGCTTTGTAGCATTTATGCGGTCTTTTACTTAGTTGTTGGTGTTCTTGTTGTTGGTGTTTGTGTTGTTGCTGCGGCTGCGTTTAATGTTGAAAGTTTTGAGCCCTTTGGCAGCCAATTTTTGTTGCCAATGTTGCGCTTAAAGGTCTTTCTGCCTGCCACGTGATGTCTTTGTAGTTGTGGGTGTGTCTATGTGTGTGGGTGTGTGTTGATTTAAACACTTAAATTATTTAAATGCAAGACACTTAACCTTGCTCTGATTTACACTGCTCGGCATTGGCCTACCCGAACCCAAAAAACTTTATTATGAGTGGAGCTTTGACTTGTGTGCTGTGACACAGTTAAGTGCAAAAATATATTCCATGCATTCATAAAATATGTTGACTAAGACAGTTTGGGTTAATTTTGCAAACGCAGCAAAAACTTAAATATGCGACATACCCTGCCCGACATACTATACACATAGGGATACACCAGGGTGTACGCAAGGGGGATGAAAACAAATTTGGGGGCTCGCGTTGTTTTGGTGACAGTTACAATGCGATACACCTGTGAGTATATTTTGAAAAAAAAGTGATGTCATAGCTTTGGCAGGGGAATTCCGTGAGTCGCTGCGCTGAAAAACTGGATTTTTAGCTTTTTAGGATTTTAGCTGCGAGTTAGAAGTTTTGTGAAAACAAAATTGTTTCATTAATTAATTAGCCATCATACAGGGTATTCCATTTAAAGTAAAAGCATTTGATTTTGCAAAAAAAAAGTAGTTTTGATAATCATTTATTTCGTTTCAAGGAGATTGGCCACAAATTAAACTATTGGAGATCGAATTCCAAAAGCAGCAGACCTCACATTTCGGCTATTTAATTGCAGCTAATCTTAATATAAGTTGTAGGGTACAATATTGGTTCAACACTTCAGTGTGGATTGTAAGAGACGAGTACTCACATATTCGTGGGAATCTGCAGATTACAATAAAAAATATTAATAGTTAGCTTACAGTCTTTATGAACTTAAATGATCTTTGCAAACAATGTGTCTGAGCTTTTTTTTGAATATGATATCGCGTTAAAGCTGGTCTTGTGTCTTGAGCACAAAATGTTTGGTGGTGCTAGATCGGTTGATCTCGGTAGCCAATCAAACGATATGACTCGGAACCATGGTCACAATAAATCCAATTCGTTGAAACCAGTATTCATTCAAATCATTTTTGCGAAGATGATGCATCACTAAGTCTGTTATCATTGCTCGATAACGCGCGCCTGTGACGGTTGTCGTTGCTCCATCAAGGCAATGCCTTCGAAAAAATTGGGACCTATTGGGACCATATCCTCACAAACACCACAGCAAACACTCACTTTTTGATCGTTTAGAGGCTGTTCTTAATTGAGTTTTTTTTTTTAGTAATATAGAAACGATAATAGTAAGTTTTGTACACTGTTTATTTTATAGACGAAACGTACGTTTGGTTTTCGCAATTGAAACATTATTTTGATTGTAAAGCTGAACAATTTCAGCGTCTTTATTTAATGTGAACTGTTCCATGGTATAAATTATGTTAGAACGACGCTGCCAGCGCGGTTTGACATTATCGATCTGTAACTTCTGTCAAAAGTTATAAAGTTACCCTTGGCTTCCACTTTAAATGGCCTACCATGTTTACATCAGAATTTGGGCTAACATTTTCAAGGCATTTGAACACTTTCAGTAGAGAAGTGAAGTGAACCCATCAATAATGATCTGCAAATAGATTCGGTCTGGGTGAACACTATTTGTGGTTCATATTTTTTTTATTTTGATCGTGTGTCGGTCGTATTGGATAACCCGTTTGACAGTTTAAGAAAATAGCATACTTTTTTTTCCCCCCAAATCATCATGAAGCCCAGGTAAGAAAACAGCGAGAGCCAGTTCTTATGAATCAAAAGATATTCATTTGGACTCCATTTCGACAAAGTGAACTAAAAAATAGGGGTTTTTGTTTTTGATGATATAATTATATAAAACTTTTTTTTTAGAAAGAAATTTTTCTGCGAAAATACTTTTGATTATTGAGTTTGAATCTTGAAAAAAATATAAAACAGCAAACTTCTTTTCGATTTATTTTCTAAATTATCTTGAAGTGCAGAATGACAGAATTCAGCATAAAATTATAGCAACCAGTCGTCTGTCAGAAAAATCAAATCGAGAATAATTTTAAACGATTTTGTACCCAAAAATATTTCTCTTACTCCTTTTGGTGTTTCCATCTGCTCATATTTTATTTCTTTGACTTATTGCTTCAAGAACTTTGACAGGATCATTTTCTAAAGGCAATATATACAAATAGTCTCATGTAGGCTAAAATTCAAATTACGTCAAAAATGTAAGTCCGAATAAAAAAAAACAAATAAAAAAAATACAACTATTTTTTTTTAAAGAAATATGCAACAAAAAATTGTTGAAACACAATTTCTGGCGATCTTAATTGCTTTTGAACGAAACCTACTTTTTTTAAATTCCTTTAAAATTCGTGATGCTGGAAATCAATTAGCTCAAAACACAGATGAGTTGAGGAGTGCAGGTGCTTTATGAGAATACAAAATCTATGTAGAGTCTCAGTTGTTGGATGATTAAATTTTTGGTCAAATTTTGGTTTTTAAAAAAAAACTAGTTAAAGATTTAAAAGCCATACAACTGGAGTCCTGACGCCCCCTTTATCAGAGAGCCAAGCGCAAGCTACCTACACCCTTGCACATACACACATACACATATTCACACACTAACTCACACATAAAGAGACAAATACAAATATAACTTACTTACAGTTTGATTGGCAGCGATAAGTAAGTTGAATGTTGTTGCGGCCATTAATGAAATGAAGCTCATTAAAATGCAACGAAATGTCACTTATCTGAAATTGAAGCACAATCCAAGCACAATACACTCATACACTCATAGCAAAACACACACACACACACACACACATTACCAAAAAGATACACACACCACTCTACAGATACAACCAATTATAGCTAGACAATGAGATAAATGCTTGTAGCCAGCAAATTGCGTATACGCCGCTTTGCTGCTATTTCTTTATATATTGTATATATATTTTTTTCTATATAAATTTAGCGCAAATTTGTTGATCAAAATCAACAAATTCTGCTGCTGCAATACAATAACAACAAAAGCAATGTGTTAAATTAGAGTGCAAGCTTGTTAACGGCAAAAGCGTGAGCCATATTCTTGCTATCAGCAGCTATATACTCACACTCACACAAGCACACCCATATCTATGCATATAAACCGAGTGAAGTGTATATATATGTACAAGTGTTTATGTACATTCAAATGACCTGCTTGTCGAGCAAAGGTTATATGGGTCACTTGGTTGCATAATATAACAAAGTGACAGCAACATGGCGGCGTCTTAGATTGTCCAAAAACCTTAGCGTACAAAATCTATACAATGGAACAAGGGCACAGGCAGCATTGCAGTAATGCTATTAGACGTGGAGGCAGCAATAACGCAGGGGGAGTAGTAGTACACTACAACCAAAGCAAAAGGTTAAACTTGGCCAAGACGTAGTTTATATACTCTAGCTAAAAATATAAATAAAGTGTTTAAGAGATTAAGTGTTGGCATTATGTCAGCGCCAGCATTTTGAAGTCATTGAACGGAAATGAGTCAAGATATTAAAGTGTGAGAACTTAAAGTGAGAAATACGAGATGAAAAATCAATTGAAGCGATTATAGAATATGTGTAAGGTGTGATCCTGATGTTTTTTGATGTTGCAAAGCTTTGGGAAGTCAGATATATATGAAAATTTATGCAAATATAACAATTTTTTATAATCAAACATAATACAATAAATATTTTATATTATATATAATATATATATTAAAGATCAGTGCAATTCGTTAGCTCACATTTTATTGAAAAATTTTTACTTAATAAAGCTGGACTTTGTCGGCCTATCTTAATGCATTTTTAGTCAAAAAGGCGAGTTGAAGAATCTTCTAATCTGTCTTTTCTTCTGTCTTTATTGAAACTATACTAAAGCATAACAATTGTTTTTAATAACAAAAATAAAAATATATTTCGGTGGCCCTTAAAAGCAGTATATTGCGTATATAAATATTCAAAGTCAATTTAATACCTAAATTCACTTTGTTTTCTTTTCTTCAACATTTTCTTATAAAAATAATAGTTCTTGTCTGCCTACCGTGTTCCATTATAAAACATATAAGCTGCTTCAGAATCTTCCATCAAACACCCTTATGCTCTGTGAGTCTTCTCCACTTTTTTACTTTCGTTTTATGTTTCTTAATCCTGCACATGACAATATTCTTTATAGTCCTTTTACTGCTCTGACTGTGGGGACAATAGCGTCTGAAGATGGTAGTGTGAACGTCATTTGCTTTGTTTGATCGGTATTACAAAAATTTGCAGATCTTGAGAGTACTTCTTCATGAACATTAAACGCAAATGAATAAAAATTACAATGATTGGTATAAGCCGGATATTCTTCCAAAAGTTGACTAATGTAACATAAAATTTTACAACATTTATTTCTTTACTTTTATGGACATAATTTATTACAGCTAAGTGCTTTTTTTATTTCCTTATAATATTTTGTTTATTTAAAAATGTATCCCTTCTATGTTTTTGGATCAACATTTCTTATTTTATCCATGGCGTCCTAAGCAACGTGAGATCTTTTTGTGTCGTAGACTTATACAAATTCCAAGTACATGGATTACAGTCTTTCTTTTTTATGATCTTAAGTAGAAAGGATTTATAAGCAAATCCTATACAAAAGGATTTATCTATTTCGTTGATACTGTTATCAAATAGAAATAGATAAAAGAGATATAGCTCTTTAGACATATTCAAACATCCAATTGCTTGTCAATGAAAATAGGCACAATAAAAAGCTACTAATAAAGATATTTCAAAAATCGACAAGTACTACAATTTCGAATTTGATATTTTGTTATCATTATTTAAATTTATTCGATATAAGTACAAAAATCGGGGTATTTTTCATATCAAAGAGAACCCTTAAAGAGAATACGTTCGATGCTTTCGGCGGCTTCGAGGCATAGTCCAATCACTGCAGCATCTGATAGGCCCAATAAACTAATATATTTTCATTTAACAAAGCTGTTTTCGATAATTTTAGTTTAGCAGAGTAGTCTACTGAAGGGTACGGTATACGGAAATGGTATTGAGGCAAACTGCCATTTTCCTTTTATCCTAAGTATCCGGTTAGTTAATATAGTAAGTCTTCGTTAAGGGGGTAAGAGTAATTTGCCTTTCCTTGACCCACATAGAGTGGATGATTTAATTTAAGTTAGTAATATAAAATGAAACTTAAGCCAAATTTGCAAAAATATTAAGAACTTAGAAATTCAAGAGAGTGCAGAAAACGTTCTGGAAGAGTGTATCTATTGAAAGATACGTTTGAAATATCGCAAAAGGCTCTGAACTATTACTACAACAATTATTACTTAATAGATTTTTTAAATCCTTTAAGAAATGGAATAATTAAAATAAAAGTGTTCAATCAAAATCTTATATTCTCGCTGCTTGTCAACTGGTTGTGACAAGTGCTGGAAAAACATCGTTATGCAGCATTTCAAAAATTTGCATTATTTTTAATACTCTAAGAAAGCATATCATTCGTTCCCTAATGCAGACTTTCTGTAATATTATTTAAAATAGCCAAAAAGCCGCTTAACTGCTTGATGATTTTGCAAAGTTGCTTGCTCGAAGCGCGATAAAACTTTCTTCAAAGCTTGAAGCTCAACAGAGATTACTCAACATACAACAAATTACTTCTGAACTTAGTAATAGGTTCTCGATATTTAATTAATATTGGGGAAAAATAAAATCGTTGCCATATCAATGTATCGATAAAATATCGACATTGTTGCCAGCACTAGTGCATTTAATTAGTTTATTGAAAGCCATAGCAAGTTGAATCAGAATCTTGATGTTTTGCTTGGTAAGCAATCAGCTAATTGAACTTGGAAAACTGTTTTTCCGCTTAGTAATGAGTTTTCAAAATTTGATAGATACTAGAAAAAAAGTGAGGTTGTGGATATTGAGAGACTTGGCATATCGAACTGTTGCTCAAAGTTAACGTGGCAGAACTTTAAAAACTGTACAGAAATGATACCGGATCGCTTGTAATAGACTTTAGCTTCTACAAAATGAAGAACGAATTCCTAAAGTTGAAGCTGGAAATAACAGATACCTAAAGCTTAAAATGCTCACCAGGGTAGCAAGCTCTATAAAGTAGCTGATGTACGCTATCATACAGTATTGCACGCAAGTTCAAGTATAAGAATCAGCTCAACAAGGACAACTACAATACCAAGTAATAGCAATGAAAATTCTGCCGAAAATGTACACAAAACACATATACATGCATGTGTGTGTGTGTTAGTGTGCGTATAAGCCATGCTGGTAGGGCGTATTCTGGCCCTATTTGGCTGCTGCCTGTTGTCCTCCGTTAACGGCAAAACATAAGCTGCCTGTATATATACATTTTTTTTCCTTAGCTTATTTTTTTGTTGCTGTGAGGCCGGCATTCATGAAAAGCGATAAAAATGGCCTGCCATTGTGGCACGACGTTGGCCATAGCGCGTAGTAGTACTATACTACCAACAACACTCTTATGCGTCCATATTGTTAAGGCGCTCTTTGTCTGTGTGCGCGTTGCGTAAAGTGAAGAAAAATTGTAGGAAATTACATTTCGAGGTATGTACACACTTCACATAGATACGGATACTCTTTTCTCGGTAGGTGGGGGGAATGGTGGAAATGTGTGGAATCGCTAAATGGGCTTTTGTGGTTGTTGTATTGGCGCAGAGAGTTGGAACCAGAAAGGGAGGAGGGGGGGGGGGGTTTATTAGCCCGCATGGGGGCAGTTGAGTCGGCTTTTGGGCCCATGGTTGTTGCCAGAAATCCAGCCTTAGCCTATTAGCATTCATATTAAAACGAAAGTGGAGCCATATTATATACAATGTTGTTGGCTCTCATGCCACATGGCACAGCTTCCATGTTACAAACACAGACGATGGCAGACCAACTGCGCCGTGTTTGTTATAGGGCATACAATCTGTTTTTAGTTGCCAGCTAGCACTTGGGCAGATTTAAGGATTAACTTGACGCTCATCTATGGCGCAACAACAACAACAGCAACAAACAAATGCCATAAGTCTTGCCTACTTTTTGATTTGCCGTCGTCGACCCATTGCCTGCGCCTTGTGCCCTACACTTAATTCCTTTTTGAGTAATACGCATGTCCTTTCAATAGACAAGTAAATTGCATTTTACGCTGCCCGCCGAGCGTTTTTATTTGTATCTAACATACATAGTATCTCTCTCTTTTTAGTTTCATTTTATTTTACTTTTTTTTTATGTTTTGTGAGCTTAGTTGAGTTTGCTTATTAAAAAAAAAAGCAAAACCAAAGAAAAAAAGGGCCAACAAAGCAAAAACTTGTCTGGGATTTAAATTGTTTGCTCAACATGTTGCATACTTTTAGGCAGGACACAAAAATTAATTACCCGAAATGAGCATAAGGCAAACAAAGCCCTGAGTAGGAGCAGTTTTTGAAACACGCACAGCAGGCGTTGGGGGACTAACAGATACCTGGCCACCACGCCCATTTGCAGGCCAAAGTCTACAACAATGTTAAAATGACCGCTGCGACAAGCAGCAGGACACATTTATTTGTTAATCGAGCTGGCGAATAAATGTCCACTTCACTCAGTTGCGCGCACACACACACACACACACACGCCTGCAAGTTTGCTCAAATTAACAAATAGGCCGCAAAATGGCCGACAAACAATGAGCATGCAGTAGGAGCATTTTATGTGTCCGTTCTGGCCATGGTTGTTGTTGCTTATGGCTTTGTAGCCGTTTTTGTTTATCTTTTAAATCGATTAAATTAAAGCTTACGTTAATGTGAGACGCATATTTGTTGCAAAATCCTGCAGTGTGTGGGAGTGGGGCTTAAATGTATCTTAAGGATTTTAATAAGTTTTTTAATAATGTAATTTTTGCAACAATTTTATAGAAGCTGCCTATAGCTGGAGGAATAATTGTTGTGCATTGTTAGCGAGGAGGAGGCTTTTTAAGCGTTTTATATTATATTTTATAATTCTGCTTAAAGTTTTAAAGATACGCATAAATCTTTGACTAAGAGTTAACAAATCTGTGGGCTTTCAAAGAGTTGGTTATGCTGTTTGCGAGAAAAAGATTACTTTGTCAAACAAAAAGTATGAAGGCATCCTTTAGAAAGAATACTAGCATTTATGTCCAGCAAGAAGGACTTACGCACTGAACGCTACAAATAGACGTAAACATTATTAAAAGTTCTTGATTATCAGCCAATATTTCTTGGGTGGTTCTGTCAGAATCTAGATTGATGAGCCTTGGAAGATGAATTGTAAGCCAGTTAAGATATAGATTGTTGTGCGGTTTTGTAAAGCCCGAAAGAGATGTTGAAACTTTTTTAAGAAAGCGAAGACACCCAACTTTGAGAAAATTCTGTGATTTCCTTAAAACCCCCAACACTTCTATGTTATCACACCAGGGATGTCTAATTGTATTCCCTTTTTTATAATTCATTTCTTTAATTTACGTTTTAAACAAACGTATAAGAAACATAATTTGGTATGCGCCAAACTAAGTTCGTAGAAGCAAAAAGACATTTTCTTCTTTCTTTAAGAAAGCAAAGTCACTCCAATTTAGCAAATGAATTTTTGTTAAAATTTAATTCTATAACTTTTGGTATAAATAAACAATACAAGAAAAGGAATTTGGGAAGCAGTCAAAGTAATCAAAGTATAAGGGTCATAAGTTGGATGAGTTCTGTTCGACCTAGAACTTGAATCAAGATCGTAAGAGCTAGCTTTTATTATATATGTTATTTTATTAGTGGATACAGTTTCAGTTCATATTGCGGATATTTGATATACCTTTCACTCCGAAAAATATAGCATACTTTTAAAAGTTCAAATAAATGTATCTTATATCTTTAAGCCCAAGCTACTTAGTCATAGCCACGGATCAGACAGGCTGGTGTATAATACCTGCAAGTCCTACGATCTAACTAGGGGTTACCAAAAGAGAAAAATAGCCATGTTTGCTTTGAAGCACCGGTCAACTAATGTCATCTACGACTTCGTTGTTGATGTAAGTCACAAATGGGTCATTACATAAACTAATTTTAAGACCTGAATTTGAATTCGCAATTCTAAAAGTACATAGTGGACTTATTGTATTTCAGAGAGCCATTATAGCTTTCTTCGATAATTAGAATAAATCAACAAATCGTTTCAGTTAATGCAAGGAATCATCTTCAGAAGCACCGAAACTAATAACGTTTAAGTAAATTGCTTTACTTTTTTCCCATATTTTCTGGAAAAGTTTTCTTTCTTTCAGCATGTTACAAAGTTTGTGGCCGAATTTTTATATTTTGTTGTCTTAAGGCTACAGTAGGGGGGCTTGTCTACAAATCTCGTATATATATTTATTCGGTGGGTAACCAATTTGAACCAGTTTATGACTCAGAATAATGAATGTCTTGAAATTAGATGGATCGCACAGCACTTATTGAATGGGCTAATAAGACTTGTAGACCAGTCAAGATCTAGATTGATGTGGGGTTTTATAAAGACAGACAGAGATTTTGAGGCTTCTTTAAGAATACTTTAAACATTTTCATTCAGTGGTTGCCCAATTTGATCCAGTATATGATGAAGAAAGATGTATTCTCGCATTCGGAATTGCTTTTTATGTAAGGCGCCACAGTTCGGAATTGCTTTTTATGTAAGGCGCAGACATCCTCAGATAAACGCGTGTACCTTATTTAGTGTTGTAGTCGTAACTTACTATGTCTTGCAGCCAAACAAAAGTACTGAGAGTACGCTGGACTTATAAATCTTGATTTGAGCAATGATTTCTAAATATTTCGTTATTGAGCGTAGACGAACGATTCTGCTAGCCTGAACAAATTCTTTCGTACTACTTCAGTTATTATAATAGTTTCGAGGCAGTGGAAGCAGTCCATGTCTGCAGTTTGATTTTTGTTCACGATAAAATTGTCCAAACGTTTACTAGGAATGTTTTAGTTTTGCTGACTTTTGTTATAAGCTTAACTCTTTGCGAGATAATATAACTATTCCTACAGATCGCTACTAAGAATGTTTCAATTTTGTACGTGCCTTAACGCGTTAAGAGATCATCTAACTATCGTTGCATGACTATAGGTAAACATCAAATGTATAATTGACGTCTTCAATTTGATTAGTCGGGGTCCATAAAAGATACAGGTTCTTGTGGTGCAGAGACATGCAAAATGTTGTTAACCTTTATTAGAAATAAGAGAGGTAATAGGTGATAGTCTTGTCTAAACATGCAAATTTAACACGGTCTTCATTCCGATGGAGAATGCAGCATTTTAAAGCAAGACGACTGACTATGTTACGAAAAAATACCACTAAGTAAATGAATATTTTCAGGCAGTACTCAAGCTAAGCATTTTTTTGTTTTCCCAAAGAATTTTCTGCTTTTCATTAAGTCTCGCAGTTGACATTTTGACAGTTTTGGATATCAATTTATGAATAACTTATATCTTAAAGATACAAATAATTTAATTTTATTTCAGCTCATTTTATTGGATTAGGCGTGTTGCTAACTTTGAAGCTACACAAAATTAGCCTCGTGGTATTTTTTTTCCGGCCTTATTTTTTTTGTCCGACAATTGAAACTGAGCAGAGACCGACCGAACTGACCAAGGAACAGCTAACAACCAAAACGACCACGTGCTTGTGGGTGTGCGTGTGTGTTTGTACTTGTTTGTTTGTGTTCTTGTATTTGTATACGTGTTTGGGGGTGTGTATGTGTGAGTGTGAGTGTGGGTGTGTGTGTGGGATATCTGTTTGTTGTTTGCGTGTTTTGTAGGTGTTGCCGTTTATGTGGCTTTTGTCAATGCCGCTGCATGTTCTAATACACCCAGATCCCTGCGGCACTTAAGGGCACTTTAGACGTGTGCTAAGCATACACACTCACACTCACATCGAACACACACCCAAACATGCACACATACAAAACAACAAACAAAGTTGTAGCATGCAAACTTCGAGTGTCCAGTAAAAGGCGTTGGTATTGGGTCCATTACCACGTCTAAAGTACTTAGCCATATAAATTGCTGCCTTTTGGTTTTCTGCAGCTCCTGATCGTGTTGTCTACATCTGCATCTATACACAAATGCTCACACACCCACACACACACTCATACTAAAGCAGACAGAGCTGCCATTGAAATTAAATATGTAATGTGCTTAATAGCGCGCAGCAGCAATTACAATAACAGCAGCAGCAGCAGCAGTTATACGTTTCGTGTAGAACATGAAGCACATGCTCTATTGTTTTTTTGTTGTTAAACAAAAAGAATAAAAACAATAACAAAGACATAAAAACGAAAACGAAAGGTTTAAGTCAGTTCTCTATATGCGCTTTTTTGTATACTCTATGTATTGCCTTAAGGCATCTAAGCAAAATATTTGTGAATTTTGGTTTGGTGTATTGAAGCAGAGAGCAGTTTTTATTCCTGTAAAAGGACATCTAAAAATGTCAGGAATACGTTGGTAAAGAGATTTACTAAAAATATAGTCGTTATAAAAGTTGTTTTCCAATTTGTATCCATTATATTTTGAAAATTTGTATATATAAACTGCGCAGATGCAGCAATTCTAAATAGTAAATGAAACATCATTGGAAACTGGATTTTATATACAAAAAAAATGTATTGTAAAATACTTTTGCATTATTTTTATTTTTTATTTTTTACTTTTGAATGTACAAGTCAAATAAACCCTAATTGTGAAGCTAGAGCATTTATTATATTTTAGTTTTTCTCATAATTTTTTCTTTGAATTGTTAACATTTTTTTGATACAATTTAACAATACAAACAAGCCAAAGCTTTTTTTAAATTTTATTTTAAAAATATAATTATTGCTCTTAAATATATTTGTAATAAATGCATATTCCTAAATCTAGTCATTTCTTTGAATATTATTAATTAATAATATTATTTAACAGAATAATTCGTGCATTATTAACATAGAGCTAGAGCATTTCTGTTGAATTATATATAAATATGACTTTTTTGTACTGTATTGTAATATTATTTCTGAAGTAAAAAGAAAAAAATTAAAAATTGTATTAAGTATTTTTTT
Source organism: Chymomyza procnemis (assembly GCA_035046065.1). Taxonomy (NCBI): domain Eukaryota; kingdom Metazoa; phylum Arthropoda; class Insecta; order Diptera; family Drosophilidae; genus Chymomyza; species Chymomyza procnemis. The sequence continues at coordinate 44,593,600 of JAWNOJ010000026.1, forward strand.
TATTATTATTATTATTATTATTTTTTAACATTAGCATATCCATAAAATATAATATTATTTATCATTTTCCTAACACGCGTAGGTTTGCAATTAACTACAAAATATTGCAGAAACATTAAACTTGTTTTCTTTAACAATAATGACTCCAATAACTAATTAATAAATAAACTTTTTAACTAAAATGTTTATAAATTTTAAATAGGAAAATTTATGGTAAAAGTCAATAATTTAAATAAAAATTATATTTTATTTTATTGCAGAATTTGACGTCGTTCAAGGTCTTCGAGCTCTGACGACATTCAACAATTTTTTGAGGTAAGCCAATTTAACTCCAATTAAAGAAGCTAAACTTTATTATTTTGGTTAAATAGAAATAAGTTATAGATTAAAATGTTTTTTTTTCTAAAAACTACTTAAAATCATTATAAATAATAAGTAATTAATAAGGCCCTTAAACAGACTTCTTTCGAAGAGATACTGAATCAAAATTAACCTTACCATGGTTTTGAATTTGCGTATCGAATTTTTGGTTGGCGCCATCTACTCAAATATTTTTGTTTTGTTGTTAGTAAAGAAAAATGTTGATCGCCTATGGTATTGCTTTTTGAAGCGAAACTTTTACAAGGTCATTGGGGCAATGTGTTATATGTAAGAAAAGCTACTGAATTTACCATTGGATTTTTTTTCTCTTTCTGCCTAGAAAATATTTTACTTTTGGATGTAAGTACTAAAAATTGTTTTTAAATCATTTTAAAAAAAGTATTTCTTTTCTTAGTTTTTGAATAATTAAAAAATTTTTTTTTTAGCATTTTTTATACATTTAATGGATTTTTTTTGAAAGTGTAAAAAAGTTACTGAATTCAGTAATTGATATTGCGTGTCTTTTAAGAAATCTTGATTAATCAAAATTATAACTTAAATAGTTTTAATCGAGTAAAATATATATTAAACGTTAGAATTTATTTTCAAGCTTTTCCTACGCTTTGTTTTTTTATCTTAAAATTAGAATAAGTAAATATAATTTATTGTGGTATCGAACTCGCCTTTAAGCCACTACCGCTCGGATTCAAATATAAACTCTAGGTCCCTGTTTTCTTCGAACAGCTTTTAATAAGAGATATATCCATGCTTTGTCTATGGAGCAATGATATAGGAGAATAAATTTATTTTTTAAGCAAAGTGCATGCAAAATTTTGAGTAAATTCTTTTGGACCAGAACTGTATTTCGATTGCACTTTTTAAGTCCCCAAATATAAAAAAAAAATTAATAATTTTTTTTACCTAGATGCAGGAATTTTTTTTTTCATTTATTTTGCTGCTGCCTCTATAGACAACTAAATCTCAACTTAACAAGCCAATATGCTCACGGTAAGCGTATTAAACGAAAAAAATTAAGTGGCACACGTACTTGGTTGGCCATAGCACGTGTGGCCAGTCATGAGCAACATGTCCAGCGATTAGCATATCAATATGCTGCACACATACATGCGTTCACAAATACATAGACAAACAAACACTCTACCGCACGCACATGGGTGCCACTCTTTTGTTATCATTTTTGTCGACAGCGAGTATGACAACGTCGAGGATGACGGTGACGATGACGATGACGTAGACATAGACGTAGATGGCATGGAGGCATTGATGGTAACTGGAAGAGCAAAGGCAATAATGGGTAAAAGTGACACATCGTTATGCGGTTTGATAAACATACACGCAGCAATATCAACTACAATGTATGCTAAACGGAGAGGAATACAGCAACAACGACAACAACGAAATCACACAACAATGCAACAACAACAACAACGCTGCAACAACAACAAAAACAACAAACACATGCAACACACAACACACATAAAGCGTATGAAAGAGTGCATGCAGCATAAGCAGACGACACTTGATTGCGTATACGCCTCGTAGTCAACAGCAGTCAAGTGCTTAGCCTCGTAAACGGCACTCTACTTTTGCTTCTACTCCTGCTGCTGCTGCCGCTGCCGCTGCTGCTGTTCTTGTTGCTCCTTCTGCTCATTCCTGTGCTCATCAAAAACGTCATTTTCAACTTCATCCTCAACGTTTGTTGTGTCATTCTTTGTGCTCTGCCAGCAAACTTAATGAAATGAGCGGATTGAATAGTTTGCCTTTGCATATTCAACTCACACACACACACGAACAAACAGACAGACACAGATACGCTGTATCCCACACAAACACACACACACACACACACACACACACTCAACGTTAGATATTGAGTTTTATTTTATTTCGCCTTTGGTATCGTTATGTGCGCAACCAGGCAACACATGCCGCCATTTCAATAGCTTTCTGCTCGACGATATTGTCGCAGCATAATATCAAATTACCCAAGCACTATGAAGAGGACAACTGCCAATAGCCTCCACTTTCATAACGAGGGCAGGCTGTCAAGTAATGCCATCGAATTTAAACAATAAAATTGGCTTAAGATTGCTGAAAAGAAAGTACTTTCTGTGCGGCTTTTACTATTTTTTCATATATCTAAGAATTTCTAGCTTTAAGAAACTTTTCTGTTTTTCCGTGAATCATTTACCTGTGGGTGTTTTAAGATTGATAAACGAGGTAATGAGTGATGGACCACAGAAACATGCTTATGATCGGTTTTGCTATTAAGTTATACTTGACAATTGAGACGCCAAAAAATTTTTTGCAAAATCATTTCTATAATTCATTTAGAGAATTGCTGTGAACCATTCAAACAAGTTGAGTTGTTTCTTCTAATGGTATAGTGAACATTTTTCCGCTGGTGGGTGTTTTTCGTTTCAGTTCTGGATCGAAAACCTAGCACTCTAGAACAAAAAATCAATAATTTTCTGATTTCATATAATAGCCAAGGCATAGGGTCCTTATAAATTGGATTTTCGTTCATTTATAAAACTCTGAATAGAACTAAGTTTTAAAAGTAAACATTATATAAAAGTTTCAAATTCGACCATAAAATCAATACAGAATTTTTGATATATGACTACTATTGGCACATTTTCAAATTAACGAAATTAAATCAAATAAAATGCTAAACTGATCTATAGGGCCAATTCGAGTTTTATTTCCGAACTGCTTAAAACAAATAAAATTTAGCTTGTTAATTAGAATAAAAAAAAAAACATAAAATACAAAGAAATATTTGAAAACTTAATTTCATAAACCGATCGATATACTTTGAAGTCTGCATACACTAGAACCAATTTTGGCATTCAATCGATGTAGTACGCTATAGGCCAAAACCTTGAAATAGCGCCATATAAAATGGTCTAAAGAAGTTAAACCATATAATCTAGGAGAGTTAAACTGTCCCAAATTCGAAAAAACTGCTTGACCTATATGAAGGCATGCATGCTAAGATGTGCCTTCATCTTATCGAAATGTTTGAGAACTTAAGCTTTGAAACTTTTGGAATAAAAAAATGTTATCATTGTGCCTTAACGAACGTGATTCAGAATAGCGTTCTAGGCTTTGCTGTGTTTTAAAATTAGGTCCCCACTAAACTGCCGTGGCTTTTTCGGGATGCATTCGTAGTTCTTTCAAGGATTATAGTTACATACTAGTGTGAATGCGACAGTTTTGCTTATTGATCTAAATAGAAATCAGAAATGAGCTCGAGAGTAATGGATGAATTTTTATAAAGAAGTTAAATAATTTGTGAGTGATGAAATATTATAAATTGATTATTGGTGGAATTCTAAGACAAAACTAAAAATATTTCAAATTAACACAAGCCAAGCGTCAACGGTAAAAAAATTTTTTACCAAAAAGTAAGTTGCTAAAAGCCACCCAATACTTATTCAGTTCTACCGCAAGTTGAAACTAGTATTGGAATTTAGATAGAAAGACATAGATTTCAGATATTCAGTAGCTCAGTTCCTTTCAGTGTTACTCGAATGTGAACCAAATTGACAGGAACAGATTTGGGATTTGCTTCAAAATACTTATGTAAGCACATAAAAATATTATAGACAGCATTGGAGTGGAAAATGCTTGGGATATATGTATCGCTGTTCTACTCTCAAAGCACGCAGTTTACCTGAAGTTTACCGCATTGTGCCGACTTTAAACACATATACAAGCTTTCATTTAAGCTAATGCATTTTCTTTCCTTCACCTAAGTGCGTGATGGCACAACCTTAACTTCTAATTCAAAGCCAATTACTTTTCAGCCTACCCTCTTGCAGTTTCCCCTGTTGCCACTTTTATTGCTTTACTTATGGCTTGCCACACCTTGTCTATGTCGATGTGTGTAAACTACTTAATGGCGTGTAAATTTGCCTTGCCGCCGTTTGCTCGTTGCTTTCAATTTTGTGGTTGCAACAAACACAAAAAAAAGGCAACAAAATTATAAGAGAAAATCCTGAAGCCCGCATGTATTGTGTGTCTACATATAAACAAAATTAATTTTGTGGCTTTATTGTCTAACTCTCTCTCTTTGCCAAATGCCAATTTCTGCAATTTTGCGCTTATGCCAATGCATTTTATGTTCTCCGCACCGAACACGGTGCGTATGCTTAATGGCTTTTGTTCAATTAAACCGAAAAGTGCAAACAAATTTAATAAACCAAAATCGTTTGGCATGCCGTAACACACCAGAGTCTTTAACAGTTTACTTAGTTTACATATATATCTGTAACCTGTTGTTGGATTTGCCAGTTGCCGTCTGCATTATTAGCTAGTTGCAACACCAACATTAACAACAAAGCATAACAACAACTAAGGCAACTGCAACAACGGCAACGACAACAACAACGACAAAGACTGCAACAACAATGGGAGCACTAAGCCAACTTATCCATTTGCCAAATGCAATTCAATTTTGTGCTGAGAAAACTTTTAGCCTCAAAATCAGCATGACAGGCTTTACATAGATTCTGTTGCAGCTTTGCCGCAACCCTTGCCTGCCCTCTTGCATCAACAAGCTAAGCTGGCACTGTTGGTGTGCTTGCAACTTGAGTTGACTCAACTTGGGCGCAATTGGAAAATGCAAGCAATTTGTTGGGTAGCTGCAACTACATCAATGACATAGACAACAATACAAGCCAAACCAACCGAGCAGGCAAACAGACATAGAGTGAGAACGACGGCAGAATACAAAAAAAAAAAACAGAAGTGAAATGGTGAATCGGTTTATGCGAGTTGTGTGTGAAGCTTTGTGATTTCTGAAGAGCCTCGAGTTGCGAAAGTTGGAACTGATTATTATGGGGCGTATGTCAAAAAATGGGAAAAATCTGGCAATAAGTTTTGTTGGTTAAGCATTGAAACGTTGTTGGAGGTTAAGACTGAAAGGATATATGAATATTTAAAGAGATTATAACAGATAGATGGATAGCTAGATAAAGATATAGACAGCTAGAGGAGAAACAAACTGACAGTAGGGGAGACACATAGACAGGCAGCTAGAGACACAGTAAGATAGAGAGATACACAGTTAGACAATAGTACGTACGGAAAGACAGCTTGATGATATCAAATCCAAACACACTAAGGAGTTATGGCTAATTATAACATAGACAGAGACATTTAGGTAGTGTGATAAGTTGAAAAAAGTCTATTCTTTAGAACAAAAACAAGAGAAAATCAGTGAGCGTAAAAATTAAAATATCATTATTCTCCGTGAGATCATCGCTCCAGAAGCAGAGCAAAGCGTTATTTTTCTAGGCAAATAGCCTCTTTTTGCTAGCCATACCACAGCCAACAAGTGCTGCTGAATCGAACCACCGACCTTCCGATTTAGAGGTGAGTGCGCTACCACTATAAAAAAACTATAAAAATGGAAATGATTATTCGACTATTATTCGTTTTTCTTATTGTTTCAATTTACACACTTTTCTGCTTTTGCTTTGAAAACATAAAATTTCGATAGAAATCGAAGAATAATATACTAAAAGATTGTAAATGATAGGTCCATAGGACGATGAGCATAAGAATTTATAGAGCTACCTTAAAGATAAAAAATAAATATATCAATTGTGGTAAGACTTTTTAATTGACTTATTTCACTTCTCTCAAACTATCCCCACGCTTCAAGCTAGCTAAAGCAAAGCATAAGCGACAATTGACTTTGTTATAAAGTTAGTTGAAGAATTCACTACTCAAATTTCTCCCAGAGACGAGAAGGTTCATGTAGTGCGCCTCTCTACAGTTTACCTTTTCTCTTTCTCTTCTCCCGAGCACTATCTAACACTTTCCCTTCCCGGTATGCCACCCTTTTATCTATCATCTATCTATCTGGTCAAAAAATTGCTTACTTTGAATTATCAGTAGAGATTTTGTTTCGTAAGATTTTTTTAGATTTCACCAAAGGGACATCTTTTCAATAAGGAGTCTAGTACTTTTTCTAGGTCTCCACGTACGTTATGTAGCTATCAATAAGTCTTTTGGATTTCTTCATTTTAAGTACTGCATATCTTACATAGTTTGCTCTTTACACACTGTCAAAAGTCAAAACAGAATATATAGCTTCAGCAATACACAAAAGATCGCCATGATTAAAAGTACTTTTTGTAGTATCCAATGGCCGCCTTAAATTAAAATCCAGGAAGGTATTAAGTCTTGAGACTATTCTTATGTTAAAACCGTAAATGTTTTGTAAGCAAGAAAAAGTAGGAAATTCATTAGGTTTATGTTATCCAAAAAATAATTTATATATCTTTAGTGGTTGAGACGTGACTTTTAATTCAGCTACGCGGAATACTTTGAGTACTTAAGTTGGCCATTAAAACCCTTGAAGGTGCTCCTTCATTTATTACTTCCATCTAAGTCTAGGTGTTGCCTTTAACTTATTTCGTCTAATATGGCAGTCTGTTATTCTGAATCGATCTCTTTCAACTCTATTTCGAGAGTCTCAATCGACACTCCTGCAAAGGCAACTGTTTCATAATCCGTGAAAAATAGTTGCTTAAGAAGCGAATTTTTATTATTCTTTTTTTTTTTTAAAGAATTAATCTCACTTACTGCTGTGAAGATGCTTAAATTAGGTCTTCACACAATAGTTTATAAAAATTCCAATTGTAAACCTTGAAAACAACTGCTAAAACCTACTGCAGAACGGTACAAAGCTCTTTGCTATCACATATATTTTACGAATATGGCAACGCCAGCACATAAAGCTTGCCACCTGACATTAAATAGCCGCCCATACTGATGCCACATTCACATATGCTGCAAATCGAGAAAACTTTTGACATGTGAAAAACTCGCGAATATTGAAAAGTTACAAGTTGCTTCCAACGTATAAACTGGCCAACAGACAGGCAATCCGTGAGATAGTCAGTAGCATCGAGCGTTGAACAGATTTTTACAAAACCGAAACTGACATGACTCAGCTGACTTGGTCCTTGTATGCGTCTGCCGGTGTGTGTGTCTGTGTGTGTGTGTGTGTTTGTGTGAGACAGTCTGTAAAAAAAAAATGTTTACGTACCAAATAAATTTGCCATTAGAAGTAGAAATTTACACGCCGTCGAGATTTGAGCACATAAACAATGTTGCTGTGTTAGTTAGCTGAAGCTTAGCAAGCTAAAGTTGCAAGATTGGAAGCTGCTACTGGGTGAGGGTTAGAAAGTGACATGCTGCGGGTAGGTGGCGCCACACTGCAAGCCAGATGTTTTGTCGATAACATGGCGAAAATTTACGATGGGCATACATTGAAATTGCCATATTGATGGGCAGGTGGCAACTTGTTGTTGTGGGTGTGGTTTAAGCTAAGAGTTTTGGAGAGAAGACAATGCCAAGACTGCACCTGGATGATGTCTGCTGAATGAAACATACCCCGATGCTCGCTCATTGGCGCAACAAAAATTGAAACTCTTGTCGTCGTATTGGCCATAAATTTTCACTTGCAGTTACGACTTGGCGCTGTCAAGGCATTGCAAGGACACATATATCTATTACATGCTGGCAGCATATATATATATGTATATATATGTACTTGTTGGGGTGTATATATGTGGTGGCACTTGTAAATAAAATGAAATTGCAAAAGAGCAAAGAGTTTTACTTGGTTGCGTAGCACTTGCAGTGGTCGTCGCTACGGTCACATTTTAAATGCTAACATAAATATCCTTTGCCTGCCAAGGCGCTGTGTGTGTGTGTGTTGCCACTGCAGGCAATCGTTTATAATCAGAAAACCAGAAAATTTCATGCTCTTGTCTATTCAATGTATAGCAAGAAGCAGCAAGGAAAAGTTGTAGCAGCTTCAAGCGTAGCCCAGCTCGGCCGCTCCCCACACTATAACTTTCATATTGGCTTTGTGCAAAAATCTTTGAACTATGAAAAATTGATATTAGCTAAAAATACTTTTAGCCCTCTGCTTATTGGCAGCATTGTGTGCGTGTGTGTGTGCGAGTGTGTGTGTTAGTTTTGGCTCTTTGTGTTTGTGCGTTCAGTGTCCTTTTTTATTTCGAGGAGTGTGTGCACAATGATTAGACTGCTTGGCTGCCTGACAATTTACTGTGATTCTTATTTGGCCCTCTTGGGTCCAAGGGGATTCACACACACACACACACACATTCTATTTGCTTATGTGTGTCTGTGTGTGTGTGTGTATAGCTCGGCTTGACTTTATTTAATAAAGCAATTTGCGCTTGGCTGACATAAGTTATTATTTGAGCGCACTTTTTGTCAACTCTGAGTGTGTGTGTGTGTGTGTGTGTGTGTATCTGCGTGTGTAAATACTTGTAAGTGTATGCGTGAGGTAGGCCTAATTATGGCGCTTCATGGCGCACAGCTGGCCAAAGGCGATAATATGTGTTAACTGTGAGTGTGTGTGTCGGGGAGTTGTGTATGTGTTTATGACCCGCACTCCATTAAAACATATTTGTCTAGCACTTTGGCGCAGCTTAAAGTTTTATTTAGTTGGCCCGAACTTATTGTTGTTGTGCAAACAATTAAAATTAATTTGCATAATAAAAAATTGTTTCCACTTGCGTGTGTGTTTGCCACATGCCACACCACTGTGCCACTATTTATAGGGTCAACAGCTTGTTAGCTGACTGGTTGTGTGTGTGTTTATGCGTGAGAGTTTAGTGTAATTTTATGGAAATGCAAAGTTTTTGCATATCCAAAATAAGGCAATAAAGGAAATATTATTTTGCAGGGAGAGTATGACCTATTGTTTTGGTATGGTCGATTTTTTGATGATTACAATCTGTATGAAAAATATTTAGAATTGTGATGTATGCTGTTTGCTATTTTTAGGCTGTGTATGATAGCTCAACGCTTCAAGGCTTAAGGCTCTCAGCGCAGTAAGACTATTGCGTGTTTAGCAACGATATTTATACAACTAAATAAATGTAAACACATTTGCATAATGAACTTAAATTTAAATAAAAAAATCACTGTCGAAGCTTCACTTAACGTCAATTAGCGTTTGATTTTCTAAGCAAATTCTAATTAATTCAATTATTGCCATTTACGCTATTTGGCGGTAAATATTTGATAGTTTTTTATCTGATTATCTCAATATCTGATTGACTTAATATCTGATAATCTCAATATCTGATTAAGGACTTAATGTATGCAACTAATATCACAGTTTTTTTTTCGGTTATCATAGCCTTGTATCCATCGAAACATTGGGTCTGCAAATTTTTATTTAATTTTTAAGAATTTCCTCGCGTATATAAGGCATTTTCAGGATTCTTCATACAATTGGCGATTTGTTGCTTGATTTGGAATTTTTTTGTAGAATTTCCGCGCATTTGTTCTTTCAGGACTCTTCGGTCAACAGTGTGTTTGTTCGAAATCCCTTTTACGTAGAAATTCCGTTGATGTTTCTTTTCAAGCTTAATTATAAGTGTGTCGTTGGGTCATGGAATTCTTGACGGTAAGTTTGGGGGCAGTGACCCGATTGCAGACATGCCCAACATGGCTCAATATGTGCTGTAATTAAGCATTATCAATACCATCAACTGATTTTCAATACACCCTTTCAAACTTTGTTGGAATCACACCTAGCAAGCTGCCTCTCATATTAGCACTTACAAGAATTTCAATATCGTTTGGTTACCAAAATTTCTTAAATTAGGCTACAAAAATGAAATCATACCTTATGGAGCTTTAAAATATGGCAATTAAATATAAATAAATATATTTTTTATTTTTGTAGAATTACTTTTTAGTGTTGTTTTTTCGTATAAGTAATAAGCAATAGGAATGTAAAGTTTCTCTGGTCACACTTAAACTTTGTCACGTATTCGCAATACTCATTTCAGACTCTCGCATAAATAATATTTAAATATCAAGATCTATAATATATATTCAATTTTTTTAGATTAATAGCATTAAGTTGTGTCACCGTCAGAAATTTTCTTGGCAAATCTAATCCGGTCGCACTCTAACTTGGGTTCTCTTCAGCACAACTATGAAATTTGCGGCAAATCTCGTACCAGACTCACCAACTTTTCGAAATTAACAAGTTTTCTACGCATAAACCAGTTATTGGCTTAGCTATCTGTCATGTCTTGATGTGGGCTCCTTGATTAATTGTGATTAATAGTGTACAAAACGTTAGTTGACACGCTGCTGCCAAAATGAAATGGGTTGATGGTTGATAACGAAGAAGGAGACGCTGTAGCAGAAGAAGCAAACGCAAAACCAGACTGACTTTCAAGTGTGCCATAGGAGGCAGAGGGGCCTCGGGATTTTTTTTTTTTTTTTTGAAAAAATCACGCATCATCGATCAAGTCAATTAGTTTGCCCACAACAAAAGCCGCATGCCTTGAGTTGTAGTTGGAAGTGGCTACACCTAACCCAGCATCCTTGCCACGCAATCTATTCAAAGCCAAACTGATGGAATTTTTTCTATCAACGCCACAGTTAACCGCTGCCGTCAACGCCGTCGGCTGTGCATGCACGTTTTTGCATTACAAATCAACATTGTTGCCTCAGTTCTTCTTTTTGTTGTTTTTGCAATTTTTAAACCATTTTTTTTTTTTTTTGGGCATCTTCCATTTTTTGGTGCAGCGATTTTTGCTTTTTTAAGCGTACATCCGCATCGGTAACGCCTGCAGCGTTACATGTTCTGCGCTTTATCGTTCATTTTTGTGTTACGAAGGTAGGGAGCTCTCTTCCAGTATTTTATACACTGTACCCTCCCCCCCCCCCCATGGGACCGCTGGTATTTTTACTATGTGCAATGCATCGAAGAGGCGGAGTAGGGCGTGGCACAGCATAGGTACGATATATTCAAAATGTTTGTCATTACATGAAAAAGTGATTGAAGTCGGGAACGATAGTTGGTATGTGGGAAGAATGAGATCTATGGAGTAGAATTTTACAATAAAATTGAGTTAAAAGAAACCTGTTCTTCTAAAGAAACTTTATTTAAGCGTCAAGAAGAACGAAAGATATCACAAATCCCTTAGCTTTATTTTGGGGGTTACGCCAGCTAAACGAATGGCTGGCATATTACCGATAAGCTTTATATAGGGCGATTTTTTAAGAGCTTTAAAGTGGTTTTGGATCTAGTTTTTGCTTATCGAGAGGTATCTCAGATATAAATTCCTCAATATCAGCTTTCAGTGTGTCAATCATTGTGTTTCTGTCGCTATAGAATTGTGTCTTTATATAGCACCACAACAGGTACTCTTATGGCTCTATATACGCTATATATCAATCCTAAGCAACCTTTGAGTGACCCTAAATGTGAAATATACTATTTATAAACTTAACATCGCCCGCCATTCACAATAACCTTCCGGCTTTCGCTATCTTTGAAGAAGTACGCGTTAACTCACCAAACACTGGATTTATCGATAGGTACTTGGAGATTTTTAGTTTTTGGGTTGCTCTCCATTCAAATTAATTGTTATAAAATTATATATTGTTTAACTGCTGTTTATTAGTATTTTTTTGTATTAATTATACATCAAACAGTAAGTGTTTGAAAATAAAAACATGCTTGCTTAAACCCCTAAGCTTTTAAACAATGTGTTCTAAAAAATTACCCTTTATGTACACTGGCTTAAGGTTTGCACTATTTAATCTGATTTATTCTTATATCTTATATCTTATATTTTCCGGAAAAAACTTTTTAAATATATTTGTATCATATTTGTTTGATTTGTAAATAAATTGAAAGTAAGAAAATGTGAACTTCTCTATAGAAGCCGGTGCTTCAGTTCTAACTGCCTAGCACGGGCATAGCTTTCCAATACACTCTATTTGACTAAGTAAATCTTCATTAATTTGTGACAAGCCATTATTCGTTTGGTTTCTGCTATAAACTCAACATACGTATAAACTCAACGTACGTTCAAAAATTTGTTTTTAAAGTTATATGTTATTTTCTCAATGCTCCGCCTTTGAAGCAATAAATCCATCGTTAAGGGGAATACATCTATTTTTTTTAAGAAAGTTATAAATATTATAATTAAACAGTTTTATAAACCAAAAAATTGAAAGAAATTCATCATAAAATTTATTATAATATATTATAAATAACAAAGAATTAATTATAATATACTCAGTTTTCTAACCAAGTGCAAATGGAGTGAATTTTCGTAAGTTTCAAAGCTGCACGCCAGGTGGCGCCATAAAATAAACTACGCTTTTACCTTCAACCGAAAAAAATTCAAAAGCAATAACAGAAAAGTGAGAAATAAGAAAAAGGAGAGATTAAAAACCATATATATCACAAAAAAAATATAAAGCCAATATTGTTTGAAAAAGATTTATAAATTCGCCTATGTTTTCCCATTTTTTTGATTGCTGTTGAATTTTTATGCAGAATATAATTACCAGAATTTCTTTGCTTAAACTTTCACATTTGAATGCATTCCATGCAGCGCACAACCACAGTGCACTCTTTTTAATTTATGCAAAAATATATGTATATAATTTGTTTGCTTTTTAAAAATGCAAAGCAGGGTATGCCTTTGTCGGGTAACGCCCTGATTTTTAACAATTTTTATTTTTTGTTTTGGTTTTTTTGGGTATTTCCTTTGCGCGCTTTGCTTTTGTTTGGTGCGTTTGCAAAAGCTGTCAATCAATAGAATTGTGCGTTTTTTTTTTTTTTTTGGGTGCAACGATTTGCTCTCTTTGACGCTTGGCGTTTCTCGAAAATCTACTAGGAGCTAGCAGAGGTCCAGCAGGGGCAAGCTGCCAGTCAGCAATATGGCGTTACCGCAAAAGCGAGAGCGACCCTATCAATGGGTTATGGCTTGTTGCCACTGCATGTGGCGCACGTTGCAAGTTGCATGTTAGCTGGCTGGCTGGTTGGCTGGTTGGTTGGTTGGTTGGTTGGCTGCTTTCATGGCCTGTCAAAGTCAACGTGCGTCACATTGCTGCGTTTGGTATGTGCGCCTAAAGTGCTGCAATGTTATTTTTCGCTTTGTGGGTGTTGCCTTAGTGTGCTGCGACATATTTGGTATGCCAGGGCATTTACATGGCTCGCTTGCAGCTTGCCACAAAAAAGTGGGCATAGTGTGCAAAGTGTGCAACAAAAAGTTGCACAGTTGGCCCGTTACTATGTTCTTTTTTTTTGGGGGTAGGGGGGTAGGGTCCAACAACAAGTGCCGTTGATATATGACGGTCTCTGGCTGCCAAAAATGTTGCAGCATTTAATGCGCAACTGTGAAATATATTTTGCCAATAATTTAAATGGCAACGCATTCAATAGCCAAGTTAAGTCATGGCCATGTAAACAATTTATGGTTGATATTGTGAGAGAGCAAATCTCCAGTTTAGATATGGGCAAACGTTAACATATGAGCAAGATTACACTTGAAGAAATGCGCTAAACTTTGTGAAGCTAAAGAAATCTTCAAGTTGCAATTTTTGTATCTACTATTTTGTATAGAATTATTGTGTAGAGTTTGTATTAACAGCTTTATTTACGTAAATTATTTTCTTTCTAAATTGATAACAATTCTACTCCGTAGTATTTGAAGTTCCACATGAGCTGTAATTTGTCTATCCATTTAAATATTTTTTTCATGTGCTCACTCTCATTCTTGGAGTTAATTCTTTCAATTCCGTAAAAAATACAAAATATCAAATACAGCATTTTCGATTTCTAAATATCTGTTACTTGTAAAACGTAATTTTAAGAATTCTTGCCAATTCCAAATAGTTTTGGAGGATAATATAAAGTCACCAGCAAAAAGTTTTGCCCAAAAATTGCAAACTTTCAATGCAACTATTGCCGCTTTCATATTGTTCACAGTTTTGTTGCACTTAATCCTAGTTTATTGTGCTTTCCTGTTACGACACCCAAATTGCATAAATAATTTCTCTCAGTGCATAGCTATGCATATTGCAAGTGAACTTTTTCCAATGCTCGTTAGTTAGGTCAAAAAAATTGGGAAAATAAAAATGAAAATAGGCAACTTTTTTTTGTTTTTTTTTTTTTGGCCAGCGGCTGCATTTTGCATGAGGCTTTGATTTTGTTCAATGCTGGCGTATACTCTCAACATCAAAATCAATATTTCGTATCTTTTGAATTTTTGCAATTTTTTTTTGTACTATGAGGGGAGTGGAGGGTTCTCTTAGTTCGCTTAGTTTACAACTCTGCTTTGCAGTTTTTCGTGGCTTTTGTGGAGCGAAGCAAAACGTTGGGTAAACTTTTAAGCTTGGCTGTCAGCCGAAAGAGCAGAAGAAGTGCAGCAACTTAACTTGTTCGTCTGCTTAGGCATGCAATGGACACACAGATACTCCAACACACACACATGCCTAGCAGCAAAATGGTGTAAAATGCATGGCGCCAATGTCTTCTCACTGTGCGTGCGTGTCAATGTGTGTGTGATAGCTGCTGGCAACTAAAAAGTCATGATTATGTCTAATAGATGTCCAAGTCAATCGATGTTCAAACACTTGACATTTGCACACTTGGCATTGGACGTGAAGCAATGTTACGTTAATAATATGCCAGGCCAGTTTAGAGAGTATGACTTGGAAAGGAACCGGAAATGCTGGGCCAAAAAAGTAAAAGAAAGAAAAATGTAGCCAGTGCGCTATTATGGTGTGTGACTCTATGTGAAATAAATTTGATATAAAAGCTTATTTACTTGAACCTTTTAAGCAAATCAGCTCAATCTAAAACGGAAGTTCACTGCCGCTCAGCAGTTTATGAGAATGTATAATAAATGAGTCCAAACACTTGGCTTAATTATATAATAATAACTACAGTAATGCCAAAATAAATAACTAATGAGCTAAAACACTTTTTTATTACAATTTATTTGTGGCCGGGTTTTTTCTTTTGCTTTTGAGTGCAGAAATTAAAAGCAGTTGTAGGAAAGAAAATGTAAGGATTGCTAAAGAGTGGATACTCTAGTCTGGGGAGTTAAGGCAAACCTTAGTTTAGCTGGAAAAATTGTGTTTTATTTAAAAGGCTATTTGAGTTGGTTAAAGAAAGAAAATAAAGAGGTTAATAGTTTTTTCTAGCGCAACGAAATATGCTTAAAATATCATATATGTTTGTTAATGAATAAGAAATGCCGCAGCAGGTTTGATTTAAAAAAAGCTGAGATTAATAAATTACTTTTGGTATTATTAATGGTATTATTAATGAAAAATGAAATAAAGTCAAATTGAAAAGGAGAAAAATTAAAATTCATTGAAATTGTATTAAAAGACTAACCATTTAATATATAATTCTTACTATGTCTTTATATTTTGAAACATAAAAAAATTGCAGCAGTAGAATTTTTTTCTAAATTTTTCCTAAATCGAGACTATTTGTTGAAACGCGTTTTTATGAAACGATTTATGAGGCATTTTATGCAAAATTGCATATAACGATTTTTATTTAAAAAAAAAAACTCTTTTTAACTACAATTTATTTGTTCTTTTTTTTTTACAAGTTCACCTAATTCTGTTTTTACACGGTGGATTGGGTCCAGAAAAAAATATATAAAAAAAAGACGCAAAAAAGACACAGAACGTTGTCAGATGAATGGGTGATTGGTTGCTAATCTTTGAAATCTATTGAAATAAGTGAAAAACAGATTATAAGTATCTCTTCTCAGCAGTTAATTGTGATTGTTGATTGACAATTTATGGCATCATTGGAGATCTCGTCTCTTTAGTTCTAAACAAAAAAAAGGGAAACTTTAATAGATGCAAATTTTTCCTAATTCAAAACTCTTTTCTAGTTTAAGTAAATCAGTAAGTTAGTTTCAATTGGATAAAGTTGAAACACGTATTTTTATGAAATGTCTTGTAAGGTATATTATTCAAATTTTTTCATTTTTCATACCTATTATATGTTGAAGTTTTTGGTATATATTAGAGATCTTGTACTTAATTTTTTTTTTAAATTGTTTTAAATTACGTAAACGTAATTGTTTATTTAATTAACTTTGTTTAATTCAACAGTTTTTGAATTTTAATTTGGATTTTATACAATTTTAATACTAAAATATTTGTTAGATTTAATAAAATATTTATTTTATTATTATAGGTCTGGCCCTCATGATTATTATTATTTTAAAAACATCTGAATTAGGTTCTATTATTGTTTACGCAATTTTTATAAAATATATTCTTGATATCTTCAAGGTAAAGCATGCATAGCAAATCTAAATCTAATATAAATACTTTGATTTGATGCAAATTTTGTTCAATGTTAACATTTTTGATTAATATTAAATAGTTAAAATGTTTGTTAACAAAATACTATTCAGAAAAAGCTGTTAAAAACATCTGCTAAAAGTCTTTGTTTGTAAAACATCAAGATGCATTTCAGAATCCAGCAAATTTCTGCCCAAAAGCGATTACGACGCAATACCCAAGTCTAGGGCGTGGGCACAGCGCAGTCAAAGATATTAGTTGCACTGCTTTCAATACGGAAGGCGGCTTTATTTTTCTAAAATTTAAAAATCGCCATGAATAGCTCGAAACAGCCAAGTGGAAGGTCGTAAAAAAGCCTATATCTGATCAGAATAATTATGCCCGCCACAAAGTGTATCACAATTATGGAGGCTCAGACAAAGAGAGAATAAACAACAAGCAAATTATATAATGTTTAAGTAAATATTAACTAGGCAGGGGAGCTTTGATACAGTGCCCAGAAACTAACCGCCATTTGCGACAATCAAAATGATTAAGTGCGCCTGGCCAAGACGTTATATACAATAAAAAAAAATATTGCGTATACGCGTCGTTGGTCGCCTTTTCAGCTGCTGCTGCTGCTGCTGCTCTGCATTAAATGCGTAAGTTCGTTTTTTGTGGTTGTACAAGTTGTTTTTTTGTTGCTGTTGTTGTGGCTCTGGACAAGAATTATGGACCTTTGGTTAAAGTAATTTAAAGCGTACGCAAAGCAGCTGCATACTTGTAGGCTTCGGCAATTTAAAAAAATAACAAACAGATTTCGGAAAGCAGCGTATGCTCCACTGGCGCGCTTAAAAATATGCTTTAACGCTTTAACAACCCTCCGGGGAGTGATTAAAATATAATAAATTTTACTTGAAAAACAAAACAGAAGAAAAAAATAACGAAATGTGGAATTCTGTAATAAGGGATGGGGTGCAAGCTGCGGAACCCAACATTGCCAATGGCGACGTTGGCGGACTACTGTAGTAAGAACCAAAAGAGATTAAGTGGTTTGGCCAGCAGAAAACCACACAGACACAGGCCGCATACGCCTACCCGCGTGCTACAACACTCATACACTTGGCGTCCACACATACATGCCGATTCACATACTCACTCGCCACACCAACGGCTTATAAACACTCACACACATTCATCCGGCCAAAGTGTGAACATAATTTAACATTCAGCCAGGCCACTTTTTGGTCAGCCCAAACCGTCAGAAGGTCCCTTCAACTGTTTTAGCCAAAATGTAGTTGAAGGTTTTGCACATGGCTCATAGTTAGACAATGTGCATGTGGCATGCCTCTAAGTCCTGCAGAGCCTCGTACTTTGTGTGTGTGTGTGTTTGAGTGCTTTTTGCCTTATGCGAATTTGATTTGCGGCATTTTAATTTATGAACATGTGCTTAAAGGTGCCGGCAGTCAAAGTTGCCAAACATTTCCTACGCCAACAAGTTGCAAAGAGTTTTGCCTTGCATATTTTACCATATCCTGCCACTCTGGGCGGCGGGTAGTTCAGCCCTGACAGTCGACGCCAAGTTTCATATTTTTTTTTCTGTGTATTATACACTTGACCTCAAAATGAAGCGTTGTGGTTAAAATATTCAGTTTCTTTGCTTATGTTTTAGTTTTTATGCGAACTGCGGTGTGTTTGGGAAACTTTTATAACTGACTTATTGCAACTGCAAGATTTTGTAGAACATTTTGTTTGCCGACTTGTTGAGAAAGAAAATTATCATATCATATGTGACTCTCAAGCGAGAGGTACAGTGGGATGCAACCATTTCTTTGAAATTTTTTAGTGCTGACTTAGTTTTTTATTTTATTTGGCCTTTTAGTCTTTTACTGCGTATGCGTAATATTTTTCTATTCTACGTGTTGTTGAAGTTACGTATACGTAATTTTTCTGAAAGATTTCAATTTGTTTAAATGTTGCATATACCCTTTAATATTTTTCTATTCTATATTATATCATATCATATATTACTCTCAAACTATAGGTACAGCGGTATACACCCATTTCTTCGATATTTTTTAGTGTTGGCCGATTTCGTTTAGTTTATTGTTCTACTAGCTCTCACCCTGCGTATACGCAATATTTTTGTATTCTACATGTTCTTGAAGTTACGTATACGTATTAATCTGAAACTTTTCAATTTGTTTACAATTTGAATAGCATACCCTGTACTATGGGTTTAAGTTTATATTGAGTTTGTAAAAAAATAAATAAAAATTGCGTATACGTCAAGAGAGTCAATCTTCTGCTAAACACAAACTTGTCCATAATGAGACTATTTTGCTTTAGACATATTGACATCTTCTGGATTTCTTATACTTTATTAAGAAAACCTTAAAAACAACTTGTTATCAAGAAAAATACAATAAAAATATTTGTACAGGTTGTAAGGTATTTTCATGCTATTTGATCCTTTGCGATTTATCCAGACTAGTTTTTGAACACAATATTAATCAAGTGGCCGCCTTTATAGGCCACAGCAAAATATATCCCTTTCGCGGCGTTTTCCATTAACTTTTCGCGCATCTCGGTTGGCATAGCAATGATTTCGGAACACGAATATTTTCCTTGAGCTTTTCATTGGTTGCTTGCTGGCGTACACTTTTTCAAATAAGCGCACAAAAAGTTGTCCGAGTCCGGAGATCTAGGTGGCCATTCAATGTCGCCATGATATTTTCGACGGTATGCACGGCTGTTGAGATAACTGAGCGACTCTTTTCAATGTGTAAGGTAACTAGTTCGGCGCGTTCCTTTAGTGTGAAGCGATTGAAATTGTACTGAATTGACGTTTCCAAAACAATCGGCTGTCAAATGTTTTTTTAAAATTGAAATACCAACATAAAAAATGGCGCAAGCTGTGGAATTCTAAACATTTTTTGAATCGGATCGTGAATTGTTGAGTTATAAAAAGCGTAAAGATCGTTTAGGCTTGGCATGAATTTGGGTAGATAATTTGTATTTGTATAGCTCCAACGATCATTATTATAGCTTGTGGACCTAAAATCAGACGCAACTTTTTTCAATTTCAAAATCGACCAGATAAAATCTTATATTTTTTCGATCTCCATATTTCATACAGATTTTTTTGAAACAGCTTTTTCAATATTGTTGTGTCGAAAATATTTCGATTGGGCGCTTTATAAGAAATTTCAATGAAATGTGCGATAAAATATCATATAAATGGGTACACAGTGCGGAAAAATTTCTCAACCAGTTCAAATGAAGTACGATATTTTATAATTGTAGGCAGTGGTTAGTTAGTCTGCAACTTCAAGTCGCCCATAAAATCTCAGCAAGCTGCTTTGCTCTTCGTTAAAAAAGAGTTAGGGGTATAGTCTGTGTTATAAACATTTCAATTACGCTGCTTCGGTCGTCTCTATATATTGTTGACTTTTGAAGCGGAAATCAAGCAATGCGCTTCATCTCTTGTACATTTTTTTTTTCAATATTTTTATACAAACAAAAAAGTGATTCGGCAGCGCACATACAAACAAGTTAAACGCGTCTTTGCGTGTGTATATTTTTCCCCCAAATTTTTATCTGCCATGGAATAAATCATCTGGATGTAACTTTAATATGAGTGGGGGGTGTAGGCAAGCAGTTTTCCCTATCTTTCCATCTTTACCGCTGTCTCTGACTTTGCCTGGGCTCTTTGCTCTGTTTTATTGTTTGCGAGTAACAAAAGTTGCTAATGAAGCAAAGCACATGAATGTGCACACACACACACACACGCATATATAATTGTATACACACACACAATTGCAGTCATTTGAATAGAACAGTTTTGGGTTTTTTTCAATCAAAATTATTTATTGTTGAAAGTTATTAGATTTTATTTATTTTTTGCTCATTTTCATAAAATGTAGGTTTAATTAGGTTTGAGATATAAGAGCTAGAGAGCCACACAAAAATTTAACAAAACTAAGAATTCATTGCAAAGAATGATTTTAGAAAAATTGAGAGAATCATGAGATATATATCTTTTTAAGTTTTTTAATATAAAGATTGTCTTTTCGGTACCCTTTTTTATTAAATAAATAAGTTGCACATTTTGTAGAACATATTATATTTATATGTAACAGTTCAAATATACACATATTTATTTTTTTTTGTTATTATACATATAATTTTAAAATATATTTATTTATAAAGAGAGATTTTTTGTTAGAAGTATAGAACTTTCAATTACAATAAAACAATGATGGATTATAAGATTGATATGAATTTTATTTATGCGAAAGATAATCTTGTGGCATTACATTTTAATTGTGATTTCAAGCATATGACCGCAATGGCTGGCTCGGATATAGTCCAAACTAGACGTCCAATTTTCATTGACTTTTTTCAACATATGTGGTCGTATATAGGCAATAACACGGCGAATGTTATCTTCCAAAGGGTTAAGCGTTTGTGACTTAACCGCATGAACCAATTACTTTATGTAACCCAACAGAAAGTATAATTCACAGGTCTAAAATGTGAGATTAGGCGATCAGCAAAAGTGTCTTTCAAAAAATCGATTGTGGCACGAGCTGTATGACAAGTTGCGCCGTCTTGTTGGAACCACAGCTGCCGTACATCATGGTTTTTCAATTCAACAGTGATTAAGTTAGTTTTCACTGCTCTAAACCGATCACCATTGACTGTAACGTTCAGGCCATCAACGTTTTTAAAGAAGTACGTACCAATAATTCAACCAGCCAAGCAGTCAGTTTTTCAGGATGTAACGATGTTTCGACATACACTTTGAGGATTAGCTTCACTTCAAATATGGCAATTTTTTTTATGAAAATCGGGAACAACGGCAATCTCGTTTTGGGCCCATACGACGAATTTACGCCTGTTTGATGATCGTTTGGCTATTCATGATGATGAATTGCCAAACCAAACTGAGAGTAAATTATTTGCCAGCTGTTAAATCGGTTGCCATCTTGAACAGTAATGCCCACTTTAAGTTCTATACCTCAAAAAAACACCCTTTATTTTGTGTATTTTATAAAAAAAAAATGGTTAAAATATGCCAACTTTCTTAAGTGAAAATTTTATTTCGTTTTTATTTTTCTATTAATATAACAATATTTAACAATTGTTTTTTGAAGAAGAATTGAAGTTTAAAAAACTTTAGCCTATGGCTCAACTTGTGAAGCTGCGACGGAAGTTAAAAATTGTACAAGAAACAAAAGAGATAAATGTAAATAAATATAATAATATATATATATAATTATAAATCCGGTTATCACAGAAATGTAGTTATTTTTAAAAGAATTTTATAGAGAACTACTGTGTTTAGATTTTATAGATGTTCGCATCGATATCTTGCTATTTGGCAAATTGAGATAAATAATATATTTTTATATTTATCAACTTTTTGAAGACATTTAAATTATTTTAAATTTAAGTTTCATATAATTGCTTCGAGAGCAACACAAAAAAACTTTTAAATATTTTATTACATTTTATTTAACGTTCTTAAAAGTTAAAAGAATAATTCTCAATACATAAAATCAGCTAGTTACTATGCAATATACAAGACTTTTAAAATCTATTAAAATTATCTCTTAAATATAATTATGAGTATCTAGCAAAAGTTAAAAGTGTACTATTCAAGTGGCCAGCACTGTAAGCGTACAAAAATTTAGCTTGGCTTGCAGAAACAAACAGTCTGATAGAGTGGGGTAGAGTGCTTACATTGAATGCGTACAAAATTAAGCAGAATTTAATTAAGTTCCATAAATTTTGTGCTACACACTTTATGCAGCTTCGGAAGCAAAAGAACTACTACTAAGCCAAATGGGACTTTCATTATGTACTTATGTACAATAAGCAAAGAACCACTGAATTGTAATTGTAGGTAAATTGATTCGGCCAATTTTTGTTGCTGTTGCTGTTGTTGTTTTTGTGTTTTGTGTTTTGCTTATCGTTTGCCACTCGACTCACTCAACAACTGCACTTAATGCACAAAACCAAATGAAAAAAAAACAAGTAAAAATTGTAAGGTAGCAAAAAGAAAATGTTGGAAAAGCATTGGTGGAATAGCGCGCCATGGGGGCCCAAAACGTTTATGGCTTGCAACGGGCGAACTTGGCAACGTCGAGTTGAGCTGACTCGAGTTGAGGCATTCAAGGCAGTTGGCAGACTAATAGTAAATAACGATAAATAGCAAAAAGAAAAAGCAACTAGAAAATTGCTGCAAGCCAAAGTCAATGGCGTTGCACGCTGGACTTTGCAACAGCAACAACGACAACAACAATAAGCACAACAACAACTGGCACAAACAACAACAAACAGCAAGTTGCAAAACCGAGTGTGCTTAAAGCGTAAAATTGTTTGTTATAAAATTCAATTGGCAATTGCTGCTACGGATGCCGCCGCTGCACCACGACGCGCCTGCTGCACGTTTTAGCCAAGTCCAAATGCGCTATAGGAATCAACAAAAGCAAACAAAGCCAAAACAAAAACTAACAAGTATTACACACAAAAAAATGAGCGGAAAATGGAAAAAAAACAAATACAAAAACCGACTATATAATAAACGAAAGTTTCACTCAAAGTTCTGGGTAAAAGTTTTGCTGAGATTTGAAATTTTTCATTGCATGCTTATAGGCGCGCCGCGCCGGCTATAATTTTCAATGATTTCTGCAGCAATCGAAACTCGAGACATCAAAAAAATGCTCCAAATATGAATTTGAACTTTGCCAACCGGAACTGTGTTGTCGGCCATTTTGTTTTAAACTATACTACAGTTTTTATTTAACTTCATTAACAAAACTTGATGCCTGTATCTGAAGTATACACTGCCCATGCCCATGCCTGCTAGTGTACACATCAATTTTCTGCATAATCTTTTTTACGCGAATTCTGAACTGAAATATGACTATCATTAGATATGTGCGCGCGCCACGCTGCGTATACTTGATAAGTATTACCTGCTGGCATTACTACGGCCAAAATCTTATCCCCTTTCATCAATGTTGATTATGTTATATAAGTAAATGTCTTCTTGGAATACCTTTGCCGCACGACAACATATAAGTACAAGTTGGTCTTCACATTACCATTTATGACTTTGCGCGTAAGCGTGTTGCCATGACGCGAAGACCAAATAGCAACAGGAGCAGGCAGCAATCATGCTAGAACTTCAGCACATCATAAAAGTGCGTGGCTGAGCAACAGGTTGGCATACACACACTCACTCACACACATCCACATAGACAGACTTACATTTGTTAATACAAAGGACACGACATGGTGGCAGGCATCACGCTGGCACAATGGCGGCAAGGACACAGCTTCGGAGTACGCGTTGTCATCCCACTCGTCGTTGGGTAACAAATTGCGCATATCAAATTTACGAAATTGTCTCAGCTCTGGTGCGGTGCAAATTTTTCCGCCAAGCCTTGACAAACTAATAGATTTCCTAGCTGCTGTTTGTGGCACACTCTTATGCAAGGATATTCAGTTATATAAGTTGGGGAGCATACTTCTTAGCGCTACGTTAGATAAGTGATTGCTTAAACTTGAATAAGCAATTTTGTAAATAGACATAAATGTTATTCCTGTAAAAATAATTAAGAAATACACTTTGCAAATTTGAAAGCAATTGTTGTGAGTCAACTGAGTGCGGCAAATAAAAGAGAATTTTGTGTACTATGTAGGAAACGCGCAGGCAACCTTAAAGGTTTATGTGTTTAGAGTCTATGACTATTTTTACTGTTGAATTTGAAGAGCTGATGTATGAGAGAATTGAGACAGAATTAATATATTTAATATAAACTTTTCAAATAAAAGAGTGTTTCGTAGTCGCATGGTTTGAAGTAGTATGACTTGAGTTGAAGTCATATCTTTATTAAAGCACTGAAATGAAACTAAAAATTGTGAAAAATTTAATTTTTATGTTAAATTGTAAGTCCCCGAAGATACACATTTAGGTATAAATAGTTGTAAAAAAGGCAACTCTTTGATTTTTGAATTAAATAAATTTTCAGGCCCAGCATAAGCCTGCAGTGTTTCCTAGGAAGTTGCAGGATGTGCTTGGCTAGTTTCGGGTACATGTTCTTCCGATTTGGTATTTGAAGTAATTAGAGGTGTACCTACGTCTTCAGCCCCCATTCCTGGGGACACTTACTGCGAATTGATTTATTTTGAATTTAAATATTTTAATTTAGATTTTGAACTGAGTTCAGCTCAATACCCAGCCGTAACCGTCAACTAACTATATAAGCCATATTTAATCTGCAAATCCTTGCCAGGATTAGTTGCGCATAAGAGCATGTAAACTTCGTCAGGCAGGAATTAGCTTATGCCAAAGCCTTTTGCTTGCTGTTGTCAGCTGTCTTTATGTCAATTTAAGGATATGCCCTGACAAAAAAAAAGAAGTGTTGGGTAATGGTTTTAAATTGTTAAAAAAGTCGCGCCTGCCGACTGTCAGCTGGGTTAAGACCATAATTTCTGCGTTTTATACGCGACTTGCGTGACAAAGATTCGCGCATTAGACAACCCAGTGAGATTGTTAATAATAATAAGCTTAATGTACATAAAGTTACAACTCACACATTCGCACAGCTATGTAAACGAATACATAAACTTATTTATATGTGCAAGTGTTTCGCTGAGACTGCTTTACATATTTAGGCCGTTTGTACGCCATACTAATGATTTTATGGTATCATAACACGTTATCACGCCGTCACTCACTCAAACACACGCACACGCACTTGAATACACACTCACACAGATACACTCACACACAGATACACACAAACCTAATTTCATAGAAATGTCTAATTCATTTGTTTATATTTCATATTATAATAGTACAAAGTCTGTCACAACATTTTCCCTACTGTCATTTCAATGTGAATTTTTGCATTTTTGAATTTTGATTGAGTTCAACTAAACATAATTTATGAATCCAGTTCAAAGCGCAGTCAAGCATTGAATCCTTTTTTACTTTATTTATTTTGTCGTTTATTTCTATATATATATATATCTGGTAAGTTGTGTGTGTGTATATGTCGGCTGTTGGATTAATGAACATTTCTGAACATTTGATTTGTGATTTATGCGCCAAATTATGTAAATGAGTTGCATTTTAGCTTGAGCGCTTCGTATGCATAATTTCAATTTTTGTCTAAACTTCTCTACATAAATTAAGAGACGTCGAGCGAATTTTTGGGTGAAATACAATTAAGTTTCAAATGAACATAATGAATGAACGAATGTGTGCAACATTTTTTGGCTAAACTTTGTTGGCAGCAGTCAGACTAGTTAAGTGTCTGTCTGGTATGCTTGTTTTTGGTTCTGCACGAGTTAGTTAAATATGCTAAAGCTTTAATTATGGCAGCCAAACAAATGTTAGAGAAAATTGTTGCAAAAAATTATGTGCGTGGTTTTTATAAAATTCCCTGATTAGTCAATATAGAATAACTCATATGGTTAGGGTATTTACGCAGCTTGATAGCTGTCATGGCTAATTTACTTTCACAAATTGTTATCGGGTTACAGTCTACCTGGCTAGTTCTCAAAAGGCGCTCTTGCATTACGCTCGCCTTCTCTAGTTGGTCCCTTCAAGGAAAGATAGGTGCTCCTCCACTCTGTCTTTCCATCTAAACTTTGATCGTCTTCTTTTTTATCCTTCGTCGTACTCACTAACTATCGCCAAGCGCGCATTTTTTGCGCGAACCTTCTCCAATTCTTTACTCCAAATGAATAGAAGTTCTTCACCAATTGGTCATTTCATCTGGTCTTGAGAGGTTGTCCCCTTTGACTTCCTTTATCGGCATTTGCATCGAAAACCTTCTTCGCTGGAACATAATACGCTGAACGATATCTTTATCTATGTCGTTATAGAGCTCATACAGTTCATGGTTTATAGTCGTCCTCAAACCGAAAGGGGTCTAAAGTTTCTCGAGGAATCTACTCCCAAAAAATCTTTTTCGCTGTAGCGTTTTTGTCCATAACGACATGGCTGAACCAACGCAGACGTTGGACGAGGCCCATATCGTTGTATAGCTCATACAGCTCATGGTTCGTTCGGTTGCAAAAGTCATCCCCAATCCAAAGGGGTGAAAAATTCTGTGAATAATCTCTTCAAACGTAGCTACATAAGTGCGCAGCACAATCCATGCCTCTGCGCTATGTAAGTCTCTTGTAGAACGTTCATTTAGATGATCAGGAGTGGTCTCTGCTGCAGATTTGCTTACTAAGATCAAAGTAACTCCCAT
The DNA here is from genome assembly GCA_035046065.1 of Chymomyza procnemis. NCBI lineage: Eukaryota > Metazoa > Arthropoda > Insecta > Diptera > Drosophilidae > Chymomyza > Chymomyza procnemis. The sequence continues at coordinate 44,620,401 of JAWNOJ010000026.1, forward strand.
TGGCAAGTGTAATTCGTCACTAAGTCTTCAGGCTGATTTTATAATCCGTGTTCGCAGAGCCAAGGTACGTGAAATCCTTGACAACTTCAAAAATATAGCCGTCTGCTATAACATGGGACTTAAGGCGCCGTACATCCCTTTTTGCAGACAGCATATACTTCGTCTTGCCCTCGTTAACCGCAAGACCCACATTCGCTGACTCCTTTTCGATTGCAGAAAACGCAGCGGTAACATCTTACTTACAACGTCCAAGGAGCTGAATACTCTTGTTACAAATAGTACATGTACATCGACCTACCGTAGTACCGCTTCCATAATGAAATTGAGGAAGTTGCAAGTTAGACCGTCATCTTATGGCAATCCTGGAATGGTATTAAAGGATATGAAAACGTAATTTTCTACCTTGACAGAGGTGGTGCTCAATGTCATTCTGCAAAGTGCTTCGTAAAGGCGTTCCCCTTTCGGGTTATAGATGTTATGGCCTCATCGAGAATAAAACTACAGGCCAAGCAGTCCTTTCTGTGAATATAGCTAACTGATCATTTAAAATTTGAGTGTTCAATTGGCGAACCAATGAGTCTTTGGATCGATGACCATACTCAAGGGGTATATATTGATTTAATTAAAATTTTGTAGTTTTTACGCAGATTTTCAGTTTTCTTCTTTGAACAAATTCTATTCTAATTCTATTACTTTTCGGGTATACGGCTTATATTCCTCTTGTACTTTTTAACAAAGAATAGAAGAATTTTGTGTAATTATTTTTGAAACCACATTCTTTGTTGAATATTTTTGCAGTTTGAGAAATTCACTGCAGCATGTGATTTCGAACAAACCAGTTGCAAGAAATTTTAAAAAAGAACAGCTTTATTTTTGAACCTAGGTTACAAAGTAACTTCTGTAAATACATATATAGCCAAACATATGCTTAGAAACTTCAATCAATGTAGATTAATCAACATCGCTTACAAAATATTTACACGACGACTTCTTAAACAAGTTCAATTTATTGTGATAGCAAAATTTTCAGTTTATTGACATAGATTAATTGCTGTAACTGACAGAAAACAAAGCATAACTTAAATAATATTTTGCAAATCATTATTGCTATGTTGAGAAGGTCTAAATGATTGAAGACGTTCGGTTATTATTCATTTTATTTGCTTCAATTAATAACAAAATGCTTATGCCATTTAAGAAAAACAAATCATTATTTGACCCATTTTTAAGCTGCTTGCTGTATGCATCGGCCATTTGAAGGCTTTTGAAAGGACGAGCCACTGTAGCCTAGTTCTGACAACTGGCAGCTGCTGTAGTGTGCCTCAGTGCTGTCATTATGACAGCGCTTCAATATCCCTAAATATCATACCAGTCAGCGTCATATAGTAGTATCCTGTCTGTTGCTTCGCACAACGCTTTGTTGTCTAGTAGTTGCTATCCTTTTACTCGACTGTCTATTTTGCATGCTAATTGGCATAATTTTAATTTTCCACTTGGATTCCACATCAGTTTTAAGCGGCATTTGTGTGTATTCTAACGTTTTCCAAATGGTGCGTTAAAATTCCAGATTCCAGCTGCTTTAGTTAGTAATTTTTATGTTTATTTTTCGTTGTTGTTGTTGCTGCTGTTGTTGCATTTGGCCGCATTTAGTTGAACATTTAGCAAAAATGGCAGCCGCTTTATAGCCACCAAAATTATCCACAATCGCGTGCTGCCTTTCATTGCGATAATCCTGCCAAAACTCTGAAACCAAACCGAAACGCATACCATACACAACGCCAACGAGCGCTGCGTACCATGAATATTCGCACAAAACTAAATATTTCATTTTCATTTACAAAATGTTTTGACTTGTCTAAATGTTTGCTGCTGTTTGTGGATGTTTTCTTTTTTTTCGTCCTTTTACTCCTTTTTCAAAATCAGGGCATACTTTTTAGCTGCCGCCATTTTGCATTTTGCAGTTTCCATAGATTTGGCAGCGTTTGTAATTTGATGCGTTGTAAATCTCTACAGTGCGGCAAAATATCGCACATATATACTATATTTGAGTACATATATACATCTATATGTAGAGAAGTAGAAATATGGTACGATTTTAATAAGAGTTTTTCCAGCATGATGATAAATGTTTTGGCAGGTTTTTTGCGCTTCTGCTGTTGCTGCTGATTACTGCCCGAATCCGAAGCATTCCCTGCGTTGTGTGTGTGCATGGGTCAAACGTAGTTACACGAAAATGTTAATAATTTAATGTTGAAACCAAAGTTTGTTAAATGATACTCTTCAGGTGACGATATAGCAGAACATATGTTGCATTTTTTTAAACAACTTTTGAGAACGATTCGATGATAATCTCTGAAAATATGACCATTAAGTCAGATATTGACATTTATTTAATTAACTATTTTATTATTTCAAAATAATTTAAAGTAATTTGCTAAGAATAAGGATTAAAATAATAATTAAATTGGAATTATTAAGATTAATTATATGCTTCTTAGATGATTATATTCCAAAAAATTTCAAGAATCTTGCTTAGGCGGTTGAAAATAATTATAATAGTCTTAAATTAGAATTATTAAATTAATTTTTTCTGCACAACATTGTTGTAGTAGTTGTAATTTTAAAATAATTTAAATTTTATATTTCAATGATTAAGTTTAATTTTTGTTTATATGCATTTATAACACTATATATATTATTTTAAAAGAATAGAATTATTTTATTTTATTATTAGCTTCTGAGATGATGATATTTCGCAATAATTTTAAGAATCTTGCTTTGAAAAGTATTTGAAAAAATTTTTAATAATATAATAATCTAAAAATAGAATTTTTAAATTATTTTGGACAACATATTTAATTTATATTTGTTATTATAAAAAAAATTAAAACTTAATAAATTAATAACTTAGATCATAATAATGATAATAATATTAATATTAATAATAATAATAATACTAATAATAATAATAATAATAATAATAATAATAATAATAATAATAATAATAATAATAATAATAATAATAATAATAATAATAATAATAATAATAATAATAATAATAATAATAATAATAATAATAATAATAATAATAATAATAATAATAATAATAATAATAATAATAATAATAATAATAATAATAATAATAATAATAATAACAATAATTTAATATTATACTATTATGAGTTGATATTTCAAAATAATTATTCAAAAATTTTGCTTTGATAAGTATTAAAAATCATAATAGTTAATAATAATTATATAATTAGTTTATATTTAATTATTAATTTCTGAGACGAAGTATTTTTAAGAATTTTACTTTAATAACGATTAAAAAAATTATAATAATATATAATAATAATTATTAAATATATTATTTGGAAAAATATATTTAATGTTGCTTATAAACAAAATTAAAAAATGTCTATATTAATAACTTTGCTTATACTTGATTAACTAATACTTAACATTTTTATAATGGATTGCTGATATTTGAAAATGTTGGTAATAGTTTTACCTATTTATTATATGTTTATAATAGTATTAATAATACATAGTTAGCGACCGATACGTGTGATCTCATTGATGACCGTGAAGAGACTGAGAACAATGCTTTGGTAGGTGTTACCAGATGGTCGATACGGTTTGTGGGTTGCCGGATGGATCTCAGACAGAAAATAATTTTAAAATTAAAAAACAAATATAAGCTAAAATCAGAATACATAAATTAATTATTTGTGACAATATATTTATTTTATACTTGTTACTATTTAAAAATTTGAAAAAGTATATTTTAGTAACTTAGTTATGCTTTACTCAAAGATTTAGAATTCTGATCTTTGTCTTTCCGAAGCTTTATTGATTTCTTACGCGAATTTTCAGTCCATATCTCAAAATTTACGGGGCAGATATATTGATTAGCATTTTCCGTGTTACCTAGAAACAGCAATATTGGGTTGGAGTTATTTAGATCTCAAATATTGCGAATACGTAATTTTTTAATTATATTATAATTCTTAATTTTTAAAATGTTGTATATATAATTCGTCTTTGAAATTGCGGCTTGACCATTTTTATTTAGTATTATTATTCTACTACATTTAAATATTTATTTTTTTTTTATTTCCAAATTTTTATTTTTATTATTATTATTTATTTTTGTTTGCACCTTAAGTTCTATTTATATTTGAATTTCGTGTAGAAAAATATTAAATTATATTGTGTATACGTAATTTTTTTTTAATAATTTATTTCACCGCATATATATTATTTATACAAATTCATATTTATTATTATTTTAATATTACACGAAATATGTCTAATTTATACTTTTGTGTTAAAGATTATTTTAATTTAGTTTATGAGATGAAGATATTTCAATATAATTTGGCGACTTAAAAATCAAAATAATAATCTAAAATTTTTATTATAAAATTTTTTAAATTTTTATTTATTTTATTTTATGATTTAAGTAACTTCTTACTAATTATAGTTTTATATATTGCGCATACATAGCATCAACTTTATTCTTATTTTTATTTCTAATATTAAGTTTTAAAAGTGGCGGATGTTGTATATTTCTTGAATTTTGCATATACACAATTTTTACTCAAGATTTCTAGTATCATAATTTTATTTGAATGCTTAATTTCTAGTAAATAATATATTTAAGATTAATTACATTAATTAAGTTATTCGAATTGCGAATATGTAAATTTAAATATGAAAATTGTTACACATTATTTGTATTTAATTTTATTTATTTAGGCTTTTTTTACTTACTAAAATTCCTTGTAAATTAAAGAGAAATGGCTCTACAAACTAGAAAGTCTTTAAATATCTCAAGCTTCACATGGGTCTATTTCCAGCATAGACTTAGTTCCAAAAAAACCGAGTTATGTTGACCTTTGCATTATCGTCAGACTTTTACTAGGGGATCACTTCACTCGGCAGCTCACGTCACCATTTTCTGCTACCAACGTTTCTCTAAATTTAATTTTACTAAAAAAAAAAACTTAAGTTTTTAACGTAAAAATATAAAATATATTTTAAATTAAAATTCTGTTTCGAGATTCTTAAAACTTCTTCACTATTTTGTTTGCTCAAAAGAATTTAAAGCATCAGGCAATTAATTTTTTAAAAATTAAGAAATGCGAAACATTCAACGATCCCTGTGCTTGGGGGCTAACTATATATTTCAATTATTGCTGCATTGTTCCAACAATTATTACACAACTTGCAACTTTTAAAAAACTTGAAACATTAATTCCATTAAAATTATTGTTGAAAAAAGCGTATGTTAAATTCAACTAACTTTAAACTTTCGTTGCTTTTATATAGCTTTTGGTTTTTTTTTTTTTTTTGTTTTTTTTGCTGCCGTCCATATTTATATGACCCAAGTTGCTGTTGCTGTTGTCGGTTGCAGCTTACCTGAGGTAAACCTTAAAAACGCTTTTGCATTTTCATAAATTTTTGGCATTTACCGACACGCTGCTTTGCATCTGCCCCTTGCCTCATGCCACATGCCACATGGTCTCACCCCTCCATACACGTTGCACGCTTCCCATGCTGTTGCTATGCCGCATCCAAGCTAACTCCCTTTAACTGGATGCCCACAGCTCTTGTCATACATATTTTAGCCGGGTTTGTATTTTGTTTTGCATTCTACTGGTGGACTGACTGACTTTGTATGGAGTCGTCGGTTCAGTCATTCAGTCATCCAGCCATCCAGTCCATGAGCCAGAGTGAGTGAGTCAGTGCGTCTGTCAGTGTGCCACTTGCAGTTTTACAGGCTGCATCCAGTTCATGTTCTATTTTTGACGCTTTTACAACATTGCGGTGCAACATGGTAGGAGTTCTTGTTGCTGTTGTTGCAAGCTTCTATAGTTCCATAGAGCTGTGTGGTAGATACGTTGACTTGGTCGTTGTTGCAACGTAGCTTTTTATGCAATAAAATTGAAATTAATTTTTAGTGATTGCGGATGCGGTTCCCGCTATGGCCATCGCGGCCATTTACCAGAATATAATTCTTCTGGCTTTTTTGGGGTTTTCATTAAGTATACAAACGTGGTACACGGTTGTATGGTCAGCTGGTCAGCTGGTCAGCTGCTACGTTTGCCCCGAAGTACAAAGCGGTTTGACACTGCATTTCGTTGGCCACAATTAAATTGTAAATTTCAACTTGTCAATGTTTTTTTCATGTCACTTCTTCTTGTGCGTTTACGTAATGTTTTATGCATAAAATGTTAAATAAAAAATAATACAATGTTTTTATTCTTTTGGCAATGCTCTTAAAGATGAGGAAGAAGTGTATAAGAGATAAATGTTTATTCCCTAAGGTCTTTATTTATTTTTTCATTTGAATCAATTTTTTTCCATACCTCTGGATATTTATCCCAAGGCGGCAGTACAATTTTTTCTTGATGACACTAGTCGTGTTTTGATCGCGACATTTCATTTTCGAAGATTTCATAAGAGCTTTTCAATATTGACAATCTTTCTTTATGTCCACTATATCCAAATATTCTACTTTTTTCAGTTTCATGCAATCCTAACATTAATTTCTGATTTTTGGATTTTACATTTTTGTACGAATCCAACACACGCTTCTGGTTTTTATCGATTTCTTCCCCGTAAAAGTATCCGACTCTATCGTTTTTCGTGTTTTTTAAAGTTGATTTTTGTACAAACTTTCCAAGCGATCTTTTTTTTATCTTTTATTTTTTTCAATTGACAATTTCTCTTGATTTTGAATTTTTCGTATGCTTGCCTATTCACGCGAATTCGAACTTTTTGTTCTTTAGAAATATTCAACTTATTTCTGGCCATTATATTTCAAGTATGACGTATATATAAATCCTTATCGAAGCTTAGAAACTTTTTTATATTGAATAATATTATTATTGTATTATTTATTTTAATGCCTACCTAAACTGCATCCTTTTGATTGAACGTCGCTTAGCTAGTTTCTTTTATTAAATTATTTATTTTACTTGCGTATTCGTAATATTTATACCAAATTGCGCATACGTAAGATGCTTTAAAATTGCGTGTACGTAAACTGCCCTCAACATTGCGTATACGTAATATCACTACAAAATTGTGCATACGTAACATTTCTTCAAGATACGTATACGTAATATCAGTTCAAATTGCGTATACGTAACGCTCATACCTTATCTTTTCTTCGATTGATTGCTGGAAATGTTTTTTTCTAATTTGCGTATACTTAATTTTTTGATATTAATAATTACGTATACGTTGTTGTGTTTGAGAGTTTTTGCGTGTTCTTCAACAGCTTTCAAAGTAAAGTGTTTCTAAATCAAGTTCTCACAAAAAGCGAATTCTCCAAGATATTTTTAAAACAGTTTTATATTTATTTTTTGTTAATGATAAGAGTTTGCTACCTTTGCTTGCTCTAAGTAATTGGTGTGCTTCTTATTTTTGTTCTTATTATTGTTTTATAAGTTTTTCTTAAGTTTCCTGTTAACTTTATGACAACATTTCGGGGTTTTAAGAACATTTAACTGCAGACATGCACTTTGTGTCTAGATATAATATACAGCTTAAAACTAAAACTCGTCTGTTTATTTTCTACGTTCACACAATTCCATACTAAGCTATATAATCCCATAACATAATGTGGATTTTGTGGAATAAGTATAATATATATTCATGATATAACCCAGCTAATTCTTGAGCTCTTAGTACACTGTTTAAGCTCGAAATTGCTTTGGCTGGAAATTATCTTATAAAATTAATTTAGTAAATTATTTCGAACTCGCTTAAGCCGCTTTGCGCACACTCAACAAACATGAAAACTGCTTTTAGTTTAATTTAATTCAAATTAAGCTTTAAAATTACTAAGCGTAAAACCAAAAATGCCTTGTTTATTTATTAAATTTAAGCCTATTTAAGCATAAAATATATTATTAAGCACTTCAACTCGTTTAATATTAAAATTTTACAAATTCTTCAAATTTATTTATAGGTCACTTGATTTAATTTCGTCTGCCAGCCTCAAAAATAAAACTCACCGAACCAAATTACAGGTAATTAAATATTTTCGTCTATTTTATTTAAACACCAAAATTTTCGATGTGACTAATATGAAGCACAACATGTGTATATATTAAAATTAAATGAAATTGTATTAATTCAAAATTTCCATTATGCGGGGGTAAAAAAACAAAAAAAAATATATATACATATATAACCATATATAGCTGCCATGTCAATATTTAATGCACGTCAGTCGAGCATATGAAAATTTTAATACGCGTAAATTAAATGTTTACTACAGTTGAGGGCGGTTGAAAAGGGGGTGTATGTGGTTTTGTTAAAAACGATAATTCATGTTCCATTTGTCATTTGCGTTGGTTGTCAGTTGACAAGGAAATATCATTATAAACGTATAGAGAGCATGGTGCTAAAGTGTCGTCGTCCTAAATTGAGATATAACTGATTGACTGACTAATTGAGTGACGTCGATGCTGTACACATTTCTCCCCCTCTCTCTCTCTCTCTCTCTGTGTGTGTGCATCTCTCACTTTGCTCAATTTCACTGCTTCACTTTACATAATTTAATCATTTGGCAAAATTTTTGCCGCCTTTAAGTGGAAATTTTCGCAGTCTCATAAGCGTTAGGCAGCTTAGACCTAATCTCTTTGCAATTAACTCAATTAGCCAGCCCACAAAAAGTCCTTTCGTGCTGACCAACAACAACAGCAACAACAACAGCAACAACTTAATAGATGCGTCCAGGCAGCAAAACGTCTTTGGACATCTTTGCCATTATTCATGGTCACAAATTGAAATGTTGACAGAGCGGCTGACCAAGCGAAAAAGGACCCAAAAATAAAACAAAACCACAGCAATAGACATAAGCAGCATCCTGTGCCCACATTGTGTATGTGTATGTGTCTGTGTATTTTTTGGCAAAAACGTAGGCCAGCAAGGGTTAAGCTTGGCTCATATAAATTACCAAAAGTGTCGTTTATCTTGGCCAAGTTGGCAGCAACAAGGTCAACTACGCTGCATAGATATTTTCGATTTAATTAGCCGCAGCTGCTATGCCGCATTTATTCTACTGTGCTTATCATTGAACTTTGACCAAGTTACTCTTGGGCTTGGGGTTTTTCTTGCAAGCATTTATAGCATTACCCTTGGCATACATAAAGTTTGTGCTTTTAATTGAACTAAACAAATAGCAGTTTTTTCTGCGCAAAGAGAGTGGAGCTAGTGGGGAACAAGAATAAAATAGCGCGTGGGCCCAAGGAAGCGCTTGTGGGCGAGCAGATGATCGAAAGACTAAACTCAAAGCACACTGACAAGTTTAGTCTATGTTTGTCTCCCAAAATAGATTGCTGTCGAAAAATTAACAAAATTCTTGCTTTATTTGATAAAATTCTGCCCAAACTATTGTTTTCTCTTCGATTTATAATATCTTTTATGTATGTTAGACTCATTTTACAAAAGGATAAAATGAAAGGCAGTTCTTAGGTCTGTAGCCTAAAGTAAGGCTTCTTCCAGTTTCTGATTTTAGTGATTTCTGTTTCTGTGTATTAAATTTTATATTTAGCAGAAGGTCCTAGTAGCTAGTGGGCGTTAAACTATTGTTAAGTGTAGAATTGCGCTTAATTTATTAAAATAAAAATAAAATTAGGTTACCCTTTTATAGTATAACTTTCCGATTTCTTGCTCCCGACAAGTCCTAATTGCCCAACAAATTTGAAAAAATTATTGTGTTTAAATTCAATGTTTTAGTTTTATGTTTTTTAGTCTGAACTGCATCTAATTTTTACACAAAATCAAATAAAATAGTCAGTAGGGCACCTTAAAATTCAAGTTACAAAAGTTCGACTTTTGATGAATGTTCTAAAATTGCTTATAAAATATAATTTCACTTTAAAGCTTTGTTGGCACTTCCAATTGTTACCGGGCCCTTGACAAAACAGTAGCTTGACTCTTTTATTAGAAGCCTTTAATTGTATCTTAAAAATGTATCTTTTTTAATGACAAATATTCAATGGCGTCATATAGCTGCTTCGCAAAGGGCAATTAACATTATCTCGTTTGTCGAATATTCGATGTTCGCAAATACACAGCAACGACTAAAGTATTGGGTCTTCGGAATTTATCAATATCTTTGTGAAATCAATTCTTTAATCTAAATTTTTTTTTTTCAGAAAAATTCATTAATATTGAGTGATAATCTGCACCATTGATGTTTATTGGTGGCTTCTTCTTCATCAGGGGCCGGTGATGCTAACAGACCAAAATTTGGGTTTCACAAACATTCGTTGCCTTTGTTGCCATGAAGTGTAGGTTTTTTTTAAAACCTTTGACAGTATCAGAAAATCGATCTTCCATTAGGTTGACTTTTCCATTAACATTCCATATTCACGACTTGCTTTGGCAGTCATTTCATTTTTTGAGAATAGTTTTTTTTTTTTCAAATTATTCCCTACGTTTTAGCGAGAAGCGTTCTTATTACGTAATATCAATATTTTTACTTAATACTTTTCGTATGGCATTAGACTTCAATATTTTGAAAACATTGAAAAGATTTCTTAAAATAATGTTTTTGCATTATTGAATGTATTTTAATAGTATGCACGTGCACGTAATGGAGTAGACTTTCCAATAATATTCCATTTTCACGACTTGTAAAATAAATAAGTTTATTTTGAAAATAATTCTTCTCAAAATGTTCCCTACCTTTGATGCTGGAAACTTTGCAAATAAGTTCTCATTTAAGCAAAAGCCGTTCCATTCATTTTTCGAAACACTTAGACTTAAATTTTTTGGCTTTATTGCCTAAGCAACGAACTTATAATTGTATTATTGAATGTAAATACATAATAGTATATTATTTACTATCTATAAATGATATTTTTCACAACAATTCTTCGAAATGCTGATGTGCTTTGTAATTCACATAAACAAATTAAAAAAATTGATATTTTACAGATGAAGAGAATTTTTATGTCTAATTGGTTTGAATATATTTAAGCCTTTAAATTTTCTGGCATTTTACTTTTAAAGACAAGTAACAAACCGACCTTCGAAAACTTTTGAAGTGTGCTTGACATTTTTCGAAACGTGCCGGTCGCTTCAAATCAGGCGATGGTCAAAAGGGCATTTTTGGTGAAACCTATTGTCACCGGAATCCGCCATATTTAAAAATGGTGTACACTTGCATTATTTTGTGTACTGGGACAATTGTCTTAAAATATCACAATCTAATTTATCCTAAACTAATCTTATCTTTACAAATGTTTATGTCATTTAAAATTGATGAAGCTTTTTAAGCAATTTTTTCGATCACAACTGATAGTTTTCGTCCATCATCGTTTAGTGGTTGGTGTTCGCAACTTTATCAACCTTGATTTACTGAACAAATGAAACAATAAACTTATCTTTTCATTTAAAACGTTTCGTTGAATGTTTAAGGAATTTTAAGGAAGACATAATATTTACACTAATTTTGAGGTTTATTTCATACTCTAACTTAGTACAAAATATCTTTTTTTTTCGGCACAGGAAAAGCATTGAGCATTGAATCCGTAAGCAAAACACAAACGCATCCTATCAAATTATATTTTATTAATTATCAATGCTGAAAATATTAAATAATTAATTTATTATATTTGTCTGCATAATGATGAATAACCCTTCAACACAACAGAGCATTTTTCAATCTTGAACAAACAGTTTAAGAACTTCAAAGTAAAACAAATATTTTGCTGCTAACAACCCACATGTGGCACTTATTAGTTTTGATTTCTTTTGCGACTGCAAGCCACTCACTGCTTGCTTCATATCACATGTCCTAGTTCTGCACAAAAACTTGAAAATAAATTTGTTTACTTGGGTTTTTTTGGGGATGAAAATTGATAATCTAACAATTTTGTGCAGTGCTTAAAATGCACTTTGGCTAAAGCTCTCAATGAGCTGCAACCCAAAAATTTTTGAAACAATTAGTTTAATTTAGACAAATATTTATGCAAAGCCACTTGAATAACAATCAAGGCGGCAATCAATCAGTCTATCATTTATCCATCAATAACAAGTTACATGTGTAACAATTTGGCTAAGCAAATAAAATTGATAAAGTTTTAAACTTTGTTTTGTTTTTGAAGTTAAGAGAGAGTGAGAGCATATAAAAGTTTGCTGAAAATCAATTTGAATTGAATTAATTAGCAGCGCAAGCAGCTAAAAACAAATAATCAACAAAATGTCAAATGTCATTTATAAATTATTAAAGCTGCTATGATCTCAAACTCTAATTTGGGGTAGACCCCAACACTCCTGCGCCAGGATTCGTTTGGTTTTTTTGTGGCTATGTTAATGGCGCTTCCTTTTTGCTACCTGTTTCGAGCAGGTTGTGTGTTTTGTGTAGTTTTCCGCTTGATTTACTGCGCCGCAATGTTTTCATTATTTGTAAAATATTTTCAGCTTCCGTTTTGTAACGCCATTTTGTTTTGGTTGTGCAAGTGTGTTTGTGTGTGTGTGTAGGAGAGAGAGTGTGTGTGTGTGTGTGAGAGAGAGAGTGTGAGTACTTAGATATATGCATGGAACTGACAGCGTCCGCTTGCCACCATTTTCATTGGTAATTTTCTTTTGGTATTTCTGGCGCGCAATTAGTTGCTATTTTTTTTTGTCCATTTTCATTTTATTTTTATTTAATGTATTTCGTTTCTGTGTTTATTTTCCTTAGTGTGTGTGTGTGTGTGTGTGTAGAAATGTGAGTGAGTGAGTTTTTGTTTTGCTTTGCTTTTTGGTGTGCTAATTAAGCACAACGTTTTTCCATTAATCAAATTACGTAGTTGCTGTTTTTGTATTTGGTTTATGTTCTTTTTTTTTCTTACTGCTCATACCCTGAAGCTTAAGTTGTTTTAGGGTATGTAAAGTCAAGTCGAAAAGAAGACATTAAACCAACTGGTCTATAGTTCCCTAAAATGCCTAGCATAGTACGTCAGTATGTGCATATGAGTTGCTACTGTTGCTTAAAGAAGATACTTGGCAAGTTTTACAGTAATATGACAAATGTTTAGTTTCGGGCTAAAACCTTCTCCTTCTTCTGCTTAAAATCGTTTTCCCAACTTCACTTTATCGCTCTTGGACAAAATAATTCTCATTCCAAAGTTGTGAACGTTAAAGTTCAGAAACAGCATCAGTCAGCTGTTATCGCAGCTAAGCAATTCTGCCAATCGTTGGACCTTTTAAGGGATATATATATTATAGGCCTCATAATCTTAGTAAAATTTCTCTATAACCTTTCCGCATACTAAATCCCAGATCTTAATCAATGCACTAAAGACAAAACTCACTGGAATTGTTAAAAAAATATGAAGAGAATGGTGTTGTCGCAGCTAAGAAATTCTGCCCATCTTTTTGGACTTGGCTAGTGACAAATATTTGTATTAGAGCAACATGGGTGTTTTTCTATAAACTTCTTGTATACCAAGATCTTAATGAGTGGACCATATCCAAATCACCAACAGTATTAGAGAAATTTAATAAAAGTATGAAGCTTGCAAACCTGATGATTTTATTCTTCAGAGAGTACAGCTTCTTGCCGTCATTGCCCAATGAAGCCTTGGCCTTCTAATTCCAAAAATTACAAAGAGAAGTTAATAAAAAAATATTGAGCTTGCAAAGATTATCACATTGTCCTCCATAGTGTTCCAGTTTCTTGGCATCCTAATACGATAGAGCCTTAGCGTAATATGTTGTTCATCTTAATGTCCTTCAGTATAGCGTTTTGCGAAGTTTTTTTTGATTGAAGCCCTGAACCTGTTGACTTCTTGCCATCCATGATCAATACTGATGACTTAAGTAATCCAGTGGCCTAGTATGTTGTATGTTCCTCATAATAGCTTATCCTCACTTAGACTGGATCATATTCTAAAAAATGTTAATAATGCGAGATAAGATGTAAGAATTATTTTTTACTCGCTTCAAAAATGCACAAATTGGATGGGGAAAAAGAGCCGTCACATAAAGGCAGCGTATGAATTGGTTTTGAAACATTTTTTTGGTGAAATAATAAAATACAACATGAAAGATATATATCCGAAGTAGATAAAAGAGAAATTAGATTTTTAGAGCAAAATGGTTTGGATGTATTAGGTTATTTCAAAAACAGTATTTTTTTTAAAAAAACGAGATATTACATTCTTTTTCCAAAACTTCGGTTACATTTTGGGCTGGAACCAAAAAGCAAAAAAAACTAGCACAAATGCTTTATGTATGCATGAAGGCTGCTAAAGATTATAATGTGAAATGCACTTGAAACGAATTGGTAAAGTCGTTTTCAAGTTGTATCACCGAATCCGAAGTCATTGTCACATATAAAATGTATTTAAAGTTTTAAAAATAATTTTAATTTGCGCTTCATATGGGTTTATTCTACATTACGTCTCTATGAGAAGTTGTTCGAAATGTTCATCGAATGCAATATTCTACTTTTTGGAAATGCAAAGTATGTTTTTTTGTTTTATTTTGCCAAAGTATTACTATTGGTACATCCTGCTACTCAAAATTTATTTATTTTATTTTATATTTATTTTTAAGGGGTACAATGAATGCAAAATTGTAAAACAAGGGGTCATCGCCCTCTGTAAGCTTTCTAGCGCAATGTGTGTCTATATCTTAATTGAAAACAATAGGCAGGGAGATGACTTTCAATAGGCGATACTAGTAGGTACTATCTACAGGATGGATTATAAATAATCTTTAATTAATTCCCTTATTGAACAATGCCGTACATATTGAAATAAAAAGGGTTCTATGTGTCTTAGATTAAGATTGATGCTTACTCAAAGTTAGACTTCAGCCAACAATGAATTTTTTTTTTAAATATCTACAATTGGCAAGGAATTATATCAAATATTTAAAATTTATTTACTGAAATTTTACAAATTAAATGGTGGTAAGCATCACAAAGTCTGCATAAAACCGTGTTAATAGTGGCAGCATAGAGTATTTCAGAGTCGTTTTCGTTGGATATATTTCACTTCCTTTTCTTTTTATGCGTTTTCGTTTATAGTCATTTTACTTTAGCGTTTGCCTGTTTCCTCCTGTTGCGTTCATAATTTGTATACGTGAAACAGTGTGTGTGTGTGTGTGTGTGTGTGTGTGTGTGTGTGTGTATCCTTATGTATGTCAGTGTGAGTGTGTATAAGTATATGTATGTGTCCGGTTGCTTGGCACTTAATTAAAAGATTACTTCTCAAAACTTTTTGCACCAAACTTAATGTCAACACAAAGTGGACTTAGAGAAAAGAGAGCGAAAACGGCAGAAATAGAGTGAGAGAGCGGAGAGGAGGAGAACTATTTTAGCTAGAGAGTAGTACAGAGCGGACAATTCTTGCAATATAATAAAGCTATTCTTTTTGTCTCTTCTTGTTACGAAATGTTTGCTAAAGAACTTAAAATAAATAGAAGGAAATTGCTAAGCAAACACTTTAACTTACACATCAAGAGACTCGTTCATACACACACTCCAACACATATATGAGTACACACACACACACACACACGCACATGACTACACCGATGGCCAATTAAATAGGTTTTTCATTACTTATGAAAAGTAAATCATTATAAAAGCCTGTGGCTGCAAAGGATAATGATTTAACAATTGTAATAATATTTACGACTAAATCTTCTTGTAATTTGTAGACAAGTAATAACATTTGTTTTATGTGGATTACAACTGCTGTCTCTCGTTGTTTGGTACGGAATTGAGAAAAAATGATATATTCGTTTTGAAATGCGAGCTGTATGCCTCAATAGCTTTAAAATGACATGAAATTGCAGGTGGTGTGTTTGCATAGATACCTTAGAGTAACATTTGAAGATAAATCGGCAATATTTATAAACTTTTTCTGTTGACAAATCAATTGAGATAGACTTTGGCTTCACTGCATTATTCGGGCAGACGCTAATTCAGGAAATGATTTAAGGAAACAGTCTTTTTCAGACTTCAGCAGTATTGGAATAGCTACATTTTCAGAAGTTTGTTAATTTTGCTTTTAGTTCTCAGATGCTCGGAATGAACGTTATCTCCCAGTGTAGCATTGGTATTAGTTTTACATTCGTACTTTTGCTTTGCAATTTACAATAAGGATAAATTTCCAAATTTCAGCTTTCACTTGAGAAGTAGCCAAATTTAGTATTTCGACTTTAAGATCTCAAGCAACAAGCAATTCCAGAGAAATCTCATTAAAAATCTAAATGATTTCGGCAGTTTCGTTATTAATAATTTAAAAAAAAACCGAAATAATTTCGGTTTTCAATTATTCAAAAAATATCCCAGTTAATTCCGGTTTTCAATTTTGGTTCAATAAATGCATAAAAACAACGGAAAACTCTGTGCTTATAATATCTAACAACTTTTTTTAGTAATCCAATAAAATACAATATATTCGTACAATTCCGCTAAACCCAACAGCTACTAGCACATAACAGTTGCTTTTATGTTCCAAACTCAAACTAAAATGAAAAACACTTAAAATAGTCAAAATAAGTGAAAACTGAGCTTAAAGTTGGAATAAGAAGCATAGAAGATTTATGGATTGTTACGATTTAAGAACTGAGTGCAAATTGTTTTCTCCATTGGATCACAAAAAAAATCCAGACAAAATGGGTAAAGATAAATGATGTGAAATAAATGTTAGACGTCAAGTGTAACACGAAGCAGTTTGAAATTTAACTACTGTTTACAGACATTTATTAGAAAGGGAGTTTAGACACTTGTTTCGCATTTTGAAAGAGAGTTACTTTTATGGGGTCGTTGCTTCAGTGAAGTTAAGGTATATTTAGTTAGTCAAATGCTTAAGAATTACTCAGAAAGATCAATATTCGACTCTAATTAAGATGATGATGACCTTGATGCTTATCAAGGGTCAAAGAAGTTATTGTTGTTACTTCGAACAAATTAAAGACCTTTAGCGACACTGTGCTATATGCTTGGGCAGTGCGAATATTGTTTTTTATTGGTTGCATTCTTTCTTTCTTAGCAGTTTTGGATAATTCTTATGATTCTAAACTTTCAAATTTAATTTTAAGCAGTATTTGATATTTACGAATAAGTCTTAAAATTTTAAAATTTTATACAAAGTTAAAATATTTCCAGTTAAAGACACGATTTATTAAAGTCGCTACAATTGTTTTGAGTTTTGAATGCCTAAAATGATACTATCAATAGTTGAATAAGTTTATGATCAACTTCATACAAAAATGTTGTTTGGATACTTTGATTTATTTTCTCTTCTATATAATTTTATTTCGGCTTTAGATGCACAGAATCAGCAAATTATTATATAAATGTGTTTCTAGAAATGAAATCTGCAACCTCTTGCCATTTTATGAATCTTAAGGTCGATATATTTGCAAAATATAAATAAAATGGCAAAATATAAGCAATCTTGAAGTTTTAGGAATTGTCAAGAAACTGACCATTTGTTGAAAATTACGAAAATAAAATAATATTTGAACTAACTAACATAATTTGAGGGTATTATATGTATATTACCGTCTAAATCAGTTCCAGATACCTCTCATGTTTTTACAAAATATTGTTCTGGGAAAAACTAATATTGAGCAAATCAATACCTTTTTGTCTCATACCAATGCAAAGTATTATTATTAGGATATTGGAAAACTAATCAAAGAACCTTAAAAATATGTTTTTAAAAAGAAGCGAATGTGGGTTATATATCGAAGTTCACT
The DNA here is from genome assembly GCA_035046065.1 of Chymomyza procnemis. NCBI lineage: Eukaryota > Metazoa > Arthropoda > Insecta > Diptera > Drosophilidae > Chymomyza > Chymomyza procnemis. Next base: position 44,638,140 of record JAWNOJ010000026.1, read on the forward strand.
ATGCCTTAAAAAATATTTGTCTTTATCAGAAGTCAGCAGTTTGGTTTTAAGGATATCAAAAAAAGTTGGTAATTTTTTTTTGTTTTCAAATACAAATAAATAAATAGTCTCTTGTAATCTAATTCTGATTATTTCGCTTAAAATTTTTATATTCTGAAACTTTTTTAAAGAAGCTATTTTCAAACGATGCTGCAAAAATGATGAAATATTTTGAAATTTGTATACTGATGATGCTACCTATAGCAATATAGCTTTACGAAAATTTAAAAATTATATTACATTTCTTAAAGTACAAGGAGCTTCTTTGGAACCGTATTCGCATGAAACTCTTTACGGTACCATCTAGGGTTGTTGAAATTCAATCAGCTTCAGGAAAGTTTTAAAATTATGTTACATTCCTTTCCTTGGAAACGAATTCTCACGAAATCCTCTTTGGTATGATTTGATCAGTGCAACAATTTTAGAATAAATTAATTTTAGCCAGTAGATGCGAGATAGACATTCAGGATTTCAACTGGTCATATCGCCCAGACCCTATTCACATGACCACCATAGTAAATATACATATTCAAATCAAGTTTTTAAAAAATAAACCAACTTAAGTGTAGACAAAATGGCAAATGTAAAACTTTGATGATTTATAGTTGAGGCGTAACCGAAAGCTGTGCTAGCTGAAAACCGGCTCGGTGCATTCAAGCGATCGTATCTGTGTGGGTGTATGAGTGTGTGGAAGTATCTATGTGTGTGCCTGTTTGTATGAGTGAATCTAAGCAAATGTGTCTGTGGGTGGCAGTAGCTATGTGGGCTGGAGTATCTATGTGTTTTCCTGTATGAGTGTAACTAAGCACGTGTATGTGTGTGTATGTGTGTGTGGGGGGCACATTTAATTTAGTACGTGTCACGCATACGTTTGCATTTTTGCACTTGACAAATAACTAGTTCTAAAAGTTGCTAGCTGACTGGCTTTGCCAATTGCTCACACTCCGTCACAGGACAGCAACAGCAACAGGAACTGGAACTGCCCTGCTCGGTGTTGACCAAATCGCGTTGTATGTCACTCCATGTCACTCTCCCACCGCGCATTCACTCACTTCTGCTGTCTACATTTCTTAACCCTTTGACGGCAGTTGATTTTGTTTGACAAGCGCCGCAAATTACATGAAACATAAACAAGCTTTTCCACATGCCGGAAGTTTTTTAATTTATAAATTTATACATATTTTTTGCTATATATATACTTTTATTTTGCTTTTGTTTATTTAACTAAAACTTTCTGTGGCAAGTCTGGGCAGGCAGCTTGCGGCATGTCAGACGTATGAGCTGCATGCTTTTCTATACACATAAACTCATAGGTAAAAATTTTAACAAAGTTTAATTTAACGTTAATAATGCTATTTTCATATTTGTTATGAAACATTTTCTTTTTTTTTGTTTGCTTGATTTTAAATTATGTAAAAAGTTAATGGCAGTGTTCTTAATACTTTTATTTGTTAAAAAATTATTTAATTTTTATTTGTGAAGCACACGTGCTGTGTGATTTTATGTTCTTGTTGTTGGCATTAACTTTTGCGTTCAAAGGCTGCACTCATAATTCATTATCAAGTTGACTTTTTATACACTGTAATGCTGCGGGTAAAGGGTACTTATGAACTGCGCGTTAGAGTTTTTTTTTTTTAAATTGAAGATTTTGTTGTTTATCAGAAGCAGTTTTTTTATTAGTTTTTTGTACAAACTTTATAGAAGTAGATTTATGGAAAACGCATACATACAACGAAAGCAAGTTAATATTTTTGTAAAAATTTGTATAAATAAGAGCAGAACTGGATGGCCTCTCAACTTAAGTGCATTCAATTTTGCTTTCTTAATTCTTTTTACAAACTTTCAAAATATATGTCCAATTGTATATCAGAATGTACTGTAGCTTTAAGATATTGCGAGTTGAAGATTTTATTTTGCACAGATAAAGCATAATTCGAAAGCAGTTAAAGTGTTTAAAGATTTTTATAGAAAGCAGCAGAGCTGGGTATACATTCATTTTTCTTTAATTTGAATCCAAGATTCAAAATTTGTGTCAAATTTTCGAAATTCTCAACTGAAGCTTAGAGGTAATTCGGAACGAAGATTTTATTTTCCATAGAAGAAGCATACAACGAATGCTGGTTAATATTTTTGGAAACATTTTTGTAGTAAAGAGCAGAGCCGGTTTGCCTCTCAACTTAAGGACATACAATTTTCTATTTTTGTTTAAAGTATTTGAAAATATATGTCAAATTTTCGGAAAGTGCTGTAGCTTAAAGATATTACGAGTTGAAATATATAGAAAGAGCATAAATCTAGGTAACAAGCTATTTTTTTTTCTAAATATGTTTATATATAAGAGAAAAGCTTGGGGGACTCTCAATTTGAGTTTATGTAATTTTCGTTATTTTTTTTCTCTAATTTTCGGTATGCACAACTAAAACTTAGAGGCAAGAGGATTTTATTTCCTATAGAAAAAGCATACATCTAAAGCAAGTTAATGTTTTTGTAAAAATTTGTATAGATAAAAGCAAAGTTCACTCACATGCATTAGCTTATATGTCGCTCTTGCTCTCAATTCTGCTCTTGCCGACTTTACCTTTTAAATCTATAAAGAAATGTTTGTTTCAATAAGCATTGTCCATTACCGCATAAGAGGACGCATACGAAGACTTCAACGTTTACTTCCTGAGAACAAAAGCTCAGGAATTCTTTCGAAAATAAGATCTCGTAGTCCTCTCTAAGGATCTATTGCTTATTTTGCTTTCCCATTGAATGCTGTTATTGTCAAGCTGCACAAATACAGACGATGTGACGACTCTAATATGCATCAAAACGTTGAAATTCTCAAGCTACACAACGGCCATCATGGTACTTGCAGCATGTCCCATAGTCGACAATGCCACACATGATCTCTCATTCCCCCCGTCTTTCCCCAAAGCGTATGTGAGAGTTTTAAAGTTCGTGTGTCTGTGCAACGCGCTTTGGTTTAGCTAACTTCCTTTTAGCAATTTAATTGGTTTTTTGAAAAAGTTTAACAAGCCATGCTAATTATAGTACTTTACTTTTGCTTTGACTGTTTTCATATGCACAAAAGCTATAAAAAACATTGGACTGGGGGTAATGGTGACGATGGCTGTGCGTGGAGGCGTGGGGACTAAAAGGTAAAAGGAGACAGCTATAGCAGCGTGCAAGCGAGCTAGCGAGTATTTGCTTAAAAGCCCTGCACATTATTGTTAATGTTTATGTGCCATAAATGCCAAACAAGAGAAACAAAAACAAAACTTAAATTTTTGTACTTTCAAAAAAAAAAAAACCGAAAAAATCAAATAAAAATCCAAACAAAATGTCCTTAACAAAACATAAACATATATGAAGTTTTGTAAGCATATGACATTAAGTGTTTATTTGTGGGTATGTGCGGTGGGTGTGTGGCACGGTGTGCAGAGGTAAAAGCCAAAAGACAAAGCTGTCAACAGTAAAAGAGTGAAAATATCAAGAGTACCCCCCAAAAAAAACAAAAAAAATGCAAGAATACCAAAGAAGCAGCATAAAATCAACAAAAATACGAAAAAAAAACTTTGTCCTTTTCAAGGAGCAGCCCTGTATGTGCAGTACGAAAAAGTTATTGTTACGACAGCTTAAATAATAAATTATTTCGTTGAACAATAAATAAATGCTATGAGAAATGCAATGTGCGTTGCCGCCATTTTGTCACATTCTGCCTTTGCAGTTGTACAGTAAGTTTTTTTTGGAATTACGCGACTTCAAAAAAAAGTTGCAGCTCCAGAGAGTCCTTGTAATAACCATTTTGGCATTGAAATACTTTAAGAGTGTTATTTCAAGCATGTTCTTTAATGATGGCAAAGGAATTGTTCAGAAATTTTAATGCAGCTTGTTATGAATGATTGAAGGACGAGTATAATTTTTACAATTCAAAAAACTTGAAAGCTAAGTTATCTTAGAAAATCGCCAGTTTCCATAAATCTTTCAGGGTCTTTATTTTAGAAGGTAATTGGGTGGAAACGTTGTTTGCAAAGTTAATAAGCTTAGTTATTTATTTTACTAACATTTCTGATTTTGTAGACTGATATTTATATTTGTCCTCCGCTGTTTTCCAATATGTGTTTCTAGGAATCTATTCTGATCCATATTATTAATCCAACTTAATTATTGAATTTCGAATATTTTTGCTATATATTGTCATCATGATTCATTTTTGATTGGAATTTTTGATGTGGACCCAAATTTTTGCCGTTTGCGCAAAGTATGGCTTTTTTTACAGTTTAAGGAAATATTGTTATAAGACATCTCTAAGGAACTATCGAGCATACTGTTTTATATTAACTTTTTTATTAGATTTTTTGGTCTCTTATTATATATAAAATAAAAATATGTTCCATGTGTTGACATGGAAATATAACAAAGACATGAGATTTATATTTGTGGTAAAAAAGAAAACATGAAACATAAAATGAAATGAAACGAAAAGAAAGGAAAACAAAGTTAGAGAATAGAAAGGAAACGAAAAGAAAAGAAAGGAAAGCAAAGGAGAAGACAGTAAAAGAAACAAAACGAAACGAAAAGAAAGGAAAAGAAAAGAAAGAGTAACAATTTGTAAGTGTTCAGGGTAACATCCTTGACAATAAATCTTATGTGGAATGATTGTTGATTTTATATGATGTTTCGATTGATCTCTTTGTCCCTCAAAGCGTTTTGTGTCAAAAGCAATAAATGTCCAAGATGAAGGAAAATCTTTAGAATATTTATGAGGTAGTACCCATTCGTAGTGCTTTATGTTTTGAAGAAGCTCTTAGTAACTTTTATTTTTTATGAATTTTTTCAATAAATATATTAAAGACAATATAAACTTAAATATGTGGATAAATGACAACTAATTATCAGTTGCATGATAAAATGTGGCTTAAGATCGTCAAAATCAGTTTTTCATGCTCTCAGTGGTTCGTAGTTTACAACCCAACTGAGTTTTCAAATCGTTGAGATTTAATAAAAATATTATAGATATTTTGTAAAAATGCATTTGTGAAATTACCATTAATCATTCATCAGAAGGAGCAATTTTCTGAGATCTGACAACGAAAATAAAAACAGCAACAAAATAGACGAACACCTCTCGAGTACATTTGCAACGCCAAGTAACTAGATGCGATCACACTTTGGTTAACAATTATAGAGGATGCTCACAAGACAGAATCGCTTGGAGTGCATTGTGGTTGCGTCTCGAACTGCACATGTTTTCTGATCCGTGATGTCCATTGTTTGTACCTGTCAACCATATGTTTCTCATAAGTAAAAACCCGAGAAATTGACAGTGAACTTCAGATTTGTGATTTGTCCTCTTTAAAATTTAAAAATTTAAATCCCTTGATTATGATAATTGCACCAAAGTCGCAGCATAAGGATAACTCTAATAATTTATACTGGTTAAGTTTATGTTATTTTCAGTTTTTGACGTTTTTCTAGGCTCAGAGGCTTAATGCGGTTAACATTTTTTGTTTAAATAAATGTAAGGTTCGTTAAGATGACATTAAAATAAAATGACACAACTACAAGTTAAAGTGGTCCACAGAATGTACATTTTTTCTTTCCAATCTATTAATTATTATTTAAAAAGAGGGTCGTTCAGTATATAATTGATTCTTAACGACGGAGTCTTTTTGTTCACATTTTTTGCCGCTTATCGATGCCAGTTTTCGTCTATCACAGTACTACCGCGTCAGGGAATTGAACCAACAACCTTACATTTTCGAGCACGTTTCTCTTCAAGTGCCCGCAGTTTTTTGGATTTGACCTGCCGAAAACTCATTGCTATAATGTATCCACCACGTCTGCTTTGCCTTCCGAGAATTTTTCACATTTGCTTCAGCTAATTTTTCAAAACAACACCTAGAAAAGTATCTTGAAATTTATTTTTTGACTTCTTTTGTTGCTTAGGCGTTAGAATTTGTAGATTTTGGTAATTTTCAGCACGTCCACACCCATTATTCGGCACGATGTCCAAAAAAAATTTTAATTCCTTAAGTAGTGATAGTGAAGCCATAAAGCCACGACTTTTGGCAGCCGCTAATTTTAAGTCTATGATTGAAATAAACAAATGGAGCAGTGTCGCCTGAGGCACACTCTGCTCACCTTAAGGAACTATCAAAGATTAGGGCGTGCGTTAGCTTACCGCACTGCAGGTATAAAAGAAAAGTCCAAGATAAGGCATCTCCTTATACAAGTGCCAAAAACGGTCCCTATTTTAAATGAGTCTCAGCGATGACAAGAATGTCTGGCGAAGAAAATTTAGGGAGAGCAAAAGCAAATATAAAAAGGGGTAAGGGACTTGTCAGGGGAAGTAGTGAAAGCAACAAATAATAGTTATAGTTCTTGCTTAAAAAGTCTAAAATAACTCTTACTTTTGGTAGATTGCGTCTTAGAAGTCTTGGCCGTGAGTGATACAAGAGTGACTTAAGCAGCATTGCTATGACTTTACGACTATAACTTTCTTCGGAAAGTTACACCTACCCATTCTAAGGTTAGCTAACTTACGTAGATTACTGTAGATTGATTTTTAAAGTTATTATTTTGTCTTTATTTTCTGAACTTTTTCATTACCGACCTGTACTCCTCTCATGAGAATATTGTTAGTTAAATCTGCCCATTATCCTTTTTGGGTTCTGCATATAGCATTTGCAGTATTTTGAAAATTCCAGCATTTTAATGATGCGTTCCTATTTACTGAGCCTCTCTCTCGTTCAACATGAACATGCAGCACTTTGGTTAAAATAAGTAGAAAAGTTCTACAAAGTATCTGAGTGTAGTGTCTGCTTAGCTGTCAGTGCATTGGGTATTATGTAATGTGTAAAAAATAAGGCCCGCGTGGCCAAATGTCTCAACAGAAAATAATTAAATTCCATCTGTAAAAGTTTTTGGCTTGGTCGCAGGCCAAGTCCTTTACTTACTAATTTCATGCAAACATGTTTTGTCTTGCTTGAGTGTGAGTAGCTGTGTGAGTGTGAGTATCTGTGTGAGAGTATCTGTGTGTATATTTATGTGTGTAACTTAATGTGTGTGCGACACAAAAAGTTATGCCTTGAACTTATTGCCGCTTTCCGCAGTGTTTTGTTTTGTTGTTGTTTTGTAGCTTTTGTTGTTGTAGTTGCGTGTATGTGTGAGTGTGTAAGTGTGTGTGTGTGTTGAGTTGTTTGTTTGCTTTCTTAGTGCTTGTCAGCACAGCTGGGAATTATTTTGTTTTGTTGTTATTGTTGTGCAGTGCAGTTTTCTTGCACATACCGGAAGGAAATGAGCAAAAATGACAAAGTTAACGGATGTGCACAAAACACTGTGCACACACAGATACACCTACACCAGCGCATAAGGTACATGCACACACACACACACACACACACACACACACACACACACACATGGCAATTGCACAGGATATGTGTGCGGAAAGTACAAAATTTTACATGCATTTGATTTATGTTGCAAGCACTCAAGCAACTCGCCATGGGTTTCTCTGCATTGACTTCAGCCCAAAGATACACACCACAAATCCACACACACACACACACACACTCACTCATTTGATTGCCATTGAAACAGCAATAGAGTGAGTTGAGTAAGCAAATCATACATCGCCTACATTTCCGTTTCTAAAACAACAGTGAGAAACTGCAATGCATTAAATCTGCGTCTTTTTCTTCAGCTTCTATAACTTGTTTCCTTCTTTTTTCATAATTTTTTTGCTCCCACGTGAGTTTGGATAGAACGGAAGAGCCTGCAAAGCCTGAGACCAAGCAGCTTCTTCAGCAGATTTTTGCTCTGTTTTTTCTCTGCTGCTGCTGCCGCTGCTGTATTTAGGCCCATTGAGACTGCCTTGAAGCTTAGTTTGGCTTAGAGTTTTTCTTTTTGATTTTTGCGCGTTGCTTTCTTACTTGTTATACTCTTCAAATAGTGTGTGCGGTGCAGCAAGTGAGGAATTTTGCCGATTGGTTTGCACTGTTTTGGAGCAAGCGGTTTCGATTACCAAAATTGAGCTGGCGTTGGATTTTGGCTAGAAGAGCATGCAGTCTACAAATAGTGCAACGTCAACAAGCTAGATGGATTTATTTGACTAGAATCAAAATGATTAGGTCTGTGGATTCGGTTTCCGAGAATACTGCCTCAAATTTACGTGTAGCATTTTTTCAGTGCATCTCTTTTATGCTTGTTCTGAGGTCTAAGTATGAATATTGCCTTTTCATAAATTTCGTTTGAATACCAAGAATTGAGATCGCTTTGGAAGTATTTGTTTGCTATTCAAGTCAATACAATGGGTATGACAGTAGTGCCGATGACAAGTTTGTTTCAAGAAATTTAATAAAAAATGGAATGAAAAGACAGCATAAAAAATTATATTCCAAGCATTTTTGGTTGCGTATTTATTTTCAAATTAAGTATTAATTTATTTTTTTTTGACTATGGTCATCGCTACATAAGCATGGATTCCATAGGTAAATAGCGTAAATATCGAAATGAACGCTCAAGTAGCTAGTGTTCGTTAAACAAATATGAAGTTTAGTATGAAATACTAGACTTCCTTTATTAAAATAAAAAAAATCGATTGCCTTTTTGGAGCAATATTGGTTTCACTTTTTGTAGTACTCAGTAAAAGATATTGTTTTTAATACCATAGAAGCTCTTTAAATAACGAGTTCAGTTTAAATGAGTGCTAATTTCAAAGCAATTTGCTGCGAGGAATCTACCAGGTAACTTAGCTATTACACTTAAAAAATGGCATATATTACCTGTCATATATCCGCAGTTACCGTTTGTAGAGACAATTATTTTTAATACTTAATCATCTCCATCAAAAAGACTTAAATTTAAAATTCAAGCTTAGCATATTTGAGTATAGTTATTACATTTTTAAAACCAAAAGTCAACTAAATGCCAGCTCAATCGCTCATATAACGAACTTACTATATTTGTCATTAAACAGCCATTATTGGCAATGTTCAGTTCGTTTATTTAAACTTTTGCTGTTTATCACATTAATGTTTAATTAGATTCAATTTATTAATTTTGAATGATGAATGATGATTATACGCCCCGTAATCTTAATAATTTCATGCTTAAATGCGTATAATAAGCATTAAGTTAAAACATCATTAATTATTTAAATTTTCCTACTGTATTTACTAAAAAATAACATTGAATTTAGCAGTTTTAATTGTTTTTGAACTTCAAAATTTTTTGTTATTAATAATGCTCTGTAGTTTTAGTGAATGCTGTCTAACTACTTAATGACAATTTTTAAATTATTTGTTTACGGAGGCAAAGATTCTCAATTTAAAATATAATATTGCAGATTCTTTTAAAATTGTTATATATATCATATTTTTATACAAAATTTAAGTTGTTTGAATCGAAAATGTTTAGTTTGAATTCAAGCTAAAAAATAATGTTCAGTTGAAAAGATTTACTAAAAGTAAGTATATTTTGAAGCTTTAATTGTAGCGCTTTAGTCCGATATTTTATTTCAGCAATATCTTTTCAAGCTATAATTTTACTTAATTCGGCACAAATTTGGCCGAAATTTATTTAATAGCCTTACAAGCCGCAAAAGCATGTCCTAAATTTAAAGCAAACCAATTAATGAGTTTTCAAACAAAAGTATTTTTTGTAAGAAAAAGTATACATTTTCAACATAAGCAATTAGAAAGTGATTTGATATTTTGCCAAAAGCAAGTTTTAAATTCGCAGGATATCGCATTAACTTTACTTAATTAAGCAAAAAATTGCAATAATTGGTAAGATAAAGTTGATTCTAGAAGCAGCAGCCAAGAGCATCACAGCTCCGGCCTTTGTTTATGACGATTTTCTTGCAATTGTTTTTGCTGGCGAAAGTTTTCATAAATTTTTCTGCTTTGGACTAATATGTTTTGTCATACGTTGGCTTATAAACGATGCAGTTGTTGTGGCTCAGAAGTTGGCCAAGAAGTCATCTATCAAAGCGCAACCAATTGGGGGTTAGCCTGCATGGGGTAGATTATTATAAATCGAATCGAAATCGATCATTATGTTAGTGAGCTGTTGAAGCATTCTTGATAAAAATTTCAGTCCTAATGAAGTTTGTAGTCCTTTAGTCCTTGTAGTGGTTGTTGTTGTTGTTGTTGTTGTTGTTATGTTGCGCATTGTTGCCGCTCGACGCGATGGTCATCAAAGCGCTTTGTTTATTGAGCACAAATACAAACACAAAAGAACCACACACACACACACGGACAAAGATACTCACACACAGTCAAAGATACTCACACACACAGATACACACGCACACAGATACTCACACACACATAGCGAAATACAAAATGAAAGAAATGTTGCCATTAAAAAGGGTTTACACAGTGGCAGCTATAATATGTTTTGCCTTTTTTTGTCCTGTTTTTGTTTTGTACTCCTTCTTGGCTTTATATATATATATTTGTTTTGTTTTTTTCTACTATTTTATACGTTTGCTGCCATGTCCGCCAGTTCGTTTTGAAATTTCATTTATCAGCGCTATAAAACGTTAGCATTTTACCTCTTCAAACTGCGCTGCCGGCAAAACCTATGCGCGTACTTGACTCCCCCTAAGCCCCTAGCTGCGGAATTCAACATATATATATATATATTATGTACCCGTACATTTAGCAGCTATCCCGTGTCAACAGGCAATTATTATAAAGGCACGCAGTATGTGTGAGGTGGGGCGCTGCTGTACTAGGTTCTTAGCGGCTTGTTGGGATTGAGGTTTGTGAGTGTGTGTGTGTGGCCTAGTGGATTTAGCGTATGCCGCCACTTCAAGTGGCAGCTGACGTGTACGCTGCGCGCCGAAAGGTATGCTACAATATTCAGTGGTAAGCAAGTAGGTACAACTCGTTGGGCCACAACGAGCGGGAGGGCTCTATGCTTAATGCTGTGCTACAAACGGCTAAAAAATGTGGCTTTAAATTGCATGAAATCATCGCAACATTCCGCAAGTAATGAAATTAGCTGGCCTACAATATACACAAAGGAAATGCGTGTGTGTTAAGGAGAGTCTAGAAATCAGTGGCGGTGTAATTGCCTAATTGCAATGGGGTGCAGTATGATGAGTTGGCTGGAGAAATTTGTTTAATTTTCGTGGATAAGTTAAGCTTGTGCTGGGGCTGTGTAGTAAGTCAAACACTCAGTTTGAGGCTTAAAAACTATCAGCGATGAAATGAAATAAAATTGACTTTGATATATATATTTTGTTTATTAACCAGGCCCCTTTTCTGTGGCGATTTTTAAAAAGAATCTTCTTTATAATACTCTGATACTTTAAAGCAAATTTAAATTAAAAGCGGCTCAGCTTTCGAGATGATTTAAGTATACACCCGATTTCTGACTTCTTTATATAAACGGAAGAGCTCTTTTTTTAGAATGCGTGCCATTGATCGGAACAGTTGGTACTAAGATGCATGAACATCTAAGACTATGACGGATGGGATAAGAAACTTCATTTCAGCGTTTTCAAATATTTTTTCAGCACTTTTGCGACATTGGAGTCGATCATTGCTATGCTGAAAAATTGCTTTCCTTATTTTATGACCGTTTTTCTTTTAGTTCTCGTATCAACTGCATTTGGTATCGATTTCCTGAGAAAGATTCACTGACTTCAAATACAGAGTAGCTCTGTCTATCGGGTTTCTTTGTTGTCGTGAAAGCATGTTCGGGCTGTCTCCACGACTTTCTGAGGATTTTCGTAATGGAACCATTTGTTGTCGCCCGTTACAAAGCCATGAAGAAATCTCTTCGACATCTCTCTACTTTGAGTCATACAAAACAGTGTCCTTGCTTTTGAAGCATTTCGATAGCTTTGAGGTGTTTTGTCACGGCTTGCTGAGTCAATGAGTCACTTGTAAACAATCGGCCAATTCTTTTTGGAACGAGATTTGTGAAATAATGCATACAATTCTACATCTTCGAAAATATCTTTTCTTCTACAACTATGCTGGTCTTCGACGTCATGCGTGAATCATTGAAACCACTTGAGACACGTTCTGTCATAAAGAGCAACCCTGCTATAGGTTAGTTTCATTCGCAATTTGCTTTAAATTGCAAAAGCAAAGCAATAAGATGTGAGCTCGTCTTAGAAACTGAACTTTTTCAACAATGAGTCTATGATGCATACAGAAATCCACAAATGTTCTGATGCAAAAATATACACGGATGCCTATGATAATTGTCAATCGTTTTTAATCGATTAATATTGATCCACAATTGCACCGGAAAGCGAAAGTAAAGTTGTAGACAGTTGAAGCAATTAAAAGAATTCATAGTAAAATATTGAATATTTTCAAAGCATTTTCGAACCAAAAGAAAGATGAATTTGGAAAATCATTCTCTTTTTGGCTAACAGCTAGAGTAACAATATTTCAACACACATTTGGTCCAAAACTTTTGGCTGCCGGGTGGTACCCCTAACAACGCCACTGCTGCGTCTAGTTATATGTGTGTCTCTGTATATGTTCATGTGCCGGGGGCCACTGACTTTTGCTATTGAGGCCAATAATGTGAAAGGCGCAAAAAGCAATAAAATGTCGCGACAGCCAAAGGGCCCAAACAAACACACTCACACACACACAATTCACATATAAACATATATATAAATTAGGCCTGCTTCAGTCCTAGTGAACCTTTTTTGCTTTACTTGCTCGATTTTTCTTTGTTGTAACTTTGGTCTAGTTGTTTCTCTCGTTTGACCTTTGTACTGCCGGTTTTGGCCCATAAACTTTAGGGGGGCCACTGTAAATTTGCTGACAGTCGTTTTTGGTCGAACTGTCTAGAGATAAGCAGCATAAGTCGTAGCAAATTTGTTTATAGTGTCAAATAATGTAGTAATATATAAAAATATAAATTAAATTCACAGTATGCCTAGGCATTTTCGTATTTTGAATGCGTTTTTACAATTCTTTGTGGCGGTAAAGTGCAGATTTTTTTTTTGCAATTGCTGGATGCTTCTTAAAAGATACTCTTGCAGATTTTGGAAATTATTGCATTACATTTTGCTATAGAGCTGTTCCCGTCGCACTGCATTAAAGGTGGCGAATATGGCATATCGGTTTATCCATATTTCTTCGTTCTGCCGGGCATAACGCTGCAATCATCTGTTCTAGCGTTGTTGCGCATATGCTTCTGGACCGTGGGCCTGGATCCCATTGTGCGTATACTTGTATCTCACGTTCAAATTTATTTTTTTTTTTTAAACTTATGCAGGCCTTGGTATTCAATCTGGTAAGTGGCATGCTCTGCCTTATAACCACCACGATACTGCTTATTGCCATGTTGAAGCATTGTCAGAATGAGTTCCAATATATGTTTTATGTATCGGCTTGTTGTGGACATGTGGCTGGGATTCTGCATGTAGTCAATGCGTATCTGTGCAACTACTATATGCCCCGGGAAGAATCGTATGTGCTTCAAAATTGAGACAGCTAATGCATATTGTTGTATTTCTTATTTTAATTAGATATTACCTGAAACCTGCAAGGCGTGCAAATACATTTTATGTCTAAATTGAATCGAAAATTTATTCTTTAATGCTGTTCAGATAGTTTAATTTGTATTTGAAATTTAAAATAGGAACCGAGTGAAAGATGAAATTTCTAATAAAGTGAACTTTGGTTGCAAGTTTTTGAAAGTGAAAAAAGTGAGTTTTCTTTGGTTTCACAATGGCTTCTGTATAGCCTCAGAAATGAATTGAAATATTGGTTTGATATCAAGAAAAAAGATCAAAATTCATAGCATACTTTTTGTGCCATTCGAAAATATGAATAATTTCTAAACCAAAATTTCATAATCCGCATTTTTAGCATAACATGGCTCTTAGTTCCGTAAAAAGGCATATGGTAATATGAGAATATCTTAGTGCCTTCTAGTCATTTTTATAACTGATTCCTTCAAAAATCACTTAACTCTGAGGAAAATTCCTAAAACGTTCCAAATATACAAAACCATAGCAAACACATTAAATCGCTGGAAACCCCTTGCACCCCACGTACACTTCTCTATTAATAAATCTAACACGTCTGGACTGTTGGTTTGTCACTTTATGGACACCTATAAATAATAAGCTGTTATGTATACGCCCCGTTAAGAGTTTGTCCAATCAATTGCTGCATGTCTGCCTCGAAAATGTGAAATTAATCAATATATACATATATTTGTTTTTGTGTTTTTATTTTTTTGTTTTTGCCCTTGCGTGTTAATGGCTTAAACACTTTAACTACATTCGAGTACAATTCGGGTTTCACTTAAGTCGACCAAAATCAATAGAGTTGAGTAGTCATTCAAAACACTAGAGTGCTTTGACTACAAAGTTGTAAATGTCTGTCAAGTCAAATTCATTCAATATGTTTTCGTATTTTAATCAAAATTCTAAAATATTCAAATCTAATGGAAAACTGTATACAGACTGACGAATGCGGGAGAGTGATAGCGTAAGCGAGGCAGCAAGAGTGCACTTCAATCAATGCAAGTGACAAGCTGATATGATTTTGATACCCTTTAATGCAGTGAAAATGAGGATATTATCTGCTTCGAAGGTCTGTATAACATTAACATAGGTAAAAAGCCTAGTCAATACTTTCATACTGCGGCATCGAGACCTTGTCCAGGAGACATTCATTACATTGAGGCGATTGACGCCTGGTATCGCACATTGCGGTATAAAATTGAGGCATGGACTTTTTTTCTAGATGTTGTCGACGGCTCTGAGGCGTGTTATTACCGGAATAAGCACCTGACTGTCCCATACTGTTGTATGCTGGCATGGAAATGTCTTCCAGGTTGTCTTGTGGCATGCTTGTATATGGATTACTAGAACTATTCTGGGCCTTAGCAAATGTACCTGACGGAAAACTATTGTACTCCGGCTTTGAAATGTTCTCCAGATCATGTCATCGTGGCATGCTTCTTTATGGGTCACTGGAAGCACTCTGGTCAATACTATCATACTGTGGCATCGAGACGTTGTTCAGGCGACTTTGATAACATTGCGACGATTGACACCTCGTATCGAATAATGCGCTCTCAAATTGAGGCATAGGCGTTTTTTCTAGATTTTGTCGACGGCTCTGAGGCGTGTTATTACTGGAATAAGCACCAGACTGTCCCATACTGTTGTATGCTGGCATGGAAATGTCTTCCAGGTTGTCTTGTGGCGTGCTTGTATATGGATTACTAGAACTATTCTGGGCCTTAGCAAATGTACCTGACGGAAAACTATTGTACTCCGGCTTTGAAATGTTCTCCAGATCATGTCATCGTGGCATGCTTCTTTATGGGTCACTGGAAGCACTCTGGTCAATGCTTTCATACTGTGGCATCGAGACGTTGTTCAGGCGACTTTGATAACATTGCGGCGATTGACACCTCGTATCGAATAATGCGCTCTCAAATTGAGGCATAGGCGTTTTTTCTAGATTTTGTCGATGGCTCTGAGGCGTGTTATTACCGGAATAAGCACCTGACTGTCCCATACTGTTGTATGCTGGCATGGAAATGTCTTCCAGGTTGTCTTCTGGCGTGCTTGTATATGGATTACTAGTACTATACTGAGCCTTACCAGATGCACCTGACGGAAAACTATTGTACTCCGGCTTTGAAATGTTCTCCAGATCATGTCATCGTGGCATGCTTCTTTATGGGTCACTGGAAGCACTCTGGTCAATACTTTCATACTGTGGCATCGAGACGTTGTTCAGGCGACTTTGATAACATTGCGGCGATTGACACCTCGTATTGAATAATGCGCTCTCAAATTGAGGCATAGGTGTTTTTTCTAGATTTTGTCGACGGCTCTGAGGCGTGTTATTACCGGAATAAGCACCTGACTGTCCCATACTGTTGTATGCTGGCATGGAAATGTCTTCCAGGTTGTCTTGTGGCGTGCTTGTATATGGATTACTAGTACTATACTGAGCCTTACCAGATGCACCTGACGGAAAACTATTGTACTCCGGCTTTGAAATGTTCTCCAGATCATGTCATCGTGGCATGCTTCTTTATGGGTCACTGGAAGCACTCTGGTCAATGCTTTCATACTGTGGCATCGAGACGTTGTTCAGGCGACTTTGATAACATTGCGGCGATTGACACCTCGTATCGAATAATGCGCTCTCAAATTGAGGCATAGGCGTTTTTTCTAGATTTTGTCGACGGCTCTGAGGCGTGTTATTACCGGAATAAGCACCAGACTGTCCCATACTGTTGTATGCTGGCATGGAAATGTCTTCCAGGTTGTCTTGTGGCGTGCTTGTATATGGATTACTAGAACTATTCTGGGCCTTAGCAAATGCACCTGACGGAAAACTATTGTACTCCGGCTTTGAAATGTTCTCCAGATCATGTCATCGTGGCATGCTTCTTTATGGGTCACTGGAAGCACTCTGGTCAATGCTTTCATACTGTGGCATCGAGACGTTGTTCAGGCGACTTTGATAACATTGCGGCGATTGACACCTCGTATCGAATAATGCGCTCTCAAATTGAGGCATAGGCGTTTTTTCTAGATTTTGTCGACGGCTCTGAGGCGTGTTATTACCGGAATAAGCACCTGACTGTCCCATACTGTTGTATGCTGGCATGGAAATGTCTTCCAGGTTGTCTTGTGGCGTGCTTGTATATGGATTACTAGAACTATTCTGAGCCTCACCAGATGCACCTGACGGAAAACTATTGTACTCTCCGGCTTTGAAATGTTCTCCAGATCATGTCATCGTGGCATGCTTCTTTATGGGTCACTGAAGGCACTCTGGTCAATGCTTTCATACTGTGGCATCGAGACGTTGTTCAGGCGACTTTGATAACATTGCGGCGATTGACACCTCATATCGAATAATGCGCTCTCAAATTAAGGCATAGGCGTTTTTTCTAGATTTTGTCGACGGCTCTGAGGCGTGTTATTACCGGAATAAGCACCTGACTGTCCCATACTGTTGTATGCTGGCATGGAAATGTCTTCCAGGTTGTCTTGTGGCATGCTTGTATATGGATTACTAGAACTATTCTGAGCCTTACCAGATGCACCTGACGGAAAACTATTGTACTCTCCGGCTTTGAAATGTTCTCCAGATCATGTCATCGTGGCATGCTTCTTTATGGGTCACTGAAGGCACTCTGGTCAATGCTTTCATACTGTGGCATCGAGACGTTGTTCAGGCGACTTTGATAACATTGCGGCGATTGACACCTCATATCGAATAATGCGCTCTCAAATTAAGGCATAGGCGTTTTTTCTAGATTTTGTCGACGGCTCTGAGGCGTGTTATTACCGGAATAAGCACCTGACTGTCCCATACTGTTGTATGCTGGCATGGAAATGTCTTCCAGGTTGTCTTGTGGCATGCTTGTATATGGATTACTAGAACTATTCTGAGCCTTACCAGATGCACCTGACAGAAAACTTTTGTACTCCGGCTTTGAAATGTTCTCCAGATCATGTCATCGTAGCATGCTTATTTATGGGTCACTGGAAGCACTCTGGTCAATACTATCATACTGTGGCATCGAGACGTTGTTCAGGCGACTTTGATAACATTGCGGCGATTGACACCTCGTATCGAATAATGCGCTCTCAAATTGAGGCATAGGCGTTTTTTCTAGATTTTGTCGACGGCTCTGAGGCGTGTTATTTCTGGAATAAGCACCTGACTGTCCCATACTGTTGTATGCTGGCATGGAAATGTCTTCCAGGTTGTCTTGTGGCATGCTTGTATATGGATTACTAGAACTATTCTGAGCCTTACCAGATGCACATGACGGAAAACTATTGTACTCCGGCTTTGAAATGTTCTCCAGATCGTGTCATCGTAGCATGCTTATTTATGGGTCACTGGAAGCACTCTGGTCAATACTATCATACTGTGGCATCGAGACGTTGTTCAGGCGACTTTGATAACATTGCGGCGATTGACACCTCGTATCGAATAATGCGCTCTCAAATTGAGGCATAGGCGTTTTTTCTAGATTTTGTCGACGGCTCTGAGGCGTGTTATTTCTGGAATAAGCACCTGACTGTCCCATACTGTTGTATGCTGGCATGGAAATGTCTTCCAGGTTGTCTTGTGGCGTGCTTGTATATGGATTACTAGTACTATACTGAGCCTTACCAGATGCACATGACGGAAAACTATTGTACTCCGGCTTTGAAATGTTCTCCAGATCGTGTCATCGTAGCATGCTTCTTTATGGGTCACTGGAAGCACTCTGGTCAATACTATCATACTGTGGCATCGAGACGTTGTCCGAGCGACTTTGATTACATTAAGGCGATTGACACGTAAAAGCGGATTTGTTGCTCTCAAACTAAGGCATGGAAATGTTTAATTCTCTCGATGTTTTCCAAATCGCGTCTGCCAAAATAATCACCCGACTGCCCCATGCTATTGTATTCTGGCATTGAAACATTTTCGAGGAAAGCTTGTGGAATACAACCGTTTGAATCACATGAATCAGACTGCCTAAATTCTTCGTAACGTGGCATTAAGATGTTCTGCAGACGATTTTGATTTTATTCAGGCGTTTCACAGTTGTTTTATATGTTGTCTGCCATGGATGTATAGAAATGGCTTTTATATTATATATCTATGGTTTTTGAGTGGTTTCATTATGAGCGTATGCACCTGAACGTCCTGACTGTCCAACTCATTCATGTTCTGCCATCGAAATGTTTTCCGTTTCATGAACATATAATTGCCTAGCACTATTATGGCATATTTCAGATGCCTCTGAATCCTGTTGCTGTGGGGATCTGTTGCATTGCATGGGTAAACGGTGTGCGACTGCGATATATTCTGGCGATGTTGAGCTATTCTGCTGCTGGGATCTAACGTCAGAAATATACAGTGAAGGCATGGATTCTTCGTGCAAATAGTCTTTCCTCGATCCATCTGCAAGTAATATCTTTTGGTATGGGAGGCTTGGTGTTGCTGCTGATTGATATTGCACTACAAAGGAACAAAAAGATTTGAAAAATTTGTTGTTTGTTTTTTATCAAAATTCTTAGCAAATTCTTGGATGTAATAAAAGTAGTTCTGGAGACTACCGTTAGAATAAAAAACTCATACGCTTCTGATACGTAGAAAAAAAAATCGTTTCAAACAAAAACAAAAAAAAAATTATTTAAAAAAGAAGCGGCGATGGAGTGGCTAACGCGGTATGTTTTCTTGGTGCAGTAAGAACACTTGGTTAACTAAACAATCCAAGCAGCTTACCATCAACCACCCCGCACAAGCCACTCCATCGCCTATTCTGAGTAACAGAAAAATTCTAGATATACCAAACATTCGCGTTATTGCAAGTTGTGAATTACAAGCATGACGCGAATAAAACTAAAAATAGAATAGGGTGAAGTTTGCATATGTTAGAAAGAGACGGGTATTCGAAGATCTCACGTATATATTAAAACAGGATAGCAATAGGCGCTTTAAGAAAACAAACCAAGTCAATTCTATTTGGAAGTTCCAATTAGTTTGGGTTTCGATTTTCCTTCTACAAGGTATTCTATTTGAAAAATAGAGGTAGAACTTAAGCGCTACAACTAGTTGAGACGATAAGGGTCTTTCTATTATTTTTTGTCATTTATTGGTGTAGATCCGTACGGTTTAATCGCTCAGAGCATTACTTCAGAGAAAGTTAAAATCGTTTATCGTTGTATATAGGCAAGATTTCTACTCGTAGATCCAGTTGCTGGGAGCTGAACTTCAGCTTTTTTATTAAACGAGAGAGCAATCTTATTGTTGGCAAACTTAACAGCATCCAAATTAAAAGTAATATTACGGTCAATCTGAACGCAGAAATCTTGACGAATAATGCCGGGGAATGCATCAGCTGGATTGGTAGATATTTGCCGGCCGGTCATACTCTTCCACGGTAAACACTGGATCAGAGGCTATGTATTTGACCAAACCGGCAAAGCAACGGCGGACAATCAGATAAGTATAGTGCTTCTTCAACAATTCCGTGGATGCGTACGTTAAATTCTGGGTGACCAATTTAAAGCGCTTCTGCACGAGATGCCCATTTTCTACTGGAATCATGTTACTTATGCGCAAGGGTCTAAGTTAACTCATTCATCTTTCTCAACATTTTGTTAAAGCGTCATAATTTGTAGTGTATACCGCAGTCGACTATTGTACTGCGAAAGTTCTTCATTTTAGTTTTTTTGTCTTTAGCATTTTGCTTTCGCATATTCATAAGCATAAAAGATTTCCGTGCTGGCAATCAAACAGACATGGCGGAAAGATGGCTGTTGCTGTGTTGCTGCTGTGGAGGAGGAGCAGCACAGGGAGAGAGAGAGAGGGAGAAAGAGCTGAATCACAGCGAATGTCAGGCACTGACTGACTGAGTGCAGGCAGAAGGAAGAGTGACGGCAGTCACTAATACATGCAATCAGCTGTTCAGGAATCAAATGAATGAAAACGAACCGAACTCAACTGAACTGCAACATGTAAATCTGCAATGATACTCAGACATGACTTTTTGTTGTTGTTGTTGTTGTTGCAGTTGATGCTGTCACTCAATTGCCGCTTCTGATGATGAATGCAAACAAGTATTACTCACTACTCACTCTATGACTAGTCGTTACACTCACTCGTACTCTCCCACACAGCTGCAAATCGACGTCATGCGGAGAGCGTGCTTTTAGCTGCTCTAAAATGTATAAGCCCGGCCAATACATTTACAGTTGGTAAAGCGAAAATCGCTTCAAATACACTTGGAGATAATATATTGTGATTGATTTTTATTGAGCTACAACGGCAGGATTTTGTGTTTTTGTTTTACGCGTTTAACACATTCCTTTCGAAAATCAACTTGTGACAGTTTTTCAAAATTTAATTCGTTATGGAAGCTAGCTTAATAGTTAATTCTCAGCATATTTTTATTGATGGTTTAATGGATGATTTTTTGAATTTTTTCTAAAATTGAAATTGTCCCTCAAAGAGTCAGTATACATAAGTGAGAGATTTTAAATTTAATAGAGCTATAATTTGGCGACCGATACGGGAATTGATTGGGTTAATCTAAATAAAATTATTGAAAACATTTTTGCAATAAAATTTTTTGAACATAAGAGATGAAACACAAATAAATAAATATTTTGTTTATTATAAATTTTCGCATAGATTTTGTGTAAAATATTATTATCGTTATTGACATGTTCTTATGTCTAACACAACGTTATTTTAAGAACTTAGCCTATCTACTATCAATTTCCAATTTTGTTTATCTTAAGCCAAATATCTTAATTCAATTATCGATTTCTTGGTTTTGTTCAAAAGGTACGTCTGCAATGGAACCAATGGGATCCAGGTAAGGGCGGAGTTTGCAAGATTTTACTGTTCTCTGCGGAGCGTGTGTCCTAGCTACCTGTATTTTCGTCTTTTAATTGTTTTAAAAAAATAGCTGAATATAGAATAGAGGGTTTAACCAAACGATACGTTCTTAGATTAAAAAACATTTTTCACTTTAAATGTAAAATTGTGAGATTTGATGTACTTTTCATATAGAAAATGAGTTCAGCATTGTGGCTTTTTCAAATTAAAAAAAAAACTTGTTTTACCTGTGGGTTATATTATCATTGCTTTAAACTTAACTGAACGATATCTCTATTTTTTGAATAGTCTTTGAAGGCCGTTTTCTTTAATTAATAGAGTTTTTCTTAGGCCAATAGCGAAGTTTTGCTAGTTTTGCCAGGCATTCGCACTAGCGCTGTATTTTCCGAGGCAGGTACACTACCCTGCAAATCCCCTACCTCTCTATTATAGAAATAAAAGCTTGTTTAAATGTTTTTTAGTAATGAAATTAAGTTCATCAAAAATATTCAATGCCGTGAATATAAATAATACAATTTAGAGATATTTTACTTCTACGGGTCTTGCCAGCACATTACAGACAGTACAATCACAAATAAATGAAATAGTTTCAATTCAATTTTGTCTCATAAATGAAGTAGTTTCTATTAAAATTTTTCTAAAATCAATGTTGCCCTTTTTTTTTAAAAAAAAATTCTACTGCAATCGCGCTATTCCCTTATTTTTAGTTAAGGTTCAACTACTCTCACAAGCAGTAGTGCCAAAGATATTTTTGTTCTAAAAATTATACTTATTGACTTAGTATTTAACATAAAAGATCAAAATGCCTTAAAAAGAAAGCCCTCAAGTTTTGCTTATCAAAAAATTATCTTAAATATGATTTTTAATAATACTTCCCATTTTTCTCTCAGTGTACAAATGTCAGTTTTATGCTTTAGTTGTTTGCCGCCTTTGAAAAAGCGCATAAATGTTAAAGTGCAGCGCCCATATCACTATCCTTATATCCTGCATACCTCTAACCCTGCGGGCAACCATTTCTCCACCTACCGCGCGCGCTGCATACCATGCTGCTCTTTACTGATGCCATCTGTTTCGCACTTTGCGTTGCCAATGACAACAAAGATGTCTAACAGAGAGCGCATTGATGTGGCTGCCATTTACTAGTTACGCTTTTCATTTGCACCCACACTAATGCGCTTATAGCCAACTTGGTATGCATATCATATATGTGTGCGGGGGCTGCTTTGGTTAACTGTTGAGGGGGCTTGTTAGTTGGTCATTTAATTAAATAGTTGCCAGCAATTGGTTTGTGCACATGATTAGCTCTCTAACAGCAGCTGTCTCATTGTCAGTGAGTATGTTCGTTTACTTCTGTCTGTTTGTTTGGCTGTAAGTACTTGCAGCTTGGAAATGCCATAAATTTTATGGTAGCACTTAATAACAACAATACACAGACACAGATACATAGATACACCCACACATATGCACACAGTGAGAACATGTGTTTGACTTTTGTAGCATTTTGTTGTTTTTTGGCTTAAACATATTTTTTAGCCCAAGAAATAACAAAACATTCGTCATTTGTCAAAATATAGTGCATGCAAATGGCAAAAAGCAACAGCAACAGCAACAACTACACAACCTAACATGGCCAAAAGCATTTCTAGGCAGTTAACAAATGTAAAAATATTTGGCACTCAAAGTGCTGCCAGATAAATACGACAAATGTTGAAGAGTCATTTACTAGGAGTGCGCATCAGCAACAACAGCAGCAACACCAACAACAAAGGAAAAAAAAATATGGAAAATGGAGGCTACAACAACAAGTGGAGAGTAATAATGCCAGAAGCATTTGGTAAATCAACGAAAAGCGCAAATTTTTGGTATGCGAATATGCGAAGTTGCGATACACTTGACGCACTACAGATTGGAGCACTTGAGCAGACTCTTGGGGCACAGACCGTAGAGGATGCCTTTGGCTTTTTCTTTTGTGTTTGCAAAACTTTAGGAAACCAAATATATTTTAAGTCCTATTGAAATTTTGAGTTTGAAGCACATGAAACTTGGATACCTAACACGAATGTTTTGACTTTGTCAACAATTTGAAGTAAAGGGCCTACCCAACTGCGTATGCTGTTCTCTGCTATCTAAAAGTGGCATTCCGATTTTTATCCCTGCGTAGCGTGCTTCGAATAGCATCCAGGCTTAGGGCACTTTCTTTTAAGTGAAAAACAGTTCTGCGACGAACCTCACATAAGAATCATATAAAGCTAATTGATCCAAAGGCGTTGAATTACATTACCAGAAAGTATACGAGATTTTACTCTTCACCTCTTTAATATTGTTAAACAATATAACAAGTATAAACGCCTTAAGCAAAGAAACAATATTTATTAAAAAAAAAGTTTTGTTTTTAGAAGTTTTTAATATAACGATTTCAAGTTTGTCAGCAATCCAAATACTTGAGATTTTGGCTGATAAAGTGGATTTCTTAGATTAAAATTTTAGTGCCTTCATGAAAACTCAGCAAGTGTCCTGAAATAATTTCGCTCGAAAGCAGAAGCAATAGTTGTAGTCTGCCTTCCTCTTTAAGAACAGTAATTGTGATATTTAAAATTAAGACACAAATATAATATAAATAATATTAATTGGAATAAATGTTTATTTCGTTGCAGGTACATACTCATTTATTTATTAATTGGTAAGACTGGTAGCAAATTTAAATATTTTTGAAAATGTTAAATGAAGTTACAATTTATTTAAAAACAACGTAAGAATTTAAGAAACTTTTTTTTCTATCTTTTTTGTAATGAGGTAAAAAGTCCAATATCTTCCAATTTATTTTTTTGTAATTTTATAATTATTATTATTTTGTATTTGATTCCAAATGATGTTCTGTTAAATTGTTAAAAATACAGACACGCAGATTGTTTTGCTATTATAATATTTTAATATAAAAACAAATTTGTAGTTGATTTAATAAGAATAAGCATCAACTTTTTAAGAATAGCTTCAGTTTAACAAAAACAATTTCAATATTTATTTTTCATATGATTTTTTTTCTTTTTCTGTTTTTTGTTTTTATTTCATAATATTTTTCTCAGTCCATATATTCATTTATTTTTCTTCAAATCCATTTATTTTTCTCAAAATGTATCCCTTAAACTATTTTAAAAATTACGATTGATAAAAGACACTTGGAGTAATACCATTAAATACCGGCAAGATATGCAAAATATTGTTTTAATACAATAGAAGTAGAAAATAATTATAAATGTTTGCAGTGCAATGTTGCAAAATAATTCCTTTTTTAGTATTAAGAGTTTCAAGACGAGAAAAATTAACTAATTCATTTATTGCGAATCTATATCATACATTTAACAAAATTGAAAAATTTATAAAAATTGTAACAATTTTTATTTTTTACTGTATATTCTTGAAATCTTAAAGCGACAAAGATTTTTTTATTTGAAGCTTTTAATTCTGTAAAAAATATTATTTCAATTAAGTCAATTTACACGGTTGTAGAAAAGTAAACAAATTAATCTATATTTTAGCGTTACATTAATAATATTTATATATGGTATTTTGTTCATATTTTAAAGACATATAGATGAAATCCTTTTGTGTTTCGTTTCGTAACAGCACTACCATTCGATTTACAGCGATTTTGACATAACTTTTATGAGAATATGTTCGTTATAATAATATTTTTCCCATTTCAAGTTATCTTTGACAAAGAAAAGGCAAACCCAACCTAATACTCAAGTATGATTTTATAAATAAAATTCTTATTACTTGGCAGCCAAAAAAAAAATAAAACAAGATTTATTTTTGTATTAATATTATAATATACAAATTTTATATGATATTAATTTTCTACTTTTGATTCGGAATTTTGAATCATCATTTATAGTTGTATACGTTTTAGTTATATGATTTTGTGTTTGGGAAAAAGTTTTGCTGGTTTTAAGTATTCATATTATGCTTTAATAGTTTTACAATATTATTTGCATAATACAAATTTAATATTTAATAGTTAAAATATAGTAACTAATAGACTTACAAAGTGTAGTCGAAAACATCACTTGCTGGAAAAATTCAAACATTTTTAAGCAAGCACACTCAACAACCACACTGACACGCCGAAATTTTGTATGACCCGCGTTGGGAAGTGTATAATAAAAAGAGTTTCAAGTCGAGCGTTTATTTTGAAAAATGGCGGGCATAGCTTTGGCAAGCAGTAGACAGAGGCACGTCGTCGGAGCAAACAAAGCGCATGATGATGAGCAAACTAAACGAAACGAACCAAACGAAACACGCTGGCTCGCTCTCTCACTCAAACACACACACACACACATGCTATGGAGACAAACGCACTGTCAGTCAGTCTGTCATTCCGTCATTGCGTCGTGTAGACATTACTTCAGTCGTCACATGTCCTTGCGTCAGTTGAGTCATTGTTTGCTTAGACAACGGAAAAGGCAACAGAGTCTCGCGTTTGCAATGGCGTTGACGACAATTGCACAATTCATAATGGGCAACATGACACTTGTACGCACACACACCCACACACACACTCGTATATACGCGATGACACACACACACACACACACATACGCATGTGCACACTTATGTGCTGTGTGTATGTGTGAGTGTGTGTTGCGTCGCTATTAAATAGCATCAAGTTGCAAGTCGCAAGCCGGCACTGTTGCATACTTTGTGGCGCAGCGCACACTCCATTTTTAACAACTGCAGCTGGCCTTTAGCTCCCAACAACAACAACAACGACAACAACTTGCAATTGTTGTTTTTGTTGTTGTTGCGTTGTTGTTGTTGCTGCCCTTAGTACTGCTGCCATTGTCATTCACAAAGTTCAAAAGCGTTGTCATGTTGTTTATTTTCACTTCACAGACACACACACAGATACACACACATATACATTTAGATACTAAAACTCACGCACACAGCCACACACATGCACAAATGCATTTAGATACTAAAACTCTCTCTCACACACACACGCTTTTAGAGTTTCGAAACACTTGCTATAATGTGCGGGTGTAAAGTGCGTTCAGGACTTAACTGACTGACTGGCTGACTCACTGGCTACTACCATGGCTTTATTGTTGTTGTTTTTCATACACTATGAGTCAAAGGAGCAGGGCATATTAAGTTGGTGCGGCAAGTGCCTGCGCTGTTTGTGGCTTATTTGGGAAGCGTCTTGCAATGTTGACTAAAATGTCACAAAGTTGGCATTGGAAAATGAACTTGGCCTGGAGCTAGACTGCGGTTATTGAATGTGTTTTTGTTTTTGTTTAACTTTTTCGAAATTATTTATAGATGGTGAAATGATTTGTCTTTTAGGAATAGTAACCACCAAAAATTTGAAAAATACGAAGATTTGATAACGAAAATTTTGAGTAGCTTTTTGGCATATTATTTCTTTTGAAGAATTTCAGTTACCCTGCATTCCAGTTAATTTCATTTCTCTTTAGTTTTACACTTTTAACGAGAACAATATCAGCTACCATATTTTTCTCGAATTTATCTTTAAGAAGCTGAATTAATTTATTGCTTGCAAGACTTTTTTTTTCTACTCCTTCTTACTTTCTTTTATAAATGTGAAAGCAATTTTATTTATTTATTATTAATTAAAAGGGTGCAACTAACTCCAGTTCAAAAAGCACATGCATGTGCTTAAAAAAATTTGTGCTCACTGCTTGACATGATAAAAGTTCATTATTCTTTTTTCAACTAATTAACATCATACCATTTCGTAAATATTTTAATGATTATAAAGTGTCACATGGAGCACTGAAACCTTAAATAAGTTATTTCTAAAACTCCTAGTTTTTAAAGGCTTTTCTATACTTTCTCGATATTTTGATTGATTATGTTGATATTGAAAGAGTACCCGCAGCGTTTTAAAATGTTAAATTTTAAAATTTTGTTTAGAACTTTGAAGTATTGCTAAAAATAGTCTATTTAATATTTTTACTCAAAAAAAAAAAACTAGAAAAATCTTTAAAAACAGACTGTCACATAGGAGCAGAGATGATGCCAGCAGTACAACAAGTATTTAGATTCATAAAGCCTCATCTCTTTGTAGTAGATATCTAAACAACAAAATATAATTGCGTTTTTGTACATATCGGCAACAGTTTCTTTTAGCAAAAAAAAAAAAAAATTTTAAATGTGAAGCTTGCAACTTTTGGACGCTTTATTTCGAAAGTCAGTTGTGACGAGTACGAGACATTTTTGAAAAATGAAAAAGGCTTAAATAAACATAAACTATGCTCGCTTATTTTTAACTAAAATTTGTCATAGCTTCAAAACCTATGGGACCAAATCAAAAGTTCCGACAAAATTTATGAAAATAAAAATAAAGAGACAATCGAATGCCCATAAATCCTGAAGCGATAGACTTCAGGAGCTTCTACTATGATAACTTGTTTGCGACTTTTAATGCCCATAACTTTATAACCTTTAGGATAAGGTTTAAATTGTTTAGCGCTGCATGCTAGTCATGGCGAAATCTGTATTCCATGAAAAAATAAAGTTGGTTTAGAAAAGCGATTTTTTCTTTGCATATTTTCCCGCTGAGATACTGGTTTATTTTCTTAACAATATTAACGAAAAAAATGTATTTTAAAAGTAAGACAAGCTATTTATGCTGCATTCTAAGGAATCGGGTAAAACGAATAAGTTAAAAAAAAAAAACCCCAAAAAGAAGTTCGGATTGGAGCTTGATGTGGTTTAATAGTATTTTTTTTTTGTATCTTTAAGCTGAAGGGAAAATAGTTTTCAAGCTAGATACTGCTACATCACGCATTGTAGTCGTCTTAAAAATGGGCTTTTATTTTGTAATTTGAAGTAGTAGAGTATTCACCATTCACAATATACTCTATAAAGCCAAGCCTATATATACTCCATTTGGATAGCGTATTTCACTAGTCGTGCATTTTGCAAAAATTTCATATGCCATACATTTTCCAGTTTTAACTCTCAACTGCAAATTGCCTGCCACCATGGCGGCATACTTGATATAAATGAAGGGTCCAAGCTGGACGCAGCTCCCATTTCCAGTTACTCTGTTCCTACAGCTCTAACTCCAACAACAATTGCACTGTAAATTATTGTGGTAATAAGCATTATGCACAGGCTGCTTGTCAGTCTTCGTCGACGTCAGTGTCAAATTACAACAGACATTGGTATTAGTTTTTGTTGTAATTGTTGTCGCTATTGTTGTTCTTGTTGTTGTTGTTGTTGTTGTTGTTGTTGTTGTGACTGTTTGTTCTAGTTACTGCTGGATAGCTGTTCCAGGGGAGTTATCAGGAAGCAGCAGCAGTAGCAGCAGCACAGCTATTTGCTTTGATTGCTGTACAAAGGGCCAAAAGTCCAAGTCTAACTGGAGAGCATTTAATTTTGTCAAGACTTGAAAGCTAAATGTCCGATTATAATTGCAAACAGTTTGGTAAGACAAGACAAATTATTTTGGTCAATATGGAAGCTACTAACTTTAAATTGAATAGCAAACGAGGTTAGCTTTGATGTTGGTTGTGGGTCTAAAAACAAAAACTTGTTTGCTTTTTTTCTTGTGATTGCTAAAACTCATTCAGCTGTTGAGTTAAAAGAAAAGAAGCTCTGCCACAAAGAAAATCACTCAAGTGTATCTAATGCACGTCAAAGGGTTAATATTGAATCAATGCTTATCTGAGCTGCGCCAATTTATTTTTACTTTTTGGAATACATTTTTTTTTCATTATTTATTTTCATTTTACTTTAAGGCCATAAAGCTGAGGCAGTAATTAAAAGCCGTGTAGTACACGGCAATTGGCATGACTTTAAATTAGTGCAATAAAATAATACACAAATCGTATGCATGTCAGGCGATTTGCTTGAGCCTCGAATTGGCCAGCCGCTGGCTGAGACATAAAATTGGCCCATAAAAATGGCCATAAAAACAGTCGAAAAGGCGGCATTAAAGCGACACACAGCAACAGCGCAAGCAACAACGGCAACAACATCAACATGTACATTGGAGCGATATGTATATTGCTTGAATATTAGGCTAAATGCAATATACATTACAATACTTATGCCAAGACAATAAAATGTACAAATAAAACAGATTTTCCGCTAGTAAAACAATAAAAAAACGAGACGAAAAGTAAAGAGAAATGCACAGACAGCTAACTGGATCAGTTGGCAGGCAGCGAGTTTCAGGCAATAACAAGCACAAATTGAGTTAATATGGGATTTTAATTCGATTTCAGTGCGATCCATCCCTCCAGCAGCAACAAATGTACTCGCAGTTAGTCACAAACACCACGCGGCAAGTTTTTAGTTACCATTTTCTTTTTTGGGGATTTTTATTTTTATGAATTTATTGGTTTGGTAAATTTAAGATTAATTTAATATTTTTAATATTTTTATTTATGAGCAACGAAAGTGTCTGTTTTTGTTACTAAAAATTATTTTAAATTGCAAACAAATGAAATATATTCTAAAATACTCATTGAAACCATCTCATCATCATCGATATATTGATATATGATGCCATAATAATATTTTTCTGTTTCAAATTATTTAAAATAATTAATCTAAAATTATATATATTTTGCATAGTTTTTGTTATATTTTTAATTTATGCAAAAATTAAATAAAATCATAAAATTAATTCTCAATAGAACATAATTATTATAACATTTGGTCATTTAATTTAAGGAAATTTTTAATTTTTTTTTTAAATAATTATTTTTTGCTCATTAATTGTGTTCATTTATATTATAATTTTTTTTAGTATTAATTTATATTATGCACATTAATTGGGTTACACATCGCTTAATTAATCATTTATTTATTATTTGAACAAAGTTGTAGATTTATAAGTTATTATGTACATAAGAAATATTTTTTAATTGCAGCATTTTGTTTTTTATTACATTTTTATGTGTTTTTTATGACTATATTTTAATATTCCAAAATATTTATAAATTAAACAAATTCATTTTCTATAACTTTCAAACATTTTTATATAATTTGCACCTAAATTAATTAATTAATTTTCAATAAAGTTGCACTTATGTCAAAATAAAATAAAACTTCGAGTCTTTATTGTAAATAATAAAAATTCTTATTGAATTTGTAGAAATAAAAACTAATTTATCTAGAAATTATTTTTATTTATGTATTTTTTAATTTATGACTTTTGAGTGTAAAAACTAAATTCCAATATAATTTTCTTATTCCATTTATATTTTTTTTTAATTAAGCAAAAAAAGTTTTTATTTCTTCTTATTGAATATGTAGAAATAAAAACTTTTTTTTTTCAAATTAACAAAACTAATTTATCTATAAATTATTTTTTTTTGTGTATTTTTTAATTTTTGACTTTTTAATGTAAAAACTAATTTCCAATATAATTTTTTATACCATTTACATATTTTTTTAATTAAACAAAAATTGTTTTTATTTTATTTTACTTTTTATATTTATTTTATATCAAATTATTTTATATTATTGTACTTAATTTCTATGAATATGTTTTTTTTTATTAGTTCTATTTTAATATTTTATCTGCTTTTTATAGCTGTATTTTAATATTCAATAATACACATATCTTATCCACATATCCTTAAATTTGAAATTTTTAAAATCAATTTTTCGAAAATTTCAATGAGGAATTTAAAACCTTAAATTAAAAGTTAGACACATTTTAACGTTCTACTTACTTATCTTGCTGAATTTGTAGAAATAAATATACATATTGTTTATTTTTATAAGCAAATTAATTAAAAAGTTTATGATATATTTTTTTATTTGAATTTTATCGAATTGTCTTATACTTATGCTCCGCACTGTACACACATGAAGCCTGTATAGCCAGCGCTGTGTGCCAAAAAATATGTCAAGTCAAATTTGCAGTTAGCGGCAAGGACTTTATAAGACAACGTAGAATTTGTAGACCTGCAACGCCCAAGGCGCGCACACACGTATCTCAGAGCAGAGATAAAAAATTATATTTGCTAGACAAGTGGCATCATAAACATATTTTCGGTTATCTACCAGACGCTCTGTCCATAGCCAGGACATTGCTGTCAACGCATTTGGTCGCTGCGTGTTGTTGCTGCAAAATTCAATTTAGCAAAAGGGCAGTACCAACTTACAGCAAATGTTTGGCAAAAAAAAGGACGAAGACTGCCTTGATACTGTCGCAAAGACTCCTACTCGGACGCGTTGCGGGTTTACATTTTTTTTGCCGGTTTTTTTTGTTTTTTTTTTGGCAGCGCTGTTGTGTGTGTATACAGAATGTGCTTGTTTATGCCAAAAGTGGCACTTACGCTGTGGCACACCGTGACACGCCCACTAAATGGGCTGAATTTGAAGCATCTCACTTGGCAATGGGTGAGCGCGCGCGCGCGTATGTTATTTTTTGGTAAAAAGTTTAGTTTACAAAATGTCACTGTAGCCGGAGCGTGGGCAATTTGGCAGAGTTGCCAAGCCGCACAATGATGTTAATGTTGTTCGTGATGAAGCACAAGATGTTGGTAACGTTGCTGCCGCTGCTGCTGCTGTTGATGAGCTGCACTGGGGCCGGGCATGCCGTTGAAATGAAATATGAAGAACTCTTAATTAAATTTGAGTTCATTTATAATAAACGCCGTTGCGAGCAGTCGTCGTCAGAGTCAGCAGCTCAAGCTAGAGCTAGCAGTTGTAGTCGAGGCCGAGGCCGAGGCTGAGGCTGAGGCTAGAGCGTCTGGCAGGCAAATGCCATTAAAATTAAGCAAAACAAAGTTGAAATGCGCTGCAAATTGGACAAGTTTGTTTGCCATTTGAAGGCATTGACAAAATATGACGGTAGTATGCTTTGGGTACACTAAAAGCTTTGACATTTAGATTATGGCCTCGAAAATATATATAATTTTTGGGACTGGTATTGGCTGGCTGCTGCGACTTGTAGTAGTCATTATACAAAAATGTCTGCGCTATAAAGTATGCTACGTTTTGTGTTGCGCTTGATTGCTGCCGATAAACTTTTGTAATTGTTTCATTTCCGGGATTTAAATTGCAAATATGACGTTGTCTTTGTGCCCAACGTGCCACTAAATTATGCCGAAAGGCGCGCCCAAACACACGCACACGTGGTGCGGCTGTCACCAGTTTACTTCATTACTGTGTGCCACACGCGCCACATACTATGACTGCTGCTGCGTCATACAAAACGTATCCTTTTACACACACACACACACAGACACACGTTGTGCGACACAGTAGATTTAACCTAATTAAGATTGTTCAACAGGACACAATGTTCGAATACAAATGAAATGCCAAGCGTGTAAGTGAGCGCTGTATTGTTGGAGCGGGCATGCAGACTGGCTCGGAACTTGGGTTTTTCGGCTACATCGTTCGGTGCGCTGCTGCGCTAAGCACTCTGACAGCCTGATTCCGCATTGCTGCTACGCAAAATGAATGAGCTGCCAAGTAAATCTGCTCCCACTGCCAGCTAGCAACGAAAATGACGTTTCCCGGCTCTCTACAGCTGCTGCTTGTTTTGGGTCTCGTTTTGTCAGTGGGACTGGGCAGTGCTTAAAGTCCTTGCCGTGTACTTTGCTTTTGTTATTGTTTTCTGCTGCCAAAGACGAATGTTAATTCTATTTAAACACACACCCTCACACACACACCCCCACACACACCCATATACCACTGCCAGCTCTCACCTTAACCCTTGGGCTAGACCTTGGTGCTGCTTTTGGCGCTGTCATGTTTTGTGCTTTTGGCATTCAAAGTCACAAAGATTGTCAACGTTTTCATTTTAATTCAAACAAATGTTACTAATGTTTTCATTGTTGTACGCCATGTTTGTTGCTTACCCGTTTTGCTGTCCTTTTTGTTTGTCTTGCTCTTTCTACTTCTTATTTATATATTTTTTTTGTATTTGTTTTTTACTTTGCTAGCGCCCCACGTTGGGCGCTTGTTGAATATTTTATCGTTTGACTTGGCGTGTTGGCAACATTTGGTTACATAATTTTGCCTTAAATCCTTTTTCGTTTATTTTCTAACAGGCTTAAGCATGCTCGCACACTTTGTCTTCATTATGTTTTGGACAAAAAGTTGCAGGGGTAACAACATGCTGCATATTACAAACCAACAAAATTTTCACCCACATTTAAGAGCCTTTTCAGTTGCTTACCTCTACGAATTCTTGTTGGACAAAAGCTTATGCAATTGCAGATATTCAATTTGGCATACATTTTCGTTATTTAAGTGATATCAAAATATTTATGCAACTGTTAATGGTCTGTATTATGTAACAACAAACGTGCAGTCAGTGGTGGTCGCAACCACAAGTAAAAATATTTTCTGTAAAAATATTATTTTATACAGAGCTGTCTCTCTCTCTGTCTCTGTGCGGTTTGGTTATAATATTATTGTTGTTACACCTGCTACACGCCCAAAAGTATATATTTCCTTCAGCTGATTTTTTTTTTCACTCATCATAATTGTTTTCCGGTATTTTCAGGCAATTCTTCTCTCTCTGTCTCTCGCAACGATTGTGCAATCGAGCAATTGAAGCATAAGCTGTAAACACTTAATGCCTTGAAAGTGCCTGCACATGCCTCTAATCAAGCCCAAGGGCGTTCCCATTACTCGGGCTTTATTTCTCTGTGCACGCACTTGAGAGTCTTGAGAGAATCTCAAGCGATACGGACGAGTCTTGTCAGCTTCACACAAATTCAATGAAATCCAATTAGCTTTTTGAGCTTTTTGTTGTCACTGTTTTTTTTTCGTTTCTCGTTTTTGGCTTTTATTTTGTGCTCTGCTTGGGATGTAACTGAATGTAAGCGCTTATCAGCACGTTTACAGTTGCTCAGCCAGGCTGCGCTGAAATACTGTCCAACTACTACTGCTGACATTTGATTGTCTCGGCCTGGTCTGACCACTCGACGGACACGTGATGAACTTGGTCAGTGCGCACACAAAACCAAAAAAAATAAACAGAAAAAAAATATATATATGAAATGGAAAAAAGGCAAAAAAAATTTGAGTTGGATCGGAACAGACGAGAGCGCTCATATGGGAACGTGTTCTGACAGCGTGTTAAAAATAAAACAAAGATATAGTTTATGTGACGAAAGTTTGCTGGATTAGGTAAACGTTTGTATGCTCTTTACGGCTTTATATTTTTGGCGCTAAATAAGGAATTTTTGAATGTTTTTATTTAGCAGAGTTGTCCTACTCTAAAACTTAACCTCACAGCTTTTTTAAAAATTAAGTTCCTCGAATAACTTTCGCCACATATTTTATTACTATTTTATTTCAATATTTCATTACTCAATAGTTACTTACATAATATAATATCGAGGTAGTGCTGAATGATTATTGTACTTTTGCTTTAGTGCTCAGACGTATAAAGGGTGATTTTTTAAGAGTCTGCTGTTTTCTACTAAAGGCAAAAACATAAAACTCAGCTCGATAGTTTAATTTTGTATAATGTTTTTTATGTATTGTAATATAATAATAATAATCCATGTGCTAAAACCAATTTAAGCATACTCTCTTAAACATATGCCTGGGATGGGCCAATAGTCATATATTTCGGCATTATTATTTCCTATTTTCATGCATAGGCGACACAAATAAATTCTTCAATATTAACTATGTAGCTTGTCCAGTTTGAACCAAAAAAAATTGGTTTAATGTTAGTTCACAATATCATTCTGGGCCACTCTGTTTTTGGAAAACTGCGGCCCAATGATGCACCTTGAGCAGTGATATTTTGGGCTACGTTGTTGCTCTTAAATCTAAGTATGCTAGTTTAGCTTATTCTTGTATTCTTACAACCAGAAATGAGCTTACGAGAAGTGATTGCTCATGAATCTTGTTAATTAAATTTAGACATTTTTAGGCGCTGCCTGCTTATAAGCCGATTTGAGGGCAAACTATTGAACAAAGTGAATAATAGAATGCAAGTTGACTGTGTTAGCTGTTAACCATAATAAAGGTGGCTAAAAACACTTTTCATAATGCGAAGTCAATGAAGTGGGATTAATCTACAATCTTTTCAGTTTGTTGTCATGTACAGGAATTCAAAGGATTATAGCTGGTTTCTTTTATAAGTAATTGCTTCTTGATAGATTCACTGAATATACGTTGGAGAAAAGCATACATCTTTCCGAGAATTAAACAAGTTAAGTTTTAAGTAGATTCCATTTTCTTCTCCTTTTTCGCCTTCAAATAAGTGCTAGGTCTTTACCATGACTGTCCTTTGTAGGACATTGTATTGAAACCATAGCTCTTGGACTCAGGTATTGTTTATTTATCTATGGAATAGTTGAAATGACTTTTGTAAATACAATCACCGCAAAACAAATATATTACTTTTTTAAGACATTAACTAAGTTAAGTGACATAAGTTGCTAAGTGAAGAAACTGAGGTCCTTGGACCATGATGTTTATAACGATGTAGAATTAAACGAAAAAAGAGACATGACAAATGTTGGGGAAGAAATCGAAGAGGGTGCGATCTTGGCAGCACTAGGGGACAACTATACAACTAGTGAGTATTGCTAAGCTTCCAACTAAATATTTTGGGGTTTGATATATGGATATTGGTATAAAGGCATAGCTTTCCTTATATAGTCCTGCAAAGACCCCGCACTGCATTTAAACATAGGGAGCCAGTTTTAGCCTTTAAAATATGATGCAAATATTGCAAAGAACGGAAGTGATTTGACATTAAAGATAATGTAGTAAGAGACATGCCTAACTTTTGTAACAAACTCTCACGATCTTTTGCAACAAACAAATATCTATATTGGCAGCTTTTTGAGGCAATAAAAGCTAAAATAGAGCATATTCGAATATTCAAAGTGTGAGCAGAGTTTCTTAGGAACGCTGACGATTATAGTATACATGAAATATGTATAAAAGGTCTATAGGTAGACTTGCAGAATTTAGAACTTAGCTTTAGTATTATGTATGTTTATAAAGTCAGAAACAGGTCTTTCTTATATGCAAAGAAACAATGTTCGATAGTTTATCCTAAGCCATGGTTCTATAAGTTATGTGGCGGCAGTATACATCTCAAAAATACCAAAGCGAAAAGCGTTGCGAAAGTTCTGTATTTGATGTATTAGATCGGATCTAACCAAAGGTGACTTGTCACTTAGAGCAGGGTTATCCAAACTGACTTTATGCTTGCATG
The DNA here is from genome assembly GCA_035046065.1 of Chymomyza procnemis. Lineage (NCBI taxonomy): Eukaryota > Metazoa > Arthropoda > Insecta > Diptera > Drosophilidae > Chymomyza > Chymomyza procnemis. The sequence goes on from JAWNOJ010000026.1 coordinate 44,674,740, forward strand.
TCACTGCCAGAACTTTGGTATAAGAATTATTAATATAAAGAAGTGGGATGACGACCCTTGAATTGTCAGTCTTCAAGTGCTGACTCCAGACTTAAGTAATTAGATATAATTGTTATCATACTACCCAATCCGTCATTTCAAGCAACAGAACGTAAGCAGCAGAAATATGTCTAAGTTGGAGTGTGGCCGCCTTTAGTTGATGGGAGATTAAGAAAGGAGAAGCCAGATAGCTCAAGCAGCATCCTCATGAAAAGAAAGTCTTCTTTCGAAAGAAGTTTAAAATAAACCGCAGCTAACTTATAGACAATCTTCCACACCAACTCAGCAAATATCTGAAATAAACTTTGTCACCAAATTGTGTGTACCTCGTAAGAGTATAAAATGCTACAAAAAAATATTCTGGCTATGATTCTCATTTTACAGATGAATGTTGCCATTGCGTCGTCTACACACAGTGGTGAGTGTGTGAGGATTGTTTATGCTCTGCCTATCTGTGTGCTCCTATCTGCAGTTGTATATATTTGTATTTGTATTTGTATTTGTATCTGTATCTGTGGCGTAAGTGTAGCCGTAACTGTGCAGCCGTATCCTGTTGCTGGCACTGCGCTTGTATCCACCGCACATATCTCTTCCGCTTCGTTTATTTAATTTTGCGCACAATTTTTTTGTTGTTGCTGTTTTATTATTATTTTTTTTTTGTTTTTTTTGTATTTTGTGTATTTTTAATGTTTTATATACATGCCACACTGAAAAACTGTCAGACATTGTTTGTGCAGAGTTTTTGTGTTTGTTTGTCGCATTTGTTGTTGTTGCGTTTTATGTGCAACAATGCGACGCACAATCAGCGTAGAGCTCTTGATATACTTTTTTTTTTGTTTTGTTTGTTTTGAAGTTTTTTGTAGTTTTTCGTGTCATTCAAGTGAAAGAGCTGTTTGTGGGGCGTGACAGCTGAGCGGAATGTATGCCGCGGGGGTAGATAACTTGAAAACAACATTAGCAAGTCAAACAAAATATACTTTTTTGGCCAACAGCTGGCAAAAGCTTGAAAATAATTTTGAAGCAAATTTTAATTAATGCAACCAACCAGCCCTCCAACCATAATACGCCCGCCACACAGCAGGCATCACCGGGCAATCCAAACAGATAGAAACCGACCACAATGACGCAGCTAAATTATAGCTGAAACATTTGGTCAAAGAGAGATTGAGTGCGAGCGAATGGCATCAGGCAGCAGGCAGCAGGCAACAGGCAAGAGGCATCAGGCTTCACAGACTGTACTATACGTCAGAGCGTCATTACAACTCAACATTGGCGCCAGACCGCAACACCGTGTAAATCCCTTTATCAAATTAATGAGCTCATTAAAATTCGTTTAGCAATTACAGTTTTAACAATTTCCGCTGCCAAGCCCGCCGCCGTCAGTAAACCACCGCCTGCAACATCATCATTCTCACTAGCAACAGCGGGCACAGTAGCGGCAACAGCAGCTTCCACCTACTACACATTTAAACATGGCCAGAAAGCAGGCATAAAATATGCTGAACTCGGCGGAATCTTACAGGTGGCTGGCTGATGGAAACAGCCCAACTGGGTGGTGGTGATGATGGTGGTGGTAGGTGCTCCAAACGGGCGGCATGCTGTGTGACGCTGTCGTCAAGCCTGTGCTTGTTGTGGTCGGTTTCGAGTGTGTGGGGGGTGGGACGAATCACCTCCGCCTCTATAATATCCATAAAAATCATAATAAACTCCGCACTCGGTAATTTACTTTTCGTGCGCTTGTTGTGGTTGAGAGTAGCTTGGGTAAGACGAGCCGTTTGCGACATTTGAAAGCTGTGGGAAAGTAAGGGTATTGGAATGGTTTTGAAATTATGAAAGTTTGGTTGTAGAATGCTTTTTGTTTGAAAAATAAAATTTACTTAGAAAGGTGGACTTGTCATAAGAACATGCTGAATTTCTTAAAAGAAGTAGTTAAATTATACAATGAAGCCTTAGAGTTAATCAACAATTTTCGTAGATTCGAAATTTTGAATAACTTTCCAACCAATTTTTATTTGGAAATTAACATAATTGAGGTTTGGCTTATTTTAAGTTAATGATTATAGCAGATAAAATATTTTCGGACATGTATAAGTTTTTAATATAAATTGTGAGTTCTATCCAGTTTGTGTTTTCGAAAGTAAACTAAAAGTTAATTTACTTTCCATTAAATCACTTTCCATTATGGAAATAAATGAATGCGTTGAAATTCGTACCACCTAATGGGTTGCCCTTTATATTGGTAGAGTGTCCACGTTTGATGTCAGAAATTTTATTAAAAACTTTTGCTCGCTGATCAGAAAATGTAAGTCCTAAAATCAAAATCAATTTCTTTTAGGAAAGATAATACGATGATTGCAGTTTTACAAATATTCGTATAAGTTGTTTGAAAACTTTTTGAAGTATGAAAAAAGACAGCTGTATCGGAAGATTACGAACATTATTGAAATAAAATCAAATCCTACCAAATTATAGGTAATCCTACTGATTTTTATTACGTAGCAATCATAAAAAGCGAAAAATTTAAGGAAAAGAATTCAATATAGAGAACTCGCATTACATATTTTCGAAGCGAACAAGGATCCTTAGCATATTGCCGAATCTGTAGCCAGTGTCTTTTATTAACAGAGATTTTCTTGGTCCACTGCGAAGAGAAATATGCTGAGATAATAATCGCATTTGTCTTTTACAAAATCGAGTGATTTTGTAATAAGTCTTATATCAAAATGGATTTATAATATAATATATAATATTTCGTATTAAATCACATTTGCAGCCGTCTTTAATCATATTCATTGTTTGAAAGGGCATGCAAAATTCATCACCACGGTGCATACTCGAAAGGGCATCTCACATTTCCAGGCCATAGATCGTTATACTCTGTTGGCAATGCTGTGCTCTCTTAATAGGAAAATCATGGCAGCGCATCTAAGCGTAAGATGGCAACCCTGGTCAAAAAAAAAATAAAATAAAAACGCATAAAAAATGCCTTAAAAGTAATAATAATTGCGTTTATTGAGCACACTCTGCAGCGTCCTACCGCTAAGGAGGCCTATGCCGGCCGGGACACGGTCTCAGGAACTCTCACCCAAGAGCACCCTCGCCCGCCTTGGCCTGCTCAATCGCGGGTGAAACAATAAACTGAAATGGCAATGTAATAATTTATGATGGCATCATTAAAGCAGCCTGGAAACAAAGACGAGAAGCAACAAAATAAAGAACTTTTGCCATTCGAAAAGTATTATGTGTACAGAAAGGTCGCGGCATGGAGACCCTTTTATTTTTTGGGTCGGGCAAAGATTTTTGGGTGATTGGGTGACGCCTTTCAGCGTCGACTTCGACAACTTAGCTCAGCGCTTGACTGGCTTTATATAGGTAGGTAGGTAGCATGGTTGGGCTTGGATGGGAGCTTGAGCAGGAGTATGGACATTTCTTGGGTTTTGGGAAAATGCGCGACGTTTGAATGCCATAAAAAAATTGTTATTATTTCATTTTATTTATTATGCTTTTTAGCGAATTTATGACGTGCGCATGTTTTGATTCATTTCGACAAAAAACTGTTTTTCATTTTTATGAGAGAGAAGCCGCCAGGAAATGAAGTTTCCGCTATTTCAAATAGAAATAAACGCTTGGCAATTTTCAAATAAATGCCGGTATCCCTAGCAAGATAAATGACAGCGTCAAGAAAAAGATAGCATTTTTTTTTATTTCCAAAAAAAAAGATATAAATATTTTTAATACACAAAAAGTTGTAAAAGTCTTGTAATTACTTTCTTTATAGATTGTGGAAATATTTGTGCAGAATTGTGTAAAAATGCTGATGAGTCAGTTGTCTGTTTTTTATTTGTCAAGTAAATAGAAAGATTGCGACGACTTTTTCAAAGTTGTTAAAAAAACTTGGAGAATTTCTGCTGACGTAGTGTTTTTCCTTGTAATATTACATTTTTATTTTGTAAAAATTTTAAAAGTGTTTTGAGCTTTATCGGGTTAGGTATAAAAATAAAACGAACAAAAATTTTGAGAGCCCATATTTTCTTAAACATTTCCAGGTGATTTTAAAATGTTTTTTAAAAGCAAAGATATTTACGAAGTAATTTGGCTTTACAGAAATTATATTTTTTGCACTTATGCCAAAAGCAAAAGTCGAACTTTTGAGTCAAGTTGCATAGAAAATTAAATTTAAGAGAAAATTTGTAAAATTAGGGTAAGAGATGGATATGTCGATTTGTTTGGGATATTTAGAGTAGCCTCAATGGTGCTAAGGGACTTCTTGTATCTTTTTTGGACTAAAGCCAATGTAGCGTAAATATAATATAAAATTAAAAAATTATAATTATAGATATAATTCAGCTATAAAATAGATATAATTTTCAAAACCAAACGCACTTTCATATTGTTTTTTTTTTGGCTTAAAGATTAAACATTTCATATAAATTTTAGTTTCTTAGTTGGAATTACAAAGACAAACAGCAACTGGCAGTTATCAGCATAGTTTTAATTGATTGAAAAAATACATTACTTCTGATTGTAATATGATGAACTTCTTCTTTGCTCCAGGGCCTCATTGTATCTGCTCTTTGAAAAATTCGGGTACACAGTGTGAATAAGCGAGCTTCAAAACTCACATTTTCAAAAACCATATGCCATGATCTAATATTATTTTAAGTCCGCTATTTTAAAATTTTTTAACCAGATAAGCGTCTTAGTCTTCCATCATGACGAATCGTTGATGAAAATCAATGGTGGCCATATTGGGTTACTAATTTTTTAATTTTAATTTTTAAGTTTTCAAGTTAAGTCTGGACTTTTGGTTGATTCTTTTTTATGATTTCAATAATCAATCTTCAATTTAGAAATTAAAAATTTTTTCTTAAAATTTATTTTAAAGATTGATTAATTTGTTACGATAGTGTTAAGAAATCCGGTACCGATTTCGATTAAAATTTTATGTTAAGCAACACAGACAATACAACTTCCACGCACCACAGTTCAATTAACAAACAAAATATATTTTCTAGTTCTTAAGCTTCTTTGTATCTGCTCATTTGAAAATTATAAAGTGACCTCGAAACAACATGTACTTTCAGTTAATTTTTAGCATAGATACATGATGGGTGTGCACGGTCTAAGTGTGCCAAGGGGATATTTCCTTTGGCAACCGCTCTAACCTAACCTAGCCTACATGATGGGTGACTTAGCAACTTAATGGAAATACCGAAAACCCAAAATATCACATACAACTCCGTTAATAAAAATATCTTACTATGTTTTAAAAGTTTTAAAAACAATTTGATGCAATTAACATTAATACGAATATTATAATAATGTTTTAGTTATTTATACGTTTAGTATGTAAAGTCAAATAAGCGGTCCTCAAGTTTTGCTTTGCCATTTTGAAAAATTAAAAAACAGTCTGGTTAAAATGCTGATTATTTAAAGCCTACAGTTGATAATTTATTCCAAAAATTAAAGATGGGCTGGTTTGTAGTTTTGGAAGAAACTTGCTAGACTCGTATACACATTTTTGTTAAGTTCATCTAAAATCCTTAAAGACGCCTTAGACTCTAAGCTTAATATTGCGGCTTTTATCAGCTTTCATTCAGCCGGCTGGTATTTTGAAAATAATGAAACATTTTTTTTAATTGCTTTTGCGATTATGGCTTTAATTAGCTGCAGCAAAAACTACTTGGAATTAATTTAAAAATAGCCATCCCCGACGCACAATTAGTGCACCCCATGATCCTCCGTTTATAATTCCAACCAAATTGCTGATTTAATTTCATTTCTGTTCTGTTCTTGCATTATTTAAGCCTAAAAATGGTGTTGCCCAAAAATATCGGCAGAGTCAAGGCCATAAACCATAACTGACAAATTTATATTTTATTTGACATCCGGCTAAAAGCCAAAAAATATTTCTCACTCTTTGCAATCAGCGCCCACTCCTTGAACGCGCGTGTGTATGTGTGTGTGTTTCTGTGTGCGTCTGTATGTGTGCGTGTATCCTTTGGATTGTTCTTTTCATTGTGTCGCCGCTGCCTTTTGCTTTAAGCTATTGATTTTTCATGTTTTTCCGGAGTTTTTGTATCGACGCTCTTTGGCGCGCACAGACTTTGCAGCTGCTCATTGTATTATTTTGCCATTTATTGTACATTATGCAAGCGACTAATATTGACATTATCTGGCTTTTTCACAAACTTCCTCTTGGCATTGCCCTGTCATTTAAGGCAAATGGCATAAATCCTTTTTTAGCTTCGCACAACAGACATAATCGTGAGGAGCGGTTGTGTAGCAGCAATTTGGAATTGATTTGTGCTTAAATTGTGGTAACACGAAAGCAAGTGCGAAAAACTGCTTTGGTGGGAAAGGAGAAAAAGAATTGTGGTTAAATTTTTGCTGTATCTTATGGTTTATTTTGTGTAATTTTATTAAATTTGGAGAGAAGCATAACAAAACTAAATTGCACCATTATTTATAATGAAATGATTTAAGTGTATGAAAATATGGTAAGAAGATACTTTTGGTACTAATAAGGCTGAAATCGTCATACTTATATCAAAAGGAAACTTTTTTAATTTAAGCACATATTTCATAATTGAATTTTATTAAGACCAAAAATAAGTGATTTAAGCTGCCTATAAACAAAATGTAATAATTATGCTGCTTAAGAATTCAAGAGTTCTGAAATTGCATTTCTTTTGTACCTCTAATATATCTCAAAAGATTTGATGTTGTCTTAAGCAAAATTATAAAACTTGAGAAAGCATAATCATGAAAATTTTGGCAATTTGTTTTAAAGGGCAAAAATATGTCCTTTTTACGAGTGGAGTTTATATTTTTCTTAAAAGTGATTGTGAATGGGATTTTTTAAAACAAAAGTTTAAGGAACAAGTTCGGCCAATAGATGAGGGCTGAGTTATCGAGATAATGGAGTTTGACCATAAACAAAATTATTTTAAATTATGCAATAATGAAGTTCTTGAAGGACCAACAAAAATTTATGTAAGGTTCAGGCGGAAGCATACTTTCTTCTGCTTTAGTTGGGCATCACAACGCGCCGAACTAATTAGCTTTCGCCCTTGCTTTGCGGGCGCCATCTCCAGTTGGTCACTCCATGCAAAGATAAGTCATCCCCTACTTGGTCTTTCCATCGAAGCTTTGGTCGTCGTCATTGTCTACCTTCGTCGGCTTACGCATCGTATTCCATTTTGGCAGAAGCGTGTTAGTTCATACGAACGCCATCGTCTCAATACGCTCAACGACATCTATGTCGTTGTAGAGCTTCCTTGGAATGGAATTACCGTCGCCAATTCAAAACTTACCGAAGATTTTGCGAGACACAACTCATGCTTCGGCTCTAAATAAGATCACGGGCAGGATGAGCGTCTTGTAGAGCATTAATTTTGTCTATCGAGAGAGGTCTCTGCTTCAGAGTTGCTTACTAAGATCATAGTTAGTTTCTATTGATAACTGTGATTTGTCGCTTAATCTCTGGCTGATATTATTGACGGAGTTTTTGGCGTTGGCAAGCTACGTAAATTCTCTGACAACTTCTAAAGTATAGCCGTCCGCTGTAACCTGGGAGCCTGAGCGCCGTGCATCCCTATTTGTAGACGGCTTATACTTTGTCATGTCTTCGTTAATCGTAAGACCAACTTACGCTGACACTTTTTCGTTTGAGGAATTCGCAGCGAAGACATGTTGCTTGGGACCAGCAATGATATCAATATCATTGGCGTATGCAAGTAGCTGGAGACTTTTGTAGAAAATAGTGCCAGTACAATATACACCAGTCTTCCACAGTAGCCACTCCATTATGAAACTGCAAGAAAGAGGGTCACCTTGTCTGAAATCTCGAAAAGTATTGAAGGCTTCGGAGACGTCATTTCCAATGGTGGTGCTCAAGCGAATAAGTAAGCATTAGGTTGGGTAAAATAGAATGTCCAGCTTATAATTGAGAATTAAGATCCATTGTAATGCATATTTAAGGGCCAATAGAAAATGAGTAGCTTTTAAAATAGATGTTTGGGAGCGGAATATACATACATGGAATACCGTCCAATTTGTCCCAATTCCTTACTTTGTAAAACCATTATAAGGAATCGATGGGAGAGACAGCTCTGTTATGGGCATAAGTGCCAAGTCACCCACTGGATTCATTTTCTAAGAAGAACTGGCCAGTCATACAACAGGTCTTAGATACTTTCTATCTAATCATCGGCACTGTAGCTGTGATAGAGCTTCTATTTTGGGGGACTTTGGAATTTCTCGGTTTTGTGGCCTTTGCACTTTTGAAACAACTAACAATAAGAAGAATTTATGCTTTGCGTAAAGTATGCAATATCTTACATTATTTCGGAACTTTATATATGATCTCTACTTTCAGAAACAAATCGAACATGCCTAATTTATTAACTTAGCTCCTAACTATCATAAACGTTTTATTATAAAAAAAGTATAATGTTCGCTTTTTAAAGTGCTCTCCCAAGATAATCACTTCAAATGAAATGACCACTTACATGGCTATCAATTAAATGATATCAATGGCACTGCAATGTGAGCTACTTATCAAGTAATCAAATCCAATGGCTTTGCAATCATAACTCCATTCGCAGCGCAGTTTAAAAAAAATAAATATTTTAACTTTTATATGCAACAAATGTGCATGCAACCATTGGCGGCAGCATTTGTGCCAAACCCTAGAGGCTGATATGGTATACACGGTTAGTGGCAGTGATTCAAACCGACTAGTATATACGCTACTCTGTGCAAAATGCTTTACGTAAAAGCACTCGCCAAGTGCAGCATCAACAATTGAGTGCGATTTGCAAATCAGCTTGGCAGCTGTAGTAGCCAAGCTTTATGCACTTGACACTGCAGCTCAGTCAGTTAGCCAGACTGTAAACCCTTGTAGACCGGATGGTATCCTTGGAAAATCGTTGTTCCAGTTTGGGTGGGTTGTCGTCGTCACAGCTTGTTATTTTGCCTGCAATTTATGTTATTTATTTTATGCGCTGACATATGGCCAGCATTTTGTATGCTCATTTTTCTAACAATTCTGTGCTGTTGACCTGGACGCCAGTGTCATACATCAGACAGGATGTGCTGGGCGGGTGAGCGAGTGCAAATGCGAGTGTATGTGTGTGTGTGTGTGGGTGTGCGCGAACGGAGATTGCACCAGGACATGACACTGATGTCAAAAATATTGCGTTATTTGTTTGGCGGCGGCGACGGCAACTCCGTTGCTGCTACATGACTATGCATTTCATTTGAAATGACGGTGCACGCAGCTACTCACATAGATACACACGCAGAGCCACACACACACACACGTACATAGACACGGGAACATATGATGAAACATACAATGATGAATTATTATGCCAAAGGTGACTTTCATTATTTCTTTGCATTTTTCATATGCACAAGCGCACGCCTTCCATCTCTATTTGTTAGTGTGTGCGTGTGTGTAGGCGAGTGTGTAGTTGTGTGTGTGTGTGTGTGTGTGTGTATCTATGTGTCAGTCTTGTGTGAGATCTATCTATGCAGAAAATTGAATTCCTGATACAAGCCGCCATTTGCCATTTTTCGCAATAATAATGCGCTGTCACGCGTTGCCACACGCACACACGCACACACACACACTTTCCTGAGTACAAGCTGTATTCCACACTCTCTCTCTCTCTCTCTCTCTCTCTCTCTCTCTCTTCCCCTGCCACCACTCTTTAGACACTCTCTCATATATGCCACAAATTGATTGTATAGATTTAATATTAAGGATTAGACATCATACAGCTGCGCATTTGCCTCAATGCCTCAATGGCTGACATGGTTCGTCGATTTTCGCATCCATTGAGGTTATGCATCATACATTTTTATTGTATTGTGTTGTATTCTCTGGTCGAGTGTGTGCGTGTGTCCTGGAGTATCTGTGTGTGGGCGTATCTGTGGACCTGTGGACATGTGCACCATTTGCGTTTGTATTTGTTGTTAAATAAATACGTTTTCATTGCGGCTCATTTGTGTCTTTGTGTGTATGTCCATAATATGTTATTTTATAGCTTGTAGCAATAACAAAATCCATCACAATCCATAGCCTTGAAGTTTACAAAAGATACACAATATATTTTATTTTATTTTATTCCTTTTGTTATAAGCTGCAGATACAATTGCATTTGCGACAGTTTTCTCTATTTTGATAGAGTATATGGCAGAAAGAAATAGCACAAAACTATTGGAATGAAAATGAGGCATTGGCTCTAGCAGAGTAGCTAAAAATATTGGAAGTTTTAGGTGTAAAACTTAATTTGAATTTTGATCCCCAATTTAACATATTTAAGTGTACAACTACAGATATATCAACAAAAGCACCCAAAAGCCTAACAGATGCAGTTGACTCAACTAAAGCAGAGCTACAAAATATCGTAAAAAGAAATTTGTTGGGCTAGTGAGTAAACCTTTATAAAAACGTGGATTAGGATCGAGGAACGAGAAAATGGCAATCGAAATATCTTTCGAGATAGCTTTCAAGATATCTGCGATTTATATATTAGCTGAAAATTCAGTTTCATAACTTGATTTAGTTGTTTTTAACACATTTTACTTCACACACAATTTTTAAATGCATTGAATAATTCTGAGCAAAATTAGACAAATAGTAATCACGAAAAATAGAACTTTTGTTTTTGTAAAAGAAATAAATTGTTAAACAATTCGCTCTTTTTGCGCTCTAAAAATACATATAGTTATGTATTATTTTTATTGTTAGACAATGGAAGAAAATGTAATTTAAAATTAAATTTAAAAAATTAAATTGTATTTTATCTATTAAACGAAGCAAAAACGATCTAGCCCGTGTACTAGATGTATCAAGCCTCACACTAACGCAAGAGTTTCTTGTATTATTCAAAGCAAAGCCTGCATTTTGAATAATTTAACAAAACCATTCTATTTTTTGGCGTAACTATCAGTTAACTCATTTCCCATGAATTATAGATCTTTTTCATTTACGAAAGTCTTCTGTGGACATATTTTTTTTTAACTTGATCTTATCGGTAGGGTACAATGGAAGTATATGAAAGCAGCATGGTGTGATTCACTTTTTGCAACTTTAACGACAAATCAAAATTCGCAGTAGTAGACTCTCCAAGGCTGACATTTGGATCTATATTTACTTAAGCTCAATTAAGTTTAGGCTAGCAAATTCTTGTTATTCTTCTCAAACTTAGTTAACTTCAATCAAACTACGAATCAAAACTGTCATATTGAAGATTCGAAGGGTAAATTTAATTGGCAGTTTTATCTGAACTATTTCAAATTTACTTCAAATAAGCTAAGCTCTAAGCTACTTTTAATCGCATTCTTTACGTAAATTATTAGTACAAGGAAAGATAAGCAGATACTTTCCTACTTATTGCGCCTTAAGAAATACTACAACTTCCATTGCGCACCAATTTTGGGTTTTTTAAATTTTTGTTTTTGGTTTAAAAATATATACAAAATTAAAGCAGTATTTGGACTCAGAACTTCAATAAAAAGTGAAAAACATATTCTTTTGGCATTAGAAATCCATACAATATCGCACATTTTTTAACATAACATAACTTAATTTTTGTTTCTGTGCATCCAGCAATTAATTCAACTTACATAACTCTTATAAAACGTTTCAAAGCTGGGCTTCTATTTTAAAGTCGCCCTCAGTCATTTGGTGCATTTTTTTTTAAATTGGTTTCTATAATCCGTTTATTAATTGCTGTTAATGATTTCAGTAATTTCAATTAATAATTAATACACAATCGAATTATGTTAAGATGCTTAAAACGTTGTTTTTTGTTTTTTTGTAAAAAAAATCCATTTGAAATTTATTTATTAAAAAAATTTATTTAAAGAGGCGAATACTAAACAAAAAATGTAATATTTAAATATCAATTTTTTTTAACTTATAAATTTTATTCAGTTATTTAACTTAATTTTTTAAAGCAGCTAATAATAATTTTTGTTATATTTCGCTTTATTAATAAGATATAGATTCACATGCTAGCTTACAGAAAATTATTTTTTGGTAGAAAAGACTTATTATCCCATTAAATTACTTTGATCTTTTCAAATTATCAAAAATTGTTATTTGGTCCTTCAAAAATTAACGAGATAAAATTAACAAGATTGTTTATTGAAAATTCATTTTGATGAAATAATCTCATAAGCAATCGATTGTTATCCAAATATTTTATTTTGATTTCAAAAAATCCTAACAAACTAACTTTACTACCAAAATAATTGTGTTACAGAAACGAAAATTAAGGCCACAATCTATTTTATATAACCTATTAGAAAAATCTACAAATTATATTTTTTGATGCATTTATTTTAAATTCAACGTCTACCTTTTTTCATTTATTTTTTTTTTAAATTGTTGACAATTTTCCCGACAAGTCTGTATTGGTTGCACTTCTCCATCGAAAGTAACTCGTAAAAAAGTTCTCATCCTATAGCACTTCCATTTTGTAGATAAAAAAATTATCAGCGTGTGTGGTCAAGCTTTAAAATGCTTTATTCTTTAAGAAAATAATTCTTTCAAATTAACTTTTATAAGCTGAATATTTTTCAATAGCAAAACTTTTACATGCGCACATTTTTTTTAGAAGAAAAATTGAACGAAATAAGTCAAAATTAATTTATTTCTTTTATTTTAGTCTTAAGAAGAATTGGAGTATAATATTTTATAATTTATTGTTGAAGATTATTTCTTGCAGACTTATTCTTAAAACTAATTTTGTTTTAAGTTTTATTTTCAGATTGGAGTACAATATGTTATAAATTATTGTTGAAGATATTTTGCAGATTTTGATTTTCAAAACTAATTTTACAGGAAAGCTCTGATTTGTTGAGAGGGGCACAGTATTTTATAAATGATTGTGGAAGATTATTTTTTTTTAATATTTAACTTTTTTTTGTGATAAGTTGCTTTATTTATTGGATACTTTCATTATGAAGCCAACAATAAGTTGAACGAATCTTCAAAATTTATATAATTCACGGTCGATAATGCAACTGATTTGAGTTTTGGGGCCCCAATGTTGAATGATTGGTGCCCCAATTTTTATCGCTGGGTTGGGATATCAATACGACGCAACCCTCGCAAGGCCCCATCCGAATGTTCTATGTTGAACTTAAAGACACCTAAACGCTCTATATAAATTCAACGATTTCCATCTTTTTCTTATTGGATTATAATGATTTACAGATCCTAAAAATGTACCCAACTGTCAGTAATATTTAGTGTTGGTTTGGCATGTCAATACAACGCAGCCCAATTAGGCATCTGGCCGAAGTCCCTCGCCTAGGTCCCATCTGAATGTAGGCATGTAGTTTGCTGCGATATTTTTGTATTTATTGGGTTATTTCAACTCTAACCGGAAGTATGATTGAATCCCTCTGCATGCTTTCATGACGAACGTACAGGATCTTTGACTGGGTTCTTTAGATGACATCAATACAGCTGTTAGTGGCGTTCCCCTTTAGTTGGCAATCATAAGTTCAGCACGGCTTCAAGAAGTAGAGATATTTAGAAGAGGTCTCGCTGGTGGAAAATTACTTCGAAGAAACAACATACGGTATATTAGGTTGTTTTTCGATTCAATTATGAGTCACAGCAAAATATAAGAGTATATGAAATGCTTAACCTTAATCTAGCTGCTGCTTGCTTAGTATTTTTTTATCAATATTTTTTTTATGTACTTGTTTTGCTTTTGTTTTATATGGCAAAAAACGCCTTTTAATAATTTGGTTTGGCAAAAAAATTTGCTGCATTGGCTGGCTGGCTATGTTGTAGTAGGATGTTGCTTGCACCAAACGACAACTGCCTGAAAAAGGCAATTTCACACAGATGCACACATAGACACGCTCACTCACACACACACACACACACACACACACACACACACACACACGAAGAAATGAAAGCAAACCGCTTAGATGTAGAGGAAAATTGAATTTTTAAAAATTGTCCTGGCAAAATTCAAAAGACGCAAACGGAAATATGAAAAAGGCGTCGTCTATACACAGCCCCAGCTATTCCGGGCTGCACTACACTATGCAACACTACACAACACACTTGAATAAACTTGGCTCACACACACACACACACACTTGCATGTAGTCGCCATTTTGCTGCACATCATCAACATCTTTTGCTTTTCGGCAAAAGTATGTAATATTCTCGTATATAAAATCGATGCTGTTCCTTTGGCTGTTGCTTCATTTTCTTTATTTTTTTCCGGTATTTCTTTTACTTGAACTTATGCGTTTACTCTCAGTTCATTGCATCTTGCTGCATGCCACTTGGTGGATGATACAATATACTATAAGCACTATATGCAGCACATGTTGTAGCTGTATATACTTTCGCATATATCTACAGCAGGATTTCGTTCTAATTCATTGTCGAAAAAATATGGCATAAGCTTTTGGCCATTGTCTGTGCCGCATTAGACTTCGCTTCTAATATTTGCTGCAATTTGTTAAAAACAACTTGTTTTATTCGCCATTTTTGTTGGATATAGCATTTTTATATGTTTATATTTTTATTTTTGCATTTTTCAATTTATTTCCATGTTTTACGCTCTTTTGTTGCATATTTCATTTGCGCTGTTTTTCAGTTATTGTCCTTGTTTGTTGTTGTTGTTGTTGCAAGCACGTTCTGAAATATGCAACATATTCTGCATGTTTATTTTGCAGCGCACCAAAATGTGCACCAAAGGGGCAGTTGGGGGCAGTGGGGGCAGCCACTGCTGCAAATAAAAAATAAATTGCGCATGGGTTGTTGCAACGAAAGCAAAAGCAAAAAAAAAAAACTGACAGTTGTAATAATAGTTTTTGACAATATTTCAACGCTAGAAGTAAAACTAAAAATAAAAAATAATAATAATAAATACTCAAAGTGTTGGGTTAATAAACAGCAGGAGAGTTCTTTGCGGCAAAATGTAGTAGAGTTCCCGAAACTGCGCTATGTATGGCTGGACTCACAGCTGGCTGCAATTTATTCATTTTTAGCTCAAAATAAGTAATCATATATTCGACGAAAATATAAATTTTAAAGTGAATTTTGTTTGCAAAAGAAAATTGGGCA
Organism: Chymomyza procnemis; assembly: GCA_035046065.1. NCBI lineage: Eukaryota > Metazoa > Arthropoda > Insecta > Diptera > Drosophilidae > Chymomyza > Chymomyza procnemis. The sequence goes on from JAWNOJ010000026.1 coordinate 44,689,900, forward strand.
GCAAAGTCAAATTCTTGCATGAAGTTTAATATTTTACACGGCATTTAGTTTAATTTCAAAAATATTTGTATAGTTTCGTCTGCAAATACTCTAACAATAAAAATGTGAAACAAACAAAATTCTAAGAAGTTATATTTTTGTATGAATAAAAATTAAGTTATATCAAAAATATTTAAATAAAATAATAATATAAAAAGTTATGATACTATATATAGTTATAGTACAATTAATTTGAAAAATTTGAAAAATTTTCCCTGAAATAATATATATATTTTAACCAAACAATGCGTATACGTAATAAACAAGTCAAATTTTTATGTACAACATTTCAGTTATTTCCAGAACATTTTTAAGCTTCAATATATAAAAAAATATTTTAAACTAAATAGTTGTAATTTTACAAAATTTTTAAAAATTGTTCATTGATAGTAATATATAAAGGGTGTTTTTTTTGAAGGTATAGCACTTTAAATTGCAATAAAATAACGATGGATTATGAGATTGTGATATTACATTTTTAATATGATTTCTGGCATATGACCCCAATGGTTGGTTCAGATGTAGTCCAATCTGGACGTCCATTTTTCGATGACTTTTTCCAACATTTGTGACCGTATATCGGCAATAACACGGCGAATGTTGTCTTCCAAGTGGTTTGTGGCTCATTTTTACATAGCCCACAGAAAGTAGTCTAGCGGTGTTAAATCACAGAATCTTGGGGGCCAATTCACAGGTCCAAAACGTGAAATTCGGCGGTTACCAATCATGTCTTTCGATAAATCGATTGTGGCAGGAGCTGTGTGACATGTACCGTCGCGTCGTCTTGTTAGAACCACAGCTACTGGACATCAGGGTTGTTCAATTCAGGCAAGAAAAAGTTAGTTATCATGGCTCTAAACCGATCACCATTGACTGTATCGTCCAAAATTTCGAAATACACTTTGAGGATTAGCTTCACTCCAAAATTCACTCGGCAGTTTTGTTTGTTGACGTTGCCATTCAACCAGAAGTGCGCTTCATCGCTAAACAAAATTCGCTTATGAAAATCGGGAACTACGGCAATCTTGTTTTGGTCCCATTCGACGAATCTACGACGTGGTTGATGATCGTGGGAATAAATCGCTTGACAGCTCCTTAATGTTGAGGAGTAATGCCAGCTTAAAGTTCTATACCTCGAAAAAAACACCCTTTATATGAAACGTAACCGACGTCAGATACATTTTTATATACTTGTCAAATTTTTTTATGAAAAATAAATAATATATCTTTCAGTTTTTTTTTTATATTTTATCTAAGCAAAACTAATATATCATAAATAAAATTGTACATGTTAAGCATTTAACAAATTTTATATACTTATTTATTAATATAGACTACAATTTTTAACTATATTTTTTCTTTTTCGTTTCAGGTACTTACTCCACTATTACTCTTCTTGCTTTTTTTTTATAATTTATTGATATGCGTAAGATGTTCGCATTTTTCAAATAGATTTGGGCAATATTTGCACCTTGCTGGTACACTTATCGCTGCTTAATTTTTTCAACATGTTTACTTAATTTAGTTCAATTGAAAAATTTCTTATTTATTTATTAATAACTTAGTGCAACAACTAAGTACAGTTGAGCCTATAATTCAACAATATTAAAAAAATACAAACAAATCGTAAATCAACATTCCAAAGTTTTACAAATCACTTGCATCATTTTGACAACCTTATTTGTAGTAAGTAAAAAATAATAAATTTACAATTAATAATTGTCATAAACTAGCAGCCGCAAGATGTCCGACCTGGGCCAGTGGTACAAATCACTGCCACGCTTCACACGCTACTGGCTGACAGCAACTATCGGCCTAAGTCTGCTCTGCCGTTTCAATATAATCGACATCACGGATACGTTTTTATCACGCAGCCTGGTACTTGGCAAATTTCAATTGTGGCGTTGTATTACCTCGCTATTTGCCTATCCACTGAGCAGCGGTAGTGGGTTTCATTATCTGACAAACTGCTACTTCATCGTGCAGTATAGCTTGCGTCTGGAAAAGGGCCAATATGCGCGTAGTCCAGCCGATTATCTGTATGCGCTTATTATACTCTCTGTGCTGGCCAATATTAGTGGATTTGTATTTGATTCGTATTTCCTAATGGATGAGCTTGTCGTGGGCATAACCTATATATGGTGCCAATTGAACAAAGATATGATAGTCAGCTTTTGGTTTAGCAGTCGCTTTAAGGTCATATATTTGCCATGGGTCATGGCCGGTCTTGAGCTTATAATGAATGAGACATTTTTCTCGTTGGTGGGCATATTGAATGCGCACATTTACTACTTCTTGAAATTTCAATATCCCCAAGAACTGGGCGGCAGCGCATTTCTGGAAACACCGCAATTTCTGAAACGCCTTCTACCTGATATGAGTGGCGGTGCTAGTGGCTTTGGCTTGCCACCAGAGGGTCGCGCTCAAGCGCCACGTGCTGCAGTGCCAAATATTTGGGGACATGGTATGGCTTTGGGCCGCCAATAGACTGCAATTTTTCTCCCAAATTTTGAATAATTTATACTTAAACACTAAAACTTTTTTCAAGAAACTTAATTTTATGCATGGGCAAAGCATGGCGGCTGACAGGATGAACTATTTATTGATCTACATAAATTATCTCTTTTATGTGTCGTTTAAATTGTACAATATTTGTTATATATAACAATTAAAAAACAAACATTTGCGTAACATTTGCAAAAAAAAAATAAAATACAAAAGACTTTTTTGGGCTTTTATTTTCCGATTTCGAAAGTTCAAAAAGTGCAATTATGTTGAGAGAATTGTCATATCAAACTTTTCCAAGTCAATTTTTAAATATGCAAATTTTCAGCTGTACGATCGGTATTAGTAAATGCCTAATAATTTTCAATAAATTGTTGAGATTCCACAGATCCTAAAGGGAGACCACGCTTTCGTTTAAAAACTTTCTTATAGCGCTTAAAGTTTTTAAATTCAACAAGTTTGTGGTCCCCTTCGTTACGAACACAAAGGCGGGCTCTTTTTTTTTTGGCATTTTCCATCACATTCAAAAGTATCTCGGGCGATATGTTGCCATTTCAGCGCGAATATTGTCTGTTAGTTCTACTATCATCTTCGTCTTGGCACAAAATTTACTCTTCACAAATCCGCACAAAATCTGGGGATCTTGGCTGCCAGTCTCTATCACCGTTTTGGGACACAACACGTCCCTGAAATTTCACAAATAGTGGACAGTCGCAGTTGCTGTATGTTGGAACCAAAAATTCTCATGGCCCTTTTTTAGGCGCACATCCATCTATACCGATCGCCATTGATAGTTTCACCAGTGCCCAATGATGGTTTGAGAGCTAACGCCAGCCCAAACCATCAGTTTCTAGTCTTGTAATGATGATAATACGAGGGTTATCGGTTAGCGATAGTTTTGACGGAGAATGTGTAATGAGACACCTGTTATAAGTATTTTCTTCCAAAAATCCGGCTCGACTTCGTTTCGAATGGCTTTTTTCGCATAAGTTCAGCGATGTGGTTTGTCTGTTTTGAAAAATCTTTAAGTTGTATTTGTAGTTGTATTACATGGAAACATTTTAAGATCTTTCATCAAAATGAGCCACTAGTGTTTAACTGCTGAGATCGATGCCGGTACGAGACATTAGAATTTTCAGCAACACTCTCCGGAACAGCTTTAAGTGTAGGTTAGATCGGCAGGCCTCCCCTGGGAAAAGAGTGATCCTTAGTGGAACCGGAGTTTATGGGCTTGGAGTCGTGGTCATGGATGAGTCCATTATGCGCGTGTGTTTCGCGAAAGCTAACAGTCTCTAGGATGGCCTTTGAGCTGAATCTGCGAGCGAGCCAAGCGTTGGTCTCCCGAGGAAGTTACTTCTCGAGGTGCAGACGGCAGGGCAGTTGCAAAGAGATGTTTTAGAGTTTCTTTGACTCCTGCACTTTGTGCTGGCAAGGATATAACATTGCATTACAATTACAAAAAAAAATATTAAAAAAATTACTATATCCAAATTGTTTACAAAACAAAAAAAATTAAATATTTATATCAATTTAATTTAAGATAATAATTGTAGCACATTTAACCATTCAAATACTCTCTTTGGCTTTGTCAACTGCATGCTTGTCCTTTGCACACATACAAAGCGACACAAGAGAGCGACTAATCGGTCTTCTTCGCATTTAGGCAGCGTTGACTATTTGAAAAGTTTTACATCAAAGTAACTGCCTTCGAAAATCGCAATAATTGAAGTTAGCCTTAATATAGATTAAATCAAAACTCAACTGCAAATTTGTCCTTGCACATGGTTTGCAATTGTTAAACCGGCATGCTGCAATTTCTGCCATTACTTCCGTGGCTGTAAGCTTTTGTAGCTTCTCGCTCTTTTCCGGTTACCCTCAAGGCGACTAGAGTCGCAAGTTGCTGGGGCTCCATTTATTCAATTATGCATTAACTTCCGTTTCATTAAATGCGCTTTACAACACACACTTACACACATACACTCACACACACAGTCACACACACACACACATACACATTGTGCAGCGCTGCTGTGACCCAGTAGCTCGCATTCTAACTCTTGCTTGTGCTATGTGCACAAATGTCCTTGAGCTATGGCACTTAATCGTGTGCAGTGGCAGCTGCTGCCTGCTCCGGCTGCCGTTGCTTCACAAAAGTTTCTGCTACCAACTTGTGCCTAGCAATTGCCGCCGGCCAAGTGCCAGTTGTTGGCCCATAAGAAACACATATGCTCGCACACACACACAAAAGCATTGCCATGCACTCAAAATCCAACCAGGCGTTAAATTTTAATTGAGCCTTACACACTGGGCCCCCATAAGTATGCTATATTTGTTTCTTCCTTAGCTCTACACTTCCTTTTTGTATTTTATTTTTGTTTTTGTTTTCGTTTTTGTTACCCGTTGCACAATTAGTGCAACTTGTGACGTAGTGAGATACTTGCAACCTTGAAAATGCCAGTACCCCGCTCCACCTCTAGCCCACTGGCTTGCAGCAATAAATAGTCCAACAGAAAAAAAAAAAAAATACCAGCAGTTGAAACCAATTTGTGCAACAACAAAAAGGCACATCAATCAACTGAAGGGGAGGCGTACTCTATACACACAGCAACAAAAGCAAGCAAAGCAAAGCAAAAAAAATGTATAGACTTCTATGTAAAATTGTTTTGTTGCACAGCTGCTGCCAATGCCGCCATTGTTGTTGCCACACTTTTTGTGTTATTCACTGTTATGGCTGTCGTCATTGTGCATAGAAAAAAAAAACACAACAAAATATAAATAAAAGACTGCACATCAATTATTTATATTCAATATTTTGCTTTCGATTAGACTACTTTCATATGCTGCTGTTGCCACAGCGCTCAAGGCAAAACTTGACAGTGTTGCAAAGCGCTACACAAAAATAGAATGACGCTTGATGATTGACGCCTGATGAGGGCTGGCAACGCCGTGCTGCACTTTCGCTTTTGCTTTGTGCATTTGAATGGGGGGCGGGTGCAGGCACTCGTCGCTGCGTTTAACCAATATTTGTGCTAGATACATATAGATATACAAAATATATATATATAGAGTATGTGTGTATGCTAGAGTGCGCTCAGTTCAGCTGCTATTGGTCTGTATGTCTGCATTTAAGCGAGTTTGTATGATTTAGTATGCATGTCCTTTTTTTTTGCATGAATGTCACTTCGATACTTTGTACAAAGCAAATTTTCTACGTCTTTTTTATTTTGTGCAGAGAGTGCCTCAAGTGCAGCATGTGGTGTATATGTATGTGTAAGAGTATCTATGAGTGTGTGTATCTGTGTGTGTGTGTGCGCGCCCTGCTGCTTTGTGTGTATGCAGCACGTGTCCTTGTCATGAGCTAAAGCAAACGATTGGATATTGTTGAAGACAATAAAATTGATATTGGTTTGTACTTGCGGTTGACAAATCAATGGCTTGTTATACGATTAAGCGATAAGCTGTGGTCTATTTTTCATTTATTTACTTTGATTTTGAAGGGCTAACAATTGTCAGAATGGGTATGGGATTGTGTTCTTCGTCTAGTATATGCCACTCTCGTGATTAAAGAAGTTGGTTCAGTTTGTGTTCTATAAGATTTCTGCACAATGACTTGGAGTATTTTGTGGAAAAGTTTCTTTTGAATTCAATATAAGCGTTTTTTATGTCTTCAGAAAAAAGCATTTCAATGACCTGGTTTTACAGAGTTCGTTTGAGTTCAATTGATTTTGCTTATTTTAGAAAGTGGGGAATCAAATTAAATGATTTAAGTGCGCGTTTTCAACAATAAGCAACTGCTTAAGGATAAGTTTTCAGCCAAGTATTAAGATTATTTAAACTGTTAAATTCTTAAGAATTTTATTGAAAAAATCTTAAAATAAAGCCATATGAACGGTCAAATTGTTGATATAAGCCAATGCGAATAAGAAAGGCCTTGAGGTGGCTAACTTGAGAGGCTTGAAGAAATAGAAATCCTAAATTAGTTTAAGTTATGTTGGGTCAAATGATGGTAGATGTTGAAGTAGTGGGCCTCTGTAGCGAAGTGGTAGTGTACTCCTTTCTTAGCCCAAAAGTCAATGATTTGATTCCATCTTGCAGCCTAGGGCTGGCATTAGCTATGCAAAATATATGCTATTTGTCCAAGAAAATCTCAATTAGTTATTAATATTAAGTTATTGCCGTTCGGATTCGGCTATAAATTGTAGGTCACTGTTCTCTTTGAATAGATACCATTAGAGATATCTCCATGCTCTGCTTTTGGACCGCAGAATTCAAGAGGGATATATTCCTTTAAAAACAACTCCTCTCTTGGTTTTAAAGCACTAAGGCCACTTAAATGTTTTGTCAATAAATAAGACTGAAAAAGATATTTTCAGTATAGCTTTAAATACGGCTTAGACTGGACCTTCGACTCACAATGATAACGCTACTGTGATTTTTGGGTCGCTTAATTACAAAGGGTTTTTGTTATCATTAGAGTGCCACTTCATTCATATTTTGCTGCTAATTTGTTTGTGCTGGAGACGCTATCCTTACCGACTTATATAACTATACCCTATGCAATATTATTTGCATCCTACACAGTCGTGTTAAGATTTATTACAATCATTTCGAAACGTATTCACGGCAACCCAATGCCATAATAATTGCCAAATATTTTCCTATAGCTGACAATGAAGTATCTGCAAGATACATAAGATTGACTTTCGACTCAAAATCGTGATGCCGCTGCGATTTTTTGAATCCTACGTCAAAAGGAGCTGTACAGCTAGTTTTTTTTACCATCATTTGAGTACACCTTATTAATTTTTTGGTGCTATGTTTCTTGTGCTATCTATCTAACTGACTACTCCATTCAACATATTCCAACACATCTGAACCCAATGCAATAACGATTACACACACTTTTAATTTTCTTTTCTTACCTTTGAGCAATAATTGTTACATTCTGCAACATCGTATCAAAGAATTTGTGTAACTATTTTGAATCTGAATAATAATGTTATTATGATTGTTCAATATGTTTCTACTCCACACAACGTGCACATTACTTCAACCTACAATCCTCATATCAAAGCACGTATTAATGACCTACATTGACATAATAGTAATTTATTTATTGCATATTAAATTGTAGCTCTTTTTCGAATTCTTTTGCTTATTACCTTCTGTGAATTGTCGTCTTTGTTTGACATTTCTTTAACTAATTTGCTTTTGCTTGTTTGATTAAAGCTTTGTTCCTGCTGCTGTTATCCTAGATTTGTACTTGAAGCTTTATAGAATGCCTGGCAGGCTACTTTTCTTCGCACTGCATTCAATTTGGTAGCGTATTAAGTTTTCAAGCTGCAGCTTGAAACTTGATAAATAAATTACTTGCCAGCCAGTCAGCTAGACACTTGGATACACGAACGATCCGGCAATCCGGCACTCCGGCAGTCCGACACTCCGCCTTTTCGACATGCCGTGCGTCAGCCCGTCAGTCAAGTAGCTGCTTTCGCATTTCTAGTTTGCACTTTTCCCAAGAATTATTGCACTCAATTGACGCGCACATGGACGCAGCATTGGACAGACATCCAGATTGCTGTTGAGACGAAGTGACGCTATTTGCAGGTTTTTCTCTTTTTTCCATTTCCATTTTTTTTTTTTTCAATTTGATTGCGCGCAATGCAAGAAAATATTTTCATTTTACAGCAAGGCTTAGGAAAGTAAAGTAAAAGCAAGTAGAAGTCGAATCAGAGCTGGTAGAAGCTGCCAAGTGTTGGCCAGCCAGACCAGAGCAGACCAGGTCAACTCACAGCAAACGAGACAAGGCAACAGTCAGTTTGGGCGTTCAGCTTGGTTGCTGCTGTCACAGCGCGTGGACTTGGATGCGCTTTATTGGCTTGCAAAAAGTTTTTTTTTTTTTGCGCCGTCACTTGAGCTCGAGGAACTCGAGGAGCTGCAGCAGCAGCAGCAGTGGCAGTGGCAACAGCAACAGCTTCATGAGATTCAAGTTGTTGCCGCCTTTAGACTGGCTACATTGCCAGACTGGCCTGACTTTAACTAGCCCGATTGGCAGCTAATGCCAAAGTGCGGTCCAAGTTGGCAGTGCACTGCGAGAAAAGAGCCATAAATCTTTATAATGATCTTGAAAAAGTATTTAAATTGTGCCGCAATGCTAGAAGAAGTAGACAGGACTATATGGTATTATGCTTAAATGTATTTCATAATCAAAAACAGAACCGAAACTGGAGTAGTGATGATAAATTGTTTATTTTGCGGTAGAAAATGTATTCTACGTTTTTCAGAAAGTAACTTTAAAACGATTTTGAAACTGCTGGGACTTAAATTAAAAAAAAAACGTTAAAAACTTAAAGTTTGTTGCAAAATGAAAATTTTTTTTGATTCCCTCGTTTTTGGAATATGTCAAGTCCGTCCCAATGCTTATCGCTGCGTGCAGCAACAGTTTTATTGATTTTATGCTTAAAATTGATTTTGTGCCATAATTCAACGCCTGCTGCTAAAATGTGCGAACTGGCTTTCAATCAATTTAACGCATAATTCCTGATGGATTTAATCGTAATTGATGATTGATTACAGGCTTGAAGGTGTTGTGTGCCCTCCTTGGCTGCTCGACTCTATTCTCGCCTAAACTCTGCTTCACTCAACTCAGCTCAGCACAGTTCAGCTCGTTCGTTCATAAAGCATGGCAAAATTTTCGCCAATCTCTATGGATTTTCTGTAAGTTTTGCAAGCACAACATAAAATTTGACGTTGCCTAGCAACAACACTGCGTATACGCAACGCCGCAACAGCAGGGAACCTGAAACTTTATGCTGCATACTTTCAGCAGCAGCAGCAACAAGCATTTAGCGTAATATCATGTAATTTATTTTAGCTTAGGCTTAATCGAACTTAACGCTTGTTATCTGGGCCCCTAACACTACCTGCAGCAGACGTCCTGCTAATGGCAGCTCTTTGTTTTGCAAAAGGCAAGTCTGGGCGTAGTGGCTGTCGAACCAGAGCACAGCTGATATGGACATACAATGGGCTTTTCATTATGTCTGCCGCATAAATCAATGTCAATGGAGTTGCATAGCGGCGGCAAGGCATCAAGGCGGCCTAGCGGCGGCATAGTTATAGCGCAGCTGCTCAACTGGCATTTAATTTTGACTCCATTTTGTGCGGCAAAGGCTTAGATCGAAGCCGCCGCCATTTTTAATCAAATATATAGACATGCTTGAAAGGGCTAGGAGAAACCTGAGTTTCAACGGCCAGGTCGCCAGTTACGGATTTATATAAGTATTTTCAATTGCAATTTCTTAATGGTTTTAGCACTGGCAACATAAACGACACAGTTGTTGCCCTTAACATTTAGGGTGACTCCTGAGTAGAAGGACGACTTTACGTCATCATTCAGACGCTGCTTAGATGTAAATGCAAAATGCATTTTGCGGCGCCATTTCCTGTGAAAGGTAAACATTTTATGTAATAGAACAGAACTTTGCTTACGTTTTTTTATAATTTTAAGCCCTTTACTTAAGCAGCGTTGATGTTGAATGTCGACTTTGTGTTGCTTACTTATGTGGGAATAGATATCCTTACTGAGAGTGTATATACTTTGTAGGGAAGTTTGGAAATATTTTTTCAAAAAAAATTGTTACGCTTTGTAAAGCTTTGAAACGACCGCGAACTGATATAAGTAAACACATCAAATTATTCAAAAGTGGCAGAACATAAAATGCCCGCTGGCTTTTATTTGTTAGAAGTCATGAATTCAGACATTTTTAAAATGTTTGCCTTAGTTTTTCTCACAAGCAATGTGTTAGTAGAGCCACTCATATTCTAACTTGTGTTGGATCCTCAACATAGGGCTATTTGACCATGAAGAATTTGTTGTAAAAATGTTTCTTAGAAATTTTACAGAAGCTTGTTACTCAAAGGAGTTGTCTTGTGCAGAGCGATAAAGACATCAATGGGAAAAAACATTTAGAATGCAAATTATATTGAATCAAATTGCACGTTCGTGCCAAAAAAGTACTTAAATTCGACAATGATTTTATACAATTAGTATCGCAGATTTTCAGGCAAATTTTCAGAAATTGATAAAACATATTTTATATATAATATTATTAATAATTTTTTAGAATATATAGATGCAGAGTTTTTGCTTCATTAAATAATATTGCGTAGACGTTAAAATATCCTCTTATTGTATGCTATTTTTTTTGTAAAATATAATGTGAATGTTAATTCTTACTTCAGTTGATATTTTTAAATCGAATAAATACTGGTACCTTTCTTTCACTTTATGATATTTTGCGCTCTTTCTACTTTCACTCGGCAAGACATGCGACGCAGGAAATTAGACGTTAGTTTTCTAGGGACGAACGTCTTTTTTGTGTCAATGAAATATTAGTTTATGCGCTTCATATGTGCAATTTAAGGTTGTTGGGTTTGGGTTCAAAAAAGCACTAAGCAGAACTTATAGCAAATGAATAGTTATTGACTGAAAACACCAAAAGGTTTGTGGTTGGATAATAGATAATTAAATAATAATAAAATATTAATAGAACGATTAAAATTCTATTTTTAACCAGTATTCAAATTCAAAACGAAAGTAAATTTTTCTAATAAGATACAAAATTCGTAAGTATCTAACTAAATAATTTAATAAATAAAATTAATTAATTAAATAAATAAAAAAATAATTAAGTAAATAAAAAAAAAACAATCGCAAATTTTAACTTAAAATTTCTTAAAAAAAATAAATAAATAACAAAAAATAATCGCAAATTATGCATAAAAATTTAAAGGAAACTGATTGATAGAACTGTCCAAAATATACAAGCGTCTTGTTTTTTTTTCAAGAAAGTTACTTTAAAATCTCAATAAACTGAAATTTTTTTTTAATGTCGATAGTTTCTAATGTTAAATATGAAATTGTCATATGTGCAGAATCGTCTAAGTATCAATAAATATATAAATAAATATGTATATATATGAATAATATAAAAAAAATATTGTTTCACAAAAATCGATGTCAAACTAATTTTTTGATAGCGCATTACCCAAATTTTTTTTTAATTTTAAAAGAAAATAAAATAAATACGGTAATTCAAAAAAAAAAATCGTATGGAACTAAGGTTTTGATAACCCAGTCCAAAATGGACAAGTGCCAAGAAAGACTTTTTTATTCAAGAAAGTTAACACGATATATAATTAAAAAAATATATATATATAAAAATCTGCATTGTTTCCATTGTTCAGCAGATTTTTTGCATATGAAATATCGTCCCTATCTTGCCATTTGCCATTCATAAAAGCAATGAGCTCGGATTTTTTCCCAAATAAGCCCGATTAAAGATTTAATATTGACTGAAAACTCGCTTTTTAAACGAAAGTTTATTTGTTTAGATAATCTACAAGTCCTACTAGTTTCTAAGGGTTCAAAAAAAAAAACAAAATCATGTTAATATAATGTAGTAATCCCTAAGAGTATTCCAAAATCGGTTAAGTCTCTAATATTCTTATCCGCCGTTTTTTTTCGTGCCACCTTTTACTCAAATCAATGTAATGTCCTGTCTATGATTGTGTAAGCGCGGTGTAGTTGTCTAAAAAAATACGTTTTATTTAAATACAGAAACACGCTCCCCACACACCCCCACACGCCCCCATACATTCAAACATAAGTATGCGTGTATAAAGGTAAACCGAAATGATTTAAATCTGCTTGTCCGAGCCAACTCTTTTGTGCATTTGTATATGTATGTGATGTCTGTGCGTCTGTCTGTCTGTCTGTGTGCTCAACACTTGAGCATGTATTTGTGTCAACGCGGGCAGATCGCTTACATTTGGCATTAAAAGGGCCAACAAGGACAAACAAACGCAAACAAACACAAAAAAAGCAAATACAAAACAAAAAAGCAAAACGAAACATTTTAAAAACTGCTTTATGCACTGTAAAATAAAATAAACATGCTGGTGAGCCAGCTGAATGGCCGTTTGAATGGACTGAATGGAATCACTGACGGATTGGCGGACTCACAGGATGACTGGCTGACTGGTTGGATAGCTGCCTGGCTGGCTAGCTGGATGACTGCTTGGTAAACGCAAAAGTGCCTACGCTTCAGTGCAGCCAAAGAGCGCGTGTATCTCGCAGATGCGGCAGCTTGAACTGTCAGGCTTTAAAAAAGTGCTTACACACACACACCACGCACACAAACGCACATACACACAGGTGTATTATGTAGCTCTCGTTTGGGGGTTCACTTTCAGGTCGTCAACGTCATTATCATCTGCAACAGCAGCAGCAGCTTCATCAGCATCAAGCAACGTCATCAACCAGAAGATGCTGTTTTTCCTGGTTCTACTTTTTTTTGCCAATACACACACTCCCACACCCACACACACACACACATAAAGGCAACAGCAAATTGTATTGCCTGAATAGGCGGCATATCCTGTGGTTTGTTGTTGCTCTAGTAGCTTTTGTTCCTGCTCCTTTTGCAGATTTGCAATTTTCAGCTTTTTTTTTGGGCAAAAACGTTTGAGTTAATGAATGAGTTTGAGCTGTTTGTGCAGTCCACGCCTTTTTTGTTACCAGCTGCTTGGTTGGTTGGTCTATTTGCTTTTGTTTTGCTACGTTTTTTTTTTATTGCCGTGTCTGCAATTGATGTTGATTGAATTTTTTGATTGATTGATTGATTCAGTTGAAGTGCATTTGTTTGTTTTAAGCTTCTGTGTACGAATACGTCTGTATACAATATAAGCCAAAGCTCAAAACTAATAAAAATTGCGGCCAACTTGACATGCTTGCAGGCTAATTGAAAATAGGCAACCACAAACCAAATATTTCTTAACAATTTTCGTTTAGGCCTGGCCTGGCCTGGCCCGAAAAAAAACGGCGAAAACGTGTAATACTAAATAGAAAAAAGCTGGCCCGAAAAACCAAACGCCTGGCATGCGACCGCAGCAGCACACGCGCGCGCGCGCCTGTCTGCACACAATGGCGCGCCATAAGTGAGCCGCTAGTGTTTTGGCTTACATGTGGGAATTGTTGCAATTACGTTAAAAGCAATTTTCAAAAAAAAAAAAATAAAAACGTTGGCGAAAAGAGGAAAAAAAGAGTCAAGAAATACCAGCGCGTGCTATAAAAAATGAAAAGCGAAGCGTTGAGCAAAGGGAAGTGTAAGTAAAGGGCGGCGAAAGAAAAAGGCAAGTAGAAGTGGCAGAGGCATTCGTGGCAGTCGTGGCAGGCGGGCAGGCAGGATGGTATATAGGGAGCCAGGGAGCGTCTTTATTGTGTCAGTTGAACATGTTACACAAAGAGTTGCCAACAACCCCAACACACACACACACACAATGACAAACACACACACATTCTCACGCGTAAACACTCTTTCACAAAGGCATACCCACACACACAGATACTCACATACACACTCACACCAATTTGTGTTTTAAGCGTTTTACAGTCGCTAAGTTTTTTTATTTCATTTACACTCGCGCTATTTGTTGTTGTAGCTGAGCTGTGTGTTTGCTGTCTGTGTTTGTGTGTGTGTGTGTCAAACCGTGTGTGTGTTTTAGTATGCATGCTGGTGAGTGTGTGTGTGTGTGTGAGTGAGTGTGACAGTGTTCGACAATCAACTTAAACCAAGATTACATGCGCTGTGTTGTTAAGCTCTGTTAAAAAAAATGTGCCAACCAAGACACAAGCCACAGACAGCGCTTCAACATAGACAAGAGACTCTAATGTAACAACAATACAGTAGATACTCGCAAAGCGGAACTTTTAGAATGTATTGAAGTCTATAAAAATTGTTCAATTGAATGGGAAATATTTGAAGTATGTTGTGTCTTTAAGCTTGAGTATTTGAACTAATATTTGATGATGAAGTTTGATGCAAAATTGGTTGTCTTTCTTTAGCTTCTGCGTCACGCGTAAGCGATTTTCTTACTTAATACTGCAGCTCAACTTAGTACGTCAGGTAGTGATTACAATAACATCCTTAATGTTCCTCTATCTGGTACCATACGACGTTGCGAAAAAACTCTTCAAAAGTCACACCACACCCAAAATTGCTGTTTTCGATACGCCTTGAAAACTGGTTGGATAGACTGAAATAACTTGGTGGTTTGATGCAGCAGCACTAAGTCATTTGACTAGCACTGGCGTATCTGGCAAGTAGACGCTATTTGCCTCAGTCAATCTCTACTATTTAAATACACCGCCGGTTTTAATTTGTAGGTGCGTCCCTGTTCTCTTAGTTATTAATAGATATTAAACATGCTCTTCATTTGGAGCGATAACAGCATAGTCAAGTGGACTACATTTATTTTTTATTTCAAATCAACATTTTGCTTGTTATTTACAAATTTTTCTTTTTCGCAAAAGGAAAAATGCTAAATCAAGGGGAATTCATCTTTGTTAAAGATCAGAGTTGCTTTATGTGATGCGTGATTGAAGTATAATACATAATATTAAGCTCATGATCTGCATTCAAGCCACCTCTTTTAAAGTTAATAGTAAGAAAAGAAAATCTTATACCGCGCAGTATTGATGATAAAATCATCGGACAAAGGGCATTTATTTTTTGGACTATAGACGACATTATCTTATGTCGACAAGACAGCAGTCATGCGTTATCAGAGTAGTTAATGTCTTCAAGTCTTTCAGGATCCCAAAACCGTAATTTTTGACGTCCAAAGCAGTCTGCATAATGTCGTATTGTAAGAATAACAAGAAGCGACAGAAGTTGGCACTTTTGAGCATATGGGGCTCACAATGGTAACAGTTGTAATAGCATTACATTTTATATTACGACAAATCAGCTTTTGGAAGTTCCTTAAACTGTGAAAATTGCTAAATAGAAGGTCTTTAGTAAAAATTAGAAATTATTGAACTTAATTGTGTTATTTTCAAGAAGTTTAAGATTGTTCAATGCATCAGTGATTCGCTTTGAAACCTGAGCGTATGTAGTCCAACTTATAGAATTTGGTCAATCAATATCAAAACACAATGCCGAAAAAAATATTTCAAAGATCTTAAAAATTGCAATTCTCAGGCGGCGAAAATAAATTTGAAAATGTTGCCTCTTACTGCTGCCAAATAAACAAAACCAAACAATTTGAAAATCAGTGAGCGAGTTCAAATTGCTTGAAATAATCAGAATATTATGAAAATGCAATAAAATGAATTCCATAAGAATGGATTATTGATATTGATTTAAAAATCAAAACTTAAATGGCATAATTGACATTCGTTTTTGAAATCGGTTTTGTAACTTTATCTGTTTCGCGGAAATAATATTTTCCATCACATTGGTTGTTTCGAATAGATCATGTGTCGTCGTGCACAACTTTACACATTGTTGACAGGAGTCAATATTGAATTATTTGTTGAGTACGTAAAAGGTAGGAAATCTTAAGAATGAAAGCGAAAACTTAAGAAATACTTTTTTTTTTTAAACCTTAAATAGATTTAGAAATTTGGTTCTCTTCAATTAATATATAATAATTCATTAATAAGCTTTTAAAAATGGCATTAAAGTATATTTATATACAAGTATGTTTCGTCAAAAACAAATATTGAGTATTGAAAATTTCGTAAATTTTGCTAATATTCACTCAATAAAAATTTATAATTTCCCTTAGCATATTGATAACGCTTTCCTCAATATATAAGAAATAGTTATATATTAATCGACAGCTCAGTTTGTAGAAGCATAGATATGTCCTACATAAAACCAACTATATTTAGAAATATACCAACGCTGACTTAAAAAAAAAAAACTACATTCGCAGTAAAATCCAATAAAATTGCTGCGCTTAAATGCACTTAATAAAATTACTTTATTTATAAAAGAATTTATTATAAAACTTTTATTATTTTTAATTTCATTATTATATTCACTTTGCACAGCATCTACTGTAACGAAAAAAAATATAAAAAACGTTAGCGCGCAGTTGTTAAATTCCCCTGCCAGAGTGTTAACATTTTGCTATTTGTATTTAAAATGAGATTTACCTGGGCTTTTTGTCACTTCTTTTGGCGAGCTTTTAATTTGATTTAATGCGTCTACGCGTGCCGACAAACATTGTGGCTGTCTCTCGGTGTGTGCGTGTGCGTGTGTGTGTGTGTGTGTGTGTGTGTGTGAGTGTGTGTGTGTGAGTGTGTGTGTGTGTGTGTGTATGTGTGTGTGCTGTTATGTGTGTACTCCTGACAATGTATAAGTGTGTGTTTATATGAGTGTTAGTGTGGTTTTCATGCTGTTTTTAGTGATTGTGTTAACATTTTTTGGCGCGCGCTGAAAAGTAGGCAACAATTTTTTGTTTTGTTCTACAAAAAAATACTTGCTGCTGCCGCCCGCCCTCTTGTGATTTAGCCAAGTGAATACTTGTGTTGTGAAGAAAAACGAAGAAAAATGCTCGTAAAAAGGAAAAAAATAAACTAAAATTCAATTGCAAAATGTTGCAGGTTGCGGTTGGTTAGTTTGTTTGTTTGTTTGCGTATTTATCTGTACTGTGTGTACAGTAAGAAAATGCAAATTAATTTTCCGCAGGCTTGCCTGTTGGCTTTCTCTTTACTTTCGTTCTTGCCAACCTAAAGCATTTCTTTGGCTCTGCATTTGCATTAAATATGAGTGTTTTGCTAGTTCTACGCGTTGTTGTTGCTGCTGCTGTTGCTGTTGCTGTTGTTTTATGCTGCTCAATAGCCATATAAAGAGCGCCTTGCTTCGTCCTGATTCGTATACTTGTTCCCGTTTGCGCTAGCCAGCTTTAGCCGCCTTTGCAGCTGGCTTAGTTTATGCTAATGTTGTTTTTGCTGCTTACGTCTGCCAGCAAAACGTTATGCCAATAGCTGTTTAGCTATTTACAGTCTTCGTACGAAAGACGTTAGTTAGGGTATGCCAGTAGAGTGCACAGAGTATAGATGAATTCTGGCAATGGAAATGGCATCGGGCGCTGTCACCATTGCTGCACATCAAAGGCAAAAACATTTTGCCCACGGCTAGACTTTGAACTTGTCCTGTTCTCCTGCGCAAGCAGCAGCTGTTTGCCTGGCTGCGTCTTCTTTGCTGTTGGCTTAACCACAATTAAAACAGATTTCTTGCAGCAAATTGAGCCTGACGCTGTGCCTTCTTTACAGTTGAGGTAGAGGGTGGGCAGAGTCGTTACTGCGCCCCAGCCGCTGATGCCAACCAAACAATTGGGGTTCACTCGCTGCCTTGATACACGCTGGCTGTCTTTAACAAATTTGTAAATCAATTGTTGGTTAGTTTATGCAATTAATTTTGTCGAATTTTAATTAAGTCTCCTTCTTTTTATTTAATTTGTTATTTGTGCTTTTGCTCAGAGCTGCTCGCTGCGAGCGCCTTAAAGCGCGCCAACAACAATTTAAAGTAACACGTGCCAAAGTTTTTGGGGTGTTTTTGGCCTAATATGGCTTCGGCTTGTGGGTAAGTTTACATTAATGAGTAGCTTAATTCAATTGTGGCTAGGCCATGTTTGAGCAATTTAAGTGTGTTTCAATAAAATAAAAAACAAAATATATTTTTGTGTAATTCCTTGTTGTAGAAGTTGTGGAAATAAATTTTTTAATTGATTTTTTCCCTTTGTTTCTGCTCTTAAGGCGCTCAACCCAAATATTGTGCTTGCTCAATAAACTTAGCCTCTGACAATAGTTAAGCGGCTTAAATAATCTAAAGATTGCTGAACAGAGCAAAAACCATACAAACTATTTCATGTGCATCGTCGTAAAAATTCTGTAAAATAAGTAAGAATAATATGAAAAATTGTTTTTATGCGAGCTTTTGAGCGCAGTTGGTTTTGTATTGAAAAATTACTGTCAGCTTTGAAGTAGAACAAATGATTAAGTTGAAACAAAAATTTAAGAAACTTGTAATAAAAATTAGTGTTAATTGAACTGCAGTATGGTTGGACTGAATGAAATGAACGTTTTGAGTCAAGGCTTTATTGTAAAAAATGTATAAATAAGTGTTATTCAAAATATTAGCCCTTGTCATCTACTAGTTTTGCCCAACAGCTAGATCGTATGCCAACAAACGGAAGGCAAGGTAGTCAGACAGTGCACCTTCTAGAGAGTTTGGCGCTAGGAGTACGATCTCCCATTTCAACGATTTATTTTGCGACGTGGGGTCATTCTCCTGCTGGAGATTGAATTTGTCTTGTGTCCGTTTATCTTCAAATTGTATATCGTTCAAAATGAATTCCGTTTATCTTCAAATTGTATATCGTTCAAAATGAATTCCCCTCTGAGAGTTGCACTTGGTTTCAGCAACTCATAATATATTACACCTAGCTAGTTTCTCCATATAGAGAGCATGACTTGGGTGCTATGAATATTGTGTTTCGCTGTGAACGTGCAGGCATGTAAGGGATTTTCCTAAGATTTGCTGCGCTTCGGACTATAGTAATAAAAAAAGTTTCCGCCGTCAGTTATGATAGAAGAAACAAATTCCCTATGATTTTAACTTTGGAGAAGATGTTCAAAAGCAAAGGAACGCCGTTCATCTTTAGGTTTTTAGTCATTTGAACCTAGTGTCCTTGCTTTTGAGTTATTCCCGTGATTCTGAGGTATTTTGACATAGTTAGCTGTGTCACTTGTAATGGATCTGCCAATTTATCTAATGTTTGGAATGTGTCTTGGTAAAGTGATTCTTCCACTACTGCATCTTCGAATACCTTTCGACATCTTGAACAACCATGGCAGTCTTCGGTGTCAAAATCACCATTCTTCTTCTCTTTCATTAAAACTAGCCTCAACGTACGATTTCAAGACCAATCTATGGTCTTCAAGTCTTCTTGTAAAGCAAGAGCAACACTTCCTAAAAATGTTCACGAATTCAACTTTAGAAATATCGATAATTTTTCATAGTAAGAAAAAGTATTTAGAAATTCTTTAATATCAGTGTGCAGCTTAAAAGTTGGCCTCGTAGTTATACTGGCAAATAAATAGAAAGTCTCTAGTAGCAAAAAAAAAGAAGAGAATATTCCGAAACTGCACATATCACATAAGCCTATAATCAACTTGAGCCATAAACATATCAAGCTAAAAACTTAAACAAAATCTTTTATTTATTTTCCATTGATATTTTGCAAGGCGGTAAGCTTAGGCGCCTTTAAATGCTTGTTGTGCATGCTAAATTGTTAATATTATGCATTTTTAAAAAAATGGCAAGCTACTTTAATTAAGTGACCAAGGATATACAAAGCGTCCTTCAGTCTGTCGCTCAAACTAAGCAGCTGCATACATAAACATTGAAGCAACTTTAACGCGTTAGTTAGTATTTGTATAACACATTACTAAATATTAAATTATTATCATATAATGATGCCTATAAATTTTATTAAAACAACCGCTCAATATACCATTATTTGGCCACCACTTGTCTGCCAGTGTGTTTCGTTTCGCTCTCTTAGTTTCAATATGTTTTCACACACACACACACACACATGTACACAGAGAGAAAAAAATGCCATAACTTCAACAGGCATTCATTATGTAAGCAAGCCTTTTTGTTTTATCTCTCGCACTGACTATGTCTGCTGGTTAATTTATAGACTTATCAACACTTAATCACCGGAAAAATGGCGTAGCGCATGTGTAAAGTGAGCGCACACACAGATACACAGGCACACACAGATACACACGCATACAATCAAACACTAAGGCTGTAAGCGACACAGATACTGAGTGTTACATTGGATACGCATGTTGATTATGTGAGCTGTCTTTGGCTGAGCCATTGCTGTATTTCACTCTCCCACATACCAGCACTAATACACACACGGACGCACACAGACTGACACACACACACACACACACACGTACACTGACAGAGCGGCTTAATAGTTGTTAGTTAGTTGTGCGTGCAACGGCTTGGCAGCTCTTAGTAGCGGCTCTTTGTCGTTGTCGTAATTTATACTTTATAGCTGCCGCAGATATGAAAAGTCGTGCAATATACCACCACACGCACACACACACACACACAATCAGACAACCGCACACTCATACATCTACATACATAATAATCTTTGAATGTGTGGCAGCTATTACTGTTGCTGTTTTTTTTTTTTTTGTTGTGCTGCTGCTGCTGCTGCCATTTTGCTTCTTTTGCTTCACATGTTGACTTTTATGCCATTTGCTGCGGTTGCCAAGTTAACTACTTTGGTCCAAGCTAAATGTGTTGGCTTTGTTGTTGCTGTTGTTATTTATGCGTTCAAATAAATAACAAACATACTGCATGCATTTGTATGTATCTATGTAAGTGTATCTGTTTGTTTATGTTATTAGATATTGCCATGCGCTGCAACGCAGTACATAAAACAAGTCACAAAAAAATCTGTAGACAAACCTCATATACATAAATTCAATATTTACATATGCAACTTTTATGCATATACAAAATGGCTACCAATTGTTGGTCAAATTGTTTTGGCCACAAATTGGTAGAGACTTGTACAAAAATCGCCGTATTGCTGGCAGCCATATTGCCTAATGCTTGCAGGCTCTTGATGATCAGTCAAGACAATTGCTGACAACTGGCTTCATTTTGTTTTTATTTGGTCAGCTCATGTCCTGTCAATTGTGTGGCAATTTTCTCTGTTTGTTTGTGCGGCATAGTATGTGTGTGCATCACGTATATGTGTGTGGGTGGATTTCTCATATTTTGTTTTTTTTTTTTGCTGCCAAATAATACACGCACACAGTGTGTCTATGTGTCTGTTTGTTGGTATGAGTGTGCGTCTAATGATTGCAGAAACGTGACGCGTGAGTCTCTTAATGCGTATGCTCTATAAATTGAAGTGTATGTGGTATCGTGAGGCTAAGCGCAGCAGTCACAATTGTCTTGTGTAGTTGAAGCAGGCAGAATTGGAGATTGTCTTTGAAATCGGTCGACTTTGGTTTCACAAATTCGACTTTGTCGTCCTTTTCTATGCTCCTTCCAGCCATATGAAGTTTTAAAATGGCTTTGCTAGCAAGTTAGCCCAATAATGTAGGTACTTTATTCAGTTCTATTTTAAGACAAACGTAATTTAGGAAATCACTGCGGCGATCGTTGTCATATAGCAAAAACAATAAGCTAGACAGCTGCTACCACTGCTGGGCGAACGTGTCTCGCAATTGGGCCATTGGATTTGCATGCTATATGGCATGTAGTATGTAGTCTTGTTGAAACCACATATAACCATTTTGGACAAAAAAAAACTGTAAAGCTTTGTGGGCCTTTTAAAATGATACACCCCTGCCAGTTTTGAAAAAATGTGATCAAAAGTTGACACCTGCCGGAATGCACATCAAACAGTAACCTTTTTGGGCTGCAGTGGTTGCCCATGTCATGCAACTAGCTGCTTTTCAGTTAGGAGCGAGAAGAGAGGAGCTTGCCTCTAGCTTGCCTGAAATACCTATTAAAACAGACCAATCGCAGCACATTTGACTTTTCTTCTTTCTTGTTATCTTGACTTTAAATGTTAAACACTAGAGCACCCACTTAACCTAATTGGGATAACCGCTCTGCAATCTGTCAATAATATTGAAGCTGTTATTTTCTTTAAATTACTTATCAATTGTAAAAATATTATAAAATGAAAACAAGCTTACAAACTAATAAGATTTGCCTTCCAACTACAAATGCTCTTATTGCTTTCGAAAAATATTATTTTTTGCAGACAGTGAACAAAAACAAAATAATTTTAAGACACCTACCACAAATCAACCTACATCAATATTCTAAAATCAACTTCCTCATCATATGTGAAAATGGCTGCTACAACAGGCTATTCCCTAACCGAATACTCTTTCCTAGTAATTTCAATTTCAAAGCGAGTATTTTTTACCGGCTTTATACGAACATTCTAAGAATTTGTGCTCTTTGCTTTGTGAAATGTGCCTTCTAGGAACTGATGTATTGCCTGTTTGCCTGTGTGTGCGTGTGCGTGTGAGCCATATCCTGCGTCTGTCTAGGCCTGATGGCGGCTTGATGAAGTATTGTTGATGAATCATAAACGTATTTGCTTAAAAGCGCAAAACGCGTCGCTGCTGATTTTCCACGTACAGCTTTGCCACGTGTTTAGCATACAAGAAGCCCGCTTTTTGATAGGATTCTGAGCGGCTTCTGGCAAAACTCTGGCTTTTCAGTGATTTGAGTAAATAGTGCAGCCGTATAGATTGCCACGCAACGGGCGGCACATATGCCAGGCCATAGTATGTGCCGGGCATAAATTTTGGCCAAATGTCAAATACGATAACAGGTTGATTTTTTTTTTGCTTTTTTTGTGTTTTGGTTCAGATATTTTAGAAACGCAACGCGCTAATTGCTTTAGGTGGAAAGTATACGGCTGGCAGGTGTTTTTTGCAGGTGAAAGCAACCAACTAACTGGCCCGGGCCTAATGTGGCCTTTCACAGGCGCCATTAAAAATTGATTTATTTTTAATTATCAATGACGTGCGCTAAAATAATAAATAAACTTTGAAATTTATGGCTGTGTCCAAAATGGCTGCCGACACCGCAAATGTTACCCTTGGAACGCAATGCAAAATGTGAAACGGATGGACGGACAACAAAATGGTCGACGTCGACGTCGATGTTAGGCTGCCATAATGTCTGCTCGAGCGTGTACTAAATAACGACAAAATACACATAAACACTCTCGCACGCATACATGCACACACTAACACACAGATACAAACACACGCAGAAGCACATATGCATATTTAACTACAACAACTACACCAGCCAAAGTAACTAAACTTTTGCGCTTTTATACTCTTTCCTAGATTCTCTTAAAAGTTAACATATTTGTTCTTCTCTTTAAAATAAAAATAAGCTTAAAATATTTATTAATTTCAATTTTAATTGCGGTTTATTTAAACAAGCTTTATGTATTCCAAAAAGAGGCCAATATACAACAATACAATTTAATATTAACTCAAATTCGACCATAATTAATTTTTTATGCCAATAAATATTACGCAGAAAATATGGCTTAAAGTATTTAATGCAATGATTTTGTTGTTATATCGAGCAAAATATAAACACTTTAAATAAAGTTTAACAATGTCGAGAAATATAAATAAAATATTGCTTTACTTTAAAAATTTTGTCATTAAAAATTAATTTTTCTAAAATATACATAAGCGATACCTGAGATTAAAACAGTGAATTGAAAAAGTTAAAAATAGACAATGATGTCCCTAAATTTTAGTAAAAAATGCTTAGAAGATATGATTCCCTAGATTTTTAAGAAAACCCTTTCAATATGCTGCCAATACACAACTATAGCTTATTTTATTAATTTAATTAACTAAGCTGTAATCTTCAGTCGTGAAATTAATAATTTTAATTTTCTCCAAGTCCTCTTTGGCTTACCGGGAAGAAAACTGCCAATGTAGCTCATGCTTTTGAAACTTTATGGGGAAGCTGCTTCGAATGATAAGTGATGCATATGATAGTTTTGCTGCATTAAAAGTTGTCATTTCAGCATCTTAAAAAATAGGCGTCTTGAACAAGACAAGAACATACTGCTTCTAGTAGCTTGAGTTTCAACATAGAACTTCCAGCTGACCTAGCAATTGCTCGAAGCTCGTTTAACGATTGGCCAGTTTCATTCTGAACCGTTCTTGAACAAGTTTAAATATGTAGCACTGGAAGCTTTACTCGAACAAGATCTGTGTCAAAGACTAACTGAGCAGGCAGAATCTTTTCGGCTAAAACAATTTGAACTTGTGCAACAAAAGTAGGGAAATTGAGTGAAATTAGCCAACTTTCCACATTGGTTTCAGTGGTAGCTTAAAATTAGAGGATTTCCAAATTTTAAGAAATGGAATTGGGATGCCACTATCGCAATGGAAGATAAAGCGGGTGCGGTAGAGTGTCATAAGTCTGTGAAAGCCTGTGAAGATAGTTGTATATTCCCCTTGACTATGTGCTCTAAAGGCAAAGCATGTGGATATTTCTTATCAATAGATGCTCGAAGAGATCCGAACGGTGCCCAATTCATTAAACTTTCCAACTTAAATTTGTCCAAAGGTAAATAATATATACAACTACCATAATATTTTTTTACAATTTTTAATATTTAATCCAATAATAAATTGGCTTAGAGTCTGCATTCGCTAGATTACATATTCAATTTAATTTTATCGCGAAACTGAAAAATAACAAATTTTGATTACATTTTTTTTTTTCGAAATATCTGCATGACAGTATGCAACGTTCTCAAAGCCAACTATTGTGCAAAAACTTTTTGAACATTTTTACTTAATATAAAGCGTATTTCTTATGCGTTTATACTGATTTTTTCTCAGTTTTCCTTCTTTGTTTCCTAGCTGATGCTCTTGTTTCTGTTGGCAAAAACAATTTTCTAATTTTTTCGCTTTCCATAATTTTACTCCAACTTGTTTTTCTTGTATTTTTTTCTTGTTTTTGGAAAGTGTTGTTAATATTATGGCCGTCATTGTTATTGTATGCTACACATCGTAACGCCTACTTGCAGCTGTTTAAACGATTGCTAAGCATTTGGCCAACAAAACTGCACAGAAATTGGCCAAAATTATATTATCGTAGTTGGTTTTGCTGTGGTGCATGCTACTTAAAATTGATGCTGTTGTGGTTTGCTGGTTGTTATTGTTGCTGTTGCTATTGCATGCGCCACGTTGGTGGCACATTTTACTAATTTATTAACTAAACCAAACAATGTCATCCTGGACCATGTAAATATTTGTTAGTTACGCTGCTGTCGACATTTTGGCCAACAAAATCAAAGGGTATGTTGCATGTTGTTGTTGTCTGCTAATGTAACCCAGTCGACCAAGTTGCGGTGCTGTAACTTGGAGATGTTTAGAGCGTTTCTGTTTCTATACAATATAAATTGTTAATTAGAGTTAATTTATGATTTTATTTTTAGAAACATGTATTAATACGAAAATTAGTTAGTAGTGAAGTTTATAAATATGTGCTGCCTTCATGCAGCTGAAATTTGCAAAAAAAAACAATCAAAATCGATCTTAAGTTGAAACAAACCTATGAAAAAATATCTTTTTCTATAAATTTTTCCATATGCAAATTAAAAAAATAAGTTAAAAAATATACTATGCTTAGAATAAAATGTATTTGAAATGAATATAAGCGAATCAGAAAGAAAAATTATTTACGTATTCAATATAACTCTTGAATGCCAAAACTCAAAAATTTGTTTGATTTAATTTAACATTGGTATATTTTTTTCTTTAATTATTGTACTTTATGGATTGCAGTCACTTTTCAATAGTAAAGTTTACAATAAAAGTCGTCATTATATATGATTCAAAGACTATTTTTGTATTATTATATTATTTTTATTACGAAAATTTCGTTTTGTACTTTATGCACGATGCAGTTGGTCGACTCATTTTGGTCAGCAATACTTTCCCCCTGCATATTGTTCACAGTGGCCGAATCATTGTTGCTCAGCGACCAGCTAAGATAAACTTTGCTTCCAACATTTTCACATTATTCATGGCAATTTGGTAATCTCCTTTGTCTACCATGAACTTATAAAATTCATCTCAAAGTTACCAAAATTACTCAAACTTTGCTATTCATATATTCATAATTTCTACGGCATCATCAATTGTAATCCATTGCTTCCATTGTTAGGCATTTACTTCATATATTCATAATTTCTACGGCATCATCAATTGGAATCCATTGCTTCCATTGTTAGGCATTTACTTTATGCGATTGATCAAGTTAATATTAATTTTTTTAAGAACCGGCAGAGGTCTGTTGCTTTCAATTGGAAAACAGAAAATTCCAACTAAAAACAATTTGACTCAAAATCACTTGCGAATTTTAAATAAATACAATTAATTTGAAATATATTCCTAGTTTTTGAACCATACTCATTTATTTTATTAGAAAGAAAATAATATAAATATAAAGTTTGCTTATAACGAATCAGTTGTTAGTTTTTATTAGATACTAGGATTCCATCTGAGCTTTACATTGAAAAAAAAAACTAAAAATAAAAAATTAATAAACAAACACAAATTCATTTAATTTTTATTTTTAGAGTTTTTTTAGTCTACTAAATTTTGAGCTAAGAAATTTAAAATGTAAAGTCATAAAATAACGAACATTTTCAAATAAAAAAAAAAGAAATACAACTTAAAAATATCTCAAACTTATTTCATTTTAAATTAGATTTGCAATTGAAATTAAAATAATTCTTATAAATTTTTAAAAATTTTCATTTTTTATACATAATAGAGAATAATCAATTTTTAAGTTCTGAGATATATCTGAGAGCATTTGTTTTTCTTCTTGTATTCATTTCGAATAACGATCAATGCTGCTTACAGTTTGGTCGACTGGGTGAACAACCGCCACACATTTACCAACACAAACGCAACCAACATTGTGTACCTTACCAACACTGGCAACAACTATACCAACAGCAATGGCGGTATTTTTTTTTTGGTTTTTGTTTTTTGGTAGAACGCGCGTTTAATGAATTTTTCATGTCATCGTCGGTTGTTGGCCACGTCAGTTTTTGGTTATGGTGTGTGCACAGTAACCCATACAGACACACACGCACACACACACACACCTGCGCACACACATTCGTATATGCCCATTTATGTACATATATGTAAGCAAATGTATAGATGTATATGTGTAGTTGTATTAAAATTGACCATGGTCATGGTTTTTAAATTATTCACTGCTCAACTTTACTTACCGCATTGCAATTCAAATCAATTTTTGATTTGGCGGATTTGCATTTGTAAGTGTATGCACATATGTGTGTGCGTATCTGTGTGTGTGTGTTTGCTTTGGGAAAAAATTTTATGAAATTTATTCGCTCATCATTTTTATTGCCATCACTTTGTGCTCTCGCATACATACACACTTACCCATATCTCATTTTATTATTTTTGCAATAATATTTTATTTACACATATGAAATATTTTTTATAAATTTTCAATTTTTTTTTTTATTATTATTAATTTCTGTAGCTTTTTATTTGTGTTGTTGCAGCATTGCCGCATAATTGATACGCTAAACTGCATAACGCTGATTATTACATTTACATGAATATGCATAAATGAAATTTGCAAAAAGTAAAAATGGGGAAGAAATTATGCTGTAATAACAACAATGAATGTGGAATTTAAATATAACACTGCAAGCATAATAAATAAATACATATTTTGTAAATAAATGTATATGTTGCATACTGGTTGTAGCAAAAAAAAAAAGTTTTAAATAAGATTGGAAACTTTACAAGAGTTCTATATTCGGCTTGCTGTTTCTTTTTGTGAAAAAGTCAGAGTATTTTTGAGCTTAAAACTTCTATCGCATTTTTGGCTTCTATTTAATTTAAATCATGGACCAGCGCACGAACTTTTTTAACTTTAAGAAACTGAATCAAATGATTCCTTCGATCATGGCCTATCTGGGCGACTTTCAAAAATTTTATGACATATCGTTCTCTGCTTACGTTCCTTCAAAAAAGTCCTCGCTACAGGGTGAATATATGTGCAGATCCCTAGCTATATGTAAGTATGGGCTTATATGGAAATATACCTGAAAAATTTTACGAAATTTCGAACTATGCTTACCTTTCCTTCTTAAACATTTTCGCAATAGGAAAATCAATATTAAAGTGAATGATATCCGTGCAGATGCTTCTCTATAAGTAAAAATGGGGTTTTATGGGAAAATTCAATAAACTACAATAATTATAATATGATGACTTTTAAATAATCCAAACTTTCTTGTATTATTCCTTACTATAACGTATATAAGCTCTTAAGGCTTTCATTTTGCTTCTCGTTCCCTTACACTGCATTTCTATTTGTGTTCGAATTCTTTAAAGACTTTTCTGAAATATAGTTATGTAAAAGGCGAATCAATTGGCTTACTTTTTGAAGTATTGCTTCATGGATTCAATCTTCTCTATTACTAATGAGTGACTTTTCGATAGCTTGACTCTAATTAACTGCACATTCCATACTTTAAACAAATTAAATAAAACCATAATACACTTTTACATACATAAAGGATGCCAAATTAAAGCATCATATTTGGCATTAAATATGATATTTGCTGGTTGCTCTTTGCCAGCCAAATTGTATATTTAATTACACACAATTCAGGTAGAATTCTAATTTAAATGCGCAATAATGGTAATTAATATATATATGGGTGTATCTGTGTGTATATGGGTATATGGGAAATTAAGTGTTAGATTATTTCTAATTAGATTGTGCAAAACTTGTTTTAAATTATTTCTCTTTTTAAATATTTTTTATTTAAGTGACTCAGTTATCGAAAAGTTGCCTTTTGGAAATAATACCTATTTAATTTGAATATATTTATTTGCTTGCTTGTTATGGAAGGTTTATTTTGGCAAAAAATCTACAATGTTCTTGATATTTAGTAATTGTATAGAGTTTTTAAGAAATATTTAAGGATAAAGACTTAAGAAATACTCTAAAAAATGCCTGTTTTTCCTTATATTATACGATACAGTATTAGCTATTTTCATGGCTGAATACGGCTTTTAAAAATGAATTAAATTCAGTTGCAGTAAAGCATCATTCCATATAATCCAATTCATTGCAAATTCTATTCAATTCAATTTATTAAAAAATTCATCAAAATAAAGTCAAATTTGCTACCCTGGACTATGCCCTTAGAGTTTATAGCTAATTCCGAACGGCGATATCATTAATGAATAGAGATTTATTTTGATAAATAGCATCTTTTTGCTAGCGATGTCAGTGCTAGGCAAATACATCAGTGCTCCTGTGAGGAGTCGAGTATTCGACCTTCGGTTTTACAGACGTATATGCTAGCAATACGTTGTAGAGCTTATAAAGGTCATGGTTCGTTCAGATGCGATAGCCATTTCCAATCCGAAAGAGACTTAAGATTCATTTTTAATTTGTTCTTTCGCCATATAAGAGCACGGGCAAAATGAGCGTCTTTGAGAGCGTTCATTTGTTCGAACGAGAGGGGTCTGTCTCCGTTACACATTTGCTTAGTAAGATCCTAGATCATTGACTTTTGGCGTGGTTCTGGTGTGATTCTACCTCGAATCGCCAGGCAATATTAATTAGGATATTATTGTCGGTGTTCGCGGCGGTGCCAAGATTCATGAATTTCTTGACAACTTCAATAGTATAGCCGTCCCCATAATATTGGAACCAAGTGGCCTTGCTTTCTTACTTGTGGACAGCATATACTTTTTCTTGTCCTCGTTAACCGTAAGACCCACATACTGACATAGTGGTAACATCTCGCTTCAAACGTCCAACGTTATCAATACCATCGGTGTTTGCAAGGAGCTGGACACTTGTAGAAAATAGTGCCAGTACGCTGAACACCAGCCTACCGCAGTACGCCTTCCATTGTGAAATTGAAGAGGTTGCACGATAGAGGCTCGTCTTGCCTGAAACCGCGAACTGTATTATAATCATGTTTTGGTTATTTTGTTACTATCGAAGTTTTGGGGAAGTTTCTCAAAAAGAAATGCATTTTATTTAATTTTATGCAATAAAAAGTTATTAAAAAATTAATTTATTAAAAAAAATTAAAATTAACGGCTAGAAGTCCTCAAAACTTTAGGTAGCTAAAATTGTTGACCCTTACGATAATTTTAAATAATTTAAATTATTCAAAAACATACTCCAAAAAGCCTTTCCATGCCATATAATGTTATTGATTAAATTTTATTATAATTAAATCAAATTCAACTTATAAAAACATTTTATTCCCTTTTTTTTAAGTTAATACTATGGGTGTTTTTCTAAGTTTAATAATCATACTTTGATTTATCTAATTACAAACAAAGGTTTGGGGGAAAAAACTGCAGAAAAAACCCTTTTTTTTAACTTTGTAAAATAAATATAAGTACATAATTTGAAAAACTTATTTTAAAAGTAATACTTAGAGTACCAAAATTTCCGCCTGGTAACAACAATATAAAGCCCTCTATTTGTCTTAACTAAAAAAAGAAAGCTGCAGAAAACAAAAATTTTTCTGCGCTAAATTAAATATTCTTTAAAACATTTGCAATATTTTTAAACAAAATAACATACAGCTGCTATATTTACGCATAACAAACAAAATATAATTGCCAAACGTTTTGGTTATTGAATTAATATTTTAATAAAAGATATAAAATTGCTGCTGCCTATAATGCGTCATTGGGAAATTTTAAAAATATATTTTAACAAAAACAAATTTTTTTTATATAAGCAATAAAATTGCGTATAATTAATAAAAATATTGCATATTGTCTCTAGCCTCAACACACACATATATATATATAGTAAATTTTATATTTATTAATATTATAGTTGTCTATATGCTTAAAATTAAAGGCTTTTAGCGCTATTGCTTAATTGCATATTTTATTATTCAATTTTAAAGCCGTCCCATGCTTAACGCGCACCTACAAATTGTTAATGCATATTCAAAGGTTGCGCGTGCAACAGCAACAAAATATAAATAATAAAAAAACAACAAGAAATTTGAAAAAATAAATTTTATTTCATTTTGAAAAGCAATTTAAAAAATGAAATTTATGAGCGTGAGCATAAAATGCAAACGCAAACGCAAAATGCCTTTTAAAATGTAATTAGAATTCATGACACGATTATGAAATATCACACATACGCACTGTGTGCCACTAAGCCAAGGCGGTAAATACGCATGTGTGAGTGAGTGTGTGTATGTGTGGTTGTATGTGCATGCGTGTGAGTTGATTTACGATTTACAAATACATGCATGCGCATAGACGCGTGTGTGCGAGAGTGTGTTTGGAAGCCAAAGAAAGGCCAAGTAATTTATGGGTATATGCCCGAGCAAAAACTGCTGCTCGGCAAATCTTGGCCAATGCTCAAGACTTGGCAATCAGTGTGGTAAACAAAACTTTATATAAATGTCAGAAAACTAAACAAAAAGTAAATTCTAGTGCTTAAAGCAAACTGCACTGCATTAAGAGAACACTTTTTAGCTCAAAAAAGTGACAGCAAGAAGGACGGGTGTGGGCGTTGGGGCAGAGCGCAGGCAGGCTTCAAGAGCAGTGGCGTCGTTGTGGAGTACAGCGAAGATTTTGTGAAGGGATAAATCTGAAATAAAATTGCAATTCGAAAGCAAAGTTCTTATGCTTTTAAAACGTAATGATTGAAATTTACTTAATATCAACTTTAAGGTTTGCCAAAAATTAATTTTCTAAGTTGATTGCGATTTACCATTCATTTTTTCATTCATTCGATCTACACTTTTTAAGTAGAGGGCGAGTTACCAATCTTTATTCTTTAAGAAGAATACAGTCTCTTAAGGTTACTTTTTTTATAATGGCAGCTGTGATTTTGCAAAAACCTGTACCGTTTGTCTATCTTAAAATATAATCATTTTTTGGTAGCTAAAAAGTAGCCTGCATCTTGTGATCATGTCTCGAAATTTAGCAAATTTCTCGAAGTTTAGGAAAAACTAAGCAATTTTGTCTAAATTTGTTTATCGAATATAACTTAAGGAAACAACTCATAATATTTAGTATTCCCAAGTTCAAAATGAACTACCTTCAAAATTAGAGATAAAGGACAACATTAGATATTGACTTGAAGCACTCTATCAAACTCAACGCACCGGAAGTCTCTAAGTGTTTGGCAATCAGCATACATGCGACTCGACAGAGTTTAGTTTCAAAATAATAATTTTGTATTTATTAGAAATGATTCTGCTTTTTTTTCTTAGCTTCACAATATGGACCATATTGTTGCAACTATATTTGATAATTCTGACTTTTATTTATCTTTTGTTTTCCTGCGTCAATTATCTTGTTACTTCAATGAATTGGATTCAGTCATTTTAGTCTTAGCTCTTTAAGAAAAAATTTAAATATTTGATGTTCGGAGATAAAAATGTTTAATGGCAACTCAGATTGGTTAAGTTTAGTTTTTTTAATTATTTCTTCTTAATTAAGTCAAAAGACACACACATTTTGTGTGACATTTCAGTACAAATGACAGACCAATTTGTATATTTTGGAAAAATATTTTTTAAATCATTTCTATGCATATATATGAACTTTATGGCATTTACTTAATTTTTAGCAACTTCCAAAAGTACTCCTATTATATTTCCAAGTTCTATCTGATCTTTTAACTTCTTTTCGAATTTTCTTTCCAAATAAACTTGTTTTCATTCCACAAATTTTGTACCCACTGCGGCATGTTGCAAGTACGTGGCCACGTACGTACGCCACTGTCTTGAAGGCAAGCCTGCAATGACCCCGCTGAACCGAACCAGGACCGTGCCAAACAACCGAACCCGTAGCATAGTGTCACATTGTGTATTCTGCGGTGCTTATTTCTGCAGTCCTTGTAGTTCTTGTTGTTGTTGAAATTTATGCAGCTTTTGCATGTAAAATGTATTTCTATGTCGTTGTTTTTGTGTTTTTCTTCTTGTTTTTGTAGGGGCCGAGAGTGTGTTGGGAGGGCGGGTTACAGGGAGCAGCTACGAAGCTTAATGGCGTGAAGTCAGCGGCGCGTAAAAAAGTCATGAAGCATCTTAATAAATTACTTTGGGGATTTTGGTGCACAATTTTTAATATTGCGCCCCGTACTCCACGAATATAACAGGCGCATTCACTGGCGCAGTCATCAGCGGATGTAAAACCATGCACAAATACACATAAACACATAAATATATATATACATATATATAGAGAGAGAGTAAATAAAGCCATGTTATAGTGTGTGTGGTAAGGTGCGACAGTTGGTTGACATTTTCAGTTTAATGAAATTTATGGTATTACTCTTATTTGCCAAATGCAGCGCCAGCGACTAACTCTAATGCAATGCATCATATAAATGTCAGCTTGCTCTAGTTCCAATCATAAATAATAAAAGCATATATGTATATAAATATATATTTTTATACATATTTTATGTATATATTGTAAACTTAGATTGTGGGTTCACTGACATTACAACAGAGGACCCAAAGTGGATCTAATCAGTGAGTGCTTTTATTGTTGGCTGTGACAAGTAAACCTTTTTTTTTGTATACAAAATTGTAAGCTAGTTAGGCACGCTCAAATACATTGGAATCATCATCCCAGACGCACAGTTGCCAGGAGACGAGCATTAATATTTTGGGGGCATATAGTGGGCGGACTTGAAAGTTATCCAAACACGAGGCAAACTTAAAAGTTGACAGCATTTTAATAGAAAATTGAAGCTGTCTTTAACCTTTGCTGCATAATTAAGAAATAACAATGGAAATTGTATCAGACGCAAACATTCGGAATGAGAGAGTTATTAGTACCCAAGGTCAGACGTGTGGAGAGATGCTAGCAGAGGGCAACTACTATTCATAGTTCAGTTTTGACTCATTTTTTTTTGGATTCAGTAATAGTATTAAGCGAGAAATATTAGCTTCCAAGTAATTGTAGCGAATTGTTTTAAGCTTCTCTGGTACTAAATAATATAAGATTTCAACGAAATGCTTAAAAATATTTCATTCTCTTAGTCATTCAACTATTTTGAACAGAAAAGGGAAAAGATATCGATAACATTCGACAAACTTCATCTTGTACCGAATAAAGCGCACAAACAGTTACACAGATTGTAAATCACTTAATTCTAAAGCAGGAAAAAGGGAAAAGATATCGATATTCATTGACAAACTTAATCTTGAGCAAACATATACCATCGGATGGATTAGATGATGAGCATTCCGGTATAGGGTACAAAAAGTTTTAAAGATTGAAAGACTTGAAAACGCGTTACTTTACTGCGGAGGGAATTCAAAAGATATCGAAATGATTTGACAAACTTCATCATGTGCGGAAATAAAAGTCTGCATGATGAAACTTTCCAGTATTGGGTCCAAAAACTTTGTTAGATGCAAATCACTTCATTCTAATGCAGAGAAAAGGAAAAATATGTCGATGTGTTTCGACAAACTTAATCTTGTGCAGACACAGGTGGCTCAGATGGTTAATGACGATGAACTTTTAGGCTACAAATTGTTTGATGGATTGACTTTAAATCACGTAACTTTACTGCGGAGAAAAGCGGATAGACATCGATACGATTCGTGAAACTATAGAGTACAAAAATGGAAACGAACAACAATGATATAATAGGTCCTAAGTTAGATTGACTTAGACTAGAGGGAATAGCTCGGCCAAAAGAGAGGTTGTTGAAAAAGGTGTTTTAATTAGAACAATAAGATACAGATCATTATGAATGATGAATAATCTACAAAGCTAAACGGCGGATATAACGAGTTAGCTGAGGTACCTATGACAGAAGAAATTTTCAAAAGAAGTTAATAAGAGATTATGGAAGAAAAATACAGTGGCCTTTTCAATGGTTTTATAAGGAGCGAATTTCATATTGACTAATTTAACATGAAAGCCATTCTACCAATTCATTTATAAAATGAAACAAAACTTGTTTAAGCGAAGTGTTTTAACTTTTTATAAACGATTGTGCTCTGGGGCATCTGACCTAAGTACAATAGATTTTCGCACTTTTTCGATGCTGACAAAGTAAAAAAGAAAGCCACCTTACGTATTTATTTAAAAAGTGAAAAAATATTTATATAAAGTGTTTTTATAAATTTAATTAATTAATAGATTGACGGGCGATCCTGTTTTGTTACATCGGCTTTAAGCTGGATAGAATTGCGTACCTTTTCAATACATAACAGTTTCAGGCACTGCTTCATGTATTAAGTAAATTCAAAAGGCTAAACATTTTTGTTTTGACTTTGATATTGTCCTTCTTTTAAAAATTCAATAACACCAAATATTGAAAAACTTTACTAATAAGTTTTTTCCGCGCATCATTTATCTTGAAATGTATTAGGTCAAAGGGTGGAACTTGGAGAGCTATAAAATTGAATATGCTTTACTTTTACTTAAAAATTTTTTTATTACAAAATGGCGAAAGCCAGAGGTAGCAAACTATTCACTCTCATCAATTTTATTTTGTCTTTCTTCAGAGAAGTAGTATACCCGCATTTTTTCTTAAGTTTTCGATCTCTATTTTACATTCAAAGTTTTATAATTTTATGCTGTGGAAAGGAGTCATTCTAAACCAACAGTATCTTAATTGAAGGTGTACATCAGAATACTCTAAATCTTAAATATTTTGGCTATTTTCGAAAACCAAATTATGGCAATCATTAAAAGAGTCAATATTATTTAAAGCCAAAAAAAACCTTTATGTTTTATGAGAGGAGAAATATATAATGTATCAGCAGCAATATTGGACTCACTCAGTTTTTGCTGTTTCTTTTTTATATTCCAGGCAATTATGGGGTATATTCAGCGATTCTCGTAGCTTTTCGTTAGTCTAATGAAGCAGCAGGTCTAGGAGGATTTTTCATTTAATATAAATACAATTTATTCCCCCTGACTATGGTCATCGCTCCAAAAGTGCAGCATGTAGATGGCATTTTTGAATATAACATTTCTTATTTGTTTTTTGAAAAATCAAAAATATGAATATATTGATGATTGCACAAATCTTAATATTTACCCTCGTATTTACTAAAAATTATGCCTTCTGCTTTAAGTAAATATTCTACTTGTACTATGTATACCTAATATATTTGCCCAAAAAATAACAAATTTCCATTTCGTTACATTTTTACCTAAAGATAATTCAATTTAAGTAGAACCAAAAAAATGAAAGTGCTTCGATATTTAATACTTTATTCTATTGGGGGGTATAGATATTTGTATATGGCTTGGCAGTCTTATAGGCTCGCATGTAAAAGTCAAGTTGATTATATAAGTTTGTTTGCACTTTATGCACAGTTTGTTGTTTTTTGTTTTTTTATGCGTCGACGATGTCTTTTGGCAAAAAAAAAGAAAATATATGAAAAATATAAAATCAAATATATATGGAAAAGTTTGAAGAACGTTGCTGCTCAATGTCTACGTTGTCGTCTTCTGCGTCTGACTGAAATAAATTTTAGCAGTAAAATAAACATAAACATTGCATACTTTTTGGCGCACGCACACACACACAGTCAACATACGTTTGCTGTATACACATTATATACGTGTATATAGATGTGCATATATGCGACTTAAAGTTCACATAGTTAAAGTGTATATAGTCAGTTATTTGCTGCTGCTGCTGAGCTACTTGTTGCTTTCGGTGCTGCCAACGCGTTGCGAAAGTTTACCAACCCCGCTGGCCTAATGATGATTATTTCTACTCCATTTTCATTTAGCCGCCATTCTTTGCCGTTGCACACCCCCCTCTAGCACGACATTATATTTTCATTGTTGGTCAGCCAAGCAAAACGGCTTCGACTTTCTTGTTGTCGGCGTCTCCATCTCCGTCATGGCTTTTACACGGACTTTTTGCTATTGTGGCCATAGTGACTCTGTATTTTCTGGCTTATGTTTTCAACGGATTTTGGCTTGGCTGCCACACAAAATGAAACAAAATGTCGCCACGGTGTCATTTGGCTTCGACACACGCACACATAAACACGTAGTCTCTTAGACGTACGGATAGATACGAAACTCGTAGATATACTTAAGAGTATAGGGAAAAAATTGCAGCTTAGCTCATCAGTTGGTCGGTCAGCGACTGAAAAGAGTCCGGCTAATGTGCTCTTCGTTGCTAAAGACTCGAGCGGAGTTAATGAAACCAATAAATTAATTTTAATGATTGCATACATATACACACGCACACATGCTAGGGGGTTTTATAAGAATGCACTGCGAGAAATATTTGGAGAAAACTATAGAGCACAAGCTTTGGGGAGCTTATGAAATTAAAGTCGAAATTTTGATTAATTTAAATGGACTTTGTTGCGTTTTTTAATACCAAATATGAGAACTAAAGATTGAGTTTTATTTATTATGAAAAAATGCTTCAAAATATATATTTTAAAATTTACATTTTGGATCAGACCGGGTACAACTCTTTTGACATGCTACTGGGCTTGGCTGTTTACAAGTCTAAATTTTTGACATTTTGTTTAAAAATAAATTCAATTAGTAAACATCATTATAGAATGTGTGTCTTAAAATGGGATAGAATGGACAGAAATCAGAAGACTGTAGAATGCATGATATGATAGAAATGATCTGTCAATCAGAAGACTATCGAATATATTTTTCAAATAGAATTAGAAAGAACAGAAATCAGAGGACTGCAGAAATCCGAAGAATCTATTTAAGTATTAAGATTTTAGGGACACAGCTAAGTTCAGCTAATCCTATAATTCAACAATATAAAAATTATGAAACATATACACAATTTTGAAGTAACTAACAAATATTACAAGTCGTGCACTAGTTTGCTTGGAACTTGTCAAAATATATAAAACACACAAACGTGTAGGTTTCGAATTGTTACAGGAATTGATTGTTGTAAGTTATTTTTTTCAACAACTTTTGCTCGAGAAATAACTAGATATTATAACTTTATATTTTCTGTACCTTCAGATGCGTTATAATTTAGTCGGCAAAAACTGGAATAGAAAAAAATACAAAAAAAAATCATTCAAAACTGCCTTCAGATGTGCTATAACTTTTGCAAGATCTGCCCCAAATTCACAAATATATATGACATATGCAAGTGAAACAATCCAGGCAAATTAAAATGCAAAATAGACTGTTAAATATTTTCTTAACGATAATAACAGATGACATATAATGATATGATACAAAATGATCCCTCTCTCAGCTTGTACCTATGCGAGAGCTTGTTCCAATCATAATCTTATTCTTCTGAATTGTT
Source organism: Chymomyza procnemis (assembly GCA_035046065.1). Lineage (NCBI taxonomy): Eukaryota > Metazoa > Arthropoda > Insecta > Diptera > Drosophilidae > Chymomyza > Chymomyza procnemis. The sequence goes on from JAWNOJ010000026.1 coordinate 44,728,224, forward strand.
ACATTTACTGATTCCTTGATTTTTTAAAAATATGCGGTAGCTCATTCTATTTTATGTTTCCTCTATTTTTATGGCAAACTTGATAATATTTCGCTATTCTCTCTTCATTATATTTCCATTCCATCACAATTGGTTTTTTTTACATTTTTTCTATGTGTATATGACTTATCATCCTCTCTTAGTTCATAATTATTATTTCTATCTTAAGCTTCAAGTTCATTATAACAGGTTTCATAAGATTCAGAAATAATCACAATCTATTTTATGTTGAAACCCAATAATTGGTCATTATCATCAAGACAAAGATGCATTGCTAAATTGTTTAAATTAAGCTGTATTTCTGTTTTGCAAATTGCTTAAAAATCGAGAAAACTAATTCATATTTTTTAATCATTTCTATTTACAGGTAAGGGCCTTACGGACTGTAAATAGACGTAAAATGCAAATTTGGCTAAGTATTCTTTATGTACTATAGAAATATATAGGAATAGCACGCATACGATGTGTGGATTCGTTAATGCTCAAACTCGCTTATTTATTTTTCAATTGAGGGGTATAACTTAGATTTGTATACCTTATATTTCCACAATATATAAAAATTTGAAAATACTAAATTAAAGAGAGGATAATATTATATACAACTGATCGGTGTTCTAAGTCGGATGAGTAAAATAGAAACTAAGGTATAAACTTGGCTTTAGAATGTAAAGCGTGGAAACAGAAAGTAACATAAAATTTTATACATTTCTGTACAAAAAATGGCAAAAGATCACTGTCGACCAAGTGGGAAATTGATAATGATTGGAAGATGAGTTAAGATGGAGAAAAAGATGGTTTGAATAACTTTTTCAGAGAAAATCATAAAGTTTATTATAGTTTGCGCTTGAGACGAAAAAATTATGCAAAGCATAATAATATTTACCAAGCGTTGATGCTAGAGATCGAACATTATGAGTTCGTCTGAAAGGAGCGCCAAAAAAATTTTGTTAAAAATTGCTTTAGAGTCTAAGATCTCGACCAAAAGTTTATACAGAAATAAAGCTGGCATGTTATATGATCATATTGGAAAATCAATTTTAGATGCAGTAAATAACGAAACGAGATGTTGTAAGTACTGTTTGGTGGTTCCAAAAAAGGAAATAGATAAACAAAAAGAAACATTTTGGTTTTCTTTCTGGAGTATAAATCTATCATTAAGATTTATATTTAATAAAGAAACAGAGTGATCGCTTCAAAGCCGGAACACCAGGAAATCGGTATTAATAGCTCTTAGAAGAAAGCAAGCATCTACAATTCATAACCGAAATCGGAGGTGACTTTAATTTATAGAAATTTATTTACTAGTGAGAGATTTGTTATATGCATTGGAGCTGCTATGAGGAATCCAATTACTGGCCTTTGGTTTAAGGTGGTGAGTATTTGAGTTTCCAAAAAGTGCTCTTCTTGATAATTTTATCAGCTATATGGCAAAGTTGATAAAGAATTAATCATTGTTAACGACATGGATTAAGAATTAAAGGCTAACGCGTCTTTTACAACTTTTTGATGACCTCAGTGAAAACATTTAGTAGTGCAGGGAATATGTTCGCAATGCGCTGCTTGGGATTCACAAATAAGGAGCCATAAAAGCTCATAAATTAGAGCTACAAAAATGCAATAACCATTTTTGAAAATGACAAAATCAATGGAATACTTTTGTTTATAAGGTATTTATAGTTGCCATTCCAAATTTTTGTGAAAGGAAGATATGGAGCCAAACAGCGCCAAGATATCGTATATTTTTGAATTACTTTCAGCACCCAACTTTTTTACACTCTAATTACACATTTATCCTTGAAGGGATCGTTATTTTCTCAAAGCTATCTTCATTAAGTTTTATTTTTATTTGAATGAGCTCAGCGCAGTTTCCCAATACAGTTTTTGTCTTTGGCTAATTTATTTGCATTATAATCAAAATTAAACAACAAAAAATATATTAACTTTTAATTGAAATAAACTTTTTTATGCCAATTCCACAAGTCCAACAATTAGCAGCACACTTAATTGCCTTAGATTTTGTCTGCTTTTAAATGAGCATTTATTTTTTAATTTCTATTTTATTGACCTAAATCCTGCCGCAATTTATGGCCCATTTATTTTTCTCAGTGCAGCAATACAACTGCAGTTTTTCGCTGCGTCAATGATGCGGCGGCGGCAGCTACCGCGCTGCCATCCATGCTCCATGCTCCCTGCTCCGGCTACCTATTTAAGGCTGTCGTTTTGTGGGCAAGTAATTTGGGTGTGGCACTTGCCATAAGTAATTGGCAAAATCTTAATTAGTCCTTGCCTTCCACATTGAATGGCTTCCGTTACATAGTTGTCATTAAAGTCGATGTCGATGTGGACGTTGACGTCGGCGTTGTCAAGTTTAATTAGCGTTAAATATTTGTCGCTGTCGCTACAGTTTAATCAATTGAAAATAAAAAAAAACCCAAAAATCAAGTGGAGTATGTTGGACTGGTAGGCTCTTTGAAGCGGCTAGGCAGGATGCACATTGCACAAAAATCAACTGCACTCTTGACCGCCAATTATTTAAGTTTAATCAAATTTTGATTAACTCTTGGCTAACATGCAATTAAGCAAGGACTCTCTCTCTTTCATGCTCCCTCTGCCTCACTATCAAAGAGCAAGTGTGTTGTCATCTTAATCATTTTACAGCTATGTCAGTTATCTCTCATCCTGTGCATGTTGTGGGCGAGTGCTTGCATAGAAAACAAACCGTAATCAGTTAAAGTAGAGAGCGCTCAAGAATTTTCCACTTGGCAACTGCCACTTGGTGCTATAAACTGTGAAGTGCACTTGGCCAGCAGCTTCTACAGCTGGAGCGGACCACCATCGAGTGTCCTTGAAATTGACTATATATATATGTATAGCTAGTGACTCTCACTTGCTAAAGTATGTGTGAGTGTGCGTGTGTATCTGTGTGTGTGTGTGTGTGTGTGTGTGTGTGTGTGTGGGTTGTTAGAACGTTTAGCCTTGTGCCATTCTTCAAGCTGGCCGACAGTCAGCAGTAATGTGCATAAGTGTATCGGCATTTTGTGTGCATAATGGCCAACATCCGTCTCTGCTCTTAATTGAATAGAATTTCATTAAAGTCCGAAGGACTACTGACTATATCAAAAAGTTTAAGCAAGACTGAGAGAAAGAGTTGAACAAAATGAAAAACTTGCACTTTTCGTAATTAAATCGTTTGCCCGGGCAACTTTTGGCAATACAAAGCAAAAACAAAAACAACTGCACTGATAACGAGTAAGAGACAAAGACAGAAAGAGTGAGGGAGAGAGAGAGAGAGAGAGAGAGAGTGAGAGAGAGAGTGAAAGAAAAAGTGAAAGCATATACTCTTTAGATGGGCATACAGTTGCGGAAGCTCTTTTAATTAAAGTTACATTTTCTTTACAAATATGACATTTATGCTTGAAGTATTTTAATGAATCTTATACAAATAGATGTACAAAATAGTTTGTTTTAAAATAATTTGAATTTATTAATTTTATAAATTGATAGCAATTCACTTTGAAAATCTCATCTGCTAACTTTTTTATAGCATTATATTTACCACATTTTTTTAGCCAATAACTAAATTTAGTAATTCAATTATAGACCCAAAAAAAAAAATAAAGTGTGAACTAACTAGTGAAACTGAGCTTTTTATTACGAAAAAGTGATTTGAAATCACTATTATTTATTTTTCACGTTAAATATTGATATGGATTTATGTTATCACTACTTTCTTCTATAGATGAGGCCTTCTATAAAACTGAAGCATACAATATTGAAAACAAATGATATTACGTAAGTTTCTATAAGAAAGATAACTTAGTCTTGGGCTCAAGCTTATTTTAATCTCATGCCAAGTTTTTTTTATTAACTACGATAACTTTTGGTATCTTCCTTTTATTCTTTGTAGAATCAGGTTATTATCAACTTCTGCCCTTTTTTATAACATTTTATTTAATAATAAGGAAATTTATGTTTTCAAATAAATTTTAGGCTTCTGAGCTGTATAAAATAAATGGAGAATACGAAAAGTCGATTGCTTAAAGAAGTGGTCAAATTTATGCATTACACTCAAAAGATATTTTATTCACGTTACTTCTTATGAAAAGTTGAGAAACTTAGATATTGGAGTTTCGCACAAACATATCTGGTAAAAACACTAATCTCGCACTTTAACCAAACTCTTTAATAATTGAATGCACTTCTTATGCCAAGCAGTGTACAGTACTGGGCCTACACAGCGAGTACTGGGTGTATTATCCTGACGCCCTTTCATGTTATCAGCTTGAACTTGATTTGACAGTTTTCGCTGGTTTTGTTGATTTTGTTGCTGTCGCTGTTTTATTTTGGTTATTTTGTGTTATTTTGCCAATAACTAAATTTAGTAATTCAATTATAGACCCAAAAAAAAAATAAAGTTTTAACTAACTAGTGAAACTGAGCTTTTTATTACGAAAAAGTGATTTGAAATCACTATTATTTATTTTTCACGTTAAATATTGATATGGATTTATGTTATCACTACTTTCTTCTATAGATGAGGCCTTCTATAAAACTGAAGCATACAATATTGAAAACAAATGATATTACGTAAGTTTCTATAAGAAAGATAACTTAGTCTTGGGCTCAAGCTTATTTTAATCTCATGCCAAGTTTTTTTTATTAACTACGATAACTTTTGGTATCTTCCTTTTATTCTTTGTAGAATCAGGTTATTATCAACTTCTGCCCTTTTTTATAACATTTTATTTACAATGTACTAGACGCAGGGGTCGCCCTAGGACTACGTGGAGACGTACCCTTATGAACGAAAGTAACGAGTCATTAAATTAATTAAGTCATTTAGCTCAGGATAGACTAAATTGAAAAGTGATAGTAGATAGGCTAAGTTCTCAAAATAACGTTATGTTACAATAAGAACATGCCAATAATAATAATAATTTACAATTTTTTTTGTTCAGTAATATTATTGATTTTTATTCGTATATAAACTCGAAAAAGAGAAAAAAGTTTTGAAGGCGAAGACTATGATTTTTATTAAGAGCAGGTTATTCGAAAATACATACTTTTCGGAACAAAATTTCTATTAGATTTATGTTACCAATGTTACCTTCTACACAAAAGGCCTTCCACACAATTAAAAAATTAAAATTGTATACAAAAATATCTATAAGAACTATGCTTTTATATCTCAAGTTTTGAGTCTGACTTATGTTCATATCATGACAATTCTATATGGATCGTGCATCCAGTTTTTTTAAATTTAATATTGAATCTTCTCTTTTTTACTTTAGAGTCTTTCTCCTACTTCCTGACGCCAAATATTTGCAATGGTTTCATTTCATAATTTTTATTTTTGCATAATAATTATTTAACTAATACTAACAGTGTGGATTTCGGATAAACGACTAAGTATTTCATGTTTTTTGTCTGAAAAAATTATATTGTTTCTAAAAAATAATACACATATTTGGAGGGCAGTATACGGTCGGTTTACCTTCAAGTTGAATTGCTTATTACTCATGTGAAGACTATAATATTATTTTTGACTAAAAGCTATAGAGTTTTTATTATTTCTATAAAATCTAAATTTATTGCAGAACCTAGATTTCATGCGAAAATCTCTGATTATTTTCGAGGTAATGGGCAACATATTTTACAGATTCAAAAAAGATTACTCAACTTTATTATGATTAATACTTTGAAAAGAATTTATGTTAACCAAATTTCTGTAAGACAGATGAAGAGAATCAATATTTAAAGTCCTGTGGTAGTTTCATTTCAATCTTATGCTAATTTTGTACCATGTGTACGTGTGTATGGTATCTTCAGCTATTATCTTATTCACTATAGAATCAGACTTCGTATTTAAGACCCCATCTGCTTGTGAGTTTATTTGCTAAGCAGCCATGACAGCAACTTGATAGACCATAAGATGTATTTTTTACATTCAGAAAACTAGTAATAACAATATAACTACACTTTTTCTGCGTACACAGATTGTTTTAGAGGAAATGGGTACTATATAAACATTTAGAGATTTGTTTTCTTCTTATATCTTAAAACTATAAAATATCTGCCAGGATCATAAAACTATTTGGAAGCAGTGAGTCCATTTAAAAGAATATTTATAGTTAGCATTTAAGTCGAACTCATAATAGTGCTATCCCATAGAAATTTGAAGATAAATAAAGTGAAGTACCCGAAACATTTTATTCTTCGTTTATTTTTCAAGTTATGTATTAAATATTAGGGGTTTGTGCACTAACGCCCTATCGTCACCTTTCAGGATTCTAACATACAATTTACAAAGTTAAGCTGATCTCCACAATATGTTATGTTTTAGTAAAACTAATGCATTTCGACCATTTTTTGGAGACGATTTGTACAGAAAATGAAAGTTTGAAACAGGTTGACTAGCACAGGGGAAAAGCGATTTGAAATATAACCATTTCAAATAATCAATTTTTTTTCTAAAAATAAGTTATAATAATAAGGGAATTTATGTTTTCAAATAAATTTTAAGCTTCTGAGCTGTATAAAGTAATAGTAATAGTAAGTAAATGGATAATACGAAAAGTCGATTGCTTAAAGAAGTGGTCAAATTTATGCATTACACTCAAAAGATATTTTGGTCAAGTTACTTCTTATGAAAAATTGAGAAACTTAGATCTTGAAGTTTCACACAAACATATCTGGTAAAAACACTATTCTCGCACTTTAACCAAACTCTTTAATAATTGAATGCACTTCTTATGCCAAGCAGTGTACAGTACTGGGCCTACACAGCGAGTACTGGGTGTATTATCCTGACGCCCTTTCATGTTATCAGCTTGAACTTGATTTGACAGTTTTCGCTGGTTGTGTTGATTTTGTTGCTGTCGCTGTTTTATTTTGGTTATTTTGTGTTATTTTGTTTCGCTTTCGCATGGCTGATCCTGATCCTGATCTGGCGAGCCTTTGGCATTCGCCTGTCAAAGTGTCAACGTAATCATGCCTTTGTGTTAAGGGTTTAAATTAAATTAATTGACGGCCACTTGAAGTAAATGAAAATTGCCCGAAACGCTTTTCATTTCTCTGTACTCATAAAAGAGATTACAAAAGGGTCAAAGGGTTTTTGCACCGATTGCTCATAATTGTGTCCGCGCGGTTGACGCGTGTCTTTGCTTAACCCCCGAACCGAAAAGTGTGCTGTTGTTGTTGGCGCATTCAAGTAGCTTTAAACAAGCCAACAAAACTGACAATTCATTTTGTTGTAGTTATTGTGTTTTGCTTTTTAAATGTCATTCGCTTTGTGACAAGGCTTAAGCGCAAACAAAGCTTTGCACACACACCCAAACACTCACACACACACACGCACACACAGAGGGTAAGAAAGCTAGTTACACCCACAACGCCATTTTGTCGAGTTTCGCATGTCAAACTAATTAAATATGGCGCAGTGGTCGGATATGGGCAGCCAAAATGGCGCCACGAAAATTGGTAATTAGCCGTCGCTGAAGTGCATGTCAAACACGTAAAGAGAGCGCAAAAATGCTTTAAGAAAAACTGAATCAGAGAGAGGCAGCAGCGCCATATAACTGCAAAGGACTTTCATGACCAACACCACCACCACCACCACCAGCGCCATCAACAACAACAGTACGAGGACAACTGTCAATGCTGGCACAATGTGCAATTAGAGCATGGCCAGGCAACTGACAATCAAGCAAACGATGCCGGCCCAGCAACAGCAGCAGCGACACCACCACCAACAACAACAATGGCTGCCAAGGAGCAGCTACGGCAAAGCAGCTGACGACGCGTATGTCCTTTAGTCGGTTCCTGTATGGATGTGGGTGTCACAGCTCTCATGGCATTGCTGCCACTGTGCGGTTGCATTTGAGTTGCCTAATTACTTGTAAGTTGGCAAATTTTGCGGCCAGCATGGGTTGCGGGGAGGGCAAAAAGCAGCTTGTGGGCGCGCTTGCAACTAAATTGAATTTGACGTGCTGCGATGCAAGCGCCCCATTTGCAACACATTCCATCAGTACTCAGTCATTTCAGTGCCATACTCCCTGACGCCACTTGGTCATTGAAGGCTATGATGGTTAATTGGTGAAGAGTGGAAGTGGAAGTGTGGTGGAGCGGAAGACTTTGATGTTTGGGCAGTTAGGTTTACACGAAATGATTTTGCTTGGATTCTGCGAGATTTCTTAAAGAAGATCGTGTTGGAGATTAGGAAATTTGTGATAAATTTTTGTAATACAACAAATTATGGGAACTTAACAACAGGATGCATAACTCTTTCAAATGATTTATTTTTTTTAAGAAAAGATAGGGTTCAGAGATAAAAAGACTGGAAGTAGTTGCTGTTGCGTAATACGACTTTTGTGATATCGAGCGCAATAGTAAAAATTTTAGATATAATTTTAATGTTGCAGACTGAATAAATCCTAACCCTCTTTTTACTATTGAGTTCTTAGAAGTTGCTGATTGCAGTTCTGGCAATTGAAATTTTCAGCCGAATAGACAGAAATTTAGATGAAACGCAAGTTTATGTTTCTGCTTTCTTTTGAATTATTAGTTGCTGAATCGAAATCCGACAGTTGAAAGCAAAGCATTACCAATAAGTTAATGAACATTAGTTATGGTAAGATATTTAATTTGTTATTATTCTTGAGTTGTAAGAAGATAAGTTAATTAAGGAACTTGATGAAAATTGTGAGTTCCGTAGAGTAGTTGTAGCGTGCTGGCCTCTTAGCCAGAAGGTCGGTGATTCGACTTCAACCTGCAGCACGGACATAGTTAGTTTTTTTTCTACGAAAAACTCTATTAATAGAAGACACAGTCGTTCGGATTCGTCTATAAACTGTAGGTTCTCTTTTTTTCGAACCGCTATTAATTGAGTTATCTCCAAGGGGAAAATATTTTTTTTTTAATTTTTTTTTGAAAATTTCAAGCATAACAGAAATAATAGAAAATAAATTCTTATATCTTAACATGTGAAATATTTAAAAAATCTTTTCGATATCCAATGATTGTAGAATTCAGTTTATTAACAGAAACAGCTTGTAAAATTCATAGACTTATAAGCAAAAAACATCAATAAATTTCATCTGGTAGTTGATGAATGTATTCTACTTCTTTTTTTAGATCATTTTAAGTATTTTGAAGTGATGGGTTATACTTTTGAAAATTAATTTGTTAGATAAGATGAAAAACTTTAAAAATCCATTGAATTTTTGCGTTGGAACCAGCTAACGCACGATGGTATGTTATGGTATATTTTTTTTTAAATATTCCGGAGAATAAATATAATACTTAGGAAGGTTACAAGAAAAAGTATTATGCGAAAATCGTAACGGCTGATATACTCATGTGATGGGATGTTCGGGTCAGCAGGATATGAGAGGTTCACAAAAATTTTCTGAAAGTTGTCTTTCTCTCGTTAAAAGAGTGGTGCGTCCAAGGTTTGAAATATAAATCATTACCAATACGACTTGAAAAAGGTTGAGTTATTATAAAATTTAATTTTTTCTTTATTATATAACGTTTTATTATTGAGTTAGGTGCAGCCCCAAAGGTAGGACATAACTATTATTATATCATGTATGTATAGTGAGAGTATAACGAGAGATTGAATTGTGTGAGATCTATTACTATTTTAAGAAAAATGGAAGTAGTACTATGTTTTTTTAGTTCCAGCTAGAGGATGCAGAAAAATGTTTATATTGTGAGAGATTGTACTGTTGCCTAAGATCAACGGTAGAAAAATAAAAAGTTTAACCGTGGTAATAAAAAACAGATACTTTTGGAATTTTTATCTCTGACATCCATACTTTAGATTGAAGACAGGCTGTGTTTAAAGAATACAGGACTTATGATTATGATTGCAAGTTTTAGGCAGAAGAAGAATATGATAGGCTGCGGACTATCATATTTGAGTAGGCGTTTCAGCACTTAATGGAATCGCGAATAACATAGATGCAATAAATGTGATGATATTTCTCTATGAATATACTATATTTATAAATGAATTTATAAAGTTATTTTGTAAAGAAAAAAAGTTAATAAAAAAACCTAAAGAAGGGAATATTGCATATATTAGGCCACAAAAAAATTAATTGAAGTTCGAATACAAAAGCAGCTGACTTCGCCATCTACCAATGTATTAGCGATTACCATATGTTTTGGGTTACATTATTGAATTTCTACTTCAGTAGGGAGAGAGTACAAAGTATAAATACTTTAAGAATTTAGAGTGATCTTTCCAAACAGGCTGGTTTAATATTTTTAAAATGGAACCGTTTTTTTTCCTTAAGAAAGTTTGTTCATTTATCTGGAAATCGTTTAATCAATTATGCCGAATTTTACCGAAATGTTACGCATTGTACTGAAGCTCATTATCATCTGAATAATTATGTTAGTAAGTTAAGTGAATTAGGGCACAGAAGTTGCGCAAGTCTTCATAGGGCAGCCAAAGCAAACACAAGAGAGAAACTAAGAAAAAAAAAACAATTCTTGAGCATTCAGACCTTTTTGGCCAAGCATCAAAGCTAGACTTTGCAAAAAATTGCAATTTTTAATCGTAGAAACTAACTCTGATGGCCACAGTAAGTGGTTGTCGCCATTGCTGTTAAAGTCATTATGTGTGTGTGAGTGTCTCTGTGTCTGTGCTGGCAACGCATACGCCTACCGGATGCAGACGTCGCGTGTACGTATCGTTTCCGTCCAGCAAGGACAATGTCAACGACGATGGGTACTAGGATGTAGGCGGTCACTGCGCTGACGACGCGTGGGCTCAACATTTCCTGATTGCTAAGCGAGTTAAGCGCGTAATTATTTTTTAAGGACTTTGTCTGCCAACGAAATTAGACTTAACAAAGTTGGTTGTTTTTTTTTTCTTATTTTTTTCTTATTTATTTTTTGCTTTCTTTGGGGAACGCTGCGCTATTTTGGTACGTCTGGTGAATTTGAATGGCGTTCAGACCAACCAACACGCCTCATTGTCAAAGCAGCTTTGCAAGTTTTTTTTTTTTCTCGCGCATATCCTTTTTGAAAGGTTGCTGTTAGTATCCCAATTGTTGTTGCTGCTGCTGCTTGCTACGACATTGTTTCCTTTCGTTTGTTTTGGTCTTATACAGTATTCAGCGCTTTCATTTTTTCGGTTGCTTTGTCCAATTAGTAACAGTTTGGGTTACGATTTCATTTCTTTTATTATGCTCGTTATCCTTTTTATATATATACATATATTTTTTTTCGTTTGCTTGCTGTTGTTTCGTGCTGTGAGCAAATTTGATATCCTTGTTATAGCAAATTGTTGTACAATTATTTTTGCTGCCGACGTCACTAGAGTATTACTTGCAAGTGCTCTGCGCTCTGGCTACACAACGCCTGCCAAACCCACTTTTCTGCGCTATTTGGTGCTGTCTTCGTTCTGCAGCGACGGTTGACTCTTTCGCTCATACATCGAACTTTATTTATATGCTTGGCTGTCGTCTTTGGGGAACTGCCACAAAATGTCATGCCACTTACTTTTTTTCTTTTTTTTTTTCATTCCTGCCTGCCTTTACTTTTTGCGTGTGGTAGGGTAGTAGTGGGGTTGGGGCCTGGGTACTGCGTGCGTTGTGCTCATTGTCCTGCGCCAATATTGTCGCCCCTTCGATTATTTATGATGCTTGCAGCGCTCCCTTGGGCCGTTGGCCAAGTTTTAGTAGTCATCGTCTACCAAGTAATAAATTTATGCTTTTTTATTTCCTGCTGTCATAATTTTACCCTCAAATACACACACACACACACACACGCAGTAAACCCTTGCATGCATGTGTGTGTGTGTGTGTAAGCGTATGTGTGTGGCTCGCAAAGTATTTGGGCAGTTTTCTTAGTACCAGCCGCAAATTTGCGAAGCCTGCTTGCTTGACTCCTCCCAACCCCGTGCTGCCTGTCTAAAAATTTTCCAATTGATAAATTATTTTATGGCAAATACACAAATTTTCTCATATGACGCGCACAAACACACACACACACGCACACCAGCTTGTGGTTTTTGTTGTAATTTTGTGGCCTGCTTCCTTGACAGATTTTGCCAGCTAGGATAAGCGCAGCAAAAAAAAAAAAAATTGTAGCCTATTCGTAACTAATATGCTTGTCTATTTTTGCGTATTTCCGTCTATATATCCTTTATGCCGCTCATACTTAGGGTCATTTGGCGTTGTCCTTGTCATTCCCCTGAGCCTTGCCGGCTGCTTGAGCTACATCATTCGTCTTGCCTCTTGCTTTTTTGGTCTGCTTCATTGCTTTTTGCCTTCAACTCAAACACATAAAATCAATCATATTCGGCTATGTTTTTACTACTTGTTCTTTCTATTGATTTCCTTTATTGTATTTGCACACAAAAATTTGCTGCTTCGCTTGACGTGGCTCTGACCAAAGCAACCCGTTTGGTGCCGCACGCACCAACTCACTCACCTCTACATCCTGCTTAGGCATTGAAGTTTGTTGTGGCTTTGGGGCATATTACCTACATATCTTTAAATATTTTAGATGTTCTACAATTTTGCTTCAGCAAAAAAAAAAAACGGAAAAAAGAAAAAACAAATTTGAAGCGATTTGTAAGGCATTTAAAATGTTCATGTTCCATGTTGAGTCCTGGCCCTTATAAATATGCTACATTAATTTTAATAGAATTGTTTATGAGGCGCTCCATTGGGCGCCCGCTCAATAAGCACACACACACACACACACACAAATGCTGCTCTCTCTCGCACACACATGCACTCATACACACACATACACTGCGCTCACCGCAAAGGCACAAATTATGCACAGTTAAGTTCTTTTTGCTCCTGCTGCTGTTTTTCTCGTTATGCTCTATTTGTTCGCTTTCTCTCTTTTGGCTTTAGTTCTCCTTCTTTTTTCCCGCTGCTTCACTAATTGTGCTACAGCAGCCAAAAAATAAAAGGACATATGAAAAACAAGAGAGCATACATGCAAAATAACGACAAAAATTGAGTGAAAAAAATACGACACAAAAAAAGGATATAACAAACAAAAACTTGATACATGCCGCGCCAAATCAAAGCCAAAACAAATCCAAAAATGCGAACAATATTTTTCAGGATTATTTCGGTTGGCTTATTGTCATTGCTGCAACTCTATATTCTAGCCACATTCTTGCATGCCAACAGTTGCGGTCAAATTAATAGTGCTGCATATGATTTTTTGGTGGGGGACTTGTGGAGCGATTTTAATTTGTATTCCCTTTGAATTCGAAAATCGTACAGCTAGATGTTCAGACTTTATTATACTTCGAGCTTGTATTGTATTGGAGAGTTCGATCGATCATATTTACTCAGATAGTTGTGGCAGTGGGAGGGGTCTTGCAATGAAATGCTTTTCTTTTTACTAGAATGGAGTGAGTGATTTCAATTAGTTGTGAGGGTGGCAGAGGCGACAAAAGTACCGCCTCAGACACTCAAGCAAAATAGCCCATTGTGCTAGAAATTTTTTCAATTTTCTTCTTTCTGCATTCGAAAGTGAACAGGTGGTATTTTTCCGATGAAACCTGTTGTTGCAATGTTTCTGTATTAAAAAATTAATTTTTCTTCTTATAATGCATCCCATGTGCAACCAACATTTAGAACATTAATGTCTAAAAAAGAAATAAGCTCAACAATTCCCTCATAATACTGTCAACAAATAATCCCATCTTTGGTGCTATTATTGTGCCCACTGCTGTGTCTGCGCTCCTCTTCATGGCATCACCGCAATAGAGACACAAATTTTTGGCGCTGCATTCCAAATTTCTGTTAATTTGGCAGCAAGTTCTATGTTTTCTTGTTTTTTATACTTTTTCAGAATTTGTTTTTTGTTTTTATTTTATGTCGTTTATATTTTTTACGCTTTGCTTGAGTTTTATTTGTGCTACTTTTTGCCAAAAACAAAAAATGTTAGGGTAGAATTTCGGGCTAAAAATCTCATACACTTCTTTCGTTTCGCTTCTTCCTCGCTCATTTCCCTTTGCAGATATGCAAAATGCTGGCCATAAATTTAAGTCGGTTGTGCTCTTATTTGCATAGGAATTATGTATTTGGGCAAGGGCAGCTTAGCTGCATTACATGGCATACAAATATAGTACATATATATATGTGAAGATATACCTACGTGTATATGGCATACACTGGGGGAAATGATACGGTGTATGGAATACGCAATTATTTGGCTATCATCTAATGTTTTGTTAAAAAAAAAAGTGATAAGTGTTTTGCGGGCATAGGATAGTATAGCAGATGAAAAAATATTAGTTGAAAGCATTAAAATTTGGGTTAAGCTTGCTTTGGGTGCATTTCAATTGAAATTAGTCGGTTTACAGGGGGCTTTTTGGATTAACAGAAGGTTACAAGGAAAGAGCAAGTTAAAGGTTTAAGGGGGAGCTTTGTTGCAGTTGGGAAAGGCTGAAATGACGCTGTTCTTTGTAAACTTTGGTTAAGAATAAAGCAAGATGAAGGCTCCATGGCCATTTTACCAGGTAGCAGTAAGTAGGACTATGTCTTTGAGCTAAATATTGATCTTTTGAATCTGTACTTTAAAAAAGTTTTAGTGAGTTTTAATATTATATGCAAAATTTTATATATTCGTTCTATTCTATAAAAGATATTTCGAAATTTATAAATATACAGTATTTTAAAAAAAAAAAAAAATTGAATGCTACTGAAGAACATTACGGGGATCCGGAGATCTCGAAGCGCACGGAGTTGGGGTGGGGTTGCTGAGTGAAGCAAGCCAGAGGTGAAACCCTTAACTATAAGTAGGATAATCTTGAAAGCCTTACGATTGTAGGTTGGTTTTAAGTGAATTGAAATTTACATATGCCTAGGGATGAGGCCCCAATATTATATTGATCTTGAAAGCATTTCGATTGTAGGCTAGTTATAAGTGGGTAAGCAGCGCTATCGGGTAATTTTTATAGAGCTCAATAATAACGTTTATCTATTTGGCCGCCAAGTTATATATAAGATAATCTTGACAACGTTTCGACTGTAGG
Source organism: Chymomyza procnemis (assembly GCA_035046065.1). Lineage (NCBI taxonomy): Eukaryota > Metazoa > Arthropoda > Insecta > Diptera > Drosophilidae > Chymomyza > Chymomyza procnemis. Next base: position 44,743,285 of record JAWNOJ010000026.1, read on the forward strand.
CTAGTTATAAGTAGATTGGAAACGCCATCAGTAGATTTTTAAAGAACTCATTCAGAACATTCCGATGTCTATCTATATCTGATCAATGTTAGAAAAGTATGAACCGTAAGCTGGGTCTAAATAATAATTGAATCGTAGAGATGTCATGTATTCAGAGTTCTACAAAATCCCAAAAATATAATACCAAATTTACTATTAAAAAAACTTGAGTTCAGTGCATTATATACTCCTCTATTTACACTCAAAACTAAAACTAACCCATTATATTTTGCTTATATTTTGCAGCTATAAAATTGTTGCTGCCACATTTTGACTGCAAAATGCATTGCTGCAAAACAAGCAATTAAAACTATCGTGCAACTGCTGTTGCAACACTACCGTGCAACTGTCGTCGTCGTCGTCGTCGTCGCTGCAAACTTGTCTTTGCCAGTGTCCCCTTGCCAGTGCCACCTGCCAAGTAGCTAGTTCGGGGAGCTGCTGCCACTACTGCCACCACTGCTACTGCTGCTGCTTTTTTGAATAATTAATACACCGTAAGTGCAGCAGGAGGCAAGTTGGAGCATAGCACATAGCAGTGCAACTGCAATAAAGAAAGCTTGCGGCAACAAACTTTTAACAGCCACTGTGCTGCCATAGTGTGAGCGTAAGATCTCGTGGAACAATGATATAATTAATTCAATGCACTTGAAAACGCAATTGTAAAGTATATTCCAAGAAGAAGTTTACAAAATCCATTAGTGCGAACATCGAACGTTGTTGGGACTTCAAATACAACAAAATGGCGGCTTGCGTAAATATGGAAAATTTATCGATGCCTGCAAGTCGCTGCAATGCGCTAACAACTTGGACAATTAGCCAAAGCTACAAAGCTCACAAAAACAATACCAACGATGAGGATTTCGAGCAACGGCAACGGAGCCAACACAGACATATCCAGCTAAAGATACACAAACAATTTGCGGGCATTGGCCGCACGCTGCTACTTTTGTTCGTCTTCATGGTATCCCAACACTTGGAAAGCGGTAAGCTCTTGTCAATTCTTGAAATGTGATAGCTCCTTGTGTAAACCAAGGAACAAAGTCAAAGTCAACTGACCCCAAAGTCAATCAGCAAGTCTAAGTGAGTTGGTTTTGTGCGACCACCAATTGACAAAGCCACAAATGGCGCATGCCAATGCGCTCCGCTCTTGAGCGGATACTTGGCATAGTCCTCGTTGCGTTCGATGTCATCAACGTTGAGCGAATTAATCTCACAGATGAATATTTCAAAGCGAAACTTAAGCAATTAATTTCGCTAATTGCTTTTCTTCGCCGGCTTTACAATTTTTCGTTTTTCGCCATTTTTTTTTGCGCTGTGTTTCAGCAAATTTTGCATTTAAATGTTCCTCCTTTACGCTGCGCTGTCTCTGCGCCTGCACGATTTTCAAGGACTTAAGTTGCGTTTGTGCATAAAACTCAATCTGACATTTATGTGAATGTCCACGGAATCAAATGAGAGTAATGACATTGTCAGTGCCATAGTCGTTGCCATCGTCAGTCAGGGTTACTTCAGTTCGGTTGAGAGTTTGGTTGAGACTGCTGCAGCTACGGGTAGCATACAACGTACGGAAGGCTGGCGCTGGCTACTCAAGCATTCCAGTGGCCGGCTGGCTGCTGCTATTAGTATTCATATCTTGACTGTACCAAACTAAAAACTTAAATTCTTCAGCTTTGCCGGCAGCATTTACTACTTTTCCACTCTTTTCTACAATTTCCATTTTTGTCTTTTTTTTGTGCATCCATTTTTGTCTCCTTATCTGGCCAACGTTTGCATGAATTTTCATTTCAAACTAGAATCGTTGCAAATAGATGCAATTAAATTTTGGGCATTGGAATGAATGCTTGAGGAGGCTATATGGAAATGGAAATGGAGATGCGTAAAGGCTAGGCAGAGTACAAAGCGTGCGAAAAGTGAGCGCGAAAAAATGATGCCGAAAAATGGTCGAGCTGCGGCGACTATGTTGGGATACTCTTTGATAGAAGTGATTTTGCAGCGTACTTTTTTTGTTTCGATGCTAGCTGATGTCGTGAGTTACGAGAAAGATGAACTATTCGTCCAAATATAGAGTTTTGGGTAAGAAATCTTTTGCTGGCCACATGTGTTTTCTACTTAGGCTACAGAGTATGCCAGTGCTTGCAGGCTGCAGTTAGAGTTTTTGGTATGTTTGACAAAGTTATGGAGGTATATCTAGAGGAGAATCGATGTAGGCGTAATCTAAATAGTGCAAATTTAATGCAACCAATTGGTTTTAGAATGAAAGCTTCTCGTTGTTTCGTTCATAATGCATAAGCTTGTCGTAAGCTTACAAAATGAAATATAATCCATCGAGTAGTGATACTTCGACTATTGATAGTATTCCACCTTACACAGCCTTAGGTTGTGGAGAAAATTACTTTTACTCAGTTCAAAATGTATAATGTGTAAAAATAGTACAAATATCCGAAACAATTCACTTTTGCGCGATATGACAACCTTTCAGCTTGCCTAGGCCTTGGGACGGTTCGTTAACGAATCGCAAGCTGCAAGCGAATGGTATTTTGGCCCCAAAGCCTGAAAGCGGATTTTTTCTCCGCCCAAGACTTTATTTTAGTTGCGACCTCAATAGAGAATAATCCGTCAAAGTTGCATCTAGTGAAGAGCCAATGTGTGATGGATGTGCGTTTCCGTCTTGCCTTGATTATGGCTTTGATGCGATCCAAAAACGAATCACAAGCTGTTTTCAAACACACGCGCACAATGTCTATACTCAATGCCTCGAGAATGGTGTATCTGTTAGTTTGTACCTGGCTCTTTAAAATGACTCAAAGAGAGTAATCCTACGCATTCGTGTCTGGCGAATTCTAAAGCCAGTGTCTGAACGTTGTTTTTCAGCCATTCTTCTGAGCAGCCTGCAAGTGATCGATCGTCTTTTATTTTTTTGGCTTTATTTGTGCTTATCTATATGACTAAATGTAATATAATCATTTCACTTTTTCGGCAATTGGTCTGTTGGAAATCGATGTATATCGATTAATATTAAGCATCACTTATATTTTGCCATATACAATCCGATTATTCCAATCCATTTTAGTGCACGTCGAGAAAATACAATTAAATGGAGCTTAAACTATTTAAGTCGGTAAACCTCATTAATTATATGCTTTTAACTCATTACTCCAAAAATATCGTCAAAAAGCCCTACACATTAGAATAAACCTCTCAAATACCGCATGTAAGCCCTTAAGACAAACTATAGAACCAATTTAGATATATAAAATTTTTTTTACATAAATATAATATAGTCACATATATCAAAGATTTACGAAGATATAGATAAATAGGTATATAGGTATATCTAAAACTAATAGGTATATCTTAAGACTTCGTTGATGGCTGGAAACTCCCTTTTATTATGAGAGTATTAGAGATAAAGGCAGAGAAGAAGCTCACTAAGCTGCAAGTTGTTTTGGAATGTGACGACTGACCAACCCTCTACCTCATTTGTACGCTTTCTCTTTGTTGCGCTCTTTCACTGTCTCTATGCGCCTGTGTGTGTTTGTGTGTGTGTATTGGTGTGTGTTTGTGTGTGTGTGTGTGTGGTTGCAGCTGCTGTCAGTTGCAAGAACGCATTATTAATTTATTTTTCAACTTGCAAGATGAATAAGCAAAGAGCAAGAATATTCTCCAACTCCCTTGCATTTAGCACTACTGACAGTGCATTCAAGCAAAACTTGTATTTAAACAGCGTTGCATGGTTTCCAACTGTGCAGATCTTTGGCATCTCTATAGTTTATTTTTTTTATTTCCTTACACTTTTTTCTTTAAAATTGGACAGTCATTTTGCATGCTTGGTATTTCGTTTGGCTCTTTGAAGCGTTGCAGACTGTACAAGACTGTCCAGGAGAATAATGCTACTTTTGGTACAAAATACAAGCCCAAAGTGAATAATGAACCGCAAATAAGTTTGCTTTGTGCAACGTCTGCAGTTGTTGTTGTTTTTGTTGTTGTAGCGTTAGCTTGGCCTTAGGAGCTTTGTCTGTGCAACAGACCATTAGAAGCAGGACTCTCGGCAGCTCGACTCATTGTGAGTGTCAGTAACAATTACGACTTGCGCTTTGTTGCTGCAAACAAATATTTGCATTTTTTGCGCATTTTTTACGCCATTTTGCACGCTTTTTTTGCAGCTTGTTGTTTTCCAAAATGACAGCTTCCGCTTGGTAGGGCAAAAGTTTATGGTGTCATGTAATTGGCTCTTAATACAAAGCAGCCTGCCCAAAGGCGCTGTCAAATAAGCGAAAATATATAAAAACTTATCTTAGGCCAAGTTTAAATGGTTCGATATGTCGGTAGAGTGTAACTAATCAACTTGACATAGGTAAAAATATAAAACTTTGTGGGTTGCTACAAAACTTCCAAAACAAGCAACTATAAAGAAAGTTTTCTTTATCTGTAGGTTCATGTGTTTAAAGTAAGTCGTATTTATTAACAAACAAGCATGAATAACAAATAGTGATTGTGCATGCAGGCATAGTCAGACCGACTATGGAACACCTTGTAGGCTTTAACTTCGTTGAAACCCGAAAACTTGCTAAAATATAGAAAAATTACACGAACTATAGAATTTTTGGTTTGCCCAAAAAGCGGTAGAAGCGCTTAGCTAGCTGAATTTTTTGATGCAGAATTTTAAAAAACGAAGCGAAATTTTTCAACTTAATGTATTTGTAAAGATATAACGATAGGATATGTTCCTTGAAGCTTGTTGAAACATAGGTTTGCATACTTAACCTACTTATAAATTCAAATAACTCAACTGCCTTCTATTTGGAGCTTTCGTAGCTGCATTTTGCGGGTTTCGTGGAGAAAAATTGCCGAATTATAGAAAAATTACACTAAATATAGGCATAGGTCGTTATGGCGAGTTTTACGGGCTTAATCAAAAAGCGCTTTATAAAGTACAAAGCGTAAACTTTTAACTAAATTTATCTATTAATATATATAGATATATAGATACTTTTGAGTTTTTTGAAACAAGACATGCTTCTAACTGTGGCATAGCTGTGCACAAACGTAATATACTCCTTAAGTTCATAACGTGCTTATAAATGCAAATAAATCAGCCAGCAAGGACTAGCAAACTTCTTATGAGCTGCCTTTTATTTTGAGGCCACAAAGCACGATAAAGACCAGGTCGAAAGGGCCAGCTAAACAAGGAATCATTCGAGCGTTAAACTCGAGTGGAAAAGTACCAAAAACCGAAACCACAAAAAGGATATTGACGTATGACGAGCAACGCACTTAAGTCAATGCGCCTACAAGTTGTTGCCATTGAGTGGGCGTGTGTGTGCGAGTGTGTGCGAGTGTGTGTGGGGGTAGAGGGGGTGTGTGTGTGTGTGCGTGTGAGAGAGGGTGTACCTATGTGTATGCGCAAATGTGTTGGTTGGTATTTTTTGCTGTTTTTTTTTTTGTGGTAGGTGCGGCAGTGTCAAGTATTTGCACTCGAATTGCGCGCTAAGCAAAATTTACGCGCATTTGTTTGTGCGGCTCCAGAGAATTGAGCCTTGCCAGCTTTTCGCCTCAGCTCAAGTGAAAATCGATGAGTGCTGCTCTATGTGTGTGTGTGTGTGTGTGATTGTGTGTGTTTGTGGCAAAGTGTTTGTAAGAGTGTTGGCATTGTTGCATAGCCACAATGTTTTCTTTTTGTCGCTTCACATGGCTTTTTATTGGTTTTTGCTTGAGTTCTCTGAGCTTCTGCTCAGCTTGCGGTGTCATGAGCAAGCAGAGCACAGTTTGAGCAAACAAACTACACACACACACACACACATGTACACCAAAAGAGTGGCATCCGACACATATTGCTTCATCTGGGCAACGTGTGACTGTCTGCCGTCAAAACTGTCGACATCGACAGCGACAACATCAACGTCAACGCCATCATCAACATCATTATCATCAACGTCGACAACACCAACTCACACTCAGCAGTCAGCCAGCGACATCATCTATATCATCATCATCATCATCACCATCATTATCATCTTCATCAACGTCGAGTCTTATCGTCTTGACTTGCCACTTTCCCCACTGCGTCCGCTACGAGCCGACTGCCTGCTTTTAGCCACTTCAACAAATGCACACAAAATCTTCAACTTTATCTCGTCAATAACTTGGGGCATGCCACGCCCGCTCGATGCTCTATAGCTGCCTGCCTGCTGCGGTTGTCATTTTTATTTTTTCTTGCTTTCTTACTTCGCTCTTAACTCTTTTTAAAGCCTCCCAACATTTGAGGCTGCTTTACATTTCTTATATTTGGGCACGTGCTGCGGTTGCACTGTGGCAAAAATTGTTTGTAAATGATTATTTTATTGACAATTAAAGCATTGAGCATAAAATGAAGCCGCACACACAAATCCACTTGGCACAGCTGCAGTGCAACAGCACACCGCCTTCCTCTACATTATGTTACACCCACACTCATATAGCATATAGAGAGCACCATGTAGCCATGTAGCTCGAGCATTGTAGCAGATGACAGAATGTAAGGAGTAAAATTTTATTGCCATGAATGTCAAGAGTTGACATTAGTGGCATGTGTGTGTTGTAGCTCGCTGCTGTCTATGAAACTTGCTGTTCCTCTCCACAACTCACTTGTAAGCGCTTCAAGTTTATTGCCGCATTTAATGCGTATGGCTTAGACACACACGCACACACGCATGTACAAATGTCCTTGGCCAATACGGAAGACCGCAAAAAACCCATGTAGCATTTGCACAACAACAACATCAACAAAATGTGGCAACAACAAAAAGGGTTTTAAACGAGCAGCACTAAGAAACTAAGTCCTTGGTCTGACCACAATTTTTTGCCGCTTTGGTTGTTACGCATTCGGTGGTGTGCCAGCAATCCTTTTCTACTAAATTTGCAACTTTACAAAACTTTTTAAATGTATCTCAAAGATGATTCTGTGTAAAAATGATAAGCAGTAGCATAAAATTCGTTGGAAAATGTGCAAATTCTTAAAATGTGGTTGCGTTCAAGAGAAGTATTTTAAGTGCTGAAGATATAATGCTGTAAATTGTAGCCTTTTTAAATGTAAATATGAGAAAATTTCTCATAACTGTCAAAGTATATAAGATTTTGTTTAAAGGTGAATATGAATCGTGGGTATAACTTATATTTAAAAAGTCTTCGATATTAAAGCTACAGTTACTATCAAGGGCGTCAAGATGTAGAAAGTTGCGTTTAACTTTAAATATGTTTTCTCAAAACTCAGTTTTCCAAGTATATCTGCATCATATCTCGAGAACGGTTTAAGCTTATTTGAAGTGTAAACTCAGCACATTAAGACAAAAAACGTATACTTTATGGCTTGGAAAAAATCTAAATACTATTTGTTTCTTAGCGAAAGTCTCGAAAATTCAAGATTCAAGACATATCTTTCAAAAGTCTTTCAAAAGAGCAATGCTAAAATGGTTCTAAATATTAAAGATTTTAGCTTTCGAGTTTTCAAAGAAAAATCGACACAGGGTAAATCTCGTAAAAAAGAAGGAATTGTTAATAAAAATTATTCTGAGAAGAATTAACTAGATCTAAATATTTTAACATCAGCTTAAAATATATACACATTTCTTTATTTTCGCGTTTTCAGCTAAATAAGCTATATTTTCATAAAACATTTCTCATATCTCAACAAAATAAACATATTTGCAAGAAAATTAAAGCGAACTACTTTTAAAATTCCACTTTATGGGATAGTCATACGACTGAAGTAAGTGATTGCCAACAACACTCCGATTGCGAATTGTAATATCCATAGATATTCTTATTTTATTTAAAATTTTACTTAATGATAAAAACGGACTTAAAATACAACGCCAGTCTTCCTAAAGTAAAAGGTAATTTTTCTGCGAAAAGGTGATTTTTATAATTTTAAGATATTCTTTGGGGAAAAATAGTTTTCTAGTCCCGATTTTGGGTCATACCGAAGTCTTATCTTAGCATATTCAGAAAAAGAAAAGGGAAAATAGCAAATTCGATATAATCAAATTCGAATGATGGTGCATGCACAGATCTCAATGATGACAAGCTCTATATTAAAAGTTTTGGACGAATAATTATTCATTTTATAAAAACGTCGTATTTCAATGACTTTAAGCACATTAAGCACTTTAAGGCATAGGGGCTTTCAGTAGAATATCCGCAGTTGATGAAGCACTCTGACGAAGTTGATAAAAATCAATTGACGATAACTTATAGTTTCGTAGGCAAATCAAATCTTAAAATTTATACACCAAAAACCTGAATTTATGCTGTATCGATCGATTGATTATAGCTCAAAGCTTCTTAGGGCAAAACAAATCTTTAAATTCATGCACCGAAACCCTGAATTATTGTTATAGTTCTAAATTCTTTAAAAAAGGATGCTTGATCAAACTTTCCTGCAATAGATTCTAGACGTTTTTGCCTATAAGTTTTATAAACTTACTTATAATTAATTAATAAAGGATTTTTAAAGATTTCAAAGTCATAATTGAGTCAAATTCGTTAACAGATTTCTGTCACAGCCCTGATTTTGTGAATTTTGCCTACACTCTTTGTGGCTATCACTCTTTTTGCTTGCTGCCCATTTTTGCCTTTCATCATCCTAGTTGCAACAGCATACAGCTTGTTGCAAGTTGCCTCTGACAAGCATATTAAGGCACTGCACTATGCCACACACACACACGCACATGTCAAAGTCCTGCAAAAGAGTGTCACATACAACAAATAAACGCACAAAAAATTGATTGCATACTTTTGTGTGCCCGACTAATAAAGAAATTGTATTTTGTGGTACTCCAAAATGACAGAAATACCCCAAAAAGGAGCAAAAAAAACTAACAAAATGGGAAAAAGAGGAAAAAAAAACTTTTTAAATACTTTCAATGTCTGTAAAGTTTGCCTGCAGCAATGTCAACTCGAAAAATTCAATTGCTGCCTAACTTTTGACTTAATAACTAAACATAAAATGCTTGAGAATAAAAACAAATAAATGAATCACAAGCACTTGGCCGCACAAAATCTTATTTAATTTGTGAGCAAAATGCGAAAATGCTAGGCAAACAAGTTTGTAATAAAATAAAGTGGATTTGCTTCCATGGCCCAATCCTGCCCGGTACATACGGACGACTACCGACTGGCCCATTCAGTTGGCGGCACTTCAAAGCAACTTCATTAGAATTTCAGTGCGTCGAGCACTTTTCATCATAAAAATGAAAAACAAAATAAGACGAAAAAGCAACTGAAAACCCATTTCATTACCAAACAAAACCTGACTGTACTTTACGCCTAATGCCAGCAGGCAGCGGCGCCAGTAGCTAGTATGAAGGTATCTCTGAATCTGTATATACGTATCCTGAGTCCAGCCTAAGCAACTGTCAGAGTAATTTTAATTTGGCATTGGCTTTGTGAGGCAACAATAACAAGGACAACAACAGCAGCAGCCACAGCAACTGTGGCAAGTAGATTGACAGACTGTTGCAAAAAGCTTTAAAGTGTAAGAGCTAATTTTTATACCCTGTAGACCTGCCAAGCATATTTTTGGGGAATTGCGCGATTCGTGTAACAGCATGAGGCAGGTATGACAGATCTTAAGTAGTTTTTATATTTTTTTGAAATTTTTTTAATACGTTGCACTTGAAAAAAAGAAGCTTCGAGAGAGGTAATAGTTGTTGTGGCTGTTTATCGTTTAGAAAAAGTGGGAAGTTAGAGAAGAATTGGACTGAAACACATTGAGAACGTAAAACCGGTTGAGTATGCTTTGTTTGAAAAGCGTAGGAAATGTGTCTACTTTTAATATAATATTAAAGATACATATTTTCTAGTCTGCTGAAGACCTTTTTCTTTAAGAATACGGGAGTATTTATTATTTTGAAAAGAAAATCTTATTAGCGCGGAATTTTTTTTTTTTAACGCTAAGATGCAGATCAAGCTGGGTGGTCTGCAAGAAACAGATCCATCGAAATTCTTTGAGATTTCGAGATAATGTCTTGAAGTGACATATGTTATAATATCTGTATTTCAATGTTTTCTGAAAGAACCATTTACCAATTAGTGATGTTGCGATTTCCGATTCGGCATATCGAGCCGACATGCTCTAATCAAGTATAGTTTATATCTACCTCTTGAATTAATATGAAAATTATTTCAGTTATTCTCATCATCTTCGACGCGATAAGAAAATTATTCTTTTTCCAATAAGAGATTTTGATATTGCAATTTGCGATTAAGTATTTCGTTTATCGAGCCGACATGCTCGAAACATGTATAGCTTAAATCTACCTCTACAACTAATATGAGGAATATCCAAGATATGCTCATCATCTTCGACGCGGTAAAAAAATGCTATATTTTCCAACAATAAATTTTGCAGCTATTGCACTTTTCGATGAACTATATGACATATAAAACCGACATGAAATCAAGTAGAGTGAGTGTCTTTCTGTAAAATTCATACGCGGAAAATCTCAAATATTCTCATCATCTTTGACGCGGCAAGGAATTTATTCATTTTCCAATAAGAGACTTTGCAAGTGTTGCGCTTTTCGATGAACTATATGATATACAAAACCGACATGGAATCAAGTATAGTGAATGGCTTTCTCTAAAATTTGTACGATGATAATCTCAGAAATTCCCATTATCTTTGATGCGACGACTCCATCATTTTCAAATATGTCGTTAGATATGTCACTAGAGAAAATTCTGCTTCAGTTACTCGTTCTGTGCATTTTGGCTTCTGTACAGAATTATCCGGGTTTTTCGTAACTCAAGACCAACAGTTATGCTTGTTAAAACGCTGATTTTTCGGAAAAACTTTTCATTCTCGGATAGGCGATTTTTTATTGTTTCCCAACTTTCCTCAATTGAGTAATGGGTTACTCATACCTGACAAAACACACTTAAAAAATGACATTTGTTCATTCTAATTCCGAACACAAGATAAATCAACCACACTTTTTCTTATCATCTTTGTCAGTTATGGCAACTGCTTCTTCATTGTCAGAGGAAATCTCGCCAGTACTGCCACTAGAAAACAATCTGCTTAAGTTACTCGTTATTGGCGTGTTGTCTTCTGTATGGAAACTTGTGGCTTTTTGTGCCTCAAAAGCAACAGTTCTTTATAACGACAATTTTTTTGAAAAAATTTGACATTATTGGCTAAAATATCCAAAATGATGCTTTGTGAATGATAATTGTTTATTTTAAGTTGCAAACACAAGATGAACCACCATCGCCATCACACTTTTACTGAATCCCACAATTGCAGTGTATTCTATTGTCGCCAAATTACCCTCCACAAATATCAAATTTTTTTTTTTTTGTTGTCCTGGCATCTCTCACTCTCTAGTATCCTCGCCAGCTCATAAAATATGAGCATTTTTAAACACAAAGAGTTTGTTTAGCTAGTGCTGCCTGCCGCTGGACATACTTAGCTGCAACAAGCACAACAACAGCAACAGCAACTTGCAACGGCTACAAAAACAAGAGCGCAGCATTGTGCACTAACTGCAAAACCCAACCGCATGCCACCAAACTTGTTACCACCGGAACGGGGGTGTGGCAAGTGCGCATGTTGCCAAAGCATGTTAAAATATTTTTGCAGCTTTATCTTTAGACATTTGTCGAGGCACCAGTGCTAGGCGCCCCTTACATGTGGGCGTTCCTGAGGCCAGCTCTACTCACACTGCCGTTTACCTTGTCGTTGGTTGCACAAAAAGGTTTGTCGTAATGCAGCGTCGGGATTTAACTGACATTGAGTGCAAGTTCAGACCACTGTGAGCTGCTGCAGGCTGCTCCTTCACAGCCTGGGCAAACAGATTACCTCGATTTTTAGTGCAGCATGGAGTGCTGCTACGCTTGTTATTGTTGTTGTTGTTGTTGCTGGTGCAAGAGCTGCTCTGCTGATGCTGCTGCTGTTGTTGCAAGAAGCCCCTGAGACGTTGCCATTTTACGGCTGCTTTGCAATTTGCTTTTAAAGCAGCAGCAGCAGCAACGGCAGCAGCAAAAGAATGGCATTTAGACAAGCTCTGGCACCTGGCAAACATTAGATCACACACACACAGAGAGAGAGAGGGAGAGAGTGACATACTAACTGCTACCAACATACTTGTACAGTGGAGGCCAACAATTTGGGCCAAGTAGAAATTTGTGTTAATAAAATTTAAATTGAAATCAATTGCCTAAGCGGCAAAGAATTTACAATGCTTCAGCGAAGTTATAGCAAATCGAAAGCAATTTCTACAAGTTCTACGTTTGCAGTTGAGATGACTCCGACAATAATATAAGTCCTTTAGCTCAATTACTTTTTGCATTTTATATGCTTGACTTAAATTATATTATTTTCCTGAACTTGTATCTTTTCTTAACTTTTTAAGGTAGACTTGGGTATCATGTTGAGTAGACTGAGGTTTGTGGTACTGCCATCCATTATTGTATTATATAGAGCTTAAAAATAATAACCAAAATAATTTCAGCCTTTAAAATAAAATGAGATTTCATAATAAGAACTTAGTTTGATGATCACAATAACTTTTTTTAAAACTTTAGTAATTCCCAGTTATTTAAATATTATATCCATATTTTATTAATGGGAATAGTCTTGCTGATGTGGTATGAGGTGGCATCCAAAACCATTCTCAAGGTATTATTTTGAAGACGTTGTTTGACACTGCCCTTGATGTAGCTTATATCACACCAAAGATATTGTAGTTCCGTATAAGAGATCCATATTAGTTTTCATATAAATATTGCAAGTAAACATTGAAAAATAGAGCAGGCACTACTTCGAATATTTTTTACGTTATTTAATGTTATCGCTTGTTTTGCTGAATGCTGTCCTTGCTAGTTAGAAACCTACAATATTTTAGCAAACGATCAACTTTAAAAATGGAGAATTGTTGTATTTGCTTAATTTTATTTATTTGAAGCTATTTGATAAAATTTAAAGTAAAATATTCCCTATCACTATTATTCAACTTCTTACCAGTTTTTCTAGACTCCAATCAAGATGGTGTTACCATGTGAGCCGCTACTGTGCGGCCAGCACTGTCAAAGGATACAAAACAAAAATGTTTCGAATTAATTTGGTTGCATGCAAAAATTTCTCTACATCAACGCGCAGAGATTGAAATAAAAATGAAAAGAAAGGAAAACAAATTTAAAAACGAAGCTTAGTTGTGTTTCGAGCATTGCACATAAATCAAATGTACAAAAGGAGCAGACACCATTATGTATATATGTACATATGTACAAGATCCTTTTAGTGCGTGTGTGTTTGTGTGTGCTTAACCCACAACTTGGGGCACCCTCATTTATGAGTCTTGTTTTTTTGGACTGTTGTTGTTGTTGTTGCTGCTGCTGCTTATCAGCGTTTAATCTCTTTATGATAAAATGTTTATTCTGGCGACAATATCAAAACACTTAGCCAACAGTTTAGGCCAAAGAGGCTTGGCCCACGGCAGGGGCTTTTTTCTTCTTTTCGGTGGTTGCAATAAATTTCAAATGCAAAGCACCAAACGCCCATCCAAGCAGCTTGTTTGGCATCATTTTTCCCAGCCTGCCAGCCAGCCAAGCCCACAATTTCTCGCACTTGATCGTAAGGCAGCGGCGCTGTGAAAAGTTTTACGTTCTCAACATGGCCGCCATATGAAAGATAAATTCACAGATAAGAAGTTTGGCCAAAGCGGATTGTATATATATATATATATATTATGTAGATATATATGTATCTGGCAGTAAGTGTATCTTTCTCCTTCTCGCTACAAGCTAATTTAAGTTGGACGGCAGCTGGCGCACAATGCGTTGAGTTTCGCAGTTCCAGGATGGTACTGAAGGCTGAGCGGTGTTGAAGAAGTGAAGTGTAACTGCGGCCGGGAATGCAGCTGTTGCCAGCGCGCGCGTCCACACCACAAGCGACTTTATTATTATTATCCCCGGCGCAAAGTGGCAATGAAGCACGGCCAGCTTTGTTTTGGGGGGCCGCAGTCATAGGGACAGTTGTCCGGCAGCGACATTTGTCCAGCTGCTTCATTTCATATTCAAGAGATACTTTTTTCATCATTACAATTTTTGTGTGTGAAGCGTATGAAAAACCAAGAAATCAGAAAAGTGCGCGCCATGTTTGCAACTCTGCGGCATCTTTCCTCGTTTAGCATGGCCTCCATTTCGCTTTTTTTTTTGCGTTTTCGTCTTTGTCTTGTCTTTTTTTTTGTTTTTGATTGTTTGTCCGTTATTTTTCATTTTTTTATGCGCGTAAAGTTGCGGCTTGTGGCAGAGTATATATGGTTATAAATAAATATATGTATGGATTGGCTGTGTGTATATAAGATGGGAGGAGTTGGCGAATATTGAATGCTCTACAGTTGCAGGCCAATTTTGCGATCTTAATGTCAGAAGTTCTTTAGTGCGATTTCTGGGGGGTTTTTACTTTGTAATACAAAATTTTGCTCAACAATGTAGCTAGAAAGTATTTAACGAAAGTCTAAAATAAACTCTCACATTTCGTAGAGGGTTTCGAGCATTCCACCGTTTTTCACTGAATTCTTTCAAGTCTAAATCTAGAATATTTCTATGAATCAGTAATATATAAAATTCTGTAGAAAATTTATATCTGTTATGTTCTTATATAAATATAGTAGTAAATCTTTTCAAACGAAAATGAGCAGATAAAACTTTGTCTTTTCACTTAGAATAGCTAAAAAATTAGATTTATTAACACGAAGAGCCGTCAATTTTTGTGTTTAATTTGAGCCTTTATTTTTTTTAATTAAAAAAAATAATTATATACCATATAGTCAAAGTACTGGTCTTTGTACTTAGGAAGATATCTTGGGAACTGCCTAAAAGAGTCTGCTTTTCGGATTATCATCATAGACCCACTTTTCCTCGCCAGTTACGATACTATGAAAAAAATACCTTACCTTACTACCTTACTATGAAAAAATACCTTACGATTTTGCCTTTGAAGAAGCTATTCACAAGCAAAGTTACGTATATCAGCATTTCTTGGCTTCCAGTCATATGGAATCCTATGTCCTCAATCATTCTAATGGCTTTTCGACATACTGACATGGCTATCTGCCAATTCTTATTGCGTTGGATTGAGTCTTGGTTCTTGTTGCTGTTCTTAGCAGCGATCTGTTTAAAAACTAAGTCTTTTGTACTCCGAATTCTTATCAAATAAATTTCTACTGCGTTTGGAAGGCATCTTGGCTTTTGTTCCTGTTTTAGAAGACGTTCTGGCTAAGAACTCAGTATTTTATATTCTTTTGTACATTTCACAAGTGTTCAAGGACTTCTTACTTATATTTCATATAAAGATTAGTGCCTTGTGGATCTTACGCTTTTTTGAATGATGCACTTTTAGAGATAGGAATGCACACACCTTAACTTTTTCCTTGCAAGTTCTAAGAACTCACCTACTACGCGTTACAAACACAACCAAATATTAATTATACCTTTCGTGCTGAGTATAAAAACATTAAAAAAAAACAAAAGACAGCTCCCGCAAAGTTGGAACTGACGAAGGTGCAGAGACTTACCAAGGATACGGCCCAGTGACTGGCATGCGTCTCATCAGCAGCTCATCAACGACAATACGCCGTAGTCAAGATTTTCCAAAAAATTTTTCGTTGTCCCTTCTTTAGGGTTTCCTTCGTCTACTCCTGCTGCTGCTGCCCACTTTTTTTTTGTCTTTAGCCATAAATGACTTTAAAAATGCCTAACAAAGTTTTTAAATTATAAGAAGAAGATAAAAAAAGAAGCTGTAGAAGCAACGTAAAAGCCAAGAGCAGCAACAACACACAGAAAAAAAAAGATGAAATTATAAAGGGATTTTGTTAGCTGGTTGTTGGGATTGGGCTTGGGGCTTGGGTGTTGCGTTTGGCGCCAACTGCAGCTGTCGTTAAAGTTTTTCTCTCGGCTTATTAACATTGAAAACTCGTTATTATTTTCATCATTTTCTTGTCTACAGTTTCCAACAAGTTTAACTCGTTCGGCAGCGAGAGTGAAGGGGGCGAGAGCGAGGGAGAGTGGGAGAGCATACGAAAAGAAACTTTTTCGCACAAAATTTCATTTCATTAATTTCGAACGCAGGTGTCCAATGTAAGTCCAAAGTGTCAAATAAATCAAATACCGGCATTGGTTCAGGGATTGCATGTGTAATGAGTCGTGGCACGCACACTCATACACAGCGCCGGCCACACCTCCAGCAGCAGCAGCAAAAACAACAACAACAACTCCTACTAGATAAACACGCACAGACGATTCCAATACAATGGCCAAAAAGTCGGGGGGGAATTGCAGGAGGTCGTTCTCTCATCCATTCCGTGCACAATCACAACAGATTTGACAAATACGCCGCATGTTTTATTTATTTGCCGCTGCCCTTTGGCAGTCTCTGCCACTGGGCTATCTCGAGCTGTTCCGGATTCAATGCTGCAGCAGCATTGTTGCTGTTGCTGCTCCACCCCCCACGGGTCGTGTTTTGTTTACTAATTTGCTGTTGCAAATATTTGTCAAATGCCATGCCGCATTCAACTGCAACTGGGTGACAATTGCTCTGTCTATACCTTGTCCAGTGGCTGGATAGAAGGAGGGTGTAGGATGCAGGGTTGCATTTGGGATTGCGATTGCAACTGCACATTGAAGCCATATGGTTGCACACTTAATGATATTGACATTAAGTGTCATGTATATACTTATATTGTATTATGAAGGGAATTGGCAACCCTTAAGAGCTGCAGCTGTGTGTGTGTGTGTGCGGCTAGAGCAACCCCTAAACGCATCGCTTGCTCTGTTGATGCGACAAAAACTCCATAAAATGAAATACGGATCAATTGTAAACTCGGCTCAACGCCATTGTCATCTAACCAATACAATCACACAAGCGGCATACACGCAAACGTTTCTCTACTTTCGCTCCTCTCTCTCTCTCTCTCTTCCACACTCTCTTAGAGCGCTGTTCACCTAATGAACCATAACGGTTTATCGTCGTTTGTCGTCGCTTATGGCCATGTCATGAGGATGGGCTTATATATAAAGGAGGCGCTCTCTAGTGTCTACATAAGTGTGCGATTGGGATTTAATTTGATTGCTTCAATGCCTGTTAAGTGTGTATATGTCGGTTTGAATGAGTGTATGCGTGTTACACTGAGAGAATCAAAGGGGAGAGTTGCGAATTGTAAGCGGAAAAAAATTGGATTGCTTGGATAAAAAGTTGTATATGTATATGGTATATATTGATTTTAAATTGTAATACAAACGAATGATTTTGTTTTTGCAAAGAATTTTTAAAGTTTTTAAATTGAATTATTTTGAGATACATTAGCGATTCCATTACTCAAATTTCGGTGCTACAGTGCAACATTGTTTATAAATTTTGGTTCCAGTTCATCCCAAAAAATAAAATATTAAAATCAACTGCTTGTTGAAACGAATTTTGTATTTTTTCGGAACTATAAAAATAGTAATGTGGAATAATTTAATATAAAAAATAAGAATATGATTCTCATAAGTTACTGTTGACAAATGACCGATAATTGAGGTGTCGTTTAAATTAAGTTTTTATTCAAATTGATCAATTATGGGTTGGTTAAGAAACACTTATAATTGAAGATGTGATAGATTGCATGGACGGCTATTATAAGTAGAATATAAATTAAGCAGGCATAAATAGATCTCGAAAATCGTAGGGCTAATGGAACAAAATTATAAGTTACTCTACAAGGTACACTGAAAGTAACTTTTTGAAAAAGATCAGAAAAATGAATTTAGCGGAACAATAGTTTCTGCAGTAATACTACAATATGGCCTATTCTACGATTATTTAACTTGGGTAACTTTAAAAGCCAAAGTCTTTTAGTGTTAAGGGGCTGTCGGATAGATTATCGAAGATCAAAGATCGAAGAAAAGAAATGGCTTTTGTGCAGACTAAGACTTCTGGACTGATAAGTTGTGGCAGAATGCCTAAATTCTATGAGAGGGCGTACGCTAGAAATGTAGAGTTCGTTATGCGTGTTTTTACTCTTTTAAAATTGCTTTAGTTTAGATTATTATCTACTAATGTACCACATTGCATAATCTAAGGTAATTTAACTTGTAACGCTTTAAAAGTCAGACCTTAACTGAACAAACTGACAGTCGGATAGATGGTTCCCCATTCAAACTTCGTGCAAGGGTGAGCAATTCCATTTGTACAGCACCAAAGCTGGCCTGAAAGAGGTGAAATTAAGGGAATTGAAACCCATGAGCAGTATTGTAAAAGGTTGTTCTAGAGAAATGTTGGGAGATTTCGCTATGTAAGTGTCATTCCATTGTTCTAACAATCGCTTCATAAATTGTTTGAATTGCTTGATTAGTTGAGATCTGAAATCGTTCTCCAATGAAGAAAGTTATTCGAAGCGGTTCTGAAAACACTTCGCACAAACTCCAACACAAGATTTTCTGTGATTGTCTCAAAGTTTTATTAGAGTCTGAGTTCTTTTTGTTTAATAGCTTGAAATTTTTTGTTTTTTTAATGTAACTTTAATAAAATCGAGTTACAAAGCACGTCTAGTCAACAGCATTTTTGTAGGATATTTTGGAAAAATATCTGAAAACAAAGTAGAGTGAAATTTAGCTAATTTAGAGGCATAAGATTTAATTCTAACACACATTATGTCACAATAATTTTTATAAAATAAGCCGTTAGTAGCAATACTCTTAGTTCGACCAAAGAGAACTTAACTTGATAATAAGGCAGAAGATTCAATCCTAACGATGAACTCACATTGTATCACAATAATGCAGCCGTAACTACCAATATGCTTAGTTTCCTCTAACAACTTGCTGCTTGCTCACAAATATTCGATTGTAGAACCGCTACCTGTACTATTGTACTATTTTCTCTCAGTGTATGAGTGCGCCTAGCTGACTGACTGTGTATGTGTGTGTGAGTGCAGGTCTATAAGTGTGAGCGTAGCATTAGCTGTGATTTACTGTATTATTTAGTATTACTTTGTTTTTACCGATTATTACTTTTGCGCTCTCCACTCCTCACAGATACACACGCATACACACACACACTAAGGCATAGAGTCGCGCGCGCACACACACACACACACAGCTACAAACTCACGTGTGTGTTTGCCTTTGTGCTTTGTCATGCCACGTTGTTAACGCGGCATACAAAAGACGACGACAAAGGACGACGGCAGGCAAGGGGAAGCACACAAAAAGAAGAAAGAAATCGAAAAAAAACCCATACTAAATCCTTTCTGCATTGATTGATAAAGTGCCTCATGTGCGGATTATTGCGACATTGATTTACTACGCCCTTTGTTGTTGTTGCTGCATTTGTTATTTTTATTTTCTACTTACACATACATCTAGCGGCTTTGTAGCTGTGTGAGAGTGTGTGAGTGCGTATCTGTGTGTGTTTGCATTTTTTTATGCTCGTGTCGAAGTTGTCAAGCTGTCTGCAGCCTTTTTTTACGCCGCATTAAGCTGCATTCCAGTCGGGGATTTTGATTTAGCCACGGATTTGGGATTTGGCTTTTGCCCATATGTTGTAATAAAAGCCATGCTAATTGCGCTCAACGTCTGCTGAGCCATTGCTGCTCTTGCCTTGGGCCAAAGTTGTACCTCACAATGGTTCGGTCGTTCGGTCAGTTGCGTACTTGTTTTGGTAATTGTTGTTGTTGCTGTTGTTGGCATTACCTTGCCTCATTAACTTTGGACCCCAGCAAAAGTAAAGAAAACGTAACCCAACAAAAAAAAAAGGGCGGCGGCAACTTTTGTAAGCCAAACTTTAAACCGCATTGCCCCCAAGCTTATGCAAGTGTTTAAAAAGTTTAAAACGAGTAAGAGCCAAAACAAATAGCAGCAACAACAACAACAGCTACAAGCAAATAACCAAACAACAACAGCAACATAACCATTTCCAGCTAAAGGTGTAAAATTTTATTCGAAAAGTTGAGAGCTTGTGTAATGCAACAGTCTTGCACACAAAAATATATTCCTGGCCATTGTGTGCTAACCAATTGTGAAAACCCAGTTGGTTTGCCTTGGTTTCTAGTTGTCCTTGAGGTTATTGCTGTTGTTGCCATTGTTGTTGTTACCATCTCTATTAACGTCCAAGTTGTAAACAAATTTTTGCCCAGTTGGCTTGCTTTGCTTAGTTTTGCAGTTAGCTCCGCTGGTTGTTGTTGCTGCTGCTGCACTCATAAATACCAGTTAGAAGACGAGACGGCGCAGCTGCCGTTGCAACAGCAAGCAATAGCAACAGCGGCAAGTCAAAGTTTATCCACGACCAAGTTGCAAGTTGCCGCTGCCAGTTGCAAGTTGCCAAGAAGTGTTAGTTAAAGTATCCTCTTGGCTAAATGTTGTTAGCTGTGTGTTCCAAGCTGCGCCTCCAGACTGTTTACTCGCGTGATTAATTAGCAAAAGCAGCTTGACAAATTTCCAGCAGCACCCCGCTAAATTGAGTGAGTTAAATCATAAAGCGGCGGCGCCACAAAGATGTTGCAAATTAAATTATGAGTGCTGTTACGAGTGCTTGTTGCATTTAGGGTCTTGTATAGGTAGTAGGTTCAATAGCATTTAAAGCAATTATGAACGTTGTTGATCTTGTTTACTTGGGCACAACCCTATCAATCAATACTGAGTGCCATTTATAAAATCCCTTTATGTGGCATAGCTGCAGGCTAAAAGTAGTTCTCATATTACAATAATATTATTTGATTGTTTAGTTGGCTTACTACTCTCCTTTTGGCGGTTAACTTTACAAGGGTTAAATCTATAGTTGCGGTATTGTAGTACTTGAGGACCTAAAGGATTATATACAATATACAAAAAGCTATTGTTGTACAATTCGTATACCTAATAGCCACTTGTACCTTATTTTGATCTGGCATGCGATTTTGAGGTCTTCATTAACGGACTGCACAGAGTTCTGTTGCTAATCTACTAATATGATCATGTTTTGTTTATACTGTGGGCCGAACTATTGGCAGCATACCTACTTGCAAATACTCTGTAAATCGGAACACATTTTTTATGTATTAAGAGTATCGTAAACTATTTTGAACATTTCAAATTCTGTATTATCCATCTAAGAGCAATGGCTACTTTAGTTGAAAATATTATTTAAAAGCATTTTAAAAAATTCACGAATTTATTTATTTATGAATTATATGATTATAACATGAATTGCTTAATTTCGTCGTTGTATAATTTCTAAAGTTAATGATTACTTAATTCTTATTTTTCACCCTGTCTCTCTTCTTTTTTCTACAATTTTTCCCATAGAAAATTAAGTAAAAATTCCTGCAATGGAGGCCAAGTATCCCAAACATAATTGGTAACTGAGCAGAGATGGGCACAACTTATAAAAACAAACATATGTTTGTATGAGTTAAAAGTGCAGTCAGCAAGAGCAAAACTGAGTGCGGGAGCGACAAGCAAGCAAATGTATGTGAGAGAGTTGAGACATGTGCATTTAGATATTGCTTCAGAGTCTTATGCCCTATAAGGTGTTCAATGCAACTTAAGAGTTTGCTCTCTTTTAATTTTGATTATTTAGGTTATCTCTCAATAACTGCATGATGAGATTTTGTATCCAGCGAAGCGATAGCTTAGTCTGCAAAGTTCAAAGTATCATAATAGCGGACTGAAAAGTAAAGTGCAAGACCCAAGCGGATGGGATGTTTTACCCTTGCTTATGTCAAATGCATCCTGGTTAGCTGTTTCGGAGCCATCAACGACAGTGTTGCGGATATCCTCTGTAGCCACCTCTGCAAAATACTTGCAATAATTTTCCTTCATCTTCAAATATAAAATCTTGCTCGCTGTCTTACAAGCTTCTGGAATAAGATACTTGTCCAGAAGACCCAAAACTTCAAGGAGAATTTCTCTAAACTTCTTCTCTACACGCTCTCTGTTCGAACTCTCTATATGAGCCGTTTTTGTGGCGGAGGCTTGGGAGGTAATCAGAGGTGCATGCTTTTTCCTATAGCAACTGCGTGTGTAGAGCTCCAAATCCATTTATATCGAAATATTTTTGCATAAAATTTGAGGCTTATGCTCGTGGACAAGCTGTTGTTTTCTGGCGGAGGCTTTTGATTTCTGACATGAGCATTGCTGATGCTTACTTTTTTCTAACTCAAGTGTATAATTGCAAAGAACGCCATTTATATCGAAATATACTTCATCAAATTCTCGGTTTACTGTAACTTCGAAACTATTCAATAATATTGAAATCAGCGCTATTTCACTGCCGCATGAATGGATTTCTATGCACTTATAAAAGAGTCGTTACTTTGTTCTTTGTTTGATTTGAAGCTCTATATATGGAACAGTCGCGCAGGTAAGTTATTCCTTATGTGAACTATATGGTGTACAGTAAGAGACAAAATGAAATATTTCATGCTTAAAAGTCGGAAATCCGTACTTGATTCGATTGCATGATCGAAAGTGTTACGATATAGAATGAATTCTATTTTTAGACGAAGCAGAGGTACAAAAGTACTGTTCCCTAGGATTCTTCTTTGATTTAGCTACGCTTTTCCTTAAATGTTTTTTTCAAATTTTGTTTTCAGTCAAAATTGCTTATTCTAAGAAAGTCCGTTTAAAATTACGAATGCTCGGGTGAAGTTGAATATTCTTTTATTTTGACATATAGTTTTCTCTCAGGCCAAAGCAGTGTCAAGAAATTTATCTAAGTGCCTTAAACTCTTAATTACATGAAGAAATTTTTCTAAAAGCCTTAAACTCGAAAATATAAAAAAAATAAAATTAGGTTTTAATAGGAAAATATATGGTAAAATTGGAGTTCGAAGTGCTGCGAATTTTATACTAAATTAGGAATGCTGCTCAAAAACTTCCCAAACTAACACTCGTGGACTTCAAAATATGTTAACATCTGAAGTTGTACAATATTGCTAGAACTTGCAAGTACAGCCCTTAATCCCTTTAACAGGTAACAAATCACTTGATGCTATTCGTACTTATTGTTTTCGGCTAGGCTTATGGGGTGTACCAATCAAATCCTTGTTGAGTGTCGCAGCTTATTGTAGCTTTGGTTACAAGTAATTACCACACTCAAACCTACCCCAAGCAGTTAGAGCAACCAACCCGCGCAACATATGTGCCCCAGCCAGCCAGCCTGCCAGCTGAGATGACGTAACACATGTGTGTAAAAATAAATTACAAAAACATTTCCCACTTATTTTCTCATATTAAATGGCAAAGCAAAAGATACATACGTTCAATCATCATAAATCCAAGTATTTTCATTAAAAATTTACAAATAGCTGCCCAAACTGGGCATATCCTCTGAACTGAGGAGCATGGCCTTCGTATACATTTCACTGTCCATCATGTTTTGCATGTCATGTCACGTTTCTATTTTTATCTTTTTCATTATTTAGCAAGCTAAAACTTTAATATGATTTCAAGTTTCGGGAAGTTTTCTACTCAATGTAAAATCGAATTCGAAAAAGATTATGTACATACTAAATAATACTTATGAACTTATTATCCTGTTTGTCGGGGTTTGGGTGGCTGTAGTCGTACACACGCTCTGCAAAAAAGCTCTAAAGTGTTTACTTTTTTTTTTGTGTCTCTAAAGCAGCTCGTCTGTACCACGCCCGCTGTGACTTACACTGACCTATGCATTGTTTTTGTCGCTGTTTAACATGCAGAGCATGAAGTTAAGAGAGCACGAGCTGGAGCATGTAGCTGCAGGATGGGGCAAGTCAGCCAGGCCCGCACAGTGGGGCAAAAGCATATGCACTGGGGGATAGAAATTTAAACCATAACTTATCGACTGTTGTGTCTGCAACTTTGGCAGTCAGTGAGAGCGAGATAGTACGTTGCTAGTGTTATTGGTCTTTGGATTTTGATTTTGTTGGCTGCAGGAGTAGGAGCAGCAGTGGCAGTGGCAGCGGCAGCTTCTGATACTGCTGCTGCTGCTGCTGGTGTGTTGTTTGCCATTGTGCCAAGTCCAATGTTTATTTTGTGCGGTATAAACTCTGTAAATAAATTTCAACAAAATTGTGTAACAATACGCCAAACCGGCCTCAGGGGTAAATACATGAAGCTACGAACTTGTACTAGGGTTAGCTATGGCTTGCAGGACTTTTTCGCAAAAAAAAAAAATTGAATTGAAGTAAAAACAAATACAAGCAGCAACTTGACAGTGGCAGGCAGCACGAAAAATTGCTGGGAAAAAACTCACAAACAAACAAATGCAGCCCAGCTTACGTGAAAAATTCTTTTGGCGTTTTGGCCTAGGCTTTGGCGCAAAAAAAAAAAACAGAAAAAAGTTGAAGAAATTATCAAAAGAGCCGCCGGTAATTGCGTGTTGAAAGATCTAAAACTGCTACCAAGCGCTGTACGGGCACACCTAATCCAATCAGGCAACGCGCACAGTTTGCTCAAGTAATTTGTTTAGTTCGTGCTATAAACTGACGGGAATTTTTTGTTTTTTTTTTTGCGCGCTGACGTTTAGTCGAGTAAATAGACAACACTGGCTAAGCGGCAGCACAGAGTTGCCATAGTCGGCATAGTTTTGAGCAAGTATTTTGCGAGCTGCGCTGCGTTTAAAGCGAAACTTTGTAGCTGCAGCACAGCCGCAGCAATTTTTGGCCACGACTTAACTGAATCAATCAAATGTCGGTTTTAATATCAAAATTTTAATTAGAAAATTTTCAAGCTAAAAGTTTTGCTGCAGCTTAGCTGAAGTCTGGCAACGCCGCACCGTGCCCTCGCACCATTGTATTTTGGCACATTTTCAATTTAGCGCTCATTAAGAAATTATTTGATTTTATTTGCTCTCTTGCGTTGCTTTTGCTTTGTTTTTGTTTTGTTTTGTAATTTTTTTTGCTACGAACTTAAAAGCGAAACATTCAAGTAAAATAAAAGCAACAAAAGACTTGAAATTGTTTTCAGTTATTGCCGCATTGTTGCAGCCCCGTAACCCGCTGACGTCACGCACTCCCACTCTCTCGCTCTCTCCCTTACTCCCTTTATGCCAACAAGTCGCTCAGCAACTTGATTCAAGTTGGCTCGGCTTTTATTATTGCTTTTTTATTGCGTATTAATTTTGCGTGCTTAATTTGCCGACATTGCAAGAGTGGTAGCCATCTTGTCTGTCTCTGTGTGCGCGAGTGTGTGTGCGTGTGCGTATTTCCGGTGGGCGTGGCAGACAGCCGTAGGCGGCGAAGGGTTGGCAGCGCGCCATGTTGTAATTGGCGCTGTTGTTACCAACGCCAGCCAGCGTTCAGAGTCAGTTGCTGCTCATTTTAATGGCAAGAAATTGAATTTTAATTAGTAACGAGGAATCTGTTACGCATCAGTTTGTATTTAATTTAATTTCTTAATTAAAATGCGTGGCCATGTCCGCTCGACGTTGTCGACGTTGCTCTCATAAAAGTGCACAGCATTTGCCGGCTGAATTACGTTAGCAAAAAAAAAAGAAAAATGTATTTATTTTTTATTCAAGAAGTACCTTTTTTATATCGTCATATTAACTATCTGTTTAATTTGCGTTCCAAGTGCCATGTTAATAAGTGTCGACAGTTGAGGAGTTGGCAGTGGATATGTACTATATAGAATACACGATAAATATATTTTATTGCCTCTTCGTTATAGCCAAAATGTTTATTTTAATGACTCGACTTTGTAGATAAACATTTGCTTAACTTAAAATGCATAGAAAACTTTGGGTGCTTAAGCTTAAAGAAGAAAAATTATTCAAGTTAAATTTAGAAGGTGTTTGAGTTTGACAACTTGTCTATCCAATCAATGAACCTAAGTCAACCTAACTTAAGTCATATAGGGCTTATAGTCTGAAAAGTTTGAAAATTGTGTACTAAATCTATACAGACGCGTATCAAGCTATCTTGAGTAAATCAAATTTAATTTTGTTTGTTCCTTGAGCAAGTAGACTCCAAGCATTTATTTTTATTATATTATTATTATTATATATTAATATATGACTTAATTATTACACTATAATAATATTATTATAATATATTTTTTGTGATTTATTTATGCAAACAATTTACAATTTATTTCTTTGATTTTGTAATAAATTAGTCGGTATTTTGCCAACATATCAGCCGCATAAATTCCTTATTGTTAGCTTTTGAATGCGTCCAGTTTTGAGGGTTTTTCATCATAGACACGAGCCCAAATGTAGTTCAGAGGCGTTATATCTCATAATATAGACCGCCAAATGACAAATGGCCCACTTTTTTGTTTGCTGTGTTTCTTGTGACACTATTTTGTACTGCCAAATGTTAGTCAGGCTGAGCTATTCGTTTTTGGTAGTGCACAGTACCCTGGTGGCACTCTTCATTCACAATAACGTTCCGATATTTTCCTCTTTGATTGAATTATGCCGCCGTTCCATATTGTAAACCAAGCTGGTTCGGGATGCATTGGTATTTTTTGCAGTGTTTCTGTTCGCTGTGCAGCCGAACTGCTGCAATTTTGTCGAAATATATAATCATTCAGCTACAATTTATTAATTTGTTAGCGCCGATTCTTTGTAAGTCCATAGTTGGCCAATAACACAAGCCACTTACAAAGCGTTTGCTGATGAAAAAACTGCTGCCAAAAAGTGAGCTACTTAGAAAAACACCCTTTATGAGCAACTTCAGCAAATTATGCTCAAAATCTAAGCTGAAGAGTATAGCTTACTATAAATAAATGCATTTCCCTTGACTATGGTCATCGCTCCAAAGACGGAGCATTGAGATATCTCTATTAATAGCTATTCGAAGATAACAGGGACCTACAGTTTATAATAGCCGACTCCAAACGGCGGTTACTATTTTCTTTATTTTTTACAGATTTTCCGAGGTAAATAGCGCTTATTTGGCACTGACACAGCAGTTTTCTTTCGATTTAGAGGCAGGTGCGCTACCACTACGCTACCGAAGTCCACAAAGATTATCGCTTTGCTTTCCAAAAAAAAAATCTTTTTTGAGCAGTTTTGTCTTAGATGATTTTATAGAAGTGTGAAAAAATTCAGATAACGAACACAAATATACGATAATTGATACCCTAAGGGTAGTGGCGGTCGTATTTTTGGCTTCAGACTTTCAATGACTGTCTAAAAATTGAGCAGCACATATATTCGCTTTTAAGTTTTCTCAGATCAAGTGGCTTCTTTTCGTAATTGCGAAAAAATTCCCCAAAAAATAATTGATACCTTAAGGGTAGTGGCGGTGTTATTTTTCGAATAAAACTTTTTCGATGATTTACTAAACGTTGAGTCCGTATGCAATTTTATACAGATAAAGCTGTTTCTTTATTACATTCCAAAAAAAATCATTCTTTTTCTTATAAAAAAGTAGGCACAACAATACAGTGCTTTCGGAATTGTGATACCTAAAACTTCGATACACAGCTGCTTGAGAAATAAATAAGTTTCGTCTACTCAAATTATGCAAACTCCACGGCTTAAGTTCGGTTACCCTGCGACAGCTTAATACCTGTTTATTGATGTACTTGGCTTATATATATATTAAACGCACAAAAACAAATACCCGCAGCCGTAGCCGTAACATGTCAATATCCGCTATTGATAAATGCCTCCGCGGGGCAACTTAGCTGCCTATTAGCAGTCATTGTATAATAATTTTATAGCAAACAAATATCTATTTTTAGGCACTTAATTCTAAGCTCAGACTGACCAAAGCCTGCGGCTATCTGCTACGGCCAAGAAATTCAAGGGCTCAAGCGATAGACATTTAAATTTATAAGTAGACGTATATATGTATACATTATTATATATAATGTACTACTACATAGTTGCGATATGCACAGACTGTTGGCCATGGCTGCAGGCCATTTATTTGCTTAGACAGCTTTGGTTTTGCTTTAAAACACGTTTACACGATTTAAATATATTTAGTAAAAAAATATGTAGCCTGCTTTTAGGCGGAGATACGATTTCAGTATGAACTTAAGTTGCCAAAACAAAGCATGTTGATTTTTTTTATAATTTTTTTTTTGCAGACCAACTCAAGTGTCTTGGTCTAGGTCTGCTTATGCAGTGACCAGGAAACAAAAAGCAGCAAAACTTGAAATGCACATTCTTCGCACACACAGCCACAGATATAGATACAGATGCAGCTACAGATACCCGAGACACACTATATACATAAAACATGTATCTTAGTGTCTGCTGCAGCTCCTCTATGCACATTTTGCCGCTTTTTTACGCTTTGCTCGCTTTTCTTTACTATTTTTCTCGTTTTTGACATAGTATGCATAAATTATACAACACTTTTCGCTGCGAAAAAGTGAAGCTGGCAGCCTGCTTACTACGGTAGTTCCCCGTTCTTGCGTCTGCAAGAAGTGGCATTGCTCTGTCTGTGACACATGAAATGTGCATTTCAGCAGCCCTGGCGCATTTAACTTGAAAAACTCAGCTCCAGCAACAGCGTTACATACAAATTAAGGTTAATTAACTCTTTGTACCAACCCGAACAACTTAACCAAATCCAGCTGCAAATCTCTCTCCCTCCCTCTCTCTCTCTCTCTCTCTCTCTCTCTCTGTCGCTGTATGCGTTGCGCCAAAAGCTAAAATCGTGTTACTTAGCAGCGCGACGACTTTAACACAATTTTCCGCTCGATAATGCCATAACCCCCCCAAAAACATGCCGCCACCACACTCCGGCTGTGGCAACTAGCTCACCTAGTTTAGGATAAAAACGGTTTGTTAGCCGGGCATAGACTCCACTAATTTTTGGCTCTTTGGTTGGTTGCTGCTGCTGCTGCTGGCGCTGCCGCAGTATGTTACAATTTTGTGACGCCAACTTTGTTTGCCAAAAACTTTTTATTGGCACATATCCTTAGACACACTCACACACACACACACCACACATAGATACACATGCATACACATGTACATATTCCTGTCATTGGCTGTGTGTCTGTGTGTGTCTCTGTGTGCGTGTCAGTTGCCTTGTTTCGTGGCACTCTGTGCTATTACTTCGTCCTGGTCGCAGTCAGCCAACAGTCAGCAACTTAAACTAGGCTAAAATTAAAATGTGCATTGTTTTTTACTCAGTCTAACAAAAATTTAAGCCTGGCAAAAATTTGCATAGACTTTTTGCGCTGCTGCTGTTGTGCTGCTCATGTTGTTGTTTTCTTAAAGCCAACACTTGAAAGCATCACTTTACTTGCATACACTTGGGCTGGTTGACTTTTATGCAAAACTTTTGAGTGTATGTCCTGTTTATGCACTGAACTTCGCGAATCGCGTAGATTTCAGCATATTTAATGTATGTTTCATAAAAGAGCAGTTGTTGCTTCGGTTTTGTTTGCTTTTTAAGTTTTTGTTTGTTTTTCTTGAAATGTGAAAATGTTTTTATAGCGCCAATAAACTTATTTGAGTAAGTGTAGTTTTCGGGAAGTCAATTGTAAAGCTCAAACTATAGCAGTCAAAATTTATTGGTTATATTTATTGCTATGATCTTAAGTATTGAGACTTGAGATTGATGTAGCATAACATCAAGATGAGATTTAAAATCTTAGACGTAACCTTAGTAGCAGTTACAAGAGATTTAATAGTGTTAAGAAATTCTTCTAGCGCTGTTGCATTTTTTTAATTGAACTGAGCGGTTGCAATTTCAAAAAGCCATTTTTAAAATAGCAATTACTTTATTGGCCTTAAATCAATCGATATTGCGCAAAAAAAAAACTTAGGCTATTTTAGTGAATATAACGCTTAAATATAGTTAGAACAAGAAATATCTATCTCTATACAATTGTGAATTTTTGATCTTCAGCTCATTTCTTTTTCTTATTAAGATAATATTATTACTAATTGCGTTACAAAGCAAATTATGTAAGAATGAATTTTAGCATTTAAATGCTGAGCCAAGAAAAAAATAAAAATTATTAGGAAATATTGATTTACAACTTTTGTAGTTCATTTAAGAGTTTAAGCTTATTTAAGAACTCTTTAAAACTAAATTTCATTTAATTCGAACAGCTCTTGCAAAAAAATATTGCTCTGAAAAAAACGGCTTTTTATTAAATTTAAACAAAAGTTATTATTCAAGCCGAATTTAATTTAATCTCCTGGTTATTAAAATGCATTTCGTGGAAATTCGTTTTTAAATTATATAAAAAAACACTAATATTAATAATAAGATTAAAAGCAAAAAAAAAACTCTTTTTTTTCATTGTTACAGATTTTAAGTATTCTTGTTTTCCTTAAATAACAAAGAAATTTTTGAACAATAAGAGTGACTATGTACTTTATGCAATTTAACCAATTATATTTTAATTGAAGTAGGAGATTTTAAGAAGTTCAAAAATCTCTACGAATTAGGCAATATCATTCGTAGTTCGCTAGCAAAGATTATAAGCTATCCTTAAGTTCCTCCCGTGAAAATTTATATATATAAATTTAACATCTTAAAGTTTTTAAAACATTTTGCGACTTTTATTGTTTAGTTCAAATATTGGTTAATAGGCTTAGATTAGGCATTGTTAATAAATATATATCCACAAAAAAGGAAAATCTTATCTGTTCATATATAGATATTTTATCATAAAAACTTAAAATTTTTATTTCTCAACGCAAACATTTTTTTTTCATAAATTTTCTATGTTTGTTATTTTCAAACAGCGATAACAATATATAGCAACTGAAGTTATCTATCTGTTTAAAAACATCATTAGTTGTGGATTTAAATAGAATTTATACAAAGTACCAGGGGTGTAAGCTGAAAATTTGCAGTTTTTCGATAAATAAAACACTGAATTTTCAGGAGATCATGCAAACTTTTTTATTCAAAGTATTGACCATTCGATTCCTCACATTTAGCCAACCGTATTGGCAAATTATAAATGCCATTCCATTAAAACTTTTTTTTTGGAGGCGCAGAATCCGACAACCCATTTTTTGACTTCTTCATAGTTGGCGAAGCAATGCTCTGCAAAAAGATCATAATCGAACGGGGTGCGCTCTGGAGAGTACAACGAGTGGATCACCGAATGAATGTCCCAACTAATTCTTTCACCAATTTAGCTGTATCAGCCAGCACGTTATCAAGTTACAAGATAACTTTAGCATGTCTTTGGGCCATTTCCGGGCGCTTTTCTGTCAAATGACTATTTAAATTGATAATTTGTTGTTGTTGTTAGCGATCCTTACGTTTCACCAGATTTTAATAACTGTGAAACACCAGATTGGTTCCACCAAACACAGAGCATTGTCTCACGTCTAGTCGATGGGCCAGCATTATGAGGCCGAAAGCCATGCTTTTTTCTCGTTTCGAATACTCGAAATACTATGTATATTTTAATTTTTAGTTTCCCGTGACAATTTGATGCAGGAAAGATTTTATCTCAAACCGTTGTTCGTAGGTGAAATATGAAAAGCAACGAACGCCGCAAATGCCATTCACTTGGAACAAAATTCGATATCTTTTCTGTGGTAAACAACAACGACGTAATTATTTTGACGAAATAAGCTATTTGTACTTTTAAAGATGATGGTCCAAAAAAGTAAAATTTCCACTTACACTCCTAGTATGCTAGTAATATGCTTTGAATATTTTCGAATTAAATTCTGAGATATTTGAAGTGAATTTTGTATTTAAAGATTTCTGTTTTATTATTGTTCAAGTTGTAATATTAAAAACTGCAAAAAAAAAACAATTTTAAAATTTTTTTTCAGCAAAAACTGACTGCTTTGACAATGACCTAGATTTAGGAAATTCCGCAGATCTATGCTTCCACTTTTGTAAAGCTATAAAATTTTTTACCAAATTTGGCTACTGCAAATTGCTTGAGTTGAAATAAAAATGCAAACTTTTATAGTTTTTTATGTTTCGCCATTTTGTATTACGATAAAGTTGTGCAGGGGAATTGTGAGCCGCACACTCGCTCTCATACCCCTTTTCCACTCTGCCCCTGTGCGTGTGTGCATCTTAAGTGTTGAAATGGAAGATAAATATAAAATAAAGTGGAAACTAGTTTGCAGGACATTTTCAGACACCGCATGCTGTGCCGCTGCACTGAGCACTGCATATCGACTTCCGTTTTGTCATGGTGTTTTTTGTTGTTGTTGTTGTGTGGTTGTTTTTGTAGCTGCGTTATGCGCATTTCCGGTACAGACAATGGCTGCCGCTAGAAACTGGTTCCTGATAATGCTGCCGCAGCTACTGCCGCTGAGTTACAACGGAAATCATGCAAATCTTAACGAGCTACAGCTGAATCGACCATCAAACTTACAGTTCGGGAGTCGTATACATGTCAAAGCGTACTAGCTGCGTTGCTGTTGTTGTTGCTATAGTTGTTGCCAACAAGCGTTGGCTTGTTTGCTAGAAACGTTGGCTAAGCAATTGGGTAAGGCGTGTGTGCATTAGTTGGCTACGTTCTTGAGCCGAATTATACTCTTGAGCATCATTTAACATAAAGAACAATAAATTAAATTATCCCTGGCAATGGCAACTGGCAACGCTACTCTACGACAGCCAACAAATTTGGCCTTTCCTTATTGCGGCCAAGAACGTAAAAGCTCATAAGTAAGATACTCACACAGCCAGCTGTACGGACACACGCGGAGGCACTTGATAA
This sequence comes from Chymomyza procnemis, assembly GCA_035046065.1. NCBI lineage: Eukaryota > Metazoa > Arthropoda > Insecta > Diptera > Drosophilidae > Chymomyza > Chymomyza procnemis. The sequence continues at coordinate 44,775,928 of JAWNOJ010000026.1, forward strand.
GTGTTTGAGCTGCACATGCTAGCTGGAATTTATAAAACACTAACTCACACAAATAGAGACACGTACTTGGCTTGCAACGGCACACGTGGCACATAGATACACGCACACACACACAGAGAGAGGACTTATGTACATATATGTACTTTATTTCCGCCAACATTTCCGGTTTTATTTTGGCGCTTGCCTAAGCCACTTGCTACAAAACGTATTCCAATTCATTTGTTTTCTATGTGTTCCTTTTAACTGCTAGCTGCTAGCAGCAACTTGGGCGAACACACACCCGCAGCACATAAGGTGGCTGATCCTTGGCCTGCTGTGCGCGCTCGCTCTTGTTGCCAAGCATAAAAAATTTATAACTTCGATTATTTCCTTTTACACTAAATACTAATAAATTAAATTGTTTTTTATTTCTCAATAAATTTTTATTATTTTGCTACTTTTATACCTCATTTCGAAGCTTGGGTTTATTTATTTTTTTTTTTGGATTTTTGGTATATAACGCTTAATGGCCAATAGCTGGGAGTTAAGACTAAGACTACATTGAGCTTGTTTTGGGGTTCTTTGTCTTGGTTAGGTGTCGATTTAATGGCCCAGACGTTTGCCTTGGTTTAAGGTCAATTTTTGATTTCCGTTTTCAAATTGCGCTACGCACCAATACACACAGACTCTCTCGCACACACACATCCGTTTCCGTTTTTGCCTCAGCTGTTTGATTGTCTATGTGTGTGTGTTCGGGTAAAACTTTGATTTGTTTTTCGTGCTTCATTTGATTCGAGTTGAGTTTAGTACACAATTTTAAGAGCGGCAAAGAAGAGTTTGGTAGAAAGCGCTTCGAGAAGTGCATGGCACGGGCAGCTGCTTAATGAGTTGACGCTTTGAATATGAAAAGTTTACTCATGCCGAGCGTGCCAATGTGTTTGTAAGTGCGTACCGTATGCGTGTAGCCGTGTGTGTGTGTGTGTGTGAGTCCTAAGAAATTTATTGCGTCGGTTTTAGTGTGATTGCTAATTTGTAATTTACGTAGTCTACCCACGGGCGCTTTTTGCTGTTTTACTACTTAAATGTTGCCCGGGCATTTCCTGTCGAGCCTAGACTTGACTTTATTTTGCCCCCCTCTTTTTGCCCATTACGCTGAACTTGAAGTTTTTGCCTGCCAAATGACCGTAAGTGATTCATGTTTGTGTGCGTTTTTGCAGCCAATCTACTCTATACATACTTGAGTCTTTACAGACTTATGTGCATATTTTGGGTCTGTGATATTTATATTTTCGTGCTTAGTCTTAGAGCGGTTCAAGCGGTTGTGCTACGCTTTGTTGCACGTAGGTCATCAGCAAATAATAAACATAAACAGTTTATTGTCTGCGCGGCTAATAAAAGTGAAAAGGGCTCATAAAATTACGCACTCAAGTGCTGGACATAAAATACACACCGGCATCGATACTAATAATGCTTAGCAGCAAACAGCTACGGTCACACTATTAAAGAGATAACGCAAATCGTTACACTTGGTCACACTCAAACAACAGGCGGTTCCAGGATGTTGTCAGTTTTGTTGTAGTTTTGCACTAAGTGGTACGCATTGGAATTCAATAAATTCGATTTTAAGTGAGGAAACTATATATATTTTATTTTTCTGACTTTATTTAGCCAAAATAAAGTGATTGGAGTGCGAATTTAAGACGCAGCCCACTGCGCAGTGCATCTTCCCAAACAGATGGTATATGCATATCATGTTGCTGCGTTCAGGGTTTTACAATCCATAAGAGTTACTTTAACGTAGATCTAAAGATAAATAATGTCACAAAGCAGAAAAGGGGTCCCAAATCAACCCACAATATAGTTAAATAGTAGATGCTATAATGATAAACATGGAGAAAAAACGCGGTTTAGTTAGTTTAGTTTTTCCTTCATCTAATTAGTTGTTATCTCGTTCCTATTTGTGGTGCGGTTTATCAATATGATCATAAATCTAAAATTATAATACTGATGCGGTCCACAAGCAGACTATCGCAGGCGCTTATTTAAAGTCAGAGTATAATTGTATGCGCTGTTGTCAAATTTCAGTATTGTCGTATTGTGTTGATTTTAAAAGGCGCTTTAGTTAATTTAAGAATTAACCGTGCTACGGTAGAAATCCGAACAAATTGTAAGAATTTGTTTAGAAAACAAAATAAAAAAGGATAAGAATTTTTAAATCCGAGTCGACTTAAACCATAACACATTTAGCAATAAATTGCCATATTAACTGAAATTTTCTGTAATTAACCGAATAAATTTGGTATATGCTGCAAAAATTGATTTATTCATATTTGTATACAGAAACAACTTTGCATATATTTTCATATTTCTAAAGTTCTATGTTCCTTGTAAAGATACAAATCTTAGGACGGCACCTTGCAGTATCCTCACAGGTTTACGTTATTTTGTAAACAGGAGTGCAGTTTTCAAAAGCCTTAGCAGAGTTACATTGCGTTTATTTTTTATTTTAGCTCAGCAGCTTATTTTTAAGAGGCCAAGCAACATTTAATAATATAGTGATATTGATGCAGTGATTAACATTATCTTTGCTTGTCTGAGGTTACTTATAATATTATATATAGATTTCTTAAAAGGAATTACAAGGTATTCTCACACCTTAGGAAATATTTGAACAGAACGCCAATGAAATAAATATTTAAAATAAAATGTATAGAAAAGTTAATCTTAATTAAAATCTCTTCAAGATGCCAGCTAGCTTTCTGGTAAAGAGAAAACAGTTCCGTTGAAACCGCCCCGCTGCCGTAACAATCTGCATAAACTTCAGCGAACTTTGTAGCGATGATCATAGATAGTCTAGGGAATTAGATTATTTTTATTTTTGCATAATCGAGTTGTTTTCAAGGAGAACCATTAAAAGGTTAACTTTAACTCAAGATTTTACGAGGAAGTGAAAGAGAAGAACTTTCAACATAATTAAAGTAATTGCATTGGAATAATTTTTTTAAGTTTAACTGCAAATTTTGCCTTGAAATAGTGGTATTGTTCAGATATTTTAACATGTATTCATAATTGAGTTCGAACAGCTTTATTTTTATACGAAAAACTTCATATACACCTATTGGTATTTTTTTGAGAGTAGCTTTTTTAAGAAAAAGAGTTGAATTGTAAACTTTTTGAAACCGCTAAGTGCAACTACTACAACAGTTTGCTTCGAAGCTTAAAAAGTTCTTGCATTTGACGTAATGCGCATTCTCAATAATTTCAAAGCTAGCCCCAGAAGATATGCTATAATTTTTCAATAACTTGATATTTGAATACAAACTCCAGAAAACCTTAAGATTGCAACATTTCTTTCCATCAACAGTCTACAAGAACCATAAAATCAACCATTTTCACATTTCCTCTAAACTCTTTAAGGGTTAACCTTGTGCCATTGGTCAGTCCCGTGTTTCACGTACTGCGAGTGCTCCATTTTAAAATTTATCGCAATAGTACTTGAATTTGTTGTGAAACATGTTTGAAGTAATTTTATATTTTTTAGCACTATGTAACTAAGTTTTACTCTGTTTACACACAGCGAAATGTGTGCATAAAATGCTTTCCTTTCGAACGAAGAGTGGAGGGTCGAGGTGCTAAGGTCGAGTGCGAGTGCGAGTGCGAGTACATAGAATGGCGAAAAGGGCTTAAAAAGTCGTAAACATGCACAACTAACAGATTTATTTATATGTGGCATAAAAATGCACAGAAAACATAACAGCAATAACAACAAGAGTGGCAACTTGAGGAGAGCACAAAGCAAACGAGCGCATGTCAAAGGGTAGCGTACGATAGCTGCGAGGTACAGTGGGGCAAAAAGAGCAAAAACAAAATGGCGCGTATAATAAAATTGGCTGTGAAAGTGTTTTAGCTGCATGGATAAAAACGTAATCCCAGGCGCAAAAGAAAATGACTAACAAAAACGTATAAAATAAAGAGGAAAAATGAAACTGAAAATATATAAATAAAAGAAAGTGCAGAGAAAACTAGTTTTAAGACTACGGCTATCTAATACACTGCCACGAGGCTTGCTTGCTAACACAAGTGAGCACGTTACACTAGCACATAAAAATGCGCTCGAAAGGTGAACGACTCTGCTTGTTTTGTGTAGTGTATGAGCAGATTTGTGCCAACACCGCCTCTGCCGGCGCTAGCTACAACTGCAAGCTTATTGCTGCTGCTTTTCTTGCTGTTGTTGTTGTCAGTCATTTGGCTGTGAAAATATTAAAGTGACTTAAAAAGCATAAAATGCCAAACGACAAACGACGAAGAACTCACTGGCATGTCAAACGGCTTGGTAGAACTTAAAGCCAAGTTGGCCAGGAGCGAGCTGCCATTGTTGTTGTTGTTATTGTTGTACAAGCTACTGTTGCTGCCTGCCAGCTGCTCTAAACTCCCCCTGTGCATAACTGACGACTTGAAATTGCCAGCTGGCTTGCGTTTTGTTGTTGTTGGCGCTGTTAACTTAATGGTGACAAGTGTCAAAACAGCGCCCAAGCAGCGCAATCAACCCATGGCACAGTCAATAGTCAGGGGTGACTCTGCTCCTACCCCTAACCAATACCCAGTTTGGCTGAAATGCGTTTGCCTTTTCGCCACATTGAGTAAATCGCTTCAAATCGCACATTTCAATCTTTGTAACGAACTTTATCGATATTTTTCAATAGGCGCCTGCCACGCAATATGCTAATGAGATGCAGGGGGAGCGGGTGCCAGGCGACGCGACGAGACGACAGCCCACGATTTGCCACTGATTGTTAATGTGTTTTTGCATGAAAAGTGGCAAAAAAAAAATAAAATAAAAATGTTACGGAACATATTTATATAGGGCTATATGCATAGTGTAATATAATGCTTTGTAGATTATCTAGAAAAAACAAAAAAAAAAAAAAATCATAAAAAATTAGTATTTATTGCAACTATTGCAGCCATGCAGCTAACCATAAAAGTCGTAGAAAATGGCGGCCAGTTTTGCACAAATGCAGCTAAACTTTTTGCCATTGCGAATTTATGGCATTAAGTAAACAATGCGCTAAATGAAATTCCAAAAAAGAGACAACTATGGTACATATGTATTGGCCAAAGGCAAAAAAAAATAAAAAAATAACCATACAGCTGTTATTGGAATTTATGCATATTTATTTCGTTTATTTATTTATTATTTCTTTTTGGAATATTTCGACAACGAATTGCGCCAAATGGTTTTGCATTCATGAATGGTCAATAAAAACATAACACGTACATTTTTTTCTTTATAACGTAAATGCGTCATATAAATGCCAGCCATATATATAGATGGCAATTTTTTGTAAATGGTTTTTTATATTTTAAGCCATGGAGTCAAATTAAAAATGTAAAAAATTTAATTTAAAGTGTTTGTAAATTGTAACAAATCGTATTAGTTGGAATGCAGACTTTGGCATAGCATTTAAGCTGATTAAAATGCAAAATAATTGTCATACCAAGAATTGCGCAAAAGTTTATTAATGCTGAAATAATTGTATAAACCTATTTTATCAACTTTTATTTACTTAACCATAAAAATACCATAAATTTTGGCTTAATACACACACACGCTTAAAATCAGCTCAAAAACGCATTAAGTGTCGCGCAGATATGACAAAAGTGACATTTGTTGTCAACCCAAACTAACCAGCAAACTGTCAACTCACTAACGCGACTTGCCGTCATCTTTGTCATCATCTTTGGTGTCATTAGCATTACCAAGCGTCCAAAATGTGCCACACTGGGGGTTGCCGCAACTAATGAGACTTTGTTGTTTTTGGCCCCCACCACCACACACCATGGGGCACCTACAGCGCGTGTAATTGCCATATGTGGTAATAGCCGTAATTGGTTTTCCTTTTAAGATTTGTAGTTAGACTTTTGTATTGGCCAACATTAGTGTCATCCACACACACACACACACGCACAAACAGCACCCATGTGCTGCTCGCTGCTCGACACAATTGCCATAAATTTTACTGGACCTGTTTTGGAGCAGTGTAAAACTGGCATGAGTTCAGACATACATAGAATTCGTTTTAGCCATTACAAAACAGCTAACAAGCGTCAAAGTCGCAAAGTATAACACGTGACTTCGTGTCATTTGCAGCATTAAGCGCGCTTACAAAGGCTGCGAAAGTGAGACGAATGGAGGGAAAGAGAGAAAGAGGGAGACACTGGGAGTTGTAGTAGGCGGGAGTCTGGTGACGGTTAGGAGACAGCTAAGTAGATAGTGTGAGAGTAAGCAAGCTGTTCAAGGTAGTACTGTCTGTCTGTACGCTTTTGGCTAAAAGCGAGCGACAAAAGTGCCAAAAGCAATGCACAACAATCAAATAGACAGTAGGCAGGGTGGGGTACTCTCAGAGAGACCCATATGTTAGGTTATATAAGCTCTTTGAGCTATAATTAGATGAAGTGTATGCTTAAGTGTCAACAAAAAGTTTTAGATAACTTTTAAATTTAATGCAACTTTATTGGAAATGAAGAAAAATAAGGAGTAATCTATCAACGCTTCAAAAGTGCAGCTTGGAGATATCGCGCATAACAGTTGTTCAAAGAGAACTGCAATCTACAGACGAAAACCGACCGACGTTGTCTATATTCGAGAAAGATTTTCCGTCAATTTGCTAGCTGCATCAGTGCTAGACTAATAAACCAACGCTGAGGGCTTGAACCGCAGCGGCGATTTGTGGATGTAGAGTTGTGTAGGCTACTACTACACTATCATAGTTCACACTTAAAATAAACAGGCTGCACAATTTCAATTTGATCCTTGGCAATTTATCCTGACTAGTTTTCGAACGCAACATGCAACATCGTCTTTATTGGCCACAACAAAATATGCCCTTTTTGCAGCGTTTTCCATTACTTTTTCGAGTATCACAGTTCAGCACGAATATTTTCCTTGAGCTCTTCAATGGTCTGTGCGTTGCTGGCGTATACTTTTTGAAGTCCGGGCGGGTCAAAGCAGAAATCAAGGTGGCCATTCAATGTCGCCATAATATTTTCGACGGCATACACGTTGAGTTAAGATAACAGAACGACTGTTTTCTATGCATAAAGTAAATATTTCGGTGCATTCTTTAGGTGTGAAGTGACACATGGTTGAAATGGTGCTGACTTGACGGTTGTCAAATGTTTGAGTTTTTCAATATTGAAATACCGACATAAGATATGGCGCACTCTGTAAAAAATCAACGTAAAATTAAAACTGCAGTATATGCTCCCGGGCAGCAATCCTAGCATGTTGCTCCGCTTTGGCTTTCAGCCGTGCTCGTTACTATCCTGTGGCGCTCTCTACCTTCTTGGGAATGTGGACTGTTATGGAATCGAACCTGTAGTGTGTGAAAACACTTATCGGCTTAAGGCTGGTCATCTATCTCAACTTGGACGTTCGTCAGATTACGCTCCATCGTTTGATGCTCATCTACCCCTTCTTGAACTTAATTGGGCAACTGCAGTTTCAGTGAACGCAGGCACTTCTTTACTTGCGTCTTTCTTCGTTCGATACTTATAATCGAAATTGAAGTTCATTCAATACTACACTACTTTAAGAGCATTCAAAGATTGATGGTCAATACCAATTGTCAGCAAATTGCCGTTGCTGAGATACTTGCTTCGATGTACCTTGCATTGATTTTACTTCGAAATTGACTAGCAAAATTTTGCTTGCTATGCTAGTGCTAGGCAAATGCATCAGGGTGCAATCGAGCCAACGAACTTTGGGTTTAGAAGCGAGTACGCTACCGCAACGCTATCGAAGCCCACATACTGGGTAATGTTTGAAATTTAATGTATCTATGCGAATGTGACTCTAACGACAGGTTAAGTAAGCTTGACTTTTACACTTGAAACTTGGGCCCGCAATATATGGTCCACCCTAAATATACGCCATGCGAAAAGGCAAACCAATAAAAGCAACGTACAGCTCGGGGAAAACTTAAAGTTTTGACTTTAGTTGCTCTTAAAATTTTGTGACTTTTTATTCAAATGGCTAAAATAGTTGGTACTAACATTACATTTGATATGCTCTAGTTGAAATTTGAATCGTTTTATTGCCTAAGACCTTTTGGGCTCTTAGCCTTTATTGGTTTAGCTGAAGATTGGTAGTTGGGTTTGTGTAATTGTTTGGCGCTCGTTTTGTGGCCGGAATTCTTACTCAGATTAAATTAATTGCCAAAGTTGCAGAGAATTACAAAATTAATGCAGAAAATATGCCAGGCTACTTCAGCAAATTGTCGACTAGGACAACAACGACACTAAATTGAATTATAAGCACACACACACACATACACACACACACACAGCTACAAAGCTAGAAAACAAAATGACTACGCAAATGTGTCTCAAATTGAAACAAAACGAAATTTTCAAATTTTCAATTTGCAACATTTTATATAAAGCGAGTTTTGAGGCAAAACGAAAGAAAATACTTGAAATGCCAGAGAGTGTTCTAGTTGGTGTTGTTGTTATCCTTGTTATTGTTGTTGTTATCATTGTTGTTGCGCTTGTTGTTATTGTAGCGTTGACTATGACGAAAATCTAATAAAATTCAATACAATTAATTTAATTTCTGTTTTTGCCTAGCACAAAGTCAAGTGCAGGACACAAGGCGGTACAAGCCATTTTCTCTATCTCTCAAAATGTATATGTATTGCCAACATTACGTGACTGCGTGGGCATTTTCATTTGGACTTTTCCCAGCTTTTTCTTTAAAATTCATGCACAAAATGAATGCCGTTGAAGAAAAAACCCAACTTAATTGTGTACTTGTTGGCAAGCCTTGAACAGGAAGCCCAAGGCATTCTGTTTCACATGCATAAAGCCACACTCGCTGACGCACACACACATGCTTATTAGTTGTATACATATATGCTTTACACATGTGCAGCAGACGCTCTGCTTAAAAGTGTCGTCTCTTGTTCAGGACCTTTTCGTTTTTTTTTTTGCTTTTGGTCTTGGTTTTGTGAGTATCTGCTGCTCTGGTCGTGTTCTAAAAGAACGCGGCAGCAAATTGAAAATTTAACCTTAGGTTAAAAGCATAAGCGGCTCTGTAGCTTAACGGCATTAGAGTCGTGTTAAGCTCTCAGATACACTAGAGAATAGCTCTGGGTACGTGCAGGTACAGTCAGACTTCTTTCAAGCAGCTTTTGTAGGAAAAAATACTTTTTTCAAAAAGGATTTTGGTTGGTCGCTGCTTTGGAATAGTATGAAGTTCATATAATATTTTTATAATAATACCTGAAAATATTTTGCAAGTAAATGTGGTATCCAAAAAATGTTGCACTTTTCTAAAAAATATGTCAGGAACAGATTTAATTGTTAAGTAAGATATCACTTATGTAGATACCTCTCTAAGCCCTACTTCTTCAATCACAATTTCTTTACTGCAAAAGAAAAAAAATATTTATGCCATAATAGAAATTTGTTGCTTTTCTGCTGTAGAATAATGAGATTTAATAATATTACCTCAAAATATCGTAAAAGTAAAAGTAGTTTTGAAACATTCAGCTTTTTTTTAAAAAATATTGTTCTTATTGTATTTGTGAAAGAAATTTAAAACTTTTTGCATAAAATCACATTGCGTATACGTAATTTTTTCTAATTAGAGAACATCTTTAAGTGCAGGTGCAGCCAGACTTCTATCACGCACAATTTCCTTATAGAAAAAACTTCAAATATTTATTTTTTAAAAAAATTTTGGCTGTAAAATACAATAATTGTAATTGCATTAAATAAAAAGACTTCGAAAATATGTAAAGGCAAGCATGCTCTGAGTAAAAAAGTTTAGAGCTGTTGAAGCATCTGTGAAAGATCTATATTGTCATATAAAATCATCACAAAATTTTGACGTTTTCTGCTTTTTGACTAAAATAGTTTCAGTTGTTTTTTAAGAATTTGCGAACTATTTATATAAAATCACATTGCGTATACGTTATTTTATATAATTATTTGTAGTCTTACATCATCTAAATTGCCTCATGCTTTATTCTATTCTGCTGGAACATCAATGAATCATTTATTCCACCAATGGCAACATGAAGTGTTCATGCCGTCTATAGTGCAACTGACAATTCGGATAGTCCCAAGACTTTCGTTCACATTTTATTCAAGTAGCGGGCCATTGATGTGGGCTTCATAAAGCGTACAATTGATATGACATAGTCTATGGTAATATTTCCATTATACTTTATGTTCTACAGATATTTTCTATTACGTAGAGGATCACTTAATGATTTCACAATTAAAGATGCGAGCTCATAGTTTGCTAGCTTGTCTGTTCTGTATGGCTCGAGAGGTGGCAAAGTTTAAGACTTTTTCAGTCGCAAGTAGTCTGAGCAATGCCAACACCGATATTTTTTGGCAACAAACCAAGCGGACGCATCCTGAGAGCCTGCGAAGAAGTTGCTCCGATTTGGCAGCCAAGACATCTGAAATAAACAAATTTCGCCTGTAGTATCAAATTTGGAAGGCATTTTCTGATATTACAGTTTGACTGCACCGAAAATGAAGAGGAAAAAAAACCGGAAGTTATAGCGCATTTTAATATTTAAACAAATAAAGAGCATTGTAGCTCGTATCATAAAGCGTCACTGCGTATACGTAATTTTTTGTGCATTTTGTGGTTTTTATGAAAAAATGTGCGCATTTTTTTAGTATTGAAAACTGCATGCTTTTATGTTTAAATATTTTAACTCCTACTCTTGCCGTTTATGTGTGATCATATTGTGTATACTGCTTTAAACTATGCGTCTACATAACTTTACGTTGCGTATACGTTATTTTTAATTAAACTATATTTTTTATTGAGAAAAAAAGTTAAGAGCGGCTTGTATTGTTTAAAGAGGCTGCATATTTTTTTTGAGCGCTTCAGTTATCGCTGACACTGCCTAAGTTTAACTGTCGGCATGAGATCACATTGCGTATACGTAATTTATTTTTAAAGAGCTCAGGTGGCAAACTTACTGTCCATACGTATACGTATCTCTTGGAATCTTTTTATTTAATTTATGTATTTCGTTATATTCAATCTTGAACACTCTAAGTCATTGTTATATATTTAAATTTGGATAAAAGTTAGTCTGTAAGCAAATTTAATCCAGATAGTTGCAGTGATTTGTAAATTGAGAAATTTGTTTCTCAATTTTAACGATTTAAGTTACCAAAGTTATTGAGTTATATTTATGAGTTGTATAGCTTGCGTAGCCTTGAACAAAGAGTAAGTTGCATTTGTTAGCTTTATATATGTGAGTCAGAGGCAAAATAAAGCAATATTAGGCTAAAATTAAACTTAAACCACATTTAATACCAAACTTTTCTTATTTAATAGTGCCACAGTTCATATTTTTTATTTTATCTAAACACTTGAAGCCGGAAATCAAGTTCAAATAAATAATATTCACAAAAAAGTACATGCACTCGTTATTAGTTTTTTTCATACTGACTTGGGAATATAAAAAAAAAATATATTCTCAATTATCTTTGAATTGTTTGTAATTTATTGCATTAACTAAACGAATAGGATTAATCTGCTGACTAAAAAAATGTCTGAACTGTGTAATTGGGATATAAACACGGAAGCACAAAGCTGGTTGATTATGCAAACATTTAATTTTAAAATCAGGGCACTTGAGGTAAATTCTGTTTAATGAAAACCATTTAAAGTGATTATTTATGGTACTTATTTTTAACTTTTGTATTTATTAGGTTTCATGGCATACTTTTTTATTGGTATAATGACAATGATTGTAAATGCGCTTAAGGAAATCATGTAATGCCGCAAAGCTGTATAAGATTAAAATTTAGAACATTCTTGCAACATTTCTGCGTGCCAATCCCTGTTGAATTTCTTTTCTTTTATTTTCTATTATTAAGGATCTCTGGAGAGAAATTATATTGAAACTTTAAAGTTGATAATGCTGATTTTTAATTAATTTTCAATTTAGCTGATTTTGCGTCTGAAAGCGTCTATAAGTTGACAATTTTGAATATTTTCAAATGTTTTGTGCGTTTGTTATCAACTTTAGTTTTAATCTTTGTTTATCTATTGTTATTGCTTTTTGGAGCAAAATCTTGGCAAAGTTCCGAACTTGATAATTCTGATTTTAAAATTATTTTTTTATTAAATTCAAATCAATGTATTTTGAACTTGGCTAGTGCCCGAAATCGTTTCTAGAATGACAGTTTCAAATATACTTGCATCATTTCTGCGTGAAAGCCTCGTTAAGTTATATTTTATATTTTTCTATTGTCAAGCCTCCTGGGAGAACAAAACATCTTTTAACTTTAAAGTTCTTAATTCCAATGTATAAAATGTTTACTTTAAATTTTCAATATAGCCGATTTTGCGCTTTCCTGGTGCCTAACAGCGTCTATATTGTCGATGAGAATTTTGAATATTCTTGCAGCCTTTCTGCATCTCTTACCTAGTTAATCATAAAATCATGCTGAAGCTTTTAAGTTGATAATTCAGATTTTTTAAATATTTTTTATAATTTTTAATTTAGCTGATTCTGCACTTTGCCAATATTAAACATAATTCACATAGTATTTCAGCCTTAGAATACTTTATAAACTGCTTGAAATAACGATTTTAGTGGCAAATAAATAAATCTTGCGGCAAAGTTTGCAACATAAATTGTTGACAACAAAAACCACAGCTGCGCTGCAAAATTTTCTTTTTGATGAAAACCAACGCACAAACGTGTTATATAATACTTCAACTTATGGAGTTAGTTTTATTGAAAATTTTCAAACAAAGTTTATGGGTAGAAAATATGTAGCTGTTGGATTTTTATATATAATAAACTAACTAGGAGTACATATATGTAAGAAGTGCAGCGAACAGGCTAAATATAGAATTGCTTCTTTAGGCATCAATTATTTACCCAGCCAGCTTTTGTTTCGCTATTAAAAGGCTCCACTGTACTTATGCGCTTGTGGCCAACCAACAGCTGCTCTCATAGACTCAGGCCTTAAGCTCGTATAGCCTCGATGAATTTGTTTAACAATTGTTCAATGTGCTTGGCTTTTCTACAGCTTAGCTGCTGCTTTAACATATTTCCACAGCTTTAATGCCAAAATCATGTACTTTCATTACCAACATCAGTACAATACAATAGAGAGCAAGAGAATATACTATAAATTTCAAGCGCCATCAAGATGATTACTTCCTGTCATGTAGTGCAAACATAAAAAATAAGTTCCAATGTGGCGGCAATGGAAAAAAAGGGCAGTTGAGGGTATGAGTGCGAGAGTGAGCAGTGAGGTAGTAAGCGAGCGTGCGACGTACGCAGAAATATAAACAACTATGGCAGTAAAAGTTGCTCATATCCTGTGCACATCCAAACCAGACAGACAAACACTACGACATATTATATGAGGGCGGCCTTGTAGAAGACGCGAACAACAACAACAGCTAAAATTATCACATAAATCAGTGCGAGCGGGATAGAGACAATGGAGCAACAAGGCCAACTGCCAGAGAGAAAACGATGCTACCGAACGAACTTACAAAAGAACAACATTAAAAACTTTTACAATCGCGTAATGAGAATCTGCTTTAAAACTTGCGACAGCCAGCGACAACAACAACTACATCAGTAACGAAAACAACAAGTAGAACCTCAGAGAGAGAGAGAAGAACAATGCCTGAGCTGGGCTGAGCAGAGCGGGGCTGGGCTGGGCACACACACTACACGTAAATAGAAAAGTATCTTGGAGTTGAAACTTAATTGACGTAAAAATGTGTGCACCAACTATAACAACAAATACTTGTAAGCAGAGGCACACACACACACACCATACACTCACACATACATAGCCTTATCCATACATATACCGATGCACACACACACTCACACACACAAACTTACGCACGTGTTACGTTGCAATTAAGCAAGGCGGCCATGTTGGTAATACTGGCAATGGCGGCAGGCCGCAAGCGCCACCGCACACGTAGCCAAATTACACTGCAAGAAATTTTTGGAAAGTTTAAAAATTGCATGCAAATTAGTGAGAAAATTTAAAAATTGACTTTGAGCTCGTTTGGTTGCAGTGTGGCATTTTTTTAAGATACATACTATTCTTTAAAACCTTTACAAAAGCAAATCTTTCATGCTATTAATTCTTCTGTAGAAAATTCTTCGGTTTTAAAGGCATCTTCTACAACCCAATGACGTTCCTAGCAGGGAACTTGTTCTTCGTTCAAAATGCATATCTTATATGTTGCCAATTATTTGATAAAAAATTATGCAAATTTTGAAGACAAGTTCTATAATTCAATGAAGTTCCTAACAGAGATTGAAAAAATGTTATAAAGTTAAAAATATTAAACTGAAGCAAAATGTTTAGGAATAAAGTGCAAGATAAAGACGCTCAATCACTTGAGGCTTCTGAATTAAGAAGACATTATGAAAATAGCGTAGAATTATACCAAGTTTTTATTTAAAAATAACAAAACATCTTAATATTAATATAATACCATTTTATTTAATAAGTTTAAAGAAATGTTTCAGTTTTGATTCTACAGGATTATTAATTTTTACAAATATTACTATACAGGGCTACACATTTCGACTTAAATTGTATTACATAGGGTTATACATTTTGTGGGACACGGTATTGAAGGACACTGGCATCTAAGTCCTAATTATGCTAGTTCGATTTCAACATGCAGCACTAATGCTAAATAGATACTGTTTGCCTAAGAAAATCTCTATTTATTAAAGGAAAATAAAGCATACTTCCAATTAAAATATGGATTAAATTCATATGTCAATATATTGCTTGGGTCTTCACATTATGTGGGTGTTGGATTATATAAAAACTCGTTTCTTGTGTTGTAATTTTTGATAATTTTTAGAGTGAGACAATTTGCATATTTACAAAAGTATGGGCCAGATCTCAGACCAAATGGTACACATATACAGTGAGTTATTGTAAGTAGTTAAGTAGGAGATACTGAGCAGTTAAGTTTGGGTTTTCACCGGCTTATACGATAATTATGTTTGAGTAAAATTTTACAGAATTAAAAATACTAAAAAAATTGTGAGTGAAAAATTATACTTGCTATAGTGAAACTATAAGAATCTCATTTCTTAAATTAGCTTAAGCCAATTTTTTCACATTCACTAATGGAAAGCAACACATAAATGCACCAAAACTTGACCCCAACATATGATAATCGGATGACAGTTGTGACTGACACACCGCGTCAATAAAAGTGTAAATTCTTACACTTAAAATGAAGGGCCCTATATTAATTTTATTGAAGTCTATTAAGTCATTTGTGTTTTGAAAGCTTAAAATAAAGTTTAAACTAAATTATTATAAAACAAGAGATATGCTTGTGAGAATTTCGACAAGATAAACTTCTACTAAAGTGAGTAACATCGATCAAATTGAGTTATGAAACAATTTTAATTAAAGTAAATTGAGAAATTTCTGAAAGCTGTTCATAGTTCATTTATAGACCTAATTGAATATGTTTGTTTCCAATGTGAGGCATGTCAACCCCACTTAAAATCTTTATTTCCTACAGATGCATCTGTATTCTTTGGGATACACATTCCAGCTCTTAGTGGAAAATATATATTGTGACCAGAAAATCAATTTAAACAAATTCTTTCACATTAATTATGCCAACATATCTGCTAATAATATTCAAATATTCACTTTCAGAAATATTTGTCTAACATTTCGCTGAGTGCAGTCTAACCTTAGACCGTAAATAACTCACGTAGCGCAGCGTGAAAGGCAGACCGTAATCATCGTTGCACCTACGTCAGAGCAATCCAGGGATAAACTTTTATTTGCTGTGAAATTCAATTTTTATTTTTTTGTTTTGTTGCACTTTTTGTTGTTGTTGTTGGTTGTTGATTATTTTGCTGTTGTTTTTGTAGAAAAGTTGCGAGTTAGTAGCTTTTGCTGCACGCTCTTTTTTTTCTATTAATTAAATGCAAAATATTTTATATAGCATTTTAAGGATTATGTAAATAAAGTTTTTAAATGCGAAAAACAGACTGAGAGTGGCGAGGCGGTAGATAATGAAAGTTGCAGTCTATGCCTGATTTGCATAGATTTGCTGCAACTTAGCTAAGTCAAATGCAAAATGCAAAACACACGACGTATACTTAATTTGCAAGTTAATAAAACAAAGAACGAAAAGTATTAAAAAGTAGCTTGGCTGCAAGACGCCAAGATAAACATTGCTATGGCTAGCGAAAGTCAAAGTCAAGCAGTGTCCCTGGGAGTAAACATAAAAATCACACTTTGCAACTTGAGCGATAAATTTCAAGTGCCGTTTCGATACTTTAATCCCAGGACATAATGTCAACTTGATGACGACGTGATTTTATGCAAAGCATGTTGGAAAATGCCTGCCTCAGTGTGTGTGCGTGTGTGTGTGTGTGTGTGCTTCAGCTATAACTGTGAAACCCAAGGGCTGTAAACAATTGCCTGGACCCGTCTAAACAATACCCAACAGGCCACACACAGACGGAAAACTCAAGCCGTAAACGTTTCGGAAACGTAAACGGAAACGGAAAAGCGTAACGAATGAAAACCAAGCGAACCAAGTGAATATAAAAATTGGCAGGCAGAAAAAATGTGGCTCAATAAAATCAAACAACAAACGTGATAGGATACCTCGACATTGACTACCACACGCCAAACCACTCCAATACTAAGCGGTGGTAGTCGTAGCAGTAGTAGTAGCAGCCCATAACTGGTCCCAGCAAAGTGCGAGAATCAATTGTGTGTTGACATTTTTATCAGTTTGATTGTGCCAGCGCGTAGACCAGGCGGGTGTGTTTTGCCATTTGCTGTTGACTTGGAACCCTTGGGTTGCTTTGCGTAGTCTAAACGATGGCCAACTGGCACGCATGGGCAATGCCCAGCTACGCAAAATATCCAATATGTATATGTATTGTAAGGCTTTGAAATCAGTGCCTAGTGACAATGTTGACCCTTTTTCTTAGTTCTTTTTTTGAGGGGTGGAGTAGCAACTGTCGTCACCAACGATGCGACACGCATGTTAAGTCAAATGTTCGAAGTTCTTGTTATTTTTTTTTTACTTTTGGTAGCAATGCAATGCTGACTGTGTTGAATAATCCTGATGGCCTCTGTGTTGTGGGGGCGTCTCTTGAAAGATGCGGGTGTCTAAATTAAATATGTAAACAGCGGCTGTTGCAAGTTGTTTATGAGCCGTTGCCTTTTTATGTTAATGTGAGACATAGACGCACAGACAGTCAAACAAACAGCCACACACACACACGTGGCGTATACTTGATATTATAAAGCAAAAAGGCTTTAAAACTTTAATGCTACAGCAGGAAAGATTTTGGAGCGAAGGTTAAGACGGCATTGTATACTCTTCACTTATATAAGACTGTGTAAGACTGACAATAGTTTAATTGTGCATCATAAGCTGCTTAGTTGATTGCACAGCTGATTGCCACAGAGCACGTCAATTTCAGGTAAATGATAGCTCTAAGCTTAGTTGGCACTCATGTGTGTGTGTGTGCTCGAAAGCATCGGGGTCTCTATGTGTATCTTTTGGGTAATACAGTCAAACTTGATTTAAGTGAATTTCAAGGGTAACAGCTTAAGGGGATTATAAACAAACTGGTAGACTTTTAGAATTTTTTCTTTTTGCGTGGGCCTTTAGTTTTGATTTGGAGCCTAATTTTGTTTGTAGGTTTTTTCTTTTGCTTATTTTTCTAACTGAGAAATTTTTTAAGTTTATAATATGTGACATTAAATGCCGCAAAAATTTGCATAATATGTGTTTGTTTATTACTTATGAATTTAAAAAAAAAATAACTTTTTGTAAAGCTTGAGTAATAAAGGCCCTTGGGGTAACTTCCTAAAAAAAGATTCCAAAACTTAAGAAAACTATTAAATTTTTTTGTAACTTGCCTTAATTTCACCTTTGTGAAGTTTAATGCAAAATAATTAAGTAATTAGTTGAGCTAAGAGAACTAGTATATATTCTTTGTCTTTAATTTTATAACATTCGCCTTTTCTCATTTTTATTTATAATTTCCAATATTATTCTTTTTTCCTAAACTTTAGTCATACTGTTTTTTTGTTAAAATATTATACATTGTCTTAATTAATCTTTTTCAAATATTCATAGTTATCCTGACTTTTAATCATTCTGTGTTTTTGTTCAAATTTTTTGCTTTTATGTGCTCTCAACAACGTTATTTCTTTAGGGAATATACATTTTTCAAAACAATTATTTGAGTTAAAATATTTAGCATAACTTTGCCTTTATAAAAGTT
This sequence comes from Chymomyza procnemis, assembly GCA_035046065.1. Lineage (NCBI taxonomy): Eukaryota > Metazoa > Arthropoda > Insecta > Diptera > Drosophilidae > Chymomyza > Chymomyza procnemis. The sequence continues at coordinate 44,794,236 of JAWNOJ010000026.1, forward strand.
AATAAAATATACATTTAGTAGCACAAAACATAAATTTAATTTGATTTTTTTTTTATAAAGCTTTTTTTTATTGTTTCCTTAAGCTGACTAATTAACTTCTATGCTTTTGTTGTTGATAAATTGTATTAATTAATCCCATTTTAAGATAAAAGTGACGCAAAGCCTTTATAGTTTTAATTAGCAATTAAAAATATTGCAACACAAAATCACAAATTATGTTATTGTTTTCACAAGATTTTTTTTCACTTTAAAATATTAAAATATTTTATTCTTGTATTTGTACAATGTTCTGTATTGAATACTTTACTTCTAGTTAAAAATGTTTCTAAGATAAACTTAGAATGCGGTTGTGCAAATGCAGAAATTATTTTAAGTTTTAATACTGCATTGATTAAAAAATTCTCAAAATTCATTTATACAGAAAATGAAAAAATACAGGATGCTCCCTTCAAAGTACTTCCCATTGAACGAAACCCATTCGCAAACGCAATCTTGGAAACATGTTTCATATGCGGTTTGCAATATGGCCAACAAAGCCATCTACGATTTTTCCACGATCTAATCATAGGTTGTGAAACACGTTCCACGTAGCATTTTTTTGATTCGGCTGAATAGGAAAAAGTCTCAGAGAATCTCATTTTTAAAGTAAATTTTTAGGGCTAGATATAAAATAGCTCACAATACAAAATATTCAGTTTTTCTCTTAAAAAAAGTTAAAAAATTTAACATATTGAACTTGTTAAAAAAAACTCTTATTAGAAACTAACTGTGCCAAGAAACCCCTTAATTATTATTAACTTATTATGGCTGGGACTGTTGGGCCAATTTTGTCAATGGGTCTGGGTTCTGCTAAGTGAAGCGCTTTAAGAAAATGCTACTTAAGATATTTTTTGTAGCTTCGAGTAACTATAATATTGAAGAATCGAAAACAAACAGATCTTTTTATTCTTATAGTTCAAAGCACATTCTTTAGACTCTTGACTTAAATTCGAAATTTGCAAAAAACGCAATTTTTCACATATGTGGCCTATCTTATTGAAATCCCGAAATGATAGGCCCATACTGATTCAAGATTTGGATGCTATCATACTTATCAATCCTATATATTATTCTCAGCTTTTCAATAATGTTTAGTTGCTACCCATCTTATCGGCTGTTTTCATTGAGATTTGCCTTTTTTGTTTTAAAATCTTGATACAAAGATAAACTCAGTAATATTGCGAGAGTTCTATTAAAAATGGAAAATATTTTCTGTTTACTTTTTACCAGAAGTAAAGAGACATGAAAATAAGTTGGTATGATCTTCACCATTCCTTAAATGATACAAATGATACAGAGATAAATACAGGAATATTTCGATTTCTTATTCTCAGTAGCTCTATTAAAAGTGAAATGATATTTAGTGTTTACTTTGTACTACAGAAATAAAGAAACATAAAGAACTTTTGTTAATCTTCATCAATTCTGGACTTGGGAGACCAAAGCTGTTGGTTGGCCCACCATTTACAGAAAAAACATTTGAAACAAAAAACTAAAAATATATGTTATTATTTCGCATAAAATAGTGAAAATAAATCAATGTAGACAGCATACATTTTTTATTTGATTTTTTTTTTAAGTTTTAATTTTGAAAATAATTATTTTTTTGAAAGCACCAAATAATAGAATAGATTTTACAATTTTCCTATAAAATCAAGTCCTATCACATTATAAGTTGTTATGCTTAAAAGCTTCATTTTTTAAAAACTGCTGATTTTATTATGAGCTTTGTAATTAAATATATAACAAATAAAAAAATGGGTAAAAATGAAACTTAACAATTTAATAATAACATATTAATTAGTATTCACTGTACTAAGAATCAATTGCGCATATGAAACATTGCTTGCTTTCTGTCAAAGTTCGCATTAAGGATCTTTGACTGTTTTGTCGATAACTAAGAAAATGCTACTGACAACTACTTGAAGTGCCTTGCCTCCACGATGGCAGCCATAATGAGCAGACGCAGGTGTGTGTGTGTGTGTATATTGGTTGGTGTAACTTGACAACGGCCATGGCACTTGTATGTGAGAAGTATTAGTGTCAAAGGCAACCATTGACAAGCCGACATCAGCCAGAAGCTCATCAACGTTGGCAGCGGTAGCAGCGGCAGCTGAAGTAGTAAATTGACGTCGTAGGAGCCAGCAGCTGTGGCAAAGTCAAATGATGCCACCAATTGCTGCTATTGTTGTAACTGCTGTTCGGCTGTTCTACTGCTCTGCTGCTGTGGTTACCGTAAATTTAACAGCAAACAATTATTTTGCTTGCCAACAACTATAAATACGCACTTTAGTTTCGGTACACAGCCAAAATACATGATTTTACGCCTACCAGATACATTTATGCATGTGTATGCGTGAGCATCACTGTGTGTGTGTATGTATGAGCGGGCCGCAAGGCACAGTGTGGCAGTGTGGCGTCATAGCATCATATTACGTGTACGCATACGTGGGGGTACTGCGAGCAATCCGCACATTGACAGGCTACAACTACAGTCATGGGTTTAGCGCCTGGCAGCAATTTACTATTTTGCGATGTATGGGTGTGTGTGAGTGTAACTGTGTCTGTGTGTGTGTTTATGTGGTTGTATGAGTGTGTTGTCCTTGTAACACTTAAAACTTAACACCAAGGCTGTTTGTTTATCTCACTTTGCATCTCATCACATCTTACAATGACACATCCTACACATACAACTCTCACTGCTCCTCGCAGCAAATTTCTGTCTCTGGCAGGCAGCCATTTTGCATGAGTGTGCCTGTGTGTGTGTGTGTGTGTGTGAGTTAGTATGTGCTTTTGTTGTTGTTGGTATTTATCTTTGTCTCACTTTGCTTTTAGCTTATACTATGCACAGTTTGCCAACTATTACGACAAAACTGCGTAATTAATTTGCAGCAGCAAGCACTGCCTCCTGCATCTATAGCTGCCTATTGCTCCCAACCAACTTCATTGCCAACTCTCTCCCTCGCTCTCTCTCTCTCTGTCTCTCTAGCTAAATGGCAAACGTTAAAGTTGTTGCCCTTTTATAGGCGATTTTTTATGCACTCTGACATGCCGCGCTTACTAATGCCTTTTTCCTGGGCTCTCTTTTAGCCATTTACAAATTTTATAGTTTTCCATTCTTTTGCATTTCACATTTAGTGTGCACATTACAAGGTTAATTTCGACTTAATGTCAGTGTGCACTACGTTGACAGCGAACGGCCAGCACCAGCACCAGCAGCGTAGGACAAGGGCCAAGTTATGTGGGCACTTAAATGCCTTTCTTGCGTTAGTTTACAGTCGCGTGCCCTGCTGAAGCGCCCTCGCTCACTTGGCAGTGGCTATAGTCAAGGCATTTTTCATAAATTTTTGCTTTATGTCATGGCACTTAAGCTTTTGTTTAACCTAACACACACACACACACACACACACACACACACACACACGTGGACTAACATATCCTTACACACACATACGCCAACACATACGAGCTGGCTCTCCTTTCTGCAAGCATTTAAACGCTTGGCCATCAAAAAATTTAGCTCTTGCACTTGTATGCGTCGTCAGACGACGCCTGTGCGTATGCTTAACAAGAACATATGTATGCACACTAGTTGACAAAAGTATTTTGACAAAACTACAGGATAAGTTGGAGAAGCAAAACAAAAGTTGTTATGAGACAGACTGAAGTTAAAAAATTATACAAAAGAATAAAAAAATAGTATAGGCTAAAGTATTACAACTTTAAACAGTAAGCTGGATTTTGCGAATAAGAACAAATTTTTAAACGTTGGTTTTTATAAGAGATTTTTATTTCAGATTATTTGCTATTTGTAGATTATTAAACAAAAATTGAAATTAAAGAATTAATAAGAAAATTTTTGGGAAACAAAACTTAGTTTAAAAAAAATGTGTATTTACAGCAATATTTTCCGAAAGTGCGCATAATGCTTAATCTTACAAATTGTTCTACATGCGATTTCTTAGAATTTACAATAATTGAGGTACTTTCAATTGAATATTGAGAACTTCTTGATAAGTATATAAAAAAATTCTTCATTCAATTTTGAATACCTCTATTAAAATAAAATCTTCGATTTAAAGCGATTTAGAAATCAACCTTCAGAATAGATATTTTTAATGAATTTATTTTAAAATTTAAATTTTCTCTTAAAACTATAGTGAACTATAAAATTGTTTAGAAATACAAAAAAATTCCAGATGCATCGCTGAAGAAATATTTTTAAATGTATTGACTAATCTTCTAATCGATTGGTTAAGATTTCATGCCATTCGGCACTGATTGGGCTTTCAAAGCGTCACTACTGGTTATATCAATATCGTGGAAATTCAATGCCGCACGAGCGTATGCCTTGAACATTGTATTGAATGCCTTTGCAAAAAGTTAGTATAGAAGCCACCAATATTTGAATGAGTAAATCAAAATTGTACCACCTTCGAAAGAAGCAGTCTATTCTGAGTTAGGAAAAATTAAATATACGTTATTAGGCTCCTATATTACAGCCTAAAAAAATCAGTCCACAAGTCTTGTGGAAGAAGCCCAAATGCAGATATTTCAACAACTTTCATTGTTTTTTTTATAAGCTTAACCAATAGACTTGCGTCATTTTTTGAAAGCTCTACAGCGGTTAGTCGCATTCGGATAGTTACTTTCAAAAAACTGGATAAACCCAAGCAAGTATTATTACTAGTACTGCCGTAACTAACAAAAACTGCAAATATGAGCAACTACTGATCAGTAAAACCGAACCTCATGGCAATATACTTTCATCAAACACTGTGGCTATATTTATTTACAACAAATATATATGTATATATATTTACATACATATATATAGCCTGACATTCAGGCTAAGCTTTATGCGTAGTTTTGCCCACATCAGTGTCAACGTTAACCCTCTTTCTCTCTGCTTTCGTGGCACATGGCCCCCTCTGCATGTGTGCGTGTCAGTCGCCCGCATGTTGCATGCTGCATACAAAAGAAAATGAAAACGCTTATCATCGTTGCAGTAGTTGTTGTTTTTGTTTTAGTTTTCGTTTTTTTGTTTTGAGCTGAAGAGTATGTTCTTGAGCATGCCACTTGATGTTGGCATCAAATTAAATAACTTTCCGACAATTGTGAGCCGCCTTAAATTGTTGGCATTAGTTTCAGCAGTCAGGCCCTCTAGCAAATCTTCAAGTAAGATTGGCTATCAACCCAATAAAATGACAACATTGGGTAAATATATTTAGACAGGATATTGTAATTGACATGACATAAGCTCAGTTAGAGTAAATGCAATGAAAGCTAGAGCATGACTAGAATATAATGTTATTAGCAGGGCAAGTTTTGTGCCAATTATTTAAGCATTATTTGAAAAATGTCTAAGGATGTACGAAATATTTTAAAATTATTCTTAGTCATATCAAGTGACATATGAAAAACTTAAAGCTGCAATTTTTGTTGTTTCAAGCAGTTTATCCCCGTATTAATTCCTTTTGTTACAACTCTGTTCTTCTCCATTTACTTTCGCATTTTTATTTTTATTTTTTTGTTGTTTCCAACCAATGAACACTTTGTAGTCAAAGCTCTCTTAAAAACTTTGTATAAAATGTTTGTTGCGTATACGTAATTTTTTTTGTTTTTATATTTTGTATACGGCATGTGTGTCGTGTTGTGTTTGTAAGTATGTTTGTGGCATTTGCTTGAAACTATGTTAAATTGCAGTCCATGCAACACGTAACGCATTTGGTGCACAGTTCCGCATCCGTAATCCGATTTGTTTATGCTTTGTATGCGTCAGTGTGTGTGTGTGTGTGTGCTGGCTCTTGCGCTCGCTCTTTCATTTAAAACAAAGAAGATACAAAAAACACTCTCTTGGTGGCAACTCACTCTGTTGCTGCCACATATTGTTGTTGCTGTTTTTTCACACTTTGTGCATTCTATTTACATGTATTTTACTTCATTTAGTCGACACGCAAAACAAACGCAATGGCGGAGCGGAAGTTAAGAAGAAAAATGCAATGACAGCAGCAGCGGCCGACATGCAACCGCATTGCACACACACGCACACACATGACTTGCCGCTTTGTTGCACACTCAAACACACACACACACACACACACACACACATTTACAAGCACTTCACGCAAATCGCATTTACCTGCTGCTTTGCACAAAAACCTACTAATTAAGTTGACATAAAGCCCTGCTACGGGCATTTGGTTTTGCATTTACTCTCTTATTTAGCTGCGTAAGCTCTCTTACAAACTCTCGCTCCACTACTCACTCTCTTTCTCTGCGCTCTCCCTCCACTCACTGCTCTCTCTCTCTCTCTCTCTCTCTCTCTGTGCATTGTTGTGGTTAGCATTCGTTAAACATTACCCGGAGTAAGCCGCTTGCAGCAACAACAAAATGCTGTTTTTTTTAGCTCTTGCCCCAAAAAGTATGCTTCAATTTTTGCAACTCCCATTTTGACCATTTCCTGCACTTTTTCGCACGTTTATGTTGCAAACAATTTTTTTTTTCAAACTCAACTGCAGCTGCACACAGCTGTTTTTGCATAGCATCTACCATGTATGCTACACATAGACGCATTTTTCACGTGCTGCACGGCTGGGGACAGTCAGCAGCGGCCGGAACTTGTGTGCGCCAAGATGCAGTCTGTCAGCGCGTCGAAATGGTTCGTTACATGTCCGGCATTTATGCAAACTATGCTACGCTCTGGCGTTGGCCATTTTTTTTGTTTTGCTACACAAAATTTTTGTATTTTACATGCTGGCAATGCAAATGCTTCAGTGCTACTAGTCTCAAAACAATGTACAGCGAGGTAACTGCCCAAAACGCGTGTGGAAAACTGCAGAAAAATGACCCAGCACTTGGCCCAGTGCAGCAGCGTTGAAAATTGCTTGCTCATACACTCCACTCCCCCAACGCGCAGCAAAAAGTATACTGCATATTATTTAGTTGTATTTTTTTTTTTTGCACATTTATTGTTGGACTGTTGGCTGCCTGCACGTACAGCTCGCCGGCGCTGTCACCCATTTACCCACTTTGTACAACTGTGAATTAAATAAAAGTTAAAGTGGATTTCGCTGAAAAAGTTAAGCATACGCCTGGAAGGCAAGCAGGCAAGCAGGCAGGCTGTCTGGATGGCGGGTACAGGCTGGCAGGCAGGCGAGCACAGGCACAGGCAGAGTCGCATAGAGACCAGTCAGTCGTCGGATTCGCAACCGGTTTTGGTGTGCAATGCAAAAATTGTATGAATTTCATTTGACGCTACCTCGGAAATTACGAAAATTTCATTTGACACGCAAAAATATTTAATATTAACTGAGGAATACACAGCAGCGCGCCCAAGATAAAGAGAATGCTCGACCCACTTCTACGGAATGGAAAAAAAAAACCGTATATAAAGTAGAGCTTTGGAGTGACAGCTAGACGGCGCGCCGCAGTTGGGTTTGGGGAGTCAGCATTAAACGTCCTTGTCTGAATGTCATGCCATATTCAAATTCATTTCGTTTCACATTAAATGCCAACAAATAGCATGAATTTGCATCATTTTGCTGTCCCACACAGTGTGACCGACCACTGCCGGCAGCGCTGCCGCAGCGCTGCTGCATAAATAATCAAGATTTTTATCATTTTGTATACCGATTTCAATTTCGTTTTTATCGTATGCAATTTACATGCTCTCACGCTCACGCTGCTGGCAAACAGTACCAGCGCCAGACAGACAGACATTGGCTAGTGCCGGCATTTTGACGTCATGATTGATGTCGCTTGCTGGCGACAGTCAATTATCGTCAATCACTGGACCTCCCTCCGCCCCAAAAAAATGCTGCTCCACGTTTTGTGTCGCTGCTGACTTGCGAATTGCACAAGCTGCAAACAGAAGCAACACAAAAAAATGGACAAACAAATACAAAACGTGCGCACATTACTCATACGCAGCGTAGTCCGAGGCACCAAAGAAAAAAACGAAGCAAAGCAAAGCCCAAAAATTGTTAATAATGCAAGAGATAGAGAACTAAAGACGCAGCCATGTCAAAAGCCGACTGGGCGTTACGGAATTTCGTAATAAATTTTATGACTCAACTTAAAGGCTCGCTTTGCCTCTAGTTGGTGGGCGTAGCACGCGGGCTGGCTTGAATTTCCGCAGTTTTGCTTGCTTTTTTATTTTTTTCTTTTTGGTTACTGGGTTCTTTTTTTTCTCTTATCATGAAATTGAAATCATTGCCGTCATTTGAAAACCATTACGTATGATATATGCGCTAATCTGATATGCAAGCGCGCGCGCGCCCCAATGCTCGCACATAACGTACACGCCGTGAGTGAATAAAAATGTCGCCAGCTACAACAACACAATTTATACACAAAAGTGTTGTACACAAAGGCGACAACCCAAAAAAGGAAACTAAAGGCACTTCATGTGTGTGTGTGTGCTGCATGCAACACATACGCTAAGTAGCTGTAGCTCACTTGACTGCTGTCGTTTGGCTCGTTGAAGGCGTCGTCGTGCTCGTTGTGCTCGTCGAGGAAGTCGCGCGCGTGATCCCTTGAAAAAGGTTGCAAAAGCAATTGAGTGTGAACAGTGTTTGTAGGTGGCTGCAGCAGCAGCAGCCTTTAATGTTATTTTTTTTCTGCTTTTGGGCTGTTCTCACCTGGCCTAACCAACTGGCACGTCAGCTCAGCTGTGTACAGCGGCGTCTAAAGTCAGCGAGCAGTCAGCGCACCAAGCAGCTAATGCGCTGTAGCGTCTGCGTGTGTTGCGGCACGAACAGGCAGGCAAATGGCGTGGCGACTGCTGATGCTGCTGCATGTTGTTGTTGCGGCGACTGTTGATTAGGCGCAAGTTGCCTTTGGCGGCTTATGAGCATGGTCAAAAGGCGCCAAAAAGGCATCAAATGTGGCACATGTCAGCGACAAGTCAATAAATATGTTGCCTTAATATGTATTCATTTGGCTGTTTGAACGCTGTTGCTGCTGCAACATGCGACCTTCGCTGTGGCTAGTTAACGCCATGTGGTAAGTTGCTGCTGCGTTGGCGTGACATTGATTTGATTTTTTGCTGCGGCCTGCTGCACGTGTTGGCCAAGACTTTTGGCATTACGGCAGCTCACTTGGTGTATTTTTTTTTTTTTTGGCTGCTGGTAATACGCTTTTGATTTGCCCAAATTCCATTTTTCACAATTTAATGCGCATTTCGTTACGTGTTCTTGTCGTTTAACCCGCCGTCGCCCGCAAGCTTTGTCTCTCTCTCTCGCTCTCTTCCTGCAGCTGGAACGTGTCAGTGGACAGACGCACACACACAAACGCACCAACACACCAACACTCCAACACACTCGGCTACATCTATCATTACATTTGTCACGTGAAGGGCAACGTGATTTCATTTTCCTGTCGCCATAAAGGTGACACATTGCATTTGTGTGAGTTTTACTTATTTCCAGTAGAACCCGACTCAGTTGTCTGCCTCTTTGTGTTGCCACTGCCGCCACCCAACTTTAGCTGTCTGCTTGGTTTCCTTGTCACTGGCAGGCAGGCAGTCAGTCAGCCTACACACTCTTGCACCTTTATTTCCGTTTTTCAGCATTGGTGAGTCAAATTTCGCCTCATGCTGCTGTAGTGCTTTGCTCATCAGCGCGTATACGTAATCTGTTACCTGACTGCTGGCAAGCTGAAAATATAATTTACATACTTACTGGCTTTAAGTTAAAATACAATAAGCAACTCAGCGACGTTTTTTTTAAGGCTATAATACGTACAGCATGCTTGTTGACAAGCGTATTCAAGGCTGCAAATCCCAAATAATTTGTCTTTAAGGACTTTTTGAACATGCGCAATTTGATAAGCTTTTTATATGTATGTAAGAATATACTTTATTTAATTTAAAAATTATTTTAATAAAACACAAATTTCCCCAACGCTTGTGGGTATTTGAGTTTACTAAAAAAATTGTAAAAACATATTTCGTTTTTATATCAACTCTCTCTCTCTCTCTGAAAGTCCAAGTTGCGGCTTATGAAAAACTTTAAATTTATTTACAGCAGCACCAGCTAGTCGACAAATATGCCATAAAAAATTCTATTGATTTTTATGAAAACAAAAAACAAGCTGCCAAATATAAAAGTTGTAAAAAAAAAAACAGTGAAAACAAGCGCAAAATTTCGCACAACAGACCACAACAACTTTTTTGCAAATTACCAACAACAGTTTGGGGAACTGTGAAAATATCCAAACATAACTTCAGATTTTATGGGCCACATGTGAAATTGGGAACGCGCTTGTCTGTGCGAGTTTACTATCAATATGCCGCGGTTGTTGGCGTGTCTCACCCTTGTCTGCAAAATTAGCGCACTTTTGGCCCTGGTCATTGCTAGAGTCCTCGAGCAGCTGGCATAGGTGAACAACATCTGAGCTGCGGCAGTTGTACTCCTGCTCTCTGGCTTTCAAGTTTCATGTCAAAAGTGCACTTCATGAATATTTCACTTGCAATCACATTGTTTTCTAGCTAACTTTTAAGATTGTTTTAACATGTGGCGGAAATGGGCGGCATGTTAGGTTTCGGGGCGTGTCCTTTGGCGTTGTAGCCGCGTTGCTGTTTATCCTGTTGTTGCTGTCGGTTGCCGCACGTAAAGTTGAAACAAACTTTGGTTTTCACTCAATTTTGGCAATGGCTGCCAACGCGAACGGCAGCCGTTTATGTATGTGTGAGAGTGTGTATGGCTGTGTGTGTTTGTGCGGGTCTGTCTGTGTGTGTATGCTTGTGTTCTAGAGATGGGTGCGTGACACTTAATTTTTTAAAAACTCCAACACGAAAATAAAAATATTGTTATGTCGCACTTTGGTCAAGATTAGCTAAAACTGTTAATGCTTTTAATTAATTTTAATTAAAAATATGCAAAATTTTGTTGTTCGATAGCCAAACTAGGCTAAGTGCTAACTATGGCTACAACTGTGCTGCCTTTTACAGTGACTTTAATAAATTTTTCAAAATAAAATTCAAAAATTTAAGTGCAGTTGAAATAACTTTTATTTTACAAAATGAATTCCAACTTCTAAGAATTTCTTTTATTATTCATATTTTCATTTCAGTATAACTAAAAACTTACATTTTCATTAAATCTTGAAAACGCCTATTTATCGGTTTCGGATTTAAATAGAAGCTACGTAGAGTGCTTCGAAGTAGTATCTTTTGAAATATCAATCACTAAATTTCGTCAGTTTTTTTTGGTTCACCTCGTCATAAGGCCATCTTTTTCCAAATGATAATTTGTGAATATTGTTAAAGTAAAATGAAGTCCTTTATTTGCGCATGAAAGTAATTCTTAGAAAGATTATACTTAAATCAAATCTGCGCCGCCTTGTTCGATAACTTTTTGAGTGACATAGAACCGAAAATTTTGAATTTTCACAATTCCATTTAACAAAAACTTAGTTCGCTGTCTGCCATTTCAATGGTCCATTTGGTATAATTGACACGACGAGGATAGTCAGGTTGGTTTAGTTTGAACGCAAACATCCTCAAGTCTACAGGAATTATGCGGTGAAGAGTGGTTCGAGCGTTGCGCAACTTCTGGGAATAGCGATAACTCGATGATGGCGGCTTCTCTTTAACAGTGGCTCGTACAGCCTTGATATATTGGCTGGAACGTCTTTTTCGTGGTCTGGATGATTGGCTGGCATTACTAGCATTACGAAATTCGGAAATTTTGCATAGAAACATGTTATAGTAGAAGGCATTGTGAAAGTAAAAACAAATAATTCCAGAGTCGCTCTTGTGGTATGAACTGTTCCAGCATGATGCTGCCATTGCGGTACGAAATAAGTCGATCTGTCAAAAGTTCCGTAGCATGAATTAACTTGAAATATCGCTACAAACACAGTATGACATTAGTTGATCTGTAACTTCTATCAAAATTTATAGAGATACCCGTTGATTCTAAATACTTCAAATGATCTACCCTCCAGTAAGTACATTTTAATGCCAAAAGGATTGCTGAATTTGGTTCTTTTTATCCTTTCATGAAATTGTAGTAGAAAACACGTTAATGTCAGTAATCATGCAGCACCTGTCGATAAATCGCCGAATTAATAAAAAAATTACTACGAATTCTTTACTTTTTAATTGCATTTTCGAAGATCTTTTCAATCTCTATAGCAACAAGAGCGAGCATTTGCGAATTTATAGCTTAAGTACTTCTTTGAAAAAATATTTCATAATACTTTGTGGTGGCGGCAAGTGGAATGAACTCACAACCCATGCAGCTGGCCAGCTCAGACTTTTCTGCATACTGACCAAATCTAACAGCAAGAAAGTTGCAACTTAGCACCCAAAAAAAAAAAGGAAACCCTGAGAAACTTTTATAAATGTGCGTGGATTAAAGTTGGTCATGCTTTTAGTTAGTTTTCCAACTCAGCGCGGCGTTTAATGAAATTTCCACCTTTTTTTCGGCTCTGTATGTTCAGTTACCTTTGCAATTTGATGCAGCCGCAAAGTGCTGCAAGTTGCAGGCGCCTTCAGAACGAAGCCATTGCCAGGCTGTGCTCATTCCCACGGCGCCCAGACAAATGCTCAAAAGGCTGCAGTTGTTTTAGTTGTTGTTGTTGTTGCAGTTGTTGCATGCCGCTGCTGCTCTTGATGACTAAAGTTGCTTTTTTCGGCACTTTTCCATGTCGCTGTATCTATGTGTGTGTGTTTCTTGTATACGTATCTGTATTCCTTGGCATGCTCGTCCGCCCACGCTCGGCAGGTGTGCGCCTCTGTGCACTGAAAATTACAACTACTGCTGCTTTTATTTACTATGCTTAGTATTATTTTTATCTTTATTTTTTTTTTTTTTTTTTTGTGGTATATACCAGCGAATCGTTGTATGTATTTATGTGTTCTATATTTTATGCACTTTGCGTGCCAGCAAATTTCTCAATTTCTGTGGCCCATTTGTATTTTTCTTATTTTAGCAATTTTTTTTTATTTCTCAGCTCATACATTGTGCATCGGGGCGTTGCTTTCATTTAGTACAGTGAAGGTCAGTCAGTTGGCAATTGGCAAGGGCAGGCAACTCAAAATAAATGGCCACAAATACAAGAAAAAACGAGAACGAGCACAAAATTGCAGACAAAAAAAAAAAACATAAAAAATAAAATGAACGAAACTTGTTTGATAATTTTCTACTCAAATTGAATATCTGCCATAGATATTTGCCAATGTACATGGTATGTGTGAAGCGAAACTTTTCGTATTCTCAACGCATAACTTTAATGGAAAAACTTTGCATAGCAAGCCACAAAAACGAAAAGAATATCTATACATGCATAACTCCTAGCAGGAGCTGTGTAGTAGAGTACAATCGGTTGGAAAACCAAGCGAACGCATTTAAAATAGAAAACTCAAATTGAATTGTATGGCCAAAGATTTTTGCCAAACATAACAAAACAGAAAACTGAAGCAAAGAAGCCAAAGAAATTTATTTACCTAACCAAATTGATAAATTTTTGTTTAAGAAGTTTTGGATCGAGTGGCATGAGAACAGGTGCAGAAGCTGTTTAATCGGTTCAAGCAAGCATTTGCAAAAACTTTATAATGTACCCCAATAGTAGCCCGAAAAGCTGTGGCGTCGAGACAATTTCAAAAATGCTAAATTCATGTAACTTATCAAAACAGAATGTAAAATGCCTAGAACGACTGGATAATACATAAAACTGTATTAAGCTCGATAGCCAGATTCAACTCCTAACTGTGACATAATATCCTGAAAAACAAAAGACTTACTTTCTTTAGACCATCACAAACTTTTATAAGGTTACAGCTGACCTCACTAGGTGTCATCAAGCGCTTCTGCTGTTGTGTGCGTCTTCTTCATTTGATCACTCCAAGTGAAGATTGTTTTTTCTTCTGTTGATCTTCCCAGCTGAGTTTTGGTCGTTCCCATCGTTTTCCTTTGCCGGCTTTCACATCGCAAACCTTTTTCTCTCGAACGTCTTTGTCCATATGAAAGACAACTTCGAGCCAACACAGACGTTGTGCCGTAAGACGTTGGATGTCATCGAAGTTGTCGTAGAGTATATGCAGCTTTTAGCTTATTAGGATACGATAGATAAATAATACAATAGTCCAAAACGAAAGGGACCGAAGATTCTGGAATTGTTTCAAAATAGTTTTTAACAACGCTATGATACAAATATTTAATTTAAAGCTTATGATAATGCAAATGAATCCAAGTAAAAGTTTATGCAAATATAATACGCCACGTTCTACTATCATTTAGGGAAGACAATTCTATAAGGCCAAATCTACAAGAATAGGACGGCCATCGAAAGCTTGGATCGATTCTGTTTTAAATCAAATTTATTTAATATTTTATTTTTATAGTTTTTAATGAAATAAAATCTGTAGGGTTTTAAAAACAGCTTTCAAGTACGATATATTCAAATATTTAGAATAAACCTTAAAAAAATATAAAATAAATAAATAAAAAAAATTTATTCCCCTTGAATATGATTTTATCGCTGCTTTGGGAGACATCTCAATTAATACCTATTGGAAGTGAACAGGGACCGATAGCTTATAGATGATGATTTCGAATGGCTGTGTCTCTATTTGCTAGCTATGTCAGTGCTAGGCAATTGCACCAATGCTGCTGCGATAGTAGGCCACGTACCTTTATTTTAGATGCTACTAATACGCAAATGAGTTTTTAAAGTTTATCAATTATTATTTGCTTTAAAAATTGACAAAATTCTATCCATCAATCATTTCTCTTGCAGTTATATAAAGTTTCAGAAGCTATTGTTTGTGCATGAAGAATAAAATGTTTGTCTACACTTGGAATTCCTCCTAATTGCTTAAAACTCACGAAAGAGTTCTACAAAAATTTTTCATACAAAATTTTGTATTACATTTCGTTTATGTATATTTAGTACACCTTTCTTTGTACCAGAGTCTTTTTTTATGCTTTTATATTCCTCTGATTATACAATGACACAGTCCTAGATTAATAATATTAAGTTTCTATATTTAGCTCAGAGTGATTTCTCTTCATATTTTTAAAGCTTTTTATATTGCGCTTAGTTTCTTATACATCACTCGTACTTTCCTACTCATCTAGAACATCTGCCATTCATAGAACACACAATCCAATTACACTAATAATAGCCAACTCGATATGGCCAAGGCCAACTTTTCTAAATCATTTCAAACATGGCGATAACTTAGTGCGTCAAAGGCAAACCTCTAAGTAATTACAGACTCTTGCACTCTATATATATATATATACATCGTTATATATATAGCGAGCTTTATACTAGATATGAACTTTGTATTAAGTTGACAGCACAGATGTGTGCGGTCCCAATTAGGCAACTTTTGTTGTAGCTCACGTATATAGTTAGTTGGCTGTCTGACCGACCATGTATCACAGTGCCCAAGTGACAAGAAGTCATTTGGTTTATTAGCACTCTGCTCGGAGCCAGGGGAAGGAACCCTTCTTAAAGAGCTCTAGAGCGAGCAGAAAAAAAAAACCGAAAACAGAGAGAAAAAAATGCCATAAGAAATAACTTTGCTTCAGCTGACATTATTTCGTTATTATCCGCATCAAGAATTCGATTGACAGAACCCACACGAACGACCACGTGCTGCCAACGCCTTTATCCTTGTGAAAATATTGTCACAAACAAGCAGAGAGAGAGACAGAGAGAGTCAGAGCAATGACGACAGCGCCTGGTTGGGGGCAGATGCGAATCATACAAGGATACAAAAGAAATTATACTTATGCCAGGACACCAAGTGAAAACAAAACACAAATAGGCAAGACAGCGACAGATAGCAAAAAAAAAAAAAGAAAACAGCAAAACACAAAACACGGCAAGCAGAAAAAAGCAAAAAAAAAAGCGAAGCCAAACGAATAAAACAAACTCTGTGCAGAAGAGCAAAATCAAATAAAATGCCGGAAACATGGCATTGAATGTCGCTGCCAGAGCAATCTCTCTCTCTCTCTCGCAATGGAAGCTAGGAACAGTATTTGGGGGAAAACGTGAGTTTCGGCCAAGAGGCTATGGACACTAAACTGCACAAGTGCGACTTTTGCTTGCCTACGTTGCTGAGTTGTTGTTGCTGTTGTTGGTCCTGAATGTTTTGGTAGCAGATAAATACAACATTTGACACTTCATTATTGTGCCCGCAGCGTAATCGAATCAATTCAATTCGAAGGCCTCGTCAGGGCCAAGTCTTGTCATGGTGTCAAAAGTGCTTGGCACAGGACGCACACAGGACAACGACGTTGATAGCAAAAGTGTGGGGCAGGCTCAAGGCGACTTGGCCTGTTGACACATTCGCTTAAACGCATTAAATTGTTTGCCATGGCTTCTACAGCCTCTTTATTTATGCCACGCTGTTTGTTGTCCTTGTTGTAGCTGGTTTTCCTACGCCGCCATGTTTTTTTTTTTGCTTGTATTTTGGCAGTTTGCGTGTGCGGAAGTGCGTCCATTGTGAGGCTCAAGCCACGCACACACACACACAGGGACACTCAAACAAAATGTCGCACACAATGTAATCGATTACGGGCCAACAGAGTTGGCTGTAACCGGATTTACTCATTTCCGCTTGACATCTTGTGGCCAGCGCAACTACAAATGATGCGTGTCCTCTGTACAAGTGAGAGACCATTTTGTCGCACTGCCACGCCGCATGTCCACTCAACATTGTCACTTTGCTCTTATGTAATTATTATTTTCTAATTACAAATCCAAATAAATATTCTAATGCCTGTTTTGGTATTGGCGCGTGCGTTGGCCATGCGGCTTGGGGTTTTGCAGGCTTTGATGTTGCCGTTGAGAGTTATTAAATTATGCATGCCAGGACTTGTCGCAAACGCACACGCCCAACACACACGCACACAAATACCCTACTCGTACATACATATGTGCATATAAATCTGCAATTGAATTAATGCAAACCTCTAAGGTAAAGCATATACAAGGACTTGGCACTGGCCTGCCTAAAAGTATGCTTTAATATTTTAGTGCATTTTAACACTTTCTTTGCACAGCAACTAGAGAGTTAGTATGTTGTGCTCAATACTTGGCCACTTGCTTATTTGGAGCACATCTGTCAACAGACACATGCACTCAATCTCCGGCAATCTTATCCCAAAACACGATTGGCATTTAAAATTGATTAGCAAATTAACAGCAGCAACTGCTTGTTGATACTCTCTCAACTCAATTTGGTTAGTAAATTTAACAACTTTTCCTTGGTTTTGGGCATAATAAAATGCACTTTATGAACTTTCTGACATGTGACAAATTTTCCTAAATGCACTAAACCAATTAGGCACTAACACGCACATATTGCTGCTCCTGCTGCCCCTGCTTGTGCTACCTACTACCTACTGCCGATGTTGTTGATAATGTTGATGATGATGGTGTTTTGTCATGGGGCTAACATGACAGTTGCTGCATTTTATCAACGCACATTAAATCAAAATTTATGAGAATAAATTTATAAATACGTTTACAGTGAGCACTGACTGACGTGTGCCAACAAGCAAAATATACCAAAAATATATGAAATATGTGACACAATTTGGCTTGGTTGAGTTTTAAAAAACTATCCATCAAGTGAGCGGCATATAAATCAAGTGCGAATTAACAGTTTGTTGCTGAAAAACTGGAAAATAGGCAAGTTTTGTCCGTAAACTAAGTGATAATAAATTGTGACGCTTTGTTTGGAAATGCACAATCAATTTAGGCAGCGTTTGAAGTGAGGTCTGATATAGATGATGTAACTATGTCTGAAAGTTCGAAATTGCTTTGAAAAGCGTGTATGTTAGGTTCATCTGCATGACGTCTTGTTTGGCTTATGAGAATTACTATTGTTTGGGAGATATGCGCTGCAATTCGTAGATCTTTTGTGTCCACTGTTGTTGTCTTGGCGAATATCTCTGATTATGCTTATCTCCTTCTTTTTTCGCAGGGCAGGTTTCCAATAAATTCCTAGCAGTTTTGTCATTCTCATTGCAGAATCTTCCAATACTGTTTGAGAATATTTCCAGTATAGTTCGGTAATTGTTTTACCTACAGTGCCTCTTCAGAATTCCTGTACTTTGCCTGTTCTAACTTAGTTTCATATAGCACATTCTTCAAACTGTTTAGTTTTAAGTTCTTAGAAGTAGTTTTTGAGTATATAAATTCTGTTCCAGTACTTTTCTCTCTGTCAGTCTTCTTCTCTTTTGTTTCCTGTGCCTCAACCCCAAAAGGTTTATGGGTCTATTCTTCACTCTATATCCTTCGAAGTTTGTTCATCCTCTTTGCAGAATCTGCAAGTTTTTTTTTCAGAATATTTCAACCTAGAAGTATTGTAATTCCTGTCACAATTCTTAGACTTTTCTTAGTTAGTTTCATCCATTCCTTAAACTGTTTTAAGTGATAATTTCGCATAAGCAATTTTACCGTATAAGTCAGGGAAGGCTGTCCAAACTTTTCTCTCTTTCATTTTTCCTATATATATATAGAGCTAAATTCGTTACGTACCGCTTTTGATACGCATCATTAAGGCCATATTAACCCAACAGAAAACTTCTCAATAAAAACTTGGCCTAGTAACGCTTTACCACTGTAATAGAAACCTTACAGCAGCGCTACGAACTTAGAGCTATTACCCCTTGTTGCCAACAAGGGTGGCACTTACTTCATCTAACAATTTTATTATTATGATGCATAATTCACATTTCCGTAGAAATGTTTGTGCCTGCCCCCAACAATGCGAGCGAGAACCCTTTGAAAATTAAAACTTTTCAAGTAGAAATTATAACTTTATTCAAGCGTTGCGTAAATGGAGCATCCACTGTGCTGTGTGTGTGTCCATGTGTTTCTGTGTGTGTGTGTGTTGTAATACTTTGAGTAATTTGCCTGATATATTTTATAACGACAAACATGATATATTTAATTTAGTTTTTGCTACTTTAACTCAAACTCTAATGATTGCTGACATTCATGCCATTGCTCTCCTCTATCTTTACAGTGTCCGCCCAGGGTCTGATGAGCAAGCATGAGCCCATGTTTATATCACGTTCGGAGACTTTTAAATTTATAGCAGGCGATACAATAGTGCTGCCCTGTGAAGTAGCCAATACGGGTAAGTGTAGCCTAAGCATAAGGAAACTCATATTAAGGATAAGCCCAAAAAGCTGGTACTCTCTACTATATGGGTCGTGGGCATACGCAGTTTGCATTTAAAGTGTTGCGGTCGAGGGTCTTATACATATAATTAACCCAACATTATGTGCCAGCTACATTGTGCCACCCAACAGCTGACCGACCACAAGTATGCATGTAGTTTGGACTAGCTACTACTACTTCATATACAGAGACCACAAGAGCAAAAAAAAGATATGCTAGATACATATATATGAGAGTATATACTGACACTATGTAAAAAATGAGCGTAAAAAACTGACGAGCGTGTGTCCAAGTCATATACAAGTTTGGTGTATATATGTATATGCTTGTGGTTTGGTGCAAGTTTAGTTTTTGTTTTGGAATTCTATGTTTTTTTTTGTTGTTCGTATGTGGCATGTGGTATATAGTGGCATGTACGGTTTTTCAATTTAAATGCGGTCGTGTGTGCGAGATTATTTGTACATAACCAGGATTTAGCGTAAGCAACAGCCAACGTTGACGACGACGAGTCTCTGGCCAAAGCAACCAAATCAAAGATAAGCAGTCCACTGGTCGCAGCTCAAATACTCAAATGCCTGTAGAGCCACACTATACGGCAAGAAAAACGCTTGGAAAAAACTTTATATATATATATATATCTATGAAAGTTTTTCATGTATTATGTGTGTTTGAGTGTAGAGTAAGAGGTTGTGCGGTTTTAGCATCCGTTTATAAGAAACAGAACAAAGAATTTCATTTGCGTTTCTCATGCACTTCATTGCCTGGCCGCAGACGAGCAAGACCAAGCAAGACCAAGAACAAGTCTCAAACCCAAGCCCAACCAAACTCTCTGCCATACATAGAGCACATTTTTGCTACAAAATTATGGCTGCGGGCTTTGGGGTAATATTTGAAAGCAAAATAAAAGTAAGCAATAGATACGGTGCCGTTGGGGGTGCGGTCAGAGGCAATGCTGTCGACTAAAGGACGAACTTGCCAAAGCAAATAAATTTGACTAGCAATGGCAACGCTGTCCTTATTGTATGCTAATAAAGTGACGTCCATGCGACAATTTCATTATGGAGTTTTTTTGCCCTTGTTGCTGTTGTTGTTGTCGCCTGTTTCCCGGCTTAGTTGCCCGACTTAAGTGCAATAATTACAGCCAAGTTCAGTTGTACTCTAAGCTGACAGCTTTGGTAGGGATTTTCATTTCGTTTTTCCTTATATGTCCTTTATTTTTCGCACTTTTTATGAGCGTCTTAAGACAGGTGCAAGCAAACAAAACAAAAAAGAAAGAAAAAAATGCGAATGAGCTGCTGCTGCTCTTTTATGACCAAGCTCATAAAGTAAGACAAAATAAATAATTGATAGAATCTTTGTAAAACCGCGTAGAGTAGGTTGAGTGAAGGAGTGTGGAGAGGTGGTGAGCAGAGACAGTGCGTGTAGATTTAGAGCGTGTTGATGAACCAAGTTATTTTTCTCTTTTCTCGGGTTTTGCCACTTAAGTAAATTTATGCGCATTTTCATCTCATTTTATGACGAAAACTCATAAAATTGAAAGAAAATCACTTGAAAATGAGACGAAAGAGAGTGAGTTGGCGTGTGTGTGTGTGTGTGTGTGAGAGTGCGTGAGCATATTTGCATATGATATGAAAATTCTTTTAAATGCTTATGGCTGTGTTTTTTTTTTCCTTTATTCTTCTCATCTATACCCTGCACTGTGGTTACAAGGTTATATTGAGTTTGTGAGTAAATATAACTAAAAATTGCGTATACGTAGCGGCAAGTGTGTACATATGGGAAAGCGCGCCAATCTACAGCATAGCACAAATTTGACCATAACAAAATTATTTTGATTTAGATATTTTGAGATTGAATTGCCTAGACTTTAAGGCGGAAAACCTTGAAAATTCGTATTGTACAAAAAAGTTGTAAGAGCGAACTAATAAACGCAATCTATCAAAACAGTCGTATATTTAAGATAAGAGCTACTATCGTCTACTACAGTCTTCGCGCAGTAGCTCTACCGCATTTAATAGTTTCATATCTATTTTATCTGTATCACTCAGTTGACAAAAAGTTGTAGACTGATCATTAAAAGTTTTAAAAGTTATTTAGGATATTTTGTATATATTAATTACAAAGATTTGTTTGGATGCTTAAATGATTCTTCTCAAGCAGATCCCATGTTTATAGTCTTCAATATATAGTAGGCTTATCTTGAGCAATTGGGCAATATATCAATTTATATCGTACAATTATTGAATATGGGTTTCAAAAACAAATAAGTGTTATTTAGATTTAGTAAACAAAGCGGATTCTTTTTTATTCGAAATTTTTTTGAACTTTGCTACAATGTTGTGCATATTAAATGAGTCAATTTTTGGTATGCTACTTTTATGCCGGAGAACGCCTTTGGAAATATTTCATACCTGTATCCCTTAATAGACAAATTATTTTTTACAGAACACCATAGCTACAAGCAAAATCGTCTACAAATTGATGCTGCCTTTGCGAAAGACCCACAAACCTTAACCTAATGCTTAATAGTACATTTCCGCATCAATGTGTCTTGAAGAGAATTTCTGAAATTGTCACTTTTATTAGCATAAAAAGTCACCAAGGCTTTGGGAACATTTTTTTATCAGACTATAGCAATTAATTGCGGCAGTCCTAATTCTTTCCAACAAAAAAACGTTTTAACTACTTTTCAATATTGCTACGGTGCGAACTATTATCACTATAGACATAATTCAACATTACAAACTTGATCTCTGTTCGGTATTGATTTTTAGTTTAGTAATACGGGCGCTTTTAGTGCAGCAGCTTCGTTTGTGCTGTACCAATTGTCGCAAAGATTTGTTTGAGAAAAAATGAAAATGACACTTGAAATCCAATGTATGCGCTGATAAGTTAAAAACCATAGCTACTAAGACGCGAAATTACAGTCAAATCGATTTAAACATTGACTAAAACAATGGAAAACGCCGAAAAAAGCGAATATTTTCTGCGCAAGGCCATAGGATATTATTTACGTAATATCATTTTCAAAAAGTAACTTTAACATATCTTCTTGAACCGAAATATTGTAAATAATTATAAAAATGGCAATAAGTGTCTTCTTGGTATATATAGTGGCGCCTACAAAAAAATATCTCCTTAAAAAAACATTTCTCTAGTGAAACGCTTTGTATAGTGTATTATATAGTCGTCACACTGCAATTTAATGGTTCACCTGTTTTAATGCTTTTCATGATATGAGTATAAATTGCTTTAGTATGCTGCGCTTTACAGTTTTAAAAAGTAATTTCATGTCTTAGGCACATATTCCCCCTCCAGACCCAATCCCTCCCACCTTAACTCATACAGACACTCGCTGACACGTGTCTCTCTCTCTCTGTGTGTGTGTGTGTGCATGTCTAAGCAAATATTGAAACATTATCATTTTATTTGAAAATTTTATATATCAATGCCAAACGCAGGCACGCAATGTCTTTCCTGTCTCACCATCCATCGGTCTGTCCTTCGAAAGAGCTGTCTATACTTATGCCTGAGGTTAACCAATGCAAGTGTATTTCTTTCAGCTTAGACAAACACACGTCACGATTCATCACATAGATGCAAACACATACAGCTACTTGCACACACACAGATACACGCACACACAGATACACGCACACATGGATACAACGACACACACGCACAGCTGTACAGAGCTGCACACTTTTACACTTATTTTTAATCTGCAAAATTGAATAAATCTGAATCAGTTGCAAATGAAAATAAACAACAAAGCGTCAGAGCGTAGACGAGCAAAAGATTTTAGTCTCTTTCTCACTATACATTGCCACATTTTGTTGCAAGATTTTCTTTTGCAACATCTTTCCAGACTGCATCGTCTGTCAATGTCTTGACAGTGTCTTACATGCACTGCATCGCTGCACTATGCCAAAGATAAATATTATTTAATAATTTATTTTACAAGCTCTTCAACAAATTTCATCTGTCGGCTGGCTGGAATTTTGCAATTTTCTTAATGTTTCTATAATAATTCGAGGGGGGTTTTCTTTTGTGCAAAAAAATCATTTTCTTATTGTTCTTTGTACAGCTATTGTTGAATTTGTACAAGATTTTGTAAAGCGTTATAGCAGTATTGCATTAGGAATACTCACAAAAATTATAAAATTTAACTAAACATCTTATTAATTAAATTTAACTAAATATTGTACATTTATTTTTCTTAAAAAAAATTTTTTTTCTCTATTCAGATTCTTTGAAAAATTGACTGATTTATATTTTATTTTTTACACGGTGTCTCAGAAATTTATTGAAACTGCAGTATTTTTTTAAAGAAATTTAACATTATGAGAAATCTGTGTTCAGTAAATTAAAAAATAATTTTCACTTTAAAAATTAAGTTTATAAGAAAACTGAGTGCAGCATCAGATATAAACAAAAAAAATATTTCTCATATTATTTTTAATTATTTTTATTTAATACAGATCAAGTAATTATAGATAGTCTTTTTTCTTTAACGAAAAAGTTTTCTTTTAACTTTTCCTGTATTAATTACTTAAAGAACATAAATATATACACTGCATACTTATACTATCTTTAGTATAGCAATTCTCTATATTATTTTTTGTGGAGCAAATCATCATCCAATTTGATAACAAAAAGTTTTATTATTAATATATTTTTAAATAAGTAAAGTGAAGTAATAAATATTTAAAACGGCTTACATAATTTTATATTATTTATATATTTTATATGTTTTCATATTCACCAAGAAAAATATAAACAACTTGAAAGTTTGTAACAAAGATAAAATTCCTTTCGAAATGTCACAACTATAGTTCATTTTAGCTTTAAAAAATTCGACTTCAACATTTATTTCAATAATTTAATAAATTATGTGCAATTTCATCAGCCATAAATATTTTTCGAACATGTTGCAAGCGGTTTGCTTTTATTTTTTTTACTTCTGAAATGAACAAAATTCTGCTTATTATTCTCTTATTATCAAACATGTTGCGGTTGCAAGAGATTTGGTTTTGCTGCTAGTTTCTGATCGAGCATTTTTCAGCAGTTGCAGTTGATAATGGTTTGAAAGCCGAGAATTTTGCATAAATGAGATCGAACATGTCTATTGCAACTTTCTAAAAAATATGAACGCCTGTTAATTTGTATGAAGGGTTCGAGCTAAAACGGACTTTGTTTTTTACTAAGTTTTTTATTTATTTTTTTACCAGTTCTTTTTTTTAAATGAATTATAAATTCTTTAGATATATATAAGGCCGAAGGCCTAAGTAGCCAGAGCTTATCCCATATTAGTTATAAGTTAACTTTTAAGGAATATTTATAAATAAATAAAAAATAAATAAATAATAATTTTATGTCAGCTATACGTCAATATTTTGTACTAAAATCTAAAAAAAATAGAACTTAAGAACATTTTGCCGTAAGTATTTTTGAATTATTTTTCAATTTATCGTGTATTTCAGTTTATGAGTATTGTAATTTACTTATAGGGTATTATTATTTATTTTTATATTTTATTTTAATATTTTTGCAGCTGTATAATATGAATGAGAATAAAAATTCGTATTTTCAAAATTTCATTTAAAGATTGCAAATACTTGGTTCAAATGATACATCTCTTTAAAACAGAGAGTCATGCATCTTTTACTGAAAAATATAAAGATATATATTTTATAAAACATAAATTGGAATGCGCTTAGTATAAAAAATTAACCAATGCTATATGTTTTTATAATTTGTATTACAATAGTTAATAAAAAATAATATTACTATTCATATTATAATTTTCGCAAACTTAAACAAGTTTTCTGATCTTTTTGATTATAAGTTGGAAATGTGATCTTTTTCCAAAAGACAAACTACCTTTGAATTTTTTAATTTTTTTTTATTTGTATTTTTTTTTACGGAAGACTTGAGCTACTTTTATTATTATTAATGTTTGATTTTTTAAAATAAATTAGTTATATCTACGTTTAAATTATTTAAAAAATGTAATAAATAAGTTCTATAAACGATTGTTTTTTTGTTTATACAATAAATTAGTTCCTTTGTTATAACTTTTGAAAAAGTTCAATAAAATGCAATAAAATATGATTGGAGAATTTTAGTTTTCACCTAATTTTGGAATTTAAAGCCGATATAGGAAATTTGTTATATTCTATCTTTTGATACAAGAAGTAAATCGCTGAAAGTGGCTAAGCCGCGAAAGTCTACAATAGAACAATATTTTTATTATAAATAATAATTTTGCAATGTAACGAAAAGCATATAAACAACAATACCAGAAAAAAGAGCGAAAAGCATAACAAAAACAAAAATGTGTGATTTTTACGCATAAAAATAATTCGCTTAAAATATAAATAAAATAAAATAATGCACTTAATGAAATTTTATGGAAAGAGATCTCGAATAAAATAATAGATTTTCATTTTACACACAACTGCAGTTTAAAGTCAAATTTTTAGCTAAATTTGTTAAAAATTTTACAAGTTTTTAAAGATATTTAAGTTATTAAGTACCGATGTCGAATTATTGAATTTTATGTTCATAAACATTATTTCTTTAAGTTATAAATTATCTGCCTCTTATAGCATTCATTTTCAAAAACTTCTCTATATATTAAGTTGTTTATCTACATGACAACATTTTTATATTTTACCCAAGTGATTTTTCACAACTTATTTTTATTTTTCTAAGCTGCTTCCAAGTTTTTGCATAGATAAATGAAAAGTGCCCAACGCTTTCAAAGAGCCTACAATATTTGAGTCAAATAAAATTATTTTTAATTTAAAATCTTATGCTTTTGTCACATGTAGAGTATTTGATTTTTGTGGCACACTCAAAATTGCTTAAATTCCATTGCATTTGAATATTGTTTTGTGTTTTTTATTTTTTTTTGTGTCAAAAACAATATTAGCATTGTTTATTTGTAGTTGTAAAATTGTATTTTCTGCAGATAAATAACTTAAGGTTTTTTGGAGCATACTAGCAGCTTATAACAAAATCGATTAAAGTAATTGTCTTTGCATTTGCAAGTCAAAGACCAAGTTGATATAATAAAAAAAATATTTTATGTTGTGTTGAGTGCACTTTTCATTGCGGTTGCAAAATGTGAGGGTCAAAAGGAAGTTTGTGGCAATAAAAAATAGCAAAACAAACTCCACATGCAGCATGTGTAGTAAAAATTCAGCAAAAACACAAAAACCTCGTCACTGTGGCTATGCAAACGCTCATTACGCTTTGATGGAGCGCCGCTTGAAAACTATTACTAAAAAGCGGAAATGAAACCGTGCCGCAAAAAGTTGCAGTTGCAAAGCAAACAGGCAAAACAGTGGCAAGTGGGTAGAGGCAGCGACTATGTTAGGCTTTGGCAACAAAGTTTCAATATTAACGCCATTTGCAGTTCTAATTTTACTTTTTACGTTAAAGCCTGGGCAAACATTAGAGGCAAAGTTGTAGTTGCAAGAAGTTGCAGCTACTAAAACTCTATCGAGGAGCATCCAGGCGGACCAAAAGCCAGACGGCCAGCGAGCCAACCAACCAACCAGCCAGCCAGCCTTTGTGTATTGTTTGTATGTACAGACATGCGGCGAGCTTAGCCGCAACATCGTTTATCTTCGGGGGTCATCATCTTATAATATTGGCCCTTCCGACATGCAATAAATTGCGCACAGACAAACAACATGTCGACGCACACACTCACACACGCACACACACACAAAAGCCAAACATGGCTGCGCTGCACTGCAAGAAAATACTAGATTTTGGGCAGCAAATTGCGCATATGCAACGTGTGCACAATGTAAACAAAACAATACAAGTCGTCTAGGCAAAATGCAAAACAATATAAACTCTACTTGCTCATATATTTGAATAGTTCTATGTGTGTGTGTGAGTGTATCTGTGTGTAAAACTAAAAGTTAGTTTTAGCTGGTCACAAAGTGCGGCGGCCATTTGTCCAAGCATATAGCTACCTTCCATACGACTACTGCTCATGCAGCCGTATTGGCTGACACACAAAAACCAAAATGCTTTTACTGTGTTTCCGCCTTAACGCGAGCTCGAGCAGCTACTGACTTGGCCAAAAGCAGCATACTACTGCCTTGGCTAGCTTTACAGCGTAATTGTTTGCATGTATTGTTGCCGTATTGCCTTGCTCCGTGTGTGTGTGTAGGACTACGGTCTTTTCTATTTAGTTTAGAACACTTAAACCGGAAATTGAGGCGTTTCGTGTTTTGCTTGTTTTTGTTAGACTGTTGTTATTCTAGTTAACAATTTATTTAGTTGCAGCATACACACACTCACGCAGATCTACACTCACACACACACACACAGCTACACACACTCACACACTTGCTCTCTTTAATTTATAAACGCCTTTGCATTATTTGTAGTTGTTGGCTTGTTCTAGTCTTTGTGTTTCAGCCAAGCGACAGACAAAACATGCTGCTAATATTAAGTATACGTAGCCAGCCCTAAATTGCAGTATACAAAGATGTAACAACAAATACAACAAAAACAGCATCAGCTGCTGCAAGGTTATTAATTTCCTGTCTACTGCCTAAAACCCAGAAATTTTGTCAGTATCCTACCTACTTGGTCCAAAACTTCACTCTAACTAGCAGCAATTTGTGGCTTTTGCTATAATTGCATTGAATTTTACCATAAAAGCGCACACTCTACTCTCTCTTTCTCTGCCGCTCTCTCTCCGGCCTTCTATAAATATTCTTAGTAGCAAAATATTTTTACATTTTTGAAGCTAAATGGTTACCTTGGCAAACAATTCTTGGACCGCTCTCTAAGCCTCTGTAAAGATATTGTTGGCATAATTGCAAAACTGGCCAAAGCCAGTGCCAGCTATTAGACTTTTGTGTGGGCCATTTAGCAAGTATTATTATTTGCTTACAATGGCAGAATGGCTTTTGATCTTATAACCAATTACCTGGACAATGGGCATAATGCCACAGCAA
Source organism: Chymomyza procnemis (assembly GCA_035046065.1). Lineage (NCBI taxonomy): Eukaryota > Metazoa > Arthropoda > Insecta > Diptera > Drosophilidae > Chymomyza > Chymomyza procnemis. Next base: position 44,822,423 of record JAWNOJ010000026.1, read on the forward strand.
TTCCTAATAATTTCGTTTGTGCGACTTTGGAACAATATTGTGCTGTTCATCGAAATAAGATTGTTTACAATTCGTCTTGTTTTGCTGTAATAATTTGATTTATTTTTGGTTGTTACTGTTGTGGGGTAAGTGGTTATAGTTATGCTTTCGCTTTTAAAAGCGTAACAGGAGGTCCTTAGTTGCAAAAACTATGTAAGATGCAATTTTTGGTATGCTCTACTTAAAACTATTATAAGCTGCAACACTTATCTTTACCGAATGCACGTTAGTTTTTTTAGCTTTCTCGATTTATAATATTTTTCTAGTTAATCATGTTACATGTATGTGTGGTTCATAATATTTTGAGGTGCAGTTTTCTGCTATTATTTTTTTTTTCTTTATTATTCTACTTGTGAAGTTAGGGCATCTGCGAAGGCTTTCCATCGGACGCTGTTTTGTGCCGTCTGCTTAGCGATGTCTTACGATAATCTGATATGCGCTAGTTTTTGAAGAAGGGTTCATCTGTAAGTTGCTTTTGGTCGTCCTGCTGGTCTGCTTCCTTGGGGGAGTCCATTGTAGTGCTATTCTTAAGATGCTACTTGGCATATTTCTGAGAGCATGACCTATCTAAGTTAATTTTCTCTAACAAATTCAGAGGTGAATATGCGATTTATCTGCAGCACTCCATAGAGCTACATTTGATGCACTATTTGGGCAGAATAGAAAACCTGCAGTTTTTGTGCTATTTTCTTTGTGATAAGCCTTATCTCACTACTATATATCAGAATGGCATAAACACATGTATTGAAGATACGGTTTCAACTGCCTGCTTCTCCATATGCGATGCAATCTTCCTAATGTTGCAACAGCTTTCGCAAGCCGGCTTTGAGACATCATCATCTACTTCACTTTTGTTGCAGATAAAAGATTAAGGTAAGGAAAGCTGTTTACGAACTCGATTTCGTTCCCATTTATGGTGATGTTTCCTTAAAAATAAAAATTCTGTAAGCTGCTATTAATTCACATCTCACTAAAGCAGCGGTTTCAATAAGGAGAAGCATTTTTAGTGCATTCTTGTAGTCTTCAAACTTAAGCAGAATTTTTGTTAGGAAACATTCATGTCTATTAGTTGACTGGCAGTTTGTCGTTATTATTCAATTTCTCTTTCAATCACTTGGCGGATTCTATAATTTCTTATCCCTGTATTAGTATAGTACAAAGGATAAGCGAAATTTGTAACTATTATGTAGCGGCAAGAAACTAGAATAAGTGCCGTATAAACATGTGGATTTTGCAGACTTATTAGAGCTCGAGGTCAAAAAATTGTATTTTTTGCAGAAAATACGTATGCTTAGTATTAGCAACAGTTTCTCAAAAAATATAATATATTATTTTTATATGAATCTTACAGAGGTAAATGATTGGTGTATAAAATATGAATTTTATAAGTTGCTTGTAATTCACATCTAATTCAATTTCAATTCAGTTGTCTCAATAAGTAGAAGCAATTTTAATGCATTTTTGTAGTCGACGAAACTTATTCCTTCTCAGGGGCGCGTTTTATGATCGTAGTGGTTGCGCTGATTCCTGTAATCAATTTGCTCTTAAATAATGGACCTGTAATTCGATTTATGCAATAATTTCATAGCCAAACCGTGTATATCAGAATACTTTTTTGTATGCAAAAACTGCGCAACGAATTGGACTAACTTGATTTATATGGGTTTTTTAAATTACATATTGATCACAAAAACAAAAACTTTTCTCTATTAGAGAAACACATTATATATAAAACTAAATTTGGAACAAAAGTACGGGTTCATTTCCAATTTTAGGCAAACGCAATCGCTATGAGTTTCTACAAATAGTCTTTTTTTTACGAAATTGTATAATATCTCAGCCATGAAATGATCTGCTAGATGAGTTGTTTTTAGTTGCAATTTAGATGTGTAGTCAAATGTTTGTAGAGTTCTTCATACAGTTTTAATATATCATTAAGATATCGTTGAAAATTAAGACCACGACTTATAATAATATCTCGTACTTGAAAATGGTTTCCTAATTCTCCACCTAGTCCTAGTTGTGCATATATTGGGTGGTTCACTGTTGTTCTGTCAGATTCAACGTCATAGTAAACTAGTAATTTTCATTACAATTTTTTAGCATATCATTAAGTCTTCTGCATTTAATTCCATATCTTGCATTAATTCATTATCTGCTTGATTTATATTGATATAGCCTTCTGCATCTAACTCTTGGCCAAACGTTATCTCCAAAGATTTGTTATAGCTCTCACATGGTACATATCTTCCTGACCCAACCGTGGGAATCAAATTACACTTTTTCCTATGGACATAATGATTTTCCAAAAGGCACTCAGTGCCGATTTTGAAATCTCATACGAGCTGCTGAAGCGATTGATAGAATCCAGCATTTCAAATTTTTTTCAGGCTCCTACTCCAATTGAAAGAGCTCCTTTTTCGACATGATCTATTAATTTTTTTAGCTTAAAACTTAACAATATCAGGCTAACGTACTTTAAGTTGAGTCATTGCATTCATTAAATATATCTCAGTTTTATGGTAGTTAATGAAAATTGCATTTTGAAAGTACTTAAAGCTAATTAAAATTAAATCTTTAGTAAATAAAGAGCGCTTATGAGTTTCAAATATAAAACGATAGTAAGGGGGGCAGTTAATAGACAATGAAGATGTGAAAAATGTACCGGCTACACAGAGTTGCCCCAACAAAAAACCTATTAAGATGCAAGGAGAAACCAAAGCTGCTCTTCTTCATAAGTTCTTTGTCTGCAGCTGCATGAATAGCGCTAGTTACAAGGGTTCGCTGTTTCTAAAACTTTAATTTTTGATATTGTGTTAATTTTTTAGTATGCTTGCAGTGGTAGGTAGCTCAAGTGTTTTAAGTTTTTCTGTGCAGATTTGTGAGCCAAATGAAATAGTATTCAATTTCTTACCAATTTAGTAACAGTTTCGGCTTGCTTTATGCTCCTAAGCAAATCTAGACAAATACCAAATTTTACAAGCGTATTTCCCATAGTCTCCCAACGCTTTATTTATAGCCCATATGACTTCTAGCAACTAGAAATCATTAAGTAAATTGAAATGACACACAAAATCATCATCATCCTCTTCATCATCATCGTCATCGTCAGCCACAATGTAGAACTGACAGTCATGTCCCACACTCCCCACACAGTCATAACTCAATCAAGCGTCTAATTTAAAATGACTTTAGTTTAACCCCCAACTGTAGCAGGGAAGGGAGTGATTTTTGCTACCAGCACATTGTTGCTCGTATGCTCCACTTTATAGACACCCCCTACCCAACCCCCAATACCTAGTCAAAGCCTCTACCCATTCTAATTCTAGGGCTACGCAGTCTGCTGCCATTGTCTGCTTGCAACAGCAACAAAAACCAAGTAAATGCAAAAAGCAAAAAACATTTCGAGCCATGAGTGTTAAACTCAGTACCCGTTTGCTGCACCTTCCTCCACACTTTGCAACTTTTTGCTGCCTAGCTTGGTATATCAGCAGCAGTTGGCCCCCACCCACCTGTCCCCGGGGTATGTAAGAATTATACTTTCCGCTCTTTGTGGGCTGGCTAGCGGTTGCAACACGCCAGCTTCATGTTTGCCGTGCACGCTAACGACAGCAGGTGGCGCTCGTTTATTTATTTGTTTTTGTTTGCTGCATGTTGTGTGCGTGTGTGTGTGAGTGTGTGAGTTGCACTTGCAGCGTTGCGCCACCACTGGCTGCAATGTCTGCCACAATTACCTAGACTTGGGGCAACTGGCACTGCTGTGACTGGCTTGTTGATGTTGTTGAACTCATTGCAAATAAATACGCTTTTTGAATGCGCATGTAAATGACTTCATAAGCATTTTATTATGGGCTTCATTCAGTAGGCGACTTCGAACACGATGACGCGTTACTTTTACAGGTGAGTGTGTGTATGGGTGTGTGTGTGTGTGCGAGAAGGAGCAAGTGTCTTAAAGTGTGTGCGTGTATGAGTGAGTCTACAGCGAAATCAATTGCACTTCCTTGCTTCCTTGCTTACCAGACCAATATTTTCCAATAAAAATAGACAGTAATGAGTATCAAAAGGCGGCGATAATATGTGGGTAGTTTGAAAAGTTTTTGACTTGTTGGAGCAAATAAAAATATAGTGTTGTTTTTATGTTTATTGAAAAGGTGAAGCATGGAAATATCTCTATTAATAGCTGCTCGGAGAGAACAGGCCCCTACGACGTCTAAAATCAACAGAGATTTTCCTATGCAAATAGCGTACATTTATTAGCTAGCTATGCCAGTACTAGGCAAATACACCAGTGCTGCAGGCTGAAATCGAACCACCAACCTTTCGATTTAGCGGTGACTACATTACCACTACGCTACCCAGAACCACAACATAAAATTCAAAGCAAATTTTTCTTCAAAAAAAAAAAGTTCTTAAACTCATAGCCTGTGAAAGATTTTGAAAGCAGAATAAGTGCCCTGAGATGTGAATATTAATATGCTGTCTTTATTTATTTTCAATACATTAAGCAAATTTTAATTTATCAAATACAACTTTATATCATTTGTCGATAATTGATAGAGTACAAAATCTGAAAACCATTATTTTCATTTAAATATTTGTTCATTTATCCCATAACCCTTTATAATGTATAAATAGATAGATAGATAGATAGATAGATAGATAGATAGATAGATAGATAGATAGATAGATAGATAGATAGATAGATAGATAGATAGATAGATAGATAGATAGATAGATAGATAGATAGACCCTCAACACTGAAAAGCATTTTTTTCTTTGTCAGCGCAACGTACGGACGTGTCCTACAAACATATATATGACAACCGTTTAAAATATTTTTTAATAAGACTTTAACTCTACAAATGACTACTCTATGACTTGGTCAAATCTTCGTAATTTATGAAATATTATATTTTTTATAACAATATATTAAATATTTCCAAATGCTGAAGTAAGCTGAACAATATCAGTTTGTAAATCGCTAAACATTAAAAAATATTTGATTTTTGTCCTAAATACTTTGCCAAAAATTAAATTTAATGTTATCGATCTTTAAAAAAAAAACATTACTTATGTATAAAAAATAGTAGTGCCTGCAAGACTTGAAAAGCGTGTATGACAACCTCATCGTTTTTGATAAATTGTTTTAATACGAGTACTCATATGGTTGCCATTCCATACATATATTTATATAAATATTTAAATCTAATGAGATTGAATATAATCAAGCGAATATGTTTTAAGAAAATCCATCGGCACCTGAAGTGGGCTTAGGTTTTTATGAAATGTTTATAATTACACTGAAAATTTTCTGAGTCTTAAAAAGATAAATATACTAAATCATCTTTTTTTATATTTTTACTATTTATAAGCTATTCAAAAAATATCCATTTTTTTATGATTTTAAATTTAATTTGAAACAGAACCAAGTATATTTAAGAATGCAGCTGCAATCATTAGTCCGTCATATCGAATTTTGAGTAAGAATATCTTATTATAATAATATTCGACAAATATTTGTCATCTGCAGTTTTGTTATCTTTTGATATAAACGTCAATAATTAATAAAACAAAACTTAATTTAAAGTTTCCAAGACGAATTTGCACAAAGCCTTATAACAGCAAGATGCACAGCTTGTATGGAGATTGATCCAAGTATCTTGGCTATATATATATATATATATTCAGTCCGATCAATGTCAACAAATGCTTACTTACTGACAAAGTCTTACAAAGTACTGGAAAATATGTCAAATGCTAGATAAAAGTTAACATTAGCTTAATGCCATTAAACCTTTACTTCAAATGAAATTCTTATAACCCACAATCCAATTAAACTGCCCTCGCAGCTGTTGGTTGCCCGCAACATTTTTAGATTGGTACAAAATTTGTGTTTTAATTTTTAATGAGCCCCATAGAGCATGCTCTTTGGTGATGCGCGGAAGTCATGCATCATTAGTATTAAATCCGGCAGCATCACCATAGTGAGCGCTGAAGCGCGGGCAAGGCGCGACTGAATACATGTGTATGTATGGCGTGGTGTGGCATGGTATAGCATACTTTTTGGGGCGCGTAAAATTTACATCTTTTTTGCCAAGGCGGAATAAGAGAAACACACACACACACACACACACGCCACGCATACACACATAAATTGAAAATTGAAAAAGGAATCACAATTAATGAGTTCGATGAGTGTTGTTGGCCTGTTACTAAGAGCACGCGCCAAACCAATACGTGTGTTTGTGCATCTGTATCTGTGTGTGTGTGTGTGTATCTGTGTGTATAGAGAGTGAGTGCGTGTGGCTGTGTGCGTGCTGGCATATGATTGCAAATGCCGCACATTAGCGGATATCAAGTGGGTGTTACCGAGTGCTCTGGCAGACATTTTGCAGCATGTGTTGCTGCGTGTTGTCCTTATTGTTGTTGTGCGCCGTGCCAGCGTTGCCTGCCTGTGTATGTGTGTGTGTGACTTGTTTGGAAAACGAACACGGACACAAAAGTCAATGCGAAATTGAATTTCTAGATCCTTTTGAAATGCCTTGTAATTGAGTCATTTGAATTGCTGTATCTTCAATCGCCGCCTGCCTGCCCGCCTGCCCGCCTGCCTGCCTGCTACATACATATTGAATGTGATTCTAAATTTATGCATTTTATCAATTAGATAGGACTGACTCATCTCTATCCTTTTTTTTGTCGCTTTTTTTTCGCAGAACCCTATGTTGTGGCCTGGAAGCGCGGCATTGCCATATTAACCGCTGGTGCTGTCAAAGTAACGCCCGATCCGCGCGTGCGTTTGGTCAATGGCTTTAATCTGCAGATACGTGATGCTGTGCCACAGGATGCTGGCGATTATATATGCCAAATTGCCACAATGGAGCCACGCGAAATCACACATACTGTTGAGATTTTGGGTAAGTACGAGTACGAGTACGAGTTAGTAGTTAACATTGTTGTATGTGTTGTATAGAGCAAACAATTTTTCAACTTTATCTATTTTTGGGCATTGTTATGCAAAGTACAAACGCCCCGGCACTTATGCGGCAGCCACATTGATGAGCAGCAGCAGCAGCCGTAGTAGACTTTGAGCATTTACTGGCCAACAATGGGCGCTTGTAGATTTTTACGGCCTGACGCTGGCAAATTTATGCGGCTCGCACAAATCACTTGGGTTTCGAACGTTTTGTTGTTGTTTGCCTTGTTGTACTTAGTTGAGAGCTCATCATTGGGACGCCTACCTAAAGGCATTTTGAAGCATTCTATAGGTCTAAATTAACATATCCTTACAGCTTTTATGCGCCTAGTCATAGCCACTCAAATATGCAAAGTAACTTCAAGCTGCAATTTGGTAAGAGCAAAAAAAAACGTACCAAAAACCGTTTGCGGCTTAGCTACATGGATTTTCAAGAGCTATTGAGCTTGCCTTAAAAATCAAAACTAATCTGCCATTTTAGGGGCCAAATTTACTACGTGTCCTGCCTGCCTCCATACAACATAAAAGGGCAAAAAAGGGCAGCACGAGCATTGAGCTTAGCTGCACACAGCGGATGCAAATTTTCAAGCTTCCAATTTTGCAGTCTTCAACTAGTTCCGGTGCGTCTTTGTTTCTTACTTGCGCTCTCCAGCTTTTTCCACTTCCTCTTTTATCATAAAGCTTTTATTGTATTTGTTTTGCTTTACGCTGCTTTGCATGCGTTTGGCACTGACTTCAGCCATAGCTATAGCTTCAGCTCCAGCTCCATTGCTGTTTCTGGCTTCTAATCAGCAATGATGAATAATTTGCATATATTTCCCCAATTACAATGTTTCCTTTTATTTGCATACGCTTGGCTGACTAGCAGTCAGCAGGCTCTGGCTACAGCCCTACAGCGCTACGGTGCTTGCATTTTCCCAACACTTTTCTCACTTTTCCATACTTTTCTATCTACACGTTTTTTGTTTGCTGTTTTTGCTTTGAGTTTTCGTTTGCGTTTTGCCCCCCCTCTCAACGACTTTTGTATGTGTGTGCGTGTGTGTGCGGCGCATGCAAATTGCGATACAATTCCCAAAATCTCCAAAGTGTGCTAAGCTTATCAGTCGCTCGCTGTATAACAGGGCGTATGCGCAACGTTGACGTAGCTTAACGTTTTAGCGTTACGCTGGCTAGCTAAAAATTATTGGAAAATAGTTAAGCTGCTTGATCTTTAAACTGTTGTAAATTTTGAACTTTTGTACCAACAATTCTGTTGTTCTTGTTGTTTGTCTGGCTGTTTTGGTAATAACTTTAAGCATTATATGACAATGCTCTCTCTATAACAAATGCGTATTTATTTTAGCGGCAAAAAATCGAGGCACACAACTTTTTTCATTTGTCATTGAAACTTGGTCCTTGCCATCAGCAACATGGATGGCCAGCATTCACGTCCACGTTGTCATCCTTGTCGGTGCTTGCCGCAAACAAACATAAAGCGGAGACAGGCCTGTAGACGTCGCACAACAACGACAACAATGAAAAAGCGAAAAAAAGTCGATTATTGAAAAGTTTTGTTTATTTTATGTGTTTATTATGCGCTCCGTTTGCCAAATAATGATCATGGCCAGAAATATTTCGTTTATTGAACTTTTGCAGCGCACGTAAATTTTTCTTTTTTTTTTTTGGGAACGGTTTGTGTTGGGTTACTGGGTTGTACTAGGGCAGCATCTCCAGTGGGTTCTTGTCAAAGGCGAAACAAGCAAAAATAATGCGCTGTCGAAGTTTTTATAGGCTTAGCAGCAGATACAGCAGCATGTTGGCTCTATACGAGGGTGGTACGATATGTTCTCAGTCTTAAAGTGAAATTATAAGGCATTTTTTTTGAGCAAATATCTTGCATCTTAGTAGTAGTTTCCCACTAGTACTTACAGTGCCACCCTCGTTGATATAAATATATATCTATATATAAATATATGTATAAATTTCATAAAGTTTGCGCTGGCATTTTGCTTGGCACTTTTTACGAGCTTCAAGCGTAAATTACTTTCAGTTTTTGGCTGCCGCTCCAGCACTCGCTGTCTCGGCTGTGACCGCTCCTCTCTCGTACTAAAGATGAAAAAATAATGTGCTTGGCAAAAAGTTTTGCACTTGTCGTTGTTGTTTCTGCCAGCAGCATTAGAACACGTTCAATCCCATGCTCTGATGGTCAAAAAATGGACCCAAGCTCTACGCAGCCTCCGCCAACACTCCAACCTCACGCATGTCCTGGGGTGCAGCTGCCGGCTGCTAAGCAATGAGTTTTTGCAAAACTTTGGCCATTGACAAATCTTTTAATGTTTGTACATTAATATCCTGCTGCCTTGTAATTGCAATAAAAAACATATTTTAATGCAATTTAGGCACTTAAATTCAACGTATGCCAAACAGTTTTGCGCAAATAAAAGTTTCGTCCTTTTTTCTTGCATAAATGCGCACATTTGATTAAGTTTTGCCTGCGCGCGCTCTCTCTCTAAGGTTAAATGCAACTGTTGCCTGTCAACTTAAATATGCAGCCTAGTTTTAGTTTAAAGTTGTTGTTTTTGTTGCTATTTTTTTTTATTGAGCAAAATAAACGTCAACAGTCGTGTGCCCAGAGGTCAACTGAGGGATCCGAGGAATATGCTATAACGTTAACTGCTTGTGGAGTGTAACTATGTCAAGGCTCCTCCTATGGCTATTGCAATATTCAAGCACTCCTCGAATGGCCAACATGGCTCTAGTTTACTTTTATATGTATTCAACTTTCAAATGCATTGCTATTAATTTAATGCGCGACTGGCTGTCCAACCGCCACCATTTTGTGTGACACTTTTGTATACACTGCCATGGAAAGCATAGGCAGTTATGTTGGTTTTGTCGATCAAAGTAACTCGGGATAATTTAATATAAACATTTATATTTGTTGTTTTCCGTATCTACTAATTCGATACTTTGCTTTTTTAATATAAAAATAAATATTACTACTACGAAAATATTTATTTTTAATTATACAGCGATTTTGTCATTAAAATGAATAGTAATAAATTTACAATAATTCCTTTTGGAAAAGATTAAGATTTGGAATTTGATATTTAATATGACTCTGCGCTCACGATTCTTGCGGTGCCAGTTTGCACGTCTTGAACCATTGTATAGAACATATTGTGTCTATTACCCTTGCCACCCTTATCACGGGAACGTACGAAGCATCCTGAGCAATCCGCATGCACTAACCTCTAAGTCTGCGACCAACGTGCTCCTTGGCAATAGATTGCAAGGCTCGGTATGGTTTTATTTGGTTGACACTATGGCTCTTGGGTTTGCCATAAGTGCAGCGCTTTGGCAGTGCATGCTTGAGGCCACCACGAATCCTGCAAATGACAAAGCCTTATATGGTGCAACTTGATGAATTGACGATAATGGCAGACATGACTGCGAAGCAAGTAGCGTTACCCTGCTTCTTCCTATTGACCTCTTGCTCTTTGGGTAGGCCTCCATTTCCAGGGCTTTTTGACAGAGCTTTTAAATCGATTCCAATAAGAAAAAAATTATATAAAAATGGGCACAAAAAAGTTACAAGTAACTCTTAAATAATCAAGAATTTGTAAAATCAAAGTCGCGAAAAAATGTCAAGATCTCAAAGCAAATTTGTTCCTTTGGAAAATTTAAAGTATTTTTGATCAACAACCAAAAAACCGCATTTCTCTAAAATTATTTTGAAGACCATATTTTCAAAAAATGTGAGCAAATGTGTAAGTTTATTATGCCCAGTCAATGTTCCAAATTACATTTGCATATCTTGTCCAAAGTGACGTTTCTTGTCTGGACCGTTAAGTTCAAGTTTGAAGTTAAGAAGTAAATTTTGAACAGAATTTGAAATTGCATGTTTCATAATCGCCGACGATAGAGACCGCTTGTTTATTATTCCCAGTCACTGTTCTTTTTACCCCGAGATTCCTTTCTCATTGTTACTTAAAAATGTAACTTTTATTATTTTAGAAAGATAAGATACAAGTTTGAAAGATGATTTTATAACAAAAAAAGTGATTTTGTAACAAAAATTTGTAAAGTATCTTGTAGTCGCCATGGACACAAGTGTACCTTGTGACATTTTTGCTTTTGTTTAACAACAAATTGTAGTTTATTTTTGCTTTTGCTGTTGACATTGTTCAAATTGCGTTTAATAAAAGCCAATGGCCGGCCAACTGCATCAATGCATTGCATTAAGTCCCAGGAACCGGCCACAGGCGGGAAAACCGAAATCTGACCACAGAACATTAAGTTATGTGGTCACTATGTGGGTAGAATTGTGGTCATTATGCAATTTGTTGTCATATTTTTTATTTATTTGTTTATATTTATGCACAATATTTGCACAAATTGCTATTTTTATTTATGCAGGTAGCTTTAATTGGCTTGGCTTTAAAATGTTACTGTTTATTAAAGTTGTGCGACCAAACAATATGGGGTAACATAATAAATTTTAGATAAATATTTGCTTTGGCGTGCAATTTAAATAATTTGCAAAAATATATATAAAATTTGTCAATTAAAAAAATATTTCAAATTTCTGAACTCAATTTGTGGCCTTAGTTTAGACGAAATTAATTATATAATGGCAACGTGGTACACTGCATATAGAGTGTTTGCAAAGTTTTTTAGCTTAAGCTAACTATTTGCGCTAAATATGTTTATTTTACTTTGGAAAACAACAAATATACATGACTTTCAGTTCAGTTTAAATAAAAGCAAAATGCATTAAAATTAATACAAAAATATAAAATTTATTTAATTCTTTTTAAATTTACTGCATTCATAATGGAAAATTTCTAAAATTGTAGTCCAACACTTGCTCAAATATCTTGGCTTTAATTATTGCTGTAATTAACCACAAGACTTGAAATTATTCGAATCAAGTTTTGTCGAAATACCACAGCAATTAACAGTTGCAATTACAAATCTTATAACTCCTGATGCCTACGGGAGCCTTGGGAGTCTTGGGTAGTTAAGTAACTTGCGTGTTTAGTTGGCATTGCTTTAAAGCGCTCAGCTATTTACGGCTTAAGGTATCAATATCTACAGGGAGAAATGTAAAATTATTGAATCGGAAACCATAATTATTGTGGCATTTCGAACACCCACAAAGCTCAGATTTATATGCTCAATATGGACAAACAACAGCTCTTCAGTTTGGTGAGCATGCGAAAGGAAAGGTTAGACATTAGGTGGGTTCAAATGGCATTTAATTATGGACAACAGCACAATAATAACAACAACAACGACAATAAGGACAGTAAACTGAAACAATGAACTAACAGACAAATAATATTTTGTATAATAACAAAAGATGCGCAGAGGAGAGGTTATCAAATTGGCAGACAACCGGACGTTGTATAGTGTACCCATCAGTGCGGTATAATTATGTGTCATATGTACCAAAAACAACAAAACAGTTGTGTTTGGGTGTGTGAGTGTGTGTGTGTGTGTGTGTGTGTGTGTGTGTGTGTGTGTGTGTGTGTGTGTGTATCATCTATCTGTAGATGTGCTGGTGTGGTTGCATCAACTTTCTTTGGGCTACTTGAGACAAATTACAAACACACTGATCTATGAGAATGCAGACATGCAACCAAGTAGACCATTAAATGCCTCAAGTAACTGACAAGCTGTTTAAGTTATCGTATGAAAGTTTTTGTTGAAACGAGGGTGGCTTATGATATTTGGCAGCTTTTGGTGTGAAAATTTAATTTTGAGATTTTGTCATAAATTATGCACTTGACTGATATATTGCCTCTTTGGCGATCCCTTTTTGAATGATTTCTAGTTGTTTACATTTTATTTTGGAACTATGTTACATCTTTAGTTAACTTTAACATTATGTTAAGCAAATGTTGTACAAGGCTTACATATTTAGCCATTTGACTATTTCAATACTATTCCAATTTAAAGTATTTATTTATTTCTGCTGTCTATTTGAAAAAATACTTATCAGCATTAGTTACGATCTGTCACAAAAATCCCTACTTTTCATGTCTGTCGAGAAGCAGTTCCTAAGTGAAAAATCGACTTTTTACGAAACTAGGCTACACATAAGCTTCAACCAATTTCACATAGCTTTTGCCTATGGTTTGGACTAAATCGAATTTATTTGCTGCCAAACCTCGAACGTTGCTGCATGTTAAGTTTCTATTTTGCACAGATCTTGATCGAGTAAGGCTTCCAATGCGATATCTTCAGACGTTTTATACGCCAGTATCACCTTTTTTTAACCTTTCAAAAAAGCCTCTACATGACTTATCGATCGTAGTAGATTCACCAAAACCTTACCTAAGCATTCGATGGGTTGTAGCTGCACTTTTCTTACCAATACAGAACCAAACCAAAGCTACTGGCAATTGTTGCTTATTTAATTTAGCACAAAGGCGGACATTACGGAAAGCAATAAAGAGTATTCGAGTTCGCAAATTTTTGTATATTTCGAACACAGTTTTATAATTTGATACTATCCCAACTATGATTTTTTGTTAGCCTTAAATTAAAAGAATACTTCAACTTTAAATTAATTTTCAATATTTATTTAAGTTTTCGACGACTTAAACTTAGTTAGTTTAAAAGGTAGGGATGTTGTGCAGCGAGAACTAAAAATAGTGACTGCGTTGGTCTACGTTGGTCTGCAGGCGGCAAGAGGTCTGAAGCGACAAAAAAGTGGCATAAGCTTGCAAGAGTGATTTGTGATAAGTGATAACAAGATCTCTTGGCATGACTTATGCTCTCTTTATCGCTTCGAAACGATATAATTAACATGGGCGGCATCGCTGCTTGTTACAGATTACAAAAAATTATTTTTTTTTTATTTATTTGCCCAAATCAGGTTCTACGCACTTTGAAAAACTACTTTATATGCATCTCCTATCGTAAGGTCTTTTACCTCTGAAGCACCGTTGAAACCCGTAGCTTGGTTAAAAAAAAAGTTTCAATTATTGCATCCGTAGTGGTGACACTAAGTAATACTACTAATATTTAGCAGTTATAGAACTTAATATACGTATGTACTTGTACAAAAAGTAATAATTAACGGGTGTGAACAATTATTATTTCCTTGTCAATAATTCATAATCTAAGTTCCTTGCTCAAAAATTCTTTAAGTTAAAAGCTTTCAAAACCACTCTGAAAGATACTTGGTACCCCATTTAAAAAAAAAAAAATATATTATTCTTTTATTTTTAAGGAAAATGTGATTTTATGGTATCTGTATATATAAGGAATAAATTCGTTAAGTTGGTCACCAGGTATAAATACAGTAAAAATCTGATTTGAATAAAAAAACAATAAAATTAAAAAAAAGCTTTACGAAAAGAACTAGTTCCTACAATTTATAGACGAATCCTAGCAGCGGTAGAATCAATGAATAGAGATATCTTAGGAAAATTGCACTGGTGCCGCTATTACACTACCGTCGCGACGGCCATTTTCGATATACCAAATAGTAATAGAAATAATAACGTTGCAAATAGTAATAGAAATAATAACGTTGCACACTGTTTTACAATGTCTTCAATATTTCTCCTTGACCGCTCTCCATCTAAAATATTTAAAATACGAAAAATCGCATGCTCGTGTCAGTCAATTTCTGACGACACATCACGAAACTCTTGGCCTTATTTTTTTGAAGTGAACGATAACTTTTCAACACCATAAGCAGCCCATCCCCCCATCCCCGCCTAATACGTAGCGACAGATTTTTTCTAAAACTTGCTTCTGCCGCTATTTATATCTTAATGAGATTATTCATACTAGTCATGATTCTGATAAATCCCCAGAGGTATGAATTCATTTTCTTTAATTTTAATTCAAAGGCATCAAGCTTGCCGATGCTAATGACCTTTGCGTAACATTTTCTGCAAGCGTAACTCCCCTTTCCAAAATCAACTCCAAAGTTTCTAATGCCATTAAAATATTAGAACAGTTCGCTTTTAAGTCTGACCAGATACGAAAATATAAAAGGCAACCCTGGCAAAGAAGACTGAAAGCATCTATTGACAACAATTGCTATATACAGCAAAGTTGCATATTTAAATTACTCAACAGTTATGCAACATGCAACATGCACACATACACACTTACAATCTCTGTATGTATGTATCTATGTATAAGTATAGATAGACTTTGTACAAAACTTTGACTATTGCAATTTTGCGTTTAAAGCTTGAACTTTGCAACACCAAAGAGCAGTGAGTGTGTGCAACTGCATGTGTGTGTGTGTGTGTGTGTGTGCCTGTTTGAGTTGATGTGTGTGTTGTTGGTGTGGCAAGGAAGTTTCAGTGCCGCAAACCAAAACCAAAGCTCGACCAAAACCAGAAGTTTGAGCGCCCGGCAATATAACCAAATAAGGCAAATAATCAATATGTAACAAGCGCTGCCAAAAACCGGCCACAACCACAAAAGCAGCAGCAGCTCAAAACGGAGTAGTGGGGGCAGCTCACTGGTAACTACTACTAAAACAGTTTAAGGGTTCCGGTATGGCTACGGAGACGGTGGGTGTGGGCATGGGTCTGACTGAAAAGCGCTTCTTATTAAAATTTTGTCGGTTGGCCACAAGTCGAGCCCAAAACTCAGTCATAGCCAGCGCATTAGTCGTCATCTGCATGACATTACATGCCGCAATCCATGTACTACACCACACACACACACATACACACAAAGCAACACATAAACACAAAAGCTGCCACAAACACACTCTTCCACACACACACACACACTTACAAACCATTATATACAATAAACTGCCAGCAGCAGCAAAGTCATCAAGTCAAAATCAATTTCTGTCGAGCACCGAAGTCAACGTCGACAAGTTGGTATTAAAAAATTCTTCACTCTAAATGCCGCCGTTATGGTCATGATGATATTTATTGTATTCAATATACGACATTGCTGGCATAAAGTCTTACCAAAGCGTGAAATTATTGAAAATATTCCAATGGATTTGTAAGAGAAAGACTCCCAAAGTGCCGAAGTGTGGGGGAGGTGGGCCAAGTGAGTGCGTTAGAGTGAGCGATTTAACATTGCTGCTTGCCTTGCGTTGCCACAAGCCAGCCAGTTTGGTATATAGGATGATATTTTGTGGTATTTTGGATTTTGATGTACCAAAGGCAGCTGTCTGGGAACTATGAAGACCAATGCTGTTTCTTTGCGAAAGTAAAGCGGTAAAAGCTGTTGGATACCTAGGATAAAATATTTTTGGTATGAAGGAACATTTTTTTTCAGTTCTGTTGGTTCTTTGTGTCGAGATAATGGTGTAGACAATGAAGTTCTGCTGAGGTGCAATATTTGTTGTAAAGTAGCGAAAGTAGCTTGCTTGAAAGTTTTTTTCTACAAAGCTTGAACTAATCTAGCCTTACGCAGCTCGGTGGTGCGATTCCAACTGTAGCACTGCTGCATTTGTCTAGCACTAGAATAACTAGCAAATATGTGTCTAGGAAAATCCCTTTAATTAAAGAATTAGCCTTTCGGATTCGGCGATATCTATAAATATACTCTAAACTGTAGATACCTCTACTTTTTGAATAGCAATTAGTAACGACATCTTCATGCCTCACCTTTGGCGAAGTCAAAGGGAATAAACTTATTTTATTGATTTGGTGAACGCAGAAAAATCACAATCGGCAGACATATTAAGGTAAGAAACTAAAAGACTGGGAAGAAAAATAATTAATTAACTGAACTAGAAATAATTTTTGAAAGTGTTTTTAGCTTGGTTCTAATTTCGTGTCTGATACCAGCATTGGTTGTTACTCGCGCTTCTAAGGCTTAACTTGTACAGGCTTTTGATAACGCAGAAGTGCAGAGCCACAACCGAGAGCGGCCTCTGTCATATTCTAGTTTCGCTGGGGTAGTTGCCAACCGACAGGTTCTTAACCATCTTCAGTGAACGTCTGACACCAGCCTTAAACTCAACCTTTACTGTGAGCGCTGGCCCTTCTTCAGCGCAACAGTGACTCCCTATTTATCAGCAGAATCAACGCCAATCGGTTTCTTGTGCACAATGTCGCTATATAGGTATGAGCTCAAATTCATCAGGTTACTTGGTTCTGTGCTAAATGGTTTTTTTTTTGTATCACGCTTCTTCAACAAGAAAGCATTGTTATTGTAAATGATCAAAAGAGGTTGCCATCTTACGTCTTTTCACGTTGACAAACCTAAAGATAAAAATCTTTCCAAAAAAAATAATTCCAAAAATTACCGTAGATTTTTCAAAATGCAGATTTCTGTGAAATATCAGTTTAGTTCTTTATTATTAAATCAAGGACGGCTTTTTCTTGGACTAAAAATATCTTAATTGTCTTAATTATTTCGTACTACTCTTGTCTCGTTGTATTATATGACATGAGCACGGAAGATTCTTTCTTCACAGCTTAAACTCAACATAAAAGTAGCGATCGTCAACCACATTCTAAAGTGAATAATTGGCCTTAATAGATACCATAATTGTATATACTTTGACTTATATTTTAAGAAAGTAGCTGTGAAGCATTTTTTAAACCTTGTCAACCAATTCTAAAATAAATAAAGTAACCTTAATTTTATGCTTAAAAACGAAAAAGAAACTATCTTAATTTAAACTCTTTGTCAAAATCTTTAAACAAGTAGCCCATTAAAAAATTAAAGCTTAAGAGTGTCTGAAAAGTGAATTGGAAGCACAATTGAGTGCAGCCATTTCCTAGCTCTTATCAAATGCAGCTTTTTCTCAATTTTTAAAATCGGAGCACCCTCAAAATCACCCTATAAGTTAGTGCTTCGCATAAAGAGCGCTTCGTTTTCTAATATGTAGCATATATCTGCATATAACTTCATTGTGTATAAGTCTGCTGAATGTCTTTTTTGTTGGCCAACCCGCTTCCAACGCTTGCCCGTGCTTCGCCGCTTGGCACACCCAAGCTTTTGCTTTTGGCTGTGAGCAACATGATTTATTATAGTCTAATGCATATTTTGTACTAGCTGCAGACACATACCATTATACCAGTATCCATGTTCGTATCTGTGTGTGTGTGTGTGTGTGTGTGTGAGTGGGTTTATTTGTATGTGTGAGCGTGTGTGTGTTTGTTGTGTAGTCATACCGTTATTTGTGCGCCCTCAGTGATCAATTGTAATTTTCTTTCGAATGCAAATATACGTCAGTGGCAAAAGAATCTGCTTGTGGGTTACATATTTTATTTGTTTTGGCCACATTCGCACACACACCCACACACGCACACACACTGACACACATGCCTCAATACATATTACCATTTTGTATATAAGTTTGGCAAATCTGATATATGTATTTTGAAAAATTGCATCAATAAAATGTTGTTTGGCAGCTGTGTCTGTGTCTATTTGGCTACGTACCGAAAATAGAGTTAGTTCATAATTGAATAAGTGTGTGCGGGTGTGTGTGTGCAACATAGTTTTGGGTTTTTGTCGCAAGTTAAATTTGCTAAAAGCTTATTATTAATTTAGGGTATGCCAAACTTGGCAATATTTCATTCATGATTGGCCTTAATTTATTTAATTTTCATAAACTCCCCCACACTGTAGCCCTGGCCCCGGCCCCAATGACTGGCAAAATCTGCCACAGCGACAGATCCCTCAAAGCCTGCAAAAAACAATAAAAAACATATACAAAAAGGACGCAAAAAAAAAGCACAAAAGATAAACAAAACAAAAGCAAAGCATTGACAAATCCCAAGCTCAAACCAACACTAACCTACGGCTTACCCCACACAGATACGCACGCACACACACGCATGCACACGCGCACAGATACAATGAAACAATCAGCATACAAGTATGGCGGCAACTGGCCCTTTTTTTGACTGAGCAGTGCCTCGCACCCCAAAAAATATACGAGTATAATAATGCATAAGAAATGCTAATAAAATAAAATGAAGGCGCGTTGTCCTTGATTTCGCACAAACAAACAAACACACACACACACACAGATTCATATATACACAGCCGCACAGTGGGCAAACATAATTTTAAACAGCTGTAAAATAATGCGGCCGCAAATATAAATAAATAGCTGCGGTCCCCCTCTCTAAGTGCACCAAGCGGTAGAATTAAATCAAACTGCTTGCCGCTAGGCAACAAACTGGCCACATGGCACAAATATGCCTTAAGCACACACACACACAGAAGCATAGAGAGTGTGACTCAAGCAGACACCCACACATACACGCTAGTCCTCGCACTCTCTCTTTCTCTTTCCTGTCTCTTAGAGACATCGACATACTTGCTCCTAGCAGACGCATAAACGCCATTTTCTCTCATTCAATTTGCATTCGTGCGCATATTTATTCAAATTGTTTGCTGTCCTTGCGTTGCGCTGTGTCCTGTGTTGGCCAGTAGGGCTCGCGCCCAGCTCTATTTTGCATACATTTGGACAACAGTTCTTTTTTTTTCATACACTGCCTAACATTTGGGTCATGGGTATATTAGCTATTGTGGCAAGATGCTTTATAAAGAACAGTAGAACAGTAGTAGATACCATATTTGAAAAAGAACATCTCGTAAACCTACTAGTTACAAATATGGTAACAGGCAGCAGACAGGGGTAGACAGGCTTAATTTACCTAGGATAAGGTTCTGCACCAGCGCAGTCAGCCGACACTATCTCATTTACACTCTTGTTGCCAGCACTTTCTGTTCTTGAAATGTTTGCTTAAATAGATAACTCTATCCTAGAATGATATGAATATCTGACTTTCAAAAATTGATTTTTGTATAGAATATGATTTTGATAAGCTGATTTAAGCTCTCAAGCACATTGTATTTTCTGAAGCTTCTGAGCATAATTTAAAGGGATTTCCATGTTTGGTTATCTATTTGTCTGCTTTGAACAAATCGCTTTCTAGTTGAACTGGAGCAAGCACATGTGAAGAACATTCGTTGAGACTCAAAGACCATTTACTATGAAGCAGAGTTTATCAAACAGCTTGAGTCATCAGATATGTGTTTCCTAAACATTCAGTACGTTTTCTGTGAAGCTTTGACTAGGCAAATTGGTTTTCTGTGGCATTGGCATGCAGTTCGTGCAAAATGATTGCAGATGGAGACACTTTCTGTGAACCGTTTAGCCTTTGAAACCGATTTTCAAGGATTAAGCCTGCTGTAGGTGTTTGTCGGCATCACTTTGAGGCGCCAAATATTGCAATTTCTTAGAAAATGAGTTTTCAACGAAATGGGGAGAAATCATCACTAGCACTTCATTAGAGCTGCAGTTCTCATAAAAGAACTTGTGGGTTTCACTTGAGTGGCTATTTGATGAAGACCATATTCAATATAACTTTCGCTTTACTGGGAATTGTAAGAGTTGGAAAATTTTAATTCCATCTGCGTTTTGGCTTGTGTTTGAGCAAAGAAGCTCAAAGTACAAGATAATCAGGGAGACGACTACTTTGTCATTTTGTTTTGCACCTGGAAAGTACCGATTTTCTATGCTGTTGAGTTCAATAAAATATTACCGTTCGCCTGGCATTACAATATGGGATCTTCGATCCGAAAGTGCTTTAGAAAGATATTTTGTTCTAAGGCTGCCATTGTAAAGACAACTACTCTGTTGTATCACATGTCTTTCTAACTGGCAACTATATTGCGCTGTCGTTCTGTAGCATAGAGTCCTTTTTTTTTGGAAGTAAAATTTGTTTTATATAAAAGAAAATATGCTTAACAATAGAATCGGTATAAAATATCTGAATCGGCTAAGAACTGTAAAACCCTGTATTCTTCGAACTCTTATTAATAGATATTCGTAAGTCCGATTTAGATTCAATTTTGAACAGAATCAAGTCAGGAAAAATCTCATTATATACCTACCATACCTACAACTCATACTCTACCCATAACTAAAGGACATTCAACTTTCGCATAATATTGCGATGACTGCAAACTTCTTTCTTACACTTCTATTTTTTCCATTGTATATCTATTGTTGTTGCTCTTTGTGCTTGTCTATGTATTTCTAATGTGTTTTGTGTTTTCATTTGCTTGTGCCCTTTGCAGTGCCACCAAGGATTCATCACATTAGCACCGGCGGACATTTGCAAGTCAAAAAAGGTTCGTCAGTGCGCATTGAGTGCTCGGCCTCTGGTAATCCAACGCCAAATGTGACTTGGAGCCGCAAAAATAATATTTTGCCCAATGGTAAGATTTTGCATAAATAGCCAAGCCCCTGCTCGCTTGTTGCGTTGGAATAAGTGGAGATACAGCGTGCAGGACCCTCAACGAGCCAACCAAAGAAGCGTTGAACAAAAATTAAAAGTATAAAGAAAAACATGGGTACCAGCGTGCAGCAATTCCATTGTCCACTGCTGCGATGTCCCGTGTCCTGTCAACTCATTTAAAAGTGGAAAGCGCAAAGGCAAAAAAAAAAAAAAGAAAACACAAACTTTAAACAATTTCCATAAAAATGAAAAGTCAAAGAAATTATTTGAAGCTTGCTCGTCCTTGTCGTTTTGCCTTTGCTCTTTTATTATTAAATATAATGCGCTCTGGACATTTGGGTATTGGAGTATGCCAAACAATACAAGTGCACACTACATACCTACTACTACATCCAGCTGTCAGTGTATAGTGTCCAGCATGTCCCTCATCGAAGATTGTGACTACTTGAGTTCTGGGTAATTGGCCCTGTCATTTTTTCGTTTTCTTTTTTCGAGGCGCGCGCTGTACTCATTTTCATTCCAACGTGCAGGCATACCCAACGTTTTTGGATACATTTATTGACTTGCATTTTTCATGTGCTACTTTTTCAGGCGAGGAGAAGCTACACTCACACGTCCTGTCAATTGAGAATGTCGATCGTCACAAGGGCGGCGTCTATATATGCACGGCCAACAATGGTGTCGGTCAGCCGGCATCCAGTCAGGTTGTGCTGCACGTCTTATGTAAGTATGACCAACACTTATCAATGCCAACTCACACGCAGACACACACACACACACACACTCACACTCAAATAAAACAAATTAATTTTTGCTCAACTTCAATCATACAACAACAACAAGAAGTAGAAGAACTACAACAACCATCAAAGCCACTTCAATTTATGTCAAAAATGATTTCAGTTCAGGCCAACTCTGGCCACATTTCGATTTCAATGTGTATTGACGCGTTCGTGCATGCCTTCACTACGAGGGCAGTTTGAGCAGTTAGTGACTTGTAAGTAAGCTGTGGACTAGCCTATAAGAAAGTTTAACAATTTGTGATGATGGAATTGAGAGCTTGTCGACTATGTAAAATGGTATTAAAAATGTTTACAAATAAATTAGGCGAGATGATGAGATAGATATAAGCTTTTCAAAGATTTCCAATTGAAACAAAAACCATACAGGTATGGTAGCCAATTAGTTGTGTGAACTTATTTTCTCAATGATATTCATGTAGGTAAGAGAAAACAAAGTAGGACCGAGATCATCCGAAGGCATATTGAAACGCACTTGAAGAAGTAGATAATGGCTGAATAGAATATATAAAGAGGAAAGAAGTCGACTTTAAATAAAGGTTTAATTTTCATGTTTTCTGTTCCATTTTGAAGGATATAGATTTCCCTGTCAGCTTCAACAATGGTTTTTACAGATAAAATTGGCTTAGTAGTGCATGGCCGTAAAATAATAGGTGAAACATAAAAAAAGGAGAACAAATCCCTGCTAACTTTGCAGAAGTACGTGAGTTGGAAAACAGATTTATATATTGGCCGAAGTGCCAGTCAGATGCGAAATCTGGTACTGTTCCCAGATTTTTTTTTCCTAAAATGTAGCTATTATTATGGTTTTTCTCATGACTTCTAGCTGGAGTTTACGAAGATGCGCAACTGCAGCCAGCGTCGTTAGCTCCATCTTTTCTTAGTACAGCCTTTCGTAGATGTGTGGTCAGAGTAACTTAAATAAAATTAAAGTTAAATGTTCTAATTTTTTTCACAACAATTGAAATTCATTCATTAAGATCAAATTTGAAAAAAATCAAGAAGTACTCTCGCAATGCGCTCAATTGGCAATTTAAACTAAAAGTATACTATACTTGAGAAAATTCTTCAACTTAAGGCTAATTTACATGAAGAAAGGAAAGTCCTTAAAATCAACATTTTTTAATAACACTAAATTTGTACATTTGTCGATTAAGCAGCTCGTTTCCAAATTTAGTTCGGATTTCCCAGTTTTAAAATCAAATCACGCTATGTATTAGCTCACCATATAAATGATCAATTTTGTGAAGAGCTGTAGAATTTTGGGCCTCTGATTCAAAGCCCTAAAGACAGTATGGAATAATCTTCCCTTTCAAAGATTTTGGTCTAACGACAGAGTCCAATAATGAATTTGGTATTCTCGCTCACCTTCTTTGGAAAAAAAAGCAACTTCAGCTCAAAAAGTCACTAACCTTACAAACTGCCCTCGAAGCTTGGTACCATACACACACACACACACTCATCTAGACAAATAAGGAGTGTGTGTGATTTAAACATTACATTACACTGACATTTATTGTTAGCAACATTTGTAGCTCGGCAGTTGTTGCCCCATTACGAATTCTGACATTTATTTAAAATTTATATGTAATTTCGATGAAAGCGCAGTCAGTACACGTACAGTTCATTAAAGTGCAAAGTGCTACTACCATAGCCTCAACTTTAACTGGTATCATGCACTATTTCCTTTCATTTTGCTAATTATGTGGCGCTGCCAGCCACCAGAGCTAAGTCTTAAGCAACCTTATAGCGCGCTGCAGGTCCTTTGCGCATTGATTTTTGTGCTAGCGTGTTTTCTCTTTCAACATGTTATTAAGTAATTTTTTTTTGTGCTTTGTTTTTAACATTCTGTTTTCTGTTTTTAGATCCACCAGAAATCTCCGTGGAGCGTCCCGTTGTCTTCTCGGGTGAAGGGCATGAGGCCATGCTGGTTTGTATCGTGCATGGTGAAACACAGCCTGAGGTATGTTTTAATTAAATTTCGTGCATAAATTTTCATTACTGGGTTTGCTCATTTGGAAATATTGTGCAGCTCCTCGCATACATGGACACAGTTGGCAATAGATATGGCGACCAATATAAAAACAAATTGCAGTTAAATATGTAGCTGAACATTTTTATTATCGCATATTTTGTTGCTCTGCACTGACTGACCGAACGACGGAACGACTGAACGACAGACGGACCAAACCATATGGCCTTAAGTCAGCCACGTCCAACGCATTAATTAAAAATCCACAAAAGCCAAATTGAAGTGCACAACAAAGAGTAATACAAAGCCAAAAACGAAAGATAGAGCTCTGAGTGAGAGAGAGAGAGTGGAAAGGAGATTTGCAGCTGTATGATGAGTACAGTCAGCCATGGCATAGAAAACACTCTTTAGCCACAAAGCATAATTTTAATCAAACATTGCACCACACAAAACCACCACACGCTCTCTGTCTCCGCTCTCGCTCTCTCCCTCCCTCTCTCTGTCACTCAACCAAAGGCGCTGCCGAACAATGCTTCAACTTGGTTTTTTATGTTTTTTGTTATTTTTGGTATTTTTTGTCCTTTTTTTGGTATTTATTTTGTTGGGCGCCTTTGTCGACATTTAAATTAATACGCTTGGCTATAATTCAAAGTAAAATTGCGGAAGTTGCCAAAGCGGAAGTGAGAAGCACAGTTGTACCGCAAGCGACAGAGAGCAAAACATAAAAAAAATGGCGACTAAGAAAAAATGCCATGCACACACATACACATCGACATACACAGTTGAGATGGGCTATGAGTGCGGCATCGTGAAAGGACTCTGCCAAATAATGACTTGCGACCACAAATGTCAATGCTTAAAATTATACGGCACCCATCCAAGCATTTGAAGGCACACACACACACACACATATATACACACACACTCTCTCTCCGACTATCTCTCCGCTTTCGCCGCTTAGGAGTTCCACGAATTTTGGCAGCGCATTAAGTTTTTATGCCATTTAATTTTTTAGCATTCCACTTTGTAGTATTTGGCGACCCGCAAAAAGAGTTCAGAGCATTATAATTCCAGTGAAAAAAATAATATAAACCTAGCTGCTTATTTGTCGACTGGCTAGCTGAACCTTTTGCTTTTCGCTGATATCCTTATGTACAGTGTGAGAAAAGTGCGGTATATACTCGAAAATTCTAGAATTCTTTTGAAAACAAGCTGAAATTGGGGAAAAATGTTTTTCTTTTTAATTAAAAAAAATAATACTGAAATAATTTCGAATTGTATTCAAATTAGTACGATTTGTGTTTTCTTGAGTATCGTGTTGCCATATGTTGGCCACTGTTTAGCCAACAATAGCCCAAAAGTTTTGTAGTGTTTATTTCTCACTTTGTTGCGAACAAACTTTCTAAACAAATTTAAATATTTCTTAAAACAATTATGAGGTGTACAACTTTTGCTTTTTCTGGGGGTTTTGACAATGTACAACAGAGGTAACTTTGCCACACGTTATCGAAAATCCTGTAATCGACAACTTTGCTTCTGCCGTTTTCAAATAGGTGTTTGTCTCTAGGGTTACCTCAATAAATTGAAATTTGTTCCGCTTGACTATGGTCATCGCTCCAAAGGCGTAGTATAGAGATAACTCTATTAATTGATAATCGAAGAGAACTGGGTCCTCCAGTTTTTATCCTTACTGTGGTGTCTTTAATTCGTAGAGAATTTTCCAAGTTAAAAAGCCAGTATTTATTTGCTGACTATGTGATTGCTAGAGAAATGCATCAAGGTGGAATCGAACCACCGACCTTCGGGTTAAGAGGCAAGAAGTTTGCTACCACTACGCTATATAGGCTCACCTACAGGGATTACTTGTTGAGCGATATAAATCGATTGAAAATAATATACAATAATCGTAGTGATCCGTCTAACATTTTTGCATCAAAAGATTTGTGAATATCTATTAACAGCAAAAAATTCATTATTGATTGAAAATGTCAGATTTTGAGTAGTATTGTAAGTTTCAATTCAAGAAAAAAATGCGGCTGAAGCTCATTCATTAATTTTGAATATGTACGGAGAAGCGGCTCTTAGTGAAAGAATATATGGCGATGAGTTTCATTTCAAAAAAATGCTTTTTATAATATTAAATAACAAGTTTTGCATGTTCATCTATAATATATATGCCTAATTTTTTAACGCAAATCCTCACAAAAAAAAGTACCAAATACCTCGAAACTAGAGCCGTGCATCGATTCGACGAAAATCGATGTTATTGATATTTTTCTTTGAAGATTTTAATCTATTTTGATTACTTTGTAATAGTCAAGTAAATGCTTTTAAAAAAATCTATGAGATAAATGTAAGATAGTTTATTAAAGTATGGTTTGAGTGTTTTATATTACGAAGATTCCTAGTCTAAGTGAGCAAATAACAACTTTAACGTAAAATAAAGCTTTACGCATCAGCTGACCGATTCTTGTCAATACGATTTCGTCACAGAATCATTCTGCTTTTCGTTGTTGCAGCTGAACTGCCAATACGGATACTTGCTGCTTGCTGTATTAAGCAGTCAATTCTATAGACATAAATTACATTTATTTCGTATAGAATTCAAACCATGCTTATGATTGAGGGCTTTGTGTAACATAAATCATTTCAATTCTGCAAGTCAACTCAAAAAATAAACATATTTTTCTGGTACACAACCTTCCATATCTTCAATTGATGACGTTCAGCACCAAATCGAACCTTGAATTCGGGTTCTGTACGACAAATTTCTACGGAAATCATTCTTATTAGATAAACATAGCAAGTTGATTTGCGTCATATATTTCTTTTAAAACAAATCATGTTACTGCTTACTTGAATTTTATGTTTTCTTTAAATAAATTTTCAGCGTAATTTCTAAAGCTGAATCATGTCGTTTTGCAGACACATTCGAAAGAATGGAAGGTTTGTTTTACTATAGACTTACCTTTTAAATCTCAGACCCGGTAACCGAACACATATACTGATCTTTTCCGCCAAGCGAAGATTACCGACATGCTACATTCTTTCTCAAACATCGCACGAGAAAAATTAGAATCTCAATTTTTAGTTTAGTAAATTTTTTTGATTTTTTAACGACAGAAACTTTTCTTTCATTTCCGACATGCCTTTTGATACTTAATCATGCCCACTTCGAGATTCATTTTAATATGGTCTTCAGATACGGTAACCAAACGTATACATTAAATATCCACGGCAGTTATTACCATAGTGCCAGATGCCTTTCCAGTCTTTAAACACGGTAATCAAACGCATACATTGAACTTTAATCTTTCCCAGACTCCCTACGCGCAAATGTAAATTCTTTAAATTAAAGTACAAAACCGCAAAAAGTATATTTCTACTTACACGTCTTAATCTTCTTTGTTGCGCATAAAAGTATCAAACCTGCGGAGCATCTCTTGCTTCCACTGCATAAGCACTTCGTCAATTCCACCTTAATTAATAACCAGCTTTTCTCTCAGTGTACAGTGTCGTTATGTCCATGGCATAAAGAGTATTTGTTCTGTCGGACACATTTCATTATAGCCTTGCGTTGCTTTCGCATTGTGCTGGGGCGTCTGTTTGGTCCTCATTCATTTGTAGTCTTTGGAAATGGCATTTCCGCATGCAATTTTTACATTTGCCTTCGCTTGCTCCGCTTCTTCATTTCACTTTGCATTTCCCTGCAGTTCGTCATTTTATGCTTTGCTACCCTGTTTATTTTCCCTTCACTTTATTTTTTGTTCCTTTTATGACTTTTGTTAAATGTATACAATTTAACGCTTGCCAGACGGCAAACGTCAGACTTTGGTTATCGTGAGTAGTACTCGGGAATCGTTTGTGCTCCCATTTGGCAGCTCCAGTTGCAGTGGCTAGAAGCACGCTAACAAGCCCCAAAGTATGCAACAAAATTTTTGAAGTGCAACTGAGCTGGATTCCCTTTGCTCTACATAATAGGAGTAGTTGTGGTAGTATTTGCCTAAGGCTTTGCCGCATAGTATTTTTAAAATTGCTTTTAATTTCCGACACATTTTTTCACACACATTTTATTTCGACAGAGTTTTCAGTTTACACACTCTTAAATGTTAATTAAAGAATTCATTCACATGTAAATTTATTTTGTAACCGCAAAGGTCAGTTTAATTAGCGTATAAAAGTGTAAAAGTTCACTGTCGGGTTTTTATTTTATTTTTTTTTTTTTTTATTTTAAAATGTCTGACATTTCAATTGTAGGCGTTGTCGGGAAAAACAATTTGTCGCTTTACAATATTTTGTGTTTTTTATGTGGAATTTTTTAACGCTTTCAGAAGTTGTACTAAAATGGGACTTGTATGGTTGAAAATGAAGTTTTAAATTAAATTTCCAAGTTCACTAAACTAAAATTGTGTAATTTTTTATTATTAATTATTATTATCAACAGTTTTTGCAAAAGGGCTAGAACGAGGAAGTATTAGAGATTTGCTAAGGCAAATAACATCTATTTATTTGCTAGCCATGTCAGTGCTAGACAAAACTTCCATGTGCGCTACTACTATACTACCGAGGCCCACAACGCTGTTGAAATTTGTTTATAATTTAATATTATTATTATTAGCCTATTCCATCGCAAGGGTGTGTTCCTCGGAGTCGTCTTGTGGTTTGGCTGTTGTGCAGCAGGTTAAACACCAGTACATTTGGGGCGGTAGTGTAGATTCTGGGTGCTTGTAGCGCTGTATTTCCTTATTGTGTCTTGGACCCACAGTAACGTTATCTTGGTATAGATAGCCATCTGACTTATTCTCAGGGTCTTATTTTGAAAGCATTTCATGAAACTGCAGTTGGTGAAGTTAGGTTTCGCATTTATAGCCACTAGCCTATAATGAAGAATATTGTAGAGCGTTTGCCAAAATCAAAACGCAAAGGCGGAGCATGGACATGTCTGCTGTTCGAAGAGAAGTGAGTTTGTAGTTAATTTCGAACGGCGGTGTCTTTAATTAATAGAGATTTTCCTAGGTAAATAGCGTCGATTTATTTGCTGGCTATGTCAGTGCTAGACAAATGCAAAGTGCTGCTGGGGCTAAGCGAACCACTAAACTTCCGATTTAAAGGCGTGCGCGTTACCACTAAGATACCGGGCCTTCCGCTTTATAATAGCTTAGCCCTAAGTCATCCTTAAAAAGTAATTTGTGTACCATATTGTACTGTGTAAATCTTTACGTTTTTATTAGAGATTCGGGGTAATGCTAGCAATGTGAGTGAAGAGTGAGAAATGAATTGATTCATATATAAAGTTGTTCCAAAAGATTTTTGTAGATAGGTTGATTTTGGAACTTATTGTGTAAACCCAAATGTTCGCATTCACGATTACGAGTTCTACTCACTCCTATTTGCTTCTTTAAAAAATTTGTAATTTTCGAGCAACACGCTTTGTGGAAACTCTGCCTAAGCTAAACCTTAAAATTTTATTTGGACCCCAATAGCCCTATTAGAATAGTCTTCCAAAACACACCCGAAGGAGAAGAAAAAACCGTCCAACTGCTCGTTGGATAGACAATGTGGAGCAAACTGCAAAACGTCGTTGAAGAAGACGCTGAAGAACGCAAGCTCTATGTCGTGAAGAATGCAGGAGCAACAAGCAAGCAACGGTTGCTTCCCATAATTCTACCTCTGCTGCCTTGGTGTTTATTAGAGAAAATCACAATTTCTTAACACTTTTCAAAAGTTACCCCTGCATAAATTCCTTCAAAATTTCCACACCAATTATGATATTAGTGAAACATCAAATGGGCTATATGCTTTAATGGTCTCGCTACTCCATGCAAGATTTTAATGAAGGCAGCTCGCGATGCACATTGCGCCAAATGCGATTCCATTCCCGGGGGACACATGTCTATGCATGCAAATAGACAATGGCTGGCGGCAGACTTGTCGTACTCACCATCAGCAGCAGTAACAGCATCAACGCCAACGAAGTCATCATAATCACGCGGCGCACAATGCCAGCACTCAAATTAAAATGCAAATGCATTGATGTATGTTTGATTGAATGATTGCATGATTGATTGAATGAATGAGAGCGAGATTGCTGCTGCATATGCATGCGGTTATACAGCTCTGTGTGCGTGTGCGTGTGTGTGGCTATTATGCATTTATTTTGCGGCAGAGAAATTGTTTAAGCGCGCATTTTTTATAATTATGCCTATGATGACAATAACAATAACTAATACAGCTGCATATATGTATATGTATGTGTATGTTTGTGTAATGCTGCACAATATGCTTTGTGCTTATGTATTTGCATGTGATATGTCCATGCTGCATGAAATTATAATAAAACCACAAACTATGCCGTGTTGCATATTAAGCATCCATAATTTATTATAGATTGAAAGTACTTGCAAGCTTTTAGCTGAGCTTACTCACACTTTTGCACATAGGGACAAAGGGACACCGGCAACACAGGGTGCACATAGATACACACTTATGCAGCTATTTACATATTTATTACACGCTACACCACAAACCCTGGCATATGCATAATCCATTGATATTGTTGATTTGTTGCATAATGAATATCATAAACAGGCAGTAAACCCAAACAGGCCACCACCAAACACTCAACCACATAAGCAGCGAGACACAACAGTGTTGATGGGCCAGGCCCAATGCCAATGCCAATTCCAAATCCCAAAACTCCAACTCCTCCCACCTTTGTGTGTGTGTATAGTCAGTCATTAGAGGCAATTGTCATTAACATGCTGCGACAGGCACAACAACAATGACAACATCATTATCAACGTCATCATCTCGAGGATTGTCAACGTTTTTGGCATCCATGGAGGCGCTGCTCGCGCGCGCGTCATCAATGTCGAGCGCATTAAACATGCAGCATCATTTGACAGACCCATCAACAGCTAACAACATTAATGGGTGTTGCATGGGCAGACAACGTCTGACGTCACACATTGTCAACGCTTAACATATTGCATTTGTTGTTGTTGCTGTTGTTGTTGCTATTATTGCCTTTAATTAGTTTGCAAATTAATTTCCAAATTGGTAATTTTCTTCGCATTTGCAAAAAACACTAACTAGTTGTTAGTGCTGCTGCTGCTGCGATTTTCACGCAGATTTTCATAGCAGCTCATAATGAGTTTTTAGCACCGACTTATCTCCGCTCTGCCACTACCTATATTAGTAATTGACTAAAAGTTGGCCTAGCAGACGGGTGGTTGGGTATACGTGTGTGTGTGTGCAAAAACGCTTTGGGCCAAATAAAAGCAGCAAGCCATAACACACAATTATGATTTTATTACCAAAAGTGGGCCAAAGGCACTTTAGTTAACTATATACCTAACGATAACGATGCACAGGCCATCTTTTTGTACATTTACTTACAATTGGTTATTAAGTTGCGGGTTTTAATCTAGATAAAATTATGTTGGCAAAACCCTTAACACATTGTAGAATTTTATGGGTTTTTGCGCAAGAGAGACTGGTCAACATAAATATGAAAGCTACTGACTGTGCTTGTTTGTAATAGGAAACTTTGAAAATTTTGTTAAACTTAAGTTTCTAGCTAGTTTTAAGATTTTTTATGTTGGCCGTTGTAGTGGTCATACTGGCATAGCCACATTTCAACACCAGTTATGATTCGTCCCCTAAAGGTGGCATCGATATTGGCGCGATACAGCAAAGAGACTGCTGCTCGTTACTGTTTCTGAAGAAAATTCAGCTCTTGAGGAACAAGTTGAGCGACGACGCACCGCATGCACAAATGCTCAGTCAAAACGGTACGGATTTATTTATGAGAGATGTCCAGATCGCATGCTGTTTCTCTCAAGCTGGTATGACCATTTTAGGTAATGATTTCTTCGATTTTATTTTGCGTGCCAGAGATCAAAGGTCGTACCGAGCGAGGCATGTCTTTAACATAATTTCGACCTTCCTTGAACGATTTATATCAGTCTTAAATACGTGTTTTCAATAAAACCAAAAGTCTTTGACAACAATTTTTATTTTTTATTTTTTATTTCTTCTTATTCTTGTTCTCTACTTCCAAGTTTACAAAAGTTTGTTAGCGAATTTTTTTTAAAATAAAATATTATGTATACGTTATTTTATTGAAATTTATTTTGAACTCTATATTTTATTTGATGTAACAGTTGCCTAGGACTAAAAAGAAAGCATACACAGATTTTTTGAAATACACTAAAGTTATGTGCTTATTATTATTATTCTTTAGCATCTTTTGCCACTGCTGTACGCTCTCAATTTTCCTGTAGCGCAGTGTAAGCGATAAGAAATATGTGCGCAACGTTTGGGCTGTAAATTGATTTAGAAAAATGCTGTTTCATTTCTGGTTAACCCTTAATCAAATTTTCCATAAATTTCCTAAACACTTTTCTGCCAACTTAATGGCATTTGCTTAAATTACCAAAACGTCTAGGGTTTGCATGTTTTACATGAAAATTGATTAAAATCATTTTTTTTTCTCACATATTTCGTATTATTTACAGTTTATAGTTGGCCAGATAAATGACTTAATTTTGCCGCTTCGTGTTACTGATGTCACACGTTAATATTAACGTCATGTGACATCATCAATTCTACAGTCAACAGTCAACAAATGTGGCCAACCATGAATAATGTTCATAATTATATTGACGTTTTGCCGTTGATTTTATTTTCAATCATTATTACGATTGGTGCTGATGCATTAAATGATGTTGGTGTTCATCATAATGATGCTCGAGCGGCACATTTCAAGTGTGCTGGGCGTTTTATATATTAAATGAAGCATTTGCTGTACTCTACTCAAAGTGCTTGTTGGAGTTTTAATTAGAATAAGCTGGCTGCTGGCACAGTGTGTCCGTTTACCTGTCTCAGAGACTCTGGGTGCTTAGGCAGTCTGGCAGTGGCTCTTATAAATATATTATATATAATAAGGGCTGTGATTATTGTCG
Organism: Chymomyza procnemis; assembly: GCA_035046065.1. Taxonomy (NCBI): domain Eukaryota; kingdom Metazoa; phylum Arthropoda; class Insecta; order Diptera; family Drosophilidae; genus Chymomyza; species Chymomyza procnemis. Next base: position 44,855,368 of record JAWNOJ010000026.1, read on the forward strand.
CAATTATGTTGCTATTGACTGACTCTGCTGGCTTATTGACTATGGACTATTGACTAACTGATTGACTAAGTGTGTCTGTCTGTGCGTTTGACTAACTGACACAGCTGATTGCCATTGAATTGTAAAACTGTTGACGTGTAATTAATTACAAAACAGAACTTGACTGCTTTCTATTAGCGTTTTGTGTGCTGCACGGTTTGAGGGAAGCGGACGGGCAACAACTTAAGTCAAACTGCGCCCATTAGTGGCAACACCCTTACACACGCATAAACGTATTTATATACTCGCCGCACACACACACACACGCTAGGGCAGCGGCATATGGCCGCATGTATTTGTGCGTGCCTACACGGCGTATGCGTAATTCCCACATGGTACTCGCACTTATTTGTTTTGGCTGCCAGCTCTTTGCCATGTCACGCAGCTGCTGCGCACTGCTTTCTGCCAGCTAGCGCTCTTCCACAACACCTAACAACACTTTTCCGCAAACAATTTCCGCTTTGACACCCATATCCAGTGGGTGGTGTGGAGAAGTGTCAGCTTTTCGGACGCGGCCACTGCTCGTTCCTTGGGCGCTGCGTGTTGCTTGTGCTGTGAATTTTCGTAGAACAAAAGCCCTGCAAAGGCACGCGATTTCTTCGCTTTTGTTTTCTTTGTTGCGCTTATTTTTCGTACGTTTTATTTTCTACTTTCTTGCCTGATTAGTGTTGATTGGTATTTTTCGCATAGCTGCTCATCAATGCTAATTTTGTTTCGCCAGCTGCTTGCTAGCGAGACTTGCGAGGGCAGCTTGAAAGATATATTCACTATTTTTTTTGTGCTACGTTTTCTTTTTTGGTTAGCCTGTAATGATTATGGGTTGGTCATGTTACAAAAATATGCATATTTTACATAGTTTCAGAGGTCTTATGGGAAACAATTAATTAGCTAAAAAAATTACTACTTTCCGATGACGAATTTATCAAAATGCTGGAGTTACATATTATGAACACCAGAAGTGGGTTTGTAGTTGTTGTATAATATATATATGCCGATTAACTGAAATCGTTTTGGATATAGGGATATATACTATATTTTTGGTGTGTTGGTGCATCAAGACGGGCTTAAGGAGGCATAGGATATGGTAAGACGAAGACGTTTGCTGTTAAAAAAAAAATCGATAAATAATGTACAGGGGACTATTCTTAAAATAGTCTTCACGGCTGTCTCGGTGTCTATAGAAACTTTAAAATAGGGTACTGGTTCCAACTCTTGCCAGCAGGGTTTTCACTTTCGATAATGTATTCGAATCCATATTCGTTCCGATCTACCAGAGAAAAGGGTTTTGTTAAACGTTTCTAGAAAAGTAATTTCACTTCACTCCTCAAGGAGTTCCCAGCTGCAGTGTTCGTTTAAATTAAGCGTCCCAGCGCGCTAGTCATGAACATGAACCTATTGTGCCACTACTACGACACATCCTAAGGTAACCTGTCACTTAGTTGTCTCCTATAAGATGAGACTCACAGTTTAGTTAGAATTAAACATCGCCAGCATACTAGGCATAAATTTATTGTGGCTATTTTACTGCGATACAATCTAAAGTGACCTTCTATTATGGGTCCCCTTTGAATTTAGGACATTGTAATGCGTGTAGAGCATTGAAGTTAAGAAAAATGTTTTGAAAAAGCAAAACCATGATCTACATAGCCAAGAGCAGCGACAGAATAGATATTCTTCTGCTGAAACCATGGTAGAGAGCTTTCTGTCTAGATATTTCGGGTTTTCACCATTTAACAGCTTCATTTTCCATAGCTAAGAGAAGAATCCTGATGGCAGCTTATATGGAAAAACCACATTGAAAACTTTCTGGCGAGGCTTTAGTTTTTTACAACTTCACTTTCCATAGCTAAGAGGAGAATTCAACAGCAATACAAAAGCTCCTTATATCTTTAAGTCTGGGTCCATTTGAGTTACATTGATATCTGCTCTGCCATCTGCTTGAAAGACGAGCCACATATCTGCCTACTTCAGACATCAAGTCAAAGGGCATAAGAGAGTGATAAGCCTTTTAGTTCGTTGAGTATAAGCAGAAAGTGTTACCTAATTTTGTATTGTTATCCTAGACAGCTATGATAACCGTCTAAAGGACAGTGCAGTGGTACGGTAAGGTTTATTGATATTTGCTTTGCCATCTGCTCAACAGACGTGTGACGCTTCTGCACTGACATCATGCAGGTTGTCAAAGCGCATAAGGAACTTAAAGCCTCTAATTCTCTGAGTATATACAGAGACTGTTGCTATCTATGTTTCAAAGATTTTATTGCGATACTATATAGTTATGATTACAGTCTAAAAGACTCTAAAGTCGCCAACAATGGAGGCGATCCTATTCATGGCTTTGCTTGTGGTATACTTTGGAAAGTTTTTGTTTTTACGAGTCGTGGAACCAATGTCAGCGCACCATTAATAGTCCGGATGACTTGATGCACACATGAGCTTACTATTTAGCGGATGCTAAAATAGCTACTCAGAAGGCGCTGCGTGGGGGTTGCAATCATTTGAGGCAGAGTTCGTTCTGGCTGCCAACTGGTTGACAGCAATCAAAAGCAACACTCTGTTCAAATGAATGCCAGGTCCAGCCACTTTTTAAACTTTATCTTTCTCTCCAAACCGAAACTACAAAAATTAACAACTTATCTTGCTATTATTTGTTGCCACTAATTTTTCAGCCTGCCCTCGTACTACTACTCACTTGTTGTTCTGCTTTCAGCTCAAGTTAGCTGCAGCTTTTGCTTTAGCTTGCCAAAAAGTTTTAGCCACAAGTTTGCAGCAGCGCGCTGCTCTCTCTCTCGGTTTCACTCTTTTTGTCTCTAACTCTAAGTCTCCCTCTCCCTACCCATTTCTCCAACTGCCTTGGAGCACAGCCACAAAAGGCATTCAAAAAAAAAAACTTAAGCAAAAAAGTGCAAAAGATTTTGATTGCTACAACTTTTGCTGAGCCATAAATATCTAGATAAAGCATCCTGCAATTGACCAACTAACTGTCAGCACGGCTTATAACTGTTAATCCGACAATCAATGGCCGCCATTTCTATTAATTCCTGACGCAAGGACAAGCAATTAATATGGCTGACAGCACAGCCATCAGCATAAACATAGGGAAATATTAAATAAAAAAACGAATGAATCTAATAATTTTTAGGGTATTTTTCCGCTACGTCAACACTTGCGGCACTTTACGCACGGCCGCATAGGGTCATGTGGGCCGATGCGGGGCTGTCAGGCTGCGCTGTACGGGGTTGTAAGGGCTGTCATTGCTGCTGCTGCTGCTGCTGGTGCTGCTGATGATGATGACGTTGATGAGCTTGGGCAAAGCGTAAAAATCAACAAGAATAGCAATAATAACAACAATAACAACAGCCAAAAATATCAAGCATGAAAAACGCAAACATCAACAATTTGGACAAATAATAACAAACATTTATGGGTCTCTGGACTCGGTTCGACGCGGGTCTATGGTACTACCGGCATAACGTGTATATGTGTGTGTATGTGTGTGTGGCAAAATATGACAACACATATGCAACGTTGACAGCCATTTTAATGGAATATGCGCCAAAGCAGCCATGTTAACTAATCTAGCATGCAATCCAACTAAAGAGGTGGCAACTCGGCTCTGCTGAGGTCTATGCCAGCCACACTGGCCACATCAGGTTGCAAGCAGTGGGTCGGTCGGTCGGTCGATTGGCCTATGCACATGGCAACGTGCAAATAAATAAAAACTGTAGCATATTTAGTTGGGCAGCGCTGTGCATATGTGTGTGCAGAGTTATTGTGTGTATTAGTGTAAGTATTAGTATTAGTTTTGCTGTGTTTATATTAGTGTGTATGTGTGTGTTTAGGCCAAAAATGTGTAGTAATTTTTTTCATTTATTTGTTTTAATATTTTTGCTTTTGTGTGCCGTTTTTTTTTCGGTTCTCGTGGTACTTGTTTTTGTTGTGTGTGTGCTGTGTTCGTTTTTTCGTGTTGCTTTGTTGCCGTTTTGGCTGTTTTGTTACTTTTGGCCATTTTGTATGTGTGTCATGCATGGCGCACCTGCTGCTGCTAACCATTTTCTGTAATAATTCGTGCGTTGCCCGTCCTTGGCATGCTCTAGCTCTCTCTTGTCTGTATCTCGAGCGGCTGCCAGTCTGACTGTCAAAATGGCAGCAAAGTACACACACACACACACACGCACACACACCTAGTCTGCAGCGTTGGCAAAATTCGCTGAGCAGTTCCAAATGTGGTGTCTAGCATTTGGGCCTTCTGCGTCAGCCAGCGTCCGCATCAGCGTCAACGTTGACGTTCGTCCCGATTCATTTCCAAAACACGCACAGCCGCCTGTCAGCACACACACAGCATAGTTAGGCAGTCAACCATATGCGTCCTTCGCTTTATTGTTGTTGTTGTTCTTGTTGTTCTTGCTGTTGTTATGTTTTTTGTTAGCCATTTTTGTTTGGATGCTGATTTTTTTCTATTTTGTCGTGTCGTTCCTTAGCGTCGTCTATTTACTCAGGATGCAGACTCCGCACGTACACACGCACTCACACCCACTTAACGCATGAAAAACATGTTGAAAAATTTGCCAGTTATAAAAATAGACAAAATATGACATCAACAGAGCAGAGAGTGAGTAAAGTCTTGTAGAAGCAGAGGAAGTCTTTGATATATTGAAACATATGGTTAGCTGGCAGCTTCATTTGTTTGTATTGACTTTAATCATCTCAATTTAAGTAGTAAATTATCTACTTCATAAAAATGTGGTTAGAGTGAAGTTTGGAACAGTGGCTTATGCGGCAAATACTCTTTCCAAAAATTGATGGGGGTATTTAAAGTGCCGCGGGTGTAAGCGAATAAAATGGCTTAAATTTAAAGTACAAACGTTCCGTGGTATTTTTTGTATAATTTGTATTATTTTTTTGAATGTAATTTTTATGTCTATGAAAGCATTGTTTTTTGCTTGAACTTCATCTATATGAAAAAGGAAACTTTCAATACAAATTTATTAGTTGTTTGCTAGAAAGCTATATTTATGCAAACTTTTTGTCTTACTGTGTGGGCCTGAATAGGGTTGTGGCAGCGCACTTGCCTCTGAGCCCAAAAGTCAATGGTTTGATTCTATCCTGCAGCACTGATGCATTTATCTAGCACTGGCATAGTTAGCAAATCAACGCTACTTGCCTGAGCAAATTTTTATTCATTAAAGACACAGCTGTTCGGATGCGGGCATAAATTATAGAGACCTGTTCTCTTTGTACAGATTTTAATATAGATATATTCGTGCCTTGGAGGAATGGGCATACGTACATTTTCTAAAGTCATTCTTAGATTTGTTAGAGAACTTTATTCATGGAACCTATATGTCTTTCTGAAAGTTTATATATAACTAAAATTTCCCGCCAGGATTTACAATTTTGTGTAGGAGTTTAAGCAAACACATCTATTTTCGAATTGATATTCTAAAGACATCCTTGAATAATAGCAAGTTAATTAAGAGGAGTGACAATACTCCAGGGATTCTACGTTTCTGCGGCGTACAAATGGCTATTATTTGATAATTGAACAAATTGGTTGCATACTGTGTATACATAATTCCAAATGTATAATTTAGGATTGGTGAGCCTTAATCGGAACAGGAAAACTGTTACTGTTGTGATTTGTTTTGAAAAAAAAAATTACAACATAAAATTTTATGGTACGCTGTTTTGCTTTCAATATACTTTTACGCCACCTCGAATGTAATAACCATCCAAATTACTTCTATTGTCTAGCATTTTAAGTCTAACTCAATCCCGAATTTTAGCTATTAAACAATATAGCCTCCACTTTCCAGTGATAGGCTTTACATATAAATGGGTTCGTATTTTTCATCTTTGACAATAGATGATATCTTAGCTCTAACAACATGTACGAGAAACCGTGTGCTTTTTTAATAAAAGTCGACGTTCTGGCAGCTCCATAATAGACAGAACGTGTCGAGTAAACCCAAGACTCCAACTGCGCTACCAACTTATAAAAAATAAATTTTTTTGTTTCTCCTTGATCATGGTTATCGCTTCAAAGGCGGAGCATGAAGGTATCTCCATTGATAGCTGTTTGAAGAGAACAGGTGTGCACAGTTTATAGCCGAATCTGTGCGAGTAAGTCTATTTAATAGAGATGCTCACAAATGCACCAGTGCTGCTGTGAGAAGTCGTACCACCGACCTTCCCATTTAGAGGCGAGGGCGCTCCCACAGCGCTACCGAGGCCCACTACTCTACCAACTAATGCCTTCCCTTTAAATGGCCTTTGAAAAGACTCGAAACTACGTAAAATTAAGAATTCCAATGTGACCCATATCGATTCTGGCGTTAACTTATTCTCTCAATATTAGTTGGACTTCGAACAGGAATTTCTTGTTTAAGCAAGCCAGACTTGGTCTAGCCACGAAAAATTGCAGCCTATCTATGAGAATCGGTTTGATTTCCTTGCTCAAATTGCTTAATATTGCGATATTGAGATTTATATTTTAGACAACAAAAATAAAGACTATTCTTTTATTTAATTTGGGGCAAACTCAACGCATTCAAATGTATGCGAGCTTAGCCGAGGCCTTTGAGCGGGACTCACATTTTCAAAGTATCTGTCTTTGCAAGGGTTGAATATCTGATCTGTTATGCAACTCCGCTATTTTCGTTCCTTAACCCAATACTCTATACGTAAAGTTAACTTCCCCACACATTTGCAACTTTAATGCACTTTTAATACACTTTCAAAGCGCCATCCGAAACCATATAAACCAAAAAACCAAAACTAAAAATAAAAATTGTTAGCTTTTTGCAGCTTTTCAATTCGTACAAGAAAATTACGCTTAATTGCCACTGAAGTGACATTTACACGTGACAGTGAGCAGTGAACAGTGAGTTCGTGGCTTGACTTACGTGGCCAAAACAAATCGTCGAAACTTTTTTCACTATTCCCACATAGAAACGGATACGGATATAGCTACAGATAAGCGTATAGCCGTGTAGCACACCATGAACGAGGGTGTCTGTCTTAAGTTTTGCACACTTACAAGTTGTTCGAGTTACGTTGAATTGACCAAAGTTTTCAATTATTTACAGGTAATTTGGTTCAAAGACACGATGCAATTGGATACTACCGAACGGCACATCATGGAGAATCGCGGTTCGAGGCATACACTGATTATACGCAAAGTGCATCCACAGGACTTTGGCAACTATTCCTGTGTGGCAGAGAATCAACTTGGCAAGGCACGCAAAACTTTGGTTTTAAGCGGAAAACCGAATGTTGCCGTTTTTAATTCACCGCCAATCAGTCAATACAAGGACAGGTAAGAAGAAATGGTCAGGCCAAGGCAAACAGAAAAACAGACGTTGCACGTTGCAAAATTGGCAGCCCATATCAAGTTGCCCGGTGCAACGCACACACACACACACACACACAGTACAGTGTTGTAAAACAACTTACAACGTACACATGTGCACATGGGTGCACGTGCCACAACTGATGACCGTGTTAGACAATTTGCTGAGTGCTTAGTTTGGCATGGGGATTCAATTTCAATTTCTATTTCGATTGCGATTGCGATTCCCTTGACTTGGTTTTGGCCAAGTCTATAAGCTTAATTAGTTAGCGTAGTTTACTGCTTTTGAATGCCAAAATAGTCTTAGATCAACCGATATTTATGTGTGTAGCAATCTATGCATTTTGCATTGTAATGAATCATTAAATTTGAAATCAAATTTTCCTGCCAATTTTATGGTAATCGGATACTATTCACTTGTGGACTTGCCAGCATACACTAGGCAAAAAGATTGATAAAAAAATTAACAATATACAACGCTGAAAACATGTCAAATAAAAATTAAAATAAAGAAATTTTTGCTCTGATGTTGAAATTTTATTTTTAATTTGATAATTTTGTTGAATTTTTAATTAAAATTTATACAAATGTGTTCCAAAAATATATATTCAACTATAACAATATTAAAATAATTATTTATTATATTTGATTATTATTTTTTTTTGTTTTGTGCTAAAAAAAAGCCTTTGTTTTAACAGAACTCATAACTAAATAGCACAATAAGCTTTCGAAGTCTGAAGTATGCTCGTAATACATTTCGGAACTAGTTTCTCCTTTTTTAAGTTTAAATAAAAATTAGTTTCATTTCATAAAGGAATTTTTAAAAAGTATTAGTTTCTTAAAATAAACAGCAAAACTGCCACTTTAATATTATGGCCTCCTGTACAAAATTTTCATTTAAAAAAATTGATTTTCTAATTTAAATTGCAATATTAAAAAAATTGCTCTTATTAAAAATTAAAATTTATTTCATTTCATTCAAAAAATTAATTTTTTAATGTTAATATAAATATTCAGCTTTTTTTTCAAGAAAATGTTTAAATTTACATTAAAAACGGAATTTTTTCATTTCAAAAATATTTTTAAAATTATTTTTATACAAAAAAAAAATTAATAATTATTTTTACACAAAAAAAATTAATTTATCAATATGAAGTATTATATATTATATAACACATTCATTTATTATTTTTGTAATAAAATATTTTTATTTACATTAATTAATTTTTTTGAAAAAAAGTTTTTCAGTAAAATATTTTAATTTGCATTAAAAAATATTTTTTTTCTATAAAATATCTTAATTGAGAATAAAAAATATTTTTTTGTATAAATTATTTCAATAAAATATTTTAAATTACCTAAAAAAATATTTGTTTTTTATAAAATATTTTAATTTACATTAAATAATTTTTTGTGGAAAAACTTTTTCAATGAAGTATTTTAATTTGCAAAAAAATTAATTTCTTAAATATATCTTAATTTACAATATAAAATATATTTTCTTATTGAAACTATTTCAATAAAATAATTTGGTTTGCATTCAAAAATTAATTTTTTGTAATAAAATAATTCTTAAATTACATAAAAAAAACTGAAATCTAGTGTTAATTGAAATATTCAAAATTAAAACAAAAATAAAATACTTAACATTTCAAAAAAAAAGATTTTAATTAATATATTTAAAAATTTTTTGTATGAAAATCATAGTTGCATAAAAAATACATTTTTTTCGTTTTTTAAACATGTAAAAATATTCATGATTTATTATCAAATTGAAATATTTTTATTGTTGTATAATTTCGTTCTCGCTTTAAGTCGCCTAGAATATGCGTGAAATCACAGGGTTCCAATATATACAAAATATATACAAAATCAAATCGTTGGCTTCAATGATTATTTTTATTTAAGAAATACCGAAAACCAAAAATTTCAGATCCATAAAATAAAAAATGCCTAAAAGCAATATGTATGCCATTTTAAGTGGCGTCAAGGAACTTTAAGATACTTTTAATGGCTTTCATACACAATAATTAAATCGCAGACGCAGGCAATAACTTCTGTTAAAAGAGAATTAAATAAAAATTAAAAGATTCTCAGTTAAAAATATACTATTTGGGGAAAATAGATTTTTCCGTATATCATAATCAAAAAAAAATTTTAACGCAAAAGATTGTTTTTATTATTATTAATATATTTTATTTTTTTTATTATTATTAATATATTTATAATATATATATACTCTAAGTAAACTACCCATATTTTGATGCGCTTTTGAAGGACTTTTAAGAGCGAGAGTTACTTATTATACAGATTTTAAGAAATTATTATTAAATGTGAAAGCTCTTTACTCAAGTTTTAAGTCTAGTTCGCTTGTATACATGCACTTCCATTGCTTTAAAAATGATAAGCCAAATTATGATTACTTTCTACAATTCAACAATTTAAGAAATTTAAGGCACCTTTAAAGCATTTGCTTTAAAAATTCTTCATTTGAATTATTTACTGCTTGCTTTACACATTTTTTGCGCACAATTTTAATATTTGTTCGCAAATTTTTGGCAAATTGTGAAACTTATTAAAACAATAGTTTTGAGTGCTTAAAGTTGTAAAACCTGTGGTTTTGTGCAGTGTAGAAATTTCATACACCACGCACACACACACGATAACTTATTCAAATGCTCTGGGAGATTGAGATACTCACGGCAGCTTTATTAGATTAATTTTGTTGAATGACACACAGTCAGACAGTCGCACACACCAACTCATACACTACGCTGCGTATACGTAACAAATAAAACTTTTAATTGGATTAGCTGTCATCAGACGCACGCACACAGCTACGCACATGCACAAACACGTATATATGTATATGTACATATATATGCCCGGATACACATATTAGTAAACCTTACAGCTCACATAGCTGCTTCATGACTTTGTCAAACCCACACATGTGTAAAATACATAGATACGCACCCACACATGCATACACTGACTCAGTCCATGCGAGATAGCTTTACATTCACACAAATTGCAAGTGAGTGGCATTGGCACCTTTCAATAATTCAAACTTGAATTAAATCCAATAACCCACTGAAAGCAAAGCCAAAGCTAAACTGAGTACTGAAGCACTGACAGAGCGAGAGAGAGTCTACTCTCAAAGTAAAAGTAGAAAAAAAAATGGAAACACAAAAATTTTTAACATTTGAAATGTGCAAAATTGAAAATGGGAAAAGTCAAAAGCAGCAACAGCAGCAGCAGCACAGCAAATATCGCGCACAAAAAGCTATTATAATTTGGATAGCGAAATGGTATGCCACATTGCGCATACGCCATGTACAACAACTAAATGTAAAACTAACTAACCAAGCGAAAAACGTCGTCGTCGTTAGCGTCCCGCTACTTGGGTTACAACCCAAACCATAAGCATTTGCCATTTTCCATTGCCAACTGTCAGCTGCCATCAACTTTTGCTGCGTTTGTTTTACTAGGCAAGTTTTCGGCACTGATTTCATTTCAATTCAGAAACAATGTCTCCACTTTTAGCCGAAAAACCGCTGCTGGGCAATTAAGCGCAACGCTGACGGTCATTGCTGGCGCCAGACCTTGGCCATTTAGTTTGTTGGCTTTGAGCCGCGCTACCGCTGCCAACGTTGCTGCTCTTCAATTGTCAATAATCATTTTTATTGCTTACTTTACTTTTATGCTCTATGCGAAAAGTTTTTTGATTGGTATTTTATGTTTTTATTGTGCGAGACGACTCAAAGTCGCAGTTATTAGTTCACATGGCTCAATAATCATGCAAGAATACACAAACACAACTAAATACAAAGTACCTACAGCTACAACAGCAACAACAATGTACAACAAAGCTAGGGTATTCTTATTAGTTGGCTTGTTTATGGGCCAAAGCGGCTTGGCCTTTTATGCGTTGCTGCCGCCACCCCAAAGCAGCTGCTACAATTTCTTGGCCTGCTGATTAGCATTCAAATTGTGTGCCAAGTTTATCGCAAAGCAATGAAGTTGCGCAGCATTGGCGACAGTCAGCTTTTTTGGGCTGGGTGGCATGGTGGCGTATGAGTAACGCCTTGTAATTAGTTGTTTACTTGAACGCTGCCTGAATAGTTTTCCAAGTGCTGCCATAAATAAGTCTGCTCCTGCTACCAATTTGCCTGCTACGTAAATGTGCTTTGATGTTAATGAGCTTGAACCTTAACCAGTCAAGTCAGTCAGTCGGTTAGTCATTTAGTCAGCCACTACGCAGAGCTACAAACCTGCTTGGGTCACCTTTAACAAAATGGCTGCGCATATCTTTGCTCGATACTTGAAGTTTTTTATTTTGGGGCCAATGCCCAAAAATGCATTTCAAACACACACACACAGCAACACAGCTACACAGCTTGACTGTGTGTACAGCTTTATTTACAGCTTGTGCAGGGGTGTGGCCAACTGTTGGCTTAACGGTTGAATGGACGCATTGTATGCTGCGTGAGCGCCAAGCCAAACAAAAAGCCAATAACAAAAGCTACATAAAGCGTGCATTATATTAAGAGCAGCTATAGCAGCAGTGGCAACAAACATATCGCACAGTTGCCACATGGCAGAGTACGGCAGCTAAGGACTTGCAGCTTATACGCAGCATGAGTATCTTAACCTCGCCGCGTTGCTTGTCCTCGTTGTTGTCATTGTCCTTCTCGTTGTCCTTCAGTTGTACATTGGCATCGCCGCTTGATTATGTTGCTGCTGGTTTGGCTGGCTTAAGCTTCCGCTCGACTACACCACAAGAAAACTTGCCAAAGGACATGTACATATATATGTATTTTTCTATCTGCAGCAACTTGCCACTTTATATAGCATTTAACAATTACATATTGATTTGTCTAACTTAAACCAAATCCCACGCCAACTGTTGCACCCAAAAAAAAAAAAAAAAGAAAAAACTTTGTTTTCCCCAAAACAAAACAATAAACTTTTGCACCCTAACCCTAAATTTAATGTTACTTTTTTTTTGCGTTTCTTGCTCTGGTTGCTTAGATACAACATCTCTTGGACCGTGGACTCACACTCGGCTATTGAGGAGTACAAGTTGTTGTTCCGCAATCTGCCACAAGGACATGAGGTCGTTGACAATGCCATTGACTCGCCAGCGTCATCGTCCTCAAACGCTGGCTTATCCACATCGCTGTCATCATCGTCGTCATCCTACTCCTCCATATCTTCGCAAACTTATGCTGGCGTTGGATTGCACAATCATCGCATTGGCAGCAATGGCGGCGGCCTGGGCAACTATGGCGGCTATAGCAACTGGGGACGCAACGAATGGCGTGATGTTGTGCTGCCGGCCATACCACGCTCACATCAATACGCACAGAGTATGAGCTACATGATACGCGGTCTAGATCCAGATCATCAATATGAGGCTAAAGTCCAATCGAGGTGAGTAAAATCAAACCAATTAATGTGACTTGGGTAAGGCCATACCCCAGCACTGTGAGCATACCTGTTTGAGGCTGTAGCCAAGACAGGCTGCTGTTGTTTCAGCTGGCAAATGCAAATTTGAGTAGCTTGGTAGAGTCTGCCCACACACCCACACACACACGCAGCTGCATGTGTGGCTGGCATTGAACAATTATTATTAATAATCAAGCCAGTTTGAGCAGTTGCCGCAGCTATGTATGCCTTTGCAGCGTTACTCATTAGTAGGCATTTGCATATTAATTACGGCTAATTTAGTTTGAAGTCTTGCTTTGCAGCACATAATAAATCTTGCAATGATTTTAATCCACAGAAATCGTTATGGCTGGAGCGATTTAACCAACAGTTTCATCTTCTCAACATCATCAAATGGTAAGTAGCGCATATTCAAAACAAAAACTCTGCCTCAAACTGTACGATAAATACATACACAAATACACACAAAGTTTAAGCGCACAAATACACACAATGTGTGAGTATGTGTGTATAGAGTATACGCATAAGCGCATATAAATTTGTTTAACATTTTAAGCCACCATTGCTCCATATTTTAACGCTGTATGTGTGGCCTTACCCCTTGTGTGTGTGCATGTGTGTGTCTGTGTGCGTATCTGTGTGCCGCCATTGACATGGCCATAAGCTTTTAACGTTCGTTATTTGTCGCGACTCAAAGTGTTCGAGTTATTGTAAAAAAAAAAGAATTTATATACAAAATAATAAGTAAAACACACTCACACATACAAAATGGCGCCTCTCTTGGCGCCTGGCGCTTATGCAACACTTTTTTTTCACTTTTTCAGTTGCCGGGTTGCATGCATAATAATTTGGTATTAAGCGCTGCTTTTGCTGATAATCCACAAAAATCACAATGCAGGCAGACGCGTAAAAGTAAAAATAATAATAATAATAATAAAAAGCAAGGGAAATGAGTATGTGTATGTGTGTGCGTGTGAGTGTGAGTGAATAGCCTGAAGAAAATCTGCTGAAAATGTCACAATTTAAATGCATTAAAATATTACGTGACAACTGAGGCGTGCAATTGCGTCCCAACATTGCAACAATATATTTGCAGTAAGACACGAAGACAAACACAACAAACCATGCACAAATATATGCACACACAGACACATGTATAGGGTATGATGTGTGGCATATATAGACTTATGCAAATGGTAGCAGCAAAGCTTTGGCATATATTAAAGGCATTTATACTCTTTAAACTTAAAAATTGCATTGTTTTAGTGTAGTTGTTGGCTTGTTTGTAGGAGGTAAGGTTTTTTGAACTAACTTCAAACTTTTAATGGGGAATTTCAAAATGTTCAGCAATTTAAAAAAAAAAATCTTATTAAACTTAATATTTTAACTGCCAAAGCAAACATTTTGCGCTGATATCTGCATTAGCTTTGAACACAGTTTGATAAGAATTTTGCAAAAAAGAACAAAGTTACACATGTGTAAGACAAGTTAGTGGCTCTATCACAGGACTAAAAATTATATAAATTGAACAAACCTTTACAAGTCGAGCATAAGACCAAAAAAAAGCCTGCATTTCGTAATTTTCGAAAAAAAAGCGTTGTAAGATGGGTCCCTTTTTGGTGCTGTTTGGCCACATATAAAAGAATTCGAGTTTTAACTTTAAAAACAGCCTACTTCACTGTCCGGCAATTCATTTGCGACTGCTCTTAATATAAATTTTGGGTTATTTGAGCTTTCCATTTTGGGAATTTCAAAAGTAAAGATTTTGCGCTTGTCTGCTGTTCTACTCACGCATTTTAAATTACAAACAATTTCGACAATTTATAGACTTCTAAAAGATATATTCATGTGGAATTATACCAGCTGAGAGCTTTTTAGCAGTTTCGAAAATACGCGAACCGCAAGTAAAGCAAAATTTGTTTTGAAAAGTTTAAAGTATTCAATGTTACTTTTGGCAGATTCAACAGCTTTGTCGCGTAGCTGCACACACACTGATTACTTTGATTTGTCACTAAAAAGCACATACACATGGATGCACACAAACACATACCAACAAGCCCGCACTCACCCACACACACTCACATGCACTGCAAAAGAGAGTTATGCAAATTTAGTGCTAATTGCATGTAGTTGTGTGTGTAACTTTGTGTCTACTGGGCGTTTTCTCGACTTTTGCAAATGCCACACGCATAATGAGCGTGAAAAATCAAATAAGTATACAACGAAGCGCTAATTGGATGTTGCACTCGGCCACGCCTGGCACATACACTCACTCACATACACCCACACACACACGCACAGTTGAGCATATATTTCTTAAGACCCCAGGACCATTGCGTTTGCAAATAAACAAAGATTCAAGGCGTCGATTGTGCAGAGCAATGAGCGCGACTCAGGTGGTTGTTAGTTTTTTGGGGTAAGAGCAGCACGGGTAGACGTCTCTCTGTCTGTCTGTCAGGTGAGGCGTGCCAACGGGTAGATTTAAATGCGCAAACGAAAACCATTTATATGCAAAACTATTGTTGCATTGCATACAAAATGAATGCCGCAATGGCAACTTGCAACTTGCAACAAACGGTAACAGCAAGCGGGTAAACGGGTGCCAAATGGTAACCAACTACGAGCAGGAGCTGCTCCACATATATACTATAAAATGTTGCGCGCGGAAAAGCGATTTTCCATGCAAATGACGCATATTTGCTAGTGCTGGCATTGGTGCAGCCGCCATTGCGATTGCTTTTACCATTGCTGCGTGCTGAGGCCATCTTTTGGCTGCCATGCGAAATGAATGTAAATGCAAATAGTGCACAGTTCGATGCTTATTGCATGTGTGTGTGTGTGTGTGTGTGTGTGTGTGAGTGTCAGTTGGTGTGTGAGTGTGCGAGTGTGTGTTGTGCCGCCTGGCAAACAAACGCATAAATATACTGCAACAATAAACTGCAAGCCCAAAAAGAAATGTGCAATAAACACGCACACACTCAGTCAAGCTCACACACTTGCATATACGCACACGTGTCAGACGACAAAGCGATACAAGGAAATTAAATCAAGCAAAACGTGCATGCCACACCAATACACACACACACACACACACACACAGACAAACGCAGTGCAAGGATACCTTGAGGCAAGCTCACGAATGTATTGCAGCCCAACAAGAAGAAAGAAAGAAAGCTATCGATGTCACTTTTGCAAGGTGCATTGCCTGCTTTGACAGTGTCATATAGCCAGTTACAAGGATAGTCGCAGGCACACACACACACACGTGCGCGCTTCATTATGCGCCATTGAAGTTGCGCTTGTGTGTGGCAACGTGTATTTGCCACGACATCTTTGCGAGATGTTTTGCGCCTCGTTTTGCATTGCCGCGCCTCCTTGCTTACTTTGTGTTAATGAAAACGACTTCATTATATTTCCGAAACGTAAACAATTTACGCAATTAGTGGCACAGGTACTGCCAGCAGTTGCAGCATCACAAAAATTCTGCGAGAGGATGCTGCTGCAGCAGCAGTTCTTGGGTACAACTCCACACTACTCGACCCAAGCGCCAACTAATGAGCTTAGAGTGTCATAACTAAAACAACAACAACAATAACAGCAGCGTTGGCAACAACAAGCGCCACAACAATAACAGTAACACTAAAGGACAATAAGCGCACTAGACCAAAGAGCGTAGCGACAATTGTGACTCACTCGCTCTCACACACACAGAGACACACACACTCACAGATATTACCAGTTCATTTACCTGTAAGACGTGCAATGGCAGTTGAACTGTTATGGAGCTGCCCATACATGGCAAGCTACATAACTGCGAGGTTAACTTGATCAGTTTATGACATTTTGAAGGTTACGTACTTTTAGTGGCAGCCTGGTTTTTTAGTTTTATTGGTTTTATATACAAAAAAACTGGTGTCCTTGGTAGCAAAGTGGTAGTGTAAGCTCTAGGTCTCCACTCCTTTGGAACAACTATTTTCCATTAATATTCTCCAATTAATCTCCAACCTCTACTTTCGGAGGCATGACCACTGTCAAGGGAAAATAAACTTATTTAAATTTTACAAAAGTAACTGGGCAATAGATGGTACACCGAAGGAACTGTTCTGAGAGACAGAAAATCAAGATGAAACCAAAGGTAATTGAAGGTTTGTGATTTGTGGACAAATAGACAGACAGCACAAGCCTTACAAAAAGTTTTCTCCCTTCCACTACTTGGCCCAAGGCAGTAACTTGCCGAAACCTTTATCTTAATGTTAAGACTATTGGTATCGTACTTTAAAGTTATTCAAAGGAATCACCCGCTTTGGTTTGTGGCGCAGTAGCATTGCTGTATCTTTAACAGTCTGAGCTCGGAAGCACTCTATGTCGTGGCTCTGTCTTTGAAGCAATACTTTTATGACGCCAAAAGTTCAAAGGAGAAAGAAATGGCCGCAATTATGCTTTACGGAAAAGGACTTATCTATATCGTCTTATGCTGTGCAAGAGCATACATATTATAAAATAAATTTTGGTACAGCTTAATGATCTTACTTCTGCAAGTCGCATGTTCTGATTCTCACGGAAATATTATACGAATTGGAATCGTGCCACAGTATGCGAACATGGCAGAAAAATTTAAAGTTTGTTTCCAGAATGTCAGTTGGGCTGTTCGTGCGCTTAATATCTCAAATTCAAATTTTGACTTTCATTCGATTTGCTTTTATGTATTGACCAATTGCAACTTTGTACAGTTCCATGGCGATTTTTAAAAGAGATGATATAGTCAGAAAACAGAATTTCGATGCGCTTCTTTACTTCCATTTGGTTTTGTGTTACCTTCCTTAAATCAACCAAATGGTACCCAATCCAAGGCACATCTGTATTCCAAAATATCCTAAATGTGCAGTATATGAGTTTTTACGTTTATACAGCTGTAATTCTTTGCCTTGATACACTTTGTCTCTTTTAATAAGCTGATCAAAAACCTAATATCCCTTCAGCAGATTAGATTATTCTACTTTATTTACATTTCTTATTTATTACATTAAGAAACATTGAGAAAAAGGTTTTTAAAAGCATTTCTGCAATAAATTCCTTAAGCCAACTAAAATTCTATATGCCGCTTAAATGCTTTGATTTAATATCCTTTGTCTCTTGTAAAAAACTCTTCTAATCGAGTTCAAAGGTTGATATAGCATACAATCTTTTACCTCATTTTTTTACATTTAATCTCAAAATTTAGTAAGTTGTCGTCATTAAATCTTAAAGCAGTCAACTATCAGAGCAATTGCAGTTTTGTCTTGTAAAAACGATAGAACTTTGACAACCCTCGTACAAATATCCTTTGGAGACACTTTGCTATGTAGTAAAAGAAAATGCCAATTGAGTGCCGTCGCAGACAAAAACAACAATAAAAACCAGCAGCAGGAGCAGCAGCAGCAGGAGGAGCAGCAGCACCAACAGCAACAACAACAACACTTTACATATGCACACTTGAAACAGTTGCTGGAGGCAAGCAATGATGCAGTTATGGTCACAGACCCATAGACAATCGCACATAGATACGCGTATACTCACACACACACAAGCAGACACACATTAAGCGACAGAGTTTTAAGTGGAAGAAGAAGTACATGTACACATACACAAACACACACACAGATACACACACAGATATTCATACATTGAAAGAGATAGACATATGTACAACGCCAGAGTAAATATCATTTGTAGAGCAATCTTCGTGCAACAAAAATTCATTTCGAAAATGCGCTACACGAAACCGGGCATTGGACAAAAGACAATCAACAAGTCGTCAGCTTGATAGAGAGTAAGGGTCATGGAAATGGGGCAAAATTGATAATTAACTTTTTTGATTAATTTCAAAACATGATTCATTGAAGTTGTTATATCAAACGATACGATACTTATGAAACCAAAAGGTAAATCGTGTTAACTCAGAAAATCCTTAAAGCCAATCCTGTCGTTTGCTATTTTGGCACGTTATGTGTAGTTGGGAGATTAAATATGGCTGAGTTATAATGAATTGAACTACTAATCAATTCGAGATGGGATGGGGCTTTGAATTGGTAAAATGTCAAATAAAATAACCTGCCGTTAAGTTGCAAAAATGTATTTTTTCTTCAAATACAAAAGTTGGGTATTGAAATGTGAGTTTTTATTGGATGCTTATCAGACCCATGAACATCAAACTTCAAAATGCTGGCCTAAAACAGAGAAAGTAAAAACTAATTAGCCAATAATTTGAGTCATTAGTCAAAATCTAATATATCAGATCCAAGGTGTAAAGTAAAACTAATCAGGCGCCACAAGAAACCGATTTTATCAATAGAAAAATATTTCACAAGAAGTTCGCTTTGAAATATTAAAGGTAATTGCGATATGCACACAGGCGTTGTAGAAATTAAGCGTTTGCTCTTTTTGAGCACAATGTATAGGCCATAACTATCGCCTAATAGCCGAATTTTGAGATTATAAAGACTTGGACAGTTTTCAGAGGCACGTCTCGAGATATAAAAATGAGATTTCAAAGATATAAACCACAATTGGAAATTATGTACAAAAGAGTATTACTTGTTTGCTGATTCTATAATAACGTGGAAAAGTAGGAGTGAATTGCAATTGGAAATTATTAATGCCTAGATTGCTGATTATATATAAACTAAAGACAAAAATGTGGTCCTCGGTAAGGTAGTGGTAGCATACTCGCCTCTAAACCGAAATATCGGCTGTTCAATTCTACCCAGCAGCATTTTAGCCTAACAGTGGATAACAATAAAATAGATAATTGAAGACACAGCACTGCCAATTCTGCTATAAACTATGGTCCCTCTTTTCTTCAAATTAATAGAGATAGTTTTCTTCATGTTGCACCTTTGAAGCGATGAATATGGAATTTATGGTGGAAAATTGATTTCTTTTTATAATGAAATTACTATGATATCAATGATGTCGCTTTCAATGTGGCTAATTCTTAAGTAGTTACTATATTACAATTATACTTATAGCTCTAAGCACTACCAAAGAGTATTTCCAGTTCGGCTTACAGTTTTCTTTTTTACACTTTAATGCGTCGTTGACATTCAACACTCCCCTCAAGTGAATTTTATTTTTACGACAATCTTCTTTTTGTTTGCTTTTTTTGTAATATGTTTGCTAGTTGTTGCCATTGTCAGTGTCATTGTTGTTGTCTTCATTGTTGTTGTTGCTGTTGTTGTTGGTATTATTGAAGAGCTGTTCTGTGTTTTTATTGTTGTTTTAGTAGTCGCCATTGTTGTGGGTTTATAGTTTGTTGTGTGGCGGACATTTAAGTAAAAGAGAGTCAACTAAGGTATGCAACTATTAATATCATATAGAGTAAACGACATACGCACACGCGGGCTGAGCTGCGGGCAGGAAATTCAACCAAACACACATACAGACATAAAAAATAATGCATTTTATGCACGCGAAAAAAAAAAGTAGTACTAAAAAATATAAAAGAATAAAACTAGTAAAGTAGAGAAATAGAGAAACGAAGTTAAATAAAATTACAACATAGAGCAAGACGCAAACTGCGAGTATGTGGCTGGCTGGGGCAGGATATACAAGGAGGGCAGCATAAAAAATAATGCTATAAGCAGCTAGCGTTGGGCTAGAAGAAAAATATTACAAAATGAAAGACTCGTTGAAACTTGCGTAAAACTTGCTGAAACTGCCAACTGAGGACCACAGCAGCAGCAACAGCAACAACAACCATTTGAGGCATTCAAACGATGACAAAGTGGACCCTTTGCAGCAACACTGCATGCCCCCATTGGAGGCGCTGACGACAACGACGCATACGTAGACGCCGCTGTTGACGTCAACGCTTGCCTGCTGCTCAAACTTTCAATTTACTCATCGCCAGTCTGAGGTCCTTATGGCCAAACGTATCTTGCTGCCTGCAGCACCCGCTCTCATGCGCTCACAATGTGTGTGCGTTTGAAGCTTTTGTGTTGCCTCGGGGAATACTTTGGCAAAGGCTCCACACAACTGCAGCGTCGCCATTTCTTTCTATTTTTTTTTTGTGCTGCGGCCATTTCTTTTCTTTGCTTTACAGTTTTTTTTTTGTTTGCGCTCGTCGAGCAGCTTGCTAGCAAAGTTTGTCGGGCTAGCGCTCACACACACGCGCGCATAAAATGTAAGTAGAAGCAACCAAAAAAAAAGGAAAATAAATATGCAGAGCGCAAAAAAGTATGCTATAGAAGTTTTGTAGTGCCATCATAATAAGCAAAGGCAAAAAATAGCATGGCTCGCAGTTGCAAGATGTGTAAAATGAATGCTCAACGTGAATGTTATGTTTATATAAAGTGCAACACACACACACACACACACAGATAAATAATACAAATATACATGTTGTGTGTGTGTGTGTGTGTGTGTGTGTGTGTGCATACAATGGACAGACTGTTGCTGAAGTTTGCCTCAAGTGTATGCCATGTACTTGTATATTTTATTATTGCATTTGTTGGCTTACAGCAATTCACACAGATACACACTCACACACACAGATACACAAGCAAACACCAACACCCATACACACTCATAGATGCAATATACGCGCCGCTTGGCAATCCAACTTTATCCAACTTAACGCACTTTAAGTCACTTTAAGTTATGACACTATCCTAGTTAATGTTGCAAGCCTTTTTTGAGACCTCACCACCCTGCCACAGTATCAATAGCAACCATCGCGCCCTCGGGCATGCAACACTCTGCACAGTAATCCCCAAATATATTATACCGGCAAAAAAAACCTGCAACAAAAACATGCGGCCAGCAGCATTTGTGGCCCACATTTTGGACAGTTGACTGATGCCCAGCGCTAGGCTGCATTGAAAATTTGCTACAACCCGTTGCAGGGTCAAAAACTTTCAAATTCGTGCTAAGTCGCGTTAGGCAAAGCCTTCATGGATTTCCTGCTAGTTTCGCTTTTTTTTTTTTGTTTTTTGGCCGGGTTACACACAATGCTAATGCTGGCCAACTGCAGCATGCTGCGCCTACTGTGCCGGCACAGCCTACTGTTACGTAGCTGTCAACTTTTGCTGCATGCGTTGCAAACCGTAGTACGGCTTCAAACTTGTGAATGCAAATGCGCCCCAAACAACAACAACAACAGCAACAGCAACATATAGTAACTACAGAAACATGAAAATACATTTTTTTTGACAATTTCGCACTAAAAAATCGGATTTGACTGTTGCGTTGCGCACATATACCAAGAAATACTATATACTAAAACAAAGCTTCCAAGCCGCAGCAAAAAGCTACACTGCGAGAAATTTTTGATTTATGAGCAAAGTTTTTTCTGAATTCGAACTTTTAATTTTAATTTATTGGGAAATCTCAAAGATTTCTTTTATGAAATACTTTATGTTTCCGTAAATGCATAAAATCCCTTTATTTGTTTTCGGTTCAAAAATTTGAAAACTATTCCATGTGATCCATTGAAAAAATTGTATTGATGAAGGGAAGAGAAAGTATTTTTTCAATAGTGTTTGACACACATCGGTAGAGTACTGGCAGCGTACACACCTCTTAGCGGCAAGCTCGAGCCAGCACTGGTGAAGTTGCCAAGCACTGGTGAATTTGCCTAGCACTGGCATAACTAGCAAATAGACGCTATTCACCTACGAAAAACTTTTTTAATGAAAGAAATATACCGACGTTCGGATTCGTCTATAAACAGACGAACTGTTTGCTTCGAAAAGCTAGTAATAAAGACATCTCCATGCTTATTTGCCTTTGGAGTGGGTGGAAATATATATATATTTTTTTCTTATTTACTCTAAAATTTTCTTATTTACTCTTTAAAAATCTTTAAAACGAAAATTTCTTTTTCAGTTTCTTAGTATTCTATCAAAAGGCTTTATGTAGGAATAAACACAAATCAGTTTTCTGTAATGTAATATTTCTGACTTGAATATATTAATAATTTTTGATTGTTGGTATTTAAATATAACTTCACAAAAAACATTAGTTCGTTAATTCATAAAAGGCTCAAAGTAATAAAATTTATATTACTATTTCAAATAGCTATTCAAAATAATTACTATTCAAAAAAATACTATAGAATCATAATGCGAAATTAGCCAGTGGCGGAACTTTTACAATTTTATTTATAATGCAAAGAGTTTTTTGTTTCATATATATAATTTATATAACAATCGAGACGTAAACTTCAGCAGTAATAAATCGTAAACTAAAATGAAAATTAAATAAAATATTTTTCGCGGACTTGTTTCGACCGTTTGAGGAGCAAAGTTGAGCGGCATCATGCACTTGAAGCAAACTCAGAGTATTTCACAGTTTCAACTCTAACTTATCCAATGTCAAGTGCTGTTACCGACCGCCGAATTAAAGGCATTGAAATTATTCGCTATGCAAAACCATCTCTATAGTTTAAAACCTACTGGAATATTTCCAAGTGGAAGTTAAGACGTGTTTTTAACTTCCAATTAAGCCTGTAGCTAGCTGCTATTCCATTATACGACATGCTTTGGGAATCAACTGACCATTCTGGGTTTATAACAGCAATATATTTTACTCCCCCAATGTGGGATTCATCGGATGAATTGCCCATTGCACAAAATGGATTCAACACGGCCGTGCTTATTAATTATGCTGAAATTGGTCATTTACCTGATACAGCTTTCTGCAGAAAGTAAAACGTGAGCAACAGGCTCGAGAAGGCAGCGATATGCGTGATTACCAAGGATTCTTTGCAAACTACTCACTGTACACCCTTCCAGTGGTGCTATTAGCATTCATTTCAACAGCCACAAACCAAAAGGCACCAAAATAGAAATACTAAGCAAGAAAAATAATGCAGTTTACAAATATTTGTTAAAAGCTAACTTCCAGCCAATAAAATATAATACCATCTGTCATCTTGAAAATATCGTTTTCAAAAAAAAAAAACAGCTTAATGTAGGCTAATGTATAAAATCTGGTTTGTTAAGTCAATTTTTTAGCGTACTGTATGACATATGGCATCTTGTTGAAGCCACCTGTTGGCCAAGTCTAGCACATGCACTTTGAACAAGCTGATGCTGATTTTGAACAACTTCATAGCTTACAAATAACTTTAATAAGTTTTGAATGTTTTAAACACTGGACTAGAACTGTGAAGCTCAGTCTATGAAGAGGGTTAATTTACGCCAATGTAAGCCTTAAAAGATAATAGGAAAATGCAACAAGTTCATAAATGTGAGGATAGTGTCTAATAATGTCTGGATAATGTCTAGATTTAGTTAATAAACTATTAAAATTTCAAAGCTCTCGTCATTTATTTCGGAAGAAAAACATAAAATTATAATAAAACTTGCTTGAGTACGTCACCTGGTTATATTGTATCATTTAAGTTATACTGAATCAAATGAAAAATGCTTGAAATGGAAATAACATAAGATAAACTGCAAAAGCCACTAAATTTTTTGAAGATTAATTTAGTATATTTAGACATAATTTGATTATTCATTTTTATTTAAATATTATAAAAATCAATGCATGAAAAAACTGTTAGATTGCATTTTCAGATCATGCTTCGCAGTTTGCTAATCACTATACTATGTTATACTTTAAATGTTTATTTTGATAAGATTCATTTAAAGTAAAATCAAAATAATGCGATGATTTACAATTTAAAACCAAAAATTCATCCTAAGAAATACGAATCAGCAAGAAATTATCAAAATCTATCCAGTACAACTTTAAAGTAAACCCTGATATTGCCAATGCCTTATTAACACGCCGCCCAATTCCCTAAATTATTTGGGAATTTGTAGTTCTCTCTCAATTCATGAAATAACAATTTATGCATAAAACTCGTTAGTAGCTTTTTCAATTGCTCACTCCATTCACGTTTCGGGTAGCAACTTTTTCGTAGTGCACAAATCCTTGAAACCAGCTGCATTTGTGCAGCCGTATAAGTGTATTAGATGCTTGTCTATGTGTTTGTTGTCCTATATGTAGCGGCACCGCAATGCTATTACGTGAAAAGCGCGTAGGTCCTGGGCAACGTGAGGCCGACCAATTGACCATCCACCCATTGCACCTACCAACCAAGCTACTACCATCAGGTGCTGAAAGCTGTGCAATGTGGCCACTGTGGCAACTGCTGTTCGGTCTGCCATAGCCGGATGCTGCCATTGCTGCCGCTGATCTGTGATGGAGGCGACTCGACTACACTTATTTAGCTGCACAAACGAGAAATCACAAGTGACATTTGGGTTTTGTGCCACCAACCGCAAGCAATAAAAGACGCAACGACAAGTGACGCGATGGCAATGGCGATTTCTATGGCTCTCGCAATGGCAATGGCGGCCACGTTGCTGCCATTGATGTTGGCCATTGGTTGGCTGCTGATGGCGGTGGTGGTGCGTGCAATGGGCAACATTAGCCGGCTGCTAGCCAGAGTTCGCTGCATTCACCATATAGACGTTTATACTCAATGACTATGTCTGCTGCTGCGTTTGTTTTCATTACAAAATTGTTGCCATTTGCCGGCGCCGCAATTGACAACTTGCCTTTATTTTATGTTGACAGTTTGGGAATTTATATGGTAATGCTCCAGCCCCTGGACATGGCGAGTGTGTACTTGGTAACTTTGCTAAAGTTGCTTCATATATCTTGGTGCACTTAATTGGCAAATGTAAGTTGAAAATATGATGCTGGTCAATGTTGAAACTTGTATAAAGACATTTTGTTTGCTTCGAATTTTAGTTTTCTTTCTTTTTTTATTTTTAAATTAAAGGTGTCAGCAGCACAGATACCTTAATAGATAAGCTGTCAAGTCAAGTTGACTCCTTGTCTTTCAACTTTTTATGTACTCTTTTATGTGTGCGTCTGTGCAGCATGCATCATGTCTGCTTGTTGTCTCTCCCTTGTCTATTTGTGTCTATTAAAAGTGTCAGATATGAGTTCTAGCAACTTGTTAAAACAAGAAATTGGCAAGTATCATTTTAGTTAAGGGTATCAACTGTTGAATACCCTTGTAGTTTGGAATGGTTTACTTTGTATAAATGGCATATTTAGTATTTTGACAGAATTTTTCAAAATTAAGCAAGATTTTGCATTTTATGGTTATTTTGGGTTTGGTTGTGGGAACATCATGAAGTACTGCTGTGGTTATGATGGAAATTTTTGCACTTAATTTGAGTTATCAAGTTTCGAAAATTCTCAATCATGTCAATCTTTGCACTTCACTTGTAATGAAGTTTTATATGTAGATCCTATTGAGAAAACTTTTTGCAACCTCATATATATGTAAGCTCTAACATAAACAGTATAAAATAATAATGCTGAGTATTTGCGACTTTGCCTTATCATGACACCAAATAGCAGGTAGGCTTGAAAATACAGCTGGTATTGGCTCAGAAAGTGATAAAAATAAAGATTATATCAAAAAAAAAAAAAAATTATGACCTATAATTTGTTGGACAGTCAAAATATTTTTAAAGAGTTTTCAGAAAATATCTGGTGGTTGAAGGGGAATAAGTTGAATCACAATAGATGCAACATGTGGCTTGAATAAATACATCAACAACTTGCTCAGAAATAAGAGACACCCGACAACGAATAATACTTTTGCATAGTTCTTACGTTTGAATTGATTTATTTCAAAGTAAGTTAATGCTAACTTTTTATATAAAAATTAAGAGATTTAAATTTTGAATTGTGGGCCCCGGTAGCGTGAGTGCCAGCATACTCGCCCCTAACTCGGAAGGTCGGTGGTTCGATTCCATCCAGCAGCACTGGTGCATTTGCTTAGCAGGAAATATACGCTATTTACCTAGGAAAGCCACCCTATGCTCCGCCTTTGGAGCGATGACCATAGTCAATGGGAATGATTTTAAACTTATTTTCGTCTCTCCATCTCTTAATTTTTTAAGTTTCAAGCATTTTGCAAAATCGAATCGAATTTTCTGAAAAGTGGTTAAATGGAAAGATAGAATATTTACTGGATCAGCTTAAAGTCTATTTTGTAAAAATCTTTATTTATCTTTATTCTTATATATCTTAATGAGTGAAGATATATTAATTATCAAAAACATGTATTTAATTTTTACTTTTGAAGCAAAATTCTCTAATACTTCTTTAGATGACTGCTGCTCACCAGCGTTTACAATGTAATAATAGCACCTCTGCCTATTAGGATTCCGTAAATATTAAGTATACGTAAACACTAAACTGCATCTAAGCCCTGACAGCAGCAGTTGTAGTTGTAGTTCTAGTTGGTCCAAAAAAAAATTAAAATTGAATTGAATAATGGGTATACCAACAAATCATCCCTTAAATGTTATTTTTAACTGATTTCATCATAAAAAAAAAAGAAATAATAAAACATTTTGCTTTTGCGTTTCTTTAAATATTAACTATACGTAAACTCTAGATTGCACCTTTGTCTTGATAGCAGCAGCTGTAGCATCTAGTTAGTCCAAAAGTTGATTAAGGTATGAATAATTGCTGTATTCTAGTACCAACAAAACATCCTTATTTTTCGATTTTCTCGTAAGCAAATAAAAGCAAAAAATAGACAATTTTGTTATGTTTCCTTAAATATAACATATACGTTAACGGAAGACTGCTTCAAGTTGGTTCAAAATTAAGTTATTTATGTTAAAATAACTAAATTGGCATAAAACCCAAACTAAAAGATGGCCGATAGGCGTACTTTCCGCTTAAGAGCCAGAAGCAGCAAGACATTTGCCGACTTTTTTGCGAGCAGCCAAAATGTCTTCCTAAAGAGTATATCGAGTTAAACCTAAGAAGGGAGCTGCAAAATAAGATGTCATTGCCTGCTGTTGATATTGCCGCACATACACACACACTCGCACACACATACACACACATGTGCACACAAAATGGCCGCCTTAGGTGGGCTACACAATATGGCTGCAACAGCGGATGCTGTTTGAAAACAGTTGGCAGCACGAGAGAGAGCTCTATGCATGAGATTTGTATGTTTTAGATAACGTCGAACTTGCTACAATGCCCTACATGACACAAAGATACCAGCTGTTCGTATTATATGTACTAGTGCTTGTAGTAGTTGCAAGTATATAGATGTTGCAGGCAACATCAAATATTTATAAGAGTTTCAAGCTGCTGTGACATTTCATCGACAGCTGCCATATTACGTGTAATGGCTATGTTTTTTTTTTCATTTTGCCTGCTTTATAAAGCGACAAAAGCAGCTGAAGCCAGGGAGGGGGTGGGGTGAGCGACAGCTATAGAAAATGGGCAGCCAACTTGACCAAGGTTGGGAGCGGCCAGCGACTTGGTTATCAGGCAGATCATTTAACTATGTACATTTGAGCGACCACCTGGCGTGCAGCAGCAGCAGCAGCGGCAGCATCAGCAGCAGGATGCAGGATGCGCGCAACTTTATCAATTCTTTTCAGCTGCTCAGTGGGCAGAGGCAGCATGCTGGCAGCCGACACGAATGGTGACTGAATGGCAAAATGCACATTTGTCATTATTGACAGATGTCGAACGTTTGCCATTTTAATTGGCGGCTTAAATGAAATGAGCTGAATGCCAGGCTATGACCCGTCAGAGCCAATGGACAGACAGCCACAAGAGACAGCCGGATAGTACAGTCTCTACGCTGTTCAGTCAATTTATCTGTGTCTCCTTTGAGCTGGGGCGCCAAAGTAAATTGCTCTGATTGCAAATTGCAGCTTAAGCGTTAATGATTTATTTATGCGCAGGAATTTGATTTAAATGCCAACTTGGCCAGATTAAGTTGTGACAATTATTTAAATTAAACAAGTAACTCAAATTGCATAAAAACCAACAAAATAAAAGCAATTGACTTAAGCTTTAAATGCACAAACATGCACACGCACACCATGAACTCACACACGCACTCATGGCATACAATCTGAACTATCTCTCCTAACTTTTCGGCTCTTAAAACTATCCTTAAAACTTTCAACAAATGCCTTCCACATATGTTAATTACAGAAGGACTTGTCGATCTGTCAACATTTTTAAATCATGGTCTGTCAGGTTAGTTCTGTACCGAATCATGTCTCTAAATCTCTTAATCTAAATTCTAAAACTCACTCTCACGCTTGCTCCTACGTATTACTATTTTACTCTCGCTTAAATCTCTAAAACTGTCGCTATATCTATTCACTCTCACTCCTCTCTCTCTCTCTCAAACACACATATTTTGCCTATTTTGCATGTTTACTACTACTCAATGCCATTTTTGCATGTACTCAAGCGTATATATAAATATTTTGTACATTTTATTTTTTATCTTTATCCCAACATTTTACATATAAAACTCAATATTTGTGCTAAGCCCAGAGCTGCTAAAAATAAAAATAAAATATATATATATAAACTAAATATATTGAATACGAAATGTTTTTCAACTATGCGACGGTGTTTGCGTGTGTGTATGTGTGTGTGTGTGCGTGCGAGTGTGTCCGTGTATGCGTATTTGCAGTTTACCAACTATTTTGCGTGCCAATCCCTTATTTGTTTAGTTTTTTTTTTTATTTATTTTTGGTCTCTATATATATATTTTTTTAGTAGTTTTCAATCAATAAAATTGACAACAAAAATGGCGTTTTAAATGGACAACACGGCCAGTGCGCATAGTTTGATGTATTTAGTAAGTCCTTGTACTTGTACATGGGGGCGAGAATATGTGAAGCAGCACACTCTTTGTACAATAGAGCCCAAAAAAATATGGTAATTATTTAAATTATTTTATCTGTCTAAGGCAGGAATATTTATAGAAGTCTTCATTTCATCAAAAATCAAGCTCATGCAATTTATATTAGATATTTAAGTCCAACGCCGAAAGTTAACCCACAGCAACTATCAAAGATTTCGCCGAAAAAGGTATTAACAAATGAAAAGAGAAATAGTTGCAATTCGAAAGACTTTTAATTTCTTTAGTTTATCAGTTTAAAGTTCAGACAAAGCAGCAATCGCTCTTTGCCTGGTAATCAGATTTTCATCATGGAACAGTTTTCATTTTTGAGCGTAATTAAATACATATAATTATATGTACAATTATGCAATTCCAACTTTTGAGTTTACCTAATAAGCCCCACTGAATCACTAGCTAATGAGCAGTTTTGTAATTTTGTTTTAAGTTCGAAGAATTCAATTCAAATCTTACAAAAATAATACCTCTACTTCTGAAATTAGTTTAAACTTTTCAACCTGCTCGCTTCGCTCTTCAACCGCACACCTCTTACGATCGCTTAATGATGTTAGATTATTTTTATCTTTGATAAATGAAATGGAACTGGAGTTCTATAAATGTATCTCATATTTATAAATGTCACACTACAAAAATCTTTTTTATATAATGGAAAAACGTACAGATACATTTAAGTAAATTATGTTCTTTCCTTCTTTACCTAATTAATATTTTGACAATATACTTAGGGAGCAGTTCTAGTTGAAACCAGCTCAAAAGTTTAACGTTTAATCGCCGCACGCTTTCAACTAAATATCTTCTATATTCACAGAGACTATTGAAAGCCATTTTAAAAGTATCCTGCTTCACCTATATTCGCCCTTCTCCATATATAAGTGTGTCTGTGTGTGCATTTATAGCCTTTGGCTGCCTTTCAATCAGTTCAACTTGCATGACCAAGCAATTTGTTTTATGACGGCTTTTATGATCCGCAACCAACTGAAAATTGATATGAACAATATGAACTATTATGCATAGCGTATACCTACTATATATCTAACATTTATGTCATAAGCGTGGAAAGGCGTTTAGTTAGTAAAATATAAAGTCCTTCGTGCAGTATGCATTACCCGCTGGTTAAGCACTTTTAAAAAATTGATAAAGATTTTCTTTATGTCCACAATGCGTATGCGTGATTTTTTATATTTTGAAAAGATATATAAATGTTTTAAATATTTTGTTTATATCGATTAAGAGTTTTTTATATATCAAAACTACCAAAAATTGTTCTCTTTAAAAGGAAACGAATGTCAAGTTAGGATTGGGTATTCGGTTCCTTACCAGGTCGTAGGTTGGATGCCGCTCCCATACTAACTTGGCGTGACTTGAAATGTCATAGATCAACATAGGCTTAGGTCTTCAAAAGCTGTGAGTCATTTGCAGGCAAATTTGGTGCTGAGCACGAATTTGAGGGTATTCAATAATATGTTTCCCATAAATGATATTTATGTATCATTTTTAAATCCTATATAGTAATTTTAAGCAAAAAAGAAGAGCAATTTAGTCACATCTTCAACTTAACGTGCAGACGAAAGACAAGAGCGGTAGACTGTCAGATGACATAATACACATTACTATCAAAAAGTAAGACTATTTTATTGTGAAGCCTTTGTGACAAAGACTTAGGTGAATATGGTGTGGTTTTTGTGAAGTTAAATAATTTGTAAACAATTTGATACATACGAGATACGAGACAATTTAAAGATGCCTCTTTTCGATTCAATGCTGGCTGAATGTGAATTCTCAAAAACCCTTATCAATGGAAGTGAGGTTTAAATTAAAAATTTTTTAACAAAAGTTGAGGTATTTATTGCCATTTGAACTAAGGAGCCTTTCGTAGTTCGAACAACTGCATCAGCTTTTTTTGTTTTTTGTACTCCTCAACGCACTTCGCGTTCGCTTTTTTTTTGAGAGTTTATATATATCTCGGTCACTTTTGTTTAAAAAGCACCATCACTCATGTCATTTAAATCTACTGTCCTTTTTATTAATACGAAACCTGCAACGTTCTTCGACCTTAACAATCATTCATATTATTTTTTAGGTCTACGCGTGCTGCAGTTTATTTACATTCTTCTGTAACTTGCCGTTCTCTTTCTTCAACTGTTTTACATTGAAATGGAGGCTCTCAAGCCATGCCGTTAAATTAGTTAATACTTTTATTTGCTTTTCTCAACATTGTCTTTATTTTCTCGTAAAATACTAAAGTCGCCCTGTAGCACTTGAAGTTTTTTATTCAGTTAGCATATGTATCTCATATGATGCGGCGGGACTTCATCAACCTGCCGTAAAACAATTGGGTTGATCCAAAATATTGTATAGAATAGAAGCTACAAATTTGACAGTAGCCAATGAAGTGTCTTGAAGAATCTGAGATTTAAGATTCGAGTATCTTGGATAAGACAATTGGATGGATATTGGATCGAATGTATAATTTTCTTAAACTTGTATGTCGGATTGTTCTTGTTCTATTTTTCATTCTTAAACTTTTAAATAAATGGATTCAGGCAACTTATATGTGTATGTGGTAGTCAAATATAGAGTGACACCTAGCATTGGTGTCCCTAAGTTTGGCTACTATATTTTAACACACTCTACTCTTGTTTACATATTTTTTCAATCTGCATACAAGAAACATAAGTCTGCTTGTACATAAAGCGATCATAAGTATATAACGTGTACTATCATATAAATGTATTGCGTCTACGTATATATTATACAATTACTCGTACATTGCTTGCTTTTTTAGTTAAACAATGCATAAAAATACACGTCTAAAAATATACTCAAATTAAATTTATTTAAACCTTTTCTTTTTTTTACTTCACAGATAATGAGATGCGTGATTTGAGCGTAACCTTTTATGGCAGCGGCGCCATTAACAAACAACAACTAAGTCTCGTAACATTAAGTGCAGCAACGTTTATGTTTAGCTTAATCCTGGCTTAAATTACTTTTAGTTTAGTTACAACTTGGATTAAGTAACGAATGTCACCGCCAATAGCATTAAAAGCCGTGAGTTTTGTGCGTCTACCGGAGTATAGTTTGATTTTTGAAGTGAATACAACTCTCTAGCCGTAATAATCTAGTCTAAGCATTAAACACTAATTGTGCGTGTATGTGTATATGACATATATGATATATATAACAAACAAAAAAAAAAGCAAAAAAAACTTAAAAACTTTTAAAATTCAATTCAATTTCCACACTTTCAACTACAAGTTTCTTAAAAAAAAAAAACAGTGTACTACATAAAAACTAAAACATAATCTACAGCCCAAAAAAACAAAAAAAAAGCAAGGAACCATTCATGTAACAATCAACGTAAGAGCATTACATTGTTCAACTAGGACCCATTTACATAGAGTACATACATAAATAAAGCAACTTGCATATACATAAGCAAAACATACCAGCACATGCAGCAAATAACAAAAAAGTTTAAAGAAACTTCAAGTGTATATAGATTTTATTGCATTACTTTTTACTGTACTTACTTGTAGGTTATAAAATGCACCAAAGAAATAAACAATTAAATAAATATACAAAATAAATAAAGAGGCTTTGCCAGCAGCTCTGATATAAATATATATATAATATAAACTTGGCCAATTAGGCGCAATGGCATTAGCTTCAATATGTGTATGTGTGTATGTGCAGGCGAACCTAAGTGAAATATATAAATTAATTAAAACGTATTGTAGTATTATGCCCCATAGCTAATTTAAATTAATTGCTATATACAAACTATATTATATATGAATATATATATAAAGTGTAATACATAAAGCCACATTTTAGTCAAATTCTCAGAACAAATCATTTTGTCATTTGAAAAAGGCAATTAATACATATGCAAAAATGAATGTATGTATTTGGAAATGCTTCAAGCCAGCCACATTTTTTCTAGCTTTTTGCAAATTTTTTATATAAATAAACTAAACACACCTAAAACTAAGTAGCTTAATTAACTATAAATTATGAGTGAATTATAATGCAAACAAGATGATTTAAAATTCCATTTATTTGTATATGTAAATTCACTAAAAACCAAAAAGAAAAAAAAAACCAAACATAAATAAAAGTAAAACAACTTCCGTATGCGTTTTGAATTATAATTAGCAAATAAGTGTAAATAATTAGTGCAAAAAATAAAATACTAAATGGCAGCGCCTGATAAGTTGAAATCAACAGCGAAGACGCCATTTTGCTTGTAACTTGCAAGCGGAAACCACCAAAGCCGCCATTTTGTATGCGAGTGCGTACAGCTGCTTGGTGAAAAAACATAGCATACTTATAAGCGTTTTTGTTTTTCTATGTACATATATTGCACAACTTAAACTTTTAAGCGTTTATATAGCAAAGACTTAGGCTAAGACTATATATGGCTACTCTCAGCACGATTTTCGTTCTCTTTTAGACCCATTGGTCCAAATTGTCTGCTATGATTTCTAGCAAAACAATATATATGTACACAATTTAAACAAAATAAAAGTAAATACATTATAGAGTTAAGCATAGTAAATGAAATACAACCAAAACAAAGGCAAAGCGTTAAGTAGCCGCCATGTGCGCCAAATGCAAAAAAACACAGTCTTGCAAAAACTTGTCAAATGAAAAAAAATTACTTTGCTAGCTAAATATGTATGAAATGAATATGAAAATTAAAAAAAAAATGAAAATATTTCAACTCGATTTAAATATAAATAAATACATACATAGTACACAATATATGCATATAGCTTTTAAAAAGATTTAATTAAAAAAAAAGGTTATGAAGTGGCATACAAGAAAAAAAAACACAAGTAACAACAAAGGCAAGCAAAAATAAAATATAAAAAATAAAAAACAATGAGCAAACAAAAAATGAAAAATAAAACAACACCACAGCGCAAATTGAATATAATTGTGTGTGTAATTAATGCGTATGCTCTGCCATGCTGCGCGGGGGCAAACGAGAGTTAAATGAAATGAAATTAAATTAAATTAAACTAGTGCAACATAAATTTATGTAAATGTACTTGTATGTGTATGTGTATTGCTACAATTTAAATTATACATATATATAAATATATACAGTAATAACTTTAAACCAACAACAGCAGCAAACACTACAAAAAAAAATAAAAACAAAAAACTACAGCAAATTATTGTTGCATGTCACTTAAATAACTTTTTCGGTATTTAAATGCGTATTTGGTTGCAAAAAAAAAAAAAAAACAAAAACAAAAAATGCAAAATTGAGAATAAAAAAGCAGCATTGCTGCCTAATGATAATTCATAATAATTTAGCAAATTTGCCAACTAGGCAGCTATAAAAAAGAAATTACAAAAAAGCGCATAAAAATAAAAATAAATTCAATTGAACGTATATATATATATATGTACTGTGTGTAATACTCCATTAAGTTAATATATATTAATTTAATTTTTTGTTAATTGATTTAAGCTAAAGGTAAACTGAAACTTAAACATTATGTATTATTTTTTTTAAATTTTTTTAAGTCAAAGGCAAGCGGTGAGC
This sequence comes from Chymomyza procnemis, assembly GCA_035046065.1. Lineage (NCBI taxonomy): Eukaryota > Metazoa > Arthropoda > Insecta > Diptera > Drosophilidae > Chymomyza > Chymomyza procnemis. Next base: position 44,890,483 of record JAWNOJ010000026.1, read on the forward strand.
AGAGAAAAGTGAAGCTAAACAAAAACCAAATAAAAAAAAAAATACAAGAAAGATAACCTCCAAAGAGCATTTTATGTATTGTATGTATATGTGACTAGAATCGTATGTGTATGTATATTTGATTATTTTGTAAAATTTTTCAAAAACTATAAATAAAGTCTATATTAACATATAAATGTAATATTGTCATAACTTATTTGGTCATCAATGTCAACAATTGTAAGTATAAGCAATTAATTTAAAGAATTGCATTTGAACACTTAGACTCAAGACTGCAGCTGCCTGGAAATACGGTTTGTATATGGAGTATAATTTAAAAATAAATTGTTTTAATTAATTAATTAAATATACAATTACTTAGGAGTACAACTAATTCCAGTTGAACTTATGATTTTAAAATTAACAAATAGTTCATAATAACTATGAAAACATAATATAAAACTAATCCATGTCCCCAGCTTGATGGGTGCAATTTTTATACATATACGAGGGTTGCCTATTATATTTCGGAAATGAGTTGATACTTACTCAGAACGTTTTGACATTTAAGCGCTGGGTACACTTACTCAAAAGATTTATCTCAGTAAAAAAATGGAATTAAGTCGTAAACATTTTCGTGGGATTATTTTTACGACGTGGATTACATCAACAGTGCATGGATGAACTTAATTCAATTTTTGGCGATGAAGCACTAACAAGCAGCAGCGTTTATAGATGGTATGGTGAATTCAACCGAGATCGTAGTTCACTCCAAGACGAATTTCGTGGAGGTCGTCGCCCTAAATAAGTTCATGGTCATGTGACCCATCGTAAGATTGAGATTAACCTTAGGCATTAGTAGAACCAGCATATATTCAATATTGCTTGAACATTTGGCTGTCAAAAAAAATTGTACACGTTGAATTCCGCACATTTTGTCAAATATTAATTTGCGGTTTTCTATGATTAATATTTATTTGTCTTCTCAAAGTCCGAAATATAAAAGACAACCCTCACTGGCTCATAACTGCAACTTGGATTCACAATATAAAACTTGCAAACGGAAGACAATTTAAGAAGGACAACTTAGTCCAGTAAAGCTAATATTTAAACAATATTAAAATAAAAACCTATTAATTTCGAACAAGGAAAAATTTGAGCTCAACAATACCATTGCATTTATTCAATAGCGCCATACAGATCTCTTCATCTTCCTCCACATCACTTTCAGCCTTATCAATGATTGCCACACGTGCATATAACTCATTGGATCTTGAGGGTACCACTGTGTGTCTACAATAACCTGTGGTGGCGGATATTCTGAGACCCAACATGGCAACTACTGAAGTATAGCCACCGAGAGCAGCACGGCAGCCACATGCCGTTAGTTGACAGTGTCGCCACAATGTCTATTGGTTTCATCCACAACTGTATTGGTCGCATTGTTTGGTGGCAATTTGCGTAACTGGCTGCTAGGATACCAGGTCCTGCCCTGTGATGGAATGCAGTATTACGTCTTTGAAACTGTTTATCGTATCTGCAATCCCTTAGTCATTGGAGTGCTCCGCAAGCAAGCCGCCACTCGTTGGTCAAACTTGGTCATAGCCGCTGTCATGCTTTGCATTTTCATAATAGTCATAATTAACTGACTCTAGTACGTTTTGTGCATCATCCGACAAAAGGGGGCCTACAGTTGGGACGAGTACTGCATATAGCTTGACCTGTCATTTTTCAGTCATTTTCTTGTCCAAGACAAAAAATGACAGCCAACCATCACTGGAGCAGTGTCATCATCGCATAACGCTTAATTGACATCCACTGGGCTACTTTCCGGCAATTTATTCTAACTGATATGGATATTTGGACTTGGTCTTGGCCATAGTTGTGCAGAATATTCCTTATAGCTTATAGATTTACAATTACTAAGCAAGGTATGAGTGTGTAGATTCGACAGTATAATTGTTATCCGGAGTCCCCAAACCGAATCCAAATAATATTGTTTATAAGTAAAACGTAACAAAATTCTACGTTTCTCCTGAAATTTTAATTGACGACCCCTTAACAAAGAAATTGCATCTGGAGTACTTCATAATGCAGTGGAGAGACTTGATGAAATCAAATAGTGCTACCACTGATTTCCTTTCCTCCGAAATATTCAACTCTTATAATACTTTTCCCTTCTCTAACTTGCTGTTTTAGGCAAAATAAATCAGTTAATTTATTTATTTAAAATATTTATTAGTATTTTAATTATATATTCCTAAAAACAAATATTTAACAATTATTTACTTTACACCCTTCAAAAAAAAAGTAAATTATTTATAAAACTATTTATATTTCTGGTTAAGAGTTTACTTTTGTATATAGTTAATATTAAATAAAAAATATTACATAAAAAAATTAAATAAAAAATACATTTATTATTTTTTTTAAAAGCATAAATAAAGCGTTTTTATTTATAGAAAATATTTGTATTTTTAGTTGGCAACAAATTTCACAAACAATTTCGCAGTTTCGAATTTTAGCGTTTAAATTTCACTATTTTCTGCAACTGGCAGTAATTTTTAAAAAATAACGTATACCGCCCACAATTCGGAATTTTTTTGAACAAACGCTTAGGGTAATTTTGGCTCATCGGTCAGCTGGGATACCAGGCGCACAGAAATCAGCAGTAGCCAACTTAAAATTGGTAACTAAAAGTATGCAATGTTTATTTCTTCAAAAGTTGCAATCCAAAAGTGTAGCATACTTTTAGTTGCTACTTTTAAGTTGGCTACTGCTGATTTCTGTGCGCCTGGTATCCCAGCTGACCGAAGAGCCAAAATTACCCTAAGCGTTTGTTCAAAAAAATTCTGAATTGTGGTGGCGGTATACGTTATTTTTCAAATATTAGTCCCAGTTGCAGAATTTATTATTTAATTGAGTAAACTTTGATTTTAAGTTTTTGAATGAAACGGAACGGACTGAGAACAAGTCTTGTAGCAAAAGATTTCTATCGTTGTATATCGGCAGTTTGAAAAATTCAAATTTTGCTGTTAAATAGTTTTTTGAAACTTACTGCAAAAACTAAAAGAATTTGGCAAAAAGAAAGCATGCAGTATGAATTCCTGTTGTGGTCGATTTGAGAGCACACGCCTTCCTAAGAGGACTTTTCTAGATGTTATTTGTTCCTCTATTCGAGTATCGTCCTCGCTTAGGCAGTTTACTTTGAAATTGATAAATTTGACACAAAAATAAAAAAATTACTTCTTCATTTTCATAAAGTTATCTTGTTTATTCATAAATAAAATATTTAACAATACCAAAACATTGCAGTTTCTTATAACTATACAGGAAACATTACAAGTTCAACATGATTTTATCTTTCGAAAAACTAAGCCAGTTTCCCTCATCAAAATATAAATACAGAATTATAACATTATTGAAATAAACTAAATGAAGTGATTTTTCTGAGTTCTAAAATGTTAAGCTTTAAATTATAGTTATCGTAGAAAATTGCAAAAGATCATCTTTCAAAGCTTATGCCAGACGTCCAGTTCCAAACCATTGTTTACTACTTTTAGAATTATCTTATGCTCCATCTGATATGTGGATATGCGATGTAGGCGTTCTTCGGCAGACATTATGATCCCGGATTATATCTTTGCTGATACCCACTTCAAAATGTGATAACCAATAGCATTTACTGATCTTTTTAAAGTGCTTAAAATGTTTAAGTTATTGTTATTATTATTAATATTATTATTATTATTATTTTTATTATTATTATTATTATTATTATTATTATTATTATTATTATTATTATTATTATTATTATTATTATTATTATTATTATTATTATTATTATTATTATTATTATTATTATTATTATTATTATTATTATTATTATTATTATTATTATTATTATTATTATTATTATTATTATTATTATTATTATTATTATTATTATTATTATTATTATTATTATTATTATTACTCTTATTATTCTTATTATTATTATTATTATTAATATTATTAATATTATTATTTTTCTTTTATTATTATTATTATTATTATTATTATTATTATTATTATTATTATTATTATTATTATTATTATTATTATTATTATTATTATTATTATTATTATTATTATTATTATTATTATTATTATTATTATTATTATTATTATTATTATTATTATTATTATTATTATTATTATTATTATTATTATTATTATTATTATTATTATTATTATTATTATTATTATTATTATTATTATTATTATTATTATTATTATTATTATTATTATTATTATTATTATGTAAGGTTGCCTTCATCTGACTAGACTTCATTTTAATTTTTAAGCCAATAAAAATAAAAATAATTAAGTTCCATTAATCTAATAATTGTATAACAATAATAAGCTAAATTTTAGATACAGATTTTAGGTCAAATTCTCTGAGCAGCTGGATTTTTCTAAATTCTGGCATAACAATAGCTTTTGGAGCGAAAAGGTTACCAATAACTGCCTAAAATAGCCGTGCAGATATAGATTTTAAACTTGTCTCGATATCCAGAAGGTTTTAAGTATTTCACTTAAATATAAATTTTAAACTATGTCGGATTTTTAAATACAAAAAATTAAGTTTGTATAATACTATTTCAGTTTTCTTGATAAGAATATCTGATGAGAAAGGAGTTAATAAGGCAATTCATGTCATAAAGCGCCAAGGCGAAATTGGTTTGTCGTTTTTGTTTTATTGCCTTTCAAAATATTCGGTGGTTCGATATTTTGGGAAAATTCAAATCAAACAAACAAATCGTTTGTATATATTTTGAACCATACTCTTTCAGAAACCTTATAAGTAAAAAAAAGTCATAAAAAAAGAAAAAAATTTTCAAGCACAGTTATCAATTACTTTCTGGATGACTTTTTCTCGGCTACTGCTGGAAATGGGTTTTTCTGATTATTAAAAAAATGTTGTGGCATTATTTTTGTTTTCCAACTGCATCCGGTTAAAAAACTGAAGGATAACATAAAGCATAAGCTTCAATTCAAAGATTCCGTGGTTGTGATACTTATATACTTAATGTAATCAACAAATAATACAAAATGACGATAATAAAGTTTGTAATACAGTGATTGGCATATATACCGACGTATCTTTTATGACAATATGCGTGGTGCCAAACCAAGTCGTAAACTAAAAAGCACAAGCGTCCCTTATGCTTCAATTTCAGGACCAATACTTTATAATATGTTGGCTCATGGTAAAAAATGTTTATTATTTTTATAAAATTTGTGAATTCTGGTAATGTTTGTAATGGCAGCTTTACATCCCGACAACGAAAAAGACGTTACGACCCAAATATTGCAACCCTATGAGCCTGTTGAGAAGGAGCTGCAAATATAGAGCTATTGTCGTTCAAAGGAGTTGGGCATCGCTCGAACCACTCATCGTAGCATAATTCGTGTCAATTTGAAGTTGTTCTCGTGGTAGGGCAGAAGCATGGACTGATATGCCCTTTCGGATTGCGGACGACTAACACATGAGCTATATGAGCGCTACAAATACATAGATGTCATCCAGCGTATTACGTCAAACATCTCAGTTACCTCGTTGGACGAAGAAGCTCCAGCGAAAAAGGTTTTCATTATGAAAGCCGACAAAGGAGGATGAAGGGGACGACCAAAGCCCAGATGAAATGACCAAGTGGAGGAGGACCTCTCTTCGCTTACTAAGTAAGTAAGTAAGGTTAAACATATCTCATTGAGAATAAACAAAAATATATTCTTCATACATGATTTTACGTTTTTTTTTTTTAATTAAAAACAATTGATTCAACCTGGTTGGCAGAACATTATTATCAACCTCTGTAATCATCTTAATTTTTTTGTATAAAAGTAATTATTAAAGCAGCACGTTCCAGTCGAAATGACATAAAAGACATTGGCCTGCAGTCTAAATAAACACAAACACACTCACAAACAGAGAAGTCCTTGTTGTGTTTGCGTGTGTGACGTCACACGCCTTGAGCCAACTGTCACAACATTTGCGCGTGTTGCATGCACCAAAAAAAAGAGTAAGAAAAGAAAAAAAAGAGTAAAAAGTTGCAGTTGCGTAAATGTAAACTTGGTTTGTTTTATTTAACCCAAAAGTATACCACCTTCCTCCACATATATGTTGCGGTAGTACTTGCCCCAATCTTCTTCTGCATTTTTTCTTTTTTTTTTATGAGTAAAGCGTGTCTTCGGAAGTAGAGACATTTAAGTGAGCTTGCAGCATGTTGTTATGTACTATTTCGAGTGTGCGAGTGTGTGTGTGCGTGTGTGTGAATGCGACCCCACACGAAATGAAAATGGAAAAGTTTCCATGCCATGGGGCCTGCTTACTCTGTGTCGCATGTAATGGGGTACGGGATGGGTAACAGTTACACATGCAATGCTAACCAACTCAATGTAAAACTTTAAATGGAAAATTTGACAAGCCAGCATAATGGATATTTAAATATATCGCAACTACACAGACAGATGCAGATACAGATACGGATACGGAGTACACAGACACTAACACTCATAGCATTTGTTGACAACGGCATTTTATGCAGAAAACTTTTATTTGAGCATAAATAATTTGGTACAGCTAAGCTCTATAGAGCTATACAGCTATCTGTCTGTTTGTCTGTCTGACTGTCTGTATCTATTCATCTCTCTTACCTGTCAAGCCTTTCCCTGGCTAATCCTATGCGCTCATAATCTCTATGGCTTATTTACATAAACCATAAAAGGTAAAAATCTCTTTTGAATAAAAGGGTAGAAGAAAAAAAAAACAAAACTTTTGAAAAAATAACACAAAATACAATAAGCAAATGGAAAAGTTTGTTAACAGCCTTAAACTTGCTTTCCATAACAAATATTAATTTTTTTTTTTGTTTGTGGTTTTCATTGTAAAAATATTATGAAAAACAAAAGAGTTTGTTGCGCTCTAAAATAAGACAAATGAAGTTTGGCATTAGAAGAGATGATGCCTAAAACGATATTTAACTTAAATGCTTAGTACTGCTGTTTAGGTTTTTGTGAATTATTTATATAAAAGTTTTAAGAAATTAAGCACAAATCCTTGATTGCTTAAAGAAGAAACATAAAGCAGCTTAGAAAGCATTTTTTTATTATGGCATAGAACTATGCTCTACTAAGATCTTTCTTACGATCAACCCTGGGGAAATTTCAGGCTTTAAAAATGATTTTTAAATTAAGCATCTTTGCATAATTAAAAAAAAAATGTTGCTGATATGTTTGTATCTATTAAATAAAAATTTTATTTATTTAACCAACTGGTATGATTTTGGTGGGATTTAGAGAATCCTCTAATTCTAATATCTTTTCTACGATCGACGCTGTAAAAATTTCTGACAATGGATTTGCTTTTTAAATTAAGTCTCGTTTAATTATTAAAAGTAGTATTCGCGATGTATTCGTGTTTATTGAATAAAGATCTTATTTTTTTATCGCAGTGATATGATTGTAGTAGAGTTGAGTGAAAAGCACCGACATGATTTGTGTTTGGAATAATGCGCCAGAATATATAGATAAAAATGATTGACATATTCTACGGTTCCAAAAAAATAATGGACACTTCACTTTGGTCGTGTTTCTCACCTTTGGTAGCCGATATCTATCTTAAACCACAATATAGCTCAGTAGGCAAAAAATTCTACTGCCCCAAAAATAAACAAACACTTCTGTTTGGTCGTGTTTCTCACCCTTGGTAAGAATCGAGATCTATCTGAAGTCTCTTTTGATCTAAGGATCACAATGATCTGTTGGTTAGAGACATCTCTACGCCGTGCTCGAAACCTTTAGTCACTAAATCAAAACCTCCACGATACTCCCCGAATATCCTTACCCATATTTAGGACATATGAAACTGTGTGGGGTACCTGTGCCATACCTCAGAGAACACTCTGTGGGCTATCTGTCCTCCCCTGGCACCAGATTAACATCTACTAAGTTGTCATACCAGTGCCACTGGTATGGTAAACTCCAAACAATTAAAGGTAAATAAGCCCAAGCATGTTGTCCAAGAGGCCTATGGGACACACCAGCTAATATTGTAGTTCTTACGGTCCTTTCAAACGCTTCCTAAGATAGATACAGCAGATTTCAAGTTTGATAATTTTTATCCTCTTACGACATGATGGAGCAGCAGTGACGGTATTCTTCACCTTAAGTGAAGTGGATAGGGGCCTCTACATTATACGAAAACTTTTTAACTGAAGGGCCAAAGTCAAGCAGCTCAATTGTTGCTACTAAATTACGAAATTCGCAAAAAGTATAACTAAAACGAGCTTCTATAACAATATAATTAAAAAATGCAATAAAAGGACTGCATTAAAATAGTTTTTCCTTCCCTAATGTTGTTGTAAATTTTGAAGTGCATCTAATCCTCACACTTAAGAGTCAAGTAGTTGAAAATATTGAATTTTTTGAAAGCTTTCGATATAAATAGCGATAGGTACAGATATATTAGTAGCGCACTCGCCTTAAAATTGAAAGGTTGTTGGTTCAATTCCACACCGCTGCACTGGTATATCTTTAGGTCTCTATTCTCTTCGAACAGCTATAAATAGAGATATCTCCATGCCTCGCATTTGAAGCGAGGACCATATAATCAATGGAAATAAGTCGAATCATTTATAAATGTTTCCCATACTATCGTTAATATTAAGTAAAGTAATTAAATTGTTTTTAAATTACTTGAAAAGCTATAAGATCTCGTCCTAAAATACTTGTACAAAAAATTAAAGTGACTGAGAAAAGGATATCAATAAATAGGAGTATGGAGAAATCCCATTTTAAAGCTATTCATAGAGAATGGCGGTAACTTTAATTAATCGATTTTCTTAAGCAAATAGCATATTTTTGCTAGCAATGTCAGTGCTATTGGGGGGAATTGAACCTCCAAACTTAAGCTTCAAGGCGAGTACGTTACCGAACTTTAAAAATTGCGAATACGCAATATTGATTGTACATTATGGACCTTTAAAAAAATGCGTATACTTAATATTAAATGTACGTATCGGATCAAAAAATGGCGTATACGCGATGTTGATTGTACTCTAAGGACCTTTGAAAATTGCGCAATATTGATTGAACGTGGTGGAACTTTAAAAATTACGTATACACAACATTGAACAAGAAAAATGTAGAAGCAAACGTTTTAAAAATTACAGACAATATCCACCAATCACTAAACAATTTCAAAGTTAGTTTTAAGAAAATTAAATTGCTCATAATTTTACCGACTTCAGCAAATCGCAATAAAGTTCTAGCAGCCAAAATGCACAGTTCGTGCTAACATTTTAGAGTATCCATTACTTACCATGCAAACAACAAAAGTAATTTATTTTTTATCACAACAAATAAAAAAATTGGTTTTAAGGCCTTCAAACTTTTGCTGAGCTCTCACAGTGGCGAATTATACATATTTTATTTTTATTTCACTTGCTAAGCTTTCACTTCATTTGAAAATGCAATTTTAATACTTTTCCAATGCCAAGGCGCAAACAAAAGCTTAAAGTCTATTGTTGCAAATGGCGTAAAAATGGAACACGAGTAAGAAGCAGAGGCATGAAATATGGAAGTGGGCAACATAAAGTAGGCAACTCTGGCGACGCGTTAAAGTGAAAGCGAATGTGGCCGGGGCAGAGCTGCCAACTCAGGCCAAAAACATGCCAAGCAGCCTGTTACAGATTTGTGTGAGCTTAATATGTGTGTGTGTGTGTACATGTGAGGGTGTAGGTGAGTGTGTGTGTGTGTGTGTGCAAGGAAGTGTGCGTGTGTTAGCTACACCTCATTTCCTGGCATTGTTTTTGGGCTAATGGCAGACGCTGCTGTTGCCTGCTGCTGCAGTTCCAGCCAGGTTTAGATTGCTTGTTGGTGTTCGTTAGGGCATGGTTGTTTTTACGTTATGAGCTACTTGTTGTCCCGTTGTGCTGGAATACACAACGTCGTAGTTGTTGTTGTTGTTGTGCGCGTGTGTGTGACATGTTTGCATAAAGTCCTTTGCCGCTTCAAATGCATTATGGCAACAGCCTCGTCAGTGCTGGGCCAACAACAAGGACAACAACATCAGCAGGCAGCAACAACACGAATACCACTCGACGGCTTGTATTTATCGTGTGTGCATGCCAAACCCAAGTCACAACAACAACAGCTGTAGCTGCAGCTGGAGCTGTAGCAGCAACAAGGCAACGACACGGCAATGGGCACAGGTTGAAATATATCTCAGATACAAACACTCTTACACAAACACACACGCACACTCACACTCACACTCACACAGACTCAGTCGTGGCCATTGCATAAATATTTGCATACGTAATTTATTATGCTAAAAATAAGCCAAGATTTAAGCCAACTTGCGCGCCCCACTGCAGCTACTAAAGCAAACCAAAATAAGGCCAACTTCACAGACGCGACACTCTCTCTTTTGCACATAGATACAAACACACGCACACACACACATGCATACGTCAACACTCACACACACACACACACACGCATAAAGCTGCATTATAAAAGACGCATATGCGACAGACGAGGCGTCCGCAACAAATGTCATGACAACTCACTTACTCACTCTGCCGCAGAAGTATTCTCTTTCTACCTCATTCACACTTTATCCTGTAAAACAGAGGCGACTGAAATAAAAATTTAAGGGATTACTTATTCTGTTTCGTAGAGCACATTTGCCATTAATTATTTTCAATATTGTATCTAAGTTATTAATTTTAGGCTGTACATCATAAGCCTCCAGACTGATCTATTTCCACTCCTCTAAGGCTTTTTAAGAGTGACTATAAAGTCGATAATGCCCACAGCCTTCTGTCTATTCCTCCTCATTAATGACGGGATCTCAGCGTTGATTTAATCAATTATAGGAGATACAAAATTGTCTCAAAATTATATTGAGTATCCGCATATAAAGGGTGACTTTTTGGCAATATATTTTATTGTTTTATATAACTGATGCGGTTAGGGCGTCTAGAGTGACTGTCAAACACGTTCAGATGGATCACCACTACAAGAACTACCAATGCATCCCAAAACTACATGGCAGATTCATTGGCAAGACACCACAATGCAGAACGTTATTGTGAATGGCGAGTGCTACTGTACTAAGATTACCCAAGGAGATCGACTTTGCCAACATTCAATTGCAGCAATAGCTTGTGGCACCACGCAGCTCCCGAAACATTGACCCAATTGAGAAGTGAGTTTGGTGTGCGGCATTTGACAACCTAAATGATTTTATTTAAATTATTTATTTATAGGCTAGATATGACGCAACGGAAGTAAAGATTGAAGAATATAATCGTGCGATATCTGTCGAAATGTGGATTATTAGATACCATGGTCAACACAAAGTTATCTCTAAACATCGTTTCTTCGTTTATATTGATGATTTTATTGATTCAAAGTTTTCATACATATTTCAAAACTTTGCTTTTTGATTTGAAAATTGAAGAATTGAATTGCTTTTTTATTTTTATTTATTAGAAATCTGGTAACTGAAATCTTCTTGTCTTCAAGTGACGGGGCTATATAATACACCTATTAATATAGCATTATTGCTAAAGAAAGAAAAAGTATTCGCCTTATACTCCGAAGATCGCTGTGTTGATTCCCGATAAGCAGCGCTAGCAACTTGTAGTTGCCTAGCACTGGCATCGTTAGCAAAAAGTCGCCAAGAAAATTTCTATTTATGAACAACTTCGTTGGTATGACACTATAAATCATAAGTGAACACAAATCATCAAACAAAAATAACAAAACACGTATACTATAAACAAAAATGAAATCCTAATAGCATGTAAGCTGCCAACTCGTCTTCACAACCCCATTCGCTGCGCATATGCCCAGTGGGAAGTGCATTTCTCACACTGGCAATCTGCTGGTAAGCCTATTTATGCCGCAGCCTCGATGTCGCTATCGTTGTCGTCGTCGCGGTTCGCTTTTTCAATTTCAGCAGGGTGAAAATTTTGTACCCTTTTGTGCTACCGGAAGTGGGTCACGTATGCAGTTTCCATACACCTTAGGCAGCCAAGCAAGCGGCGACTTGGCACTCCATGAAAATCCAAAAACAAAAGCCAACTGCCTGTAATTAAACCCAGCGACGACGACTTTGCATTCAAATGGGCATCATTTCCTTCCATACTCAGTTTCTTTGGCACACACACACTCACACACACACAGGACTACCAATGCTCACACTTATGCTGCATGTATATGTGTATATGTGCAAGTGTGTGAGTTCCTGAAGTGTGAAAATTAACTTAAATTTTAAGCAACAGCAATCAAAAGCCTAATTCGTTGCCAGTTTGCTAAGCGACGGCTTAGACGCTACTAATGCGTTAAACAATAAAGCATTTGCATACTTTAAGGACCAAAGCAGCACAAGGAAACAAAAAATAAATGAATAAAAATAATAAGTACAAAGTGCGCAGCCTTGTACGCATTATATACGGAAGTTTTTAGGCTAAATCTATTTTTTTAAGTATTCTACAATAATAGCAGCAGGAAGCACAATAAATGGGGAAAAGGAGCAGAGCGTACTTTGGTGGGACATCGTGCATACATAATTGCGGCTTTAAGTGGTTTAAAGATTTAGTTAAGTAATAATTATTACTAATAATAAACCATCAAAATGTTCTTTCGAATTATATTGCTCATAATTGGTAAACTTTTGAAAAGCTTGAATAAGTGTTGCTTTGGCATCCCATAATTGAAGCTCGACCAGTTGAGCAGCCTTATGTTTTTATTGAACAAATTTAAGTAGTTATTTAATATTTATGATGAGATAATTTATTCAATTAGTTAAATAACTAGAAGGAGGTATTTTCAATTCATAATTTAGAAACAAATTTTCTATACACTTTGCTAAAAAAATTTATAATAAAAAGATACAAATAATATTGCAAATGCAACAAAAACTAAATAATAACTTTAAAAAAATTTAATAAACATATTTAAGCTAAAAACAATATTTTACAAACACGAGTTCATATTTTTGGCCTTATAGCATTGTGAAGGACTGTAGGAGGCAACACAAGTTGAGATGAAAGAATCAAAATGTGAGCATTGATTTCTGATTAATCGATATCATTTTTCTAAAAATCGAAATTTTTATTTCTGCTAAATGCACTAAATAAATATTTTAATTTAATATAATTTATAAAGTGCAGAAGCCATTTCTACTGAAGTAAGTCTTTCTGTATTTTGCTTAATTGCAAAAGAACTTTAAGTTCATAAATTTTTTAAACCAATAATATTACAATCTTTTCTTTATGCATATTTTAATTTATTTTTTTTTTTTTTGGTTTAGCTATGATTCTTTTTATTGTTGGTTTGTTTCTGCTGTGTATCACTATAAGACACTATTTATCTAGAAAAATCTCTATTAATTAAAGGCAATGCCGTTCAGATTCTACTATAACATAATTTATAATCCCCTGTTCTCTCCGAAAAGCTTTTAATAGAGATATGCCCATGCTACAATTTTTAGCGATTTTTTTTCACAAATCAACACTTTAAAAAACTTTGTAAAGGGTGTTTTTTTCGGGGTATCACTCAGTTGGCATTACTGTTCAAGGCGGCGAACGATTTTACCAGCTGGCATCGAATTTGTTCTCAGTTTGGTTTGACAATTCTTCATGAATAGACTCACGACTGAAAACGCTTGCAAATGGTGCCCAAAAGGAGATTACCGTTGTTCCCGATTTTTATAAGCGAATATTGTTTGGCCATGAAGAGCACAACTTCTGGTTGAATCAAATAATCTCATTTGGAGTGAACCTAATCTTCATTACATCTTCGTTACATCTAGCAAATCTGACTGAACTGTTTGGTGTGCTTTATGGGCTGTTGCAACTATTGATCCGTATATCTTCAAAAACAATGATGACCAGAACGTTACAGTCAATGGCGATCAATCATGCCTTTTATAGCTGTAGTTTCAACAAGACACGTATGGTGACCGCCTAATTTCACATTTTGGACCTGTGAATTGGCCTTCAAGATCTTGTGATCTAACACCGCTAGACTACTCTTTGTGGGGCTATGTAAAGTCATTGGTCTATGCGTATAAACCACAAACGCTTAACCATTTGGAAAATAGCATTCGCCGTGTTATTGTCGACATACGGCCACAAATGTTGAGAAAAGTCAAGGAAAATTGGACGTACAGATTGAACTACATCCCAGCCAGCCGTGGCGGTTATATGCCAGAAATCATATATAAAATGTAATGCCAAAAGATTATCTTTTGCATAAATAAATTTCATTTCAATCAAATAATTCATCGTTGATTTATTGCAAGTTAAAGTTCTATACCTCTAAAAAAAATCACCTTTTATTAAAGGTAAAATCTAATTTTGCAGCAAAAGTTCTAACTTTTCAACTGCACAACTTCAACCATATCACAAGTTTAGTACATTAATTCGTCTATATGACAATTTGTTTTTTATTGCTCCCCGGCGAATTCCATATTGGAAATTTCAGCTATTTAGCAATTTTACCCTACATTTCTCAATCTCTTTGAAAAGTATTTTTTCAAGCAGAAAAGAACAAATGCGCCCATTGTTAGTGTACAAAATTAAGAACAATAACAAAATACGCGACTTTAATGATTATGTGCAGAGTCTGCAGCATTACTTATGAATGCCTTTATGGTCCATAGAGTATGTGCCTTCCATATGGCACTTGGGAGCAGTCGAGCAGTTGAGGACTGAAAAGCTAAGAAAACAATAAGTACACAAAACTCTTGATAGGCACAGTGTGTCCAAAGAAGGGTAATCATTTAAGGCAGCGAAGGCATTTTTAATTTATAATGCATGCCACACTGTTGGCGCCACGAAATAGGCTAGCTCAGGGTAGTTTGAAAAATAAATCCTCTATTGTTAAGCTTGTTATTGTAAGAGTTAAAGTATTAACTTTAAAAATAATGTACTCCTTTTGATCTTTAAATAATAATTTGTTTATAATATATATTTCATTTAAGTTGTTTTAGTTATCTTTTTTTAACTATACAGATTTTTATCCTGCAGATTAAAGTTACAAAAAATAAAAAACTTGATTTTTTATAATAATATAATCAATTTTGTGCACAAGATGGTCAAAAAAAAATATCTATCTATATTACAGTAAGTTAGAAGTTATTTGTATAAAAAATTAAGTCTAAAGAATGCAATGCTCCGATTTTTTCAAGTAATGATAATTCACTTTCTTAAACAAAAACATTACTTACCTTTAAAAATTTAATGATATTCTCTACGAGTTCGAAACCACACCACAAAACCGTTTAAAACAATATTTTTTAAAAGCTTCCAAAAATCTTACAATAACCGCATACTTCATAAGCACCCCTCGCATATATGACGTCCACTGAGTTTGTTGCTGATGTTAAATGCCAAAGGCAATGCTTAAAAACTTTGTGACACCCGCTTTTAATCTGCTTACCAGAGAGTAAGTGAGATAGAATGTCAGGCATGTAGCATGCAATATGGTAAGTACATGCATGCGTGTGTGTGTGTATGTGTGAGTGTGTGCGTCTGTCAACGCGGCGGATACTTGATGCCGGCATCATCAAGCGCCCGCAACAGGCAGCAAAGCCAAGGCAATCCCAGCCAGCAAGCCAGCCGATAGCATCAGCAGCTGCTCTACGACGTCATTCTGATTGTACTTCTTGTTGTTGTTGCTATTTTTGCCTCTGGCGGCTGTTGACATGGCTGCCGTTGGCATCATAAAGCGCTGCCAAGTTGCACACAAAATGTTTCAAAAAAAAAAAAAAACGTAAAAAAATTGATTTCATTTTAAGCCAAATCTAGTTAAATCTTTTTCAAACTGACTTTTTGTGCGGCAGCCGCCATTGCTGCCAGCGTCGGCCATTTTATGCGCCATTTGCCTGCATTGTGCAGCTTACATTTTATGTAACCATCAGTGTGTGTGTGTGTGTGTATTTGTGGCACACATTTTCGAGTTAATTAAGCTCGAGTCTCACTTAGTTGTGCACACAAAATGATTAAGAGGCGGACATTTTTTTATTTATAAATATATATATAAGTTCAATTTATACTTTATATATAGCATATGCACATTGGCATAGATTTGCCTTTTATTTGTTTTGGCTCTTATCAATTGGCCTGTCAACTGCTCATGGCCTAGCTGCCACATGTCCTGCACGGATTTGCCACACTCAAACTGCAGCCTTTTCAATTGCTTGTCTCAGTTGTATATTTCGACAGGCTGCTGTCATATAACATGGCCCAGTCGGACGACATTCATCGATAGCCATGTGCAGCTGCTGCTGCTGCTGCTGTCTTTGCATTGTCAATTATTCATAACGTTGTTGTTGTTGCTGTTGGTGCTGTCTGTTGCTGCCATCTTGAAGTTGGCTTGGCGTCCATTGCTCCCATTTGGCTTATGCCTTTTTCTTTACATTTTTTTGTTGTTGTGCCCTCTGCCTTTTGCCATTTGCTGTTTGCCTTTGAAATTAGAGCAGCCAACGTAACGTATACGTAATAACATTTATAAATACGCCTAACAACATGTTTGGTTCGTATCGGCACAGCCCATACATATGTATATATATATATATTGATCTAAAGATGTATTGATGTGCAGCTAATGCGACCCCAGGGACTGTCTACGGCCTGCCGTTGTTGCTGCTGCTGCTGCTGCCTTTCGCGCTAACGAGCTGTGCCTTGGAGAGCAGCTCGCCGTAGCATCTTCCATAGCGCTCCTCTGCTCCAATTTCAACTCCATTGCAATTGTTGCCAATGCTGAGTGCCAAAGCACATAGTCAAGTGTGCGGGTAGCGTGCAGAGGTGCAGCGGGCAGTGTAGAAACCAAAGTGAAATTCACAAAAACATAAAAAGATGAAAAACACACACCGACACACACACGCACACACACAACACATGGAGTTAGAGCATGAGAAATACAACAAACAAGTTTGTACGAACAGCAGCCAAATCACAAAATCCGATTTGCATGGATTTGTTGGTTTCTTTTGTTGTCCTAGTATCCTTGCCGCTAACGCCAATGCTGTTGCTATTATGCTACACTCGATTGTTGTTTATACACTATCCCCAAAATAGGAGTATGCTTGTTTTTGGTAGTTCATTACGCTTCGAGCAACTTTTCGCTCTGAAAATATCTACAAAATTGTATTTTCTAAGCAGCCGAAATTTAGTTGCAACTACAAAATTTCATTAGTTAAGATTGTTTAGGAATCAGTTTTAGATAATCTAAGAAAATCTGTAGGTCTCGATAATATATGTAGAAAAAAAGTATACAAATCAGATTGTTTAACAGAAACTAAAGTTGGAATCGATAGTTTCTCAATCGAAGGCATGCCCATTTTCAAACATAAATCAACTTAAATTTTTTAATTTGTTCTTTAATTTTTAGTAATTCTATATTATTTTTTAACAAACTTATTTCCCATCAAAGGAAGTTTATTGTGAACTAATCCATAGCTTCTTAATAAAAACCATGCCCATTTTAAAATTTTCGTAGGATTGTTTTCCTTATATTATGCATAACAGAAGCAATAATCTACTATAGTTTTCAAATCGAAGGTTTTTCCTTTTAAAATTTATTTTACCTTTTTTCCAGACAATCACCAAAATTTATACTTTAATTCGCAGATATCTATTGTATATAATTTGTAACTAACTTATTTCACTGCAAAGAAAGTTCCTAAATAAATTTATTGTTATTAATTTCAGCTTCAAACAGATTCTTCAAATTATTACACATAGCATTTGTAGAAAATATATTACATATATAAATTGAATTTCATTTTTCATGTAGTAGAAACTGAAGCCCTAATCAATAGTTACTCAATAGAAGGCTTTCCCAGTATTAATCATTCCCATTAATAATTTACGTTCCTCCTGAAGTGTACATATCTTGATATCAGCCATTTTCGCCAGAAAATCCAGTACTGGATAATGTCATCGCTGAGACCTATTTATAAGAGTTGAGATTTTTGGCACATTTATGGCATACATATATTTTATGACGACGGTGATCTTCAGACACGGTAATCAATCATATACCATACCTCCTGGTGTATGGATATTTATTATCAGTGCTCTTTGGCAGATAATCCAATACTGGATCTTGTCATCGCTAAGATGCATTTATTAGAGGTAAGATTCTCGGCACCTGTATAAGAATATGTTTTATTATGACATTAAGCCTGTGTCTTCCGGTTCAATATTAGGAAAAGTTTGCCTTCCATACATCTGACTAATTCTCTTTAAGAGGCATTTTACGTCGTGAAGACCGTGGTGTCAGATTTGTTTCTGGTCGCACAAATTTTGAACAAATTCTTTTTGAAATTTTAAAATCTGACAATTAAGACGCTAATTATTAATATATTTGCATCCTTAGTATACTGTAAGAGCAATTAATATAAAATTTTCTTCAAAATTTAAATTACATTCGAAAATATTATGCATACTATAATACCCTTTTTGTAATTTAATGCAATACAATACCACTAGTTGTTATTTTCAGCATTTTCTACATAAAAGTAAGTGCATTCAGTAGTCGTTACTCCAGAGTTGCCAAATTTTTTTGTTACCAACGTTGCTTTTGTTGGTGTTGTTGTTGTTGACTTTGTTATTTTTTCTTAATGTCTGCTCAATAAAAACTACTGCCATTGCCAGCGGAGCGCTGACTTCTGTGTCGCAAATGCTTTTACTCTTTTTTTTTTGATACATATATTTTTTGTTATTTTTCTTTCTGTTGTTTGTTTGTTATTTTTTGCAGTTGTTTCTGTTGCATTTTGTTTGTTTGTTTGTTTCTGCTAAATTGTGTTTTCCCTGTTCATTCATTCGTATGTTTGGTTCGCTCACTCACTCATTCACTCACTCCCTTGGTGTGTGTGCTCTGCACTAAACCCATTCACTCGTTGGCTCTTTTTTCCTTTTCCTGATTTTGCGGAATTTTTCAGTGATTTTACATGTAAGCATCCTTGTGAGCTGTGGCATGTCCACAATTGGAAGCTCAGCTGCCAGCACTTGTAAGAGTACGCTACTACTGACTGCAATCCGTTTGTCCGTTTTGGTTCATCTGTCTCTGCATGCTCTTGCATCACCCAACCAACCATTCTTTGTCTTGCTTGCTCTGTGCAGCTTAAGTTCACCCCCGGGCCGTTGCCGTGAAGCAAGCGTCAACGAAGTTGTCTTTTTGGACTGTTACATGCACACCCTACCAACACAAGCTGCAGCTCCACCAGCTTCAACCCGCATCTTTCACAATTCACATTCACTTGTAAATTGTTCGATTTCATTGCACATTGTTGCGCATTTCATTGTTACTCTCTCCCTCTCTCTCTCTCTCTCATGTGTGTGTGTGTTTTTGTATGAATATGTGTATGACATGGATTTCTCATGTACAATAAAGAAATCTACATAAATTTTTTAGTTAAGTTTTTCATGTTCTTCGTGTCAACATTGTGTTACCCGCTTCCCTTACCACATTTTCAACTTATTTTTTCAATTTTTGTGGCTAACATTTGACTTACTATTCCCCTATGCCATCCCCCACCGCAACACAGAAGCTATCAGTTTTCCTGGCCCAACTGTTTTGTTTGGTCTATGCACATTGCCTGCCAGCTGCCCAAAGTTACTTGTTGCCTGTTATCAACTGGCTAATGCAGCTGGCTGGCATTGCCTCATTGCCTCGACCCACTGCAACTTGACTTTCCAAAATGGCAGCACCTGCGTCCCTGTGCGTGAGTGTGCGTGTGTGTGTGTGTGTGCACGTTTGCCTTATGGCTGTAAGTGGATACTGCGTGAGCATTCGTTTGGGCCATTTCAATGAGTAACTCGTAATGCCTGCGTTTGGCTCCATCCAACGTCACTCTGCCGCTGCTGCAGCAGCCGTCGTTTTAGCATTATTACACGCAGCATTATGGCCGGCACTCGGTGCTGCCATAACAACAATGGCCACAACAACAAATGCAACAGCAACTGCAGGATCTGAGTCGCAGCATGGCCATAATCCATCATAAGTTGAAATGCCTAGCTCATTTCCAGTTTTGTTCAAGCCTTTCGTTTTGTGTTTTTTTTTTGTAGTTGTATTTGTTGTTGTTGCTCTTGTGGATCCTTGCTTTTGTTTGCCCAGGGCATGAGCCAGTTGCTGCTCTTTTCCGTTGTAGACTACACTCACTGCTGAATGAATTTATATATAGGGTGTTTCTTTAGGAGTCATAGTAGAGCTATACTATATATAAGTGGATATTTTTTTTCAGTTATTATTTCACATGGCAACGAACTTAGGGACTCTACGAAGGTTTCCCATCTGACTCTGTTTTGTACCGTCTGACCTACGACGATCTGATCTAGATCGTCTAGATCTAGTCATTTATTGACAAGAAATTAAGTTTACTAGAATAAACAACATCAGCTTAAACAAGAAGAAAGGTCTTCTGATATTACTACTTTACCAAACTTATTTGGTCTGATCCATTTTTCTATTCGACAATATATATGCCGCAATCACAGTCTTCTGCACACAAGAAGCTAGTTCTTGAAGAACAAGTTGATTTGGTCGTCTTGTCCGTCTGATTCCTTGAAGGTTTAACAAATCGTTTGAATGTATGTATCACTTCACCATAAGACACATAATCTTTAATAGAATATTTTATGGAGTATTATACATAATACAACTGCAAAACAAAAATTATGAAAATACCAACTAAAATTACGTATACGCAATGTAGACGTTCAACGAACACCAAATGAGTCAATGAGAACTGTTGAGGTAAGCGGCATGTTTAATTTGTTACGATTTATGCAAAGATCTTATTAAGCAAAGCTCAATATCAGAACACCCTCGCTTAAGCTTCTCTGTTGAGCAGAAATCGGTTTGAATACCCCACAACAATTATTCCAATTTCTCTATTTTTTTCAGTACTTTGAAATTTTGTTACTTTTGCTGAGGATTCATACATGATGTATAAAAATCAAACAATCTTAAAATCAACGAAGAGCGTAATTCGCTTTATCAACTCTTCACATCATCTACCCTTAATTACCTTATTGCCACACTCATTTGGAGACAACAAAAAAGGCACCCTTTATTCGTATATGTCATTGTGACAGCGTTGTGTGCGTTGTAAGCCAATTGGTGAATGGAAATCCATTTCATTTTAACATGCTGGCCACAATTAGTGCACATAGCTGGTGCCGCTTACTTAACCGTATGCCCGTAGCCCGCATTGTGACGTTGTGAACCGTAGCGGGCGCCCGTCCAGCCATCAGAGTCACCATCAAAGCTGACGGCTTGACCGTCTCGCGGCGCTCCTGTCTCACGGTCTCACTAGTTGAATGGCTCACTGACCAAGCCTGTCAAGCGCTTGTTTTTGTGCTTGGACGCTACATGGCAAGCATGCAATGACGTCATGTGTGTGTGTACAAGTGTGTGTGACTGTCTGTCTGTCTGTCTGTCCGTGTCGTCGTGCTACTTGTCGGTATCTCGACGTTGTCAGGCAGCTGCCAGCTGAAGTGGCATTAAAGTCATTGCATTGGCCAAACTCATTGTTGTTGTTGCTGTTGCTGCTGCTGCTGTTGGCGTCACCGTCGTTGACCGGGGGCTAACAGATTCGCGTGCGGATTTAAGAAGACAGCGCCACCGTCATTGTCGAGCAAAACCCACTGCAGCACCCGCCGCGTTCAATTCTTACCCCAACTTTGGCACTTTTATTTTATTGCATTTGCACTCGGCATTGTTATTGGTTCGTTGGCCCGTTGGCCTGTTGGCTGCTTCACCATTAAGCCCTCTTGCGTTTAATTTGCTTGCATTCTTGCTTGTTGCACCAAAGTCCGCATAAAGTACACTCACTGACTCGCTGTGCCTCTCGTGCTAGCTATGTACGTTGTATCCCCAAGCTCATGCATATTTAAGCAGGCTGTAGAAAAGTCGACATAGGCGTGCTTGTGGACAGCAGGAGGTACGGTCCTTCAGGTAAATCGGAAAATCGCACAAATCGCTTAATTTAGCCGCTTCAAAACGCTGCTGAAAAATGTTGCTTTGAGAGCTCAAACGCGCTCTAAATATTGCACAAACAAAGTGCAACAATTTTCTAATTACAGTAAACGTGTGTGTGGACATCGCGTGGGGTGTGTTGGGATGGGGAAGCGTGAATGGAGTTTGGAGGAATGTGAGTGTACGTGAGTGTACCCAGTAGACCAAAAGTTCGTCAAATATTTTGCATGTGAAAGAATGCCAGTTAAAAATAACGCAGCAAATTTGATAATTATGGGGAAGAAACTGTTTATCCGATGAGGTTCTGTCTAGTTAGTGAGAATTAAAATATATTTTGGTATTTTGACTTTGAGCAAGCTGACCTTAAATTATTCGACAAAATTTTTTACAATTGTTATGCCTAACCACAATCGTTTGTACAACTTTTATGTAATGATACACTTATTTTAAAGACACACCTATAGAGTTTCGATTAAACATATATTTAAGCTAACTAAATCTATCCGATAAAGATATCGTCTATAGGAATTTACAAGACTGAAAATGTTCTTCACAAAAGGGGCTATCATTAAATATAAACATGTTTCAAAATAATTAATAAACAATTGTTTAGCCTATGATGCCGAATTTTAAGGGAAAATTATCTTTTCGGGCGGACCTTACCTAGCAATCATTGTAAATTAGATGATTCACACAGGATTTATCGTTCACCTTCATCATCAGTAATGATAGGAAGGAACCCTGCGATATATTTTCTGATTATTTTATTTAAAAAAAAAAATTAGAAACGCATATTTCTTTCGAAGTAATATTTATAAATTTTATGGTGTATGCTACATAGTCTCGTAATTTCAACAATCTCATATAATCTTTGTAAAATGTAATCCACGATTCTCCAATCTGAAGCCATCTTGGTTAAAATCAAAACTATTATTCTAACATTGCGGAATCAATTCAAGACATTTCAGCTGCTATTACCAAAGTTTGCTCGAAAATGTAAACTGGATTGTAATAGATGAGCTACTTATAAGGCATGTAAATATAAATGGTGACGGTATACAATTTTTATAAATAAATTTCTTAAATATATCATCGAAATTATATTCGATTTATATTATAACCGGCCGAACCACGTACCAAAAGAACTTCTGGAATGAATATTAATATTTAAGTTCTTAATTGTCTTGCTTAAATATAAATAGTTAACTTCGTCGTATTTTTAAATATGAAGCCATGTAGTTTGCATAATACTATTTCAGTTTTCTTGTTAAGATTTTCTAATGACATGTCATTCTTTTTTATTTATGTCATAAAGCGTCAAGGCGAAATTGATTTGTTATTTTTGTTTTATTGTCCTTCATTACTTTCGGTGGATCAATATATCAAAGAACCAAATCGTTTGTTCATATTTTGGTCCATCCTCTTTCAAAGACCGTTTATATAGAAAAAAAAAAAAAAAGTAGTGCAAGCATAATTACCTACTACGTTCTGGCGATTTATCACGAATACTGCTAGAAATGGTTGTGACTTATAATCAAAAAAAATATTATTTTTGAATGATAAAAGTATATCATTTATGATAATATGCATGGTGCCAAATCAAGTCGTAAACTTAAAATCACATGCGTTTTAGGACAAATACTTTATAATATCTTAATTCATAATAATTAAAGTTTATTAGTTAGATAGATTAGTTAAAAATGCGTCTGGTTACTATATCTTAAAAGAGGCAAAACATCTTCAAGAATACCTTATATACGAATATATATATAAATATATGTATATATATGAGTCGGCCAGAAAGACTCCTAACTCTAATGCTTAGAATAGCAAATGAAAGGCTTCTAGACTTGTCTGTCAGTCATATTGTTTGAAGTTAAGGTAGGGGTTTTAAATCCAAAATTAAGGATTACAATTCTGATCAATTTATTTCCTCAAAGACAAATTAAAGCTTTAAAAGAATAAATCTAGACAGTCATAGTTTCTTTAGTAAGTTATTGAGTATTATGTACTTCTACAATCTGTAATAAATTTATACAAAATTGATTCTATGTATTATTTACCACTATATTAGTTTAAAACAGAAGATAGTCCCATTCAATTGGAATTTTAGAGCTTACAGATTTGGTCGTCCTCTTCGTCTTTATTCGACGACGTTCGCAGCGAAAACCTTCTTCGCTGGACGACATCTATCTCGCTGTATAGCTCATAGAGTTCATGGTGCGTACGATTGCGACAGTTGTCTCCTATCTGAAAGGTACCGCAGATTTTGTGAACAAATTTTCTCTCGAACACTCCAAGTGCACCTGCATCCGTCCACGAAACAATCCATGTTTCTACGCGCTAAAGGAGCACGGGACGAATATGCAGCTTAACACTTTATAATCTTTTTAAAATTCGAGCTGAGGAAATATTATATTTACAAGCACAGTATCCTTAACTTACTCGATCGCTGGTCCATTGGGTAGATATGGCATACGTGTGAGGTGGGTGGGTGCGTGCGTGCATTACATTTGAGCGTGACTGAGCACGCAATCAAACGGCGTGCCTAAAAGTTTGCAATGCGATGTAATGCAACAAGCGGCAAACTGCCGCATTAAATTAATTAAAAAATAAATAAAAAATGTAAAAGTAAATAAGGAGCGTACATGCAAGAGAACAGTACGTTACGAAAAGTGCAAATTAAGAAAATTCAACACGACAAAATCGAATAAACCAATGCACCAACGAGCAGCGGGGCCAGCGGGTCGAGTGCAAGCAACGGTCCCAATGTGCTGCTGCTGCAGTGGCAATGGGATGGATGGTTGGTCAGTGGTTAGAGCAGCACGGGGCGTGG
The DNA here is from genome assembly GCA_035046065.1 of Chymomyza procnemis. Taxonomy (NCBI): domain Eukaryota; kingdom Metazoa; phylum Arthropoda; class Insecta; order Diptera; family Drosophilidae; genus Chymomyza; species Chymomyza procnemis. The sequence continues at coordinate 44,915,345 of JAWNOJ010000026.1, forward strand.
CACGTTGCAAATCAGTCAGGCATAAAGGCACGAATTCGTTGGAAACATGCCAGGCTCTGGGCTCAGATTGGGCCTCAGCTCGCGCATACACACAGGAAGAGTTCAGGCACATGTTCATTAATCAAAACAATTAACGAGGTCGCCATTGCTCCATCATTTCTGCTCAGATTTGTTCCTTTAATAGCGTGTAATTGGGTAATACTTTTACAAATTGTACATCTTTTTTAAAGAGTTGAAATTTAAATAAATTTAATCGATTTGAAATTTCTTTGGAAAACAACAGAAAAGCAGTAATTCTACGTTGATTTAATTTTATAATTGATTTTCTTTTTGACCATAGGAATATCTATTAAAGTTTGGGAACCAAATGTACTGGATTTCAATTTAAGGCATTTAACGAAATGTACGACATAATAATAATTGTTTTTTCTGGATTTTCCTAAAATCCTACTCCGAAACAACTTTAACACCACACATGCATCTTCCAGGCCTTAATATTTTACGAAATCAAGAGACTGCGCTTACTCACTCAAGTCTGAGAAACTACCAGAAAAAGCAGGACCCAACCGAAAGCATAACTATTATGAGTACAATAAGCAATTTGTCAAACACATTGACCACATCCACAAATTTCACACGATACGCCCGCGATGCACCACCACCACTTTAAGCAGGAAAGCATAAATTTTCCGCGAAGATCCTTGAATGCTACGAGTCTGGCGGAAAAATACCAGCAGCCAGTTGCACTGATAGCCAAGTAAAAGGCAGGAGAGCAAGAGAGAGAGAGAGACAGGGTGAAAGGGGAACCGAAAAAGGACATGAGTAATGGTTGCACAGGGCTGCCTGGCATTGTCTGTATTGCAACTTAATTTCTGCCGCTTTCCGTTTGGTTGTGCCTCATTGATGTTGACGTATACGTAATGTTTTGATTTTGTACTTCAGGTGCATGGAGAATGTTATCTAAGAATTCTTGATAAATAAGGCTTAAATTTTAGAACTTATTAATAGTTTATGATTCCTTTGAATTAGCTGGCGTTAACTAGAGGAAAATAAATACAGGAGGAAGCTTTTTGGTTTATGAAAAGCTGCATCATTAAAGATTTTATAGGGATTTATTTTTTTTCATTTCTCACTGAAAGTCAGTATCGAATAATTTGTTCATGGGATATTGGTTATTATATTTTAGAGGATATATCTAAGTTGGCCTCGTCGTGTGGACAGTTTCCAGCGAAGCTGCAGGGAATAGTAACATAAAATTGTTTCTTAAAATTAAGCCGCATCGATGATCTATCACCTGGAATTGGTGGTTTCGAAAATTTTTGTAAATTTTTTGTCAATGTATGTAACGTCAAGAAGGAGGCACGGTACCCTCAGTACTTTTTACTAAAAATTTAACCATAACCATTGATATCAATTGAGCCGCAACTTTTCGTCCATCCGTTTAAATGATACCAAATTATCGGAGACCCTAACGCCGCGAGTCCAAACTACACCATCTGATGCGCATATTTTCGCAGAAGATGAAGTTCATCTTTGCCGCCTACAGAAAATTTTGGCTTTTCACAAAACCATTTCACAATTTAAATTAAAATTTGGCAAAGCTATGCGTGATCACAAAATCTATATTAGCATTTTTGCAGTGAGAGCTCTCTCCAATTATAATAAAATTAAATAATTGTATACTTTTTGTTCTTGCTAGACTGCCAGAATGTATTTTTTACATTCATTACAGGAAAGAGTATTCTAATGCCGTACACCGCATTTCCTGCATAAAGTATATTTTAATTAAGTTAGAATCTTATAAAGTTAAGAGACTAACGCTAAGCATATTTCCATAAATATTGAGCCAAAGTAAAAATGGCTCTTGGCGACTGGCATTCAAAACTTTGAAATAATTTTTTTTCTTACTATTTCACGTGTATATAAATCGACAAGTCCCAAATTCTAAATATTTTAATGCAATAATTTATAGTTAATTATTCAAAATCCATTCATAAATGTTAAAATTCGAGGGATTTTTGACAAAGGAATTTGTTTTAAAAACTAGGAATATTTTCTCAAATATTAAGCCAGAACAAAATAGGTTTGATTTTTATAATCCACTAGAAATAACCTATCAAATGCCGTTAATAGTTCGAATAATTTTTTTAACTTAAAAGATAAATAAAGTGTATGTGGCTGCCCAAGTAATCGTACCGTAACTGTCGAACATGCCATGTAATGATAAGCCTAATGCATTTGAGCTGATAAACTGATTAGAGATAAGCTTTCGTTATATGTAAGAACAGACCAGTGTTTGCATTTACTGATAACTTGCATTAAAATATAATAAAATTTATGCGGAACATTATACTTGTTGAAAAAATTAAGTGTATTGTACTAAAAACTAGGAAGGGTGTGAGATGAATAACGCTATGATGCAGAATGTCAAGCCAATGTTTAGTTCTTCCGTTCTGAAGATCTCTAAAATGTTGCTTCACTGAAACATATTTTTATGTAAATTTATTTATCCCTTCAAATTCACGCTTCAAATACAAAATTCTTAAGCTTAAACAACGTATTTCTTTCAGTGTAGTTATCTAGTATTTTCTATATTCTCATTATTGCTTCTTCTGCTTGCGCGCTCGTTTTGGCTTACCCCCAAAACACCTGCTTTTTAATCTTATCACGACATAGATGAAGAGAAGCAACACCAAAGCGGGCAATGCAAATATAAATGCTAACGTATCCACGCCATGCAACTGCAATAAGTTTAGCTCCCTTGAGGCAGCCCTCATATGCGGTGCACCCTTATGGCGTATGACATATTCTGTCCACCAGATGGCGCGCTCCAGCGAGGATTCCGGTTGATCACGATAAAGCTTGGATATGCGTGCAGCAGCTTCAGCATAGCTGCGCGTAGTTAGCAGTTTATCTAAGGCCTGCTGCAGCTGCTGCTGCTCCAGCTTAGTCAAATCCAAGCCAAATCCAAAGCCCATGCGCTCAGCACGTTGCATATTCATGAACTGATCAAAGAAAACTGGAAAACCTAATACCGGCTTTCCATGGTAAATGCTTTCCATGCTGCTTAACAGACCGCCATGTGTTATAAATAGCTTCACTTTGGGATGAGCCAGTATGTCCGGCTGTGGAAACCATTTTTCAATCAAAACATTTGCGGGCTTACCCGGCAGCTGATCCTCCTCGAACTTCCAGAGTACGCGCTCTTTGAGGCCAGCAAAAACATTCATCAGTAGCTGTTGTGTTTCCTTGGGCAAATCCTTGCTGCGCACATTGCTACCAAGTGAGAAGTATATGACGCCATCTGGCGCGGAATCAATAAATTCTTGGATGTGTTTGGGCAAAGCAGTTGGCTTATGTGCAATATGCATGCCACCAATTTCAATCATATTGGGCAGGTAGGGACGTGGATAGCCCAGCGTAAAATGTTGTCCCAGCAGCATCAGTGAAAAACTATCCAATACCTTTTCCAAACTCTGACTGGCCTTTGGAAAGTATTTATCATACAAACGCTGCATAGCGGGCAGATGCACAAGCTGTCGATGCACTGACTCCAACAGATACTCATACATATTTCCCAAACGTTCCCAGTAGCTCATACGATCCAGTCGTGGTGAGGTGGGCAATGGATTGTAGGATAAAGGCGAAGTATTGCCCATTAGCTCATCAATACGCCAATCGGTGCCATAGGAAGAGAAGCCTATTAAGCTGGCATTGAAATGTTGCGCCAGACCAAACAAAGCGTCCGTTTGTATGGTCTCGGCTAAGTAAAGATCAAAGCGTTCGCCGGATTCTAGCAGCTGCTGCATGGCTGGATCAGTCATAGTGCACTCAATGACCTTGAGTATCATATCAGTAAAGGAGTCTAACAGCTCCCAAGGTCCCATGGGCTTATTGAGTTCAGCGATCATATCTAAAAGAGGGATATTGCAGAACTAAAGAATCTTAAGAACTTATGCCTAAGTTAACCTATTACCATAATAGAACTCATAGATTTTGGGTGTTTCGATAACTCGCAAGTTTTTCAGCTGCTTAACTTTCATAGGCGTTACCAGCGTAAGCTCATGTCCACGCTCAGCCAGCGCATGGAAATATTTTTCCACAAAAATGTACTGCGAACGACCCGGAAAGGGCAGCACTGAAAGTATCTTCGCAGCCTGCGCTTGCCGCGTTGCGGTGACAAAAATTAGCGCGAAAAACGCGCACATGGAGACCAAAGATACGCGCATGATGAACTACCTTTCGTATCGACCGCGCGAAACAAACTAAACGTAGTAAGTCTCTTTTAATTATTATTATGACATAACGATTTGAGCTTTTTTAAGATTAAGAGAAGTATTCTGCAATAATTTTAAAATGTTTGCAATTTTTTCCAGTTATTATGAAGTTTTATTGTATGTTCATATCTTTCAAAACAATTTCTTATCTTAAAGCTTCAAGTTTGTTGCGATTACGAGAAACAAGCAGCTATTACAATATGTTTGTTTGTGATAAAGTTTTGTATTTATTGTAGTATGTTTGGGTATTATAAAATTTATTTATTATCAATTGGTTTGTATTTATATCTGTATGGCCACTTTGTCGGGTTTGTCTGATAATTGCTGATTATTATACTTTACTTCAAAAAAATGGGCACTTTGGTTTTATGCACAAATATGTTCTAATACTTATTTCTCCAAGTACGACGACCCTATACCAATAGCTTCTATTCTGTTTTTTGGAAGCTATTGGTAGTTTCCAATACTGTTTTTTATAAAATCTGACAACTTTAATTTTTAGAGATTTACCACCTGAACTTTCATTGCAGCTTGCTTGAGCGCTGACTTTAAAACATGCCACACTTTTTTTTCTGCTCATCCAGCAATTTGTGTTTCATTCACATTCTCTGCATTTCATTTGTCAATTTCTGTATTTTAAAATTCAATACGTTTGTGACAGATCTTTCCAAGATTTGTCAGCTTTCATTTTGCATTCATCTTCAAGGCACTCACTGCTTGCATAAATTAATAAAACGTATGTTGTTTTTAAGACCATATTTTTGTGCTTCTCTCTTTCTCTCTCTCGATTGCATTTTGTTTTTTTTTTACTTATTTTCACACTGTTCTCTTTGCTGTTTGTATATGTTTTCGCATCCTTGTGTCTGTATCCTGATTGTTTCTGATAATTAAAGAATGCAAGTGGCATATCAAGCCAAGGAAGCAGCAGACTGCAGACTGCAGGCTGTCTGTCAGGAAGGCTCGTTTATGCAACAATTAAAATTCGCAATAAGCGTGATTGTAAATTAAGGGACATAAAAAAGAACTTCTTATTCTCTCTTCACATGTCCCTTGTAGTCCTCTGTTGGTGTTGATAAACGTGTGAGATTGTGGGCGTTTTTAAATGAAAAGTCGCCTGTCGCAAAATATGCACTACGTTTTATTTATGATTTCCGTTGATTTATGTGAACAGCGAGCTTGCGCCTCATGGGCAGGTAGTTATGCCTGTTGCTGGTTTCTATATTATGTATAAAAATTAAATAATAAATAAGTTATAATAAATTATCAAAACAGATATGTAACTACAAGTGGATGCATCTGAACAATATTATAATATCTCCTGTGTTGTCGATGACAGATTCTAGACCTATCTTCATACAACAACAACTAAACATACTACAAATATGTTTTATGTTTACATTTCTCTTAAAAGAAACTTATTATTTATAAAATAGTACTCCCCAGAAAAAGTATTACGACCAAAGGCAGCCGAACCGCCTATAAAAATATGCTATAGAGTTCGTTCGCTATACAGCTCAAGTCTCAATCAAACAATCCCGATTGTTATCAACACCTTTTATACTTTCTTCGCTTAGTTAAGAAATATTGCTCGCTAAAACGCTTACTCGCATCAAACACAAACCTTCCGAAATGCCAGCCAACTGGTAACCACAAGTAACCTTTAGTAACCACTACTGCGACCACCGACTGCAGCTGCTGCCTCCGACTGCAGGCAAAGCAAGTGGAACAACCCTTGCCATATTTCAGCGCACTTCATGGACTTTAAGTGCAGCCTTGACACCTTGGCACTAAAAGCAAACTTTGCAATTAACTGCACCAATGCACCACTTGCCCAACGGCAGTAACCAAGCTCCACGGCATTTGGTTGTACAGGATTCAGGTAAAAGCAGCCTTGGCAACTTAGTCAGTTGCCTCTTGGCTGGGCGTTGTTGTTTGTCTGCCCGATGTCCGTAGGCAAGTACCAGCGTGCTGGTCGTGGTCGTAATAGTTGTGCTCGCTAGTTGGGTACATCTTTGCTGGTTGTGCTGCTTCTGTGCGCTTCTTCTTTATATCGCTTTTTATTTATTTTTTTTTGCACACTTTTTCTTTAACTTTTAATTATTTTTCAAAATGCGAAAAAACGAAAATTACATTTCGACTCGTCGTCGTCGTCGTTGGCGTCGTCGCTGCTGCCTTCTACCTCGTGCCGCTCTTTCATCAATGCGGACAAAATGCGAAACGGCAGCTCGGGGCCGTATCCTGACGCAACGCAGCGGAGCACAGCTCGGGGTCGAAGTGAGCGCGTTTATTTTATTTACACTGCGCCATGCAATCTCAACTTGCAGCCTTGTAAATCAGTCAGTCAGTCAGTGCAATGCCATGCGATGCCCAATCCCATGCCCACACTCCAAGCGACTCCTACCAACCTACCAGTATTTTATTTGGTGCCATAGCTTTGCCGCGCGACTTGGCTAAGGTAAGCTGCAACTGCTGTTGCCATTGCCTGAATCTGGTGCTGTTTTCTGTTTCTGGTGCAGCCAACATATTTGTTTTGTTGTAAATCACAAGCAGCAGCGAGGCAACATGAACAGCGAAAATGTTGCCTGCTCTGGCGTTGAGGCAAGCTTACCACTACACATGCCACTTTACACCCAAAGCAAACACGATATTCATTTGTATTGTATACCAAAAAAGACGACACCCACCCCCCAACACCAACACCATCACCAGCACCACCACCTTGTTATTTACTTTGCCCCCTACGGGGCGCTCACGGGGCAACAACAACAGTAACTGCCACAAAAAAATGTGAATCAATCGGCACGATGCCCAACAGCAGTATACTCTTTGTATATTAAAACAAAATAAAAATAAAATAAAACAAACAAATGGAATAATTACGCAAGTTCTCAATTTTAAAAAAGTTGTTGGTATTTCGAAACTCTCTCCGCTGATTAAAGAATGTCGGACTTTGTAGAACTGAAAGTGCAGCCGATAATAAATGTTTCTATAAGTCTCAATATGGGACAAAAATACGGTCTATTTTGCCCAGAAATATATTAATATTATCCATTTGCAATATAATATAATATGCCTAATCTTTTAATTTAAATTCCTTTCTATATTTATTTACTTTATTTGTTCCAATCTCAAAGTAACTAGATCAATATTACGAAAATAACAAAAATTCCAGGAAACAGCTGAGGCAGTTATATGCTGTATAGCGAAAATGAATAAATATTTCCCCAAAAAATCCTATTCGTTACTTTAATGTAGATCTCGTCTTGTCCATCTGCCTTGCGTGTCGGCATCTGTATCACAACCACAAAACCTAAACTTTATTCTTAAGCGAAGAAATAAAAATAACGTATACGCACGCGTACCAACAGATATGACTGCATTGGTTAAAGTTAAAACTATATGGTCACTTACCTAACTTTATTGTCTCTCAAAAGAGACGTAGCCAGTTTAATCTTGTATAATATTTTTAACTTCCATTAAGATCTATATACTTTTGCATGCTTTTGAACCAATAATCGAAGCACTAAACGCATCAACCGTTTCATCAGGTGTTGAAAAACATTGATCGCTCATTTTATTTCTTTACAGGAATAAAGAGAAGTCATTCGGCGCCAAGACAGGACTATATGGCGGTTGACTCATCAAATCGGTGTTTTGAGTGCTCAACAATGCAATTGTTTGAGCCGATGTCGCATTGTCGTTCGTTTTCGTGATTTCTTGGAAAATAACTGGCAAACAAATGGATGTGTACCACTCAGAACTATCTGCTCTGTGCTGTTCTAGTGGCACGGTGGCCACATGTTCGTTTTCCCTGAAAAAACAGGCAAACAGTTGATTGGAAGTGTTTTATTCGCGAAGCACTTTTGTAGGATTTGGCGTATTTGCCAACAAATAGCGTACATACAATTTCAATGTCGGTAATGAAATGAGTTCATATCCAGATCATATTTATGGTCAGATAAGCTAAACATTCTGGGATTCGGACCCATATAGCACTACTAATAATAACGAACCAATTACGTATATGCTATTTCAATGTTTACAATGAAATCAGCTCATGTCCGGATCATCCACATACTTGGTCAAATGTAATGCTATTTTGCCATCGTTTTCCAATCCATCAATCTTAAGCTCTACTATAATTTATTATAATTATAATTTGCATGTCATAGCCAAGTAAGCTGATTCAGATCATTGAAAAATTATTCATTGAGTACTGAATCCTTTTCTGATAAAATTGAGTGATTTTAAGTTATATCTTTACCCTTTTGATAAAAATTAAGTATAAGCAAAGTTTTAGAGGTAATTTAATATAAACATATCTACTATAATTCTGTTTATAGCTTCCAAAATAGGTAGGCCTGCTATCAGGAAAATCTTCAACTAATATGAGCTCTTCTTAAATGTTTTAAAAATCTGCAAAAATACAAGAACTCCACGTACTCATACTCACAATGCATTATAAACCCAACTACCGCCATTGAATTAAAACTATTTTGGGTAACTTTGAGTATTATACTTAGAAAATGCTTAATTCAGCTTGGCATTAGCATTTTCTCGATTATAATAAGAGTCACGTATTTAAACATCACACCAATGTTGTAAAGCCGATCCATGTCTATTGATATACATTTCGCAAAAATATCATTCAACTCTTTCAAGTATCTGTTGCCTGGTGTCTCCGCATCACGTGTTAAAGAACCTACTTCAGCCGCAACATCAATTACAATATTTTTTGCAAAAAAAATAAACCTATGAGAAGCATACACACAACCCTTTGCCTGTTTGCACTAATCGGGTAACTCCTTGATCCAACGGATACAGTGTATAAACAGCAACAATGGTTGTTGCATTTATTTCTACTTTCCTTTTTTGCTGGCTCATATTTTTCTTTTTAAGTTGTTGCTTGTTTATTATTGTTGTTGCTGTTGCAGCTGTTTAACAAAGCGCATAAATTCGCTGTGCAACTGTGTCCTCGAGGCAACAACACTGACCTGCCCACAGCATGTTAGCCAGCCCTTCTTTAACAATTCCCTATCCCAAGCTCAGCATGCACCCCCACATACCACGCCAAGTATTCGTTTCGGCTTGCTGAGCTGCTTTCTCATCTGCCTTGTTTGTTTTTTTTGTTGTCGTTGTTGTCGTTGTTGCTTGTTTTTGTTGTTGGTGTTGCTGTTCTGGTCAAAACGATTTTGACTCACCTCTCCGCTCATGCTGCCGCCCACAAAAAAAGCATATGCAAAATGTTTTCCTTCTTTTTCTTTGCACTGGGCTCTTATCTGGGCAGCAGGCGCCCCTTTGGTTCGCAACGAAAAATATAATAAAAAATAACGCCAGCAACTTAATCTCTGACAGCTCGTTACCCGTTTGCATGAGCACGATATTCATGAGCTGCTAAGCTCAAGTTACCGTGCCATACAGTACATTCGGCTAAGCAGCGCGTATTGCTGCTCTCCATAACCCTAGTCCAACTAGACAAAAAAAAAAAAAAATGCCAGGGTTGCAAGGCTTTGATTTTTAAAATGATTTGTGGTGTTCTACTTGAAAAACTAAGAGCAGTTTTTTAATGCAATTTTAATTTTAATCGAAACAATTATGCGTGTTATGCGTGTGGTATGATATGGATATCCATTTTATTACATAGTAATATCTCGCAAACGGCACAATGGGCTAGTGTCCGAGGCGGTGTTTGTCGCCTCTGCCACCCTTATATCAAATATCTCGCAAAGTTATCCTGACCTGGTTAGCGTAGTGGTAGCATTCTCGCCTCTATGAATAAAGGTTCGTGATTCAATTCCACTCTGCAGCACTGGTGCAATTGCCTAGCACTGACATTGCTAGCAAATAGAATACGAACGAACTTGCCTAAGTAAATCTCTTTTCATCAAAGCCACCTCTGTTCGAATTCATTTATTAATAGAGATATCTCTATACTCCAATGATATAGTCAATGGGGATAATTTTATTTTATTATTTAAGTTCCTATAGACCATTATAAAATATAAAATGATAAAGAGTAATGTTTCTATGAAAAACAACATATTTTACAGAACTACTCAGATTCAGGCAAGCCTGGGCAGAAACTTACCACTTAAAAGATCTTCCATGGTTTCTGGCGGCTCTGTCCGGTATAAAAGTACAGTCCGTAATATAATATATTGATATCAAAGTAGAAGTGAAAAAATCCAACAAATCACCTCAGGAGTAGTATGAGCGAATTAAAAAAAGAGTCAATGAAAGTCTCTGTAATTGAAATCTAAAGCTACAATTGAGGCAGCAACTCGAAAAATTAAAGCGTCTTATTTCCTGCAAATGATATATATATTTTTGCCATATGCTCAACTCTTTGATTTTTCGGAATTAGTTTACAAAAACAGATTGATAAGCCATTGATGTACTTGCACTAGATTTTGCTCCCTGCGATTACTATATCTTTCCAAACCGAACAGATTGCTCGCTGGTAAGCGCTTTCATTTAAACAAAGCAGTCATTGCCGAAACTTACGCTGATTTTTCGTAACTTTCGGCCATATATGTGACATCTTGAATTTTCTCTCGACTCTATTTTACTGTTCCCAAAATTAGTTCATGAAAACAGATTATGTGGCTTATATAATATAACAAAAACTCTTCATGTTTGGTGTTTAAAATGTTTGCCTTCATTTATCCTTACTTGTTTTTAAATAAGCAATAAGTAAAATAAATATACCAAATGTTGATGTTTAAAAAATATGAAATTTTTTGCAATAAATAGCCTATACAAACCCATATTTAAAAAAAAATCAAAACTTAACGTCAAAGTAAACGAGTCTTTAAAATAAAATTTCGTATACGCAGTGTTTGCTTTGTCAGATAAAACATTAAATGCTTTTTCAGTAGTTAAATCTTTCTTTTGTTACTCGACTTCTTGTTAATTATTTTATACTTTCATTCATTTTAAGCGCACAATAAATATTATTTCTGATTCACATAACGTATAGCCTAGGTATGGTCGCATGATACATACAATATTTTTTCAATACAGAAAGTTCACTATGTGGCCCTTATGAAGATTTGAGTTTTAACTAACCTTAGAAAACTATTTTTTAGCAAATTGCATATATTTGCATAATATACGCATTGAAAAAAGTTATTTAACCAAGTTGAGCTGCTTCAACAATCAAAATTTTTACGTTTAAGACAAACAATCCTCTAGAATTAACCGAGTCCAAAGTCATAAGCGAACCAGTTCGATTTGAATTCCACGTTACGTAGCCCTTGCTGACAACAAAACTCGACCAAGTGCTCGCATGTCCTTTTTATCCACGTACATTGCTATGCACGGATTTTACCTTTAGCTTTACCTGATGCTTAAATTTTATTTATGCATTTCCACAATTTTCCAGCTTTGACATTTCGATTGAATTACACAGCGCGCGCACACATTCACACACAACCCACACACTTGTGCATTTAACTTTGAATGCGTGCATATGTGTGTGTGAATATCTCTGCATGGATATGTGTGAAAAATAATATGCTTGCTTCGTGTGCACGCTTAATTTATATAATTATCAACGTTAACCATACCAAGAGGTCAAAAGCGCCTGATAAGCATTGACCGCGCGCACCGAACTGACGCAAGCGTCACAGCGGTCACTTGCTGATAAGCAGCTGCTACTCACGCACACACGCACACATAGCACACACTCACAATAAACACTCATACAGAGATAGAGTCCGCATACAATTAGCGTTGGGCTAATGCCCAAAGCTGCTACCACCACATGCATATGCCAAAAGGCTGACACACACAGATACATACAGCTGCGCGTAGATTGTAAGTATCTATGTGCACGCGTGTGTGTGTGTGTGTGTGTTACCATTACACATTCATTGGTCACCAGGGAACACATTGCGGGCCAGCAGCTGCGTGCTGCCAAAACCAAATGAGCAATTGACTGAGCACCGCGCCTTTTCCATTCAACCATCATCTCTCTAGAGTTGTCTCTTTCCCGTATATTATGTATCTGTGTGTAATTATAATTGTGTGTGAGTGTGTGAGTGTGTCCTGACCGTGCTGTTGGCCTTCACATTATCTTGCTGCGTTTTAATGTGTCGGTTTATAAATAATTGCAAAAACACATAAATTATGTATTTTAATTTTCATTTATTTTTCATGTATTTTTCAATAAATTGTTGCCTATGCCCCCGCGCCGCCCATACAGTACTCACTCAATGAACAGTTCCAACATCCACAATATAACTATCGACCACGGCAACCAGCTGAGCCGCAAGCTCATATTGCTGCGGCTCATTTGGATGTTAATTTATTGTTACATTGCCTGACCGGAGTCAGTATCTATATCTCCAGGCTCTTTCAACTGCGTATGACGATGCTCCTCTTGACCAACTCTATCTGTCTCTCAGTTGGTTTTGACATTAAATAATTGTGCATTTATGCGCTTTAATTTGTGGCCAAGTCAATCCAAAAGCGAAAGCCAAAAATGTTGCATGCGAATTGAGCGCACAAACAGTGACTAATTGCATTGACAGTGACGAAGACTTACGTGCCCCACTATTTGGCATTTAGGCATTTGACTAAGGCAACCGACAAAATGTTTAATCAACATATTTACATATCCATCCATTTGGGGTATAGACAACAGCTAATGGGTCAGTTTTCAACAAATTAAGCAAGTAAAAACCAATAAACTTTAACATTTAGAGGATGCATTTGAACATTTAAAGTGTTGTGCGATGAAAGCGACAGCGTTTCTCCCTTATTCTGGTAGTTTTCGCAAATCTTATTTCGAAGAAGAAGTTTCTCTATAGCCTTAATCAAAAGCTAAGCAAAAGACCCGAATCAGTGACCCTTAAAATTATCTTGCTGCAGTAGGAAAAGTCAGATGTTGAAGGGAGCAAAGTCTCGAATAGGGTCAGACCTTTCATATCATATCAGGGAATTGTGAGCCTTATACCTTCAATGCTGGGAAGAGGGTTGTCATCTTCTAAATTCACTCCGTCATTCCTTTCGACCATTTCTAAACGCGTTTCTTTAAATGAGGCTCATACAGATTATATTTACTTGATAACTTTTTCAATTATTGCTTTCGTCTGGTTTCGGAAAGGTAGGCCATACCCGTCTAGATCTTTGAATAATATAATTGATGATGAAAGGTGTTCAACATATCCCCTTTTCTTCTCTAGTCACGATCAAGTCTTTCAACAAGCAGTAGCAATTCGAAAAATTGCATTTCGACATCCATTGGTTTCAGTTTGTAAAGTAGCCAATTTGCTTGCTTTTGAAGAATTCTCAATTGTTATAACCGAATGTTTTTTATTTAATTTAAAAAATCGTACCTTAAAAATGAACCGAACTTAATTTTTTTTGAAAATCTTTCATAACATTTGCTACTTAATTTGCTATTAATTCTGGCTAAACCTTTGAAAATATCAGCAAGTTTTCTTTTGTGATAGTGATACCCGAAGTGCTCCGATCAACAAAATCGAAATCAAAAGTAGACAATGGAACTGAATTGGCCATACCCTCAGCAATTCAGATGAAGACATCGCCAAGAGATCTTCCCACTGGAATCCGCAGGGTACCAGGCACCAGGACGTTCTCGACATACCTAGGTGAGAACGGTGCTTGCTGAAATCAGAAGAGGAAGCATCCATAGAATGAATTGCGTTGTATCGCCCATGATACAAGGCGCTAGAAGAAGTTTGTGCCGGCCTTACGCTTCACATAGGAGCGTCTATTTAACTTCATTATTTTATTACTTTGTTGTATTATTTTGAAGTAAGACAATTAATTACAAAAAAAAAAAAAAACTTTGAAATGTGCGCTGAATTCAATCCGGTAATGGACTACCATGACAAGAACACCCCTAACTTGACATCTGACAGTCAAGTAGCTTATGTAGCAGACCAAAAAATGATACAAAATAATGAGTATTTTCAATAATTAGTAAAATTCTTGACATTTACAAAACGCCATGTTTTGCGCTTGAAGACTGTTTCAATTTTATTTGTAGGTTGGTAAATGTATTCAAATACATAAGGTTTTTTTATTTAATTTTTTATTTTTCTACTACATTTTCGCGTAATTTTAGTGCACTTTTCAGCAATTCAACTTTCATATTTGTCTTAAGCTTAAAGCAAGTACATGCCTTGACAATAAATAAACTACAATTCACCAGAAAACATAAATCATTCGACCACAGTCACAATTATTGCATATCTCTTCGAAGAACAATTATTTTGTAAAAATATTTCATAAATAAATAATAAAACACAAAAAACAATATTTTTCTCTTAATATCAGTATCTCAGCTACAAAGTGCATACCGAGCTGCTAAAAAATGTCAAATATTTCAAAAAGTGCAATATTTTTACAATCCCAAATTGATTAGATTTGCTAAAGAATCGCCCCCAACAGACAAGCATTGAATGCATGTGTATCATAATCCTATCGTTGCTATCAAGTAAGAAATAAAATTGAGGTTAGTGGGCTAGCTGACAGATCAGTTACAAACTCAAATGCAAAACATTAACACACACGCACACTCACACACGCACACACACACTAGGAGTATAAAATTCACCGGAAACACGTCGAAACCAGAAATGCATGCACACACACAATCACATAAACACACTTACACAACATTGGCACAGTTTACAGTTACATTGAGGTAGGCCCAAACAAACAGCCTGAAGTCGATACACTGAGAGAAATGAATGTTATGGAACTAAAGATTTAACGCAGTTTCGCAGCAATTTTTTATAATTGATTAAAAGTATAAAAAATAAATTAGAAAATAAAAACTATCTGAAATAGACGTTTTCTTATATATTGTGGTGACATTAAGTGAGGAAATAATTAATTAATATCATTCGATCTTATCTGCGCCATTTTGTTCGATAACTACTTGCTTGTTGTTATCAAAACATAGTAACAGTAGATCTTCGCAATACTCCCATGGAGTAAAGATAGCCAGTTTCAGAGCAGAAATTAAAATTTGTTTGAATTCTCACAAAAAGCAGCAGAATTTTATAATTTTTAAGAACGCAGAATATAACAGTGGTGGCACCGTAGTACATTTTTTAATTTAAAAACTTTGTTTTTAACATTGTATTATTAAAATTAAGCTTTCAAGCATGAAATTAATATGTATTGTGAAATAAATAATAAGAGAGAGATTACTTTAATCAACTTAGTCTACTTAATGTGCCCTACAATATTTTTAAGATCGCAAATATGCAAAGTATTGCCATATTTTATCTTACAACTTCAATTCTTTATACGAATTTTAAAAAATTTAATACAGTATATTTTAATTTTAAGCTTAACATCGACAAGCCACAATTTTCCAATAATTCGAAATTAATTTTTAAAGTGATAAAACATTGATTTTGTAACAAATTGTATTTGTATAATTTTGAAAATCTTTAACAATATTTGCTATTTCATTTGCTAGTAATTCTACTACTAAGACAAGGATACCTTCAATTTAACAACGAAGAGTGAAGCAGCTATTGAAGTAAGCCTAAAATCACATCGTCAAAGATAAAGAAGTGAGAATATAAATAAATATAAAAATATATGGATTTCAAGCGACATCAACATAAAGTTGAATGGATTACAAACAAATGCTAAAACAACCAAATAATTAGAGATAAAGCCTTCAAAAATCGGGTAGTCGAAAAAGCATTATGTGCTGCCAATGAGATGAATTGAACGATTGGATACCGAATCCTTGTGGTTTTTTTCCCACAGTGTACAGCAGCCATATGGACCTATAAGCGTATAAATAGATGATGAATGTATGACCGCACTGGCATTTCCGTTGCTGTGCGTGAGAGCCCAAGCATGTGCTTATATGCGAGTGTGTGTGTGTATGGAGCATGCAATGGACTTTGACATAGGTATGTGCTGTGGTTGCGTTGTGCAGCTGTATGCATTTGAAATTGTGTCAAATTTAATTTGAAATTTTGAAAACATTTGAGTTGCAGTATATTTTTTTGGCTTATTTCTGCAAGTCATGCAATGTCCAGCTGAAACACTTAAGCAGCATTTAGCAAGTTAACTGATCCATTCTAAAGATAAAGTTAGCCTATCGCCATCTCTCTGAGCAATCGAGCAAAAATGAGTCGTGCCCCAAGAGAAATGAAGCGTAGTCAAGTGTGGCACAAACTGACGAAAGGCGACGACGTCAAAGACGTAAGCGGAAGTGACAGCTGAAGCCTTGTAATAGCGAAAAATTCAACAACAACAACAAGAAAAAAAAATGTGGAAAATTACTTATAAGTAAAAAGTTTGAGAAGAAAATTTTATTTTAATACACTTGGGAGGAGCATATTAACTTGCAGGAGAGAGCAGGTAAACAAGCAGCATGGTTCATTTAAGCAAAAAAGGTGTATTTGAGGGATACAAGTTTGAATGTTAAGAAATTGAGATGAAGAATTTCTAAAGTTTCTAGTATGTGAAGGTATACATTGAACAACTTGTGTGAAATGAAAATGTGTGTTTATGATACGAATATGCAAGAGGGATGTTCCACCGAGACAATTTCTGAAAGAATGTGCCTTATGTGGAAAGCTAACAAAGAGATAAATGCTCAAGCAAAGATAAATGTATTAATGCTAAATTGCTTAGTGCGATCTTATTTTTTAAGATGCGAGAGTCTGCTAAATGAGCGATAAATTAAACATAATTCTGTGCATAATAGATAATGCAACTCATAGATAGATCATATATATTCTGGCAAAAAAAGTAAGGTTTTTGTAAATTACGATTTAGACACTACAAATTGTGTCAGATATTTTAAAGGGTCTAGCAATCG
This sequence comes from Chymomyza procnemis, assembly GCA_035046065.1. Classification (NCBI taxonomy): domain Eukaryota; kingdom Metazoa; phylum Arthropoda; class Insecta; order Diptera; family Drosophilidae; genus Chymomyza; species Chymomyza procnemis. Next base: position 44,932,451 of record JAWNOJ010000026.1, read on the forward strand.
CAGCGTTCTTGGTATTACTCTTGGATGTAATGAAGTTGAATTAGGGGTAATAATTTCTACTATGTAGGAGGATTATCTAGGAAGCACGTAGTCAAACTTGAATTAGGCAAACTAATTTTTACTATCCAGGAAGCACGTAGTCAAAGCTTCAAAAAACTCATGACAAGTTTTACTTATTCCTAAACGAGAAATCCTTTTTTGATTCATTCCGTAATAAAAGCTTTAACAGACAAGTAACAAACTTATGATATTTTTCTACTTATACCGAAACGGAATATCGCGTTTTGATTTATTCCTAAAAGCTTACACCTTTCTAGCGATCATCTAACATAAAATTATTCCCCAAATGCTTAAGGCCTTAAACATTAAATTAAGTTAAATAGTCTACACGTAACGTCATACATTTATTTTTCATAATGATTGGGAGTCGTTGCCCCTGGAAAACTAGTCTATGTAGACCAAGCGGCTCTGTAAGAGGCTTATTTTCCCACACAACTGCTAAAACCTCCGCAGAAAGTCTCAAAGCTCTTATACCTTTCTGTGTAGACCTGAAGATCTAATTTGGATCCGCCACTGCTCCCAACGGGGAAAAGGCTTTGTCAATCTATTTATTTTCTGAAAATAACCTGCTTAAAGTTCGTTTATTTTGGAGAGCACAGGTGAATTAGGAAGAGTCTCCGTGAACACCAAAAGATCTAAGACTGAACCGGAGCCGATCAAAATGAGGGCTCTAATTACAATTTAAACAATTTGTAATCTGAAAATAAACTTAAAAAATTCGTTTCTTTGCGCAAATTGGAACTGTTGCTTGAGTTCTAATTTTGAAGAGCAGAGATGCATTAGGAAGTCCCTACTCGTCTATGCCAAGTATAAGCATATTTAATTATACACCTGCAGTCTGAGTTAATTTAGTAGTTCTCTCTCTGTGGTTTTCATCTCTTAAAGTTTCAAATTTTCTCGCAACAAAGTTCGTCGTCTTAATAGCACGAGTTCTTTTCCATTGCCAAGGTAAATGACTAATATTTGCTTTTTTGCCATAGAAGTAATTTGAAGCTAGTGCACACCCAAACAATACGCAGCAACCGCAGCAAGAGTATCTTTTCTTCGAATATTCGCAAAATTTTTAGATTTTTCTCATCTCTTTCCTGAAGCACATGTAGGACGAACATTCCATGAGTTGAAGCGCCAAAACTCCTACTGAAGCTGTAGCTGAAGTCGAAACCCTGTGACTGCAAAGGCAAAAGTCGTTAAAAGTTTATGAAAGTCAAACAGTAGAAAGAAGAAAATGAAAAAAAAAAAAATTAAATAAATAAGCGTAACGAAACGCGCGCGTCAAAAAGAAGTTGCTGGAAGCGGGTGGCAGGCAATCCTGTTTCATAACCCTCAAGGCTACGCTGCAGCCGACGACTGGACAACAGGATGCGCGCAATGGCGAGCTGATCTACCAAAAACTCAAACCACTTGTTTAGATAGCGTGCAATGTCCTTGTTCATTATATACAAATATGTATGTAGCATAACTTTATAGACATTTTTTTCCATGTGCTTTGTTTTGTTTTATGCATTATTTTTGTTTTTTATTTTTTTTGCCGGTTTTATTTAATATTTTGTTGCAGCAACTCATAAATGCTGCCAATGGCTGGCTGGCTGCCGCTGCTGTTGCTGCTGCAACTACCATTGCTGACAAAGCGTAGAGGATGCAGAGTTGGCTCTCCGCTGCCGCTAACAACAATGACAATGACTTGAGCGCTGGCAACTTCCGTTTCGTTCCGCAAACCAAGCGCCACCCTGCGGCTGTCAACCGCTTTTTCCGCTTTGCAAAATGATTTGATGGCGGCATATCCGCTTCAAGAGCAAACGCAATGGCGGGCGGGAGTGGGAGGCAGCAAAGCGCGTGTGAGAGAGCGAATGCGAGTAATGGCGGCGGCGTTCTGCACTGTTTGCTGAGCTGCAGGCGCTCGCAACGCTCTTATAATCTCTCATATTCTTCACCATTCCTATGTCATTTTTTATATTATGGGACATTTTTCTACTTGTCCAAGCTCGTTGAGCGCAACAAAAACAATAAAGAGTGAATCGCACCAATGCACACTGGTTGGAATGTTATGGAAATGATGTACAAAACATGATATTATTATAAAATAGAAAATTTTATAAACAACTTTAGATCTTCTCATTATAAAACTGACAATAGTTTAAAAAATCTTAAAACTTTACCAAACCAACAGATACTATTGAAAGTGATATGAGGCCCTTAATCTTGACTTTGGGTTGGCATATCATTACGACGCAGCCGAGTTTTCCTAGATAGCCGTTTGAAGTTTGAAGATATTTCTTCATTCGTTGGGCTATTTCATCTCTGATCGCAAGTAAGAATAAAACCCTCTTGATGTTTCTATTACGATCGCACTAGTGATAGTTCTTACGATCTTGGATTTGGCAACTTAGATGACTTTTACGCTGTTGTTACTGACATACCCCCATAGTTGGGAACCATAAGTCCAGATCGGTTTTAAGTCATCATACTAAATAATTTTTTACGATCCAAATCAATTATGTGCAATTTTGTTCGACAAAATCCGATCTAGGTTAAAATAACTTTACCACTTACATAAAGCCCCTGATTTTCATGAGAAGAAACTATAATTAACCTTATTTTTGCAAATCCTATAAAAAGTCAGAGAGCAGTACTATAACTATAATAACTTTTCAAATACCAAGCTTCAGACTTTATACAGACAGTATGTCGGGAGCAACAGCTTCTCAACAAATACGATAACACCCAAAATCAAGTTTTAAAACGCGGCAGTCTTTCTTAAAATTACTTGTACATTAGATCATATTTATACTCTTAAATCATTATATAACTATACAGGTAAATTATTTTTCCTATTGCTGAGTTTGGTATCGCCTTATAAAATAAGCTTTCCTAAATAATCGTAGAACATGCACACATCTTTTGTCAATACGTTCAGAGAAACTCGTAATTTTCGACCTCTAGCACAACCATTTTGTAGATGCAATTGTACATTGCACGATCCTTTTCTCGTCTTACGCGCAAACTAAAATAAGCTTTACGATTTTGTATCTTGTTAACGTTCTATTCAATATATTTGCTTATCTATCTTAACTCATCTTGGCCAAACCGAGCATCTTTGACCCATCACAAACTATGAAAACCCAACTTCAAAAACTGGTCAAACTTATGCAAAAGTGTATAGAACTTAATATTTATAATATTATATTTTGAAAAACCATAATGGGATGTTCAATAATTAATATTTATTTTTGTTCCCAAAAGATAAAAGGCAATGATCTGCTTTGAATTATATTCGAAATATCTGTAACTAGTAATTTAAAAGATTGCAAAACCTATATGCCGTCTTGAAATTATCAAGAAACATTTTATAAGCGATACGATCATCTATATAAGAAAGTTATTACTCAGAAAGTGCTTAAGAATTGTGAATTATTTTATCTACTTTAAGCGAATATTGACGGTATAGTACCTTTGGAGCCACGTAGCGTCTTATATATGACAGCGACTTCAATGTTGGCTTGGTAGCTTTCTTGGAAGCTTTGGTATGCAAGATAGATACGCTGACGCAAAGGTTCAAATAATTTAGCATCAACGTGGAGGAGATCGCCTTGTTGATGTCAGACTTGCGTATCGAAATTTTCCTGGTCAAGATATATATTTTTACAGTGCCAAAAGTTAGAAATTTTGTTTGTTACTAAATCTTAAACTGGCACCACTGTGCAAGCACTGCCCGCACTCAATTTATTTTTTTTCTTGCTTAATGTTTATTTTTTTTAAGCGCAATTTTTTGTTGATTTTTTATTTTTTTTTTTAGGTTTCTTTCAACGTTATCAATTTGCGCGCGCTCAAGTTTTTTTATTTAACTTTTGACTTTTAACTTTAGCCCAACTTTTTACTAAATACTTATGCGGCAAGATTCAGGTGGCGGTTATCTGAATGAGGGACACTATGTGCCGGGCCAACGAATACCCATTTTAATTTTAACTGTCAAAGCCGTGCGTCCAAATCATAAATTTTATTAACCGCAACCAGGCAGCCATTTTGTGTTTATAACATTGACCTGGCTGCTGCCACATGTATTAGCTCTGGCTTGCAGTTTAATAAAAAAGTTTTACAAAATCTGAAGGGGAGATTTTTCGAGGGCAGCGAGTGGTGGGTGGGTGTTTGGTTGGTTGGTTGGTTGGTTGGATTGCCGTTTTAAGCCATGGCTGAGTGTGTTGGCTGTGGCGTGGTTAATATAGATACATATACTTATGCTCGTATTTGTTAAACTTTTTTAATGCCTTGGCGCAGCATTTTTATGATGTGCCTTTTTTTTTGTTGCAACTTGGTGGCTGTTGTTTTTGTTGCTGTTGCTAATAAAGTCATAATAACTTCATCATTATTGACGCATAAAACAAAATTTATTTATGCTTGCTTTTCATTTTTCTTATATATATATATTTTTTTTTCTTTATAATATATAAAGCTGTATTTTGTATATGGGTAGATATTCTCTACACGCAAAGTAAGACAAAAATAAATGCTTTTATGTGCCGAAAGTTTTGCCTGTTGTCTCATTCAGCGAGCCCACCCCGTTGCCATACCTTGTCGCTGCGGCAGCCATCAATATGCCAACTTCCAGTCCCTAGTCGTTGGCGGTTGCTGCTCTGGTCAATTGGTGCTCAGTTTCAGCACGGGTATTTTTGCGGTTGGGCATGTGTTTTATATTTTACCTTCTATGGATTTTTTTATATTTTATTTTTTTTTTACTTTTTTGAATTTTATTTCTTTTCGCATTTAATGAACTATGATGAGGGTAGGCGTAGTCGTAGGCCAGACAACGTTCCCTTGGCAACGAAATCAGCACCCTTTTCGATTTTATTGAACTTTACTTTTTTTTATTAACTTTCAGTTTGGTTGTTTTTTTGGGCCATAGACTGTGGCATTTTTTATTACTTTTTAAAAGGCAATTGATGAACGTGTGGGCGGCGGCGGCCTGAGCTGAACATAGTTTAAGGTTGTCTTGGTCATCGAGTGCTCTGAGCCATTAAATGCCAAAAATGTGGCAGACTGACTGCTAATAGTTTATAAGGCTATCGGCAGTTTTACGATTTCACGCTGTTCATAAGATAAAAACAATTTGCAATAAAAATTAAGCCCGAAAATGGCAACGATAAATTGTATATATAGGACAAAATAGGAACGATTGATTAAAACTACATCGACTTAAAATGCTTTTAATTGTATGTTGATGGATGACAACTGTTTCGAACTATGATTTTTATACTTAATTACTACTAAGATAAATCTTAAACCATACATGATTACTGTGAAAATCAAGTAAAAGTTAAAGAGAATTTGAAATGCTTTTGGCTCTATTTTAAACAGTTCCAATATTAATAATAATTTTTTATTAGTAGAAACATATCCATATATCTTCAATTGAGTCTATATTGTATCAAATCTATTAAATTTTTAAGAATAATTTAAATCACTAACAAAACATTTTATAGCATTTTTAGCAGAACTTAAGTTATCCATTAAAAAAATAGCTTGTCTGTTGATGTTTCCCATGAATTGATTCGATTTTTTGGATTCTGCAATAGAAGAAAACTGATGTTGGGTCAGGATATGCAACATCAGTCAATTTTAATTTTCCAGATATTTGGGGATAAGGTAAATGCATGCATATAGGGAGAAACATGCCGATTTCATCCAAGAGCATATCGAGCATTTTTTTACTGTATGTTATCCAAAAATAAAATACTCGTTAATTCCACTTGACATACAAAGCCGATATTTTACATATTTGTGAGTTGTCTTATTAGATAGACAGCTGTGAGAATGGCAGAGGCGACAAAGGTACCGCCATAGACACTTAGGCTAAATAGCTAAATAGAGAGTTGTCTTATTGAGAATTAAAGTTAATTATTGGTTCTGTATTGTAAATTAACTCAGTTCGTTTTTAAAAGCTTGCTCCGCCTGTATGCTGCTGCCAGCAAAGCAATTACTTCGGCATTGCAAAGGTGTGACAACTATTGTATCTATAATAGAGTACATCCGCGACTATTACTAATTTGATTTTTGCCACTGGCAAAAATGTTCAAAGTAATAAAGTATTTCAAATACCGCCTAAGAAAACAATTGTTAGACAAATATGGAAGAAGTTGATAATTTTAAACACTTGGGTGTGTTGATAAGCAATGACAACAGCGCAAGGGACTGCGTACAGGACCGGATTGTCTCAGCTAATAAAACCTACTACGCTCACAACAAAATATTTGATACATTGATTCCGAAGAAAACAACCTCTGGAAATGTCTTCAACAGATCTGGAGTTGTAATAGCGTATGCAGATGGCATTGCCATCCAAGCGAAAAACCAGTGGTATCATAAATGTAGCTGCAAAGGCAAGGGAAGTTGGATTGATCAACAAAACTAAGACCAAATTTGTGACATTGTTACAGTATTAAAAAAACATAGACGAAATGGTTTGAAAATTTTCCATAATATTTTCCAATTTCCACCATATAGTGGTTTGTATTTCAGAACATCGTATCAATGAAATCCCTTAAATAGAACTATGCGTTTATCACTCATTATTTGCAAGGTTTGCATTTAACAATTTTGACCATTTATATATTGTTATATATATTCCATATTCCATAAAAACTACTTTTCCAATCGAATTTTTTTCAACTCTTTACTCAATATCTATATATACAAAGCATATCTATTAATTTTTTTACTGATAAGTAAGTTTACGATAGCGAAATGATTGCTTCTAAAAACGAGCACTTTTTTTTTATCTTAACTTAAACTTAAACCGAAGTTTACATAAATTAATTTCAACTGTCTTAATAAAATCATATTTGCCTAAATTCAAACTTTCATATGCATGCCTCTATATACGTCTTTGCCAAATATAAATATCTGAAATGACATTATATGCAGCGTAATTTTTTTTTATTTAAAAACATGCGACTTTTTATTATTCGTATGTCATCCGAGAAGTAAGTGAGCTTTACAAGTAATTTCAAGTATGTAATTTCATATTGCTTATAAGTAAAATATGCAAAAAAAAAAAAGAAAAGTCTCAGAATATCGCATGTCTTGCTTGCAAGTGCAACGTACCCCCTCTTCCCCCACCACACACACCAACATAACTCCCCTTAGTTGTTGCTCCCCCATGCAAAACATTAAAGTTTTGGTACTCCCTCGCTCACTCCAGCTCCCTTCGAATATTGCAATAAATGTAGCATACTTTTGTGCGAGTTGTCATAGTGCGCCATGGTACTTTGACTGTTTGTTACAATTCCGAGTGCGTGCATTTGTGTTTGTTAATGTGTGTTTGCATACACACGCATGTGCCAGTGTGTTAGTGTGTGTGCTTATTGGCGTGTCCTTGTGTGTGTGTGTGTGTGTGTATAAGTATCCTTTTGTATAGCTAGCTTTGTCCGCTGCCGTTCGTTATAACATACGCAACTCATAAATAACGCGCGTGAGAGCGCCAACAGCAACAGCAACAATAACAACAACAACAAATGAAAGAACTACGTGTAGCTGCACTTTTTACACATTTGCTGTGTTTGTATGAGTGTGTGTGTGTGTGTGTGTGTGTATTTTGCCCCCTGTATGTTTGTACCCTCTGTTTATGACGAATCGATGGCACTGTTGCTTTGGGCAATGCCTTGAACCTGCCACATAAAGCAGTAGAGCCTCTAGCTTCAATGGTTCAAGCATGACTATTACCCAACAACTATTATGTGGACTTTACTGAAGTTCATTAAATTTTTCAAAAAATATTTAAAAGATATCGAAAGAGATTTAGTGATTAAATTTTTCATCTTGCAAGTTGACACGCAGCCTGCACGGGGCGTCTTCTGGGTAGCTATCTTAGCAACCGCTTAATAGTGATCTTATGTGTGCAGTCAGCCGTCTAGACTTTCAACAACGGTTGTGCGCAGGCACTGGTTTCTCGCCTCGTAAAAAAGAATTTTAAAAAAAATATCAACACCTCGGATAAGATCACCGCCATTGTTGACGACCACTGCATACGAAAAAAGGACCTGGAATGTTCGGATACTTTATAGGGTTAGTGCCTCTATACAATTGGCGGATGCCCTCGCAAAAGTAAAAGCTAATATAACAGTCGTCCAAAAAATGAGATGGACAGGGCAAGGATTCCGTTATCAGGTTACAGCCGACTTCACTAGCTCTTACCAAATGTCGCTGCTTTGTGCGCCCCTTCTCTAGTTGGTCACTCCAGCGGAAAATAGATCCTGCTCCACTTTTGTTTCTATCGAAGCTTTGGTTGTACACGGCGACTTCTTTCGTCGTCTTTCGCATAAAAAACCTTCTTCACTGCAGCGTCTACGTCCATACCAGCGACATGGCCGAGACAACACAGACGTTGTGCTGTAATATGTTTGGCGACATTTATATCGTTGTAGAGCTCATATAGTTTTTGGTTCAGTCGGATTCGAAAGATTATAAAAATGCTAAAATTGAAATTTTTTCAACCCAGGAAACCAATTGTATAAGAAACATTTTGCATGCAACTAGCAGTTGTGATAACGAAGCCAATTGCCAATTTTATTTGTAGATTCTCATTCGAAAGCTGTAGTCGTCACCAATTCAAAAGTTGTTGAAAAATTGGATTTTATAAAATCGGATAGTTTCCGCTCAGCTTTCGAACGGCAGTAATACGACCTAAAAATAAAATAATTTATGGCTAAAAGTGACTGTCTAATTCAATCATTATAATTTTTATCTTTTTTAATTAAGATTTAATTACATATTAACTGTGTACTACGAATAGTTAATACCAAAGAATCCAAGCTGATCACTCTAGCTATAAACTAATTATATTTATAATTATAGTAATAATATTATTACTAGACGAAAGTTTTTATAAATATTTAGAAACTGCAAATACTGATAACAAGCATTTTAAGGATTTCTTTTGAAATGTTAGCATATATATAGAGACATTCATGTTTCAATTCCGAAAACAGGTATTTCTAAGCCCGCTAAATATGAAAGGTGTCTCTACTGTAAAAAGCACACACATTTTTTAACTTAACAAAATCAAGTTTATCGTACTTAAAACAAGAAAATCCAAACTTAATTTGTGCGGGGTCTGAAAATCGTAAGACATTGCACACCAATAATAGAGAGTATTGACGTACTATTCTAAGCATTATCTCTGAACACTTTTTTGCTGAATTAAAATCGTTTTTCACTTATCTGAATTTTTCAATTTATTTTCAATTAAAAATTCTTTTTTCCAGAATGCGAGTTGATTCAAACGAAACAATGCTTTCGTTCTGATTTTGCTTTTTATTTCTCAAAAAATATTCTTTGAAATTACTTTTAATGAAATACAATATCTGAATATAAATTAAGACTTAAAGATATTTCAAACATTTCTCATTTTTCCCATTAAATGTCCTAATCAACGACGCCAACATCCTCTTTTTGCATAACCAATTACAACTGTAGCTCAAAAATAGTTTTTTCAGCATCCATTATAGACGTTGTCGAAGTTCATGATTAGCAATCATGAAAAACATGTATGAAGGAAGGTAATACGATAATATAGAGTTTAACATGATATATAGCTTAGGATCAATCTAACGCCCATGATATAAACTTTCGGCAATGTCCATTTTTACAAATGAAATATAGAATTCAATTTTAAGCATGTTTGGCCTGGGAATATTATTGTATGATGTTTAGATTTGTATATAAAAGATATTTCAAATTCAAAAAAATTCCTATGGTAAAGATTGAGAGACCCTACAACTTAAGCCAAACAGCGTTTTTGTATCTTATTTTGACCAACTCTCAATCTGAATTTATATGGGATAGTTATCTGTCGATTCAAAGTTGATATTCTACCGAAATTTCCAAAGTTCACAGAACGCCAAAAACCCTTTAGCCTTTAAGGTTTTCATGCTCAGAAACTTCACGTGAAACAGTAGTTACAGAGTATCTGCATGTCGTCCTTCATCAACTCAAACATTTCGGTGCGGTTCTGAGAGTGCCACTTCAACTCTAATATAAAGTTTGCGCTGGAAATGTGCTGCAAGCACTTTTCGGTATTACGCAAAGTTTTTGATGCCCCGCGGGTTTGCGTGCGTGTTTGTATTGCGCTCTCTCCACACATACGTGTGTGTGTGTGAGTTTAGCTCTGTGTGTAGGTAGTGCTGCCAACTGATTTCCGAGCAGCAATAGAGAAAGAAAAACGAAGAAAAAAATATTAAATTGCTTGCAATTTGCACAGTTCAATGCGCTTTAGCTAAGAGAATTTTCACACAGATTTTCATAACTTAGATGTGCAGTCAATGGGTTGCGCCTGCGAGTACTATGCAATGCCATATATACATAGAGTAGCTTTCAAGTAAGTTGGCAGTGCAGTGCCGTGAGTGTGAGAGAGCGTGTGGACTACATGTGTGTGTGTGAGAGAGTGTGTGTGCGTGTGCAGAGTTGTAAACTAACGCAATGACAAACGCAATCACAATAAGAAATTTTACAGTTAGTTAAGTTTGTCTTGTTGAATTGTTGTTTCTCTTTTTTTTTGTGTATTGTTGTTGCATGCCACAACGTTAGCAGTAGTAGCTCTGCTTCTTACCTTAACTTGGCAATTTATTTTCAACACCTTTGGCTGACAACTGTGCAGCTGCCATGTGTGTGTGTGTGTGTTCATCTCTCATGACGTTATTACCTTTGTTCATTTGAGAAATGTGCATAAATAAATTGAAAATTTTCAGTTGACATCTACAATTAGTCTAAATATAAAGTCTGTATGATTATTACAATAAAAAAAAAAACAAGCAAGTAAATAATGCTGCAAGTTAAAAAGAAACAATGATTGAAGCGATAAGAGAGTTGCCAAGAAGAGCTTTTGTTGCTGAAACAATGATACTTTTAAGTTAATGATAAATGTGTTGCGTTTAAACAAATCTTAATCCCACTCTTAAGCTATCAACTGTCACAGCATAGAAGGATTTACCCTTTGCACACTTTGTTCATCAAATACAACAATTTCCCAAGCCCCCTTGGCTGAAAAACTTTCAAGTTCTTTGCTATTTAAGAATTATATTAACTGGCAAGAGTTGACGCTTAGTTAGTGAAGTTATTTTGTCTAAGGTGTTAAATATATATTTTTCGTTCAAAAAAAGTAAATAATTAAAAAAATAAATAAAATGACTATGGCAATGGCACTTGGCTGAGCGTCCGTAGCGAATTTATCAGCCAATCAGCTGAGTTGGCAGCATCGTAAGAAGTTAGATAGACAAGGGTTAGCAGCACGCACCAAATAGAGAGTCGCGTTGAGAGTAAATGTTTCAATTTTTTAGAAGAACTTGTATTGAAATGATTTCTATCTGAAATTAACTTATAAACTTTACTTTATCAACGAAAACGATACAACGAAATTTGAAAGTTCCCTTTTGTTTGCTGGAAGCCTTATGGCACAAATAGCAACTGCTAGTGTGTATGGATACGTGGTTGGTGGAAGGTTTCTCTTTAAACGCTTTTCCAAATGTGGCAATGGCGTTCATTCGCCGCTTTTCGATCAATTTTTTTATTTGAAGAAATAAATTTCTACTGCTGGCTGCATTGGCCCACATATAATAAAGTATTCCTGATTATTTTCTCGAATTACTAACCAAATAACATAGCCCTACAGCTTTTTAAAATGACAATTGAAGCGACTTCTTCATTTTCAAAGAAAAATAGTACGATAATGCTACCAGACTATAATTTGCTGCAAGCATTCACTCGTAGTACCACCATGATCACCGACAATAATATCAGAGAGCAAATTAAGTGAAGAATCACACTTGCCAATAGGTGGTCTTCTTAGTAAGCAAATCTATAGCCGAGACCTCTATCGCAAAGGCGACAACCCTAGCAGTGTATGAAAGACCAAGTGAAGGAGGACCTATCTTCCCTTACAATAATCAACTAGGAAGGCGGGCGCAAAGCAGGGGCAGGAGCTTGTGAGGTCGTCTGTAATCCGAAAACTTTTTGTGATTGCCAACTAAAGACAAAGTAGCCACTAGTTGTAGCACTGGATGAGTATCAATTAAGCTATATTTTACTTAATAATTTTTTTTCTTCAAATTTATATTTAAAAATATTTGTCATATATTCTTTTGCTAAGAACTATGACACGTTGGTGTTGGATTCGTGCACGAGTTAGTTTTTAGAACTATTTTTTATTTCCTGATATAGCTTTTCCTTGAATAAATAATATAAGTTTTTGACTTCTTCCTCCTGCTTTAACTCTTTTAATAGTAAGTTTGAAGTTTAAAACGAATTTAAGTTATGCTATACACCTTTGCGGCAACTAAATGAGAAGTATAGCTTATATAATACCTTACACTGTGAGACTCAGTTATAACTTATTTTGAAATAAATAACTGCAAAAAAAATTATTTTTTCACAATACATACTTGGATAGCCTAAAATACTTTGAAGTAACGAATTGAGTCACAATATCTGGAAAATAAAAAAATCCAGAAAACTGTGTACAAAAATGCATTTTTTAATGATTGGTGTGGTATGTTAAACTAAACTAAATCTGATCAAATGTGATACTGTGTTTTGGAACCTTCAAGTCCTACTGAATGCCAAACTTAGACCTAATAAATTCATAAACAAAAAGTTATTTTAAAGTTATTTTTCCTGAATTTGCTGATTTTTTTCAACGGTGCAAAATCGGTGCTTCGATATTAAAAAACAAAAAATAACTTACGTTTCCAAGGATAAAGTTACTCTGAAAAGTTGATATTTCTACATCTTACCATATCTGAGATCGGAACTACCTGAATTGGTGGATTTTTTAAAATGATGTAAAAATACGCTATGGAAGCTATATTATATATCCTCATTACCAAAAACTAAAATTCCCTAGCAAATCAAGGGTTTTCAGAAAAGTTGATTACCATTTTAGAACTATTTATCCAAAATTGGTTGATTTTGTGAGATTATGCAAATATTCGCTATAGAAACTATATCATGTATCCTCTATATCAAAAAACTAAAATCCACTTACTTATTTTCGCAAGGAAAATGAGTGATTTTTTAAAAATTGATTGCGCTGGACTTTTCCAAATCTGAGATATAGGTGCTTATACAGATAGAAGACGGTCGGTAGCTACATCATAATTTACTTAAAAACATATAAGACTTGTTAAGGGCTATAAAAAGTGCTCAGATATTTGAACTGAAAAATAAGTCTTTTTTCATACTGTTTCAGTTCTTATTGTTTTTCGGCAATAAAAATAAATCTAAGCGAATTCTTTAGTTTGAACACCCATGTGGCCAAATAATCTAAAAATATTGTGGTTTCCGCTGACATCGCCTTTAATCTTTATTCAACTATCCGAACTCATAGTTAGCTGTCGATGAGCTATTTATGAGATGTCGGAATACATACAAAAAGTGCATATTAATCATTTAAAATTAAAAGTATATTATGACATACATTATTTGACCTCAATTAACTTCATTTAATTTAAATGCATATAAATTATTGATTTAGCTTTTTATATTAAAATTCATTTAAGCTGGCAAGCGTTCATTTATTGCGTACTTAAGATTAATTTTTAGTTTGCTTACGCTTAGAAAATATGATTCCTATTGCAAATCGTATTTCAATTTGGTAATCAAAAAATATTTAATCAAATTTGTTAGAAGGGAAGAATTTTGAGAGAGCACACTGACGCAGGCAAAGAGAGGTTTTTGAGTGGAGTGGTCTTGGAGTGAAGTTCTCAAACCATGGCTAATCCAAACGATTCAATTGGAACTCCTACTAAATCCTAATGTTTTCCACAGTAACTTATGCTTCGTAGAGTTGTAAACATTTTGATTTTTTCGTCACGCCAAAGGAATATCATGCAGGTGTCCTTCTATTGTTATACTCAGAGAACAAGAATCTATACAGTGCGTATTCAAAAGTCAGTATCGTAAACTAATGCAGATTTTTCTTTGGCAAAATTCTTTCGCTACAGAATCCCACTCAAAGGCAGCAGGGGAGCAAGCATCAAGAATTATTCTGTTAACCAAGTCTTTTTTCAGAAGTAACTTTCTTCAACCTCTGTCAAATCTAAAGAGAGCATTGTTAAATACCTTGATACTCAATAGTTGAAGGAATCGCTAGCGGGCTTAATCATATAAAGCTACGTGTGAACATCTGAAATAATGGAACCCAAAACTCAAAATGATTTGAAGAGCATCGCTGGTAATTTTAGGTAACACCTACGGAAAATTAAGGCAATCTTCTGATTGTAGACTTCATTTCGAAGACGTTGAAACCACCAAAAATATATTTTAAATGATTTTTATACTTTCTAATAATACTTAGAAAATTCGCGTAAGCTTCGAATATCAACATACACAAATTGTTTAAATTAATTAAGCGCTGACAAAACCGAATTGAGTATAAAAGTATAATTAATCTGGATTTCACACTCTGCTTCAATCCAAATTTAAAGTAATTGAACTCTTAATAAATTGAAATATGAAGTATTTTAAAATGCGAAAAAAATAATGGAAAAACAATTAATTACATCAAATTAAGCATTGTTCAATGAACACAACTGCATAATTAGCAACATAAAGGCAACAGCATTGTTTTACACTTTTTATTTCACATTAAAAAATCAATTGTTTAAAATATAATTTTAAAAACCAAAAAAAAAGAGAAATGTAAGCATTTTCCAACAAATTACGTGTTTTTTTAGCAATAATAGAAGCCATCAAGTGAATGCTTGAAATCAGCTGACTTTGAGGACCAACGAGAATGAATGAATGAATGAATGGATATTGTATACGCATTGTGATTTCAGTGCCGCGAGGTTCATACTTTATTTATTTATTTTGTTCAGCCGAAGGTAGTTACTGCTGTGCTTTTTATAGTAAGTTTAATTTTAGCTATTTGACTGAAGTGCAAATATAATAAATAAAATAATAGTTTATTTAATTTGATTTGCAATTTTCCATATAAACATGTATATATCTATATATTTTATTATGACTTTACTACATAAATATTCCTATGCACAATGGGTGCAATTGTCAAACTTGGTTCAATTTATTTAAGTTTAAAGGTAAATAGTCTAAAATCTAATATTCATTTTGATCGCAAAAAATTTTGCTAAAATTGTTATAGTTTATTAAGGAATGAGCAAAATAAAAAATATTTTTTTATCCAACAGTTTTATATCAAAACCGTGTAAAAACAGAATTAGTTGTACTGATAACATAAGAAAAAATCGAAAATACCGTCTAGTTGCAGCTCAACTTTTACCTTAAAGCTATGATAACCATTTAAAATTCAAACAAAATGAAACTTTTTAACTGTCATAAAAGAGCAGATCTTAAGACAAAAAATTTAAAATAAAGTTTATAAAATAATTTTCATTGCAGCATAAAATGTCTTAAAGTCGCTTAACTTTATGGTGCTGTGCTTCATTATTCTTGCTGTAAGTCTATAAAACGCTTAAATTCCCAAAGTTCCGATTTCTTTCAACTGTTTTAATTTCCTACATATTTCTCGTTTTCTGTTCGCTTTATTTTTTTTTATTTTGTCGTACCAACTGCATTGTTTTGGACATGCAAGCTTATGCTAGGCTTAAATTAATGAAAACCATGGAGTCCGCCCCAGACGCCCCCCAAGAGTTAGCGACATAATCGTAAAGTTTTTTTATTTTTTTTTTTGTTTTTGTTTTTCATTACTCGACTGCACGCAACTTTTTGTTGCTGTTCGTATATAATTCTATAGTTCTCATGCTGGTATTTGTTGCTTTTATTGTTGCAGGCACAATGACTCCTTGTTGTTGTTTTTTTGCTTTTTTTGTTTATATTTTTGCAGATTTATGTTGAAAAAAATGCGCAATTTTAATTGTATAATTTCGGATTTATTTCCAATTCAAATGGCATGTGCATGTGTGTGTGTTATTTGTTGTTATTTTGCATTTTTTTTTGTAACTTCAATTGTTTTGCTTTTATTTCTATTGTTGCAATTGTAAAAAAGCAAAAAAAATAAAAACAAAATGTTTTGTTTGTTAGCTCTCGAAATAATGAAGGGTTTATGTGTATATATGCGGCAGTCAATAAAAATGAAAAATATGAAAAACCATTTTGAAAAAAAAAAATACATTTTAATGAGTTGCGCATATGTGAGTCGTATTTATTTAATTAATGCACACACACACACGCACGCACTCATATTAAAAATTAAATGCTATCAAGTGTTATGTCGAAACATTTAACTTGACTTTGCCATTTTTTCTTTTTAAAATTTTAATTAAAGCCGCGCGGAATATGGTTGTGTTGAAATTGTGCAGAGAGGCACAGCGAAAGGTTGCAAAATCAAAACTAATTTAATCATGTTAATATAATTACAAAAATTAAGCCATAATCAACGAACACACACATACACGAGTAGCACAACGTGAGCGAGCGAGGGGTACCAGCGGGCAGTCAGTATGGAGCAAGTCCTGCGGCAAATTGAGGTGCGCCATGCGGCAATGGAGCAACAACACTTGCTACGTACAACACCTATAACAACAATAACAACAACGATAACACACACACACACATACACACGCACACACTCTCTGTCACACACACACACACTAACTGTATCACATATATTCTCTTACACTCACACTCCCATATACACACTCATACACACTCTCTCACTCACACTCGCACACACACACACACACGCACCAAAACGACCCAAATTATTTTTAATTCCCCGTAGGATATGCGCGAAATGAGCAAAACGCCAAATGGATAAAAAAGGGTGAGCCTGGCAATGAGCATTATATTTATAATGTATATTATATGTGCGGGGTAAATATAGAAGATGCCAGGCCAGACTGCCGGCTGCAATTTATTCTAAAATGGGTGGACGAACTTGTATATTGTATGTAGCTCTGCTGCTCCAACAGGAGGAGCACTCTGGATGCCAACGTCGCGTGCTGCGCATATTAACCAAATGATTATGAATTTCATAATTACACACAGCTATGTGTGTATGTGTGTGGGTGTGTGTGTGCGAGCTTATGTCCTTGGTGTATTGTAAACTGCGTCAACACATTTAGGCGCCAATGAGAGCAACAAAATATTCCGATCCGTATATGCCAGCTATAATTGTAAGTTACGAAGAAGCTTAAACTGTTAAAATCTAAGGATTCATTATCGGAATCATTTTGAGCTGAGCCATTTCTTTTAACAGATTGCTTTGGAGCAATTGGTTTTGGGATTTAAATATGTTTAATGTAGCTTCTCATAAAGTGCGATGCATTCCATCCGGAATTCTGAAACATTTAAAATCCCTTGCATATGCCATATCTAATGATTGTGATTAGCGAAAGTCCGATTTTGTACCACATCTGAAAAATAGCAATTTTGAACTAAAACCGCTTTTGCACTTTATTACGATTTTGGCACTTATCTCTTATATTCATATTATATTTTGTTAGTTTTTCCAGTTATGCATGATATTATCAGGTAATTAAAATCCTAAGAATTTTTAGAATTACAACTTTTTTGGCATCCGAAATAATTCAAAGGATCCATTTCAATAGGCATAACTATGTATTATTGTGACTAGCGACATATATATACTTTTTTTTATAATATATGTTTAATTTAGAATTTGTTTACTAACAATAACTAATTTTTAAGATATACATATATGGAACCGCTTTTGCACCTTTTTTTGAGAGTGCTTAGTTTGTATAGAAATCAAAAATAAATTCCAGCTCTGGGAGCTTGTAAATGACATAGCAGATAATTTAGCAAATCAAGGAACGGTCACACCAGCCTGAGCTTCTGAGTGGTAACTATGAGACGCTTAGCGGAGCTAACGACCAAGAGTTGTAGGGACCACTGTAAGCTTACAGCAGTTTGCCGAGTTGCTAAATACTTCGTGAAAGAACTCTCACCCAAAGCTGCAGACTTACTTCTCCATCTCGGAAGCAGGGATCTCAAAGCTTTGGTGAGGCTCATTACGAGACACAACCCTTTTGGCCAACATATAAAAACTGATCCAAGATGTGCGCCCCGTCTCGAGGAGGCTCACAATACGGTCCTATGCTCCACTAAAATGCTAAAAAAAAATTAAAGTTTTCGTCTTAAGTTAGAAAAAAATAAATTCTTAAAAAAAATATTAAAGAAAAGCGAAAGCTGAACCTTTTTTAATAATTATTTATAAAAAGTCGCGTAGATTCAGCGAAAAAATAGAAATATTAAAGATGAACAACTGGGAAAAATGTACCATCGAAAAAACCAAGCAACACTATTCAAGTACTTAAAATCTAATTTAACGGATTATTGAGGATTCCTTTAATTCTTATTTTGGTTATTAACTTTTTTAAATTGATAGTATAGATTTTGACTTGTTTTAAATATCTTATAGTGCATATAGCACCTAGTATTGTAAAATAATTGTAACTGAATTGAAACAATATAAAAATAAATTGAATATAATTTCTCACCTCTAAACTCAATAGTTTTTTTATTTCTGTACTTAATAATCAAAGTCATTTTATAGAGGCGCATCTGTAAGCAAACGAAATACTGTTGGACTTTAAGATATAGAAATATTGAAGAAGAAGAAATTTTTCCATATTTTTCTTGTCTCTTTTTATTAGTTTCTAAGCCTCAGTTAGCTTTTAACCAAGAAACTAACTTTTTCGATTTGTTGTTAAAAAATTTTGCTAAAAATTTGGCTTCCACTCAGCTAAGATACCAGGCGCACAGAAATCAGCATGAGGTCACTTAAAATCGGCAACTAAAAGTATGCTTCACTTTATATACTCCAAATATTTCCGTTAAAATAGTTAATTTTTACATATTCGATTTAAATTGATGAACGATTTTCGATAATCGATTGAGATTTGAAAAATAACGAACAGCAACTAACACAGGTTTTAGGTTTTTGGCGAAATTTGGCGAAAATCTGGACGCCCAGTGTGCTGAAGTACCAGGCGCACAGAAATCAGCAGCAGCTCACTTAAAATCGATGACTAAAAGTATACCCTACTTTTTGTTTGTAGAAAAAGCCGTTAACGGAAAGTATGATTCAAAAAAAAGTGTAGCATACACTTAGTTGCCGATTTTAAGTGAGCTGCTGCTGATTTCTGTGCGCCTGGTAGCCCAAATCCAACTTTTTAGTTTCTTAAGCAGAGCAATTTTCAATTCTGAATTCGCTCCAATAATGAAATAAAAAAATCATAGATTTGAAGCTTTTAAAATATATTTTTTATTTTTCAAATTTTTATTTATTTAAATTGATTTAAAATTTATAAACTAAAAACTAAATGGGCTTTATTTATTATAATTATTTATTGTTAATTACTTATAACTGCTACCTATATCTAAGTTATTTTTATTTGTGTTATGTAAATAATTTCTAAACAATAATATTAAGTTACAAATACTAAATTATTTACTAATTTCTGTGAAATACTTGTTCAAAGAATTTTATAGCTTTTATGCAATCTTATTAAGCTTAATTGCTTAAATAAAATCTATTCTTGTAATTGAACTTTTCAACTAAAGCCAAATTAAAAAATTGGCTAATGCAAAATATAAATAAATATAATAAATAAATCCTAGTATTTGTTGAGATATTGCTAAGATTCGTGTTTTGCTTTGAAATAGTCAGCAAATTAAATTATTGCACAAGGAGATCAAATTTCATTATCGCTTTTTTAAGAAATTAGCTAATGGGTGGTCTTTTTAGAGTTTGCGTTTTTAGCCTCCAACAAGTTCAGGAGGAATGGATGTTTTTTGGTACCAACTGTAGGAAATTCATGGCTCTCAACCAACCATCGCTACAACGAATGTTTTGCGTCATAACTCAGAAAATTACATAAATGCGAAATCTTCGCTTAGAATTAACTTTTGATTATTGATTGATTATTTCCGCGATGGGTCACCAATGACAAATATAACACCAGCCATCCGGAATTCATTAACAAGAAACTCAAGCTCAAATAAGGCTCATAGTATCTGAAAATAAATCGAAAAATTGGTTAGCAAGATATATTTCGAGAAATTGTTTAAAATAAAGAAAATTATAAAGCAAACCTTTTAACAGTACTTAAATTATGAAATTTATCTAGCATTTTATTGTACAACGAATTGAAATTATAATTTTTTATCTTATTATATTTACTTTATTAAAGGTAAACTTCAAAATCGTTATAATTCGGTTGGCATTGTTCTGGGTTTTATGGCATAGATTTTTTTGTTCATGTTTTTTCTCCAATCTATCTAATTTTAGCTCCTCACTGTTGGTTGGGAGAATACAAGTATAACATATACATATGCAACTACATAGATCTTGGCCTCGGTAACGGGAGCGCACTCGCTTCTAAATCGGAAGGTCGGTGGTTCGATGGTGCATTTGCCTAGCACTGACATGGCTAGCAAATAAATAGACGCTATTTGTCTAGAAAAATATAAATACACCGCCATTCGGATTCGGCTATAAATTGTCGGCACCTGTTCTGTTCGAAGAGCTATTGATAGAGATATTTCCGTATACGGATTTGGAGCGATAACCATAGTTAAGCAGAATAAACCTATTTACCTATTTATTACGCCGTCTACATAACTAATTAATTATAATATTTAACTCTGTATTGTCTTAAGAACAAAAAAAAACTATATAAGATTCATGCTTCATCCGAGCCCATAATTACCTTTTTTCGAAATCGCCCATCCCGACATATGGCTATGTGATCTCGGCGTTTCTCAGCAGGCATTGCCGATTACGGATCATAGCATCACACATTTCATATTGATATCTTTTCTCTAATATCTTTTATCTAATTCACATAGTTCTTGGTCCACCTTTTCTACAGCCCTTTTGATGAAGGATCATGTCATCACTGAGACTTATTTCATATTGACAAATATTATCTGTGCAACCAATATAGTTCAATAGAAGTTCTATTAATTTTTTTCTTTTTAGCAAAGTCCTCCCGAAGTTGCCTATTAACAGGAAAATATCTTCACATTTGAAATGGTTAAATAAGCATTTGAAATGGTTAAACATAATCTAAAAAGGACATAAAAAACGCTGAGTATAAAATACATTGATTCTAAGAACAAAGCGAAAAGCCCTAGATCACCTCGCTAAATGATGAACCACCAAAACTATAAGTTTTAGGTAAAAATTTTTATTATTTAATAGAAAATACTTTTCATATTAAAATCATAAGCTTCCATTGTAAAGTGTAATTATTTAATTTAAGTAAATCCTATAAGAAGTAAATGAGCTTCCAATTTCCAGAAAATCTCAAGTGCTGTCTCTGTCCATCTTGGGGGTACTACAAAATCTTCAAGCTTGTATGAACTAGGGTGGGCCTACGCCCTTCGGCTCAGCGACCCCCATGGTCTATTGTGTTACTTATTTTAAAATTTTCAAGCTTACTCACGGTAAAAATGAAACTATAGACTACTCGACGGAACTAATACGATTATCATCTTTTTTATGTATATTTTTCAATTCAAGATTGTGGTCACAACTTCTAACAGCAAATGCTGCTCCAACACATCGCAATCTGTATGGGCTGCCTTCAAACAGCAACTGCGCAAGAAATTCACCTAATAGTAGAGTTCTATAGGGATACGAAGGATGTGCTAACCCAAAATTTGAAATGCAAGTGTTAAGGGTAAAAACTCAGAAATGAAATACAGTAGAGAATTAGAATAAGGCTAACTATACAAGATTCTGAACTAATTCGTAAAGTAATAGATTTGCTAAAAGATGAAACCTTTGAAGAACTGCATTTGCTTGTTTTCTCAAATGTAAATATAAACATGAATATTTTGATTGACCAACGAGAGGCTAAAAACTTATTTTATAAGAATTTATTGCTAAGGTTATACGCATATTTTTAAGATAAATAAACAATTAAAATTATTTTTGTATTGAGTATCCATTTGGGGAAACTCCCAACGCTCAATAAAAAGGTAAAGCTGAAAATGGATGAAAAGAACATTTATTTTTAGCTTCTTGATATTATTAACAAGTTCCGTCACATTATCGCGACTACCGCACAACGCATAAACATTTCAAGTACCATCCTGCGTATACGCATTGTATTATCCGTGTAGCAAATTGTAAATCCTAGAGTAGTAGTGTTCATATATATAGGCATTTTGCGTTCGATGTAATTAAATTAAATATGATGCGACACAACTAATTAAAAGTAAGCCTTTCAACGGCATTCCCAGGCAACACTTTGCGCATGGATCTATATTTTAGTTGGAAATTCAATCAAATTTTCTGCATGCCAATATTTAATATGATGGAGGAATGTTTATGGCATGTGGGTGCGCATCTGCATGTGTCCGTGTCCGTGTCCATGTTCGTTGTCCGTGTCATATCCGTATCCGCTTTGTTATAAACTCCGATAGGCACAGGTAGGCATATAAAGCATTTATTGTTTGTTGCTGTCTAGTATGTTTATCTGGTATTGGCATAAAATACAATACACCCGAATATATAATTCAATATAACGTCAATTGCAAAATTATGCTTGTCTCTCAGGCTCTGCAAACCAAATTTACATGCCAACGCCAACGAAACCAAAATTACCATTGAATGAGATTTAACAGAAACAGAACAGAAAAATATCAATTTTTAATGCCAATGGAATTTGGGCAAATTGGTTACGCGCAAATAATAGTAATAATGATTTTGGTGGAATAATTTGCAAATAATATTTATAATAAAATGTGTTTTTTAGAGACTTATTAATTGGGCAACACTGTTTCAAGGTGGTTATGTTACAGACAAATAGATATGGAGTATCAGATGTAGTAGGGAAGTGAAGAGCAATAAAAGCTCAAATAAGTAAGCTCAAAAAAATCACCATTTTTAAATCACCCTTTGTTCGATCTTTTTACTATGAAGAGGACGGCATCTGCTTTTGCAGAAAATTCACACCATTTATTGGAATTAGAAAATGAGCTTAGCTAATGCCAGACCACTGATCTCCCTTTATACGGAAAAAAATGAAGCTGCTAAGGACAAGAGCATCTGCCTGCCAGCAGTGTTCAAGACGCCCATTCGCCCGAATGTTTCCAACGATGTGCATCAATTGTTGCGCCACAACAACCGTCAACCGTACGCCGTCAGTGAACTGGCTGGTCAACAAACCTCTGCCGAGTCTTGGGGTACTGGTCGCGCCGTTACCCGTATTTCTCCCGTGCGTGGTGGTGCTTCCGGTCAGGGTGCTTTCGGTAACCATGCGCGATCGTCGCCAAATTGCTCTTGCGGTGTACCACAAGAATGAGGGTCTACATCGCGCTTTCCTCAACATCACCGGCATTGAGGCCATCAATGTGTATAAACTTAACTTGTTGAAGCTGGCACCTGGTGGTCATGTTGCTCGTTTTGTCATCTGAATCGAATCGGTGCCTGGAAGAAGCCTTTCACATTGAAGAAGGGCTACAATCTGCCACAGCCTACAATGTCCAACACTGACTTGACACGCTTGTTGAAATCTAAAGACATCCGCAAGGTCCGCAGTCTTCGTCGTCTGAACCCATTGAGCAATGTGCTCCAACTCATTAACATCAGGCTAGGAATACGGATTAGTTTTATTTTATTTTTTCCTCGTTATGATTTAAATTTTTAATCTGTTTAATTTTAAGGTCAACTGGACTTAGTTGTACCCATATATTAATAATAAATAATACAAACATCTCCTGGACACCAAATAAATAATTATAAAAATGAAATGAAAAATAATGTCTTCTTTATATATATTTCTTTTTAGGAAACAAATGCTTCCACATTTAAAGGCATACACTATACTTATAACTTTTATATTTTCACTTTTACTTTTCTTAAATAAAGTATATCAAAAACCTAATTCTTCTGAGTAAAATATGAAGGCTTTTTTATAATTTAAATAAAAAATCACAATTAAAATTTAAAACATGTTTGTAAAAAATTACACGAAACTAAAACAAATTTTAGCAAA
This sequence comes from Chymomyza procnemis, assembly GCA_035046065.1. Classification (NCBI taxonomy): domain Eukaryota; kingdom Metazoa; phylum Arthropoda; class Insecta; order Diptera; family Drosophilidae; genus Chymomyza; species Chymomyza procnemis. The sequence goes on from JAWNOJ010000026.1 coordinate 44,956,507, forward strand.
AAAACAATTTTTTAAAATAATTTAAATGTAAATTTAGCAGTAGAAATTTATACAACACTTACTCCTAATGGGACCAAGCTACCCCGCATCAAAGTCCTATAAACCAAAAAGAAAAGCAGCAAATATAAAATTTCAAATAGAACTTCCAAAAAACAAAATGTTTCTTTCTTACAATTCAAATGCACTTAACTAAATGCCGCTGCGCTGCTAAGTATGCTACGTTTTAATATAAATTCCATTTTCAATAACAAATTGTTTAAGTCCGCACGGCCATCCGCACCCACATGGCGCCCCCAGCCTCTGCCTCCACCTTATGGACTACTGACTGCTTGTTGGCTGGCTTTGGTCAAGTCAGTCAGCGTTGAGCGATCAAAGCACGGTCATAGCGCCAAAACGTTAGAAGTTTTTTAAGTTAATTGAAAAGTGCCAAAAAAAAGAAAGACGGAAAAAAGGTTGCCGTTGTTGGGCCCGCTCTGGCTCCCCCTTTTCCACTTTTTTTGGGGTGTATTTATGTGTGTGCGTATGGCCGGAAAAACGGCCAAAAAGAGACTTGTTGAATGGCCGGATCCTGTCATGTTGCCCACACACACGCACACACACATGCTCAGTTAAACACATGAGTGTGTGTTGGTGTGTGTGTGTGTGCATGTATATGGCTAGTTGAGATTGCCGGCTACACGTAGCTTGCCGGGCAATGCGCTTAAGCCTCATTTATTTTTCATGACTTGGCCTATAAAAATTGTAATTTCATTACCACTGACAGCCAGCCAAGCAATTCAACTACCAAAAACGGACAGGTGAAGCCAAGGCAGGTAAAAAAAAAAGCAATATAAAAAAAACCAAACAAAAATACATTGAAACTCACTTGAAAAATGAAGGTGCTCCAAAACAAAACCGTTCGGGTGTTACCTTCTTCTACTTACACATTTTTTTTGTGCCCTTTGCTTCCTTTGGTTCCTGTTATTTTATGAATTTTTAAAATTGTTGCTGTTTTGGCGGCTGCGGCGCTGATTTTGCAGTCATGGGCAGACCAAATATGGCCAGACCCAAAGCAGACCCCAAAATGCCGGGCAACTTGTTAGCCATTTTAACGTGGCCGCAAACGAGCGACCGCGGTCATGCCTTTTGATACACTGCAAATAGGGTATACTTGGTGCGCTAGACAGTTTGTAGGGATATTTTTAGGTAGAAAAAGTGGAATGTGAGATTGCAGAGCTTGGAATTGCAAGGAATATAACCAAAATTCTATTTGCGTGCTAATTAAGAAACGAGTCTGATGTCAATCGAAGCAAGTTCATTTTTGCAACATTAAATGGCCATAACTCGGAAACTTTAAGTTCTAGATAAAAATAGATCCCTGATTCATAACAGCTACTATGTCATTTGAAACATTGTCAAAAAAGTATAATAAGATGGTTTATATGTAGAAGAATTGGAGCTGGTGATGTAAAATGGCAACGAAAACTTTCCCACAGCAAGTTTACCGACCCAACTTTATGGATGGAGCTAAGATTTGCATCTAATTTAGAAAGAAATCCTACATTGAATGGCCAGAACTCGAAAACAAAGTATCTTTAGAGCGAAAATTTGCCTGCCTAGAGTCGATCGTTTAGAAACGAGACTAATCTCAATCGGAGCAAGGTCACTTTTTCAGCTTCAAATGGTCATAACTCGGCAACTAAGTGTTCTAGACAAAAATGGATCCCTGGATCCATGGTTACATTACCAGAAAGACTATCTACGAAATAAACTAGTACGTAGGAAAGTTTATCAGAACATATTAAAATTAAAGAATTGGAGTTGGAGATTGTAGAGCTTTAGATTGCAGCGAAAAGGTACCCAGAGCAAGTTTACTTTAAATGCATATAACTCAAAAAACTAAGTGTCTTGGAGATAGATGGAGCCCAGATTCGCATATGAAACTAACATGGGCAGCTGATTTAGAAAAGAGTCAGGCGGAGTAAAGCGTAAGCGTTCTAAATAAAAATAGATCTTTGATTCATATCAGTTTCAAAATCACAGTTTATCAGAACATTATATATAGGATAATTGGAGTTGTAGATTGCAAAACTTTATACAACAATGAGTATATGCCCACATCAAATTTAAGCTTCAAATAGCCATAACTCGAAAACTAAGTATTCTGAAGTAAGATGCACCCCAGATACGCATCTGAGACTAACATTCAGAACTCATTGAGAAACAAATCCAACATTATTTAGCCAAAGCACAAAAACTAAGTATCACGAACTAATTTAATAACAAATCTTTTGCAATTCGGAGTAACTTTACTTTTCCAACTTCAAAAATGTGGAAGATTACGAAGTTAGCTCATAACTGTTCATAAGTTCGAAAGATACTCGTACCAGCCGAAAAAGGAGTAATTTCCACCGAATAATTTGGCCAAAATAGCATCTACTGTTTTTCGATCAATTTGCCAGTATTAAATTTGCAATAAAAATTATAAATAATTCTTACAATTTCCGCTTAAGCTCTTTAAGCATGGTGCACAACTCTTTTAGAGTATTAAAACTTCGTGCAGCCGCGATTACTGGCCACCATCGCGTGTATGTGTGTTTATTTGTGGCCAAAGTACTTAACTTAAATGGCTTGCCGCCTTCGACTTAAACATCGTCGATTTAAATTGAATTTTCACTTACCTGCTGGCCAGGGCGTTTGGTATTTTTGTTATTTTCGTATGCAATGCAGCATGCCAGCAGCAGTTACTACCTACCAGCTCTCTTCCCCAAAAAAACCACTCCATCCATCCATATAATCCAAAAAGCAAACAGACAATTTATGTGTTGAATTAGTCTAATGTAAAATTTAGACTTTAAATGCGTCTAATATTTTAGCCACGCCGCCGTGTACGAAATCCAACGAAACAATCGTTAATTGATTAGGCATCAGGCCTAATTAGCCACATATTTGAGCACACGCATTGGCATTGGCAGTTACATGCATTGTTTTGGATATTTATAAAGCCCAGTCAGCAATTATGCTAATTAAAAGCGACAACAATGCGCTTGGCTATTTTTAAACGAAATTGGCAGGCGGCCAAAAGACGGGCGCAGCGTACAGCAACAGCAGAACACGGCCCAATGTCATGGCCATAAGGGTCGAGGGCGCTGGCTTAATTGACAAGCGAAGCGTAATTATCAAAATTTTACAGCAGTTGAGTTCTTGCTTGCTTGTAGCCAAGATGTGAGCCGGCAACGAAGTCCGTAGCCACAGCCTCAGCAGCCGCTTCATTGTGCTACTGCTTGTGCTCGTCCGTGTCGTCAGCGTTGTCTGTCTGCAATTGACAAATTAACATAAGAATGGAGCAGGCCTATAAAAGGTGTAACTGAGCGTGGATTTGGGCTACACGGAAAGGGGTAGTGAACTAATTTACGCATAAACTTAAATAGCTTCAGTCGAGGCAGGCTGCTGTAGCTGCTGCTGGTAAATGGCTGGGGCTGCCATCTTAACGAACCTGTTGATGAATCAAATACAAAATTCAAATTTGCCAAAATTGGGGGGTGGCGGCATTTTGGCCAGGATTTGGGCGACTGGGAGAATGTACTAGCTATATTGCATTGTCTGCTTAACAGTAGCTGCACTAATTCAATTAAATATTTGTCTTTGTAGTTTGGCAAAAAAAAAAAGTAAAGAAGAACCAAACGAGCGGCAAGTAAAGCCAAAGACACAGATACACACACACACACGCGCACAAAGGCAAAGGCAAAGCCAAAGACATGCCGACGTACAGTGGTCGAAATCCTAGTAGTGATCTGCGACAAAAATGGGAACCACATGCCAAAGCGACCTAGACAACCAAATTTTCACAAAGTGCCAACTTCTAGAGAAGAATTATGAAAACCAAAACGACAGCTAGCAGATTTTTATCGATTACTAGGCTGCTCCTGAGCCATTCATACCTATCAGTAAGTCGGTAACTATGAGGCGCATAGTGAAACCAATACCCAAGAGTTGTTGGGACCACTTGCAGCTTAAAGCAGGTTGTCGAGTTACTAAATACTTCGTGAAAAAACCCTATCAAACGCTTCAGACTTTCTTCTCGAAAATAGGGATCTGAAAGCTTTAGTGTGGCGCATCACGGCACACAACCCTTATGGCCAAAATATGGTTAACATGAGATTAAGAACCGAGCCGTAGGCTGACAATACCGAACACTTCCCATGCTATTGTCCAGCTTTCTCAGAAACAACAAGGCTGCGTAACCTGGGCAGCGATGTGCTTCAGCTCAATGAAGCATATAAATTATCACTGCAGTCACCTCTCAACTTTCTTCGAGAGACGAGGAGGTTCATGTAGTGGGTTTCGCTCGCTCCTTCACTTTTCCCTTTCTCTCTTTCCACTATCTAACCCATTTCTTTTTCGGTATGGTACATTGGGCTATTTATCCTGAGTGTCTGAAGCGGTGTTTGTCGTCTCTGCCACCTTCACATCTATATATCTATCTGGGCTGCTTTCATTGATCCACTACGGGGCTGCCAATGTTCAGCAATATCCGAGCTTAGTGTTTCTGCAAAGATAATGCGACGGTGACGTTGAACATCATATTCGTTTACGAAATCTTTCATATCTAGCCTGATTTTAGACAAGCTGACTATAATACTCCATTGCTCTTAAGTCTTTTGATGGAAAGCATTTAAAGAAAGAACATAGTACTTCGGAATCGTATATTATTATTATAAAATAGATTTGTACAGGTCCTGGGATACGCAGATGTTATGTACACCATTCGGCGCACCTAGCATGATGTGACTGCCAGTTTTGGGGGAACCGAGAAAAAATCACTTAAGCTGGGACTCGCAGTTATAAACTTAACGTTGTACTCTTAAATTACAGCGTAATTTTAATTTTCAGCTTGTTTTAAGTTTGTCAAGGAGTTTATTTCTGATGTGTCATGCACGAACTTTTATACGAAGAATAACACTTTCCATCTTTGGCTCCGTAGGAAAAGCAATACTGTACAAGATGCCTATTATTCCGGTGCTTGTATGCAGCGTGGAAGCCTGGACAAGCACACAATGGGATAGCTGTTCTTGGGTATTTTTGCTAGGAAAATGCATTGTATAATTTCCGGAATAAGAATTGAGAAGTTTTTTGCACAATTGAATTAACACTTCAGAATTATTTTTTGAATTTTTGAATTAGAACTATGAAGCTTTTTAATTTGAAATTTGTATATTGTTTTTTTATGCTGTTCTTTTATATGCCAAAAATTGGCAAAAAAAATCTTTAAAAAATTAAAACTTTCTCTTGCTGCTCATAAGTTTTTATCAATCAATGTCAGCACCCATGACCATGGTGCAGGATTCTCATACAGCAGCAGAATATGCTGTCTAAGGATAAACAGCGCGCCATAGTGGCGCTAGCGCTTGGCTGTAAGCTATAATGCAAATATTGTAGAACGTAAGCAATATAAAGCTTTCACTCAAAAAGTGAGAGCAGTCAGAGGGAGTGAGAGAGAGAGAGAGAGAGGCAGGTGGGGAAACGGCATGAGGTATATTGGTGGTTCGAAACTCGTAGGGGGAGTTGGGATTGTGTAGTGTCCTTGCCTTGAATGGACTTGGACTGTGCAGCGGCTACGAATTTATTGCTTTTGGGAATTTTCCACTTGATGGCATTTAATGCGATTTAGTATTTAAATGAAGCAGCCCACGGACTTGAGAGCACAATGACGACAACGATAAAGAGTAGCACAAGCAGAAACACAGAGAAATCGAGAGCGCAAGGACAACGCAACGCAGCAAGGAAACAGTGGATGACAACAAAGACGATAAATTCATTCGGGCGCATTAAAATAATCTTTCTCAGGCAAAAGGCACACACAGCAAGCCAAGTCAATGCATATTCTTTCATAAAAGTCTGCAACCAAGTATTGCAAAACTTTTCATATTCAAACTCGTATAATAATAAAGAAAAAGAAAAAAGTCAGAAATCCTTACTCTTGGAAATGTTTGATATATCCATGCATGTAGATTAGATTCAGCACTACTGCTCCTACCAAGAATGGATTTTGTCAATGCACTCAGTCGTGGTATATATATAGTCGACTTCCCACATTTCGAATTTTATCATTTTTGTCGTTGTAGCACTGTCGCTGTCGTTTTGGTTGTCGTTGTCCTGCTGTCTACCTTTTATTTTTATTTCTATTTATTTTTTGATTTTTGGCTTTTTGTCGCCAAAAACTTTTGAAATAACTATCTATCACTCTGACCAAAGCAACTCGCTCGCTCCCTCTCTTCCTCTCTCTCGCCCCTCTCTCTGTCGAATAGTTCACGTTGATTGAAAATGCGTTGGCCAAAATGAAAATCGTTGCAGCAGTTACAACCAGTAACAGCACCAGACACGGTCACACATCACTGCAATGACTAGCTGAGTGACAAGCCAATCTAAAATTGGTCCTTTTTTTGCTAGACAGCAAGTCCACGGCTTATGGTGGCGAGGGTAGTCAGAGATGTTGGCAAATATTGAGAGCTTAGTGCGAAAGCTGACAAATGTGTGTATACATTGTCATTGCAGGAGGCGAAAACCTTTGGTCGCTTTTGATTTGGCTATTCATTTTAAGGAACTCGCCTTAAAATCGGTAGGCCGGTGGTTCGATTTCACGCAGCAGCAGCGGTGCATTTGTCTAGAAGTGGCAGAGCTGACAAATGAGTAGACGCGGTTAACCTAGAAAAATCTCGACGGTATCCTTACCGTCGTTCGGAAACGCTTGTAAACTGTAGGCTCCTGATTTCTTCGAACAACGAGTAATAGAAATATCTCCATGTTTCGCCTTTGAAACAAAAAGCATAGTTTTTTTTCCCTCTTATTATTTCGTTTGGGAACTTAGGGCCTCGACTAGAGCCTTCCAACGAACTCTGTTTTGTGCCGTCTGTTTAGCTCTGTCCCATGTAGTGTTTGGCTGAATTCATAATAATTTTTACAGTGGACAAAAAATGATGTCGAGACAAAAACACTACTGAACCACTATTTTGGCACTATATAACTTATTATATATTATTGCAATATTTTATTTAACATGCAAAAATTATAAGAGAACAACACGTACTGCAATCTATTCCATAATAGCAATTAAAATTAATAAAAATGTTATTAATAGCACATGGACGATAGCTAATCTTTTGTGCTTTAAGCAAAACAAATTCAAAACTTTATAGAAACACCTTTCGCGGTTTTGAAAATAGTGTCGAATTCAAAAGTATTCTCTTTTCGAAATATTTTAGTTAAAACTTTTTATGTATTATCAGTAAACACAAACCAACGAGTTTGTTTTTTAATTTTTACTAGGCGGTTTTGCACCTACTCGCTTCGCACGTCAATCCCCACCCTTACTACGATGGCTCTTTCTTCATATCCCCTATGTCGAAATATTCTACTTTTGTCGCTTCGTACAATCCTGACATCAACTTCTGCTTTTTCGATTTTACATTTTTGTACGAATACAAAGCACACTTCTACTCTTTGTCAATTTGTTCATCCCTCAATTTATTCAAAAATTTATTATTATCTTAATTTCTCACGCGAGCATTTTCTTTTAACTTTTCTTTTTCTCAATTGTTATTTTCCCACGATTTTTAAGTTTTTGCATTCTTGCCTGTACGCACAAATTAAAACTTTATCTTCTTCTGCGGAAATATTTTATATAAAAAAAATGAAACCGACGTCAAAAATCGTTTTTATATAATTGAGCGAAAAATCTTAAAAAAAAAAAAATATATATATATATATATATAACTAACTTTTTATTTTGAAATTAATTGACTACAAGCGCTAGCTACTTTCAATGATTTATTATACAAACTATTACTTCATTTAATATGTAATATTTGTTAATTAATTTTGTGCACATTTTAAAATCAATTATGTGCAAAAAAAAAAAAACATTTAATTTCTGTATAAATAAATAATACGAACAAATAAAAAGCCTAACTTTGCTATTCAGCCAGGCATGTGACACTTACATGCCAGATTGACTCTTTAAAAATTTGTTTATATTTTTGCTTGCAACTCAAACTTAAAATTTTTAACTTTAAATTCGACGCACAATAATTTTCAACAGTTGAATGCACTGATAACTCTTTGTAGTTGTGGGTTGGTTTTTTTTTGCATTTATTATCAAACATTTTATCATGACAATATGTTAGTTAAATAAATAAATAAATAATTTGCATATGTTTATAGAGCATATATATATATATATATAATATTAAATCAAAAAATATATGAGTATAAATGCCTTTGTCAAGCCAGATGCACAAACAATATCATAATTATCTATGGATAGTGCACATAAATATTTTTATATATATAGAAATTGCGGTAAGCACTTGCATATGATATTTATAATTTGATAATAATTATTAAAACAAATAGCTGTGCCAGCTGAAATATGCATAATTTAATTATGTTTAACAGTTGCAGACAAAAACAATTGACTTGACTTTTAAACAAAAATTAAAAAAATAAACAAGGCTGCATACAAAAATAAATATTAAAAATTAACTTAAACCGGCTACCCAACACGCAACATTAAATACTAAAAAATATATGTATATATTATGACCAACACCAAAAACTAAATAAATTAAAAATTAAAAAAAAATTATTACAAGCTATATTAAAAAAATTAGAAAGAAAACATCGAAAATTTTTTAACTTTTAATTTAGATAAGAGAAAAAATTTTCAAGGAAAATAAAATAAACTAAAATTAAAACTTAAAGCTAGCATTATCGTTTGTGTTTGTTGTTCATAGAACTTACTTTTGATATATCATAGATATATGGTTCCTAAAATTACCGCAGCATCTTTATGCGCTCAACGTGGGCAGTACACAGCAACTTGGCTTGGGTTAAGAGTATTAAGCTGATCAAGAGCCAAATTCGTTCGAAACTACTAATAGCTTCACAGCAAAGTGCAGTCAAGCCCTTGCCATCAAATCTATGACACCGCTCGAAACGTTTTGAAACGAACGCACTTGAAAAAAGATACTGACGGTAAGTCAAAACATAGGCATTTTGTGTGCGCCCCCCGTGAGAGGCTTACAACACTTGGCCAAATAATAATATAAAAAAATAAATAAATAAGCTTTTTGCTGTTATTACTTAAAATCCACTGCTTGACGAACTTACCTTCATCAGCGGCAGGGATTTGAGGGTTTTCACTTACTTGACTAACTTCGTACTTAAAACTTAAGATATATTTTGTTTTTGTTTTTGCATAAAACTTGTGCCAAACTCAGTTTTTAAGGCTAACACACGAACTTACCTTCGTGCCTAGAATGAGTGAGTGGTACTGACAAGATTATATAATATAATGCATGTCTATAAGGAGTTTCTACTAAAGACTCGCTAGACCATAAGCTAACGCCTAGTCGAGCTTAGTTAAGCAAAGTGAAGTTAAAGTGCCTTAGAGCTACAATAAATAGTACTTAGAACTAGACAACTGGGCAGGGCAGTGGAGTGTTGTAACTGCAGCTCATTGATGATACGGATGACAGAACTGATAGACCAGTCGCTGCGAGCGCTCCGTTTTCTTCATAATGCCCTTTTTGTAGTATTGGCGTATGGAACGCGATAGCTTGTCATAGTTCATGGCTGGACGATTTTTGCGGCGTCCCCAAAGCTTGGCCACACGCACTGAATCCTCTATCTTAAAGATACCCTTGCTGCGATCGATCCAGCGTATGGCAGTGCCATTGGCTTGTGGTGCGGCCAGCAGCTCTTTCAGAAATTGCCAAAGATGTATATGCGAACCGGCGCCATTACGTGCACCAGCCGTGCGTTTTACGGCTGGCGTGGGTGTACTGGGCGTAGCCGCAGCAGCTGTGCTGCTACCAGCCGGCTGCACTGGCTCATCCTCAGCTAAAAAGTGCAAGATATATCATATTAAGCGCTGCGCTTACTCTTGCTGTTGGCAGTGTAGTACATACCTTCACTATCCTCATTGTAGTCATCCATCTGCTGCTGTAGCTGATAATTGTTGGCACTCCATAACTCAGCGGCCGGCTGCTGCTGCTGCTGCTGCTGTTGTGCCGGCAACTCTTGGCTGACATTGTAGTTGCCATCGGCATAGGCCATCTTCCAGATTTCCAACTGGGCATGCAATGTGCTGCCGCTCTGTGAAAGCAAATATAGATAAATTTCAATGAGCAAAATGCTAATCTTGCATAAATCTCCATCTCAGGCAGCGTATCAATTTGAATTCTTATCGCTAAGCAAGACCATCTATCTATCTCTGCCGCTGCCTTTGCGCAGCATCGCCACGCAGCTTGTGTTGCATTCGCATAAATTAAGCGCTGGCATTTGTGGCACTCCGCAACTGTGCTGCAGCCTCTCTAGCGCAGACCACAACAACAACACCAACAACAACAATGGCAACAACCACAAAGCACAATAGCAAAGCCAACAACAACAACAAAGACGCCTGACTACTCCAACAACGACGACTTACTTTCACCTTGCAATGTCGTTGCTGGTCGTTGGCTCAGTTTGTGCCATGCCTCGACTCCAGACTCAACTCAGCTCAGCTCAATTCACTTGGACTGTCATCAAGACTGTCATCTGAGCCAACTTGCCACACTTTGTTCGTAATAATCGAATTGTTTTTGTTTTTTGTTGACTGTTTTTTTTTTCTCTCCCTCTACTGCTTTTTTATCCCCCCCCCTTACGACCATTTGTAGCGCTGCATTGCGAGCGCCCAGTTTCACCAAACAACCTTCACACATTCTTTTACCTTTACGGCCATGACCACGGTTACTAATTTTTGGACTGCGCTGTTGCCTCGTCTCACTTGGCGATCACTCGCTCTCGCACTCTACTTCTCTCTCTGAAACTCTTTCACTGTCTTCTCCTCTTTATCACTCTCTCTTCTCTCTCCTCTCTCCTCTCTCTTGCTCGTCTGCTTTGTTATTTTACCATTTCGATTTATTTTGTCATTCAGCTTCTGCGCATACGATCGCGTTCGTTGCCTAAGTCTTTTGTTTATCGCTCTTGTAATAATTCATGTTTTTGTTATTTTTACTTTTTTTTCAAGTGGAAGTTTTTTATGCTCTTACGATCTCCTGCACTCTTTCACTATTATTGCCCAAGTCTTTTGGCCAACACTGCGTGATTTTTTACTTTATTTCGCTAAGTGACAGTTTTTTGAATACTCTACAATCTTGACTACGTTGCATGCATCGCTTATCTTTGTTGGGCAAACGCACTACTCGGGACACAATCTGCATACTATGTATTTTGTAGATAATATTACATATATATTATAATATTTTCTTCAAGATCAGTTTCATTCTTACGTTTTCTTCACAATTATCCGATCGTAACTAGGGTTTATCTGCGTTTATGACTGTTAACCAAGTTAAATCATCAGATTTTCTTTAAGAATCGCTTGAAAATCGAATATTTTTGTCAAAAACATATATAAAATAATAAATATGAGCGTTCTTTGTCTATTATGATAACGATCTGACATGGCCTTAGCGGCAGCAACTGAGCAGCTGCCTTAGCATCCGTTAAATAGCAGGCTAATTTGTGCTGCAATTATTTCAATCATATTCAAACTTATCCTACGTTACACTAAAGCTAATGTTCTCCAAGTTTATCATGTACCACGCTATCACTCTATCTCATCCCATATTTTTCTATATTATCCTAATACATCATATCAATACTGATACTGCGTATCTTTATTTATAGCTTTGGCCCGTTAAAATATATTTTCCGAACTTTATGTGAAGTTTGGTTTTTTCAATTATTTGTATTCAAAAACAACAGGAACCCATAATTTTCAGTCGGATCCGATATCTTTATTCATATTTTCTGCTAATATGGGCAATCGACAATTCAGCTTAAGATTTCAATGTAGCTATATGCTAATACTACCCTATCAACATCCACATAGTTTCGTATTCCATTCTAAATTATTCGACTCTATACTTCCCAACCCCAAAGAGCTGATGTGTACCTCAAAATATCTTAACATTTTGTACCAATTATAACATTAAGATACTTTTCTTTGGTAAGTCATTACATCCAAAAAATCAAATCGCAACCTAAATTTTCATTCTAGAACATCATCTCCAGTTCCTATCCTAGGATTCCAATTCTTTCCAAACATATCCCTTTGTTTTCTATCATAATATTGCATCTAAATAATTAAACAGAGTTGTAATTCCCTGCAGTAGCACTGACATAGCTTGAAAAAGATGCTCTTTGCTTGACAAAATTTTTAACACTTAAAGACGACGCCAATCAATATAAAATATAAACTGTAGATCGCTGTTCTCATCGAAAAGCAATTAATAGTGATATCTCCATGCTCCAACTTTCAAGCGATTACCGCAGATTAAAGGGAATAACTTTATTTTAAAATAAAGCTACGAAATATGTACTCTTGAGGCATGTACACTATCTTGCCTTATAGATATACTTAACTTAGGTGATACCAAATCTAGAGCATAGCTGGCAGAAATTAGACAATTGCTTGTTACCTTAAGGATCTTGTACAAGTTCTTCATACTTTTATTTGTTATGATCATATAATGATCTTTGCCTTCACAGTCCTCTGTATTGTTTTATTCATATTAGCTGCCAAGTTTCGTTGAATGTTCTATGCTCTTTCAGTGAATTTTTATAACTTAGATAAAATTTTAGTCTTTTGACAATTGCATTCTACACAAAGCTTGTATCTCATCAATGGTTTCACAAAAATTAAAACTAAGTACTTCCTGCAGCTATTATGCGGTGAGACACCTCACTTTGCCATCACGACTTCAGTTTTAACTACGGATATGGTAAACATATAACACCTGCTTTACAAATGCCAAATATTTCTAAGAAAACTCACTCAATACCTTTCTTGGAATACTTAACAAATCTTGCCATAACGGATCTAGCTACTTTAAGTGAAACGAATCATACTTTATATGTAAAACCTATTAGACATACTGTGCATGGGTCAAGTAGCAGAATACACTTGCCCGAAGGGTGTAGCCCTTAAACAAATTGAGATCCATAGACAACTTTTGTATTTCGACGATCTATAACATTTCAAAATCAGTCACGTTCGTTGCCTAAGTCTTTTGTTTTGGGTTCGTTGCATATGAAATATGATTCTGAACTGAAACTGTCGAACTGTTTCCAACACCACAACAACGTACGTACGTTTTTCAAGTCGATTTTATGATATATTATTATCGCGTATTAGTTTCGCGTAGGCCTTTGTACGCGCAAAAGCTCGCTTTTCTACGTTCATTGCCCAAGTCTTTTGTTTATCGGTCATCAATTTGTATAGCATTTGCAAGTTCCCATTGCTTTTCTTTGCTTTTTGAGCGCATTTTGAGCAAAGTATTTTAGCTAATTGTATTTAACTGGTTTTGCATTTTTTTTGTTTATATGCTTAATTTTTTAGTTTTATTTTTTAGCTTTAGTTTTTTATTTTCTGAGCGCATGCTTTCCACTAGGCTAGTGCTATGGCTTTACTGTACTGGGGACTTGGCGCGCGCAATGACGTCAACGCCAAGTTACGAAACTTGTTTGGTTTTTTTTTTTTGGTTACCTCTCTTTCTACCGCTCTCTTCTTTCTTTTTCGATCATAAAATTTTTGTTCGTTTTTTTTTTGTACGCGAAATTCAATTCATACGCATTGATTGAAGCGGGGATCTAGGCATTTTGAAGGGGGAAGGTAGGTAAGTGTGTCTGTGTGTGTTGGTGCGATTCGCTTTGCTTTTGGCATTTGCATTGTATTTATTATTATTTTATTTTTCCATTTTATTGGATTTTTGCTTTTGGCCGCTTTTTAGTCGATTTTGTAATAAACGCCGCAGCGCTCATTTTTGTGGTCAACAAAAGTCTAGTTAAGTCATAAGCGCTTGACGACGCGATACGCTCTCTTAGCTCTTTGGGGCTTTTGGGGGCTCTGACTTACCTCTGGCAAACGACGCGTGAATTCCTCTTCGCTGAGTAATGCCAAGGCAGCGCCATCTTCGCAGAACTGCAGCTCCAAATTGGCCACTGGCGGTAATTTAAACTGCGCCAAGGTGGAACGTAGCCATGCATGTACTTGTGCGGACGTCCAGGCATTGGGATCTGCAGAGGCAAAGATTATGAGTTTTAAGTGAGATTATTTAGGTTTTTACATTTATACTAAAATTAAAAAAAATCCCATTCCAATATAGATACAATTTCTAAATAAAGAAGCTATACTATGAGAATATTCAACTGCATGTTTTATTTTAATTTTAAAGTTTAAATTTTATTTTAGTTTTTAGTTTAGTTATGCGAAACTTTTTAATTATTTAATTATTTTATAATTGTTATTTTATAAAATTGTCGCTTGAAATGCTTTGGTTCAACTTTGTATATTTAATATAGTTTTTTAAACAATGTGTCATTTTTTAAAATAAATTTTATAAATTTGCAACTATTTGTGATTTTGAAATAAATGAATTTTTTTATATTTGTCATTTACTTAAAAGTGGTTTATTTTTGGAGCGAAAAATTTTAAGGAAATTGTTGTGGCTGATTTGTTATTTGGAAAGAATAATTATTGTGTTGTTTATAATTAAATTTTTGTGATATTTTTTTATTTCTTTTTTTTTTAATTAACGATTTCGTTATCTTGGTTTAGCAGCCTTAAAGTTGCTTAAAAGATTTATTACATACAGATCACGCCTTTAGAAATTTTTTGCTAAACAAATTTAATTATTAAATAACTATTATTTTTTTATTAATTAATTATTTAAATACTTTTTAACAATTTAAAAGTTTCTATTAGTTTACACTTATTTAAATGTATTTTTTTTTCTGTTTTTTTTTCAGAATTGATTAAATTTTCAGCATATTGCTTTAGTTATATTGTTAATTTTGAGTATAATTCTATTTTGACTAATTATTATTACTATCTTATTAAAGTTTTACTTTTGAGCTAGGTTACCACTTTTTATCTATAATTATATCTAGATAACCTGCAGTTTTAAATGTTTTTATTTTTAAATCATTTTTTTTGACTAATATGAGAAAAATTTCATTGAAAAATTAAGTGTTCGTTGTGTATAGTTTCATGTTGCAATAATTATTTAATTTAAATTCTGTTATTTACAAACTGTATCTAAAGTAAATAATAACATCGCTGATAAATTTTATTTACATTTTCTAATTCAATTTGTTCTAATTAATATATTTTCGAGAAAATCTTAACTATAATCCTTCGTGGATTTTTAATATTATACAGCAGCAAATCATTTTTTTTTTTTGGTTGTTTGTTGATAAGCCTTAGTTCTTTCAAAGTTAATAATTAAATAGGCTTTATGCAATTTATTATTTTTGTATTAACTAAGAAATATATAGGGAAAATAATAACTGGTAAACACTACTTAATCTACAATCTAACTATTAGCCACATTTTTTCCATTTCTTCTAAGGCTCATAATTTATCGATTAACTTTGGAGCTATAGAAAATAATTTATAATATTATAAATCTAGTTTATTGGCTTAATAAATTTGGCTAGACACCAACTTTGCGGACCAAATTTTTGTATCCTCACAAATTGAATAACCATTTTATAGTACAATCAAGGTGCATTTATGCACCTACACCCGACATATTTATTTTCTCATTTATCTTGTCTAGAGGATATAAATGAAAAAACAAGTTTATCGCACTTTGTTCTGAAAAGCTTTCTTTTTTAGGGACTTTTATTAGGAAAGTAAAACAATAAGAAAATTAAATTTTACTACCTGAGGAAGATTAGCATCAAGGTTCAAGTTACAGGCTTCGACTTTGACACTTCTGTGACTTCTGTGACTTTGTGAAACAAATTCTTAAATATTTAAATAAATTCTAATCTATTTTTTAGAAGAATTTAATCATTCAAAAGTTCTAAAATGTTTTGTATTATTTTAAGACTCTACTTCAATGAAACTCATTTATTCTTAAAGTCATCTGATATAATAAAATCTTAACAAATTTTTTTAAAAAGTAAAGTCATGCTGATTGGTTCTTTGGAACTCGTTCCTTTGCTTAATTTAAGCAAACTTTCTTTAGTTGTAAAAATGCGCATAAATCTTTAGGTGTTAATTTATTAAAAAATTGGTACATTGAACTTGAATTGTAAAATCTACAAATTGCCCAGCCTTTAATCAAATATAATATTTGGTCAGACAATAAACTTTCTAACAAAGATTTACTACAATATATATAAATTGATAACCAAATATTTTTTTAACACTGCAACTTGTAGTAATTATACAAGTGGATTTTTAAACAAATTCTTCTTCTTTAGTGTATCTCTAAAATAAAAACAAAATAAATTCTATTAGCAACTATTTTGGATCTTTTTCGGGAAGATATTCTTCGTGGCAATATCTGCACTGCTTTGGGTATGGATAGCTATATGAAGGGATATGAAGATATCCCTATGCTGTGCATTAGAGCGACGACGGAAAAGTCAAAGGGAATTAATTTACTTTACTTTTAATCTTTTTCAAGCTGGTCCTAATTCCATCGTTTGAAATTTTATGTTTGACTTTTACTTTTTTAAACTATACAATTTTAAGAAATAATTAAGTATACATTTTTAAAATTCATTTGAAATTGTATTTTTGTTTTTACTTTGATTGGTTTTGTAGATTTTGGTAATTCTTCAAATTTTGTAAATTTCATATATTTTATATTAAAATACAGTAAAATTTTTATATATATTTCAACTTTTGGTATATTTTGTTTAATTTATATATTTTGGGTACATTTTTAGGGTTTGAAAAATTTTTTGTTAGCTTTGTAAATTTTTAGATTTTATATAATTTTTATAATTTCGTAAATGTTGAACTACAATTTTGTAAATTTTTTCTAAATTTTTAGCTTTTGTAAATTTTATATCATCATTCTGTCGAATTTGTTTATTCTTATAGTTTTATATTATAATTTTGTAGATTATGTTGTTTTTTGAAATTTTGTAATATTAGTAATAATTTTTGTGTTATAATTCTTTAAATTTCGTTAATTTTTGTAGCTTTTGATAATTTTTTAAATTTCGTAAATTGTGTAACTTTTGGTAAATTTTTAGATTTTGCAAATTTTTGTAAAATTTGTAATATAATTCTGTAGATTTTGTAAATTTTTTAAAATTTCGTAAATTTTGTATTAGAATTCTGTAAAATTTATAGATTTTGCTTCACATTATGTACATTATGTGAATTTTTTTAAATTTGTAAAATTTCGTAAACGATTCTGTAGAAATCCTTAATTTTGTATTATAATTTTGTAGACTGTTAATTTTGTAAATTATGTAAAATTCGTATTATAATTCTGTAATATTTTGTAAATATTTGGAAAACTTTTAGATGTTGCAAATTTCTGGTGTATTATTAAATTTTAATTTTTAAGCTATAAGTTTTTAAATTTTTGTAAATTTTGTAAGTTTTGTAAATTTTTGGTAAATTTTTAGATTTTGTACAATTTGCAATTTTTTTAAATCGCTTACTGCTTGCATATTAATTCAATTTAAAAGCTTCTATCACTAACCAATTCCATTTTGAACCAAAATTATTATCAAGTTATAGTAGTATCATATCTCAACTCACCCTGCGATATTTGCAGCTCCGCGCAAACGGCGTCCGCCTCGCGCTTGACATGCTCCAGCGCCAGCGATATGACCGGTTCGAAATCTTCACGCACTTCAGCCAAACCGCCAATGAACGACTCCAGTGCCAGCGGCTTCAAGTTGTGTTTCTTTTGAAATGTTGTATCCTGCAGGCACTCGCGCAGCAGCTGATGGTCCGGCTTGATGTCTGTCTGTGAATGCTGCTGCTGAAGCAGCGTATTCAAATCAATATAATTCTCAACGTCTGCATCCAAGGGCTCTGCCTTAATGCTCTCACTGCAGGCGGAACGCGGTGAGGGTGTCTCACAGTTGGACTCCGGTGGTGAGGGTGGCAAAATGTGCAGCTCTTGCTTAATGCAGCTAGCATCTAACGAGGGACACGGCGATGAGGCATACAATGAGGTGCGCGAAGAGCTCAACGAATCGTAGCTGCCATTAAACTTGCCATAGGCAAAGGAGTTGAACTCCGACTGCAGCGGGCTGGACTGCGGCGAGGGGTAGGCGCTGTGTGGATAGGCGGGTGGCGGCGGTATAAGCAAATTGCTTGAACCATAAGCCGGCGGCGGTTGCTCGCTTTTGATCTGTGTTTCACCTAGACAATCCCAGGCGCTCTCTATTTTGATTTGCGGCGTACTCGGTGCGTTATATTGATAGACTGTGGTGGGTATGCTGGCGGCAGCGTCCTGTGGCAGCAAGGACAAATCAAAGTTATCCGCATAAGCCGTGTACTGATCGTTGTTTGTGTGGAGAAACTGTGTAGAGACGGCGGCGCCTAGTTTGAACTGTGGCTGAGCAGTGACTGCCGGCGCGCTTGGGGTATGCGGCATCTGTGCAGAAGGGCAGAAATATTGACTTTAGATTCTTTGCGTTTTTTATTTGATTTTCTTTTATTTTTTTTGGGCCAATAGTTGGGGTTTTGTGTGTGTTAATTGAACGTAGGCAAGTCATGGGTTTGCCAGCGCCATTTTTTAGCTGACTGCTGGTGCACTAATTGTGGCAGAGGCAGACACATGTGCTACTAATTAGCACGGCAAATAACTGGCGCGACGGCCTTTCTAATTGACGCCAGCTTTCCACACACAAACACACACAGAATGCATCATCGTACTATAAACAAATAACACTTTTAATTATTATTTTAAGTGTTTATAATGGAAGTAAAATAAAAACTACTTTAGCTAACCTTAACAAAACTTAACGAACGAACGAACGAACTTAAGTCAAAAGTTTAACAACAATTTAGGTGCGCTCAATACACGTTGCCGACAAGACGCGTACTAAACTCAAAGTCGCAACGATTTTCTCATTTATCATGTTAAAGTCAAGCCGTGTGACGTCACAGCAACAAACTCAAAACTAGCGAGAATATAAAAAACCCAAACGATCCAAATGAGCTAGGGGTCGCGGCGCTGTTACGTGTCTGCATGAGTTCGTCACAGTTTGAACCTAGACGCTGGGCGCTATGATAAAAAAAAAAAAACAAATCTACAATGACCGTGTGCTTTTTTTTCTGTGAGCAGCAAACAATGACTAGATCGAAATCAAAGTATTCTTCGACATCGTCTGCCTTGTCTGTGTACATATATATTTTTCGCACAGTGGTGTGTTTTTTTATTTTACACAAAAAAAAAATCTACACTATATACACGCAAACCTCTTAATTTCACGTCATAAAAGTAGCTGCAATAAATAAATTTGCGCATTCTGTGCCGCTTTTATCTGAGAAAACTGGTTTTTCATTAAGCTTAATGGGCTGCCCAACAACAAGAACAATGGCAGCAGCACTTAAATGGATGGATAGGGTGTCACTTAAGTCGGTGCAGTGGGCGGCTCGGCGCTATTTAGCAACAATAGCAACTGCAGTATGAGCTCCTTTTTTTTAGTTCTATGTTATAAATAATATAGCAACTCATATTGGTTTTTCCGATATGCAATTTGAGTCAAAGTGCTACTGCATCGGCGTACAAAGGCAATTACAACAACAGCACCAGCTGCCTACAACAACAACAGCAGCTGCATACAACAACAACAAAGACATCAGCGTACTAATAACGTCAATATAACTTAGCAATAATTCTAACTAGTCACGATATTATAACAATTTTTAGTTTGCAATTTTCATATTTTAATTATGCAGCAACGGGGCGTATGAGTGATTTTTTATCATTCACTTTAAAATGGGCGTAACTCAGTTATTTAGCTGAAACAGCAATGCCTCTTTCCACATTTTTATCATCACAAAGAGTCGTCTACTGCGTCAAAGATTCCTCAAGTTTGCTTCACTTTAAAAATGCTTCAGGCCAACTGCTTCACTTTAATTTGCATAAGCAAAAGTTGACTTTGAAATCTATATGGACGATCCTTTTCAAAGCCAGCCTCGAGCACACAATCAATTATAACTTAAGAATTTCGCTTCAAAAGCATGCACAAGTTAGACACTATTAAGGCGAAATAGGCGACTTTGGGATACACTAACAAAAATAAAGTAAAAATAGACCATTGAAAGTGAAAGGAACGGAGTTATAGACCGACTAATGTTAGTCCAAGAAATTTATAACATGAAACAGTTTATACAAAAATAAGGCGCTGTAACTTTTCCAGTGTGAAGTAAATGTGTATATAATCATAATTGTCGGATCTATGGCACTGAAAACCCTCAATTGATTAAAGAACAGCCTTTTTAGGATCAACAAGTAACTGTTTGTTTTGGTTTTTGTGCGGATATGATCATCGGTACCTATTTTTTTTAAAAAGATGATTGTGTAACGACAATCGTCAATGGCGAGCATTATCGAGCAATGATGCCAGATTTGTGATACCTATTATACCTACAATAGCTTCTCGTTTTAACAAGATGAGAGATTTATTGCGAACAGTGTTTCCCGGAAAAATCATATCAGAAAATGATAATCTTGACTCGCCTCAGCGATCACCCAATCTAGGTCCACCAGACTTTTTTAATGGGCATATCTGAAATCCAAGGACTATTACTCAACTTATAGATAACATACGAAGCGAAACGACATTGCAGCCATATCGACTGATATAAATGGAAAACGTTGAAAAACAATCACATCTTCCGCTCAAGGCCAGATGTGGTCATTTACGCGATATCATATTCAGAAATAAGCTTAAATTTTTCCCCTATCTGAACCAAACGAAGAAATGATTATCAAAATGAAAACAAAAATAATGTCTTCTGTAAATTGCCTACCCTGTGTATGAAACTTAAACTATTGCACTAGTTCGCCTCAAAATAAATTGTAATAAAATCTTATGCCGAACATTATACGTCGTTTGGGATATGACCAAAGGCATGCTCGCCACAACCATGCGGATTCTGCATACCTGTCAACCTTCAGTTGGAAATATGGAGTTCCCAGGCTACGGAGTTGCATTCCATAAGCGACATAGCTGCATTCTACATAGATGTGAGGGTGGCAGAGGTGGCAAAAGCACCGCCTCAGACAGGCTAAATAGCCCATTGTGCCATTATATTATGTATAATATATATATATTATATATCTTCAAAGAATGTTAAATTTTTTGGCACTCTAAAAGCAACATAACAGCAAGAAGGCTGCAAGCAAATTTCTTCAAAAAAGTTAAGCTTTCGGTAAAGCAGCCACTCTCTTAAGAGTTAAAAAGTTTGGTGGACTATATGTGGAAAATATGCCTGGTTTTTATCAAAAGCAGTGAAAAAAATGTGGAAACTGTCGTTCTGAGATATAGAAATGCCGCAGAAACTAAAATGCAAATAACGCGTTTGATGTTTGTTATCGTCTGAAAATAAAGAGGAATTGTCAATCGAAACATAACCTAGTTTTGTCCTTAAACTTTGCTTTGTTTTAACCAATTTAGTAAAGTATTTTTTTTTTATTAATCTCAGGAAAGATGGTATTCCAACATCAGATTACAATATTTTATATAGTCCACTTGTTCCTCATACTCATTCCTTTGGTCGTAAAATTTAAAAAATCTGTATGAACTAAAGCACATCGCTTTGGAAGTGGGAAAACTTAGGTGAACAGGCGCCAAGAATAAGTCGATACATTTTAAAGAAATGTATATAATCATATTCGTGAAAATTGATCGAAAGACAAACAGTTTGAACGAAAGATAATTCTATATTTTAAATTGAAATTTGTAAGTTTTCAGCATAAAAATAAACAATTTTATAAAATGTATACCTGATTTTTCCAAAGATTTATATCAATTGTAATAATTAGTTACATAAATATTAGAGATGCATTTGTTTAGATAATCATAAGGCTTAATTTAAACTCAATAGATTAATACCGGTTTTTTAAGTATTTATTAATGTTTAAAAATGAAATGGATATTAAAAAAATATAAGCTAACTTCAACATGCAGTTTTTAGTTTTTTTGGAAAGAACCTCAAACTTCTTAATTAGTTTGAACTAACAGCTTTGCACACGATCAAGATCATGCCGCCCATAAGACTGATTTTAATAGGAAACGGAGAAGGCAAGTAACGAATTGAAGATCTGCTTAATTTTCGTTGCTGCTTTACTTTTACAACTTTTATTTCTTATTCGTTTTGATTTAGGGGTACAACTAAGTTCAGTTTCCCTTAAGATTAAGTAATTTGAAAATGTTAAAATTAAGAAATATTCAATTAAATCGAGCAAAAATAAAGTATAAAACCAGAATGAATATCCTTAGCCTGATGGGTGAATTTTTAAAGACATGCAACGTCTCAAAATATAAAGCTATTCTGAGGCATCTAAAATTTAGCTAATAGCGAAAGATCTGTATTAAAAATAATACTTTTCTAAGAATTTAAGAAGGCATTCGGGTGATATTGTTCGTTGGGGAAACTATCACAATACAATAGACCAAGGAAAAATTTTTAAATCAAGAAAACCAAAGATTGTGCAATTGGAAATTCTAAGTCAAATATTACGCTTTTTTAAAATTATGAGAATTTTTTAATTTGTAAAATTATTTTTGTGCAAATGGTTTCAGTAACTTTTTGTAGAATTTTATGATTTATAAAATTAAAGTGCTAAGTCTTTCGTTACTTTTTTGGGCTCTAAATTTATTTTATTTTTTGTTTTGAAGACCTTCAGATGAGCCATAAAATATATTAATAAAAAGTTAACAAATTAAAATCTAGTGTCACTTCAGATGTGAAGCTGAAATCATTTATGACTCACTCATATTCCAACGAAAAACTTAATACTTTAAACATTTTATAAATTATCTTATTTCGTCATAAAACTTAAAGTTCAACGTAGAAAATTTATTTAGCCTTGATTGCGGTTGGATAAATTGATAGCTGCGAAACACAGGCTCTAAACTCTCTGACCACAAAGATAGCTTGCTAAGATTAAGAGATAAAGTTAGGTAACGCTTAAAGTCTGTTCGACTTTGAAGTAAAAAAAGTGTTTAAGAACAAAATGTGTCATTTAGTACGAAAAAATGTGCCTTCATTAAATTCTTGAAAACTACAGCACGCCTGAGGTAGAGCATTCTAACTTCATAAGGCTTGGAGGCGATTTTCAGCGCGTTTTCACTACCCTCAAATGTCGTAGATTTTCTCGTCTAGTTGTTAATTGTTTGTGTAAAAAATGACTACAATTTTATTTAGTAATCATTATTTTCTATTAAAACTGTTTTTTTTTGTACATTTGTTGTTTTCTTTATTTAAATTATTTATTGCGTAATGTGTATATTATTAAAGCGATTTGTAAATGATGTGCTTAATAATTGAAGATACTTTTAAAGTGAGTACTTTACCGCATTGAAATTTTATTTTTTTTTTTTTTGTGGGATTTATTTATTTATTTGGCTTACTTAAGCGAGTAAACAGAAGCAAGCCAAGTCGAGTTGGTAGTCGTGTATCCATAACCATGGCTGAAAGCAATGCCTATGCAGTGATATAGCGCCTTGTTGGCTGTACGATGAATCAGTTTAATCAGCATACAAGCCACAGCTGCTGCAGCAAATGACTCAATAAAATATCCATAAAAAATACAAAAAAAAAAAACTCTATGAGACTGAGAATTATGCATAAGTACCTTTTGCTCTAGCTGCTGCTTGGTTATAGCCAAGTCTAACGTTGGTATGTCGGCCAGTTGCGCACTGCTTACCCCTTAGCTACTATTTATAGGCTATAAACAATGACAAGCATTATGGCTAGCAATGCTGGCAGCTATGAGTGACCCGCATGGCTAAACTAAACTTTTCGTGGAGAGCCTGTGCAAAGATACATTAAATGTTTATATTGCAACGAAACATGTCATAAATTGCGCCCAAAATACAGGCACTTTGGCAGTCATTGGCCTAAGCGGCTATTTACGTTCAAGAAAATAATGCCTGCCACACTAACTAAATGGAAATAAAAATTTTCCGCTTTGAGAAACAGAAATCAAATTTGCATTTGTCTCGATCGGACAATTGATTTATTTGCTAGACATTGAAGTACTGGCAGATAATCAATATTCACATCCTCACAGCTGCTGTACAAATTAGATCACTTGGGTATTTCCACCTTATAAACTTTATGTAGTATAGCAAGTACCTGTGTAGCTACAATTTGTATACGCTTAGCTAAATAAACAATGGCGGGCACAAAAAGATACAAAAAATATACAAAAAGATACATAAAAAAAAAGAACTGAATCATGTGTACTCGTAAATTTTAATTAAATATTGTTATACAAAATCCTCAAACAAGCTCAAATTCTGCTGGAGTTTCCAATATATAGCCCACAGCAGCTACAGATACACTAACACACACATAGATACGCCACACACACACACAGCTACGCCACACACATGCACATACGCTTCATACAGTTACGCCTCAAACACAGATACTAAACACACAAAAGGCTCTTTTTTCCCCAAACACACGCTTTTTGTTGCCTTTTTTTTCTAAATTATTGTTGTTGTTGTTTTTATTGCTCTGCGGCATTTTGACTAAATGCTGGGCCAAGATATAATATTTCATGGCAGCACTGTCATAAGCATGGATTGGTTTGGTCTGTCAATAGACAGAGAGCCAACGGCCGTTTCAAACAGTTTAGAATTAAATAACGCAATATAAATATACCTAAACCCATGTATCGTTTGTCCAAGTTGTTGTTGTTGTTGTCTCTGGATATATGGCCATATAAATAGCACCTACAATAAACGTCACAAATTGGTAATTCTCAAAAAAACAAAAACAAAAACAAAAAAACGACAGCTACAATAACAATATATAGCATACTATCATGGCTAACGCCATGGCAATTCAATACGCCCGACGGCTTGGGTGTCAAAGTTGCCACAAAAACAACTACAACAACAACTACAACTACACCAGCTACACCTACAACAACCAAAACAACAACAACCCACAACAATTCTGCTTAGAACAATCACCAGCAACCAGGCAACAAATTGGGTTTGCGGTTTGCTCTTACAAAATGTTATTTTTGTACCCGTCCCATACGTATTTTTAGAAAAAACCACAATTTTATAATAGATAAAGTTATATGGTTTCAATTGACAGGTCTATTTTTATAATAATTTACAAAAAGCACGAAATCTAAAAACAAAACACTACAAAAAAAAAAGAAAAAAAAAGAGTCAAGAGTTGGGCGTGTGTTGTGTTGATTGAAGTGAACTGTTGCAGGTGCCGGCTGTTTGTTGTCAAACAACGCAATTGATACTACCTTGAGGGGAAAATTCCCCAAATGAATAAACAAATTATAAAATAAAAGCCTGTACAGAATCCGTCTAAGGGTAGCTCCGCTTTGGGGCATAATTAATACTAAATGTAGCAAAATCGTTAAAAATTCCTAAATTAAATGCAAATTAGAGAACTCGGATATCAGCAGCAGTTTCTTCAGCGCGGTAGATTTCCATTAATTGTTTTGTTTCTTTATTTTTTTTGTTGTAAGAAAATTTAATCATGTTTAGCTGTTTACAAATAAGTTTATTATTATTTATGACATTATATTTAATTCATTAAAGTTATGTAGCAAAATTCATGTTTGTATAATTACAAAAATTATTTAATTAATGTTATTTAATTAATTATTTAATTAATATTATATATAAAATTAATTAAATATCCCCACAAACATTTAAAACTAAAAACAAAAATAAAAAAAACTCAAATTGTGCCTCTACAAATTGTATTCACTTTTACAATTTAATAATTTAATATTTTTTATTGCAAAATTAAACAGCTAATGAGGTCAACATTACTCAATTTATTTACTTAAATTATATTTATGAGGTCCATGCAATTATAAATAAAAACCCAAAGAGTAAAACAAAGCTAAAGAAGTCCAGCAAATTTGATATGAAATTTAAAATTTTCTTTTATATTTCCAATAAAATTGATAAAAACCGATTAATACAGAAAACATTAAAAAAAAGTATATGCATTAAAATTAAATTCATCTACGAAAAATTCAAGTCTAGCACAATGAACTAATTCCAATTTTGTCGCAAAACTTAACCAGACGCTTCTTAGAAACTAAACAGCTCACAGGATTCTGCTATTGCTATCAACATGCGCCCAGAATGAATGCACCAAGCAAGCAGCTCCTTAGAGATATGGATGGAAGTGAACCTGTCAGTTAATCACAATTCTTCTGTTCCTGCATAGCTCTCAGTAGACGCCGAAATAAAGCCTGGAAATTCGTTTTCTCGCCAATCTAGCTGCACTGGACGACAAATGTCCGACAAAAATTTTAGTTTTTATAACGACATCTGTGGTGTAGCCTGCTCTCTGGGACATCTGGGGTGTAGCCTGTTCTTTCATTAAGCATTCTCTGGGAGAAAGATTACAACACGATTCTACAATAAATTTTATCTGTAAATTACTTGGCGCCCTAACCAAAACTTTTCCAAAATTGATTTAGATGTTGGTAAATGTAGACAGGAAGTACAGAAGACACTTATAAGAGGATTTATAAGAGGATTTCAAGAATTCTAGGAGAAAGATTATAAAATGATTCTACAACAAACTTTATCTGTAAAATACTTGCCGCCTTAACCACTTCTTTTCGAATATTAACTTTAAATTGGAATGATGTTGGTAAATGTAGAAAGGAAGTACAGAAGGCACTTTTTCTCTCATAAGAGGATTTCAACAATTTCTGATCACAAACTTTTCATAATTGTTAACTATTGGCTATTCATTAGAATTAATACGCCCTCAACCCAATTTTTACGACTCATTAAACATTTTTTTAATTGGAGAAGGTACTTTTTCTATAACCACTCAGATTCCAAGAAAATTCAATTTCCTCAAAGCCATTTTTTATAAATTTGCTTGAGCAAAAACTTTGTGTAAAGGCCCTTAAGATAAAAATATTGTTTTTACTGATAATTCTATTTATTTTGTCATACAAATTAACTTCCGATATGCCCATGGAAAATCTAATTTTATGACACAGATTTTCCAGTGGCTATGATTGCGTGCAGCAAATTTAATTCACTTATTTTAAAAACATTATTAAGCTGTTGGAGATTTTAGATTTTTGAGTAATTAACTTAAATTATTATTATCATCCTAATCTAAAGAAATTCGCGAAAACCCTCAAGGGAAAATGTATTCCCCCATCTAAAGTTGTTATAATTTTATGCCAGTTTGAAAAATAAAAACAATTAAAATTTTATAGAGGGGTTTTTAATTTTTTTCACAACTTTGTGCATGTTTTATTATGGAATTGAAGCGATATTGATATCTATTGCATTTCAATGTTATTGAGACACTGTGACATAGTTTGTGTGCCCAAAAAGACTTCACGAAATTGTCTTTTTAGTTTAAATGTATTGCTTAGCTGCTTTAGAAGATTTTAGATTTTTTAATAATTTATTATTTATTGATTCACAAATATTACTTATAAGTTAACTTATAACTAATATAGGGGTAATAACTGGCTACTTAGGCTTTCGGCTAAGATTTTTTAGTAAAAAACGATTTTAAAACTTTTTCTAGAAATTCGCCAGAAATCTCAGTAAAGCTGCTATAATTTTTTGGCATTTTAAAAAGAAGCAATTAAGAGGTAATAAAAGCGTTCTACAGCAAATCTAATCCTTCTCATTATTGCTACATTTTTGTGATTAATTTATAAGGAAATTGGAACAAATAGTTTTATGTAGCATCTTAGCCGAAAGCCTAAGCGCTTTTATAGCATCTCAGATATTTCTTAGGTACTGTTTGCTTTCTAGTTATAAATTGAATACTGTGCAGCTTACGGAAATTTATGCAAATTAACTTAAATTATAATTACTAAATTACTTATTTTCTCTTAACCAGAGAATATTGCAAAAAAAAGTAAGCAAACCTAAAATGTACTATTCTTTTCAAATTTCTTACAATTCTTTTTTCCAAATAAATAAAAAAAAGCAAACAGCATTTAGCGGAAAACCTAACTGTCAGACTCTGACATCTTAATGGAAATAAAAAAGTTGTTAAAATAAATATGTACTTTTTATTGAAATCGTAGATTTTATAACTACTAAACATTAGTAACTTGTATGGCATGACTTAAAACTATAAATATTTTTATTAGCTAAGAATTTGTTTATATCTTAAAATAATTGAGTTCCATTTGACGCTAATGCAGCTACTAAATTTCCCAATATGTGGCTAAAGTCGCCTAAAAGCAGCATTTTTTGGTCAGATGTCATAAATTTTGATTTGCTAATAAATTGTACAAAAAATGGCAATAGTGACGAATAAAAGAGTTCATTTTAAAGCTATTAAGCTACAAAAGATTTTGCTCTTGTTATAATAAAAGCTAAAAACTGAGCAAAGTTGGCAGATACTAAAATAAGCTGAACATCTTGTCAAATCTGCCAGACGAGCAAAAAGCGCAAATGAACCACAAACAAACAAAGTAAAGCTAATTGGCACAAATTCTTCAAGTAATGAATTTGTTCATTTTTTTTGGTAAAAGACTAATTGTTAAAATTTCCCCAATAATCAAATGGCGTCTGGCACTGATTGATACAATGCCAGCAAAAAATATGAGCATCTAGCGCTCTGAAACCCCCCGCATTTATAATTTTAAAATAAAAAGCAGAAAATCAAAATTTGACTGACTCATTTTATCTGCAAAAATATATAGTATATATATATATATAAGCAAAAGGCTGTTGATTGAGTTAAAGATACACCAAAAAGAAATTGCTATATTATTTTACAACAAAAGTCATGTCAGGCTACATGCATAAATTATATTATCAAGTTAGACCTAGCTTAAGCAATTTAAAAATTTTATATTCTAGATATAAAAAATAAACGGAAAAAAATGTTTATTGGTTACAATAATACTGAGCAATGATTTTTTATGGTTTTTCTTTGTAAGATACTCTATGTATCTATGGCTGGCTGGCGGGCGGTTTGGCTTGGCTGCCTTTATATTGTTTGTGCGCAAATTCAATACAAGCAATACATAGTTTTATTTATTTATTATTATTTTTTTTTTTTTGTTTAAAATATGTTGTAGAACAAGAAACAAGTTTGGTTTGCTGTTGTTGTAGCTGCGCTGCTGTATTTGTTGTCGGCCGAGACTAATAAAATTCATTAGAACAAGTCAAAGTCAAGACAAGAATGCGGCATATAGTGTATGTATCTGTGTGCGGCTGTGTCGGTTTAGTTGTGTTTGGCTTGCTGGTGTTGGAGTTTGCCTAATAATAAAATCAAGTTTACGTTTTAAGAACGTTCTCTTTAGCAGCGATATAATAACAAAAGCGTTAATAAAGCAACGATCAGATAAACACACAGTTGTGGCCTAAACGCGCCAAAAGGGAGCGGAGTTGTGTATGTTTGAGCGTGTATCTGTATGGCTCTGTGTGTATCTATGTGTGTCTGTGTGTATCTGTCTGTGTGTGTTTGAGTGTGTGCAGCAGTCAGCTTATTGTCATGTGCTTTTTGTGCGAGATAATAAATGAAATAGCCAACGCCTAAGGCTAACCGCCAGCGCTGCCGCTCTATATAAATAAATTAAGCGCAACTTTACATGAAGTGGCGCCCCACCCACTTTTTTTTTTCGTTATTATTTATATTATTATTTTTATTCTTGATTTTTTTTTATGGCACACAGCACGACATTAGCCACAAGTTAAACAAAGAAATCATTTAGCATGCTTCCAAGCGGCAACAATAACAACCTTGAGTGTAAAACTCATGGGCCAGATTGCGTATACGCCGCATGTGCGCGCCAAAAAGCCAAAAGGTTGCAGAAGGCGCGCCAGCAAGCTGTGCTTTTGTTTTTCTGCTTTAAAGTGAAGGGTGTACAGCCTGGCAGCATGTTTGCTCGTTTTGCAATTGCAGCAACCTTGAAACACGACATGATTATGCGGCTGCTTGAATTATGGGCAAGTGTTGCAAACTTTGCACTAAATTAAAATGAAAACAAACTATATGCAAATATCTAAGTCTCAGGTGTGCGCTAGTAACTAGCATTTATCTATAAGATACGCGTTTGCTTGTGGCGACAATTGTCAGCGGCACGTTTCTGCTGGCCAGCCGCGCTGCTGTCTTAAGCGGTTCTAATCGCATTATAAGCCATAATCTCAAGTGCCGCCGCGGCTTACAACAAGCACTTCAAGTTGTTGCAAAAATAATAAAAAGAAACGTTGCTGTTGTCGCGCAGGCGCTGCTTGTTTGTTTAATTAATGTGCGAGCCACTTTGCTGTCGCTACATTAAAGTGCTGACAGCCACTAATACATGGCCAAACATTTGTATCTGTGTGCAAGCAAAACCCATATACATATGCGTGGGTTAAGCTGTCAAAGAGACAAGAGTTATTTGCGCTTATTTTTACAACGATTTTTTTATTATTATTTTATATATATCTGTTTACTTTATTTTATATCTTGCCATTTTATGCTTCCAGTTGCCGTTGCCGTATTATTTTTTTTTTTGTACTTCGTGACGGCGCAATTCTGTGTTCTCTTGCATTTTGCATTTCAATGTTGACATTTCATGCAAAATAAATTGTTTTTCCTAAGCGTGTCTTGCAAGGTTAAAGCGAAACTCTTATAAATATCTTGCAACTTGTCTATACTTGTCGCTGCAAACTAACTTAAGCCATATTTTGTGGTAAATTCGCACAGGTGTTGGTTCGCTTGCAGATTGCAACTATCATTTTGCTGTTAGATAGCCAATCAGCAGCTAAGCTAACTCATAAAGCGCCACCAAGTTGCTGCTATTGCTTTGTGCCGCAGTTCAGTTCACCTGACAACCCTAATTTGTTGCAGCTTAGCTGCATCTTGTCGTAGACTTTTTGCAAACGCCATTGTGCCACATCTAGAGCTGCCTCAAAGCTATTTAAACACTCAATTGCAACCGCACATACATACTAAAGCGCAAAGCTTAGACACAAACCAAATAACACACACATAGAGAGAGAGATACACACACACACACACACACCTATGCATCGGAGTAGATTTATTGTGGGTACAGTAGATACTCTTTAATTAAAACGCGCGATTAAGTGTAGCTGCGAAAGATCTCTTTTTTGATTATTTTTAAAGTTGAGCATACCTTGAGCGAATTTTGAGTTTTAGAATTTTTTGATGTTATTAGGAAGCTTTGCTCTTTTCTTCTTGCTGGCTAAGTCTTCAACTCTTTCGCTAAGCTTTAAAATCAAAAATATTGACAGAAAGAAAGATATCTTTCTTCGTTCTCTATATAAGTATGATCTATGATACGCTTAGGTCATACTGAATTTATAAAGTCCACAATACACTATTCCAATTTTATGTAAGTTGCTTCTAAGCCTACAGTCTATCGCCCTTGTTTTTTTTTTTCCATTTAATAAAGGGATTTTAAATTTGTTTGGGAAAGCTCTAGACATTCAATGTATGTACAAGATGTTGTTTTGAAAACATTTCTGCAGAATTTCTTTAAAAGACAAAAATCTGTTTTTTTTTTTTTGTTTGTTGAAAATATGTTTTCAATTGCGATTTCTTAAAGAGATAATTTAGGAATGTAGGTTTGGTGTGATAAGCATTTCTGAATATTTGGATTAGTCATCATGTTTCATAAAGCTCAAAGATGAAATATTTAGTGTTATCTTTTAGATCAGCATTTTTGGAATTTTTACTAATGTATTGTTTTTTTGTGTTTTTCGATTTTATTGATATTGTAGAACGAAAGGATATCTTTTTTTTTTATTCCTTGTCAAAATGTGCTACAAAATAATACCACAAATACAATTGATGCAGTTACAATTTGACGCTCCTATGTGGAGCATAGGGCGGACACAAACTCCTTCTATCTTGAAAGGGTATCTACTATTTTTTTTTAATTCAAGTAAAAAATGAATGTAAAGTTTAAAAAGCTTAAAATAAGCACTTAGCTTGAATAGAATTTTGAAAAGGTATTTTATTACATTTTGGATATTATATAGATATGTAGATGTGACGGCGGCAGAGGCAACAAATGATTAGGATATAATATACTTTTTAAATGAAGCTTAAAAATTTAATTCAAAAAACGGCTTTATTTTTTACCAAAATTTGTATCAGTAATATTAATGTAACTTGTATTTTTACACTTGTAGGGTTACTTACTCAAAAAGAAATCATAGCTTCAAGATAGTAGCTAGGACTTTGCATGCAATGTGTCTCGACTACTATTTTGGGCCATAGTAGAATCTGTTTTCTACTATTAACTAAATGGAAACTGAAGTGGGAATTCAAGAGAGAACTTTAAGATGAAAGATAGGTTGTTTGTCAGCGTTCTCTGTAAAGATATATATTATCGGTATTCGCTGCTTTGAGTGAGTCTCAGTAGAGTAATAGAAGAATCTAAGTACGAAGGTGGATGGTTGGTTATCTAGCACTGACATAGCCGGCATATAAGTATACTCTATTTACTTAATATAATCTCTATTATTAACAAAAATCGTAGTTTGGATTTGGCTATAAACTACAGGTCCCTGTTCTCTTGGGACAGCTAAAGAAATCTCCATGCTCCGCCTTTGACGCGATGACCATAGTTAAGAGGAATAAAAATTAAAGTTTTAATAAGAAGGCACTTTGAGATGAAAGTTTATCAGCATTCTCTGGTCTAGAATATGTCTATTTTTTATGGGATTTTGCTCTGCCTTTAGCTCATTCTAAAACTTTTCAGCAAAATTTCTACTTTAAAACTCGCTAAAATATAATTAAATTTTTATAATTAAATCAACTTGCGTGAATTTTGTTTGGATTTCAATTGGCTGCTTTGTGAAAACCTCGACGCCGCTTGGAAGCTATATTCAAGCTGCAAAAGATTCTGAGCAGATTGGGGCTCTGACAAAGTCGCAGCCGTAGCCAACACAATTTGGTTGCACTCATTTGGAAATAATAAACATTTGAAAATAATTAGTTTCGTTGACTACTGGCTATTTAAGAACTGTATTTAAAAAGTGACAGCATTTTAAACATTTAGTGACCAAAGTAAAATGTATATTTATCTAAAAAATTAAAATGTGAGAATTGTTTGGACATTATTTTAGCGCATCATGTCTTACACTTACTAATTTCTGCCACATTCAAACCAATTTTGTAGTCATCGTTATAAGTCGTGCACTTTTATCATTTTGCCTAGGTGTCATTACTTGTGCTACTTTGCACAATAAAGTGAACACCACAAATATGTTTAATTTATATAAACATTTTGATTGCAGTAAGCTTTAACACGTGTAACACATCTAACATAATTAGATTAATACAACTCATTCATATATATATTTAGTTCTAATTTAACGATTTTAAGATAACAAAACTGTGAGACATAAATAACAAATAAGAAAAAGAATCACAAAACAAACTGTATAATTATATGCTGACGTATAGAAAAAATAAATGTTTTATTCATAAAATTTTGCTACTTGAAATAAATATCGAAAAAAAAAATGATTAAGTATGTTTTTGAAAATAGAAACTGGTTTTGATTTCTAAGAAACCAAGCAAGTTAGCACAGTAATTGTTGCCTGCCATGGCAGTGCGCACTGTAAAATTGTGCCAGGACTTTGGAAGCCAGCGCGCCTCCCAGTGGCATTGCTTTTGATAAGTATGCGTTGTTCATATCTAGGCGCTGAACTCTGTCAGACTGCTGGCGCTCATTATGCATTGCACGCACTGACAATTATTCTCTATAAAAGACGCATAGACGGGGCCCTGGCAGACAGACATGCTGCGTGGGGGGAATAAAATGGGCTGCAGGGTTTGTGCATGTATCTATGTGTAACTGTGTGTGTGTGTGCGTGTGTGTGTGTGTGTTTGTGATTTTGCGTTGGTATTGGTTAAGCCAACTCATTTCAATTTACATAAAAGCCAGTGATGGCAACAGGCACGCAGCTCGCGATTTGCAAAAGTTGTAACCGCAAACCGAGTGACAACGCACAAATAGCTACATAACCATCAACAGCGGCATACCCTACTGCACCTCCTGCTGAAAGAGCAATGGCAATGGCAATGTACCTGGGCAGCAACTACGAAAATCTACAATGGCAACAGCTTACTATGGTTACCACACCCACCAGTGTGAGATACCTTAATGAATTTGATTGATTTTCAGCATTATTAGAAAATGGCCAAAGGGCCGTCATTGTTCTCAGCTGCCATGATGCAAAGTCATTGGCACTATGGTAGCTGGCATTAATTTTTGAAGCCAATGTACTGAAGTTATGGGTGTGCCGCAAAAGCGCAAAGGCTGCCTGCCTGCCACTTCTGGCCATGATTCTTAGGAAAAAAGTCAAGTTGTTGCTGCAACAACTACAACAACAACAACTACAGACAAAAAGTGCGCAACGTGCCTCAAATATTTATGTCATGCGGCAGTAAACTTTTTCTTCTGCCTGCCGCAAGGCATTTCTAATTGTTTTGTGCTACTGTTGAGAGTATGTGTATTTATTTTATTATGTCCATAAATATAATGAGCCAAAGAGTGTTGCCAGTCACTCAAGCGTGATGCGTCGTCGTCGCGTTGTTGCAAGTTGCAATTTCTAAATGCAGTGTCAGGAATTGGAAAAGCCGCGACAACACTGACAAAAAGACAACGTGCAACAACAAAACGGCAACAGCAGACACATTTCCATCAAATCAATCAAAAATGGTAAATACAAGTTTTTTTTTTCTCCCCAATGTTGTATGTTGCGCCAAAGACTTAAGGGGGGGGCTAAAGGAGGGCATGCAACATAGACAAACGTCAAAGTGACAGCAGCAGCGGCAGCAAGCGTTGCGCAGCATTTATGATGCTTAAGTAGGTCCAACAAAAGTATCTAGCAAATGCGTTTTTGTTGTTCTGCTAGTGTTGTTGTTGCTGTTGTTGTTGTTGCAACAACTCTACTACGGAATGCACTTTCCGAGTGAAATGCCAAGCAGACTTTGTCGCTGTTGCCATAGTTGACAATCATTTAAGAATCACTTCTTGCAAAATGAAAGCATCTTTTGAAAGTTGCAACTGTCGCGAGTCTCTTGCAACTTGCAGACTGTTGTTTGTAGTTGCTGTTGTTCTTGTTGTTGTTATTGTTGTTGCGGCAGTTTTTGTTGCGGCCGCTGTTGTTGTAATTAAAACGAAATACCATAAAACAAATGGAAAATGTAACTGGCAAGTGTTACCTGCAACTATAACAGACAAGACGACGCAATGCAGCGCATTTATATGTAGTACAGTGAGTACAACAATTATTCGTACACTCATAATTTTTCACTATGAAGAGTAGTATTTTTTTCTATAAATCAAAATTAAACATTTCTCGACGTTATTAAAAAACAAAAGCAACAAAATAATATGCATAAAATCTTGGAATACGTTATATTTTTATGCTCGAAAATGACTAAAATATTAGCATTTTTGTGCACGTCTACTGGCTGTCAATGTTTTTGCGAAAGTTTTGGTAAACTTCCTAAGAATCAATACATGTCTTAACGCGTTGTTTGATTTAAAATCAAAATTGAAACAATTTTTTGCATATTTTGACAAGTTTTTCCAACATTGAGCCGAAGTCAACCTTATTTACGCAAAGCGAAACTCAATCTAAAGAGGAAACACCAATATTTGTAGAGAAATTGGGATGATTATAAAAAACAACGTCTAGATCTGCTGTTATTATTCAAAAAAATATAAGTTGTGGATGAACTGAGGTGAAAACATTGCAAAGCAGTCTTGTGGAAAGTTACAGAGTCTTCAGGGAAGCGAAAAGTAGCAGAAGCTCTTGCTCGAAGACCAGAAAACTTTGACTTAATTAAGATGTTCTAGTGTTAGGTTAGCAACAGGATAAAAATTTATTACATTTGAATGCAAAATTCTAGTACTTGAAGCATATTTAAGTAACAGAAATCCTACAATTTAAAGATAAACAGAAAAAGCAAAATAGCGTTAGGCAAATGGGTAACTATATCAAGTAGAATTGATTTGAGACAATATAACGAAAATCATTTGGAACCGAGGAGCGGAAAATTTGGCATTAATTAATGGCAAAACATACAAGGTATTATAAAAACTTGAATCTCTAGTGAATCTCAGATTAGTGATTTGGATCGTCAAAAGTGTGGTGCAAGTCAATTTAATGACTTAATTAAAAAAATGTAATATAAACGAATTCGTATCTTATAAAAACTTATTTTGGAATCAAATAGTTTAACGAATCTCAGTTTAGTGATTTGGACAAAACGAGTCTTCCAAAAAAATTAATAATCAAACTTAAATTTGAACGATTTTTGATGCCGGAGAAAACATAGTGCTCCGAGGGGGCC
The DNA here is from genome assembly GCA_035046065.1 of Chymomyza procnemis. Lineage (NCBI taxonomy): Eukaryota > Metazoa > Arthropoda > Insecta > Diptera > Drosophilidae > Chymomyza > Chymomyza procnemis. Next base: position 44,992,862 of record JAWNOJ010000026.1, read on the forward strand.
TATGCGCTACGGTAGCAATTTATATGGCGTTAATTGGAGGCAAGCCCATATAAAAAATTTTTTGGAATGAAATAACATAATGAATCTTAGTGATTGGAACGTAGAGACCCTCATAATCTGGCACAAAGTCAATTAAGACATTAACAAAAAAAGTGCTTAGAACTATGTTGTATGTTATTTCAATTTTGGACCCAAATATTTTGTTCAGTATTGATTTTTAATCATAGTCTTATTACGTTAATCCGAAAACCTTTATTTAACAGCAAGACAAAGATTTGAAAAACGCGCCATGCCGCAGAAGTGCATTGTAAATATCTCAAATGCTCTACCAAAGTCCTTGGACGGGCCAATTTCCTGAAAGACTGATCTAGCAAAATAGCATTTTTTCCAAGCAACCTTGAAAAACTGAATTTACAAGAAAAAAATGATTCGAAACACGTTCCTAGCATTTCTGGCATTCCTAATAATAAACTTTTTTATCTCTCAATTGTAGTATAAGTTGAAGTTTTCAAAAAGTGTTTGAATCGTTTTTGTGCGTCAAAATCTCAATTTTTTTTTATTTTATTAAATTTTTATGCATATTTAACTTTTTTATTTTTAATTGTGTTGTGAAATGTTTATATTTTGATTATTTTGCATGTACTACCTTGTTTTCTTCAAAAGTTAGTAGCTGCAACCTAGTAAATACAAACTGTTTGAATAATTATTATGTTCACTGTACCTGTATCTTGTAGCTACAGCTAGTATCGCAATGTATCTCAAGTTGGCTTGAACCTGATGGCATAAAAATATGCGCTCTCACCTTGCCAGCCTTGATTCACCTAGTGACACTTATATGCTAGCTATTTACACGCATCTGTAGCTGTCGCTGTCGTATCTTCTGGTTGCATCTATAACTTCTAGTTGTATCTTTAGATGTATCTGCTGGTTATATCTACAATTGTATCTGCTAGTTGTACTGTATCTTTAGCTGAAATACTTGCAACTTTGCTTATCAAAAGTCATCTAGCTCGTGGCAAGCAGCTAGCATAGCATTTTATTGCGCATAAAATTTGACTTATATACTAATAGCGATTGATAGTAAACATATAATGCGCGTTAGCTACATGTTTGGCGCACTGATAGCGACTTAAGTTGGTCAACAAAAGGTTATCAGCATGTGTTTATTTTAATAAAAAAAAATTATGAAAAAATAAAATAATTTTAAAATAAAAGAAAAAAAAATATAACACAAAGTAGCAACAAGCGTGCTTCTGGCACCCACTAGTGGCCAACTTGCCGCTAAACAAAGGGTATCAAATAGGCGCATATTGCTGACTAGCGCAACTTACCTGATATAGCATTTTCTCATACTCCATTTTCTTTGTATTATTATTATAATTTTTTTGTTGTATTTCGCTTATATTATTAACAATGGATTTTGATATGTGAATTCGCTGTCTGTGGATTTTCATGCGAAAGTGTAGCAAGTCGGTGCGATTTGCTAGCTCACTCACACGCGCACTAACTCTGGGCTGGCGTGTGCCTCACTTGCGCACTCTCTCTCTCTCTCTCTCGCTTGCTCGCACTTTGTCTGTTTTCGCACTCTTTTTGCTCTCTTCAATTTTAAGACTGTTTTGATTCTTTCTGCTAATTTCGTTTATTTTCTGTTATTTATTTATTTATTATTTACTTAAACTCTTATATGTTCATATTGGCATTTGCTTAGTTTGAGCGCATTTTATTGACTGTATCAGTTTTATGCATTCACTTTTATCGTATTTTGTTTTGCTCTTATTCAATGCATATTTCTTTTGTTTTCTTTACTTCTTTTTTTTTTGTTTTAATTGATTTTTGTTTTATTGCATTTCGTTTTTTAAAAATTTCCACTTGTAAACTTGTTGTTGGGCACTCGCTTGCTCGCTTACTCTTTTGGCTATTTGTTGTTGTATTTTTTTGTTGCTTTCTTGCTCACGCTGTTTATCGTCGTCCGCTGTGCCGTCAACTACGTACCGTTCACTAAGTCTTTACGCTCATTTCTGTGTCCAGTCTTTGCGCCGATCTTGCGGCTTACCTCATGCTGCTTAAGCGCCAACCTCAGCTAGTTGAGAGCTTTTAAGCTAAGCACAGAGAGCGCGCGCCTACAAAACAAGTTTTTCAAGCTGAGCTTTTGTGGTGTATGATTTATTCGAGCAGCTTTTATGGCGCTCACTTGCGGTAGTTGTTGTTGTTGTTTGAAGTGGTAAAAATCATTATAAGGTAACGCTGAGAGTTTGAAGTATAGAAAAGCGTTTAAGACTTGGATTTTTTTGTTCAACTTTATTTGTAATTTCAACTTAAATTAAAAGTTTTCGAAAAGCGAAATTTTTTTTAAATAACAAAAGCATGATTTTTTTTAACAAAATTGTATTTTTTATTAAATAAATATAAATTGATTTAAATATAGATATTTGAGCATAAATTGATAAAGATACGCATTGTTGATCATTATTGCGTGATTTTGGTATGTATACTTCAAACTTTTGCAGTCATATTTTGCAATATAATACCTAAGTTCGAAAGGTAAGGGAATTGAAACACTTAAATTTTGTTAGATCAGAAGAAAACTTTAGATATTTGCAAAAATATGATCTTTGAAAGATCTGTCGCATATTCTGGTCTACTATGCGAAACGGTCAATTTTACGATAAAGAGACGCAAGTGTAAAGAGGATGATAATATTGCAAAAAATAGCCTCCCAAGTGAAGACACAATCAATTCATAAAGCGCTCTTAGATATAAATCGACAAGGAATGACAAACATGCTTGTATATACATACATACATATTATGTTATAAGTAAAATTATAATTATATTTTTGCATTACAAAATATATTTTTGTTAGGCAAGTAATTATCAAATTTGTTTATTTATTTTTGTAAGATGTTAATATAAGTTACAAGCTGAATATTAACATTAAGGGCACATAACATAGGCTGCAGAGGTTTTCTTCGCAAATACATTATTAAGAAAATAACTTTTTTTCAAGTTAAAATTATGCTCAATACCATTTAATTCACTTTTGTACATTTTTTAATTACCAAACCATTGTTTTGAAAGCTTAAGTCGTTAATTCTTTATTTTCTATACAATCGCATAAATACTAATACTTTCATATTACTCAAAGGCCATCTTTAAGCAAGAAGGAGAAGATTAAATCGATGCCAACCCAAAGTTTTCTACGTTTCTTGATTAAATACAAATATTCACTACTTTAAGCTCGTTTCTTTCATAACAAGATACTCATCATAGATACCATCCAAGAGACTTCTATTTTATCGCACATCAATAATTTGACAATTGCCGATATATTATAGAATAAATATGTTTCAAAGAGCAAAAAAATCATAAAAAAAACAAAATTCTTGATTTTATATTAAATAAATTAAACAAAAAATTTAACAGAACGATTAAAAATGTTTTTATTTTGCTTTATCTACCTAAATTTGTTATTGTTAATTGAGTTACTTAAATAAAATTCAACGGCTAAAGACCAAAAAGAAATTATAACCAAAACCAAATCCGCTCTTTCATAAAAATAAACACAAAAAAAAACTTTAACCTTTTTAAATTGTTAAGCCTTTCAGAAAAAGTAACCTTTACAAAGTTAAATCATAGTTACAACTTAACAAAAGCTCAAGCTTAGCTTGCGGCTTTAAAGCTGCAATGCTTTTATGGCCAACAAATATGGCTTTGTGCTTTTGTTGCTTTTATTGTTGCCAGTTGTTATTGTTGTAAGTTGTTGTTGCTGTTGTTGCTGTTGCAACTGTCATAACAATGCGGGTAATAAAAGTCTATTAATTTGGTTAAAGGCGAAATATTTATTATTTCACATAAAATGACAATGCAGGTAAAGCTTTGAGTGACTGAATGGCTGACTGAGTGAGTGACTGACTGAACGAGTCGGGAGTGAGTGCGAAAGTGAGTGAGTGGCTTGTTTGAGTGCTGCTGCCTTCCACTGATTGAATTGCTGCATAATTTGAGTACATGTTGCAGCTGCTGCATGCAGCCTACTGTTGCATGTGTCAGTTGACGTGCGAGAGATAGTCTCGCCACGGGTTGCCAGGCCACAGACTACGGCGGCAACTTGCTGTGACTTTAACATTGCCACACACACACAAACACACACCCACACACACACACACTCACGCACACACGCTGTGTGCTGGCATTTGCCGCACTGTCTCTGGCGCTTGCTCTGCACCAGCTTTGTGGCTGCCTGTGTGCGTGTAGAGAGCATTATCATTTCCGCTTCCGCTGCATAAGACTCCATAACAACGAAAGCTGGTTGCAGCCACCACAGTCCTCCACCATCGCCACAACAACAGAAATAAAAATGAAAAGAAAATAAAAAAATGTCAGTTTGACATTTATATTTCATTGCACAATGACAATTTTGCAATTTTTTGACAAGTCATAAAAAGCGCATGACAGCCAACAACTTTAACTTTTCAACTCCAACTCTGCAACTGGTGGCAGACATTATTCCACCCACTGTCTTAACGGGCATACTCTTACAGGGAGTACATTAACTTGGCATAAGCTGTGCATTAGTTTAATAAAACTTAAGTTCATTTTGTTGAGTCTAATTAAGAGATTTTAGTGTAACGATTAATTTTAAAGTTGAAGCAGAACGACTTAGAAATACCCTATAAGGTTGTGTGTACTTATACCGTTTTGTAAAAAATTTTTATATTTCAAGTATATTTTATATATAAAGCGTGACCGATGTCGAAAATCTTTTTTATATAATAGAGGGAAAATATAAACTCTGAGACATAGAGCTGAGCTTCAACATTGAAAACTATAATCCATTCAGGTAATTGCTTCAAAAATGAATATTTGACGCACCCATTTTTGCGCCACGAATTCTTCATATCAAAACGAATGACTTGTGCCAAGAGCAATTGTGAAAAATTGATTTAAAAATATATTTCATACTTAAATTATTAAGAAATTGCTTGGAAATTTTTATATAGATTAAATTAATATTAACTTCAATGTTTACAAACTAAGAAATATTTTTAATTATTCAGCGGTGCTCCGAATACGGAATCCGATCTATATCTTAACAAGTGATGCTGCGAATTCTAAAATTCTCTCCAAAAGTTGTTAAGATTTGCTTTCTTATAATAATAATGCTAAATCACACTATGTCTGCCTCTGGTGCGATAACCGTAGTTAAGGGGAATACTTTGTTTAAATTTTTAATATTTCATATTATAATAATAAAATAAAAATATTTTTGCATATTCCGCTGCGCTCCGTGAAAGGAATCCGATCTATTTATGTGGGTTTTCTTGTCAATTCCGTTACAAAATGCGCTTATTTTAAGCTTACTTCTTGACGAATTTCAGATTATAAAGATTTCTGTAGTACCTTCGTTTGTCTATATATATTTCGGTACACAGATTTATGTCTTAAAACATAAATTGAAAAATAATAAAATAGTATTGGAACAAAATATAATATATTATGATTTAGTTTCGACTAACCAAAATTATTTTAATAATAAGAACACAATTAGTAAAAAAAATTGTAGCAAATATTCTAATTTAAAAAAAAAAAATTCCGGCTCTTTTTATGTTAAATAATTTATATATTTTTTTAACCAATTTTTTTGTTTTAATAAATTCAGTATTTAGCATTGCAAATATATTCAAGCCAATTTTGCGTATAATTTAATTTTTTTTATTAAACAAAAAATATCAACTTCTTGCAGAAAGATACAATTTCGACTTTGGGATTTTTCAAATTTTTTTGAGCAAACAAAATTTGTGTGAAATAAATTTATGAGGCATTACTAAATAAATAAATAATTAATTAGCAATATTTTATTTATCACAAATAAAAACTTAAACTGTATCATACAGATGGGGGTACTGCTGCAATCCCAAGAGGGGGCATAGCAATAAAAAGCAATTCCAAAGCCCTAAGTGGAATAAGCTCCACTTTAGACTCAACGTAATTCCCTTTACAAACTCAACTTCATTATGATTTTTGTGCAATTCGTGCGAATTATTAAAACTAGCAAAATTCCAACAATAGAGTATTCAAGATTCGTCATCTCAAATTGATACCGTGCACATCATTTATGTATATACTTCTTCTTGTTTGCTGTTGCATGCAGCTGAAGTTTTGTGCCGGTGGCAACAATGGCTGCGTACAATGACTCCTTGGCTGCGGCTGGACTCTCTCGGTTGGCAATGAGGATGACGATAATGCTTTGCTGGGGAATGTCGCCGCCTGGTCACCGCACGGACCGTGGCCAATGCTTCATTGTTGTGGCATTAAAATGAAATTATGCTGTTTGTGCAATACTTTTAAGGCTGTGCACATGGGGGTGCACTTAGTTTCCTATTAAACTTTAAGATGTTTTAATTTTGCAGGCTGTGCGCCAGCTGCATTTGCATAGGCCACGCAGCAAGCAGCCCAGGAATAGCAGCACTGCCAGCAGCAAGGTGAAGACATCCAGCGAGTGCTGGCTTAAGTAACTGCCAGCCAAAGATGATATTAAAATTTTTTTTATTAAACTGTTCCAAACACTCACCCCAAGTGCTGGCATGCTGGCCGCAAATGTTTTGCGCCCTTATGCCTGATGACGTACTCCGTCCAATACACCGCAGTGCGCAATGGCTGTGCAATTTGATCCAGCAACAAGCTGCGTCGTCGTCTAAAACGGAACGCATGTCAACAGCAGAAGGCACTCAGACGTTATACACGTTTTACAGCGCCCTCGAAATGCTTACCTCACGGCACGCCTGTAGCTATCATTATGCAGCACTTCGTATACGGCATAATAGAGCGCCTCCTCGTTGAGCCGGCTCAACTCCAGCTGCAGCGCATAGCCATCTAACACCGCCTTCGCCGCATTGACGTCATGATCACAGAAAACCGGCAGCATGACCAAGGGCACACCATGGTAGACAGCCTCGTGCATGCTCAGCAAACCGCCGTGTGTTATAAAAAGTTTGAGCTTTCGATGTCCGAGTATATCCTGTTGCGGCAACCATGGGCTTACGCGCACATTGTTGGGCAGCTGCAGCTGGCTGGCATTGCCCGCCCACGTCCAGATTACGTGATGGCGCGGCAAGCGCGCAAAGACGGCCAGAAACAGTTGG